>JADMNL010000027.1:190592500-195592500 GCA_016271365.2 Neoceratodus forsteri | reverse complement strand
CCTCTTTGACCTCTACGGCTATCCCACAGTCATTGGCCATGCTGTGCAGGATGCAGCAGGCCAGGAATAGCCCACAGGCCTTCAAGGGGCTGTACTGTAGGACACTGCCAGATGTGTCCAGGCACCAGAAATGTGCCTTCAGCATCCCGAACACCTGCTCGGTGACATTCCATGTTGTGGCGTGTGCCTCATTGTACTGTAGCTGTGATGGGGTCATGGGGTGCCAGTATGGTGTGAGCAGCCAGGGACGGAGTGGGTAGCCACTGTCACCTGTGTGTAGAGGGTGGACATTAGTATGGTGGTCTGCATCACTTTGCCATGGGCTGACAAGGCCAGTTCCCATGGCACCTCTGACTATGCACCCCCCCACGTCTGCTCATGTCATCCTGCATGATATGCATACTCACCCACTAGATGGTCGGTGGGGATGTCACCACTCTCAGACCTGCGGCACAGTGCAGACTGGTGCTAGATGAAGACATCATGTGCTCCCCCAGGGTGCATGGCACAGACATTGGTTACACGTCCCCTGGCATCGCACACCACCTCGCAGTTGATGCTGGCATACCCCTTCCTGTTGATGTGGGACACACCGTCCGGGCCAGGTGGTGTGCGGATGGCCACATGGGTGCAGTCAATGGCCCCGAGCATGCCAGGCAACTGTGCTACCCTGTGGAACTCTTGTATGTGTGCTGTGCGCTCTGCCTGTGTGCTGGGGAAATGGATGTACTCCGCAGCATGTGGCAGCAGTGCGCTGAGAAATTGTGTGAGTAGGCGTGATGCTGCCAACTGGGTTATGCCTGTTGTTTCCCCCTGTTGGTCTCTGGAAGGTGCCCATGGTGAGCAGGCACATGACAGCTGTCACGTTCATCTCCACTGACAGAGCATGGCTCCGTTGTGTGGGTGCCTGCATCTCATCACTGCACAGCTCACAGAGCTGCCTCAGGATCACCCGGTTCAGGCAGTACTAGCCTACAATCTCTGTGTCAGAGTAGTGTTTGAAGGTGGTGCGGGCTTGGTACTGCCTGTTCTGGGTGTATCACCGACAGGCCCTTCCACGGCCGTGCCCCCCCCGCTGCCTGCCTTCTCACAGCCCTCATTACCACCTCCATCTGGAAGGTGGCGCTGGCCATGTCCCTGGCTGGTGCCCCCCCAGCGGCTGTTATCCTGTTCCCCCCGCTGTCCATTTCTGATGCTCCCCCTGCACCGGGTACACTTCTGGCCTTTGGCTGTGGCTGTTCTGACTACTGCCACTGGCTTCAGTCCACTGTGACACTCCACTTACAGTCCTGCACAGTGGCAGAGGCTCCCCACTCCTATCCTTTTCCTGGATCACTGCAGGTGTGCCCAGTCCTGCTCACTGCTACCCTCTGCCTTGAGCCTGTCAGCATGCTCCCATCTGTGGCTTCCCTGTAGCGTTCTTGCACCCCTCTCTTGCTCCTTTTTATTTTGGATCATTTCCGCTGTCGTGCAACTTCTGCTAGCTCCCCTATTGCACATGGTACATGCTGTTGAATATTGCACTGCACATGTTATTCATGGTTCTGCCCCCTACGGTTGCGCATGTATTCATTACTATTGTGCTCTTGCACATTGCAACTTGTGCTGTGCAGCTGCCTCCCGCTGAATATCGCATAATGGTGCATTTCTGTACTTGCGCTGGCGCATCCCTGTTGTGCATGGCACATCCCTTTTGAATATCCAGGCCTAGATTAATAAGCACAGTTCTTAAGCAATACGTTAACAGTACTCAGAAATAGAGCCGAACCTGATAGACTCAGGTTGGATGTCTTACCTTCAGCATCAGCTGCCCTGAGTTATCAAATGTCTGCCTGAACTACATGGATCCCAATAGTATGCTCTATGCCAAAAGTTTACATTGTTTTCTTAAAGTAGTTACACTTTCTTTTTGGGTCTAGTGGCCCAGTCTCCTTGCATTGCCATATTATCTCCTTTTATATAAAAAAATCTTATTATTAGACAGTGGCTGTCAGTCTTTCTTTGACTCTGGTATGGCTGTGCCCTGAAAGAAAATAAACCAAACCTAAGTTCAGATACTGACTGGGTTTATTTCCAAATTTGATAATCATTGCTATGAAATATCTAAATTTCACCAGTAAAATGTGGATAGAATGATTGATTCTGATCCCATGAAATTCCACTAAATATATGCAAACTGTTCATAACATTTTACCTAAATTAAACTTTTAGTGTCTTACTGTCAAACACAGAGAGCCTTATAACTCCCAGAAGGTCTGGTATAGCCCATATCTCCCACCCTGTAGGGTATTATTGCACTTAGAAAATGGGCTGCATGTTGAATTTTTATGTAACAGTTAAAAACTGAAAAAAAAGAAACGTGAAAAAGATTATGGTTATTTTATTATTTTTTAGGGAGGTAAAATAATCCCCTCTACTGGTACAGTTGCCACACAGGGCACTGCAGTGTTTAAGAGTTCCTTGCTAGCAATGTGTAGCTCTCGCCCCCTCCGCTTTGGTGTTCAGTAGTTAAGGACCAAACTTACAAAATAGATTGTTGTATTTTAAGTTTTTAGCTCTAAGAGCAATTGAGATATAAGCCACCAAATATTTTAGAAATTTCACAGTGAGTAAACCTTGTCAATATGTGCACCTGTAACCTCTCAACAACTAAACAAAATGATGATATATGCTCTTTACACCTATCACAATGGGAATACTTGTCAGTTATTGGATTTTTAGATTAAAGTGTAGCTAAGTAATAAATGGGCACATTTTCTTAAACATTTTATAAAATCTTGTACATAATTGGCAAGATGTTTAGCACCTGTAACTTTAAAGCTTGAAACCATAATGTTCTCAAATTTGGCAGATGCAAAGACTGAGAAAAACAAGCGGAGTGTGACTTTGTGTGTGTGTGCACACATATGCATGTATATCAACTTTTAATTCTCTTGACAGAAGGATAACCTATATATATATATATATATATATATATATATATATACACACATATACACATATACACACACACACACACACACACACACAGTATATGCAACCTAAAATTACAAATTAACAGAACGTCAAGGGAATTTTTGTGACTTTTTGCAAAAATCATGTCATTTTGTAATGATTTTGCAGGTGCTGTCTTTGCAAATTTCATCTAGCAAGGCTACTAACCTGACACGGGCTTAGTGGCAAGAAAGCAGCATTCCTCCGGAGAGCCCATAATTATAAGCAGACTGTTACTGTCAACAATGGGCATGAATGACAAAAGAAACAGTATTCCTGAAGACATGAGGCTATTCATAGAACTAGAGATATTCCCAAAAGGAAAGGTTTCCAATGTAATGTTTTTTTGAGTTCATCGTGGTCCTGATGGTCCTTAAGGAATGACAACAGACATGTAGGCAGCCTAGCTCTGGTTAAGAGTCTGTTACAAAAGAGGATCTTATTTTACTGGCATACTGAAAGACATTCTTAGGCAAGAGAAGCCTACATACACAAGATGTGCTGAACCTGTGCTAGGATGGATTGGGTACTAGCCAGGAGAATGGACTAGCAGACATGGGAAATTAAACTAGAGAATGGGGGGGGGGGCTAGTGCAGGGGTTCATTAAAGAAAGGCCAGCAGAGCTGGGCAACATACAAAGAAAAGATCCCCTAGCAGAGCAAGGAGGCATAGAGTGACAATTTTTACTCGATTACAGGCTAGTATGAAAATAATAGCCAGCAAATTTGACAAGCTAAAAAATCCTGATATGCTTGGAAGGCCAGGATATGGTAGTACCTAAAGACCTTTTGAGGGCAAAAAATGACTGACACATCTTGAAGTAGGGTCTCGGGCTATTCAGAAGTTATAGGGCTGACAGGAAAGGGAGTTGGTGGCTTTTAAAACTACTTAACTGAATGCTACAAACTTTGTAGGTACTTCTAGCCTTAATTAATGAATGAGCATGCCATATATTTTAAGTTTCTAACTTAAAGGATGGCACAGTTTTAACCTGCTGCTGAATATATTGGCAAAAGTTCATGAAATTTGCAAAAGTTGAATCTACTATTATACCAAGCCCTAATAATTATTCAGTCTTCTATTTTAGTTTGGAATATCCATGATAATGACAATTACTCAGCTTGTTTATATAAAGGAAAGTGGACTTCAAACACAAGTAAGGCTTCAAAATGTTATTTCTGCCCCAATATCAGCTTCATCTTTAGTCCATTATTAAGTATATGCCTTTCTCAAGAGTGAGGACTCACAGAACTCAGATTCCATAGTAGCACTAAATCAACAGCTCCGGGGGTGCTAGAGATGGCAAAATGGCAACATGAAGTTTTTAAAGCTCTGCTCTGAAAGCTGGTTTTTGGTCTGCTTCTGAATGAAATTACTTGTTCTCTAATGGCCACACAAATGCACCTGAAGGCAAAGGATCCAGTCAAGTCTAAAGTTGAGTTAAATTATACATTTTTCTCCCAAACAGGGAAAGCTTCTCTGACTTGGGGGACTGATGGTTCCTCGTACTCCAGTGGAGCAATAGCTTCCCCTGCTGCAGCACAAGCTGAGCTGAATGCTATGCCAAAAAAACCCACAAAGCAAACACTACAGTCTCTACAGACCTTAGTGGTCAAATTTCAAAGGTGGATTTGGTCTTTCTTTGACAATGTCAATGAAACACTTGGGGATATCTCTAGTTGCTGCACATTGTGTTACATAGAAACATAGAAACATAGAATTTGATGGCAGATAAGGACCGCTTGGCCCACCCAGTCTGCCCACTTCCCTACCTGATGGATAAGTTGCAGATCCTAGTTAACCAGCAGCCTACTTCTTCCTACTCCCACCCCCTAGAATTGCCTTATGACTGTCCCATGCATGCTTGAATTCCACCACTGTTTTGACTCCACAACCTCCTCTGAAGGCAGTTCCATACATCCACAACCCTCTCTGTGAAAAATACTTCCTTAAATTACCTCTGAGCCGCCTCTCTTCTATCTTCAAATTGTGCCCCCTTGTTCTTGCACACCTCTTTTTGAAAGATGCTACCCTCTTGGACTTTGTTGATTCCTTGAGGTACTTGAAAGTTTCTATCATGTCCCCCCTCTCCCTCCTTTCCTTGAGGCTATACATATTAAGCTCCTTAAGTCTCTCTTCATATGTCTTCCGGTGCAGACCCTGCACCATTTTAGTTGGCCTCCTCTGGACAGCTTCCATCCTGTCTATGTCTTTGTGGAGATTGGGTCTCCAGAACTGCACGCAGTACTCCAGATGTGGTCTCACCAGCTGTCTGTACAGAGGGATAATAACTTCTTGTTTTCTACTGGTGATGCCTCTCCCTATGCATCCCAGTATTCCCCCAACCCTCCTTGCTGCCCTCTCACATTGCTTGCCCACCTTTAGGTCATCTGATATGACTACCCCAGGTCCCCTTCCATTTTTGTTGTTGTTAGTATCTCACCCCGATTGTACTCTTCCCTGGGTTTTGTTTCCAGGTGCATTACCTCACTTCTTAGCATTGAATCTAAGCTGCCATACATTTGACCATTCCTCTAACCTTGCCAAGTTCCTTCTCATCCTTTCCACCCCACCTTGTGCATCAACTCTGTTGCAGATCTTTGTGTCATCTGCAAAGAGACATATTTTTCCTTCCAGTCCCTCTGCAATGTCGCTTATAAAGACATTGAAGAGGACCAATCCTAATACTGAACCCTGTGGTACCCCACTACTAACCCCCCTTTTTTCAGAGTGGACTCCATTTACTATTACTCTCTGTGTCCTATTCTCCAGCCAATTCCTTACCCAGGCTGTCATCTTGGGACCCACTCCCAGGCTATGTTGTATCCATGACACTCCAGACATTACCTCATGGGTTTTCAACTCACCTGATAGGCTAGTGATGCACATGTGACCCAGATCAAATTTCAGAGCATAGCCAGGTCCCAGGAGTCCCCATTCTCCAGTTTCAACCTTGCATCTGAAGAGGCTACAAGCACTCCAGGAGTCCCTGTTACATAATTAACTAAGGTAGGCCAACTTGTTTGTTTGTCTAGGATAAATGGCTTCCACTGCAGTACCTTTGCTTAAGTGGATTAATTAAGAAAACCTGTTTGGCTGCCTAGTTAGATTTTCTACAGTAGCTGGGGGACTATTAAGTGGTATTTTGTGTATACTGGATTGGAATGATTTATAAATGAGTACAGATGGTAATTCCAGAACTGCAGGAGCCTTAAACCTTAGGTTCTGATCAGTAGTCAAGTTCATTAAGAGAAAGACCTACAATTTAATCGTGGTGTTATTGTTAACTGTATTTCTGCAACTGTTAAACAGCATGGTTCATGGAAGGAGAGTTTAAGGCATTTTTTCATTGTGATTATGGATACAGAGCATAGCCTTTTAAGGAAGAAAGAGAGTTTCTTCTATGTTTGCCCTGTTGGCACGCTGTAGTTGCGGTTTTAAAAAGTTCCATGCTCACTCTGCTACTTGGCAGCCCCCCCTTTCAAGTGCGGCCTTCCTCTGTCTGTGAGGAAATCCTGCGTTCTGTCTTGCACTCTTCTGCTGCTGGCACCTCTCTCAAGTGGGACTGAACAGCAGCATTACAAAAGAAAACAGCTAGGTTTCTTGTAGAATTCGGCAATTAGCGGATGTTGCTGGTACCTCCTCACAAGCGAGTGACACACACTAACGCGACTTGGTTTTTGCCTGATCTCAGCCCCTACCTAAGCAGCTGATTTGGATGCAGAATTCAACTGCAGCCCCTCTCCTAGTGACTACCTGGGAGTCCATGATCATTTGCAGCCCCTAACCAAGTGGCTGCTGTTGGAGACAGACTTCTACACAAGCGGCTAATGCAGGGACAGTTCTCAATCACAGCCCCTACCATAGCAGCTGCAGTTGCAGACAGAATCCCTTGCCTTTTCTCAGTACTTTACTGTGGGGACAGTTCTCAATTACAGCCCCTACCTAGTGGCTGTTGTTGCAGACAGAATCTCTTGTTCTTGGCACTTTCTGGCAGGAGCAGCCCTGTCCCTCAGCCCCTACTTAGCAGCTGATTCACCAATACCCCATCTTTGATTAATGCGAGGCATTATGATCAGTAGCAACAGAGCGAAAGACTGGCAAGGAATTTTATTTTTGTTCAGCCCAGTCACAGGAGATTGTTTAGCTGAAGATGGCCACTTTAGAGCCATATGCACTCGGGGTTAACGTGCCACGTGGAATCACTAAGCCACGTACTTGGGGGTCATCTTAGGGGAGTTTTCTTTGTCTCTCCATCATGGTAGTGATCACCACCATTTTAGGTGACATGAATCCGACTCCTTGTTAATGCTGAGCCACCATTTTGAGCGTGTTTCTCCTCCGATAAAAAAAGACAAAAGCAAACAGTTTTCTCTTCTTAATGGTCTTGTTTACAATACAAACATCCAATTTACAGGGCACAAGATTCTTGTTCATTTAATCAGCCCTTATTTTTTGGTAATTCTCGCTCAGGTGTAGGTGACCATGACCTTAGACACAGGCATTGGCAGCACGCCTTGCGTCTTATCAAGGTTGGCCCTAAGGACTATAGGGGAGATATTTGTATGTTTACATACTCTTTATATCTATATATACATTTCTATGTATATAGATAACAAATGCCCTTCTCTCAATTCTTTCAGATGGTGAAGACTAAGAAGTGTGTGTCCTGCAGTACCACTTTGATGCCCCACATCCAAGGCCAACTCTGTCCAGCATGCTTGCATGAAGAGGAGCAAACTAGTGGCCAGCCCTCCACTGCTGACTTAGAGGGGCAAGGCCTGCCATGTCAGGCTGGATGAATCCGGGGGCATTCCTCATTCAGATGCAACAGGCAACAGTAGCCATGATGGAAAGCCAACAGAACTTCATGCTGAAAGTCATGGAAAAACTTGAGTCTCTGACAAAGTCTAGGACACCAGACCCCCCTTCCCCTGCCCCTGGCCCAACCCCGGGTCCCAGCATGCCACAACAGCTGCATATTAATGAGGAACCTGCATTGCCCCCTTCAGGGGATGAGGACGGGGGTGGAGCACCGGATGATGGGGTGGATGTTGACTCATGGGAGGAAGATATGGACATCATACCCCATACACCTTCTTTAACCTCCAAACTCTGCTCCTTTGATCTGATTCTGGGCCTCATGAGGGCCATTAAGTCAACAATGGGTTTTGACGTTGACACACCAAAGCCTGAGTCCAAGCTCGATCCAATGATCCAGCAGAACCAAAAGACCAAGGACACTTTCCCTAGCTGTCCCGCTGTCAAAGACATCTTCATGAAGGAGTGGGACGCTGCAGAGCCTGGTCATATATCCGAAAAGTGAAATCTAGATAGGATGCACCCAGTTCAGAAGGACAAGGTTAAGTTGTGGAGTACGGCACCTCCTATAGACCCTCAGATAGCAGCACTTAGCAAAAAAACGGTGCTGCCTTGTGGATTGATTTCACTCAAAGATCCCACCAACAAGAAAGTGGAGGAGTTACTAAAGAAGTTGTTTGAGTTCTCAGGTGTAACAGCAAAAGCAGCAGTCACAGCAGTCTATTTGGCAAGGGCACTGTTCCGCTGGCTGGAGAAACTGCTACAGAAGGCAGACCCCAAATCCAGGGAAGCTGAGCTGTTAGAATGTATCCTGGATACAGCTAAATACCTGAGGGACATGGCTGTGGACATGCTGAAACTAGAAGCCATGTCTGCCACATTGACAAACAGAGCCAGACGAGCACTATGGCTCAAACTGTGGGACACAGACAATGAGTCAAAGGTGCTACTACACAACTTACCTTTCAAGGGCAACAATGTGTTTGGAAAAGGCTTGAAAGAATTACTGAAGCAGAAAGAGGAGGGCAAAGACCTAACAAAAGACAAGCAAAGAACCACATATTTACCTTCCACACAACACAGGTTTTGCAGGAACAACAGGTTCCAACACAACAGAAGGCAAAATTAAACTAGTAACTCCTTTCGAGGCAGAGGCCCCAACACCAATAACAATGGTTTCAGAGGCTCCTCACAAGGCACTTACTCAGCATCCAGAGGTAGGTGATTTGGAAGCAGAGGCAGAGGAGGGAAGTCAAAGCAGTACTGACTATCCCACCAGTCTGCTGCCAACCCCAACCCCGATAGGGAAGTACCCACCGGTGGGTTAGAGGCTGATGGCGTTCCAGCATCAGTTGCTATGGACCACATCGGACAGATGGGTCCTAGAAATAATTTCCCAAGGCTATGCTATTGAATTTTCAAGCATACCATCCAGAGACAGGCTGGTACTGCCTCCCATTTCAAGAAAAAGAGCCACCGCCCACCAGGTACAGGAGGTTCTCCAGGACCTGCTACAGAACAATGCCATCCGGCCAGTGCCAGTGGACGAGGCCACCACAGGAGTCTATTCCATGTTCTTCATGGTCCCAAAGAAAAATGGAGACCTCAGGCCTATCCTGGACTTAAAATTCCTGAACAGGTTCATAGCCACACCATGGTTCAAGATGGAGACCCTCCGATCCACCTTAAAAAACTTACGAGTGGGGGATTTCCTCACATCTGTAGGCCTGAATGATGCATACACCCACATCCCAATCAGACCGAATCACCAGTGTTTCCTCCGTTTTCATATACTAGGTCAGCACCTACAGTATCAGGCCCTATCATTCGGCCTCACATCTGCACCATGGGTATTTACAAAGGTATCGGTGGTCCTAGCAGCTAGGTTATGAGAGCAAGGGGTGGACATTATTCCATACTTGGATTACTGGCTGTTAAGGGTGCGCAGCAGTGACCAGTCTCAGAGAAGCACAGACTTGGTCCTGAGGACTCTGTCTCAACATGGTTGGGTGGTCAATCATGAAAAGAGTTCACTGTGTCCATCACAGGTTATAGAACACCTGGGCATGGAAATAGACACAGCCAAAGGGCTGGCAAGGTCTTCCATACAGCTCATCAACTCAGTGATGTCAGTGGTATGAAGCCTGAGGTCCTTGGCCAAGTCAGTACTAGGTCAAGCAGTGCAGGTTCTCAGCTGCATGGCATCCTGCATAGACCTGGTGTCATGGGCAAGATGGAACATGTGCCCATTACAGAACTCTATGCTGCAGCAGAGCTTCCCATCAGAGGACAACCTTGACCAGGTGATCCACATCCCAAGGACGGTGAAAGAATCGCTGATATGGTGGACACACCATCCAAATCTACAGAGAGGATGCCTCCTAGAAGTATCCTATGAGGTAACAATGGAGACTGATGCCAGTATCTCCGGCTGGGGAGCATGCATGCATCAGTCCACCGCACAAAGCAAGTGGACGTCAGCAGAGGCTCAGCTACCAATCAACATTCTAGAGATGAGAGTGGTGTTCAATGCTCTGAGGGCATTCAAGAACAAGATTCTGGGTTGGACAGTGCTGGTGAAGTCCGACAACCAGGTCATGGAAGCCTATATAGCAAAACAAGGTGGAACACGCAGCAAGGTCATGATCACAGAAGCTGCCATGGTCTTAAACTGGGTGCAGTCCAATCTATCCCACCTCCATGCCGTTCACCTGGCAGGGAAGTTAAATGTCAGGGTGGACTGATTGAGCAGACAACGGGTACACCCCAGAGAGTGGCAGCTGCACTCGGATCTCTTCAACATGATACAGGAAAGGTGGGGCCATATTCCGATGGACCTCATGGCTTTCAAGAAAAACACACAGGTCAAGGCCTTCTTCTCCAGGTACAAGGAGAGAAAGGCAATAGTGACAGATGCCCTGTCACAGACCTGGGATCAGGAATAGTCATACATCTTTCTCCCAATTCCTCTGATCCCACAAGTTCTGGTGAAGGTCAGGCAATCCTGGCTTCAGATCATTCTGATAGCACCCTACTGGCCATGGAGGGCTTGGTTTGCAGCAGTCATATCCATGACACTGAATAGATGGACACTCCCGTGCTGGAAGGGCATGTTACGGCAGGGACCATTACTTCACCCGGCACCCCACTCCCTGAAACTGTTGGCCTGGCTCCTAAGAGGCAGAGACTGCAAACGGCCAGTTATCATGAATCCATCATCTCGACTATGCTACAATTGAAGAAGCCATCTACCACATCTACCTATAAAAGACAGTGGAATATCTTTTCCAATTGGCGCAAGTCCTCCCAGCTCAACCCAATATGGGTGGATATGTTGGTGATCTTACTATGCCTACAACATGGCCTAGATAAGGGATTATCTACTTCCTCCCTAAGGGTGCAACTATCAGCAATAGGTGCAGCCAAGGGGAGAGTCGGACTCTTGCAACACGGGGCGCACCCTGACACAGTCAGGTTCCTTAGAGCCGCACAGCATATTCGACCACCTGGTCAATCACTGGTAGCCCCTTGGGACTTAACCATGGTGCTTGACACACTGGGGGAGGAACCATTCTAGCCCAACCACAGCGTTCCTCTATATTGGTTGGGTTTGAAAACCTGTTTTCTTGTGGCGGTATGCTCTGCTCACAGGATTAGTGAGCGAGGAACACTATCATGCAAGGAGCCCTACACTATATTCACAACACAAGGGGTCTTTATGAACACTGTGCCTGCCTTTCTACCAAAGGTCATGTCCACATTCCATAAGGAACAGGCATTAGAATTGCCAACATTCCAAGCACAGTCAGGCCAAGAGGGGACACATGATCGTCACCCACTAGACGTGGGTAATACCATAGCATTGTATATCAAATGGACAAAAGCCATCTGTAAGTCCGAGAGACTTTTTATTATCGCTCAGGGCCATAAACAAGGACTAGCGGCTTCAAATACCACTACCGCTAGCTGGATTAAGAGATCAATACAGGAGGCTTATAAGACAAATGGCCTCACTCCCCCACAGGGAAGAAAGGCCCATTCAACAAGAACAATGGCTACCTCCTGGCAGAAAGAGCTAGTGTATCGATGGAGGACATTTGCAGGGCCACAACTTGGACTTCTGTACACACATTCGCTAGGCATTACAGACCAGAGTCACTGTACAAACAGAGAGCTGAGTTTGCCACAAGAGTCTTAGCCTCAGCGTGTAGCAAGAACATGTCCATCTGATCGCCCTGGCCCGCCCTGATGGTAGTTTTTTGTATTGCTTATTAGAGTAACTCCTGAGGTAATGCCTGGAGTGTCATGGATACAACATAACACAATGGGTGTTTACTCACCTGGTAAAGGTGATTGTGTTAGTTGTATCCATGACATTCGAGGACTCACCCGTCAGGGTGACTACGGCACAGGTTTCACACTGAGCTACTTCAGTAAGGACACAATGTATACATATAAAAATTGCTAGTATTGTAGCTGTTACTCGATAACTCAGAGTACTTTCAGACTGATCTAGAATTGTAAAGAATAGGGATTAAATATGGAATTGTGGTGAGTCTGTGGTCAATAGTGATTATTTGGGTTGTTATACACAACAGTGTGAATCACAAATGTTAAAGTTTTGTTGTTGTTGGCCTAAAGCTTTTACTTTTCAGCTATGGAAGAATTGAAACTGGAGAATGGGGACTCCTGGGACCTGGCTATGCTCTGAAATTTGATCTGGGTCGCATGTGCATCACTAGCCTATCAGGTGGGTTGAGAACCCATGAGGTAATGGCTGGAGTGTCATGGATACAACTAACACAGTCACCTTTACCAGGTGAGTAAACACCCATTAATTGATGTTCAGATGAAAAGCTGTGAGAAGAAGATTAAAACCACCAAAAAGAATGACAACTGTTTAGTGAGCAGAATCTTAGCAATAGAAGGGGTGGCAACTGTTTCACTTCACAGACAGCTGGCATACATGTCAAAGATGGAGAAAATCAAGAAAACTCTTCTGTTAAAAAACATGAGACTTATTTTGAAATCTGCAAGTTTATCTATTGCTAACCTGAAAGGAGAAATGGAAGGGATTATTACTTCTGTGTTTGAACCAATAATACTGGAGTCAGTGTTTCGACCTCATTCAAAAACTGAATAAGAAACCTCTGGGGCAAGGTTTGTCATTTGTACTTTCTCTACATTAGCTCATAGGAATAACATTTTGCAGCAAGCCAGGCAAAGAAAAGCTTTATGTATGAAGGACAGAAACTTCATTTATATCCAGCCTTCCACCTAGTCACTCAGTATCAAAGAAAATGCTTTTTATTAATTAGGTCTGAGTTCATTCATGCAGGGGTTCCTGCTGTGTAAGCAATAATACTTGACAGGGTTGGTGGTATTAGGCTATAGTGGACTGCCCAGGGGTGTAATGAGGCCCAAAACCATATGCAGAGAGCCTTATAACACCCAGAAGATCTGGTATAGCCCATATCGCCCACCCTGTAGGGTATTATTACACTTAGAAAATGAGCTACAAGTTCAATTTTTATGTAACAGTTAAAAAATAAAAAAAAAAAAACATAAAAAAGATTATGGTTATTTTATCATTTTTTAGGGAGGTAAAATAGTCTCCTGTACTGGTACAGTTGCCACAGAGGGAACTGCAGTGTTTAAGAGTTCCTTGCTAGCAATGTGTAGTTCTTGACCCCACCCCTTTGGTGTTCAACTCCCCTCTCAACCCAAGCTGGCCGGTGCTCTGTTTTGCTTTTCTTTTTATTTATTTATTTTATTTAAAATTGGTGGCCAGGACAGGCACACTGAGCCGAGGCTCATTTCCAGGTGCGACCCAGGTACAAAGAATGCACAGCAGTAGAGCATTGTTACAGTATAAATAATTTACAGCAGTTTACAGTATAAGAAATTTACAATTTGCAATAGTCGTAATATGGTATAAGCACAATGTATACAAAGGTAACAACACAAATATAATAAGGTGAGGAAACATAGGTGAACTAACAGTTACATCCTAAGACACTTAGAGATCCCTTGTGAGGGGATTTAGAGCAAGCAGGGGCTGAGTTTGGAATCAGGAGGGTGTCCAGCTCCAGCCAACATAGATCTATAAACACAGAGCAGGAGGCATATGTAGGAAAGACAATAGAGATACGGGTGGGTGGTGCACAGTATCAGAAGGGAGATGGGGCAGGGGTTAGAAGCATTGGGAGCACTGAGGAGAGGAGAGGAGTCTGATGAGTCTTTTGAGGGATGAGAAAGGGGAGGCAAGACGAAGGTCAGAGTGTAGGTTGTTCCAGAGGAGAGGGATATGGTATGAGAAGGTGAGAAGGCAGACTGGCCTGCAGTGGAGTGAGGATGAGGGATGGAGAAGGTATGCGAGTTTCTGTGACATAGAGAGTAGGTTGTGGATTTGGCTGGTGTAAGGTGGGATGAGAGGTAGGGGTGAAGGGAGCCAAACCAATATTTAGCAATGAGGGAGGCACAGTGGACTGTTCTCCTGTGAGATAGCGGATCGAAGGAGAGTGGAGTATAAAGGAGACAGTGATGGGTAAGAGGAGGGGAGGCAGTGGCAAAGCGGCAGAAGGAGTTGAGGAGTGTCTAATTTAGAGAGGGAAAAGGCTGGGGCAGTGCCATAGACTACGTTAGTGTAGTCTAGTAGTAGCAAAATTGTTTTAAGTACCAATTCATATTGAGTGAGGAGAGGGAGGCTGGCTTTGTGGTGGTGGAGGACTGCAAGTTTGGGCCACAGTTTGGGGCAGATGGCATCGATGTGTGAAGAGAAATCAAGGTGACTGTCCAGCCAGACACCCAGATACTTGAAGACAGGAGCCATCTCGAGGGGTGAGCCATCCAGGGTGGTGATCGCTGGGGTGCAGGGAAGGAGACCAGTTTCTGTCTGGAACCAAAAACATGGTAACTGACTTTTTGGCATTGAGTTTTAGCTGGTTAGATTGGAACCAGAACTGAACTCTGTTAAAATCATTTTGGAGATTGGGGAGAACGCTGTCGTGGGATGGGCTGGAGGCATAGATGGCTGTGTCATCTGTGTACAAGTGCATGTTGGAGGAGAGACAGACAGACAGAGGGATGATCATTTGTGAAGACAGAGAAGAGGATGGGGCCAAGGATAGAGCCTTTAAGGACCCCAGAGAAGATAGGGAGAGGATTAAAGAGTGCATCACCTATCAGGACTGACTGTTTTCTGTTTTGGAGGTATGAATGAAACCAATCAACTGCAGGTCTTGCATGGCTGAAGGAATTATGTTTTTGAAGGAGGTGTGGGTGGAAGATAGAGTCAAAAGCTTTAGCCAAATCAATGAAGATAGCAGTGGTGGTTTGATTATGATCAATTGCAGTAAAGATGGAGTTGGTGACATCAATCTGAGCTACTCTCTGCGTCAAATTGCCCTACCAAGTTCTGGTCCATCATAAAAGAATTGACTGGTCACTCCCCAGAAAATGTGCTTCCTTCTAAAATCACCACTGATAATGTTACCATCAACGATAAAATTGAGATACTGCAGGCTTTCAACAATCATTTTGCCACTGCAGGCCTGGCATTCGATAATGCACCAGTAAACAGTCTCCTTCCACATCAACACCCAGCCTCCAGAACCAAATATCAATAATGTGGCCTTCTCCTTTTTACCTACCACCATAAAAGAAGTTGAAGATCTTCTTCTATGATTGGATACTAAAAAAAGTGCTGGGGCCGACTCCTTCGACCCATATTTCTTGAAAACAGCATACCACATCCTTGCCACACCTATCTCACACCTATTCAACCTGTCTCTAACACAAGGTTCCCTCCCCCAGGTATGTAAAATTGCTCACGTCACCCCCCTGTTTAAATCAGGGGATCCCTGTGACCCAAGTAACTATAGGCCGATCTCCCTCCTACCCATACTTTCCAAGCTTCTGGAAAAAATCGTGGATACCCAGCTGAGATCTTTCATAAACAATTCAAGCTTGCTTAACCCAATGCAGTCTGGCTTTAGAGCAAAGCACAGTACAATTACCACTCTGGCAAAAGTAACTAATGACTGGTAACAGGACTTCGATAATAAAAAGTTTGTTTGTGTCATTTTCCTTGACCTCAGTAAGGCATTCGACACCGTCGACCACTGCCTGCTCCTCTCCACCTTAAAAACTATAGGCCTTGACTCAACCTCATCGGGATGGTTCCAAGACTACATCTCTGGCAGGCAGCAACAAATCAAGGCTGAAGGAGAGCTCTCTCCACTTAAACTGATAAAAAGAGGTGTCCTTCAGGGCTCCATATTGGGCCCAATATTGTTTGCTATCTATATCAACAGCCTGGATGTAGGCATCAAGGAAGCCAGTATCCACTTGTTTGCTGATAATACGGTGCTCTACTTAAGCTGTGAATCTCCTGAAACTGCCTGCCGTGACCTACAAACTGACTTTAATACTCTGCAGCACTAGCTCCTTAGCAAAAGGCTACTATTAAATGCAAAAAAAAAACAAGACCATGCTTTTTTCACCAGCCAGCCCAGGTGTTTACTCTGCTGTCACTGATCCATTACCTTCCATCTCCACTTTACTAGGTGAAAATCTTGAATTTGTGCCTAAATTCAAATATCTGGGTATCTGGCTAGACAATAAACTCTCCTTTTTGGAACATATAGAAGAATGGCAGAAAAAACTGAGGCAGAGACTTGGTCTTTTCTTCAGAATTAATCTCCTTTTGACCACAGATGCCAAAAGACAGCTCGTCCAATCCATGTTCCTCTCATTAATTGACTTCGCCGACTTCATTTATGGCCAATGCCCTGCCTCACACCTTACAAACTGGACGTATTGTATCATAAAGCACTGAGATTTATAACTGGCCTCCCATTTTCTACCCATCACTGCTCTTCATATGCAGCCGTGGGGTGGCCCTCCCTTCAATACAGGGGGTGTAGAAATGCAGCTCTATGGATGCTCCAAGCCCTTACCAACAAACTCCCACAATATGTTGCTGACTGTCTCCCCCTAAGTCTGATCAGGAATTATGCCTTGAGAAGTCTCTCGCAGGTTTCCCTGAAAGTCCCAAGGGTCAACACTCGCTTTGGAAGGGCTGCCATAAGCTTTGTCTTGCCCACGCTCTGGAATAGGATACAAAAATCACTGACACTTAGCTCCCCTGTCAGTCTTGCTTTGTTAAGACCCTCTATGACAAAACGTTTGCAGAGCTCTGTAACTGCTTCCATCGCTCCTAGCAGCCTGGCTATCATTTTCTCCATACCCATACTAGTCCCTGCTGCTCATCTAAGTCCTCCTCTGCCATTATTACCCCCCATCCCACCTGTACCTAGCACCCTCTGCACCTCCCTTACACACCACTCCCCTCCTGTCACATAATCCTAAGCCCCAGATACTGTCATGTGCACCTCCATAGCTCAGGGACTTCTATACAGGCCATTAACATGTTCCTGATGGACAGGAATATAAATGATTTTCTTTTTTTCTTTTTGTTTGTATATGATAACCATACATCCTGCTCCTGTGGGTATTGTATATATCATGTTACTGTTGTTTTATGTATATCTTACTTGTACATGTGCCATTGGAATGTATATATACTGCTCCTATTGTTATTACAAACACCTTGTTCCTTTTGTCTTATGTACATTTATCTGTATCTGTACATTTGTCCCTGCCAACAGCAGGTCCACCCTGTAAAGGAGCTTGCTCAATGGTGATCACCTGGATAAATAAAGATTTTGATTGATTGATTGATTGACATGCAGCAGAGAGGTGATAGTGTGGAGAGCTGTTTCTGAAAACCTGATTGTACAGATGATAGGGAGTTATTAGAGGAGGAAAAAGTCAGAAAGCTTTGCAAGAATGAGGAATTCCTGGACTTTGGCAGGGGAGGGGAGGAGCGAGATGGGCCGATAATTTCCAGAGGATGATGGATCACCACCCTTGAATAAGGGTAGGACCTTGGCTGATTTCCAGGCTTTGGGAACAGTAGCTTTGGACAGAGAGAGATTTGGTATATATGACAAAGGGGTGACTATTGTGGGAGCGAGTATGTGGAGCAATCTAGGGTGGACACTGTCAGTGCTTGATTTGGAGGGGTTAAGAGAGATGACGGGAGAGTAAACTTCAGGAGGAGAGAAGGGAGGAAAGAGGAAGCCGGTGGGAGGGGAAGGAGATTCAGGAGGACAAGGAGAAGAGCCAGGTGGAGCAGAGGAAGGGGAGTCGGTAGGGCGCAAGACACGAAGAACTTGTTGAAAATTTCAGCTACAGAGGGAGGGTCAGAGACAGGGGAGCCTTCGATTTTGAGGATCTGGAAAGCTTGTTGGGAGGGGGATCCAGGAGGGAGTGCATCACCTTCCTGAAAGAAGCAGGGGAGTTTTCACTGTGTTCAACCTGGGATTTAAAATAAGATGCCTTGGACAGACAAATAGCCATGGTACACCTGTTTCTGAATTATTTGTAAGTTAGGAGGTCAGTTGGAGCATGGAGTGATTTGTTAAGTCTTCAGGCTTTGTCCCGGGCATGACACATGGTGATAAGGTCAGAAGTTATCCAAGGATGGTGGTATCATTTCACCCTGACTTTTCTAATGGGTGTGCGAAGGTCCCAGATACAATTAAAGATGTAGAAATGGGATAAGGCAAAGTCAACATCCAGGACAGAGAAGACAGGTTCTTTATATTGTGTTTAGCTCCCCTCTCACCTCTAGCTGGCCAGTGCTCTGTTCTTCTATTTATATTGTTCAATGCATCTTGATGAGTTGTGAAGACTGTGGTCAGCAGTTGCAGTTCAGTGCAAGATGTAGCACAGCAGCCAAATGATCTGAATGTGGTACAGATAAATTTTTTAACACTTTGTTTAAATCTAAGGTTGAAATCCATGGTTTAGTTTTAACCTCCCAACTCCTGTTGTTTACTTTTTTTAAGTCTAAGGTTGAAATCCATGGCTTAATTTTAACCCCACCATCTCCTGTTGTTTACTTTAGGTTGAGCACCAGGAAGGAGAGGGAGCTGGAGCTGGGGAAGGGGGCCCACACTGAGAAACCAAGCACAACATACATGGCTACAAGGTCTGTAAACTTTGTTATTATTTTCTGTGAGGCTTAATATTATCATTACTGGACTGGATGTTTGTTTTTAATTTGGGAATATGCCAAGCAGTTAAACTGCACAGAGTGAAGCAAGTGGAGCCATAGCCTAACATTAGTATGCAGGACTTAAACTGGTCACTTCTCACTCAGCTCAGAGCAGTTCAAGAATACAGATCCTTCCTTACTTTCATCATTTTTTCAAGTGGAACATAGGGAAAATACAAAACACACCAAATATGCACCCACAGTATGGAACTCCTACGTTTCAAGCCACACTGGCTCTTTTTCAAGAAGCAAATGAGCCTTGCAATGCAGGAATTAAATAGCCTCCAGGGGATCACATGATAGGGTATCACAAGTTCACTTTCTCAATTAATGCAGATAAGCAGGAGGTACTAATTCTGACTTATAATAATAAATACAAAAAGCATATTGCACACATCTATTAAAAAACCCTCTGACCCATTACTTAAAATACACAGTACTGTTGTTAAACATCCATACAAAAATAGACTAAAGCGGAAAGAAGATGGGGGGGTAAATAAATAGCATAACTCTGTTGCTAAAATAAGCACTATAGCACATCAAATAAATAAATGTGTAATTTTCACATATAAGAGTCAGTCGTGTGCAGTCTATCCTATATCAATTCAATTCAATAGTCTTTGAAATGTATGGCGTAATTGTACAAATGTCCAGCACTGATGCCCCACTGCAGCACAAAGCTCAAGTTGGGGGGGATGAATGACCAATGACAACATATAATAATCAAATACTCAAAGTAAATACACCATCAAGGCTAACAATACATTGAAACATTTTACATTAAAATTGAATCACCCCAGCACAGAATAAATTGTGAATTAGACAGTTCACCTATCTGGAATTACACAGTGAGCACCACATGGAAACTGTCTATATGAAATGTTATATAAATATATTTTTTTCTTTTTTCTGTGCCTCCCTGCTGCTTCTCCCGATCTGCCACTCCTTCAGAGCGCCAGTTCCTTCTACCACCCTCCAACACCCTATCACCTTCTACCAGCTCCAATAGTGGCCTTCCTGAGAGTGGCCCCGGTATATCCCTGTACCGGGTGGGTCCCTCTCCTTCAGGAGGAAATCACCTTGCGGCCCCTATTCAGCTTTTCAGGTGCTGTGGGGCTGAATCCGGGCTGGCGCTGGGGGCTTTGGGTGGCAGGGGCCTCAGGCGTTCATCATCTAGGCCTTGGTCGGGTGGTGTTTTTCTATGTTCTGGTGCCTCGCTCACTGCAGTTCTTGGCCATACTAGAGCACGGAGGATCCTGGGATGAGAGTGTGTGGGGTGGGGGTCGAGGCCACATGTCTCCCAAACACACTCACCAATACGCCCTCAGGTCTCCAGGCTGAACCCACCCCCCCCAGAAGGGAGGCGTCCAATAGACGCCTGTAAAACCCTTCCCCTGCCAGACTCTGCTCCTGACACCCAGGCTCAGGGCACAAACCCAGGTCGCCAGAGTGCAGAGCGAACCCCTTCGCTCAGTGCCGTGGAGCCAGCCTAAATAAATATAGTCAATACTGCTGCTAACAGAGGCTGAAAGTTGCCAGGGCACATAATGGGCTACGTATAATTATTTTACCAAATAGGGGCATAGCTGGAATTTGTCATTCAAACCAGGGGGGATGAAGAGGTCTGAGCAAATACTGCCAATACATTTCTCTCTGTAAAGGTCAATTGTCCAGATCATCTCCTCTGGGTCCTAATGTGACCCTCTCTAATGCTACAAATTTAAATTTGTATCCAGGACCTTCAGTTAGGACATGCATTGCTTGTGCATTTGGCATGAATTTTCTCAAAGTGCCTGTTGTTAATCACACTTAAATGTTCTACAATACGCTGATTGCATTGTCTCAGAGTTTTACCAACTTAAAATGCCCCCACACCCACGCCACTCTGCCATATATACAATAGATTCTATACAACAAGTTATAATTTCCTTTATTTCAAATTTCTGTGTGATGTTTGAGCTGGAAAAATATTTCTTTTTGCTAACATGAGTACACATTTGGGAGTTCCCACATAGGTAGCAGCCTTTGGGTTTCATTTGATTGTGTTTTTTTCTCAGTTGTATGGAGGCTATGAGTAAGTTGTTCCCCTAGATTTGTGCTTCTCCTATAAACCATCTTGGGGCCTGTCTAAACCATAGACTCCAGTCTCCTGACGATCTGCAAAACGTGCCAATGTTTTTCAAGAATTCTTTTCACTTCACGATCCTGTGGAGAAAATGTGGTAACAAAGCACATGTTAAAATAGTTGTTATTGTCAGCACACTCCCCTTCCACATTACCCACAGGTTGTCTTACAATGTTTCTTGCCCTATTTGCACCCCTAGTAATGGGATGTGCTCTGTAACTTCCTTTATAAAATCTTTCATCCAGTTCTTTGCATCTGTTTTCAAAATCCTCAGGCACTGAACAATTATGTTTGGCCCTGATGTACTGGTCTATGGGAATACTATTTGGTGGTGTGGATGGCAACTAGCAAAATGCAGAATGGAATTACTATCTATTGCATTCCTGTAAAGATCAATCTGAATGTTATTGTCTTGATCAATAAAGATCTTTAGATCTAAATATGGTATCTCTTGGTCACTGCAACTAATGGAAAATTTTAAGTTGTTATTTCTAGTGTGTAGAAAATCAACAAACTGAGCTAATTCCTGATCTGAGCCTTTCCAAATAATGAGTACATTATCAATAAAGCATTTGTAGAAATGGAGCGAGTTAAAAAAGGGGTTCACTTGTTCATTGACTATTAAAGTCTTTGTCCCATATAGCCATGTAAATATTTGCATAGCTCGGGGTGAAAGCTGCCCCCATAGCGGTTCCCTTAATTTGTTGGCAATACTGCCCCATAAATGTAAAACAATTTGATTTCAGCACAGTTTCAGTCAATTTGGTGATACAGTCAATACATTCTGCGTTTGTTTCAGTTTAAGAATACAAAGCTCTTCCTAATGCGCTTAGTCCCTCTGCATGGGGAATATTCATGTATAGCACTTGTACATCTAGTGTCACTAATTTCCATCCTGGGTGAACCTGCACGTCATGTAGTAATTCCAGTACATTTAAAGTATCCTTGACATATGCTGGAATTGGAAATAGGGTGGAAGCCTGCTGGATGTGTGCCTCCATGAATTGCACAAGAGGCTCAGTTGATGTATCTATATCGGAGACGATGATCCTGCTAGATGGTTTTGTTAGATTCTTGCAGATTTTGGGCAAGCAGTAGATGGTGGCTCTAATGGAAAAATATACAGTGAGAAATTCATAGGTTTGCTATGTAATTAGACTATTGCATAAAACTCCATAAAGATAAAAATCAATGTATTTGTTCTGGTCCACAGTGGGATCTGATTCTAATTGAGCACAAAACTGCATGTTCGTTAGCTGGCTGCAGGCCTCCTATTCATACTTCTCCCTGCCCTTGATTACTGTACAACCATCCTTGTCTGCTGCCTTAATGACAATGGAATGATTATTTTGTAAATGTAAATTCGCTCAGAGATCGGGACATACAACATGTTTTTTTTTAAACAAAAAAAAAGCCACATTACAGTGGGACCTGGGGAGAACTGAACAGCAGCTCCAGGTCCCTGATGCCGCCAAAGGCAGGTGCTCTAGCCACTCCACCATGGGAGCGGCTCAGTCAGGCACTGCCCCAGCAGTGTCCTTCGCGTTCTGTCATGGAAGCCTACAGTGACAGGGGTAGCGGCTCTTACTGCATGCTAAAACAACTCCAGTTGCTATAGAGCCATTTGCACTACCTAGAGCATGTTATTCCATGCACGGTTTTGTCTGGGCTATATTGACCCGGTACCGCTGGCTGATATGAAATGGCTGCATCACTCTGGAGGAGGTACTGGCCCAAGATGTGCTGGCAATGTTGTCATCATGGCTGTATGGTTCTAGGAACACTGGAGTAGGAGTAGGCGTAAGAGCAGGAGGCAGCATCGCTGTACTGTAACTGTTGTTTATGGTGGAGCATGCATCTTATCAGCTTCATCGTTAGTTTTCAGCTTTATTACGTGGCAGTATGACAGTGAAGGCCCAGACTGTTAAACTCTGTGCCATAGACATAAGGATGGAGGACAAGGAAGAGGAGTACATGGCGGTGAAATCTATACATGGCTGGAGCATGCATGCTAATTGACCTAGTAGTGGTTGCAGTCCTGCACCGGTTGGTACTTGGTAATGTATTGTCAGGTCTGGCAGAACTGTTTGTATCAGTGGGGCATTGTTGGACAAAGCAGTTACATAGAATGTATTCTTGGTGGACACTGGTCACACAGGAAGGGAAGAGGTATATGTGGAAATGGTGGAGATGGTGTTTAGCAATTCTAGCTGGAGGAGGTCAGTGTGTATTGACATCTGAGGTAGCAGAGCAGGAGTAAGGATTATTTAAACAACCAACTGCAGGCTGCAAACACCTCCCCCCCGTAGGGATCAGCACTGTTTCTGTACAGCTACTGTAGTAGTACTTAATATAATTACCCTTCTTCGGTGGAATGGGGATGTTATTAAGCCTTTTTTGTAGCTTATTTTGATGGCCATTTGCCATTTTTCAAAATCTCTTCAACTGGTGTTACTTGTTGAATGTGTGTGCTACATTCATACTGTACTTGTATTATGATGGTTCTTCCACATGTTTTGGATAGTAAGCAGCACAAAATATTTACTTGTTTGCATGGTGGGAGCGGCAGGGGTCATGGCTAGGTGTGGCCTGTGTGTGGGAGCTTTTAAAAACTTCAAGACCACATATCTTGGTTCAGGATGAAATGAATGAAAATGAAAAATGTGTATCTTGATAGTTTGGGTAGATGAACCTTATTACTTAATAATGCAAAATGTTTATGGTTACTTTACAGTTACTTTACTAACCAATACTGCTTCTTTAATATAGAACTGGGACTAAACAACGGTTTAACAGTACACCCAGGACAAGGTTAATCAAATTCACCTGATTAACAGCAGATAACACAAGCACCATCACAAACCCAATGAAAAATGTATAACAATAACTTAAAAGACTATACTGAGTGGAAGGGGGGTTATCCTACTAACTTCAGCCTTGTTCCACTGCCACATCATCCAAGAAGCAGCCCTCACAGTCTTCTAGACTGGAGTTGTCACCAGGTGGAAATTCTCTCAGCATTTCTGCTTTGTCTACCTAGCTGCTGGTATATGCCTTAGCAGTGCTGATATCTTCATTGTCATCATTAACACGAGACAAAGGTTGTGTGGCAACATCATTGACTTCACTAGGTTATGTGGAATGTGCCCCTCGTTCATTTTTATGAATGTTAGTATGGACACATTCTTAGATGACAAATTGGTCCTCCAGTCATGCACAATGGCCCCAGCAGAACTAAACACTTGTTCCACGCTGACACTGGATGGTGGGCAGCTCAGTTATTTAACAGCAACTGGTGCCAGTGCTGGTCAATCAGTCACTTTGCTGCTCCAGTACTGCAATTGCTTGTCAGTAATGCCAAGGTGCTTTGTGTCCCCCATGTAGGTTTCTACTATTCATTGTGCTGCCCTGAGTCCGGCTCCCTCATCAGTCTCCTCCACCTTCACTTCCATTGCTTCCACTCCCACCTGATACAGAACATCTCAAATATAGAAACATATAGAAACATAGACTTTGATGGCAGATAAGGACCGCTAGGCCCATCTAGTCTGCCCATTTCCCTACCTACAGGATAGGCCGCAGATCCTAGTTAACCAACAGCCTATATCTTCCTGCCCCCCACAAGAATTGCCTTATGTCTGTCCCATGCATTCTTGAATTCTCCCACAGTTTTAGACCCCACAACTTCCTCAGGAAGGCTGTTCCATGCATCCACTACCCTCTCTGTGAAATAATACTTCCTCACATTGCCCTTGAACCGCCCTCCTTCTATCTTTAAATTGTGTCCCTTGTTCTTGCAAGTCTCTTTTCTGAAAGATGCTACCCTCTTGGACTTTGTTGATTCCCTTGAGGTACTTGAAAGTTTCTATCATGTCCCCCTCTCCTTCTTTCCTCAGGGTATACATATTAAGCTCCTTTAGTCTCTCCTCATCAGCTTCTCTTGCAGACCCTGCACCATTTGAGTTGCCCTCCTCTGGACTGCCTCTATCCTGTCTATGTCCTTGCGGAGATGGGTCTCCAGAACTGGACACAGTATTCCAGATGGGGTCTCACCAACTGTCTGTACAGAGGGATAACAACTTCCTGTTTTCTGCTGCTGATGCCTCTCCCTATACATCCCAGTATACCCCCGGCCCTCCCTACTGCCTTCTCACATTGCTTGCTAACCTTAAGGTCATCTGATATGATTACCCCCCAGGTCCCTTTCCTGTTTTGCTGTTGTTTCTACCTCCCCACCCATTGTGTATTCTTCCCCTGGGTTCTTGTTTCCCAGGTGCATTATTTTGCACTTTTTTGCATTGAATACTAAATGGGATTACTTACTGTTTTCTACTGTAACTTGCAGATTTTTTCAGATCGTGTTGCCTGTGAGCTGATGGTGGTGGTAGCAACATCCATTCTTTATTTATTTATTTATTTATTTTATTTTATTCATTGAAGTCTCGGAATTACAAACATTTGAGTCAGAGACTCCTTAGCAAAGGCTCCACATCAGACAGTACAAGATTACATATAACACAGTGAACATCAAGTAAATACAGTTTTCTGCCCCTGTGCAGTTTGTGCCTTCTGTGCCTTTTTCCTCTATGCACCATATAGCCATCTAATTAGGTACTCAGTCAACTTTTCCAGTCACTGATGACCTCCTTTAATTATTGGTGGCAGGCTGTGTTTGTAGCGTGGATCAAGCATGGTTGCAATTGCAAACTCATCTGATTGTAGAATGCCAGAACTATGGGTATTGCTGTCCAGTATGTGGAGCATGTGGCCCATTAGATCTACTATGATCCCCACTTGCCTCCATCTGGTATCGGATATTAACCAGTGTCTGCCTCAGCACACATATAACGGGTCTTGATTGAATTATACAGGCAGTCTCCCCATTCACTGTCTGTGTTGCATGCTTGAATGGACAGAGAATACATATTAGGCCATCTATTTGTCACAGCTGCTCTGTTAGAGTGACGGACACTCCAGCACTGTCCCAGGTGGTGTGCAGCAGCAAGCTGTCTGAAATTGCCTTATACTGTTCATAAAGCCAGTCTATCATGTACAGTGTAGAGTTCCACCTGGTCACAACACCAAGCTTCATACAGTGCTGAGGCAGATGGTTATTGCACTGTAGCTCATGTAGATGGTCACAAGCCTTTGTAGAATGGGCGACGTGCACACAGATGCGATGGGCAACAGTCACCATTTCCTTAATATCTGCATGGTTTAGAAACTGCTGCACAACCAGATTAAGACAGTGTACCAGGCAGGGCAGCCTGAAAAAAAAACACCATCACTAATGCACTTCACAACACTGGAGCCATTATCACGTGCAATAAACCCTGCTATAAGTGAGTGTGTGTAGCCACTCATCAATCTCATTTAACAGCACATTAAGCATTTTCTCACCCGCGTGAGAAATGGTAACACTTAGCATACTGAGGGTGGCATGCTACTGAATTCCCATGTGTTGCTACCACCACAGTTTTGCTTCATGCAGGTTTTGCCAGGCCCCAAATCAATTACCACCCCAGGCACCTGTGCCCAGTATGCTGTTGTGCATAGATATAAGCTTGCCACTGTTTGTCCACTGGTTCACATATCCATGCTAAGATGGATATATTCTGCTGCAGAATGCTTCATGGCACGTATTATGGACTCTGAAATTCTACTGTAAAGTCTTGGCATGGCACGTTTAGAGAAATAGGTTTACAATGGAACCTGCCATTCGGGACAAGCACGGGCCATCAACCTGCAGAATCCAGCGTTCTCCATGTATGAGAATGACAATAGATGAATGGGCAGCATTTCAGCAGTGGCTGCATTTAAGTCACATGCAGCAGCATGATTGGGAGGGGGGGTACTTTGAGTGCTGTTCAAAGATGCTTTTCAGTGTGGGCTGCATCTTTGGGGCTGGTCGACCAAAACATTATACTTGAGGCACACATATTGTTCTTGTTGGGGTATCAGTTAACTTCTGGGGATGTGCAGCACACATGAAGCTGGTTATTTCGGTTGATTTTGTGAGTGGTGGTGTACTTTTCTGACTCAAGGGAGTGGTGCCTCCACTGCTACTATGCCCACTGCTTGAGAGAGCAAAGGATTACTCATCCTCCTCCTCCTCCATCAACCCACTCAGTCATCCCTCCTCCTGCTCTATTGCACTGCTCTCAGTAGCATTTAACTTGATGAGGGAAGTCCCACCAACAGCTCTGGCATCCTTCTAGTGTTCCTGCCAGCACAGTGGGTGCCTGTTTTTTAAATGGGAGTGTTGGCCACTGGTACCTATGTGGCTGCCCTTTTTTCCCTGACTAACATGTGCCTGACACAGTTGACATATAGCTATGGTCTCATCAGCTGGATCAAGCATGTAAAAGTCCCAAACTAGGAACTTTCTACCTCTGGACTTTACAAGGTACTGGGACTGGGAGAGCTGAACAAAAGGCATTAACGTTTGTGCCTTTTTGGGCTGCTTTCATTACTTCCATGATACTAGTTTTTTGTGGGGGTTACTTGACTGCTTGAAGGCTTGCTGATAGCCTCACCCTCACATTCTGCATCTAAATGGGCTACATCACCTTTGAACTTTTTCACCTCTGGCTCCCATAGGGACAAAAGAGTCAGTGTGGCTTGAAAGGAAAGAAAGGAGCATTCTCCCCATCCATTTTCTAAATTTCAGTCTCCCATAAAGCTAAACATTTTATTTCAAGGGAAAGACCATTATTTCTTTTGAGACTTTTATGAGAAACTGTCACCCTTCCAACTAATTTGGGGTCAGATCAGGAGGATGAAGAATCTGGTAATACCCACTATATGCCCACAACAAAATGTAAAGCTTTCATCCAGACTTTAAATCTTGAGTATGTTATATGAAGCTCTCATATCCCGATTCCTGATAGCTTATATTATGATTGGTTTGGAGGAGTCTTTTTGTGCTGAAATGACAATCTTAACATGAACTGTTATGGGAGAAGTAGCTTGGAGCATTAAACATTAAAAATCACCTTTCCTGGTAGTTGTTAAATTACAAAAAGATTAAACTGAGTTTCCTTATCTCTTGGGGAGCTCTTCCAGGCTAGCTTTGCTTTTTTTTAGTACAGGCACCAAAGGAAGGGAAGGTATCATAATCTGCACCATCCCTTGCCACTTCCTGAATCCCCAATTTGCCCCACATGCTGATGTTTTGTGACACCTTTATAGGTCAGAGTGCGGTGGTGCACTCCATTCTTTTGAATGGAGTGTCTTTTTCAAATGTAATTCCCCGATTGTAAATTGGCTTTTAATGCCTATTGATGGCAGCATTCAACTAACAGAGCTCGTGTTAGTTGAACTTTGCCATCAGTAGGTACCAAAACCCAATTTACAACTGTGAAATTACATTTGAAAAAGACATTCCATTCAAGTGAATTGAGTGTGCCCAAACACTCAGCTAAAAATACATCACAGCAGTTCAGAGCACAGGGATGGATCGGAGATTCAGGAACTGGACAGGGATCATCTGGCCAGCCCCTCTGGGGAAAATCACGATCCCTTTCCTTCCTTTGGCACCTATAATAGAAAAAGCAACACTAGCCTGGCAACACTAGCCTGGAGGAGCTCCCCATTTAATCTTTTTGTAGTTGGAGAAGGTGCTCTTTTTTTTTTTAACCCTTGTATTTATACTCCTGTTCTTGTCTCCTCCCTCCACTCTCTCCGACAACCTGAGATCCTGGATCTCCCTTTAGGCTTATCGTGATCTGCCCCTAGAGTGCTTCATCCACACTGACCCTGAGGTGCACCCAGTTTACCCAGGGAATGGGGTGGAAGGGACTAGGAGGATTCCCCTCCATGCATTTTTCGCGTGGACGGCACAGCGGGGTCTGTCCGATGGGTCCCGGAGAAGATCCGTTGAGACATCTTCGCCTAGGAGGGAGCGAGGTGTTTTTCCTCCTTTCCTTCATCCCTCCCCTGATGTCGGCGTGCAATGAGAGGCTATGAGCTCAGAGGCACGCTGAGACATCCCTCCTGCTCTGCCCCTCTGTTGATCACCACCCAATCTGCTCGCTGCTTCTCCCCTAGCCACGCTATCCACCCGGGCTTCCCAAGGTGGCAGCATTGCGGCGGAATCCTGCAGAACCCCTCCCCAGAGAAGGAGAGCTGCCGTTGGGCGCTCTATCCTTCCCCACCCCGGCTGACCCCCATCGACCTGAGCTTATTCCTGAACCCGGGTCACCAGTGTGGTGCGAGGTGTGGCGTCCAGCGCCTCAACCCTCAGTGCCACCGGGCCGGCTGAGAAGGTGCTCTTTAACTTCCTTTTTTTTAATATAAAATTGCCCTCAGTGATATACTTATAAACTGAGAAATTACCTTTAACCCTCCAAAAACAAAAAAAAATGCTTTCTCAATAATTATGTATGGTAATGTTTATTTTCAAGAAGGCAACTGTATGCTAATTCTGATATATATAACTATGTCTCTTTACAAAAATAAAGGAGAAAAATAAAGCAACAAATTCGTGACCTCTGACCATTGGGTCTAGTAAACTGATTTAGAGTAAATCACATCGACTATAGTACAACATGATTCCCCCTGCCTTAAGGAGCAAGTACACTGTCTAAAATTAGTATTGTTTAAAGATAGCCAACTGTTACTTATTATTTCTGAGGTCATTTTTCATTTCCCTTTGCTTGATTAAAAGATTTTCTACCTGGCAATATTTGATGTGATGTACGGAACAGTACTGTACCCGAAGACTGACATGTCTTGTTCTAGTCTCCTTCATACTTTATCAGCATTGTGATCTTATTAAGTGTGACATCATGACTGAGTAAGAATTCCTTGCTACCAGACTGGTCAATTATGATGTCACAATTAGTGAGGTCACAATGCTGAAGAGTCAAGAAAGTGGCTAGAACTAATTATACCATGGACCTCGGACACCGACCAATGAAAATGGCAGGCTGGCACCTTACCACCGTTGTAAATCCTACAATATACCAACGGGAAAAGGTGCTAACCGCTGGTAAGCCGCATGACAAACTCCCCTGAGATCACTGCGAGCACCAGAAAGCCAGGAAAGGCAACGGGCAGTGGGAAGCTTCAGAACCCCACAACTGACAGTGCCACCATTCGCACCCTGAACCCTTGAACGTCGGGTTCTATACAGAACAAAACATTTCACCGACAAAGATATGCCCAACAGTGTTTACTCCCTCCATGTCACCTCACACACCGCCAACCACTCACCTTCACATAATATTTTCAAATGGCGTGAGTTCACGGCAGCCATTTCTCTGACACTGCAGGTCTCACTCTCTGCTTCTTTTAGTGTCAGTCTACTTCACTACATCTACATCACTACCTACCAACTGAAAAAAAAATAAAACACAGTAACACTGAAACCAATTTCTAATGTCCCAGTCTTGGCACTATGACATCCTGCTCTGCCTGTGTAAGCCTCTCTGCTTTCGCAACAGGAGTCTCTGCCCTCTCTCTCTCTCTGTCCTTGAGCCACAGTGGGCATGCGTCCGGTGGCAGCTCGATTTCAGGCACACACTGCACCTCTCCATCTCCCTTGAGGGAGAGAAAGTTTTTTTTTTTTTAAATGAAGCCTGCAGTCTCGCTCATTCTGTGAGCTGAAACACGAAAGACAAGTTCACTTTCACACACTGCTTTCAACTTCTCACAGGTGCTGCACTCTCTGCCTTCTAGGTGGCCCTCTCTTTCAATAATAAAATACACAAACAAAAAAAGAAACCTGCAGAAGGGGAACAGAACAAAAGACAAAAAAAGAGTTCAAAAAGACATGAGAGAGCTTACTCCATCATATCCTACTTAGCAACGAGGAACTATTTTATGTATGGTGGAAGAATATTTCTGGCAAAACATTAACAAACATTTAAATACAACTTTTAAAAAAAAATGTTTCTCTATTTTAATAATTGACCCATAGTATAATAGCAATAAGCCACTTGGAGTGTGTGGGTTATCGGGGGATTTACCACGGCTGGTGAGGATTTACCCACTCGGCTGCGCCTCGTGGGCAAACCATGCCAGCTGTGGTAAATCCCCCGATAACCCACAGCCCCTCGTGGCTTATTGCTTAAATATGTCAACCTCTAGGGAAAATACTGCCATACACATCATATTGAATACTATCAGGCAGAAGACAGTCTAATGGACAAATACAAAAATAAAAGTTCTTCAGAAATAAGGCAACAACTGACCACATTTAAACATTACTCATGTTTTCTGTCTACTTTGTGCTACTAACTCTTTAAGTAACCATTCCTTGAAACCTACCAAAACCCTCCCTGACTCATGAAAGTTTGTTTCTGGTATTTCTTCAAATCAATGTATGTCTAAGATGTCTGGTTGTACTTTAAGTGTCTAAAAGGGCTCTAAAATGACATGTGTCTCTGTACAACTCAAGTTAGTGAGGAGCAATGGGGTTAAGGGTGCTCAAGAGGAGCTGTCACCCTCTCCCCTGCATCTACCAGGAATCCAACAGGGAACAACACGGCTTGAGGGAGCGAGAGTGTGGCCAAGATCCCCCACTGCACTGACTGGCAACTTTTGAACTGCTCTCTGTGGGACTTTAAAAAAGGGCAATACCAAGCATTTCTGCATTACCTTGTGCCTGAATTTCCTTAGCACTCATCCTTCTGCTGAGCCTGAATCACAGCTGACCTGCCAGCCTTGAATTTTTACACTGATCCCTCAGGTGAGCTTGAGCTATATTTGACCCGCCACTTTGAATTTTGCTCACTAACCTTTACTGCGACAGAAAGAGGAGGGAGTTGTTCCTCCCCCCGAAAAAGCCCAAAGGCTGTGCTGCGGCATTTGCAGGCCAATCAGTGGCTCCCTGTAAAAGGTGCCAAGTTTAAATCTTTGTTCTGGGGCTCTTATAAATTATGCTGCTCACTGCCCTGACTGCATCCATCAACAGAATAGCGAGGAGCAACAGGGGTGAGGGTGCCCAAGAGGAGCCGTCACCTTCCCCCTGGATCTACTGGGAATCCAAAGGGGAATAACACAACTCGAGGGAGTGAGAGGGTGATGGGGATCCCCCCCACTGTCCTGACTGGCAACTTCTGAACTGCTCTCTGTGGGACTTTAAAAAGGGCAATACCAAACATTTCTGCATTAACTTAAACCTGAATTTCCTTAGCACTGACTCTTCTGATGAGCCTGAATCAGAGCTAACCTGCCAGCCATGAATTTTTACACTGATCCCTCGGGTGAGCTTGAGCTATATTTGACCCACCACATTGAATTTTTCTCACTAACCTTTACTGCGGCAGAAAGAGGATGGGGTTGTTCCTTCCCCCAGAAAAGCCCAAAGACTGTGCTGCTGCATTTGCAGGCAAATCAGCAGCTCCCTGTAAAAGATGCCAAGTTTAAATCTTTGTTCTGGGGCTCTTATAAATTGTACCGCTCACTGCCCTGACTACATCCATTGGCGGAATTGCAAGGAGCAACAAGGGTGAGGATGCCCTAGAAGAGCTGTCACCTTCCCCCTGCATCTACTGGGAATCCATTGGGGAAAAATGTGACTTGAGGGAGTGAGAGTGTGACTGGGGTCCCCCCCCCCAACTGCACCGATTGGCAAATTTTTAGCTGCTCTCTGTGGGACTTTAAAAAGGGCAATGCCAAGCATTTCTGCATTACCTTGCACCTGAATTTCCTTAGCACTGATTCTTCTACTGAGCCTGAATCACAGCTGACCAGCCAGCCTTGAATTTTGATACTTTGTAGGTAGAAATTGATACCATATAGCCATATAGAACTGCATTATTATTCTCATATGTACTAAGCTGATACTTCATAGGTTGAAATTGATTACTCTGTAAGAGTGGTTTGACTTTGTAATTGGATGGCCTTGAACTTGCTGTCCTGTTAGCTAGGATCAGGAGATAATATTTTTTTCTCCTAATATCTGCCTTATTTAGCCTTATAGACCTTAAGACCACTTTTCTATTGCTAGACCCATCTTTTCTGACCTGTTTACTATCATTAAATCTCTGGGGATAATTTGAACTTCCTCCTCCTAGCTGACCCATCTATAAGCTTTATTATGGTACTGGGTATGGTGCTGGTTTCTACTTACATATTGGTAGTCCTGAGTAAAGACCAACTGTTGCTCACTCTCAGACAGGACATGGGGCAGACCATTGATCCTCTGTAGCCCCATTTCTCATGTGTTTACCACCAGGACAACCTTAACTCTACCCTTATTACCCTATATGGACTTAGAAAAGGGGGAAACTGCTATATGTTTATGGCATATCTTAGAGTCTACAAACCACAGCTCTTCCTGCCCCCCCCCTTGGGTCACTCCTGAAATTTCTGTTGACCATTAAGTTGTTACTAGCTGGGAACATTGAATCAAACCCCTGCCCTCTGTATAATAATGTTTCAGCTGTGTCACCCTCCATGGCAGTCTGGGCTAACATTAATTGTCTGAAACTAGTTCACATGAATACTAATAGCTGCAGACCTAAAATGCATGAACTGAAAGCATGGGTACATTTGCACTCTACTGACATAGCTGCCATTTCTGAAACCTGGTTCAAGCCCAGTATTCTAAAGCATGGGATTGAGCTCCAGGGGTTTAAGTCCTTTAGGTATGATAGATGTGGTTGGAAGGGTGGTAAAGTTATCATCTATGCAAAAACCTCCCTAAATGCTTCCCTGGAGACAACACCTGACCTTACCCACTCAGGTTGCGAGGTGGTGTTCATCAAACTACTGCTCAGTGGGGTTAAGCACCTGTTGATAGGCTGCATCTACAATCTGTCTAAGACTGCAAAAGATACCTTAAAGAACCTTCTGTCTTTTATTCCTGGACTTCCTCAGTGGGAGAAAATTATTCTTGGTGACTGTATCTTCCATTGGGGTCAGCACACCAGTAATGCTCTAAAATCCAGTTTGCTAGAGGCCAACCTGAGCCAATTAATTCGAGAACCCACAAGGTTGAACATTAAGTCATAAAACCACACGACATTAGATTGGCTCCTCACTTCCAACCCCCAGTAGTTTTAAACTAGCAGGCACATTTGCTGACTCCATTAGTGACCATGCCCGTATTTTTGGCAACTGGAGAAATGACCATCCCGACACTCTACTCAGAATTTTTTTTGGGCTAAGGATTATTCCAAATTCAACCCTTGCTTTTCTCAAAACCCTATTGATGGAGGACAGGTCTCAAATCAAGTTAGCCCCTAGTCTGGAAATAGCCCTTGAATTCTTTATCAATAACTTCCTTTTGGCTTCCTATAAGCATGCCCCCTGAAAACAAATCAAGATCCTAAGTAACAGGTTTAAATGCTTCCTTGGCAAGCTTTTAAACTAGCCATGGGGGGAGGTGCTAATAAGAGGCCGGAAATTTCAAGCCTCCTCCCACAAAACATGACAGGTAGTATGGTAAACACTGAGGTACAGTGCTCAACAGAGGGCAGGACAGGGGTAAATGGAAAAATAGACAAGGGCAAAAAGAGCAGGCATGGGGGAAAAAAAGATAAAGCCAACATTAAATGGAGGGCAATGAGTACCAATGCCTGTAGTCTGGGAAACAAGCTTCCTGAGCTAATAGCCTTGATGGAAGATGAACACTTGGATATTGTGGCAGTCAGAAACATGGTACATGGGAGCGATGACTGGGATGTCAACATACCAGGGTACACAGTCTGCAGAAGGGACAGGGAGGGAAAGAGGAGGTGGAGTAGCTCTATACATAAGGGAAGGGATCAAAGCTACAGAACTAAAAAGTAAATGGGAGAACAAGAGGCACTCTGGGTCACCTTGGAAACAGGGAATGGCATCACAATCCGCACAGGGGTTGTATACAGACCCCCATCTCAAGGGGAGGAAATGGACAATAAAATGATAGAGGACATTCTCAAAATGGCTGAAAAAGGGGAGATACTGTTGATGGGGGACCTGAATATGCCAGATGTTAACTGGATGACATGTACTGCAGCCACATCCTAGAGCAGGGTCATTCTCAATGCTCTGCAGGTGGCAGGCCTTAGACAGCTAGTGCTGGAACCCACACGGGAGGAAGCAATACTAGACCTGGTACTCTCAAATGGAGAGAGGATCACAAATTTAGAAGTCAGTAGACATCTGGGAACAAGTGACCACTGCACAGTGTGCTTCACAATAAGCACCACCAGGGAGACAAGCCATACAAAAACAAGCATACTGGACTTTAGAACGGCTGACTTTGGCAAAATGGATGAATACCTAAGGAATACACTAGCAAATGGCCAAAAAGGAGGGGTGGAAGAACAATGGAGAAAAATCAAAACTGCCATTATAGAGGCAACAAGTCTTTGTGTGAAACAGATAAAGAAAACAAAGCGGAGTAAAAAACCACTATGGTTCTCAAAAGAGGTGGCAGGGAAGGTTAAGGAGAAAAAGGCTGCATTCAAAAAGTATAAGGCATCACAGAAGGAGCATGACAGGGAACTGTATCAATTAAAGCAGAAAGAAGTGGGAAGGCAGTCAGAATAGCAAAAGCCAAACTGAGGAAAAATAGCCAAGTCAGTTAAGAAGAGGATAAAACCTTTTATAGGTACATTAGGGAGCATAGAAATGTTAAGGAGGAATAGTGAAGATTAATAAGGAGAGGGAGGTGGGCAGAGGAGACAGTGAAAAGGCAGAGATACTGAATGAATACTTTGCTCAGTATTCACAAAGAAGATGAGGAGGAGTTCCTAAACCAGACAATAGAAGCACTCTGGGTAGGGGTTGACACCAGTCCATTTACAGAAGAAAGAGTCCTGAAAGAACTCCTAAAACTCAAGGTGGACAAAGCAATGGGGCCTGATGGGATTCACCCCAGAATCCTAAAAGAACTAAGGGAGGACCTAGTGACACCACTGACCACACTTTTTAACAAATCATGGGAGGATGTGGTGGTACCTGAGGACTGGAGGAGGGCAGATGTGATTCCCCTTCACAAAAGTGGGAGCAAGGCAGAAGCAGTAAACTACAGACCTGTAAGTTTGACCTCAGTTGTAGGGAAAATGATGGAATCACTTTTGAAAGAAAGAATTGTTCAGTACCTAGAGGCCAGTGGGGCACAGGACCCAAAGCAGCATGGATTTTCAGCAGGAAGGTCATGTCAGATGAATCTAATAGATTTCTTTGACTGGGTGACCAAAGTAATAGACCAGGGAGGGGCTATGGATATGGTCTACCTAGACTTTAGCAAGGCATTTGACACAGTCCCATACAAAAGATTAATAATCAAGTAAGCCAGTCTGGGAGTGGGTCCCAGGGTGGTAGCCTGGGTTGCAAACTGGCTGCACAACAGGACACAGAAGGTCATAGTGAGTGGAACACATTCTGAAGAAAGGGGGGTCACAAGTGGAGTACCTCAGGGCTCAGTACTGGGTCCAGTCCTCTTTAACATCTTTATAGGTGACATTGCAGAGGGTCTGGAGGGAAAGGTATACCTCTTTGCAGATGACACAAAGATCTGTAACAGAGTTGATACACAAGGGGGATAGGAAAGATGAGAAGGGACTTGGCAAGGTTGGAGGAATGATCAGACATATGGCAACTTAGATTCAATGCAAAGAAGTGCAAAGTAATGCATCTGGGAAACAAAAACCCAGGAGAAGAGTACACAATAGCAGGGGAGGTACTAACAACAACAAAATGGAATGGGACTTGGGGTAGTCATATCAGATGATCTAAAGGTGGGTAAGCAATGTGAGAAGTCAGTAAGGAGAGCCAGGGGATCAGGGGTGCATAGGAAGGGCATCACAAGTAGAAAAAGGGAAGTGGTTATCCTTCTGTACAGACAGTTGGTGAGACTTCATCTGGAGTACTGTGTGCAGTTTTGGAGACCTCATCTATGCAAGGACATAGACAGGATGGAAGCAGTCCAGAGGAGGGCAACTAAAATGGTGCAGGGTCTGCATCAGAAATCATATGAAGAGAGACTGAGTGAGCTTAATATGTATACCCTTGATGAAAGGAGGGATGGGGGGACATGATAGAAATGTTCAAGTACCTTAAGGGAATCAACAAAGTCCAGGAGGGTAGCATCTTTCAGAAAAAGAGATGTGTAAGAACAAGGGGACACAATTTAAAGATAGAGGGGGGAACGGCTCAGGAGTAATGTGAGGAAATCTTTTTTCATGGAGAGAGTGGTGGATGCATGGAACTGCCTTCCTGGAAAGGTTGTTGGGGCTAAAACAGTGGGCGAATTCAAACATGCATGGGACAGACACAAGGCAAATGTAGTAGGGGGGTGGCAGGAAGTAGGCTGTTTGTTAACTAGAATCTGTAGCTTATCCAGTAGGTAGGGAAGTGGGCAGACTGGGTGGGCCAAGTGGTCCTTATCTGCCGTCAAAGTCTATGTTTCTATGTTTCTAAGTAAATCAAAGTGAAGGGACAACATTCAAGGTGGCTGACCCAAGACCTAAAAAAAAAACAAATGTGGGTGAGAGAAAGAGCCTGGGGTAAATTCAAGTTGGCAAATCTGGCCAAGGACTGGGTGAAATATAGAGAATTGAGAAACAAGTGTAAAAGGAACTAAAATCTGCTATAAGACAGTACCTCCAGAACCTACAGACTGAATACCTTTCTGACCCTAAAATATTCTGCTACCAAATTAACTCTCTCCTAAAGGGGAACACCACCGATGAAAAATGTGATATCATAGCAAATGGTATCTGCTACACCAACCCACGAGATGCTGCTAATGCATTTAAGATATTCCTCACGGACTTAGACAAATTTGAAAATAATTAATCTGGATCCCCCTCCCCCCCCCCAGGAACATTTAGCAGATCAAACCCCTTGTCCTAATTTCCATTTTAAATTAGCAACTAAAGCTGAAGTCCTGAAATTGCAAAGAAAAATGAAATCATCAAGTTCTATCTACAGGGTAAGGACTTCCCTGGGAATCCAGTCCTTTGCTGCTTTCATCCCACCCATGTGGAATGATCTCCCTAGTAGACTCCAGGAATGTGCCTCCCTTGGGGGCTTTAAGAAGGGTCTTAAGACCCATCTGTTGGAACTGATCCTCTGCTCCTGTTACTGCTGAAACTCCACTAATTCACTCTAGCTGATTTATCCTCATTGGGACCTCAGTCTAATTAAGCAATAAGCCACGAGGGGGTATGGATTATCAGGGGATTTACCATGGCTGGAGTAGTTTGCCCATGAGGTGCAGCCAAGAAGGTAAATCCTCACCGGCCATGGTAAATCCCCCGATAACCTACATCCTCCGAGTGGCTTAGTGCGATTTTACCAAGGTTCATTTCTTACTATAATAAAATACAACTTTTAAAGAGGTTGCTTTCTGTTTTTATTTTTATTGTATTTATTGCTGTGCTACAGATGATTTGGATTTGGATGGCCACCACTATTACCTCCTCATCAGCCAGTGGTTATCAGAGGATTTACACCAGTGGTAAACTGCCAGTCTGACAATTCCATTGGCTGTTCACTTATGTCCATGGTATAATCGTGGATATCTCATGTATAATTGTATTTTTTCTTCTGTCGGTGTTGATTGTATTAACCTGCTACTGTATCTTTAACTTGGTCCATATGTCCATTCATCTGAACCTGCTAGGACCAAAAACAGGGACAATCCCCCCAAAAGTCATGGACAAATTACCAAAATCAGGGACACCAAATGTTATTCAGCATTGCATCTCACCATTACATGACATGTACATCACATCATATAGTACATTACAACATATGTGAAGTCCCTTTAGTTTATGCTTTTTAAAAGGTCAAATACAGTTGCATACTACCAAATAGCATGACAAAAAAAAAACACAGGCAAATGTTTGACATCACCTTTCTGTTCATTTACCTACTTGAAACTAAAGTATAACTTGGGAATTACTAGAGAAATAATTTTCTTCAGGATGCAGTGTTAAGTTAATTTCTAGGCTTTTAAGGATCCAGTGTTATTTAATTTCTAGATATAACTGAACAGAAATATACCATGTGGAGAATGCAGTATGTGTGTGTGTGTGTGTCTCTCTATCTCTCGTGAGTGTGTGTCTCTCTTTCTGTCTCCTCTCTCTCTCCACATATATATATATATATCTCATTCCAGAAACTAAGCCTTTGAAATGTGGGGGGAGAGGGGGGCTGCCTCTTCCAAACTGCTTTTATCAGCTTAGTTTAACCTGTGTTGCTGGCTGATATATCAGTCCAGAATTTCTAGACTTGCAAATTCTGTTGGTAGCATAAGGGTCAAACAACACACTGGCATTCTAAAAATCTGTGACAGAAGCAATTAATTCCTGACAGTGGGACACGGTGTCTAAATTTGTGAAGTCCCAGAAAATCTGGGACAGTTGAGAGGCATGTATGTCTGTAGTGACTGTAATGTATGATATGATATGTATTTTTTATATGTCTTTACAGCTGCATGTAATTAATTCTGAGCCACCCCTGAAAAAGGGACTGTAATGGTCTCAGTGGGCCTACCTGATCACCAACATTTAAATAAATAAATAAATGATGATTAGATGCTGTGCTTGGTTGCCCAGCCTCAACCAATGCAGCCCACTTCAGTTGCATCATAAATCTACCCACTCCAGAGCTAGGGCTGGGTGAAATGTAACTTCTTGCAGTGAAATTAAAGTGAAACTTACAATTACTCTTCCACAAAATGTCTTGAAATGTCCACAAAAATGTTGTAAATTTTTACCAACATTTAAATGTCATTGTTTTTCTAATGTTAAAATTCATTGTTTTTCTAATGTTAACATTACCTTTTCCAAATTGCATCAAAGTTTAGTATACTTGAAGTCCCCTACATCATGGGTATGTGTTCCAAGTTGTAGATCACTAGTTTTAAACAGTGCTACGTTATAAGCAGCCAAACATTCAGATTTTAAATAAAATGTTGCAAGTATGTAACTGTACAATTGTAGTTCAATAAGTTTAAAATTACAAAAAGGCAATTTCACCAATTTTGTTAGGTTCCCGTAACCTAAAAATTACTCAGTGTATACCGACTTTCTAATCTTTTGCTTACAGGACTGATGAGTTAGACACTGACACTGCAAAATAACTTCAGAAATTAAACACAAATTTCATAAGTTTTGTGAAAACTCTTGAATTCTGTGATAATTTTTTTGTAGCCGTATCCTTAAATTTTGCCCACTATACACTTGAGCTGCCATGCAGGAGTAAGAAAAAGGCTGGGTAGAGTGTTGATCAGGGAGCATTTATAGGGGCTCTATAATAAAAGTACAGTAGTATTTAACATCAGGTACCATCAGGTCAGTTAGTACCCTGATTGAAGAGCCATCAAAAATAGTTAAGGCCATAACTTTGTACTTTCCCGTCTTTATGGCATTTACCAGCTAACCATCAGAGCTCACAGACTAAATGACTTGTGGAAGCACACACATGCACAGCACTGTTTTGTACAATGCCAACTGTTGACTCTCTAACAACCCTGCATATAACAATGTATATTTTTAGCATTTAAAAATTGTGACATGAAGTGACACAAAACATTAAAACTAGTTGCAGCTAAGGCAACTGTGATAAAAATATCTGGATGTTAGTTAGTTAGCTAAATCTTTGTTAATGGAGCAAGTACAATAAATAACAGACACATAAGGTAAGCAAGTTAAAATACACACAGTTTACACCAAAATCAGTCACTTTAGGGAACAAGCAAATGAGAGATACATTGATTTGGGTGGAAAATAATTATATCTGCATTGTTCAAATAGGTGTAGATACCCTTACAGAAATAATTATAAGAAATGTTTTCATGTTGCACACATAAAATTACCAATGTAATATGCATGCTGCAAGCATGATTTAGATATTAAATTGGAACCGATTGCAAGTGTGTGGCATGTGTGCAGCAAGCAAGGGAGGAAAGCATGCTCTTTATGTTAAATTGGAACAGACTGCATGCATGTGGCATGCGTAGGGATGTAAGTTTGTCATGGATGAGGTTTTAATGACTCATTGTTTGTTCATGAAATCATTAGTAAACAGCAATAAATGTTGTGGCACTGTCATCATTGCTACATTCTGATGACACTAGTTAAAAGTCATGGAAGTCCTGAATAAAGATCAAACGTCATGGAATCAATGACGTGCATGACTGCCATGACAAACTTACATCCCTAGGCATGTGTACAAAAAGCAAGTGGTCACTAACATCTGCACACATAAAAGTTATGTGAGTTCCTCAGGATCACACCATATACAAGTGGGGGGTTGAGGAGCTCTAAACATCCTCTGCCTTAGTGCTAAGGTGCCCCCTTGCTATAACCGTGCACCATGCAAGAGTAAAAGAAAAAAGTTACTAAAGCTTCTACTGGTTATTTCTAGGAAACTCTTACTTCTCCTCTTGCTCTGTTCGGGCAATAATGAGCTTAATCCTGGACCTAGCATTGGCTCACCAGCAGACCTCCCTAACCTGAAAGGACTTAGCTTTATGCATATTAATGCATGCAGCCTATTAAAAAAATCTCTCCTATCCAGGCCTGGGCAAGTCATACTTCCCTAGATATCCTGGTGATTTCTGAATCATGGCTCTGCCCCTCAACCAGTAACCATTCTGTTCTCCTCCCCTCCTACTCACTGTTCTGTACTGACAGACAGACAAGGGGTGGTGGGGTGGCTATTTACATCAAGGACAAGTAGTCGGTCTCCATCCTCCACTCAACCTCAGTCCCCAATGAATTTGAAACTCTATCTCTCCAAATAGAGATTGCTGCTGGAGTCTCAGTCAGTGTAACAGGCTTTTATAGGCCCCCTTCAGCAGGATTGCATCTCCTAAACCATTTAAGCAACCTTCTGGGGCATAACTCATTTGAAACAATAATACTTGGGAACTTAAACTTAGACTGGCATTCCAATGCCTCCTCTCCCCTTAAATCCTTTTGTGACTCCTTGGGGCTGTACCAGCTAAGTTACACATCCAAACAAGAGTAACCCTGCCAAAAGCACCCTGTTGGACCTTATCTTAGTTAGTAAGCCTCATCTGTATTCCCACACTGGAGTCTTCTTCTCAGACATCAGTGATCACTGCTTTATTGCTTGTGTTAGGTCTTGCCATACCCCTACCTAAATTCACTATAAAATAGAAGCAGATGCAGCTTTGATCCTTGGTCATTCACCACCAAGCTAAGTCACTCTCCTTGATGGCAGGACTTCTTCCTAGCAGAATCCGTGGACTCCTGCCTATGACATTTTCCAAGACATTGTGGTAAATGCTTTGAATAAGTATGCCCTACTAGTTACATCCTGAGATAGAAGCAACTCTTGCTGTTGGTTCTGTCCTGTACTAAAGAGTGCACTACGGAACAGGGACAGGCTATGAAAAACTGCTCGCAGAACAAAGTTACCTAATGACTGGAATCTTTTTAGGAAAGCAAGAAGTCTGTGTACCAAATTGGTCAGAGAAACTAAGGCTAATTATTACCACTCACAACTTAAAGTTTCTTCCACATGTTCACCCAAATTTTGGAGGACCATTAGAGATATCAAAGGCCATTCCACTGGTAACTCCTTACCTGCAAAAATCCGCATTGGTACTTCCTCAGTCACTGATAAACCTACTATCCTGGACTTGTTCAATGATCATTTTGCCACTGCTGGCCTAGCTTTTGATTCCTCCCCAGCTAGTACTCTTCGGGCACAACTTGGTCTTGATACCTTTGACTCCCCTGCAATTAGCACATCCTTCTCTCTCCAAGCCACATCCTTGAAGGAAGTAGAGTCTCTTTTGCTCCAGTTGGATGATAGGAAAAGCCCTGGAGCTGACCTCATCAATCTCTTCTTTGTTAAGGCAGGCTCCCGCACTCTAGCCATGCCTATTACACACTTGTTCAACTTATCCATCTCCCAAGGAGTCCTTCCTACCATTTGGAAAACTGCCCATATTGTTCCTGTACTCAAGAATGGGGATCCTAGTGATCTGAATAATTACAGTCCCATTTTTCTCCTTCCTGTACTGTCTAAAATGCTGGAGAAAATTGTTAACTCCCAACTCAGGATCTACCTGGAATCAGCGAACCTCTTGAACTCGCTCTAGTCAGGGTTCAGGGCTCAACATAGCACTATTTCCACCTTTGCCAAAGTTAGTAATGACTGGCTGGGCAACCTAGGCAACAAGAATTTTGTCAGTGCAGTCTTCCTGGACCTCAGCAAAGCTTTCAACACTGTTTACCACTCCTTGCTCTTTTCATCCCTCTGGCATATTGGCCTGGATGCTCCCTCTGTTAGGTGTTTCCATAATTACCTAACTGACCGCTCCCAGCAAGTTAAGGCTGATGGTGAGGTCTCACCCCTCAAACCTCTTACTCAGGGTGTTCCACAAGGCTCCATCTTGGGCCCCCGCTTTTCACAATCTATATTAATAGAATTAATGCCACCATTAATAAGGCCAAAAATACATCTCTTTGCGGATGACACAGTGTTCTACACTAGTAGGCAATCTCTCGATGCAGTACTCTCAACTCTCCAGAGCAAATTTGATCAGCTGCAACTCCAGCTCCTAAAACAGAAGTTGCTCCTAAATGTGAAGAAAAATAAACCTATGCTCTTCTCTCCCATGTCCAACTCTCCTATCCCTCCTTCCCACAGTTCTCTATCCCCAATCTCTACCATCCTGGGGGATCCATTGGAATATGTGTCTTCCTTCAAATACCTTGGGCCTGGATCGACAGCTCTCTCTCCTTCCAGGGTCATATTGAAGAGCTAATAAAGAAACTCTGACAGAGACTAGGACTATTCTTCAGGATAAAAACCCTTCTACCAAGGGAGACAAAAAAGTGGCTATTCCAAAGAACATTTCTTCCCTTGTTAGGCTATGCCAACTTCCTATGTAGCCAAGGCCCTGCTGGTACTCTTGCCAAACTCGATACACTCTACCACAGAGCCTTAAGGTTCATAATGGAGCTCCCCTACTCCACCCATCACTGTCTCCTATATACTACTGTGGGTTGGCCTTCCCTTACCCTTAGGCATCAGAGAAATGTGGTACTTTGGACTTTCAGAGTCATTTCAAATAATCTGCCCAGCTATATTACAGCTTGTCTACCATTAAGCCCCCAAACTAACTATGCTCTGAAAAGTGCTTCTTACATAATGCTGAAAACATCTAAGGTTAGATCCCACTTTGGCAAGGTGTCTATAAGCCATGTACTTCCCTTGCTGTGGAACAAGCTGCAAAAAACCCTGAAAATAAGCCTCCCATGTAAGCTTGCTGCATTTAAAGCTTTAATCATCTGCCAACTCAAGGAGCCCTGTGACTGCTTCCCTTAATCCCCTGGACTGCGGCCATTGTGCTTGCCCCTGCTCCCTCTCTGTCATCCCTTGACCTAACTCTCTGCCCATGCCTTTCTCCCTCCTAAAAATTCTCTTACCCTTCTGCCCCTTTACTGAAAAAAAAAAAAAAACCTGATGTCTCCCTGGTGAAAATTGTAACTAGTTTATTCCAGTTCAGTGTATTACTCTATATCATGCCTTTAACCTGTACATATCTACTGCTGTACTTCATTTTGTACTCCTTATGTGTGATGGCTCTGTGATAGTCTGTTAATATCTGATATAATGTATACTGCTGTGTTTGGCAGCAATTTCAATCCTGTTGTTTCCTTCTGTACCTCTGTGTTATTCTCCCAGGTCCACCTCAAAAATGTGTTCTGCTCAATGGTGTCCGCCTGGATAAATAGAGATTTTGATTGATTGATTGAGGAGATTCAAACCCAGGTCTGAAGATTTCCAAGTTTCCTGGTTTGCAGTTCAGTGCCTTTAACTACTAAGCTATACTGCCTGCATACATATGGCTCAGTTGTACTTCAATACAAATCTACATACCTCTGCATGCAAGCAGCATACTTGTAGTCACTGTTATACTTTTTAGTTTTCTTGTCCCCTCTCATCTCAGCTGCACAGCTGAACTGTAGCATGCATACAAATGCAAACACATGTTGTGGTTCTTCCCACCCCCAATACGCATAGTTACCCACAAAACTACTTAATTACTTATCTGTGGCCTGTATTCCTACTATTTTCTCTCCATAGTGTTGAATGCTTCCATGCAAATGGACTTTGAGGGGCAAACACAAAAGTAGCAATAGCTTGATATCCACCCACAAGGCCAATACCCCCCAAGCACACACACACACACACTGCAGCTGGTGCAGCCATGCTGCTACAGACAATGCACCAAATATAGATATAAGTTGAGAGACTATTTCCTGTTTACTAGGGAGCCAGCGGTAGGACTCTTTAAGGGATGATGTCCATGGGCCAGAGTGCTGGGGTGCACCCCCTTGAAATGAATGGAGTTATTTTTTATTACTATTTTATACATTATGATGGTAAGTTGGAGAATAATGAAGGACACTGTTCTAGTAACAAGGTCCTTGTTAGATGAGCTGTGGCCTTCTTTAATCTCCAACTCACCATCAATAATGTGTAAAATAGTAATACAAAAATACCTCCATTCATTTCAATGGTGCACACCCCTGCAGTCTCCCTTGCCCTATGTCATAATGTGCTTGAGAGTGGGGATGTGGAGACCAGCTTCACTGGGGGCAGAGCATAAGCCTGACTATAGCGAGACTCAAATTGTCTCTGTATAACATAATGCTCAACAGTCCCTGAATGCAAGGGGCAGCCCTCATTTTACCCCTGAAACTGCTCTGATCCTCATCCATCCCTCATGGGAAACATGCTGCTCACACTGAGGATGTCCTGTAAATTTAGACTTTATGGCAGGGGCAACATTTCACATTTCAGCGGGGGGAGTCAACAACCAGTGAAGGCCAGGTGCTAGTTAACTCCTTGGTGGCAAGCTCTAGAATGTCTGGAATATCTCTAAAAAGTAACATTTATTTGTTGTGACTGAAAGGTGATACACAAATCAGGAAAAAGTCAAATGTATAAGATTCACCTGTCTTTATCCCAGAGCAGTGCATCAGATTTGGGCTTACCCCACCCAGTTACTAACCAATTTTTTCCTGGCTGAAGTTCTGCCTCCTCAAAAAAAATGTTGTCCTGATTTGTCTCCCCAACATATCAATATTTCCGTCCTTCCTCCTTTCCTCGATCCCCTTTTAAAAAAAAATATTCACTTTTACTAACCCAGCCATCTGGCCAGAACCTGCAGCCTGGCCCAGTGTGCCACCAACCCAGTTTTTATTCCACTCCTCCTCCATCCTTCTGTCAGAAGCTGGATGTTAGACCCAACCATACCAGCTCCCCAACATGGTCTACAACCAAGTCACCTCACAAACCAAACCCATCCAATCTATATTGCATGCTTCTTGCTTGGCTGCTGCCATGGCTGCTACCACACTACACTAATCAAGGCATATGAAGGCTGTCCACACTGATGTCACCACTGCTGCTAGGCTTAGCTTTCTGCCAAGGGGGACCTGTGCTGTTTTTATGTGTGAGGTGAGCCAACTTCAGTAAGTAGGTAGCCTAGTCTCATGTTAGCTACTAGGGCACCCTCTGCCCCTTCAGCCACCAGGGGAGACAGAGTCTCACTAAGAGTAGGCCAACAAAAATATGCCACCACAACACTGCTATTTAGAGTTCAGTGCTCACTGACTCCTCCAAGTTGTAGTGTGCAGTCTGTCTACTCTGTGGCAGGAAGACAGTGTCACACTCACATGACTCATGTGCTCCTGCTTGGCTGGAACTATTCCATGGCATGTGGGATGGTGCCACCACTAATAGGTGGAGAGCATGGACAACACAATACAGACACAGTCAAGTCAAGAGTGCACCTGCAGCATGAGCACACACAAGCCAGGGGGGCAGTTATTGTGCAGAAGATTAAATCCAAATTTAATGCAGTTATTGCCAAACCATAAGGGCAACCTAGGCACAAATGTGGGGGAAGGGCACCCCTGCTTTATGGCAGAAATTCATTCTCAGGTGCTAATATTGGCACAAGTGAATACAATGGCTTCTGCTGTGTTCTAAGGTACTGTATCTCCATGTTTCAGGATGTGTCCTGATCATCATGAGGGTTAGTGACCTCATTGTCCCTCATTTTTAGTGTCCATGTCACTCATTTCAGTGACAAAATGTGAGGTGTGGTGCATACATCCAAGACCCTACTCAGCACAAAGAGTACTGAGCATGGCCATAGTGTATATGCTCCATACAGAATGACAAAGGGAAAGTAAGTGAGCCAAATCAGTCATAGAGAAACACATTTGTAATACTAAATATGCATAAGGGGATTTGCATGGCCTAAAACAAAAAGATCAGGCTTCACAACATAGAGGCCCCTCTTCGCACATCTGGGATGGGGAATATCGACTGACTATATCCTAGGCATTTAATGCATTAAGCAAACAATACTTTACAAATTAATGGAAATTTAATGGCAAAAATCAATTAAACAACTCTCAGAAAGATCAGAATTAATGAGTTTACCTAATTTGAATGGGAAATCAATGAAAATGTATTTTAATGGCTCTAATTGGTAGCAGTATTATGAGAAATAGAAACTGATGTGTTTTTGAGATGTGATTTACACCAGCTTAGTTGCTGCACACATGGCAAGCATGCAAAATATGAGCCTGATGTGATTTTTAAATGATGTTTATACCAGCTTAACTGCTGCCCTCATGTCAAGCATGCAGCACGTGAACCTGATGTGATTTTTAGAAGATGTTCCCACCAGTTTTCCTGCTGCACACAGTCAAGCTTGCAGCATGTGAACCTGATTTTCTTTTTAGATCTGGTCTACATATATTCATTCACTTTGTGTATATGAACCACAGGCAAACATTGCAGAATTAAGCATGTGGCATGCATTCTGCATGTACACAGCACACTTATATTTCTGTAAATGTATCAGTCATGATGGAACATGATGCTGGATGACACTGTTGTAGGGATATTGCAGGACCATGATGCTTGTACAGGTAAGGTGATTTGCCTGCCTTCAATACAAGTTCAATTAATGTGATTCTTAGCCAAGCCAAGATGGACTGCAGTTCTGCCAAGAGGGAGCAGGTATTGTCATGTTAATGGAAAAGGGAGATTGAAACTAAAGGATAGGTGAGGCAGCTAGTGCAAGGAGTACCAGTGGCAGCAGTTAGAAGCATGGGTTTACCAATGGGAAGAGAAACAGAACTAAGAAGAAAAAGATAGCATACTCCCAGTTAGAGTAAGGAAGCATACAGACACAATTTTCACTTTAAAGCAGGTCATAAGAGAATCACACTTAGTAACATTGACTGGTCTGAGAGCTTAATGTACTTAAAAGTCCAGGACTTAGAAGCACTCACAAAGACCTGGTGGAGGAAGAAAATGTCTGAGGCACCAAGAATGAAAAATTCTGACTTTTCTAATGGGATAGGTCTGACTAGAAAAGGAATAGGTGGCTCTCTTTTTAAGGGAGGGGAGTCTATGAAAAATAAGCAGTTCAACTGAGTCCATCTGGTCAAATGCAGAGAAAATGTGCAGGATGACAGGGGCCAAAATAATCACTCAAAAGGAAATACGGGGCTGCAAATGTTTCAGCACAGCTAAATGGATTCAGTGGTAAGTTCTTTGAGGAAAGTTAAATTACACAAGTGGAATTCTAGTGACATTACCTATTATGCTTCTATGAATTTTAGAGCAATGTTTTCTGACTAGAGTTTGTAGTATTTCCACTGTACTTTTTAAACTACTATATCAAAATATGTGGAAAATGTTCACTGAATGTCACAAATAATTAAGCTGTGAAATTATGAACTCCTGCAGCTTAAGAATTAATTAACCAAATCTATTCACATTTAGTCATTTCCAAGACCATCCCAGGAAGGTTATGCATGAAAATGCTCTGGTACCTAATTCAAACAGTGGACGAGTTGTAGGTTTGCAAAAAAATAAATTGCCAGACTTTGAGTCCCCATATACCATAACACTTGACATCTCCTTAGGACTCCTTTATCAAGTATGCCTGTCAATTTTCAATTCTTGAGTTGAAAGTATGGCTGAGTTATGACCAAGTAAAGATTTTACAGGAGTGCAGGATGCCCCTATCCTTTAAGTTGGACACACAATCTCTTTCATTTTGGAGGCTCCCCTGACAATGATCATTCATCTGAAGAATACACAGGCCTATGGTGCACTCTGTGATAAGGTTGTTTCTGCTTATTTATTATATACTTTAAAGGAACACCAGAGCAAATCCATGGGAGACATTTTGTGGCCACTTGTCAATTCGTCTGCCCCACAATGTGGTGTTAATTAAGTATAAATAAATGATTACCAAACATTTGGCAAAGGTCTATTCCAGTGACTGTGGGAGACTTCCAGATGGTTTTATAATTTCCCCATTGGTGATCAGTGCTTACTGAATGGTGATATGATCTGAGACTATGTCCCTGTGGTATTATGAATTCTCTGAAAGTAAAGCGTAATTTTGCCTTCATAGATGAACCTGTGCCAAATGTTTGGTAGTCTTTTATTTATGCATAATTAACACCATATTGTGGGCCAGACAAAGTGGTGAATGGCCATGAGACATCATCCATTGATTTACTGTGGACTTTAATATACTTAAATTTAATAGATAAAAATTAATTGCATGAATTATACCAAACATGTAGTATATTATAAACTCTTCAGCTCATGTTCTTTAGTTTTTTTGAATTGCTTATGTTTTTTGTTTGCATAAATTGCACATTCTAAGTCTTTTTCATGATGTAATTCTATCATATGTGGTGATTTGGTTAATTTAAAGTCATATATTAGTAATACATTTTTGAAATGATCATCTGATCCATTATGTCATGATTACGTGGGGATTTAAGCAATTGATTTACACCAATGCCCGCCCCCTGATGAAGACCTAACAAATTGAAGCACATCGGCAACTGGTTGAAGTAGCCAAACGTTTGTATGCTGTTTAAAAAACTCAGTTTGGAAGAAAATAAAAATCCTTGCTTGCAGTATTTGAGACTCAGTGTCATTCCTGGTTAGGACTGCAACCAACTTTGTGTTCAAGGTTGAGTCACCTCCTTTGGGAAGGGGGATGACTGTGGCATGTTTCCAAATGTCAGGGACAGAGGCTAACAAGAAGGACAGGTTGAAAAGGGAGACAATAGGTAGAGCAATGGCAAAGGCAGACAGACAGATGAGTTTGAGTTCAAGACCATTGGAGCTCATACCCCCATATGCTGGGGAGGCAGTATAGCACAGTAGTTTAAGACTCTGAGCTGGAAATCTGGATACCTGGATTTGAATCCCACAGCCCCCCCTTGCATTCTGTGTGACCCTGAGCAAGTCACTTAACTTCTCTGTGCTCCCAGGTTGCACCTGTAAACAAGCCTTCAGCTTAGTGTGCCACTCCTGGTTAAACAATTGGGAAAAAAAAACCCTTGTAGGGGTTAACAGCCAAGATGGCCCTAAGGGAAGCAGTGGGCATGGTAGGAGAAACCAGAAGGGGTGCAATGGGATGAAAGTAGGGAAGAGATGGAGGGAGAGGAAGGATGAGAAGAGGGGGAATAGGCATAGGAGGTGAAGAATGAGTTGAAAGCTGTGGTGACAGAGGGGGGGAACACACAGAAGTGTCACCTATCTTGGGAACCAGGGGAGGGGATTGGGCTGGGGGTGAGATGAGGGCATGAATAACCTTCTTGAACTTAAAGGAGTGATTATCATTGTCCTGGAGCATGGATGTGAAGTTTTTGGACTTGGCAATACTGGTAGCTCTGGTAAAGGCATTATGAAGGGTGTAACACTTGATTAGGTTAGCAGGGGAGCGGTGGGACTTGTAACTCCACCAGGCAAGGTCATGAGCACAGAGGCAGGCCAGCAACTCAGCCAAGATTCACAGGAGTTGAGAATCTCAGACCTGTTTTTTCTAAGGATGGCATGAAGATAACATCTCCGCCACTAATGAAAAATTATCCATGGCTGCCCTTACCTACGAAGAGGAGAATAGGCAGGGGGAAAAAAAATAAAAATAAAGACCATTAGAGTCTATTCACTGTTTCCTTGATCCCACTGCCAAGGTCACAGCACCATCAGAGAACCTACAACCAAAATCAATGAGTACAGATATGCTCCCTTGCACCACATCTCTCTGAATATCCAGGCCCCAGTAGCTACAACCAACTTCCTATTCCTTCGATGGAGGAAGGACCTTCCCCCACTTCATTTTCATAAGCCATGGTAGTGTCCTTGACTCAACTACCTTCCAGCAGCTCCTTGGGTTCTGAGAACACCTGCCATAATACAGGCTGCAGTCTGTCAAAGACTTACTGTTAGAGTGAACCACGCATAGCACCAAGTATTTACACTAATTGGGCATTTCCTTTTTGTGTAGAGCTAGTCTCAGTTCAGAGGGACAAATTACAAAAAAGGGCTCAGTTAACTGTCTTGACTTGAGTGACTCCCAATTAAAGGACCAGCACAGCTCAACCTTTGCAAACTGTTATGGAGTAAGTGTAATAGCTCTCATCCAGTGTCTGTGTGCCACCAGTGTATGTTTTTGCATTACCCTGTTGGCCAGATCATATTGAGTGGGTTTCAGGCATAAGGTTGATTATCTGTGTATCTTGTTTTTTTCCCCTGCAGGGTACCAGCCTGTCAGAGTAGTATATAGAGGATGGGTACAAGAAGGGAAGAAGGGCCTCTAGCATTTTGATGAACCAGGAGTTGTATAGCATGCAAGATGCAGAGTTTTCATTTTGAGTGAAACCTTCAGGAGGATATAAAAAGATGCCATGCTGCATGTAGTGATCACTTCCACTACCTCAATGCACTTGGGTTTACTCACTGGCTCTTCTACTATGCCTTTTCCCCTTATTATCCACAATGCATCAAAGCTCTATGTGCTGTTTATAACCTCGAGAAAACAGTCATTGAGGCCTGAAGCTTTCTGTGAAGTGCCACTCACCTGACAAGAGCATAGTACTGGGGGAGGGGAAAGGAAAACGTGTGGCCACTTTGTTATGATTTCCTTCCCAGATCAGCATCCAAGTTGTGGGCCTGAGGCCCTACAAAAGTTGGTCTGGGACAGCCTTTATCCATTCACAGAGAATGGCAGTTCTTATTCTGCCAAATCTTTTTTCCTCAGACTGCTCAGCCTTTTCCTCCTCACAACACCTTTTCCTCCACGCAACACAGCCAGGGTTGAAACTGTCAAAAGAGCCTAATTATTAGGGGGAACCATAGTTTTCAACACTCTGACTCTAGGCTACACTGTTTCTAGCAATAGAAAGGCAGTGCAGGTGCTACTACAAAGTTAATTCGCTGCTCTGGTGGTACAGAACTGTCAGAAGGAGGCACTCATGGTAGTGGCCAGGGAGGATCCAGGGTGGGAGATAGAAGACCCCAGCAGAGGAGGACGTAACTTCTGGTGGGGTAGATTTGGGAACAGAAAAGGAGGGTAAGAGGGAGGTAAGGTGTCTACCTTGTGCTATGCCTCAGAGGGATGGATAGTGAATACTATGGGTCGTAAGGGTGTTGGAGCAGAAGGGAGAGCTAGATGTCATTGTCAACTTGGGGACTAATAACCTAGCTAGGGATGCGGTGGGGATTGTGTAGGGAGATTTCAGGGAACTAAGGCATGGTCTTAGGCAGGTAGCATGGATGTTGCATTTGTTGAGGTGCTGCCTGTCTATGATTGGGGGGAGGACAGGATTCCAGGAGCTTCAACTCATTGTTGAAGGAATAATGTAGAAGAGAGTAGTTTGGCAACAACTGGGTACTGGGTATCTAGAGGTGATGTCCTACATCCATCTGGAATGGGAACTGCAGTCCTCAGTGGATGGTTTAAATGTTATGATGAACATTTAAACTATCTGGGGGTGGCCGAAGAAAAATGGGAGGCACAAACTGCCCCCCCCCACAGATGGAAGCAGTAAGAAGGGAGGACCCAAGGGGAAGATAAGCTTCCATGGAGCTGGATAAAGAAAAAACAGTGCCGCAGAAAACAACGGGGATGGGAACAAGGGTGAACAAACAGAGAGAGGAAAAGGAGGTGGGGTAAAAGGGAAAAAAAGGGGCAGGCAGAGTGGGAACAAGGTGTGAAAGGCCATGTATGCAAATGCAAGAAATCTTGGAAATATAATTCCAGACCTAGAGACCATCATGGTGGAGGCACACCTGGATATTATGGCCATTACTCAGTCATGCACAAGAGACCACACCTGGGACATGGCCATACCAGGCTATACTCAGGTCAGAAAGGACAGGGTGGTGAGGAAGGGAAGAGGGGTGATGCTGTATGAAAGGAGGGTATCAAAGAGATGGAAACACAGGGAGATCAGGGGGCATGGAGAGGTTGGAGGTACTGTGGGTCACCCTGGAGCCAGACGCAAAGGCCACTGTTCACACTAGCTTGATCTACAGACCTCCAACACATGGAGAGGAACTGGATAAGGCACTGGAGGAAGTCATTAGCACAATGTCAGAGAAAGGGGAGGTGTGCCCGTGAGGGACTTCAGTCTGCCGGATATAGCTTAAAGCCTGTCTGCCACAGATTCAGCTAGAAGTAGGGATATTCTAGACTCCTGCAGGGGGCATTTCTTAGTCAACTAGTCAGGGAGCCCATTCATTATGGGGTAATACTGGGCCTCGTGCTCACAAACAGGGACAGTGTTGCAGTTGCCAAGGTGGGAGCTTAACTGGGGACCAGTGAGCACCATACAGTGTGGCTCAACATAAGAACAGCAGTGGAGGCAAACCATACAAGGACGAGGATCCTGGACTTCAGAAGGGTAATTAAAAAAAAAAAAATGGGCGAATGCCTCAGAGATGACCTAGCAGGGTGGCTGATCTGGATGGGTTGGAGGAACAAAAGGCCAAGTTAAGGGATGGTATAGTGAAGGCAATAAACCTCTGCACAAAAGGAGTGAGCAAAAACAGGAGACAAAAGAGACCACTATAGTTCTCAAGGGAAGTGTCTGAAAAGGTAACGGCCAAAAAGTGTAGCACTGAGAAGGCAGGTACTAAGCCGGCAAGAGAACGAGGATAGGGAGGTGTAGCAGGACAAGCAGGGAAAGTGGTGAGGAATGTAAGGGGGCAAGACCTTTGTTAGTTACAAAAGTGAAAAGAGGAAGACCAGGAAAGGAATTGTGGGGTGAAGAGGAAGTGAAAGGAGATGGATCACATAAAAGCCTCGGGAACACTAGGGGGAAGGAGGTATACACAAGTCCATTTACAGAGGACAGAGTCCCAAAAGGACTTGCAAATCAGAAAGTGTACAAAGCCATGGGGCCAGATGGAGTACACCCAAGGGTGTTGAAGGAGCTTAGTAGGGTACTGCCTGCACCTTTGGCAGCCCTATTAAACAACTTACTTGAAACAGAAGTAGTTCCAGAGGACTGGAGGAGGGCAGATGCAGTCCTACTTCATAAAAGTGGTAGCAGGGAGGACGCTGGCAACTATAGACCAGTCAGTCTGACATCAGTGGCGGGGGGGGAGTTAATGGAGTCCCTGATAAAGGAAAAGATTGTGGAGTATTTTGAATCCAGCTAGCTACAAGACCTGAGGCAGCATGAATTCTTGGGAGGAGGTCCTGTCAGACAAACCTGATAGAATTATTTGACTGGGTGACTAGGAAAACAGATCAAGGCGGGGTGGGGGACTTGGCCTACTTAGACTTCAGCAAGGCCTTCAAAACCATACCACATAGAAGGCTGGTAAGAAAATTGGACAGCTTAGGGGTGGGTCCTAAGGTATTAATTGGTTAAGAAATCGATTAATGGATAGGTGGCAGAGGGTGGTGGTAAATAGAACTCACTTGGCAGAAGGGAGGATAACAGCAGGGTACATCATGGCTCAGTACTTGGATCAGTCCTCTTTAATGTCTTTATAAGCAACATTATGAAAAATGTAAAATCATGCACCTAGGGCACAGAAACCAAGAGGCAAAGTATAAAATGGGGAAAAGGCATTGACGGTCACCAAACAGGAGTGAGACCTTGTAGCAATCATATCTGATGATCTCAAGGTGGCAAGGCAGTGCAACAAGGTAAAGGGTAGGGCCAGTGGGATTCTAGGTGCATAGGGAAAGATGTCAACAGCAGAAAGATGGAGGTGGTGTTACCTCTGTATAGATCATTGGTGAGAACCCACCTGAAGTACTGTGTCCAGTTCTGGAGACCACATTTCACAAAGGGCATAGACAGGGTGAAGGCTGTCCAGGGGAGGGCAACTGAAATACTGCAAGGGCTACATCAGAAGCCTTATCAGGAGAGACTGATGGACCTGAATGTGTACACCCTGGGGAGGGCATGAAAGAGATTGATCAATACCTGACGGGGTTGAACAAGATACAGGAGGGAAATATGTTTCAGAGGAAAGGATGCACAAGAACAAGGGGACATGAAATGAAGCTGGAAGGGAGAACAATTAGGAGAGACGTGAGAAAGTACTTCTTCACTGAAAGAGTGATGGATGCAGTCTTCCAGCAGAGGTAGTGGGAATGAAAACAGTGGTGGGCTTCAAGCATGCATGGGATAGGCACAAATGGAATCTTAGCTGGAAAGCAGTGGAGTAGGGAGATGGAGATCAAGTCATGTCTATGGTGACAGTATAGGCAAGGAGAAATGGAAAGAACAGCTTCAAAAGGGCATGGGACAGGGAACAGGGGAAAGTGAGGGTGAGGGTGGCAGTGGGATGACAAAAGGGAGGGGGGGTTGGGGCAGCTGCAAACTAGGGGTGTTGGCTGCACACTTGAGCAGACTTAAATAGACCGGGTGGTCTGTTTCTGCTGGCACATTCGTATGTTCATATGTATGTGGTGCAAGTGGTCTCTATCTGCCGTTAAACTCTATGTAGGGCAGCTTTAATCTGTTTAGCAGAACCACTTAACTTCCCCAGAAAGCTACCTAACAATGAATAGTGCTATAGATACTATTGAGGGGCTCCAGCAAAATGGGGATCTACTTGACCCAATAGACATGATTCTTCTCATCCCCTCTCCCCTTACCCACTTGAAGAACCATAACAAATGTAAGGCTGGCTAGACAAGCTTCATCACTGGTTCTTACAGTCAGTTTTATCACTCTTTATTTAAATTGCCACGAGTCACCAAACAATGTGAGTACTGTGGAGCCCTTTGGAACCCTTAATGTTTCACGCCCTCATTCCTTGGCACTTTGTAAAGGAGTGATAAACGCTGGACATTTACCCCAAAAGCAGCATGGTTGGAAACATACATCAGTAACAGTGTGGTTTCTAAGGACTGGAGTGCTGGAGATGATTGCCTGTGCTTCTGAAGTTTCATCTGCAAGCACCACCTTGTGGTGAGTGGTCTTTGTGTTTGTGTCTTTCTTCCCTGGCTGTACACAGAACAGACATTGCACCCATGCTGCTTCCCAGACTCTGTCATCCCACATGCTTGATGACTCCCAGGCCATTACGGGAGACCCACCCATGCTTCTGCCACTTTATCCATAATAAGACAGGTTATTTCCATTTAAAATGTATTTGTCTAACTTTCTTTTGAATTGTTGTTTATCTTTACTGATTATAACCTCAAGTGGTAGTCTGTTCCAGGGGTTCACCACTCTCTGTGTGTAGAAGGCCTTCCTTTTATTTGTATTGAATTTTTTGGGCCTTAATTGTAGTGGGTGTCCCCTTGTGCCAAGATTATCATTCTTGAAATTCAGTTCTAATTCATTTAGAAGGTAGTTGTCCTGCATTATATCATAGCATAGTAGTAGGTCACCCCTAATTTTTCTTGTCTTAAGTGACATCAGTTTTAATTTCTGAAGTCGGTCATCATAAGATAGCCCATTTAGGTTATAAATAATGTTTGTTATCTGTCTCTGTATTTTTTCTTTTCTATCAAAACTTCCTTTTTAATTGGACCTCAGACAGGGCTTCCATAGTTTAGTAATGGTCTGACATATGATCTGTACAGAAGCATTACCACCCTTTCATCTCTACTTCTAAAGATTCATTTAATTGTCCAAGTAAGCATCATGCCACGATGAAGGTGGCAGCTAATGGGGAATTAATGCATGGTTGGGATCGTTGAGGTATGAGGCCGAAGGCCGAGTGCCTACAATGGCACAACCATGCATTAATTCCCCATTAGATGCCACCTTCAGAGTGGCTTAATGAGCTTGTAACATGGCAAGTGCAAATTGAGTAATGTTACAAGTGATTGTCATGAGGGATATTAATGGACAGCAGGTTACAACACTGTTTAATAGAATACTGAATGCTGTTCTAATGTGTACTTTTGTATAGCTCTGCATGTGTAAGGGGTGCATGCAAACTGGAAAATCACTGCCTTTTATATTGTGCCGCCTCGTGTATGTAGATTTCTAACTTTTGTGGACAAAGACATTACCGACATATCTGATGGAACAAAGTCTCTTATTCTTGTATCTATATGGCTGTTTTCACTCGTTTTCTTCTTTTCAATTTGTGGTTGAGTAGTGCATTCTGGGGATATCATGAATATTTGCATATCTTTCCTTTTACTCGATTTTCAATGTCGAGCTATGCAAATATTATTCATATCCCCAGAATGCAGTGGTGCTTACGAAGCAAAACACCTACCGGTCAGACACTAACAGCAGTCACAGCATGGTTGTTGACCTACCTCTCCATCACAGACTGTGTGCAGTAACTGACTGCCGTCTTAATTTATCGGAAAGCACACAATGCTTTTCATGCCACTAACAGCTTGCTTTCCACTGCAGCCCATCACCTTTAACCCTTTCTGTCGTTTGCACCATCTATCTGTCAGATTTGGAGGATTCGGATAGTCACAGCACCTTGCCTTTCAGTGTCTGTGTGTCGTGCCACCTATTGGTCAGAATCACCCTACACTTCAGAATACTAAATTTCATCTCAGAGAAGCAATAAGTTTTGAGGCACATTCACAATCTCAAGCGGGCATTATTGAGGGATTAATATCCGCTTGAGTTCATACCACGAGTTGTCTTTCAGCCAATCTCATTATTATATTCTGCTATAGCTTTCATTGCCATGTTACAAAGTACTTTTTTTTGTCTTGGCCATTTGAGCATTACTGTGTGTGTCATATGCAAGTTTATTTGTTATTGTTATTCCCAGGTCCTTTTCTTCATATGATTTTCTAAGTGGTAGTCCATTTAAAAAATATGTTCCCTCATTATTTTGATACCCCAAATGCATCACACAGCATTTGTCTTTATTAAAACTCATCTCCATAGAGTCTGCCCATTTAGCTATATTGTTTAAATCTGCTTGAAGTCTGGTTCTGTCTTCCTCATTGTTAACTACACATGCCAGTTTAGTGCCATCGGCATATTTACTCAGCCAACTTGTTGCATTTTGTCCCATACTAGATATGAATATCTGGAAAAGCAGGGGACCCAGGACTGAGTCTTGTGGCACCCCACTAGTCACAGCCACTGGAGTGAAGTAGTATCCATTTATACACACCCTCTGCATTCTATCACTCAGCCAACCCCAGATCCATCACACAGTTCTATGGTTGATTTTATAATCAGTCAGACTTTGTATAATATTTATGTGAGGTAACTTATGAAAAACCTTAGAAATGTCCAAATAGATACAATCAACAGGAGTTCCTCTATCTAGTGCTGCTGATATTTTTTCATAAAAACACAGCAGATTTGTTACATAAGATCTTCCTGACACAAACCATGCTGGTTCATGTCCCTCAGCCCATATCTCTCCATATGCCCATGTATGATATCCTTGATGATGCACTCCATTAATTTCCCTGGTACAGATGTCAGACTAATAGGTATGTAGTTTAAGTGATCAGCCTTGCTTCCTTTTTGTGTATTGGCACAACCACGGACACAACCAGTCTGATGGTACTTCTTTATTGGTTAATGCTTTAATGAACAGTAATGTAAGTAGGGTGGCTATATGAAGTGATGAGTTTTAACAACTTTGGTGAGATATTATCTGGCCCTGCTGAATCAGTATTTTTTTGTTTATTTTTTCGATGACACTTTATGTACTTATTTCAATCTCAATTTCTTTCTCAATTGGTATGTCATCTGAATGTTCTAATTTTGTAGAGAATACAGATTCAAAGTAAGAGTTTAATTTATTTGCTATATTGTCAGGTGCCACAATAAGTTTATTTTCTGATTATATTGAACATAACCCTGAACTTGAAGTGCGAAGTGAGTTTACATAGCCATACAAGTTTTTTTAAGTTATCTTTATTTGCAGTGTTAGCTATCCTTATTTCATTTTTTTTTTCAACTCTTTTTTTGCATTATTTTCTGAATGTTTTTGTATTGTAACTAGGGATGCAGCAAATTTAAATTTCGCCGGTGAAGTGCCAGCGTTGTGGCCAGATTTGCTTGGTGGGGCAATTTGTGAAATTTTTATGCCTAAAATGGAATTTCACCTTGCCAAGATGTCACCTTATGTGGTTGAAATTTCACCGTCCACGGCGAAAGTTCACCTTCTGCGGGTGAAATTCCTCCTTCTGAGGCAGACATTTCACCACAGAAGGTGGAATTTTCCCACAGAAGGTGGAATTTCACCACGGAAGGTGAACTTTCACTGTGGAAGGTGAAATTTCACTGCAGAAGGTGAAATTGTGCCATTCCGCTGGGCAAAATGTCACCACTCTGCCAGATGAAATTTTGCATCTCACTCCGCGAAATGAGTGGAATTTCGCAGATTACTCCATGAAGCGGAATTTAGCTCACTATGCCCATCATTAATTGTAATCATTTTTCTTTGGGACTACTTTTATTGCATTTGTCATAGATTTTATGTTTCTTCTTTAGTAATTTATTTAACCCTTTTGTTAACCATTTTGGTTTAATGCCTCTGCTACTGTATTTTTTTTTTGTTATATGTCTGTCACATATCTTGAATATTTCCCACATTTCTGTCATGGTTTTATTCTGAAGTGCCACTTCCCAGTTCATTTTTTTGAGGTCTTCATGAATAAGAACATGGTTTGCTGCCTTAAAATTGTAGATCTCCCCACATCCCTTTGTTACTGGGATACACTCATAAAATGAGAAAAGAATACTGTTATGATCATTGTTTCCCAGTGGTTCACCTTTTCTATAACTTGTGATATTTATATCATGTGTGCTTAATACTATATCTAGTATATTCTGTCTTCTAGTAGGCATGCTTATGTGTTGTTTGAGTCCCATATTCAATTGTCCTTAAGAAGGCTTTGCTCTGGTATATTGTAGCATCCAGTTTGTCTCATGATATATCAGTAAAGTTCAAGTCTCCCAAGAATACCACACATCCCAACTCACAGGCTTTTTTGAGTTCATCATTTATTTGTTCCAATATCTCTTGGTTTATACTCAAGGGTCTCTAGCATAGTCCAACTGTAATATTATTTTTCTTTTCTGACTCTATTTTCATCCACAGAGTTTTGGACTTGTTTCCCTAATTTTTTTATTTGGTCATTAATATTAGAATAACTTATATTATTTGATATATATGCAGCCACTTCTTCTCCTTTCTTATCTCTCCTGTCCCAGTGGTATAGATGATAACCCTGTATATCTCTACCCCAGATGTTATTTTCATTCCACAAAGTCTCAGGTATGAATGCCATTCCAATTTTTATTATTGGCATGCCCTAACAGAGTTTCTAATTCCTCTTTTTTATTCTGCAGATGTCCAGAATTTGCTAGGTTGCAATTTTTGTTGTTTATGTTATTTGATGCATTCTTGTTTTTATTTGGCTGGCATATTTGATCTTACTACCTTTATTGCCCCACCACCCCTGTTTATAGGAGGGGACTGTGGCACGTGGACAGCTGGTTCTGATTACACTATAATTTTTTTTGCAATATAAAATATGTAGGGGACTGTCTGTCAGGAGAAACTACTGTCTTGCTGAAATGACACATCAACCCCCCTCCCAGATATAGTTCAAAGAACAGGACATAGGTTAAACTACAGCAGTCTGGGATGCAATTAACTTGTCAGTTTGCTTTGAAGCCAGGAACTAATATATCCCATTTTATGACATCCTCAGGGAAATCCTTTGATTTGCACTAGGTGTCATGAAGAAAGGGGTATATGCATTTGTTTGGGGTGTCTCCCAAGGAAGCCAGTTAATTACGTCAAAGAGATTTGATGTCTGTGTGAAGCAGATCACAGACTGGTTTGGGAAGTCACATGAAGAGAGGAGATTCACTGATGTCACCTATTTTTTTTAAATATCTTATTAGGACATCCTGTGTTATAAAATATAAATTTTAATACACCAAGATGGAGTTGGGTGACCTCAGAGAGAAGGTCAGTTCAAGACTGCTTTTAAGCATTCTGAGCAGGCCTTAGAGACACAGATATATATTCATTTCTGACTGAAAAAGAGGAACATCAAAGCACTGAAAGATTAAGAAAGTAAGGATACATTAGATAAGACCAGTCTGAGTGTATGGGTTGTAGGAATTTGCACTTTTAAAACTGTTTTACTGTGTAAGATTGTATGTGTTGGTATATCTTGTTCTGTATTTACTGTTTACCTATTTTTACCTATTTTAAAGTAAAAATATATATTTTAAAACAGAAACTGCCTGGTGTGCCTTGAAACTTCTTTTTTTATTATTTAGTTGTTTAACTAGGAGTAGCACACTAAGCTGAAAGCTTTTTACAGGTGCGACCTGGGAACACAGAGAAATTAAGTGACTTGCTCAGGGTCACACATTATGCAAGTGGAAGCTGTGGGATTCAAACCCAGTTCTGGTCTGCTGGATGTCACCAGATTTGCAGCTCAGAGCCTTAAACCATTGCGCTATACTGCTTCCCTGCTTTATAAGTGAAGCTTAGATGGTTAGAGTTGACACTGTGCATGAGCTTATTGTGGTACCAAACTGGGACACAGATAAGAGTTCTTTAAGTCTTGCATAGAGTTCTAAGGGTTCATTTTGTAATACCTGGTTAGGTGCCCATAGGCAAAGATATCTGGCCCCCCAAAGACAGAATTATATGAGCCTGACAATTGGGTATGATAACAAGAGGTTATCAGTTTGAATCCCTCCAGAACTTGGGACAAAAGGTGACTTAAACCCACAAAACAGACAGGAGGGTTACCCTGTTCTGTTAACTGTTCACAATACTACACTCAGAGGTTGGCACTTTAGGAGTAGAGGGCTGACCTTCTGAGTGGGTTTGTGACAGGGACTTCAAACTCACATTAGAAGCTTGTCCCAGTTGCACTTCAGGAAACCTGAAGTCACATCAAAGGGTGGTACACTTGCAGCCACAGATATGTTCAGATGTTTCCAAATATTCTGCGACATAGCTAAAGAAATTTTCTCTGGTGGCCCACAGTGGTACTGCAGGCAAGCTAGGGATTTCTCTTGAGATGTCACAGAAATTTCAGCTAATATCTGACTACCATACGTCTTTGGGTGTAATTGTAGGGGCCCTTAAAGAAATGATGAATGAAAATGCTTTAACTGACACTTGGTGTCTCTGACACCTAGTGGACAAAGACTGAGCTTTTCTACATTGCATGCCAAATCTAGCAGGAGTAACTTCAGGCTCTGTTCTCAGTTATCATGCACATGGTGATAAACTCTTCCATTCACCCAATGCTAATCTCAGACAGGCCCCCCCCTTTTGCCTACTATGGTGCACCCATCCCCTCACCCGTCAACATGGAGGCCTGACCTGCTCCACATCAAGAACAAAACATTTCACACTTGGGTGAAATGAGAAACCATTGCATTTCTTAAAACTAATGATAATAAAGATGTCTCTCAAGAGACACTCCGGAAAGCATACAACCAACCATGAAAGGTAACATTGCTGGTTACTTAGTCCACAATAATCAGACAAGGGAAACAGATGAGAACACTGGAGAATAATCTAAAATTGAAAGAAGCTGCATATCATGCCCAGTCCCCTGCAGACTTAGCCAAATGCACATGCCTCAGGATTCAGCCCAATGCCTCCTCATGAGAAGTAGCATTACAACACTTATACCACAGATATGGCGAGGGGGTAAGAAATCCAGTAAGGTTCTATGTTACTGGCTGATGAAAACAAAGGCAGAATGACATATTGTTTTTTTTTTGGTGACACTCAGGGTTCTCGCCTCACTAAACCAGCAGAGATAAATGCCATCATGAGAATTTTTATACAGATCTTCATTCCTCTCTCTACCTGCTGTCAACAGCAAGAATCACAAACTTTCTTTTCTTTTTGATTATAGATTTTATTGGTTTTCAACAAGTACAAAGTTGAAGACATACAATCATTTACAACAGAACAGAGTAAATAAATAGGATGTCTATTAAGCAACATCACTATAATGTAATATACATACTATGGTTGAAAAAGATATTAACAAAGAAACAGTTTACAGAAACAAACTTTCTGAATAACCTTGCACTGCTGCCCAAGCAGTTGGTCACTTTACAGGCTCCCCTCATGGAAGAGGAGCTTGAAACAGCCCTTTGAGCCATGAATACACAAAACCTTCCAGGCACGGGGGGTGGGGGAAGGGTGATGGCCTACCAGTGGACTTGTACCAGCTTCTGGCCAAAGCAATTTGTCCCACCCTAAAAAATAGAAACATAGAAACTGATGACACATAAGGACTGCTAGGCCTACCCAATCTGCCCATTTTTCCTACCTGCTGCAAAAACCACAGACCCCTACTTGATCTCCTGCTTTATTCTCTTTCCTACTACTGGGGTTCCTCTATGTCTATCTGATGCATTTTTGAATTCCCCTACCAAGTTAGCCACCACCACCTCTGTTGGAAGGTTGTTCCATGCATCTACCACCCTTTCTGTGAAGAAATCCTTCCTCATATTACCCTATAGTCTAGCCCCTTCCAGCCTCATGTCATGACCCCTTATTCTAGAACATCTCTTTTTCTGAAAGATGCTACCCTTCTGTACCTTATTTATGCCCTTGAGATATTTGAAGGTCTCTTTCATATCTCTCCTCTCCTCTCCTCTCCTCCCCACCCCTCCATTCCCCTCTCCTCTCCTAGAGAGTATACATATTGAGGTCCTCCAGTCTCTCCTCGTATAACTTTCAGTCTTCAGACTTTCAGACTTTCAAAATGTCTTTCAAGAGGCCCGAGCCCTCTATGACCTGCTATCAGTGATGTCAGAGTAATAATCACAGTATCTTCCTAAAAGGAACGAGATCCTCTCAACCTTGGAGCTGCAATATCCTCGATATAGTAGACTAGAATCCATACTCAGTGGTCGTCATATTCACATTCACGTTAGGACAGTTAAACAGTTTTAATGAAACAGTTGAAGTAGCAGAAAGCTTAAAAGCCATAGATCGCAGTTTATCAAAGGACACTTTTCGTTCAATCGCTACTGAAAAGCGCCCTCATATGTGAAAACATATGTCTGTGGTTTTTAAACTGCTGCTTGTTTCAGCTATTTCATTAAAGCTGTTTTAATATATTCCTAGCATTGGATGTGAATTTATGTCAACCACTGGGTAGCCGTTCTGAGTGCTTCTTTTGTGATTCTTTTGGTGTTCGGCTCCAGTTTTATCCGTTGGTGGCTGCCTCCTTGTACATACATCCCTGATACATGTTAATATCAAAATTCTTACTAAAGTGATGGTCAACCACCTTAAAGCAGTTCACTCCACCATTATACATCCCTCCTAGGTAGGATTTGACAGAGGAGGGCACAGTTCTAATCCTCTATGCTCTCTCTTCAACCCTTGTTCATCAGGCATAGTCAATCCCCACTCTAGCTGCAGCTACAACTATAGATTTCAAAAAATCATTTGATTCAGTGGAGTGGGAGTCCCAATTTCAAACAAGGGATTTCAAAAACTCCTTTGATCCAGTGGAGTGGGAGTATAGATTTCAAACAATGCAATACATGGGAGTGGGATGCTCCTTTCTCTCATAGATATGTGCTCTTCACTGCTGTACACTCCCTCAGCAAAAGTTCTAACAAATGAATCACTGTCCCAAGCATTCTATTTCCAAAGAAGCATGCACCAGGGATGCCCTCTCTCCCTCCTTTTTTATGGTAATTGAGCCATTAACGGTAGCTATCAGGGAACATCCCTTACTCTCAGGTTACATCAAGGTCACCAGGAACACCACACTATGCTGCATGCAGATGACCTTATCTTATTGGAGGATTTCCCATGGCAACAGATCCCATCATACAGGTGCTACAGTTCTCTCTCTCATCTATGGCCATTTACATCAATCAGGGCAAACTAGAAATTACCCCTCTTAGTTCTCACTGCAAGGCTGCACTATTCATGGGCATGAGCTGAATTGCTCGGTGCAAGTCAAAACATATCTGTGTATTTGCCTCTCTCATGATCTGCTTCACCTTGGCTACTTAAACATCACCCCACTCCTAATGATATTCAAGTGCAGTAGAGTCCCTTTTATCCAAACAGTATGGGAGACAAATTCTAAGTTCGGTTAAATGGGAGGTTGGTATAGCGAGAGTCGGTAGTTTGACGGCTGGTTAATACACTGCTCTGTATCTGTTGTGGATGTATGGCTCTATATGGAGTGGAGAGGGGTCTACAAAGGACAAGGGAATCAGGTGTTTGGGTGTGCACATTTTTATCTTGTCTTGCACGCGCAGTGCAAGCAACATTTTGTGGCAGCTTGCTGGAGTAGCAGGTTGTGGAGGTGCAGCAGTGTTGTGGCCAATGGTGCCACTGCTTTTTTGGGCTGGTTTCTGTGGCACCAATGAATGAGCTTGCTGTCTATGACATCAGTTGAGAAGCGTGCTACCAATTTGAAAGAATTTCACCGCCGGAGTGAGGAAGTGCCCTGTCATTGCAGGGCGTGCCTTGCCTGCAGAAACATTTCAATAAATATGGCAATGGCTGCCACCGTCCACCTCCCACAGTCCATAGAAAGCCAACATCAGGGGTGCCCAATCCCCCTGTTGGCATGCCCCCTCCTGAGTTCATTTGCCAATGGTGGAGCCCCATCCCAATCAGCATAATGTCCCCCCTTGTTTTATTTGTCTGCCGAGAGGGGAGCCAATTCACCCTCAGCATCATGCCTCCCCAAACGCAGATACACTTTCTTTGCTGACAGGGGGCCCAATCCCCATTAGCTTCAGCCCTCTGTCCCCAAAAAAACACACGTGGCACATTGAAAGCCCACCTCTGTGTGCTCAAAGCAAACCTGTAAAAAAAAAAAACTTCCCGCAATGTCCTTTTTTTCCCCCCGTAACACAAAAAATGGTCCCTCATGGTCATGACACTCCCCTCTCCCAACCCGCACCCACCTTTTACACATCCCACCTCCCTGTACCCCCCTCACCCCATACTTATCTCTGTAACCTGGCACAATGATCTTTGGTGGAGCAGGAGACATCAGAACTCTTCAAAAGCCGACTGTGAAATGAAGAAAATCATGGTAAGCTGTATAATGGCATCAATGGGGGGGGGGTTTCAACTTATGTGGGTATCGAGTCCTTTTTTGCCACTTTTGGCTCCAAATTTTCAACATTGGGTTCTTGGGACCCCACCTCATGAACTGAGTCACTGTCATTTCGTTATTCAGTCCCAAAAGGTGATTTCATGGTCACTGCATGGAATCATCTTTTGAGACTGATTAATGAAGCAACAGTGTCACTGTTCATGAGGTGGGCACCCAAAAAGCCTATGTTGCAAATTTGGTACAAAAATTCCAAAAATGATCAGGTTACTAGCGTATGGTACAGTTACCACGCATGCCCATAAGTTCAACAATTTTAAATATTTTCACCCAGATTTTCAACATTACCATTTTTTCACACATTAGTACTGCTGTCATTTTTCACATCCTGCCCGAAATGTGTTTTCACACATCTGGTGCACAATGGCATGGTCATTATGGGAAATCAGTGTTCAGAACAGATTAAGAAAATCACAGTGACTCTGTTTATGAGCGGAGGTCCCAAAATGCCAATGTTGAAAATTTGGTGAAAAGATTCCACAAAAGGACTGTGTTATGAGCGTGCATTGCGCAGTTTCCACACACGCTCATAAGTTCGAGAATTTTTAATATTTTCACTCCAGATTTTCAACATTGCCATTTCTTCACACCTCCTTATGAATGATACAGCTGTCATTTTTCACATCCTGCCCAAAATGTGTTTTCACATATCTGGTGCAGAATGGCACAGTCGCTGTGGGAAATCAACATTTGGGACAGATTAGCAAAATCACAGTGCCACTGTTCATGATGGATGGTCACAAATGCTTTCATGAGGTGGGGTCACAAAAAGCCCATGTTGAAAATTTGGAGTGCAAATACCAACAAGCGCCCGGGGTGTTAAGGTTTCTAATGGTAACGTCCCACCCTGTAGAGACTGACAGATGTCAGGGGTGTGACTTTGGATTGTTGACTGTAATACTCATGCCATTCCACCCCCACCCTGCAGCCAGTGACAGGCATCAAGGTGTGCCTTGGACTCTTTGGCCCCAAAGGTCACCCCATTCTCCTGTACTGCATAAATCTCAATGTATTTCGTTATGGAATGGGGTGAGCATGAGGCGCAGTGACCCTAAGGCACAACGTGACACTTGTTGGAGTCTGCAGGGTAGGGTGAGGTGAAATGGCATGAGCATTATGGTCGATGACCCAAAGGCACACCTCAGTGCCTGTCAGTCTCTGCAGGGTGGGGTGGGGGTTGACGTCAGTTTCATACTTACTACCATTCCTATTATGCATTTCTCTAACTCCTGCACTACCAATGCCAATGCCAGTAAGTCAACATTCAGCATTGGCAAATGCTTTTTTTTATATACATTTTATATGCTTGTGCAGGTGTTTTTTTTTTTTTTACACTTTTAACTTTTTACTTTTCACAGTACATTTATTGTGCATTTTAGTTCCTGATTTTCTGTCAGTGTCGTAAAGATATTCTGCATTATGGTTTGTTGGAGGTTGGCCACTCAGAAGCATAAGCTGAACACAGTCACAATCTGGCTGATTTTCCACAGCCTCGGAATGCAGTGAGATCAGTATGGATTCATTTTCACTCTCCTGGCTGTTAACATTTGTTATTCTCCAGTTCATTCTGAGGCTGACTTCTGACAACTTCTGTTATTGCATATTTTATTTATTTATTAATGACTTTGTTGACCAGGTAGGGTGCACTGGTCCAGGGGACCATTTACAGGCATGACTCGGGCCTAGCAGGCACAAGCAAGTAACAGTATCATATAACAAAAGAATAACAACATCACTAGGTAAAGACACCGTTACGGAGTATACAAAGTATAGGCATGACAAGCAGTCAATGATAAACTAACTGCCCAATTAGATACAGGCCAGTAGAGGACACAGTACGTGTTTTTGAATTCAATACAGTGGTAGCAAAAAAATGAGTTGGACTTAAGGCATAACAAGGAGTTAATCTAGTCTCCCCCTTCACCCTCCAGACACAGAAAATGTCCTGAACAGGCTATAGCATAATAGGAATGTGAGAGAAAATAGGCATCCAGTACAAGGGGAAATTATAGGGTGAGTGTTACCTGGGGGGGCATGTGCAGCTGTCCCTAATGAGGAGCCAGGATTTAAAGTTAAGCTTAAAGGCACGAGTCTTGTTGGATGATCTAAGTTGGGCAGGCAGCCTACTCCATAGCAGGGGAGCCACAACTGATAGGGCTTTCCCACCCATGTTTGTGGCGGGTCATGGCATCTCGAAGGGAAGGGAAGGACAGAGGAAGAGAGGAGATGCCTAGACAAGGTATGAGTTTGAAGAAGGTGGCTAAAGGGGAGGCAGGACTGCTTCTGATGCAAGTATCAGTGGGGCAGCAGAAGGTGAAGTCAAAGTAACCTTGCAGTGAGAGCCAGTTTAGGGAGTTGTGAAGGCCACAGTTGTGGGTGGAGTAGGGACGGACAGGGCAAAGCAGCAGATGCTATTGTAGACAGTCACGAGTAATGTCCAAAGGACAGAGGAGACATGACAGTAGACTGGGGAGCAGTAGTCCAGAATGGGGAGGAGGTTTCCTCTTGCAATAGCAATGTGGGCTTCAGGAGCCAGGAGGGGTAGGACTCGGTATGCTGCACAGAGTTTCAGATTTATCCAAAAGACTACTGAGTGAATATGATAGGTGAAAGAGAGGGAGGGGTCCAGTGTAACCCCAGGTGTTTGAAAGAGTGGACTGTTTTGAGGGCAGGGCCACTGGGAGGATGGATAGGGAGAAGAGAGTTATTTTGTGGGCTCTGTTGCGGAAAGGTTTTGACCCAAACAGCATTGCTTTGATCTTTTTGGCATTAACTATCATCAGGTTGTTAGAGAACCAATCATAGGCAGCACAGTTGATCTGTGTGTGTGGATGGAGGATAAGTGAAGAATAGTTTTGTCACTGTGGTATATAACCAGATTGTCAGCATAGAGGAGGGATTTGCAGGTGAGGCTGTCCGATGCAGGGGTGTTGCCGAAAATGGTGAGGAGGAGGAGGCCCAGAATGTAGCCCTGAGGGACCCTGGAGGAGACAGATAAGGCGGGTGAGGTGGATGAGCCTATGCAGACATATTGAGAGTGGCCGGTAAGGTAACTCCAAAACTACTGTGTGGTTTCCTCGGAGGAGCCAATCAGGTTTAGTTTGGAGAGGAGTGAATGGTTTACCAAATCAAAAGCTTTTGACAGGTCAACAAATATGGTGCCGGTGGCCTGCCCTTGATCCATATTTGTAAGGATATGGTCGGTGAATAGGACTAGGGCTGTGGAGGTGCTGTGGTGCCAGCTGAAGCCATGTTGCTGGCTACATAGGATATCGTATTTGGTGAGGTACTCCAACAATTGTTGAAGCACAACTTTTTCGAGGAGTTTACTTAGGTAGGGGAGGATGGATATTGGTCTATAGTTATTGAGGAGAGGGGGTCACCTGTTTTTAAAATAGGAATGACTTTGGAAGCTCTCCAAGGGAGATGCATGGAAGAGGTAATCAAGGCAAGATTGAGATTAAAGGAGAATGATTTGGCAATGACAGAGGCCACAATTTGGAGGAACACAGGGGAGAGAGACTGTCAGAGCCTGAGCTGCTACAGTTTGGCAGTCTCCAGAAGTGTTTGAGTGTATACTTTGGGGAGATGACCTTGAAATGGAAAGGGGAGTGGGGTGAGGAGGAGGAGCAGACTGAGTGGAGCCAGTGTGTGCTGGGTGTCCAGTGTGGGGGGGGGGTAATAGGCATTGGCACTAGGCCATGTAGAGGATGGGATACAGGAAGGAAGTTTGCTCAGGAGGGCTGACAGGTCAATAAATTTGAGGTTAAAGGCATTGGCTACCTCAGCAGGGTCAGTCAAGAGGCCAGATGGAGAGCTGAGTTGTACATTTGGGTTGTTGGTGTGAGGGGTGAGAATGGAGTTGATGGAATTCCAGAAGTTTCTGGGATTGCCAAGACTCTCCCTCTGCAGCTTGGTGCAATAATCCCATTTGAGGGATTGGGCCAGGTGCTTGCAGGGGTTATGCAGGCACTGGTATTCAATCCACAGGGCAGGGAAGGGGGTTGTTTGTACGTGATCCATTTGAGGTCCCTCTCTTTCATGACTGAGAGGAGTTCCTTTGAGATCCAGCAAGTACACCTGCCACAGATTCTTCTAGTGGTCACAGGGAAATGTCAGTCTTGGATGTCTAGAAGAGTGTTAGTAAAGTGGGTGATGGCAAGGGTAATGTCTGAGAGCAAATAGAGGGCATCCCAGCTTATGTTCCTAACTGCTTCTAATGGTGCGGAGGTGTTGGGGTGGCTGAAGTTACAGAATGATATACATTTGAGGGGGGCTATGGAGGATGAAATGGCATAGATTGTGGAGTGGTCACTTATTGAGTCTGATAGGGTACTCACATGAGGGATGTGGTCCCCTCTGTTTGTCATCACCCAATCGATAAGAGAGTTTGTGGAGGTCCGATGTTTGGATCGGGTCGGGAGTGTGAGGATTTGCACCAGATTGTGCTGCTTGAGTATGTTAGCAAAGTCTGGTTCTTGGGGACCCAGTCAGTTCAGGTGTAGTCTCCAAACAGGATAGTTTCTCTATCTGAGAGGGATCCTATGCCCAAGAGCAGGCTCTGGAGGACAGCTACGCTGCCACTCAGCAGGTTGTAGCAGCAACCCAGGTAAAGCTTTTTTGTGGAGCCAATAGTAATTTCAGCAATGAGCCAGTCACTCGTGGAGTCATTTTCTGCACAAAAGGTGGTGCAGGCAGTAAGAGGGCCCCTAACTAAGACGGCGGCGGCACCACTACCCTTTTTTTTTTGCCTGGCCTGTCATGGCGCAGAAGGGTGTAGCCAGCCGGCTGGAACCTGGCATGGTTGTGCTGGGGTTTCAGACATAAGCTCATGTCCTTCCTCAGTGCAGTCACACGGAACCCACTCTTCTATTTCATCTTCAGTTAAGGAGACATTCAGCTTGGTTATCATTTCTTTTGCTAGCACTTCAATCTCCTGGTCATTGTCATGGCCAATCAGCTCTCCCTCTGTCTCTCTCCATCAGTGACTATCTCAGGTTCCATCATATTGGTTATAAAAATGCTTGATTTCCACCCTGCTTTGGTAATTGTCTCAGGTTGCACCTTCTCCTAAGTCTTTCTGGCCATATACACTACATCTTTTAGTGTAATTGACCTTAAAATCTCATGCAGGATCAGGTTTTCAACAGTGTCTGATAGCACAGCCTGTAGCAATCTATTGTGGTATTACCCCTTGAAAATTCCAAGAATTCCATGATCACAAGGCTGGATCTTCCAGGCAGTGTTTGGAGGCAGGAATAAATACCAAATGCTTCCATCCCAAGTTTGGATAGCTGACATTTTAGGATGAGCAGGTGAATTGTCCAGGAGACACACGTCATTTAAAGGGAGATTTAGTGATGCCAAATGCCTTTTAACACTGGGCACAAAGTGATCTTTGTACCAGTTTGTAAACAGGACACCGTCCATCCAGGCATTTCTCTGACTGCCATAAATCATAAGTAGAGCTGTCATGTTCACATGATGAAAACACCTGGGTTTCTGAGATTTGCCTATGATAAAAACAAGGAGCTTATGAGAACCAGTAGCATTTATGCAGGCTAATACAGTGGCTCTGTCCTTTTTCTTTTTAGAGCCTGAAGCATCCTTTCCTGCACTGTGGACCAGGGTCTTGTCTGGCAGGCACCACCAATACAACCCAGTTTCATCTGCATTGTAGATTTAGTGTGGTGGCAGGGATTCAGCTCTAATAAGGTAATTCAGCTCTTGCAGAAAATGTGCTATCCCTTCATCTGCAGCGCTTAACCTCTCACGTCACAGTCTCAACAGGCAGATGTCATGGCTTTTTTTAAAACGATCAAGCCAGCCATCACTGGCATCAAAGCTACCACGATCACCACCCAGCCTACTGTGGAAATGTATAACTTTTTCTTTAAGAAGAGGGCCAAAGATTGATGTGCCCTTCTCCCTCTCCTGGCAGAACCACAGATAGATTGCCTTATCACGTTTATCATCCGTACAGGCTCTCATATTCGTCCTTAATTCAAAGCCTGAAGAGCCCTCCCTTAGCATCACAGATTTTGCTCATGGTGGACTTGCCAATCCCTTACTCCACAGAAAGTACAACTGCACATTCACCATTCTCAAGACGGTCGAGGATTTGAAGTTTCTGCTGAACTGTGTACACATTACACTTTCTCTTGGCACTCATGCTGAAACACTGAAAACAGAGTCAACTCTAAATTTTGACAAACAGAACTGATGGTGAGTGCAACTGACTGACTGGCTAAATAGAGTGTGTCTGTGGAATTTACAAACAGCTGATCCTGAGTGACTGTAATTGACTGCAACTATACAAATAATTGGGCTACTGCAGAACTGTAAATTTTGATAAACAGAATTGAAGGTGAGTGCAAATGACTGACTGGCTAAATAAGGAGTGCCTCTGAAATTTACAAACAGCTGATCCTGATTCACTGTAATTGACAAGTAATCGGGTGACAACAGAGCAGTTCATTAGATAGGGAGCTCCGGTCAAACAGGATGCGCTAGATCAGGACTGTACTGTAAATAATCTCACCAGTGGAAGCATCACAATTTGTCCTTAGCAGGGAAAACTGAGGTTTTTAAGATGACTGCTGGTCCTAAAGTCTTCCACCTGCTGTCACACCTTCCAATTCCAGTCTCTTTGAGTTGATTCGCTAACATTTCTAAACTCATAGGAGGTTTCCTGTTGGAGGGTAAATAGGAGCACACTGAGGACACAGTGGCAATGGGGGGATGGGGTATCATATGGTTTCAAGGCTATCACATAACCTTCATTTGTACACAGGTGGTTTGATGATTCTACAATTCACTCACATCACCCCAATAGACACAGATGGGGGCAATAGCCACTGGAGAGGACTCCCCTTAATGTGTTTGCACAATCTCTTGTGTAAAAAATAGAAATTGCACCCTACATTGAATATATATGTGGTTTATTTGGTGAAACTGAATAAAGTCCTACGTAGCAACCCTGAACCCATTTGGTATGATCCATTTTGAGAAAAAAAATCTTTGCATAGCAGTATCTCCCTCCAATAGGCACACTGCAGGTGCCTAGACATCTCTCAAGTATGGGATTTATGCCTACCATATACAGAGTGGCTGGATTCATATGAATATATGACAAAAACTGTGTGTCCAAAAGGGATTTCTGGAGATACCTACAGCTCAGGAGTCTTTTAACCCCATACTTAAAGAGTCAAGTTCGGGACCTCCACATTAGCATTACTCCTTTTATGTCTAGCTGGCTCAGATCAGATTAAGGAAAAACAGGCCTGCTATACCTTTCCATCAGCAACACTGTGCCCAACTGTACTATCTCTAATAGGAAGCAATGGCAGGATGAGCTAAACATTAACATCTCTGATAGTGAATGGTCAGCTTGCTAGTACAGAACATACATGTCATACAGAGATGGCTTAAGTGAGGAATACTGAACAAAATACTGTGTAATTCATATCAGATGCTAACAACACTGTAATCACTAGACTAATTTGTAGATGACCACGGCTGGTAATGTTGGACCCCAAGAGGCTAACTCACACACATCCTTTAGGCCTGCCCCTCTTTGAATCACTACTGAGCTGATATCCCCCATTGCTGCACTGAAATTGCAGGGTCCACCCATCAAATAGATGCCTCCTTTAACATATAAGTTACATCTTACACAACATTCAACAAATCCCACCTATGGTATGGTGGATAGTAGAAGTCAATGTAGTAGTGAAGTACATCTTACACCATAGAAGGAGAACCACAGAGGGCCCCATAACAATTATTTTATTTTATTTAGCTTTTGTTGACTGGGTAAGTGCACTAGACAAATCCTGCCTATTTTCAGGCACGACCCGGGGGAGGGGGATACAGATGAATGCCAACTGAGCTTGAACCAGATTAAGCTGTTGGTGGTATATTTACTGTATGAGGGAAATTTGGCCAGGACACCAGGGAAATCCCCTACTCTTTTCGATAAGTGCCATGGGAATCTTTAACATCCACCTGAACTACCACCAATCCAGGCAGATGGGACCTCGGTTTAACGTCTCATCTGAAAGACGGCACCTCAGAAGTGCAGCACCCCTCTCATGCTGCACTACAGTGTCAGTACTGGGATATTAACTCAAGTGCTAGATGTGGGAACTGAACCCACAGCTCTCTGATCTCCCGGCCTCAGAGGCGAGTGTGCTACCTACTGAGCCACTGACACTGAGACAAATGGAATGGCTTCAAACAATAGATCAGCTGGCCATTTGCGGGAGGTTGTCCCACCTATCGTTTGGCATCATAATGAACTGTTACAAGGTATGGGCATTATATTTTTCTTCACCAGTATGTCAGCTCCCAAGTCCTGACCGCCAAACCCATCAGTGGCAACACCACCATTGAAATAGGATGCCCTTACCATTCAAGTAATTGATAGGCTCCTGATTCTGTATACTCTTTTCACTACATTGGGTACAGCATATAAACTTTGTTTATATCTCATAAAATTGAGTCAGATAGGAAAAGCAATATAATGTATGGCCAGCCCTTGTTATGTATGTAGTTTTATATCAGCTGAAATGTTGTACTACATTTCAATTATCATGGAACTTGGTTGTACCCTTCTGTAGTACAACCATGATTTAAATGATTAGAAATCCATCAGCAAACCACCTGGGTCATTATTTTGTTATTTGTTTTATTTAACCAGGAGTAGCACACTAAGCTGAAAGCTTTTTTACAGGAGCGACCTGGGAGCACAGGGAAGTTAAGTGACTTGCTCAGGGTCACACAGTATGCAAGTGGAAACTGTGGGATTCAAACCCAGGTCTGGTCTGCTGGATGTCACCAGATTTGCAGCTCAGAGCCTTAAGCCACTGCGCTACACTGCCTCCCTAACTGCAGTATTTGTTCTCAGAACTGCAGCATTTGCTCTCAGGATGGCTGCATGCACATCAAGCAGTTGAAATGAAAAGTAAACTGCAGTCATGGCTGCAGCAGTTTTTTCATGTTTGAGCAGGAAGAGAGTCCGAGAAGATACATTAGCAGCTCACATAAAATTCCATTCTAACTACAATATTGTATTTTAAAATCAAATTTTTTTTCGTGACATACCCTTCAGCAATGTTAGCGTGACTCCACTTTTCATTCCCTGACTTGTTACTGATGCAAACCTCAGAGCAGGATTGAGCAGCTGGAAGGCAGCTGTCCTCTCTGGAGGGTGGTCGCTGCCCTCCCCCCCCCCGCCGTAGTCCTGCTGCCACAGAGTGGAGGCCCGGTGGTTAGCGTAGGCAGTGGGGGTGACATGTAGTCAGTGGGTGCCTCGAGACATGGTGTACATATGCTTCCACATGCATGCGCACATTCGAGGTAGGAGGCTGGGTTACGGGAAGAAAAATGAAAAAAACATAAAACTACATACAGAAAAAAAAAAAGCCGTCAATGTTTCACATCACCCTGATGCTTTTTCAAGACTTCTGGGTGACATGGAACGTTGATGGCTTTTTATCTGAGTCGGTGCTACTGAGTAATGTTTTTATAGTCTCCTAGCATTGCAGTTTTTTATGTGGTGTTTTGATGTATAGCCATATTTGTTCTTATCCTGCTGTGTTTGCATTATAAAAATACTGTTTGCCTGTGCTGCTACCTTGGGCTTCTGATTACATCGGACCTCTCAGGCTTTTCTCTTGGGGTTTGATGCAGTCAGAACCACACAGGTTGGTTGTACATGGTTGCCCAACCAGTATTCTCTAAGTAGTTGTATATAGTGCTTTTTTATCAATTCATAATTTGAGCTGCTGAATTTGTACATCTATATTACAATGTATATTGTTAATTTTTTTAAGTTTTGAAAACTGAATCAAATGATTAACTATAGAAGTACTATATAACAGATTATGCCAGTCCAGCATTCTCCATCTCAAGATAAGATGGTAGGTCAGAGGGATAATTAGGAAATTTGTTTAGGCAGACTAGATGGAGACTTGGAGCTTGATTTTTCAAAGCTCTGAGTGTGACACAAGGTGCTTGTTTCAAACATTATTTATACATGCGGCACCTTACATCAAAAGATGCGGCAATCCTGATTTTTGAATGCAGTCTGGGCGAAAAGGGGAACCATTGCACCAAACTGACACTGTGCCAGCTTTGTGACCAAGATTGGGGTGCACCAGGTTACAAGGCACCTTGTGCCATGGTGGGGCTATATCATCCCCTTTTTTATAATTTTGTAAACCCCGCCATGGACACAACAGGGTGCTCTTCTTAGACCAGACAGGAGGTGGTATAAGGGCCTTGCACCGTTGGATGACAATGTAGCAATTGGGGGGAACCTGCTGGGGGGGTCAGGGCATGAAGAAGCAGGGGGGGTGTCCCAAAGGGCATGGGGGAGACAGTGGAAGACCAGTGTGGTGATGTGGTAACCGGCCAGGGTGCATGTTACAATGACTGGCAGTTGATCGGCTGGTGGTCCAAGGAGGGTTGGGCAGGGACAGAAAATGACCTGGCCCCAGGTGGGCACAGCCATGGCACCTGCCGCTGAGGTGTCATTAGCCAGAAGACCGTATGCGGGATGCATTGGCTGCAGAGTGAGAACTGGCAGTGGTGGAGGGGAACCTTCTCTGGGCACTGCAGCAGTCCTCTGGCACCCAGCCCCCCCACCACATTGTAGAAGGCTGCCTCTGGCATATAGGCTTCTGGCTGGTGGCACCTCTAGGGCAGGTGTCACAGCTGTACCCACCTAGGGGCGGGCCAGTTTCTCTCCCTTCCAACCTTCCCCGGACAGCCAGTTGATCTACTGCCAGTCATTACAACATGCACCCTGGCCGGGTGCCACATCACCACACAGGTCCTCTGCTATCAGAGAGGTTGAACACAAACTCCAAGCTAACTTTACAGTCTTACAAAATTGGTTTCATTCTTCAAATCTGATTTTGAATACTAAAAAGACACAAACAATGTTGTTCAATCCTGGGTCACTGAGGAAAAAGCAAACACTAGATGATCTAAAGATAATGAATACCACTGGCACAGTGCTAACCCAAGTCCCAACATGTAAATATTTGGGGGTCACAATAGATCAAAAGCTTACCTTTGAACATCACATAAATAGGCTAGTTAAGAAATTAAATTGTAGAATACGGGCCTTAAGGAGATTGGTAAATTGCTTAGCAAGGGGGGATAGCATGAATATAGCAAACCATTTAATTTTACCATTGTTTGATTATAGGTCTCATGTTTATACCCATGCTAGTAAATTTTTGCTTGGAAAGTTAGATAAATGTTATACTTAACTAGCAAGATATATATTGAGATGTAAATACGTACATACGAACATACGAATGTGCCAGCAGAAACAGACCACCGGTCTATTTAAGTCTGCTCGAGTGTGCAGCCAACACCCCTAGTTTGCAGCTGCCCCACCCTCCTCCCCTTTTTCATCCCACTGCCACCCCCGCCTCCCCACCCCTCACTCTCTCCCATTCCCTGTCCCATGCTCTTTTGAAGCTGTTCACAGATTTACATGATACCACCCATTCTGGTAGGGCGTTCCATTTTGCTACCACCCTCTCTGTGAAATAGTGACTCCTCATTTCCTTCCTAAATCTTTCCCCCTCTATTCTTAGCCCAAGCCTCCTGGTGATCCTCCCCCTCCTTAACTTAAAGACCCCATCTGCCCCATCCTTATTGATTCCCCTCAGATACTTGAATGTCTCTATCGTGTCCCCCCCCTGTCCCTTCTATCATCCAAGGTGTACATATTCTGGTCTCCCAGCCTGCTGTCATAGTCTCTCCCCTCCATTCCACATATCATCTTTGTTGCCCTCCTCTGCACCCCCTCCAGTAGCCTGATATCACGCTTTAGGCATGGCCTCCAAAACTGCACACAATCCTCCAAGTGCGGTCTTACCGGCGACCTGTAGTAAATATGACACCCATCACTGTTATATGTTTACAGAATTAAATTGGACCTCTTTAGAACTCTGTAGACAGGAATTCTGGGCTAATACTGTTTTTAAGATACATAGATCAGGTATTCCACCAGTTTTAGCAGAAAAACTTGTTTCTTCCCAACACCAGTTTAACCTAAGAAAAAAACTGCTAGGAATTTGGTAATCCCAAAGATTACAAATAAAATTGGTAATTTAACTTTTCAGTACAAAGCTGCTGTAACTTGGAAAAATGTATGTGTTAAAATCTAAGATATGAGTTTTAAAAATTATACAATTGAGATGAAATGGTTATTAAGTTTTTCTTCTGCATGTAACAGATACATTTCATGTCTCATGTTTTGTATTGTCCAAGTTGTAATTGTTGTATGTAGGAGGATAATTAATGTTATGTATGACTGATATTTATTGTAATTTATGTCATAACATCAAACACATGCACATTATAAAGATGACCTTTTTGGCCCTAAGGTGATTGGAGTTGTACTTCAAATGTCCTGTATAGATAAACATTCTACTACTACTACTACTACTACTATCTATCCCATGCCCCTCTGTGGCACCCCTCCTTCTCTTTCTTGCACGGCCTCCTCCTGCCATGCACAGTTGCACACACACCCTTAATGGTCCCTCTACTATTGTGCCAGACTGGAGGGAGGGGGCAGAGCCCTGCGGCAATTCCCCATGGTGTGTCAAATATTTGGCACTAGCCTGTGGTGCAGGGACCCCCTTTTACAAAATTGGGCGCAGGGTCCCTGATGCACCCAGAGTTCCTCGCAGCCCTAGAGAGACGCAACATGTGTCACTCTAAGGGCTCTTTGAGAATCGAGCCCTTAGTCTTTATCTGACAGCAACATCCATGTTTCTGCTGTATGTGTTTTCTTCAGGCTCATTTGTTAGCCCAGCAAAACCTGTGTGTCACCGTATACTTGTACTTTTCAGAGTGCTTTAGGGTGGTGTCCTTTAATTAATTGGGTTAGTAGCAAGCAACCTGTTCTTCCTTTGAAGCTATTTGTCTACTTTCCCCACAATTTAGTAGCACTGCAGTACTTTGCACTATTTCAGACACTGTTTACTGTATGAGAATTGTCCAAAGCTTCACTGCACAAAGCTCATCTTAAATGTTTTAAGCCAGACCATGTAGCAATGCAGGATGAGAAGTTTGCTATTATATTGTGAAATTACTATTTATTTTATTTTTCTGTATTCAGAACATGGAAGTTTTGATTGTCTTGCGTAATTCTAAAAAGAAATAAAAAAAATACATAAAAAAATTATTTGTTCTAACGTCCTTAGCCAGAGGCTCCAAGCTTAGGGCAAAGAGCAGGGGTGACAAAGGCACCCCTGCTGAGTGCCCTTCCCTAAGGGAAGCCATTGAAATAAATGCCTAGAAACCCAGACAGGTGCTTCTGGTGCCCCATACAGTTTAGCTATAGTATCCACAAATTTAGCACCCAGCTTAAATTTGTGCAGCACCGGCTGCAGGAAGATCCAATCGACCCTACTGAAGACCTTCCCAGCATCCATACTAATAACCAGATGGAAGATCCCAATATTATTTTGTGCTGTAATTACATTCAAAATGCAATATATATTATGCTGCAACAGCTGGTCCTTAATGAATCTCTCTGGTTAGGATGAATAAATTTGGACAATTCTGTAGCCTCTTTGCTTGGATACTAGCTAAGAATTGGAATTATTATTCAAAAGGGAGATGGATCTGTAGGACCCACACTCCAATGGAACTTCACCTGGTTTTAAAAGTACAATATGTGAATTTGAGCTTGTCGTCATTAAGGCAGGATGTTCCCTTCCTCCCTAAGGATTCTGTTACAAACCTCCATCAGCAGAGTGTCAGTTCCAAGGGGCAGGTCTAATAAAATTCTGATGGATACCCATCTAATCTGGGAAATGTGCTGTTTTTTTAATACTGTCATATTTTCCCATCTAAAAGCGCTGTTAAAGGAGCTGACAGTCAGTCCTGTTCAGCAATATCTAATTGTGGAAAACATAATGTGCTTGATTCTCAAAGAGCTCTTAGACTGACTCAAGCTGCAGCAGATGGCAGCATGTGTCAAAGCCTGGTGAACCAGGGACTTTGCACCCAATTCTCTGTCAAGCAGGGTTCCAGTGGTAAAGTTCCATGGTGTGCTGCAACCCTAGCCATACACAAAAAAGGCGGCATTGTAGGAGGGTATGCCACAAGCTGTGGCATGCCTGTGGGCTGCTTTAGCATATCCCTGCTGGTGAGAACCCGCCCAGCCCCGATCCCCTGTTGGTATATGTAACCCCCCTCCCCAATCCCCGATGTCACTATTGTGTTAAATATTAATATTTTCTGGTGGTCTAGTGGCCTTCCCTCCCCAATCCCCAATGTCACTACTGTGAAAAGTAATAATAATTCCTGCTGGTCTAATGGCCCTCCCCAACTGATCCCTCGATGTCACTATTGTGTTAAGTATTAATATTTCCTGTGGTCTAGTTTCCCTTCATCCCAGATCCTTGATTCCCCATTATGCAGTATTACCCCAGTCATTGGTGGTATAGTGGACTCCCACCCCAGCAGACAGTTTTCCACCACCCCACTCCCCTATTCCCAAACTGAGCTGGCGACTGGCACAGCCCACCACTCACCACCATGGCCAGCTGCTGACTGAGTTCTCAAGGAGCACTGTACTGTATTCAGTACACTCCCATTGAGTGACAGCCTCAAACTCCATGCCCATCCAATCCTTGGCCTCTCATGTGAGTCTGCCAACAAGGGTGCCAATTTGTGCCAATCGTGTTGATGTTTTTTTTTTATGTGGACACCTGCCACCTTGGAATTGGACTGAGACCACAACAACTCATTTCACATAGGCCACTGAACAGCTCTCAGGTTATAATCACATTTGGCCACTACTAACCTGTGCTGGATTTGAACCAGTGACCTACAGGTGAAAGGCTTCTTAATCCACTATCAATCCACTCAGCAATCCAGTTCCCAAATATGTTGTGACCTGAGCATCATGGTGTATGGAAACCATGATTTTACTGCTTTTCTGCTCTGTCACAAAACATTTGCAGGTTCCTGGTGTGGGTAGTTGTAATATCTTCAGTGTTGTTGTGGCATCCTCAACTAGGCCAACACTGTTGTCTTCCTCAGAGACATGCTCTCTAAGGCCAGTTAAGTTCTGCTGCATATTGCCCAGCATGATTTTGATAGTGTCCATATCAACCACCAGAGTATTTATCATCTCTCATATCAGGCCAGCCCATCTGTGCAGTGGTAGTGCTACCAATTGTAACACCAGTATCCAAGTTTAGGAGAGAGTCTGGGTTGTCAGAGGGCCCACCAGGGGACAACAGTTGAGAATCACAGCAGACGCTTGCCTCCTCTGAGTAGGAGGGTGCCTGGTCGCCACTATGACACTGCCACATAGGTGACCACAAGTGGCAGTGCAAGCTGGAGCCAGTACTCTGTGAGGGAAACTTCAGCACTGTGATGCACACAGCATTCTTCTGTGATCACGTGAGAGTATGGGCCCTCCCAATGGCTGACAGATGGGGACTGCAAAGTGGGAAAAGCCCCCAACTATGTACAATGCCACCATCCCCCATCCCAGGGCTTGTACTGCCAACTGGGCTTGAACTCTAGCAACTCTTAACCTCTGTCAAGGGGATAGGATCAGCCTCCAGCAGCTCTTTCCAGGGGCCATCATCCTTGGGGGAACACTGGAGTGAGGTAAGTTCTGGAGACAGAGGTGAAAGGGGTGGGTGGCATGAATGCCTGATGTGGAAGCCAGGTGGTCATGAAAGGGGCAAAGTGTACTAAATTTAAAACGAGAGAGAGATAGAGAGAGAGCGAGAGAGAGAGAAGGAGAGGGAGAGAGAGAGGTGTTGAGGCAGCTGATGTTTGCTCTGCTATAATTACTTATAGTGGTAGTTCAGTCTGTAGTAAGTCTTAAACTTTTAGTCGATGATCACTGGTCCTGCTGACTAAGATGCTAAACAATAATCTTTGGACAATGTTTTAATCTATCAATTTGAGCATGTTTGGAGGTCCTGTAAGCAATCTGGACCTAGGATTAGTTAGTGCTGTGGTTTAGGTTTGAGAAAGCAGAACGTTTCAGCAGTTCCCCCAGACAGAACCCTGGGTGGCTACGTTGGCCTCCTTTCCCTAGCATGACTATGATGGACTATGCCATGGGTTGTCCCCACTGATATCCTCCTTGTACTTCACTGTGATTCCCTCCCTTAAAATAAGAACCACCCATCCCCTTTCCTGTGATGCCTAGCACTTAAGGATAGCCTGAATCCCTTCTTGTTGTCTCAGCCACTTTCTAACCCCCACCAGGTCATTGTAAGTGTCACACAGTCCTTGCCTTCTTAAGGCAGCATGCTGTTAAGCTCACCAATTATGCTGAGTGTTCTTTTCATATTGGTCTGTGCTCATGTGAGAATTGTTGCTCATCTATTCATCCTTGCTTTCCTTGGTGCTCTCGTTATCTGGTGCTAACCAGCTTAGTTGTCCTGACCTTTTTCACCCACTGCAGCTGACTCCTTCCCTTGGTGATCCACTGCCTTACAACTCTCCTCTAGTGTAAATCCCTATGACTACCCTGCCTATTCTCCTGACCAGTACTCAGTGTTGGAATTACACTTTATGAGCTTTGGGAGCTGTCGGGGGCCCATTAGGGTGCTATCTTTAAATTGAGCCCCCCTTTCCATTGTAAGTCAATGGCAGTGACGTGTGAGCCACCAGGGCTCACTTCAGAGCTATAGAAGTTGAGCCCCGAAAAGGCCCCCCTGTAATTCTAACACTGCCAGTACTCCATCACAGTCCTGGTGTAGGTGCAGCCCATTTTTGGTGTGCAGGTAGTTCTTGTTCCATACAATCCACAAGTTGGTCAGAAATAGATCTACCTGATTATACAAAAGGGTGCAGAGATATTTATCATATTTATGATATTTAAACTTTATAGTGGTTTTAATGTTTATAGAAACATAGAAACAGTCATCAGATAAAGACTGCTAGGCCCATCTAGTCTGCCCGTAGGCCCTATACATTGTATGTGGCCACTGACCCTATGTGATCAATGGCTTTTCATCACTACCTCCCCTCCCCTCTCAAGCTTTCCCTGTGCCTGTCCCAGGCATGCTTAAACCTCTCCACTGTGCTTGCCCCCTCTACCTCCTGTGCCAGACTATTTCAAGCATCAACTACCCTTTCTGTGTAGAAAAACTTCCTCACATTACCTCTTAATCTATCCCCTCCCAATTTCATATTGTGCCCCCTTGTTCTAATACTTTTTTTACATTGTAAAAGGCCCCCACCTGCACCTTGTTTATGCACTTGAGGTACTTGAAAGTTTCAATCATGTCCCCCTGCTGTCTCCCCTCCTCCAGTAAGTACATATTGAGGTCCCGTAGTCTCTCCTATGTTTTGTGGTGCAAGCCCTACACCATCTTTGTTGCCTTCTCTGTACAGTCTCCACCTTATCTATATCCTTGTGCAGTTGTGGTCTCCAGAACTGCATGCAATACTCCAGATGAGGCCTTACCAATGTTTTATACAATGGCATCACCACCTCTCACCTCCTGCTAGTGATACCTCTGGCTATGCACCCCAGCATGCCACTGGCCCTCTCTGCCACCTTTCTGCACTGCTTTGATACCTTAGGGTCATCAGAGATGATAACCCCTGGGTCCCTTTCCTCTTTGGTGACAGTCAGATCCACCCCTCTTCAACCTGTAGCTCTCCCCAGGGTTTCCTCTACCCAAGTGCATTTTTTCCACTCCTTTGCATTGAACCTCAGTTGCCACATCTCTGACCATCTTTCAAGCTTCTCCAGGTCCCTCTTCATTTTCTGCACCCCTTCTGGAGTATCCACCCTGTTGCAGATCTTGGTGTCATCTGCAAATAGGCAAACATTTCCTTGTAGCCCCTCTGCAATGTCACTAATGAAGACATTCAACAGGACTGGCCCTAGTACTGATCCCTGTGGTAGCCCACTGGTAACCCCCCTCTCCCCGGATTGTACCCCATTTACCACCACCCTCTTTTTCCTGTCTGTTAACCAGTTCCTAACCCAGTTTTTCACTTTGTCTCCCATGCCCAGACAACCCATCTTGTTAATCAGACTTCTATGTGGGACGGTGTTGAAGGCTTTGTTGAAATCTAGGTAGGCGACATCTACCGCCCCTCCCTGATTTATTTCCCTAGTCACCCAATCAAAAAAATGTATTAGATTTGTTTGACATGATCTTCCCATTGTGAATCCATGTTGCCTCAGATCCTGAGAACCACTGGATTCCATATGTGCCACTATCCTTTCTTTCAGCAGTGTCTCCATGATCTTACCCACCACTGAGGTAAGGCTGACTGCCCTGTAGTTCCCCTCCTCCTCCCAACTGCCGTTTTTGTGCAGTGGGACTACATGTGCCATCCTCCAGTCCTCTGGAATGACACCCATGTTGAGTGACTCTGTGAACAGGGCCACCAGAGGTGCTGCTAGTTCCCTTTCACAGCTCCTTTAATATCCTCAGATGGATGCCATCTGGCCCCATGGCCTTATCCAACTTTAGATTTGTGAGTTCTTCCAGAACTCTCTCCACTCTAACTGGACTGGTGTCCACTCCACCCCCTCCCATTGCCTCTGCACCCCAACTGTTGTCCTTGACCCTCCCCCTCCTTAGTGAATACTGAGCAGAAGTATTTGTTCAGTATTTCTGCCTTGTCCAGATCCCCCTTCTTACACTGTCCCTTCTCCCCTTTGAGCCTCACAACCCCCTCCCTTCTTCTTTCACTGATGTGCCTATGAAATGCCTTATCACCTTTGTTTACAGACTGTGCTAAGCCCTCTTCTGTCTGTGCCTTTGCCCTCCTAACAGCCTTCCCTGCTTCCCTTAGACATTCAAGGTACACCTCCCTGTCCTCCTCCCTTTGGATCCCCTTATATTTCCTGAAACTCAGCCTTTTAGCCCTGACTTTATCCCCCACCTCTTTAGAGAACCATAGTGGTTTCCTTCTTCTTTTCCTTTTGGCCACTATCCTAACACATTGGTTTGTTATATCCACTATGGCTCCTTTCAGTTTCTCCCATTGTTCTTCCACTCGCTTTATTACTTCTCCCTTCCTCAGGAGTGTTTGAATTCATCTACCCATTTCAGTGAAGTTTATGACTTAATATGTTGATGGGTCTTTCACAATCTTTTATGTCTTTCTTTTTTCACAACATTTTGAGCTGTGGAATCTTGCCTCATAGGGGAAATGTACAGGTCGGTGATGCTTTCTAAATCTCAAGCCTTCCCCTATTTACTTTACACTTTTACCCCACAGTATTCAAATCCCAGCAAAGGGCCTGAAGTGTATCACTGTGTGAAAAAAACATTTAAAAGGTTGTGCCATGACATCCTCAGTGACAGTCGTAAGACTCCAGCATGCAGCAGATGAACTTCCTCCCCATTCCTGCCAGTTTGTGTCACAAAGAACTTTGTATTCACAGATTTTCACAAATCATGTGCTGGCTGTTGTTTTGTGGGGTACCTTTGTTTCTTGCTGGCTGGTAAGAGAATGGAGCAGTGAGGCTGTGGTTTATCATTACTTTCCCAGGACTAAGAACTGCTTTAAGAGCTCGTCCAAGCCCCTCTACTCTTCTTTTTGCTGCTTTTTATTAATCATTGTGAGCAAATGTGCTCCAATAAAATGGATGTTTGTGTGGAAATTATAGAGTGCCTTACCTTTTAAATCAAGAATGAGATCCCCCCTTCTCTCTCTCTCTCCCTCTTTCTTCCACCCTCTGGGCATATTATTCTCTGTTTGTTAGAGAAGTAAAATCCAATTAAGAACCGTAACAGCACAATCTGCTTAAAGTGCTTTTGTAGCTATCCAGCCACAGAATTTGTAATAACAAAGTATTGATCAGCCCTAAAAACAGCTCTTGTAGAGTTTGTATTCATTTACAGCAAAAATCCACTTAATTCACCCAGCAGACTCAGTGACAAAGACAGATGAGGAATGAGGAGGGATGTCACAACTTTAGAACTGTTAGAAGCATTACAACCTAGAAAATAGCATTTAAAACATAACGTATGAGGATTTAAAGAGTGTTCATTGAATCATTTAGCATAAAAATAAGGCAAGCAATAAACGGGTTACAGTTATCATCAAAACGTCAACCAGAAAAACATTGCAACACAGTGGAAACCAATTATATTCTTAGGATTTTATCTAACAGCATCTTATGTACTATTTAAGAAAGGTTTGCAAATTTGTTACCATTTACATACACATGCTTTGTATGGGTTTTAGCTAAAATAACAGAGAAATACACATTTTATTCAGAATTAGATTCAGTGTTTGGAATGTAAAGTTCATGCAGGCAGGGTATGCATCAAATGCCAGAAATATGGAAATCATATAAAATTAATGTATATACTCACTAACATAATAAAGCTTAGTTATCCTTTACTCTATAAAAAAGAAGTCCTAAAATCTCCAGTTCAATAGAAAGACAGCAATGAAGCATTTGGTTACAATGATGGCTTGTAATCAGATCCCTGTGATCAAAGGTTGTCTGAAGTATTTATATGTGGTTCATCCATTTTATTCATGGAGAATTAAATCAATCATTCATTTTATTTTGGGCTACCAATTGTTACCGGACAGTGTTTAAGTTATATCTTTATCAGTGACAAATTAGGAATAATTACAAAATATAGCAAATATTAGCAGTAGTAGTAGTTGTAATTTTATTTATTTATGGTGTCCTTCCCCGGAGGCCCAGGGCACCATTACAAAGTACTGTACATCAACAATCACCTACTACATAGCCCAACTTAGACATAATAAGTAAATTATATAAACCACTAGTTAATTAGTTGACTAAATCAGTTAAAATACACAGTAAAGCATATAGAGGCAGTCCAGAGAAGGGCAAAGAAGATGGTACATGGACTGCACCAGAAGTCCTATGAGGAAAGACTTGAGGACCTTAATATCTATTCACTGGAGGAAAGAAGGTAGAGGGGAGATAAGATAGAGACTTTCAAATATCTTAGGGGAATAAACAGGGTGGAAATCATATTTCAGCAAAAGCTCTGCATGAGAACAAGGGGGCATGATATGAGGCTGAAGGGAGGAAGGCTCTGGGATAATGTTAAGAAGTTCTTTTCACTGAAAGGGTGGTGGAGCCATGGAATAGCCTTCCAGCAGAAGAGGTGGGGGCAAAAAAAATATGGGGGTTCAATAGTGTATGGGATAGACAGAAGGGTACCCTGGAGATGTGCAGAGCAAGAGAGCTGCAGATCAAATAGGATCTGGGGCTTCAACAGTGAGTAGGGAAATGGACAGACTAGATGGGCCGTATGGTTCTTATCTGCAACCAGATTCTATGTTTCTATAAATAGATGTGATATAAAACTCTAAAACCAACAGAAAGTAAAAAAGTAACAATAACCACAGTAACAATTAACAATTCAAAATACATCTATAGTTGAAGTTGGTGAGAGGCATAAAGGATGGTAAAAAGGACTTCTTCAAATACATACAAGAGAGAAGAAAATGCAAGGATCAGATAGTAAGGATTAGGAGGGATGGGACATGGGCAGAGAAGGCATTAGATCAGGCAGCGGCCCTAAATGAGTACTTCAGCTCTGTACTTACAAAGGAAAAAGGTGGGCCACTCCCACAAGTAGTGGGGAAAGTAGGTGTTGGAGGAGAGGAGGTAACAGATGGGGTGATTACTGAGAGTAGGGTTTTGGAGGGGCTAATGGTACTGAGGGTGGATAAGGCACCAGGTCCGGATGGTATACATCAATGGGTGTAAGAGAATTGGCACTGATTCTAGCCAGACCATTAGCAGATTTATTTAATACTTCCCTTGAAACAGGGAGTGTGCTGTATGATTGGAGGATTGCCCATGTAGTGCCATTCCATAAAAGTGGTCCTAAGGATGAGCCAGGTAATTATAGACCAGTTAGTCTTACTTCCATATTGGGAAAACTGATGGAGACAATTCTCAAGGAGAGGTTGGTGACCTTCCTGGAGGTCAAGGGGCATCAGGATGTTCATCAGCATGGTTTTGTTGCTGGGAGATCCTGTCAGACTAATCTAATAGAGTGTTATGACTGGGTTGCAAAGGGTTTGGACAAGGGCCATGCTGTGGATGTAATTTATTTGGACTTCAGTAAAGCATTTGATTCTGTACCTCATGGAAGGCTGGGTGGTAAGTTAACTTATCTGGGGGTTGGGAAAAAGTTGGTTAATTGGATAGTGAACTGGCTGCAGAGAAGACAGCAGAGGATGGTGATGGGTGGGGAGCCATCGTCTATGAGGGACGTGACAAGTGGGGTCCTGTAGGGTTCAGTGTTGGGGCCTGTCCTATTTTGGATTTTTATTTGCTGATATATCACATGGAGTTAGATATAATATTAGTATGTTTGCTGATGACACCTAGTTGGGGGCAGTGGTAGATGATAAAACAGGCTGGCAGGCACTACAGGATGATCTATCCAAATTAGAGGAGAGGTCAGAAGTGTGGTAGTTGGGGTTCAATGTAAAGAAGTGTAAAGTTATGCACTTCAGGGCAAAGAACCCCAGGATAAGTTATCAGTTGAGGTGTGTGCAGTTATGTATCACTGAGGATGAAAAGGATTTAGGAGTGGTGGTAACAGGCAATATGAACAATTCTGAGCAGTATAGGAGATCAGCAGCAAAGGCTAACATGATGCTGGGTTGTATTGCAAGGGGCATTTCCTTGAGAAGCAGTGAGGTAATTCTGCCGCTGTACAAGTCACTGGTCAGGCTAGACTTAGAGTGTTGCATGCAGTTCTGGTACCCATACTTGAAGAGGGATGAGAGATTGCTGGAGGGGGTACAGAGGAGGGTCACTAAAATGATTTGGGGATTGCAGGATAGGTCATATGAAGAGAGTCTGATGTAGTTGAACTTATATTCCTTAGAAGACAGAAGGGATGGGGGATATGATTGAGACATTCAAGTACGTAAAAGGGATAAACAAGATCTCGTATGGAAGAGATATTCAAGTTAAGGAGGGAAACAAGGAGGTATGGCCTTTGATTGGACGGGGGAAGATTCAGGAGGGAAATGAGAATACATTATTTCACAGAGAGGGTGGTGGTTGATTGGAACACTCTGCCAGAGGAGATGGTGTCATGTATGATGGTGGGAGGTTTTAAGATTGGATGGAACAGGGTGGGGGGTATTTAGGAAGGGGATAGGGAGGTGTGGGGCAGCTGTGAAGTAAAATGTGATTATTAAAGAACAGTTCAGGGACTGGCACCTGTATTCAGGTTACACATATGTGTTGCTCCCACATAAGACTCTTGAAAACACTAAGTTCCTTAACCAGTGCACTTCTTTATTTATTGTGTAAATTAGCAAAAATAGGAACACTTACATATAGTCAAAAAGAGTCCAAAGATCCTTCAGTACAAACAAACTAACCCAGAGGTCAGGAAAAGTGCTTGCAAGTTTTTTCGAACAGGAGCCCCACCCACTGACGTCCCCTGATGCTTTTCACACACTTGTGCCTTTTCAAAGGCTGACATAGGGCATACTGTGTCTCATTATAAAGGGAACATTTAAAGTGACAGAACATTACATGTAATGAGTGTTATAGTACTCAGCATTTCATTATTGCACTAAACATAAATGTAATCCTTATAACTAGTACTCATTCATCTAGTAATACTTTAAAAAGATAGAAAAATAGAAAGATAAATAAAACCTGTGCCAACATTGTCTGACCAGGCAACAAAATGGCTTCAGCAATACTTAGCACATAGAAAACAAATGGTGTTCATTGGAGACTGGATGTCCAGTCAGAGGAGTATTATGACAGGTGTACCACAGGGCTCAATACTGGGCCTGTTTGTAGTACAATATTTACATGAACAATGTTTCCACATCAGATCCTAGGGTTAAAATACATTTATATGCAGATGATACTGTGGTGTATGTAGAAGGAGTCTCATTAGGGGATATTCAACCTACACGTCAGCAGGCTTTTAATGAGATACAGAATTACTTGCTGAAGTCTAGATTGATTTTGAATCCTAAAAAGTTGCAGGTAATGATTTTTTCTAGACAGCAAAAGATGCTTAAATTTAATCTGCAAATTAGGACTCTCGATAATACTCTTTTAGATTAAGTGTACAGCTATAAATACTTGGGAGTTCTTTTTGACTCAGCTTTGAACTGGAATTTGCACATAGAGTTAACAGAAAAAAAGGTAGGGAAATGCCTAGGATACCTATATAGAAATAAGTTCTTCCTGAACAAAGTAACAAGAAGGCATTTGGTCAATTCACTGATCATGCCTCTAACAGATTACAGTGATCTAGTTTATGCAGGTGCTACACACAGTAGTTTAAATAGATTAGACATAGTATAACAGTGAGATTTATTTTGAACATCCCAAAGAGAACACATAGAATAGAGCTTTATAAAAAAAATCTTCAGTGGCTTAATCTGAAAGAAAGACAATCATTACATGCATTACAGTTTATGATAAAATGTGTCTCAGGGAAGGCCCTGGATTACATAATAAGTAAACTGGTTTCAAGGCCCATTAAAAAAAGACATGAGAGCAGCATCAGGATTAAAATTTAGCCAACCAAATTATAAAACAACAGCTGGCAGAGCACATTTATTTTACAGGGGACCCATGCTCTGGAATACCTTACCCCAGGATCTTTGGTTAAAACATGGTACAATTAGATCAGGTGAAATAAAAAACTGGTTTATTAATGAGGCAATGGAATGTACTATGTCAGAATTGTATTAACATGATTCAAATGCAAAGTGGGGGAAGGGGGGCCAGGGGACTTTAGTATGAAATCAATGTGCTATGCGAACATGTGTAACAAGGGCACTGCATTTAATTTGTGTTAGGTGAATGCCTGTAGTACGAGTACTGTATTTAATCTGTATAGTTTTTTACATAACTATGTATTTTATTTTCCATGTTTTGTAGCTTTGCACAAAGGATCTCACTGAAAATGAACTAATCTCAGTTGAGCTATCGGATTCATTCATCTTTGTATGTAATGAATAACATTTTTTACTACTTACTACTACTTGTTATCATCGGCTCTGCAATTCGTGCTAAAGTAAGATAAAGGTAGCCAAAAGAGACTATCTAATATCTTTACAAGAAATAAACCTTACCACCCCTAAACGCTTCTGGCACCAGATGAATACCCTGCTAAAAGGTAGAGAACACATTGTTCCCCAAACCATGACCACTAATGGAGCCATTCTCACAACACCTCTGGACATTGCCATTGGAATAAACAACTTCTTAACAGACCTTACTCCCTACAAACATGGTCTTCCCCTTCCCCTCTTGCTCGTAATACAATACCAATCAACATCAACATGAGACCAACTGTCCCTCCTTTCATATAAAAACTAGAACCAATTTCAAGGTCCCAAAGTTGCTCAAGAGACTCAAATGTGATAGCTCTCCAGGCTTTGACACCATGCCCCCTAAATTCCTTCGCATAAGGGCATCAGCACTTGCCCTGCCCATCTTGATGCTAATCAATCGATCTTTCATCACCACTCTATCCCTGACAAAAGGAAAACAGTGGTAGTGGTACCTGTCCACAAATCCATCCCAGTTGATACAGCCCAAAACTACAGACCAATTTCTATCCTCTGCCCTATTGCAAAAATTCAAGAATGAATCGTATACGACCAGTTGTACTCATTCCTTGAACAAACATCTTCACAGACTTTCAGCATGGTTTCCGTAAACACCATGGAACCGACTCTGCCCTCCTTCCCGTCACCTCTAACTTGTTCAATAACATGGATCTGGGCCAAGCCACCAGCGCAGTCTTTGTAGACCTTACTAAGGCCTTTGACCTTGTTAATCACCCCCTGCTCATAGCTAAACTTCTCTGCATTGGACTGGATAATAACTCCCTTGCGTGGTTTTCAAATTACCTAGCAAATCATTCTTAATGTGTCAAATGTGTAAACCCACTATCTCCTCTAGCACCAATCAATGATGGGGTACCGCAAGGGTCCATACTTGGTCCCCTACAATCTTCCATATTCATCAATGACCTGCCTCTTAATTGCAGTGGTGCATCAGTACAGCTCTACGCGGATGATGCAATACTCTACAGATCTTCCAAGGATATCTGCACCCTGACCACAAATCTTGAGCTAGACTTCCACACCTTAGAATCTTGGTTCTTAAATAACCAACTGGTTCTCAATGAGAAAAACAAAACAAAACTATGGTCTTTCATCACACCTCCTTCAAAACCCCATATGACACACCCTTCCTCTTAAAAACTTCCTCGGGTACTCCACTGGAAAACGTCTTATCATTCAAATACCTGGGACTCACACTTGATGAGAACCTACTGCTTGAAGCACACATAAACAACACCATAAAAAACACTAATCATAAACTCGGGCTTCTCTACTGCTCAGCATCCTACCTCTTAAAGCATTCCAGAGTGACCACTGCCTCTGCCACCCTACTCCCTGGTATATTCTATGCAGCACCTGTCATCTACTCAGTTAAGGCTCCATTACTGAACAAACTAAAAAAGACATACCATAAGATAGCTCACTTTGCTGCCTCAGCCCCTGCCCATGCTCACCACTGCCTTGTACTCAAAAAAACTAAGTTGGCCAACATTTGACAACAAATTTGACTTCCCCGTGCACTGTACCACCTTTAAGTTGATTCATTAGCCCCCCCTTCCAGTCTGATGGGCCTGCTATCCCTAAAACCTACCCCTCGTGTACTAAGATCTTCTAGCCTACCATTACTGGAGCTCCCAAAGGCCAGGCTAAAGATAGGCCAAATATCCTACACCATCATTGCCCCCAGAATGTGGAACACTTTTCCCCACCCTCTACTTTCCTGCAAAACCATTAACCAATCCAAAAAACTCTACAAGGATGAGTTCTTTAACCCCTCCAATGCAGAGGTAACTGTTATCAACAAGCAAGGCTACATGTGACTAATGTTACACATCTCTCTCAGTCTCCACAATGGTCAAAAACATGTTCTCTTCTCTCCTATCTCAAAGACATTCTGTTCTCCCCACTTCTCACTCCTCCTCTACCTAGACTTACATCTGACTGTAACCTGAACCCCATATCTCTAACCAAATGCAGTTGAATCTGGCTATTCTTAGTTATCTTGCTGTTTAAAGTGCTGTCATCTGGTATGTGAATGGCATAAATGTCCCTGCACATGGTATATAATGTTAATCTGCCTCCTTCCTCTCCTGGCTACCTGCAAACTGCCTGTAATCCTGAATCCTTTGGTTATTGCCTACTTGAGTACTGTTGTTTTTACCTATGGCTTAACCATATATTGTGACTCACTGTACAATTATATGTGCATTATTGTATTATGTCTTGTTCTTGGAATGCTTTATTCCTTGGGTCATCACTAAAAAAGGGACTTTGTTTCAGTTGACCTACCCAGTCATTAAAATTCAATTAAATAGTAAATAATAAATAAATAAATGTATATGTATGTATGTACATAGAGGTACAGATTACTTGACAATGGCTCATTATCTTGGAATAGATATACCTACTTCAATAAGTTTATAATGATGGATTGACAACAACATGTAAAGTACTGTATAATCAAATATTCAGTCCATATCAACCATAAACAAAATCTGGTCAGAGCCACTATGGCTGCTGATCCATTAACTTGATAAGGGTGTTTCATAGACTTAAAGATGAAGATGAATTGCCATAGTCAGCTCAGTGTGTAAATTATATTTTTGGTAAAGGTAGAATATTTATCTGGTTGATCCTGTGTTTCCCATGTATGTTTAAAATGTGAGCAGTGAGTGCATCTTGTACTATATGGGGAAGGAGAGGGAGCTCTGCACCAAGGCCTTCAAGTAATGGTAGAAGGAATGGTACAGAGAGGAGAGGTATGGCTACACTGGGGACTGTGGGCCAACCTTTAAGGATAAGAACCTATACTGAGGTGATGCCTGCTTTCATCAAGGAGGCAACCACAGTCCTCAGTGGATGGTTCAAATGTTACTTCAATGAACATTTAAAGTAGCATAGGTGGGGTGGTGGAAAAAATAGGGAAGGCAGAAAGTGGGCAACCAGAGGCTGAGATACAGAGTAGAGAGAGCCCAAGAGGAGAGAGTCCCACCAGGATACAAGTTATTCAAGGGAGCAGGGGGTTAGCAAAGGAGGAAGGGGAGGAGCAATCAAAGGAGAAAGGTGTGGAAGGGGGAACAATTGGAAAAAGAATAAAATGGCAAGAAGAGAGCTGACGGTTGTCAAAATGGTTCAAGGTCTGCATCAGAAGCCGTGTGAGGGGAGACTGAAAGAGTTCAATATTACACTCTAGTGGAGAGGAGGGAGAATGGAGATATTATGGAGACCGTTAAATACTTCACGGGAGTTAATAAGGTACAGGAGGGAGATATGTTTCAGAGAAAAAGGTGCTGTAGACCAACTGGTCATGATATGAAGCTGGAAGGAGGTAGATTCAGGAGAGATGTGAGAAAGTACTTCACAGAAAGGGTGGTGGATTCCTGGAACAGCCTTCCATGGGTGGCATTGGGGTTGAAACCAGTGGTGCATTTCGAAAGTGCCTTGGACAGGCACAAAGGAATCCTAGAAGGAAGGAAGGGGTGGAAGAGACAGAGCTGTAGACCAAGCTGGGTCTGCAGCAAAAGTGATCATAATTAAAAATGGGCAGACAAGATGGGCCCAGCAGTCATTATATGCCATGAGTTTGTATGTTTTTGTGACCCCCCTGGGAGATTACAAGTCTATTTGACCCTTCCTGGGTTTTTGTGACCTAATTTGACCCAGTAGGGAAAAGGGTTAATTCTTTTAGGCACTAAGGTGGAGCCTCCTGTGGGTCAGGAGGTCACCACAGGTGCACGGGGGATAAAGGCCAGCAGTTTAGGTGGGAGGGGGAGTTCCAGTTGTAGGAGTGAGTGGCAATCAGTGAGAGCATGTTGGGGCCTGGTGGGGGCGATTTCCCACTCTGGCCTCAGCTGGTGTCACTTAGGAGGACACGGGGTAGTAATGTGCAAAAATCCTTTTTTCTGCTGTAGCAGAAGTTCCGCAAGATTTTGTAACCTTTGCAGAAGTTTCCAAACTTCCACCTGCAGCAGATCAGAAAATGTCCAAAGGTTTTTGGGCAAAATTTTGCCCTGTTCTGTTTCCCTAGAGGCAGAAGAAAGCAAAAAACAAACATAACCTGGTGTCCAGTGCCATCTCCCCACCCAAGCCCTGCCCAAAATAAGAATAATAAATCCCTGGTGGCTAGCAGTCCCCCCCCCACCCAGTCACTTCCCCCAGGTTTAAAAAAAAAAATCTCTGTATACCCACTGGCTAGAGGTACCTCCCTCACCCAATCACCCATCTGGCCAGTCCAGGACATCCTGCTCTGGTGTCTGACTTCAGTGTAAACCCCCCTGTTCCAATCCCCCACCATATAGTAAAAATATAATCCTCCCTGGTGGTCTAATGACCCCCCATCCCCAATTCATGAATTACATTTTTATTCTGTGGTGGTCTAGTGCCCCCACCTCCCACCCCTGCAGGTAATGTCCCACTACCCTACTCCCTCCATCTCAAACCTGAGCAGGTGACTGGCATAGCCCTCCTTTCTCCTCCATGGCCAGAAGCCTACTGAGCTATCAATGAATGAGCATGTGCTTGTACAAGCATGCACTGATTCACTGATAGCTCAGTGAGATGCCAGCTGTGGAGGAGGAGGAGGGCTCTGCCAGTCACCCACTTGGGTTTGGGATGGGGAGCGGGGTTGTGGGACATTGCCTGCAGGAGTGGGGGGTGCATTAGACCACCAGGGAATACAAATTTAATTCACTGATTGGGGATAGGGAGGATGGGGGTCACTATACCACCAGGGAGAATGTTTTTTTTTTTAACTAAACAGTGGGGGATCATGATGGGGGGGTTTACACTGGAGTCATACACCAGGGCAGGATGTCCTGGACTGGTTGGGTGGATGATTGGGTGGAGGGAGAGACCACTAGCCACCAGAAATTACAGTGATTTTAAAAAAATGGGGCGGGTGATGGAGTGGGAGGAAGGACCACTAGTCATAAGGGATGCCAGGGATATTTCTTTAAATATGGGGGTGGGTGATCGGGTGTGGGGGGGACTGCTAGCCACCAGGGAATTAATTTAATTGTATATCAGGCACTTGGGCAGTGATGCAGGGCTGGCAGAATTTCCACAAAAGTTTGGAAATGGATTTCCAAACTTTCATGGAAGGGAAAGTCTGACTTTCGTGTCAATTCCACCAACAAAAGTTTTTCTTTTCACACACCTCTACACAGGAGAAGAAAAGTGAATAAGCAGTTGCAAGCCCCAGAGTATCTTGGAGGGCAGCTAAAGTCAAGAGGGAAACCAGCAGCCATGGCAACCTGCATTGATTCTGTAGGGATCCAGTGGGCAAGAATGCAGCAGGAAGTGTAGTGTCCAGAGGGCAAGTTGCCTTGGAGATCTGTGGGTAGTTGTTGCCAGTTCTGGGAAAGGATGCAGGGGTCATGAGGGACCCTCAAATCCCCAAGCCATGAGGACTGCATGTACTGGGAGGGACCTGCTGAGCAAGTGTGGAGAGCCAGAGAGAGAGAGAGATGGGGATTGTTGAGAGTTTGGGTACCTATGAAGAATAATGGTCTGTCAAGCACTAGGAACTCTTTTTTTTGGACTTGTGCTGCCTTCAAATTTTTGTGACCATTGCAGTCCTGAGTTAATGCTGCCCTAAAGACTATGCAACCTCCTCTATCCAGGGAAAAGCTGCTACTATGGCCATATCGGCAGCGTGAAAGCTGAATGTGTTCCCCATGAATTAATTGATGTTCCCTGGAGCTATGTGTGAATATGTTTAATACATTTGGGGCCTCTGTTGTTTCTTCAAGTTCCATGTGGAAATTCCATTATTGAAAGGAACTGTTTAATATGCATTAACCTATTGTTTTCATCCAGCACCAGTGAGGAAATGAGCACCCTGTGTGTGACATCTGGTCCTGGGTAACATGGCCATTGAAAGTGTGTCTGCTGCTGAGGGTGGCCCCTCCCCATGAACATATTCCATCCATACCCCTAGACATAGGGAGGGGACTACATTCTATGTAAGAAAGGTTATGTGATTCAAATGGATACGGCACACAGCTGTTACAGTTTTGCACTTATGCTGTCAGTTTACAGGGCAAGTTTAGATACAAATGTGTGTGGTGGTTGTTGGGGGAGCAGTAAAGAGATGTGGACTTGAGGATCAAACAAAACTAAAAAGAAAACAAATTAAATGCCTGTCCCATATAGTGCTATGCACTCCATCAAGGCCACCAGTGATTAACACCACATACATATTCTACAGGTTACAGTCAGCAATTTCCAGAAATAAATATTTTTTTATCCAAGCCATCAGCCTCCATTCAGTGCACATCAATCAATCAATCATTTTATTGTCTGACATAATAATGCCATTACAATTTAAAATAATTTTGCCTTTATCATTAAATTTTTAATAATTTCCACATCACTATAAATTACAATTCTTACTCATTACATAGCATTTCTTTATATAAATACAGATGTTTGACAGACAATATTTTCCTCATTCACACTTACATAAATTTTACATAATTATTTCTTTAACCTATTTATACTTTGCTATTCTTTATCCATAAAAATATATCATCATATATATATATATATATATATATATATATATATATATACATACATATTTTTATGAACTTTATATTCCTTATTAACAGTTGCAGTATTCTTTAAAATATCTTCTCTCTCTTGTTTCTAAATATGTGTTAATATAATTATTTCTGCTTGTGCAAAATTTCCTTCCTTTCATTATATTATTTAACCATATTGCATCTTTCTCTGTAACCACAGTTATACTAAATATTATTCAAATCTCTTCTCCAAGAGCTGGGGCTGTAATCCTGTCACTAACTCCATCATTCCACATACTTGATATGATATCTCTTTTTTTCTACAGAGGAGAGAAAGGAGGCCACATGATCCATTTCATATGTTTTCCTATTTTTGAAAGATATGTTACCATATTTTAGGTTCATATTCTATCTTACTCATTATCTCTCCCAAATACTTCTTTCTTTCTTTTCCATAAAGGGGACAGAATATCAATATATATTCTAGATTATTCAAATCTATATTACATTTATATTTTTTCATTTGATCCTCATTCTGTGCACATAGAAGTTTAAGTTGACAAAAAAGCCAACTAAGTTATCACATTTGGTCAGCTTCAGTTTTTAGCATTTCCCCTTATAAGTCTGGTTCTTAACCCCCTGACTTCCCCTAGAATGACACTTGTGAGTAGTTATGAGAACAATTCAGATCTGAAACAAACTGATCAGAATGACACTAAGAATTAGGTCCTTAAAGAGTTAACACATACACACACACACACACACACACACACACACACACTTTGAATCTCCAGCACATTACAAACTCTGGTTTGACCACTAGGGCATTGTTTAGATAAAAATGTGTGAAACGAGGGTTTAGGTGTCCTTTAAGACTAAACTGAAAAGGCAGCAGAGAGGAATTTCTCCAGTGTCCATAGTTTAACAAGCTGCTTGTGGTGTTTACACTGAGCACATCCACTGATTGTAATTTGAGCTGGTATGAATATTCTGCATGTAGGAGAGGAATGTATATCAAAAATGCTCTTGTTTACTCTCTCTCTCTCTCTCTCTCTCTTTCTCCCTCTCCCCATGTTTTCAGGTGCAGGGATTGTTCATCAGTTCCAGATCTGTGCTTTGGTGGGAATCTGAAGTGCCCTTTTTCCCAAGTGATAGCAAGACGGCTTGCGGAGCTCTGTCTTGCAGCTATAAAAATACAGACTTCACAGTATCTCCCTAAGCATTTATCATTCAGTTTATTTACCCAGGATATCCCACCAGAGATACAAAATTTGTTTTTCAGTAGGGTTCAGCTTCATGCCATTCTTACAGCTGGGCAGAGTAAAGAACTGAAATGTACTATAAACTGATTTTCTCAAGGTTCTACAGTGTGTAAGTGGCTCAGCTGGACTTTGAACTTGGGTCTCCTGATTTCCAGTCCTATTTAAGTCCCTGAATTCTGGCAAAGCCCAAATCCCAGATGGCTTCAGAGCTGAATTTTATAAGAAATTTGCAGTACTCTTAGTCCCCGAGTACATGAGAATCTGTTACAAGGCACACGAGGAGGAAGAATTTCTAGACCCTTGGTAAGAAGCAGAGTTCACAGTATTGCTCAACCCTAGGAAACACCCAACCCAATGTGAAGGATACTGTCCAATCTCATTCCTGAACCTGGATGTGAAGATATTTGCAAAGGTGATAGCCAATAGGCTTCAAAACGTAATCCATACACTGATCCACCCAAATCAGACCAGGTTCATACCTGGCAGCAATGTTTGCAGACTGCTAAATGTAATAGCAAATAGCCAACATCTTCCAAAAGGAGCTGTGCAAGCTGTCAATACAAGTGATGCATAATAGGTGTTTGGTCACCAAGATTTGAACCTTCTAGATGCCACCCTCCATAAGCAAACATCTGAGGACAAATTCAGGATATAGATCAGGAGCTTATACACTGCTCCAAGAGTGAATGTAAGTGTCAAATGCACTATTTCAGAATAGTTCCCAACTGAAAGGAGCACCAGGCAAGGCTGTCCCTATCACCCCTCCTGTCTGTACTCAGTTTTAGTGCCTTTGGCAGAATGGATAAGATCTGCTGAAAATCTAAAGAGGATCACAGTTGGGGGGAAGGGAGACTGAGAATCTCACCCTGCATGGATAACACTTTATTATACATAGAGGCCCCTTTAAACAATACCCTGTGAGTGTTGTAGATACTACATAAGTTTGGACAGGGATTGGAATTCAAAATAAATGAGGACAAGTCTGAGATTCTGATGTTGGGTAACCCAATTACACTAGAATTACGTGATTGTTGCAAACTGAAATGGACGCCAAATAGATTTAGGTACCTAGGGGTCTGGGCATGCCCAAACATCTCTAAATCATTTTCCCTTAACTACCCCCAAACTCCTTAAAGAGATACAGGAGAACTGCATTAGATGGTGGGAGCTGCCCCTCACAGGGGGGGGCAGAAAGTGTCAGAATGACTATTCTGTCCAGACTCAACTTTCTTTTCACCACTCTCCCCATAGAAATACCAACAGCAGATTGGAAACAACTCCAGAAAACACTATCTAAATTTGTCTGGAGTGGCAAAAAGCCCAGAATAAAATGTGGCTTTCTCACCTCACCTAAATCCAGATGTGACCTAGGCATCACTGACCTAAAAATATACTACTGGGCAGCCCAGATACAATACTTTGTGCATTTCCTTAAAACACAAGACATTATACAGCGGGTGTTCCTCAAACAAAACAGTCAAGCACTGGTAAAAATGGCTGATATCCCATTCATAGGAAGGGAAGTGGAAACTCAACCAACAGTAACAATCTCTGGGCTAAGCACATGATCCAGGTCTGAACACAAGTGTGCCACAAGTGGAGTCTCAATAAAAATATTAGTCATCTCACACCATTAAGAGCTTGTACAGAGTTTGCTCTGATAAGGTTGGATACAGGTTTTATAACTTGGGAAAGGTTAGAACTTGTCACACTAGGATAGTTTTTAATTGGGATGCCATAACATCTTTAGCCCAATTGAGGGCAGAATCTGGGTTGTCCAGGCAGGACATATTTAAATATCACTGTATATTGTCTGCTGAACCTATGTACACTCCTTACTACCTTGAAATGTATGCTTTGTTTACCTGATTCTATGTGTTACTCTGTTTGAACATGTCTCTATATTTCCTTGTAATCTCCCAGGTCGCACTTGAAAATAGTTACCTGTTTTTGTCTGGTGTGCTTCCCTGGTTAACAAAAACTAGATAAATAAATCTTTGGGTTAGACACTACCTTCCCTCAGGTCAAGTGACACAGAAATTAGGACAGCAGGTAAATCTATCAGTACCATGCTATCCCAGTTAGGTAGTCTGAATCAATGTAAGAAACTGATCTCTTCCCTCTACTCATGACTTTGAAGTTTAGAGGACATGTCCTCGAGCATATCAAAAGTGAATGGCAGGAAGTAGCCTAGATAGATTTCACAGTGGAGAAATGGGCAGGATATGGTACCAAATCCATACAACAACAGAACCCCCAACTGGAGGGAATTACAATAGTAGGTCACAGTCAGATATTTTAGAACCCCTGTCATCTCCAAATATTATGCAGCACATGGCTTGGATAAGTGTTGGAGAACTTGTGGAGGCATAGGCAACAATGTACATATTTTCTGGAATTGCCCAGTTTTAGAGGACTTCTGGAAGGAAACTGGAGCAATTATTGGTCGAATACTGGGTGCATCTCGTTCCAATAACTCCAAGCACTGGATTCCGGCCTGTCTTACCCCAGGTTCAGAAGTGAAAGGAAAGAACACCAATTCAGTATATTTGTAGCTAACAAAACCATTACTCAGCACTGGCTTTTAGCCACCCCACTGATGATAGAGGACTGGCAAAGAAATTGCACCAATATTCAAGAGATGGAAAGAATCATTGCCCTGTTGAGGCATACTCTAGATAAACATAATGGACGATGGTTTGCATTCCAGAAATTCAAAGCTGACATGGAAGGCAGAGACATTCTGGACATTATATTGAAGGCTTAGCCTCACAGAGCCACTCTCCCTCCCACCAAAGCAATAACTACAGTTACAGTATGCTGCCCAGAATAGTAACACAAATCATGCAGTTTATGCACAAAAGACACACAATGAAATTATGCAGTACCTGATATCTTTACTAAATGAACTTGAGCCATACAGTGTTTTTTAATGGATGTTGTTTTCTATTGTTGTGTTTTATTTATTGGCCCAAATATTCAAAGGGGTTGTGCATGGCGCAACAGAGTTGCACCGGTGCAACCCAGCATTGCGCCCCGATGAGATATTGAAAAGGTTGCCTGACGCAGTGCAAATCCTGATGTTCTGAGGTGCAATGTAAATGTCTGCAGTGCAGATGCAGGGGGCGTGCCTATGCATATGTGGCACATCCACATATTCAGCCTGGGATGTGCAGCACTTATGCTGGTGCAACCCTGCATTAGACCACATTGTGCGACTCAAAGTTGAGCCCATGGATAGTGGAAACAACACCTGGCCACCCACAGGCAGGCTGCTGTATTGCAGGGTGCAACACAGCAGCTGCCAGCCGTGGGTGGCTACTCGCCTACCCAGAACACCATCCACAATCACCCATATCTCCCTGGTGGTCTAGTGGTACCCCCCTCCCTCTTGTTACCCCAATCACTGGTAAATGCACTTTAATCCATTCCCTGGTAGTCTAGTGGTATCCCCTTTCCTCTGTATCCCTGATCATTGGTAAAAGTACCCTACAACATTCCTTGGTAGTCTAGTGGTACCCCCTTCCTCTGTATTCCAGATCACTGGTAAAAGTAGCCTACTACATTCCCTGGTAGTCTAGTGTTACCCCCCCGCCCCTAGCCACAATGGCAATAAATCATAGTAAAACTTTCCTGGTGATCAATGGCACCCCACCCCTCCCACCCATCAGGACCCTTGCCACCCTCTTTCTCCCCCATCATCAGTGTGGCAGCTGCAACGCCCGCACACTACTGGCCACCCGCCCGAATGACAGGTACAGTATGGGCTGTAAGCCCATTGGTCCACAGTGTGGACGAATGGGCTTACAGGGCATACTGACAGTTCTCAAATATGTGAATGAAGTCATTCACATTTGGGATTGTCTATCATGGTATGCCCTCCAAGCCCATACTGTACCTGTTATTCAGCAGTCGGATGGGCAGTATGAGGGTGGGATGCAGCCACCCGCCGATGATGGGGAGGGATCGGGGTGGGCAAAGGGTCCTGTGTGGGTGGGAGGGGTGGAGGGTGCCACTGGATCACCAGGGAAGTTTTTTACTGCAATTTACCATGATCGGGGTTAGGGGTGGGTGGAGTACCACTAGACTACAAGGGAATGTTGTAGGGTACCGCTACCGACAATCGGGGGTACCACTAGACTACCAGAGAACAGATTAAAGTGCATTTACCGGTGATCGGGATAATGGGAGGGAGGGGGGTACCACTAGACCACCAGGGAATGCTTTAGGATACTTTTACCAGTGATCAGGGAAATGGAGGGAAGGAGGGTACCACTAGACTACCAGGGACTATTTTAAGATACTTATACCGGCGATCATGGAAATGGAAGGAGAGAGGTACCACTAGACTACCAGGGTTTGTTCTACAGTGATGTACCGCAATCGTGGCTATAGGGTGGGGGATGCCCCAGGATACCCTCTGCACATGTCATTCTGTGCAGGGCGCCAGGTGCAATTCGCCAGCTGCCCTGCGAAAGGCATGCGAAAGGGGCCATAATGACATGCAAATAGCCCCATTTGCACCTTGCATATGTTGTGGCCTCATTTGCATGCCCTCTGCTGAATATCGTGGGTGATGCACCCAGTTCAACTGCATTTGTGCTGGTGCATCCCCGTGCTCCATATCTGTGGCTTACGCCAGTGCAGTGCCACTGCACTATGCACGGTCTGTGCCATAGTCAATGGTGCTGTGCCATGGCGCATCACCATTGAATATCACCTGGTCCTGGCCCCAGTGCATTCCAGTTGTGCTGCACCCATGCTTGTGCCACTGTTAAGTGCAGTCTGAATATCCGGGCCATTGTTTTTAGTTTTCCAGACCCCAAGTTACAGTTTTTTGTCAAACCCACAACTGTCTGTTTATTCCATGTATATATGTTATGTGGAAGCTGTTGTATTTCACACTGTGCTGTTTGTCTGGATTATTTACCATGTGAAAATAAAATAAACTTCTATTTAAAAAAAATACATTGTCAAACTTTTTCTTAATTTTGGTTCCACTTTAGCCCATTTCATGATGATTTGCACCTTTTCAACAATCTGTCCTTCATTTTCTGCCATTAAGAGCATTGCAAGCATTTCACTCTCTGTTCAGGTAACCTCTAATCTTTCTTTTCCTATCTTGAGCTGCAAAAACATTCATAGATAACAAAAATTAAGTTTATTGTCCTAATGATTCCAAAGTAAGCTATTTCAAAGCAATTATCCCTACAAAAGGCTAACTTTGCAACTTTTAGGGCTTCAAATGTTTTAAAATTATTTTGGTAACCAGATGAGGTTCACTAAGCAGAAGTAACTGTTTTCAGGGGTGACCTGGGAGCACTGGGGAGGTTAAGTGGCTTGCTCAAGTCACACAACATGCAAGTGGAGGTTGTGGTAATCAAGCCCTGGGCTGCTGGATGTACCAAGCTCATTCATAGCTTGTTACTCTGACCTCTAAGCTACACTGCCAGCCCAAACTTAATTTTCTTTGAATGAACACTTGAAGTCAGGGTGACATGAATAAGTCTTACTGATGCAGTTTTCATGCATTGATGCACCTTTACATTCTGTACATTGATAAGGGTGTTGGAGGTTAAAAATTTCCTCATGAAATAGACCGTAGTGGAACCAAAGTTCAGAAACTTAGAAAAAGTTTAAAATTGTATTCCTAGAAGGTTTCATTTTATATATCAATATTTAGAAATTATAATAACCTGATATACTGCATTTACATACAGCATCACTGCACCCAACTAAAATTTGTTATTAAAGGCAAAATATGTTTTTAACCCAAATGACTCTTAAGTTAGATCTTCTCAAATTTAAATAAATTCTCTTTACAAAGAGTTAACATTTGAATGAACTAGGTCAGAAACTTCATTTTTTTAAATTAAAATCTTTGAGTAAGGTTAATATTAATAATGTATTTATGATAACCGGGTAAGCCCACTAGGAACAACATTTGTTTATAGGACTGACCCAGGCAAATGTAAGATATCACGTGCAAAACATCACATAGTAAAAGTATAGTAGCATGTGCACATTACAGAAAGTCACATATGGGCTACAGAAGAGTGTGGACAAGACAATAGGATTCAGCAGAAGCAATTACATTTCCACTGTCAAAAACAATGTTTATAGCTGGATTTGAAGGGCCAGTATATTTTTCTCATCTCAAGGACACAGGCAGTGAGTTCCATAATTTTGGTGCAATATAGTCAAAAGAATGCTGACCCAAGGAGATATTGCTGAGTGGAGCAGATAATAGGCTGAGTGTGGAGGACCTAAGCTTCAAAGGTTTATTGGGGGACTGCAGCAATTCAGTGAAGCAGATAGGAAAGCCAGAATCTATGGTTTTGTAAATGGTGTTTCCTGAAAAGAACACTTTCCTGAATTCGAGTGACAACCAATTCAGATCCATATAAGGCTGACAATGATACACCCTTCTGCTGACAATTAAGAACAAAGCAAATTATACTATAATATGGTACCCTGAAATGGGTCACCTACTTGGCCAGTAAAGGCATTAACAGTACTGCACCATAGTCCAGCAAATAAATTAAGTTATACCCTGCTATTGCCACCCTTGCTTCACTAAACAATCTGTAACCATGAAGAGGAACCCAGTTATTTGAGTAATCAGTGTTGTTAAATAGTGTAAGTACTTGAGGATCTGTTTGGATCCTTGCCTTAAAGGAAAGAAAGGGATTCAAACAGATGCCCATGTACTTAAACTATAGGCAATATCACATTTAGATCTATCCAGTTTCAACATTTTAAACTTGTTATTCTAGGCACATATCCTGGCTGTGGAAACAAACATGAATGTTGACTTATCTTCATTAAACAGGAGCTTATTTTGGACAAAAGCATCTTGTAGGAAGGCAAAGTCATGCTTTAGGCCTGTAGTACTTTCAGAAATTGTATCAGAACACCTATAGATAACAGCATCATCAGCACATAGAATAAATTTAAAGCATGACAGAGAGTAGGTAGAAGTTAATAAGCAATGTGAACAAAAGTAGGCTTACAACTGAGCCCTTGGAGACTCCACAGGCAAACTGAAAATGGGAGGATGAGACAGCATTAATTTTGATAAACTAAAACTTAGATATTAACACAAGTCAAAGAAATGTTATTCAAACCAAAGCAAAATAGTCTGTTCAGTAAGATACAGTGGTCAGTTAAGTTGAAGGCCTTACTAAAGTCTACAAAAAAAACAGACTCATTATCAGGCCTCTTTCTATAGAGTGAGAGTTATCAGTGGTTAACTTGGCCAAGGCCAAGGATGTGCCACAGTCCTTTCTAAACCCCTGTTAGTTGACTGTTGAGTAGACCATGCATTTCTCAAAATAGACAGGATATATATTAGCATGTAGTTTTCAACTACTGGTTAAGAACCACTTTTATGTATGCAGTTTGCATTCACTGTTTTTCAAGGTAAACAGGACTGGAGGTTGAATGGACCCTTTTATCCTTAGTGTGGTTGATCCCTTTAAGTAAGATAGAGTTGAAATGCATACATACAGCAGTGAGTCTTTCCTATCTTATATAGTAGGTGAGTGAAAACTTTGTTTTTATTTCTTTCAGTCCCTTGTTTCCTACACACTCTAAGTTCATGTAAAAGAATAACAAAAATGAACAGAGATAAGTAGCAATATATCTAGGTGTCAGCATTTGTGAATGTCAAAACAGTATAAGAAAGGAAAATATCACTTCTTCAGTAATGAAGCCAGCCATTCAGGGAGTTCAACATGGTTTTGTGGAATTGAACTGGTGAGCCCACTTACCCATAGGAGGATATGAATAAATTGCTGTTACAGTGAGAAATGTGTTGCACGTATACCTTTAATAAACATAGCTATTCCAAACATCTAAGTGAATACAGTAATTAGAGTTTTTCCTGTAAAAAAAGTATTCAGAAAAAATATCGTCTAGCTAAGGTTTATCATTTGATGAATAATAACAAGAGCACAATATCTTGATTATCTAATCTTGCTCCCAATGCTAACTATTTTTCATTTATATTAATTCATTCAAAATAACAACTAGTACTAGTGAAAGTAAGAAAATCAGTAAAAAAGGATAATCTACAAAGTAGAGATGTAAAATTATTATTACAACAAATAAAATTGAACACACCCACACTTAAGCAATTTGTCCATGGCTTTAAATTTCTAGACTGGTGGCTGTGACATCAGTAGAAGTTCTGTACATTTCAAGTCAGTTGTTGTGAAGAGGGTCTGTGATCACTGATGCTACCGTTGACTATGGTGACTACTTTATCAAAGATTTAATTCTCAAGCAAAGGAGCTATATGAAAGACACCACTGACTTTCCTAATGGCATGGGCAACCAGAGAATACCACTGGATGCAATTATTTTTGTCACCATGGACATAATGAAACAAACCATTACACCAGCATTCCAAACACCAAGGGCCTAGTAAGCATAAATATTAGTAGGAAAAAGGAAGGACAAAGTGCCACTGCGTTCATTACTTGTATGCCTAAAATTGCACTCCTCTATATAATACTTTTTAGTGATACATAAAATCATTGTACTGCTCATTGATTACATTTTCCTTTTATGGTTAAGCTCCCACACAGAACTATAGGATTTCCACAGGTACTTACATAAAGATTGCTACAGGCCACTTAGAATTCACAAAAGATGTAAGTCACACAGAGATGCCTTTTTTTAAACTTGACATTATTTAAAGTTAAGGAAGACTGGAAAGGAAAACTATGTCAAAATCCACAGAAATACTATTCTGCACAATGACTCCTTTCATCCTAATATTTGGAAAGGACCGTATTCACTACACCTAACTACTCAGAATAAAAATAAATTGCAGATGAGAGAAGGATGATTAAAAGGAAGCTGATACTCGATGCATGGAACAGCCTCTCAGCGGAGGTGGTGGGGGCCAAAACGGTAGGGGAATTCCAGAATGCATGGGATAGGTACAAGCAAACTCTAGCAACAGGAAAGAGGGCAAAAACTGGAGCTCAATTAGGATCTGCGGTATTGGAGTAGGTAGGGAAAATGAGCAGGCTAGGTGGACTAAGCGGTCCTTATCCGCCATCAATTTCTATGTTTCTATAGTGAATAGAACAATTTAAACAAAGAGGATATTATACAGAAATATTGAAAGCACCAAAAAAAGCAAGGGAGGTCAAACTAGACTGGCCTCTTGGAAAAGACTGGGAATATAAATGGTATTATTAGAATTAGTTTTAGGAACCAGCTCAGTGGCCTGGAGGGCTGAAACATTGAATGCCTAACCTCATGCCACACCAGTGACCTGTGGTTGGCAACAAGCGTGGGTTGCCAGGGGTCACCAGAGTAGGAAAGGATGAAGCATCCCAGAGACTACTCTCCTCTCCAACTCACCACACTGGAAAAATAAACAAAGCCAAGAGATATTAACAAGGAATTTTATTCCAACTGACAAGTTAGTAAACACCAGCAATCCAACAACATTAGGACAACCAGGAAAATGCTTCAACATTCCACATGCACCAGAAACACCCCCTCCAAGAAGCCCAGGATGTCCATGCTCCTAGATGAAGCTGCAGCTGGGATGCTCCAATCTGTATCCAGCAGATTGAAGTCCCCCACCAGCAGCACCTCACCCTTATTTGCCATCTTTTGGATGGCTTCCATCCGATCCTTATCCATCTCCCATCCCTGTGCTAGAGGTCTGTAGATCACTCCAGTGTGAATAGCTGATCCATTCCCCATCTCTAGGGTGACCCACAGTACGTCCACCTCTCCCTGTATTTCCTGTATCTCTGTTGCTTTAATGCTATTTCTCATGTAAACAGTCACTCCTCACCCTTTCTTACCCACTCTGTCCTACCTGAAGTATAGCCTGGCATGGCTCTATCCCAGTGATGGTTCTCATTGCACCATGACTTGGTAATGGCAACAATAGCCAGGTCAGCCTCTGCCATCATGGCCACTAGGATTGGGATCTTATTTACCAGACTTCGAGCATTTCCACACATGACCTTCCAAATTCCATTGCCACCCTTCCTGTCAGACCTCCTTATTTCCATGTGCCTTCTCTCATTATCCCCATGTCTTTTATTTCTATCCCTCTTCATTTCTGGCATTTTGTTGTTGGTTTTTCTTTTATTAGGTACCATTGGGGATTTCTCTGCCTTAGGGTTATCCCAACTGGCTATTTTAGTTTGTGGGAGGGGGGCAGTTTATGTCTCCCTGCTTCCTTCTGCCACCCCTCTTGGCTAGTTTAAATGCTCACCAATGTAGCATTTAAACCATTCACTGAGGACAGCGGTTTCCCTCCCGGATGGATGCAGGTCATCTCCTCTATATAGGCTCTTATCCTTCCAGGTGCAACCCCAGTCCCCAGTGTAGCAAAAACCCTCCTCTCTGCAACACTACTTTAACCATGAGTTGAAACTGCTGGTACAGAGTACCTTAATTCTCCTTCCTGTCATAACTCAGCAACAACTCAGAAATCGTCACTGAGTGTGCTACCTGCCTAAGACCTCTCCCCAATTCCCTGAACTACTCCTGTACTATCATATCCTCATCCCTAGCCAGATCATTAGTCCCTAGGTGAACAATGACATCCAGCGTTCCCTCCCATCCTGCTGCCTTAGCAATCCTCAGGATCTGCTTCCCATCCCTCCAAGTCGTGGTGCTGGGTAGGTACCTAACCTCCCTCACCCCTCCCTTTCTGTCCCCAAATCTAGCCCCCTGACAATGGATCCCCCACCAGGAGTTGCTTCCTTTTCCTCTGGGGTCTTCTGCCATCCTCTTTGAAGTTCCCACTGTAGAGGACCTCCACATAATCCTTGGTACCTACTGCAGGTGTCTCCATGGGACAGTTCCACCCCACCAGAGCAGAAAAGGAATTTTGATGTGGTACCCTTGAGCAAAGGAGGGAGAGAGGTGATATGATCGAGGCATTCAAACACCTTAAGGGCATAAACAAGGTGAAAGAGTCTAACATGTTTAAATATAGGAAAAATAGCAGGACAAGAGGACACAGCATGAGATTAGAGGGAGGCCGATTAAGGGGGAATGTGAGGAAATTCTTTTTCACAGAAAGGGTGGTGGATGCATGGACTGGCTTACCACAAGAAGTGGTGACTATGAATACAGTGCAGGGCTTCAAACAGGCATGGGATAGGCATAAGAGAGCAATACAAATGACTATGAATAGATAGGCCACTGACAGAGCAAAGGCCGATGGTACATTTATAAGGTAGAAAAAGAAATGGGCAGACTGGATGGGCCTTGCGGTCCTTATCTGCAGTCAACTTCTATGTTTCTATGTTACCTTAAGGGGGATGTACCTCTGACCCACCACTCTCAACCTTCCAGAGCCCACTGTTGTTCAACCGCTCCTCCTCCTTGGCAACCTTTAATGCAGTGGTGGTGGACTTGGTTGTCTTTGGGTGGGAGAAAAGGCTGTCTGAATCTTAACCAACTCAGCCTGGAGTAGAGCAACCTTTCCTCTCAGCCCAGAAGGGTGTACACAGATGGGGATGCACTGCAATCACCAGATGTTTCCCTGAAAACTGCCACCCCACAACTACTGCATGGCACCACTCCCAGCATATCTATTTTCTACCCTGCCTGTTTTTATTTTGCTTTCTTTGAACCCTTTTTTACCCCTACCCTAGACAGGGTGTTTCACCTATTCCCAGATTTTGATTGCCTTATAATTCCTGTGCTCACTCCCCAAACCTAATAAGAACAATTGGTCTGTGTACTAGTAAATACTCTACACAACTTATACTTTCACTTTCAAGGATATACCATAACAATATATATGTTTTTCTTCCCCTCTTTTGTGTTTACATTAACTTGTTTTAGTTCCTTAAACACTACAACATTTATTCACTAAAAACAATGTAACATATTACAATATAGTGTATGGTACAATGCTGTTGAGCATGGAAATCCATACTCAGAACAGCACTGATTAGCTGCATAGAGTGCATCACAATCTTGTGCTGCAGTGAGTACATCACCAGTGTAGCACAACAAGATTGAACATCGTCGAACATGTGTGATTAAGGGGCCATGGTGGTGAAAGCAGACCTGGAAGTAAGCAGCGCTTGTACAAACTGCACCACAAAGGTACCTGTCAGCACTGGGATGCATTTTACTTTCACAAATGGAGGCAAAGTATGATTGCCCATAAACTATAAAACATTGTGTATGAGCAATCATACACAAACAAGGCAGTTTACCGATCTCAAGGTTTCTGTGGTAACGGACCTCTTGAGCTATGCCCTCGAGGTCACTGGTTACCACAGAAACCTCTCGATCGAAAAAGTGCCTTGTTGTGTGACTGCTCATATGCAATCCTCTATATTGTAGGCTTCCCTTACCTATACCCCATCAGTGAGTGCAACAGCAACAGAAAACAGGTACTAACCTTAGCTGTCAAAAGGGTCCTCCGCTTTCCCGCTTCTTCTGCTGATGCCTAAGATGCTAATATATTACCTGTTCCACTCCTTTGCTGTTCCACTCACTCAATGGGACCCAGGCATGTTAGAACACTTCCCTGTTGTTCTCCCTTTAGTCCCTCCCTCAGCAGCTGATGTTTCCTGCATGGTGGGGGTGGGGTATTAAAGTTAGAAACCCTAACATAACATTTCCCCACTTTTGATGCTGGAATCCTAACTAGTGCATTAAGAAACTTTTATTGCAAAGAATACACACAACACACACACACACACACACACACACACACTGTGGGTCCATTCACATTGACAAAGCCATAAAACAATGATGAAACATTGGTAGGATTAAAAGGGGCCAATCTTGATAGTATTTGAATAAAAAAAATATTTTTAGCCTATTTGTCTTAGCGAGTGTATTGCTTATCACCCTCACTTCCAAATAATTTCATTGCAATTTAGCCACCTATGGAGATTATCTTTCTGACAGCTAAGTTTGGTCTTTCTCAATAGCATGTTTTGTGAGTGGCAGAATGGGGCACTTTTTTCATCCTGAAATTGTCCCGTTCCAAAAGCAATTATGCATCAAGCTCCAGCTGTTTAATGTGATTTTCCAGTTTCTTGCAAAAAAAAAAAGCCCAAACAATTGCTTGTGACTGCAGCAAGGTTCAAATTTTATAACATTTATGACAAATGTTATCAGGTGTAGCAAGTATATTCATGAATTGTGCTTTCACTATGCTCTTCCCATTTTTTGGTGCAGGGTCTGCACCAGAAGCCATATGAAGAGAGACTAAAAGAGCTTAATATGTATACTCTCAAGGAAAGGAGGGAGAGGGGGGACAGGATAGAAACTTTCAAGTACCTCAAGGGAATCAAGCAAAGTCCAAGAGGGTAGCATCTGTCAGAAAAAGAGATGCATAAGAACAAGGGGGCACAATTTGAAGATAGAGGGGGAGATGTCTCAGGGGCAATGTGAGGATGTATTGTTTTATGGAGTGGGTGATGGACACATGGAACAGCCTTCCTGAGGAGGTTGTGGAGTCAATAACAGTGGAGGAGTTTAAGAATGCATGGGGCAGACATTAGGTAGTTCTAGCGGGAGGTAGGAGGAAGTAGGCTGTTGGTAAAACTAGGATCTGCAGCTTATCTGATGTAAGAAAATGGGCAGACTGGGTAGGCCAAGCAGTCCTTATATGTCATCAAAGTCTATGTTTCTATGTTTTAATTTCATGGCCTTCTATGCTTTATTACTAAGACATTTTTACATAAACTGGTTATTTGCTCCTTAGACAGGCATCCCCACTGTGTTTCTTTTTCTTAAATCAGAATCCACTGCGTATGACATATAGAATAATACATAGGGTGGTGTGTATAATGAGAATTTTAGACATGCCCAAGGGTTAGATGCTACATAAATCCCGAGAGCTTGGTTTACTTAAGCATCCATAGAAACACAGAAACATAGACTTTGACGAAAGATAAGGACCACTTGGTCCACCCAGTCTGCCCATTTCCCTACCTACTGGATAAGCTGCAGATCCTAGTTAACCAACAGCCTACTTTGTCCTAACTCCCACCAGAATTGCCTTAAGTCTGTCCCATGTATTCTTGAATTCCCCTCACTGTTTCTGACTCCATGACCTCCCCAGGAACAACACTGAAATTGTGTGTAAAATTGTTTTATGCACCACCCCATGTTTTATTTTATATTCTTGCTGGGAAGCGTTTTCTTGCCTGCTCCATTTAAATTAACAAAAAAATAAAAAATAAATGTACAGCCAGCAGATGGAGCTGCTGTTTATAGTATTAAAGCAGCATTGATGGGGGCGCTGTGGATCCCATGCTAAACAGCAGCAGTCTTTGGGAGCTCCTGGCAAAACTTGTATATTTTGATAAAAGCTACTCCTTAGAGTTAAATAACTCAAATGTTGGTGCTAATATTGGAAAGAACACCCTTGAAATACCTGAAATGGGCACATGGCACCCTAAGTCCCATAGAGTGACTTGTTTCCTTTAATTAGGCTGGACAATGATGGACAATCCTATTACATATAGCAAACCATGTCACTCATGGGCTCATCTACGCAGCATATATGGGACTCTATTATGCTAGATATAATTAATATGTTACCCTCCCTTGTTGTAACAACATATAGTGGATGCAAACTTTGTTAATCCAGTATCACAGGGGATTAGTTTCCCCAATGGTGTATTATGTACTTATAGTCTATTCACTATATGCTATATATATTGTTAAGACACATGATATAAAATTAAAAATAAAGTAAAAAAAAAGCGGCATTGATGGTGCTGTTTAAAAATTCCCTCACAACAGAAGTTTTCATTATCTGTGATCACTAACCTCCCCATCCTCTCTCTCTCTCTCTCTCTCTGTCTGCTTCTCTCCCTGTCCCAGTGGTACCAGTATTTCAGCCATGGTGGGAATGAACTGACATTTTTACTTTCAATTTTTTTTTTTTTTACCTCAAAGCCAGACAACCACGAAGTGCAGCCAGGAACAAGACTGAAATGGGCTTTCCTGTGCTGGGAGATTATAAAGTATTGTTGGTTGATATCGCCATGACCCATGGCATAGGTAGAAGTGAGGGAGTCTGTCTGGTGGCAGTGCGAGCATGTGTAGAACAAGGGAAACCAGGTACATGCTCTCTACTATAACCAGCTGGTTATAATGATGATTTATAACCAGGTTTTCCTACAGGAGAAAATGCTCCCCAGTTATTATATCAGAATAATTTCTGAGGACAAGGAGGTTGTGATGCTACAAACTGGATTATGACTTCAAGACAGGCATAAGCACTGTGAACATATGAGGCCTGATTCTCAAAGGGGGCTTAGAATTGCACAAGATGCAGCAGACAGCAGCTTGCGCCGAAGCCCTGTGCACCAGAGACCCTGCACCTGATTCTCGGTGACAAAGTCCCACTATTTGTGGTAACCCTGTGCGAGCTCCAAACAGGCAACACATCAGCAGGGTACGCTGCAAGCTGTGGGGTGGCTGTGCACCGCTCTGGACCATCCCTGGTGGGTCTAGATCCCCCCATCCTGAAGTGTGCCATTGTAATAAATACTAACAGTGCCCCTGTACCCGATAGTCAGCAGTCCCCCCACCCATCCTGATAAGTCCTGTAATAATAATAATAATAAATAATAGTGCCCCTGTACCTGATAGTTAGTGGTCCACCCCCCTATCCTGACGAGTCTTATTATTATTTATTTATTTTTTTTAACCTCTTTATTGAGATTTTATTACTGTAACCAGCAAGTACACATACATAAACATCCCCAGGTATAAACCCAGGCCCACATCCCCAAACTGGATGCGGAAACTATGTACACCCCCAAACTATATACAATCACAGTTACTACTATGGTCCCCAGACAGTGCACTCCCGTCCCCCTCAAGACATGATATAAGTCCATAATACAGGCTCGAGTTATGACTAGCCATATCCTTGGTCAGACTTGACAAGTCTAATTGTTAATTCAGACCATAAACAGACTCCTTCCGGACCATCCTTAAGTAACTGTGTCCCCAGGGAGGAGAGAGAATCCCACGTGCCCAGGCCAGAAAGCAAATCTTATAATTTAAAACAACCCTAAATGTTCGAGGTTATAGCAAAACCCAAACATTACTCAGCTCATATCCCTTATCCAGGACCGCCCAATATCTTACCCCTTAACCTAAATCTTAAATTAAAAAAGCAAAAATCCGCTACTCTCCAACAGACAGACAGATCTGGACCTGAGATCTTTTGGATTGCATTAGATAAACCGTCTCAAGGGTTCCCCATTTCTTTTCATATATTTTCTTTTTCCCTTCCATCAGCATGTGTTGCCTGAGTCTTTCCAAAGCCTGAAGGAGATCACCCACCCATTGATCATAGCCATAAACTATGTCCTCCTTCCAATGCTTTAAAATGAATGCTTTAACTACCGCTGACATAAGGGACAAATGATGTTTAGCTAAGTCCGACATTGTCCTCCCAAAGTCCCCTAGTATACATACCTCTGGGGAAATGTATTCCAAGTAATCTATAATCAGGTCCATTTCCTTTACAATTAGATCCCAGAGTGGCCAGATTGAGAGCAGTTCAGAATACATGCAATAAATCTCCTGACTCCATGCCTTGTGAAAACACAGATCTGTCTGTCTGAGTTTTCTAGAGCATAGTTTGGCAGGGTGTAGTAGATATTTGAACAAATAAAAATTGCATTGTCCTGTACTTGGTATAGGTACATCCCTCACATGCTTCCCAAATCTCTACCCAGTCGGTCTCAGAGGGATAATGCTTTATCCCAATATAAGATACGAAAGTCGGAATCTGTACTTGCATAGTCTAGTAAAACCCTGTAAATTTTAGACAGGGGATGTTGCTGAAGATCTAATTCTTTAAGCTGATCCCATATAAACACCTTTTTCCCTCTCTCATTTTTGCAAGTTCGTATAAACTTCTGCAACAAATTAGTAATCTGGAACTTTTTTAAAAAGTCCCAGTCCCTGGTGTATGCTACAAGGATACCCTATCAGCAACTATAAAGTCCGCCACTTTGGAGTCCACCAGGGATGACGCCCACTGACCTCGGAGGGTTTGCTTACCCAGGAGGAAATTAGAATTCCCCAGTAAAGGTTGGTCTAATGCCCCCCTCTGTATTCTCCTTTGCGTTGGGGATAACCACTCCCACCACGCCTTAACTGACTTGTATACCGGGGATTGCTTTCCTATACCAGGCAGATTCTCCGGATCTACATGCAACAATGCACTTGAGGAGAGTTTAGCGTCGTCAAGAATAAGTCGCTCAATATGTAACCATGTTGGGATATAAGCTTCTACCCCCTGACACCTATCCCACCGCCCCATATACCCTAACTGCCCTGCTACGTAATATGACACCAAATCAGGGAGCTTCATACCACCCTTCAAATAGGGGAGACGTAAAACAGTATGCTTCCTCCTAGGGGGCTTCGAGTCCCATAGAAATTCAGAGATAATCCTTTGAATGCAAATGAACCTACTCCTCGGAATAATATAAGGAGAAAGACAAATCGGGTACAGCAGTCGAGGCAGAAGGTTCATTTTAATGAGTCCCATTCTAGCCGCAAAGTTTAAAGGAAGCCTCCTCCACCTTTCAATATCCTGCTTAACTCTAGTCATAATATCACCTAGATTGTCCTCCACCCCTTCCTCTGCTCTAGCCCGGATCCAAATACCCAAATATTTAATTTTATCTGGGGCCCAGTTAAGCTGGAGGTTCTCGAAATCTGCCCTGTAGGTATGTACTGTGAGCGGGAGAACTTGGGTTTTAGACAAATTCAACCTATAATTAGACACCCTCAAGAACTTCCCAATTATTTCCAGTGCATTCTGAAAACTTTCAAAAGGGTTACTTAAATGCAGCAAAATGTCATCGGCGAAGACCGATAGTTTAAGCTCTATCCCCGCTACTTCAATACCTTGAACCCTCGGATCCCTCATAATGGATCTTAACAGAGGCTCCAGATAAATATTAAACAAGATTGGCGACAAGGGACAGCCCTGTCTTGTTCCATTTTAAGAAGAAGCTCTTTAGAGATATCCATTACATAAAACACGACGGGATTTCATAAAGATTTCTAAGGCCCCCCAAAAACTCCTTCGGAAACCCCATTTTCTCCATTGTAAGGAATAAAAATTGATGGGAAACCCGGTCGAATGCCTTTTCGGCATCCAATGCAATTAACGCCATAGCAGAGTTTGATAAAGCTGCTCTCTCTAATATATGGTAGAGCTTCCTCAATGCATCCTGAGCCCCCCTTCCCGGCATAAACCCGACTTGCTCTTGACTAACCAACAGGGGAGCAACTTTCCAAATCCTATTAGCTAAAATTTTGGTAAGAATCTTAATATCTTGATTAATTAAAGCTATGGGCCTGTAGCTACCTGGTATATGTCTGGGTTTGTCTGGTTTTGGTATCAAGGTAATGTAGGCCTGGTATAACGGGGGGTGGGGAACCCCACCATTCATAATGGTTACGAAGAGCTCTTTCAGTAAAGGTATTAAAGTCTCCGCATGAACTTTGTAAAATTTGGCCGGGAGACCGTCCGGCCCTGGTGTCTTCCCATTTGGCAAGCCTTTAATTACCTCCAAAATTTCCAAGTCTGTAATTGGGGCAGCCAGAGCATGAGCCTGTTCTTGTCCTAAGCTAGGCAGAGGTATATCATCTAGGAACCCCCTAACTTGTGCCTCCGAACAACCAGCTCCCTCCTGATATATTGTGGCATAGTAGTCTGCAAAGGCATCCGCCAAACCCTGTGGTTCCGAGATAAACTCGTCCCCAAACTTCACTGTCACAATCGTTCTCTCTGCCTTCCGCTCCTTAATCCTATGGGCTAATAACCGACCTGGTGTGTCCCCCTGCAATAAATATTTTGCATTCAACCTTTCCAGCCAGCGATCTGCCCGGTAAAATAGAATACCTTTGAACTCCTCCCTAAGCTCTCCTAGCTCCCTATCTATATCTTTAGAAGAACCTTCTAAAGGTGTTAGTGACTTAATGGCCCCCAAAATAAACTCCTCCCGAGCTCTGTTAAGTTTATTCCACCTAGCCGTATATTCTTGTACCCAACCCTATACAGATACTTTACAAACAGGCCAGGCTAAGTTCCTATCTTCAAGGGTAGGGATTTGGCACTGAATAATTTCCTTAAGCTTCACCTCCAGTTTGGCAACTATATTGTCCACCGCTAACACCCTATCATCCAGGTGCCAACGGAATGGCTTAGGGGGGATATTGTCTATCTTCCAAAGCAATTGTATCGGGGAGTGGTCAGAGAGGGTTCTTTCATGAACCTGCAAGCCTATAACCCCCCTTAAAACTTCCCTGTTGACCAAGAAAAAGTCGATCCTAGTGGAAGTTTTGTGCACACCTGATTAAAAGGTCATTTTGGACCCCTCTTTCCTATAAATTCTATAAGGATCAACTAATGCCGTGGCTCCAAAATCTATGCAGCACTAACTGCGACGAGCTAAGTGATTTGTTAGAGGGGGGACGCCTATCAACACTATTGTCTAAACAAATATTCCAGTCCCCTGCCAAAATGATAGAGCCTCATGGGAGGGTAGTTATGTCAGCCTCCAATGAGACAAAAAATTCTGAATGGGGTGGAGTGGGGCCATAGATTGAGGCACACTCCAAAGGGTGTCCCAAACAAGAGCCCACTGTATAAACTCCTCTACCATCCTCTCTCGATCGGGTGTAATCAATTACATATGGGCAGTCTTTCCTAATTAATAACGCGACCCCACCCGAAGCCCTCGCACAACCAGCTCCAAGTACCTTACCTACCCATCCCTTCTTAAGCAGGTGCAACTCATCGGACAGTAAATGGGTTTCCTGAAGTGCAGCTATATGTATCCCCAGCCGGTTGATGTATCTAAGGAAAACCAGTCTTTTCTTCCTCCCCCTAAGACCTTTCACATTCCATGATAAAATTCTAAGTGACCCCATCCACTACAACCGCGCCCTTGACCCCCACTCTTATACTGTTTACATTCTTTACGGCACTTTTCATGGATTCTCTCTCCACCCCTCCCCGTATATCCCAACCTTACTACCCCCGATCCTTCGATCGCCCTCCTAAATCCTCCTGAAACGTGTATGAGTCAGCTCCCCAGATGTCTCCATCCGGCCCCCAAGTCCCAACATAAACCTTGGTATCCCTTTTCCCCCCAGTCTTCAGATTCAGACCAGATTACCAACCCAAAAAACCACTTAACAGTGGGGAGAATTGCTTCCCAAATGCCCAGAGCACTGCCACCCTAGCTGTCTGCTGTAGCAGCCTGCCTAGTAGAGGAGAAAAAAAAAAAAAAAGGGGGGGAGCTTTGATTAGCCACCTCACCGAACTCGTGAACCTGCTCTACCCATTCGTAATGAGGGGAGCATCAAAAAAGAATACATCCCCATAACAAAAATTACTTCCCCCCAATTTCCCTTTTCCCCACCACTGCTAGACCCATTATCACACTGACCTGTGCAGAAGATCCCAGTTCTTCTTGCCCTTCAGGTCGCCAATTTGAACAAGTCCGGAAGCTCCCTTCTCAAATTTTCAAGAGCTTCATCTGCCGAGAGGTACTTTCTATCTCCGTTTGCCAACTTTACTACCAGAGTGGCGGGATATTGCAGCCTGAATTTAAGCCCAGCCATATACAGCTTCTTTTTAATGTCTGTATATTCCTTTTGTTTTTCCCTCACCGAAGGAACCAAGTCCTGGAACAGCCATAGCGAAGCCCCATTCCATTGCAAATTTCTGTTAGCCTTAGCCTTCATTAGCACATGAGTTTTCTCCTTATAATTAAGAAATCGCATTATAACAACTCGCGGCCGTGCTCCCGGTGGGGGGGTCTCTCTCAGCGCATGATGAGCTCTCTCTAAGTTATACGAGTCACCAAACAGCGTGGGCCCAAATAATTTCAAGAGAAGATCCTGCACAAAAGCGACACAGTCTGAGCCTTCCATTTTCTCAGGGAGCCCAGCCATTATCAAATTATTCCTCCGACTTCTCGCTTCTTGGTCCTCTAGGCGAGCTTCCATTTTTCTCACTTGCCTTTTCACCACAACCAGATCTTGTTCAACAACTCCCATTTTCCTCTCCTGTGAAGAAACTCTGACCTCAATGTCCCCCACTCTCTGTGTAAGAGCTTGAAGTGCAGGCTTCAAAATGGAAAAGTCAGCAACCAGCCCTTTCAAAAGCTGTTTTATTTCCAGTATGTCCTCTGAGGATGGTTGCCCCTCATGGCCCTCCGCTTCCCAGACCTCAGCCTCATCAGATGATGGTGGGTGGGGTTTAGAACGTTAAGCGCCGGCGTCCTCGCTGCCAGAGGCTCGGGGCTTCCTTGCTCCCTCTCGGCCATTGCGCTTGTCGAACTCGATGGCACTGCGGTACTCTTTCTGCCCCCAAGGTAAAATTGTATAACGTTTTGCCGGTTGGGGCAACCCCTGAATAAATAAAACTCCTCACTTGTTCCGGTTCTGGGATCGCAAGGACTGGTAAAAAGATGCTAATTTTCCTCGGGACTCGGGAGCCTTCCTGAAGACGTCTTCCTCCCGCTAGCTCATCATGTGATCCGTGATCCTGACAAGTCTTATTATAATAAACAAAAAAGTGCACTCAGTCCTGGTAGTCAGCGGTCTCCCCCTCCCATCCCAATTTGGCCCAGTATAATAAATAATGATAATGCCCACAGTACCGGTAGTCAGCAGTCCTCCTTACATCCTGATGTGGCTCAGTATATTAATTAATAATAATGCCCCCCTCCCTGTTAATTCAGTAGCCCCTTGCCCCAAATCCTGATCCCCCATTAAGACATAGATATATATCATTGGTGGTCTAGTGGCCCCCCACCCCTGCAGACAGTGTCCCAGTGTCCCACCACCCTGCTCCCCCAGTCCCCAAAACAGGTTGGTGACTGGCTCAGCCCACCGCTCTACTCCATGATCAGTTGCTGACTGAGCTCCCAATGAGTGCTACTCTGTATACAGTACATGCCCATTGATAGCTTGTAGTCTATCAATGGGCGTGTACTGTATGTAGTACAGCATTCATTGAAAGCTCAGTCGGCAACTGGCGATGGAGGTGATTGGTGGACTGTGCCAGTCACCAGCCTGCTTTGGGAAATGGGGGGAGTGAGGTAGTGGGGCACTGTCTGCTTGCAGGGGTGGGGGGGCCACTAGACCACCAGTGGTATGTACCTATGTCTTAATGGGGGATCGGGACTTGGGGGCAGGGGGCTACTGAATTAACAGGGAAGGAGATATTATTATTATTTATTATACTGGGCCACATCAGGATGGGTGTGGTGTACTGCTGACTAACAGGACCAGGGACACTGTAAAATATTCATATTTTGTTTATTTATTGAGCTCTTGGATTACACCCATGAGCGGTTTCTCATTTATGTGTTCCACGTCAGTTACAAGGACAAAGGTACATCAAAACAGTAGTACATGTTTTAGACAGGGTAACAGTAAGATACAGTTATACAGTAGTACATTTTTAGACAGAGTTCCTATAGTGAACACACCAAATTTAGGATCATAGACAGCAAGTAATTTGCCTGAGTCACAGTAAGGGCACCCTACTGGGTTGCATGAGAGGAGATGATAGTAGGAGGATAGTGGTAAGGGTGCTAGAGGGTGGGTAGGGAGTGGGGGGAGTATACAGAATCAGTGGGGTAGAGGTGGCAAAGGTTGTGAGGTAGGGTGGTGACCTGAAGTGCTAAGGATAGTTCACATCAGACAAATAGGTTAGACATGAGATAAGAGTGCTAGGGTGCCCTTGAGGCACATGAGGAGTGTCTGTGGAGGCAGCATAGATAAGGTGCTGTCATAATTTGTATTTGAAAACACCAATAGTTGCAGCACTGGAAATGTCAAGTGGTAAGACATTGGTCCAGTGAGGAGCACAGTAACAGAATGCGCATTGTGCCAAGGCACTGTGAAGTGTAGGAATTTTGTAGATCTGTGTGGTGGAGTTCCTTGTGAAACAGGAGCTTGAGTGCATGGTTAGGAGTTTCTGGACCCCTGCCAGTAGTAGATTGAGAGAGCATTTCTTGGCAAGGAGGCAAGATTGGTATCTTATTATTTCCTTTAGTTGGAGTCAATTGGCCTGTGAGTAGAGGTCACAGGTGTGTGCAAGTCTTGCAGCACCTGTGAGAAGGTGGCATGCCTTATTATGCATGATGGAAATGTGTTGTAGTGCAGTGTCGGTTGCCAATCCATAGACAGCAAGTCCATAATCGACAAGGGAGACTACTGAGCTGTTGATGGTCAGATTCAATGTCTCATAGGTTAAGCACTGCTTGTGGTGGTAAATAATCCCTATTCTTGTATTGATAGCCTTTGCAGTGTTATCTTTGTGTTGGCCATAAAACAGAGTGGAGTCTATTGTGATACTCAAGTATATGTAAAACTGGACATGCTCCAGGGTGTCACCGCTTTCATTTCTGATCACAAGGGGTAATGCTTTGAACTTACTCTGGGTGCTGGAGTACAACATTATCTTTGTTTTTTAACAGTTCATGATTAGTCTATGCTCCTTAAACCATTTCTTTGTGGATGAGAATCCTCTTTGGAGTTCTGTTGTTAGTTGTTCTGGATGGGTGTTTCTAGTGGAGATAACCACATCATCTGCATAAAGGAGCATCCAGGTTAGACAGGAGGCCAGCAGTTGGTTTAGGAAAAGACTAAATAGTACAGACCCCAGAATTGACCCTTGAGGGACCCTGGAATGGACAGGTTTGCTAACAGAGGTGGTGTCTCCTAGCCTGACCTTTTGCGATCGATTGTGAAGGTAGCTGTTGAACCATGAAATGGATTCTGGAGACAGCCCAATAGCAGACAACTGATTCAGAAGGAAGCCATGTTGTTCAGGACAGAGGAGTTGGTAATGGTTCAGATACTCGACAAGCTGATCTACTACAATCCACTCTAGAGCTTTGGAGGGGGAGAGTATGGAGATAGGTCTGTAGTTGCTGTGTAGAGTCCGATCATCTCCTTTGTGCACAGGGGCTACTGATGCCAATTTCCATCACGGGAGAACTTGGAGTTGCACAGGTAGAGGTTGATAATCTTAATGAGAGGGCCAAGGACTTCCTCCAGTGCTATGCTGATGAACCTAAGGTCCAGGGTATCTCTGCTGTGTCTTGAATTTCCCAGAGCTCGCACAAGTTACTTTTTTTGCTTCAGTTTCAGAAATTACCTTGAAACAGAAGAGCAGTCTATTGGAGGGTGGTTGCTGGACTGTGTTAGGGTCAGCCAAGGTTAAGGGAGTAAAGTAGTCTGCTTGTAGTACACTGCTGAGGTCCATGAACACATCATTAAGTGCACTTACAATTCGCTGTTGGTCCAAGGATAGTGCGCCATCAACCACAAGCATTGATGGGGTATTTTGGGGTTCTTTGCTGCTTATGTTATTGCAATTATCCCAGAACAACTTACCGTTGTTCCAGGAGCTGGAGAGGGCTTCCTTGTAGAATATGCTTTTGGCATGTTGGATGGCTTTTGTGCACTTATTTCAGGCTTGTTTGTACCTTTGGATGTTAGTGGTGGTACCGTGCATTCTCGCGATCTGCCAGAGGAGATCTCTGGCATTGAGCTGATCCATTAGATCTGGAGTGATCCAGGGATTGCAATGCCCTTTTATGTTCCTAGTCTTTACTGGGGCAAGTTTGTCACAGACAGTGTTGAATGCCTTTATGAAGTGGTGAAGGGCCGTGCTTACATCATTGGCCTCATTGAGGTCAGTCCAGTTAATGCCCTGAAGCTCCACTTTTAGCAGTGCAAGGTGACCTTTTAGTTGAACATGGTTTGTAATCATTCTGGGAGGTGACTTGCAGTAGTTTAGGACCAAGTACAGGTGACAGGGGAGTGGTTGCTCAGTGTATCAGGGAGAACAGCAGTATTGGTGATGTGGGCAATTCAGTTGGTCAGAACCCAGTCCAGGACAGTGCTGGTCACAGTTTTGTAGTTAACTCTGGTTGCTGTCTCGACCATTTGAGAGAAGTGGACCGCAGATAAGACATCCTTGATTTAGGCAGCAGAGGTGGAGAGCCAGTTGATACTGAAATCTCCCAGCATCACAATTTCTGTGTTAAGGCTCAGGGTGCCCACATGGTGCATCAGGTCACTGGTGTCAGCCAAGGTTAGTTTTGGTGGGATGTTGACAGAGAGAACCTTCAGTGTCCTTTTATGAGGTCCCTGCAGAAGTTTTACGGTCAGAACTTGGATGTTGTCAGCACTGGTGGGTGTGGGAAGTATGTAACCTTGAAGGGGATCCCTAATGTATAGAACACAGCTCCCACCTCTTTTTGAGAGTCAGTCCTGTCTGAACAGGGTGTATCCAGGCAGTGTGATAGCAGAGTCAGGTACCTTGGGGGAGAGACAAGACTCTACTATACAGACTACATTTGGGTTATGTCGAGTGACCCATACTTTCAAGCTATCCATCTTTGGGAGTAAACTGCAGATATTTATGGAGGCAAGAGTGAGTCCCTCTGTGTTGTAGGACTGGTTTACACTGCATGGTGGCAGACCTGGGTTCAGGTGCACATTTCCTGAGAGCATGAGAAATAGCAGTACCAGGTGGGTGAGATGGTTTAATAAGAGCTTATTATTCTGACCCCTTTCTCTCTTGCTGGGCACTGGCACTTTCATAGTGCTAAAGTGCATCACAAAACCTGGGAAAAAGGCCACCAGGTAGTGGTCCTTTATCTGGAGAGCTTGGGTCCATGGTATATAATCCCTGTGCATGGTGAAGACACATTTGTTACATGATATGATGGTGCCTTATACATTTAGCACTGTCATCTCAAAGCTGGGCTGTGCAGACTGTGGGAACGGTCTGCTGGACGAGGCTGTGAGTGATATTAGGGTGAGTAGGAAGATGCCCCCTACAGTCCCAAGCATCAAGTGGGACATAGTTGAAAATGGCTGTGGAGTCAGAATGGGTTAGTTCAGGGCAGAGTATTCTGGATAGTAGTAGGAGTCAAGCAGCTGGGTGGGTGCTGGTGGAGGCAGCCAACCAACAAGGGACTCAGGCCAGAAAGACAATAGGGGGATTAGGCAAATGAGAGTGTGAGGTCAGTTAGAGAAAGCAGGGAGGGGTTGTAAAAGGGGCTGGGTGTAAATCAGTGCCACTTTCTGAGAGGCAGAGGCCTGATCAGTTGAGAGGGATCAGAGTGAGCACAGGTTCAGGCAGGGTGAATGATAGAGGCTTAAAAGCAGTCAGAGGTTACAGCAGAGGGAAAAGCACCAAGCAGCAGCTGCCGGCAGGCAGTTAGGACTGAGAAGTATATTTTTAAAACTTTAGCAAACACTATAGCCTATGAATCTTTAGCAAATCTAAACAGTAGAGACAGTAAAATGGTACAATGTCCAGCTTCCAGCTAACAGGCTAGAAATTCATACATATATTAGTAATAATAAGTACCATATCACCAAAGGAATATGGGCAGTGAAGAGTAATTAAGGGGTGTGTATAGTTAACAATGAAAGATCCTCTTACTTCAGTCATGCTGCAAAAAAAAACAAAAAAAACAACTAAGGTCCCTTTAGTGGCATATCTTTATAGTCTACTAATGGGAAACTGGAAAAAAAAAATGACTAGAGAGACAGAGGGAATACAGTAGCTAGATACGTGATCAACAATGGAAGATTTCAGGATGGGAGTGGGGACCGCTCAGGAATGGTGACACTGTTATGGTTTATTATTCTAGGACACATGAGGATGGGGGGAGAGCAGCACATTATTGCCGCATACAGGTAACTCTATCAGAGGGAAAATATTCTAAGTACCCTTAGACCAAATCTGGCTGGTCTAAGGGTACTTAGAAATTCTCCCTCTGGGAGAGCTATGAGAATCCCGCATTGGGGGAAGTGGTAGGCTTGCATCTCCCTCACGCCCCGTAACACCATGTCACAGTCCATTTCTGGGTGCACAGGCAGTGCAAGCCCAGTTTGAGGCAGGCAGCCTGCAGTTGATGCAGGCTGCCTTTGTGACTAGCACAGGTGGCAGTTTCTGACGCAAAGTGCCACTTGTGCCATTTATGTTTGGCGTAGGCACCATGTGTCAGTCTCAGGGCTTTGAGAATCAAGCTCATGAAGTCTATCCTGCTTTAAAGAACATGGGCTTGATTCTCAAATCCCTGGAACTGATGCAAGGTGCCTGCACCAACCAGAAATAGTGCAAGTGGCACCATGCATCAGAAACTGCCCCCAGAGTGATTCACAAAGGCAACCTGTGTCAACCACAGGCTGCTTGCCCCATATGGGGCTTGCGCCACTCATGCACCCCAAAATTGGCTGCAACCTGATGCTAGGGGGCATGTGGCAGATGCACGCTGCCACATCCCTGATTGTGGGATTCTCAGAAATCTCCCAAAGGAAGAAATTCTAAGTACCCTTAGACCAGCCAGGGTTGGTCTAAGGGTACTTAGAATATTCCCCTCTGGGACAGTTGACTGTTAGCGACAATGTGTCATGATCACTGATCCATGATGTTGCCAGAAATAATATTAATTACCATGTCCCCTCCCTTTTCCCCAATGTTGCTAATAATATGACTAATTACCATGTACCATGCTCCCTCCCCGATCCCCAATGGTGCTGGAAATAATATTAATTATCATGTTACATGCCCCCTGCCCTATCCCCAATGGTGCCATAAATAATATTAATTACCATGTCCCATGACCCCTTCCTGATCTCCAATAGTGCCAGAACAAGTAGTAATTATTGGAACCCCTGCCCTGGTGGCATAGTGACCCCCCAACCCCTACACCAGCAGGTAGTGCCCACCATCCTTCTCCCCCCAATCCCAGATCAGAGTCTATGACCAGCACAGCCCACCTCGCACCTCTGTGGCTGGCCACCGACTGAACTGTCAATGAGTGTACTGGGTTGTGTATGTGCTCATTGATCAATGATCATGCACACCTTACAGTACATGTTCATTGACAGCTCAGTCAGCAGTCAGCGACAGAGACATGAGGTGGGCTGTGCTGGTCGTGGCTCTGATTTGGGATTGGGGGAAGTGAGGTAGTGGGCATTACCTGCTAGGGTGGAGGGCCCCTGTACTACCAGGGCAGGGGTTCTAATAATTATTATTTGTTCTGGCACCATCGGGGACTTGGGGGGGCATGGAACATGGTAATTAATAATATTTCTGGTACCATCGAGGATCAGGGAGGGGGCATAAGGCATGGTAATTACTATTATGTCTGACAACATCAGGGATTGGGCATGGGACATAGTAATTAATATTATTTATGGCACCATCAGGGATCAGGGAGGTGGGGCCGCTAGATGACCAGGGTCTAGAGCAGCATGCGGCTGCCCTGCGGCTTGTGGAAAACACTCCCAGTGCACTCTGTGTCTGACACCTGGGCATAGTTCCTGCAAGCTGCAGGACTTTTCCACCAGGACCGTGCCAGATAGGTCCCTGGTGCAGTGGGCTTCAGAGCTAGCTGCTGTTTACCACAGCTTGTGCCTATCCAACCCCACTTCGAGAATCAAGCCCAATGTTTTTAGCAATAAAACTAAAAGGTCTTAAAAATTACATTCTTGGGTTAATTTTGTGCAACTGAGTTCTGGTTATACCAACAGTTATCTTTTTTTCTGGAAATCAGAAGACACAGGGTCATAATGTCGCAAGACATTATGCCACAGTAGTATACCATGCTGCCAATACAGCCCAATATATTGCCAGCAGCATAAGCCTTTGTTTGTTGAGGGCTCTTCCCCCACACCCTCTGTTATGGGGCTGCACCCCCGAACTCCCCCAACTACAATAACTAACTCCTGGGGTGGGGGTGTTAACTGTTAACATCACACAAAGTGTGAAAAATTAAAAAATCCATGCATCTGGGACCAGGAATAGAAACCCACTCCCAAAGACACTGCCTACCTCCCTTGCTGCCAGTGGCTCATCCCGTTGAACCATGACAGCTGCTCTCCAGACCCCTGTCCCAGCAAAGGTCTTATCCTCTGTCTGGAAGAGTGAGAGGGTACACTACTGTGCATACACCCTTTCGCAGTTTTGCACCCTCTTGCTGTTCCCTATCACACTGTTTCTGTTGCACGGTTTTGTCTTACGCCATACAGCATACAACAAAGGGACCCGGTAGGAATCAAAATATATCTTTAAAGTTGCATGAGAATAAGAATCGGCTTATAAAACTTCTTTAGGATGACATGCCATGTACTTTTATTTCTTGAAAAGGATACAGCGTGGAAGCATTTATTTACTAATGTCCTTCTACACACAGGTGGATTTTGACATATCAAAGTCAAAAGAAAACTCAGACTGCAAACTAGAACTAAACCTAGAATGTAATATAGCCACACCTAGGCAGTGTCAAACACCAACGAATCTGGCCTCTTTTCATAAATGACAAAATATTTCTTCGGTGCTTATTCTAACAAGGGACATAAAGGGTACACTCTCTGTGGAAAGCAATCTCCTGGCTATCACTATGGCTCTACATGGTAGGGAACAACTCTGGCATATGGGAGAACAGGGTTCATACCCTGAGCTTGGGTTAAACAGGAGAGGAGATTTGCAGAGAGAATGTTGTGCATCATGTAAATGTGATCTTTTCAGGTTGTGGCTTGTACTGACACTCTAAAAGCAAAACCTAGGAGTACCATGGTGGAGATGAAGTAGATGGCATGGATGAACACATACTATCTGGTCAGAATTCCAAGATGGTGGCCACACTGGGCTGACCATCTGTTGAGCTGTTAGGTAGCATGTTTTTGGAGCTTTCAGAGCTCAGACATTTGGCTATCTTTGGCTATTTTTAGGAAAATCCATTATTCAATTGCAAATACTCTTCCTTTTACGTCTTTTTTATGGTACAGTTAAAACTCTTTTAGTGAGTGACAGGTATAGGGAAGGAATGCTAGTCAGAGGGGCAAAGTGAGGAAGTGCTGAGGAGCTAGCTTTTTTATTTTTAGTTACAATAGGTGCTTGTTTAAATCTTCAAATAGTGGAACAACTAGGGATGTGCTGTTGTACTCTGTTACAGAACCTATTTTAAGTTCTGACATTTATCCACTCACCTGACAGTAAAATGAAGCTGAATCCATCTAGCTGAATTTTCTGTTTTCCTGGCTTCTCTGGCTTCTCTGAGTGCTGTTCAGCAATTTGTGGTCCTGGAAGGATTCCAGACTATAGGTGACCCAGAGCAGAGTGAGGGTGGCATGAGTCTGGAAGTTCCCTCAATAAACTGGAGTTTTGGTGCAGTTCAGGGCAGGAGTGTACCTCCAGAGTTTAATTTGGACTGGACATAACCCAGACGTGACTTGCAGTTCATGCTGATAGCCTGTATTAGGGGGACTCTGGTTCTGAAACTGGATTGTTTAGGGACAGTTTTAAAAACTTGTGGTGACTCTTGGTCTTCACTAGCTGTGAGAGAACCATTGGGGATACAAATTTTTGACTGGTTGTTTAACATGAAAATCATTCACCTGAACAGCTCTTGGAACTTGTTTTGGTAAACTGAGGGGAGTGAAAGCACCCTAGAATTAAAGCTTTCACATGTTCACTGCTCTTATGTTTTGCTTATGGGGATGAGAGCTCTACAAGCATTTCCATTGAATGTTTAAGTTCTTCTCTATTTTTGATTAGAAAAGGTCATCAACTTTGAAGTCTGGATTTTACTGTTTGCACTAACATTCAATGGTGCTCTATTCTGGCTCACATTCTGCTCTCTTCATAGGATAGTAGTCCATTAGCATGAGCCAGAGTGTCTTGTTTTTATGTAATCATATCTTAGTATTCCCCTGTTAATTAAGGATGCATCTAAGTGCTCCTTAAATTGTTTCTTATCTGTACTATGTAAAACCTCATTTGAGAGACCATTTCAAATAGAAACCACTCTTTGATTAATCCAAGCCCCTCTTGTATTCATTTTATAATGTTCTCCTTTTAATAATAAATAATTTCCCCTAGAGTGTTCTCCTTTTAATAATAAATCATTCCCCCTAGTGTCCCTATATTGTTCTTTTGATTCTAGTCTTATACAGTCCCACAATCTCTGTTATTGTATGCCCTATATACACCAGGCAAAGATCACCCCTTATCCTTCTGTACTCCAGAGAATACAACCCCAACTCCCTCAACCTCTTCTCATAAGTCAGATGTTTGACATTGGCAGCCAATCTGGTTGCCCTCCTCTGTACCCCCTTCAGCCTCCTTATATCTACCTGTTTATAAGGTGCACAGAACTGCACACAATACTCCATGTGCAATCTCACCAGTGAAGTGTACAAAGGCTTCAAAACTTCTCTAGCCCCACTCCTAATATTACTGGTGATACAACCCAGTATTTTATTTCCTCTATTTGCTATATTCTTGTACTGTAATTCAAATGTTAATCTATTTGAAACTAGTACTCCGAGTCTTTTTCTATCTCAGTGGATACTAAGTTCCCAGTAAAGAATAGTTTGCTTTTTTATTCCTTCCCCCCAAATGCATGACTTTACATTTTTCAATGTTAATTTTTTTTCTGTGTTGCCCAGTCTGCTATGTTATCGATTTTCCTTTGAAATATAATATCTACAAGGCTATTACCTGTAGCTCCCATTTCAGCATCATCTGCAAACTTACAAAGCTATGCATCACTAGAGCATTTCATTGAGGACACAAAGATGTTAAACCACACTGGTCACAGCACTGAACTCTGAGGAACACTTTTAGTTACTTCAACCCATTTATAGTAATGTCCTTGTATACCTACTCTCTGTTTTCTGTCACTTAACCAGGGGAATATTCAACTCACTAATATTTTAAGCATATTTCCTCCAATGTTTTTATCAATTCGAGATGTGTACAGAATGAAAAGCCTTTGAAAAGTCTAAATACAAAACAACCACTGGCAAGTTATTTTCAAGAGCCCTACTAATAGGCTCAAAGAAGTACAGGATTTCAACAGACAACTTCTATTTTTTGTGGATCCATGTTGTAATGGATTATTCATACCATTTCTGTTTAAGTGAAGTTCTAGTTCATCCATAAGTATCCTCTCTAAAATGTTGCCAATAGAAGAGGTTAACTCACAGGCCTGTAATTTCTGTAGTCTGCCATATCTTTCTTTTTAAAAAATGGAATGATATGTGCCACTCTGTCCTTCACTTTTCCAGGGATTTCTGAAATATTGCTGCCAGTGGTTCAGCTATTATTTTGGCTGTTTCTGTAAGGGATTTGGGATGGAATCCATTGGGTCCAGTGCATTTGTTGGGGTCTAATTTTTTTATTCTAATCTTAACATTAGAAGCATGAACTATAATGTTATGTTTTTCCTTTGTTGTCTCCATCAGTTAGTTTTATTACCTCCCTATTCTGATATACAGTGAAAAAAAAATAATTAAATATTTCAACCATTTTAGTGCCATCTGTTATTTTGTCATTTTCCACACATATTGGGCATATTTGCTTTTTTATCTTTCTTAGGCTATTTGTATATCCTTAAAAACTTTTTTATTATCCTTAGAATCTGCTGCCAAACTGTATTTCAAATCTTTCTTAGCCCCTTTAATTTGCAGACATGATATATTTTCACATAGAAACCACCTATGAACTGAAATTTGTAAGTTCAGACAGTACATGTGCTTGAAATACTGTAGCAGAGTTTGAGATGCACCTGCTTTGTCAATCTGACATGACAAGAAATGTTCTTACATGAATGTATTGATGAAGGCTGCATCAATGACAAACTTTTCTGTGAATGAACAAAATTTAGATTTATTTATATTCATTAAACAGCCTTGTGTTATATAGTTAGAAAAAAATCAAAAGAGTTTTGATTAGAAAGAACTGAGAGCTGTGATACAGACAAGCTGATTTCTCACAGAGAAAAATTTCCACTACTTCAATTCAGCATTGAAACTCAAATGATCAGCTTTTTATAAGAAAATAATGATAGAGTTTAAGCTGATCTATCTAAACACAAACCACAAACTGGGTTTGTAAGAAATCTGGAAAACTCAGCAAACTATTAACTCTACAGAGTGCTGCTCTGATTGGGAATCTGAAACAGCAAGCTACTCCAAAATGATGTCATCACTCTCTAAGCTTGACTGAGAGGACAAAAATAACTCCACAGTTTTCAATCATTGTAGAGAAACTTAAATGCTGATTTAAAAAAAAAAAAACAAAAAAACAGCATGAAATTTTCAGGAAACAATAATCATGACACAGGGACTTGAATTTCAGCTTTTCAAGCTTTGATTAAAAATATGTAAAAACCATTGCACCAGATCTTTAAAGGTAACATGAAAATGCTAGAAGTTTGAAAAACAAAATGAACAAATTGTGAATTTGGACTCAGAAACATATTTCTGATATAATGGGTTTCTCTGAAACCTTGTTAACAAAATAAATTCAAAGTAATGAAATAGCCCAAGAAAGTTATAATATCTTCAGGCAAGACAGAGGATGATGAAAGGGTGGGGTCATTTTATATATCCACTCCAAATTAGGGTCATTCGATGTTAGTTTTTCTGGTACACTATCTTGAATAGAATGTTTATTTGCCACATCTAAGCCACACAGACTTATGGTTGGGGTGATTTATTCCCCACCAAGAAATAAAATAGACAAGTTTGAGACAGTAGCACAAAAAAAGATGTTATCTAGTGCAGAAAATAAAGATATTATTTTAATGGGAGATTTTAATGTAGCTTGGGATAAACCTAGGGGTAAAAAATTAGAGCAGATTGTTTAGATTTTAAACATTCATCAAGTTTTATATCAGGTTACAAAAAAGGGGTGTTCACAAACTACCGGAAACATATTGGACCTAATGTTTTTTTCTAAAACTTTTACTATCATAAATTGTAGGGTACTCCCCCCAAATTTAGGAGATCACAATCTAAACAATTTGTACCATACAGATTATTTAGAATTGTATTAATAAAGACAAATTCATAATGAGAAGGAGTTATGCCAATTATCATGTTACAAACATCAATATAGATCTGCAGAACTAAAACTGGGAATGGTTAAATCTGATTCCAGACTTAAATCTAGGGGTGGCAGACTTTACCAACATCTTTGTTCAAACTTGTAGTACCCATACCCCTTTAAAGACACAAAACGTTAGAAAAAAATATTTAGTATGGGTGGATGAATTCATAAGGAAGATGATTTGGCTTAAAAATAGACTTTGGAAGAAGGCTAACAAAACATTAAATCCACATGGCTGGAAGCTATTTAAAAAGCAGAGAAATAAATGTAAACAACTTATAAAACCAGCTTGAAAGAAACACTACCAGAATAAAATTAACAACACAACCCAGTCTAAGTACTACTAGGATATTGTTAAGGAACTAAGCAACCCAGTCAGTGTAAGACCTGAAATTATAATAGTAGATACCAATGAGGATATTATGCCGATGCTCTGAAATCATATTTTTTTTATATTACTGGACATAAATATTCCTGACCCTACAAATCCTAACATGCAGGCAGCGGAGCAAGTGTTCTTAGGAGAACATATACCCAAGTTTTAATTTAAGGAAATAAAGGTAAAGGAGGTGTTAAAATAAATCAAAATACTAAATCCTAACAAATCATGTGGCTTTGATGGAGAGGAAATCAAGTTTCTGAAGGATGCCACCTGCACAGTGTCACCAGCAGTAACTAAACTATTTACTTATAGTTTAACTGAGGGCATATTTCCTGATGATTGGAAACAAGCCAACATTTTTCCTATTTTCCAAAATGGAAATCCAAATAAGTCATCAAATTATAGGCCTGTTGTGCTGTTATCTATCTTGTCAAAATTATTAGACAGAGTTGTATATAATCAGGGCAAAAGAAGTCACTGCACACTACCAACTGTGCACTTACAAGGATATCAGCCAGATACCAGATACTTCAGCAAGTAAATTTTATTTGTATTTTTCAGACACCACTTGCAGTAAAAACAACAAAAGGCACAAACATGGAGAGAACAGCCAACAGCAAACGACCTCTAACATTTCAACCTGAACAGTTTTTGTCAAAGATAGTGCCACCTACTGGGTGCTCTGTTTAAATAGTGTAGAACCCCTATCACATGTGCAATCAATTGCTTAAAGTGACATGGTGCAATAAATAAGACCAGTTACAGTCACATGTTAAAAAACAAATACACATTTCATTTTCAGTGTGAACAAACATCTTGTGCAAACAAGGTAACAAAAAGTTACACACACAAACAACACACATTCCACTTAACCCCAATATGCTCTCAAAAGCAGCAGTCTACATGTGTATGTCTATCAGTATTTCATTTAAATGTATTTATTCACTTATTTATTTGCATATTTGGAAACAACCTTTGAGTATACACTCTTTTACATCATCAGAATGTAAAACAGCAGAGACATAAAAACTTGACAGTTAACACAAAACATAAGATTGCTATGTAATACAGAAAATAGATAAAAAATACATTTGAGTAACCTAGACAACTGAAATTAAACAGCAGGAGGAGATTCCCAATTAGAAACGTATGGCATAGCTGCCCCAGCAGGCCTGTCAAGGTAGAGTATCCGAAAGGGTAGGAGAAAGAAAGGGGGAGTGTGCAAACGAGGGGTAGATTAGAGAGAGAGAGAGAGAAAGAGAGAGAAAGGGAATGGGAGAAGGAGAATATTTAGGGGGAGAGTGGGTGGAAAGGGGAGATGTTGGGGGTGTATGGAGGAGAGGGAGTTGGAGGGAGCTGTGGGGGTGGCAAGTGATGGCAGGTGGGGGGGTCCAGGGTAGGTAAAACAGGAGGAAACTCAGACAGATGAGGGGGGTATCCAGGTTGAGGATATGGACTCAGGTAAGAGGGTCAGAGGTGTTTAAGAGGGGGTATCCAGGTTGAAGATATGGATTCAGGTAAGGCAGTCGCAGGCATTTGAGTTCAGCAGGTATTGCTTCAGTTCACTTTTAAAAGACCAAACATTTGTTGTATTAAGAGCTGCAGCAGGGATCTCATTTAGCCATAGTGGATCAAAGCTAGATACTTTAAAAATAGCTGCACTACATTTCTCAAGTATATATTGATACATGAAATCATTCTTATTCAGTCTAACTTTATGTATTTAACCTGGTACTCTAGGTGCAGACTTATTTATTCCAAAGCATTCTTAATGCAAAGATAGAATAAAAAGGGGGAAAACTGGAAAAAAGAAAGTATCTTACTCAAGAAACACCTAGTCTTAGGTGTTTTGAATTTAGTTACTCATAATCAAAACTATTATAGGGCTTACTATCACTGGACTCAAAAAATCTAATTTGTAGAAAAGTAAGACTTGGACACAGGGGAGTCAGCTCAATATTATATCCAAAAGGGTGGGGGCATAGCAATGTGCAAGCTAGCTCTTATTTTAATAGTTTATATTTACAAGGGTATTACAATAACCTAGGATAGCCTATAGTGTAAAAGTAAAAAGAAACTTCATGTACATGGTGGAATAAAAATCTGGATTCATTTTTATATAAGAGTTGACTCCTGTGGTAGAAGCCATTTAAAGGAAAAAGTGGTGAGAAACCTTCTGACAAAGAGATGCCATCTGGTAGAGACAAAACCACATCAGGTACACCTGAACAGGAGAAAGAGAGAAAAACAGATAGTTTAGCAATATTTCGTTTACTATCTTTTCTTCAAAAAGGGTTTCAGTTTGATATGATTATTCGGTCCTTTGCCCTTATAGGCTCCCATCACTTAAATCCAGTAGTTCTCCTTTTCGCTCAGAGCACCATCTCTGCTACCAATCCCTAAGTCCCAGCATGACATTTTCCATACCTATGAACCTCAGTTTGTGTTCTGTTTTGTTCTCTGCATTTTGCATGCGTTGTGCCCACACATAATCCAGGTTTTCACCCCTAATTGCTCTGAGGTGATCTCCCATTCTTTCTTTCAATCTTCTTTTTGTCTTACCTATATAATAGGTTTCACAAGTACAAAAAAAAAGATACACCACAGACGTGGTATTACAATTTATGTGGTGATTTATCTGATGCATTTTACCATCAAAAGGATTGCTGAACATACTACATTCATGCACATATTCACAGAACCTGCAGTCATGACATTTTCTACAACCTGTTGGGGGTGGGAGCATCCAATTTCTTGGTTGTTCTGGCTTTTGGGATGAACTGAAAAGAATGTCTTTTAAATTTGTGGCCCTCCTGTAAGATGTTCTAGGTGGTACTAGTGAGGTTTCTGTTTGCCTAATATCAGCTCCAAGGATATGCCAGTGTTTGTATACAATATCACATATTCTTAAAGATCGTGAACTATAGGTGGTCACAAAATTAATTCTGTCTGGTTTGTCTTGGTCCCTATGTTTGCTGCTATCTAGCAGCAGTACCTCTCTTTCTGTTTTATCATGAATGTCTTTCACCTTTTCTATGGAGTCCCTTCTGCACCCTCTCTCTGCAAAACATTTCATTTGTGTTTCCAGTTCCTTTTCCAAATCTTATTCGGGACTACAATTTCTCTTGATCCTAAAAAAATTGGCTTTTGGGGATATTCTTAATGGTGTGGCGAGGGTGACAGCTGCTGGCCAATAAGATGCTATTCTTGTCTGTAGGTTTTCTAAACAAGCTTATCTCTGTCCTCCCTTCAACCACCTTTTTTTGAACATTTAAAAAGGAAAGCTGGCTTTTACTCTCATTATGAACAAATTAACAGCTTAATCTGGTTCAAGGTCAGTTGGCATTCATCTGTATCCCCCTCCCCCGGGTCGTGCTTGAAAATAGGCAGGATTTGTCTAGTGCACTTACCAGGTCAACAAAAACTAAATAATAAATAATAAATAAAAATAAAAATCTCAGATTTGGATTAATTTCTTGTAGCTATTCAATGAATTGCTCCAGTTCACAGCTGTCACCCTGCCACACCATGAGAACATTGTCAATAAAACACCTCCACATAGTTATTTTAAACAGAAAAAGGTTACTAGATGCACCCCAGAGTACCCCCCTCTTCCCAGTATCCCATGTGTAGCCCAGAATAATTATCACTGATCACCTACCTGTCCTAGTGTGGCTGTTTCTGTTTTTGGTTGTATATAATCAGCTTTATACATACTTAGAGAAATATCAAAAATTGACCGAACACCAACATGGGTTCAGAACAGGCTAGAACTGGCACTGCACTGGTTGACTTTGTAGATAGGGTGGCTCAAGCATTAGACACTGGGAAGTCCAAGGGCATGTGTTCATTGATTTATCTAAAGCTTTCAATTTAGTGAGCTATGAAAATCTTGTTCACAAGACTAGAGAAAATAGGACTGGCATTGGATTCCATGGGCTGGTTTAAACCATAACTGCAAAACAGAACCCAGAGAGTCATAATAAACATGCATTTGTTAGAACAAGGCTCTCTAACAAAGGGTGTTCCCCAAGGTTAAATTTTGGGACCATTACTGTTCTTGATCTATGTTAATGATTTGCCTGTATATATGGAGAATAGTCATATTGGACAGTATGCTGACAACACTGTGCTACTGGCATCAGCCAGTTCACTTGACTTAATGCAAATTAAGTTGCAGAAGGTTTTTGATATTCTTCAAGACTGGTTCCATGAATCACAGTTAGTGTTGCACACACACAAAAAAACTCAAGTTATGTATTTTCAAGGGGAAAACATCATAAGGAAACTATGCACAATTTGGAAACTGAGACCCTTGAAGGTCATAAATTGCTAAATGCCAATATATGTAAGTACCTAGTGGTAGAACTGGATAGTTGTTTGACATTGAGTGTACACATTAATACTATAAATAGAAAGATGAATACAAGAATAGGAGCACTTAGGAGATCTGCATCTATTGTCACACACCAAATGCGTAACATGATAGCTGTTCAGCTTATTCTACACATTTTGGAGTATAAGAACCTAGTTTATAGATTTGTAGGGCACAAAGATTTACAAAAAGTAGATAAATCTTGCAATCAGTTAGCTAGGTTTGTTCCAGGTTGTCCCTTCAGAACCAATCACTGTTCTATGTAACAACAACTTCAATGGGACAGTCTGCCTTTGTGCTGGACAAAACAATACTCCACACTGATTTTTAAAGTCAAAAATGGTTTAGTTAAGGGAAATCTGACTATTGACCATGAAACAAATGTTCAGAAATATCACCGTAGGGATATAGTATACCGAAGCATCAAGCTCCCTAAAACAAGTAACAAGTACCAAGTATGGAAATATGACATTCCAGTATAATGCTGCTAAAGTATGGAATCAAATCCCCCTTTCTCAGAGAAATCTGTTAAAAATTGATATGTTTCAGACAACAAGTAACAAATTATATGTTGAAGTTTGTACTTGTAACTAGTTTGAGCTATATTAATTATCTGTTTGTTGTTTGCTTGTATATTCCAGTTTGTAAATTTGAAGCAAATGAATTGTACATTTTGCAAGCATATCTATTGTAAATATTATTTACAATGAAATGTGTAAATATTTTTAACAGGACAATTTGGTAAATTGATCCTTTGGGCCTAAAGTTTCATCCTGTCAAAAAATAAAGTTTTAACTAACTAATAGCTGCCAGCCATGGTGGGAATGGTGGGGATCCATGGATCCCCAAAGCAGATTCCCCAGCTTTCAGGGCACACATGCAGGGCTGGGCATAGCCAACTGGGCACAGTCCCGCCCCTGTGCAGTTGGGGCATTGCAGGCCAGCTGCCAACATGATGCTCTGTGGGTACAAGTTCTCCACTGTTGGGGCCCGGGTTGGGCAGCTGATTTGGCTGTCTGCCTGGTCCACCGCTCTACACCCAACCACCCCTAGGGATCCTGCATGCCAGGGAGGCAGGCCTACAGAGGGCAGCCAAAAGATTGCCAGTGTTGGTGAATGTGGCCCCCGCGTGAAACTCCAGCGAGTGCGGATCTGCGTGGGTAAGTTACGTGCCTGTGGTGCATGGTTCCCGCCCCTTTGTGCATAGCCCCCAATGTATATTCCTGCCTCCAGTTGTGTATTAGCAATGGCCCTTTTCCAGAAGCAGAGGATATCTTTGGTGTTCTGCTCCCACTGTTCTCTCCTATAACTCTGCTATCCCTTTGGTGCCTCATGATCTCCAATTTGTTAATCTAAATTTAGAAGTGACTGAAAATTATTACTCAACCTAATTGAAATATTTTCCTCCCTTTTCCTTTTTTTCAGTCCCATGCTGTATCAGGCACCATTCATTTCCATCTAGTACCTCTTCATTTAGTTCAACATTTTCACCAGATCGATATTTCCTTTTATCCCTATGTCCATCTTTCTGTGCCCAGCATCCTCTTTACTCTTTTCTCCTCCCTTTGCTTGAATCAACATATTTGTACTTCAAACTGCAAAAGTTGTTCCACTTTCTTAATTTCCATTTACAGCTTCAGTCTTTCCTTTAGTATCTTTACTTCCTGTTACAAAGTTTTTACATAAACATACCTATTACAAGTAAAGTTAATTTCAGGCACCCCTTTTCTATTCATATTACATGAGGTACATTTATCCATTTGCTAACATAAAATAGTTAAAACCAAGTTTTCCTGGAAACCTAGATGTGATATCAGAGTGCCCCAACTAAACACAAAATGCCCTAAAGGACTAAAAAAAAGCAGACTGCCAGACCTATCTACCCTTGAACTGGCATCTTCTAAACTAGCACTTTGTGTGCCTCAAACAATTCCCTTTTGCAGACTGAAGTTCTGAACTGTGAACTATGGAACTACCTGTCCTGGCAGCCATTGTAGTTGTTGCCTTGACAGCCATCAACTTCCTATGTCTCTCAGACAACACTGCAATGCCAGGTAGTATTTGTTTAACAAACATACAAAAACATACATTTGTGATTCTTGTTTTTTTTTATTTCAATCTGACACACAAGCTCTGCAGAGTATAAAAACAGTAGCCCCCTTTTCCAGCTGTGCACCACTAGTTAGATGTTGAGCTTTTAAAGGCTGAAGTAGCATCAGGGCACCCCAACTAATATAACAGGCTATTGAGATGACTAAAAAAGCTAAATGGTAGTCCTACCTGCCTTAATCTGATGTCTTTAAAACTAACTCTATGTGTGCCAAAACACAGCTCCCTTTTGCAGCTTGTTGTTCCAACTGTGAGCCGTAGAGCTATGACCCAGTTATCCCTGTCATTGTTGCCTTGGCTACTTCCAGCTCCTTGTTTCTCTCAGACACTCTGCTTTGTTGACTAGGAATTGATTCACCAAGCAGACAAATTTGTGAATTATGAAATGAGTTTTTTTTTATTTCAGTCTCAGACTATCAACACCAGTAGGTTACTATCAGTGGTGTAATCAGTTAAATACCTTTTCAATGATTGGCGTGAAAATGGTATGCCTCCCTCCCTCCCTCCCTCATCTTCCTTGGCTGAGGCCTGCAAAAGTGCTCACCTCTGCCTATGCATAGCCTCCACTCCACTCTCACCTCTGCTTACAGAGGTGCTGCCATTCAACTGCTGGGACTGTAAGTGGGGTCAAGGAGCATCCTGTATTCAAGCCCCTTAGTAATTTAAACTACCTAAACCCTAGCAAGGGGTTACTGACTGCCTTTAACAAGGCAAACAGGAGCCCCCTGTGGAAACAATCAAAGTGTCTCCCCTCCAATATACTCTGTGATTCTGTAATATGCTATGGCTGCTCAGGTCACTGTTCCTCCATTCACACTATCACTGACTTGCAGCTCTGTCAGTCATACACCCAATACGAGCACATCCTTCTCCACACCTTGTGAGAGAAGAGGACTTCAGTACATAGTTTTGAACTGTTTTGACCTTTAATGCACAAAATAGTATTGTTTCTGTGCACCACAAACTATTTCCTTGGACTCTCCTTTAAATTAATTTATTTACTTCAATTTTATTTATCGGTTGGGATTGTGGGGGGTGTGGGGTGGTTTACTTAGATGTTTGTTTTTAAGGTCAGGAGTCTGCTTGTAAGTGTGTGTGTGTGTGTGTGTGTGCTTTAATTTTATTTCAGGTGTGAGGTCGGGTTGTTTGAGAGTTGTTATGTGGAGAGTGTGCCTGTGGTTGTGTGAGTGGTGATCTGAATTGTGTATGTGTTGTTATTTTACTTTTGTTTTATTATCTTTATTTATTAAGAGTTATTTGGTGGATTGAGGGTTTCTTATTAACTGAATATGTCTAGGAACTTTTATGTATTGAGGTGAACTTACTCCAGTGACCACCTGTGGTTACTTTTGTCAGTTTGTTGGGGTCCCATTGGTTCTCCTGGCAGTGGTAGTGAGCCGCTTCCAGGAACTAGGGATCCTACATAGGAGGAGCTCTCACCACAGTGGAGGCCCCGGGAATTTTATTCGGAGGTGAGGGCAGGATTGGGAGGTGTGGACTAGGAGATGCCCAGGGAGGATATGGAATCAGGACTGAGGACTGTCAGACCTGGTTCCCATCCCCAGGGCTCTGCCAAATGTCACCAAGCAGAAAGTAGTTCATCTGGCTTGGGCTGCTCATCCCCTTCAGGCCATTCTCTACAATGCAAGATCACTGAAGAATAAGACTGCAGTAATGGAGTTTCATTGCTGACTTCTCAGCTGACCTTGTTTGCACCACAGAAACCTGGTTGGGTGATGACTCTGGCAGTTTGCTGGGGGCAGCTGTCCCTTCTGGTTTTTCTGTGGTGCTTTGCCCGAGGAGAGATTGTAGAGGGGGTGGGGTGGCCATCTGTTTTAGATCCACCCTGGGACACACTGCACTCCTGATGACAACATTTGGATCCTTTGAATATGTGATGGCCAGATGTGTTTCAGGTTTCAATGGCAGGATCATTCTCATCTACCAACCTGTGAGTGGTGGGAATGTTTTCCTACAGGAGCTGGCGTAGTTCATCACCAAACAATTATTGGATGCTCCCAGGTTACTGGTGCTGGGAGATTTCAATACCTGGGTCTACAATGAATCCTCACAGTTTGAACAAGAGCTCCTCCAGTCAGTGTCCTCACTGGTATTGTCACAGGCAGTTGCACCTGTAACTCATTAACTTGGCCACACACTGGATCTGATTTTCTCACTGGGACTTAACATTGTTGCAGTCAAGGTTGATCTGGTCACTTGGTTGAATCATCATGCAGTTAAGTTCCAATGTGGGGGTCCTCTGTTCTATCACCTCCACAGTGGAGATTATCCAGTGCCATCCTAAACATAAATTGGAGCCTCACAAACTCCAGGAGGCACTGGATGTCTCAGGAATGCTGCAAGCTTGTGCACAAGGTCCAGAGGTTGCTACAGAATGGTATAATATGGTGTTCACTGCTGCCTTGGTCACTATTGCACCCTTTCACATTTGCTGCTTGACCTCCTGCCATTGCTCACCATGATACTGTGCTGAGCTGTGGCAGTTGAAGACTAAGGGGCATAGGTTGGAGCATTCCTAGAGAAGATCCAGATCTATGGAGGACAGATTGGCATTGAGACTTCATTATGCTAAATATCAACAGGTGATCGACCTGAAAAAGACAGAATTTCTGTCACAGTCAATTGCTGTAGTGAAGAATTTCCCAGCCCTTCTCTTTCTTACTGTAGACAGATGATTAAACTCTCCCTGTCTGCAGTCTGTGGGAGTCATTCCCATAGAAAGGTGTGCAGAGTTTGGGTGTTGTTTTGCTAACAAGGTGTCAGCCATTAGATCAAGCATTTCTTTTAGCGGCCTGGCTTGGACCGGGGGTGGTCAAACCAATGGTGATGTAGATATGCTAGCCTGGGATGAGTTTCGACTGGTGTCTGAGTCTGAGGTCCTTCAAGTGGTTTTCAGTTTGCATCCCACTAACTGTGAACTGGACGTGGATCCAACGTGGCTGATCATCAGCTGCACTGAGTTCCTAGGTACAGTTTTTGCAGAGATCATGAACAGGTCCTTGACGGTAGGTGTCTTTTCCTTAGTCTTGAAAAGGTCATCTCTGGACTCTGACATTCTAGCAAATTACAGGCCAGTCTCTAACCTTCCCTTTTTAGGGAAGGTTATTGAGAAGGTGGTGGCTGAGCAACTGATAGATTGCTTGGAGTCCCTTTCAATCTATGAACCTCCCCAGTCTGTTTTTTGGCCTTGACACAGCACTGATACAGCTGTTGTCAGGGTGACTCATGATCTTCTAGCAAGGGACCAAGGGCAATGTACAATCTTGGTGTTCTTGGACCTTTTGTCGGCATGTGACATGATGGATCATGGGGTGTTGCTATATCACCTGAGGAATTATGTGGGCATCACCAGCACAGTTTTGTGCTGATTTGATTCTTACTTGACCAGGAGGACACAGCAGATGGCTCTGGTGAATTTTACCTCAAGCCATCTGTGTTGTCCTGTGGTGTTCTTCAAGGTTCCATTCTCACCCCCATCTTATTCTCTATGTATATGCTGCTGCTAGGAGAGATCATAAGGCGGTACAAAGTGGTGTTTCTCTGCTATGCAGATGGCATTCAGTTGTACCTGCCTTGTGCCTCTGATGACACATCTGTGTCTATGGTTCTGAACCATTATTTGGCTGAGGTTAAATTGGATGACCTCTTGCTGGTTATTTCTTAACCCAGGCAAAACAGAGGTCATGGATATTGAACTGGGTTGCTAGGGCCTTTCTAGGGTAGGGGATGTGGCTCCCCCTACATTGAGTGGCCAATCCCCCACAGCAGTTAGTGCAGTTATGGTTTTGAGGGTAATTTTGGATGACAGATTGACATTTGAATAACATGTGTCTTCTGTCGTCTGATCTGGCTTCTTTCATCTCTGGAAAATTGCTAGGATCTGGCCATACTTAGCTCAGGATGAGCTTGCAATGATTAACCATGCTTTTGTCACCACCAGATTGGACTACTGTAACACTCTGTACCTAGGGCTATCTGGAAGTTTGATGTATCGATTGCAGCTAGTGCAGAATGCCACAGCCCAGATGTTGGTGGGTTCCTCATTGAGGGACTATATTACACTGGTTCTGCGTGCCCTGCTCTGGCTACCTTAGTATCTATGCATCACCTTCAAGATTTGCTTGCTGATATAAAAGATCCTATGTGGTCTGGGACCAGACTACTTAAAAGAGCTCCTGACTCCATAATATCCAGTAAACCCTCTCCGCTCCACTGAAGATGGTCTGTTGGTTGTCCCTCCATCAAGGCTTAAATTATCAGGTTATAGAGCCTTTGGAGTGACAGACCCTATTATCAGGAATTCAGTCCCCTATTACATTTGTTCAGCTAGCATGGTGGAGGCCTTTAAAGCCTCATTGAAAACCTTTCCATTTCACCAAGCTTTTAATATGACATGATCCAATTTTAATTTTTAGCCATTACTTAATTTTGTATTCTACTTGTGTTTGATTTGTTTCTGTCTCTGTAAAGCACTCAGCTCTTGCTGAATTAAGTGCTATATAATTAAATTTTTCCTTGCCTTGCCTTGACACTATTTCTATGGTAGTTACAAGTGCACCTGTATAATTCTCTGATGATCGGGTCTTGTTAAAGAGGACAAAAGCACAGTAAGTCAAGAAATATGACATCCACATGGGCCCCACACCACCTGGCCCATATCTTCCCCACCAGCTGAACATCTGATCTGCAGTCCCACAGCAGGGTCTGGGTGGTAGGAGTAGCAAGGCTGATAAAGAGAATGAGGAATCTGGCAAGGAGTGGCAACAGGTAGATACCTGGTAGTTGGACCTAAGGTAAGAAGAAGCCAATGCAGCTTAGGAATAAAAGTATAGCTTTCAAAAGGAACCCAGCTCATGCTTTGTATATTTAAGTGCCTTTTTTCCTACATCTAAATAGAAATGCTTCTTTTCTTTTGTACATATATTTTATTTATTTTTTTCTATTTACCCCACCGACACTCTGGAGTCCGCCTCTCCTGCAGGCCTCCTAGTGCTTCACTAACCCCGGCAATCCTCTTCAGGAGCTCTCCCATCCACATATTGCAGCCAACCCCGAGTTTGTCCTGGCATATCCCATTGCCGGGTGGGTCCCCCTCCTTCAAGGGGGGGAAGCTCCGGGGAGAGGTAAACCCCAGCACACTACTGCTTCATGGCCTCAGGGGTGCCACTGTGAAAAAGGAAACTTCCGGAGGTCCTGGTGGCATGGAGGATGGAAGCTGTCATCCAGCGTGCTCCGAAGCTGTTTTCTGGTTTTCTTGAGTCCCTCCTGTGCTGCTATTTGTAGTGCCCCTGGTCTTCACCAGTGGCCACTACAGAGTGGGGCTATCCTCTAACCCACCTCAGGAGAGGAGAGCAGTCCTCCAGATGCTCAATCCTCCCCTTCTCCTGCCAGCCCCTGGCTCCCTGAGTCCGTTTCCAAATCTGGGTCACCAGCATGATTCAAGGTGTGGTGTCCAGCACCTCAACCCTCTGCCCCACCGGGCAGACTTATTATTTTTTTATGATATACATCTTTACATAAAGAAACAGTTTACATAACATAACATAAAAAAAAAAAAACACCTGGTTAGTTTTCTTTACTTAAGATGTAAGGTGTGTCTAGCCCAAAACATTAAACATGAGTGGGTGATGTTTATTTATTTAACTAAGACCATTAACATGTCTAACTGCTAAATTTTAAAATGACCAGGCTATAGTTTTGTACAAATTCATGAAATCTTAATTTGTGGAGAACCCCAAAGTTCCATTTTTTTTAATTGTTTTTAATACACTTCCTCCCAATCTTAAATGTCACCTCCACCCACCATTCCCTCCATACAATGCTACTTCAAAATAAGCTGAAAAGCAAAAAAATTAAATTTAGATTACATCACTTTTTATCATTTCCTCTTCTGAAAGTGTTGGAGACACTATTCCATCTTTCCTGTCTTGGTCATACTGGGCTCAGATAAATAGAAATGTTTCTATCTGGCAGTATTAGATGTGTGCCAAAATAAAAAGGAGTTTGCTCGGCTCACCAGTAGCACCAAATAACCACCAGTTTGGTTTCCAATAAAAGTAGTTTTATTATGATAAAAAAACAGACAAGATGTAAACGGACTCGAGTAATATAGCAAGTAAGTGCACCCCTTACAAAAAACGAGTGTGGTTAATGTTTCGCATCACTCTGATGCATTTTCCAGACGTAGTGACTGATGATTTAGCACCACCACTACTTACAGTGCCCATACATACAAACAGTCATTATCAATTAAAGCTACAGAACCCCCGACATACCAATTTAAAGAAGTATGTACATGTCAACACACCAATTTAGAAAGAAGAAAACAAACGCAAAAAACGTTTACCATATAGCAATCAAAGTTAGCCATACAATCCTTAACACACATACAAATTAAATCTTAAATGACATTTGAATATATGGCACTATTAATAGTTACTAATAAACTAATGAACAGCGCCACCTCCTGGACAAATCCATAAATATTCATCTATTCAAGCTTCTAAAAATGGAACATTCACCAAATATTACAAAGATAGTCAAAAAGATCCTACCATTAGACTCATAAAGACAGCACATTAATATTAAAATATATAGCAAATCTATTGCTATTAATACCAATGTAAAGAGATATAACTCTATTCTATGTTAATTTATCAAATAGTCATATTACATTTAATTAGATCCCATACCAAAAATAAGCTACAGAATTCAATTGAGAAACAGGACATTAGAATTAAAAGAGTAAAAATGAGAATATTTGAGCGAGATCATAAGGACTATGAGAATGGACATATATTTGAGTGGGGAAAGAAGATGCATGACTCACACTATTAGCCTAAATCGATATTGAAGTATTCTAAAAACACATCAGATTCCCCAAATGATGTCTATACTAGTGCATCAGAGTCAGAAACTAAAGGTAATTTTGGGGAGGGGGTGATGTGGGAAACAACTCTCAACAGCCATTTTTGGAACAACGATGCAAACTATACACTGGAGACCCGATGGATCAAATAACAGAGGTCATTTCTTTAATGACCCAGCAAACTCCAATTTTTATAAATTCTCAGCAGGATAATTTAGACAGCAGTCTCCCCCCGAATTAGGAAGCTCTCAAAATGCAGAACCCACAAGTAGAGAAACAGATCCCCAGCATCAAATACCTACACGAGGGAGCCATTCCTTCCCACAATTGCCAATCCTACCCCAAAGGGGAATACGGAGGAGCCTAAGACTCACCCATTTTGCTGATGAGGTACCAGGAGGGGCACAAGGAGGAAGGGATGGGGCAAGGACTGGCCCCACTTACAACAACAGGGAATGGATACTAGACAAACAGAGGGATCATCAGCGTACATGATACAGAGGAAGAGGGAGGAGCCAACCAGAGATGGCAGAGAATGTAATAATGACCCATGATGTTGAAATCAATAATTTAGTTATAAACATTTTGGGAATAGAAATAACGGAGGCTGAAATATCTGTCCTAAATAAAGGCTTGTCTTTTCTACCTACACACCCCCTTGAGTAATTTCACACTATTGTAGATCTGAATAGTTTTGCTCACAAATTGAAATTGCAAGTTTTATTTCACAAGGAGGAGAATAAAAATAAGAACAAAAACAGAAATGATGGTGACGTGACAATGGAGAGAGGTGTGGAAGAAAATAGTGAATTAGAGACTGTGCATCAAAGAACATGGAAAAGAAGATCAAATTTTATTCCACCTAGTAACATGGCCATTGGAGCGTTTCTCCAATCATGTCAGCAGGATGCAGCAAAACTGAAGGAGAAACTGCCTACAGCATGCAGAAATTGCTCCAGAGAGGAACAACAGGCATTACAAAAACTACAGGATTGATCTGCCATCACCATAAAGCCCCCTGACAAGGGGGGGGGGGTGCTACTGTGGTGATGGCTAAAGTTAAGTATATAGAAGAGATGGTACTTTTACTCAGTGATGTTGATTTTTATAGAAAATTATCTTTCGATACAACCCTTGCATACAAAAAGGAAATCGAGCATATCTTAGATAATGCAGTACTGAATGGTGTGATTCATTTGGAAACTAATGATTTTTTGAAAGTGGAACATCCAGTGAGGGCAACTATATATGGGCTCCACAAAATACATAAAAATCTTGAAAGTCCACCAGTGAGACCAATTGTTTCAAGTATTGGTTCATTAACAGAACCACTGGCCCAATTTGTGGATTTCTATATTAAACCAGTGGCACAGAACTCCAGAGCCTATATTTGGGACACCACACAGATTTTGGGTATCCTTCAGGATATGCAAGTGGGGCCAGAGTGGATCCTGGCAACCCTTGACATCACCTCCCTATACACTAACATTCCCCATCAGGGGGGACTTAAAGCAGTGAGGGAGGCGATGTGTGAGGGAACCACTTTTTCCAATGAATTTATTGAATTCATTGTTAATTTGACAGACTGTGTTTTAAACAAAAATGTATTTTCTTTTCTGGGCATTACCTATCATCAAATAAAGGGGACGGTGATGGGGGCAGCAATGGCCCCCAATTATGCAACTATTTATCTTGCACAGTGGGAAAAGCTATACATGTATGATGCTACCTATAATTCTTTCTTACAGTATCTGGATTTCTATCATCATTTTATTGATGATATTATACTTATATAGAAAGGGGGACCTGAGGAATTGAAGAACTTTGTTGTCTATCTGGAAACTACAAATTCTAACTTAAAATTTACATTGAATTATGATATGTCCAAAATAAGATTTTTGGACTTGGAAATCAGTAAAGATGGCAGGGGAAGTTTAAATACCACCTTTACAGAAAAGGAACTGATAGGAATGCCATCCTTCAGTTCCAGAGTTCCCAACCTAGGCATAACATTTCCAGTATACCTTATGGACAATATATGAGGGTTAAACAAAACTGTAACACAGCAGAGAATGTTGAATGACAATGAGAATGTTGAAATTCTGACAGATCGCTTTGGGGCAAGGGGATACACCAATACATGTTTACAGACAGCAAAACAAAAAATTGATGGATTGAATAGAGAGGATTTGCTTTGCTATAATAATGAAAGAATGTCTATTAATAAAGGAAGGACTAATGCAAATCTAAAGAATGATTACGGTGCATCCCAGTGTCCTAATTTTGTTACTACCTTTAATAAGCAGGCTAAAGATCTGGAAGATATTATAAGAAAGAATTGGCACATTTTAGCAGTGGAACCCACATTGAAAGACATTGTGAACAGGGGTCCAGGGATCACATACAGAAGGGGCAAAAACTTGTCTAATATTTTGGTACATAGCCTGGAACAAGTGGAGAAGAAGAAGAAAAAATATTTACCTGCTGGGATGTATAAATGTGGAAATTGCTCAGCTTGCCAGTGGATCATGGTAGGGAAAGAACTGTTTTTTGAAAGGAGAAAAGAAAGACCTCAGGTAAAATGTTTCATTTCCTGTAATACGGAGGCAGTGATTTGTCTGGCTATGTGCTCCTGCAAATGTTATTATGTAGGAAAAACCAAGAAAAAGGTGAAAGAAAGAATACTAGAGCATGAGAGACTTATTAGACATGGAACAGAACATAATGCTCTTGCACTCCACTGTAACACTGCTGTTCTAGGTCATGTATTTATGTTTTGGGGTTTGGAGAAGGTTTTCTTGGGACCAAGAGGTGGAGATCTGGACAATAAACTGCTTTGCAGGGAAAGCTTTTGGCAACACAAATTGAAAGCTGGAAACCACCCAGGTCTAAATGGACACTTCCAACTAGCCCCATTTTTGAAAAAGAGAAGATGAATTTTTTGAATCTTGTAATTTGACATTATATGCCTCTTCGCTTTGTGTCCATTGAATTCCCCTTTATAATTCAAACTTCCTGTACTCCCTATTAGATTTCTTATATTACTTCACCATCTTTATTACTTCTGACGTGGATATTTATTATGGAGAGCTATTTTTTGGTAGCTCCCCTTTTTCCTTTCCCTGTTTCTCCCCTCTCCTACCCCCTCCTTCCCCCCCCGTCTGACCTGTTTTATATAACCTGTAGCTTGAACATCAGATATAACAGTATATATGTTTTTTACATCATGGTTCTACATGACAGATCCCTAACATGCTGCTACGTGATCTTATTATTAACATGCTAGATAAAGTTTTTGGTATGGGACATTAAATTAAATGTAATAAAAATTAAATGTAATATGACTATTTGATAAATTAAAATAGAATAGAGTTGTAGCTCTTTACATTGGTATTAATAGCAATAGATTTGCTATATATTTTAATATTAATGTGCTGTCTTTATGAGTCTAATGGTAGAATATTTTTGACTATCTTTGTGATATTTGGTGAACGTTCCATTTTTAGAAGCTTGAATAGATGTATATTTATGGATTTGTCCAGTAGGTGGCACTGTTCATTATTTTTTTAGTAACTATTAATAGTGCCATATATTCAAATGTCATTTAAGATTTAATTTGAATGTGTGTTAAGGATTGTATGGCTAACTTTGATTGCTATATGGTAAACGTTTTTTGCATTTGTTTTCTTCTTTCTAAATTGGTGTGTTGACATGTACATACTTATTTAAATTGGTATGTTGGGGTTCTGTAGCTTTAATTGATAATGACTGTATGTATGGGCACTGTAAGTAGTGGTGGTAAATCATCAGTCACTACATCTGGAAAAAGCTTCAGAGTGACACAAAACGTCGACCACGCTCGTTTTTTGTAAGGGGTGCACTTACTTGCTTTATTACTCGAGTCTGTTTACATGTTTTTTTATCATAATAAAATGACTTTTATTGGAAACTGAACTGGTGGTTATTTGGTGCTACTGGTGAGCTGAGCAAATTTCTTTTTGTTTTGGCACAGCATTACATATTTGCATTTCAGCACCCAGGTGAGAGCTAGAGCCGCTGTTACCATTGTTCCAGTATTAGATGTGATTGGGAAAAAAAAAATACTCTGACACAAGGCTGAACTATGTAAGAAATAATGCCCTACAGGGTGGGCGGTATTGGGGAATGCCGGACCACCCAGGGGTGTAATGAGGCCCAATGCCACAGGTGGAAGGCCTTATAGCCCCTGAAAGGTCCAGTATTCCCCAGTACTGTCCACCCTAGAGTGTGTTATTGCGCTTAGAAAATGGGGGGTTTGTCACATTTTAAATTGGATTTTTAAAATACTATAAAATGTGAAAAGTAAAGAATAAATAATGAAAAAGAAAAACATTTATGTAAAGTAGTCCCTCAACTGCTGTAACTGGCTATAGAGGGCGCTGTGGTGGGTCACGATTTGCAGGTAGTTGAAGGTTTCTTCCCTTTATGTCCCCTCATGTTCTTCTCCAGCTGTACCACCATTGCAGAGTTTTTTTTTTATTTTCATAAGTATTGTAGTTGCTGTGTTTGAGATTACAGCTGGGAACATGTAAGATTTCTCATCTGGGAAATCCCTTTCCTAAATCTCAGCTACCTACAGGTGAAATGTTTGCACTGACTTGTGCGTGCAGTAGGAGAGGACTGGAGGTCAAGAAGGAAGAAAGAATATTAATGTACCGGGTTAGGGAGTGGTTGTGCAGTGTTAAAAAGAAAATATTTTATTTTTGGCAAGAAATTACTGTGTTTTGTTCTTGGGTAGAATGGAGTGCAGTCAGTGTATACTGGGGAAGTTGTTTCCAGTAGCGGTGAGCAAACAACATGCTAATGCTACCGGGTTGAACAAAAGGAAGTTCCTTTTTCTTAAAAGTAAAAAAAAATAAGTTTGAAGAATGTTTATAGTATGTACCACATAAGGCCATGTGTGTGTGGCAGCAGGGAACAAATGCCGCCCTTACTTGGGAAAGAAAGAGTGAGCTGGGGGAGGGGAATCACTTCCTAAGTGAGTGGAAAAACATGACGGCTGATTAGTTTTTAGATCAGAACTGGTCAGCGATACTAGTTTGCCACTGCAGCAGGCTGTGTTGGCATTTGTTATTTGCTAGGCTCTATTGAAAAATACCTGCCCACTACTGTTGCTGTCCTAGCCAATCAGAATGCTAGGATTTACTTAGCCATTTTCTAACCAGTTCTATTTCCTTTCATACCTCATAAATACTGAACTGACAGATTATGACATCCAGACTGCCCACACATTCTGCCTGACAGCTCAATAGTGATGTCACAATGAGTGAGTTCTCAGTGCTTATATAGTGTGAAGAGGAATAGCAATAGATATGTCAACTTCCAGGTAGAGTGCTGTTTTATACGTTGCACCTAGCAATATAAGGTTGATAATATTCTAACTGAAAAAAATTTAAATTAAAAATGCTTCTAAAATAATAAGTGATTACTGTTTTTTTTTAAACTAATACCCTTTTCTTCCTTATGTCTTTGTAGCACTAGCTTATTAACGAAACAAACAGCAAAGAGGAACCATGTTTCTTACTGCATGGATGAAACTGAGGCTAACTGAAAGCCACTATTTGATGCTAACCTGACCTAAAAGTAGGCATGATCCTCACCTGCACACCTCCGAGCTGGCATACCACGAGGAGAAGAATTTATATTAACACACTGGGTTAAAATACTTCATAGCACGTTAGGCTGGCAGGCAGAAACGTGTTAGAAATGTTCCCCCTGTCAATAAAAAGGTTCAAGTAACACAGCCCCAGGACACCTCTGGAAATGAGCTGTCACTGCCTAGTATGATGTTCCTAGTCACAAATGACAAATAAATAAAACAGCTTCAAAAAGAAGTAATGCAGCTGCTTCCAGAACTGGTAGTTGTGCTGCTCAGAAGTAATAAAGAAATACTTGCAAAAGGCTATGTAGAAATTAAACAGCCTATTAAGTCATTGTCAACATGTTATAATAACTAGGGCTGCGTGAACTTTTACAAGTGAAAATTATACAAAACTCTGTTTTCTGTGATACATATTACTGTGAATAATAGATGGATACAGTTGTTATGTATTGGCAAAACAGAGAAAGAAGTAACCATTTGGCACAAAATACCAGTATTTGCATGCAAACAGCTATTTGTCTGCTAGAACGTTCACACTTTTTTCCCCACGAAACTCCAGCATTTAACAAAAATATCTTCACAAACATGTGCAAGATATTTAGGCCCAGCACTAATAATAACCCAGCAGTCAACAAAACTAGAAAAGTTTAGTAGTAGTAGTGAGTTTATTGTTTGATTAGTTTTAAAACCATTGCAGATATTAAAGAGATATATAAAGTAAGAAAAAAATGCCCTCCCATCAATATACAGTACATGAGACAACAAGAACACAAGCCAAAGAGACTGTAATAAATCTACAAAAAAGTCACAAAGTGTTACAGAGGGTCTGTACATTCATTACTGAAATAAGTCACATGGCTGGTTAATACAATGCCATTTTATGAATAACTAACCATTTTTACTTTGTTACCAACACATAGTACTGACCTGTTATTAGATTTCTAAACTATTGGTTTACGTACCTTAAAAGTTCTGTTAATTAATAGTACAATGTCACTATAATCCTAACGTAATCCTATAGCATACTTACATTAAAAGCTAGAAATATGCCTGAAAGGCATCCTAACTTTAAAATGTTACAGTTGGCAACAGGTCAAATTGGATCAAAAGCCAAATTCCCAGATCAGCCAAAGAAGCTGCATTTTAGAAAGGGCCAACTGGTCTCTCCCATGGGACCACCAGCCACATTGACCAAAGCAATTCCCCATGCAACAAACCATCCCTATATCTCACCTGGGGAAGGAAACAGGCCATTATAGTAGACCTTATGTTTGGACCTTGGTTCATCTCATGGTATTACTTTTGTTCTGGTCAAAAATAGTAAAAAAAAAAAAAAAAAGCTTGGCTCCTAAGCCCACTATAGGTCCACATAAGACACCAGAAAGGCCCTCCATCTTCAGTGAAGTTCCCAAGGAAATTTCAAATGGCACCATGTAGTGCATGCCAATCTTTGTCCTTATTGTCACTATTCATGGGAGGCTTTATATTCCAGCCACATGTTGGACCCAGTAGACACTCTGTGTATGTTCCAAGATGCTCCAAAATACCTGGGCAAGCTGTCACACTTTCAGTCCCATTGGCCAATCACAGGCCCACAATATGGTTCCCTAAGCATACCCCAACTAGAGCTTATTATGACTGTCTTCCTGCAAAAGAATAATAGCACACACTCCACTTAATTTCCATTAGGGTTTACTATAGGGCCTCCCCAATCTTTCTGTCCAATAGCAACTTTGGAAATCCTTTAATATTTCCCAGGTCTATATTTATAGTTAGATTATTGTAAATCGCTTTATGGGACTTTGTTACTACTCGTTTTGTACTCTGTAATACAATCTATCCACACAGGAGTAAAACTCTATTCTACTTCGGTGCTAATATAAACACCAAAGGCAGCTGCTAAAAGTTGCACACAGTGACATACAGTACTATACATACATGACAAGTAAATTATGCCAATAATACTGAATTCTTAAGTAGAAAATAAGTTAAAATTGTTTAAAGGAAACATACATGGGTTTCAACACTCCAACAACGATCCATTGCAGTTAGAGCTGCTAATCTATTTAATTCCCTTCCTCCTGAGATTGTGATGACTGCAACCTTGGGACCATTTAAGCAGAAGCTGCATCAATTCCTAGTTTTCAGAGCATCTTGTGACTGCTATACCTAATCTCTGCTGACAGCTAAATGCACTGGGACCTCCCTCTTTTACCATTAGACCCTGTATAGCCCTATCCTGTTGCTGCGCTATTCCAGTCACAGCACTTCCTCTCTTAACCATTTCCCATTCCTGCCCTCCTTTATCCTACCTCATCCCCCCTTCCTTTACCCCTCCACTGCCACTTTCCCCCTCTTTCCTCTGTTTTCTCACCTTGTTCTCTCCATCTACCCCACCCCCGTGGGTGTTTCCTGCTTAAGCTCCATTGTGGAATCTCCCTCCTTGCTCTTATTTTGCTCCTTCCACCCCCCAATTCACCCTCTGTACTTCTCTTCTTGTAATCTCTTTCACCCCTCTTCAGACAAGGCCACTGGCTGCACTTGACACAATATTTATCTTGCCATAGTGTTCTTTTGTTTATGTAATTACTTTCCTCATGTTGTACTACTTACTGAAACCATTGTAATTTGCTATTCTTGTGACTTGACATGGAACCTCTGTAAAAGAGCCCTTGGCTCAAAGGTCTCTCTGATTTGTTAAATAAATAAAAATAAGAATTAAATTGTCCAGCCATGTGAGGAATCAGATTCATAAAGACAAAGTATTCAGCATACCCCTGCAGGTCAGATTTGAACTTAACTAGAAAATCAAAACATCTGAATTTTGCACGCCATACTATAACTTAAAACTTCAATAAAGCTCAATAAAAATGATCTAAAGGCACTGAACAAGAATCAGAATTTTCAAAAGCCTGTGAAAGAAAAGGTGATTTATGTCTAGTGCTGACTTTCTCCCTCTGAAACTCAGATTGTCCTACTGATGGAGTTTATTAATATAAGGTATGAAATTATTTAACACTCTAGTTTAACATGCTACAGCCTTAATAAATAGGGTCCGGGCTCACCAAGACATAGGGTCCTGGCCCAACTTTGTCATTCATTCCTGCTTCGAGCCTTTTCCATGGGCCTACCCTTATTTGGGAGCAGCTCCTTCATCTGCTGCAGGCTTTATATTTCTTTGTTTACAGCATAAAGTACTCTATGGTACATCTCTTGAAGGAGTGTACTCCACCAGCTATCTCTAAAACTATTAATCTCAGACCCTGATGGAAACTTTCAGCATCGTAGGAGAATGTCATTTTCACCATTCCTCCATTTCCAACCTCTGTGGTCCATGTTCAGTGCAACTTAAACAAACATTGGAAACCAACGCTCACTTCATGTATCAAAAATGGTCCTGCACTCTTTTCCCACATTCAGTGACCTTAACAGTCAACTTTGGGTCCAAATTACCTGATTAGCCCAAAATATATTCATTGATGTGCAGGCTGTTCCAAAGTGCAGATACCATCCACACTATAAGGAATAACAGTCACATACAAGAAGCTCTTTCCTTCAAATGCAATAGCAATCACTCCCCAATAACCAGTCCAAACTCAATTCCGGTAGCAGGAGCTGACAGGGACACTCCTATTTTACAAGTCCCCATCCTCCTTACATAAACAAGTTTTAAATGGCTTAATAGTAACTTGTTTGCATAAGCACCCTCACTAAACTTAACAAGCATTTGTCAATGCCGAATGTTTGCTTTCTGGCATTAGCAGTGGAAGTGCAGGAGTTAGACAGATGCAATATAGAAATGGCAGTGATGCATTGAACTGATGCCAACTCCACCCCCACCCTGCAGAGATGGACAGGCCATTGGGGTGTGCCTTTGGGTTGTCGCCCATAACGGTCATGACATTTCACCTCACCCTACCCAGCAGACACTGATAAGTGTCGAGGTGTGCCTTGGGATGTTTGTGCTTTACTCTCACCTTATTCCAAAAGGATATACACTGAAATGGGTGCAGTATAGGAGAATGATGTGAACTCTGGGGCCAAAAAAGTCCAAGGCGCACCTTGATGCCTGTCACTGGCTGCAGGGAGGGGGAAGGGGTGGAATAGCATGATCATTACTGTCAACAATCCCAAGTTACACCCCTGATGCCTGTCAGTCCCTACAAGGTAGGGCGTTATGGTCGGAAACCCTAACACCCTGGGCATTTCTTGGTATTTTTACTTCAAGTTTTCAACATGGACTTTTTGTGACTCCACCACATGACCAGTGACACTATCAGTTTGTTAGCCGGAAGGTGATTTTGCGCAGTGACTGCGCCATTTGGAGCCACAGGTGCAAAAACACATTTTGAACACAATGTGAAAAATGACAGCTGTACTGATCATGAGGAGGTGTAAAAAAATGGTAATGTTGAAAATCTGAGTGAAAATATAAAAAAAACTGGTGAAGTCACGAGCGTGCATAGAAACTGCACAACGCACACCAGTAACACAATTATTGTGGGGATTTTTTGCACCAGCTTTTCAATATAGGCATTTTGGGACCTTTGCTCAACAACAGTGTTACTGTGATTTTCTTAATCTGACCCAAACACTGATTTCCCACAGCGACCACGCTATTCTGCACCGGAAGTGCGAAAACACATTTCAGCCAGGATGTGAAAAATGACAGCTGTACTGATCATAAGGATGTGTGGAAAAATGCCAAGCTGAAAATCTGGAGTGAAAATATTACAAATTCGTGAAGTTATGAGGGTGCACAGAAACTGCACAATACACACCCATAATACAGTAATGTTATGGACTTTTGTCACCAAATTTTCAACATAGGCATTTTAGGACCTCTGTTCATGAAAAGTGTCACTGTGATTTTCTTAATCTGTCCCGAACACTGATTTCCCACAGCAACCGCGCTATTCTGTGCTGGAAGTGTGAAAACACATTTTGGCCAGGATGTGAAAATGACAGCTGTACTATTCATAGGAGGTGTGAAAAATGCCAATGTTGAAATCTGGATGAAAAATATTACAAATTTGCGAACTTGCGAGTGTCTTGGAAACTACACAATGCACGCTCTTAAAACAGTCATTTTTGGAAATTTTTCACCAAATTTGCAACATCAGCTTTTTGACAGCCCACCTCATGAACAGTGACACTGTCATTTTGTTACTCAGCCCCGGAAGGTGATTCCGTGCAGTGACTGCGAAATCACCTTTCGGGACTGGATAACCAGATGATAGTGACTGAATTTATGAGATGGGGTCTCAAGAACCCCATGTTGAAAATTTGGTGCAAGAATTCAAAAAAATTACCAAGATATGAACCAAAATTGAAAAAACCCTGTTTATGCCATTATACAGCTTACTGGCATTTCTTCAGTTAGCTGTCGGCTTTGAAAAGTGCAGACATGTTCCCGGTCCACCGAAGATCATTGTGCTGGCCTCTGGAGGTAAGTATGGGGTGAGGGTGTGGGAGTGGGATGTGCAGAGGGGTGGCGCTGGTTGGGGGAGGGGCAAGAGAGTCAACGAGGGACCATTTTCTTTTATTACAGGTTTTTTTTTTAAAAAGACAACACAGGACTTTTGCCATGCTGGGGTAGGCTCCCAGTATGGCACCTGGAAGTTTGTTTGGGGAGGACGTGGAGTCAACGGGGGATTGGGCACCCCCTGTTGGCCATACAGTGTGTGGGAGGAGCACATGACGACGCGGGACTTTTGCCACACTGTGGTGGGCTCCCAGCATGGCACCTTGAAGTTTGTTTTTTGGGGGGACACTGGAGCCAATGGGGATTGAGCACCCTGTCGGACATACAGTGTGCTTGGAAGGAAGTGTGCATGTGCCGAGGGGGATTGGGCACCCCCTCAGCACACAACAAATCAGGGGGGCACATCATGCCAATTGGAGGTGCAGTGGCGGTCAATTGAAAGACAATGACTGCTAAGGTGGTGATGTGTAGGCAATTTGCATACTGCTGATAGCCAGCAGTATGCAAATTGCCTACATATTACCACCGCTGATTGTAACAGTCATTCTCTTTCAGTTTTACACCACTGCATCTGAACTGCTGTCATAGACAACCCAGACATTGATTGATGCGGTGGGGCCGTGTCTGCAAAAACACTCAGGACATTGAAAGTGGGGGTGCCACAGCTACGAAACTCGTATGGTGGCACTATGTTTCTTGCCCATGCGTGCAAGCAAACATAAAAAGGAGTTTAAATAATAGAACATTGTAAAAGGCACAAAATGCACAGAACTTGCTGAGCAGATGGGCAGAACAGCTGTGTGACCATTGTGCTGCTCCACCCCATCCACCAAGTAGAAAAGTGGGAAACAGTAGACCTCAATTGTAAAAACAGTTCATAGAGTATGTGTACCTACTGTATGTGTCTAATTATCTTCTGGCACTTTCTCAGGCGAAGTCTGAAAAAGTGCAGGAAGATTCAAGGTGTTGAGGATAACTGGTGAGATGTGTGTTACATTTTTAGAGGCTTTACGTACTGTACATGTGTAGATGTACTGTATGTACTTGAACATGTTATAGATAATAATTATAAGCTACTATGTAACCAAAAATCAGAAAAAGTTGAAAACTTGTTGATACGTAAAAAAATAATTAATTCTTAATGTATTTTACAAATATATTGATACAACTTTAATATACTGATATATGAAAACTGTACAGATACAGTATATCAATATTGTTCTAACTACAAGTTTTCATAAAAAAAATTAAGTTCATGTGATCAACTAATTTTACTATACAGAGTGAACAACCATGCATGCACTTTCATGTAGGAGAAGGTGGCCAGCTGTTAAGGAGGGCAGGGTTTTTCAGTCACCTTTCTGACTTCTCTTACAAAGCATTGGGTGCTGAGGGAGAGGATGGGAGGAGGGTGCTGCCAGGGTAGGGGTGGGGGATATAATATTTGTTTAAGTGCAAGCAAGTGTTGAGAGATGACAGCCAGCCATGGAGGTGGGCTGGTTGTGCAGGTCATCCATCATAGGAGTTTGTTTTTTAAATAGTCATTAAAAACTAGCAAACTTTGGGTGCTGGGAAGGAGGGTGGGATTAGGCATCTAAAAGATGGTGGAGGGATGGGGGTTGTATTTAAGGATTTCGACAGGAGGAGTAGGAGGGTGGGGCTGTTTTTTTTTGTAAAAAGAAAATATTACTTCCTAAATAAGAATAAAGGGATGAATATTAGAATGGCTCCCAAATATTCAGGAGCTCTATTATTCATGGTATTGGGGAAATACTATTCAGTCACTACACACCCCTATAGGCAACCTAACAAAAAATAAAAATCACAGGACAGACTTTTTACCATAGAATGCATTACAGCTTTAAACACTGCATTCTTCATAACATGCCTGAGGAGTCAAACATTAGCTAATGAAGTTTTAGTAGGGTTTGTATAGACAAAATGAAAAAAATGACCTTACAGTAGCTGCTACATTAAATCTAATGCAGTGACTTAATTGTCCCTTACCCTCCCCCCCAGGAAATGAACCACAAACACACCATTTTGAAATCTTTGGATGCTCGTTGGCAAACATATTTATTAATTACTATTGGCACAATCCATTCATCTACAGCTCAATTATCATGTCCAATCACATGCATTCATCATAACATTATTTAGTCTTCCACATTCTCCTGGCCTCATCTTCCTCCTGGTTGTTATCTTCCTTCCATTCTTCCAGTCTGGACACTGAATCTGGCCCCCTCCTCTGTTACCAGAACCAAGCTGGTTCCCTGTTGAACCCAGGCCTCCCCTTCCAGGCCTGGACACTGTGTATCTGGCACCAAGACCTATTCTCCCTCCCCCTTTTAATCCACACCTGGGCTCCTTGCCTCCAGACCACCTTTTATTTCTTCTGCCCCTTTTATCTCTTCTCCTCCACTAGCACCCTTCTCATGTGCTTCTTGTTATACATTTTGTCCTTGGGCACACTGTGCCCTCCCCCGGTGGGACTCCACCTAGCCCCCCGGCCCTCAGCTGCCTCTTCACAGCTCCATACGTATGGCCCCCATGGCCCAGGACCCCTTGGGCACCAACCATTCTTGCCCGCTCCAAATTATGTGCCAAAACCTGTCCCCCCATGACCCCTACTTACAGGGTGGGTGGGTGAGAAAATTCCAGTGAAAGAGGGTTAGCTGCCTGTGAGCTGTCCTTAAATAACCCATTAGAACCCCAATGAGGACCCCTGTTGGCCCCTTCCCCTGGCCAGTCCTCCAGGCCCCTGGTCTCCTTGTCACATGACGTCCACCCTTGTCTCTGCCCCTGCCTTGTGATGTCAGTGGTTCCTCCCCCTTCCCCCCAGCTGCAGGCTTCCTACCTTGATTTCTGGGAGGGGCCTGGGACAACCTGGCTTGCCCTTTAATTGGCAAGCTTAATTGTGCAGCAACATCCAGTAACTCAGTTCCTGTCTTCAAAATTTGAACGTGAATTCTTGCATTACTGAGTTACAGTTTTGTAACTATAGGTGGCTCTCTCTAAACTATAGATCATCCTCTCCTTCTGGGATGACAATTCCCATGATAGGTAGAGATGATAGTTTTCCTCTTCTAAAGATTTTCAATTTAGACCCTGCTCAAATAGCTAAAGCAACTAAAATAAAATCAGTTTAGAAACTGCACGGCATCATTGCTATTGTAATTTGTTCCGCACATTTAAATGCTCATATCTGAATGAATGTGCTCTGTCTGCTTTCAAACAAACTGTGACATCTAGAGCAATAAAACAGAACTTCCAAAGATGCTTACGTCAGAAGCAAAAGGGTTTGCTTTGCTATTATTAGTTTTGTTAACGGGTGATAAGAGAAAGATCAGGTTCTTGCATTCAGTCCCTGAATTCATTATTTGATAAATTTCCTCCTCTGAAATAATTTGTCAGATAGCATGAGAATGAATTATGAGCTACCTCATAGGACAGAGGTGTTTTTTTTTTTATCAGGAAAAGAAATGCTGTCTTGGCAAAACAGGCAATATTTATGCAACATACAAACATATGGCTCTTGGCTCTTGCTTTGCTTTTGATAACTGTGAAAATGTTATGCATTGCACATTTTCTCTTGTTCAGAACACTTGGGGCTCAATCCACAAAGGTATACAGGCCCCTACACATATGTGGAGGGCCGAGAAGAGCCACAGAATCACCCCTACACATGGGGGGTGCTATTCATTAATTGGCTAGGTACATGCTTTGGCCATGATTTTGTGGGGCACCTATTGCAAGGTTACTACAGAACAATGTTTGAAAGGTATTCTCAAATGTTGTGCCCATTTACTGCAGTTGTTGCTACTTTACAGCAACATAATGATACATGTATCAAATATTGACCAATGCATTCTTATAGGACACCTGAGGTGGTCTTACATATTGCTGCAAGCATTGTAGATGTGGCACAATCACACTGCAAATCCATGATGCAGGGCTAAAGATGCATGCCCTTGTGTCTAAAATGAACTAGCATGCAGCAGACAGTGCTATGTGACCTTATGGGATAATGAGTGTCTAGAAACAGCTGAGAATACTGATGAAACCTGGTCTGAGCCACATTAAAAGGAGAGCTTCTGTTATTATTTCAGATGTAACAAAAGGTACTTTAACAGACTCAAAATGTGGAAAGAAGAATGTTTCACAGTAGCATGTCTCCACCTTCTTGAGGCTCACTTACTCTCCTCAACTTCAATACTATTTAGGATGGATCCACTTCTGCCATGACACCTCACTACTCATCCTTCTGCACTGCTCCAGTCCATGGTACTCCTCCTCTCTCCCCTCTATGAAGAAGAATTAATTTGGGGAAGGGGGAGCAAAATTCATTTTGTAAAGTCCTGAAATAATATGCAAAAGCTATGCAAAGGCAAAGTTCAAGACTTTGCACCAACTTCAGTGACATTAATAACAAGCATTTGTCAATGCCAAACGTTCGCTTGCAGGTATTTGCAGTGGTGTTTGGCATGTATGGTGCTTTACCCTTATGCCCTGTGCGATTGCTGGTATTTGCACAAGAAATTGTCAGCATGACCTTGTTGCTACCCCCATTGCGCGCTACATAGGCGGAAACACGTTTTGGGCAGGATGTGAAAAATGACAGCTGTACTGCTCATAAGGAAGTGTGGTAAAATGGCAATGTTGAAAATCTGGAGTGAAAATATTGAAAATTCGCCAAACCTACGAGCGCATGCGGAACTGTGCAACGCGACGTCAGAAAACAGTAATTGTGGATTTTTCACCAAATTTTCAACATTGCCATTTTAAAACCTCTGCTAATGAACAGTGTCACTGTGATTTTCTTACTGTGTCCCATACATTGATTTTGCACACGGACTGCGCCATTGTGCACTACATGGGCGGAAAGACGTTTTGGGCAGGATGTGAAAAATGACAGCTTACTACTCATGAGGAGGTGTGGTAAAATGGCAATGTTGAAAATCTGGAGTGAAAATATTGAAAATTTGCAAACTTACGAGGTGCGTGTTAGGAACTGCGCCAGCGGGGAGTCATAAAACAGTCATTTTAGGAATTTTTTCACAGAATTTTCAGCACAGCCATTTTAAGACCTCTGCTCATGATCAGTGTCACTGTGATTTTCTTAATGTGTCCCATACATTGAGTTCGCACACCGACTGCGCCATTGTGAGCTACATGGGCAGAAACACATTTTGGGCAGGATGTGAAAAATGACATCTGTACTGCTCATGAGGAGGTGTGGTAAAATGGCAATGCTGAAAATCTGGAGTGCAAATATTGAAAATTCGCAAACGTCAGGCGTGCATAGGAACTGCGCAAAGCACGCTCGTAAAACAGTCATTTTTAGGAATTTTTTCACCAAATTTTCAACATAGCCATTTTAAGACCTCTGCTCATGAACAGTGTCACTGTGATTTTCTTAATGTGTTCCACGCATTGAATTCGCACACCGACTGCGCCATTGTGCGCTACATGGACGGAAACATATTTTGGGTGAGATGTGAAAAATGACAGCTGTACAACTCATAAGAAGGTGTGATAAAATGGCAATGTTGAAAATCTGGAGTGAAAATATTGAAAATTCGCGAACTTATGAGCCTGCATAGGAACTGCGCAAAGCATGCTCGTAAAACAGTCATTTTTTGGAATTTTTGCACCAAATTTTCAACATGGGGTTTTTGGGACCCCTTCTCATGAATGATGTCACTGTCATGGTGTTATTCAAGGCTGAAGGGTGATTTCATGCAGTGACTGCGCAGTGCCTGCAAAATCACCCTTCGGGCCTGAATAATGCCATGACAGTGACATCATTCATGAGAAGGGTCCCAAAAACCCCATGTTGAAAATTTGGTGCAAAAATTCCAAAAAATGACTGAGATATGCAATAAAGTTGAAACCCCCCTATGTAGCCCATCATATAGCTTACCGGCATTTCCTCAGTTCGCGGTCAGCTTTGAAGAGTGTAGACGTGTTCTCGGTCCACCGAAGATCATCGCACCAGAGTCTGGAGGTAAGTATGGGGTGGAGGGGTGTGGGTAGACTGGGTGCGCAGTGGGTGGATGCAGGTTGTGGGAGGGGGGCTGGGAGATGAACCGCGGGACCGTTTTTGTTTAACAGGTTTAAAAAAAAAAATGACGACGTGGGACATTTGCCACGCTGGGGTGGGCTCCCAGCATGGCAGAAGATGGCTGGGGGTGAGGAGACAACAGGGGATTGGGCACCACCATTGGCAAACTACTGGCGGAGGCGAGGAGCCGACGGGGATTGGGCACCCCGTTGGCAAAATAAATGGAAGGTTTGCCACGCTGGGGTGGCTCCCAGCATGGCAGCAGGATGGCTTGAGGGGGGGGCCATGGAGCTGACGGGGACTGGGCACCCCCATCGGCAAACAACATTTGCCACGCTGGGGTGGGCTCCCAGCGTGGCAGAAGATGGCTGGGGGGGGCGAGGAGCCGACGGGGGATTGGGCACCCCATCGGCAAAGTAAATGGAAGGTTTGCCATGCTGGGTGGGCTCCCAGTGTAGCAGGACGGCTTGGGGGCAGTGGAGCCGATGGGGGATTGGGCACCCCGTCGGCAAACAACATTGCCACACTGGGGTGGGCTCCCAGCGTGGCACCAAAGCTTTAGAGGCGGCGTGCGGGCGCAGGGGGTAGCTGCGTGATAGGGGGCGGCGCTGCATGGCAGCTGTGCTTTCCTTTGAAGCAGAGGAACACCGCTGTCATACTGAGCTCCTGCACCCATTGGTGCAGGACGCCACGCCTGCTCAAGGGAGCAGTGCATTGGGTGGGAGAGGCACACCTCCAAGTGTGCTACTCTCCCAAAATGTTCCTTGCGTAAGCGAACATAAAAAGTCTCCCAGCTGTAGTCCTTGCTGTTTTGAAATGATTCAGCCCCCTTTGAACTGTAATTGTGTGTGTAGATTTTTGTTCTTCAATTCCCAGTCATGTAGCATCTTTTAGACAGAACACTGGGGCCAAATTCTCAGTTGCAATTTTATTCACAAGGAAATGGGGAACAAAGAACATTCCAATGTACAAGCATATAAAAGAGCTATGCTGAGAAAGGATTATATACAGTGGGGATGGAGAGACTTGCCAGGCACTGATAAACAAAATGCTAATTTTATGGCATCCAGGTGTTACTGTGCATATACAGTGTCTGGGCACAGTACCAGCACACGATAGCACCAAAGACATGTTTACCCATGGTGCAGATATCCAAGTCTGTGATGGTACATGGAACAATGTTGTCCCTACTCTGATATGTATTGTACCTCCAGGCTGCTTCTGGCCCATTGCTGAAGTGATGGCTTCTGTCCCACGACAGTCTCCTTGGTGGATCAGGGGGCTCCCAATCCCTCACTGTAGCGTACTTCAGCTCATCCTTGGCAGTCTAGTGGAACCCTCCTCCCTAGCCCCACACACTCATAATGGTGCTAGAGGTAAGTAAAACCAGGGAGGTTTTGGTTTTGCCAAATCACCCCTGGTTTTGGTTCTGGTGTTAGTTCTGGATTTGGTTTTGGATTCATGGCTAATATTCATTCAATATAAAATGTGGTCTGCACCTTCATTTTAAAGTATAATACAATGGAAAACAGATTGAATTCTGTAGAAAAAACAGTTTAATAGCATGGCATTTAGCAAGGCCCAGCTGTTAGTAAGTGCACAGGAAATTATTTATCTTGTAAGGTATTTTGAGCCATTACTAAAGTTGAATAGCACATTGCTCCATTAGCTTGCAGTCTAAATTCCTAGCAGTAAATGACAGGAGAAAAGGCATGTTGAATAATGGGACATAGGCTTAGGCAATGTAACAGTTGAGTATAACCTGGCAGTGTAGCCTAGAAGTTAGAGTAATGAGCTGTGACTGAGCTTGGTCCTGCAAACGTGGGTCTGATTCCCACAGCCTCCACTTGCATACTGTGTGACTCTGATCAAGTTACTACTTAACCACCCCAGTGCTCCCGGGTAACTCCTGAAAACAGGCACTCGAGCCTAGAGGGCCTTACCCAGTTACTAAATTATAACAAAAAAAAAAAAAATAACCACTTGCTACCTTGTTTAGTCTGTTAAGAAAGTTGTGCAGTGCTAACAAAAGTGACTTGGTGACTGAAGGAAGGTAACAGGAGGACACAGTAAATGACAGGTGATGATCTGAGAGGATATATTTATTTTATGTATATTTAAAAAAAAGGTTGCAGCATGCACACACAGAGTATATTGGGCCCTCCCACCACCCTTTTGAACTGGTGTTTTTTTTTTTTAGTAAGCTGACTTTGTTGTTTGTGTTGCCAGCAGTGGGCCACCACAGTTTTGACAAATTATTTTTTACTCAGTTTGGATGTACATTTTCCTTTTTACTTATTTTTTTAAATGTATTTATTTATTTGCAGTACAGTGCCATGAAAAGTAAACTGGTAATTATGTAGACAGACTGAGGTAGCATTGTAAAAGAGCATGTACACACAGTGAGTAAAATGCTATGGATCCTCCCACCCACCCTTTTCAAGTGATTTTTTTGATAAGATGACGTTGTTCTTCATGTTGCCAGTGATAGGCTCCCACATTTTCAACATTTTTTTTTTGAAATCCCTACTTTTCCTTCTACTCCCCTACCAGCCCCACATCTTCGGGAGGATCATGGAGTCTACCCCTGCAAGCCACCTTACCTGGTTCCATCGCTGGATCCCCACAGAGCCTCAGTTTTACCCCCTGTGTGGGGATGGGATGGGGCTCTTACACCTCAAACTCTTGCATTTTGTCAGACCCGGGGCGGCCGGGCAGATGGCTGCATATGAGGGCCAACTCCTCGAACCTCCATCTCCCCAGAGCTGGCAGGCCTTTTCCCTGGTGTTCTATGGGTGTCACAAGTCCCCTGATGTCATGGCACTACCGCTGACATCCACAATGTCCTACCCCTTGCTTCCCAGGCCCTCGGTGCTGGCATAGCTTCAGACCTTCATCTGAGGCCAGCCTAACGCTTCGGGCGCTTGACATCCTTTTGAACCCCTCAGCCAATGTCGAGCCACATCCTTCACCCTCCCCCAGAGAAGGCAAGCTGTCATGGGATGCTGCAGCCTTCTCACCCCGGCCAGCCCTCTGACGACCCAGGCTAGCTCCTGAACCTGGGTCACCGGTGTTGCAGATGGAAATCCAACCACTGCACCAGTGGACTAGCCTGTTTTTAGCATTTTTTTTAATGGGGTGTAATTCAACCTCAGCAGGCTGATTATGACAGATCAGCTTTGCTTGCTGGACAGTGTAGATCAAAGAAAACAGATGACCTATGATTGGGTTGGCTCTTTCCTTTGAAATGCACAAAGTTTCCACCCAGCAAGCCAGAACACTGTCATGACCAGCCTGGCTGATGATTGGTGTGACACTGATGAGCTCCTTACAGACCAGTCTGTATTGGACTGACAGTGTCACACACCTCAAAACTAAGCTGCTCTCCTAACAAAATGTTAACTGTGCATGCATGCATGGTGAACATAAAAATGGTACTGTCCTGACTCTTGCTTGCATGGGAAATGGCTGATGACACTGCAGACAGAGGCTACTCAACTGCCAGGCTGCCTCCTCCGTCCAAAAAGGTTTCACATATGATGCAAGCCTTTACTGGCTTTGCTTGCACAATTTTTTTTTTTACAGAACTACACAAAAAATGGTCCTGTTCTGACACCTGATTGTGTAGGAAATGGCCAGAGATGCTGCAGACAAAGGATATTCAACTGCTGGGCCACTGCCTCATCGCCCTCCTCAAAGGTTTCACATCTGACACAAGCCTTTACTGGTTCTGCTTGCACAAAAGTGGTTGCCTCATTAAAGATGCAGACAAATTGCCAGGGGTTTACTAATGTAAAGGCCAAGAAGGGGGGGGCATGCAGGAATAGGATAAACAAGCAACAGGGGAAGGGAAAGGGCCGGGAGGCTAAGGGGGAACGAGGGGGAAGGCAGAGAGGATGATTGGCAGTGGTAGGGGAGACACAGGACTGGATCCTCATCAGGGAGAGGGGAGGGGTCTCAAGGGGTATATAGTAAGAGGCAGGAGAGGAGAAGAGAGGACTCTTCTGTCTGCCAGGTTTTCAGGATCACAGATATCCCAGGAAATCTAGCACATCAATTAACCAGTGAGGAAGATTTGGGCCTTTAAAAGAATTCAGCATGGGTAACATGCAACAGAGGGTAAGGTACAGAAAGAATCTCATGACTGAGTGAGATAGGCATATGGCACAAAGGAATGTGCAGTAGGCGGGGGGAAGAAAGAGTAAAGGTTTTACAGTCTGTATGCAATGGTTTTGATGTGGTGTGCTCATGGCAATAGGACTGAGGGAGGAGAGCCCAGTTGTGCTCCAATGGATGGACACAGAGAGAACAGCGTGGCAGGGCTCAGTTTTTGCAGGCACAGGGCGAGGTGGAAAAGATGCTGCAGTACATACTGCAGGTGATGGCTGAAAGGGGAAGTGGTTGCTAGCTTCCAAAGTCCAGAAAATGTGGAATTGGAATCTGAACAGGCGCTGGCCTGCTTTTCAAACTGTACAGGCTGGCATTGGACATCACAGCCAGGAGGAGTTGATTGAGGGGCTCGGGGACTCAGAAACAAGACAGCCGTGGTCAGCGGAGTGGCTGGTTTAAGGAGCAGAATCATAACTGAGGATGGGTTGGGATTATGGGGGGGGGTTGTTTTCTGTGACTGAATAGCATACCTTGAGTGGGAACCAGGGAAATGGACTGGACATTCGCAGCCAACTGGGGTGGTGGCAGATCGCGGGAAATATGGGACTGCATCCAGAGTCAGCAGGGGCATGTGGCAGAGCTGTACTCAGCTGGATTAAATAAAAAAAAAGTAAAAAAAACAAGAAGAAGATGGGGAGGTGAGAGCAGAGGATGGGTAGGAGTGGTAGGACAAAAGGAGCTGGCAGCCATGTTTTGGAGCGCTATATGTGGGCAGCCATTTTGCTGGCTTGCCATGTGGTCAGGGGCTAAGATGTTGGCCAGCGGCAAGGGCTCGGATGGGCAGAGGCATAAAGAAGGCACCCAGCGGCACCACTTTGTGCGTGGGTGGAGAGATCCAAAACAGAGACTTGCTGGTAATTAAAAAAAAAAAAAAAAGAAAAGAATAATTCTGGGATGATGACATAGGCCACTGTGTCAAAGGAGGCCAGGGGCATTCAGGCATTTATTGCATTATTTGAAACAACCTGGCTCCTCATTGCTGAATATATTCAGGTCAGTCTGCTCAGGGCATCTCAAGTAATCATTTTAAAATGTTTTGTTTCATTTTGTCTTAAAGGGCGGGATAAAAAACAAACAAACACGATAGAGACAAAGAAAGGGGGGCATTCGATGTTAAGCAGAAGCAGGCAACAAGGAGGTAGGGCATGGGGCCTGGTGTCTCCTACTATTGAGCACCTCAGCCAAACAAAAACATATGGCTAAGAGAGGACCCAGCAAAGATATGGTTGCAGTATGCGTGGAGGGCAGAGGTATTACAGAGTGGGTAGAATAGCTTGCTTATTTTGATAATGAGCCGATGAAGATTTCGGGAGGTGTCGAGTTGGGAAGGGAATTGTGGAAAAGGGGTCCTGTTATTTGCAAGAGAAGACTGTGGATATAAGAGAAGACAGTGGATTTTCAGTGAATTATTCAAGTTTCGACTGTGATCGGCTGCTGGTGGATATATGAAGAATTAGCTCTAATCTGGAACTGTGAGTAGTGGTCCTGATCCTGTGGGTGGCTGACTATCGGCATGCGGCAGGGGTCCTGTTTTCCATTTTTGCTGAGAAGTCGATGATTTGGGCTGGTGTCCCCCTGGGATTCACCATGGGGCCTAATGGTAGGTGAGCCTGGGTGGGGACCCATAGCAGTGGCCATAGGCTTGTGGTTGGCCTCCCAGTCTGGATTTTTTGGGGCCCGCTTCAGCTTCGGAGCAACCATCTACAGAAAAAGAACTATTCTGGACTTTCCTTCAAGCATGGTCAGACTTTTCATTTTATAACTTACATTCTGTTTAAGAAGGCAGGGAGAGTGCCTTCTCTTCCTTATTCCTGGGGCAGTGAGATTGCCACGGGATAGTGAAGTATTTGGTCATACTAAAGTCCCCCTGACAGCGAGAGTATTTTGGAGGTCAGAGAAATCCTTGAGACATTTGACATTTCATCTGCCCGGGAAGTGAGAGTTTCTGGGGGCTCCTTGGTCTCCTCTGGTAGTGAGAAGCCTATTGAGGACTGAGAGAAGTTGATTTCCCTTATGCTTTTTAAGTAGTATTTTTAGTTTCAGTTATTACTTGAAGAACTCCATGAAAATATATGTCTGGCTGTTCGATCTGCCCAAACTTGTTGTTTTGGACCTACTGACTGTGACATTTTACTCATTTTAATCATTTATTTTAGTTCATTTTTGTTATTAGGATAGGATTTTGAAGTTGTTTTATATTTTATTTAATTTTGATAGTTTTATTTTCTTTGTGGTCATTTTTTCATTTTTCCCCCCAAGTGAGAGTTGAGGGAGTATTATTTAATTACTTTTTCTTATTTATTTATTTATTTATTTATTTATTTATTTACTTTATTTTACTAGTTGTTTTTGATTGGGGTTGTTTTTGTTTTTTGTTTTCTTTGGTGGCTGGTGCATTCTATCATTGCCTTTAAAATGTGTAGGAGGCCTGCCCCAACGGTCGTGTGCTATTCACCCTTCGTCCTTTGCACCCTCTGCCCTTTTATCTCCCCCCATTGTAGTTTACAACTTATCAATGCTGTCAAGCATTGGGTATCGTTCCCGGGGGTTGAACAGGGAGGGTGAATGAGTGGAGCCTCCGCATCAAGGTTGTTAAATCCAGAAGATACTCTGGGGCGAAATGGAATCCAGATCAGGGTCACCCATGTCTGGTTTCCATTCTCAAGGGCACCTTCGATATAGGTGAGCTGGCAGTTCAGGCGGCTCTGGAAGTCCATCCAAGTCAAGTGGTGTTAACTGTGGTTCAGAGCTCAGTGCTTATGTTACATACAGTAGCTAGGTGCTGTTGGTTGTGCTTGGATACAGAGGTCAAACCAGTAAGTAGGACAATGTTTGCAAGGTACTAGTATGAAACGATTAATCCTTAGGTACTTTAGCATGGACATGAGCAAGTCAGTGATTATAGTACGTATGAACTGGATAATATATGCAAGTTGCTTAGATGCTTGAACTGATGAGTCACTTGTTATGATTTGATAATTTTTGGCCTTTCTCTGTATCCCACATGTAGGGAGGAAGCTTAGTCCAGTATTATGAGACCCCCAAAAAGAACTATGATATCAAATGATTATTCTGTGTCCAACTGATGAAGGAGTCAAGTAGGAAGACACCCCCAAGAATATGAGTAGCAGTAGATCACCTCCTCCAGCACCGGAGAATGTGACCAGTAGCGTGCAGGAGAGGAAAACCCCCTTTGGAGGGGAAATCTCTGAGGACCCATGGCTACTGACCTGCCCATCCTTCTGGGCATACTAAAGGAGAGTAATCCTAAATATTTCAATCAGCTAATCTGAACCCTAAGTTGTAGTACCCAATCCAAAAAAAAAAAAAAAAAAAAACTGAAAACTGAAGACGTATTGAATCATGACATGTCAGGTGAAATAGAGCAAGCATCCACTCTAGTGAACTCCAAGTTCGAGAATCCATGAGCAGGCCAGAATGAAGTAGAGTGGAATCTGAGGTTGATATGAGTTTGAAACGATGAGTTGCAGGCGGTAAAGCACTCCAGCAGGTGAGGATGACTTCACAGAGGAGATTGAGGAATCAAAGGTTCAGCATCCATGTCTAGAAGGAGGACCGTTAGGTCGAGTTCTGCACAGCTAGATTAGAAAATGAAGGTCATAGCGATGAAGCGCAAGAACTGGCTTGATCAAGAGGAAGGAGCAGTAGGAACCTTCAAACTGGAAAGGGGAAGCAAGTATGTGAAGTAGGTAGAGATCGTAATGAATAGGTAAATATAGGTAAGATGAATTTCCAGCTCATGAGGAGCACAGTTGATTGTAAATGGCGAGTTAGTTGAGATGATCTATAGGCCCTGTAAAGGCGAAGCAGGTAGTGTGAGCATGTAATGTAAATAAGTGAACCTGTACATAGGTCAGCTGTAGCAATAAGTAAAGCTGCAAGAGCAGACATAGTAGCTCAAGATAGTAGTGCAAATTTCATACAGCATAAAACCAGGGGTATAAAAATGATACTAGCAAGGGAAACGGAGTGTATCCAGATGGTTGCGTAACGATATTGACATCTATGTTTTCACAGCCAGAATGATACCATAATTAGAATTGACTTATGAAGAATAGTCTGATGAGTCTTGAATAGTCGAGCTGAAGAGTCCCGGATGGTGGTAACTGAAGAGGCTGAGTCAAATGAAATAGTGTTGTGACAGGGTCTGAGAAATCTTAGAGTGTGAATTAGGATAGTGAAGGCCTTCAGGATAAGCTCAACAAAGTGTCCTGGTAGGAATGTAGCTCTAGTAATTTCCTGTGATTGAAATGGCAAGGCAAAGCATCCAAAGAGTAGATGATGAATGTCTAAGTATCCAGATGCGAGTCCATAGTAAAGGAGCTGCTGGAGCTAGGCTGACATGGCAGCAGGTAGGCGTATAGAAGTATATGCAAATCTCCAGGCACTGAGCTGGCGAGCAGGTGTAGAGTAGAAGTAGTTAAACCTCGGCCTGAGGGGCGAAAGCAGATCATAGTAGGAGACCCCCCAAAATAATGATATCATACAACTGTTCAGCATCTTCACAAATGGTAGAAGGAGTGAGACAAAGGCAGATGAACTGGCAAATCATAGTGAAGTCATACAGCTCCGAAATGAATGCATAAGCCACAATGAGGAAGGCATACTGAAGCAAAGTCAGGTTGGTAATCCAGGGAGGAATTGGAGGCAGTAGATCCGGATCAATGACGCATCTTGGTAGGAAGCATCCAAAGAAATATACGGAGGCGAGACCAAACGAGGTGAGGAGGTGCGGCTGAACCATGTAGGCTAGCAGATGTGGTGGACCGCATGGAGGTCAGTGGGTAAGTGAATAGTAAATAGTAGCTAAGCCCCACAAAGGCTAGCAGGCAGTGGAACCCCGTGTAGGTGCAGCTAGTAAGAGAAGTGGGGTAGCAGCTAGCCCCACGTAAGCTAGCATGCACAGCTGAACCCCACGAAGGTCAGCTGGTAAGGTAGTAGAGAGTGGCCCCATAAATGTTAGCCAGCATGGCTGGAGCACACGTAGGTCAGTCGATAACTGAGTAACAATAGAGTAAATGCAGGGCAGTAACATAGGAAGCATCCAGGAACAAGAAGTAAATCCTGAGATGTAACATAGATCCTAGACGAATGGAGAGATGGAAGCAAGGTGAGAGCAGCAACATCCAGAACTTGAGTAGTATGGCAGAAGGCTAAACATCCTGGTATACATCCGAGTGTGACGGAGAAGCTCAGGTGATGGCTAGGAAGGATCTGCAGTGGATGGCTGAATAAGATCACGCCATATAAACCTAGGACAGTAATGCTGCAAATGTCAGGAAGCCTCAGGCATGTGGAGAGTTCCGACTGAGCTGGCAATATGAGGAGATGGCAAGCAGGATAAGCAAAATGGCAAGCATGGTGCAAGGGCAGATGGGAACGATATGAAAGACAGGTGGCAGCAAGCAGGATGCCCAGTAGTAAGCCGTAGAATGAGCCTACGTAGTGCCATTAAAATATAATCTGATACAGACGCCAGCCAGCAAGGCCATATTGTAGTAATAGCTGCAATATGCAAGGTACCACGGCTTACAGGTCAGGGCATGAAAGGCTTGTGAAAATATATCTCTGTACCTGCATAGCAGTGCCAAGGTGTCACAGGCCATGATGAAGCTGTCAGTCTTGTCATACAGATCACTAGCATACGTGGATGTGGGACAATTATCCAATACAGGAAGTTAGTATGGAATGATGTAATAATGATGTCAGCCAGAAGCTAGGAAGAAAATGATGTGCCAAGCAGCATATATCAACCAAATTAGTACATGTAAAGTGTTAAAGAGGTAGTGCAAGGATTGCAGTAGGTCCTTGAGGCTCTGCACCATGCTGACATCATGTAGGAAGAAAGTGCTGCCCAAACTTCGGATTACGTAGAAAGCAATGACCGCCCAGACCTGCATATGATGCAACTCCCAAGGTTCAGCAAGAATTATGAAGAGGAGCTAAAGATGCCCCAATTATTATCCCCATGTATCAGATGAGCAGGTAATAGACAGGAATGAGGTAACTGGGGGAGATACGTAGGCTGGAAGTTGCAGCAGGTATCGCCGTTAGCAAAGGCACAGGCATGAGGAAGAGCATCCGGAAAGGAAGGCTGATAGCTCCTAATGCAGACGGGTAGAAGAGGAGGTAACTCGGTGTCCAGTGTGGTAGCAGGAAGGGAAGTCCATGTCGGTGGAGGCGGCTTTTGGCCGTAACGGAGTAGAGCGGGCGGCAGCAGCCCAGGAGGTAGAAGAGCTCTGAAAAACTGAATAACGTGTAACTCGGTGGTAGCAGGGCTACGACTGTTGGAAGGGAGCATGAAGAGTAGTGCAGGAGGAGCGCAAGCAATACGCCCAAGGAAGCCAAACACGGTGTAGCAGGCAGGTAAGGAGCAGAGCAAAGTCCCCCCAAAAGAAAAGAAAACACACAGAAGACGGGGGGGGGGCAACAAACGAGCAAGCAGCAAAGGGAGGCAGGCAAGTGAGATGGGAGGTGGGGAAGGGGGAGTAGTGACACAGGAAAGAGCAGCCAAGCACCACAACATGCCGTCAGCGATTGTGACTCGCTCTAAGCAGAGCAGAGCGTAGACTGCTGCTTTAAATAGGATATGGGGGAGGAGCTCTTTCCCCACTTAACTACAGGCATAGCCCTAAATTTAGGCAATGCCAGGTCCATCAAAAACAAGACTGCAATTATTGCAGATCTTGTTGGGACAGTGGATCTGGCTTGCATCACCAAGACCTGGCTGGATGAGAACTCTTGCCCTATATTGGAGGCCGCAATCTCAGCTGGGTACTCGGTTATACACTGCTCAAGATTGGATAGCAGGGGAGGGGGGGTTGTTGTCTGTTTCAAGACTAACTGGGCCTCACGAGTGTACCAGTTGAGGAGACTAAGTGTTTTGAGTGTACCACAGTAGCAAGTGTAGGTTGTAGGATCGCCCTCATCTACCATCCACCCGGGGATGAGAAGCGCTTCTTTCAGGAAGTGGCGGATTTCGTGATCAACATGGTGTTTGATTCACCCAGACTGATGGTCCTGGGTGACTTTAATGCCTGGGTCAGTGATGAACTCTCGCAATTTGGACAGCACTTCCTCCAGTTGATGACATCTCTGGGCCTTACACAGATTGTTACCACTGCTGCTCATAAACACTGTCACTCTCTTGATTTAGTCTTCCTCCTGGGGATCGAGGCCTCTGATTTGGGGGTGGAACCAGCCAGATGGTCCAATCACTGCACTGTGGGGTACAATTTCTGCACCCCACATCGTAGGCCTGCCCCTGTGGAGATGGTCAGGTACCGCCCTTTACGAGTTGTAAGCTCCGAAGGCTTGGGGTGGTACATGACCTATCAGGCTTTCCAGTGGCAAACAATGACCCAGATGCCTTAGTGATGGCCTATAATAAGGCTGTTTCTGTGGCATTGGATGTAGTTGCTCCTGTCTGAGTTCATCCTCTCTCCCTTCACCCTCAATCCCCTTGGTTTGATGGGACTTTGAGAGAGATGCAGTGGTTGGGATAAAGGTTAGAGTTTTGCTGGCGGAAATCCACCCTTGATGCCAACCACCTTAGATTGATGGATCATTACTAAGCCTATCAATCTGCTATCACCCGTAAGAAGGCAGAGTTCATGTCCGGGGAGATTGCAGCTGCTCAGAACCGACCAGCTCAGCTCTGCTCCTTTGAACTGTGGACAGACTGTGCAACCCAGCCTGTCTACAGATTCAAAGTGCTGTTTTGCAAGTAGAGTGCGATGAGCTTGCTCGATTCTTTGCAGCTATGGTGGCTGACATCAGGGAGGAGTTCCAATCTGCACACTGTATGGGTGTTGCTTTTTAGTGGTGCTCAGTCACAGTCCCTCAGTTTTTCTGGAGTTCCTTCAAGCAGCCGGAGTTCATGGATGTCATGCGGATTGTCCAGGGTATGCACCCTACGTGCTGTAGTTTGGACCCAGGACCAACAGCCCTGATCATGGTTTACAGTGACATCATTGGTCCGGTTCTAGCATGAATAATCGGATGCTCCTTGGAAACAGGTCAGTTTCTTAGCTACCTGAAGGAGGCAGTGGTGACACCCCTTCTGAAGAAAGCTTCTTTGAACCCAGATTGTCATGCTAACTACAGACCAATATCAAACCTTTCTTTTATAGGGAAGGTGACTGAGAAAGTAGTGGCCTTACAACTGGAGAACCATTTGACTCCCCATGACATCTATGAACCTCTCCAATCTGGTTTTTGTAAGAGGCATAGTACAGAGACAGTGCTGGTTCGGGTGCTCAATAATCTCCAGATGGCAAGGGATCAGAAAATCCATTCCATCTTGGTTCTTTTCAATCTCTCATCAGCATTTGATACTGTGGACAATGGGGGTCCTTATCAACTGCCTAAGGTTCATATGTGGCCTGTTTGGTACAGTTCTCAGGTGGTTTACAGCTTTCCTCACCGGAAGATCTCAGATGGTAGTGTCGGGGATCTATTCCTCTGACCCAGTTCCTCTGTCTTGTGGTGTTCCTCAGGGGTCAGTGTAGTCCCCCAAGTTGTTCATAGTTTATATGCTACCCATTGGAGACATTGTAAAAAGGTATGGGATGAGGTTTCACTGCTATGCTGATGATACCCAGCTCTACCTTTCTTTCACACCTAACCAGGATAGAGCTCTCTCAGTGTTTAACAACTGCCTCACTGAAATCCAAGACTGGATGAATTCAAGCTGGTTGAGGTTGAACTCGGAAAAGACGGAGGTGTTGGTTGTGGACCAGGAGCACCGGATAGAGGTTTGGGGGTGGGTTCACCCTCTGGACTTTTTCTTGGGGGCCTTCTACTCCCTACCTCTGAATGAGTGCATAACTTGGGGGCGATTTTTGACGAGGGTCTGACACTGCGATTGCAGGGGTTGGCAGTTGTCAAATCCTCTTTCTACCATCTGAGGAACATCTCTAGGATTAGGCACCTTGTTCCATCTGGCAATCTCCCTACATTGGTACATGCCTTTGTGTCCTCGCACTTTGATTATTGTAATTTTCTGAACCTAGGGCTACCAAGGGTGGATATCCACTGCTTGCAGCTGGTGCAGAATGCAGCAGCCCAGTTACTGATGGGGATCTCTTGGTCCTGTCATATTTCCTTGGTGCTGTGCGAACTGCAATGGCTGCCAGCACAGTGTTAGATCACCTTCAAAGTTGGGCTTCTGACTTACAGAGCCCTACATGGACGAGGCCCAGACTACTTGAAAGAGCTTCTGGTTTATTACCACCCTAGGCAATTGCTCCGCTCGGCTGATGATGGGTTGCTAGAGATTCCAAGGGTTTGTTTAAAATCATCAGGGTCCCATGCATTTATGCACATGGCCCCAACTCTTTGGAAATCTCTACCCCATCAGTTACGGGAGTGCATGACTCTGGAGGGATTTAAACAGGCTCTCAAAGCTTTTTTGTGGAATCAGGCATATTCTGAGTGACTAAACTATGTTTTTACCAGAATTTATTGTATTTATGAAGTGTGTATTTATTGATTGGTGTTTATTTAATTGCCTTGTAAGACACCTTGGTATTTTGAAAGGCGCATTACAAATAAAGATTTATTATTATTATTATTATTATTATACAGGATCCAGCAGCTAGAAGCTGGCCCAACAGGCGGCAGACCTCATGGATCAGGCCCAGACATTGCTGGATGAGGCAAAAGGCAACAGACATGTAAAAGGCAACTGGGAAGAGAAAAGCCCTGGCAGGTGAAGGAGGGACGAATGGGAAATGTGGAAAAAGGGCAACTCCCCCAAGGGGAGATGATACTTAGTAGCCCAAAGGTAAGGACCCATTGGGAGACTTGATAGTTGATGGGAGTTTAAAGGACTACTTGGTGGGTATCATTGGTGAAACAGGGGAGAAAGGTTGGGAGGAAGTGGAGAAAGCATTGCAAAAATGGAAAGGTAACAAGATGTTGGAGAGGGGGCAAGGGGGCAAAGAGATGGAAAGACAGGAAAGACAGGGGCATCCCAGTACTGAAACTCATGGATCATGTGCCACACTCCATTAAAGAGAAAGTCTGGAAGAAGGATTACGTGGTCTGCCTTGGCTGATAAGGATGCAGCAAAGAAATATGAGCAGAGGGAGATGGTGGGAAAATCCGAGATGGCAGTGGTTCTAGCTTTGGTGGGAAAAACCACCAAGGATACCACATATAAGGGGAAAATGTTTGACACTTGGGTGGTAGACTTTATGCGTTTTAGCATAAATACTGCTGCAGAAGCAGCCGGAGCTTGCCATACCACTAATAACGTATTCAGCCATCATAATAGATGCAAAAAAAAGAAAGGCAGGTATGGATGGTTGCAGTATGACAAGAAATTTTGTGAACGTATGGCCATGCACAGAGATGTGTGGTGGGACTCCACATATGCTGACCTATGGCTCTGGACAATGTCAGGCCATGGTGGGGGGTTCGAGAGGCAAAAGGATATGGGGGCACTCAGGTCCAGACATGCTGGGGTTATAATAAAGACACCTGTAACTGGGCTCACTGCAAATTTAAACGTCTGCTCAAAATGTGGGATCTTCCACTCAGTTTTGTGATACAGGACCATGGGGGACAGAACGAGATTTCAGCAGTATGGGGATTAACACTTTCGAGGGGGCTTCAGGAGGGGCACGGGGAGAAAGGAGGGGCAAGGTGGCAGAGGTAGAAGATTGCTGGCAAAGGGGGCTTTGGGACAGGTGCCGGGAACAGATAAGGAGGGGAGTCAGAAACCCATGACCTGGGGAGGTTTTGCCATGGCCCGGACCCCAATTCAGACCACGATCCAGGTACAGTGGATGGAAGGATACCTGGATCAGGCAGCCAGGGAGACACTGAGGACAGTTTTTACCAAAGGTTTCAATTTACATTATGAGAGGATTAGGAGGGCCATGATAGCAGGGAACTTGGGCTCAGTGAAAGGGAAGGAAGAGGTTGTGCAGAAGAAGATAGAGAAGGAGGTAGCTGTTGGCAGGATAGAAGACCCCTTTGTGGTTCCCCCATTCCGGAAACTCTGGGGCTCCCCATTAGGATTGGTCTCCAAAAAGCAGCCAGAGGAATACAGGTTGATTCACCACCTGTCCTACCTGGAGGGGGAGTCAGTGAATGATGCAATCTTGGATGAGCAGAGGATGGTGTCATACGACACATTGAATCAAGCAATGGAATTGATAAAGGCGGTAGGAGGAGCATGGCTAGCCAAGACAGATATCAAAGCTGCCTCCTGAGACTGTTACCAGTCCGGCTGGAGGACTGGGGCCTACTCAGCTTTAAGTTCAAGGGTGAACATAGAAACATAGAAACATAGAAGTTGACGGCAGATAAGGACCGCAAGGCCCATCCAGTCTGCCCATTTCTTTTTCTACCTTATAAATGTGCCATCGGCCTTTGCTCTGTCAGTGACCTATCTATTCATAGTCATTTGTATTGCTCCCTTATGCCTATCCCATGCCTGTTTGAAGCCCTGCACTGTATTCATAGCCACCACTTCTTGTGGTAAGCCATTCCATGCATCTACCACCCTTTCTGTAAAAAAAAATTTCCTCACATTCCCCCTTAATCGGCCTCCCTCTAATCTCATGCTGTGTCCTCTTGTCCTGCTATTTTTCTTATATTTAAACATGTTAGACTCTTTCACCTTGTTTATGCCCTTAAGGTGTTTAAATGTCTCGATCATATCACCTCTCTCCCTCCTTTGCTCAAGGGTATACATATTGAGCTCCATTAATCTGTCCTCATATGTCTTCTGATGCAGTCCCTGCACCATTTTGGTTGCCCTTCTGGACTGCCTCAATTTGGTTAATGTCCTTGTGAAGGTGTGGCCTCCAATACTGCAGTACTCCAGATGGGGCCTAACCAATGTCTTGTACAGAGGATTATTACCTCCCTCTTACGACTTGTGATACCCTACTAATACACCCTAACACCCCCTAGCCTTACCTACTGCTTTAGAGGTCTGCTTGGATGATTTTAGGTCATCAGTGATGATGATGCCCAAGTCTCTTTCTTCCTTTGTGACTGCTAGCAACTCCTCCCAGCCTATAAGTGGCTTCAGGGTTTCTCTTCCCTATGTGCATGATTTTGCACTTCTTTGCATTAAATCCCAGTTGCCACTCTTCTGACCATTCTGCTAGTTTATCCATATCTCTTCTCATTCTGCCCACCCCATCTGGATCATCTACTCTGTTGCAGATCTTGGTGTCATCTGCAAACAGACAAGCCTTACCCTCTAGTCCATCTGCGGTCACTAATGAAGATGTTGAATAGGACTGGCCCCAGGACTGATCCCTGAGGTACCCCACTTGTGACTTGCATCTCTTCTGACTGTATACCATTTACCACCACTCTCTGTTTTCTGCCAGTCAACCAGTTTGCCACCCAGTTGACCAACTTCTGACCACCGAGCCTACCTAGCTTATTTATCAATCTTCTATGTGGAACAATGTCAAAAGCTTTGCTGAAGTCAAGGTAGAGCGACATCAACTGCTCCCCTTGGTCCACCACTCTGGTTACCCAGTCAAAGAAATCTATGAGATTAGTTTGACAGGACCTTCCTTTGTAAACCCATGCTGTCTTGGATCCTGTGCCCTATGGATTCCAGGTGTTGCACTATCCTTTCCTTAAGTGCCTCCATAATCTTGCCCACTACTGAGTAAGACTGACCGGTCTGTAGTTCCCGCCTCCTCCCTGCTACCACTCTTGTGGAGTGGGATCACATGAGCCCTTCTCCAGTCTTCTGGGACCTCTCCTGTGCTCAGAGACTCACTAAACAATTCTGCTAATGGCTCTGCTAGTTCCTCCTTTAGCTCCTTAAGTACCCTGGGATGTATGCCATCAGGTCCCATTGCCTTATCCACCTGAGCTTAGCAAGCTCTTGTAGGACCCTTTCTTTTTGTGAAGGAGTAGTGCTCACCTCCCTCCCCTGTGTCCATGATGCTGAGCTGTGGGCCCTGCCCTACCTTCTCTTCAGTAAATACTGAGCAAAAGTATCTATTTAGGATAGATGCCTTTACAGGGTCCTCCTCCTCACATGCTCCTTTTCTCCATTAAGCTTAGCAATACCCCCTCTGGACTTTCTCCTTTCACTAATGTATCTATAGAAAGTCTTGTCACCTTCTTTTACTGTTCGTGCTAGTGTTTCCTCAGTTTGGGACTTTGCCTGCCTTACTGCCTTACCTGCTTCCCTTAGGACAGTTTGGTATGCCTCCCTATCTTCATCCCGCTGTGTTCCCTTATATTTTCTGAAGGCCAGCCTTTTGGCTCTGACCTTTTCTGCTACTGTATTTGAGAACCAAAGTGGTTTCCTTCTTCTTTTGCACTTCCTTTTCTGTCTAACACCATGGGATGTTGCTTCAAGTATTGTATCCTTAATGCTTGCCCACTTGCCCACTTTGCCTGTACCTGGGTACTACTTTGACCAGGCAAATGCCAATGGGGTGTTCGGTGGCATGCGCTGCATTTAGGACGTTTAGTACCTGGCTGCAATGGGCATTCCGGGATAGATATGGACACAGAGCAGTTGTATATTTATTTGGGTGATTTTCTGCTAGTGGGTCAAGGGAGAATGGGAGTGGCTGAGATGCTGCAGGACTTCGAGGCAATGTGCAAGAGGTTGGGGGTACCACTAGCAGCAGATAAGAAGGAGGGTCCAGTCCACAAACTGGAATTCTTTGGGATAGAGGTAGACAAAGAGGTTGGAGTCTTCCTTCTGCCCAGTAGCAAGGTGGATTGCTTAAGAGAGCTTATTGGTCAAGTGAAGGGAAAACAGAGGTTGCAGTTGGCTGTGGTACAGCAGCCTTGGGTCTCCTGAACTTGGCCTATCAGGCAGTGACATCGAGGAGGGCATTTACTTGTCAATTGGCAAGAGCAATGGTAAAAGAAAAAATCCCTCATCTTTGGATAAATACCTCTAGGGGGTTAAGGCAGGATTTGCAGGTGTGGGAACAGTTCCTGCACCACTATAATGGGGGTTACATTCTGGCAGGAGGACTGGTTATTCAACACAGACCTCAAGCTGTACACAGATGTGGCGGGGGACCTGGACATGGGAGCATACTTCAGGGGAGATTGGATATCCAAAAAATAGCTGGAGGAATGACCTGCCAGGAACCTGCTGAAGCACAAAACATTTCTAGAACTTTTTCCAATATGGGTGGCAGTAGTCAGCTGGGGGAGACTAAGGAACCAGAAGGTAATTTTTTGGTGCAATAACTGGGCAGTGGTGGAGGTTCCGAACATGCACATGGGGTCCACAGAGACAGTCACAAGGGTGGCAAGACAGCTGGTACTAGAAGGTCTAAGATTAAATATGCCTTTTAAAGCATGACCCATTGAGGGCATAAGGAATGAGACAGCTGACAGCCTTTCCTGTCTTCAGTTGGACAGGTTCCAGTTATTGGTGCCCGGGGCGGCTGTCAAGAGAACGTAGATCCCACTAGAGTTGTGAGAAATTGGATGTAGAGAGCCTGGCTGCTGTTCCAGAGTTCTTGGGCACTGAGCACACTAAACTCATACGAGGTGTGGAGAGCATTTCAGGATTTCCAGAGGCAGGCCAGGATTGAGGTAAGTGGGCCAGTAACAGAAAGTCAGATCATGAGGTTTATGGTCAAGAAGTGGGATGAGGGCATACCACACTCCACCACAGGACTTCATTTGGTAGGCATACATCTGATGTGAAGACTGCAGGGATGGGGGAGCCCAACAGATCAACAGTAGTGAGGAGAATGTCCCAGGGGTGGCAGAAGCTACAGGGGAAGACAGTAGATATCAGGAGGCCTGTAGCGGGAGAACTATTGGAAAGGTTAGTAGGTAGTCTGAGGCAAGTATGCAGCTCAGCGTATGAAGCATCCTTGTCTACAGTGACATTTCTGGTCATGCAAAAGGGGGCATTCGGGGTCAGTGAAGCAGTGGCCAAAAGCAAGCTAGATGGGGAGGGCGGCCCACATTGGGGAGATGTGCTCTGGGGGAGAGGGTCATTACAATCGGGCTCCAAAGATCCAAAATGGACCAAGCAGGCCGAGGGACAAAGGTATGTTTGAGGAGAAGGAGTGACTTGGACTCCTGTGCAGTAAGGGCATTAGAAGAATACAAAGGTGTCTGGCCTCTTGAGGGGGGTGCGGCAGCAGGTTGTTCCTACATGGGGATGGCTCTCCGGTGACTAGCTACCAGGTTACAGCAGTTCTGAAGAAGGGGATGGCTTCCTTTGAGGAGAATGCAGGCAGTTTCTCTTCCCATTCTTTCAGGACTGGAGCAGCCTCCAAGCTGGTGGCAGCTGGGAGGTCAGTGGAAAAAATTAAGGAGGTGAGGAGGTAGCGGTCAAACTGCTACAAAAGATACATCAGGAAGTAAGGTACTAACGTATATTTTGTTTCACCCCCAGATGCCACACTCATCAGGGTTATTTAGATTCTGGGGCATTCCTTTATTTCCTGGGCAGAGCAGAGAGCAGCAGCGATGCTAGGCAGGAGACAGCTTTGATGGGAACCTTAGAGGACCAGAGAGTACTGGAAGGGGATTCAGGGGAAGAAATGGGTGCAGATGCTACCACTAGTTGAAGAGTTATATTAAATAGCCCAAGCTGATATTACACACCAGGGGGAACGATTTAGGGGACCAGCCCTGGGTGGAGCTCTTACACGAAGTTAAATGGGACATGGAAGTAATGAGGGCATGGTGGCCTGGTTTGGTCATTGCTTGCTCGGCCATGTTATCCAGAACGATGTGGAGGCAAGTGAAGGACGTCAAAGTCCTGGAAAAAGCCAGAAAAAGGTTAAACAGATATAATGCAGCTTTTATGTTAGAAACAAGAGGGGATGTACATAACCCATGGTATTGAAATGATTACACAGGTGAATACAGGCAGGACGGGGTATACTTGTCAGAGGTAGGCAATCACATGTTTCTCCTAAGGATAGAAGAAGCCATTGAAGGTTGGGAAGCCAAGAGAAATGGTTTATGGGGGAGCCCATCATCCGTCGATCATCCGTTGCTAGGGCAGGAGATGGGCTAATGGAAGGATGAGAAAAAGAGGGGTGAACAGAAGGATTAGGAGGTGCAGGGGGTACGGGGGAAGGCAAGGCATGGGCTGGGGTAACATCCGGCCATGCTGGGCACCTTTATGGGTTATTGCCTCAGAGGTACGGAACTGGGGGGTCAGATGGGACATCTGACCTCAGTAAAGAAGGAGGAAAAATGACAGACACATGAGGGGTAATAGGTACACACCTGAGCCACTGAAGGAAAAAGATGGGTTAGAGGATGGGTATATAGAAGGGAAGGGTAATAATGGAATGTTGACAGGATTTCAATGTGTTTTAATGATGGAATGGATGATGTAAATAAATTATTTTATTTATTTATTTATTATGTTCTTAGATTGACACCTATGAGAACAAGATCATTACATAGGTTCCACATTACAGGTAGTACACAAATTACTGTTAAGCAGTAATTTTAGGAGTAAACAATCACTAAATGAACTATGACAAAAATAACATTGTGTAGGCATAGTACAATGTATGCCATCTACATAACTACACAGTAAGTGTAAAGGTAGCTGGAGCGGTAAAATAAAGTGAGAAAGGTAAGCCTGGTGCAAAAGTATACAGGAGTCAGGGCACGGAGGGAGAGTACAGCAGCATGATTAGGCTTCATAGCAAAGCAGTTAGCAAACACAGTGGGGGGAAGGAGAATAAATTGCCCCATTAGGCCTTGTCTGTGTTTGTTGATAAGTATGAGGGGGAAGGAGTGGATGGAGAGAGGGATGCCGTGGAGGGAGAAAAATATAGGGGATTCAGGCCTGTAAGGTTAGATGAGCCAAAGAAGACAGGAGTTAGGTAAAGACACTAAGTGCAATATATTAGGATATGAGGGGGAGTGTAGAATTTGGCCCAAACTAAGATCAGCAATGTGGGCTAGTGAAAGCAGTCAAACCTGGCATTAGAAACAAGATGTTTTCTGAGTTCACGTTTAAAGTGGCCTAACGTAGCTGAAGAGGAAATGTCAGGGAGTAGATTATTAAGCCATTTGGGGGCACGATGGGCAAAAGCCCTCTGACCTAGAGAGGTGCAATATCGAGGAATCTTAAAAACCATGCTGTCCGAAATTCTAGTGGGGAGGCTACTTTCATGAGGGGAGAGGAGTTTCTGAACCCCAGAAGGCACCAGGCCTAGACTCACTTTTTTGCCATAAGGCAGGTTTGATACCTCAGCTTGCCTGAGAACTGGAGCCAATTTGCTTGGGTATGCATGTCACATGTCTGTGTTAGCCATATGGAGCCGGTAGAAAGGCGACATGCTTTGTTTAACATTACTATGATACGGTGGAGGGCAGTGTCCATTGCCGACCCATAGATTATTAGTTCATAGTCAACAAGTGAGACCATGGAGCTAAGGATGGCCAGATTAAGAGCCTCCGGTGTTGGGCTATGCTTATGCCTATGTAGCAATCCATTTCAAATATTCACTGCTTTGGCAGTATTGTCAATATGGTAAGCATAAGACATTGTACTGTCAGTCATGACCCCCAAATATTTAAAATGTTAGACTAGTTCCAAAAGAGTACCAACCTCATTTATGATGGTGAGTGGGGTATGCTCGATGCCTGTTCTGGGGACTATAGAACAACATAACTTTTTTTTTATCACAATGTTTTTTGTCACCGCTGCCGTGGATCTGGCAGTGGCTACGATCCCCCCCACTCGGAGGGGTACATCCTCCAGCCCATCATGGTCCTGCCAGGTTCCAGTATTTTTCCTCTCTTTTCTCTCCCATGCCCTCACCCATGCAATGGGTGCAGCAGCTGTCTCCACCTCCACGGAGGCAGCCAAGCACCCTGGGTGCGGGCTGAACCCCTCTTGTTGGGCTGACACACACACAGCACAAACCCCCCAACCCGAGGAAGGAGAGCAGTCCTCCAGATGCTCAATCCTTACCTCTCCAGCTGACCCCTGAATGACCTGAGTCCATTTTTGAACCCAGGTCACCATCGTGCCACGAGGTGTGGCATCCAGCACCCCAACCCTCAGTGCCACCAGGCTGGCTGAAGAACAACATAACTTTTGTTTTTTTGTAGTTCAAGTTGAGTTTTTGCACACTGAACCATTTTTCAACTGCATAGAAACTTTCCTGCCACTTGAGTTCCAAGGACATTGGGTCAGGGTCAGTAGTGTACAGGACTGCATCATCTGTATATAACAGGATTTAACAGTGACATGCAGAAGGGAGCTTGCTGAGGAAAATGCTAAACAATAATGGTCTTAGTATGGACCCTGGTGGAACACCGGAGAGAACAGGTCTGTTATCTGATGGTACATTACCAATCTTAACTTGCTGAGAATGAGTTGGAAGGTAACATTTGAACCAAGTGACTGTGTCTTTGGCTAGACCAACTGAGGCAAGCTGTTCAACGAATAGGACATGATTAATCGTCTCGCACGCTTTAGTTAAGTCGATAAATGTTGTGCCAAATGGTGCCTCATGATCCAAAGAATTGTGGAGATACCCAATAAACTCCAGTAGTGCGGTAGTGGTGCTATGACCTTTGTGAAACCTGTGTTGCTGTGGGCATTGTAAATTACACTTCTCTAGCTGTGAGAGTTTACTTTTTTGATCGGAGACCGCAGTAGGCAGTAAGGAGCTGAAACATACAGCTGCTTTGCCAGAAAAGGGGAGTGTGGAGACTGCAGTTGACAGTCTGGGAGGGTCAGCAGCAGAAGTTTTGTTTGGTGGCCGTAGTCAGCGGCACAAGAGAAGGCTGGAGACCACAGTCGGTGGTTGGGTTTTTCAACTGTAGGAGGGCTGGCCTATCGGTGCAAAAGGCACCAACTTTTGAACTTGGGCTGGACTACTTAAAGGACATATCCCAGCCACAAAGGCACTCTGGGGAACTGTGAGAGCTTGCTTTTTCATCCCACCTGCGCCCCAACCTCTATTAAATGGTCTGGGGAGGTGGAGCCTAGGAGGAGGACAAACGAGGATTGGGGGACAGTGAGTTAAAGTAACTATTGGGATGGTACAAATAATTTTTACAGCAGGGTAGAGAGATCAACCTGATCATGAGTTGCTGAAAGGGAAATGTGCTTAAAATGTTGTTGTAACTGTACTGCATATAACTGTTGGGTTCTGTGGAGGTTCAAATCTGATTAAACTGTTAAATACATATAAGTTACCTAGTGCAGGCTGTTAGATCAGTTAGCTGCTAATTTGATGCCTAGATTAGGAGCTAGGTGTGAAGATACTAAATTGTTACCAGTTAGCTACTAAACTGTTACCTGGTTAAAGTGCTGGTTTGCAGGGTGGAGGAGTAGCTGCTGGACAAACTTGGGGGTGCTACCTAGATTAGGAGCTGGTGCTAGGGCTGTAGTTTTTATCTGCTGGAACTATTAGGGGGCAGTGGGAATAGATCTATACCACCCCAGTATGGACACCTGGAGAAGGGTGAGAGGTAGTGCCCCAGAAGGAGGAGGCTGGGAAAGGGGGGGGGATGGACCCAACATGTGTAAGGAAGGACTGGCAGGGTGGTCTGAGACTACCACAGCAGGTATCTTTGGGAGAATTGTAGATTGCATGGGCTGTGGGGTGGCAATCATACTAAATCTGGCATGGAGGGTGGGAGGTTGCCCACTCTGCAGGCAGTTACGGCAGTTCAGGGGAGAGGTAAACTGGCTAAGGAGACAGCTGGAGGAGCTGGGGGGCCAAGAAGGAAAATGGGAGGGGATATGGGTGGCAGGTGGGAGAAGTTGAGGTAAGGCCAGAGCATGGCTCAGAAATTAGGGGAGGCTACAATTCAAAAACCAGGAGGGGAGAAATTAGGGAACAAGGACCCTTGGCAAGGGAAGCTGATGCCAGAGTGAAAACTTATGGGGATGGGGTAAATGGTCCAGTTCACATGAGGAGGAAGGGGGTCAGATCTGGAGAGACAGATAGGGGGCTGCCTAGAAGAGTAGACAGCGAAAAAGTTGAGCAGAAGGAGAACAGGTCAGGAGGCGTGGAAATGTGGCATTCTAGAGAGGCAGGCAGGGGGAAATCTAGAAAGGAGTTGGAGACTGGCATAGAGTGTTGCAATAAATTGGAACTACTAAGCAACCTAGAAAGTGAGGAGGAGGAAGTGGAATCGAGGGAAATGAAATCAAGGACGGAGGGAGTAAATCGGAAACCCAGAGAGGGTCAGGGACCTGTAATGAAAAGGTTAGAAATAGCTCCAAAGGGAGAAGTGAAGACTCAACTGTTAATCAAAAGGGGGGATGCACCATATAGTAGGCATGGGGGTTGAGGGCATGAGTGACAGAAAATTGGAAAATAAGGAGAGGGAGGGGAACCCATTGAGGATGACGGACTGGACCAGAGAAGGGGCCCTAGGTCAAGGGGACCCACGGAGGGCCACTGGAGACAGAGGTATAAATATGAGGGGAAAGGACGACAGATTGGAGCAAGGGGTAATGATCAAGACCTGGGGGACAGGCACGGACAAGAAAGGGAAAAAGGGGATATCCAATCGGTCTGAGGCTAGTGGGCATATAAAGGGAGGCAGTAAGGGGAGGGTGACAAGGGGATCTCTCATAAGGAGGCGGGAGAATTCCCAGGGGAAGGAGACTTTGGATCAAGTGGGGAGGGGCGGGATCACAAAACAGAGGAAATCATAAGGATGAAGGGGTCATTAAGGTTATTCTGCTGGGGGATTCCATGATTAGGGGGATACGCTGGGAGGGATGGGGAGAACACCCCAGCCAGGTTAAGGTAGTGAGTATGTCTGGACTGACGGTGCACAGGGCAAAGTTCCTGGTGTATGAACTGGCTAGGGATTGTGGAGGTAAACCAGATTTCCTGGTACATTTGGGGACAAATGATATAGAGGGAAATAGCGTACTGGAAATCCAAGGAACGTTCTGAGAACTGGAAAATGTTGGGATAATGGATGCAACATTTCCTTCTTGGAAATATTGCCAGTACTAAGAGCCTCTGTGGAACACAAATTGAAGATAGCAGAGGTAAATGACTGGCTTAGAAAATGGGGTAAAGAAAGGGGGACAGGGGTATTGGGGGACTGGGGGTGTATGGTAGGATAGAGGGCTGTATATGCCAGGGATAGGCTTCACCTTAACCCAATAGGGAAGGAGGTCCTGAAGAAGGGATTGGTGGACTATATTCAAGTGAAGTGGGATTTAAGCTTGTGAGGGGGGTAAGGGAGGGACAGACCAGAAGTCCCTACCTCTCCATGGGGGCCTAGCCCTCAGTCACAAGGGGGGCTGGGCAACAGAGCAGTGGAGGGTGATGCAGTGGGGTCTAAAGGAGGTGAGAGGTATATGGCATTTGGGGGAGGCTTGGCAAAGGGGAACAGGGACAAGGATTGGGGGGTGGTGCTAGTAAATGTCAGGAGCTTGGGAAATAAGGGTCTGGAGTTCCAGGCCATGTTGTACGAAGGAGGGGTAGATGTGGCGGTGGTAACAAGAAACTTGGGCCAACACAAACCATGATTGGGACTCCAATGTAAAGGGGTACACTATGCTTAGGAAGGATAGAAAGGAGGGCAGAGGGGAAAGAGTGGCTATGCTCATCAAGGATAGCATAGAAATGTCCACTGTAGAAGAGGCAGAGGGAAATGTAAAGGCCTTATGGGTCCACCCTGCAAGACCCAGTAGGAGGAACGGTCAAACTGAGAGTGGTCTATAGGCCCACAGGGATGTAGGATGTTCTGGAGGTTTGTTTGCTGGAAAACATTATAGCCCAGTGTGAACTAAAGGGGAAGGCATAGTGTTGATGGGGGACCTAAATATGCAAGCTACAAGCTGGGAAACCATGACTTCTAAGGTGGCTAAGGAGCAGAGACTTCTGGATGGCTTTTAGGATGTGTTCTTCATGCAGCATGTGTTGGAGCCTACAAGAGATGGACATGTCCTTGACATGGTAATGGCAGAAGGGGAACTGGTGAGGGATCTGACAGTGGAGGGTCCCCTGGCTGGGAGTGACCTCGACATTGTCTGATTCTGAATAAACCTGGGTGGAGGAGGGGCAATAGTTCTAGGACTTTGGCTGTGGATTTCAGGGGATGGAGATTAAGGGCATGGGAAAGATATTGAAGGATCTTTTAAAGAAGATTACAACTAGGACGGACATGGAAGGGAGATGGGAAGTCATTAAGCGGGGACTGCAGGAGGCAGTTAGGAGCTGTACAAAGGTGAAGCATAAGGGGCGAGGTCATGTAAACTGTGCTGGTGGTCCATGGAATTTCAGGAGGTAGTTAGACATAAAAAGGCTGCCTACTAAGCTTACAAAAAAATGAGCGGGGAAAGGGAAAAGGCAGCTTACCGTATTGCGGCCAGACAAGCCACCCGGACGGTAAGGGGGCCAAGTCCAGTAAGGAGCAATGGCTGGCATAGGGGATACAGGGAGTGGAAAAGAGGTTCTTTAGGTATATTGGTGATTGGAGAAAGACCAAAGGCCAGATTGGCAGATTAAGAACAGAAGGAGGGTGGGTGGAGGAGGCAAGGGACCAGATGGAGGTCCTAAATGACTACTTTGTCTCTGTGTTTACCATGGAGGGAGATGGGAGACTGCCAAACCAGGACTGGTTGGAGTTAGAAGAAACAGGGGACACGAATGGAGGAGCAACAGACAAGGAAAAGCCGGGAGGGAAGGGTAATCCAGGGATTTCACCTCAGGATAAATCAGCCAGTGGGGGGAGGACAGATGATGAAATCCCCACTGAACGGGTGTCTTCCACCCTTAAGGCCCTAAAAAAGGAAACATCCATGGAGCTGGATGGCATACATCCAAGAGTCCATGGGAACTGACAGATGTACTAGCTGCACCCCTGGTGGAGCTCTACAATAGGTCAGTCAAGACAGGGATAGTGCCTAGGGATTGGAGAGAGGCAAATGTGGTGCCAATACATAAGGGGGGGTCAAAGGAAGTGACCACCAGTAACTATAGACCTGTCAGTCTGATGTCAGTGGTGGGCAACATTATAGAGAGTACACTGAAGGAACATTTGGGGGGGTTCTTGGAGGAGATAGGATGTCAGGATGGTCGATAACATGGATTTGTGCTGGGTAGATCATGTCAAACAAACCTTGTGGAGTTCTATGAATGGGTAGCATCAGAACTGGACTGGGGAAAGCAGGTGGATGTGCTATTCTTAGACTTCAGCAAGGCGTTTGACTCTGTCCCGCACACAAAGGCGGGGGACATATCTGGGGACTGGGGGCCAGTGCACACATATGCTGAACCACCACAAGGTGGAGTGGCAGGCTGCCACTGAATGGGCCCGGCCTCCACCTGTTGGCCCTTCTGTGGTAGTGACAGAGGGTGCTGCTGTTGTGTGTCACTGCAGCAGGAGGAGGGCCACAGCAGCAGCTGCTCCACCACTTCCCCACAACTGCCACCAGCACCGCCCTCACCACCACCACTACCTAGTTTTCCCCCCATCAGCAGACCCCACAATGCCTGCAATGCAGGCAGACATTGCACTTTTGTGGGCTGCGGTGAAGGAAACTAACGAGAGGGTGGGTGCTGTCCAGCAGCAGGTGGAGCAGATCGAGCAACACCAGCTACAGATTGTGTCGATGCTTCATCTGCTGCTGCAACATCAGGGTATCCCCATTAGCTTTTTTTCTCAGCATACTTCCCCCCACTGCTGTAGTGTTTTGTCTTTTGTTTATGCTTAATAACAGACAGAGGGAAGGCCACAGTACTAGTTTAAAGGGAAGCAGTCAGCAACAGGAGGTCCTGCCCCCTGCAAGGCTTACCCTCTGGTTAAGCCTTTTAAGTATGTTGCGGCATTCTTCTTGCACTGCAACATACTTTATTTTAATAAAGAAAGGTCAGTGACCTAGAAGTATGGTGGATGCTATGGGGGCTCCAGTATGTATAAAGGTGCAACGACGACATACCATGCACTTCAATACAAAAGTATTGAAGCGCATAGTACGTCTCTGCTGCAGCTTTCCTTTACACATAATGGAGCCCCCATAATGTCCGCCATACTTCCGGGTCACTGACTTTTCTTTACTAAAATAAAGCATGTTGCAGAGCTAGAAAAATGCCACAACATACTTAAAAGGCTTAACCAGAGGGTAAGCCTTGTAAGGGGCAGGAGCTCCTGTTGCTTACTGCTTCTCTTTAAATATATACATACACATACAGTGATACATGCTCCTTATTGCCCTGTTATTATAATCCAGTGCCTCAATAATGTTTACTTTCTGTTATGGAGTGGTTGTGGAAAAGCTGGTGTGAGCAGTACAAGTATGATGTGCTAAATTGCATGTGTGCAGTCAGTGTTGTTTCTTGTGTGTGTGTGTGTGTGTGTGTGTGACATCAGACATTGTGCAGCTTCTTGCAAACATTTATTGCTGACTTGTTGGCATGTTTATGGTATAAAGAATAGCGATAAGAATAACGTATATTTTATTGTCATCATCATCAGTGGACTAAGTGATAAGATATTTTTTCAGAGGTGTCAGGCCAGAGTGCACCTTAGTCACATACTGCACACATGACTTTTAGGAGAGCATGTGTTTTCTGTGCTATGATCGCCACAAAGTCATGTGTGTACTGTGAGTGATTGAAGTGCACAGTGACCTGATACCTCTGAAAAAATGTCTCATCACTTACTTCACTGGTGCTGTTGGTACAAATAAAATATATGTCATATATTCTTTCTTATCTTTATTCTTGAGATACTGCAACAAGTCACACCATATATACGTTTGCACAAACTGGATAATGTCTGCACACACAGTAAAGAACACTGACAGCACACATGCAGTTTAGCACAACATCCTTGCATTTCTCAGTCATGCTTTTTGCGAAACACTTCAAATCACGAGTTCTGACACAAAGTAAACATTACTGAGGCTCCAGAAATATTTCTTTTTTGAAATAGACATTAAAGCAGCAGTACAACAATCTGGTGAAAATGTTGACTTACATTTTTTTATGCTATTTTACATTGCCACTTTACTTACTTCCTGATACCATTCTTTCCAGTTTATGTGTCTGTTTTAGTACTTTTTTTTCCATGTCTGAAATAATAAAAGGAGCACTCCTTTTAACATGGTGCAGACCAGGTCTTGGTCAGTATTTTCCACTGTTTTTCTCCATCAGTTGTTATATATTACCTCTGTTGTAAAATTAACAATTATGCATCAGGCAGTGTTTTATGACCTCACAGAATAATATTTATTCAAAAACAGCTGCAAATAATGATGAAAACCTGGTCAGAGCCATATTAAAAGGTGTGCTCCTTCTTTTTCAGACATGAGAAAAACTAGTAAAGCAGACACAAATTGTGAAAAGATGGGTATCATACAAGTCAGGAGGTAACTAGTGACTGACAATGTAAAATAGCATAAAAAAGAATAGGTCAAAATTATCACCACATTGTTGCACTGTTGCTTTAATTTATAATTTAAGTATGACATTATGTGCTCACAATCACAACACACAAAATGCAACTGTCTTGTGTCCAGAAAATTCCCAAGTGCAGAGGAAGTGAAATGGGAGTGCTACACTACATGCAAAGTCCCCTAGAATGTTTTGTGCAGTCACTCATGCGCACAGTGGTCACACAGAGTCCCCATAATTTTTCTACATCCCCAAAATGCATCTGTCTTGTGTCCAGGAAATTCCCAAGTGCTGAGGAAGTGAAACAGGAGCATTACACCACATGGAAAGTCCCACAGAATATATTGCGCAGTCAGTCATGCGTGCAGTGGTCACACAGAGTCCCCAGACGTTTTCTGCATCCCCAAAATACATCTGTCTTGTGTCCATAAAATTCCCGAGTGCTGAGGAAGTGAAATGGAAGCCCTACACCACATGCAAAGTCCCCCAGAATGTATTGTGCAGTCATTCATGCGTGCAGTAGTTACACAGAGTCCCCAGAATTTTTCTGCATCCCCAAAATGCGTCTTTCTTGTGTCCAGAAAATTCCCAAGTGCTAAGGAAGTGAAATGGGAGCATTACACCAAATGCACAGTCCCTCAGAATTTATTGCACAGTCACTCATGTGTGCAGTGGTCACACAGAGTCCCCAGAATTTTTCTGTATCCCCACAATGCATCTGTCGTGTGTCCAGAAAGTTTACATACTCTATGATGATGATGTCATGATGCACAGTGTCTTGCCAAACTGTGTGAAGGAGGGATAACATGACATGAATCCATTGTGTTCCATCAGAAATGATGACCATGAGAGAACTGTTGCTGGTCCAAAGTGTGCTGCGAGTCCCATAAATGCGATGCAATCACCTCAACTGGATGGAAGGGTGCCCTTTGTGTGTAGACTAATAGTAGCCTTGGTGAGTTGAGATATATATATATATATATATATATATATATATATATATATGTATTTTCTAGGTGGGAGGTTGACATATACAGTATAGAAATGTACTCATTGTATTGTTTTATATCACAGGTCACACATACTGTTGGTGTGCACATTCCAGTGCTTGATAAGAAATGTTGGCATTGAAATTGGAAATGGAATACTCTCAAGCCAATGAAGGTAAGTATATATATTTTTTTTGGTGGGGAGCATATTTGCAAGTAGGTCTCATTAATGATTTATTATTTGATTACTTCTTCACAGATTTCATCTGCATCCTTCTCCAATCTGGAAATGATGGTCATGGTCATCGATTGAAATGACTTCTGCATGTTGCATGTCTGCCCCAGCCTGGGGGGCCTGATGTTGAAGAAGTTGTTTGGATAAGACAACTATGACCCAACAAAGCATCTGGAAGTTTCCTAAAAAAAGAAGTTAAGGACTTATTACAACTTGATTGCAGCACTAAGACATTATGTTCAAACCATGGCTGCTCCACGCATATCTGGATTAACACAGATAGCAAGCTGTCCCACTGCAATCATCAGATCACAACTTAATTTAGTACCAGGCTGTGTGACAAAAACACTGTGTCAGTGTCCCTGCATCTCAACTCAAGTTACATTTCAAAATCACATCTTGTCAAGTAACAACCTGAGTCCAACTTTTTCAACACTGTCATGGCTGCACAACTGCAAATCTGGAATACAGTGCATGATATGTTGCAGAAATATGTTTTGTGATGTACACATGTATGCACATGGATTTGTTGCACTCTTATAAAAAAAAAAACAGATGAAATAAAATTGATATATTTACCAGTATGGATTGGAAATGGATATTCCATAGATTCCTGTAGACAGTACTGCTGCTGTATCATTGATACAGACCTTCAGTGAAGGAGAGTCATCTGTTGTTAACCTGTAAAAAAACAAAATAAGTTGACTGTATGTGTTTGACCATTGCAGCTCAGAAAAGCAACAGAAAACAAAACACACAGCTAAAGAAAGTTGAATAGCATAAAAAACATTAGTACACATACTCACTTTATAGTTTTAATAGTAAGAAGCCTTGTGCCTGTGGCTGATGGATGTGGTCTCCTGTTTGTCTCCCTCTGCCTTGGCATGGTCAATGTAATGGAAAACCATTGTCACAATGACACTGGTGGTGGGTGCTGGTGGTCATAGCTGTGGCACACGATGACATTCCCTCTCACACCTTCCTGCATCTGGTGGTGGTGGCAGTGGCGAACAGCGGTCTTATGATGGTGGTGGTCCGGGGACACACAAGGTCTCACTCCCTATGGTGGCAGTGGAGAACAGCGGTCTTATGGTGGTGGTAGTTTGGGGGCCCAGATATACTGTGCTCTGTGTTATAAATGTGATGACATGACATATGGAATTTGAGTCAGTATGAGTGGGTCAGTGATTTAACTTTATGAAAAAAAGAACATGTATCATACAAGACATGCGACAGCCTTTTAACCACTTAAGTTAAAACCTGTCAACATTAACCTTATCATCATTCATCATCATCCTCAGAAAGAAAGCTGCCCTTGCAGTCTTCTATGACTGAATTCGGACCATGGGGAAATTCTTTCTCCACTGTTATCATCTATGTCAGTGGCAGGCCTCTTCATGCTGTCACTGCCACCAGGATGGTCCCTTTCTTCAACATCAGCAAAACCATGAGTATGCCGGGGTATGAATACTGAGGTTGCAGTCTGAGCTGGTATGTGCCTCTCATTCATTTTTATGAATATCAGCAAACTGACATTGGCAGGAGAGAGGTTTGTATGACAATAGCGAGCTATTGCACCTGCTGAGCTGAATACCCTCTCGACACTCACACTGGAGGGTGGGCATGTCAGGTACTTCAGTGCCACAGCGGTCTGCTCTGGCCATTCACTGACCTTTCCATGCCAGTATAAAAGGGGATCATCAGGGATCATCAGTGACTGACAGATGCCTGTTTTCAGACACATATGACTCAATCATTCGCTGTGCTGCTCTAAGTCCAGTGGTTTATTCATCATCCAGTTTTCTGGAATCATTTATGTTCCAAATCCCCACTTGGGACAAAGCCTCCCAAAGTGGGTTAATACCAGCCGCTTTTGATGACAGACCACCTGGAACTGCAGTTCTCTTCCCCTTACAGTATATGCTTGATACTACTCCTCCAGGTTCATCATCAGTCTGATTATGCTGCTCAGGTTTCCTGACCTTGGCATGTGACTTTTGTGCCCCATGAATCAAGTGCACCAGTTGTCCACTGACACTTTTTACCTGTTCAGGCCCACCCTCCAGTACTGAGGCAATTCCACATTTGTATTGAGGGTCCAGCATTGTTGCTATTGCAAAGTTGCCACTATGCTGAATGCTCAAGATGTGACAATTCTGGTCAAATACTGGCAGCATGTGTTTCAGCAACACACTGCTAGCACTGTCTCCAGCAACATCAAGGCTATGCTATACATTCGCCAATGTCTGCCTCAGCACCCGCAGCAGTGGTATTGATTGGCTAATGGAGGCAGACTCACCACTCACTGCCTGTGTGACATGTTCAAAAGACCTCAAGATTCTTATTACAGAGTCCATGAGGTGCCACTGTTCAGTCGTCATAGACGTGGAGGCCCCGGAACTGTCATGGTTAGTATGCATGACAAGATATTCTGAGATGACTTTGTATTGTTCATGCAACCTCTCTGCCATGTATAAAGTGGCGTTCCATCGAGTGACAACTTCCAGCTTCAAGCTGTGCTGCAGGAGGCTGTTTCAGATCTGCAGCTGCCGAAGCTGGGCATGGGCCTTTGCAGAGCGTGAAAAGTGAGAACAGATATAGAGTGCAACTGTCAGCATTTTCTTTATATCAGGGCGCTGCAGAAACTCCTGCACCACAAGATTTAAACAGTGGCCCATGCATCGAACCTGAAAAAAGCCACCATTTATGATGCATTTCACCACATTTGACCCATTGTCACTTGCTATGAACCCAGCTGTCAGAGACAGGGGCTTCAGCCACTTGTCAGTTTCAGTCAGTACCATGTCCAACATGTTTTCACCAGTGTGTGAACAGATCACATTGCACATAGCAATCGTTGCATGCTGTCGAATTCCTGGAAGATTGCTACCACGACACTCCACCTTACTACACTGATTATTCATACTACCAACAGCACAAACCCCCAGCACCTGCACCCAGTGTGCAGTTATACACAACTATGAACTCTCCGCTGTTTTGCCACTTGTCCACATATCCATACATAAATGGATGAACAGAGAGGAGGGATGTTGAAGAGCATGTCTTACTGAGTTGGACACAGAATGGTAAAACTCGGGGACAGAGCGGGTCAAAAAGTATGTCTTGGATGGAACTGTCCAGTTTGGACAGGTACGTGCAGCAAACAGCAGGAACCCAGAATTCTCCACAAAGGAGAAGGGCAAAAGATCAATTGCCAGCATTTCAGCTACAGCAGCATTAAGGTCACATGACACAGTATGATTGGGTGGGTACTTCAGCTTACGTGCAAAAACACTCTGTAACGTGGGCTGACTTAAACGTTTTACATGGGGTGTGATAACAAATGGTTCTGCTCTGTGAATGGCAGAGGTGGAGTGTGGACGTGTGATGAAGACAGTTGCAAAGGTGATGACAAACCCAGAAATGCAGTTATTTTCCCAGATTTAGCAACAAGGGCTGATGTACCACTTGCACCAGACATACTGCCTTGACCACCGCCACCAAGAAAACTGCTACTCTCACCACCACTGGACAAGACTTCAAAATCATTCTGCTCTTCCACCTCATCACAACTGTAGTAATCCTCTGCTGTTATTTCATCACTACTGCACACATTTAATTTTCTACTTGATGCTACAGTCATGGAAGGGGATAACATGCTCATTATGGTTGATGACGGGGGTGAACACCCCACTGTGGTACACTTATTAGCTGCCATATTGTGCTGAGTCCACAGTGCCATGTGCCTATTCTTAAGCTGTGTATGCTGTCTCTCTGTGCCCAGATGGCTCCCATTTTTACCTCGACTCACACACACCTGACAAACCTGGTAGATTGCAACTGACTCATCATTTGCATCTTCCACAAACAAATCCCTAACAAGGGATTTTGATGCTCTAGTTTTAACATGTCCCCCTGATGCTGCTTATTGGACTCCGTTTTTTTAAGCCATGAAGTAGGGGTGTGCTACATGATTTTTCAGGCAGGACACACTTGGACTGCAACTGACCACCACGACTACCTATCATTATTACTGGGTCATCGTCATTGACTGAAACTGGTAAATCACAACATTTTACAGGGGGGGGGATGCAAACAGACCCATACACCACCACCTTGAATTTCTTTTTCTCCAGTTCCCAACAGGGGTCACTGACATCATCATCATCATATTCATCAACATCATCCACATCTTCTGCTTAGATGCTGGCATATGGACTGCATGTTGGAACCACAGCAACATCATCAGCATGACTATCACCCAAAATGTTTTCACCATACTGTGAATCACTGCATGGCAAATGCATGACCTGAAACGCAGAGGAAGAAATGTCACTTTGTGTGCTATGTTAACATGATGATCAGAATATTCATGTTCAGTTATTGGGATGTTACTAGGGAGTATGACATTATCTTCACTGTCACTCACTGCCACTGCTTCATACTCCACTATATTTTTGGACATGGTAAACTAGTCAGAACTGGAACTTGAGGCAGCAATACTCATATCACCACCACCAGCAACTGCACTAACACCACCGGCTGGGACAGCATAATCTCTTCCAACTATGAGTGAAGCTACTGATTGCACTGTAAAAAAACATTGAAGGAGAAATATCTTTCCTCACATCAACAATGCACTTCTGCGATTGTGTACTACTACCATGCCCACAGACAATCTCAGCACTGGCAGCAGTGCCATGGCGAGAAACAGCTTTGCTTGCATGTCTCTTTGTGGGCATTTTGGGATCAACAGGAACATTCTAAACAAATTCAGATTTTGGAACGTTCACTCTGGGTGGGGGCCCGGGGGGTTATGCTGCATGTGAAGCCAAAAAAACAACTGTGGCTTCAACAACAGATAGAGACGCAAAGTCACAACAAGTTCAGCAACACCTTAACTAACCAATGGTGTTCTCAAGTCACAAACAATCCAATCTGGAAAAGAATACCTTTTGCCGGGGGGGGGGGAGCACTGACTGCAGATTACTGCAGTGCAAAACCAAGAAAAGATACCACAATGGCAGTACAAAATCACGCAGCTGCAGTGGATAGCAGGTTCACACTGCTGCACCTGTAATTACACTGTGGCACTATAAAAAGGTGTAGTATTTGATGTCACGTCACGCACTGCACACACTCACACACACACAGTATTTGTCTACAAGTAATGCATACTAAATTTAAAACTTCAGTAATATACAAGGTTTTTTAAACAACCTCAATGCTGCACCAAATCCCTCCAGACCACAACACACACAATCAGTAAAAAAAGTCAACAATTACTGAAAATATTACTGTGTGTACAATAACACAGTCAGTTATGCAAGAAAAATATAACCAAAAAACAAAGAACTCCCTATTTCTCCAACTTAAATCTACCTACATCAGATATACCCCTTCCCGAAATCATACTTCCACTGTCTCTCAGTACACAGACTGAATGTTGTACATTAACATTCAAAATCCACATGCAAACAATAAACACTCGATGATATGAGCACAGGAGGGTTTCCTGCAATCGATGAACTAAAGTTTCAGCAAGAAAAATTACTCAAAAAGATGTTTTAACAGCTTTTACAAGGTCTGAATCACAGAGAACTCTCAGAGCAGATTGTCTCCTACAGCTTCCTACACACACACACACTACCCCAAAATGGGGCTGTGCAGAACAATCTAGAGCCCATGTGACCTGAAATCCCATGAATCACTGCAAAATTCACCTTTGGAGCCTTAAAACAAGATGAAGTGAGGTGAAGTACATTGTTCTCAATGTACTTTACCTTAAGATTTGGTGGAGTAATGGTTTGGGAAGGCGGAATAATGTGAAGTCATTGTCTTCAATGGACTTCGCATTACACATTTTAATTTGAAATACTCCACTTCGCATTGTGGAGCACTCTGTGAATCCGCCTTCACTCCGTGAATCACTCAACAGAGCGAATTGAGGCCACTTCACCCATCTCTAGCTGGGAGCAGTGGTTGAGGGGGAGGATGGGAGGGTAGCCCTGCAAGGGGACATGGAGACTCTGGATAGGTGGGCGCACACCTGGAAATTACATTTTAACTCCTCAAAGTGCAAGGTGTTACACCTTGGGGGGGAACCTCAAACACGAGTACACCCTGGGTGGGGAGGTGTTGGAGGCCCCGTCAGGAGAAAAAGACCTAGGGGTCCTGGTGGCTGCAGGTATGAATAACTCTGGGCAGTGCAGGAGGCCAGCAGTCAAAGCAAACAGGATGTTGGACTGCATCACAAGGGGGATCACCTCAAGGAGTAGGGAAATGATTCTGCCACTGTACAATGGTCTGGTTAGACCACACCGTGAGTACTGTGTACAGTTCTGGAGACCGCACCTGAAAAAGGACATACAGCTCCTGGAAAGGGTCCAGCAGAGGGCAACCAAGATGATACTGGGCCTGGGGGACTTGGTGTATGAGGAGAGATTGGAGGAGCTCGGCATGTTTTCATTGGAGGAGAGGAGGGACCAGGGCGGCATGATTGAGGTCTTCAAGTACCTCAGGGTAATAAATAGGGTAAACAGGGAGGGACTTTTTAGATTAAAGGAGAGGGGTATTACCAGAGGGCAAGGTTTGAAGGTGGAGGGAGGAAGGATGAGGGGGAAAAAGAGGAGGAGGTATTTCACTGAGAGAGTGGTAGAACCTTGGAATCGCTCCCTGGAGAGCTGGTTCTGGCTTCTATGGTGGAGGAGTTTAAGAAAGGGTGGGACAGGTTTAGAATAGGGATAAAGCAGGGGAGGAATGGCCCAGGGGGGCTGGCATGGATGTCAGGGGAAACATAAATGTGATGGGGAAGGGAGGCCTTGGTACCCACCTGGGGCCTTGAGGCATGAGCAGACTTGACAGACTATAATGCCTATTCTGCTGCCAATTAGTACGTTAGTATGTAAATATTCAACCAGTTGATCCACAATTATTTTTTCAAGCATTTTTGATAAAGGAGTGAGTATCGAGATGGGTCTGTAGTTTCCCCTGCAAGGAGCAATCCCCACTCTTAAAGACAGGAGTAACTAAGGCTGCTTTCCATAGTTGTGGGAACTGTGATAACCTGAATCAAGTGTTGATAATGTGCGTTAACGGTGACAGTATCTCATCTAATGTAAGAGCAACAAATTTAAGGTTGAGGGAATCACCACTAAAGCGTGACTTCCCAAGAATCTTTATCAGGTATTTCCTAGCATCACCAGTTGAGACAGTTCTAAAGAGGAGTGGAGGGTGAAATGGAGATTGGTCTGCTGGATTAGTGTTAGGAGTAGCGGTATTATGGTGAAGGAAATCTGGGGGAAGTACACTACTAAAATCAGTGGAATCTTGATTAAAAGAATTAGCTATGATAGTGGGATCTGGTGGGATGGGGCTGTCTTATGGTCTTTGCCAATTAAATTTTTAAGGTTTGACCAGTATTTTCTGCTGTCACTCCAAGGACTTTTAAGGGCTTCCTCACAGTATCGATTATTTGCTGCCCGTGTAGCTCTAGTGCAGTCATTACGGTCTTTATTGTAGCTCTGAATATCTGCCAGTTTACCTGTGGCCCGGGCTCTATGCCACAGGTGATCCATTGACTTCATTTGATTGAAAAGGCCTGGAGATAACCATGGGTTGCTATGACCTTTGATTTTGAGCTCTTTTAGCGGTGCATGCTGGTCACACACACCATTAAGTATTTGGATGAATTGATCTAAAGCAGAATTGACAGAGCTGGAAGAATAGACAGTGGACCAATTCTGATTGTGGAGGTCAGATTTCAGCAATTCAAGATGCCGATGTTTAAGGACCCTATTTGTCACAGTTCTAGTTGGAGGTTTGAAGTAGTTATTGGACCATCAAAACAGGACCAGTGAGTGGTCACTACAGGCATCAGGGAGTACTGTTGTTTGACAGATGTGATCTGGGCAGTTAGACAAAACTCAGTCCAGTGAGGTAGATGTACTTGTAGTTCATACTGGTTGGACAGTCTACAAGCTGGGAGTGGTGCAATGCTGAGACTGCATCCCTGTATGGGCTAGCATCTGGGGAGAGCCAACAGACATCGAAGTCTCCCAGCAGCACGATTTCTATGTTAAGATTCAAAGCACTTAGGCATTCCATGAGAGAGTCTAGCCCTGAGGTCCTCTGTCTAGGTGGAATATACACTGAAAGGATGGTGAGGGTTTTATTATGCATCCTGAGGAGCACTTTTATTGCTAGCACTTGCATGTTGGTCCCAGTATCAGGTAGAGGCAGGACAAGTGCCTGAAGGTTATCTCTAATGTAGATCGCATATCCACCCCCATGTTTGATAAGTCAATCCAGTCAGTACACAGAAAAACCAGGGATTAAAATTGATGCATCAGCAACTTTTGGGGACAGCCAGGTTTCTACCACTGATAGTATGTCAGGTTTATGTTGTAAAATCCATGCATTCAAGTTATCCATTTTAGGCAGCAGGCTACAGATCTTGATTGAGCCAATAATTAGCTGCCCCACATTTCTCTGTGGCATGGTGGCAAACAGAGGAGGGCCTGGATTGGGGTGAATATTTCCTGAGACCAATAATAGTAATAACGCTAAGTGACAGATGTATTCTTTTAACTGCTTGTTGTAAAGTTTCAGTTGTTTACTCTGAGAGTGGTATGAAGAGTACCTGACTTGAGTGTTAAAAATCCCAGGAAGGAGGGCCGGGGGTGCAGCCACCCAGGATGCTGTGCCAGTGGTGGACATTAGGGTACATAACTAAGGGGACTTGAGGTTGTGAAATACCAAACTCAACAGGCTGTGGTCTGGGGGCCACCTAGGCCCCCATAAAAATTGACAGAGTTTTGATGCTCTGAGATGCAATCTGAGCCTTATTTCTAGCCAAATATCATCATGAGTACTGAGTAGCAAGTTGCCACTTATCCATATGTTTGGCAAGACAAGTGCACAAGTAAAACAAAAATTAGTTAGTTTAAGGCCATACCCATGCATCACATGGATATGACCTAAAATGAGTAGTAGACAGTACCAGACTATGAAACACTACTTAGGCCATGTCTCTGTGTGGTAGACTACCTACCACCATGCACACACAGGCCTGGTCTAACAAAGTACTTCATATTTTGTTTTTACTTTTAACTACTCGGAGGTGTTTACATTATCATGGGTTTGATTATGCATGCATTGCACACACCCTCCCAAACATAGAAGGATGGAACTCTCTTGCAGTGTATGGACAAAAGAATTAGCATGGGTAATAGCCACTGTACAACAGCCTGGTTAGACCACATCTTGAGTACTATGTGCAGTTCTGGAGGATGCACCTAAGGAGGGACATCGAACTCCTGGAGAGGGTTCAGAGGAGAGCAACCAGAATGATCTGGGGCCTGGGGGATATGAAGTATGAGGAATGACTAGGGGAGCTCAACCTGTTCTCACTGGAGGAGAGGAGGGACCGGGGGCACATGACTGAGGTCTTTAAGTACCCCAGGGGAGTAAATAAGGTACGCTGAGATAGGATCTTTTGACTGAAGGTGGGTGGAATCACCAGAGGACACAGTTGGAAGATTGAGGGTGGTAGGATTAGAGGGGAAAGGAAGAGGAGGTACTTCACTGAGAGAGTGGTGGAACTGTGGAATGCACTGCCCGGGGAGCTGGTACAGGCAGCTATGGTAGAGGGATTCAAGAGGGGGTGGGACAGGTATAGGCAAGGGGCAAAGCAGAGGCTGGTTTTCCTGGAGGGGGGCAGGACTGGGGGATGGAGTAACAGTGGAAGGAGATAGATAGAGGGATATGGTACCCAATCAGGGTGCTGAAGCACGAGCAGACTTGATAGACCAATAGGCCTACTCTGCTGGCATCTAGTGTGTTAGTATGTTAATAGTAAGTTGCCAATTTGCCATCAATCCTAATTTTTTCAATCCATGTTACTATACATGTCCAAATGAAAGTTTTACAAAAGTGAATCAGGTATTATTCAGGACAAATGTCTGCCCTACAGAAATTGAGTCAGGTTGTTGCAATGGAGGCTGGAAAGTGAAAAGATATAAAGACAAGAAAATAGCAAGATCTTTCATTGCACCTGCAATCTATGCTGCTGCTCAGTGCTCACACTTACACACACTTTATTTGAAAAAAAAGAACAGATTTGTTAAACTGATGCAAATCTACAGCAACATTCTTCTTTGTTTCATGCCCTTGAACCTGTCAATGACAGCATTAACTGGAATGCTTTTAAGATGGCTATGCTCAAAATTAATGACAGACAGGTGCCTTAGCCTTTCATTTGACACTGTGTTTCTCAATTGAATTTTGATGATCTTCATTTTACTGAATGAGCACTCACAAGATGCTACTGTCACAGGAAGGATATTTAAGTACATGCTGCATTTCATAACATTTGAATAAGCTTGAGTTAAGCCACTTTCATGAAGGAAATTGAAGATCTGATGTGATGCAAGACTTTGAAGCTTTTGTACTTTACATACAAGCTGTGATTCTGAAATGAAAAGTTCTGGATTAATGTCAAGAAAAGTATGTGAAATGCATGTGGCAGCAGCTTTTATTTCCTCTGTGGTGGAATTATTGAACCGTTTTGGTGTAAAAATAGATAGATATTTAATGATGGGCATATCAGCAAACCGATCATTCAGGGCACTGACGATGTTGACTGTGTCATAGTAAAAGTCACTTTTCAACTGCTCTTTATTGCTTTGACTGTCAACTATATTCCTTTGCATGCGGCACCTACAATAAGACATGCTTACATTAATGTCTAGATTGAAGTCACTATTAAGTTTTTCTGCAAATTTCACAGAAGTATAGATATCTTCAAAGTGTTCATCTGACCTCATTTCTGGAAGGTTATTTTTCAATATTTCTACCTGATCTAGTGTATCAGCAATATGGATAGATGGAGATTGCAGGCACATGAAGACTGTATTTATTTTGGAAAATATGTTATGAAGTGCAAAAAGGCAAATAATAAAATCATTTTCAGAATCACAGCTTTTACTTGTGGCTTCAAGGCAGCTGATGAAGCAGCAAAACATTGTTTCATTTCCTCCAGGGTTTGCAAAATGGGAGCGTATGAGTTTTTTAATGCTTCTAGGCTATATGCTCGTGCATACCAACGAGTTGTGCACAGAGAGACCAGGTGCTGACGACCACCAACATCAGCCTCCAAGTTCATCGCTTGTCTCACTTCTTTTAGATGCTCAGTTCTTTTTGGACTATTTGCAAATGCTGAATACAAAATTTGAAGTTGTGCAAACATGTCACTAGTTATTCTGCAGTTTGCTGCTGTGTCAGTTAAACTGGGTGACAGCTCATGGGCCAAGCAGTGAACATACAAAGCAGTTGGTGAAATCTATCTAAAGTGAGTCTGCACTCCCCTGAATTGGCCTGACATATTTGCTGCCCCATCATACCCCCGACCATACAGTTTCTTTAAATCAAGTTTGCAATAATCTTGAAGAATAGAGTTTAATGTTTCAAATATTCCTTCCCCAGTGGTGCTTGTTAATGGGTAGAACCCTAAGAAGCTTTCTTCAACTGAGAAATCTGGCAGAAAGTATCTGACGAAAAGAGATAACTGCTCTTGCAGAGAGATATCACTTGTTTCATCAACAATAATAGAATAAACTGGTGACTGTCTTGCATGATGTAAGATCTTATCTGTTATTAGATTGCTAGTTGCATGCAATACATCATTCTGTATTGTAGGTGATAGATATTGCTTTCTGGTCTTTATACCTTCCTGTCTTAACTCAGAAATTGTGTGCAAATGTGACTGCAGTGAAGGCTCACATTCAGCAATGAGCTTAACTAAGTCCCAAAATTTCCCACCAAAATCTTCATCAATATTTTCTCTATGACCTCTCAAAGTATCCTCATGAGATACAAGATACCAAACAGCCTTTATTATTGGTCGGAGAATCTTTCAGCTCTTCTCCTTTTCTTCATCTGCTTGCTTACACAATAACTTATCCACATGTCTACTCTCATTTTGAAACAATCGCCACTGTAGCACATTTTCTCTATGCTGACTTGACTTTTCATGTGTAACAATTAACTCAAGAGCTTTTCAAAAATGTGTAATGCCCCCTTGAACCCACTGTGAATTTGTCTTTCTAAAAAGCATGCATGGAAAGTAGAACATAGAACTTTTAGAGATACTGTAGTCTAACCAGTCTTGCTTAACACGTTTGCCTGTTATTTCAGTGATGGTATAGTACCAATCATTGCGAAAAGTTCAAAATTGTTTAGCAGAAACATTATATTTCATTGTATATTTACTTAGTTCAGGTTGAATAGACCCTGTATTTACAAATTCTGATTTGAGGGAAGGCAGAATTACTGGTGGTCGATCAGCAGGAACAATTACCATCTGTGAACTACCATTCTCACTTGGAATACCATGGCAAAGTGTTTCATTATCATCATCATCATATTCATTTTCATTATGTGTGACAATGGACAATGGCGGCTCATTTGAGCAATCAACGTCATTCACATTTGCCTCACTTTCACTAGGGTCTATGTTCATACCGGGCTCAAAATATTCAGAATCATGTCTGACCTTAACAATAAAGCAAGAATTGGCACTGCCAAGGTCCCAGTCCTCTATTTCATTGACATCCTTAGCCTGGGAGTCTAGAATATTGTCAGGTTTTTCAGCATAACTTTTATCAGTTATTGTGTTATTGCCACTACTACCTTCAGAACAAGCAACTGCAAATGTATCTGTAACAAGTATTGTTGACACACCCACTGATGGACAAGATAATTCACTACAGCTAACTGTATCAGAATCTGATGATTCATTAGAATTTATGCTCTGGTTATTATCACTACATGCTTGTGTTACAGATGTAGTCCCACTTGTATCACCAAAAAAACTAGCAGTAACTGGATGTGATATATATATAGTTTGTAATGAATAACTTTCCTTGCTTTCAGGAGCTCACTGTGCATTTTTAAATTATGTTTGTTTCTGTAGTCATTGTCAAATACTGAACCACATTCCAGACACATTACCTTTCTTCTTTTTGTTTTAGGCATTATGTATTATTTAAAAGGTTATATATATCTTTGTGGAAATGTCAAGAAACAGTCACACTGTCAGTTTCAGGTCAGCACACAGCTGAAATAAGAATCCCTGGATGGGCCCTTATTTTATCACACTACAAGAATGAGCGAGAAGTTTGACAGGCACTAGCAAGCAAAATTGGGAGGGGGCGGCACAACCCCGTATAAAGGCTTTAAAGTCTGTCAGACAACTCAGACCTCAGTCAGGATGAAAGGTTTGCTATATATCTTTGTGGAACTGTCAAGAAACAGTCACACTCTCAGGTCAGCACACAGCTGAAATAAGAATCCATGGATGGACCATTATTTCATCACACTACGAGAATGAGGGAGAAGTTTGACAGGTACTAGAAAGTAAATTGGGGGCACAACCCTATGTAAAGGCTTTGAAGTCCGTCAGACAACTCAGACCTCAGTCAGGATGAAAGGTTTGTTATACAGTATATCTTTGTGGAAATGTCAAGAAACAGTCACACTCTCAGTCTCAGGTCAGCACACAGCTGAAATAAGAATCTCTGGATGGGCCCTTATTTTATCACACTACAAGAATGAGGGAGAAGTTTGACAGGCACTAGCAAGCAAAACTGGGGGTGGGGGTTAGGGGTACAACAACTCAGTCTACAGGCTGCTCTACACTCAGTCAATGAGACCTAAGACTAATGAAAGGTTATACATCTTTGTGGGAAAAAAAAAGACCAGTCAAAAAACATTCACACACAGTGGCAGTACAGAGCAGCATTAGGGTATAAGTTTCCCAAATTGTTTAGATATAGCCCCTTCCATCTCCTCTCTCTTCACTATAGCAGCTGCACACAGCACCTGGGCTGGCTCAGGTTGTAATATCTATCAGAGGCCAGACTTGCCCTGTGGCCTGCAAAATCATCAGAAGAAGCAGCAGCAAATGTTTTGCCTTTTATCCTTTTTTAATGTTTATTTTTTTATATATATATATACTGTATATGATCACAGCTTGCCTTTTGCCTCCTCTCCCACTCTCACCCAGGCCCACTTCACAGCCGGGCAACAGGCCCTCTCTCAGTCCTCAAGTCAGAGACTCAGTAGGCCCTCTCTTCAGGCTACTACTCCACACTCAAATCCCCCAATTCTTAGGTAGTGGACACACACACACACACACACACACTGAACAGGCAGAGACCACTGTGAGTCTACTCTGATTTTAGCAGATTAAGCAAAAAGCAGAATATAAGTACAGTAAAACAGGCAAGCCAGAGAATGAGAGAAACACCAACATGGTGCTTCTTCCTACTGACTCTCCTAGCTACTAGCCAGGCACGTAGTAAAGTAACGCACCAGCGTGACAGCGCAAGTTTTCAGAACACTGTACCACGTGAGTAACAGAAGAACACCACACATGGTACAGTGCCTTGCGCATGCCCTTCACAGTACATCTCCCCAGTGGCCTGTCCCATTTCACAACTTGGACTCATTCAGTTTTTTTTTTTTCACTTACACTCTTAAAGTGACAGCAAGCCACAGAAGAGCTTCTCCGGACCAGATCCCTGCCCCCCCACCGCCCACACCCATGGCACTGGCTCAAGCACTCTCTGAAGGTACTAGGCAGACTGACCTGACTCCAGTCGTGTCACACTCTCCCATCCCAGCCACTTGCTGATTGTAAAAACAGTATTTTATTCGGGAGAGCCTCCTCAGCCCAATCCCCAACCTCGCGGGGCAGCACTCATTCAGTCGCTTGCTCGCTGTGTAAATATTTATTTGATGCATGTGCACAAAATTGCACACAGTCTGTCCCGACTCCCGAGGAGCAAACAGTGAGTGAGCGAGCCTGCGAGGCATTAGCAGCCAACTGCTGAGGAGTAGGACGGTCGGACTCAGACCTGTTCAGGGACTTTACTTGGAGGATGGGCTCATTGGGCTGGCAGCTACTTCCAGAGGAACTGAGACTGATGAGAATGTAGGGAGGCAACTTGCTGAGAGAAAATCATTGGGCTGGGGTGATAATCCCGGGCGATCCCTAAAGCTGCAAGCCTGTGCCCTTTGCTCAGGTTTTGTTTCACCCAGACTCTCTTCCCCTGTCCCAGAGAACCAACTGGTTACTCTGATATGTCATTCTGACACAAGGCTATTGGTCAAATGAGAAACACATTTCCGCATTCAGTGAGTCTCCTTGAATGTGGAAGTGGAGTGATTTGTTTTCCAGTTCTGTGTCAGTAGTCAGCAAATAATTAACCACTAGCTCAACTTAAGTCACATTGCAAGCCTCAAGAGTCAGACCCCCGCCCATCCATCTGCCCACCCACATACATAGAGACTCCTCCAGTCACACTGCCCAGTTTCACCTCTGCACCTGCACCAGAGTCTCACCTCAGGAGTTGGAGTCTGCATCAGAGATAGTAGATAGACTACATTAATAATGGTAGCCATTACCTAGCGCTACCACTAGCGGTCCTGACTGCTGCAGTCACTACAGCAGTCAGACTCTATAGGAAATGCGGCTGAACCACTGGGTTGTATACTGCACTGTGCACTGCTGTGGTAAAAATACCTGACTAATATGTGGGCTGTCAGAATCAGATGCAAGTGCTTCAGCCACTTATCCCCCCCTTATGTCCACCTCTGCGCTATGTTATGGGGTCCATGTAACTTAAAATAGCATAACCTGAGGAGGTATATGAAAGTTGTTGATAGTAGTTACCATTATGGTGCTGTACCCATTTAGGGAAGTGCCAAGCAGAACTGGGCCTGCTGATGCTGGTCGATTAGTGATGTAAAACAGGGATGTTTATGAATATGTAATAAAACCTTGGCCAATTGAGCACCCAAAAGATGGAGTGTGGTTTCATCATTTCACAGGATAAGTCATCATGACAATGAAGTCAGACCATTTATAGTCTTGCAAAAAAATCAATTTTTACAGGACTACACACACCAAAAAATGTTCTGACTCCTGCTTGTGACACTGCAGACAGAGGCTTCTCAACTGCCAGCAGTGCTGGGCTGCCCCACCAATAAAAGGTTTCACACATGATGCAAGTCTGCCTTTTACTGGCTCTATTGTGTACGCCACTGTCTTTTTCTTTTTTTAATTGTTAACTGGGTAAGGTTCACTAAGCACAGCTGCCTGTTTTCAGAGGCGACCTGGGAGCTTTGGGGTGGTTACGTCAAGTGATTTTCTTAGAGTCACAGTATGCCAGTGGAGGTATCAACCCAGGTCTACTGGATAAGCTCAGTCACAGCTCTACTCTATCTCACTATACTGCCAGCCAGCTCTTAAAAGGAAGGCGAAACTTTTGCTTCCCTTTGTTTCTTTGTTCTTGGAACTTAAAAGTTTTTAATGCAGTTTTGTGCTGTAAACTGTTCTTTAACTTCTGGTGCTGCACTGTGTGTCCTGTGCTGACACTTTGGGGCTAGCAGAGCAACACTGCAGTCTCCCTCGCGCGCGCACACACACACACACACAGTCTCCTCTTCTGTTGTCTATTTTTTAGGTTATAAAACCTAGTTGTAAGTTTAACTTTAATTTGGCAGCTGCCTTATTAAACAGCTCTGTTTTTTTTCTGCAGTCTTATTGGGTATGTGGTGCCCCCTCTCCCAGTCAGTCCCTGGTACACCATTCCTCAGTCTTGTCATGTTTTTTTTTCCTTTTTTAATAATTTTAATTTTGTCACATTTTGTGTTTTTTTCCCTGTTCTCATTGGTGGTAGTGAGGTGGGTGAGAACACTATGGAAAGTAAATCTGTATCCTTTCCAATCCCTTTCCACCGGGCCACTCCCTGTCTCTCTCAACAAATTTGACCTCTCCCTCCTTGCTGTCTGATCTGTAATGGTGCAGAGGTCAAAGCCATGCTGCTCTATATACTCTGGTTTGTGCATGTGCAAACTGGAGTATCTTGTTGCGCACTGACTCCCCTCCACACCCTTTGACCTCTTTTAAGCCTGTCACATAACAGGCTGGCATGCAGGAAGCTGGAGGAGCTAAAAAAACAACAACAAAAACAGCTCAGAGATCTGAGCCAAGCCAGCAAGGTTCGGCTTGGGTGTCATGGGAAATCGACCAGCATGCAGTTTGGGGCAGCTTGGTTTCACTACCAGAGGTTCGGCACACCTCTATTTGGTACAACAAAAATATTGTCCCGCACTGAAAGCCTTCCCCTCATGATGAGGCACATCTGGTAAAGCAGTCCAATGATCCCCTGTTACAAGCTTTTTCTAGTGGTAGTTAGGGAGTGTTGCAAAATTGCTGTGCTGCATGCAATGGCAGAAGTAAGCAATGTCATGCAATTTGCATGCTAACTCAATCCCTTCCAAGCACCAGCGTATTTTGTTATGTTCTGGCACAGAAGGGTCCCCGAATCAGCTCAGGGGTGTTACAAGCAAGGGACTGGAGAGTTGTATCCCTGTTATTTTCTAAGCACTAACAAAAGTCCCAAGCTGAAAATCCTGCCACACTGATCATAGCTCAAGTTGCTGTTTACTGTATGTACAATACTATCATCTCTGCCATTTGAACATAGTTTTTGGCCAGTTGTTTGTTTGTTTATTTATTTGCAATGTTTGATGAGGAAAGGCACACTAAGCTGTCATAGCTGAATTCCAGGTGCATCCTGTGGTATGGGTAATATTACCTGTTTTATCGACAGTGGAATATTGGCCATTACTCCAAGGAAACTCCCCTATTCTTTTTTGATAAGTGCCATAAATTCAGCCTAGACAGTTACCAGAGATGGCCAGAAGGGACCTCTGTTTAATGTCTAATCCAGACAATGAAACCTCAAACAGGGCAGCTCCCACACCACACTGCACTACAGTTTAAGTTATGGGTTTTATCCCCACTTATGTGGTGTGGCACTAGAACTTCTGACCTTCTGACCTTCCTGCCCTAGAGGTGATCATGCTACCTGCTGAGCCATTCACACCAGACACTCTTTATAACAATGCATACCCTTTACTTTAAATGTGAACATGCATGGAACAATCAAGCACTACAAGGTTAAAGAGCATTAGACCCTGTATTTAAGCCAGATGGTCATATTTCTTTAAAGGGGAAGTCTCCCATAGTTTCACACCCATATTTTCCCAACTCCTTATGTGTAACTGTTGTGTTCCACCTCTAGTTGCCAGCAGTCCTATTGCTGTCCAAATCTAGATTATAAATAAAAATATACAGCCCCCAGAAGTTATCAATGTGCTTGTCCTCCATTTTACCATCAATGCTGCTGTAGGATGATGTAATCAGAGCAACAGATAATGGTACTGCACTAAATGCTGTTCCACCAGTAAAGAGAACCCAAAATGTTTGGTCCCCCTCTTGAGTAATGGAGGAACTCTAAGTGTTATGCACATCCTGAAGTGCAGGTCTAATAGGGACTAGAACCATATGAGTGTGATTCAGCACAGATTTAACATGTGTATACAGTATGCCTGTATGTGTTGTGTTAATATTTCTGTTAGCAAAAACAGTTTACCCAATAAACAACTCTGGGTACAGCAAGAGTCTTAAGTGGTATTATATAGCTGTTGTATTATGTTCTGTGTGTGTTAGCATTCTCTGTTTTGATTGACACCAGTAGTGAGACACAATCTTGCAAAAATTCCCCTTTCCCTTTGTAACTAGGCAGTCAGTGAGTGGATGGCTGATGTAAGGCAAGAAAGAGTTCATCTATAAGAAGGAATAGGTTACCAGGACATCAGCTGCAGCATATGGAAGAAGGATAATCTAGTGGTTAAAGCACAGGCACAAGAACTGGGAAAGTCTGGTTCAAATAATACTAAAGTCCCTTACTCTCTAACCCTTAACAAGCTCCCCTAACCTCCTTGGGAACTGTGATGGCCCCTCAGGTCCATGACTTTAACAGTGCCTCCATTATAAATCATAAGCAGTGATGTGAGAGCTATAGCACTTCACTTTAAAGGTACTGAAAACAAGCTGTGGCAGCCCCCCCCCCTTGTAATGATAGCATTTGAAGTAGGAAGTCCCTCACAAATCAGATGCTACACTTCAGCTGTTGTAGGTAAAGAAACTAATCAGTCTCAGTGTTTGTAGTACTCTGTATTTGCTTAGCTCATTCCTCCCATGTCATATGCATTCTGTGTCTTGTTATTTCCAGTCAGAACCCAGATGCAATGAGTATTTGAAATGTGAAACAATACACTTTATAAAGTAAGTGATCTAGCTCTCCACCTTCAGGCTGCTGAAAGGGGAGTGTATAAGTTGTGCAAAGGAGGAATTCAGTCTTGTGTGATCCTTTGGGAAACTGCTCAAGCCTGCATTGTAAATGAATCAAGGGTGTTCACCTGGTTCACTACAGAGTGACTGATTGACTGCTCGATTGATTGGTTGATTGATTGGTTAATTAACTGATTCAGTCTACTGCTTTCCATAACATGTTACAAGTGTCTCACAGAGAGAAATGAGCAGTAGACAGGAACAGCTTTTGTTTCCTGTGAATGAAATACTATTAGATGTATTATTTGCTCTACACATGCAGTTTTAAGGCTACAAGTACTACTCCCTGTGTGAGTGGCATGGCAGAACTGTCTTAAGCCATTGCAAACTTAAACTAAAATCAGGATAGACAGCATTAATACCCTTATGTTTTGTTCTACACTGTTGCTGCAGTGACATCAAGGAATGGGAGGGGCTGTATTACAAGTGACTCATTTGCATGTAAATGGAGGCTTGCTAGACATTTCACTAGCTTGTGTCAGACCCTCAAACTCTAGATATGTGTTGAAACAGAAGAAATGGCTGATCTTTTATTGACATATGTACAGTATTTGATGTAATGTATAATAAATACACCAGACATATCCAAATCATAACTATATAGGAGTCTTCTCCTTCAAGTAATTGAGAACAACTACATGCTGTAATAGAGTTTTACAAGACAATGGACTGAGAAACAGACCAGCAAATGCAAGAATTATTTGAATTGTGTGATCACTGCATACAAGGCAATGTGCCTGTCACTGCACAGTTACTTTAGATGGAAACTATGCCAGTTAATTGGATCCATTTTGCCTTGTACCTGTGGGAAAACAAAACAAGGATTCAGGGGTCATTAGACCCATAAACACCTGGGGTGCCATATGTAATCACAAATGACTGGCACTTATTTGTTTTAATGACAACTTAACCCCAGTCCTTTAATTTGTACCTTATTGTGGGGCTACATGATTTTTTCTGCAAGGTCACCCAGTCATTTAAAGAGCTAGGAGAATCAACAATAGCGGACAGGAAACTGTTACAAATTTTAAGAAGTAGTCAGTTGTAACTTTTTATTTCTGAAGTATGTTTCTTACTCTGTTTGCTCATTAGAAAGTTTTCCATGTAGAGACAGTGTATCATATTATAGCAGAGTGGTTAAGGGCATTGACCTGCAAATCTGGAGACCTGGGTTTCAATCCCATCAGCCCCCACTGGCACACTGTGTGCCCATGAGCAAGTCACTCAACTTCCATGTGCTCCCAGGTCACACCTGGAAACAAGCTCTGGTTTAGTGTGCCTTTCCTGGTTAAACAATTTACCCCTTTCCCTATGTGATAGCATTATGCTGGATGTGTGGAATAGTATTCTGACTGGCATCTGACATATCTAGTTCTATTCCCTTCACTAAATCATCAGCACTGTGACCTCACTGACTGTGACATCACAGGTGACTGACTTGGCAACTACTGAGTGGCTCTGAGTAGCTGTGATGTCGCAGTCAGTGAGGTGACAATGCTGATGACGTATTGGGGGGGACTAGAAGTAGATATGCCAGCTGCTGGGCACAGGGGAGAGATAATGCCTACTAGCATCAGGAAAAAAAAATATATATTTTAATTACCAAAGGGAAAAAAAGCACCTCAGATATTAAAGGTAATTGCTGACTGCTTTTGTAAACTAATAGTTTTAGGCACTACACCAGCCCATGTAGAGAATGGGTAGGAGCTGTCGTGGTACTGCAGGGGTCAGCCTACTAATTAGACACTGAGTCAAATGTGGTGAAAAAGCAAGGCACCCTCTGCTTTGTACAACTGTTTCAAGCAGTTCGATTGGGGTGGGGAAAATGATGGCTTACATACCAGACCAAATGTTCTGTTGGGGGATGGAGATCAGTGAGGGACCATAATCCCGAAAGTATAATGCAAGGGAACAGGACTAGGTAGAAGGGTTTCATTGGATACCAGGAATGCATATAACTTCTGGGTAGAGGTAGAGGGCTGTGGACCACAAGGAAATTTAGCAACAATGATGGCAAACTGGTATTATTGGTTGATAAGTGGGCCAAACTTTGAGAGGCATGTAAGTTGCTGGGATAACTTTAGTGGTAGTACCGTTTCCTAGTGAGTCAGAACATAGCTTTACACAATGACATTGTTGTTATGCTAAGCCCAGATCCCTTTGGCTATCAGAAAACAGCATGTTAGCAGCTGTACACTATTTGCACTGAATAACATCTGGCCAAATTATTTGCATTGTGACTTTGCCAGTGGGACTGACTACTCACCCTGGTTGCTTTCTCCAAACTTGCACCATAACTGTTGCGACTGTGTATGGGGACCCTTAGATTATTTTAAAATTTAGTTTCACACAGGCTTTTATAAACTGGCCCCTTTACTAATTTTCTGTTCTATAGAATAATTTACCTAAATTCCAGTCATGCCGGCGTATTAAAGCAGTCACAAATATAAATCTCCCGAGGACACAAGTGCGGCCGAGGTCCAAAAATGGCTGCCTAAGTGAGAAGCTCCACTCAGCTGCAGTATAATTCATTACTTTTTCCCTGGGTAACTTGTAATTTCTCAGGTATGATCTGTGGATTTATTTTTTTATCCACCTGTGCATTATTCAGGTCCTGATTGCAGCTTCAGTAAAATCAGATTTCTACTTTTTCACCACAACTGCATCATCTTGGCAATCGGTACTCCTGTACGGCAGGGATGGTGGCCTCTCAAAGACATGTAGCGGTAAGCCTGGTGGACCTTACTGATATGAAAAACATGCTTTAGGCCCTGACTCAAGACATTCTGAACATTAAAGCCTCAATATCACAGTTCGAAGAAAGAGAGAGAGTAGAAGCAGCTGAATTGCATATTTTATTTATTTATTTATTTCAGTTTGGGATTAATACCTTTGAGTCAAGGACTCATTTTCAAAGGTTTCACATCAAAACATTGAAGCATATGCACAGGCAGTAATAGTAAAATTTGAACATATGCTTATCAAATTAGTAAATATTAACAGATAGACTGATTAGATAAGAGGGGGTTGGGGGGATCAGCTGAAGGTGGCATCATCTGAGGTGGGAGAGAGGTGGAGCTTTCAACCAAGTGAGACCATCATCAGGTAATTGGGCTGGGGGAGCGGGTTAAGAAAAAAGTGGTATATAGCAGAAAGATGTAGAGAGGGTAGGTAAATGGAAAACTGGGGGTGAGGTACTATCACATTAATGCAGGCAGGTACAATTAATTTTAGAACCAAGGAGAGATTTGAGCCCAGCTTTGAAGGTACTAATCTTGGTAGTATCAGTGAGGATAGCAGGTAGTTCATTGTACCATTTTGGACCTTGATACAGGATGGAGTTCTGGGCAAGTTTCATTCTTTTGAAGGGAATTACCATCTTGTCAGCGACTGCATTATGGGTAGATTTCATTGGGATGGCCAGCTTAAAGTGTCCGCCCAGTGTGGGGGATGTCAGTCCAAGTAGTACTTTTTTTAGAAGTAGGCAGGTTTGGTATTGTCCTCTAAGATGGAGTGGGAGCCACCCAGTTTCAGTGTACAGTGAGCAGGTGTGGGAGTCGAGAGTAGCCCCCAAAGTAAAACAACAGGTCTTAATGAGGAGTGTGTTCATCCTGCTAAAGGCAGTGTTTGTGCCTGCCCCTATAGGCAACCCATAGTCAATGGTAGACAGTATTGAGCTACTGGTGTCTAGTTTGAGTGCATCCGAAGTCATTGAATGTCTGTGATGATAAAGTACACCAAGTTTTATATGTGCAGTCTTGATAACAGAGTCAATGCGGTTTGAAAAGGTGAGCATGTCATCAAAGGTTATGCCGAGATATTTTAAGTTAGATACTTGGTCTAGGATTTCACCCTTTTGGCTATGAATACACAGGGGAAGGTATTTCTTTTTGCTTTGGGAGGTGGTGAAGAGCATACTCTTTGTTTTTTTGACATTTAGTAGTAGCTTGTTTTCCGTAAACAAAGATTCACGTTTATGGAAGCTGCTTGGAGTTCAGTTGTGATGGATTGTTGGTCTTTGCCAGTGACTGAGATCACTTCATCATCAGCATAGAGAACTGTGTTTGCTGAGCAAGCCATTGGGGCTGAGTTGTTGAAGAGGCTAAAGGGTAGAGGACCGAGGATTGACCCCTGCAGAATCCTGAGGTGCACCTCCTTAGCAGCGGATAGGGTATCACCAATTTTAACTCATTGTGATCTGTTACAGAGGTAGCTGCCAAACCATAGTACCATATCTGGGGATAGACCTGTAGACAGAAGGCAACTTAGGAGGAGGTTGTGATTAATAGAGTTGAAAGCCTTAATGAGGTCGATGAAGACCCAACTGAACTGACAACTATCCAAGGCGTTATACTAGAGCGGTGAGTGTGTAGTGCTTTTTATGGAAGTCGTGCTGTTGCGGGTAGAGTATGTTATAGTTATCAAGGTATTCAGTAAGCTGCTCCGAGACCATTCTTTCAAGTACTTTCAAAAGGGGAGGAAGGATGGATATAGGTCTGTAGTTGGATGTTTGGGTTTTATCCCCGCTTTAAACACAGGCATTACGTTAGCTAACTTCCATACATTTGGAAATAATCCTAATTTTAAAGAGGCATTAAACACCATGGTAAGAGGACCAGCAAGTTCATGAAGGAGTAGACCAACCAGCTTCATGTCAAGCAGATCCACTCCCATCCTGGTCTTGCCAAGTGCCCTTTTAATATGCTTGATGGTTTTGGCTTTGGTGACACGTCTAAAGTAAAAGGGTGGTACATCTTTCCTTAGGGGATCTTGAGGGGCAGTTGAGAGTTACTGAACATGCATATCTTTGAAGTAGTCACCAGGGAGTACACTTGAAAGGTCAGTGAATGCGTTGTTGAGCTCATTGGCAATTTTGATGGGTTCCTGTAGAGGCCCCTTTACAGTCAACAGTAGATCTGGGGGGTCTTGGGGACTTTTCCCATTAAGAATTTAAGAGAGCACCAAAAATCTCTTCCGGAACCCCAGGTTTTGGTTAGTAGATCCTTATAGTAGGAGGCTTTAGCCTGTCAGATGAGTCTGGTGTAGGTGTTTCTAGCTGCCTTGTAGGTATTAAATGCAGCAGGTGTACCAACTGCTTTTGCTATATGCCAAAGATTGCCGATACAGAGCCGTTCAGTCTTAAATTGAAATCTGTGAAAGCAACTCGCAGTGACAAAATATCTCAGTTTGAAAAGAAAGTTCAGTTACTCTGCACCAAAATAGATGATCTCGAGACTCGAGGAAGGAGGAACAATTTGAAGATTATCAGGGTCCCAGAGGGAGCCGAAGGACTCTGTATGTGTGTGTGTTCCTTCAGCAACTAATTCCTCAAGCAATGAACTATCACTGGACCAGCCCACTGGAAACAGAGAGGGCCCATAGATCTTTAGGAGTGAGACCTGCTAGAGACATGCCATCCCAACCTATTCTGGCCTATTTTCTTCATTTTTCCATTATGGAACAGATTCTCTGGCTGGCCAGAGAGCAGGGTCTGATTAAGTGGAATGGATATACTATCCACTTTTTCCAAGATTTTTCCAAGGAGGTCACTGCTCACAGGAAAGCATTTGCATTAGTGTGGAAAGAGCTGGCACAATGCTGCATTCAGTATAACATGAAGTACCCTGCTATTCTGTCTATTTTCTGGGATGTCCGTTGGTGGAAATGTAAGTCTCTGCAAGATGATCATCAGTTTCTATGGGTCGCCAGAAGGGTCATCCCTCACCAGCATCAGGAGCTACTGGCCATTTTCATCCTACTGACTGCACTACTTCTGAGAGTGGATCTGGACATTGGAAGGACTTGCAGCCCTTTCGACCATGTGGCATTAGACAGGGGTACTTGAAAGATCCCAAGAAATGTTTTGTTTCTCTATCTAAAGGGGAGATGGAGTTAACACAGACAGATAAGATGCAAAGAGATAGCACCCATAAAGTGGCATCAAGTCTACTGTCCCAGGACTTGCCAACAGCCTCTAGCCGCAGGTCATTAAGCTCACAGCTTGCAAAAGCATCTCCTCTATCCAGCCCCTCAGGATGGTAGGCAGACCCTGACCTGAAACATCCTCACATGTCACTGACTCTGCAAGATGAATCCTCTCAGTTGCTGTGGATGGACTGGGCTGATTATGAAGAATGCAAACTTGTGGTGACACTCCCTTCAGTTACTGATTCCCCTGCACCACAAGCACTAGAATAACCTCTGGAGGTTGCCACAATTTAGACTTCTGGTCCTCTTTTGTAGGAGCCACAGAATGAATCATCTTAGTTTCTGACACTCCAGCTTGTGGAGTCAACAGTGGACAGCTGGCAAAATCTGGAGTTTCTCCTTCCTTATACAGGTTAATCTGTGAGAAAGCTACTTTACCTAATGGACATTATTTCTGGACTTAATACATGGACTGGGGGCCTGGGGGAGGAGGCCAACACATGCATGGGTTTGACTGGCTTTATAGTTTATATAAATATATATATATATATATATATATATATATATATATATATATATACTAGCATGGTCATGCCAGTATAGTTAAGGTTGAGTAAGCAGTTTAATGTTAAACCCTAAATTTTGCACCTTAATAACTTTGCAACCGTTCAATGGATTTGCACAAAATTTGGAATGCGTAGTCTTACATGATAGATCTCTTGATTTGCTGAGTTGTGTTTTGGTCAGAGTTTTGTTTGTTGTACAACGAAGAGCTGAAAATGCATTTTTCACCTTTTTTTAGCATTTTTTTGCAGATTTTTGCCCATCACACTGCAGCCACATCGTTTGGTATTTTGGTCTGGGATTGGGCTCGTGATCAAGGATTTTGTCAGCTCACGAATGGTGATTTATAAAATCCCCGTTCATGAGGACAAAATTCTTCATTTGTGAGCAGCCATGTTGTTTTCATTTTTTTCCCCAAACAAAATGTTGTAGCTTACCCCACGGCTGACTTCTTTTACAAATGAGGCATGGGTTTTGTTCGGGGTGATGCCCTCTACAAACCTATGTGTTTGGTTTCCTTCATTTTGGCCAAAAAATGGTTGTTGCTGAATTCTTCTTTCATGACTTGCTTCCAATCTTTGTTCACAAGGTAATAAAATCCCTGTTCGCGAGCCGATCCCCCTTTCACGATGTAGCAAAATCCTTGATCACGACTTAGGGACTAGATGGTCCTATCTCATGAACAAGGATCAGCTTGTGAACTGGGATTTTGTCACCTCATGAAAGGGGATCAGCTTGCAAAAGGGGATTTTGTCAGATCGCGAAGAGATTGAGTTTTTGAGACCCCTTCCGGGAGCTAACAAAATCCCCTGTCACGAGGTGCCAAAATCCCCTTTTGTGAGCCAATCCCCTTTCACGAGCTGACAAAACCCTTGATCATCATTTCATGACCAGGTGGCCCTTCTTGGGAAAGAGGATTGGCTCGCAAAAGGGGATTCTGACATCTCGCGAAAGGGGATCCACTCGCAAAAGGGGATTTTTGTCAGCTTACAAAAAGGGATTTTTTTTTAATTCCTTGTTCATGTGCTGACAAAATCCCCGTTAGTGAGCTGTCAAAATCTCCTTTCATGAGCCAATCCCCTTTTGTGAGCTGACAAAATCCTTTATCATGACTTCCAGACCAGATGGCCAAAGTCTGATGGGCAAGGATTTCTCGTGAACAGGGATTTTGCCACCTCACAAACTAGGAATTTAAAAACTTTGCCAGTGCACTGTAAATAAACATTTGGTCTTTTGGCTTGAAATTTGCAGGATATAAAGGGGGTATCCCCAGAGATGTGAATTATGCTGTTTAGGTCTTAGAAAGTTAATCAAGTTCCATAGATATGCCATCATGAAGTTGAGATTTTTCCCATAGGATAACATTGCATTGCCCACAGTGACTTTCGGTGCCCGTATCTCAGAAACAATGCGAGATATGGGTTTTTCACTACCCACGGCTTAAGTGGTCTAAGCACGCGTGGAGGTTTCAAAGTCATGATTACAACTGCAGTGGAAGTTTTTTCATAGCTTGTATGATTACTGAGGTATTAGTAAATTACTGAGATACTGGCAAATTAGTTTTACAAGAGTTTCTTTCGGGCCTATGGGGTTACTGTATAGCTCCGTTGTTATACGTAAGTTGGAGCACAGGGCCCGGAGGGCCCACGCTCCCACACATGCATATTGTTATGCACACATGGGCAGCTTGGCAAGAACATGGGGCCCAGAGGGCCCGGGCTCCCACCAACACATACCAGTTACCAGGTACATTACACTCCCCCCCCAATTTTTTTTTAAACTTTGCCAGTGCACTGTAAATAAACAGTTTGGTCTTTTGGCTTGAAATTTGCAAGGTATAAAGGGGGTGTCCCAGAGATGTGACTTATGCTGTTTAGGTGTAAAAAATATTATCAGTTCCATAGATATGCTATTACAAAGTTGAGATGTTTTCCCATAGGATAATGCTGAGGTGCCCACAGTGCTTATTGGTGCCTGCATCTTGGAAATGATGCAAGATGCTTATTTAGTTCATATATCTCATGTGGAGGCATCAAAGCCATGATTATAATGGCAGTGGAATTTTTTTCATAGTTTCCATGGTTACTGAGATATTGGCAAATTAGTGTTACAGGGGTTCCTTTTAAGCCTTATAGGGTGCTGTATGGCTCCGTAGTTATGTGTAAGTGGGAGCACAGGGCCTGGAGGACCTGCACTTTCACAGACACATATCATCCCACCAACACATACCATTTACCAGTTACATTACACTTTCTCAAAAAGTAAGGAAATTCATTACAAAAAACTTAATTAATGCATCAGTTAGGGTTAAAGCAACAAAAGTGAGGAAATGAGATGTTATGGTTGAGCCCCTAATCCCCACCACTGCCATCACCCCCCATCTTCCATATACACCTACAGATGCTGGGGTGTGCCATGGGGTCATGAGGCCTAACTCTCATCCCATTCCCCTTTATGGTAGCATGCCCACCTGTTTACATATGGAATGGGGTGAGAGTTGGGCCTGATGTCCCCATGGCACACCCTGGCATCTGTCAGTGTGAGGAGGATAGAGGGGTGGGGTGAGTTAGGGGCTCAATCCTCACATCTCATTTCCCTACTTTTGTTGCTTTAACCCTAACTAATGCATTAACAAAGCTTTGCAATATATATATATATATATATATATATATATATATATATATAATAAATACAAAATCACACATGCCCCCACAGTGCAAAGCATCATGGGCTGCATATGCAAATCACCACAGAATTGAAAAAACATATCCTGCCCAAAATGTGTTTTCTCACCTGTGACACAGAATGGTGTGGTCACTGCATGAAATCAACTTTTGAGATGGATTAGCAAGATGGCAGTGCCACTGTTCCTGAGGGGAGGACCCATAAGGCCCATGTTGAAAATGTGGTGAAAAAATTCCAACAAATGACTGCGTTAAGGGCATGCATTACACACTTTCTATGCATGCTCATAACTTTGCCAGTTTTTCATATTTTCATATCAGATTTTCAACATTGCCATTTTTTACACCACCTAATGAACAGAACAGCTGTCATTTTGCACATCCTGTCTGGATTGTGATTTCACACCTGTGGTACAGAATGGCATGGTCGCTGTACAAAATCAACCTTTGGGATGGATTAACAAAATCACAGTTGCACTGTTCATAAGAGAAGGACCCAAAATGCTGATGCTGAAAATGTGGTGAAAAAATTACAAAAAATGAATGCATTGCAAGTGCCATTGTGCAGCTTCTATGCATGCTCATAACTTTGCCAGTGTTACCCATTTTTCACACTGTTGTACTATCTGGATGGAGGGATGGGAGCACAGGGCCCAAAGGTCCCTGGCCCCCACCATGACATATGGACACTGTTGTGCTATCTGGATGGTGGGATGGGAGCACAGGGTCTGAAGGACCCTACGATCCCACAGTAAAATGAGGATACAATTATACTACCTGAAAAAAAAGGGAAATTCTTTATAAAAAACTTCATTAATGCATCAGTTAGGGTGGATACCACAGCAACAAAAGGAGGGAAATGAGGCATTAGGGTTTCCATCCATAATGCCCCACCCCCAAGTTTCCCACCTCTACCATTCCATCCCATCCACTCACTCTCCAGACACCAATAGACATCGGGGTGAGCCATGGGGTCATAAGGCCTAACTCTCACCCCATTGTCCTATACTATAGTGTGTAAGCATGTTTACATGTGGAATGGGGTGAGAGTTGGACCTTACGACCCCATGGCACACCCCGACACCTGTTAGTGTCTGGAGAATAGGGGAATGGAGTGGGTGGTAGGGGTAGAAACCCTGGGGGTGGGGTGTTATGGTTGAAAACCCAAATGTCTCATTTCCCTGCTTTTGTCACTGTGGTATCCACCCTAACTGATGCATTAACAAAGTTTTTTTGCAAAGAATATGTATATATATATATATGTAACCCCTCACCCCTGCCTTTTTGCAAAATGACAGGTGGCATGCTGTTGAAGCTGACAGCAGTACCTGGTGGGGACTGGGTTCGGGGAGGATGAGGTTACTCGGCACAGGGGGCCTAGGTTTGGCTACTCTGCACAGGGGCACCCAAGTAAATCCGAACACAGGAAGCAATAACTGTAATGTCCAAAACCAGGAATGGGATTCTACAATGTGAGTTTTAGTCACATCCAACCTGAACAAACAAAGCATAGACAGACTCCCACGAGGCTACATTCCTGATAATGCAGATTAGAGACAACAGAACGCTTCTTCACTATTTCCAGCCCTCAGGCTATGAACCCATCAGGCACACAGCCCGGACTTGCATGCAGCTTTGGGTACACAGCCCGACTTGTACACTACTTGGGTTTTCCCCACTGGCCCGGCTCCCCTGCCAGCCACTTGATCCATGGTCCATTTTGGGAAATGAACCAGTTTTCCTGTTGGTGGCTCCCCAAACCATCTTAGAGCCTTTGACTCCTACGGGGAATTTTCCTTCCAATCCCACATCTGGGTACTTCCCTCATCACTGGCCAAGTGCATGAGGTAAAGTAGAAATCCACAGAGCAAATCCGTAGAGGTGGACCTGGTCACTAAAAATGGAGGGTCTCCCACCTCCACCTCCCACAATCCATACCCGGCCATTTCTCTGGAAATTAAACAACTCTTTTCTGAAAGCTTGGCAATGTAGATTACTGGGTAGACGTATGTCATATCTCCTCTACATATATTGACTTTCCATAAGTGCTGGACTTGAACATATTTTTACTTTTGGCTAAGCCTATTACTCTAGGCCTCCCACTACTTCAGTAGTCCAATCCCCACTATCACACAAGTCCCAGGGTGAAAAACATAGGCCCTTTAGAAAGAGTAGAAACTCACCCTCCGGTTGCAGGTGCCCCACAGGTGAGTCACAAATCTTCTTGTTTCCCGAAAACTCTTGAACAAATAAGGCAGCTTCTCCACTCGCAGAAAACCAGGGGGTTGCCCCTGGAATATGCAGGAAACCCTTCCTGCCCCATCCCCTGAGGGATGGGGCACTGAGACCTGATTCAGCAGTCTCCACCACTTTAAAAACTATCTTCTGTGTCTCTCTTTTGGTGGAAACACACACCTTTTTTCTGAATGTAGCCCTATGTCAGGGCTGAGGCTCCAGGAGCATAACCAGAGCTGCTGTGCTGCTCTCTCAGCAAGCTCCAAACTCCAACTGACCTACAGACTACTGTTCAAACCTCCCAACATTCTATTCCAACTCCCTGCTGCAGATTCCATTGTGGCTCATGCAGCTGCGACAGTTCTATGGTGATGTCATCCCTCAGTCTCAGCTGAGACTGAGAACAGAGTGAGACAGTGTGAAATCCATTTAACTGGAGTTTCACAAGCTGCCTTCCCTGCCTACCACTAGGTCTTACTGGGATTCTAGTAACCCTGGGTAACAAGAGGGTTACATATACATACATATATGGACAGGTATTATAATTTGTATTTCTTGGATGTATTGGGTGTTGTATGTACATTACTTGGTACTAGCAGGCATCACAAAGTCAGTCATATTTATTGGGAGTACTGCCATTTGATAATGTTTCATTATTTGAGACCTCCTCTCTTTTTTTGGTTCTCTGTGCCCTCCCTGGTTTTAATTCAGGGGTGGGCACATGGTGGGACCTGGAAAATTGCAGGATGGTACCCTTGAGGTGAGGGAACTCTAAGGTTCCCCCTCAGTTAAATCTCTCTCCCAGTCATTTCTGGAAAACTGTGTCCGAGTGACAGTTTTGGTGGGGAGTATTCCATCTACATTTCCCCATGGCATTTTATTTAAAAACTGTGGCTGGAGCTTACTAGGCAGTGAGTTGTGCAGGTTATTACCAGACAGGAGTGGCTAAGCATGCATCTGCAGAGGAGTGGAAGGATCTGGGTAATTTGTGATCACTGATCCCTGCTATCCTGGTCTTGCTGCTACTTACTGTAGTTGTGGGTTGTTTATAGTCAATGGGGTTTGGTTTAGTACTTGTTCACAATGTTATTGAATCTGGTTTCAGTTGCTCATCGTACTTTTCTATGATACTGTATATTACATGAAGAGGATAATGTTAGTTGTTATTGATCCTGTCTTCTATCAGGGAGATATTTTACTTATTGGTATTCGATTCATTGAGGATTGTTTGTTTGTAAACAGGCATTTTATATTATTTGCATTTTGTGGAATTGTGTATATTTGGGGGGGGGGTATTAATTATGGGGAACATACCAGAGGGATGCTTGTTGTGTGACTATTATTCCATTTTCTGTTATGGCAACAACAGCCCAGTGTTACCTCAAGACTTTCTTTCTTCTTGTACAGCAGCCTGCTTTTTCTTGGTGTAGGATGGTGTCCTCTTATAATATGGCTAATTTACAGATAATGACATAATAATAATAATACTTTATAATGCACCTTTCTAAAAATCAAGGCAACTTGCAGAAAGAATGAAATAAAACAGGGTGCAATAAAATAATTAAGTACAGGATTCCATTAAATACAAAATATAAATAACGCAATACAGAGTAGGCTCAGTGCCACAAATGAGTCTTTAAGGCCCATTTAAATCCCTCCATGGTCGCGAACTCCCTAAGCTGACAGGGTAGAGAATTCCAAAGGGCTGGGGCAGCATACATAAATGCACGTGCCCCTGAAGATTTTAAAGAAACCCTTGGAATCTCTAGCAACCTCAAATCAGCTGAGCGGAGTGATCGCCCAGGACAGTAAGGAGCCAGAAGCTGTTTCAGGTAGTCCGGGCCCAGTCCAAGGTGATCTGCCACTGCACTGGCAGCCAATGCAGTTTGCACATGGAATGTCCAGAGTATGAATCACCCCATCAAATGAAAGAAAATCCTCTCCTATTTGGGATCCTGCAAATGTGATATTGCCTTTTTACAAGAAACCCACCTGCTTAAGACAGAATGTGACAAATTGTTCAGGGGGTGGGTGGGACATACCTTTTCCAACACGTACTCCTTGAAGAAATGTGGAGTTTCTGTACTGTTGAAAAAGGGTTGCCCGTTGCGGGTGGGACAATCTTTTTGGGACACAGAGGGGAGATGGATTCTCCTAGTTGGCCAATTGGATGGAGTCCTGATGCTTTTGGTTAAAGATCATGTGCAATGATGTTTACATATTTTTAATAAAAACTTGAAAAGCTGAAATTCAAGTCCTTGTGTCATGATTAGTGTTTCCTGAAAATTTCATGCTGTTTGGTTTTGTGGTTTTCTTTAAATCAGCATTTGTTACCTTGCTCTACAGTGACTAAAAACAGTGGCATTATTTCTGTTCTCTGAGTCAAGCTTAGAGAGCGATGACATCATTTTGGAGTAGTGTGCAGTTTCAGATTCCCAATCAGAGCAGCACTCTGTAGAGTAAATGATTTGCTGAGCTCTCCAGGTTTCTTACAAACCCAGTCTTTTGCTTGTGTTTAGATAGATCAGCTTAAAATCCATCATTCTCTTCATTTTAAAAAAGCTAATCATTTGAGTTTCAAAGCTGAATTGAAGTAGTGGAAATCTTTCTCTGTGAGAAATCAGCTTGTATGTATCACAGCTCTCAGTTCTTTCTAATCAAAACTCTGATTTTTTTTCTAACTATATAACACAGGGCTGTTCATTGAATATAAAACAAATCTAAATTTTGTTGATTCATTGAAACAGTGTGTCTGTGATGTAGCCTTCATAAATACATTCATGTAAGAACATCTTTTTGTCAGATTGGCAAACAGGTGCCTGTCACACTCTGCTACAGTATTTCAAGCACATGTACTGTCTGAACTTACAAAACGTCAGTTCTTTGCTGGTTTCTGTGTGAAAATACATCAAGTATGTGTATAACTAGAAACAATATATATATATAGCATCCTGAAGCATTATGTCTCTGACCCACAGTTGAGGCATCTGCAGTCTATTGCCATCAGTCCACTGCCCCACAGGCCCCCTGCGGTCTGCTCCACATTTGAGGCTGCTGCACCCTGCTGCCCACTGTCTTCTCCCACATAGTCAGGGATTGTGCACCCTGCTGCCTCCATCCCTTGACTAAAGAATCAGGGTTGCTGCACCCTGCTGCCCTCTGTCCCCCACCCTCCCAGTTGGGGGTGCTGTACTTGTTGTCCCCTGTTCCTGTTTCCACAGTCAGGGCTGCTGTGTTGTGCTAAGCCCTAGAGTGCCAGATTCCCTGCCTCCACAGCTGGGGCTGCTGCACCATGCTGCCCTAGCCTCCAGATATGAGGCTTTTGCTACACTCTGCTACCCACTTCCATTACCCCAAATGGGCAGGGCTGCTTCACCACATGTACCCCATCTCACAGTCAGGACTGCTGTACCCTGATGCCTCCTGTGACATGCCCCATAGTTGAGACTTCTACACCATGCTGTCCTCCATCCCCTGTCACCACAGACAGGGCTGCTGCACCCTGCTTCTTTGTACACAGTTGGGGTTGCTGTGGCCTGCTGTGCCCTAGAGACCCATGCCTCTGCAGTTACGGCTGCTGCACCATGCTGCCACTTGCCACAAGATTCAGGGCATTTTCTGCACCCTGTTGCATGCTTCCACAGTTGAGGCAGTTGCACCCTGCTGTCCCACTGCCACCTGAGTCAGATTCTTTGCTACACCCTGCTGAGACAGGAACAGGGGGCACAAGGTACAGTGTCCTGGACTGTGAGGGTGGAAGAGAGAGAGAGAGAGAGCAGCAGGGTGCAGAAATCCCAACTGTTCAGGAAGGGTGCAGCACAAGAATAAGGGCATTTGTGGCACCCTGTCCCCCTCCTGTGGAGGCAAGGGGCTCTGTGGTGCAGCAGGGCACAGTGGTAGTAAGGGACATAGGACAGCATGGTGCAGAAACCTTGGCTGTGGGGCAGAACACAGCTGGGCATCAGGGTACAGCAGCTATGACAATGGTACAAGGTGCACATTGCACAACTACCCAGCCCATGTGGGGCAATAGAAGTGCATAGCAGAGTTCGGCAGCCTTAACTGTGGAGGAAGTGGGCATGAGACTCCAGAGTGTTGCACAGCACAGCAGCCTTGATTGTGGAGATAGAAACAGCAGACAACAGGGTTCCATGGCCCTGACTGTGGAGGTCGGGACAGAGGGCATCAAGGTGCAGCAGCCCTGAATGTTCTGCTGGAGATAGGAGTGGCATCAGGATACAGCAGCCAAAATTGTGAATCAGGGTGCAGCAGCCATGCCTGTATAGGACAAGGGATGTGGGCAGCAGAGTATAGCAAAGGATATGACTTTGGTGGCAGAGGGACAGCAGGGTGTAACTGCCTCAACTGTGGAGGCATGCAACAGGGTGCAGAAAATGCCCTGAATCTTGTGGCAAGTGTCAGCATGCTGCAGCAGCCCTACCTGCATAGGCATGGGGCTCTAGGGCACAGAATGCCACAGCAACCCCAATTGTGTAGAAAGGAGCAGGGTGCAGTGGCCCTGTCTGTGGTGACAGGGGATAGAGGACAGCATGGTGCAGAAGTCTTGACTGTGGTGCAGGACACAGGGGGCATCAGGGTACAGCTGCCCTAACTGTAAGATGGTGTACATGTGGTGCAGCAGCCCTGCCCATTTGGGCAATGGAAGTGGGTAGCAGGGTACAGCAAAAGTCCCATGACTGGTGGCTAGGGCAGCATGGTGCAGCAGCCCCAGCTGTGGAGGCAGGGAAACTTGCACTCTAGGCTTAGCACAGCACAGCACAGCACAGCAGCCTTGACTGTGGAGACAGGAATAGAGGATAACAGGTACAGCGTCCCTAACTGTGAGGGTGGGGGGAGAGAGAGGGAAGCAGGGTGCAGCAACCCCAACTGTTTGTGCAGGGGGTGGCAGGGTGCAGCAGCCCTGATTCTTTAGGCAGGGGATGGAGGCAGTGAGGTGCACAATCCCTGACTGTGTGGGAGAAGACAGTGGGCAGCAGGGTGCAGCAGCCTCAAATGTGGAACAGAAGGCAGGGATATGTGGGGCAGGGGACAGGTGGCAGTAGACAGCAGCTCCCTCAACTGTGGGGCAGAGACATGGCACATCGGGATGCCAAATAGTGTTTCTAGTTATACACATACATGATGTATTTTCACACAGAAACCACCAAAGAACTGATGTTTATGAGTTCAGACAGTACATGTGCTTGAAATACTGTAGAAGAGTGTGACAGGCACCTGTTTGTCAATCTGACATGAACAAAATTTTCTTACATGAATGTATTTATGAAGGCTACATCAAACACAAACTTTATGTGAATGAACAAAATTTAGATTTATTTTATATTCATTAAACAACCCTGTGTTATATAGTTAGAAAAAATCAGAGTTGATTAGAAAGAACTGAGAGCTGTGATATATACAAGCTGATTTTTCACAGAAAAAGATTTCCACTACTTCAGTTCAGCATTAAAACTCAAATGATTAGCTTTTTAAAGGAAGAGAATGATACATTTTAAGCTGATCTATCTAAACAGAAACCAGAGACTGGGTTTGTAAGAAACATGGGAGCTCAGTAAACCTTTTAACTCTACAGAGTGCTGCTCTGATTGGGAATCTGAAACAGCAAGCTACTCCAAAATGATGTCATCGCTGTCTAAGCTTGACTGAGAGGACAGAAATAACTCCACTGTTTTCAGCCACTGTAGAGCAAAGTAACAAATGCTGATTTAAAGAAAACCATAAAACCAAACAGCATGAAATTTTCAGAAATCACTAATCATGGCACAGGGACTTGAATTTCAGCTTATTTAAGCTTTTCTTAAAAATACATAAAAAACGTTGCACATGATCTTTAATCTTTATGGTCCCAATATAGATGCACCCATTTTTTTTTTCAGTTGAATCAGCAAATGTCAGATTTGTTTCAGTCATCTACTACTATTATTATGGGTGGAGATTTCAATGTGGTTTTAGGTCCCCTCTTAGACAGAACACCTCAAGAAAGATGGGCATCTTCACATTCTCATGCAAGGACTGCAGGAAAGCTCCTTTGTTCTGAATTTGGTCTGGAGGATTGTTGGTGAATCCACCATCCAGATGCCTGAGGCTGTACATATAGGTCTCAAAGGTTTCAGAGATGCAGTAGGCTTAATTAATTTTTATGCAGCTCAGCAATGCTAGTAGATATAGTTGATATAGCTATATTGCCTATTACAATCTCTGATCATGTCCCAGTTAGCATGGTGTGGGTTCCTCGGGGTAGTATGGCTAAGTCCCCAAGATGGTGGTTTAATCCCACCTTAACCCACTTGAATGATGTCAAGGATTGGCTTCAGCTGGAGAGTGAGTTTTATTTTGAAATGAATTCCTCCCCAGGTATTTCTAATCTTATGCTGTTGGAAGCCTTTAAGACCTTCGTCAGCGACCACATTATTTCTTATGCCTCCTAAGTTAATAAATTGCACAAATAGGAAATTGCAGAGCTCACTACCAAGATAAAACAATTGGAGACAGTTACATACCACAGCCCTCAAAAACAAGATCCTCAGATCCAGCAGGTGAACACATTTAAGTTTAATCTAAATACCATTTGTCACCAGCAGGTGACCAGGCCACTGTTCTTTTTAAATCAGGCTTATTGGGAATCTGGAGAAAAAGTTGAGAAGCTTTTGGCTAATCTATTAAAAAGGAAAGTGGTGGATGCCCACGTCCCATATCTTAAGACTGAGGAATGTGGGATAATTACAGATGTTGAGCGAATCAATGCTAAGTTCAGGAACTATGATGTCTAGGTGTAAGAATCCTCTCTATCTCAGTCACAATTGGCATATACCTCCTTTTTACAGCTGCAGTGGGTGTAGCCCTGCAGGCATCCTACTATGACAGTAGAGAAAAGGAGCTCTCCAGATACCCAAATGGACTAGATAATAACGGGGGTTTTGTGGAATCACTACACTAACTGAATTAAGCTCAGCAGTCTTGAAAGCACTATTTAGCTCATAAACATGTCAACTTAATCAGCCTTTCAACTGTAATTGAGATTGCTATCTCCCTCTCTTTCTAACCGTTTCCTCTTGCCTTTGTTGCACTGAGATACACAAAATAGGTGATTTCATAGTAGGCCTTCTAAAAAAAAAAACTTTCATTCTATACATAAATGCCCAAGATTTTATTTATTCATATTTTTTAAGATTTGTATTCATTTTCCAACTGTTATACAATATACCTAAGTACATTCAACATGTTACGTTTAGTCACCGTTTGAAAATGGAGGGGGGGTACAGGGGAAAAGGCAAGTGAAATACAAAGATAATCAATGATATCATAGTAAAAAGAGATGCAGAACAATTGGCAAATAGCTGTGTCTTATCAGGGTTCAAGGTATATCAAGATCGAAACTAACTGCTAATGCTAAAGATCCTGTCTTGACAGGAGTCACCGATGACCTATCCATAATTGGCAGGCTGTACCTTATTTAATCCCCTGGATTGTTGATGGTCTCCCAGGGCTTTTACAACCAACTGCTATGTGAAGAGACAGAGGATGGTTACCATTAGAGACAAACAAGGTGGTAGAGGGTACTCACGGCTTCAAGCTGGGTGGACGAAGTCTGTAACTGGGTGATGTCCCCTTCTTAACTGCGTTTCTGGCACCTCCCGCAGGGTGTACTGGCAGAACCCAGGTAAAAGTGCTTTCAGATCTTGTGGTCTAGGCAGCCTCCTGTACCTAAAATGATAGACTGATCCACAAAGGAAAAAAGGCTGTACAGGGGAACTAGTTGTGTAATCTAGAGTTGAGAAATGAGGCCCTGGTGTAGCTTCTGCTGATGCACTATTACAGATATTAATATAGCCAGCCAGGCCCTCATACAACAGTGTGAGGGTCCATAGATATGTCTCACCTAATGTTAAGCCTGTGCTACCCACCGATCAATCTACCTGTCCCTCCCCTCAGTGACATGGTGTGCACACCAGCTCAGACTTTCCATTGTCTTGAGCAAGATTCTGAACCTAACATGTCCTTCTGGAGTTCAAAGGGCATCAACCAATCCCCTGTGGGGGGGGTCAATGTACTGAAGGAACTGGCCCCAGTTTTGTTGGAAACTGTCCAGCTGATAGGACTTGAAGTGTGAGAATCTGTCCAAGGCCACTAAGTTGGAGAGAGAGGCCAGGATCTCTCCAATTGCGGGGGAAACAGTGGAGTGCCATTTGCACACCAAAGCTCTTTTTGTCTGAATAGCCAGGAGAGCAAGCCATCAGAGTTCCTGTGTGGTAAGATATGGGAGGCCTTCCTTGAGGCCTAGGAGAAGGAAGGTGGGTTCTGGGAGGATTGGTTTCTGCAACACCTCTGAGGCTATCAGGCATACCTGCTGCCACATGAATTGAATCTTTGGGCATGACCACAGAATATGAAGGAGGTTCACCCCCTGCCCTGGCAGCACCAGCATTTGCCCCATGCCAGGAGTTTGGCTTTGTGGAGAACAGCTGGGATTTTGTACCAGAAGTAGGAGACTTTATTCTGGATTAGTCTAGTACGTGCATCTCTGAACCATTTATGTGCATCCCGCGATGCCTGTTCCCACTGGGCATCCTGAATTTTACGGTGCAACATCCTCTCCCACCTAACCTTTGCCTTCCCTGATTGGGACTGAAGGGTGTCCCCGAGTAGCCTGTAGATGCAGCTGGCCAGGCCTTTCGGGCACTCCGGCCAGCCTTGAATGGAGCGACAAGTTGGGATTAGTCTGGGCTGGGCCAACAAGGGATGAAGAGCCACCTGCATCTGCAGGTATGTCCAGAAGACTTACTGTGGCAGATACAATCTCTCTCTCGGAGTACATGGAAGGGAGAAGCCCTCAAGTCTGGGAGGTCCAGAGGGTCGCCCACCTGCACTATACCTCTGGTGCTCCACTGTGGCCAGGCCACTCTTCTGTTATCTATGGTGATGCTGGGATTGTGCCAAGGGAGGGCCTGAGCAGTGTGGAGGGGGTCCATTGCTAGTTTTTTGACAGTAAGGTGCCATATTTTTGTAGAGGCTACTATGGTGGGCGAGGGTGCGGGGTAGTTACTCAAGTATGGTGGGCATTTCTGGGAGAATGGGAGAGAGGCAGGATCCAGGAATCTCATTTATTCCCATTCCATTTCCACCCACTGAGGGCCATCTCCATGAGGGTCCTCAAACCATTTAACAGTTTGTGCCGATTGGAATGCCCATTTATTTCCCTCCATCCAAGACAAGTCCCAACCCCCCCAGGGACCAATGCATCCTAAGCTGGTTCTGGCTAAATCTGGGTTTGGCCCCCTTCCATAGGAGGTCCCCAATCAGTTTGTCAATGGGTTGGACACCCTGTTTTGGTGGTAAAATCTGTAGGTGGGAGAGAAGGTAAAAGAATCTGGGGGCTGTCACTATTTTGATGGCCGCAATCTTCCCAGTGAGGGTAAGATGGAGTAATTTCCATCTTTCGAATTCCAATTTGGTGGTGGTCAGTAGTGGGTGGATATTGGCTCCCCAGATATCCTCCAGTTTTGGAGATGCCATTATGCCTAGATATGCAATCCCAGATGGGGCCCACTTTAAGCCTGAGTCTGCCAATATTTGCTGTGTGCAATAACCATTTAGTAGCAACATCTCAGTTTTGGCTTGGTTCAGTTTGAGCCCCGAGATTAGGGCAAATACTTCCAGAAGATGTAGCAGTGGGGGTAGTGCTACTGACACGTCTGTAAGGGGAAGGAGCAGGTCATCAGCATACATCAGGGTTGGCTAGAAGCTCTGCTCAATCTGTATACCTTTAATGTCAATGTGATGTCTAACCCTGGAAGCCAGGGGTTCCACTGCCAGCACAAATAGGAGTGGGGACAGAGGGCATCCCTGTCTTGTCCCCCACTCTAGTGAGAAGGGAGGGGAGGTCATTTGGTTAGTGTAGACTCTGGCCATTGGTTTGTGGTATATGGCTCGCACCTTATTGCGAAATCATCCCCCAGACCCAGACGTGCCAGAGTGACATCCAGGTAATCCCTCTCTAGGGAGTCAAAGCCTTCTCAAAGTCCACAGTGATAGCTGCCACTGGCGTAGGCAACCACTGCGCCACATGCATCAGGTTTAACAAGGCTCTTATGTGGTCTTAGCTGTGGTGACCTTGTACAATCCCCTCCTGAGATGGATGGACCAAAGTGGGTAGCAGGGGGCTCAGGTGGTTGGCCAGCACCTTTGTATGCATCTTGCTAGTCACATTGATAAGGGATATTGGGCAGTAGCTACCTGGGTTAGTCAGGTCTTTACTTTTCTTGAGGAGGACAATAATATTGGCTTCACTCAGTGTCAGGGGAAGAATTCTGGTGATTTCAGCCTCTCTGAAGACCTCTGTCAGAAGGGGGGCCAGAGGTTGGCATAAGGCTTGGTAGAAGTCTGCTGTATATCCATTCCCACCAGGGGGTTTCACTCCTTTCAAGTCTTTAATGGCAGTCACTACCTCCGACACTGATATAGGTACGTCGAGTGCTTTGGCCTGGGAGGCAGAAAGGGTAGGGAGATGGGTTTCATTAAGGAATAGCTGCATCTCTTGTGGAGGAGTGGAGTGGGTAGTCTGATAAAGACTGGAGTAGAAGGAAGTGATGACTGTGCTGATTGCTACTGAGGAGGTGGCAAGTAGACCCCCTCCCACCATCTCTCAGTCCTGGGATATGTCTGGTAGCCTGTTGCTTCTTGAACTGATATACCAACATCTTGCCCCCTTTACCTCCTCCCTCTCAAAATGTGTGCCAAAGCTGGAGAATGGCAACTTCAGCTTTCCTATTAAGGAGCTGTTTGATCTCTAAATGAAGCCCCAGGATCTCTCGGCCAGTGGCAGAGGAGGGGAGGGATGGCCATACCTTTGTATTTAGACTCTGCTGTCATGAGTTGGGACTCCAGGTCCATTAGTCTCTGCTCTCTTTCTCTTCATTTAGTTGTGGCATACCCCATGATGCTACCACACATAGTGGCTTTAAAAGCCTTCCAGGTGTTCCCAGGAGAGGTATCAGAGACAGGGTTGGACTGAAGGAAAAAAGAGGCCTCCGTTCTGGCCCAGGGGATGAAGTCTGGGTCATGCATGAGAAGTGGGTCTAGTTTCCAGGAGTGAGAGTGGGTATCATGAGGGCCCTAGGTCACAATTAGTAGGACCGGGGCATGGTCAGAGATACTTCTGGGGTGTATAGCTGAGCCTGTAACCTGTGGTAGCAGATCCTGAAATGTGAGCCAGAAGTCCAGCCTACTATAGGAGGAGTGTACCTCTGAGTGAAATGTGTAGTCCTGGACTCTGGGATGGAAGAGGCACCAGACATCGGTAAGACCCATGTCCTCCATCATCGGGCCCAGAACCTGCCCTCCCTGGGTATGCGACTCATTACCCTTCTCATTCCTATCAAGACGTGGGACCAGGGTCATGTTAAAGTCACCTCTTTCAGCAGGGAACTGCAGGATGGGGCAAAGGAGGTAAGTATTTCTGCCAGGATGGTGAAAAAGCTGAGGTCATCCTGATTGGGGGCATATATGTTCCCCAGCACAATAGGGCCTGTGGGGGTGTCATATAGGTCCACCACCCATTGTCCTTCCTTATCAGACCAGCTGTCCTTCAGTGTCCAGGGTAGAGATTTATTCATCAGAATAGTCACCCCTCTCTTCCAAGATGAGGCGTCTGCATACACCAGCTATCCCACCCAGTCTTACTGAAGTATATTATGACTAGATCCAGTGAGCTTCATTTCTTGGAGGAAGGCCACTTGGGACTTTATCTGTTTCAGACAAGTTAAGCCCTTCTTCTGTTTGATAGGGGAATTCAAACCCCTCACATTCCAGGTATGGAACACAAGCTCAGTCATCTTCCTATTGGGTATTTGGTCACTGGTGGGTCTCCACTAATGAGCCCCAGTAGCGCCGGGGGAAGAAAAGTGAGATGGAGACTGCCAGGCCGTTCCTCCGGGGACAGGGATGTGGGACAAACTGGAGGAGAAGCCCCTGGAGGGAATGCTGGGGGTGTGTGCAATAGTTTCTCTACCCTAAGGAACAGTCACTGTAGCAGGCGGGCCAGATAGGGACCTTAGCTGAGCACAGTATAGGTATCCTAGACTGTGAACTTAAAGTTTTGACTCACAACAATGACACAATAAGACTGTAATATAATGTGAAACAACCTAAAACCAACCCAAAATACTCTATGGGTCACCACACAGACTATAGCTGGCTGCAGCAACAACCAATAGCTAGTTTGTGCTACCCTGAGGAGTGGCCTGTCTGAGCCAAATGGCCAATGTGGCCACAGAACCAGTATAGAACCACCAGGTGGCACTACACTCTAACTGCTTCTGAACACCTAATGGGAGAACAGTCTCCCAGAGCTGCAGGGTAGGTCCTGTACCTGAGGGCTAACCTATTGATGTTCGTCAGTGAAAACCATCAATCAGAGTTTTGTGCCCCCCACCCAGCAACCTAAATTGTGCCAGACTGGAGAATTCTTTCTTTATTAGTAGTCTGGTGGTGATGGTGGGGGTTGGCCAATCAGACTGGCACTGCTGCCTGAGCATCGAGGCACTGATGGGGGGGGCTTCAGAGTATTGAAGAGGAGGAGGCCGGCTGTCAGGAGATGGGGCTACTAATAGCCCTTTCACAAGTGCCGGGGGTAGGTGGCATTGATATGTGGGGGGGGCAACGTCCCCAGTCCATTTGGCACGTTAGGTGACTAGGCATTCATCACCAGTTCTCTACAGCCAGTTTGGAGAGTACACCAGCTTGGCAGTTGGGGAGGGAGGTGGAGAGGAGCATTGTGTTCCTAACCTTCCCTCCTTCCTCACTTCATCAGGCTGTCACATGGGTGTCCATAGTATGTCCTCGCCCATATCCCACCACCGATACAAGTAAGTCCCGCTCAGGAGTGCTCCGAGGATACTGCTACCAGGGTACCATATGGGCCTATGGCTCAGTTATACTTAGAGCAGCAACTCCCTTGCTCAAGAATAACAAAAGGGGAACTGCCATGTTCTGAAACCAGTAAAATGACTTGCCCGGTGGAGGGGTGGTTGGAGGGGGTAGGGTAATGGGTCCTCAATGCTATGGATCCCGCTATCCCAATCGCTCCACCCAGGAGACTTAGCACTCAGAAAACACCAGTGCATGTGATGACAATCTCTCCCATTTCCACCCCACCTAGCAGTATAGACTTAGGGCATACATACATTTGCTGTGCACTGTACAAGAAATTTGCTGTGCAGCTGGTACAGAAAAGGGGGCAGGAAGAAACTATCATGCCCCTGTCCAAATACCCACTAGTTACAAGGAGCAGGGAGACAGGTCAAGCATAATTAGTAAGGAGTTAGGAGTTAGTGTTCATCCCCTCCACATCCTTCTCTCCTTCAATACAGTACATATGCCCGCCCCTTACACTTCCCTGTGTGCTGCCCCACAAAAAAATTGCAGTTATGTGTAGCTCCAGAAAGTGAGCTCATCTTCCATGAGCAATCAGTCTTCATCCTTCTGCTGGTCACTGGGCCTTCCATGCAGTCACTGTTCCATAGCTGCCGGCTTTGTCAGTGTCTCATTGTGAAGGGCCATTACCTAGGGATCTGCTGCATCAGCCAAGTCTGGACTGTAGCAGGCCTGATCCTCGGGGGCCCCCTTCTGCAGCTTCAGCATCCATCTCTTGTGGCTCTGTGGATTTGTTAGGTGGGGTGACCAGCAGCAGAGGGGAATATCTATTTTTTGTAAAGTACAGGCTGGCCACCATGCATTCTTCTTTGTCTGCAAGGCGAGTCGTTGAGTGCTGGCGTGGGCTCCCCTCCACTCGGTCCTGTGGATGCAATCTTTTGGTGTGGGCCTCAACCTGTGGGCACTTTCTGTGGTATGTGAGGGTTGGTTCCCACAGCCTGCATTAAGAGGTGGTCTTGGTGGTCTACTGGTTGCACTTGAGTGGGGAGCAAGGATCTTCATAGTCCATGTTATGGGCTGGGGGCACTCTCGGCACAGGACTGCTCCTCCGATTATTAGATGGTTCTGGAAAAGAGTTGTTGAGGAACTCAGCAGCTGCTTCTGGGGTTGAAAACTGTAAGGGTGAGCCATTGTGGGTAAGTCACAGCATTGCGGGGTATTGGAGAGCAAAAGGGATGTTCAGTTCATGCAGCCTATTCCGAACCCCAATGTATCCCTTCCTATGTGCTGCCAATTCCTTAGTGCAATCCTAGAACAACATAATTTGGTGGCCCTGCCAGTCCAAGGGTCCCAGCTCCCTAATCTCACCTGGATGGCTTCTTTCTCAGCATAGTTGCGCAGGCATGCTAGGATAGGTCTCGGTTGATCCCCAGCTGCAGGCTGCACCTGTGATGTATGATGGGCCCGCTCTGTTGTGATCCTGGTGCCTGGAGACAGCTTAAGGATTTCTGGTAAAGCCTTTTGCAGAAATTGTGTAGGTCACCCCTCTTCACACCCCTCCAGAAACCTGAGGAGGTGCAGGTTATTCCTGTGGCTTCTGTTCTCTAAATCATCTAGTTTCTCTTGCATGTGTCTGATTTGCGCACCCTGATCTCTCAGCATCGCACAGTGCCCTTGCATTACTGTGTCTTGGCTGACCGTTTTCTGGTCCACCAGCTCTATACGGAAGTCCAGATTAGCTAGGGCACCAGCAGTATTGTTGCTGACAACTGTAAACTCGTCCATCCTGCTAAGGATGGAGGTGAACATTTCTCAGTTTGAAGGCTCGTGGCCTTCTTTGTTATTGCGTGCAATGCATTTCGTTGGGCAGGAAGGGTTTGTGGTTGTTGCCCAGAGTCTATAAACAAAAGTTCCATAACTCACTGAGGGGAAGTGTTGTGGGGTCCAATGGCCTTCAGAGAAAATTAGCTGTCATTGGCCATCAGGTAATCTGGTTAAATAACGGGTATTGAGCTCTGGTTGATGGTTGCTATGCGATTATGCAGCCATATTAGTTGACATCCAAGCCATGCCACCCCATAAATTCTGGAGGGTGATCAAAGACATTGAAGGTCACACCACTGTTAATTTCCTACCTACTAAATTATTGATCGGCAATACTGTCATCTCCGACAGACCGTCTATCCTCGATGCTCTCAATAATCATTTTCCCACTGCAGGGCTAGCCTTTGACCCCTCTCCCTCAAATATCCTTCTCCAACAACTTGGATTGGATACACAAGAAAAACCCATCCCCAGTCCATCCTTCTCTCTGCAGCCTACCTCCCTGAAAGAAGTCGAATATCTTCTCCTTCAGTTGGACACTAGGAAAATTGCTGGGGCCGACCTCATTGACCTGTACTTCTTAAAGGTTGGCTACCTTGTCCTTGCAGTCCCAATTACTCATCTCTTCAACTTATCCTTGTCCCAGGGTGTCCTACCACCCATTTGAAAAAATGTACTTGTGGTCACTTTGTTTAATTCAGGAGATCCTAGTGACCTCAATATCTACAGGCCAATCTCCCCACTTCCATTCCTGTCAAAGATGCTGGAGAAAATAGTGAACTCCCAGCTTCGGAAGCACCTGGAATCAGAAAAATTGCTCAATCCATTACAATTAGGTTTTAGAGCACAGCACAGTACAATCTCTGCTCTAGCCAAGGTGACAAACGACTGGCTGCTTGAATTAAACAAAAAAAACTTTGCTCAGTTTTCTTTGACCTAAGCAAGACATTCGATACCGTTGATCACAGACTGCTTTTGTCATCCCTCCGGAATATTGGTTTGGATTCTCTATCCCTTAAATGGTTCTCCAACTACCTCTCAGAATGACTTCAACAAGTAAAGGCAGAAGGGGAAGTTTCTCCACCAAAACCCCTTTTTGAGGGTGTATCGCAGGGCTCCATCCTTGGTCACTTGCTCTTCACCATTTATATTAACAATGTAGATGCCCCTATCAAAGAAGTACAAATACACCTATTTGCGGATGATACAGTACTCTATGCTAGTAGCCCCATCCCTGCTGCAACATCAGCTTATAAACCAGAAACTGCTCTTAAATGCAAAAAACCAAAAACAAACCCAAAGCAATGTTCCTTTTGGCCCTTCACAATGCAATAAATCCTGCAATTGCTGGGACACTCCCGCAGATCACTATCATTCTAGGTGAGCGGTTGGACTACATACCAAAGCTCAAGTACCTGGGGGTCTGGTTAGACCATAGACTTACTTTCACAGATCACTTTGAAGAACTGGCAAAGAAACTTAGACAGACTTGGTCTGTTCTTTAGGATTAATAATTTCCTCACAAGAGATGCTGAACTGAAACTGGTTCAAACTACCTTTCTTTCCCTATTGGATTACACAGATTTTCTATATAGTCGGGGACCTGCAAGTACCCTAGCCAAACTCGATACGCTTTATCACAGAGCCATAAGATTTATCCTTACTCAATCCACCACTGTGCATTGTACACGGCAGTGGGCTGGTCATCCCTTGCTTACAGGCGGCAAAAAAATGCTGCAGTTTGGACATACAAAGCTATCTCAAATAAACTGTCCCAGTATATCTCTGTCTGTTTACCTTTTTGCACTCTGGGGAAGTATGCCCTGAGAAGCACCACATTTATCTACCTTTATGTTCACAAAGCAAAATATTGCACTGGCAGAGCAGCCTTCAGCTTTGTGCTCCCTCAACTGTGGAATAAGCTGCAAAAAACTTTGAAATTAACTCACCCCATCAGCCTAGCAGGTTTTAAATCTCTATATCTACATCATAATAAGGAGTCCTGTCCCTGTCTACCCTAAATCGTGACTCCTATAAGTCCAAGTACACTCTAATTACTACTGTTAAAAGACTGATCACATCTATAATTGACTCTTCCCTCTCCTCTTTTTCTGCCCCCCAAATCTGTCCCTTCCACATTCCTTTGACCCTGGTTCCAGCTCTAAATACTCCATACCGTACCACTATATGACTTTTTATATTCGGTTTTATTTCTGTTCCTTGCACCTGGTATGCACCTGATATGTATATTTCTTTACTTATATGAAAAATTGTGTCCTACCCAAAACTTGCTGTATCTTCTGTTCCAAACATATACTACTGTCAATGGTACCTGCTGATACTTTGTATCTACTGTATTGTATCTCACTTTATTTTTATTATTATTATTTTCTTGTGTGTTGCATCCCATGTATATTGTCTCTTGTTCCTTGTTGACAAACCCAGGTCCACCTCAAAAATGAGCTTGCTCAATGGTGATCACCTGGTTAAATAAAGATTTTGATTGCTTGATTGATTGATAAATGCTAAAGTTTTAGAGAAATAATTAGCTGGGAAGCACAGCACTAGAGAAAAGATGTGGCAGTCTGAAGGTCAAAAGCCACAAAAGGAAGGTTATGCAGATACACAAGGTCACAAAACATCCCAGTGTTCAAGTCTGTAAGACTAGAGAAACTGAATGACACACTTCAATTGCATTTTCAATGCTAACAGTGTGTATACATATTTCTGTCTGTAGCTATGTGCTCATTTGTCAATTTTTTTTTGTGAATATTCGTCTGCACTATTTAAACATGTTCTGTCTATAACTTTGTGTTTGTGCTGAAAACTTAATATCTAATCTATATGGTTTTCTCTCTTCCATTAATACCATATAACTGTAACTCTGCTATGTATTTTTTTTATCCAGCTTTTTGACCACCATCACCACCTCCCACCTACTTGGCGAAGGGGGGTACATGGTGGAGCTGGCAGACAGCTCTACCCCCTCTGGAGGTGCTTAGTCTCAGAACTCTGCTTCTCTCATACCTGATCTTCCCAGCAATCCCCCACGGGTTGCCCACCCATGACAGGGCCAAGGGTGAAGGGCATCAGCTCCCCCCCCGAGACCAACATCTAGGCATGCTCACGCAGTGACCCACGACACCCTCCCTACTCTAGTCACTCCTGACTGCACAAACTCCAAGCCTCTACTTGGGGGCAGCTTTTCAGTGGGAACAGCTGGGTCCCAACCCAGGAGGGGAGAGCTGCCTTACAGCTGCTCAATCCATCTCACAGCCTCACCCCAACTGACCTGGGCTCATTCCCGAACTCTGGTCACTGGCGTGGTGTGAGGTGTGGTTTCCAGCACCTCAACCCTCAGTGCCACTAGGACAGCTTCTGCTATGTATTTCTTTCATTTTTTTTTTGAAATTTAAATTTATTGAGTTTTCGAAGCAAAAGTAAGAAAAACAACCACTTTGCATTAAGAAATACACCTTAGAATTGTCAAGGAAGAGAAAGAGGATTCATACAACCAGGTTAACAAAAAGACCATAAATGAATATAGACAATCTTCATAGTCTATGCCCAGACAGTACCAGAACAGAAAAAAAAAAAAAGGGTCCCACCCAACCCCCACCCCCACCTTCCCACCATCCCCACACTCCCCCCCTTAGCCCCGAGAGTTACCCTAATCAAGAGAGGCCAGATCTAAAAAGAAAAAAAGAGGGACTATCTGCAATCGGGAACCTAAGCGTACTGGATGATTTAGGATGGCATAAAAGGCTATGAATGAGGTCAACCGGGAACATGCCTAATCTAAATAGAGTGCACTCAACTTGCCCCATTTCCGGTTAAAAGGCGCGGGCTATGCCTATAACTAGCAATAAATTTCTGGTATTGAGACAGAGAGACATCTCCTAAGCCACTCTTGATAAGTAATAGTAACCTGGTCTAACCAATGCCTGAGAACCAGTTTCTTAACTGCCATTGAGATAAGTGCCATGTGGTATCTACGCTCCTTCACCGAGATGCCAGAATAGTCACCCAAAATACATATAACAGGAGTGAATAGCTCTTTCAGAACTAAGAGCGGATCAAGACGATCTCTGAGAGCGCACCATAAGGGAGCCACCTTGGCACAAACCCATAAAATATGCAGCAAGTTCCCTTCGGCATCACCACATCTCGAGCAGAGACTAGACTCCTGCTTACCAAACCTGACCAACTTGACTGGGGTGTAATAGAGATTATTTATAAATATAATACTGGGTCAGTCTGTGGTTATCTTGAGACACATAACGATACACATCCCTCCAAATTGAACCCCAAACTGGGATAGAGCACGAACCAGAAAGAGACCAGATTTTGGAACCCTCTAAGGGAACGGGGAAAAGGTCAGCCAGCAGTTTATTGTAAATAATAGAGATGCTTCTACGCGAGCCGGCGCCTCCTGAATCTTTGCAAGAAAAGGACTTATTTTGGATGGGGAACTGGTGGGCCCCAAGGTTTGGAGGATCAGATGTCTCAGTTGAAAAACTTTAAAAATAAATCTTTGAGGGATGTGAAGGGACTTAAAATCTCTTCCAATTGAGGAGATTACCCTGGTCGTACAAAGACACCACAGACAGATTTTGTAGCTGCAGGAGCCAACCTTCAACTATGCATCTACCCCCAATTTTGAGGTTAGGATTTGAAACCAAAGGTTGGGCTAAGTCTTTAGATGGGAGGAAATTAAAGAAATTCCAACATTGAGAAATAACTCTAATGGACAGGCCAATAGGGGAGTCACGAATGACCGGAGGGAGCTTGGAGAACGGCTGCCAGAAAATACTAGAAGGGCTCAGACCTGCTAAAACTAATAAATTTACTTCAAGCTGTTGCCATTTGGGTAGAAAAGTGGAAGGCTGGGTGTTGGACAGCTTCCCTAATCTAGCCAGATGACTAGCCCAATAATACAACAAGAGATTGGGTAGACGAAGGCCCCCCTTGTCTCTGGGTGCTGTAAGCTTGAGGAAAGCTCTTCGAGGTTGTTTCCTTCCAAACAAAGTTGAGATAAATTTGTTAACCTGGAGCTGAAGAACTGCCTGGGTAGCCAAATGTTAAGATGGGTCAGGGGGTATAAAAGCCGGGCAGAATATTCATTTTGATAATAATACACCCCAAGTGGAGAGAGGCAGCGTTGCCAACGATCGAGGTCACACCTAATTCTCCTGACCACATTGTCTAAATTGAGTTCCTTGGCCAATCCCTCACCCCTGGTTACATGCACACCTAGGTATTTAAAGGAAACCGGTGCCCACTTCATACCAAACCGCTCAAAATCAGATTTAAAGGTAAGAGAGTTAACCGGGAAAATGACCGATTTGGAGACATTCAACCTATAGTTAGAAACCTTACCAAAACGGTCAATAGTTTGAAGGACATGTGTTAAAGATTGTACGGGATTGGTAAGATATAACAGTATATCATCAGCGAATACTGACAAAGTTAGGGGGAGTTGCGCAAGGGTACAGCCCTTGATTTGTGATGAGCCTTTGATACTCACAAGCAACGGTTCCAAGTAGAGGTTGAATAGGTAGGGAGACAGGGGGCAACCCTGCTGGGTGCCAGCACATAGGAGAAAACTGGACAAAAATACCCCGTTACAATAGACTTTAGCCGAGGGGAATTTGTAAATAGCCATAATCATATGAATAAAAGGGTCAGGGAAGCCCATTCTCTTCAGAGTAGCCCATAGAAAATCCCAGTTCACTCGGTCAAAGGCTTTTTCTGCGTCGAGAGTGATGAAGACCATAGGATCTGGCAGGGTACAGGATACCTGAAGGACATGGGCAAGAGTTCTCAGATGATCGGCAGATGATCGCCCCTTAACGAAGCCCACCTGCTCCGGGCTCAGCAAATGCTGCCATACCTTTTTGATTCTGGAAGATAAAATTTTGGAAAGGATTTTGATATCATAATTAAGGAGGCGATATTGGACGATAACTGGCAGGGTCCGTTAGGGGCTTGTCAGGTTTAGGAATAGAATAATTATTACTTCTAAGAGAGGGTCAGTCACTACCGCAGAAAACAAGTATTCAAAGCTTAAGCAACCGAGGGAAAGCTCTTTGCAGAACACCTTGTAAGTGGGAGGAGGCCATCCGCCAGGTGCCTTTCCCAGAGGCAGGTCTCAATTGCCGCTTCTACCTCGCCTCAGTGTGATAGAAGCGAAAGCACCATGTGATGAGGCTGAAGGGATGGAGCTTAATATTATCCAAAACCGCTCCACCAACTGAGCCTGTGACGGGGGAACTGGTACTGTAAATGTCTTTAAAAAGACTTCAAAGATGTGGGCAATCTCCTAGGTATCGACTTAGAGGTGCCGTCCTGAGCTTTAAGTGTCGGAATTAAACGGGAGCTCTCTATTTTTCAGCCTCATGGCTAACATCCGGCCCGACTTCTCCCCTGGTCGATATACCTAATCCTGGACTTAAAGAGCATATTCCGCTTTATCGCGGGTTAAGTCATTGTATTCATTCCTGAGTTTAATGAGAGCCGCAAATTGGCTGAGGAATTGAAGGGAGAAATTGACCTTGCTAGCCTCAACCGGCTAACAGCGACCTGATTTTAGCCTCCTAACCCTTTTCCTAGTAGCCGCGATCTTGATAAGCTCCTCTCTAAGGCAACATTTAAAGGAGCACCACAATACATCCATACGTTATGCGGATCCTTGATTCAATCCGAAATACATAAGGATCATATCCCTGATTTGGGAGACAAGGTGTTCCTCCTTCAGAATTTGTGTATTAAGTTTCCACAGCGTGTCACGTTGACCCTGGATACCCGGGGAAATCTTGATCCAAACCAGGGAGTGATCTGAGATAACTATCGGCTCGATACCTACAAGAGAAATACAACTCATTAGTGAGGAACTGACAAGGATGAAATCAATTCTCGACCACGTTTGGTGAATCTGGGAATAGAAGGAATAAAGCAGATTGTCGGGATTAAGAAGACGCCAGGGATCACAGAGACCCAACAGGCTAATAAAGTCGGAAAGGGCAAATTGAGCAGGGGACGCTGGTCTAATTGCTCTATAAGTTTTGTCGAATTCGTTGGACGGAGCTACATTCCAGTCACCCCCCAAGATAAAAAGGGAAGGTAGGTATCTGCTCAGGATATCTGCCAGGGACATAAGGAAGGACGGGTCACCACCCATCGGAGCGTGAATCGCCTTAACACCATACTGCTATTGTCAAACTGACCCTTGACCAGCACATATCTGCCTCCCGATCAGTCACACACCTCGGCTACTGAATCTGACATAGTGCTTAATCAGGATTGCCACCCCCTACTAGCTTGTGAGCCTGGGCAGTAAAACCTGAGAGAATCCCAGCCTCACGAGGTGCCTGTCCTCAGAGGCGACCAGGTGTGTTTCCTGAATAAAAACAATATCTACGTTAAGTAGGGAACAATTCAGAAAGAACTGGCGTCTCTTGAGAGGGTTGTTGATGCCTCTAATATTCCAACTGGCAATTTTAACAAAGCTCATTGCCATAATAGCTTACCAAGTAGAAGACCAGGCACCAGGGCATCCCCAGCATTACAGATAGTTACTATGAAAGTACCACAAGAATGGCCCAACCATAATAATGCACCCCACGAATAATAAAACTCTCCGAGTCCCCCTCCCCCCCATAACCAATGGAAAAACAGTTCCCAAAAAATAACATTGTCAACAACACACATGAATAAGTCGAACCCCAGGGGTCCTCTATGCCAGAGAAACAAGGACCAGGATACACTGAATTGAGAGAAGTGGCCCGACCCCCCCACCTCAAATAAAAACAAATAGCAACCCCAACAATACCCCCAGAACTATATACAGTCCATCCCCTGTAACAGATAAGCCAGTACACCACAGTTAAGTGACCGTTGAAGGAATGGACCCCAGGGCTGACAGACCAACGGCTCCTACAAAAACCTGACTGAAAACTCGGCTAAGAAATAGTAACATGGAGCAAACTGCTGAAGCGAGCCGGGTGCTGGGCCCCAAGATCGGTTGTGGACTGCATCTCAATGCACACCCCCACCGCCCCCAGCCAGAAACAAAACATAGAAAAAAGGAAGGGGTAGAAAAACAATAACCCCAACATACTGAAACCCCAACCACCACAAACGAGGCTGGGAAAAAGCCAAAGTACACAGCTACAAAACATTCATCAAAACTAAAATGGCTTGGTGGCGAAAAATAATACTCACCCCAAGAAGAGGACAAACCGGCCTACAATTGTCCCAAGACTCCAAAATAGGCGGAGCAAAATGGGAGCAAATAAAACACCGGGGAACTTGGCTCTAAATCGACCAGGCGGCCACCGAAGCCCGAAAGGAGGAGGGGAGGGAAGAGCAGGTAGACCCATCCGTGCACAGTAAAGCGGCCGAGTAGCACCGCCGACCAAGCCGCAGTTCCCACCCCCTCGCACAACCAGGCAGAGGCCCCATCACCAGAAGGCCTATGCATCCACCCCGCCCAAAGCCGCCTACCCATACTAAAGGCCAACCCCCAAGAGAAGCCAGAAGGGACCCATCAACAGAACAAGGCAAGACCAAACAGCCCAGGTAGGGAAAAAAGAAAGCTTAACACTAAAAGGTCATCATAAACAGTCAGCCTGATTTAAAGAGGTCAGGCATCCTCCTGGAAAGTTCATTTCTGGCTTGCTCTGAGACTCAAAGGTGGCCTAGGCACTGTCGAGAAAACTTGAAGCCTTGACGGATAGTTCATGCGGAATTTGTGGCCAGCTGCAATCAACTTGGAGACCAGTGGGTGATACTCTCTTCTCCTCAGTCTGGTTTCAAAAGGTAGATCCTGGGTGATTCTCAGCGTACGATTCTCCCACAAAACTGCCTGCAGGCTCTTCACTTTCAATAAGATGTGCTGCCTTTCCAGGTAACTAAGCATCTTGATTAAAATGGGTCTAGGTGGAGATCCAGGTGGTGGCTTAGGCTTAAGAGATCTGTGGGCGCGCTCAATGTGGTAAGAGGAGTAAATGGGACAAGGCCCACGATCTTAGTAAGCAGTTTTGCACAAAGATAGGATGTCAGGACCCTCCTCTCCTCCGTAACCCCAGCACCAATATGTTGTTCCTCCTGCTCCGACCCTCAAGATCCTCCGTTTTCAACTTCAACTTCGCTACTTGTTGTTTGAGCGTGATTAAATCGGGATTGCATTTGGTCTTCCAGTCCTCCATAGAGCTGATCCGAGCCTCCGAATCACCCACCCGAATCATAAGGGAGGCCAGGTCCCCGCGCATCGACTTGAGCTCCGCCGAGATTTCCTGTAAAGTTTCTCGGAAAGGGATCAATTCCTGCAGAAATCGTTCTTCGGTGAGCGGGCCAGATGAAACACCAGAGGAGCCGGATTTAGCGCATGACCCCATGGATTGGGTTCTCGATTTTTTAGCCACTTTTCTCGGGGGTATTCGGTGGCGTATGCTTGGCCCCGGCGCTTTTCATCTCGGCCTCCATCGTCGCACCGCACCTTGGCTAGAGACTTGCTAAATAATAACCGACCAAAATAAAGTGACGGTGAGCTGTGAGGGGTTAGGGTATTAGGTAACTCACCAGAAGTAGTTAGCAGAAAGCGCTAAATAATGGGATTCTCCGGCTGAGAGGGGAGAGCCAAGGATCTAAGCAGCCATTAAGAGCTCCGCCCCACGTGACCATCGTATTTCTTTCATATTACCATCAAGACACAGTCTACACAAAACTTATTTTATTATCAAACCGGCACTGATCCTGCACTTCTTTGCATTGAATCCCAGTTGGCATTCTTCAGACCATTTCTCCAGTTTTTTTTTAACGTCTAAAAATGTGTGTAGACAGTGCACTGCTATGTTACACGGGAGTATATATGTATATATGTGTATATGTATTAGTCAGTGAGTGTGTATCACAAAAATTAGAAAGTGCAGTTAGGTAGCTCAGTGGTTAGTGAAAAAACTGCTAGTCTGCACATTTCTAACTCCCCACAATACCATTAGTTTGCAGCTGTATTGGCTCCTGCTAGAGTTTGTTTTATCTGTTGTCTCTCCCTCATCTTCCATCAGATATAACCAGGACACTGGATCAGGACATAGCTTTGTCCGAGATCATGGCTGCTATCCATAGTCTGGCTTCTGGTAAACCTCCCAGCCCTGATGGGCTTAGTACTGATTTCTATAAGGTTTTTGAATTGGTTCTGTTCCCTAAGCTTTTAAACTTATATCAGGCCATACAAAAAGCAGGCTGGTTACCTCCAACTATGCAGGAGGCAACTATCATTGTCCTGCCAAAGCCCAATAAAGATCATTATAAGCAAATTACAGGACTAAATCCTTACTCAATGTCGACTTAAACATTTTGGCTAAGATTTTAGCTACCTGATTTGAGAAAGCTTTCCCAGTTTTAGTTCATAAGTCTCAAGCAAGATTTATGTGGGGCAAGCAGGGCAGTGATAACCTAAGGGTGGTGATGAACCTTGTATAACTTACTACTAGAGTTCTAGACTTAGTGGCCCCAGTGGCAATCAATACCAAAAAGACAATTTATTTGATTGAATGGCCTTATTTATTATCGGCCCTTCCAGCAGTAGGAATAGGCCTGATTTTTCAGGGCTGGATCTGGATTGCATATTCCTCCCCAGAGGCTACAGTGCTCGCTGATGGCATTTTATGGGACCCCTTTCTCTTGTTTCGTGGTACAAGACAGGGTAGCCCAATTAGCCCCCTACTTTTTTTGATGGCACTTAAGCCTTTAAATACAGCTCTGAGGAAGAATCTGGACATCTATGGCATTCGAGTAGTGAACAGGTCATTCACTACTTTGTTATATGCAGATGACCTGCTTCTCACTCTATCCCAGGTCCCTGTGGGAGCTGTGCCTTCTCCGGTGGCTCTTTCACAGTGACCCACCTGACTGCCAGACAGCCCAGAGACCTGCAGGTATGAACACAGAGATGCAGCCTGGCCCTTGAAGCCATGGCCCAGCTTGAATCTTGGTGCTTCCTGTCTCCACTGGCTGATTGGCGTTATATCTCAGTTCCACAGCCCTGATTGGACACTTCATCTTCTCCTGCTTTCCTATTGGCAACTGCTGTCATCTCCCTAAGCTGCTTTCCTTGCACTCATTTTTTATATTTTTGGTCTCCTTCTATACATTTTCTTCTTTCTGAATTAAGCTTCCTATAATTTCACACGGCCACCTATCTCTGTCCTTTGCCCTGATTTTGTTTCTCTCTCTTTTCTCCCTGTGCCCTTCCTTCTGCTTTGCTGGTCATCCTCACCCCCGGCCCCCCATAGCCCAAGGTGTTACAGCTCTTGGTTGTTAATTTTAGTGTTCCTTTTCTGCAGAGCCGTTTGTTATGCAATCCACCTTCCAGCCAGCCTGGCGCCAAGGGGATTAGCTGCCACTACCTTTGCTGCTTTAAATTGACTGTCCTCCACAAGCTACTTAGCCCTGAATGGGGGCTTGAGTCCAACTTCTCCCCATGGGAGCTGTGCTTTCTCTGGCGGCTCTTCCACTGTGACCCACCTGACTGCCTGACAGCCCAGAGATCCTCAGGTATGGAAACAGAGATGCAGCCTGGCCCTTGAAGCCATTGCCCAGCTTGAATCTTGGTGCTTCCTGTCTCCACTGGCTGATTGGTGCTGTATGTCAGTTCCTCAGCCCTGATTGGACACTTCGCCTTCTCCTGCCTTCCTATTGGCAACTGCTTTCATCTCCCTAAGCTGCTTTCCTTGTACTAACTTTTTATATTATTGGTCTGAGTTTGCTGCTCTTTATACTGTATTGATTTCAGCATTTTAACTGTTACATATCAATGCATGGAGTCTACATTGCTGTGATTTAAATTGCCAAATACTGTTAGAATTTTAGATTGAATGCTCCTCTCCACCCTGTAACTCTGCCTGAACCGACAGAATAGTGCTAAGTGCTCCACAGTATCCTATATCCTTCTATAATTTTTCTTCAATTTTTTTTTTTTTTGGTACTGACTTTTCCGTTACCATATTATAACTTCTAGCCACTAGAGGGCTATATCTCCACGTGTTCACTAACGTCCCAATACTGCTTTCTCTTAACTTTAAGCTCAACATGCAACCCCTTCCACTATGCCTCCTCCTTCACTCTCTTATTCCTTCTCCTCTTCTTTTCTAACCTCCTGCTCACCCAGGCCACTTTAACTTAGGATGTCCTAAACTTTGGTTCCTGTGTGACCCCTAATTTTGCCTGAAGCTATCAATAATGGCCTGCCCTACTCTAATACTGTTACTGACCCTCTTCTTAAGTGCTAGTCTAGTTGAACTTAAAGATGCCCAACATCCTCCAGACTCCTTTCACCTTAGCCTTGTAACATGTGGGCAATTGAAAGCCTTAGACATTACTTCCTTGCTTGGCTATTGCCTTAATGAACAGGCATTCCTGATTTCACTGGAACCCCTAATCTTAAGTCATGGAACTGAACATATGGTACTGTCCTTATCACCTACAGTGTCCATAAAAAAGTTACTTCCATACTATGGCAGACACAAAAAAAGAAAGTGCAAGTCCACAATTAGCCTCAGCTTCACTACTAGGAAAGCTATACTACTCCTCCTCCTCCTGTCAGGGAATGTGCACCCTAAGCCAGGCCCACCAATCAATTCTGGGGCAAAAGGGTCTACATGCAATGGCTTAAAAATTGCTGCCATGAATATCTGCAGACTACTCCCAAAGGTGGTGCAGCTCCAGGCCTGGGTAGCCTTACATTGCCCAGACATAATTTGCCTTACCAAGACATGGCTATCCCCACGGGTTAAAGACTGTGAGATTGGGCTGCCTGGGTACCAGGCATTTAGGACTGATAAGAAAGGCAAGAGGTGTGGTGGTTGTCTCATTTATATTCAGGATTCATGCAAGGGGTTTTGCTCCCTATAACTGCCAGTGCTGATGACCATGAGCTTCTCATGGTTAGGCTCTTGTTTGGACCCCACAATAAATCCCTGGTGATTGTGTGTGTCTACCTCCTGCTCAGGAAGGCCAAAGAGGGCCTAAGCAAAGTCCTCGGGGCCATGGCAGACATTAATAAGAACTGTGAACTTATTGTTACAGGAGACTTTAACATAAATTGGCTCAGTAGTGATTCATCCCATCAGAAGGATCTTGTGGCAAGCTCCTACCTCATGCAATTAATCAGCGAGCCCATCAGAATGAACCAGAAATCTGGCAATCACACACTTCTAGACTGGCTCCTCTCAAGCTCTCCAGATAGGATATCTGAGGTCTCTGTGCTCTCAGACTGTCTGAGCTACCACTTCCCAATCACCTGCAAGTGGTCCAATAAATTTAAAAAAGCTCCACCAATCTTAGTGAAAAGCAGAACGCTGAGAAAAGGGCAGCTTACTGCCTTCAAAGAAGCTCTTTCCTAGATCGACATGTCCCCCATTGATATTCTGCAGGACCTCAGCCAAGAACTATGATATTTTATGGACAAGTTAAACATGGTTTGTGATGGTTTACCTATGTGACGTGACAACAATGTTGTCGACATTCGGCATAGTGACAGACCTGATGTTGACAGATGAAATTTTGCCTGTCAGACATTGGTCTGTGTTTCTATCAGGGGGCTGTGCCCCCTGCACCCCCCCTTCTATAGATTGTTAATTTCAAGTTGGAGTTAACTCGAAGATGGGGGGTGAAAGTCAGCGAAAGGTGAAATTTCACCGGCGGGTCTCTGACAGCTACATTTTCTAAACTTGCTGAAAACGTCTCTGTGGGGGATTTCACTGATGGGGTTTTGCTCTTCCTTAGGTACACCGTTTGTGACAAATATGCCCCAATCAAAAAAGGAAATCCTGTCGTTACAACAATGGGTGGATTACCAGTGAACTCCTTGATCTCATGAGGGCCAGGAATAACCTATGGAGTAGGGCTGGGGGGGGGGAATATAATGACCTACAGAAGTACAGGGTTGCCAGAAACAAATGCACTCAACTCATGGAGTGCTAAGGCCAATTACTACAGGAATCAAATAGAAAGTAACTGGGGGGAATGGGAGGCAATTCTGGGAAAATATAAAGGAACTCACAGGGAAGGATAATAAAAAACAACCTTTTTGCTTAATATCAATGGCTCTAACTCAATGGACCCCCTTCACCATTGATGAAAAATTAAATTCCTCCTTTATAGATCTAAGCTCTGTTCTCCCAGCTGACTACCTTAAGCCAGTTGATGGGGACCTTAACAGTATACCTATTCCTAAACATCGCCCTAACTTCTACTTTAAAACAGTAACAGTTAAAGAAGCCATGGGATATGTAAAAAAGGTCTTAGGTAAAACCAGGATGGGTAGTGAAAACATCGACATGAAGTTGGCAGCTCTAGCAATCGATGTGCTAATAGTTCCCATCTCCAAAATATTTAATAAGTCTCTCATACTGGCTAAATTCCCATCACTCTGGAAACAAGCGCTGGTGACCCCAGTTCATAACAGTGGGGACAGGACTCTCACTTCAAACTAAAGGCCTATCTCTATTCTCTCTCTCCCCCCATCCAAAGCACTGGAGAGGATAGTGGCAGATCAAATCATCAATTGCATCCAGAAATACCAGTTGCAATGTCTCCAGCAGTATGGTTTCAGAAAGAACCATAGCACAGTCAGAGCTCTAGTGGACGTCACCGATTACGTACACAAGGCCTTAGATGAGGGTAGGCTGGTCGGCTAGATTTTTATTGACCTAACAAAGGCCTTCAATACGGTCAGCCACGCCCTCCTCCAGAATCAACTGCGAACCCTTGGAATAGCCCCAAATGCTGTCCTGTGGTTCAAGGATTACCTATCATTTAGATCCCAAAGAGTCAAAATAGGCCAATCAGTATCTGATTCCAAAGAAGTCTCTCTGGGAGTTCCCCAAGGGTCCATCTTGGGACCTCTGCCATTCAGCTTATTTCTGAATAGTCTCCCGGAGTCCTGCACTAGTAAAATTATTATATACGCTGACAAAGCCATCATACTTAGCAGTCGCTCCCACATCGAACATCTACAGACTGAGCCGCAGACTGCCTTCCAACAGATGGAGACCTGGTTCAGCTCTCAATGGTTATTACTTAACTATAAAAACATGAAAACAATGCTTCTCTTGAGCCCCCAGCTTAAGAGGAAGTACCCCATCCCTGACAATCACAAATAACAGACTGGGCCCGCTAGAACAGGTGCACTCATTCAACTACCTGGGAGTCTTGATTGATTACACCCTCTCCTTTGGGCAGCACATAGACATGGTGGTGAAAGCAATGAACACCAAACTGGGCATCCTGTTTAGGCACAGGAAAAGCCTTTCACCTAATGCCCTTCTGCTGTCTGTCTCCAGCTCCATCCTCTCCATTGTAGATTATGGGCTGGTGGTTTATGGAGAGGCCACTGATACTGCACTCAAGAGGGTAGTTACAGCCCTAAACAAGCCGTGCAGACTACTACTAAATTCAGACTGCCTTACACACATTTATGCACTTTATGAGCAATTTAACCTGCTATCACTCTGTAACAGAATCAGATACCAAACCTGCCTCCTAGGGTGGAAGGCCATGCTCGGCCATACCCCACCTTGCAACTCTGAGTTGATAACAGTACCCAGTTTCAAGTACAATACCAGGAGTTTGGAGCTTAACCAGCTAAGTGTCCTATTTCATAGGACTGCTCTAGGACAATGCTCTTTCTCCTACTGAGCAACACTTTGGTTTAATGAGATCCCAGCAGCTACAGTAAGCACTGTAAACCTCTGGGCCTTTAAATCTGAACTGAAGCAGTTTCTGTTAAGCAGGAGCATATGTGAGTGCCAGAACTGATCTACCCTTCAAGTACACCTGCTCACTGTACTCTGGGACATCCCCACAGCCTTCAACCCAGTCCACTCCCCCTGACTCACTGACCCTCTCTCCCGGTGCTACCCCACCAGTTCCCATCCACTTCCATTACATTTACTACTTTCTCTCTCTTTATCTCTCTCTCTCTCTCTCTCCTGTGCTCCCCCTCTCTCTCTCTCTATCTCTCTCACTCACTCCCTTCCCCCTCTCTCTCGTGCCCTCTCCTGCACATGTTATACCTCTCTTTCCTCTCTCTCTATCTCTCTTTCTCTCTCCCTCTCTCTCACTCTCTTTCTTTCTCTCTGTCTCTCCCCCTCCCCCACTCTTTCTTCTTACTCTCTCCCTCCCTTTCTCTCCTTCCTGTTCCCCCACCTCCATAACTGTCTCTGCCCCTCATCCAATCCCCCTCCCTCTGGACACTGCTATATCCTTGGGTGAGGTATTTCTGTATCTCCACCCTCCCATACAACAGTACATCTCCTCCCCACTCCTTCTGTTGCCCATTCCTGTTAGCCACTTCTATTTAAGATTTGTCCATTCCTCTCTCTCACTGCTATTCTCTGACAAGGCCCTCCTGGGGATGCATTACTTGAACTCTATGCTGTAGTCTTCTCATGTTCTTACCTGATTCTTCTACATTTTGAACTCAATGTTATAATCTGACAAGGCACTCGTGGGGCTGCACCACATGAATTCCATGCTGTAGACTTTAAATGCTGTTGCTTGAATCTTCTACATTTTGAACTTTGGCATCCCACCATAAGACTCAGTCACCAGAAGAAACTACATGCTTATAATCTTATTTATTGTAAAAAAAATCATGTCTGTATTGCATGTTTTGTGTTTTTGATGTGGAACCTTTGTAAAAGAGTTCTTACTTGAAGGTTATTTCCAAATATTCAAATAAAAAAATAAAAAAGAATCTTCCTTGCCCAACTTTTGGGAGGTAATAGACTCCTTCAATGCAATTTCTGGTTTATGGGTTAATTGTAACAAAACTGAGCTTCTTCCCCTTTATAATGGAGACCCTAGGTGGTCTCAATTTGGACATAAAGAGATTAAGTGGGCTCTGGTTGGCATTTGCTATCTCAGCACATTTATTTCTAGGTCACCTCAGGATATGTGTTTGAAAAATCCATAGGATATTTTAGACTTTCTCTGTATAGACATTAATAAATGGGCTAAACTGCATTTAAATATCCCTGGTAAGATAGAAGCGAACAAAATGTTACCATTTCCCAAACTTTTCTATTGTTTAAGTAATCTCCCCATGCTTATTGCATCTGGATTCTGGAATAAAATGGATAGGTTATTCTCTAATTTCATATGGGAATGGAAGGGTCCTTGGATTGGTATAGGGGTTCTTCGAGCACTGGTGGGGAAGGGTGGGTGGAACATGCCTTGGTGTGGGCCTATCATATTAGTCTCAGCCTTAAACAATCCCTTCATTGGCTCAATATATTCTCCTTGTCTGCTCCCTTGTGGTTAGATATTGAGCAGTCACTTTTAGGTTCTACGCCATTGACAGTTGCCTTATTGAATCCTCTCCCAAGTAGTTGCTGTCCTACCTTACCTATTCTATTTGCTCAGCAAGCATGGAAGAGAACCACAAAGATGCTTTGTTGGGATGCTAATTTTTTGGGTCCATATCAGTCTTTATGGAATAATCCTAAAATCCAGGTAAGGGGCGCTCCAATGGTGTGGCACCTGTGGGATTTAAGGGGAATCAGATGCATAGGAAACCTTTTGGATCAAGAGTTGGGATTGTTTAAATCTTTTCAACAATTGCAAGCTGAATTTCACCTGCCTACTTGGGACTTATGGAAGTTTCTTCAGATCCATCATGCCTTGTCACCCTGGCTAACCAGGAAACATACCCTATTTAATGCTGTACTTACCAAACATTGGCAAAAGTGGTTTGCACTCTCAAAAGGGCATACAAGTGCCATTTACAAAAGCCTACAGGAAGCACATATCTTAGATTGTGACACTCACAAGAATAAATGGGCTAGTGAGATGCAGGAGTTGTTAGACGATGATTCCTGGTCCAAATGTTGGTTAGAAGCCCATCGAGCTTTCCCGGATCCTAAATTGCAGTTACTTCAAAAAAATATATTAAGTAGGTGGTACAGGACACTGGATAGATTAATACACATGAGCCTGTATGCCTCTGGAGTTTGTTGGAGATGCCAGAAGGAATTGGGGACCCTTTTTCATATATTACAGGGATATTCACTTATATTATTTATTTAGTTAGTTTTTGTTGACTGGGTAAGTGCACTAGGCAGATAAGAGTGGTGGCAAGCTATTATTGATCGGTTGGAGGGGATTTTGCATATTCAATTGTCCTGCTCCACTAGAGTTTGGATCTTGGGAGACTTTTTTTTTGCCATAATGTACTTTATTGAGTTTCCAATTAGTACTGTACAATATAGATTAACAATCTATTTTGGCAACCAAGTAAGTTCATGAGCATAAATGCCAACAACAAACAATAATTCATACAAGTACAAACTGATTCATTACTCAGGTTAAGGCAGAAATAAATATGAATTAAAACATAACAAAAATCAGCAACCATATACCTGAACCTAAACATAAATAGAGTTCAACATAACAATAGCAGTTTAATGTCTTAAGGATAACATAGCTAAATAAATTATATCTTCGCATTTGAAATGGCCCCTGTGGATGAGGATAGTTGAAGAAAGGGTCCCCAGATATCCACAAATCTATTTAATCTATCCATGAGTAAATAAGAGATTCTTTCATTGTTAGCAGTATAGTTCATCATATTTAGCCATTCAGCTAGAGAGGGCACCTGTGAGGGTTCTCCAATATTTAAGAATTAATCTTTTGGCACAAGTAGAGGTGACTGAAAGCCACAACTTCTGATTGTAAGTAATGTTTATCTGAAAAGTGAAAATTACCAAAATAAACAAAAGTGAAGAGTGTGGTAGGGCCATAGAAAGGGAAGCTTCACAATTCACTTTTACTTACTGCCAGAAATGTTTAAGTTTGGGGCATTCCCACAACATATGTAACATGTTAGCATCCAAGGAATCACATTTCCAGCAGCATGCATCTGAGGTGAACCCCATTTCAAAAAGTTTTACCAGTGTCCTGTAAAAATGATGTAACATTTTGTATTGAGTGAGCTTACCTTGGATGTCCTTACAACCATGGTATGCATGGTCCCATTTAGGACTCCAATCAAGGTCATCTATCTTGATTCCTGACTCCGCTTCCCACTGCTATTTGACAGAGTAAGTGAGAGATGGTGAGGTGAGAGCAAATGTAAGAGATTTATAAATTAAACTGGCTCCCCTTTTAAGTGGACCTATTTTAACCATTTGATCCCACACCTTATTATTGGGTAAGAAAAAATCTATCTCAGAGAGATGGTCTACTAGGGTATGTCTTAATTGTAGGTAGCAGTGAAAGCAGAACCATGGAAGACCAAATTTCTCTTTAAGTCAGTAAAGGACATACGTGTAGCCGAATCCTTATGTAGAAGGTAACCTATATAGTTTATGCCCTTTTGTGACCAGGTAATATTAGACAAAGGTATTCTACCTCATGTTAATGAGGGATTAGACAAAAGAGGCATTGATATCAGTGGGATAGAGGAAGGATTGGTTACTTTATGAACCTTTTTTATAGCACTAAATGTGTTATTTAAACAGGGATTGCCCTTGAGAGTTATGGGGATAGGTAAGTATATGAAGCCAGTAAATTTATTAGGCTTTATCAGTGCTGATTCCAACAACATCCATAAAGGAAGTTGGGGGGGGTAGTCTTAAACTTGGGAAGCAGAGGGCAGACGATTGATTAAACATGAAAGCCCATTGGTACCAGTCCCAGTGTGGAAGACCTAGACCGCCCAATTCATAAGGAGCTTGGAGTTTGCCCAGACTCAGCCTGGGAGGCTTAGTACCCCATAAGAAGGTTCTTACCATAGCATTCAATTTATCTATAACTTTTTTAGTTAGTAAAACAGATATATTTTGAAAAAGGTAGAAGATTTTGGAGGCAATGATCATTTTGACTGAGTTTCCCTTACACCATAGTGAAAGGTTAAGACTCTCCCACCTTCTCAGGTCTTGCTCAATACTATCGAATAGAGGAAGGTAGTTTATGTCAATCAATGAGTCCAGATTTGTTGCAATTTGCAACCCTAAATAAGTTATCTGATTCTTTACCCATTTGTTGTCAAATATTGCCTTGAGATTTTTTAGAATGAAAGGTGTAGGGTTCGGACATAATGGTTGTGATTTGTCCCAGTTAACTTCTAGACCTGATAAGAAACTGAATTCTTTGAGAAGAAGTTTGAGGGCACTGTATGACTGCACTGGTTTAGAAAGAGTTAAGAGCAAATCATCAGCAAAAGCAAATGATTTATGCGTATATTTATTTATTTTAAATTCAGTTATTTCAGGATGATCATCAATAGCTCTGATCAGGGGTTCAATAGCTAAAATAAAAAGGTAAGGGGATAAGGGACATCCTTGCCTGGTTCCGAAGGCCAAAGGGATTGTTTCAGATAGTATTCCATTCGAGAGAACTTGAGCCGAAAAATTTTTATATAGTAATGACACCCAAGCTTGGAAGTTACTACCGCAGCCAAAATGTTGCTGAGCTAGAAACATATATACTCAAGATATTGAATCAAACACTTTGAATAAATCTAAAGAAAAAACTAAGTAGGGTTCTCTAGATTTGTAGGCTAGCCATAGTATATTTATTAACCTTCTCACACAGTCAGCTCCTGCCCTACCATGAATAAAACCCACCTGTTCCAATAATATCACAAATTATTACTTGAATTCTAGCAGTTAATACCTTAGCCAATATTTTATAGTCAGAATTCATCAGTGAAATGGGATGATAGCTATCACACAACAGAGGATCTTTATTTTTTTGTGAATGAGGGAGACCAAGGCTTGGGTAAGAGTTTTTGGAAAGTGAGTCCTGGTCCAAAGCTTCTAGATACATATTAAGCAGGTGTTTAGATAACTTTGGATTTAGTAATTTATAAAATTCCCCAAGGAGCCTATCCAATCCTGGGGTTTTACTATTGGGAAGGAAGTCAATGGCCTGAGAAATTTCACCTAATGATAAGTCTTTATCAAGCTGCTTTTGTCTATCTTTTAGTATCTTGGGGGTATTAATGCCAGCAAGAAAGCAAGATATTTTCTTAGTATTGACCTGTTTCTGGGAATAGATTTTTGAGTAAAATTCTCTGAACACCCGATTTATTTCAATATTTTTATTAACTACTCTCCCTGTTGAGTCTTGAATACCCAGGATAATATTTTGACCTTGTAGTTTTTTAAGTCTGTGTGCAAGTAATTTCCCTGCCTTTTCTCCTGATTCCCAATATCCTTGCTTAACATGAAACAATGCATATTCTGCTTGTGCTGAAAGCATTCTGTTAATATCATACTTAACCAGTGCAATTTCATATAGGAGAGATTTGTCAATTAAGCCTGATGTACTTACACAACATTCAAGATTTTTGAGTTTAATCTGCTAAGTCTCTAACAGTTTAGCTTTTTCTTTTTTTCTGGGAAGCAGAAAAGCTAATGATTCTGCCTCAGATAAAAGCTTTGTAGGCTTCCCCGAGGCAGGTACAGTTAACCTACCATTGTCATTTATTAGAAAGTACTCATTAGTTTCCTTAATAAGTCAGTCAGAGAATTCTCTATCATGTAAGAGGGAAGTATTCATTCTCCATCTAAGCTCCTTTGGTTGTCCCGAACCCCAAAACCGAATTCATGGAAATTAAGGTGTGGTTTGAGATGGCTATATTATCAATCTCAGCATCAAGGATTAAATTAACTAAATCAGTTGATACACAAAAAAAATCCAGTTGACTATAAATGGAGTGTCGGTTAGAGAAAAAAGTAAAATCCCTATCATGGGGGTGGATCAACCTCCAAATATCAGCTAGAGATAGATAATTTAATAAATTATGCAAGGACTGACATGCTTTAGACGGTGTTAAAGAAGGCCTAAGAGGGTTTTTATCTAACAATGGAACCATTACTCTGTTAAAGTCACCTCCTAAAATTAAATTGTGGGTAGATAAGTTAGAACATATTTTGGAAATCAGATCAAAAAATCCAGATTGACCCAGGTTAGGTGCATATATATTACATAAAGCCACCTACGTTCCATCCAGTAAGCCTGTCAGAACTTGAAATCTGCCATCAGGATCAGCAATATGTGAAGTTTTGACAAAATGTACCCCCTTTCTGATAAAAATAGCAGTACCTCTTTTTTTGCAGTTATAAGAACTAAACTCCACCTGGGAGACCCAGGATCTGGTGAGTTTAATCGATTCAGCAACATCTAGATGAGTTTCTTGTAACATAGCAATATCTGCTTTTTTTGTTGAGATAAGATAGCACTTTTTTTCCTTTTAGTAGGGGCCCCTAAACCATTTACATTCCATGAAACAATCTTATATGGGTGCATGCTTAATTCCCTATATATAAATCACAGTGTGAATAAAGATAATATATCTAGGGTTGGCAGTTTTGGGGTAAGACACTTAATATTATATTATCACTTTAAAACAAACAATAAAAGCTATAACAGAAACAGAATAAATATAGAATTACTGTCTAATATAAAGGTTAATAACTGTAAGAACAGAGTTTTAAGCTAATAATACAAGTATCCTACAATAAACCAAGCTGCGAAACAAGGGATACTGATAGAATATCAATTATTAGATTCAAGGTCCAATCAATATCTGATTATAAAGTTAGATATCTTATGACCTGAAATGTAACAGAACTAAAAATTGAGTTAAGATAGTTAATCAGATTAACAGCACCAGTAGTATTCCAGTTAGAGACAGGAAAGCAGTATGGTGTAGTCTACTGCAAAGCCAGATAAGTCCACCAAACAACAGTCCAAGGTAACAATGGCTCAGGTAGATCAAAGTTATCTTTGACCTTGTCTGCAAACAAAGGTAATCCTTGCCAAAAACGTTTATCAGGTGAAGATCCCCTTCATTAAATAGTTAAAATAAGAAATAAAGGGAGTTAAATTACAATGAGAGGGACTATCAACCAAAAAAAAATGTGTTCTAGATATTAGTGAAATAGGGAAGCAGAGTTATCTGGTGCACCTCTTGGCTAAGTACATAAGAAGGAGTAATACTGCCTTTGGTCCCATAATGACACTCCAGCATCCAGACATCTCCTTTTAAACCACCATAAAAATAGTCATATGAACAAATCGAAGCAATTGTCAACTCCAGTGTAATTTGTTATGTTGGCATGCTGTGTTCAGACTATTCATGGATTCTCACTCATATATTTGGCATTCCAGACAACAGAGGTATCAGAAGCCTGTAATCAAGCATATTAAGCCGTCTCTGTGTCAACTGCACATATTCTAGATAGATGCCAGCACAGTAGCACCAGATAATTTGGAATAGAGAAAGAAAAAGATTATGTTAAACAGCGAGTACACACACATAAAATAAAAAAGGGGGGCTAAAGAGGGAAGGGGAGTTGGGCATAAACAATATGGGAACTGAGTACATACCATGAATGTTCAAATCTGTCCTATCTCATTGCAATAAAAAATGACTAAAACCATATATTTTGCATAACAGCATCAAAGAATAGCAACCCCCACCTGAGAGCAAGCATTTCAAGTATAAGAGACATTGATAGAGAGTGGTTACAGCTCCTCTAATCTGCATAGGTTGAAAACTGGATTTCAATCTAAAGGTTAGCCAAACAACGATGCATACCTCCTGAGTATAACAATGTTCAGTTTGGTTGAAGGTGAAGACTCTTCAGCTCCTTTGCCAAATGCAGCCATTTGATCCCAGCAGCACAAGGAAGTTCCTCAGGTGTAATGGCTAAGTCATTCCCGCATTTCCTTTAAAGTTGAAATCATGTAAGAGAGTAGATGATCTTGTTACACTGGAGCCCTGCATATCCATTTCCTGGCCCATAAACAGCTCTAGTGAGTTCTGGTTTGAGGAATGATTACTTTGCAATCTCTTTTGGGGATTATTCTGCAAATTGGTAAGTTGAGGGATATTGGAAGGACGATTTAAGGGTCTAACTTGTCTATGTATCTCTTGACCCTCTAGAGAGTATTTGGCAGCATGAACAATCTCCCAAAACAGGTGAGGGGTTGAAGATTTATAGATCTCTGGGGAGGGAGGTTTAATTAATTCATCAGCTCAGTGTAGGTCTGGTGGCCTGTGACTGGATCTTCAAGCTTCTGCATGAGGTCAGGTCATGGGGACTCTGACCTGTGAAGTCCTTGCACATCTTTTGAGTACTGACTGTTACAAGAGCTTATATCAGGGTTATGAAAGTGTGACTCCTTGTAAACTTGGATAAACCCCCAAACTTCTTGTACAGAGGAGCACTTAATAAGACGGATTGTCTCTAAAAAGACAAGCCCCATTGTTATAGGCTGGGAAGCCTAGAAGGAGGGACAGAGAATGGGGGAAGGGGCAGAGCTCCATAGAGAATGACCTTACATATGGGGTGGGGCATTAAGAAAAGAGAGCCAGGGATAGGTTGAAGGGAGACAGGGAGTGAGAGAAAGAGAGCAAAGGGGTGGGTGCAAAAGGAGGGATATAATGGGCTACACAAGGAAGCTCTCCCTCACTTTTGCTAGGCAAAATTTTGATTTTCCACCCGCCACCCAAGGATTTATTGGATACAGTGAGGGAAGAATGAAAAAGGAGATATTTTCTGGAGGGGAGGGGAAAAAATTCTGGAGTTGCACCAAGGTGGGGTGTAAGAGAAAAAAGGTATGGACACCCAGGAATAAAATAGGGGACAGGAATTGGACCTAGCCCAGACAAGAGGAAAGGATGTGGACACCCAGGAATGGAAATGGGGGAGCAGGGTGGACCTAGCCAGACAGTAGAGAATAACCCTCTGCTTTACAGCTGGGGTGAGAGAGAAAATGAGCAAGAAAGACCCCCGAGTTTACACTTGGGGGTGAAAGAAAAATGTGATATAAAAGGGGTTTATGAAATGTGACATAAGTTGTGATATTTCAAAATAAAGAGAAGATGGAATAAAGAAATATGTTAAAGATGGTATGTAAAGAAACTCAGTGTTGTTTGTAAAATTTGAATGGAAAGACTAATAAACAGTGTGCCGACTGAGCAGCCAAAACAGTACTGGGTGTGGTGTCCTTCTTTGGGTGAAAGGCACTCGAACAAGATTTCCTTTCATGTCCTGAATGATTAACCCTGCAGGGTATTTGAAATGGTATTGCAAGCCCATGTCCCTCAAGTGCTGTTTAACCTCATAAAATTCCTTTCTCTTGGATATAATCCCGGCAGAAAAATCTTGAAATAAAAGTATGCGCTCACCTCTCCATTTCAGTACTCCTCATTCTCTAACAAGCCTCATCACCTCTTCCTTGTCAGTAAATTTTAGAAAATAAATAATTAGGGGTCTGGGTTGCTGGTTCTGTAGTTTGGGACCCAAAGATCTATGGGCCCTTTGAATGTCCAGGGGCTTGGGCCACTGAAAATATAACAAATTAGGGAGAAATTATTGAATGATAGTAATAGTGTTTTTCCCTTCAGCTCCTTCAGGAACACCTAGAACCCTAATATTATTCCTTTGACTCCTGTTTTCCAGGTCGTCAACTTTTTGTGTCAGGAAGGATATTTGTTCTGACTGACGCTGTGTTAGTTGCTCTAAGTACCATACTAAGGAGATTAATTCTGTTATTTTATTGCTATTCATACCAATATGTGCTCCCATTTCCACACTTTGTTTAGACAGCGTAGCCATGGATTGCAGGACATCAGTTAATCTGACCTTGATTTCAGATAACATGTCTTTTAACTGTTCAATATCTCCCTTGGTGGCAAAATTCTCACTGTGACTGATTGAGGTGTCCTTATCATGCCACACTGTCCCAGGAGAGTGGGGTGACCGTGGCCTTCAGTTCAGCATGTTTGATGGATTGATTTATCAAAAGATTAAAATAATAGTGTTGGAAAAGTTTGATTGGCGATAACAGGGTAATTAGAAGGTCATCAGCTCGGAGTGTTTATTGACTCCCGATTGTTACAATGATGGCATAAATCACTGAATTGGCAAGGATCTCCATGGAGCTTACAGATGTGTGACCATCTTTTATAAGCGCTAGCATGTGCCTGATCTTGGGAGACTCTATTGAGCTTTCCCCTTGCAGGTTTACAATATAAACCTATATTATGCACAGCATTATTAGAAGCAAAACCCTTAATTCTCTTAAGGTGGGCTACCCCTAATACCTCCACAATAAATCATTGAGTCTTCACTGTTTCAAGGGCATCATCATATTTACAAGTTCTCTATTAGCATAGAGAAGCACTACTCAGATTTCATTAAGTGTGGGGGTCATGGCTATCTAAAATTGAAGTGAGTTTCAGGGACATAGAGTCATTATTTTTTTAGTCTGCAAAATGTTTGTAGCTGTATAATAAGTGTATAATTCCATATCATAGGTTCCACATTCAAGGGCTGATGTCTTTGGGATGATGCTGCCAGATGTGTTGCATTTTTTTAGGAAGGTGTCATGTAGGTATATGTGTAATTTTTGGCTTTTAGTTGGGTGGTCCTGTTGAAAGCCTCCTAATCTGGTTGTATCCCTTGTTAACTGTGAACCTGTCTTTATTTTTATTGTGTGCTCCTGTTTTTCCATTGTGAAAAAAATTAGATTTGAAACTCTCCATAAAGTGCTTATATGCACACAAAAAATTCCCAAAACAAATATAAATTCCCCCGCTGATGACACCCCTCCAGCAGCAAACTTTTTTCCTTCCCCAGTGCTGGTATTCCTGAATTAATTTTGAAAATAACCCATTTAAATGGACTGAGACTCATGTTTTCAACAATGTCTCATGGTAAGTGTTACAGAAAGCAAGGAGAAAATAAATACTTTTAAGTGTTTTTAGTTTTTTAAATTGTAGTCACTTCCTTTTATTTACTGTATATGTAATGCACTCTCCATAACATGAATTCCCTTACCCAACTAGCAAATCATATCAAACTGTTCCCAAAAGTGAATCTCTTTACTCAGCTTTCAAATTCTTCCACAGATAAAATCCTAATCTCAACTCCCAACCCAGATGGTCATATCAGTAGTGCTGTACCAGAATAAAATTTCACTGGTGGAATTATCGTACAAGTCAGAATTTCACTTGAACAAAATTTTGGAATACACTTTGGCAACTTTCATAAAATGCCAACTTAGAGCAGCAAAATGAATGTATGTATTGTGGATTGATGTGGTAAACTGCAGAATGGAATTTCGCAGATCACTCTAATTTCTACAGAACTGCCGAATGATTGAAAATGTTGCAGATTGCTACAGTAAATTACAGAACAGAATTCTGAAGAACTGACATTCCTTAGTTTATGTGTATCATTCTGCAATTCAACCAGGAAATTTAGTGGAACAGGATGACAATTTGTGGAACATATTCAGAGGATTTGTATTTCACCAAAGTTCGTTGGAATTTCAGAAAATCTCACAATATATTTATAGAATTGGAATTCGCAGTTTCTGTCTGTCCCTACATAATTGACATGACTCCTTCAATTTTAGTCAGAATTGTCAGTTTAAAAAAATCTGCAGGATATTTGACTGTATCATTTTATGAATGCTACTGCCACAGCTGGGTCACTAAAATGGAATGTTAATCTGTAGACATGCATACATACATAGACATTGATGGCAGAAACAAGCTCATGTCCCATCCAGTCTGCTTACCCTACTATTTTGCCTTGCCCAAGTGGCAATCCTCCCTTTTTTTCTGTTCCTCCATTTTTCTAACGAAACTCACAAGTCTGTTCTATCCCTCCTTGAAGCTGCTATTTTGGACTATACCATTTCTTCTGGTAGCATATCCCACTTGTTCACTATCCTTTCCATGAAGGAGTGCTTATGGGTGTCCTTTTTGAATCTTCCTTCTGCCAGCTTTAATGAATTCCCTTCCATCCCTGTGGCTGAACTCAAGGAGAAGAGTTCCTTTGCATCCACTATGTTTCTCCCATGCAGGTATATGTATGTCTCCATCATGTTGATCATTCCCTCCTAAAAAAAACAGTTCAGTTCCCATCTCTGGGACTGGCAGGTGTCAGGCATGTTGTAGAGGAGAGGGAGCATGTGGGCCACAAAAGAGCAGCATTGGAATCAGCTATAATAGAGGTTTACTGTTCATCAGCTTGACCCTCCCAAATAATGATCAAATGTGGGTTGGGATCAGCTTACATCAGTTTTATGTTCCAGTTGTGCAGTGGCAGTACCTAGCACTGCCTCCTGTAAAATCCAGAATTTCATGTAGATTTAGATGTCCCACCCACCCACCCTGTTACAAGCAGAAGATGAGGTAAACTGTAAAAGTGAGATGATCAGCTCCCAAGGTGAAAGAAGGTATCCTGGCATTTGAGCACAGTGACATGCCACTGGCCAATCATAGAGAGGCATGGACACCGTTGCTCACCCATCAGATTGCAAAGTGTGGCTGTGGTGGTCCTGAGTAGAAATAGGAACAATGAGGCATTTAGTCCCTAAAAACTAACATTTATTGTAATAACTGGGGAGTATTTTCTCCCATAAGGAAACCTAGTTATAATTTCACTGTTATAACCAGCTGGTTATAATGGTGAACATGCATTGGGCTTCCCTTCTTGCCACTTTTCCCTTTCTCTGTCTGGCTGCCAGTTCTCAATGCTGCAGAGATCACTGCCACTCCGAGTGGGCGGTAAGTTTTAAAAAATAATAATAACCTGGCTTACAAATTTTGAAAGAGGCTACTTTTAAAAACAATAAAGAAGTAAATATTTTATTTTCTCCATGAGCCACTATTGACCACTCTGAAACCTGACTGGTCCATGGCTCCGTATACACATCTGTTCATTTTATATAACTGCTGTGGTGAAAAAACGATCCCCAGCAATTATTTTATTTATTTATTTAACAGACTTTAGGATTACAACCTTTGAGTCAGGGATTCATTTTCAAAGGCTCTGCATCAGAAAAAGCAAAAACAAACCCTTATTACATATAAACATAGAATGGAAGCTAAAGGTTACAGTTTTTTTCAGTTATACCACATTGCAGAATCAAGATGAGCTATACATTGCATTCAACGTGTTAGCGAGAGCTGTATTTTACAGTTTTCAAGAGAACAATAAGTTTGCTGATGGAGGGAGTAATAGGTTTGATATTTACAAAGAAGTAGAGAATTAGACAGATATCTTGTGAGTGCAACCAAAGGAGGCATTTTTAATAGGTAATGTTTGGTAGCCCTATCGGTATGAACTCAGTGGTGGGGTGGTCCCGTAAGATGATAGATAGATGACCCGGCACTAGCTGATACATTGGCAGCACCATGTGGTGAGAATGTGCTCTTTAAGAGCTGATCTGAAAGGTCTTAATTTGGAGATGGAGTAGATGTCAGAGGGGAGTTCATTGTACTAGACTGGGGCCCTGTGTGGGAATGATCTTTGGGCTAAGGAAGTTCGAACCCTTGGGATGGACCACACCTGTCGGTTGGCAGTGCTGGTGTTCCAAAGGTGTGGGAGGATAGGAGAGAGAGGCATAAACCCCCAAGGGGATAAGTCCCAGGTGTATTTTCTTTGTGAGGAAACATGTTTGATAAAATAGCCTTTCATCCAGGGTTAGGAGATTTGTCAGAGCATATAGGGTACAAGTATGGGTACGCTTGTCTGCCCTGGAGGGAGAGTCTACACACTTTGTTTATGGCCAGGTGGATTTTGTTAAGGGCTGTGTGGTCAGCAGCCGAGTAGTTAGTGAACCCATAATCGACTAGGGAGAGGACTGAGGAGATGACAGCTAGATTAAGGGCTTCCGGAGGTTGGCAATCCTTGTGCCGATACAATAGGCCTATATGGACATTTATGGCTGATGATGGAGTGTCAATGTGTGAATGGAAGGAGAGGCTAGAATAAAATGTAAGGCCCAGGTATTTATATGTATGGACCTGTTCTAGAGGAAAGAGAGAGTGGGAGAGGATTGTTAGCTGTGCATTCTTGGCCTTATTCTGTCGGTGGGCAAAGAACTTGGTCTTTGTCTTTTTTACATTGACCAGAAGTCTTTGGTCTATGAACCAGTTTTCACTCTGGTTAAATGCATGTTGGAGGGAGGACTGCAATACTGTGGGATCTGGGTGCGAGGCAAAAAGAACTACATCATCCGCATAGAGTACTAGGTTGCCTGAGCAGGAAATGGGCAAGGTGTTTAGTTAGATGCTGAATAATAGAGGGCTGAGGATGGAGCCCTGGGGAACCCCAGAGCAGACTGTCAGGGTGGTTGAGAGGGTGTTGTTTATTTTGACACATTGAGATCTAGTTGTGAGGCAACTGGTAAATCAGGAGATGGGTCCTTGGGACAGACCTATGTGGCTGAGTGTGCTTAAGAGTAAGGGGTAGGAGACTGTATCAAAGGCCTTTGACAGGTCAATGAAGACAGCTCCAGCTAGGTGTTTTCTATCCAGGGCAGAGTGAATAAAATTAGAGAACTCAATGAGAACCGTAATTATACTGTGCCCAGATCTGAAGACATGTTGCTCCCTGCAAAGTAGGTTATGAGCAAGCAGGTACTCAGTGAGTTGGGTGGCTATAATTTTTTTGAGGGCTTTCGAGAGTGGTGGGAGAATGGATATGGGATGGTAGTTAATGGAGGAGGTGCTGTCACCACTCTTCAGTATTGGGGTGACTGTGGCAGTCTTCCAGGCTGCTGGGAAGTGCCCCAGACTTAGCAAGAGGTTAATGAGGTCAGTCAGTGGGGAGAGGACTGTATCTAGTACTAGATGTAGATTTCTCATATCAAAAGAATCTTTGCAATTGCGAGAGCCACTGAGTGCTTTAATGAGATAAGGCCTTGCCTCATTCGTAGAGAGCACCCTGAGGTGGAAGGGGGATGCTGGGTGTTAGGGGGTGGGGTTGTAGGAGTGGGTTTGAAGAAGTTATTTGGGAGTACTGAACTAATGTCAGAGAATGATGAGTTGAGGCAGTTGGCGATGGTCAGCGGGTTGGTGGTAGGGACATTGTTGACAGTAGGGAGAGGGGGAGCTGGGATTTGCCATTGAGTTCCATGATATTGTCCCAGAACAACCAAGCATTCCCCCCAGAGGGAGGTAAGGGTAATTTTGTAGTAGCCCAATTTGGCCTGTTTTATGGCCCAACTGCATCTGTTACAAGCCACTTTATAGGCTTGCCTGTCTGCCTGCATGCCGGATGTGACTGCTTTATGCCTGAGATCATCTCTGTGCTTTAACTGTTGGGGCAGTGCAGGCGTGACTCAGGGGGCATTAGGTTTTTTGGATTGCACTTTTGCTAGTGGAGCATAGATGTCACATACTTTATTAAAAGGACAGGTGAAATAATCAAGGGCTTCATCTATATTAGGGGCCCAAGAGATGGGGGACCAATCCCATTGAGTTATGTATTTTCTTAATTTTGTGAGGCCTCTGGGTCAGAGATGACATGGGGCAATATAGTTTGGTTGGATTTCTGCTGAAGACATGACCAGGAAAAGAGAATGGGTGAGTGATCGCTTAGGGAGTCCGGAAGGACCACCAGGTCAGAGATTCTGTGAGGACGGTTGGTGAGGAGAAGGTTATGTAAAATAAAGGATGGGGAGGTGGTCAAAACTTGGATTTTGCACACACTCTGGGAGTGGGATGCTTTAATAAACCCCTCGAGCTTCGTTCTTAGGGTTTATGTGGCATCCCGCACCTCGGGGGGGTGAAAAACCCTCATTATAACCACCTACCCTTCTATTATTCTCTATTTAATATTTAGCTGTAAATCAACAGCTTGAGGACAGTTATCACAGAAATGTCAATCAACCATTCTGTTGAATTCTAATACATACCAAAAAGAGGAGTGAGCATCCTTGGGTCTGCTCTCCTCCTCTGGGAGGAGGGCGGTTTCACTGCCAATTTTTGATGGTCCCCTAGCTGAGGCCGGGGGTACTGACTGTTAGAGCATACTGCAGCAGGGAGGCAGGGCAGACCTCAGTGTGTTGCCATTGACATCATTGCATGCTATGCCTCCCATGTATAAAATGGAAAACAGGGCCATGAGGTATGCTTCTCACTTCACAGATCCTGCACCACTGCCCTGTGGAGTTCCCTGGATACTGATCCTCAGGTTGCAATGGGGACACAATAGGACCTTCCTGAAGGCCCCACCCTGGGGAACAAGCCAGGGGGGAACACTGGGTATGGTAAGTCCCCTGAAACTGAACCACAGGTTCTGATGTAGAGAACCAGGCCTCCATGTATTCCATTGTGGGCTAAGCTAGGGGAGCACTGGGGATGGAAAATCCTTGGGAATAGGTGACAGGGCTGGGGGCAGAATTTGGGCTGATATGGGCTAGCTCGGGGAGTATAAAGTACAATAATTAAAAAAATAGCTTCATACAGAAACTAACATTGCATTAAAAGGGATACTAGCAACCACTGATGCATCATATTATTTCCAGTTGAAGCACATTTTATGATTGTTTACCTTCTCTAAAATTCGTTGAAGTTGTTAGTTGTATTGTTTGCTTCCTTTTTTACTAGAACTGAAACCTTGCTAACAGAACAATTATACTCAACCTTGTTTTGTTTCAAATCCTCTATTTACTCTTATTGCTTCCTTTTTGAACTTTAGAAACACCCTCATACAGTGCAGTCACTCATGGTTTAATAGTCTCCTCTCCCCCCACTGCATCATGAGTGCAAAACTGTTTTGAAAGTGTTCCCAAGTCCCCGAAAGATGCAGTAGAAGTTGATCAAGGACTGTGAACAAGCATGTTTTTGTGTAGTAATACCACTATGGGGGCAGTCTGTTTTTCACTTTTAAAAAGAAAAAAGGAACAGGAATCAAGCAACCAGCTAGATTAGCAGTCTCTATAGAATGTGAACAATTAAACATGTGTGTTTGTAATGAGGGACAACTTTAGGACTAAGGGGGTTGACAGTGTCCCTTTAGGACTGGTCACTGATAAGGGTAGCCGTAGGGTTATATGAAAGGAGACAGTGGATGCACAGTTTAAATATTTATCTTATATTCTAGTTAACTTCACCAGACTCAAAAACATATATATTATTTTTAGTAGCTGCTTAATAATAACAGTAATGATGATTTTATTTGTCTATTGCCTAATGTATGTGTATAAGCCATGTATGTTGCCAATTTATTTTCAGATTTGTGAAAATTTAAATGGAGAGATGCTTTAAGAACAGGATTTCTTACCGGTGTATTTCATGTGGTCCCTGAAAAAATCAATTCTTGAAAGCTATGAAGCTGTGAATATATCCTCTTGATCGTCAAATAATTCAATTTTCATGTGCAAGCTGTCAGAGTATGTGAAATAATTTTAATATCCTCCATTTTTCCTGGAATACATATATTGAAGAACCCATAAGGTTTTTTTCCTTTAAAGAGAACTTCAGTGGGTGAAAATGATTTTGTATTTAAAATAAATGAGAGTTATCCTTTTGGCTTGATATTGGAATGGAAATCTTAAAGGTTAGCTTAGTCCAGCTGAGCACAAAAAAAATAATTTACAGAGCTCATGAGAAGGACAGCTAGTGACTAAATCCAAATTAAACTGGAATATGTGTGTGTGTGTGGATAGCTAGATAGATAGATAGATAGATAGATAGATAGATAGATAGATAGATAGACAGACAGACAGACAGACAGACAGTCAGATGCAGATACATAGAGATATATTCTTTACAAAAAGAACTGCATTAATGCACCAGCTATGGTTTAACCTAATGATCCAAAAGTAGGAAAATGTAGCATTAGGATTTTCAACCCTAACTTTCCACTCCCCAGCATCCAAAAGTACATGACAACACAAGCAACCACTGACAGCCATCATCAGGTAAGGCAAACAAGATACAACTGCTTCTAGATGACACAAATGCAGTGGCACTTATGTGCTATCTTGGAGGATTTGTATCTGTGGTACACACATTGCAAGGCATACACAGTCACTTCTTGCTGCACTTAGAAATCCATGATACTAAAATTAAAATACTGCATCTGTGTATAGATGCATGGGGCCTTGCAGCCGCAGGTACAAATCCATAATATCCAAATTACAGGTGTTCTTTTGTCTGCAAAAGCACAGACCCCTATGGTGCTGGTGCTTCTGTAGCCACAGGTACTCATCCACACTGAAAGACATACACACAGTTATGTCTACAAAAGCATAGCCCCCTGAACTTCCACATCCCAATGTGTGCAAGACATACAGTACACACTGACTCCTGGCTGCAGAAGCACAGGTGCCATGAAATCCATGATACCAAAATTGCAACAGTACTGCTGTCTGCAGAAGTGCATGGTCCTGAGGGGCATGTGCCTCTTCTGCCACATGTGTAAGACATACACACTGACTTCTGGCTGTAGAAGGACAGGCCCCTGTGGGGCCTGCATTTACAAAGCTGCATATAGAAAACCATGTGGTAGTGGATCCAGCTATGTAACATGATAGCACTCATCATCCTTTTAGGCCAGCAAAAAGTAATTGTTTTAACCTAATTTGAGCTTTCAAAGACAGCGTTTTACTTTTTGGTGGGGAAGTCCTACCCCTAAGCAAAACTACTGCAGCCTAGAAAAATGCCTTGATCCACTGCTGAAACAATGATGCACACATTACAAGAATATTTTTGTCTGCAGAAGCACAGGTCTACTGGTACACATGTACGCTGTGCAACGTACACACATGGGTGTGGCTGATGGGCCTGTTCTCATGCAGTCACAGATTCAATTCCACAAAGGTAGCACATCAGTGCTACTACATTTGTGTCATCGGGAAATAATTGTATGGTGTTTGTCCTACCTGATGATGGCTGTCTGTAGTGCTTGTCACTAATGTCACTAATGTATAGAAGCAAAAAGAGGCAGGATGTCCATAAGTAGCTCCATTAGAATTCCATGTAATAGTTCACATTCCCACCATTTGCAATGTAATTATCTAGTCTTTTTTTGAAGGTGTCCTTGGTTTTTCTTATAACTATTTCCAAAGGCAACTTATTACAGAGGTTCACCACTCTCTGTAAAAAAAAATCATTTTTATTGTGTTAAATATACTGCACTTGGTTGTGTACATTTATTGCTTGGGGAGGTGGGGAGTTATGATTGGAAATCCTAACACCACATCTCCATACTTCCCTTTTAAACATGGCATGTGCCATTTGTTTGTCCATTTTGTTTTCTGTGAGGCAGTGCCATGGACACAGTGGAATGACACCTGCACTGGCACTTATAGGCTGTGCCAGTAGCTATGCAAAATTTTTTAATTAATATGTCTGCACAGTTTAGTAAGTGGGTTGGAATCAACTTGGTGAATTAGCTGCAGTCAGTGGCTGAGTAGTGTTGGTGTCTGAGAGCTGCAGTTTCTTTTTTTTTATTTTCATATGAAACTGTTTATTAAATTTCTCCATCTGCTGATCCAGACAGAGAGAGACAGAATTACAAGAGCAGTAGAATTCATAAAAAAAGTGGTGGTGGGGTGCTATTTATATACATTTATATACTGCCTGTTATACTATATTTATAATTCTGTGACTCCTATTGTTGTATATTTACAAGCTGTAATTGTCTGTGTCATGCCCTATAGTTACATTGTTTTGTCTACCTGCTCCTACATTATTTGTAACTGTTCTTCCATCCAGTAATTGTATAATCTCTGTTTTCTTATCCTCATGTAACCTCCTCCCCTCCAGGTCACACTGTGAGATGAGGAACGCGTTGTTCAGTGTGCCTTCCTGGTAAAACATTTCAATAAATAAAAAAATAAATAAAGGATACCATCAAGTCAACTGACATGTCACACAAAATTAAAACAGACTGTTTAACAGAAATGATGTGGATTAAAACAATGGGAGGTGTGTCACAATACATTGTTGTTGGAATAATATACCAGCCACTGAGCTTCTTAGAGGAAACCACAAAATGAATACTAAATAAAATAGATAAAGCAACAGAAATGGGGGACTTGTCACTAATGGGAGGTATAAATTTAATGATATAGACTGGAGCACAAATATTGCCTCTACATCAAATGGCAAACAGTTTCTTGATGTAGGTAGGAGAAATAATCTGAAACAATATGTAAAACACCCAACTATAAGCCAAAACATACTAGATGTAGTGCTTTGTTCAAATGAATGGTGGGTGAAGTGTACGAAATTCACTTTGCCAAGTAATCCATAAAATTCAGCCCATTTCACAGAGTGAAATGCAAAATTTCACCTGGTGGAGTGGCAAAATCTCACCTTCCACAGTGAAATTTCACCTTGTGCAGTGAAATTCTGCCTTCAGTGGCAAAATTTCACCCATGGAAGGTGAACTTTCGTCCGCGGAAGACAGAATTTTGACAGCGGAAGGCCGAATTTCACCAGAAGAAGGCAAAATTCCACTTTATGTGGAAAAATTTTGCAAATTACCCCACCTGGTGAATTTGACAACTTCACCTGGCACTCCGCTCGCAAAATTTTAATTCACTGCATCCCTAGCTCAAATACTATCCAGATTAATAAGTGCACTGTAGGGTCTCCCCTAGGAAACAGTGACCACGGAGTTGTAAGATCTAATATACTGTATGAATTTATACCACAGAATAGTTGTACCAAAGTATATTTGTACAATAAAGCAAATATAAAATTAATAAATGATATGCTAAAAAACACTGATTGAGTTAAATTAATGAAAAATAAACCAACTGAAGAAATGTGAGAGATATTTAAAGAAAATTTCCCCAAAATAGTTAATGAAATAATCCCCAAGGTAATAAAAGATAAGAATAACACAAAACACCCACAATGGATGAGTAAAAACATAAAAAAAAAAATCCTTAGGAGAAAAAACAAACTTCACAAAATAAATAATTTGCTAGGAACTAGTACCTCATGGGAAGACGCGGTGAGCAGGGCATAGGACTGACACCTCCGGTACGGGGATGAGGAGAATTGGGGAAAAAAGAAAAAACGAGACCACACAAAAAGCATGTAAAAAAAGAAATAAGGAAATTAAACAGGAAAATGGAGCATTCACTGGCAAATAAAGTAAAAAAAAAAGATAGCTATAAAAAGTTTTAGTCATATATAAACTCTTAAAAAACACAAAGTAAAATGGGACCAATAACACACAATAATAAGACAATAACAGACGATGCAGGAATGGCAGAATTATTTAATTCTTACTTCCGCAAAGTTTATACCAAGGATAATACAGCGACACCCCTGAAGGCAAATAAAGGAAAAGGAAATATGTAAATTACAAAGCAAGAAATTTGTTCTAAAATCAAAACATTTTAAACTCATATCTTCCCGGGACCAGGCGAAATTTCTGCAACAATGTTACAATTAATGACTGATTATATAACAATGACATTGAAATATTTGTTTGATGAATCTATTAATACAGGTAAAATACCATTAGACTGGAAATTGGCTCATGTCATCTCCATATTAAAAAAAGGAAAGCCAGAACAAGTACAGAACTACAGATCAATAAGTGTAACTAGTGTGATTTCCAAAATCCTGGAAAGTATCATTAAAGACAGACTTTCAAATATAGCCAAAAAATGTGACAGTGAGCAACATGAGTTTAAAAATGGCAGAAGTTGTACAACAAACCTCTTGTGTTTTTACAAAAAAATCAGTAATACATTAGATAAAAACATTCTGTGTGATATAATGTATTTGGATTACACTAAGGCATTTGATCTGGCATCTCATTGGGCTATGATTAAAAATTAGAAAATGTCATGGCTGACACTTTGATTATTGACTAAGAGAGTGACTGTGTAACAGGAAACAGAGAGTGATGGTTGATGAACACCTCTCAGATGAGGGGAGGTTACTAGAGGAGTCCCACAGGGTTTTTTGGGGGGGATCGGTTCTGTTTCAAATATTTATTGCTGATTTATTGGAAAATTTAACCTACTGGGTATCAAATTATGCAGATGATACCAAAATCAGTGGACCAGCTGAATCTATATCTGATGTTGAATCAATACAACACAACTTAGATAAAATCTCAGAATGGACAAAAAAATTGGGGCATGCAGCTTAACAAGAGTAAATGCAGGGTAATGCATTTGGGAAGAAGAAATCCCTTGCATATGTATTCTTTGTGTGGTGTACCTTTGGAAGCATATACATGTGAAAAAGATGTGGGAACATTAATGACTGATGACTCTGGCACTGCAAAACACATAACTATTTTATAAATGCAAATAAAATAATTCAGGCAATCAGAAAAATTATAATATCAAGTGACAGTAAAGACTTGGCCCCCCTATACGGAGTCTATGTGCCACCACAACTAGAATACTCTTCCCAGTTATGGAATCCTTATAGAAAGAAAGAGTGTATTAACATGGAAAGAATACAAAGAAGATATACAAAAATAACGGGACAAAATGGAAAGGGATATGAGGAGAAATTGAGATTGCTAAACTTGATGTCCTTGGAGACAAGGTGTACCAGAGGCAATATTCTATTTATGTATGACATAGTGCAGGGCCCAGTACTTTTTTTGTGTGTGTTAATATTTATCCTCCTGTAGCCACCTTTAACTGCTCCCCCCATAGTCTCGCAACCTGCTGGTGGGGGATCCGGCTGCCGTCCATCTCAACCAGGACTGCTGGCACCCAGTAACTCCTGTAGCTTACACCCCACAGTGGGGTGGCAGGGAGCCCCCTAACTCCCCACCCCAATGGATCCAGTCCGGGTGCCAGCACCCGGCGAACACTCGTGGACGCCCATCAAGTCATGGTAGGTGCCACTTTTCCCTTGTTCTGCTCCCCTGAGTCAGAGGGCATGCAATAATGCCAGCAGACATGAGCATGCAAGTGTCCGCATGCATCCCAGTCCAGGCGTCTGCCTCCGACTCTGCCCCAGTGTACGGTGTGCATCCCCGACCTCCAGCCTCTCCCAGGGGGCAGTCAGACACTAACCGTTGTGGTCCCCTCTCCCCGGAGAGGAAGATCCATCCTTCCTTTGGACGCTCGATCCCTCTCCTCCCCCACCAGCCCCTGTTGACCTGTGCTCGCTCCTGAACCCGGGTTGCCAGTGTGGTGTCCAGCACCTCAACCCTCAGTGCCACCAGCCCGGCAGAACCCACTACTTTTAACAGAATTGGAAATTGAGTTTAAATCAGGAGAAACTGAAACTAGATGGCATCCTTTGCAAATAAAAGGAAAAAGATGTTCAAGTTCAAGTTCAAGTTTATTGTAGGAAAACTCCATTGAGAAAGTTTATTCACAAGGAGGTCCTTTGACACAGACAGGTAGTTACAGATTGCATAATAGAAAAAAACAGTACAAATTCAAGTACAGAAGTATGGGCAAGCATTAACATGTTGCATAAAAATGACAATGACAGAAAAATAAAAGTACAGAAAAAATTTACAAAGTGCTTGTTTTGGAGTATCAAGGCAGCTAATTTCTAGGTAAGTAAGAGGAAGCAGTGGGTTAGGGTTAGAGCAGTGAGCTAGGATTTATAAGCAGTTGCACGTATCTTTTATTTTTGCTGCAGCCAACCTTTTATATAGGCTGACAGGAACAGTACCGGGAAGCTTCAGTATGCCTTGGAGCTGGTTCCAGATAGTTGGGAGTATGCTCGATATGGCCTGCTTGCCAAGTGAGGTATAAGTTCTTGGTACATCGAGGAAGAGGAGATAATTTTTCCTAAGAGAGTAGGCGCTATGAGAAATACGGAAAAGGGTTGTGAGATAGTTCAGGAGCTTGTTCAGGAATAGCTTAAGAGTCCAGATACCAGCATGAAGGTGGTATTTGGGACAAAGGTCATGACCTTAGTTTTCTTGGCATTGAGGAGTAGTTTGGCAATGATTAGGTTGATTTCTAGTTGTGCAAAGTCGGCTTGGAGTACATCCCTCACTTCAGCCAGTGTAGGGCCTGATGTATACAGTACAGTATCATCAGCAAAGAAATGCAGATGGGACTGGGATATATGTGCATCAAGGTTATTGATGTACAGGGAGAGGAGGATGGGACCTAATATGGAGCCTTGCGGGACTCCCCTGACAACTGGGAGGGATGCAGAAAAGGGGCCACCAGCTTTTACTTTCTTGGTTCTTCCAGATAGGTAGCTGGTAAACCACTGGGTAGCAAGGGGGGTGGCATCTACTTTTATTAGGCTTGAGACTAACAGATTGTGGTCGACAGTGTTGAACGCTTTGCTGAGATCTAAAAATACTGCACCAGTAACTTTCTTGGAGTCCATGGCTGTGATCCATTCATTGGTAACTTTGGCTAGAGCAGTGATTGTACTATGGTTGGGCAGGAAGCCAGATTGTGGAGGGTTGAGGATTGAAGATGATTCGATATGGAGTTTCATTTGAGAGTAAATTAGCTTTCCAAGGACTTTGGAGAGGACAGGTAAGATTGAGATGGGCCTATAGTTGTTTAGGTCGCATAGGTCCCCTGATTTGAATAATGGTAGTACGTGGGCAGATTTCAGGCAGGAGGGAACAGTGGCAGTGGAAATGGAAAGACTGAATATGTGGAGGATGGGGCAGTGAGGTGGAGATAGCCTAGTTTAAGAAAAAAAGGTTCTGGACCATCGTCCCCTGCACTTTTTCAAATGTCTAGGTTAAGAAGTGAATCTTAAACTTCTTTATAGCTAAGTGGGCACAACTGGAGTGAGCGGGTCGAAGTTTGTGAGTCAATGTTATTACAGTCTTGGTTGCTACCACAGGCTGCATAAGACGAAGAGTCAAAAGCTAGGAGAGCAGTTACAAAGTGATTGTTGATTTCCTCAAGGATTAGGCAGCTGTTTTCCACAGCCCTACCTTTGCTGAGGCTCTTCAGAGGGATGGAGGGGGCTACAGGCCGACCTTCGATGGACTTGTGTGTCTTCCAGATTTTTTGGTAATTCCCTTTTGCCTGTTCAAGGGTGGAGACATAATAGTTGGCTTTGTCTGCATGGATTTGTTTAATGCAGGTGTTTCTGGCTGCTCTGAATGCCTGCCAGTCAGCTGGGCTTTTGGATTTTCTTGCCTTAGCCCAGAGTTTATCATGATGCAGGAGTGTAGCCTTGAGATCTGATGTAAACCATGGGTTGGATGTTTTACGCACCTTGACTTTGATCAAAAGGGCATGCTTGTTGTCCAGTGCGGTGAAGTTGTCATTAAGGACAGTGACCACCTCATTGATCATTTTGGCAAGGTAGAGATCTTGCCATCTAATTTTGCTCATATCGGATAAGTAGTCCAATGCATTAAACTTGCGAAAGGACCGCTTAGTTATGAGTGTTAGTTGCAGTTGGGCTATAATTTGTGATCTTGTACAAACAACCACCCCATGATCACTCATGTCATTGTGGAAGACTGCAGAGTGAAGAATTGTGTGGGGATGTGTAGAAAGTATGACATCAAGGAAAGAACTGTTGTTGGGATTGGATGTATTGGTTCTAGTGGGTTCACTGACTAACTGGGCTAAGCCGACATCACAGAAGGATTTCAGGCTATGCAACTTGGGGGTAAGCCAGTCCATATTAAAATCCCCAAGTATTAAAGCTTCAGTGTTGGCGGAGGCGATTAAGAATTTAAGTATGGTGGCGATGTCAGTGCCACCAGATGGAGGGCGATAGCCACCAATAATAGTGAAACATTCAGTGGATGAAAGGTGTAATTTGAGAGATACGATTTCGTATGCCTTAGGTTTAGATTTACAGTGACTATCACTGACTGTAAACTTATATTTAGTATAGATGGCCACACCACCCCCTCTGACTTCCCTAAGTGCCCTGTGCAGATTGTAGCCAGGAAGGGAGACTTGCTGATCACTGTTTGACTTTTTGAGCCAAGATTCAGTTATAATAATGAGGTCCGGCTCAGTATGCACAGCCCATACTTGGAGCTGATCAAACTTTTTTGGGAGGCTCAATATGTTCACTAACATTAACTTAAGATATAGGGGTGACAAGAGAAAGTATTTTTACATATTAGAATTGTCAAAGTATGGAATGCTTTGCCCACAGAAGTAGTGATAAGCAGAACAAAATTAAAAATAAAACTTGATAAGTATATTCAAATAGGAGCAGTTTTAAGATATATTTGTAAACACAATATAGGAGCACAAATGGGCTCAAAGCCTTTAAGTTCCTCACATTTGTCACAGAGTGACTCTGTGAAAGATTAGGAGCCTTGGAAGTTTTGGCTTGGTTCTTTATTTAAACCCCTTTTTGGTAAATGAAAGAGTAGTGGAGAGCAGCGAGGTAATAAAAGGAGGGGCTGAAGTTAGGAGGAGTTCTTCAGTATTCCCCCCCCAGGTGATTATGAATGCCCTGCTAGCTGCTGCTTTAAGGAGCTACAATGGTGTGCATTGTCACACAGTTCAGTAAGGTGAAAAAGGGGCAAGAATCAAAATCTAAATGACCCACATGAAGAAAGGAAAGCAACACTAAATTTATTTGCTTTATGGTGGCTTCTCTACTTTTACTTTGCCTTTGTGGTTTAGGCATTTGGTGAAATGCCTGTATTAGTGTAGTCCTGCTATTATGATGTGCTTATTAACTTAAAGGGTAGCTGCAATGGGGTTATGCCCTGTAGTTAATTACACCCTGCAGTAGTTGTAGCCTGACAGAACAGTTAAAATGCCTAAAAAGGGAGTCAGCAGCTGAACTGTGGATTTTGTTAATTTAACTGTTGTGCCTAGCACTTTAGAAGCAGTAGTGAAAATGCTGAATTCATATGAACTGCTTTTGATAAAGTTTAACTGTCAGCCCTTACCCAAGAAGGAAAAGAAATAAAAACGAAAGGTGATTATTTTGTGCATGCGTGATGCTGTCTAAAGGAGCCCATTTTACTGTATAAATTTGGGGGTTGCTCTGGTGAAAAAAGGTGCAAATGAGCTACTGGCTGTATGTTAAGATTGGTCAATTTCAGCCGTAGCATATGAAGGCTTTTAATCATTTCAAACCCCCTAGTTTGCTTTGTTTATTTTAAAATGGGTACATAGGTATGTAAAAGTTTGCAAACAAGGGGATTGTGTGATTAAAGGTAAAGTAACAGGAAGAAGCACCTAATTAGAAATGCAACATTTGTGCTCCTGAATGTTTGTCACTTTTAAGTTTAGAAGGTAAAATGCAGTAGCCAAGTAAGGAAAAACAAAAAATGAAACAAAAATGGCCCTGTTCTTTTTAAGGTTAAAAGGTTAACAGTCACAGATGGTGTTAGACTGTGTAGTAAAATAAACAAATAAATGTATATTTTGAACAAAACCAGGTTTTAGGAAATTTATAAAGTGATTCCTTGATGATACAGAGTTGTATGGGTTTTGTTAAACAAAGTACCTGTTGTTATGCCAGTGTCTGGAAATGTTTGGTGAGTGGTCCTGTTCCTTCTTCACTCTATCATGCCCCAGTTCCCTTTAGAGCTGGCCGGCCATCTTTAGACTTCTTTCATTCTGCAGTCAGAGGTGGGTGGTGCTGCCTGATGCTGGGAGATTGTTTGAAACATTTAAAAACATATAAAACCATTGTAGGGATTGTATAAAAGTCCCAGTATTAAATAAAATTGTGACTAGAGTGTTTGGGAACTTAGAAATAAATAAAACACTTTGTATATAAAGTATTGTATTTGAAATGTTCAGGTGGGTGGAGTTTTCATGTCACATGAGCATTAAGTTGTATAAAAAGGCAGAGAATAGCCAGAGATGTTGATTCAGAGAGTAAGCGAAGAGGATTACGGTATGAAGGGAACTCCAGGGAGCGATGTTAATTCCAAGAAAGATATGAACTGAGGAAGTGCTCCAGTGTTATGAATTGGGTGATGTACACTGTATGTAAAGTGGCCTGCTCATGAAGAAAACCACTTCTGAAATAAATTTTGGACTATAAGGAAAATCAAATATTGAGTCACAATACCTGTTTCTGTCCACGAAGCCTGCGCCCTATCACAACATTCCATAGTATTAACCACAGTAAAAAGTAAGCAAGCTTTCAAGAGGCGCACCAAAGAAGAGAGAGCAGTGCAGCATGACTGACACAGGAATGTAATTTATTTTCAAAGGCATCTGTTTTAAAGACAGATAAGGTGTTTCCTTTTTTACTGGTATAGTGCTTGGAGTGGAAGCACAAGTAAAGGGAACGTGCGGGTGACTGAGTGGGAGAAGGAAGAGGTGGGAGAAGGGGGTGAGAATGTGAATCACATGGAACAGAGATGTAATTTTGAAACATAGAAAAAAACAAACTGACTTTGCTTGGGTGCAGCTTGCTATATATGGGAGAGCTGTCTCAAGTGGTAGTGGCAAAAGAATAATTGGCCAGGGAAAGTTGTTGCTGCCTGCAGCATTGAAAACTTGCTTGAATTTTTTTTTTATTAATATTTGAAAAACATTTGGGCTGCAGATATTGGTTACTTCTTGAGAGGTTCATGAGATGAAGAGCAAGTTGTTGGAGTGAGGGGCAGCTGGTGCCATTTTCATACTGGGATCGGGTTCCATTTTCAAACTCAGGTGAAACACAATCTGCAGGAGTAATAGAATGAGGATTAGAGTCATGGTGGGAACAAATGGAGCAGCTCCAAAGTGTCTTTCACTGTAGAATGCTATGGGGAATTCAACTTTAGGAAGCAGTGCTGGTCGGGGGGGGTAGTGATATAGAAACTGTGTACATAAATGGACTGTGACATAGTAACTGTGTATGTAAATGAGTGCTGAGTAATTATGTACATATATGAAATTTATGTACAGTGTTACTGAGAGAAATGGATGTACCACACTCCGTATGTCCACCTCATTGTGTATATATATATATATATATATATATATATATATATATATAGTTAGGGTTGAGTACCCCATTTAAGGTTAAATCTGAATTTGGCAGCTTAATAACTTTGCCATGGTATGACAGGTTTGGCTGAAATTTGGTATGCTTGGTCTGGTATCATAGATCTCTGGAACTGCTAAGTTTTGTTATGGTCAGATATACAGTTGCAGAGCTACACAGCACCAAAAAATGCATAAATTACGGGTTTTTGAACATTCTTTGCTCGCTCCTACAGCCTGCACGGTTTGCGCAACTGGTCTGAAACCTTTAGGGACCATGAATCCTGGGTCCTTAATGTGTCTTTCAAAGATTTCATGAAAAAATATTAAACAGTTCAAAAGTTATTCAAAAAAACAAGTTTCCCATTATAGTCAAAGGGAAAAGTTAGCAAAATATGCAAAAGTGTCACAAATACACTTTTTACTTCTGCAAATGACCCTTGTAGTGTTGGAAATCGGCCATCTTGTTTTCAGTTGGTGGTCATAGAAATGCTTGCCATTTAAATTTGGGACCATCTAGGGACACAATTCTTGTTGTGTTCACCTAGTCGAGCCCTGAGGATGCTAACCATGTCTTTTTTGGGAGTAAAACACCCCAGAAATATGTTTTTTAAATTTTTGTAAAAAGTAGTGTCACAAAGTACTTTCACATATGTGACACTTTTGTAATTTCATTTATGAAAGTGTTGTGATTTGCGAAAGTGCTTTGCGACACTACGGGCCAAAACAATAGGGAATCTTTGCCACCCTGCTGCAAAAGAACAGTTTAGTCTTTTGGACTGAAATTTGGAGGGAAGAAAGCCAAGATCCCACAGATGTGCCTTTTGGTGGTTTGGTAAAAAAATATTAGAGGGCTGCAAAGTTATAGCGCTCCAAAGTTGACGCTTTTTCTCGTAGGATAACTTACGTCGTCCGTTGTGCCTTTCGGGGCCCGTACCTCAAAAATGGTTTGAGATATGGACTTTTCATTGGAAAAATTCTTAGCCCCCCACTTGGGGGCTAAGTACTAAACTTGTCTGGAAAGTCATAAATAATATGAGATTTTTAATTTTTTTCTACATCATACGGTTCCTGAGATATAAGGCATTTAGTATTCCTAGTGCTCATTTTCTGCTCTGAGGGCCATTATTATGCATACATTCTTTATATTCACTGTGCTTCTGAGTGCAACTTTTTGGGAAAAAGGGTGCGTGTTTGCGTTACTGTTACCATTAGCATTTCCGTTAGCGTTTGTGTTAGCATTTACGTTCACATCACCGTATGCACTACCCTTTGCATTTGCACTTGCATTTGCAATACGGCTACCGTTTGCATATCTGTTACCATTTTTATTTGCATCTACTTTTGCTTCAACATGTGCATTACCATTTGCATTTGCTTACACGCTTGCGTTTGCATTTGTATTACTGTTTCCTTTGGCATCATCATTGGTGCTACTGTAACCTTTTGCATGTCCAATTGTGTTACCATTACAGTTTGCGTGTTCGTTACCATTTGTGTCTGCATTACCATTTGCATTGTTTCCTTTCGTGTCACCATTGGTGTTACCATTTCTGCTTGCATTTGTGTTACCATTACTGTTTGCATTTCCATTACCATTTGTGTGTGCATTTTCATTACTGTTACTATTCTTGTTACTGTTAGCATTGGTGTAAATGTTAGTGTTAATGTTCCCATTAGGATTATCGTTACCATTGCCATTCCTTTTAGTGTTACCATTATAGTTACTGTAAGAGGTATTACACAAAATGAGAAGCATGGTGGGAGCGTGGGGGCCCACCACCACATACCATTCACTATTTATAGTGCCCATTCTCAAAAAGAAGGGAAATTCATGACAAAAAAACTCCATTTAATGCATCAGTTAGGGTTGTTTCACAGTGACAAAAGTGAGGAAATTCGGTGTTAGGGTTGCCACCCTTACCATCTCACTACCAGTCCACCCCCACCAACAGGTATCTGGGTTGGAGTTGGGGTTGTCTTGTCTAAATCTCTTGATTTACCAAGTTCTGGTCGGACTTACAGTCTTTGCACATGAAAATGCTGAAAAATACAAAATTATCCAGTTTTGGAAGCAGTTTGGGGGATTTTGTCCATGGCCCTGCATGGCTGTCATGTGACATACCACTCTGTGAGATGGCTCATCTGAAAGAGCTTGGCTGGTCAAACATGTCGCTTTTCATTTGGTGAAAAAAATATTGAGGCATTCAAAAGTTATAGCACTTTCAAGTTCCCATTATAAGTCAAAGGGAAAATTTATATGGTTGTTTTGACAACAAAGAATGGGGTTCTGGCATCTGGTCCCACCTGGCAGTCAAAGAATTTGCAGCCTCGTGGTTCAAGAATCTTTGTCACCGAGAATTCTTTGATCGCGAGGTCCATCACCTTGTTTTTAAATTTGATCTGAAAAAATCAAATATCTCGGCTGTTTGGTAACTCCTGAAGAAAAACGTACATGGGGTTTACTCAGAGGGCTTCAATCTATTGACCCATGCCTTTGGTTAGGTTTAAAATGGTCAAAAAATAGAGTTATAAGCTTTTAAATTCTTTGATTGTGGCTTGCTAATGAGCTTTGATCGCGAGCCTGCAAATTCTTTGATCGCAACATTCTTTGATCGTGATCTTGCATTGTGAGCTAAAAATACAATTTTCTCAGCTCAGGGGTGCCTATAAACACAAATGAAGGTGGGTTTTGATCAGGGGTCTTCGTTCTATCGAGGCATGGAGGTGGTTTCATCTAAATAGTCCAAGAACTCATGTTTCACCATTTTTTATTCTTTGATCACGAGCGTGCAATTTCTTTGATAGCGAGCCTGCAAGGGAGTTATTAATTTCTGTTAAAATTAGTAATTATGATTCTCTCCTTTCTAAGGACTCTAATTGGAGATGTGGAGAGGTTGGAGCTATTTTTAGAGCATTGAGCAAGGTTGTTTTACTTAAGTGTGCCGCAGTGTTTAGGTGGGATTCTACCTGTTATTATGACTCTGAGTCGCTTCACACACAGTAGCTATTTTGGACGCTGTAAAAGGTGATAGCTTTCAAAGTTTTTAAAGAATTAATAAGTTTTTCATGTTAATGGAATAGCTTTAATGATGTTTTAGCCAAAGTTTTATCTACTTGATCCTCTGAGAGTAATATGATGCCTGCCACCGATTACAATGCATTACTCTCTTTGAGATGTATAGGAGATGATGATTCAGTGATTTTGTGAGGACATTGTAATATTGTATTGGTTTGTACCTGTTTGCATTTTACCTTTCTATGACATGTTGGGCATTTGAAAATATTCAGAGCTTTTAATTTTAGTGTTGATTGATGGATTTCCAAATGAAATGAGCTCTAAATGTTGCTTTAAGTGAACGTACAGTGGAGCAGCTATTTTGCTTATTAGGATTTCAGACTTAACAGTTTATGTAAAGACACTGTAATGATTGGCCTAAATTGTAGTCTTAGGTGCAAATGATTATTGGCATCATGTTTTTTTCTAAATGTTGGGAGCCATTATTAATAGCTCCTCTTAGAGAGAAGGGGCAAGGATCATTAATTTTATCTAAGTTAACTAATTATACATCGATTAAGATAGATCAAATATACTTTGAGTAGAGCTCCTTAAAGGTAATTTAGCATAAAAGTGTTAAGATCATTGAAGATACTGAGCTTAAAGGGGAAGTCTCTCATAGTTTCACACCAATATTTTCTCAACTCCTTATGTGTAACTGTTGTGCTTCCTCCAGTTGCCAGCAGTCCTATTGCTGTCCAAATCTAGATTATAAATAAAAATATACAGCCCCCAGAAGTTACCATTGTATTTGTCCTCCATTTTACCATCAATGCTGCTGGAGGTTGATGTCATCAGAGCAACAGGTAATGGTGCTGCACTCAATGCAGTTCCACCATTAAACCAAACCCACAATGTTTGGTTCCCCACTTGAGTAATGGAGGAACCCTTTAAGTGTTGTGCACATCCTAAAGTGCTGGTCTAATATGAACTAGGACTATATGAGTGTGATGCAGCACTGATTTGACATGTATATACAGTATTCATATAAGGAAGTACCTGTATGTGTTGTGTTACTGTTTCTGTTTGCAAAAACAGTTTACCCAATAAATGACTCTGGGTACAACAAGAGTTTTAAGTGGTATTATATAGCTGTTGTATTATGTTCTGTGTGTGTTAGCATTCTCTGTTTTGATTGACACCAGCAGTGAGACACAATCTTGCAAACATGCCCTTTTCCATTTGTAACTAGGCAGTCTGTGATTGGATGGCTGCTGTAAGGCAATAAAGAGTTCAGCTATAACAAGGAAAAGGTTACCAGGACAGCATCAGCTGCAGCATATGGAAAAAAGGTAATCTAGTGGTTAAAGCACAGGCACAAGAACTGGGAAACTCTGGTTCAAATCCAACTAAAGTCCCTTACTCTCTAACCCTTAACATGTTCTACTAACCTCCTTGGAAACTGTGATGGTCCCTCAGGTCCATGACTTTAAAAGTGCCCCCATTCCCATTACAAATCATTAGCAGTGATGTGAGAGCTACAGCACTTCACTTTGAAGATACTGAAGACAAGCTGTGGCAGCCCTCCCCCCTTTGTAATGCCAGCATTTGAGGTAGGATGTCCCTCATAAATCAAATGCTATACTTCACCTGTTGTAGGTAAATGAACTAATCAGTCTCAGTGTTTGTAGTGCTCTGTATTTGCTTAGCTCATTCCCCCCATGTCAAATGCATTCTGTGTCTTGGTATTTCCAGTCAGAAACTCAGATTTAAGGAGCATTTAAAATGCATAACAATATATTTTATAAAGTAAGTGATCTAGCTCTCCACTTTCAGGCTTCTGAAAGGGGGGTGTATAATTTATGCAAAGGAGGAATTCAGTTTTGTGTGACCCTTTGGGAAATTGCTCAGGCCTACCTTGTAAATGAATCTTCTTTAGGGTGTTCACCTGGTTCAATACTGATTGACTCATTGACTGCTTGATTGTCTGATTGATTGATTGATTCTTTCTACTGCTCTCTACAACATGTTGCAACTGTCTTACAGAGAGAAATGAGCAGTACAAGGAAACAGATAATGTTTCCTGTGAATGAAATACTATTAGAGGTATTATTTGCTCTACACATACAGTATTAAGGCTACAAGTACTACTCCCTGTGTGAGTTGCATGACAGAACTGCCTTAAGCCATTACAAACTTAAACTAAAATCAGGATAGACAGCATTGATACCCTTATGTGTTCTTCTGCACTGCTGCTGCAGTGACATCATGGAGTGGGAGGAGCTGTATTACAAGTGACCCATTTGCATGTAAATGGAGGCTTGCTTGACTCTTTACTACCTTGTATCAGAGACTCAGACTCTAGATATGTGTTGCAACAGCAGAGATGACTGATCTATTATTGATATAGGTACAGTAATTGATGTAATTTATAATAAATACATCAGACATATCCAAATCATAAATATACAGGAGTCTTCTCCTTTAAGTAAAACCAATTATTTGCAGCTATGTCTCAGTTCTAGCAAAGAGATGGAGCTCTCTGGATACTAGTGTTTACTATTGTGTTACTTTTAGGAAATGGCTTTGGCTGTAAACGTGGAATGTGATCTATGACTATAGAAATTTATAGCTGCTTAAAGTTTTATTAAGTAATAATTGTATGTAACATAGACTTGTAAGGGTATGAAATGTAAGTTTTATTTTTGTTAGAATATTATAATGGCTTAAACAGGCGAACAATACACTTGACTTGACTTGATGTCCTGTAGATGTGAATTATGGTGTTTACGTGTTGGAGAAAATTTTTTTTGCGGAGATATTGTGTGATGCAATTTACTTGTTGCGGACAGTGTTTTGCATTGTGCTGGTGGCTTGAAATTGACAGGGTACAAAGCCTTAGTGTCATGGATGTAGTTTCAGTCATTGTGCCTGTAAAATGTTTACGGGTGCAGAATTCTGCATCTCTGACAACTGAAAATCTCAAACTTTAACATGTTATATCTTGGACATGGTTTGGTGTTTTACTTTGAAATTTGGAGGGTGTTGATGGTACACACATATTTACAGGTTTGTGGGAGCACAGGGCCTGAAGGTTGGTGGGAGCACAGGGCCTGAAGGGCTCACATTCCCATCAAGTTCCGTAGGTTGGTGGGAGCACAGGGCTTGAAGGACCCGCGCTCCCACCAACTTGTGTAACGTCTTAGTTTTTTATCGTTTCTCAAAAAGTAAGGAAATTCTATGCAAAAAAACTGTGTTAATGCATCGTTTAGGGTTAAAACACCAAAAGTCAGGAAATGGAAAATCTTCAAGGTTGCCTAAATGTCACCCCATTCTTATTTACTGTGGCTTATGAATGCTGTCAATCTAGGGATGATGGGCTTGTCTGAGGCAACCCTAAAGATTTTCAATTCCTGACATTTAGGTTTTAACCCTAAATGATGCATTAACACAGTTTTTTTTGCATAGAACATATATATATATATATATATATATATATATATATAGCAAAATCTGAAACTGCATTAATGCAGCATTGGGGTTTAGGCTAAAAGCAAAAGTAGGAAATGTGGTTTTGAGGGTTTACAACCTAAAGCCCACCCTCCCAAAACAAATCAGGGGTGCAGTCTTTCTTGATCTTGTCAGTCTTAAAGCTCTCCCCATTATGTGCATATGTTTCTGGAGTGCATAGAATGGGGTGAGCTTTAAGGTTGACAAGACTAAGGGAGACTGCACCCCTGATTTGTTTTAGGGGTGGGGTGGGTTTTTAGGGTTGGAAACCCTAAAGCCACATTTCCCTACTTTTGTCTCTTTAACCTGAACCCTAAATGCTGCATTAACAGTTTTTTTGCAAAGAATTTACTTACTTTTCGAGATAGAGTAATCATATATTCATTTCTATGTGGGAGCGCAGTGCCATCCCTCCTTAAATACATACATATATGTTCCTGTGGAAGTGCAGGGCCTAGGGTTTTCCATCTCTAGTGTGAGTTTGGATGTGAACAGAATTTTTCTCATTATTTTTTTATAACTTAGAACCATCTTTGTGAGTTCTCTTTGACATGGGTGCTGAATTCTTTTTTTCAGTTTCAATTGGAACAGGAGTGAACTTTTCAGTCTAGGCTTTGTATTACCCCACCTAATGAACCCAGTAATGGCAATTTCAAAATCCCTGCCAAAATGTGAGTCCATGCCACTGGAACACCATTGCATGCCACGGGTGCAAAAACACAGGTCAGGGTTTCATAAAAGACAGCTGTCACATTTTTAAGGTGGTGTAAAGGGATGGTTATGTTGACACTTTGTGGTCAAAATATTTAAAATTGCCAAAGTTATGCATGAGTGTGGCAAAATATCAAGGTATGCACATAACTGTGCCATTTTTAAGTTTGCGCATGCGTGTCAAACTTCTTGTGATGAGTGACTTTTGAGGGGTGTGACAATGTCTGTCCAAAGCAGAGTGCTCTGTAAGGGGATTGACAGTATCACAGCAATCATCAGCCAGGCTGCTCATGATGCTGTTTTGCCTGAAGTGGTCTGCACTTGAAAAGTCAAAGTTGCACCAATCATGTGGCAGCTTTTTCCTTTTATCTGCAGGTCACCACCCAGCAAACAGCTGTTGCATCTTGATCAGCTTGGCTGACATCTCCACCCCCCACCACCCTTCCAGTGTCTTCCATCTCCAGCTCCTTGCACCCCTTGGTGACACCTTAAGTCCAGTAGGGCATAAATAAATGTATAATAGTGCCATTGGAGCAGCTATTCTGGAAGGTGGGAGGAGGCACTTTCCTCCACTGCTTCTTCCACTTCTCACTGACTCCTTTTGCTCCTCTTCTCCCAATCCTGTGGAGTAGGTCACAGCCTAAACTCCATACAGGTAGGGAGTTTACAGTGCCTGAAGGCACTTTCACTTAAGCGTGATCGCACTAGCTGATCTCACCCCGCTGACATCGGGATGTTCAATCCCTGTGTCAACATGTATCCCCCCATTAATGTGGCACACTGGAAGCCCACCCCAATGTGCCAGAAAACTACCTTTTTGATGTTTCCAACACTGGCAAGCCCACTCCCAGTGTTGGATGTGCCACCCCCATGTCCCTATGTTCTCAGCCGACCTCAGGGTGCCCAATCCCTGGGTCAGCATTGATCCCTTCCACTACTCCAGCACACTGGAAACCCACTCCAGTGTGCTGAAATCTGTTTTATTAATATTTCATCTGTAAAAAAGAAAACAGTCCCACAAGATCTTTTTAACCTAAAAAAGAAAACTGTACCTCATTTTCCCGTGACCCCCCTCCACAACCCACCCTCCCTCTCGTGCCCACCTCCCGCACCCCCTCACCCATACTACCTCTGGAGGTCAGAAGCAGTGATCTTCTGTGGACTGGAACACATCTGCACTCTTCAAAGATCAACTGGGAACTAAAGAAATGATGGTAAGCCCTATAATGGCAGTCAATGGGGGTGTCAACTTAGATTAATATCTCAGCCAATTTTGGGAGTTTTGGTCCCAAATTTTCATCATGGGGTTCTTGGGACCCCACCTTCATAGGTTTCATACGTATGTTCAAGCTAATGGACTAATGTCCTTAAATGCTTGCCTTTAAATTTAACATTTAAATTTAATGGTTTAATACTCATACCCCAGTAGTTGCTATATCTTTCTATATCTAAAAAATTATCCAGCCTATGTTTAAATGAATCTATACTTGTACTTTTAACTACTTCAGTTGGCAATGAGTTCCACCCTGCAGCCACTCTTAGACTGAACCAGTGTTTCCATGCTAGTGCCATCTTTGAGTCTCTAACTGATAGGGAATTTTCCTGGATTCATATTTAGATTTCCTCAGTGTCAATTCTAAATCTTCTCTAAGTTGTTAATCTTGTATGGCCCTATAAAGCATGCAATAGTCCCCCCTGGAGCATCTATATTCCAAAGTATATAGATCCAGCTCACAAAGTCTTTCCTCGTGGGACATGCCCTCAGTACCATTTACAGCCCTAGTTGCCCTGCGTTGAATTCTCTCCAGTTTTTGAATATCCTCCTTTTTACAAGGTGCCCACACATGGGCACAATACTCCAAGTTAGGTCTGACCAAGGCACTATATTGGAGCATAATCACCTTCCTATCTTTGCTAGTTATATGTCTTAATATACAGTTTAATATCTGGTTATTTCTTTTTACTAAATTATTATAATGAGTGCTAAACTTCAGGTCATTGCTGATGGTTACCCTCAAATCTCTTTCATCAGAAGTGTCAGTAAGTACTGTATTTTCCATTTTGTACTGTGGTTTGATATTTCTTTGCCCATGTGCATAACAGTACATTTTTTTTGTTTATTTCTAATTTTTTCATTTTTGTCCAATTTTGTATTGTGTCAAGTGCATCCTGAAGCTCAGAGATATTTTGTTGTGTATTTGTAATAGTGCCTAACCTACAATCATCAGTAAATTTAGTCAGCCAAATCCTTTTGCTTGGTATTTTTAATGATGTTATATAAATATTGAACAGGCAAGGTTCCAAGTACTGAGCCCTGGGGTACCCCAATGGTCACTCCTACCCAATCAGACATTTCACCATGTATCACCATTCTCTGTCTTCTGTCCCTCAACCAGGTCTCTATCAAGTTTATTATATTAGTATCAACTCTACTATCTTGGAGTATATTTACTAATTCTTGATGTGGTAGTTTATCAAAAGCTTTCGAGAAGTTCAGAAAAACCACATCAACATTGTTGCCCTCATCCAGTGCCTTGCCCACCTTCTCATAAAATCCTAAAAGGTTAGTCTGGCATGATCTTCCCTTCCTAAATCCATGTTGAACAGGATCTTGTAGGTTTTCTTGATCTAAATGTTCTATTAGAGTATCTTTAATTATGGATTCCAATATTTTACCCATAACGGATGTCAGACTTACAGGTCTGTAATTTTGTGGGTCTATTTTTCCACCTTTTTTATATATTGGGATCACTATTGCCTCCCTCCAACCCTGTGGGACTTCTCCCTTATCTAGCGATGTTTGAAAAATATAAGTTAAGGGATCAGCTAATTGATCAGCTAGTTCATATATTGCTCTTGGATGAATTTCATCAGGGTCTTGTAATTTATTAATATGATTTTTTTTTTAGTTTATCAAGTACATCCTCTGCTGAAATTTGTATAAATCCAGTTGTAGAGCTATTTTTGTCCCCTTTATTAAATGAGGTGGCTGTATTGAAAACCGAGCAAAAAATAAGTATTTTATATTTGTGCAGACTCTTTTTTTATTCAGCAAGTCCCCTTGTTTGTTTCTGAAAGGTCCTATGATATTGTCACTTTTCTTTTGATTGTTTATATATGAGTAAAAAGTCTTGCAGTCATCTTTTACTTGTGATGCCAATTGAAATTCATACTCTCTCTTAGCTTTTTTAATTTCCTGCTTTACCTTTTTAAACCAATATCTGTATTTAGTTATAGCCTGGATGTTTTGACTTTTCTTAGTTTTGTGGTAAAGTCTATTTTTTTATTAATTAGCTTTTTTATTTTAGGGCTTAGCCATTTAGGAATGCCTTTTTTATTTGCATATTTCTCAGTTTTAGGTATACCATTTTGTATGATTATTTTTAATTTCTCCACTAGTGCCTCTGACATATCTTTTACTAATTTTGTTTTGAATGCATTTTTCCAGTTCCATTGTTTCATAATATTTCTCATAATGGGAAAATCAGCTATGTTAAAGTTTGATATAATAGTCTTACCTGATCTAGTAATCTTATTTACTTCTTTACTATAGAAGAAATTGTACAATGGTTGCTATTGCCTAAGATACTATTAATTTTAATACCATTTACTGCAGATCCCATATTAGTTAAAATTAGTTCAAGCATATTCTGTGCCCTAGTCTTGCCCATCACTGATTGTTTAAGGCCTACCTGATTAACCATGTCTAAGTATTGGCAATCTTTTTCGTTAATCCCTTGTTGTTGTCTCAATCAATACCCAGCAAATTAAAGTCACCGACACGTATAATCCTGTCTGCAGGATCTAAATTGCTAATAATGTTTAATAGCACTGTATCATTCTCAGATGTAATCAAGTGTGGTCTATATAGCAACCCCAGTTTAATTTTTGGTACACCTTTTAGTATTAATTTTAACCATAATAGTTCTAAGTCATCCTTATCCCTAATAATTTCCTCACACTTTATTGTTTCATCAATATAAGTGGCAATACCTCCACCTTTTTTATGTTCTCTTGCTAGGTAAAAAAGATGTTATCCTTCTGTATAGAATAAACTGGATATGTATCCTCTTGTCCACCAGGTTTCAGTTATAAGTGCAATTTGTATGTTTTTTGAGATTAATAAATGCTGAAGTTCATCAAACTTATTTACCAGACTTCTTGCATTTATTAATACTGCATTCCATCCTAAATTCAAATCATTAACATTTAGGTTATGCATTGGCCTCCTTTCTTTTTTCAGTTTAAATGAAAGTTTATGATATCATTTATTTTCCTGCTCAATATACTTGTACCAGCCCTGTTTAAATGTAGTCCATCCCATTTAAAAAGATTTTTGTTGTGAAAAGTAAATGAATTATCCATAAAGCAAATGTTTTGCTGTTTACAGAAAAAATGTAACCAAACATTGAGCTGTATTAGTACTGGATTTGTATTGAACACTATCACTGTCATTTCGTTTCTCGGTCCTAAAAGGTGATTTTGCAGTCACTATGCGGAAACACCTTTTGGGAACAATTGACAATACAACAGTGCCACTGTTCATGAGGTGGGGTCCCAAAAAGCTCTTGTTGCAAATTTAGTGAAAAAATCCAAAAAATGACTGCATTACAAGCGTCCATTGTGCAGTTTATATGCAGTCTCATAACTTCATCAATTTTTAATATTTTCACTCCAAATTTCCAACATTGCCATTTTTTCACATTCCCTTATGAACAGTACAGCTGTCATTTCTTTCATCCTTCCCAAAATGTGTTTTTGCACCGTGGCACAGAATGGCATGGTTGCTGTGTGAAATCAACTTTTGGGACAGAGAAATAAAATCCCCAGTGCCACTGTTAATGAGGGGAGGTCCCAAAAACTCCCATGTTGAAAATTTGGTGAAAACATTCCAAAAAATGACTGTTACGAGTGAGAGTTGCGCAGTTTTTATGCACACTTGTAACTTTGCCACATTTTCATATTTTCACTCCAGATTTTCAACATTGCCATTTCTTCACACCTCCTCATGAACAGTACAGTTGTCATTTTTCACATTCTGCCTGAAATGTGTTTTCACACCTGTGGTGCCAAATGGCACACTAAATCTATGAAATCACCTTTTGGGATTGAGGAACAAAATGTTATTGCCACTGTTCATGAGGTAGGGTCCCAAAAAGCCCATGTTGAAAATTTGGAGCAAAATTACCAAAAAACACCTGGGGCATTAGGGTTTCCAACCATAATTTGCACCATGTATAGACTGACAGGTGTCAGGGGTGTGACTTGGGGTCATTGGCCATAATGCTCACCCCATTCCACCCCAACCCTGCAGCCACTGACAGGTATCAAGGTGTGCCTTGGGGTCTTCAGCACTAACATTCACCCCCCTTCTCCTATACTGTACTTGTCTCAGCTTATTTCTTATGGAATGGGGTGAGCATAAGGGCCGAAGACCTCAAGGCACACTGCGTCACCGGTTGGTGTCTGCAGGGTGGGGTAGGGTGGAATGGCATGAGTGTTATGTCAATGACACAAAGTCACACCCTCAGTGCCTGTCAGTCTCTGCAGGGTGGGTATGAGGGTTGGTGTTACTTCAATATTTCACTACCATTCCTATTATGCATCTCTCTAACTCCTGCACTACCAATGCCAATACCAGCAAGCAAACATTCAGCATTGACAAATGCTTGTTTTTCTAATGAAGTGAACCAGTGCTGGAAGGACATAAGAAATTTGTGTTGAGAGTGATGCCTTAAAATGCAAGGCAAAGGAATATACACAGAAAAATATGGGAGCCATGCACAACAGCAATACCAACAGTGAGCTTTCAGCATTGACAAATGCTTGTTATATATATTGTTTCCTGCAAATTTTCAATATAGCCATCTTATGACTCCATCTCATGAACAAGGGTGGTAAAAAGTTTCAAATTCTGGCCGGAAGGTGATTTTACTAAGCAACCACAAAATCGCCTTTTGGCCAAGGTTTCTGTAATTTTACCAACATTGTTTATGAGGTGCAGTCTCAAAGACCATGGTGAAAATTTGGTGTAAAAATATGCAGAAATGGCAAAGGTATGCAACAAAGTTGAAAACCCCATTGAAATACATTGAATTGCAATTACCATTGTTTCTCAAGTCATGTAAGCCATGGCATAATATTCCGCAATTCATGTAAATCACAGAATAATATTCCACAGTTCATGTAAACTGTGGAATAATATTCTGCAGTTCTTGTAAACCACAGAATAATATTCTGCAGTTTATGCAAACCATGCAATAAAAAGCAAACAAGACGGCGTCATATGAAAAATCCCACAAAAAAGAATTCCCCACATGAAAACTTAATACAGCTATTTTGAATTGCTTACTGAGCATGCTCAGAACCTGATTTTTTGAAACTTAGTAACTTTGGAATAAATTTATATTTTTTCACTAAACCAGCAAAAGGCACTTATGTGGGCCATGCCCTTTATGCCCCCACAATCTTCACACTAAAATTCCAAACTGTGTGGGTGCTATGCAATGGCAAAAAACCCTGCAAAAAACAATGATTTTCTACATTTTCTCACTGTCCACATCTCAGAATTCACCCATCCAAGCAAGATGAAACTTAACATATCAAGGAACATACCCCATGAGACTGCACATGCATAATTTTGTGCAAATCCATTGAACAGTTATGAAAATATTAAAGTTCAAACTTTGAGGTTTAACATTAAAGTACCTACTCAACCCTAAATATAATGGTGCTACCTCACCACTATAATGTGTGTGTGTGTGTGTGTGTGTGTGTGTGTATATATATATATATATATATATATATGTGTATATATATATATATATATATATATATATATATACACACACACTCTAAATATCAGTAGTGTAATGCTATGCCATTGAAGGGAGCTAATGAAGTAATCAACCACAATCCCAAAGGACAAGTCATAGTAATTACAATACCTCATGAATGCCCCTTAATGATCAGTTTCCTTGAATACCACAGTAGCTTACTGTGTATTGTATGTAATTTATTTGAATGGGTTATGTTAGTTTTGATCATAATTGTAAATACAGGGAAAAGATATACACTTCTGAAAAGAACACGTTATACAGTGTATAAAACAGATGTTACACTCAGTAATTTTTTCTTTTATCTTACTAGTTATGTTGCCTACACAATCCTGTAAAATATTGTAGTTGTGGGATGTATTGAGAGAATGGGAAATTACCTAACATTTCAGTCCCATGCCAGTTGTGTCAGCATTCATGGGTTCCCCCAGAGGTTGGGTGGGGACTGCAAAAGTCCTACCCTGTAAAAGGTCTTGTTTTGGTTAAACTTCAAAGGGGCTGTATTCCTTTCATAAAGAAAAGACATGCTTGAGTGTAAACAGGGCTAAGGCAGAGAATGACAGCACCCCACTGATTTAATGACAGCACCCCACTGATTTAGCCACCTGGGAAAACAAAAGAACTTGTCTCACTCTACAAAACCAGTTTGGACCATTATGAAAAAGTGTGGTCTCCGGACATCAAAGAAATTCTCCAATATGTGGTGCCAGTGGGACATATATGATGATGCAGCTATAGAGGGCTGGTCAGCCAAAGATATCTGTCTGCATTTGCTCTTAGAGTCAGTTATATTTTGGGATTTTGAGCTAGTGCCATCACAGGTTCAAGTCTGCCATAACTTGCCAGTTCCCAGTAGGACTAGGCTTCTTCTACTCTACTTAGAATCTGGATAATTTTGAGCTAGGGTTTCCTGTGTATTTTCTATCTTGTCAAAATGAGTTATTTTATCTTTGTAGAAATAGCATTGCCCATGGTCTTTAGTGTGTTAACCTATAAAATATGTAAATATCATGGATTATGAAATGTTATTTTTTTATACTTCATGCCTTCTGTGAATGATTTATTTCAGGTATAGATAACTGGGGTAAACCGATGAGTCTGTGATCTGTTTCTTTGGAGGCAGGCAACAAAGTTACCATATCTAAGGCAAAATGTGTTCTCAGGTGTGACAGAAGGGGTAGGTCATTTGCCCTTTGTTAAGGAGCACTGTACTAAGCAAACAGTTGCTCTGGTGGGATTCAGACCTAGAGATACCCCTAATGACATTGCAGTAGAGTGGCAGCAGCAGAGCAAGATAATCCTTTTAGGCCTCAGAAGGGTTGGGTAAACTGATAACTAAAGCAACAAAAGTAAGCAAATGTGACGTTAGCATTTCTGAACCCTAACTCTGCCTCCCCCATGCACAACTCCCATAAACTCCAAATTGAATATCAAAGCACAGCCACATGTACTCATGCACAGTATAAGACATACACACACTTCTGGCTGTACTTTTACAGCCATAAATACAAATCCACAAAGGCAACACAGCTGTGCTACTGAATTTGTGTCATCTGGAAACAGTTGTACTGAATGTTGTTTGTCTTACCCAATGATGGCTGTATGTGGTTACTTGTGTGATCTTGTACTTTTGCTGCTTGGGGGGTTGGGTGTTAGGGCTGGAAGCCCTAATGCCACATTTCACTATATTTGTGGGGTTAAGCTGAATTCTAACTGGTGCATTAATTGCAGCATAAATGTGCAATATGCCTAAATGCAATATTAAATCCAGCCTCCCCCTTCCTTGTCAGTGTGTTACAACACTTTCTTCTACTAGTGCTCCAGGAAATCAGCGGACCTCGCCCTCAATGTTTGATATGGAACTCACTATTCTACCTGTACCCCAGAAAGTGGAGTCTCCCAGTACTATGGAATTCCTGTTTTCCCCATTTGGGGCTCCCACTCTTATCTGGCTTATTGCCAACAGATGGAGCCCCTTCCCTAGTGTATTAGCCCCCACCCCATCTTGGCTGTATTCCAGGGAGACCTCCTCCAAGTATAGGTACTTGTTAGAGGTGGTCACACCTTGAACCACAGGTTTCTCTCACCACTCACCTATAGTACAATTTCTCCTACAGGGTTGCTAGGTCCTCTGTGATAATGAAGCCTCTAGACAGATTAGATTGATCCTGTTTGTTCTGGAAAGGATCAACATTATAAAAATTAAGAAAGAAAATATATTGCACAGTATACAAATCCCTTGAAAAATATACTTACTAAATACCATATGCTACTAGTTTTATTAAGTTTGGCTAGCAACTACACTTTTAAATGTACAGAATCAGTCAACTATTTTAAAGAGCCCCTGAAACTGTTGTGACAACATTAAAAACATGTAATATGTAGATGCAATTTAGCTTGTATTTAATTTTAGGTGGCAATTCATAGCTTCTGTCAGCTGTCGTCATGCATACTCCTGTGTGCCGATTTTAAAAATTGTTATGTTTAGTGTGTGTGATACTTGTTTGTGGTTAGGTCTTAGTGTTGATGTGTCAAACAGAATGTAGCACCAACTGAATCCTTTTCTTGTAGTCAGCTTACCTTCAAGCAACCTGAATTTGTGTATGCATGATAATTTGTGCTGGGTTTAAAGCTTTTGGCTGCATGAGAGTTTACAGAAACCACACAAATTGGAAATTATCTACCTTCTTGTATCATTTAGGCATTGTTCTTCTTTCTTAGCAGCAGTTAAATCATGTCACAACTTTTTACTCACTAAAATAATTAAATTACAACAGTTCAAATGTACAGTATCTTCTTTTAGGCAGCTGAAGAAATGGTATTTGCTCAGCCTCATGAGACTCATTGTGTGGTGAAAAGAAATTGTTAATACTTTCAAAGACTTTTCATAAAAATCCTCCAGGATTCCCAGATATTGGCTGCAGTTAGGTGCTGTTATACCACTAACAGATTCCAACCCTAATTTTCATTTTTATTTTACAAATTGAGGCCAGGAAAGACACACTAAGCCAAGGCTTGTTTCCAGATGCATCCTGGAAGCACTGGGACGTTTAGTGACTTGCTCATGGTCACACAGTATGCAAATGGTAGCTGTGGGATTCAAACCCAGTTATCCAGATTTGCAGCTCTGTAATCTTAACCACTATACTCTCCTGCATCCCTTAAAATCTGCTATGTGAAGTTTCATAATGCGTGTAGTGATATGGTCTTTGGCATACCTCAGCACTATTGGTATTGTTTTTTTTTATTTGAGTTTGCTTTTTTCCCTGGCTTCCCCTAACCCCACGAGCGGGGTTCACCCTGCTGCAGTGACTGAACCCCACATGCTTGGGGCTGACCCCGAATGGGGCCACTAGTGGCAGAGTTAGGTGGCCAGAGGGGTCAGTGCTACAGCCAGTTCATTAGCAGGGGAGTCAAGATTTTTTCCAGGGTTTTTTGGGGGTGGGGATGTGCAATGATGGCCAGTGTCCATCCTGCCTCCTTGCGTGCAGGTGCTGGAGCACTTGTGGTATCCCTAGCCTCTGCTGGGGGTCCACATTGCACCAGACACTCATCCCCCCTCCCCCCAGAGCAGGAAAGCAGTCCTACGGATGCTCAATCCTGCTCCCCCCGGCCGGCCCTCTAACACCCAGATCTATCCCCTAACCCGGGTCGTCAGCGCTGCAGATGGCCACTAACGCCTCTGTGCCAGTGGGCTGGCAGCAGTATTGGTGCTTTGATTAACTACTGGTATACCTGGACCAAACATATAGAATTTATATTTATGTAGCACAGTTTATGTACTGGAATCTAGATGCTTTACAGACAATTTATTTACACAGTATAGCATAGCAGAGATACCACACTTCATTTCAGTGGGGTCCTGCTTCTGCTTGTGGTAGATTGATGCCATTCAGTACTATTGGTACTTTGAGTTCTCTGTACTTTTCATTAACTTCTTTATTAAGGGCATTTACATACAAACAGGATCTCTGTCATATCTTTTCTGGTTGACTGCCTACACCCAACCTCACAGTTCTGTATATGGCACCCCAATATGTCTCTGAGGAGATAATTATGATGTCATAAGTTGGGGGTTATGATATCCAGTGTAGACAAATAGCCAGAACAGAAGATATCTAGGGGACAGTGATCATGTTTTCATGCAACTGTCCATCACAATAAGCAAAAAGGGGAAAGAATTGCAGAAACTATATGATAGATAAACTGAATTATGTTTAAATCTGGAAAAATGTTTCCAATGGTTTTCATACACTTTTGTAAAAAAAACAGGTTGCTATTTGTGGCATGCATTTAAGTTGTGGATATCTTCTGTTCATATCTATCTTCCCCAATGCATATAGTTTTTAATAGCTTGTACATACCTGATTGTTTGAAATATAGAAACATAGAATGTGATGGCAGATAAGGATTGCTTGGCCCAATTAGTCTGCCCATTTCCCTACCTAATGGATAAGCTGCAGATCCTTGTTAACCAACAGCCTACTTCCTCTTGTTTTGTTATCTACTTGGTTATTTCATTTTGTTATTTGTGTTTAATGGTTATTGTTTTTAGCTGGACAAATGGATTTCCCATTGCCTACATGAGCCAATCTGCCCAAAAGCAATTTCTGGCAGGTTGCAAGAGAATCAGGTAGATCTAACTGGAGTTTGTGGATGATAATAAGTGATTTTTATATAGTATTTGGCAGAAACATGTTGTGCAATTACTTCATGATGACTGAAAGGCTTAGCCTGTGGTTCGAGGGGCTGAAGCATACAGCCACGCCACTTGCCTGGCCTATTTAACGCCATCTTTCCTTCTTCACTCAGAAGCATTTTTTCTTTGCAGCCATAGGTTCAGCTGGGCATGCTGTTGATTTTCTCTTTAGTTCCTTCCTGCCCTGTCTGCTCCTTTGTGTTTTCTCCTGCTTGCTTTGGTCAGTTTGGCTTGCCTCCAGCTGCTACGTGCTTCTCTCTGTTTCCCATGTCTGCTCCCCACTTCACCATTCCATCTTCCCACTTGTCTCTGTTCATCTCTGTTTGTCTTCTTATCCCCCTCCCCATTCTCCATTTTGTGTTTCCGGCCCCTGACTTGTCTTTCCGTGTGCCCCCATACCTCATTTTTCTTTAAACTCCTTATGGGTTGTTTGTTGCTGTTGCTCATTTTTATTGTACCTGCTCATGATACTCCGAGCTTTCACTCTTCTGGGTTTGGTGCCATAACGCCATGCTGCTTAAAGCTACTAAAGCTCAGACCACTGGTGCGTTACTTCAACTACTGCTCAAACACAAAGGACAACCATAGGAGGCATTTGCCAAGTGTGGTCCAGCCACTAGTCTTACTATCTGCTGAGCTTCAATGATCTTCATCAACTGGGAGAGAGAGAACAATCAAGGAGGGAAGGCAGACTCTGACAGGTGCAGAAGCAAGGATTCCTTGCCAGCAGTTCTACCTGGGTGAATCCCACTTGGAGTGCACAGTCCAGGCTTCTATCTTTGCTGAGGCAATGGCTGTCCTCAATCCCTCTGCTCAGACCCAGCCAGTGGTTGCTCTCTCAGCATAAAGAGCAGTTGGAACATTTATTCAGAATTCCTTGCTGCTGTATGTAAATCAGCATTTGTGTGCTGTACTACTACTGAAATAGTAGTCAACTAATAGAAAGCTGTCAGCTGGAATCAACAACTCTGACACAAAGGGCACCCCTATGAGGCATACACCAAGAGTGGTCCAGCCCCTAGCCTTACTGTCTGATGTACCCACTACTGAAATAGTGGTTGGCTAATAGAAAGCTCTCAGCCAGAAACAACCAGAATCAACAGCTCAGACATGAAGGGCAACCCTAGGAGGCATACACCAAGTGCAGTCCAGCCTCTAGCCTTACTGTCTGCTGAGCTTCACTGATCTTCACTGACTGGGGGAGAGAGAGAGAGACCAATCATGGAGGGAAGGCAGATTCCAACAGGTACAGAAACATGTATTCCTTTACAGCAGTTCTACCTGGGTGAATCCCCCTTGGAGTGCACAGTCTAGGCTCCTATCTCCACTGAGGCAACTTCTCTCCTTGATCGCTCTGCTCAGACCCAGCCAGTGGCTGCTCTTTCAGCATAAGGAGCAGTTTTATTACAGCCAGACAACACTCCACATTCTTGCCTGCTAGGAGGAAGGGGTGGGGTTTCAGCACAACTCATGTAAAACAAAAATTAATTTATTTTCTTTCAGGCAATAGTATATTACACAATAGTGTAGTGTTTTCCATATACTACTACCTCTACTTTCTTTCATCCTTAAAGGCACCCTAATAGGGCAATGACATCATCACCTCTCCTCCTCTCACCTTGGGGGATTGTCCTCCTGTGTGGGACTACCCTGTTGCTGCAGAGTGCACTTGCAGCCCTTCACTGCATTCTTGTTAGAGGGATAGAGAGAGAGAGAGAGAAAGAGAGAGAGAGCCTTCCTCCAAATTGGAATATTTTCCATCTCACCTGAATTGGGTCTCTAAATTGCAGTAGCCAAGCCATCATGAAGCAAAATATCCCAAGCCTGGAGGGAAAGTGACATAGTCCTTGGATTCCTAGAGGTTTCCTCCGTAAAAGGTTTTTTTTTTATCTCCTCCATGCCAACAGCCATATTACCTGCAGTAGTTAGTTTTTATAGTAGTATATTCACTAGATTGCTAAGGTAGGTTTCCATTGGTGGATGGAGATGGATGGTGGCCCTCCTTTGCCTTTCCTTTTCTCCTTGGAAAGTTATGCCCTCTTGCTATCTAGTCATTCAGACAGACGTGAAGGTTGCTATACATTATCCGCTGTGTCCTGCTGACCTATGTGAAGATCCTACATATACTGTACCTACTTGTTACCTTTTGTCATGCTTTCTGCTTTACACTCTTTTTGGGTCTCCTTCCTAAGGTACCTTTAGCCTAAGGGAATCCTTCCCGCAGCACCTCTAGGGATGAAACCTTCCTCCAGGGTTTCTTGCCTTCAGCATCCCTACAGGGAGGTATTCCCTGTGGAACAGCGAGGCAAACGGCCACAAAGGTTTATTCAACAAGTTGCATAAGCACAACACTACACTAAGTTGCATAAGCACATTGAATTGAAAATCTGGCCTGTGGTTTAATGGGCTAAAGCAACCAGCCATGTTGCCTTTCAAAATGCTTTCCATGTGGGATGCATGTCAACCACAGCCATAAATTATTATGCCTCTGGGCTGTCTTGCAGCTAACAGTCTCATTCTGTACCCATGAAGTCTGCATCCTGAGCATGTGAAATTCAAGACAGGGTCCTTCTTATCTGGCCCATAATGGAAATGTCCTCTCTTTGGGTGGAGCTTTAGCCATGTGGATGTATTGGTGGAACCTCTTGATTTAGAATTTAATACTTCAGCTGTGAGTGGTGGGGCCCTTAAACCCAAGGGGGCTCCTTTAGCTTGCTGAGTGGGTTCAATGGCACCTGTTCAGCTGTTCTCCCTACTACTGCCTCAGGTTCACCTGGTCTGTTCTTAGGCTCATGTAGGCTGACTGAGCACATTCAGCAGTTGTTGCTCTCCTCCTCTCACCTTGGGGGATGGTACTCACATGTGGGAGTACCCCATTGCTGCAGAGTGTGTTCACAGCCCTGCACAGTGTCCCCATTAGAGGGCTAGAGTGACAGCCTTTTTCCAAATTGGAATATTTTTCACCTTCTCCAAATCGGATCACTGAACTGCAGTTGCTGAGCCATCACTAAATATATCTCAAGCTTGGTGGGAAGGCAACCTAGGCCTAGGATCACCAGAGCTTTCCTCCTCCTCATAGAGGGTTTGTCCTCTCTTCCATGCTGAAGGTCACAATACTAATTAGTGTATATAGCAGTAGATTCTTAGGTCCCTAGGTTCCGCTGTTGGATGACTTTGGATGGTGGCTCTCATTTTGCATGGAATGGTGGCTCTCCTTTGCAAGTCCCTCTCTCCTTAGGAAGTTATGCCCTTCTGTTCAGCTTTCCTCCCTATTAGCTCAACGTGTCTGTCTATGCTCACCTCCAATGGCTGTTATTCCTCCTGTTGTTGTCAATCATGCTCCCTGGCTTCAGTGAGAAATGGTTTCTGCTGAACACTCTTTTGGGGGTTCCTTCCTAAGGTACCTTTCACCAAGGCAATCCTTTCTATGGCACCTCTAGGTGTTGAACCCTCCTCCAGGGTTCCTTGCCTTCGGTACCCCTACAGGGTGGTATTACCCATGGAATGGAGAGGTGAATGCCACAAAGGTTTATCAAAAAGGTGCAAAAGCATAACACTACATTAAGTTGCAGAAGCCCATTGAACTTGTATTTCCTAAGGTTCACCTAGTCTCCTTCTGTATCCCTTCCTATAGTTTCCAGTCAAAGATAGGCCTCCTCATGGTCTTGATGCTTTTCAGAAATCACTGCACCCCTCATTTCATGCTTTGATGGGTGAGTCTCCTTTGTGGGGAACTTCCTCATCTGCAGAGATTGACCTGTGGCACCCCACAGCATTATCCCATTAGAGGGATAAAGAAAGAGTTATCCCTCCAAAAACTTCCCCTGAATTTTCAAATTCCAGATTACTATTCATGGATGACAGAATAATAAGTTCTCATGCCAGGAGAGATGGCAGCCAATGTCATGGATATCCAGAGAGTTCATCAACAGGAGTGTTTTATTCTCCTGAGTGCTGAGGGCCATATTTTAGTATATGTATTTAAGTATAGTATTTATAGTTACCCTAGTAATAGGTTTCTGCTTGTTGTTGGTGTTTGGACGGTGGCTCTCTTATCCTTCAATCCTGCTATTCCTTCTCTCCTTGCAGAAGTCATGCTGCTGCCTGCTATCAGTTACCAGTTGCTGTCAGTCATTGCTCCAATCAGTCTCTGTTATCAGTCATTACCAGTTGTTATCAGCCAGTACTCCACTCATTCTTTGTTCACCACCTGCTGTGCAGTATTTTTGGGCTCCTTCTCAAGGTACTTTTAGCCTGAAGGAATTATAGTTCCATGCCACCTCTAGAGATGAAACTCTCCTCAGGTGGGTTCCAACTTCCTTTGCCTTCACGGAAACCTGACAAGGTGATAGTTCACCATGGGATAGAGACTGCAAACAGCCAAAATATCCACATATAACAGTTAAACAACACATTCATTCAACTACTTGCAGACTATCAACATTGTTGCACAAGCACAACTCCTCACTAAGTTGTGTATACCCATTGGATACAAAAACTATACATGCAGTTCAATGGGCAGGAGCTGCTAACCACATCCCCCTCCCTGAGCTATTTAAGCCAGTTTACTCCAGCCTCTTTCAGAAGGAATGTTACTTTGTCCCACCATCCTCCCCTACTCCTCCAGCAGCACATCTCTCTCCTTTGAGCACCTTCCTAAAGTAATTTTAACATAAATGAAATATGTCCCTGTGGCACCTGTAGAGGTGGAACCCTCCTCAAGAGGATTACTTTGCTTTCACAGTACCCCGCCAGGGTGACAGTCCCCCATAGGACAGAGACTGCAAACAGCCAAAGTATCCATGTATAATAGTCGAAAACACATTCATTCAACTACCTTCAGGCTATCAATAGTGTTGCACAAGCATAACTCCTCACTAAGTTGCATACACTCATTGTAACATGGTTTATTCCAACATTACCCACAGACCCTGTATGCTTGTTACTATACTTACAAATTGGGACTTGTGTATGTTGTAGAAAAGCTGAAATGTGTTACAAATTACACAAGACAATGTTGTTTTTCTTTGCTGCTTCCACTTAGAAGAGGGAAAAAGTAGTGCTTTGATATATTGTATGTTCATAATGAACCCAGTACACAAACTAGCTGCCACAAACTCTCTCTGTTTGCTGTAAATCAGTTTTCTATAGTATTCTTTTAATCGCTTGCCTTTAGTGATTCCAAAAAAGATATGCATTACTTCACCACTATAGCCATTGATTCAAGTAAACAATTCCATTAGTTAGTGGCTCAGCAAATTTAGAAAGACCCAGAAGCAGACAGTACTATAGTAATACATATTCACATGTCTTTCTTACTTAGAGATTCTGATTGACAAAAAAGTCAACACAAGTCAGTAACTCTAGCTTGCTATGCTGCTTGTCTTCACTGGGCTAGCTACAGACAAGAAATTAACAGATTACTGTGTAAAACTTGCATACAGAAAATGGGGAGGGTTTGTTCAGCTGGGGGAGGTGGTAGATTAAAGATGTAGGAATTTTACATAGTACTTTGGTTTGGATGCCCAAAGAAGTGCCAAACTGTTGTTCAAGTTAGATTGATATAATTGCAGGATTTTCTGAACCCTTTTTTTAAAAGTTTGTAGTACACTGTAACTCTTAAATTAACCATTAGTCCCAAATATTTTATTTATGTGTTTCATTTATGTTGCCTAGGAAAGGAGGACTAGGCAGTTCTGACTATGTTTTTACCTTTTCCTAAGAGGGATAGGGGAGATACAGATGCAAACTGCCATATTAAACCCAATTAAGATGTTGGTGATATATAATTGAATGGGAAAAAAATGTGGCTAGGACTCCAAGGAAATTCTCGAGACGTGCCATGGGATCTTTAACATTTAACTGAATAACCACTAGAACTGACAGATGGGATCTTGGTTTAACATATTGTCCCATGGATGGCACCACAGAAGTGGAGTACCAGCTTCATGCTGAACTACAGTGTCAATATTGGGATTTATCCCAGATTCCTGGTGAGGGGCTAGAATCCATAAACATCTAATCTTCCAGCCCAAGAAGTAAGTGTGCAACCTGCTGAACCACTGACACAGATAAGAATCGAGGATACATCAGACTGAACTTATAGAAAACCTGGGACTCAGATCTAAAAAATGTATTCATGGGATGTAAGAATCAATATCTGAGATTCTTGTCACTGAATAGTGACTCTGTGCTCATTTCAAAATAGTTTGTCTAGTAACTGCAAAAGCAAAATATTTCATTGTAATGATTACCACTGTGGCTGAAATGTTAGGTAACATAAAAGTAAAGCATCCATGGTGGTAACTATTTTAGTTTTAAGAGCCTGATCCACAAAGATCAGTGTCTACAAGTAGCAAGTAGTCACAAGGCATCAAAGGAAACACTCATTAATGAACACAAAGTTATTTTTTTAAGACAAACACTTTGCTCTCAGAGTTCAACATCTTTTTCCAAAAGGTTACCTTTAAACTTCATAGTGTAGCTGCAAGCAGTGATGAGTTCAGACACCTCAAACTCTATAACAGTTTCCTAGGCATAATATAAGGCAGGCTTTAGGTTCAAACCCTTTACAAATAAGTTCCACTGCACTGACATCTCTTGCATAGCCTAAAGGAAGCTATAGGTTCACCCCTTTACCCTTGAATCTCTTCTCTCAGCTGTTTCATTGGCATAGCTTTATAGCAGACGATAGGTTCAGGTCCCTTTTGAATCAATTCTATCACCTCATACATACTGTATGGTAGCTGTAGAGTAAGCAACTGGTTCAGTGACTTCTGAACCATTTCTCTGAAGCCAGAGGTCACACATTAGGTTGCGCTTTAAAAACACTGTTAAACTGTTTCATACAAAAATAACTGCAGGCTTTCTCTTTAGTCCCTCAGCTGCATGTTTCTCCATTTCCCTGCCATTTTAACTGTAGACTTTCTTTTCAGCTTGTCTGGTCCTTGATCAGAACTGTTGCCTAAACCAACCTTTACTGGTTTGTCCCTTACCCTTTCACACATAACTCCCTCTGTCTCCTTCCATGGCTTGTCCTCTTTTGTTTCCTTACCAGGTCCTTTTATAGAGATAAATAGGCTTATTATTTTATTTAAATATTTCAGCAGCTTCAGGAAGGAATGTTCACAAACCCTTTAAAAACAGGGTGGCATCAAACAATTAATTGACACAAGCCCCTTAAAAACATGGCCATAATCAGATTACTAAGAACTGGTTAAATCTGAGCCCAGCTATTCCATTTCTGCAGTTCTTTTAATTACTCTTGGGCCAGGTGCTGCAAGTAACAACATTCTTTTTAACATTTGGATTTTCAACCAATTACAGTATTTTAATTAAAGCTGCTAACTAGTTACAGCCAGAACAGGTAAGGGTCTTCCAGTTAATCCTTGTGTTTCTCTTTCCTCCATGCCTGTTTGTTAACTCATTGTTCTTTAGGCAATCATAAAAGTGAAAAGAAAATAAACCTTTTTAAACATTTTAGTCTTCAGTTCACTATACATTTTCACTGCACTTCATGCCTTTCTCTATACCTTCAACACTGTCTATAGTATTTGGGCTTCTTTTGAGCACAGAAAGTCCACAAAGTTTTAGTAACCCAGAAGGGCAGTGTGGGTTAGAAGGCTATACAAATTTACAGTGTCAATGTACACTGTCAGTCATCGAGATATAAAAGAAAACTTCAAAGGTATGGTGGGATGGGACCAGGTTGGTTTAGATCTGTTAAGAGCTGCTCAGGTTGGCTAGCAGTCTGCTCCTCAGAGTAGGTGACATGCCCATTCCCATCCCTTTGACTACACCATGAAAAGAGGCGGATTGCCACTTACCAACCCGATATGGACATGTTAGCTCAGTATACAAAGGTAGCATGGCAAACAGCAGGGCCCAGTTTGCAACCAGCAGCTTGTCAATCAGGCACTAGCCCTGTCAGTTCTTGTTGATCTATGAACAAGCCCAGGATTTGGTGCAGATGGCAGTGGGTGTTTTACACTGGCATTTAGAGACACCAAACTTCATGGCAGAGGAGATAACTACTGTACAGTACCTTGTACAGGTCACTGGTAATGTCACATCTAGAGTATGGAGTTCAGTACTTGTGCCCACACCTCAAAAAAGAAATTAACCTGCTGGAGAAGGTCCAGAGGAGGGTTACAAAGAGGATAGCTAGTCAGCAGGATAAGGCATGCAAGGACAGATTGAGGGCACTGAACATGTACTCCCTGGAAGACAGGAGAAAGAGAGAGAGAGGGGACATGATTGAGACCTTCAAGTACTGTAAAGAAATAAATAAGGTTCACTGGCCTGCACAGCCAGTATAGTGTTATGCTTGTGCAACTATGTTAGTTTGGTTTTGGCCATTCGCACTCTCTATTCCAGAGGAAGTACCACCCTGTAAGGGTAAGAAGGCAAGGAACCCTCAGAGAGGGTTCCAGCCCTAGAGGTGCAATGGGGCGGTTCCCATGGCTAAAGGTACCTTAGGAATCCACCTAAAGAGAGAGTGCTGCCACTGGAGGAGGAGGGGAGGATGATCGGGCAAAGAAAAAATGCTTCACAGTGAGGCTTAGAGGAACTGTTTATATAGCTCAGGAATTGGGAGTGGATGGCTGCTTGGCCACCGAACTACAGGCAAGCCTTTAATTTCACTGGTCTATGCAGCCAGTATAGTGTTATGCTTGTGCAACTGTGTTAGTTTGGTTTTGGCAGTTCACACTCTCTATTCCAGAGGAATTACCACCCTGTAGGGGTACGAAGGCAAGGAACCCTCAGAGAGGGTTCTACCCCCTAGAGGTGCAATGGGATGGATTCCGTGGCTAAAGGTACCTTAGGAATCCCCCCAAAACTGTAGTATCATCCCCAAAAAGGAAGCAACATGAAGCATAGGAGCAAGCAGTAATTGTGACATTAGAGTAGTAACTGTAATGTAGTAGTAGAGAAGCATAGGCAGTTTGATAATACAATGAGATGCACAGTTGTCATAATGACTGCCCAAGTCTGTGTATCATGATACTGCTGGTTTGATTTGAGAGTAGGGGATCCCCTAAGGATAGAGGGAACAGCAGAACATCCTCCACCTCCATCCAGCAATGGAACCTACCTAAGAAACTAGGGGAAACAACTAAGCAAACTAAGTGTTATGACCTGAGGCAACAGAGGAGAGAAAAAAAACCCTATGAGGAGGAAATCTCTGGGGATCCAAGGCCTAGGTCACCTTCCCTCCAGGCTTGGGATAGTTTATTTAGTGATGGCTCTGCAGCTGCATTTTGGAAAACCCAATTAAAGAGAGGTGGAAAATATTCCAATTTGGAGGAAGGCTCTCACTCAAACCCTCTAGTGGGAATGCCGTGGAAGGTTGCAAGAAAACTCTGTAACAATACATGCATCCAAGGCACAGCAGAAGAACAACAACTGCTGAGGCACTCACCTGGCCTACCCACCCTAAATCAAACCAGGTGAACCAGAGGCAGTCGTAGGGGGGATGCAGTGAAGGTGCCTCACTAGGGAAACACTATATAGTGGAACACTAGAGCCAAAGGAGATCATTGTAACCACCTTTCACCGCTAGTCTTAAATGCTACACCAGGAGCTGGTGTCGTGTAGCAGCAGCTAAAGCCAAGCCCAGGGCGAGGACATTTCCAGCTATGGGTCAGGTGAGAAGGATCCCACCCCAAGTTGGAAATGCTCAAGATGCAGACTAAAGCAGAGCAACACCATTGGCTGCAGGAAGCCTGCACCAGAATAGAATGGCTGGCATGCCCCAGAAAGTGACTGACAGCTGAAAAGCCAGAGAGCTGAATGAGTACGGCGTGATGAGATCATAATGGTCATTGAGTGCTGAGACCTTGCAAGGTCAAATGCAGATTGAGTGCAGCAGAATCCCAGGCTGAAGCAGAGGGGGATGACAGTAGGCATGAAACAATGGTTTGCGTAAGCAAGGAGCAAAGGTTGCGTGAGCAGAGCGGACCTGCACGTAGGTTAATAAGCAGTAGTAGTGATAGGAAAACCTGCATTACATATGATATAGCAATTAAACAATACTGAATTGGGGCAAGCCAGCCAAACAGAAATAGCCAAATCAAGGTGACAAACACTCTGAGGATTTACGGTAGTGAGGCAATTTTAATAACTAAACTATATTAACTCATTGCCTCCACAGGCTCACACTGAGATTACACCACTTGCCTCCTGAATCTCCTGTATACTTTTAACAGTGAATCCTGGGTCTTTCTAAGCAAAATCAAGCCTTATTCAGCATATCGCAAACAAATGCTAATAGCTCAATAACTGTACATGCTAGACACAAAGTATGAGTGGCAGAGTTATTCAGCAGAAAATTGCCTTTCCAATGGTGGCGTACATGTATTAATAAGTAATTTTGTTTTTTTCTATGCTGGTCGAAAGAGGAAACTAAATATTTTTTCACTAAAAACGGGCAACATATGCCATTTTTTGTTGGAAAATATGTAAAATATCAACACCAAATTAAGCATACAGACATTAGATGGTGTTTTAATATTATGTTTGTTAAAAAAATATATCTTTTTACTATAAAATGTAATTTTTCCCCATTTTAGTCAAGGTGCTTTGGTGAGATTTGAGGGATGAATCTCAACCACACACACCATATCATAAACAAATGCATATAACTCCAAAAGTATACATGACACACACAAAGTATCAGCAGGAAAGTTGATGAGCACAAAAATGCCTTTCCAATGGTGCTATGCAACCAGTTGTAATCAATACGGTTTTTATTTTATACCTGCTGAAGTGCCAAAAAAGTGAATTTTATTCAAGCTGCTTAGGTGAATCCTGATGGAAAACATGTCAGCCATACAAACCATACCATAAACAAATGTGAATAGCTCCTAAAGTATACATGATATACACAAAATATCAGTGGCAAAGTTGTTCAGCACAACATTACCTTCCCAATGGTGGTGTGCAAATAATAATATGTAATTTTTTTTTTAAGCTGGTTGAGACAGCAAAAAAAATATTTTTTTCACTAAAACAGACAACATAAGCCATACACACCATACCATAAACAAATGCAAATAACTCCTAAAGTATACATGATATGCACAAAATATCAGTGACAAAGTTGTTCAGCATGAAATTACCTTTCTAACGGTGCTATGCAGTCAAATATATATTACATTCTGTTACACTATATATTAAAATATGTAAGTGACTTCTCCAGATGTTGCAAGGGCACACTGGGAGTCAGTAGCAAACTTCTGCAGACGTCCTCAGGACACACCAGTGTATTTTACTGATGACTACGCGACTGCTAGGAGACAATGAGTTAACAGCCTCAGCAGGAGCTTAGTTGGCTGACCTCAGAGTTGTACTGTAAGTGCAATAAAACAGGAGACAATGCTTGAAAGCAGGTGTAGCCAGGCAGTGCAATGGAGCTGCAAGAGAATGAGAGCAGCAATGAGCAGCACAGGTAAGGTCAGTAAACTGTGTCAGGTGAAAAGAGAATTGAGTATCCAACATGGAGCAGCTATGGCTGAGCTGAAACACATAGATAATAATTGCAGTTGCATTGTAGTAGTTCAAGGGTGGAGAGCACAGCGTAAAACACAGGCACTGGGTACAATAGTAATTAAAGTAAACAGTCAGCAGCAGTGGCTGTAGTTTTACTGTAGGTAACTGAAAGCAGTAGCATGAACTCTGAGTAGCAAAATGCTAGGAATTGCTGTGCAAGTAATTTAAGAGTTGCAAGTAAGTAAAGCAAGCAGTATGAGCTCCAGAGTAGCAGTATGCTAGGAGCTTAGAAACAAAGACCCCCCCCCAAAAAAAGAAGGAAGTACACACACCTGAAGGCAAAATACAAACCAGAAGTAGAAAAATAAACACAGAAGCCCAGCAGAGACAAGCAGGAGCAGGAGGGCCAGGCCCCAGCCAGGGAGGCCTAACCAGCTCAGAGGACAAACCAACAGAGCCTTCAGCTGCAAAGAAAAAATGCTTCACAGTGAGTCTTAGAGGAACTGCTTATATAGCTCAGGAAGTGGGAGTGGCTGGTGCTTGGCCACCGAACTACAGGCAAGCCTTTCATCTGATAAGTAGAGTCACTTTAAGCTGAGTGGCAACCATAACACGAGGAGACATAGTCTTAAGCTGGAGGGTGGGAGATTTAGGAGGACGGTCAGGAAGCACTTCTTCACAAAGAGGGTGGTGGACACTTGGAATGCACTGCCAGAAGAGGTGATCTTGTTGAAGACAGTGGGCAGCTTTAAGAGAGGCAGGGATAGGCATGGGGAAGGTAGGGATCATAGGTAGAGAGGATAGGAGGAGTGGGGACAGAGGGCAGGGACATTAGCTCAAGCTGTGGACCCTGCAATATGAGCAGACTTGATAGACCAAATGGCCTTCTTCTGCTGACTTCTTTGTATGTTCATATGTATCAGCCACATCACTGGACCCTCTACAGGAACCAGTCTCTGAAGGGCTCTACAATGAGTGCAGATGTATTCTGCATAGATTTTGGTGCACACACATATCTGAAAGCAACCCCAAAGGACCAAGGATGTATTTGCCAGCATTAACGTACTAATGTGGCCATGTAATGTTAGAAAATGTAGCCCTTGGTCCCAGTTTTGGTGTTGTAAATGAAATCAGTGGTGGTCCCACTCAATGCAGTTGTACAGCCCATCCTGCAAGTAAATGCTATTTCAGAGCACACACAATTAAATGACAGCTTTAAGGATAACAATACAGTAAAACTGTGCCCATGATAAATAAAATAAGATATTTCAAGGATATTTGAGTGACAATCAACTAGTTTTGTTTGGTTCTGATCTTGTCAACAAAATGCATTTTCCTGACAAAGCATATTGTCAGAATGTTCTCATTTTAAACAACTCCTATGCTTCAGTGTTTGAAAACTACTTTTTCTGTATGTGTTTCAGGTTTTTGTTAAATTGTGATGCAGTTACAGTACTGTATATACTTACCCTAATGTATGCTTCTTTCCTGTGTTGTTCCATTTCCAAATCTTTCCAGATCAACATATTTGCTACAGTATGTTATTTTAGAAGTATATTTATTCTTGCATTTCTGTATGCCAAAAATGTATGTTCAAGTCTGTGACTTTTTTCAATTTATATTTATTTATTGATTTTCCGAATTGTTTATACACATTGGTATATTTAATTTTAGCTCATCATACTACACAAGGGCAATTATCAAGTCAGTTGTAACATTTTCTGATAATTTGAATCCTCCAGATACAATATAATATGTTACATGTAGGAAATAGTCTAAACTAGTGCCTAGAGTATGTTCAAGTATTAATCACAATATTTGTTATAGAAGTTAATCAAACCAAGTCAGAGCACTCATCACTGACATTCTTAAGAAAAAAAATAATCAGGGTCTCACTGGTGACCATTCATAACCAAAGCAATAGACAGATTACATCATTTGACTATGTAATTTGAAGCAGATATATTTTTAAGAAACATAGTCATAACTAATCTGCTTATTACAAGAGTCCTAGCTTTCTTCTTCAAGTTGTGCAAAATCTTCTGTTTCCATATATTCTTCAGATTCCCGCTCATTTTTTCCTGCCTGTCTTTCTCTAGCTTTTTCTTTATTTTTGTTTTTTTAGAAATGTGGCAATCTGCATATTTTTTATTTTTGCAAAATGTCACACATTTTGAAGGATAAGGGAAAGAACCTGTTGCGCCAGTTTCTCTCAGATCCTCCCTATAATTCAAATGTTAGCATCTCCTCTTCTGAGTAATAGGAGAGACACAAGAAAAAAAAAACCTCTGGTCTGGGCCGACAGGGCTGCAGAGGAGGAATCTGGGTTAAAAATATTGAAAATTATTATTTTTTTTAATATTTTTACACCTAATTTTCAACACAGCCTTGTGATGAACCTGCCTCATAAAGATGGGCAGAGAAAATGTTCAGCTCCTGGCCTAAAGGTGATGTCATGCAGGGACTGCAAAATAAACTTTTGGGCTGCAAACACACATTTTGGGTAAGAGTTGAAAAATGACAGCTGTCACATTAATGAGTTACTGTATCAAAATGGCTATGTTGAAATGTTGTGGTAAAAATGCTGAATATTACCAAAGCTATGAGCCCGCATTTGCAAAATTCAACATAGCTTCATAACTTAACAGATGAACATACTAGAATCATAGAACACAAGAATGTGCAAAGAATAATACCACCCATATTAGATTTATTCAAAGCCAGGGAATACATTGTTCGTTTTTTTTTTTGAGCATTGAAAAAGTTTAACTTGGTCCACAGGGAGAAAATTGGATTCAGCTTTACTTAATCAAGCCCTAAATATCATGATATCAGGGCAGAAATGGGGTTAGGGTGCATTCAGAGGGAAGTGAGGATAAGGCAAAGAAAATGTATTGTGATACTATCCTCTATAAAGATCCTGCCAAAATAATGCAACTCATATGTCAAGCAGAGAAACACCAGCTTGGCATAGATGCTGAATTCTTTGGTGCAGTCTTATAGTGAAGCATGTTAAATTGTGTCCATATTCATTTTTGAGTGGGGCTTGTGAAAAATGCTAAATGGTTGTCAATTCTGAATTCATATTCAACAAAAGCTAAACAAACAAACAAACAAACAATTCTGACCCACCTTTTTTCTTCTTTGATGACAAAACTGCTGCTTTAAGAAAATGGGCCTTGTGGACCATTATGAGCCATCATATTTTCAATAACCCCAACTTTTTACACCCTGTGGGTCACTGTCCCATGTAGGAAAACTGACTTTTTCACTCCTCTTTGAGTGCAAACCAAGACCACTTTTTGTGTTGATTAATCCCCACCCCCATCTGCCACTTGCTTGGAGGAAGTGAATTTATTTAGTATTTTTTACTTCTGCATATTTATACAGTTGCTTAAAATACCAACTGACATCCTTTGTATGCTTCTCTCTATCATTTTCTTCATATTTCCTCCAGTGTTTACATTTACTGTAACAGTAAAGAGAATGTGTTTAGTACTAAAAATAAATGTACTGGTGGCCATTCTGTTTAGATACCACTAAGGGAAGCTGCATTTTCAAGACAGGAATATCTGGAAGGATCTAACAGATAATATCCACATTTATGTTTACTAGTAGTTGTTACCATCTTCTCCCTGTGGAACAAAGCAAAATGGATTCGGAGAGATGGAACAAGTAATATGGTGCTCAGCAATGCAAAAACAAACAAGCAAAAGGATGAGGAGCACCCACATATGCAGAAAGCACCAGGATTGCAAAAATATTATTCAAAGTCCTCTATTTAATGAAAGTGTATAGTGTACCCACACATAGTGAGCACAAAAAAGTAATGGCTGAGCCTATCTGAAAGTAATACTTCTCCTGGCTCCCTGCCAGTCACCATCAGAGTGAATCACTGTGATGATGCCTGGCAGGGGTCAGGAGAAATGTTAGTTGCAGAAAGGCTCAGCCACTCAATTTTATGCTCACTATGTGTGGGTATACTATGCACTTTAGTTAAATAAAGGACTTTGAATAATATTTTTGTGGTCCTAATGCTTTCTGCATATGTGGGTGCTCCTCATCCTTTTACTTGTCCCTGTGGAACAGCAGGCTGAGATGGGACATGATCTCAGTCTTTCCATTCTCAGGGGTATTGTCAGGATTGAACATATGAATATGTTCTCCAGCAGGGCACAGGAACATGCTCTGAAGGTCACAGATGGCAACTTTATTGGTAACATTAGGAAGCATATTGTATCCCAGAAGGTGACAGCCTTCTAAAATGACCTGCCATTAGAGACTGTGGACATGAAGACAGCAGAGTGGTCCCCAGTGTTGCCCATCCCTTTGCTTTTGTAAGGACAAGCCAATACAGCTGTGGAGAGCTTTTAAGAGTGGCAAGAGCATTGAAAAGAATATGTGATGCTCTCGCTGCACCAGAGTCAGATGTAACTGATACTGCTGCAATTACAGAACTGCACATGTGTGATACTTGTGCATGTGCAGTTTGCCCCATAGTCAGCCATAACATGGCAGCGCTGACATGACTACATATGTGCCATACTCACATATGCATAGTTTAAGTCAGCATTAGTAAATGTAAGACCCCACTGAAAATAAGATACTGCATCTTAGCTAGGCTAACCTGTATTATCAGTACATTGCAGAAGTGGGTAAAATTAGGACCCCTCTGAAAATTAGATCCTGCATCCCATCAAACCTATCCTGTGTCAGTACATTGCCAAACTGGATAAAAGTATGGCCACACTGAATATGACATAGTGCATCTTAGTCAAGCTATCTGACTGTGTCAGTACATTGTAACAATGGTATAATACCATCAAGATATTCTGGAGACATGTGAACATTGAGAGTAAAGCTTGAGAGATTGAAACATTTTTCTAGAGCCTCTGTGATATGTTGCAGGTGAGTTTTGCCATTTAAAATAAATAAAAGCAGCCTTAGCTTTTGCTATAGTGATTTTACTGACAGGTATAATGAAGTCAGTTGTGTACATGTGTTAATTTGAACATGCAGGAAAATGTACAGGAGTTTTGTCCCAGTTTTACATGGAAAATACAAGGAAAAGGAGGGTGCCCTACAAAAAAAAATGCTTTGTTTAATCTGGGAACACTGCAGTTAACACCACTATCATTCTTTGTAATTCCCTAGGATACCCCTTGCAACCTCTGAAAACCCCTAAAACATTAGCTGCCTAGCATTTGTTTACCCTTCCTACAAGTAAACAAACATGAGAGTTCCAGTGCCACTGATTAGGTCCAGAAAGGGTTATCATAAATCAACTCTTCAGATGAAATACTATAACTCATTGCTACACACACACACACACACACACGCACACACACACACACATTTGGAGGGGTACCACAAATGTAATTTGAAACTACTCTGCAGTTAGATGCTGTTATCTGTGGAAAGTCATGTCATTAAAATATTAGTCTCCAAAGACAGCAAGACAAATTGCAATAAAAAAAGCTGAGAAAACAGTGTTGGAATTAGTCTACTCAACAGAGACAAGAGAGTATTTTATTTAACTGGCAAGTAGTAGAAGAATACACTGAAAACTCCAAAAATATGTGCCATGGTACTCCATTTTTCCAGCTACAGACAGCAAGATGGCTGTAAGCAGGTGTCTTGCATTAGCTCTAAAAATGCTCTTTACCAAGTTGGATGCAAAAGAAATCATGTGTTTCTTGTACTCACTGAAGCACTACAAGGTTGGGGAGGAGAGGTGATTGTCCAGAGCATTTGTTTCTTAATCCTTAGGCTGCCAGAAGAACTGGAATGAATCTATTTGATTACACTCTGGACAGATCTTCAGTCTGCAGCACTGCAAGGGTTAAATTAAAGGACTACAAAGAAGTGGATGGATCATTCAAAAACATCAAAGGAAGTGTTCCACAGTCTGAATTTGGTAGTTCATTATTAGAGCTGATGCAAAAGGGCTACAGGCACCACCTACCTGCAGCCCTAAAAATGGAAGCAGTAGCCCTGAAACTCCAGCCCACCTTTCTGCCTTCCATTTCTAATGATTCTTTCTCTATCTGTGTCAAAAGCCAGGTAGAGAAAGCTAGAGAAAAAAAAAACTAAAGTAGTTTTTATTTTTGAGTTGTCTGTACCATTCAAGTTTTATGAACTTTGTTCAGTCTCACTTTGTTGAGATATTTTTTTTTCCTTCCTAAGAACTGGTTTACAGGGAGCCACTAGCTCTGTTGTGTACACCAAATAACATATTTGAGGTATATTTAATTCATTTTTGTTTTCTGAGGCTCCTGCTCTGCCCCTGAAGAAGGCTGATTTATCTTCTACTGGATTGTCTTTTGATTCCCTGCCAGGGTCCCCTCTCTCAAGACCTAAATTTTACTTCAGGTGTATTAAATCTGATGAAGTTGTTTAAATTGCTACTTTCACTGAAAGAGGGCACTGCTAAGGAAATTGATAACCTAGACAATTTTCTACTTAAATGCAGTGCTAACATTTTGGCCCCTCTTCTAACCAACATTTTAACCTATCTCTTATTGCCCAAATGTTTCCTTCAGCATGGAAACATTCTTTAGTAGATCTGTGTGGAATATAAAATTCTGCCTGCAGAATGCCTGTGGAATGACCATTCAGATTCCATGGAATTTCACAGAATGTGCACGAAACTTCAGTGGAATTTTGCCAAATTTTAAGTTTCAGTTATTTTACTCTAATTCTAAAAGCCTGCATCCAACTGACACCACATTTGGTAGGTTGACAGCTAGTAATAGTGTACATAAGTGTACTACATTTCAGACTAGTAGGTTAAAGGCAGTGGAAGGATGCATGGCAAAACATTTAGTCAATATTTAATTGTCAGTTATTTCAATATAATTTAAAACTTTCTTATCCAAATTTCCCCACAGTTTCAGGATTCTGAGAGACATACAACATGGGTATGTGCACCATGTTTTAGATCTCAAGCTTCAAAGGGGGCTGAGTTATAGAAAGCCAAACATGTTACCAAAATTTAGATTTCTGTTATATTATTTTAATATAATTTTGACAGTATTCATTGAAATGTTATAAAATTTTACAGGTATACAGGTTATCACTGCATTTATATACGTACATAGGTTCAGATTTCTAGCTTCAAATGGGGTGAGTTATAGCCTGCCAAATATGTTGACAAAATTTAAATTTCAGTTATTTCCCTCTAGTTGTAAAACAACATATCCAAATTTAACCAGATTTGAAACATTTTGAACTACTATACCACATAGTCATTTCTGAGAAAGTTCATATTTACAGCTTTAAATGGGACTGAATTAAAAGTAGTCAAATTTTCACAACATTTTAAAATTAAATTTAGCAAGAATGTAAACTCAAATTTATAACCCCTGAAACTTTAAAACTAGAGAATGCAATGTCATTAAATGTGACATGTTCTTAGACCTTACAAGAAGACTGTGTGTATCAGTTTTATTAATTGCTTGCTGCCAGAAATAGTAAAAAAAAATGTACTAAAAAGTCAAATTCCACAACCCTTTGTGAAAATTGTGGAATTTCATGAAAATTCGATAAAGCTGGAATTTGCTAAATTCAGTCAGCCTTATCTTAGATGCATAGTTTCATCAAGAAATAGACAGCTGTGCTGGGTAGCACACCAGTGGTAGACCCCCCCCCTCAGTTGAAGGAAGGTAGCACAGTGTCAACACTTCCAACCTGAATGCAGGATATATACAGATCATACACAGTAAACTGATGATCCACGAAGCCTGACATACATGCAAGTCTGGGACTTAGAGGTACTCAAAAGATGTAGTGGGGGAAGACAATGTCTGGGGCACCAGGAAGGAAGAATTTGGGCTATTCCAACAGGATATATTGATAGGAAAAGGATTAGGTAATTCTCACTTTAAGGGATTTTGTCACTGTAAAGAACAAAGAGGATATCAGTGTGATCAGCAGTTCTGCTGAGTCAATCTGGCTATGCTAAGGTGGGGGGGAGGGGGAATTGTCACCTGGAGAGGAACAGCAGGAATGCAAAAAGCTCAGCCCAGCTTATCAAATGAAGTACTGATATGTGCATCGTGAAAGTAAAATTTTACAAAAAGAATTATGGGTGCTTCAACTATATGCTACCATCCATATTTGAGAAAATGTTACTAATATTTTTTGTGGGTTTTTTTACTGTAAATTAAAAACTGCTAAACCAATTTATCCACTTGTGTTAGACACCAGGATACAATGACATTGGATATGCATGTCAAATGTTAAGTCTATGCCTGCAAGAACAGAGAAGTTCAAACATCCACATTTGTGAGAGTTTTCACATTTTGTAAATATTTGCATAGTAATATTTTGAACCCCTATAACTTAAACTTCTTTACTCTAAGTGTCTCCATATTTAGAAGAGTCTATAATCATTACAAAAATGTTTTTCATGATAATTTACACATGTTTAACTCCAAAGGTGCCTGAATTATATGCAGACAGAACTTTTCATGAAGTTTCCCTCAAAAAATAAAATGACAGAATTTGAGCATCTATAATTTTGCAATGATGCACTCTAATGGCATGACATTTAGAAGATACTTAGAATACCAAATATCAAGTAATCATGTCAGATTTAAGATCTCTGACCCAATGGATGGCTGAGGTATATGCAGATAAAAGTTTCATGAAATTTCCCACACAAAATAAAATGACAGAGCTTGAGCACCTATAATGTTGATAAAATTCATTTTAATTTCATGACATTTAGCATGCTATTAGAACTCCTCCTAGACAGTAAGCATGCCAATGTTGAGAGTTCTATCCCAATAGGAGGCCAAGTTTAGACCAAATTAATACATTTTAAAAATTCCACAAAATTCCAAGAATTTCAGTGAAATATCATGGAATTTGGTGACATTTCAACAGAATTCCACAAGTTCAGAATGTTTTTCATTCCACACAGCTCTGTTCTTTAGTTATCCTTTTACAGAAAGGCAGAGATAAGACCCTGGCAGAAAATTACTACCCAGTTTCTTTGCTCATAATAATCTCTAATTTCATGGAAAGAAATTGTCCTATCTCAGAGTACTGAATATCTGGCTAATTATTAGATTCTCTCCAATTTTCAGTCAGGCTTTAGACCAAATTATTCTACCCAAGCAGCAATGATGATTTTTATGATTCTTTCTCTAGGGCACTGGATAGATGGTGTCTTGTATGTTCTGTTTTTAGTGATTTATCTAAAGTCTTTGACATGATCGCTCACTCATTGCTTCTAACTGGTCTATTCTTTTACGGCCTTTCCACAAATGATATTATCTGGTTTTAGAGCTGTGTGAAATATAAAATTCTGCCAGTGGAATGCCTGAAGAATTACCATTCTGATTCTGTGGAATGTCACAGAACGTGCATGAAAATTCTGTGGAATTTTGACAAATTTTAAATTTTAGTTATTTTGGTCTAGGTTTTACAGTACATATCCAAATGATACAAAGTTTTGTTACATGTACAGGTACTAACAGCTTGCATACTTGTGCCAATTTTGCAGAGTTCTAAATGGAAAAGGAGCTGAGTAATGGATGACCAACAATTTAATCAAAATTTAACTTTCATTTTTTTCCAACTCATTTTAAAATGTATCCATAGTTTCTGGATTTAGATAAACTTACAAAATGGTTATGCGTACCATGTTTTTAGTCTCAGACCTTAAAGGGGGCTGTGCTATTGTTAGTCAAACATTTTGCCAAAATTTAGATTTACACTTAGTATAATTTTGACAGCATTCATGAAAATGATATAGAATTTTGTGATTTTACAGGATATTACTACGTTTACATATGTACCCAGTTTCAGATTTCTAGCTCCAAAGGTGCCTGAGTAATATGCAGACAAAAATGTTCAAAAAATGTCCCATAAAAAGTAAAATGACAGACATTGAGCACCTACAGCATCATTTGGAGATGATGGGCCAGATATTCAAAACTTTGCACTGGGTAAAAACCATTTGTGCAGGTTCAGCGCAGGATTAGCGTGGGTCTGCTATATTCAAAAGGACAAATAGTGCACGCAAGTTGAATTAGCACTGGGCAAAATCATAATGTATGCAAGGGACAAAGTGCGGGGGCATGTCAGTGCAATGCTATATTCAGCAACTAGCACTGTGCAAAGTGGTTTTGCGTGACTTAGCGTGACACTTACATTAGTAGCCACAGACATTGTCAGCTATTGCTAGATATTTCGCAAAATTTCTAAAGAGTTTCTCTCTGCTGCCCATACTGTGGAAATGGAGAAAGCATGAGATATTTCTGGAAATATCACAGAAATTTCAGAAAATAGCTGGCAGTGTCTGTAGCTGTTACTGTAGCACGAAGCGCATTACCACCCAGGAAAAAGTAGTCTTAACTCTGGGCAATCAACTTTGCACAACATTTGGCTTTGTGGGGCATTTGCACAGCTTTTGCATGGCTTTGCACAACCCTAACAAAACAATATGACATATAGACAAAACCAGACAAAGAGACAACATGCTGCTCACAGATGGCATCACAATGATGTCATAATCAGCCAGCAGTCCCAGCCATGCCAGGCAGTAAGTAGTGAGCCAACCACTAGTGGACACCATGGCAGTGTGGCTATACAGCACACACCTTCAGACCACTGTTCTGTGGACACCAACTGATGCCAGCACACACATACAGCATTGTGGGCATGGAGGATGTTGAGAGGAGGGTGTACGGGTGGCCAGACTGCACCAGAGATCAGGTGTGGCCACAATGCTGGGACACGTCACACAGTGCACATGAAACTTGGGGAAGAAAACAAAACATTGGCAAATTATTTATTTTAATTTAGCCTAAATAACCATCCACCCATGCTTGCAAGTGAATTTAAATATTAAAACTCACATTGACAAAACTGTTTGAAAACTCCATCAATGCCTGGCCTAAAGCATGCCAGGAATTGTCTGTTGTGCTCAGACCATAAACATATTATTGCACAGGCTTTTCTCACTATGCTAGATTATGACAATACTATTTATCGCCATGCTTCTTCACATCTTCTTCCCTTAAGTACTGTTTATTATCAGTTATTTCCATTCATCTTAAAATTTAAATGGGACAAGTACCATTGTACTTTTCTGCTTTAATTTAACTGGTTGTCACCCTCTTCCAGATGCACTTTCCATTGGCTGTTCCTTATTTACAAAACTGTGAATAACCAGAGCCCTACTTATGTATCTGAAAGCCTCATACTTCCAGTTCACAAATACAGCCTCAGAGAAGTGCCCCAGCAGTTTTGTTTTCTTCCCCAAGTTTCAAACTCACTTTGGGAAAGAATGTTTCTCATATGCAGCTCCATTTTCTTGGAACAACCTTTCTCCCAGCTTAGAATTTCACCTACCCTTGGTATTTTCAAACATAGTCTAAAATGATTATAGTTACAGGAACAACCTATTTGCACTTATTTTAGCTGATTTTGTGTATTTTAGTTTGTGTTGTTATTGTTACTATAATGACTTGGGATATTCTGTAAATGAGAATTGTTTCTTATAGAACTTATCCTGTATCCTATGAAACTTTTAAATAAAAGAAAGACTCTGGTAATAAAAGGAAAGTTAGACTCCAAAAGAACCAGTGATTCTATAAACATAGCCTTAAGTAGTTCTTGTAAGGATTCAAATTGAACATCTAAAGTGATTGGTAAACCTACCACTCTCAAATTTTTTAAATGTGCTTCATTTTCCAGAATTTCAATTCTCTTATTTAATGATAGTATAGTGCTGGTATTTGACATTGCTAATGCCGTAAGCGCCTCATCTCTAAAATGTTTAAGCTCTTTATTAGAATCAATACACATCTTCCTGCTTTCACTGAAGCCGCTTTCCATTGTAGATGCTAGCTGGCGGTTTTTGTTGCAAGGGTCTCATTTTTATTAATGAACCCATCAGTTTCATTTTCAGTCCTGTCCAGGGCAGAAAAAAAGATCAGATAGAACAGAGTTTGCCACTTTGAATGATTTTGTCTCAGGATTTTGTTTACCTTGCAAAATCGAGGTTTTCTTGCTAGCAGATTCCGTATCAAGTTTTGCTTCTGAAGCAGAGCTGAGAGTTTTCTAATTCCCAGCAGGATTCATAGTCATTGATAATTTATTCATTTGTAGGTCAGCAAAAAGCTGTTGAAACTAGGTTGATTCAAAATTCATTCACCTTTTGTTTTGTGATATGTGCAGACTTCCAGTTGCAGTGGATTTTGTTTGTCATGCATTTCCCCCAACTTTATTTGGTGGCTCACAGAAGCAGCCCTCAGGTCTGTCCTTTGCAGTGGTTCTAGATTCCTGGATTCCACATCAGGACAGGCAGTCATGGCCACTACCAATGTGGGTTCTTTGGTGTTCTCTGAGCATTGTTCAGAAATAAACAGAAAATGTTCCAAATGTCCTCTTTTTACCAGCCTTTCAAGTTCTGCAGTGTGTGATGGCTTTGCTTTACATTGTTGTTGTTGTTTATGCTTTTTTGAAGATTTTAAAGCTCTTTTCATTGTTGCAAAAAAATGGACAGTTATCAGGGGATCAGAGAACTTGCCTCTAATATGTGTGCTCATCAGCAGCCATCTTGGAATCCTTATCTGTGACATTCCTTCGAATGCCAGCTCTGTGAGTTAAATGTAGTAATACTCTATATATGCTCATTTAATTTAATGTTGTGTTAGCTTTCCTTTTGCTGGCTTACATGGAACATGATCTTTTCTTACATAGAATTTGACAGCAGATGAGGACTGCTTGGCCCATCTAGTCTGTCCATTTCTCCCTACCTACACTATTACCATTTATCGCAGACCGCACCCCATCTACAGCTCTTTCTTCCTCCCCTTCCTTTCCACTGTGGTTCCCTTGTGCTTATCCCATGCATTCTTGAACCCCATCACTTCTTCACCCCCACTACCTCTGCTGGAAGACTGTTCCAGGAATGCACCACTCTTTCTATGAAGAAATACTTCCTCACATCTCTCCTGAATCTACCACCCCTCCTGTTTCATAACATGTCCCCTTGCTCTTGAGTACCTTCACTTCTGAAAAATACTTCCTTCCTGTACCTTATTTACCCCATGAGGTATTTAAGGTCTCTATTATATCCCCCCTCCTTGCTTCCAGGGTATACATGTTGTGGTCCTTTAGTCTCTCTTGGTAAGGCTTTTGATGCAGACCATGCACCATTTTAGTTGCCGTCCTCTGAACTGTTCCCAGTCTGTCTGTGTCCTTCAGGAGATGTGATCTCCAGAACTGGACACAGTACTGTATGTGGGGTCTTACCAGTGATCTATACAGAGGCAACACAACCTTCATTTTTCTGCTATTGATACCCCTTCCTAAGCACACCAGCATCCCCCTAGCCCTCCTGACTGCCTTGTTGCACTACCTGGCCACCTTTAGGTCATCCAATATGATTATCCATAGGCCACTTCTTTTTTTGGTGGTCATCAATACCACTCCACACATTTTGTACTCTGCCCTGGGTTTCTGTGTCCTAAATGCATTATTTTGCACTTTTTAGCATTAAAATCCAGCTGCCATACCCTTGACCACTCTGCTAGTTTTCCCAGGTCTCTGCTGATCCTTTCCACACCCTCACCCCAGAGTTTGCACCCTATTGCAGACTTCAGTATCATCAGCAAAAAGGCAAACCTCCCCTTCCAGCTCCTCTGCAATGTCATTTACAAAAGCATGAAAAAGGACCGGTCCCAGTACTGATCCCTGAGACATCCCACTGGTCTCCCTCCCTTGACACCTATCCCTTAACCAATTTCTTTTCTGGTTTACTACCTTTGGACCTACTCCTAAGCTACCCAGATTGCTTGCTGGTCTTCTATGTGGAACAGTGTCAAAAACCTTACTGAAATCTAGGTAGGCCATGTCCACTGCTCCATCATGATCTAAATCAAATTCTTAGTCACCCAGTCAAAGAAACCTATCACACTCATTTGACATGGCCTTCCCCCTCTGAAACCACACTGCCTCAGGTCTTGTAACCCACAGGATTAAAAATATTCTGCATCCTTTCCTTCAGCAGTGATTCAATTAACTTCCCTACCGCTGATGTCAGGCTGACTGGCCTGTAATTACCAGCCTCCTCCCTGATACCATTTTTGTATAGTGGGACTACATTCACCCTCCTTTAGCCCTTCAGAACCACTCTTGTTTCCAGCGAGCTGCTAAACAGACTTGTCAAAGGTGAAGCCAGTATTTCCCTGAGATCCCTTTAAACACTTGTATACACTCCATCTGGTGCCATTTCTTTGTCCACCTTCAGATTAGTGAGTCCATTCAGGACTCTTGCTTCCAAAAAAAGGACTTGTGCCCACCTCCCTCCCTTCAAAGCTTCTGTTACTTGCTTGTGGTTCCTCCCTATTATGACATTACCTTTCGCTCTGCAGCAATGCACTTTATCTAGTGATGTTTTTCCTTTATAGAGCCTTTAGTATATTATGATGCTTGCTCATGGAAGGCATGTGAAAATAAAGAAGGACTGTAGATACCTCAGCAGAAATGAAAACTGTCCATGACACAAAGTAAGTATATTACCATAATTTTAAGTTTTTTAACAAGCTTAAAGGGAAACTATCAACACTCTGTGGTACATTTTATCCCTGTCAGCTAAAATGGAGGTTTGAGCTGTCTGAAGAATACAATGTACCATTTGACGGAGTTAGAAAAATAAACAAAGTTTAATTTTTTGTTTATTTCAAAAGATAATGCTGGAAACCATATTAGTACAAAATTGGTGTGGTTACAGTAAAAAACTGTAGCCCAGTCATTTCTTTCACTGCTCAAGGTATATACCACATTGCCTAAATATACTGCTATTAACATTGCTTTTGTGTTTACTCCCTAGCTGGATCTCCTTCAGATCTTAATCTGCATATTACCATCTGCTGTCTTTAATATTTTACACTATCTAATTTACATTTTATACTGCTGTAGGCCATGGTTATAGCATGCCTATTGTGGTTACTCACTTCTAGGTTATCTTCTCACGCTGCTGCCTTACATGTTTTACACTACCTGCTGTATTTTGCTCTACCTGGCCCCATTGCCTAAAGAAATTGCTAACTCTGTTCACTCCCGATTTGGGGTATGCTTGTTTACTGCTCTCATAATTGACACCAGCAGCTGATATAACTAATGTAACTGTTCACCATTGTAATCTTCTAGCTGTACTGCCCTTATCTAGGGCCAACTTCTAGCCTCTGTAGACTGTACTCTGTTACCATATGTTGGTTTAAATAGTTGCATCTGGCTAATACTCTTCCAAGGGTGACCAGCTATTGTTATCCCTGATATATGTATTCAACCTAGATAGTAAGGTCAACTCATTGCCTTAACTTGAATTGCAACTAATTTAGCTGGATCAATCCTTCACCTTACCATGGATTCCCTTAATGAGATTATGGTCCTTATTGGTACACTCACCTGCCTTCTTGTGCTAGCTGACACCCTCCCTTTCAAACCTCCACAGTGTTCTGCCTCCATAAGCTGCACTGACTTCACTATATCTGACATACGTATAAACCAACATGTGGAGTTGTATTTTCTCTGTCTTTACCTTGTGTCAAATGCCTTGTTTTGGGCTATAGCATACCTCATTAGACTGCAATGGTGGGACTGCCCCTTACACTTGCTGTGCAGGTGTTGCTCCCTCACCTTGCTAATTGTATCCCTCCTAATGATTGCTGGTGACATTGAACCAAACCCAAGCATCCGGTTGTCCATTCGCTCTGGGCTTATGTCAACTACCTTCCTCTGTTTTAATGTTCCCACCCTGGTAAAGTGTTAAGGAGTTTAAAATTGCCCACATTAACATAAGCAGCATTTCCAAAAATCTTAGGGAGCTTACAGTGTGGATCAATCAATACAAACTGGATATTCTGGGCATCACTGAGACCTGTCTGAAGTCACACATTCCTGATAACTTTAGTGCACTGCTGGGTTAAAACTTCATGAGGTCAGACCATCTCACATCCAAGATAGTGGTGGAACTATGATCTACTTCAGGGATGAACTGCATGTCAAGGCCTCAGATTATTCACCCCTGTAGTTCCCAGGATGAATTTTGCCATGCAATACTTCTCTTGGGAAACTCAAAAAACCTTCATATTTTCTGTGTCTGTATCCCTCCAGCTGGTAGTCAACAGGCCCTTCCTCCACTATGAGTTCAGTGGGTCCACTTTGATTAACACTGATTGTCTTAGAAGCAACTCTAAAAATTAGAACTTATCCTTAACAAATTACAGCTCCACCAGCTCATCTCTGAACCCATTAGAAGGGCAGATAATAGTCAGACCTCCACCCTAATTGATTGGATTCTCACCACGTGACCTCACAGAATTATCTGTTCTGTCAGAAACATACATGTCTGAGACTTCTTGAAGGTTGTCACATCTGAACTGAAACAGGAAGTTCAGACTGTAGATTGGTCAAAGCCATGGGCCACTCATGACATAAACAATACCCTCTTTGTCTTCAACAAGGTCCCAACAGAAATCCAAAATAAATATGCTCCTTTGACCTTCAGGTGAGTATGTAGTCCTGTCACTAAATGACTGGATAACCCCCTGCTGGCTCTTATTAAACAAGGGGAAGCCAGTTGGTCTACATACACAGCCACCAAGTCTGCCACTAACTGAATTAGGCAAGGTAAGGCAAGGCAAGGCAATTTTATTTGTAGGTCACCCAATCCCGGAGGCTCTGGGTGCCTAACAGAAATTGTAACAAAGCATAGTAAGAAACAGCATAAAACATACAGCAATAACAGTGCATAAATACTAGTATAACAAATTACAATGAATTAAAAAGGTTTTCAGCCTGTCACAGCAAGGGACTAGCACAGAATGGACTCAGAAATCTGGAAATGCCAGGACAAAAAGTGGGCCTTCAGCCTCCACTTGAACACCTCAACTGAGGAGGCCTCCTGGACAAAAGGAGGTAACAAGTTCCACAGGTAAAGGAACTATCTTCCACTGCCTTAGAGGCAGTATAGCGCAGTGGTCTAAGGCTCTGAGCTGCAAATTTGGTGATATCCAGCAGACCAGACCTGGGTTTGAATCCCACAGCTTCCACTTGCATATTGTGTGACCCTGAGCAAGTCACTTAACCTCCTTGTGCTCCCAGGTCGCTCCTGTCAAAAAGCTTTCAGCTTAGTGTGCTATACCTGGTTAAACAACTAAATTAAAAATGAAAAAAAAATTAAAAAAAGGTAAAGAACGATCAGAAATCAATGCTAGAGGGCCATCCAGCATAGTAAAAACCTTAATTTCAAATCCCTGTTTGATGTTTCAGCCAGTAACTCAAGACAGTTCTAGAAAAATTTCAAGCAAGCCCTAGGCCAGTCTAGTAACTTGACACCCAAGGACCTAAATATTGATGGAGTCACCATAACTAATGCCTTGAACCAAAGCTTCACTAACTTCTCTGCTTACACTGGGGCTTCTCCCTGTTTCTCTCCCCCTGGCCCTTCTACCATTGATGCCTGTCCCTGCCATCTCCCATTTATTTCAAAGAGGTCAGTTGTGGTGAGGTTCGCAGACTCCTATGCAAATCCCTTTATCAAAGTATGTGGCTCTGATGAAACAGAGCCTAAAATACTGAAGACTGCTGCCACAGTACCTGCCCTTCCTGTCATGAGAATCTTTAACTTGTCCCTTACAACACACACAGTCCTTGATATATGGAAAATCTCACATGTTGTTCCAGTTTACAAGAAAGGTGACTGTATGAACATTGGCAACAACAGGCCAATCACGATCCTACCAAAACTCAACAAACTACTTAAAAAATTGGTTGCCTCCCAACTGACTGAGTACCTCACCAATCATAACCTCCTAGCTTCTGCACAGCATGGCTTTAGAAAATACCACATCACTACTACTGCTCTCCTGCCAATAACCTCTTCCTCCACCACAGTAGGTGGTGGTGAAATCACTGGTGTGGTCTTCATTGCAAACTGTACCTAAGGTGTTTGATTTTGTCAATCACACCCTACTTGTGAAAATAAGTACTGTGGGCATCTCCTCCACTACCCTATCATGGTTCAAAAACTACCTGGGCAATAGGTATCAATGAGTTAAATTTGGTCACACCCTATCTGAACCAGCTGCTTCAACAGTCAGGGTCCTTCAAGGATCCATACTGGAGCCTCTCCACTTTTCCTTACACATAAACTCAATCCAGACTAGTCTTAGGCTCTGCAACACAATCCTGCACGTTGATGCCCATTGCCCTCTCCACAAGCTCTTGGAGTATTCTGGATTTAAACTGTCAACTGTCTTCTGACCTTTAATCTGTCAAACATGGCTCCACTCAGACATGCTCCTTATGAACACTACTAAGACCTAGGCCATGCTTTTTGGCTCAGTCTCAAGGATAAGAATGTACTATACCCCACTAACAGTAGTCTGTATTGATAGATCCTTCCTTATCACAGTCTCTTCCTTTAACTGCCTGGTTGTTACACTTGGCACCTCACTGGACATCCCAACACATAGCTCTGCTGCTTGTAGGGCTGTAAACACCAGACTGGGGCCTGTCCTACAAGATCTGAGATAACCTTACACCCAAAGTCTAAAACACCATTGCCCAGGGCATCATGTTTCCCAACCTGACCTATGGGATGGCAGTCTACTACCAAGCCTCCAAACCTATTCTAGAAAAATGGAACATGGCATATATCAACATTTACAGGTTTGCCTTGGCCATGAACAGATACACACACCATAACCACCTTTACTCCAAACTAAGAAGGCTTCCTTCACCAGATTTGTGCAGATTTACCATGTGAGGTATGATACATACTGTTGTCTCTAAATGACCCTCCATGTCTCTTTCAGCACTACTCATGCCTGATAACCAATTCTATCCACTAAGGTCTAATGTCCCTGGCTCTTGAAAACATACCAAAAACCAAGATGAAACCACAAAAAAATGTCCTTCTCCTACTCTACTCGAACACTTTGGAGCTCCCTCCTGATCAAGCCCTGTCAGTGTCCCTCCAGTCAAGCCTTCAGAAAAAGAGTACTTCACTCTTCTCAATCAGGCTTCTATACTATATGTACCTGCCCTTAGGCTCCTAGGAACTGTGTCATATTGCCTATTTTGGTTGAACACCATACCAATGAATGTTATCTAGTCCTGTATCTTGATTATATGTATATTATTGTACATATTACTGTACCTTGCACAATGCCCCATATACATTGTGTCTTGAGTATTATTTCCCTTACTCTATTTATTTCCCCATACTACTGCTTGGCTATATTATTACACCCTTCCAATATTCTTGTTATTTGTTTACTGTTGTGATGACCTCCAATGTTGTAATCTCCCGGGTCATGCCTGAAAATAGACAAATGTTTTGTCCAGTGCACCTACCTGGTAAATAAAATTAAATGAATACATTTTGAGCATGCTTTCAGTATGTAGCAATGACAATTGTGTATTCTAGTGCTGTCTTATTATTTTGTAAAAAAAAAAAACATAGAAACACAGAAAACTGCTGGCTGCAGGTTTGAAGGTACAGGTATGTTCAGTCTGCCATATGTTGTGGTGCATGTCTTCTAGGATAAATGATCACCCTCACTCAAGTCCAACCTCCCCTGATCCCTTGAGCAGCCCTTTATGTCTGTCCCAGCCTTTCTTGAATCCCTCCACCATTTCTGCATTGACCTGTGACATGGACAGTATAATTCACCACTCTACCACCCACACCATTAAATGTGATTTCTGTTAAACCAGGAACAGAGTTCCCTATTAAAAGCCCTGATATCTGACTTACAAATATATGAGACCATTGAAAGACTGAAAGGAAATAAATACCCAGGCTCAGATGGCTATGGCGAGGGGTTCTACTACTGCTTTCAAGAAGAGGTGACTTTGCCTCTAAAGCAAGTCTTTTATGAGATCTGGTGAGAGGGGGGGGCCCTACTGCTGACTTGGAAATACCCCACCAATTCTGTAATAGCAAAAGAAGGGAAAGACCCCTCATATAGTTTCAGTTCAGTTCAGTTCAGTTTATTGTTAAAACGTGTATTACAATAAGTATAACACAACGCATATGATAAGCAAATCATAAATAGAATATAACAAAAAATACAAAATTACAGAGATACAGCACAGCTGAATAAGCACAATAAATACATCACATTACATCAAATATCATGAACAACACATCCATAGTAATTTATGCCAAACTATTATATAAATCATTCACTTCTAGTCTAATAGAGGCTATTGTAAATTGTGCAACACTGTACAAAATAGCAGCATTATTTGTATTTAGAAGAAACTTAAATTCCCTTTCCTTACTTTCAGTATATAGATCTTTAAGATACTTATCTAACCACTGTTTACATAAACATGCAAAATTTTGACATTCCAGCAAAATATGTACCAAATCCCATTTACCTGGGCAAGTACCCTTACAGCTTAGGCCATTTATGTAAGTTTCCCAGTCAACAAAGCCTGAAGAATATCCAGCATTTATATCCAATCTTAAATTTGAAACAGTTTTGTAATAAAGGTTTGTTTAGCAAATATGAATATAATCTTCCCTCCTATATATCTTTCAAAGTCTTATAGTTCTTAAAATTGAGAGGATGAAATTCTTCCCAAATCATTTTGTTTAGAGATATCATAAATTCTTTCTATAGCTTCACTAAAGCCACTGTTTACATTTAATCCTTGATATTTATCCATACCTGTCAAACCAGTCAAACCAATTACTCTTAGGTCCTTATCTAGTTTACCTATCAGGGTCCATCTTTCTATAGACCCACTTAACACACCACTCTCCATATAACATATATTCAAAAATACATTTAAATTTCTGTTATTACTTAACCTTGCAAGATATTTCACCTGTCTTACCAATATTTTTGAATTCATGGAAATAAGACCAGTTTCAGCTCTTAAATATTCAGCTGGAACAAATTGCGGTAAGTTTAATATCAAGCTAATATATAAATTCTATATTGATTCTAAGCCACAATCTTTCCCCCATTCCTAGGACCCATATAAAATGGTAGATTCGACTTTAGCTCTATATATGTCAAATAATGCAGTACCAGAATTATTTATATAGTGCTTACTGAATTTATTGATACCCCACATGATCTGTCTACCTCATCTTTTATTAATTTTAATATATGATTTCCAGATATCAGTGGAATGCAATAAAACACCCGGATACAGATAACTATTTACTTCTTCAAACAACATATTATTTATAGACCATTTATAATTCAACTTCTTAGGTTTATTCATGATCATTATCTTTGATTTTCCTATAGTTATACTTAAATCTAACTTTTTAAGAGAGATAGCCAAACATGATAAGGCTTTTTGTAAACCTATGGTAGATTTAGAGAGGAGAAAAATATCATCTGCATACATAATAATATTAACCTTAGAGTTTACAATCTTTGGTGGGCCCATGTCCTGCCTATCAAGATCCTGAACCACCTGATCAATATACAGATTAAATAAAACAGGGGCCAATAAATACCCCTGTTTTACACCCCTATCTATTAAAATAGGAGATGACACTCTACCATCTGTGGAATATCTAATCTGTATTGTTGTATTAGTATATAATTGCTTTATCAAAGCCAACAATTTCTTATTTATGCATAAGCCTGTCAAAATCTCCCATAAGGTCCCTCTATTTACATTATCAAAAACAGAGGTTAAATCAAGAAATGCCAAAAATAAAGGTTGTTTGTTTGTCTTACATTTCCTGATCAAATGGTCCAAAATATAGATGCAGGTAACAGTAGAAAAAACGTCTCTAAATCCAAACTGTCGGTCACTTAGAACATTATTTTCTTTTATCAATTGATTAAGCTCACAAAGTAAAGTTTGGCAAAACATTTTTGCCAAAATATTCTGATGGGCAATAGGACAATAATTTTTAAAAAGATGTTTATCACCCTTTTTATGGATAGGAACTATTTTGGCTTCTCTCCAAGACTGTGGAATAATTTCTGAGTTTTTTACATAATCAAAAATATGTTTAAAAATCATTGACCACCAATTTACATCATGCTGGTATACTTCTGCTGGAATGCCATCCAAACCTGGGACCTTATTTTTATTTTGTGTGAGGATAGCATTTTCGATTTCTGGTACAGTAAAACTATTGCGCTCATAGCCTTCATTTTCCTCAGCCCTTATCCAAGAGAACCCCTTACTAAAATTATCACTATTATTTCCACTATATAAATCAGTGAAATACATAGCCCACTCCTCTTCAGGAATAAGCACCTTTATATTTCTAGAAGGACCATGTTCGGCATAAGTAATTATCTTCCAAAAATCTTGTGACTTTTTCCCATCAATTGCATGCTGTAATAGAGTCCATAATTTAACATTATAATCCTTTTTCCTTCATCTAATTAATGTCCTATACTCCCCTTTCAAAAAAGGTAGAGCCGTATTATAAATTAACTCTGCATCTTTTCTAAACACCCTTGCCACTTTATTCAGTAACCTTTTATATTTCCTGCATTCATAGTTATACCAAGGATTTTTCCCCAAAGCCTGATCTTCTGGTCTATAGATTCGATTTTTAGTTCTCATTTTATTACTAAAATGCACATTTAATTTTTCAAAGTGCTCAAAAATCTCATCCCCTAAAGCACATAATATCTCTTCTTGTAATTTTAGAGTTAACATATCCTTTTTCAGAATATCAATGTTATTTTTTATCAAAGGATCCCATCTTATTCTCTTTGTTGTAAATTGCATATGATTGTCTAACTCTAACTCATTGGTCTTATCATAAGTTGTTTCATGTATACCCCCATATTCTAGTACAACTTGCAATGGGAAATGATCAGAAAAATGTTCATTTAGAATTACAAAACCAATATCATTAGAGAAATAAAAAGCAACATCAACCAGTGCCACTTCCAGAATAGAGCCACCAGTCTTAGTTGGAAAGGTAATTTCACCAAAATGTTCTGTCTTTGATTGGCCATTTAGGATACATAGATTATTTTCCACAATAAATTCCAATAATAATTTACCCTTATAATCCACTTTCTTAGTTTTGGATTTCCTTACTGGTAGATCCCCATAGTAACCTATATCATGTAAATTCATAAAGAGATCTAATTCATTACAACATCCAATGTGTGTGTTCCAATCTCCTAATAGGATAAAATGCTTATTTTGCATATTAATACTGTACTTATTTAAATAGCTAGTTAAAACATCCAAATGCCACTAATTTTCAGAATTAGATAATGAAGGAGAAAAATAAATATTTGATAGTTCATATGTTTCAAATTCTCCAGTAATTATTTCTAATACCATCTAGTTGTAATAAGGGGAAAATTCAGATTTCACAATATGTATTTTCTTTTGTGTATTTACAAGAACCATCAGGCCACCTCTGCATCTACCTTTCTCACTGTCCCTGGTTCCTGGGATTGAGATTTTATTAAAACCAGAGATTTGTACCTCTCTATTAGCTTCTAGCCAGGTCTCCTGGAGCAATATAATATCATATTTGTTTATTTTATCCAACCAGGCCCCATCATCAGTTTTCGCATTCACGCCTGCAATGTTCCAGGATAAAAAAGTAATAGATGGGGTAGATAGCATAAACCTTTCATTAAATGGCCTGATGGTATCCTCAACTCAATCTAAGAGGGCTAACATTGCATCATCAGAAACTGAAACTGAGGATAGAGAATTTACTTCTTTACAACTCATTGAAATATCATAATTCATATACCCTGATGGTAACCCATCTTCATATACGGTAGTATCCTCTAAGACAATTCTGGTATTTATCCTTTGCCTTCATTGTTTCCTCCCTCTTATAACTGCATTGTAGCCTGGTGAAACTTTTAAATCATATTCCACAACCTGAGGTTTCCCCAAATATTGAATTATAGTTGATTGTTGAAATACGATTCTTTTTTCTACACTTTTTTCCTCTTTTTGGCCTTTATCTCCATTCTGTCTCAAATTCATATTTATTGCCAAATTCCTGGAGGTAATGTCCATATCCACACCCAATTTCTGTGTATCATTTTGTAACTTTAGCACCTGTTCCCTGACTACATAATTCCTTAATACCAGACAAACTATGCCTTTATCAGGTAATGCCATATATCTATATGCAGAAGAGAGATCTTCCCAAATAAATTTAGATCTCAAGACACTCTTAATAATATTATATACTGCCACCTTAAGTGAAAAAGAAGTTTCCCTCCTAGATTTAGGGACACCTTTAAGATAAACCGTAGGTAATTTTCCATGCTGTGCTTCACTTGCTTGATCCACCATTTCTGTACTATCTTTCCTTGTAACAAATCTCCCACTATCACTCTTCTGCACCAATGTTTGAACTTCCTTTTCTTTATATTTTCTTTTCTGGTCCTTCCTCCTCCCTTGCTTATTACTAATTTGAATATGCTCCTTCTTTTGTCTCTGCTCTTGTAAGTTATAAATCTCCCTATACTCAGTTTCTGCAATCTCTTCTGTGATTTCCATAATTGTTTTTTGTTTTATTTCCTTTATCAAATTGCCCTCATTCAGCTTTCTAACCAAGATTTTAATTGTGTCTTCAAATTCTTTTAACTGTACTTTTTTATCTTCGTATTGTTTCATTACTGAACCCAAAGTTAGGTTAGTGCAGACCAGCACAATTTTGATTTCTGAGAGCTGTTTACTTAAGCGCTTAATAGTCTGTGCATTACAGTTTACATGGGGGTCACAAATATCACTAGAACAATTATAGCCATTCCCATCCCTACATCCCTCAATAGTATGAATATCAGCTTGTATATTTAACTGAGAAACAGTTTCCCCCCTCCTCACTTCCGTCTTTATTCAGAAATGGAGTTAAGAAATGTTCATACTCTGAAGTAGTTGTCCCTATTAGAATTTACAATACTTTGGTCCTCTCCTTTAACATAAATATTATGATCTTCACCAATGGAGTTTGCAGAAGCCAGATTTTTAGTTAAAATATCTTTCTGGGATTCTAAATCTCTGATAGTTTCCATCAAGTAATCCCCACAATTACACTCTATAAACTCAGCTTCATTCTGTTTAGGGGATGAATTTTTCACTGAACCTTTATAGAAATCAGCAATTTTTTTATCCCTAGATCTTTTTGGCTTCCCAACCAGAACAACTTTCTCATTTCTAAGCTTCATGTCATCATAAGCCTTTATCTGTGCCATTAAAATGCATTAAATTAAAATGACATACAACACAGAAACAATCATAATATAACCACCAGAAAAAGAAAATATAACCAAAAAATATCACAAAATAATTCCAGACTATTTCCAGGCCTTTCTCTGATATTATTCCATTCAGTTCAGTTCAATTAATAGCCTTAACCAGCTGGGTTCATAAGTCCAAAACAGTGACCGGCATCAAAAATGAAAAGGCAAGTTCCCCAGTGATACCATAACCAGGTAGAGTGATCCGGGACCAGGTGTCAGGGAATAGATCATTTAAATCAAATGCACAAGAAACAGAAGCAAAGACCAGAATCAAAGGGCTACATGGATCCAAAATAATAAGCAAAACACTTAGGCCAAAATTCAAATTTACAGCTTCTGTCTGAGTGGTCTTGGGACAAATCCTGCAGTCCCGCAGTATCCAGTCACTCAAGCCCTCTCAGTCCCCTGCGGGATGTCCTCCACCTCGACTCCTCCAGAGCAGCTCCCCTACCAGGGACTATGAACCTGGGGGAAGAGAAGTGGAAAGCAGGAGCAACAAAAAAAAGGCAGGCAACATAGGACCATCTGGAAAAGAGTTCAGAATTCAAGACAGGGTAAATATCTAGGCAACGGTGGCATACCTTTTCCAAATCTTGGCTTTAAGCACTTCTGAGCCCCTGCTATGATTGTCTCCCATATATAGCAGCTCCTACGTCTCCATTCCACTTCTTAATACAAACTACAAGCTGTTCACAGCAATATTGGCAAAGTGAGTTAACACCATCCTCTCAAAAATCATAAACCTAGACCAGAGAAGATTTATGTAGGGCAGACTAGGAATATCTTGAATACAGTGGCTTACAGGACACAGGACAGCATGGATTCATGAGAGGGGGGAGGTCTTGTCAAACAAATCTTATAAATTTATTTGACTGGGTGAACAGGGAATTGGATCTGGGAGGAGCAGTAGATGTGGCCTATGTGGATTGCCACAAGGCTTTTGACATTGTCCCACATAGGAGATTAGTAAGCAAGCTGGTGGCCTAGCAGTGGGACCAACAGTGGCAAATTGGGTAAGAAACCGACTAGGGGATAGGAGAAAAAGGGTGGTGGTAAATGGAGTTCACGCTAAGGAAGGGAGGGTGACCAGTGGGGTACCTCAGAGATTTGTATTGGGACCAGTCCTCTTTAATGTCTTTATTAACAATATCACAGAGGGGCTGGAGAGAAAGGTCTGCCAGATCATGGATGACACTAAAATCTGCAACAGGGTAGACACTCCGGGGGGGGATAGGGGTGGAAAAAATGAGAATGGATCTGAAAAGGTTAGAGGAGTGGTCAAGTGTATGGGAACTCAGCTTCAATGCAAAAATGTGCAAAATCATGCACTTGGGGCACAGAAATCAGGGGGATTACTACAAAATGGGAGCAGAGGTTTTGATGACCACCAAACAGGAAACAGACATGGGAGTTGTTATATTTAATGACCTAAAGTAGGCTAGGCAGTGTAACAAGGCAGTTGGGAGAGCTAGCGGGATGCTGGGGTGCATATGGATGGGCATCACCATCAGAAGAGGGAGGTGGTGTTACCCCTGTATAGATCACTGGTGAGACATCACCTAGAGTACTGTTTCCAGTTCTGCAGACCTCATCTCTGGAAGGACATAGAAAGAGTGGAGGCGGTTCAATGGAAGACAACCAAAATGGTGCAGAATCTGCATCAAAAGCCCTTTGAGGAAAGATTGAAGGACCGTAATATGTATACACTGGAAGAACGGTGGGAGAGGGGTGATATGATAAAAACTTTCAAATACCTCACAAGGATAAATAAGGTTCAAGAGGGAAACATCTTTCAGAAAAAAAGATGCTCAAGAACAAAGGTTCATGCTATGAAGCTGGAGGGGGAGTAGACTCAGGGGAGATGTGAGGAAGTACTTCTTCACAGAGAGGGTGGTGGATGCCTGGAACAGCCTCCCAGCGGAGGTGGTGGATGCAAAAACTGTAACAGGGTTCAAAAAAGCATGGGATAGGCATAAGAGAACCTTAGTGATAAGACAAAGGGGGATAAGCCAGAGATCAAGTAGGGTCTGTGGTGATACAGTAGGTAGGGAAAAACAGGCAGGCTAGTTGGGCCAAGCGGTTCTTATCTGCTGTCAAATTCTATGTTTCTATGTTTCAGACAAGCACCAAATAATGTATCGTGAACCATACATAGGATTGACCATATAAGGAAACTTCAGCTAAAAGCTTATCTAATGAGCCTAGAAGCTGGAAAAGCATTTGATAAGTGAGTATGGAAATTCCTTTTCATGGTCCTAGAACAATTTGGCTTCCTTGAACAGTTTATAATGGTTGCAAAGTCCCTATGTTCCTCCCTGCAAACCTACGTACAAACAAATGGTGGTGTATCCCCTAGATTTGACCTGAACCATGGGACGTGGCTGGGCTACCCCCATTCTACCTTGTTATTTGCTCTCTGTATCAAGTCTTTGGCTCACTGTATCTGTACTGGGTGAAAAGAGGAAACCAAAAATAGCACCTAGTCAGAACCAGCTCTACACAGCTACAGGATAGTATAGCACAGGTTAGGTTAGTGCTATCCCTGCAGCTGTATTGCTGGTAGGGTAGGCTAGTTCAGGCATAGATGGCAGCTCCACCACCATGTTTACCTCTGTCCTGGCGGTACACTCGATAGTCTTGTAGGGCCACTTGTGGGTCTGGGGTGCAGGATGAGAGCCAGATCTTAGCGATACAAAGGAGATCCAGTGAATGTTGTGAGACACAGAGGCTAAGAAGGTCCACCTTATGGAGGAGACGTCTGCCACTAACGGGTGGACATCACCAGATAGGATGAGGAGGAGGAGAGGGAGAGGGAGAAACAGGAGTCACCTGGATCTAGGACCAGGAAACTGGTGCTTTGATTTTGGCCAGGAGGGGGGTATTATCATGGATATGTCAGTTGTCAAATGGATTAGGGCACTGTTGGTCCCATGGTTCTTGAGAAAGCCATGTTGGACAGCAGTAGTCAGGAGAGTGTACTTCAGCATACTCCTGGATCTGATTAAAGATCAACCACTTTAGAATTTGGATAGGGTACATAGTATGGAGATGGGTTTGTAGTTTTCAACATGTTTTCTAGCACCACCTTTGTGTATGGGGACTACATGGGCAACTTTCCAGTCATTAAGAAGCTTGCCATGCAGTAGGGTCATGTTGAATAGAGTGGTTATGGGGGCAGTAAGGATGTGGGCTCCAAGTTTGAGCAGTCTGGGCTCTAATTTATCATGGCTGTGGATCCCTCTTCCTTGATTATCTTGAGCTGGAGTAATACTTCCTAATGAGATACAAGCCTAAAGTGGAACTCAGGCCTATGGAGTGAGTGGAAGTTAGGGGGAGATGGGGTGGGCTAAAGGGGGAGGAGGTAACTGTAGAGGAATCTTTAAACTGAACCAGATCTGTGAAGAACTTTTTAAAAGCCTCAGCTGCAAGGGCAGGGTCATTTGCTGAGTTTGACTTATACAGTATATCTTGGGGAGGGCCAGCTTTGCCTTTAAGGTGGTGCTAGGAAACCTGTTGAAAACTACAAAGCCATCTCCATACTACATACCCTATCCAAATTCTAAAGTGGTTGATCTTCACGGATCTGGTTCAGTTTAAAGATTACTTTGACACTGTGTGTCACCCCCTAGTGCTTGACTCCCTCCATCAAGTAGGCTTCTCATCTGGCCCCCTTGCCTGGTTCTCCAGTTACTGCCATGCCAGATCTCAATGGGTCAAGCTAAACGGCACCCTATCAGCCCCCCTACATGTTCACTCAGGTGTCCCCCAGGGTTCCATCCTGGGCCCTACATTGTTCAGTCTCTTTCCAAACACCCTTCCTAGCTCCTGCTTGGGCAATATGCTCCTAAATGCCGATGATGTGGTTCTTGTCACCTCCCACTCCAACCCCATCACCCTCCAGAACTCCCTGCAACTCACCTACAGCCAAGCTGAAAAATGGTTCCTCGACTATCGTCTAGTTCTGAATCTCAAGAAGACAAAATCTATGTTTTATGCCCTCCACCAGAATAACTCCAGACATACCCCCTTCTCATCCTCCCCAGCACCCTATGCCCCCTTGAACAGATGTCTGCATACAAATATCTGGGCATCACCTTCGAATCGGCTCTCTGTTTCCACTCTCATATCAACTCCCTGTCCACTGCCGAAAACACCCGGATTGGTCTCCTCTACCGCCACAAAGACTGCCTCCCTCAGAATGCCCTCTGGCTGGCTATCACCTCCACCATCCTGTCTTTGGTCAACTACGGGCTCCCTATCTATGCGGCTGTGGACCCCACCACCCTCACTAAAGTACAGACCTCGATCAACAAGGCTTGCAGGCTCCTGACCGGTGTCCCCAGCAGAACGCACACATTCCAGCTCTACTCTTCCTCGAACATACTCACCTTTGATGAGCACCTGCACTACCACACCTGTATACTGGCAAGAAAATCACTACTGGGGCTCTCCCCCCCGGGGGTTGCTGCATCCCTAAAATTGGCCTCCTACTCGGTCACTACCTGAAGTGCAACCAAAACCATCTTCCAGGTCCCGAGAGCCAGGACCTCTCTCGCCCAAAGATCATTCCACCACAGAGCCCCTCCTGGTACAACTCCCTCCCCACTCATATCTCAAACATCCCCAAAATCGTCCCCTTCAAAATCGCCCTCCGAAACCACCTCACTGACACTCAGAGCTGTAAATGCCCCTGACTGGTCCATACCTAGAGCTCTACCTGGCCCAATTTACAGACAACATCCTTCTGGACTGCTTTCTCCCCCAGCAACCACCCTTCACCCCCAGGTATCGCTCCCTAGAACCCCTAGCAGCACCTTATTATTTATATACTAGACTAACTGCAACTAATTGAAGCCTTTGTACACCTTTGTATTACTGGAATTGCTTTGTGTGTTCTTTTATTGTATCTCACCTGTAATGTTCTCCATTGTTGTACTCCACCACCAATTGTTGTCTACCCTCCCTGCAATGAGGTGCCTTTGTAAATGAGTCTCTGACTCAAAGGTTGTAAATCTGAATTATGAAATAAAAAAAAAATAAAATAAAATATTAATCTGTGACCAAAACTGCTCTGGGTTTTGCAGGTTGGAGGACTGTAGTTAGTCAAGATGCAGTGCCCTTGCTATCCTGAGGCTGAGACTGGACTTGTAGCAGTTTCATTAATGCCCTATATTTTTTCCACTCAGGGAGCAGGCCAGAAATTGTGAAAGAATACCAGGCCTTGTCTCTATTATTCATGACCTCACGTAATTCTGAGGCGAGCCATTTGGAACACAGACACTTCACCCTTCTGTGACCCATAGGTACATGTTTGTTTATTATGCTGAATAGGTTGCATACAAGGTAGCTGAACACAGTGTTAACATTGTGCAGTCTCCATATTTCAGACAAGTTTACAGGCACCAAATGCATGAGGAAGGCAGTTTCATTAAGTTGGGACTAGTCGTGAACATAGATGGCTCTCGGAGAGTGTTTGTTGAAGCCATTGCTCCATGTGCAGGTCAGAGAATGGTCACCGAATTAGTCAGCTAAAGTACCAGAAGACTTTATCCTATCAGTTCTACTAATTAGGATCCAGTCCAGGAGGGAGTGGTTACCTGTCTTTAGATTGAGATGGGTGGGCTCTGTAATTATTTGGCTGAGGTGCGAATCTTGTAGGGGAGCTTTAAAGCTACATGAGCCAGTTTTGCTCCCGTTTATGTTAAAGTCAGCAAAGACTATTAACTCCCTGATCAAGAGGGATCCTAAGCAGCTCACAAAGTCATCAAAGGCTGATTTAGCTGTGGAGGAGGGTTATACACAGCCAATGTGTAGGGGCTTAGTGTTCCCTGACATAATTTTGACAAGGAGACACTCGCAGGGCAAATGATGTAGAGTGTGCTAAGGGATTTCTAAAACACTGAAGGCGTCTCTAGTATACAGTAGAACTCCCCTCCTTTTTTCCCTAAATGATCTTCCTAAAAGAAGTGGTCCAGGAGAGACAGAGTTTGAGCCAACATAATAAAGAAGATTATAAATCACTTACATGCTTACAGCGAATCAGCGCATACAGCCTCTGTACCTCTTGTCCTGCATGCAGTGGTTTCTTGTGCAGGAACATTAGGAGTGGCCCATTTCACTTCAGAGTTGGGGAGCTGACGGCCTTAATTAAACTTTTGCAAATAAAGACTTCAGATTTATTAGAAATCACACAAGCTAACTTGAGTGATTTGTAACAAGTCAATAGGGCCTCTGCTGGGTTTTTCTTATGGTATAACAGACTCCTCTCATGCTGTTTGGACAGCCAGAACTGTTCAGCTTTTGCTTTGCTGTACTCTTGCTCAACCCTCATGCTCAGAGACTCTAATACAATAACAGACACCCAGAGGAGTCCCTATTAACTTGTAATACAAGTATATCAGGAGGTATCAGATGCAATTGCAGACATGAGTCATTTTTCAGGCACCATCTCACCGGAAACAGACATGGTTCCAGAGGACTGGCTAAGGGAGCTGACATCATCTCTCTACATATGAGCGACAGCAGGGAGGAGGCTTGTAACTACAGACCAATCACTCTTACTTCAGTGGTGGGGAAATTAATGGAATCCCTGCTAAAGGAAAAACTGGTGGTCTATTTTGAATTCAGTCTGTTTGAATCCAGTGAGCTGGCTCTCCCACGCCCTATTTGACCTCTTGAAGCAATACGACAATCAATGGCATAAAGCTAATGAATCAGGCAAACCACATGACAGGCAACACTATAGGAAACTTAGGAACAATGTACCTGGGAATTCAGAAAGCCAAAGCTACCCACTACCAGGAGACACTGTCCTCCTCCTGGGTCTCTGGGCACAAATTTTGGAACGACGTTAAAGAACTGAATGGAAAATCTGTCCCCACCACCACCCAGCTGCTAGTAAATGTCTCACTCTCCCAGGACCCCCTGTTGATTGCTGATACCCTCGACACTGCATTTTCTGGTCTTAGCAGTGTCCTTGCCTCTACCTTCTTCAACCCGGCCCCAGACTTGCCGACCAGCTCACCTTTTAAAGCGTCCACCCCTGCTTTCAGGCTCTGAACAATCACCCCCCTAGAGGCAAGACCATATTTAACAAAAGTCCTCAGGAAAATGCACTTTAATAGCGACTCGCTGGACCTAAAACTAGTCCTCCTCACCTTAGACTCCATCATCTCCCCACTCACTGACATCCTAAACTGATCCCTTTGTCACGGACAATTCCCATCATGCTGGAAAGCAGCTATCATCATTCCAATATTAAAAAGTGAGGACCACACCTCTCTGGGCAACTACCGCCCCAGCTCCATTCTTCACCCCCTCTCCAAGGTGCTAGAAAAAATAGTGTCAGATCAACTCTTGGACTATCTCACTAAATACGACCTTCTCTGCCCCAAACAGAATGGTTTCAGGAAGGGCCACAGAACTACAACTGCCCTTCTTGAATACACCACTTTTATAAGCAAAGCCCTTGATTGAGGGCACCTAGTTGGATCTCCCAAAATTGACTTAAACAAGGTGTTCGACTCTGTTAACCACACACTCCTAATACAATCCTTGCATTGCATGGGCCTGTCCCTGGACACTACCACATGGTTTAAAAGCTACCTCAGTGACAGAACCCAGAGGATCAAGTTAAACTTCACACTCTTGGCTAGTAAACTGGTAGTTTCGGGAGTCTCCCAAGGCTCAATACTGAGCCCCTTCCTGTTTAGCATGTACTTGAATACTCTCCCAAAGGCCTGCTTGGGACAAATGCTTCTGTACGCCAATGACACAGTTATATTTGACAGCCACTCAGACCCCCACTCCCTTCAATCCTCCCTGCAATGCTTCTTTTCTGAACCCGAGGCCTGGTTCTCAGAGTACCATCTTTTCTTGAATTACAAAAAGACCAAGGCCATGCTTTTCACTCACAGACAAAATAAGCTTAAAAATGTTCCCCTCAACATCATTACAATCCAGGGCTCCCCCCTTGACCTTGTGCCTACCTTTAAATACCTGGGCATCACCCTTAACTCCTTTCTCAGGTACCGCAATCACATCAATCTGCTCAGCTATCAATTTCAGACTAGGTCTCCTATATAGGCATAGGGGGTGTCTGCCTTCTGATGTCCTAGGTCTTGCTGTGACATCATCGGTGCTCTCCCTTATTGACTACCAGATTGTTATCTACAGCATGGCCGACCCCACTGCCCTGTGTTGAATCATGGTCTCCCAAAATAAAGTCTGCCGTTTAGTCACTGGATGCAACTGTTGGACACACACCTGTGCACTGTATAGACACACTAACTGGCTTAACTTTGAAGGCAGACTCAGGTACCAGACCTGTATCCTTGCTAGGAAGCTCTCCCTAAACACCCTCCCCCAGGTCTCCACCACCTTGTTCAGCCTTCCATTCAGCCACGGTCTACATGGAGCTCCTTGCTAGCCCCCCTCTCTGTACCTCACTGCAGGGCGTCTCTGGGCCAATGCTTCTTTTACTACAGGGCTCCTTTCTGGTTGAATGAAATGCCATTGGCCATCACCCTGGAACAGTGACTAGACCCATTTAAAACCCTACTCCATGCTGAAATCCTCTCCCACTCCAACTGTGATTGTGCTTAGTCCTTCTCCCCCTTGCCTGTGACTATAACCTTTTGATTTCTGTATATTGTTATTGTACATGCTGGACTTATAATGATTTGACATGGTTTGGTCCATTCCACCCTTGAACTGTAACTTGCCATCACTATATGCCTCTTATAGCATATACTGTTTCTAAACTTGCAATATATGTATTCTGGTGTGTTCTCTGTATATTTATTACTGTATATCTTGTCATTTCTTGTAATGTATGTATATCTGACATGGAGCCTTTGCAAAGGAGTCCTTGACTCACAGGTTGTAATTCCGATTCTTTCAATAAATAAGAAATGAAATAAGACTACAGATAGCATGGATTCATGGGGGGGGACATCATACCATATGATTCTGATGTATTTCTTTGACTTGATGACTATGGAAATAGATCTGGGGAGGGCAGTGGATATGGCCTATCTGGACTTTAGCAAGGCCTTTGATACTGTGCCACACAGGAGGCTGATAAACAAACCGAGCAGCTTGGGGTGGGATCCAAAGTAATTAATTGGGTTAGAAACAGGTTAACAGATAGGAGACAAAGGTTGGTGGTAAAGGCACTCACTATAATGATGTAAGAGTTACCAGTGGGGTGCCACAGAGTGGTACTGGGTTACGGTAGTACGGATGAAACTGAACTTGAAATACAGCGCTGTAATAAGGCAAATGGCTGTACAGTGACAGGAGGTTTTACAGTGTGCTACCCTCATTGCTGTAGGCTGCCAGCAGGGAAGGTAAAGGATGCTGTCAGGGCAATGTCTGGGCAAGTTGCCTCCAGCAGCATTGGGGACCTGGGGCTGCAGTTCGCTTCTCCCCATGTCCCACTCTGCTGTGGCTTTTTTTGGCCTCAATAACAACAATTTTCCCAACTGAGTTTTTTTTTTACCCCAGACATCCACAACCCCCCCGAGTTGATTACAATTTGTCTGGGGGTGTGGGGAGTGAAGCCCCCCTGGCTGGGGGTACAGGGGGCACTGCCCCCCACAAAAACTAAGTTGTTGCTGCAGTGTGTGCTGGTCAGCATATTGTGCCAACATTAGTTTGCTGCATGCTGCTTTGCATGCAGTCTTGTTGCGATGTGGGGTTTTACCCAGGACATTATGACCCCGTGCCCCACAGAGCTCAGTGGTGGGACAGGTACTCTTCAGTGTCTTCATAGGTGGCCTTGCAGAAGAACTGGAAGAAAAGGTATACCTTTTAGCAGATGATACCAAAATTTGCAATAGGGCAGACACTCAGGAGAGGGTAGAAAGAATGCACAGAGATTTTGGGGAACTGCAAGAGTGGTCAAGAGCATGGAAGTTTGGGTTCAATGCCAAAAAGTGCAATATCATGCACCTAGGGTATAGGAACCAAGGAACAGAGCACAGAATGGGAAGGAAGGTACTGACAGTCATTAAACAGGAAAGGAACCTTTGGCATTATCATATCTGATTACCTTAAAGTGGTAGGACAGTATGAAAAGCAGTGGGTAAGGCTAGTGGGATGCTGGGTTGTAAGGGAGGGATATCTCCAGCAAAAGGAGGTTCCAAATTTTGCAAGTCATTATGAACACTTCAGCAAAACACTTTAATATTGGCAAGTACCTCAGAGTGCAAGGTTTTTTTATCACTTGCACCTGAGAAAGGACATAGATAAAGTGAGACAGTCAAGAGGAGAGCAACTAAAATAGTGCAAGGGTTGCACAAGTAGCCCTATAAGGAAAGACTGAAGGATCTCAACATATACAGCCTGGAAGAGAGGGATGTGAGAGGTGACATGACAGAGACCTACAAAGGTGAACAGGGTGCAGGAGGGTAGACTCTTTCAAATAAGAAAAAAACATCAGGACAAGGGGGCTTGCAATGAAGGTTTGGGGGGAGTTTAAGAGAGATGTGAGGAAATGTTTCTTCATTGAAAGGGTGGCTGATGCCTGAAACAGACTGCCAGGAGAAGTGTTGTGGGCAAAAAGAGTGGAGGGGCTCAGGCATGTGTAGGATAAATATAGGGGAATATTAGTAAATAGACAGAGAGGAGGTAGGGTCACCAGAGACCAGTTAAGGTCTGCATAGACAGATTAAGCAGGGGAACATCTGGGCAGACTGGATGGGCCAAGCAGTCATTTTCTGCTGACAAATTATCTGGTTCTATGTTGAATTCATTCTTTTGAGAAATGATTTTAGACATGTTGTACATGAAATACCCTATATAAAGCAAAACTATTTTCTATATATTGAGATGGTAATTAGTTATCACTGCAGTATTAGCCACTGGTCAGCATTTGAAACATGGGTTGCAATAAAAATCAAATACTATGTCCTCTATGTTCTAAGTACTTTTATCTGTTTCATAAATTAAAATATTTGATTTATTAATTTTTGTTAAGATCATTTTTCCTGCATGTCAATTCAGTACTCTTGAAAGGTGCTGAATGGGCAGCACTGAAGCCTGAAGTCCTCTGCTTATCCATATGACATATACATCTATGGTCGATGACAGTGCAAGCTTCCCCACACTTCCCCGGCAATCTACCTTGAGCATGTCATAGAGGGACAAGTATGTAAGTGAGAGGGTAGTTCAGACTCCATGCCCATTCAATCCCTGACCTCTCATGTAAGACTGCCAACAAGGGTACCAATTAGTGCCAATTGAGTTGGCAATTTTGTGATGTAGACATCTGCCCACTTGGGAACTGGACCGAGACCAGCACACCTCATTTCACATAGGCCATTGAACATCCCTCAGGTGATAATGGATTTCAAACACTACTGTGCTGAATTTGTACTAGTGACCTAGAGGTAAAAGGCTCTTAACTGACTACCAGTCCACTGAGCCCCCATCCCCCACCACCAATATTTGATTTAGGACTTGCAAAATTAAAATAGTTGGTTCATTTTAAAGCAGCAGCACAATGAAAAATGCTTTTAGAAAAATGTCCAGCTTCCATGAATAAAAAATATTAGCATGCATGCATGTTAAGTCTGCTTTTCAAGGTGATTCCTAGTCTGTTCTCTATATATCTTTTTTTTTTTTCATTGTAATGCTTTGCAGTTTATAATACTGCTGTACTAGTGCGTTATCAATTTTACAATGCAACTTCTAAACCAAGTTATGTGGCCATCTTTTTTTCTTGTGAAACAAGTAATTTAGCTCATCCGCTCTGAGGCAACCATTTTGAATTAGGTTTAAACAATGAAATCTTTGGATGGTGAAAAGTGCTGTTGGAGCTGATGAGTTAAAAAACATAAATACCTAAATTCTGGCAGACACGGACAGTTTTACCAACACATGAAACTGAAGATGTCTGGAAGCTGTTACAATTAAAAGGTAGGGTTGAATGTTTTTGCATGACACTGCTCCACAGTTACTTTAATTTATATGTATGGAGTTTCTGGAATAGATAGCTTTGTAGATTCATTTTAAATCTCATTTTCATTGGTATCCTGCTTTGATTCAGTCTTACAGCAAGGAGGACTGATGTGCAGGGACTAAGCAGTCAAGAGATTTCCTCACAGTCACACAGTGAGGCAAAGCTATTATTGGATCTGAATCTGCAATCAATTTTTTTACAGTTTCTGTGCTCCAACAACTGGACCATACAGCTTACCAATTTTTCTGTTGGACAAGCCTCTCCCACAGCACAACATGACTGACAAAGTTATGACAGGTGTAAACCATGCAGCTTTGATGTAAGGTTACAGAGTATTTGACTAAACAGTCATTTAGCCAGGACCACATTTGAACTGTTATGTGACTCCACTTGCACAATAAATACACTCAGTCATAATATATGCACAGTTATTTTCTGTTTGAGTAAATGTAAAAGAAAATGTACTCCAAAACATTGAGGAACAACTGATCCATTTTTTTGGGTTATAATTTGATACAGAACCTTAAAACATTCATAGTCTATCTATTCGACTGTATGGACACTACAACACAAAGGACTTAAATACTGTGTGTCAGCCTACTGCCCAATGGGAGTCTAAACAGCTGCACTTATGAATTGGAGCAGGTGTTGAAGAATGACATTAAGTCACATTTAATTCCTTGCCTTCGAAGATCTGTACTCCTGTTGCTCCCTGACCTTGTTTTTGTTGTGAGATCTCCAATAAGCACTGGCATGCAAAACATTTGTAGCAAGAACAAAAAAGGATTCTGATACAGTTCCCCAATGTGTAATTTAAAACTATCAGAGGGATAAGTGCTTGATGATGTGAGTGCTGATTTACTCTTCTGTGTCCTCCTAAAGCTCTTGTACTGATAGAAAATCGCTATAGCACTCCCTGTACAGCAAATCAGATGGAATGATGAACAGAATGAAGAAGAGCTGACTAAGACATTAGGAAGCTGGGTATACTTGAAATAGACTGGGATCTATAAAGGTGAAATGCAGCAGAAAGGCAAGCTCTGTTTACTCATTTTCTGGCAGTGACAAGCAAAATGACAAACAGTGCACATTTGGCTTCCATATGACAGCGTAATGTGCACATCACTCTTGGCTCACATGGAGGTAGACACGCACAGAATCCCAAAATATGCACTGTTCCCTACTGTGCCTCTACTTTAAAGAGGGGCTTCTGTTACCTATAAACAAATCACAGTTGGCATCTGCAGAATTCCCAAAAAATACTACAAAACAATTTTGAATTTGGGACCAATTTGTCATTATTATTAAGGACATTTATATGAAAATTGGATTGTTGTCCCTTAGTGCACACTTACAGTTCTGGCTAAGTGTGGAACTGAAGTCATTATACCCTTCTTGTGACATCACAGCCTGTTTTGGCTAATGAGGACTCTGGGTGACACAGTGGGAGAATGCGCACATCTGCTTGACCAGATGGAGGAGCACCATAAAACAGCTTAGCTATGAGGTCTTACAGCATATCCTAAGTTTAAAACAAGAACTTGATTTTAACAATGTTGGAATTTTCTCTTAAGAAACACTGAGCATACCTTCCTGGCAAGAGGACACAGTGTATGTTCCAGTAATTAGCAGTGCTTCTTGTTTCAGTTAGTGGGGTGTTACTCAAGAAAAAAAATAAGTGCTTCCCTGCCAAGAACTGTTATTTGATAACTATATTTCAAAGATAAGTCATCAAATAGTGGATGTCAGCAATCATATACAGGGAAGTAAAGTTATTTATAAGAATGAAATGACTGTTAATATGCAAATGTAATAATGCAAGATGGTCTCCCTGCCCTGTTTTAGTAGGAAGGGCTATACATAAGCAATGCTATGTGTATGCTCACCTTAGCCATGCTAAATGCCAACAAATTTGAACATTTCCATTTTGATGTCAGTGAAGGGCTGATCAAAGGGAGGAGGCATGTTTCACAGAATGGGGAAGTGAGGGACATTGGTTACAGAAGCAGTCACTGGGTGGCTCCCAGTGGTTACAGAAGCAGTCGCTGGGTGGCTCCCAGTGGTTACAGAAGCAGTCGCTGGGTGGCTCCCAGCTGGGTGCTGTTGTGGCTCCTGCTCAGTATCCAGGGTACAGTTCACCTGGTGTGTACCTGAGGGAGAACAAAAAACACCCTCATCAGAGAGTTGATCCAGAGCAGTACCTTCTGCAGTGACAGTCAGGAACAGGCCCCACATCCTGCAACATCGATGAGTAACAAAGAGGTGGCACCAGGACCCAGTGGCAGCTTGTGGACTTTGCATGTGTGTGCTTTTTTTGTTGTTGTTGTTGCACGTGGAGAAAGCTGATCCACTGTCACAAGCTCAGCCAGTTTTGATGCAGCAAATGTCAGTCCTGACCATTTGGGATGAAAAACAAGCAGCCAGCCACAGTCAAAAGTGACTTTAGGGAATTGCATCAGCTGCCATTGTTTCTTTCCCTAAGAGGGAAGAGGAAAGAACAAAGAGAAAAACACCACCTTATCAAAATAACATTCAGAGGAGGAGGACTCAGTCAGGGAAGATGGTTCAGAGTGGTGCAAGCTGTGGTTGGTTGCCTCCTAGGGTCATGGAGTGACTGAATAAATGACTTTAAACAAACCCTGCCAACCTACTGGCATGGTAGCAGCACTACTGCTTGCAAGTCAGAGACGCAGGCTTGTTTTCTGAGCCTATTTCACTAGAGGGCCCCCAGGAGGAATAATTGAATGTCCCTGCAGATGGTCTCCACCACTGTGGTGGATTGAGATGTGCAATGCACTTCACCATTGCTACCTGATGGTCTCCACCACTGTGGTGGATTGGGATGTGCAGTGCACTTCACCATTGCTACCTGATGGTCTCCACCACTGTGGTGGGTTGGGATGTGCAGTGCATGTCACCATTGCTGCCTGATGGTCTCCACCACTGTGGTGGGTTGGGATGTGCAGTGCACTTCACCATTGCCACGTGATGGTCTCCACCACTGTGGTGGGTTGGGATGTGCAGTGCACTTCACCACTGCTACCTGAGTGAACACGACAGGTAGTGGTGCAGTGATGCTATGAACACAAGAGGGTGGATGGAGTGCATATTTCAGGAGCATCTAGCATGCCAACTCCCATGGAGATTATGAGTATGCCTTCCAACGGGGAGGGAGTAAATGGGGAAAAAGTGAGTGACTATCAGTGTAGCAGAGGGCATGTTGCAGGTCCTCACAACCATCATGGGTTCTTCTTTGTCAAACACCTCCTCCTCAAATCTGATAACCTCTGCCCTAGCAGCTGCCGGCCAGGTAAAGGTAAATTACCCAATGTAGGTACTGAAAGATGGGGTACCTCCTAAGAGGTAATGCTGGGAGAAAACTACAAATTGTAAATTCTCAGAAATTTCATGAAATTGGCTAAAATGTCCAAAATTCAATCTTTGAAGAAATCCAAATGCTATGAATTTATTTGGAAAATGTTTGCTTCATTACACAAAATTCAACCAATCCGACTTTACTAGGAGTAAAGACATCACTATCCATTAATTTTTGACATTACAAGATGGACATTGAACAGAGCAGATGCACTGCACCTGAGGACTGTTGTCTTTATTACAGTTTGATTTTGTGGGTACTGTTGTGGGGAGGAGGGTTATGGGGACCAGTGGGGAGTTGGGTGGGGGACTGGGTGTGCTTTATGTGATGGTGGGACTTGGGTGGGGGAAGGTGTAGTATCGTGTTTTGCATGCAAGTGGAGGGAAGGGACTTGACCTGTTTCTGTCTAATGGTTCGCATGTCCAAGAGGCAAAAGTAGAGTCTCTGCTTGCAGGAAGCAACCATCAAACTGTGTGGTTCCACCTGAACATGGGCAGGGAGAAGACTATAACTAAAATAAGGGTGCTAGACTTGAGGAAGGTAAACTACAGTAGGATGGAGGAGATCCTTGGAAGACACATTTCTTGAATCAGGAAGGAAATGGGGTGGACCAAGAATGGGTCTTAATCAAGGAGGCGCTGTTGGCAACCACTAACAAGTGTTCCAAACTAAAGAGTAAACAGTCTAGAGCCAAGAATCCCAGCTGGTTTGATTGAGAGGTAGCACAGGTGGTAAAGAGTAAAACGTTGGCCTTCAGGATGTATAAATGCACCAAGGGGGATAAGGACAGACAGGAGTACTGTGCCAAGGCAAGGTAGGCAGGCAGGGCAGTCCAAATGGCCAAAGCAAAGAGAGAGCTGTAGCGGGCCGAGGGGGTCAACACTGGAGGAGAATGCTTTCTTTCAGTACATCAGGGAAAAGTGGCATACCAAGGATGGAATAGTCAGGTTGGGAAGGGAGGGTGGAGGGCAGAGGATAGAGAAGAGAAACCAGAAGTTCTTAACAACTACTTCTGTTTATCCTTCACTAAGAAGCATGATGATCCAGTGCCCCATGGAAGAATGGGGAAGGAAACAGGGTGGGCGAGGTCACAGAATATGAGATTGAAATTGACAGGATGAGGAAAAGCTTATAGGCCCTGAAGGTAAAGTCCCTGGGACTTGACGGCATACATCTGAAGGTATTGAGGGAGTTGGCAAATCTGCTCATGGGTTCCCTGGCAGACCTGTTTAACACCTCACTGGAAAGAGGGGCAGTGCCCCTGAACCAGAGGACAGCACATACAGTGCCACTGCACAAAAGTGGGCCAAGGGACAACCCTGATAACTACCAGCTGGTCAGTCTGACTTAATGGGGAAACTCATGGAAATAAAACTAAAAGAACCACTCCCCATGAACACCTGTGCCTAGGGCAGGACACAGTGTGAAACAAGACAGAAAAGCTCGACACCAAGCTACTGAACCAGTACTGATAACAAAACAGCAATAAAAGTGTAAAAAATGCTTTATTGGAACATATACTGTCAAATTTCAAATGAGACCCATTCCCCTGCAGTTCACCAATATTTCAAACAGTCAACCTGTGCTCTTTGTCATGGTGTACTAAACCAATACTGATTACCCCATTTATACTATAATTGATATAAAGTGGCAGTGCCTCAAACTTTACCAGCCTGCATAAAACATACCGGGAGGCATAGGACAACAAATACAAATGATCCATTATCTGTTTCAACATTTATAAAAGAAGGTAGTATACAAAAAACATTGAGCAGGATTCACAAAAGGGATGTGCCCAGTGCATCTGAAATGCTCCAGCACAACCCCGACTTGCACACAGTTATGATTCTGTAAGGGCACTGATGGGCCATGCACCACCCATAATGTTATGCAGCACATCTGGAGGGGTTGGGCAGAGGGCATTCCCATGCATATGGGGTACAGCCCTATTCACAACCCACCATGGAGGCGCATCTCCGGAGCAAGTCTGGAGATGTGCCTCCAAAAGATAAGTCTACAAGTAGACTTATGTGGGTGTCCACCCACAGTCAGGCTGCCATACTGCAGACAACAGCACGGCAGCCTGCCTACCCTGGCAGTACAGCGTCCCTCCCCCCACAATCCACAGCTGCTGCACTACAGTCACTGTAGCTCTGGTGGTATAGTGGACCCCCCCACCTGTATTCCCATAAATGCAGTACAGCACATGAAGATGCCCTGATAGTCCAGTGGTACCCTCCACCCCACCCGTATCCCTGTACTGTCAATATAGCACCAGGCATCCCTGGTAGTCAAGTTGTACCCCACTTCCTGCCCGTATCCCCATAATGTCATAAAAAAAGCAGTCAGTCCTGGTAGGCTATTGGAACCCCCCCATCCTACCCCGACCTGATCGCACTGACAATCTGATACCAAATGTATCCTTGGTGGTCCAGTGGACCCCCCACCCCACCCACATTCCCCATCCCAGCATGTGCTGAATGTCAGAGGGCAGCACAACCCACCTGCATACCACCACGGCTGCCTGCCAACAGAGCTGTCTGTGAATGACAGTGTACTATAATGCTGTATACCCATTGGTTGCACTATGATGGAGCCAAGTGGGCTTGCAGTCAGTAAGTACTGTAAGCTGTCATTCACAGCTTCATGAATGAGGATGGGGGAGTTTAAGGGGGGTGTGAGGAAATACTTCTTCACAGAAAGGGTGGTAGATGCCTGAAATAGCCTGCCAGAAGAGGCGGTGGGGCGAAGACTGTGGTGAGCTTCAAACATGTGGAATAGGCACATGGGCATGATAAACAGAGGTAAGGGAGGAGGGGGGACACATGTAACCAAGTAGAGTCTAGGGGAATAGTGTTAGGACAGGGAAATTAGGGTGGACTAGATGGGCAGACTGATGTTTTTCTGCTGACACATTCTACGTTTCCATGTGCTGTGCACAGGCAGTAAAGATGGTAGTGCTACCCACACACCACAGTAACGCATGATGAGAACAACTATTCATTATAGAGGCAGAAGGAGGATGTGCTGCTTTCAGAGTCCTTCTGTGTGTTTTTATTTTAATGTAGTTATTAGTAGTCATTACTATTCTTACATTTTGCTTTTTTTATATATCAAGAAAATGTGATTTCTGTGGATTTGCACTATCATCTGTAAAATTGTTCCACACTGTAGTGGATACAATTTTTTTTTTTTTTTTAGGTATAGTGGACTGGTGAGGGTGAGGGGGGACTTTTGCACAGGAATTGGCTGCTGGAGCAGTGAATGTGGGATGCTTTCTTTTTTGGCCACTGTGAAATGATATGTCTTCAGATGGCACGCCGCAGGGCAACAGAGATAATATAATATAATATAATATAATATAATATAATATAATATAATATAATACAATATCATTTTTATTTTGTATTTATTTTTATTTAGTGCCAAGAAAGCATGAATCTGAACTCTTGATTCACGCTTGCTACTTAACTCACTTCCCTCATACTTTTTTCAAAAGCTGCAAGTGACAGTGATGGGGGGGGGGGAGTATTGACAACTGGTCAACAAATGCAAGATATTTTTTTTTCAGAAACTGGAATCTACATTTCTGGATGGATAACTTCTCTCTCATTTAGAGGAACTGAAAACACTTGAAGAAGAAAGGGGGGAACTGGTTGTGCTTCTGGATTTCTCAAGGTGGTTTCATCACCAGATGCACTGGATGATTGGCAGGAAATGCTACTTGCCATCAATGGGCCCTATGCACTATGCCAATGTACCACATAAACCAGGTGTGTTGGCATAGCTAAGCTGGAATGCCACAGAGTGGTGACTGCATGGCATTCATGACTGTGGTACACAGCTGGCACTCATCAGATCCCCCCGCCGCACAGACAACAATGTGCCTGGGGCGGGTGGTGGGTGTGTCGGGAGCATGGCTGCGGTAAGCGCCATTCACAATGGCTTGTGGTGACAGGCGCAGGGGGCACAAGTTACAGCAGCAGGGACCCTGCCATAACCAAGTGCGCACCCCCACAGATGTCCCCCGCCAGTTGCGGCAGGAATGGATTCCAACCCCCAACGCCACCCCTCCTACATGGCTGAAGTGTGAGGGCAGGGGCAGCCATCCAGGAGTGTGACCAGCCAATGATTTACTTCAATATATTTATTGATCTATTGTGCACTGTGCACATGCATGGCACATGCACTAACGCCTCAGGGGTGCAAGGGTTACACTCTGGGCCCTGGTCAGGCATCTCATTAGATGCCCTCTTGGGACTACGACTCTATCCCTGGCCACTCTGCAGAGTCCTGCATGCTGGGGGAAGGAGCCACAGACAGGTGGCTGGTGTTGGTGAATGCTGATATAGGTGCACCTGTCCATGGGGTGCAGGGTCACAGGCAGGGTATGCGACTTTTCCGCATAATCCCACCCGCTTCATGCATTTATTTATTTAGGGAATCAGGAACACCTTTGAGCCAAGGGCTCTTTTGCAAAGGTTCCATGTCAGGTTACTTGAAACATTATTGTGCAAAAGAGAAATAAACATAGCAGCCGGAGGGCTTTGTCAATTACCAAAACATCACAATTGTGCAAATCACTTCTATAACAATTCAGACAATGTAGATTCATATAGGTAGCCATCTGACAGAGGGAGGCGAGGCCAGAGGCTGGTGTAAAGAGGGAGAAAGAGAGGGAGTGAGGGTGGGTCAGGGGCAGGGTAGGGCAGGGCAGGATGCATAGCACCCAATGAGTGGAACTAGTGTATTTCTGCACCCAGCAGCCCTTGTCCTCATAGCCTGACAACCATGACACCCAGTCCCTTTTCTCTGCACCACCAGCACTTGCAGAACTTGTACTTTGTGGAACTGATGTGGTGGATTTATTCAAAAGACTTGGTAACACTGATCTGTTATCTAAAGTACTGTGGATAAATTATATAATAGATTATCTAGGCTGATTTCCACTTGTGATTTTTACTCATGAATGTGTTGTACTTTTCTGAGGTCTAGAAAATAGATAAATTGCATTAAGTCTGTTTTTAAAAGAACTAATAATCCTACAGCTAATGGGTATTGTCTTAACAGTATCATGCTGAGGACCATACGTTTACCTAGAGTTTTCTTTAAATAAGGCGAAGCATGTTTTTCTTACTCAGCTGACATATCTTGGAATTATTTCCTTCATTAGAGAAAAAACAATAATGTGACACTTAACTGGCCCCGATGGAGTAAGCACTATTTGGGGACTGTTTTTCATCATCTTGGTGAGTTCCTGTTCATGGGCACTGTTTGCTCATAACAGCTCCAATGTGAGAGATAAATAAGAAAGACAAATGCAGTCATCAATAATTTAATCCTTTAACTACTAGTCACTGGTATTAATTTAGACCTCCTGTTGGCGATTTTGCTGGAATTTGGACCCCATATGTAAATCTTTATATCTTGTTTCCTATTAGAGATATCATACTGAAATCGCCAGAATGTGATATTAGGCACACTAGCTATAAACAACTGTAAAATTGTTGCCTTTACATTAAAGGAAAGTGAACAGCACAATCTTGTATATGTACCCCCCAAAAAGTTATTTCTGATTATGTTTTTTCTGTTCTGGCCATGGGCCTTATTTTCAATTGGCTTAGAATGACGCAAGAAGTTGCATCAAAAGTGTTTGATGCAAGTTGTGATTTGCATCATAATTTGCATCAAACAAGGTTTTCAAAGGCAGCCTGCATCCCTTCCAGACACAGCTGCTCCAAAGGCTCCTTTTGCCAGGGTTGCATCCAACAACCTAGTGCGCCATCTCGCAAAGGGGCTTGCGCCATGGCTGGGCTGCCACATCCCCTTTTTTAAATCATCAAAGACCCACCATGGATGCAGCAGGGGGCACCAGCTAGATCAGCCAGGAGGTGGTCCAACTGTGATGCGTCAGTGGAGTGCTGTGAGCAGGAAGTGCACACAATGGGCACCGGAGGTGGCAGTTGGGGTGTCGGGGCAAATCTAGCCATCTCTAGCAGTGACATGGCACCCATCCAGGTGCCACTAACATGCTGAAATATTATAATAAGTGTTGACAGCAGCCGTCCATAATGAACAGGCATCCTTGGTATTCTAGTGCCCCCCGTGATCCCCCAGTGTTATATGTGCTATAGTGCCCCCCCATGCTTCCTGATTTCCTCATAGTATGTAAAAACATGTCTTGCTCCAATTGCACCCACCCCCAATCTTTGATCTGACCTGGTCAAATGGCATAATAGTCCCAGCTGGTCTAGTGGAGCTACCACCCTCCCCATCCTATCTGGCATTGCTCAACCACCCCGCTCCCCCCAACTCTACCCAACACGCTTCTGTGATTGGCACAGCCCTCTGCACACCACCATGGCAAGCCAGAGAATGTGATCTATGCGTACTGTGCACTGTACAGTAGAAAGTGTTCAGCATGCCATCCATGTGATTGCATTCTGAAGCTGGCCATGGTGGTGTGTGGAGGGCTGTGCCAGTCACAGAAGTGTGTCAGGGAGAGTGGGGGTGGTGTAATTGTCCACCGTCAATTAGGATGGGGGTGGGGTGGGTTGGGATCCTTAGACCACCAGGGACTATTATGCAGTTGTAGGGGTCGGATCCGAGATAGGGTTTGGGTGCCATAGAACTGGAGCAATGCTGTACACATAGGGAGATTGGGGAGCATGGGGGGCACTATATGACTAGGGATGCTGACACTAGGGGAATGGGGACCACTAGACTACAAGGAATGTGAATATTTTAAGGGCAGCTGATGTTGCTAATTGTAATATTATTGCTGCACATGTCAGTGACACCCATCCAAGTGCCACATCACCACTGGTAATGGCCAGCTTTACCATGATGCCACACCTGCAACTTCTTGTGCCACTGATGCCCCCTGACCCTGTCCTGGTAAGGTGTCCCCCCAACCAATGCTATCCTGGCTGTCAGGTGTTGCGCTGGGCAGTGGAGGGGGTCAGATCCTTGTGGTAAAGGCTGCAGATGTACCACCTGTTAGGTGCAGCAGCTAGTCACTTGCGGGAAACCCAGAAAATTTGGTGCAGGGACCCTGCTTTTCGTAAAATCGGGCACAGGGTCCCTGGCACACCCGGGGTTTGTCGCAACCCTTAGAGCAACACAAGTTGTGTAGCTCTAAGGGTGCTTTGAAAATCGGGCCCCATATGTTACACACTGTACAGTGAGAAAACAAGATAACAGTAACTTAGATTAAGTTTTTTTAAGTCTGGCAACTAATGTAAGAAATTAAAGATAAAGTTTCATGTTATTTCTTTCTTTTTACATCTCTTTACATCAATGTACTGAGTGCATCTGTTACAAAAAATTAGACCATTTTTGGTCAATTGTCATAAATTGTAATGCAAATCTTTTTATTAGGTGGAGAGTATCGTAAGTGCAGTAATAGCACTGAATACCATAATACTCTCAGGATGGTGTCTTTTTTTTCATTCCCAACATAATGTTTTATGATTATACAGCTTATAACTTGCAATATGAAATGTGTTTATCACCATAAATGTGGTGTAGAATTTCAGAACTGGTATAACACCCAAACTGGGCCATATTTTTTTTACACCTTTTGTTATGTTTTTTTTTTCCCTTGACTTGTTTGTGACAAATAACATCTGTATTAGATGAAGGTCTACTTAGGCAAATCAGAAGAGTCCAAGATGAAAGAGAACAGCTTTACAAAAACAGTCCTGTTGATTTCAGTGAAGTGCAAATTTAGCCACAGTAAATACAGCCAATACAATTAGAAGAACTATCGTAGTGACTGACATAAGTACTTGGATAACTGCAGTCAATATTTACAAGCAAGATATTTGAAAATGCATTCACATCATGCTTTCACAGTAATGTGCCTGTGCCAGACAGACAACTGTGAAAAAGTTTCAAAACTCTAGCAATTTGTTTGTGCAGATACAGATACAGTGAATATGGTCAATATACTGTATCAAGTATAACACTGGACCACACTGATTAACCCAGGCACCAGGAAAACAGTATATGCAGTTTATGAAATACATTTCTTTAGCCTAAAGTTGAAGATGACGGTTTGCCTGGTTGTCCATAATCCTTTACTGTGCGAAATTATTTGATGCATAGTCTCACACAAAGTGAAGTGTTGTAGTAAGAACAGTAGTGCCAAGTTTCAGAAGCTCCGCCATGTGTTCCTCTCTTATGTTTTGAGCCACTGGCTGTCAGGGAGCATTAGGCCTTAGCAGAGCAAACCCTGCAAAGTCTGATGGTGCTCTTCTCTTTTGGTGTAGGAGGGATTTTTGCAGCAAGTGCCTGGCAACAAGGTGTATTTTTGTATCTTCACTTGACATATCTGTTGTTTGCAGTAGCATTCCAAAGGTAAGCTTCCACAAGCTCTTCAATTAGCTGAACAACATAATGATAGTGAGAGCCATTACCACACTTTCTCTTGTAAATAACAAAAGAACTGAACACAACATCAATTAGGTAGAAGAACAATGTTTTGTTCCTCTTTTTGGTTTTCTGAATGCATTGGCAGTTCTTCAATATTTGATCACTTTCATCTACCCCTCCCATCTTGCTATTGTATTATAGTGCCGCATCAGGTTTGATCTTGGGAGTACCATCATGTTTGGTACTGCATGATACCACATCACCCTTATGCATGGTACTTAGCCTGTATACAGTCTGTGTTTTCTTGGGCCTTGCTCGCCAAAAAAATGCTCTCATTTTTGGGTTATCCTCCACAGCAAGTGAAATACTGTCTCCAGCATGAAGCTAGGCATCACAAAACTGTAGTGAAAATCCTAATTGTAAGTCTATGCCAGCAGTTCAATTGGTGAGAGCAACCAGTCACGGCCCCTGCTTGAACTATTTAAGTAAGCTCCCACCAGTCTTACACTGAAGCATTGTTTCTTTGCTGCAGCCAGAGGCTATGCCCCCCTCCCCCCCGTGTGTGTCTCCCGCTTTCCATTTGTGATTTCGACTTTCTGCCTTGTTCGTGCTTTGGACTTTCTGCTTGTTTGTGCCTCTCCAGCTTGCTAGGTCAGAAGTTGTTTTCTGCCTCTGGCTGCATTTCATGCTTCTCTCAGTCATATTCCTGCTGCACTCCTGTTCTTTCATGCCTTATATTTCTTTTCCGTTTTGATTCTTTTTAGGCTTTCTAATTTTCTTAGCATCCTGTTCACCATTTGCTTTGACTTGTGCTACTTTGGCTCCCATTTGCTGTTTTTCCATACCTTTGCAATCTTTCGGTTCCAACTACAATTCTACTTGTTTACACCTGACTCCTAGCTAGGCAGCCACTCCCATATGTTCTGTCATTCTTCAACAGATTACGTTCCCTAGTTTTGGTCCCCATATGCTCCTGTTTTCCCTAGCAGTTTAATTAGTTGTTTTTACTGCCACAGCCCCCCTAACTCACAATGCATCAGCACTAACACTAACCTCCCTTATGGAACTGGTTGGCATGCATTCATCATTCAGTCCAAGCTCGTATCATTCAGTCTCATTCTCTTTCCTAGTTGCCATTCACTGTCTCTTTTTTTTTTTTTTTTTGTATTTATTCCTCCTCTCCTCCCCGCCAGCTCTGGTCTCCTTGGGATCACCAAGGAGTCATCCCTCTGTGGTCTGCCCTACCTGGACAGTCCTCCGTCACCCATGTAGCCTCAGATTACCCCCCAGGCAGGGATGAGGTGGGCACCAACACCCCAAGCAGTCAGTAGCATCGGTCAGGAGGGTGCCAGGTGGGCGGCCGCAGATCTAGGGCAAGCTCCGGTGCTCTGTCTCTGCCAGAGCTGAAGGGCATTTTTCCCCTGTTTTTTGGGGAGTGGCTAGTGCCCTGACATCAAGGCATGGTACCAATGTCTGCCACTCCCCCACCTCTTCTCTACGTTGTCAGTGCTTGCTGCATCTCCAGCCTCCACCAGAGGGCAGCCGAGCACCAACCAGGGACCTCTGTCCCTCCCAGGAGAGGAGAACTGTCCTCTGGATGCTCAATCTTCTCCCTCCCCTGCTGACCCCCAGCAACCTGGGCTTGTTCCTGAACCCAGGTCGCTGGTGTGGCGTGAGATGTGGTGTCCAGCACTTCAACCCTCAGCACCACCGGGCTGGCCCTCCATTCACTGTCTCAATCAGCATTCAGCCTTACCTACATTTTATTTCTTCCATGTGCTCATGACCATCAGGCTTCACCATGGTCTCCCATTACTCCTGCATTCAGATGCCTGTCAACCACAACCATAGCATGGCTTCCAGAGTTCACCCTGTAAGCTGATGGTCTCACTTTGCCCCTTGAAGTCCACATCATGAGGGTGGATCCCATGACTGGGTAGGGTCCTTCTCTCTCTGCCCTTCAGGTGAAAATGGCCTATGTATGTTCTGGGGGAAGCTTTGACCATGCATATTGAGTCAGCAGTACCTCTTGATGTAGCATTTAAGACTTCAACTGTCAGAGAGTGGGGACCTTAAGTTCAAGGAGTCTCCTTTAGCTGTGCAGACTGAGTCAGCAGCACCTTTAAAAGTTATTCTCTCTTCAGCCACCTAAGATTCACCTGGTCTCCATGTCCTTCCCTTCCCTGCCCCTTGAATGTTCAGCTTCCACTCTAGGCCTCCATCATGGAGGATGGGTGAATTCCTTTCAGTGGTTGTTGATCTCCTCCTCCAGCCTTGGGGGGTGGGGCAAGCCAGTACAAAGGCAGTCCTTTAGCTGCATAGTTTGCTCGCATCACTCCCACGGCTTTCACATTAGAGGGACAGAGTAAGAGCCTCCCTCAATAATCCTTCTGCTGAATTGGGTCTCTAAACTGTAGTAGCTGAGCCATCACTAATTTATTCCAAGCTTGGAAGGAAGGTGATCAATGCCTTGGATCCCCCAGAGGTTTCCCCCTCATAGTTTTTTTTTCCTCTCCTCCATGTCAAAGGTCATAAAATTAGGTAGTCTTAACAACAGGTAGGTTTCTGCTGAGTTGGATTTGGATGGTGGCCCTCCTCAGTTTGCCATTCCCTCTCTCTTTACAGAAGCCATGCCTCTTCTACTACTATCAGTTCCAATATCTGTCAGTCATTGCTTGATTCAGTCCATGTCTGTTTCCAGTCATCTCATTGCTGTCACATCATCCTCAAGAAAGTGCAGTGTCGCTGCTTACTACTCCGTACATTTTGGGGCTCTTTCCTACTTTAGCCTAAAGAAATTTGTTCCCATGGTACCTCTAGGATAGGAACCCTCCTCAAGAGGATTTCTTTGTCTTCATGATACTCCAACAGGGTGGTAGTTCCCTGTGGAACAGACAGTGTGAATGACCATACTATTCACCTATGACAAACAACAATACATTCATTTGAATATCTTAAGACTATCAACAAAGTTGCACAAGCATAGCTCCTCACTAAGGTGTGAAGCCCATTGAATTAAAAGGCTATGCCTGCAGTTCAATAGGTGGAAGCAAGCAGCCTTGCCCCCTGCCTGGCTATTTAAGTCATCTCCCTCCAGTCTTACACTGAAGCAAAGTTTCTTTGCCCTACCATCATCCCCTTCTCCTCCAGTGACAAACTCTCTGTCCTCGGGGCCCTTCCAAGGTATCTTTAACCTAAAGGAATTTGTTCCCTCAGCACCTGTAGTGGCGGAACCCTCCTCAAGAGGGTTTCTTTGCCTTCACGGTACCCCAACAGGGTATTAGTTTCCCATGGAACAGAGATTGCGAATAACCCAACTATTCACCTAGGACAATCAACAATACATTCATTCAAATACCTTTAGACTATCAACAAAGTTGCATGAGCATAACTCCTCACTAAGTTGCATAAGCCCATTGAATCATTATTTATTGACAGTGCCATAAAACTCTGTTTTCACTTCCTGCAAATGCCACACAAGTCTGGGGCTTGAGTAAAAGTGATCTGTAAAAAGAAGGTACCCCCGTCCTGCAAAGTGGACCTAACAATTGAATTGCAATGTAATGACTTGTTTGCCCTGTCTTTAGAGCAGAGGCATTATTTACAACCTCTACTGTTACTTCAAGATTATTTTCTTTCTGGATAAGCATTCTGCTCTGTATTGTCCTCCTCAGGGCCTGTGACGATCTGGTTCAGTGTTATATTTGGTACATTGTTTTACCTGCATATACCACATAATTCCATGCATAGCCTCCCATCCCACCATTATCTGAATAGCTTTTACGTAGCTTATAGATTTTGATGCCAAATTTGGAATGTTTCAAGGGCAGGTACTGCTTAAATCCCAGACAACCTTTGAAGAGTAAAAGAGAGTGATCTATACTGATGTATCTGATGTATCTGAGAGGAGTATACACAATCACAAACTTGTGCAGAAAATTGAAGACAGTTCTGATTTTTCTAAATTGGTCAGGGGATGTTGCAAATCTGTCATTATCCACAAAATGCAGGAACTTTAAAACATTCATGAGCCTGTTTCTGCTCACAAGTGAGTGTAAAATAGGCATGGAGAGGAATGGGTCTATGGATCAGTAATCTGAAAACTGTGTTTTTTCACCTTCCCAGTCAACAGGAAAATACTAATCAACACATACATTTCAGATAAAGACACTGGTTTCCATGATGAAGTACATGGAAATTCAGTTTGAGTACCGCTAGGCAGAAATTGTTCAGCATATCAGTTAGTTTTCAAAGAAATATTTTTTATAATACTGCCACTACCATCAGGCTCTGTCTCCAAAAAGAATATTTGCAAACACTTACATTATGCTGGGTTGTCACACAAAGGGAGATTAATCCCATGAGTTTCTGTGAACTGAAATGTTTCTACCTGCTGCTCATTTCTACACCACAGAATTTCAGACACACTTTTCTGGTTTGTACCAGTACTGTTTGCCGAGACATTGTGCGAGACTTGCCAACTTACTCTGCCTCTTCCAAAGGCTCTGTCTCTCCCTCCTGGACTTGTTTTCCCCCTAGACTTTTTGTTCCTTTTGCCTCAGCCTCTCCCCTCTACTGAGACTGATTCTCTGTCACCTGGGGAGTCCTGTATCCATTCACTTGCTGAGCTTTGTTCCATTTCACTTTCTCTGCTTTCTTCCCTTTCAGTTGTCTGTCAGGACATGTTTCTGTTACTTACTCTGTTTCTCTTAGGCTGATTTGCTTTACCTCAGTAGATGTGTATGGACCACTTTCACTTGCCATTCCCTGTCTCTGTCCACATACTGTGCCTCACCCTCTTTTATTGTTCTGCCTGCCTTGTCCCATGCCATGTTCAGTGCCTTTGTCTTTATTTGCCATGCCTCAACCAATGCCACTTTCATTGCCTTTGTCATTTTAGGCTGCCCTGTCTTGCCCCATGCCACTTTCAGTTAGACATGTGCAGAAGAAAAATTCCGCAGGCGGAATTTTGGTAAAAGTCAGACTTTCACTTCTGTGAAAGTTCAGAAATACTTTCACCAACTTTCACAGACATTCCACTGCATAACTATAGAATAAATGTAAGACCTCCGGGATAATGTATTGAACTACAGGGAAAAAATTCCACAGAACTGATCACTGTCAGTGTTCAGCTCTGTGGCTTTTTCCCCCTACAATTTAACTCATTAACCCTCCCATCAATCACTGGCCCCTGGCCCCTGGTGTGTTGTGCCTCCCCCGCTGATCACCGGCCCCATATTACCACTTCATATAAAAAATAATATGCTCTTTCCTTGGTGGCTAGTGGCACCCCCATCCACCGATTGCCGGCCCCATGTAAAAAAATGTTATTGTCCATCCAGTCCCCTCACCCACCTGCAGATTGCCCCTCCATGTCAAATATAAAATACCCTTACTCACCATTGCCCAGTTTGAGACAAATATAAGAGGTATGCTGATGGAGGGAAGCCTAGAAGGCTGGCAGGGACCAAAAAATGGGAAAGAATGAAGCGAGGGGGAGAGACAATGACATCCAAGTGAAGCCCTCAGCCTGTGATGACTTTAGAGTCAGCATGGGAGGAAAGGATAGTTGAAAATGAAGGAACAAGAAATGATGGCAGAATGAAAGCCTGGAAGGCTGGAATGGTTACGATGAGATAAGATGGCCAGTAGGGTAGAGGAAGAATGAGGATCGGTAATGAAAGATGTAGACATGGAGTAGAGGGAGAGATAAGATGAGCGGTCCAAAATGAAGGACATGGGGAAGAAAACATGCAATTAGGGAAGGTAATAGTAGAACAAGAAAAATGCCCAAAAGAAAGCATGGGGGGTGAGGTTGCGGTCCAGAGGGTAGCAAAGAAACTACATATGGCAAGGTACTGCGATGCAAGGAACTGGTAAAAATGTCAAAACCATACTGAATGGACCAGGAAAGTGCATGAGAAGCAGATGGCAGTGGTCCCAAAATAGCTCCCAGTTCACTGCAACAGACAGCAGCATGAGAAAACAACAGGAGTTCAAGGAGCTGGTAGCAAAGCGTGCAGAAGGAGGCAGGGTATGTGAGCACCAACCAAAGATACAGAGGAAAAAGATCAGAATGGAATCTTGGTCTCTGGAAGTGTCGCAGGAACAGAGCCAGGTGGAATACACAGGGACTGACAGAGATGCTGATCATAAGGGCACAGAAGGTCATGGCTGAATCTGGGATTCAGAGTTGTGAGCCAAAAGATCGACAGAATGAGTCGCATGAATATAAGATCTAGGCACAGTCTCGATGTGTGAATAAGGTATGGGGTCTGACATGCAGCAGGATCATGAGCAGGGGAAGGATGTAGAGTGGGGAGAATTGGTAGGCAGAGTCATGGAAGATGAGGGATTCACATGGGGTGTAAATGGGAGGAGGACAAGAGCAACCAGAGAAGCCAGCATAGCTGGACAACAACACACCAAGAGTGAGCAGGCAAGGGTCATATCAAAGGCAGAGGCAGGAAGGAGGGTCCAAAAAGAAATGAACAGGAGACAAACACAGAAACAAAATGGGAGAAAACCAGGTAATGAAGGAGAGAATGGGGGGGGACGAATTGGAGGACACAAGGGAAAGCAATACCACGAGAATGAAAAGGAAGGGGGGTGAACGAGAAGAGAGAGGGAAGGAGAGGGAAACAAAATGGGGGACAAACAGCAGAAAATGGCCACTGCATGAGGGGCAGGAGTGGGCAGAAAGTAGAAAGGCAGTGAGCTGGTGGTCAGAGGTGCTGCAAGACACATCAGTGTCAGAGGAAAGGGAGACAGATGGAAGGGGAGCAAGGAAGTGTGGTGCAGCAAGGAAAGAATGAATTCCGGGAATAGCCAGGAGGAGAGGCCTTTAAAGGCCTGATGGGGTAATGGTTTGTTGCTCCGCCCATTGAACTACAGGCATAGCCTTGCAATTATTTGGCCAGCCTCATCCAATTCAAATTTCATTTGATCTTTTATTCATCTGCATTTTGCTGCATCTATTATATTCTGCCAATAGGTAGTGCTCAGGAAACACACCTTCCATGTCTGATTCTGATTCTGAGTAGGTGTCTGAATCACAACTTGTACCCCCAGCTGACTTACTGTCTGCAAATATTTCATCAAGAGCATGGTTCACAGTAAACTATTTTTTGACATGGCAGAATCAGTTTCACAATGCCAGTATCAAAATCAGTGGCATGGGGTCATAATGTCGTAGGAAACAAAGTGCGGCAAAACAATGCCGCAGTCAAAATTGCATATGTGAAAAACAGAGTCAGTGAAAACTTTGACCAAAACAATAACGGGGCACACCAGACTAACAAATGGAAAACATTCCCATTTCTTTGCTTTTTGCAGGGTGCTCCACCCTGAACACCCCCCGACATGGGGGGCTTCTCCAATCAAACCCCTGAAACTAAATTAACTAACTCTGAGCGGGGTTGTGGACTGAGGAGATAAAGGGAAACTTGGGAGGGGGACTTAATTTTTTGCCAAAGTAAAAAAAAAAACATGTCGGGAGACAGGGAACCAAACCCCATCTCTGGGTCTCCATTGCTCCAGGTGATTGTGCCTTAGCCACTCCACCATAGGAGCAGCTCTACCAGGCACAGCATCTGTGGCTTCTTCAGCCCTTCCTCTAGGTCACAGTGAGTGACAGGGGTAGTGGTAGTTTCCTGCCACTATTATACCCCTGTTGTTCTAATTCATTTGGTACTTTTGACTGCACGGTTCTTTCTGCGCTGTTTCAGCAGCGCTATATTGACCTGTCACAGGCTGTGAGTATGGATGGACTGATTGGCAGTGAGGCAACTTCAGGTTCAAACAATAATATGTTTTATTCTTCCACAGCAGAACAAAAGAAACCATACAGCGAACTTAGGCGACAAAATAAAAAAGGAGAAAATAGGCTTTCAATAAAACAGCATAATAACTGAGACATACTGCAACAACTAGAAATGGCTAGCTGTCTTAGGTGTTTTCCATCCAACACCTCGCTCCTATCTGCCTGAACTCAGAACAGGTATACCTTTATACAGGTAGATGCATCATGTGATGCTTAGCTCCACCCACATTGAGGACAAACAGAAAGAAACAGTTTATTTTTAGACAACTTATCATTTTCCTTTACAGCAGAGAACAATTATATGCTTCACTGATATATGTATGTTGTTTTTAAGTTAAACTACCAAATTCCAAGCGTTTTGAGCACCTGCTGACCTCAGAAATACCGCCCACAACAATACCTCACTTATAAAATAGATGGTGAAATGGCCGGCCAGCTCTAAAGGAGCATACTATAGTGGGAAGAAGCAGAGGAGTCTTAATGGAGGCTCAGAATGTGAGGAATGGTTCCAACACCCTATTTCAGACGTGAAGGTAAAAACAAACCCTTCTTTTCCTTCAAGTGCCCTTTTTTGTTCCCGGACAATCATTTGCTTGCCAAAAGAACACTTTATGCTACACACTTCGAGGTTACTGCATTATGTATGTAGCATTAACCCCAGCTGCATGAACGTGTGCTTATTCATGGCAGGAGTGTGCACAGAACAGGTCAGGAAACGGACAAAGCAACCCGCTAAATCGCACTGCCGAGGAACAAACTGCACCAAATCATTGCGGTCTCCAGGCCGCGGCTTTGCTGCTCCCGAATCTGCCCTCTTTCACCTCTACCAGCTGGTTGTATTTTAATGCAAACCCTGCTTCCCTTAAAAAAATACTGGAAGGCAATTCTCTTCATTATTATTTTACAGGCAGCCATGTTTTCCAAATTAAATAAAACGAACCAGGGAATTCTATAATCTTTACCTGCATACATACTGCATACATAAGCGCGATATGTAAACAGTATAAGATGCTTGTCTTGTTACATTTCTGTCCTTATTCTACCAATTATTCAAAGAGCTTTAGACTGTGTTTGTGGTTGAGGGAAATAGTGAAGGAGTGGGACATAGGTGGTTTCTCCAGGCAGCGATACAAATAACACAAAACAACACAAAGAGCAACATACAATTTGACAAACCACAAAATGGGTGGCCAGCCCAACAAACCCACGCATAAAGGACACTACATCAAACAAGACAAATCCATCGCTACTTCAGAGGTGGCACCAGCTGCACAGTGATAATGCCCACAGCCTCAAACACATTGAGATTCTTTCACATGACCCAGTACTAAATCAGCTGTGCTACTGTAGAACGTTTTCCGCTTAGATAACAATACACACCTGGGGAAACTACAGTATCTCTAAATAACAATTAATGTATCTCTCTTTAATGCAAATTGCTACAAATTACTGCCTAATTAGTAACACTGACTGCATACACCTAGTGAAATTTTTTTTCATTCTCCTGCTCCAACCCCTAAAGCAGTTCCTCCTTTACAGGATAAAAAAATAGTTTTCTTTTCTTTTTAAATGATGCTTTACAATAAAACTGCCTATGTATCTGTGTTGTTACTATACATTCTCAATAATTTTTCTCTGAAACAAGCATTTTTGAGCTCACATTAGGAACTCCAACTGAAAGCTCTTTTTTTTGCTGCCCCACTGCCAAGTGAAGAAATGGCATTAGATCTATGCCTTTTGTAGATGTCCATCTGCGCAAAGGTTAGGTCACATGACAGCTCACCACACCTCGTCACCCCAATTCTACACAAATCTCCCTGTGCCCCAGTATAGGTGTCCATGTGAAAACATGATCCATTTCCATGCTATTCAATGGTTCCTTTCAAAACCAAATGTACTCAGCACCCACAGTAGCACAACCACCCCTACACAATAAGTATACCCAGCACCCACATTTAAAGGGTTAAAAAAATAATTATTGTAGACTCATTTTAAAGTTACAGTTGAGTTTGCATACTATTTCAGATGTAGCGGGGATTAGAAATCCCAGTTGCAGATGGCACACGCACAAGGCGACATGTCACCACATAATAACTTATTTAGTTGGATGGCCATGTCATGTACAGTCTCAGAATTTTAAAATGTCAGTATACTGATCAATGATGATGCTACTAGTTCCTTTAAACAGGCTCGAATTCCGGATACATTGCACTGTATGTCCACAGACGCTATTATTTCACTTGCCCTTCATGCCTATATGTGAGTCATATGAATTGCACTGATACCCCCAATTTGTTAACATATTCCCTTTTCATAGGAACCAAAGTAGGTCTTACGAATCACTTTTTTAAATATTCAGACAAGTATCCATAGTCTGAGGTCAAATATTAAAGTATTCTGTACTGGTGCAAAAAAGATTTAAAAGGGAAAAAAAAAAATTTTTTACCTCCTCCCGCACTCCAGCATCCCCCTCTCCATCAGGCATACAAGTACTTCCATTCCCTCCAGCCATCCTCCTGAGCTCTGCTTCCCTTGCTACATATTGCAGCCGACCCTCTGAGTCATCCCAGCATATCCCATCGCCGGGCAGTCCCCCTCCTCCGAGGAGAAAGGCACCGGGGGGCAGGGAAACCCAGCACACTGTTTTTCTCACTGACCCAGGGTGCTGCTGTGGAGGAGCAGGCTCACTAGAAGTTCTGGTGGTGTGGAGTGTACGGGTGCCACCATCCGGCAGCCGCCAAAGTTGTTCTTCTTTTCTGGTTCTGTCCCTCTTGTGCCACTCCCTGTAGTGCTGCCGGTCTCCACTGGGGGCCACTACAGAGTGAGGCTTCCCTCCTACCCCACCCCAGGAGAGGAAAGCAGTCCTCCGGATGCTCAATCCTCCCCTTCCCCTGCCACCCCCCCGGCGTCCCGAGTCCGTTTCTGAACCCGGGTCACCAGGGTGGGCTGAGGTGTGGCATCCAGCACCTCAACCCTCTGCACCACTGGGCCGGCTGGGAAAAACATTTTTAAAGATTCCCCCTTCCCAAGTGACCAGGGCTAGTCTCTTGATCACCCACTCCCTATCCCAGTCTCCTTCTACCCACCTCTTCCCTTCCCAGTACGATACAGTACAGTATTTGAGGGTGCTTATTGACAGATGATGGCTGGCTAAAGGTGTATGATACAAGAGGCACCTTGCCTCAAACTTTCAGCAATCCCGATTTTCAAATGCAGGCTGCGTTGAAATTAAGATGCCTTGTGCCCAAGCTGCCCTGCACCACCCTTGTGACAGAAGTACCCTTGTGCTAGGTCACATGGGGGCTTGCGCCACAGTGGGGCAAGGTGAGCAGAGGACTGTGCCGATCACTGTCAGTGACAGTAATTAAGGAACCAGTGTCTAGGGTGAGGTGGGTGGGGCAGTGGGTATAGATCTGGCAGGTTGGGGGGTTCCAACTGTTTGGAGTGTGGAGGGACCTTGCAACACCAGGGAATAATGTGAATAATCATAACAATATTGAGAATGGGTGATCGGAGTGGAGGTACAACTAGACACCAGGGATTGTTCATAACACTACAGGGAATGAGCAATCTGGGGTTGGGGTTGAGAGACCAGTAGATACTAGGGAGTTTGCTGTTAGGCAAGACGGGTACTCTGGGGGTTGCATAGGCATCCTAGTGAGCCCATAATGGGCATGGAAATGGTCCCTTTGGGTACTGCAAACTCTAATGTTCACCCTATTCCAAGAGTAAGTAATCTAACATGGGTACAGAATAAGAGAATGGGGTGAGCATTAGGGTTTGCAACCCCAAGGCACACCCCTTCCAGCATGCAGAGTGGGGGTGGAGTGTTAGGGCCCTGTGCTACCATCCACAGAATGTGTACCTCAGCACCCTGAACAATATTAGATATGTGCCCCCCTTAACTCCAACAGACATATGTAGTAACCTAATATGCACCCGAACCCAAATGCTAACTCCAGAACAAGTGGCTGGCAGTATAACCCAGAGGTTAGAGGAACTAGGTGTGAATGAGCTTGATACATCCAGCATAACAGACCTGACCTCAGTTTGATTCTTACAACCTCCACGTGCATACTGTGTGACTCTGAACAAGTCACTTAACCACCCAGTGCTCCCATGTCGCCCCTGAAAACAGTGGTTAAGTGACTTGCTCAGAGTCACACAGTTTGCAAGTGGAGGTTGTGAGAATCAAACATGGGTCTGGTCTGCTGGATGTATCAAGCTCATTCACACCTCATTCCTCTAACCTCTAGGCTATACTGCCAGCCCATTTCTATCCCTAACATTTCCAAAGTTTTACCTTTCTAAAGGTCATTACTTCTAGAAGTGATATCATTGGAACAGTATGAGCTAGGACTTTAATTTTTGTATTGAAATGTTGAGGACAGAACTATGACTCTGTATATTGCTATATATTGTATCAGTATAGGCACATAAAATAAATATTGATATGCATTTGTTCCCATGTCATGATTAATTAAAACAAATTCCCATGAAGGTGTTAAAAATGTATATCAATGTTACCTTTATATAACACAATATATAGATTTGCTTGACCATGTAGTAGTGATACCAAGCTTTCATTTACAAATAAAGTTCCTAGCCCCAACAGTTCCAAACGTATACCTTTCTAAAGGTAATTACTTTGACAAGTAATAACTTTGTAACCAGTGGGGCTAGGATCTCAATTTGTTTCTTAAATGAATGTTTGGGATCAGCACTGTGACTCTATGTATTGTTATCAATTTACTTCAAACATACATAAAACACATGATAAATGCATGTGGTGTATGGGAAAATCTACCTTCATGATTTATTTATTTATTTAAATTTTGGTGACCGGGTAGGCCCACTGAGACCATGACAGTCCCTTTTTCAGGGGAGACCCGGGTTTAGTTACAAGTACCCAAAGGGAAAAAGGGGGGTTTAATACATACGACTGAGATGTTTACAACTCAACAAGTACTGTACATGACAATGGTTCTATATATACAGCTGAGAAGTTATACAAAATTGACAAGAAAAGGACAGCATGCATTTGCAGATACAACATATTGCCATAGGCACAAGGTTATAAACCATGTTTTAGTTTATGAGGAGCTTATTATCTCAATGACCCATGAGCCTGATGGAAGGATTACTTGCTAATTAACCCCATCAAGATTATACAGTAGTTTACCAGTCATTTATTTTATATAATGCATTAGCATAATCTGTTTACTTTTCTTTAGATTACATTTGCAGTCATTTCCAGATTGCCTTTTCATTTTTGCCCTATTGTTTTTACTTGGTGTAGTGGCATTTTTGGTCAGTCCAGTGCGTTGTTTCTTCATGTTTTGCATAGCATACTGTCCCTTTATATAAGGAAGTGTGACTGTGGCAATCTGTCCTTTACTTCAGCATGGCATCTGTGGTCAGGAGTAGTGTGGGCTTTGCACTTGGGAGCATCATGTGTCTGTGGTTTGGACAGTCAAGATGGGTTTGGTTGGGAATGGCAGCTGAACAAGCTCTGAGTCAGTAGCAGCAGCATTGAGAGTATGACATAGTTGCAGGATGTTGGGGACTGTGACAGAAGCATGGAGGGCCTGGCATCAGAGATTAAGGAACATGACTATTTGATGAGAAACAGGGGAAGTTTTAGACTTCTGTGAAGCTGCATATATTATTTGTTTGGTTTGGTCTGCATGGGTTTTTGTTGGTCTGGAAGTCTTTTCAGTGCATGCTGTGGTAGTGTTTTAAATTTGTATTGACATTGGTGTCATTAGTTTAGTAGGTATATTAATTGATGTGTTAATTGGTTAATTGATTTGGTAACTAATTGTGATTAGCTTTAGGGCTGTGCAGGGGCTGATAGAAACTATTCATATTTAGCCACATACAAAATAAAAAGAAAGAAACAGCCCCCTTCCTTCTCCCCCAGCCCTAAACCAAGTAAAGTGCAAACCTCATCCCCTCACCCTCTATTAAAAGACCAGTGCCACCCATCTCCCCCAAACCAACACCCACAATTAGCTATTTTATTTAATGCAAATCCCTGATGTACGACAAGATCAACCTGCCCAACTCCACAGCCAGCCACCATCTTACTTATTATTATTCAATGGCTCATTGTTATAGAAAATAAAAAACATTTAAAAAAATGTTTTTAGTAGATTTTTAGTGTGGCAGTATATCTTTGTTTCTTAAAAAAATGGCTCAAGTGTATGCTCAGCCATACAGTGATGTTATTGTGTAATAACATCACTGTCTCAGGCATACACTGACCAATCAGAGTCTAGGATTCTTTCTTGTCATTGTATAATTGTGCTTAACAAAATGTAATTGAAGTCCCCTCCCCACCATGGCACAGCACCACCCAGCAACACTGAATTCTATTAGAACTCGAAGTCAGGGAGTCAAGAAGGGCAACATCACATGATCAGTTGGTTTTACTATAGCAAGCACGCAAGCAATTTCATTCATGAGAAAGCAGCCAGGTGTAGAGGAAAGCGGGTTGAGCTGGCCACCTTCTTTACTCCAAGGTAAAGACAGAGACGCTCAATGGGACGGGTGCCAGTGATAAAACTTAAATTGCAGAACAGGCCAGTCACAGTACACCATACTCGAACAAACAGTACTGAAGTCCAAAGATTGATAAATAACTGTGTTACCTTTTATTTTGTAGTGCAGACAAAATTAAAACAAAAGACCAGCTCCCACAGGAGTGAGAAAACTTTCTAGCATTTCACCGATAGGCTTTGTCAAGGAATTCCTTTGTTTGTTTGTTCGAGTATGGTATGCCGTGACTGACCTGTTCTGCAACCTTCCTGACTCCCCAGCTTTGTTCTTACCTTGGATAATCCTCTTGTCTGCATAAGGCATTCTCACAAAACTAAATGCTGCTGTCATTCCTCCCTCTCTTATTGCCACCTATATTCTTAACATTCTGTGCTGCCTTTTTCCCCGAACAACTATTTTACCTTCAAACCACAATCATGGCAGACTGTATATACAATAACCATAGTAATGCACCTTCTGATTCCTGTTTCTCTGTGTCTCATGGAGGTCTGGATTGGCAAATGTGAAAAGTGAGCTCAGGCCACACAGTTGTGGACCAAGAAACCCCAGGCACTCTTTTCTCTCTCTCAAATGTGAAATGAGAACAGTCTCTCTGCAGGATCAGGAAATGCTGCTGCTCATAAGTTACATAAAAAGTCACATACAATTAAAAAAAACACATGGCAATCAAAAAAAAACTCTGTATGAACTGGACAACTGGGGAGAGTGATGCTTAGGCTACAACCTGAGACTGCAAGAAAACAGCAATCAGGAAATGCTTCATGATCGTGGACTCAGTAAGTGGCTCAGTAATGTAATTCCTCCCTCCTTTTGTGGCAGTATTCACTAAAAATAAAAAATAAATGCACTTTTCCATAGTTAATCTCTTCAAACCACTGCTCCTGACAACTGTAGAGTTCTCAGTGGCAAGCCAGCATTGGAAGCCTTTAAACATGTGGTACTCTACAGGTTATTCTTATAAGTGGGCTCCACTAAAAAGATGCAGACCCAAACAAAATTCTTAATTTCTGCCTTTTGTTAGTGGACAAGAAATGTTATCAGTGCATCTTTACAATTCACACAACAAATTAATGAAAGTCACCCTTTCTTCTCACCAGGCTTGCCAATTTCTTGAAGAAGTCTTCTTTTGCTTCAGCTTTTGCTAACCTCTTTCATGCAAAGGTTTGTTGCCCTAATTATACCCCCTTATTCTTCTTCACTGTGCCTCTGTTCCTTTCTGGCAATACCCACCTTTGAGGCATTTTCTGAGTCAGTCTCCCATTTCTTTAAAATCTGCCATCCTTAAGTACAGGACCCTCATCCTCAGAGTGGTTCACCTCTGCTCCTTTCCTTATACTGAACTCCCTCTGTATGGTGGCCACAGGTACAGTACCGACTGTGACATACTGTATTTTATGAAACACCTTGTACACTATGAGACAGGAAGGAAGGACGGATGGACTGACTTTCTGTATGATACCCTTGACACTAAAAATGCAAATACTTTTCCCTGATCATAGCTTTTCACTCCAGCAAACACATACATACAAAAAAGAACTGGACCCAAACTGACAGCCAGCCTGTTACCTAGATTATACCCTGTTGGTCAAATTCTAAATTTCTGCCATTCTTCAGTGGGTATGAGATATTATCATTGTATCTTTACAATTCATACAACAAAATAGTGCCTATTCACTTGCACGGTATAATTTCCTACAGAGGTCTGATAATGGCATTTTTAGTGTAGATAGTCATTTATGCATTATGTACGTTAGTCATTTATGCATTATGTACATTTTATTTTCCCTGTTGTTCTACTGAACAGTTAAGATAAATTCTATTTTGCGCTGACTGAAAGAAAGCAAGGACCTTAAACAGTGTCATGCTCACTGCAACACCTCTTTTATAAGCTAAGAGTTTGTTTACTCAGAAAGGAACTGGTTTGGGATCTCCTTAACACAAAAGGCAGAAATCCAATTAATATTCATCACTTTTCTAGTAATAAAATTGGGAGCATATGTATGTGTGTATACAGTCAAGAATAATGATGGACTAGTTATCCCCTCTTCTATCATTAGCAGTGTTTCCTAAGCATTATTCATCAGTCAGTTGCAAAACTTAACCGATGAGAAGCCCACCAAAAATAACATACTGTAATCATGATAAATAATTGTAGCTTAAAACTATCATTTGTTGTGTAAAATCAGTAGCTTTTGAAAACTATGATCATTACACTGCAAAATATTAATTTGTTCCTTAAGTATTCCTAGACAGAACTGAGTGGTACAGAAACAATTTACGAGGGATATGTTTATGAAGAAGGATGAGGGTGTACTAAGGACTTAAATTCTTCAAGATACAGTATAATTTTTGTCTTAGCAAGAACACAAGAGTTATCCAAAGAGTAAAAGGGACATATGTTTTTTTGCATCATTGTTTTATTTCAGGTGTATTTTATTTCCACACAGTGAGAAATAATGTAACCTTCTGCAAGCAACTTATGAACAACTGTCCATTAAATTGTCATTTATTCAGAAAGACCAGTTCAGTTACATGTTACGCTTTATTGGAAGCAAGTGGTCTCTATATGTTAATTGTTTTCTGGTTTTAAAAAATGCATCATATTGTCGGCATCCTTTCCTATAATAGGTATTACATAACTTGAAACTCTTAAAGGGGACATAACATTTGTGCTAATTGTCAGCTGTTTATAAAGTTCTTATTTTCAAAAATGATATGCATTCCCCTAAAGTATCCATATTTAACTGTACTTGAATAAAAAGTGGTAGGAAAAAAGTGTATTTTGCATTGTTTTGTTTTTATGGGCAGCATTCTGTTACAGTTCTGTTCCTGGAACTAATTATTTAAAGTGTGTACTATGTCACTCTTTTTGCACAGAATGCTAATTATGAGCTATTGACCTATCAGAACTATGTTTAGAGTTCTGTGCACGAACTGTGACATAGTAAAAACTCCAAATTATTGGTTCCATGAACAGAACTGTAACAGAATGCTGCCCATAAAAACAAAATGATGCAAAATACACTTGTTTTGTATCACTTTTTATTCAGGTATAGTTAAATATGGATAATTTAGGTGAATGCATATCATACATGTGAATAAGAATTATATAAACAGCTACCAATTAGAAATTATGTCTTTTCCTCTTTGATACTTATGTTGTGATCAATAATCCCAGAATCAATTGCTGTATGGCCTTTTTTATTGAACCCTCCTCCTCCTCCTCCTCCTGCACCCTTTTTTGGTTATTGCCATTGCACTGTCTGGCTTCCTGTTCATCTGTCCTTATGCCTATACTACCACTCCTAGCCAGTAGCCACAGTTGTATCAGATTGTATAACCTGCGGTAGCCTTCACCATCTGTAGTGATGACAACCCATGGTGTTCCCTGCTGCAGTACTGATTTTGGGTACTAATGCTTGCTAAGTTTTAAATGACATTAGAGTGATCGCAGCCATTACTAAATTATTGTGTTCTACAGTGATCATTATCATTATGGATGGTGATGATTATCACTGTATTAGTTTCCTCTTGAATCTCTGCTTTTCGTTTGAACTCAGATTGCATCAAGGGACAGCTGTGCTAAATCAGTAGCTGTAGCCAAACAAGACCTTCAGCCTGCCACACTGGTGCTACTATAAAGGCTTATTTTTATATGTCCTTTCTGTGCTATCTTGCACTCCAGTCCCCAGGGGTAGCAACGAATCCTGTAAAAAGTGTAGCGGCAAGTTTGCTACAATATCTTTGTGCTCAGGTACTTGATTCTTAATGTTCAGTTCTGGGCCAGGCATGTACAGTACCAGGGGTGGCTAAGAGAGTTGCTGATCCTCTCACTCATTTGCAGAAGCAATATTTCCAGAGCCTGGCATTAGCTGCACAGGAGTTACCATGTTACGTTCCCACATTCGTATGGCAGCTAAAAGATAGGATGGCTAGGCCTTAGTATGCCAATCAGAAGTCCTAGACAACAGAAAAGGATTGGAGAAATGTTTAAGAATTCAGAATTAAGAGTGGGCCATTGCTGCTTTGCTGTTTGTCATAAAATATTTGAAGCACAGCAGTTGCAGAGGCTGAGCAATGATATCAGTGATGTTTTGTCTCATTCTCAGTGGCAACAATTTGGGGCAGTGGCATCAGAAGTAGACGAATTGCTGCACCAAGTTCCCTCATTTCTGTGGCAGTTGGGAGGCATGATGACTGGACATTAAAATGCCAGTCATTAGTTTCGAGAACCAGATGGTCCTGTAAAAAAGAAGGAGGAGGTGAAACCATTTCTGAGGATCTGGAATCTTCAAAGATAGAATGGAGGCAGGCCAATATCTGAAGACCAGTGGTGCTGGTTTGAGGTGGCTCATAAGGCTATATTCCACAGTGGTGGTAAGCCAGTACATACCAGGCATTTTATGGCAGACATTGTGTGATTCTATAGGGTCTTAGGCTTGAAAAAGCACATGTAAGCCTTCAGAGTTAGTAATGTAATGGAGCGTTGAGTATGCTGGCAATCAGGAAGAGGACAGCGGGCGACTGTTAAAGCCCGGTACATGTGAAGACATAGCCACCATGCTGCCATAAATCTGCACCAGCCCACATTTAAGTTCCATTTTAGGGCTTCATTTTGACTTTGTGTGGCACATTTCAGGTCTCTTAGGTCACTGCAGCAGCAAAGCAAGACAGCTATAGGAAGGAGCTATGGAAGAATGGCTTCATACCCTCTCTGGACAGGTAGCCCATGAATAGAGTGACTCAATTAGAGATAGTCAATTTGGGCTAAGTCAAAATAGTGTGTGTGAAATGAATTACGTTATATGAAGAGTGCAAGTTAAGTTCACCGCTTTCATTTCGGCAGGCAGTCACAGAGGTAGCTAGTGTTTGAAGCATGTAGGTAGTTGTTTGGATGGCCAATTTTGGGCTGGCCATATAGTGTAGTGGTTACAGTCACCATCTGTGTGGCTGGCAGACCTGGGTTCAAGACTGGCTGTGAGGAGACTTTTTTTCATTCTCATTTCACCCACCCTCCCAACTTTGTTTCCCTCAACCTCCCAGTGTGAGAAGATTTGATTACCCCCAAACGTTCTCCCCCTCTCTGACTTGGGTCACACTGTAGAGTATCCTTCCCTGAGTTTTTCCCCTGTCTCTGAATTGCATCCCTTCCCCCCAAAGATGGTCATTTTAGTTAGGGGGGTTTGGGGGTGCAAAGCCCCTTGCAAAGTGAAGTGCATGGGGCAGAGCACCTGCAGAAAAAGTCACTACAGCTGTTTGCTGTTTTTGAAGCATACTGTAGTGCTTCTCACTGTTCTGCTTGTGGCTGTTGTTTGCTCACTTTTTTTGTCTGCATCATTTTGTAGGCGCTCTTTTGACATGGAACCCTCTGGACAGCACCCTGCTATATACAGAGGCATCCAAAACAGATCAACAGGTGATGGGAACTTGGTCAAAGGTGAAGGAATTGGGGGTGATTATTGGAGAGACCTCATACATATAATACTGAAGGGGCCTGAAGCATAGTGAGCATATTTTAGGCAGTCAAATAGGTTTCTGCTGACACACTTGCAATTTACACATATGTACTGTACAGCAGGACTCCCACAACAGTGGTGAGGACTCAAGGGAGTATGGCAGGACTCATTTGCTCCCCATAGAGGTTGCAACATGGGTAGTTAGCTATAGCATGTTGACAGGGGAGATGCACAAGCTTGGAAGATGGAAGTCACATGCAATGAAACAACATATACTGTACAGTATGTTCATATATGCTTTTCAGCAATTTTCTTTTCATATATTTAAAGAGACACTGTCCGCTGTGTCCTTCAGTTTGTATTCAGTGGTAACTAGTTTGCCCCTAGGCACACATTTGGCCAACTATGTCTCTAGAATGCCCCAATATGTAAAATATTTAACCGTTAACACCTTTTTCACCACGTTTGTAAATATTTTCAGACTGAACGGTCCACGCTACTTCAGCCACCCCACCAGAAACATATTCCCACCACAAACACACATCTGGTACACAGCTCAGTCCTGAAACTAAACTTTTTGCCATATGTATTTCAGGAACCACGCTATCCAGTAGAGTACACTACCAGATTCTTTATCACATTTTGCGTGTCTCAAATAAATCAAGCACTGATACTGCTGCTAAATAAATTTAAAAAATGGAGCCAGGAACCCAGGTTGAGTTACATGGTTCCATGGTACTGGATAACATGGTTCCTGAAATACATGTAGCAAAAAGTTTAGTTTTGGGACAGAGTTGTGTGCCAGATGCGCATTCATGGTGGGGGATATGCTTCCAGTGGGGTGGCTGAACTAGTGCGGACACTCGGTCCAAAATAGCTACCAAAGTGGTGAAAAGGTAACAAAGATTACTTTTTATACGTAGTGGGGCAATCTAGAGATGTAATTTGCCAAGTATTCCCCTAACTGCAAACTAGTTACCAATGAATAGAAATTGAAGGGCACAGCTGACAGTGTACCTTTAAAGAAGGATGGCGGGGCCTATACAAAGGGACTGGGTTATTGCTCTCTCTTTTGCACAATTGGCAGTGGTCAGTGAATAAATGCAGCAGCATGGGACACAACTTACCATCAGCAATGCCCAGGTCTGTGTTAGTTGGCTGGGGTACAAACACATGCTGTGGATCAGTTTGGGCCTATGCTGCAGGAGAAAAGTTGCAAACGTCCAGCTCTGGTGTTCCTGGTGATTCATCTATGTTGAAAGGATGGAATGTGGGGGAAAAAATTGGTGGTACTGCTATGGAAAATGAAGGCAGGCTTCAGGCTGATTCAGCTAAGCTTCCCAACACCCAGACTGTTTAGTCCCATATCAATCAGCAGAAGGAGTAGTTCCACACCAAGGACAAGAAGGCCATTGAAAAGATCCAAAGGAATATAAATGGAGAAATGGGGGCTTTTAAGGTTGACATAGGATGGGGCATGATTAAGCATGATGACATTAATGTTGATACTGTAAGGTTGCACTGCTTAGATAGGGTATACCTGTCTGACATTGGCCATGGCCTGTTCTGCCTGTCCATCCAAGGCAGGTTGAAGCCATACATCACGTGATGCACTGTGAAGAGCCTTGGTCTGGGTAGACTAGGCTGGCAGCATGTTAGGAGTCTTTCTAAGGTTTGCTTTAGATGAGGTCAGGTCTGCCCAGCACTGAAGGAGGAGAAAGGGGAGGCACCTGCACCCCTATGAGTAACTACACAAGCCGGCAAAGCTCACTCTCAGCACAGATAAGTCTCAACACTTTTTATGGTCGTGTCATATCCACAGGCTGGGGTGTGCCACATTAGGCTATCAGAGGGGGGTTTCCTAATGGAAGTCTGCAGTCTTCAGTTTTGGGTATTGAGGAGGCCTGCCTAGAACCATGCCCAGGATGAACAGCATAAATGTACTCCTCCATATGGTGTCACTCCAGTCTTAAGTCTCACTGCAGAGGGCATGCTATGGCTCTTACTGTCTTTCACAACAATGGAAGGTGGGATCCTTGAGAGAGACTTACCTCAGTGCACAACATATACTGTTGGTGTAATGCTTAAGAACTGGTCAAAATAAACATGTAGCTGAGACTATTTAACCCCCAAAATGGTGTAATTACTGTCTCAGGATGCATTTGAGGTGAAGGTGTGAAGGATTAGAAAATGGGTTATGAAAATCCTGTAACCTGTTTGGCTGACTGTAGCCATGAGGGATAAGTTCATCAAGTAGTAGAACCATCTGAAACAAGCATTTGTCAATGCTACATGTTCACCACTGGTAAGGCATTGTTTTGTACTGGTTTTTCAGATGTTTACCCCACATTTTCAATGTAATGTTTTTATGAGCACTCCTTCTGAGCATGACAGATATCATTTATAAAACTATGATTGAAGCATCACTGTGCACCGCAGGTGTTAAAACACATTTTAGACAGGATTTGAGCCCTTACGGCACTTACAGTGCTGGCATTATGGCACTGGGCAATCAGGGCATCGAAAATGGGATTTGCCACCCCTTCCCTTGACATCCCCCCCCCCGGAGTAGGAATCTTTAAGTAGGGGAGGTGTGGGGGGCACAGCCTCTCTCAAAAAAAGTGATCAGCAACATTGCCGATTAGTGCCCTAATTGCCCTGCACTTCAGAGGGTGGAACCAGGTTTGAGAAATGGCAGCTGTCACATTCATGAGATGGTGTCAAAAATGACTATGTTGAAAAGCTGGGGTCAAAATACAGAACATATTACAGTTATGAGCATGCATTGAAAAATTGCAACATAGACTTATAACTTCATTGGTTTTTCATATTTTCACCCCAAATTGTCAACCTAGCCTTCTTATTACCCCACACAGCATGCTAATGAGCCTACCTCATCAACAAGGGTGGAGAACATATCTAAATCCTGCCCAAAAGGTGATTTTGCACCACAAGTGTGAAAACACATTTTTGCCAGGATTTGAAAAATGACAGCTGTTGCATTCATGAGGTGGTATGAAGAAATGGCTATGTTGAAAATGTGTGGTCAAAATATTGAAAATTACCAAAGTTACAAGCCTGCATTCTCAAATTTCAATGCAGGCTCATAACTTTGTTGTTTGTTAATATTTTGGCCCCAAATTTTCAACATAGCATTCTTATGACCCCACCTCATGAATAAGTGCAGAGAAAATGTTCAATTTCTGTCCAAAAGGTGGATTCATGCAGCAACTGTGAAGTCACCTTTTGGGATGCAAAAACACATTTTGGCTAGGATTTGAAAAATGACAGCATCACATTCATGAGTTGCTGTGAATAAGTGGGTATGTTGAAAATGACCAAAGTTACAAGCCTACCTTCATGAATTTCAATGTAGGCTCATAACGTTGTTGTTTTTTTAATATTTTAATGCTAAATATTTGCAGCATAGCCTTCTGATGACCCCACCTCATGAACAAGGGTGGACAAAATTTTTAACTGCTGCTCAAAAGGTGACTGCAACCAGAAAATCACCTTTTGGAACAGATTTTCCTAATGTCACTTATATTATTCATGAGGTGGAGTTCCAAAACAACCAGTTTGAAAATTTGGGGCAAAAATATCAAACAATGGCCAAGTTATACCACTAAGTTCAACCTCCCATTGAAACACATTGACTCGCATACCTGATTTCCTCAGCTTATGGTCCGGTTTAAAGAGTAAATACTTGTCTGAGGTCCAGAGAAGATTATGGCATCAGACCCCAGTGGGTAAGTAAGGGGTGTGGGGTGGGGTGGTGGGTGCTGAGTGGGAGGGTTGGGTGGGGAAGATTAATGGCACAACAGACATCGATGGCCGAATTTCTTTTTTGCAGGGTTTACTAAAACAAAAAAACCAAAAAAATGCAGAGGGAAGGTTCTCTTTATTTCAGGTTTCAACACTGGGGGATTGGGCACCCCCCATGTCAGTGTTATGTTTTGGGGGATATGGTGATGGATGCTAAGTGGGAGGGTCAGGTGGGGGTGATGGTTGCAGGGGCACCAGCAACAGACATAGATGAACAATTTTCTTTTTTGCAGGCTATTAAAAAAAAAACATACGAGGGATGTTTTCTTTATTTCAGTGGACACTTGGGGATTAGGCACCCTCAGTGTCAGTGTTACAAACTGCGGGGGTTGCAGTTGCTGTTTTAGTGGTGAATGCAACAGACATCGATGGACCATTTTCTTTTTTGCAGGCTATTTTATAAAATAAAATAGGAGGGATGTTTTCTTTATTTCAGTGGACACTGGGGGATAGGGCACCCCCAGTGTCAGTGTTATATTTGGCAGTACTGGGGTGGACTCCCTGGTTCTGCATAACTGAAATGCTGGGGGGGGGGCAGTGACAGTAGCAGCTGCCACAGACATTGATGGACGGTTTTCTTTATTTACAGGATATTACAAAAAACAATCTACAAGGGACATTTTCTTTATTTCAGTGGACACTGGGGGATTGGGCAACCTCCATGTCAGTGTTATATTTGGTAGCACCGGAGGTGGGCTCCCTGGTGCTGCATAACTAAAATGGGGGAGGGGGCGCAGTTATGATGGTGGCTGAAACAGACATTGGTGGATAGTTTTCTTTTTCTAAAGGGCTTTTAAAAACAAACATTTGGGGGTCAGCAGAGGTGGTGGGGGGGGGGACATGCCCTGAGGGAGAAGGAAGAGAGATAAAGGAAGAGGAGGCATAGCTGAAAGCCACAACGCTGTTTGCTGATGCTGCTTCATGCAAATCAAAGGACAGAAGTCCTTTCTGATTGGAGCAGCTTCGGTTCTTTGATGTAGAAACATAGACTTTGACGGCAGATAAGGACCGCTTGGCCCACCTAGTCTACCCATTTCCCTACCTACAGGATAAGGTGCAGATCCTATTTAACCAACAGCCTATTTCTTCCTACCCCCACAAAAATTGCCTTATGTCTGTCCCATGCATTCTTGCATTTTCCCACAGTTTTAGACCCCACAACCTCCTCAGGAAGGCTGTTCCATGCATCCATTACCCTCTCTGTGAAAAAGTACTTCCTCACATTGCCCTGAGCCATCCCCACTCTATCTTCAAATTGTGTCCTGTGTTCTTGCACATCTCTTTTTCTGAAAGATGCTACCCATGTACACAAAGTTTCAGCCCACCAACCAAAGAGTTGTGTCAGGACCACAGTGCATGGTCATTGCTCTAGACTGCCGAGTCCCTGCTATTTTGAACTGCAATGGGTTCGGCAATGACACACCCCTTAGAAGTACTCTCTCATAGCAAGATATTCCTTACACATGCGTGCACAGCGAACATAAAAACAGCCATCACTGTTACTGCATGAAGACTGTCTTACAAACAAAACATGTTCTTTTAATATTTTAAAATACTTAATTTTTTTATTTTGTTACTGCAAAAGCTCATTTTCTGAGCACATTAATGCCCTTCAGGATGTTGGGTGTTGGAAGAATACCTGTCTCATTATCCCTGGGCTGTGAGTATCCTCCAACAATTCACACACTTAAAGGTCTTATCATTGACTTAAAATGCAATACCACTTCCAGCAGAAATCAAGGAGAGATGGGGTGCTGGTTTTCAGCCTCTCTCACTTTCCACATTCAGCACTCAAGTGCTAGGGGTTGATGGAGCCAGGCCTCTACTCCTCTATTCCTGCTCAGAAGAGGAATAAGGAAGGCCAATGGGTGTCTAAAGGGAAAGGGGCAGGATTGAGATCCTGGCTCTACCTACAGGCAGAAGGCTTAGTTAGGTATGAGAAGGAGCAGGTGAGGAGGACGTCAGGTACACAGGGCACTAAGCCCTCTTTCCTGATTCTCCCCAGAAGTTAGGGTAGTGTTCGTCCTGCATCCTACAGTGGGAACAGCATAATGGGGACTGAGGAGAAATGTTCCCACTTTTTCCCCATACAGGGATTTGTTCCTGGGTTTTTCGCCTCCACCATGTTGGACTTATAAGTTGTAAAGAAGTATTGCATGTGGGTGCAGGGTAGTAATTCATGTCACAACATGATCACAAGTGTGTTGGGAGTTTCTCTAAGAATTGCCTCAGATTGGGTCAGTACACTTAGCCCCAATGTAGGAGAAGGAGAATGCTCCCTTATGGGTAACCACACAAGGTGTTGAAGCTCACACTCAGCACAAATAAATATAGTCATCTACTGTGGTCACGCCGTTCCTACAGGCTGTGATCCACAGCATTAGGCATTGGAGTTGGATTCCATGATGGAGGTCCACGATCTCTGTTTTTGTGTATGTGAGAAGCCTGCGAACACCATGCTCAGGAAAGATGGTGTAAAGGTTCTCCTCCATACAGTACCACCCTATTGTGGAGACACCCTACAAGGCAGTCTATGGCTATTGCACTCTTGGTACAAGAGGGGAGGTTGGGGTCCTTAAGAGAAATTTCCCTTAGAGTATGTCATATAACTTTAATGCTTAACGAGCTACTGATGCCTCAAAGAAAACTTTAAAAAACACATTAATTAGGTACAATTCTGCCTGTATTCCATTTATATTTCTCCTCCCCATTATTTATTACTAAGCAAATTTGCATCAATATTGTAGTACAGAAAATATTAACGCCCCCAAATGTTAGCATTTTAACCGAGAGAAACCTATCTGCAGTCTTTTATTTACACTTTAGCGCTAATGACATAATGTTAAAGCAATGAGGTGTTTAATATTAGCAGGTCTGTTGGTCCCACGAAGAAAGCGGGATTAAAAATACAGTGAATATAACCGAAACTACACTATATGATCTTTATCCCTTAGAGTTTCTTTAGAGTCCATCTGCCTCTACAGCTTACTTCCTACTTCAAGTCATAATTCGCTGTTGTGACATCACAATCTGCTGCCATGGGAGTAACTGTGATATCACAAGCAGTGCTCTGTGTCTTCAGGTAGGGAGAAAGCAGCATGAATAGACAAACTCTTCAGAAGCAAAGATCCAGTTTTTATAATACAGATGACCTCAGTAATAAATAATAAGGAGGAGGAATACAGCACTAATGGGAAATACAAGCTGGACTGTGTCTAAATATTAGGTTTTGTTAAAGTTCTCCTGAAGGTGTCACCAGCTCTTTAAGAACTGGTCAGAATAAACACATGGCTGTGTGTGTGCTCGCGCGTGCAATGCATGTGTATTTGTGCACGAGTGTGTCTCTCTGTGAGTGTAGGCTTCAACAACCAACACAGAAGTTTGTCATCATTCTATACAGTCTACTGTGGCCTGCTTGAACTGTGATTAATTACTCTTTAGTTTCCTAAATACTTGGAAAGACAGGTGCAAATGTCTCTCTGGTTCTGTTTCCCCTACGTGCAGGTACATGCCACACACTCAGATGTAAGTCTATACCTAAACTTCATGCAGGAACAATCTCTCCTTAGATGTTTTTGACCTGCAAACATAAAGCTAAATGTTGGGATTTATGGAAATTATGCTTTAGTATGATGATAGTTTATGGAGTTACATGATGCTTTGTTGTTAATTTTGTTTTGCATCAATATTCTGACCCTATAGGATGAAAGTAATTTTAGCAAAAAGGGTCTGCATTTGTGTGATTTGATCAGACAGGATTTTTGATTCAATGGATTAACAATGGCAGCCAATTTCTGCTAGAGATTTTAACAATGTCACGAAATGGCCATGGCTTGCACAGCACCTTTAAAGGGGAAAGATTATGCTTCTGATCAAAACAAAATGTGGATATCATTTACCTTTAACAAAATAATTGTTATATGAAGAACATGAAATGGTAAAAAAAATAAAACATTTTCTAGGACACATTATTTCTCCCATGAGTCTATGCAGAACTTCAATTTTCTGTTTAAATTGGAAGAAAAATAGATTATAAAATGAAATGTGATGTTAAAGGGAAGGATTAGAGAGTTTAGATTGACACTACAGCTTGTTTTTGCTTATATTCCACTGTTATCACTGGAGTACTTGTTATAAGCCATGGGTAGATTCTATTGCACAAACAGAAGAGAATATGATAATAGCCAAAGTCGATTTAATCTTGCAAAGGGGGTATTCAACTTAATAAAACTAGTACAAATAGGGAATAATGTATTAAAAGTATTCAATCTTTTTAAAAGAAAGATCTGCACCTAAAGAATGCATATATAGCCCAGAATAGGAAAGAAATAGATTATGCCTTTGCTCAAGTACACACAATGGGTGGGATATTCAGACTGCACCGGGCAGGGGTGCAAGCCTGGGCACAGCGCAACTGTGCTGCGCCAGGGCATGGACCATGTGAAATTCAATGGTGCTGCACCATGGCTCAGCATCATTAAATATGGTGCTGAGAGCACACGCACTGTGCACGGTGCAGTGGCACTGTGCCAGTGCAAGTGGCAGGAGGGGAGCCGCGGGGGATGCGCCAGCACAAGTGCAGTTGTGCTAGTCGCATCAACTGTGATATTCAGCACTGGGCATGCAAATGAGGCCATCATGCATGCAAGGAACAAATGGGGCCATTTGTATGTCATTATGGCACCATTTGCATATGGTGCGCAGAACCCCAGTGACTTGCTCCTGGTGCCCTGCCAAGCTGCAGCCGCCGGGGACCGATGCCCTGCAGTCCTTTGACAGACCCCACACCTGTAAACCTGATCACGGGCATATGTTAGTATTATCCCTGGTGGTTCACTGGACTGCACTCTGTCACCCGATCGTGGGCATATGTAAATAGTATCCCTGGTGGTCCAGTGGACCACTCTCTATCACCTGATCATGGGCATATGTTAAAATGATCCCTGGTGGTCCAGTGGAACCCCCCTCCAGTGCCCGATCGTGAGCAGAAATTGCAAATACACCTCTGGTGGTCCAGTGGTACCCCCTCCCACCCACCCACTGTGGTCCCCACCACCCAGCACTCCCCCAGTCAGCGCGACACCCCACCCACATGCTGCCTGCCAGCTAACAGCGTACAGTACTGTCAGTATGCCTGTTGGTCCACTGTGTGGTCAATGGGTGTACAGACCATACTGTGCACAGAACCTGATATGTGGATGAATGCATTCATTCACTGCCGGGCCTGTGTACACAGTATGGTCTGTATTCCACTGGCCCACACAGTGAACCAACTCGGCATAATGTTCAAACTGCTATCGCACTCGGTATTGGTGCTGGGCAGCATGCGGTTGGGGTGCCACCACCACCACTGACTGGGGGATGCTGACTGGCAGGGGACCACAGTGGGTGGTGGGGAGGGGGTACCACTGGACAACCAGGGGTGTGTTACGATTTCCACCATAATCGGGAGCTGGGGGGGGTTCCACTGGACTACCAGGGATAATTTTAACATATGTCCATGATCGGGTGATAGAGAGTGGTCCACTGGACCACCAGGGATACTATTTACTTATGCCCATGATCAGGTGGGGGGCACAATGCTCCCAGGGCAGGAGGTTAGTGGACAGTGTTCTCGGTGGGTGGGTGGCCATCCACAGCTGGCGGCTGCCGTGTTGCATCCTGCAACATGGCAGCTCACCTATGGGTGGCCAGGACTTGCTCCTGGTTTTCCCCAGCACAACTTTGTGCCTCCCTGAGCAGTGCAAGGTAGAGTTGTACCAGCTTATGCGCCACACATCCTGGGCTGAATATCAGGATGTGTCACATAGGCATGGGCACACCCCCAGCATTTGCGCTGCATACATTACCAATGTGGCCTGGCACATCGGGAGTTGTGGAGTGCCCCTTTGAATATCACGCCAGGGCGCTTTGGTGGGTTGCGCATGGCACAACCCTGTTGTGCCTTGTGCAACCCTTTTGAATATCCTACCCAACATATATTGTAAATTAGAATGTATTATTTCTTATTGATAGAGATAATATTTAATGGAGCTTTAGGCTCTGCTGTTGGCGATATAGAGGATAATGTATGGGGAGCAGTTAACAACCATGTTGTATTCTCATCGAGAGTTTACCATGGTCTGTAAACCTTGAGAGTGTAGCTCGAGAGGTTTACAGTAACCATGGTAAACTCAAGATGGGAATTCAATGCAGTTGTTAACTACTTCCCATACATTGTTTTTTATAGTGTATGGTGAGCAGTTTAGGAGTGGAAATAGCATCACATTATGATTTAGGAAAAAGATAACCTCACCTTACGGAGCAGATTTAATCGTGATTCTGTTTGCACTGTATAGACACAAATTTTATTGTTTTCAAACTGGCTACAATTAAAATTTATGCTGACTAGCAAGCAAACAAACAAGGAAACAGCAAACGATTTCTAGTCCTGCCACACTCAGATGTGGATTCGCAACACAGGAAGGTCAGATAGGCTAGGGTCAGGAACATACTCTGTGTGTCTTGAGAAAGCATCGTAGAGTCACTGTTCACTCCCAGAGGGGCCATTCGGGGACACGTACTGGAATATTTATACATGTACCTGGGGAGAGGGGAAGAAGAAACAAAACGAGTACGCAGCGGCCGCCATAGGTAGTTCTGTAATGGTACGTTTTATTTTTTTACTGTACTGTGCTATCAACAACTGCCGCAGAGGTTTGAATAACTCCTTAGCTCCTAATGCTGCTGTGGAATTTCAAAAACTGTGACATTCTTTCTTGTTATGGTATCATTCTACGGTGGTTAACAGCAAGAGAACGTCAGAACGATACCATAACAGGACTGTGTTTCTAGTGAATTTCATCAATAACAACATTCCACCATACACTATATTGGAGTTTTGGATCATTCTTTTTTTTTTTACTTTAAATCTGTGGCTGGAATAAACAATGAGCAAATAAAGAGTACACAAATTGCTGAATGATACTTAACTTAGCTTCAGATTAATTAAGAAGAAATTACTTACTTGTTACCCTTGCTTTCTACATCTGGATGTTGAAAACAGAAGCAGAAGAGACAGAGAGAGAGAGATAGAGGAGATAGAGCACGTTGTGTGGGCCATGTGGATGTGAGCTAAATACCTACAGTGCAATTACACTGCATAAGTAACCTCTTTTTGCATTCACTTGCACAAGGAAAGTCTTGGGACAATACAGCATTTGAGAAGTGTGTCACTGCCAGAGCCAATTGCAGCTGAAACTGCAATGGGCTGGGCAGTGAACACCAATGACCAGGCACTCTGGTCATGACACATGTTCAGCTTTGCCAACATGGCGCGTTCTCTAGTTAAAAGAAATGAACTGCTTCAGTGGGAGCGCTTCATTTCTTTCTGTAGTTGTAAATCGGGCCATGCAGATACAGTTGTCACTAATGCCCATGTCCGAAGTTACTGAAGGCTTCACAACATCACACAAAACAAAAGAAACAAACAGCTATCATAGTACATCGCTGCATGAGAGTCTACTTATTTTAACTCCTTCCTGTTACCTCTTTGTTTCCTTGTTCTGTGGGAGTCAGGGGGACTTAGCACCTAGGCATAGACTAGTATTACTAAACTTTAACTTTGATGTGCCCACAGTGTCTTGCCCATGCTGGCGCCTGTATATCTGCTGCAATAATGGTGAATACGTGTTAGAAGTTCGGAACCCAAAAAGCCAGGCTATCAAGTAAAAAGTAGTTGACCCTCAATCCAATTTCTCCTTCCTCACTAACCCGGCTTTGGTTTGGTTGGTTGTGATTGTGCTCTATGTGTGCTTACTGACTGACTCCATTTCCAGTCTCCACTACATTCGATTTAAAGTAAGAATTTGATTTTATATTTTATTTGTTAGTACACCCCCTTAGTAGGTAGCTGAAACCTCAAGCTAGGGTCTTGGGTTGCCCTCCCAATCCAGTCCGTGGGACCATTCACTTTCTGTAGCTGCCTGACTTCCCCTGTGCTTAAGTCCTTACTGTTTGTCTTTTTTTTTTTTTTACCTTGCCAAGTCACAGGGTCGGTCTCAATCACTTGGGTTGGACGGGACATCTGAAGAGAAGACAAGAAAAAAATCTGAATCTGCTGACTGCATGATGTGCTGTATAAGCTCAGTATTTGCTCAGCTTCACTGCTACTGCACCTGCCACTAAAGCCAAGGTAAAGAAGTTATGATGTGATACAAGTAATTTTTTTTACAAAAATGCAAACTTTTCCATTTTCCTTAAATAATGCTTGGATCCCTGCAACCAGTGTTTGTGTGTGTGTGGGGGCGGGGTGGGGGGAGTTATTATCTGTCTCTTTCTCTCTCTCACAGTCTCTGTCCTTTAACTAGGCACCCTGTACTTGCACTTGTTTTGTTTAACTAACATTTGGACTGCCATTGCCATCATCTAGTTGTGACTGAGAGCACTGTCTTTCCCAATTCTAATCTTGTTTATTCTTTGTGGCTGTCAGCACCCTGGAGTTCGGGGGGGGGGGGAGAGCGCACACAAGAGCGAGTGAGAAAGAGTGACAGAGATAGTCTAGTCATACTGTAGTACTAGTTGGTGGAATTTTCACCTCTACCCCTGTCCCCCAACCTCATAAATCACTTTTAAGAGAAAGACAAAGATGGACCATGGAAGCAACAGACAGTTTCCTCTGTGTCTCATCTTCAGTCATGCAACCTCCCCCAGTCCGATTTCTGGCAGGCAACATACAGGTTCATGATAGTGTACACACTGGGACACTGCCACACCATTCATTCATTTAAACAATAAGCCATTTCATAGTAAGAGATACAGTATCTGCATCACCCTCCCAGCTAATGTGCACCATACAGTATCTCAATACCAGCATTCATCTCCCAGCTAATGTACATCATACAGTATCACAATGGCAGCATCGCCCTCCCAGCTAATGTACACCATATAGTATCACAGTACCAGCATCACCCTCCCAGCTAATGTACACCATACAGTATCACAGTACCAGCACCGCCCTCCCAGCTAATGTACACCATACAGTATCACAGTACCAGCATCGCCCTCCCAGCTAATGTACACCTTATAGTACCACAGTACCAGCATCGCCCTCCCAGCTAATGTACACCTTATAGTACCACAGTACCAGCATCGCCCTCCCAGCTAATGTACACCATACAGTACCACAGTACCAGCATCGCCCTCCCAGCTAATGTACACCATATAGTACCACAGTACCAGCATCGCCCTCCCAGCTAATGTACACCATATAGTACCACAGTACCAGCATCGCCCTCCCAGCTAATGTACACCATATAGTACCACAGTACCAGCATCGCCCTCCCAGCTAATGTACACCATATAGTATCACAGTACCAGCATCGCCCTCCCAGCTAATGTACACCATATAGTACCACAGTACCAGCATTGCCCTCCCAGCTAATGTACACCATACAGTACCACAGTACCAGCATCGCCCTCCCAGCTAATGTACACCATACAGTATCACAGTACCAGCATCGCCCTCCCAGCTAATGTACACCATACAGTATCACAGTACCAGCATCGCCCTCCCAGCTAATGTACACCATACAGTACCACAGTACCAGCATCGCCCTCCCAGCTAATGTACACCATATAGTATCACAGTACCAGCATCACCCTCCCAGCTAATTTACACCATACAGTATCTCAGTTTGTCACTTTCAAACATGTGTCTTGGTTTTGGATCTTTGACAACAGTCGCTACGTGCAAAGCATGAGTGCTCCCCATGTTCTGTATGCATGTGGATGCCACCCAAACATTGCCTCTGTGCTGGCTGGAATCACAAAAAAAAAAAAAGAAAATCCTTGCAGTTTCATCATCAGTAGTGAATCCTCCATCCATGGAACACACCCCATTACACAAGTCTGACAGATGTGTGTCTAGTGCCCTCCCCCACTACTATCACTGTCCCCATATTATTCTATTGTTTGCCTGGTGTCTAGTGGCAATCCCCCCATATCACTGTCCCATGAAAGCATAATAACTATTCTATAGAGTATAAAAAGTGCTGGCAATACTGATTTTATTGTTTTCTCACAAGAGAAATATGTACTGCTCTCACATATGCATGCTGATATCAATAACAATGGAGGTGCCACAGTGTACACTGGTTTATTTATTTATTAAGTGATAAAGTGTACCAAGTTTACCCGGAGGTCCCTTTTTCAGGGGCAACCCAGGAGTTACAGGGCTAGTAGGATACACAGTTAGTACAGATGTAGGTTATAGCATGTACAGGTGAACATATAGAGTGACATATTACATAACAGGTTACAGTGATTAGCAAAAGTGAAACAATGTGGGAGACCTAGAGCAACGCTGGGGTCGCAATTACCCAAGTAGAGTATTTTAAGAGGAGAGCCAGTAGAGAAGGATTAGGGCACCCAGCTTTGGTAGGTGTGAGGTAAGTGCTCAGGCAGGAGGGTAGTGTGGAAGTGTCAGGTAACATAGCATTGGCATTGACTTGTGGCAAGCATGTGTGCCTTGAGTCTTGTTCAGAAGATCGCAGGTGATGGAGCTTCCCGAACCTCAGGAAGAAGGTTGTTCCATAGGGAAGGGGCAGTGTGGGAAAAGGACATGCCCCCTGCCTTGGTTCTTACCCTTGGGACTTCAAGAAGAGTTTGGCCTGAGGTCCGTAGGTTGCAAGGATTTTGCTTGTCAGTTATGAGCCCTGTGAGGCTTGGTGGAGGTGCTGCGCTAATTAGCTTATATGCTAGGCAGAGCACTGGGTACCTGAGATGGGCTTCGAATGAAGGCCAGCTGATAAGTGCAAGAGAATCACAGTGGTGGCTCCTAGAGTGGGACTGAGTGGTGAAGCGGACCACCTTGTTGTACAAGACCTGTAACTTATTGAACTCAAGCTTGGCCATTCCCTGAAGTATCGGGGCAGCGTAGGTGAGTATTGGGAGGAGAACACACGAGGCAATGGCAGTCCTGGATTCTGGGATCAGCTGATCCTTGAAGCGATAAAGTGTACCAAGTTTACCATGAATGACTTTGGTGACTTGGTCAACATGTTGTTTTAGAGTGAAACCTTGGTCTAAAGTAAGGCCAAGGTATTTTGTGGAGGCAACCACTTCTAGTTTGTTACCTGCCCTGGAAGTGAGTTGCAGGTTGTGTGCTCTGTTTAGGCCAAGGGATCTAGGTCCGGGACAACATGGCCTTGGTTTTGGTAGTATTAAGGACCATTTTATTCTTAGTAAGCCAGTCCTCCATAGTGAGTAGGTCCTCTTGGAGGGATGGACCTAGGTCACCCAGGTTGTCAGAGGATCTGTAAATCACGGCGTCATCAGCGTACTGAATGACAGTACTGCTCCAGCAGTGGTTGTGCAGATCATTTATAAACAAGGAGAACAGGAGGGGACTGGGTATGGACCCATGTGGTACCACCTCCTTTAGGGGCAGTGGATCAGAGATCTTGTCCTTCCACTTGACCCTCTGAGAACGACCAGTAAGGTAGCTTTCAAACCACCTGAGGGCATGAGTGTCCAGGCCTATGTTACACAATTTGTGATGTAGGAGTCAGTGGTCAACCAAGTCAAAGGCCTTGGAAAGGTCGATGAAAACCACACCTGTGTTGGACCCTGAGTCAAGTTCCCTAGGCACATCTGCTGAGAACTTAGTTAGAACGGTGTCTGTCCCATGTTTAGCTCTGCACCCATGTTGGGCCGTGGAAAGAAGCCGGTGTGCCTCTAAGTATTCACAGAGTTGAATGTACATCAGTTTTTTCTGGATTTTTGCTAGGGTGTAAAGCAGGGAGATTGGCCTGTAGTTACCTATGGGTTCCGCTGGCCCGCCCTTGTGAATGGGGACCACGAGAGCGTGTTTCCACATCTCTGGGACAGTCTCTTCTAGAAGGGACCAGCTTATGAACCAGGTAAGAGGCCTTGCCAGTGCTGGAGCACCGTTCTTGAGTAGTCTGGCTTGGATACTGTCAGGCCCAACTGATCCTCTGGTTTTCAGGGACTTTAGGAAGGTGAGGACTTCTTTAACCTTAGCTAACCTCAGAAGAAAGGATGGGTGGTCAAGGTTAGGAGGTTCCAATATGTGGGACTCGTTGTTAGTCACTGGGAACCCAATCTTGTAGTCATCAAGGTTCATGAAGTGGCGACTGAGGGATGCTTCAATGAGGGTACCATTATTCAGTAACTGCCCATTGGCCTCGATAGGGCCTCGGGCGGCCTTGCTTTTACCCTTTATCAATTCATTGATGTGAGACCAGAATAACCTCGGGTTGCCTAGGTTAGTTTTATGGAGGTGATTGACCTATGCCCTTTTTGCCAGTTTGACTGCATGCTTACTTTGGTTTCTAAGAGCTCTGTAGGTCTCAATGTCAGCTAGGAGTGAGGAGTTCTTGAACTATTTCCTGGCTTTGTCGCAGCGGATCATCAGGGTCTTTGGGGGGGGGGAGTGATCCACTTATAGCAACTGCCTTTAACTCGATGGGTCTTCAACGGAGCAAAGAGGTCAGCGGCCCTCATGAGAGATTTCTGGAAGAAGGCGATGGCCCCCTCCAGGGTAGGGAGGAGTCATAGCTGGCTCCAGTCAATGGTTACTGAGAAAGGTATTATATTGCTTGGGTGAGAATTTAGAGTAGTCACGCGGTGTGAGGATTCTAGGTTGAATCCTATCTGCCCTGTTCTTCCAGACACAGAAGATGGGTGAGTGTTCGCTCAGGGCATCGGCCATAGTGCCTGCTGACTGAATATTGTTTGGGTTCGATACCAGAGCCCAGTCAATGGTTGAGTGCCTTCCCGTTCTATGATTCATTCTGGTGGGTTCAGTGATTATCTGAGCAAGATTTACCTCATAGCAGGCCATTGATAGATGACTTTGTCTCCTGGGCTCAGTACAGGTTAAAGTCCCCCAGTATGAGGAGTTCAGACAAGACCTCATTGGCTAGGGCTTTAGTGAGTGTCTCCAGGGACTGGAGAGCATTCTTAAGGGGGCTATATATGCACCCAATGGTAAGTTGCTTGGCACCGCCTAGGGTGAACCGTATAAAGACAGATTCATTCTCAGGGCACGTGCTGTGCAGCATGCTGATCTGGGAGGAGATTAGGGTGTCCTTCACATAGATGAACACCCCCCCCTTTCTAGTTATTCTGTCTTTTCTGTAGTGGACGTACCCTGAGGCAGCTGCTTCATGCTCGAGGACATGGGGTTTTAGCCAGGTCTCCGAGACTGCTAGCACATCTGGTTTATATAGGGCAAGCCACGCTTGAACTTTGTGTATCTTTGGCCGAAGGCTGCATATGTTCATATGAGAGATCCGCAGTCCCTTCAAGGACAACCAGGTCTGGTCCTGGGGGGGAGGATATTGAAAGGTTTGCAATTCCAGGGCCTGGGTTCAGTTGGATATCGCCTGCAAGAAGCAACAGAGCTGTTAGCAGGAGACGTAGGGTTAGGGTAAGAGAGGGGGCCTCACTTTGCTGGGTATATTCCTGGTTTGGAGAAGTGACCTGTAGCAAATCCCATTTCTTGTGAATTCGTAGGCAACTTGGAAGGAGATAGTTTATGCAGGGGACCGGGAGTAGTAGTGGCTGGTGGGATGGGTAGCAGGTCCCTGTGGGCCATAGGTGGTTGGGTCATGTAGGCTTGCCAGCCAGTCCACCCAAAGTACAGCAAGAATGTAGGTGGTAGCAAGGAGGAAACCTCTGTTTGGTTTGCAGAAGTACAGCTTGCCAATCCACGTTGACAGCTGGCTAGGCATCCTTGCATCGGGGTGCAGACAATGTGGTTTCATGCCTTAACTTGGCAATAGAACAGTCAGATCTTATGCAGTTTCCGCAGGGGGACAGTCACCGGACAAAGATCGCCAGGAGGGAAACAGAGCAGGGTACAGGACAAGATTACTTTTGTGCTAGAGGAGCACACAGGTTTACCCCAATTAACTTCCTAACAACAACAGCTAGCAAAAGCAGCCCTCACTATACCGGTGTTATCACTAGGCTTAGATCACATAGGAATACACTATATCATATGTTACATTTGTCAGGCTAGCATCAAATTAGGGCAGCACAATTAAGAAAAGTCAGATTACTGTCCAAATTAAAGACTTGAAAGTAACTAATTGCAGAATTTGCTTTAAAGGGGACAGGAATGAGCTAAAGCATCACTATTAGCTTTAAAGTAATTCATGTATATAATAAACATGTCTGAAACGCTAAATGTTGCCTCTTTTTTTTATTTTTATTCTAAATTACAAGTTTACATGATCTCTGCCTGATCTGCTGTTTCCAAACATTCTGAGCAGGCTGTTGTCTGCTGTGTGGGACGAGACATCATTTGATAACATCTCTGTACTGTACTGCTGCAGGCGCCATATGAACTGCTTGACATTGGCATCATGAAATACATGCAGTCATGGTTTTTGATTTACAGCTCCTGTGTAATGTTGAAGTGCAGCTGAGCTTGTATTGCATGTGAAAAATTGTATTTCTTTGAATGTTGAAGCTATGAGTTATATACAGTAGGTAATATTTTTTCTTGACACAAAACGCTGTCATTTTTTAAAGTAATTTAGGAAGTTTTATTTTTATTGAAAAGGGGCAGCTATTTAAAATAACCTACTTATTTGCCGATGATGATGTAAAACATATTTAGGATCTGCTACATCGTTCTTCTAGTTCTCCTGTTAAAAACACCCTTTTCTGAACCATTCTCCTATGTGACGGATTTTATCAGAATTGATGCCTGAGCGAGTTGTCATTCGTAAGTCACAACATGTCCACTCTGTCATTTATTACCTGAGTGACTAAATCTATTAACAAAAAGGTCTCTCTAAAATAAATAAATAAATAAATGCCATGCTTAGTTGATAGTACTGGTCACTAATAGTGGCAACATTATTGAATTCAATTTTAGAATCTGCCTGTGGTCACTGCATAACTAGTCTTAGCACACCTGTAGCTGGTCAATCATGCTCCCTCTATCCTAATTCACATCTGTCTGATGCTATACAGAGCTTTCAAACTACCAGCATTGTCACAGAGAATAGCTAAATCCTGTTTGTCCTCCAGATCCCCACGAATAAATACACATGCAAGTATGTGTGCTCAATTTGGCAATTAATTTATTTATTCTTTCAAGTTTCACATTATATTCACATTCATAGGTATGCATATGTCTCTAACATTTCCATAAAATCTTTCATTCCACATCCACTTTATCACTTAATAATTTATTGCCAATTTTCTCTTAATTTGTATTCCTTTTATTTCTTGTCTTCTTCTCCCCCACAGATGTACATCTTGGGGGGCTGTCTTTTCTCACCCACCTCTGTTCAAGGGGTACTAGTATATGCTCTGAACCCCTACCTCCTGCTGATTTTTCTTATGTCCTATTTTTCTTTGTCCTTCCCCCTTCCCTGTTTTTCATACCCTCTGGTGTAACTGCCGTTCACCTTCAGCAGCCCCCCCCCCCACTGTCTACTGCACGCCACCTACCGCAGTGACTCACCAGATCCAATTCCACTTCTAATTCAGGGTGGGTGGGTCAGAAAATTCTCTCAGAGCAAAATTGTGAGCTTCCTTGGCCTGTGTTTGCCCTTAAATACTCCTATTACTCACCCCTCTTTCTCTTACTTCCTGTTTCCCACCTCACTCCAGGTCTGACATCATAGCCCCATCCCTTTTGTGACCTCACTAAGCCCACCCCATCCCTCCCTGCCCCTTTCCTTTCTTCCAAATCCTCTGCCTCTGGCCACCCACACCTTGGCTGGGGCCTGTGGACAAAGATGTCTACCCTTTAAAGAGGGCAGTCATCTTTGTCCCCCAGATCCCCACCAATAAATACACAGATAAGTATGTGTGTGGGTGCTCAGTTTAGCAATTAATTTACTTATTCTTTCATTTCAAGTTTCACATTATATTCACATTCATAGGTATACATATGTTTCAGATTAACATTTCCATAAAATCCTTCATTCCACATCCACTTCATCACTTAATAATGTATTGTCCATTTTCTCTTAATTTGTATTCCTTTTATTTCTTTTCTTCTCCCTCCCAGATGTACATCATGGGGTGGGGCATATTTTCTCATCCTCCTCCATTCAAGGGATACTATCGTATGCTCTGAACCGCTACTTCCTGCTGATTTTTCTTATGACCAATTTTTCTTAGTTCCCCTACCCCCTTCCTCCCATCCTATCCTCCCATCCCCTATTTTTCCACTAGTCCACCTCCCGCTTGTGATGGATGGTGGATTCCCCCCAAGAGGACACCCTTAGTCCCCTGCTTCAGCCTATCTTTCTTTGCATGTAAGGCTCAATCACATTGGCAATCTCAGCATTAAACATTACCAGGCATAGACTAGAGAGGTGTACCCCATCGCCCCTGTAATACTCATCCCTGTCTTCTACTACTCTCCTGTGTACCATCATGTCACCCAAGCTCTCAAACAGCCTGCCCACTCTTGCATTTATTTTCTTCCTAGCCCTGTCCAAGGCCTTGTGACTGTCAGCATGCCTCCACACCCTTCATGGAATAATATCGGGCCACACTAGGGTCACCTCCGGCCACCATTCTTTTATTTTTTCAACATCCATCTTAATCTGATAAATGTCCAGCCAGGGTTTGATCCCTAGATCATTGCCTCCTAGACGAATCATGGTTAAATCTTGGCGTCTGTGTTCTCTCCATATTTCCCTCAGTTGCTGGGAGTAGCAGTGCCCACTTCATGCCTCGTATGCCTCTCCAGGTCAACTTGATGATATTATTGTCCAAATACAGCTGGCTACCCCCGAACCTCCTGGATGCCCACTTTTCTGCCCAATGGATGAAGGAATGCACGCATATCCAAGCTTCCAACCTCCTTGCCCCTCCTGCTGAAACCATAAATAGAGATAAAGTTACTGTTTCATTCCCATTCATGGCCTGTCCCCCCCCATTATTTCCCCTAGCTCCTAGTGCTTCCCCGCTTCCATTATTAGAGCTTAAATGTTCTTCCACTCTTCTTGATTAACTACCCATACCTGCTACAGGGTAGAAACAAAAACAGAATTAGTACAGAGTCAAAGTATTGTGAACATATCTCATATAGCAGTTAAAGGACCACCACCCTTTGTGCTGGATATCTCCAGGTGTTCTCCCCATTGCTGCCATTTCGGAGGCCGTCCCTACCTGAAACGAATGAGATGAGTACCCCATTTGGTCCCTCCCCCCAAGAAGGCCATACACTTCTTTAACACAGACACTACTTCTGACCCTGTCACTGTGGACCCATCCCCATGCAGAAATATTAATGGGTTAACATCCCATGGGTACCCAGCCACGTATGCGTACAGGGCCCCAGCCAGCCAGATGGCAATATTCCTGTGGTGCTGTAGTATGACCCTGCTCCCTCTGCCAGTCTGGTCAGTCTTGGATCGCTTTACTAATACTGAAATCCCATCCCCAGTCCACACCATGTCATCCCATAGCAACCCTGTGGACTTGTCCACCTTTCCATGCCCCACGACTTCACTGACTCTGAAGGCCCTGTTATACATGACGGTGAAGACCACCTTGAACAAAACTGCTTCACTACTACACCTGCATACTTGGTGCAGTACCTCCACTAGCTGCTCCAGCAGTTCTTCTGTCAGCTTTTTCCTATTGTCCCAGGTCCTCTCAGTCCCCTGCAGCCAACCCTGCATCATGCACCTTCAGTATACACAACTGGCTTAACGTAGCCAAGTGTACCCCCATTGTCATGTGTGCCAAATTGTTTTTCCAGCCTGTCACTATAAATAGTGCTACCTGTTCCCCGTCACTACCTCACTTATCTGGCAGCCAGTTTGTGCCAAGAATGCCTGAAAGGCCCTCCATGAGGTTTCATAAGCTTTTAGGGTCCTGGGGAACCAGGAGTTGTGAAAAAAATGCTCAGCTCCTCCGAACCAATCCTCCAGATGTAATCTGGAATTGTGGTCTGCCTGGGCTCTGCTCCTGGGGTGATGGCACAAAACATGTCCATCTGCAGGTGGGAGAGGCAGTCAGCTATTACATTATCCATACAATCTATGTGTCTAGCCCAAATGACATATTCAACATTAATCCTCTTAGCACCTACTGTCTTAGGACCAGCATGACCCTTTCTGACTACACCCCCCTACTGTTCAAAATGTCCACAACTGCCCTATTGTCACTCCAGAAAGTGACCTTCTGGTTCCTCAGCATCTCCCCCCACACTTCCATGGCTATCCAAATTGGGAATCTCTTTAAAAAAATTAATGTCCCTCATCATGCAGGCCCAGGCCCAGTCACTGGGCCATGCCACTGCAAACCATTTCCCCCTAAAGTATGCTCCCATGCCTATGCCCCCAGCCACATCAATTTATAATTGCAGGTCCATGTTGAGTACCCATTCATCCTGCCAGAAAGTCCTGCCATTGTAATGGCTTAAGAAAGTCTCCCATACCTCTAAGTCCTCCCTGGTCCCTTTGCTAATATCCACCCAGTGGTGTGGTCTTGAGGCTCCATGCATTGTCCTAGCCAGGCGCCATGTAAATGTGCGGCCTGATGCTACTGCCCTACAGGCAAAGTTTAAGTGTCCCATAAGTTACTGTACCTGCTGGAGCTGTACCCTCCACTGGGCATTAATGGAACCCAGTAACACCCTTAGTTTCCCCAATTTAGCCTCAGGCAGTTTAAATAGCTCCCTTACCATGTCTATCTCAATGCCCAAAAAAATCCATTCTTTGGTTGGGCCCCTCCATTTTGTTCTGGGGACAGAGGCATCCCTAGTTTGTTGCACATGGCCTCAAAATCCTGTAGCATCCTCTCCGTCTGTTGTCACCCTTCTCCTATTAATAGAAAGTCATCCAGGTAATGGACCACTGTCTGGTACCCATATTTTTCCTGAAAGGCCCATTGCAACCATGTGTTGAACTTCTCAAATGTTGCACAGGTGATGGAGCAACCCAAGGGCATGCCTGTGTCAAAATAGTAATCCTCCCCTACCCAGAAACCCAACAGGCCCTAATCTTCTGGCTGGACCAGCAGCAGATGGAAGGCTGCTTCAATGTCTATTTTTGCCAGGCATGCTCCTTGTGACACTCTAACCAACCTGACTGCCTCTTCTAAGGTAGCATACATTACCCTACTGTCCTCCTCACTGATGTGATCATTAACTGAATCCCCGACTGGGTGGGACAGGTGGTGTATCACCTGAAACTCCCACTGCTGTTTCTTTGGTACCAGCCCCAGGGGTGATATCATTAGTTGCAGCAGCAGTGGTTGCCCAAGTGGGCCCTCCACCCTGCCAGCTGCTATTTCCTTCTGAATTTTCTGTTCCAATAAATTCTTCTTCCCCTTAACTGACCTCAAGTTCTTCGCATTTGTCTCTTTTTAGGCCCTGTTAAAATGCAGGGTTTTATATACTGTAACTCCAAATAATGATTAGCATTTTGCTCATAAAAGTGCTAAAACATTGTGAAAACGCATAGCACTTGCCTCACTGTGTTTAACAAACATAACACTTCTAGAAAACCTATATAAATATTTTCTGTACAGTTAGCATTGTCACAAGAAAATAAAACTGCTAATCAATTATTTAAAACTCTGAAATGTGGGCTGAAACCTTCCCGGAAACCCGTCAATAGTATGACAGCTGCTTCCTTGCCTGGGTAAGACCTCAGCCACTCCTGCATCACCTCAACTTTTGTGGGGGTGTATGCCAGGTGAAACATCTCTGCCACACCTCTCTTAATAATCTTGCTGTCGGTTGTAGTAGGCTTGGCCTCTTCCTCCCCCGCCTCCCCACCCTGGGTCCCCCTCCTCCACTGCTGGCCCCTAAACCCTGCATGGTTCCCCAGCAAGGACTGAGTATATGAATTATCCTGACTATTATTACCTTTCTCCCAGCCATTCCTGCACCTGGAGGTTGGGTGGTTGCCCCCTCACTTGGAACAGACATGCAGGAAACAGCAGTTTAGCTATGAGCAAAATGCCCCGTTGTATCCCCAACAGCATTTTGCAGCTGCCTCACCTTTTTTGTCCCCTTCACCCTCATTACTAGTGGACCCCATACATAGCTCCAAACACAGGTCGATCTGCCGGGTGTCCCACTTCACGTCCCCAAAATGCACCATTCTCTTTCTGAACTTTTCATCATACTTCAGCCAACTATATCCACTTTTTTATAAGCGTTCTTTATAATTAGGGAATATGTCAACAGGGCAGTGACCAACTCCAGCTTCTTTTCTATAACTATGGCCATATAATATGTAAACCTGTGGACTGATTGTCCCATGTTTTTCCCTTAATCAACTTCTTTTCTCCCCCCTTCCACAAAAGGACCATGGCTGTGGCCATGTCGTTTTCTCAAAGCTCTCCTTTTCTTCGTATTTGTCCACATTGTCTATATTGGGCAGGGTAAAGATATCCACAAATTTGCCCTTTCAAATTTTTTCTTTGGTAGCTACTGGGACATGGGCCCTGATCCTAACACCGGGAGCCCCAACCTCATCCCCAAAGCCCTTCTCCCCCAGTGTCCCCCCTTCAACACCTGCGCCCTCTCCTTTTTCTTTGTTCCTAATCTCCCCCAGAGCCTTTTCCAATCAGCCCAAACCATTATTTCCTATAGCTTTGAGCATTTGCTCTACATACTCCTTTACACTGCTTTCCAGTGTGACCTCATTATTACCTTGTTGTGTGCCCAGCTGTAAGTTGGGGCCTGCTGGCGGAGCTGGCTGGGCAATGACAGGTGCTGGCATCGGGTTCGGTGGTGCTGCTGGGGCAGAAGGAACTGGCTGTGCTGGACATACAGGTTTGGACATTGGAGCTGGGGTGGGCACTGGGGCAGGGGGAGGTAATCAGCTGACCAACTCTGGAGTGGGTTCTGCGGGCCTTGGTGCAGCAGAGGTCCCTGGCGCCCTTTTGTCATTCTTCTCTCCCTGCTCCTTGTCCAGGCTGGGTGGGTCTGCAGCTCCAGAAATAAGGTCTTCTTGAACACCAGCTCCATCACTGCATGGTGACACTCTTCCTTGGTGGGCATTTTCTTCCAGGGGGCCATAGCTGCCTTCAGCAAAACCTGGAAATACACAACAACCATTATCATCACTATGCCTGTACAGGGTTACCTTTCACTGAATCAGGTAGACCTGACCGGCCTTGAAGCTGTATGTTCCCCTGTCCCCTCATGGTAAACTGCTGCCCCCCCCTTTTTTTTTAAACACATTATTCTTATTATTATACATTCTTTATTTATTTAGGTAAGCATATATATCCAATGCTTGAGGGGGAGTGGAATCACCTTGCTCTGCTCCTTGTAGATAATGACCTGGAATACTTTTATTTCACCCACCCACGGGGCTGGCAGCCCTTATCTGTGTTCTCTGCAGCCCACTTGCTCCTCGTGCCCACTGTCTGGCCTGGGGCCCCTTGTAGCCTCATGCTGTGAGGATTGTCCCCTCCACTGTGTGCTTAGAAACATAGAATTTGATGGCAGATAAGGACCGCTTGGCCCACCTAGTCTGCCCATTTTCCTACCTAACAGATAAGCTGCAGATCCTAGTTAACCAACAGCTTACTTGACCTGTTTTATATTTATTTCATTTATCCTCTTGTTTTTTTCAGTATATAGCAAGCCCCTTATTTAATTTATTGCTTTAGTATTTCATAAAATTCCCCTTGTAGGGCTTCCCGCTCCCCAGCATGGCCCAGGGCCACAAATCAGCAGGTAGAGCTTTCAACCAACTATGTGGCAATGACGTCAGAAGCCAGCACCACGCAGTCCACCTATCGGCCCCTAGCTTGGCCGACCACCACAAAACCTCCATTTTGTTGCTATAGTCCCCTTAGTTTTGTATCTAGTGCCCCCGTTTTACAAACAATTAGTGTCCTTTTTTTTTTTTTTTTTAGGCCCACCCCCCAGCCTGCCCATGCATTGATGACAAAAGACTCTACTGTCATGGGCTCAAATTGAGATTTGTGTCATTTTCTCTGCAGCCCCACTCACCACACAGGCCCTCCTTTGGGTCCTCTTTCTCTCTTCAGCCATGTGGTGGTCCTCTCGGGTCCCCTCGCTGCATTCTCACATCAAGAAATGCTTTGCACCTCACAGGGATCAGTCAGACAAGGCCACACTTGTAGGCTTTACCACGAGGCTCAATCACCATCCTTACAACCAAACACCAACAGCGTAGCCAGCAAACAACCCTTTCTCCATCAGCTACAACATCCCAAAAAGCTGCTACCCTGATGTAGACAACAAAAAATGCTGACTCCAACCAAGCGAGCGGTAAACATTTTGGCTAGCACAAAAACATTCTCCCCAGCACCTCTTGGACCTTTGCAGCACACAGACTAGCACAAATACTCTTCTTAGCATAATTTGGCACCATAAACCCCAAATACTCCAATAATACCTTCTTTGCCTACAGATCTGCTTTTTTCCAGGCACCACAAATCTCCTGCTTCTTGCATTTGCTTTTTTTTTTTTTTTTACTTACCTTCGTTTTTTTGCAACTCCTTAATACTCTCTTGTAACTGATCAATGCTGCAATCATTTTCTTTCAAATATTTGAAAATTAAATCTTATCACAATATTTACTCTAAATTAAAAAGCTGCCCGTTCTAATTAACTCAAAATACCTAGCTATAAACAGCCTGCTGGCTCAATAAATGCAGGTAACTCAGAATAATGGCAAAACTGATATGCTTCCTCGAGAAACTTCTCTCAGAGCAAAATTGGGAGCTTCCTGGGCATGAGTTTGCCCTTAAATACCCCTGTTGCTCACCCCATACCTCTCAACCTCTTGTCTCATGAATCAGGGACAAGGCTAAAAAAATCAGAGACAAAGATCCCAAATCAGGGACATATCTTAAAAATGTATAATATTTACTCAGAAAGCTGATAGAATAATGGGATTAGTATAAGATGCAATTTCTGAAAAAGAACAAGTTTGTAACTTTATTGTTTGACATCATTTTGTGCATACAGTCCCCACTGTTCAGTCACAAAAACACACATTTTATGAGGGACAGAAGAAAATTCTGAGGCAGAATCAGGGACGTCCCTGAAAATCAGGAACAGTTGAGAGGTATGGCTCACCCTTCTCTTTCTCTCTCTTACTTCCCGGCCAATCCCTGTTTCCCACCTCACTCCAGCTCTGACCTCAAAGCCCCTCCCCTTTTGTGACCTCACTAAGCCCCCCGTCCCTCCCCCACTCCCCTTTTCCTTTCTGCCAAATCCTCTGCCTCTGGCCACCCACACCTTGACTTGGGCCTGTGGACAATGGGGTCTGCCCTTTAAAGAGGGCAACCCTCTTTGTTGAGCTGGTTTATTCCTCTGAACTCAGATCATGTTATGCTGCATACTCAGAGTTTGTTGACGGCTAGCTTATGTACTATCAGAGTATAAAGGAGGGTGACTGCTGTAATGGCACATCAGAGAGGTAGCTGCTGGTCAAAATAAAGAGCACACACAAGCAGCTGCCCCACCTCTTCTGAATCTATGTATTACTCTCAAGCTACCTGCACTGGCCCCAAATGTGGATACTGTACATTCTTGTCAGCTGATCATTTGTGCTGTGGGTCCGCACTTTGCTTTTGTATGTACACTGGCTGTGCTTTCTATGTGTGTGCACGTTGAGAGCCAGTGTGTGATGTAAAGGCATAAAGGGGGAAGACTACATCAGCAGGAGAGCAGAGGCAACAAGTGGCCAAGAAGTAAAGAAGACACAGACACACACACACAGCTGGTGTCCCCTTCCCCCACTCCTGTCTGAGTCTATATGGATGCAGCTGTTCTTAGAAAAGGCAATTACATAACTGTATCTCAAAATGCAAAGTTAGTTGCCAGATATGTCATAAGTTAGTTAGCACTTTGTGTGCTGGTATGGCCTAGCACAATGACACATCTGATTTGGTGTATACTGTGACAGGATCACACAACTATATTCATATAAAAAAAATTATGAAAATAGTATATGTGCTAATGAGTGCTAGGGGATACTGCCAGTCTATGAGGTGACTGACATATCAGTATCTAATACAAACAACATGAATCTGATACATTCAGCAATCCAGGAACACTTTTGTGAGTAAAATGAGACTGAGTGGATTGATGCATGGTATTGAAATGGGGGTGAAAGCCAGATGTAGTGCTGCTTACTCATAACACTGACTGTAGAAGTACTGCATTTGGGGCACAGGAACCCTGGGGAGGCTTACATGATGGGGGGAGAGAGATACTGATGAAAACAAACAGGAGAGGGTTCAGGGTGGCAATCATATCAGATGATCTAAAGGTGGCCATGGAGAAAGCCAGATTGGTACAGGGCTGCATAGGGAGAGATATCACTAACGAAAGAAAAGAGGTGGTGACACCTCTATATAAATCTTTACTGAAACCTCATCTGGAGTATTGTGTCCAGTTCTGGAGGCTACATCTATGTAAAGACATAGACAGGGTGGAGGCAGTTCAGAGAAGGGCAACAAAAATGGTGCAGGGCCTGCACCAAAAGTCATATGAGGAGAGACTGGAGGATGTTGATTTATACACCCTGGCCCAGATATTCAAACTGCGCCATTTTTGTGGCGCAAGCCCCTGCGCCACTCAAAATAGTTGTGCAGGGGTGTGGCCAGAGCGATATTCAACAGAGTTGCGCTATGGTGCAACTTCATTGAATATTGCCCCCTGGCCACACCCACTATGCATGGCACAGTGGAACTGCACCAGCACAAGTGGTCAGAGTGGAGCATTGAGATGCGGTGGCGCAAGTTCCATTGCACCATGCACAGCACCTGCGATATTCAAAGGGTGACATGCAAATGGGGCCATAATTTATGCAAGGCGCAGGGGGTCATTTGCATATGATTATGGCCTCATTTGCATGCCATTAGCATGCAGGTGCACCGATCCCCGGAGACTTGGGCCTCAGGAAGCAGCCATCGGGGACCGACGCCCCCTGCAGCCCGATCGCGGGCAGAACAGTATTCCATCCTCCTCCAGCAGCCCGATCGCGGGCATAATGTTAATCTTCCCCTCACCCCGAGTAGCCCGATCGTAGGCATAATGTTAATCTTCTCCACCCCCGAGTTGCCCGATCGTGGGCATAATGTTAATCTTCCCCACCCCCAGTAGCCCGATCGCGGGCATAATGTTAATCTTCCCCCACCCCCGAGTAGTCAATTGCGGGCATAATGTTAATCTCCCCCAGTAGCCCGATCCGGGCATAATGTTAATCTTCCCCTACCCCCAGAGTAGCCCGATCGTGGGCATAAAGTTAATCTTAATCTTCCCCACCCCTAGTAGCCCGATCGTGGGCATAATGTTAATCTCCCTCCACCCCGAGTAGGCCCGATCGTGGGCATAATGTTAATCTCCCCCAGTAGCCTGATCGTGGGTGGCATCCCTCACTCCCCCGTCCAGAATCCCTGGTGACCTAGTGGCCCCCCTCCTGCCCGCGGGCCCCACCACCCCACTCCCCCATCAGCGGTAGGCGGCAGCACCCACCTCCTGCCGTCCCGCCGCCCGCTGACAGACAGCTCGGTAGGGCTGCACACCCGGTGGTTCCAGAGCATGAGCCAATGGGCATGCAACCATGCGTCTAAAGCCAGTCAGATAGCTGGACTGGCTTGTCTGATATGGAGCTGCAGCCGACAGCTGGATAACACTCCTGAATCTTATTCCGGGCGCTAATCGGCGGCGGCTTGGAGAAGGTGGGGTGCTGCCTGCCGCTGGCTGACAGTGGGGAGCGGGTGGTGGGGCTCCATGGGCAGGAGGCCACTAGATCACTGGGGATTCTGGACATGGGGGTGAGGATCCGCCTACCATTGGGCTACTGGGGCGGAAGATTAACATTATGCCCATGATCGGGCTGCTGGGGAGACAGAATACTGTTCTGCCCACTTATCAGGCTTCAGTGGGTGACACTTCAACCCACGATAGGGGTATGGGGGCACCGCCAGGTAGCAGGACAAAATTAGCCACCCACAGGTGGCAGCTGCTGTGTTGCACCCTGCAATGCAGCAGCTCACCTGTGGGTGGCCCTTGACTTGTTCCTTTTTTTTTTTTTAAGTGTAACTTTGTGCAGGCGCAGGTAGGTGTTGCACCTGCAAAACTCTGCATGGCCTGGGCTGAATATCGGGCTGTGCAGTTTATGCATGGACACACACCCCCACCTGTGCCTGCATACATTACTGATGCGCCCCGGCGCATCGGGATTTGTGCAGGCGCACTTTTCCCTTTTCAATATCGCACCAGGGCGCATCAGTGGGTTGTGCATGGCGCAACAGTGTTGCGCCATGTGCAACCCTTTTGAATATCTGGGCCCCTGGAGGAGATGAGAGATAGAGGTTATATGATAGAGACCTTCAAATATGTTCAAGGCCATACATAAGGTACAGGCAGGTAGCATCTTTCAGAAAAAGAGATGTTCTACAACAAGGAGTGATGACATTAAGGGGGTAGACTAAGAGGTAACATGAGGAAGTATTTCTTCCCAGAAAGGGTGGTGGATGCATGAAACCGCCTCCCAACATAGGTGGTGAGGGCTAATTCAGTAGAGAAATTAGAAAATGCATGGGATTTGTATAGGGGTACCCTAGCAATAGGTAGGAGAACAAAGCCAGAGATCAAGTACAGTTTTTGGTTTTTGCAGCAGGTAGGGCAAATGGGCAGACTAGGTAATCCTGGTGGTCCTTATCTGCTGTCAAATTCTATCTATGTATCAATGTACTGATCTAATGTCTATGGTTTGCTCAGTGTTCCATTGGAACTGATTTAAAAATCCAGATTTATCAGTGAACTGTGATTACACTAAACATGCTAAAACACCCACTCTCTTCAATCCTCTCTGCAGCGCTCATTTTTTGAAGTTGAAGCCTGGTTCTCAGAGCACCGGCTTGTCCTGATCTACAAAAAGACCAAGGTAATGCTCTTCACCCACAGACAAAACAAACTTAGAAATGTTCCCCTTAATATCCTTAACTTGCAGGGCACCCCACTTGATCTGGTACCCATCTTTAAATACCTGGGCATTACCCTCGACTCTTCCCTCGAGTACCACAAACACATCAATCTGCTCTGCTCAGCTGTCAACACCAGGTTAGGACTCCTATATAGGCATAGAGGGTGTATGCCCCCTGAGGCTCTGCATCTTGCAATGATATCTTTGGTGCTTCCTCTCATTGACTATGGGATCATTTTCTACAGCTCCGCTGACTCCACCGCCCTTCATCAAATCCAGGTCTCACTAAATGGAGCCTGCTGCCTAGTCTATGGCTGTAACAGGTGGACTCACATCTGTGAGCTCTATAGACACACCAACTGGTTTAATTTTGAAGGAAAACTCAGATACCAAACCTGTCTCCTTGATAGGAAGCTTTCACTCAGCCCCCTCCCCCCAGGCCTACGTCACCTAGTATAGCCCTCTACCCAACCTTGGGCCACCAGGAGCTCATTGTCTACTTTTTTTTTTTTACTGTACCCCACAGTAGGACCTCACTGGGCCAATGCTCCTTTTTCGACAGGACCCCCTTTGGCTGAATGAATTGCCATAAGCTATTACCTCAGAACTGCAACCAGATGCATTTAAATCCTTTCTCTGCTCGGAAATCCTCTCCCACTTTACTTGTGACTGTGAAAGGGTGTTACCCCCCCCCCCATTGTTTTTCTGAATGCAGTATGCTAAGAATGTACAGATAGCATATCTGGGTTGTAAGTGTCCTGTGTTGTTATGTTGTACTGTGTTAAATGTTTTGTTTGTTTGGGATGGCCACCCACTTTGTTATTTGTCGGTTTGTCTCTATGTTCACATCCCTGGGTTTTGCCACTGTTTAAGTTAGCTAGCAAGCAGAGGCATATCATGGAGTTACTGTCCCAACTCCCATTTCAAAATGCCTCTGAAAAGCTTGCCCTGAAATGCATCGATATATGCCATGGCTGTAAAACAGCATAAATGAAAGAAATACCGGTATCCATATTGTTACTGAAGTTTAAAATGAAGGCCTAGTCCAGGAGAAGCAAAATACTGCTGTTTGCAGCCTGTGTGTTTCCCCAGGTACCCGAAAAGCTGGAAGCAGTGAAACAATGACTTTAAGTACCTCCAAAGTAATACGACAGCTAGACAAAGCCCTTCTGCTGCACTAGCAAGCAGCCTGGGCTCTAAATTGAAGAGAAGCCACTGCCTGGAGCCTGAGGTTTGTTGCTAGCCTTTCCCCAGCAGGGCAGCTTCTCAAGCTATTTTTCTTGGGTGCAAAGCGGCAGTTAGGAGCACCATTTTACTCATTTAAAAACAGTGTTTGGAGCACAGCTCCCTAAAAGCAGCAAAGTAAGCAAGAAACAGTGACCCGGATATTCAAACTGCGCCATTCTGAGGCGCAAGCCCTTGCGCTGCTCAAAATAGTTCTTGAGGGGGTGTGCGGGCAATATTCAAAGGAGTTGCGCTATTGAGCAACTCCTTTGAAATATCACCCAACCACAGCCACTGTGCATGGCGCAGTGGAACTTAACGCCACATAAGTTGTCGAAATTGAGCATTAAACTTGCGGTGGTATGAAGTACCACATTATCCATCTTTACATTCCGATATTCAAAGGTGACATGCAAATGGGGCCATAATTCATGCAAGGCACAGGGGGCCATTTTCATCTGATTATGGCCCCATTTGCATGCCATTAGCATAGGTGCACCGATCCCGGACTTGCCCTGGCACGCCCTGCCAGGCAGCAGCCGTCGGGGACCAATACACCCTGCAGCCCAATGTCAGCGGGCAAACGTAAAAACAACCCCCAAAACATCTCCCAATGCCCGATCGCGGGCAGAATGTATGCTGACAACCCCCAAACATCTCCCAATGCCCGATCGCGGGCAGAACATACTCTAACAACCCCAAACATCTCCCAATGCCCGATCACGGGCAGTATGTATAATAACAACCCCCAAACATCTCCCAATGCCCGATCATTGGGCAGAATGTGAAACAACCCCAGTGCCTGATGCGTGGGCAGAATGTAAAAGACCCCCAACCTGAATATCTCCCTGGTGGTCCAGTGGACCGTAATGCCCGATCGTGGGCAGAATGTCCAGTGACAACCCCTCAAACATCTCCCTGGTGTCTAGTGTCCCCCACCCACCCACCCACAAGCCCCACCACCCGCTCCCCGGCGGCGGCGGGAGGCAGCATCCACCGCCTGCCGCCCGCTGCCCGACTGTCCAGTAGGGCTGCCGCCCATTGGTGCAGAGCTAGAGCCAATGGGCGTGCAGCCCATACCGTACTGACAGTCAGATTTGGCGAATGAACATCATTCACAAATCTGAGACTGTCATGTCGTATATCACACACCCATTGCTCTAGCACCAATAGGAGTGCTGCCTACCGATCAGTCGGCAGGTGGCAGGGTGGCAGCGGAGTGGGATGCTGCCGCCGCCCGGCTGCGAGAGGAGCAGGTGGTGGGGCTTCGTGGGTGGAGTGGGGTGGGGGACACTAGACACCAGGGAGATGTTTGGGGGATGTCACTGGACATTCTGCCGCGATCGGGCATTACGGTCCACTGGACCACCAGGGAGATATTCGGGTTGGGGTGGTCTTTACATTCTGCCCACGATCGGGCACTGGGGTTGTTTCACATTCTGCCCATGATCAGGCATTGGGAGATGTTTGGGGGTTGTCATTATACATACTGCCAGCGATCAGGCATTGGGAGATGTATGGGGGTTGTTAGTATATGTTCTGCCTGCGATCGGGCATTGGGAGATGTTTGGGCGGGGGTTCTTTTCACGTTCTGCCCGCAATTGGGCTGGTGGGGGCACAGGGACTGAGTTGGGGGCCAGCCACGGGTGGCAGCTGCTGTGTTCGCCCTGCAATGCAGCAGCTCACCTGGGTGGCCCTCAACTTGATCCCTTTTGGCTCAAAGAGAGTTGTGCAGGCGCGGGTTGGGGTTCGCCTGCACAACTCTCCAACCCGACTGAATATCGGGTTGTGCAGTTTATGCATGGTTCCTCCCCCTCCTGTTGAGCATGCATTCATTTGCATTGCGCTGTTGCTCAACCTGTTTTCAGTGGCGCAACTGCCTCCTGCTGAATATCGCAGAATGGCGCAATGTAGGACTTGCGCATGCGCAACCCTTTTGAATATCTGGGCCAGTATACATAAGCATTAAGGCACACTCCTGAGCTAAAATGTGAAAACAGGGAATTAAAAAGCAAAAGTTTACCTGTCAGTGCTGTTTCTCAGACTGTAGCCCTGCCTGAAGATGCAGCTCCATCTCTCTATAGAACAGGCCGGCCTTTCCCCTGCTATACTTGTACAGAAAGTGGCCTGGGGAGGTGCTTAGGGTAACGGTACAAAGAACTTGTTTGGTGCTCAAAACTGTTATTGTGATTTGACTGCCTTAAAATGTACAGTAAGATGAAAGAATGTATATAATGTCTTGTTTGTTGAAAAATATATTGTAAATAATGACTTTAAAGGTAAAATGTGTACAGATGGGTGGAGCTAGCCCATCACATGGTCACAAAGCCCTATATAATGAGAGCTCAAAGCAGAGCTAGTCAGATGAGATAGCAGGCAGTTGGAGACTGCTGAGATAGCACAACTAGCATGTTCTAGTTGATGTACGTATATAGCCTGGATTTTGATTTGCCTCCTTTTATTTTGTCACCTAAGTTTGTTTCTTTTGTCTGTTATTGTCCTGCTGTGAAGAATAAACATTTTTTTTGTTTTGAACTACATCTGCCTCACTGCCTGATCAGTCCATCTCTACCCACAACCCGTGACAGTGACTGTGCTTAGTCCACCCCTCCTTGCTTGAGCCCCTGCATGACCACCACCCCCACTGAATTCTCTTTCTCCTTCCACCTGGCTGCCCTGTGTATGAGGATTTACTTCATGCTCTTTATTATCTATTATGTCCAGGGTTCTGTCTTAATATCCCTCAACACCCACTGATACTGTTACCTGACTGTTGCATATCCTAGCTTCTCCATGATGACTCTGGGTCGGTCTCCTCCACCCTTTGAATTTTGTAACTTGACAGCTGTATGTCTCTTGTTGTATATTCTCTTTACACATTGCAATGTATGTATCTCTGACGTGGAGCCTTTGCAAAGGAGTCCTTGACTCAAAGGTTGCAATTCCAATTCTTTTAATAAAATAAATAAATGAATAAAATGATGCCCTGTCTTATTTACATCTAGTTTTGTATGAAAATGACAGAAGGTGGCATCCTGCCAACTAGTTTAGTGATTTTGCTGTTCGTTTATACATTTGGATTTATAAATAAACTTTGATAGACAGTGGAATATATGACTACATCAAGCTTTCACTCCGTCCCTCTGAAATACATATATCCCCTTTATCTCACATACTATGCTCACAACAGTGTACCTGGATTGCCGAATGTAACTGACTCTCTGTGGTAGCATTAGATGCGGAAATGATAGTCAGCTGCACGACTTGCAGCATCCTGAAACACTCATCGGCACTCATGGCAAAAAAATAAATTATTTTGTCCACTCAAGTAAAATTCAATGATGAACAGGCATTTAGAAATAGAAAAGTTATACTTTCTAATTTATAAACCTGGAGATTCCTGTGATCATTATGGACACCAAATTATATTGTACAAATGAAACTGGGCATTTCAACATCTTGGGTAACTTATGCTGACTGCCATAAAAAACTATTTTAAAGAAAAAAAGTTTCAAGCTGTTTGATAAATCAACAATGTATGCTTACTTTTACAAAGATCACAACATTAGGAGTTGAAAGGAACTGCCTGCAGTTTAATGACATTGTCTTAAAGGTTGCAGAGCTGCTGAACTGATCTTCTGAGATCTTTATGCACAAGCACAGTGCTGGTACCAACAAGCGTCACTGCACAATTGGGTCTCATCCTCATCCCCGACTGGAGAAACAAAAAGTAATAAATACCTAATATGTTTATGACCTTATTGTAAAAAACAACTAAAACTTTAATTTTATAGACTTGTTTTTCTTTTACCATGGTTTCCTATACCCACATTCACACTTATATTTTATTTATTTAAAATTGGTGACTGGAAGAGGCACACTGGGCCAAAGCTCATTTCCAGGTGTGACCCGAGTACAAGGTGTACACAGAAATATGCAGAAGTACATAAATTTTTTGGTTACAGACAGTAATAACAACAACTGTAGACAGTATGTACAACCTAGAGAAATACAGTGTAGATGTTTCACTTTACAGAAAGGTAATATACAGGCACTGTATTTCAACCACAAAAGACAAGACACATTTGATAATTTGAACATCATTATGTCGATTGCGCGCATGCGCAAGAAACATGTTGTGGCAGGTTTCTCCACAAGCAGGTTGTGGAGGCACGGTACTGTTGTGGCCAATGCCCCCACAGCCTGTAAAGGCTTGTCCCGTTTTCCCTCATGCCATGGCATGCTGCTGCTGACACTAGTTCAGCCAGCGTGCCACCAACTTGTAAAAAATTAGCCGCTGCAATGCGGGGCGCTCTCATTGCTGTGTCAGCCATTCGCTGCAATGAGGTGACCTGTGTAGCATTGCAGGCGGGATCTTAAAACCCTCATATTGCCGTAGAACATGGTGGGGCTTTCCGCCCGTGTTCGCAAACAATAACCTCCCTGCCTAGGGGTGCCCAATCCCCTCGGCAGTATGTCTTCCCACCATGTTTATTTGCTGACAGGGGCCCCAATCCCTGTCGGCTGCAGTGCCCCAATATTTATGTTGCCGATGGGGAGCCCACTCCCCATCGGCATTATCTTCTACCCTTTTGTTGTGTGCTGATGGGGTGCCCAATCCCTGTCAGCATAATGTAATAATACCCCTTTGTTGTGGTACCGACAGAGGTGCCCAATCCCCATTAGCTACAGCTGCCCCCAAAAGAAAGACTCTGTTGGCACACTGGGAGCCCACCCCAGTGTGCCACATGCCCAAAAATAAAAATGGTCCATAATGTCTTCTTTTTTTTTTGTAACCTGTAAAGGAAACAGTCCTTGGTGCCCCCACAACCCGCACCCACCCACTGCGCACCCTGCCTCCCCATGACCCTCACCCCATACTTACCTCCAGAGTCCGGCACGACGATCTTCGGTGGACCAGAAACACGTCTGCGCTCTTCAAAGCCGACCGCGAACTGAGGGAATGCCGGTAAGCTGTATAATGGAATAAATAGGGTATTTTCAACTTAGATGCATGTCTCAGGCATTTTTTGGAATTTTGGCACCAAATTTTCAACATGGGGTTTTTGGGACCCCTCCTCATGAATTCCATCACTATCATGGCATTAATCGACCCCAAAAGTTGATTTCGCAGTCACTGCACAGAATCACCTTTTAGGACCAATTAATGAAATGACAGTGCCAGTGTTATTGGTGGGCTCTCAAAAAAACCTATGTTACAAATTGGTAGAGCATCAAAAAATAACAATTCTGGCGTCGGATGTGCAGTTGCTTTCGCATGCGTGTAACTTTGCAAATTTGCAATATTTTCACCCCAGATTTTCAACATTGGCATTTTTTCAGACCTCCTTGTGAACAGTACACCTGTCATTTTTCACACCCTGGCTGAAATATGTTTTCACACTTCCAGTGCAGAATAGTGCATTTGGTGCGGGAAATCAGTGTTCCACACAGATTAAGAAACTGACATGGCACTGTTCATGAGCAGAGGTCCTAAAATGCCTATGTTGAAAATTTGGTGACGATTGCACGCACGCTCATAAGTTCACGAATTTATAATATTTTCACTCCAGATTTTCAACATTGCCATTCTTCTGTACCTCCTTATGAACAGTATAGCTGTCATTTTTCACATCCTGGCCGAAATGTGTTTTCGCAGTTCTGGCGCAGAATAGCGTGGTCGCTGTGGGAAATCCATGTTTGGGACACATTATGAAAATGACAGTGACATTGTTCATTAGCAGAGATCCTGAAATGCCTATGTTGAAAATTTGGTGATGAAAGTCCATAAAATGAGTGTTTTACGAATGTGCATTGTGCAGTTTCCATACACGGTCGTACCTTCGCAACTTTGCAATATTTTCACTCCAAATTTTCAGCATTGCCATTTTGCCACACCTCCTTATGAACAGTACAGCTGTCATTTTTCACATCCTGGCCGAAATGTGTTTCGCTCTTCCGGCGCACAATAGCGCGGTTGCTGTGGGAAATCGGTGTTCAGAACATATTAAGAAAATCACACTGACACTGTTCATGAGCAGAGGTCCTAAAATGCCTATGTTAAAAAATGTTATGATGAAACTCCATAAAAATGACTGTGTTATGAGCGTGTGCTGTGCAGGTGCCACGCTCCCTTGTAAGTTTGCAAATTAGTAATATCTTCATGCCAGATTTTCAACACTGCCATTTGTTTACACCTCCTTATGAACAGTACAGCTGTCATTTTTCACATCCTGGCTGAAATGTGTTTTCGTGCTTCCAGTGCAGAATACTGCAGTCGCTGTGGGAACTCAGTGTTTGGGACAGATTAGGATCGAGCGACTGGGGGGGTGACCAAGCTCAACTGAGCTCTGTCAGGACTGCTGCGGATGTCTTTGTGGGCAGGAAAAGGCGACAACGCAGTCAGGAGCCCAGTACAAAAGGGTAGCCTACAGAGCTGGGAGACACAGAACAAGTGAATGAGGGTGGGGGAGAGACTGAGCTCAACAGAGCTCTGTTGGGACTGCTGCGGATTTATTTGTGGGCAGGAAAAGGCAGCAAAAGGGCAGCCTGAAGCGCTGGGACAAACAGAATGAGCAAGTGAGAGAGGGGGAGTGAGCGAGCTCAATGGAGGTTTATCCTGACTGCTGCGGATTTCTTTGTGGGCAGGAAAAGGCAGCAATGCAGGCAGGAGCCCAGTACAAAAGGCCAACCTGCAGTGCTGGCAGAAATGGAATGAGCGACTGAGAGAGGGGGAGTGATCGAGCTCAACAGAGCTCTCTTGGGACTGCTGCAGATGTATTTGTGGGCAGAAAAAGCAGCCAGCACAGGCAGGAACCCAGTACAAAAGGGCAGCCTGCAGCAGTGGGAGACACAGAATGAGCGAGTGAGGGAGGGGGAATGAGTGAGCTCAACGGAGCTCTGTTGGGACTGCTGCAGATTTCTTTGTGGGCAGAAAAATGCAGCAATGCACGCAGGGGCCCAGTACAAAATGGCAGCCTGCAGCAGTGGTCGAAAAAGAACGAACAAGTGAAAGAGAGAGAGTGAGTGAGCGAGCTCAAAGGAGCTGTATCATGACTGCTGCAGATTTCTTTGTGCCTAGAAGAAGGCGGCAATGCAGGCAGGAGTCCAGTAGAAAGGGGCAGCCTGTAGCACCGACAGAAATGGCACGGAGTGAGTGAGAGAGGGGGACTGAGCAAGCTCAATGGAGCTCTAGCAGGACTGCTGCAGATTTGTTTGTGGGCAGAAAAAGGCACCAACAGAGGCAGGAGACCACTACAAAATGGCAGCCTGCAGTGCCAGGAGAAACAGAATGAGCGAGTGAGAGAGGGGCAGTGAGCAACCTCAACAGAGCTCTATCGTGACTGCAGTGGATTTCTTTGTGGGCAGAAAAAGGTGTAAATGCAGGCAGAAGCCCAGTACAAAAGGGCAACCTGCAGCACCGGGAGAAACGGAATGAGAGAGTGAGAGAGGGTGAGTGAGCTACCTCAACGGACCTGTGTCAGGACTGCTGCAGATTTCTTTGTGGGCAGAAAAAGCCACCAACATAGGCAGGAGCACAGTACAAAAGGGCAGACTGCAGCACCAGCAGAAACAGAATGAGCAAGTGGCAGAGGAGGAGTGACCCACCTCAATGGAGCTGTGTCAGGACAGCTGCAGATTTCTTTGTGGGCAGCAAAACCTGCCAATGCAGGCACAAGCCCAGTTTAAAACAGCAGCCTGCAACACCAGGAGAAACAGAATGAGAGCGTGAGACAGGCGGAGAGAGCAACCTCAACTGAGCTGTGTCGGGACAGCTGCAGATTTCTTTGTGGCCAGAAAAAGATGCCAGCGCAGGTAGAAGTCCAGTACAAAAAGGGCAGCCAGCAGCACCGGGACAAATACAATGAGCGAGTGAGTGAGCTCAAAAGACCTCTATCGTGACTGCTGCAGATTGCTTTGTGTGCAGAAAAAGGTGGCAATGCAGGCAGGAGCCCTGTACAAAAGGCCAGCCTGCAGCACCGGCAGAAACAGAATGAGCGAGAGATGGGAAGTGAGGTAGCTCAATGGACCTGTGTCAGGACTGCTGCACATTTCTTTGTGGGCAGAAAAAGCCGCCAACAGAGGCGGGAGCCCAGTACAAAAGGGTAGCCTGCAGTGTCAGCAGAAACAGAATGAGCAACTGAGAGAGGGCGAGTGACCCACCTCAACACAGCTCTGTCAGGACGGCTGCAGATTTCTTTGTGGGCAGAAAAAGCCACCAACAGAGGCGGGAGCCCAGTACAACAGGGTAGCCTGCAGTGTCAGCAGAAACAGAATGAGCAACTGAGAGAGGGTGAGTGACCCACCTCAACACAGCTCTGTCAGGACGGCTGCAGATTTCTTTGTGGGCAGAAAAAACATGCCAATGCAGCCAGGAGCCCCGTACAAAGGTGCAGCCTCTAGCACCGGGAGAAACAGAATGAGCGAGTGACACAGGGCCACTGAGCGAGCTCAACAGACCAACGCAATCAACATTCGGCATTGACAAATGCTTGTTTTTTATTTCCTGTCCTTTATAAAATAAAAAATAAAATGTTGCCCTGTTGAAAAAAAACTCACCTCAGATTCATAAGTATAGTTGACATGCTGACTTTACAAAGGAGAAGAACTGACAGGGAGAAATGGGCCTTCTAAAGAGGGTCCAGAGGAGCAGAGATGTGTAACCGCTTGTTTTTCAAGCAGCTATTCAATACATTTATTCTTACGAATGTTCTCCATTGTTCTATACTGTCCATACAGTTTTAATACTACAAATACATGATTAATAATCATTCAGAGATTCTATTCTTTACAGATACTGTTCCGATGCACTTGGCAGTAAAGATAATTTATTATAATTTGTGACATCAGTTTAAGCTACTGTAACAAAGAAAGGCAATAACCATGGCTTATTAAATATTAGGCAATGATCTGTAATACTAAACATGCAAGAAAGTCACCAGAGACCACATTAGCATTTACTGTAGCTATAGAGCATCTAAATACAGCAGAACACATCCAAACAGATGAGTCGAAAACAGAAAAGATGCCATGAAGCAGCTGGGTGTCATCAGTTTGCTTTCAAGGTTACTAAAACAGAAAAAAATTGCTATTCAAGTTTTAATAGTGAGGACAGGACACACCATTCTCCCATTATATACACCAGGCAAAAAAATATACAATCTTATACTGATGTATACATGCAAGTTCTTTTTTTTAAATACTGTGCTGTGATCATATCCTAAATAAAAAAAGAGGAACTAGACCACAGAAGACTATGTCGTATATAGACCTTCTTACCTCTTACATCTATCTGTTTCCCTTTCAATTTGATTGTAGCATATATTTACATATGACCCCCCCCGGCTTCTACATTAGCTGCAATGCGGTTTTAGTTATTGGGGGCTCCTGTCGCCCCATGCACACTCTCTCTCTCTCTCTCTCTCTCTCTCTGGTCCAATAAGGCCAGTGGAGGCAGCTTCTCTAACTAGCATCTCCTTGCTGCATTTAGGGTGCAACTTCCACCATGCAGCACCCACCACTCTAACTGCTGCCTTCTCGCTTCTCTGAAGCCTGTGCCAGTACCAAACACCACAGCAAATATCTGCAAGTGAACGTTCGACATTGACAAATGCTTGTTTAACAGCATAAATTAAGTTCTATCATCTATACTAAAGTAGATTCCCAGCACTCTTTCAGTGGGAGGGGGCTTGGCTTGTGCCCCTTAGGAAAGGAGTGGCAGACTGAGGTTCCAAAATCACCATCTCTGTAGCTCAGCATTTTGTTGCTGTAAATAGTAAATAAAGGGGATACATTCCATTAAACAGCAAACTTGCAGATCTCAGCATTGAGCAAGCTCCTTGCAGCAGTAAATGGGTTAATCAGTGTATCTGGTGTAGTGTGCCTGCAGCCCAGCAGCTGGCTCCTTAAACAGTGTATAGCAGAGTACAATGCATGGTTTTATCTACCTGGCAATTGTCTGATTGGCTTATAATTATCACATTATAGTATCCCCACTTCATGTTTTGTCATGCTCTGTTCTCTTTTTTCGTATGTCTTACTTTGTTTTTGTTTTCTGTCTCCCTGCTCTTTAAAACTAGCTTTGTACAGTATGTAGCCCCATTGTACCATTAACACCCACTGACATCACCCACTCCAGAGTTAGTCTCTTGGCACTGATGCTGTTACACAGATGAAACGGAGCAGCTATGCAATGTGCTCCATTTTCACAGAATTAGCAACTTCTGCAAGCGGGATATCAGCATCAACAGACTGATTGCTGCCGCTGATGTCACAGGTTGAGGCACCTATAATGGCATAACAGTGGGTGTAGCATACAGAGTTGTTTTCAAAGACCAAGACCGAAAAACAACAAAAAAAGAGAAACAGAACAGGCAGTAAGCAGCTATGAATTTAAAAATCTACAATGCTTCTATTCCCCTTGAGGGAAAGGGTTTTTACATCAACAGTGAAATTGTTACCAAGCCCATCAGTGCAATGGTAAGGCTAGCAATCATGATGTTGGTGATCTGGTCTGGCTAGGTCACAGAGGATTAAGTGTCCCAGGGACAGCACCAATCCCATGAAGTGGGTGGAGGTGGTGTCTCACTATTGGACTGGTACTTGGAGGATCCAGGTGGTAACTCATGTGAATGTACAGTGCAGGGAAAGGACTGCCACTGGATGCCATGCATGCATGTGCATCACTGCTTGCAGGTCTGTGCATCACTGCACATTTGCACTTTGAGTAGAAAATTGCACTGTTTCGACACAGCACCCCTTCAGGCTAATGCAAACCAATATGGTGGGCCACCCTCTGCCATGTGCAGTCCTGGGTAAGTGGAGGATAACCAATAACTTCATAAGAAGATCAGTGACAGGGCTGAGGGGGTACTACAGGGCTGAAAACAAGAGGTGCAAAAACAAAGTAAAAAGAAATAGTAGGATTTATTTAGCTGGAAACATTCTCTTCTTTTTGAATTATCTAGACCTGTCAGCTCTCAATCATTTAGAGTGACACCTATTTTATGACTTCAATTATAACCTGCGCTGCCCCCAAACTAAGGAGATTCTCATGGCTGTATTTTAAATACCAGCCTGCCACTTACATTTAGTGAGCCAGTTTGTCATGTTACAGGTCAGTATCTCAGCTTTATTAGAATCCCTAAATCATTTTATGCACAATTTTACAGCTGGAAGACAGTTTGGTCCAAGTGCTCAGAGCAACAAAAATATATATGAATCAATAGATTTTAACATGCTGGGATCTGATACAGATGAATTCAAATCTCAGCACACTCACTGTTTCCCTGTATGACCTTAGACAACCCACTTGACTTCCCTGTGCTATCCTAGATGTTCCTCAGAAACAGGACCCCAAAATAAGTGAAATATTGCATACTCAATTGGGCTATCATGGGTAAATGAATTATTTGACCTCCTAAAACACGCATAGGGTATTGCAAAAAAATATTTAATTTACTAAATGAAAAAGCAAGTTAGAGAAGTAATTAGAGTATCTGAACTGAAAGCTAAAAGAATCCCACACAATTTAATGTTATCAACTAGTGGTTAGAGCATAGGGCAGTGAACATGGATACCCAGGTTTGAATCCCATGACTGGTCCCTACTTATTGCCTGACCATGAGCAAGTCACCTCACCTTTCCAAGCTTAAATTTATTTCTCTGTACCTACCCCATGACCTTTTCTTAGCCTTACTGTGTATATCTAATATCTGCTGCCATTTGTTTATGAATTTCAAGGCACTTTGAGATAAAAGGCTAGCTTTTCAGATGTGCATTATGGACTCATGGCATGACTTGCCACATCTCTAATGCTGATGCCAATATGTTTACACCGCCAAAAAGGTGGTCTACCTATCTGCAACATCCTGTGGCATCCCGGCATCCCTACAATGATGCACGTATCAGTCTCTGATGCATGTGTCGTTATTTTGCAGTAAAGCAATGGCAGCTGCTGTAAATGCGGCACAGTGTTTGAAAATAGGAACCAAAGTTTTGTTGCATTTTCCCTACTTCATGCACACACCAAAATCAAGTCCTACGCTTATTACAGGATGGCAAAAAATCCATCTCCCAGTGTACTGATTTACTGAAACTACTCCAGCTTGCATATGAGGTATGTATATGAAAGGCAGAGTACCATATTCCTATCCATTCTTTCCACTTGTATCCACTGTATGGGCAAATGCTTTCTGTAAACATCTGAGAGTTAAAACTATGTATAGTTTTAATAAAGTTCAATCATCAGCCATATGTAGACAATAATGTAAAATGGCTATACTTTAGTCAACTTTGTACATACTCATAGTGCATGGGAGGGGAGTCTTCTATTATATGTTTGTAGCCAGGAAATTAATACCTCTCTTAAATGGCATCCATTAAATATTTTTGTGCTGAGATGACTTTGTGGAGCTGTAGTCATTTCTTGCATTATTATTGGAAAGACCATGGGTGTGTGGCAGACTCAGGGTTCCAAACCACAGGTGAAGTGTACATGTGATGGATGTATAGTGAAGCCCACCAGGATGAAGCCCAACTCTTCAGAATTCTGCAGTAGAGTTACTGCAGCAAACAATGCAATTGCAATGGGAGTTAATCCCTTTTGTCATGCAGGAAACCTGTGACACTGCGCTTCATCCTGGCGGGCTTCACTGTAATAGGATTGGCCTCTAGGGCTGTGGATATCATGACCTCTTTCTCATCTTCCTTTTTCTGCTTCCTGTGCAAACACTACCATCATATCTCTCATCTTACTGTCACCAAAATGATACACAGTGGCCCTCTAAATGGGAAGGAAAGAGACTTAGGGATTCTGTACACCTTCACAAAGAATGACAGTACAAAACTGGGTGCAAATCTGGTTCCCCACCTGTTGTGGAAATATGTCTGTCCTATATGTCTACTTGAGCTGATACACCTCCAGCTGTCACTGGGAATCAAACAAGGCCATTCAGCTAAGGGGCCATTCCCACTATCTGGAAGGTTTGAAAACATTTTCAATCACAAAACTGAAAATAGCACAACAGGAATAGTATTCCAGGTAGGCTGGGTTTAAGTCTGTGCTATGGCACTTATTTCTTTCTCTGTTCTGCTTGTATGAGTTCCAAAAATATGCACACCACATTCTTTTGACTGAAAAAGTAAATACCTGTGCAGCATCAGGTTGTGCATTAGAGCAAGAGTAAGGTGCCTTGGGAGTCCTTGCTTCCAGTTGCCTTGGTGGCACAGCTGGTAGTGCAAATGGAATAGTATTCTGGGTGGCCTGGGTTCAAGTCCCAGCTAAGGCACTTATTACTTTCTCTCTCCTGCTTGTGTAGGTTTGAGAACATAGACTTTAATGTACTTGCTGTCCCACAGACAATCTAGCTGTTAAAACAAAGAATGTGCATAGCTGCCTGAGGAGAAGTCCCCCCCCACCCTCCCTGTGACTATGTTACAGCACAAATTATGCAGCCAGATATATGTGGTTACTAATGGGGTGCACACAACTTACATGCTAGTTAGCAGGGTAGCAATGTGGCCTAGCACCAGTTGCATGGTGCTATATCATGCTGCAAACTCATGTACACTGGTACTGTTGCCAGATGTGTAGTCCTACCTGCTTCCATATAGCTGTCAGTCTGTTTACAGCCACTGCTAAGTCAATTTGTCCATGTTTCCAGCTCACATCTGTGATTATCCAGTGCTTTCCCAGTCACGCATTGGTCCCTACATCCAGTGTATCCCCTTCAATTTCCCATTCCCTGACTCTGCACTGATTTTCCTTCAATCCCACAAAGATCTCTGTAACCGATAGCTTCTCCAGATCTGGTTGCAGTATTATAATGTCCCCCAACCATCTGCTTATACTAGTTCTACAGACAGGAGTCTCACTAAACTTTAAAACTACCTTTGTACGGATCAACATGCTTTACGAGTGGCCCTGCTGACCTTCTGCATGATGACCCATGCCCGTTTCCACCACAGTCACTAAGTGTTCAGTGACTGTGTGTGGAAGAGCTGCAGTCCATGTTGTGCATGCTGCAATCAGGTTCAAAGTCATGATTGTCTCTAAGTAGTCTTGTGACCACTTATGACAGTTACAGTCATTAAAGAGCTGGTGGCAGGTTCAGGAGAACTTTAACAAAATTTAATATTGAGACACAGTTCAGCTTGTATTTCTAATTAGTGATGTATTCTTCCTCCCCATTATTTATTACTGAGGTCCTTTGTATGAAAACAGGATCTTTGCTCCTGAATAATTCATCTATTCCTGTTCCTTACCTGTGGTCATAATGCAGTTCTTGTGACATCACAGCTACTCCCATAGCAGATGGTGATGTCATAACAGAGGATTATGACTTGAAGCAGGGAGTAAGCTATAGAGGCAGATGGACTCTAAAGGAACTCTAAGGGATAAATATTGTATATTCATATATATATATATATTCATATGTTCTTAGTAATTAATGGGGAGGCTAAATATACAAAATATAAATGGAATACAAGTAGACTTGTACCTAATTTTATGTTTTTTTACATTTTCTTTGAGGTGCCAGTAGCTCTTTAAGTATGGGACCTAAAATGTCAGGTACAGTATGTTATCAGATCATGAAGATATATGCTGTGTAAACTAATACAGTATGCCATAGTATGTAAAAATTATAAAATGGTAAGAAAGAATCCTGGTACCTCGCTGGTCAGCTGGCACCTTCACCCATGATTTCATCTTCACGCAACAACACAGTCCTAATATGCACACATATGGTACGTAAAATAAAATTATGCTACTTCATCTGACTCCAACTTATTCTCAGTTGACTTTTCTGGCATGAACTATGCAATAGAAGGGATCCACGACCAGTCATTGACAAAAGTTTTGTCAAACGACCGTACAGTGAAACTGTCATGTCAACCGCATTTGCGGTCGGCATACGGTTTCTCACTGAGAAACATGTTTTCTTAAGTGAGCTTTGCCCCCTGAACCTCCCACATGGGGGGCTGTGCCCCCTGCACCCCCCCACTAAATATAATCAACTCTGAGTCAGAGCTGATTAGGAAAGTGGGTGCAAGACCCCCAGAATACAGTGCCGAGGTTCAGTGCTAACACTACAGCGATCTGTTAAAAAAACTGTCTCTTTCTTGAATTTAACAAGGCACCTACCTTTCCTTTGTATCGCCTCCATTTTTCTCAGTCACAAAGTTTTATTCATATTGCTTATCTGATCCACTTCACAGTCTCAGCAGCTACTCTTCAGCTACCTAGTAGCATGTAAGAACAAGAGGTGAATGTGGCTTCAAACAAGCGTGTACACTTTTAAAACATACTTTACTTCTGTTCATAATTACTTGCCTCCAATCTCAGCTTCTCTTAACTACTCATCTGTTCATTTTTGCCATATTGATAGAAAAATACTTTTAAAAACTTTTTCCTGCCGTCCTAATGTTGTCTGAATGGTGGGGTAGGGGATGGGATGGCAGAGGGACTTCCTATCTAGGGGTATGCCACCCTTACAGCTACACCAACACAGCAAAATACACACTTGTCAGCAAAATTGACACTTTGCCGACAAGTTGCTGTGCTGGTGTACCCTAGACAGGGGCATGCCGTCTCCTGGTCCTGCACCCCTGCTCTGAATCAACTCTGACTTCAGATGAGAATCCTAAAGATGGGGGTGGTGGGCAGAGCACCCCACATGGGGGGTTGGGGCAGTGAAGCCCTCCAATAAAAAAACAGGACCGGGAGACACAGGAATCATGTAGACCGCAACTTGCGGTCTATATGATTCCTGTCGGTGAGATGCGGTCGACGTAAAGAATGTCGAACTGGTATGGTAGAGTCCTATCTAGAACACAGTGCCATCTTATGGCAACAAGATCTTTTTTTAATGCTCCTTCAAGTTTGTCTTATTCAAGATTTTTTTTTAATCAAGACATTTTAGGATTACAATAGGGCACTTTAGGGCATACAGCATGAGATTCTGGAATACCGTTACTTCTTAGTTGGTTGAAAGCATGGCTTCAAATAAGTGTGCATGAGAGCTGTAGATCAAGTAGTGTCTGCAGTGATATTGTAGGTAGGGAAAAATGTGCAGACTGGGTGGGCCAAGCTGTCCTTGTCTGCCATGAAATTCTATGTTTTTAAAGCACTCACCTCAAGCATCGCCTGCCTCACAATACACATGAGGCATGATGTTATCCCAGCATCACACATGTCCTGACATACCTTATTGCTTAAATAATCAATGACAACATATATATTATGATGATGAAATATATTAGTGATAAATAAGGTTTTAAGTAAAAACTACATTAGTCAGACCTACCACAGGGCTGTGTCAATTAATTTTAGTCATTACAGTACAACCTCAAAATTACGAACTTCACTAATCTGGACTGACCGGTTAACCGAACCCCCACACGCAGGCATCAATTAGTGTACCTGTAACTGTCACACCTCTAACACCTGCGAATGAACTTTTTTAAAGGAGCTAATGGCAAGTGTTTGTTTAATGCTAGCACTAACACGCTACACTGATTTCGGCAAACAACTGACTGTTAAGGATGCAGTTTACCTGAGCAACAAAGCCTGGGGTGAGATTACCACAAAATCCTTATGACGGTCCTGGAGCAAGCTATAGCCTTCTGATGATGAATGTCACCGATATTCAGGTGCATTTTACGAACAGAGAGATGGTGGCAATAAGCGAGGAGGGGCAAGAGGACGGCTTAGAGCTGACAGAAAGGAAACTGGTCATGAGATCCTGTCAGACAAGGAGATCATTGATCTCACCAGGGAGAGTACAAAACCAGACAGCTCAGGTGACAGTGAAGGGGATGACGAGAGTACTAATTTCGTTAAAAACTTAGAGGCTTAATTATGAACTTTGCTTTTTTTAATAATCTAAATACAGTACAGCATAGTAAATGCTGATCAAATAAACCAGAAACAAAGCAACAAAGGTAACACCATTTTTTAAGTCCATTTATTAATACATTTCTTTTAGTTTTAGAGATACGGATTTTTCAGAGTTATGAACACCCATCATTCCCATGGTGTTCGTAACTTCGAGGTTGTACTGTACTTCCCCTTTCATGGTCATGCTGAGATATAAACCTCAGGAGACATACAGTAAATGACTTATTATACATACTATACCAGGGGGATTAACTTGCCTCATTGCAAGAGGAGTGGAATGGTGTTGTGAATCAAATCACATCTTGCTGCTGTACATGGGATGGTGTAACTTTGAGAACTCAGGGAAATGACAGCAATGACAAAAACTCCACTTTATACCACTATGCATTTCAACATGATTTGTCTAAAATAAACAGCACTGTATATTGTTACAACTACAGTAAGCTGTATGCATAACTTACTGTAAGGCAGCAGTATTTGTTAGTTGGCAAAATGTGTCTTTATACAGTAATTTAATGAAAACATATTTCTTATATCCAAAGACTTACAATCAGTACCTTTTAAATTTCCTCAGATATTTAAAAGACAGCTTTAATAACTATAGGATAGGCAAAGGGGTATATTGGTAGCTGCGGGAGAGGTACAGTATAGCCTGGTTCTGGAAAAGCTAGAAGAAGCAAAGATTCTGACATAATGGGCAGACTGGAAGGGCCATTGGTTCTTATCTGCCGACAATATCTATGTATCCATGTTTCTATGTAAGTCACTAAAAATGACTGCCACTCACAATATTTAACAAATTCTTGTCAGATCCACCACGGCCGCATAATGAAGTTTGTGAAGAAAATGGGCAGACTAGGATGGCCCCTGTGGTCCTTACCTAGTGTCGAATTGTATGTTTATGAGGGTAATGTAGTCAGTTGCATAAAAAATCAGTACAGAAGGATCTAAAGAAGGATGTCTTATGTTACCCAAATTATTAAAGTTAAGAGCATTTTATGAACAAAAATAAGGGCTCAGCACTAACTGTAGTAAAGTTCAATTTGCCTTTTATGAACAAAGTTTTCAATTTGCTGCCCTTTTGCAGGAGTAGGGCAATCATGTTCCATATGTAGAACATTTATCAACAAGATCAGGACTGAAAAATTTGGCCACAAATGTGGAGGTTAAATAAATGTGGGTTAAACACAGATTAATCAGATTTCATAGAAACAAAGAAAATGCACAAGAGAAGGCCAACTGATCTATCCAGTCTGCTCTACCTAACCACCGAGACTGAAACCCCTAGCAGTCACTTGTCGCCCCATCCCTTCATGTCCCCCTTTTAAACCTTTGTGCCTCTGTCCTATGGCTGCTTGAATTCAACAACTCTTTTTACAGACTAACTTGTTGGGCAGTCTCTTCCACTTTTCCTCTAGTACATCCTCGCTTCCTTTCTGAATCTGCCCCCTACCATTTTCCATTCACTACCCCTAGTGTGCAAATTTGAACTGGAGGTTTATTTTGCCACTTTTTAAATACACTTCAACATACTGAAACCATACAATGAAAATGCTGATAAAAACTCCAAAGATGTATGCTTCAAACAGCACAGGCCTGTCACTGAATGTTCCCCTTCACAGAAGAGCAGAGGAAAGCCGCAACAAAAAATAAATAAATGGTGACCAATCAGAAGCCTTTTAAGAAACAACACAGACCTAACTACAGAATGAAAGCAGTTTTCTGAATGGCTGGCTGCTGAAGGGAGCCAGCCTAAAGTGGGCAGTGTGGTAATGCTCACAACTCCTCCTACTCTGAAAAAAAATGTTTATCTCTCAATAAATTGGACAGTCTTAACACTATTTTGCTTGAATTTCAGATTTGATGCACCCCTTCTTCTCTAGTAGCAGATTTCCTACTCAGATCCTAATAAAAAAAGGTAATGGTTGCAATGCTTTAGTAAAAACGTCTGCCTTTTAATTTAATTTAAACAAAACAAAATATAAACAAATAAAATATAAACTTACCAAATCTGCATAGCTTCTGTTATGTTCATTGCCTTCCCAATCCAACCTTTTAGGGAGCCACTAAATAATAAAAAAAAAATGTTTAAATTCAGAGTTTGGCGTTTCTGCCTTTTATCCCTTCATTTATGTATGAAACGGTATAAAGTTTATAAAAAGATGTCAAATGAATGGGTTCGGTGACCTAAGTCAGCCAACAAAAGTGATGTGGGAAGTGTGTGGAGTAAATCTCACGTGTACTGTATATACTGCATGCAGTTGCTAGTAATAGCAGAACTGAAGAGAGAGGACACACGATCACACACACACACAGACCTGGTATTCCGCTCCTGCACAAGCACCTGTGTAATAGCAGAACTGAAGAGAGAGGACACGCGATCACATACACACAAACCTGGTATTCTTCCAACTCCTACACAAGCACCTGGGGCAAGACAAGAAACAGCCAGGATTAAATATTGCCGCAGAACATGGGACATGGCAGTATTCAAAATAAAGCATCACATTTTGGGCCAACGGGGCAAACAAGCCGATTCATACTCGCCTCGGACGATTTTCGACATGGGCCTGTCGATACATAACGAGCAATCAGGAAGTAAAGCTCTGTAGGGCGAGAGAAACACAGAATTATAAAGTGTGGGACACTAGACGGAGAGAGTAAAGGATGTGGATTTTTATAAATTTTGGAATTTTGTATAGTTTTAATATACTTTTTTACCCTCGTACCTGCTTCTAGGGGAGATACCGGATGATTAAGGACCCCTCCTGCGCACAGGCATAATTACGACAGTTGCTTGCTCGCCTCGCTGTGTCACTGCCAACTGCCGTATGGTTGTCCGATCATGACTTTGAGTTTACTTTGTGCAAGATTATTTAGAGGAGACACCTCCTGAGACAAGCATATGTTTTATATGGTTCTGTTCTGTTGCTCCCCGTGGATACCGCATTTAATACTGTGAGGACTGCAGCAGTTATTTTTTCTCTTTCCAGAGACTGCATTATTCCACAGATGTACTGCAGTTGGAGATTTCCTAAATGGTTCCTAGTTGACTAGATATGTTGGACATGTGGGGACTCTTCAGGATCCATAACTTTTCCCGCCTCTGGGGTAGGAGACTATGAGTTTAATAGACTCAAAGACAACTGCAATAATTTGTAGATAGATTTTTTGCTACTTAGTAATTTACGAGACACTGCAGTCTATGTTAGAAAAGTAGTTTTCAGTTCAACTTTGCTGAAGTTGTTAGTATTGGTGATTTATTTATTTGTTTTGTCTTTTCTCACTTTGGCTGGAGGGGTGCTATGCTATATCATATTTAGGGAAGCTGTAGCATACTTATTTATGAGGGTTAGGGCACTGCCAATGGTACGATGCTGTATGCCCTTTTCATTTTTGCTTTCAGTGGTTTTATTTTGTTAAGGACCCCTCCTGTGCACAGGCATAATTATGGCAGCTGCTTGCTCGCCTCACTGTGTCACCGCCCACTGCCATACGATTAGTAAAAAAAAAGACGAAGGGATGAAAATAGGGATGAAACAGGGCACGTTGAGGGCAAAACATCGGCCATTCCTTTTATTACGGGTTTGTTGCTTTACATTTTTATTAATATTTCCCCCACTCAAGCACTCGCATCCCCGCTTTTCAGCAGCTCCAATATTCTCCAGCTGCTTCGCGAAACCCTTTTCAGTCTCCATTTGCCACACTTATTCTAAGGGGAAGGGACAGAAACGCCCAGAAAAAAAAAAAACGCCCACTGTGATATAGTGCAGTGCTGCAGTCCATAGGGACAACATGGGCAGATTGCTTCTTGGGGGAGGGTCAGGCGGAGAAAAAACAGTTCCATGGATGGAAAACATGACATGAACCCTTTTATACATGCAAAACATCTGCAGGGCTCCGCCCATGCAGCCGTAAAATGTACCGCTTCACTTTGATTGCAGTCTTCTTGTCTCAGAGGGGTTTACAACAACTTCTACCAGGCTGCCATAAACAACTGTTTTGGAACACAGCAGGCTGTGACTGCTGTTAATAGTTAAAGTGAAAGCTGCAAGCAGACGATACACCTCCTGTTAAGGATATGAGCTACAGTACATAAAAAGCTGCAGATGAAGAAAGAAACCTAGCAAGTCAAGAATAACGTGTTCCACCCACAACCCATTACCATATAGGAATCTGCACAATTTAGACTGATGGTAGTACCAGTCATGGGAGGTACATTTTAATTTAGAAACACAAAAGAAGCAAACGTTGGCTTACATAGAACATGAAGGGTGTGTACATATTATACTTCGTGTTGCTCTATCTTTCAAATGCTTCCACCTTCAAAACACACACACACACACACACACACACACACACACACACACACACACACACACACACTGTGCAGTAGGATCAGGTACCATTTTCCATAAACAGCAGTAAAACAACATGATTTTTAAAGAGCCCATGATGCAAATTTGAACAGAAATCTGCCACCAGCTGAATCTGCCCATTTAAATCTGATGCAGCCCTCTGTTACAATATTTTAGTGCTTAGCATCTGCAGTTTGGCAGGTCTTGACAAGAGCATACCATATACCTAGTGATTAATAGGCAACAAGCCAGAACAGAAAAACAGCACTGCATTGACAAAAAAAATCACCCTGATTCCAATTCCAGTACCCCTTAGTGCCAGGCTCCTTGAGTCAGTCCACTCCTCTAGTGCAAAACAAATAAAAAAAAAAACAGGACCAAATGATTTAAGGCTAAACATTTCTGACTGGGGATTGCAACCTGCTCTCTATTCTGTGCACTCCTGTATCAGTCTCAGCTTGGCACTCTGAAACTACAGTTCCCTTGAGCAGGACAGCAGCTGCCATCCAATTGCAGCACATCTTGATAAAACTGAGCCACACAGCAGTATTCAGTTCATCCCTCAGTTGTCTGTATGAGACCCCCATACCAGGCTTTAGCTGGATCAAGTATAATTGTTTCCCCGCAAATAAGTATACCTTTGGCAAGAGAAGATGTAGAACCAATCCTTAGTACCCTGTCATGTCTGAAATACCAGTCTATATAGGTTATAATACCATTTTTGTTTTACTCGCCCTGCTTGATAAGATGGATTTCTGCTTCCGAATCAGAACTGCGGAAGAGCCTTCATTTACAGGGCTCAGGTAGATGCTTTACGATATAAAAGTGCAGCCTACATGTACTGTATGCATGTTTGGCAATCTGCCAGAATGTCCAGTTCTTATTATTGCCAATGCCCTTAATCAGTGTCATATCCAAGCTCCACCCTCCATGGATGTAGGGGGATGTTTTGAGCATTAGTGCATAGGACACACGGAGCTCTCATTTGGCTGCACTGACTCCTCAACTGGTACTTCATCCTGCGGCTGCTATAATAATCACACATATACATATACAGTACACATACAGTACTTCCTACCTGACGCCAGCTAGCTGTCCTGCTTTGTTGCAGTTATCTGTCTGTTCAGCACCTGCAAATCGGCATTGTTCCTGTAGGCTGCTCCCTGCTGCTGAGATGAGCTCCAGCACCGGGAAGAGCAGGATGCACCGAACTGCCTCTAGCAGCATGGCGAGGAGGACAGGAGGCACCGGGTCACGGTCACTGCTGCTGGCTACTTGAGGGACAGTGCTGCTAGTGCTGGGCTCTGCTTTCCCCAGCTCCGGGGAAGGGGATGTTGGTCGGCAGGCGGAGGACGAGGGCATCTCATTCGAGTACCACCGCTATGGCGAGTTGAGGGAAGCACTTGTGTCCATCTGGCAGCAGTGCCCATCCATCAGTTGGATCTACACGGTGGACCAGAGCTTCCAGGACCAGGAACTGCTGGTGCTCGAGATGTCTGACAACCCCTGGCAGCATGAGGCTGGTAACTGCTACTAGTGTCCCCTATATATCTTTCATCTACTGATAATACTGTCTGTACCTATCACATAATATAGTGCTGTTTATAATGATAGTATTTGATAGGTCTACAGTATATCGATCATATTTCATAAGAAATACGAAGATTATATTATTATTATTAATAATAATAATAATGGTAACATTGGTGATAGTAGTTACCCTAATAAATAGTACTGATGTAATTTCCAAATTATTATCCTGCATGCAAGGATACATAATGAGCTTCTCTGTGCAAGGATTACAAGCTGCATAAGCGACAATAGCAGAGATTAAAGAAATTGAGATCTCTCCCTTTTTGTATTTGTAGAATGGAGTGTTTTTTTGGTTTCTGTACTCCGGTGACACCGACACCTATTTTGTAAGGCGACATCTGCTAACTTTGTTCCTCTCAGAGGCATCATCCTGTCAATAAGAAAGGTGGGAGGTGTGTGTGTGTGTGTGTGTGTGTGTGTGTGTGTGTGTGTGTGGGGGATATGTCATACTCTACATTTGCATTTATTGCCTGCCTGGTGCCGGTCTCTATCTCTCTCTGTCCTCCCTACTCCCAAGTAGTACAAGGTAGCCTTTCTCTTGCTTATTTATTTTTATTATTAAAATCTTTGTTTACAGAGTAATTTGGCAAACCTAGACAGCAGCCTTTTCAGTGGCTCCAGTATTCTCCAGCTGTTTCGCTGATACCCTTTTCAGTCACCATTTGCGACGCTTATTCTAAGGGGAGGGGACAGAAACCCCCATAAAAAAAAAAGCGCCCACTGTGATATAGTGCAGTGCTGCAGTCCATAGGGACAACATGGGCAGATTGCTTCTTGGGGGAGGGTCAGGTGGAGGAAAAACAGTTCCACGGACAGAAAACATGACATCGGCCCTTTTCTACATGCAAAATGTCTGCAGGGCTCTGCCCATGTAGCCATAAAAATGTGTTCAACTGAGGGTATCTATTTTTCTCTGACTTTCTTTATCCTCCTATGGCAGGTCCTCCATCTCCGTCCACCAGCCTACTGGACTCGGGGTCCTTTGGGGGCTTGTAGCACCATACACGCCCCAGCAGATCCCCAGAGCCAGTCTGGAGGCATCATCCTTGGCGGCCCCCACACTTTCCTCCATTTTCTCCCATCAACTGCTACTCCTGAGACCCCCAAAATGGTAGTGCATGTGCATGGAGGTGCACATGTGCACCACAGCTCCAGATGGGGTCGCTTCCTCCCTCCCCGGTAGCCTAGCACAGAAGGTCCTTGGAGTGGCGCCGCTTCTCCATCCTCCACCAGGGGCAGCCAAGCTCTGAGGGTACCTGCAACCCCTGCCCGAGGTAGAGGGCTGCCAGCCAGCAGCCTGCTCTAGTCCGCTCCCTCCCCACTGGCCAACCGCATTCCCGAACCCGGGTCACCGGCATGGTGCGAGGTGTGGTGTCCAGTGCCTCAACCCTCAGCACCTCTGGGTCGGCCCCTGAGTGTACCTTTTGACTGTAAATACTGAATTTATTCAGTGGGTGTATTATGATGGTGATGGTTTCGCCATGTCCAGTCAACATGAATTCTTTCAAACTCCATTACAGCGACGGCACAATGCCGACTGTCGACATTGTGCCATCAGGTAAACAATGTTTTTTTTGTTTGTTTTTTTTTGCAGGGGGCTGTGCCACCCTCTCCCACACCCCCATATTTTAAAAGAATCAACTCCTGGTCAGAGTTGTTTCAAGGAGGGGGGCAAGACATGGAGAACCTGTGTTGGAGTACCATGCAACCATTACAATGAACCGCCTAATTTGTCACTGTAATGGTCTTTTGAGGTATTCGTTTCACTGTACAGTGGGGATATGGATGGGGATAGTGTGTTTTTAATGGTATATAGCACCACCCTGGTGGGTATTACAAGGGAGCAAAAACTTTTAAAGATTTCAAAATGATGAGCTTACTTCAGGAATAAATGAAAATGAAAATGGAAATTGTTGTAAGGATGGTTTCGCTAAAAATTTAATATTACCAAAAAACAAAATGACTAATAAATACTGCTACATTAAACCTGACAATAAAATAATGTGCATTTTACTGATCTTTAATGTTCACTGGACATTATTAAATACAATGCATTTCTGCTTTAAAAGCTCATTGCACAATGTGGTACACCAACTTTTTCATGAAGGACATAGGGGTTCTTGGTGGTAAGGGTGTGTCCTTCCTAATATGGCATAGCTGAGAGGTACATCATGTCACCTGCAGAGGCACCTACTTTTTCCAACCTACAGATAAAAAATGAAGTGGTCACATATTTATCAGAGGGAGGGATCCAGGGATACACAACCTGTTGTTACTGCCTCATACTGTTTATTTGTGAATGTCCTGAACTGTTATTGTGTATATTTGTGCATACTTCACACCTTTTCTGGTTTTTGTACCTATTACTGTAAATACTGTATAGTATTTCAGTTTATTCATGTACTATTATGTGGTATCCTTATTGTATTTATGTATATCTACTTGAGTGCTGCATATTGTCTCTCTGACCCTTGTAATCCCTCCCTCTCAACCTGGTCACAATTGTAAATGCGATTCCTGCGGTGTCGCTGTATGGTTACCTGATAAAAAATACAAAAACATTGTGTTGATATACAGTACATGCTAATGACATTTAAGGACATAAAGGACTGGATTCAAATGTTTCAAAGAACTTGGTCCAAGGTCAACATGCCATTATAGACTGCCTTGGAAGCCTAACCTTAAGATCTGAGGTTATACTCCTAGGCGATTTTAATATTAATTGGCTTGCTCCTGAAGCTAACCAATTCAAAGATGCAAAACAGGCTGTTCACTCTACTCAGCTCATTGAAGCCCCACTAGGACAAATTATAGGATGGGCATAGTACTTTGCTCGACTGGGTGCTCACAAACCAACCTGAGCATATTTCAAATGCCTCTGTCCTCCCAGACGATATCAGTGACCACTCCCCATTTATGTTAACTTGGGCCAATAACTTCTCCAAACCCCCTCCCAGAACAGTCACCAACAGGGTTCTAAAGCCTGTTTACTCTGACTGCCTTACAGCCAATCTCCTCAAGGCCAACTGGTCTGCGGTGTATAGTGCCTCAGACATTAACAGCGCACTCAACCGTTTCATCCGCCTATTCAGTGCAATTTGTGACATTCACACTCCCCTTAAAAAGTGTAAGATCAAAGGCTACTTCAACCCCTGGATGAGCCCAGACACCCTTGAATTAATGAAAAAAAGTGACCACCTCTGGCAAATAGCCAGGGCCACAGGTAGGCAATCTGACATCCTGAATTACAAGCGGGTGAGGAATAACTGCACAAGGACCATCCAAATAGCAAAAAATCTATACTATAAAGAGGCCCTAGCCAAGAACTAGAATGATGGGTGAAAATTCTGGGCAAACCTAAAAGAGGTCACTGGGCGGGAACCGAAAATGGCCCCCTCCATGCTTATCATTGATGGTTCCCCCACCCTTGATCCCAAATCTATCATCAATACATTTAAGAATGCCTTCACGGACCTCCAGAGTCTCCTCCCTGATGACTTCTTCTCCACTAACACTGCTGCACCACCTCAACACCCAGTGCATCCCCCCTTTTGCTTCAAGGCCATCATCCTTGGAGATGCCAGAAAATACCTACATAAGTGCTTGGCAGAGAGAGATACAGTGGGGATAATCTCAATCTAAAACATATCTGGCTCACACTAGAAGAAACTCTGGCCCCCCCTTACCCATATACTTAACCTCTCACTCCATTCCACAGTATTCCCCAAAAATGGAAAGCTGCAGTAGTTACTCCGGTGTACAAGTGTGGGGATCATGCCCTTCCCTCAAATTATAGGCCTATCTCTATACTTCCACCACTCTCAAAGGCCTTAGAATGAATCATCGCGGACCAACTGGTTGAATTCCTGAACAAGTATGAGCTCCTTTGCCCTGAACAGCACGGCTCCAGGGCAGGGCACTGCACCACGACAGCCCTCCTGGAATTCATGGGCTTCACCCACAAGTCTCTCGATCTTGGTCTGCTTGTTGGGGCAACCTATACTTACCTGACAAAGGCCTTTGATGCAGTCAACCATGACCTTCTAGTTGACCAACTCACTACCATAGTCCTTGCTCCAGAGGCTGTTACACAGTTCCACAGTTACCTGCAGTGCCGATCACAGCAAGTCAGAATAGGTTCTGTTCTCTCTGATACCAATCTGGTTCACTCAGGTGTACCTCAGGGGTCTATACTGGGTCCCCTCCTTTTTAGCCTTTTTCTAAACTGCCTCCTCCAAACCTGTCAAGGCCGCATCCTTCTCTATGCCGATGATGCGGTTGTATTCTCCAGTGGCTTAGACCCAATTGCCTTGAAGCAGCAACTACAGTGTGACTTTTCCAGAGTGGAGACATGGTTCAAAAATCACAAATTGATAATGAACTACAAAAAAACCAAAACAATGCTGTTCTCCAGCTCACAAAACAAGCACAGAAACTACCCGCTATTAATTTGCGATAGGGGTGGTGCCTCCCTTGAACGTGTTCAACACTTCAAATATCTTGGAATCACTATTGACAGCTCGCTGTCCTATGCCCTCCACATTGACAATGTGGCTAGTGCTATCAACAAATGCATAGGGGTACTCTATCACCACAGGCAAAGTCTGACCCCTGCAGCCCTCAGCATAGTGTTTACAGTTCAGTGGGTTCCCTCATGGACTATGGTCTGATGATATATGGCTCTGCCACAGACACAGCTCTCTGATGTATAAAAACTATACTCAACAAAGCCTGCAGACTCACCTTAGGTGCACACCAACTAACTCACACCTACGACCTGTATGCAATGGCACATTGGCTAATGCTCAATGACTGGCTAAAATATCAATCCTTCCTCCTGGCCAAAAAGATCTGCCTTGGTCAGCTACTGCTGGGGGTCCAGCAACTGCTGGTTCCCTGCACAAATCCACGGCATACCCAAAATTCTGAACAACAGTCCTTTCTAACTCCAAAATGTCACACATCTCAAGGACAAAGGTCCTTTGCCTACTGGGCTCCGTTGAGGTTCATCTCCCTGCAGGAGAACATTGCTTGCCTGCCCACTCTGTGGTCCTTCAAAAGGCACCTAAAGAACCATCTTATCTGTGAATCCCAAAGTGTTTGCCATCGCTAGCACTAAACTAAGTTCTCCTTCCTCCTTTATCCCTACAACTGAACTTATAATACCAACTTGTTTGCACACTGCACTTGGGTGCACACACACACCCAACCCTCTTTATTAGCACTTAGTAACTCTCTAACTCCCTCTTGTTTTGACAACTAACAGGTTCACTGTTGGGCCCAATATATTGTATGTTTCTAGTGTGTTCTGGACTGTGTTGTAACCTTATCCTGTTTTGTACAATGTATTTTTTTGAATCCTTTTATAAATCTCATTGTACCAAAATGTTTCTTCTTATCCTGTTTTACCATGTCTGCTTGTATACCAATTGCCTGAATTGTTTTTTGAGCTGGAACCTATGTAAAGAGCTCTGAGCTCAATTGGTCTCATCTGAGATGTGAAATAAATAAAATAAATATGTATCCGCATCTCAGGTATAATGTTGAGAAGTACATAACAATATGAAACAAAAAATGCAGTGCAATCAGCTGAAGTGAGTTTCACTAAATAGTACCATAATGATATGTTAATTGCTCCGTTAGTAAACAAACATTTCTGAAAATAAAAAAAAAATTATTTTGAAATGGTCATTAATATAATATTGCAAACCACTGAAACCGTATTACCATTCAGAAACAAAAGCAGAAGCACATTGCTGATCAACAGTAATACTATATGTCAGCCGAAAAAATAAGCAAACTATCTGTTTCCAAGCATAAATGCTTTTAAAAAATCAACCCAGTAGTTAGAGAACTAAGTCAGCTGTCTAAGTTGCTGATTTTGAAATTAGTTCCAAGCAAGAGCTGTAGCCTGTGACAGTAAGTAGCGCTGAAATCAAAATCTAGTAATTTGAAATTTAGGCTTCTGTTTGAACACTTTTGCAGACTTTGGGCTATACTTGGTATCACCCATCCTACCTGCCTAATCTGGCAGTGGCATCCATGCTGTGGTATGCAGGGACTCAGACCCAATGGCAGGCAGCAGTAGTCAGGCTGTGCATTGTGTGAGTGAACTGCTTATTAATGTGCATGAATACACTATGTCCGTTGCATGGCACCCTCTGCTGAGCCACTGGTGCTGTGTAACAAAGGAATTGAGACAGGGAGCTGCTGTGACTACTGCAGTCATTCAATGGAAGACATGATCATCAGGCAAGTCTCCAACAGAGCAGCTGAAATCAGTGGGTTCTGGTCCTCTGCCACAGGCATCACTGTGTCTGTTTAATCTGCTGTATGTTTCTGGGGTCCTGCAGGCAGGACTGGAGAAGACATGAGGCCAGAGGACATCTACGTTAGAAACATTTTTGACCACATTTCCTTCAGCAAGTCAACCAATCTGCCCTTTCTTTATGCAATACTCTGGTGTGGAGCACATGCTAATGAGCCCAGCAGTTCCAGCCTCTGCCCTAGCTGCTACCACAGCTGTCATTGCTGTAGGTGACACCCAGCCTGAGACTATTATCAGGCACCACTGTCCTGCTTCATATGGACTTTGGTCACCAACCAAGGATACTGCTTTAAATACTAGCGGTATCCATTCATGAATCAAGCTCTTTGTTCCATCTCTTTAGTCTACAGAGAACATTATCAAAGATTCAAAGCTTTCAGACTCCATATAATAAGATCATGCTAGGTTTCAGATTCGGTTTGCCACTGAACAGGTAACCTGCCATAGTTACTCCCCCTATTCAGTCAGAGAATATTAACTTTTACTTTGAAATTGGCAGCTGTCTGACATGCAATAGGAAAAACTTTTTTTATATTTTCTGTCAATCAGATCTATACCAAACTTACCAAAATATACTTTTATAATTTACTACCAGGGCATTTGCTGATTTAAGAAAGGTAGAAGGATAATTTAGTTTACTAGAGCTTTTCAAATGTCAAAAGATGTTGTGGTTATATATGAATTAACTCCCTTGGGACCAGCCCTCCTTGCCCTCCTCTCAAACACTGAACATCACCTGTTTGGCCTTTTCCTGTCTTCCCTCACCTTCTCACCCTCTTCCTGGCAACCTCTCTACCACCCTTTTCTCCCCCTTCTACTCCTTGCTGGTGACATTAAATGTAACCCTGGCCCCATAAACACCCCCATGGACCACACCAATGTCACCTGGACAAGGAAAACTGGTTTGAAAGTGGCACATTTAAACATTTGTAGCCTCCCATCAAAGTTCCCTGACCTTAAGGCCTGGATGTCTCTTTATAAACCCCATATACTAGGGCTTACTGAAATATGTCTGAAACCACCTAACTCCAACACCTCCTACCATCTTCTGGGCTACACCCTCAGTCACCTCGACAGACCTGGGCAAAAGAAGGGTGGTGGTGTCATGCTGTATGTGAAGGAATATATATCAGCCACCATTGTAAGCTACTCAGATCTCCTTTCTCCTAGTGAATGGCTCCTTTTTGAGCTAACCCTGGGCTCCCCTAACAAAATCTACCTGGGTTGCTGCCACAACCCCCCTATAAGAGGTATGTGGCAGGATGTTAAAAAAGCCTAAAATTAAAACATGCTCTTTCCTTCTCTTCTTTTTTCACTCTGTTCTGTCTTCTAAATCTCTTTTCTAAGTATCCTTATTTTTTCATGTTAGGGTGGCCAACCTGACATCCCTTTATCTCTGTACTATCCCTGTATCTCTGTACTATTCCTGTATAAATATCTATTTGCATCCTTTATTTAGAGCTGCCACGTTAAAATATTTAAAATTAAACATTCCCTTGTAGACCCCAAAGTCTCTAGTCATGGAGGCTTAGTTAAATTGTCAGTTGCATCAAGAATAGAAAGAGATAATATCTCTAGTGCTTCTCGTTACAAAATTCACTGTTTGCTGAAAGTCCCCGCTTGCTTTTTGTGAGGAGACTGTGCACACGATCACACAGGAGGAGTGCGCATGTTCATGCAGGTTACTGTACACGATCGTGTAGCAATCCTGTTTTTCAGGAGCCGCTGTGTTACAGAAAAGGAAACCACTTGCTGTGGTTTAGAAAGACACAGCTGAGCAGCTGCATTAGTGGCAAGGAAGAGCCCTTTTGGCTTGGTTGCCATAGGAGCTATAAACACTCCTTGCAGCTGCTCACTAGGGGAAAATATGTCTGCTCCATGGACAAGAAGAAAAGGCTTAAAATAAAGTAAATAGACACTACAGGCATCAGAGAAATGTCCCGTAGTGTCAACTGACTCAAAGAAGGCAGGATTTGTTTTAAATACAGCCCAATCAAAGCAAGGGAAGTGTATCAATTGACTCCAAGCGAAAAATGAAATGTTTACCTGATGTCAGAAAAATAAAGCCGTCGGATCTATGTAATCCAGAGAGTTTGACTATATAAGAGAAAACAGACCTAGTAGGAAATATAAAACATGTTCCAGGCTGTTTGCATTATATGAATGCATGAAAATGCAATAGTTGGTATTTGATTTATGAAGTGGCAAAGTCTTAGAACCTTTGTATAAGAGAAGAAGAGTGGTTTCCTAGCCTTGCAGATAAATAAATAGGGAGCACGCCCCTCATCTATTTTTCCTTGACAAGGGTAGAGAGTCCTGCAACAGAAATAACATGAAATAAATTTCATTCACTGTACCTGATTGTAGCCCTGGTATTGAGAAGGTATTTCTATAGAGCTGGCAGCCCAGAAAATGGCTGCTCTTATAGAGAATTGGGCAGTGATGTCACCAGAGAGGGAGTAGCCAGACTACCCTAATGATGCCCAAGTCCTTAATTAAGGGATAACTGGAAAATAAGGGCATCATTTCTCTTTAGCTTTGGGTCAATGAAAACTGGGAATAAGGTGACATCCCAACAGGAGCACATGGATATGATGAACATCACAGGCACTTAGAAAATAGAGTCTGTTTGTAAATTAGAGGGCCACATGTCTGATGTCATGCCTGTTCTCTATACAAACTTCCCACCAGGGGGCTAGAAGTTAGATAGGCTGGTCAGTATCTTCTGATCAAGTGAGGAGAAAGGACTTGTGAGAGCTTACACACAAAGCGATATTGTATGTATAGAGAAGAGCAGGGAGTCTGAAGGAAAGACTTGCCTGGAGTATTTTATTTTGGTGTGAGAGTTTTAACACCTTAGTTTTTCTTTTCAGTAAATATCTATTTTTATTTATTTTCTTTATTTTGAGAAATAAAATGATAAATGCATTTTCTGCATTTTTTATGCATTATATATGTCGACTGGTGTCTGTTATTGAATCCTAAACGCTTACAAGGTATCACAGGTTTATCTAACCTACTGGATGGTCTAGGGCTAACAACTCTAACCAGGTACACTATATTAGTTGGGGACTTCGATCTTAACTGGCTATTCACCCATGAGCCCTACTGTGCTAACCTCCTAAAAACCCACAACCCTGAGCAAGTCATCTCCTCCTCCTCCACAAGACACAATGCCTGAACATTAAACCACTCCCTATTCAACTGGATGGCCACAAATTGGGTGGACATGGTCCTTCAGGCAGGTAGCCTGTCAGACACTATAAGTGACCACTCCCCTACTTATATCATTCTGGCCACCAAAATTACCCCCCCCCAAAATACCTCTCTTTCCAAAACTTCAGCTGCCCTGACCCCAGCAGTCTTGTTGAGAATGTAAGAGTGATAAAATAATCTGCCCTAAACCTCATTAACAATGTATCATCTGCAGTAAGCTTCTTCACCAATGCCCTCTTTTGGGTACAAAATCTCCACTTCCTGCTCACTACTCATAGAGTGGGGGTGGGGCTGCATCCATTAGATATCCAAGAACCTACTGGCACTAATGAAAAACTGGGACAAGTGGAAGAACTACAAAACATCCCCCTCCCCCCAACTCTGGAATGCCTACAGGTGCTTATGCAACACCTGTAAGCAAACAGCCAAAGCACTAAAGTGTAATTTCTACTTTAACATGCAAAGGAACAACCTCAGTAATCCATGGCATTTCTGGACCCTGATTGGGTCCTTACTCAGTCCTAAGACTCACAGCCAAATCACTCAACTCACCCCTCCATCAGGCCTCCTGACTGACTCCGCTAAGGCTGCACAGATTTTTAACAAAACATTTACTGACCTCTGTGCACACTTTAGTAGACTTCCCCCAGTCACCACCTAGCCCTAGTAATGAGGCTAACTGTCCCCCTGCCAGCCACACCCTCTCCCTGCCCCCTTCTACTTTAGAGCCATAGGTCCAACTGTTGTCTCTAAGCTCCTAAAATCCCTCCCTACTGGGGTAGCCCTGTCAGTGATGGGCTGTTCCCCTCCTTTCTCAAGCTCATCTCTCCTGCTGTCTTCAAACCCCTCACCTTCCTATTCAACCTTGCCCTCTCCACGTCCTCCATGCCTGATTCCTGGAAATACACTAATGTTGTTCCTATCTTTAAAGCATGCTTTCCCCTTTCTGCCAATAACTATAGGCTCATCTCCCTGCTCCCGCATCTGAGCAAGCAATTAGAGAGAATTGTGTGCTCCCAGCTCTGTGAGCACCTCAAAAAATATATGCTGCTGTGCCCCCAGCAGCATGGTTTCCACAAGCTCCACAGCACCATATGAGCCTTAGCCCATTTCACTGACCATCTCCTCAGAGACATGGGTTCAGGTGCTGTATTCATGGATCTGACTGAGGCATTTGACCTAGTCAGTCAACCTCTCCTACACTCTACTCTCAACTGCCTTGGCAGCTCCTCTGAAACTTCCTTATGGTTTTGGAGATATCTTCAGGGCAGGTCCCAGTCAGTCACTATTGGGGCTGCCTCCTCCTCTGCCCTGCCTGTCTTCATGGGGGTCCCCCAAGGCTCCATCCTTGGCCTTTCACTATTTTCCATATTTATTAATGCACTCCAGGCTGAGAGTCTCTCCTATGAGGCACTTCTGTATGCAGATGACCTTGTTCTATACAACAGTGACAAGTCACTTGCAAACATCTCCTCCGTCCTTACCCTTAACTATAGTACTGCCTACAATTGGTTTATTTCCAAAAGGCTCTTGGTAAATGAGAAAAATAGTTAATCAATGTAATTCAGCAGAAAACCATTCCTCGCCAAGGTCTCCAAAGCAACTTCCTCTCTACTTGTACTCACACCTGTTGCTGCCCCCCCCCAAAATGTCTCCAGTTTTAAATACTTGGGTGTTGCCCTGGACTTCTCCTTTACATTCATTGAATATATTAATATTTCTTTGCATAGCATTATCCAGAAGCTAGGGGCTGCCTGATGGCTAAGACAGTTCTTGTCCCATGAGGCACACCTAGCAATTGCACAAGGCACCCTTCTCCCCTTATTGATTACTGCCTCCCCATCTATTCCCCTGTGTCATCAGCCCTGCGCTTCAGGCTGATATCAGTTTACAACAGCATCTGTCACTTTGTAATCCTCATACCCTTTTCTACCCATCATTGTGACTTACACAAATCTCTTAATTGGCTCCTACTTCATGGATGTTTTGACTATGCTCTTGGCTGCCTAATAGACAATGCACTCAGAGATGGTCCCCTTACTTATTCCTTCTCATGCACAAAGTGGCATCTAGGTGCCTCAATGAATCATCTGTCCCCCCTTGGTAATTCCTAGAATCTCTACTACCATAGGCAACAAAGCCTTTTCTGTTTCTGCCCCTCCTCATGAAACAAACTCCCTATATCACTACGCTCATCCACCTCTGACTTATCCTTCAAACACCACTTTATAGATTAGCTACTATTGGAAGCCAAATGCTACTGCCCATCCAGGTAAGCTGGGATTCCCTCCCCCCCCACCACCATTTACTGTGGGATCTCACAAACCCTTGAGATACCCCTTCCTCATCAGCTCCTTTTACACCCCCACCTGGCTCCCCTTCCTTAAGTCTACTCCACTGCATTTTGTTTATTGTGAGTTGTTGCACTGAATTTTGTATAGCTACCTGATTGCTATTTGATTTGACATTGGTGTGTCAGTTTGAAATTGCACCTTATTTGTCGTACCTGGCAATTGTGTCATTATACTGTATTGTTCTCCACGCTCCTGAGATGATGTATTGGACTTGTCGCTAGCCTATAACTTCACCTTGTACCTTATTTGTAATCTCAGTTTCTGTTAGTAGCCTTCTGTACTGTAATTTCCTGCACCTCATTGTTAAGGCCTGCAATGTGCCCATGTTTTTCTTCTTGTACCTGTATTGCTAAATGTGTCATTGTTTATGGCCTGGGTCATGCCTGAAAAAGGTCCCTTGGATCAGTGCACCTACCTGGTCATCAAAAACATAAATAAATACATACATAGATACATACATATTCCACTAATGGAGTTATTTGATAGGGAAAATATGAAACTAAATCTGTGGTTAAAAAAAAAAAATCTACCAACGGAAAATAAACTGTTTCAGAAAGAAATGATTGTCCCTAGTTGACCTTACAATTGCTGTGAGTGGGATATCATAGACTGTTGTTATGGTAAGCAAGATGATATACTGTGACAAATATACTATGATATTAGAAATTCCTGAAAATTTGTTTTTCACAGATTTCCTTGAAAAGCTGTTAAAATGTACTGCAAAACCTGAGAAAGAGGAATAACATTTCAGAAATTGTGTTTTTAGCAAATTGTAGCAGTTGAAAATATTATTTTTATGAATTATATACTAAAATAGATATCTGTTAATTAAGATCACAGATATAAGATGTGTACAAACTGTGTCATCAATGTTTTATCATAAAGGGATTTTCATGTGATCTTTTAGAGCAATTTGAAATAAAATCATAATCATATAGCATGTACGTAGTTTCAAAGTAAAAAATAGTCATCCCAAATATTACCATGCAGTATTTCATCATGCCACATTACCCAGAAAGCAAATTAGTCACAAATGACTTGGGTAGGGAAGAATAATATCACTTAATTCTGAAAAAGAACTATCATACTTCTGTAAATATGATACAGCATATGCAGATTATGAAATGTATTTTATACAAAAATTATACACATGTATGCCACAGCAAGTATTATAAAAAAAAAAAAAAAAAACTAGCCTACATTGTAAACAATCAGTCATTTGTAGTACCCCTTCCTCAACATCTAGGCATTAATAACAGATACACAGATAGTGAGATCACCCACTGGGATATGCATGTCTGAATCCATCCCTGTATCACCAAATGCTATGTCACATCTGAAAACTATTTAGACTCTTTCTAATCACAACTAGGGCTGGCCAAAATTAGTAAATTCCACTTTCATAGAATTTTTGCAAACGTCTGCAAATTTTGTAAAACAGCATGGGATTTATTTGGTCATATCTCAGCTGTTCTTAGAGCTGGAGATGAGAATAGTGGCATGCATACTTCTTGTACAATATGTAGTCTTAAGGGAATGCCAGATTTCATTACATTGAGCTAAGCTGTTTTTAATTTATAGGGACTCAAAGTCTAGCAATTTATTTTTTATGATATGTTTTGAAAATACCATATTTCTCTGCTTACCATTCAGCCAAATTCAGAGCTAAACTGGAGTCTGCCAAGATGCAACTCTCTGTGATAAGCATGTCACACTTGCCTGCATGACACCTTGGGTAAGTGCCTTGGGTTACATAGTGTTCCTGCAGTATTCTGCAACATGTCACTGGCAGAAGCTGTGATAGTGTTCCATTCTGACTGGCTCCACTGTACATACCTTCACATGTTCACACATAACATTCATTCTCAAATTGTCGATTGGGGCAAGGTGGGCTCAGTGATTGTGCAAGAAACTTTGGGAGCCTGTTGTGGGAGTGTTATGAAGGTGGGGGTGCAAGTCCAAATGCTACCAGCTCCTGGCTCAATGCCAGGGAGCTGGCAATTTTTTTTTTTTTATTATTAATGAATGGAAAGATCAGGGGGCCTGGTTGTACAATGATTGGCCCATTCTCAATTTGTGGATCAGGGATCAATGGGCAGCCCCTTAAATTATGGTGGTTGGGGACGTTGGGGATGGTGTCTTAAAAGACAGTGTCAGACTCTGGCTCAGTGTCAGGAACAGTCAACATTTTTTTTCTTTTGGAACTGTGCAAACTTCAGACCTTATCAGACTATGAGGAACCTTATCTGTTTAAAGTTTGAGGTTTGCTTCATCATAAATTAGGACATCCCTTCAGCTCTAGTATATCTGTAGATCGTGTTGAGACATATGAGGCACAGTATATAACAATGTGCCTAAATGCTATTTAACAAAGAGCAGTGCTCCACTACTCTTCTTGATATTTTTATCATCAGATCTGTAAATCTTGTATCAATTTAATCCAATGTTCCTGTCAGAAATGTGTGAGCTAAGCTTGGTTTCCGCAACAACAAAACAATCACAGAGATTTAAACTAGTTTATGCTTCAAGTCTGTCAGTTTTGTACCAACATATTTAGCTATATTATATCCATTTTAAGAGATATCCTGTGTCACTTTTAAGTCCTTAACTGTTTTACCACTGAAGTCAGGGTTTTGGGGGAATAGGGGACAGTGGTTTAGTCCAATATCACCATTAACCAATAGGAATACAGATAGTTTCCTGGCTCTGGTTACAGTAATGCTTCTGTTTTTAATCAACATTATAAAAAGGGTCTGGAAAATGAAGAGATGTGATTGGCTGTTGACATTCCACTAGCCTTACATTACTGTTTAATTAGTTCACCAGTTTCATAACATGAGTATTGGTTTTAAAAACAAGTTCCCACCTGATAAAAAAAAAACTATTTGTAAAACTCTGGGCCACCATTAATGCTATCATCTGATGAAGACATTCCTCATGATGTTTCAGTTGGTGATGCTGTCATTCAGTGGTCATTGCCCCCCCAACCCCTCATACAGGGTAAGGGTTACAAAAAAACACATATATCTGTCATCATTAGCAGCCTCAGAGATAATAAAGTCCCAGCAATGCCCCCCAACAAAGTAGCAGGTAATGATTACCTACCACTAGTGTGCCACTTTTGCCACAGAAGAAATTCAGTTTTTTTAATGGGAGAAAAAAACCTGTGTGCTTTATTTTGTAAGGTTAGTAATGTGTTAGCCTTATCAAGTGCAAACTGCTGGCTCTCGCTCTCTCTGCTCTCTTCTCACCTTCATTTCAACACAGGGACCAACTGTTACCACCCACTCCAGGAAGTGATCTTGCACACAAAAAACATGGGTCTTCACTTCACTGGCCAAAGAAAGAGACTAGAGAAAACAAAATCTCACTGAATTATTTGTTTTATTAGGTCTGTGATTGCAGACCCTTGTGCTTCATGCTTCAGTGACTTCTGTGACCAGCTTGAAACTAGTTGCCATGGGAATGTCAATGGGGAAGGGAGAGGAGGTGCTTCTCACTGACCAGCAGCATCACACAGCTTAAACTGTACATGCAGCACCAGAGATTCTTAAACAGTGTCCTAGCCTAGAAAAACTGTTGAGGAACTATAGACGAGGCACAAATCAACAACAACCCCATACAATCAGATATGTACATAAGTTTTAGATTATCCATCTTTATAACAGCTATATGGCAGTCCCACGGGTTGTGTTAATGTTCTTCTTATTTACCCCCTTGGGGCACATGGCACTTGACACAGCATAACCCCTGGTTGCACCATATTGCTTACTTCTACTGTTTGCTTCTTTTCTAGAATTATAGTATACAACTCAGTTCTATTGTATGAATTAGAACAACATGAAAGATGTTTTTTGATAGGGAAGATAAGCTGAGGAAGCATGACTCTAATATTTTTCAGCTAATCAGGATTTCTGATTATGATTCCTACTTTTTTGATAACCAATATGTTTATTTATGCAAAAAGGAATAACTACTGAGTGATATGAATTTTCAGTGGTGCTCCAGTGCATAGTACACAACATAAACATAGAAACATAAACTTTTATGGTGGATAAGGACTTCTTGGCCAACCCAGTCTGCCCATTTCCCTACTTAGTGGATAAGCTGCACATCATAGTTAACCAACAGCCTACTTCCTCTTACCCCTAATACAATTCAAGTGCTGAGAGCATACCATACAAGGCACTACTGTAGTTAGAAAAAACAAAATCATATATACCACCTCCATAAGCAAAGCAACTTGGGATGTACCAGCAAATCACCATGACATTTTACACTGATTCTGTTTTAAGCCAGACTGCGTGGTGCCAAATGGCCTCTTACACAATTTGCAAAGGCTGAGAACAGAAGACATAGAGGAACTGATAGTCTGCCTACTTTCCTCACAAATGTTTATGTCTCCTGTTGTCAGCCTTTGCAGAGTATGTGAGCAGCCCTTTGGCACCATACAATCCTGCTTAATGCAGAACCAGTCTGAAATGTCATGGTGATTTGCATGTATATCCCATCTGTCTGTCTATCCATCTGTCTGTCTCTTGTTATTAATTTATTGGAAAACTGTTTATTAGAAAATTGGCTACTGGGAAAATCACACTAAAATGAGGCATGTTTCCAGGTGCAAACCAGCGAAGGGATGTCTTGTATCATTTGGGGGGGGGGGAGTTGGATTTTATTTTTCACTGAATTCTGGTTTTGTTGCCAATGCCCTTTTTGGGTAACCCTTGCATGAGTGATTTTGTGCTGAGATTCTTTTTATTTTAAGACTACTGTACTTAAATGACTAAGAGGGCATACATTATCAAGAAACATAAACACAGAACCTAAAATAGATTTCAACTGAAGTCTAATTAAAATCAATCAACCTTTAGACAGCAAATGGCAATATAAATTATCTATATATATATTCTTTACAAAAAGCTGTGTTAATGCACCAGTTAGGGTTCAACATAAATAACAAAAGTAGGGTAATGTGACATTAGGTTTTCCAACCCTAACTCCTCAACACCTTAAGCAGCAAAAGGAAAAAAAAAAACATTAGGTTTTGGGTCTCCCAAGCCCATAGCTTCTTGCCTGAAACAGAATGTACAGCTTCAAGTCAGTTTCTCATAGTGATACACTCTTCAGAGGTAGAGAAGTATGTCTCACCACATGTTGCAAACAAAATCTGCCAGCCCTGCATGAATTAAATCTGACCTTGTTTGCTCAGGGGAAGGGGTCAGCAATAGGGTTGACAGCTCCAAGGAAGACCCCAAAATTGAGTTTGCTAAGACTCCAGAGACCTAAAACTCTATTGTTCTTCCTTTTTTCTGCTTGGGGTGGTGGGGGTGTGGAGTTAGGGTTGGAAAACCTAAATGCCCCATTTCCCTACTTTTGTTGCATTAAGCTGAAACCTAACTGGTGCATTAACACAGCTTTTTGCTGAGACTTTCCTTTCTTTTTTTAAAATAGGGGAAACATATGCTCATTCACATAGGTCTTTTTGGGACATGGATGAAGAGATGTAGACATGCAGGGCCCTCTGGGACCTGAACCAAGGGAAGACTTCATCTGCCTATGAAAGTGCGGAAGTCAAGAATTCATGGAGCTGTCTGGTAGGATATGGAGGCGGAGGGCCCTCTCTGCCCTACGCTTCCATGTGGCCACAGATACAGACACACAGGACAAAGATCCCATCTCTCAGCCAGTGCACAAGACCTTCTGCCACCCAGGGGTGCAGAGATGCAGGGCCCTATGCCAACAGAAGAGTTGTCTTCACTATATGGTACCTGTGCCCAAGTGAGCAACCCTGCACCTTTCCTTCTGTGACTGGGGGATAATGTAGCGTAATAGCACTATCCTCCAGCCTTGCTCCATCCAGCTGGCTCTGTGAGCTCACCACCAAACTCAGCTCACCAGCATGGAATAACACAACAATACCCACTGGGCTAAAGGCTGGCACAACACACAGCATTTCTTAATACTTTTTTTTTATTTTGACCACATATGTTCATGATAGTCATTTTATGACTCCCTTATAAACATGACATGTAACATTTCTAGTATATTGGCCAATGTGTAATTTTACACCACAAGTGCAAAAACATGTCTTGTCCAGGATTAAAAAAATAATGTTTGTCAGGTGGTGTGAAAAAGTGCTATGTTGTAAGTTTGGAGTCAAAATGTGGAAAGTTGATGAAGTTATGTGTGAATGTTGAAATATTTCAATGTTTAAACATAACATGCTAATTTTACCAAATGTTTTACACCACATTTTCAACACAGCCTTCTTATGATCCCACCTCATGAACTCAGTAGGTGAAAATTTTCAAATCCCACCCAAAAGGTGATTTCTTGCAACAACTGCAAAAGCACCTTTGGGACAAATTTGAAGAATATTGGAGTAAATAAAATTTCCTCAGCTCCATATTTTCATAATTCTCTGCATTCTATTTCCTATTGTATTTCTAATGTTTGCACCTTACAGCTTAGTTGTGACTGCTGAATCTGTCAGTTTTCCCCTGTAAGATTTCCAAGCTAAATCTGCAATACCCATGAAATATCTTGGTTACCAATCTGGTTACTCCTCTCTTCCTCTCTGTGTGTCACATTGTCATTGCTCAGCACTATCCAAAGGTTAGGGTAGATGTACTTATGAAGCAATGCTTTAGTTTCATTTCCCATTATAGAAGTTGCATCCAAACTGTGGAAAGTTAAAAAAAGCTTGCACAAAATGAAATGGCATCATTAAATGTGAAGTGCTCAGAAACAGGACAACATGCTTCTTGTAGTTTTGCTTAGGGGGTTGGGAGGGGGTACGGTAGCTCCTTATTGTATTTTGGTTAAAATGTTTTATCTTGCCATCATCTGCTTTGGCTCCAGATCTGGATTTCCCTTTACCATGACAGCAAATCAGGATATGGTGGCCTTGATAAGACAAGGGTTGGGTTATCTTTGTTCCTTTATATAGCACCATTTCCTCATCATCTCCATATGAAAAAGTATAGTTGAACTACTTACCAGTTATCACTCAGTGGAACTAGCACTGTGTTTTGAGCACAGCTAATGACAATTCAGAAAAGTAAATACTCAACTTTTCATACTTTAAATATGGGGGAACTTTATAAATATCAGCATGAGTAAACATTCAGCATAGTTCAGATACCTAATCTACATACTTTAACACCAGAGAAACATCTGCTTTCAGCATACATATAAATTGAAAATAATAGCGATTTTGAGGGTTTTACATTTTTTGTGTTTACAAAAGGAAAGACACTGTTCAGCATTATAAAGAAGCACCACCTATTGCTCTCCATATCCTAAAAGTGTTTCTTCTTTGAGGGGGTTAAAACAAATCAGAAGTGTTTAAGTACGACTATGGAAACAAAGACTCAAAGTCACACAACATGCGATGAATATATATGGTAAATACTATATAAGTGAAAAGTACATGAATGGGGTAGCTTATCTTCAGTAGAACTTATTATTTCTTTTAATCTAATATACATATAGTAATATGCATGCAATATGAACATAATCATTTGGATTTCAGCAGGGCCTTTGACCCAGTCCCCCACAAAAGATTGATCAACAAGTTGGATAGCCATGGGGTGGGGGAAAATATCTAGATTGATGGCAAACTGGTTAGGGTGGAGACCTCAGAGGGTACTTGTTGGAGGGGAACACTCAGGGATGTTGGGGGTTACCAATGGGGTACCACAGGGGTTGGTTCTCAGGCTGATGCTGTTCAACATGTTCATAGGTGATGTCAGGGATAGCATAAAGAGCAAAATTTGCTTTTTGGCAGATGACACCAAGCCCCCAACCACAAAAAGGACATTAATCAGCTGGAGGCAGTTCAAAGGAGGGCCACAGAATGATTCAGGGGTAGCAGGGGAATGCATATGAACAGAGGCTGGTGAACCTGAATATGTAGATACTTGAGGATAGAAAGGAGCTGGGGTGACATAATAATAGGTGGAATAGTGAGGCTTAATAAAGGGGATGGGGTGGGCAGAGGGTGACTGTGAAAAGGCAGAGATACTAAACAGACATTTTTGCTCAGTATTCACAAATGAAGAGGGGGAGGTACTTAAACCAAACAATAGAAACACTCTGGATACAGAAGTTGATACCAGACCATTTACAGAAGAAAGGGATTCTGAAAGAACTCTTAAAACTGAAGGTGGACAAAGCAATGAGGCCTGATGGGATTCATCCCAGAATTCTAAAAGAACTAAGGGTAGAACTAGTGACACCACTGACTACCCTCTTTAACAAATCATGGGAGGATGGGGTGGTACCTGAGGACTGGAAGAGGGTAGATGTGATTCCACTTCATAAAAGTGGTAGTAGGGCAGAAGCAGGAAACTATAGACCTGTTAGTTTAACCTCAGTGATAGGGAAAATGATGGAATCACTTCTGAAGGAAATAATTGTTGAGTACCTAGAGGCCAGAGGGGCACAGGACCCAAGGCAGCATGGATTCATAGCAGGACAGTCATGTCAGACAAATCTAATAGATTTCTTTGACTGGTTGACCAAAGTAGTAGATCAGGGAGGGGCTGTGGACATGGTCTACCTAGACTTTAGCAAGGCATTTGACACAGTCCCACATAAACGATTAATATATAAGTTAGCCTGGGAGTGGGTCCCAAGATGGTAGCCTGGGTAAAGAATTGGCTGGAGAACAGGACATAGAGGTTAATAGTAAATGGAGACCACTCTGATGAATGGGGGGTGACTAATGGGGTACCACAGGGTTCAGTATTAGGACCAGTCCTCTTCAATGTCTTTATAAGCGACATTGCAGCGGGACTGGAAGGAAAAGTATGTCTCTTTGCAGACAACACAAAGATCTGCAACAGAGTCGATACACAAGGTGGGATGGAAAGGATGAGAAGGGACTTGGCAAGGTTGGAGGAATGGTCAAATGTATGGCAGCTTAGATTCAATGCTAAGAAGCGCAAGGTAATGCACCTGGGAAACAAAAACCCAGGGGAAGAGTACACAATGGGGGGAGAGACACTAACAACAACAAAAATGGAAAGGGACCTGGGGGTAGTCATATCAGATGACCTAAAGGTGGGCAAGCAATGTGAGAGGGCAGTAAGGAGGGCTGGGGGGATACTGGGATGCATAGGGAGAGGCATCACCAGTAGAAAATGGGAAGTTGTTACCCTTCTGTACAGACAGCTGGTGAGACCCCATCTGGAGTACTGTGTGCAGTTCTAGAGACCCAATCTCCGCAAATACATAAACAGGATGGAGGCAGTCCAGAGAAGGGCAACTAAAATGGTGCAGGGTCTGCACCAGAAGACATATGAAGAGAGACTTAAGGAGCTTAATATGTATATCCTTGAGGAAAGGAGGGAGAGGAGAGACATGATAGAAACTTTCAAGTACCTCAAGGGAATCAACAAAGTCCAAGAGGGTAGCATCTTTCAGAAAAAGAGGTGTGCAAGAACAACGGGGCACAATTTGAAGATGGGGGGCAGCTCAGAGGTAATGTAAGGAAGTATATTTTCACAGAGAGGGTTGTGGATGCATGGAACGGCCTTCTGGAGGAGGTTGTGGAGTCAAAAACAGTGGTGGAATTCAAACATGCATGGGACAGTCATAAGGCAATTCTAGGGAGTGGAGGTAGGAAGAAGTAGGCTGTTGGTTAACTAGGATCTGCAGCTTATCCATTAGGTAGGGAAATGGGCAGACTGGGTGGGCCAAGCGGTCCTTATCTGCTGTCAAATTCTATGTTTCTATGTTTCTATGTAAATACCTAAAAGGTATCAACAAGGTAGACCCCAGTGAACTATTTAGAACCAGTGACAACATGAATATGAGGGTAAATAACTTAACATTGGCTGGGGCAGGTTTGAGGGATGCTAGGAGGTATTACGTCACATAGAGAGTGATGGAGGGGTGGAACAAGCTGCCAGAGGAAACAGAAAGCATAAAATCCATAAATAGCTTCAAGAAAGGATAGCATGAAGTTAAGAGAAGTGTGAAGGCATCTGGTAGGGCAGCGCAGCATGTAACTTAAGGAGCGTGGGCTCTGTATAGGACAGACTTGATAAACTGCAAGGCCGTCTTCTGCTGGTGAACTTTTATGTTTATGTATATCTGAAGCCATTTTTGAAAGGGGCATTTCATAGTTGGAAGTTCTTTTTCTATAATGTTATCTTTATTAATAAAAATATTGTTCAGATATTACTACATACAATAAACAGCTAACACAATAACATTAACAATGAGCAGGTAGCAGTCTCTAGCAAATAAATACACAGTGGATTATACTAGGCAGTAGTAAAAAGGCAGTCCCTCCTGCTTTATGAACAGTTGATGTTAAAGTATTAAACTTCTATTGTGAAACTGTTAACTTAAATGAAGTAGTAGCCATAAAAATAAAATGCGAAGAGGATGCTAATGTTACAATTAATTGTTTTTCATGGTACAAGTAAAGAATCTGTGTCCAATTTTTATAAGGTCAGCTTTCTCCAGGTTTCTTCAAAAACAGGCAGATGACCAAGAAAATAATATGTATGGTTTTCCAATTGATAAAGATAATCAACATAATCAGCCCATTGTTCAGCAGTAGGTGGGTGAGGTTTCATCCTGAGTATTGTAATCATTTTGTGGGCTCTTGCCAAAAGCAGTAAAATTAGGTTAAGTTGTCTTCCTCCAAATCATATTCCCTTGGTTGGAGTAACAGACAAAAGAAACAAGTGCCGGAAAAGGATACCTTGGATGTCAAACATCTCTCTCTAAATGCAGGAGATTGCTATCCAATAGGGAGTGAGGATAGGGCAATTCCAAAATATGTGGGCTTGATCTGCTCTGGTCTCCCCACAGCTCCTACAGCAGTGTCTCACACGGAGGCTTAAATATAAAGAGATACATGATGTGTAGTCATGAGATAGTGGATATATCAGGACGAGTGGCAAGTGTGCTCGGTGTTATCACGAGTGGCTCCGCAAAGTGGAGCCACGAGTGATTAAACCACCGTGCTCACTTGCCACAAGTGTTGATGTTATCTACTATTGCTTGACTACACATCACATTTCAATTTTATACAATGGGGTGAACCCCTTGGTATTTGTTTTATAAAGATATACTTGTTCTGGTCCATTTATTTACCTCTTGTCTGTGGCGTTCATTTGTGTTTGGGTGTTGTTCCACAGTTCTTAGGGATGGGTTATGTTCTGTCATGTAGTGATTGGTTGTATTTGTGGGTTTCTGCTTTGTGGTTTGTTGGTTTTCATGAAATTGTTTATGGCTGGTTGCTTTGGGATGTAGGTGGGGTTAGGTTCTTCCGGTTTCGGTCAGTGCATCCCGTTGGATGTTGGACATCTTTGTAATGGATTTAAACATTATTTTTATATGTTTTTGGAGGTTCTTTTGGTTGCCGATTGTTTTGTGGGTACTGTAGTGTGGCATTTATATTCGGCGGTGTTATGGACAATATTGTTTTTCTGCGCTGCTTGGGACCTCACATTGTGGATTTCTACTATATGAGGTACAGTGATTTTATTTCAAGTGTTTTTTCTGATATTTATTTGCTTTTCTATGCTTTTCTGTGTTAATTTGGGATTATGTTCTTCATAGGGTGTTTTTTCTTTTTACTCACGTGCTTGGTGCAACATTGGAGTATCTTTTCTCCATTTTATTGTAATGTGCTTTAATATACAGAATGTTGTTATAGTATGTTTTAACTGCATATCAAGTTTCACATGTGCTACTTAATTATATAATTGTGCATTTTTATTACAAGTTATAGATTGGTTTACATTCATCAATATATGTGTGTTTGTAACTGAAAGTTTATTTTAATAACTTAAAAGTGTATGTGACATATTAGCCATTCAGTGTTTTTTAGTCTTCTTTTCCTTTTTCAGTCTGAGTTTGTGTCTTATATAATAGGTTGTGGTCTCTTCTTTGTCTTTTGTTCAGGATTTGGACATATAAAATAAAAAGAATATTTAAATGTTGTATTATTCATTATATGGTATTGGACTACTGTTTCTTTGTGACATACTTACTTTGAATGATGTTGAACATTACGGGTGGGATATTCAAAAGGGTTGCGTCATGTGCAATAGGGTTGCGCCTGCACAAGTCCAAAAGTGCGCCATTCTGCGATATTCAGCAGGAGGCAGTTGCGCCACCGAAAACATGCTGAGCAACAGCGCAATGCAAATGACGGCATGTGCAACCGAAGGGGGTGGATCCATGCATAAAGAGCGCAATGCGATATCCAAAGACTTGCGCAATGCGCAACAGCGGACCAGCCGGAAGTTGTGCCCCAGTGGAAATGAGCCAAAATAAAAAGGCTCAAGGAAGCGGCGCAAGAATGCCACAGGTATGCCAAGTGGGAAGAGAGAGAGAGAAAGACAGACAGTGACAGGCCAGGGCAAGCAAGGGAAGCAGTGTGGGCCATAGGCTGCAGAGGCCAGTGGGGGGGTGCCCGGTGCAGTGGAAGTAGCAGTCAGGACAGCAGGGGTAACAGAGCAACATCAGCCGGGGGGGCACAAGCCAGGGAGATGGACACTGGCAGCTTCCACATGGAAGCTGTAATAAAGGAGGTGAGAATGCAAGGTGCAGGGGGACATGGCCATGGAGAAGCCTGTCAGTGGTACGCCACCAACAGGCAGTACCATGCCCACATCAGCTTTGAGTTGTACACAGATGAAGAGATCGTGGGCCGATACCGCTTGAACAGGGCAATACTGAGGCGGCTCTGTGAGCTGTGCAGTGATGTGATGCAGGCACCCAAACGACGGAGTCATGCTCAGTCAGTGGAGACCAAGGTGACAGCCTGCATGTGCCTGCTCACCACGGGCACCTTCCAGAGGCCAACAGAGGACACCACAGGCATCACACAGTCAGCCATGTCACGCATCCTCACCCAATTCCTCAGCGCACTGCTGCCACATGCTGCGGAGCACATCCATTTCCCCAGCACCGTGGCAGAGCGTACAGCAAACATGCAGGCGTTCCACAGGGTAGCACGTATGCCTGGCATGCTAGGGGCCATAGACTGCACCCATGTGGCCATTTGCACGCCACCTGGCCCTGATGGGGCTGCATACAGGAATAGAAAGGGCTTCCCCAGTGTCAACTGCCAGGTGGTGTGTGATGCCACTGGGCATATAATCAATGTCTGTGCCACACACCCTGGTGGAGCACATGATGCCTTTATATGGCATCAGTCCGCACTGTGCCATCGATTTGAGAGTGGGGACATCCCCACAGGCCATCTAGTGGGTGAGTACGCATGTAGGAAATGCAAACTCGGGGCAAGGGTGGGAATGCCACAGGTGCCATGGTAGTGGCACACAGGGATATGGGCAACATGGACCTGAACATGAGACTGAGCTGCACTATCTCCACACAGGTGACAGCGGATACCCACTCCATCCCTGGCTGCTCACACCGTAGCGGCGCCCCATGACCCCATCGCAGCAACGCTATAATGAGGCACATGCCGCCACACGCAACATCATTGAGCGGGTGTTTGGGATGCTCAAGGCATGCTTCAGATGCCTAGACACCTCCGGCGGTGCCCTACAGTACAGCCCTGCAAAGGCTTGTGGGATATTCCTGGCCTGTTGTATCCTGCACAACATGGCCAATGACTGTGGGATAGCCGTACAGGTTGAAGAGGGGGACAGCAATGGGGATGCCAGTGGCGCCGGTGTTGATGGTGATGAGCAGCTCCCCCTTGGATGGCGGGACCCCTGACTGATCTGACAGGCCCAGCTGCACCGGGACACCATCACGGAGGAGCATTATGCACAACACAGGTAAGTCAAGGGGCTATGTGCAAACAACACTGTCCTGGCACAACCCATAGGCACACAGAGTAACACACCAGGGGTGCATGGACGGAAGGGGGTGGAAGGACCAGGCACACAAACACACCATCTGGGGCGAACAGTCATATGGACACACACACACACACACCAGGCACAAAGCGCATGGGCAGGTGCACAGCACAGCAGGAACAGACATGGCAAACACACAGATCCACAGACCACACCACCACCTGTACTGTCCAAGCACGTGTGTCAGATGCTGGGCACCCTTGCACCTTGGTGTACAGTACAATGCAGGCATCATCATGCACACGGACCTGTGGACAGCATTCGGGATGGTGTGCAGGTGGTCCGTATGTCGGCGTGATGGGCAGGGCACCCACCAGTGCACTGCCCACCATGATGCACAGTGCACACAGGGCAGCAGCAGACAGGGCCCGCACTGGGAGACAGGTCAGTCATGTTGCACCATTCCATGGCCACCGCAGATGTGTGGGCAGCTCCACCGTGACCCAACAGCACTGGCAGGCTGAGCAGGGGCCACATGGGGTGGCACCGATGGACCACCAGGGGTCCCACTGTGCGATCGCGACCTTGTCCGCAGTGGGGTCTGTAGGATGCCAAACATACCTGCACCAGGGGTGCTTGGGATGCCCACAGCAGAACCCGGCATCGACAGGCCTGGTGTCGCATGATGCCGGGAACGGGGAGTGGAGAGCGTACTGTGTGGGGTGCGCGGTACAGGAGCACCTGCATGTGTGCCCAATGCAGCCACGACAGCGACCAATGCCTGGGTCTGCCTGTCAATGGCGGCGGTCACATCCATCCGCATATGGACCATCTCTGCATGGTCCAGAGCACACTCCCTGCTGTGCCATTCCACAGCCTCACACAGTGCCTCCACAGACGTTGCAACCCGCCTTTGCTGCTGTACTGATTCCCACAGCAGGTGGGTGTGCTCGTCCAATGGGTACTTTGCCACAATGGCATCCTGTCCCCCAGGGTGTGGAAGGTCCTGATGCATAACACCCCTTGAGGGTGGGCACTGTTCACCTGGACCAGGAATGGGCATATCAAAGGGCGGCGGGCATGTGCCACCGCTGGACACTGTACCCCCAGACCTGGTGGGTGACTGCTGCTGCTGCCCCTCCAACCACTGTGCCCCAGGAACCACTCATTCCACCGCTGTGGCCGCAATAGTGCCAGACACCTGCACAGCCACCGGTGCTGCCCCACCAGTGCTGACAGGCACAGCCTGGGACTGTGCTGACATGCTGGCACACAAGTTGGAACCAGCAAGGCCCAGGGGCACGTGCTGGCCTGCTGTGTGTCCATCATGGGACACACACATGTCACTGCCCATTGCAGTCCTTGCATCATCAATGGTGCAGGTACGTGCTACAGCCACAGTCACAGTGTGCTGGCATGCTTGCATGCCAGACTGGTGAGACACAGGCTGTGCACCCCCCACACCCGAATCACCGACACCAGAGTTGGCAGCCCAGCGTGCACGCTGGTGCAGTGCATGCTGGCTGGTGTCAGAGGTGGATAGACCCTCTTCCATGTCCAGCAGGTCATCCTCACTGCCTGGACCCACCACCACCATCCCTTGAAGACGAACAGGATCTGTAACAGAAAGAACATGTGAGTGCATGTGAACAACCTTCCCCCCCAACACCACCACCATGTCATACCGTGCAGTGATGGGCTTCCACCTGTCTGAAATCCACCTCCTGGTATGCCCTCAATAGCACTGCGCTGCATTGATGCAGCCAGTCAGTCCTCAGCCAGGGTCAGCTCCACCACCGCTGGCTGGCCCCCGCCAGTGCCAGCACGTGCCGCCCTGAGAGCTGCCACCTTCTCCTTCACCCTCTTGCAGTCTGTCCCAATCTTCTTTTTGCATTCCTGCATGAAGTACTGGTAGCTTCCATGCAGGTTCACTGCCTGGGCTACCCCCTCCCATGCAGCCGCACGGGCCTGAGGGGTGCCCCGCCATCCACTCAGTAGTGCCTCCTCCTCCAGGTAGGCCTAGAAGAGGGCCTCAGTCTCTGCCGTGGTGAAGTTGGGCCTCCTCCTCCTCCTTCGACCACCATCCTCACCCTCACCTTGGCTCTGCTTGGTCATGGCGATCTGTATGGGTGGAAGTGGACACCTGTCACTGTGCAGTCTACAACATTATCCCATGCCCATTGTCCAGAACATCCCACAGCATGCAACTCACCTCTCACCTGCAGTAACCGAATCTGGCCAGCGCAGCCCACTGTCGCACTTTTATAGCGCAATGCATGCAAATTAGGAGTGGAGCAACTGTAATGAGATGCAAATCGCGCCACTGCGCCTTTGAATGGCTGATCGGATGATTTGCATGTGTCGGCTGAATATCGCACCATTGCGCTTTTTGCAATACGGTTGAGCCGGCTGAGCCAATAGCGCAGATCTGTGACTGTGCGGTACACTGCATTGCGCATGCCCAGGTAGCTTATGCAGGCGTCTGCCATGCTGATGACGTGATGTGCGCGATCAGCAATTCAGGCCATGGCCACCATTGTGCCAGTGGCGCTACAGCACTGGGCACTATATGGCGTTGTGGCACTACTGCGCAATAGTCCACTGTGGCACTGTCATGCAGGTGGTTGGTCGTGCAGGATGCATAGACATCAGATGGCACTGTGCGTGGCCTTGAGTCATAGACCCCTGACCTGGTGTCCGACCTTTGCCCCCTGGCGCTGTTCGGCTGCCATGTGTACGGCCCTATCTGGTGACAGCGCTATGTGGACCGATGGCGCTGTACGAACAGCACGATTGGAACCTATGGTGGTCTATTGCACAACATTTCCACGTGGGGATGCCGCGCTGCGAGGCACCATATTGCCTTCTGTAAAGTTGGAAGAATGGCACGCAGGAGGGCACTCCAATGGAGCCTGGTGGAGGTGGCCAACCTGGTGGCCCTGGTAGAGCCCCACTATGGGGCACTGTATGGGGAGGAGCCCTCACCATAGCTCGAACCAGTGTCTGGCTGCAAGTGGCCAATGACCTGGTGGGGGTCACTGGGCGGCGCCAGTCTGCTGAGCAGTGCTGGCACAGGTACAGTGACCTCCACAGGAGGGAGCCGGATCTGTATGAGCGGCTACGGTCACGCAGGTGGGGGGCATTGTGTCTAGGCCAGGTGGTGTACCATCTATGCACCTGTATTCTCTGTAGGGGTGTGAGTGTGTTTTGTGGCTGTGCATGGGTGATGGCTCTGACATGGTTGGCTGTGTCAGTGTGTGCAGGTGTGAGATGCATGGGTCTGGCTGTGTGGGCAGGCACTCTCACTGGGGCAGGGGGCAGTCTGCTTTGGAGTCACACTGATGTTTCTCTCAACATTTGTCTCCCACAGGCCGGGCAGAGAGGATGCAGGCATGGGATGAGGAGGGCCGTGGCATGGCCCCGGTGGCGGTCGGTGGTGCTGCGAGGGGTGGGCCACAGCAGCAGCAGCAGTAGCAGCAGCCACAGCTGCTTGCGGAGTGTGACTATCATTACATCATGGATGCTATTGCATGCTGGAGGGGGTGGGCATGACCACCAGCCATGCACAACACAACCATGCATGACACAGGTGACATTCATCACTGTCCAGTGTCACTGCACGTCTGTGTGTGCGCACTGGTGGTCCATGCATGCACTGGGCACATGTCTGTGGAACTGGCATCGCACCACATTGCCACGTCACTTGACAGCCTTATTTGTGCTGTGATGGACATGGGCAGTGTGTGTGTGCAGTGGTGCACATAGCTGGTGCCGCCTGGTTGGGCTGGCCATGTGCATGTTCACTGTGGGTGGGTGCATACCATCACAGGTGCGGGACATTGGGCTATATGGCTTGCAGGTTGGGTGGTGTTCAGGGTTGAGGTCAGTCACAGCCATCGACTGTGTTCCTGTTTTCCTAGACCTCATTGTGCTCTGAAGAATAGACCGGGCACTGCAACAGCTCACCCGGGTGTCCATGGACAACAGGACCATCCTCCAGGACATCCAGCACCATGGCCTACGGAGGAGGCACAGCCAGACACGACAGCACCAGGCAGTGGAGGACCAGCCTGCTAGGCCTTAGGCTGGCTTCCCTTCCACTTCACCATCCCTCCCACCCTGCCTTCCCTCTCCAAGTTGTTCATCCTTACCCTTGCCCACCCCTACCTTGTACCCCTACCCTCTTGTAAATAGTTTTGTTGTTGTTCATTTTGTACTTTACATTTTTCTAATACATATATATTTTGATATGAATACTGTGTTGGTCTCTGATTTGCAGCTGGCTATGGTTGCTCAGTTGCAGTGGTGTGCATGCCATCTGGGGTGGTATGGTCCTGGGTATGTGTGCGTGTGTGTGCATGGGGAGGTGTCTCCAATGTGGCAGTGACTTTCTGTTGGTCTTGCCATCTGCTGCCACCCACTGCTGGGTGCACAGGGTGGGTCTGGCTTGTGTGGTTCTCTGCTACATGAGGTTGACGTGTGCCGGGGGGGATGCATGGTGTTTCCTGCAGTGCCAGTCACTGCACATGGGTGGTGTCTTGGGGTCACGGTGCAGGGTGTGTGCTGTGCATGCGGGGGGCTGATGTGCACTGTGGTTGTCAACCCCTGTGTGGCAGTCTCAGCCTGCCAGTGGTTGTGCTGTGGGCATCATGGCCCTGCTGTGCTTTTGGCTTGTCCCCATGGGCCAGTAGATCATCCGTCCCACCCCCAGTGATGCTGTGCTTGGGGTGTGCAAGTGTCTTGTTGGTTCTGCAGTGTGTTCCTGTGCCCATGTGTGGCACGGCTGGCGGTGGGCCTCAGCCTGCCTTCCTGGTTGTGCAGTTCCATTGCTCTGCTGGGGGGGGCTCTGCTTGCGCTATGGCACCTCTGGACTGCTCAGCTGGGCTGCCTTTGTTGCACTATGGCGCAACCTTTCTGCTCAGCTTCCCCTTCCTGGTTGCGCTATGGTGCAGTTTGTGCGATATTCAGACGTTGGCTGCTTGCGCGATTTGTTCTGCTCCATGTTTGAATATCGCGTCTGTTGCACATATGTGCAATTGAATTGTGCTTGCTCCTGCTGTTGCGCACATTTTGGGAGCAGTTTGAATATCTGGGCCTACATGTTTAGCATTAATGGTTATATTTTTAAACCATGTTGGTAATGCATTGTTCTGTTCTGTTGCTGTAAGTTACTTGTTGTCTTGTGTAGTTTTCTTTTAGTTGTAGTTCCAAATGTACTTGGTTAGGGTTCTTTGTCTTCCTTTGTAGCTGTAAGTTTGATTTCTTCTGTTTCTGTATTATGTATAAGGATGTTAGATTTTTTTCTTGCTTTTGGTAATTTAGCTTGGAATACTCGTTCAGTGAATCATTTTCTTTATGTCCTGAGATTTGTATTATTTCATTTTGGGGAATTCCATTGTCAGAAAACTTTTGAAATAGATGTTTTTATATTGAATGGTTAGTAAATCTTCTTGGGGTTTCAATTCCAGCTCGAGTTACCACATTTTTAACCATTTTGCTTATGGTGTTTACACCCAGAGGCTGGTTATTAAACCAGTATGCTGGCTACTGTGCTTTACTGTTATGGTAGTTTATTGCCCCCAAAAATGGAGCATTATCATGCAGGGTGTTGAGTGTTTTTTTCTCTTGATATTTTAGATAGCTTTGTATGGGATGTTTTTGTGCATCAGTACATTCGTATGATCTGGGTTTAATTTTTCTGATATTTTTTGGGTTACTAAGTTCACTAAGTTGCAAAAGAACAAAAAGAGGCATATGCCCATGAATCGGCTCCTATTAAGACAACATGTAATAGTTCAGATTTCCTCCTGTGGAAATATAGTATCACAATTTTTTTTTAAACTTTCCTTACTTGGATTGGTTATTACATCCAATTGTAATCTATTCCAAAGATTTGCCACTCTTACAGTATAATAATATTTTCATTTATTAGTGTGAAATCTATCAATCTTTGTTTGTAATGGATGGCCTCTAACATTAAAACTGTCATTTTTATATTCAATATTTAATTCTATCATCAGGGAAGGATCATTTAGGATGTCATAGTATAGTAATAAATCACCCCTACACCTTCTTAGTGCCACGCTGTGCAAGCCTAAATTGATTAGTCTATCACTGTAACTTTGATTCTTTAAAGAAGTTATCTATTTAGTATAACATATTTGTACCCTCTCCAGTTTGTTTATTTCTGCTTTTGTACAAGGGTTCCATAGCTGACTGCCATAATCCATTATAGATCTAACATATGACAAGTAAAGAGGAATGAGAACTTCTGCATTTCTACTCTTAATATTTATTTTTATTGCCATTATTGTTTTATTTGCTTTTGTGATAGCTGAACTACATTGCTTATTAAAGTTAAGGTTATTATCAATAATTATGCCAAGATCTTTTTCTGAATAATGTTTCAGGAGGGCAATGTCATTTATTGTAGTCATGTAAAGAATTTTGTCTCCCCATATGTATCATGCAGCACTTATCAGAGGTAAGTTGCATACCCCATGTTGAAGTCCATGTTGACAGGGACTTCCCAGTCATGTCACATCACGCCGGTGCTAAGTGAACTGCACTGGCTGCTGATTCAGTGGTGGATCACCTTAAAGGTTGGATTACTGACGTATAAAGCCATACATGGACTTGGCCAGGACTACCTGAAAGAGCTTCTGTCCCCTTACTGCCCCGAGCAATGGCTCCCCCCAGCTGATGAGGGGTTGCTGGAGATTTGAAGAGTATCTTTAAAATCTTCAGGGGCCCATGCATTGATGTACGCAGCCCCAGCCCTTTGGAATTCTCTACCTCATCAGCTTTGGGAATGTGCAACCCTGGGGGGTTTTAACAGGCTCTTAAAACTCATTTATGGGGTCAAGCCTTTATTAGTTAATTATATTTAATAATAGATTGTACTGGGTGTCTTTTATACTGTTGTTTTATGCTATCATTTTTATTAATCCTTTGTAAAGCACTTTGACAATTTTGAAAGGTGCTTAATCAAATAAAGCTATTATTATTATGATGAGATTAAGTTTATACAATTTTGTATTTTTTTTCTTACTTTCTTTCTCCCTGGCTTCCTGGTTGGTACCTCTCATCCAGGCATCCTTTGAGTATCTGGCCAGCATCTGGTCTGTCCCCCAGCTTTGTCCTGAGAGGCCATCACCTTCTTCCCCCCATGGATTACCCCCATGGCAGGGTGGTGGGGAGCCCCCTACTCACCTGTGAGGACTGGATCCAGTTGCAGTGTTACCCCTCTGAAGCTGGGGCACCTATAGGATGGCCATCAAGCCGCAGCAATCAGGAGGCCATTTTCCTCCTGATTTTTCATTCCTGTGGTGATTGGCATGCAATGATGCCATCGACATGGATGCTCATGCTCCCGTGCGCACCACCTCAAGCCTCTGCTGCACTCCACCCCCTACAATTGTGGCACTATGATGCCAACCACCAGTCTTTGCTAGGGATCAGGTGCACAGTAACTGAGGTTTCCCCTTTCCCGGAGATGAAGAGCAGTCCATCGGATGCTCTATCCATCTCCCCCCCACTGACCCATGATGACCCCTGTTTGCTCCCCAACACAGGTCACTGGCATGGCACGAGATGTGGCGCCCCGCATCTCAACCCTCAAAGTCACTGAGCTGGCTCATAATTTTGTATTAGTTCAATTTGCTCCAAGCTACCACATGGGCCAAAATGTTTGGTGTCATCTGCATATTTAACAACTGAATTTCCAATATTTTTGTCTAAGTCAGAGAAGAATATTTGGAAAATATATAGGTCCCAGTATGGAACCCCAAGGGACACCACTTGTAACTTGGCCTTCAGAAGATAGGTGGCCCTAAACAGAGACAAATTGTGTTCTGTCTCTCAGTCGATTGTTAATCCAATTAACAATATGAAGATCTATACCATATTTACATAATTTTTGGTTGATAGCCCAGTGTGGGACCAAGTCAAATGCCTTGCTAAAGTAAAAAAGAATTACATCCATTGGTATACCTTTGTCCAACATTTTGTTCACATTATTATAAAAACACACAAGATTGGTGATACATGATCGACCTTGTACAAAGCCATGTTGGTTTGAGTCAGACAGTGGGATGGTTTCGAGATAATCTATTATTCTGATTTTGGTAAGTGACTCAAGGATCTTACACGGTATCGAAGTGAGGCTTATTGGCCTATAATTAGAAACATTAGTTTCACTATCTTTTTTAAATATCAGGGTTATTCTTGATTTCTTCTAATCATTGGGGACTAAACCATGATTCAGATAATTCTCGTATAATATTTTAAGAGGGAACCAAATGTAATCTTTTAATAATTTAATTTCTGTTCTTGTTTTAGTTTACCGCTCTGTGAAATATTCCAAATATTTTTTGTTGCTTTTGTCATATTTGAATTTAAAGTTTCCCCATTTAAGGCTTCTAGTTTCTGTTGTTCCCTGCATTCTGAAGTATAGCATGACAGTATACCACATGGTATTAAGAAGAGATTGGGGAGACTGTCTTCCAAGTTCTTTTTTGTTGTACAGTTGCTGCATGATGCCATCTATTAATTCTTCTGAAGCATGTGGTGTATGTCCTTTACCAACTACTTTCAGATGTTTTTGCTTCATTTCTGTCACTTCTCTTGTTTGAAGAATTTTGTAGAAGTTGTAAGGCATTCAGAATATAAGTTATCTTTTAAGTATCTGTCTATACTTAAAAAGATAGATTTTATTGTTAGTGGCTCATATGCTGTTCTGTCTTGTTTTTTCAAATTTACAAAAAAATAGCTGGTCTGCATACTCTGGTGAGATCAGATGAATGGGCTCATTTAACTGAACAATGTCCGTTAGAAAAGATTTCAGTTTCTGGATGTCAGCTTCATTTTTTCATTTGGTGTTTATATTTTTACCAGTATCTATGTATTTATTTATGGTATGGTAGTTTTCATTTGTTATGTATGTAGTTGCTACAGTCTTTAGTTCATTGGTGTCTATTGTGTGGATGTCTTTGTAGAAGTCGGGATCGGTAAAAGGTTTAGTGTCTTGTTCTAGTTGTGTCATGATTTGTTGGATTTCTTTATCAATGTCTTCTTCTTTGAAATTGCAGCTTGTAAAGTCCATCAGTATGTTCATTTCTGCTCAGTTTCACTCAGTATTATTGTGTGTTTTCTGTTGTTTTCTGTTCAGCAATTGTATTTAATTTATGTTTCAAGGAGTGGTTTGATTTTATAGAGTGTCAGCATGAGGAGTGTGTCTTTCATATTATTAATGGTTGCTGTCAGGTGTGGTTCATTTTTTTTAATGAAGCAGGGCTTGCTGGTGGGTTGAAATGTAGTTTGGCAGTGAAGCTGATGTGCACACAGTGCTGATAACAGCACAAATGTAATGAGGGTTGTGATAACCTTGTATTGTTTTCCACTGTGTACATGTCATGAGTAAAGGTTTTAGTTCTAGTGGCGATCTGTGTTTTTATCAAATATGTTATATGTTCACCCCTATTGTATAGATGCTAAGGACTGCCAGTGTTCTAAAATAGCAGGTCCTACACTTCCAAGCAAATTCCTTCATATAAGGGACCATTATAATTTCACAACTGGGTATGGCAAATGTATACCACCATTCAGGGTCACATCCAATGCGTAATGTCCATTTATGGAGGACCAAAAGTGTGGAGTCAGGACAGAGATCCCATAGAATAACATAGAGTTGTTCCACCAGGTGTGTTTCCACCCCAGCCCACTGATGGTGTTAAAGCAGGGCAAAAAGTGATGTGGGAGGTGCTAGACATTTATGCAGGTATTCTGACAGGGTTGCTCCATAAGCTGTAAGTTGGAGGTATCTAAAATTATCTGTTGATGGAAGTCGATATGTGCCTTGCAAGATTTGAAAAGGTAATACTCCACTATCATCTAGAAACTGGAAGAGATAATCAAGCAACTTCTGGCCCAGTGTTTGACAAAGGATCCATGGCATTTAAAAGGTTGCACCTGTCATGACCAGGAGCCAGGAGAAGCAGTTCATAGCCTTTGAGGGCATCCCACCAATGGATGGCATTCCAAGTGTTAAGACCTGTGGCTGTGTGGAGGTAAAATACAGAGAAGGGAAGATATCCCAGGAGGAGTGCATAAAGTATTGACTTTATGGCATGGAGGACATTAAAGACCAAATTAATGTTTTTCTAATGAGCTACATAGGCCATAGATGTCCATAAGCAAACTAATCTTAGTTGAGCTGCTTGTGCATGAAGTTTTAAGTTAGGACAATTAACCCCACCATTTGCCATGGATAGTTAAAGGAGAAAGAGGCAAATACATGGCCCAGCCTCATTCCATGGAATCTCGTCAAGAATTTATTCCAATGCTGAAAATAATGGGAAGGGTCTGCAAGAAATACAGTATACAAGGCAATATGTTTTGGTGGATAGCTTCTACCTTGTGTAAGTAGTTATGGTGGAGCTGTGCCCAAGTTTGTAGGCATTAACCACTGCTAGGGTGAGGGGTTCACAATTAAGAATGCCCAAGTGTTTGAATTTGTAAGTGACTTGTACGCCAAGATATTTGAGGGAGGTCTTCTTCCATCTAATGTGAAGCCTTGATTTTATGGCAGCTAAGTGGTATAATTCTGGGTAAGAACCTCTGTTTTAGTCATATTCAGTCAGAATACAGAGACTATCTCAAAATGTTCCAAGATATCCCAGGACACAGGACAGGAATCTGCAGGTTCAGTAACCATTAAGAGACTATAAGCCATGAACACAACAATTTTATATTTCTTGCTGCCCAGTGGGATCTGCTGAACTGTGGGTGATTGTCAGATGAGAGTTGCCAGGGGTTCTATATACAGTGCAAATAAAATAGGTGAGGGGGCCACCCTTGACATGTGCCCCTCCCTAGAGAAAATGTGGAAGAGCGGGATCCATTAACCCAAACATACAGTATGCTTGTGGTGAATCATAGATGCTGTGAAACATTGTTAGAATAGCTTCTGGAAACCCAAATGCTCTGTGTGTGGACCAAAGAAAGGGTCAGGAGATCCTTTTATTTATGATGAAAATGTATTGATTTGCAGCATCAGACAAGGCAATACATTCAGCAGCTGAAAACAACATTGAATAACAGGGACAGACAGGCACCAACCCAAAGGCAGACACTGGTTCAATTCAACATAAAAAAATGTATTTCAGTTCACTCACATGCAACAGTGACACTTGCAGGTGGGCTACCCAATGCAGTAGATAAGATGCTGCAACACCAGTGTTCACTGAATGTACCCTGCTCTTTTCTCCACTCACACCAACCTACTTCAGGCTGCAAAAGTTGGGTCTCTGCCAGGATACCATATCAAAGGTCTTCTCCACATCCAGGCTGGCCAGCACCAGGGGGTGGGATGCTCATGAACATGATCATGGAGTAATAGAGTTGTTTGAATATTGTCATGAGCCTGCCACTGCATCTTAAAAACTGCCACAGTGAATTTGAAACTTACATTTAAAACTTCATTTTATCCATCTTCTTGGCATCCTATCATAGATCTGACTTATCCCTGATGTGTTTTGGATCAAACTGATGTGTTATCAAAGGCTTTTGATAAAGGGTCAGTTTGATCTGAAAATAGCTAAATACTATGATGTTTTAAATGTAAGCTTTAAAGTCTCTGTGGTGTTTTTTTAACGGTTGCAGGGCAGAGCTCTGTAAAAGTTTTGCTAGGACAATAGAAATAAGGAGCTCACCAAATGTCTAACAGACTTCTTTTTTATTGGAGTTTTATAGAAATCCTTCTGCTCAACAGTCTGCTTACTGCACTACTTTTGTTTTTACCGCAGGAGAGCAATGCCATCTGTAACTACAGTATGCTTTTCTGCAATGGTTGGAATTTTTTCTTTCACTCTGACAGTGTTTTTAAGTTTTGGTGAGAAATGATGGTCACAATAACAGTACATGTATTTCAGTCTTAATTTGTGCATCATTTTTAAGAGAGTTTTTAAATAATTCAGAGGAAAAACATTTAAAACATAAGTCTGACGGATTGGCCATTAGTTAAGAAATACAACCAGAGATTAGCAAACATCCATGAGACTAGTAAATCAAAGGTCACAAAATGGAATGTTATGAACTTACTCCTCAGATGTTCTAAATCTCACTGAAGCCAAAGAAAGTGTGTGTGTGTGTGTGCATGTGCACTCGCTAAAGCATGTTAATTAGAAATATGTAAAACACATAACTCTGTGTGTTCATTTGTCAATGTTATTTGTGAACATGTAGGCTCACACTGTTTAAACGTGCAGTCTGCAATTTGTGTTCATTAGTCAAACTGTAACCTGAAACAGGACCATCTTGTTCACAAGGGTCTGTTGCCCTATTGATGTCAGTGTACTCAATATGCCTGTATGAAACTCAAATCTTTTACTACTAAACAGCAGTTCTACATATGTGAAACAAAAGCTAAGGGAATCACCACCAACTAGTTATAAACAAACCTCTAAATGCACATTACAGGATCTTTTTTTTGTCTTCACAAAAATCATGAGCAAAGCCTGTTAGAGAGTGCAAGTTCACTGACTGCCCCTTTATTCTGTTCTTTTTTGGTAACTGGGTTAGGCCCACTGGGCACAAGTGCCTGCTTTCAGGGGTGACCTGTGAGCACTGAGGTGGTTAAGTGACTTGCTCAGAGTCACACAGTATGCAAGTGGAGGTTGTGGAAATCTAACTCATGTCTGCTGGATGTACCAAGCTCATTTACAGCTCATTACTCTAACCTCTAGGCTATACCACCAGCCCATTGAGAACATTATATCTGTCAGTCTAATTCCAGCACCAAGCAGTGGAGAACCCCAGGATGTTTGGGTCACAGAGACAGGAAAACAACATCAGACCATGTTTGTAGAGTGGCTAATTCAGTTTGTGAGTGGCTAAAACAGGGTGCATTTTAGCCAGTGGCAAATTTTTAGACCCTAGCCTTTAGTCAACTGGCATGAAGCAGCACTGGACCATTTACTGGATGTGCAAGGGAAATATTTTGTACCCCTCCCCACATCATATTCTTTTACAATTTGGTGTCATACAATAGCACTTTCTATTAGTTCTTAGCTGGCCCAGTGGCACTGAGGGTTGAGACACTAGTCTTACCTCACCCCATGCTGGGGACCCATGTTCAGGAGCAGACTTGGGTCACTGGGGGTTGGCCAGGGAGGAGAGGATTGAGTGTCTGATGGATTGCTCTCCTATCTTGGGGAAGGTGGGTTGTGCATCCCATAGTTCCAGCTGCTTCCAGTGGAGACTTAGAGCATTACCACTAGCAGGGCACATACATGGGTATGGAAGTGGGGGCAGACAGGCATAGAAGTGTGCCCATTAAAGCTCTGGGTGTCATTGCATGTCCATGCCTCTGGGAACTTGAAACAAGGAAAAAGGCCCTGGCACCCGGGAAGGTGAAGGTGTGTCCAGTGGACAGCCCCTCTATTCAATGCCAGGTCTACCCCAGCCAGCCTCCAAATCTCCTTCCCACTCCAGCTGCCCTACTAGATTCTATATAATGCACCAGAGGAGTAGGTGGTTCCACCGCAGGGGTCTCAGAGCTGGGGGTGGATTGGGGAGTCCGTCGTAGGGTTAGGAGAGATCCTGGGATGGAGCCTAGGTCTGGGGAGACCTCAGACAGAGCAGGAGTTGGTCGGTCTGAGAGACTACACCAGAGAGAGTCCTAAGGGGCCAGAGAGAGGAGCATAAAGAAAGTAAAAAAAAATCTATTAGTTCTTACTCCTTATCACAGCTCTTTGTGGGAATAAGGAACCTAGAGAAAACTACACATAGATATGCATGGGGAATAACTAAATGACCATGTCACACGATTATGAGGCAACTATATATGAATGTACAGTGTCTCCTGTTGTCTCAGAATTCCTAGTAATAACTCCAAGTATTAGAGAAAACAGCTTTGGAAACAGGAAAACAATACGTTCTTATCAGTTTTTATACCTACAGTGTTGTGTAGAGGCATGACATCAGATTGTACATGGCTGGCTGGTATCTGGGCATCCCTCTGCACTCTGTCCACAAGAAAATACATGTGACCAGCTGTCACAGAGCTTGCAACACCTAGCTGTCTCAACTCCTCTATCCTCTGTTACACATTTAATTTCTGTGCCTGTGTAGCATAGTACAACATGAATTACATGTGCCACACAGTTTACAGTATTGCCGTTATGCATATTAATAATTTTACACTGTAGCCATTTAAATCACATGACCTGTCATACATAGAAACATAGAAAGAGCAAATAATGACTGCTAGGCCCATCTAGTCCGCCTATATTTAACTTCTGTGTGTTCACTTTTGCTGCAGACCCAACTTGATCTACAGCACTGCCTCTTCCACCTCTTTCTGTCCACCAAACCAAAAGGTAATCGGTTGAACAGAATTGCAATCCCATTACAAGTGATTTTCCAAAAATCAATTAACAAAAAAAAAAAAAGGTCACAAATTGTAAAAAGCATCCTTGGCTATCTGTCATTATTGTGTAGACAATGTCTTGGATTAGTAAAAATAAAACAAAAAAATAAATAAAATCCCATATTGTAGCTTACTCAATGTTATACAGCTAGTTACAATCATAATACAGTAAATTCATACAATATGTACCGATCATAGTGTCCCGACTCTGTGAGTAGTATATTCCTTCACACATGTTCCCCTTGATTTTTTCAGCCTTGCTCAATGCATATTATTACTGATTTGATTATCATGTCTGTGTGGAGGGGTTGTGGGATAACAGATACACCAGACACCGAACTTCAAGGTCAACGCACAATCTTTGTGTGATGTTAATTCAAAATACAGAAAATAACCTTCAGCAATGGCATATTCCTTCTTCATCACATCAGTTTACAGCAACAGACTATGAATGTCCTTTCTCTGCACTTAGCCAACACCTACTGACACTGATCTCTGATCTAACCACTTTTCAGTAAAAAACCCTTCATCCCTATGTGGGCCCCATTTGCTTGGGTAGTGGGAGCTCAAAAAGAAAAAAAAACAAGCTAAAAACAAAGAACCTCAGTGCAGAAACACTGAAAAAAATGGTTACCCCAAAGGGCATTAGCAACAAATCAAGTTTCAAAGAAATACAACATCATACATACTTCCATAATGCAAAGCGTCATGCGATATATGTAAATCACCATGACATTTCAGACATGTTCAGTTTACAGCAATTTACATGCATTTTAAATAGCACAGCTAACTTAATTTCTATAATAGTCACCTAGTACTTTTTACCATTATCAAAAACACCTAGTGCCATAGTATTTTCAACATGTACAGGTTTCATAAACATAAGGTATATTGTGACATAGTGCTATTACATACTAAATCCAACAATGATAAACACAACCTGTTTTACATACGCTTGGACGTCACAACAATAACCTTCCTGTGTGAGGACCTGAGAGGGAAAAGGAAAATTAAAGAGGACACTACAGTATAGTCAAGAAAGGGGAGGGGGGCTGCCCATAGGTGGCCAACCTTATGGCCTAGAAATTGTAAAGGATAGAATAGACTAAGAAATAGAAGAACTATTGCAACAGATTTAAGAAAAGGTTGGTCCTCAAGAGTGGCTGGAGCTCCCTGTCACAGTCTGTATAGCATAGTACAACACGAATCATTTATACCACAAAGTTTACAGTATCGACAATGTGCATATTAATAATTTTACACTTTATCCATTTGAATCACCTAACCTGTCATACATAACATAGAAACTGAAGGCAGATAATGACCACTGGGCCCATTTAGTCTGCCCATTTTTAATTATGATCAGTTTTGCTCGAGACCCAGCTTGATCTATAGGACTTTTTCTTCCTTCTCCTTCCTTCCTCCAAAGGTTCATTTGTGCCTATCTGAGGCATTTTTGAAACCCACCACTGGTTTCACCCCCACTGCCTCCAATGGAAGGCTGTTCTAGGAATCCACCACCCATTTTGTGAAGAAGTACTTCCTCACATATTACCTGAATCTACCTCTGTCCAGCTTCATATCATGACCCCATATTCTACAGCACCTTTTTCTCTGAAACATACCTCCCTTCTGTACCTTATTAACCCCCATGATGTTTTTAAAGGGCTCCATCATATCCCAACTCTCCCTCCTCTCCTCCAGGGTGTACATATTGAACTCTTTCAATTTCCTCTCATAAGGCTTCTGATGCAGACTTTGCACCATTTTGACATCCCTCAGCTTTCTTTTTGTATTTTTTTTCCTTTTTGCAATTGTTCCTCTTTCCTCACCTTTCTTCTTTGACTGCACCCCCCTTCCTCATTTGCTAACCCCTCTGCTTGGGATCTCCCTACTCTCTATCTCAGCCTGTGGTGGCCCACTTCCTGCTTCCCCATTTGTTCCATCACCCGCTCAGCTACTTTAAATGTCCATTGAAGTAACATTTAAAATGTGCACTGAGGACTATGGTTCCCTCCTTAACGGAGGCTGACATTCACCTCAGTGTAGAATCTTATCCTTCCAGGTTGGCCCTCAGTTCCCATTGTAACCATACCTCTCCTTTCTCCACCATTTCTTCTACCATAACTTGAAAGCCTTGCTGTGGAGCTTCCTATTCTTCCCCGCATAGCACAAGATGCACTCGCTGCTTGCACTTTGAACACATGGGAAACACAGGATCAACCACATAAATGATCTAAATTTACTGAAAATGAAATTTACACACAAAGCTATCTACAGCAATTCATCCTTACATTTACAGTAAGCCCATGAAACACATTTATCAAGTTAATGCATTAGCAGCCATAGTGGCTCTGAATGGAGTTTGTTAAAATGCAGTGGTGTGTGCACAATGGGGCCTATGCAGAATGGCATGGAGTGCCTATGCAGCATGGAGCCATGGCAAGGAGGCACTTCTCACTCATTGTGCCCCCCCATATGGGATGCACTAACCCGGACATGCAGCCCCAATGCACCTGATCACCTGATTGTGCAGACAGCAATGCACCTGGGGGAAGATGGGGGGCATGTCAGCACTATGCATCATGCACCAAGGTGCATAGTGCCCTCCATAGGGGGCCCCATTCTGCAGCAGGTTACAGCAGCCTGGACTCTGCCATAACACACTGTGTGACCCCATGGACATGACCTGCCATTTAAGGCAAGATCAGGATATGGCCCCCTTGCTGCCATGGCACACTAGGTAGTAGGGGTTGGCTGTGGCAACTGACCAGGTGAATGGCCTCCCCAATGGTACATAGGGCCCCAGTATGGAAGATCCACACCCTGTGGTGGGCTGGCAGCCCAGTTTCTATGGGCCAAACTACCCCCCAGCTCCTTCCTGCCCACCCCAGTAACTCCACACAAACCCCTCCCTGGACCATGGCAGCCTGACCCTCTGTGTAGAATCCCCCTGACACACCAGGGTGCCCCCAGCAGCTGTCTGACCCCTGACACCAACACTGCAGCAGGGCCATTGAAAATCCTTACCCCCATCCCCATGACACCAACAACCTCCCCTGTGGTGCCTGCACTGATCTGTTGGTGCCACAGCCCCAGACAGCCAACAGCACAGTCCTTCACACACCTTGTCAGTTGCTGGCTATCCAAGTGATGCTGGGAGTGCATTACCCATATATAGCTGTGTGCTCCCAGCATCACTTGGATGTCCAGCAGCCAAGGAGGTTTGTGGAGGGCTGTGCCACCAGCCTTGCCAAGCTGCGGCACACACAGGCAGATACAGGGTGGTGGCAGTGTTCTCAGTACCACAGGGGTGGGGGAGACCACTGCACACCAATGAAGGAACCGGGGCTTTGGGATTGGGACTGGGGGAATGTGTGGGGGTTTTCTGAACTGTATTGGGCTGGGTCCCAGGCATGGTTGCCCTGCTATGGAGGGGAGGCACCATAATGGGGATGGGGTAGTGATGGTTGGGGGGCCATGTCCAGCTCCATGTTGGGGCTGGCATGTGGGAGGGGCACTTGCACTGCAGTACCAGGGTCAGGGCTGCCCTGCATTGGGTGGGAGGATGATTGAGAGGTTCTGGGATAGGCACCAGTTTTGTGTGTGGTGGGGGCTTCTGTGGCCTGCAGGGATATGTTCTGCAGGTAGGGGCAATGACTACCTCAGAAACAGGCCACCGACATGTGGTGGGGATGGGCTGCACACTGGATGGGGTGCATGTGGCCAGCTGTCTGTCCATGTACTGGATGGGTGTCATGTGCCATGAGCACAGCCAGGGGTGCACACTGCCTGATGGGGACTGGACGTGTGGGTCCAGGTGCTTGCAGTTGGTATTTCCGCTCCTAGACCCACACTGTACCATGCAAGAGATCCACTATGGGACCCATGCTAGGCATCTGATTGGATGCCCAGCCTGATCTATGACTCCACTCCCAGGTCACCATTCGTAGTCCTGCATGCTGGGGGGGGTAGAGATGTGGATAGGTGGCAGCCATTGAAGAACATGGCTGGAACATCTGTCCACAGGTGCAGAGCTACGTGGGCTGTATACATGCTTGTGGTACATAATTCCCTCCCAGTAGTGCATAGGTCCCAATGTTTATGAATGAAACTTGTAATCATAATTTAGAATGAAAACAATGCAATTGGAGGCAGGGATGAGAGGGTCTTTTTTCTTTTTCCATAGGCCCAAAATAATGGCATATTGCCACAATGTGCAGGATTTCACCTTCTTGTAAATCAAAAAAAACTTTAGTCAGGAGAGGGGTTAGTAGATCTCTCAGATGAAGCAAATTATAAAATTCTGATGGAAACTCACTGGTGCCAGGACATTTACCAGTTTTGGACTGAGCTGTCCCCATCATGAGCTCTTTCTGGGTGATTGGTCTGAGTATTTTCTTAAGCTGATACTCAGTTAATTGAAGGAGGTGAACTTTCTGCAGGAAAGCATGTAACTACTCTTGTGATGGGACGATCTTTTGAGGGTGTAGGGGTGGAATAAAAGTCTACAAAAATTGTCACGATTTCTTTATCATGGTGGACTATACATCCTGTGCATGGATCCAGGAGGTTGGGGATACAAACTTGTCACCTAGCTACCCACAGGTGGCAGGGGAGGTTGTGTGCTCCATGGATGCCACCTTCATAGTAGATGTGCTGAAAATAGAACTGTGCCTGTTCCACCCTTTGATTCAGCAGTGCTTGTATCTGAGCCTTGTGGTCAGAAGTTGGGGAAGGACAGTTGTATCACCATGCATATGGAAGAGCTGCAGTGTCTGCAGCATGTTCTGCAATTCCCTTAGTTTTGCTTCCCTACCTCGGTGCAAAGTGGAGTCATAAGCTAGGATTTCACCTCGTAGGACCACTTTACGGGCATCCAAGAGGATGCTTGTTGTGATCTCTATGGAGGAATTCTCCTGTGGATATTGTGTAGTGTGGTCTTACAGTATTTTAAGGACAGCCTCATCCTGAAGAAGACTGGGATGAAGTCTCCAGTGGATATCTTTTTTTTTTGCTTTTCCCAGTGAGACTGTGACAGTACCAGAGCATGGTCAGATAGGTGGATGGGTCCATGTCTGACATCATGTAGGGGATCAAGATGCTCAATGATGGTAAGAGGTAGTCCAACTGAGCTTAACTATCATCCCAGCAGAAGAAATGCGTGTTTTCAGTTTGTGAAGAATGCAGGTGCTGCCAGATGTCTAAAATACCCATGTATTGAATTTTACTGCAGACATTTTTTTTTGTTGTTGAGTTGGGGAAATTCTAAATCTCTTCAGGAATGAGGCATCAAAAGCAGGGTTAATTATAAGGTTTAAGTCACTTCCCAATAGCAGCTGGCCCTGTGGACATGAAGCAAAATAGCTATTTGCCAGGGTTAACTCTTGGCCATAGAATGCACCCATTTGGATAACAAATCTCTTGGTAGCACTCTACTTTAAGTTTCCTTAACTATGCTAAAGTTACACTGTAACTATGTGCAACAAACATGTAACAACAGTGTAATTATCCCTGTTGCATGTAATTAATGATTACCTACCCTGCCATTACATTGAAATTGACACTTAAAGTGTGACCAATCTCCCTTCAGGATCTGATACCTGACTGAAGAGATCAAAGGTAACGTTCCTCCTGATATGGGTCAGTACCCCTCTTCTGAGGCCTGATTTATTAGAGGAATAAAACATTTGGTCAAAGCCCAATTTTAAGGAATTTATGATATTCCTCTGGGGAAAGATGGGTTTCTTGGAGAAAAATTATTTCAGCTCTGAATGAGCTGGAAGAGACGAATATGTTTAATTGGACTGTGTGTTCTACTGACATTGTAGGATACAATTTTTGTGTGGGTGCTGATTAAGGCAGAACAAAAGGCAAAATCCAAATATAGGGAGTTACCCCTACCTTGTGCTAGAACTGCGGGAGGTACATATCCAGCAAAGTGTGGTCCCTAGCTGCAATGAACCTGCTTGTTTTGCATACTAGAGAAACTATATCCTGCTAACAGTGAAAAGCAACAGGGAAAAATATGTAAAATCCAGACAACAAACCATGCTAACCAGACAATGGAGAATAAAACACCACCAGATTACAATGATTGCCCAATTTAAACTTCCAAGGGGGGGGGAGTTGGTCTAAATAGTTCACTCCTGTGCAACATTGCAGATTGTAGTGGAGCCACATGCAGGTAAGTCAGATCAGACCTGAGCCTGCTTGGTTCAGTTGGAAACTGTCCCTGAATTGGCTAGACACCACAGAGTTCTATAGAGAGTGGGATCCAATCTGCCTCAAGATGTAGGCCAAACAAAGGTGGCATGGAGGCTGGTCTAGGAGCACAGAATTTAATAACAGCAGAGAGTCCTGAAAGTATTGAGAAATAAATGTTTGCCATAGTATCCAGCAACAGGAATACATGAAAGGCTGTAATCAAACCAAAGTAAAAAACAAACAAGTTATAGCCGTGATGCAACAGAAAGGGCTGGTGCTCACTACAAAAGGAGCGGCTTACCCCAAACAGTAGACAGTTCAGTCAAAGCATAATGACGCTCACACCATGCACAAATGCTACAGTTGAAGCAACAATATATTTATTTCTGGCAAAGGTATCAGTTTGCTCCACATTACACAGTAACCCAGTGTGTCTCCTGTTCCTCCAGCACTAACCCCTAGTGCCTCAACTCTCATGAGTCTTCAGAAGAGGGTAAGGCCAGTGAGAGAGTTGACAGCTTTTGAATCGTGCAATAAATTAATATTCAAGAGAGTGCCAGGTGAATTTCAAATTGATCGTGCAGGTGCTATTATGGTGACATACAAAATGTTTTTACAGTTTCAAAGTAAATCAAACTGCAATCCTCATTCAAAACTTCAATCCAATGAATAAGTCAGAAGAGATTTCGAATGATGAAACTTGTTGCTTGCCAGTGCAAATCTGCAAATAGTACTTTTTTTGAATTTGTGAAAACCTTTGGGTCTGCTGGGTAACCAGCTGGTGCTCTCATTTCTAGTATCACACTGTTCCTTTAACCTACTGTGTACAATTTTATCTTTCAAGTTCTTAGCCCTGCTGAAAGTAACCCTAGGTTTATTTCCCACTGCTAGACCCACTTCCCTAGCACTAAGTAGGATAGGCCAGATTCTGTACATGACATTTTGTTTTTGTTGTTTTTTTTCACTATAGATGTAAAACTGCTAAACCAATTTATCCAGTTGTGTTAGACACCAGGATACACTGACATCATATATGTATGTCAAATGTTAAGTCTATGCCTGCAAGAACAGAGAAGTTACAAACATCAACATTTTTGAGAGTTTTCACAAAATTTTGCAAATATTGACATAGTAAAATGTTGCCCCCTTATAACTTAAAAATCTCTAATCCAATTATCGCCATATTTAGAAGATCATAGAACCATTACAAAAAGGTTATTCATGCTAATTTATACATGTCTTGCTCCAAAGGTGCCTGGGTTATATGCAGATAAAACATTTCATGAAATGTCCTGCAAAAAATAAAATGACAGATTTTGAGCACGTATAATTTTGAGATGATGCCCTCGGTTTACATGAAATTTGGCACATTTTTTATAAAACCTAATATCAAGCAATGATGCAAATTTTAAGATTTCTGGCCCAATAAGCAGCTGAGGTATATGCAAATAAAGCATTTCATGAAATTTCCCACAAAAACTTAAATGAAAGACTTTGAGCACCTATAACTTTGAGACAATCCATCCTAATGTCATTTTTGGCTAGCTATTAGAACTTCTCCCAGACAGTAAGCATGGCAATTTGCAGAGCTCTAGCTGAATAGACAGCCAAGTTAGGACAAAACTCAGCAACATTTCACACAATTTTATGAAATTTCATTAAAATTCTGTGAATTCAGAATTTTATCATTCCATATAGCTCTGACATTAAAGGTGATAGAAAAACAGGTTTTAGACTGCTAGATGCCCTCTAGTTGTTCTTTTATTGGCTAGCCACTATTCTGACATGCTTTTGACCTTTTCTTAAATGAAATGGGGCTGATTCTAAAAAAGATTAGCTGGATGCAAGTGACTTGTGACAAAAGAGTTTGACGCTAGTGGTGACTTGCATCACCACTTGCGTCAAACTGATATTCTGGAAGGCTGTATGTGACCACCACAGACACACTGCACAAAAGCCCCCTTGTGCCAGTGTTGTGTCCAGAAACCCAGGACACCAGGTCATAAGGGGGCTTGTGCCATGGCAGCACTGCCACATCCCCTTTTTGGGGATTCTGGAAGTCCCACCATTGATGCAGCAGGGGGCACCACTAAGACCATGACCATGAGATGATCTACATGGCTGTGCTGTGGGAGTCAGGAGTGCACCAGACACTGGGGTGTCATATGGGCAGATGAGGGGTCATGGGGTGTGTTGTGGCACAGCTGTCGGACACCATGGAAATTGTGCCCAAAGTCTATGGCACAGGTCCCTGCCACTGTAGCCCCCTCTACTCCCCAAATGGTATCCAGTGGCCATGGTGGTATTGTTGCACCCCTCGGCCATGATTCATGATCTCCCCCTAGACTGCCATCAGTGTGGACTGGTAGTACAGTGCTCCCCATCCTCAATCTTCTGGTAAATCGAAGGACATGCCAGTTCTACCTCCCAGTGGTCTAATGGCCTTCCACCCTCCCCACCCTGACAGGCAGTGGTGCAGCCCCCCAACCCCAACCCTGACCAGCTGCCATGACTGGCACCTTCCTCCACACACCAACATGGCCAGTCGTGGGATGTGATATGTGTATATTGCATAGTATTATACAGTACGATATATGGCATTCTGTGACTGGCTGTGGTGGTTTTCGGAGAGAAGTGACAGTCATGGCAGCGAGTTGGAGTCAGGCAGGCTGGGTGCTGCACCACTGCTTGTTGGGGTAGGGAGGGTGGGGTGACTAGACCACCAGGTAATGATTGGGTGGTTCTGTGAGGGCACGTGGGAGCACAAGTGAGGTTAATAACAGATGGACTGATAATGGGGCTACTGCTGTATGTGGGTGTGTGCTCAATCACACCACCTTGGTTATCGGGGACTGCAGAGGTTGGCACTAGTCTGCCACAGCAGGCAGTCTACAGTGACGGAACATGGGTGTTCCAGCAGTACCGGGACATTGTCCAATGGGGGCCATGTGCAGTGACTGCCCAGTTTGTGCCAGGCTAACAGACTACCTGCCCTTGGGCCATTTGGGTGAGCCCCTTCGACCTGGTCCTGCAACAATGCTGTCAGATACACCACCCCTTTTGGTACAGGGCCACAATATGTGACAATTCGAGATAGTTTGCTGCAAGTGGCAAATGTTCTGGAATAGTACCTTTTGCGAGTGGTGCAACTGCATCCGGCATGATCCCCTTTTCATCTGGATTGTGCCCAATGCAGGAGGCTTCCGGAATTAATCCCATCATCTAATTAAGTTCCCTTTGTAACTACCCTGAATCCCTCTGTGCTCAGCAGTTGCTTCTGTCTGTTTTCATACTGCCTGAACATTCTATAACATCAGAAACACTCAGTGCAGGCCATTCAGATGAATAGCATGGGATGGGAGTTTCTGATGTCACAGAACGTCTAAGAAATATGAAAATCAAAAGCAGTAGATGGTAAGGAGAGTGTAACTCAATGTAGATCTGAAGGCACCCCAAAGCTAGATTAATTATTTATCAAAAAAATCATCACAACATATCAGAATACACAATATTTCCTATCTCCTTTAAGCCTTCTTTGAAAAATTAAAAAAATATTCTTGTGATTCTAAATTTATTTAGGTCCCATACCTTTGAAAGTTACCCAGTTTGAGTAGTATTGTATTTTCCTTTTTTGCTCCAATAATCCTTTTTGACTGTCATCTTCATCTTATTGTATAATGGTATATGTTTATTAATGAAATGTTTAAATATTAGCTCTCTTTTCATATAGTGTGTCTCTTTTGCTTTCAGGTGTGCATTTAATCATCAATTTGAGGTATCTTCACTGTGGATATTCAGATGGACCTCCATCTACCCTGATGTGACTTAATTACTAGGGGGTCCCAGACTGTGAATGCCATTCTGTGGCTGGCTGTGGTGGTGAGCAGCGGGCTGTGCCGGTTGCAGGATTGGGGCAGGGATGTGGGGGAGCATGGTGTTTGGGCAATACCTGATGGAGTGGGGAGGGTGGGGGGAGGGTCCACTAGATGACCAGAGACTATTAAGGCATTTTTATTTGGGTGAGATTGACAGTTGGGGGAGGGAGCTCTCTAGGACTGGGGCACCTGTTTCACATTACTCAGGGGTGATCATGGATTGGTGGGGAGGCATGACACCACCAGGGATTCTATACACTTTGGGGATGGGGGGGCACCAGACTACTAGGGAATGATATTACAGTAGGGGCTCAGTACCAGTAAAATTAATCTTTGTAGTCAATTTCTTTCATTACTCTACACAGCAATAGCACCCCACTGAGTGCCACATCACTACAGCTGATGCCCAGCTGTGCCCTGACACCCCAACTGCCACCTCCCATGCCCCTAGTTCACCCCTACTGCCCCTATTTAAATAACAACATGATTTATTTGGTGGAGACCACCACATGCAGTTTACTTATTGGGACCCCCTCAGCTGCATTCTGCACTTATCTGTTGAAGAAATGCACTTGGATTTCTTTTTTTATTCAACATTATTAGTTTGTCTGTGGCTGACATATCTGTGGCATCATATTCATACCCAGCGACATTAATCACCTCCTTTGTTCTGTCTATAATATCACTGCAATTGAAATGAATAGGTACTGCTTTATCTGCCATAGTTGCAGATATGACAAACTTTACAGCAAAATGAACACATGCATCTATGTTTGTCTTGTATGAATGATGACACTTTTAAATTTAATGCCCATGATATTCTTAAACATGCTAAAGTACAATCTGGTTTTATATTCATGTACTGTCCAATGGCCAGTGACTACACTATGCACCCTTGTTCTAGGGAGTCTCCACTTGTTAATTCCTACCCTTGTAGTATCATTCTGTTACGTAACTATTTGGATATTGATAATTCAAGTGGAGTACTGTATTGTCTCAGACAAGGCATCAAAGAAAAGTTGAAAGCAAGTGAATTGCCTCAATTTTTTTAATGTTTCTAGTTTTTGCAGTTTATGCACTTTGTTGGTATCCATACAGTGTACAGTGGCGTCCCCAAGGATGAAACACAATAGTGCAGCATTTTGCAGCACTCGGCAGAATGCTGCAGCAGATGTACTGAATAAAGCAATGTAATTTCAATGGCAATTATTCCCTTTTGTCATTCAGAAAAATGTGTCACTGCCAGGATGAAGTGAATGCCACAGTTTCCTGTATGACAAAGGGGACTAATTGCCACTGAAATTACATAACTTTATTCAGTAGGTCTGCTGCAGCATACTGCAGAGTGCTTTAAAAGTGTGTTTCATTCTGGGGGATGACACTGTTCTTGAATTTACTATCAGTGTTAGTCCTGTCAAAGCCATAGAACAAATGTCATGTTCAACTTTTACTGTGAGCTATTTCATCACTTATTTTCACAGCAGCATGAATGGTATGGTTTATGGAATTTCTAACCAAAATGTCCTTAATGAGTATAGAAAAATACTTCTTTTACTGTGTGTAACATAAAGGCTTTATGAAGATGGCAAAAGACAGGTCAAAAAGAATAAAGGTCTCCCTGCAAAAACAAGCTGAAATAAGTTTGCAATTTAAACAACGATTTGATTTCATATTGAAATAACAATTTATAAAGATTACATCCCTGGTACTTTGCATCATTTATTTATTTATTGCTATGCAATAACACTCATTCTTTCTTTGTTTTAATATTTATTTATAGAATCCCTGGTGGTGTAGTGGCCCCCCCCACTGATCTCTGATCACCTCTGGGTGAATTGAAACAAGTGCCCTGGTATTATAGCGCCCCCCCGATCGCCTATCTCCCCAAAAATAAAAATGTGTTACTAGTCACTCACCACCATGGCCAGCCATAGAATGTGCTATGAAAGGGTATGCACTATATACAGTACATGCTTCTTCATAGCGTATTCTGTGTCTGGCTATGATGATGAGTGGAGGGCTGTGCCAATGCAAGATCGGGGCAGGGATGGGGGGGAATCAGGGTGGTTGGACAATGCCTGATGGGATGGTCCACTAGACAACCAGGGAATATTAAGGTATTTTTATTTGGGTGAGCTCAGGAGAGGGGTCTCTCTATGACTGGGGCACCTGTTTCAAGTTACTCGGGGGTGATCGGGGATCATGGGGGGCACTTCACCACCAGGGATTCTATACAACATCGAAGATTGGGAGTGCACTAGACTACCTGGGATGAAATTACAGTAAAGGCTCAGTGCCAGTAAAATTAATCTTTCTTTGTAATCAGTTTATTTCATTACACTACACTACTATACACTGCAGTGGCATCCCACCCTAAGTGGAGACCCCTCCTGTGTCTATGGTGGGGCTTGCAAAATCCCCAAAAAGGGGATATTGCAACCTCACCATGGTGCAAGCCTCCTTGTGCCCTGGTGCACCTGGTTGTTTAATGCAATCCTGGCACCAGGAGGCCTTGGCGCAGCAGTGTTTGGATCAGATGCAGGCTGCTTTAGAAAATTCCATTTGACACAAGTTGTGATGCAAGTCACAACTTGTGTCAAACTCTATTGATGCAGGTCACTTACTTCATTTTAACCAATTTGAAAATCGGGCCCCATAAATTTTTTTTGTGACTCGTGATATGGAAAAAGATTCTTTTTCATATTATGAAGCACGAAAAACATAGAAACATAGATCCATAAAAAGGATTCTTTTTTGTGATGAAAATCCTGTCCCTTGTGTCTATTGGACCCCCCCCTCCAGTTGCCGCTCCCATAATTTTCCTATTGCAATATCTGTACTTGGCTTGGTGATCCAATTGTTTTTGTGAGTGCGGGGCTACTTGGAATTTAATACAGAAAGATAAGGATTGTGAAAGCAGCCCCAGTGGCATCCATGAGCCAGGAGGTACTGGTAAAGAAGGCAGAGAGATTGGAGACCCCACCAAACTCGAGGGTGTATCATGATAGTATGGTGAAATTTTGACAGCTAAATCCAGCACAGTGACAGCCTCAAGGTTGTCACTGTACTGGACCTGCTGGTGAAATTTCATAGATTTGAGTGTCCCCAGATAAACTCCAACTTGGGTTGTTATATTAAAGAAAGGGGTGTGGGGGGAAGCCTCGCATGGGGATGCGGGGCAGAGCCACCTGCAAAGAAAACACTCAAAGTGGGACAGGCAAAATTTCACCAGTCAACATTGTTTCCATTGCCAAGTCACATTTCTACAACTTTGTTGTTGATGTGGCTTGTTGGAACCACCCCAAGCAAGACCAAGGGTGAAGGACAGGAGACTGACTACTAGCAGGAAGCTTTTGAAAAGTCTATCAGTACATCGCTTAGCAATTAACAAATGTTAAAGGTCGAAGACCTACAAACCTAATGCTCAGCTGTGTGCTGCAGACAGCTGCCACAGCTTTGTAGAGCCTTTTGCAATACAGGTTTCTTTCTTTCGGTATAAGGGTACTGCCAAGGCAGCATGTCAGTTCTTCATAAAATAGATGTACACCTGTCCCGGTAGTCACTGAAACTTGAACTTGAGCTGTTCATTTTACCTTGCACATCTCCCCCACTTGTCAGCACTGAAGTAGCCTTCTCAGTGCCAGTCATCTGCAGCTTCTCCAGATCCATAGAGGAAGCCATGGTCAAAGAATCAAAATCTGAAGCAATTTGGTGAAAACAAATGCTGAAAAAATACTTATCAAATAAAATAAAAAAGTGCCTGCCAATGAACAGAACCACTGCTCTCCACTGCAGTAGGGCTAGGCCTTCAGCACCACAGCCACAATGCAGCAATTGGCTCTACTGCCACTATTTAAGCAATTGCCATGATATCATCTGCATGTGATGGGGAGAGGGAGGGAACAAGTTTTGACCTGAGCACCCAGGTGGTGAAGAAGGGATGGAGGTGTAGGGGGAATTTGGCAGGACAACTGCACAGATGGGTATCACCCAGTGGTGACACTTTCATCAATAAGTGGTGCACCTCCTCATCTGTCAAATTAAAGAAAAGGCTGTGATTAAAATTAGTAGCAATAAGAAATAAAGAGCCAACATTAAGGGACTGGGGTACTTGTTTTTGAAAAGTGCAGACAGTTCCCCCCTTTATTGTGTTTTCCCTGGTGTCTAGTGGTACCCCCCACCCTCTGATTTATGCCCCACCCTTTATTTTTCTTCCCTGGTGTCTAGTGGCATCCCCCACCCTCTGATTTATGGACCATCCTTAATTTTTCTTTTCCCTGGTGTCTAGTGGCACCCCCCACCTGCTTATGGCTTTTCCTGGTTCTAAACAAAACAGTCCCCTAAGTTTTTTTCTTCTAAAATTAAAACAAACTGTCTCTTGCCAATCACACAGCCCCCACAGCCACCTCCCACTCAATACCCACCACCCCACACTCCGCAGTACACCCCCTACATACCCTTACTCACCTGAACAGTTCCCAGGTTCAAGATTCACTCCACCGAATGAAGACACGTCTTGCTGCTGAAACCATCAACTGCAATATGAGAAACTAATGCAAATGCCGTTCAATATATTTCAGTGGCAGTTTCAACTTTTATGCATAACTCAGCCATTTTTTTCAAATTGTTATACCAAATTTTAACATGGCCTTTTGGGGACCCACCTCATGAACACTATGAATGTCATTATGCAACTCCATCCCGAATGGTGATTTCGCAGTTGGTTGTTGAAATCATCTTTTGGGCAGAATTTGGCAATTTGTCCTGATCTTGTTCATGAGGTTGGATCGTAAGAAGGCTATGTTGAAAAGCTGAGGTCAAAACGATTAATAATTGCAACATTAGGCTCATTTGTTGGAATTTTACTATGCATGCTTGTAACATTGGAAATTTTAAATATTTTTGACCCTGAATTTTCAACATAGCCTTCTTATTACATCACTTAGTGTATGTCATAGTTGTCATTTTTCAAATCCTGGCCAAAATGTGTTTTCTGACCTGTGGCACAAAATGGTGTTGCAGTTACATGGAATTATGTTTTGGTGGTGATTAGAAAATGTTCTGTAGCGGGTACATGAGGTGGGGTAATAAGATGGCTATGCTGACAATCTGGTGACTGTTGTCTTATAAATGAAAGCGCATGGCCTTTCCACAGCTACATACATATACACATCTATGAAGGGATGGGAGCACGGGGTCTAAAGGTCCCTGCACTCACACACACAAATAAGGATGTGATTATTCTATTTCAAAAAACCCACCCTCCACAGACCAACAGTCAATGGAGTGTGTCATGGGGTCATCAGCCCTAACGCTCACCCCACTCCATGCATAAGAAAGCTGACATGGTACAGTATAGGAGAATGGGGTGAGAATTAGGCCTGATGACACCAAGGCACACCCCGTCGACTGTTGTTCGGTGGAGGTGGGGAGGTAGTGTGGGAGGGTTAGGGTCTCAAACCAAATGCCTTATTTCCCTACTTTTTTCATTTCAACCATAACTGATGCATTAACAAAGTTTTTTGCAATGAATATCCTTATGTTTTGATAAAGTGTAATCTTACCCTTATAAGGTTTTGGGAGCACAGGGCTGCATGGTACCAGTTTTTTGGAGCACAGGGCCTGCAATGAGCTGTTATTTTCCTATGGGAGTGCAGGGCCCTCTGGGCTCTGTGCTCCCAGTATTGTATAACAAATGGACCAGCAGTCCTATTACTGCATAATGGTATCCATATATGGGAGTGCAGGTCTCTCAGGGCCCTGTGTTCCCACCTATAATTACAGAGATGCAACACAAGCCTAGACACATTCCAAGTAACCCTTGTGCTGCAGGTGGTGCAATATCTCAGTAACTGTAGCAACCTTGGAAAAAATTCCACTGCAGTTACAATGACGGACTGGCGACCTGCACTCATGTTTAGTACACCAAAAGGTATACTAAGCTGTGCTTAGCAAAAAATCCATATCTCAAATAATTTTTGAGATATAGCCACTGAAAGGTGTTGCGTTCACCACAATGTTATCCTATGGGAAATTTATCAATTTCGGAATGCCATAACTATGGAACCGATGCCAAGAGATCCTTTTTCATTTCAACAGAAAAAGCTCACAAAAATGGATCCATTAGCATGAAAAAGGATTTTGGACTTAATTTGTACCCCCAAGTATTTTTTGGTGCCAATAAATCCTTTCTTTGTTCCATGTGGCACAGAATTTAATGTCACAAAAAAAGTATTTTTACCATGCTCCATGTTATGAATATATACAGTATATATATATATATATATATATATATATATGGCAAAAATCCATTTAATGCATCAGTTAGGGTTGTTCCACAGTGACAAAGTGAGAAATCTGGTGTTAGGGTTGAAAGCCCCTTACCCCTAGCCCACCCCAACCAGCATCAGGGGTGCATTTGGGTCATTGGCCCTAACTCTCACCCTATCACATGTAAATAAGCTGAGGTACAGGAGAATGGGGTGAGAGTTGGGACCGGCAACCCCAATGCACACCCCGATGCTGGTTGGGGTGGTGGGCTGGGGGATGCAAGGGGGGCTTTCAACCCTAACACCAAATTTCCTTGCTTTTGTCATCCGAGGGTAACTTCACGAGTGGCGTAAGCCACGAGTGAGGTGTCCGAGGTCAAACAGCACAAGTGTAGATAAATCATTTATCTGACTGCTCACCACTGTATATTTCATTTATGCAATAGGGATGTTTCTTATCAGTGCAGGGACATTTGATTTTGACTGTTTATCCTTATTTTTTAAATGATAATTTCCGGGACTTACAGTTAACTTTTGTAGTGTATGTCTGCCTAGCATGGTGGTTGCTATTAAATGAAACACCACTCATTTTGTAGAGAACTTCTTGCTGAACAAATGTCATGGTCACAGTATCATGCTACCTTTTCTGTTTTAAAGTTATTCACATTTGTTTGCCGAAAAAGTGAAACAAAAATTGAATTTTATGCTGTTTTTTTGCTAATTATAAAAAAATTAAAAGGTATTTATTAATGAAACACCACTCATTTTGTAAATATTTTTGTGCTGAACATTTTTCGTGCTCACAGTATCATGCTATCATTTTTAGTTTTAAAGTGATTCACATTTGTTTGTCAAAAAAGTGAAAAGAAAATAGGATTTTATGCTGTTTTTTGCTAATTATGAAAAAACTAAAAGGTATCTATGAATGAAACACCACTCATTTTGTAGATATTTTTGTGCTTAACGTTTTTCGTGCCCACAGTACCACGCTATCATTTTTCATTTTAAAGTTGTTTACATTTGTTTGTCTGAAAAGTGAAAAGAAAATTGGATTTTATGCTGTTTTTTGCTAATTATAAAAAAAACCTAAAAGGTATTTATAAATGAAACACCACTCATTTTGTAGATATTTTTGTCCTGAACATTTTTCGTGTTCACAGTACTATGCTACCATTTTTCATGTTAAAGTTATTCACCTTTGTTTGTCAAAAAAGTGAACAAAAAAGCTTTGATTGACAGTTTGCATTTATCCCACATATGTGGGATAAATCTAGGGTGGTTAGACTTATCCCACATATGTGGAAATAAATGGATTTATCCAATTGCTTTTGGTTCCACACCTATTGCATATATATATATATATATATATATATACATAAACTAGGATCTGCGGCCTATCCTGTAGGTAGGGAAATGGGCAGACTAGATGGGCCTAGCGGTCCTTATCTGTCGTCAAAGTCTATGTTTCTATATATATATATATATATCCCTGATGTCTAGTGGCATCCCTACCCTCTGTTTTCCATTATATATTGTTTTATATATTTTCCCTGGTGTCCAGTGGTACCCCCTACCTTCCCCTGTCCTATCCTTTTAAGTATTTTTTCTCCCTGATGTCTAGTGACACCCCCTACCCTCTGATGCCCGTTGGCATGTTGCTCTTTGTTTGTCCTGGTGTCTAGTGGTACTCCCTCACCCTGTCATGTGCCAAGCATCCTGAAAATAAGAAAAAGGTTCCTCATTTTCTTGATTTTTTTTAAATCTGTAAAACAAAATCCACCATTGATGCTCACCCACACCACCCGACCTACCACTGTGCACCCACCACCCCGCACCCCACTAGACCTCCCACACACATTCAGTCACCTGAACTGGTCCAACTGTAAAGATATACTCTAAGATCGAAGACACATTTTGCTGCTGGAACCAGCAGCTGCTGAATGCGAAGTAAAGTAACTGTGATTCAATGTATTTCAATGGGCTTTTCAACTGCAGTTACCTTACTTCTCATACAGCAGTCACTGGTTCCAACAGTAAGACATGGCTTCAATGTAGAGTGCATCTTCAAAGTGGGACCAGTTCAGGTGAATGAATGTATGTGGGGTGGGGGCCAGAGGGGTGCAGATTGGTGGTTGCACAGGGAGATGGTGGGTGGCGGGGTTGAAAAACAAAATCAAGACATTGAGTGACAGTTTTCTTATTTTCAGTATTCTTGTGACATGGAAGGGTTGGGGGTACCATTAGACACCAGGGCAATCAGAAAACAAGATGCCAACAGGCATTAGAGGGTGGGGGGCAGCACTAGATACCAGGAACAAAACAGACTTCCTCAGATTAAGCATGGGAGGGTGAGGGGTACCACCGGACACCAGGGAAAATATAAAACTAAATAAATATGGAAATCAGAGGGTGGGGAGGGTGCCACTAGACCCCTGGGATATGTATAAGAAACATGATCGGACCATATATTTATATGGACATTATTTTCTCCCCAAATGTACAACAAATTTAAAAAACATTGAGAGCCACTTCCCTGAAATCCTTTCTCATGCCAAGGGATTGGTACCCTGCACCCTTCCCTGCCCAACCTTTTTTAGTCTTTTTTCTCCCTGATGTCTACTGGTGCCCTCACCCTCTGATGTCCATTGGCATGTTGCTCTTTGTTTGCCCTGATGTCTAATAGTACCCGCCTACCCTGTCATGTCCCAAGCATCCTGAAAATAAGAAAAAGACCCCTCAATGTCTTAATTTTATATTAAATCTGTAAAAATAAATCCACCGCTGATGCTCCCCCACCCAACCTCCCACTATGCACCCATCACTCTGCACCCCATAGCCCCCCCAACACACACACACACACACTCACTCACCTGAGCTGGTCCCATTGTGAAGATCCACTTTCCAATTGAAGACATATCTTGCTGCTGGAACTGGTGACTGCTGCATGAGAAATAAGGTAACAGTGGTTCAATGTATTTCAATGGGATTTTCAACCAAATTATTATGTTTTTTAAAGATTTTTTTGAGGCATAAGTAGCTCTTTAGCAGGATCAGGCATGAGACAGTGGGGGTACTACCGGTCACTAGAAAAATATATCACTAAATAAATATGGAAATCAGAGGGTGGGGTGTGCTACTAGATGCTATATATATATATATATATATATATATATATATGTGTATATATGTGTATATATATATATATAAAAGAAACATGATCAGACAATATATTTATGAGGATAATATTTTTTCCCCAAAATGTACAACAAATCAAATAAACAAAACATTGAGGGACACTTCCATTATTTGTAGCATGCAAAGTATGATGAAGGGTGGGGGTCCACTAGAAACCAGGGCAACAGCCTGTGGAGGGTGGAGTTGCCACCATATACCACTGATGGACTGACATTTTCTTTATAGTTCACATATATATATATATATATATATATATACACACACACACACATATACATATGGTAGCATAGAGTTAGGTCTGATGATCCCAACATACACCCTGATGCCTGTTGGTGGGGGCAGGGTGGAAGGGGTGGGAATCCTAAAATCAAATTTCCTCACTTTTTTCACTGTAGAAGAACCCTAACTGATGCATTAACAAAGTTTTTTGCATAAAATTTCCTTACTTTTTAAGAAAGAGTAGAAAAGTAGAAAGTTGCACAAGTTGGTGGGAACGTGGGGCCTGAAAGTGCCAAGCCACATTACACACCCAATCACTAAAAAGTACATTGACAACAGCAAGGCCAGCCACCAAACAAATGTAAATCTAGTAGAACAATAGAAAACACTGTCCACAAAATGTAAACTGTGCCACACAATATCTGTGCAAAAAACATATTGTCTGACATGTAAACACCTCCATTAATATCTACAGGACATGCCGTCAACGCCCTCCAAATTTCAAGTAAAAAGACCAAACCGTGTCCAAGATACGATGTCAGAATTTGAAATTTTCATTCTTCAGAGTGGCACAGTTCAGCACCTGTTGACATTTAACACACACAACTGAAAACTACATCCATGACACTAAGGCTAGGTATCCTATTAATTTCAAGCCACCGCCACAACCAAAATGCTGTCCACATAGCGTAAATTGTGCCATGCTATATCTCCACCAAACATGGAAACACTGTAATTTACATCCACAGGACAAGCCGACAACACCCTCCAAATTTCAAGTGAAAAGACCAAAGACCAAACTGTGTCCGAGATATAACATTTTAATGTATGAGATTTTCATTCATCAGACTGGCACAGTTCCACACCTGTTGACATTTAGCACACACAATGACTGAAAACTACATCCATGACACTAAGGCTAGGTATCCTATCAATTTCAAGCCACCACCACAAGCAAAACACTGTCCGCAACATGTAAAGTTCATCATGCAATATCTCCACAAAGAAAATTGTCTCTGACAAATAAATACCATAATTCACATCTACAGGACATGACATAAACACCCTCCAAATTTCAAGTAAAAAGACCAAACCATTTCCAAGATATTCAATGTTAAAGATTGATAAAATTTTCCTATCTATTCCATTATAAAAAATCTCACCATCTTGTCCCTATGTCGCAATCAAAGATGGTGATTGAAGAATCTCATGATCAAAGAATTTACAGGCTCATGAACAAAGAATTAAAAGTCTTATAATTCCCAAAATTGATGGAATTGCAGTATACCAGTGCCATGGTTCGACAAAATGAAGCCCCCTGAATAAAACACTCACTCAAGAACAAAGAGCGAGGGACGAGATGGCCAGATTTTGATATGACTTTTCTCAACCCAGGGGTGCCCTACAAACATAAATGAGGCTGTGTTTTGATCAGGGGGCTTGACTCTGCCCCATCTGAATAACAATGATAGTGTATAAAATATCCCTGGTAGTCTAGTGCCCCCCCATCATTATAAATTATCTTATAATGTCTCATGCCCTGGTAGTCTAGTGCCCCCCCAAATTTGTATTTTTTTCAATCCCTGGTAGTCTAGTGCCCCCTCAACATATAAAAAAATTAGGACTGTTAATATCCCTGGTGATCTAGTAGGCCCCCATCTGTATAAATTATATGCACTTTGATTCTACATATCCTGATCTAGTGCCCTCTTTATAATACAATACATAATTATTTCCTATTTACTGGTAGTCTAGTGGCCCCCACTCCTCACCCCTTACCCTTCCTCAACAAGCGACATGGCACCGCTCACCCCTCCACGCCCACTCGCCGACTGTCCGCATCACGAGCTGCAATGCAAAGATGTGCTCTGAAAATATTTCTGAGTGCTTCTTTGCATTAGCTCTCGTAATACAGACAGTTGGCTGCTGGCCATGGAGGTGAGAGGTGGGCTGAGCCAGTCACCAGCTGGGGAAGGGTGGAGGGTGCTGGGTGGGCTAGCACAGCTGGGTGGGGGGTGAAGGGCCACTAGACTACCAGGAAATATGAAATAATTATGTATTGTATTATAATGGTGAGGGGGCCACTAGACTACCAGGGATATGTAGAACCACAGTTCATATTATTTATACAGATGGGGGGCACTAGACTACCAGGGATATTAGCAGTCATAATTTTTTCCTACAAGTCAGGGGGGCCACTAGACTACCAGGATTAAAAAATACACATGGGCACTAGATTATTTAATGATGGGGGCACTAGATTACAGGTATATTTTATTCACTATTAGATGGGCAGATGATCCACCCAGCCTGTCTTATAGGGCACCCAGGGTTGAGAAAATTAATTTTGAGTCTGATCATCTCTTCCCTCACTCACGATGCATGATCGCGATCAAAGAATCTCGCAATCAAAGAATTTGCAGGGTCGTGATCAAATAATTTGCTTGCTGGTGAACAAAGAGTGAGGGACGAGATGGCCAGATTTTGATATGACTTTTGTCAGCCCTGGGGTGCCCTACAAACATAAATGAGGCTGCGTTTTGCTCAGGGGGCTTCATTCTGCCCCATCTGAACAACAATAATAGTGTATAAAATATCCCTGGTAGTCTAGTGCCCCCCATCATTATAAATAATCTTATAATGTCTCATCGTGAGTGAGGGATGAGATGACCAGATTTTAAAATTAGTTTTCTCAGCCCTGGGGTGCTCTACAAATATATATATATATTTATAAAATGGGTAGGAAAAATCAATCAATAATAGCATACCTGATTGGATAAAACACATCACATGACTGTGCGTATATCAGAGCGCGACCGCACACCTGCACTTTTAGCCCCCTCCAAAACAATTTTGACATTTTATAAGATAGATAAACCCCTCTGAGGTTTGCGGTCGCATTTCTGATACACGCACGCCTGGGCGCTGACACCGCCCGCGGCCTCATGCGCATTAATGCACATCAAGGCGCCGCGATATCAGAGTGTGACCAAGACACCTCAGAGTGGTATATCTATTACATATAGGTTATTTATATATATCTATATATCTCTATATAGTATATATATATATCTATATATCTATATCTATATAGATATATAGATATATATATATATATTATGCAATCAGGTGAGGATAAAAGTGGCAAATAACAGCAGTATTTTTGTTGATCAGACCTACAGTGAGAATATCACATTTATTCTCACTGTAGGTCATTTATCCTCATTGTAGGTAATAACCAGACACAAACTGCATTTCACCACAACTGCTCAGAAATGTTTTGATTGGTGGGAGCTGGCAGCATGAGCAGCACAATCAGAATTCGTCTGCTCAGTTGCATGCCAGCTCCCACTGGCAGTTTCATTTCTGTCCAGCAGCACAAAGAACACTTTCATTTTCTCCCCAAATTGTTTCTCAACAAGAGAAGCAGGAGATAGACTTTGGAGAACTCCTTCAAAAAACTTAAAATAAAAATTCTATAAACTCCCCTTGTACCCCAACTTGCCACATTACAGGTTCACAGTTTCTTTTTAATCCTGACAACACAGCAACAACTCTACAATCAACAACAACAACAGAGCTTATCTGAACATTTCCCCAACCTCTCCCCACATCACACATTTAAAAAAAAGTTTTCTTTTTTTTTGATAAATCCCTGCAGACCCCACAGCTACTAATTCGCACCCTCCAGCTTCACCACTATCCCATCACCGCCACTTTCCTTCTCTCCCTGATCACATAGACTTCTCAATCATCAACAACAGAGGCTCTCCTCCGAACATTTCTCCAACATCCCCATAACCAGCAACGAACTACTGTACTCGGCAAAATGCAGAATAGGAACTCCTCCAACAAAGCGTAAGCCCCTGCCATTCTTACAATCCCCTCACATCCTTCCATGAAACGCAATACTAAAAACCTTCTTACCTCCATTTCAGCCAACCTCTGACTGACTCACACATCGCCCGACGCCCAGCAACCATCTCCTCTACTACGCAGACGGCAACAGAACTAGCCGCTCCTCAGGAGTTCAGTCCATCGTGCTTCACTTCTACAGTGCAATACAAAAAGCAGGATCAACCAGATAAATGATCTCTTAAAAGAAACCCACAGGAAAAAAACACTTAAACTGCCATCCAGAAACCTCGCTAAACAAGAGCAATACCGCCATGTTTAAAAATGTTTGTAGCCCACCCACACAAGAAAATCAACCAATACAATGCTGCATTCAACAACACAAACATCCCTACCTACAATACACACCAGAAATGTAACACTGCAGCATAAAAAAACCAAAAATGGCCATACGTGTGTGTATATATATATATATATCTATATATATGTATATAAAAAAAACATTAAAATTAAAACCAAAGCAACACCATTGCATAAATGAAATACACAATGGGGCCACTGGAAATATCCCTGAATTTCCCCCCTTGTGCAGTCAGACCTTGTGACCTCACTCATGGCTATGCCACTCGTGAGGTCATAAGGTCAAACTGCACTCGGGGGGGGGATATCAGGGATATTTCCAGTGGCCCCATCACATATCATGTATGTATGTGTATATATATATATATGTGTATAGTGCTCCCAGGTCGCTCCTGTAAAAAAGCTTTCAGCTTAGTGTGCTATACCTGGTTAAACAACAACTAAATATATATATATATATATATATATATATATATATATGTGTATATATATATATGTGTGTATATATATATATATATATATATATATATATATTAGTGGCACAGTAGTACCACTATAGTTAGGGTTGAGTACCCCATTTAAGGTTAAAGTGTGGACATTTTGCAGCTTAATAACTTTGCCACTGTATGACAGATTTGCCTGAAATTTGGCACATGTGGTGCAGTACCATAGATCTCTGGATCTGCTAAGTTTAGTAATGGTCAGATATACGGTTGTGGAGCTATATAGCACCATAGAAAGTCATATTTATGCTTTTTTATGCATTCTTTGCTCGCACCTACAGGTCGTAAAGTTTGCGAGACCAGTCCGAAAACTTCAGGGAATATGAAGCCAGGGTCCCTGATGTGCCTTTCGAAGATTTCATGAAAAAATATTAAACGGTTCAAAAGTTATTCAAAAAACAAATTTCCCATTATAGTCAATGGGAAAAGTTAACAAAAAGTTTGACAGTGTCGCAAATGCAGTTTTTAGTGTTGCAATTGACCCCTGTAGTGTTGCAAGTCTGGCATTTTGTTTTCAGTTACTAGTCACAGAAATGCTTGGCATTTAAATTTGGGACCCTCTTGGGACACAATTCTTTTTGTGTTCACCTAGTCGAGTCCTGAGGATGCTATCCATGTCTTTTTTGTGGGGGTTAAACACCCCAGAAGTACGTTTTTAAAATTTTTATAAACTGTGGTGTCACAAAGTAGTGTCGCACTTGCGACACTTTCGTGATTGTTTTTGCGAAAGTGTCTCAAATCACGACACTACTTTGCAAAACTATGCCTAACAGCACAGGAATTTTTTGCCGCCCTGCTGCAAAACAACGGTTTGGTCTTTTGGGCTGAAATCTGGAAGAAAGAAAGCCAACATCCCACAGATGTGCCTTTTGGTGACAAAATGTTAGAGGGCTGCAAAGTTACAGCACTCCAAAGTTGACTATTTTTCCCATAGGCTAACATTATGGCATCCGCCACGCCTTTTTGGGTCCGTATCTCAAAAATGCATTGAGATACAGACTTTTCATCAGAAAAATGCTTAGGCCCCCAGCTAGCAGACTAAGTACAAAACTAGCCAGAAAAGTAATAAATAATACGAAATTTTAATTTTTTTCTATGTCGTACAGTTCTTGAGATACAAGCAATTTAGTAATCCAAGTGTTAATTTTCTGCTCCAAGGGTCATTATGCATACATTCTTTGTATTCACTGTGCTTCTGAATGCACTTTTTGGGGACAAACATTGGGTGCGTTTGTGTTACTGTTACAGTTAATGTTTCCGCTTGCATTTCCGTGACCATTTGCGTTAGTGTCTCCATTTACGTTGCCATGTGCATTACCCTTTGCGTTTGCATTTGCGTTACTGTTACTATTTGTGTTTCCATTACTGTTTTTTGTTTGTGTTTACTTTTGTGTCACCGTGTGCATTGCCATTCGTGTTTGCGTACGTGCTTCCATTTGCATTTCTGTATCCTTTGGCATCATTGTTGCTGTTAACGTAAGCGTTTGCGTTTCCAATTGCATTACTATGACCGTGTGCGTAATGATTTGCATTTGCTTACGTGCTTGCGTTTCCACTTCCATTTCTGTTACTGTTCCCTTTGGTGTCCTCCTTGCTGTTACTGTAACCATTTCTGTTTCCACTTGCGTTACCGTTACCGAAGGGCCCCACGCTCACACCAACACATTCTATTCACTGTTTATACTGCACATTCTCAAAAAGAAGGGAAATTCATGGCAAAATAACTCCATTTAATGCATCAGTTCGGGTTGTTCCACAGTGACAAAAGTGAGGAAATTTGATGTTAGGGTTCCCACTCCTTGCACCCCACCCCCACACTGCCCCCACCAACAGGAATCTGGGTGTGCATTGGGGTCATCGGGTCCTAACTCTCACCCCATTCTCTATACTGCACCACCTCAGCTTGTTTAACATGGGATGGGGTGAGAGTTAGGACTGACATCCCAATGCACACGATGTTGGTGGTGGGGTGGGGTGGGGGGTAAAGTGGGAACCTAGCATCGAATTTCTTGTTTTGTTCGCTGTGAAACAACCCTAACTGATGCATTAAACAGAGTTTTTACTATGAATATAAATATATATATATATATATATATATATATATATATATTTAACTTGCTAACGCATCAGTTAGGGTTGAAGCAACAGAAGCAGGGAAATGAGATGTTAGGGTTGCGCTCCTAACCCCCTACCCTACAACCTCACCCCCATCCTCCACACATCAACAGACATTGGGGTGTGCCATGGTGTTGTTAGGCCCAACTCTTATCCCATTCCATGTGTACAGAGCTGATATGGTACAATATAGGAGAATGGGGTGAGAGTTTGACCTAACAACCCCATGGCACACTCTGATGCCAGTTGCCTCCCCCTGTATTCCATGTGTTTCTGTGACTTTTATGCTTTCCCTCACATACAGCACCACACCTCCTCTGTTCCTTCCCACCCAGTTATTTCTGAACAGAGTATAGCCCAGTATAGCTGTGTCCCAGTCATGGTTTTCAGTGCACCATGACTCAGTAATGGTCACAATAGCCAGACTGGCCTCTGCCATGATGGCCTCTAGGTCTAAAATCTTATTTCTTTGACTTCTAGCATTCACACACTTGGCCTTCCAGATTTTGATTCCACTCTGCTTGTTGCTCCCTTTTTTCCTTTTTGGCCTCCCTCTTTCCCACCTCTCTTTTTAATGATCCTGTTCCTTTCCTCCTTTACTGCTACCACCCTGCTGCCTTTATTAATTTGCACCCTGGGAAATTCTTCTCTCCTCAGGTGCACCTTACTCTCTACATCAGCCTTTGGGGGAAGGTTGTTTCTGACTCCCCAATTCCTTCTGCCACCACCCTTGGCTAGTTTAAATGATCATTAAAGTAACATTTGAATTGTCCACTGAGGACTGTGGTTCCCTTCCTGCATGGATGCAGACCATCACCCCTGTATAGACCTTTATCTCCTCAGGTGGGTCCCCAGTCCCCAATGTAGTCAAACCCTTCTCTATGCACCATTCCTTCAGCCATGAGTTGAAGCTCCTGATGTGGCTTTCTTTCTCCTGCCCCCTGTAGTAGACAGGTAGTGCCTTAGCAGAAGCCACTGAGTGAACTACCTTTATAAGGGCCCCTTCCCAGATCCCTAAACTCCCCCTGCACTATCCCAGCCCTGTCCCTAACCAAATCATTAGTCCCTAGGTGGACAATGACATACAGATCTCCCTCCTATCCTGCTGCCCTAGCAATCCATGAGATTCGCTTCCCATCCCTCTGGGCCATGGCACCAAGTAGTCACCTCACCTTCCTCTCTCTCCCCCTTTCCTATAGCCAAATCTATCCTCCCTCACAGTTGAGTCCCCCACCAGAAGTTGCTTCTTCTTCTTCCTCTAGGGTCCTGTACCACCTTCCTTGGGGTCTCCACTATGGAGGGCTCCCACATTCTGCTTGGTCCCTGCCACAGGTGCTTCATCCAGGTAGCTCTGCCCCACCAGAGCAGCATAGGAATTTTGAAGTGGTACTGGTTGAGGAATGTGCCTCTATCCACCTCCCCACCTTCCAGAGCACATCATAGTCCAGTTGTTTTGCTTCACTGGAATCCTCTGAGGTAATGGCTACAAAGGCTCCAACCGAGGCCTTACTGTTAACTCCATTCTGCACCTCAGAACCTCATACTAGAGTTGATTTTCCCTCTCTGAGGCAGCTAACTACATGGAGGCTGAGGAATCTGCTGACTCTAGCTCTTCGAAAAAGTATAAATTATTAGCATTGCCCAGCAGCCTGACTGAGATTGGCCAACCAAAGGTATGACAAAAATTCAGACTACAGTCTAATTACTCAGAAGGTATTTGAAATAAAAACATTTATGTGTGGCATTAAAGATCAGTTAGCCCAAGTCACAGATTTTTTTGTCTGAAGTTAAAGTGTCTGTGAACTCTCTTGGTGCTCAGGTCATGGAAGCGGAAACCAGGATCAGCACATGGGAAGACTGGGCTCACACAGCAGAGTGGCACCTGGCACTGGTGGAATGGAAGGTTCAGGTCTTATGGGATAAGCTCAATGACCAAGAGACTAAGAATCACAGGAATGTCTATCTTTTTTGTCTTCTGGAGCTGGAGGAAGGGTCTGATCTGCTCACCATTTTGCAAAAGTTGCTTCCTCAATTATTGAACTGCGCCACTAGGATTCATGTCTTGAAACTGACGGGGTCCACAGGATGCCATTGGGCCCACTGCCAGAGAACTGAAATGCCCATCTTCAACTGGTGATTTTCTGTTTGCTGCAGTATCAGGACAGTGAACATATCCTTGCCAGAGACAGGGGTCTTAAAGAGCTTTCGAAGCAAGGGTAAAGGATTACGATTTAGCCTGATTTCCTCAAGAGGGTCTCGGACAAGTGTAAGGTCTTCAACTGGGTCTGATACCTTGCTCGTGAGAGAGGCATGAAGTGATCTTTTGGTCCACTGGTTATTCTTCAGGTCACAGCTGGGCAACAAACAGAACTTTTACATGCCCGACAGCAGCTCAGTAATTTACTTTATCAGCTTCAGGGCAAGCTACTATTGCTGGCATTTCATCCACCAAAGGTTTTCTGGACTGAAGCCCCTGCACAGCATTGCCATCTCAAGGCAAAGATCCAGCACTTCAACACCTGCCGGCTTGTTATCTCCTCATGTCACCTTGGATTCAGATGAACCAGCTGTGGAATTTGGACCTGGACCAGGGGACTGATTCAACCATTTTAGGCTTCCTGGCATCAGTCCCCATTCTGACACTAGTTATTTGTCACTTCATTAGTGTGAGGAACTAAGACCAGTCTGGTCTTTTCTTTGGACACGGAGATCAGGATTACTATTGTTTTTTATTTAAGTATGCACAGGTTTCTGATGTACTTCTTCTCTGGTGGTGCACTTTTTGATTGCAGCAAGGTAAGTCACCTTGTGGGACTTGAACCTGGGGAACTTTTTATATGGTTGGTTTATCGGAGGGGTGTCCATGTGAGGATGCACGGTTTCTTTTGCATTCTCAGGTGGCCCCTCTTAGCTTAGTCTCCTTTGCAATTTTTCCCTCTCCTAGTTTTGCTCCCCTATTTGCTGTCACATGGATGTGACACTTTCACCACTTGTCATCTTTTTTTTTATTTAGTTAATATGTTCTCTGCATGGTGGCATGGTGATTTAGGGCTACAGTGTGAAAGTATGCTATTGGTCTTTAATGGGTGCCCTTGTTGTGGGAAGGGGGCCAGCCCAGTATTGTTTCTATACTGGACTGTGCCTGTTCTTGTTTTAATTTTGATCATTCCCAGTGACTGTCTGAGTGGCGAGATCTTTGGCCCTTGGGTTCCTCTATATAGTTGGTGTGTATTAATTTTTTATGTGTTTCTCCATCGGCAGCTGGACAGCCACTTTGTGTCTAGATGATATGGCTGCTCAGATACAGCATGTTATGGGGGGTATTTTGGGTTTACCATTTTTCATCTAGGTGTCCCAGTGAGCAATATGGCTTGTGGTTGCTATTGATTGGCCTGTGAGTTTCTTTATCTCCATGCTGGGAGATCAGTACTGGTGTCTTACCCTGTGCTGGGGTTAGGGCCCTTCTTGTGCTGTACAGATGGTCTGTCATAATGGGATTAACAGTGTATGCTAAGTAGTATCTTAGGGATGGGGGGCGACTCTCTGCTCTCATATGCGCTCCATGATGTGACATCTTCTTTTAGTGTTTTTCTTTACATTTCTATGTATATCTCCAGGGGCTACTATGTTTTGATTTTGGGAGGGGGGAGGTTGTGATGGTACTATTTGTTGTTTGTCCTTGGTCTGGGCTGAGTGGCTTCTTGACATGCCACGATTTTATTGCATGACTTGGGTCCTACTTTTCCTGATTTATGTAGTTAGTGTACCTGTGCTTTTGGGGCTTTTGTTGTATACTTTGTTATTCAGTTTTGTTTCAATGAGATAGACCTGTTGGATTTTATGCTGGCATTGGCTGTGGGGAAGGGCTGTCCATGAAGGTTAGTAGGGGCTCATAGGATCTTTGCATGGTACATAGGGTGATTTTTTGGAATGTCTGTGGGTTTACTAGTCTGATTAATCATAGAAGGATACTGGTACAGCTTGAGAAATTGGGAGGTCAGATCCTTTTCCTTCAAAAAAGCCATCTCTTGCAGCCTGAACTGGAAAAGCTGGGGAAGCTGTTTGGGGGGGGCAGATTTTTGCTGTTTCCAATTCCTCCTAAAGGAGGGGTATAGCTGCCCTTTGCCTCAGAGGGATTAACTGGGGCCCAGAGTTAGTATAGAAGGATAAGCAGGGATGATCGGTGTTGGTCAAGACAGCTTGCATGGTACTCCAATGGTATTGGGCTTAGTTTACAGACCTGAAGAAGCTGATCCTGCTTTCTTTAACTTACTATCTCAGACTTTTTTTGGATTTGGATACCTAAGAAGTTATATTGGGGGGTGATGGGAATTAAACAGTGGATCTCATGTGTGATCACAGCAGCAGTCCCACTAGGTTAGATGCCTCTGGTTCCTGGACATTGCAGCAGTTAATGTTGGACCATGATTTACTAGATGTTTGGCACCTGGGGCACCCCTCTGCCTGAGACTAAACCTTTTTCTCTCCACATCATGGGACCTACAGTTGGACTGATCATTATTAGCTTTCTCTACTGTTGTCAAAGGTTTTCTTAGTACTTTGATTTAATCCATCCTTATATCTGGCCATTCCCCGATTACCACTGCTTTCCATCAGGCGGGGGTGAGCACAGAGGCAAAGAGGTGCAGTTCATCACCAGTCTTGTGGGAGAGTCTAACTTTATGGACTGGCTGTGGCAGGAAGTTTGATTATATTTGTCTAATAATGGCTCTGGTAATGTTGCTTCTAAATGGATCTGGGAGGGTCTGGAAGCATATGTTCACAGCAGAATTATTGCTCATGCTTCAGCTAGAAAAAAAGAATAGGATGAAGGAAGTGGAGGAAGTAGAGCATCGTTTGTTGGACTTACAATCTAAACATATGCCTGGCGATACTTCTCCAAGTTTGCTGCAAAATGTGCGGATGGCCCAATATAAACTAAATATGCTCAACATACAACAGGCTGAATTTGGGATTTACTGAATCAGACAGGTGTATTAGGAGGGGGAAAGAATGTGGGTCACCTTCTCATCTACTGCCTGAAGCAGATGCCTGTGGAGGTCAAAATCCCTGGGATCAAGATGGGGCAGACCTTTTGTTGGATCCTGAGATATTGAACTCAGCCTTTAGAGTTTGTTATGAGGACCTTTACACCTCCAAATTAAAGGATCTGGAAGGCCATGAAGAAGCTGTCCAGGATCTTTGGGCTTCCATTACCCTACCCACATTAACTAATCTTCAGAGAAACAGTCCTGAAAGCCCCATTATCCCTCAGGGGATTCTGCCATTGGTGCACTTCCAAATTGGAAGGTTCTGGGACACAACTGCTTTTTGGTGGAGCGCTATAATGTGATAGGTGACCTGGTGAGTCCCTTGCTAGCTTCTGCGCTGCAAACTGCTTGGGTAGGAGCTCTTCTGCTCTCCATGAATGATGCCACCATCTTGGTTCTGGTGAAGAAAGGGAAGGATACATGCCCCATCACTGAGTTAAATATGGACTACAAAATACTGGTGAAGATTCCTGCCAATTGGCTCAGTATGGTTCTGCCACTTCTAGTGCACCCAGACCAGCAAGTGTTTGTGGCAGGCAGAGATGGGGTAGACCACATCAAGTGACTGGGAGGCTTGATGTGGGCTGCAATGTTCAGTCCAGACACCATAGCAGATGTAGCATTGGATATTGAGAAGGCATTCAATTTGGTTGAATGGCCTTATCTTTTGCACATCCCCGCAAGTTTGGTCTAGCGGAATAATTTATTCAATGTGTTTATATTATCTGTGTGGAACTGCAGGTAGCCATTCTCACTAATGGCTAGCTCTCCCCTTTGTTTTGCTTAGGCAGAGGTACAAGTCAGGGTTGCCCCAATCTCTGGCTTTGTGTGTTCTGGCTATTGAGCCCTTGACACAGAGGCTTCGGGAGCGGGAGGGGACACTCAAGGCTTGGAGTTGGGGGTGAGCTTTACAAGCTGATGCTTTTTGCTGATAATATTCTCCTCACTATTTACACTATTCCAGTTTCCGTCGCTCTTTTAGGCTACTTTTCTGAATTATCTGCATCAAAGAATAACTGGGGTAAGAATGAAATCCTGCCACTTAATGCTAAATGGTTAGATGCCATGCTGGCTGGTACAGGCTTCCATTGGACCAAGCAACCTCTAAAGTGTTTAGGTATTTTGATTTCCCCCACTTACATGGATTGGCCTTTGAATTGTCAAAAAAAATGTACCCAGATGGCATCACCTTTATCTCTCCCTCTGGGGCAAAGTACAAATGTTACAGACGATGGTCCTTCTGTTTTGTATCTCATCAGATACTTACCATTGCAGTTTCCAGATTCTGTTTGGAAGCAGCTGGTGGCACTGGTTGGTACCTTTTTGTGTGAAGGGGTAGAGCAAGGTTGCCTGCTTTATGTATGATAGCTCCTTGGACTAAAGGGGGCTTTCAGCCACCCTGGTTCAAGGGCTATCCTCTGGCAGCTGGTTTCCATCACATATGGTGATGGCTATATGCATTAAAGTTGTGGTTTGATGGGTAGGTTTGGAGAGGTGTATAGCAGGGGACCACACCCAGAATTGATACTTTAGGATGCAGCCAAGATAGTGCATAGGCACCCATTCAGCATTATGCCCTGTATGTCTGGAGGGAACTTCAGAAGGTGCTAGGCAAAATGTAGGATGTCCACCTCAGTCTAGAGCCTTCATTGCATCACCATCGGCTTCATATTGGGGGGGCTTCAGTGGCTTGGACAGACTGGGTTGGGGGGTTATTCCGAGTTGGAGATCTTTTCTTGCCAATAACTCAGTATTTCCAGACTTTTTCAGATCTAAGGCAGCAGTTCTGCCACCCACTCACCAATGGAAATATTGTTAAATTTGCCATCCTTTGGCCCCTTTTGTGGGCACCCAGGTTCATTTGTCAGCCAGAGGGCTATGGGATGATGTTATGGGGCTAGCAAGTGGTGACAAGTTGAAGGGATTCCCTCCCAGAGTGGGGGTAATTTACTGCCAATTGCTAGATGCTTATATGCCTTCTATGGATCAATTACACAAGACTTGGGAAAACCTTTTAGGCTTTAGGCTACACCTTCAACAATAACTACTGCTCCCCAGTCTACTCACACCTATCCTCTAAATTGCTCTCAGCTAAACACAACCTACAATTCCATATGTCGTTTTGTCCTCCTTGCTCCTTACCACTCCCATCACTGCTCTGTCTTCCAGACCCTAGGATGGATCCCCTTAAAGAGCCGATTTGACTATGCCATAGGCTGACTGGTGGACAACTCTCTCCGCAACCAGCACATGTCCCGCTATTCACCCCTACTTATAGACAGAGTGGTCTCTAGGAACCTCAGGGTCTCATCTATCCCCCCACTCGAAGTATCCTATGTCTCCACTATCATGGGAAAGCGATCTTTCTCGATTGCAGCCCCCTCCCTATGGAACAAGCTCCCACTGTCCATTCGCTCATCTGCCACCCACCATGCTTTTAAACAAGGTAAGGTAAGGTAAAATTTATTTATAAAAGGCACCCTTCCTAAGCTCAGGGTGCCTTTACAAAATTTTCAACATAGCAATAAATTTAAAATCCATAATAATTAAAACACATTAAAACAAAACCTAAAGGACTGGCCCCTCATTGCTGCAGCCTGTCCCTGCTCCTTGCAAGGGTGTTAAAAGCTACGTCCAGCTATTGCCCTTACTATCTTATGGCACTTTTCTCCTCTCAATATGCCTGTTTTCCACCCCTCCTCACCATGTCCTCTTTCCATATCAGCCCAAAGACTCCTCTTACCCTCTGCCCCCTCTCCTTTTTTGACACCATAACCAGACCCCCAATCTCTTTTGCAAAATAAACATACTGATCTACCTGAAGCCACATTGCATATCATCCTTCCTGTCCTCCCTTCCCCAATCCCCCACTTTTTTGACCAATCCTGACCCCCCTTTTTTCTACAACTAATGTCTCCATGCAGGTGTTGTACTATCTGTTGCCACTATGGATTGTTACAGTTACTACACTTGCAGGAGCCCCTGTACTTTAGATACATATATTATGTGTTTATCTGTACAGCTGCACAAACTGTAAGTTACCGGTACCACTGCATCTTATAGACTGTTTATATGTGTAATCTGTATAAACTATCATATTGTATACTTGTCACTTGTTTATACTGTCCTAAACAATGCATACTTGTGTTTTCAGCCACCCCCAATTGGGGTGGGCATTGTTGTACTACCTATTGTAGGAACTATTCGTATCCGTACTATTTCTCTGCTACTATAGTGCCCGGGTTGTGCCTGAAAATGGTCCTCTGGATCAGTGCACCTACCCAGTCACCAAAGACATAAATAAATAAGAATGTCAGTGCTGCTGGGCCAGTGCATATGGTTACTGCTGGGACACAAGTAGGAGGCTTATAGCAACTCAAAACTCTTCATCTGTGGTACCACACTCTATATTTTTGTATAAGTTGCATATGGCTCCAAGTCCAATGTGTTAGCGTTGTGGCCAGCAGGAGGGTACATTACTTAATATCTTGTGGCAGTGTCCTAAATATCAGACCTGGTGGTCCCAAATCCTAGCTCTGATGGAGAAAACCCTAGCCCTCACTATTCCATGGGATGTCTCTTTAATAGTCCTTGGGAATACTACTTGTTTACCTGCACTGTGTAAATCACAGTGTGGCTGGTTTCTGGCAGCTATTGCTGAAGCCAAGAGGCTTCAGCTTTGCTTGGGGAAGACCAAAAGGTCCTTAACATTAGCTAGCGGATAGACAGCATGTTTAAATTGGCAGGTTATGAGTGGTTATTATATATTGCAGCTGGCAGGAGTCACTGGTTTGAAGAGGTTTGGGGATCCTTCCTACCCCCTCTTAAAGTAGGGGAGCCCTGGATATCTCCCCATTCTGTGTTTGAGCCTGTGGCTTATTTTCCTTATGAGCCTTTGTTTTCTCATGCCTTTAGGTATAGTGTGCTCCTCCATGGATTGAGCCTATCTTCATTAGGCTGGCTCTTTAGTGCCATTTTTCTCAACATCAGCATTTTTGGGTTTTTTTTTGTTCTCTTTTATACGTTACCTCTTAGGTTATTTTTTTGTGGTTATTAGTTTTATTTATTTGTTTATTAGAATATCGGAATTACAAACCTTTGAGTCATAGACTCATTTCCAAAGGCTCCTCGTCGGAGTGTATGTAGCAGGCTAGATTTGCATATTGAATATGGTTCCTGTTTTTGTTATAATGTCCACCTTGTTATGGGCTTTGCAGAGTTCATTATTGCAGCAGGTCTTTCACTTTGGTAGATTGTTTGACCTTTTTGACCTCTGCTAGTGGCACATGCACCTTTTGATTGTCATTCTGGATTATAACAAGCTTTCTCTTTGATGGTATATGTTTAATCTCCATAAATTGTTTCAGTCTGTAATCCAAGGAGCGTTTGTGTTCATGTCAGCTAAAATGGGAGATTATACTTATGATGTTTATTGCTATACAGTATGTTCTACTTTGTGTTGTGTATTTCAAATACCTCAATAAAATATAAACTTTAAAAAAAAGAAAGAAATATCCACCAATCTAAACACACTTGAAAACATCATGGGAACCTGGAAAACAGGAAGGGCAATGTTAGAACATATGTGGTCTCACAAACCTCAAAAATACCTGGGACCTCCACCTGCCCCGGGCCTTAATCTACCTGTCAATAAGCCCCTGGGCCTTGGCAGTTGTGGCTGCCCCTATCCGAATGAGTGAGTTATGAACTCCTTTGGGTTCAGACCTCCTCTGTCTACAGCCACACCCAGTATGTGTCTAAACTGGTAGGCCATGACTGGGGTGCCATCTACATGCTGCAGGAATGATGATCCAGTGGGCAGTGGGAGGGATATGTATTCTGACACCATGGTCCTCATGTCCCACTTAGATCCCCCCAAGGGCTTGCATTGCTCACATGCAGTCCAAATCTTCTTTGTCAGTCTTGTTCCTGTGGAGCCTTACAAACATACATTCTAATGCCTCAGTCATATCTTCATCCTGTAGGCAGGAGGGAACTCTGCCTTTAGCCAGCTGTACCATCTCAGAGACCCAGAAGACCCCATATAGTATCAGTAATAATGGAGCCTTGAACAAAGTGACTTTGAACTGTGACCATCAAACCAACAGCAAGCCTCTCACACTTTCTCCAGTGTGCCTGGGCCAAAGAGGCATGCCAATCAGCCTGCGTTGGGGGCTGCCTTGCTCCAGCCTTCAGTGATCTTCTGAACCATGGAGGCTTGAGTGATGTCCATAAAACAGAGCACCTAGGAGAACCATGACAACCCCACCAGGTGTTGTTCAACTATGCTGAGCATCAGAACCCTGCTCTTTGCTATCATGTTGTAGCTACATATCTGCTCCTTGGCAATCTGCCAGCTGTGTGTCCAACTTGCCTTCACCCTGACAGTGTGGATATGTTTCACTTCTCAATAGGCTGCCCTGGTCAAGGGCATGATGGAATTATTCATCCACTCCCAGGCCTCAGAATTAGTGCCTTTCAGAGGAAGGATAAAGCCTGAGGTATCTCTCAGTCCACTGCTGGATCCAGTTCCCCGAATTTCTGTTACTGAGAAGGAGATAAAGCATCAGTAATACCATTTTCAACACCAGTGATGTGAACAACTTTGAAATGGATGTTAAGCATATGCTGGTGGATGAAAATCCTCAACAGTTCACCCATGGGCCTTTGACCCCAAGCTTCCCATTATGATATGGAACACATTAATGTTATCAGAGTGAAAAATAACCTTCTGTATTTGAACTGGTGTCTCCAGACTAGGAGTGCGACCACTATAGAAAAAAAACTTCAGTAGGGTGACTTGCTTTGTGAGCTCCACTTCCACCCAACTTGGTGGCCAGTCTGAGGTGCACCATGCTTCACTGAAGTAGGCCCTAAAACCCCACCCTTGACATGCATCCATGAACACTTACAGTTCCTCACTGTCTACTGTCACAGACCACATTGAGACTCCATTAAAGTGCATCAGTAAGGCATGCCAGACCACAGGGTCTTCCCTCAAGACTTCTGTCATGCATATGTATAGGTGGAGCTATCAGGCATTTGCCCCCAACTGCACCATGCACTGTAGAACTGTTTACCTTTTAGAATAACACTGCAGATGAAGTTCAGATGGCCTATCAACTGCCACATCTCCTTTAGGATAATCTTCTTAGCTGACTTCATTTGGCCCAGAAGATTCCTGACAGCATTACTCTTGTCCTGGGGCAGCCAACATGCATGTGATTTCAAGTCAAGTCTTGATGCTCACGAAAGATAATATGGGTTGGGGAGTTCCACTTTGCTGAGGGCCAGTGGGACTCCAAAACTGTGGCACAGCTGCTTGAAGATCTCCAACCTGAGTACACAGTCTTGGGAATTGGCCAGGCCTATGACAGGAAATCATCCAGATAATGAATAATCTCCTGCCCGCCTACATAGAACATAGAAACATAGAATTTGATGGCAGATAAGGACTGCTTGGCCCACCCAGTCTGCCCATTTCCCTACCTAATGGATAAGCTGCAGATCCTAGTTAACCAGCAGCCTACTTCTTCCTACCCCCAACCCCTAGAATTGTCTTATGACTGTCCCATGCATGCTTGAATTCCACCACTGTTTTTGACTCCACAACCTCCTCCGTAGGCCATTCCATGTATCCACAACCCTCTCTGTGAAAAATACCTTAAATTACCTCTGAGTCCCCCCCATCTTCAAATTGTGCCCCTTGTTCTTGCACACCTCTTTTTGAAAGATGCTACCCTCTTGGACTTTGTTGATTCCCTTGAGGTACTTGAAAGTTTCTATCATGTCCCCCCTCTCCCTCCTTTCTTCGAGGCTATACATATTAAGCTCCTTAAGTCTCTGTTCATATGTCTTCCAGTGCAGACCCTGCACCATTTTAGTTGCCCTCCTCTGGACAGCTTCCATCCTGTCTATGTCTTTTTGAGATTGGGTCTCCAGAACTGCACACAGTACTCCAGATGGGGTCTCACCAGCTGTCTGTACAGAGGGATAATAACTTCCTGTTTTCTACTGGTGTTGCCTCTCCCTATGCATCCCAGTATCCCCAGCCCTCCTTGCTGCCCTCTCACATTGCTTGCCCACCTTTAGGTCATCTGAAATGACTACCCCAGGTCCCTTTCCAATTTTGTTGTTGTTAGTATCTCACCCCTCATGTGTACTCTTCCCTGTGTTTTTGTTTCCCTGGTGCATTACCTTGCACTTCTAGCATTGAATCTAGCCTGACTTCTCTTTCTCTGTCCAATGTAAGAAATGTTCAAACACTGCACAGGCTACTGAACACCCTTGGACATGCAGTTGTCCACATAGTACTGTCCTTCAAACTTCACTCACAGCATTCCTTGGTCACTGGGTAGATGGGGAATAGCCGTAGGTGACTCGATATCTGTTTTGGCCATAGTGGCACATGTCCCACTGTGTACACTGCCTCAACTGCCATGTCAAAGAAGCATACTGAACCATGATAAAACACAAGTTGATATGGTAGTTCACTGAGTCATCCTTAGGAAAACACACTTGTTTGATCATATGATACTCGCCTGGGACTTCCTTGGGCACCATATCCATCAATGAAACTCAGAAACCAGGAACTGGTGGGGAGGAATATGGCCCACTGATCCTTCTAGGCTCAGCTCCTGCTTATTTTTTCTTTACTTTTATTTTTTAAGGTTAATAATAAGGTTGTAGAGATCAGGAAAGCCCAATGACCCATAGGTTCTGTTCTTCCACTATTTCAGTGGTAGTAATTCTACAGTATACACCGTTTCTCTTTATGTATCTATCTAGTCTTTGTCTGAAATCATTTATTTTTTATTTTTGATGATTATGACTTCAATAGATAGACAGTTTCATAGAGTTATTACCCTCCGGGTATAAAAATATTTCTTCATTTCTGTCTTGAATGAGCTTTTTTTGATTTGGAGTACAGGACCTCTTGTCCCACTTCCTGAATTTATCCTAGAGCACCTGGGGTCCATCCCAAGCAGGATTCATGCTCTCTGCTTCACATCCCTGCCAGAAGGCCTTCCTGGGATCCTACAGCCAACCGTGACGCCACCCACCAGTAGATCCACTGCCTCATAGTCTAAGTACTGCTCCAACCAGGGCCTAAAGCTTGCCCACCCTTACTGGAATGGGTAGGCATGCTATAATCAGGCTTGCCTTGCTTCTTCTGAAAGGGATGGTGCCTGCTATGGTGCAGCTTGCTAGGTTTGCACTAAGAGAAAGTCTGCTTTTGACTGCTTGTGATGGGGTATCTACATGATGTTTTGTTGCAAGACCCTCAATTGAAACCAAGGTATGCCTGTGTCGAGCCACCATGCTCTGCTCTGCTCTTTTGGACTGGGACACTTTAATTGTCAGACCACTATCAGTGTGAAGAACTCGCGTCCATTCAGAATCTCCACCAACAAAGGCATGCCCAACACAGTCCACTCCTTTGGAGGATCATACTGGATGTGATAGTAGGATTCCTAATCATATTTAGCTAGTTGAAGCCCTGTGCAAGGTCACTGGCACCTGCCACTGGTTTCAGTCTAGCCAGATGCCATCTTATGCTGCTGGATTTGAACTGCAACAGTGAGCCCAACCAAAGCTTCTAGCAGTTTGTCCAGGTTCTGGTCAGAGGAGGGCAGTGCCACTGTGGTCTTGGGCAGCTTGGAAGGGAGGACTGGCTATGCTGGCCCAACCGGTGTGTGGGGCTGGAATGAAAGAGTGAGGTGGAGCCTCAGGTGCAGCTCTTTTTAACCCCTCACTGTCCTCCCCAAGCTGGATGCCTCTGCCCTGTGGGAGGCCAAAGTGGTTCCCTCCCTGGGGATGGTGCACGAACTTGTTCCCATCCCATGTGGGTTGAAACCCTGCATGCCAATCTGGAGGTCAGGTTTTAGGGAAGGAGCCACAGACAACGGTTTGTCTGCTGCAAAGTTTATGCAGACTGTTTAATTTCCTGTTTTTACCCACCACACTGACAGAGACATTTTAATGGGGGGTGAGGGTCAAGTGATACCTTGATGCAGTTTTCTGTGGTATACAGATACAGACATAAGGGCAAGTTGCATAGATTTCAGTTTTCAAAATAGGACAGCAATGTCCAGTTTTCAAAGCTCACATATCGTATAGTTGCTAGCTTGAGTGAGTCATAAAGAATATTGAAAGATTGTGCTAAGAATTCTAGGAAGTCTGGTTATGTGTACTCTTGAGGAAGCACTACTGACAGCCCTGTAGGCTCCAGGAAGATATAAAATTTGTCCGGTAGATATTCGTTGGAAGTCAGAAGGATCAACACATTTATTTAGTGTGATCTTTCTACTCTGATGTGGTTAATTTTAATACTATTTTAATACTATAGTTTAAACCCTTTCTGAATGTGCCTTTGGTGGTGTCTGATATTGAGAACCTAAGTGTCATTTGTGGGTATCCTGTCTGTTTTGGTAGGTGCTTTATTTTCTCTGTTAAACAACTGAGCATACATTGCCTAATACTTTATAGTACATTGTATCTTTTGCTCAGTCTCTAATTTTTCTTCTTTCTGCAATGTTTTAGAACTGTTTAGTTATTGTGGCAGAGGTGTGGTACTGTGTTCTTTCTTGTAGTTCAAGGTGCTTTTGGAACTGCTGATTTCTATTGGTTTAAACAATTACATTTTCTTTTCTGTTTTAAAAAGCTACATCAACTTGGTATGTTGTCACCTGTTTGTTGTTGCTAAGTAGCAGATGTTTTGCATTGTGCTCTGATTCTGTGATAGAATCTGTATTAGTAGAAGGTAGATTATTGTAGTTACCTTTTGATTGTAAGGATAAAGAGCTTAGATAGAAGTGTATGTATTTTCAAATATTATGGGGAACAGTGGCAGGATTTTTAGGACAGTGAAATTAATAAAAGGGAACTAGGAGAGCTTCAGTAGCAGACAAGTAGTTGAATTGCAGTATAATGTGGGAGTGGTGCAATGCAGTGGCTGTGGGGCAGCCATATTCAGGCAGACCTTCTGGACACTGAGGTGCTGCCCTATCTGCATGCATCTATCTGGACTGCAGGATGAGGTAGCCAGACTCAGAGTGGAAGTAAACTGGGTCAGGAGTACCATCACCCTATCCAGGGACCACCCAGTCCAATGCAACTGCCTCAAAGGATGCCGAAGCGAGGAGCACTTGGATGACAGTGGGCTCAGGGAGGTTAGAGCAGTCAGGCAGAGGCACATCCCAGATCCTATTCCTCTCAAGAACTCATATGCCACACTGGCAAATGAGGACAACCAAATACAGGTACCCAGAGAAGTGGAAGGAAAGGATGTGGAGGTTAGCCAAGGAGGTGACCTCAGCGGGGAAAGCAGTGGACCCCAGAGGAGGAGGAAGCGAATCCTGGTGGAGGACTCCATCATAAGAGGGATCCAGCTAGGAACACAGGAGGGGGAGGACAGGGAGGTGAGGTGCCTACCAGGTGCCACGGCATGGAGGGATGGAAGGAAGATCCTAGGGATCACTGGGAAGGCAAGACGGAGGGTGAGCTGGATGTCTTTATCCACCTAGGTACTAATGACCTGGCAAATGGGGAGCCAAAGGAAGTTCAGGAAGAGTTTAGGAAACTGGGGAGGGTCTCAAGCAAGTAGCTACTTCTGTCACTTTCTCAAGTACTACCTGTGAGAGGCAAGGGAGAGCATAGGAGTGCATCACAGGAACTTTAACTCATGGTTGAAGAACTGGTGCTCATGGTTGAAGAACTGGTGCTGTGAGGAAGGGTTTGGATTCATTGGTGACTGGGGACCCACCTGGAGGATGGAGGTTTGTTCAAGCCTGATGGCCTGCATCCATCCTGGAGGGAATCAAGCACTCAATGAAAAGTTTAAATGCTACATTGACAAGCATTTAAACTAGGAAAGGGGTGGCAGGCCAGCAGGAGGGTACTACTTGCTCACCCCACAGCTAGCAGTGGAACCAGTGAACCAGAGGAGTAGCTAGCTCTGCAAAGCAGTGTGCAAAGATGGAGATTAGTGCCCAAGAGGTGGATAAGCAGAAAAGGGGCAAAATTCAGCAGATGGGCAGACAGCAAGGAGAACCAGGGATAAATGACAACCAAGGAAGGGGCTGGAGTAGAACAGTGAGACAGTCTAGGGAGGTCAAATCATGGAAAGCCATGTGTGCAAATGCCAGGAGCCTTAGCAACAAGATGAAAGATCTGGAGGCTGTCATGGTGCAGTCAGACCTGGACATTGTAGCCATCACTGAAACCTGGTGTAATGATAACCATGACTGGGAGATGGCCATACCTGGCTACAACATATTCAGAAGAGACAGAGCAGGCAGGAAGGGAGGAGGAGAGGCACTCTATGTGAAAAATTACATAAGGGCCACAGAGATCCAGAAGGAACAAAATGGGGAGAGATACTGTGGGTTAAGCTGGAAAGGAAAATGGGGACAGCCATCGCACAGGTGTGGTCTATAGACCACAAGCCAAGGAGGAAGAAACAGATAGGAGTTGATGCTAGCCATCCAAAGGATGGCAGACAAGGGTGAGGTAGTACTGGCTGGAGACTTCAATATTCCAGACGTGGACTGAAGCATCCCAGCAGCAGCATCAACTAAGAGCAGATTTATTCTGGACTCCCTTCAGGGTGCCTTCCTCAAGCAACTGGTCATGGAACCAACTCGGCAGAAGGCAATACTGGACCTTGTGCTCACAAACAGGGACAGTGTGATGGGGGTAACAGTGAGGGAGCACCTGGGAAACAGTGACCTCAAGTCATTGTGGTTTGAAATCACAGAAAGAGCAGAACCAAACCACACAAAAACACGTATCCTGGATTTTAGGGGGGCAGACTTTGGGAAAATGGGGAGATACTAGAAAGAGGCATTAAGGGGAATGGGACAGGAATCAGGGGTTGAGGAACAGTGGGCAGTATTTAAAATGGGGATTACAAGAACAACAGAATTATGTATTAAGCAGGTTAGCAAGAGGAAAAGGAAGAGGAGACCATTATGGTTTTCCAAAGAGGTAGCAAAGAAAGTGAAAGCCAAAAAGATTGCATTCAGGCAATACAAAAAGACACAGGCAGAAGGGGATAGGGAGAAGTACCAGGAGAAGCAAAGGGAGGCAGGGAGGTCAGTAAGGGAAGCCAAAGTTCAGACAGAAGAACACATTGCAAAATCAGTGGGTAGAGGGACAAAACCTTTACAGGTACATAAGTGAAAAAGAAAGACAAAGGAGGGATAGTGAGACTGAAGGGGAGGATGGGGGCCGTGGAGGATGACAACAGTAAAGCTGACATACTGAACAGGTATTTCTGCTCAGTCTTTACTGAGGAAGAGGAGGTAATGGGTCTGAAGGGAGTACAAGGGTGAGATTGGTGCAGAAATGGACACAAGTCCCTTTACACGAGAAAGGGTCCTGAAGGAACTGGAAGTAATAAGAGTTGATAAAGCAATGGGGCCAGATGGGGTGCACCCCAGGGTCCTTAAAGAACTAAAAGAGGTGGCTGAACCTCTGGCTATCCTGTTTAGCTGATCACTGGAAACAGGGGAGGTACCCAAAGACTGGAGGACAGCAGACGTAGTCCCCTTATACAAAAGTGGGAACAAAGAGGAAGCAGGGAACTACAGACCAGTCAGCCTCACCTCGGTAGTGGGGAAGATCATGGAAGCACTACTGAAGGAGAGATTGGTGGAACATCTGGTTGTCAATGGACTACAGGACCCAAGGCAGCATGGTTTCACCAGGGGGAGGTCATGTCAGACCAACCTCATTGAATTTTTTGACTGGGTGACTAGGGAGGTGGATCAGGGGAGGGCAGTGGACATGGCCTATCTGGACTTCAGCAAGGCCTTTGACACTGTGCCACATAGAGAACTATTACACAAACTGGGGAATATGGGTGTGGGCAGGACAGTAGTGTGGTGGGTAGGTAACTGGCTGGGTGGCAGGACACAGAGGGTGGTGGTAAATGGCTGTCACTCCACAGAGGGAAGAGTGACCAGTGGGGTACCACAGGGATCAGTGCTGGGACCGGTCCTATTCAACATCTTCATCAGTGACATGGTGCAGGACCTAGAAGGCAGAATTTCACTGTTCGCTGATGACACAAAGCTCTGTAACAGAGTAGACACACCAGAGCATGTAGACAGAATGAGAAGCGACCTGCAGAAACTTGAAGAATGGTCAGGGGTTGGCAGTTGAAATTCAATGCAAAGAAGTGCAAGATAATGCATATGGGGCACAAAACCCTGGCACAATATATCAGTTGGGGTGAGGATATAGCATGCACCAAGCAGGAAAGGGATCTTGGGGTTATCATCTCTGATGACCTCAAGGTGAAACAGTGTGACAAGTCAGCAGGTAAAGCAAATAGGATGCTGGGATGTATAGGCAGGGGCATTACCAGCAGGAAAAGGGAGGTCATAATTTCGCTATACAAGACACTAGTGAGGCCCCACCTGGAGTACAGTGTACAGTTCTGGAGACCATACCTACGTAAGGACATAGACAGGCTAGAGAAGGTTCAGAGGAGGGCAACAAAGATGGTGCATGGATTGCATCACAAGCCCTTTGAAGACAGGTTGAAGGAACTGAAGATGTACTCCCTGGAGGAGAGGAGGGAGAGAGGTGATGTGATAGGGACATACAAGTATCTTACAGGGAGGAACAGGATGCAGGAAAATACTATTTTTAAGTGAAAAAGATGTTCCAGGACTAGAGGGCATGGGATGAAGTTGGAGGGAGGACAATTCAGAGGAAACATGAGAAAGAATTTCTTCACAGAACGGGTGGTGGACAAGTGGAACACCCTGCCAGAGGAAGTGGTGGGGGCTGAAACAATCACGGGATTTAAGAATGCATGGGATAGACATAAAGGAATTCTGGAGGTCAGGGGTAAGGTACAACAGACTTCTAGGAAAACAAACTGAACTTACAAGCACAAATGGGCAGACTGGGTGGGCCATAGGCCCTTATCTGCTGACACTGTCTATGTATCTATGTATCTATGTATTGTATGTTTGTAGCAATTTAATCTAGCTTTACTATAAGCACATTTTATTCTAATTAATAGTTGTTTGCCAACCCGTGGATGCTTGAAATAAAAGTATTTTTGTAAAGTCACTGACAAGGTTCTGTGCGGAGGAGGAAGCACTTCCATGTTACTCCACCTAGACAGGATGATGGGAGTGGAAAGCAGCAACTGTTTCTATCAGGTATAATTCCTGTCTCAACACAAATTTCAGACCATGTTTAACCTGATCTAACATTTATATCAAGTTTCAGCAGTTTGTATCCACAAGGAGGAGGAGGCGGTATAGTGCAGTGGTTTAAGGCTCTGAGCTGTAAACTTGGAGACCTGGGTTTGAATCCCACAGCCCCCACTTGCATACTGTGTGACCCTGAGCAAGTCACTTAACTTCCCTGTGCTCCCAGGTTGAACCTGTAAACAAGCTTCAGCTTAGTGTGTCTCTCCTGGTTAAAACAAGCAAACAAAAAAAAAAAAAAAATTGGATCTAACCTACCAACAAACAGATTAAAATGTTGCAAACGTGAACAACCTTTGAAAATATTTGTAGCAGGGGAAAAGCCTTGTACTTGACATTTTGGGCAGTTTCATAACATAACTACAGTAGAAGTTACTTCCATGTTGGGATTTTTAAAATTATGTCCTTAATCTTGGCTGAAGCAATATTTTGCCTGAAAATATATCAAAATGTGAAGACAAACATTACATGCTACAACATTAATGTAATACCTGAAGAATTAACCATTGAACTGGATTGCATTTCAGTTTTTATACTAGTGCACATCCATCAGGTCACCATCCCTGTATTACTTGGTTATTATAATGGGGTGTACAGTGGCGGATCCAGGATTTTACAATGGGGGTGCTGTGGTGGTCTGTGTACTTGATATGCGACTTTTTGACATTTTTTTATCCTTTGTATTATCTTTTCAATTAAATTTTTGTCTGAAAGTATAAATGTAATCTATAATTTTGATTGTAGATTTTCTTACATTCAGTATATTAAACTTCTCCAGCAAAGTGAACTGCAGCAGTAGCAAGCAAGTAAGTTGCAATGGGGGTGCACTTACACCCTTTAAAACTCCCTAGATCCACTACTGGGGTGTACTTTCAATAGAATATTTAAAAATGTGTTACTGACCATGCATTAGGTAAGTGAGGAATGAAGGCTGGGTCTATGTATAGCTAACGGAATTTTAATCTGGTGAGTACTTTATGGACAGTTGATTAAGTGGAGCACACAAGTCCTTCTAAAGCTGTCAATATTAATTATGAGTCCTTTGTTATTCCCACTGCCCAGGGACAAGAGTCTGCTACGAAAGCTAGTGAAGCATTTTAAAACACTCAGAGCAGTGCAACCAGTTCTCTTTGTCTCCAAATTTTGTATTAATTTATTTAGGAAATCAGAATTACAACCCTTTGAGTCATAGACTTGTTTCCAAAGGCTCCAAATCAGAATAAAACATAGACATTCATACAGTACATACATAGAATAAATGTGGGTGAGCAACCATACAGAGTATAAGTACAATGAGCATGGGCTAATGCCTATACATTTGGTAGCTAAAACAGGGCAGAGCGGTTGACATGTTTACCTAATGAGCAGTTAAGACCTACAGTATACAATTGGTAGCTAAAGCAATGCATAATATGAGTTGGTAGTAAGCCACCTCAGGCAGGCCTTGTCCTATACATAATACAATGCATTCATAGTCCAGTGTAACTATATGGTAACTGAGGGAGGTGAGAAGCCTGTAGGCTAGAAATAGTGAGGGCTCTCCACTGCCTGACCAAGGGTGGGTGCGTGGCCTAGTGGTGTGGTATTAGACTGCTGTATTAGACTTGATTATCCTGTAGGAATGCACCACACATATATCAATATTCTTGAGTGGGCAGCCAATTTAGCTTCCAATTACTTTACAAGACTATAGTGCTAACTTGTTCTTGAGGTTTTGCTAAAGCAACAACAGACTCATTTGTTCAAATTATAGTTTGAAATTTAAAGCTCAGTTTATTTTTACAAAGGAATATCACATAAAAGTACTGCAGCTTTGAGTGCATTAATTCATTTATTTGTCTGTTAGTATCTATTACTATAGTGCTTGTTTTCTGGTGGTGTCTTACCTCTAGCTCTGATCCAAGGTCTTCTCCTAGTCAGATCAGTACCCCATTGACCACAGTGCTTTGTCCCACTTGTTTACCCCTGGGGATTGGGTCACATTCTAACCATCTCTCCTTATGGTTTACTCTGGCCAAACTTGAATCGCTACAGTGTGGTCTCTGTAGACCAGTCCATTCAGAGTGCCTTGTGGATGTGGATGATGACAGACTCCACTTGTCATCCTGCATCCAATGGGATTTTCCTGATTCTGCCCCACCCACCTCCATCAGCATGCACATGCATGTTTGTGACAGTACTGGGTGGGGATGCCAGGCAGTATGCAATTTTTTAAGAAATTTTTTTCTGTGTTTGAATTTAGTGCTCATGAAAGATGCTGGATTAACAGCATTGGAACAAGAAGTCCTCCATTTATCCACATGACAGGTACAGCACAGGTGATCACAGTTCAAGTTTCTCCACACTGCCCTGCCAATGTTCCTCAACATTGCCATAGAGGGACCACCACATAGGTGAAAGGGTACTTCAGGCTCCATGCACATTCAAGTTTCAGCCTCTGATGTGAGACTGCCAACAAGAGTGCCAATAAGTGCCAGACAGCATGTAGTTTCCCACACTGTTGAAGACACCTCCATCAAGTCTCTTCATGGTATCACTGTATGAGTGGTGCTGTGTTGATCCCATCCCTAGGAGGAGAGCATCTGAGCAGATGTTATGAATCCTCCCTGCCAGCATCCCCTCCTAACATCCTGGGCTCAAGGTGCAAACCCTGGTGAACAGCATGCCAGAGCAGTCCACCACCACTTAACACCTTGTAGCAAGCTAACTTTGGGTGAATTTAGAAGACTTTGCTGTGTCCTTAGTTTGGTTTCTGCCAATCTTGTTATGTTTCATGTTATTAAAATATGAAAATAAGTTGTATATTATGACTGACATTGAAAGCAAGATCTACATAACTATAGCTCAAACAAGTCAAAACCACCTGGTGTTCTTTATGCATGATCTATGAGTCTCATTCAATTCATTACCTAGCTGATCTGGTCCTTTAGCCATTCTTCCTTGTAGTTTATAGTACATTATAAAACACCTGCAAGCTACAGCAAAGGATGTGCTACCAGAAAGAGATCTCCTTTTAACAAAGGAGTGGTCCATGCATTCATCCTAAAATATTATATGATATCTGCTACATTAACATATGGTTCATTAATCTATTAATAAAAGAAACATGCCTGAACATAAGTGATGAGGAGTTTTACTTTCTATGATCAGAAGAAGGAAACTTTTGCTGAGATAAAATCTACAATAAATGTGCTTTTACCAGTAGATTTTCATTAACTGTAATTAATGTTAACACCAATGAACTTTCTTGGTTGAAAGACTTAGTCTGAGAGTTTTCACCCATGAGATATGAACTATAAAGCAAGTTACTGTGCAATGTGAATTTTTACATCCAAATTACAAATATGAGTACAGTGAATTTTAATCTCAGGAGATATCCTTCCTTTTAAATGCTGGCATTTGCACAAGACTGAACTGATATGGATCAGTGATCAGTAGTAATTCTAAACAAGTGCTCCTGCCAGTATTATTCAAAGAGACCGCATTCTAAAGTTTATAAAATGTGCCTTCAAAGTTTCTGTAATTAACAAATGTTAGAGATCACTAGCAACAAAAACATCAATTTTGTCTTCTTTATAATTATCCTTTTATTAGGTATTTAAGTAAAATAAGCCTTTATACCATTATCTTGTAAACAGATAAACATTGTGAAGTATATGCATCAGCACATAAGATGATGTCACCAGGTTTGTTTAATTGTAATGTTCAGTTCAATTGATATCACTGGGTCCCAGAACTCCATAGTGCTTTTACAAAATGAGTATTGGGCAGGAAAAGATTGCATTAGTATGGGGCCCAAAATAAGAAAAAATAATATTGTTTCAATACAAACACACAAAACAGTACACTTGAGCAGCTAAGCAGACTTCATACATGTCCACATTTAAAAGTATAATCAACAGATGTTATGTCCCCTTTAATTCACAAGATTTGAAGCTCTGCTAGAAAGATTGTAACATGTTTCACAACTTCCCTCTTCACAAGGACTTCACAAAGTGACCCCAATGTTCCTAATTTTGGGTGAAGAGAACTTTGCAAAACAGTTTGGGGTGTTTCCTTGTGAAGAATTGTCTACTTTTCAAAGGGTGAATAACTGAACAGGTTACATGGTGTGCACAAGGCTGAAAAGTGCTTTCCTGGAAATATTTTCCTCAGTTTACTCTCATTATTAGCTGCTGTGACTGGAAGTGAAGTGAGATGAGGTGGGGTGGGGCATAATGTTCCTGTCAGAATGATATAGGAAATTACTGCAACCACAGGTGTGGGCCACAACTGTTTCTAAAGATTATGCCTGTCTGACATGTTAGGTCAATAATTGGCTCGAGTGACTGAAGTTCTGTGCAATAGAGTAGACTCCTGACTAGGAGGATGAAGTTTGAAGTGACTGTAGCTAGACACACTGGAGTATCAGTGCCTAGTACACACTTTATTTCATTTCTTTTTTAATTTATTTTGTTAACAAGGTGCACTAACTAGAGCAGATTCCTGTAACTACATGGGAGATGAGGTAAGAACAACAAGGAATGCAGGCTCAAAAGTAAAGTATAGGGCAGATTTACTTTTATATTATAATTACTGGGCAACCATTTTTCATACCAAAAACCTGAGTGCATGTTTTCGCCTATAACCAGCTAGTTATAATGGTGGCCTTGTGCCATATGCAATCTATTTAGATTATCTTGAGGCAACCACACTTCCAACTTTCCTCACAGTTGTTCTAAAACAATACTGTTTTTCAATTCACCGCTATTTCTGTCAGACAGCTTCCTCAGCCAGAACAAATGAGTTCCCAATACCCTCACTGAGATACAAAAGTGGCAAAATATTGTGTCTAATCAGAAGAACCATTAACACCAACTAGAAAACAGAAATCAGCTTAAGTAAGTGATTAAAATGGTCTGAAGTTCAACATGATTTTACTGGTCCTGGTGCTTACAAATGGGGACAGCATGACAGGGTTCACAGTAGGGCAGTACCTAGGAAAAAGTGTCCACCAGTCAGTGGGGTTTAACATAACTGAAGGGGCAAATCCAGCCACACAAGAACAAAAATCCTTGACTTTAGGAGGGCAGATTTTGGAAAAATGGGGAAATACTTGGAAGAAGCATTAGCTGAAATAGAGAAGAAAAAAGGGTTGGAGGAACAGTGAGAGGTGTTCAAGTCCGGGATAACAAAGGAAACACAATTATGTGTGTTAAACAGGTTAGCAGGGGGAAAAGGAAGAGGAGACCATTATGGTATTCCAAGAAGGTAGCTGAGAAGCCTAAACCCTTTTTCTCCCTTTATTTCCATGAAGTTTAAAACCCTCCTGAAAATACTGGATAGTTCCCCTCTTTTTTAGTATAGAGATTTCAAATAAAATAAAGATTATTGCACAATCTCTTCCACATAACAGGATCATTGGTATGCCTTTCTTCTGATTTCCATTTATTCAAATCTGCATTAATTGCAAAAAAAAGTTCTAAAGTCGAGATAAATTGTTGTTGCAAGACCAGTAGACAATGACCTATCCATACCAAATATAAAAAATGAGCATAAATAATTCTACATGTTCCCTGGTGCAAAGATAGAGTAGGAACTATTCCAAAATATAATAAATGTGGGTCCGGGAGAACTGGACCTGCCCACTTCCATCTATTTTTAACAATGTCCCAAAATTACATTGCATATGGACAATTAAAATATAAATGATCCATTGTTTCTATTTTCAAAATATACATATCCCTAGGACAATAATGTTCATGTAAAGCTTTATGCTTTTGGTTGCCCTTGACATTTATCCGGCCATGTAGACCTAACCATACCGTATCCCACATGCAGACTGGGAGTCTTGTATCTACAATATGAACATATGAACATATGAAATTTGCCAGCAGATAAAAAGTCTACTCGAATGTGCAGCTAGCACCTCTTATTCTGCAGCTGCCCTTCCCTTCCACCCTTCCCCTTCATTAACCCTCCCCCTTGTCCTGTCCCATCCTCATTTGAAGCAGTCTACTGTTCTACTGCATACCACTTCAGCAGGTAACGCATTTCACCCAGCCACCACCCTCTCTGTAAAAAAGAGTCTCCTCATCTCCCTTCTGAACCTTCCTCCCTCCAGTCTCATATCATGGCCCCTGGAGACCCTTCCCTCCCTTACTTTGAACAGCCCCTCTGTACCCATCTTGTTTATTCCTTTCATGTATTTAAAGGTTTCAATCATGTCACTCCTGTCTCTCCTCTCCTCCAGTGAGTACATGTTCAACTCCTTCAACCTCCTCTCGTATGATAAGTCCCCCAGCCCCTTGATCATCTTTGTCGCTCTGCACTGCACCCCCTCCAGTAACTTAATGTCCCTCTTCAGATATGGATGCCAGTACTGCACACAGTACTCCAGGTGTGGTCTAACTAATGACCTATACAGTGGGAGAATCACCTCCTCCCTCCTCGAGGATATACCCCTTGCAATACAACCCAGCATATAATCAGAAAGCTGTTTCTGTTCCAGCTGTGTTAAACCTGTAAACACTGGCTCATCAAAATATTCCAAGATGATATGCTCATAAAGTATTTTCTGACAGAAATGGAGAGTATCATCTAACTGTACTCCCCATTTCTTTATTGCATCAATTACCCCATCCCACCTCTTCGCTAGGTGAGGACTCTGTTTATTTTTATGCAAAAATGTCTTAGTTGCCCATTCTTTTAGTACCCCATCTAATGCTTTTTCCCCCATTTCCCTCATAGTTGATCTGTGCCCTTTACTAAGGGATAATATTATCGTAAAGAAAAGTCATAAAAAAAAACCATAATGCAACATATTCAAGCCCCCAGACTTAATTGGTTTATAAAGAACATTCTGCTTCACTGGATTCAACCTACTTCCCCATACATAAGAAAAGAAACAACTCAGCAAAGACGTTTCTAATGAGGAAGGCAGAAAAAAAATTGAAGTAATAAACAAAAACCCAGGTACCAAAAAAGTTTTTAATAAAAAATCCATCTCTTATTTGACAATTTCCACCTATTCCACATTATGACTTTTGCGTGGCCTATTATTAAAGCTCTTTCCCAATTTATATGTGCCACATCCTCTCCTCCAACATATAGCCCTAAAATATGACAGGGATTTCTAGAAACTGGGATATCGCTCACTAAGCTGTCAGAATCTCTAAAGCCCAACACATCCAGACAACAAGATTTAGCTACATTAAGTGAGCCCTGTGATTTACCAATCTCCTGTAGCAAATCACAAGCCAGCTGAACTGAGACTTCATCATATACCAATAGGCAAATATTGTCGGCGTAGGCCAAAACTATATGTTCTAGTACCCAGACCATGCCTAAACCATAGAACAATATACTGTGTTCTTACCTGGATTCAAACCACTAAATCTTTTCCTGCATAGCAAACACAGATTCGGTGTGTCACTGAGATGCAGGTGCTGGAATTACAGTTCCTGTGGAGAAAGGGTTATGTCACAACCTGGAAAGCAGGTGACTGAGGCTCTAATCCCAGCAAACAATTTATCATCACATTTTTTTTCTTCTTAGCTACTGTACATTTATGTCTCATAATATTTACTATTCCAACTCCATACCACCATGAGCTGCCACTGAACTGAGTTCCCATCTGATGAAAATTATTAAATCCCTGGCAAGATTCAAGCTGTGTTTACCTGTATTTGAACTACTGATTCTTTGTTACTAAGCAAACACACATTCAATGTGCCACTGAGCAGCAGGTGAGTAATCTGCAGTTCCTGTGTGTAGAGGTAAGTCATCACCTGCAAAAAAAGGTGACTTGGGATCTAATCCCAGCATGCAATATACTTCCTAAATTGTAGTTCTTTGCTAATTGTAATCCTCGTATATTTTTTATTCCAACTCCACACCACCATGAATCACCTCTCAAGTAAGTTTCCATCTTGCAAAATGACTGAAACAAATGTTTAAGTCTCTCCAAGATTTGAACCACTGATCCTCTGCCTGCTAAGCAAACACACATATAGTGTGCTACTGAACTGCAGTTCCTATGATGTGGAGGTTATGTCACACCTGTGAAACAGTTGACTGGAGCATGGGATCTATTTCCAGTATCTAATTTACCCTCACAAACATAGGTATGCACAGGAGGGGGATAGACCTGGCCCCATCCCCCTCTTAAAACAGTCACCATCTGAAACTTTTTTAAAGGCTGTTAGTATTGATGCAGACCCCTCCCTTCATTTTCTTCTTAGTTAAACATCCACCCTGTAACAAAATTGAGAGTTGGGACTCGAGACAGGAGTTGAGTCATCAGGAAATGGGGCATGGCAGCATAATATGGGTGTGGCAGCACATGTGTGGAGACAAGATAAAGCAAGAAAAAAGCATATATTCAAAGTTAATACTGGCAGGCTGGGTAAAACAGATGTGTACAGTGAAGATCAGAAGAAAATTTTTGCAGCTGATTTGGACTTGGCTCCTCCTGCCTCCAGGGCAGATCATATGGTTGGTGGTGGCCTGTGGGTGGATGTATCCTGTGCATGGTGCAGCAGCTGATCACAGAGATGGCAGGTGAGGGTGGGCAGGTAGATGAAGAAAAACTATTGAGCCTGCAAACCAGTACTGAATTCAGTCCCTCCACTTGGAGTGTATACAATTTCTGCTGCAAGATGAAGGATCCATGACAGGAGTCTGACAGAAATTCTGTCAAATGCCCTGAAGTGACACCAGCAGTTTGACCGCATTCTGCAGTTGGCTGCTGGTTTGCTATTACTGTCTTTGTTTTCTAAGGGCTTCACCCGAATTTATCTTGAGTCTGCACCCCCACCCCCTTGGGTTCTTAACTCCAGTTGGATCTGATTGAGGTTGCGGGACCCCCAACAGACAGCGTCAGGTTCAACATGTCTCCCACCATGGCTAGGTGCTGTAGTCACTGTGGGGGACCTCACTGGTGAAATGTCACTGCGAGAGAGGGGTAAACACAAGATGAAGAGGTAGGCACTTAGGCACAGAGTGAACTTTAGCTTGCTTACTTAGATGTTGACTTTAGAGAGACACCCCATGAGACTTACAGTCTGACCTGCCAATTTTAATTTTAAATAAAATAACATTAGAAACATAACAGCCTGTTTGCTGTTGTTATTAACAACACCCAGAGATACCTCTGATAGCCTCAGAGACCTCCTGCCAAGCTTTCTTCTTGCTGCTTGTTGTGCAGTCAGAGCCTACCCAAAAGAGCAAACAGGTCAATTAAATAACCTATATCCAGTAAGGTTCCTGCAAATTGTTACTGTTATGTGGAAGTACCAGAGAGTGTAGCATGCTTTTGGGCTTTCTTTTTTGGATATGGAAGAACATGCTATAATTGGGAGTATTCAAGAGACAGCAGCCTGCGTTAGTTTTTCTTGGAGGAGGAGTACATTTGTACTCATGAGGGAGAACAGACCAATTTTTATTCTATGGGGAGGCTGGAGAGGAATGCTTTGGAGAAGTGCCTGTGCATGGTGGGGGAATACTGGATTGGTGGAGATACTGTCTGTTGAGGGAGGGCAGCAAGCAAAAGTTCTCAGCCCTGAAATTGTATATATGCTGGGTGGAGAACTATAAGGGGCCTTTACCCTGATACTGAAAATGTGTATGTTTGTTTTGGGGGATGAGTTGTATGAAACACAGCTTTGCATGCAATAAAATGCACCATTTACTCTGCTTTGTTTTTATTTCGGGGCTTGCCTAGCTTTGTGGAGATTTTGCTCCCCTTTTTCTTTGACACTGCACCCTACTGTTCACAAATTATTATTCTTAGCTAAATTCACTTCTCATACCATTTATTATTTCAGTCTACACCACCATAAATTGCTACTCAAGTAAATTTCTATCTTATAAAAAAAATGAAAAACAATGTTTATGCTGGCCCGGTGGCATTGAGGATTGAAGTGCTGGACACCACATCTCATGCCACACCAGTGACCCAAGTTCAGGAATGAGCACAGACTGCCAGGGATGGCAGGGGAGGGAGAGCTCTCCTGTCCCGGGAGGGAGGACTGGCACTTCTGCTGAACAACTGCCACCAGGTGGAGGCCTGGTGAAAGTGTGGGACTGTGGATGCCACAGAAAGGAGGGTGCTGCGGGACTTCCACAGGAATACATGTCCTCTACATGTGCACATCCTGCATGTGCACCCCAGCAATGAGAAGGATGAAAATGGAGGAAAACACCTCACAGCTGCAGGATGATGACCAACCCTTAGCAGGCTATACACCTGGTGACTGGGTGAGCTCTGGGTAAGTCCCAGTGAGAATGAAGTGACGGGGCTGGGGGAGTAGGTTACAGTGGGGCAGCTATGAGGAGAAAGGCAATAAATACAAGAAGGAAAACAATGTTTATGTCTCTGTCAGGATTCAAACTATGTCTATCTGAATTTAAACCACTGATCATTTGCTTAGTAAGTGAACACACAGTCAGAGTGCCACCACTGAACTGCTGGTAAGTGACCTACAGTTCCTATCATGTAGAGGTTATGTTAGAACCTGCAAAACAGGCAACCAGAGATTGAAGCTCAGCAAATGATTTACTTTCACAGATTGTTCTTAGCTGAATGCACTTAGTAATTAACTATTCCAACACCACAACACCATGAACCATGACTCAAGTGTGTTTCTAAGATACACACATGAAAATGTTCAAGTCCTGCTCAGATCTGAACCACTGACCCTGTGCCTCCTAATCAAATATAAATATAGTGTGCTACTGAATTGCAGGTAAGGGAGATGCAGTTCCTATGATGTAGAGATTGTCATACCTGCAAAACAGGTAACTGAGGATATAATCTCAGTAAAGGATTTACCTTCATAAATACAGGCATGGACTGGAAGGGGACCGACCCTGGCCCTGGTCCCCTGTTAAAAAAGCCACTGTCTAAAACTTTTTTAAGGCTGTTAGCATTGATGCAGACCCCTTCCCTCATTTACTTCTTAGCTAAACATTCACCATCTCACAAAATAAGGGTCAGAACTCAGAATGGAAGATGGCTTATTGAGAAGGGGGTGATACAGCATAATATAGCATGGCACAACATGTGTGGAGACAAGATAGAACAAGAAAAAAAAGAATGTGGGCAAGGCTAACACTAGCAGACATGGTGAAAGAGATGTGTATGATGAAAATCAGAAGAAGACTCTTACAACTGATCAGAACTTGGCTCCTCTCTCCTACAAAGCAACTCAGTGTGTGGTTTTTGGTGGTCTGTGGATAGGAGCGTGTACTGTATACAGTGAAGCAGCTGAACATGGAGCTGTCAGGTAAGGGGGGGGTTAAAGAAATAAAGAAAGACTATTGGGACTGCAAATTGATTTTGAACTGGTGTCCCACAACCTAGAGTGATCACAGTTTTTGCTGCAAGATGAACAGGTAAGCACTAAGGCACAGTTTGAACTTCAGTATGCTTACTTGGATGTTGATCTTGAAAAGTCACCCCATGAGACTTACACTCTGGTCTCCCATCTTTAAATTAATATGAAGTAACATTAGAAATACAGCAGTGTGCTTTCTGTGGCCACTAGTGGCATCCCAAGATGCCACTGATAGACTTGGAGATCTCCTGCCAAGACCTCCTTTCTTCTTCCTTCTTGTTGTGCAGTCTGACCCCTCTCAGCAGAGCAAACTGCACCTCCTTGACACTGGGGCAATTTATATCTGGTAAGGCTGCTGCAGACTATTACTGTTGTGTGCAGAATATCAGAGAGAGCAGCGTGCTTATGAACTTTCATTTTTGAGTGGGGGTAGAATATACCATAACTGGGAGTGTACTATGGACAGCAGCCTGATTCTGAGTTTTGTTTTCAATAGGGGAGGAATACCTGGAAATTGCAAAGGAAAACAGCCCAATTGTGTGTTGTTTTTTTTGTGGAGGTTGAAGAGGAGTGCTTTGGAGATGTGGCTGTGTATGAGTGAGGAATGACTTTGTTGGTGGAAAGACTGTGAGCTGAGAGAGGGCAACAAACAAGCATTCTCATATGTGAAATTGTGTGTGTGTGTGTGTGTGTGTGTTTGTGTGTGTGTGTGTGTGTGTGTTTTGAAGGATGAGTTGCATGAAACATAGGTTTAAATGCAGGAAAATGTACCACTGACACTGCTTTTTATTTTAATTTTTAAGGGGGCATGCCTAACTTTGAGCAGATTTTGTCCCCTCCCCCTTTTTTTGGACTCTGTGCACCACACTATTCATAAATTGGTGTTCTTCATACTGGGTAATCATACTGGGTTGTGGATGGAGGAAGGCAATTCTGCCCATATTAACCATTCCCCACATCAGCGGGTCCAAATACACACCTTTTCTAAAAGATATTTATCGAAGTTTTTTTTAATAAACTTAATGTATTACATTCCATCAGAATTGTTGGTAGCTGGTTCCACAACCTGCCTGTTCTTTGTAGAAAGAAGTTAAATCTTCCACTTTTGGTTATATTGTCAAGTTTTATGCATTGATTATGTGTCTTAAGACCAACTAGTTTCAATTGCAGCTTAATTCTGAGTTCTCTCATTAACTCGTCCACCTTCATTGCTAAATTTACTTATCCTGTAAATTACTGTTCCACTCCTAGCATCATGAATTTCTATTGAAGTAAGTTTCCATCTTACAAAAAAGTTGATAAAATGTTTACGTTCCAGCTAGGATTTATACTATGTCTACCTGAATTTAAGACACTAATCCATTGCTTATTAAGCAGCAAACATTTAGTATGCTGCTGAGATGCAGATAGGTGAGTTAGTAATGCCCTCCTAAGCACCCCAGCATCCTACAGAATCTTACAGAGGTGAGAACTGCACGCTAAGAGATTGTGGAGAAGTCGATGCCATAGAAGTATAGAAAAGCCTACATTGATGTACATCATTGCCTGAACTGTACAGTATTTCCTATACTCTTACCTGGCCATCTTGTGTTCTCACTTCTTTTTTGGTGTTCTGTTCCTGTGCTTGCCTCTCAGTTGTAGGTACTGTATTGAAGAACCTGGTGGTCATGAATCCCAGAGAAGTTCAGCAGCATGGGACAACAGGAAGTGGAGGAGAACGCATCTGCAGCGGCTGAGTCCTTGAGCTTGCTGGGTCTATATGCCAGAAATGGAGTTCCAAGAGATACAAAATTAAGCAAAGAGGATTAAATTGTAGTGGACTTTATTCTATGGGACAGCAGCATTTGGATTGTTTGAGCTCTAGTGGACTGTAGCTCTTATAGCAGCATAAGGGGAGTCTGATTGTCTGATCTTTTTCTTTCTTCATATATACATTTTCCAATTTTTATATTTCTGCTGTTTTATTTGTTTTAATTTATTTTGATATTCCATGCAATTTTATGTATCATTGTACTAGATTCTTAATTAGATAATTAATTGGATTTTGTATGTAGTTTGAATTTGAATCTGGCGGGCTTAGGATCACATGACATGTCTCCTGTTAATATGCACATGTGATGGCATTTTAGAGGTAGTGATAAAAATTGGCAAACATGGAAGCGATGCGATGTCGATCATGCTAGTTAATTCCTTTTAAATCACTTGACCTATCGATTGATAACTATCGTTACTGCAGTTGAGGTTCAAGCCTTTAAATATTTCAGCTCTGTTTTGGGCTTTAGACAGGCTGCAGAAGTAAGCTTAAGGTTGTACAGTTATTATTAGTGGGTGGTGCTGCAGACTTCCAGTGGCTGGGATGAGCTGAAACTGCAAACCTACAGATAGTGTACTGACACCATATAATGTGTATGGGACATTGTACAGGGGACATTGAGGAGTAAGAAATGAGTATAGGATATATCTTTTACTAGCTGATAGCATATAGAAGCTGTGAGGAGCCAAAGGATTTATACATTTCTATGATGTAGTTAAAAGGGGGGCTACAGATTTATTGGTAAAGCTGGTTGTTGATAACTGATAGCATACATAGTGTATATAGCTGTGAGGAATTAAAGGATTTACACAGGTTTTTTTTACATAATTATTCTAAAAGGGAGGCCATAGTTTGTTGGTCTGAGCAAAACAGAGAGATTTAAATTTTGTAACATATTCTCCTGCATAATATCATGATTTAAAAGCACTTAAGTCATATATACATTTTAAGTAATATTCTTTGATGTTAAAGGTGGCTTTTCTCAATTGCCTTTTTATTTGCCTTCTCCTGTTTAATGGAATTGGCAGCTCAAAAAGTGGCCTATACACTTCAGAGGAACTTGACACTGCTTTTAATACCTGGATTGGTCTGGGAAAGATTCTTCATAAAGAACTCAGTATAGATAATGTGCTGAGGAGTGGCCATTAATAAATTGAGAAGAAATCTTGCATTTAACTGTTATTTCACTGGAATCTGGAATCTGTGAAGACAACCAGGAAATTTAACACCTGGAGACAAAAAGTCCTGTGGCAAAGCATCTGTGACTGTTTGGTGTTTGGAAGTATCTTAAGACTTAAAACATTCCTAAATTGAAGCCATACATTTGAAGACTGTGCAATGACTTTTGATATTTGCTCTCTATTACTTACCTCTGATGCTCACTAAAGGAAAGAAACAATAGTTGTTAGCACTGTCTATCTGTAAGTATGTAATCAAATTTGCTGGTATAAACAGGCATAAAATATTAATTAAATTGTTATAGCTACTGTAAATTTTAGGCTGGAGTTAACTTTGGAACTCTGAATAGCCTCTTTTTTTCCACTGGATGGCTATGATTTAGCAGGCCAGCACACTGCATGTAAATGTTTTAGAGGATAATTTATATACTCTAGCTATTTAACTACATTTGAGAATTAGTATATTTTGAGAGCTTCCATTTCTTGAACAACGTTTTTGGCGGCTATTTAAACAAAGTGGGTATTTGTTATTATAGCGTGATTTTGTGGTTGGGGTTATAAAAGAAGCCCTATCCTTTTTAAACCATACCCAGGTTTACTAGAAATGTGATGAATCTAAGAGGGAAAAAGTTAATAAGTATTAATACAAATAAGAGAAAATAAAATAGAAAATGAGTCTTTCAACAAAGAATAAACAATATACAAGTTATAAAAAAAGTTTGCTAATTATTTAATTACCCCAGGCACACAATTGGACATAGTAGGCCAAAATGACATTGTCAGAATTAAGGGCTCAATTCCACCTAAAAACATCTTGTCACCCAAACAAAGGATGCACATCAGTTCTGTTAATTTCAAAACACCTGCTATTTGTAGAAATAAGAGATCTTGAAAATTCTCTAAGGGTGGAGATAGAAGAAAGTAGGGCCAAGACAAATTGTGTGTATACTAAAACTATTGAAAGCAATGAGACCATCAAACCAAGAGATATGGAGGCATGCAATAAATTAAATGAAAGAGTAGGGAGAAAAAAATCTGCTGCAGGGAAGTAGAATTCAAGAACCAGTTAAACACCAAACTAGTAGGAATAGGAATACATTAGGTACATAAAGGATACAGGATGTGGCCATCAAAATGATAATACATCAATAGCAGGAAAAGTTTTTTACAAGACTTTGAGCATTTTATTTCACCCTATATTCTGCATATGAGTTGAAATCCATCTTCTAAGCAACCTCCTGAGATAACACATTTATGGAGCAGAGATGACTCATCACATAAGTCAACCTTGAGAGTAAAGCAGGTGAATAATAAAGATGTAGAATTAAGACTAATTCACATGAAGCTTTATGAAATCAAATAAATTACCTGAAATCATGCAAGCAGACCACTAAAGCAGTAGGTAAGGCTAGGAGGATGTTAGGGTGTATTAGTAGGAGTATCACAAGTTGTAAGAGGGAAGTAATAATCCCTCTTTACAAGACACTGGTTAGGCCCCATCTGGAGTACTGCATGCAGTACTAGAGGCCACACCTTCACAAGGACATTAGCCAAACTGAGGCAGTACAGAGAGGGGCAACCAAAATGGTGCAGGGACTGCATCAGAAAACATATGAGGACAGAGTAACAGAACTCAATATGTATACCCTAGAGCAAAGGAGGGAGAAAAAAGATATGACTGAAACATTCAAACATCTTAAGGGCATTAACAAGATGAAAGAGTCTAACATGTTTCAATATAAGAAAAATAGCAGGACAAGAGGACACAGCATGAGATTAGAGGGAGGCCAATTAAGGGGTAATGTGAGGAAGTTCTTTTTTTCACAGAAAGGGTGGTGGATGCATGGAATCTCCTACCACAGGAAGTGGTGGATATGAATACAGTGCAGGGCTTCAAACAGGCATGGGATAGGTATAAGGGAGCAATACAGATAAGTATGACTAGATAGGCCATTGACAGAGCAAATGCCAATGGCACATTCATAAGGTAGAAAAATAAATGGGCAGACTGGATGGGCCTTGTGGTCCTTATCTGCTGTCAACTTCTATGCTTCTATGTTTCTAAATAATTAAGGCAAATAATAGGATGTTAGGCCAGCTGACAAACTTGTTAAGTTCATTATTGAAGGAACAATAAAATAAAAATGGCATGTGAAAGAATGTACCTAAACACCCGAACATGGAAACAGTTCTTGAACAAAATAAAAGATGTATAACATTTACAACAGATAGAATTGCACAACAGGAAGAGGAGTCAATAATAAATCTGATGAAAGACCTAAAAGAGATAAAAATCTAAATCTGAAACCAATAAAAAAATAGGAAAGACATGGAGAAGGCTGAGAAACATCAAGATGTGGATGCAGAAACAAATATATCTAACTTTTCCTACTTTAGTATGGATGAAGAAATGACAGAAGAAAGGAAAAATAGGAATAAAAAATATAAAAAACTGAAGGAAACAAAGAATAAAGATCAGGTTATAGACAACAGAAGTAGGGAATATGACAGAGACTGGGAAATTATAAATAATAAAAGAACGGAAAAGGGGGAAAAGAACAAACTACTAGAAAAGTAGATGTTAAAAACCCTGATAAAAAGAAGAAGAAATAAAAGCAGATCTGAGACTCCTCACAGTATTTATTGATGAGGTACCTAGAGGAAGAAGTGAGAACCCCACAACATTAAGGATCCTTACATATAACATCTGCAAAGGGTATTGGGAGATATATTCAAGTAGAAGGATATACACTCCACATACAGATACAGAGCTGGGATTGAAAAGGGTATAATTTGTTTAGTACTCAATTCAAAGGGAACCAGCACAAAGCTCATTGAGAAGAAAAATAATTTTGCAATGTTTTGTACAATATTGGATGAAACATTTTCAAATGAGATATCTCGGAAGGAAGACAGAATTTGTGATAAAAGAAGGAAATAAGAAGAAAATGTGGATCGCTGTCCAAAACTGGGAGAAAGAAAAAATAAACTCCAAACAAGAATAACTGAGTTTATGAAACCCATAGAAACCACACACATTCTTGAAGGTGAGAGTGACATTAGTAGGAAGTTCATAAGAGGACGTACAATGAGTGGTAGACGAATAAAAAATGAGATAGTGCTAGAAGTTATATCTTCTGATTTGGAATAGCAAAGTTATCTAGAAGAACATTCAGAAGAAATAGAACTGATAGGAGATATTAGTACAGTTAGTATTACTTGGCAATGATATCAGGACACCGTATCATTAATAAGTTGGAATATATGTGGCCTTGCAACAAAAATAGAGGACTGGGAATGGCTACAAGAAATACATAAACATTACATTATTCTCTTGCAGGAAACTTGGTTGTGGAACATATCATTTATTATGGAGAGATATATAAACTGGGTAGCTAATGCTGTAAAATGTTCAAATTTTGGAAGAGCAAATGGGAATTAATCACACTAGTCTCAAAAAGTAAATTTCAAATGTGTCAAAATAAATTGTAGACTTCCATTTTCTAGGGTCTGAGGGCTTGATCTGGATAGCCCTCCCTAGCCCCTGCTACAAGCCACCGGTATCTATCATGCAAGGGTCTGAGGACTTGATCTGGATAGCCTCCCCAACCCCTCGCTGCAAGCCACTGAAATCTATCCTCACAAGGGTCTGAGGCTTGATCTGGATAGCCTTCCCCAGCCCCTCACTTCAAGTCACCGAAATCTATCATTGCAAGGGTCTGAGGGCTTGATCTGGATAGCCCTCTGCACCCCTCTCTGCAAGCCACTGAAATCTATCATCGCAAGGTACAGGACTCAGAGATTCACACTGCACACTAGTTATTTCGGATTTTAAATCCTGGCACCTTTTTCAGGCACAGCTTTGCATAAATCAAGGAGCTCCTTGTTTAGGCTCCCGCCTGCTAGATTTTTTTGATGAGCAAAATAAATTTAATTTACTGACCCCATATTGTGGCTTTTTAAGTGAATTGTCTGTTCTTTATATGCATATATGGGGTTTCTCCTTTGATTTTGTAATGATGCTGTAGTGCAGCAGCTTCATCTCTGCTTGTCTCTCTCTCTCTCTCTCTCCCACCCCTTTGACACCACTCCTACTTTCTCTAACCCCTCCCCCTGCATTGTCTCTGCTTCTAACTTACTCTGATTCCCATATTTAATGCTTTCTCTGTTGCTCTCTTTCCTTTCTACGATCTGAGGGCTTGATCTTGATAGCCCTTCCCAGCCCCTCCCTGCAAGCCACATAAATTTATCATCGTAAGGTATGGGACTCGGAGATTTGTTTATTTATTTAGTTTTGTTGACCGGTAAGTGCACTAGACAAATCCAGCCTATTTCAGGCACGACCGGGGAAGGGATACAGATGAATGCCAACTGACCTTGAACCAGATGAAACAGTTGGCGGTATTTTTAGTGAATGAGGGAAATTTGGCCAGGACACCAGGAAATTCCCCTACTCTTTTCGATAAGTGCCATGGGATCTTTAACATCCACCTGAACTACCACCAATCCAGGCAGATGGGACCTCGGTTTAACGTCTCATCCAAAGATGGCACCTCAGAACTGCAGCACCCTCTCATGCTGCACTACAGTGTCAGTACTGGGATATTATCCCAAGTGCCAGATGTGGGAACTGAACCCACAGCCCTCTGATCTCTCCTGGCCTCAGAGGTGAGTGTACTACCTACTGAGCCACTGACACTGTGATTCACACCGCACCTAGTTATTTTGGATTTTAAATCCTGGCACCTTTTTCAGGCACAGCTTTGCATAAATCAAGGAGCCCTTGTTTAAACTCCTGCCTGCTAGATTTTTTACACCCACCCCCACCTACTTGCTTTCTTAAATGCACCTAGGCTCCACCACTGCTCTTCTCTGATTGGCTTATTGGGCAATTAGGGTGGGTCTTAAAACTAGTGGTGACTTTGGTGTTCATTGATGTTACATTCCACTATGATAGCAAGTTTGCTAAACTACTCTATACAATTTCTGCAAGAAGGAGCTTGAAACTATGGATTCACAAAGGAGTTGATTGGGTGTTTTCAGGTCTGCTGTTGGAATGTGCCTATGTTTGCTTTCTCTCTATGCTCTGGTGGATATGATTCCTCATGGCACCCAAATACACAATGTATATAATGATTCCTTTCATTACTCCAATCTCTTGGCCTATGACAGACCTCACAGTACTGGTAATTGAGCCCTTAAATTCATCTGCCCTGCCAGACTTGGGTACTACATTAGCTGTGTCACCCTTCCTGATCTAAATAAGTGCAGGCATCCTATTCAGTTGTTCCTCATTTCTTGGATTAACAAAATTTGCATATCCCTCTCTGGTGATGTTGAGCCCAATCCGGGTCCAACTAATGCGGCAAATCCTATCACTTTCCTGCAGTGGTTTCTATCAAGGGCCTAAAATCGCACATATGAATATTAAGTATTTCCTCTAATTTCCTGAACTTGAAGTATTGGTTAAACTGTATTCCCAAGATATCCTTGGACTCTCTGAATCTTGTCTTAAGCCAGATATTCCTGATTCTGTGCTTAAATTAACAGGCTACAACCTATTTAGATTTGATTGTCCCTCCTCTTGGGGGTTGCTTTACTTCAGAGATCATTTCAAGGTCTCAGTACTATTTCATGGAATGCACAGCTCCAGCGAAATACTTCATGTGGAACTGACTCTTGGTGGAAACTAAATTAAACCTAGTTTGTGTCTATAATTCTCCAAAGGGGCGCTTAACTGGCCTGGATGGAATCATTGACCACCTGTCTTTTCAAAAGGGGATTAAAGAAATTATATTACTTGGTGATTTTAACCTTGGCTGGTCTAGTAGTAACTCTGGTGTATATAATAACAGTCTTGCAAAGCTTCACCTCTCCAGCTGGTTACTGGACCTACCCATATTTCTTCCAGCAGTTCACACCAATCCACATTGGACTGGATTGTCACTAATCCTGTCAGTAGAATTCTTGAAGTTGGTACCTTGCCTGACTCAATCAGTGACCACGCACCACTTTCTGTGTCTGGAATGCCAGCTGTCCTAAGCTACTTCCTAAGTTCATACAGTTCCGAGATTTTCTCAAAATTAAATATTGCAGCACTTCTGTTGGAAGTAAGATGCTTTGATTAGTCCCTTTATACCACACAACTAATGTTGATAGAACTCTCAATTAATTACTATCAAATCTCCTTCCTCTCCAAAACAAGTATGTGCCTCTCAAAAGAAGGACAATTAGGGGTGCTAAAACTAGATGGTTGCATAAGAATCTCCTCTCAGCAATGAAGAGTAGAGAAAAGCTGGGTCACTGCTAAAATGTCTAACAAACCTGATGACTGGTCTAAGTACTGATCCATGAGAAAACATGTAAAAGACATCCAAGCAGCAAAACAGCATACTGTGGTATGTTTCTTCAAAAATCCTGTGGCGATGCTAGGGGATTCTGGAACCGTGTTAAAAGTTTTTTAAGGAAAGGCCCATCCCCACCTCTGACTGAAATGACTATAAATGATGCTAACTGCAATAACCAAAGCACAATTGCTACTTCGATTAATGTTCACTTCTCTGATCTCTCAGACTTCCTGGTTAACTCTGCTTTACCCTCTGAGGAAATCATAAACCCTGTTGAATCTTTATCGACTCCGTTTAGTATTAAACCAGTCTTGACTATTGATGTATTAAGTCTTATGAGAGCCATTCCTGAACATGGCTCTCTTGGGTCCGATGAACTATTATCTAAGATCCTTAAAGTTATTGCTGCTGACATTGCAGCCCCTGCTGTGAGAATACTCAACTTATCTATTATGACCAGGACGATGCCATCCATCTGGAAAATTGCATGTGTTGTGCCAGTGCATAAGAAAGGAGACTCTAGAATGATGAGTAATTACCAACCAATTGCCATCTTATCTGTCTCGGATAAAATCCTAGAGAAGACTGTGTCTTCTCAGGTCACAGAGTATCTGCATAAAAACGATCAATTATTTCCAGCCAAGCATGGCTTTAGGTCCGGCCACAGCACAACTACAGCACTATTACAATTTACTAATGATGTGCTGCTAAACATGGACAAAGGAAAACACACTGGGGCCAATCTTATCGACCTCACAAAGGCCTTTGACTTTGTTGACCACTCTCTTCTGCTCCAAACTATCCTCTCTTGGTTTCTCAAATTCTGCCACAGCCTGGTTTGGCAGTTACCTTCTGGGTAGGCAACAATTTGTTCAAATAGGGAACGTCGCATCTGATCTTGTCTCTACCTCAGTTGGTGTTCCCCAAGGTTCTATTCTTGGTCCCCTCCTTTTCTGTCTCTCTATAAATAATCCTCCCCCCCAATCTGGATTGACTTTGTCTCTTTTCTGTGCAGAAAAGATGGTTATCTACTCTGCCGCTAATGACATTTCGGCAGTTTGCACCTCCCTTCAATCTACCTTTGACTGCTTCTCAGCTTGGCTAAAACAAAATAAGCTCCTACATAACACTAGCAAAACAGTGTCAATGCTTTTTGGGACTTCCCCTAGGCTAAAAGCTTGTCATATGGGACTTTCCCTTCATGGACCTGATGGCATAACTCTGGATACAGCCACATCCTTCAGATACCTTGGGATGACTCTTGCCATCACTGGACTTTAATCTTCATGTTGCAGCCACTTGTAAGGCACTGAACAGTAAACCTGGCCTGGTTTCCAAGGTAAGATCCTCCCTAAATACAACAGCCAGGCTGGCCATTGCTCAGGGAATTCTTTGACCTTGCCTCAACTATGGGTCTATAGTCTACCTTAATGCTAGCAAGCAAGTAATCCAGAAATGGAGCACTTGTTATAATAGTATCTGCCGCTTCACCCTTGCGGCTCCTAAACTAACACATCACTGTCAGCTCTATTCTTTTCTCAGCTGGCTCAGCCCATCCTCCTATCATCTGTACACAGCTGGTTGTCTGGTCAATAAATTAACCTGGACTAGTACTCCAAGATCCCTTGTAACTCTACTAAAACAACCTGACTTGCTCTATATGCTGAGATCTACTCAAAATGCTTCCTTAGTTATGCCTAGATGTCTCACCAAGAAGGGTGAACCTGCATTTGCTGTATCTGTTCCCAGAATGTGGAACACCCTGCCATTCTATGTTAAACAATCGGCTACTCACCAGGCCTTTCAAAAAAGTTTAAGAACTCACCTTATGAGCTCAAGTCTGTGCTCCTGCTCTACCTCTTGCTTGTCTCCACTCACTTGCACTACTACCACTGATCTTCCACCTTGAGAGCGGTACTTCCTTTCAGCACTTATGTATCCCCAATGTTTGTTGTATATGTATTTTTTAGTCAATTATACTGTTTTTAAAATTCTATGAAAGTTTATATAACTGTGATTACTGTTTATCCTCATGCTATGTATATTCTACTTATTGTTCCTGAATGTGCCATGTATTCTAAATTGTCATGTGTTACTGTATTTTCCTTCCAACTAGATGTTTTGTATTCTGTTGTGGACACTATGTATCTGCTGTTTCTGATGTAACCTCCGGGTCATGCCTGAAAATAGGCAAAATCTCTTGTCTAGTGCACCTACCTGGTAAACAAAAACGAAATAAATAAAAAAATAAAAATAAAATATTTTCTATGTACCAGGGTGAAACCTAAAGATGAAATATAATTTGTTGTTACAAATGCATACATTTCACCAATTAATGTACAATATATGAAGTCTGCCTTGGAGACATTGAATGCTGCTTTAATAATAATACAGGATGAGTCACCAAACATTCCTGTCATAATTATGGGTGACTTCAATGCTCATATTGGAAATGAATTGGAAACATATTCCAGTGATTCACAACTGGATAATACATGCAAAATACCAATTAGAAATTCCAGAAATGTGGTGAGAAATAAAAAAGTAGATCACTTATTGGAAACTGCAACATCTAATAATCTAAGAGTAGTTAATGGACATGTACAGTAAATAGAGGTGTTCATGGTGAGTGGGCATTTCCAACTGGAAAGGGTGGATGTTTGTTGGACCTACATATGACATATTTTTCTTTTAATTTGATTAAGACATTTTTGTCAGACCTTTTGTTAGATAGTGATCATTTTACAATTGTCTTAGAGATTAAAACAGGGAAATACTCTACACCATTAAATAGGATAGATGTGGAACAAGCTGACAAATACATGCAGATACATCATAAGAAGTTGATTAGGTGGATAATTACTGTGAAGGAAAATATCCTGCTGTAACTACGAAAACTGAAGATTATTATTGAACAAGATCAGACAGATTCAGGTTTTAATTCTAATCAAAAATATTAATTTTACCTAGACAATTTGAAGAAAAAAATTAATTATACAGAAAGTAGAAATCTGAAAACATTTAAAATTAGGATATAATAACTGGATTGATGCTGAGTGCAAGAATATGAAACATACGGTCCATAAGATTAGAAGATTAGCTCAAAATGTACTTAATATAGCCCCAAAATCACAAATAAAGAAATTAAAAAAGAATATAACCCTTTATTAAGGTCCAAAAAGTGAAACCATAAAAATAAGATGTTGCATAAACTTCAAGACACAGTACACAATAAGGATGCAAAATGATTCTGGGAGATGGTTGCACATGGGACAGTGAACATCCATTTCAATACAATCTCTGTTCTATAAACACATACATGGTTAAACATTTTTAAAGATAAATATGAGACTAGGGAAATGGTAGATTATATCCAATGGTAGTAGCCAACTGGTTAGTGAAGATAAATTGAATCATGCACTAAAAATGCACAAATGTGGGATATAGTAATAAAGGAATGGAATAATTTAACAGATTTATTCTCAACTGAATATGATGTGCCTGGGTCAATAAAATCTCAACCCAACAGCAAGGCCCCAGGGGAGGATGGAGTGAAGGCTGAAGTGTTTCTTTCACAACCTGATTGGTGGGCAGGGCTACTTTGCATATTGTTTAATTATATTTAGAAATTTAAGGCACTACCAAATGAAAGGAAAAGTAGCCTAGCTGTACCACTGCATAAAAATGTCCTAGTAATAGTCCAGAAAACTATAGATCAATAGGTTTACTGTGTATAGGTCTTAAAAATCTTTACATGGGTAATTATTAATAAATTAGAAATGTGTGTTTTGGATAATCACTTAATTTCTAAATTACAAACAGAATGAAGGAAGGGATAGGGTACAATGGATAATGGCAGGGATATTCAAAGCTTTGCAATGTGTGCAAAATTTTGCACCTGGATAGCAATGGGTTATCACTGGACCACAATATTCAAGACATAAAATAGGCGCGGTGCAACATGATAGCACTGGTGCAAAGAAATGATGTATGCAAGGGGCAAAGTGAAGGGTGGGTACCTGCATAAGGCTCAACGGTATATTCAACGGTATAGAACCACACTAGGCCACTTTGCACAACACATAGTGTGGTGCTACCTACTACCTTTAAAAGGCAGGTCTTAACCCAGGGCAATCCACAGAGGGTGTGTGGCCATTGTTGCAAACCAAGATGGCATTCATCAGTAATGCTGTGATGATGTACCTGATGGTTGAGGTAGTCCAGGAGGAGGAGAGGAACCAGGCCCACCTTGGCCACAGAGCAGGCCAGGAGGAGATATGCTGCACACAGGTTGTACCAGCCCAGAGTCTCCTATGTGACTGCCTGATGAACACATCATTGGCTGGTACAAAATGAACATGGACATGTTGAGGCAGCGATGTGAACTCTTGCATGAGCAGCTGCAGCTCAACACAAGACACAGTCATGCCATGACAGTTGAGGAGAAGGTGACAGCAGCAATGTGTTTTCTAGCCACTGGGACATTCCAAACCTCTGTGGGAGACACCATCAATGTATTGCAGTCTGACACCTCCTGACTCAGTTCCTAGAAGTTTTTCTGCCACACTCTGCTGAATTCATAGCATTCCCCAGCACAGCAGCAGACTGCAGAGAAACAATGCAGCAATTCTATCAAATTGTGCACCTACTGTACCAGCTGTATTCAGTGCCATTGACTGCACCTACATTGCCATCCATGCACCACTTGGCATTGACAGTGATATATATGTAAACAGGAAGGGATTTCACTCCATCAATTGGCAGGTGGTGTGTGATGCAACTGGGCACATCAGCAATGTCTGTGCACAGTACTTTGGCAGTGCCCACAATGCCTTTATATGACATCAATCAAGACTGTGCCAGGCCTTTGAGAAGAGCAGGATACCCAGTAGGCACTTTGTCCATGAGTATCGGCAGCCACAACAATCAAACACCAAAGTGGGTGACAGTGCCTAGCAACAGTAGACAGGGTGGAGGGGAGGGCAGAGGGCAAGGGGACAGCAACAGACATGACATATATAGGCAAAGGCCAGAAAGAGATAAAATGCAGCTAGCATGTCCACATGCCTATACCTTGAGACCCTGGCTCCTAACACTGGTACTCTGTCCAACCACAGTGGCCAAGGAGAGGTACAATGAGGCACATGCCACTACTAACAACATCAAAAAGAGGTTCTCTGGCATAGTTAAGATGCATTTCTGCTGTCTCAGCAGTTCAGGTGGTGCCCTACAGTATAGCCTCAGAAAGGTATGCTGAATATTTCTAGTATAATGCATGCTGCACAGTATGGTGCTAAACCATGATAAACATGCACCTGAACCTGTGGTACAGTCAGACAGTGACCCAGAGCCAGCGGTCCAGGGGATATTAGAGCAACTCAAGAGAAGAGATCCTCAAACAGCTCACAGGTCCCTGGAGTACCAGAGCAGCATCATGAGAACACTATCCCGGATGGGAAGGTGAGTGAATACAACACAGACAACCAATATGTCATGAAGAGTGTCTTTAATATGTGTGACATAAAATGAACAGTACAGAACAGTGACCACAGTGCAAAACCATGGAGTACCACATAATGTAACTGTACTGGCGATGGATTCAGATGATGACAGTGTGTGTGTGTGGCTCACATGGGTGGGTAAATGATGGGTGTGTAGTGTTCAGGGTGCAGATGTGAGGTGTCATAGTCAGGATGTGTAGTGTGGGTGGTGTGTATGTCAGTGAATGAGTGAGTGAGTGTGTGTGTGTGTGTGTGTGTGTGAGTGAGTGTGTGACTCAATGGCCCAGGGTGCCTACCACTACACACATGACATTTCCCTTGTTGGCAGGACACGGAGGTTGGTGTGCTGTGTGCCGATGACACAAGAGATGAGGACTGCGGGGATGACTGTTCTGCAGCACACCTGTGACCACGTCATGTCAGTGCCCCAACCAGGGAGCTGGTCGGCCATGATGCCATGCCCAGCCTGTGGAGGACTGCGATGTGGTAGTTAAAGACCCTGAGCCCACACCCCATGTGCATGATGCACACCGGGGTACACTTGTGGACCACCTGCGCTGAGTGGTGTTGGTGCCCTGCCAACCTGCCATGTCTGCAGGCCACACTGCCTCAGTGTGCTCCCTCACGGCAGCAGTGAGGTCACCAAAACACTGTTCCACAGTGGTCAGAATGCATGTCATGTGCTCCTCTTCCAGCTGCTCTGCACAAAGTAAGCCCGAACTAACAGTCTCCCGTAACTGGGACAGTTCATGCCTAACCTCTTGCTAGAAGTCATGCAGGTCCTGCTGAGTGGTGGTCTGGGACTCCAGGGTGGTCCAGACCAGAGATTGGGTACCTTAGCCATCTGGGCCCAGAGCTGACATCCCACCCTGGCTTGCAGGTGGGGGTGGTGGCAGATGGTGTTGATTGATGGTGCTGCTGTGGTCACTGCTGCTGCTGCTGTAGTCTGGCGGGGGCTGTGTGTGATGTTGGGCCTGTGCTGCACCCTCTGGCTTACAGAGTATATCCAAAGGCATATGTTGGACAGCTGCCAATCCATCATCATGCTGCTGTACCCAGGTGCCATGGCCTAGGATGTCCTCCACCCACCCTGCACCTGTGTGTGCAGGCCCCACAGTTCCCAGCCCTTTGCACCCATCCACAATGCCACCTGCCATCTGCTCATTATCTGATGAAGAGTCCCCCCAACCAAGGTCACTGCCTAGATTGAATGCGAGCACAGGGTCACATGTGATCTCCTTGACCTGTGTGTCTTCAAGGTCATTATCATCATTGTCCCCGTAATCCATGATGGCACACCCTGCCTGATGAGTAGCATGTCCCAGTGGCCCTTGATGGTGTGCTGCCGATGCTGGTCCAGTGGTGACTACCATGCCTGATGTCAATGGGACAGCCTGTGGTACATCATCATCCTCATCCACATGTCCATGCTCCTGTTGTGCCATGGTCGGATGCTCATTCTGTGCTGTGAAGCAAATGGAACAGTATCAGAAGCTTGTACTGCACAATGGTATCCAAAGCCATTACCATAACATGCACCACCCAACAGTGAGGATCATGCAGAAAGCACATGCATGCCCCTTTGCTGACCATGTGTATGATACTGCAGCCAATGTGAACACCCCCAGCCAGGGCACACAGCAAATGGTGCAGCTGTACAGTGACCACTGTCACTACCAACACATGCACACAGATGTGTCACACATCCCTGAAATGCACCACAACAGTTCCATGGGTGTGTGTGGCAAGTGCAATTGGGCCACTACAGTGGAAAGGTGGCAAATGCCCCCTGTAGGTGTCATGCAGACAATGGAGGGGTCAGGTATTATCTACCCTGGGGTGTGTCAGCAGTGTGTCACATTCCCTGCCATTGACCCCCCCCACTGCCACTGGCCTCAGGGTTGATGCCACCAATGCCAGGATGGGGTCCACTCCCACTGGTCGATGGTCTGTGGTCCTCCCCTGTCCACAGGTGGTCCCTGAGCCATTGTGCCTCCTCATCCTTTGCTCTCCACAGTCGGTGGTTCCACCTCTTCCTGCCCGAATCAGTGCTGCGCTCATGACCACCCACATCATTGACCTCTGCTGTAATTTGATCCCACATTTTGTAGACAATAGCATCAGATGGCTTGTTATGCCACATCACCTGCTTCCTCATTTTAAAGCCATGAACTAGGGCCCACAGCTCATCGTCGGAGAACTTATGTGCACAGAGACATGCCTGCCCATCTGCATCACCTGTATGGGACAGATGGAATGGTAATGGTGAGTTACAGGTGGTGACATTGTGCGCACGTGTGGTTGTGTACCTGATGGACATGGCACCAGACTAAATGGACAGGCCGTGCCAGGCTTTGTATACCTGATGCATCTGACTGTAGTGCCACACAGTGTGAAACACAGTCTATATTATGGCCACAGTGTACTGCACCAATGCCTTTCATGCCCTTTCCTGTGCACAAGACAGCACCAATCACACGCTGGCAGGACATGCACATTGGAGGGATGCCTATCTGCCATGCATGTAACCAGCTGGGTGTGTGTGGTACTCAGCATATGGTAGCCATGTCTGCCCACAGTACTTTAGTCCCATAGGGTCTGTGAGTCTGTCGTGTTGCACTTACACACATTGCTGGGGACATGGGGCATCTGGCAGGATGTTATGGTCTTCCTCCATGGCACACATATGCCTCTGCTGCTGACTGCCCTCCCCATCCACTAACATCAATGTGTATGTGCACTCCACCCAGCTGCCCATGATATGGGCATACATCACTGGCATTGGCACTGTGTCCTGCCAACCCACTGCACAGTGATATGCAACACCTCAATCAGCTGCAGCAGCCTGCCCTGCCTCACCAAGTGACAGGGAGAAGACCTATGCGGTGCAGTGGGGATGCATGTGGTGCAGCACCACCAAGGTGCCGAGGCCCTAGGCCCCCGCCCCCAACCACCCCATTGCACCAGTGATGTTGGCAGTATGCAGGGATTCATGTCCCACAGTGTGGTGCACAATGGACACCTACCCCACCACATGGCATGCCCCCTGTGTACAGAGAACACTGTAACAGTGTGGCCCATGCAGCAGTCCTGCAGCATGTCAGCCTACAGTGCAGTGTACACATCACAGCAACATGCCACACATCTCCCATGCATGCTGACAACTACCCATCTGTACATTGTATTGACATTCCAAACAGCAGGATGCTCGGTGGTGTTTACTGACCTGTCTTGACCTGTTGTAGCTCCTGGGACATCCTGCAATCTATGTTTTCAAGCAATTCCCTCTACAGCAGTGCAGTTCCTGTCAGCTACACAGGTGGTGCACTAGTTGCCCTTAAATAGCATGGCTGGGCAATCCACCTTATTAGCCATGCAGATAAGGTTGTAATGATATGGTAATGTGTATTTTTTCCCGCCAGTTACACAAGTATCCTCATTAGCATACATCCTTTGAGTATAGCAACTATTGGCACCGGGCAAACTGTTAGCGTCGAGCAAACCAGACAGTCATTTACACAGTTCTATTGCATTAGTGCTGTGCTACAGAGCTATTGTTTGTTGTAGCAGTGCATGCTCACAATGGCCTCCTGTCATGGGGTCACAGTGGGGTCATGCATGCGCGGTGCATGCGCTTCCTGGTAGCGCGTCGCTAATGTGATAGCAAAGCCTTGGACTCACTCAGTACAGCACTTGTCAAGGGAGCATTTCAGGTGTGGCAAGAGTGCTGGGAGGTGCCCAATCAAGCAAGTTCAGGACTTCTTTGGAGTATGACTTCATGCAGGAGGCTCGGGCAGTTGTCCACAGGGACAGGATGTGGGGTATGTGGAGACTGCAAACCTGGTGGAGTTGGTGCAGCAAAGGCACAAGTGACTGTTTAGGGAGGTGAGGGAGGGTGACTTGCCCCATAGACAGGTCTGGGCATCCATTGCCTGCAACCTGTCTGGATGGACAGGAATAGTCAGGGATGGGGAGAAGTACTGCCACCAGTACATGGATATGCAGTAGAGGCAGCCCTGCCAGCTGAAGAACTTCAAGCACATGGTCCAGGATGGGACTGTGCCTGTGCCGGGCAAGTGTATTGCATTGCCGTGGGTATACATGCCATCTGTGTGTGAACGTGTGTGCCTACACATGTGTCTGTGTGTATCTGTTATAGTCTATGTATGTGCGTATGCATGTGTCCCATTACATATGTACATCACTGTTGTGTGTGTTCTGCCCATGGTTGCCTGCATGTGGCCACAATCCACACCCTCATTGGCAAGCAGCCATGCCTGGTGTGCACAGTGTCTACATGACAGGGCTGTGTTGCTTCCTATGTCTGGGGTTGTGCATGGCACAGATGCCAGTGTGTCTGCATACTGCTCCAGGGTGGGAGGAAGACACCAGTTTGCTCTGTGACATGCCATAAGTGGTGGGGGTGGACTATGGTTGAAGGTACCTCTGTGTACCATGGGCGTTGCTGGTGCATACCATGGCTTTTCCACATGTACTTACATTGCTGTACACTATTCTTCCTATAGAGCACAACAGCAGGAGCTGGGATGGTGACAGAGCCCAGGAGGATGGCTGGGGAGGCAGGATCCACAGCGACAGGCAGAAGGTGCCAGCCATGCCTCAGTGAGTGGAGAAGGCAGTGATGGGCAGCATAGCATGTTGCATAAGTACCATGGTTGGTTTCACACTGTCCTACATGTGCAGTGGGGTGGGGTATGTGCATGGGTTGCCATTGAGTCCTTGAGTGCACATGGCAATGTACCTGGCACTGTATTGTGACACATGGATGGGGCTGGGCTACTGTATTGGCATGGTGTACTATTGGTCTGGATGGGCGGATGGCATAGTGCTGTCCTGGTGGGGGGGCTTTATGGGGCTGTAGTGCTGTACATGCCTGTTTTGCTGTGTCCATCATGTGTGCATATGGGGTTTTGCTGTCCTGGGGGGGGGGCTATGGTCCTATAATGACATTTGTTCTGGTGTCCTTGCAGTGGCTCATTTGTGTGCACCTGTCATGCCGGGGGTGGATGAGGCTGGGCTACTGTATTGGCATGGTGTAATATGGGTTTGGATAGGCAGATGGCATAATGCCATCCTGCTCAGGAGGGGATTGGGCTGTGGTACTGTACCAGCCTGTGTTACACTGTACCTGGAATGGGTGATTGGCCTACTGCTGTCCAACGGAGAGTGAGCCATGGACTGTATCCCTTTGTTACATGGGGTTGACTTTGCACTGCAGTTCCACATTGTGTACCGCTGTCATGGTTGTGCTGTGGTTGTGGGTGGGGGCCCAGCCACATACCCTGCACCTCTCCAGTACAGGCTGCATTCCATAATACAAAGGTGTGGTTGTGGGCATTCCTGTGGTGGGTGTGCTCTGCTATGTTTCTTATAGCTCTGTTCCTTTGGGCAGCATGTCCCAATGTGTTTGTGTCATCCCACAGTTTTTTTGTGCCCTGGGCCACTGTCCTTGTCACTTCGGGGGCTGCCTGTGTGGTCGCACTGTGTGACTATGTGCTCCACTGGGCTGTGTAGACTGTGTTGTTTTGTGGTGTTGCCATTGGCCTTCCATTCCTGTTCATGTACTTTGGCTAAGTGGGTGGTGCCTGTGTGGTCATGTTTCAGCATACAGGTGCATATTGGGTTGTGCAGGATGTTCTCCGTTGTATTGCCACATGGGCATGGTTGTTGGGACATAATGTCCACCCCTGGGCCCTCTGCCTGGGGTGTGCATTGTACTTTCTTGTCGGTGTACTATCCTGACATAGTCCCCCTTCCTCCTCTAGGTCCATGTTGGAGCTCACTATGGGCCACATGGCTTGAGGAGACAGAGAGGAGGGATGCCCTGCTATGCTGCATGGTCTGCCAATAGAGAACAATCATGGAACAACAGGTGGTCCTCATCGCGGAGACACGATGGGTGACTGCAGCCCTGGAGGCATGGCTGCCAGACCCATCCAACATGAAACATTAGGACTCTTCCCTTTTCCTTTTGCTTTACTCCCCCCCCTTACTGGATTGTTGGTTTTGTTGCTGCCTTCTGTTCATTTTTGATTTTGTGTCCCTTTCCCCTTTCCCTATTTTCATTACATTGTTTTGTACTAGTGGTTGTTGTTGTATTTGTTATAGTTTTAGTAGTAGTTTATTAGGTATTAGTAGTAGTAGTGCTAGTGGTGATAGTGTTGTTAGTAGCAGTAGTAGTAAATAGTAGTAGCAGTAGTAGTAATAATTGTTGTAGTAGTAGTCATAATGTAGTAGTAGTAGTACTAGTTTTACTGTTAGTTTGGTTACTGTTTGTGGTATATTTTTGTTGTTCATGTTTTTGCTTTTCTGTTATTATTATTGTTGCCTTTATTTTCTCATTGTGACATCATACATTCCACTTTCATGACTTTACTGTATCTGGTGTTATTTTTGGGTGCATGGGGTTTTCCAGGTTTGTACTGTGCTGGTTTTTTCATTCATGGTCCTGGGCATTACTGAGCTTTGGCATGGTTGGGTGTGTGTCATATTCTGGGTTCTTCACTGCTGTCTGCTCTTGGGATCACATTCAGGGCTGTACTTCTTTACAAGTGTACCAGGACATAGCAGGCTCACCACTGCACTATGTTCCTGTGGGTGTTTGCACTGCCTGCCTGAGTGCTATCTTCCGAGCTGTCTTATTTGTAATATTCAAGCTGTCTTATTTGTTATATTCAGTGTTATCTTACTTCCTGGGCTAATTTAGCACTGCACTCCCAGCCTGATTTGCCTGGCTTCCTTTGCATGCTATATTCAGCAGGTTTAGCAACTGGCTATTCCTTCTGAATAAAGCGGGCTATTGGTTCCAGACTAATTAACATGCTGGGCAGCTCTAATTTATCCCTGGGGTAAAGTTTTGAGTATATGGCCCAATGTGTTCATATTGAAGATTTTATCTGATAAATACACTGTTAATACAAAGGGGGCCTTATATGTAGCCCTCTTGGATGTAAATTCTGCTTTTATAATGTAAATAGGGGTCTATTAGGGAAATTTTGCAATCACAAGGAACTAATCACAACCTCTTAGAAATGTTGAAGTCACTACACTTAGATAATAGGGCATCTGTGAGAATTTCAAGGCAAGGTATAACTACAGAAGGAATAAGAACTGAGAAGGGGTAAAGAAAGGTGTCTGTTAGCCACTCTTCTCTTCAATTTATACATAGACCAGCTTATTAAAAAAGTGTGTAGTATAGAAACATTTCCTCCAGAGATTAATAAGCAGAACATAGGCATACTTTGTTATGCAGACAACATTCTGTTATGTTCACAGACACCACTGGGATTGAAAAGAGTCATTGGAGCAACTATGGAATAACTGAATACAGTGTACCTAGATAGTAACCCTAGCAAGTCAAACAGTTATTTTCGGTAACTCCAGGTGTTGAGAAGATATTTCCTGGAAAATTTATAATATTAATTTTACAATTTCCAGAACTTATAGATATCTAGGCTTTTATTTAGTTGAACAGGCAGCTGGAAATATCATACTGAATGCACCAAAACACAAGCTTATCAGTCCTCCAAGGCAATACTCAGATTCTGCAGAATGTTTTCAAGTAATTCTTTTAAGGTCCTAAGACAAACATTTGACGTAAAAGTCATCAGTATTTTATTTTATGGGGCTGAGATTTGGGCCTTCAACAAGGAAGCATCAGATTTGGAGACAGAGCAGAATGTATTCTATAGACAGATTATGGGTTTAAATAGAGATATTGTACAGCTACATCTTTCATTAAAGAGAATTCATTCTAAATTCATTTGCCTTGATGGCTCAGATAAGAGCTATTAAACTATGGAAATAAATGGTGATACTTCCGGATAATAGAATCTTGTCTACAGTATGTGTTGGAAAGAGTCACTTGGAAAAACTAGGAAATATAAATGGTTTGAACAGCTAAATAATTTACTTAAGAATATTGTCATAATAGAGCTAAGGGATGGGTATGCCATTAATAGTGTTGATAACTATGTCAGGACTGCAACTGAATTGACAAACAAGGGGTGAGAGCCACGCTTTGATGAAATGTCAACTTAACGGTAACTCTCCCACTAATTGTGACTAAATAGTGATAAAGCTTGTGTACTAGGAGTTAAAAAGTGTCCAGAAATTCTCCGTTATTTAACGCTCACATATCTAGATTATACCTGCAAGTTTGAATAAATTATCCTGCACAATTACATTTTTATTATCTCTGGAAGTTTTCTGCACCTCCCCAAATCAAGGATGCCATTTGACAGTCGCTTTGTGTGGCGAACACTCTAGCCCGACCCGGTGCTTCACCCACAGGCTCTACAAACAGGCAAGGAGGGAAAAACTTAGTGACGAGTTATAACAAGCTAGCAAACAAAGGTCACAATACTGATTTAAACATTAATGACATTGAATTTATTAAAAAAAGCTGCAAAACATGCATATAGATATAGTTTCATTAAAAAAACAAGCTGATTCTGATCGGGACAAATCCACAGTCATGGAAGAAAGAATTAGCACTTTAGAGGAAAGACTGGCCTTTTTGGAAGAAAACAAAGGTAAAATAGAGGATTCCTCCACTAAAGTATGTACACAAGTTGAACTTCTCAGCACAAAAATTGATGATTTGGAAAACAGAAGTAGATGTAACAATTTGCAAGTATTATGGGTGCCTCAACTTACAGAAGGAAATGACATGATAAGGTTTTAATGGACTTTATTCCATTGATTTTTAATTCTTCTTGGCAGTGCCACTAGAAATTGAAAGGGCACATAGGTCCATGAGGGCTCTTCTAAACAGGGCAGAAACCCAGGTCCATCATTATTCGTTTTCAAGGTTCAATATCAAAGAGGAAATACTATCACTGGCCAGACAAAAGAAGGCTCTGTATTGGGGAAAAGAAAGGATTTTTATCTTCAAGGACTATTCAGCTGAAATTGGAGAAAGGAAAGCATATAACAAAATAAGATATGTTTTGCAATCACTTGGAGTATGTTATTACATTAAGTACCTAGCCATTATGGTGATAAAAGAGGAGGAGGGTCACATAATTTTAAATTGCCAGATGAGGCTTGGGAATTTATTCAAAGAATGGTCTGATGCCAATCACATTATGACTGCAAGGTCTAATTTTAAAGCTGGTTCACAGCATAATCAAACAACCACTGTCAGTTCAAAAATGCTGAGAATTCCATGATGGAACACCAGGCCCATGCTCAGAATGCCCAGGATACTGCATGTGCACTGCCCTCTTTGTCACACACTTGTTCTCCATCTCATGCCAGCTTGAATAAAAAGTTGAATAATCCTGTGCTTAAAATTCCAGCAAAACAACCTGACAGGTATCCTGATAACAAATCTACCCGTCCAAAGACAGCAGCTTGGTCTTCAAAAATTACTCGTAAATCCCAAACTTTCTTCAAAAACAAGCCTGCTAGCATGTCTTCTGCCAATACAAAAAATTACCACAGTAATGGATGGCTCCAGAATTCTAACAACCTAGACATCACTTCTCTTACCAAAAGAAATTCATATGTAGTACCTGAATGTCTGTCAGGCCCTTTCAGCCCGGTTGCAGACATGTTCGAGGAATCTTCTTTCCCGGAGTGTACGCAGGATACTTTGAGTGATGTGGAGTCATGACATGGGAACTGCAATGCATTGTGAGGTTTCATTCATGCATGCAATGGGATAAACTAAGAGAAACTTTCCTATTTCCATGACAACTGGTGGATTGAGGTCACATGGTTTCCCAAATCCCCCTGATTTTAATACTGAATTGTATTTATGCTGATTTCAATGTTTGCAAACATTTTCTAAGTTTTCTTTAGGTCTAATACAGTTAGAATGGATCGTTTTCTTTAGAATCCAAACATTATGGCTTAGTGATTATTTTAGTTACAACAAAGGTTGAACTTAATATTAGGAGGTCAAAGGTTACTTCCGGACATAAAGCTCTGCATAGAGAATATATATCTTGTGCAGGTAGAGCATTTCTTCTTTAGTAGGAGTATTTTAGTAAAGCATGTAAACAAGTTAATCTATTATTGTCCCTTCATGGGTGTTATTGCTGGATTGGATCCTACTCTTACATCCTGGCAAAAAGGAGGGGGGATTAGTTTTTTCTTTGAAAATAATGATCAAAAGCAATAAAAAGGGAATACAGGTATACTATGATGAAGATGTTATGAAGGTCAACCATTGTTATGCCCACTTTATTTTTGTTCATTTTACTATGGTTTTCAGTTAACCTGTAGTGCTTTACCAGCTCTTAAAAGCTGGGAACAAATGCTTTAATAAAAAGAGACTAAGGCTGGCATAGATGGCATAGCAGACAGGTTACTGGTGGTTATATGCACACCTTTATTTATGCCTTTAGAGTTGATATTCATTAACTGTCTATCTTTCTTATAGACTGAATCCTATGGAAAGTTTAAAAGCTAGCCCCTGAGCTATTGTGAGCATTACACTGAAGATTGGGCAACTGATTTTAAGCAAGATAAGTGCTGTCTACTACAGTTTCAATGTTTTATAAACAAAAGAGTTCAAAATAAAGTCCTGACAGAGGTTATTCAGTACAAGATTTGCTCTTTAGTTAGCAAATCATTTTGGTTGCCTTTGTTTCCCCCCCTTCATTTCATTTCACATATTATGCCACATGGTGTTGGATTATTAAGGGGTGTAAACAGTTTTAACTTAACAATATGATATAAGAGACAGTTTTTTAGACCAGTAGGATTACCTAGATAGGACAAATCTGATGTAAAACTGATACATGGCAAATGTGGGGCCATCGTTTAAGCTGCCTAAAAGATCAGTGTTTTCACTTTGAGGATTCCTCAGTGAGGTTACATGCGTCTTCTTCTTGTGTCTATTTAATTGTGTTGCTAATACAACAGATAACATTTTATAGAGTATAAGTATTGTGTTTTCTGTTTATTTGTGTGTTTTTTAGGAAACATCTTAATAATCTTCTTTATATTCATTCCAAGTTATTTCAGTTAAGATAACTAGATCTTACACTTACAATCTGTTTTTTGCTTGGTGTTTTAATTTATAGAGTTATTTATTTACAGAATGAGTTCAGTAACATTAGTTCGGAATATCCTAGGGTTAGGTTTGCCTATTAAGAGGTATAGAGTTCTAAACCATCTTAAAAAACATAATATAGATGTGGCATTCTTGCAAGAAACCCACCTGGTTCCAGAGGAAGCAGACAAACTTGCATGTAGTTGGGTTAGCTCAGTTTTTCATTGCTGTGTCTCTTCCAAAAAAAGAGGGGTAGCTATCTTAATTCAAAAAGGAGCCAATTTTTTAAAGCATAGTCATCTGACAGATTCTGAAGGAAGATTTCAAATTCTACTAGGTAATTTATATGGCAGAGATGTAGCCTTGTGTAATGTGCATGCTCCCAATGTTCAAACTCAACAGAAAAACACTTTCCAGTCTCTGGCTTATGCCCTTGCAAATATAGGGAATTACAAGATTATTCTTGGGGGAGATTCTAATACAGTGATGGATCCTCTGTTTGATAGATCCAATGGGCAGGATTCACATAGCATTTTGGGACTAAGTCCCACTCTTCAACCCCAGTTGCACTTTGAAATTGCTGCAACTGCGGAGCAGGCGATCCACAGCTGCAGCAGTTGCAGAGGGTGTTACGGCAGATCCCACTGGCTGTAGCAGCCTCCCACAGCTGTGGTGCTCTCCCTGGCAACAGCACCCACAAGCTGCCATAATCCATGGAGCTGGTCATACTCCAGCTCCACCTTAGTGAATATCTGCAGCTGTGGGGCGACCTGCAGCTTTGCAAGTGGCAACCCACTAGCACACTGAGGTTTTCCCACAGCTGCGGGACCTTCCCTGATGTTTGTAAATCCTACCCAATGTCTCTAAACTAAACAAGCTATCCAATACTCAAGGGACTATTCATAAAGTTCTGAATGACCTGGGCCTGGTTGATGGGTGGAGACTAATACATCCTGATGTCAGAGACTGCTCTTTTCTGTCTGTCAAATTTGGGACTCTTAGTCAATTAGATTATTTTTTTTCTTCCCATGGATTTATGCAATAATATAAGCAGCATTTCTTATGAAAATTTATTTACATCAGATCATTGCCTTTTGAAAAGTTCCCTGGTGTTTGAGAATAAATCAAAATAAGACTAAAAGTTGTAAATTTAATATATCTTTATTAAAGGATGACAAATTCATTAATTGGATACAGGAAGAGTCCAAGGCCTATTTCAAAATAAATTGCAATGGATAAGTTACTCCCAGACAATCTGGGATGCTTATAAAGTATATATAAGGGCAAATGCATACATTATGCCTAAAAAAAAAATAAGAAAAAAATTAAAACTCTAAAATAAATGGAAGAATCATTGGGGCAAATACTGACTGTCTTGAAGCAAAATGTTCCTAATAAAAAGATTAAAGTCATGGGCTCAAATTTGACATAAATAGAGTACATTCTGAGAAAATTGAATATTCACTATTTAGGGTAAAATAGAATTACTGGGAAAGGCGGGGAGAAAGCTAGTAAGTTACTAGCCTACAGACTAGCAAAATTCAAAATCAGAACAATATTAAAGAAATCAGGGGTCCCTCTGGAAAAACAACATATACTGTAACTGTAAAATCATTAATGATCGTTTGAAGAATTTCTTTGAAAACCTATATAAATCTAAAGGAGATTTGCGGTCAGATATGTTAGTTAAGTTCCTAAATTCAGTGAACATTCCAAAATTAGCCACTGAAGACAAACAAATGCTAGATAGGCCAATAGTACTACAAAAGATTTCTGAGGTCATAGTGCAAGCTCTTAAAGGGAAAGTTCTGGGACCAGGTGGATTTCCTAGGGAGTTTTATAAAATGTTTAATTCCACTGTATCACCTCACCTGTTTAATGTTTTCCAATTCTCTTTCCAAGAGGGACATTTGCCTGACTCCATGAATGAAGCGTATATTTGTTTATTGAGTAAAAAGACAAAGACCCCCCTTGAGTGTGGAAATTATAGACCAGTATCTTTATTAAATTTTGATTATAAGGTCCTAGCTAAAATCTTAGCTACCAGGCTGTCTAAAGTAATTGGCAGGTTAGTGAGTAAAGAGCAAGTAGGCTTTTTAAAAAGTAGACAGGCAGTTGATAATTTTCTGAGACTGTTTTCAATTATCTGGAAGGCCTGTTCTTTCAAATATAGTACCTCTTCAGCCATTGCCTTGTTTCTGGATATAGGCAAAGCATTTGATTCATTAGAATGGAAATACTTTTATAAAGTGCTAGAAAGGAATAATATAGGTCTAGGTCTGATAAAATGGGTCCACACATTGTACAATGCCCCCAGAGCTTGTGTTATCACTAATGGATTGAAATCAGAAACTTTCCATCTTTACAGAGAATCTAGACAAGGGTGTCCACTCTCACTTCTGTTGTTTATACTAGCAATTGAACCTCTCATTAGAAAGATAATGGAATCTGATAACATTGGGGGGAGATCAAAATTGGTAGCTACACTAATAAGGTACTAGCATTTGCAAATGACATTCGTCTTACCCTAATCAATAATGAAACTTCCCTGAAACATATTAACAATATATTACAAATCTTTGGAGAAATATCAGGGCTGTTTATTAACTGGTCTAAGACTGAATGTTTTCAGTTAAATAACCTTGTGTCAAAATGTGACATATTAAAAATTTTACCTGAGGTAACTTGGCCTGAAGAAGGACTGACTTATTTAGGGGTCAAAGTGTTTAACTCTCTAGAAAAAATACTATCTTATAATATGAGAAAAAATATTGAAGATTTGACCTCTGATATAGACAGATGGAAGAAACTTTATTTGTCCTTATAGGGTAAACCAGTGAACAAGCGACACACACGTAACTCTGAACGTCAGACCTTCACTACACCCAGATGCGGCGCTTCCCAATGCCAAAGGTCTTTGCATACCATGCCCCACTCTGGTTCAGCTCCTTTCAGGAAGACCTGGTGCATATGCCTACATTGGTGCTTTCAAAGTCCGACTCAAGCAACGCCTGCTAAATGACATCCATTGTGACTGCCATCCTTAGCCTCGCTACCCCTCCCTATCACCTGCTCCTCCCCTATCCCTTCACCCTCCTGCCTCTGGTCTCCCCCCTCTATCCCTCCCCCTCCAGCTGTCGTCATACTGCCCCTTCTCCCCCCCTTATGTTGTTGCAATATTACTCATTCTGTTTTTACACTTGGGGCTCATCCCCCTCAACATCTTGTTTCCCCTCCACCCCTAGAACCATACTTTCTGCAGACAAATGATGGGTTCACCATCAGGCATCACATACCCCTTAGTGTGTTAGTTAGCCCCCTTTCCCTTATCCTAACCTCCTGTCAAACATGTACTACTCTGGTATATCTGTTATATCGACTTCACTGTAACTGTACTGCTTGTTTTGTATCGTGATCATGATGTGGAACCTATGTAAAGAGCTCTGAGCTCAAGTGGTGTTATCCGAGACTATAATGAAATAAAATAAATAAAAAAATTAACTCCTTGAAAATTATACTTGCTCTAATTTATTTTATTTTATTAATAATTTTCTGCAAACATCCTAGTATTTGGTTTGACAAAATTCAGAAGGCTGTCTCCAAGTTCCTAAGGAAATAAACTGCCAAGACTCTCAAAACCTAAACGTAGGGCACCAGTCAAACAAGGAGGCATGGCCTTACCTTGGTGGCAAGGGTACTTTTTGGTATGCAAACACAAACAAACTGCTAATTGGTTCTTATCAAAAGAAAATCCAAATACCCCTCTATGGTTAAAGATAGAAAAATAACTGGTGGCCCCTTAAATCTGACTGATTTATTCTTCTGTAAATTTCCAAATCATTTATTGAATCAGCCAGCCTTGCAGGTTTCAATTATAGTATGTAGGAAGTTCAATCAACTTAAAAAAGTAGAATTTGTGCCCTTGAAATTTATGCCATTGTGGGAAAACACTAAAATAACCCCTGTCAACAAACCAATCAGGGACATAGGATGGGAAATTAAAGGAATTAATGTAATTAGAGACTTACTGGATGAACAAGATAGACTCTTATCTTTTTATGATTTGCAAAACAAATTTAATTTGTTAAAATGTGATTTCTGCTTCTATCTACAGATAAGAAGGTTTTTAGTCAACACATTTCTAGATATGTCCTACAAATTAATTATCTCTCCAGTGTGGAAGAATTTATTTAAAATATGCTATCTTCCCAAAGCCTTTAGTCTATTATATGCTTATTTAAATGAAACAGACATAGAACTAACAGCAAGAGCTAGAGTTAAATCACAAGAGGACTTTGGTGTTGTTATATCCAAATCAGCATGGAACAAAGTATGGGACAATGCTATTAAGTCCTCTAGGGAAGTTCAAGGGAGACTCATTCAGTTTAAAATAGTACACTATGACCCAGGTATTCAAACTGCACCCAAAAAGTGAGCAACAGCAGGAGCAGGCACAAGTCCATTGTGCCCATGCGCAAGAGGTGCAATATTCAAAAACTGCACTGGCCAAGATGCGCCTACAGCCGACAACTGAATATCACACCACCTGCGCCATAGCGCAACTAGGGAGGTGAAGCTGAGCATATCTGATGCACCATAGTGTTACAAGGGATGTTCAGCTGAGCAGTCCAGATGCCATAGCACAACCAGGGGTGCCCCCCAGCAGCAGGGCAGCAATGCAACAGCACAACCAGGGATGCAGGGGCCCACCACCAATGCCACAGATGGGCAGAGGAACACACAGCAGAACAGACATCGTCCCCCCACACTCCATGCACTTCATAACTGGGGGAGGGCTGGAATAACCACTGACCCATGGAGACCAGCAACCAACCCACAGCTGGGCCATGGTGCCCCATCACACCCCCTGGCAAGCTGTGACCAGCACACAAGGAGGACTGACCACCCCATGCCAGACCATCCCACCAATGCAGAGCACACCCTGCACCATGACCCCCAGACACCCTGCCCAGGAGCAGTGTCCACCAGTGCAGGATACCCCATGCATGCCACCACCTCCACTGTGACAATGCAACCCTATGCACCACAGAACCATGCAAGGCAGCCCCACCATGAGCACCCATCAGTGGGTGGCTGCACACAGCGATGCAACAACTGCATACAAAGTGCCACCACACACAGCCCCCTAAGGGTACAGCTGAGAGACTGACCATGTGTCAGCACATGAGGTACCCCAGATGTGACAGGGCATACCCCAGACCCCACTACCAGTAGTACAGCACCCTGTACACCCTCCCAAGGACACACCCCAACCCAGCACTGGCCACAATAGCCCATGCAGACACCCACAGTGGTGCATGGAAGCATGCACCACACCCGATGCAACACAGGGCATGGACAAACACCCACCCATACCCAAGGTCACACCAACAAGGGGACGCAGTAGTGGGGCAACCAAGCCCCCAGCGTGTGGCCATGGAAATTATGTACACATGGCCAGCACTCCTCCATGGCACAGGAGTGCCAGTCACCCTGTGCAGGCACTGTGGAGCCATACGCCACCAGCATTTGCCCAGAGCACAAGTGACAGACAGTGGTGCAAAACCCTGTAACACACACAAGCCACAGCATGGAGGTGGGACAACAACAGCAGAGGCTACAGTGTCACCTGAGGCAGACATGCACCACACCAGTGACAGGAGGCAACCCGGCATTGTGATGAGTACAGTGGCTGTCCTCCATGGACAGCCACCACTGACATGCCAGCGGACCATGCAGGTCACAGATATGCAAGGGTGTCAGCTGCACAGGCCATGGATGGGCTGACAGGTGCACCATGGACACAGAGCATGCACCATGGACCACTACACACAGTCATCCAGTGCACAGGGAGCCACACACCACATACAGTGACTGATAGCTACTCCCACACCATAGTTACTTCCCCACAGACACACAGACACACACACACACGCGCACATGACTGCACCACCCCTGATGCCAGGCACACCACTGCAGCTGAGCACCTATAGCCTGCTGCAAATCAAAGACCACCACAGTAGGCATATCAAAAGAAATGTATTTAAAAACAGCAAACAAAACTATGTACAAGTATTTAAAAAGTTTGTGGGTTGGGACACAAACAAGGTGGGGGTGGGTAAGGGGCAGGGGTGAACAAATGGTAGAGGGAAGGAAGGGTGTGAGGGTGTGTCCAGGGTGGTAGGGAAAATCAGGGGTAGTTCAAAGCTCAGTGGGAGCCCCGCTTCCCGCTCCGGCTTCTCCTCCCACCATGACATCTTCAGACACCGATCCTGTCCAACCTTTCAAGGATCTCCAGGGATGCCCTGGCCACCTGGAGAATCTCCTTCTGTACCACCCTGATCTCCTGCAGCTGCTGTCCACCTAGAACAAGGGAGCAGAGTCAATAGGTGTGAATGCACAGCCCCATGCAGCTCACCCACTGTGCATGGCAAACGGCTGTGGGACATGCCTCTGTGATGGTGTGTGACCACCCACAGTGATCACGTCCACAAGACCTGCCCACCCAGGTGCACACAGCCATGTGGACCACTGCACACACCCACTGGCCAAGTCCTGCACAGCACCACCATGGCTGTTCAGTGACATGGCTATGTGGTGCAAAGGCAGTGGCACAGCCAGGTACCTGGTGCATGCATGGACCACCATTGACACACTCCCAGACATGCAGTGCCACTGGACAGTGCTGACTGTAACACGTTGCATGCATGGCAGTGGTGTCAATGGATGGTGGCCATGCCCCGCTGCCCACTCTGTTACACAGCATGCAATAGTAATCATGGATGTAAAGCACTCACCATCATCAGGCTGGTCCCTCTGCCTCTGTGGACCTTCGCCCCTCCTGGAGTGACAGTCTTCCTACTGGTGCCTCCTCTCCCTCACCAGCCGTTGCTCATCTGGGCCTAAGGTGCAAACATGGAGAGAGGAACATCAGTACAATCCTGTAGCAAAGTCCCCCTGCCCCCATGTGTGTGCAATCCCACACAGCCAGAACCACCCAACCCACACCCTGATAACACCACCACAGCCAACACCGGACAGTCCCCCCCATGTTCCAGACACATGCAACCATGATAACCATACAGAAGATAAAAGTGTATGGATGTTGCACCTACCTGGCCATGGCACCATGCCCCTTCTGGCATGTGCCCGCAGGTGGGCAAGCAGGTCTGGGTCCCTCCACCTCAGGTCCCCATATCTGTGGCAGCACTGCTCCATGGTCTGCCCCATTCCTGTGGCCTCCTCCAGGGCATTGGCCACTTCCTGCACACCTGACTCCTGGACCTGTCCAGGGTGCCTCACCAAACAGTGAGCCAACAAGTGGCTCCACAGTGGCAACCAAGTTTGCCATTTCTACCTGGCTCAACTGGGCAGCTCTCCTTCATGCCATCTCTATTGCTTGGTAGAGTCAAAATGGCGCTGTGCAGCACGGTTCTGCCATGTGCAGATGCTGCACAGTACAGCGCTGCCATTCCCTATAGTGCTGTCACCGAACAGTGCAATAGTGGTGCACCCATGCCTGACACATGGCGCCTGGGGGCAAAGGTCAGGCACAGGGTCAAGGGTCTCTGGTACACAGACAGCCACAGTGCGATTGGAACCCAATGCATGTAGAGCAATTGGGTGCCTGTGTGCCACCTCCTGTAGCGGCCTACCGCGCTGTTGCCTCAGTGCACCTACGACGCCCCAGTGCCACAGTGCCATATAGGTGAACAGCACTGTAGCTCCACTGGCACAATGGTGGCCGTGCCCTGCATTGCCTCCAGCACACAGCACGTCAGCAGCATGGCAGGCACCTGCGTCATCAACCCACACATGCACAGTTAGGTGTGTACTGTGCATGTCACAGAACTGCACCCTTGGCTCGGCATGTTCAACACAATTGCACAAAGTGCAAAAGCGCGATATTCAGCCATCATATGCAAATCAGCAAATCAGCCATTCAATGGCGCAGTCACTGCATTTGCATCCACTTAAAGATCGCCTCACCTCATTTGCATGGGTTGCGCTATAAAAGTGTGACATTGGGCTGCACTGGTCATAGTCGGTTACTGCAGTCTATTGGTGAGTTGCATGTTTGGGAGTGTGGACTGTGGATTTTGGGACATGCATGGGACTGCACAGTCACTGGTAACACCTGTCATTCTCACAGGCTGAATCATGACCAAGTGAGTTGTGGAGGAAGAGGAACAGAGTTGTGGGAGGAGGAGGAGGCCAAATTTCACAAAGGCCAAGATAGATGCCCTGTTCGAGGCCTATCTGGACCAGGAGCTGCTTCTCTGCGGACGCCAGGGAACACCACAGGCCCGTGCTGCTGCATAGGAGGAAGTGGCATGTGCTGTGAACCTGCATGGCAGCCACCAGCGCTCAGTGCAGGAATGCAAGAAGAAGATGGGCACAGACAGGAGGGGGATTAAGGAGAAGGTGGCTGCCATCAGGGCAGCACAATCTGCGACAGGTGGGGGACAGCCGGAGGTGCTATGCCTGACCCCACAGGAGAAGGTTGCTGGCAGCATGCAGCGTTGCACCATTGAGGGTGTTCCAGGTGGTGGATTCCAGACAGGTGGTAGCCCATCACTGCATGGTAGGTCATGGTCTGTCTATTGGGGGGCAGGGTAGGTCACATGCAGTAACACCACTTTGTTTTCTCTTACAGCTCCTGAGCATCTGCATGGGTCAATGGAGGTGGGCCTCTCCACTGAGGCCAGTCAGATGAAGATGAAGGAGGGCCCATCCACCTCCACAGGAATACGCGGCACAGTGCGACAGTGGGCCTGCCTGGATGTCCAGACTGATGTTGTTGGAAGAGGTGCAGAGGAAGCCCTGCCCGTGTCCCAGCATGCCGTCATCCATGGATGCCAGCATGCTGTGACTCGGGCTGGTGCCAGGTTCATCACCGATGATGATGTCGCTAACATCATGGGCAGTGACACGTGTGTGCCACAGGATGGCCACACAGCAGGTAACATCGCGGCCATGGCTGTGGGTGGTGCCACCGCGGAGGCCTGCGTGTCATCACAGTCCCAGCCTGTGCCTGTCAGCACTGGTGGGGCAGCACTGGTGTGTGTACAGGACAGTGGGACTGTTGTGGCCACTGAGGCAGCACCAGTGGGCCCTGGGGAGTGGCAGCCAGAGGGACAGCATCAGCAGTCGGCCAATGGGCTTGGGGTACAGTGTCAGGGGGCGGCATCAGTACACCACCTGTGGACATGCTCAGGCCTGGTCCTGGTGTGCAGTGCCCACCCTCAAGGGGTGCTGAGCATCAGGGCCATGCACACCCTGAGGGACAGAATGCCGATCAGGCAGATGACCTCTTGGATGAGCACATCCGCATACTGCAAGCATCAGTCAATCAGCTGATGCGGCTTGTGATGGTGGTGGATGCACTGAGTGCAGATCTGGAGTGGGCAGAGGAGCGTTGCAGCAGAGAAACCACTCTGCTCCTGGCAGGGATGGACCGGATGCAGGAGGATGTGACTGCTGCCATTGACAAGCTGACACATACAATCACATCTGCCTTAGCCACAGGGGGCACTCAGTTATTTGCCCATGTGGCGCAGACACTGCACAGTGCAATGTCCACCCCCTGTTCCTGGAGTCGTACGATACCCTCCTTGTCGACACCTGGTTCAGCTGTGGGCATCCTAAGCATGCCTGGTGCAGGCATGTTCAGTGTGCTGCAGAATCCTGCGTGAGCACGGTCGCATTCATGCAGTGGAACCCCTTGGGGACCATCGCTGCCACCCCATGAGGCCAGTGGTCAGCCTGTCAGTGCTGGCAGATTTCGGCAGGGCCGCCCACGCATCCATGGTGGCCGGGGCACTGTGGTGCATGACTGACCTGTCTCCTAAAGTGGCTACTGTCTGATGCTGCCCTGTGTGCATTGTGTCATTCAGCGGGCAATGCACGGGTGGGTACCTGGCCCAGCACGCAGACACACAGTCCATCTGCAGACCCTCCTGGCTGCTTTCCGCAGCTGTGTGTGCATGATGATGCCTGCATTGCGCTGTACACCAATGTGCAATGTTGCCCAGCATCTGACACTAGCAGAATGACAGGCAGTGGGCGTGGTGGTCTGTGGACTTGTGTGTGGCTAGGGGTGGCGTTCTGGGTCGGTGTGCCTCCTACTCTTTGTGCATGTCTGGTGCATTGTGTGTGTGTGTCTGTCCATGTGTCATGTTAGACCTCACCCATCCCTGGTGGTGTGTGTGGTTCCATGCCTGGCCACTTCCCTTGACAGCATTCACCCCTGGTGTGTGTCCATGCATGTTTGTGGGTTGTGCCTTAGCCACTGGTGGTTGCACATGGCCACATTACTTACTTGGGTTGGCTGAAGTGCTCCTCTGTGATGATGTCCCAGTGCAGCTGTGCCAGCTGGAGTAGTCGGGGGTCCCATCGCCCAAGGGGGGGCTGCCCATCACCATTGTCACCAACATCCTCATCATCCCCATCGCTGTCCCCCTCTTCGAGCTGAATGGCTATCCCACATCCGTTGACCATGTTGTGCAGGATGCAACAGACCAGGAATAGCCAGCTGGCCTTTGAGGGGCTATACTGTAGGGCACCGCCGGAGGTGTCCAGGCAACGGAAACATGCCTTCAGCATCCTGAACACCTGCTCGATGACATTATGTGTGTTGGCGTGTGACTCATTGTAACATTGCTGCAATGGGGTCGTGGGCCATCAGTATGGTGTGAGCAGCCAGGGACAGAGTGGGTATTCACTGTCACCTGTTTGTAGAGGGTGGAGGTTAGTTTGGTAATCAGCATCGCCCTGCCCTTGGCCATGTAGGCTACTACCCATGTCACCTCTGACCATGCCCCTCCCAAACCCTATGTTTGTCTGTGTGATTTGCATACTCACCCACTAGGTGGTCAGTGGGGATGTCCCCACTCTCAAGTCTGTGGCACAGTGCCGACTGGTGCCAGATGAAGGCATTGTGTGCTCCCCCAGGGTGCATGGCACAGACATTGATTATGTGCCCCCTGGCATCACACACCACCCGGCAGTTGATGTTAGCATAGCCCTTGTGATTCATGTATGCAGCCCCCTTGGGGCCAGGTGGTGTGCGGATGGCCAAATGGGTGCAGTCTATTGCCCCTAGCACACCAGGCATACGCACTACCCTATGAAACTCCGGTATGTTTGCTGTGTGATCCGCCAGTGTGCTGGGGAAATGGATGTTCTCCACAGCATGTGGCAGCAGTGCGCTGAGGAATTGGGTGAGGTGGCATGATGCGGTTGACTGGGTTATGCCTGTGGTGTCCCCTGTTGGTCTCTGGAAGGTACCCATGGCAAGCAAACACATGCAAGCTGTCACTTTAGTCTCCACTGACAGAGCATGGCTCTGTCGTGTGGGTGCCTGCATCACATCACTGCATAGCTCACAGAGCCACCTCAGAATTGCCCAATTCAGGTGGTACTGGCCCACGATCTCCATATCACTATACAGCTCAAAGCTGGTACAGGCTCAGTACTGCCTGTTGGGGGCATACCACTGACGGGCCCTTCCATGGCCATGCCCCTCTGCTGCTCACCTTCTCAGCCCCCTCATTACTGCCTCCATCTGGATGGTGGCACTGGCTTGTGTTCATCCCCCTGGCAGTTGTTTCTGTGTTCCCCACTGTCCTGGCTGCTACTTCCCCTGCACCGGGAACACCTGACTGTGCTGGCCTCACTGCTGTGTGGCACTTCCCACTTCTGCTCTGTGGCCTCCCTACCTTCCTGAGCCTCTGGGTTCCAGGTGCCTTTCACTGTCCTGCCCTGTGTGTGTGTTGCCTGTGTGGCTGGCTATTGTTCAGCAACTTGTGGCTTCCCTGTAGTGTTCTTGCGCCTCTCCCTTGTTCCTTTTTATTTTGGCTCATTTCTGCAATGGCGCAACTTCCGCTTGCTCCCCTATTGCGTATGGTGCATGTTGTTGAATATCACACTGTGCCATTTATGCATGGTTCCTCCCCCTTCAGTTGCGCATACATTCATTATCATTGCGCTGTTGCTCAGCATGATTTGGGGGGCCCAACTGCCTCCCACTGAATATCGCAGAATGCACATTTTTGGACTTGCGCTGGCGCAACCCTATTGCACATGGTGCCACTCTTTTGAATATCTGGGCCTATTACTATTACTCCCCCAAACAAATACTAAGCATGGAAATAGGAACAGATAGTAATTGTTGGAGATGTGGACATTCTGATGCAGGTTTAGCACATTTGGTATGGTATTGTAATGGGATATCATCTCACTGGAAACAAATTCATAGTTTGTGTCAAAGCATTACTGGTTAGTAATCACTTTTTCTCCTCTACTGTTCATTTTGGGAGATACTAAAGAGATTTCACATATTCTCATGGATAAAAGATTATGGGCCAGATATTCAAAACTTTGCCACGGGGCTAAATTAGCACTGCCAGGTGGGTAAACTTAGCCAGGAGCACAAAGCAAGCCATATTCAAAAGGAATAGCCCAGGGCAAACAGCTTCTGAATATAGCATGGGAATGAGGCTAGGCAAACTGGGCCAGAAGTGCAGGGCAAATTCAGCCCTGGAATAAGACAGCTCTGAATATAGCAACCATGAAGTGCAAACCACAACAGCAACACAGTGCACAGTGATGTGAAGGTAGGTAGAGGTGAACTATGTGGCCAATGTGAGTGCCAGAAAATGTGTGGACCTAGTACAGCTGCAGGCAGCAGTGTACATAAAAGCACAGTGTGCAAAACGCAAAATATTCCCGAACTGTTTGTGCAGCAGCTAACATGTTTCTTGTGAGGTTTGAGGCTAAACCATTAGCCCAGTGCAAACACGCTTGCCTGGCACTAAACTTTGCCATATTCAAAAATAACATTCAAATGAGCCTATTTAGGTAGTCTGTGGGCAAACATCCAGATTAGCATCTCATTATGCCCTGATTTGCATGCAGTTTGCATCTGGCTAACTGTTTAGCCCTGCACTAAACCCACACAAATGTGTTAGCTCTGCGCAAACAGCTTGGGGAATATTATACAGTTTTGAACACTACTTCTTCATGTGCTGCTGCCTGCAGCTGTACTGGGACAACACAGCATAGGCAAGATGGTGGTGGTGCTGCATGCAACTGTCACACTGTAGGTCATGCTACAGTGCACAGCAGACACTACAGTAGAAAGGGGGCCAGTAGTGTGTGGACACAGCAGTGCCTATGGTGTGTAAGGCAGTGATGATGACTGCACTATACACAGTGAGAGGCCCAACCTGCAGGTGTTTACTGACAATGGACATTACTGTTATGCTGTTATGTGACCCAAAGATGCTGCACCTCTGGCATGGGATGCTCACAGTGACATGTACATGTCCGGCTTTGTGTGTTGTGATAGTTGTACAGCTGTGTGGTATGTGGCCGGGGGGGGCATATATTATCCAAAAGGCACACTGGTGTTGGGGTATTCCCAATACTGGCCCATGTGCATTGCATGATGTGTCCCAGCCTTGTGGACACACCTGGTCTGTGGCACAGCCTGGCCACCCATACACTCTCCCCTCAACATCCTCCATGCCCACAGTGCTGCATGTGTGTGTGCTGGCATCTGTTGGTGTCCACAGAAGTGTGGTCCACAGGTGTGTGCTGTATGGCCACACAGCCAAGCTGTCCACTGGTGGCAGGGTCACCACTTACTGCCTGGCATGGCTGGGATTGGTGGCAGATGATGGCATCATTGTGATGCCATCAGTTAGCAGCATGCTCCCTTTATGTTTGTCTTTGTCTGTGTGTAATATTTATTTGTTAGGGTCACACAAAACCCACGCATAACCCACGCAAACACTGCGCAAAGCCATAGTGTCATGCAAAGCTGATTGCCCAGGGTTAAGACAAGCTTTTCCTGGGTAGTAATGTGCACTGCGCTAAGTGTCACACTAAGTCATGCAAAACCACTTTGCGGCACTAGTTGCTGAATATAGCATTGTGCCTGTATTCATGTCAATTTGCCCCTTGCATACATTATGATTTTGCCCTGGCCTAATGCAGGTTGCCCATGCTATTTGGCCTTTTGAATATAGCAGACCCACGCTAATCCCATGCTAAACCTGCGCAAATGTTTTTTGCCCACCGCAAAGTTTTGAATATCTGGCCCTATGGCTGTTATCTGGGGCTTTAGCTTATAAAAGATTACTCCTTCAAAATTGGAAAAATACTGATATACCCTCTATTCAACATTGGCTGCATAATTTAATGAATATTGCTAATAATGAAAGAATGTATTACTCTATGATGAATAAAAATGACATTTTCTTGAATATATGGGAACCTTTCCTAAGTATTTGTGTTAAAGATGGTCTGATGGTTTATTTAAATAGGTCCAGTCTTAAAATCTTAAAATAACCATACATAAGAATATATCTTACTCAGTATTTCATTAAATGCTTATTTATTACATAAGAATGTATTATATTTTCAGATTAAGATGTTTTTTTCTTTTACATGGATATGTAATTGCCTCATTACTGTAGTTCTGCATGTTGGTTTTGAGAAATTAATAAAATATTAATTGAAAAAAAAGGACTGCAGCTGAGAGGTTAGAAAATGTTTTCTTTCAAGTGGAGTCTGGAATATTAAGGGATTTGCATTATTGTAAGTAATGCTACCAACTGAAACAACCCCCCAAAAAATTCCTGGAATATATTGAGATGGGACGAGAAAGAAATGCCTTTTGTAAATTCAGGACAGGAATAGTAACTGGAATATTCAATAGGAGCATGACAGGATACAGTGGCAGAACTGACTGAGGGTGCAAATGCAATATTGTAAATAGAATAACAGTTAGCCATAAGATATTAGAATGGCCATTACTTACAAACACAATGGTAAAATAGAATGCTGAATGACTGGAATGATACATTCTGATTCTGAACCAGCATTCTGAAACCAATAGTGGATGGACTATTTTATTAAAAATCTCCCTCTCAGTGATGAAAACATTCAAAAGGTACACTTTTAACACTTTTCTTTTTACATCAGATTTTTATCATGGCACTAAGGTACTCACAGGAGTTAGATTAACAGGCAATCACTAGGGCAATATGGCATTAAGCTGTACCTCATGCCACATACCCCTAGGGTGATTAACAGAGTGTTAATCTAACCCTGTCATGCTTTATTGCCTAATTAATTATATCATATAGCACTAGCATATCTCTCTTCCTTCTTCTAACGTGAAGTGGCATCAACTTATGGAAGTTAGTCTTTCAGAATATGTATGCTTATATAATCCTTTAAGAGTTTTTATCTTATGCTGAATTTTCTCAACTGCAATATTATATTTACTTATGTAAGGATTCCATAATTGGCTAACATAGTCTAAATGAGGGTGTCAATAAGATCTATAGATCGGGAGCTCAAACCTCTACATCTCTACTCTTTATATGTTTCTTAAATGTTCCACCATATTTTGTTGATTCTTGAGATAAATGCAGTGCAGTGTGAATCAAATTTAAATGAGTTAGATGTGATTATACCCAAATAATTTTCTTCAGTGTATGTTTTGAGAATAATATTACTTAAGACCTGCCAACAAAGTCTCTCTAAATTTGCTACCAATGTGGGTCCAAAACCTGCTAACCCCACATGAGTACCTGTCAAACCAGATGTTCTACCAGTCAAGTCTTCAAAGTTACCAGATGTCACACAGCCCTGGCCCAATGTGTGCTCCCTCACCGTGCCCCTCTCTGGACCAGTTCTCTTCCCCCAACATTACAGTTGCTGCAACAATTGGTTCTTTCAAACACAAACTTCGACAACACTTTGTTACAACTGGCAACTGTGTTTGCTTACACTAGGTCCTCTCCCATATTAGTAATCACCTGCCAGCACTTAGCCTCCTTCACCAACTGTCCTCAGTTGGTGCAGCCCAACCTCAGCATTGCCCTGATCCTCACCCTGCCTCCCCTATCTGGCACCGCCACTACATCACCCCTCCACTCTGTGCCTCCTCCTCTACCTCTTCCCTCTTCCTCCTCTTGACCTCACCTCTCTGTCCTATCCACCTGTAACTTTCTATTTGTCTAATTTAGTAGTGTGATTTTAATTCTAACGCTAGCATACACTATACAATGCCCCAGCTACCTCCATCCTATTTGTGATATTATGTCCTAATGCTTGTTTCTCAAGCCTCTCGCTTGACACTGTAATTATCTGTACCAACTGTGTATAATGGCTTATCTGTTTGTGCTTTACTGTTTTTTGTCTACTGATGTGGAACCTGTTTAATGAACATCACTTAAAGGCGTTAACCCAAGACCTTAATAAATAAATAAATAAATAATAAAAACAAAATAAAGCATAGTTATGGCCAGGACTATTTTTACCAACATGCATTATGCTGCACTTGTCTAGGTTGAACTTAATTTTCCATCTAAAGGCCATGGTAGTAATTGCATCCAGATCCTTTTGTAAGGTATGACTTTCTTCAGTGTTACCTACCACAAGGGTCCCCAATCTTACTATGATCTGCATATTTAGAGGTTCAGTTATATACCTCATGGTTCATATCTGAAATAAATAGAATATGATTGGACCCAGCACAGATCTCTGTGGCACACCATAGGTTCATAGATAAATTCAAGTCCATAAGCCACAAGAGCCATATAAAGGACCTGCCACTAACTCAGTGGACATAATTCCATTTTTCCCCCATGTACTTATCCAGTAAGTTCTTAAAAGTGAACAAGCTACTTGCTTCCACCACATGTCTAGGCAGACCATTCCAAACATTCACGATCCTCTGATTAAACCACTTCCCTCTTTGACTTGGTCTGTATCTCTCCCCTCTCAACTGTTTATCATGAACCCTTGCTCCTGTTCTTTCATTTTCCTTACAGCTTAGTCCTGCTGCTTCACATAGCTAACCTTCACTCACTGATCTGTACACATAACATAAATCTCCTCTTATCCTTCTGTATGCCATTGAATACAATCCTAGATTCGTCAATCTGGAACCATATTCTAAACCATCTACCTCTACAATCTTTCTGGTGAAACTCCTCTGCACTCATTCCACCCTTTTACCTCCCATAACACTCTGTACTGAACAAAAAGGGACCCCATATTCCAGCATTGGTCTTACCAGGGATCTGTACAGCGGCACCATAACCCTCTCTCTCTTACTCCTAATATTGCGCAACATGTTGCCAATGATCCTATTGGCTTGACATACACTTGCACTGTTATTCCTGTCAAAGTCTAAGTTATTAGTGACTATTACCCCCAGGTCTTTCTCACTGTCCATAGCCATGATCGTTTGTGAATTTAACTCATACTGTGCTCTACTATTATTCTGTCCAAAATGCATTACCTTGCATTTTGAGATGTTAAACTCCAGTTTGTTTAACCACTAGTAACACTCCAGCTAGCAGAATAGTATCTATTCATTGATGCAACTTGATTTCTGTCTTTTAGCCAAATTAGGACCCAGTTAATTATTTTATTATTTATATTAAGCTGTGCCATTTTATCTATAATTTCCCAGTATTGTACAGTATCAGATGCTTTACAGAAGTCAATATAAATAATGTCTACTGGGGCACTATTATCAAGAGTGCTACTAATTTTTTCATAGAAGCAAAGTAGATTTGGTAAGCAGGATTTTTCAGATTTAAACCCATGCTGGTAGAGATGAGCAAAAGTTGCAGATTCCACTTTTATGGAACTTTCGGGGGAATTCAGAAATTTTGTGGAATTTTCTGAATTTATGCCATTGGTGAGATTGGAATCTTCCGAATGTGTTTGATGGAGTTTTGTCCTGTTCCATTGAATGTTTTGGCTGAACTGAGGAATAATGCACATACACTATGGAATAACAGTTCTGAGGCTTTTTTCCCAGTTTAATGAATTATTCCTCAGTACATGTAATTATTCCGCAGTTCAGTGATCAGTTCTGCGGACCTTTTTCTCTGCAGTTTAATGCAATAATCCACAATTTATAATTTTTCCCCGCCATTCTTAATTGGAATTACCGTGACATTTGCTAATTTGATTTCTGCACTTTTGCAGAAGTGAAAATCCACCTTTCATGGAAATTCCACTAGCAGAAGTTTATTTTCACACACCTCCACTTGCTGGTTATTATCCTCTCTATTTGTATTATTTATATGCTATTTTATTCTATCCAGTAAAACATTTTCTATTATATTTCCAGGAACAAAAGCCAAGCTTATGGGCCAATAATTCTGAATGTCTGATGTATTCCCCTTCTTGAATAATGGAACCACTTCTGCTACTTTCTAGTACTGTGGAACAATGCCATTATTTATAGATTTGTTAAATAATATAGCTAACGGTTTCAATACAGTTTTTCTTAGTAGTTTGAGCATCGTGGATAAAATTTTATCAGACCTGGGGAATTGTAATCTTTATGATTCTTAATTTTAATTTCTATTTCAGATTCTGAGATTAAAATGGGTTATTCAGTGTTATTACATGAAGATGTCAATTTTCCATCATATTTTATGAATACTGTACAGAAATAATTAGTAAATGCTTCTGCTAACTGGTTAGGATTAGATACAATATTTCCTTTTAAACTGATCAGACCTATTTTATTCTCATTTCTTTTTAATGAATATATGTAACTATAAAAATATTTTACATTACCTTTGTTTGCTTGTCTTGCAAGGTTAATTTCACATGGACAATATATCATCTATGACAAGCTATTTAAAGGAGTAGTTCACCCAGAATTTGTAAAAAAAAACATATGTTACGTAGAGTGTTTTGATATGTGTGGTAAGTCCTAGTGTGTCCTGCTCTCTACCTGCTATTAGGAGTTTTTCTGAAATTAGCCTGCTAGCTGTATAGTAGTTTTACGACCCCTGGGGATCTCCATCACAAATAGGTTTTTTGGCTTTCTTTCTCCTATGATGCACCCTGTCTCATGTGACAGTGATGTAGCCATGCCCTTGGATTTAGCATGTGCACTGCTTTAAAATTAGTTCACAACAGCAGATCTTTGTAACTGTTCTTATCCAGGGATTACAAATGGCATCAGTTACAGTTTAGCAGATACCTGAGAGCAAGCTAACTAGGGTTTCTGTAAGAAAACAGCTGTTAAATAGCTCTAATTCATTATTTGTGTTTTCGGTGTGAGTCCGGTCTAGCTAGCAGTAGTAAATGTTTTCATTTTAAAATGTAATTTCATCAAACTACACACAACAATAAAAAGTACAGAAATTGCCCCAGATCATCAATGCTATAATTAGTAAAGACTGTAGCTGTTTTCTTACAGAACACCTACTCAGCTCTCAAGTATTTGCTAAACCATAAATGTAGGTACCATCATTGTACTTGAAGGAACTAGGAGTTAGGGCTGACTTTGCTCTGTGACATCACTTTCATTTATTTATTTTTTTGTTTGTTTTTTGTTACAAATGTGAAGTGTCTTTTTAATAAAGTATAAAAATATGTATGTGCAATTTATTTAGTTTGGAGAACATTTGTTTTATTATTTGAAAAAGTGTGACACTAAATTATAGTGCAGTGAACCATTTTAAAATGTAATCAAATGTGTAGCTGGAATAGTCACTGTCATCCTGTTGCTTTCATGCCATACCACAGGCAGGAGAAAAGCTGACCTCAAAGTATTTTGCAGTTTCTAGGCTGCAGCTTCATACTATACACTTCATTTGTAAAAAAAATAAATACGTAAATAAAAATATGAAAATCTTGTCACAGAGCAAAATCAACACTAACTGCTAATAGAATGCTGATACCTACATTTACAGTTTAGCAAATATTTGACATCTAATTGAGTGGGGTTTCTGTAAGAAAACAGCTAGAGTCTTTATTATTTATAGCATTGATGATCTGGACAGTTTCTGTGCTTTTATGGTTGTGTATAGTTTGATAAAATTAAAAGTTTTAAAATTAAAACAGTCCTGATAGCTAGATCTGATGCACATAGAAAACAGAAATAGTGAATTAGAGCTATTTGGTAGCTGTTGTCTTACAGAAACCCCAGTTAACTTGCTCTCAGGTATCTGCTAAACTGTAACTGATGCCATTTGTGCTCCCTGGATAAGAACAGTTACAAAGCTCTGCTGTTGTGAAGTGATTTTAAACTGATTTTAAAGCAGTGCACATGCTAAATCTATGGGCATGGCTACATCACTGTCACATGAGTCAGGGTGCATCACAGGAGAAAGAAGCCAATAAACCTATTTGTGATGGAGATCTCCAGGGGTCATAAAACTACCATACAGCTAGCAGGCTAATTTAGGAAAAACTCCTAATAGCAGACAGAGGGAAGGACACTCTAGAACTTACCATACATGTCAAAGCACTCTGCATAACATATATTTTTTTTTTTTGCAAATTCTGGGTGGACTACTCCTTTAATAAGTTCTGTTATATTTTTGAATTTAAGAACTGGAGTTATCTAGTCACCATCAAAGATGAAACATTTTAATTTGATAAACTGGGTCAAAGTATACTGACTTACACCCTGGAGGAGATGTTATTTTAATGGGTGACTAATGATTTTGTATGTATGTCCATGTGTATTATATGTGTTTCATGTAATTTATCCTGCTTCTGCAGGCCTACCCAATATAAGGAGTAGTTCATCACTCCCCTTAACTAGCCCCATGGGTCTATCCTAGATAGGGAGTACTTTGTATCCTGTCTCTAACCTGCTGGTTCAGCTGCTGGAAGAATTAGTATTTGCTTCAATCTGAGTCCAAGAATTTCTGCTGTATATGCTGTAGGCTTTCTTTCTCCAGGTTGATGTCCTCTGATGGCATGCCATGGAGTCATTTGCACCTGACTGGCTCCATCGATCCACCCGCAGCTACTAGGCCTTGATAGGTTCAATCTGTGAAGCTCCTCAGTCAGTGTTCCATCAGCTCCCTGCCCGGACTGGTTGCACTGTTGCTGTTCTTTTGACCTTCAGCATCTCACACCACAGTCTTCTCCCAGGATGAGTCCTTCCTTCTCAATCTACTCTCACAGTGAAAAACTGAAACAAAAATGGTGCTCTGTATTGAAAGGGATGGCAATTTAAACTTTCCACTTACTGGTTTGTTACACACAAAGCAATCAATCAGCAGAGGCATGGCTGCCCCTTTCTTAACTGGCCAATTACTGCAGGACTAAGCTTCACAGAGGCCAATCAGTGTGTACAGGTGGTAGCAGCCTGAGACAATTGGAGAGTCAGCTCTTGGCTGTCAGTACAGATACATGCCTCTGTCTCAGAGCTGGTGCCCAAGACCAGGAAAAAAATTATCAAAGAACCACATGTCATGGTCTATGCAACAGGTGTCTGTTCTGGGCTACTCCCCACAAACTGACTGAAAGTCACCAGCACCTGATCATACAATTCTTAGTTCATCCCCCCCCCCAAAAAAGGAACAAAAACAGTCAGAAACAGTCAGGTAGTCAGCAGCCCCTTTTGTTGTTCCCTTGATATTTTATTGTAGTTTCAGTCATACCGAGTATATGCTTTACAATGGCTTCAGGGTGTCCCTCTATAATGGGGAGTCCAGATAATTTTCTCTATTTGTTCCCCTTTTAATCTGTCTCTGTTTCCAACACACACATACACACCTACTGTAACACTCCCTGTTTAATTTCAACTAATTACTGCTTCCCTACCCCTCCCAGAAAGACAAACCCCAACAGACTGTTAATAACAATATCTGAGCCAAGAAAATTGATGCAAAATACAGGTTACTTGCACAAATATTGCCCACACATTCTCTGCCACAGCAACTCCCAGAATGAATGCAATTTACATTTTCCATACCTTTTCAGATTTACCGACTTAACCACAGCACTCTCACTAATCTGAATCTGCTCTTCTGGGGTTCTGTTTGAGGAAAAATGTCAAAATAAAAAGCAGGGCCATGTCCACAGCATAGTCTCTCCCTCTCAATAAGAGGACTGGCCCAGAACACTGGAAGGAGATTTGCATCAGCCAAAAAGTTGTTTATGTTTGTAAATCCTTGGATACCTGCCTATCTTAGAAAAAATGACACAGCTGACAGTCCCCACACCTCAGGACTCCCTGATTTTACTACAGTACTCTGAGTAATGTGGACCAGCTGTTCTGGGGCTCAGTAAACAGCAAACTAGAAAATCAGACAATGCCCACCCAGGGCAAAGAATCTCTTCCAGATTGTAGCATTAACCTGGACTATTGGGTTGGGATGTAATCAGCAAAAAAGTTGTTTCTGTCTGTAAATTTGTGGATACCTGCCTGCTTTGGGCAGACTGACACCGCTGTCAGTGTCCACAAACTTCAGATTCCACAATTTCACCACAGCACGTTTAGTAATCTGGACAAGTTGTTCTGGGACTCAGTTTCAGCAAACAGCTAACAAAAAAAAGTCATGCTATACCCACAGTAGTGTGTATGTGTGAGATAAATATTTCAGTTTTTTGTTTGCCAAATGCCTGTTCCAGTAAAGTTGAAATTGAAACTGATTCTTGTAAAATTAGTGTTATTTCGGCACAGTCATAATGTCATGGATAAAACCACACATACACACAATGCCACAGATGCAATAGCGTGTACTCTAACAGCATTGGGACAAAATCCCAACCAAAATAACAAGCATGCATGCCATTCAAAAAACAACTCTCTTTTTGCTGGGGGGGGGCTTCGCTCCCCACATCCCCCAGACTTCTTATAATCAACTTCGGGGGGTCATAGACTTCAGGGAAAGTGGTAAAACATAGTTTTGTTTTTTAATAGCCACATTACAGTGGGACCTGGGGAGAACTGAACTGCAACCCCAGGTCCCCGATGCCACTGGAGGCAGGTGCTCTAGCCACTTCACCATGGGAGCGGCTCAGCCAGGACCCATCCTGGCAATATCCTTCATGTTCCATCATGGCAGCCTACAGTGACAGGGGTAGCAGTTCTTACCACACACTGAAACAACCCCTGTTGCTGTAAAGTCATTCTCACTTCCTACAGTGCATTACTCCATGAATGGTTTTGTCCATGCTATATTGACCTGGTACCTGTTATTTCACCCACTAGGACTCCATGTGTCTCACTAGGATTTGGCCTCCAAGTAGATGAGACTCTTGAGATTATCAATTTTTTTGGGTGTGATTCTTATACAGGCTTTCTCTGAAATGAAAACATTTGCCCCTCTATGCTTTATTGGTCCCCAAGGGGGGGGTTCTTCTTCTGATGCTACCAAACTCTGCAGTCCTTCCCTTGGTGATACCCTGATCTCACTTCAGCACTTGGTTAACCACTGCACCAGTCCACTTTTTTATCCTCTAGTTTAAATCCCTCTAACTGCCTTGTACAGTGCATTTTCCTAGCTAATATCCCACTCTCTCCTGGTGCAGGTTCAGATCATTGTGATTGTGCAGGTATCCCTTGCTCATCAATGGCCTACAGTTGCCCAGGGAAAGAATATCCTTCCTCTTGCAACATATTACTTGGCAAGAGTTAGTCTGCCTAATGGTCTACTGCCATCCCAAGAATGTTCCCAAGGAAATGGGAATACTTTTGACATTTTACTACTATCCACAAGCTACTGTACTATTTCAACACTCTGTAGTTGTCCTTCCCCCCCACAACCCCCTCTTCTGCCCTACTGATGTTTCCCCCTTTTTTTCATTCCTAGTTTATCCCTATTTTCTCCAGCCTTCCTATTCCTTATCCCTCTTCTCCCCTCCGGTCACCCGCCACACTCCACTTCTCCTCCTGCTCCCCTTCTCTCCCCTCCTTTTCTGCTTGTTCCTGTCCCACTTGCAGGGTTCTCTGTCATCCTGAAGGGGTATAGATCTTGGCTTCCTCTCTTCTTCTCCCTCCATTTTCTAATCCTGACCCCCTGGCAGGGTTCTCTGTATCCTAAAGGGGTATAGATTGTCTCTCTCTCTCTCTCTTTCCTCCCTCTCCCTTTCCCCTACTTTCAAATCCATCACCTGCCCACCTCCCTTCTTTCTTATTGCCTTCCTCCCCCTCCTGTCCCTCTCTTCTCTACCACATTGCTTTGTTTCTCTCCCCTCCCTTTCTGCCTGGTCATAACCCCCTTGTAGGGTTCTCAGCAGCCTGAATGAGTATAGATCTTGACTGTCCCTCTCTCTCTCTCCCCCACTCTTTCATCCCTCATCCTCTACCCCTTGCCCATCCACTTCTCCACTTGTCTCATAACTGCCCTTCCTTGGGTATACAATAACACTTTGAATCTTGTGCTCAGCCTACTACTTCCAGCACTTCCAATGTGTTATCTGTCCTCTAACCTTTACCCTACTGGATCACTTGCTCTTGGGTTGTTGCAGTTTATGCTATATCTGAATATGGTTTCGTTTACCCTGGCCAGTTGGTCTGGGTTATTTCTGCTCTGTAATTGTACTACACTGTTTAGTTTTAGAGCTTGCACTTGTATTGCTATGTGTTTGCTTGTTCTTCCAGCTCTTGTTCTCCCTCTGGATGCTTCTGCAAACAAACTGTTTACAGCTCATGCTGTCTTTCCTGGTAAAACATTTTCCAAATAAATGAATAAAATGCATAGCTCAAGAAAGATCACTTTGGATGCCTTTACCTTTAGGAACATCCTAAGTTCTGTGAATGATGTCTTCATGACCTCAGAACGTGTGCTATTTATGTTTAAGTTACTGATAATATACTGACACTGTATGTGCTGTGAGAGATGTCTCTTATGGTACTGTGTAAGAACATCTCATACACTTTGGGTAGACAGAACCACTGAGCGTAGCTTTGTGTTCCACTAACCCAAACTGCACAACATGAGACTCTTATACTGAGATATCTATCACAGCACATATGAACTGATAGAATCTGCATTTTAACTTCTAATTATCAAAATGGCAATATCCGATGTGACAAGTGACTAGCAGAAGTATTCACAAATAGTTTTCTATTACATCAAAAGGATAACGGTTATATCAAAGTACATTGACACTGGCAGTAACAACTAGATGTTTGGCTGCCACACTCAAAAATACTTATCTGCTTTTGGATATGCCTGCATTTAAAAACTGTTGAATGGAAACCTCTTCATCGCATGATAGATAGATTGATAAATAGATAGCTAGCTAGCTAGCTAGCTAGCTAGATAGATAGATGATAGACAGACAGACAGCCAGACAGACAGACAGACAGACAGACAGATAGATAGATAGATAGATAGATAGATAGATAGATAGATAGATAGATGGATGTAAGTAATAAGCAATGACAGGGTGTGCATTATAGGATTTTAATGCATGCCCATGCAGAGTAGAAAGACTTGAGGATGAAGATCAAGTGTCCTTATGCCCCTGGGAAGTACATTAAAATCCTATGATGAACAGACTTATCTTCTAACTAACAAAATGGCATTATCCGATGTGTCAAGTGGCTAGCAGATAGCATTCATAAATAGTTTTCTATTACATCAAAGGGATAACAGTTATATCAAAGTACATTGACAATGGCAGTAATAACTAGTTGTTTGGCTGCCACACTCAAAAATACTTATCTGCTTTTGGATATACCTGCATTTAAAAACTGTTGAATGGAAACCTCTTCATCGCATGATAGATAGATAGATAGATAGATAGATAGATAGATAGATAGATAGATAGACAGACATACAGACAGACAGATAGATAGATGGATGTAAGTAATAAGCAGTGACAGGGTGTATGTTATAGGATTTTAATGCATGCCCATGGGGAGCAGTAAGACCTGAGGATGAAGATCAAGTGTCCTTATGCCCCTGGGAAGTACATTTAAATCCTATGATGCACACTCTGCAGGGGCTTATTACATAGATAGATAGATAGATAGATAGATAGATAGACAGACAGACAGACAGAGACTTTATTTATACAGTGTCCCTTTCCAGAAACTTGGAGCACTTAACAATGACAAATTAAAACCAAACATAAAAACACATTCAATTTTATAATCATAATCAGGTAAAGCAATGTCTCCAAGTAGTTTTTGCAAAGAAAAGTGAGATTCAGCACCTAACTGTGCATTTATAGAGATTTAATGCATGGTCAGGTAACATCTCTTGGCCACTGAAACTTCTAGATTTTTTTCTTGCCATTTTATAAATCTATATGTAGATAGCCACTACTGTAACTGTAGATCAGTACTAAAATATATTTGCTATTCATTTTTGCTCCTGCCATATCATATATTTTAAAATGTGATACAAATTAATCCACAGTAGCATCTTCAAACATTCTTAGCATAAGCTACATTTTTTTTTATTTATTTATGTCTAGGATTACAAGTACCTTTGAACCAAGGCTCTTTTACAAAGGTTCCATGTCAGTTTGAAGACAGTACAGCAGAACTAGGCAATGCAAGATTATACAGCAATATACAGGAATTAAAGGCAGTATAAACAGGATAAAGTAAGTTACAAACAATTCCCAGAGGAAGATACAAACAATATTGGTAACACAGGACAAGGGCAAATGAGGATTTGCAACAGCATTGAAAGATAAGGGTAGGACAAGGGGAAGGATATGAGCTACCAGGGGCATTGTCGCAGAACATGGAGAAGAGCAGAGACAGGGTTAGAGGGGTGGTGGGGTGGTGAAGGGGACGTGGGGAGGAGAAAGTCAAGGGTACGGGTAGTAAAGTGCTAGCTTGGGTGTTGAGGCAGCATTGAGAGGGTAGCTAGGGTTGCTGGCTAGATGCGGCAGTCGCAGGTACTGGAGGCAGAGAGCAAGAGGCGGAGCTTAGATTTGAAAAGGCCAAGCATAATAATGTATCAGAGACTGCACACTGCTACTATATAAAACATCATGTTAACAATTTGTTTATTATAGAATAAATCATAATATACAAGATATTAAATCTGATAATTTTCTCAGGTTCAGGCTATATACACTGTATAGAGTAAAATCCTACTACTGTATAACTAATGTTTATAACAGTATGATCATTGGATATACAATATGGGTAAACTAATAGCCAGTATTATATTAGGTGCCACACATAACATGACATGGCATGATGATGTCACTTGTGGTGAAATTTCATATTTTTAATAAATTCATTTTATTATAATTATTTTTAAAGCAGCAGTTCATATTTTAAAGAAATGTATAGCATTCACTCTGCACCCCTTTTCACCCCCAGTGTTGATCACAAACTTGGTTTTATTTTAAAACCTTTTGTATCATATTTAATGTCATGTTTAGGTTTATTTAGGTTTTCTGAGTTACCCAGTATTCAAAAGGCAAGGCAACTTTATTTTATATCATGCCCTCATATACTGAGGATTCTGAATATTGTACGATCAAGCAACATAAGTAAATCAGTACAAATAAATAAAACCATCTAACATACAAGTAAAACAGGTGTAGGATAATAATATAGTCACAGAGTAAAATTGAGGCAGTATAGCGCAGTGGTCTAAGGCTCTGAGCAGCAAATCTGGTGACATTCAGCAGACCAGATCTGGGATTGAATCCCACAGCTTCCACTTGCATACTGTGTGACCCTGAGTAAGTCACTTAACCTCCTTGTGCTCCCAGGTCGCTCCTGTAAAAAAGCTTTCAGCTTAGTGTGCTATACCTGGTTAAACAACTAAATTAAAAAAAAAAAAAAAAATGAACAAGTAGATTTGCCTCCTAAAAAGACAGACTCATTTGTCTCAGGCCTGAACAATAGGATGGATGTTAGGCATGGGACAAGTGGCAGGGAAGGGGAAGGTGGGGTGCTGGGAGGGAGCGAGGCCATGCCACTCAAGGAGAGAGATATGCAGGGGGATTTCAGAAAGGGGAGGAGCCTCGTGATATCACGCCAGGAGAGGGGAAGGCGATTGGATAAGGAAGAGAGAGAGAGAGGGAATGGTGAGCAAAGAGGGTTTAAAATGGGCAGGCAAGGCAGGGCAGAGAAAGCTCACAATTTTGCTTCTGTAAAATTAAAATATTTTACTAAGAAGCACATCAGTTGGCAGTTACATCATATAGCACAATTCAGAGTGGCACCTGATTTTAATTTATCTTTTAAATTTTTGGTAGCTTTTGAGCCAATGAGAGATATTTTCGGTACTTTGTTGATTCAGGGGATGCCTACAGTGATTTTGCTGGTGAGGCGGTTGTTTTTGTTACGGGGGTAAGTAAACATACATAAGGATATATGCTCTTGGTGGGCTATGCAGCAGTATCACTGGTCATATTGCAGGAAAGAGAATGAATGCAGACATAGGGGATTGAGCAGGCAATGTAGGGCAGTTTAAAATGTATCGGGTTGGTCCGAAGCAATATTGAGAAGAATGGACCAGCCTATGCCTGGTATGAAGTTACTGGAAACATGGTTGCTAAGGGTGTTTTTGTCCAGCCTGTGCCATGCTGCAGATATGTAGTAAAAAATACCAGCGGGTTAGGACAATGTGACTGTGAGCCATGCTGTGCTCAAAGTTAGAACAGGAGTGCTAGTGGTTTTGGAACGCAGACCGCGTGGTCTGAATGTAAGTTGGGGGTGCTGACAGTAGCACTGCATGTGCAACAGCCTGGAGAGTTTGTTCAGGTGTTAGAGGTGCCACCAGGATGATTAGGTCCCATGTAATGTTGGTGGGGCAGTGGGCTGGATGGCCAAGGGTGCCGGTAGAAGCACTGTCCTTGCAACAGCCTGGAGAGTGTGGGATGTTATAACTACCACGTAGACTATTAGGACCCATGTAATGCTTGTGGGGTAGGGGGCTGGATAGCTGCCCATGGTGGGGAAGGTTGTGAGTTTGAATCTTGGTAGGATCAGATGTTTGGGATAGACGCAAGCACGTGTTTTTGTGGGTTTGCTGTGGCACTAGCTCGGATGCGTACTCCCTCGGTGAACATGTTAGAGGAGGGCAGAGGTAGAGTCGGGTTCCATGATTATTAGAGAGAAAAGGTGTTGGGAGCAGATAGAGATGCCCAGGTCAGATCAGAAGCCGGTAACTTACTGTTAGAATTGAAACGCAGTCCCGCATGGAGCTGTAGGTTCAAGTTCTAGGGGGTAAAAAGACAGTTTGGGTAACAAGAGTAGCAGAAGCTGGCCTATGGGTGCTTGTGACTGCACTGGAGACTCCAGGGGGCAATGGGATGTTACAGAGTGTCTGTACAGGGTGTCACAATCAAAAAAACCAAAACAAAATGCGAATAGGGTTTTTTATCTTCCCACCTTGAGCCAACGCAGACAGCAATTCTGGGAGGTTGTGAGCCCTCAGACCTGCCAATGGAGGGTAGGAGGGACCCAGATGCCTGGTCGCCAATTTCTGATAGACACGTGGCCACCATTTTGGGGAGCTTTGTCGACGGTTTGATGGACGCCTTTTAAGGAAGGCAAGTGACCACGAGGTGGCTGCCATCTTAGATAAGGGAGATCTAGCTCCCGGTCAGAGATAGGAAGTAAGATTCATGAAGGGAATGGTTGAGGGATAATGTTAAGCAAAGGCTCATTAGATGGGGCATTAAACATTGGTAAAGGGCCCAGGTTTCAAGCCTTGCTGGAGGAAATGCTGGTGCAGTTTGATGTTCTAATGGAGATTATTATTGAAGTGCCCATACATCAGAAGAATAGATACTAGGACGTACAATGATGGAGTGTTTGAACAGAGGTAACATTTGTTTTGCCGTGCATCAGAAGAGTGGATCCTAGGTCCTGTGATCCTATCTTATAGGAACAAACTGAGTGACTGACATGCACCGGAGTATACAAGTAATGATATGAAAGCCAGCCATTCCACGGCATGCCCAGAATGAGCAGCAGGGCAGGTGAACCACACATAGCCAAGGGCACTAAGGAAAAGAGACATGAAGAGTAATAACTAGTGAAAATAAAAAAAATGGGGGCAGGGAGGGAATGGGGATAAGACATAAACATTAGAAGGTTCAGCTAGTACAGCAGGGGCAGAGCGACCGATGGAGAGTAGGCCATGATCCCCTTGCTCAGCTGCCATTTTAGCGACTTTGTCAGCCGCATGGCAGCCACCATTTTTAAGATAGGCATGTGGCTGTGGGGGGATGTGGTGACTGGGATGGGGCAGGCCTAGTGCATAAGAACTATAACATACAAAACATAATAATAATAAATACAATAATACTACATAAAACTGCTACAAATTGGGGGAGGGATGACAACATGGTACAGCGGTAGGTGGTTTCTGGGCAGAAATTTTTTATTTGCTATGAGGTGGGAGGCAGGAAGGTACTGGGGTTATCAGTTTGTAAAGGTATTTGCCGGGGCATACGAGTGTGACAGTATTTCTTGCAGTGGGCCAGCCCCATTGGTATTGAATATTTTAGAAGCACACGTCAGGACCGGGGGGGGGGTAACACACAGTGATGGGTTTCATCACAAAGGGACAAAAAAGGATATACTACAGACAGGTGGAATGGAAGTTTTGGTCAAAGACCATTTGGACTGCAGCGGATTCACCCTGCGATACTCAAAAAAAAAAAAAAAAAAAGACAGTTTATTTAGGAATTTCATGGGTGGACAGGGTAAGCACAGTTAAAAGAACCCAGGGGAAGGGATACGGGGGATATTTGAAAGAAAAAGTCTGTTGGTCAATATTAACAGTTTTCTGTGATAATTTTCAGCTTCAAGTTGCAGATCTGCACAGCTGGCACCCAGGAGGGACCACCAGTGAAGATGAAGGCTGCAGAGTCTTTATGGACCGTGGTGGTGAGGGTGCAACCAAGGCACTGGATGAGCGGGGAGGAATGCCAGAGGGGGCAAGAGTGGAAAAGGGGGGTTGGAAAAGGTCACGTTAGGAATGGTAGCAGGTGGGCTTTTAAGGTTTCTACAGCCAGGGGGGTCAGCAGGTCCAGTGCCACCACTGACACCAGTCTCAGAACCATTGGCCTGGTCTGCCCCAACACCTCAACCACCCTCTGACTCCACAGGCCACCATAGAGGCGGTGGTGCCTCCTGCACCTACAGCAACCCCCAGGCCTCAGGGCAGTGGCCATCAATGAGCCCATTAGCTCAAAGCATGGACTGAGCTGTCCCCTCAACACAGGAAGGAAGGGCCTCACACTAGGGGGTATTACTACATGGTGTGTGGAACAGTTGGTAAGCACCTAGGGGGAGAATTGGAGGGGACGGTTCAAGTTGTAGGGGAAGGGGGAATGGAATTAAGTCAGAGAAAAAGTATAGGGCCAGGACTGAGCGGGTCTTTGGTGGGATTCAGAAGCAAGGTTAAGGGGAGGCACCTGGGTAGTAGACAAGCCAGAGGAGAAAAGTGATGGGCGAGGAGGACAGAGAAAGGGTCACCAGGGGGTCACTGGCAACAGGACCAAATAAAAAAGGTAGCAAGATTGAGCAGAAGCCATGGGAGACCCTTTCAATTATATAGAAAAAAGGGATGACAATGTTTGTTCCATTGGACAAAGGGTGGCTTCCTTTTAGGAGACCTGATGAGAAGCAACAGGTCAGGTTATGTGAGTGAGGGGGTAATTAGATGAACAGCGGAAAGGCAAATGTGGCAGGTGGCCTGCAGGCATTACTTGAAAGGAAGGGTTGGGTCAATATGACAGAGGCCCGGCAGGATAGATGTGGGCGGGTGCTAGAACAGGGTGGGGGAGTCCTCAGCCTACAGGTTTGGAGAAGACCAGACAGAGCAATCAAAGAAAGGAGGTTGAAGAAAGCAGAATGAGGGGGTAGTGCTCCTTTACCCCACAAGGGGGGGTATAAAAAAAATGTTTTGTTAGGGGTGTACTGGAGGGCACCCCAGGAGGGTGTTAGGGGAGATTTACATGGGGGGAATAGGGGTACGCATGACAGGACAGAAGAAGCATTAAGTTCTTTAAGGGTGACTCGAACGATTTACAATAGAAAATCCGGGATCGAGGTGGTAGGTTTTAATGCCAGGTTGCTGGACAAGGTGAGGGTGACAAGGAAGGCCTATGGGTTGTGCCAGTACATGCACTACAAGAGCAGATGTATTTGGGGTTGCACAGGGTAGTGCACAGGTGGGTAGTGCTGGTACAGGGCAGCAACCCTTATTCAGACAAGATCTCCCTACTCTAGGAAGGACAGAGGCACCATGTGAGCTGGGAGGAGCAAGCATTATTGGAAGGAGAGGTCAAGAAATAAGTGTACCTTTGGCACCAGTCAGGCAACAATCAACCATGGCAAGTGATCTTTTCAATTTGGGAAGGAAGGTAGGCGAGGGAAGAATGATAAGCAACATCTAGGGAGGTGTCAGAAGCTAGGGTCCACTGGGTATATAGGTGGTTGGAAGCAGCGAGATCAAAAAAAAAAAGAGGGGGGGATTCTTTGTCGACTCAATAGCCAGAGCTGCTAGGGGCTGACAGGACAACCAAAATGAGAACAAATATTCAGTCATTTCCAATTGCACAAGAGCATGGCAAAAGCTATACGGTGCATCTGGCAGATTAGCAGGAATGACTTTAGTACTCTTTCTGCACCCTGTGCCAGACCATTTAATTCTACCAATTTAATGAACAATAGTGGGCCACATAGGTGTCATAATACTCGGCAGGGGGTTTGCAAAACCTGATTTTGCAGTTGGAAGTCCTGCAGTGGGGCAGCAATGCATCATAAATTACCCAGTAGGCAGCATTTTAGACATCTATGTGGTTTTAGCAACATGCCCTTGCAGTCCACTGGAAAATGAGTATTGTGCTCTATGTTTCCCGTATAATAGGATGGGTGCAAAATGACAAAAAGGTATAAAGAAGGGAAAAAGCCTAAACACTTAGGCAGGGGCAGGTCAATAATTTCCGATTTTTGGTTTTCATGGAATAGGAAAAGGAGAAGCAGGATTCAAACTGTTAGCAGAGCATAATTAGTAGTCAGTTGACAATACACAATGAGAAAGGGGGTTGTTTAGGGATTACCACAAGGACTGACAGCCTCCTCATGGGTGCAATCAAAGGGGCTCTGTGTATGGAGTTAAGGAAATCAGCCTGACGCATGAAATAACAGAATAGCACAGGTGGACGAGAGGGCAGCACCATAGTGTAAATATTAAGTTACCTGCACAGACCTGGCAGTGTATGGTCAGGAGGTTTCTGCTGGGCAACTGGGGAAAAGGGACACAGTCCCAGCAGGCAGTGGGAAAAAGGGCAAGCGGGTATACAGCAGACGGCTGGTTCCCACAGTGAAGTAGAGTGGAAGAACCAGGGGTCCCCCCTCCCATCCCTTCCCGACAAGTTCTGAGGCAGAGTGTGACAAAATGAAGAACAGAGCACCAATGAACATCCAGAGATGTGGGACACATTTAGCTAGGGGGGTTCCTAGTTCCCTGAATGAAGAAAGGATTTCATATTCCAGGGGAGGTCCCTACAGTAACTCCGCTTGCCCCAACTGGATAAGGCAGTGGTAGAAGTTGCTGAGAATAGGGGGAGGGGACAGGAGAGGAAAATATATACAAAAATAAAAAAATAAATAAATAATATATATAGCCTGGAGGGGCCATTAGTTACTCTAAGTGATGTATGCCACATGGGAAATAGGGCATTGAACCACAGGGTGGAAGAGGAGATCAGATGCTTGGCCCGAGGGGGGACTCTTTCTTATGCAAAACTTACAGACAGGAGCCTGAAGGTCCCAGGATGGGCAGACCAGTCTGACACAGATCAAGTCTACCTGCAAGAGAGTAGGAGGATGCATGTGGGCATCGGGGCAGTCATGCCCCTCCAGCAGGTGAGGTTGGAAACAGGAATGGGGACATGGTCCTCAGCCACAGGGGTGAACAGAGTTGAAGGTCCAGGCCATTTAAAAAAAAAGTGAGGCGAGCACCTACTTGGGGGGAAGCACACCGTCCATTGCAAGCTGGAGGTGGGCTAGTGGAAAAAGAAAGGGGTAGGTGCACAGGGGAGGGACAGACTGCTGAAGGTGGACAGCAGGTTTACCAGGACTGCCGAAGATAGATAGCAGAGAAGAAGAAGGGGCACATAAAAAGAGGAGGGGAGGAGAAGGGGGTGGGATAATCTGACTAAGAGGGCCACAGAACAACACCAGACAGATGAGTGGTATGGATGTACATGCATACCCAACAAGAGAGAAGAAAATGAAGAGAGTGACCCCCAGATGCACGTCTGGGGGGTGAGAAGAGAAAACAAGAATGAAAATGTTGTTTAAGAATATTGTGGCAGCCCCCTGATCTACGTTGGGGGGTGAGAAGGGAAAATAATGAGGAACAATGTAGTTTATGGAAATTGTGTATAATAAAGATAATGATGAACATAATGCTGTAAAATATGCGGATGAAAATATTGTGGAAGTGGACATTTGGAAGAAATTATAATAAATGAATTGCCAACTGAGCATCCACACAAATGGTAGTCTGTGTTTTGATTGGGCAGGGCTCTGGAGACAAAGTAAACTTAGTTTAAGCCTTAGTTAAAGTGTTAGGGGCCAGTATGTGCTGCATACTATTCCATAAAATCACAAGGAAACCAATGTCAAACAATAGGTGTTCATGTACAGCAAATAATACTGATGAGAAACTTGCAGCAGCCATAAAAATATACTTATTTATATTCATTTTCAGTACAAAACAATGCTAATGCACACTCAAAAAGCCAAAAGGGCACCTTACAAGACAAGAGAAAAAGAGTGCTTGAATATGAATGAAAAAACTGTATATTGAAACTTTCCACCAAAACATGAACTACTACTATAATTTAATGTGTCATGAAATAACTAATCTTATAAAGCTTGCTAGACTACCTTGATGCAGGACAAAAAAACAAAACCAAAAAAAAAGTAAAACTGACTGTGTGTGCTTGCAAAGAGAAGATACACAATGCTTCAAAATATTTGACTTGCTTTATTTACATAAATAAACCATGAGAAGAACATATTTAATTCACCTGTATAAAGTACTATTAATGAAACTGCAACATTGCACCTATTAGAAAACAATTACTGACACAGCTGAATTATTCTAAAAAGGGGCTACCAATTTTCTACCAGATTCACTGGGCTTCAGCAAGAATAGACGCACTGAGTTGAAAAATGTAAGAGATGCATTACTTGTAGCATGATATAAATAAAGAGTTATGAATACGATCAATTTACTAATTTGCTAGTAAGGGCAATGCAAAGTCACAATATGGTGGGCAATGTGATGTGACTGACTTTACCAAAGCCACCATTATACATAAAATTAACAATACGCAACCAATTATCAGCTATTTGTCTACTGTATCAAGTCAACATGAAAAGTTCTCATGCATAAGCTCTGTTAATTTAAACGTCTATGAAAGAGAATTTTGTTTGTACTAATAAATTAATCAAAGGTATGGTATGCCACATTACATCAAACTGAAACTTTGTAAAGTCAGTAATAATCTTCAGAGACATTTTGGCCCAGATATTCAAAACTTTGTGCGGTGTGCAAACCGTTTGTGCAGGTTTAGCGTGGGATTAGCACCAGTCTGCTATGTTCAAAAGTCCAAATAGTGCACGCAAACCGCATTAGCACTGGGCAAACCATAATTATATGCAAGGGGCAAACGGAACATGAATACAGGTGCTATGGAATATTCAGCGACTAGCACTGTGCTAAGGTGTTTAGCATGACTTAGAGTGACCCCTTGCATAGTACAAATTACCGCCCAGGAAAAGCTGGTCTTAACCCTGGGCAAACAGCTTTGTCTGACATTGTGGCCTTGTGCGTCATTAGCGCAGCTTTAGCACGGCCTTGCGTGACCCTAATATATGACTATAACACAGAGGAAATGCTAGACATGGAGGAAGCATGCTGCTCACTGAAGGCACCACAATGATGCCAACTGCTGCCACCAGTCCCAGCCATGCCAGGCTGTATGTGGTGACCCAGCCCCCGGGGGCCACCATGGTAGTGCAGCCCTACAGCACACAGGTGCAGACCACACAGCTGTGGTGACCAACAGATGCCAGAACACATATGCAGCACTGTGGGCATGGTGGGTGCTGAGGGGAGGGTGTACGGGTGGCCAGACCTCACCACAGACTGGGTGTGGCCACAAGGCTGGGACACAGCATGCAGTGCACATGGGCCAGTATTGGGAATACCCCAGTACCCATGTGCCTGTCTGATTGTATATGCCCCACCCGTCACACACCGCATAGCTGTACATACACCACAGCACACACAGCCGGCCATGTCTATGTCACTATCAGCATCCCATGCCAGAAGTGCAGCATCTGTGGGTCACACAACTGTGTGAAAGTATTGTCCACTGTCAGTAAACACCTGCAAGGTGGGCTTGTCACTGTGTACAGTGCAGTGTTCAGCACTACCATACACACCACAGGCATTGCTGTGTCCCTCACACTATTGGCCCCCTTGCTACTGTGGTGTCTGCTGTGAACTGTAGCATGCCCTACAGTGTGACAGTTGCATGCATCACCACCACTGCCTGTGCCTGTGCTGTGTTGTCCACTGGGGCACACAATGCTATGCTGTACTGCATACATGTAGCCTGCAGCAATCATCATGCACTGTCAGACTGACCTACAGGTGGAGCTGAGGCCAGACCTGGCCAGCCCCTGTACTTCCAGACTGACCTACAGGTGGAGCTGTGGGACCCTGCAGTAACGCTGGGCAAACTGCATGTAAATCAGGGCATAACGAGATGCAAATCTGGCCATTTGCCCAGAGACTACCTAAGTAGGCTCATTTGCATGTCACTTTTGAATATGGCAGATCTTATCACCGGGCAAATGTGTTCACACAGGGAAACGGCTTAGCTCCATGCTAACGGTTCGGGGAATAGTATAAAGTTTTGATCGCTGTTTTTTCACATCTGCTGCTGCCTACAGCTGTACTGGGTCCACGCATTTGCTGGCACACACATTGGTCATATAGTTCACCTTTACCTACCCTCATGTCGCTGTGCACTGTGTTGTTGTTGTTGTGGTTTGCACTTCCTGGTTGCTATATTCAGTGCTGTCTTATTCCAGGGATACATTTGCCCTGCACTCCCAGCCCAGTTTGCATGGCCTCATTCTCATGCTATATTCAGAAGCTGTTTGCCCTGGGCTATTTTTTTTGAATATAGCTTGCTTTGTGCTCCAGGCTATGTTTGTCCGTTGGGCAGTGTAATGTAGCCCAGGGGCAGAGTTTTGAATATCTGGCCCAATATTTCATATGGCTCATGCTTTCAATGTCAGTGGTATGAAAGGAATAGACACTACTGATACATTTTAGGGGAAAGTATCTCAACCCAGATCCCACCAGAAAACTATTTTTCCTTACATGTACCATCTGTCCGTTTTACAAATATGCATGGTTCTCTCAGTTTACATTTGCAGATAATGTGGTTCAAAACAAGACCAGTTAAACAGCTTACCAGTCACCCTGGCCGAATTTATTTTGATGATATGACTTGGAAAATTGAAGTAATCAGATTGATTAATGGGATTCCAATGGTGTGTGATTTTCCTACTGTGGTTACACACCTAGACTCTCGATCTATCAAAAAAAATTTTATTTGCACAAAAACACACTCCAGGGAATATATGGACTTCTCAGTTGGTTGAAGTTACTTTGCTTTGTCTTGTGCTTCACAACACACCCAAGGCATCTGTACATTCATAAGCGCACACCCTGTTGTGTTTTTCCTCCTACTTAAAATGTTACCATCAAGAATAAACCAAACTGGATAAGTAGCCTAAATTCCATATAGGTCTTAGTGTAGCAGAATGTTACATTCCATACAGTTCAAGTTCAGACACTTTACATAATCAATTTGGCATTTTACAATAATGTACATACAAATAAGTTAACAAACATTCAATTGAGATTACCAGAATTTCTGACAAGATCCTAAGTGCAAAGAGATTTTTAACACTCTAGCTAAGTAAAGCAGAAACATAAAGCATTTAACATGTCATGCAACAGCAACTTAAAGTGACAAAGATCACAACATTCCCAACACTGTCTGGGAGTGTGTTCTACGTCTCTGGTCCTGCAGAGCAAAGTTACTGCTCTCCTCTTTTGTGCATGGGGTGGGCGACAACAATCAATGTTTTAACCTTGCCCCATATAAGAAGCATCCAATTAGATATTTAGGGGCCTCCCCATTAACCCTTTTGTGGAAGAAAAGTGCACCAATGAATATGTCTTCTCCTTCTTGGGACATCATTCTTATGTCTCTGTGAAGGTCATTGAAACATAGCAACACAAAAATGTTACAGGCAAATAAAGATTAGAGGTCAAACCAGTCTGCCCAAAGACCTGACCTTCCAGTACTGACATGGCCATCTCTCTATTTAAACAGGGCACCCACAGTCACAATGGTGAACTGCATGACCACCTTTTTAGAATAACTCCAAGAAGCTTTTCTTTTTTTCTATTTGTTTAACCTGGCGAGACACACTAAGCTGAAAGCTTGTTTACAGGTGTAACCTGGGAGCACAGGGAAGTTAAGTGACTTGCTCAGGGTCACACAGTATGGAAGTGGGGTCTGTGGGATTCAAACCCAGGTCTCCAGATTTGCAGCTCAGAGCCTTAAACCACTGCACTAAACTGCCTCCATTTTTAAAAACAAAATATGTTTTTCCATGTATGTTTTATTATCAAACATGGTGTTTTTGTTAGGGTAGCCAATTGCTAGAAAAGCAAATTGTTTAAACAGGAACTTTTTAATCTTAGACATTAAATAGCATTTGTTAGCTTACAAATGTCTATATCTTTGCTCTGTTAATATAAACTAGCTAAAAATATTTTTTGGAGAGACTTCCGGTGACGTCACCGAGTGGATAGGAGCCTAACCCGAACAGCTCACCCAACCACCTCACTAATATCTTAAAAACCTCTCGAATAAGGATTTCAAATAACGTAATCTGCAGCCACAGAAGAAGGGAAGATGTCTGCCAAGAATCACAAGCCAAGAAATTCAAAGAACCTCACCTCACAAATGAAAATGAAACAACTAACACTCGATGAAGAGGTGGAGGCCTTCTCGGCACGCCCGTGCAGAGACCCAGCCCTCTCAGATTCCTCAATGGATATGGAGAAGGAAAACTCAGGACTATCCAGAAAAGCAGAGCGTACACTACAAAAAATTCTAACTTCGGTACAAAAGATCAAGTCCTCTCGGGCAGATCTACACCAGGATGTGCAAAATATCAAAGCTAAGGTGGCGGATCACACTAATAAAATTTCGGAAATCACAGAAGCTCAGGATTCCGAAAGCAGGGTCCTACTATACTTACTGCATCGAGACAGGGAAATATTTAACAGACTCGAAGATATCGAAAATCACTCACGTCGGAATAACTTTCAAGTGCATGGGGTCCCAGAAGGGTCAGAGGAAGGGTACCCCACCCCAATAGACTTTATGCAACACTTTCTACATACAACATTTACTATCCCTCCGGAACTAAACATGGCAATTGACAGGGCACATAGATCGCTGGCTCCAAGGCCCACTGCTCCTGTGGCCAGACCTCACTCTTGGGTGGTCAGGATGGTCCACTTTCAATCGAAAGAGTGGATCTTAAGGGAAGCGTGGAGGCTAAAGGATTTAAAGTATAACGAATTGCCATTTTTTTTAACAAGATTTCTCCCCAGCGTTACAAGCAGAATGAATGAGCATGCACACAGTTATAAAGGAGATCCAAGAGAAAAGAGAAACCATCAAAGCCCAGCTGATCTTCCCAGCCAAACTAAAACTGCATATAGAGGAAGGGGCCAAGATATACTCTAATCTCGCCGAAGCGGCTCCGCTCCTAAAAGAACGGGGAATTGAAGTACCAGGAATGGAGTTGAGACTTCTGGAACAAAAGTTGTTGAAGAACACATGGCAAGTCATGGAGAGAGGTACGAAATGGCCATATCGAGGAGGGCTTCCTTCCCTGGTCATTCAGGACTTAACGAAGATAACAAGACATGCTGAGGGCAAAAAAAAAGCTGAAGGAAATCCCACCACCAGATCCAGACAGAACACCTCCCGTTGAACAGCCTACAAGGGTAATGTTGGATTTTGAAATGAACATTGACACTAATGACTTTACTGCTTAATAACTCTAGTGATCTACTCTGATCGTGGGGGATCTCTCGGGGGGGGCTCGCTCCTCTCGCTCCGGGGTCCTCTTCAAGAAACTGATCTACGGGGCCAATAAATGACTGAATGAAGGGAATGGCTTGAAAGAACTAGCATGGTGATTGCTCCTGGTATGGGGGGAGGAGAGGGCAAATGAGTCCGTAATGTTTTAAGAAACACAGAGTTTCCAACTTGTGTCTCTAATATTGGTAAGAAGTAGATAACCAAAAATTATCTGCAGTTCCTAATTGAGTATATTGTCTGGGATTACATGGGGGGATGGGGAGGAACACCTCTCTTTTGAAGAAATTATCTCAGAGTTTTTATATCTTGGCTATTATGAAAGCCTGTCCGAGGTTAGAGATATGTTCAAACCAAATGATCTAAAGATTCTGACCTCTTTAACAGGAAATTGGCAAGTACAATGAGAGTCAGAACCTGTAACTGGGAGATAAGAGAGGATTGATTGTATATATGAAGATAAAGAACTGAAAAGGGTGAGGCGGGGAGGGGGAAAGAATGGTTCCCAGATCCACTGGTGATGAGATTTCTTTTTGCTTTGTTTTTCTTTTTTCATTATAGAGCTTAAAAAACACCCAAGCTCACTGTCTCTCGATCGAGACATACAGTGCCCACTGAGGCACTACACACTTAGAGTGGCACCAGGCTCTCCCCTTTCAAGGAGAGCCAGGATTTGCACCTAGGAAGCAACCAAAGCAACCAAAGCACGAGCCCCAAGTGGGCCCAGGTGCTAACGGAGTTTAACAAACTTCTCTCTCTACCCTATGTTTGTTGGGTTGGGAAGGGAGAGAGTCATTTCATCCAATACTCTTATTTAAGAGTATCATTTGTTGTGTTATTAACAGTGTTTTACAACGGTTATTAATTGAGAAATTTCTCAGGTATAAGTGTTGCCCAATGTTCAGGGTAAAGTTTTTATTGAGTGAGTCCTTACTACTAGTGATGTTGGATTTAAAGAGCCCCCCCCACTGGGATGGAAATCAACATTCAGGTATAAAGAACCCCTTGTACATCCCCATCTCCCGGTCACCCTTGTTCATAGCAGATCTTGACCCCCTTTTAAACTTCAACTATGGCCACCATAAAAATATACTCCTACAACATGAAGGGAGTTAATTCACCCATCAAATGCAGCAGGTTATTACAAGAATTAAAAAGACTACGGGGGATGTCATTTTACTACAGGAAATGCATTTATCCACCACAGAGCATTCAAAACTAAGAAAGGCCTGGGTAGAAAATGTGGTGGCAGCATCACACCCGCATGCGAAGAAAGCGGAGGTTGCAATTTTATGGAGAAAAGGCCTAAACTTAAATATTAAATCATCAGAAGGGGGACTTCAAGGCAGATATGCTAGATTATCTGTATATGTACAAGGTAAACTCCTCCACTTGGTTAATATTTATGCCCTGAATACTAATCAAGAGGACTTTTTCAAATTATTTTTTAAAAAAATAACAGATCTCCCATCAGGAATTCTCATTCTGGGGGGGGGACTTTAATACTGCCCCATGCCCGCAGAGAGATAGGTCTGCGAGGGCTATACCCACCCCGCAGGCAGCTTCCAAATCTCTCAATGCTTTAATAAAAGAACTGGGGCTAACAGACATATGGAGAGCACATCACCCACAGGGGAGAGACTTTACGTTTTATTCAACAGCCCAATTATCCTATTCTAGGATAGGTTTATTTTTTACTTTCACTACCTCGTTACATTTAATCACCAAATCAGAAATACACAATATAACTCTGTCAGACCACTCACCAATTTCCATCATGCTAATGCTGACATCAAAGGATAGACAGACACTATGGAGACTTATTGTCTCGCTGCTGAATAATAAGCCCTTCATTAACAAGCTGAAACAAGCCATCTCAGACTTCACTCAAATACACCAACCAACGGAGCATTCCCCATTGGTAAAATGGGATATGCTCAAAGCGGTATTGAGGGGAGAGGTCATAAGTTTCGCAGCCCACCCAAAAAAATTATCACAACTTTCGCACGCAAAATTGCTAGAAGAGTTAGCAGAACTAGAGGAACTCCATAAACAAGACTCAACTAATACCCAGATACAGAAGGAGTTATATAAAGTTAGAGAGGCTCTGCAGATTTTTGAGAACAAAAAAGTGGAGGGTTATTTAAGATTTACAAATCAAAAATATCACGAGGTGGGCAGGAGGGCCTCGAGACTGTTAGCTTTTCGGTTGAAAAAGGTGCAAGCAGAGAGATACATCCAGTATCTCCAAGAGGATACGTCCCCTAATCATAGGTTCACCACCCCCACTGAAATTGCCCAACAATTCCAAAAGTACTACCAAAATTTATACTTAGATAATACAAATCCCAAAGTTACACAGGAAAATACCCAGGCTTTTCTAAATACCCTCATACTACCCAAGTTACCTGAATCAGTGATAACAGAACTAAACCTTCCCATCACCACACAAGAAACTCTTAAAGTCATTCACCAATTGCCAATGGGGAAGACCCCAGGTCCAGATGGGTTCAGCGGGGAAATATATAAAGAGTTGGTGGAATCTGTAGCACCCTTATTAACAGAAGTATTTAATCATTGTTTGGAAGATGGCAAAGGCCCAGCCAGCTGGGAGCAATCAATAGTAATGGTCATACCTAAACCAGGGAAGAAAACCACCAAATGTGATTTTTTTAGGCCTATATCTCTTCTCAACCAAGACCAAAAAATTTTTACTAAAATCCTGGTTACCCGTTTACAAAAATATGTTGAATTGTTAATCCATCCAGACCAAACAGGCTTCATCCCTCATTGTCATATGTTCGATAATGTTCGAAGGCTGCTCAATATTGTAAAATCGGGAGGTTCGATGACTAGTCCCGCTGTAGCACTGTTTATTGACACAGAAAAAGCCTTTGATAGGCTGAACTGGACCTATCTATTTGAAGTTCTCCAAAAAATGGTCTTCCAGGGTAATTTCCTTCAATGGTTAAAAATATCTTATCAAAAGCCGCAGGCCAAGGTGAAGGTGAACGGTACTATCTCCTAACCATTTAATATCTCCAGGGGTACACGACAGGGCTGCCCTCTTTCTCCCTTACTTTTTACGATCAGTATGGAACCACTGGCTCAAGCCATAAGACAAAACCCACAGATTCAGGGTATTGAAGTCCAGAACACCTCCCACAAGATCTCCTTATAGGCAGACGATACGTTAATATACTTGGGAAACCCACTAGAAGCCATTTCACCTCTCATGGAACTCCTGGCTTCCTTTGGGAACATCTCTGGTTTTAAAGTTAACTCAAAGAAGTCTGAAGTCGTCCCGATAGGAAGGGCTTTGGAGCCCGAGGTGAGAGCAAAAATTCCATTTAATTGGGTCAAACATAAAATGAGATACCTTGGAATACAAATACCAACAAATTTTGATCACTTATACAAACACAACTATGAGGCCCTAACTCAGCAGGTGAGAGCGGACCTCCACAGGTGGTCATGGCTCCCCCTGACACTCACCAACAAAGTTGAGGTGATCAAAATGAACATTTTACCCAGGTTCCTTATTTTGTTTACCAATCTCCCCATTCAGGTTCCTAATAAAGACTGGAAGGACTTAAGGAAAAAGTTATCAGAATTTATCTGGCTTGGTAAAAGACCAAGAATAAGATGGGGAATACTAATGGAGGATAAGAGTAAGGGAGGATTCGGCCTCCCAGACTTTTTTAAGTACTATTTGGCTGCTCAGCTACTTCCAATTATTAAAATGGTGGGGCCTGGGATGAGACACGGTTGGCTGGAGATAGAGGAGAGTGAAAGTGGGCCAGTCCCCCTAACTATTCTTCCATGGAGGGTCTCACCAAAAGATCTTAAATATATCCACAATATCTTCACCCAACATATGTTGTCACGGTGGCTCGAGGCTAGACAGAACTGGGAGATCATTCGTCCGGTGTGGGAATATCTACCACTTGCATTTCTTCCGGATTTCCCAGTTCCACATGGAGATCCTTGCTCCTTTAGATGGATCACCCTGGGTCTGAAATACCCAATTTGTAGATGGATCACAGTTGAAGACTTTTTCCCAGATGCAGCTAGAGTTCCAACTAAATCCTACTGATTTCTTCAGGTATTATCAATGCTCACATTACATTACTAAAATAATTGGCCTTAATGACCTTGCACAGAAATCTTCAATACCTAATAGATTAACTTACCAGAAAAGCACCATAGGGGACTCCAGATCATATATTTCACAACTTTATAAAGTATTGATGGAGGGTAGAGGGGCTCCAGCTATACAGAAAGTGGAGGACAGGTGGGAGGCAGAGGCAAGTCTCGATCTCACAGATCAAAACTGGCACCATATTTGGCTGGGGATCCATAAAACCACGAACTCACCATCATGGAGAGAATTTTGATGGAAAATTAATATTCGATTTTTTTAGAACCCCAGCAATTTCAGCCCACTACAAACAGCAGTTATCTAATAAGTGCTGGAGAGGTTGTGACTCTCTGGGGTCACATTACCATATCTTTTGTGATTGTCCAAAAATCACCCCCTTTTGGAACAGTGTTTCTAGAGAGCTTGCCTTGATCCTCTCTCTCTCTCTCTCTCTCTCTCCATGCCATTAAAATTTGAAAACCTAGTTCTGGGTCTTCCGCCACAGGAAGTTAAGAATTCAGCAGGAAGATACCTTTTTTATATTCTAATTGCGGCAGCCCTCAAGGTTGTCATGCAAAATTGGCTGTCAAACTCCTCTCCTCCCCTGAAGGCCTGGTTTAGGAATATAGAATTAATTCAGGGGATGGAAGTTGTCACAGCTCAGCTAAGATTATCTACGGATAAACTTAACACAAGATGGTTACCTTACTTTAAATATAAGGAATTGAAGGAGGGGACCACAATATGGGAACAACTTCTGATGAGTTAACTAAACCCACCCGACACTTTAAAGACCCAGAGCTGAGGTTGAACAGGAGAAATCTGAGGAATTGATGGACGGAACTTATTTATGAAGGGTAAAAGGAAGGGAGGAAACAGGGGAAAAAGATGGAGAAAAGCAGATCTGAACCAGCTTAAGGGAGATTCCAGACGACTAATCAGAAGGGGAAGGAGGAAGGGCTCTTTATTTTAATAGGGACTCACTCAGTTACTCATTTACTCATTTTCCCTCTTTTGTCCTCTTTTAAAAAAAGAGAAGAGAAGAAGGGGGAAAAAAAGGGGAGGGAAAGGAGAAATATTATTTTCTTTTATTAATGTTGTAAAAATTACATAAGGTTCTAAGAGAAATTGAATTGCTGATATAGGATGCCTCCTTGATAAAGCTCCAAGAGAACTGTTGTAAAAACCTCTGGAGTTAATATGGAAGTTGTATCTCAGAGTTAGTAGCAAAGGGGTACCCGGTAGGCTCCTTCACTTCATTGAATGAGATAACTCCCATTAGAGGGGCGGAAAGCTACGAAAAGCCTGCAGAGGTTAATAGGTAATAGCCAACAAGAGTGTATCTCTTTTTCCCTCTGGCTTCCCCCCCTACACAGAAATAACATGGCTAGCCTGGAAAAAACTGCAGGAACTAATATATGATGAAATCTGTGCCTGTATAATCTTGGAGGTTGAAACATTAAGTTTGTAATGAAATGATTCAAAGATCTGTAACATGAACCTTTAATAAAAGCCTTTTTAAAGTTCAAAATATTTTTTCATTAATCTTGAATATTCTGGATGATGGAACTCAAGTATTTTGTTGCCCTTCTCTGAACCTCCTCCAAACCACGGGCAGGATTCACAAAGCTTGCATAAGATGCAAAACCTTCCCTTAAGCCCCAAAAACTGCCATAGCTATGGAAAAAAGGGGAGATTGCTCTAAGTGCTATTCACAAAACCCTCCGCAGCTGCGGAAAAAACACTACAGATTGTGGAAAAAAGTGCAGCTGTGGAAGTCCCTGAGGAAAAAAAGGTGTGAGATAGGTAAGGCACAGCTCCTGAAAGGCTATTCTTAGCCAGTTTTGTTTCCGCAGTTGCGGAAAAAATGTTACATACAGTGGAATGAGGTGTAACTCTCCCTCAGCAAACTGCTGTAGTGCCCCAACAATTAGAATTAATTAAGGCTGAAGTGAGGCACAGGTAATAGCATCCCAGATAGTATAGCAGTGGCTGATGTTACAGCAACAAAAGCACACATTGCCATGATATAGTATGGCAACAGGCAACAACCACCAGACCCAGTGCAGCCCATGACGGAGCCTCACAGGCAGCAGAGTCTGACCAGCCTACAGCGAATGTCACCTCCGCAGGCAACAGGATCACCCCAGGGAAGGATGACCAGCAGTGACTGCCAGCCACTGTGGTGCCATGGTATTGCTAGTACCTGTGGTGCTGCAGTGGTCCTAGTTGAGGGTCTGGTTGCAGATATCCTCATACAATGGCAGCTGTGTTAATATCTGCTACTTCTGCTACATTGATTTACTATTGCTGTACCTCCTCAGCCATTTCCACAGCTGCAGATCTGCTGGAATTCCGCAGCTGCACTACATTTTGTGGATTTCCCTCAGCTGCGGGATTTTCTTTAAGAATATTGCACAACTACGTTTCCGCAGTTCTGCAAGCCTTTTTCCCTGCAGGAGAAAATACTGCAGAAGAGAACTTGCTTAGATGGTGATTATGTCAAAAATGTCATCAGCTGACAAGATTTAAAATTGTAATCATTAGTTTAAGGTGAATTTGGTGCAAAACATGCTGCAGTCACTCCAACACCAAAACAGGGCTTTAAAGATCTGACCCCCTAACATTTAGAAACAATTCAACAAGTAATTTACATGTTCTCTTTAGTTTGCTGTCCCTCATTCTTCATTATTACTATTATTTGCAAGAAAACAGGATTTGTATTTTTTTGTGTTTAACTGCCCTTCCTTCTTGTCTACAACTGATGTCAAAATGCTCTGCTTGTGACCTTAAAAGCTGTTGCTATGGAAATGATGATGCAAAGTGTTATGACTTAAGATGCTGATCAGAAGCAGGGGCTATCAAAATCTGTTGGACAAATAGAAACATAGAAGTTGATGGCAGATAAGGCCCACAAGGCCCATCCAGTATGCTCATTTTGTCTACCTTATGAATGAATTGTCTGTTTCCTGCAATTATCTTGATAATAAAGAACATGAAGAAGAGAAATACATACCATACACAAGTGTGTTCTTTAAATATAATTTAAATATGTATGAGTTTGCACAGCACTTATTAAGCAGTAGGGTGGACGTGACAGAGCAAGAGTCTCTTCTGTCCATGAATCACTACTGTATGTTACTAAATTATTAGGTTAACCATGTAGAACTGAATCAAACTGATTCCATGTGCACACACTAGGCTGAGACTGAAACCTATATACTGAGAGCCAGATCCAATCAAAAATCCCCAGTGCCTTCCATAGATATGAAGTAGTTGTCTTGGCCATGAACTGGCTTGTTTGCAAGTGGTCCCACTCCAGCCTCAGCAGAATGCAATAGTGTAACCCACAGGGCAGTAGTCTTGGCACAGAGGGTTGAGGAGGGGCTATGTTACTGGACCCCCAATTTTCCTGCAGGAGCAATTTTGTGCCTCCCTAAATAGCCTTTTCTGAAACCTTAGGTTGCCAACCATCTCTCCCCCAGGACACTGCACCCAGTCCTACAAACCCGCATAGTGGTCTGGGAGACAGAGAATACAATTTTTATTTATTTACAAAAATGTAGGTGAGTGGCATAGAGGGTCAAAGTGGTTGCCCCTTACCTTCTGCACACATGCAACTTAGGTTTGGGAATGGACTTAGGTCACTTGGGGTTGGCTGGGATGGGGGATGATCAAGTACCCAAGAGATTGCTCTCGTCTCCCAGGAAGGGGAAGGATATTGTCCTGGCTTTAGACTACCACCAGATGGAGGCCTGGTGATGGTGTAGCATGGGTGGTGAGAAGGGAGGGGGCTGTGGGAACATCATGCGTGCGTGTATCTCGACATACATAATTGACGTCCTGGAATGAGGAAGGGAGAAAACAGTCAGGGGCTTAATGAAGACTTGCCCTCAACGTTCTGAGTCTGTGCTGTCACCCAGTGCTCCACCGATAATTTGCCCTGGATAATGTGTACTGGGGAAGATGGCCTTCCCTTCTCCAGCCTTGCTCCAAGGGGGAATTCATGGGGCAACTATGAGACCATGATGATTACCGGGGAGACAAGTAATGGCTTGGGATTGCAGGGATAAGGGTGACTGGCCACCCTTGTGCTCAGGAGAGATAAAAACCATTGTGGGAAAAATATTTGTGACATACAGGGATATTGCAGTCCCTGGAGGACTGTCATAACCTACAGTGCCCCTGATCCATGCTGAGCAGGCTATACTCTCTGCAGCTGAGGCTATGCACTCTGCAGCTGATCAGGGCAGCATAATGAATGGCTGGTGTTGGTCTCAGCTCTTCCCCCTGCCAACACTAACACTTGTTCAAGCCTCTCTCCTTGCAGATCATTGCAGCTGGGGCTCTAAATACTGCTGAATGTAATCAGTTCCAGGGGGACAGAACTCTCTGGTTTGTGCTTATCCTGGGCTATTTGTGGATTGGGTTCTAAGCTTCCTAGCTGCATTTATTTCCAGTTTCTAACAAAAAAAATGTATACCAGTAGACTACCATTAATACTGACAGGTACTGTTGCATTCTGGCATGACCATACAAAGATCATCTTACATAAAATAATTACAATTAAATCATAGGAAAAAAAAAACATTACATTTACTATTGTTTACCAAGATTTTATTTCAAGTAAGAAATTAATTCAAAACTTAAGATAAGTTAGAAAATACAATTAAACTGGTCACTCCTTTAGTACTGTACTTCACTCTAAGACAAAGCAGTTGAGGGTCTCTTTACATGCTGTAAATATACTGCAGACACAGTACAAATGGATTTTACTATTTTTAGAGGTTTCCTCTTGTTTGATTTTTTGGTCTGAACTTACTGTGGTGAGCAACTTCAGTCTGGATTACACCTTGAATGCTATCATTTCAAAATCAGAAGAAAACTTTGACATGCTCCTGCTCCTGCTGTTAATGCGAGAGTGGGCAGTGTCCTCACTGAAAGCATTTTCAAGCCGTGACATGAGTGACTTCTTGAAGGCCTCTCCCATGAAAACATATAAAACTGGGTTCATAAAACTGTTTGCTGTGGCAAAAGCAGTTGTAATAGGCATCCCAATCTTCCAAGTATTCAAAGAAAAATGATGGTGCCATGTTTCTAAGATGGAGAACACATGGTATGGAATCCAACACATGAAAAATATCACAATAATCCCTATAATAATTTTAAATGGCTTTTTGGATTTTGCTAGTTTGTGTTTTGTAATCCTGAGGGCAATAATTGTGTAGCAGATGACCATGAGCATAAAGGGTATGAGAAAGCCAAAGATAAATCTGGTAAAGACTACTGCCTGGTGCCTACTTTTTTGTACAGATACTAATCCAGTTTTGTTAGGAAAGAAAAAGTTGTTATAGCACTTTATCTCACCATTGCCTATATTGCGTGTATCTCGGAAAATAAATGATGGCATGCTCATGAGAAAAGCAAGTACACAGGCCCCCAGACTAATAACAAAAGCCATTCTAGGGTTTCGATTATTTTGTGACCAGACTGGGAAGATAACTGAAATGCAGCGGTCAATGCTAATGATGGTCAACAGAAACACACTCGAAAACATGTTGGAAAAAATAAAAGTACTGTTTATCTTACACATGTACTTCCCAAAAGGCCAGTGGAAATTCATTGCAGCATACACAATACTGAAAGGGAGACACAGTGAAAAAAGGAAATCAGTGATGGCCAAGGCAAGAAACCAAACGCTGTTGACAGTTCTCTTCATTTTGAAACCTGTTACCCAGATAACAAGTGCATTTCCAAGTGTTCCAAGCAGAAAAATAATACTGTAAATCACAATTGATAGAATTCTCATGGCATTTTCTTCTGGAGAATGATGTTTGTGGGGATGACGTTCCTCAGAAAGGTTGTAGTCACCAGTAGGATAATGATTGTAGTCATAATCATCTGTTATCATCTGTTGAAAGAAAACAGTGAATGACCATGCTATGGGAATAATAATAGTAATACTAAATGAATAAGCAACTTGATCAGGCTTTAATTAAACTGAAATCTTTTTATATTACAGGATGTTTTAATCATGTCTTCAATGGAATTATATTTACAATGTTACAAACTGGAGGAATAAATGTTACAACTAGATGTGAGATCACTGACTGACTGCTGTACAGAGACAGGCTTCTTCTCTATAAACAGACTTGTATTTTGCCACTGCTGCAGTTCAGTGGCAACATGTCATACTGTGATATTGTTCATGTATGATCCTCAGAATGTACTGCTCCCTGCATTATCCACCACCCTTGATTATTCACCAAATTTTGCTTGTGCAAAGTATTTTCCATTCAAGTGCCCCTTATTATTCACCACCCTTGATTATCTCCCCAGTTTTGCTTGTACGAAAGTGGTCTGATAATCAAGAGCCCACTTTACCATTCCTTGGTAAGTAAATGATGCTCAGCACTTGGGAAGGGAAAGGGAGGGCTGTCTGGCCATTACACATACCTTGTAGTTAATCAATAAGTAGAGATTTGCCTGTTTTCAGAAATTTGTTACACCATTTTTCTAAAAATCCACATTTTACAAAGTTGCCAATATACAAAGTTTTTTCCCTTGCCATAGAAGTTTTCTCCCTCCATCTGAGGATTTTGTCCACTACTTCAGGCACACCATTGGTTAAACTGGAAATGTTTAGGTCAGAAAACTTTTCCATCTGGAATTTCAGGAGTGGGAACTGTTATCTGTAGGTTGTGAAAATTCCCTAAAGTAATCCATGGAGAAAGATGACTGAGGTACAGAAACTGTTATACAATTTTATAAAAAGTGGAATAATTGAGTTCCTATGGGCTCCTGTCCTGTTGAAGCCCTCTTGAAGATTCAGTGCTTGGTGAAAAATATTTACTTTACCCAATCAGAAAAATAAAAAGAGTATCACTACTTGAGTTATTTTCTTATCATGCCAGCATGGTAGGGGGTGAGGCATTCAGTACCTCAAGCCTTCCATGCCACTGGACCCAGCCTGTCACCTTTTCACCTTTATATGCCCTTGGGTATGATGTATTTTTTTTCAGGAGATTAGGTTTAGGTCTATAGCTGGTATTCATTCAGCAGGCCCAGGGGTTATGGGGAGAGGATTTTTGTGTTTGGTCACTTGGGAGCAACTCTTGCTTGGGATTGGATTTGGGTTTAAAGGAGTTTCCTTTAAACTACATAAATTACTAGAGGTAGTTCCTGGGGTGATTGACAGGAGGCAGTTTCACTAGTGTTCCTGAACTGCACTAAGTAAATTTGTTATTTTTCTGAGCTTGATGTGTCCATTGTTTCTGTTTTGCTGTAGAGTTCACTACCACACAGCAGCACCTTTGAGAGACAGGTGTGCTCTACCTCTCTCTAACTACAGTTATAATTCTTAATGTTCATATGAACACTCATTTAGTTAGATTAATTAATGTTTATGCACCACAGGGTAAAGCCAATAGTGTGAAACTTTTTAAAACCATACAATCCTTTCTGCACACTTCTAGTTAGATTATTTTGAGGGTGATGTTGATTGCAATGCAGACAAGAAGGGATTAGATTGGCTCAGCCTGGGAGGAAAGTGCATTGAGAGTTGAACTTCTTATGGAACATAATTAAAACTGCAAATATAGTGGATGCATATCAAACATGTCGTCTGACAGGGGGCGACACCTTTTTCAAAGTCCATCTACTTTCCAGAATTATTCTTTTATTTGAAAAGTCCTGAGCATATAATCTGCTAATACGATGGACTTGGAACCTTATACTATATGATTTTGGGTTGTACATTTTGGTCCTCTGAAGTTCATATAGGAGGAAAAGGGAACGTTTTGGAAACTTAGTTCATGCCTTCTTTACAAAGAAGATGAACAATGTGACATTCTTGGATTTCTTTCAGCCAGTCAGTCAGTTAAATGCATGTATGAGGACAGCAAAATATAGCAGGAGAACACAAAACAAGATATAAAAAAATGCTTCTAGGACAAATGAAAAATATTGGAGAGGGATAAATACCATAGGTTCTAAACTTTACGAGCACAATTACACTGGGAATTGTCAGCAGCACTCTTAAGAAATGGGGTTTAACAAGCCAGATAAATAATATCAAAGAGGAGATAAAAAAAATCTCCAATATGATAGGGCCACTTCTGTATTGGCTCCACAACAATGGGGAACAGAAGGCAAAATGCTGTCTGGTAGCCCATTTGAAAGCTGTGCCAGTAAAGAATAGAGTAATAATGGACCTGGATGATGGTGCTACAGTAACTAACTGGGAAGATAGCCAATGAGTGGTTCAAACTCAGGTATCCTGATATTTTCTAAACCCATGGCCATTAGGGCATGTACAGTCCTGTTTCTGGGAGGGGCTGTTTCTGTTAGAACATTAGGAATATGGTTTGGTTGTGTTGATGGGCCATCATATAGTTGAAGCTGGAGGAATGTTAATCAAAGATGGAGTGATGGGAGAAGTGGCAAATTTCTAAAAAGAAGAATATTTTTATGTGTAAAACATTTTGCATTCCAATTTACCTTTTTTTTTAGTTATGTGTATCCTCCTCCTTTAAATTGTGAAACTGCCCTTTACAGTCTATTTTTTACAATTATTTTTGAGTAGTTGGTTGAACTGTTTTAAAAGGACTATAACCTATTTGGCTATAAAAGAAAACCTAGATAGACTGGGTGGTCTGTTTCTTCTGGCACATTCGTATGTTCATATGTTCGAATGTGGTGTTGGCATGATTAACCCCGTGAGCTTCCTACATAGTATTTTTTTTAAGAAGTAATATTTGGATCTCTCTTAACAGATGATGATCAGCCTTGGAAATTCTAGGTGAAATCCTGGTTTGATCTTTTTAAAAAGAAATGGGGGCAGGAAGAATTTTAAAAAAAATGAGAAACGGAACTCAACGGTACCCTGGCCTCAATTATGCTCAGGGGGCAGTGAGCAAAATAAAGCAATGTGAAATTTCTATGGGAAGGATACAAATAACAAATAGAAAATATCTTTACACCTATATTTGAAGTACAGCTTGTCCAGCAGAACCAGTTTTTGACCACCATATGGGGACTGAAAGGGCTGACAATTTGAAAATACTTATTGATAGATTTATTGCACCTAGGTTGTAGGATGTACTGTAGCTGGGCAGTTATGGTAAATTGAATGTAAAACACAATAATAAACACAAAATTCTTAAGGAAAGATACTGCCCAAGGGATAGTTGTGTTGATGTGTGTGAAACACAGGACCATCTTTTTTAAGCTGTCCTTCTATTATTGATTTTTGGGACTTGACAGCCACAGACTTGCAATTGCCCACCCTAAGGTCGCTCTCTTATGACACTGTGGTGTGGGGTATTTATGGGGACAGTTAGAAAGCATATAACAAGAGAACTCTTCATATTTGGTAACGGTGTGTACACTCTATATTTAGCAGGTCAGATGCCAGATTGTACTTTAACAGAAGCAGGTATCTGGAAAGACACTTCAATATGATTATTGGTTGTATTAGAAAAATATATCCTTCGGAGGGGTGTGATTTGTCAGCCGGAACATTGAGATTGTTACAGAAAAACATGTCTGGGATTTGCCCCAGGTGAAGAGATAGGCTAATGTTAGTCTGACACATATGGTTTTCCTTTTTTCCTTTTCAGTTTATGCTGTTTTCTGTTTTATTTCCCTAGCTATGTATGTCATGTGTGAATTGATGTGATAGTGTACAGTTTTATAGGAGTTAATTTCTTATGTGTTTGTTTGTTTAATTTGGATTGTTTTGAATACAAAATTCCCCTACTGATATCGAGAAATGCCATGGTATCTTCACTGTCCACCTGAACAACCACCAGAACAGGCAGATGGGACCTTGGTTTAATGTCTTCTCCAAAAACAGATTAGCATACATATGTTATTAAATATAATTTTAAAAAGGGTAAGAAATAATGGCAAAAAAAAAAACGTTTGGACAACAATTAAGACTGCAGTACAAACAGGCTAAAGTAGGGAAATGCAGCATTAGATTCAAACTCCTGCTGAACTGTTACAATTGTGTGATGTGGCACTGCAAATACCTGAATGATTGTTGGAAGCAGAATTGATCTTTCCCTAACTTTGGCACCCTCTTTCAAAGCATAAGAAAAATGATTTATTGGTTGCTTTATTCTATAAATCTCTCCTAACCATGCAAAGAAACCAAACCAAGCAAATGAACAAACAAACAAAAAAAATGATATTTTGATTGCTCCTCTTATCCTTGTTGCATCCCATTTACTGCTCTTCTTCCAATCTGCATCTTTGGTATCCTACCACCAAATCTACTTTGTGTCTAAAAGGACTTTTGTTGTACGAGTAAATGTCTTCACCACAAACAAGTGTAAGACTAATACTGCATTAAGCAATCATTCAAACCCCAGGAACAATACATCATATTATACTCTCATTAAAATTGAGGAGTACATGCATTTAGTATGTCCAGAGGTAGCACAGAGGAATGGAAGTTTGAGAGAATAGCAGTGTGTGAGATCCATAAGAGGTTACTAAGAGGGAAGAAATATTCAATTTGTTTGATTTCTGTGCATCTCTTCAAACCACATGCATACATTTAAATGACTTAAACCCAGTGAAAGCATCATGGGTATGCTAATCCTTGTGCAGGGCAGGTTAACAGGCACTCTAATGTTGCAATCAATATTTATAACATAGAAACATAGAAGATGACAGCAGAAGGGGACCTGTGATCCATAGATCCTGTCCAAGAGAGGTATCCCGGGACCTACTGTGCACTGGTGTTCAGTCCTGCTAAACAACCAGCCTAGCCCTTGCCAGTGCCATGTGTTTGTTCCCAATCCTTATCCCACTTGTGTTTAAAGCTTGTTACTGACTTTACAGCCACCATTTCAGGAGGTAATCTATTCCAAGTTTCCACCACCCTCTCCGAGAAGTAATATTTTCTGATGTCTCTCTTGAACACTCCACCCTTCAATTTCCACTCGTGCCTCTTGTAGTAGAATTGCCATTTCTGGTAAAAAGCTGTGCTTCTGGCACCTTGTTGATGCCTTTAAGGAGCTTGAAGGTCTCAATCATATCCCCCTTTTCTCTCCTAGTCTCTAGCGAGTACAATTTCATTGCCCCGAGCCTCTCTTCATAGGTGATTTCCTGAAGGACATGTATCATTTGTATTGTTTTTCTCTGGACCACTTCCAATCTATCAATATTCTTTCTTAGATTAGGCCTTCAGAACTGTGCACAGTACTCCAGATGAGGCCTTGCTAATGACTGGTAAAGTGGTAAGTATCACCTCCCTGTCCCTGCTGTCTATCCCCCTGCCAATGCATCCTAACACCCTGCTAGCCCAGCTGTAAGCCTTATTGCACTGACTTTGCTGCTTGAGATCATCCCTAATGATGACTCCCAGATTATGTTCCTCAGCAGAGGAGCTCAGTTGGACTCTGTTTAGCCAGCATCCTTCCTTGTGGTTGGCCCTACCCAGGTGCATCACTTTGCACTTCTTAGCATTGATGTTTAATTGCCATATTTGTGACCACCTTTCCAACTTCTTAAGGTTCTCCTGCAGTTGTCTGACTCACTCCGTACAATCCACTCTTCCACTGAGTTTCCTTTTTTGTTTTGCTTTAAAGATTTTGTTAATTTTCATAGAGCAGAATATGACAATCCAAACACAATAAATAAAACTTACAATATCAGAATTAGACTACTAACAAAACAAATTAAGTTGCTAAGTCTCGTGTAAAAAATGTCATACATAAGTAATAATTGATTAAGTTATTGAGCTCACTATATTTCTAACATCATCAGTTAAGAAAGAAAATAAGCATTAGGTATTTGCTCAAATCTAAAATAGTAAATACTTCATCCTGGTGTAACAAGATAAGCAAGAAAGGGCACTTAGAGTTTTTCAAACAGTTCCCTTTTACCAATTGCCTGATGTGCTAATCTTTCATTATTAATGACTTCACTCATTCTAGATGCCCATTCCTTTAACCCAGAAGCGGAAGGAGACTTCCAATGAGTGAGCAGAGTCCTTTTAAGTGTTAAAGCTGCTGCTCATATAACATAATTTTGAAGATTATTTCACATCCCAGTATCCACATTTATCCCCAAAATAAGACATTTGGGGCTAAAGGGGACTAGTACTCTCAAAGCAGATTCACAAACTATGCAGACCTTATCCCAAATTGCTTTAATAAGGGGGCAGGATGAAAACGTATATAGTAGATCTGCATCTTCTGCCTGACATCTCCAACATTTCCCATCCATCTGCAAACCCATAGAGAACAGCTTCTTAGGGGACTATTAATAATGAATAATTTTATACTGAATTGCTGTACCCTGTGTTTCCCTACTACTACTGAAAGCATTGCTCCAGGCTGATGCCCATTCAGAGTCAGATATTGTTCCTCTAATATCATGTTCCCATTTACATTTGGCTGGGGCTGTCAATAGAGAGGGGTCTTGCACACTCATTAGAAGTTTATAAGTTAAACTTGCCCCTTTCCTCAATTTGGTCACTTTTAACACTGAGGGTCTTCTCTAAGAGTTAGATCCATACATAGCATGAGTCTTGGAGGGCCTTCCTTAATTGGAGGTAGAGAGCAAAATGAAATTTTGGAATATTATAGCAGGGTCTAAGCATTTCAAATGAGAGTAGTTCCCTCTGAGGTCCTAGTTAATCCTGTAGGTTTGTGATGCCTAAATCCTTCCAACCAAAATCAAGTACAGATGCATGACTATATAATAAATTACTATTATTCCAAAGAGTAATCAAATGGCCAGGTAAATTCTCAAGCAGTAATAAATGCTTCATTTTTCAACTACCCAAATGGAGGCATTGATACACATATTATCATTGAGAGAAAAGGGAAGTTTAATAAAAAGATAATCAGACAGTTTATGTAGCAGCAATAGTTGCCTTTCAACCCTAAGCCATAGAGGCACTAAAGTATCTGCATTAGACTCCAAATACCAGGAACTTTGCTTAAAATGGAAAGCAAAGTAATACTTTTCCCAGTGTGGGAGGCCAAAACCTCCATCTGATTTATAAGCTCTGAATTTTGCTAAAGAAAGTCTAGGAGCAGAGGAGTTCCAAAGAGAATGTCTAGTGATTTTATTTAGAAGGTCAAAGACTGTTTTACCTATTCTAAAAGGTAAATTTTGTAAAATATTAAATACTTTAGGGGCCACAATCATTTTAATCAAGTACATTTTCCCCCAAATAGGTAAAATTAGGCCTTGCCATTTTTGTAAATCTGTTTCAGTCTCTTTAACAGTGGCAAAAGGTTTAAGTTCACTAGATTTTAAAAGTCATTAGATAGCTTGACACCTAAATAAGTCAAACACTTTGAACATTTAAGATCTGACTGTATCACCCCTAAAGAGTCCCCTGGTCGCAAATATGTATTTTGAGACAGAATCTGAGTTTTAGTCCATTTCAGATAAATACCTGAGAAGGAGGCAAAAACATCAAAGATTTTACTCAAGTACACCACTGAGTCTCTTGGATTTGGAAGAGAAATCAGCAGATCATCCACATAAGCAAAAACCTTGTTATTAATTTTTCTTGTTTTGATTCCTTTGATCTCATGACATTCTGAAATTGTCTTAATTAAGGCTCAATGGCCAAAATAATCCATTGAGTTTCATGTCATCCATAAACAGGGCAATGTAGCCATTTATGCCCTCACTGATGTCACTAATTAATACATTGAAGAGGACGCCCCCTGTACTGACCACTGTGGCACACCACTAGTGACTTGCCTCTCATTAGATTTCAACCCATTTATTACCACCCTTTGCTTTCTGTCCCACAGCCAGCTCTGTACCCACTTTACTATCTGTTCTGCTACCCCAAGGGCGTCTAGCTTTTTTAAGTGGCATCTGTGCAAGACTGTGTCAAGTGCCTTATTGAAGTCAAAGTAAAGCAAGTCCACCGCATTATCCCTGTCAAACTCCTTGGTCACTTCATCAAAGTAACTAAACATATGGCGCACTAGTTCTGACTGATACAGAAATTATTCATTTTGTTGCTAAATTTGTGTAAGCATCAAGATTCTGTAATGTAATTTTAGGTTGTAAGATTGAGAATGCATTTGGGATATAGGCTTGTATTCTATCTATTGATTGTTATGGGTTCATAATAATGAAGATCAGGGTAAGGGGCAACAGACTTCTAGAAAAATGTAAAGGGACCTTACAAGCTCAAATGGGCAGACTGGGTGGGCCATAGGCCCTTATCTGTCAACAGTGTCTATGTATCTTAGTATCTATGTAACTTGATGTTTCTGCCTAGATGCAGTGTAGTACTGCATTATATACAGACTGTTTTTTTGGACTGGGATTGTATGAGTAATGCAATGTTTTTGGATGGCTCCTCATTTTACAGTTGGAAACACTTTGTCTTGTCTTGGACTGCATAAAACAAATATGGGCATTGGTCCTGATTTCAAAACTACATCTCTTGGTCTGTTAATCTGTAAATACACAGAAGATCATGCAGGCCTCAGATTAGCATATCTGTCAATATTCATGAAAGAAATACCTGGGGAGTGACAGACTCCAGTGAGAGCTGTCTTGAGTGTAGTATCTGGGGGAGATCTGTGGGCATGCTCCACAGGGCTGTCAGTTGTTCTAAGCTTTTATGCTGTCACCAGCCTCAGTGAAGTATTTTAACATTTTCCATGGTTGTCAGCTCAGGTCGTTACATTTTATATATAAAAACAATTTAAGGAAAATCTTTGTTAATGTTTACTATCGTCGATAGCTGTTGTGTTCTCATTTGGATTCCCTTGACTGTATTTATTGACTATTACTTTGCTTACAATATACAGTAAGGATAAGTCTGACAGTTCTTCTCCCAGGCCCTGCACAGTATTTTGAGAACAACATTTTATTTAAAAGTAGCAGGAACAGGGTAAAACATTAATCTGGGATTACAACATCAGTTAAGGATATAACAGTCCAATTTACTGAACCAAACTATGGCTTTCAGATGCATCAAAATGGCTGAACACGTCTAGGTGTTCACAAAATTACAAGCATAAGGAACAAAATCTATAATTGCAGAGATTATGAAATGTTTCCAGAGAGATGAAACAGTAGTTGCCCATTAAACCTTCGAAATGTCATGAATTGTGTCTTTATTCAAAAATGCAGAGCTAAAAGGAAAAAGCTATGGTTTCCTCCTATTTTTGTAAAACATTGAAAAAACTGTAGAAATGGACACTGCATGACCTTATGGCACTGCAATGGGTCACAAAGTCACTGGTCTCTTGACTACTTGTTTAAATACAGCTCAGTTCAGCCAGCCCAGTGGCGCTGAGGATTGAGTCACTGGATGCCACACCTCACACCACACCAGTGCCCCAGGTTCAGAAGCAGACTCGGGCCACCGGGAGTCGGCAGGGGAGAGGGTGGATTGAGCATCCTGGGACTGCTGTCCTCCCTCTGGGGTGTGTGACAGGAAGCACATTGTGCTGTAGCGGCCCCTGGTGATGACCAGGGGCAGCACATTTGCAGTGCACAGAAGGGGAGGAGTACAGCAAGATGTCAGCTTACATGCTGCATGTCATTGCACTGCCAGCTCCAGGGGAACAAAATGGAAGAAGTGGCTGGGTGCGACCGAGGCAGCTTGAGGCAGCTTGATGGCTGTGCTCCCACTGACCCAGAGGATGGTTGTGGAATTGCACTGGGTGGTCCAGTCCAGCCCGGCTTGGAGAGGCATGGGGAGGCCCACTTGCTGGTTGGGGTGGCTGTGCTGAAGACCCACCATGCAAGTGAGCTTGCTGCTCTCCAGTGTGGTGGGAGATGGTGGCTGGATGCCCCCGCTGCAGGTGCCACAGTAGGGTGCACAAATAAGGGTGTGATAAAAAATAAATAAATAAATACAGCTCAGTTCAATAGTGGCCCAAAAATGTTTACAATTGACGGCTGTAGATGAAGCGATGTTTAAACAGGATGAAACACCCACTCCACAATTGAAGTGAGATGCTTTGCACTCACATGGATAATCAGAATCGCATTGTTGGTGATCTGGGTTGAGCTTGGTTACCAAGGGGTTGCCTATAAAGTACCATTAAAATTTAATAAGGTTCAGATTCAGAAACAGATTCTTTAAGATGTGTTAGTTCTGACTGGTGCAGATCACAGTGATCTGGGCTGGAATCTTAACCTTGTCACAGTTGCCTTGCCCAGACCTATGAATAATTAGGTGTGGTGGTCTAAACTCCAAGGGCCTGATCCACACTGGGCTTTGAAAGTATGACTTTGGGAGAAGGATGGTGCCTCTCCTCCCATTCAGAAGCTTCCGAACATACCCAATATCAGATGTTCCCTCTAGCATTGTAGCGTAGAGTCTCAATCCATGACTCTGCATGGGTGGGTAGGTTTGGGTCAGGCATAGTGGTGGAGACATGACCTTCAAGACCCATGACAGATGATCTGTTATACAATGGGTGTAAGGACAATGCTGACATCATGCCAGGATGTTCCCTTACCTAGTGGTTATGTGCCCTCCCAGCATGGGTTCCCCAAACAGTTGTGGGGCCCAAATGACCACCCCCTATACACACTTGTGGAGACAGCTGTGATTATAAAATTTATTTTTCATAAATATTTTACCCCCCCATGAGGTTTTGGATTTTTTTGATGACTGTTTTGTCTCATTGTTCCTTGCACCACATAAGAGAAGATCAACTCTAGTATCTGCCCTGATAGCCTAATAAATAACAGCTGTTCAGTTCTGCTTCACCACATGGAAAACTCCCAACACTGGTACACTACTCTGTGCATGCATATCAGGGCCACTTGGGGTGGAGAATCCCACCCTCTGTGCAATACAACAGGGGGTTAGAGTAGTGCATGCTGACAATGTGAAAACCAATGTATGTTGGAACAGATGTAGATCAGGCCCTAAATCTATTTTTTTTTTATTTAATGACTATCCACATCACAAAGACACTATTACAACTGGCCCATCTTGGCAGTCTCACATGATAGACCATGGACTGCATTGGCATGTAGTCTGAGTTATCTATTAATGTAGCAGAGAAGGTCATTCCATGATTAAGCTTAGGAACAATGCTGGAGCAATGTGAGGAAGCTTGCATTGTGGCCACTGACAATCAATTTGTCAGATAAATGCAATTTGGTAGCCAGTAAAGGCAACAGTGTGCAGAACCTGCAACCCAGTTGTCAGAGCAGGGGCACAAATTGGGAAAACATTGTTCAGAAATTCAGTTTCTGGCATATTTACAAGCAAACCAGCTAATTCGTGAGAAAATGTCACATACTTTATCCAGTGAAATGTGAACATTTTTATATTAGGTTTTGTTGGGAGTTCTCATCTGGCTCATATCATCTTAGGTTGATAGATCCAAAATTCTCTGTCTTAATAACTTTCACTAATGAGGATTTTACTGAGATTCAGTTTGGAAAAGAAATGGCTACCCAACTAAGCTTATCAAACTGGAACCCATGTGTTACTGTCAAGGTGTGCCATCCATCAGATAAGATGTTAAGCCAAGGTCCAATCTGCCTTTTTTGGTGATTGTTCAGGTCTGTTTCCTCCACTCACTTAAATGTAGTGGAGCCACTTATAATGGACTCAGATGGTCCAGACATCTGATTATAGCAGACAAACTCTCTCTGCCCAAACCAAAACCTATACTTTATCATGTTAAGTCCATCACTTATAACAGACCTTGTAGATTGTTTTTTAAGTGAACATTAATTGCCTTGTGTGGAGCAGTTTAACACTATTAACTTTCCATCTGATGCCAGCAATTTTTCAATCAGGTGCTAACTGGTGATAAGGCTCAGCTGTATTGCTCCTGTTTAAGCTGCCATATCCTGCTATTCAATTGATTTGCCTTTACTGTCTCACTGTGTTTTGACGTGTTTAGCTACTTTCACTCTTCTTGCTGCCATCTGTTTTAAGAACTAAAATGTCAAAACGGGCTGCTCAACCTGCGTCCCACAAGGTTAAGATCATTAAGGAGACCAATGGTCTCCCTTGAATAAGTAGCCACAACCTTGTGGTTCATTTCTCCCTTCCCAAGTCCACTCTTTCTGATCTCAAGTCCAAGGGCTGCATTTGATGGATTCAAATCAGAATCCAAAAACAAAGCAGAAAAGAGAGGGAAAGGACACTGAGGTGGAGGATGCATTGCTTCTGTGGTTCTCCACTGTATGGGAGGGAGAAGCATTGGTTAACAGTCCCCTGCTCCTTGAGAAGGCAAAGTAGCTCACTAACGGTCTTAGTAAAGTTATTTCAGTCCCACATAAGGATTGTTACAGTGCCAGAAAAGCCACAATAACATCTGCTACAGGAGGGCACATGGAGAAAAACTAAATGCAGATGCCCCAGTGCTAACTTATGGCTGACGGATGTTCTGGCTAACATTTTGGCTGACTACAACCAATGTAATGTTTTTAATGCTGATGAGACCTGCCTTTTTTCAGTGCATTGGTTAAGGCACCCCTGCTTTCTGCACCAAAATACCCCAGGGTCAATAAAAGGCAAAGAAGCAAATATCAGTCATGTGCTGCTGCAATATTAATGGCTCAGAGAAACAGCAGCTTCTGTTCATGGGGAGACTGCCACAGTCAAGGTATTTCTGCAGTGTTGTTCACTTTCTTGTCCAGTACCACAGCAATAAGATAACCTGAATAACAGGTGAGATTTTCACGGAGTGGGTACATCAGTGGGACAAACCTCTCCTTGAAAGACAAATTGCACTGCTACTAAACAATTTCAGTAGTCATCCAGATGTCCAAGGCTAAGAAACAGTAATTTAATTATTTTGCCTTCAAACACCAGCTCAGAAATCCAACCCCTTAATCAGGGGATCTTTTATCCATTAAGAGGCACTACATCAAGGCAATGTGAACACAGGTGTTGACGGAGATGAACATCAAACTGAGGCTGAACTAGCGGCTACTCAATGTGTCAAAAGAATCAACATCCTAGATGTAATCAGGCTTCTGAAAACTACCTGGGAAGCCATCAGTGCAAAGAGGATCTTTAACTGCTTCAGAAAAGCAGATTCTCAGTGACAGAAAGTTGAAATAAGGAGCAGCTTGCACCCCTGCCTGAGCCAGAGATCACATCACCTGATGCCCTGACTGAAACAGAATTCTCAACCAGCACGGTAGTGCTGAGTGTTGAGGCACTGGATGCCACACCTTGCATCATGCTGGTGACCTGGGTTAGGGAACAAGCCCGGGAAGTCAGGTGGCAGCAGGGGAGGGAGAGGACTGAGCATCCAAAGGACAGCTTTCCTCTCCCGGGGGGGGGCTCCTGCTTAGTGCTTGGCTGGCCTCTGGCAAGAGTCAGAGGCATAGCAAGCATCAGAGTGTGAAAGAAGGGCTGGGAGTGGCAGACATCAGTGGAAAAATGCCTTGACTTTGGGGTGTGGGCCACTCCCCTACAGAACAAGGGAAAATGCCCTCCAGCTCCAGGGGAGACAGAGCACTGGCGTTTGCCCTCAATGTGCAGCCAGCTTCCTGGCACCCCTCGACTGACAAGACCAGAATGTTCGGGGTGTTTGGGCCCTACCTCATCCTGGCCTGGGGGTAAACTGAGGCTCCATGGATGACAGGGGCAGATCAGGTAAGACGGCTTGCAGAGGGATGACTCCTAGGTGCTCCCGAGGAGGTCGGAGCTGGAGGGAGGGACAAGAGGGAAAAATAGAAAGTATAAAAAAAAAAAAAAGAAACAGAATTCTCAAGCCTGTATCACCATGGGGATAAAGACCCCAAGCCAGAACAAGTCCTCACAAAAGACAATATTGCCTGTGTTATCAAAGCCATCCACCCCCCCCTTTACCTGATGCTGCTGAAGATATTGAAGAAACAGAGTGAGAATGCCCAGGTTCTTGTTCTAGTGACCCATACCAATGTCTGAAAAACCCTGCTAACATTACACAAAGTTATGGAGCAGAGGACAGAGATGCTTCTTATTGGCAGCTTATTGAAGCAACTAAGTGTGATTGGTACAAATACACTGTGCCACAAAAGAACCAAGTTAAAATCATAATATTCATGAGAAAAGAAAAAGAAAGAGAAAGTGAAAACTGACAGCCAAGGTTAACCAAATGGGGGCAAGACTATTTAAAAAAATAAAATAAAAGTTATATTTTAAGTTAAGCACAAACACACACGCCTCCAAACAAGTAAGACATCAGTGTTGAACGATACAAAACAGTTCTATATAATAAGCAGCAAAGTCATAAAGTCTTAATAAATAATAAACACACCCAAAGTCTACCAATTTTCCCTGACCACAGTCTCCCGAATTCACATGACCAAGCACCTAAGAGAGACATCAGGTATTCTAGATGAATGTCAAGTACACAGCTGTGTCTGCTATAAGTGGCTTTCACTTTACCACTAGTAGCTTTTATCTGGTACAGTTTCAGTTGGTTTGCATCTCTATCCCTCCAGGATGAGGCTGAAGTTAAGCAGTATTGTTTAGCCCTCCTTGTCCTGGTAAAAATCTTAAATAAATAAGTACAATAGTAGCTATAGACATTGCCAGCTATTTCCAGATATTTCGTGAAATTTCAGTAGAGTTTCTCTCTGCTGCCCCTACTGTGGAAATGCAGAAAGCAGGAGATATTTCTCTAGAAATACCACAGAAATTTTGGGAAATAGCTGGCAGTGTCTCTGGCTACTACTGTAAGTACTCTGTACTGCTGCATTTATACTTGGCAACCCACATCAAAAAGATTGCTTGCAATCCCTTTACTGACTTAAACGAATGTGCTAATACACTGAATTTTATTGGTTTGTAACCTTATTGCTCACAAATATGCAAATCCCTTTCCTTTTGCTGCAGATATGTTGCAAACTATATAGAGAATAATGGATGGGTACCGTAAGTGTGTATTATGGATTTGTTTTATGCACCTGAGGTATGTGATGACCCATAAACCTTAACAGCGAAGCATTCTGCTGGAGTAAGGTGAACCTCTGGAAAGAGGTCGTACCAAATGAAACTTTATCTGTGAATTGAAACTGTGTTTGACTATAAATATTCACTTAGTGCTATTTATTGTGTTTACTTCCTGATATCCATCTAGTCGGAGGAAACCTGTCACTGACATTTGCTGTGCATTCTGGGACTGTGCAGGTATATCCCAGTCCCCTGTATCCCTGTGGCAACTCTGGGAGCTCAGCCTTTGCCTGTGTGCAGCTTTTTTGCAACGTCAGAGCACTACTGCAGTTTTAACTGCTCTCATTTGCTGTTCAGCAGCATTTTTACTATTTTTAAACAAGTTTAGTGCTAATTCTGTGCCAGTGCCAAAACCAGAAGTGAACAGCCATCCTGCTTCCAGTTTAGAGGCTCAAAAATACTTGCACTAGTGAGGGGGGTGAGCATGCATGGGGTTGCACGCAGAGACACAAGCAGAGAAATGCACATCCCATGCATGTCAGCTGTGTCTACTGGGGAGGCTGGGGAGTGGGGACATCAATCTCTAACCCATGCAGCAGGTAAGTATCTTAATTAGAGTTACTGAGCTCACTATGAGTACTGTGTTGTCTGACAAAATGGAAGGCCCTTTTAAAACAAGTATACAGTGCCATATGTTTTATCCTGGAGATCTGACCTGTGAATTTACGTGTGATAAATGTCTTTTGGTATTCACTCTACAAGAAGAAATATCCAGACTCCTACTCAAAGAGCCAGTTAATGAGGAGATTGAGTCCCCAGAAAAAATATATTGATAGCATTAGGTCACACAAATAGAACCCCCACCCACCTCAAACGAAACTATAGCAAATTTGGGACTACATGCCGAGTTTACTAGCCAAACTCAAACAAACATAGAAGAGCGGGTACTGGTGACAAAAACCAAAAAGAAATGCAGAGATGGTCAGATTTATAACAATACCCCAGTACCACTACATAATAAGTTCAACCCCTTGGCTTCAGAGGATATTTTACAGGAAGAAACCTGTTCCCCAAATTCAATTGCATTATCATCCTGCATATGTGAACCTGATTGCTCTCAATGCTGTAGCCCCCCTAGAGAAAACTAAAACCCTTCCCCCTTTTTACTTCCCCTGCACTACTACCTCCTATCTCACCTGTTTCCCTACAACAGGATGCTAATTCCCAAGCTCAGATTGACTCCTCTACACAGGCAAGACAAATGTATGTCTTGGGCAAGTTCATCATTAAACACATTGACAGAACAATCTGTAATCCTGATAAACTATATCACACTTGTTCCAGCTTTAGAGGGGCTAAAATATCAGATATCACCACCATGATTCTAGAGAGCTTGCATAATGTAGGAACCAACCCCACTGTAATAGTTTATGCTGGTACCAATAACATTAAGTACAGCAGAACTGAATAAATGAAACAAGACTATGTAGCACTTAATGACCTTCTTGTTGAAAGGGGGATGCACAGTATGTTATTCGGAAATACTGCCTGTTCCTAGAGCCACTGAGACCATTACCCATAACATCAAACACATAAATGAGTGGCTAAGGAAATGGTGCCTCAGACAAGGAATCTCATGTATCACCTACTGTGAGAATTTTCTGGACAAAACCCCCTTGTTCTGCTGTGATGGGTTACACATCAGTAGTAGGGTTACTGCTCTACTGGGGAAATCTTTTACAACCATAATCACCAATATTTTAGACTAAATGCAAAGGGGGAGAATGGGATTTGTCCCAAGTCTTTAAAAAATTCACTTGACTCTTGCCTCACACCTTCATGCAAGATTTGTTCACTAAATGCAAGATAACCGAATCTATCCAAAATGGCAGAACTAGAAGCCAGATGTAAGACATTTAACCTGGGGATAATAGCAATCACCAAAACCTGGTGGGATTCTTCCTCTTCCTGGATAAAGGAAATGCAAGGTTACAAATGATAACATAAGGACAGAGTAGGCAGGTAGGGTGGTGGGGTTTGCATCTATGTAAGAGAAGACATCCCTTCATATGAAACCCATTACCAAACTGACATTGAAAGTATCTGGGTTATTATTCAATTTAAAGGTCAGCCACAAACAATAATCGGAAACTGTTATAGGCCTCCAGTATCAGACTTAGACTACACATCTAAGTTACTACACAACATCTCTAACTTATCAGAAAAGGGTGATGTCATAATATTGGGTGACTTTAATATGCCTAATATAAACTGGACATCATTAATTGGCTGCAGTCAGCATGAAAAACTTATTTTATCATCCCTTATAGATAATAGCCTCACGCAACTTGTTACATTGCCAACTAGAGGCATAAATACATTAGATCTTCTCATCACTGACATTAGGGGACAACATCTCTAATATTCAAAGTGGGGATCCTCTAGGCAGCAGTGATCACTTCTCTGTTCTTTTCAATCTAGCAGGGTGTCACATCAGCTTTAAAAAAACAGACCACTTTTAACAATTATGACAAAGCAAACTTTACCTCAGTCAACAGTATCTTAAACTCAACAGCATGGGAAAGGATCATGCATCACTCATCAACCATGTATGCCTGGACCACACTCAAAAACATTATTCACCAGCTTATATGTGCCATCAAAAAGAAATATAATAACAAAGGCAGAATTCCAAGGTGGCTTAAGAAGAAAATAAAATCTCAAATTAAACTCAAGTGCAAACTATTTAAAAAACTCAGGAATGCTTAGTCTAACAATATGACTACAGCATATCTTAATTATCAGATAGCTTTATGCACTGTAAAGCATATAATTAAACAATCAAAAGCAAAACTGGATGCTCACTTCAAGGATTCCTACAAATCCTTGTTTTCATACTTGAACAATAAAAAGGGCAATGCCAGGAAGATTGGTCCATTGATACACAATGGCACCACTATACACTTTGATATAGATACCGCTAATATATTTAATTCTTATTTTTCCTCTGTATTTTCAAAAAAAGATCCTTACATACCCTCTAACTCCCTACTAAATAATGCTCATCACACCTACAATATTTCTGAAACAGAAATAATTTCTATTTTGAAAACCTTAAAAAAATAACTAGTCCAGGTCCAGACAAAATAAGCACCAGATTTCTGATCAAAACAATAACTATCCCTTTAAAATTATCATTAATAAATCACTCAGTAATTCTCAAATTCCTTCGGATTGGCTATCATCAACAGTAACTCCAATACTAAAAGAGGGCAGCATGTCCAATATACAAAATTACAGCCCTATCAGCCTAACTTCCATCCTATGCAAAACAATGGAAAAATTTATTAAAACATACCTGGAGAAAGAAATGGGAGAACTCCATCTTAAAAACAATACACAACATGGCTTTACCTTAGGGCACTCTTGTACTTCTAATTTAATTTCTTTTTATAATAACATTAGCAAAGGCTTGGATAACAACACTTCAATGGATGTCATATTGTTGGACTACAGTAAGGCAATCGACAAAGTCCCACATAGCAAACTCATAACTAAATTAGAAACTCTAGGGTTCTGTCATTGTTTGACACACTGGATTAACCTATGGCTTAAAAATAGGGCTGAGAGGGTGAGCATTAATGACTCATTATCAGACCAATGTTTGGTTACCAGCGGTGTGCCCCAGGGCTCAGTTCTGAGGCCCATACTCTTTAACCTTTACATTAGTGACATGCAAGTCACCTCTCAAAATTGACTTTCAAAATTCACTGATGACTCAAAATTGGGGAGGAATGTGGACACCATTGAAAACTTACAAAGCCTAATGTCTGACCTTAACTCCATTGAACAATGAGCTCAGGTTAATAATATGGAATTTAATGTGCAAAAATGCGTAGTTCTTCACTTTGGTTCAAAGACCATAAGAACACCTACCATATTAACACAATTCCACTAAAAGCATCACGTAAGAAAGAGACCTGGGTGTTTTGGTAAACAACAGGCTCTCTTCTTATGATCATTGCGTAAAAGTGGCAAAAATACAACAGACACCTTGCTTAGACAAATCAAATGCACTTTTGTGACCAGAACAGAGCAGTGTCTTATACCACTGTATAGATCTTACATGAGACCATATATTGACGACGGGTCCTCTTTCTGGAGTCCACACCTTAGAAGTGATATAACATGAATTGAACAAATCCAGAGATGTGCAACTAAAATGATTCCTATACTATCTTCTAAGACCTATCAGGATAGATTAAAAGCCACTGGGCTATATTCCCTACAATTTAGGAGACATGGGGGAACATTTTATTTCTTTTTAAGGCACTAAAATCTCCTCAATTAATGGAACATTGCAGTCTTACATTTTAACAAACCGAATCATTCCTAGACATCATAACAAACAAATTGTGATTAATAAGGCAATCATTGCATGCCCCAAGATTATCGGACATCTTTCCACAAGAATTAATATATTGCAATAGTTTTAATACATTTAAAAATAGATTAGATTCTTGGTTTATTTCTCATCCTAACCTCATTAATTAGCCCACTCAAATGTGGAGGAAAATCCCGATGGGCTTCGGCCTTTTTTCCCCAAAAAACCTAGTAAACACACCAAGGGTGTGTAAAACAAACCCATAAATGCACACTTACCTATACTTTTTATTTTTCATAATTGCTGGTGCAGGGAGTCACAGTACAGTAGATGTTTAGGCAACACAAAAAAAAATGCTGTTTCCCAGAATGCTGTTTTATTTAACAAATATTTGACTTTTAGCAGAACTATGCAGTATCAGTAAATTCAGGCAAAAAACACTTTAACATTCAAAACTTTTGAACTGTTTGAATTTATAAATACCAGAATGTTTTCTGATAATCCACTCAATGCTGCAGTGCTCTGGATTGCGATTTTTAAAATTCTTCCATAAAAGTGAAGGAGTTATACTTTAAACTCTAACATTGCTGAACAATTTTAGAAGTTCAACATTAAATTTTTAAACAATTTAAAAGTTCATGAATCTTGAAGTCTGCATCATGAACAAAGATCCAGAATGGGTGTTGTGGAGACAGGGTCTTTCCATTGCTGTGGAGATCTGTGGAAAGTGAAAGGAAAGGTTAGGGAGTGTCTGAAAAGTCCTGTTTTTGTTTTGTGTAAGTTGGGAGCTGTTGTGCTGATATTTGTGCTGTTGCAAAGTGAATATGTGTAAAGTGCATTGCAATTTTGGGGTTTTGGGGTGGTACTTGTGTGTGTGCCAGGGTTAGTCTGAGTCTATATTGTATATTACCCATGGTCTGGGTCTCTTAGGCGATGGTGCACGGTGAGTTATATTGATGGTCACTCCCTGGTTGAATACACATCTGGCCAAATAATGTCTGCAGAGTCTTGGTATTTGCATCCAAACAGAGAGAAGAAACAGACACAGCCATTGTAAATGGAGATTTTCTTGTGGAAACATCGGTAGTTTGGGAGTCTCTTGAAGTGCTTGGGGTGCAATCTAGGTTTGGCTCTTGGTTGAGGATACTGGATATTTGCCTCTGTTTTTTCTTGTTGAGCACTGCATGGTTGTTAACGCTTTGAATGCTTTTGTGGCCTGAGACCTGCTGTACATCAGTTAATGGAATGTTGGCATCTATAAGGTGCTGGATAGAAGTTTTTCTTCTGCTGTGATTAGTGATGCACTTGTCTTCAGGCATACCAGCATTTAATTTAATCTTTTGCATCATTCTTCTGAGTTTGTTCATGCCGATTTTCATGGCTGTAAACCATAGTGATTTGCTAGGAATGTAGTTCACATTAGGAGTGAAATAGAAGGGAGAATCAGGGTTTAATGTTGTTTGAGGGTGGTTTCTTTTGTAAACATTGTATGCTGTGAGGGGATCTCTTTCTCTGTCTGTGCTGTTTTTGTACAATCTGGGAGCTGCAGGTCACACATCTCGGGGGTTCTTCCCGGTTCTGATGTTTGTCTGTCTCTCACAGTACAGTAAGTTCTGGTGCCCCTCACTGTGTCTGCCTTCTTGTATATATCACTCCATCTTAGGACATACTGCTCCTTAGTTATTAAGGAAAAATGTAGTCCTATGTGGAAAAAAATTAAATTTAATAGTGCTGTAGGATTTCTCATGGAAATGGTCCCTGTTGTGTATAGGAGGTCGATGTCTTCGTCCAACAGTGGCTGAGTCTTAAGTGGTCTGTTGCCTTTGCCTAATTGTTTTAGCTAATTTTGCTTAGCATGGAGCATTTCTTTTGTTTCTAAGAAGTCATTTTCTGTCCCCTGAAATAGTAACACTGGGTATTTTACAGATTTTAAGTACCTGCCTATGCTGTTCAGTATGCCTTATAGCATGGCATGCTCATAGTTGGTGACATCTACATTTTTGGCACAAAGAGTGGGATATTCAGACTGCGCTAGTCTGTGGCACAAGCCTGGGTGCAGTGCAACTGGTATGCGCCAGGGCATTGACAGGGTGATATTCAACAGTGCTGCGCCATGGCTCAGCACTATTGAATATCATTCCATGCCCACCCACATTGCACATGGCGCAATGGTACTGCACCAGTGCAAGTGGCCAGGGAGAAGCAGGGGGATGCACCAGCAAAAGTGCCATTGTGCTAGGCTCAGCAACCGTGATATTCAGTGGTGGACATGCAAATGGGGCCATAATGCATGCAAGGCACAAATGGGGCCATTTGCATGTCATTATCGCCCCATTTGCATGCAAGTGCACTGATCCCTGGTGACTTGTGCCTGGCACCTTGCCAGGCAGCAGCCATCGGGGACTGAAGCCCCCTGCTCCTCAGTGGCAATGCACCACAGCCTGATCGTGGGCTGTAATGTGTATCAATATCCCTGGTGGTCCAGTGGACCTGATCCCACAGCCTGATTGTGGCTTTCATTATGTATTTCTCCCTGGTGGTCCAGTGGACCTGATCCCACTGACTGATCATGGGTTTTCATTACATATTTCTCCCTGGCGGTCCAGTGGACCTGATCCCACAGCCCGATTGTGGGCTTTCATTATGTATTTCTCCCTGGTGGTACAGTGGACCCAATCCCACAGCCCGATTGTGGGCTTACAGTAATTGAAATAACCCTGGTGGTCCAGCTGTAGCCCCCTCCCAACCCGCTCACTCAGTCCCACCACCCCACTTCCCCTGGTTAGCAGCAGGCAGCAGCACCCCACACTCCAAATGCCCAGCCACCTGCTGACTGACTGCGTACAGTACTGCTGTATGCCCATTGGTCCACAGCGTGGGTCAATGGGCATGCAGACAGTACCGTACTATACAGTCCAGATATGTGAATGGATCCATTCACATATCTGGACTGTGTAGTATGGTACGGTGTGCAAGCTCATTGGCCCATGCTGTGGACCAATGGGTGTACAGCCATACTGTATGCAGTCAATCAGTGGGCGGGCAGGTGGCTGGGGTAGGTGCTGCCACCCACTGCTTACTGGGAGGAGTGGGGTGGCGGGCCAGTGGGTGTCGCTGGAGGATACCATTGGACCACCAGGGTTATTTTAAACTGCTTTAGCATATGTATGCCCGCGATCAGGCTGGAAGCAGTCCACTTGACCACCAGGGATATAGGACTCATTTAATTCCTACTTCTGCCCGCAGTTGGTCTGGAAATGGTCTACTGGACCACCAGGGATATTGGACTTCTTTATTTATTACTGATGCCTGTGATTGGATGTGGGGGGAGGCGTGATGCTGACGGACCCTGGCACAGGGGCTCAGGTGGCCATCCACAACTGGCGGCTGCCGTGTTGTGCCCTGCTATATGGCAGCTCAACTGTGGGTGGCCAACTCTTGCTCTTATTTCTTTGTAGCTCAACTTTGAGCACCAGTGTGCAGCACAAGTAGGGGTTGCACCTCATATGCGCTGCACATCCAGGCTGAATATCAGGATGTGCGGAATATGCATGGGCATGCCCCCCCCGCACTTGTGCCGCATACATTTCTGGTGCATCCCAGCTCATCAGGATCTGCGGTGCAACATCCCCTTTGAATATCGTGTTGGGCCATCAAGTGGGTTATGATCGAGCAACACTACAGCTGCAGTGTGTCCCTTTAAATATCCCACCCAATATGTAAATTCAGTTAGAAGTACATCCAACTCTTTTGGTGATATTTCTGTAAGGGTGTGTGACTCATTTTTGACTGCCAAAAATGACAGGAGTAGCTTCATATCACTGAATATTTTTCTTGCTGTATTTTGTTTTCCTTGTTCTTGGATGAATGCCTTTTGCTCGTTTGTGTCACTGGTTGAAAGCGGTTCTTCATTTTAATTGCTGTTTACAATTTTTTTTTTCCTTTTTTCAGAAAGGAAAACTGTTGCCTGTTTGTCATGGAGGACAGATTGCTGATGGACACGAAGTACAAGGATCTGAGATGCCTGAAAGACAACCGTGAGTATCCGCTCAAAGTGTCTTATGCTGGCACTGCCGCGAAAGCACCCTAGCAATGACTGGCACTATATAAAATACCATCATAACCAGATTTCAGGTTATTATGGCATTTGAAAGTACTCATAATTGGATTGATAACTAGGGTCACCAGTAATTATACTGTACTAATCAGTGGAAAAGGACTGCAAATTGACTGCTCCATGCCACAATCAAGGGAGGTAAAAACCAGGGTGCCACAGGATTTTCTGCTGGGCCCCCTTTTGTTTTTCTTTTCAGTCTTTGTAAATAACCTGCCCCCTCCTTTCTCCATCAAAAAGAATATAATGTGTGCAGATAACAAGGTCATTTGGGACTCTGCACAAAACAGTTATGATATACAGGTATCTCTCCAAAACAAATATGACATTTTTGCCAACTGGATTCAGACTAACAGAATGATCATAAATGAAATTAAAATAAATGTAATGTTGTTTGGCCCTTTACAAAAGTTACAGAAGCAGGGAACAATGCAAATTGTGGGGAATGGTGGTTTTCCCCTTCCTTTGGCTTCTACTTTCAAATACTTGGGCTCATATCTTGACCCTAGCCTTAGTATGGTACCACACTTAGACAAGTTGGGTAAAAGGATAAATCAAAAACTTGGTTTTCTCTACAGAAACATGAACTCTCTGACTGATGAGGCACGGCAAGTAATAGCCAAGTAAGTCTTAATGCCAACTTTAGACTATGGTAATGTCATATTTGTTCTTTGTAATAGTACATTTGAGTCCAAGTATAGAATTCTTTTTAACAATATATGTAGATTTACTCTTCATGCCACACTGAAACCCACCACTGTCAGTTATATGTAAATCTGGGAGTACTTTCTCCAGAGAGGCATCCACAGGGCCATGTAGCTAACTTTGCCTACAGTATTGCCAGGTCAGCTGAAGCCCTAATTTTATTAAACACACTAGTCTTTAAAAAAATGTGAGCAGAACACTATAAACAGTGGACTGTCCCTCTGCTTGGTTCCGGTTTTTAAACTTCAGTTGTGCAGAAGAGCATTTACCTGGTATGCACCCTCTATTTTAAATGAATATGCCAATTTGATCAGAGAAGCACATAGCACATCACACTTTAAGCACTTGTTGCTCAACCTTTTACACTGCAAGAATGTTTGTAGTTGTAAATAATTGTATCTAATACATGTTTTGTACTTTTTATGTTTTATGACAGGCATGGCTGAAAAAGGGCTGTGCCCAGTCCATTTCCTGGTTCAAAAATAAAAAAATTAAAAATGAAATAATATCAGTGTTTGAGATGCTGGGGGAAATAACTGAGTGGGCTGATGGCCTTCTTTCTTTCCTAAATTTATGTTTGTATAATTTCCAAAGATCAAATCAGTTTGTTGAAATGCTTTGCAAATGGCTGTAATCGCTAATCGAGCAGCTTTTTTAGCGGTGGCTTTTGCCTTTCTCTTAAACCTTTACAGACATTGACATCATAGCATAACATAATTATCCCTAGAGTATATACAGTAGATAAATGTGCAAATAGATAAAGACACTCATTTGACATTTATAACCAGTACTGATACACGATAAATAGCAGAATAGCAAAATAATACAACTACCTCCTACAAATGTCTCAAAATATTATGTTTTAACTTCACAAAATTAGTCAAAGTACCATTTGTTTGATGTATAAACTCCTACCCACTAAATTACAAAAGTACTGTATATGCAAGCATAGGCCATACATTTACATTGGTTAAATATAACAGACATCACTCTCATTAATTAGATATTTTAGAATTATGTAACAGGATTGATTCATATTACTGGTTATCCTAATTTCTTTTACTAATTAATGCAGCTTTAAAAGCAAATATAGGTACTCTGGATTATATTTTAGGGCCTTGTATTTTAACAAATGAAAAATAAGCATTGCTGGGTCAAGGGAAGAGCTTGACAATAAAGGGCCCAACCATACATTCATTTCCTGTAAATTGCATTCAGTCTGTGTGTCTCTAGAGAACTTTTTTAGGTATGTGTATTTTCAGCATAGAGATACACTGGGTAAATGGGTGCTGTGGCATCATGTTCTCATTTGATAATGCAGCTCTTAGGGACAATGAGATTTTAACAACCAGAAAATGGAGACCCCAGGCTAGTTACAGGGGCAGGTGTGAACAGGGAAAACAAATGAAAACAAACACATATGTCATGGACAGCTAGATGAAAAGAGTAACAATATCTATTGATGAGGAAACAAATAACATTTGCAAGATATGAGGGTGCAGTACTCCTTTAAAGGAAAACTACAACCTCATATCTTGTAAACTTTTTTTGTTTACTTGTCAACAGACAACTATTTTCTGGAAACTGATGGGGATATACATGCTTGCTTTAATTTGTTTTCACTGTTCATGCTAGTCTCCTGTAGCTATCCTGGGGTATTTCATTTTATGGTTGTTGAAATCTCATGAGAACTGCATTAGCACACTAGAACATGATGTCACAGCACCCATTTCTACTATGTATCTTTATGCTGAAAATACAGTACAAATATCCTAAAAAAACTCTGGGAAACATACAAATTTAAAGCAGTTTACTGGTAAAACTCTGTACCACAACTGAAACAGTTTGAAAAGTTATCAGAAGGTGAATGGGTATTTCACATTTGCTGTAACTTATTTTGTTGAAGTCTAATCAAGCAGACAGACATACTGTGGAGTCTAAAGGATGCTGACACATCATGTTCTCATTACAAAGAGATGTCAATAACCAGAAAAAGGAGTCTTCCATGATAACTACAGGAACTAGTATGAACAGTGAAAATAAACTAAATCAAGTCATGTACTGTATAACGCAAAATGTTAGTGCAACCTCTATTCCGTGCTCCAAAGGTAGAGGTCAATATCTGTGTTAACTTATATTAGTAGATTATGCAGCTGTGACACACACTGCTGGTAACTGCTGATTCAAACTACTGTATGTGGCAGAGTCCATGCTGATACAGCTGGTAGCTCCCCCAGCTAAGAAGCGCTGGACTGAATATGCCAGAAAAGTGTGGACAATTTACAAAAAACATCTCATCTGATCATTTGGTCACCCCCACCTCCCCATTTCACCATTACCTTTTGGGCAAAACGTGTTTTACGGTTTCAATCTACCCTCATTCTGCTCACAGGTAGATGTTAGATGTTATAGAAGATACAGTACAGTATGATCTGGTCATTGATTCTGTGTCACACAAGCATCATGGACATCATGAACATCGTTTGACTCTCACAGGAGATTCGAACAATGAGGATGGATTCGACCGGATGGACGGGCTACTATAGCCGCTGAGGAGAACCATGAGGTCAGTGCAGTATGCACACTGAGTGGGTGGCATGGCGATACGAGGGGTAAGACAAATGATGGAGCAAGCAGAGGTAACGACTTGAGTGAGGGTAATATGAGGGGTAATACTAATGGAGTTAAGGAAGTATGAATGAAGGAATGGGGTTAAGGCAATGTGATGGAGCCTCCGACAGAAACCATGAGGACAAGACATTTGCGGGACATTTATAAGATGACAGGATGGGGAGGACAAGGAGAATGAGGAGGTTAAGGAGAGAAAGGAAAAAGGACAACACAGAAATTTACTCACACACAGTGAAATAAAATGTTAATGTGGATAATGGGTAATAATACTTACGGCAAGCATTTTTTCATAAAAAAAATATTAGCTGCCTTTATATTTCCATGCTTTACTGCAGTCCCACGAATATAGTTAACATTAATTGTCAGTGAAAATAAGCAGTTATACAGTATATCCCTAACAGCTACAGGGATAGATTTGTCTGTTGACATGGTAACAAACAAAATTTATAGGATATAAGATTGTAGCTTTCCTTTAAGCTAAAGTTTTATGCAGTTAAAGCAGCAGTGTGTGATAGCAGTGACAATTTTGACCTACACCCTTTTATTCTGTTTTAAATTAACTCTAGACTTGTAAGAGACCCAGTTTTCCTTATTTTTGAGTTTGCTTTGCCATTTTTATTTACAGTCAAAGTAATAAAAGGTGCACTCCTTTTAATATGGTTCAGACCAGGTTTTCATCAGATTTCTCAGCTGTTTTTGTTCAACCAGGGCCCAATATTCAGAATTGCACCAGGCAATGCTGCACGTGGTTGTGCAGCTCAACTGAGATGCGCTGGAGCAACAAAGAGAAATATTCAAAAGAGATGTGCCATAAATACAATGCACCTGTGCATCCCTCAGACAGGCCTGCATACCTGGGATGGGAATGTGCCAGCGCAACCGGAGCTGTGCTGTGCGCAATTATCAGATATTCAGACCTGGATATGCAAATGGAGTCATTATGTATGTAAGGCACAAATGGGGCCATTTGCACATCATTATGGCTCCATTTGCATGAGTTGTGCAGGGCTGGCCAGCGAAATGCGCCTGCACCCTGCACAGCATGTGGTGCAGTCAGTGGAGGTCTAGTAGATCCCCCTCCCCTCCTGTACCTCTGATCACCCGTAATGTGCCATAAAAGCCCTCACTGTTAGTCTAGTGGTCCCCCTTTACCCCACCAGTATTCTTGATCGCCTGTACTGTCACATAATCCATTTCCCTAGTAGTACGGTGGTAGCCCTCCTCCCCACCAGTAACAGCGATCACCACTAGTAAAATCTGATCCCATTCCCTGGTGATCCAGTGGTCCCCCCATCCCTCCACCCACACAGGACTCCCAGCCCATCCAGCCCCCCCTCAGTCATCGGCAGGCAGCAAACCTACCCACATACCTCCATATCTGCCTGCTGAATGACAGCTTACAGTAGCAGCTGCAAACACATTGGTCCACACTGTGGCCCAATGGGCTTGCAGTGCATACTGTAATAGTCATTCATGACCTTGTGAATGAAGTCATTCATTCACATAGTTGTGACTGACTATTACAGTATGCACTGCAAGTCCATTAGTCCACAATGTGGATCAATGTGCTTGCAGCTGCTACTGTAAGCTGTCATTCAGCAGGCAGTCATGGAGGTATGCAGGTGGGTTTGCCACCAGCCGATAACCAGGTGGAGCTGGGTGGGCTGTCGGTACAGTGTGGGTGGGAGGATGGAAGTACCACTGGACCACCAGGGAATGGGATCAGGTTTTACTCATGGTGAGCATTGTTACTGACAGGGAGGGGGTACCACCGGCCTACCAGGGAAATGGATTATGTGATAGTACGGGCAATTGGGGATACTGATGGGGTGGGGGTACCACTAGACTACCAGGGAGGTCTTTTTTTTGCACATTATGGGTGATTAGAGGTACAGGAGGTGAGGAGGGTACCACCAGACCACCAGGGTTTTGATGGGTGCTTGGGCACAGTGTTGGAGGGGATTTGCCACCCATGGCTGGTGGCTGCTGTGTTGTACCCTGCAATACAGCAGTTTTTCCTGGTGCAACTTTGTGCCAGGTATCCAGCACATCTCTGGATTGTGTGGGCAGATGTGCTGCACATCCTGGGCTGAATATCCGGATGTGCCACATATGCATGGGCGTGCCCCCCGGAGATGTTGTTACATACATTATCTTTGTACCCCAGTTCATCGGGAATTGTGCTGCTCAATTCCCTCTTTTGAATATTCCCCAGGTGCATTTCTGGGGTTGTGTTGGTGCAACACAATTGAGCCAGGTGCAACTCCTTTGAATATCTCAGCCCACTATTTAACATTGCCTCTATTTAGTTGAAAATGAACAAGCTTGCAGAAGGCAGTGCTCCCTCACATAAGAGACAGCAGCTGTATAAAAACAGCTGAGAATACTGATGAAAACTTGATCTAAGCCTTATTAAAAGAAACACTCTTTTTATTATTTCAAAAAATGAAGAAGTGCAAATGCAGACTCAATATAGGGAAAGAAGGGTATCAGACAAGTCAGGAGATAAGGGACAATCTAAAGCAGAATTAATATAGGTCAACATTTTCACTTCTGTCAAGCACTACTGCACACAATGGTGAGGGTTCTGGACTTCAGAGGGGCTGATTTTGTAAAGATGGGTGAATGCCCTAGGAATGACCTGGGAGCAGAGATGGCCTGGGGGTGGAGGAACCGTTGACCAAACTAAAAGAGGGCATAGCGAAAGTAAAAAACCTCTATATCAAGCAAGTAAGCAAAAGAAGAAGGAAGAGGTCAACACTATGGTTCTCAAAAGAGGTGGCAGCAAAGGTAAAGGCTAAAAGAGTAGCATTCAGAAGACATAAGGAGACCCATAGATAGATGGATAAGAAAGTGCATCAGGGAAAAACAGAGGGAGGTAGGGAAAGCAGTAAGGCATGCAAAGGCACAAACTGAAGAAAGAATAGCTCAGGCAATATCAAAGGGGACAAGACATTTTGTTTAGGTGTGCTAGCAAAAAAAGGAAGACTAAGGGAGGGATTGTAGGTTAAAGAGGGAGAAGGGAACCATATGGAAGAGGACAAAGGAAAGGGAAACATCTTGAAGAAATGCTTCTGCTCAGTGTTCACAGTGGAAGGGGAAGGGGAAGAACCATGAAAAAAGCATCAGGAGATTTGATGAGAGGGAAGTGGACACTAGTCCTTTCTCTGAAGAGAGAGAGATCCCAGAAAGCACTTGCAACCTGAAGGTGGACAAAGTTATGGGGTCAGACGGGGGGGTACCCAAAAGTGCTGCGGGACCTCAGGGAGGTACTGTCTGCACCTCTGCCAGACCTATTTAACAGATGCTTGAAGACCGGAGTGTTCTCGGAAGACTGGGGAAGGACAGATGTAGTTCCACTTCACAAAGGTGGTAGCAGGGAAGAGGCAGGCAGTTATAGGTCGTTTAGCCTGACATCGGTAGTGGGTAAGTAAATGGGAACACTACTAAAGGAAAGGACTGTGGAATATCTGGAAAACAATGGGTTACAGGATCCAGGACAGCATGGACTCACGGTATAGGTGGGGATGGAGGTAGAGGGTGGAGAGGTCATACCAAACAAATCTGACAGATTTCTTTGACCAGGTGACCAAGAAATTAGATCAGGGTGGAGGGTAGGGTGGTAGATATGGCCTATTTGGATTTCAACAAGGCCTGCAGCACCATTTCACATAGGAGATTGGTAAGCAAGCTGGGTAGCCTGGGGTGGGCAACAAGGTAAGAAACTAGTTAGGGATAGGAGACAGTGGGTAGTGGTAAAAGGAGTTCACTCAGAAGAAGGGAAGATGACCAGCTGGGTACCTCAGGGTTCAGTGCTGTAACTGCTCCTCTTTAATTTCTTTATTAGCAACATAGCAGAAGAGCTGAAAGGTAAGGTCTGCCTCTTTGCAGATGACACCAAGATCTGCAACAGGATGGACACCCCAGGGTGGTGATAGAAAGGATGAGAAAAGAGTAATACTGCTGGGTTTTAGAAACATAGAATTTGATGGTAGATAAGGACCGCCTGGCCCACCTAGTCTGCCCACTTCCCTACCTGCTGTATAAACTCTAGATCCTATTTGATCTGCAGCATACCTCCTCCTTCCTACCACCAGTTTTGCCTTCTGCCTGTCCCATGCATTCTTGAATTCACCAGCTGTCTTTGTTTCCACAACCTCCTCTGGGAGGCTGTTCTATGTATGCACCACTCTTTCTGTGAAAAAATACTTCCTCACATTGCCCTTGAGTCTTCCCCTCTCCAGCCTCATCTTGTGACCCCTTGTTCTTGCACATCTCATTTTCTGAAAAATGCTGCCCTCCTGAACTCTGTTGATTCCCTTGAGATATCTGAATTTTTTAATGCAACCAAAAGTGCAAAAGTATGCACTTTGGCCAAAGAAACTGGGAAGTAATTATGCACTTGGGCAATTGAAAATTGGAGGAAGAATGCAGAATGGATGGAGAGATGCTGACAATGACCAAGCAGGAAGGAGACCTGGGAGTAATCATATCAGATGACCTAAAGGTGGCCAGACTGTGGCAAGGCAGTGAGAATGGCTAGTGGGATGGTAGGGTGCATTGGGAGTGGTGTCACCAGCAGAAAAAGGGAGGTGGTGTTGCAACTTTATAGATCATTAGGAAGATCCCATCTTGAGTACTGTGTCCAGTTCTGGAGACCACATCTCAGGAAGAACATGGACATAGACAGAGTGGAGGCATTCCAGAGGAGGGTTACCAAAATGGTGCAAGGTTAGCATCAAAAGCCTTATGAGAGGAGGCTAAAGGATCTCAATATGCACACTCTGGAGGAGAGGAGGGAGGAAATATGATAGAGATGCTTAAATGCCTAATAGAGGTTAATAAGATACTGGAGGAGAGTATTTTTCAGAAAAAAGGTACTCTAGAACAAGAGGACATACTACGAAGAGGGAGTAGGTTCAGGAGAGATGTGAGGAAATATTTCTTCACAGAAAGAGGGGGTGGATTCCTGGACAGCCTTCCAGCTGAGGCAGTGGGGGGCAAAAACAATGGTGGGGTTCAAAAATGTCTGGGATAGGCACAAGGGAATTGTAGGTATAAGGAAGGGGGGAAGAGACAGCACCATAGCTCAAGTGGGTGTACAGCAAAAATTAAGATAGAAAAAAAGAAAAGAAAAAATAAATTAATTAAGCAGACTGGATGGGCCAAGAGACTTTTATCTGCTGTCTGAGTCTATGTTTCTATGTTTCTATGCTGCTGTAATTTTATCACTGTGTTGCCCAAATAAAATTTTGATGAATTGCAGTTGTGAGAGGCAAAACTGAGATTTTTGGCCAATTGAGAGCATGCAAAGACCAAAGAATGCGCCATCAGGAGATGGAATGAGAAACAAGATTCAGGTCTCCTTAAGTGGGACAGGTTCATTGACTGTCATCTGATGCAATGCAGAGGAAGCACAGCCTACAATACAAGTGGTTTGCCAACTCATTCAAGAGTTTAGATGCAAGGCTGAGACTTTGGAAATGAAACTAAATCTAGTCGGCACTGAGACTAAAGCAACCAGTAAAGTGGCAAACAAGGTCATGGTGGTGGCAGCAGGGCTCATAAATTATAATATGGCTATAAAAAATCCAGTAATAAGATTGGCTGAGGAGCTTGGAACCCAGTGCTGATATCCCATGACATAGCACTGGAAGAAGGTCCAGTAGCCTCTTCACAATAAAATCAATAGTACCATCCATTCCAGACTGCCATCACAAATGTGGCTGTCACCTTTACTCACTAAAAACCTTCAACCAGGCCCTAAACATAAAACTGTCTTAAATTTATAAGCATAAGAATTAAATGTTATTTTCCCTTATAATACTCTTGTTACACACACATACATAATTTAAACAAATTCTGGTCAGATACATCATGGCTTCACAACAAAGTTAGTGAAGCTGTGTGTAATTGTTAAGGAGGCATGGAGAAACAAAACTACAGATGCAAATGCCATTAACTTGATCAGGGTATTTCATGGGCTTCAACATAAACATGAGCTGCATTTAGTAAGGCCTACAATACCATTCCACGTATAATTTGTAACAAGTTGGGCAGCCTGGGAGTGGGTCACAAGGTGGTAAACTGGTTTAGGAACCAGTTGAATGATAGAAGATGGAGAGTCATAGTAAATGGTGTTCAGGCAAAGGAAAGGAGTGTGACCAGCAGGGTGCCAGAGGGATCAGTCCTGGGCACAGTCCTATTTTGTGTCTTCTCAAATGAAATTGCAAAGAGGCTGGAGGGGAAAGAGTACTTGTTTGTGAATGACATTAAGATCTGCAACAGGATGGACACTTTGGGAACAGTGGAACAAATGAGAAGGAAGCTAGGAAAAGTAGAGCAATAGTCTGAAATGTTGCAGCTGAGATTTGATGCAAAAAAGTGCACAATCATGCATCTGGGTTGCAGGAAACCAGGGAACAATTATGGGGGGGGGGGTGCAGATGGTCATCAAAATGAAAAGAGATTTTGGGGTAATCATATTGAATGACCTAAAGGTGGCTAAACAATGTACCAAAGCTGTGAGGAGAGCCAGTGAATGCTGTGTTGCATTAGTGAGAGGTATTACCATCAGAAGGAGGAAGGTGGTGATGCTACTGTGTAGATCACTGGTGAGGCCTCATTTGGAATATGTGGTCCAGTTCTGGAAGAAACATTTCCGTCATGCAACTTTAAATCACAAATGGGTTAAATGGTTCTATTTTTGATATCTATCCCTTTCACCTACTGCTCCCACTGGTTAGCCTTATGGAACGCAACCAGACCATATCTTGGCTAGCATGATGAATTCACCTACACAAGCTGCTTCTCAGTCAATAGTACTGTCCTTTTAAAATGTTACCTTCTTGTTGAAAATATGGCATACTCTTTCCATCCATGTTATTGCTAGACATACTGTAGCTAACTTGGCTTGAGGAAGGGTGAACATGGTCAGGACCCCTCAGCAATTGAGATGCATATGCAGCAAATAAGTCCAGATGCACTAACTTATCCTATAACTGTTAAGTGTCACAGTCTGCATATTCTTCTTGAAATGGTTACTTTTGCATTAATGTTTATTTTTAAATATTTAATATTCTGACCATGTGGTTATGTCATGGACAATAACTGATCTCCAGCAATAACCCCCCCCCCCAAGCTCCAGCCCTGTTTCCAAGATCCTCCTATGTGTATCTCATGCATGTTTGAAATCTATAACCATTTTCATACCTATTAGCTCTGCTGGCAGGCTATTCCACGTGTCCCCCACCCTACCTCTAAAGAAGTATTTCCTTGTATCCCCCTGGACATGCCACTTATCAGTCATTTAAAATAACACAAATGTAGTTTCACATTTTTACTATGAGGGAAGCAAGAAGATGAACCAGCATGGTTAACAAATACATTGATTGACACGTGAATGAGAGGGGAAGGGCAGTTTTTTCTACTATCCTGGTAGTTTTATACCCCCTGGAACCTGCTATTCAGGTTTTTTTTTATTGCATCTTGTCCCAAGCAATCTTCCCAGAGTGTAGTTTACTCTGTTGTTTAGTAGCTCCTGGTGGAGGCCAATGTCTTGTTACATTGTCTTTTGTTTCAGATTAACCATAGACATCATGGTAGCCAAAGGAGACACACTTTGAGTCTTAGGCATAATCTTTCCATCCATGCTATTGCTAGACATACTGTAGCTAGCTTGGCTTGAAGACGGGTGAACATGGTTTTGACTCCTTAGCAATTGAGATGCATATGCAGCAAATAAGTCTAGATGTGCTAACTTTCCCTACGATTGTTAAGTGTCTCAGTTTGCATTTTCTTTTTGAAATGGTTACTTTTGCATTTATGTTTTCTTTTAATATTTAATATTCTAACTGTATGGTTATGTCATGAACCATAACTGATCTCCAGACTTGACCCTCACCCCCTGTGCTCCAACTTGTATAGAAGACAGTGCTTGTAGACAAATCTAATCATATTGCCACTGTGTTCTGGTGTGTGTATATGTGTGTGTGTGTGTGTGTTCCTCTGAGTCTATTCTTGCATCCTAGGAAAGGTAGAAATTATGAGGTACTTCCTCCCTATTCCTGGATGCAAGTTCCCTCCACCCTGGGAACACCTGCCTGCCCCTAGTGGGTGGCACCTGCTTGCCCTCCTCTCCCAACCTGTTCATCTAGGTGGCCTGGTCATGCCCCTAAATAAAGTCTGGCCTCCTTTGATGCCTTGCAGGAAGGGAACATGAGCCAGAGGAAAAATAACACTCTCTAAATCCCATACACACACAGGCAGCGTAGTAATGAGGCTTCAGTGGGGGACACAATTTTTAACACACTACCATGTTGTTTGGAAGGTAATTATGCAGGTAGTCCTTTTCTCAAAGCAATACATCTGCAGACTCCACCTACTGCAGCCATAAAAATGAAGTACTACAGTACTTATAATTGTAATTCATGGTGTTTCTTTGCAGACCATGAAAAATCACCCTCATGTCCTTACCTGCTTATAAGGGAAATCTGTGTTGTTTAAGCTGTTGCAGATAAAACAAAAGCCGTGGTTCCATCTGATGCTTTCTCTTGTGTGATAGTAGGAGTAAACATTCTGTCAGCAGAACTGAGCAGAGGTTTGAATTATTGCATTCTGTCTGTAGTAAACATTACATCTCTTGAATGTTGGCAAGACAGAACATAAACAAGACAGAGAAAAGGAAGGGAATATTACAAAACAGAAGAAAGAAAGGTGATGGAAATGGGTAAAAGAGGGTGGGTTGGGGGAACTAGAGGGTTTAAGAGCTAATTAAAAAATACATGAATTTTGATGTACAGAATATTTAAACCTGAGATGGCATGTCAGTGCTGGGATGTGCTGGGACTGTTTTAAAAAAGTCATAAAAAAAAATCTTGGATCCATTTTATAATCACAGTAAGACACTCCAGGGTGTACATTGTGGTGTAAAAGCACTCAGTGATGCCTCATGCCTCATGCCACACCTTAGGTGTGCCACTATCCAACCACAATGCATACTCTGTCATGCCTTATTGCTTAAATAGTTAGTGTACTGCCTAAAACGAACATTAGATTTTAAAAGCAGCCATTACCTTAGAAACATAGAAACATAGAATTTGATGGCAGATAAGGACAGCTTGGCCCACCTAGTCTGCCCATTTCCCTACCTGATGGACAAGCTGCAGATTCTAGTTAATCAACAGCTTACTTCCTCCTACCCCCCACTAGAATTGCCTTATGCCTATCCCCTGCATTCTTGAATTCTCCCACTGTTCCAAACTCCACAACCTCCTCAGAAAGGCTGTTCCTTGCATATACAACCCTCTCTGTGAAAAAATACTTTCTAACATTACCTCTGAGCCATCCCCCCTCAATCTCCAAATTGTGCCCCCTTGTTCTTGCACATCTCTTCTTCTGAAAGATACTACCCTCTTGTACTTTGTTAATTCCCTTGAGATTCTTGAAAGTTTCTATCATGTCCCCCCTCTCCCTCCTTTCCTCAAGGGTATACATACTAAGCTGCTATAGTCTTTCCTCGTATGTCTTCTAGTGCAGACCCTGCACCATTTTGGTTGCCCTCCTCTGAACAGCCTCCACTCTGCCTATGTCTTTGCGGAGATGGGGCCTCCAGAATTGCACACAGTACTCCAGATGGGGTCTCACTAACTGTCTGTACAGAGGGATAACTTCCTGTTTTCTACTGTTGATGCCTCTCCCTATGCATCCCAGTATCCACCCAGCCATACTTACTGCCTTCTCACATTGCTTGCCCACCTTTAGGTTATCTGTTATAATTACTCCTAGGTCTCTTTTGATTTTTTTTGTTGTTATTAACTCACCCCCATTGTGTACTCTTCCCCTTGGTTTTTGTTTCCCAGATGCATTACCTTGCACTTCTTTGCATTGAATCTGAGCTGCCACATATTTGACCATTCTTCCAACCTTGCCAAGTCCCTTTTCATTCTTTCCACCCCACCTTGTGTATCAACCCTGTTGCAGATCTTTGTGTCATCTGCAAAGAGACATACATTTCCTTCCAGGTGCTCTCCAATGTCACTTTTAAAGACATTAAAGACGACCGGTCCCAGTACCAAACCCTACGTTACCCCACTAGTTACCCTCCTTTCTTCACTGTGGACTCCGTTTACAATTACCCTTTGCATCCTGTTGTCCAGCCAGTTTTTATCCAGGCTACCACCTTGGGACCCACTCCAAGACTGGCTAACTTGTATATTAATCTTTTGTGTGAGACTGTGTCAAATGCCTTGCTAAAATCTAGGTAGGCCATATCCACTGCCCCTTCCTGGTCTACTACTTTGGTCACCCAGTCAAAGAAATCTATTAGGTTGATCTGACATGACCTTCCTGCTGTGAAACCATGCTGTCTTGGGTCCTGTGCCCCACTGGCCTCTTGGTACTCAATAATTCTTTCCTTCAGAAGTGATTTCATCATTTTCCCTACCACTGAAGTCAAACTAACTGGTCTGTAGTTTCCTGCCTCTGCCCTGCTCCCACTTTTGTGAAATGGAATCACATTTGCCCTCCTCCAGTCCTCAGGTACCACCCCATCCTCCCATGATTTGTTAAAGAGAGTAGTCAGTGGTGTTACTAGTTCTACCCTTAGTTATTTCAGAATTATTGGGTGAATCCCATCAAGCCCCATTGCTTTGTCCACCATCAGTTTCATGAGTTCTTTCAAAACCATTTCTTCTGTGAATGGACTGGTATCGACCCCCCTATTCAGAGTTTCTCTCTTGTTTGGTTTAGGTACCTCCCCCTCCTCTTCCATTGTGAATACTGAGCAGAAATATTTGTTCAGTATCACTGCTTTTTCACTCCCACCCTCTGCCCACATTCATTTCCCTTTATTAAGTCTCTGTATATCTCCCTTGGTCTTTCTTCGCTCCCTAATGTACTGTACCTATAAAAGGTTTTATCCCCCTTCTTAACAGAGTTGGTTATCTTTTCCTCAGTTTGTGCCTTTGCTATGCTGACTGCCTTCCTTGCCTCCTTCTGCTTTAACTGATAAAGTTCTCTGTCCTGCTCCTTCTGTGTTTCCTTATATTTCCTGAATGCTATCCTTTTCTCCTTAACCGTCCCTGCCACCTCTTTTAAGAACCATAGTGGTTTTTCCCTTCATTTTGTTTTGTTGATTTGCTTCACACAAAGGCTTGTTGCCTCTGTGATGGCTGTTTTGATTACTCCCTATTGTTCCTCCACCCCTCCTTCTTGCCCGTTTGCTAGTGCTTTTCTGAGGCACTCTCTTATTTTCCCAAAGTCAGCCTTCCTAAAGTCCAATACTCTTGTTTTTGTATGGCTTGACTCTATAGCTGTGTTTATTGTGAACCACACTGTTTGGTGGTCACTTGTTCCCAGATGGCTACCCACTTCTAAATCTGAGATCCTTTCTCCTTCCCCATTTGAGAGTATCAGGTCTAAGATTGCTCCCTCCCAAGTGGGTTCCAATACTAGCTGTCTGAGGCATGCCCCTGTAGGGCATCAAGAATGACCCTGATCTTGGATATGCCTGTAGCAAAGGTACTCCAGTTAACATCTGGCATATTCAGGTCTCCCATCAACAATATCTCCCCTTTTTCTTCCATTTTTTAGGATGCCTGCTATCATTTCCTTGTCCATTTCCTCCCCCTGAGATGGGGGTCTGTACACAACCCCCATGCATATTGTGGTGCCATTTTCTGTCTCCAGGGTGATCCATAGTGACTCATCAACTTCCTGTTTACTCTTCCGTTCTTTTGCTTTAATACCTTCCCTTATATAGAGAGCTACTCCTCCTCTTTTATCCACCCAGTCCCTCCTGTAGACTGTGTAGCCTGGTATGTTGACATCCGAGTCATGGTTCTCTGTGTACCATGTTTCAGTGACTGCCACAATATCCAGGCATCCCTCTTCCATCAAGGCCACTAGGTCAGGGAGCTTGTTGCACAGACTGTGTGCATTGGTACTCATCACCTTCCATTTATTTTTTATGACCTTACCCCTTTTAGCCCCATCCCTGTCCTTAATGCCTTTTTCTGCATTTATCCCTGTCCTGCTCCCTACTGACTTCTCTACCTTGGTTTTTACCTCTCTAACTACTGTGTCTTGTGTGGGGAGACTGGGATTTCCCTGCTCCCTTTCAGTGCTCCCTTCCTAGTTTAAATGCTGCCAACAGCATTTAAACCTGTCACCTAGGATCCTGGTTCCCTCCTGGACAGATGCAGACCATCGCACCAGTATAAGCCTTCATCCCTCCAGGTGGCTACCCAGTCCCCAGTGAAGCCAAAACCTTGAGCTCCACACCAGTTTGTCAACCATTCATTGAATCCTATGGTGCAGAATACCCTAGCATCATCCTTGACCTAGACAGGCAGCACCTCCAAGAAGGTTATCTTACATGCTACTTGTCTAAGGCCCCTCCCCAACTCCACAAACTCCTCTTGCACTGCTCTGATCCCATTCACAGCCAGGTCATTTGTCCCTAGGTGGACAATGACATCCAGGTCCCTCCCTCTTGCAGCTGCTCCCACAATCCTGAGGATTTGCTTCCTGTCCCTCCGAGCCATAGTGCCAGGCATGCACCTTACCTCCCTATCCCCTTCCTCACCCGCTTCTACCCTCTAATGATTGAGTCCCCCACCAGGAGTTGTTTCTTTCCCCTGTGGGGTCTCATGCCACCCTTCTGTGGGTCTCCTTTGTGGAGGTTCTCAGTATCCTCTTTGGTCTCCACTACAGGTGCCTCCATAGAGGAACCACTCTTTGCCAGAACATCATATGAATTGTGGAGAGGTACAACTGGAGGGATGCTCCTCTGCTCCACCACTCTCGCCCTCTCTGAGCCCACCTTGGTTCAACTGCTTCTCTTTCTTGGCAACCTCTGAGGTAACAGTGGTGGTCCTGATGGTCCCTGGGTGGGGGAAGAGGTTTCATGAATCCTAGCCAGGTCAGCCTGGAGACAGGCAACCTCCTGCCTCAGACCAGAGAGGTGCCTGCAAACAGGGCAGCATCACAGCCTCCAGAATGTCTCCTGGAACACTGCTGTCCCACAACCATTGCACTGCACCACTCCCATCTTGACTTATTTTGTGTCCCCTCTCCTGTTGCTTTGTATGCTCACTGTCTTCTCCCTCTATGTATTTTTACACTTACTTTCATACTGCCTATGTGCCCTTACAACTCTCACCTTTCCTGTTCTGGGACAGGAACTTCCTGTAGTCTTCAGTAGTCTCCTTCTTCCGCGCTTGTATTCAGACCTCCAGCAGCTGGGGGGGGGGGAGAGTTATTTTTTAGGTTCCTTCAAGGTTGATAAAACTAATGTGTCTCAGTGACTGTTCCCTTCTTACTGCCAAACAGGAAGTTCCTGTTGTCAGTCAAATCCAGTGGCTATAAAACTAGAACTGGCTTTGGGTGGGTGGGTGCAGGGGTGGGAAGGAGGGCAATTAGTAAAAGATCTGTAGCTCTAGACTGCTGCTTCTTGCTCTGAAACCAAAGTTCTCCTCTGTTAAAAACAGCAGAAAGCTGTAATTGGAGCCACGTGCTTTTGTACTGCTAAGCTGCTAAGCCACACCCCCAATTAAATTCACTCTCTGCACTGACTCAGTAAATTAAGCTGATACAGCCCCCTTCCTCAGAGAAACACACAATGAGTTTCTTCTTTTTTTTAACTTAAATGAGACCCCCATCTTCTAATAAAGTATATGTTTGCTTAATCCAAACAGGTGCTGACTTCTGCTGAGATAGAAGTGATTTATCAGTAAAAAATCTGTTGATCTAGACTGTTGCATCTTGCTCTGAGACCAAAGTTCTCCTCTGTTAAAAACATCAGGAAGCTACAATTGGAGCCATCTGCTTTTGTATTCCTAAACTACTAAGCCACACCCCCAATTAGATTCACCCTCTGCACTGACTCAGTAAATGTAGCTGATACAGCCCCATTCCTCAGAGAAACAAACACTGACTTTCATTTTTTTTACTTAAACGAGACCCCCTCTTCTAATAAAGAATATGTTTGCTTAATCTAGATTGCTATCATGTCATCTCTCACTCTCCTCTCTTCCAGTGTGCATATATTATGATTCCTCAGTCTGTCTTTGTAGGGCTTCTCATGCAACCCAGTGGACTATACAATGAATCTTACAAGCACAATATGGGTGGTCAGTCAATTATGTGTGTATGTTACAACCGAAGAGCATACATTGGTAGGGCAGGGTTTCCAATGTTTGGATACTTTATAACATGTTTAGAGCCCCAGTTGGGATACCTCTGGGAAGAATTAAATAAAATAATTTGGTTTTGATTGAGATATGAGGGTCTAAGCTAAGAGTTTAATGGAGAATGTACTGTAATGCTTAGTGTGATCAATAATTTATGGTACCTGGGTCAGTATACACGGGTGACAACTTTAAAAGCAAGTGACTGTGATAGCATTACAAACTGTTCTGCTAATATCCTGGATCAAGCTGCATATGTCTCTTAGTAATTAGATTTGAGGAGAAATTGTTAAAGCTAGATTTTATATTAAATGCTTTATTGAGCATATAGGTTGTCCCCACTATGTCTAACAAGGGGCATACAGTAGGTTAAGACTCCTACAAGACTTTACCCTTCTGTACTATGCTACTCTTCTACATATGATTTTTTCTTTTGTTTTTTTTGTGAATGTCCTGCAGTTGTATAATAAATAAAGCAAAAGTTAAAAAAATTAAGCACACAGATATATTAAAAACAGGAAGGGGTGAATCCACTCTAAATGTGACCAAAGTTTGCCAGTGGCAAATTTCAATTGTCTTCTGTTTGAGACCTTTTTATTTTTGTTTAATGTAGTAGTGCAGTGAAACTCGGTGAACAAAATGACCCTACCTTTTCTTTACTATACAAGATTCCAGGCCTGTTTCAGTTTTATTTGGTAGTAACATTTTCTAATTCCACCAAAATATGAGTATTTTATTAATGTTTTATGTACCCCCCCTGGAGTTACATAAATATCCCTTTAAGGGTGTCCATGACCTCTTGGGTGATGCCAGTTTCTATGCCTTTGGATGACTGGATCAGCTGGTCTGCCCATAGCATTCCAAAGTGGAAGAGTCAGTGTTCTTCACTGAAGGGCAGGGATTCTGCTGAGTCAGAGTGGTGGGAGGCTAGTTCCTGGCACATAGTGCCAGCCTCACTGTCTGTAAGTTTATCTTTAGAGGCTGGCATTGTGACAAATGCTAGTTTGTGGTGGCTGCCATCAAACAAGGACCTCAGAAGGGGGGGGGTGCCCCTCTCCACAAGGAAAAAAAAAACATTTGAAAAAAGTTCAGAGGTTTGTCTGTGAGGAAAATAGTGTCAGAGAGTGCTGTAGGCTATGAATCTAAGATGATGTTTAATCCTAATTTATTTATTTAGTTTTTGTTGACTGGCTAAGTGCACTAGATAATTCCTGCCTATTTTCAGGCATGACCCGGGGGAGGGGGATACAGTTGAATGCCAACTGACCTTGAACAAGATTAAGCTGTTGGTGGTATTTTTAGTGAATGAGGGAAATTTGGCCAGGACACAGGGGAAATTCCCCTACTGCATTGTTGCCAGTAGGGGGCGCACTGTGTCTGCAGAATGGCAGATGATGCACAGCTTTGCATGGAGCAGGATGTGCTGTTGGTGGCGCCTGCTGTGATTGAAACGGCAATGACTACAGATATACTGGATGCAGTACCGGAGGTCAGCATGTGTTGTTCTACAGATCCTGATGTTATGGCTTATGAGGTTACTGGTGAATCGCCAGTGGGGGAGATTGTGGCGAAAGTGAGTATTTCAGAAGAACAACCTTTGATTCCTGCTTCTGTACCAGCAGAACCTATTGCTCTCATTTCTGTGGGTCCTGTTGTGGCTACAGACCCTTCTTTCCAGTTGGAACTTCTGGGAATGGTGACTGGTCAGAGTGAGCCGGCTACTGGAGCTTCAGCAAACGTTACAGCCTGTTCTATCTTGCAAATGGTGCGACAACAGTTTGGACTGGTGCAGGACTCACCGGACTTTCTTGTGGATTGGTCGGCAGATACTACCCTCTCCAAGTCGGGATGGACTTGCACGGCATCAGGGCAATGGATTCCGGACCCGGACTGGGTGGACATTAGGCCTTCCTCCTCTACTTTAAAGCTTGCCACTGACCTGAGCTCAGGTAAACAGTCTGGACATACTTTTTCTCAAAATACTTTTAAAAATGGTGTGCACCAATTGCAGGATAATGCTGAGGCCTTATCAGGCCTTAGCACATCCTCGGGGGAGGGTCGGGACAAAGGGAAGCAAGGTCGAGCACTTCTGAGAAATCTACATGTCTTCCCATGGCTGATTTGTTTAAAAACAAATTAAAGCAAGCACCTCAGAGGAATGCTGTAAGGTTGCAATATAGGGGAGGGCTTTCTACCCACCCTGATAGATACTATATAGCCAATCAGTTACTCAGAAGTTCAGTGCACTTTTGTCCTTCTGATTTGTATGCCCTGATCCATATCTCGGGGGAAGATTATTTTGACATCAGTTTTAGTCTTAATAGCAGTTTGGAGAAATTTTGGGAGAAATATTCAGTTCTTAAAACTAATCCCTTATGGACTCCCTTTTTTGCTATCCCTCTTACTAGACCACAGATTAGATATGTGACTATCATGTTTCCTAATGAAAGAGTGAATGTCAGTGATATTTATCACCGGCTACAAAATTGCTGTGATATTCTAGGCCCTCCTGAAGCTCTTCTGGATTTGGAAGGCACTTGGACTGGGGGATGGAAATTCAAAGTTAAACTATTTCAGGTTAACTCATACATTATCCATTTACCCAATAGTTTCTTTCTTGGAAAAGACAGAGGAGTTTGTTTTTACAATGGACAACCAAGAGCTTGCTATAAATGTTGCTCTAGGATTCACATTAACAGTTCTTGTGATACATTAAAATGCTCTCTGTGTGGAGGCTATGGACATTCTGTAGATCTATGTGAAAACATTTTTCAATGTAATTTATGTGATGAGAAAAGACATGCATTTCATCAGTGTCCTTGGGCCAAATGAAATAGGGCTGAAGGGTGGGATCAGGATGATTTAGTTTGTAGGGTCCAGGAAAAACGATGGGATTCTACTCTTTCTGCTCCCTCTGTTTCATAACCTGAGTCTGCTCCTTCTGAGGATCCCCCATTATCACACTCTACTGATATTTTCTCCCCTCTAGTTAAGCCATCTTTGCCTACCATACAGGACCCTGCTCCTCCTCCTATTCCCATGACTGACACTTCCACTGCTGTTTTAACAATCAACCTGTTGAGACTTCCATGCCCCCTCTCTTATTTGAGACTGTTAAAAATCTCAGATTTACTAGGTCCTCTCTTAAGGTCCCTTCTCCCTGTCCCATTCCTATGGAGAATATTTTTTTCTCCCCTTCAAGATGACTTGGCGGATTCTGATTTAGAATCAGATACCTCTCACATGTCTGAGCTGGTTACAGAGGATGAGGAAAGTAAATCTACTGAGCTTTTTAAAGAAAAAAAAGGGAAAAAAGGGAAGAAAAGGAAAGCTAGTAGCAGTTTAAAAGGAGGGCCTAAATTTTCATACAATTTAGATGGCTACTTTAAGGATTGGGTCCTTTAATGTCTGTAGTTTAAAGGCTTATAAAAAACAGATTTCTCTACTTTGCTTTTTTGACTCCCTTAATGTAGACATCTTATTTGTCCATGAAACACATCTATCCTCTCTTTCTGAGGTAGAACAAATAAAGAGACGTTGGCATTGGGGCCCTTCTTTTTGGACTTTTGGTCTAGAGGCCGCAGATAGGTCTGGTATTTTATTTAAATCTACTAAGTTTCATGTTACTAGACTTATTGATATCCGACTTTGTCACGCCTTAGTACTTGATTGTACTCTTGGGGACTTTTCTTTTCGTCTTATTAACCCTTCAAATTAAAACTACGAGGATTGAACTGTTTGACAAAATTAAACCTTTTTTATACACTAAAAAACATATTATTTGGGGGGGTGACTTTAATTGTACTGTGGACACTAGAATTACTGTTGCCACACAAAAGAAAATGTACTGTGACTCTCATGCCTTGTTACATGTTACCTCTGGAGCTAATTTAAGAGATGCTTTCCGGACTTTACATAAAACTGAGACTGGGGCTACTTATCATAGGCATATTTATGCTACACGTATTGATATGTTTTTTTATTTCTAAATATCTTATTCCTATTTTTTGTATTCCTAAACCTACAGAATTCTCAGACCACAATGTTTGATTTTGCACTCTAAGTTTATCAACTGTCCCTCCAAAAATATTTTCCCCTCATCATCGGTGGTGTTTAAATATGCCCCTTTTAGATTGTCCTCATCTTTTTTCTTGCATTGAGATATTTTTTTCAGCAAGGGACTCTATTATGTGTTCCTATGATTCTTTGTTGGATTGGTGGTTAGATACTAAAATAGACCTCAAACGGCTTTTACTTTCCTTTGGCAGACATAAAGCCAATTCTAACTATTTGTACTATCTTCTTTTAAGAAATCAATTATGCAAACTAATGTCCCTCCCTTCCTATGATAAGGCAAGATTTAATTCTCAGATTTTTGAAATTAAGAAACAAATGAAACTCTATCAATATGATAGGGCCAAATCCTTGGAGATGGAGTTTAGATTTGGCATGAAGAAAACATCAGCATCAGATCCATATGCTGCATGTAAGCAATGGTTAGATAAAACCCTGATGACTCACCTTTCCACATTAGATGGCACTGTGGTATCCACTGATTTGGAAATGTTAGCAGTAGTACAGCAATTTGTTAGTTTCACTTTTAATACTACTTCTGGTACTAATTTTCTCTTGTTTTCTGGGTTTACTACACCATTTCCCCAAATAACAGAAGCCATGGCACAATGTTTAGTACAACCTATTTCATCTCAAGAAGTTGCAGATGTTATTGCCCAGTTAAGTACTGGAACCTCTCCTGGACTAGACGGCATACCAAATGATTTTTATAAAACCTTTTTGTCATATATATCTTATTTTTTACCCCTAGTTTTCAACTCTATGTTGATTTCTTCTTCTTCCCCCTATGGTTTTAATACTTCTCTTTTACATTTCTTGTATAAATCTGGAGATAAGACACTTTTATCTAACTGGAGACCTCTTAGTCTCTTAAATAGTGATTACAAGATTCTGGTTAAAATCATTAATAATAGATTGTTGACGGTTGTTAACATTCTTATTCATCCAGCTCAGACCTGTGCTATTCTGAAGAGATGAACACAACACAATTTATATCTTTTGAGGGACCTGTTTGAAGCTAGTACTAGACATAATATTTCAGGGTTTATGGTAGCTTTAGATCAGGCTAAAGCTTTTGACAAAGTGCACCATGATTATCTTTTCCCCCTTTTATTGGATTATGGTATTCCCAAACCTTTTGTATATTGGAGTTCCTTGTTATATACTAATGCTACTATCATCCCTACTGTTAATGGACTTTTTGGAACTAATGTCCCTCTTACTGTTGGTGTTAGACAAGGATGTCCTTTAAGCCCTCTTTTATATTCATTTGCTTTGGATCCTGTGATCAGACAAATACATTGGTGCAGGAGTATTATTGGTTTGGCCCCCTCCCCCTTTTTGCCATGTGAAAAGATTACTGCTTATGCTGACAATATTACTTTACTTGTTCAGGATGTTTCCTCCTTGACAAAGGCTTTTTTTGTCAAATGTTGGCTCTTTTTCTGGAGCTGTGCTTAATGTTGTAAAAAGTTTTATTTTTTCCTTGGATCATGCATGACCTGTCTCTTTAATTACGTTAGGGATTCCTGTAGTTTCTACACCTCGCAAAATTTTGGGAATTTGGTTTGATCCAAGTGATTTAGCTACTTATAATTGGGGTAGACAGTTACAAATAGGGGAAGACAAGGTTCATAGATGGAAAGGTTGGAAATTTGGGAAGAAGAAATGGGTGCTGATTATTAAACAGTTCTTGCTTCCTGTATTTTTATTTTTATGTTATGTATTCCCTCCTCCAGTGCATTTCGAAACTAGAATCCTTAGTCTCTTTTTTCAAATGCTCTGGGGCAATAGATTGAATCCGGTTAAGAGGGACATTACTTATTTACCTATTAATAAAGGAGGGGCACATATGATTAATCCTTTTGTTTTTTTATCATTCCCTGTTTTTCTTAGTTCCTTTAATTATTTATGTACTTCTCCTACCTTATCGTGGAAATTATGGTCCCAGTTTCTTTGGTCTCTGTATTTTGTAAAATGGACTTTATTGCCCCTAAAATTCTATCCTCTGACTCTTTGCCTACTTATGGACTATCATCTATTAAAAAAATGCAACAATGGAGTTTGCCCTTTAAGGGGCAGACAAGGTTGTCCTGGTGCACCCCTCCCCTCTGTCATGGAATGGTAGTGCTCAGAAGGGGAGGGGGAAAGGAAAGGGAGGAGCTAAGGGCCTGAACAAAGGACAGGTAACAGGAAAGGGAGGGGCGAAGGGATTTTCATAAGGGACAGCACAAGGGGGCCTCAGCCACTTTTTGCTGGAGTTTTTGATTTATTGGAACTGCAGCACATCAGATTGGTGGAACAATTGGGAGAGGTTTGTGCACCAGGAACAGCAGGTAGGATTGCTTCCAAGGAAGGAAGTTTAAAAAAAAAAAAATTTTGTTTGTGATTGCTTTACAATAAGCTGCATTTTGAAGGAAGTCTTTAGCATTGCTGGCCTGGAAGAATGGTTTTCTAATGGTTTGAGATACATAGAGGTAGTATGCTTGATTTTGAAAATGTCTGACTCATTAGGTTAGGTTTGAGGAAACTATAGTAGTGCTGGTTTAAGGACAGGTGTAATTTTAAAATCGCGAGGTGATTAGGCACAGTTTTGTTAAAAAAAAAAAGCACAGTTGTGTACATCAGGGCCAATTTAAAGTTGTGCAGAAGGCCACAAGCTAAGGTGGTAGCAGCGTCTGCCCGGTGGTGGGCTTAGCAAGAGATGCGGAGCAGAGAATCGCAGTAGTGGACAAAAAGCTGCAACATGGTAGGCTGGATGGTAAAGCCTGGGGCAGGGTTTTCTGGTCCCAAAGAATGCAGTCAGTCTGGAGGAGGCCCTAAGCAGGGGGGCAGGAGCCCGGCAAGGGCGGCCACGTGGCATGAAGTCACACGCCACGCAGCAGTCGTGAGGGAGCAGAAGCTAGAAAGAGTAATGGGGGACTGAAAAGTTCTGGTGGGGTGAGTCTGCCTTCATCCTGGTTGCGAGGGTGCAAAAAAGGAGTACGAGGATGAGAAGCCTCACGCACACCAGCCGGACCATGTGGCTGATAAGCGGGCCCCTCCCCTGCCCAAAAAACCTCACGGCCACCTCCTTGTGTGGGGGCTCGGGAGATTAGCAGGCCTGGAGGAGGCCCCAGAAGCAAAGGAGCGAGAAAAGTGGAACATCACGATCCGGGGGGAGTTTGTGACATCACACGCTGCGTGGTGTGTGCGATCAAGCTGAAGGGCAGGTGGCTTCCTCATTTATTGGTGTACTGGCCACATTTAGGCCTGGTTTTTCTGTGAGTGGAGGCCATGGGGTGAGCTAGGGGGTTAAGTAAAACTAGTAGGCTCAAAAGCGAGGGGAAGCAAGAGCACGTGTCGGCGACCACGTGGCATGGCCCCACATGTTGCTTGGTGGTCGTGATAGAACCCCCTCCCTCTGGTTGGGCGGCTTAAGGCATGTGTACCTGTGGGTAAGGGGGAGCACATCTAGCCCAGCAGGGGGGCAGTGAGGGGTTCATGGGGCTAGTGGTATCCTATGGAGGGCAGCCTGGGTCAAAGAGGAGGGGACGGCAGCAGGGTTGGGGGCTCAAGGGGATGTTTTCTGGGCCTGCTATGGAGCATGTTGTGGAGGCTAATGAGGGGACAATTGATCTGTTGCATGGAGGGGCCAGCAGGTAGAGGCCCTCTAGCCTGACATCACATGCCACACAACCGGAGCAGGGAGAGGGGTGGGGGGGACCCAAATACGGCAGGATGGGGGAGGACAGGGAGGACAGGGAGGACAAAAGGCGAGGACTGGTTCACGGGAAAAAGGGGAGCACATATGCGCAGCCACACCAGAAGGTTTTTGAGGGGAGAATCAGGACACCTCCCACCCTTAGAAAGCAGTGTAGGAGGGCAGCAAGCCACCCAGAAAAAAAAAGAGAAAGGGGGCGTAACCCTTGGGGAAGGCCTCGACAGTAACCTTACAGCCACAGTGGATGGCGTTGGGGAAACAGGGGAAGGGAGGGGTGGGGCACATGAAGGGGTTAGGGGATGGAATGGGAAGGGTTGAGAGAAGGCTTAAAAAGGGGGGCCAAGGTACAGACCCGTGGGGTGAGGGGCCCAAGTGGTCTGCGCCACTCAAAAAGGACACTGCAGGGAGCAGCCAATGGTGACCTGGTGGCCTAATTGAGATTGGGACCCGACCACTCATGGAATTACAAGTACATATATATATAATTAATTCTGTTTTTCTTCCCGTAGTTGTCTTCACAGTGGAAAAGAAAGGAGGGACATGGCACCAAAGAAGAGCAGGCTGTCAAAGGAAGATGCTTACAAGGCTATAATTGAATTGGCAGAGAAAGCCAACAGAATGTGGGAATTGGTGGAGGGGGAGGAACCAGGGAGGCCCGGGAAGAAGAGGAAAACGGGCCAGGAAAATGGGGCAGAAGGAAACGACCAGCTGAAGGGCCATGCAGTCCCACTAGGGTGCCACCACTGGCAGTGGGACATGCCAAGCTGGCTGATCCAGTACCCCTGCAGCCTATAGACCTGGTGATGCCAGTACCTCCCCCCGATCAAGGTGGGACCTCCTTTGGGGAACACAGACCAGATTCTCAGAACGTTGAGTTCCCAGCACAAACCCTAGTAGTTCACACTCCTTCTCAACCACAGGGAGAAACAAGGGGACACTTGGAAGACTCCAGGCAGCAAGGCCCAGACAAGGTTGCAGGTAATGCATCCAACGCAGTGGGGGATAGTATAAAAGAATACATAGGTCAAATTGTGTCAGCACTGGGAACAGGAGGGCTAGGGCTGATGGAATCGGCCCTGGCAGAGATTAGGGCAGAGAAGGAGGTGCAGGGTAAAAATGAAGGGTGTACGGAGAGAGAAGGGAAAGGTACAAGGGAGATAGGTGCACCTGGGATGAGGATAGGAGAGCATGTGCCACTGGCCACGAAGGAAAAAATATGGATAGGTGAGTATGTGGATATATTCGTTTTGGTGAGCCGGGAGGCGGCAGCCAAGTATGAGGAAACAGAAGGCATAGGTAATAGCGAAATGGCAGTGGCGATAGTGCTGTTAGGGAAAAAGGAGGAGGACAAGTTCATAAAAGGGAAGACTTGGGACGGATGGTTCATAGGTTTTGCCACCTTCTCAGCCATTGTACTGGAAAAAAGGCCTGAGCTAGGCATCCCACTCATTGGATGGATCCCACTCATTACCTATTTTTTTGATAATATGGAGGGCAAAAGCAAAGGGTGGGGTGGGGTGGTTGTACTATGATGAGTTTTTTCGGCAGAGAATGGCAACATTTGGGGACGTGAGATGGGACACCAAGCAGCTTGATTTATGGACTGATTATGTAACAGATCAGTCCACACCCGAAGGTGAATGGGGAAAAGGGGGGGACTACACCCCAAAGATGCTTCTGGGCTTACAACAGGGCTTTTTGCTCATGGCTGCAATGCCGTTTCTGGCATGTTTGTTCAAAATGCAGGAGAGGTCACCCGGCAAGTATATGTAGAACGACATGGGCCCAAGGGGCACAGGGGCATGGGGGTCAGGGGGCAGGTCAGCAGTTTTTTCGGGAAGGCCAGTGGTTTAGAGGGCAGACATGGAACAGGGGAGGGAGGGGTAGGGCGAACTCGAGTAGAAGGGGTCAGGTTCACTGAGAGAAGAAACATTGCACAAAACAAGGGGGAGCCGGGGAGGAGTAACGGGGGGCCTGACAGAGACCAGTTTGGGATGGCCAGAACCCCCATCAACTTGAAGGCATGGACAGCTTTCTTGGATGGATATCCAAACACAAGTGTCCGGGATATGATTATAGGTGGTTTTAACACAGGGTTTTCACTGCAGTGTGGGGGGCCTAGACAAGCGAGGGAGGAGAACAACCTGGGTTCAGTGAAAGGAAAGGAAGGGATGTTAAGACAGATGATAGATAAAGAAAAGGCAGCAGGGAGGGTAGAGGGCCCATTTAACACACCCCCATTGCGGAACATGCATATTTCGCCATTGGGTTTGGTACCAAAGAAACAGGAAGGGGAATACAGGGTGATTCACCACCTGTCCTATCCAGAGGGGGACTCGGTGAATGATTTCATCAGTGAGGAGCATAGTAGAGTGACATATGCGACACTAGAGGACACAGTCCGGATAATCCGGGCCACAGAGGATGCATGGATGGCAAAAACGGACATTGAGTCTGCTTTCAGACTGCTGCCAGTTAGAAAAGAAGATGGGGATCTATTGGGTTTTAAGATCGGGGGCAGTATTATTTTGACAAAGCAATGCCAATGGGATGTTCCATAACATGTGCGATGTTTGAGGCATTCAGCACCTGTTTGCAGTGGATATTTCAAGAAAAAATGGGATATAGGATGGTCATCCATTATTTGGATGATTTTCTGTTCATTGGGAGGAGGAAAAGAGAGACACAAAATATGCTGGGGGAGTTTCAGGAGCTGTGCCGGGAGCTAGGGGTTCCACTGGCTCCAGAAAAAACAGAAGGACCCAACAGGGTGATGGAGTTCCTGGGGATTGAGATAGACGCCCCGAACAAAATATTTAGACTACCGGATAAGAAAGTAAGCAAATTGAAGGAACTGATTCAAGTACACACCGGCAGGAGAAGGGTATAACTAAAACTAGTGCAGCAGGTGCTGGGGCATCTGAACTTCACCTGCAGAGCCATCGGACCAGGACGGGCATTCACAAGGAGGTTAGCTAGGGCTACAGCGGGGGTCACCAGATCACATCACTGGGTGGACTTGACACAGGGTGTCAGGGAGGACTTTAGAATATGAGAAGAATTCCTCAAGGAGTATAACGGGTGTTCTTTCTGGCAAGAGGAGTGGCTGTACAACACAGACCTTGACCTCTACACAGATGCTGCAGGGGGGCTAGGCATGAGGGGTTACCTGAGGGGCAGATGGTTTGCAGAACCATGGCCGGCCAGCTGGGTGAAGGACAGGAAGGTGAGGGATATAACACTACTGGAGATCATGCCCATATGGGCATGTACCTTGGTCTGGGGGGAGGAATTATGGGATCAGAAGGTGACATTTTGGTGCGACAATAGAGCGGTGGTTGATGTACTAAACAACAGGGGAGCCAGGTCAGATACAGTCATGCAGGTATTACGATGTTTAGTGTTAAGAGCTTTGCAGCTGAACATGTCTTTCAGAGCAAAACACATAGAAAGGGTACGCAATACCCTGGCTGACAGCCTTTCCCATCTGCAGCTGGACCATTTCTGGAGGCTGGCACCAGCAGTGGAAGAACAAAAAATGCCCATACCAACGAACATCTGGGACGTTGGCAAGAAGGAGCAGAACTGCTGTTTCACAGCTCATGGGTGCCTCGGACTCTGAGGGCCTACGATGGGGCCTGGCGAGTGTTTCAAACATTCAGGGTAGAGCACCAGATGGAGGTAAGTGGGCCGCTCATAGAGGAACAATTGGGAATGTTCACAGTTGAACAATGGCAGAGAGGGACCGCCCACACCACAATGGGGGTATATCTGGCAGGGATTAGTGTTATCTGCAACCTAAAAGGGTGGAATGACCTGACAAAATCAATGCTCATCAGGAGAATGATTCAGGGATGGGGCAGGTTGAAATGTGGGCCAGGGGATAATAGGAGGCCAATAGGGGAGCAGTGGCTAATAAGGCTAAAAGAGGTGTTCCTGGCAATATGCAGATCGAAGGCAGAGGCCCAGCTATTTCACACTATTTATGTGATAATGTTTGTGGGGGCTACGAGAATGAGTAAGGTGGTAGGTCACGGGAAAGATGACAAGGAAGGAGGTTTGGAACAGGGCGATGTGAGTTGGGGGGTGAAAGAGATACGGATCAAGCTAAGGAGGTCAAAAATGGACCAAAGAGGGCAAGGTTGCATGATAACACTGAAAGGGCAATCAGAGATTGCGACATGCCCAGTGCAGGCTCTGTGGGTTTTCGCCACAGAGCAGGTGACCAGGACGGGAAAGCTATTTGTACATGGTGACAGAAAAAGGGTCACCAGCTATCAAGTTACAGCAGTGCTGAAAAAGGGCATGCAATTTCTGGGAGAGGACCCAGCTAATTACTCATCCCATTCCCTACGGATTGGGGCTACCTCACAGTGGGCAGCAATGGGGGAACCCGTAGAGGACATTTTGGAAAAAGGGCACTGACGGTCGGCCAGTTATAAGAGATACATCAGAGCGCTGAAGTAAAAAAAAAAAAAAAGGAGGAAAAAGAAAGTAAAAAAAAAAAATGGAGTTGTGGTGCTCTTACGGGGAAGCACAGCGAATGGGGGGGGAAGGTTAGGAGCAAAGAAAGGAAAGAGGCGGGGGGAGGGATAATACAGTAGGTGTGCTAAGAGTTTGTGTAAATTAATTAATTTTCTTTGCACCCCATAGGTGGAGGGAGAATCATGGAAGTCTGGATCTGCGGCCATTCCTATATTTATTGGGCTGGAAAGAGAGCAGAGAAGAAAGCTGGGGGAAAGCAGCTTTACCAGGATATAAGACAGTGTAGGCTGGTATGGCACGGCATACGAGGGATGAGATGGGCACAGCTCCTTCCTGCTTTGAAGGACCTCAAGGGACATCGGCCCAGTCCAGACCTAATCATTATACATCTGGGGGCAACTACCTAGCCGGCAGACCATGGGTACACACTTACTTACAGATAAAAAGGGATCTAGTGGCAATACGACAGTGGTGGCCGCAGGTATGCCTTGCCTGGTCAGATATGATACCGAGAAGGGTATGGAGACAGAAGCACAGACACAGGATGGTGGAGAGGGCTAGGAAAAAGATGAATAGAAGGGTGGGGACATTGATAAGGCAGATGGGGGAACAGGTGATACTGCGGGGGGTAAAAGAATGGGTGGAGAACTTTTACAGACCAGATGGTGTGCACCTGTCGGACCTAGCCATAGACATGTTCATCACAGAAGCAATGGGTTTCATAGAGGAATGGAGAAAACAGGAAGAAGCTGGTATCTAAAAAAAAAAAAAAGGGAAAGGGGAAGAAAGGATCATCCCTGAGGTAAGGGAAGGTGATACCCTAAGTATGGGGGGAAGCCAGCCATCCAATGCAAGCTGAAGACTGGCTATTGGGAAAAAAGGGGGGGAAGGGGAAGGAAAAAGGAATAACACAAGAAGAGGAAGAAAAAGAAGAAGAAAGCAGTCTCGGTTTTCACCGTTACCTAGCGGAAATGGAGAAACAGAAGGCACCCAGGTTTTCACCTGGGGGAGGGATAATCAGAGATTGATATGTGGATGGAAATAAACGAAATTCCTGGAAATATGATAATAAAGAAATGGAAATGGAATATTGGATTATGAATATAAATAAATTAATTGCCAATCCGAGCACAACAACAAACAATGTCTCTGTCTTTTGTGAGGGAAAAGAGGGGAATCCGGGACAATGGAAAGTTTATTTCCCTAAATTGATGTCTTTACATAGAACGTCTTTCTATACATTTGTTGTTTATGATATTCAAAAAATTATTCTACTATTTCCAGAATGTATACCTACTAAAATGATATTTGCCTTGCATAAATTGACGGATTTCAGAATCCCATCTCATATTTGGGATATTGTATGGATTTCAATTCAGGGAAGATTGGGTGTTAGGGGGAATTTAAAATATAAACCCCAGACTGAGAGATTCTGTCCCAGACCTACGTGTCTTAATATAGAGGAGGGTATGCTTCACTTTTTTATTACTTGTTCTCATAGTCAGTTATCTTGGCAGGATTTATTTATTTATTTATTTATTAAAGAGATTAACCAGATAAGCATACTGAGTGGGAATCCACTCATTTCCAGATGCGACCTGGAGTTACAATACATTAAATTTCTAAGTTACATGGGTGCATGGGCAGCGGTGGCATGAAAAACAGGTACATAATGGTACAGACAAGAGGTACAGCAGATGCAGTAAGGGGCAAGACAACAAGTCCAGAGGTGTTACAGGCAGGACTTATGCATTTGTTGTTTAGTTACAGAGATTATCGCCGAGTGCAAGAAAAAAACAAAAAATTGGGGTCTGTGACCATAGACATTACATACAGTGACCATGGGGAAAGAGGACACAAGAGAAAACAGGGGCAGCACAAGAATTAATACAGTTGTTTGGTAAGTGCCCCTTTAAGTCACACTATGTTGCTTTAATATAATAGATCTGGCCTGCAGGTTGCAGTTACATTTTTCAGAGAAGTGGGCCTGAAGAAGAGGGAACACGGTCTTTGGGGTGGTGGACTGCCTGAATTCTGCTGGGAGGTTGTTCCAGAGCATGGGCAGACTATATTTGAAAGCAGATTGGCCCTTTGAGGTGCGCATGAAAGGGATATGTAGTAGTTTAGAGTCAGTGCCCAGCAAGGAGTAGGCAGGGGTGGGCTGGGTTGATAGAGTGGAGCTGAGATAAGAGGGGGGAGGGAGTTTGACCAGTGCTTAGCTACAAGATTAGCGCAGTGAAGCTGACGCCTGGAGTGCAGTGATGGGAGACCTAGGGCAGTATATAGGTCACAGTGGTGGGTGGTAGGGGGGCAATCTAGGATAAGGCAGCAGAAGGAATGAAAAAGGGGGTCCAGGTTGGCTAGGGTGGATGGCAAGCTGCGCCCGAGACCACGCCACCGTAGTCAAGATTGGGAGAATCATTTTGTACACCAGCTCTCCTGACTGGGGGTATAGGCACCCTTTGTTGCAGGGCGGCTAGTTTCGGGTGTGCAGTTTTTCTGGAGGGAGTCTTGTGGACGGAGAAGTCCAAGTAACGATCCAGCCATACCCCCAGATACCTGAAGGAGGTGCAGGATTCCAGGTGGTACCGTCCAGTGTTTGAAGCGTGGGTGGAGCCAGTGAGATTCTGGGCTGTGTGCGAAAGTTATGGATACGGTTTTCTTAGCATTTAGGACGAGTTGGTTGGCGCTAAGCCAAGTTTGGACAGCGTCAAAATCCTGCTGTAGGGTAGAGTTTAGAGCCTCATTTGTGGGGGCGAGGCGTACAGAACGGTATCGTCCACGTACATTTGAATTGCTGAGTTTGGGCAGGATAGTGAGGTCATTTAGAAATATAGAAAAGAGAAGGGGGCCCAGGACGGAGCCCTGTGGGACCCCCATGGTGACTGGGAGCGAGGGGGATACATGAGTGCCAATTTTGACTGATTGCTTCCTCCCAGAGAGGTAGTCTTGGAACACCTGGTGGCTAGTTTGGATAGGCCAGCATCTTGTAGTTTTGCGATAAGCTTAGGGTGGGAAACAGTATCAAAAGCCTTGGCCAGGTCAATGAATGTGGCTGAGGTGAGGAACCCTTTATCCATGCCTGAGGCAATATCGTAGGTGAGCCTAAGAAGCGCAGTTATGGTGGAGTGTGATTTCCCAAAACCGGACTGGAAAGGGGTGAAAAAGGAGATGTTGTCAAGGAATTGAGTGAGTTGAGATAGGGCTATTTTTTCCTGCAGCTTGCCCAGGGTGGGGAGGAGGGAGATAGGGTGGTAGTTCCCAGGGTCTGCTGGGTTTCCCCCTTTTAGCAATGGGATAACTATTGCCTCCTTCCAGCCTGTTGGAATTTGTGCTGAGGTGAAGGAGCGGTTTAGGAGATCGGGCGAGGGGAGCAGAAATGGCAGGGGCAGATAGGTATAAGAGTTTAGCATCCAGGCCTAGTGGGCATTTTTCCTTATTGGGGTCAAGGGATTTTAGGGCGGCTAGAACTTTAGCCGGGGAGACCGGTTTGAAGGAGAATTTGGAGGTTTGGGGAGAGTGTGGGCGGTGCGCGTGGTGTTCGGGTTTGGGTGAGAGGATTGATGATTTTGTCAGTACAGATTTAGCGCAGCTGGTAAAATAGTGATCGAAAGTGGAGGCAACTTCGCTTGGTACGGATATGTTTCTACCCTGAGTGGTAAGGGTAGGGGTGGGTGGCTGTATAGGGGAAGCGAGCAAGGTTTTGATAGATTTCCAGAAATTGGATGGGTGGTTAAGATTGGAAGAGAGGGTCTCTTGGAAGAAATTCTTTATAGCCTGCCTTATGGCTTTGGTGCAATTGTTGTGGAGGGTGCGGTACTGTTGCCATGACTCAGTGGTGCCTAATTTCCTATGTTTGTACCAGGCCTGGTCCTTGACACGACATCTGGAGATAATGTCGGCAGAGACCCAGGAGAGATGGGTAGCCCTTTCCCTTTTGCTTCTCAGTGGGGCGTGAAGGTCCCATACTGCTAGAAATTGATGTCGGAGCATGTCAAACGCATGGTCTAGGGTAGGTGCCAGCTTGATGAAAGACCAGTCAGCAGAGGCAAGGTCATTAAGCAGGATGGAGAAGCAAAGGGACTTGTACGACCGCAAGCTGATTAACCTAGGTGGAAGGCTATTAGTGGGTCTGTGCACCTTTCTGATCACATATATCGGGCGGTGGTCACTCATTGAATCAGGTTGTAGGCCAGCTTTAGTGACCCTGTGTGGGTGGGTTGTGAGAGCCCAGTCCAGGAGTGAATGGTTTTGGGATTTGTTGTTAAGGCGGGTGGGTTCCTCAATCTGTTGTGAGAGGTTAAGAGCTCTGATCCTGCTGCTGAGTTTTGAGCAGCCTTTGTCCAGCCAGTTGTAATTAAAATCTCAGAGGATGTAGAGCTCACCTGCAGCAGCCAGGTTTTTGAAAGTGCCCAGGAGGTCTATGATAGTATTTGCTGGGGTTGCAGGGGCACAGTATAACCCTGCTACGTACACTGGAGTGGTATGTGGCAAGACAAGTTTGATCATTCTGGCTTTGATATGTGGGGAGGCGCCTGGTAGCTGGACAGGGGTGAATTGCAGCGCGTTGGATATATACATGGCAATACCCTCACCTTTCTTTTTGCCTTGTCTGTCATGCCGTAAGACTGTGTAGCCGGGCATGGCTACTTCCGAGTCATTGTGCTGGGGTTTTAGCCAAGTTTCAGACACCATACAGATGTCAGGTTTGAGTGCATGTGTGGAGACTTGCAGCTCTGGGACTTTATGCAGTAGGCTGCGGATATTGAGATGGATTACCCCCCACCTGGGGGGGAAATACTACAAGTCTCAATGGCTGAGAGGGACCTGGGGGTGGTGGTGGATGTCAAGATGGACAACTCTGAGACTTGTAGGAGGGCAGCAGCCAAGGTCAACAGGATGCTGGGATGCATCGCTAGGGGGATAACCTCCAGAAGGAGGGAAGTGATACTCCCTCTGTATAACTGCTTGGTGAGGCCGCACCTGGAGTACTGCGTGCAGTTTTGGAGGCCACACTTAAAGAGGGACATTAACCTCCTGGAGAGGGTCCAGAGGAGGGCAACCAAAATGATTTGGGGCTTGAGGGACAGGACCTATGAGGCGAGGCTCGAAGAGCTAAATATGTACACATTGGAAGAGAGAAGGGACCGGGGGGACATGATAGAGGTCTTCAGGTACATGAAGAGGGTAAATAGGGGAGGAACAGTCAGGGTACTTCGAAGGAAGGAGGAAGGGGCCACTAGAGGGCATGGGTGGAAGCTGGAGGGGAAGATTCAGGGAGAAAGGAGGAGGTGCTACTCACTGAGAGGGTGGTGGAGCCATGGAATGCACTACCTAGGGGGCTGGTGGAGGCAGAGACAGTGGAGGGTTCAAGAGGGGTGGGACAGGTACAGGGAAGGGTTCTGGAAGCAAAATCCAATGCAGCAAGAATATCCGGAACTGGGAAGGGAGAAGCCAGAGAAGGTGAGGGGGACAGCAAGGTCAGCACCCAGGGTGGGGGCTGACCAAACGAGCAGACACGAAAGACCATTAGGCCTATTCTGCTGGCATTTTAGTATGTTAGTATGTTAGTATTAGGCTAAGCCCCTTTGGCAGTTTTAGATGGACAGGGTGGGTTTGAGGTCCAGGGTTAGTTTCAACATCACCTGCCAGTAGTAGCATCAGGGTGAGGTATTGAAGGGCGGTAGTCCGTCTGTATTTTGCTTTACATTTGGAGTTGGAGCGAGATGGGGTACTGGATGCGGTAGCCTTAGCTAGTCTGCTTAGGGCATCTAGACGCGGGGCGAAAGATGGCAGAGAGATGGAGGGGCATGGGAAACAACCTGGATGCGGTTTATTAGCAGAGTGCACTTGGGGGGTAAGTAGGAGGCGAGGGGGTCGAGACAGAGCTGAAGTTTAGGAGAATCGGGTCATTTTGGGGCTGCATGGCTGGGGGTAGCGACACAAGGGGAGTGGCAATGGTTAACAAGGTTAAAGTAAGCAGGAGCATTTTTATTTTTTTTTTTTACAGTAACAGGCTGAGGGAAGTGATAGCTGCCACTACTGGTGAGATCAGATAACCTGCAGATCTGAAAGTGGGCTGATAGGTTTTGGAGAGTCACCTGACCACTCAGCAGCCTATAAATTGGAGTGCCGACCAAGGGTGGTGGGGGCGGTGGGGAGCCGGCGAGCAGTGCCGGAGGGGCAAGACCTCTGCAGCACAGCTCCAGGAGACACAGAGCAGGGCCGTGGCTACCTCAGTCCTGCAGAAATGGTGCCAGGTAGGGCAAAGTAAGGCCTCTGTTACCTGGCCAGTCATGAGTCGGTCGCTGAAATTCGGGGGGTTGAGGTCCAATATTCGGCTTCCTGGGAGGGATTGCAGCATCCCTCTCAACCTCGTGGGGATGGATGGGGGAGGGCGGCAGTGCCCGACCCTCTCGGACCCTCTGTGAGGAGAAAAGTACAGGTATGAGGTTATAAGCAATGCAGGTTTCAGTTCGTTTGTAATTTGATATAGACTGTAACTTGATATATTCCTGCACTCCAGGAGTACCGCTTCTGACGTGACTTGTTGCTTTAGAATTTTAGTTAAGGGTAGTTAAGTCCCCAAGAATTGAATTTGGTTTGTTTGCTTAGAATCCCCGATTAATGTTTCCCGAGATTTGGTTCCCGGTAGTTATGACCCTGAGAATTGACTTTGGGATTGTAGTAATTGCTTCTTCCCCTTGGACTTAAAACCCTGATTAATGTTTTTTATTTTATTTTTTTTATTTGGGATTTGGCTAAGAAGGAAAAGCTTATTTGACTTGGTAGGCGAGCACAGCAAGCAAGATGGCTGCCGTTTACTGGCCACTTTCGAGAAGTCAGAGCTTACAGTTGGAGTGGGGCAGGGAATAATCCAGCCATGTGCCACAGTTCAGCGCTTTTCTTAGCGGCAGGCACAGCGAGTTGTGAGGAGGATTTGTGCTATAGGGAAAGCCAGCCTCAGCTGCTATGGTTCTAGCACTGGGAAAAGACCTAGGCAAATTTAAAGCAGGCAGGCTAATTCGTTTTGAAGTGCTGCTGCTCTACGCAAAAGTGAGCGTTCAGCAGCTGGAAATGTATTCTACATGCAGGTTAATTCAGTTCTTAAAGTAACAGCTGAGGCATAACGAATACAGGTAGAGAAGGCACTTAAGGTAACAGCTAAAAATGATAGAAAATGCAGTATGCACAAGAGCTAGCATTCAGCAACTGGAAATGTATTCTACAAGCAGGTTAATGCAATTTTAAGGTATCAGCTGAGGCATAATGAATACAGGTAGAGAAGGCACTTAAGGTAACAGTTAGAAATGATTGAAAATGCAGTATTAGCTACTAGATGTCAATGCATACTCGGTTACAGCATTAAAAGTCAGCCTGTGTCTTAAGGAGTCAGGTCTGTATGTGACAAAAGCAGTACATGTGGCAAAAAAAAGAAGCAACGAAAAACAGTCTCCACGTGTCTGCCGACCAAGACCTCTGCAGCACAGCTCCAGGAGACACAGAGCAGGGCCGTGGCTACCTCAGTCCCACAGAAATGGTGCCAGGTAGGGCAAAGTAAGGCTTCTGTTACCTGGCCAGTCGTGGAGTAGGTTGCTGAAATTCGGGGAGTGGGGTCCAATATTCGGCTTCCTGGGAGGGATTGCACCGTCCCTCTCGACCTCGTGGGGATGGATGGGGGAGGGCGGCAGTCCCCAACCCTCTCGGACCCTCTGGACAGTCGTGGAGTCGGTCGCTGAAATTCGGGGGGGGGTCCAATATTCGGCTTCCTGGGAGGGATTGCAGCGTCCCTCTCGACCTTGTGGGGATGGATGGGGAGGGCGGCAGTCCCCGACCCTCTCGGACCCTCTGGCCAGTCGTGGAGTCGGTCGCTGAAATTCGGGAGGTGGGGGTCCAATATTCGGCTTCCTGGGAGGGATTGCAGCGTCCCTCTCAACCTCGTGGGGATGGATGGGGGAGGGCCGCAGTCCCCGACCCTCTCAGATGCAGCTTCACATTGGAATTTACCTTTTCTGACTTGTATCTCTTATCAAACCATTGTTTTAGGTGATTATACTGGGGTATGGAAGTCTGGCCATAAAAGTACTTTAAATGTTTTTTTTTCATATGTCCAATATTTTTTATGGCAGGCACGTTGTCAATTTGTATTGCAGCAGCAACAAGTTTTGAATACTACCATTATTTCACAAATTGAAGAAGGCTTGTTATTTGTTAAAGAAAGTGATGCTCGTAGATTTTCAAAAGATAAAGTGGATACTTTATGGAAACATTTTTTCTTCTAATTCATGTATATACTGTTTTTTGTTCTGCTATTTTGTACAGACATTTCTCTTTGTATCTATGAGTATTTATGATGTGTTTTTGTTTTCCTTGTGATGTTATGATTCTTTTCAATAAACTTCCCCTACTCTTTTCGATAAGTGCCACGGGATCTTTAACATCCACCTGAACTACCACCAATCCAGGCAGATGGGACCTCGGTTTAACGTCTCATCCGAAAGGCGGCACCTCAGAAGTGCAGCACCCCTCTCATGCTGCACTACAGTGTCAGTACTGGGATATTAACCCAAGTGCCAGATGTGGGAACTGAACCCACAGCCCTCTGATCTCCCAGCCTCAGAGGCAAGTATGCTACCTACTGAGCCACTGACACTGCTACTGAGCCACTGGCACTGTATTCAATGTAAAGTGTGTGAGGTGCTGCTGAGCAGTGCCCTCCCTCCCCAAGAGAGAGACAGTCCCTGGCAGGAGGGCAGTTCCTGTCACCAGCATGAAGTATACCTCAGGAAGTGTGCTGTGTGGGCTGTTGTGCTCTAAATAGGGGATGTGATGTGCCTGGTAGGCACCTCAACTATGTCCAGATGGGCTCAGAGTCTGTGATTTCAAAGTTATTGAAAGGAGTGTGAAAGAGAATACAGAATGGATGTGCTCTGTGGAAAATAGAGTAGATCCCTGAGAACCCCTCACAGAATCAAGTGGCACCAAAATGCTGACAGCAGAGAGACTGTGGAATATCAAGTTGCTAGTGTACATGAAAATGGGTTAACAGAAGTCCGTTGGTTTCGCACCCAGGTTTAGGAGTAAGGGATCCCTGAAGTAAATGTGCATCCTTTGAAGGCCAGGAAAATGTTAAATAAGGTATTCCACCAAGGGTGATTCCAATCCAGAATCAACCAAGAAAACGACTTGCTGCAGTGATGTAATTTAATCTGTGCCAACTGGTATAAAATACCAACATCAAATGAGCTCAAGGGAAATAAAGGATCCTGTTTCATTTTAAAATTACCCCTTTGTGGACATTTGTGTGTTATACCTCCAAGTTCTGCCGACCCCTTGTATCTGCAGCTTGGCTGACCCTGCAGTGTGCTAGTGGATGCCCAGAGCTCACTTCAGTGCTCAAGAGGTCAAGTATGTGGACTTTGTGTGTTTCTATGTGCAGGGCCCCTCTTAGGCAACTGATTTCCATCTGTGTACCCTTAGACAGCTGGGAGGGTCCACACAACATTTTAACTTAGTTTTTTCTCAAGAAAAAAAGAGGATCTCCTTATTTGACTTAGGAATAGCATTGTAGGCCTGGCAAGGACTCGGACTAAGTAAATGAAAAATACTAATGGTGCACAGCATAGGTGGTACTTAGAAAAGTAGATTTGACAGGTATGCTAATATTTTTTATTAATTGTACCCAAACCTAGATTTTTAAAACAAAGGTACCTTTTATGACACAAGAAACTCAAGGGTCGAAAGGATCAGAATTTTCATCATATATGGGGAGGCAGGCATTGATTCTAATGCCGAAAGGCACTGGCACAGGCTGAGCAACACCACATGAGATACATTATGTTGCCGCTCGGCCTTTTCCAAAAAGGTGTTAAATTATTATTGCCTCTGTGTGTAATTGTTTTTAACTGTGAACGTAATATTTCATGCTATGTCTGGACTGTGTGGTATGAATGGTACAGGATGTGTCTGAATAATGCTGAGTAGACTGACCAATTAGTCTGCCTAATATCATCAATGGTGCAGACTGCTTCACCCCCCCACTCATCACACTCCTTCTCTGTCCACTGCATGTAGTACTTAAATGGATTGGGTGTGCTGCAGGAGAGAGGCAACTGAGATAACCAGGATATAAACTACTGCTGCCTCTCAAAGCTCATGAACTGAGGTCATAAGGGGCTGCATTTAAATATGCATATTTTGGGGACCAGGTAGTTGGGTAGTAGAAGAGTATATGCCTTAAGAGACATCATCATCTCCTGGCAAAGCACTGGCAGACAGCATATTAAACAAAAAGTCAGTAAGAATGGGGGAGGAGGGTTGGCTGGGAGATTACTGGTCTATTGGCCAAAATGTTAAAGTAGCTCTGAAGTGCCTCAAAATGTCTATATTCCTTTTCAAAGTAGTAATTAAGTCTGGCTTTAGCCCTTTCACTAAAGTACACGTTGACCTCAGCACAACCCAATCCATTATAACCAAATTTGTTGTTCAACTTTGATATTCTTAAAGTAGATTTACTTTATGTTACAACTGAAAAAAACACTGAATGAAGCAAGTACTGTATTACCATAACCCTTTCTTGAGCAACTGAATTGAATATACTGTAATTGTTACAACTTTAGAAAGGAACTTGCACAGTGATTGACATTTGAAGGATATATAGAGTACTGGAGTTTCATTTAGGAATTTTTTTGCAGAAATAAAGTACTTTCAGTTTCAGAAGTAGGAGAACTAGTTTTTTTGCAATTTCTTTCTTGAAGCTCATATCTGTAATGGATATTTTACCAGAGAAAACAAATGTTTAGAAAACAAATATTACTACTAAACTAGACTACTACTACTAAACTAAAAAAATATATCTTCCCCTATGTGACAACCCACCTTTCTCTCTCGCTGGGCTGGAACAGCTTTTAGAGAGGTGTCTGCCCTCGGGTATTTTCTGCCACCAGCTGGAGTTTGCTCCAGTGCCCACCACCCAGGTTTACAAAACTGGGTAGTCAAACGTGCAATTGCACAGAACAAAGTCTGGTAGTATGTCTCTCTCAGATGGCGGATTCTAAACAGAGTTTACCTCAGCCAGTGGAAACCATGTATTACCTTAGAAAAATGACATCACAATCACAACTGTTGAGTAAATAAATAGCTTTTTACTTGACAGAAAGTGAACAGATAGGTATGGCAGAAGTGTTCTACCTTGGGCATCGGGTTGGTAGTGGACACAGCCACCCGGAGCCTACCAGGATTGATGCCACCCTGGCCTGGCGTACTCCTACCACTAATAAACAAGTAAGGGCATTTCTGGGGACAACAGGGTACCACTGGATGCTTTTACTCTCTGGGAGTTGAAGGAAAAACTAAGCTTGGGGGCCTACCCTTCTAGCTATGTCCATGGGAGCTGGCAGTTAGCATAGGGTCCAGTGTCTCTTGAAAGAAAAGGAGAAGGGTAAGTTTGATACTAGTATATTTTAGTAATTGCCTTTTCTTTTGCCATCTGTTATTTTAAAAAACATGTTTACTTTTCCTGTATCAGTGTTATTCTCTTGTGTTGAAAATAGATATCCTGTAATGCTCTGTTCACTTTCTGTTAAGTAAAAAACTATTTATTTGCTCAACAGTTGTGACTGTGATGTCATTTTTTCTAAGGTAATACTTGGTTTCCACTGGCTGAGGTAAACTCTGTTTAGCATCCGCCCTCTGGGAGATACACACCACCAGACTTTAATTTGTGCAATTGCACACTTGACTACCCAGTTTTATAAACTTGGAGGTGGGTTTGAAGCAAACTCCAGATGGTGGCAGTGAACACCCAAGGACAGACACCTCTCTAAAAGATGTTACAGCCCAGAGAGAGAGAGGTGGGTTGTCACACCTTATTTAAGAAATTAAACAAAATGTTACTAGCACAGAAGTTCAGAATATATGGAAACAGATGACATATTATTAGGATAAGGGGCAGACGTGGCAGTAACCATGGAAATCCTTGCCCTGCCATGTGACATGGAGGAACATATCAAATGTCTTAATGGTAGCCTTCAGCAGCTAAGCTGTTAATAATATATGTCCACCCAGACAGTTAACTTAAAAAAAAGAAAGCTAGTCACTTGTAATGCCCCAAAGTTGGGGCATCCCAGAAATGTAAATTAAGTAAAAAGATTAGAGGTTTACAGGTGCCCAGGGTGCCTGCCTTAGGTATGGACTGCAGGGTAAATAGATAAAGGGGCCCCTCAGACGTTGATTCCCCTCTCTGTATACTGTGGAAACACTCTAAATGACAGAGAAAAGTGCTCTGAGCACTTAAAATGCTGTAAAAAAATAGAATTCATGTAGCTCCAGTAACAATGGCCTGGATGGAATGCTGTGCTGAGCTGCTCATGCACAGCATTCCAATCCAGCCACTCTAGAACCTTGGTGGGTTTAAGTTTAAAAATATTTGTGTCAGTTGGTCAGTTGCTCCTGGGCAGTGTTTGAGGAGACAGGACACAGAAGTCATAGGGACAGTTCAGGGCTTACCTTGGGTTGAAGCCATCCCTCAGGGCTTGCTGTGGTCCTGCTCTGCCTCCCCTGTCTGAAGACGCCTGCTTCAGCTCTGTGTTGAGGTCAGTGGTGCCATCGGGGCACCACGAAGAAGTAAATGGCCATTTGCCAAAAGTTGGGCTTAAAAGCCCTGTCGCTTTGTTGTTTTAATTCCCCCCTGAGTGTTTTTAGTTTAATTTCAGTCCCCCATCGGCGGATTGCAAGCGTCGCATCACCATAGGTTTCGGTCATCCTTCCTAGGCCCCCAGTCGTCCGCCCAGCTGCCGGTAGCATTCCCTCTCACTGCCTGCTTACCACCCGCCTCCCATGACCACCTTCTGCCTCCATCAGTGATAGGAGCGGTGAGTCAGTGGCAACACACGTGACCTGCTGACCGCCTGAAAGAAAAGACTTTCTTTTTTTTTGTTTTAAAAGTGCATCTTAGGCACGAAGAAAGGCAACCGAGCGCTGCAGGGGCATCTGGTCGGTAGGACCCAGTATTTTAATTATTCAGTGGGGAGGCGGGTCAGCAACGCCCAAGGGGAAGGGCTAGCACAGCAAGGCCAAGCAAGGGCCTCATAAATATTCAGGAAGTGGCAGGATTCGGGGCCACGATCTGCTGAAAGAGTGGCAGCAGGCTCAGAGAGCCTTTCAAATTTAAAGGGGAACTGCTACTTTTGCCCTGCTATATATTTAAAGGGGTGATTCAAGCCCACTGTATTTAGGGCACCAGGCCCATTGTATTTTGGGCACCACACCCACAGAATATAGGGCACCAGGCCCATTTTGAAGGTGCCAGGCCCCAAGTAAAGATAGGGCAGCAGGCCCGAGGTAATTGTAGGGCATTAGACCCGAGGTAAAGCAGAGTCCCAGGGCAGCCCCAGCCTAGCGGATTAGGGCAAGCCAGTCTAGTGGTAGTAAGGGCAGCCCCAGTCTAGCAGATTAGGGCAAGCCAGCCTAATGGTAGTAAGGGCAGCCCCGGCCTAGCAGACTAGGGCGAGCCAGTCTAGTGGTAGTAAGGGTAGCCCCAGCCTAGTGGATTAGGGCAAGACAGCCTAGTGGTAATAAGGGCAGCCCAGGCCTAGAGGATTAGGGTGAGCCAGCCTAGTGGTAGTAAGGGCAGCTCTGGCCTAGCGGATTAGGGCAAGCCAGCCTAGTGGTAGTAAGGGCAGCCCTGGCCTAGTGGATTAGGGTAAGCCAGTCTAATGGTAGTAAGGACAGCTTCAGGCCTACTGGATTAGGGCAAGCCAGCCTATTGGCAGTTAGTAGGGCATATAGGCTCCATAGCAAATCAGGCATTTAGGCCTTTAGTGTTCCAGGCAATTAGTATATGGCAGGTGGTACCTCGGTATAGTGATTAGGGCATCATTAACAAAACATTCAGGGGTAGCCTGATCCTATTCAGGAAGGCCCTACAGTCAGGAAAAAGGGTCCATCCAAGGGTGCTCAGCTCACAAATACTGCAAAGTAATTGTAACAACTGTACTGTTCCTGCAAATGTTTGTTGCCAAAGTATCTGAAAGACTGTGAACTTGCTAAGAAGCACCAAGACTGTAGTGTATATGGATTTTGGTTATTTGCCACTGGTTGTATGAACTGTTGCCCTAAGTGTTTGAACTATTGCCCTAAGCGTTCGAATTATTGCCCTAAGCATCTGAACGATTGCCCTAAGCATCTGAACTGTTGCCCTAAGCATCTGAACAATTGCGCCACCTGTAATAATCACCCCTAGATTTATAATTTGCCCTTCCACTGGTAAATTATCTGATCATTCTGCAGTTTTCTTGGCACTGCAGAAAGGTGCATCCTTTAGCTACATTGTTACCAGTGTATGGGGACCGTCTCAGTCTTCTACCACACTGCAGTCGCATAGTGTGGTCTGTAATACCATGTACTCAGAATCAGTCTCTATTCAGAAGGGGACATCTGTTCATCATTCTTCACCCAAGTGGGATCATCCATCAGATCATCTCCTCCATCTGTGTCGTCCACCGAAGTCGAGTCCATCGCTAGTCGTGCAAGTCATACCCGCCGTTTCTTGTTTTTCAGAGCCCGAGGTTACATCCGCCGAAGTGCATCACAACAGCCGTGCCAGTGTCATTTCATATGGTTCCTGATCCAGATGTCCCGAAGCTGGTTGCCCTCCAAAGAAGAGTGTGCACATCCTGGAGAACCTGGTCTGCGCCCCTGGTCGTTCGCCGAAAGTCAAGTCCATCGAAGCCCAGTTTGGGACGTGTCCACCGTTTCTTTATTTTGTTCTAGATTCTGGTGACAAGATTGCAGAATCAGCCATCTCCTCTACAGATCCTTCTGGTTCCTGGTCCTATCGGAGATCCTTCAGAGTTTAGCTGGCCCTTGGAGTGTTGCAGCAACATTCAGGTCATGGTAGTCCTTGAGTGGATTCGTCGTCACGCAGATCCTGTTTTCTCCTCGTCCTTGGTGGCCCTGGAAGTGGGTTTTGGCCAAGAAATCCTTTGTCTTCAGTTTGGAATCCAACAGCCTGTAAGTGGGTTATTTCAGGAGCCAGTTGCTCTGGTTCTTTTATTCCGGCAGCCATGGAGAGAGTGGGCTTTTGCCAAAGAATCATATGGTCTGTTTACCAAACCTCTCACCACCCAGTGGCCTTTACAAGGTCCTGGCTGGGAATTGTGTTAGTATCAACTGTTCCGTTTGCTTCCCCTTTGTAGTTACCATCATAGAACAAAGGTGTACACGAAGACGTCAGACCTCTGGACTCCTGTGACATTGGACTTCGGTAGAATAGTGTGGTTATAGCTAAACCAAATATTGTTGTGGGTAGTACATATCATCTGATTTTCACCTAAGCTTAGTAATAGGAATAAGAACTGTGGAATAATTATAGAAGTATAGTGGCAGTAGGCCTAAATACCTATGCTATTCCTGTTTGAAGTAATTTTGGCAGTCACAGATAAAGTGCTCTGTCCTCTTTACTGCCCTATTGTTTTGGGTGTCTTCTCTTTCTCTTGTGACTGTGTCTCCCTACCCACTGGTACTAAATAAATGCCCTGCGGGCACTGAAAATCTAGGATGACTCCTGACTCTCCGTGTTTGGGTAACAGTTATCTTATCCACAATAATTTGGACCTTGGTGTCTCACTCATTCTCTTTCCACCATCTTTAGAGCAGAGTACCACAGAGCACTTCTAGACCATCACACACTATATTGGAATGGCAGAAAAATTCTAGTACCTGCAAACAGGATTTTATAAAGTTATGCAAGGTCAGCAGTCTTTAAAAAAAGTTGTTTTACCATAGTCTTTAAGTCTGCTTCCTCTTTTTTGTTAACATAGTTTAAATATAATGTGTTGATTCTCACACCAACTCTTACATTTCTGTGAGAGTTGCTTCATGCTAATAACGTAGCCTCTGTCCGTAACCCATACTTTCATTTTAGTCATAGAATTTGCAATCGATAAAGCATGGCATGGCAGAAAGGTTTTTTTTTTTTGTTTCAGATTGTGGCTTCTTGGATGGGTCTCCATTTTGAGAGGAAGTGGTAACAAATGGGTGGGGGGATAGCCACCCCATTGTGTCACCACCACTCTGTGCTACTGAGTTCTAAACAGGTTTTCAGTCATGAGGAACAGTGGACTGTGACCGTCATAAGGCAGATGTGTGAGTCATACAGTATGTTACTGGGTACATACTGATCTTGCACCTACTGACATACTGGCATACAACTCCAGTGTAGTGGTAGCATGGCTTAGCACCAGTCACATAGTGGAAGGACATATAGACCAGCTGTGCCACAATATCCAGGAACATTTTTAAAATATAATATTCAAACTCAATTCAACATACAAGTATATTCAATTTAGTTTCCATATTCATCAACCACAACTGTTTTGTACTGAGGACATAATCATAACATAGAGGATTGTGTATGAGCAAGCATACACAACAAGGCAGTTGTGATCGAGAGGTTTCCGTGGTAACCAGAGACCTCGAGAGCGTAGCTCGAGAGGTCCATTACCATGGAAACCTCAAGATCTCACAACTGCCCTGTTTGTGTATGGTTGCTCATACATAATCCTCTATGTTATGATTATGTCCTCAGTACAAAACAGTTGTGGTTGATGAATATGGAAACTAAATTGAATATACTGGTATGTTGAATTGAGTTTGGGCAACCATAAGCAATACTCCATGAACACCAGAACAAGTATATGGCAAAAAAAAAGGCTTACTTCTGTGTCTGCCACCGCATGCTTGCTTCGGCGTTGCCGTGGGCCGCTCAATTGCGCATGCACGAATGTGTTCGATCTTGTTGTGCTGCACCGGTGATGTACTCGGTGCAGCACAACAATATCGTGACGCACCGAGTGCAGGACAACAACGCTGTTCCAGGCATGGATTTCCATGTGGAACAGCGTTCCACCATACACTATAACAGGATTATTGTTAGTGACAGGAGAACTAAAACATGTTCTGAGGTTCTGAAAGGTTATGATGGGTCATGAAACATTCTAATAGTATCCAAGCATTATTATAACTTTCAGAACCTTTTATGTCAGTGTACAGCACTGTATTTACCATCATTTTCAGCCTTAAGCTATTTACAGCAAAGAGAAAGGCATCTACTGCAAAGACAATTTGTAGTACATTTAGTACAGTAAATACAATTAGTGTCATGTAGCTAGTTAGTACCCTTTGTGTAACTACACTGTGAGTAAGACCATGTAATACAGATCTAGTTCTCTGGGTCTTTTCTCCACCTCCAGCCTTGATTCTGGGTCATTCCACCACCACCAGCTTTCTTTCTAGATAGACTTGCCAGCAGGTGTAGATTACTGTGTGCACCAACATCATTGTTTAAAAGATGAGCAGAGCCTTATCAGAAACTGAAAAATGTTCCAATAATGGCCTTTTGTGGAAAAAAATGAATGTTCTTGCAGGCTTTGAATTTATGTGAACCAGTTCTCCTGTACACAGTCTTTGGGTCCCAGACATTATCTTAGACTCTCACTGTTTCTTTATCTGAAGTAACAATTCTGTTGGCGACATCACATTCTTTTGCTGTGGAAATGGTTATGGACTCACAAACAGGACTAAGACTTTAGATTTAGAGGAGGAAAAAGCAGGTGGTGGAGTTGAGATATGAGTCACAAAGATCCTGTTTTTACACAAATGCCTTCAATAATAAAATAATGAGGGGAGACATACTGAGAACATTTATGAAATGTAATCCAAATTGTATCTGACATTTATATATTTAAAAACATTTTGCAAGATGCTGGAAAATCACTTTGTGTCACTTCTGTGTTGATGTTTCTGTATATAGACATGAACAACGATGTAAGTCCCTATTAGTCCAGTCCCCCCCCCCACTCACTTATTAGGTAATTGTCCTTTTCTGAATCCAGTGGAACCCACTGCCTAATCCCACTCCCCTGCATTGCTCCATCGATGTCTGTGTCCCTCAGTAATCTTGATCCTGTGCCTGACATTCTAGAGCTGTTCACAGCTTTGCTTCACCCCACTGTCTTCCAAAACATTTCGATTGTCAGGGGGTGTTCCTGAAGCCTGTGACAGTGTCACTTAGGGTAAACATGCTTTGTGAATGGCCCTGCATGCCAGTTGCATTGCAACCCCTGTGGCCCCACCACTGTCCTTATAAATTTGTATTTGGCAACTGTTTCTGCAGAAAGTGCTGTGACCACTGCAGTATTGTGCATAGCACTATAAAGTTGCAGAGTTACTAGTAACACTAAGTGGTCCTTGTGACCACTTGGACACAATCTCTTGTGACTCTGAATAGGGCCTTTTGTGTACTTTATAGAGAACAATACATGGGTGAGTGTGTGTGACTAGAATTCTGTGCCTACCCACAGTGTGGAAGGCTACATAAATCCTTAGAGCAAAGCTAAGCGGGTTTATAAAAACATCCTACACTGAGGGTATGTGTAAAATTCTAGTTTACATGCACCCACCCATGTCTTAAAAAAATTAGTGGGGCAGTTGTGTGACTAGTGCTTGCACCACTCATTGCACATTGAGTGACAGGGAGTGATTGCAACCGCCCGGTTTTAACACATAATTACATCTGGGCAATTGTAACATATTGTTACGAACCAGTTATCTGAGTAATAACAATGCTCACTAGTAATAATACGCAATTCATGTTTAGTAGTTTAGCTGTTTTCAACCCGTAGAAACCCGTTAAGACTTTAATGTAGAAAGTAAAGCACAATGCCTAAAACGTAGCACTCAAAGCAACATAAAAAGAAGTTTGCAGTACTTTTATAGCCCAAAGACCCCCCCCCGCCAGTTCCTGAACCCCACTGATCAGTGCTATCTGCAGGCTGTTGTTCCTCCCTAACAGCAGTGGTGTAACCTCCAATCTGCTATACATAGCCTTAGAAGAGGCAAGTTTCACCGATATCCTGTGGGGCACAAACTCTTCTGCTATTGCCCAAGGTGTATTAAAAATGGGAGTAGGGAGGGTAGCAACTGCTTCTGACTCAAGTACACCTGGCCATAGAATGTTTAGGTTGCTTCAGGCAGGGCAGTAGCAGGCAAACCAACTGAGAAGTATAGCCTGCTGTAGCTCTATCTGCTGCTACACTGAAACTACTGGGCCATCCTCAATTGAGTCAGAATCAGTCACTCTTCCATTTGCTATGATTTTCAAAATGGCTTAAGTGGTAGCTGGCAACTCTATGCTCCATAGAATGGGAGGGAGGGCTTGTCTAGAGAATGGCATATGCAGTTTAATGAAGGCTATCAATGGTAAGTGTCCCACTGCTGGGTTGGGAGGGACAGAAAAAAGAGAGATGGAATGGAAGAAGAGCTAGAAAGAGAGAATGGGAAGCATGGTTCAGACAGTAACAGCAAGAAACAAGGTGGATATGTTTATTTTATTTTATTTTTAGTTTTTATTTAAACAGCAGTTTGGAAAACCTTTGAGCCATAGGCTCATTTACAAAGGTACCTTGTCACAGTAAGACAAACCAAAATACACAGTATAGCAGTACAACACATAAGTATAACAGTAAAATTAAGACATAGATACAAACAAGCTGGTACAGGTAGGATGGATGCAAACAATACCAGAGTTATGTTGTCCTTAGCAGCTTAGTAATAAGCTTTGTCATAAGTATTGAGTACGGCTTTGACTAGTGGCAGTTACAGCATCGGGTGTTAATAAGGTGGTTACGTAAGGAAGTTTTGAAGCACGATATAGTTGGAGCTTCGGAGATGGAGGGGGGCAGTGTGTTGAACCAGGAGGGGGCCCTAAAGCTGAAGGCTCTCTGGCCGTGAGAGGTCCTAGCTCTAGGGATAACAAGAGAGGTTTTCCCAGAGGTCCGAGTATGAACTAGTGGGACAGAGCGGCGTATGGTGGTGGTCAATCCTGGTGGGGAAAGCCCAAGAAGGGTCTTTTTTGTAAGGGTACAGGTAAGATATTTGAGGCGCTCGCCGAGATCAAGTACCAGCGCTTTAGCATACAGTAGACAGGTGTGTGTCATCCTAGGTGCTCCAGTAATTAACCTGCAGGCCTTATTCAGAGTAGTGCGAATTTTATGGAGTGCGGTCTGATCAGCAGCACCATACACGGCAGTCCATAGTCCACTAGGGACAGGATAGAGGAGGTGACTGCAGTCAAGAGCCTCCGGGGAGGCAGTGTTTATACTGATGTAAGATGCCCAATCGGATATTAGTGGCAGTGGCTAGGGCAGCGATGTGTCCATGGAAGGAGAGGGAGGGGTCAAATGGATCCCTAGGTATTTATAGAGCAAACTTGTTCGAGTGGGAATGAGGACCCAGAGTGAATGAGGAGTTTGAAGTTGAAGGACTTGTTTTGGGGATGAGTGAAGAACATGGTTTTTATTTTTAAGATTTATCACCAATCTATATTCCTTGAACCAGCCCTCGGTTCAGTGAAGGACTTCTGCAGCGAGTCCTGGAGGGTAGTAGGGTTACGACTTGAGGCAAAGATGACTGCATCATCAGCGTAATAGAATGTTCCCGAGCAAGAGCGTGGAAGGGTGTTAAGGTAAAGGGAGAATAGTAAGGGCCCAGAATGGAGCCCTGGGGAACCCCAGAAAGATGGGACAGATGTCTGAGTAGGTCCCATTAATTTTACACGCTGTGAGCGGTCAGACAGATAACTGGTGCACCAGGAGATAGGCCCAGTAGCAAAAGCAGAGAGACTAAGGGCATCAAGAAGGAGGGGTGGGAGACAGTGTCAAAAGCTTTGAGAGGTCAATGAAGACAGCACCAGCCAGAGAACCAGTGTCTAAGGAGGAGGAGAAAGTTGGAGAACTCTAGGAGGGCTGTGTTGGTACTGTGGCCCACCGGAAGCCATGCTGCTCAGGATAAAGGACATTGTAGGTGGAGAGGTAGTCAGAGATTTGAGAGGCCACCACTTTTTCCAAGGCCTTGGAGAGAGGAGAGAGAATGGAGATCGGTCGATAGTTTCCAGCCACAGTCCTATCACCACCTTTAAAGATAGGGGTGACAGTGGTGACTTTCCAGGCAGTTGGAACCTTCCCCAGGCAAAGAGAGTGGTTGATGAGGCATGTGATTGGGGTAAGGACTGTGTTTAAGACCAGCCGTAGGATACATGGATCCAGGGTGTCACTGCCTGTACTATTACTCTTGAGGGCAGTGACAAGGTGCGGCCTAAGTTCTTGGGCAGAAACACGGTGGAGGAGAAAATAAGGGTGAGAAAGATTTATGGCAGGTGCTGGGGAGGAGGTCAAAAATTTGTAGGGAGGATAGGGCTAAGGTCAGTGAATGAGGTGTTGAGGTGGTTGGCTATGAGGGCTGGGTCTGAGGAGATCCACATATTAATGTTGATCTGGGTTGGTGGGGAGGTGAACTCCAATTTAACTGTTTAATGTTATCCCAGAAGGTTCTGGGATTCCCCATGAGGCAGTGAGTGAGGACCGATAGTGCTCAGACTTGGCCTTTCTGATGGCCCGCCAGTGCACTTGTTTCGGCAGCAGCATATAACCGCCTGTCATTGGGCCGGCCAGTCTCAATGGCATGGTGCCATAGGTTGTCCCTATGTTTGAGCTGGTGGATCAAAGCTGGGTAACCTAGGGGCATTCTTCCTTTAGAACGCATGGTCAACACTGGGCAAAGATATCACAGGCATTATTAAAAGTTTGGGTAAAGAAGGAGAGAGCTGTGTTGATGTCAGGAGTTGCCTGTATAGGAGACCAGTCAGTTTGGGACAGAAGTTCCTTAAGTTTTATCTGTCCACCAGGTATTAGGACGCCTGCATGTGGACTGTGCTATGGGTTTGGGGACCGAGGTTGACCAGTGGAATAGAATGGGGGAGTGATCGCTGAGAGAGTCTGGGAGGACTTGTACATTGGGGATCCGATTAGGGCGGTTGGTGAGTACCACATCAAACAGGGTACTGAAGCCTCTCTTGGGGTTAGTCCTGGTAGGGTGGGTAACTAGTTGCATTAGGTCTATTGCAGAAAAGGAGTCTCGGGTAGAGGAGTAGGAGGGGCTGAGCCAGTTGACATTTAAGTCACCCACCAGAATTTGATCATGGAAGGAGGTAGAGAGGTAAGGTATTCTGTAAGAGAGGCAATGGCCTGCGTTTGTCCCTGGGGGTACGTATGCAGTAGTCAGATAAAGGGTCCCTTTAAAGGGTCAGGGGTTAGTTTCAGCATAAGCGCCTGGGCCCTGGAGTCAAGGATGGGAGTGGGCAGGGCTAGTGCAGGGAGAGTCCTTGACATAAATAGCACAGCCGCCGCCCCGTCTCCCAACACGGTCAGACCGGAAAAGGGTGAAACCAGGAAGGGAGACTAGGGAGTCAGGGGAGGATTTTGACAGCCAAGTCTCAACCAGGGTGATGACATTAGGGTTAATTGATGTGACCAGGCATTGTAGTGAGTCAAACTTTTTTAGGAGGCTACAGATATTCATGGAGACCATGCATAGGCCTGTGGTGCAAGTTGGGGAGCTCCTGGGAACCAGGCCAGGGTTTGGATGAATGTTCCCTGACAGGAGTAGTAGCATGACTAACACCCTGGCTGGGAGATGGTGAGAGGTTTTCCTACGATAGACATGGGGGAGGGGAGGCTAAGGGAACAGGGGTGGGCAGGAGGTACAGGAGGGAAAGCAAGAATAAGAAGACACCCAGATGTGCCTGAGGTGAAGAGAAAGCTAGGGGAGGGCGGGGACGGGTCACACAGAGGTCCCAAGGGGCAGAGAGGAGGTTCAGGAGCAAGGGAGGGAGGTGCCAGGGCACAGTGTGGACTAGCAGATGGGTAAGTGGGTAAGTGCACTGCTAGTGGGGATAGGCACAGGCAGAGCGTGAGGCAGGGCCAATACATTGTGGTGAGCAAGATCCCAGGGAAGTAGTGCTGTACATGTAGGAGTAGGAAGTAGTGAGGGAGCATAGGTCCCTCTAGTGGCCAGCAGGTATAACCTGCAAATGGGAAAGTGGGGAGATAGGTTCTGGGCAACAGGACGTGATATCACCGGATGTGATGTCACAGGGTAGATCCTTAAATTGACAGCCGCCCCTGGGTGGGAGAGTGGTTGGGGCGGGCGGGGCAGACGGCGCGAAGCGCAGTCGGGCTAGCACCCCTCTGCAGGCATCCAGACGAAGAGAAGAGGCTCTCTTTACCTCGAAAGTTATCAGGCTGGAGATTTGGCTTCCTCAGCTACTCAGGTGAGCTGCTTGTGCTTCAGTTGCTTGATTGTCCCGAGTGCCTAGCTTGGGGGAGCTGCCTATGTTGTGGAGAAAACAAAGCCTCTCATTACGTATGTGGAATACAATTGCTGAAAACAAGGTGGAAGCCAAGGTGGGAGGTGGGAATAAGAGCTGGAATTGTTGGGTGATAGCTGGGAATGGATTGGAGGGATAGGAACTGGTAATGAAAGATGAGAGTTATGAACAGGCAGATAAAAGGACAACACCAAAAAAAGAAGAGTGGGGTGAGAAAGGAAAACAAAGTGAGATGAAAGAAACTAAAGAAAGTGTGAAAATTGCAGGTTCATCAAGATCAAAGTTTGTTATCTATGAGTTGCAGTATAAAGACTAAGACAGGAAACCATTGCCCAGCATTGCTCATAGTCCGTACCATTTGAATTTTGCATCTAATGTTACAGCATTTTTCAAGAGGGAAACTGTGCTCCAACTTCTGCACTGGATACCTATTAGGTGGTGCACCACTTTCAAGACTGCATTGTTAAACCTGAATTGCACATTTAGGGCCCTCCAAATTTAAGATGTTTTAGTCAAAAGCCCAGTTTAGACATAGGATGCAGCATTAACACCCCTATGTATTGCCTCTCACAGGGGGCTTCATGGGGAGGGGGCTGATGAAGCCTTCTGTGTGAGGTGATACTGTACATAGGGGTGTTAGCACTGCATCCTATGAGTGTACTCAGCTTTTGAATAAAACTTCTAAAACTGGACCTACTGGTGTGTGCACAGTTTTTTTCTTTGTCTGTACTATTGGCTATAACTGTGGCACCTTTGAAAGCAGTAGTGTGTATTCCTCCACATACACCCCTGACATGTTTTGGGCTCTGACTACCTAAACGATGTCTTGGTTTGGCATACTTCTGGTCACTTGCTCTGCTTCACTGAGGAGCTGCTACTGGCTATCCTGAGATTTCACCTGAAGCAATTAGTTGATTGGGTGTTGTTGTTGTGGCACTGGCTATTTCAAACTCATTGTGTTTTCATCTTAGAAACATCTTAGAAACTATCTCTCAGTGGAGAAATTCAGGAAAGGGCTAAAAAGCGATTTATGTGCACATGACTTTGGCACACATTTATTTCTTTAGAAACTGTTGTCTCATTCGACATTTATTATATATTGGATTATTCTGTATCTGTATTTTAACGTTTTGTGTGTCTTTTACTGAAGCTCCCTATGACCCTGAGATAGGACACTACATAAATAACTTTAGTTTGCTTCACCTCTCTGATACCATTGCAATAAGACTGGTGAACTGTCTTACACTATTCCCACCTACAATATTCATAGAAACCTAGACTTTAATGGCAGATAAGGACCGCTTGGCCCACCTAGTCTGCCCATGTCCCTACCTACAGGATAAGCCGCAGATCCTAGTTAACCAACAGCCTATTTCTTCCTACCCCCCCACAAGAATTACCTTATGTCTGTCCCATTCATTCTTGAATTCTCCCACAGTTTTAGACCCCACAACCTCCTCAGGAAGGCTGTTCCATGCATCCACCACCCTCTCTGTGAAAAAAATACTTCCCCACATTGTCCCTGAGCCGTCCCCCCATCTTTAAATTGTGTACCCTTGTTCTTGAACATCTCTTTTTCTGAAAGATGCTGCCCTATTGGACTATAAAGATTCCACTGAGGTACTTAAAAGTTTCTATCATGTCCCCCCTCCCTCCCTCCCTCCTTTCCTCAAGGGTATACATATTAAGCTCCTTTAGTCTCTCCTTGTATGGCTTCTCTTGCAGACCCTGCACCATTTTAGTTGCCCTCCTCTGGACTGCCTCCATCCTGTCTATGTCCTTATGGAGATGGGGTCTCCAGAACTGGATGCAGTACTCCAGATGGGGTCTCACCAACTGTCTGTACAGAGGGATAACAACTTCCTGTTTTCTGCTGGTGATGCCTCTCCCTATACATCCCAGCATCCCCCCAGCCCTCCCTACTGCCTTCTCACATTGCTTGCCAACCTTAAGGTCATCTGATATGACTACCCCCAGGTCCTTTTCCATTTCTGTTGTTATTACTACCCCCCCCCATTGTGTAATCTTGCTGTGGATTTTTGTTTCTCAAGTGCATTATTTTGCATTTCTTTGCATTGAATCCAAGCTGCCATACTTCTGACCATTCCTTCAACCTTGCCAAGTCCCTTCTTATCCTTTCCACGCCTCTTTGTGTATCAACCCTGTTGCAGATCTTTGTGTCATCTGCAAAGATGCATACTTTTCCTTCCAGTCCCTCTGCAATGTCACTTATAAAGAATTAAAATGGACTGGACCCAGTACTGAACTATGCGGTACCCCACTAGTAACCCCCCTTTCTTCAGAGTGGACTCCATTTACAATTACCTTCTGTGTCCTGTTGTCCAGCCAATGTTTTACCCAGGCTACCACCCTGGGACCCACTCCTAGGCTGGTTAATTTGATTATTAATCTTTTCTCTAGGACTGTGTCAAATGCCTTGCTAAAGTCTAGGTAGGCCATGTCCACAGCCCCTCCCTGGTCTACTAATTTGGTCACCCAGTCAAAGAAATCAATTAAATTCATCTGACATGACCTTCCTGCTGTGAATCCATGCTGCCTTGGCTCCTGTGCCCCACTGACCTCTAGGTACTCAACAATTCTTTCCTTTAGAAGTGATTCCATCGCTTTTCTTACACTGAGGTCAAACTGACAGGTCTATAGTTTCCTGCCTCTGTCTTGTTACCACTTTTGTGAAGGGGAATTACATCTGCCTTCCTCCAGTCCTCAGGTACCACAACATCCTCCCAAGATTTGTTAAACAGGGTAGTCAGTGGTGTCACTAGTTCTCCCCTTAATTCTTTTAGAATTCTGGGGTGAATTCCATCAGGCCCCATTGCTTTGTCCACCTTCAGTTTTAGGAGTTCTTTCGAGCCCTTTCTTCTGTGAAAGGACTGGGATCGACTCCTCATCCAGAGTGCTTCTGTTAATTGGATTATTCACCTCTCCCTCCTCCTCTTTTGTGAATACTGAGCAGAAGTATTCATTCAGTATCCCTGCTTTTTCACTGTCCCTCTCTGCCCACCCACCGTCTATTCTATTCAGCCTCACTATCCTTCCCTTTGTCTTTCTAGGCTCCCTGATGTACCTATAAAAGGTTCTATCCCCTTCTTAACTGAGTTGTCTATCTTTTCCTCAGTTTGAGCCTTTGCTATTCTGACTTCTCTCTCTGCTTCCTTCTGCCTTAACTGGTACAGTTCTCTGTCCTGCTACTTGTGTGTTCCATATACTTCCTAAATGCTACCTTTTTCTCCCTAACCTTCCCTGCCACCTCTTTTGAGAACCATAGTGGCTTTTTCTTTTGTTTTGATTTGTTTATTTGCATCACACAAAGGCTTGTTGCCTCTGTGATGGCAGTTTTGATGTTTTCCATTGTTGCTGCACCCATCCTTCTAGCCTGTTTGCTAGTGCTTTTCTAAGGCACTCTCACATCTTGCCAAAGTCAGCCCTCCTGACATCCAGTACCCTCACTTTTGTATGACTTGACTCTGTAGCTGAGTTTATTGTGAACCACACTGTTTGGTGGTCACTTGTTTCCAGATGGCTACCCACTTCTAGATCTGAGATCCTCTCACTGTCCCCATTTGAGAGTATGAGGTCTAAGATTGCTCCCTCATGAGTGGGTTCCAAAACCATCTATCTGAGGCATGCCACCTATGGGGCATCGAGAATGGCCCTGCTCTTGGATGTGGCTGCAGCAAAGGTGCTCCAGTTAACATCTGGCATATTCAGGTCCCCCATGAACAGTATCTCCCTTTTCTCTGCCATCCTAAGGATGCCTTCTATCATATCCCTGTCCATTCCCTCCCCCTGAGATGCGGGTCTGTATACAACCTCTGTGCGGATTGTGGTGCCATTTCCAGTCTCTAAGGTGACCAACAGTGCCTCCTCTCCTCCCTGTTTACTCTTTTGTTCCATTGCTTTTATCCCTTCCCTTTCATAGAGAGCTACTCCTCCCCCTCTTCTCCCCTGCCTGTCTCTCCTGTAGGTTATGTACCCTGGTATGTTAACATCCGAGTCATGGTTCTCTGTGTACCATGTTTCTGTGACTGCTACGATATCCAGGCATCCCTCTTCCATCAAGGCCACCAGCTCAGGGAGCTTGTTGCCCAGACTATGGGCATTGGTACTCATTACTCTCCTTTTCTTAATGGCCTTACCCCTTTTTGCCCATCCCTGTCCTTATTGCCTTTGTCATTTTCCCCATTTACCCCTGCTCTTCTCCCTACTGACATCTTTATCTTGGTGCTTACCTCACTTACTACCCTGATTTTTTTAGGGGGGTTAGGATTTCCCTGCTCCTTTCCAGTGCCTCCCTCCTTGGCTAGTTTAAATGTTTGCCAATGAAGCATTTAAACCTATCACCTAGGATCCTAGTTCCCCTCCTGGACAGATGCAGACCATCATGCCAGTATAGGCCTGCATCACTCCAGGTGGACCCCTAGTCCTCAGTGAAGCCAAATCCCTAAGCTCTACACCAGTTTTTCAACCATTGATTGAATCCCATGGTGTGGAGCACCCTAGCCTCACCCATGCCATAGACAGGCAGCACCTCTGAAAAGGTTACCATGCATACTACTTGTCTAAGGCCCCTCGCCAGCTCCACAAATTCTTCCTGCACTGCTCTGATCCCTTTCTCAGCCAGGTCATTTGTCCCTAGCTGGACAATGACATCAAGTTCCCTCTTTCATGCAGTTGCTCCAGTGATCCTGAGGATTCGCTCCCTGTTCCTACCATCCTTGGTGCCAGGCAGGTGCCTTATCTCCCTCTCCCCTTCCTCCCCCAGTTCTACCCCGTAACAATGGAGCCCCCCAACAGGAGTTGTTCCCTTCCCCTGTGGAGTCCCATGCCACTCTCCTGTGGGTCTCCTTTGTGGAGGTTCCCAGCAACCTCCTTGGTTTCCACTGTGGGTGCTTTCATAGAGGAACCACACTTTGCCAGAATGGCATATGAATTGTGGAGAAGTACAACTGGAGGGATGTGCCGCTGTTCCACCATCCTCATCCTCCCTAAGCTGACTGTGGTCCAACCACTCCTCTTTCTTGGCAAACTCTGAGGCAATGGCAGTGGCCCTGGTGGTCCCTGGGTGGGAGAGGAGGTCCTCCAAATCCTGGCCAACTCAGCCTGGAGATGAGCAACCTCCTCCCTCAGCCCAGAAAGGTGCCTGCAAATGGGACAACACCGCATCTTCCAGAAGGTCTCCCAGAAGACTGCTGCTCCACAGCCACTGCACTGCACTGCACCACTCCCATCATGTCTTATTTCTGACCCCTTAACTGTTGTGTTGAATGCATACTCTTTCCTCTGTTTATTTATTTATTTATTTTTCTCACTACTTACTTACTGCCTCTGTGTCCTTTAAGCTCCTGATCTTCCTATTCTGAGACAAGAAGTTCCTATATTTCTCAGTAGTCTCCTTATTTGCTCAGTCAGACTTCCAGCAGCTGTGGGGGGGGGGGACGGAGAGCTACTTTTTCCTTCTAGGATGGTGAGTCTTTGTGGCTCTGTGATCACCACTTCCTGCTCCCAAACAGGAAAGTTCCTGTTGTCAGTCAAATCCTGTGCCTATAAAAGTAGAACTGGCTTAGGGTGGGTGGGGGTGGAGGGAGGAAGGAGGGCAGTATAGTCCCAGTAGAGAAGTATAGTTATAACAGAAATATAGAATTTGATGGCAGATAAGGACCACTTGGCCCACCTAGTCTGCCCAGCAGCTCCTTTCTCTTGGTGTTCCCTGCCTGTTCTCTGGCAGAAGCTATCTAGGGCAGTTTTTAAATCTGGCTTTAACCTGGCTTTTCTAGCTAAGCCACTCCCACTACTTTACAGTTCTTTCTATATTTAGTTAATTCACAGATAACAATTCCCTTTAGCCACCCGAGACAAACACCTAGATAACTGCACAGATAACAATTCACTTCATTTTGGCTTTCATATTTCTCATTTAGTTGTGCACCTGAACAATTTATTTAAATGCAGCAAAGTGGGTATTTAGAAGGACAAGTTGCTCAGGTGACCAAGTTAATGTTGGAAAGCAAAAAAAAAAAAAAAAAAACTGTTTTATTGGGCTTTACCGCAGGAAAAAAATCTGGACTTTATCAATAACAGGTTTGATTTTAAAAAGTTAAATGATGCTTTGCCTTGAATGAGTTTGTTTTCCTTATTCACACACTGACATTTTTTTCCCTTAACTAAACCTTCTTTGTTCTTTCTTTGTCAACTTTGCTAAAACATACAGCCTGAAAATCCAAGACAGAAAGATATACCTCATAAATCATCATCAGAGCCTACAGATAAAATAAAGAAATGAGCACACAGCTTAGGGGAGACTGAAGGGCTTCAAACTGGACATATCACTTGGCAGGACAACTATCACAACACTGAGGAAAAAAAGCTGGAATACTTGAAGAGGTATATATACACAGACGGCACCTGTGCCCACTAAATTATGTCAGTTTGTCCAGATGATTAAAATGGTTGGTGGTCAAGACTTTTTGTGGAAAATAAATTAACCACATTTTAGTGAGAAAAATAACAATAATTTGGAAAGTATTGGAAAGTATTGTTATTAATGGTAGTTCAATTTCTGACTGATTAGCTAGGGCCAGCCTATTTAATCAATGTGTTTATTTTAATTGCTATAAAAAAAACTTTATGTCAGGCTTGAACTTGAAATCAGTGAAATTGTAGACACAAACCCTGATGATCCTAATTTCCATCTGAAACTACTGTCTACAAATGAAGTGTTTGACTTGTTGTTGAACACTATGGCTGATACTTCTGCTTTGCTGGCATCAGTGGCATTGAACCAAGACTTACTAAATGGTCTGCTTCTTTTTTGGTGATATCTGCTCCAATAGTGGAAATATTTCATTTTTCATGTTTTACAGGGTCCATACCTGGCTGCCAGAAACTGACAAAAAGTATACCACTTCACAAAAGCAGTTCCACACTGTTAGAAAATTACAGATCCACCATATTTCTATCCAGCCCATTTTGGGCATGACACAGGAAAGATTAACACATACAGTAACTAACTGCAGACATACGTGGACTCCCATGTCTTTTAGTAGGTAACCAATATGGATTCAAGGAAGATTGTGTCACATTGACAACTCTGGTCCATTTAATGAATGATAGTCTTGTGCTCTGAAGGATGTTTTTCTAAATAGGACAATATTGTGGACTTGACCAAAGCTTTTAACTTAACAGATCATTGTATCCTGCTAAATAGGCCAAGGAATCTGGGTTTCAAAGAGTTGATCTTATCAATGGGTAAGAGCTATCTTAGCTTTAGATCAAGGATGGCACAACTTGATTGCACCTTGTCTTCTCCTTTGAAGGTCTCAAGCGGGTCCACAAGGCCCAATTTGTTTCCTCTTTTGTTCTCACTATCAGTTCTTTATCTATTTGTTATGGTTCTTCAAGGACACTGCTGTACATGGATAATGACATTTATTACAGGTACTCCAACAATACTGGTGAAGTTAATCAGAGTTTCAGTCATGAGTTTGCATCATTACCAAACTGATTTATGCAGCCTGAACTTATACTGAATATAAAGAAAACCAAAGCTATACTATTTGGATCTTAATCAGAGTAAACTCATTGAGGGGCACCTTTAAAGTATGCCCATTGATGGCTGTAAACTGAATGTTGTAAACAGCTTTAAATACTTGGGGATCCACCTTGATCCCTGTTTGTGTGTTTTTCCCTTTTTTCCATATTGCTTTTTCCCTTCTGGGCAGCTAGTAGGCACAAATTGGGCTATCTCACTTGACAGGCTAGATTGAGCCCATGAGCACATCTCTGCTTGACCACTGCAACCACCCAAGGCAGTTCCCTCACAGACCCACCCCCTCAGCAGGGTCAGGAAGGAGAGGACCATCCTCCCCTCTGTTAAATAGTCCAGATTTTTCAGGGTGGAGCCATGAGTCGGGAGTGTGGCCAGGGCTTCATATGCCTGCTAACATCCCATTTTCTGTTTTCTCCCTTCCTTCTCCCCATTGCTGTGGCATGCATGTTAATGTGCACATGTGGAGGTGTGCACACTCTGTGGAGCCCTGCAGCACCCTCCCTGCATTTGGTGTCCCAAACCCAGACTACCACCAGGCCCCCACTTTGTGGCAGTCATTTGGCAGGATCCTCAATCCATCCTCCCTGAGAGAGGAGAACAGTCCTCTGGATACTCAATCTTCTCCCTCCCTAGTTGACCCCTGATGACCCAAGTCTGCTTCCAATCCCAGGTCACCAATTGGACAGGAGGTAAGGCACCCAGCACCTCATCCCTCTACACCACTGGGCCAGCTACCTGTTTGTGTTTAAAAATTGTCTGGACTAGTGGCTTCCTGATGGCCAGTGGAAGCACTAAGTGCTTACATAGAAACATAGAAGTTGATGGTCCATCTAGTCTACCTATTTGTTTTAGACCTATTTTAACTCTCTAGTTGCCCTATGTAGCCAGGGCTTCCTTGTGTCTATCCCATGCATTCTTGAATACCCCAGCAACCTCTTGGGCAGGCTGTTCCAGGTGTCCACCACTCTCTCTGTGAGGAAAAACTTCCTGGTGTTGGTAGAGAACCTCCCTTCCTTGCAGTCTGAGGTCATGTCCCCTGGTCCTGCAGTCCTTCTTGAAGTGAAAAAGTTCCTGTGCCTGTACCTTGCTAATGCCTTTTATGTACTTAAATGTTTCAATCATGTCCCCCTCTCTCTTCTCTTCTCCAGGGAGTACATATTCAGTTCCCTAAGTCTTTCCTCACAGGACATATACTGCAGACCATGAATCATTTTTGTCACCTTTCTCTGTACTGTTTCCACCCAGTGAATGTCCTTCCTGAGGTGAAGCCTCCAGAACTGGACTCTGTAGTCCAGATGAGGCCTAACCAGTGAGCTATACAGTGGTAGTACCACCTCTCTCCTCCTGCTCGTGATTCCCCTCCCAATGCAGCCCAGCATTCTGTTGGCCTTCAATGTTGCCTTCTTACATTGCTTACTAACCTTCAAGTTGTTTGAGATTATGATTCCCAGATCTCATTCCTGGTTTGAGGCCGCCAGTCTTTCACCTCTGAGGTAATACTCCTTTCTTGGATTTTTCTTTCCTATGTGCATGACCTTGCACTTTTTGGCATTAAATCTCAGCTGCCACTCTCTAGACCATTCTTCTAGTTTCTTGAGGTCAGCTTTCATCTTGCTCACTCCTTCTGAGGTGTCCACCTTGTTACATAGCTTGGTGGCATCTGTGAACAGACACACCTTCCCTTCCAGTCCATCAGCGATGTCTGCTATAAAAACATTGACGAGCAGAGGCCCCAGCACTGAGCCCTGGGGCACCACGCTGGTCACTCTGCTTTGCATCGATTGCATTCCATTAACCTGTACCCTCTGGGATCTGCCTTGTAACCAGTTTTGTACCCATCTGACTACTTCTGAACCAATCCCTGTGTGATCAAGCTTCTTTACCAGCCTTCTGTGTGGAACCGAGTCCAAGGCCTTACTAAAGTCTAGGTAGACCACATCTACTGCCCCACCATCATCCACTATTTTTGTAGCTTAGTCAAAAAACTCGAGGAGATTTGTCTGGCATGACCTACCTACTGTGAAACCATGCTGTTTAGGGTCTTGTTGGCTGCTACTTTTGAGGAATGCTATGGTCCTCTGTGTGAGTAGTGTCTCCATTAGTTTCCCTACTATAGACATAAGGCTCAACAATCTGTAATTGCTAGCCCCTTCATAACTCAATCAATCAATCAATAAATAAATAAATCTTTATTTTACCAGGCTAAACACTACTGAGTGAACTCATTTTCAAGATGGACCTGGTACGTTAAGATAAGTATAAGGTACAATAAGAAAACAATATACATAATGCAGAATATGGGTACAGAGGATGAATACATAACAATGTGAGGCTTATACAATAGAGAAATCTGGAAAACAATAGTCTGAGAAGGCAAAAAAAGTCTATAAACAATATGAACAAGGAACTTGCAGTTTACAATATATACAAATGCCTACAGGCAGTACTATAAGAGGTCCTTGAGGCAACATATAAATAAATACTAGGTTACCCATTGAGCACCTTACATGTGGGGGAGAGAAGAGGAAGTGGGGATATTATGCATATCAGGAGGGAGAAGGAAAGAGCAGGATGCAAGAGGAGACAGGAGGAAGAAAGAGATACAAAGCAATGGGAGGCACCAACTTTACTTAGCAAGGGTGGTGTCAAGTGCACCATGGGAGGCAACTGCAGACAGGTAATACCAGGCCACAATCAGGGGAAGTATTTACATGCCTCCTTGATAGATCATGAATAAAGTGTCTTGAATGAGGCAAGGGAGATAGAGTGGGCCACCTTAAGAGTATTTTGCAAGTTATTCCACAGTTGGGGTAGAGTGAAATTTATTGAGGACCTACCAAATCTTGATTCGACCTTAGGTATGGATAAGATGATATAAGTGTAGCTTCTCAATGCATATTTGCTTACTGTACCTAGGGGTAGACAGCTATGTACATAGGCAGCTTCTTTGTGATTACTCAATAAATCCAGAAGGCAGCATTTCTTTGCCTTCTGAAAGTGAGAGATGACTAGCCAACTAAGGTGTAGAGAGAGCAGTGATGCATAGAATATGGTACACCAGAGCTAAATCTTATGGCTCTATGGTACAACTCATCAAGTTTGGCTAATGCACATGCAGGAGTTTGGCCATAAAGGAAGTCACCATAGTCCAGAATCGACAGAAAGGTGGATTGGACCAGCCTTTTTTTAGCATCCTGAGTCAGCAGGTGCTTGATCCTATAAAATAGGCCAGGTCTCTGCTTAAGCTTTTTTATTTCCTCGTTATGAAGAAGGAAGGAGAGATTATGGTCAATCCAGACCCCCAGATACTTGAAATTGGGTACGAAATCAAATGATTCACCTAGGAGAGTAATAAGCTTTGGTATGAATCCTAGGGTAGCAGGATTAGGGGTATAGATTAGTGGAGAGAGAAACATCGCCTTAGTTTTTTTAGCGTTCAAAAGAAGCTTTCTGTTTAGTAGATTTAATTGGAGCTGCTTGAACTCCTGCTGTAAGTCAGAGCAGGCTGCTTCAGGGGTAGGTCTGCTAATGTAAAGGACCATATCATCTATGAAAAGATAAATATTTGAGGATCCCCCCCCCAAGTCTATACTATTAATGTAGAGTGCGAAGAGCAGTGGTCTCAATATGGAGCCTTGTGGGACACCCCTGAAAAAGAGTTTCAGCTGTGAGAATTCCCCTTCTGATTTTACCTGCTGAAGATGACCTACAAGGTAGTTTGAGAACCATCTCATGGAAAGGGGGTCAAGGCCAATTGTACGGACAGTATGTAAAAGTAGGTCTCGGTCAACTGTGTTGAATGCCTTGCTTATGTCCAGGAATACTGCACATACAAAGTTTTTGTTATCAAGGGTGCCCCACCAGTCATTAGTCACCTTTGCAAGGGCTGAAATTGTACTGTGTCATGGCTTAAATCCTGATTGCAGAGGATTAAGCAGATTTGAGGAGTCCAGGAACATCCTAAGCTGTGTACTAACTGTTTTCTCCAACATTTTAGAAAGGATAGGGAGAAGGGAAATGGGTCTATAGTTATTCAGATCACCTGGATCTCCAGATTTGTAGAAAGGGATCAAATGGGCAGTTTTCCAAATATGTGGGATTTCACCTTGCGTAAGTTATAGGTTGAAGAGGTGCGTAAGTGGCAGAACCAGGATGTGGTGACTACGTTTTAGGAAGTAATGGTCAATTAAGTCTGCACTTGCACTCTTCCTACAGTCCAGCTGTAAAATTAAATCCTCCACTTCTTTCTGAGATACAGGCTGAAAGGCGAAGGCTGTGGCATTCACAGAGACGTTAGTGTCCAGTTTTGCTGGATCCTGCAGACCAAGTTGATAGCGGAGGTTACTGGCTGGGGAAGTATCAAATGCAAGGCCTGCAGTGGCAAAGAGGTTATACAGAAGGTCAAGGATTGTATGTTTATTGGTCACCTTGGTGGAACCAGAAGTGATTTTACCAGGCAGAGAGTTAGAAGATGCATGGCCTTCTATCTCCTTGAGCGTTTTCCAGAATTTGGCAGAACATCTGAAGAAAGAGTCCAGTTCAGTGTGGAAATAATTTGTTTTAACCTCTCGGACCATCTTCATACTACTGTTCCTAACCATCCTAAATGCTGTCCAGTCTGGTGAAGTTTTGGGTCTCTGAGCTTTTTTCCATAGTGAATCTCTATAAAGCAATGCAGCCTTCGACTCTGCTGTAAACCAAGTACAGGACATTTTCTTTGTTCGGCTTTTAACCAGGGGTGCATGCTTATCAATTACCCTGAGGACAATTTCCTGGAAGATATCATACACAGCATGCACTGTTTTGGCTAAATAGAGGTGCTGCCACTTAAATGAGTTCTGCAGGTTGAAAAGAAATGAACAGGAGTCCAGATTTTGGTGATGCTTCTTGAAGGTATATTTGGAGGTGGAGAATGTTTTTGTTATGGCTCGCACACAGGCAATGTAACAGTGGTCGCTGGTGTCAGTAAAGAAGACACTAGCATGAGTAAATAGGTGAGCTCTATTTACTAAAATAAGGTCTCATAGGGTGCTATTACTCGTTTTTCGTTGGGCGCATTGCTTCGGAGATAAGTTGGGATAATCCAAAAGATTCACAGATGTCTTTGAGAGGATTTGAGGCACTGGAAAACCAATTGAGGTTAAGGCCACCTATAATAATGACCTCTGAGAACAGTCCACCCAAGGTGCTACTTAAATGTTTTAGTAACTGTAGTCCTGCCAAGGGGGCCAATAGCAGCCTATGACGTAGAATGCAACAGAGGATGAGAGCTCAGCCTTGAACATCAGACTGTCAAGTTCTTTGGGAATTGATGTGGAATCCAGGACAGAGGTAACAAGTTTGTCATGCAAATAAATGGCTACTCCTCCTCCTCCTCCTCCTCCCCTGGTCTGCCTATGAGATCTGAAAATGTTAGAAGATGGGATGTTAACCTCTGAGGCTAAGGTGCCAGGTTTGAGCCAAGATTCAGAGACCACTAGAACAACTGGACTGGTATGACACATCCAGGTCTGTATAGATTCAAAATTCTTAAGGAGGCCATAGGCATTTACATGCAGAAAACTCACACCTTTAATACAGGCTAAGTCTGCAGGATAAGATAGCCCAGCTAGTGAGCCAGGGTTCAGCTCAACAATGCCAGAACATAAAAGTAAGAGTAGTAAGAGTTTTTTAATTGCTCCTATAATTAGTCTATGGTACCTAATTCACTCCCGTTTGCAGAGATGTTCATGAACATTGGGGGGTCACAAGGGCGACTGCCAAGAGAACCCATTGTTGCATAGATGAGCACCCTAGCCATAAAAAGCATAGGATTCCAAAGTTCAGGGCTTGGTAAAAATGAAGCCATGCCCACAGTGAGTTTCACAGCAAGGGTTCCCTCACACCATGGTGGCTGTACAGGACTATTCAAGGTTTCAGATTCATCTAACATAACATACTAACATACTAGGCACCAGCAGAGTAGGCCCATTGGTCTATCAAGTCTGTTTGTGCTTCTGGACCCTGATTGGGTACCGTAGCCCTCTATCTGTCTCCTTCCACTGTTATTCCATCCATCTCCATCTCCATCTGCTAAGTTATAATTAATTCTAGGGCTAACTAAGAGTAGGCTCAGCCCTAGGGAGCAGCGACTAGATAGTGCAAATTGCTTCATTTCTGGGGTAGTGGGGGTAGGTAGAGTCCTGGGGGATAAAGATGTAGATCCTTGTTATCTGTTGTCCAAGACACCACTCTTCAATCATTTCATGAATGGAAGTGCAAGAGGGGCTGCTAATTCTGCCCCCAGTTTCTTAAGGATTCTGGGATGCATCTCATCTCGTCCCATGGCTTTGTCTGCTTTTAGTTCATTTAGTGCCTCCCTTACTTTGGCTTCTGTAAAGGGACTCGTGTCTACCACTGGTCCTGGACTGTTGTGTTTTTTCAGGGCTGGGCCATCCCCTGGGTCCCCTTTGATAGACACAGACCAGAAGTATTTGTTGAAGATTTTGGCTTTGCCTGGGTCATGTTCAGTGCGTTTTCCTTCTCCACTAGCAATCTTTCTTATCCTCCCTTTTGCCTTCCTACATTCCCTAATGTATCTACATAATGATTTGTCTCCTCTGCCAACAACCCAGGTTTAGAATGGGTCTCCAGGAGTTGGGCTGGGTGGCCAGGGGCTGGGATAGTACTGCCATGTGCCAGTTCTCCCAACCTGGGGCAGGAAGGAGAGAAGTGCTCAGTTCCAGCACCATACTGACCCCTTGGGTGGCTCACAGAAGCTTGTCTCTCCTGCAGAGCATCACTACACATGTTTAAGGGGATGTGTGTGAGTGTGCACAACCTATCCTAGGTGTCAGGGAAGGGGAAATGGAAAAAACTGGGGAGAAAAATCATGTCTCCTTGCTACTACATATGACAGCCACTGGTACACTTGGGCCTCACACCATGTGGATCTCCCACTGGCTTAATGGTGGGGAGAGTGGCAGGTGGGCATAAGAGGTCTCTGGGTCAGAGTCCTGATGGCCAGTAGAAGGCAGTGTCAGGAGCAAAAAGCTGACCAAATAAAAATCACCTGGACCACCTTACCATCAAACTACATAAAAAACAGGTTATTTTGTGGCATCACAAGTTGTCTTACTGAGGAAGCTTGCTTAGCCATAGCAAATCACAGGCTTTTTCCTCTTTTGGACTATGGTGCTGTTGTTTTTCCCTCGTTGTCCAACAGGAATATGTCTACTTTGAAAATATTTATAATGGAAGAGAACATTTTGCCCTTACTGCTGACAGAGAATGCATCTTTTATGATCCACAGTGATCTTGGATTACTTTCCCTAGAAGCAAGGTTAAAATATTTACTGTTTACTGAATAGCACTATTTATAAATTCCTTGCTTCTGGCACTCTTATGTGTTTTTCTAGCCTGCTCTGCTTCTTTGAAAGGTCACAGAATCTATGATCCTCAACAGCTAACTTACCATCAACTCCTTTGTGCAAAACTTCAATGGGATAGTGCTCTTTTGGTATAAATTTCTCCCACACTCTGGAATACTCTGCTGGTTTGTCTGAGGGAGGCTAAATCTTCCCAGTCATTTAAACATGTATATAAATGGTGTCCATTTGGCCAATGTAAATACAAGCATTTTATATGAATTGTAATGTATCTTGTGACCTCATCTGTACTTATGAATATATTGTTTCTGTACTTGTCCAGGTCACCCCTGTAAATTAACTTTGTCCTAATGATTTCTACCTAGCCAGTTACCAAAGTCCAAATAAATCAATAAAAATAAATGTAACTGATTTCATTGTAAGAGGCCAGGCCTGCAACCTTTGTTTATCAATTGCAGTACTATGGATCCATATCATAACGGCGACTGCTAAACAGCAACTGCTGTCAATGTGAGTGTATATCACCAAATATCAAAAATGACAACATACACTCCACTGAACACAAACACAACTACAAAAACTTAGATATTATACAACACAGACATTTTACCTACTGTAAATGTGGAGGGCTACACGCCCGTATCCTCTATATTTAAATAACCAAGTTCAGGGGGCACATGTCAGGGAAGGGGAGAAACTCAATCAGGGATGCAACTTGGAGAGGAAAACACAACCTGGGAGGGAGAGAACACTGGGCAGGCAACCTGGGGGGGTGTGGGTCAACAATATCAGGAAATGTACTATCTCATATTGCAAAAAAAAATTATGCAAACCTCCAAATATAATAAAATAATAAAGCCCATGACCAGACCTGAACCAGGGTCCACAAACATTTCAACCCATGACCCTTCCCACTACATCATATGAGTAGCACAGCAGCACCTCCTCCAACAAACCCTCTTCACCTAATCTATCTAATGCTCCCTAGCTATTCATTCACTATTTCCTCGCCCTTCCCTACCCTTGCTATGCTCTCACAGTCACTATCCTTACAGGTGCACAAATTGAGTCATTCAAAACTGAGCCGCTCAATTTGAGTCACCCACATAACTGGATACCCAGTACTATATTTGATTTTTTTTTCGTTTACCAACAATACTACCAATACTTAAAATGCATCACAGATAATGAGGGTGGAATATATAAAACGGGAAAATTTCAAACATCGATCCATCTTGGACACCAAAACCTGTCTCAGAGCATCCCCAATGGCTTCCCAAAAAGTACAACTCACCAGTCATGACAAAAAGATATGTACCTGAGATAGTTGAGGTTTCCCACAATTACTCCAACCAGCATTCAAATTAGCAGAAGAGTACAGTATTTAACCAACTTAATGGGGGTCAAGAAAAAATAATTTCAACTTTTCTGATTACATTTTTCCAGCTATAGGAAGAAGAAATGAGTTGTGATTTTATAAAATAACAGACCAAGTATCAACAGGAATAGCAACACCAAGATCACTTTCTCTTTGCAGCCAAATATAGTCGGTAAATAGTGGTATTGTAAATTAAAATTTCACCAGCAAAGTTGGTGCCTTTGCATACTTTTATGGCCCACCTCCAACTTCATCCAGGAAAGTTTTCTTTCATTTAAAAAGCACAACAAATGCCTGAAAATGTTCAGTCCACTCTAAGCACATCCTTACTCTCCTCCTGCTCCAGACCAAATTAAACATAACCTTCATCCTTCTCCCAAATAGATACAATGCCACTCTCCTCCACCAGCCCAAATGAAGTTATTTCCAACAGCTAGTACCCAAGCAGTTATCCTTCCCCCCACCCTCATAGCAGTCTTCCCAATCCCACCCTCATTCCTCCAGATGCTACTCCATAAAACATAGTAACCCCTGTCCCCCAAGCTTGAGACATCCAGTCCCCCTGTCTCCACCATGCCACAACTTATATGGATGCAGACAAGTCTGGCCAGCATAAAATGGTATATCATTACTACAACAACACTGGTACACTGAACCCCCTGCAGCGAAACCCCCAGCCCATCTATATCAACAGTGACAGGGGTTGTGCACTGAGACACTGCAGGGCAACAGGGGGTAAATATCTAACTCCACTATCTGTGCAACATGGAGTTAGATATCTTTAGTAGGGAGGGTGTGGGGGGCACGGGCCCCCTGCATTGTGCATCGCAATCATGCCAGTCGGTTTGGGGTCACATCGCAGTTGTGGATGTCAGTTGGTTTCTGTCGTGGTCGAGGACGTTGGTGTTTTTGGTGTCATGTTGGCATCATAGATCCACATAAAGTGAACTAAGCTGAATAGGGTGACTGGCACAAAGTCCTTCCCGCCCCCTCAACTAGATGCTATCATAAGGAATGAAAGAACATTTGCTAATAGTACTGTGTGCACTTTTTTCCACTGATATGGTGGCAGACCACACTAACAGGAAGGGCTCTGTTCCAGTTGCCTTATTGAATGTACTTCATTTCATGCTGATTAGACCGGCACGGGGTCATTATGTCGCACAACATAATGCCGCATGGCACAATCGTGCTGCGCGATTGATACCATGAGGCATATATTTTTTGTTCTGTGGAGGCTCCACCCCCACAGTCCCCGTTATGGGGGGGCTGCACCCCAGACCCCCCCACTAAAGATTCTCAACTCTGGGGGGGGTGTCCAACTCAGAGTGCACACAAGTCTAGGTACTTCATTATGCCACACGCTATTATGTTGTGCGACATTATGACCTGGTATGGATTAGACATGCCTTTAGGCCATGCCTACACTGGAGTTCTTATATTGTTATCAGCTGTCTGTAATGCTATAAGAATGCCAAACATGGTTTGTATCCACATTGGTAATGTTGTAAAACTGTGTTTCAAAAACCAAGTTTAAACCCTAATGAAATTAGGGTTTTATCTTGATTTTGAAAACAGATTTAAACCTAGCATGGTAACATTACCTGTTGGATGGGAGCTGTTACTGTGCTGCCTCTTCATTGTTCTCCCATGGCCAATAATGCCAGTCCCAATCCTGTGTACATTGCTGCTGGGCCCAGGTATTGTTATCCTGGTGGGGGACCAGAACAGAGAGTGTAAAAGTTCAATCCACCATGTCGGCAGTACGGCAAGATGCCTTGCAGCACTTAACATGCACATTTGAGCTCCCTGCTTGAATGTGCTAGCTGGCTGCAGCCAGCTCAAATGTTGTAAGCACTGTGGTGCTCAAATGTTACAGTCACTGTAGCTGCTCTGCCAAGCATTCCCTGTGTGTGCTCCAGTCCCCAGGACTCAAAAAGTATAAGTGGGGGTCTGGAGGCACACAGAGAGAGGGGGAGAAATAAAACTTTAAACAAGCGCTCTTAAGTGTTATTACTTGAAAGAAGGGCTACCACTTTAAGATCAGCAGAGGCTGCTATGTGAATGAAAAGCCCTGCTTGCTGCTTGGAGGGACAGTGCTACAGCACTAGCAACAGGCAGTGGGAGCCCCTGTTCATGTCCACTCTGCCACTGGACAGTAGGGCGGAGAAACAGCTACTAATTCATGGGGCAAATAAACTTAAAACCACACTGTTTGCTTGCAAAAAGACTTGAAAGTTGGGACACTGTGTTTGGGTAGCAGCCATATTCATCACCTGTGACCCCTGCAGCCACCAATCCGAATTCAAGGAGCCGTGGATGACTTGGCAATGACTCCTGAGAAGAGGGTAAGGACTGTGCTCTTGGTGCCCTTTCAGCTGTGCAATCAGGCATTGAGTGGACTTAATACATGTTAATTCAGGAGATGGAGAGCTGTGTTCAACCAATCAGATGCAGTCATATCCCCCTAGACGTTGGGGAACCCTAAAGTTCGGGGCAGTCTGGCTGAAGATATCTATGAGACAGGAGAGCTTGGACTGTGCCTCAGGAAAAGTTTGGAAGTCAATCTAAGGCTTCCACATCTGCCAGCTAGGAGACTTAACCAAAGCATTCCATAATCTGGAATGCCAGAGTTGGAGTGTGCAGAGCATTGTTGAAAACCCTGAAGCATCCCGAGGAAAGACCTCAGCCTGGGAAGAAGGTTGGTCTGTGTTTTGTCAGGAACCTGAAGTGTTCATCTGGGTTTCCACAACCAGAATCAGGAGGTGTCTACAGAGCTTCCTGTTGGCTGAGGGAGCCAGAAAGCTATTCGTGGTTTGAAACCTGATATTCTGAAAACCACCTGAGAGACTATTTGCAACCTTTAGCCTGGGGGTGAGACAGATGTGTTTCCAGTGGTGCCTTTGTATGCTGCTAGCAAAGACAGTAAAAGGCTGATTGATTCCTAAGCCCCAGGGCAGGAGTCACTGCCAGCAGAGGATGGTCTGGGGAACTGGCCAGGTGGTGTCACTGCTAGGCATTACACATCATTTTCCCCCTGAGGTTGGACATCTGGACACTTGGTGCAGGCATGTACCCCTGCTCCCCAAAATTGGCCTGTTCTAGTAATCTTGATTAAGCAGCCCAAAGAGTGACAAGCTGTTAGTCTGCCATATTGCAGAAAGGTGACCCAGAGCCAGAATCCTTCTACAGCCAAGGAAGCTGAATCTCTCTTCCACTGCCTGAGTCCCAGCTCACCTGATTGATTCAGTTGCTGTGGTCCAGACCTTGTATAAACTGTGCATCAGAACCATGAAAAACCTCTGGGACTGTCTTGCATCTGAGGAGTGTACATAGTTTTTTCACAAAAGTGCTACTCGTTTTTTCATTCTAAACCCTAAAGTGCACCAATGCTGGCCACCCAGATGCACTATTCAGGCTTCCAACTATTATCACCTGAGTACTCAAACTGATTCTAGGGGAGGCACTGGTACAAGTGGGGGAGTAGGCCATATGGTTTACATGCTGTTTGGGGGGTGGGTACCACTGTTATTATTATAATGTTTGCATTTTGAAACTAGTTATTTATCTCTGCATCCCTTTTACCCTTACTCCTGGTTTAATACATTTTTGTTGTTCTTTTTGAACCGTGTTTCATGAGCATGTTATTGTATGAGCATATTATTAGGTAATGTCTATAACTGCTTGCATATTGAAGTAGTTAAGTTACTGCTAGTTTTCCACGTGTGAGGTGACTGCAAGGGGAGATGGGTAAGTATAGCATCCCAGGGCGTTGCACCAGGTAGACATCTGGCCAACTATATATTAACTCTGGATGGAGGCACTGCACTAATTTATTTATCTTGGGAAAGAACCCCCTCTTTTCCAATGGAAATAGAGCCCAGACCACTCGACCTTGTTGAACCTGCAAGGCAGGGGTAGTAACTGAAAGTTACACAGTGACCCCTTTACAGGTAGAGAGTACTGAGAGAGAAAGCAGAAAGTGTTTAGAAAGCCCAAAATTTTGCCTGCGGTCAGAGTCTCCGATCATAATTTAGTACTACCAATCATGCCTTGCAATAATGAAACCTCTGTAAGGAGGGGAAAAAATTCAAAGTGTATTAAGTAATGAATGAATGAATGTAAGTATGCAAGCAAGTTAAATGTTAAAATCTGCCAGCTTTCATTCAGCAGTTTTATTCAGCAACAACAGTGACTGTACAGCAATGGTAATTTAATAATAAGGCTCAGGAATAAAACTATTACAGCTGACAGTGGACTTTGTTGGGCTGGAGTGAGTGTGGAATGCGGCACAGTGTTTCAACACGTGTTACAAATGCGGTAATATGGATGTACGGCTACCATGTTAGAACACGGTTCAGAGCAGTGTGGATGTGCTTGTATTGTAAGAGCTGTAACAGTTTTAAAATCATTTTCATTTTCATACTGTCAGTGTGGACAGGGCATTACATGGCTGGTATGTGGGACGGGTTGAGTGCATCAATGTGGGAGGATGGGGGTTACTGGTTTCTATTGGGTTGGAGCAGAAAAGGAGGTGGGATTGAGAAGATAGCTTCAAGGACTGGGGAAGAGTAACTGCCTGGGTGATGGCAGTGGTATTGAAAATTGTGAATACATTTAACGTTGCTGGGCTGGGGATGGAGGGGGGGCATTTGGTGTTACAAGGGTGGTGGAATGAGGAGTTATGTTTTGATTGGTCAGAGCTGGAGAGAGGACTATGGTGAAAGTGCTATGGGGGTGGGAATGGCTTCTTGATCTTTAAAATGATAAAAGAAGACAATGCAAAGTGAAACTTCAGTGGTGTGAAAAATGATATGCATATTGGACACTATGCCAGTGAAGTCTTACTTCATAAAGTCTTCACCTGCCAAAGTGCCCTTCACACCAGGGGAAGAACTACAAGAAGTTTCACTTTGCACTATGCAAAGTTACGAAACTTCACATTTTTTTTTGCATAGCTTCTGAACTTCACCTAAAGAGATATAATGCCATGGTTTAACCAGGATATTATGTTTTCATTATTACTGGGGGAGCTCAGGCTGGTGAGTCTGAATAAACTATAGGAATGAGTAGAAAACAAAAAAAATGACTGTGGGCAGACCAAATTCATCTTGTAACTGAGTAAAAGAAATAATTCTTCCACCTGTGAAGAAATGTAATACCCACCTACAACCCCATTTAATTCAGTTTACCAAAGACAGGGTCTATTTGGGATTAAATAAAATTGGGATCACAGTATCATAAATAGTGATTTGTGAAGTTGGAAAACTTTGCTCCATGGATTAATTCATGAATTTGACTCATTTCGTGAAGTTAATCTGCCACGCAAAGTCCAAATTCATGGAAAACTGATAACTCAGTGAAATGCAAAGTTTGTAATCCTCCCATGGAGTTTGGCACAAATGCAAAGTTTGCAATGTACTATGGGACTGGAGGTCACATATTGCTGAAAAAAGCTGCATGCCATGAGAAGGTTATCTTCAGTGCAGTGTTCTGCAGGTAGAGAAGGAAAGAAATCTATGTGTTCAAGTTCAGGTTCAAGTTTATTGCAGGAAAACTCCATTGAGCAAGCTCATTCACAAGGAGGTCCTGTGACATAAACACTTAAAGTACAAACACAGATAGGTAATAACAGTATATACATGAAATGCACGTTACATGATACAGGCTGGCTATACATACAAGGGGTACCACATAGGGTGACCGTGAGGTGGTAAACATTGATATGAGACAGGAAGCGACTTACAAGGTTGCATACTGATAAATGAAACATGATGACTGGTGTGTGCAATACATATACAGTATTTTGGCAGCTAGAACAAACAACAGTCTACAACTGATATGGGGGGGGGAGTGATTTGATAGAGTAGCAGTGGAGCGTAAGCAAAAATAAAGCCAGGAGTAGAAGGGAAGGGAAAGCAGTTAATATGACAAATCAATTATACCTTACCAGTGGATAAATATGGCACACATGGGGAAGAAAGAGACTTAATGACAGTTACAGGTGTCTTTTATTTTGGCTGAACTTAGCGATTTGTAGAAGTTTATTGAAACTGTGCTAGTTAGTTTCAAGTACGGTTTGTAATTGGTTCCAAATGGAGGAATGGCATATGCAATAGCTCGTTTACCAAAGGAAGTCCGCGGCCCTTGGTATGTCAAGCATAATAAAGTCAGATTTTCTTAACGAGTATGCACTATGTGAGATACTAATAAGGGAAGAGAGATAGCTTGCAATTTCTGCAGGAGCAGTTTAAGAGTCCATAGCCCAGCATGGAGCAGGCGTCTAGTAGTAAGGGATGTCCAACCAACAGCTGCATATAAGTCACAGTGGTGCGAACGGTAAGAGTTGGTAATGAACCGTAATGCACGGTGATAAAGGATGTCCAGTTTACTTAGATTTGCAAGAGTGGTGGAGAATAGGATTACATCGCCATAGTCGAGTAGGGAGAAAAGTGGCCTGTACAAGCTTGTTTGCGAGTTTCAAGGGGAAAAGGGGCCTATTTCTGTAGAAGAAACCTAACCTTGCTTTTAACCTTCTAGAGACATCTTCGACGTGGTCACTGAAAGATAATTTATTGTCGATCCAGATACCTAGATATTTAAATTTGGTTACAACTTCCAGAAGCTCGTTTAGCATGGTGACAATGAAGTCTTGGGCAAGGGTATTGGGGGGGCCTGAGACAGCACTGCGGGAGAATATCATCGCTTTAGTCTTCTTAGCATTGAGCAGAAGCTTTGCCTTTATTAGATTATACTCAAGTTGTCGCGAAGTCCGGCTGAAGCACTCCCTTGACTTCAGATAACGATGAGCCAGAAGTATACAACACAGTATCATCTGCAAAAAGTGCAGACTGGACGTAGATATGTTAGCATCTAAGTCATTAATGTACAGAGAAACAAGATAGGGCCTAAGATGGATCCTTGGGGACTCCTCTTGCAACTGGCAAGGCAGCAGAAAAAGCCTTCCCCTTTACTTTTTGGAATCTTCCAGTTAGGTAGCTAGAGAGAACCACTGTGGTATGGTATGTGGCACCCAACTTTGCAAGGCAAATTGACTAATAGTTTGTGATCAACAGTATCAAAAGCTTTGCTGAGGTCCAAAAGACTGCACCAGTTACCTTCTTAGCATCTATAGCAGAGATCCAATCATTGGTTACTTTTGCTAGTGCAGTGATTGTGCTATGATTAGCCCGAAGCCAGATTGAGCTGGGTTAATGAGAGAAGGTTTCAAGTGAGATTTTAACTGAATATGGATCAGTTTTTGAGAACTTTAGAAAGGATAGGCAATATGGAGATAGGCCTATAGTTGTTTACATCGCATGGGTCACCAGATTTAAACAGAGGAGGATATGTGCTGATTTCCAGCAGGGCTGACGATGCAGATGTAATGGAAGATTGAAGATGTGGAGAATTGGGCAGTGAGATGGGCGTAGCCTGACCTTAGGAAAAAGGGTTCCAGCCATTGTCCCTGCACTTTTTGGTGTCTAAGTTAAGAAGAGAATCTTCTACTTCTTCATAAGTTATCTCGCGCAGTTGGAAGGGGCTGGGTGCAGGACTAGATGTGGCGGGAGGGGTATGCTGGCTCACCGCAGCACCAGCATAAGGTGACAAGTCAAAAGCTAATCCAGCTGTGGCAAAGTGGGAGTTAAGTTCCTCCAGGATTAGGGACTTGTTTTCCACAATCTTGCCACTTGCAACTATCTTTGTTGGGACAGAGGGGGCCATGGACTGTCCTTCTATAGCTTTGATAGTCTTCCATATTTTATAAGGGTTACCTTTAGCTTGTTCGAGAGTAGAAATATAATAGTTAGCTTTAGCAGAGCAAAGTTTTTTCACACAGTTATTCCTGGCTGTTCTAAAGGCCTGCCAAGCCAAAGATTCTTTGGAATGTCTAGCTTTAGCCCAGAGCTTATCTCGAGCTATAAGGGCTGCCTTGAGATCCGAGGTGAACCAGGGTTGGAATTGTTCTGTACCCTTACTTTGATGAAAGGGGCATGCTTATTTATTATTGTAGTGAGTTTGTCATTAAGGATGCAAGCTGCCTTGTTGACATCTTTGGCTAGGTAAAGATCTTGCCATCTGATCATGCTCAGGTCAGATAGGAAGTTTACTGCACTGAATTTGCAAAAGGATCTTTTTGTTATAAAGATGGGTTGTGGACGGGCCTTAATTTGAGATCTTATGCAAGCAACAATTCCATGATCGCTCATGTCATTGTGAAACACTGCCAAATGAGATATTTTGTGTGGATGGGTGGTTAGTACCACATCTAGAATGGAACTGTTGGCAGTATTTAGAGTGTTGTTCCTAGTAGGTTCACTGACTAATTGCCCAAGACCTAGCTCGTCACAAAGGGATTTGAGGCCGTGTGATTTAGGTGACAGCCAGTCCATATTTAGATCTCCTAGAAATACTGTTTCAGTTTTGCATCTATGAACATGGATTTCAAAGATTAAGGACTTCATCACCACCAGACGGGGGTCTATAGCCACCTAGGATAGTGATACATTCCGAGGAGGGGATGAAGGCTCAGTGAAACTAACTCAAATTCCTTGGCTAGAGATTTGCAACTAATATTGGTGACTAAGTACTTAGATTTGGCATAGATAACACACCCCGCCTCTAGACTCTCTATCTGCTCTAAATAAATTGTAGCCCTGCAGTGATATTTGTTGATCAGTGTTTGTCTTTTAACCACGACTCAGTAATTATGATAAGGTCTGGTTAATATGTGCAGCCAGGCTTGCAGCTGTACAAGTTTTTAGGCAGGCTTAAATGTTGACCATCATCATTTTGAGACCTGTGGCCTCAAGCAAAATCGATAAGCGAGGTAAGTTGTGGGGGCAGGTTGAGCTCCACATTTCTGAGCTGAGAAGAAGCAGAAGTATAACTTTCTTTAAGGAGCTGATAAGAATGGAGACTGCTTTTTTATTTATTCGCAGCAACCCATATCGTGCTGCGCAAAAGGTGGCACCACTGTAATGACAGTTGATCATGATCAATGTAAGTGCTTGGGTGGACATAGGTGAGGACAGTAGCAAGGGGGTGTAGGCTAACCGGGGGGAATAGGCTAAAAGGGGAGAGGAGAATGACATAGTGTCTGCACGGTAGACTGTTATAACATTAGGTATTGATAAGGTACATTGGAGAACTGAATTGCATTGAGGTACTTCGAATTGCACTGTATTGCTGAAAACTCTGCACCTTAGGAGCAATAAAAACACAATAAGGAGAGCCATGGTCCCAGATTGAGTGGTCTCGTGATTTGTATTAGTGCAATATTTTCTAGGCAAGAAATTTGCCCACCTAGGTACTCACTTAAAACCTAGATGAGAAAATACAGCAGAAAGGGGAACAAGGAGAGCAGGAGCAGCTTAGTTAGTGGCCATCCACCCTTCAGACTCAAGTCCCCTTGTAGCAGCACCGGGAAAGAAGTAGAATGATAATGCAGGCTATATTGCCCACGAATGAATACAGTGATTTATGTAGAAGACCAAGAATCCCTCTAGTGGCAGGTCTGTATAACCTGCTAATGGAAAACTAGCCACTAAAAAAAAAAAAAAAAAAGGTAGTTAGACTTATCGGCACCAAGGCAGAGTGCTTGGATGGGGGCACTGCAGGAAGAGCAGTCAGACAGAAGAGGTGTAAGCACTTTAAAACAGTAGTAGAAATTACAATCCAGCTAATACAGTTGAAAAACTCCTAATAACACAGTTGAAATGTGCTTAGTTCTATCGAAAATCTAACAAAGTGCCAGGTGTCTATAGCAGGGAAAACTTCTGCCAATCAGAGTGGGTTTGCTGGAAGCACCCGTGTTCTGATTGGCTGCGCTGTCCCAGTACCTTCCAAGGAGCTGCAGGTGGGTGTCCTGGTCTTGGTCGGTGGCTGGCTGGGTGCCGGCTGACCGTGGGTGAGCTGGAGCAGCCCTGTTCAGGGACAAGCAGCTTCCAAGGAGCTGCAGGCGGGTGTCCTGGTCTTGGTCAGTGGCTGGCTGGGTGCCGGCCGACCGTGGGTGAGCTGGAGCAGCCCTGTTCAGGGACAAGCAGCTTCCAAGGAGCTGCAGGTGGGTGTCCTGGTCTTGGTCGGTGGCTGGCTGGGTGCCGGCCGACCGTGGGTGAGCTGGAGTAGCCCTGTTCAGGGACAAGCAGCTTCCAAGGAGCTGCAGGCGGGTGTCCTGGTCTTGGTCGGTGGCTGGCTGGGTGCCGGCCGACCGTGGGTGAGCTGGAGCAGCCCTGTTCAGGGACAAGCAGCTTCCAAGGAGCTGCAGGCGGGTGTCCTGGTCTTGGTCGGTGGCTGGCTGGGTGCCGGCCGACCATGGGTGAGCTGGAGCAGCCCTGTTCAGGGACAAGCAGCTTCCAAGGAGCTGCAGGCGGGTGTCCTGGTCTTGGTCGGTGGCTGGCTGGGTGCCGGCCGACCGTGGGTGAGCTGGAGCAGCCCTGTTCAGGGACAAGCAGCTTCCAAGGAGCTGCAGGCGGGTGTCCTGGTCTTGGTCGGTGGCTGGCTGGGTGCCGGCCGACCGTGGGTGAGCGGGAGCAGCCCTGTTCAGGACAAGCAGCTTCCAAGGAGCTGCAGGTGGGTGTCCTGGTCTTGGTCGGTGGCTGGCTGGGTGCCGGCCGACAGTGGTGAGCTGGAGCAGCCCTGTTCAGGGACAAGCAGCTTCCAAGGAGCTGCAGGCAGGTGTCCTGGTCTTGGTCGGTGGCTGGCTGGGTGCCGGCCGACCGTGGGTGAGCTGGAGCAGCCCTGTTCAGGGACAAGCAGCTTCCAAGGAGCTGCAGGCGGGTGTCCTGGTCTTGGTCGGTGGCTGGCTGGGTGCCGGCCGACCGTGGGTGAGCTGGAGCAGCCCTGTTCAGGGACAAGCAGCTTCCAAGAAGCTGCAGGCGGGTGTCCTGGTCTTGGTCGGTGGCTGGCTGGGTGCCGGCCGACCGTGGGTGAGCTGGAGCAGCCCTGTTCAGGGACAAGCAGCGTGTGCTTGTCTGAGGAAAAAAACTTGTAAAATACATTTCAAAACCAAGCACAAATTGATGTACAGGGCCTTGTACTGCTCAATTTGTGTGTGTGTGTGTGTGGGGGGGTTGTCTATGCTTTGGGTGATCATTTACTTTAAAGTAGTGGTTTCTGTTTTGCCAGTCTGTGAAGCAGTGGGGTGGGGGAGGGTAGGTGTACTGTAAAGCAAGGAAGGCCAGAAAAAGTAGTAGTTTTTCGGATCACACTTCTGACCCCTGATTCTTAATCCCTAGGAGGAGGAGGTGTTGTCCGCTCCTGGCACTTAATTGTACTGCAGGTATTTTTTTACATTTTATAAATGTTCATCCCAAATCAAGTTATGACTGGCATGTAAGAATGACCAGGAAGAGATGCTCCATTAAAGGGAGATGTGCCGGGGAGGCAGCAAGGAAGTGTTCAAAATCTGTGGGGCAAAATAGTTCTGCAGTTAAAAAGACTATGGGCCCGATCCGGTGGCACTGAGGGTTGAGGTGCTGGATGTCACACCTCGTACCACATCGGCGACCTGGGTGTGGGAATGAGCCAGGACTGCAGGTGGTTGGCAGGGGAGGGATAGAGATTGAGCATCTGCTGACAGCTCTCTCTTCCTGGGAGTGAGTATGGGAAGCGGTTGCTCTAGGGTGACCTCTGGCGGTGGCTGGAGGATCGCCAGTGGAGCAGCATGGTGTAATGCTGGGGGGGTGGAGCCACGGCACTACATTGCCTTGCTGACCAGGCTCCGTGGGGGAGGGAGGGTACAAATAAGCAGAAATACCTTCTGCTTCTCAGTGAGATGACGGTGGCCCTGGGGGACTTCACCCACATCCCATCTGCTGGCCCAACGCACCCCGGATCTTCCTCCAAGCTGACCCAAAGATACCAAGGTAGGCACTTCATACTTAGGTGGTCACCACAATGGAAGGGTGGAATCAGCCCCAGAGATGGTACTGGGGGTTGAGCCTGCCTGGGGTCTTTTGGGGGAGGAGACCTAGGGGGAGATGTGTGGGTTCAGGCTGGGATTAGGGCGGACTCCGTGTGGGCACTCCTGAAGGATGCCCGGGGAGGGGATGCAAAAATGAAGTTAAAAAAAAAAGACTATGGGCAGGATTCACGAAACTGTTGAATGACCTGCAGCTGTGGGTAAACTGCTGTGCAAGTGGGTTGCCACTTGCAGAGCAGCAGGTTACCCGCAGCGGTGGGTATTCACAAAGGTGGAGCTGGATTACGACCGGCTCCATGGGTTATGGCCACTTATGGGTGGTATCACCAGGGTGATGGCCGCAGCCATGGGAATGGGCTACAGCTGCTGGAAGAAGCCATAACACCCTCTGCAACTGCTGTGGCTGTGAATCACTACTGCTGCAGCTGCAGGTGATTCTAGTCCACAACAGCAGTTGCGGAGTGGAACTTAGAAAATAACGCATCGTGAATCCTGCCCTATGTCTGCTGCAGCATGTTCTCTGGGCTCTAGGGCTGGTAGTAGCAAAGGAGTAGTTGGTGGCAGTGACAATAATGCAGCCAAATTTTTCTCTGCCATATCTGTGGCAGCCAAGCTGGTCAGGGATGTAGGAGGGGACAAGAGAAGCAGCAGTAAACAACCCGAGGGACATGTTTATTACATAGGTTGCACATGATCATGCTAACCCTAACCCCAATGTCCCATAGCATAAAACTGCAACTTTGACAAGCTGTAATGCCACCAGTCTTTCAGTTAAAGGACACTCTATACATACAAACAAGGGTCTCAATGTGTACTACAATAACACCACATAATACCCCTGGAAAAATTCACAGGGTGTACAAGACCCAAAAATCACCTCTCAACTTGACCAGGATGCAAAATCCACAATTTAAGTCCAATAGTGGGCTGCTTGGGAGGCAGTATAGCGCAGTGGTCTAAGGCTCTGAGCTGCAAATCTGGAGACCTGGGTTTGAATTCCTGCAGCTCCTACTTGCATACTGTGTGACCCTGAGCAAGTCACTTAACTTCCCTGTGCTCCCAGGTCACACCTGTAAACAAGCTTTCAGCTTAGTATGGCACTTCTGGTTAAAAAATTGGAAAAAAAAATCAGCAAATATGCATCTTCTCTTGGACTTTAACAATACCAAAATTCAGACAAATTTAACAACATGTGACCGAGACATGCCTAAAAAAAACTCAAAAGAATAGTTGGTGGAAGTCATTTTGACCCAACAACTCCTTTGTGTACCCCAAGGAGAAGTTAAAGGTGAAGTTGCAAGGCAAAGTTACTATAGCTAATTTCCTATTACTTAGAAAAACTTTGCAAAATGATCTGTGAGGACGAATTTGGTGACTTCGCCGGGGAATTTAAACTTCACAACATCTCTAATCATACATATGGCCAATAGTTGTTAACAGTATTTGCAAGTCATTCCCACTGCATCCCAGATCAGCAAAGAAACAAATGTGTGTCTCACACAAACAGGACCTACTAAATGAGAGTTCTTGGATACTAAGGGATGGAAACGAGGGGCAGGTAGGTTCAAAGAAATGGCCCAATATTTCCAGAGGTCCATGTACCCTGGCTTTGCTAAGCATATAACAATATGCAATTGTGCTGCCTGAAAATATCCCAGTAAGTTCTGTAATGCCATCCCTCCATGGTTGTTGGCAAGCTGCAGTATCATCAGCCTACTACTGGGCTATCAGTTATTCCATAGGTAGTCAGAGATATACTGATGTTATTTTCTAAAACAAAAAGGGAACCATACAGGAGACAGCGTCTCAAATAAATGCCAAAATGAAAAGCAAATACTTCATTTTATAGTAGCTATTTGAGAATAAAAATTGAGGGGTAACAAATGTCAGCAAGAAAGTTTGGCCATAAATTGGTGAAGCAATGCTGGATGATTAAAATTCAAACAGGTGTTTTAAGTCCACCAAGCTATGGACCCTTCTTAGAATAATGTTATAACAAATTGTTTTTCTGCTTGATAGTGCCTTTAACATGCCTGGAGCACTGAGGAAACCCCGGCCCAAGGAAATACCTCATGGTGTGCGGTATCTTACAGGAACAGAACAATGAAGGCTCCTGCTACAACCAGATTTGTGCCTGCCTAGTTTACGCTTGCTGCGATCCATGTGTTCAGCAACTGTGGCATGCTGACCAATGAACTGTGGATATGGCAGGCATAAAGAGAAGGTAAGAGTTCCTATAGCAGAGCTGCAAATGCCACTAATGCCACATTACTTAATGGACAGGAAATCCCATATAAAAGGGTATTGGATATGTAAAGCCAGAGGCAGGCAAAAATTATCTATTAACGTTGTTATTTCAGTGCCATCGACCTAACAGCCTGCAAATACTCCAAATTTCTTGAGAAGCTCCATTAAAAATGGACTTAAGGAAGATGGATGGGCCAAATAAAATATCATTTATGGGCACCAGGTCAATACCGAGCAGTCAAAAATGGCACGGGCAAGAACAGTGCCATGCAGTTATTAGAAAATGTTTTGGTCCAAAACCATGCTAGATTAAATCAACAAATTACAAAACTGCACATGCTGTGATGCCCATATGTTTTTTGACTGCGCATATGTGCTGTCACGCTTTTGACTGTATACATTATTTCACATATTGCACAATGCTATGCAGTGCTTGTTTTAATGAATTTATAACCCTTTTAATTGTGAAGTGGTGCAGATCAAGTAAGTTATAGGCTCAGTTTGTAATGCAAATAATAAGTGGATAACAGGCATACCTGGCAGGTTCCCCCAGTACAAAGTAAAGGGAAATTATAGTATTCTATTAGCCTTCGGTTATATCCTTAAGGGTTACCAATGCTGTCTGTTAAACCTCTGAGACTCCAGATAGGCCAGGGATCACTCAAGCAACAAATACAGAAGGGAATGAAAATTTGCAATAAAACCAATGAAGAGTAAGTCAAGTCTAAGCAGCTTCCATTGCACTTGACTAAACAGTTTTCCAGCATCTACACTTATAATTGTTTAAAATGTAATAATACTACTAATAATTTGTTAATAATACAATTATTATAATAATAAAAAAATAAGAATAAACCTTGGCATCTACACTCATGAAAACATCAGTAGCACAACAATGTAGTATGTCTGCAGTAAAGAAAACAGGTCCCCTGCAGAGTAACTGCTGAAGATAGCAGTGTCACCACTGGTCATTGATACAGTGTGTTTTATACATCACGCATGAGTTGTGCACGCCATGTAGGTCCTGGGACATTTCATAATTGGACTGCAGTGTCCTAGAGGTCTCCAGAGTCTATAAAATGTACAAAAGATATATTAGACTGTCTGTCATCTGATGTGAGTGGATGAAACCAGACTGGATCAAGCCAATCAATGTAGGGAAAATAGAATCTAATCTCTGTCCTGAAATGGAAGCACATGATTCATAATCAGTATTAGGTATGAAATCAAGTCTACATGAGAAGACTTCTTACCCAATTCCAGCAAATCAGATATACCAGCGTAGAGCCACATGCAAGAGAGGGTGATGCCTGATTAAACATACAGTAGACCAAAGCAGCCAGCAAAAGAGGAACTAAATGTTCTTGAAATTGTTTTAAAACTATTGCTTTGTACCCTTCAGGGTCTGGTTATTTTTTCAGTTTTAAGTTACAGGGAGGCCAGCAACTAAACAGGCAGATATGAACTTCCACTTAAAGTTTGTGAGCATGATGCAACTGCGAGAAGTGAAACCCTCACAACAATGGGTATTATCATAATAATCCAAAGACTGATAACCTCAGCAGTAACTGTGCATAGTGAGTGGTGAATGGCAATAATAGCATTCTGGGAGGCAGTGACTGACCTTCACTAGGGTTTACAGTTTCACAGATACAGTACAGTACACACCAGGATTCTATAGTCTAGCCTTCCATTTAACATGTCAATCAGCTTGATGCCCAATCTCCTTCTCCCTCATAAAATCTTTGTTTTAAATAGCACAACATTATTTCAGTCTGATGCAACCTAATCTCATTAGCTCTGCTTGCATTTGTCAGTTTGCTACTTGAGATGTGTCCCTCCATTCCTATACAACAACTATATGTCAGCCAGTTACTATTCCAAAAGCTGGCATTTTCAAGCCTCTTCCTTTTCCAATGTGCTGAATAAGCTACCATGTTGCCCTGCAGTACCACCTTGCATGTGTTCCAAAGGACTGCGAGTGCTAGTTGAGGTGAGGTATTTTCCAGAATTATTTCAGGAATGTCCAGAATCATGGAACAGAAAGTCTAATTCATTAACAAAAGTGGATTAAAATGCCACAGTTTGTTCCTTCATTCAATACCCAACTTTTCATAAATCAGCAAGTGAGCATGTTAATGCACCAATAGCCATTAAAATATTCAATGGCCTATGCAGCAGGTATGGTGATATGCTTGTACAACTGTGTTACTTTGGTTATGGCCATTTGCACTCTCCATTCCAGAGGAATTACCACCCTGTAGGAGTACCGAATGCAAGGAACCCTTGTAGATGATTCCACCTCTAGAGGTGCCATGGGATGATTCCCTTGACTAAAGGTACCTTAGGAAGCATCCTGAGGAGATAGGCAATGCCACTGGAAGAGGAGGGGAGGATGGTGGGGCAAAGCAAAAGTGCTTCAGAAGGAGGCTGAGAGGAGCTGCTTCAATAGCTCAGGAAGGGGAAGAAGCTGACTGCTTGTCCATTGAACTACAGACCCAGCCTTCCAATTCAATGGCCTATGCAGTCAGCACAGTGTTATGCTTGTGCAACTATGTTACTTTGGTTTTGGCCATTCACACTCTCTATTCCAGAGGAATTACCACCCTGCAGGGGTATCAAAGGCTAGGAACTCTCAAAGAGGGTTCCACCCCCAGAGGTGCCATGGGACAATTCCCCTGGCTAAAGGTACCTTAGGAAGCATCCCCCAAAAGAAATGTATTGGTATGAAGAACGTTAGCAATCGGAGCCATGAGGCAGGGTAGTATAGGCAAAGGCAGCCCGAGAGGTAATAAGATATGCAGATGAGCAAATGGCATGAGTATGATGGTTTGCGCTGGAGATTGAGAGGGCCTTCTAAGGAGAAAGGGAATGGCAAGTAGGGACACCATCCACCTCTATCCAACAGCGGAACCTACCTACAGAATTTAGGGATCAATGACTAATGATAACTAACATTTATGACCTGTAGCAAGGAAAAGAGAAAAAAATACCCTTTGAGTAAGAAATTTCTGGGGATCCAAGGCCTAGGTCCCCTTCCCTCCAGACTTGGGACATTTTGTTTATTGACAGCTCTGCTACTGTAATTTGGAAATCCAATTAAGGGGGGGGCAGAAAATGTTCCAATTTTGAGAAAAGCTCTCACTTGATCCCTCCAATAGGAACACCATGGAAGGTTGTGAGCGCTACTCTGCAACAACGGGCAACCAAGGTGGGAGGAGCAGAGGAACAACTGCTGAGGCACTCACCTGGCCTACTCACCCTTAAAACAAACCAAGTGAACCAGAGGCAGTCATAGGGAGAATGTGGTGAAGGTGCCTTGCTAGTAAATTAATACTAGAGCCAAAGGAGATCACTGTAACCACCCTTCATGGCTAGTCTTAAATTCCACACCAGGAGCTGCCATCGAGTCTTGAATGGCTAAAGCTATGCCCAGAGTGAGGACATTGCCAGCTATGGGCCAAGTGAGAAGGACCCTGCCCCAAGTTTCACACACTCAAGATGCAGACTTATAGGTGCAGAGCGAGACCATCAGCTGCAGGAAGGCCTGAGCCATGGTACTTAATGGTCATGGCTGGCATGCCCCAGAAACAAATTTGGAAGGAGCTGGATGAAGCAAGGAATGTTGGAGACCCTCATGGAGGGCAGACATGTGCTTAGCAGGCACGAGCAGACTGAGTTGCGCATAAGTAGATGACTTGACTTGCACGTAGGGCTGTAGGGCAGAGGATGCAATGAGTGGACCCGCACATAGGTCTGTAAGGCAGAGAAAGCAGGAGTCGGACCTGCACGTAGGTCTGAGGAACAGCAAATACGAATCAGCAAGGGCAAGCCAACCAGTTCCACTAGAAAGCCAATTAAAGGTAACAAAATACTCAGAGGATCTTAGCAGCTGAGGCAGGATTCAAACATAAGGTAAGTATGCCACATGGGGCAATGGCTCCTCCACAACACCTCCAAGTCCCCCATCATAGGAAAAGCAAGAAAATGATGAGAAAGCACCATGACCCACATGCAGATATTAAAACTAGTTTACTGCATCAGCGGTAGCTTAGCAGATCTCCATAGTATAATAGCAGTGTGCAAATGTAATTGATCACCATCAGTATTGAGTAACTATGAGTTATAGGGGTAGCAATTCAAATGAACATAGACTGTAGGGAGGCAACTTTCTGAAAGCAGCAAATTGGCTAGGCAGTGCAGTTAAAACAGCAGCAATGAGGTATGCGGTATGAGTTCAGGAAGCAGGATTGAGCTGCATGGGCTAGGATTCAGATGAGCCTGAACCAGGCGAAAACAATTAAGGTGCATAGCATGAAGAGCAACATCAGGGAAGCAGCTTAAGCTGAAATACACAGATAACAATTTCAGTTGAATTGTGATTAAATTGGAGCAAGTAGCATAAACTCAGGATTAGCAAAACACAAGGAGTTTAGAAACAGAAGCCCTCCAAAAAGAATGCAAAAGAAAAGACACAAAAACACAGAAGAACAGGGAACAAGCAACACAAAAAAAGCACACAGCCAGAGGCAAGCAATACAAACCAAATTCAGGAGAACAGAAAACAGAAATCCAGCAAAAGCAAGCAGAGGCCTAAACAAAGCAAGGTGGGGGGGGGGGGCAAACCCCCGGCTGCAAAGAAAAAGTGCTTCAGAAGGAGGCTGAGAGGAACTGCTTATATAGCTCAGGAAGAGAGAGTGGCTGGTTGCTTGTCCATTGAACTATGGGCCCAGCCTTCCTATTATAAGAATGTCATGCACATCTTCCATTCAATCCTTCTACCCCTCTGGAGCAATGAGTGACGGTATGTGTATGCGGGGGGGGGGGGCATGGATTTATGTTGTCCACCTGATGATCAAAAAGAAGCTTAAAGTCACCACCCGATATTAGAAGGTCATGTGTCTGGGACGGATGTGTTCTGATAGCAGTTTCATATGCACAGAGTCTGTCTCCAGGAGATATAAATGTTAGCCACTCTGACTTTTGTGTGGTGCATATAACAATGGCCTGAATCTAGGCACTCTTTGCTGTCCTTAAAAAAGGACCTTTCCTTACAGGGGAGGTCAATGAATGAATTACAATAACAAGCCCTACGAGTCCACTCCCCCACCCCCTTATAGGAGGAGGAATAAGACTTAGAGAAAACAAAGTCCATGTTCCCCTGCAGAGCCAGAGATGGGTTTCTTGATTAAAAAAAATAAGATCACATTTTTCCCTTCTTGAATCTGCCAATACCTTAACCCATTTTTAATCTGAGACAGTAGTTAAAATGGTACAGTCAGGACTGTGGTAAGTAACCACAGCCACATAGTTGTAAGCTGTCCCCTCCATTTCCACTTTTACTACTCTGGTCCAAATACCTTCTGAGTGAAAGGAAAGTTAAAAATTATAACAGAAAATGAACAGCACAACACAAAACAATAAAGAACAGCAAACTTTTTTTTTCAGTCTTTGGTAACTGTGTAAGACCCACTAGGCAGAAGCGCCTGTTTTCAGGGGTCACCTGGGTGCACTGGGCGGTTAAGTGACTTGCTCAGAGTTACACAGTATGCAAGTAGAGGTTGTGAGGATGAAACTCAGGTCTAGTCTGCTGGATGTACCAAGCTCATTGACACCTCGTTCCTCTAACCTATAGGCTATACTGCCAGCCCATCATAGAGGCCTGCCAAAAGGAAGAATGTCAGAAAGGAAAGAAGGCTAGGGGAGGGAGTGGTGATGTATATAAATGAGGGGATCATTTGGATGAGAGAGAAAGATGTGGGAGGCAAGCCTGAAGCCTTGTGGGTGCAGTTTCAATCCATTAAAAGGAGGAAACTAAGGAGACTGCCATTGCAGGTTGAGCAATTGGAGAGGGAACTGGGTCCCAGATCATCGATATGGCCAGCAGGGGGAAGTAGTAATAATGGGTTACTTCAATCTGTCTGGGGTGGACTGGAAAATCCCTGCTACATCCTGCACTAGGGAATAAGTTCTGCTGGATGCTTTCCCGAGTGCTTTCCTGACTCAAGGTATCATGAAACCCATTAGAGAGAGGGTTGTCCTTGATCTGGTCCTGTCCAACTGTGCACATGTTCAGGATGTGAAGGTGAATGTGCTACATGCAGGAGGTAACCAGCACATGGTGTGGTTTCACCTGGGCATAGGCAGAGGAATGGTCATGACCAAAACGAGGGTCTTGGACTTTTGGATGGCTCACTTTGTAGGATGGAAGAAGTTCTGCGAGGACTCCTTGCTAGGATCAGAGTGGCAATGCATGTGGAACAGAAATGGGCCATAATAAAGAAGGGATTGATGGAGGCCACTGATGAGTGTGCCAAAATCAAAAGTAAGAAAGCTAAAGCCAAAAAACCCTGGTGGTTAGGCAAGGAGGTGGCAAAAGCAGTAAGAGACAACAGGGCAGCCTTTAGAAACTAAAAGCATGCTCAGAAGGAGGAGGATAGGGAGAACTATTAAGCTAAGTCAAGAAAGATGAGCTGGGCAGTACAGTGCAGGAGGCTAAGGCCACAAGAGAGATGCAGATAGCCCAGGGGGTAAAAGTGGGTGAGAAGGCCTTTGTCAGGTATATAATATTTTCAGGTATATAAAGAATGAGATTGTAAGGCTAAAAAATAAGGGGGGGGGGGCAGAGGGTAGTGAAGAAAGGCAGAGGTTCTTAATGGGTACTTCTGTTCAGTCTTCACTCAGGAGAAGGACGGAGCAGTACCACAAGTGAGTATGGGGCAGAGAATGAGAGGGGGAAAGTCACAATCTGTGTAATGCAAGCCAACAGGGTACTCAAGGGTCTAAGAGCCCTTCAGGTGGACAAATCACCACAGCCAGATGGCATGCACCTGAGGGTCCTTAGAGAGCTGGCAGAGTTTCTGGAAGATCCCCTGGCAGACCAATTTAACATCTCTCTGGAGTCCAGAAATGTGCCCCTGGACTGGAGAATAGTGCATGTGGTGCCTCTCCATAAAAGTGGGATGAAGAACAAGCCAGGAAACTATAGACCAATCAGTCTCACCTTAATAGTGAGTACTCTGATGGAGACCATCCTGAAAGACAGACTGATTGGCTTTCTGGAGAAAAATTGGCTCCAGGATGAGAGGCAGCATAGGTTTATGTCAGGGAGGTCCTGCTAAACTAAACGACTTCTTTAATTGGATCTCTAGGACAGTGGACAAAGGCCAGGTGGTTGATGTCCTGTATGGACTTCAGCAAGGCATTCAACTCAGTGCTTCATAGGAGACTGGCCAGGAAGCTGGAGGACCTGGGGGTGGGAGCTAAGCTTGTGGGATGGGTCAGAAGTTGGTTGCAGGACAGATGCCATAGGATGGTGGTCATGGGACAATTCTCAGCTGCAATGCCTGTGAGCAGTGGGGTCCCCCAGGGCCCAGTGTGTTCAATTTGGTGTTGTTTAACATGTTCATAAGTAACATCATGGAAGGGATCAAGTATAAAATCTGCCTGCTTATGGATGACACCAAGCTCTGTGGGAGGGTGGACATGGAGAAAGGAAGATAGGAACTCAGGAAGGACCTGTCTAGGCTAGAGAAATTGTCTGGCACTTGGCAACAGGTGTTCAACATTAAAAAGTGCAAAGTTATGCATGGGGGGGATGCGAAGAATCAGGGGACCAAATACTGGCTAGGCAGAGTCCAGGTAACCAGGCCAGAAGAAGAAAAAGACCTGGGAGTAATAATCACAAGTGACCTGAAACAATCTTCACACTGTTTTTATTTATTTATTTTATTTTATTTAGCTTTTGTTGACCGGGTAAGTGCACTAGACAAATCCTGCCTATTTTCAGGCACGACCCGGGGGGAGGGGGAATACAGATGAATGCCAATTGACCTTGAACCAGATTAAGCTGTTGGTGGTATTTTTAGTGAACGAGGGAAATTTGGCCAGAACACCGGGGAAATTTCCCTACTCTTTTCGATAAGTGCCATGGGATCTTTAACATCCACCTGAACTACCACCAATCCAGGCAGATGGGACCTCGGTTTAACGTCTCATCCGAAAGACGGCAACTCAGAAGTGCAGCACCCCTCTCATGCTGCACTACAGTGTCAGTACTGGGATATTAACCCAAGTGCCAGATGTGGGAACTGAACCCACAGCCCTCTGATCTCCCGGCCTCAGAGGAGAGTGTGCTACCTACTGAGCCACTGACACTGCATGGTTTAAAAGCAGCAGCCAAAGCAAATTGGATGCTGGACTGCATATCCAGAGATATTACCACCAGGAAGACTGAGATCATTCTGCCACTGTACAGGTCACTGTTAAGACCACACCTCAAATACAGTGTGAAATTTTGGTGCCCTTATCTTAAGAAGGATATCAACTTGCTGGAGACATCATCCAGAGAAGGGCAACCAAGATGATCCAAGTTTAGCAAGGCAACACTTCTGAGGAGAAGCTAAGGAAGCTTAACATGTACTCCCTTGAGGAAAGATGGGATGGGGAGACATGACTGAGACCTTCAAGTAACTTAAGTGTATTAACAGGGTGAGCACTGAGGGCCTCTTCAGCCTTAGCGGGATCAAGACCACTATGGGGCACAGCCTAAAGCTGGTTGGGGGGAAGGTTTAGAAAGGAGATGAGGAGTCACTTTTTTATCGAGAGGGCTGAGGCCAAGTGAAATGAGCTGCCACAGGTGGTGGTGTCCCTAAACACAGTAGACAACTTCAAGAGGGGTTGGGACAGGGTGAGGGAAAAATTGCAGGTTGAAGGAGAGCGGGTGGGGGTGAGATGGGTAAGTAGAGGGAGGTCAAAAGGGAAACAGGGAAGGGGGCAGGTTCCTTTGTAAATATATAGGGATCTGTACGATTGAGCAGACTAGATAGACCGAAACACCTTTATCTGTTGGCATGTTCATATGTCAGTATGGGAAAGGGCCAAAAATAGCAGGACCCTGAATTTGTTATGGGGATTCTAGATCGAGTACAGTATACAGTCTCCCTCTAAGTGAGGGAAAACTCCTGGATCTGACCTTGGGAGGCCCTTTGACAGCAGCAGGTATTCCAAGTATAGGGAAAGGGGGGAATCTAAAAAGATCAGAAGTCTCAGAACCATGAGTCAGCCCTGAATAAACATCCTCCAAGGAATTCTCAAAGAGGTCTGCCAAAAGGAAGAGTGTCATAAACCTTTGCATCTAACATCTAACATACCTGAATAACCACATATCCCAATTCTGAAAAATAAAAGGGAGACATGAAATATTGTTGTTATACTTTTCACTGTTCATAAACTATGCTGTTTGCTACATATCATTATGTCAGATTTGATGCAATAGCTTTTACTTTACTCTGAAAAAATTGCAAGAGAGGTATTACATTTTAAATAACAGAAAATACAGATAACTATTTCTAAGAAAAAGTGAATAGCAGTATCTTTTTAACTGCTTTATGCATGGTGAAATGAGGATTATCATACTGTCACCATTTTAAAAGTGTGATGGTGGTTTAGGCCCCACGTTATACAGAACATGGTCACCCAAAGTTGCACACAATGACATTGCCTCAGGGGCTCATATCAAGAAATCTAAAGTAGAGCAGAGTTTCCGAGGCAGCAACATCTTTATTAACAGAAAACTGCTTACTAACATACTAACATGCCAGCAGAATAGGCCTAACGGTCTTTCGTGTCTGCTCGTTTGCTCAGTCCCCAACCTGGGTGCTGACCTTGCTGTCCCCCTCGCCTTCTCTGGCTTCTCCCTTCCCAGTTCCGGATATTCTTACTGCATTGGATTTTGCTTCCAGAACCCTTCCCCTGTACCTGTCCCACCCCCTCTTGAACCCCTCCACTGTCTCTGCCTCCACCAGCCCCCTAGGCAGTGCATTCCATGGCTCCACCACCCTCTCAGTGAAGTAGCACCTCCTCCTTTCTCCCCTGAATCTTCCCCCCTCCAGCTTCCAGCCATGCCCTTTAGTGGCCCCTTCCTCCTTCCTTTGAAGCACCCCGACTGTTCCTCCCCTATTTACCCTCTTCATGTACCTAAAGACCTCTATCATGTCCCCCTGGTCCCTTCTCTCTTCCAATGTGTACATATTTAGCTCTTCGAGCCTTTCCTCATAGTTCCTGTCCCCCAAGCCCCAAATCATTTTGGTTGCCCTCCTCTGGACCCTCTCCAGGAGGTTAATGTCCAGCTTTAAGTGTGGCCTCCAAAACTGCACGCAGTACTCAAGGTGCGGCCTCACCAAGCAGTTATACAGAGGGAGTATCACTTCCCTCCTTCTGGAGGTGATCCCCCTAGCGATGCATCCCAGCATCCTGTTGGCCTTGGCTGCTGCCCTCCTACAAGTCTCAGAGTTGTTCATCTTGACATCCACCACCACCCCAGGTCCCTCTCAGCCATCGAGACTTGTAGCATCTCCCCAGGTGTACACTTGACCTGGGTTTCTGGCCCAGGTGGAGTACCTTGCATTTCCCTGCATTGAACCTCAGCTTCCACTTTCTAGACCATCTTTCCAGAGCCTCCAGGTCCCCTGTGGGCCACCCTCCCCTCCTCCCCATCCACCACTCCAGTTTGAGTCATCTGCAAAGAGACTCATCTCACTCCTGATTCCTGTCCTTATGTCAGATACGTAGGTGTTGAACAGAAGGGGCCCAATGACTGATCCCTGTGTGACCCCACTAATGACCCTCCTTGGGGATGAGACTATCCCACCAACTACGACCCTCTGGATCCGGTCCTGGAGCCAATTGCCTATCCATCTGATCATCTGGTTCCCCAACCCCATTTCTCCCAGCTTATCCAACAGGCCCACGTGAGGAACAGAGTCAAATGCCTTGCTGAAGTCCAGAAAGAGAACATCCACTGGTCTACCCAGGTCCAAGGCACTTGTCACCCAGTCATAGAACTCCACCAGGTTTGTCTGACACGATTTCCCCGGGATGAATCCATGCTGTCTATCGTCCAGGCACCCTGACTTATCCAGGTCCCCCAGCCTCTCCTTGACGATGCCCTCCATCACCTTGCCCACCACCGAGGTCAGGCTGACAGGCCTGTAGTTCTCTGCCACCTCCCTTGATCCTCCCTTGTGGATAGGCACTATATGCGCCACCTTCCAGTCTTGGGGCACCCACCCTGTCCTCAGAGAGATGGTGAAAAGCTCTGCCAGGGGTTTTGCCAGGACATCTGCAAGTTCCTTCAGCACTCTGGGATGTAATTTATCCAGCCCCAGTGCTTTCTCCATCTTAAGGGAGCTGAGGGCTTCCCTCACTCTCTCTGCTGTGATTTCCACTTCCGGTAACCCTTCTCCCTGCTTAGCCCTCCCCCCACCTGCCAGTGATGCCTCCCCCTCTCCCCAGACCTGCCGATGGGTAAGGGTCCCCCCCTCCTCAGTATCTCTTATCTGCTTATCTGATTAGCACCTACTATATGTCAAATTGTGCCATGTCGGTATTCACAAACAATATAAGGAACCACTATGTGAGCTCAAATAACATACAGTATAAAATCAACACAGGAAAACACTAAATTATCATATGGTACTGTGCTATTAAAGGGCCATAATAACTCGAGAAGAACTTAGAAAAGTATAATGTGCGGACGCAAAGCAGCTTATATTTCTCACTAGCTCTATTTCATGATTCCTTTATTTATAATTGAGGTCATATGCTTGGGAACAGGAGAGATGTTCCTTGAGGGTTCATCATCTTCTATTGCTTCTTCGAACCTGGGGCCCGATATTCAAAAATGGGCACAGTGTAGCACAACGTTTTGTGCTGTGCTTGCCCACCTCCATGACCCTGAGGATGCTATATACAGTTGGATAGCACACCAACGCTATCCAACTGGATATAGGGGCATATCAGTACACCGCTAAGCCAAGTTATACTGCCCCAACATGACTCCCCCCAGTACAGGGAACAGTGCAACCAGACTTGATAGTGCCAGTAGCTCCCAGTGTGATATTCAGATGACCCCATACGAATGAGTCCATTGAGCATGCAAGGCACAAAGGGGCTATTTGCATGCCCATTTTGGACACACTTGCTTGGAAAGTGGAGGAAAGTTTGCATCTCTGGGACCGGCCCCACCCCACTCCAATCACCACTCCCAGGAAAGAAAAATGCTTCCTCATTGGCCCATAAAAAGTGTCATAGTGCTCTGGTGCCCAGTTGCAACCCTACTGTGCAGTTGCTTTCCTGATCACTGTCTGTGAATTAAATTAATATTCCCTGGTAGTCTGTGGTCCCCTCACCCTCTGATCACTGTCCCATGTATTAAATTAATAATCCTTGTTGGTAGATGGTCCCCCGTCCTCCGATCACCATCCCGTTTATTACATTAATAATCTGTGGTGGTCTATGGCCCCTCTGTTAAAACATTCCCTGGTGCCCAGCAGTCCCTTCCACCCTCCATTTGCTGTCATGTTATAAGACATTCATCTCCATGGTGTCTAGTGGTCCCCTTAGTCTGCAATCCCCTGCCTATTATGCGGCATTCATCCCTCTGGCATCCAGTGGCTTCCCCCATCACTGAACCCTGGCTTCACAGAAAGAACCATATTCTTTGGTGGCCAGTGGCCCCATCATCCTTGATGCCCAGCACCAGTGAAAGTAAAATATCCTGGTGGCTACTGGTGCCTCCCACCCTCTGATCACTGGCCTGTATATTTGAAATGATGTCCCTGGAGTCCAGTGGTTCCCTTCACCCCTGATCACCGGCTCTGTATGAAACCACTGAAGATAACTGGAGGTACTCTCAGAAGTGTTTAAGAAATAAATAAAAACTACAAAATTAACCCATATTACTTGGCATCTAGCGGTATCCCCACTCACTGATGTCCACCCCTGTACCAATGTAAGCAGTCTTTGGTGTCTAGCAGCCTTTCAAATCATGGGTACTGACCACCTACCCTACCACCCTCACACCTGAAATGATGGTGCCACGGAAATCCACATGGCAACTAGAACAGTACACCCATCATCTACTTGGCCAGCCGCCATATGGAAAGTCAGAGAGCGCACATCCTATGTATTGTACAGTGCAGCATCCCCTTCCCGAATTTACTGGGTGTTGTTTTAGGTTATATTTGATCCATTTGTCTACAGTATGCCCATTTGAAATGCTGGCATCTGTGTGTGTGTCTATGCATGTAATGTTTTATTTTCCATTTGATTATAGCCTTAGTAGTTGTTAGAAACTGCTTAATTACTGTAAGTGGATGGATCAGCTGACCAGGGGGAGAGCTATTTAAACCATGGGTTTATGGGTAAATGGTAGCTTGTGCTCAGTCATAGATTGACCCTTGTGGAATGAGGAACAACTTTGCTTTGTTCTTAAGAGCAAGTTGACCTCTGGTATCCTGTGGGTGTAAGCAGAGACTCTCATAGCTGGTATACCAAGGATACGCTCTTATATTTGTTTAAAGAAAGGAAAGATAAAATACTGCTACCCTGAAGTGAACTAGTCAGTTGGTTTCACCATACCAAGGTATATTCCGGACTCATTTTGTTTGCCATTATTTTTCTTTGTTTGTGTGTTTGGACAAAATGACACTATCTGCACCTTGCACTGGATTAATATGTGTTGTTTCAGTCTCTACAATAACAGTAGTATCCTATATATGGTGTTAGCAGTGGGGTACCTTGTATGGATTATGTAAGTGCAGTGTTAGTGATCATGCCAGGATCCAAAAGGAAGTGACGCAGATGATCCATGGAAGAGACGCTGGAAGGGGGAGCCAAGGCCCAAACGTCCAAAGAGGCAGTATGGCAGACAAACTAAGAGGTGCTTCCAAGGACGAGGATGACCCTGTTGTGAAACCAAAGACCTACATTGTCACACTACTACAGCCAGCAGGTATGGATCAAACCAGGGAGGTAATGTCAGATGAGCCCCCTGAAGGATTTCTGGAGTTATTGTGCTAGCTGGCAGTTAAACAGATTGAAAGTGAATGACAGTGGGAAGGACAAGAGGCCTGGTGGACAGAGACTTTCTAAACACTACAAAGCCAAGGGCAAAATGTGGGTCAAGATGCCACTGAGCAAGAAAGGGCTGGTGGCTCAACTGGCCTGAAAGACATTAAATTGATGGAACTTGGACCTGATGATGAGATAGAGGCCTATCTAACCACTTTTGAGAGAGTGGCAAGAGCCTGCCAGTGGCCCTAAGAGCAGTGGGCCATTCAGTTACTGCCATATCTGACTGGACCTGCCCAGCTTTCTTACAGCAATATGGATGCTGATCATGTGGGAGGACTACTGCCAAGTAAAAGAAGCCATTCTGCAAAGACATAACATTAACAAGGAAACCTACAGATAGAGATTTCATGCTGTGGCATACCAGATGTCCACCTCACCATGAGAGATCTACATTCTTCTGTAGGACCTTTGTAACAAGTGGGTGCAACCAGATGGAAAGACCATCCAGCAAATGTTGGAAATTTTCATCTTGGAACAGTTCATGAAGATCCTTCCTGGGGACCTCCAAGTCTGGGAGAAAGAGCATCACCATGAGACTGAGTGAGTAATCACTTTAACAGATGATTTTCAAGCAGCTGATCCAGCCCAGAATTCCTCATTGACAGCCCCCCCCCAAAAAAAATGCAGGACTGGTAAGCCTTTTCAGGGGTGCAAGAGTAATCCCAAAACAGAATCCAGACCTGGTAGAGGAGAAGAAATTCCACTTTCTGAAATAATTTGTCATGACTGTAAATGGGTTGGCCACATTGCACGATGATGCCCTAAGAAAAGATCTCAACAATCTAAACTATTGTTACACGAGGTCCCTGCACCCTTATTGGTACCCTCAGAGGTACACTGTAGACAGCTAGTGTTTAGGCATATGTTATACTATTATAGAGGGCTAAGGGCATCTACCGTATATGAGTAGATGTCGGGATATGTACGCATATTATTGTAATACACTTTGCTTGCTAATACACATATATTCTTCTATGTACTGTATTTTCTGTGTATTTCTTACTTATAAGATGTTAGGACACCTGTGTCCTTGGAATAATTATGATATATAAGTCGGCACTGCCACCTTTTGGTGATTTGTACTACTACACTGAGTTACGTAAGACTTTGTATAAGAACTCTTTTGTTTCACAAAACTGATGACTACTGCAAAATTGTATAGTGTTATCTTGGACCATGGAGCCTCCTCTAATTTAGCCAATAGGGCTCATCTCTGTAACTAGAAATGTTTATATCTTACAGTAACCATGGTAATTATCATAGATATATAATGTGATACACTAAGTCTTGTACCTCGGAGATCCCAAGAGACACAAAGAAACCTCGAGGTATAGGGAACGCTTAGCACTGGCTCCTGGTTCGTATTGGTAAGAACTGCTTAGGGCAACCGTGATTTTATCCTTTTGGTAGTAATAAACAAGTTTATTACTCTAATGCAACATGTCTGTGATTACTTGCATTCCCAATATTGCCAAGAACCTGAAAGTGAGGTTTAGACCTCCTGACAATTGGCGACCATGTCAGGACACAATATTTGGTGTTTGTAAGCTTTCACTAGTTGCTACAACTTTCTCTTCCCAATGGGGACAGTAGGTGTACACTTCCGTATCACCTCTCCCATTTTCAAACCAGTTTGTAGTCACTTACAAAGTCTGGCTGTTTTTCTCAGGTGTGGTCGATGCCGACTCGACCCACTCCATAGCAGCTTTGAATTGTAAGCCTACAAATTCTACAGTAGCCCGACTGTGTATAACGTGCTCCTGCTGTGGATCGATACATAGCATGGTGCCTTTTTCACAGTTTGATTTTTCATTCCCTCCCACACGATGGCCACCATATCAAATATCTGTGCAGAACAGGGTCAATTACAGGGTCAATGAACAACTCAGCACAATGTAGGAAGGCAGTTGCAAAGGCCAACAAAATGCTGGGTTGTATTGCAAGGGGTATATCCTCGAGGAGGGAGGAGGTGATTCTGCCACTGTATATGTTATTAGTTAGACCACACCTGGAGTACTGCGTGCAGTACTGGCGTCCGTATCTGAAGAGGGACATTAAGTTACTGGAGGGGGTGCAGCGCAGAGCGACAAAGATGATCAAGGGGCTGGGGGACTTATCATACGAGAGGAGGTTGAAGGAGTTGAACATGTACTCACTGGAGGAGAAGAGAGACAGGGGTGACATGATTGAAACCTTTAAATACATGAAAGGAATAAACAAGACGGGTACAGAGGGGCTGTTCAAAGTAAGGAGGGAGGGCCACAGGGGCCATGATATGAGACTGGAGCGAGGAAGATTCAGGAGGAGATGAGGAGACACTTTTTACAGAGAGGGTGGTGGCTGGTGAATGCGTTACTGCTGAAGTGGTATGCAGTAGAACAGTGGACTGCTTCAAACGAGGATGGGACAGGACAAGGGGAGGGTTAATGAAGGGGAAGGGTGGAAGGGAAGGGCAGCTGCAGAATAAGGGGTACTAGCTGCACATTCGAGCAGACTTGATAGACCTCTAGGCCTTTATCTGCTGGCAAATTTCGTATGTTCGTATGTTCGTAGAACTGAGACTCGATGTCTCGAACTTCCTTGCCTCCCATGGAGGATGTGCTGACTTTGCATGGGATGCAAGTCAATCTGACAACCCTATACTGGGGATTTCAACCCAGTACACAGAGATGAGACAATCAACCAATAAGCATCAAGCTAAAGGGCTGATGGTCGTGACTCTCTACACTGCTCTGGAAGCCTCCGAAGTGAGGTTTCGAACCCTTGATCTGAAGATTTCATCTCTTAAGCAAGATATGGGTCTGCAGTAAATGGAATGTATTAGACTGCAGCAGAATCTGGAGTCTGAACTTCAAACGCTGCGAAATGAAAAGGATTCACTTTTGCATCATTCAGCTCAAGCCGGAGAACAGGAACTTTGTATGTTGAAGCAGGAGTGTGAAAGTTTGAGACAGGATAAGGGACAGGCATTGCATATGAATGACTTGTTAAGTACTGCGAATGCTCAGTTGAGTGAGGAGATGGGAGAGCTACAGGAAGAGATAAACCAGGTAAGTAATGACTTAGAAGTGGCTACTAGGGACAATCGCGAATTGAGCGCCATGTATAGAGTGTTGCAAAAGCAAATGCAGGATGAGATTGATATGGGTGTTGCAACTGTGAGTCATGCTGAATGTAAAAGTATGATGGCAAAACTGCACCATCAGCAGGAGGTTCTGGCTGGACATGTTAAGGTTATGGGAGGCGTAGCCCCTGCCTTACACACGTCATCTGAGGGGAAGGTATCAGATGACGACATCTCTCAGTACAATGCCCAGTCACACCCCTACTATGGCTAAGAAACCCCATCCAGCCATTCACAACTTGACGGGTCCCCACTCCACCCACACCATGTCAGACATTGTCGACGTCATGACACCCATCATGGGAGATGCCAACATGGTGGCCCCATGATGGGGGGGGAGCAGAGGTCTAGCCCCGACGGCACCACTGATAGCCGTTATTAATGTGGAAGATAGGCAGGAGATAGAAACAATGATTGAGAATGCAATAGGTAATGTACCTCTTCCTGAGAGACGTAAACGGGCCATTAAAACCCAAATTAGACAGCTTCTACAGGAGGCTGGCACTCAGGATGGTATTGTTCGTACTGTGGCCGAGGCTGCAGCTCGGGCTGCCCTAGATGGTGCCTGAGATAATCTACCTCTGCCTGATCGGCCTAATAATCCCCTACAAATGGCCTACTGTGTTCAGCAAATAGCTGACAGTATCGGTCGAATGAACCCATCTGACAACCTCAGCTGACACCTGGAAAGGTGCGTTCTAAATGCGAGTTCCTTAGCCTCGCTGCAGAATATCAGGTCCAGATACTACTCCAGACCATTGATCCTAGTTTGTGGGCCAAACTCCCTGATGCCATCCGCCAGGACGGCAACGCCACTTTTGATGAGGTTGCAGCTGAGCTCATTTCTGCACACAGCCCAGGTGTAGTATGAGTAATGCTTGCTTATCCTGTAAAACAGAATGCAAAGGAAAGTCCAGCGACTTAACACCAGTGACTCTGGATGGCCTACCGAGCAGGAAAGCACCTAGCACAAGAAGCTGCAGATGTAGATCTTATTGAATATAAGACCCTGTTCCTTAGGAACATGATTCCTACAGTACAAGAAAAGGTAGAGCCAACCATTTACCCCAACATGGACAGGTTTGCCGATATCCTTTGGAAAGCTGAGAGAGTTTACCAACTTTACATCCATGATCTGGGCTCCGGTTCCAAGAAAGTAGCCGCCATGGAGCCTATCCAAGAGGTCCGACGCACTACATGGTGGAAAGGCAGGCTCAACATCAACAGCCCCTCCCCGCAGACAACCAACACCCCCAACTCACCCAACAATAACAACAACCACAACAGCAACAACAGCAATGGGGTGGTAACTGGAATTATCATAAGAATAAAACACATAAGAACAAGGGCAAACAACAACAGCAAAGAATGGGCCCTTCATGTAGGGAGATAGCCGAAGAGAATTGGAAATTCCGAGAGCTCCTGGGGCAAGTGCGCTCTGTGGCAGATGCTGTTCCCACTCACTCCCTTGTGGCTGTACAGCTGGCAACCCAAACTCTGATGGGCCATGGTGACACTAGAAGTACAGGCCTTCAGGCCCATGCAGGCCTGAACCCAGAAGCTCCTCCCTATATAACATCAGTGCAGCATGGTGAAGTGGTTCAAAGGAGCCAGGCCCAACCTCTCCATGCCCCCAGCTGTACAGATTGACAATTACAGGCCCCAGTCCAGATTGTAAACAAGCTGGTCTTGGATACAAACGGAAGGCCCTGCACCGAGGCCGAGGTCGGGGGCCGCCTACTTGTAGTCTTACTAGATACAGGTGCGGCTGTGTCTGTATTACATGATAACCATCTGGACAGATCCCCTTGGTCCACCAGACGGAGGACCAACATGTCAGGGAGTGGACAGTACTAGGTTACCTGCATACCAGGCTCTATCCTTGCCGGTAGAGTTAGGCCACTTAAAGGCCTCACACACCTTCCAACTGATGGTAATGCATGATCATCCTAGTATCATAGGGATTGACTTCCTTGCACCACACGGCTGTGTGGTAGATTTAGCTAACATGCTATTGATACAAATTCAGGGTCAGTGCCACACTATCTTGATCCCTGATTCATACGTTGAGGCAACAATATCTGCTAACAACAAAGAATATGACGTCATAGATTTGTTCAAAAACCATGAGCTTTTCCCAAAGCTTCTCCCCATTTTGCAATGGCATTTGTAAGCATTTGCAATTAACAAACATGACTGTGGCAGAATGCACACTGTCATAGAAGTGTCAGGCCCAGCACATGACAGGCAAAGGCAGTACCCTTCTCCAACTGAGGCCTTGCCTTCTCTCAGAGAAACTATCAAGTCACTTCTTAAGCAAGGGGTAATCAGAACATGCATTTATACTGCTAATTCCCCAGTGTGGCCCGTGAAAAAAAACACAGGTGCCTGGAGACTTACTATTGACTACAGGAAACTGAACCAGGTCACCCCCAGTTGTTCACCAACTGCAGCATCCGCACCTGATGTGCTATGACTTTTGACTCCTGACCTAAAATGGTTCAGTGCACTGGATATCTCCAATGGTTTTTGGTCATTACCATTGGCCTCTAGGAGTCAATATAAGTTTGCCTTCACCTTTGAAGGAAGACAGTATACATGGACTTGCTTACCACAGGGATTCCATAACAGCCCACCCCTGTTCCATCTGCATATGATGGACACCCTTGAGGGTTTCTCTACTCCCCAATGTCTCTTGCAGTATGTGAATGACCTGTTGCTGGCAACTGCCACACAGGAACAACACTTGGATCTCTTGGACAAACTACTGACTCTCATTCAGAGGGCAGGCCTAAAATGCAATCCAGCAAAAGCACAACTATGTCAGACAGAACTACTCTTTCTGGGTCTAAAAATAACTGACCAAGGTCGAAGCCCTACCTGGAAGAAGATACAAGGCTTGCAAGACTTGCCATTGCCCACCAGTGTGGCAGCTCTTCGATGGTTTCTAGATATGGTGAACTATTCAAGAGATTTTATCTGTGATTTTTCTCAGAAAGCTGCTCCTCTGTATGAGCTATTGAAGAAGGACATCTCATGGACTTGGAGCCCTATACATACCCAGGCTGTGATGTCACTGAAGCAGGCCTAGGCCTCTGCCCCAGCTCTTGTCAACCCCAATCCACCACTACCGTTCCATCTGGAATGTGCCACCTCTGACATTGCCATGTCAGCAGTGCTGGCTCAGAAGGTTCACGGCACCCTGAGACCTACTGCATATGCATCACAGCTCTTGACCCCAGTGGAACAGAAGTACAGCCTTTGTGAAGGGAACCTTCTGGCCACCTACTGGGCTGTCAAGCACTTTCTGTATATCATTGGGTACTCTCCACTGATTATTAACACCAACCACACCCCAACTATCTTTCTGCTCTCAGACAGAGTCAAGGATGGGTCAGTCTCTAATACCAGGCTGACACACTGGTCACTTCTTCTCCAGGACAGAGACATACAGGTGCACCCAACAAAAATTCCATCTATGCTGGCTCATGGACTCCTTTTCCAAGGAGAACCTCATGACTATACACTGCAGTCACCTGATCTTCCAGATCCAGGTCCTTTCCTCCCTGCCACGCCACAAATACTTGACAACACCTCTTTGTGTCATATCTTTACTGATGGTTCAGCATCTTACTATCAGGGAGAACAAATTGCAGGGATGGGCATTCTAGTGATTTACCCTTATGGGAACACTGTTAAAATTTCTAAGCATTGCAGTGTAGCATCATCACAGTATGCAGAGATGGCAGCAGTGGCCTGTGCCCTCAAGTTCATCCAGCATGGGACCGAGGATACCATCATTTTTACAGACTCTAATTGGGTTTGTTGTTCTCTTACAGAATTTCTTCCTTTCTGGCAGAAGAACTCCTTCCTCTCCTCTGAGGGCAGCCCAGTGAAGTACAAGGAATTGGTAATATACATACATTCACTGGCACAAAAATTTGCACACAAATTCTATGTACACAAAGTTAAAGCTCACTCTCTCCATGATCCCTATCATGCCTTCAGTGATACAGCAGACACCCTTGGCAAGGAAGGGGCCCAAGGGTGGGACACATGGATGATGAACCATTCAGAGGCCAATGCGGCCGTACATATTGCAGTAGTCAGGAAAAAACCTGAACCCGTTTCCCCCTTGGACCTCTCAGCAGCCCAACACGTTGATACTGAACTCAAAGAAGTGTTCAGATTCCTTGACAAAAGTACCGAAGAGAAACTTCCCACACATAACCCCTACTGGAGGCATGAAGGTAAGTTACACTTGTCACCAGATGACAAGTTCATCTGGTACCAGCCAGATGATTCCACCACCAAGTTGTGGGAGGTCCCCAGATACCTTAGGTCTGAAATTTTGCACCAAGTGCATGATACACCCACTGGTGGGCACCAGGGAGCAGAAAACACCCTCCAGAGGCTTAAGACTACCGCCTGGTGGCCTGGTGTCACCAAAGATGTCAAACAGTACATAGATAATTGCCTTGTTTGTGCGCAAAACAACCCCATCCCCACCAAAAGAAATGCCTAACTTTTACCATAACGACACTCTGGCCCTTGGCATGCCATACAGATTGATTTTGTTGGTCCCTTAACCAATACCAGCAGAAATAACAAGTATGTTCTTGTGGTAACTGACCTCTTCTCCAAGTGGGTTGAAGCTTTCCCCACTAAAACATGCACTACTAAAACCACTGCCTAAATCCTGGCGGAACAAATTTTCTCCAGGTGGGGCCTGACTCTTAAGGTAGACACTGGCAAAGGAACCAGTTTTACAGGTGAGTTAATGAAAGAATCTTTTGAACTGCTCAGAGTTCAACAAAAGTTCCACATACCCTACCACCCCCAATGTTCAGGTCAAGTAGAGAGAGCCAACAGATGGATTAAGCAAATGCTTTCCAAATTTATTGAGGACAATCCCAAAACCTGGGATTCCCTACTGCCGTTATTCCTTATGGCAATTAGGGGCACACCCTCAGCCACCACCCAGCTCACACCCTTTGAGGTGATGACTGGAAGACAGATGAGATTACCTGAACACCTGTTATTTGACCTGCACACTCCCACTGCAGACCGAGTGTCTGTAGAGCAATATGTGGAAAAACTCAGGAAAGACCTTATACACACCCATCTGTATGCTGCTAATTGCATGGGTGAGGCCCAGCAACAGTCCAAAATACAGTTTGACAAGCATGCACAAGAAGTGGATTGGCAGGTTGGAGACCAGGTAATGGTCCTCCAATTTGCACATCCCAACCATTTCTTCTCCAATAAATGGGAAGGCCCATACCCCATTGTCAACAAGCTCAGTCCGGCAGTCCGGCAGTCTATCAAGTTAGACTCCTGCACAATAATAAACTGACTGACAAATGGTTACATGCAAACCAACTGAAACTGTACAAAGGAGTTTAATTACTTTTCCTCACCCCATTGGGCAGAATAGTACTGATTTACTAATGTTTGATTTTCCTTTTCAGATACACTGACAAGATGGCTATCTTGTTCCATTATCTCCTCATCTCAGGAGTTATCTCCTGCATCCAAGGCACGGTACCGAACCTTCTACCACATCTTGATCATCCAGCATCTCCTTCAGAGGGAGTATCCATCAATATACCCGATAGTCTGATTACTGTCCAGGAAGGTTCCGATGCTTACCTCACTGCCTCGGTTGTCAGTTCTGATAAATCTACCCTACAAATTGAGTGGCAAACCACATTGCAAGGACAAATTCTCCCTGTGGTCAAACTCTCCAAAGGAACTTTCCAGGGTTGGCCCAATGCTAAATTATCCCCAAATGGTTCTCTGTCCTTGCTACAAACTGCTCTTAGACATTCTGGTTTATACAATATTGCTGCCTTAATCGATCCTTCGCATTGTAATTCTCTGTCTAAAGATACTGCTTGAAAATTTTGTGCTGTACACCACATGGCTTCTGCTGCCATGTATCTCTCTATGTGTTACCACCCACTGATAGACAGCTTTTGGAATGTCCAAAGCATGCCCCTGGTTCTCACAGTGGTCTAAAAGCCACTGCCCTCTCTGGTTCATTGATTAATAATCTACAATTTATGCATATACCTGTGTTGTTTAATCTTACTTACTGGAATATGAAAGAATTTGGTATGTGTCACAATACTAACACATCAGCATTTTATAGTATGTTATTGGTTGATAGTTTAGCTGCATTTCAGATATGCACTCAAGACCCTATTGCCGGGGTCCATACTACTGAACATAGAGGCAACTTCAGGAGAAAACCCAATCCTGATGATCAAAGTCATAAACGTAATACACGTGAAGTTAACAGATCTGATGTCACAGGTGCAGCAGGTACTGTCACAGGTCTCTTTGGTACAGCTATGTCTATTTGGAATAAGGCAGACATTGCTGCTATCAAATCTCATTCTGCCAAATTTCAGACTGGTTTGGTCAATAATATACTACCTCCATTATTGCATGGTGTGGATTGCCTTAGTCAGAAAGAAAGATACACTGTATACAATATGCATGACATTGCTAAGGCATTCACAGACTCTAAAGACAAGATTAATGCACTTATTGCACAGAATAACACAGAAGCAGATAAACAATACATTGCTAGAGAGAGTCTCTGCTCTGCCTATGGCTCATACATTATCACTACTGTCAACAATCTCTTCCGTGATCTAGAATCTGGAAGAATCCCCTGATACCATACATGACAGACGCATTTCCAAATGGTATTGTCCATGATGTAAAACTCCTAGCTGTATTGCTATGTGTATGCAACAATCTCTAACCATTCCTCTTTCTACAGCTAGAAACCTGGGGTTTGTGACCAGACACCCTAACACTGGTCTTTGTTTCACTGCTAAGAAATGTTCTATAAGAGATACAATGTTTCTTTCTTTTACTGTCTCTTTACCACGCTTTGATCCCACTACAGCCTTGTTCGACAAGCTTGCACTGGTACATTCCATGGACACCTGGATGAAGACATCTACAGAGAATGCTTGGATCTACCACCTCTACTGGTTTTCCATCCTTTCCTGGACTCCTGGATCGCTCCACACATGGACTGCTGTGCGGAAGAAACAATACATTTACTTGTGTCTATGTGATATATTTGATGTTATTCAACCTGTCTGTGGTTTTTCTTCAGATAGCATTGATTGGACTTTTACCATGAACGATGACATCACTACAAATGGCATGGATTTTGCAGACTTAACCTTGGCTCCAGATAAACTTTATCGATCATATCATGAGGAGGTTCATCGCCTGTCAGTACAGATTTCCAAGACAGCCTACACCTGCCTAGTACAGTTGCAAAAGTAGAGACTCCCTACTGTTCGCTCTCAGTATAATTCTGATGGGGAGTATTGTGTGGTAACTAATTTCAAAAGCTATACTTATGGATCTGAAACATGTTATTGATTCCCCCAATTTCTGTTTTGTCCCACACCAGAAAACTGTTATTGGACATACTGTTATAACCTCGTCCCCCTTGTCGATGCAGAAATCATTGATGGTAACCCCGATTATTTGCTCACACTTTCAGAATATTTACCATATTTTAATGTACATATAGATCCACTCACACTTACATTAAAATCACTTTTAGACAGGAAAGACACACCTCATCCACATCAGCAATAATATGACCAAGGCCAATGAAGCTATCCTTTCATTAATTAATGATGGTGATATGAATGATGAATTGACTAACACCTGGTTAGAAATTACTTTAAAAGGTTTTGTTATTATGCAAGCATTTTTGATATGTTTCTTGATCATAATGCTATGCTGCCTATGGCGCACACTGCGCCAACACTGTGAGCTGCTCGAGTTCCTTTACAAAGCTCATGCATCAGGTTTGTAAACAACCACTGCTCCCTGACCTTTCCCTAGACTTGCCTGTGTTGTCCTTGGAGGCAACGGGGGGGGGGGGAATGTTACATGAGGTCCCTGCACCCTTATTGGTACCCTCAGAGGTACACCATAGACAGCTAGTGTTTAGGTATATGTTATACTAACATATAGGGCTAAGGGCATCTACCGTATAAGAGTAGATGTCGGGATATGTACGCATATTATTGTAATACACTTTGCTTGCTAATACACATATATTCTTCTATGTATTTTCTGTGTATTTCTTACTTATAAGATGTTAGGACACCTGTGTCCTTGGAATAATTATGATACATAAGTCACCATTGCCACCTTTTGGTGATTTGTACTACTACACTGAGTTATGTAAGACTCTGTATAAGAACTCTTTTGTTTCACAAACTGATGACTACTACAAAATTGTATAATGTTATCTTGGACCATGGAGCCTCCTCTAATTTAGCCAACAGGGCTCATCTCTGTAACTAGAAATGTTTCTATCTCACAGTAACCATAGTAATTATCATAGGTATATAATGTGATACACTAAGTCTTGTACCTCGGAGATCCCAAGAGACAAAAAGAAACCTTGATGTATAGGGAATGCTTAGCACTGGCTCCCAGTTCGTATTGGTAAGAACTGCTTAGGGCAACTGTGATTTTATCCTTTTGGTAGTAATAAACAAGTTTATTACTTTAATGCAACATGTCTGTGATTACTTGCATTCCCAATATTGCCAAGAACCTGAAAGTGAGGTTTAGACCTCCTGACACTATCCTTCACCAAAATGTTATCAAAGTGACCATAGCGGAAAAAGTAATGTCAAGGTTAATTGACTCAGGTAGCCAAAAGACTTTGATTCATGCAGAATTGCTCTCTGACTAGTGTAAACAAGGGCCTGGTACAGGGTAACTTGAGTCCATGGGGATGCCAAGTACTACCCCACCACCGAAATATCTGTACAAGTGAAGGGGGTATCACATAATATGAAGGTGGGGATGGTAGATAACCTTCCTGTCCCAAAGATGTTAGGGAATGATTTCTGAGAGTTCCAGCAATTGTTTACAGGGGAAAGTTAGGGAGGCAGTATAGCGCAGTGGTCTAAGGCTCTGAGCTGCAAATCTGTTGACATCCAGCAGACCATACCTGGATTTGAATCCCACAGCTTCCACCTGTATACTGTGTGACCCTGAGCAAGTCACTTAAGTTCCCTGTGCTCCCAGGTCACTCCTGTAAAAAAGCTTTCAGCTTAGTGTGCTACTCCTGGTTAAATAACTAAAAAAAATAGAAAAGATTGAACAGGTTTCGGCAGCAGTGATAACTCACTCCCAAGCAAAGTAGCAAATAGACTTGGGGAAAATATTTCTGTAGCCCACCCCCTCTCTGGTGTCTAGGGGTATGCGGATGGTAACTGTCCGTGAGGAGGGGGGATCACAGCAGAACACTATTCCGGAAATGGCTTGCATTTACCTGGTCTTGCAATCACTCACCGGGGTGCAAGGCTATTTGGATGTTTAGCTGAAAGGCAATGAAGGTGAAGCACAGTAACCATGACAGAATAACTGGAGACCACAACTTTGTAGAACAAACAGTGGGGGTCCCATTTAAAAGAAGAATTAATAACACTCCATGGAGAAAAAAGGTGAGCTGAGGTTGGCAGTGCATATACTTTGGACTGCTATGATCCCATATTTCACATGGCACACAGTTCATATGAGCAGACAGTTCACGGTTTCTCACAGGGCATTAATCTGATTTCTCCAACACAGGCAGTTTCAATCCCCATGTTCACATTGGGCCAATATGACTCCTCTGCTACCCTTCTTCCCTTACCTACTGGCATCAGTTCCCATAGAAGGGGCTGACCTTTTAATTCAGGGCCCCCATATTCATCCTAAATCCCATTGTGGCTGGCTCACTGCAACTGTTATGAATGGAATGAGCTGGCCATTCAAATCAGAGCCACTAGTGCCTTTCGATCTCCCATGATGGCTTCTTGTAACTTTTTTGGGGCAATTGTCCCCAAGACTGGCAGGCAACATGTCCCCAAACAGGTACACATAGCACTTCATCCTGGTTCAATCTACTCTCACTCTCTGTGGGGCTTCAGAGCTGGAAGCTCCCAGTGATACCCTTCTCCAGGTCTCTCTACTTGACTCAACCTTGCGCCTCACATTCAGGCACCAGTCCCAATGGGGCATCCTGCTCTGATCCCACTTGGGTGGAATATCTTGGGGTCCCACATGGGGCTCAAACTATGGCCACTGCCACATCCTCCCATAGGTTTTCTGTCTCTACACCTGGGCCTGGTAGTCTTACAACTGTCCAGAGAGGGCAGTCACCACCACTCCCGTCCTCTTCCACTGCAAACTCTCTCGATCTCTCCCTTTACTTTTTACGTGCCCATGCTCATATCCTGCCCTCCCATGGCAATGTCCTGCCAGCAGAAGGTCCCCAGAAGGTTGTACAGGATTAAACCTTTCCTGGCTATACCTTCCAGACCTCTAATCCTGGTTATACCTTCCAGACCTGAAAAAGTACTTACACAGGCACGAACTGTACCCACTAACTACCCATGGGTATGAACTGTACCCTGCCTTAGGCTGTAACCCCACAAGGGGGGGCTACAGTTGCTTTTCAGGACCCCAAGCTATTTACCACCCATAATAAGGTAAAAAAGACCAAAAGAGAAAGAAGGCTGCAAAAAAAGAAAGGAGCAGCACAGAAACAGACTGACTTAGCAGAGACTGTACAGAATACTGAACAGGTAGTGAGTCAGGATGGTACGTCTGTTAAAAAGGCAGATGAGTTTATGAATGAACAAATCAATGATGTGTCTTTGCAACCCATATTTTTGTGAGCTCAGGGGGAACAAAAAGAGAAATAACCCATGTACAAAAAAATCAGCAAGTTATTTTATAGAGTATGTATCCACCCTGAGACCCTGGAACAGGTCAAGCAACTTGTGTTACCCACTTAGTACAGAGCTAATCTTCTTTACTTGCCCCATGTCTTTTCCCAGCAGGGAAAAAGGGGAAGGCATGCACCTTAGCTAGACTGCTGCACTGTTTCTAGTGGCCTGGGATTCACCAGCAAGTAGAAGACTTTTGTAAGGGGTGCAAGGAATATCAGCAGGTGGCAACTATCATGGAGAAGGATAAAGTCCCCCTGATACTTATCCCTTTGGCTGATACCCCATTTGAAAAAATTGCCATGGATATTATGGGCCCCCTTGATAAAAGTGCTCAGGGTAACCACTTTATTCTAGTTGTATGTGATTATCATACTTGATACACTGAGGTGATTCTTTTGAGGAATATGACCATTCCCCGTATTGCAGAGAAACTGGCTAAACTGTTTAACCAAATGGGTATCACATGAGAGATCCTCACTAGCCAGGGAAGAAATTTCAGTGCAGCCTTCCTGAAAGAACTGTACTGGTTAGTAGGGGTTGTGGCATTACATACTTCCCCATATCATGCTTAGGCAGAAGGGTTGGTTGAGAGGTACAACAAAACTTTAAAAAGGATGTTACGGAAGTATGCACATAATGAGGGCAAACAATGGGATATTTTTCTGCCATATCTCTTACTTGCTTATCGGGAAGTACCTCAGGTGCCTACTGGGTTTTCTCTCTTTGAACTGATGTATAGGAGACAACCCAAGGGTCTTCTTTATGTGGTCAAAGAGGTTTGGGAAGGGCAGCCTTGTCACAAGCTGGAAGTGATTGAGTACACAATCAATGTCAGAAAAAGGTTGGTCAAATTAGTGTTGCTCAGATAGTATCCTAGCAGTTAGGATGCCGCCAAATACCTGCCTTTTGGCAGGATAGTGGATCTGGTCAGATAACAGCACTATTCAACCATGGATCTGACCGCCCCGGATCCAGGTCGGATCCCTCTGATCCTGAAGTCAAATCCAGGAATCCGATGTCAGATCCCTGGATCTGACATCAGATAATGTGGGATCTGACATAGGATCCAGCCTCTGAATTCATCCGGGGTCCCAGGTTGGATCCCACTCGGATAGTGCCACTATCTGATGGAGCACAGTTGAATCCATGGAGGCACTATCTGAGCAACACTGGGCCAAATGTGTAAATAAAATCACATAATTGTGAACAAGAACAAGGACAACAAAAAAGAGTATTACAATAAAGGTACAAAGGAGAAGGAATTATGGGAAGAGGGCATGGTCTTATGGCTATTGCCCTCAAGTGACAACAAGTTACTGGCCAAATGGCAGGGTCCTTTTAAGGTTGTAAAATGGATGGGGCCAGTAATGTATAAAACTGAGACTCCAGGCAGGCAGACTAGCACTAAGATGTATCATGTAAATCTGCTGAAGGCCAGGGTGGGGAAACCCAAAGAGTCTTTATCCCTTACTATCATCCCTGACAGTGAGGATGGGGGATCTGGAACATGCCTACCAAAGACTGGTACCAGAGGACAAAGAATCAGTAAAAATCAATCCTGCCCTATCTGATACCCAGGAAGTACAAAGGCTATTAGGAAAACCCAAAGAGACCTTTATCTTAGTTTCTGGAAGGGTGACATGTTAGAGCATATGATACATACAGGAGATAGTGTAGCAATATGGCAAAAGCCCTACAGAATTGCTGAATGAATCGAATCTGAGGTTATAAAACGAATCAGGAATATGCAGAAACTAAGTACAATTGAGTCATCTAAAAGTGATTGGTGCTTCCCCATTGTTATCATAGAAAAGAAGAAAGGTGGGTTACAGATCTGCATGGAGTTCCAAAAAATATATCAGGTGTTCAAGTTTGATGTGTACCCAATGCCCCATACTGACGAACTGGTAGACCGTTTGGGAGAGTCCCTGTACATATTCATCCTTGATCTTACAAAAAGGGTACTGGCAGATTCCCTTGGAGGCAGCCTCAAGGTAAAAAAGTGCTTTCGCATCTCCAGTAAGTTTCTTCCCATTTTGCACCATACCCTTTGGAGTGCATGGTACTCCTGCATCTTTTCAAAGCTGACGGATAACATTTTCACCTCACGTTCAGTGTATTCAGCTGCCTACTTAGATGATGTGGTGATCTAGAGTCCTGATAGAGCCAGCTATTTGCATCACCTACAGGCAATTCTACAAGCTACTCAGGAAAATGATATGACTATCAACCCTGCCAAATGTGCCTTGGCAATAAACAGGACCAGGTATCTGACTTTTATCCTGAGCAACAGTCAGATTAAGCCTGAAATATTAAAGACTCAGACATAGGTATATAGATACATAGATATTGACAGCAGATAAGGACTGCTTGGCCGACCGAGTCTACCCATTTCACTGCCTAACATACTATAGTAGTCCCTGGTAGATCTGCAGTTTACTCTCTCTTCCCTATTGCTATGGTACCCTTTTGTCTATCCCATGCGTTCTTGAATTCCCTCACAGTTTTTACCCCACAACCTCCTCAGAGAGAGTGTTCCAAGCATCCACTACTTTTTCAGTGAAAAAGTACTTCTTCATGTTGCTCCTCAGCCTACCCCCTCTAACCTCATATCATGCCTTCTTGTTCTTGAGGCATTTTCTTTCTGAAAAATGCTTCACTCTTATACCTTGTTTATACCCCTGATGTACTTCAGTGCTTCAGTCATATCTCTCCTCACTCTTATTTCCTCCAGTGAATGCATATTGAGATCCTTTAGTCTCTCCTCATATGACTTCTGGTGCACACCCTGTACCATTTTTGTTGCCCTACTCTGAACCACCTTCACTCTGAACTTGTCCTTCCAGGAGTATGACCTCCAGAACTTGACACAGTACTCCAGATGTGGTCTCACCAAGGATCTGCACAACAGCATAACCACTTCCCTTTTTCTGCTGGTGATACCTCTTGTTATGCACCCTAGCATTCCACTCACTCTCGCTACAGCGTATACTGCTCCTTTGGATTCCTGTGTCCCAAATACAAGATTTTGCATTTCTTTGCCTTGAATCCTAGCTGCCACACTCTTGACCACTCCTCAAGTATGCCAAGGTCCTTTTTCATTTTCTCCACCCCCCCCCACCCCTGAGTGTCGACCCTGTTGCAGATCTTTGTGTCATCTGCAAAGATGCATATTTTGTCTTCCAGCCCCTCTGCAATGTCACTTATGAAGACATTAAAGAGGACTGGCCCCAGCATCGATCCCCATGGCACCCTGCTGCTCACACCCTTTTCTTCAGATTGAAGGCCATTTACCACCACCCTTTGTATCCTGCCACTCAGCCAGTTTCTGACCCAGTTTGCTGTCTTGGGAGCCCACTCCCAGGATGCGCAACTTATTAATCAATCTCCTATGTAGGACACTGTCACAGGCCTAGCTGAAATCTAGGTAGGCCATATCCACCGCCCCTCACTTTTCTACCTCCTTGGTCACCCAGTCAAAGAAATCTTTTAGATTTGTTTGACAAGACCTTCCCACTGTGAATCCATGCTGCCTTGGATACCGTGCTCTGCTAGATTCCAGAAGTGTCACAATCCTCTCCTTTACTATTGTCTTCATCAATTTCCCCACCACTGAGGCCAGGCTGACTGACCTATAATTTCTAGCCTTCTCCCCCCCACTCCCACTTTTGTGGAGAGGGACTACATTTGCCCTCCTCCAGTCCTTTGGAACCACCCCTGTCCCTAGCAATTTGTTGAATAGGGCTGTAAATGGTGCTGCCAGCACCTCTCCAAGTTCTCTTAAGATTCTGGTATGTATCTCATCTGGCCCCATACACTTATCCACACTCAGGTTCCCTAGTGCCTTTAGAACTCTGTCCTCTGTAAATGGACTGGTGTCCACCTTCCTTCTTTTGGTGCTTCTATCACTGAGCTGTGATCATTTTCCTTCCCTTTCCTTTGAGAATACTGAACAAAAATATTTGTTCAGGATTGTTGCTTTTTCTAGGTCTCAGTATTGAAAGGAAACTAGAATAAACTCCACTGTAGGCACCTGGGTAATAGCAAAAACATCTGCTTTATTGTATTTTAATCACACTTTGTGGGAGGGCGATGATTTCATGACTCCCGCCATGTCTTCAGGCCCAAAAAAACAGTATTGTGTTTCTAAGTAAGAGTAAAGGAAAAACATTGTTTACTAAAATTTTCAATGAACATTTCTTTCTGTACATAAGGTTACAGAGTCCCAACACCACATTGCTGCATGATTGCCATATTACTTCTGTCATGATTACTAATGTTAATTCAATTCAGTATTATCAAAAGTACTCTACCCACACTCCCTAGTGAGCAACTTGTTTTACCTAAATGTATCAGTGATAACATTAAGAACCTTCTCCCTTCTGTTAAATTAAAAATCACCAATACTGTCACTAGAAATACCTCAGTATTCACTCGTTTTACTTAGAAACACAACACTGTTATTTGGGCCTAGTTTCCTTTTAATACTGATATTTTGCAGTGTTTTTTGGATGACCCAATTTTTTACAATATGTTTTTAGCTTGCAGGGCAATCTAGACCTCCAGCACACCTCAGCTTTTTCTAGGTCTCCCTCTGTGCATCCCCGTTCCTCCTTTTTTAACATGACAATCCCACCCCTTGTTCTCTTCCTTTCACTAATGTACCAGGCAGTGGCTAGTAGCTCCATACTGTGTACTAATAAGCACATACAGGCATTTTTGGGATTGGCAGAGTACTACCACTGCTGTGTGCCTACTTTTTCAGAACTGGCAGCTCCCTTAAATGGCTTGAATGCAAAGAGACAGCCAGATGAGATAAAATAGACCACAGAATGTATGATGCTTTTCAAACTATTAAGGCTGTTCTCTCTTCTTCCCTAGTGTTGCGTAGTCCAGATTTTCATCTTCATTTTATAGTGCAAACTGATGCCTGAGAATGGCATAGGGGCTGTTCTCAATCAGGAAGTAGATGGAAAAGAGTACCCCATATCTATAGTAGTAGAAAGCTCCACAAAAGGGAACAAAAAGTTTATACTGTGGAAAAAGAATGCCTTGTCATTAAATGGGCCATTAATGCCTTGTAGTACTATTTGTTGGCACCATAATTCCTGTTGGTAACTGACATACTTTAATAAAGGAGTTTTTCTGAAACACATCAAGGTGTGCTTTTACCTCTGGCACCTTAATAAAAGGTGGCACTTTTTCACTTGAAAATGTGAGCAGCATCTTACTTTATATGGAGGAGGTGAGTGCTATATTTTGATTTGTTCACAGGTTATGATTTATCTAGTGTTGCTCAGATGGTATCCTAAAAATTAGGATGGCAACAGATACTTCCCATTTGGCCAGATAGTTGCCTGTGGTAGGACAGTAGTGCTATCTGGCCATGGATCCTATCCTCTAGAATCCAGTGCATGGATCCTAAAAACACTGTGTATCCTGTGGATCATAGCAACAGATCCAGCTCAGATCCTAACTATCTGACCTAGGATCCATCACTATCTGATCCTGGATCTTAACTATCTGACCTAGGATCCCTGAATCTGATCAAGGATCCCTGTATCCTAACTAGGATCCATCGCTATCTGACCCAGGATCCTCTGTCTGTCTTTGGTAAGATTTCTAGTAAGATCCTAGGTAGGATACCAGCACTATCTGACAGATAGTGGCAGGATCTACAAAAGCATTATCTGAGCAACATTAGATTTAGCTTTAAGCACCCCATCCCTGTGTGACCTCTTGCTTGTGTTGCAGTTTTTGTGTGCTTTTGAGTTATCCCAGGGTCCTGTCTTTGTCATTTTCTGCTTTGCTTGTGTTATTTCAGGCTTTACATGTAGTTCTTTGTTCTAAGTCATCTGCAGTCTCCTAGTTCAATTACAATCCTTAAATGCTTACATCTGGATCCTAGCAAGGCAGCCACTCCCTTTCATGTTCTCATGGTTTAATTAGTTGCTCAGTTCAGCAGCATGCTGCTGCCTAGTTTTCAGTTTTTATAGGCTCCTGTTTTTCCCTAGCAGTTTCATTTGTTGTTCTCTACTGCCTCAGCCTACCTGGCCTTCAGTGCATCAGCAGCTAACACTAACCTCCTTGATGGATCTAGTAGTAATAGTAGTAGTATTTTACTCACGAAACATGAACAGGTATGCAATCCTGTTGAGCCAATGCTCATTTACAACTGACACCTTTGTGTAAAGATCTGGTTTCAAGGATAACATTTACAGAAGTCAGTACAATACAGTGTATACTATACAGTCATACAGTACGATCAGTACAATCATAGTTGTTTACATACGTACCTACACATTCCAATTAATAATCTGGATCTGGTTGGCATATGTTCGCCATTTAGTCCAAATATATATCATTCAGTCTCATTGTGTCCTACTTGTCATTTGATGTCTCACTCAGGTGTTCAGCCTTGCCTACATTTTGTTTCTACCTTGTGCACATGGTTGTCAGGCATTGGCTTCACACTACTCCTGCACTCAGACGCTTGCCAGCCATGACCACATCTTGGCTTCCAGGACTCCCTGCCCTTCATGCCGACAGTCTTGCTGATAGTCTTGATCTGCTCCCTTAAAGTCTGCATATTGAGGTTGGGTCTCTGGACATGGGTGGGGTCCATGTCTTTCTGCCTTTTGGGTGAGATGGCTCTATGTTCCAGGGGATGCTTTGGCCATGAAGATCTACTTGGCAGCATCACTTGATGTAGCACTTAAGACTTCAGCTGCTGGAGGGTGAGGCCAGTAAGTCCAAGGGGGCTCCTTTAACTGTGCAGACCATGTTGGTAACACATTTGAAAGCTAGTCTCACCATTACAGTGACCTAAGGTTCACCTGATCTCTACCTACTTCCCTTCCTCTGCCCTTTAATGGTGAAGATTATACAGTTATGCAGGTCTCAGCTCCTCAAAAGCCCAGCTGCTATGCATTACCTGTCAAAGAGGTTCAGCTTCCTCTCTAGGCCTCCTCTGGATGGAAGCCAGGTACATGCCTTTCAGTGGTTGTTGCTCTCCTCCTCTTACCTTGAGGGGTGGGTCTTCTTTGTAGGGAACTGCCTTTAGCTGCAGAGAACGGCTTGTGGCACCCCCATGGCAGTCCTGTTAGAGGAATAGAGTGAGAGCCCTTCCTTTAAAATTTTCACCTTGAATCAGGTCTCTAAATTGTGGTAGCTCAGCCATCACTAATTGTATCCCAAGCCTGGTGGGAAGGTGACCAAGATCTTAGATCCCCAGCGGTTTCCTCCTCATAGTGGGTATTTCCACTCCTCCATGCCGAAGGTCATGAAAGTTTAATAGTGTACACAGCATTCATACACATGACATACCAACATTTAACCCTCTGCTTGCTAACCCCCTTTTTTCCTTTTTACCCTCCCTCCTTCCCCCTCTATATTTAATGCTCTTTTTCCTATTTCCCTTTATTTCTACCACCCTTCTTCTTTTATTAATGTGCACCCTGCTGGGTCCCTACTCTCTCTCTCTCTACTTCAGTCTTGGGGGCACAGTTTATGCCTCCTTGAATCCTTCTGCCACCCCCTTGGCTAGTCTGGATGTTCATCACACCCTGAATGTTCTTTCCCCATCAGCCCATCCACTGAGGATCTTCACATCATATTACCCTCACCCTGATTGCAAGCTCCATGAAAGTGGCAGCTGGCACAGCCTTCCTTTCACCTTCTTGGTAGGCCACCACAGCCACAGAGCATGATCCTGTACTGACTGTGGTCTGTGACTGTCAGACAACAGCCAGTCAAGAAGGTGAAGGAGGGCTGTGCTGGTCATGGACATCACAGAGCTTGGTGATTGGGATGAGGAGGTGACGGGTGAGGGTTTTCAGTGTGTGGGCATGTGGGGATTAGTGAGTGGTCAGGGGACCACCATACCACCAGGGCTTACTTCAATTAAAATGGAATGGGTATTCTGGGAGTGGGGGAACATTATGCCATCAGGGCTTACTTTAACTAAAATAGGATGGGTGCTAAGGGGCTGCTCACATGCAAATGAGCCCATAACAGGCATGCAGATGGCCCCTTAGCACTTTACATGCCCAATGAGCTAATCTGCATGCTTGGGCAAAAAATGGCCCACAGAGGATGTGGCACTATCCTGTTTCAGGCAATGCTATCTCTTGTGAGTCATATGCAGCCTTGGTCCATGTTGAGTCAGTGCAGATCCACTTAGCACTGTGCCAACATGGTCTAATAGTCAGTCAGTTAATGCTGCTCTGTAGTTGAGCACTAACCATCTGAATATTGTTTACAACTGCTTGTGCACAATCACAAATGCAGCACAAAGAGCTGCACTGCAATTGTGCCTGGTTCTGAACATAGGGCCCATAGTTTCTGACTAGTAGGAAATAAAATAAGTCTCGCTGTTAATAATGAAATGCTTCCTTTTTTTGGTGAACAGTTGGGTTTCTCTGTTAAATGTTGACATCTGGTTGAACAGCAAATAGCTTCTAAAATAAAAGGCTAAAAGTATGCTGTTTACAACATCCACTGTGTCTTTAACTTCTGTGATTTATAATTTTCCTTTAGATTCTCCAGTGTTTGCTCTGCTAAATATTTCAGAAAATGCAGTACTTATTGTAGTTTGTGATATCACAGTCTGTTGTTATGGTAACCTCTATAAGGCTACTCACTGGAAATGTTTTTAAGGAATAAAGAGTATTTAGGTGCTTGAGTGCAAATTTGGAGGTTTGCAAGGTAATGGCTTGCAAGGTAATGGCTATGTTGGAAGCTTGCCATTTATTTTATTTTTTTTTTTTAATAAATGTGCTTTATTGAATTTCATTTGTTAATAATACACAGAATATTACAATGACATGACATACATTACACAATTACCCCCCCCCCGGCAGTCGTATATTACATGGTGTTTCAACTGGTATTTTCTATACAGTATCAAACATTACATCATTCGTTGATCATCTTTTGTTCTAGCAGAGTCCACAATAGCTTGTAAGGCATCAAAGTTCCCACACCATTTCTGGAATAACTGGAACCTATGATTCTTTCCTCAGGAGGGGTTCTGTTGCCTTCACAGTGCCCTGACAGGGTAGTAGTTCCCAATGGGACAGAGAGTGTGAACGGTCAAGGTATCTATATTTGACAGTCAATAACACATTCATTCAAATATCTTCAGAATATCAACAAAGTTGCACAAGCATAACTCCTCACCAAGTTGTGGACACCCATTCAATTCAAAGGCTATACCTGCAGTCCAGTGGACAGGAGCAACCAGACATGTCGCTGTCTGAGCTATATAAGCCAAGTTCCTCCAGTCTTACTCAGAAGAATTGTTTCTTTGCCCTACCATCCTCCCCTCCTCCTCCTACTTCAGCAGCACACCTCTTTCCTTGGGGATCCTTCCTAAGGTGTCATTAGCCTAAGGGAATTATTTTCCTGTGACACCTCTAGGGGGTGATACCCTCTTCAAGAGGGTTCCCTGGCCTTCAAAGTACCTCAACAGAGTAACAGTTCCCAATGGGATACAGAGTGTAAACAGCCAAAGTATTCGCATATGACAGTCAACAACACATGCATTCAAATACTTTCAGACAACTTATTTATTTATTTATTACTAGGAATACAAATACCTTTGAACCAAGGGTTCTTTCACAAAGGTTCCGTGTCGCAATGGGTGCAAGCAAAACAGTGGTAAGCTACAATACAAGGTCAGGAGGTTAACATAGAAGTAAGCAGAGATAAGATACAATACAGGTCAGGAGGTTAACTTAGTAGCAAAATACAGTACATGTGTATAGACTAGCACAGTAGCAAACAGTCAGTGGCAAATAACAATGCACAATTAATACAGGAGTATATATAGCAAGACACAGATACAAATGAAAACCATCCTAGGGATGACAGAAGTGGAGCAAGGGGTTGGGGATAAGAGGAGAAGGAGTGGGGAAAAGGTGGGGTAGGCAGTCAAGAATTTGACATTATCATAAGTACAAGAACAGAAAGATAAGTGCTAGGTAGTCTGTGGGTGGAGCAACAAGAGGTAGGGTGATAGGGAGGGGGAGACAGGAGGAGAGGAGCAGGAGAGGGGGTGGAATGGTAGGTGGGAGGTGAGAGGGGTAGAATGGTAGGTGGGGGTGGAAGAGAGATGGGGATTAGCAGGGGATGGAGGGGCAGAGAGAAGTGGGGAGGGTAGCAAGGGAGGAGAGAAGAGGAGAGAGAAGGGAAACAAAGCCGTAAGACTTTCAACAAAGTTGCACGAGCACAACTTCTCACTAAGTTGTTTATGCCCATTGAACTATATTTCTATTAATCAATACTGCCAGGACTTCTAAGCATAAATTAAATAGAAAGGGGGAGAGAGGAAAGCCCTGATGGGTATCATTTTGCAAAGAGAACTCAGATGACAGTACCTTGTTACATTGCACCTTTGCTGTGAGTTTCGAGTACAACAGTTTAACCTTTCCTATGGTGCCAAGCTTTTGGTGACTAATTATTGGATGATACCAGTCTGACATACTTTTGTTGCTGAGATGTTTGTTTTGTTTACTTTGTGATTTTAGTATTGTTAATGTACCTTGGTTTTTGAAAGGTGCCATACAAATAAAGTTTATTATTATTATTAACCCATTTGATGAAGTCTGCTGGGATATTATATTTCTGGAAGACTTTAAACAAATATTGCCAGTTAACCCCTATCAGATGGTTTATTTGTGTCCAGTGAGGCCAGCACTTTTGGTGGGGGGTGGGGTGGAACTTCCCTGGATGCAGAGCCAATATGAAAGAGTTTCCTTAGGTGGTTGGATGAAACTCTTCCCCAGTGAATCCCTCTTGTTCTGTCCCAATCACTGATGACCAGATTTTGTGTAGTCAAAGAGCTATTGCTTTGGCTAGTAGTTTAAAGATTGATATTTAGTAAAGACATGGGCTTGTAGTTGGACACTAGGCTCTCATCCTTTCTGGGTTTGCCAACACTGATATAACTGCTTGTTGCAGGGTGTGGTCTAGGTTCCCTTTCTCATAGGCTTCCTGATATAGAAACTGTAGGTGTGTGGTCTGTACCTCATTTAGGGCTTTGTAAAAGTTAGTAGAGAGCCCATCTGGCCCTGGAGCCTTATCCACTGTCATTGTATCCGGTGCCTTTTCTATTTCTTGTACCCTGAGTGGGTCCCTGAGGATTTCTTGGCTTTCCTCATCTAGAGTGGGTAGTGGTGTATCAGCCATGTATTTATCTATGTTCTGGGACTCTTGTAGTGCCAATGGTGTAGAACTGTTCATAAATATTCTGAAACTTTGCCACTATTTCCCTGGGTCCCATCATAATTTTTTGCATCTGAGCCAGCTGAATATGTCAAGTAGTTCTTGTTGCTTCCTGAGCCTTTAGCTATAGTGGTAATAGACTCCCTGTCTTTTCTCCCTATGAGGCATATCCTATCTTGGCTCTAAACAAGGCCATCTCTGCTTGCTCCCTGTTTAGCTGGTGAAACTACTTTCTTAGGATATTGAGTTGCTGCTTAACCTGCTCTGGGGTTATGGCTGACAATTGTTGTTCTAGGGATCTTTTTGACTTAGTATATCACTAGTTTTATTTCCCCTTTGAGGTGATTCTGATTATTTCCCCTCTTATGGCACATTTGTAGGTGCTCCAAACTGTCTCCATTTCATTTACTGTCCCAATGTTTTCTTGAAAAAAATGTTTCTGAAAATTCTTTCAGCTGGGTGACTGCACTGGTATTTTGAGAATACTATTGTTCAGTTGTCACAGCTTGTCTAGTTCTGATTGGGGTCTGTTATCAGTTCCAGGTTAACTGGGGCATGATTAGATATTACCTGTGAGAAGATTTTAGTTTGGCATAATCCTTGCAATAAATCATGGCCAATTAAAAAGAAATCTAATCTTAGGTTTATGCCACATGGCTTAGAGTAGAATGTATACTCCCTGTCTATTGGGTGAAGTATTCTCATTGAGTCTATTAAATGAAGGGAGTTTTGCATCTCCTTAAGTGCTCTCTGGTTTGGAGACACTTAGTCTGCCCTACCTATCCAACTCGTTATCTAGTTGAGTGTTCCAGTCCCCTGCCTTAATAATTTGAACCTTGGGCCAACTACTGAACTGCAGCATTGAGTAAAGATGCTGATATCATCCTTGTTGGGCTCATACATATTAGCCAGTACTATTGCTTTCTCACAACCAGGTGAAGGCTGTGTTCTTAGCAATGATTATGGCTACACCAGCTCTCTTAGAATCTAACCCTGTACCATAAACTAGACCAACACATGATGATCTCAGGAGTTGTTCTTGAGGCATAGTTAAGTGGGTTTCCTGAAGGAAAACTACTGATGAGTTACATCCCTTCAGGTGTGTGAGTATTCTGGAACATTTCCCTGGAGAGCTGGCTCCCTTAAAATTCCAGGTTATGAATGTAAGTGCTACTCTGGCCATTTCAGAATATAGGAGTATGATGGGTGCGTCACTTCAGGTAACTTTGTTGTGCCAAGTTGCAAAGATGTCTGTCATCTATCTTGAGTGAAACCAGATTTCTGAGTGACCTTGTGGTTCACAATACATCTCCCCTTCTTGTGTGTCAGGTAATCCCTCCCCCATTCCCTTGAACCATTGCCCACAAAAAACAGAAAGCATATAAATCCCTCCCTCCCTCCCAAATGTGCCCCCTCTCTCAAACTTGTTCTTAGTTCCTTTAGACATGTAGCCATAGCGGCCCAAGCCCAGTTATCAAAATCCATCCAGGGTGGAGACACCTTGAGACTGACTATATCACTGTGGTCAGAGGGACCACTTGCTTTACACCTAAAATGAAAACTGACCTGTTTTAACTATGGATTGGGAATAAATCTTTGCCACTTTTGGATAGTGTATTCGTTATTATAATAGATGCTGCTATCAGTGTACAAGTTACTGCCTTGCCCTTGATAGCATTGTCCCATCCCATTTACAGGATGCTAGACAAAGGCTTGGAGTGATAAAGCAAATTTGTAATGTTTAGTCCATTCTAACATAGCATTAAGTAACTAAAAACATTTTAATATGACCTGAGTTCAAACAGCACACCTCTTGAGAGGAGCAGTCAGTAACATGACTTCTCTTAGTTCATGACAGTTCCAATTCTGTTTTTACCTGGCTGCCATAGATGTAAAAAACTTCCTCCATCCTACAAATAGTCTAGCAGGCCAAGTGAAGAGCTACACCAGAGGCCATCTATAATGGTGGTCATTTGAGAAGCTTGCTCCTTGGCTTTCTCATGTATTGGCCCTCCTCTGCTTGATCTGACATGTGCCTCACATTTGATTCTGTTCCCTGTGATCTAGTCCATGGTTAGCCACTCCCCTTAGACTTCCTGTGATGGCCCAGTTTGTTGGTAGGTCTGCCCACATCTGTGTTCCCTGGCGTCTCACCATGAGGGACCATCAGTAGAACTGTACTTCCTGTGCAGTGGTTCCCAGCCATGGCATAATATGCGTCTGGTCAGCAAGGGTCAGGGCATGCAAGCTGTGGTGGCAATCGGAGTGTTCATGAAGCCCTCTGAGAATGGTATGCCTTCTTGAGTGTCCCATTATGTCAGAAGAGTTCAGTTGAATGGCAGTCAGTGTTAAAGAAGGGCTTTTGACTGCGCATCCCATAATTTCCCATCACTCAGGCAAACATTAATAGTAAAACAAAGAAGTTAATGTGTAGAAACAGTACTGTGACACAGTTACCTTCACCAGCCTGTTACTGATAAGGCATCTGAGTCAATTGATTAGCTTTAGTGGTCCATACTATCTGTCAGCTCATGGCCCCAAGGCTTACGAAAGAGTTTTGGCAGGATGGTATGGAGTTGGTGAGATGCTGCTGTGGCTGAATCATAAGTGCTGGTGCCATGGGGTAGATTAATGATGAGTCTAGCTAGGAACATGACTTGAAATTTCGCTACTTCCTTTGGAATTTTTGCTTGATTTCCTTATAAGCTTTTTGCTTCTCCCGAACACTCTGAATGATGTAAGTAAATATGTAGTACCTTGAGTTGTTCCACTGCAGTGTCAAATGGTATCTGGCTGCCTGCTGAACTGCAGTTTTGTAGTGCTGTGTGAAAATAAAATTCTGCTGGTGGAATTACTGCGAAAGTCAGAAATTTGCTTTGGCAAAATTTCAGAATGCACTTTGGCAACTTTTCCAGAAATTCTGACTTAGAATGGATGAATAACTGTATGAATTGCAGAATAGTGTATTAAACTGTGGAAAGAAATTCAGCAGAACTGATCACTGAACGTCATTTATTTATTTATTAATTCTCGGATTTACAAATACCTTTGAGCGCAGGATAGCTCATTTACAAAGATTCCACATCAAAGAGTGGAACAGTAGAACAAACAGACAAAGGAAGGCAGAATGTACATTTACAGATAAACAACAAAAACAGCACAGTACCAGAACTGTACATAAATTCTCAGATAAACGTTATCACACAAATGCAAAAAAAAAACAAATAATGGTTGGAACGGAGGTAGGGGCAGGAGATTATGGGGGGTGGGGTGGGGTGAAAAGGGTAGCAGCCCAGAAGCTTTGTCAAACAAAAATGCATGGAAAGGGAAGGGGTGAGGAGGGTAGCAGCCCAAAGGCTTTGTCAAATGAAAATGTGTGGAAAGGGAAGGGGTGAGCATAGAGAGAGTAGCAGGAAGGATAAGAAGACGTGAGACAAAGGAGATAAGACAGAGATGGAGGACAGGAGGGCAAGAATGAGGATGGCTAGGTTCTTAAGTGAGCAAGGCTGATCTTAAGTTAGGCAGTTACATGTGCTCTGTAGCAGGATGTGTTGGTGCAGAAGGCATTTAAACATGGACATCCCAGTTAGGCTTGTTAGAGCGAGACCAAGGCCATTTACCCAGATGGGTGCTGTGTACAGGAAAGACTATTGTCACTGTGTAGTTCAGAACCTAGGTCATGATTACATGTTTCATGGATTGATGTATTAAAGTGCAGAATGGAATTCTGCAGAACTGTCATTCCTCAGTTTCTGTGTATCATTCCACAATTCAGACAGAAAACTTTGCAGAATAGCACAAAAATTCAACCAAACACATTCGAAAGATTCAGATTTCACCAAAGATGGAAATCTGTCAAATTTCACCCAGCTTTACAATTTTCTCTTTAAAATTTAGAAGCCTACATTTTATGGCTCTTCGTCTCTTTTTCTTTTGAGGGCTCTATGGGCTCTTTCTATTATGTAGTTCTGCCCACTGCTTGGCGGTCCCACCACTTGAAAGAAGAACTTATTAATGAACATGAATGGATTTGAACCCTGGCTTTCTGGGGATTCCTACCAGGAGCAGGCTGTTATGCTTGCTTCTGTTCTCTTGATCATATATTAGTTCCACTAGGTGCACTACTTTCCTCCTAAGATTGATTAGTTCTTTATCATCTTTAGCTGTTTTGTCTTTTTGGGAACTTACCCTTAATTCCACATCCCCATGCCAATTGTTAAAGTGTCCATGGAGGTTTTTACAGTTTTTACCTCACAGTCAGTTCTGTAAGCATCAGTTTAACCATGGCAAATTCTGCTATAAAAGTCTCTGCTATTGGACTGTCAATTAACGGGTCCGGTGTGGCACCTACCTGAGGAGAATCAGCCTTTTGTCTGTTCGAGGCCTGTGATCATGTTGAAATTGGCAGGGCCTAAGACATTTGAGATTGGCTCTCTAATGGCTGTTATGCCATTCCAGTTGAGATTTGATCTGTAAGTATTATCGCTCTTATAATTTAACATTCAGTAGCAATTGTGTGTAGTTCAGTTTAGTTTAAAGTGGCAAATGAGTAGTTTTTTCTGTGGTCCAACATGGAGTTAATCAGGTCGCGTCTGCCCCACCTGCTGCATAATCAGAAGTCTAGATACATGCCATTTGTGAGTAATATCCTGCTTGAATCTACCCACGGAGTGGTAACATTACCTCTCTCAATACCAGTGACCCAGGTTCGGTAGTGAGACCAGGTTGTCAGGGGTTGACTGGAATAGGAAGTTCAAACCTCTCAGAGGATGCTTTTCTCCTCTGGAGAGGGAGGGTCACTGCCTTCACCACAATGTTGCTACCTAGATGACCAGGGGTGGCAGCACAGTGGAGGCAGACAGGTTAGGGTGGCCATCAGTTTGGTTCACATACAGCACACCACTGTGCATACTAACACTGGAGACCCTCGCATGACAATGAACAAGGGGAAAACTAGAAGGAAAAAGTGACACTGGCACCCTAGATAAAGGACTCTGGTACATCCAGACTTCAAGTTTCCATCGGGCACAGTGGCCTCACTTCTGACTCTGCTTGAGGGGGAATAGCTACAGTGAAGGGGGATGGCCAAGACATTGCTGAGACAGATGATCCAGGGTGGGCTATAGGAGTCTGGAGAGGGTGGGTGCTGGACAGGGAGAAATATAAGTAAAACAGCTGAACCTATGCACAAGGTTAGGCCAGAGTGAATGCAAATGAGCAATAAAGTCATGAATACAAAGCACAGAGCAACTACCTGTTTAGGGTCTCTAGAAAATCAGGTATGAAAACAAGGCCTTAACTGCTCACAAATGACTTCAAGGCCCTTGCAATCATACTCTGCTCTATAAACAGCATATATCATGCTGCATGCACACACCATGGCCTACTATGGTTCTTTCAACAGGTGTTGTGTGCTGGTGGAAATGGAGATCACAGGTGCAAGCTTGATGTAGCCAAGTGCTTGCTATGTGACCTTGAGGAGGTAACCTGCCTATCCAATGCACTTTTTTTGCACTCTGGCTTCTTGTAAAATGTTATTTTGTGCCATGTACAAATATACTTGTCAGACTACTGCTTGGCTGTTAGTAGCCTAAACACTGTCAGACATTTTCCTGCATACCTGTACTAATCTGCCACTTTACATCCCTGCACTGTTCAGCCTATTTCCTTTGAAAGGAACTGGAAGGGGACAGGATCAGTTGTGTTCCAGGACAGAAGCTGCTTCTTGTTGTTTTCACAGGGTTTCTTATGGATTTTACTTGGTAGAAGGTTATTTATTTTCTTTCTTACTTCTAAGGGTCTAGCAGGGTATTGTTTTGGGGGATGTTGGAGGTTTGGAAACTGGTTTGGTGGCTGTAAGTGGGCTCATTTGTTGGATGTTTCACTGTGTAACAGGCTGCGCTGGTGGAGGCCTATTTCTTCTGATTTAAAACCTATTTGGTGGGATTTGCTTGGGGCTGGTTCTTTGGCTGCCGGGCTTGGAGGGGAGACACAGGGCTGATACACTCTCTTGAGAGTCAGGTGTAGGCCCAAGACCCACCCTCCCCACCCCTCCCTCCCCAGAGTTCTGCTAATTTATAGGGGAACACCTGCCCTGCAATTGGAGGAAAAGGCTGCAGGTGCAGCTCATGTAGTTCTAGCCACTGGGGGTTGGATTTAAAGGCTGGGATAGAGGAGCTTAGGGAGTTGTTCATTTCCCTTATAAGTTTACTGTGTTGTACTGCACCTAGTAACAGGGTTACCGGTTTACTGTGGGACTGTATCTAGGATTAGAGGGTGACCTGATTAGGCAGTAGGGGTGTATCTTGGACTAGTGGGGAACCTGGTGGCTCACCCAAGGAAACCTACTTGGAGGGGGATGGGACCACACGTCATTAGGGCCGGCATCTTTGGGAGGGTGGTGGGGTGCACAGGGTGTGGAGCAGCCATGATAGTGGACTGGGCTTGGAAGTTTGGTGGTTACCCAATGTGCTACCAGCTGGCACAGCTTAGGGAGGAGGTTGTGGGGATTAGGAGACAGCTGGGGAAGGGGAAGGTATGGTTGGGGAAGGGGCAGGAGATCTCTCACAGGGTTGCACCAAGCACTGGGGGCGGGGGATAGGGAAAGGAGTGCAGGAGAATACTGGGGTCACATAGGGATCCTGGTAGAGGGGCCCAAAGGAGACACTACCAAGGAAGCAGGCAGGTAACTGGGGCCTCACAAAGGGGGGGCCAGAGGGACAACATTCTCAGGAGCAGGCAGATGCATGGGCTGGACAGAAGGAAGCAAGGCAGGGAGGTGGATCGACCTCACGCCTAGTAACCGCTTCAACTTCTTCTTCTGCTTGGAGGATGAGGGGGTGATGTAGCCATGACAGGGTGGTTAGGGATGGAAAGGAGGGGGGCAGGAGGCGGGGGCCGGATAGCAGGAGGAACAGGGGGGAACCTGGAATGCAGGAAAATGGGGAGAGCAGTGAATCAGAGCAGGAGGGGCAGGGGGAAGAGGGAGGAAAGCGCAAGGAGAAGGACCAGTTGAGAGGAAAGGGCAAGGAGAAGGACCAGAAGTACAAGGAGGATACAGTAAAGGGAGATGAGGGTTTAGGCCAGGGGAGCACGACAAGCAAGGAGGGACTAAATGGAGACAGGAAGGAAGGGAGGATGAGCCAGGCTAGTTTGGTGGGATGGGGAGAAGGACCGGTCATGAGCAGTGAGGGGGGAGTTAGCGAGGTACAGAAGGATACTCAGGAGGAGGAGAGGCATAGGATCGGAGGGGGTGGTGGCCAGAGTAAATAAGGAGGGGGCAGCATGTGGCACCCAGATAGGGGAGGAACAAGGAGCCGGCTGGGTGGAGGGGCCAGTAGAAAGGATGAGGGACATGGAAGGGGGGGAAATGGAGGAAAAGAAGTGGTCAGAGTGCTCCTGCTGGGGGATTCTATGATCAGGGGTATCAAATGGGATAGGGAGGGAGAAGGCTGGCCAGTTAGAACAAAATGCTTCCCTGGACTAATGGTGCACAGGGTCAAGCACGAGGTATATCAGCTGGCAAAGGATTGTGGGGGTTCCCCAGACATATTGGTCCACCTGGGTACAAATGACATTGAGGGAAATAGCGAGCTAGAGATACAGGCAAGATTCAGGGAGCTTGCCAGGGTCTGTCATGACATAGGATGCACAGTTTCTTCTCAGAAATTCTGCTGTGCCAAGGGCTAGTGGGAACACAAAAGGAAGATTAGGGGAGATAAACCAGTGGCTCAGGGAGTGGTGTGAGGCCAGAGGGTATGGGTTGATGGGGGATTGGGGAGACCTGGGAGGATAAGGAGCTGTATGCTAGAGATAGGCTCCATCTCAATTTGGAGGGGAGGGGAATCCTTACGTTGAAAATAGAGGGGTTCATTGGTGAAAAGTGGGGTTTAAACTTGTGAAGGTGGGAGGGATGGGAGAAAAGGCTGTCGAGGGGGTGCTGATAAGGAGGGACTCTGTCTCCACCCCTTGGGGAGCTGGAGGATTGTGGGAAAGGCCGACTGGTAAAGTGCAGACCAGGGAAAACAGAACCCCATGGGAACACGAGCAGGGAAATAGAAGTATAGGGAAAGGGTGAAGTGTAACTCATAAATGCCAGGAGCTGGCAATAAAATGCCTGAGCTCCAGGCGAAGCTAACTGAGGGAGCGGTGGATGTGGCAGCGGTCACTGAGACCTGGGCCACCGCAGGACATGACTGGGACTTGAACCTGGAGGGTTATACTATGTTCAGGAAGGACAGCGGGGTGGGAAGGGGAGGAGGGGTAGCAATGATAGTCAAAAACTGCATTGGCATTGGGGGAGTAGAGGAGACAGAGGGAACCGTGGAGGCAATTTGGGTCACCTTGATAACAAGGGGGGGCAAGAGAGTAAAAATAGGAGTGGTGTATAGACCCCCTGCACTGGCAGAGGAGCTGGAGGAGAGTCTGGTGGCAGATGTTGGGAGACACTGCAGACTGGGCAGGGAAGGGCGGTGGTGTTGGGGACTTAAACATGCCAGGAACAGACTGGGAGACTATGACATCCTTGGTGACCAGGGAACAGAGGTTGTTGGATGTCTTTCAAGACGCGTTCCTAACTCAGCAGGTGGGGGAACCGACCAGGGAGGCGCAGGTACTGGATGTGGTCCTAGAAGACAGTGACCAGATTGGGGGCCTGGAGGTAAGGGACCCATTGGAGGGGAGTGACCATGCCACAGCCTGGTTCTGCCTGGACCTAGGAGGGGTAGAAGGCTGCACAAAGACTGAGGTAACTGACTTCAGGGGGCGGATTTTAAGGAAATGGAAGGATCCTTAAGGAGCATTTGATGGGATTGGGTCAGACATGGACGCTGATAGTAGGTGGTAAATCATCAGGAGAGGGGTGCAGGATGCTACCAGCACCTGTGCAAGAGTAAGACTAAAATGCGGTAGGGCCAAAACCTGCTGGTGGACCAGGAGATCCAGGAGGTGGTGTGGGAAAAGAGCAGCCTATAGGCAATTCAAGTGCTCAAGGAGGAAAGGATTGAGGGGAGTATGAGCGATGGCTGGAAGGGCCACTAGGGTGGTGAAGCTATTAAGGCAAGGAAGGAGCAGAACCTGGCTAGAGAAATTAGGAGAGGAACAAGTGGTTCTTAGATACATTGGGAAAACAAAGGGTGAAGGGGCAGATTAGCAGGATTAAAATAGGGAGAGATGGCACAAGACCCGGGGAGCAGGCTGAGGTACTAAATGAGTACTTCACCCTCAGTTTTCGCCAAGGAAAATGGGGTGCTGCATCATACATGGAGGAGACAGGATACTGAGGGGGGGACCCTACCGATGGGCGGTCTGGAGAGAGGGGAGGCATCACTGGCAGGAGGGGGGAAGGCTAAGCAGGGAGAAGAGGTAGCAGAAGTGAAAATCACAGCAGAGAGAGTGAGGGAAGCCCTCGGGTCCCTTAAGACAGAGAAAGCACCAGGGCCGGATAAATTACATCCCAGAGTGCTGAAGGAACTTGCGGATGTCCTATCGAAACCCCTGGCGGAGCTTTTCACCATCTCTCTGAGGACAGGGTGGGTGCCCCAGGACTGGAAGGTGGCGCATATAGTGTCTATCCACAAGGGGGGATCAAGGGAGGTGGCAGGGAACTACAGGCCTGTCAGACTGACATCGGTGGTGGGCAAGGTGATGGAGGGCATTGTCAAGGAGAGGCTAGGGGGGACCTGGAAAAGTCAGGGTGCCTGGACGATAGACAGCATGGAATCGTCCCGGGGAAATCATGTCAGACAAACCTTGTGGAGTTCTATGACTGGGTGATGAGTGCCTTGGACCTGGGTAGACCAGTGGATGTCCTCTTTCTAGACTTCAGCAAGGCATTTGACTCTGTTCCTCACGTGGGCCTGTTGGATAAGCTGGGAGAAATGGGGGAAACAGATGATCAGATGGGTAGGCAATTGGCTCCAGGACCAGACCCAGAGGGTCGTAGTCGGCGGAATAGTCTCATCCCCAAGGAGGCTCATTAGTGGGGTCCCACAGGGATCAGCCCTTGGGCCCCTCCTGTTCAACGCCTGCATCTCAGACATAAGGACAGGTATCAGGAGTGAGATGAGTCTCTTTGCGGATGACTTAAAACTGGGGGCGGTGGTGGATGGGGAGGAGGGGAGGGTGGCCCTACAGGGGGACCTGGAGGCTCTGGAAGGACGGTCTAGAAAGTGGAAGCTGAGGTTCAATGCAGGGAAATGCAAGGTACTGCACCTGGGGGCCAGAAACCCGGGCCAAGTGTACACCCTGGGGGGGGATGCTACAAGTCTCGATGGCTGAGAGGGACCGGGGGGTGGTGGTGGATGTCAAGATGAACAACTTGGAGACTTGTAGGAGAGCAGCAGCTAAGGCCAACAGGATGCTGGGATGCATCGCTAGGGGGGGGATCACCTCCAGAAGGAGGGAAGTGATACTCCCTCTGTATAACTGCTTGGTGAGGCTGCATCTCGAGTACTGCGTGCAGTTTTGGAGGCCACACTTAAAGAGGGACATTAAACTCCTGGAGAGGGTCCAGAGGAGGGCAACCAAAATGATTTGGGGCTTGGGGAACAGGACCTATGAGGAGAGGCTCGAAGAGCTAAATATGTACACATTGGAAGAGAGAAGGGACCGAGGGGACATGATAGAGGTCTTCAAGTACATGGAGGGGGTAAATAGGGGAGGAACATTCAGGGTATTTTGAAGGAAGGAGGAGGGGGCCATTAGAGGGCATGGGTGGAAGCTGGAGGGGGGAAGATTCAGGGGAGAAAGGAGGAGGTGCTATGTCACTGAGAGGGTGGTGGAGCCATGGAATGCGCTGCCTAGGGGGCTGGTGGAGGCAGAGACGGTGGAGGGGTTCAAGAGGGGGTGGGACAGGTACAGAGGAAGGGTTCTGGAAGCAAAATCCAATGCAGCGATAATATCTGGAACTGGGAAGAGAGAAGCCAGAGAAGGCGAGGTGGGTAGCAAGGTCAGCTCCCAGGGTGGGGGCTGACCAAACAAGCAGATGCGAAAGACCGTTAGGCCTATTCTGCTGGCATTTTAGTATGTTAGTATATACAATAGCCTTCATTCACCATGTTGGGAACAGTGTCCACTTGAGCAGATGTAAAATGCATGCAAAGTGCAATCAAATAGATGTAAATACATGCATTATAATGTGAAAGCCTAGCACTTGAACCCATGAGAATAAAGGCAAAGCTACCAGATGTTTCTTATTGTAAACAAAAATTTATTTACTCACACAATTTGATAGAAAACTCCACAGTTTGAAAAGAGCATGGGAGATGTAAATACCAGTTTGTGAGTTGCATATTGAGTGGGCTCCTTTACATTTTACTGTATATTTCAATTTAGGGATTCTCTGTCAAGGGACAAACCTATTTGTGAGTCACAAAATGGATTTGTGACTTGAAACTGTGCTCATTGGGTTTGGGTAAGTGCTAATTTGTCAGGTGATGATGCTTTTTAAGACAGTCTTGTATCACTTAAGTCAGTCGATTTTATTAGCTGGGTCATTTTGCTTTGCAGTTATGCTTGAACACGGGGGGGCTGATTTGGGGGTATACAACAGGAGTGTTTGTGCACTTTAAATGTTGTTGCTCACAGCAGTGGCTGGGGAGGCAACCGTGAGGTCATATGTGAGTGTCATTACATAGTTGCTTTGCAAGTAGACTAACAGTTATTTTGCAGTTATTTTTCTCTGTTACTCATAACATTGGCAAAATCCCCATGTTGGCCTCAAATTTTCAGGGTGGGCAAGTTGCCATCCCACCTCATGATCACATACATGTAAGCGGCACATTATAAATCAGACCTGAAAGTGTCTTTGGGGGGGTTGACCCCCAAAATTCAGTTTGAGTCATATTTACAAGGTGCAACTGATGTGCTTGTGGGATAACAACTTGGCCACCCTGACAATCTGAGCACAAAATAGTCATAAATGGGCAAGTTATGTGCAAAAGAAAGAAAGAAAAAAGCATGTCCAGACGCATGCGCTGAACAATCAAAATGGAGGGGGGCTGCTTCAGGCCACGTTTGGTTTGATGCACTGTGTCACAGTGCAGAGGCTTCATGAATGGCATTCATGAAGCAAGCTACAGGCCTATCGCAGTGTGTGTTGTCATTCAGTTGCTTCATGATGCACAGTGTGGATCATCATTCATTTGCTTCTTGAGAGGCAGTTATGACTGACCTTATGCTTCGCAAGCAAGAGCTAGTAGCAGATCGCACCATGATGTAATACAATGTCACACATTCCTGAATGACAAAAGAATGACCTGCTTTTGACATTGCCATCTTCCCTGCAGTAACTCTGCTGCAGAACTGAGTTGCATCATCTCAGGCTCCACAGAAGGTACTATGGCTATCTATCTTAAAAATACACAAATTAAACTTAAAAAATTTGATATGATACTGGTGTGGTCACAGTAGTATAATTAGGGTTGAGCAGTCATTTATATGTTAAACTTGAAATTTTGCACTGCAATAACTTTGCAACCATTCAAGTGAGTTGCATGAAACTTTGCATGCTTTGTCAGGGACCACAAATCTGTTGACGTGGCAAGTTTTGTTCTGGTCAGATATGTGGGTGTGGAGATACGGGGGTGGGGGTGGCTAACAAATGTGAAATGTACCATATTTGTTAAAATTATTTGTCACACCGCTGCACAAAACCAGTGTAGAATTTTGGTCTGAAATTTTTAGAGTATGTAGGTCTTAGGTCACAGTGGGGCCTTTTGAAGGTTTGGTGAAAAAATATTAATCTGTGCAAATGTTATTACATTTCACAGTTTCCCATTATTTCCTATGGGATCAGATAGGTTTCCCACTCAACAAAGGATTCTTTATCACAAATGTGGAATCCTTGGCTGTGTTTTCAGTTAGAAGTGGTAAAAAACTTAAAAAAACTTCAAAAATACCTGGATTTGGAATGTGGCAACAGTGGTCTTTATCTAATTAGGATGCATGGACCTCGACTCAGGGGTCAAATTTTTCCATTTGGTGCCTGGAAATATGTTTTTTTAAGTGGCAAAATCCTTTGTTGCAAATATCAAAAAAGCATTTCACGAAAAATTATCTTTTTTTTGTGATTTGCAGAAAAGGATTTGTCCTTTGCAGCAAATTGTGATAAAGGAGGAATGAAAAAGTATCCTTTTTCACAGTTTGTGAAGGAGGATTTATTGGGCAGCATTTTCTCTGTCACTTCATAGTTAACTAACGGTTTGGAATTTTGACCTAAAATGTTCAGGGTACAAAGGGCTTTGCCCTCAGATGTGTCTTTTGCTGGTTTGGTGAAAAAAAATTGCTTTGCTCTGGAGTTCTGTGGGTTTAAATTTTGCTTTGTTTTCCATAGGATAGCATTGTAATGTGAGGTTTAGACAGTTGTTTCTTTGTCATTATGCTGTGAAGAAACAGTTTTCAATTTTGCTCTGAAATTTTCAGGGTACTAAGGCCTTGTGCCACTGATATGCCTTTTGCTTGTTTCATTAAAATATATTTATTTGAAGTCTAGATACACAGGTTTCACATTTTGCTGTATTTTCTACAGGATAGCATTGCAATGTGAGGTGTAGTTTTGGCATTGCACACTACAGGATGGGAGCTCAGGGCCCAGAGGACCTGTGCTCCCACAGGCAAATAAGGATGCCACTACACTATCTCAAGAATTATGGATGGATGGGAGTGCAGGAACCAGAGGGCTCTGAGCTCCCACAGGGAAAATTATGGATGGATAGAAACACAGGGCCATGTGCTCCCATAAGCAAGTAAGGCTACGATCATACTATGTAAAAAGTAAGGAAATTCTTGGCAAAAAACTTTGTTAAAGCAGCAGTTGGGGTTTCAGTGACAAAAGTTTGTAAATGTGGTGTTAGGGTTTCCAACCCTAATACCCTACTTCCACACTGCACGCAGCAGCAAGTGTGGGGTGTGTGGCTTGTGGTTGTCAGCACTAATGCTCACCCCTTTCCCCTATACTGTACCCATCTCAGCTTATTTACTCATGGAATCAGGTGAGCATTAGGCCTGATAACCCCAAGCCACATGCCCCATGCCTGTTGCGGTGTGCAGGTTGGAGCAGGGATGTTAGGGCTGGAACCCTAACATCACATTTCAAAACTTTTGTCACTGGAATCCTAACTGATGGATTAAAAAATTTTTTTGCCAAGAAAAAATTTATATAGTGGTGCGATCGCACCACTATATTTAGGGTTGAGATGTCACTTCTATGTTAAAGTCAAAATTTTGCATGTTAATAACTTTGGACCCATTCAATGGATTTGCCTTATATTTGGTACATGTGGTGGGGCATGGTAGATCTCTTGATCTGCCAAATGTCATTTAGGTCAGACTTACAGTCTTTGCGCACCAAAATGCTGAAAAATGCAAAATTATCCATTTTTGGAGGCAGCTTTGGGACTTTGTACGTGGCCCTGTGTGGCTGTCATATGGCATGCCACTCTGCAAGATGGCTCATTTGAAAGAGCTTTGGTGGCCGAACATGCCACATTTCGTTTGGTGAAGAAATATTAAGGCATTAAAAAGTTATGCCACTTTTAAGTTCCCATTATAAGTCAAAGGGAAAATTTATATGTAGGTTTTACAAGCAAAGAATGGGGTTCTGGCCATCTTGTCCCACCTGGCGGTCAAATAAATTTCAGCCTCGTGGTTCAAGAATCTTTGTCCCTGAGAATTCTTTGATAGCGAGGTCTGCCATCTTGTTTCTAGATTAATGATCATAAAAACACAAATATCTCGGCTCAGGAGTCACTCCTGAAGTACAACTTGAATGGGTTTTACTCAGGGGGCTCCGATCTATCGAGCCATGCCTTTGGTTTCATCCAAAATGGCCAAAAAATAGAATCATAAGCTTTTAAATTCTTTGATCACGGCTCGCTAATGATCTTTGTTTGTGAGCCTGCAAATTCTTTGATCGTGAGATTCTTTGATCGTGATCTTGCATCACAACCTAAAGAGACAATTTTCTCAGCTCAGGGGTGGCCTAGGAAGACAAATGAGGGTGGGTTTTGATCAGGGGGCTCCGTTCTAGCGAGGCGTGGTGGTGTTTTTTCCTAAATCATCCAAAAACTCATGTTTCACCATTTTTTATTCTTTGATCATGAGCGTGCAATTTCTTTGATCGTGAGCCTGCAAATTCTTTGATCATGAGATTCTTTGATCATGATCTTGCATTGTGAGCGAGGGACAAGATGGCCCTTTGAAAAATGTTATTTTTGTCAGCTCAAAGGTGGCCTAGGAAGACAAATGAGGGTGGGTTCTGCTCAGGGGGCTTCATTCTGTCAATCCATGGTGGTGGTTTGCCGCATTTGTTTCAACATTTTGATTTTCAGCATTTTTTATTCTTTGATCGTGAGCCTGCAAATTCTTTGATCATGAGATTCTTTGATCGTGATCTTGCATCGTGAGCAAGGAATGAGATGGCCCTTTGAAAAATGAAAATTTCTCAGCCCAGGGGTGGCCTAGGAAGACAAATGAGGGTGGGTTCTGCTCAGGGGGCTTTGTACTGTCGAACCATGGTGGTGGTTTGCTGCATTTGTCTCAAAATTTTGATTTTCAGCATTTTTTATTCTTTGATCATGAGACTGCAAATTCCGTGATCACAAGCCTGCAAATTCTTTGATCGTGAGATTCTTTGATCGCGATCTTTGATCGTGAGATAGGGTCAAGATGGCCAGATTTTATAATGCATTAGATAGGCCAATTTTACTAATTTTTAACACGATATATCTCAGAAACGGTTTGGTCTTTTTACTTGGAATTTGGAGGGTGTTTACGGCATGCTCTGTAGATGTCAATTACCATGTTTACGTGTTGGTCAATATATTTTCTGTGGAGATATTGTGTGGCACACTTTACACTTTGCAGACAGTGTTTTGCATTGTTGTGGTGGCTTGAAATTGATAGGGTACCTAGCCTTAGTGTCATGGATGTACTTTTCAGTCATTGTGTCTGTAAAATGTCAACAGGTGTGGAATTGTGCAACTCCAATGAATGAAAATCTCAAATTTTAACATGTTATACCTCAGAAATGGTTTGGTCTTTTTACTTGAAATTCGGAGGGTGCTCTTGGCATGTCTTGTAGATGTGAATTATGGTGTTTATGCGTCGGAGAAAATTTTCTTTCGCGAAGATATTGCATGATGCAATGTACATATTGCAGACAGTATTTTGCCTTGTGCTGGTGGCTTGAAATGGATAGGGTACCTAGCCTTCTCTTCATGGATGTAATTTTCAGTTGATGTGCCTGTTAAATGCTAACAGGTGTAGAATTCTGCATCTCTGATAAATAAAAATCTCAAACTTTTACATGTTAAATCTCCAAGACGATTTGGTATTTTACATTGAAATTTGGAGGATGTTGATGGTGCACACACGTTTACAAGTTGGTTGGAGCACAGGGCCCATGCTCCCACCATCTTCTGTAGGTTGGTCAGGCCCGTGCTACCATCAACTTCCACAGGTTGGTGGGAGTGCAGGGCCTGAAGACAGATGATGGGGTGTGTCATTGGGGTTGTGAGGCCTAAATGTCACACCATTCTTTTTCGCTGTCCCTTCTCAATATGATTACACATGGAATGGGGTGATGTTTAGGTTTCACAACAGTGACACACCCTGTTATCTGTCAATCTGGGGATGATTGATGGGTGGCGGAGGGGCAACACTAAAGATTTTTCATTTCCCGACTTTTTTGTTTTAACCCTAAATGATGCATTAATGCAGTTTTGCATATATATATATATATATATATATATATATATCTGTATGTGTGTGTATGTATATATAGATAAATATATGTGTGTGTGTGTGTGTGTGTGTGTGTACACACACACACACATATATATATATTCATTGAAAAAACCTTTGTTAATGCATCAGTTAGGGCTGAAGCTAGAAAAGTAGGAAAATGAGCTGTTAGGGTTGACACCCTACCACCCCCCACACCCTACCACCCCATCCCACCCTCCATAGACCAACAGGTGATGGGGTGTGCCTTGGGGTTATCGGGCCTACCTCTCACCCCATTCCATGTGTAACAAGGCTGACATGATACAGTATAGCAGAATGGGGTGAGAGGCATGAAGACCCCAAGGCACACCCTGTCACCTCTTGGTCTGTGGAGAGTGGGGGTCAGGTGGGGTGGTAGGTGTGGAGAGTGCTAGGGTGTCAACCCTAATGCCTCATTTCTCTATTTTTGTCATTTCAACCCTAACTGATGAATTAACTAAGTTTTTTGCAATGAATTTCCATACTTTTTAAGAAAGTATAATCTTACCCGTATATAGTTTTGGGGAGTGCAGGGTCCCATGGTATCAGTTTTTGGGAGTGCAGGGCCCAATAGGCTCTGCTCTCCCATCTGTCCATAAGTGTACAGACATTGTAATGAACTATCATCCCACTGTGGGCCCTCCGCTCCCAGTATTGCATAATGGATGGCCCAGTAGTCTCATTACTGCATAATGGCCCTTTGCTCCTACCTACCTATGATTGTAGAGATGCAGCACAGCCCTAGATACATTTCAAGAAAGCCTTGTGCTGCAAATGGTGCACTATCTCGGTAACCATAGCAACTTTAGAAAAAATTCCACTGCAGTTATAATCATGGACTGGTAACCTGCATGTGTGCTTGGTACACCTACCTAAAGGAGTACAAAGCTGTGCTTAGTGGAAAATCTGTATCTCAAACCATTTTCAAGATATAGGCACTGAAAGGCACCGCATTCACCACAGTGTTATCCTATAGGAAATTTCTCAACTTCGGAATGATTTAACTATGGAACCGCTGCACATTGTTATACCAAACTAGCATATGTCACATCTGTGGGACACCCCCTTTGTACCCTTTAAATTTCAAGCCAAAACTCCTAACCGTTTCTTTGCAGTGAACTGGCAAAGAAACAGCAACCTTTAAAAATCCCTATTTGTGATGTGTCAAAATCCTTGTTTGCAAGCCAAATCCTTGTTTATGAGGTGTCAAAATCCTTGTTCATAAGAAATCCTTGTTCGTGAGATAGGGTCATCTGGTCATCCCCTCACGAAAAAGGATTTTACACAAGGATTTCTGAACAAGATTTTGATTATTTGAAGAACAGGATTTTACACCACAAACAAGGATCTTGACATCTCATGAACAAGGATTCCTTTTCATAAACATTGTTTGTGAGGTGTCAAAATCCTTGTTCGCAAGCTGAATCCTTGTTTGTGAGGTGTCAAAATCCTTATTCATGAGAAATCCTTGTTCATGAAATAGGGCCATCTGGTTCTGATCTCACAAACAAGGATTTTGACATCTCATGAACAAGGATCAGCTCGCGAACAAGAATTTTGACACCTCACGATCAAGTATCAGAAGCAAGTGGTGAACAAGGATTTTAAAACAGCATTCTTTTGAGAAAACTAAAGGAAACCAAAGCCATCAGTTTGTAGAGAGCATTACCCTGAACAAAACTCATACTTTAATGTCCACAGAACACAACCCTGTGGCAAGTTACAAGGTTTTGCTTGTCAGTAAAATTGAAAAACAAGATGGCGTCTTGCAAACAAGGAATTTTTTCTCATGAAAATCTGGTCATGTTGAAAGTCTGATCTAAAAATGTCAAAAAAAGGCAAATTTATGCACTGAAGTTGAAAACCCCATCGAAATACATTGAACTGTACTTACCTTAGTTTCTTATATAGCAGTCAGTGTTTCCAGCAGCAAGACATGTCTATGATCAGAGAGTGGATGTTCACTTAGGGAGCTGTTCAGGTGAGTGAGGGTGTGTGTGTGTGGGGAGGTACCGGGTGGTGGGTGTGGTGGTGGGTGCTGAGTGGGAGGTCAGTCTGGGGGTGGTCAGATTGCAAAGGGACCTTTTTTTTTACAAGTTTGCAATAAAAAAGACATTGTGGGACCATTTTCTTTATTTCAGTGAATTTCAGTATGGGGACAGTGATCAGAGAGGGACCACTAGACATCAGGGAAGTATTAAATTATATGGGGGACAACGAGCGGAGGGTATGGGGAATGATACTAGACATCAGGAAACTACAAAATAATAACAGGGATGGTGATCAGAGGGTGGGGGTGCCACTAGACAGCAGGGAAATACAGAACATGAACAGGAACAGTGATCATAGGGTGGTGGGGTGCCACTAGACACCAGGGAATTATAAGATAATAATGGAAATGGCCATCAGAGTGTGTGGGGGGTTTGCCACTTGACTTCAGGGACATACATAATATGAACAGGGATTGTGATCAGGGGTTGGGGTGCTACTAGACACCAGGGATTCTTTTTTAGTTAGGTATTTTGATGCAGTTACTGAGCATGTTCAGAACCTAACATTTTAAAAATCTGTAACTTTGGAGCAGATTAATATTTTTCCACCAAACCGGCAAAAGGCATATCTATGGCCCAGCCCCTTCTTATACTTGAAATGTCAGACCAAAATTCCAAACTGTCTCAGCACTAGTCCCTTGACAAAAAACAGCAAGGCAAACTCAGAAAGCATATTGCCCTCATGAAAAATAATCTTTTTTCATGACTTGTGATATGCAAAAGGAATCTTTTTCATATCATGAGATGCAGAAAAAGATTTATAATCTCAAAAAAATAAATTTAAAGGATTTGTCAAACAGTTACGTGCAGAAGCCAGCTAAGGGTGTCACGATAAGCAAGTTACATGTTTTGATTGCTCTCCGGAATGTAATTTTTGTGGTGTTTCAAATGGGAATTTTTATGGAAAAAGGGGAAACAAGATGGTGGCAAATGAAAATGATTTTCCCCTCAAGAAAAGGGATGATGTCAATACAAAAAAGGAATTCTATTTTCATTTCATGCAGCTATTTTTCAGTGCTTACTGAGCATGCTCAGAACCAAGTATTCAAAATTCCTAAATTTAATAATTTTGGAACAGGTTATTATTTTTTTACCAAAGAAGCAAAAGGCACACCTGTGGGCTGTCCAATTTCTACCCAGAAAATTTCAGACCAAAATTCCAAACCAACTGGGCATTAGCCAAGTTGACAGAAATATATTTCAACCAATGGGGAAAAAATCACCCAAAATTAACTTTTTGCACTATCAGGGCCAGATATTCAAATCTTTGCCCCGTGGCTAAATTAGCACTGCCCAGCAGGCAAACTTAGCCCAGAGCACAAAGCAAGCTATATTCAAAAGGAATAGCCCTGAATATAGCATGGAAATTAGGCCGGGCAAACTGAGCAGGGAGTGCAGGGCAAACTTAGCCCTGGAATAAGACAGCTCTGAATATAGCAACCAGGAAGTGCAAACCACAACAGCAACACAATGCACAGCGACGTGAAGGTAGGTAGAGGTGAACTATGTGGCTAATGTGTGTGCTAGCAAATGTGTGGACCCAGTACAGCTGCAGGCAGCAGTGCATATGAAAGTACAGTGTTCAGAGCTGTATAATATTCCCCAAACTGTTTGCGTAGTGCTAACATGTTTGCGTGGGTTTAGTGCAGGGCTAAACCATTAGCCCAGTGCAAACACATTTGCCCGGCACTAAACTTTGTCATATTCAAAAGTGACATGCAAATGAGCCTACTTAGGTAGTCTCTGGGCAAACATCCAGATTTGCATCTAATTATGCCCTGATTTGCATGCAGTTTGTACCGGGCTAACAGTTTAGCCCTGCGCTAACCCCGCGAAAATGTGTTAGCGCTGCGCAAACAGTTCTGGGAATATTATACAGTTTTGAACACTGTACTTTCACATACGCTGCTGCCTGCAGCTGTACTGGGACAACACAGCATAGGCACAGATGGTGGTGGTGGTGCTGCATGCAACTGTCACACTGTAGGTCATGCTACAGTACACAGCAGACACTACAGTAGCAAGGGAACCAGTAGTGTGTGGACACAGCACTGCCTATGGTGTGCAGAGCAGTGCTGATGACTGCAATATACACAGTGACAGGCCCAACATGCAGGCATTTACTGACAGTGGACAATACTATTATGCTGTTGTGTGACCCACAGATGCTGCACCTCTGGCATGGGATGCTCACAGTGACATATACATGTCTGGCTTTGTGTGCTGTGGCAGTTGTACAGCTGTGTGGTATGTGGCCGGAGGGGGCATATATTATCAGAAAGGCATGCTGGTGTTGGGATATTCCCAATACTGGCCCATGTTCACTGCATGATGTGTCCCAGCCTTGTGGCCACACCTGGTCTGTGGCACAGCCTGGCAACCCCTACACTCTCCCCTCAACCTCCTCCATGCCCACAGTGCTGCATGTGTATGCTGGCATCTGTTGATGTCCACAGAAGAGTGGTCCCCAGGTGTGTGCTGTATGGCCACACTGCCATGCTGTCCACCACTGGCAGCAGGGTCACCACTTACTGCCTGGCATGGCTGGGACTGGTGGCAGAGGATGGCATCATTGTGATGCCATCAGTGAGCAGCATGTTTCCTCTATGTATGGCTTTGTCTATGTGTCATATTTATTTGTTAGGGTCACGCAAAGCCACGCAAAAGCCATGCAAACACCGTGCAAAGCCATAATGTCACGCAAAGCTGATTGCCCAGGGTTAAGACTACCTTTTCCTGGATGGTAATGTGCACTGTGCTAAGTGTCGCACTAAGTCGTGCAAAACCACTTTGCATGGCGCTAGTCACTGAATATAGCATTGCACCTGTATTCATGTACACACCTACTCAGTTTGCCCCTTGCATGCATTATGATTTTGCCCAGCACTAATGCAGTTTGTGCGCTTTATTTGGCCTTTTGAATATAGCAAACCCATACTAATCCTGCGCAAACAGTTTTTGCCTGGCACAAAGTTTTGAATATCTGGCCCTCTGTATCTTGTAATCCACACATCTGACCAGAACTACACTTGGGACTTCCAGAGAGCTACCAAGTGAGACTGTGCATGCATGGTTTCATGCAAATTCAATGAATAGTTGCCAAATTATTAAAGTGCAAAAACTGGGGTTTAACATTGATGGCCTGTACAACCCTAACTATACAGGTGCGACTGTACCCCTATAATATTATAGTGGCATGGTAGTGCCACTATATTTAGGGCTGAGCAGGGATTCCGATGTTAAACCTCAAATTTTAAACTTTAATATCTTCACAGCAATGCAACAGATTTGCACAACATTTTGCATTCTCAGTTTTGTGGGGGTAGATCTCTTGATGTGCCAAGTTTCATTCTGGTCAGATATGTGGATTATGAGATGTGAATAATAAAAAAATGTAAACATTCACTGTTTTTTTCTGGTTTTTTTGTCATTATCTTGCACCCAGATGGTTTGGGATTTTGGTCTGAAAATTTCAGGGTAGAAAGGGCTTGGCACACAGATGTGCCATTCACTTTTCTGGTGAAAAAATATAAATTGTTTCCAAAGTTACTAAATTTTAAAATCTCTGTCTCTGAGCATGATCAGTACAGTCTTTTGAATAGATGTTTGGAATAAAAAAAGAATTTGGTGTGTAAGAAAAAAGGATCCTTTTTCATGAAGGAAAAATCCTTTTTCATTTGACACCATCTTGTTTTCCATTTTCTCTGAAAAAATTCAAAACCTACAAAAAAGACATCCTGTAGAGAGACCAATACATGTATCTTGCTCATCTGGACCCTGTTAGGTGGATTCTGCAGTTAACTGTTGGAAAACTGACCATGAATGTGTTTTTTTCCTTCGTAAATCCTTTTTGTGACTCACTTATACTTTCTCCATATGACCTTTTTTGTTCAAATAAAAAAGTATCCCTTCATATGGAAAAAGATTTTGGATTTATTTTTTTTTTTTTGGGGAGTTTTTCATTTGTTCTTTTTCATTTGAATGGAAAAGGATCCCTTGATATGGAAAAAAGATTTTGGACTTAGTTTTTTCCTCTTTTTCCATATGACCTTTTTCATTCAAATGAAAAAGGATCCCCTTCATACGGAAAAACATTTTGGACTTAGAGTTTTTTTGGAATTCTTTTTTTCATTTGAAGGGATCCTTTTTCATTTCCTTTTTTGCTTGACATGGAAAAGGATTCCTGCAATTGAAAAAAGAAATTTTCATGCCATGCCTGTAATTATGTGAATTTTCTGGTTTTACTATGCCGATGCGACATCCCAGACAGAGACATCCTCGATAGCAACAGCTGCATTGCCAAGTCTCGGCATTGCAGTGTTGGGAATGCCTCTGTGTTTCTATCAGGGGGCTGCATTCCCCAACCCCCTATGTGGGGGGATCCGTCCCCACACCCCTGGTCCCTAGGGATACAACTCCGAGTCAGAGTTGTCCCGGGGGGGGCCATACACCCTGAGAGGCAGTCCCGGGGCCAGCAAAGACCATCACAGTGATGTGCATTTTTTTTCCAATTCCTGTCACTGAGATGGACTTCATGCTAGGGGGTTCACTGTAGCGATGACACACCAAATTTTTTCTGGTGTCTAACGGCACCTCTACCCTTCATTTGCCATCCCCATATTTTGTTATTGTTCCCTGGTGTCTAGTGGCACTCCCCACCCTCTGATCAACATCCCCATAATTATGAAATATTTATCTGGTATCTAGTGGCACCCCACCCTCCAATTGCTCTCCCCATAATTATTAAATTTTTCCCTGTTGTCTAGTGGCACCCCCATACTCTGATTGCCATCCCCATAATTATTAAATAGTTCTCTGGTGCCAAGTGACACCCCCACCCTCTGATCTAACTTCCTGTAATTATGGTATTTTTCCCTGGTGTCTAGTGGCATCCCCACCCTCTGATTACTGTCCTCGTAATCATCAAATATTTCCCTGGTGTCTAGTGGCAGCCCCCACCCTGCAATAGCTGTTCCTATGATTCTGGTATTTTTCCTGATGTCTAGTAGCACCCCAACCCTCCAATTGCTGTCTCCATTGATATTTTTTGTTTTCATGGTGAATCATGGCACCCCCACACTCCAATATTCATCCCTGACTGAAATAAAGAAAATGATCCCTCAATATCTTTTTTACCTATAAAAGAAGAAAATGGTCCCTCACCAATCCCACCTCTACCCTGCTCTCCAACTCAGTATCCCCACCCAACATGTACCCCACACACCCTCATGTACCTGAAAAGGTCCCAGGGTGAAGATCCACTCTGGTCTGGAAGACATGTTTTGTTGCTGGAACCACTATCTGCAATATGAGAAACTAAGGTAAGTGCAGTTTAATGTATTTCAGTGGGGGTTTCAATGTTGATGCATAATGTTGTCATTTTTGCATATTTTTAGACCACATTTTTTAACATAGCAGTACTGAGACCCCACCTCATGAACAATAGTGCTAGAATTCTGCAAATCTGGCACAATAGGCGATTTCCCATTTGCTTGGTGAAATCACCTTCCTCACAGGATTTGAACATTTTCACCATCCTTGTCCAGGAGGCGGGTTTATAACAAGGGTAAGTTGAAAATTTGGGATCAGAATATGTAAAAATGGCAAAGTTATGCACATACATTGAAATTTTCCTATGCTCACTCATAACTTTGGTAATTTTAGACATTTCTACCCCAAATTTTCAAAATAGGCATTTTTTACACCGCCTCATGAACATGACAGCTGTCATTTTTCAAATCTTGCCCAAACTGTCTTTTCACATCTGTGGCATGGATTGATGTTGTGGTGGTGTGGAATTATGTTTTTGAGGGGATTTGAAAATGTTCAGTACTGTGTATATGAGGTGGGGGTAATAACAAGGTTATTATGAAAGTTTGGTTGTTATTGTGCTACAAATGGAGGGGCCATGTAACTTCAACAGCAACATACATACAATATATGCATCTATGGAGGGCCCAGAGGCCCTGTACTCCCACAGGCAAATAAGGATATGATTACACTATGTCAAAAAGTAAGGAAATTCTGCAACATTTGACAAAAGTAGAGAAATGTGGTTTTAGGGTTTCCAACCCTAATAACCCCCACACCTAAAATGAATCAGAGGTGCAGTCTTCCTTGGGATTGTCAACCCTAGAGCTTACCTAATTAAATCTGCATGTAACTGGAGCATATAGAATGGAGTGAGCTTTAGGGTTGACAACCCCAAGGAAGACTGCACCCCTGATTTGATTGTTTGGGGTGTGGGTGGGGTTGGAAATCCTAAAACCACATTTCCCTACTTTTGTCGCTTTAGCCTGAATCCTAAATCTTGCATTAATGCAGTTTTTTTTGCAAAGAATATATATTTATACATACACATATATATATTTTCATGGTAAAACTTGTTTATCGAGTTAGAGTTGTTCCACAGTGACAAAGTGGGAAATTCAGTGTTAGTGTTACACTCTTAGCACCCAAGTCACCCTGTCCCGGCCAACAGGCATCGGGTGCATTGGGGTTGTTGGTCCCACCTCACCCCATCCCATGTTTAAACAAGCTGAGGTGGTGCAGTAGAGAATGGGGTGAGAGTTAGGACCAACAACCCCAACATACACCCCGATGCCTGTTGGTGGGGGATGAGGTGGGCTTAGGGTGCAAGGGGTGGCAACCCTAACACCAAATTTCCTCGCTTTTGTCACTGTGGAACAACCCTAACTGATGCATTAAACTGAGTTTTTTTGCCATGAATTTCACTTCTTTTTGAGCATGAGCACTATAAATAGTGAATGGAATGTGGTGGTGGAAGCGCGAGGCCCATCATGTGATTTTTGTCACATAGTAACGCTAACAGTAAAGCAAATGCAAGTGCAAGTGGTGATGCACATGGTGATGCAAATGTAAATGATAACGCAAATGGTAAGAGAAACACAAGCGCAAACGTTAATGTAAACAGAAATGGTAACATAAACGATAACACATACGCTAACGGCAACAGAAAAACAAATGGTAACAAAAACAGTAATGTAAACGTTAACACTAACATAAATGCAAATGGTAAGAAAAATGTAAATGGTAACACAAACTCAAACAGAAATGCAAATGGTAAAGGCAATGGCACCGCAGAAGGAAACAGTAACATAATTGACAATGGAAATGCAACCAAAAATGCAAACGCTAAGGCCAACATAAATGCAAACAGTGACAAACACACAAACAGTAATGGTAATGCAATTGCAAATGCAAACAGTTACAGTAACAGCAACGATGATGCCAAAGCAAACAGTAATGCAAACGGAAACACAAATGCAAGCACATACGGAAACACAAATGGTAAAGTGCATGGTCATGGTACCGCAATTGGAAATGCAAATGCTAATGGTAACACCAACGATGATGCCAGAGGAAACAGAAATGCAAATGGAAGTGCGTACACAAATGCAAATGGTAATGCACAAGGGGACGCAAAATTAAACGCAAACAGAAACAGTAATGGAAATGCAAAAGGTAACAGTAATGCAAATGCAAGTGCAAATGAAAATGCAAAAGGTAACACACATGGTGGCATAGACGGGAATGCCAACGCAAATGTTTACGGATGTGCAAGTGGAAACACTAACTGTAACAGTAACGAAAGCACACACCCTTTTTTTCCCCAAGAGCTTAATTGAGAAACACAGTGACTACAAAGAATGTATGCATAATAATCGGCCTCGGAGCAGAAAATGAACACTTGGAATACTAAATTGCTTATATCTCAAGAGCCGTATGACGTAGAAAAAAAATTAAAATGTCATATAATTAATTACTTTCCTGGCTGGATTTGTACTTAAGCATTTTTCCAGTGAAAAGTCCATATCTCGAAGCATTTCTGAGATACAGGCCTCGAAAGGCATGGCGGACGCCGTAATGTTAGTCTATGGGAAAACTTCAGAGTACTGTAACTTTGCAGTCCTCTAATAGTTTGTCACCAAACCACCAGAATGCACATCTGTGGGATCCTGGCTTTCTTCCCTCCAAATTTCAGCCCAAAAGACCAAACCGTTCTTTTGCAGCAGGGTGGCAAAGATTTCCTATTCTTTTGGGCAAAAAGTCGCAAAGTAGTGTCGCAAATCACGACACTTTTGCAAACAAAATCATGAAAGTGTCACAATTGTGACACTACAGTTTACAAAAATTTGAAAAACATATTTCAGGGGTGTTTAACCCCCCAAAAAAGACATGGCTAGCATCCTCGGGGCTCAATTAGGTGAACACAAAAAGAATTGTGTCCCTAGAGGGCCCCAAATTTAAATGCCAAGCATTTCTGTGACCAGTAACTGAAAAAAAAATGGCTGACTAACGACACTACAGGGGTTATTTGCAATACTAAAAACTGCATTTGCGACACTGTTTAACTTTTTGTTAACTTTTCCCATTGGCTATAATGGGAAACTTGTTTTCTGAATAACTTTTGAACCGTTTAATATATTTTCACAAAATCTTCTAAAAGCACATTGGGGACCCTGGCCACATGTTCCCTGAAGGTTTTGGACCAGTCACACAAACTATGCAACCTGCAGGCGCGAGCAAAGAATGCACAAAAAAGTGTAAATGTGACTTTTTATTGTGCTTTATAGATCCGCAACCATATATCCTACCATTACAAAACTTGATAGAGACCTATGGTACTGCTCCATGCCTGCCAAATTTCAGGCAAATCCGTCTTACAGTGGCAAAGTTATTAAGCTGCAAAATTTCACACTTTAACCTTAAATGGGGTACTCGACCCTAACTATAGTGGTACTACCGTGCCACTATAATATATATATATATATACAGTATATAGTGTATATACAGTTGATATATAAAAACATACTGTACATATTCATAGCAAAAAAAAAATGAATGCAAAAGTTACGTTTTTTAATGAGGCAAAAGTGAGGAAATATAATGGTATTTTTTAACCCTGAGTCCACCCACCCTTATCCACTACCCCTAAACTCCACTGAATTTAATGCCAAAGCACAATCCAGAATTGAAACATATATTTTAACATCATAAATAAATAACAGTATAAGAGGAACAAAGTTACACCCAGTGGTAAACACTGAACTTACATGTTGTGTGACACAAGGATGCATTATATAATGCTGAATCAGTGTGTGTTTATGTGTTACATATGTATATTTTATTTTGTTTATATTAAGGACAACAGACGGTTGTAGAAGAGGATGAGGAGGAGAAAGAGGAAGATTGAATGGTAAAATTGTAGGAATTGGCCTATGACGGCACAATGGTTGTTCCTGGGACAATGTGGAATGACATTGCTGGTGCCCAGGGTAGATGAAATTGAGCTATAGGACTGATTTGGGGCGTTGGCTTGGCTTTAGATTTCTTTGGCTTAGAGAAACTTCCTTTCTATCTTTTCTCCTCTTTTCAGTTTTTTTTTAAATCTTGTCACCTACTCCCATGATGGCTTCCAATCTTCTGTGTCACACCTGTCCTCATTCATTGGCGGTATAACTGACATCACACTTCCAAGCGTTTTTAAATCTTCATCCTCATCTTGTGCATATGCTTCCCAATGCTCATCCTCCTATCATGCTTCTTTCCTGTGCTGTTCCTCTTCCTGTCTTGCTTTCACCTTCCCCTTTCCCTGTTTTTCTTGTGATTCACCCTCCCACCATAGTGCTTCGTGGCAAGATCCATACTGTCTAGTCATGTTGTTAGACTACTGTTGAAATGTCTTTCATTTTGACTGGCCATAATGATTGGAAACATAAAGCAATTAGGCAATCAGCCCTGATGTTTCTGTCCATTCTTGCCAGTTCTTGTCTAAAGGTACTGATTGATATGACTAGACAAGAAGGAACCTGACACTGAGTACCACTGAACACTGTACCCTGCCCATCTGACAGCCCCACTTCCATATTCTTCTTGTCACTGGCAATCTCCCCTACAAAGCTGCTGTGGTGCTACTTACTTTCATTTATAAAACTGTGACACTGATGTAACTCACCCTTCTTCCATGAAAAACTGAAAGTGCTCAATGACTACTTCTGTACAGTCTTTAGGAAAGAAAAGGAAGGGGCGCTATCCATAGTAGGAGGAAGGATAGAAACAGATGGGGGGGATGACGGATGGAGAAATCACAGTGGGGAGGGTGCTAGAGGGGGTTAAGGGCATTGAGGGTGGACAAGGCACCAGGACCAGATTGAGTATATCCAAGAGTGCTGAAGGAGCTGGCAGAGGTCCTGGCAGGACCCTTGGCAGAATTATTTAGTTCATCTCTAGACACAGGATGGATGCCCCATGACTGGAGACTGGCTCACATGGTTCCCCTCCACAGGAGTGGACCCAAGGATGAACCGGGGAACTATAGACCAGTAAGTCTGACATCCATAGTGGGGAAGTTAATGGAGACCATCCTAAAGGCGAGGCTAGTGGCAGTACTGGAGGTGAACGTGGTGCAAGATGGGAAGCAGCATGGCTTCATGAAGGGCAGATCATGCCAGATCAACCTGGTGGAATACTATGACTGGGTGACTAGGCAAATTGACTGGGGCCGCGGTGGATGTTCTGTACCTAGACTTCAGTAAGGCCTTCGATTCAGTACCACATGGGTGACTAGGAAGCAAGCTATGGGGCACGGGGGCAGGAGCAAAACTGGCATGGTGGGTGGAGAACTGGCTAAAACATAGGCAGCAGAGGGTGGTGGTAGGTGAGGAATACTCATCCCCTAAGCCTGTGACAAGTGGTGTTCCACAGGGGTCAGTATTGGGCCCAGTATTGTTTGGCATATTTATGGCAGACATTTTGGAGGGCATCAGAAGCAAAATCAGCCTATTTGCGAATGACACCAAGATGGGAATGGCGGTGGATGACCAAGCTGGGTGGCAGGGGCTGCAGGAGGATCTGGCAAGGCTAGAGGCATGGTCTGACAGACAGATGGAAGCTGGGGTTCAATGCAAAAAAATGCAAGGTACTGCACTTCAGAACAAAAAATCTGAGGAGAAGCTGCCATCTGGTGTGTATGCGGCTGGAGGTAACAGAAGAGAAGGATCTGGGGGTGCACATCATGGGAGCAATGAACAATTCTGTGTAATGCAGAAAGGTCGAAGCAATGAGCAACAAAATGTTGGGGTGCATTGCAAGGGGTATGACTTCGAGAAGAAAGGAGGTTATTTTACCATTATACAGATCATTGGTTAGACCCCACCTGGAATACTGCATGCAGTACTGGTGCCCGTACCTACAAAAGGACATTAGGCTGCTGGAGGGGCGCAGTGTAGGGTAACGAAGATGATTCAGGGCCTGGCGGAATTGCCATATGAGGTCAGACTAAGACAGTTAAACATGTACACGCTGGAGGATAGGAGGGATGGGGTGACATGATTGAGGCCTTCAAATTCATGAAGGAGATAATGAAAAGAGACACAAAGGGTCTATTCAGGAGGAGGAGGGTGGGGAGAGACACTAGAGGCCGTGACATGAGATTGAAGGGGGTAGATTCAGGAGGGAGGTGAGGAGGCATATTTTTGTAGAGAGGGTGGTGGCAAAGTGGAAAGCACTACCTGCTGAGGTGGTGGCATGTAACACAGTGGCATGCTTCAAGAAGAGGTGGGATGGGGCAAAGGGGAGGATAAAGGGAGGGAAGGGGAAGGGGTGGGCAGCTGCTGGATAGGGAGCTAGCTGCAACCTCGAGCAGCCTAGATAGACCAGGATGGCCTTTTGCTGCTGGCAACTTTCGTATGTTTGTATGTTCGTATACATTTTCCACTGCAGACAGGATTACAGTAGTTTCCATGATGGAGTCACACTCAATGTCACCTTCCTCATGCATAGTAGCTGAATTAGCAGTACTGGGAAGAGGGGGTGCTGCAGCTGTCATATAGTGGTTTTTGAATGGCAATAACCACTGGACATTCAAAGGTGACTGTGGCAGCTGTTGTCACATTGTTTATATGAAACAGAAGGGGGTGGTTCTATGATTTTTTAGTTATATATAGATAATTTATTTTTCATTCTCACATAGGGAAAGTGGAACTGGAAATGACAGCACTTCAAGGAGAAGAAGGAAAAAAGTGTGCTTCTAAATTGCTCAGGGCTGTGTCAGATGCACTGGAAGACCTGGGCAGGCTGCTAAGAGAAGTAGAAGTGGAATCAGTAGACTTCTGTGGACTACTTGACCAGTATTTCTTTGGCTGTGCTATCATATGCCAAGCCCTAGTTCTCACATCTCCATGACTTCCAGTCCCACCATGACCATCTCCACCAACACAATTTGCAGAAGCTGGACTTGTGACTGACATGATAGAACATTTATCTGTTACTTTCCTTCCCCGATCACTTTCTGTGCCTGTTCTTTTCTTTACATTTTCTAAACAAGACCACAGTGCAGCAGCAGGAAACTGCATAACACCCAAGCTGAGTCAGTACAATAATGTGTATTTAGAAACTTGGATGACTATGTGCATGGTTTGACAGGTGGTGAGAGGGAGATGAGCAAGAAAGAAACAGCATCCCTGGTTTCCGACTGACCCCACTAACAGACAACACTGTATGATAATGAGTTAAGAGACCTGACACACTCCCAGTAAAGCCTCACAGCAGACAAAATAAAATGACGGGATTGCTTCCATGGTCAGCGGTGGAGCACCCTTGAAAATTGAGCACAACTGTTTAGTAGAACAGGAGGTTATATGCTAACTTGAATTGACCAGTGGTATGACACAGAATGTACATGCTCAAAATAATTCTAGTGTCAAACTAACTTTAATTAGTGCAAAAGTATTAGTGTAGTGAAATCATAACTGAAACAGTAGAAAAGAGCACTGGAGGGAAGAGAAGTGCTCAGTGCAAATATTTATTTAATACAGACAAAACAAGCCCAAATACCCCAGCACTCCTTCCTAAGTATTTCATAAGCACTTTATCAGAACCCATATTTCTCTTCTCTCAGGTTCTTTTTCCTGCTCATTCTGTTATGGCTTTGCATGTTTCTGAAAATAAGTATTGATCCTGCAGTGTGTGCCACCCTCCTCTTTGGTTTAGTACTAAATCACATCTGCAAGCTTGCATACTCCCCAAGTGCTGTAGCTAGTAGCACCAATTAACTTTGTCACCGATCACTTAACATCCCATGGTGTCTCTGAAGAGCTAGACCCTCCCTTCAATCATCTTAAATTTACATATATTGTTTATGCTACAGGCTAAGAACAGTATTACAATCCCAGCCAAAAAATAGCATCAAGATAGCAACACTGAGGTTTTAGGGGTGAGAGGCATAAGTGTGGGTGAAGGCCCATGGGAGATGAGTGGGTGATAACTGGAACTCTTTTAAAACACAGCATTATTAATATATTTTTGTCAGGATCATAAAGCAAGAATGGTATTAGCTGAGGTAAAATATTCTTATACTGTGGCATGAATCCTAATCTTCTGCTGTAACACATTAAGATACAGCAGTTACCACTTTCCTGCAGTATCCTCAGGGTACCACAATAATGGAAGTGTTACCTTAATGCATACCTTAATACGGTACAACATTCTGTTGGAAAGTGGAAGATTAAGATAACTGTGTGTATATCTATATCTATATCTATATCTATATCTATATCTATATCTATATCTATATCTATATCTATATCTATATATAGAGAGAGAGAGAGATAGTCATGGTAAAAAAATCTGTTTAATGCATCAGTTAGGGTTGTTCCGCAGCGAGAAAAGCAAGGAAATTCGATGTTAGGGTTCCCACCCCCCCACCAACGGGCATCAGGGTGTGCGTTGGGGTCATTGGTCCTGACTCTCACCCCATCCAATATGCAAACAAGCTGAGGTGGTGCAGTATAGGAGAATGGGATGAGAGTTAGGACTGACGACCCCAATGCACACCCCAATGCCTGTTGGTGGGGGCCGGGTGCAAGGGGGGTGGGAACCCTAATATCGAATTTCCTCACTTTTGTCGCTGTGGAACAACCCTAACTGATGCATTAAACAGAGTTTTTTGCCATGAGTTTCCCTTCTTCTTGAGAATGTGCACTATACATAGTGAAGTAATGGCAACGCAAATGCAAGTGAAATGCTAACACACATGGTGATGTAAACATAAACGATAACGCAAATGGTAATACAAACACAAGCACAAACTTTAGTGAAAATAGAAATGCAAGCACGTATGGAAATGCAAACTGTAACGCATATGGGCACGGTAACATAATTGGAAATGCAGACAGTTACGATAACAGCAATGATGACACCACAGGAAACACAAACAGAAACACAAATGCAAATGGAAGCATGTACACAAACGCAAATGGAAATGCACAGGGTGATGCGAAAGGAAATGCAAACAAAACAGTAATGGAAATGCAAATGTTAACAGTTATGCAAACACAAGCACAAATGAAAATGCAAAGGTAATGCAGTACTGGTGGTATGACAGACGTAGGAAACGAAAATGCAAGCGTTTATGGAAATGCAACTGGTAACGCGCACGGTCACAGTACCACAATAGGAAATGCAAATGCTAACAGTAACAGCAATGATGACACTAAAGGAAACACAAATGCAAATGGAAGCACATACGCAAATGCAAATGGTAATGCACACGGTGATGCAAAATGAAACGCAAGCAAAAACAGTAATGGGAATGCAAATGTTAACAGTAATGCAAACGCAAGCATAAACAAAAACGTAAAGGGTAATGCACACGGTGGCATACATGGGAACGGTAATGGAAATGCAAACCCAAGTGCATACGGAAACACAAATGGTAACGCGCATGGTCACAGTACCGCAATAGGAAATGCAAATGTTAACGGTAACAGCAACAATGACGGCAAACGAAATGCAAACAGAAGTGCATACACAAACGCAAATGGTAATGCACACAGTGATGCAAAACAAAATGCAAACAGAAACAGTAATGGAAATGCAAATGGTAACAATAACGCAAACGCAAGCACAAACAAAAACGTAAAGGGTAACGTACACGGTGGCATAGATGGGAACGCTAAAGCAAACAGTTATGGAAACACAAGTGGGAATGCTAACTGTGACAGTAATGAAAGCACACACCCTTTTTTTCACCAACAGCTGCATAGAGAAACACAGTGAATACAAAGAATGTATGCATAACAATGAGCCTCGGAGCAGAAAATGAGCACTTGTAATACTAAATTGCTTATATCGCAAGAACTGTACAATGTAGAAAAAAAATTAAAATTTCATATAAATTATGACTTTCCTGGCTAGTTTTGTACTTAACCCCCTAGTGAGGCGCTAAGCATTTTTCAGACGAAAAGTCCGTATCTCGAAGCGTTTCCAAGATATGGGCCCCGGAAGGCGTGGCAGACGCTGTAATGTTAGTCGATGGGAAAAAGCTTCAACTTTAGAGTACTGTAACCTAGCATCCCTGTAATATTTTGTCACCAAACCACCAAAAGGCACATCTGTGGGATGTTGGCTTTCTTTCCTCCACATTTCAGCCCAAAAGACCAAACCGTTCTTTTGCAGCAGGTTGGCAAAGAATTCCTGTTATTCTGGCCATAGTGTCACAAAGTAGTGTCGCAGTTCACAGGGGGCATGCCTCAGACAGCTAGTTTTGGAACCCACTCAGGCGATAGCAACCTTAGACCTGGTACTCTCAAATAGGGATGGAGAGAGGATCTCTGATCTTGAAGTGGGTAGCCATCTGGGAACAAGTGACCACCAAACAGTGTGGTTCACAATAAACTTAGCTGTAGAGTCAAGCCACACAAAAGTGAAGGTACTGGACTTCAGGAGGGCTAATTTTGTCAAAATGGGAGAGTGCCTCAGAAAAGCACTAGCAAACAGGCAAGAAGGTGGGGTACAGCAACAATGGGGAAACATCAAAACTGCCATCACAGAGGAAACAAGCCTTTGTGTGAAGCAAATAAACAAATCAAAATGAAAGAAAAAAATGAAACCACTATGGTTCTCAAAAGAAGTGGCGGGGAAGGTAAGGGAGAAAAATACAGCATTCAGGAAGTATAAGGAAACATAGAAGGAGCAGGACAGAGAACTGTACCAGTTAAAGCAGAAGGAAATGGAGAAGGCAGTCAGAATAGTGAAGGCCCAAACCGAGGAAAAGATAGCCAACTCAGTTAAGAACAGAGAAAAAACCGTTTATAGGTACACTAGGGAGCAAAGAAAGACGAAGGCAGGGATGCTGAGGCTGAATAAAGAGGAAGGTGGTTGTGCAGAGGGCGACAGTGAAAAAGCAGGGGTACTGAACAAATATTTCTGCTCAGTGTTCAAAATGGAAAAGCAGGGGGAAATACCTAATCCAGTCAATAGAAACACTCTGGAGAGGGGGGTTGATATTAGTCCCTTCACAGAAGAAAGGGTTCTGAAAGAACTCTTAAAACTGAAGGTAGATAAAGCAATGGGGCCTGATGGAGTTCACCCCAGAATTCTAAAAGAACTAAGGGAAGAACTAGTAACAACACTGACTACCCTTTTTAATAAATCATGGGAGGATAGTGTGGTACCTGAGGAATGGAAAAGGACGGATGTGATTCCCCTTCACAAAAGTGGGAGCAAGACAGAGGCAGGAAACTACAGACCTGTCAGTTTGACCTCAGTGGTAGGGAAAATGATGGAATCACTTCTGAAAGAAAGAATTGTTGAATACCTAGAGGTCAGTGGGGCACGGAACCCAAGGCAGCATGGATTCACAGCAGGAAGGTCATGTTAAACAAATCTAATTGATTTATTTGACTGGGTGACCAAAGTAGTAGACCAGGGAGGGGCTGTGGACATGGCCTACCTAGACTTTAGCAAGGCATTTGACACAGTCCCGCACAAAATATTAATAAACAAATTAGCCAGCCTGGGAGTGGGTCCCAGAGTAGTAGCCTGGGTAAAACACTGGCTGGACAACAGGACACAGTGGATAGTAGTAAATGGAATCCACAGTGAAGAAAGGAGGGTTACTAGTGGGGTACCACAGGGTTCAGTACTGGGGCCGGTCCTTTTTAATGTCTTTATAAGTGGCATTGCAGAGGGACTGGAAGGGAAAGTATGTCTCTTTGCAGATGACACAAAGATCTGCAACAGAGTTGATATGCAAGGTGGGGTGGAAAGGATGAAAAGGGACTTGGCAAGGTTGGAGGAATGGTCAAGTGTATGGCAGCTTAGATTCAACACAAAGAAGTGCAAAATAATGCACCTGGGAAACAAAAACCCAGGTGAAGAGTACACAATGGGGGGTGAGATACTGACAACAAAAATGGAAATGGACCTGGGGGTAGTCATATCAGATGACCTAAAGGTGGGCCAGCAATGTGAGAAGTCAGTAAGGAAGGCTGGGGGGATACTGGGATGCATAGGAAGAGGCATCTCCAGTAGAAAACAGGAAGTTGTTGGCCCTCTGTACAGACAGTTGGTAAGACCACATCTGGAGTACTGTATACAGTTCTGGAGACCCCATCTCCACAAAGACAGACAGAGTGGACGCTGTCCAGAGGAGGGCAACCAAAATGGTGCAGGGTCTGCACCAGAAGACATATGAAGAAAGATTAAAGGAGCTTAAGATATATAGCCTCGAGGAAAGACAGGAGAGGGGGGACATGATAGAAACTTTCAAATACCTCAAGGGAATCAACAAAGTCCAAGAGGGAAGCATCTTTCAGAAAAAGAGATGCGCAAGAACAAGGGGGCACAATTTGAAGATGGGGGTGGGATGGCTCAGAGATAATGTGAGAAAGTGTTTCTTCACAGAGAGGGTTGTAGATGCATGGAATAGTCTTCCTGAGGAGGTCATAGAGTCAAAAACAGTGGGGGAATTCAAAAATGCATGGGACAGGCATAAGGTAATTCTAGTGGGGGGTAGGGGGAAGTAGACTGTTGGCTAACTAGGATTGGCAGCTTATCCATTAGATAGGAAAATGGGCAGACTAGGTGAGCCAAGCGGTCCTTATTTGCCGTCAGATTCTATGTTTCTATGTTTCACTTTCTCAAAAAAAATCATGAAAGTGTCGCAAGTACGACACTACTTTGTGACACTACAGTTTACATAAATGTCAAAAACATATTTCTGGGGTGTTTAACCCCCCAAAAAAGACATGGCTAGCATCCTCAGTGTCCGACTAGGTGAACTCAAAAATAATTGTGTCCCTAGAAGTTTCCAAATTTAAATGCCAAGCATTTCTGTAACCACTAACTGAAAAAAAATGGCTGACTCATGACACTACAGGGGTAATTTGTGACACTAAAAACTGCATTTGCAACACTGTAGAACTTTTTGTTAACTTTTCCCATTGACTATAATGGGAAAATTGTTTTTTGAATAACTTTGAACAGTTTAATATTTTTTCATGGAATCTTTGAGAGGCACATTGGGGACCCTGGCCGCATGTTCCCTGAAGTTTTCAGACCAGTCGCACAAACTGTTCGACCTCTAGGCACGAGCATATACTTACATGCACGCTTATTGATAACTCAGTCGGCAGCCAGCCATAGAGGTGTGCAGAGGGCTTTGCTGGTCGCCGGCTTGGGGATGGGGGGAATGGGGTGGTGAGGCAGTGCCTGCTGGGGTGGGGAGTTGGGGGACTACTGGACCACCAGGATTGTCCCTTTGGTGATTTTATGGACATCAGGGATTGGGACAGGGGGGCGCTAGACTATTGGGGACATTATTTTACTATTGTATAGGGCGATCAGGGATCAGGCTGGGGGACCATTAGACTACCAGGGAGAATTTACATTTGTCACTCCGGGATTGGGGCTGGGGAGTGCCCTAGACTACCAGGGATTATTCTTATTTTATAGTAGGGGATTGGGGCTGCCACTAGACTACCAGGGGGACTTTAAATTTTACACCAGGAGATCAGGGCTGGGGGGGTCATGGCAATTTGGCGCAAGGTTCACAACCCTCCTAGAGGGTTTCTAAGTACCCTTAGACCAGCCGTTAGCTGGTCTAAGGGTACTTAGACCTTTGTCTTCTGGGAGAGGTTAGTCAATACCAAATTAGGGGATATGGCAGCCTGTATCTGCCACAAGCCCCCTAGCACCATGACACAGCCCTTTTTGCTAGGCAAGGCTGGTGCAAGCACCATTTGATGCAGGCAGCCTGTGTTTGACACAGACTGCTCTTTAGAATAGCAACAGGTGCATCTTTTGCTGCAAGGTGCCACTTGCATCAGAAATGTTTGATGTAGGCACCTTGCGTCATTCTAATGGCTTTAACATTCGGGCCCATGATATCTGTTTTTGTAATTGAAATGTGATTTACTACTGTAACTGATGTGTGACTGCTGGGATACTATTGCAAATTAGCTGTTCTCAGTGGCTTTATCCCATAATAGAAAATAAAAATTGAAATTGAAATTGGATGCATTTAATTTAAGACTCCAGGGGCCAGATATTCAAAGTTTAGCGCTGGGCACAAATCCGTTGCGCTGGACCAGTGCCGAATTTGCCCCTGACTGCTATATTTTAAAGGACATTAAGCGCCAGCACTAGGTGTTAGCACTGACACTAAATTATGATGTATGCCAGGGAGGGACTGAGGGGAGGGGCCCTGAATGCCGGCGCATCAGCATATTCAAAGGGATAGCACCGCACTACAGGCATTAGCGCAACCTGTAGCGCGGTGCTGAATACTGCTGAGAAAAGGCCGGTGGTAATGTGGCGGCAGTGCCCCTCCCCCCCAAAGTACAATTCCTGATGCCCGGTGCACATATTTGAAGTACATATTCCTTGGTAGTCTAATGGTCCCCCCACCCCGACGCACGATCCCGACCCCGTGCACATGCTTAAATGACAGTTTCCTGGTAGTCTAGCAGTCCTCCCACCCCATGCATGTATCCTGACCCCAGTGCACAGATTTAAATTACAATTATCCCTGATAGTCTAGTGGTCCCCACCCCCCACACACGATCACTACCCCCGTGCACATATTTCAATGATAGTTTCCCTGGTAGTCTAGTGGTCCCCCCACCTCCCATGCACATATCCCAACCCTCAGTGCAAATACATTATATATCCTTTCCCTGGTAGTCTAGCAGTCCCCCCCAACCCGGCGGTGACACCCCACTCATCCAAATCTAGATCAAAGAATACCAGGAACATACTTTAATTTCTATTGTCAATGGGTCAGGATGCACTGATTGTGCCTGGCAGCATACACTTCCTGCTGCTTCCAGCCTGTACTTCTATTCCAACCAACAGGGGGACGCTGTGGGTATGCCTTGGCCTGCAGCATCCAGCCTGTACTACCATTCTGACCACAAGGGGGAGCTTTGTGCTGCATGCTGTAGCACTGGGCAAACTGCATGATAATGTATGCTAAGCAACACTTAATGAGATGCAAATGTACCTGTTTGCCCACAGATTACCTAAGTAGGCTCATTTGCATAGGAGCTTTGAATATAGCTCCTGTTTGCCCCGGGCTAACCAGTTTGTACCAGGCTAATGTGTTAGCACTGTGCAATAAGGTTAGCCCTGGGCAAACCTCACTTCAGCATAGCACAGTTCTGCAGGTGTGTGGCTTACATTGTTGTTTGCAGTCATACCTCTCATCTGTCCTTGAATTTCAGGCACGTTCCTGATTTTACCTCAAAATTGTACTCTGTCCCTCCTAAAAATTGTGTTTCCATGGCCAAACAGTGGGGGTTGTAAGCATAAAATAATGTCAAACATTAATCTTATAGACGTGTTCTTCTTTAGACAATGCATTTTACACTAAACCACTTATTCTACCAGCTTCCTGAGTGGATATCACTGATTTTTAAGATGTGTCCCTGATTGTAAACCTTTGTCCCTGATGTTTATAAGCCTTGTCCCTGATTTATGAAGCAGGGGGTTGAGAGGTGCATTTGCAGTAGGTGTGAGACATCTCTGTGCAATCACACACAATGTTCTCCACCTGCAACACTGGCTTGCTACAGAGTCTAATGAGCTGCAGTTGCAGTTTGCACTTCCCTGTTGCTATATTCAGTGCTGTCTTATTCCTGGGCTATTTTTGCCCTGCACTCCCAGACCGGTTTGCCCAGCTTCCTTAGACTGCTATATTCAGCAGGATTAGCACCGGGCTATTTCCTTTTCGATATAGCTTGCTTTGTACTCTGGGCTAAGTTTGCCCACCGGGCAGTGCTAATTTAGCCCTGGGGCAAAGTTTTGAATATCTGGCCCCAGGAGTCAGAGACAAGATGACACTTGAAAATCAGAAATTTATTTTGGTCTAATTTCAATAGAATTACATTTTAATCATGCATGTAATCTGCTGGTTGAAAACAATTATATTTAAAAAATGTTTTCATTTTCAATTCAGTGATATCTATCCACCATGCTCACTGTGCTTTGAGTGGTTTGGTTTGCTGCTGCCTCTGGTGTGAAGTACAGCTGTTATTAGTTCAATTAATTTTAGCACTAAAATGGATCCATGTGTTCTTTATATTCTTAGTCATTGAAAACACTTTGGATGTCACAGTATCTCACTAATCCTAGTATAAGGTAATATTTTAGTTGCTTCTGTGTTTATTTACCTTGGGCTGGATATTCAAAAGGGTTGCGCCTGCGCAAGTCCGAAATTGCGCCATTCTGCCATATTCAGCAGGAGGCAGTTGCGCACCCCAAGTCAAGCTGAGCAACAGCGCAATGCTAATGAATGCATGCTCAACCGGAGGGAGAGGAACCATGCATAAACTGCACAGCCCGATATTCAGTGGGCTGTACAGAGTTGTGCAGGCGCAACCCCCAACCTGCGCCAGCACAAATTTGAGCCAAATAAAAAAGGAGTAAGTTGAGGGCCAACCACAGGTGAGCTGCTGCATTGCAGGGCGCAACACAGCAGCTGCCACCTTTGACTCTCGACTTACTCCCTGTGCCCCCCCTGCAGCCCAATCGTGGCACAATAGTAACCCCTCCCCGACTGGCCCGATCAAGGCATAAGTGAAAACATCCCCCACCCCCGACTAGCCCGGATCGGGGCATAAGTGAAAAACCCCACCACCCCAACTAGCCCAATCGCAGGCATAAGTGAAAAAACCCCACCCCCACTAGCCCGACACGGGCAGAAAGAGTTCAACCCCCAAAGAACATATCTCTGGTGGTCCAGTGGAACATGAAGCCTGATCGCAGGCATTAGAGTCCACCCCAAGGTCCACCAACCCTGGTGATCTAGTAGTTCTCACCTCACTCACCACAGAGTTCTCCCACTACCTACTCTGGCCAGCGGTGGTAGTATCCACCGACCTGCTACCTCGCCACCCACTGATTCTATCTATTCATATCTGACTGCTTTAGATGGTGGCTGTACGCCTATTGGCTTGGTCTTGAACTAATGGGTGTGCAGCCCTACCGAAGAAGTTAGTCGTGGGCGGCGGGCGGCAGGTGGGTGGGATGCTGCCTCACGCTGACGGGGAGCGGGTGGTGGGGCTCATGGGTGGGTGGGGTGGGGGCTACCAGATCACCAGGGTTGGTGGGACCTTGTGGGGTTGGACTCTAATGCCCGCGATTGGGCTTTTAGTCCACTGGACCACCAGGGATATGTTCTTGGGGGTTGAATTTTTCGCCCGTGGATCGGGCTGGGGGTGTTTTTTTTTCACTTATGCCCGAATTGAGCTAGTTGGGGGTGGGGATGCTTTCACTTATGCCCGCAATCGGCCAGTCGGGGTGGGGGATGTTGTAATGTCCCGCATCGGCCAGTCGGAGGTGGGGGATGTTTTCTTATGCCCGCGATCGGGCCAGTCAGGGATGGGGGATTTCAACAGTTATGCCTGCGATCGGGCTGCAGGGGTGTCGGTCCCCGATGGCTGCTGTCTGGCAGGGCGCCAGGTGGAGTCCCGGGATCGGCGCACCTGCATGCTAATGGCATGCAAATGGGGCAATAAATAGATGCAAATGGCCCCCCCTGCACCTTGCATGAATTATGGCCCCATTTGCATGTCACCTTTTGAATATCGGAAATTTGCACATGGCGCAATGGAACTTGCGCCAGCGCATCTTGAATGCTCCACTCTGACCACTTGCAGTGGTGCAAGTTCCACTGCACCATGCACAGTGGCTGTGGTGGGGGGCGATATTCAAAGGAGTTGCTCAATAGCGCAACTCCATGAATATCGCCCCAGCCACACCCCTGCGCAACTATTTTGTGCAGTGCAAGGGCTTGTGCCACAGAATGGCGCAGTTTAAATATCCAGCCCCTTGTGTTTAGCCAGGATTACCACTCTGAGACCATTATCTATTTGATGTACTGGTGTCCTCTGGTTTAATTCAGGCACTGCAGACTGAGAAACCACACTAGTTTACATGTTCTTTCAGCACACGAGGGACATTCTTTAAATTGTGTTCCTTTTTTTTTCATATTCTGTGCATATGACAATCACCATGTGACTTGTTGCTGTCAAGTTGTCTGCTACATTCATCTGCTGTCAACTTGCTGTTCTCTGTTTATGTTATTTTTAATAGAAACGTTTTTATGTTGTGTCTCAAAACTTGTGAACTGATTAGTTTTATTGGCCCAGATATTCAAAAGAGTTGAGCCATGCACAATAGGATTGCACCTGCGTAAGTCTGAAATTGCGCCATTCTGCGATATTCAGCAGGAAGCAGTTGCGCCCCCGAAATCATGCTGAGCAACAGTGCAATGATGATGAAGGCATGCGCAGAATCAGGGGGAGGAACCATGCATAAAATGGCAGATATGTAAACGATTTCTGCGCCATTATGAATAGGAGCAAGAGGAAGTTGTGCCATAACAGAAATGAGCCAAAATAAAAGGAGCAAGGGAGAGGTGCAAGAATGCTACAGGGAAGCCACATAAGGCAGAAGCATATGCAGACAGACAGGGCAAGAGGCACAAACAGGGCAGGCCAGGGAAAGGTCACTCTGAACAGCCAGGCACAGGGAAGGTGTGGGGAGCCACACAGCACAGAGGCCAGCACAGGCAGGTGTACCCGGTGCAGGGGAAGTATCAGCCAGAACAGCGGGGGGAAATACAGCAACAGCTGCCGGGGGGGTGAACACAAGCCAGGGACATGGCCAGTGCCACCTTCCAAATGGAGACCGTTATGAGGGGGGTGAGAAGGTGGGCAGCAGGGGAGCATGGCCGTGGAAGGGCCCATCGGCGGTATGTCCCCAACATGCAGTACCAAGCCCACACCAGCTTTGAGCTGTACACTGATACTGTGATTGTGGGCTGGTACTGCCTGAATAGGGCAATTCTGAGGTGGCTCTGTGAGCTGTGCAGTGATGTGATGCAGGCACCCACACGACGGAGCCATGCCCTGTCAGTGGAGACTAAGGTAACAGCCTGCATGTGCTTGCTCACCATGGGTACCTTCCAGAGACCAACTGGGGACACCACAGGCGTAACCCAGTTGGCCACGTCACGCCACCTCACCCAGTTCCCCAGCGCACTGCTGCCACATGCTGTGGAGTACATTCATTTCCCCAGCACAGTGGCGGAGTGCACAGCAAACATACAGGAGTTCCACAGGGTGGCACGTATGCCTGGTATGCTGGGGGCAATAGACTGCAACCATGTGCCATACACACAACCACCTGGCCTCGAGGGGCCGCACACATCAATCGCAGGGCTGTGCCAGCATCAACTGCCAGGTGGTGTGCGATGCCAGGGCAGGATAATCAATGTCTGTGCCACGCACCCTCGGGGAGCACACAATTCTTTCATCTGGCACCAGTCGGCACTGTGCCACAGATTCGAGAGTAGGGACATCCCCACTGGACACCTAGTGGGTGAGTATGCAAACCACATGGACAATCATAGGGCCTGCGGGGGCATGGCCAGAGGTGGCATGGGTAGTGGCCTACATGGCCTGGGGCAGGGTGATGCTGATCACAAAACTAACCTCCACCCTCTACACACACAGGTGACAGTGGATACCCACTCCATCCCTGGCTGCTCACACCCTACCAGCAGCCCACGACCCCATCACAGCAACACTACAATGAGGCACACGCCACCACACATAATGTCATCGAGTGGGTGTTCGGGATGCTGAAGGCACATTCCATTTCCTGGACACCTCTGGCAGTGCCCTACAGTACAGCCCTGAAAGGCCCGCGGGCTATTCCTGGCCTGTTGCATCCTGCACAACATGGCCAACGAATGTGGATAGCCTGACAGGTCAAAGAGGGGACAGTGATGGGGACGATGAGGACGCCAGTGATGATGGTGATGGGCAGCCCCCCCTTGGCTGATGGGACCCCCGACTGCTCCGGCTGGCACAGCTGCACCAGGACACCATCATGGAGGAGCACTTCAGCCAACCCAGGTAAGTCATGGGGCCATGTGCAACCACCAGTGGCTAAAGCACAACCCAAAAACATGCATGGACACACACCAGGGGTGCATGCCATCAAGGGAAGTGGCAGGTCACAGAAGCACACACACAACCAGGGATGGGTGAGGATTAACATGCCATGCAGATGGACACACAAACATGCACACACACAATGCAACAAATGTGCACAGAGGGCAGGAGACTCACTGACCCAGAATGCCAACCTTAGCAACACACATGTCCACAGGCCACCACGCCCACTGCCTGTCCATGTGCGTGTATCAGATTCTGAGCATCATTGCACATTGGTGTACAGTGCAATGCAGGCATCATCATGCACACGTAAATGCGGACAGCAGCCGGGAGGGTGAGTAGATGGACTGTGTGTCCACATGCAGGGCCGGGTACCCACCCGTGCACTGCCCACTGAAACATACAATGCACACAGGGCAGCACCAGACAGTAGCCATGCTGGGAGACAGGTCAGTCATGTGACACAGTGCCCCGGCTGCCACGGATGCATGGGCAGCCCCGCCAAGACCCGCCAGCACTGACAAGCTGACCACTGGCCTCATGGGGTGGCACTGATGGTCCCCCAGGGGTTCCACTGCATGAACATGACCATGCTCATGCAGGGGTCTGCAGCACACCAAACATGCTTGCGCCAGGAGTGCTCGGGATTCCCACAGCTGAACCCAGCATTGACAGGGTGGGAGTCGCACGATGCTGGGAATGGGGGGTGGATAGTGCACTGCAGTGTCCGTGATACATGGACACCTGACTGTGTGCCCATTGTGGCCATGACAGCAGTGAATGCCTGTGCATGCCTGTCAATGACAGCGGTCACATCCTCCCGCAAATGGTCCATCCCTGCCAGGATCAGTGTGGTGTCCCTGCTGCGATGCTCCTCTGCCCACTCTAGAGCCACACGCAGTGCATCCACGGACGTCTCAAGCTGCATCTGCTGCTGGACTGATGCTTGCAGTAGGCAGTGTGCTCGTCCAAGAGGTCATCAGCCTCCTCGGCATCCTGTTCCTCAGGGTGTGCACAGCCCCGATGATCAGCACCCCTTGAGTGTGGGTGCTGCACACCAGGACCAGGTCTGGGCATGTCCACAGGCGGTGCACAGATGCCACCGCTGAACCCTGTACTACCAAGCCCATTGGGCGACTGCTGATGCTGCCCCTCTGGCTGCCACTCCCTAGGGCTCAGTGGTGCCACCGCAGTGGCCACAACAGTCCCACTGTCCTGCACAGACACCAGTGCTGCCCCACTGGTGCTGACAGGCACAGGCTGGGGCTGTGCTGACATGCAGGCCTCCACGGCAGCACCACCCACAGCCATGGGTGCAAATTACCCTGCTGTGTGGCCATCCCATGGCACACACGTGTCACTGCCCATGATGGTAGTGTCATCATCACCAGTGATGGACTCTGCACCGGCCACAGTCACAACATGCTGGCATCTGTGGATGCCAGCACACTGGGACACAGGCAGGGCTTCCTCCACACCTCTTACAATGACATCACTGTGGACAGCCAGGCTGCCCCACTGTTGCAATGTTCCACGTATACCTGTGGAGGTGGATGGTCCCTCCTCCAACTCCAGCTGACTGTCCGCAGTGGACAGGCCCACCATCGCTGACCCATGCAGATGCACAGGATCTGTAAGGGAAAGCAAAGTCGTGTTACTGCATGTGACCTACCCTGCCCCCCCCATAGACAGGCCATGACTTACCATGCAGTGATGGGCCACCACCCGTCTGGAAGCCACCACCCGGAACACCCTCAATGGCACTGCACTGCATGCTTCCAGCAAGCCTCTCCTCCTGTGGGGTCAGCTGTACCTCCTCCGGCTGTCCACCACCTGTTCCAGCACATGCTGGCAGCCACCTTCTCCTTTATCCTCCTCCTGTCCGTGCCCATCTTTTTCTTACACTGCTGCACGGAGCACTGGTGGCTGCCATGCAGGTTCACAGCACGTGCCACCTAATGCCATGCAGCAGCACGGGCTTGAGGTGTTCCCCGCCGTCCACTGAGAAGTGGCTCCTGATCCAGGTAGGCCTCAAACAGGGCCTCAGTTTCGGCCTTTGTAAAGTTAGGCTTCCTCCTCCTCCCACCACTGTGTTCCTCTCCAACAACCTGCTCGGTCATTATGTAGCCTGTAAGAATGGCAGTTGTTACCTGTGACTGTGCAGTCCCATGTATGTCCCTAAATCCACAGTCCACACTCCCAAACAGCATGCAACTCACCAATAGACTGCAGTAACCGACTATGGCCACTGCAGCACAGTGTCGCACTTTTATAGCGCAATCCATGCAAATGAGGCGAGGAGCAACTTTAAGTAGATGCAAATTGCAGTGCTGTGCCATTGAATGGCTGATTAGATGATTTGCATATGATGGCTGAATATCGCGCTGTTTGCACTCTGCGCAATTGTGTTGAACATGCTGAGCCAATGGCGCAGTTCTGTGACATGCATAGTACACATCTCACTGCGCATGCCTGGGTTGCTGACGCAGGCGTCTGCCACGCTGATGACGTGCTGTGTGTGGTAGGCAATGCAGGGCACGGCCACCATTGTGCCAGTGGCGCTATAGCGATGGTCACTACATGGCGCTGTGGCACTGGGCCATCATAGGTGCAATGGGCCAACTGCATGGTAGGCTGCTATGGTGCTGGCACACAGGCAGCCAATTGCACTACACGCATTGTGTTCCAATGGCGCTGTGCATGGCCATGCGCCAGAGACCCTTGGCCCTGTGCCCGACCTTTGCCCCCTAGGCGCCATGCATCAGGCATGGGTGCACCTCTCTCATGCTGTTCGGTAACAGCATGATAGGGAATGGTAGCACTGTACCGCACAGCATCTGCATGTGGGCAGCCGCACTGCAGAGTGCCATATTGCCAACTAGTAGTGAGAGAATGGCAAGCAGAAGGGCAGCCCAGTGGTCTGCAATTGAACTTGCAAATCTAGTGGTAATTGTGGAGCCACACCATGGGCCTCTCTTTGGGGAGGTGCCCCTGGACACAGCCAGGATCCAGGTGTGGCAGAAGGTGGCCACTGCCCTGGAGGAGGCCACTGGTACAGATACGGGGACCTGCGGAAGTGGGAGCTGGAGCTACTGGCATGACTGCGGGCACATGCCAGGAGGGACACAGTGCCACGGCCAGGTAGGGGTTTTGTTAACACACTTTTACTGTCCATATGGGTAACAGTGTTGTATGTGTCCAGCACATAGGGAGGGACCGTCTGGGGTTGGCTGTGGTGGTGTTCACAGGGTGTGGGGTGGGTGGGTGGGTCTGGCTGGGTGGGAGGGCACACACCTGGGGGCAGGGTGACTTTGCTTCGGGATTGTACTGATGTTCCTCTCTCCTTGTTTGCCCCACAGGCCCGTAAGAACACCGCCTTGTGAGGGAGGAGCAGCGGAGGGAGGAAGATGGTGCAGCCAGGTGGGGCAAGAGCCATCACCGCCCACCTGACCGGCCCGATGAGGGTGAGTGCCATGCATCCATGATTACTATCAGATGCTGTGTGACAGGGTGGGCAGCAGGGCATGGCCACCATACATCGACACCACTGCCATGCACGCAACTTGTTACAGTCAACACTGTCCAGTGGCAATGCATGTCTGGGAGTGTGTCAATGGTGGTCCATGCATGCACCAGGTACATGGTTGTACCACTGCCTTTACACCACATAGCCATGTCACTAAACGGCCACGGTGGTGCTGTGTGTGACTTGGTCAGTGGGTGTGTGCAGCATTCCGCATGGCTGTATGTGCCTGGGTGGGCAGGTCCTGTGGACATGATCACTGCGGGTGGTCACACACCATCACAGTGGGATGTCCCACAGCCGTATGCCATGCACAGTGGGCGGGCTGTATGGAGTTGTGCATTTACACCTATTGACTGTGCTCCCTTGTCTTAGGTACCCGCCATCTTCGAGAGATACGGGAGGCACTGTGGGAGATCTTGGTGGTCGCACGGGCATCGCTGTACATCCTGCGATGACTGGATGAGACCGGGGTTCTGAGGAGGCTCAGGGCCCGGAGGAGCCAGAGCAGAGAGAGGTGCTCCCACTAGTGATGGATGGCTCGCAGTAATCCCCCCCCCTGGACCCACCCTCACACCCCTCCTTCCCTGTCCCATTTGTCCACCCCTGCCCTCTACCCACCCCACCTTGTTTGTGGCCCCCCAACCTTGTATATAGTTCCAATGTTTTATTGTATATAGTTTGTATTATTGTAAATAGTTGATCGTTATATATTTTTTTCAATAGACTTAATTTTGATATGAATACTGTTGTGGTCTCTGATTTGCAGCAGGCTATAGGTGCTCAGCTGCAGTGGTGTGCATGGCGTCAGGGGTGGTGCGGTCATGGGTGTGTATGTGTGTCAGTGTGGCGGTGACTGTGGTGTGGGGGTAGCTATCAGTCAGTGTCTGTGGTGTGTGTTGTTCCCTGTGCACTGGCTGACTGTGTGCAGTGGGCCATGGTGTGTGCTCTGTGTCCATGGCGCACCCATCAGCCCGTCTATGGCCTGTGCAGCTGACACACATGCATGTCTGTGACCTGCACGGTCCACTGGCATGTCAGTGGTGGCAGTCCCTGCAGGGAAGCCACTGTACCCGTCACTTTGCTGGGTTGCCTCCTGTCACTGGTGTGGTGCATGCCTGGCTCGGGTGGCACTGTGGGCACCAAAGTTGTTGTCCCACCTCCATGCTGTGCCTTGTGTGTAGCAGGGGACGTGCCCCACTGTCTGTGACTTGTGCTCCAGGTGACTGCTGGTGGTGTATGGGTCCACAGTGCCTGCACAGGGTGGCTGGCACTCCAGTGCCATGGAGGACTGCGGGTTGTGTGTACACAGTTTACATGGGCCCACAATGGGGGCTTGGTTGCCCCACCACTGCATCCCTGTGTTGTTGTGCCCTTGGGTATGGGTGGGTGTCTGTCCCTACACTGTGTGGAATCCGGTGTGGTGCATGCTTCCATGCACCACTGTGGGTGGCTGTGCTGGCTGTTGTGGCCAGTGGTGGGTTGGGGTGTGTCACTGGACTACTGTGCAGGGTGCTGTACCACTGGTGGTGGTGTCAAGGGCACACCCTGTCCTTTGTGGGGTACCTCTTGTGCTGACGCAAGGTTGATCTCTCAGCAGTAACTCGGGGGGGCTGTGCATGGTGGCACTGTGTCTGCCATTGTTGCATTACTGTGTGCTGCCACCCGCTGATGGGTGCTCGTGGTTGGGCTGGCTTGCATGGTTCTGTGGTGCACAGGGTTGCAGTGTCACAGTGGGGGTGGTGGCATGCATGAGGTTTGCTGCAGTGGTGGTCACTGCTTATGGGGGGTGTCTGGGGGTCATGGTGCAGGGTGTGCTCTGCATTGGGGGGATGGTGTGGCACGGGGTGGTCAGCCCTCCTTGTGTGCCAGTCACAGCTTGCCGGTAGGTGTGATGGGGCACCGTGGCCCAGCTGTGGGTTGTTTGCTTGTCTCCATGGGCCAGTGGTTATTCTGGCCCTCCCCCAGTTGTGCAGTGCATGGGGTGTGGAGGGACAATGTCTGTTCTGCTGTGTGTTTCTGTGCCCATCTGTGGCATGGGTGGTGGGCCACTACCCCCCTGGTTATGCAGTTACAGTGCTCTACTGCTGGGGGGCGTCTCTGGTTGCGCTATGGCGCCTCTGGACTGCTCAGCTGCACATCCCTTGTTGCACTATGGCACATCAGATCTGCTCAGCTTCCCCTCCCTAGTTGCGCTATGGTGCAGGTGGTGCGATATTCAATCGTCGGCTGTAGGCACAGTTTGGCCTGCTCCGTTTTTGAATATCGCGTCTGTTGCGCATGGGCACAATAGACTTGCGCTTGCTCCTGCTATTGCACACTTTTTGGGTGCAGTTTGAATATCTGGGCCATTGTTTCTCAGCTACTGATATTTATTTTGGCTGATTTTTTTAAAGTTAACTTGCTTGTTGCTGTTTACTATGATTAACTCCTGACCAGCTGGTAGTAAAAATCTTACATACAGTTTGGAGTTGCATGATCACTGTTTTTCCTTTTGGGAGCACAGCAGGAGGTAAGGCATGTCTCTTCCTACACACAGAATCCATGCAGGACTGGTTTACTTCCTGATGTCTTCCATTATTGAACCTCTCTGGACTCGGCAGCTTTATTGGGTTTTTGTACCCTTTTCCCCTGTTTTTTGGATCATCATCTGGTGCTTGCTGTTGCCTTGTATTTATTTATTTTTTTTCATTTGTTAACCGGGTAAGGAAACTGGACCAAAGGTCCTTTTTCAGGTCCGACCCAGGACATGAGAAAAAAATACACATAACAAAAATATACAAGGCAAATATAACTATACATACAGAATATCATATTTTGCAAATACAACATGATTTGTCAAGTAGAAAAGATTTAAATACAGTTTTAAAATGCAATTTACAAGTAATTGAGAGAATAGCAACAGATAAACTATTCCAATAACATGGAGCTAAATTACTAAAAGCACGGAGCCCTGACTTACATTTACAAACAACAGTATCATGCAAAAATTAATTTGATGATCTAAGCATTGAAGGAACAGAGTGTACAGATAACAAATCAGATAAAGGGGAAAGCAGAATATTCATGAATAGCTCTAAAGATTAATAAACCAAAGAAATATTCAATACGACAATTTGGTGTTGACCAACCTAATTGAGAATATAACTCACAGGAATGGGTGCAATATGGAACCAACAAAATAACATGACAAATATTGTTATAAGCACCTGCAAGTGTGTGCAATTCCATTGAGCCTAACCTAAAATAAATTCCAGCAACATAATCTAAATGGAGAAGAAGAGTACCAACAACAATAGCCTTCCTTGTGGGAAAACTAAAAAAAGATTTAAATTTAAATAATGTACCCAAATTGCTGATTAATTTTCCTACTAACATCAGAAACCTTCAAAGAAAAATTCAGTGTGGAGTCCAACAGAACCCCAAGATATCTCTTATTATTTCTTATTATTATCTCTTCATGGGGTTCCTATCTTGGGCTAGGTGTCCAGTTCCTTTGTTTTCTGGTTTGTATACCGTGGAGCCTGCCAGTATACAATGATACTGTTTAGCAAATTGGTTTAACTGTAGGACTATACAGAATGTAGAATTCTTCCTGTAGAAATTGTGCAGAATGACATTTCCACTTCCAATATGCTTTTTGGAATTTCTTTTTTAATTACACAGAATTCTGCAAAATATATCTAGTAGTGCTGTGCAGAATTTTCAAATTCTGGCAGAACAAAATTCCACAGACTTTTCAAATTTCTGCTGAATTTCACCAGAAATGGAATGGTGGAATTCTGTGGCAGGAAATAGTTGCAGAATGATTTTTAGTGAAAAAATGCTGTTCTGAGGAATATTATTCTGCAGATCACAGTAGGCAGAATTCCACAGAAGAACAAGCAAAATTCCAGCAGAAATTCTGCTGGTGGAATGGTCATTCCACACTAATTTTGCCAGCAGAATTCCACATTCCACACAACACTATCTAGGTAAACTGCATAACTGTATTCCACAAATTATGTAATCCAAAGAATATTATCCAACAATGAATCCACAGCTTACATAAACTGTGGAATACAATTCCATGGTAAACATTGCACTTTTAGAATTTCAAAATTCTGCTTCCAATGGAATTCAGCAAAATTAGGAGGAATTTCCCAACTAGTATGCAGCCAGTGCTGTGCAATGCACACCCTCTTGCCTATTGAGGGCAGGGGGAATACATCTGCAGGCACTGCACTTTGGTTGATGCTCTCAAGAGGTACTTTGTAAGATGAACGTACTATGTGGACCAAGGGAAATAAAAAGGAAGCTAAAGGGAATGGAAAAGAAGGTGGTAGCTAGGAAATTCTTCAAAACAAACTGAAAATCTTCAGATGTTTGACCTACTAGTCTGGCAACAGTAGAGCTGCTGAAGTGGTATATTGACAAGGAAAAGGAAGAAAAAAAATGAAAAGGCAGGCTGAACAGCGGCATTGTTGCAGGTTTGTAGCAGGCTTCTGAGACCAAGGGCTTGCCTGAGAGGGAAGACGGGAGAAAGAGACCATACTCTAAACTAAAGAGGAGTGTGCTTGGGATTGGGCAGTGGGCAGATGGGGCATGAAGTGGCAGTCTTCCAGTGCCCTCTTATTGCCTAATAAATTTAATCTCAGTAGTGCAACACACATTTGTTTTTGCAGAACTGGTATTTTAGCAGGGCATTACAAATACAAAATGATTTTGACCAAAGCCCCTGGCAGAAGCCTGATGAGATTATTTGCCAGGGAGTCACTCTTATATTTTATTTATTATTTATTGCAATTGTTTCACCAGGAAAGGCACACTGAGCAACAAGATGCTTGTCTCCCAGTGTGACTTGGGGGGGGGGTGGTGGTACACATGGATATGATAACATGCAGGTTATCAAGTGAATAGTTAACAGAAGCAAATAAAAAGCAGCATAAGGATACACGACTGCATGAATATAAAAGCAGCGCACATTGAATGCTTAGGATATTATAGTATCAAATAATTCTTTTGACAAGAAGCAGCAGACAAGGTAAATTAGCACAGTAGTAACAGCTGTAAACAACAGAGGATGTATATCACAGTTATACAGTTATACACAGTACATAGGGCAAAATAGGCCCAGGACATAAGTGCAAGGTTGGGATTATATGTCAGCTTCTTTAGCAAGGCTAAGGTCGCTGGTCAGGCATTGGGGAAGGGATAGTGGGGCATGGCAGGTTCAGGGACAGGAGCAATTTGTAGTAAGGAAGTTTGCTAGGGTGGTAGACATAGAGTAGGAAGAGGATGAGTGCCGAATTTGCAGTGGGAGGGTGTTCCAGAGCTTGGGTAGCCGGTGTGAGAAGGCAGCTTGACCGGCAGAGGTCTTCCACTTAGGGACTGAAAGTTGGCAGGAGTCACTGGATCTAAGATGATGGCAGGGGGATGGGGCATCTGTGAGCATGGTGGCAAAGTAGGAGGGGATGGACCTGAGCCATAGATTGGAGACAAATTTAGCACAGTGAGAGATGTGACGTTTTTTGAGGGATGGTAGTGCCAAGGCTCGGTAGAGGTCACAGCGGTGGGTGAGAGGAGAGGCATCAAGAGCAAAGCAGCAGAAGGCATTATAAAGTGTGTCCAATTTAGATGGGGTGGACTTAAAGGGCTGCACTGTATACAATGTCACAGTAGTTGATGGAGGGCAGTATCATCTTCAGGACCAGTTCATGTCAGACTCAGGGAGGGAGGCTGCTGCAGTTCCTATATAGTGCACTGAGCATGGGGCATAGTTTTTTTGAGATAGCATTGATGTGGTCAGAGAAGGAGATATGGCTGTTGAGCCAGACCTTCAAGTAACGGAACAAGGAGACATCTTCAAGTTTTTGGCCATCCAGGATGGCGAAGTAGGGAAGGGAGGGGAGTCTGGCCAGGTGTTGTCGTGTGCCGAAGGTCATACTGACAGTTTTTTTTTGCATTAAGGGAGTGCTGGTGCGAGCTAAATCATTGCTGTACCTTGTTGAAGTCAGCTTGGAGGTTTGATTGTACCACATCAGGGGCGGAGCCCCGAGTAGTAGAGTACAGTATCATCTGCATACATGAGGCTTGAGTTAGTAGAGCAGATGAGTGGCAAGTCATTTAGGAATATAGAGAACAGAATGGGACCAAGAACTGACCCCGGTGGGACACCGGTAGTTAAAGGAAAGGGGGGTGGAGATCGCATTTGAGACTCTAACGAACTGAGCTCTAACAGAGAAGCATGATCTGAACCAGTTTGTGGCTGCGACAGAGAGGCCTGATTCAGTGAGACTCGAGAGCAATATGGGGTGGTAGACGATGTCGAAGGCTTTTTTAAGGTCAACGAAAACATCTGAGGTGATCAGTCCACTGTCCATGCCTGTCAGGATAGTGTCTGTAAGCCTTATCAGGGAGGAGGTGGTGGAGTGTCCCTTCCTGAAGCCAGACTCGAATGGCATGAAGAATTTGGAGTCAGTGAGGAAGGAGGTAAGTTGGGTGAGCATAAGGTGCTCTTGTAGTTTTGCTAGGGCTGGGAGGAGGGAGATAGGGCAATAGTTAGAGGGGGAGGTAGGGGCACCTCCTTTTGGCAGAGGGATGACAATGGCATGCTTCCATGCATGGGGAACGGCAGTGGCAGCAAAGGATTGGTTTAGGAGTTTGGCAAGCGGAGTTGCTATAGCGGGCGCGGAGAGGTATAGAAGTTTGGGGTCTAATCCATCTAGGGATCTGCCTTTTGAAGGGTTGAGAGAAAGTAATGCATCTAGGGCCTCAGTTGCAGAGATGTCTTTGAAGGAAAAGGAGAGAGGCCTGGTCTGGGTCTTTATGTCTGTAGGCGGTGCGAGAGGTGTAGTGTTGGGCAGGGAGGAGAGGAGGGTTGCAGCACAAGTGGAGAAGTACACATTGAACTCAGTGGCGATTGCTGTGGGCTCTGATAGGAGACAGTTATTAACATTTAACATTGGAGTGGGATTGGCAGCCGGTGGGGTGAAAAGGGAGTGAATGAGCTTCCAGAATTTTGAGGGTTTATTTAGGTTTGACAGGAGGGAGCTGCTGTAGTACTCTGCTTTTGCAAGATGAGTGGCTCTGGTGCACTTGTTACGGACCATGCTGTATGTGGAGAGGTGTTGTGGGAGGCGTGAGGATTTAGGCGTTTTCCAGGCTTTGTCCCGTGCGATTTGACATGCAATCAGTTCTTGGGTGATCCAAGGTAGGTGGTTTCCTCATACTCTTGTACGACGCAGTGGGGCGTGTGTGTTCCAGATGCTGAGAAATGTGTTTTTAAAGTGTAGGAAGGCATCATCAATGGAGATCGTAGGAGGGGCAGGGGCCCAGTTTGCTAGCACAAGGTTATCTAACACAGGGGCTAGATTGAGGGATTTATAGGAGCGTTGGACTACAAATTTAATGGGGGATTTTGGGCGGTGGATTTTATGCACCAAGAAGTTTACGTGGTGGTTGCTGAGGGAGTCAGGAAGAATACTGGCTTGTTTGACCCAGTGGGGGTGTGTGGTAAGGACCTAGTCGATGAGTGAGTGGCTACCAGATTTTAGGTTAAGCTGGGTGGGCTCAGTAATGATTTCTGAGAGGTTTAGGGCATAAATTTCAGTCCTGGTTTTGTTGAGGGCAGGAGCTAGCCAATTGTAGTTAAGATCGCCCATAATGTAGAGTTCCTCTGTCATGGTTAGGCAGGAGAGTTGCTTGAGGAGGTCGGTGACAGCAGAAGCTGGTGTACCAGGTCGGCAGTATATCCCAGCAATGTAGACTGGTAGCGAGAAGGGAAGGACAAGCTGAATATTATATACAGAGTTGGAAAATATAAGTCAAAGTTCAAGGTAGGATGGGTAAAGACCTTGGGTAAGAACCCAGCATCCATGATAAGTCAACAGATTATGGATGTAAAGAGTGTGGGGGTAGAGCTAGTCATAGGGAGTAAATTGTATGGCTTAAAGGTAAGGGGAAAAGGAGTGGGAGGGAGTGGCGAGCAGGACAGAGTTCATTGTCCACATTTGAGAGCAAGGCAGGAGATGGAGCAGGAAGTAGGCAATAAGGAAGGGCAGAGAGCAGGGCCAGGGATTGAGAGGTTATGGGCAGTTACAGGTGTAGGTGGAGAGAAGGTAGGCATGGAGGTGGTGCTTGAATAGGCCTAGTTTGGGTTCCCCGGAGACATGGGACAGGAGGGCATTCATCTAATGGGGGGCACAGTAAGCGAAGGAGCACTGACTGAGTGAAGTTCTATGCCATGGAACAATGTAGGTGGTCTTGAGGGAACTACTCATGTGTCTTGAGGGTAGAGCAGGTTGAAGGAGTGAGGACAGGCTGGGGGCAGTGAGCTCTGAGGAGATTTTTTTGGCAAATAGGCAGGTGTGATATTGGAGCCTGTCATTGAAATCCAGACAATTTGTTAGATTATAGAGGGTGCAGGTGTGGGTGTTCCTTGGGCATCCTAGAGAGAAGTGGCAGGTTTTGTTTAGGGCCACTTTGACTCTGAGGAGGGCTGAGTTATCAGCAGCCCTGTATATGGTAATGCAGTAGTCTAGGATAGATAGGACAGAGGAGAAGATGGCAAGCTGGAGCGCTTCTGGGGTGAGGCAGTGCCGGTGCTGGTAAAGGAGGCCAATGTGGGAGTTGAGAGAAGAGCATAGTTGATGTATGTGGTCATGGAAAGTGAGAGCAGGGTCAAATATAATGGTATACCATTACCGCAGCCACTCTGGCACAGTGAAGACCACCACAGCGGCAGGAATCGGGCAGAATCCACCCGTCTCTGTGGTGGTCTGTGTGTCGATTGGGACTTCCACGCTGGGTGTTTCCCCCTTCCTCAGTCCAACTCCGACTCAGAGTTAGAATCCTAGAGACCGGGGGGTGTGGGGGGCACAACCCCCTGATTGTGTGCACCGACATCCCCATGGCTACAATGCCGACAGTCGGCATTGCAGCCATTGCTGTAGGGGATGTCAGTGCTAGCACTGTCAAAGCACTATGGGTAAACCAAATATAATGCCCTGGTATTTAAAAGATTGAACTCATTCAGGTGGGAGTGTGAGGGAGGTGTAGATGCACAGGGGGGGCATTTCTTTTTTGCTTTGGTGGTGTGCGAAGAGCATGACCTAGGATTTTTTCTGGTTGAGCACCAGTCTGTGGTCTGCAAGACAGGATTCTGCCTTGGTGAAGGCAGTTTGAAGGGAGAGTTCCAATTGCACTGGGCTGGAGTGTGAGGCAAATAGAATGGCATCATCTGCATAAAGAATGATTTTACCTGAGCAGGCTTTTGGGAGTGAATTAAGGTAAATACTGAAGAGGGGAAGGGACCTAGTATGGAACTTTGTGGAACACTGGAGAGAACTGGGAGAGGTTTGCACAGTGTAGTATGGATTTTTACTTTCTGTGAATGGTTTGACAGATAGTTGCGAACCAAGCCGTGGGATCCTCTGACAGGCCGAGGTGAGATAGAGTGGAGAGGAGTACAGGGTGATTAACAGTATCGAAGGACTTGGACAGGTCTAGGAATACTGCTCCAGCCGGTCTACCATTGTCAAGGGCAGAGTAAATGAAGCTGGAGAAATCCAGGAGGGCAGAGTACTAATTTACTGGGCAGAAATTGTGTGCCAGCTTACAGAAGGGCAGTGCCTCGCCATTGGTAGTTGGCATCCTGGTGGTATCCCATAAAAAGATAAATAATTATTAATTCGCATTTCTTTTTGCGGCAGTTTCAAACTCTTTACATTAGCCCAAGTTGCAAGCTTGCTTGCAGCAGATACTTCTTCCTCTTTGTGACAATGACACTCCTCCAGAGTCCTGAAGCAGCCTTTTGTAGTGTGGTCTGGGCAATGGGCAGGGCAGCAAGTGTGTGCTACCTGGAAGTATGCCAGTTCTCAGTCCTTGGTAGCTGGCACCTTGGTGGCATCCCATAAAAAAATAAAAATAAATAAATAATATTTTTTTCTTTTGTGGCAGTTTTCAAATTGAATGTCTTGGTCTTCGTGTTCCCCCAAGTTGCTTCACTTCCTTCCTCCTGAAGCAGAGAGTGTGCATGTGTGTTTGTCTGTGTGTGTGTGGTCCTGAGCTGTGCTGTTACAGTGTGATCTGGGAAGTGGGCAGCAAGCGTGTGCCTGCTGGCAGCATGCCATTGCTTCTCCCCTGGTAGTTGGCAACTTAGTGATATCCCACAAAAATACAAAATAAAAATAAATACTTCATTACTTCATGTTGCTGAAGTTCTTTCTTCCTGCTCCTCCTCCTTTTCCTGAGTCCTGAAGCAGCTTGTGTGTGTAACTGTGTTATTGTGAGTTGTGCCATTGCAGTGTGACCTGGGCAGTGAGCAGCAGGCGTGTGCCAGCTGGCAATGTGCTATTCCCCAGCCCCTGTTAGTTGCCACCGTGGTGGCATTCCATAAAAACTACAATAAACATAGAAACATAGACTTTGATGGCAGATAAGGACTGCTTGGCCCACCTAGTCTGCCCATTTCCCTACCTACAGCATAAGCTGCAGGACCTAGTTAACCAACAGCCTATTTGTTCCTACCCCCCCCAAGAATTGCCTTATGTCTGTCCCATGCATTCTTGAATTCTCCCACAGTTTTAGACCCCACAACCTCCTCAGGAAGGCTGTTCCATGTGTCACCCACCCTCTCTCTCTGAAAAAATACTTCCTCACATTACCCCTGAGCCGTCCCCCCTCCCCCATCTTCAAATTGTGTCCCCTTGTTCTTGCACATCTCTTTTTCTGAAACATGCTACCCTCTTGGACTTTGTTGATTCCACTAAGATACTTAAAAGTTTCTATCATGCCTCCTCTCTCCCTCCTTTCCTCAAGAGTATACAAATTAAGCTCCTTTAATCTCTCCTCATATGGCTTCTCTTGCAGACCCTACACCATTTTAGTTACCCGTCTCTGGACTGCCTACATTCTGTGTATGTCCTTTTGGAGATGGGGTCTCCAGAATTGGACGCAGCACTCCAGATGGGAATTATCTACATCCCCTCAAGGTCCTGAAGTTCCCTCCTCCTTCTCCTCTTCCAGGGTCCTGAAGCAGCCTGTGTCTGTGTCCTCCTGTGCTGTGCTGTTGCAGTGTGATGTGGTCAGTGGACAGTGTGCAGCATGTGTGTGCCAGCTGGTAGTGTGCCAGTGGCTGGACCCTGGTAGTTGGTACCTTGGTACCCATAAAAAAAGTAATACAAAAACAAATACAATTCTCCACATTCCCACAGCTTGCTGACATTCCCTCCTCCTCCTGAGTCCTGATGCAGCCTGTGTGTGTGTGTTGTACTGAGTTGTGCTGTGTGATCTTGGCAGTGGGCAGCAAGTGTGTGTTAGTTGGTAACGAGTCTGAGCCTGGCATCTTGTAACCCGAGGTGGCATCCCATTCATAAAAAAAAAAAAAAAAAAAACAATAAAAAATTAAATAAAGTCTTATTCTTCATCATTCATCACCCAAGTGGTTGAGTCCTGTAGCAAGCATTAGAAAATGGAGTAGCAGAGAGGCAAAGGAGATGGCAGCATGGGATTGTCCAGTTACAATAAAGGAAAACAAAGGCATACTGGGCTTCATCATAGACCCTCTGCCTCAGTGGGAACTAAAAGTGTAGAAGATAAATGTAGTGGCTGAACAGTCTATAAAGTATCACACACTGTATGAGCCACTCACAGTGGCACTGCAAGGATGCAGCATAAACAATCAATGTAGAAAAAAAGAAATAAGAAAGGAGTGTGTCTGGTCGTAACAGGCAGTGGAGAAGGAGCAAAGTGACTTGGTGGACCTTGGGGACAGAGATACAGATTGTTACTACTGCATATACCTGATAAAAGTGATAGCAGCAGCAACACCAGTTGTGGGGAGGAGGAGGTGGAACAGTTGGTAGTTTGACTTGGGGCAGGTGCACATTAAAGATAAAAAAAAGCCAAAAGTGGTGGTAAAACAAATGAAAAAAAGAAAGGCCACAAAACAACAAGGTGAAACAACAAGCATGTGAAATTACAGTCGATAAAGAAGACACAGGAAAAACTGGTGCCCCAGGACACGTGATCAAGGAAGAAGAACCATTCCCTAACCCTGAAAAACTGGTGGTGGAGGAGGAGGAGGAGGAGGAGGATAACAATGTAGAAGCAGCCCACAGTATTCCGCCCATTAGGCATCAACCAAGAGTGCCAGGAAGAAAAAACAAATCAGTGATACTGGTGATGTGAGATTTCTTTAGGGTGGAAAAATAGTCACAGACACATGTAGTGTGTCTTTTATGTAAAGACAGGCTGAGATAGGGTAAAGAGGGAAGAAGGCTAGGAACACCTATGATAAAAAGGCATTTGCTGAAGTTCCACAGATCTCAGTAAGAGAAGGCATGCCAACACGCATAGAAACATAGGGAGACACACACACACACACACACACACACACACACAGCATTAGCAGTAGTACCATCAGGCAGTGAAACTAATGATGATAATGATAATGATCGGGGGGGGGGGACATTAGGAGACAGGAAGAGAGAGAGGGAGGAAGAAAGATTTGCAAGTGGTAGCTGATGCATGACTCCAACATTTTCCATTCATCAGTTCTTTAGCCCATTGAGTCCCACACCTCCAAGGGTCTGCCAATCCTCAGTTGCTTTCACTCCCCAGTCATGGCAAAAGTAGGAGCCGTCTGTCACATCCAGGGAAAAAAGCAATCATTCTCATCACCACTGACATGTGGACAAGTGGTCAGACTACTTCTGGTCATACCCTTGAGGAAAGAAGAGAGAGAGAGGGGACATGATAGAAACTTTAGGGTACCTCAAGGGAATCAACAAAGTCCAAGAGGGTAGCATCTTCCAGAAAAAGAGATGTGCAAGAACAAGGGGGCACAATTTGAAGATAGAGGGGGGACGGCTCAGAGGTAATGTGAGGAAGTATTTTTTCACAGAGAGGGTTGTGGATGCATGGAACAGCCTCCCTGAGGAGGTCGTGGAGTCAAGAACAGTGGGGGAATTCAAGAATGCATGGGACAGGCATAAGGCAGTCCTAGTGGGGGGGGGGAGGAGGAAGTAAGCTGTTGGTTAACTAGGATCTGCAGCTTATCTGTTAGGTAGGAAAATGGGCAGACTAGGTGGGCCAAGCGGTCCTTATCTGCCGTCAAATTCTATGTTTCTATGTACTGATTATGTAGCAGTAACTACATATTGGGTCAGTTTCCTCTCTTTGTTTCCTTTCTCTTCCTCCTCCTCCTCCTTCTCCTCTGGGTTAAGTGCCAGCAGCAGTAGTAGCAGTAGCCACAAGTCACTGGGGCCCCCCAACCTCCACAAGAATGCAGTTTTATGTATTGCTGGTTTTGACAATAACCATTGTGCAAAAAACTTGTTACACTTCCTTCAACGGGCCTTTGATGAGTGGACGACACCACACTCATTAACACCAGTGTTTATAGTATCAGATAATTCTAACAACATTGTAAAAGCAGTTGATGATGGGGATTATACACATTACATGTTTCACTCACTGTATTAATCTGGTAGTTTAGGGATTCCTAGATAAGGAAGGTACCACTGTGCAGACATGTGTAGGTCTGGACAAAAAAGTATGTGGTCATTTTAACCATTCTGTAAAGGCATGGAAGCTGTTACAAAACATTCAGCAGTGGAACCACCTTCCCCTCCACAACCTGAAACAGGATGTGTCAACAAGATGAAATTCAACTTATTATATGATGGAACGGCTGCTAGAACAACAGAAGACTATCCACTGGTATGCCATTGTGCATGGTATTGGCAAAGGAGATGTAAACATCAGTCCAAATCAGTGGCACTTGTTGCAGACCCTGTGCATTGTGCTGAAGCCCTTTGTGGAGGCAGCAACAGTGGCAAATGCTGATGCAGTTGGTCTAGTCCAGGTACTCCCCCTCATTGTCCTCATTAACCTGTGACTTCTTCATATGAAAAAATGGGGCCTATTCACGAAGGTGTGGGGTGGGTTATGCACCTCACAACTCTGGCATATAGCCTACTTCACAACTGCCCAGCCCCTGAACACATTCACAAAGCAGATATGCCCCCCCATGCACCTGATCCCCCCCTGCCGATCATGGAGCACCACACGGGGGTGAGCCTGGGAGCAGTGTGGGGGGGGGTTGTGCCAGCACTTCACACATTGACTATGGTGTAGAGTACTTTGTACTTGGGCTGCCAGCTATGCCTATGAAGGGCAGCTGTAAACCACTGGGGCTGGTTATGTGCCCCCCAGGACAGTGGCCACTGACTGTGGAGGACATGGCAGGGGGCATCGGTTCCCCCAACAGAGATGCCTCTGCTGTTGAGGCACACCAGGAGGTTGGGGAATGGGCAGCTGGGGTACCCACCTCTATATCATGATTGGCACGCTACACTCTCGCTGTTTATGTAATAGATGAATTGAATCGCCTGTACATCTTTATGTGCCATGACATAAAATTGTTGTTTTGTAGTAAGTAACATATTTGTATTGTTAAACGTGCAGTTTTTCATTTCTTGTTTTTACTGTAACTTGTATTCTGACATCTAAACAGGTGCACCTTGTAAAGAGAGTTATTTAACCCTAACAGTGTTTGAAGTTGCCTTCATATCCTGTATACATAAATTTTATTACTACTAATACTACACACCGGCCGACATGATGGTGCCACACGGGCACATGGGATCCGCTGTGGGTCCCTGCCTGGCAGCCGATTGGCTGCCCACCCAGATCCACTGCTCCACACCCGCTGGCCCCCCCAATGGACCAGCATGCCAGGGGGTTGGGAGCATGTATGGGAGCTGGGTGGGGGCCGGTGTTTGTGAATGCAGCCTCTACGTGGATCTCCCAAGAATGCAGAGCTGCATGCCCAGATATGTGCCTTCAGGGCTCACATTAGTGAATAGGCCCCAATATGAGGAAAAGGAGGACACCACTGCTCTCAATCTAGTAGAAAGAATATGATCACATTTCTGGAATGATAAGCGCATTTCAAAAATGCATACAGATGACCACTACATCGTGTCCACTGTCTTGGACCCTCTTTTTTTACACAGGTAGCTGTTGAACAACTCAGTTACTCGCATGCAAGTATATACTCAGAGAGGATTTTCAGTACTGCAGGCAACATTGTCACCAACAGGAGGACATATATTTTGACCCAAAATGTAAAGATGCTAATTAAAAAAAAAATAACTTGCCCCTTTTTCCAAAGCCCTTTTCGCCATGGTTTATGGATGATGAATCTATACTTCAAGCTGGGCTAAAGATAGCATTGCTGTATCATTACAGATCCAAGAGTTGGTTCACTTGTATTAGATGCGAAGTGAAGGCCTCTCACACAGTTTGTAAAGGGTGCTAATAGATGTCTACTGTTAGCACCTCTTGCACCCTTTGCAAACTGTGTGAGAGGCCTTTCAGCACCATGCAATTCTGCTTTAAGTTGGACCAGCATAACATTCTGTGGTGATTTGCATATGCAGCCCATGATGCTTTGCATTGTGGGGGCATGTGTGATTTTGTATTTTTTTGAAACTTGGCTTCCCAGCCAAATGCCCTTTGGGGTAACCCTTGCCTCAGTGTTTGCGCACAGAGGTTCTTTGTCTTTTAAAGATAGAGGAGATGACGAGGTGAATGGGGAGGGCTTCTGTGTCCATTAGTTTTTGGTTTTTTAACCTGTAGCCTACAAACACCACACACACACACACACACACACACACACACACACACACACACACTGTGGGATGCTGCACTGTTGTCCTCACTCAGCCTTCTTCAGATTAATGTTTTGTGAATATTTGGCAGGCCTACACTAGTCAAATAAATAATTTTTGGGGCAACGTTGCCATGAAACCAGTGTGTACAATACTTATCCATGGCATAACAGAAAGCCTTGTCCATGTGTGGTACTGTTCAAATGGACACACAGTTTTTGGAACCAGTAACCCACACTGTGGGATGCTGCACTTTTGTCTTCACTTAGTCTTCTTTAGATTTTTTTGATGATTTTTTGGCAGGCCGAAACAGGCCAAATAAATATTTTTTCGGACAATGTTGCCCATGAAAGTAGTGTGTACAACACTTATCCATGACACAGCTGGAAGCTTTGTCCATGTGTGGCACTGTCTCAATGGGCATATAATATTTGGAATCCATAGTTCAAACTGTGGGATGCCGCACTGTTGTCTTCACTCAGTCTTCTTCAGATTAATGTTTGGTGAATTTTTGTCAGGCCAAATAAATAATTTCTGGGGCAACGATGCTGGAACTAGTGTGTACAACATTTATTAATGGCATAACCAGAAGCCTTGTCCATCTGTTGCAGTGACGCAATGGGCACTCAGTTTTAGGAACTAGTAGACCTCACTGTGAGATGCTGCACTGTTGTCGACACTCGGTCTTCTTCAGATTAATGTTTCGTGAATTTTTGCCAGGTTTGCACAGGCCAAATAAATAATTCTGGGGACAATGGTGCCCATTAATCCAATGTGTACAACATCTACCCATGGCATAACCAGAAGCCTTGTCTATGTGTGGCAGTGTTCAAATGGGCACAAAATTTTTGGAACCATTAGCCTACACTGTGGGCGGCTGCACTGTTGTATTCACTCAGTCTTCTTCTAATTAATGTTTGTTGAAATTCTGTGGAGTCTACACATGCTGAATAAATCATTTTTAGGTCAACGTTGCCCATGACACCAGTGTGTGTGACACTTATCCATGGCATAATGGGAAGCCTTGTCCATGTGTGGCACTGTCCCAATGGGCACACAGTTTTTGGAATCAGTAGCCTACGCTGTGGGGTTTTGTACTGATATTGTGTGGGCATACATGGTCTTTACAATTGCAATCATTTTATTTGAGCATTGTTAGCTAGCCACATACTCTTGTTTACTACTACTACTAGCACTGTCCATGTTTGCTACTAATTGCACAGGCACAATTTTTGGAAACAATACCCCTCAATGTGGCCCACTGCATTACCCTGCTGTTTTTGGTGCTTCATCAGCCCAGTGAATTATGTTATTTCATTTTATCTAATTTCCTAATGCTTTATTAATGGCTGAACCAGTGTGAACTAGTCCACTGTTCAGAGAAATTAGGCAAACTTTACATGTTTCGACAATCAAAGTTTGCATGGTCGAACATAGGGAAGTTTGCATAGCTCTAGTACTGAGATAGCCCCAGTACTCGGCACACTTATCCAACTTTCTTTCACAAGCACTATACTACACTCCACAAGGATTCACTACAACAACTATTCAAGTAATCAGCTGCAGTGCTTACTCCATATCTAGTTGCTTGGTGAACCAGTGAAGCAAAACAATTTTCAAAAGGACCCCCGATTCATCTCTCAATATATGGTTAATTACATTCCTAAGCTTTTTTTCTTTTCAGTTACCTGCTGTATATCTATAATGTAGAGATGCTCAGAATTGTGACTTGGAATCTAAATCACTGGATTCTGATCTTTTTTTCAAAATTAGGGTTTTAGTAATTGCCAACTGAAAATCCTAATTTTAAAATTAAGTTTAAAAAATACTGTTAAATTGAACATTAGGATTTAGGATTCTAATTCTTAATCTGCAGTCCATTTTGGGATAAGAATTAAATCAGATGGAGTATGCTCAAGCAGCCGTCAAGACTGCAGCCTAAGTGATGAGCTCTGTGCCATCTGGTACCTCATTTAGTAATTTCCTCTGTTCTGCACCTGTTGTAATGACCAAACAGATCTCAATCAATGCAAAAATATCAGTTCTAATGAACAGCCAACTTTTGAAATGAAATCTGGACAGGGAGAGGAGATATCAATGGAAAAACACAGTAGCTCTGGAAAAGCTGGTGGGAAACTGGCACGGCAATTGTGACGGCTCCTGGTACAGCTCCTGTCACAGCTCTGATAACGGATGTGCTTGAAACAGAGAACATGCTTCACCAAGTGCTAAAGGAAATTTCAGTCTTCAAAAGTTTTGTGGCATCCTTGGAGGAAAAGATACAAGATTTGCAGCACAAGATGCAAAACACCGAGCCCTACTTGTCATACATAGATGACAAGGTTTGCCACCACAAGGCCATGATACAGGAACTTGAATGACTGGTCACTGCCTGTAGGAATAGAAGAAGACACTGAACAATGTCCATTTTGTTGGCTTCCTAGAAAAGGCTGAAAACAAAGATGTCTCTGTGTTTCTTCAGAGAGAGCTCTCTTGTCTACTGAAACATAGATGGAAGTTGGGGCTGGAGATAGATCATGGCCACCGCAACCTTGGACCAGTGCCTAGAGTGAAAAAATATCACCAACTGATTCTGTCCCAGTTCTTGAGGTATACAAAGAGAAAATATTATCCCTTACCAGCGACCAGGGCCCCCTACCATGATAGGAGCACCATATTTATGTCTTCTCTGATTCCTCCAATGAGCTGGCACAAAAATGAAATGGTTATACCAAGGTAAACAGAGTTCTACAAGATAACAACATCTGGCCCGGTGGCGCTGAGGGTTGAGGCACTGCACGCCACACCTCATGCTGCACCGGCGACCCAGTTTCGGGAGTGAGCCCGGGTGCTGGGGGTCAGCAGGGGAGGGAGAAGGATTGAGCATCCAGAGGACTGCTCTCCTCTCCCGGGGAGGGATCCAGGAGTTTCCCAGTGCATTAGTGACTCCCAGTGGAGACCGTGGGTACTACATGTGGGGGACTTGAAATTGGGGCAGCGTCTACGGGGGATAGCCAGCATGGTGACACCCTTGCATGCCACGCCGGTGAGATCATGGTGGCCCCAGGGGAGTTGCCCACATCCCAAATGCTGGCCCAGATGTGCCTGGATCTCCCTCCAGAGCTGACCATCAACAGTAGGTAAGGCTCTTCACACTTAGGAGCCAGCCACCCAGGGAGGGCGGAATCAGCCCTGGAGATGGTACCAGGGGTCAAGCTTGCCTGTGTTCATTCAGGGGAAGGGATCAAGGGAGATGCAGGGGTTCAGGTTGGGAGTAGGACAAGATTCTGAGTGGGCACTCCTGAAGAATGCCCGGGGGTGTAGATGAATAAACAAACTTAAAAAGAAAAGATAACAACATCCTCTACAAACTGCAATACCCAGCAAAGCTGCACATTAGCAGGAATGGGGTGCCTCATACCTTTAATGCCCAAGAAAATCAATGGAGTATGTCACTCATCACCGGCCAGTGACTGTCTGAAAAATTATCTCCAGTAGAACAGCAAATGGCACCCCATGGCACCACCCACAGCCCCAAGCAGCTTGTCTTCAACACCATGTTATGGAATCCCCTCTAATCCCCTGACAGAACTCAGTGGAGTGGCAAACTACCAAGAGGAACTGCTCCAGCAAAAGGGACCAGAAGTGCCGACTGTGTAGGTGCTTGCCCAACAAGGTCCAGTTCACCTGCACCCCCAGGCTTGTCACTACCCAGCCTCAGGAGAAAGAGATGTGACAATTAGATCTGATGTAATGTGTTAGAGTTCTGCTGTATTTTTGCTGTAGGAAATGTAATAATAGTCTTCCTCACCTTTAGCAAGGAGGGAGCACCCTTGAAGGTAACTGGGTGTCCTTAGCCTGGATCATGTCTGCTGTTCTCCCCCCCCTGCAGCAAGGAAGACCAGCTGCCCTCTCCTCCTCTCCCCACTTTTTCTGTCTTTGAACACCAATCAGGACTCTTGACAGAACAGAGTAGCCATGTTACACTGAGTTACCACTATACTTGGCTGCTGGTCAGCCTGGGTTTTAATTTCTGACCAGGGGGCAGGGCTTGAACTAGAACGAACATGAGATCTGCTTCATGGTTCCCTCCAAGTGTGTAGACGTATGTTGTTGGGGTAGCTGGCAAAGATTAAATGAAAGGCTGACAGCTCCAGCCAAAGCTTCAGCATATGAATCTGGCTATCAATTACTCCTGCTCACTTTGACAGGCAAGTCCTGTATTGTTGCACAGTTGCACAACCTCTCCGAGTGGTCCTACTTGAATGTCTGATATTTTGACTGTTGGTACCTCAGGCTTTTGGCAAGAAATGCTCCAGTGCATAGTAATGCCAGTCAGCAGTGGCATCTATAGCCATGTAAGGGATAATTTACTACTGTCCAGTTTATTCCCACTCCCAGCCTTTTCACCACACACCTTCAAGGGGAGGTGGTACAATAATTTGATCTAGTGTTTGTTATAATTGTAGGGTATGTGATGGGTAACTACAGTTGGACCAGTCTTTATTAAGCATATAAGGCACACCCTGGGAGAAAACGGTGTTATCCTCTGCCTGCATCATGACTGTACCCCTCCCCCCTCAGTAAGGGTGGTCAACTATCCCCTCACATACTCCAAATAAACTCTGGATGTCACGGTCCAGCTGCTTAACTACATGCTGGCTCAGCCACATGTTCACATAGCTCTCTCTGAACCAACACTTCAGTCCCTTTGCTAGTCCCAAGATCAAGCCATGGTGTCACCAGTGGGCCATCAGTAAAGGTGAACAGGCATGTGGAGGAGGATCCTCTGCAAGATGGCCGACTGAGTTTCAGTTGTGCAGTGTGACCTCCCTGAGTGTACTACCTCTTCAAATCTTCAGGGAGGCAGTATAGCACAGTGATTTAAGGCTCTGAGCTGAAAATCTGGTGATATCCAGCAGACCAGACCTGGGTTTGTATCCCACAGCTTCCACTTACATACTGTGTGATCCTGAGTAAGTCACTTAACTTCCCTGTGCTCCCAGGTTGCACCCATAAAAAGCTTTCAGCTTAGTGTGTTACTCCTGGTTAAACAACTAAAAAAAAAAAGTCTGGAAGCACACCAACGTGGTTTGTTGCTTTTTGTAAAATTTATGTTAGTAGGTTATGTCTAAACAACATCACAGTGCCCAGGAGATCAAAGGAAGCAGGGACACCGATGTACCACATGAAAACTTGACAAGGAATGGAAAACACTCTTCAAAGCAGGAACAATGTGTAGCCGAACAGGCCGAGCAGAGCATTCAATGGAAGGTGCAAGAAAAGATAATAAGCTCTGTGTCTCTGGCTTCACAAGGTATGAAATTTACTTTTTCAAAAAATTTGGAGAATCTGAATGGGCAGGAGAGTACCACTGCTATGCATAATATAGCCTCAGAGACACTACGTTTATAAAGGGAAGTCATTCCAAAGATTGGGGTCCAGGAAGATAAACTTGCAACAGAAATGAGGGCACCATTGAATGATTGTATCAAGGAGATAAGCCCCATAAAAAAAGAATGAAAAATTATACAGGTTCGGGGTAAATAAGCTGAGCCAAACAAACAATAGTGGGCTAACCTCTACAATCAGGGGAGATGTCCACAGGATCAAAAACAAGGTCTGCTAAACATTCCAACAAATAAGATAAAACTGACAAAATGGAAAAGTCAGACAAAATGGACAAAGGTCTTGAAAAACAAAACAGCCAAGAGAAACAAAATAAACAAGATAAGCTTTTGCCAGAAATAATCAGTCATCGAGAACAAATAGTAAAAGTGGAAACACCTGAGCAGAATCATGTAAGGGTTTCAGATGCTGTAAATATCTCACTGGATAAATTGGAGTTATCCCAATAAAAGATTCTTCAGAAGCTAAAAGCTGGTTTTGGAAATCTAAACGTGGCCATTTCAACACTGGATAAAACATTTACTGAAGTGGTGGAAAAGCCTGAGGTGCTATCTACTAGGGCAGATGCCTGTGAAATAAGAGTTAGCAACCTAGATGATCAGGTTACTAAAATCACAACTGACTTAACTCAGGAAAATAAGTAGCTAATAGCCTTAAGATTAAAGGTTGAAGCCCTTGTGATCAAGGAGGGGATAATTTACCAAGCATTTATCAATGCCAAATGTTGTCTTGCTGGTGCTGGCATTGGTAGTTCGGGAGTTAAAAGAGATGCATAATAGGAATAGCAGTGAAGTATAGAACCAACGCCAACCCCACCCCACCCTGCAGAGAGTGACAGGTATTGGGCGGGTGTTCGGGTCGCTGGCCATAACTGGCTGGTTCATGCTATTTTGTCTCACCCTACCCTGCAGAGTCTGACAAGTGTCACGATGTGCCTTTGGGTCATCCAGCCTTATGCTCACTCCATTTCATAAGTACGTAGGTTGAGATGAGTGCAGCATAGGAGAAGGGGTTGAACTTTGGGGCTGAAGAGTTCAAGGCACACCTTGATGCCTGTCAGTGGCTGCAGGGTGGGTGGAGGACCAATGGTGTGAGCAGTACAGCAGACAATCCAAAGACACACCCCTGATGCCTGTTAGTCTGTATAGGGTGGGGCGTAATGGTTAGAAACCAAAACGCCCTGGGCGTGTGTTGGTATTTTCACTCCAAATTTTAAAACATGGCCTTTTTTGTGACCCTACCTCATGAAAGCATTTGGGACCACTGCTCATGAACAGTGTCCCTGTGATTTTGTTAATCTGTCTCGAACATTGATTTCCCACAGTGACCATGCCATTCTGCACCACATTAAAATGTCAGGTGCACCATTGATAAAGAGGTGTGAAACGATAGCAATGTTGAAAATCTGGAGTGAAAATATTAAACATTCTCAAAGTTATGAGCATGTGTGAAAACTGCACATCGCACGCTCGTAACATTGTCATTTAGTGGAATTATTTCACCAGATTTTTAACATAGCCAATTTGGGACCTCTGCTCATGAACAGTGGCACTACTATTATCTTAATCTGCCCCAAACGTTGATTCCCACAGCAACATCGCAATTGTGCACCACATGTGTGAAACTACATTTTGGGCAGGATGTGACAAATGACAGCTGTACTGTTCATAAAAAGGTGTGCAAAAATTACAATGTTGAAAATCTGGAGTGAAAATATTACAAATTCTCGAAGTTATGACTGTGCATGGACACTGTGCAATGCATGCTTGTAACAGTCATTTTATGGAATTTTTTTTCACCAAATTTTCAACATAGGCATTTTGGGACCTCTTCTCATGAACAGTGTTACTGTGATTTTCTTACTCTTTTCTGAACATTGTTTTCCTACAGTGACTGCACCACTGCACACCGGATGTGCAAAAACACAGTTCGGGAAGGTGTGGAAAATGAAAGCTGTACTGTTCATAAGGAGGAGTGAAAAAATGGCAATGGTGAAAATCTGGAGTAAAAATATAAAAAATTATCAAAGTTACAAGCGTGTGTGAAAACTGCACAATGCATGCTCATAGAACAGTCATTTAATGGACTTTTGTCACCAAATTTTCAACATAGGCATTTTAGGACCTCTGCTCATGAACATAGTCACTGTGATTTCCTTAAGCTGTCCCGAACAGTGATTTCCCACAGCGACCGTGCTATTCTGCGCCGGAAGTGCGAAAACACATTTTGGACAGGATGTGAATAATGACAGCTGTACTGTTCATAAGGAGGTATGGAAAAATGCCAATGTTGAAAATCTGGATTTAAAATATTACAGATTTCTGAAGTTATGAGCGTACGTGGAAACTGCACAACACACGCTCATAAAACAGTAACTATTTTTATTTTTTCCACCAAATTTGCAACATAGGCTTTTTGAGAGTCCACCTCATGTACAGTGGCACTGTCATTTTGTTAATCAGTCCCAAAAGGTGATTTTGCACAGTGACCACGAAATCATCTTTCCGGACCGAATAATGTTGTGACAGTGACTGAATTCATGAGGAGGTGTCCTAATAACCCCATGTTGAAAATGTGGTGCCAAATTTCCCACAAATGTCTGAGATATGCATCAAAGTTGAAAAAAACTGGACTTCCGGTGACGTCACGGAGCCTAGTGGGAGCAAGTGAAGCAAGCTCCTCACCCCATCTACTCAGAAAGACAAAAATACCAGCTAAAGTAAATAAAAAAAGGGAGTAATGGAGAATACAAATCGTGCTAAGGACAAGCCAAACAAAGATAGGGTGAAATTGAAGCCAAACTTACAGGATGAGAAAGGATCGCACTCTTCCTCCAGAAGATCGAGCCGCAGCCCTTCCATATCTAGCATGGCCGACACTGAAGAGGAGAAGGAGCAATTATCTCGCTCTCGTTTTGAGCAACTTTTTAGGGAATTAAGAGAGATGAGGGTGGAAACGAAGCTGGAATTCAGAAATTTGAATCAAAACTATCAGGGCTTGAGAAGCGGTAGAGGAGCGGAGAAACGGATTGCACAGACTGAAGACGGTATATTTCAGAATGGAAAGATTTTGCAGGCTCTAATCATCCAAACAGAAAAATTACAAGAGAAATGTATAGACCTTGAGAGTCGCTCGCGTAGAGAGAACATTAGACTGAACGGCTTGCCCGAAGGCTTGGAAACGGGGCTCATGCATGAATTTATTTCCAACCTCTTGATAGATGTTTTACAACTGCCTGTTGGGTATCAGTTAAATATCGAGAGAGTGCATAGAGCTCTTCAGCCAAAATCCACTGAGGAAAATGCTAGACCACGCTCGGCAATAATTAAGTTGAACAGCTATAAAATAAAGGAAGACATCTTAATACGGGCCTGGAGATTGAAGGAGGTCACATACTTAAACCAGAGACTTTATTTTGACCATGACTACCCGCAAGAAATTCAGAGACAACGCTCTCAATACGCAGAAATAATTAAACTTTTAAAAACCAAGGGATATCGCTTTCATACTCCTTTTCCTGCAAGGCTGAGGGTATTTTGGCCGGATGGTGATAAAATTTATAACTCACCCGAAGAAGCCAGAGCTGCACTTACAGAGAAGGGCCTAATGGAACCGCAACACGCAGGGAATAAAAACTCATCTTCCCAGGAGGCCCCAGAAGGGTCCCTTGAATGGACAACCTCATTGGGTAAGAGAAAGAGAGGCAGCAGCAAAGAGATGACATCACTTGCGCCGCTCCTCGTGATGAAGAAGTTACTCCAGAAGCTTCAGGAAAGTCGTGATGGCCTACAAAAGGACTCGCAGGACTGAGTGAAGTTGCGAAAATCGAGGATGGAATGCAAGTATTGCAGAAAATAAAAGTACTATGCTTATGTTAAGCCAGCGTTATATATGGTAGCTTATAACAAGGGGGAAAAAAAGCCTACCGGAGGTGAATTTGGACTGGCTGAGTGATGTAGTTAAGTATGGTGCTCACTGACTAATTGACTTCATCCTGGCTCCACCTACCCAGCTTTAGAATGACTGGAGTAATTATTTGAAAAACGATTCAAGTCAAATCAGACTGTGTTGTGCTATGGGTCCTGTTTAACAAATTAACAAATTAATATAGAAACGGTGACTATATAGCGGTTTGAATGTGTCAGGGTTAAAGAAGCAAATCATTAAGACTTCTGGGGGGGGATAATTGGCTCATATAACGTTTAAAAGGGCGATTAACGGCTGAGTGACGTCACGTCTTAAAGTATATTGGAGCCCTGTAATTCAATCTACCAGGCTCGCGAGGAACACCACACTTGCGGTGGTAAGACGCATTCCTCATACCAGTGGTGGGAGGTTACTGGCATTAGAGACCCCTGGTGGTGTTAAGGGGTTTCCACTTGTGGAAGTACAAATTTAAAACAAACTTAAATTTGTTATAGTTGTCTCCACATCTAGCGATGTGGTTTTGTTTGTTACAATTTAGGAGTTTAAGTGTTTATGGAGGATTTCATGTAGTTGGGCTGGACGGGGGTGGGGCGGAATAAGGGGGAAGGAGCATTATGTGGGGATACATGTAAACTATAAGCTAATAACTTGGGAGAATGGTTAATTCTGAATCAATAATATTGTCTGTTAATGTAAATGGACTAACGCACCCGATTAAGAGAAGTAGCGTGATGGCCTTTTTACGCAAGTCACAAGCTTCATTTATAATGTTACAAGAGACACATTTAAACCAGGTAGAGCATGAGAAGCTTAAGAAATTTGGCTTTCAGTTAGTTCAATATACATCATATAAGAAAGGCAGGCGTAGGGGTACTGCTATTTTGGTCCCTAACAAATGCCCCTTTGAAGTGCAGGATACTTTAAAAGATAAGGAGGGTTGTTTTGTGGGGTTAAAGGGCAAATATAATGGAAATGTAATTTCCCTGGTTTCAGTGTATGCCCCTCCGGGATCAGACTTCTCTTTTTATAGAGAGTTCTTTTTGAAAGTATCAGAGTGGGCGGAAGGTCATTAAGTTATAGGAGGGGACCTAAATCTTCGTCTTAATGTACATAAAGATACATCTGGTGGGGTGGTCAGACAGGAGAAGGGGACAGCAAATAAGGTAGTGAAGTTAATGGGTGAGTTAGGATTAATTGATGTCTGGAGGCAGACGCATAAAAATAATAGACAATATACCTTCTTTTCTGCAGCACACCAAACATACTCGAGGCTGGATTATTTCTTAATGTTTAAAGACTCAATATCTTTGTGTACTGAGTCATGGATTGGAGACATAATACAATCAGATCACGCCCCAATATATATGAGACTTAGACTTGGCCCCTTTAAACATAATACATTCTGGAGACTGAATCTCTCTCTGCTACATAACCAGGAGGTCAAGGAGACAATAGAAAAGGTAATAGAAGAAACGGTTAAAGAAAATAAAGGCCCAGACATATCACCAGGTATATTGTGGGACACGGTAAAGGCTCTAGTTAGGGGCAAACTTATAGAGATCTCCTCCAGAAACAAAAAGCTGAGAGAGGCAAAGAAGGTCCATTTGCAACATCAAATAGCTTCACTGGAATTCCAACAACAGCAACAATTAAGCACAGAGAGGGAAACTATTGGGGAAGCTGAAGAGGAGCTTATAGAAATGCTTGACTATCAGGTGGAACAAAAATGATATATTTAAGGCAAAGGTTTTACGAGGAGGCCAGAGCACTAAAATTTTGTCGAGCAGGCTTCGAGCGAAAGCCAAAGCATGCATACCAAAATATGGGATTCAAGGATAAGACTTGGAAACATAATGTGGAAGGCATAGCTGATGCCTTCAAGTCTTTTATCAAACATTATATGCTAAAAAGCGAACCTGTCCCTGAGGTCATATAGAAATATTTGTCCCTCTTCAGCTACCTAAAATAACGGTTCAACAACAAAAAAAACTGATTTCTTTTTTTTCAGTGGGTGAAATACAAGCAGAAATATCTCGATTGAAGGCAGGCAAATGTCCTGGAACAGACGGTCTTCCAAACTAGTTTTATAGAACATTCCGAGAGGCAATTGTGCCTTTACTAAAAGAGGCTTATAATTCACTATGGAAGGAAGAGGAGGAGGGGGAGTGCCCCCTCGTGGGCTCAGGCTATAATTTTGGTGCTGCCGAAGCCGGCCAGGGACCCCACACTGTGCTCTTCGTACAGGCCAATCTCCATATTAAACACGGATTATAAGATAATAGCAGGGATAATGGCCAGAAGATTGGAAAATCTTCTGCCAGAATTAATTAACTTGGATCAAACAGGTTTTGTGAAGGGGAGGCAAACCTCAGATAACATAGGGAGGATCTGTAGATATAATTGAGCACGTGCATAAATCAAAGATCCCGGCCTGTGTGATGAGCTTAGATGTGGAGAAGGCTTTTGATTAAGTCTCTTGGTCCTTTTTGTGGGGTGCCCTGGCCGGTTTTGAATTCCCGGCACCTTTTTTGAAATATTTATCTAAATTATATGCTCATCCATCAGCATACATTAGGGCGAATGGCCATACCTCTGGAGCTTTTCAGTTGGAAAGGGGGACTCGGCAGGGGTGCCCCCCCTCTCACCATCACTTTTCTCCTTATATATAGAGCTTTTAGCTCAGAGTATCAGGATGGACAACAAGATAGAGGAGGTAGAAATAGGAAATGTTACTCATAAGATAGCTTTATATGCGGACGATGTTCTGCTATACCTGACGAATTCCTCTGTATCTCTACCACAGGTCTTTAAACAAATTGAACTGTTCACCGATATATCTGGCTACACCCTTAACTGGTCTAAGACCGAGGTATTACTGTTGTCTGCAGCTGTAGCAGAGGAGATCAAATCTAAATACCCTATGAAATGGGACTGTGAGACCATAACATATCTGGGAGTTATGTTAGGCAAATCTCCAGCTACACTTTTTAGGGACAATTTTCCCACACTATCCAGGCAGGTGAGAGAAGATCTCCAGAAATGGAGGTGTATACCTTCCCAATTTACTCAAGATTGCAAATAATTAAAACAAATATATTACCGAGATTTTTATACTTATTTCAAATGGTACCATGTATAATACCATTGAAAGAAATAAAAACTGGCAGAGGTGGATATGACATATACTTATGGGGTAATACTTTCCCAAGAATAGCCCAGAAAACCTTGTTCTGGCGAAACAGGAAGGGGGTAGAGCTTGTCCATCATTGGTGGATTACTGGATTGCAGTTCAAATGAAAACAGCATTACTATGGACACATAAGAATTACAGGGCCCACTGGCAACAATTAGAACTGAACCAGGTAGGGAGATCACAATTATGCTCCAAGATTTTTGATCCAAATTTCAGAATACATGAGATTAAGGAGTCTATGACTACTGTTGGGGTGACTCTTTCCGGATGGTTACAGGGAATAAGGCGAGGTTATACAGGTAGAGATATATGGAGATACGTTTGGTGGACTGCAGACAAAAACTTTACCCCAACGAAGTTTTCAAACTGGTATAAGAGACAGGAGGAGGGGGGCATGTGTGCTGTGTGGCAGTTACTGCAAGGAACAACAATTTTATCTTTTGAAAGAGCTCGGGCCCTATATAATTTGACAAGTAAAGACCTTCTTTATTACTATCAATTGAGAAAATATATAAATGGTAAATTGCAAAAGAGTCTCCATTATGAGGACCAGAGACCTTATCCCAGAGCCTTTGAAACAATTTGGAGTTCAGAACATGGTAAGGGAGCCATAACAATGCTCTATTGGAATTCCATTGCAGACAGAGCGCACGGTACATATTCTCTCCAGAAGAAGTGGGAGCAAGAGCTGGGGTTAAGATTTAACCAAACACAATGGGGTCAGGTATTCAGGAATAGTTGGCGTACCACATCTTCACCTATATGGCAAGAATTTGCATGGAAAATTAAAGTAAGATATTTTCTGACTCCAGGTAGACAAGTGCGGATGGGCATAAGATCCAAGGCCGATTGTTGGAGAGGGTGTGGCAATTTAGAGGCGGATATGGCACATATTTTTTGGACATGCCCATTGCTTCAGGCTTATTGGCAAGTGGTCATAACCCTTATCAGTAAGCTTTTCGGTTTAGCAGTGGGCATAGGCCCAGAGAATATTCTGCTAGGATTATGTCCCATGGGAATTAAAGGAAAAGAAGGGAGATATCTCTGGGCCATGTTAAACATTGCTGCATTGAAAGCAATCACAAAAAAGTGGATGTAGCGATCTCTTCCAGAGTTCAGGGACTGGTTGCAAATAATCTCTCAAATCCAAGCAATGGAAAGAATTACCTTTGCTGTCAATCATAATATAGAGTCATACACCAATAGATGGACACGTTGGGATGTATATATAGAGATGAAGTGGAATAATCCCCCCCCCCACTTTTTTCTTTTTCCCAACTGCTTGTTAGCTGAAATAAACGGTTAATTTATCCCCCATGAATAGGTTTAGTGAAATGTTATAAGGTTGTAAAAAGGGAAAAAGAAAAGAGAAGGCTATATCTGTTTTTGTTAGAAGCCTATGAAAAGAATTACATTGAATAAGACTGAAATGTATTAATATGATGGAAAAAGTAAGACATTTCATATGTAACCAATGTAATGCAATAGATCTGTGTGACATGAAAATGAAATGTTAAATAAACAAAGTATAAAAAAAAAAAAAATTGAAAAAACCCTATTTATGCCATTGTACAGCTTACCGGCATTTCTTCAGTTCATGGTCGGCTTTGAAGAGTGCAGACGTGTTCCCGGTCCACCGAAGATCATCTCGCCAGGCTCCAGAGGTAAGTATGAGGTAAGGGGGGTGTGGGGAGGTGGGATACGCATGTTGGTGGGCATGGGTTGGGGAGGGGGCTACAGACAGTGAAGGACCATTTTGTACTTTACAGGGTTAAAAAAAATAAACATCGCGGGAAGGTTTTTTTTTTTAACAGGTACTTTTGGCACACTGGGGTGGGTTCCCAGCATGCCACCTCCTTGTTTTGGGGTGGGGGGACTGGAGCTGATGGGGATTGGGCATCCCATCAGCAAATAAAAGGTGTTGGGGGGATGATGCCAAGGGGGATTGGGCACTCCCCTCGGCAAACAACTAGCATGGGACATGATGCTGACGGGGATTGGGCTCCCCGTCAGCAAATGAATTCAGGAGAGGGGCATGATGATGTCGAAACGGGGTTTGGGCAGCCCTGAAGTCATTTTTTCTGGGGACTGTGCGAGATGGATGGCGCAGCTGCCGCCATGTCTGATTGAAATGTTACACCAGGAAAGGGACACCCTGCAATGAGGTGGAGCTCCCTCATTGCAGCAGCTAAAACATTTTAAGTTGGTGGCATGCTTTTGCACTGCTGTCATAGACAGTGTGCAATCTAATTCATGCCATGGAGCCAAGCCCCAAAAAGCAGTGGCGCCATTGGCCACAACACAACTGCACCTCCAAAACCTGCTATTCAAAAGTTACCACAACATGTTCCTTGTGCACATGCAAGACAACATAAAAATTGGCAGTCTCCCAGAGGGAATGGAAGGTCCAGATCCATTGCACTTCTGTGAAGAAATGTTTTCAAATATTTGGGGCAGGATTTTCAAAGCTCTTGGAGTGGTGCAAGGTGCTTGTGTCCAGCATGCTGGATGTCACTTGTGCCCAACATGCTGGACATGCTTGTGCCCAGCATGCTGGATGCAACAAGCACCTTGTGCTAAGGGTAAGGCCCTGGGTTATTTTACAAACCAGCCTGCATCAGTCAGCAGGCTGCTTACACTAAGTGTGCTAGTGCCAGCCTCGCACCACAAAAGTGGCTGAAGCATGGTGCTTTGGGTTTTGTGGCAGTCCCTAGCCACCACAACTCCAAATTCACAATTTTCACCTCTCTCCCCGGGGATAAACTGCTAAGTACCATTAGACCAGCCCAGGACAGGTCTAACAGTACTTAGACATCCCTTGGAAGAGATGTCCAGTGTGTACCAGCCCACTCCCCTGCTACTACATAGCACAGAATTACACACTTGCATTGAAGCTATCTCTGGTGATCTAGTGCCCCCCTCCCTGCCCCAATCTACCCCAACTCTGAATTACACATAGATATTACTCCCTGGTGATCTAGTGCTCCCCTCCATGCCCCAATCTACCCCGACACTTCATTAGACATAGAAAATATTCCCTGGTGATCTAGTACCTGCCCACCCCGGCAAGTAGTAACCACCTCCCTGCTCCCCCTCAGTCCTAGTCCATTATACAGAGACCAGCACAGCCCTCCGCACACCACCACAGCCAGCAGTTGAATGAACTGTCAGAGTGTGTACTGTATACAGTACACACTCTGACAGTTCATTCAGCAGCCAGACGTTGTATAGGTCACTGGTTAGGCCACACCTGGAGTACTGCATGCAGTACTGGTGCCCATACCTGAAGAGGGACATTAAGTTACTGGAGGGGGTGCAGCACAGGGCAAGAAAGATGATCTAGGAACTAGGGGACATACCCTACATGAGCAGGCTAAAGGAGTTGAACATGTACTCACTGGAGGAAAGGAGAGACAGGGAGGATATGATTGAAACCTTCAAGTACATGAAGGGAATAAACAAGACAGGCACAGAGGGGACTTTTCAAGTTAAGGGGGGGTAGGGACACTCGAGGTCACGATCTTAGATTGGAGGGGGAAGTTTCAGGAGGGAAATAAGTAGACACATTTTTACGGAGAGAGTGGTGTCTGGGTGGAACGCATTGTCTGCAGAAGTGGTATCCTGTAGAACAGTGGACTGCTTCAAAAGGGGATGGGAAAGGTTAAGAGAGAGGGTCAGGGGGAGGGGAGGGGAGGGGGGTTAGCTGCAGTATAAGGGTTACTAGCTGCACACTCGAACAGACTCAATAGACCATAAGGCCTTTATCTGCTGGCAAATTCATATGTTGCCATGAGAGTAACTGTGAGGTCATAAACAGTACTGTATGACTTCATGCAGGGAGAAAGCAGCAAGAATACATTAACTCTTCAGGAGCAAAGATCCTGTTTTCATGCAGATGACCTCACCACTAAATAATGAGGAGGAAGAATACAGAACTAATGGGAAATACAAGCTGAACAGTGCCTAAATACTATGTTTTGTTACAATTCTCCTGAACATGTCACCAGCTCTTTAAGTTATAGTACTTCAAACATCAGACTTAATGTGGATGCACAAATATACAATATTATTAAATAGATATACACAGTATACTTGAGACATTGAAATAAAAAATAAAGAAGTGAACTACATATTTTAAGTTAACTAGTGAGTGTTGTGATTTATCCCTCATACATAAATAAGTAGTATAAAGTAATCACTGAAACATAATTGGCATAATATGCTAAATCTGAGCTATTCAATAATTTACTGTGTATAAAAGCATTTATCTGAAATACAGTCAGCTAATTAAATAATTGCAAGAATAATACAAAAACAACTACAAAGGTACATATCAACATTGTGTTTATTTATTAAACTAGAAATAAAATCACTTTTAGCATTGGAAATTTTCTGAATCATCTAGGCTGCTTATTTGCAAAGATAAAAAAAATATTTTTGCACAGTTTTTGAAAAATGTTGTAACTTACGTGGTTAGCTGTATCATTATAGTCAGCTATAGCCACACCATCCAGAGTGGGCACGATCTTATCATCATAGTAATCCATTTTTCCTTTAAATGGACTCTGTTTGGGTTCTTTGTCTTGTGTTGCCTTCAGCGAGATGAGCAGAAGTGAGAAAGCTGCTGCTTGTTCTTTGACTAGACAAGGAGGAAGTAAGTGTCATCATGACAAGAAAAAAAGTTTTTGTCAGTGCTGAATGTTTCCTTGTAGTGTTTGGACAACTGTTACAAACATATCTAGACAACATTTATGCAACAGGTGTGAACAATAAATGCATGCCACAAATAATGTGTATTGTAGCTACTGTGTAAATAAAACCATTTACGTGCATAATGAGTATGTCATCACTCATTTACGTACATAGTTACTATGTCATCGCTCATTTATATACACAGTTGCTATGTCATCAGCCAATTTAGAATGTTTGGCCTCAGTAGCAGTACTAATCATGTTCAAATGCAAATAACTTTAAAGTGAAAAAAGATAGCATGGTACTATGAGCACAAAAGTTGTCCAGCAAAAGATGTCTACAAAATGAATGGTGTTTCATTTATAGATACCTTTTAGTTTTTGTAGAATTAGCGAAAAACAGCAGAAAGTTAAGATTTTTTTTTGCAATTTTTTGACAAATAAATACAAATAACTTCAAAACGAAAACTGATAGCATTTGTACGTTGCACAAAAGTTGTTCTGCACAAAATTATCTACAAAATGAGAGGTGTTTCATATATAATTGCCATTTACATTTGATTGCAGCAGTCAATTACTGCTTGCCTTGTCTGGTGTCCCCATCAAGCAACATGGAGGCGGCTTCACCATCAGCTTCTCATAGTCCCCACAGAAGCTGAGCGACAGCCACCACCTTTCACAGTCCCTCCAAAAGCTGATGGGGTGCCCAATCCCCCTGTTGGCATGCCCCCTTCTAATTTAATTTGCTGACAGGGCAGCCCAATCCCCATCTGCTCATGTGACCCCCCCAACTCTGGGTGTGCCGGGGGGGGGTGCCCAATCCCCATTGGCTACAGACCCCCCTCCCATCAAACACACAGGTGGCACACTGGGAGCCCACCCCAGCATGCCAAATGTCCCTGAAAAAAACAGTCCCACAATATTTTTTCTTAACCCTGTAAAACAGAAAACGGTCCCTGGTTGAGTCAGTGGACACTCCCCCAACCCACACCCACCCTCTGTGCACACTGCCTCCCCACACACACCCTCATCCCATACTTACCTCCGGAGCCCAGAGCGACAATCTTCAGTGGACTGGGAACACATCTGCACTCTTCAAAGCCGACCGCGAACTGAAGAAATGCTGGTAAGCTGTATAATGGCATAAATAGGGTTTTTTCAACTTTGGTGCATATTGCTGGCATTTTGGGGAATTTTGGCACCAGATTTTCAACTTGTAGTTATTGGGACCACTCCTCATTAATTCAGTCACTGTCATGGTGTTATTCAGTCCTGAAAGGTGATTTTGCGGTCACTGTTCAGAACTACCTTTTGGAACCGAGTAATGAAATGACAGTGTCACTGTTCATGAGGTGGCCTCCCAAAAATCCTATGTTGCAAATTTGGTGAAACAATTCCAAAAAAATAACTGTGTTATGAGCGTGCATTGCGCAGTTTCCACGCATACTCGTAACTTCAACAATTTGTAATATTTTCACTCCAGATTTTCAACATTGGTATTTTTTTCACACCTCCTTATGGACAGTGCAGCTGTCATTTTTCACATCCTGGCCAAAATGTGTTTTCGCACTACCGGCGCAGAATAGCACAGTTGCTGTGGGAAATCAGTGCTCGGGACAGAGTACAAAAATCACAGCAACACTGTTCATGAGCAGAGGTCCTAAAATGTTTATGTTGAAAATTTTGGTGACAAAAGTCTATAAAATGACTGTTATAATAGTGCATTGCACAGTTTCCACACGCACTCATAACTTTGACAATTTGTAATATTTTTCACTCAACATTTTCAACATTGTCAGTTTTGAACACATTCGTATGAAGAGTACAGCTGTCATTTTTCAGATCCTGCCGAAAATGTGTTTTCGCACAAGTGGCACACTATGGCACGGTTGCTGTGGGAAATCAATGATCAGGACAGATGAAGACAATCATAGTGACAGTGTTCCTGAGCAGAGGTCCAAAAATGCCTATGTTGAAAATGTGGTGAAATAATTCCCCTAAATGACTGTGTTACGAGTGTGCATTGTGCAGTTTCTACGTATGCTCGTAAATTTGAGCCTATTTTCACTCAAGATTTTCAACACTGCCATCTCTTCACACCTACCTATGAATGGTACGGCTGTGATTTTTCACATCCTGCCCAAATGGTGTTTCCCCACATCTGGCACAGAATGGTGTGGTCGCTGTGAGAAATCAACTTTTGGGACAGATTAACAAAATCACAGTGCCACTATTCACGAGCAGAGGTCCAAAACACTTTCATGAGGTGGGGGTCACAAAAAAGCCATGTTGCAAATCTGTAGTGCAAATACCACCAAATGGCCAGGGCATTGGGGTTTCTAACCATAATGTCCCACCCTGTACAGACTGGCAGGTGTTAGCGGTGTGTCTTTGCATTGCTGGCTGTCATGCTCATGTCATACCATCTCCCCCACCCTCAAGCCACTGACAGGCATCAAGGTTTGCCTTGGACACTTCGGCCCCACAGTTCACCCCATTCTCCTATGCTCACCCATTTTAGCATATGTCCTTATGAAATGGGGTGACTGTAAAGCCGAACACCCCAAGGCACACCTCAGCACTTGATGGTGTCTGCAGGATAGGGTGAGGTAAATGAATGTTATGGCCGAATGGGATGAGCGTAAGGCCTGAGGACCCCAAGGCACAACACGATATTTGTCGCACTGTAGGGTAGGGTGAGCTGAAATGCCATGAACATTATGGCCAATGCCCAAAGGCACACCTCAGTGCCTGTCAGTATCTGTAGGGTGATGTGAGGTTTGAAGTCACTTTCATACTTCACTGCCATTCCTATTATGCATCTGTTCAACTCCTGCACTACTAGGTGTCAGTGTGGCTCAGCTGGTAGCACATCTGCCTCTGGACCAGAAGGTTGTGGGTTCTCGTCCCACACCAGGATTGGACTTGCACCTAAAAATCGCTGGCATCTGAGTGCAGTACTGGGGGGGGTGCTGTACTGCTGGGGTGTGCCATCCTTCAGATGAGACATTAAACCGAGGTCCCTTCTGCCCATCCTGGTGTTGTCCTTTGTGGGTGTCCAGGTGGAAGTAAAAGAACCCAGGGCACTCTTCGCAAAGAGCAGGGAACATTCCTGGTGTCCTGGCCAACATTCCCCTTCCCATAAAACCGGTTCATGCAATTATCCAGGCTGTGTGTGGGTGATGATGTGCGATATGGCCACCACCACACATTCAGTCACTTCACTACCAGTCTAGCATTGCTTGTAAAGCGCTTTGGGGTACTGTGTATAAAAAGCGCTATATAAATGCTGATTCTTCTTCTTCTAATGCATATGTCAGCAACACTTCACTTGCTTGTTTGTACTTGTCGCCCTTATTTATTACCAAGGAAATTTGCATGGAAATGGGCTCTTTTCCCTATTTGCTCTGTCTGCTTGTCTATTTCTGCAGTCACAGTTCTGTTTATGACACCCCAGTCTGTTGCTATGGAGATAATTACTGTGTCATAAACAAGGCATTATGATGTCACATGTAGACAAGCAGCCAAAGCTAATAAAGTCCAAGGGACAGTAATCTTGTTTCATGTCACTTCTCCTCAGTTATACAGAAAAGGGGAAAGAACTGCAAAAATATATTTCTAGCTTAATGGCACAGAGGGAATCACAGAAATGTAAAACTGTCGGTAGCAGGTTCAGTCACTCTAAGGAAATCTTATACAGACAGTAAATTTGAAGTCAGGCCAGTGGCGTGGAGGGCTGAGGCACTGGACACCTAGCCCCCACCACATTGGAGAACTGAGTTCAAGAATGGATAGAGGTTTCTTGGGGGCTGATGGGGGAAGGATGATTTAGCATCCATTGATGGATCGCCTCCTTCAGGTTGGGGGGACAGTAAGTACTTTTCCTTGGTTGCCACCTAGTAGAGGGTAGATGACACAGCAGCAGTCACCAGAAGTGAAAGCTTGTTGGGAGGGTGTTGAATGCATGCATCGTCTTCATGGTCAGCACTTACCCCATTGCATCCCTCCGGCTTTGACTCAAGGGTAGTAATGGGTGGAAAGGAACTCTTATCTGCAGAATAATGCTGTGACCCTGAAGGCACTGCACCACCACCATCCATGGCACCCACTCACACAACAAAGTAAGACGTACATGGGGTGAAGGGACTGGAGGTGGGGTGAAGGGACTGGAGTCCGACAGGAGAAGGGGGCTGATGAAGAGGGTCAGGAGGATAAAGTCCATATAAAAAAAAAAGGATTGAAAAAATATAGTGCATGACTGATGAACTGAATTGTGTCTAACTCTCACATTATTCAAAGTTAGCCAGCTGTTATCAGGTGCTCTTTAAAGGGAACATAAACAATACATAATTTAAAGTAGCAGTACATCATAAACAATTCAGTGTTTTAGCACAGTTTTGTTGTAGCTTCTGAGGAAGGTACATTAACTTTGCTTTCCTGGTATCTTGCAAATCTGTTGCTGAGTTTTTATTTTTTTATTTATTTATTTAGATCTCGGATTACAAATACCTTTGAGCTTAGAGCTCTTTTACAGAGGTTCCACGTCAGCAGCATAATACAACAGGTTAATAGAACAAAAAGTATGGCAAAACAGTATACATAGAGAAAGGAGATCAACAGGTTTAAACTAAACAGGATATGGTAAAATAATTGTAAATAAGAAAAGAAGCAATAGTTGACATTCACAGTGAATTAAAGAATAGAAACAAGTAACACTAAGCAGTTTCATGCACAGGAATGCATACAGTAAATTGAAAATCAGCCAAAACAAGCTTTTTCAGTTACTAGTAAAATCATAAGGTAAGTTGATATCAGCCAACAGGCCTTGTCAGGACAGATTGGGGGGGGTGCATTAGGTAGAGGGGAGGAAAGGTGAAGAGGGTAGGGTAGCAGAGGGGAGGGAATGTCAGAGATGGTGCTAAGGAGATTTAACAGTAATCAAGCGCTAGGGTTTTAGATTGCCAAAAAGGATTTAGCGGAAACAGTCACAGGAGAGAGTGGCAGAGTAGTTGCTGTAGCTTGGATTTGAAAAGACCCAATTTGGATTTGGAGGAGATGTCAGAGTTGAGGGCATTCATCCAAAAAGGGGCTCTGTAGGTGAATGATCATTGTCCCTGGGAGGTACAGCAGCGAGGCACCAGAAAGAGCTGGGATTCAGAGCCACAGGTATGGTGGGTATTAAGAGAGGGGCTGAGAAGACCTTGAATTCCAGGTGGTAGAAGGCCTAGGGTTATTTTCTTGGTCATCAGGCATATTTGATATTTGACACGATCTTTGAGCTGGAGCCAATCAGTTTGGCTATAAAGGTCTCAAGAGTGGGTGAGACGGTGGGTTCCTGAGATGATGCGACACATTTTGTTTAGAGCAGCGGAAATGCACTGGAAGGCAGTTTCAGTGGCAGATCCACAGATTATCAATCCATAGTCAATAATGGAGGCAACACAGCTCTGTACGGTCAACCTTAAGGCTTCTGGTATAAGGGAGTTTGTGTGTCTGTAGAGGAGGCCAATGCAAGTAATGACTGCTTTGGCAATGTTGTCAATATGCACTCCATAGGATAAATTGCGGTCGATCGTGGCGCCGAGATACTTAAAATATTGTACCTGCTCAAGAGTGGTCCCAGTTAAAGATAGTCAGGGGATGATGCTTGTGTTTATTGTGGGAGCTGCTGAAGAGCATGAGCTTAGTTTTTTTTATAGTTTAGCACCAGTTTGTGATCATTGAACCATTCTCTGCTGATGCAAATCCAAATTGCAGCTGGCTTTCAAGAGGCGTGGAGTCTGTGTGACTTGTGTAGATAACAGCATTGTCCACGTATAGTAGGATTTGTTTGGGGCAGAATCTTGGGAGATTGTTTAAGAAGAAACTAAATAGTAGGGGGCCCAGGATGGACCCTTGTGGGACACCTGAGTGAACTAGTTTAGAGTCCGAGATGACATCTGCAATTTTTACTTATTGAATGTGGTTCTCCACATAGCTTTTAAACCAGGCATTAGAGTCAGTGGAAATTCCAGCGTTGCTTAGCTGTTCCAGTAAAAGGGGATGATGGACCATTTTGAACTCTTTTGTCAGGTCGATAAATGCGGCCCCAACTATCTGCTCATGGTCCAGAGATTTGTGCATGAAACCAGTGAATTCAATGAGATCTGAGGAGGTGCTGTGTCCTTTTCTGAATCCATGTTGTTGGGTACATTGGATCTTATGTTTAGCAAGATAATCTGTAAACTGGTTGGCTACAATGCGTTCAAGTGTCTTGGAGAGGGCTGGAAGTATGGAGATGGGCCAGTAGTTCACGTGGAGAGACCTGTCACCACTTTTGTGTACTGGTGTTACCATTGCTGATTTCCATCTCTTGGGGAACTGGGCAAGGCTAAGTGAGAGATTAAAAATCCAGGTAAGAGGCACTAGCATATCCTCTAGTGTGAGGGACAACAGTTTAAGATCAAGGGAATCCCTGCTGTGTCTAGATTTACCAATTGCCTTGAGGATGTATTTACGGGCTTTCTGTGGTGAGATAACTTTAAAGTAGAATGGAGGGTGGCTAGTAGGTCTGGGAGTGCTATCAGAGGTGGGCAAGGTGACACCTGCGTCAAAAAAGTCCAGTGGGAGAACGCTGCTGAGGTCCATGAATGCATTATTGAAAGTACTGGCAATAGTTACAGGGTCAAGGGTAGTGATCCCATCTAAGTCCAGTATGGTAGGTGGCAATTTTGAGATTTTGTCTGTGATTTCTTTAATATTATCCCAGAAAGCTTTTCCTTTGCCCCAGGTATCAGTAAGCACTTCCTGATAGTGTTTCATTTTTGCTAGACAGATGGACCTAGTGCAGTCATTTCATGCTCTTTTGTAGTTCTAGATGTCAGACTGTGTGCCAGTGGCTTGGGCACTGTGCCAGAGGCGGTCTCTTATTTTCATGTGAGCTAGGCATTCTACAGAGAGCCAGGGGTTGTAAGGCCTTTGATTTTGCGTGTTTTTAGGGGTGCATGAGAGTTGCAGGCAGAATTATAGGTGTTGATGAAGTGTTCGAGTGCTGAGTCAACATCCTTTGCTCTGTAGATTGGAGATCAGTCTTGCACTCTAAGGAGGGATTTAAGAGGTTCCAGGTGACCCTGAGCAAGGACTCTGCTGGTAATTGTCCATGGTGGTGGTTTGCAAAATGTGTTTGTCCATGTGCAGATGACAGGGGAATGATCACTGAGTGAATCTGGGAGGACAGTGGTGTTAGTAATGCTGTCTGGATGACTGGTTAGGACCCAGTCCAGAAGGCTTTTAGTCCCCATTTTGTAATTGGATCTGGTTGGGAAGTCAACCATCTGGGAAAGGTTTACGGCACAGGTGGTGTCCTTAATGCTCTGATTTTCAGGTGCAAGCCTGTTAATATTGAAGTCTGTCATCAGAATTGACTCCAACCCAGGTGGCTGGTTATGTGTGAAGTCCAGTACCAAGTTGAAACCACTCCCTTGCTCTTTTGGAGGGATGTATACAGATGCCACAGTAAGTGCCTTATTTTGGGCACCAAGCAGAATTCTGATGGAGAGTAATTGAGTGGTTGTAGCTGCCACAGGAAGAGGCAAGAGGTGGCCCATGAGTGACTCTTTAAGATAAATTGCACATCCACCACCTCTTTTGGTTGCCCTATCTTGTCTGAAGATGTTGTAGCCTGGTATGGCAGTAGCTGAGTCAGGGATTTTTGGTGAGAGCCATGTTTCAACAATTGCCAGAACATCTGGATTGTATAGAGCAGCAAATATTTGTAGAGCATCCATCTTTGGTAGGAGGCTGCAGATATTTAGGGATGCCAAAGTGAGTGTCCCAAGGGACAGGGCTGGGATTTGGGTGAATATTACCAGACAACAGTAACAGCAAAAGTAAAAGTTTGAGCACGCACAGCTGTAACTGCCTGTAGGTGAGTCCAACCCACAGCAGGAACAGGTTAGGTTGCATTCTTGATGTAGTAATATTAAACCATGCAGATACTTATATTCAGGGATATGTAGTATAATAATCTTGACCAAGGTACCAGGAGTCAAAAGATGAAAAATTATCAAATCCGCAGGAAATGGTGATCTACTGGGGCCCAGTAAACTGTTGTTATTGTAGATCAAAGTCCCAGAATGTGTTACATTCCTGAAGGTGATGAACATTGGCTTGGGGCATATGCAGGATGTAAAAATCCTTTTTTGGTCTTTCCTTTGTTCTCCAAAATGGTTGTGAATAGACCTTAAAGACAAGCACAGATTCTGTAAGAACAAGTCAGACGGAAATGTGGATTCAATGCAACAATCCACAGCTCAGAGCTTGTGTAACAGAATTACTGACCTTACTTTTGCTTTTAATGTCTTCCAAAAATAGTTGATTTATGATGAGAATGTCAATACCTGGTGGTGATGTTTTGCAGTCTCTTAGTCCAGGAAACAGTCATAGATGTCATGTCCAAGAACAGTCCAGTTCCTCCAAGCAGAAACACATGAAAATCCACAAAACTAAACTACTGACAGAGATGAACACAAAAATAATCAGCCACCTCAGTGCTCCAACCACAGGTTCTTGCTGTGTGAAAGTCCACTACTCTACTCAGGAGTTGCTAACCTTTTTTCTCCCGATGCCAGCATGGACCACTGTCAGGACCACCACTTTTAAAAAAAAACTCAGCTACCAACATTCTGACATGTGCAGCCCAATGTTTAGCTAATATCCAATCAGCCAGCACTAGTGCGTGCTAGTGTCCAAGTCAGCCTCTGAGTACAATGTGTGTGCAGATTGCCTGTCACTGGAGAGGCTTTGCGAGAGAAACCTGTGAAATCATTAGGAGCAGAGCCATGGCAATAGTAATGTAATACACAATTTTTTCTTTCATGGCTGCTTTAATGTGATTCTCCAGAAAGGTCCTGTGTCCTGGGACAGGCAAAATGCAACTCATTCTCATCTCTGCACTCGAGACCCGCTGTCCACCACCAGTCCACCACCCAACAAAGTTGCTAATTACTACAGGTGGTTTTCACTCATTACAACAGGCTACTATTAGTGCTAAAACAACCTCAGCACTGGTGGACGAATGGAGACAAATTCACTTAACTTAGGGCTGTAGGACATCTGTCTGAGCAACCGATGCCACAATAAACTATTTTGCACTTTAAGTGAATTTGTCTACTTTTGTCAATGAGTGCTAAAATTCCTGTTGTTTGTTTGAATTGGGCTAGCTGCCTTCCTCAGCACCACCTCTACTCCCCAGTCAGCATGCCAGTTTCCCCAATTCTGCTATTAGCACTACAGATCAACCCCAAGTCTTGCACTATGTTACTTGTGGCAAAACATCAAGAGACACCGGCAGGACTGAGATTCAGTTTTCCTGCCTGAGGGTCATGAATGCTCACGTTAAAAGTATAACATCCTATGGCTGCATCATGGGTATTCCAGTAGGGAAAATAAATATGTCAGGACTACATTATTTCACATAAAATAATACCACTTTTATTTAAAAAAATAGAACAATATGCATTATATTTACAAAACCTTTCTATGAGGTTGAATGGACCTCATAACTCATAATAAAAAATGAAAAGCTGAACAGACCACAAGTATATGACAGTTAATTGCACTGCTGCTTTTTTTATTAGATTACTTATCCTCCTGGGCCACCTTTCAGCCCCCGTTAGACCTTGCATCCTTACCGGGGATTCGTCCGCGCCCATCTCTCCCGGGATCACTGGCACCCTGAAATCCTTGTGGCTTGCCCCCCCGCAGTGGAGTGGCAGGGAGCCCCCAAATCCCCACCCTCATGGATCCAGTTTGGGTGCCAGCTCCCAATGAACACTCATGGACAGCCATCAAGCCACATGAGAGGTGTTATATTTTTCCGTTGTTCACTCCACCCTCCCCTTGTTGGAGCCTTGTGCATGCAATGATGCCAGTGGGGGCAGAGGCACATGCATTCACATATCTCTCTCCCAGACATCTGCCCAAACTCCACCCAATGCTGTCGCCCCATGCCCTGACCCCCAGCTTCCACCAGGGGGAAATCAGGCATCAGAAAGTGAGACCCCCCTTCCCGGAGAAGGAGAGCAGTTCAACGGATGCTCTATCCTTCTCATCTCCACTGACCCCCAGCAACCCATGCTCATTCCCGAACATGGGTCGCTGGCACAGTGCGAGGTAAGGCGTCCAGCGCCTCAGCCCTCAGTGCCACTGGGCCAGCTGGCACTGCTGCTTTAAATCAACTATTGCTGTTTTCAGTTCATTATTGTCATGCTATTATCATATTTGAATCTACTGTACTATGTTTGCTGCATGCTGTCTCTAACTGTGTTTAGTGCTTTCAAATAGGCACTTCCTATTTATAACTAGGGGAAAACACAGGCACTGAGAGAGATAGACACACACACACACACACACACACACACACATATTCTTATCTTCAAAGCCACATGATGTCTACTAGCTGGTTGATGGGCAGAAATCCATTGATTGTCTGGGCCTTCTCCTTTGAACTATAAGAAGTTTGCACCCATCAGCCAGATGTACAATGTCATTGTCAGCCTTCTCAGCATTAGTTTTTGAGGGGCAAACCTTTTGCATTTATGCCTCCATTGTCTTGTACAGTACACACCTACACAGGCCCTTTACTACAGTAACAAAATGTTCACTTTGCATATGCGTGCAAGCAAACATAACAACAGTATCTTAAGGTCACAGGCAGACCTTTCTTACTCCCAGTAGCCATTGCCTTGTGGACTTTGAATACACCAGGTTGGGGGGTATAGGCCCCTCATATTCTGAGCCAGCTGTGCATGCTGTGCTGAAAGGAACACTGCCTGTCAATTAGCTGTTTCTGTAGTACCTGTGATCATACACTGACAGTCATATAGTGGCCAGGTGAGGTGGTGAGTGGAGGGCTATGCCAATCACTGTCACTATTGCCATAGTTTGGCTTAGGTGATCAGGGTGAGGGGGGTGCTGGGAGGAGGGTCCTAAGAGGGCAGATCAGGAGGGGGTTGGATGCCCTCATGGGGGAACCACTAAACCACCAGAAGTATTCCAGACAGCTAAAGGATGGGCGATCATGGGTGGGGGACCATTAGATCACCAGGAATATTCAAAGCACCTACAGGATGTGCAATCAGGGATGGAGGAAGATTAGACCACTAGATATATTCAAGACAGCTACAGGATGGGCATTCGGGGTAGTGGGCCAAATAGACCACCAAGAATATGCAAGATAGCTGCAGGACAGGCAATTAGTGGGATAATCATGTACGAGGAGATCGGCAGGGTTTCAGTAGAGTTAAACAGCACTGCAATGAAGGCTCACTTATTTTCATGGGCACAGCCATATATTTTGTGCGTTTGTACTTTCAGTTCAATGCAGTGCACCTGACATTTGAATGTGGCCTCACCCCTTCAGCTAGAACTATTTGAGGGTAGAATGGCACTAACCAGTTAGTGCCATGCTAAGCATTCGGATGAGACGTTAAACCGAGGTCCCATCTGCCTGGATTGGTGGTAGTTCAGGTGGATGTTAAAGATCCCATGGCACTTATCGAAAAGAGTAGGGGAGTTTTTATTAGCAAAATAAACATGTACAACAACACTTAGTCATGAAAACAATAATGAAAACTTAAGAAAAGAGAAAAAAAAGAAATGTTTCATTTGTATACATAATTAATAGATTTAACCTCAAATAAAATAGATATTACATAATTATTATCTTAGACCATATTTTAAATGTTAAGTCTGCTATTTTCATTTATACTTTATAAAATGAAAAAACCTTTCCACAATTTTCTTAAAGCTCCTGGGACACTCTTAAAGCATCTATGGTATAGATTTTCTAACTCTTTGTTTATTAGTTTACTAACACTAACATATGGCATTTTCTTTTGGTATAGAACCCATTGAATTCTGGCTTGCCATAAGTAATATCTTAAACAACCTAAAAATAAAGTCAATGTCTCATTATGTAGTCCTAATGAAGCTGTAGATCTTATCCCTAAAATTAGGAATTCATATGACATATTCAGCATCCACTTGAATTTCCATAACTTAGCTAAATAATCCCATAACCCTAAGGCATAAGTACATTCTAAAAAGAAATGTTCCATCGATTCTTCCCTATTGATGCATTCAGGATAGGGACATAATCTTTCCTGTAAGGCTTTATATTTAGCATTCCTCTAACATTTAATCTTCCATAAAATATTAACCACTGTACTTCCATTGATTTTTGGCATCCTTGTGTTGTTTAATTGTGCTAAAATTGTAGAATTTAATACTAAAGGGCAATTTTAAAATCTGGCTCTTGAGGATATATCTTTAACATTAAATAATGATACAAACCCCTTGTATTATAAGTTAGTACTGCCTGTTTCTGTAATTCCCATTTATATAATTTCTGAGCCGTGGGCCTGAAATGCTCAGGAATATGTAAATATCTATTGAGTTTAGGAGCTAATGACGTCCAATTCTTAAAATATTTACCCATTATTTTTAAATTCCATGAGTTCTCTGCTCTCAGCTCCATTTTAAACCCTCCTTGATAGAGTTTGATATGAAACAGACATGGGCATATACTACAGGGTCTATCATTCCTAATCCACCTTATTCTTTTTAAATATGTAAACCCTTTTAACTGGGTTCAAACGGTTGCCCCAAAGCATCTGGAAAATAAACTATACATCTTTGTTTCAAATTCTGTTGGTAGTGGAAAACCATTGCTACAAATTGTATGATGGGAAGAAGAAATTGCTTAATTATATGAACTCTTTTTAATTTAGGCAACCTCCACTGCTTCCACCTATTCACTTTTTTTTCAATATTCCCAATGACATTCTCCCAATTATCTCTGGGTAGGTTTTGAGGTCCAAATTTGATCCCCAAAATTCTAAGCGGGTTTTTTGATATATGAATTCCTTCTAGCCATGATTCAGTGATCCCACTTGCCCCTATTATCAATCCTTTTGTTTTATTGATGTTTAATTTTGCATTAGAAACTTTAGCAAAGTTCTCAAAAGCACCCATGAAATTTTAATGGATGAACTATCCTCCAAATAAATTACTAAATCATCTAACGACGCTTGATTTTTAACTGAAAGTAACTACTTTCATTAAAGGAATGCCCTTCCATTTTGAGAAACTAACACAGTCTGCAAAAAGGATCAATTGCAAAGGTATATAAAAGGGGACTAAGAGGGCACCCTTGCCGAACTCCCGTGGATAGCTGAAACCCTTCAGCCTTACATCCTTTCACAAAGGGGAATACCAACCCTTCATTATATAACTTCTCGATTAAATTCACCAGCTTATTATTTACCCCATAATGCCTCAGAGTCATGAAAAGGAATGGTAAATGAACTCTGTCAAAAGCTTTATCTAAATCTGCAACCACCAAACAACCTGTTAACCCCATCTCTGAGAGTTGATCAATAACATCTCTTATTAACATAAGAGCTGACTGTATCCTTCTATCAGTCAAACCACAATATTGATAAGGTGAAATTATATCTCCTGCATATTTTTTAAGCCTGTTATTCAAAATTTTGGCAAATATTTTATAATCTGTATTTAACAATGTGATTGGCCTCCAATTAGCTAAATTATGCTTGTCACCTGATTTAAATATATAAGTTAACAATCCTTCTGTGAATGAGGGCAAATAATGTTTTTCTAAAAATATTGAAACAAAAGACCTAGACATTGACTAAATTCCTCTGGAAAAGATTTATACAAATTATTTGTCAGGCGTGCCTAAACCTGGGGAAATATTTAGTTTTAATGCCCTAATGGACTCTAAAATTTCTGTATGAGAAATATTTTCCCATTCATCCATCTTTTTAGCCTTTTAAGTGAGACAGGCATCTGTTTTAGATAGTCCACTATATCTGTTTGGGAAATATTTTCTTTAGAATTTAGAGAAATAAAGTACTCTTTAATAACTTTTTGCAATTCCATCACTGTGGTCGCAATACTTCCATCGGACTTTTTTAACTCTTCCAATCCCATGGAATCACTAAGTTCTTTGCACATCTCAAAAGGATCCCCTATGGGAGATTTTTTAACACCATTAATTAATATGGCCTGCATAGTTTTACTTCTATCGTATTGGTATTCCCTCATTTTTGTTTTTAATAAGGAGATTTGATCTGTATAATCCTCCTTGTTGTATAAGCTTATAGTTAAAAGTCTTTGTAGTTGTTGTCTCAGGCTTAAATAATACAGAAATTTATGATTTTGATTTTCTTTCCATTATTTTTAAACATATTTCTTAGGTCAGATTTTGTGTCCAACCACCACTGCTAGATCTGAATACAAAAAGCAACTGATAGTCTAGCCTTCAACAAATTCCTTGTTCCTACCTGGATATAAATCAGATCAAGTAAAGAATTATTTAGTTTCCATCTTATTTGCCTTGATTCTTGCTTATCAGAAAGAAAGAAAGTGCTTAACAAAAGTGAATGATCTGAAAATTCACAGGGAAGTATTTTGAATGATTCAATTAGCATATTTGGGGAGAAAAACATATGGTCAATCAAAGAAAATAATTTTCCTTTTTTAAATGAAAAACTGTTTCCACAGTTTGACTGGCTGTTACAATTTACAAAACCTGCTTCTTTAACAATTTTACTTAAGGCATTAGAATCACAATACAGTTTCTTGCTATTATGTTGCTTTTGGGAAATAGCTGGGACTATGCAATTAAATCTCCTCCCATAACACTCTGGCTGTAGTGAATAAAAAGGCTGCACCATCTTTAGGCAGTTCACTCTGCCTGATTTAGTTGTGGATTATAAATATTGATGAAACGAAACCATAGGCTAGCCATTTCCATCCACAATTAAGACTCTCCCAGGTATCAGATCAATTAAGTTATATAACTGAAATGCATATGAGTTAAATATTATCCCACACCATCTGCAGCATCCTCTCCAAAGGACCAAAAGGATGGGCCCACATCCACTCCCTTTTAAATGCTACCGTCTGTTCAATTGAGAACATCCAAGTCTCCTGTAGGAACCAAACTGAAAAGGGAACTCATGAATATAGTGAAACATGGCCTGTCTTTTTGCTTTATTTAGTAGGCTATGAGCATTCAGGGAACCCCAAAGCAACTTCATTGCCCTTTTAAATATTCAACATCTTTTATTTTTTTCTCTTTTTCTTTTTCTTATCCTTATAGTTATCAATTACCTGCATTTTAGTTGAGAGGGAAGATTTTTGAGAATCTGAGTCATCCCCTTCCATGGTATCCCAAGAGGAAAAAAGAGCTGCATATGTGTTACTGGTCTCCAAGTGAATGTCTGGGGGGGGGGGGTTTGGGATGTAGATTTCTGGTTGATCTTCTCTGAGGTATGACTACAAAAGATTCATTTGGCTTGTTAACTTTTTCCCCTTTCCCTATGTTTTCGTCTGAGAAACAAACTGGAGGAAAACTTAAAATGTTAGAAGGGCCTATTGCATCCTTCCTGTCTACCTTCTTATTTGAGACTTCATCTTGTATACTTATCTTATTTTCAGGTGGAGCCTTTTTTCATTTGCAACAATATTCAAGATGGGATTTTTTTCCTTCTACCATTTTCCCACCTCAGAGTGTTTTGCTTGTGTGCTAGGAATAGGAGGGTTCCCACCTGTGAGGGAGAAGTTTGTACAGTAGCCTCCTGCGCTTTCTGTATATAAATCTCAGAACCAGAGCAATCTGTCAAGTTATGTGCAGCCAAGGACAAAATTTGAAAACATGGCCTTTTGCATCACATAAATCACAAACAGATTGATTACAACAAAACATTGTTAAATGCCCTACCTCCCCACAATTATCACATCTGGTTGGTCACATACACTTGAAAGATGTGTTTGGCTCCACATTTATAGCAGGCACGAGGCTGTCCACTATAAAAACAAACTCCCTGTCTTTCCCTAACAAAAGGAGTTAGGTATATGCTCTATCCCTGCTTCACTTTGTCTCAACTTAATTTTGTATTCCACCCTCCTGTCCAAAACTGTTCTGTGTCTAAAATAGGCTCAGGTTCACTCAAAACCTCACACCTGTTCTTAACCAGAATGTGATATCCTCCACCCAAACCCTTTCGTTCCTAAACATCACAGTAACAAATTTTACCAAAGGCTTAGATAATGGAATAACCATGAAAGGGGTCCAAAGTGGAGAAAATTTAACTTGCCCATATCTTGTCCAAAAGAGGTCAAGAGCATGTTGAGATCAAGCTTACATCGAAATTATCTTCTCCTGAAATGTTTATGAAGGCATATACATCCTTAGGAGAAAATGTAATGAATCCTTTAATAAAACTTTCCCAACATAATGTCTGTCAGGTCTTACTTCCAAACCACCTTTATATCTTAAACGTACTGCATTCCTTCTGGGTGCAGCTTTCTGTGTGTATTTGAAAAAGTTCAGACATTAAAGGTTTATTAGCTGGAATATTTTGGGGGTACTTGCATATCAACAGAGGTTTTGCTAAAGCTTCCTTCATCTGAAAATCTTTAGATAGTGTAGTCAAATCACTTAGATTACCATCAGGACTTGAAATCATATACTCTGATTTGTTTCTCCTCAGAAGTTACCTTATCCTGCTGTTGTACCTTTGGAGCCCATTCAGGTGAATGCTGTGTTAAAGTTAACTGAGAGCTCCATGTAGGATCAGGTTTCCACACTCCTGTGTCAGACCTGATCCAACCAGCCCCACTTAACGCTTTATCTGTTGACCATGAATCTTGTCCCTCTTCAGTTGCAAAATATTCTGATTTTGTACCTAAACCTTTTGAATTTACTGGGAGAATTTCATTTTTCTTAGTTTTCTCAACAGGAAAAAAAAATTCTGTAACCCCTACTTGAGATCCTTCAGTTGATTGAAAAATTACCTCTTGAGCAGCTAATGATTCACCCTGTTTTATATTTTTAAAAACAAAACCTGTTACTTTATCTAAAGGAGCTACAAAGTCCTTAAATCCAACAGTGCAAGTGTTACTGCTCTTTTTCCCAATGATTTTGGAGTTGAAACAGGCTGCTCAGCTTTCAGTCTATTCAATCCACTCTCATCTCTGTTGCAGCTGTGTGCTTCCAAGCTCTGCTCATTACAAACACAACCCTCTCTCAGTTTTAACTTCAGGCTTGTTTTTACGCCGTTTTCAATGCACAGAGTCATGCTGTCCTTCTGACTAAAACAGGGCTGATTTCCAGAGGGCAGTTCATCATTTTTAGAATTCATTTTGACTGTGGCAGCTTTTTAAAATAAGGTTCTCCACTGTTAATGAAATATCAGGATTCACAGTACCTGTTTTAATTCTTTCGCCATTACCCTGTGGCTCACTCTCATTAGTCAGTTGCCCTTTAGTTTGTCGATCCCAACAAAAGTTGCTCTTCACTGTCTTGATCCATTGTCCTTCCATCGCTGCATCCTCCATTGCTTCTTCCGATGTTTTCACATATACACCCTTAGCTGTTCCAGGTTCGAGCCGCGCTGTATAGAAGGATTTCTCCTTCAGTACAAAACTGCTTGGAAATATCCAGATGGTCCTCCTTGTTTTCTGAAGATGCCAAAACTGGCAATATAAGCTTCATTCATATTATTGCTTTCTTCAGTAAGCTCCGTTTCATAGCTGCTTTTGAGCTCTATATCAGCAATAAAATCAGCCTTAGCAATAGCTGCAGCCTCTAGCATACCATGAGCAGGAGAGAGGCTATCTCCACTCTGTAGATGTCCTCCTCCTTCCTGGAATCACTGAAAGGGCCATTTTGAAATGACCAGTCCCCCTACTGGCAGCCCAACAGCAGCACAGTAGGGGAATTTCCCCGGTGTCCTGGCCAAATTTCCCTCATTCACTAAAAAAATACCACCAACAGCTTAATCTGGTTCAAGGGTCAGTTGGCATTCATCTGTATCCCCCTCCCCCTTCCCTGGGTCGTGCCTGAAAATAGGCAGGATTTGTCTAGTGCACTTACCAGGTCAACAAAAGCTAAATAAAACTTAAATTGTTTACACAGGCTTTTCAGACATACAAAACAAAGGCACATTTGCACCTAACACATTACATTGTCAGTCAGTGGCACAAAAAACAAACAGCTTAATTCTATAGCATCTGCCTTATCCCAATGTACCTTTCTAAACAATATTAAAAACAAAAAAATGAAGAATCATACAACCAGAAGTTTAAGGTCCCAAACTGTACTAAAAAAGTCATAAACCCAGACCTGCAGGCAAAAATGACAGAGGCTAAACTGGACATAGTAGCAATTAGCGAGACATGGTTTACCAGTAAACACACTATGTACTGTTCAGAAGAGACTGAGGCGCAAAAAGGGGGGGTGGAGTGGCCCTGCATGTCAATGAAAATATAAAAGCTACAGAAATTCAGAATACACATAAGGAGCCAGAAGAACTGTGGGTCACCCTGTAAACAGGAAATGGGACAGCCATACGAACTGGGGTTGTCTATAGGCCCCCAGACCAGGGGGAGGACATAGATACATTACTGTTAGAAGATATACAAAACATGACAGCTAAAGGGGAGGTTCTGATAATTGGAGACTTCAACATGCCAGATACAGAGTGGTCAATACCAGCAGGAACATCTGCCAGAACTAGACACATGGTGGATTCCCTGCAATGGGAAGGCATCAAACAACTGGTACAACAACCCACAAGAGACAGGGCTATCCTAGATCTAGTACTGACTAACAGGGAAATTATCACAGATCTCCAGGTAGAAGGTCACCTGGGGGCCAGTGACCACCACATGGTATAGTTCAATTTGGCCACTACAACCAAATCATCCCATTCCAAGGCAAAAATACAGGACTTCAGAGGAGCTGACTTTGATAAGCTGGCCAACAGAGTTAAGCTAGTCCTGGCAAAAAGAAATACAGGTGAGGGGGTACAGGAAAAGTGGGCAAGCATTAAGGTTGCAATACTTGAAGCAACATCCCATTGTGTTAGACAGAAAAAGAAATGCAAAAGAAGAAGGAAACTACTTTGGTTCTCAAAAGCAGTAGCAGAAAAGGTCAGAGCCAAAAGGCTGGCCTTCAGGAAATATAAGGAATGCAGCGGGATGAAAATAGGGAGGCATACCAAACATCCCTAAGGGAATCAGGGAAGGCAGTAAGACAGGCAAAGGTCCAAACCGAGGAAACACTAGCACAGACAGTAAAAGAATGTGACAAGACTTTCTATAGATACATTAGTGAAATGAGAAAGTCCAGAGGGGGTATTGCTAAGATCAAAGGAGATAAGGGGGCATGTGATGAGGAGGACCATGTAAAAGCATCTATCCTAAATAGGTACTTCTGCTCAGTATTTACTGAAGAGAATGTAGGGCAGGGCCCACAGCTTAGCACCATGGACACAAGGGGAGGGAGGTAAGCACTAGTCCCTTCACAAAAGAAAGGGCCCTACAAGAGCTCGATAAGCTCAGGGTGGACAAGGCAATGGGACCTGATGGCATACGTCCCAGGGTACTAAAGGAGCTAAGGGTGGAAATAGCAGAGCCATTATCTGAACTGCTTAGTGAGTCTCTGAGCACAGGAGAGGTCCCAGAACACTGGAGAAGGGCTCATGTGATCCCACTCCACAAGAGTGGTAGCAGGGAGGAGGCAGGGAACTACAGTCCAGCCAGTCTTACCTCAGTAGTGGGCAAGATTATGGAGGCACTCCTTAAGGAAAGGACAGTGCAACACCTGGAATCCATAGGAGCACAGGATCCAAGACAGCATGGGTTTACAAAAGGAAGGTCCTGTCAAACTAATCTCATAGATTTCTTTGACTGGGTAACCAGAGTGGTGGACCAAGGAGGAGCAGGTGATGTTGCCTACCTTGACTTCAGCAAAGCTTTCAATACTGTTCCATATAAAAGATTGATTAATAAGCTGGGTAGGCTGAGGGTGGGTCAGAAGTTGGTCAACTGGGTGGCAAACTGGTTGACGGGCAGAAAACAGAGCGTGGTGGTAAATGGTATGCAGTCAGAAGAGATGCAAGTCACAAGTGGGGTACCTCAGGGATCAGTCCTGAGGCCAGTCCTCTTCAACATTTTCATCAGTGACATTGCAGATGGACTGGAGGGCAAGGTTTGTCTGTTTGCAGATGACACCAAGATCTGCAACAGAGTAGATGATCCAGATGGGGTGGGCAGAATGAGAAGAGATCTGGATAAACTAGCAAAATGGTCAGAAGAGTGGCAACTGGGGTTTAATGCAAAGAAGTGCAAGATTATTCACATAGGGAAGAGAAACCCTGAAGCCACCTATAGGCTGGGAGAGGAGTTGCTGGCAGTCACAAGGGAAGAAAGAGACTTGGGCATCATCATCATTGATGACCTGAAATCATCCATGCAGACCACTAAAGCAGTAGATAAGGCTAGGGGGATGTTAGGGTGTATTAGTAGGGGTATCACAAGTCGGAAGAGGGAGGTAATAATCCCTCTTTACAATACACTGGTTAGGCCCCATCTGGAGTACTGCGTACAGTAAACCTTCACAAGGACATTAACCAAATTGAGGCAGTCCAGAGAAGGGCAACCAAAATGGTGCAGGGACTGCAACAGAAAACATATGAGGACATATTAACAGAGCTCAATATGTATACCCTAGAGCAAAGGAGGGAGAGAGGCGATATGATCGAAACTTTCGAACATCTTAAGGTGAAAGAGTCTAACATGTTTCAATATAAGAAAAATAGCAGGACAAGAGGACACAGCATGAGATTAGAGGGAGGACAATTAAGGGGTAATGTGAGGAAGTTCTTTTTCACAGAAAGGGTGGTGGATGCATGGAACGGCCTACCTCAGAAAATGGTGTATATGAATATAGTGCAGGGCTTCAAACAGGCATGGGAGAGGTGTACAGGAGCAATACAGATGAGTATGAATAGATAGGCCATTGACAGAGCAAAGGCCGATGGCACATTTATAAGGTAGAAAAAGAAATGGGCAGACTGGATGGGCCTTGCGGTCCTTATCTGCCATCAACTTCTATGTTTCTATGTTTCTGTGTTTATATAAAACATTCATTGCAAAATCTGTTCCATAGCAGTCTCTATAGAGCTAGTTGGTGGAATATCTCCATAAAACATCAGTTCCAGTTTGATGAAGTTAGGTAGAGTTCATAATGTTTTGTTTGGGGTGAGGGAATGCACTTTGTGGTCCCTTAGCTGACTCCAAACAACAAACGGTATCCCAAGGTCTCCAAAAAGGCTTTTCTGTGAAGATCACGATCTGCAGCAATTCTTTCCGTTTCTCTTATCGTGTCCATCCAGCTTGTCCTTAATGATGCCAGTGCAGTAATATCCATTAGCCAATGTAGAGTTACCTTTTAGGGCCAAAGTGGACATGATTATTAGTAGTACATCCCTTTTCTGTTTGCACTTGCACAAAGCAAACATTTTGCTGCAATAGTGGATTTCAGAGGTGTGTCACTATCAGCCCAATGCAGGGCAATCTGCAGTGGGCTCAACTTTGTCAGACCAGTCATCAGCTAGGCTTATCATGACACTCTTCTGCGCTTGCTGGTTGGAAAATTTGTGAAGTTCAAAGAAAAGAGTCACCCAAATCAAGGGTGATTCTTTCTGTTGATCTGCATGATGCTGCCCAGTGAGCACAGCTGATTGGCATCGTGATCAGCCTGTGCCTTGTCCCCCTTGCAATACAACTGCTTGAGGTGGGCAGAATAACTTATGTTTATCTTTTGGGGTGCCTTATAGACCTATAAAGAGTAATGCACTGCTAATATGTGCCTAGCAATTTGACACCCGAAGTGTAGTTTCTCTTAAAAGAAAGAACTGAGCAACACAGGGAGACTGTAATTCACCAGCAAGCATGCAAACAGTGTAACATGTATTTACTGTGAGCAAGCTTAATTGGTGGAAACAGATGCTAAAAACATCAGCATTCACTAACTCATGCTTCATAACAAAGTAAAGAAAAGAGAAACAGTTCTAAGTCTAAGTGATTATTATGTCTAAATCTGGAGTGAAAGAAGTCAAAAGATTTATCTAAGTTGTTACAGCCTGACTGATGTGATTCAATCTGGATATACAGTACCAGTATAGAGACCTGAAGCACCTCTGCTGTTGCTGCCGCTGCTCAAGTTGAAACTGCACCTGTTGCTGGCTTGAGTTTGATATCTGAGACATCCATTCAGGGGAGTGTGGGCCACAAAATGGCATCTGGACTGATCCCTATGATTTTCCCAAGCACGTCTGTTAGCCTCTGTCTCGTTTGCCTCATTGACTGGATCTATCCTGAGCCCTTCTACTGGAAAGATAATTCTTGCTACCAATAGCAGTACCACCACTACAGAGGGCTCTGTTATGGTCACAATCAGCAATACAATAACTGAAGATGTGCTGCTAATTCCACCTTCGCTACAGAATGAACAAGCTGCTATCGAGCAAATAGCAACATCTAAGACTACTTGCTGACCTGACCCAGCTCGACCTGAGAACAGAGTGAGACCAGACTGCAGCTCACACTGTCAGTGCAGCAGGATGTAAGCTACAGCCTAAACTTTCAGATGACCATGCTGTTAGTGTAGTGTATCTAATTTGACCCCTTTGTAGACAGACTATTTATCAATGCAAGGTCAGAGGGGGCTATGGCTTATAGTTCTACTGGGATAGAGGAAACTAAAAACCTTGTAGTGACACCTCAGTAATGCCAATTATCAGCAGGGCAAATATTTATCAACTTGGAATTACATTCTGGTACTTTACTTAGTTTACATACTGAATAATTTACTGAAAGCACTGATATTACAGACTTGACTGACAACTCAGAAAATATGTCTTTAGATGATGCCTCTTCATCTGTTGGCTATATAACTACTGAACAACTTACACAGCCCTCTTCTTCAAACCCTGCCAGTAAGCAACTGCAAAAGTAAAATACTGAATTAAACCATTTGATCGCTATTATATCTGTTCCTGGCACTGCCTCTATTGATACTACCCAAAGCCTGCTTCAGTGGTGCAGTAAGAAAAAAAATATATCATCTATAGGGACAGATTCAGAAAGTAACTTTATAGCATCAAAAGGTTCAAAGCCCCTCCAACTCCTATTATTTCAAGCACAGCTGCTCTAAAAAGGGTAACAACGGTGACATTAGAAACCCTTGCAAATCCTCCACATTTATCTCAAGTTGTAAGATATATTTCCTTGTTGCAAGAGTTAACTACTGTAATGTCCCTCCTCCCTAAGACTCAACTGATTCAGCTAATGCCTAATCAGAAACAACCACTTGACTTCCGGTTGTGATGGCTGCCGACTGAGGCGCGAGTCTTCCAGCTCCGCGAACCCTCCCCGCTCGAATTTACTAATTAAAGATTAAATCCATGTGTTAACATTAAAAAGGCTTGCTGAATAAGGAGGGAATAGCAATATCTGGGCTGATTGTGAATCCCACCGCTCAGAGGTAGCGCTCGAAGCCGAATTTGCGCATTAGAATCTAGGACTGGTGGTGGAATATGAGGAGAGCTGTAGTTGGAGATCTGATCGCGAATCCCACTGTTTGAACACAATATTAAGAGCTGAATTCGTGCAGTAGTAGAGGGGAAAGGCTGCTGCATAAGGAAGGAGCTACACTATTTACATGAGTGCAATCCCTGGGTTTATGGAAGTGGACATGAAGCCCCAATGCTCTAAACACATGCCACCCACGTCCCCAGATAAAACAAAGCCGGCCAAGAGGAATAAAATTGGGGAAGGGCTTGAAATGGATCTGCCGGCTTCTCAGGCCCTGCTAATGGAGGCCACCTTTTTTGAGGGCCTGGCACCACTAAAGGAAGCGATGCAAGCGGTTGTAGGTGACTTACAAGAAGTGAAAAAGTCCCTGAGCCAATTAAATATTAGGACAGGAGATAATGAAATCAGGATTTCGTTCTTAGATGATTGGAGGGCACGAACTGAACCTGAGATGGCTACCTTAAGACAGCGGCTGAAGAAAGCAGAGTAAAAGTTAGAAGACTTGGAGGGCCGATCACGTAGAGATAACCTAGTAATCCTAGGGCTGCTGGAGGGAGAAGAAGGGGCAAATCCGGTGGTATTTATACAGAAGCTGTGCAGCAAAATAGCTGGACCATCACCGAATGGCCCTGTTTATATAATAGAGTGTGTCTACCGATCTATTCGACCCACACCACCGCAGAGGTCTCCTCCACGTCCACTAATTTTTTGTTTCCTGAATTATCTTGATAAGCAGTATATACTAGACAAGGTCAGAGAAACAAAAGACTTCCAGTGGGTAAATAAAAAGATTCATATCACACAGGATCTACCAAGGTCGGTGAGGCTGAGGTGCACGGAGCTATACTCAGTGGTCACGTAGTTAATCGCAGCAGATATAAGATTCCGTATGTGGTATCCTGCTATACTCCAAGTTCAGCATGAGGGCAAATGGATACCATATGAATCTTTGTCAGAAGCTATGGCAGACCTAAAGAAGAGGTTTCCGTACTTGTTTAAGTGATGTGGCCTGTAGAAGTGTGCTGTCTCTACCGGGGACTACAAGTCTCAACGAATTCAATGTGGGACTTTAATGTTGCAGGGGGGGCACTTTATTAATGATAGTGGGGGGCGCTTAAACTGTGTTTAACCTGTAAGAGTGTTTTCCTCCAATTATGATATAATGCAAGCTAGGTCGGTTAATCTGGTTCTTTACAATTGCACTTTGTGGGGTAGTTAAGGAGATTCATGAGGGTTTCATAATTAATAGTGTTAAAGATGGGACTGGCTAGATGGAAAGGAAAGTGAATTCTGTTCCTAGGACATTCTAGTATTATTTTGTAAGGGGGATAAGAGATGGTATAGTTTTCCTTTTCTTTGAATTAATGCTACGTTGGGGGGGAAGAGGAGTGAGAGAAGGGAGCGGGATATCTGGTAGCAAAGTTGGATTGTAACTGATACTTGGGAAGGAGGACAGTCTGTAGGACTGGGGGATGGTGGTCTATTAGTTTTGGGGTAACGGGGGGGAAGGAGGGCATAAGTAGTGTTAGATTTTTGAGTTTTTGCAGAAAGGGTGGGAGGGAAGGGAATATCCACCATTCTAGGGGACGAATGAAGGAAAAAAAGATTACAAGTTCAGGGAAAGTGCTGCACTATAATGAAGCCCGGTTCAAAAGATACAGCAGGGAGATAAGATGCAATCAATCTGTTTTGAGCAGACTCCCAATTGACTTCCACTGGTCTATAGTTAGGGCAAAATGACAAGATTTGTATCCTGGAATGTGAGGGGAGCCAGGAATAGGGTTAAGCGTTACCAAATTCTAAGGCATCTTGAGTCATTAGGCAGTAAGGTAATCTTCCTCCAGGAAACGCACTTACTGGAGAAAGAAAAACTCCTGTTTAGAAGATGTCAAATTGGACAAATCCATGCTGCAGGTAATACCATGGCCCAGAGAGGGGTAGCTATAGCTTTTACCCAAGATACAGCCTTTCCGTTGCAGCGAGCGCATATAGATCCACAAGGTAGGGTTACACTTTTACTGAGAATATTGAATCATGTAGAGGTGTTATTGGGCTAAATTTATGGGCCTAATAAGGACTCTCCCGGATTTTTTACTGACCTCTCACAAACTTTGGGATCCTTTCCGAAGGTGCCAATAGTACTGGCAGGGGACTGGAACACAGTGCAATCTCCAGAGTTAGATAGGTCAAGTAGTCAGGATAAAAAATTCCCAACTCCCGCACAGCTAGTGTTTAAAGAATTCATGGCAGACCATAAACTTATTGATCCATGGCACTTATTAAATCCCAGTCTCAAGCAGTTTACATGTTATTCAGCTGTACACAGATCCCTGTCATGCATAGACTTTTTCCTTGTTAATAATCCAATACTGAATGAGATAGCTGGCAGTGGGATTATTCCTAGAACCATCTCAGACCATGAGCCTATCTGGTTGGAGGGAACCTTGCCTAAGTCTACAGTGAAAGATAATAGTTGGAGGTTGAATGTACAGATGCTTCAAGAGCCAAAAATAGTGGATATCCTTAAAAAGAGTATAGAACAGTACATAGCAGAGAATTCTGGTTCCATACAATGTATAGACATGTTATGGAGTGCGTTTAAATGTGTTATTAGGGGGGAATGCATACGGTTGGCCACAATCTGGAAAAAGAAAAGAGAGGCCATTTCTTCTTCCTTGTTAGGCCAAATTCAAAATCTGGAAAATAGGGCAAATCAAATTCCAAATGAAGAGACCCTGACCCAATTAGCGTTGCAAAGGAATCAATACTCAGAAATTTTAAGGGAAAAGGTGCAATTTGTGCTGTTTAGGTCTCACACAAAATACATAGAACAGGGTAATAGAGCGGGCCGTCTTCTGGTATTGCGACTTAAAAAACAGGAGGAGTCTAGAATGGTGGTGGCGGTGAATTCCTGTAATGATGGTACACTGCTTACGAAACCTAGGAAGATTGTTCAGGAGTTTGAGAAATATTATTAAGATTTATATTCCCCCTTAACCTGCCCTCCAACACTGGTAGAAATTAAGAATTACCTACAGCATGCCCATCTCCCCTCGCTCCCTCCATCGGAAAGAGAGTTTCTGGTTAGGGAGATAGGAAAGCAAGAACTGTCAGAGGCCATACACTCCCTTCCTGATGATAAAGCCCCCAGTCTGGATGGCTTCCCGCCTCGGTTTTATAAAATGTTTGAGGAGCAACTTTCTCCTTTGCTCTTGCAGGTGTTTAATTTTTTTTGTGAGTCAGGGATAACTGACCCAACCCTGCTGGAAGCGCTCATTATGGTGATACCAAAGCCGGGTAGAGACCAAACCAAGGTAAGCAATTACCGGCCTATATTCTTAATGAACTATGATATTAAGCTGTTTTCTAAAATTCTGGCAACAAGACTAGCAAAGCTCTGGAAACCCCTGCTCAGCTTGGAATGGGTGGGATTTGTGGCAGGGAAGTCGTCTGCAGACCACCTAAGGAAGCTCTTTCATATCTTCTCTGCTCCTAGGCTAAGCCCATTCCCAATGGTTCTGGTATCCCTGGATGCAGAGAAGGCCTTTGACCAGGTCAGTTGGCCCTTCTTGTTTTCAGTTTTAGAGAAATTTGGTATCCCAGAGGAATTTATCCAATGGATTAAAACCCTGTACACAAACCCTACAGCAAAAATTCTTTGTAATGGGGTCTGCTCCAACTCGTTTCCATTGCATAAGGGCACCCATCAGGGTTGTCCGCTGTTGCCAATGTTATTTTATTTATATGTTGAGCCTTTATTGTATTTCCTGCAGCATTTTCCCTTGGTGCAAGGTATTCAGATAAGTCATCTGAGTCTCTGTTTGTCAGCCTATGCGGATGACATTCTGTTACACTTGACGAACCCAGAGACTTCAATCCTGGCAGCCTTGACTATTATAGAAGCTTTTGGAAAGTTATTAAACTATAAATTAAACATGGAGAAATCCACAGTGATGCCGCTGAATTGTTACACACATCGTACACATATAAATAATATAAAGTTGAGCTGGGCTCCCCAAATTAAATATCTAGGACTTATTATCTCCAGGGATATGAAACAGATTAAGAAACTTAACCTAGACTCTTTATTAGGAATTATTAAGTTAGGCCTGGATAGATGGGCCCCTTCACATTTTTTGATACAGGGGAGAGTTAGTGTGATAAAGATGAATATTCTCTCAAGGTTATTTTACCCTCTAAATATGCTTAATTTCTATCTTCCATATTCTTGATTTCAGAAATTACATAGTGCTGTTTCCCAGTTTTTGTGGAAAGAAAACCGCCAAGAAGGTCATACATGAGGTTAGGGCCAGCGAAGCTATGTGGAGTCCTTAAACTTCCCAACTTTTATCATTATTATCTAGCAAGCCACATGGCTAAATATTTACGTTGGATCCATCCTGCCTTACAGATCCAGGGAAATACCCAGGATCCAGTGTGGTTACAACTAGAGCGACACTGGATCAAACAGAGTGCCCTATTATACACCATGGTCAAGAAGTGTTGCCCTTTCCTTAGGGATGAGTTAATTTTAATGTCCATTAAGGTCCACAAGCAGCTATGCAAGGCTATTAAATATAATAACCTTAAAGACATTTCCCAGCCTCTTTACTCAAATCCCAACTTTAAAATTAGTGGGCAGTGCCTAAAGCCGTATACATCATCTCAAAATTACAATTTAACAATCTCGGCCATCTTGGAAGAAGGCAAACTCAAAGCTACTAAAGATCTTATGTACACGTTAAACATCCCTGAGAGGCAGGTTTTGTATGGATACCTGGTCAGGCACCTGTTAATTTCCAAATTGGGGAATGATAAATGGGATGAGGATCAATCAGGGCTCATAGAAGCACTATGATCCTTGGCCTGGCAACTGCACGTGGTCTCTCAAATTAATTCAATCCTAGATCCCCTTATTTGCCCTGGGGTGTCTGGCAGGTCGATGTACTGGACAGAGCAATTTCCCACTAAGGATCTAAACTGGGAAAATATATGGCAGGCAGCGTTCTCTTATACTTCCAATGATAATCTTTGGATAATGCAATTTTATATATTGCATAATATGTACCTAACTCCCTCCAAGTTAGCAGTCATGGGTAAATTAAGTGACAATATATGCACTAGATGCGGTAAGGCAGAGGGTACTCTCTTCCACATACTATGGGATTGCCTGAGGGTGAAAGCCTTATGGAAAGAGATACAAGAGAAAACAGACCCCTTACTAGGTCTGAAAGAGGGTTTTATATCTGAGATTTTTATAGTGGGGGACTATGCCACCGTGCTTATTAAAGAGAGATGGTTCAACTTAGCCCTTATTTCTCACACGGTTGAAACACTGGTGCTTAAGCACTGAAAGGATTCCTTAGAAATCACCTGTAATGAATGGTTGAACAAACTACTTTTCAACCTTAGGGTGGAAGAAACGATTGCGTCTTTAAGGCATAATCTTAAACGTTTTGATAAGAAATTGGGGAGGCTTTATACGCTGTACTTATCCAACAAGGACACAGCTACCTAGACGCATAGACGACTTTTAGTAGACAGTATAATAATACTTTAATTCCTGGCCCAGAACTGTTTTTTTAACAGGATACCACAGTTTATCTTCCTGTGGAGCAGTCCTTCCCTTGTTTTTGTTTTGTTGCAGCTTGTACATTAGGTTAGTCTTGAACAGTGGTTATGTGGAGGTGGGGGGAGGTTGGGGCCTAGCTGAGCCGAGGGAACCTATATTTGTTTTTTTTTTTGAACTTAGATTTTTATTAATTTTTCATTATTAGACTATTTACATTTAATCCTCTTTACAGGGTAAACAATACAGAATTCCATTCGTCTTGAAATTAAAATCATTTTGACAGGACAGTACATGAATGCAAATGACATAAATTTCCATTATTTTTCTCCTTGGGTATGGGAGCATCTTCTTATACATTTTTGCAGGCTGGACTGAGTAATGGGAGTCCCCACTCAAAATGGAGAGGGTGAGCCCCCACTTTCTCATATCGAACCAAGTCTATAGTTCTCTCAGTTTTCTATTCTCTGCTCAACTAATAACTTCCCTCCCTTATCCCATCTGGTTCGTCCTCATACAAAGTAATAAAACTCTGGTGTCCTTCTTTGTCTTGTTAACTGAATGCAACCCTTCCATTTCCTATTGCCCATCTCCTCCCCAGAAGATATTCTAAGGAAGGGATGAGAAAAAAAACAACCCCCCACCGCCTCAACCCCATTTTAATTTATAGAGGGGGAAAAAAAATATATATTTTGGGCTTTGTGTGCCGGCTAAGGTATACTAAGAAAAAAAAATAAATAAATAATCAATCACGGACCGCTTACCTCTGTTGTCAGAATTGATTGGATTAAGAGCAGGCATCTGTGGTTTAATGACATATCTAGGCCTTTTACCTGGATATCTATCTGGTTTATTTATCCACCTCATTTTGTCAGGAACTGGTCAAGCACCGGAGTGCCACTTTTGTTCTCCACATATTCATAGAATGAGAGCCATCTTGAGTTAAATTTATCTGTTTGCAACCTTAGTATAGCTGTGAGGGCTTCCATTTTCTTAATATTGATCACATTCAACCACCATTTTGAATATGCCACTTTTTCCCTGGAAAGCCATCTTTGTGTGATAGCCTTGGTAGCAGCTGCTATTAGTATAAAGAACAAGTATCTTTGGGCTTTAGTTTTAACCTCAGGGGGAAGGAGCCCCAATACCACATGAGGAAAGTCTGGCTTATCCTTTAGCTGCAGTATTTCTTTTATCGCTAGGGTTACTTCTTCCCAGTACTGCGCCAGCTTCCCACAACTCCAAAAAATATGATATTGAGACCCTTTCTCCGTACATCCCCTCCAACATTTATCATTTCGAGAGGTGCCAAATTTGGCTGAAATCTCTGGAGTTATAAAGTATCTAACTGCGATTTTCCATCTAAACTCTCTCCATACAGGTGAATTGGTAGTTTTATGTACTCCTTGCCATATAAGTGACCAGTCCTTATCTGATATTTGGCCCTCAAATTCTGCCTGCCATTTATTTTCTACAGCTTGAACCTGGAGTATCCCTGAGCCCTCCTGCAGAGTCTGCTGTAGATATGAAACAAGTTTTTTGGAGTCTCCTTTTTGGCTTCTCAGGTGCATGCATTTTAGCGGTGGGGCGGGATCATTCTGTATAGCACTTATCCCGACCGTGTTATTAATAAAGTGTCTACATTGAAGGTATCTAAAAAAATCTTTTTGGGGTAAATCAAATTCCTCTTGGAGCTGCGAAAATGTTTTAACCCCCTCCACACACACCATCTGACACAGATATTGGAGTCCTCTGTCGGACCATCTTTTCCAGCAAGCATCAGTTTGTGTCCCGGAAATTGTGGCAAGTATTTCAGTGGGATATACTTCCAAGTGGGAGAAAATATCTCCCACCACTGTCTAACTCTAAGCCAAATTTTCAAGGTGTTTCTAGTCCAAATGTTACTTAAATTTTTAAGGTCTGCAGCTTTAATTACCCATGGCAGGTACCTCAAGGGAACCCGGGGGTGTGCTCCTTGGAACCTATATTTGTTTATATATTTACATACATATGTGGTTGAGTTTATATTCTAATGTATAGGGTTACGGAAATATGTACTGTTTTATGTGTTTAATTGTTTGTTGATTCTTTTGTTATACAACATTTTAATAAAGCATATTAAATATAAAAAAACACTTAACTTTGAACTTTTTTTAAATTCAATGTTTATTAAGTTTCTGCATAAATATCAATCATAGGTGTGTATATAAATTGGTTACATACATGGAAATCAAAATAATAAAACCTCATTTCCTCCCCCCACCTCCCTCCCAGAATCCCACATCATTCTTCCCCCCACCTCTCTCCCCTTCCCCCCATACAGTGCCAATAAGAGGTTCTTTCTAAGATTAGCTTTTATTATTACGGTCCAGTTTGTATGAGCTGGTTATTATTTTGTTACATTGTTATATTACATTGTTATATCATACTATAACGTGTACAAGACATGTAGGCTTTCCCATCTTTTTTTATATATTCCCATTCGATTGGTGAGACTAGTCATCATTTTCTCAGTACGTAGATTGTGAAGGAGTTCCTGCAACCATTCTGAGTATGGATGTTGGAGAGAATCCTTCCAATGCTTTAAAACTACTTTTTTAACAGACATAGCAGTCATCACAATATGGTAGTTTCTGGTCATAGTTGGAAAACCTGTAAAATCCCCTAGTAAGCAAATCTCTGGTGTAAAATATCCCTGTAGGCCCAATAAAGGATCTGTCTTGGTTTTAATAAGGTCCCACAGTGGTGTAATGTTGGCACATTCTCAGAACAAATAGAACAAGGTACCCGGACCATTATTACATCTGTTACATGTTGGTGTCTCCGCTCTTCCCATTTTGTACATTTTATATGGCGTCAAATACATGTCATTCAGGAATTGCATTTGCATTAATTGAAGTCTGTCTTGTGTAATCGCCTGCAGTCCCCTGGCCCTGTAAAAACCGAAATCCTTACCATATATTATTGACTCACCTTACATGTAACCAATTTACCATATGCTGTGCCATTGCTTCTACTTCCCTGTAATATGTGCCCACTGTACCTTGTGTCTTACCTCTCTGTAAAATGTGCCAACTGTATTCCCTCATCTTGTCTTGCTGTTATTATGCGGCTGTGTCCTCAGTATTTTTCCTCCTATATTGCCCATGCTGTCAACTTGTATTTGATATGTTGTCTTTGCACTATTATGCCCATGCTGTCAACTTGTATATTGATATGTTGTCTCTGTACAATTATGTTGTACTCTCCCGGGTCATTCCTGAAAATAGGCATAATACTTGTCTAGTGTACTTACCCGGTAAACAAAAGCTAAATAAATAAATAATAAATAAACAAATTATAAGGTCAAATTTTGCCAAGAGGTCAGTGATATTTAACCACACTTGATTTGGGCTACGAAAGTCTCAAACCACACAGTTTTGAAGGGGAGGAATCCAGTTACCAGGGATTATTTTCCCTCCTAGTTTGAAGCTGGGATTTTGAAAATGGGTTGGGAGAGATCATATGTATTATTATATCTTAAGGCAGAACATAGTTGAACATGAGTATGGATAGTGACCCACCGGATTATGATGGAGGGTAATGGGCACATTTTTGGGTTTCAAGAAGAGTAGGGCTGTCGGATTTATACCTGCTGTGACTGTTAGCTCTTTCTCTATTGTAAACCAAGAGGGGATATAATTTGGTGAGTCCTGGGGGGTAAGAGATGCCGACCAACTGAGGTATTTGCTTGAGTGACTGGTCCAATGATATAGGGTAAAATGAGGAAGTTTTGGTCAACTAGATTTTTAGGAGCGGCCTGTTTGTGGAATGCAAGTCTTGAGGTTTTCCCTTTCCATAGGAAATCAGATAAGCTGGTGTGAATGTACTTAAACCACATTTTAGGGAGCCATAGATTCAGAAGGTTCAGGGGTAGAAAATGCATGGAAGAATATTCATCTTAATGATGTTCACCCGGACCCATAAGGTTAGGGGAACATCTCGCCATCACTTTAAATCTTGTTGGACTGTTCTGTGCAGTTCATCTAGGTTCAGTTTTTACATCTGGGTGTCACTAATTGATAAGTGTATCCCTAAGTATTTTATTGATTTAGGGGCCCAGTTCAGTCCCAGTTCGAGTACCACCTTCTTTAACACCTTCGGGTTTAGTGGGAAAACTGAGGATTTCTCGGTGTTGAGCTTGTAATTGGAAAGGGAACCATATTCCTTATTAAGCCCAACTATGTTTGCATTGAGGGCTTGGTTTGGGTGATGTGGAGCAAGATGTCATCTGCATATACCACTATCTTGGTGTTAACTGATTCTAATTGTATTCCATGTATTTCAGGGGATTTCTGTATAGAAACTATGATGGGGTCTAAATATAAATTAAATAATAAAGGGGATAAAGGGCACCCTTGTCATGTTCCAGCCTCCAAGGGGAAACTGGAGGAGAGAATTCTGTTACAAAAGACCCATGCTATGGGGGTGGAATATAGTATATGTAGCCATGAAATGCACTTAGCGGGAAACAGAATCTATGTAGAATCCTGAATAAGAACTGCAAGTCTACCCTGTCAAAGGCCTTCTCTATGTCCAGAGAGACAAGTGCCATGGCCTGAGGGGAATCTCTGGATGCAGAGAAGACATGAGACAGGCGACAGAGGTGGTCTAAAGAAGACTTGCCCATCATGAAACCTACTTGGTCGGGGGTAATAAGGGAGGAGAGTGCCTACTCTATGCTGCATGCTAGTAGTTTGGCGAGGATTTTAAGGTCACTATTAAGGAGGGAATATGGGATGGTAGTTGAATATTTGTGCTGGATCCTTTCTAGGTTTAGGAAGGATAACTATTGTTGCCTCTAAAATATTGGGGTCTATGTCTTCCTCGTTTAGCATATTTGAGAATACTGCAAGTAGCCAAGGGGCTAATTGAGGTGCAAATTTTTTATAGAAGTTAGAAGAATAGTCATCTGGTCCTGGGGCCTTGTTTGAATTATATCTGCTTCTGTAAATGATGCAGTATAGTTCTTCTGTTTGGAGAGGGGGTGACAGTGGGGAGGGGGAGGCTCTCTAGGTATGAATCCATGGTTTGCTGGGGTGGGCGGCTGGGCATGTGAGCATATAGCTGTTTATGGTATTGCTCAAATTCTTTACTATGTCTTTAGCCTGGGTTATTGGTGGTCCATGAAGGATTTTTTGTATCACCGTGATACATTTTGAGGCTTCTATTTTTTTAAGCCGGGGGGGGGCTACGATCTTTCCTGCCTTTTCCCCTTGTTCAGTATAGGTGACTTTTATTTTTAGAATTGCCCACTCTGCTTTTTCTCTTAGTTAGTCAGAATATTTATCTTGTAGTTTGATGAGGGCCTCTTTCTCCGAGTCTGAAGTGTTCCTGGATAAGTATTTCTCCTTTTTCCTAATTTGGTCTAAGAGAGTTTTGGCCTCCTGAGTTTCTTTTCATTTCTTAGTAACTACCCACTTAATAAATTCTCCTCTAATGGAACATTTTAGTGCACCCCATTTAATGGATGGGGAAGATGTGGTACCCCAATTATCACTTTTAAAAGATTCTAGGGAAGATAGTATACTATCCGTGACTTTTTGGTCTTTTAGTAATTGATTGTTAAGTCTCCATTGCATATCTATTCCCCAGTTTAGAGACAAAGAGAGGGTACAGGTTACTATGGAGTGATCTAAGCCCATTCCTGGTTCTGATCTGCTGTCCATTAACCTATGGACCAGGGATTTACTCATCCAGAAATAATCACAGCGAGGCTGAGCCATGAACTGCAGAACTGAAAGTGTAGTCCCTCACTGTGGAATGCAGTGTCCTCCAGGGGTCACAAAGACTCATATGGTCTACCAGATCTCCCCATACTCTTTGAGGGATTGCTAGAGGTTCCCAGGGTCCATTTACAGACATCAGGTGCTATGGCTTTTTCATTTGTGGCCCCGACCCAGTGGAACTCTCTACCTCATCGGATTAGAGACTGCCTGTCCACTAAGATGTTTAAATCCTCCTTGAAGTCTTATTTATTCAATCTAGCATTTGGGGAGGATATTTAGCCATATGTATGCTGTCTTTTAATTTTGTGTATTTTATCTGTTTGTCAATTATTTTAAATTGTAAACACACTTTGATTTAAGAAAAGCACATTAGAAATAAAGTATGGTTTGATTTGAAGTTTACATTTCAGTCAGAGCTGTTGCCATACCTGCACCATCAGCTTTGCCCATGGATTGGCCACCTGCGAGGGGCCTAGTGTTTCACAATCCATGAAGGGAATGTCAGCAATTCTAACCTGGGAGTGGCTAAATTGATCTATTGGAATCCATCTTAGGATGTTCCTTTCCTTGGTGTAATGAATAAAATAGTGCAGCTGCGAAGCCAAGTAATATACCTTAAGGTCTGGGATCCCTAGACCTCCCTTGAGGTTTGGTGCTGTCATCATTTCCACTTTATTGTGGGTCATTTCCCTCCCCAGACAAACTTTGTGAGCATTGTATGCAGCTGATTTCATGTAGTCAATGGGACTGGAACTGGGACTGAGGAGAACAAACAATTGAGTCTGGGAAAGATATTCATCCTTACTGTTTCAACATTCTCCCCCCCCCCAGCACCACCACCAAAAGACAATTCTTTCCAGCAAGTATAATCCATTTGGATTTCCCTGATGAGCTTTGGGTAAATGTAGGAATAGAGTTTGGAAATATCAGATACAGTACAACCCTCCAAGTATTTTTACCTTTTGGGGCTCATTTTAATTTTCAACAGGGTTGTAGTTGTGGTGAGGCCAGGACCTCCAGCATCAAAATCTTGGAGTTGTCTTCATTAATTTCAAAACTACATCCAGCACCCTGGGAATGTTTTTCAGGGGTCCCAACACCTAGTGTAGAGTATCATCCACATGCAAGGACATTTTCACATCTTCCCCACCTATACTGATGCACTTAACCTGTTCTGAGGACCTAATCCATGCCACCAAATGTTTGAAACTTATGGCGAAAAGAAGGGCAGGATAGCGGTCACCCCTGGAGTGTACCCCTTTTAATAGCAATACTGTCCATGATCTTATGATTCACCTTTATCCATGCCCCAGGGTTAGAGTATAGACCTTTAAGCCAATCCCTTAATTTGTTCCCGAACTCAAATCTTTGGGGAGTGGCATCCAGGAATCACCAGTCAAGGTGGTCAAATGCCTCCTTGGTGTCAACTGTGATTATTGTTCTCTGTTGCCTGTCAGGAAGTTGCTGGTATACAGAGATCACATTAGGTACTCTGTGGACATTGTCCTAAAGTTGTTGACCTGGCATGAAGTCAGTTTGATTGGGGTGTATCAACTGAGTAATTATATTTTAAGGCTTATTGATAATAGTCTTAGCAATGGTTTTGGCATCCTGATTTAGGAATGAAATTAATCTGTATCCACCACAACTGGTGATATCTTTCCCAGGTTTGAGGATCACTGTAATTACTGATTCACATCAAGATTCTGGCATTTCTCCTCCCTAATGCACTTTATTACAAACTTTATCTAGGATTGCCAAAAGTGTTGGTGCAAACATTGTATAAAATTCAGCAATAAAACCATCTGGTCTGGGGGCCTGCCCTTGGTTCAATGATTTTATGACTCCTTCTAGCTCCTTCAACATAAGTGGGGCCTTCAGATCTGTTTGTTGTGATAGGGAGAGTTTAGGTACTGTAGGGTAATCGAAGAAATAATTTTGTCAATATGATCCTGCTGACCTATATACAGCTCCACGGTATGTAGTTGCAAATAAAAATTAAAGAATCCCTCAGAGATAAGCATTGGTTTTGTAATGTCTGCCTGGTTCTGCCCACCCCTCTCAACTTCAAAATATGCCAAATCTGCTTCCTGTTTCTGAAGTTGGAATGCAAGAATTCTGCTTGCTTTTTTCTACCATTCATAATATTTCTGGTTCACAAACATCAAATTGTTCTCCACTTTCCTAAGGGCAATGTCATTCAACTTAGCTCTAGCTTCATTGATTTGAGTCTATTAAAGACAATTCATGTTTTGAGCTGTCTTTCCAGGGCCTGCAGTGTCTCTTCCAATTGACTTTATTGTGCCCCGTGTTGTTTATTTTTATAAGTGCCGCATGGGATTAGATGCCCTCTTAAAACTGCTTTGATGTCAACCCAAATGGATTTAAGCTCTGTATTTCCCTTTCTGTTTTCCATAATACATTGTTTAATAACCTCCCTTGTTTTGTTTTTAAACATTTCATTATTTAGTAGGCCTATTTTTAACCTCCAGAGACCTTTATATCCTGAAGTCCCCAGATCTAGATTGAGGGAAATCATGACATGGTCTGATATGGCTATTGGTTGAACGGTTATCTTCCAGACAGTATACATCCAAAGTTTTGAGGTACAGTATAGAAGTGTTCTGTCCTAGAACATGAATTACTAAGGGCAGAGCAGAATGTGTCATTTCTAGCATCCAGGTTTTGTAATCAACATGGGTCAAACCACCCTCCTTCTGAAACCAGAGTCTGAAATGGCCTGGAATGTGCATTGTCCCTGCTAAGAGATTCCTGAGACCTAGTTATTTATTTATTTATTTAAAATTGATGACCGGGAAAGACACACTGAGTTGAGGCTTGTTTCCAGGTGTGACCCGGATGCAAAGTATACACAGTAGTGAAACAGAGATACAAAATTAGTAGATTGCAACAATATGTACAAGGACATAACTGGTTTTGATTACAATATATACAACATGTAAGTACAGGAATATTGGAGATATTATATTTGTCAGGCTAACAATTATATATTGAGACCATTTTGATATATACAGAGTATATGTATTGGAATAAAGGCAAGACTACATTGGGCAGGCTAACGATTATATATTGAGACCATTTGAGGCTCCTCATGTGGGGATCATGATTGAGCAAGGGTGGATTTGAGACCAGGAGGAAGACAACTCTGGCTAGCATGATGTAAGAAACACAGAGCAGGGGGCTAGGGAAGAAAGGTTTGAGTGGAGATAAGGTGGTGATGGGAGGAGAACACTGGGTCTTTAGGAGCATTTGGGGCAGTGAGGGGTGGGGAGGAGCCTGAGGAGTTGTCTAAAGGATGAAAGAAGGGAGGCCAGGCAGATGTCAGTGGGAAGAATTTTCCAGAGGAAAGGGAGATGGTAGGAGAAGGCAGATTGGCCTTTAGCAGTGTGAGGATGGGAGATGTTGAAAGTGTGTGAATCCCTGTGATGAAGAGAGTAATTTGGGGAATTGACTGGGGTAAGATGGGATGTGAGGTGGGGGAGAGAACCAAACCAATATTTTGCTATGAGGGAGGTACTGTGGACAGTTCTCCTGGGGAGAGTGGGGCCGAGGAGAGTGGTGCATACAGGAGGCAGTAATGAGTGAGTGGGGGGGGCAGTGGCAAAGTGGCAGAAGGAGTTGAGAAGGGTGTCTAGTTTGAAGAGCGAAGAGGCTAGGGCCATTCCATAGACAATGTCAATGTAGTCCAGCACTGGCAAGACTGTTTTAAGTATGAACTCATGTCAGATGGGGAAAGGGAGGCTGGCTTTATGTTGATAGAGGATCGTGAGTTTGGGCTGGAGTTTGGTGCATATGGTCTCAACATGAGTGGAGAAGTTGAAGTGGGTGTCCAGCCAGACTCCCAGGTTGTTGAAAACAGGGATCAGCTCAAGGGGTGAGCCATCCAGGGTGGTGATTGCTGAGGGGAGCAGAGAGGGAGAGGTAAGCTTCTGTCTGGATCCAAAGTTCATGGTGATTTTATTTTTGGCATTGAGTTTAAGCTGGTTTTCCTAGAACCAGGATTGAACTTGGTTGAAGTCATTTTGGAGATTGGGGAGAACACAGTTGCATGAAGGGCCAGAGGCATAGATGATAGTATCTTCTGTGTAAAGGTGTATGTTGGAGGAGAGACAAGTGGAGGGAAGGTCATTTATGAAAAAAGAGAAGAGAATGGGATCAAGGATAGAGCCTTGGGGAACCCCAGTTAGGATAGGAAGAGGAGAGGTGAGTGCATCACCTATTTGGACTGACTGCTGTCTATTTGGTAACCCATGAGGTGGGCGCATGAGGAAGGGCACCGTCCATAATGGTGACTCCTTCCTGGCGCAATCCCTCAGGGCGATGGGAGGGTAGGGTGACCGGATGAGGCTGTGGGCAAACTGGGAGACAGGATGTCACTATGCATATGTGTGCAGGGGGTGGGAGTGAGCACAGCAAGCATGGGCTGGGAAGGGGTGGAGAGGCTGTAGGGGGTGGCGCTGCCGTAGCTGGCCGAGCTGCGTCATGGTGTCGGGGGTTGGTTAGTGGCTAGGGTGGGTGTGGTTCCAGGTTTGAGTCTGGGCACTGGTGTGATTTGATTGCACCCAGCCTGAACCTTTATTTTCTTTACTGCTTTCACCCACCCAACATGCACCCCCCTGGAGTTGAGAATCCTTAAGTAGGGGGTGCAGGGGTGAAGCCTCCTGCGCGGGGGAGTGGGTGGTTACAGCTTCCCACACAGAAAGCACTAAAAAACTGCCCTGGCACCATTGTCTTGATCCACCAGGGTTGTCAGAATGCCAAAAATGTTTTTGGCACTCTGACTGAGTGATAACGGTGATCACCTATAGGCATTTGCCATTATCACATAGACCCATCTATTTTGGATGTATATGTGGAATCAGGCAATGGCTGGTTTGGCAAGGCCAAAGAAGCTAAATTTATAGAAAAGCAGAGGGCTTGGCTTTCTGCACAGTTTCAAACCCCCAAGACATTTCTGAGCAACTCAGCAGAAGGGGGCATTGGGGCATAAATAGAAACCAAATTCAGGATTTTGTTGTCCTAGAGACCGGAGACAATAATAAATCTATTACACTTATCATTATGGGTTTGAATAGCCTTGAAGTGAAATCCCTTTCATATTGATATGGCAGTTCCTGCCTCTCTTTCCTTTGGAAGGGTGTCTGAGTGGATGGCCCCCACCCATATTCTCCTGAGCTTGAGATAATCAATGGCTGACAAATGAATCCCTTGGGGTAGCCCTATGTTGCATCTCAGTCTACTCAGCTCCTGCAGAATATTATCTCTTTTTGACCATACTATTTATAGCCGTGACACTCCATGAACATATATTAAGAGAACCCATGGAAATACAGTGGCTGAATGTATTGTTCTAGTACCATGCCACCTGCTACTGTGAGATAGCTCATAAATGGCATTTTGATAACTCTCCATCATGGGTTGCACACCAGCACCTGAGGGGATGACAGCCTGAGAGTGTAGCTCTCCCATCAAGTGAGATATTTTGAATTATTTTACTATGTTAAAGTTAAAAATTCAATCAGGTTTGGTGATCTGGATAAGTATTCAGTACATCCATACTCGCTACTTAAACGGTGTTTCAATCGACCAAGTAGTTTTTAAGAAAAGTGCAAATAACCTTTCAGTGGCACTTCAAATGACTGCAATGCTGAATGACAGTAAGCTTATACTGGCAGCAGCAGTAATGCAGTCTGGGAGCTCCCCGGTGCGGAATACAGGTGGCTATGTAAACCCCAACAAATTGAAGCAAACTACTGGTAAAAACATAAAAATAATGACTATGGTGGTGATGATATTAATTTTATTAAGGAGAAACTACGGTCTATGCATGTAGATATTGTGAGTTTGAAATGGGAAGCTAGTGTGGAAAAAGAAAAGGCTGCGGTTTTAGAAGAAAGATAAAACACAGCTGAAGAAAGATTGGCTTACATTGAAAAATCCTTATGTACAATTGAAGATAAATCAAACTATAGCTTGTCCAAAATTGAAGCTTTAGGGGCTAAGGTCGATGACCTCCGAAACCATAGCAGAAGGAACAATTTGAAAATTATAGGGGTACTTGAGTTGTTGGAAGGAAAAGATATGGTCAGATTTCTGCAGGAATTTCTCCCAGCTATTTTAAATTTCAACTGGCCCTGGCCCTTAGAAATTGAGAGGGCACACAGATCTTTGAGAGCCCCTCCAAGGCAGGGTCAAAAGCCCAGACCAATAATTGCCCATCGCCTGAGATTTAATGTGAAAGAAGAAATATTAACTGTGGCCAGACAGAAAAATACATTATACTGGGGTAGCAATAGAGTTTATTTGTTTCAAGACTTCTCATCAGAAATTGTGGAAGGAAGAAAGTAATTTGGGAATATTCGCTTTGCCCTACAAAAGCTTAATGTAACCTACTATATTAAGTATCCAGCTGTGCTTGTGGTCTCTAGGGGCAATGTTACACATAACTTCACTAAGCCTGATGAGGCTTGGGGGTACATTACAAAATCATGGCTGGAGGCCTCTGACATTCTTAAAAGCAGGCCTAATCAATACCCCATTTCAAAACAAAGCCCAACAGTCACAAATGGAACTCGAGGCAGTAGGGATTCTAAGCTGGAATTTCAGTCATGAGCTCAGAAACCGCAGTGCCGCCTACATCCTCCCCCCAAAGAAAGAACTGCAAATGGAGAATAGACAGACATTCATGCCAGTGTTAAAACACATTTCCGGGTGTCCTTCTGATCCTAAAGCTCACATTCCTAAGTCAGTGGCATGGCCTTCTAAAATAGCCAGGAAAGTACAGCCAGTTTTCAAAAACAAAAGTGCAATACCTAAAAACTCTGCACAGCACCAAGTGAACAGTCCATTCCCACATGCTGGAATGTCTTCAATCAGTAAAATGGCAGAATTCTCTGCACACTACAGAATTTCCAGAATGCATTAAAAGTGTCTTCAGTCCAGTGAAAGATATGCTTGAGCAACCATACTCACCAAACAATCTGGTTCTACAGGGGGATGCCTGATTTTCCTGATCTCCATGATGCTGCTGTATACTCTGTGGAAAGAAAATGGAAATTACTGTGTTTTTTCATGGTGGATGGGCATTGCTTGGATGTCCATAATCAAATGTTTGCTCTCACTACAGTTTATGGAAAAACAAATTACAACAAGCTCTGCTTTTGATTATATCCAATTATTCGCTAATTATTTAACTCACTTCTACTGGTGCATGCTGATTTCAATTTTTTTTTGTTTTTAATGAGGTTTGCTTTGTTTTGGGATGGTTATAACAGGGTCGGGCTAAAGGTCAAATATACAGGAAATGCTCACTGGAAGTAATAGCCTTTCAGTATTTACTGCTCCGAGGTTTGTGAATCTCAAACTTCAAGGTACATGGGATACTTTAAAGTATCGCACAAATTCTATCTACAGTAAATGGAAATAATATTTCAACTTGTGTGAGTTATAAATAACACTATATCTTCCTAATACATGAAATATGAGTATTACCTGTATGTGTGCCTTTTTTAATTAGACAAAATGGGGATGGGGGCATCTAAAGTCAAATAGGAATACTGCTGGGAAGGATTATAAGTGCTGTACAAGAGATGCATTTTATAATATGGGGTTGCAGCAATGTATTTTTTCAGTATATCTGTATTAGCACAAAATAATTTTACTATAGCCTTAAAGGCTTCTACCCCTTCACAGTCCATCAGCCTTTTTAAGATGCTGTCATTAGCCCACCATATAGTTTTTTTGTTAAAACTAGGTTAACTGAAATATACCAGACAAAAGCATGCTCACATTTTAGTGAAACAATTGCCTGTCTGTTCTGAGGGCCACTTGTTCCTAGGGCTGACCTATCTAAGGAGATTTTATGCTCTCAACAGATTGATACTGGAAGGACAGCTTAATGCCTGGTTGCCTTTTTTTTGAAATATTGGGCATCCTTGGAAGCTACAGCTTGATCATCTGGGCAAGATAAGTAATGATTTGTGTGGGTATATTTGCCCTTGGTCTTGTGATAGTTATTTCATAATTACTCATTATTCCATTTTTAGCAATGGGTATTGCTGGAAGGCCTTGTTGTTTCTCTCATCTTATGAAACACAGTCAGAAATTAAGCTGGCTATGATATTTAAGGGGTGAGGTACAATATGACTTTTCTGGTCAAATTGTCTGCATAATTAAGGCACATATGTATATCCAAACAACTCACATTATTTAAAGATTTTTCAGGGAAAGATGATATTAACACTTAAATAAGTGTGGGTCACATGATCAGGCTGTCTCTAGGGTGTGTGTTCCAATTTGAGTCTTGCTCTCAGTGGGTTACTCACGCCTTTCTTATTACATCTGTCTGAGTGTGTGTTAGTGCTAGAGTATTTACATTAGACATAGTGTTAATTGTTTTACCACCCTTTACTTGGGTGACATATGTTATCCTTTGTTAAGACTGCATCTTGTTTTAAATTTATATTTTTATTACTTATTTCCTTTTTGGGATCTACATTATAGTTATTTAAGCCAAGGTCACTATTAATGCAGTTTATATAACCACTTGGGATGTTCAAGGTCTGAGCTCGCTTGTTAAAAGATACAGGATATTAAATAATTTAAATAAACACAGAGCCGACACAGCTTTGTTACAGGAAACACATCTTTTACCTATGGAAGCTGACAAGTTAGCCCGAAGTTGGGTCTCCACGGCAGAATATTGTTGTTATTCCTCAAAAAAAAGAGGGGTGGCTATTTTGATCCGAAAAGGGATACATTTTATCGAACATGGCCATTTAACAGACACAGAGGGGAGAGTTCAGATTTTGTTAGGGAGTCTTTGTGGTAGAAATGTGGCTTTTGGTAATATCTACGCACCAAATATGTAATGAAAAGAATTTTATTAAAACTTATCTTTTGTTATAGCTAATGTAGGGAATTATGAGATTATTTTAGGTGGAGATTTTAACGAGGTGATGGACCCTATTTTGGATAGGTCCATGTCTAGGAATACTGGTATTCTATCGGCCTTGCAAAAAAGTTTGCACAGTCTAATAGATGATTTGGGCTTATTGGATGCCTGGAGAATATTGCATCCTAGTGGAAGAGATTTCTCCTTTTTGTCAGCAAGACATGGGGTATTCAGCAGGATAGATTATTTTTTCATGCCTTTAGCCCTCTGCAACAGTATTAGTCATGTGAGGTATGATCATTTTCTGATATTAGACCATAGTTCACTGAAGAGCTCCTTGCTGTTAGAAAATAATAATTGTAAGTCTAGTACCTGGAAGTTTAATACATCATTATTACTAGATCCTGACTTTCAAAAATGGATTCATAAAGAGACTTCCTTTTACTTTAAATGTAATTGTAATGGAGAAACATCATCAAAGGTTGAATGGGAGGCTTACAAAGCATTTATAAGGGGTGGCATTATTAGTTTTTCTTCAAAAAGAAAAGAAGGAGAGGCAGAATGAGCTGAAAGAAAAGGAGGAATTGTTGAGCAGGGCGTTGTCAGATATGAAACAGAACCCTTTAAGAAAAAAGGATGCTCTGTACAATATTTCTGGGTTAAAGAATAAAAAAAATAAATAAAATACAACCTGACAAAATTCAATACTCTTTTGTTCATACTAAACAGAACTTTTGGAATTCCAGGGAAAAGGCTGGAAGTTGTTGGCTTATAGGGTCAAACAAAAACAAAATCAGAATGCCATTAAAAGGATTAGGAACATAAATGGGGTGATTACTTATAATGTGAAAAAAATTGATAAATGTTTCATGGATTTTTACAGTAATCTATACAAGTCACAGGAATTAGTAAAGAAGGCTGACACTGATGTATTTCTAAGAAATGCTAATTTATCTACTTTAGAAGAATCTGACAGAAATATGCTGGATAAGGCAATCTCATTACAGGAGATTTCAGAAATCATTGCGGGGGCGCCAAAAGGGAAGGCCCCAGGGCCAGATGGATTGCCACACAAATTTTACGAACATCTGGGTTTCCATTACCTCTCACCTACTTGATGCTATTCATGACCCCTTTACTGATGGTACTCCTTCCTGACTCGATGAACGAGGCCTACATTTGTTTATTGCATAAAAAAGGCAAAGATGAAATGGATTGTGGTACCTATAGGCCTATTTCGCCATTAAATTTCGATTATAAGATTCTTGCTAAAATATTAGCTAATAGAGTATCTAAGTAAGTAATAATACCCGACAGGGTGGGCGTTAGTGGGATATAACGGACTGCCCAGGGGTGTAATGGGGCCCGACGCCAGAGGTGGAGGGCCTTATAGCCTCTGGAAGGTCCGTTATAGCCCATAACGCCCACCCTGGAGGGTATTATTACACTTAGATAATGCGGTTACATTATTAATATTTTTAAATAATAAAAGTGTATGGAAATGACTAAAACATTGGAAAAAAAAGAGAAATGTTGGGTTGTGTAAAATAGTCCCTTTGGTGCCACTAGAGGGTGCTGCTGTTTGTTATAGTGTTTTTTTTTAATTAGTTTGGTGTGCAAGTTTTCGATAGTGTTAGGCAGTGAAGTTTCAGTTTTACATTTTTGGTGTCATTTGTTATGTAGTGGGTTGATGTGGTTACGGTTGCCACAGACTGATATACAGAGAAATTGGCCCCATACAGCAATGTACATATTTTGAAATAAAAAGTAAGTACCTCGTTTTTTTGTGGAGAGCTGATCAGCTAAATTCCATTCCTTCAGATAGCGTGGTACAGGAAAGCGAATGATTTTGGCTTCACATCTAAAACTCTCACTCTATGGAGCCGAGTAGTAGCGGTATGACCAGATACTTGGAGAGCGGAGGACTGCAGCATGAGTTTCTTGTGAATATGCACAGAGATTGGCATTGGCGGTATCGGCAGCAGCTACAGTGGGTAGTGGAAGTGGGGTTCTGGGGGAGGTGTTGTGTTTTGCGAGCGCCGGAGTCGGAAGAAACTTAGTAGCGAGCAAAGAGGAGAAAAACAAGAGTTTAACTTTTTTTTAAAATAGTTGTTACTGTTTCTATTCTGTTAGTATGGACTACTATTTTGAGGAGTAACTGTGTGGGGGACAGCTCGGTATCTTGCTAAACACAGAGTAAAAAAATGGTGGGTATCAGAGCGTGGGCAAAGGGATATAAGGGGTGCTGGGTACTGCCAGGCGGGGACTTGTTATTTTGAGGTCGTTGTCGAGAAATAACAGCCCGGGTGGCAGGCTGTTTCAGCCAATCAGGATATGAGTTTTACTTCACCCATTATCTAAAGTACTATAAAAACTGATAGGTAGTGAACAGGTGGATTTCATGAAAGGCAGGCAGGCCTCAGACAACTTTAGGAGATTGTTCTTTGTATTATGGGCTTCTAAGTTATCAGAAGACAGTAGATTGGCCTTCTTAGCAATTTCCTTGGACATTGGTAAGGCCTTCAACTCCCTAGAATGGAATTACCTATATAAAGTACTGGAATTTAATTACTTCAGTTCTGGTATTCCAAAATGGATTCAAACTTTATATGCCAAACCAAGAGTGTGTGTAATTTCAAATGGTCTCAGATCACTTCCCATTTCTTTATTCAGAGGATCCAGGCAGGGCTGCCCCTTGTCTCCCCTGCTATTTTTCCTTGCTATTGAACCTCTAATTAGGAATATCTTGTGATCAGAGTTTTGGGGATTAAAATTGGAAATTATTCTAACAAAGTCTTTGCTTTTGTTGACGACATTCTGTTGACTGTATCACACCCCATAACTTCCATCAAAAGTGTTAAGGAACTTTTGCATGCTTTTGGAAATATTTCTGGTCTTTTTCCAAAATGGAGCAAATCTGAATGCTTAATGTTAAGTTGACCCTCATTGGAGTTAGAAACATTAAAAGAAAGGAATTTGATATTTCCTGGGCACCTGAAGGATTGTCATAGTTAGGCATAAATGTTTTTGATTCAATAGGCAAAATTCTCCATCATAACCTTTCCAGATTAATCAGTGACATGAAGTCAGATCTAGACAAATAGGTTATGTTGCACTTAGCCCTTTGGGGGAAAATAAATATAATAAAAATGATTATAGCTCCAAAAGTCTTCTGTTTCATGAACAACTTTCCTGACAACATTCCTCCTGAATGGTTCATCAAAATTGACAGAGCTATTTCAATTTTTTTATGGGAAGGGAAACCCCTCATTTAGCTAAAAACAAATTAAGAGCACCCATAAAAAATGGATGGTTTTCCCTTCCCTGGTGGCAGGGATATTTGTGGGCTTTCAAGCTTAAGCTGCTGTATGGTTTAACTCCATTAACAAAGACATTACCCCACTATGGCTCAAAATAGAACAAAAATCTGGGGCCAGATATTCAAAACTTTGCGCTGGGCAAAAACCATTTGCGCAGGTTTAGCGCGGGATTAGCGCGGGTCTGCCATATTCAAAAGGCCAAATAGCATGGGCAAACTGCATTAGCGCCGGGCAAAATTATAATGTATGCAAGGGGCAAACTGACATGAATACAGGTGCAATGCTATATTCAGCGACTAGCGCACGCTAAGTGGTTTTCGCGACTTAAGCGCGACGCATCGCGGTACAATACCGCCAGGAAAAGCTGGTCTTAATCCTGGGCAATCAGCTTTGCGCGATATTATGGCTTTTGCGCCATGCTTATGCTGGTTTAGCGCCGGTTTTGGCGGACCCTAACAAATAAATATGACACATAGATAAAGCCAAACATAGAGAAGCATGCTGCTAATTGATGGCATCACAATGATGCCATCATCTGTCACCAGTCCCAGCCATGCCAGGCAGTAAGTGGTGACCCTGCCACCAGTGGACAGCACGGCAGTGTGGCCATACAGCACACACCTGTGGACCACACTTCGAGGGACACCAACAGATGCCAGCACACACATGCAGCACTGTGGGCATGGAGGATGTTGAGGGAGCATATATGGTGGCGAGGCTGTGCTACAGATCAGGTGTGACCACAAGGCTGGGACACATCATGCAGTGTACATGGGTCAGTATTGGGAATACCCCAACACCAGTGTGCCTTTCGGATAATATATGCCCCCCCCGGCCACATACCTCACAGCTGTACAACTGCCATAGCACACAAAGCCAGAAATGTACATGTTACTGTGAGCATCCATGCCACAGGTGCAGCATCTGTGGGTCACACAACAGTGTAACAGTAATGTCCAGTGTCAGAAAACATCCGCAGGTTGTGCCGCTCACTGTGTATAGTGCAGTCATCATCACTGCCCTACACACCATAGGCATTGTTGTGTCCACGCACTACTGGCCCCCTTGCTACTGTAGTTTCTGCTGTGCACTGTAGCATGCCCTACAATGTGACAGTTGCATGCAGCACCACCACCACCACCTGTGCCTATGGTGTCCTGTCCCCTGGGGTATAATATGCTATGCTATGCTGTACTGTTTACATGTAGCCTGCAGCTCTCATCATGCACTGCCAGACTGACCTACAGGTGGAGCTGCGGTTGGACCTGGTCAGCCCCTGTACTTCCAGACTGACCTACAGGTGGCTCTGTGGGACTCTGCAGTAGCGCTGGGCAAACTGCATGCCAAATCAGGGTATAATGAGATACTAATCCAGTTGTTTGCCCAGAGACTACGTAAGTAGGCTCATTGCGTAAGCACTTTGAATATGGCATATTATTTTAGCCCCGGCAAACGTGTTTGCTTCGGCTAACTGCTTAGCTCCGCGCTAATGCTGTGTTAATGTGTTAGCGCGGCGCTAACGGTACGGGGAATATTACACAGTTTTGATCACTGTTCTTTCACATCTGCTTCTTCCTGCAGCTGTACTGAGTCCATGCATTTGCTGGCACACACATTGGCCACGTAGTTCGTCTGTACCTGCCCTCATGTTGCTGTGTACTGTGTTGTTGTTGTTGGTTGCACTTCCTGGTTGCTTTATTCAGTGCTGTCTTATTCCAGGGCTATTTTTGCCGTGCACTCCCAGCCCAGTTTGCATGGCCTCATTACCATGCCATATTCGGAAGCTGTTTGCCTTGGGCTATTCCTTTTGAATATAGCGTGCTCTGTGCTCCGGGCTAAGTTTGCCTGCTGGGCAGTGCTAATTTTGCCCCGGGGCAAAGTTTTGAATATCTGGCCCCTAGTATCTCCTTTAAATCTATATGACCTATTATTTAGACAGAGACCTATAAATCTAAAAACCCATTCTGTTCTCCAAATATCAATAATTATGCACAGAAAATGTTATCAACTTAAGAAATTGGAACATGTCCCTCTCCAATTCATGCCTCTTTGGCATAATAAATCATTAACTTCGAATGGCAAGGGTCTTTCATATAATGGTTGGATGGCTAAAGGCATCAAAGCTATAGGTGATCTGTTAGACAGTCACAATAGAATGCTCTCTTTTGAGACTTACTGTAAAACTGAAATGTCATTTAAACAAGTGCAATTTTAGCTTCTATCTACAATTAAGACACTTTTTGAAAGTTTATTTCCTAGAAGCAGATTTTACTCTCAAAATATACACAGCTTGGGAAAATGTCTTCAATATAGCTTACTTGCCTAAGGCCTTCAGCCTTATTTATAAAATCTTAAATGGAACTGATCCATCCCTAACAGATTCAGCTAAAGCAAAATGGGAAAATTATTTATAGTTGCAAATTCCAGATACAGTCTGGCATGGGACCTGGGATAATGCAATCAAGTGCTGTAGGGAATCTCCAGGGAGACATATCCACTTTAAAGTACTACACTATTTTTGTTATTCTCCTAAACAGCTCTATAGCTTATGTCATATCGAAAATTATTTATGTTGGAGACGTGGAATGACAAAAGCAGGCCTGGGTCATTTATTTTGGTACTGTAAAGGAGTTTTAAATATGTGGAAACAAATACATGTAATCTGTCAAACACTTCTGGGGACTCCCATTCCCTTTTCTCCTCTGGTATTTGTTTAGGGTGATATTTCTGGTATTCATGGTATACCAAAACATATGAAAATATAGATACTTCCAGTTGCCCTTGCTTTTGAAAGAGTAATACCAAAGAGTTGGAAAGATCCAAATGTCCCTTTGCTAAAGCAATGGCTTAATTCTCTTGCAAGCTGGGCAAATAATGAAAGAATCAGTTACTCTGTGCTCAATCAAAATGAAACTTTTAATGACACCTGGGGACCTTTTTGGGAGTTCTGTTTGTAGTTCAGAAATTCTTTTAGACATAGAGCATAGCTAAATAAAATCCTGAATTTCTTGTAATAGACTCTTATATACATACTGATTGTCAAATTGTATGACTATTTCAGCAATTCTTTTTATAAACTTTTTTTTTGTAATATTTTCATGTATTTGTTCAACAACCCTTATGTAATGCTGTTTTATTATAAATCTCAATAAAAGTTTAATTAAAAAAAGATACCTCTCCATCACAAAAATAACAGAAATATTTCAGGAACTTGGATCACCAACTGTAACTTGGTAAGAACATCAAAAACAGTTGATAGTCCTGACTGAGATAGGTACTTATGTAGTACCACATAAGGTGCACAGAAATTATGCACCTGGTGCAGGTCCACATTCTGTTGTAGAGGAATGCTCCCAATGGAGCTTACACCAGGCATTCATCCTTCAGTGACCTTTGCTTGGGAGTTGCTCCCAATGATATTCCACCTCCCTCCCACACTGGTTATTGCAAATGTCAGGTCAATGAGCAGGAGCCATCAGACGGGTCAACCAGATAAACGTGCGGTCAAAATCCATGTGGTCAAAAATGTTCTGTGGAGACATTTCAAAAGCATGCTGTCAAACACTGTGCTAATGCAAATAAACTAATTCCAAACTATACATGCTGTTTTGACCCATGGCTTTTGACTGCACGTTTCTTTTTTCAAGATCTTGATGGTATCCACCATCAGACACAACAACAGGTGTCACAGTCACCTCCCCTGTTCCTCCTGACACATTTGTAATCATTATAGCCATCCAGTTAACATACAAATTACATCACTTTGATGAGATCATCGCTATGTGAACATGCAAAATTATGGCACAACTTGATTCAACCTTTTGGGTTTAGACCCCCCAGCTCCTAATTAGAGCCATCTCAACCAAGTCTCCTATTTTGAGTCTTGGCCCAGGACCCCTCCTCTCCATGTTCCCCCAAACTATAAATAAGGTTGTCTGTGGTTAAACATGACTAATTGGTAGACAAAGTGATAGAACGGATATGGTTAGTGATTTTGCATATAGTCCCTTCAGCTAATTTTAGTCAGCTCTGGCAATGTCAGGGTGGGTACATCTTTTCCAGTTAAGGTTAATTGGATAAATGTCTCTGAGAAAAATCCTCAGGCCACTACTTACGTCACTGATACAGATCCTGCTGCTTCCAACCTATTGTTAAAATGGACTTCTTGAGAAGACTCCTTGTCAAGCGAGGGCAGTAAGTGAAGCATTTGGAGGATGCTCCCTTTAGTCTATCTGTGTTTATTGTCCCTCTGGTCTCTGCTATCTCCAGCTTCATTCTGGGGAGGGTGAGATCTTAACTTCTTTGATGGGAAAAGCTCTCCATGCTGCCAGGGCCTGCTGGAAAATGTAAGGCCTCGGAATCAAGCAGTTGAACCACTCAGAGATTCTACCTGGGAGACATCACCACTCACCTTGCCAGGTCCATGTGTGTCACAGCTCAGTTCAGTGTCTTCCATGCAGACAGGCTGGAAATAGTTTTTGGGGACGGGGACCAGGGGGAGTTGCTGTGCCATCAAACATAAAAAGAAAGGTGCCTCCGACTCACTATGATTTATCCTTTGTATTGCAGCAGACACATCAGACATCCTCCTGCATTTGGATCAAGCAGTCTCCCCTCCTGTGCTGTGTAGAGACCTTTGCTCTGGCTGCCTCTCAGGTCACATCAGCAATCTCCTTTTCAATTTGCTGTTACTGGAGATCCAGAGGTTCTGCCCTTGGGCATATAGATATTTTGCCACCACCAGCAATGAATTATATATTCTGGGACCTTTGTCAGTTGTGGCTACCAATTTTGCCAGGTAGCACATTTGGCTTTTGATGCCCTTTTCTTTGAGAGCTTCACTGACTGTGTGAACTTTTTTTTGCTTAGCTATCATGTTATGTGGAAAGTCCAGGTCAACATAGACCCATTGTCCATCTAGATTAATGGTTTTCTTTTTGATGAGATATTTTAGAAATTTGATAATGGCAGATCGGGGGGGGGGTTGTTTAGGTTTAGGTTTCAGCACTCTGTGGGCTCTCTTGATGTCCAAGTTGAACTCCTCCACAAGTTGTAGTGACTGCTTGAGCCAGGATTCAAGAAACATATTTAAATCATCCTACTCGGCTCCCCCGTAAAATCCATAAATACAGATATTTTTCTTCCTTGCTCATGCCTCCACTTTTTCTGTATGCTGCGTAGGGGTCTTCTGTCTCAGAAGAAGGTAAGCTTTAGCTCTGCTTAGACACACACAGTCATCCTGCAAATTGCCCATGCAATCTTTTACCTCTGCAATTCACTGCTCTAGTTTGTAGTGGTTTCTTCTGATGCCAGAGACCTTACTGTCTATTGTTTGGAGCATTTTCATAGAGCTTGACACTCTAGGCTAATCTACTGTATTGCCATGCTGGTGGCTTATTTACCATTGTTTGAGCCAAGGGTGTAATAGGAGGCTCAGGAGAGAGAGGGAGAGAGAGAATGGCTGGGATTCTGGTATCTGGTGTCCCAGTGCTTTCTTTGTTGATACCATCACTGCACTCCTCTTATTACTGTAATGGCAAGTGGGATGCTTGCAGAACTGTTTTGTCAGCTGGATGGCACTGAATATAATTTGAGGAGAGTTGGAGCTCTGCCTTACGTGATCATCTTGGTCACCACCAGAACCAGAATTCCTCCTGTTCCCATTCCATCCAGTTGTCTCTAATGGAGGGTCTCCTTGCTAGACAAAATCTTGTGTAAATCTGAGAAGTAATGAAATTTAGTTTTCTGAATCACCTCCCCAATAGATAAAAATCTCCAACTTGGATTGCTTTAATGTCAGTTTTTGCATATCATCATCTGACGTAATAAAATATCTTATTTGTAGTTACCGAAAAAAATCAGTCTATGGATGGGAATATATCTGCCTCAGGTCCAGAAAACTCACCATCTGCCCATGAGATATACACTGGCTGAAACAAGTTGGTTCATTTTAATCCCTTCTCATGTACCCATGATCTATATGTGGAGGAAGAAATAGAAACATAGAAACATAGGGGTTGACAGCAGATAAGGACCACAAGGCCCATCCAGTCTGCCCATTTCTTTTTCTACCTTATAAATGTGCCATCGGCCTTTGCTCTGTCAGTGGCCTATCTATTCATACTCATCTGTATTGCTCCCTTATGCCTATCCCATGCCTGTTTGAAACCCTGCACTGTATTCATAGCCACCACTTCCTGAGGTAGGCCGTTCCATGCATCCACCACTCTTTCTGTGAAAAAGAATTTCCTCACATTCCCCCTTAATCGGCCTCCCTCTAATCTCATGCTGTGTCCTCTTGTCCTGCTATTTTTCTTATATTTAAACATGTTAGACTGTTTCACCTTGTTAATGCCCTTAAGGTGTTTGAATGTTTCGATCATATCACCTCTCTCCCTCCTTTGCTGAAGGGTATACATATTGAGCTCCATTAATCTGTCCTCATATGTCTTCTGATGCAGTCCCTGCACCATTTTGGTTGCCTTTCTCTGGACTGCCTCAATTTGGTTAATGTCCTTGTGAAGGTGTGGCCTCCAGTACTGCATGCAGTACTCCAGATGGGGCCTAACCAGTGTCTTGTAAAGAGGGATTATTTCCTCCCTCTTACGACTTGTAATACCCCTACTAATACACCCTAACATCCCCCTAGCCTTACCTACTGCTTTAGAGGTCTGCTTGGATGATTTCAGGTCATCGGTGATGATGATGCCCAAGTCTCTTTCTTCCTTTGTGACTGCCAGCAACTCGCCTCCCAGCCTATAGGTGGCTTCAGGGTTTCTCTTCTCTATGTGCATGATCTTGCACTTCTTTGCATTATATTCCAGTTGCCACTCTTCTGACCATTTTGCTAGTTTATCCAGATCTCTTCTCATTCTGCCCACCCCCATCTGGATCATCTACTCTGTTGCAGATCTTGGTGTCATCTGCAAACAGACAAGCCTTCTCCTCTAGTCCATCTGCAATGTCACTAATGAAGATATTGAAGAGGACTGGCCCCGGGACTGATCCCTGAGGTACCCCACTTGTGATTTGCATCTCTTCTGACTGTATGCCATTTACCACCACTCTCTGTTTTCTGCCCCGTCCACCAGTTTGCCACCCAGTTGACCAACTTCTGACCCACCTCAGTTGGTAGCACATCCACCTCTGGACCAGAAGGTCATGGGTTCTCGTCCCACACCAGGATTGGACTTGCACCTAAAAAATTGCTGGCATCCGAGTGCAGTATTGGGGAGTGCTGTACTGCTGGGGTGTGCCGTCCTTCGGATGAGATGTTAAACTGAGGTCCCTTCTGCCCATCCTGGTGTTGTCCTGGTGGGTGTCCAGGTGGAAGTAAAAGAACCCAGGGCACTCTTTGTAAAGAGCAGGGAGCATTCCCGGTGTCCTGGCCAACATTCCCGTTCCCATAAACTGGTTCATGCAATTTTCCAGGCTGTGTGTGGGTGATGATGTGCGATATGGCCACCACCACACATTCAGTCACTTCACTACCAGTCTAGCATTGCTTGTAAAGCGCTTTGGGATACTGTGTATGAAAAATACTATATAAATCCTGATTCTTCTTCTTCTTCTTCTTCTTTTTCTTCTTCTTTACCCTGAGCCTACCCAGCTTATTTATCAATCTTCTATGTGGAACAGTGTTGAAAGCTTTGCTGAAGTCAAGGTAGGTGATATCAACTGCTCCCCTTTGGTCCACCACTCTGGTTACCCAGTCAAAGAAATCTTTGAGATGAGTTTGACAGGACCTTCCTTTTGTAAACCCATGCTGTCTTGGATCCTGTACCCCTATGGATTCCAGGTGTTGCACTATCCTTTCCTTAAGGAGTGCCTCCATAATCTTGCCCACTACTAAGGTAAGACTGACTGGTCTGTAGTTCCCTGCCTCCTCCCTGCTACCACTCTTGTGGGCGGGACCACATAAAGCCCTTCTCAGTCTTCTGGGACCTCTCCTGTGCTCAGAGACTCACTAAACAGTTCTGCTATAAAGCTCTGCTAGTTCCACCCTTAGCTCTTTAAGTACCCTGGGATGTATGCCATCAGGTTTCATTGCCTTGTCCACCCTGAGCTTAGCGAGCTGTTGTAGGACCCTTTTTTTTGTGAAGGCAGTAGTGCTCACCTCCCTCCCCCTGTGTCCATGGTGCTGAGCTGTGGGCCCTGCCCTACCTTCTCTTCAGTAAATACTGAGCAAAAGTATCTATTTAGGATAGATGCTTTTACATGGTCCTCCTCCTCACATTCCCCTTTTCTCCTTTGAGCTTAGCAATACCCCCTTTGAACTTTCTCCTTTCACTAATGTATCTATAGAAAGTCTTGTCACCTTCTTTTACTGTTTGTGCTAGTGTTTCCTCAGTTTGGGGCTTTGCCTGCCTTACTGCCTTCCCTGCTTCCCTTAAGGCAGTTTGGTATGCCTCCCTATCTTCATCCCCCTGTGTTCCCTTATATTTCCTGAAGGCCAGTCTTTTGGTTCTGACCTTTTCTGCTACTGTATTTGGGAACCAAAGTGGTTTCCTTCTTGTTTTGCACTTCCTTTTCTGTCTAACACAATGGGATGTTGCTTCAAGTATTGCATCCTTAATGCTTGCCCACTTTGCCTGTACCCCCTCACCTGTGTTTCTTCTTGCCAGGGCTAGCTTAACTCTGTTGGCCATCATATCAAAGTCAGCTCCTCTGATGTCCCATATTTTTTCCTTGGAGTGGGATGGTTTAGATGTAGTGGCCAAATTGAACCATACCATGTGATGGTCACTGGCCCCCAGATAACCTTCTACCTGGAGATCTGTGATCCCTTCCCTGTTAGTCAGTACTAGATCTAGGATAGCCCTGTCTCTTGTGGGTTGTTGTACCAGTTGTTTGAGGCCCTTCCCCTGCAGGGAATCCACCATGTGTCTAGTTCTGGCAGATGTTCCTGCTGGTATTGACCAATCTGTATCTGGCATGTTGAAGTCTCCCATTATCAGAACCTCCCCTTTAGCTGTCATGTTTTGTCATGAAATGTATCACAGTGCCAAATCAAAGCCAAGAGGCATGGTGTATGTGTGAGTTTGCAAAGTTACTGAAAGCCAGTCAGAGAGTACGTAACCCATCCATTAGCTATCTGGCTGTTGACATCTGTTCCTACTGTCCTTGTAGGAAAGAGTATAAAGGCCAACCCATACTTTAGACATTCTCTGTATTATACCATTTCAAATCTACCCTCTGCATCACCCACATCACAAGTGCTGCCCCGAGAGCTGCCAAGTAACATATTTTCAGATCAGCATAGCCACCCCTTCCTTGATCTCTTGGAGCAGTCAGTACAGACTATTGAACCCTTGGTCTCTCCCCCCCCAAGATAAATCTTGTAATGTTCCCTGCACCATTTTCCGAATGGTTCTGAGATCTGGACTGGTAAAGATTGAAGTAAAAAAGTAATCTGGGCAGGCGGTTCATTTTAAAGGTGATTATCCAGCCCAGGAGTGATAAGGGTAATCATTTCTGTATGCTTCATGGCAGAATACAAAGGAGAGTAGCTGATGTCAAATAACTTAGAAACATTAAGCGTTACCTGCATCTCTCAATATATCTAAATCTGTTATTCCATGCTCAGGCAAACAGAAAGATGACTCTGAATGGGGCTGCACAGGCCTCACTAATCACTATCACTTCTGACTCAGCAGAGTTAATCTTCTAGCCTGCCTGGTTCACAAATTCACCCAACACCCTTATAAGTTCCATAACTGATTCTGTTGGCAATGAAAAAAATTATTCATCGGCACAGCATGACAGTTTATGTTCCTTTCCCGACCAAGATACCTATGATTCTGGGGTTTTGGCTAACCACCAAACCCAGGGTTTGCAGTCTGACTGCAAAAAATAGTAGGACAGAGGGCAACCCTTTCTCATCACTGGTACCCTGTCATTTGAGCACTACCAGAATAGCACCACACTATATGGTGCTGGTCTGGTAAGTGCTCACATGGACAGCAACTTGGGAGTTACAGTGCATGCTGTAAGTGTTTCCTGGTCACTATCCATGGTCCTGTAGACAGGACAAAAGCACCAGGAGCCAGGAGTCTAGCCTAGCTGCTCTTATAGTGTGAAGGGCTGGGGCATCGAGTAGTTTGGCCAGCAGTGGAGGAGACCAGGGTTCTAATCCTGGTCTCCAACCTTTTTAGCATACTTGGGACTTACAAATATTTTTAAAAGGGACTGTAATGACCCAATGATTTTTTAACTTTCCCCAGGATCCGCTCCCCCTCAGAGTGAGAATCCTTAAGATGGGGAGGTGTGGGGGGCATAGTCCCCCCCACATTGGGGTGTCCGAGGCAGAGCCCCCCCAAAAAAAGAATCAGCACCATTGTTACAGTGCGCACCATGGTGCTGTTATTGTTGTTGCCACTATTTGGACCCAGTGTCCTCATCACCTGTTCCAGAATTTATATCATTAACATTTACCACCAAATCTGGTCTTGCATATAGGGCTTTACTGCACTGAATACATTTGGGGATGAATTGAAAAGACTACTGAGTATATTTAAGAAATCTTCAGTCTGTGCCTGGTTTCAGGATTGTGGGTGGGTAATTCTGCCCTCCAACACCCCAGTTGTATACCTGACATTATGAACTGGCTAACGGTAATCCAGCAACCTGATTGGCTGAGAACTTGTCTCAGCCACGAGTATATCTAATTACATACTCACAGTTAAAAATGAGTACTGGCAACCCCTTTCCTTCTGCTGTACACACTGCTCCACTCATACCCCGATTCATGGAGTGCAAAAGGCTAGCCCACACCGAACTGCTGCGGACGCTGTGCAAGACTCTGCTTCTAACATCATAGTGACGCTGACCGCCACATATGCCAAACAAAATAAAAACTGTATGCCTCTTTAATCTCTCTCTCCCTGTGGCTTTCTATACTAGTGGTCAATGGCAGTGTCAAACACAGGAAAACAAAAACCGCCACTGAAGCGCCCATGCACATTTAAAATCACCAGCATTTGCCAAACTCCTTTCAATCCTACTGCTTCTAACTTTCCAACTACTAAAAGGGGGGAAACACAAAAGATGTCACCAAAAATATATATAAAGTGAGAAAGACACACCTTCGATAAATTGGAAAAAGAGACCATCAGTAGATGAGGGTACCACAGTTCACATCCAGACTGAGTCTAGAAGAGACTTCACACTGTCACAAATGCACCACCTGCTTCAAGTAAAACAGCACCACCTGCTGACTACAACCCTCCAAGAACTATTTTCTGAAATGATATTCCTACACTACCCCCAGAATTAATTTTTTAAATGTTTTAACAGCTTTTTTTATTATTATTCTTAGTTTTTATTAATAAACCAGTTCATAATAGCAATAATGCACTCCAGGGTATGGTATATCATGGGATACTGTCACTTCTTGAGTGATTGGATGCACTCGGCCTGTGACCTCATGCCCAACCACCCAAGGTGTGATGATATCTCAAGATATACCACACCCTGTTGTGCAGTATTGCTTAATCGTAGTGTGTGTAACTACAGAGAACTGCTTATGCCATTCTGTCAGCAGGCCATCCAACCCTGAGGACTTCATGTTCTTTAAGTTTCTCACACTTTCCTGAATTTTCTTTCCTGTAAGAGAGTGGTCAATATCCTGATGGCCTTCCTCTGATGGCGCCGGAACACATAAATTAGTGAAGAAGGGTCCAGGATCACACACCACTGTTTCTTCTTGAACAATTCTTCATAAAAGGATACAGATTTGTTCAGAATCAGATGGGATCACCTGTTACCCCTCCTACACTGCCCAGATGCTTAAGACTAAATACTGATGATTGGCCATCTGCTTCCTAAGTTGTTATGCCAACAGTCTCCCAGTCTGTTCCCCCTGTGTAGTAGTTCTGCTTAGAACTAGAAGAAGGATTTGGACAGGGAGCTGAAGTCCAAAACAGTGGTGATGGCTGGCAGGGCGGAGGTAGTGATCATGGGGGATTTCAGTCTACCTAGGGTAGATTGGAAGATCCCTGCTACAACCTTTACTAGGTCTCATGCCTGGTGGAGATATTCCAGACTGGGCTTCTGTCACAATGTGTCCTAGAACCTACCAGGCAGAGGGCTATACTGGACCTGGATCTGACTAATGGTGTGCATGTCCAGGAGGTGAAGGTAGCTGCACCACTGGCAAGAAGCAAGCACAGCACTGTGTGGTCTCACTTGGACATGGTCAAGAAGAGGATTGGAACTAACACAAAAGCTTAGAATTCAGGAGGGCAGACTCATAAAGATGGGGGAAATTTGGAGGAGCACCTTGCTGGGATCAGGAATGAAATGGGGTGGACCAGAAGTGGGCCATCATGAAGGAAGGGCTGTTGGCAGTCACTAATGAGTGTGCCAAAATGAAGAGCAAAAAATCATGAGCCAAGAAGCACCACTAGCTGGACAGGGAGGTAGCCCAGGTGGTAAGGAGCAAAAGGGAAGTGTTCAAAAAAACTATTAAAGCACCTGAAAGGATGAGTGCAGCAATAAAGCACAGGAGGCGAGCAAGGCAGTATGATTGACTAAGTCCAAGAAGGAACTGCAGCTGGCAGAAGGGGTGAAAATGGAGGGAAAGGCATTCTTTCAGTACATCAGAAAGTAGAGGGATGTCAAGGATGAGATAGAATGAATGAAGAAAGGCGGGTGGTTTGAGGATAGTATGGAAAAGGCACAGGTACTTAGCAAGTACTTCTGTTCAGTCTTCATGAAGGAGAAGGATGGCCCAGTCCCCCAGAGGAAGAAGGAGGGGTAACAAACAAGGAGAGGAGTCATAGATGCGGAGATCACAATTGGTAGAGTAAGGAAGCGTTTAAAGGCCCTGAAGGTGGATAAGTCACCAGGACTGAATGGCACTCACCCAAGGGGTCTAAGAGAATTATAAGATGCTTTGGCAGGTCCGCTGGTGGACCTATTTAACACCTCTCTAGAAACTGGAGTAGTGCCCCTGGGCTGGAGAACAACACCAATAGTGCTGCTGCACAAGAATGGGCTGCAGGATGACCCTGTTAATTATCAACCGGTAAGTCTGATGTTAATAGTTGGACAGCTCATGGAAACCATTCTGAAGGAGAGACTGGTAAACTTTCTAGATGAAAATGGACTCAGTGATAGGCAGCATAGGTTTGTGTCAGGGCAGTCATGCCAGATCAACCTAACTGATTTCTTTAAATGGATAATGTGAAAGTGTGCTGCTAAACCTCCAAATACCTGTCTAATTCTGTTTCACAAGTCTACTGCAGTAGCACTCTCTGAATATCTTTACTGTCCTTTCCCTTACTTTCTCCCTTTTAATTCCCTTTTTCCAGGCAGGCCACCCGAATAAGAGGCCCTTTCTACCACTTTCATTTCATTAAAAAGACAGATATGGATCTTCAGTGCCCCCCCCCCCCCATTATAGGCTACAGTGTATAGACCTATAGTTTAGCATATATGGGCTAGTAGTTCCTCTTTTCATGTTTAAGCAATGCCCAGGAGACAAATGTGTATGCCAAATATAGGGGAATTCTCCTCACAGTGCAAACACTTAGTTTATTTAGGCAGACAAGAAAAATAAAGATAGTAAAAAGATTCAGCGTCTGCCTGCTGGTCACCCAATCCCTTAGTGTGTTGTTCTAAGGTTCCCTAGATATGCCTTAGCAACACTATTTTGACCCAAAAACAGTTTACTTTTCCTTACTGTTTAACTTTATTATTTTTGGTAAGGTGACATGGAAGGGCAATATGCCAGCAGCACAAATGGTTTTAAACATAAGCAGATTTGAAATTAAAGGGACTGCTTTTATTTGCTTGTGCTGCAATGTGTTAAGCACTCCCAAAAGAAACTTCTAAACAAAAATGTGCAGTATTTCAGACATTGTAAGATAAATGATGGACTCTTTTCAGTTTTACTCCTTTTCATAGCAGTCTGGCTCCTGTTAATTTTAAAGAGTAAAACTTACCAGATAATGGGTATTCAGGCCTTTAGCCAGAGGTAATCCTTACAGCCATTGGTTGCTCTTGCTGTTTCCCTAGGAGGCAGCCGGCCCATTTCTCACTATAGTTATACTGTGGATAGGTTGAGGGAGGGGCTAAACTTGACAAGAGTACTGTTTTTAGTAAAACCTGTATTATATTTCATTTCAGGGATGTCAATGTTTTGTAATAAAGATATATTGAATGTCCCTTTACTTAGAATGAAATAAAAATGTTTTATAAATCAAAATCTGTATTATAGAGTATAGGGGGCGGAGTCTGAAGTGATCACCTGATGATTCCCTAGGATAAAAGGAGACTCATACTTGTGATACCTTCAGATTCATTTTGGGATCAGCCAGTACTGGTCCATTTGGGAGTCTGCACTTACAGACTAAGATAATTGAAATCCCAGGCGGCCTTTTCGTTTGTTGATATTGCCTGTGGAAACATTCATTTATTTTTGTACCTTTTATGTTTCTTTCTGTATTCCTGCAAAGTTAATAGTTTTATATTTTCTTTTTTTTTACTGTTACTTTAATAAAGCTTTAGGCTTGGCAATGTTTGTTTAGCCTTGCCACATTACCTTTTTGTGTCAGTGTCCATCATTACACCCACAGCCTATGACAGGTGACAAGGACAGAGGGCAAGGGCCAATCAGTGGACATACTATATCTAGATTTCAACAAGGTCTTTGACTCTGTTACCCTCAGGAGATTAATTAGTAAGCTGGGGACTTGGGAAAGGGGTAAATTTGGCAAGGTGGGCAACCCTAAAAATTTGTCTATTGCCCGATTGCTCTTTTACCAGCTCTTAACAAGCCACTGGAAAAACTCATTCACCATCAGATCTCTGCCCATCTGCTAAAATTTGATCTCCAGTCCCCGGCTCAACACGGTTTTAGGCCTGAACACAGTACCACAACTGCTCTCACCCAATTCACTAAAGATGTTAAGTCCGGTATGGACAAAGGACTACTTATAGATCTCACCCAAGCTTTTGATCTGGTTAATCACCCACTACTTGCGGACAAACTACATTCTCTCAGGGCCTCTAGTTCCACCACATCCTGGATCAGTAGTTATCTTTCAAAGCGGAACCAATCCATCTTCTTCAATAAAGTACTATCATCTCCGGCTCCCATCTTCTGCGGCATCCCACAAGGATCCATTCTAGGGCCCTTGCTCTTTTCCATTTTTGTCAGTGATTGTCCCACTACCTTTACACACTGTCACTCCATCATGTATGCAGATGACCTAGTGCTCTACTCAACTGCTTGGTCGCTGGATGACATCAATACAGAACTGTCATCTGCATTTCAAATAATTCAAGCCTGGTTCCTAAATAACGGCCTAATCCTTAATCTACCTAAGATCCAGGCTATGCTCTTTGGGTCAGCAAGAAGACTCCATACTGGGTCCCCCAAGTTTTGTGTGCACAGCGGTGATGGCTCTACCATCCAGTCTACTGACACTTTTAAATACTTGAGTGTGACACTTGATCCCTCTCTTGACTTCTCATCACATATAAATGAGATATGCAAATCTGTAAACATCAAGATAGGTGCCACTTATCGAGTGCATCACTCCCTTACTCCTGCTGCCAAGATCTCGGTTGCTAGAGGTGTCCTGCTCCCTAGGCTACAATACGCCCTCCTTATTCTATCCTACGTTAATGCTGGAATTCTTCGTAGATGGGATACTACCTACAACATCATATGTAGATTTGCCCTATCTGTCCCCAGACTTACTCACCACTGTCTCCTGTATGCCAGCCTTCAATGGCTGTCCCCTTCTGCCCTGCGCTCATACTTTCTGGGTTGCTTCATTGACTTTATGACAAGACTCCCCCATCCCAAAAGCATTGGGGGTAATGCTCACCCCTGTGCCTCACTCCCGCCTTTTACAAAAATGGGTGAGCATGCCTTCGCCCACTTTGCCCCTAAGCTCTGGAACTCTCTCCCTCCCTCCCTCCCTGTCTGAAGGGCCCCCAATCTTACTCCTCCTTCAAAACTGCACTGTTTTCCCACCTAAAAGCACTTGATTCTTGTGACTGTAACTAGTTCCCTAGCCTCCTTTCTTTATATCTAGTTTTGTTGATTGTCTGAAATGTTGACTGTCTGTAGCCTAATGTCATCACCTGCTCTTGTTACTGCCTGCAAGGATGGATAATACTGTATGTAAGCTCTATTGTTTTTTTCCTCCTGACCATCCCTGCATGGATATCAATCATCTGTACCATATGCTGTAGTGTACTGCATTATTTGTACTTTATCACTGTACCTATTGTCAGCTGTGTATTGTACCCTTTCAGGTCGTGCTTGAAAATAGGCAGGGTTTTTGCCTAACACACCTACCTGATCAACAAAAGCTAAATAAATAAATAAAAACACTGGCTACAAGGCAGAAACCAGAAGGTGGTAGTCAGAAAGGAATTCTCGGATGCTAAACCAGTCACTAGTAGAGGTCCCACAGGGCTCAGTGCTTAGCCTAGTGTTATTCAACATCTTCACTAGTAACATTGCAGATGGGCTAAAAGGCAAAATATGGATCTTTGTGCTCAACACAAAGCTTTGTGGGAGATTGGACACAGAATACAGGAGACAGAATATTAGGGAGGACCTGGCTAAACTGATGAGATGGTTAGTTATTTGGCAGCTGGAAATCAATGCTAAAATATGTACAGTAATGCACTTAGGGGCAAAGAACCCAGAGATCACATACTGGCAAGGAGGTGTGCAGGTCACCAAATTAGTGGAGGAGAAATACTTGGGAGTGAGCATTAGAAGTGACCTGAAGCACTCAGCATACTGTAAGAGAGCAGTGGCCAAGGCAAATCAGATACTGTGATGTAAAGCAAGGGGTATAACCACTAGGAGGGCAGAGGTCATCCTGCCTCTGTAGAGGTCACTAGTTCGGCCACATCTGGAGTACATTGCGTAGTACTGGAGTCCTTATGTAAAGAAAGATATCAGCATACTGGAGATGGTACAGAGAAGGGCACTGAACATGATCCAGGGACAACAAGGGAGGCTTTTATAAGGAAAGACTCAGAGCTCTCAACATGTACTCCCTGGAGGAGAGAAGAGATAGGGGTGACATGATCAAAACTTTTAAATACCTTGGGTGTTTCAACAAAGTGAACTCTCAGGATCTTTGTAACCTTAGGGGTAACAGTACCAATAGGGGCACTGCTTCAAACTGCTGTGGGGGACACTTCAAGAGGGAAATGAAGAGACTATTTTTCACTGAGAAGGTGGTGGCAAAGTGGAATGAGTTGCCAAAGGAAGTTGTCTCCCAGAAGACTAGGCAACATCATGAGAGGTTGGGGAATGGTAAAAGGGAAAATTGCATGGAGTGAGGGGAGATGGGGGGAAGTGGGGCACTGAAGGAGATGGAGAAGTGGCTAGCGGGGAAGGTATGGATCTCTCAGTAGACACTGAGGTGTCTGCAAACCTGAGCAGACTATATAGACCATAAGGCCCTTTTCTGCTGGCTATTTTCATGTGTTTGTAAATCTTAAAGACCTTTTTATCATCTTGTCCAACCTCCTTGATAGAGCCCTTATCTTCTCCTCTAACCATGCTCAGTCCTCCACATTCAAGCAGATTTTGTGTTCAGCATCTAGGTCAAATGTGGCCTGTTTCAACTCTAACCTGCACTTGATTTTTCCTGTTTGATTTTAGAGGCGTATTGAATCATTTCCTCCCTCACCACAGTTTTGAGCCCATCCCACGTTTGCTTAACCATCACCTACTGTCCCTGATCTTCCCTCATGTACTGTTCAATCAGTGTTTTGATATGGTCCCTGCATGCTGGGTCATTTATCAAGCTCACGCTGAATCACCAGACAGAGTTCTGTTGTACCGAGTATAGTTTCTTTGTAAGTGTAATCGGAGCATGGTCTAAAACCATAAAGTTTCCAATCTGGCAATACTGCACTGTGAGCAGCCAATCTGTGGAAATTAGGAAGTGTTCGCAATGATTATGGGAATCATGTGTGGTGGCTGAAAAATACATGAAATTCCATTCCTTAGAGTGTGAAAAAACACTGCACTTCCTTAAGACCACTTTTGTGGGCCAATCTAGTCAACATTTTCCCAGACAGGAGCCCCCTTGCTGTGGCGTTTGCTGTCCAACCTTCCCAATAGGGTCAAATTAAAGTCCCCTCCAATAATGTACATTTATAGATGATTTGGGGCAATCACTGTGTCCAGCAGTAACCTCTTATGAAAGGGGACCTGGTCTGAAGGAGAGTTTTATGAATAAATGTTAATTACAGTGCATTTTTCGGCCCCAGTGTTATAGCTGTGCTGGTCACGTGACTGTAGCCAGCCAATAGTGTGACTACAGTGCAATAAATAAAACAGAGAGCACAGCATTTTTTGTCCAGAGGAGCCCAGTTGGAGCAGCCACCAAGCTGCAGGGTACATCCGGCATAAAGCTCCAGTACTAAGATAAGTGCAATTGCTTTGCTGGTTTGCAGCTCATTTTCTTTTTTGTCCATATGCTGTGTGGGGAGGGATTCTGAAAGAAAAACTACAACAAATATGGCAGATTGGTGAAATAGGAGGGGGAAGGAGGGAGGTAATGTGTTGTGAGAGGAAGAGGCGGGATAGTTTGGCTGCCAATTGTTGGCACCATTGTTGGGAGTTCTGGTCACAGTGCTGCAGCTAGACAATAACATAGCTGAAGTCCGAGATACATGACACAGAGGTTCAAGTGCTCCCTTTGTGTGAGTGATTCCAAAGTGTGAGTGCCACAAAGCTCGAGTCTGGCATCTGACTTCGTGACATCTAGAGGATTGCATACTGCGGGCCATGCTGGTCACAGGAGGAGAGATAATTTAAGAAAGGGTAAGCAAAGATCAATTAGGGATTCATTAAAGGTGGCAAAGTTCTGGATCTGGGGACGTTCTCTGGTGTGGGAAGCAGGTGGTAGCAGTGGTATTAGGAGACCTTTGATATGTGCTACATAGGGTCAGCCTACAGGGGAACTAGCAGGATGGATAACAGTGATATTTGAAGATCTCATTTACTCCCTGACTAGGGTAAGCCTACAGTGGAGTTAACTGGCAGGAAAGTACATAGTGCATTCTTAAAGCAGGCCTAAAAACAGCCCAAAGTAGATGATACAGAAGGTTAAAGGGGTTACATAGGTATACATTTTGGAGGGTCTAGAAACTTAACATATGTGGAAGAGGCATGCACTGGGGGCACAGTGTAGTGAGAAGGAATGTGCAGTGCAGAAGATGTGGAGCTGCACTGTTTCTGGGAGCACTCCAAGAGATGGGGGATGCCTGATTTGCAGGATGTTTAGTCAGCTGAGGGCAGAGGTGTGGAAGCTGGGGCAGGAAATGGATGCACTGAGAGAGGGGGGAATTATAGAGTCAGGAAGAAAGGGACAGAGAGGTCACAAGGGACTGAAAAGGGGTTGAGAGCATGTATAACCTCAAGAGGAAGGTGGGGCCCACAGGAGTGGGAAGAACAGGTAGTTAGGCAGAGTCCCCCTTCCCCAGCAAAACAGCAGGCCCAGGGAAGGGGGTGGATTACAGTGAAGGGAAATAGTAAGGCTGGTCAGGGAGGGCTAGTGGTAGCATCTCCAGAGTTGTAGACGAGGAAGAGATTTCTCCCTATGGACAGGGAGGAGGTATGAGAACCTGAAGGAATGGGGAGGGACTGTGAGAAAGAGAAGAAGGGAAAGAGGGAGATAGGTAGGTAGTAGGGGGAGGTATTAGGTGTAATACAGGGGTAAGGAAGGAACTACTGGTTTTGGGTAAGAAAGGAAGGGCAGATAGAGATGGGGAGGTGGAAGACAAGGGAGAACTAGGTGGCAGGACACATGCATCCCCTGGAGTTGAAGACCCTAATTTAGGGGGTGTAGCCCCCCACATAGACACATTGTTGTTGGTTTTCATCACTGTTGCTGGGTTCGGCAGGGAGTGTACATCTCCATTTTGATTTTCGGTGATGTACACTTGCTGTAACCGCGATCGCTGTTTAGCAATCGCTGTTATGACAGGGAACTATTCCTGACTTTTAAATTAATCACTTTTAAAACTAACAAAGGGGGGCACCATTTTATAAACAAAATAAGGCACACCAAGGTATGTATTGTGCATATTTGTTGAATAATGGCACGTTTGAGTCTGTCATTATCCCACAATAATGCATACCATGTCATGCCTTAATAACAGCCATGAAGCATAACTAATTTTGGCAGGTAGATAATTATTAACAGCATCCAACAGATTTGTTATACTTCCAACCTTTTTTTGACTATCTATTTTCGTGCGATGGCCAAACTGAGACTGTGTACAGTATCTCATCTTTAGTGGTATACTGTTTCTACCCACTGTTCTCTGCTGGAATGGACTGCAACATAGGAACTGTAAATGACCTGTGCAAGCTCACACAGTGACTTTTTGATGGTCTAAAGCAGTGCACTGTGTGGTACTCTGCTCTAAAGGTGGTGAAAAGAGATGAGTGAGGCACCAAGGTCCGAATTATTGTGGATAAGATAACTGTTACCCAGACAAGGAGAGGCAGGAGTCAACCTAGAGATTCAGTGCCCACAGGGCATTTATTTTGTACCAGAGGGTAGGGAGACACAGTCACAGGAGGAAGGAGGAGTCACCCAAAGACAATAGGGTGATAAACAAGACAGATACTTTATCTATGACTGCTAAGATTATTATAACAAGAATAGACTAGAGGCCTACTGCCACTCTTATTCTACAATTCAATAAACTTAGGTGAGATTCAGATGACATACACTACTCAGAACAGAGTTTAGTTAAGCTATCACTACACACTTCCACCCAAGTCCAGATGTTACAAGAGTCCAGAGATCCGGTGTCCTCATGTACATCATCGGTCTGTGATGGTAGCTACGAAGGGAAAAGCAAATGGAACAATAAATTCTAATGTAATTCCCAGCAGGGACCTTGTCAAGGCCACTGGGTGGTGAGAGGTTTGTTAAACAGACCATGTGATTCTTCGGCAAAACCCACTCTCTCCAAGACTGCTGGAATAAAGAACCAGAGCAACTGGTTCCTGAAATAACCCACTGATGGGCTGTTGTATTCCTCCTGAAGACTAAGGGTTCCTCAGCCAAAACCCACTTCCAGGGTTGCCAAGGATGAAGAGAAATCAGGATGTGCGTGGCGACAAATCCAATGGAGGACTACCACGATCTGAAGGATGCTGCAGCACACCAAGGGCCAGCTAAACTCAGAAGAATTTCTGACAGGACCAGGAACCAGAAGAATCTGAAGAGATGATGGTTGATTCTGCAATCTTAGCATCAGAAACTAGAACAAAAACAAAGAAACGGCGGACGCGTCCCGTACTGGGCTTCGATGGACTCGACTTTCGGCGAACGACCAGGGGCGCAGACCAGGTTCTCCAGGATGAGCACACTCTTCTGTAGAGGGCAACCAACTTCAGGACATCTGGAACAGGAACCATACAAATGACACTGGCATGGCCGTCGTGATGCAGCCGGCGGGCCATGCCGAGCAGTGAAAACAAAAGCGGTGGAACGACTTATGCGAATGGCGATGGACTCGACGTCGGCCGTCAACACAGATGGAAGAGATGAGCTGATGGACGATCCCACTAGAGTGAAGAATGCTGAGAAGCCGTCCTCTTCTGAGTAGAGACTGATTCTGAGTGAGGAGTATTACAGGCCACACTATGGGACTGTAGTGTGGTGGAAGATTGAGACTGTCCCCATACAGTAGTAACAATATAGCTGAAGATGCACCTTCCTGCACTGCCAAAGGGGCTGTGGAATGGTCCGATGATTTGCCGAAGAAAGGCAAATTATAAATTTCTGGGTAATTGCTACAGGTGGGGCAATTGTTCAGGTGCTTGGAGCAATAGTTCGAATGCTTTGAACAATAGTTCGAATACTTAGAGCAATAGTTCAGATACTTGGGGCAATAGTTCGGGCACTTAGAGCAATAGTTCAGATACTTGGGCAATAGTTTGTATAACCAGGGATAATAGTTTGAATAACCAGAGATAATAGTTTGAATAACCAGGGATAATAGTTCAGATAACCCGGGCTAAATAATCACAATCCAATACAACACAGTCCTGGTGCTTCTTAGCAAGTTCACAGTCTTTCAAGTATTTCAGCAATAACAATTGTGTAACCAGTACAGTTGTTACAGTAGCTTCACAGTATATGCGACCTGAGCACCCTTGGATGGACCCCTTTTCCTAAATGTAGGGTCTTCCTGAATAGGATCTGGCTACCCCTGAATGTTTTGTTAAGGATGCCCTCACTACCACTAGGCTGGTTTGCCCTACTCCACTAGGCCGGGGCTATCCTTAGTACCACTAGGCTGGCTTGCCCTAATCTTTTAGGCCGGGGCCGCCCTTAGTACCACTAGGCTGGCTTGCCCTACTCCACTAGGCCGGGGCCGCCCTTAGTACCACTAGGCTAGCTTGCCCTAATCCACTAGGCTGGGGCCACCCTTAGTACCACTAGGCTGGCTTACCCTACTACACTAGGCCGGGGCTACTCTTAGTACCACTAGGCTGGATTGCCCTATTACACTAGGCCGGGGCTGCCCTCGAACCCTGTTTTACCTTGGGCCTAATGCACTACATTTACCTCGGGCCTGATGCCCTACAATAACTCGGGCTGATGCCCTAAATACAGTGGGCCTGGTGCCCTCTTTACTATGGGCCTGGAAGCCCTCCCAACACCATGGGCCTTGCGCCCTCTTTAACTATGGGCCTGATAACCCTACCTTGTTTTGGGCCTGGTAACCCTTATTAAACCCTGGGCCTGATAGCCCTCTCAAAACTGGGCCTGGATTGCCCTACTTTATATTGGGCCTGGATTGCACTTTTAAATAATTATTAGGCCAAAAGTGGTCGGGCCCCTTTAAATCTGCAGCTCTCTGTGAGCTGCTGTCGCTCAATAGCATCTTGATGCCCCAAATCCTGTCCACTTATGAATATTTATAAGGCTGCTATACTGGTCTTGCCTCTTAGCCCCTCCTGTGGGCATTGATAACCCCACCTCCCTCGTAAATATTAAAATACAAGGGTCCTATCGACCCGATGCCCCTGAGGCGCTTGACCACCTATCTTTGCACCTACTGCACTTTTCCAAACAAAAATACAGTCCCCCTTGGACTTAAGGTGGTCAGCACGAATTGCATGCTGCCACCGACTCACCGCACCACACCAGGACAACAGGAGGCAGACAGGAGGTGGGAGGTCTTGCAGACAGAGGGAAGGAGTAGTTGAAGCAGCTGGGGGGATGACTGGGGGCCTCGGAAGGCCGACTGGGAGAGCGACGAGATGCGGCTGGCAGGGCTGCCGACGGGGGACCGGAATAAAACTTTTAAAATGCTACTAAGGGCTAAAATAAGAAAACAACAGGGCTATTAAGCCCAATGCACGTTGAACAGCCAATTTCTTCTTTTTCTTTCGGAGGGGAAGAACCGCCGGACTCGACCGCACACCAACAGGAGCACCAGGGGGCAGCAGGGATCTTCGCTGGCTGGAGGAGGCACCAGGCAAAGCCAACAGGATGGCTTCAACTGCACTAAGGTAAGCCCAGTCTCCGTTGCTCTCCATAGGTCCTACCACTCCACAGCCCAGCACGACAACTGTCACTAACTGACTAAACTTTGTTTCCAAAAGTGCTCGGGGCTCAGATTCTTGAACCCCAAGCTTGCACCAAAGAAATGCTAGGGAACTCTACAAAAGACACCATGCACTGGCCAGAGGCAGCGAACCTGGCGCGTGGGTGCCCATTCTCCTGCTGCCTGCTCTGGGGGGTGGAATGGAGCAGGCAGGCAGCAGGGAGGATAAAACATTTACTTAATTTTTACTAGAAAGCCCTGCCTAACGCTATACCAGGGCACACAAAGAGGGACACCTGGGGCATTTGAAACCCCCTAAGACTTTTCTGGGATGCCCCAACTTCGGGGCATTACAGATTTGGGCCCGCCTAAAAATACGTGTCCTCATGTATTCCCTTTAAACACTTTATAAAAGATACTGTCTTATCCCTCTAATATCTTACTTAACACTTTATGAAATCTTATGTTAATAAGACACTCTTAAATTCTCTAAAATATTTTTAAAATGTCTACTATTACTGTAAATTTTTGAAGTTTTACACTAAAGTGACTGTGTCTGGGTAATTACTTTGACTAGATCTACATATTGTACCATGGTACAAGTTGGGAAGCTTCTGTGATATACCTTCTAGGGGGGGACACCTGCGTTCAATCTTTGGGATCTGCGGGGTTGGAAATCTACAGGTTCTTGAACAATACATTCTCTTTCTTGGAAATCTGGCACTTCCAGATCTATCACTGGTACACCATTTGGATGGTCATGAGAATTCACATACGAAGTGCGAATCCATGGTTCTTTACACCAACTGGTGGGTGATTCTAGTTCCAACATTCTGTCTTTTCTGGACTCCTACCTCTCTTTTGGCGTAGGACTGTTCTGATCCTTAACGAGAACAATGTCTCTGAAAGTACAAGCTTTTAGGAGATTCCAATGAACAATCTTGGTACTGTTTCCTAATTCTTGTTGGATCTTGTATACAGGTAGTTTGGGATAAGGTATCTCAATAATACAGTATGGTTCTGGTTCCCACTTCAAAGACAATTTGCTGCATTTTTGGGTCTTCTTTAACATTAGTCTTTCTCCAACAAGTAAAGGTGTAGCCTTGGCCTTAATTTTGTGACAAGGTACCTTTGTAAATGAGCCTATGGCTCAAAGGTTTTTCCAAACTGCTGTTTAAATAAATAAATAATATCATAATTTGCCTTTTACTTTTGCCATACTTGCTCCATGTGTCTGCCAACAATTTGTCCAGCTTCCTGCAAATGTTGGTTATGTTCCTGGACCCAATTTGTAACTGGTTTCTTTACTTTAGTTTCTTCTAGTGGTACTTCCAACACTAAGTCCATTGGAAGTCTTCCATGTCATCCAAACATTAGATAATGAGGTGTATAACCCGTGGAGCAATGGCTGGTATTATTATAAAGATATGTGAGCTCGGGAAGCAAAGCTGGCCAAAAGGGATGTTTATACTCTGGTAGGGCTTGCAGCATCTCCAGCAGAGTCTGATTCGTTCTTTTGCAGAGTCCATTACCTTGGAGAAGGTAAGCAGTGGTTTTCAACTTATGGCTTCCATATAGGGTGCAAAGTTCATGAAACAGTTGGGATTCGAAAGAAGTTCCTTGATCTGTGAGGATTTTTGTGGGATATCCGTAAGGTCGTGCAAAACATCTTATGAAGGTCTCAGCAGTAGTTCAAGCAGATAGGTCTTTTACTGCACTCGCAACCACAAACTTGGAAAAGTGATCAACCATAGTGAGGACATAGATGTGTCCATTTGTGCTTGGGTCTAACTTCAAATGACCAAGAGCAACTAGTTCCAATGGTGCATTGCTAACTATTGGATGGAGAGGAGCTCTCTGATTCATCTTCTCTCTGCACTTTAAATTACAGGTTGGACATTCCTCACACCACTTTATTATATCGTTTCGCATTCCTATCCAGTAAAACCTCATTCTGATAATAGCCTCAGTTCTTTTGTGACCAAAATGTCCTGAATTATCATGGTACACATCTAATACTACGGAAGCACTGGTCTTTGGAACTATGATCTGAGTCAATTCTATGTGTGTAGTAGGATCTCTACTTTTCTTAACTAAGCAGCAATCTTCTATGGCCAGACGAGTTCTCTGTCTCCAAAGTTTCATTGCTTCTACGTTCAGTTTCTTTTTTTCTTTTTGGGTCGTGTGTTTCTGTGCAGCAACTAGAGCTTTTACTTGGTGAACTATAGGGTCTTGGCTTTGTAATTTCACCCATAGATTCTTTTGGTTAGCAATTATGTCATCCACTTCTGGTTGAATTTCTACTTCAGACTTGGAAGCAACTTGACAAAATGTTTGCACAATCTCAGCTGGTACCTGCAGAAAAGGTGGCATTTCTATGTTTTCCAGCAAGCTGTCATCTATTTCTGCTTCTTCTTCTTGTCCAGGCATCCGGGACAAGGTGTCAGCATTCACATTAGCTATACCAGAACAATATTTTAAGGAGAATTGGTAATTTGCAAGTCGAGAGGCCCACCTCTGCTCGAGGCCTTCTAGCTTCACAGTATTCAAGTGTGCCAAAGGATTATTATCCGTGAAAACTGTGAAAGGGGTGATAGCCAAATATTGCCAGAATTTCTCTGTGATAGGCCAGACTAGCGCTAAAAATTCAAGTTTGAAAGAGCTATAGTGTGTGTCATACCACTCAGAGCCTCTTAACCCTCTGCTTGCATAGGCTATTACTCTTTCTATTCCATTCTGTTCTTGTGAGAGTACTGCACCCAACCCTTTGTTACTGGCATCGGTATATAACAGAAAAGGTTTCGCGTAATCTGGATACGCCAATATAGGACCCTCAGTTAGTACTTTCTTTAATTGATCAAATGCTTCTTGCTGTTCAGTACCCCATGTAACTAGACAATTCTTTGGGACTTGACCCTCTGCTGATCCTCTTAAAAGTTTGTGTAACAGCACAGCGATTTTGGAGAAGTTCTTGATAAATCTCCGATAATATCCCACGAATCCCAAGAACTTTTGGACTTCTCTAATGGTAGTAGGAACAGGCCATTTATTTACTGCTTCAATCTTCTCTGGGTCTGATGTCACTCCATCCATGGAAACTACATGTCCCAGATAACTAGCTTTAGTCTGCAACAGATGACATTTAGAGGGTTTTATTTTAAGACTATATCAAATCAATCTTTGGAACACCTCATCCAAGTGAAGTAGATGATCTTCGTGAGTCTTTGAATATACAATAATATCATCCAGGCATAACAAAAGGATATCAAAATTCCGACTTCCAAGACAATATTCAACCAGTCTTTGAAAAGTTCCCGGTGCATTGCACAGTCCAAAAGGCATTCTTGTGAACTTGAAAAGACCCACGGGGTAATAAAGGCTGTTTTCTCTTGATCCTTTGGTGCCATGGGAACTTGCCAGTATCTGCTGGTTAAATCCAGAGTGGAGAATACTGCCACTGATTGGAGAGCTGTGAGAGAATCTTCTATCTGAGGCAAAGGATACGCATCCTTATGGGTGATGGCATTTAATTTGCGGTAATCCACACAGAATCAGATTTTACCATCCTTCTTCTTTACCAGGACAATTGGTGCTGCCCATGGGCTGTGGCTTTCCTTGATCACATCAGCCTCTTTCATTTCTTTAATCATCTCTTTTACTTGCTGGTACATGGCTGGTGGGATAGGTCTAAATCATTCTCTGATAGGCGGATGTCCATGGGTACTGATGTGATGTTGTACCCCATGAGCTAACCCGAAATCTAAGGGGTGTTGGCTAAAAGCTTCCTTCTGGTGTAAAACTACTTTAAAAACATAAGCTCTTTGCTTAACGGTGGTCCTCGGATTGCCTACTTTAATCTCTTTAGCCCATTCTGGTATTTGATCACTTTCTATCCCTCCTTCAGGCACTTTCTTTATCTCTTCCTCAGCCTCGATGATGTCTTGCAAGCACACAGTGTGGATCTGGGCAACCAGCTGATTTCTATAAAGTTGCACATTGTGAGTCCCGTAATTCAGCACTTGGACTGGTATCCAACCTCTGGTTACAGTAGCTACACTCTGAGCCACTATTATCGGTTCTTCCTTGTTCATAGGGTAAGGTTCCACTAGAGCATCATAATCTTGACCCCCGGGCCCACCTTTGCTTTGCACCAAAGGGTGGTTTCGGTGCCTGGCTTCAATGTTACCAGTCTGGCATCTGTCACTCTTACTTTTCCAATTTCACCCTCAGCATTACCAAACAGTTGATGGCATTGCAGATTATAGATGGTTTGTTGCAGGGCATGTTTCTCCATCTGGGGTACGTGCTTGGCTTGCTGTTGGAGATTGCGCACTAGTTCATCAAAGCAATTTTGTAGAACATTCATCCCCAAAATTAGTGGTGGCAGTTGATCACTTTCTAGGTCACTAACAATATTGCCTGTGTTGCATTGCATGTTCTTTCCCAGCTGGACATCAGCTTCTAGATATCCTAGATACAGTACTTCATCATCATTACTTGCATGCTCTAGGAGGTGCCTTAAGATCATCGGGTGTCCAGTATCTTCAGAAACCTCATCCTTGCAATGTAGTAACCTGTGATCTGGTGTCTAACAATGCCATAAGCTCAATGCCGTCGATCTTGACCGGTATCATCGGACTTCTACCAATGAAACATGACTGTTCTAATGGGACTGTTGGTCCTGATTGTCTGCTCTTCATGGGTCGGTTCTCATCCCCGAAGAATTTCTGTTTAAATTCAGGGTGTTATTTGCTGGCTGACCACATCTTCTTTGTATATGGCCACTAACACCACACTGACAACATATGGGCCTTCCTTGGCCATCAAACTGATCCATGGAGCGCCTCCCTTCACTCCTTCTCAGATGATTCATGTGGTCATTCCCCTTTCTTTCTTTCCCTGGCTGATTAAAGCATCTCTCATTCTTGCATCCTGCTTTCCAGTTTTGCATTTCCTTACATATCTCTGCCATCTGGTGGGTCAGGGTGGCAATCTGCTCAGTCAGCTCTGAGTTTTGATTGGCACTGACCTACACAGAACAGATCAGTGTCTGTATCCTTGGTCCATGCATCTGTTCATGCTCTGAACACCGGCTCGGGTATGCAACAGCTTCTCTTCCATGTTCCAATCTCTGTAACAGCATTTCCTCTGGCTGGAGTCTTGATTGCCAAGAGTTGTCTTCCTTCCATGCTTTTGTAGTGTATGTAGGCCATTGAGTTCCCATAGAGGCTGCCATTTGGGGATATACCGAAGCTTCATCTCTGGAGTGTCCCGAACCAAATACTCGAATGGCTTTCTCCTTAAAGTCCAGGAAATCGACCTCAGGGCTCTGCAAGTGCAGCATGTGTAGCTCTCTCCTCAGGGCTTCACTTTGCACTACTTCAACAAACTTTTCTACTAGCACTTGGTCTGCATCTTGGACCTCTGCCACATCTACCCTCTCTTTAGCTCACAATTGCGCCTGCAGACTTAATGCAAAGTCCCTCAGGGTCTCTTGGGGCTTCTGGGTGCAAGAAAAGAACTTCATTTTTAGGTCGGACACAGTTCTAGCATCAAAGATTTGCTGTAGACTCTGTAGTATCTGTTCCACTGTGGCTTTTGCTCCATTCAGCCAGGATAGGACCTCTCGGTGAGCAGCTCCTTTCAGTTGCCCAATTAAAATTTCAACCTTCTGTTGCTCGGGGATCTAATACAGCCTAAACTTGCCTGCATCTTTGAATGGAATTCCCCTAGATTGCTGGTTCCATTCCCATCCTTTTCTTCAGAAAACTGTGGAAGCCATGGTGCTCCAAAGTAATACAGCATGGTTAAGGGAGATGGTGAAATATTCCCTCGAGGTCCATCTCACTCCTCCAACTGACTCTCTATCTCTCCCAGACAATCCACTACTACACCCCGGCTCCATCTGTGCTTCTTAATAAGCAACTCCAACTTTGGACGTCTTGGATAAATAATTATCTGAATCCTGCCAACTACACCAAGAAAAATTTATGTGATGGTCTAAAGCGGTGCACTGTGTGGTACTCTGCTCTAAAGGTGGTGAAAGGAGATGAGAGAGGCACCAAGGTCTGAATTATTGTGGATAAGATAACCATTACCCAGACAAGGAGAGGAAGGATTCAACCTAGAGATTCAGTGCCCGCAGGGCATTTATTTTGTACCAGAGGGTAGGGAGACAGTCACAGGAGGAAGGAGGAGTCACCCAAAGACAATAGGGCGGTAAACAAGACAGATACTTTACTTATGACTGTTAAGATTATTACAACATGAATAGACTAGAGGCCTACTGCCACTCTTATTCTATAATTATTCTACAATTCAATAAACTTAGGTGAGGATCAGGTGACATACACTACTCAGAACAGATTTTAGTTAAGTTATCACTACACACTTCCACCCAAGTCCAGATGTTACAAGAGTCCAGAGATCCGGCATCTTCGTGTACATCATCGGTCTGCGATGGTAGCTACAAAGGGAAAAGCAAATGGAACAATAACTTCCAATGTAATTCCCAGCAGGGATCTTGTCAAGGCCACTGGGTGGTGAGAGGTTTGTTAAACAGACCATATGATTCTTCGGCAAAACTCACTCTCTCCGAGGCTGCTGGAATAAAGAACCAGAGCAAATGGTTCCTGAAATAACCCACTGATGGGCTGCTGGATTCCTTCTGAAGACAAAGGGTTCCTCGGCCAAAACCCACTTCCAGGGTTGCCAAGGATGAAGAGAAATCAGGACCTGCGTGGCGACAAATCCAATGGAGGACAACTATGACCTGAAGGATGCTGCAGCACACCAAGGGCCATCTGAACTCAGAAAGATTTCTGACAGGACCAGGAACCAGAAGAATCTGAAGAGATGATGGTTGATTCTGCAATCTTAGCATCAGAAACTAGAACAAAAATAAAGAAACAGCAGACGCGTCCCATACTGGGCTTCGACGGACTCGACTTTCGGCGAAGAACAGGGGCGCAGACCAGGTTATCCAGGATGAGCACACTCTTCTGTAGAGGACAACCAACTTCAGGACATCTGGAACAGGAACCTTACAAAACAACACTGGCACGGCTGTTATAATACACTTCGGCAGACGTAACTTCGAGCTGTGAAAACATGAAACGGTGGGTACGCCTTGTACGAGTGGCGACGGACTCGACTTCGGCGGATAACACAGACGGAAGAGATGAGCTGATGGATGATCCCACTAGAGTGAAGAATGCTGAGAAGATGTCCTCTTCTGAGAAGAGACTGATTTGGAAACAGGAAAACAATACATTCTTATCAGTTTTTATACCTACATGGTTGTGTGGAGGCATGGCATCAGATTGTACATGCCTGGCTGGTATCCAGGCATCCCTCTGCACTCTGTCCACAAGAAAATACATGTGATCAGCTGCCACAGAGCTTGCAACACCTAGCTGCCTCAACTCCTCTATCCTCTATCCTCTATACTCTTTTACTCATTTGATTTCTGTGCCTGTGTAGCATAGCACAACATGAATTACATGTGCCACATAGTTTACAGTATTGCTATTGTGCGTATTAATAATTTTACACTGTAGCCATTTGAATCACATGACCTGTCATACATAGAAACATAGAAAGAGCAGAAAATGACTGATAGGCCCAACTAGTCTGCCTGTATTTAATTACTGTGTGTTCATGTTTGCTGCAGACCCAACTTGATCTACAGCACTGCCTCTTCCACCTCCTTCTTTCCTCCAAACCAAAAGGTAATTGGTTGAACAGAATTGCAGTCCCATTACAAGTGATTTTCCAAAAATCAATTAACAAAAAAAAAAAAAAAAAAAAACAAGGTCACAAATTGTAAAAAGCATCCTTGGCTATCTGTCATTATTGTGTAGACAATGTCTGGATTATTAAAAATGAACCCAAAAAAAAAATTCCATATTGTAGCTTACTCAATGGTATACAGCTAGGTACGATCATAATACAGTAAATTCATACAATATGTACCTATCATAGTGTCACGACTCTGTGAGTAGTATATTTCTTCACACATGTTCCCCTTGATTTTTTCAACCTTGCTCAATGCATATTATTACTGATTTGATTATCATGTCTGTGTGGAGGGGTTGTGGGATGACAGATGCACCAAACACCGAACTTCAAGTTCAGTGCACAATCTCTGTGTGATGTTTATTCAAAATACAGGAAATAACCTTCAACAATGGCATATTCCTTCTTCAGCAAATCAGTTTGCAGCAACAGACTATGAATGTCCTTTCTCTGCACTTAGCCAGCACCTACTGACACTGATCTCTGATCTAACCACTTTTCAGTAAAAAAACCTTCATCCCTATGTGGGCCCCATTTGCTTGGGTAGTGGGGGCTCAAAAAGAAAAAAAAACAAAACAAAACAAGCTAAAAACAAAGAACCTCAGTGCAGAAACACTGAAAAAATGGTTATCCCAAAGGGCATTGGCAACAAATCAAGTTTCAAATAAATATAACATCATGCATACTTCCATAATGCAAAGCATCATGGGATATATGCAAATCACCATGACATTTCAGAAATGTTCAGTTTACAGCAATCTACATGCATTTTAAATAGCACAGCTAACTTAATTTCTATAATAGTCACCAAGTACTTTTTACCATTATCAAAAACACCTAGTGCCATGGTATTTTCAACATGTACAGGTTTCATAAACATAAGGTATATTATGACATAGTGCTATTACATACTAAATCCAACAACGATAAACTCAACCTGTTTTACATATGCTTGAAGGTCATCACAATAACCTCCCTGTATGAGGACCTGAGAGGGAAAAGAAAAATTAAAGAGGACACTACAGCATAGTCAAGAAAGGGGAAGGGATGCCCATAGGTGGCCAACCTTATGGCCTAGAAATTGTAAAGGATAGAATAGACTAAGAAATAGAAGAACTGTTGCAACAGATTTAAGAAAATGTTGGTCCTCAAGAGTGGCAGGAGCTCCCTGTCACAATCTGTATAGCATAGTACAACATGAATTATTTGTACCACACAGTTTACAGTATCAACAATGTGCATATTAATAATTTACACTTTATCCATTTGAATCACCTAACCTGTCATACATAGAAACATATAAACTGAGGGCAGAAAATGACTGTTGGGCCCATCTAGTCTGCCCATATTTAATTATAATCAGTTTTGCTCGAGACCCAGCTTGATCTATAGGACTTTTTCTTCCATACCCTTCCTTCCTGCAAAGATTCCTTTGTGCCTTTCTGAGGCATTTTAGAAATCCACCACTGGTTTCACCCCCACTGCCTCCAATGGAAGGCTGTTCTAGGAATCCACCACCCTTTTTGTGAAGTACTTCCTCACATCTCACATGAATCTACCTCTGTCCAGCTTCATATCATGACCCCATGTTCTACAGCACCTTTTTCTCTGAAACATACCTCCCTTATGTACCTTATTAACCCCCATGATGTTTTTAAAGGGCTCCATCATATCTCAACTCTCCATCCTCTCCTGCAGGGTGTACATATTGAACTCTTTCAATTTCCTCTCATAAGGCTTCTGATGCAGACTTTGCACCATTTTGACATCCCTCAGCTTTCTTTTTGTATTTTTTTCCTTTATGCATTTGTTCGTCTTTCCTCACCTTTCTTCTTTGACTGCACCCCCTTCCTCATTTGCCAACCCCCCTGCTTGGGATCTCCCTACTCTCTATGTCAGCCTGTGGTGGCCCACTTTTTGCTTCCCCATTTGTATCATCACCCCCTCAGATACTTTAAATGTCCATTGAAGTAACATTTAAAATGTGCACTGAGGACTGTGGTTCCCTCCTTAGTAGAGGCTGACATTCACCTCAGTATAGATTCTTATCCTTCCAGGTTGTCCCTTAGTCCCCATTGTAACCATAATTCACCTCTCTCTACCATTTCTTCTACCATAACTTGAAAGCCTTGCTGTGGAGCTCCCTATTCTTCCCCACACAGGACAAGATGCACTCACTGCTTGCACTTTAAACACATGAGAAACACAGGATCAACCAGATAAATTATCTAAATGTACCAGAAATTAAATTTACACACAAAGCTATCTACAGCAATTCATCCTTACATTTACAGTAAGCCCATGAAACACATTTATCAAGTTAATGCATTAGCAGCCATAGTGGCTCTGAATAGAGTTTGTTAAAATGCAGTGGTATGTGCACAATGGGGCCCATGCAGAATGGTGTGGAGTGCCTATTCAGCATGGAGCCATGGCAAGGAGGCACTTCTCACTCATTGTGCCCCCCCATATGGGATGCACTAACCCAGGCATGCAGCCCTAATGCGCCTGATCACCTGACTGACAATGTGCTGGGGGAAGGTGGGGGGCATGCCAGCACTATGCATTATGCACCAAGGTGCATAGTGCCCTCCATGGGGGGACCATTCTGGAGCAGGTTACAGCAGTCTGGACTCTGCCATAACACACTCTGTGGCCTCATGGACATGACCTGCCATTTAAGGCAACACCAGGATATGGCCCCCTTGCTGCCATGGCACACTAGGCAGTAGGAGTGGGCTGTGGCAATTGACAAGGTGAGTGGCCTCCCTAATGGCACATAGGGCCCCAGTATGGCAGATCCACACCCTGTGGTGAACTGGCAGCCCAGTTCCTATGGGCCAAACTACCCCCCAACTCCTACCTGCCCACCCCAGTAACTCCACACAAACCCCTCCCTAGGCCATGGCAGTCTGACCTCTGTGTAGAATCCCCCTGACACACTGGGGTGCCCCCAGCAGCTCTCTGACCCCTGACCCCAACACTGCAGCAGGGCCATTGAAAATTCTTACTCCCACCCCCATGACACCAACAACCTCCTCTGTGGTCTTTGCACTGATATGCTGGTACCACGGCCACAGACAGCCAACAGCACAGTCCTTCACACACCTTGTCAGTTGCTGGCTATCCAAGTGATGCTGAGAGTGCATTACCCATATATAGTGGTATGCTCCTAGCATCACTTGGATGTCCAGCAGCCAAGAAGGTTTGTGGAGGGCTGTGTCACTGGCCTTGCCAAGCTGCGGCATGCACAGGCAGATACAGGGGTGTGGGTAGTGTTCTCAGTGCCACAGGGGTGGGGGAGACTACTGCACACCAATGAAGTAACCAGGGCTTTGGAATTAGGACTGGGGGCATGTGTGGGGGTTTTCAGAACTGTACTGGGCTGGGTCCCAGGCATGGTCGCCCTTGTATGGAGAGGAGGCACCATAATGAGGATGGAGTAGTGATGGTTGGGGTGTCATGTCCAGCTCTGTGTTGGGGCTGGCATGTGGGGGGGCACTTGCACTGCAGTACCAGGGTCAGGGCTGCCCTGCATTGGGTGGGGAGATGATTGAGAGGTTCTGGGACAGGCACCAGTTGTGTGTGTGTGTGTGTGTGTATGTGTGTGTGTGTGGTGAGGGGCTGCTGTGGCCTGCAGGGCTATGTTCTGCTGGTGGGGGCAATGACTGTCTCAGGAACAGGCCAATGACATGTGGTGGGGATGAGCTGCACACTGGATGGCGTGCATGCAGCCAGCAGTCCATCCATGTACTGGATGGGTGTCATGTGCCATGAGCACAGCCAGGAGTACCCACTGCCTGATGGGACTGGCCGTGTGGGTCCAGGTGCCTGCAGTTGGTATTTCCACTCCTAGACCCACACTGTACCATGCAAGGGATCCACTATAGGACCCATGCTAGCCATCTGATTGGATGCCCAGCCTGATCCATGACTCCACTCCCGGGTCACCATTCAGAGTCCTGCATGCTAGGGGGGCAGAGATGTGGACAGGTGGCAGCCATTGATGAACACGTTCAGAACATCTGTCCACGGATGTGGAGCTACGTGGGCTGTATACATGCCTCTGGTGCATAATTCCCTGCCAGTAGTGCATAGATCCCAATGTTTATGAATGAAGCTTGTAATCATAATTTAGAATGAAAACAACACAATTGGAGGCAGGGGTGAGAGGGTCTTTTCTCTTTTTCCATAGGCCCTAAATAATGGCATATTGCCACAATGTGCGGGATTTCACTTTCTTGTAAATCAAAAAAAAAACTTTAGTTAGGAGAGGGGTCAGTAGATCTCTCAGAGGAAGCAAATTATAAAATTCTGATGGAAACTCACTGGTGCCAGGACATTTACCAGTTTTGGACTGGGCTGTCCCCATCATGATCTCTTTCTGGGTGATTGTTCTGAGTATTTTCTTAAGCTGATACTCAGTTAATTGAAAGAGATGAACTTTCTGCAGGAAAGCATGTAACTACTCTTGTGATGGGACGATCTTTTGGGGGTGTAGAGGGTGGAATAAAAGTCTATAAAAATTGTCAGGATTTATTCATCATAGTGGACTATACTTTCTGTGCATGGATCCAGGAGGTTGGGGATACAAACTTGTCACCTAGCTACCCACAGGTGGCAGGGGAGGTTGTGTGCTCCAAGGATGCCACCTTCATAGTAGATGTACTGAAAATAGAACTGTGCCTGTTCCACCCTTTGATTCAGCAGTGCTTGTATCTGAGCCTTAGTGGTCAGAAGTTGGGGAAGGATGGTTGTATCACCATGCATATGGAAGAGCTGCAGTGTCTGCAGCATGTCCTGCAATTCCCTTAGTTTTGCTTCCCTACCTCGGTGCAAAGTGGAGTCATAAGCTAGGATTTCACCTCGTAGGACCACTTTACGGGCATCCAAGAGGATGCTTGTTGTGATCTCTATGGAGGAATTCTCCTGTAGATATTGTGTAGTGTGGTCTTACAGTATTTTAAGGAGAGCCTCATCCTGAAGAAGACTGGGATGAAGTCTCCAGTGGATATCTTTTTTTTTTTGCTTTTTTCCAGTGAGAACTGTGACAGTACCAGAGCATGGTCAGATAGGTGGATGAGTCCATGTCTGATGTCATGTAGGGGATCAAGATGCTCAATGATGGTAAGAGGTAGTCCAACTGAGCTTATCTATCATCCCAGCAGAAGAAATGTGTGTATTCAGTTTGTGAAGAATGCAGGTGCTGCCAGATGTCTAAAATACCCATGTATTGAATTGTACTGCAGACATTTTTTTTGTTATTGAGTTGGGGAAATTCTAAATCTCTTCAGGAATGAGGCATCAAAAGCAGGGTTAATTATAAGGTTTAAGTCACTGCCCAATAGCAGCTGGCCCTGTAGGACATGAAGCAAAATAGCTATTTGCCAGGGTTAACTCTTGGCCATAGAATGCACCATTTGGATAAAAAATCTCTTGGTAGCACTCTACTTTAAGTTTCCTTAACTATGCTAAAGTTACAGTGTAACTATGTGCAACAAACATGTAACAACAGTGTAACTATCCCTATTGCATGTAATTAATGACCTACCCTGCCATTACATTGAAATTGACACTTAAAGTGTGGCCAATCTCCCTTCAGGATCTGATACCTGACTGAAGAGATCAAAGGTAACGTTCCTCCTGATACGGGTCAGTATCCCTCTTCTGAGGCCTGATTTATTAGAGGAATAAAACATTTGGTCAAAGCCCAATTTTAAGGAATTTAAGATATTCCTCTGGGGAAAGATGGGTTTCTTGGAGAAAAATTATTTCAGCTTTCTCACTCTGAATGAGCTGGAAGAGATGAATATGTTTAATTGGACTGTGTGTTCTACTGACATTGTAGGATACAGTTTGTGTGTGGGTGCTGATTAAGGCAGAACAAAAGGCAAAATCCAAATATAGGGAGTTACCCCTACCTTGTGCTAGAACTGCGGGAGGTACATATCCAGCAAAGTGTGGTCCCTAGCTGCAATGAACCTGCTTGTTTTGCATACTAGAGAAACTATATCCTGCTAACAGTGAAAAGCAACAGGGAAAAATATGTAAAATCCAGACAACAAACCATGCTAACCAGACAATGGAGAAGAAAACACCACCAGATTACAATGATTGCCCAATTTAAACTTCCAAGGGGGGGAGTTGGTCTAAATAGTTCACTCCTGTGCAGCATTGCAGATTGTGGTGGAGCCACATGCAGGTCAGTCAGATCAGACCTGGGACTGCTTGGTTCAGTCGGAAACTGTCCCTGAATTGGCTAGACACCACAGAGTTCTATAGAGAGTGGGATCCAAACTGCCTCAGTATGTAGGCCAAACAAAGTTGGCATGGAGGTTGGTCTAGGAGCACAGAATTTAATAATAGCAGAGTGTCCTGAAAGTATTGAGAAATAAATGTTTGCCTTAGTGTCCAGCAACAGGAATACATGGAAGGCTGTAATCAAACCAAAGTAAAAAAACAAACAAGTTATATCCATGATGCAATAGAAAGGGCTGGTGCTCACTACAAAAGGGGCGGCTTACCCCCAAACAGTAGACAATTCAGTCAAAGAGTAATGGCACTCACACCATGCACAAATGCTACGGTTGAAGCAACAAAATATTTCTGGCAAAGATATCCATTTGCTACACATTACACAGTAATCCAGTGTGACTCCTGTTCCTCCAGCACTAACCCCTAGTGCCTCAACTCTCATGAGTCTTCAGAAGAGGGTAAGGCCAGTGAGAGAGTTGACAGCTTTTGGATCGTGCAATAAATTAATATTCAAGACAGTGTCAGGCGAATTTCAAATTGATTGTGCAAGTGCTGTTACAGTGAGATACAAATGTCTTTACAATTTCAAAATAAATCAAACTGCAATCCTCATTCAAAACTTCAATCCAATGAATAAGTCAGAAGAGATTTTGAATGATGAAACTTGTTGCTTGCCAGTGCAAATCTGCAAATAGTACTTTTTTTGCATTTGTGGAAACCTTTGGGTCTGCTGGGTAACCAGCAGGTGCTCTCATTTCTAGTATCACACTGTTCCTTTAACCTACTGTGTACAAGTTTATCTTTGAAGTTCGTAGCCCTGCTGAAAGTAACCCTAGGTTTATTTCCCACTGCTAGACCCACTTCCCTAGCACTAAGTAGGGTAGGCCAGATTCTGTATATCACATTTTGGTTTTGTTGTTTTTTTTCACTATAGATGTAAAACTGCTAAACCAATTTATCCAGTTGTGTTAGGCACCAGGATACACTGACATCATATATGTATGTCAAATGTTAAGTCTATGCCTGCAAGAACAGAGAAGTTACAAACATCAACATTTTTTGAGTTTTCACAAAATTTTGCAAATATTGACATAGTAAAATGTTGCCCCCTTATAACTTAAAAATCTCTAATCCAATTATCTCCATATTTAGATGATCTTATAACCATTACAAAAAGGTTATTCATGCTAATTTATACATGTCTCGCTCCAAAGGTGCCTGGGTTATATGCAGATAAAACATTTCATGAAATTTCCTGCAAAAAATAAAATGACAGACTTTGAGCACATATAATTTTGAGATGATGCCCTCGGATTACATGACATTTGGCACATTTTTTAGGAAACCTAATATCATGCAGTCATGCAAATTTTAAGATCTCTGGCCCAATAAGTAGCTGAGGTATTTGCAAATAAAGCATTTCATGAAATTTCCCACAAAAAATTAAATGATAGACTTTGAGCATGTATAATTTTGAGGCAATGCTCTCTAATTACATGAAATTTGACACATTTTATAAAACTTAATATCAAGCAATCATGCAAATTTTAAGATTTCTGACCCAATAAGCAGCTGAGGTATATGTAAATAAAGCATTTCATGAAATTTCTGACAAAAACTGAAATGAAATACTTTGCTCACCTATAACTTTGATACAATCCATCCTAATGTTGTTTTTGGCTAGCTATTAGAACTCCTACCAGACAGTAAGCATGGCTATTTGCAGAGCTCTAGCTCAATAGACAGCCAAGTTAGGACAAAATTCAGCAACATTTCACACAATTTTATGAAATTTCATTAAAATTCTGTGAATTCATAATTTTATCATTCCATACAGCTCTGACATTAAAAGTGATAGAAAATCAGTTTCTAGACTGCTAGATGCCCTCTAGTTGTTCTTTTATTGGCTATCCACTATTCTGACATGCTTTTGACCTTTTTTAAATGAATTGTGGCTGATTCTAAAACAGACTAGCTAGACGCAAGTGACTTGTGACAAAAGAGTTTGAGGCATGTGGTGACTTGCATCACCACTTGCGTCAAACTGATATTCTGAAAGGCTGTATGTGACCACCACAGACACACTGCACAAAAGCCCCCTTGTGCCACTGTTGTGTACAGCAACCCAGGATGCCAGGTCATAAGGGAGCTTGTGCCATGGCAGCACTGCTACATCCCCTTTTTGAGGATTCTGGAAGCCCCACCATGGATGCAGCAGGGGGCACCACTAAGACCAGCCATGAGGTGATCTACATGGCTGTGCTGTGGGACTCAGGAGTGCACCAGTCACTGGGGTGTCATATGGGAAGATGAGGGATCATGGGGTGTGTCATGGCACAGCTGTTGGACACCATGAAAATTGTGCCCAAAGTCTATGGCCCAGGTCCCTGCCACTGTAGCCCCCATCTACTCCCCAAATGGTGTCCAGTGGCTATGGTGGTATTTTTGCACCCCTGGGCCATGATTCATGGTCGAGTTCCAGGGCGCGGAGGGGCTCCGAGCCGCCAGCGGGAATGCGGCATCCGCCTAGCCGACCGGGGATCCAGGAGGGCGGGAGAAGCAGGCAGAAAGCCGGCGCAGCCCTCGAATTCCAGGGAGTGGAGGGGATCCGAGCCGCCAGCGGGACAGCGGCGCCCGCCTAGCCAACCGGGGATCCAGGAGGCCGGGAGAAGCAGGCAGAAAGCCGGCGCAGCCCTCGAGTTCCAGGGAGCGGAGGGACTCCGAGCCGCCAGCGGGACGGCAGCGTCCGCCTAGCCAACTGGGGATCAAGGAGGCCGGGAGAAGCAGGCAGAAAGCCGGCGCAGCCCTCGAGTTCCAGGGAGCGGAGGGGCTCTGAGCCGCCAGCGGGACGGCAGCGTCCGCCTAGCCGACCGGGGATCCAGGAGGCCGGGAGAAGCAGGCAGAAAGGTACGGGCAAAGCCGCAAACCAATCGGAAAGTGACCGCTGTCTCTGCCTTGCTTCCAATTGGTGCGCCTTTCCCATAGACTTTAGCTGGGCTTTGCAACACTATTCTGGCCGGGATTTCTGTTATTTTTTAATTTCTTCTCAATTCCACCTAAAAAGAGCTGTTTTACTCTTGTAATGTGCCCGATTTAAGGGTTGTTTTATTGTATTTTAAGATAGTGTTTACAGTCTTTTGAAATTCTGTGTAGGCTAGACGCTTAGGCGCCTAACCCCCCCATACCCTCCCAGTCTTTTGTTGTGTAAATCCTGAATTTTAGCACCTTATTGCAGATTACTGCAATAAAGGTACCTTGCTGACTGCCTTCTCCTCTGTCCCCCACCTTGTAGCCGGCGCAGCCCTCGAGTTCCAGGGAGCGGAGGGGCTCCGAGCTGCCAGAGGGACGGCGGCGTCCGCCTAGCCGACCGGGGATCCAGGAGGCCGGGAGAAGCAGGCAGAAAGGTATGGGCAAAGCCGCAAAATTTTTGCCCTCCCCCCCTCTCAGTTGGTTCTTTTTATACACTTTCTTCCGCCATTTCCCTAATCCACGCCCACAGCTTTTTTCCCTTCCTCTCTTAACCCTTACCTAACCTCTACAATGCTACTCTGCTTCCTTTTGCTCCTGAGCCTCTCTTCTTCCCCATTCCCATATGATAATCATGATATACCCCTTGCCATGGTGAATAAGGTAGTGAATATGGTCTGCCCACCCCTGCCATCCCCAATGGACACCCACCAATTCCTTATTTATTTCCAACCACTTTTACACTGCAACCCCTGGGGAATCCCACATAAAGTCTCTCTAACAATACAACATGCCTCAAGCACTTTACATGCATCCTGGCTTTATATTAACCCATTATGCCTGTCCATCAGATTATTATGTTACGATAAATCTCATACCTATATAACAGGACCTTCACCCACTATACAGTGGGCACCCAAGAAGAGGAGGAAATGCTCTGACCACTCCCTAGCCCTTTCACTTGGTGCCCTCTTCAAATTAATCTTCTTCCTTCTGATCTGCATTGGTACTATTGAAATAAATCCTGGCCCCATTGAAAGGTTTTTATCCCCTGCTGATCTAACCTCCATAAATGGCCTAAGCTTCCTTCACTTCAATGCTTGCAGCCTTCTAAAAGTTCTCCTTAATACAGGCCTGGGTTGGACATACTCTGCCTGACTTCCTGGTTATCTCTGAAACTTGGCTCAGACCTACAACAAACGACAGTGATATAAATCTTCCCAATTATCAGCTCTTCAGATCAGATCACCCTTCCAGGGGTGGTGGGGTGGCCATATACATTAAGGACACCATCTCTGCATCCTGCCTCATCAATACATCTGAACTAAAGGAATTTGAATGTTTGTCAATTAAAATATCCCTTCCAAATTTGTCTTCATTTAAATTGATTGGCTGCTATAGGCCCCCCTCTACAGGCCTCAAACTCCTATCTCACCTAGGATCAATACTCAGTCTAGGCCCTGAAGATACCATCATCCTTGGTGATTTGAATTTAAACTGGCTATCTAATGTATCTGCACCACTGGTAACCTTCTGTGACACCCATAGATTCACACAATAAATCAAAGATCCAACCAGGATTAACCTAAAAAATTCTAGCAACAGCTCACTCCTGGATATTATGTTGGTAAACAAGCCTCACTTATATTCACATGCAGGAGTACTACAGAGTGATGTAAGTGATCATTGCCCTATAGCTGGCATAAGATCTACATTCAAACCATCCAATCCTGCAGAATTTGTCCTCAAAAGGTCAAAAAAGAAATTCAGCATCTCAGGATATCTCCATGATTTGTGCAATACAACATATTGGCAAGAATTTTACCTTACAACCTCAGTTGAAACAGCTCTACAGATCTTAAAGGACATCATCACTAATGCTCTCAATATTCATGCACCAATCACCAGTATCAGAACTAAAGTAAGATATTGTCCTTGGTTCACTACTGAGCTTAAATCAGCCTTGTTAGCCAGAGACAAACTTTGGAAAAAGGCAAGAAAAACAAAGGATACCAGAGACTGGCTTCAATTCAGAAAAGCAAGAAATTCATGTACAAAACAAATAAGAATTGCCAAAGCTGCCTATTATAGAGCTGAATTAGATGCTTCCTACAATAACCCATCCAGACTCTGGGGTACTATAAAGGGAATTCTGGGCAAAACTCTACCCCTGCCTTAACCTCCAAACTGCTACTAATGACACAGAAATTACGGGCAAGCAAGAAATCCTAAACACCTTCAATGACCACTTCACCACAGCTGGCCTAGCATTTGACTCCTCACCTGCAAGTCTCTTGAGATCATCTTTGAACCTTCAATCCACTGTGGGACAAAAGGCTACTTCAACATTCTCCTTCAACCCAATATCCTTGAAAGAAGTAGAAGACCTCCTATCTAATTTAGATACTTCTAAGAGTGCAGGTACAGACTCCCTGGATCCCTACTTCCTTAAAATAGCATCACACGCCTTATCTGCCCCCCTCACTCATCTCTTCAATCTTTCCCTAGCTACTGGATCCATTCCCTCCACTTGAAAACAGCTCAAGTAGTTCCACTACTTAAATCTGGTGATCCCAGGACCTCAGCAATTACAGGCCCATTTCCATCCTACTGGTACTATCCAAGATGCTTGAAAAATTAGTAAACTCACAGTTAAGGGCCTATCTGGATAAAAACAACCTCCTAAATCCAGCACAATCGGGATTTAGATCAAGGCATAGCACCATCTCTGCCCTAGCCAAAGTAACTAATGACTGGCAGATTGCCTTGGACAAGAAGAATTGTACCTGTGCTGTGTTCCTGGACTTGAGTAAAGCATTTGACACAGTGGATCATGAATCATTACTCATCTCCCTTAGCTCTCTAGGCCTGGATTCTCTCTCACTCAGCTGGTTTAAGTGCTATCTATCTGATAGGTCACAATTAGTAAAAAATGAAAATTAACTATCCACCTTAAAACCACTGCTAAGAGGTGTACCGCAAGGCTCTATCCTTGGCCCTATCCTCTTTGCCATTTATATTAATAATATCGATGCCAACCTCTCTCAATCTAACATTCATCTGTTTGCTGATGATACTGTATTATATATCAGTAATCCCTCATTACCTAAAGCCTGTAAGCTGTTACAATCAGAATTATCCATCCTGCAACACAATCTATTGGAAAAAAAACTACTTCTAAATGCCAAAAAAACAAAAGCTATGCTTTTTGCTACAAAGAGTTGCTCTGCCATTACCCCATCACCCACCACCCTACAATTATTCACCTTACTTGGAGAGAAGCTGGAATTTGTGGACAAGTTCAAATATCTTGGAGTCTGGATTGATAATAAGCTCGACTACTCTGTCCATATTGAAGAGCTACTAAAAAAGTTGAGACAAAGGCTTGGCCTATTTTACAGGATAAAACACTACCTTACCAGAGACTCCAAACAAAGATTAATCCAGGCATCATTCCTATCCCTTATTGACTATGCTGTCTTTCTCTATGGCCATTTCTCACTCTCCCTCTTAAATAAGCTGGACACCCTGTATCATAGATCCATCAGATTTATTACTGACCTTCCCTCTAGCACCCATCATTGCTCTCTTTATATGGCAGTTAATTGGACATCACTACAACACAGAAGAAATAGGAATCCTGCAATCTGGACCTTCAAAGCTTTATCAGGCAAACTCCCCTCCTATTTCACAGACTGTTTTACCTGAATTACTTCTAGGCCATACACCCTAAGGATCAGTAAACTCATCATGTTAAAGGTCCCCAATGCCTGTACCCAGTTTGGGAGGGCCGCTATCAGCTACTCCCTTGCAGTTACTTGGAATTCACTCCAAAAATCTATGAATCTCAATACCCTCTTACCCTTATCATCCTTCAAAAGATTATTCTCCACCATATTTCCAGAGTTCTGCAATTGTTTCATAAGGCCTAATCTCCCATCCAACCTACATCCCCACCTTCCGTATTCCATTATGTTAGTTCCCCTTCTATTATCCAGTCAGCTGCTATCTCTTATAAAAGCCATATAGGCTTATTATTTGTATACTATGCCTGCTTTATCTATTCTCTCCTTTTCCTATAGGTTAAGTGATTTTACTGTACATTGTATATATGTAAATTGTTGTAAACTCTCATTCTATGTCATTGTACTGTTGTTCATGTTTTTCTTGTCTATGTAAAAATACTTGTACTCTAATTTGTATGACCACTCAGGTCCATCTTGTAAATGAGCTACGCTCAATGATGTTCACCTGACTAAATAAAGATTTTGATTGATTGATTGATTGATTGATGATCTCCCCAAGACTGCCATCAGTGTGGACTGGTAGTACAGTGTTCCCCATCCCCAATCTTCTGGTAAGTCGAAGAACATGCCAGTTCTACCTCCCAGTGGTCTAAAGGCCTCCCACCCTCCCACCCTGACAGACAGTGGTGCAGCACCCTGCTCCCCCAACCTGACCAGCTGCCATGACTGGTACCTTCCTCCACACACCAACACGGCCAGTCATGGGATGTGATATATGCATATTATACAATACGTACATATGGCATTCTGTGACTGGCTGTGGTGGTTTTTGGAGAGAAGTGACAGTCATGGCAGCGGGTTGGAGTCAGGCAAGCTGGGTGCTGCACTACTGCCTGATGGGGTAGGGAGGGTTGGGGGCAACTAGACCACCAGGTAACTATTGGGCAGTTCTGTGAGGACATGTGGGAACATGGGTGGGGTTAACAACAGATGGACTGATGATGGGGCTACTGCTGTATGTGGGGAGGTGCTCAATCACACCACCTTGGTTATCGGGGAATGCAGGGGTTGGCACTAGTCTGACACATCAGGCAGTCTACAGTGATGGAACATGGGTGTTCCAGCAGTACTGGGACATTGCCCAATGGGGCCATGTGCAGCAACTGTCCAGTTTGTGCCTGGCTAACAGGTTACCTGCCCTTGGGCCATCTGGGTGCGCCCCTACCACCCGGTCTTGCAACAATGCTGCCAGATATGCCACCCCTTTTGGTACAGGGCCACAATGCGTGACTATTCCAGATAGTTTGCTGCAAGTGGCAAATGTTCTGGAATAGCACCATTTGCGATTGGTGCAACTGTATCCAGCGCAGTCCCCTTTTCTGCCACAAATTGTGCCCAACACAGGAGGCTTCCAAAATTAATCCTATAATTTAATTAAGTTCCCTTTGTAACTACCCTGAATCCCTCTGTGCTCAGCAGTTGCTGCTTTATGCTTTCATACTGCCTGAACATTGTATAACATCAGAAATACTCAGTGCAGGCCATTTAAATGAATAGCATGGAATGGGAGTTTCTGATGTCACAGAACGTCTAAGAAATGTGAAAATCAACAGCAGTAAATGGTAAGGAGAGGAGAACTCAATGTAGATCTGAAGGCACCCCAAAGCTAGATTATTTATTTATCAAAAAAATCATCACAGCACATCAGAATATACAACATTTCCTATCTCCTTTAAGCCTTCTTTGAAAAATTAAAAAATATTCTTTTGATTCTAAATTTATTTAGGTCCCATACCTTTGAAAGTTACCCAGTTTGAGTAGTATTGTATTTTACTTTTTTGCTCCAATAATCCTTTTTGACTGTCATTTTCATCTTATTGTGTTATGGTATATGCTTATTAATGAAATGTTTAAATATTAGCTCTCTTTTCATATAGTGTGTCTCTTTTGCTTTCAGGTGTACATTTTATCATCAATTTGAGGTGTCTTCACTGTGGATATTCAGTTGGACCTCCATCTACCCGGATGTGACTTAATTACTGAGGGGTCCCAGACTGTGAATGCCATTCTGCAGCTGGCTGTGGTGGTGAGCAGAGGGCTATGCTGGTCACAGGATTGGGCAGAGATGTGGGGAAGCAGAGTGTTTGGGCAATACCTGATGGGGTGGGGAGGGTGGGGGGATGGTTCACTAGATGACCAAAGACTATTAAGGCATTTTTATTTGGGTGAGATTGGCAAGTGGGGGAGGGAGCTCTCTAGGACTGGGGCACCTGTTTCACATTACTCAGGGGTGATCGTGGATTGGTGGGGAGGCACTACACCACCAGGGATTCTATACACTTTGGGGACAGGGGGGCACCAGACTACCAGGGGATGATATTACAGTAGGGGCTCAGTATCAGTAAAATTAATTTTTCTTTGTAGTCAATTTCTTTCATTACTCTACACTTTAATAGCACCCCTCTGGGTGCTACATCACTACAGCTGATGCCCAGCTGTGCTCTAACACCCCAACTGCCACCTCCCATGTCCCTAGTTGACCCCTGCTGCCCCTATTTAAATAACAACATGATTTATTTGGTGGAAACCTCCATATGTAGTTTGCTTATCGGGACCCCCTCAGCTGCATTCTGCACTTATCTGTTGAAGAAATGCATTTGGATTTCTTTTTTATTTAACATTATTAGTTTGTCTGTGGCTGATGTATCTGTGGCATCATATTCATACCAAGCAACATTAATCACCCTCCTTTGTTCTGTCTATAATATCACTACAATTAAAATGAATAGGTACTGCTTTATTATTTTTTTTTAATTCAGTTGTTTAACCAGGAGCCATCTGCTTTATCTGCCATAGTTGTAGATATGACAAACTTTACAGCAAAAAGAACACATGCATCTATGTTTGTCTTGCATGAATGATGACACTTTTAAATTTAATGCCCATGATATTCTTAAACATGCTGCAGTACAATCTGGTTTTATATTCATGTACTGTCCAATGGCCAGTGAATACACTATGCACCCTTGTTCTAGGGAGTCTCCACTTGGTAATTCCTACTCTTGTAGTATCATTCTGTTACGTAAATATTTGGATATTGATAATTCAAGTGAAGTACTGTATTGCCTCAGACAGGGCATCAAAGAAAATTTGAAAGCAAGTGAATTGCCTCAATTTTTTAAATGTTTCCAGTTTTTGCAGTTTATGCACTTTGTTGGTATCCATACAGTGTACAGTGGTGTCCCCAAGGATGAAACACAATAGTGCAGCATTTTGCAGCACTCTGCAGAATGCTGCAGCAGATGTACTGAATAAAGCAATGTAATTTCAATGGCAATTAGTCCCTTTTTTCATTCAGAAAAATGTGTCACTGCCAGGATGACGTGAATGCCACAGTTTCCTGTATGCCAAAGGGGGACTAATTGCCACTAAAATTACATAACTTTATTCAGTAGGTCCTGCTGCGGCATACTGCAGAGTGCTTTAAAAGTGTGTTTCATCCTGGGAGATGACACTGTACTTTGATTTACTATCAATGTTAGTCTTGTCAAAGCCATAGAACACATATCATGTTCAACTTTTACTGTGAGCTATTTCATCGCTTATTTTCACAGCAGCATGAATGGTATGGTTTATGGAATTTCTAACCAAAAAGACATAATTAGTATAGAAAAATACTTCTTTTACTGTGTGTACCATAAAGGCTTTATGAAGATGGCAAAAGACAGGTCAAAAAGAATAAATGTCTCCCTGCAAAAACAAGCTGAAATAAGTTTGCAGCCCTGTGCTCCCAAAACTTATTAAGGGTAAGATTACACTTAATCAAAATGTAAGGATAATGCACACCCGATGCCGGTTGGGGCAGTGGGCTGGGGGATGCAAGGGGGGGCTTTCAACCCTAACACAAAATTTCCTCGCTTTTGTCACTGTGGAACACCCCTAACTGATGCATTAAATTGAGTTTTTTGCCATTAATTTCCCTTCTTTTTGAGAAGCAAGACTATAAATAGTGAATAGAATACGGTAGTCGGAGCACGGGCCCTTCAGACCTCACGCTCCCACCATGTGATGTCTTGTGACATAGTAACAGTAACTGCAATGCAAACCAAGTGCTAACGGTTATGCATATGGTGACCCAAACGTATATGGTAACGCAAACATTAATAGAAACGCAAGCATGAAGTGATGCCAAAGTGAACAGTGAAGCAAACGGAGACACGAGCATGTACAGAAACGCAATGGGTAACATGCACAGTCAGGGTGCAGCTATTGTAAATGCAAATGTTAACTGTTACAGCAACAACAACACCAAAGGGAACTGAAATGGAAAGACAAATGCAAGCGCATACGGAAACACAAAGTGTAACGCATATGATGATGGTACCACAATTGCAAATGCAAATAGTAACAGTAACAGCAAAAATAACGCCAAAGAAAACAGAAACGGAAAGGCAAATGCAAGTGCATATGGAAACGCAAACCATAATGCACATGGTTATGGTACCGCAATTGGAAATGCAAATGGTAACAGTAACAGGTAAAATAACATCAAAGGAAACAGAAATGGAAATGGAAATGCAAGCACATACAGAAATGCAAACTGTTATGCGCGCGATCATGGTATCACAATTGAGAACACAAATGGTAATGGTAACAGCAACGATAACGCCAAATGAAACAGAAATGCAAATGCAAACGCTCGTGTATGGGAATGCAAACTGTAACGCACACAGACATGGGAACACAATTGGAAATGCAAATGGTAACGGTAACAACAACGATGATGCAAAACGAAAGACAAACGCAAATGGAAGGGCAGCCGCAAATGCAAATGGTAATGTGCATGGTGACGCAAAGTGAAAGACAAACAGAAACAGTACTGTAAACACAAATGGTAAGAGTAATACAAATGTAAGTGCAAACAGAAACGCAAAGGATAACGCATACATAGGAACGGGTATGGAAAACGCAAGTGGAAATGGTAACTGTAACAGTAACAGAAGCACACATCCTGTTTTTGCCCAACAGCTGCATGGATAAACACAGTGTGTACAAATAATGTATGCATAATAGTGGGCCTCGGAGCAGAAAATGAGCTGTTGGAATACTAAATTGCTTATATCTCAGGAATTGTGCGACGTAGGAAAAAAAATTCAGTTTCATATGATTCATGAGTTTCCTGGCTAGGCTTTCAGTAAATGCATGCTGTCATGACAAAAATTCCATATCTCGCACCGTTTCTAAGATACGAGCCCCGAAATGTGCGCCGAACACCACCATGTTAGTCTATGGGGGAAAAAAACATCAAACTTTGGAGTACCATAAGTTGGCAGCAATGCAATATTTTGTCACCAAACCACCTAAAGACACATCTGAGAGTTGTTGGCTGCCTTCCCTCCAAATTTCAGCTCATAAGACCAAACTGTTCTTTTGCAGCAGGGTGGCAAAAAACTCCTGTCATTTGGCCATAGTCTGGAAAAGTAGTGTTGCACTCTGAAAGCTTTCATAAATTAGTGAAGTGTCGCGACGCGGTGACACTACTTTACGTCACTTTTTCCAGAAGTTTGAAAAACATATTTCTGGGGTGTTTAACCCCAAAATAAAGACATGGCTAGCATCCTGAGGGTCCGACTAGGTGAACACAAAAAGAATTGTGTTCCTAGAGGGTCCCAATTTTAAATGCCAAGCATTTTCTGATCAGTAACTGAAAAAAATGGCAGATTTGTGACACTACCAGGGCCATTTGTGACACTAAAAAGTGCATTTGCAAAAGTGTTGAACTTTTTGTTAACTTTTACCATTGACTTATAATGGAACTTTTTTTTGAATAACTTTTGAACTGATCAATATTTTTTCATGAAATCTTCAAAAGGCACATCAGGGACCCTGGATGCATGTTCTCTGAAGTTTTCAGACTGGTCGCACAAATTGTGCGACCTTTAGGTGTGAGCAAAGAATGCACAAAAAAGCATAATTGCGTACATGGATGTCACTTAATAACTCTGTATTCATATATCCGACTGGTACAAAAGTTGGCAGATCCCAAGATCTGTCATGCCCAACCATGCATACCAAATTTCAGGCAAATCTGTTGAACAGTGGCAAATGTATTAAGGTGCAAAGTTTCACCTTTTAACCTTAAAAGTGTTACTTAACCCTAACTATTGGATTCTGAAGGCATGAGTGAAATATACAGTGCTCACGAGGCAGGAATGAGAATATTTGCCATATTCCATGATCTGCCCATCATGTGTGCTATTTATACCGTGGAGATGAGACCAATTTCAGTGAGAGAGGTATGTTTGTTGTTATGAGGATCATGTCACTTTAAATTATGCTGGTGCTGTGGTAGAGTGTGTGTGTGTGTGTGTGTGTGTGTGTGTGTGTGTGAACTTTGATGAATGGGTTGTTGTAATGAGCTGTTGTTGGTTGGTGTGTGTGTGGGGGGGGGTCTTGATTAGGTGTGCTGTGTTTTGGTAATTGGTTGCCTGAGGGAGGTTCTGTTCTGTGACAATGAGGAAAATGATAATGATTTATTTTGGCAAGTTTGTGTCTTCATGTTTGGCTGTTTAAGATTTATTTAAACATTTCAGGCATCATCTGTTTGATTCAGTAATGTACTAAACTTGGGTTTTGAAATACAGCACAAGAGATTTGGAGATTGCTACATTTAGAAGGAGTGCTGCAGCTGACTGTCATTATCTATCTTAATTGTGTTAATTTCAGTGTAAAACCTGTATTAGAACTCAGCAAATTACAGGGGTGTTTCTTAGCATTTTCAGATGCAGGTGAGTGATATCAGCAGAATAGGTATAAATGGTATTTATTGTCATCAGGATTTATTTCACTCCAGTGAAAATAACAAGGTTTATTTCACTGGAATTGGTCTCACCCATGGTGTGTGTGTGTGTGTGTGTATATATATATATATATATATATATATATATATATATATATGCATATATATATATATATACACATATATATGGGAGATACAGCGGTGAGCTGTCAGATAAATGATTTATCTACTCAGTGCTGTTTGACCTCGGGTAACTTCACGAGTGGCGAAGCCATGAGTGAGGTGTCCGAGGTCAAACAGCACAAGTGTAGGTAAATCATTTATCTGATGGCTCACCATTGTATATTTCATTTATGCATTAGGGATGTTTCTTATCAGTGCAGGAACATTTGATTTTGACTGTTTATCTTTTTTTTTTAAATGATAATTTCCCGGACTTTCAGTGAACTTTTCTAGTGTATGTCTGCCTAGCATGGTGGTTGCTATTAAATGAAACACCACTCATTTTGTAGAGAACTTCTTGCTGAACAAATGTCATGGTCATAGTTTCATGCTGCCTTTTCTATTTTAAAGTTATTCACATTTGTTTGTCGAAAAAGTGAAACAAAAATTGAATTTTATGCTGTTTTTTGCTAATTATAAAATTACTAACAGGTATTTATTAATGAAACACCACTCATTTTGTAAACATTTTTGTGCTGAACATTTTTCGTGCTCACAGTACCATGCTATCATTTTTAGTTTTAAAGTGATTTACATTTGTTTGTCAAAAAAGTAAAAAGAAAATAGGATTTTATGCTGTTTTTTGCTAATTATGAAAAAACTAAAAGGCATCTATGAATGAAACATCACTCATTTTGTAGATATTTGTGTGCTTAACATTTTTCATGCTCACGGTACCATGCTATCGTTTTTCATTTTAAAGTTATTTACATTTGTTTGTCTGAAAAGTGAAAAGAAAATAGGATTTTATGCTGTTTTTTACTAATTATAAAAAAAACTAAAAGGTATCTATAAATGAAACACCACTCATTTTGTAGATGTTTTTGTCCTGAACATTTTTCGTGCTCACAGTACTATGCTATCATTTTTCGTTTTAAAGTTATTCACCTTTGTTCGTCAAAAAAGTGAACAAAAAAGCTTTGATTGACAGTTTGCATTTATCCCACATATGTGGGATAAATTTAGGGTGGTTAGATTTATCCCACATATGTAGAAATAAATGGATTATCCAATTGCTTTTGGTTCCACACCTATTGCATAAATATAGATAGATAGATAGATAGATAGATAGATAGATAGATAGATAGATAGATAGATAGATAGAGATAGATATATTTTTTGAAATTTAAGTTTATTATTTTCCACAGAAATAATACAACCATAACCATAGTGTTTAGGAGACCAGTCAATAAGCCTAAAACATGCCAACCCCCCCTCCCAACTATACAAATAGTAAATAGCAGACATATTGGAGTCAGAAAAGACATCTTAATATAATTATCTGTCAGCCGAGAAACCCCAGAGAAACAAATCCCACATCCCCCCTCCCTCCCCAAGGTGCACCCGCTCAAAACAAGTTAACAACTTCAAAGCCTGGATATCCACATTAACAAACCATCTATCTACTGGCCGGACCAATAAGCCTAAATACACTGAGAGAGACAGGACTATATCACTTTAAAGTCTTATATTAGAGTGGCAGCAGTCAAGTTACATAGAATGAGGGTCCAGGGATCAATCCACAAACCTTAACCTCCTGGTAGGTAAGAAGACTGAAGTTTACCCCACCTTTTATAAAATAGGTCCATACGATTCTTATAACCGGCAATCAAACTTTCGGACTGGAGGTATGACATCAATTCTTTAAACCAATCCACAAAGGATAAAACTAATTGGTCTTTCCAATGCCTTAAAACCAACTTTTTGACTGCCATCGATATCAGAGCCATATGGTACCTACGCTCCACACAGTCTATCTGAGAAAAATCACCAGTACACAGATACCTGGAGAAAAACCTGCTCAGACCCAGAGGGATCTAAATTATCTTTAATAGAAGACCACAACAGGGCCACTTTAGCACACTCCCAGAAAACATGGATCAAATTACCTCATCCTGGAGGCAGCGGAACACCGTGGGAAAGAGATCATCTTCGTTGAAAAAGCTTGACTGGAGTATAATATAAATTATTGACAATATTATATTGCACTAAATGGAACCTATCCTGAGTGTGATATTTGTGCAAGTTAGGCCATAGGGTTCTCCACAATGGTACCTCTTCCGGGAGGAAGATGTGTCCAGATCAAGGGACCACCTACCTCATCCCCCAAATTGAAAGTCAAAAGATAGGAGTAGATCTGTGAAATGGAATGGGGTTGAGATGCCAGCATAATGATGATGTTAGAGAGAAAGGGGTGTACCACAGATGGTTTAAACACCATCCCCATCTTATTACAAACCAAGTGTCGGAGTTGAAACACTTTGAAAGTCTCTCTGCTTGGAATGCCAAATTTGGCAAGGATATCACCTGACGTGAGAAGAGAAGATTGACTATACAAATGTTCTACCCTGGAGTCCCTAAGTTGTGAGAACCAAGCTACTCCTACCTTAGAGTCACCTATAGTAAGGTTGGGATTAAAGGTAACTGGCTGTCCAAAATCTTTATGATTGGAGATCCAGAAAAACCTAAGACATTGGGCCCACACCTTAAGAGAAACCGCCACCGTATTATTAGAAATCAATTGTGAAAGTAAGCTCGGAGTAAGATAGGGTAAAGTAGCTATGTCAAATTTAAGTTCAGAAAGAAAGGACAATTCTAACTGAAGCCATATTGGGGAAGGATTCTCAGGTTTTGCCGCGAACCACCATCCCAACTTGGATAGGTGGGCAGCCCAATAATAGAGCTGAAAATTGGGAAGTCTCAGGCCTCCCCTTTCTTTGGGAAGTGAAAGGGAGCTATAAGAGCAGCGTAGCCCTTTCCCTTTCCAGATAAAGGTAGAGAACATACTGTGGAGCTGTTGGAAAAAGGAAAGAGGAAGCCAGAGATTGGTAAGGTTCAGTGGATAAAAAATCCGGGGGAGAACATTCATTTTAATGATACTGATTCTGCCCATCAAGGAGATAGGAAGAGATGCCCAGCGTTGCAAGTCATGACTAACCGAATCTCTAATCTTATTAAGGTTCAATTTCTTGAGCAGAAATGGATCAGTGGAAAAGTGAATCCCCAGGTACTTAAGAGAACTGGAAGTCCATCTCATTCCAAAGGGAAGGAAACAACTCTTGAAAATGTAATTATTTAAAGGGAAAATCTCACACTTTGATGTGTTTAACTTATAACCAGAAAGGAACTAAACTGCCTAATAATATCCAGAGCTGCTTCTAACGATGTTACGGATCAGACAGATGTAACAAAACATCATCCGCGTCGCATGAAAGAACAAGCTCCTCCTAAAACCCGACCCCTTTCACCGAGGCGAGGATTTAAGCTGAATCAGTAGGGGTTCCAAGTACAAGTTAAACAATAACGGAGAAAGAGGCAACCTGTCTAGTGCCCGTCAAGAGACTGAAAGGAGGATAATACCCCATTGCAATAGATTTTGCAGAAGGGCACTTATAAAGTACCTGAATCAGCCTTAAAAGGAGGACGGAAGCCCATTTCTTCCAAGACGGCCCATAAAAGGACCAGTCAACCCGGTCAAATGCTTTTTCAGCATCTAGAGAGACCAGAACGATTGGTTCTGAAGCAGACCGGGCGAACTGTGAAATATGGGACAATGTCCTCAGATGATCAGCAGCTGATCTCCCTGGGATAAAACCTGCCTGTTCAGGGCTCAAAAGCTCCATCCAGATCTTTTTAATCCTCTCTGCTAGTAATTTAGCTAGTATTTTAATATCATAGTTCTGCAGAGAGATAGGACGGTAGCTAGCTGGGTCCGAAGACTCTTTATCTGCTTTAGGAATTAAGACTATGGTGGCCTCAAACAAGGCCGGGTCAAGTTCCAAAGCAACCTGAAAGTAGTTATATAATTTAAGCAGGATAGGGGTCAAGTCCTTAGAAAAGACCTTGTAAAAGTTCGCTGGGAATCCATCTGGGCCCGGTGTTTTGTCTGGGGCAAGGGAAGCAATAGTGCTCTGGATCTCCTCAACTGAGATAGGCGCCAATAGGCATGCCTGTTGAGATTCCGGTATACTTGGAAGAGCTATACCTTTTAAGTAACTCTTGAGATCAGCTACAGAGTGGGATGTTGGAGGGGGACTATAAAGACTGGAATAATATTCCCGAAAGACCCGAGCAATCTCTCTGGGCGAAGAAACCCTAGCACCAGATGAAGAAACTAGAGAGGGAATAATCCTCGAACTTTCAAGCGCTCTGAGATGCAAAGCCAGCAATTTCCCGGATTTTTCACCGAGATCAATATATTTAGCCTGGGTTTTGACCAGATAGTACTCAGTCTTTTCTTTCAAAAGATCCGAGTAATCATTCTTAACTGAAAGAAGTTCTTTAAGATCTGAAACCGAAGAGAAAAGTGAATACCTACCTTCCAAGTCCCTAATTCTGCCCACCAACTCACATGCTCTAGCCAGCCGTGCTTTCTTCCTAAGGGAAGCCATCCGAATAAAATCCCCCCTAAGGTAACACTTTAATGCTCCCCATACCATGTCCACCCTAGGGGTAGAGTCCAAATTGTCTGCCAAAAACAAAGATATTCTCGAGCTAATCTCCGAAATACAGTGACGGTCCTTCAATAGTTGAGTGTTTAGCCTCCACATGGAGTCACGAGAAAAATCAGGGCTAAGAGACAAGTGTACCCAAACCAAAGCATGATCCGATACAATGATCGGTTCTATACCAGAGAGAGAGACACTCGGGAGAGAGGAGACACTAATTAAAATCATATCCAGTCTTGATTTAGTGCTATGCGACTGTGATTGAAAGGAAAAAGCCCTAAAAGAAGGGTTAGCAATGCGCCATGGGTCACCAAGACCTAACAACGAAACCATCTCACAGAGGGCTTTTTGTGCCGAGGAGGGTGCTCGCCTATCTTGGGGATCCCTATCCAATAATGAGGGGAAAGGTACATTCCAGTCCCCTCCTAACACATATTGAATTGGCAAAAAACCAGCCAATTTGTCTGTCAACATCATAAAAAAGTCTGGGTTACCTCCCACCAGTCCGTACACCGATCCCAATACCACGCTCACTCCATTTAAGCTGCCCTTAACTAGGATGAATCTCCCTTCTGGGTCTGAGCAAACCGAATCCTTGATAAACAGAACGTGTTTTTTAACTAAAATTGCCACCCCTCTACTAAAATGAGAGTTCCCAGCAAGATAAACTTGAGAGAACCCAGACCGAGAGAGGAGATTGGCTTCATCCCGGCCCAAGTGTGTTTCCTGCAAAAAAAGGATATCTGTGCCAAGCAAGGAGCAATGATTAAAAACCTGCAGCCTTTTACCCCGATCCCTGAGCCCTCTCACATTCCAGGACGCAATATTGACTATATTTTTAGCCATTTCAAAAAAACTTACAATAGATGGATATCCAGATAACATAAATCCAACCACTTATGGCAGGGTGCACCTCCCAAACAGCCAATCCCACGCCTCAATTAGAACACCTCCCCCACCCCTTATAAAGAGAGCCCAGTCCCCTATAAAGATAACATGAAACAGCATATCGTGATCCCCATACCCCACCCCCATCCAACCTCCGAGATTCCGTAACCAACAAGCAGGTACCCTCCCAGACAAGGCAATGAAACCAAAATCTGTAACCGAGAAGAGAAAAACCCTCCCTTCCCAAAACATTCCACCACACCCACCCCCAAAAACTATATACAGAAGGAGGCCCAAATATCCGTGATCCCAGATACAGTCTTTATGCCGGGTTATGAACCCCCAGGATCCCCATGCGAATCTCCGAACTCCCAGAGCCAAAACCCAGTAGCCATATAATATAGAAACCCATACCTCCCACCGCCAAGTACAGACCCTGACAGCTACCCACCAACGATTGCAGCAACTAGGCCCTGGGTGAGATTAGCAACCCCCAACGACAGCTCGCGATCCCACATCCAACTCGTGATGCTCGCCTAACTCCCACGCCCCCACCCCAGTCCCCCGTGTACCCATAAACACTAAGGCCCCCCAAAAAATTAGACAGAGCAGAGAATGGGGGAAAGAGAAAAAAACAACACCTGAAGGGAAAGGAAAAAGAACCCCTGCTACATGGAGCCTCTTAGGCCTCCTCAGCCCCGGTGAACCCCCCAAGGATTCATTCCTGCGCCTCCGAGAGTCATACAGCTGGACAGAATTAAATGAGCCACTTACCGATGCCACCACCATTCCAGCTCAGGAGACCAAACCTAGCTGTTACACCCATATCAGAGGCACAGGGAAGAATCGGCAAGAGCTCCTATTGCGGTTGCCGATTCGGGGGACCCTAAATGCAGCCGGACCCAGATTGTGCTACACTCCCGGAAGTTCCCCCAGGAAACCACGATCGAAACCAGCGTTCCACCACTGGAAACAGGCCCCATAGAAAGGAAAGGCCGAGAATCGTTGCGCCGACCGGGGCCAAGACCAACACCACCTCCCACTCCGCGATCCCTGCCGCCCACTCACCCGAAAGACCGAAGGAAGCTCTTAAACACCAGACCAGACAACAGAGAGCACATCCAGACAACACAAAACCAAGGTATGTGACAGGAGGGGCGGGGAGGCACAGGACAGGAACAAAGGGTCAGAGGGGGACGCCATCACTTCACCAACAAAACAACATAGCCTCTGATAACCACATAAAAACACACAGTCAGGCAGATACAACATCAGAGAGTCCAAAGTAATTTGTTCAGCCGGATCCCTTGAAAAGATCAGGCAGTCTGCCAGCCAGTTCTTTAAGAGCTGCTTTGGGGGTGTCAAAGCTTGTGGCCGTGCCTCCAACAGTTACTTTTAAGGTGGCAGGATAAATCATCCTAAACAGTATTGCAGCTGCGATAGGCTTTTGAACAATGTGGTGATACGCTGCCCTCTTTCCTCGGATTTCCTTGGGGAGGTCTTGGGTAATCCGGATCCTTGAAACACCCCACAGAATTTCCTTGTGTTCCTGAGCCTTCACAATGACATGCTGCCTGTTCAGGTAACTCAAAAATTTAATAATGATCGGGCGAGGCGAGCCAGCACTGAGTCGAGGGGCCGTGAGCGGTGGGCCCTCTCAAGGTGATAGGAGGCATTAATAGGTGATGGGCCCACCACTTTTACCAAGAACTTTTGCAGGAAAGCCATGAGGTCTGGGCCTTCTTCTAGCTCTGGGAGGCCCATTATTAACAAATTGTTACGGCGACTTCGCCCCTCGAGGTCCTCGGTTTTAGTTTGAAGCCTCTTCACTTGCTGCTTGAGCTCTATTATTTCTGCCTCGGCCCTGGTTCTCCAATTCTCAACAGAAGCGACCTTTACCTCAACATCCGAGACCTTCCTGGTAACATCGGAGAGGTCGCTATGCAGGGATTTAATTTCTCCTGTCAAACCCACCAGGAGCTCCTTCACAGGGCCAAGCTCTTGGAGAAATTTGTCTTCCGATAGAGGTGTAGGCTGCCCCATTTTCTCACTACTACGATCCGGCCTAGCTGGGGCCTGGTTCCTCTGTTTCTTTGCAGCCTTCTCAGGAGATGCAAGAGGGGTGTGCTTAACAGAGGCCTGCTTCAGATCCACCTCCATCGCGATCCAGCAAGGGCTACAAATCCCAGATTAAGACGCCTTATCGATCACTGGTTGTTGAGAATCTGGTCTATTAAGTAATTTCTTCGAAAAACCCCGTCAAAATGCACTTTAGATAACAAAATAGGCGGCCAGAGGGGGGAACTCAGGATCTCAGCTGCTGCTCAGATGAATGCCATCACGTGACCATAGAGATAGATATAGATATAGATATCCCTGATGTCTAGTGGCATCCCTACCCTCTGTTTTCCATTATATATTTTTTTATATATTTTCCCGGTACCCCCTACCTTCCCCTGTCTTATCCTTTTAAGTCTATTTTCTCCCTGATGTCTAGTGGCGCCCCCTACCCTCTGATGTCCATTGGCTTGTTGCTCTTTGTTTGTCCTGTTGTCTAGTGGTACTCCCTCACCCTGTCATGTCCCAAGCATCCTGAAAATAAGAAAAAGGTCCCTTGTAGTCTTGATTTTTTTAATCTGTAAAACAAAATCCACCATTGATGCTCACCCACATCACCTGACCTACCACTGTGCACCCACCACCCCGCACCCCACTAGACCTCCCACACACACTCAGTCACCTGAAATGGTCCAACTGTAAAGATATACTCTAAGATCGAAGACACATTTTGCTGCTGGAACCAGCAACTGCTGAATGAGAAGTAAAGTAGCTGTGATGCAATGTATTTCAATGGGCTTTTCAACTGCAGTTACCTTACTTCTCATACAGCAGTCACTGGTTCCAGCAGTAAGACATGTCTTCTATATAGAGTGCATCTTCAAAGTGGGACCAGTTCAGGTGAATGAATGTATGTGGGGCAGGGGCCAGAGGGGTGCAGATTGGTGGTTGCACAGGGAGAGGTTGGGGGGGGTGGGTGAGCATCACTGGTGGATTTTTTTTCTTCAGATTTGAAAAACAAAATCAAGACATTGAGGGACAGTTTTCTTATTTTCAGTATTCTTGGGACATGGGAGGGTTGGGGTACCATTAGACAACAGGGCAATCTTAAAACAAGATGCCAACAGGCATTAGAGAGTGGGGGCAGCACTAGAAACCAGGAACAAAACAGACTTAGGTTAAGCATGGGAGGATGAGAAGTACCACTGGACACCAGGGAAAATATAAAACTAAATAAATATGGAAATCAGAGGGTGGGGAGGGTGCCACTAGACCACTGGGATACATATAAGAAACATGATCAGACCATATATTTATGGGGACATTACTTCCCCCCCAAATGTACAACAAATTTAAAAAACATTGTGCCACTTCCCTGAAATCCTTTCTCATGCCAAGGGATTGGTACCCCCCAACCTCCCTTGCCCAACCTTGTTTAGTCTTTTTTCTCCCTGTTGTCTACTGGTGCCCGTACCCTCTGATGTCCATTGGCATGTTGCTCTTTGTTTGCCCTGATGTCTAATAGTACCCACCTACCCTGTCATGTCCCAAGCATCCTGAAAATAAGAAAAAGACCCCTCAATGTCTTAATTTTATATTAAATCTGTAAAAATAAATCCACTGGTGATGCTCCCCCACCCAACCTCCCACTATGCAACCACCACTCTGCACCCCATACACCCCCCCACACACACACACTCTCACTCACCTGAACTGGTCCCATTCTGAAGATCCACTTTCCAATTGAAGACATATCTTGCTGCTGGAACTGGTGACTGCTGTATGAGAAATAAGGTAACAGTGACTCAATGTATTTCAATGGGATTTTCAACCAAATTATTATGTTTTTTACAGATTTCTTTGAGGCATCAGTAGCTCTTTAGCAGGGTCAGGCATGAGACATTGGGGGTACTACTGGTCACTAGGAAAATATATCACTAAATAAATATGGAAATCAGAGGGTGGGGTATGCCACTAGATGCTAGGGATATATAAGAAACATGATCAGACAATATATTTATGAGGATATTATTTTTCCCCCAAAATGTACAGCAAATCAAATGAACAAAACATTGAGGGACACTTCCATTATTTGTAGCATGCAAGGGATGATGGAGGGTGGGGGGCCACTAGACACCAGGGTAACAGCCTGTGGAGGGTGGGGTTGCCACTATATACCACTGATGGACTGACATTTTCTTTATAGTTCATATATATATATATATATATATATGTATGTATATATACATATGGTAGCATAGAGTTAGGGCTGATGATGACCCCAATGTACACCCTGATGCCTGTTGGTGGGCAAGGTGGGGGTGAGGTGGAAGGGGTGGGAACCCTAAAATCAAATTTCCTCACTTTTTTTTACTGTAGAAGAACCCTAACTGATGCTTTAACAAAGTTTTTTGCATAACATTTCCTTACTTTTTAAGAAAGAGTAGAAAAGTGGAAAGTTGCACAAGTTGGTGGGAACGTGGGGCCTGAAAGTGCCAAGCCACATTACACACCCAGTCACTAAAAAGTACATTGACAACAGCAAGGCCAGCCACCAAACAAATGTAAATCTAGTAGAACAATAGAAAACACTGTCCACAAAATGTAAACTGTGCCACACAATATCTGTGCAAAAAACATATTGTCTGACATGTAAACACCTCCATTAACATCTACAAGACATGCCGTCAACACCCTCCAAATTTCAAGTAAAAAGACCAAACTATGTCCAAGATACGATGTCAGAATTTGAATTTTTTATTCTTCAGAGTGGCACAGTTCCGCACTTGTTGACATTTAACACACACGACTGAAAACTACATCCATGACACTAGGGCAAGGTATCCTATCAATTTCAAGCCACCACCACAACCAAAATGCTGTCCACTTTGCATAAATTGCACCATGCCATATCTCCACCAAAAAAATATTTTCCGACATGGAAACACTGTAATTTACATCCACAGGACAAGCCATCAATACCCTCCAAATTTCAAGTGAAAAGACCAAAGGCCAAACTGTGTCCGAGATATAACATTTTAATGTATGAGATTTTCATTCATCAGACTGGCATAGTTCTGCACCTGTTGACATTTAGCACACACAATGACTGAAAACTACATCCATGACACTAAGACTAGGTATCCTATCAATTTCAAGCCACCACTATGAGCAAAACACTGCCCACAACACGTAAAGTTCGTCATGCAATATCTCTGCAAAAAAGATTGCCTCTAACACATAAATACCATAATTCACATCTACAGGACATGACGTAAACACCCTTCAAATTTCAAGTAAAAAGACCAAACTGTTTCCAAGATATTCAATGTTAAAGATTGGTAAAATTTCCCTATCTATTCCATTATAAAAAATCTAGCCATGTTGTCCCTATGTCATGATCAAAGATGGCGATCGAAGAATCTCATGATCAAAGAATTTGCAGGCTCACGATCAAAAAATTTGCAGGCTCACGATCAAAGAATTAAAAGTCTTATAATTCCAAAAATTTATGGAATTGCGGTATACCACTGCCATGGTTCAACAAAACGAAGCCCCCTAAGTAAAACACATCCTCATGTGTCTTCCTTGGAAAGCCCTGAGCTGAGAAATTTTATTTTTTCATCTGGCCAGCTCATCCCTTTCTGGCAATGCACGATTGCGATCAAAGAATCTTGCGATCAAAGAATTTGCAGGGTTGTGATTAAAGAATTTGCTCGCTCGAGAACAAAGAGCGAGGGAAGAGATGGCCAGATTTTAACATGACTTTTCTCAGCCCAGGGGTGCTCTACAAACAGAAATGAGGCTGTGTTTTGCTCAGGGGGCTTGACTCTGCCCCATCTGAATAACAATGATAGTGTATAAAATATCCCTGGTAGTCTAGTGCCCCCCCCCCATCGTTATAAATTATCTTATAATGTCTCATGTCCTGGTAGTCTAGTGCTCCCCTAAATTTGTATTTTTTTAATCCCTAGTAGTCTAGCAGACCCCCCAACTTGTATAACAAAATTAGGACTGTTAATATCCCTGGTAGTCTAGTGGCCCCCCATCTGTATAAATAATATGCACTTTGATTCTACATATCCCTGGTAGTCTAGTGCCCTCATTATAATACAATACATAATTATTTCCTATTTCCTGGTAGTCTAGTGGCCACCACTCCCACCCAGCTGCACCAGCCCACCCAGCACCCCCACCCTTCCTCAGCCCGTGACTGGCACAGCCCACCTCTCACCTCCATGGCCTACCGCCGACTGTCTGCATTACAAGCAGTAATGCAAAGATGTGCTCTGAAAATATTTCTGAGCACTTCTTTGCATTAGCTCTCGTAATACAGACAGTCACCAGCTGGCCATGGAGGTGAGAAGTGGGCTGCGCCATTTGCCAGCTGGGGAAGGGTGGGGGTGTGCTGGGTGAGCTAGCATGGCTGGGTGAGGGGTGAGGGCCACTAAATTACCAGGAAATATGAAAAAATTATGTATTGTATTATAATGGAGAGAGGGCCACTAGACTACCAGGGATATGTAGAACCACAGTTCATATTAGTTATACAGATGGGGGGCACTAGACTACCAGGGATATTAACAGTCATAATTTTTTTATACAAGTCGGGGGGCACTAGACTACCAGGGATTAGAAAACTACATATGGGGAGCACTAGACTACCAGGCTAACATTAGGTTTAGTTGGAAAAAGACAGAGGCCCATCTAGATTTTCCATTACACTGTGTGAGACATAAGATTATTTATAATGATGGGGGCACTTCAATTATCAGGATATTTATACTATGATTCAGATGGGGCGAAGGAAGCCCCCTGAGCAAAACCCAGCCTCATTTATGTTTGTAGGGCACCACAGGGTTCAGAAAATTAATTTTAAAATCTGATCATCTCGTCCCTCACTCACAATGCATGATCGCGATTAAAGAATCTCGCAATCAAAGAATTTGCAGGGTTGCAATCAAAGAATTTGTTTGCTTGTGAACAAAGAGTGAGGGATGAGATGGACAGATTTTGATATAACTTTTCTCAGCCCAGGGGTGCCCTACAAACATAAATGAGGCTGTGTTTTGCTCAGGGGGCTTCATTCTGCCCCATCTGAATAACAATAATAGTGTATAAAATATCCCTGGTAGTCTAGTGTCCCCCCATCATTATAAATAATCTTATAATGTCTCATCGTGAGTGAGGGACGAGATGACCAGATTTTAAGATTAGTTTTCTCAGCCCTGGGGTGCCCTACAAATATATATATGTGTGTATATATATATATATATATATATCACTATATCTATATATATATATATATATATGTGTGTGTGTGTATATATATATATATATATATATATATATATATCTATAGATATACATATATATATTTATGCAATGCGGGTGAGGAAAAAAGTGACAAATAGCAGTATTTTTGGCTGGTCAGACCTACAGTGAGAATATTGCATTTATTCTCACTGTAGGTAATTTATCCTTACTGTAGGTAATAACCAGACACAAACTGCATTTCACCACAACTGCTCAGAAATGTTTTGATTGGTGGGAGCTGGCAGCATGAGCAGCACAATCAGAATTCACCTGCTCAGTAGCATGCCAACTCCCACTGGCAGTTTCATTTCTGTCCAGCAGCACAAAGAACACTTTCATTTTTTCCCCCAAATTGTTTATCAACAAGAGAAGCAGGAGATAGACTTTGGAGAACTCCTTCAAAAAATTTAAAATAAAAATTCTATAAACTCCCCTTGTACTCCAACATGCCATATTACAGGTTTACAGTTTCTTTTTAATCCTAACAACACAGCAACAACTCTACAATCAACAACAATAGAGCTTATCTGAACATTTCTCCAACCTCTCTCCACATCACACATTTAAAAAAAAAGTTTTCTTTTTTTTTGATAAATCCCTGCAGACACCACAGCTACTAATTCACACCCTCCAGCTTCACCACTATCTCATCACTGCCATTTTCCTTCTCTCCCTGACCACATAGACTTCTCAATCGTCAACAACAGACGCTCTCTTCTGAACACCTCTCCAACATCCCCCATAACCAGCAATGAACTACTGTACTGGGCAAAATGCAGAATAGGAACTCCTCCACCAAAGTGTAAGCCCCTGCCATTCTTACAATCCCCTCACATCCTTCCATGAAACGCAATACTAAAAACCTTCTTACCTCCATTTCTAGCCAACCTCTGACAGACTCACATGTCTCCTGATGCCTAGCAACCAGCTCCTCAACTACGCAGATGGCAACAGAACTAACCGCTCCTCAGGAGTTCAGTCCATCGTGCTTCACTTCTACAGTGCAATACAAAAAGCAGGATCAACCAGATAAATGATCTTTTAAAAGAAACCCACAGGAAAAAAACACTTAAACTGCCGTCCAGAAACCTCGCTAAGCGAGAGCAATGCCGCCATGTTTAAAAATGTTTTTAGCCCACCCACACAAGAAAATCAACCAATACAATGCTGCATTCAACAACACAAACATCCCTACCTACAATACACACCAGTAATGAAACACTGCAGAGTAAAAAGCAAAAATGACCATATATATGTATGTACTGTATATATATATATATATATATATATATATATATAAAAATTAAAACCAAAACAACACCATTGCATAAATAGAAATACACAATGGGGCCACTGGAAATATCCTGACTTTTCCCCCTTGTGCAGTTTGACCATGTGACCTCACTCATGGCTATGCCACTCGTGAGGTCATGAGGTCAAACTGCACTCGAGAATATCGAGATATTTCAATGGCTCATATATCATATATATATATATATATATATATATGTAGTGGCACAGTAGTACCACTATAGTTAGGGTTGAGTACCTCATTTAAGGTTAAAGTGTGGACATTTTGCAGCTTAATAACTTTGCCACTGTATGACAGATTTGCCTGAAATTTGACATGCATGGTGTGATACCATAGATCTCTGGATCTGCTAAGTTTGGTAATGGTCAGATATACGGTTGTGGAGCTATATAGCACCATAGAAAGTCATATTTATGCTTTTTTGTGCATTTCTTGCTCGCACCTACAGGTCGTACAGTTTGCAAAATCAGTACAAAAACTTCAGGGTATATGAAGCCAGGGTCCTTGATGTGCCTTTCGAAGATTTCATGGAAAAATATCAAATGGTTCAAAAGTTATTCAAAAAACAAATTTCCCATTATAGTCAATGGGAAAAGTTAACAAAAAGTTTGACAGTGTCGCAAATGCAGTTTTTAGTGTTGCAAATGGCCCTTGTAGTGTCACAAGTCTGCCATTTTGTTTTCAGTTACTAGTCACAGAAATGCTTGGCATTTAAATTTGGGACCCTCTTGGGACACAGTTCTTTCTGTGTTCACCTAGTTGAGCCCTGAGGATGCTATCCATGTCTTTTTTTGGGGGGTTAAACACCCCAGAAATATGTTTTTAAATTTTTACGTTCACTTGCGTGCATACGTAAGGAACGTTTAGGGACAGTAACACTTGGAGGTGTCTCTCCATCCAATGCACTGCTCGCCTGAGAAGGCGTGGCGGTCCTGCACCAATGGTACAGGAGCTCAGTATGACAGCGGTGTTCCTCTGCTTCAAAGGAAAGCACTGCTGCCATACTGAGTGCCGCCCCCTCACGTCTGCGCTGCCTCCCCGTGCGGCGTCCGCTGCCCCCAAACCTTTGGTGCAACGCTTGGAGCCCACCCCAGCATGGCAAATGTTGTTTGCCAACGGGGGTGCCCAATCCACCATCGGCTCCATGGCCCCCCAAGCCATTCTGTTGCCACGCTGGGAGCCCACCCCAGCGTGGCAAACATTTGTTTAGTTTGCCGACGAGGGTGCCCAATCCCCTGTCGGCTCCTCGCCCCCACGTAGTTTGCTGACGGGGGTGCCCAATCCCCCGTCAGCTCCTCGGCTCCCCACAGCCATCTTTAGCCATGCTGGGAGCCCACCCCAGCGTGGCAAATGTCCCACGTCATCTTTTTTTCCTGTAAAACAAAAGCGGTTCCGCGCTGCCTCCCAGCCCCTCCCACAACCGCACTCCACCCACTGTGCACCCAGCCTCCCACACCCCCTCACCCCATACTTACCTCCAGACTCTGGCACAATGATCTTCGGTGGACTGGGAACACGTCTGCACTCTTCAAAGGCGACCGCGAACTGAGGAAATGCTGGTAAGCTGTATAATGGGCTAGATGGGGGGTTTCAACTTTAGTGCATATCTCAGTCATTTTTTGGAATTTTTGCATGAAATTTTCAACTTGGGGTTTTTGGGACCCCTTCTCATGAATGATATCACTGTCATGGTATTATTCGGGCCCGAAGGGTGATTTCGCAGGCACTGCACAGTCACTGTGTGAAATCACCCTTTGGCCTCAAATAATGCTATGACAGTGACATCATTCATGAGAAGGGATACCATAAAACCCATGTTGAAAATTTGGTGCAAAAATTCCAAACAATGACTGTTTTACGAGTGTGCTGTGCAGTTCCTACGCAGGCTCGTAAGTTCGCAAATTTTCAATATTTTCACTCCAGATTTTCAACATTGCCATTTTATCACACCTTCTTATGAGCTGTATAGCTGTCATTTTTCACATCTCACCCAAAATGTATTTCCGCCCATGTAGCGCACAATGGCGCAGTTGGTGTGCAAAATCAATGTATGGAACACATTAAGAAAATCACAGTGACACTGTTCATGAGCAGAAGTATTAAAATGGCTATGTTGAAAATTTGGTGAAAGAATTCCTAAAAATGACTGTTTTATGAGCGTGCATTGCTCAGTTCCTATGCATGCTCGTACGTTTCCGAATTTCAATATTTTCACTCCAGATTTTCAACATTGCCATTTTACCACACCTCCTCATGAGCAGTACAGCTGTCATTTTTCACATCCTGCCCAAAATGTGTTTCTGCCCATGTAGCGCACAATGGCGCAGTCGGTGTGCGAACTCAATGTATGGGACACATTAAGAAAATCACAGTGACACTGATCATGAGCAGAGGTCTTAAAATGGCTGTGCTGAAAATTTGGTGAAAAAATTCCTAAAAATGACTGTTTTATGACTCTGCATTGCGCAGTTCCTACGTACGCTCGTAAGTTTGCAAATTTTCAATATTTTCACTCCAGATTTTCAACATTGCCATTTTACCACACCTCCTTATGAGCAGTACAGCTGTCATTTTTCACATCTTGCCCAAAACATGTTTCTGCCCATGTAGCTCACAATGGCACAGTCGGTGTGCGAACTCAGTGTATGGGACACATTAAGAAAATCACAGTGTCACTTTTCATGAGCAGAGATCTTAAAATGGCTATGTTGAAAATTTGGCAAAAAAATTCCTACAAATAACTGTTTTATGAGCATGCATTGTGCAGTTCCTATCCACACTCATAAGTATGCCAATTTCCAATATTTTTCACTCCAGATTTTCAACATTACCATTTTACCACACCTCCTTATGAGCAGTACAGCTGTCATTTTTCACATCCTGCCCAAAACGTCTTTCCGCCCATATAGTGCACAATGGTGCAGTCGGTGTGCGAAATCAATGTATGGGACACAGTGAGAAAATCACAGTGACACTGTTCATTAGCAGAGGTTTTAAAATGGCAATGTTGAAAATTTGGTGAAAAAAATCCTAAAAATGACTGTTTTACGAGCGTGCATTGCACAGTTCCCATGCACGCTCGTAGGTTTGTGAATTTTCAGTATTTCCACTCCAGATTTTCAACATTGCCATTTTACCACACTTCCTTATGAGCAGTACAGCTGTCATTTTTCACATCCTGCCCAAAACGTGTTTCCGCCTATGTAGCGCACAATGGGGGTAACAAAAAGGTCATGCTGACAATTTATTGTGCAAATACCAGCAATCGCGCAGGGCATTAGGGTAAAGCACCATACATGCCAAACACCACTGCAAATACCTGCAAGCGAACGTTCGGCATTGACAAATGCTTGTTTATAAACTGTAGTGTCACAAAGTAGTGTCGCACTTGGGACACTTTCATGATTGTTTTTGCAAAAGTGTCTCAAATCACGACACTACTTTGCAAAACTATGTCTAAAATCACAGGAATTATTTGCCACCCTGCTGCAAAATAATGGTTTGGTCTTTTGGGCTGAAATCTGGAAGGAAGAAATTCAACATCCCACAGATGTGCCTTTTGGTGGTTTGGTGACAAAATATTAGAGGGCTGCAAAGTTACAGCACTCCAAAGTTGACTATTTTTCCCATAGGCTAACATGATGGCATTGGCCACGCCTTTTTGGGTCCATATCTCAAAAACGCACTGAGACAACTACTTTTCATCTGAAAAATGCTTAGGCCCCCAGCTAGCAGGCTAAGTACAAAACTAGCCAGAAAAGTAATAAATGATATGAAATTTAAATTTTTTTCTACGTCGTACAGTTCCTCAGATATAAGCAATTTGGTATTCCAAGTGTTAATTTCCTGCTCCGAGGGTCATTATACATACATTCTTTGTATTCACTGTGCTTCTGAATGCACTTTTTGGGGACAAACAGTGGCTGCATTTGTGTTACTGTTACAGTTAGTGTTTCCGCTTGCATTTCCGTGACCATTTGCGTTAGTGTCTCTGTTTACGTCGCTGTGTGCATTACCCTTTGTGTTTGCATTTGCGTTACTGTTACTATTTATGTTTCCATTACTGTTTTTTGTTTGCATTTGTGTTTACTTTTACATCACCGTGTGCATTACCATTCGCATTTGCGTACGTGCTTCCATTTGCATTTCTGTATCCTTTGGCATCATTGTTGCTGTTACCGTAAGCGTTTCGGTTTCCAATTGCATTACCATGACCATGCACATAACGATTTGCATTTGCTTACACGCTTGCGTTTCCACTTCCATTTCTATTACTGTTCCCTTTGGTGTCCTCCTTGCTGTTACTGTAACCATTTCTGTTTCCAATTGCGTTACCATTACCGAAGGGTCCCACGCTCATGCCAACACATTCCATTCACTATTTATACTGCACAGTCTCAAAAAGAAGGGAAATTCATGGCAAAATAACTCCAATTAATGAATCAGTTAGGGTTATTCCACAGTGACAAAAGTGAGGAAATTTGATGTTAGGGTTCCCACCCCTTGCACCCCACCCCCACACTGTCCCCATCAACAGAAATCAGGGTGTGTGTTGGGGTCATCAGTCCTAACTCTCACCCCATTCTCCTATACTGCACCACCTCAGCTTGTTTACACATGGGATGGGATGAGAATTAGGACTGACAATCCCAATGCACATACTGATGCCTGTTGGTGGGGTGGGGTGGGTGGGTGCAAGGTGGGAACCCAACATCGGGTTCCTTGCTTTGTCGCTGTGGAACAACCCTAATCTGATGCATTAAACGGAGTATTTTAATATATATATATATATATATATATATATATATATATATTTAACTTTGCTAGGGTTGAAGCAACAGAAGCAGGGAAATGAGAAGTTAGGGTTGCACTCCTAAGCCCCTACCCTACAACCCCACCCCCATCCTCCACACATCAATAGGCATTGGAGTGTGCCATGGTGTTGTTAGGCCCAGCTCTTACCCCATTCCATGTGTACAGAGCTGATATGGTACAATACAGGAGAATGGGGTGAGATTTTGACCTAACAACCCCATGGCACACCCTGACACCAGTTGCCTCCGCCTGTATTCCATGTGTTTCTGTGACTTTGATGCTTTACCTCACATACAGCACCACACCTCCTCTGTTTCATCCCACCCAGTTATTCCTGAACAGAGTATAGCCCAGTATAGCTGTGTCCCAGTCATGGTTTTCAGTGCACCATGACTCAGTAATGGTCACAATAGCCAGACTGGCCACTGCCATGATGGCCTCTAGGTCTAGAATCTTTTTTCTTTGACTTCTAGCATTCACACACTTGGCCTTCCAGATTTTGATTCCACTCTGCTTCTTGCTCCCTTTTTTCCTTTTTTCCCTCCCTCTTTACCACCTCTCTTTTTAATGATCCTGTTCCTTTCCTCCTTTACTGCTACCATTCTGCTGCCTTTATTAATTTGCACCCTGGGGGATTCCTCTCCTCTCAGGTGCACCTTGCTCTGTACATCAGCCTGAGGGGGAAGGTTGTTTCTGACTCCCCAATTCCTTCTGCCAACACCCTTGGCTAGTTTAAATGATCATTAAAGTAACATTTGAATTGTCCACTGAGGACTGCAGTTCCCCTCCTGCATGGATGCAGACCATCATCCCTGTATAGACCTTTATCTCCTCAGGTGGGTCCCCAGTCCCCAATGTTGTCAAACCCTTCTCTATGCACCATTCCTTCAGCCATGAATTGAAGCTCCTGATGGGGCTTTCTTTCTCCTGCCCCCTGTAGTAGACAGATAGTGCCTTAGCAGAAGCCACTGAGTGAACTACCTATATAAGGGCCCCTCCCCAGATCCCTAAACTCCCCCTGCACTATCCCAGCCCTGTCCCTAGCCAAATCATTAGTCCCTAGGTGGACAATTACATACAGATCTTCCTCCTATCCTGCTGCCCTAGCAATCCATGAGATTGGCATTCCATCCCTCTGGGCCATGGCACCAGGTAGTCACCTTACCTGCCTCTCTCCCCCTTTCCTATAGCCAAATATATCCTCCCTCACAGTTGAGTCCCCCACCAGAAGTTGCTTCTTCTTCCTCTACGGTCCTCTACCACCTTCCTTGGGGTCTCCATTATGTAGGGCTCCCACATTCTGCTTGGTCCCTGCCACAGGTGCTTCATCCAGGTAGTTCTGCCCCACCAGAGCAGCATAGGAATTTTGAAGTGGTACTGGTTGAGGAATGTGCCTCTATCTCATCTCCCCCAACCTTCCAGAGCACATCATAGTCCAGTTGATTTTTCCTCACTGGCATCCTCTGAGGTAATGGCTACAGAGGCTCCAACTGAGGCCTTACTGTTAACTCCATTCTGCACCTCAGAACCTCATACTAGAGTTGATTTTCCCTCTCTGAGGCAGCTAACTACATGGAGGCTGAGGAATCTGCTGACTCTAGCTCTTCGAAAAAGTATAAATTATTAGCATTGCCCAGCAGCCTGACTGAGATTGGCCAACCAAAGGTATGACAAAAATTCAGACTACAGTCTAATTACTCAGAAGGTATTTGAAATAAAAACATTTATGTGTGGCATTAAAGATCAGTTAGCCCAAGTCACAGATTTTTTTGTCTGAAGTTAAAGTGTCTGTGGACTCTCTTGGTGCTCAGGTCATGGAAGCGGAAACCAGGATCAGCACATGGGAAGACTGGGCTCACACAGCAGAGTGGCACCTGGCCCTGGTGAAATGGGAGGTTCAGGTCTTATGGGACAAGCTCAATGACCAAGAAACTAGGAATCGCAGGAATGTCTATCTTTTTTGTCTTCTGGAGCTGGCGGAAGGGTCTGATCTGCTCTCCATTTTGCAAAAGTTGCTTCCCCAATTATTGAACTGCTCCACTAGGATTCATGTCTTGAAACTGACGGGGCCCACAGGATGCCATTGGCCCACTGCCAGAGAACTGAAATGCTCATCTTCAACTGGAGATTTTCTGTTTGTTGCAGTATCAGGACCGTGAACATATCCTTGCCAGAGACAGGGGTCTTAAAGAGCTTTTGAAGCAAAGGTAAAGGAGTACACTTTAGCCTGATTTCCTCAAGAGGGTCCTGGACAAGTGTAAGACCTTCAACTGGGTCTGAGACCTTACTCGTGAGAGAGGCATTAAGTGATCTTTGGGTCCACTGGTTATCCTTCAGGTCACAGCTGGGCAACAAACATAATTTTTACATGCCCGACAGCAGCTCAGTAATTTACTTTATCAGTTTCAGGGCAAGCTACTATTGCTGGCATTTCATCCACCAAAGGTTGTCTGGACCTGAAGTCCCTGCACAGCATTGTCACCTCAAGGCAAAGATCCAGCACTTCATCACCTGCTGGCTCGTTATCACCTCATGTCACCTTGGATTCAGATGAACCAGCTATGGAATTTGGACCTGGATCAAGGGACTGATTCAACCTTTTTAGGCTTCCTGGCATCAGTCCCCACTCTGACACTAGTCATTTGTCACTTCATTAGTGTGAGGGACTATGACCAGTCTGGTCTTTTCTTTGGACATGGAGGTCAGGATTACTATTGTTTTTTTATTGAAGTATGCACAGGTTTCTGATGTATTTCTTCTCTGGTGGTGCACTTTTTGATTGCAGCAAGGTAAGTCACCTTGTGGGACTTGAACCTGGGGAACTTTTTGTATGGTTGGTTTATTGGAGGGAAGTGTCCATGTGAGGATGCTCGGTTTCTTTTGTATTCTTAGGTGGCCCATCTTAGCTTAGTCTCCTTTGCAATTTTTCTCTCTCCTAGTTTTGCTCCCCCTATTTGCTGTCACTTGGATGTGACACTTTCACCACTTGTCATCTTTTTTTTTAATTTAGTTAATATGTTCTCTGCATGGTGGCATGGTGATTTAGGGCTACAGTGTGAAACTATGCTATTGGTCTTTAGTGGGTGCCCTTGTTGTGGGATGGGGGCCAGCCCAGTATTGTTTCTATACTGGACTGTGCCTGTTCTTGTTGTTTTAATTTTGATCATTACCAGCGACTGTCTGAGTGGCAAGATCTTTGGCCCTTGGGTTCCTCTATATGGTTGGTGTGTATTAATTCTTTATGTGTATCTCTATCGGCAGCTGGACAGCCACTTTGTGTATGGATGATATGGCTGCTCAGATACAGCATGTTATTGGCGGAGGTATTTTGGCTTTACCAATTTTTTATCTGTGTCCCAGTGAGCTATATGGCTTGTGGTTGCTATTGATAGGCCTGTGAGTTTCTTTATCTCCATGCTGAGAGATCAGTACTGGTGTCTTACCCTGTGCTGGGGTTAGGGCCCTTCTTGTGCTGTACAGATGGTCTGCCACAATGGGATTAACAGTGTATGCTAAGTAGTATCTCGGGGAGGGGGGTGACTCTCTACTCTCATATGCACTCCATGAGGTGACATCTTCTTTTAGTTTTTTTCTTTGCATTTCTATGTATATCTCCAGGGGGTACTATGTTTTGATTTTGGGAGAGGGGAGGTGGTGATGGTACTATTTGTTGTTTGTCCTCGGTCTGGGCTGAGTGGTTTCTTGACATGCCACATTTTTATTGCATGATTTGGGTCCTACTTTTCCTGATTTATGTAGTTAGTGTACCTGTGCTTTTGGGGCTTTTGTTGTGTACTTTGTTATTCAGTTTTGTTTCAATGAGATAAACCTGTTGGCTTTTACGCTGGCATTGGCTCTGGGGAAGGGCTGTCCACGAAGGCTAGTAGGGGCTCATAGGATCTTTGCATGGTACATAGGGTGATTTTTTGGAATGTCTGTGGGTTTAATAGTCTGATTAAGCATAGAAGGACACTGGTACAGCTTGAGAAATTGGGAGGTCAGATCCTTTTCTTTCCAGAAAGCCATCTCTTGAAGCCTGAACTGGAAAAGCTGGGGAAGCTGTTTGGGGGAGGCAGATTTTTGCTGTTTCCAATTCCTCCTAAAGGAGGGGTTTAGCTGCCCTTTGCCCCAAAGGGGTTAACTGATGACCAGAGTTAGTATAGAAGGATAAGCAGGGATGATCGGTGTTGGTCAAGGGAACTTGCATGGCACTCCAATGGTATTGGGCTTAGTTTACAGACCTGAAGAAGCTGACCCTGCTTTCTTTAACTTACTATCTCAGACTTTTTTTGGATTTGGATACCTAAGAAGTTATATTGGAGGGTGATAGGAATTAAACAGTGGATCTCTTGTGTAATCACAGCAGCACTCCTGCCAGATTAGATGCCTCTGGTTCCTGGACTTTGCAGCAGTTAATGTTGGACCATGATTTACTAGATGTTTGGCACCTGGGGCATCCCTATGCTTGGGACTAAACCTTTTTCTCTCCACATCATGGAACCTACAGTTGGACTGATCTGTTATTAGCTTTCTCTACTGTTGTCAAAGGTTTTCTTAGTACTTCAATTTAATCCATCCTTATATCTGGCTATTCCCCAATTACCACTGCTTTCCATCAGGCGGGAGTGAGCACAGAGGCAAAGAGGTGCTGTTCATCACCAGTCTTGTGGGAGAGCCTAACCGTATGGACTGGCTGTGGCAGGAAGTTTGATTAGATTTGTCTAATAATGGCTCTGGTAATGTTGCTTCTAAATGGATCTGGGAGGGTCTGGAAGCATATGTTCATGGCAGAATTATTGCTCATGCTTCGGCTAGAAAAAAAGAATAGGATGAAGGAAGTAGAGGAAGTGGAGCATCGTTTGTTGGACTTAGAATCTAAACATAAGCCTGGCAATACTTCTCCAACTTTGCTGCAAAATGTGCGGATGGTCCAATGTAAGCTAAATATGCTCAACATACAACAGGCTGAATTCGGGATTTACTGAATCAGACAGGTGTATTAGGAGGGGAGAGAATGTGGGTCGCCTTCTCATTTACTGCCTGAAGCAGATGCCTGTGGAGTTCAAAATCCCTGGGATCAAGATGGGGTGGACCTTTTGTTGGATCCTGAGAGAGTGAACTCAGCCTTTAGAGTTCGTTATGAGGACCTTTACACCTCCAAATTAAGGGATCTGGAAGGCCAAGAAGAAACTGTCCAGGATTTTTGGGCTTCCTTTACCCTGCCCACATTAACTAATCTTCAGAGAAACAGTCCTGAAAGCCCCATTAGCCCTCAGAGGATTCTGCCATTGCTGCACTTCCAAATTGGAAGGCTCTGGGACACAACGGCTTTTCAGTGGAGCTCTATAATGTGATAGATGACCTATTGAATCCCTTGCTAGCTTCCGTGCTGCTAGCTGCTTGGGTAGGAGTGCTTCTGCTCTCCATGAATGATGCCACCATCTTGGTTCTGGTGAAGAAAGGGAAGGATACATGCCCCATCACTATGTTAAATATGGACTACAAAATACTGGTGAAGATTCCTGCCATTTGGCTCAGTAAGGTTCTGCCACTTCTAGTCCACCCAGACCAGTAAGTGTTTGTGGCAGGTAGACATGGGGTAGACCACATCAAGTGACTGGTAGGCTTGATGTGGGCTGCAGTGTTCAGTCCAGACACCATAGCAGATGTAGCATTGGATATTGAGAAGGCATTCAATTTGGTTGAATGGCCTTATCTTTTGCACATCCCCTGCAAGTTTGATCTAGCGGAATAATTTATTCAATGTGTTTATATTATCTGTGTGGAACTGTGGGTAGCTGTTCTCACTAATGGCTAGCTCTCACCTTTGTTTTGCTTAGGCAGAGGTAAAAGTCAGGGTTGCCCCAGTCTCTGACTTTGTTTGTTCTGGCCATTGAGCCCTTGACACAGAGGCTTCAGGAGCGGGAGGGACACTCAAGGCTTGGAGTTGGGAGTGAGCTTTACAAGCTGATGCTTTTTGCTGATAATATTCTCCTCACTATTTACACTATTCCAGTTTCCATCACCCTTTTAGGTTACTTTTCTGAATTATCTGCATCAAAGAATAACTGGGGTAAGACTGAAATCCTGCCTCTTAATGCTAAATGGTTAGATGCCATGCTGGTTGGTACAGGCTTCCACTGGACCAAGCAACCTCTACAGTGTTTAGGTGTTTTGATTTACCCCAGTTACATGGATTGGCCTTTGAATTGTCAAAAAAAAATGTACCCAGATGGCATCACCTTTATCTCTCCCTCTGGGGCAAAGTACAAATGTTACAGATGATGGTCCTGCCTATTTTGTATCTCATCAGATACTTACCATTGCAGTTTCCAGATTCTGTTTGGAAGCAGCTGGTGGCACTAGTTAGTACCTTTTTGTGTGAAAGGGTAGAGCTAGGTTGCCTGCTTTATGTATGATAGCTCCTTGGACTAAAGGGGGCTTTCAGCCACCCTGGTACAAGGGCTATTATTTGGCAGCTGGTTTCCATCACATATGACACTGGCTATATGCATTAAAGTTGTGGTTTGATGGGTATGTTTGGAGAGGTATATAGCAGGGGCCCAACCCCAGAATTGATACTTTAGGATGCAGCCAAGATAGTGCATAGTCACCCATTCAGCATTATGCCCTGTATGTCTGGAGGGAACTTCAGAAGGTGCTAGGCAAAATATGGGATGTCTCCCTCAGGCTATAGCCTTCATGGCATCACCATCCGCTTCATATTGGGGGGGCTTCAGTGGCTTAGACAGACTGGGTTGAGGGGTTACTCTGAGTTGGAGATCTTTTCTTGCCAATAACTCAGTATTTCCAGACTTTTTCGGATCTAAGGCAGCAGTTCTGCCACCCACTCACCAATGGAAATATTTTTAAATTTGCCATCCTTTAGCCCCTTTTGTGGGCACCAGGTTCAGTTCTAGCCAGAGGGCTGTGGGATGATGTTATGGGCCTGAAGTGGTGACAAGTTGAAGGGATTCCCTCCCAGATTGGGGGTAATTTACTGCCAATTGCTAGATGCTTATATGCCTTCTATGGATCAATTACACAAGACTTGGGAAAATCTTTTAGGCTTTAGGCTACACCCTCAACAATAACTACTGCTCCCCAGTATACTCACACCTATCCTCTACATTGCTTTGTCAGCTAAACACAACGTACAATTCCATATGCCATTTTATCCTCATTGCTCCTTACCGCTCCCATCACTGCTCTGTCTTCCAGACCCTAGCATGGATCCCCTTACAGGGCCAATTTGACTATGCCATAGACTGACCGGTGGACAGCTCTCTCCACAACCAGTGCGTGTCCCCCTATTCACCCCTACTTACAGACAGAGTGGTCTCTAGGAACCTCAGGGTCTCATCTATCCCCCCACTCAAAGTACCCCATGTCTAGACTATCATGGGAAAGCGAGCTTTCTCGATTGCAGCCCCCTTCCTATGGAACAAGCTCCCACTGTCCGTTCGCTCATCTGCCACCCACCATGCTTTTAAACAAGGTAAGGTAAGGTAAAATTTATTTATAAAAGGCACCCTTCCTAAGCTTAGGGTACCTTTACAAAATTTTCAACATAGCAATAAATTTAAAATCTATAATAATTAAAACACATTAAAACAAAACCTAAAGGACTGGCTCCTCATGGCTGCAGCCTGTCCCTGCTCCTTGCAAGGGTGTTAAAAGCTACCTCCAGCTATTGCCATTACTATCTTATGGCACTTTTCTCCTCTCAATATGCCTGTTTTCCACCCCTCCTCACCATGTCCTCTTTCCATATCAGCCCAAACAAAGACTCCCCTTACCCCCTGCCCCCTCTCTTTTTTTGACACCATAACCAGACCCCCAATCTCTTTAGCAAAATAAATGTACTGATCTACCTGAAGCTACATTACATATCATCCTTCCTGTCCTCCCTTTCCCCAACCCCCTACTTTTTTGACCAACCCTGACCCCCCTTTTTTCTACAACTAATGTCTCCATGCAAGTGTTGTACTGTCTGCTGCCACTATGGATTGTTACAGTTATTACGTTTGCAGGAGCCCCTGTACTTTAGATACATATATTATGTGTTTATCTGTATAGCTGCACAAACTGTATGATACTGGTACCACTGCATCTTATAGACTGTTTATATGTGTAATCTGTATAAACTATCATATTGTATACTTATCACTTGTTTATACTGTCCTAAACAATGCATACTTGTGTTTTCAGCCACCCCCAATTGGGGTGGGCATTGTTGTACTACCTATTGTAGGAACTATTCATATACATGCTGTTTCTCTGCCACTATAGTGCCCAGGTTGTGCCTGAAAATGGTCCTCTGGATCAGTGCACCTACCCGGTCACCAAAGACATAAATGAATAAATAAATAAATAAATAAATAAATAAGAATGTCAGTGCTGCTGGGCTAGTGCATATGGTTACTGCTGCGACACAAGTAGGAGGCTTATAGCAACTCAAAACTCTTCATCTGTGGTACCACACTCTTGTATTTTTGTATAAGTTGCATATGGCTCCAAGCCCAATGTGTTAGCATTGTGGCCAGCAGGAGGGTACATTACTTAATATCTTGTGGCAGTGTCCTAAACTTCAGACCTGGTGGTCCCAGACCCTAGCACTGATGGAGAAAACCCTAGCCCTCACTATTCCATGGGATGTCTCTTTAATAGTCCTTGGGAATACTACTTGTTTACCTGCACTGTATAAATCACAGTGTGCCTGGTTTCTAGCAGCTATTGCTGAAGCCAAGAGGCTTCAGCTTTGCTTGGGGAAGACCAATAGGTCCATAACATTAGTGAGTGGATAGACAACATGTTTAAATTGGCAAGTTATGAGAGGTTATTATATATTGCAACTGGCAGGAGTCACTGGTTTGAAGAGGTTTGGGGTTCTTTCCTACACCCTCTTAATGTAGGGGAGCCCTGGATATCTCCCCATTCTGTGTTTGAGCCTGTGGCTTATTTTCCTTGTGAGCCTTTGTTTTGTCATGCCTCTAGGTATAGTATGTTCCTCCATGGATTAAGCCTCTCTTCATTAAGCTGGCTCTTTAGTGCCATTTTTCTCAACATCAGCATTTTTTTTTTGTTCTCTTTTATACGTTACCTCTTAGTTATTTTTTTGTGGTTATCAGCTTTGTTTTATTTATTTATTTATTTATTTATTAGAATATCGGAATTACAATCCTTTGAGTGATAGACTCATTTCCAAAGACTCCTCGTCGGAGTGTATGTAGCAGGCTAGATTTGCATTTGAATATGGTTCCTGTTTTTGTTATAATGTCCACCTTGTTATGGGCTTTGCAGAGTTCATTATTGTGGTAGGTCTTTCACTTTGGCAGATTTTTTGACCTTTTTGACCTCTGCTAGTGGCACCTGCACTTCTTGATTGTCATTCTGGATTGTAACAAGCTGTCTCTTTTATGGTATATGTTTAATCTCCATAAATTGTTTCAGTCTGTAATCCAAGGAGCATTTGTGTTCACTCCAGCTAAAATGGGAGATTATACTTATGATGTTTATTGCTATACAGTATGTTCTACTTTGTGGTGTGTATTTCAAATACCTCAATAAAACATAAACTGTAAAAAAAAAGAAAGAATGTCCACCAATCTAAACCCACTTGAAAACATCATGGGAACCTGGAAAACAGCAAGGGCAATGTTAGAACATATGTGGTCTCACAAACCTCAAAAATACCTGGGACCTCCACCTGCCCAGGGCCTTAATCTACCTGTCAATAAGCCCCTGGGCCTTGGCAGTTGTGCCCCTATCCGAATGAGTGAGTTATGAATTCCTTCGTGTTCAGACCTCCTCTGTCTACAGTCACACCCAGTATGTGTCTAAACCGGTAGGCCATGACTGGGGTGCCATCTGCATGCTGCAGGAAGGATGATCCAGTGGGCAGTGGGAGGCATATGTATTCTGACATCATGGCCCTCATGTCCCACTTGGATCCCCCAAGGGCTTGCATTGATCACATGCAATCCAAATCTTCTTCATCAGTCTTGTTCCTGTGGAGCCTTACAAACATACATTCTAATGCCTCAGTCATATCTTCATCCTGAAGGCAGGAGGAAACTCTGCCTTTAGTCAGCTGCACCATCTCAGAGACCCAGAAGACCTCACATAGTGTCAGTAATAATGGAGCCTTGAACAAAGTGACTTTGAACTGTGACCATCAAACCAACAGCAAGCCTCCCACATCTTTGCCAGTGTACCTGGGCCAAAGAGGCATGCCAATCAGCCTGCATTGGGGCTGCCTTGCTCCAGCCTTCAGTGATCTTCTGAACCATGGAGGCTTGAGTGATGTCCATAAAACCTAGCACCTAGGAGAACCATGACAACCCCGCCAGGTGTTGTTCAACTATGCTGAGCATCAGAACCCTGCTCTTTGCTATCATGATGTAGCTACATTACTGCTCCTTGGCAATCTGCCAGCTGTGTGTCCAACTTGACTTCACCCTGACAGTGCGGATATGTTTCACTTCTCAATAGGCTGCCCTGGTCAAGGGCATGATGGAATTATTCATCCACTCCCAGGCCTCAGAATTAGTGCCTTTCAGAAGAAGGATAAAGCCTGAGATGTCTCTCAGTCCACTGCTGGATCCAGTTCCCTGAACTTCTGCTACTGGGAAGGAAATAAAGCATCAGTAATACCATTTTCAACACCAGTGATGTGAACAGCTTTGAAATGGATGTTAAGCAGCATATGCTGGTGGATGAAAATCCTCATTAGTTCACCCATGGGCCTTTGACCCTAAGCTTCCCATTATGATATAGAACACATTAATGTTATCGGAGTGAAAATTAACCTTCTGTATTTAAACTGGTGTCCCTAGACTAGGAGTGTGACCACTATAGGAAAAAACATCAATAGGGTGACTTGCTTTGTGTGCTCCACTTCCACCCAACTTGGTGGCCAGCCTGAGGTGCACCATGCTTCTCTGAAGTAGGCCCTAAAACCCAACCCTTGAGATGCATCCATGAACACTTACAGTTCCTCACTGTCTACTGTCACAGGCCACATCGATACTCCATTAAAGTGCGTCAGAAAGGCATTCCAGACCACAGGGTCTTCCCTCAAGCCTTCTGTCATGCATATGTATAGGTGGAACTATCAGGCATTTGCCCCCAACTGCACCATGCACTGTAGAACTGTTTACCTTTTAGAATAACACTGCAGATGAAGTTCAGATGGCCTATCAACTGCCACATCTCCTTTAGGATAATCTTCTTAGCTGACTTCATTTGGCCCAGAAGATTCCTGACAGCATTACTCTTGTCCTGGGGCAGCCAACATGCATGTGATTTCAAGTCAAGTCTTGATGCTCACGAAAGATAATATGGGTTGGGGAGTTCCACTTTGCTGAGGGCCAGTGGGACTCCAAAACTATGGCACAACTGCTTGAAGATCTCCAACCTGAGTACACAGTCTTGGGAATTGGCCAGGCCTATGACAGGAAATCATCCAGATAATGAATAATCTCCTGCCGCCTACATAGAACATAGAAACATAGAATTTGATGGCAGATAAGGACTGCTTGGCCCACCCAGTCTGCCCATTTCCCTACCTAATGGATAGCTGCAGATCCTAGTTAACCAGCAGCCTACTTCTTCCTACCCCACCCCTAAATTGTCTTATGACTGTCCCATGCATGCTTGAATTCCACCACTGTTTTTGACTCCACAACCTCCTCCATAAGGCCATTCCATGTATCCACAACCCTCTCTGTGAAAAAATACTTCCTTAAATTACCTCTGAGCCGCCCCATCTTCAAATTGTGCCCCCTTGTTCTTGCACACCTCTTTTTTTGAAAGATGCTACCCTCTTGGACTTTGTTGATTCCCTTGAGGTACTTGAAAGTTTCTATCATGTCCCCCTCTCCCTCCTTTCTTCGAGGCTATACATATTAAGCTCCTTAAGTCTCTCTTCATATGTCTTCCGGTGCAGACCCTGCACCATTTTAGTTGCCCTCCTCTGGACAGCTTCCATCCTGTCTATGTCTTTGTGGAGATTGGGTCTCCAGAACTGCACGCAGTACTCCAGATGGGGTCTCACCAGCTGTCTGTACAGAGGGATAATAACTTCCTGTTTTCTACTGGTGTTGCCTCTCCCTATGCATCCCAGTATCCCCAGCCCTCCTTGCTGCCCTCTCACATTGCTTGCCCACCTTTAGGTCATCTGAAATGACTACCCCCAGGTCCCTTTCCAATTTTGTTGTTGTTAGTATCTCACCCCTCATCGTGTACTCTTCCCCTGTGTTTTTGTTTCCCTGGTGCATTACCTTGCACTTCTTAGCATTGAATCTAGCCTGACTTCTCTTTCTCTGTCCAATGTAAGAAATGTTCAAACACTGCACAGGCTACTGAACACCCCTTGGACATGCAGTTGTCCACATAGTACTGTCCTTCAAACTTCACTCACAGCATTCCTTGGTCACTGGGTAGATGGGGAATAGCCGTAAGGGTGACTCGATATCTGTTTTGGCCATAGTGGCACATGTCCCACTGTGTACACTGCCTCAACTGCCATGTCAAAGAAGCATACTGAACCATGATAAAACACAAGTTGATATGGTAGTTCACTGAGTCATCCTTAGGAAAACACACTTGTTTGATCATATGATACTCGCCTGGGACTTCCTTGGGCACCATATCCATCAATGAAACTCGTAAACCAGGAACTGGTGGGGAGGAATATGGCCCACTGATCCTTCTAGGCTCAGCTCCTGCTTATTTTTTTCTTACTTTTATTTTTTTAAGGTTAATAATAAGGTTGTAGAGATCAGGAAAAGCCCAATGACCCATAGGTTCTGTTCTTCCACTATTTCAGTGGTAGTAAGTCTACAGTATACACCGTTTCTCTCTATGTATCTATCTAGTCTTTGTCTGAAATCATTTATTTTTTATTTTTGATGATTATGACTTCAATAGATAGACAGTTTCATAGAGTTATTACCCTCCGGGTATAAAAATATTTCTTCATTTCTGTCTTGAATGAGCTTTTTTTGATTTGGAGTACAGGACCTCTTGTCCCACTTCCTGAATTTATCCTAGAGCACCTGGGGTCCATCCCAAGCAGGATTCATGCTCTCTGCTTCACATCCCTGCCAGAAGGCCTTCCTGGGATCCTACAGCCAACCGTGACGCCACCCACCAGTAGATCCACTGCCTCATAGTCTAAGTACTGCTCCAACCAGGGCCTAAGCTTGCCCACCCTTACTGGAATGGGTAGGCATGCTATAATCAGGCTTGCCTTGCTTCTTCTGAAAGGGATGGTGCCTGCTATGGTGCAGCTTGCTAGGTTTGCACTAAGAGAAAGTCTGCTTTTGACTGCTTGTGATGGGGTATCTACATGATGTTTTGTTGCAAGACCCTCAATTGAAACCAAGGTATGCCTGTGTCGAGAAGCCACCATGCTCTGCTCTGCTCTTTTGGACTGGGACACTTTAATTGTCAGACCACTATCAGTGTGAAGAACTCCCGCGTCCATTCAGAATCTCCACCAACAAAGGCATGCCCAACACAGTCCACTCCTTTGGAGGATCATACTGGATGTGATAGTAGGATTCCTAATCATATTTTAGCTAGTTGAAGCCCTGTGCAAGGTCACTGGCACCTGCCACTGGTTTCAGTCTAGCCAGATGCCATCTTATGCTGCTGGATTTGAACTGTAACAGTGAGCCCAACCAAAGCTTCTAGCAGTTTGTCCAGGTTGTGGTCAGAGGAGGGCAGTGCCACTGTGGTCTTGGGCAGCTTGGGAGGGGGGGGGACTGGCTATGCTGGCCCAACCAGTGTGTGGGGCTGGAAGGAAAGAGAAAGGTGGAGCCTCAGGTGAAGCTCTTTTTAACCCCTCACTGTCCTCCCCAAGCTGGATGCCTCTGCCCTGTGGGAGGCCAAAGTGGTTCCCTCCCTGGGGATGGTGCACGAACTTGTTCCCATCCCATGTGGGTTGAAACCCTGCATGCCAATCTGGAGGTCAGGTTTTAGGGAAGGAGCCACAGACAACGGTTTGTCTGCTGCAAAGTTTATGCAGACTGTTTAATTTCCTGTTTTTTACCCACCACACTGACAGAGACATTTTAATGGGGGTGAGGGTCAAGTGATACCTTGATGCAGTTTTCTGTGGTATACAGATACAGACATAAGGGCAAGTTGCATAGATTTCCAGTTTTCAAAATAGGACAGCAATGTCCAGTTTTCAAAGCTCACATATCGTATAGTTGCTAGCTTGAGTGAGTCATAAAGAATATTGAAAGATTGTGCTAAGAATTCTAGGAAGTCTGGTTATGTGTACTCTTGAGGAAGCACTACTGACAGCCCTGTAGGCTCCAGGAAGATATAAAATTTGTCCGGTAGATATTCATTTGGAAGTCAGAAGGATCAACACATTTATTTAGTGTGATCTTTCTACTCTGATGGTTAATTTTAATACTATTTTAATACTATAGTTTAAACCCTTTCTGAATGTGCCTTTGGTGGTGTCTGATATTGAGAACCTAAGTGTCATTTGTGGGTATCCTGTCTGTTTTGGTAGGTGCTTTATTTTCTCTGTTAAACAACTGAGCATACCTATTGCCTAATACTTTATAGTACATTGTATCTTTTTGCTCAGTCTCTAATTTTTCTCTTCTTTCTGCAATGTTTTAGAACTGTTTAGTTATTGTGGCAGAGGTGTGGTACTGTGTTCTTTCTTGTAGTTCAAGGTGCTTTTGGAACTGCTGATTTCTATTGGTTTAAACAATTACATTTTTCTTTTCTGTTTTAAAAAAAGCTACATCAACTTGGTATGTTGTCACCTGTTTGTTGTTGCTAAGTAGCAGATGTTTTTGCATTGTGCTCTGATTCTGTGATAGAATCTGTATTAGTAGAAGGTAGATTATTGTAGTTACCTTTTGATTGTAAGGATAAAGAGCTTAGATAGAAGTGTATGTATTTTCAAATATTATAGGGGAACAGTGGCAGGATTTTTAGGACAGTAAATTAATAAAAAGGGAACTAGGAGAGCTTCAGTAGCAGACAAGTAGTTGAATTGCAGTATAATGTGGGGAGTGGTGCAATGCAGTGGCTGTGGGGCAGCCATATTCAGGCAGACCTTCTGGACACTGAGGTGCTGCCCTATCTGCATGCATCTATCTGGACTGCAGGATGAGGTAGCCAGACTCAGAGTGGAAGTAAACTGGGTCAGGAGTACCATCACCCCTATCCAGGGACCACCCAGTCCAATGCAACTGCCTCAAAGGATGCCGAGAACGAGGAGCACTTGGATGACAGTGGGCTCAGGGAGGTTAGAGCAGTCAGGCAGAGGCACATCCCAGATCCTATTCCACTCAAGAACTCATATGCCACACTGGCAAATGAGGACAACCAAATACAGGTACCCAGAGAAGTGGAAGGAAAGGATGTGGAGGTTAGCCAAGGAGGTGACCTCAGCGAGGAAAGCAGTGGACCCCAGAGGAGGAGGAAGCGAATCCTGGTGGAGGACTCCATCATAAGAGGGATCCAGCTAGGAACACAGGAGGGGGAGGACAGGGAGGTGAGGTGCCTACCAGGTGCCACGGCATGGAGGGATGGAAGGAAGATCCTAGGGATCACTGGGAAGGCAAGACGGAAGTGTGAGCTGGATGTCTTTATCCACCTAGGTACTAATGACCTGGCAAATGGGGAGCCAAAGGAAGTTCAGGAAGAGTTTAGGAAACTGGGGAAGGGTCTCAAGCAAGTAGCTACTTCTGTCACTTTCTCAGAAGTACTACCTGTGAGAGGCAAGGGAGAGCATAGGAGTGCATGCACCAGGAACTTTAACTCATGGTTGAAGAACTGGTGCTCATGGTTGAAGAACTGGTGCTGTGAGGAAGGGTTTGGATTCATTGGTGACTGGGGACCCACCTGGAGGGATGGAGGTTTGTTCAAGCCTGATGGCCTGCATCCATCCTGGAGGGGAATCCAAGCACTCAATGAAAAGTTTAAATGCTACATTGACAAGCATTTAAACTAGGAAAGGGGGTGGCAGGCCAGCAAGGAGGGTACCTACTTGCTCACCCCCACAGCTAGCAGTGGAACCAGTGAACCAGAGGAGTAGCTAGCTCTGCAAAGCAGTGTGCAAAAGATGGAGATTAGTGCCCAAGAGGTGGATAAGCAGAAAAGGGGCAAAATTCAGCAGATGGGCAGACAGCAAGGAGAACCAGGGATAAATGACAACCAAGGAAGGGGCTGGAGTAGAACAGTGAGACAGTCTAGGGAGGTCAAATCATGGAAAGCCATGTGTGCAAATGCCAGGAGCCTTAGCAACAAGATGAAAGATCTGGAGGCTGTCATGGTGCAGTCAGACCTGGACATTGTAGCCATCACTGAAACCTGGTGTAATGATACATGACTGGGAGATGGCCATACCTGGCTACAACATATTCAGAAGAGACAGAGCAGGCAGGAAGGGAGGAGGAGAGGCACTCTATGTGAAAAATTACATAAGGGCCACAGAGATCCAGAAGGAACAAAATGGGGGAGAGATACTGTGGGTTAAGCTGGAAAGGAAAATGGGGACAGCCATCCGCACAGGTGTGGTCTATAGACCACAAGCCAAGGAGGAAGAAACAGATAGGGAGCTGATGCTAGCCATCCAAAGGATGGCAGACAAGGGTGAGGTAGTACTGGCTGGAGACTTCAATATTCCAGACGTGGACTGAAGCATCCCAGCAGCAGCATCAACTAAGAGCAGATTTATTCTGGACTCCTTCAGGGTGCCTTCCTCAAGCAACTGGTCATGGAACCAACTCGGCAGAGAGCAATACTGGACCTTGTGCTCACAAACAGGGACAGTGTGATGGGGGTAACAGTGAGGAGCACCTGGGAAACAGTGACCTCAAGTCATTGTGGTTTGAAATCACAGAAAGAGCAGAACCAAACCACACAAAAACACGTATCCTGGATTTTAGGGGGCAGACTTTGGGAAAATGGGGAGATACTAGAAAGAGGCATTAAGGGGAATGGGACAGGAATCAGGGGTTGAGGAACAGTGGGCAGTATTTAAATGGGGATTACAAGAACAACAGAATTATGTATTAAGCAGGTTAGCAAGAGGAAAAGGAAGAGAGACCATTATGGTTTTCCAAAGAGGTAGCAAAGAAAGTGAAAGCCAAAAGATTGCATTCAGGCAATACAAAAGACACAGGCAGAAGGGATAGGAGAAGTACCAGGAGAAGCAAAGGGAGGCAGGGAGGTCAGTAAGGGAAGCCAAAGTTCAGACAGAAGAACACATTGCAAAATCAGTGGGTAGAGGGACAAAACCTTTACAGGTACATAAGTGAAAAAGAAAGACAAAGGAGGGATAGTGAGACTGAAGGGGAGGATGGGGCGCGTGGAGGATGACAACAGTAAAGCTGACATACTGAACAGGTATTTCTGCTCAGTCTTTACTGAGGAAGAGGAGGTAATGGGTCTGAAGGGAGTACAAGGGTGAGATTGGTGCAGAAATGGACACAAGTCCCTTTACATGAGAAAGGGTCCTGAAGGAACTGGAAGTAATAAGAGTTGATAAAGCAATGGGGCCAGATGGGGTGCACCCCAGGGTCCTTAAAGAACTAAAAGAGGTGGTGGCTGAACCTCTGGCTATCCTGTTTAGCTGATCACTGGAAACAGGGGAGGTACCCAAAGACTGGAGGACAGCAGACGTAGTCCCCTTATACAAAAGTGGGAACAAAGAGGAAGCAGGGAACTACAGACCAGTCAGCCTCACCTCGGTAGTGGGGAAGATCATGGAAGCACTACTGAAGAAGAGATTGGTGGAACATCTGGTTGTCAATGGACTACAGGACCCAAGGCAGCATGGTTTCACCAGGGGAGGGTCAGACCAACCTCATTGAATTTTTGACTGGGTGACTAGGGAGGTGGATCAGGGGAGGGCAGTGGACATGGCCTATCTGGACTTCAGCAAGGCCTTTGACACTGTGCCACATAGAAGACTATTACACAAACTGGGGAATATGGGTGTGGGCAGGACAGTAGTGTGGTGGGTAGGTAACTGGCTGGGTGGCAGGACACAGAGGGTGGTGGTAAATGGCTGTCACTCCACAGAGGGAAGAGTGACCAGTGGGGTACCACAGGGATCAGTGCTGGGACCGGTCCTATTCAACATCTTCATCAGTGACATGGTGCAGGACCTAGAAGGCAGAATTTCACTGTTCGCTGATGACACAAAGCTCTGTAACAGAGTAGACACACCAGAGCATGTAGACAGAATGAGAAGCGACCTGCAGAAACTTGAAGAATGGTCAGGGGTTGGCAGTTGAAATTCAATGCAAAGAAGTGCAAGATAATGCATATGGGGCACAAAAACCCTGGCACAATATATCAGTTGGGGGGTGAGGATATAGCATGCACCAAGCAGGAAAGGGATCTTGGGGTTATCATCTCTGATGACCTCAAGGTAGGAAACAGTGTGACAAGTCAGCAGGTAAAGCAAATAGGATGCTGGGATGTATAGGCAGGGCATTACCAGCAGGAAAGGGAGGTCATAATTTAGCTATACAAGACACTAGTGAGGCCCCACCTGGAGTACAGTGTACAGTTCTGGAGACCATACCTACGTAAGGACATAGACAGGCTAGAGAAGGTTCAGAGGAGGGCAACAAAGATGGTGCATGGATTGCATCACAAGCCCTTTGAAGACAGGTTGAAGGAACTGAAGATGTACTCCCTGGAGGAGAGGAGGAGAGAGGTGATGTGATAGGGACATACAAGTATCTTACAGGAGGAACAGGATGCAGGAAAATACTATTTTTAAGTGAAAAGATGTTCCAGGACTAGAGGGCATGGGATGAAGTTGGAGGAGGACAATTCAGAGGAAACATGAGAAAGAATTTCTTCACAGAACGGGTGGTGGACAAGTGGAACACCCTGCCAGAGGAAGTGGTGGGGGCTGAAACAATCACGGGATTTAAGAATGCATGGGATAGACATAAAGGAATTCTGGAGGTCAGGGGTAAGGTACAACAGACTTCTAGGAAAACAAACTGAACTTACAAGCACAAATGGGCAGACTGGGTGGGCCATAGGCCCTTATCTGCTGACACTGTCTATGTATCTATGTATCTATGTATTGTATGTTTGTAGCAATTTAATCTAGCTTTACTATAAGCACATTTTATTCTAATTAATAGTTGTTTGCCAACCCGTGGATGCTTGAAATAAAAGTATTTTTGTAAAGTCACTGACAAGGTTCTGTGCGGAGGAGGAAGCACTTCCATGTTACTCCACCTAGACAGGATGATGGGAGTGGAAAGCAGCAACTGTTTCTATCAGGTATAATTCCTGTCTCAACACAAATTTCAGACCATGTTTAACCTGATCTAACATTTATATCAAGTTTCAGCAGTTTGTATCCACAAGGAGGAGGAGGCGGTATAGTGCAGTGGTTTAAGGCTCTGAGCTGTAAACTTGGAGACCTGGGTTTGAATCCCACAGCCCCCACTTGCATACTGTGTGACCCTGAGCAAGTCACTTAACTTCCTGTGCTCCCAGGTTGAACCTGTAAACAAGCTTCAGCTTAGTGTGTCTCTCCTGGTTAAAAAAAAAAAAAAAAAAATTGGATCTAACCTACCAACAAACAGATTAAAATGTTGCAAACGTGAACAACCTTTGAAAATATTTGTAGCAGGGGAAAAGCCTTGTACTTGACATTTTGGGGCAGTTCATAACATAACTACAGTAGAAGTTACTTCCATGTTAGGGATTTTTAAAAATTATGTCCTTAATCTTGGCTGAAGCAATATTTTGCCTGAAAAATATATCCAAATGTGAAGACAAACATTACATGCTACAACATTAATGTAATACCTGAAGAATTAACCATTGAACTGGATTGCATTTCAGTTTTTATACTAGTGCACATCCATCAGGTCACCATCCCTGTATTACTTGGTTATTATAATGGGGTGTACAGTGGCGGATCCAGGATTTTACAATGGGGGTGCTGTGGTGGTCTGTGTACTTGATATGCGACTTTTTGACATTTTTTATCCTTTGTATTATCTTTTCAATTAAATTTTTGTCTGAAAGTATAAATGTAATCTATAATTTTGATTGTAGATTTTCTTACATTCAGTATATTAAACTTCTCCAGCAAAGTGAACTGCAGCAGTAGCAAGCAAGTAAGTTGCAATGGGGTGCACTTACACCCTTTAAAACTCCCTAGATCCACTACTGGGGTGTACTTTCAATAGAATATTTAAAAATGTGTTACTGACCATGCATTAGGTAAGTGAGGAATGAAGGCTGGGTCTATGTATAGCTAACGGAATTTTAATCTGGTGAGTACTTTATGGACAGTTGATTAAGTGGAGCACACAAGTCCTTCTAAAGCTGTCAATATTAATTAAGTATGAGTCCTTTGTTATTCCCACTGCCCAGGGACAAGAGTCTGCTACCAAAGCTAGTGAAGCATTTTAAAACACTCAGAGCAGTGCAACCAGTTCTCTTTGTCTCCAAATTTTGTATTAATTTATTTAGGAAATCAGAATTACAACCCTTTGAGTCATAGACTTGTTTCCAAAGGCTCCAAATCAGAATAAAACATAGACATTCATACAGTACATACATAGAATAAATGTGGGTGAGCAACCATACAGAGTATAAGTACAATGAGCATGGGCTAATGCCTATACATTTAGTAGCTAAAACAGGGCAGAAGCGGTTGACATGTTTACCTAATGAGCAGTTAAGACCTACAGTATACAATTGGTAGCTAAAGCAATGCATAATATGAGTTGGTAGTAAGCCACCTCAGGCAGGCCTTGTCCTATACATAATACAATGCATTCATAGTCCAGTGTAACTATATGGTAACTGAGGGAGGTGAGAAGCCTGTAGGCTAGAAATAGTGAGGGCTCTCCACTGCCTGACCAAGGGTGGGTCGTGGCCTAGTGGTGTGGTATTAGACTGCTGTATTAGACTTGATTATCCTGTAGGAATGCACCACACATATATCAATATTCTTGAGTGGGCAGCCAATTTAGCTTCCAATTACTTTACAAGACTATAGTGCTAACTTGTTCTTGAGGTTTTGCTAAAGCAACAACAGACTCATTTGTTCAAATTATAGTTTGAAATTTAAAGCTCAGTTTATTTTTTACAAAAGGAATATCACATAAAAGTACTGCAGCTTTGAGTGCATTAATTCATTTATTTGTCTGTTAGTATCTATTACTATAGTGCTTGTTTTCTGGTGGTGTCTTACCTCTAGCTCTGATCCAAGGTCTTCTCCTAGTCAGATCAGTACCCCCATTGACCACAGTGCTTTGTCCCACTTGTTTACCCCCTGGGGATTGGGTCACATTTCTAACCATCTCTCCTTATGGTTTACTCTGGCCAAACTTGAATCGCTACAGTGTGGTCTCTGTAGACCAGTCCATTCAGAGTGCCTTGTGGATGTGGATGATGACAGACTCCACTTGTCATCCTGCATCCAATGGGATTTTTCCCTGATTCTGCCCCACCCACCTCCATCAGCATGCACATGCATGTTTGTGACAGTACTGGGTGGGGATGCCAGGCAGTATGCAATTTTTTAAGAATTTTTTTTCTGTGTTTGAATTTAGTGCTCATGAAAGATGCTGGATTAACAGCATTGGAACAAGAAGTCCTCCATTTATCCACATGACAGGTACAGCACAGGTGATCACAGTTCAAGTTTCTCCACACTGCCCTGCCAATGTTCCTCAACATTGCCATAGAGGGACCACCACATAGGTGAAAGGGTACTTCAGGCTCCATGCACATTCAAGTTTCAGCCTCTGATGTGAGACTGCCAACAAGAGTGCCAATAAGTGCCAGACAGCATGTAGTTTCCCACACTGTTGAAGACACCTCCATCAAGTCTCTTCATGGTATCGCTGTATGAGTGGCGCTGTGTTGATCCCATCCCTAGGAGGAGAGCATCTGAGCAGATGTTATGAATCCTCCCTGCCAGCATCCCTCCTAACATCCTGGGCTCAAGGTGCAAACCCTGGTGAACAGCATGCCAGAGCAGTCCACCACCACTTAACACCTTGTAGCAAGCTAACTTTGGGTGAATTTAGAAGACTTTGCTGTGTCCTTAGTTTGGTTTCTGTCAATCTTGTTATGTTTCATGTTATTAAAATATGAAAATAAGTTGTATATTATGACTGACATTGAAAGCAAGATCTACATAACTATAGCTCAAACCAGTCAAAACCACCTGGTGTTCTTTATGCATGATCTATGAGTCTCATTCAATTTACGTACCTAGCTGATCTGGTCCTTTAGCCATTCTTCCTTGTAGTTTATAGTACATTATAAAACACCTGCAAGCTACAGCAAAGGATGTGCTACCAGAAAGAGATCTCCTTTTAACAAAGGAGTGGTCCATGCATTCATCCTAAAATATTATATGATATCTGCTACATTAACATATGGTTCATTAATCTATTAATAAAAGAAACATGCCTGAACATAAGTGATGAGGGAGTTTTACTTTCTATGATCAGAAGAAGGGAAACTTTTGCTGAGATAAAATCTACAATAAATGTGCTTTTACCAGTAGATTTTCATTAACTGTAATTAATGTTAACACCAATGAACTTTCTTGGTTGAAAGACTTAGTCTGAGAGTTTTCACCCATGAGATATGAACTATAAAGCAAGTTACTGTGCAATGTGAATTTTTACATCCAAATTACAAATATGAGTACAGTGAATTTTAATCTCAGGAGATATCCTTCCTTTTAAATGCTGGCATTTGCACAAGACTGAACTGATATGGATCAGTGATCAGTAGTAATTCTAAACAAGTGCTCCTGCCAGTATTATTCAAAGAGACCGCATTCTAAAGTTTATAAAATGTGCCTTCAAAGTTTCTGTAATTAACAAATGTTAGAGATCACTAGCAACAAAAACATCAATTTTGTCTTCTTTATAATTATCCTTTATTAGGTATTTAAGTAAAATAAGCCTTTATACCATTATCTTGTAAACAGATAAACATTGTGAAGTATATGCATCAGCACATAAAATGATGTCACCAGGTTTGTTTAATTGTAATGTTCAGTTCAATTGATATCACTGGGTCCCAGAACTCCATAGTGCTTTTACAAAATGAGTATTGGGCAGGAAAAGATTGCATTAGTATGGGGCCCAAAATAAGAAAAAATAATATTGTTTCAATACAAACACACAAAACAGTACACTTGAGCAGCTAAGCAGACTTCATACATGTCCACATTTAAAAGTATAATCAACAGATGTTATGTCCCCTTTAATTCACAAGATTTGAAGCTCTGCTAGAAAGATTGTAACATGTTTCACAACTTCCCTCTTCACAAGGACTTCACAAAGTGACCCCAATGTTCCTAATTTTGGGTGAAGAGAACTTTGCAAAACAGTTTGGGGTGTTTCCCTTGTGAAGAATTGTCTACTTTTCAAAGGGTGAATAACTGAACAGGTTACATGGTGTGCACAAGGCTGAAAAAGTGCTTTCCTGGAAATATTTTCCTCAGTTTACTCTCATTATTAGCTGCTGTGACTGGAAGTGAAGTGAGATGAGGTGGGGTGGGGCATAATGTTCCTGTCAGAATGATATAGGAATTACTGCAACCACAGGTGTGGGCCACAACTGTTTCTAAAGATTATGCCTGTCTGACATGTTAGGTCAATAATTGGCTCGAGTGACTGAAGTTCTGTGCAATAGAGTAGACTCCTGACTAGGAGGATGAAGTTTGAAGTGACTGTAGCTAGACACACTGGAGTATCAGTGCCTAGTACACACTTTATTTCATTTCTTTTTTAATTTATTTTGTTAACAAGGTGCACTAACTAGAGCAGATTCCTGTAACTACATGGGAGATGAGGTAAGAACAACAAGGAATGCAGGCTCAAAAGTAAAGTATAGGGCAGATTTACTTTTATATTATAATTACTGGGCAACCATTTTTCATACCAAAACCTGAGTGCATGTTTTCGCCTATAACCAGCTAGTTATAATGGTGGCCTTGTGCCATATGCAATCTATTTAGATTATCTTGAGGCAACCACACTTCCAACTTCTCCACAGTTGTTCTAAAACAATACTGTTTTTCAATTCACCTATTTCTGTCAGACAGCTTCCTCAGCCAGAACAAATGAGTTCCCAATACCCTCACTGAGATACAAAAGTGGCAAAATATTGTGTCTAATCAGAAGAACCATTAACACCAACTAGAAAACAGAAATCAGCTTAAGTAAGTGATTAAAATGGTCTGAAGTTCAACATGATTTTACTGGTCCTGGTGCTTACAAATGGGGACAGCATGACAGGGTTCACAGTAGGGCAGTACCTAGGAAAAAGTGTCCACCAGTCAGTGGGGTTTAACATAACTGAAGGGGCAAAATCCAGCCACACAAGAACAAAAATCCTTGACTTTAGGAGGGCAGATTTTGGAAAAATGGGGAAATACTTGGAAGAAGCATTAGCTGAAATAGAGAAGAAAAAAGGGTTGGAGGAACAGTGAGAGGTGTTCAAGTCCGGGATAACAAAGGAAACACAATTATGTGTGTTAAACAGGTTAGCAGGGGGAAAAGGAAGAGGAGACCATTATGGTATTCCAAGAAGGTAGCTGAGAAGCCTAAACCCTTTTTCTCCCTTTATTTCCATGAAGTTTAAAACCCTCCTGAAAATACTGGATAGTTCCCCTCTTTTTTAGTATAGAGATTTCAAATAAAATAAAGATTATTGCACAATCTCTTCCACATAACAGGATCATTGGTATGCCTTTCTTCTGATTTCCATTCATTTAAATCTGCATTAATTGCAAAAAAAGTTCTAAAGTCGAGATAAATTGTTGTTGCAAGACCAGTAGACAATGACCTATCCATACCCAATATAAAAAATGAGCATAAATAATTCTAAATGTTCCCTGATGCAAAGATAGAGTAGGAACTATTCCAAAATATAATAAATGTGGGTCTGGGGGAACTGGACCTGCCCACTTCCATCTATTTTTAACAATGTCCCAAAATTACATTGCATATGGACAATTAAAATATAAATGATCCATTGTTTCTATTTTCAAAATATACATATCCCTAGGACGTTCATGTAAAGCTTTATGCTTTTGGTTGCCCTTGACATTTATCCGGCCATGTAGACCTAACCATACTGTATCCCACATGCAGACTGGGAGTCTTGTATCTACAATATGAACATATGAACATATGAAATTTGCCAGCAGATAAAAAGTCTACTCGAATGTGCAGCTAGCACCTCTTATTCTGCAGCTGCCCTTCCCTTCCACCCTTCCCCTTCATTAACCCTCCCCCTTGTCCTGTCCCATCCTCATTTGAAGCAGTCTACTGTTCTACTGCATACCACTTCAGCAGGTAACGCATTTCACCCAGCCACCACCCTCTCTGTAAAAAAGAGTCTCCTCATCTCCTTCTGAACCTTCCTCCCTCCAGTCTCATATCATGGCCCTGGAGACCCTCCCTCCTTACTTTGAACAGCCCCTCTGTACCCATCTTGTTTATTCCTTTCATGTATTTAAAGGTTTCAATCATGTCACTCCTGTCTCTCTCTCCTCCAGTGAGTACATGTTCAACTCCTTCAACCTCCTCTCGTATGATAAGTCCCCCAGCCCCTTGATCATCTTTGTCGCTCTGCACTGCACCCCCTCCAGTAACTTAATGTCCCTCTTCAGATATGGATGCCAGTACTGCACACAGTACTCCAGGTGTGGTCTAACTAATGACCTATACAGTGGCAGAATCACCTCCTCCCTCCTCGAGGATATACCCCTTGCAATACAACCCAGCATATAATCAGAAAGCTGTTTCTGTTCCAGCTGTGTTAAACCTGTAAACACTGGCTCATCAAAATATTCCAAGATGATATGCTCATAAAGTATTTTCTGACAGAAATGGAGAGTATCATCTAACTGTACTCCCCATTTCTTTATTGCATCAATTACCCCATCCCACCTCTTCGCTAGGTGAGGACTCTGTTTATTTTTATGCAAAAATGTCTTAGTTGCCCATTCTTTTAGTACCCCATCTAATGCTTTTTCCCCCATTTCCCTCATAGTTGATCTGTGCCCTTTACTAAGGATAATATTATCGTAAAGAAAAGTCATAAAAAACCATAATGCAACATATTCAAGCCCCCAGACTTAATTGGTTTATAAAGAACATTCTGCTTCACTGGATTCAACCTACTTCCCCATACATAAGAAAAGAAACAACTCAGCAAAGACGTTTCTAATGAGGAAGGCAGAAAAAAAATTGAAGTAATAAACAAAAACCCAGGTACCAAAAAAGTTTTTAATAAAAAATCCATCTCTTATTTGACAATTTCCACCTATTCCACATTATGACTTTTGCGTGGCCTATTATTAAAGCTCTTTCCCAATTTATATGTGCCACATCCTCTCCTCCAACATATAGCCCTAAAATATGACAGGGATTTCTAGAAACTGGGATATCTCTCACTAAGCTGTCAGAATCTCTAAAGCCCAACACATCCAGACAACAAGATTTAGCTACATTTAAGTGAGCCCCTGTGATTTTACCAATCTCCTGTAGCAAATCACAAGCCAGCTGAACTGAGACTTCATCATATACCAATAGGCAAATATTGTCGGCGTAGGCCAAAACTATATGTTCTAGTACCCAGACCATGCCTAAACCATAGAACAATATACTGTGTTCTTACCTGGATTCAAACCACTAAATCTTTTCCTGCATAGCAAACACAGATTCAGTGTGTCACTGAGATGCAGGTGCTGGAATTACAGTTCCTGTGGAGAAAGGGTTATGTCACAACCTGGAAAGCAGGTGACTGAGGCTCTAATCCCAGCAAACAATTTATCATCACAATTTTTTTCTTCTTAGCTACTGTACATTTATGTCTCATAATATTTACTATTCCAACTCCATACCACCATGAGCTGCCACTGAACTGAGTTCCCATCTGATGAAAATTATTAAATCCCTGGCAAGATTCAAGCTGTGTTTACCTGTATTTGAACTACTGATTCTTTGTTACTAAGCAAACACACATTCAATGTGCCACTGAGCAGCAGGTGAGTAATCTGCAGTTCCTGTGGTGTAGAGGTAAGTCATCACCTGCAAAAAAGGTGACTTGGGATCTAATCCCAGCATGCAATATACTTCCTAAATTGTAGTTCTTTGCTAATTGTAATCCTCGTATATTTTTTATTCCAACTCCACACCACCATGAATCACCTCTCAAGTAAGTTTCCATCTTGCAAAATGACTGAAACAAATGTTTAAGTCTCTCCAAGATTTGAACCACTGATCCTCTGCCTGCTAAGCAAACACACATATAGTGTGCTACTGAACTGCAGTTCCTATGATGTGGAGGTTATGTCACACCTGTGAAACAGTTGACTGGAGCATGGGATCTATTTCCAGTATCTAATTTACCCTCACAAACATAGGTATGCACAGGAGGGGGATAGACCTGGCCCCATCCCCCTCTTAAAACAGTCACCATCTGAAACTTTTTTAAAGGCTGTTAGTATTGATGCAGACCCCTCCCTTCATTTTCTTCTTAGTTAAACATCCACCCTGTAACAAAATTGAGAGTTGGGACTCGAGACAGGAGTTGAGTCATCAGGAAATGGGGCATGGCAGCATAATATGGGTGTGGCAGCACATGTGTGGAGACAAGATAAAGCAAGAAAAAAGCATATATTCAAAGTTAATACTGGCAGGCTGGGTAAAACAGATGTGTACAGTGAAGATCAGAAGAAAATTTTGCAGCTGATTTGGACTTGGCTCCTCCTGCCTCCAGGGCAGATCACTGTATGGTTGGTGGTGGCCTGTGGGTGGATGTGTATCCTGTGCATGGTGCAGCAGCTGATCACAGAGATGGCAGGTGAGGGTGGGCAGGTAGATGAAGAAAAACTATTGAGCCTGCAAACCAGTACTGAATTCAGTCCCTCCACTTGGAGTGTATACAATTTCTGCTGCAAGATGAAGGATCCATGACAGGAGTCTGACAGAAATTCTGTCAAATGCCCTGAGAGTGACACCAGCAGTTTGACCGCATTCTGCAGTTGGCTGCTGGTTTGCTATTGCTGTCTTTGTTTTCTAAGGGGGGCTTCACCCCGAACCCCCCATGCGGGGGTCTGCACCCCCACACCCCCCACTTAAGGTTCTTAACTCCAGTTGGATCTGATTGAGGGGTGCAGGACCCCCAACAGACAGCGTCAGGTTCCAACATGTCTCCCACCATGGCTAGGTGCTGTAGTCACTGTGGGGGACCTCACTGGTGAAATGTCACTGCGAGAGAGGGGTAAACACAAGATGAAGAGGTAGGCACTTAGGCACAGAGTGAACTTTAGCTTGCTTACTTAGATGTTGACTTTAGAGAGACACCCCATGAGACTTACAGCCTGGCCTGCCAATTTTAATTTTAAATAAAATAACATTAGAAACATAACAGCCTGTTTGCTGCTGTTATTAACAACACCCAGAGATACCTCTGATAGCCTCAGAGACCTCCTGCCAAGCTTTCTTCTTGCTGCTTGTTGTGCAGTCAGAGCCTACCCAAAAGAGCAAACAGGTCAATTAAATAACCTATATCCAGTAAGGTTCCTGCAAATTGTTACTGTTATGTGGAGAGTACCAGAGAGTGTAGCATGCTTTTGGGCTTTCTTTTTTTGGATATGGAAGAACATGCTATAATTGGGAGTATTCAAGAGACAGCAGCCTGCGTTAGTTTTTCTTGGAGGAGGAGTACATTTGTACTCATGAGGGAGAACAGACCAATTTTTATTCTATGGGGAGGCTGGAGAGGAATGCTTTGGAGAAGTGCCTGTGCATGGTGGGGGAATACTGGATTGGTGGAGATACTGTCTGTTGAGGGAGGGCAGCAAGCAAAAGTTCTCAGCCCTGAAATTGTATATATGCTGGGTGGAGAACTATAAGGGGCCTTTACCCTGATACTGAAAATGTGTATGTTTGTTTTGGGGATGAGTTGTATGAAACACAGCTTTGCATGCAATAAAATGCACCATTTACTCTGCTTTGTTTTTATTTGGGCTTGCCTAGCTGGGATTTTGCTCCCCTTTTTCTTTGACACTGCACCCTACTGTTCACAAATTTATTCTTAGCTAAATTCACTTCTCATACCATTTATTATTTCAGTCTACACCACCATAAATTGCTACTCAAGTAAATTTCTATCTTATAAAAAAAATGAAAAACAATGTTTATGCTGGCCCGGTGGCATTGAGGATTGAAGTGCTGGACACCACATCTCATGCCACACCAGTGACCCAAGTTCAGGAATGAGCACAGACTGCCAGGGATGGCAGGGGAGGGAGAGGATAGCTCTCCTGTCCCGGGGAGGGAGGACTGGCACTTCTGCTGAACAACTGCCACCAGGTGGAGGCCTGGTGAAAGTGTGGGACTGTGGATGCCACAGAAAGGAGGGTGCTGCGGGACTTCCACAGGTGCACACATGCCTCTACATGTGCACATCCTGCATGTGCACCCCAGCAATGAGAAGGGATGAAAATGGAGGGAAAAAACACCTCACAGCTGCAGGATGATGACCAACCCTTAGCAGGCTATACACCTGGTGACTGGGTGAGCTCTGGGTAAGTCCCAGTGAGAATGAAGTGACGGGGCTGGGGGAGTAGGTTACAGTGGGGCAGCTATGAGGAGAAAGACAATAATTACAAGAAGGAAAAAAAATGTGTATGTCTCTGTCAGGATTCAAACTATGTCTATCTGAATTTAAACCACTGATCATTTGCTTAGTAAGTGAACACACAGTCAGAGTGCCACCACTGAACTGCTGGTAAGTGACCTACAGTTCCTATCATGTAGAGGTTATGTTAGAACCTGCAAAACAGGCAACCAGAGATTGAAGCTCAGCAAATGATTTACTTTCACAGATTGTTCTTAGCTGAATGCACTTAGTAATTAACTATTCCAACACCACAACACCATGAACCATGACTCAAGTGTGTTTCTAAGATACACACATGAAAATGTTCAAGTCCTGCTCAGATCTGAACCACTGACCCTGTGCCTCCTAATCAAATATAAATATAGTGTGCTACTGAATTGCAGGTAAGGGAGATGCAGTTCCTATGATGTAGAGATTGTCATACCTGCAAAACAGGTAACTGAGGATATAATCTCAGTAAAGGATTTACCTTCATAAATACAGGCATGGACTGGAAGGGGACCGACCCTGGCCCTGGTCCCTGTTAAAAAGCCACTGTCTAAAACTTTTTTAAGGCTGTTAGCATTGATGCAGACCCCTTCCCTCATTTACTTCTTAGCTAAACATTCACCATCTCACAAAATAAGGGTCAGAACTCAGAATGGAAGATGGCTTATTGAGAAGGGGGTGATACAGCATAATATAGCATGGCACAACATGTGTGGAGACAAGATAGAACAAGAAAAAAAAGAATGTGGGCAAGGCTAACACTAGCAGACATGGTGAAAGAGATGTGTATGATGAAAATCAGAAGAAGACTCTTACAACTGATCAGAACTTGCTCTCCTACAAAGCAACTCAGTGTGTGGTTTTGGTGGTCTGTGGATAGGAGCGTGTACTGTATACAGTGAAGCAGCTGAACATGGAGCTGTCAGGTAAGGGGGGTTAAAGAAATAAAGAAAGACTATTGGGACTGCAAATTGATTTTGAACTGGTGTCCCACAACCTAGAGTGATCACAGTTTTTGCTGCAAGATGAACAGGTAAGCACTAAGGCACAGTTTGAACTTCAGTATGCTTACTTGGATGTTGATCTTGAAAAGTCACCCCATGAGACTTACACTCTGGTCTCCCATCTTTAAATTAATATGAAGTAACATTAGAAATACAGCAGTGTGCTTTCTGTGGCCACTAGTGGCATCCCAAGATGCCACTGATAGACTTGGAGATCTCCTGCCAAGACCTCCTTTCTTCTTCCTTCTTGTTGTGCAGTCTGACCCCTCTCAGCAGAGCAAACTGCACCTCCTTGACACTGGGGCAATTTATATCTGGTAAGGCTGCTGCAGACTATTACTGTTGTGTGCAGAATATCAGAGAGAGCAGCGTGCTTATGAACTTTCATTTTTGAGTGGGGGTAGAATATACCATAACTGGGAGTGTACTATGGACAGCAGCCTGATTCTGAGTTTTGTTTTCAATAGGGGAGGAATACCTGGAAATTGCAAAGGAAAACAGCCCAATTGTGTGTTGTTTTTTTTGTGGAGGTTGAAGAGGAGTGCTTTGGAGATGTGGCTGTGTATGAGTGAGGAATGACTTTGTTGGTGGAAAGACTGTGAGCTGAGAGAGGGCAACAAACAAGCATTCTCATATGTGAAATTGTGTGTGTGTGTGTGTGTGTGTGTGTGTGTGTGTGTGTGTGTGTGTTTTGAAGGATGAGTTGCATGAAACATAGGTTTAAATGCAGGAAAATGTACCACTGACACTGCTTTTTATTTTAATTTTTAAGGGGGCATGCCTAACTTTGAGCAGATTTTGTCCCCTCCCTTTTTTGGACTCTGTGCACCACACTATTCATAAATTGGTGTTCTTCATACTGGAATCATACTGGGTTGTGGATGGAGGAAGGCAATTCTGCCCATATTACCATTCCCACATCACGGGTCCAAATACACACCTTTTCTAAAAGATATTTATCGAGTTTTTTTAATAAACTTAATGTATTACATTCCATCAGAATTGTTGGTAGCTGGTTCCACAACCTGCCTGTTCTTTGTAGAAAGAAGTTAAATCTTCCACTTTTGGTTATATTGTCAAGTTTTATGCATTGATTATGTGTCTTAAGACCAACTAGTTTCAATTGCAGCTTAATTCTGAGTTCTCTCATTAACTCGTCCACCTTCATTGCTAAATTTACTTATCCTGTAAATTACTGTTCCACTCCACAACGCCATGAATTTCTATTGAAGTAAGTTTCCATCTTACAAAAAAAAGTTGATAAAATGTTTACGTTCCAGCTAGGATTTATACTATGTCTACCTGAATTTAAGACACTAATCCATTGCTTATTAAGCAGCAAACATTTAGTATGCTGCTGAGATGCAGATAGGTGAGTTGGTAATGCCCCTCCCTAAGCACCCCAGCATCCTACAGAATCTTACAGAGGAGTGAGAACTGCACGCTAAGAGATTGTGGAGAAGTCGATGCCATAGAAGTATAGAAAAGCCTACATTGATGTACAACAGGTATACCATCATTGCCTGAACTGTACAGTATTTCCTATACTCTTACCTGGCCATCTTGTGTTCTCACTTCTTTTTTGGTGTTCTGTTCCTGTGCTTGCCTCTCAGTTGTAGGTACTGTATTGAAGAACCTGGTGGTCATGAATCCCAGAGAAGTTCAGCAGCATGGGACAACAGGAAGTGGAGGAGAAGCATCTGCAGCGGCTGAGTCCTTGAGCTTGCTGGGTCTATATGCCAAAATGGAGTTCAAGAGATACAAAATTAAGCAAAGAGGATTAAATTGTAGTGGACTTTATTCTATGGGACAGCAGCATTTGGATTGTTTGAGCTCTAGTGGACTGTAGCTCTTATAGCAGCATAAGGGGAGTCTGATTGTCTGATCTTTTTCTTTCTTCATATATACATTTTCCAATTTTTATATTTCTGCTGTTTTATTTGTTTTAATTTATTTTGATATTCCATGCAATTTTATGTATCATTGTACTAGATTCTTAATTAGATAATTAATTGGATTTTGTATGTAGTTTGAATTTGAATCTGGCGGGCTTAGGATCACATGACATGTCTCCCTGTTAATATGCACATGTGATGGCATTTTAGAGGTAGTGATAAAAAAAATTGGCAAACATGGAGAGCGATGCCGATGTCGATCATGCTAGTTAATTCCTTTTAAATCACTTGACCTATCGATTGATAACTAACTATCGTTACTGCAGTTGAGGTTCAAGCCTTTAAATATTTCAGCTCTGTTTTGGGCTTTAGACAGGCTGCAGAAGTAAGCTTAAGGTTGTACAGTTATTATTAGTGGGTGGTGCTGCAGACTTCCAGTGGCTGGGATGAGCTGAAACTGCAAACCTACAGATAGTGTACTGACACCATATAATGTGTATGGGACATTGTACAGGGGACATTGAGGAGTAAGAAATGAGTATAGGATATACTTTTTACTAGCTGATAGCATATAGAAGCTGTGAGGAGCCAAAGGATTTATACATTTCTATGATGTAGTTAAAAGGGGGGCTACAGATTTATTGGTAAAGCTGGTTGTTGATAACTGATAGCATACATAGTGTATATAGCTGTGAGGAATTAAAGGATTTACACAGGTTTTTTTTACATAATTATTCTAAAAGGAGGCCATAGTTTGTTGGTCTGAGCAAAACAGAGATTTAAATTTTGTAACATATTCTCCTGCATAATATCATGATTTAAAAGCACTTAAGTCATATATACATTTTAAGTAATATTCTTTGATGTTAAAGGTGGCTTTTCTCAATTGCCTTTTATTTGCCTTCTCCTGTTTAATGGAATTGGCAGCTCAAAAGTGGCCTATACACTTCAGAGGAACTTGACACTGCTTTTAATACCTGGATTGGTCTGGAAAAGATTCTTCATAAAGAACTCGGTGTAGATAATGTGCTGAGGAGTGGCCATTAATAAATTGAGAAGAAATCTTGCATTTAACTGTTATTTCACTGGAATCTGGAATCTGTGAAGACAACCAGGAAATTTAACACCTGGAGACAAAAAGTCCTGTGGCAAAGCATCTGTGACTGTTTGGTGTTTGGAAGTATCTTAAGACTTAAAACATTCCTAAATTTGAAGCCATACATTTGAAGACTGTGCAATGACTTTTGATATTTGCTCTCTATTACTTACCTCTGATGCTCACTAAAGGAAAGAAACAATAGTTGTTAGCACTGTCTATCTGTAAGTATGTAATCAAATTTGCTGGTATAAAACAGGCATAAAATATTAATTAAATTGTTATAGCTACTGTAAATTTTAGGCTGGAGTTAACTTTGGAACTCTGAATAGCCTCTTTTTTTCCACTGGATGGCTATGATTTAGGCAGGCCAGCACACTGCATGTAAATGTTTTAGAGGATAATTTATATACTCTAGCTATTTAACTACATTTGAGAATTAGTATATTTTGAGAGCTTCCATTTCTTGAACAACGTTTTTGTGGCTATTTAAACAAAGTGGGTATTTGTTATTATAGCGTGATTTTGTGGTTGGGGTTATAAAAGAAGCCCTATCCTTTTTAAACCATACCCAGGTTTACTAGAAATGTGATGAATCTAAGAGGGAAAAAGTTAATAAGTATTAATACAAATAAGAGAAAATAAAATAGAAAATGAGTCTTTCAACAAAGAATAAACAATATACAAGTTATAAAAAAAGTTTGCTAATTATTTAATTACCCCAGGCACACAATTGGACATAGTAGGCCAAAATGACATTGTCAGAATTAAGGCTCAATTCCACCTAAAACATCTTGTCACCCAAACAAAGGATGCACATCAGTTCTGTTAATTTCAAAACACCTGCTATTTGTAGAAATAAGAGATCTTGAAAATTCTCTAAGGGTGGAGATAGAAGAAAGTAGGGCCAAGACAAATTGTGTGTATACTAAAACTATTGAAAGCAATGAGACCATCAAACCAAGAGATATGGAGGCATGCAATAAATTAAATGAAAGTAGGGGAGAAAAAAATCTGCTGCAGGGAAGTAGAATTCAAGAACCAGTTAAACACCAAACTAGTAGGAATAGGAATACATTAGGTACACAAAGGATACAGGATGTGGCCATCAAAATGATAATACATCAATAGCAGGAAAAGTTTTTTTACAAGACTTTGAGCATTTTATTTCACCCTATATTCTGCATATGAGTTGAAATCCATCTTCTAAGCAACCTCCTGAGATAACACATTTATGGAGCAGAGATGACTCATCACATAAGTCAACCTTGAGAGTAAAGCAGGTGAATAATAAAGATGTAGAATTAAGACTAATTCACATGAAGCTTTATGAAATCAAATAAATTACCTGAAATCATGCAAGCAGACCACTAAAGCAGTAGGTAAGGCTAGGAGGATGTTAGGGTGTATTAGTAGGAGTATCACAAGTTGTAAGAGGGAAGTAATAATCCCTCTTTACAAGACACTGGTTAGGCCCCATCTGGAGTACTGCATGCAGTACTAGAGGCCACACCTTCACAAGGACATTAGCCAAACTGAGGCAGTACAGAGAGGGCAACCAAAATGGTGCAGGGACTGCATCAGAAAACATATGAGGACAGAGTAACAGAACTCAATATGTATACCCTAGAGCAAAGGAGGGAGAAAAAAGATATGACTGAAACATTCAAACATCTTAAGGGCATTAACAAGATGAAAGAGTCTAACATGTTTCAATATAAGAAAAATAGCAGGACAAGAGGACACAGCATGAGATTAGAGGGAGGCCAATTAAGGGGTAATGTGAGGAAGTTCTTTTTTTCACAGAAAGGGTGGTGGATGCATGGAATCTCCTACCACAGGAAGTGGTGGATATGAATACAGTGCAGGGCTTCAAACAGGCATGGGATAGGTATAAGGAGCAATACAGATAAGTATGACTAGATAGGCCATTGACAGAGCAAATGCCAATGGCACATTCATAAGGTAGAAAATAAATGGGCAGACTGGATGGGCCTTGTGGTCCTTATCTGCTGTCAACTTCTAGCTTCTATGTTTCTAAATAATTAAGGCAAATAATAGGATGTTAGGCCAGCTGACAAACTTGTTAAGTTCATTATTGAAGGAACAATAAAATAAAATGGCATGTGAAAGAATGTACCTAAACACCCGAACATGGAAACAGTTCTTGAACAAAATAAAAGATGTATAACATTTACAACAGATAGAATTGCACAACAGGAAGAGGAGTCAATAATAAATCTGATGAAAGACCTAAAAGAGATAAAAATCTAAATCTGAAACCAATAAAAAATAGGAAAGACATGGAGAAGGCTGAGAAACATCAAGATGTGGATGCAGAAACAAATATATCTAACTTTTCCTACTTTAGTATGGATGAAGAAATGACAGAAGAAAGGAAAAATAGGAATAAAAAATATAAAAAACTGAAGGAAACAAAGAATAAAGATCAGGTTATAGACAACAGAAGTAGGGAATATGACAGAGACTGGGAAATTATAAATAATAAAAGAACGGAAAAGGGGGAAAAGAACAAACTACTAGAAAAGTAGATGTTAAAAACCCTGATAAAAAGAAGAAGAAATAAAAGCAGATCTGAGACTCCTCACAGTATTTATTGATGAGGTACCTAGAGGAAGAAGTGAGAACCCCACAACATTAAGGATCCTTACATATAACATCTGCAAAGGGGTATTGGGAGATATATTCAAGTAGAAGGATATACACTCCACATACAGATACAGAGCTGGGATTGAAAAGGGTATAATTTGTTTAGTACTCAATTCAAAGGGAACCAGCACAAAGCTCATTGAGAAGAAAAATAATTTTGCAATGTTTTGTACAATATTGGATGAAACATTTTCAAATGAGATATCTCGGAAGGAAGACAGAATTTGTGATAAAAGAAGGAAATAAGAAGAAAAATGTGGATCGCTGTCCAAAACTGGGTAGAAAGGAAAAAAATAAACTCCAAACAAGAATAACTGAGTTTATGAAACCCATAGAAACCACACATATTCTTGAAGATGAGAGTGACATTAGTAGGAAGTTCATAAGAGGACGTACAATGAGTGGTAGACGAATAAAAAATGAGATAGTGCTAGAAGTTATATCTTCTGATTTGGAATAGCAAAGTTATCTAGAAGAACATTCAGAAGAAATAGAACTGATAGGAGATATTAGTACAGTTAGTACTTGGCAATGATATCAGGACACCGTATCATTAATAAGTTGGAATATATGTGGCCTTGCAACAAAAATAGAGGACTGGGAATGGCTACAAGAAATACACAAGCATTACATTATTCTCTTGCAGGAAACTTGGTTGTGGAACATATCATTTATTATGGAGAGATATATAAACTGGGTAGCTAATGCTGTAAAATGTTCAAATTTTGGAAGAGCAAATGGGAATTAATCACACTAGTCTCAAAAAGTAAATTTCAAATGTGTCAAAATAAATTGTAGACTTCCATTTTCTAGGGTCTGAGGGCTTGATCTGGATAGCCCTCCCCAGCCCCTTGCTACAAGCCACCGGTATCTATCATCGCAAGGGTCTGAGGACTTGATCTGGATAGCCCTCCCCAACCCCTCGCTGCAAGCCACTGAAATCTATCCTCACAAGGGTCTGAGGGCTTGATCTGGATAGCCTTCCCCAGCCCCTCACTTCAAGTCACCGAAATCTATCATTGCAAGGGTCTGAGGGCTTGATCTGGATAGCCCTCTGCACCCCTCTCTGCAAGCCACTGAAATCTATCATCGCAAGGTACAGGACTCAGAGATTCACACTGCACACTAGTTATTTCGGATTTTAAATCCTGGCACCTTTTTCAGGCACAGCTTGCATAAATCAAGGAGCTCCTTGTTTAGGCTCCGCCTGCTAGATTTTTTGATGAGCAAAATAAATTTAATTTACTGACCCGTATTGTGGCTTTTTAAGTGAATTGTCTGTTCTTTATATGCATATATGGGGTTTCTCCTTTGATTTTGTAATGATGCTGTAGTGCAGCAGCTTCATCTCTGCTTGTCTCTCTCTCTCTCTCTCTCTCCCCCACCCCTTTGGCACCACTCCTACTTTCTCTAACCCCTTCCCCTGCATTGTCTCTGCTTCTAACTTACTCTGATTCCCATATTTAATGCTTTCTCTGTTGCTCTCTTTCCTTTCTACGATCTGAGGGCTTGATCTGGATAGCCCTTCCCAGCCCCTCCCTGCAAGCCACATAAATTTATCATCGTAAGGTATGGGACTCGGAGATTTGTTTATTTATTTAGTTTTTGTTGACCGGGTAAGTGCACTAGACAAATCCAGCCTATTTCAGGCACGACCCGGGGGAAGGGGATACAGATGAATGCCAACTGACCTTGAACCAGATGAAACAGTTGGCGGTATTTTTAGTGAATGAGGGAAATTTGGCCAGGACACCAGGGAGATTCCCCTACTCTTTTCGATAAGTGCCATGGGATCTTTAACATCCACCTGAGCTACCACCAATCCAGGCAGATGGGACCTCGGTTTTAACGTCTCATCCGAAAGATGGCACCTCAGAACTGCAGCACCCCTCTCATGCTGCACTACAGTGTCAGTACTGGGATATTATCCCAAGTGCCAGATGTGGGAACTGAACCCACAGCCCTCTGATCTCCCAGCCTCAGAGGTGAGTGTACTACCTACTGAGCCACTGACACTGTGATTCACACTGCGCACTAGTTATTTTGGATTTTAAATTCTGGCACCTTTTTCAGGCACAGCTTTGCATAAATCAAGGAGCTCCTTGTTTAAACTCCTGCCTGCTAGATTTTTTACACCCACCCCCACCTACTTGCTTTCTTAAATGCACCTAGGCTCCACCACTGCTCTTCTCTGATTGGCTTATTGGGCAATTAGGGTGGGTCTTAAAACTAGTGGTGACTTTGGTGTTCATTGATGTTACATTCCACTATGATAGCAAGTTTGCTAAACTACTCTATACAATTTCTGCAAGAAGGAGCTTGAAACTATGGATTCACAAAGGAGTTGATTGGGTGTTTTCAGGTCTGCTGTTGGAATGTGCCTATGTTTGCTTTCTCTCTATGCTCTGGTGGATATGATTCCTCATGGCACCCAAATACACAATGTATATAATGATTCCTTTCATTACTCCAATCTCTTGGCCTATGACAGACCTCACAGTACTGGTAATTGAGCCCTTAAATTCATCTGCCCTGCCAGACTTGGGTACTACATTAGCTGTGTCACCCTTCCTGATCTAAATAAGTGCAGGCATCCTATTCAGTTGTTCCTCATTTCTTGGATTAACAAAATTTGCATATCCCTCTCTGGTGATGTTGAGCCCAATCCGGGTCCAACTAATGCGGCAAATCCTATCACTTTCCTGCAGTGGTTTCTATCAAGGGGCCTAAAAATCGCACATATGAATATTAGAAGTATTTCCTCTAATTTCCCTGAACTTGAAGTATTGGTTAAACTGTATTCCCAAGATATCCTTGGACTCTCTGAATCTTGTCTTAAGCCAGATATTCCTGATTCTGTGCTTAAATTAACAGGCTACAACCTATTTAGATTTGATTGTCCCTCCTCTTGGGGGGGGGTTGCTTTCTACTTCAGAGATCATTTCAAGGTCTCAGTACTATTTCATGGAATGCACAGCTCCAGCGAAATACTTCATGTGGAACTGACTCTTGGTGGGGAAACTAAATTAAACCTAGTTTGTGTCTATAATTCTCCAAAGGGGGCGCTAACTGGCCTGGATGGAATCATTGACCACCTGTCTTTTCAAAAGGGGATTAAAGAAATTATATTACTTGGTGATTTTAACCTTGGCTGGTCTAGTAGTAACTCTGGTGTATATAATAACAGTCTTGCAAAGCTTCACCTCTCCCAGCTGGTTACTGGACCTACCCATATTTCTTCCAGCAGTTCACACCAATCCACATTGGACTGGATTGTCACTAATCCTGTCAGTAGAATTCTTGAAGTTGGTACCTTGCCTGACTCAATCAGTGACCACGCACCCACTTTCTGTGTCTGGAATGCCAGCTGTCCTAAGCTACTTCCTAAGTTCATACAGTTCCGGGATTTTCTCAAAATTAAATATTGCAGCACTTCTGTTGGAAGTAAGATGCTTTGATTAGTCCCCTTTATACCACACAACTAATGTTGATAGAACTCTCAATTAATTACTATCAAATCTCCTTCCTCTCCAAAACAAGTATGTGCCTCTCAAAAGAAGGACAATTAGGGGTGCTAAAACTAGATGGTTGCATAAGAATCTCCTCTCAGCAATGAAGAGTAGAGAAAAAGCTTGGGTCACTGCTAAAATGTCTAACAAACCTGATGACTGGTCTAAGTACTGATCCATGAGAAAAACATGTAAGAAAGACATCCAAGCAGCAAAAACAGCATACTGTGGTATGTTTCTTCAAAAATCCTGTGGCGATGCTAGGGGATTCTGGAACCGTGTTAAAAGTTTTTTAAGGAAAGGCCCATCCCCACCTCTGACTGAAATGACTATAAATGATGCTAACTGCAATAACCAAAGCACAATTGCTACTTCGATTAATGTTCACTTCTCTGATCTCTCAGACTTCCTGGTTAACTCTGCTTTACCCTCTGAGGAAATCATAAACCCTGTTGAATCTTTATCGACTCCGTTTAGTATTAAACCAGTCTTGACTATTGATGTATTAAGTCTTATGAGAGCCATTCCTGAACATGGCTCTCTTGGGTCCGATGAACTATTATCTAAGATCCTTAAAGTTATTGCTGCTGACATTGCAGCCCCTGCTGTGAGAATACTCAACTTATCTATTATGACCAGGACGATGCCATCCATCTGGAAAATTGCATGTGTTGTGCCAGTGCATAAGAAAGGAGACTCTAGAATGATGAGTAATTACCAACCAATTGCCATCTTATCTGTCTCGGATAAAATCCTAGAGAAGACTGTGTCTTCTCAGGTCACAGAGTATCTGCATAAAAACGATCAATTATTTCCAGCCAAGCATGGCTTTAGGTCCGGCCACAGCACAACTACAGCACTATTACAATTTACTAATGATGTGCTGCTAAACATGGACAAAGGAAAACACACGGGGCCAATCTTATCGACCTCACAAGGCCTTTGACTTGTTGACCACTCTCTTCTGCTCCAAACTATCTCTCTTGGTTTCTCAAATTCTGCCACAGCCTGGTTTGGCAGTTACCTTCTAGGTAGGCAACAATTTGTTCAAATAGGAACGTCGCATCTGATCTTGTCTCTACCTCAGTTGGTGTTCCCCAAGGTTCTATTCTTGGTCCCTCCTTTTCTGTCTCTTATAAATAATCCTCCCCCAATCTGGATTGACTTTGTCTCTTTTCTGTGCAGAAAAGATGGTTATCTACTCTGCCGCTAATGACATTTCGGCAGTTTGCACCTCCCTTCAATCTACCTTTGACTGCTTCTCAGCTTGGCTAAAACAAAATAAGCTCCTACATAACACTAGCAAAACAGTGTCAATGCTTTTTGGGACTTCCCCTAGGCTAAAAGCTTGTCATATGGGACTTTCCCTTCATGGACCTGATGGCATAACTCTGGATACAGCCACATCCTTCAGATACCTTGGGATGACTCTTGACCCATCACTGGACTTTAATCTTCATGTTGCAGCCACTTGTAAGGCACTGAACAGTAAACCTGGCCTGGTTTCCAAGGTAAGATCCTCCCTAAATACAACAGCCAGGCTGGCCATTGCTCAGGGAATTCTTTGACCTTGCCTCAACTATGGGTCTATAGTCTACCTTAATGCTAGCAAGCAAGTAATCCAGAAATGGAGCACTTGTTATAATAGTATCTGCCGCTTCACCCTTGCGGCTCCTAAACTAACACATCACTGTCAGCTCTATTCTTTTCTCAGCTGGCTCAGCCCATCCTCCTATCATCTGTACACAGCTGGTTGTCTGGTCAATAAATTAACCTGGACTAGTACTCCAAGATCCCTTGTAACTCTACTAAAACAACCTGACTTGCTCTATATGCTGAGATCTACTCAAAATGCTTCCTTAGTTATGCCTAGATGTCTCACCAAGAAGGGTGAACCTGCATTTGCTGTATCTGTTCCCAGAATGTGGAACACCCTGCCATTCTATGTTAAACAATCGGCTACTCACCAGGCCTTTCAAAAAAGTTTAAGAACTCACCTTATGAGCTCAAGTCTGTGCTCCTGCTCTACCTCTTGCTTGTCTCCACTCACTTTTACTACCACTGATCTTCCACCTTGAGCGGTACTTCCTTTCAGCACTTATGTATCCCCAATGTTTGTTGTATATGTATTTTTTAGTCAATTATACTGTTTTTAAAATTCTATGAAAGTTTATATAACTGTGATTACTGTTTATCCTCATGCTATGTATATTCTACTTATTGTTCCTGAATGTGCCATGTATTCTAAATTGTCATGTGTTACTGTATTTTCCTTCCAACTAGATGTTTTGTATTCTGTCGTGGACACTATGTATCTGCTGTTTCTGATGTGTAACCCTCCCGGGTCATGCCTGAAAATAGGCAAAATCTCTTGTCTAGTGCACCTACCTGGTAAACAAAAACGAAATAAATAAAAAAATTAAAATAAAATATTTTCTATGTACCAGGGTGAAACCTAAAGATGAAATATAATTTGTTGTTACAAATGCATACATTTCACCAATTAATGTACAATATATGAAGTCTGCCTTGGAGACATTGAATGCTGCTTTAATAATAATACAGGATGAGTCACCAAACATTCCTGTCATAATTATGGGTGACTTCAATGCTCATATTGGAAATGAATTGAAACATATTCCAGTGATTCACAACTGGATAATACATGCAAAATACCAATTAGAAATTCCAGAAATGTGGTGAGAAATAAAAAGTAGATCACTTATTGAAACTGCAACATCTAATAATCTAAGAGTAGTTAATGGACATGTACAGTAAATAGAGGTGTTCATGGTGAGTGGGCATTCCAACTGGAAAGGGTGGATGTTTGTTGGACCTACATATGACATATTTTTCTTTTAATTTGATTAAGACATTTTTGTCAGACCTTTGTTGGATAGTGATCATTTTACAATTGTCTTAGAGATTAAAACAGGGAAATACTTTACACCATTAAATAGGATAGATGTGGAACAAGCTGACAAATACATGCAGATACATCATAGGAAGTTGATTAGGTGGATAATTACTGTGAAGGAAAATATCCTGCTGTAACTACAAAAACTGAAGATTATTATTGAACAAGATCAGACAGATGCAGGTTTTAATTCTAATCAAAAATATTAATTTTACCTAGACAATTTGAAGAAAAAAATTAATTATACAGAAAGTAGAAATCTGAAAACATTTAAAATTAGGATATAATAACTGGATTGATGCTGAGTGCAAGAATATGAAACATACGGTCCATAAGATTAGAAGATTAGCTCAAAATGTACTTAATATAGCCCCAAAATCACAAATAAAGAAATTAAAAAAGAATATAACCCTTTATTAAGGTCCAAAAGTGAAACCATAAAATAAGATGTTGCATAAACTTCAAGACACAGTACACAATAAGGATGCAAAATGATTCTGGGAGATGGTTGCACATGGGACAGTGAACATCCATTTCAATACAATCTCTGTTCTATAAACACATACATGGTTAAACATTTTAAAGATAAATATGAGACTAGGGAAATGGTAGATTATATCCAATGGTAGTAGCCAACTGGTTAGTGAAGATAAATTGAATCATGCACTAAAAATGCACAAATGTGGGATATAGTAATAAAGGAATGGAATAATTTAACAGATTTATTCTCAACTGAATATGATGTGCCTGGGTCAATAAAATCTCAACCCAACAGCAAGGCCCCAAGGGAGGATGGAGTGAAGGCTGAAGTGTTTCTTTCACAACCTGATTGGTGGGCAGGGCTACTTTGCATATTGTTTAATTATATTTAGAAATTTAAGGCACTACCAAATGAAAGGAAAAGTAGCCTAGCTGTACCACTGCATAAAAATGTCCTAGTAATAGTCCAGAAAACTATAGATCAATAGGTTTACTGTGTATAGGTCTTAAAATCTTTACATGGGTAATTATTAATAAATTAGAAATGTGTGTTTTGGATAATCACTTAATTTCTAAATTACAAGCAGAATGAAGGAAGGGATAGGGTACAATGGATAATGGCAGGGATATTCAAAGCTTTGCAATGTGTGCAAAAATTTTGCACCTGGATAGCAATGGGTTATCACTGGACCACAATATTCAAGACATAAAATAGCGCCGGTGCAACATGATAGCACTGGTGCAAAGAAATGATGTATGCAAGGGGCAAAGTGAAGGGTGGGTACCTGCATAAAGGCTCAACGGTATATTCAACGGTATAGAACCACACTAGGCCACTTTGCACAACACATAGTGTGGTGCTACCTACTACCTTTAAAAGGCAGGTCTTAACCCAGGGCAATCCACAGAGGGAGTGTGTGGCCATTGTTGCAAACCAAGATGGCATTCATCAGTAATGCTGTGATGATGTACCTGATGGTTGAGGTAGTCCAGGAGGAGGAGAGGAACCAGGCCCACCTTGGCCCACAGAGCAGGCCAAGGAGGAGATATGCTGCACACAGGTTGTACCAGCCCAGAGTCTCCTATGTGACTGCCTGATGAACACATCATTGGCTGGTACAAAATGAACATGGACATGTTGAGGCAGCGATGTGAACTCCTGCATGAGCAGCTGCAGCTCAACACAAGACACAGTCATGCCATGACAGTTGAGGAGAAGGTGACAGCAACAATGTGTTTTCTAGCCACTGGGACATTCCAAACCTCTGTGGGAGACACCATCAGTGTATTGCAGTCTGACACCTCCAGACTCAGTTCCTAGAAGTTTTTCTGCCACACTCTGCTGAATTCATAGCATTCCCCAGCACAGCAGCAGACTGCAGAGAAACAATGCAGCAATTCTATCAAATTGTGCACCTACTGTACCAGCTGTATTCAGTGCCATTGACTGCACCTACATTGCCATCCATGCACCACTTGGCATTGACAGTGATATATATGTAAACAGGAAGGGATTTCACTCCATCAATTGGCAGGTGGTGTGTGATGCAACTGGGCACATCAGCAATGTCTGTGCACAGTACTTTGGCAGTGCCCACAATGCCTTTATATGACATCAATCAAGACTGTGCCAGGCCTTTGAGAAGAGCAGGATACCCAGTAGGCACTTTGTCCATGAGTATCGGCAGCCACAACAATCAAACACCAAAGTGGGTGACAGTGCCTAGCAACAGTAGACAGGGTGGAGGGGAGGGCAGAGGGCAAGGGGACAGCAACAGACATGACATATATAGGCAAAGGCCAGAAAGAGATAAAATGCAGCTAGCATGTCCACATGCCTATACCTTGAGACCCTGGCTCCTAACACTGGTACTCTGTCCAACCACAGTGGCCAAGGAGAGGTACAATGAGGCACATGCCACTACTAACAACATCAAAAAGAGGTTCTCTGGCATAGTTAAGATGCATTTCTGCTGTCTCAGCAGTTCAGGTGGTGCCTACAGTATAGCCTCAGAAAGGTATGCTGAATATTTCTAGTATAATGCATGCTGCACAGTATGGTGCTAAACCATGATAAACATGCACCTGAACCTGTGGTACAGTCAGACAGTGACCCAGAGCCAGCGGTCCAGGGGATATTAGAGCAACTCAAGAGAAGAGATCCTCAAACAGCTCACAGGTCCCTGGAGTACCAGAGCAGCATCATGAGAACACTATCCCGGATGGGAAGGTGAGTGAATACAACACAGACAACCAATATGTCATGAAGAGTGTCTTTAATATGTGTGACATAAAATGAACAGTACAGAACAGTGACCACAGTGCAAAACCATGGAGTACCACATAATGTAACTGTGCACAAGCGATGGATTCAGATGATGACAGTGTGTAGTGTGTGGCTCACATGGGTGGGTAAATGATGGGTGTGTAGTGTTCAGGGTGCAGATGTGAGGGTGTGCATAGTCAGGATGTGTAGTGTGGGTGGTGTGTATGTCAGTGAATGAGTGAGTGAGTGTGTGTGTGTGAGTGAGTGTGTGACTCAATGGCCCAGGGTGCCTACCACTACACACATGACATTTCCCTTGTTGGCAGGACACGGAGGTTGGTGTGCTGTGTGCCGATGACACAAGAGATGAGGACTGCGGGGATGACTATTCTGCAGCACACCTGTGACCACGTCATGTCAGTGCCCCAACCAGGGAAGCTGGTCGGCCATGATGCCATGCCCAGCCTGTGGAGGACTGCGATGTGGTAGTTAAAGACCCTGAGCCCACACCCCATGTGCATGATGCACACCGGGGTACACTTGTGGACCACCTGCGCTGAGTGGTGTTGGTGCCCTGCCAACCCGCCATGTCTGCAGGCCACACTGCCTCAGTGTGCTCCCTCACGGCAGCAGTGAGGTCACCAAAACACTGCTGCACAGTGGTCAGAATGCATGTCATGTGCTCCTCTTCCAGCTGCTCTTCACAAAGTAAGCCCGAACTAACAGTCTCCCGTAACTGGGACAGTTCATGCCTAACCTCTTGCTAGAAGTCATGCAGGTCCTGCTGAGTGGTGGTCTGGGACTCCAGGGTGGTCCAGACCAGAGATTGGGTACCTTAGCCATCTGGGCCCAGAGCTGACATCCCACCCTGGCTTGCAGGTGGGGGGTGGTGGCAGATGGTGTTGTTGATGGTGCTGCTGTGGTCACTGCTGCTGCTGCTGTAGTCTGGCAGGGGGCTGTGTGTGATGTTGGGCCTGTGCTGCACCCTCTGGCTTACAGAGTATATCCAAAGGCATATGTTGGACAGCTGCCAATCCATCATCATGCTGCTGTACCCAGGTGCCATGGCCTAGGATGTCCTCCACCCACCCTGCACCTGTGTGTGCAGGCCCCACAGTTCCCAGCCCTTTGCACCCATCCACAATGCCACCTGCCATCTGCTCATTATCTGATGAAGAGTCCCCCCAACCAAGGTCACTGCCTAGATTGAATGTGAGCACAGGGTCACATGTGATCTCCTTGACCTGTGTGTCTTCAAGGTCATTATCATCATTGTCCGTAATCCATGATGGCACACCTGCCTGATGAGTAGCATGTCCCAGTGGCCCTTGATGGTGTGCTGCCGATGCTGGTCCAGTGGTGACTACCATGCCTGATGTCAATGGGACAGCCTGTGGTACATCATCATCCTCATCCACATGTCCATGCTCCTGTTGTGCCATGGTCGGATGCTCATTCTGTGCTGTGAAGCAAATGGAACGTATCAGAAGCTTGTACTGCACAATGGTATCCAAAGCCATTACCATAACATGCACCACCCAACAGTGAGGATCATGCAGAAAGCACATGCATGCCCCCCTTTGCTGACCATGTGTATGATACTGCAGCCAATGTGAACACCCCCCCAGCCAGGGCACACAGCAAATGGTGCAGCTGTACACCAGTGACCACTGTGCACTACCAACACATGCACACAGATGTGTCACACATCCCCTGAAATGCACCACAACAGTTCCATGGGTGTGTGTGGCAAGTGCAATTGGGCCACTACAGTGGAAAGATGGCAAATGCCCCCTGTAGGTGTTATGCAGACAATGGTGTGGTCATGCCAGGTATGTATCTACCCTGGGGTGTGTCAGCAGTGTGTCACATCCCCTGCCATTGACCCCCCCACTGCAACTGGCCTCAGGGTTGATGCCAAGAATGTCAGGATGGGGTCCACTCCCACTGGTCGATGGTCTGTGGTCCTCCCCCCTGTCCACAGGTGGTCCCTGAGCCATTGTGCCTCCTCATCCTTTGCTCTCCACAGTCGGTCGTTCCACCTCTTCCTGACCGAATCAGTGCTGCGCTCATGACCACCCACATCATTGACCTCTGCTGTAATTTGATCCCACATTTTGTAGACAATAGCATCAGATGGCTTGTTATGCCACATCACCTGCTTCCTCATTTTAAAGCCATGAACTAGGGCCCTCAGCTCATCGTCGGAGAACTTATGTGCACAGAGACATGCCTGCCCATCTGCATCACCTGTATGGGACAGATGGAATGGTAGTGGTGAGTTACAGGTGGTGACATTGTGCGCGTGTGGTTGTGTACCTGATGGACATGGCACCAGACTAAATGGACAGGCGCGCAGGCTTTGTATACCTGATGCATCTGACTGTAGTGCCACACAGTGTGAAACACAGTCTATATTATGGCCACAGTGTACTGCACCAATGCCTTTCATGCCCTTTCCTGTGCACAAGACAGCACCAATCACACGCTGGCAGGACATGCACATTGGAGGGATGCCTATCTGCCATGCATGTAACCAGCTGGGTGTGTGTGGTACTCAGCATATGGTAGCCATGTCTGCCCACAGTACTTTAGTCCCATAGGGTCTGTGAGTCTGTCGTGTTGCACTTACACACATTGCTGGGGACATGGGGCATCTGGCAGGATGTTATGGTCTTCCTCCACGGCACACATATGCCTCTGCTGCTGACTGCCCTCCCCATCCACCAACATCAATGTGTATGTGCACTCCACCCAGCTGCCCATGATATGGGCATACATCACTGGCATTGGCACTGTGTCCTGCCAACCCACTGCACAGTGATATGCAACACCCTCAATCAGCTGCAGCAGCCTGCCCTGCCCTACCAAGTGACAGGGAGAAGACCTGTGCGGTGCAGTGGGGATGCATGTGGTGCAGCACCACCAAGGTGCCGAGGCCCCTAGGCCCCCCCGGATCCCCCAACCACCCCATTGCACCGGTGATGTTGGCAGTATGCAGGGATTCATGTCCCACAGTGTGGTGCAAAATGGACACCTACCCCACCACATGGCATGCCCCCTGTGTACAGAGAACACTGTAACAGTGTGGCCCATGCAGCAGTCCTGCAGCATGTCAGCCTACAGTGCAGTGTACATCACAGCAACATGCCACATCTCCCCATGCATGCTGACAACTACCCATCTGTACATTGTATTGACATTCCAAACAGCAGGATGCTCGGTGGTGTTTACTGACCTGTCTTGACCTGTTGTAGCTCCTGGGACATCCTGCAATCTATGTTTTCAAGCAATTCCCTCTACAGCAGTGCAGTTCCTGTCAGCTACGCAGGTGGTGCACTAGTTGCCCTTAAATAGCATGGCTGGGCAATCCACCTTATTAGCCATGCAGATAAGGTTGTAATGATATGGTAATGTGTCTGTTTGCCCACCAGTTACACAAGTATCCTCATTAGCATACATCCTTTGAGTATAGCAACCATTGGTGCCGGGCAAACTGTTAGCATCGAGAAAACCAGACAGTCATTTACACAGTTTTATTGCATTAGTTCTGTGCTACAGAGCTATTGTTTGTTGTAGCAGTGCATGCTCACAATGGCCCCCTGTCATGGGGTCACAGTGGGGTCATGCATGTGCAGTGCATGCGCTTCCGGGTAGCACGTCGCTAATGTGATAGCAAAGCCTTGGACTCACTCAGTACAGCACTTGTCAAGGGAGCATTTCAGGGTGTGGCAAGAGTGCTAGGGAGGTGCCCAATCAAGCAAGTTCAGGACTTCTTTGGAGTATGACTTCATGCAGGAGGCTGCGGGCAGTTGTCCACAGGGACAGGATGTGGGGTATGTGGAGACTGCAAACCTGGTGGAGTTGGTGCAGCAAAGGCACAAGTGACTGTTTAGGGAGGTGAGGGAGGGTGACTTGCCCCATAGACAGGTCTGGGCATCCATTGCCTGTAACCTGTCTGGATGGACAGGAATAGTCAGGGATGGGGAGAAGTACTGCCACCAGTACATGGATATGCAGTAGAGGCAGCCCCGCCAGCTGAAGAACTTCAAGCACATGGTCCAGGATGGGACTGTGCCTGTGCCGGGCAAGTGTATTGCACTGCCATGGGTATGCATGCCATCTATGTGTGAACGTGTGTGTGCCTTCACATGTGTCTGTGTGTGTCTGTTATAGTCTATGTATGTGCATGTGCATGTGTCCCATTACATATGTACATCACTGTTGTGTGTGTTCTGCCCATGGTTGCCTGCATGTGGCCACAATCCACACCCTCATTGGCAAGCAGCCATGCCTGGTGTGCACAGTGTCTACATGACAGGGCTGTGTTGCTTCCTATGTCTGGGGTTGTGCATGGCACAGATGCCAGTGTGTCTGCATACTGCTCCAGGGTGGGAGGAAGACACCAGTTTGCTCTGTGACATGCCATAAGTGGTGGGGGTGGACTATGGTTGAAGGTACCTCTGTGTACCATGGGCGTTGCTGGTGCATACCATGGCTTTTCCACATGTACTTACATTGCTGTACACTATTCTTCCTATAGAGCACAACAGCAGGAGTGGGGATGGTGACAGAGCCCAGGAGGATGGCTGGGGAGGCAGGATCCACGGCGACAGGCAGAAGGTGCCAGCCATGCCTCAGTGAGTGGAGGAAGGCAGTGATGGGCAGCATAGCATGTTGCATAAGTACCATGGTTGGTTTCACACTGTCCTACATGTGCAGTGGGGGGGGTATGTGCATGGGTTGCCATTGAGTCCTTGGAGTGCACATGGCAATGTACCTGGTACACTGTATTGTGACACATGGATGGGGCTGGGCTACTGTATTGGCATGGTGTACTATTGGTCTGGATGGGCGGATGGCATAGTGCTGTCCTGGTGGGGGGGCTTTATGGGGCTGTAGTGCTGTACATGCCTGTTTTGCTGTGTCCATCATGTGTGCATATGGGGTTTTGCTGTCCTGGGGGGGGCTATGGTCCTATAATGACATTTGTTCTGGTGTCCTTGCAGTGGCTCATTTGTGCACCTGTGCGCGGGGTGGATGAGGCTGGGCTACTGTATTGGCATGGTGTAATATGGGTTTGATAGGCAGATGGCATAATGCCATCCTGCTCAGGAGGGGATTGGGCTGTGGTACTGTACCAGCCTGTGTTACACTGTACCTGGAATGGGTGATTGGCCTACTGCTGTCCAACGGAGAGTGAGCCATGGACTGTATCCCTTGTTACATGGGGTTGACTTTGCACTGCAGTTCCACATTGTGTACCGCTGTCATGGTTGTGCTGTGGTTGTGGGTGGGGCCCAGCCACACACCTGCACCTCTCCAGTACAGGCTGCATTCCATAATACAAAGGTGTGGTTGTGGGCATTCCTGTGGTGGGTGTGCTCTGCTATGTTTCTTATAGCTCTGTTCCTTTGGGCAGCATGTCCCAATGTGTTTGTGTCATCCCACAGTTTTTTGTGCCCTGGGCCACTGTCCTTGTCACTTGGGGCTGCCTGTGTGGTTGCACTGTGTCACTGTGTGCTCCATTGGGCTGTGTAGATTGTGTTGTTTTGTGGTGTTGCCATTGGCCTTCCAATCCTGTTCATGTACTTTGGCTAAGTGGGTGGTGCCTGTGTGGTCATGTTTCAGCATACAGGTGCATATTGGGTTGTGCAGGATGTTCTCCGTTGTATTGCCACATGGGCATGGTTGTTGGGACATGCTGTCCACCCCTATGCCCTCTGCCTGGGGTGTGCATTGTACTTTCTTGTCGGTGTACTATCCTGACATAGTCCCCCTTCCTCCTCTAGGTCCATGTTGGAGCTCACTATGGGCCACATGGCTTGAGGAGACAGAGAGGAGGGATGCCCGCTATGCTGCATGGTCTGCCAGCAGAGAACAATCATGGAACAACAGGTGGTCCTCATCGGAGACACGATGGGTGACTGCAGCCCTGGAGGCATGGCTGCCAGACCCATCCAACATGAAACATTAGGACTCTTCCCTTTTCCTTTTGCTTTACTCCCCTTACTGGATTGTTGGTTTTGTTGCTGCCTTCTGTTCATTTTTTGATTTTGTGTCCCTTTCCCCTTTCCCTATTTTCATTACATTGTTTTGTACTAGTGGTTGTTGTTGTATTTGTTATAGTTTTAGTAGTAGTTTATTAGGTATTAGTAGTAGTATAGTGGTGATAGTGTTGTTAGTAGCAGTAGTAGTAAATAGTAGTAGCAGTAGTAGTAATAATTGTTGTAGTAGTAGTCATAATGTAGTAGTAGTAGTACTAGTTTTACTGTTAGTTTGGTTACTGTTTGTGGTATATTTTTGTTGTTCATGTTTTTGCTTTTCTGTTATTATTATTGTTGCCTTTATTTTCTCATTGTGACATCATACATTCCACTTTCATGACTTTACTGTATCTGGTGTTATTTTGGGTGCATGGGGTTTTTCACAGGTTTGTACTGTGCTGTGGTTTTCATTCATGGTCCTGGGCATTACTGAGCTTTGGCATGGTTGGGTGTGTGTCATATTCTGGGTTCTTCACTGCTGTCTGCTCTTGGGATCACATTCAGGGCTGTACTTCTTTACAAGTGTACCAGGACATAGCAGGCACACTGCTGCACTATGTTCCTGTGGGTGTTTGCACTGCCTGCCTGAGTGCTATCTTCCGAGCTGTCTTATTTGTAATATTCAAGCTGTCTTATTTGTTATATTCAGTGTTGTCTTACTTTCTGGGCTAATTTAGCACTGCACTCCCAGCCTGATTTGCCTGGCTTTTGCATGCTATATTCAGCAGGTTTAGCAACTGGCTATTCCTTCTGAATAAAGCGGGCTATTGTCTCAGACTAATTAACATGCTTGCGCCTAATTTATCCCTGGGTAAAGTTTTGAGTATATGGCCCAATGTGTTCATATTGAAGATTTTATCTGATAAATACACTGTTAATACAAAGGGGCCTATATGTAGCCCTCTTGGATGTAAATTCTGCTTTTATAATGTAAATAGGGGTCTATTAGGGAAATTTTGCAATCACAAGGAACTAATCACAACCTCTTAGAAATGTTGAAGTCACTACACTTAGATAATAGGGCATCTGTGAGAATTTCAAGGCAAGGTATAACTACAGAAGGAATAAGAACTGAGAAGGGGTAAAGAAAGGTGTCTGTTAGCCACTCTCTTCAATTTATATAGACCAGCTTATTAAAAAAGTGTGTAGTATAGAAACATTTCCTCCAGAGATTAATAAGCAGAACATAGGCGTACTTTGTTATGCAGACAACATTCTGTTATGTTCACAGACACCACTGGGATTGAAAAGAGTCATTGGAGCAACTATGGAATAACTGAATACAGTGTACCTAGATAGTAACCCTAGCAAGTCAAAGTTATTTTCGGTAACTCCAGGTGTTGAGAGATATTTCCTGGAAAATTTATAATATTAATTTTACAATTTCCAGAACTTATAGATATCTAGGCTTTTATTTAGTTGAACAGGCAGCTGGAAATATCATACTGAATGCACCAAAACACAAGCTTATCAGTCCTCCAAGGCAATACTCAGATTCTGCAGAATGTTTTCAAGTAATTCTTTTAAGGTCCTAAGACAAACATTTGACGCAAAAGTCATCAGTATTTTATTTTATGGGGCTGAGATTTGGGCCTTCAACAAGGAAGCATCAGATTTGGAGACAGAGCAGAATGTATTCTATAGACAGATTATGGGTTTAAATAGAGATATTGTACAGCTACATCTTTCATTAAAGAGAATTCATTCTAAATTCATTTGCCTTGATGGCTCAGATAAGAGCTATTAAACTATGGAAATAAATGGTGATACTTCCGGATAATAGAATCTTGTCTACAGTATGTGTTGGAAAGAGTCACTTGGAAAAACTAGGAAATATAAATGGTTTGAACAGCTAAATAATTTACTTAAGAATATTGTCATAATAGAGCTAAGGGATGGGTATGCCATTAATAGTGTTGATAACTATGTCAGGACTGCAACTGAATTGACAAACAAGGGGTCGAGAGCCACGCTTTGATGAAATGTCAGCTTAACGGTAACTCTCCCACTAATTGTGACTAAATAGTGATAAAGCTTGTGTACTAGGAGTTAAAAAGTGTCCAGAAATTCTCCGTTATTTAACGCTCACATATCTAGATTATACCTGCAAGTTTGAATAAATTATCCTGCACAATTACATTTTTATTATCTCTGGAAGTTTTCTGCACCTCCCCAAATCAAGGATGCCATTTGACAGTCGCTTTGGTGTGGCGAACACTCTAGCCCGACCGGTGCTTCACCCCAGGCTCTACAAACAGGCAAGGAGGGAAAAACTTAGTGACAGTTATAACAAGCTAGCAAACAAAGGTCACAATACTGATTTAAACATTAATGACATTGAATTTATTAAAAAAGCTGCAAAACATGCATATAGATATAGTTTCATTAAAAAACAGGCTGATTCTGATCGGGACAAATCCACAGTCATGGAAGAAAGAATTAGCACTTTAGAGGAAAGACTGGCCTTTTTGGAAGAAAACAAAGGTAAAATAGAGGATTCTCCACTAAAGTATGTACACAAGTTGAACTTCTCAGCACAAAAATTGATGATTTGGAAAACAGAAGTAGATGTAACAATTTGCAAGTATTATGGGTGCCTCAACTTACAGAAGGAAATGACATGATAAGGTTTTTAATGGACTTTATTCCATTGATTTTTAATTCTTCTTGGCAGTGCCCACTAGAAATTGAAAGGGCACATAGGTCCATGAGGGCTCTTCCTAAACAGGGGCAGAAACCCAGGTCCATCATTATTCGTTTTCTAAGGTTCAATATCAAAGAGGAAATACTATCACTGGCCAGACAAAAGAAGGCTCTGTATTGGGGAAAAGAAAGGATTTTTATCTTCAAGGACTATTCAGCTGAAATTGTAGAGAAAAGGAAAGCATATAACAAAATAAGATATGTTTTGCAATCACTTGGAGTATGTTATTACATTAAGTACCTAGCCATTATGGTGATAAAAGAGGAGGAGGGTCACATAATTTTAAATTGCCAGATGAGGCTTGGGAATTTATTCAAAGAAATTGGTCTGATGCCAATCACATTATGACTGCAAGGTCTAATTTTAAAGCTGGTTCACAGCATAATCAAACAACCACTGTCAGTTCAAAAAATGCTGAGAATTCCATGATGGAACACCAGGCCCATGCTCAGAATGCCCAGGATACTGCATGTGCACTGCCCTCTTTGTCACACACTTGTTCTCCATCTCATGCCAGCTTGAATAAAAAGTTGAATAATCCTGTGCTTAAAATTCCAGCAAAACAACCTGACAGGTATCCTGATAACAAATCTACCCGTCCAAAGACAGCAGCTTGGTCTTCAAAATTACTCAGAATCCCAAACTTCTTCAAAACAAGCTGCTATAGTGTCTTCTGCCAATACAATAAATTACCGCAGTAATGGATCGTTCCAGAATTCTAACAACCTAGACATCACTTCTCTTACCAAAAGAAATTCATATGTAGTACCTGAATGTCTGTCAAGCCCTTTCAGCCCGGTTGCAGACATGTTCGAGGAATCTTCTTTCCCGGAGTGTACGCAGGATACTTTGAGTGATGTGGAGTCATGACATGGGAACTGCAATGCATTGTGAGGTTTCATTCATGCATGCAATGGGATAAACTAAGAGGAAACTTTCCTATTTCCATGACAACTGGTGGATTGAGGTCACATGGTTTCCCAAATCCCCCTGATTTTAATACTGAATTGTATTTATGCTGATTTCAATGTTTGCAAACATTTTCTAAGTTTTCTTTAGGTCTAATACAGTTAGAATGGATCGTTTTCTTTAGAATCCAAACATTATGGTTTAGTGATTATTTTAGTTACAACAAAGGTTGAACTTAATATTAGGAGGTCAAAGGTTACTTCCGGACATAAAGCTCTGCATAGAGAATATATATCTTGTGCAGGTAGAGCATTTCTTCTTTAGTAGGAGTATTTTAGTAAAGCATGTAAACAAGTTAATCTATTATTGTCCCTTCATGGGTGTTATTGCTGGATTGGATCCTACTCTTACATCCTGGCAAAAAGGAGGGGGATTAGTTTTTCTTTGAAAATAATGATCAAAGCAATAAAAGGGAATACAGGTATAATATGATGAAGATGTTATGAAGGTCAACCATTGTTATGCCCACTTTATTTTTGTTCATTTTACTATGGTTTTCAGTTAACTCAGTGTGCTTTACCAGCTCTTAAAAGCTGGGAACAAATGCTTTAATAAAAAGAGACTAAGGCTGGCATAGATGGCATAGCAGACAGGTTACTGGTGGTTATATGCACACTTATTTATGCCTTTAGAGTTGATATTCATTAACTGTCTATCTTTCTTATAGACTGAATCCTATGGAAAGTTTAAAAGCTAGCCCCTGAGCTATTGTGAGCATTACACTGAAGATTGGGCAACTGATTTTAAGCAAGATAAGTGCTGTCTACTACAGTTTCAATGTTTTATAAACAAAAGAGTTCAAAATAAAGTCCTGACAGAGGTTATTCAGTACAAGATTTGCTCTTTAGTTAGCAAATCATTTTGGTTGCCTTTGTTTACCCCCTTCATTTCATTTCACATATTATGCCACATGGTGTTGGATTATTAAGGGGTGTAAACAGTTTTAACTTAACAATATGATATAAGAGACAGTTTTTAGACCAGTAGGATTACCTAGATAGGACAAATCTGATGTAAACTGATACATGGCAAATGGGGCCATCGCTTGCTGCCTAAAAGATCAGTGTTTTCACTTTGAGGATTCCTCAGTGAGGTTACATGCATCTTCTTGTTGTGTCTATTTAATTGTGTTGCTAATACAACAGATAACATTTTATAGAGTATAAGTATTGTGTTTTCTGTTTATTTGTGTGTTTTTAGGAAACATCTTAATAATCTTCTTTATATTCATTCCAAGTTATTTCAGTTAAGATAACTAGATCTTACACTTACAATCTGTTTTTTGCTTGGTGTTTTAATTTATAGAGTTATTTATTTACAGAATGAGTTCAGCTAACATTAGTTTATGGAATATCCTAGGGTTAGGTTCGCCTATTAAGAGGTATAGAGTTCTAAACCATCTTAAAAACATAATATAGATGTGGCATTCTTGCAAGAAACCCACCTGGTTCCAGAGGAAGCAGACAAACTTGCATGTAGTTGGGTTAGCTCAGTTTTTCATTGCTGTGTCTCTTCCAAAAAAAAAGAGGGGTAGCTATCTTAATTCAAAAAGGAGCCAATTTTTTAAAGCATAGTCATCTGACAGATTCTGAAGGAAGATTTCAAATTCTACTAGGTAATTTATATGGCAGAGATGTAGCCTTGTGTAATGTGCCTGCTCCCAATGTTCAAACTCCACAGAAAAACATTTTCCAGTCTCTGGCTTATGCCCTTGCAAATATAGGGAATTACAAGTTTATTCTTGGGGGAGATTCTAATACAGTGATGGATCTTCTGTTTGATAGATCCAATGGGCAGGATTCACATAGCATTTTGGGACTAAGTCCCACTCTTCAACCCCAGTTGCACTTTGAAATTGCTGCAACTGCGGAGCAGGCGATCCACAGCTGCAGCAGTTGCAGAGGGTGTTACGGCAGATCCCACTGGCTGTAGCAGCCTCCCACAGCTGTGGTGCTCTCCCTGGCAACAGCACCCACAAGCTGCCATAATCCATGGAGCTGGTCATACTCCAGCTCCACCTTAGTGAATATCTGCAGCTGTGGGGCGACCTGCAGCTTTGCAAGTGGCAACCCACTAGCACACTGAGGTTTTCCCACAGCTGCGGGACCTTCCCTGATGTTTGTAAATCCTACCCAATGTCTCTAAACTAAACAAGCTATCCAATACTCAAGGGACTATTCATAAAGTTCTGAATGACCTGGGCCTGGTTGATGGGTGGAGACTAATACATCTGATGTCAGAGACTGCTCTTTCTGTCTGTCAAATTTGGGACTCTTAGTCAATTAGATTATTTTTTTTCTTCCCATGGATTTATGCAATAATATAAGCAGCATTTCTTATGAAAATTTATTTACATCAGATCATTGCCTTTTGAAAAGTTCCCTGGTGTTTGAGAATAAATCAAAATAAGACTAAAAGTTGTAAATTTAATATATCTTTATTAAAGGATGACAAATTCATTAATTGGATACAGGAAGAGTCCAAGGCCTATTTCAAAATAAATTGCAATGGATAAGTTACTCCCCAGACAATCTGGGATGCTTATAAAGTATATATAAGGGGCAAATGCATACATTATGCCTAAAAAAAAAAATAAGAGAAAAAATTAAAACTCTAAAATAAATGGAAGAATCATTGGGGCAAATACTGACTGTCTTGAAGCAAAATGTTCCTAATAAAAAAGAGCTGCTCTTTAAAGTCATGGGGCTCAAATTTGACATAAATAGAGTACATTCTGAGAAAATTGAATATTCACTATTTAGGGTAAAATAGAATTACTGGGAAGCCCGGAGAGAAAGCTAGTAAGTTACTAGCCTACAGACTAGCAAAATTCAAAATCAGAACAATATTAAAGAAATCAGGGGTCCCTCTGGAAAAACAACATATACTGTAACTGTAAAATCATTAATGATCGTTTGAAGAATTTCTTTGAAAACCTATATAAATCTAAAGGAGATTTGATGTCAGATATGTTAGTTAAGTTCCTAAATTCAGTGAACATTCCAAAATTAGCCACTGAAGACAAACAAATGCTAGATAGGCCAATAGTACTACAAAAGATTTCTGAGGTCATAGTGCAAGCTCTTAAAGGAAAGTTCTGGGACCAGGTGGATTTCCTGGGAGTTTTATAAATGTTTAATTCCACTGTATCACCTCACCTGTTTAATGTTTTCCAATTCTCTTCAAGAGGGACATTTGCCTGACTCCATGAATGAAGCGATATTTGTTTATTGAGTAAAAGACAAAGACCCCCTTGAGTGTGGAAATTATAGACCAGTATCTTTATTAAATTTTGATTATAAGGTCCTAGCTAAAATCTTAGCTACCAGGCTGTCTAAAGTAATTGGCAGGTTAGTGAGTAAAGAGCAAGTAGGCTTTTTAAAAAGTAGACAGGCAGTTGATAATTTTCTGAGACTGTTTTCAATTATCTGGAAGGCCTGTTCTTTCAAATATAGTACCTCTTCAGCCATTGCCTTGTTTCTGGATATAGGCAAAGCATTTGATTCATTAGAATGGAAATACTTTTATAAAGTGCTAGAAAGGAATAATATAGGTCTAGGTCTGATAAAATGGGTCCACACATTGTACAATGCCCCCAGAGCTTGTGTTATCACTAATGGATTGAAATCAGAAACTTTCCATCTTTACAGAGAATCTAGACAAGGGTGTCCACTCTCACCTCTGTTGTTTATACTAGCAATTGAACCTCTCATTAGAAAGATAATGGAATCTGATAACATTAGAGGGGGATCAAAATTGGTAGCTACACTAATAGGGTACTAGCATTTGCAAATGACATTCGTCTTACCCTAATCAATAATGAAACTTCCCTGAAACATATTAACAATATATTACAAATCTTTGGAGAAATATCAGGGCTGTTTATTAACTGGTCTAAGACTGAATGTTTTCAGTTAAATAACCTTGTGTCAAAATGTGACATATTAAAATTTTACCTGAGGTAACTTGGCCTGAAGAAGGACTGACTATTTAGGGGTCAAAGTGTTTAACTCTCTAGAAAAAATACTATCTTATAATATGAGAAAAAATATTGAAGATTTGACCTCTGATATAGACAGATGGAAGAAACTTTATTTGTCCTTATAGGGTAAACCAGTGAACAAGCGTCACACACGTAACTCTGAACGTCAGACCTTCACTACACCCAGATGCCGCGCTTCCCAATGCCAAAGGTCTTTTGCATACCATGCCCCACTCTGGTTCAGCTCCTTTCAGGAAGACCTGGTGCATATGCCTACATTGGGTGCTTTCAAAGTCCGACTCAAGCAACGCCTGCTAAATGACATCCATTGTGACTGCCATCCTTAGCCTCGCTACCCCTCCCTATCACCTGCTCCTCCCTATCCCTTCACCCTCCTGCCTCTGGTCTCCCCCTCTATCCCTCCCCTCAGCTGCCGTCATACTGCCCCTTCTCCCCCCTTATGTTGTCTGCAATATTACTCATTCTGTTTTTACACTGAGCTCATCCCCTCAACATCTTGTTTCCTCCACCCTAGAACCATACTTTCTGCAGACAAATGATGGGTTCACCATCAGGCATCACATACCCCTTAGTGTGTTAGTTAGCCCCTTTCCCTTATCCTAACCTCCTGTCAAACATGTACTACTCTGGTATATCTGTTATATCGACTTCACTGTAACTGTACTGCTTGTTTTGTATCGTGATCATGATGTGGAACCTATGTAAAGAGCTCTGAGCTCAAGTGGTGTTATCCGAGACTATAATGAAATAAAATAAATAAAAAAAATTAACTCCTTGAAAATTATACTTGCTCCTAATTTATTTTATTTTATTAATAATTTTTCTGCAAACATCCCTAGTATTTGGTTTGACAAAATTCAGAAGGCTGTCTCCAAGTTCCTAAGGGGAAATAAACTGCCAAGACTCTCAAAACCTAAACGTAGGGCACCAGTCAAACAAGGAGGCATGGCCTTACCTTGGTGGCAAGGGTACTTTTTGGTATGCAAACACAAACAAACTGCTAATTGGTTCTTATCAAAAGAAAATCCAAATATCCCTCTATGGTTAAAGATAGAAAAATAACTGGTGGCCCCTTAAATCTGACTGATTTATTCTTCTGTAAATTTCCAAATCATTTATTGAATCAGCCAGCCTTGCAGGTTTCAATTATAGTATGTAGGAAGTTCAATCAACTTAAAAAAGTAGAATTTGTGCCCTTGAAATTTATGCCATTGTGGGAAAACACTAAAATAACCCCTGTCAACAGACCAATCAGGGACATAGGATGGGAAATTAAAGGAATTAATGTAATTAGAGACTTACTGGATGAACAAGATAGACTCTTATCTTTTTATGATTTGCAAAACAAATTTAATTTGTTAAAATGTGATTTCTGCTTCTATCTACAGATAAGAAGTTTTTTAGTCAACACATTTCTAGATATGTCCTACAAATTAATTATCTCTCCAGTGTGGAAGAATTTATTTAAAATATGCTATCTTCCCAAAGCCTTTAGTCTATTATATGCTTATTTAAATGAAACAGACATAGAACTAACAGCAAGAGCTAGAGTTAAATCACAAGAGGACTTTGGTGTTGTTATATCCAAATCAGCATGGAACAAAGTATGGGACAATGCTATTAAGTCCTCTAGGGAAGTTCAAGGGAGACTCGTTCAGTTTAAAATAATACACTATGGCCCAGATATTCAAACTGCACCCAAAAAGTGAGCAACAGCAGGAGCAGGCGCAAGTCCATGGTGCCCATGCGCAAGAGGCGCAATATTCAAAAACTGCTCTGGCCAAGATGCGCCTACGGCCGATGACTGAATATCACACCACCTGCACCATAGCGCAACTAGGGAGGGGAAGCTGAGCATATCTGATGCGCCATAGTGTTACAAGGGATGTTCAGCTGAGCAGTCCAGATGCGCCATAGCACAACCAGGGGTGCCCCCCAGCAGCAGGGCAGCAATGCAACAGCACAACCAGGGATGCAGGGGCCCACCACCAATGCCACAGATGGGCAGAGGAACACACAGCAGAACAGACATCGTCCCCCCACACTCCATGCACTTCATAACTGGGGGAGGGCTGGAATAACCACTGACCCATGGAGACCAGCAACCAACCCACAGCTGGGCCATGGTGCCCCATCACACCCCCTGGCAAGCTGTGACCAGCACACAAGGAGGACTGACCACCCCATGCCAGACCATCCCACCAATGCAGAGCACACCCTGCACCATGACCCCCAGACACCCTGCCCAGGAGCAGTGTCCACCAGTGCAGGATACCCCATGCATGCCACCACCTCCACTGTGACAATGCAACCCTGTGCACCACAGAACCATGCAAGGCAGCCCCACCATGAGCACTCCATCAGTGGGTGGCTGCACACAGCGATGCAACAACTGCATACAAGTGCCACACACACAGCCCCTAAGGGTACAGCTGAGAGACTGACCATGTGTCAGCACATGAGGTACCCAGATGTGACAGGGCATGCCCCAGACCCCACTACCAGTGGTACAGCACCCTGTACACCCTCCCAAGGACACACCCCAACACAGCACTGGCCACAATAGCCCACGCAGACACCCACAGTGGTGCATGGAAGCATGCACCACACCGGATGCAACACAGGGCATGGACAAACACCCACCCATACCCAAGGTCACACCAACAAGGGGACGCAGTAGTGGGGCAACCAAGCCCCCAGCGTGTGGCCATGGAAATTATGTACACATGGCCAGCACTCCTCCATGGCACAGGAGTGCCAGTCACCCTGTGCAGGCACTGTGGAGCCATACGCCACCAGCATTTGCCCAGAGCACAAGTGACAGACAGTGGTGCAAAACCCCTGTAACACACACAAGCCACAGCATGGAGGTGGGACAACAACAGCAGAGGCTACAGTGTCACCTGAGGCAGACATGCACCACACCAGTGACAGGAGGCAACCCGGCATTGTGATGAGTACAGTGGCTGTCCTCCATGGACAGCCACCACTGACATGCCAGCGGACCATGCAGGTCACAGATATGCAAGGGTGTCAGCTGCACAGGCCATGGATGGGCTGACAGGTGCACCATGGACACAGAGCATGCACCATGGACCACTACACACAGTCATCCAGTGCACAGGGAGCCACACACCACATACAGTGACTGATAGCTACTCCCACACCATAGTTACTTCCCCACAGACACACAGACACACACACACGCGCGCATGACTGCACCACCCCTGATGCCAGGCACACCACTGCAGCTGAGCACCTATAGCCTGCTGCAAATCAAAGACCACCACAGTAGGCATATCAAAAGAAATGTATTTAAAACAGCAAACAAAACTATGTACAAGATTTAAAAAGTTTGTGGGTTGGGACACAAACAAGGTGGGGGTGGGTAAGGGGCAGGGGTGAACAAATGGTAGAGGGAAGGAAGGGTGTGAGGGTGTGTCCAGGGTGGTAGGGAAAATCAGGGGTAGTTCAAAGCTCAGTGGGAGCCCCGCTTCCCGCTCCGGCTTCTCCTCCCACCATGACATCTTCAGACACCGATCCTGTCCAACCTTTCAAGGATCTCCAGGGATGCCCTGGCCACCTGGAGAATCTCCTTCTGTACCACCCTGATCTCCTGCAGCTGCTGTCCACCTAGAACAAGGAGCAGAGTCAATAGGTGTGAATGCACAGCCCCATGCAGCTCACCCACTGTGCATGGCAAACGGCTGGGGACATGCCTCTGTGATGGTGTGTGACCACCCACAGTGATCACGGCCCACAAGACCTGCCCACCCAGGTGCACACAGCCATGTGGACCACTGCACACACCCACTGGCCAAGTCCTGCACAGCACCACCATGGCTGTTCAGTGACATGGCTATGTGTGGTGCAAAGGCAGTGGCACAGCCAGGTACCTGGTGCATGCATGGACCACCATTGACACACTCCCAGACATGCAGTGCCACTGGACAGTGCTGACTGTAACACGTTGCATGCATGGCAGTGGTGTCAATGGATGGTGGCCATGCCCCGCTGCCCACTCTGTTACACAGCATGCAATAGTAATCATGGATGTAAAGCACTCACCATCATCAGGCTGGTCCCTCTGCCTCTGTGGACCTTCGCCTCCTGGAGTGACAGTCTTCCTACTGGTGCCTCCTCCCTCACCAGCCGTTGCTCATCTGGGCCTAAGGTGCAAACATGGAGAGAGGAACATCAGTACAATCCTGTAGCAAAGTCCCCCTGCCCCCATGTGTGTGCAATCCCACACAGCCAGAACCACCCATCCCACACCCTGATAACACCACCACAGCCAACACCGGACAGTCCCCCCCATGTTCCAGACACATGCAACCATGATAACCATACAGAAGATAAAAGTGTATGGATGTTGCACCTACCTGGCCATGGCACCATGCCCCTTCTGGCATGTGCCCGCAGGTGGGCAAGCAGGTCTGGGTCCCTCCACCTCAGGTCCCCATATCTGTGGCAGCACTGCTCCATGGTCTGCCCCATTCCTGTGGCCTCCTCCAGGGCATTGGCCACTTCCTGCACACCTGACTCCTGGACCTGTCCAGGGTGCCTCACCAAACAGTGAGCCAACAAGTGGCTCCACAGTGGCAACCAAGTTTGCCATTTCTACCTGGCTCAACTGGGCAGCTCTCCTTCATGCCATCTCTATTGCTTGGTAGAGTCAAAATGGCGCTGTGCAGCACGGTTCTGCCATGTGCAGATGCTGCACAGTACAGCGCCGCATTCCCATAGTGCTGTCACCGAACAGTGCAATAGTGGTGCACCCATGCCTGACACATGGCGCCTGGGGGCAAAGGTCAGGCACAGGGTCAAGGGTCTCTGGTACACAGACAGCCACAGTGCGATTGGAACCCAATGCATGTAGCGCAATTGGGTGCCTGTGTGCCACCTCCTGTAGCGGCCTACCGCGCTGTTGCCTCAGTGCACCTATGACGCCCCAGTGCCACAGTGCCATATAGGTGAACAGCACTGTAGCTCCACTGGCACAATGGTGGCCGTGCCCTGCATTGCCTCCAGCACACAGCACGTCAGCAGCATGGCAGGCACCTGCGTCATCAACCCACACATGCACAGTTAGGTGTGTACTGTGCATGTCACAGAACTGCACCCTTGGCTCGGCATGTTCAACACAATTGCACAAAGTGCAAAAGCGCGATATTCAGCCATCATATGCAAATCAGCAAATCAGCCATTCAATGGCGCAGTCACTGCATTTGCATCCACTTAAAGATGCGCCTCACCTCATTTGCATGGGTTGCGCTATAAAAGTGTGACATTGGGCTGCACTGGCCATAGTCGGTTACTGCAGTCTATTGGTGAGTTGCATGTTTGGGAGTGTGGACTGTGGATTTTGGGACATGTATGGGACTGCACAGTCACTGGTAACACCTGTCATTCTCACAGGCTGAATCATGACCAAGTGAGTTGTGGAGGAAGAGGAACAGAGTTGTGGGAGGAGGAGGAGGCCAAATTTCACAAAGGCCAAGATAGATGCCCTGTTCGAGGCCTATCTGGACCAGGAGCTGCTTCTGCGGACGCCAGGGAACACACACAGGCCCGTGCTGCATAGGAGGAAGTGGCATGTGCTGTGAACCTGCATGGCAGCCACCAGCGCCGTGCAGGAATGCAAGAAGAAGATGGGCACAGACAGGAGGGGATTATGAGAAGGTGGCTGCCATCAGGGCAGCACAATCTCATGACAGGTGGGGACAGCGGAGGTGCTATGCCTGACCCCACAGGGAGAAGGTTGCTGGCAGCATGCAGCGTTGCACCATTGAGGGTGTTCCAGGTGGTGGATTCCAGACAGGTGGTAGCCCATCACTGCATGGTAGGTCATGGTCTGTCTATTGGGGGCAGGGTAGGTCACATGCAGTAACACCACTTTGTTTTCTCTTACAGCTCCTGAGCATCTGCATGGGTCAATGGAGGTGGGCCTCTCCACTGAGGCCAGTCAGATGAAGATGAAGGAGGGCCCATCCACCTCCACAGGAATACGCGGCACAGTGCGACAGTGGGCCTGCCTGGATGTCCAGACTGATGTTGTTGGAAGAGGTGCAGAGGAGGCCCTGCCCGTGTCCCAGCATGCCGTCATCCATGGATGCCAGCATGCTGTGACTCGGGCTGGTGCCAGGTTCATCACCGGCGATGATGTCGCTAACATCATGGGCAGTGACACGGTGTGCCACAGGATGGCCACACAGCAGGTAACATCGCGGCCATGGCTGTGGGTGGTGCCACCGCGGAGGCCTGCGTGTCATCACAGTCCCAGCCTGTGCCTGTCAGCACTGGTGGGGCAGCACTGGTGTGTGTACAGGACAGTGGGACTGTTGTGGCCACTGAGGCAGCACCAGTGGGCCCTGGGGAGTGGCAGCCAGAGGGACAGCATCAGCAGTCGGCCAATGGGCTTGGGGTACAGTGTCAGGGGGCCGCATCAGTACACCACCTGTGGACATGCTCAGGCCTGGTCCTGGTGTGCAGTGCCCACCCTCAAGGGGTGCTGAGCATCAGGGCCATGCACACCCTGAGGGACAGAATGCCGATCAGGCAGATGACCTCTTGGATGAGCACATCCGCATACTGCAAGCATCAGTCAATCAGCTGATGCGGCTTGTGATGGTGGTGGATGCACTGAGTGCAGATCTGGAGTGGGCAGAGGAGCGTTGCAGCAGAGAAACCACTCTGCCCTGGCAGGATGGACCGGATGCAGGAGGATGTGACTGCTGCCATTGACAAGCTGACACATACAATCATCTGCCTTAGCCACAGGGGCACTCAGTTATTTGCCCATGTGGCGCAGACACTGCACAGTGCAATGTCCACCCCTGTTCCTGGAGTCGCACGATACCCTCCTTGTCGACACCTGGTTCAGCTGTGGTATCTCAAGCATGCCTGGTGCAGGCATGTTCAGTGTGCTGCAGAATCCTGCGTGAGCACGGTCGCATTCATGCAGTGGAACCCCTTGGGGACCATCGCTGCCACCCCATGAGGCCAGTGGTCAGCCTGTCAGTGCTGGCAGATTTCGGCAGGGCCGCCCACGCATCCATGGTGGCCGGGGCACTGTGGTGCATGACTGACCTGTCTCCTAAAGTGGCTACTGTCTGATGCTGCCCTGTGTGCATTGTGTCATTCAGCGGGCAATGCACGGGTGGGTACCTGGCCCAGCACGCAGACACACAGTCCATCTGCAGACCCTCCTGGCTGCTTTCTCCGCAGCTGTGTGCATGATGATGCCTGCATTGCGCTGTACACCAATGTGCAATGTTGCCCAGCATCTGACACTAGCAGAATGACAGGCAGTGGGCGTGGTGGTCTGTGGACTTGTGTGTGGCTAGGGGTGGCGTTCTGGGTCGGTGTGCCTCCTACTCTTTGTGCATGTCTGGTGCATTGTGTGTGTGTCTGTCCATGTGTCATGTTAGACCTCACCCATCCCTGGTGGTGTGTGTGGTTCCATGCCTGGCCACTTCCCTTGACAGCATTCACCCCTGGTGTGTGTCCATGCATGTTTCTGTGGGTTGTGCCTCAGCCACTGGTGGTTGCACATGGCCACATTACTTACTTGGGTTGGCTGGAAGTGCTCCCTCTGTGATGATGTCCCAGTGCAGCTGTGCCAGCTGGAGTAGTCGGGGTCCCATCGCCAAGGGGCTGCCCATCACCATTGTCACCAACATCCTCATCATCCCCATCGCTGTCCCCTCTCTGAGCTGAATGGCTATCCCACATCCGCTGACCATGTTGTGCAGGATGCAACAGACCAGGAATAGCCAGCTGGCCTTTGAGGGGCTATACTGTAAGGCACCGCGAGGTGTCCAGGCAACGGAAACATGCCTTCAGCATCCTGAACACCTGCTCGATGACATTATGTGTGTTGGCGGTGACTCATTGTAACATTGCTGCAATGGGGTCGTGGGCCATCAGTATGGTGTGAGCAGCCAGGGACAGAGTGGGTATTCACTGTCACCTGTTTGTAGAGGGTGGAGGTTAGTTTGGTAATCAGCATCAGCCTGCCCCGAGCCACGTAGGTCACTACCCATGTCACCTCTGACCATGCCCCTCCCAATCCCTATGTTTGTCTGTGTGGTTTGCATACTCACCCACTAGGTGGCCAGTGGGGATGTCCCCACTCTTGAGTCTGTGGCACAGTGCTGACTGGTGCAAGATGAAGGCATCGTGTGCTCCCCCAGGGTACATGGCACAGACATTGATTATGTGCCCCCTGGCATCACACACCACCCGGCAGTTGATGTTAGCATAGCCCTTGTGATTCATGTATGCAGCCCCCTTGGGGCCAGGTGGTGTGCGGATGGCCAAATGGGTGCAGTCTATTGCCCCTAGCACACCAGGCATACGCACTACCCTATGAAACTCCGGTATGTTTGCTGTGTGATCCGCCAGTGTGCTGGGGAAATGGATGTCTCCACAGCATGTGGCAGCAGTGCGCTTGAGGAATTGGGTGAGGTGGCATGATGCGCTGACTGGGTTATGCCTGTGGTGTCCCCTGTTGGTCTCTGAAGGTACCCATGGCAAGCAAACACATGCAAGCTGTCACTTTAGTCTCCACTGACAGAGCATGGCTCTGTCGTGTGGGTGCCTGCATCACATCACTGCATAGCTCACAGAGCCACCTCAGAATTGCCCAATTCAGGTGGTACTGGCCCACGATCTCCATATCACTATACAGCTCAAAGCTGGTACAGGCTCAGTACTGCCTGTTGGGGGCATACCACTGACGGGCCCTTCCATGGCCATGCCCCTCTGCTGCTCACCTTCTCAGCCCCCTCATTACTGCCTCCATCTGGATGGTGGCACTGGCTTGTGTTCATCCCCCTGGCAGTTGTTTCTGTGTTCCCCCCACTGTCCTGGCTGCTACTTCCCCTGCACCGGGAACACCTGACTGTGCTGGCCTCACTGCTGTGTGGCACTTCCCACTTCTGCTCTGTGGCTCCCCACACCTACCCCTGAGCCTCTGGGTTCCAGGTGCCCTTTCACTGTCCTGCCCTGTATGTGTGTTGCCTGTGTGGCTGGCTATTGTTCAGCAACTTGTGGCTTCCCTGTAGTGTTCTTGCACCTCTCTCTTGTTCCTTTTTATTTTGGCTCATTTCCGCAATGGCGTAACTTCCGCTTGCTCCCCTATTGCGTATGGTGCATGTTGTTGAATATCACACTGTGCCATTTATGCATGGTTCCTCCCCCTTCAGTTGCGCATACATTCATTATCATTGCGCTGTTGCTCAGCATGATTTGGGGGGCACAACTGCCTCCCACTGAATATCGCAGAATGGCACATTTTTGGACTTGCGCTGGCGCAACCCTATTGCACATGGTGCCACTCTTTTGAATATCTGGGCCTATTACTATTACTCCCCCAAACAAATACTAAGCATGGGAATAGGAACAGATAGTAATTGTTGGAGATGTGGACATTCTGATGCAGGTTTAGCACATTTGGTATAGTATTGTAATGGGATATCATCTCACTGGAAACAAATTCATAGTTTGTGTCAAAGCATTACTGGTTTAGTAATCCCTTTTTCTCCTCTACTGTTCATTTTTGGAGATACTAATGAGATTTCACATATTCTCATGGATAAAAGATTATGGGCCAGATATTCAAAACTTTGCCCTGGGGCTAAATTAGCACTGCCAGGTGGCAAACTTAGTCCGGAGCACAAAGCAAGCCATATTCAAAAGGAATAGCCCAGGGCAAACAGCTTCTGAATATAGCATGGGAATGAGGCTAGGCAAACTGGGCCAGAAGTGCAGGGCAAATTCAGCCCTGGAATAAGACAGCTCTGAATATAGCAACCATGAAGTGCAAACCACAACAGCAACACAGTGCACAGTGATGTGAAGGTAGGTAGAGGTGAACTATGTGGCCAATGTGAGTGCCAGAAAATGTGTGGACCTAGTACAGCTGCAGGCAGCAGTGTACATAAAAGCACAGTGTGCAAAACTGTAAAATATTCCCCGAACTGTTTGTGCAGAGCTAACATGTTTGCGCGGGTTTAGCGCAGGGCTAAACCATTAGCCCAGTGCAAACACGTTTGCCTGGCACTAAACTTTGCCATATTCAAAAATAACATTCAAATGAGCCTATTTAGGTAGTCTGTGGGCAAACATCCAGATTAGCATCTCATTATGCCCTGATTTGCATGCAGTTTGCATCTGGCTAACTGTTTAGCCCTGCACTAAACCCACACAAATGTGTTAGCTCTGCGCAAACAGCTTGGGGAATATTATACAGTTTTGAACACTACTTCTTCATGTGCTGCTGCCTGCAGCTGTACTAGGACAACACAGCATAGGCACAGATGGTGGTGGTGCTGCATGCAACTGTCACACTGTAGGTCATGCTACAGTGCACAGCAGACACTACAGTAACAAGGCAGCCAGTAGTGTGTGGACACAGCAGTGCCTATAGTGTGTAAGGCAGTGGTGATGATGACTGCACTATACACAGTGAGAGGCCCAACCTGCAGGTGTTTACTGACAATGGACATTACTGTTATGCTGTTATGTGACCCAAAGATGCTGCACCTCTGGCATGGGATGCTCACAGTGACATGTACATGTCGGCTTTGTGTGTTGTGATAGTTGTACAGCTGTGTGGTATGTGGCCGGGGGCATATTATCAAAGCACACTGGTGTTAGGATATTCCCAATACTGGCCCATGTGCATTGCATGATGTGTCCGAGCCTTGTGGATACACCTGGTCTGTGGCACAGCCTTGCCACCCATACACTCTCCCCTCAACATCCTCCATGCCCACAGTGCTGCATGTGTGTGTGCTGGCATCTGTTGGTGTCCACAGAAGTGTGGTCCACAGGTGTGTGCTGTATGGCCACACAGCCAAGCTGTCCACTGGTGGCAGGGTCACCACTTACTGCCTGGCATGGCTGGGATTGAGTGGCAGATGATGGCATCATTGTGATGCCATCAGTTAGCAGCATGCTCCCTTTATGTTTGTCTTTGTCTGTGTGTAATATTTATTTGTTAGGGTCACACAAAACCCACGCATAACCCACGCAAACACTGCGCAAAGCCATAGTGTCATGCAAAGCTGATTGCCCAGGGTTAAGACAAGCTTTTCCTGGGTAGTAATGTGCACTGCGCTAAGTGTCACACTAAGTCATGCAAAACCACTTTGCGTGGCACTAGTTGCTGAATATAGCATTGTGCCTGTATTCATGTCAATTTGCCCCTTGCATACATTATGATTTTGCCTGGCACTAATGCAGGTTGCCCATGCTATTTGGCCTTTTGAATATAGCAGACCCACGCTAATCCCATGCTAAACCTGCGCAAATGTTTTTTGCCCACCGCAAAGTTTTGAATATCTGGCCCTATGGCTGTTATCTGGGGCTTTAGCTTATAAAAGATTACTCCTTCAAAATTGGAAAAATACTGATATACCCTCTATTCAACATTGGTTGCATAATTTAATGAATATTGCTAATAATGAAAGAATGTATTACTCTATGATGAATAAAAATGACATTTTCTTGAATGTATGGGAACCTTTCCTAAGTATTTGTGTTAAAGATGGTCGATGGTTTATTTAAATAGGTCCAGTCTTAAAATCTTAAAATAACCATACATAAGAATATATCTTACTCAGTATTTCATTAAATGCTTATTTATTACATAAGAATGTATTATATTTTCAGATTAAGATGTTTTTTTCTTTTACATGGATATGTAATTGCCTCATTACTGTAGTTTTGTATGTTGGTTTTGAGAAATTAATAAAATATTAATTGAAAAAAAGGACTGCAGCTGAGAGATTAGAAAATGTTTTCTTTCAAGTGGAGTCTGAAAAATTAAGGGATTTGCATTATTGTAAGTAATGCTACCAACTGAAACAACCCCCCAAAAATTCCTGGAATATATTGAGATGGGACAAGAAAGAAATGCCTTTTGTAAATTCAGGACAGGAATAGTAACTGGAATATTCAATAGGAGCATGGCAGGATACAGTGGCAGAACTGACTGAGGGTGCAAATGCAATATTGTAAATAGAATAACAGTTAGCCATAAAATATTAGAATGGCCATTACTTACAAACACAATGGTAAAATAGAATGCTGAATGACTGGAATGATACATTCTGATTCTGAACCAGCATTATGAAACCATTAGTGGATGGACTATTTTATTAAAAATCTCCTTCTCAGTGATGAAAACATTCAAAAGGTACACTTTTAACACTTTTCTTTTTACATCAGATTTTTATCATGGCACTAAGGTACTCACAGGAGTTAGATTAACAGGCAATCACCCCCTAGGGGCAATATGGCATTCGGCTGTACCTCATGCCACATTACCCCCTAGGAGTGATTAACAGAGTGTTAATCTAACCCTGGTCATGCTTTATTGCCTAATTAATTATATCATATAGCACTAGCATATCTCCTTCCTTCTTCTAACGTGAAGTGGCATCAATTTATGGAAGTTAGTCTTTCAGAATATGTATGCTTATATAATCCTTTAAGAGTTTTTATCTTATGCTGAATTTTCTCAACTGCAATATTATATTTACTTATGTAAGGATTCCATAATTGGCTAACATAGTCTAAATGAGGGTGTCAATAAGATCTATAGATCGGGAGCTCAAACCTCTACATCTCTACTCTTTATATGTTTCTTAAATGTTCCACCATATTTTGTTGATTCTTGAGATATGCAGTGCAGTGTGAATCAAATTTAAATGAGTTAGATGTGATTATACCCAAATCATTTTCTTCAGTGTATGTTTTGAGAATAATATTACTTAAGACCTGCCAACAAAGTCTCTAAATTTGCTACCAATGTGGTCCAGAACCTGCTAACCCCACATGAGTACCTGTCAAACCAGATGTTCTACCAGTCAAGTCTTCAAAATTCCCAGATGTCACACAGCCCTGGCCCAATGTGTGCTCCCTCACTGCGCCCCTCTCTGGACCAGTTCTCTTCCCCCAACATTACAGTTGCTGCAACAATTGGTTCTTTCAAACATGAACTTCGACAACACTTTGTTACAACTGACAACTGTGTTTGCTTACACTAGGTCCTCCCCCATATCAGTAATCACGTGCCAGTACTTAGCCTCCTTCACCAACTGTCCTCAGTTGGTGCAGCCCAACCTCAGCATTGCCCTGATCCTCACCCTGCCTCCTTCTCTGGCACCGCCACCACATCACCCCTCCACTCTGTGCCTCCTCCTCTACCTCTTCCCTCTTCCTCCTCTTGACCTCACCTCTCTGTCCTATCCACCTGTTACTTCCTGTTTGTCTAATTTAGTAGTGTGATTTTAATACTAACGCTAGCATACACTATACAATGCCCCAGCTACCTCCATCCTGTTTGTGATATTATGTCCTAATGCTTGTTTCTCAAGCCTCTCGCTTGACACTGTAATTATCTGTGCCAACTGTGTATAATGGCTTATCTGTTTGCGCTTTACTGTTTTTTGTCTACTGATGTGGAACCTGTTTAATGAACATCCACTTAAAGGCGTTAGCCCAACACCTTAATAAATAAATAAATAAATAAATAAATAAATAAATAATAAAACTAAATAAAGCATAGTTATGGTCAGGACTATTTTTACCAACATGCATTATGCTGCACTTGTCTAGGTTGAACTTAATTCTCCATCTATAGGCCATGGTAGTAATTGCATCCAGATCCTTTTGTAAGGTATGACTTTCTTCAGTGTTACCTACCACAAGGGTCCCCAATCTTACTATGATCTGCATATTTAGAGGTTCAGTTATATACCTCATGGTTCATATCTGAAATGAATAGAATATGATTGGACCCAGCACAGATCTCTGTGGCACACCATAGGTTCATAGATAAATTCAGGTCCGTGAGACACAAGAGCCATATAAAGGACCTGCCACTAACTAAGTGGACATAATTCCATTTTTTCCCCCATATACTTATCCAGTAAGTTCTTAAAACTGGACAAGCTACTTGCTTCCACCACATGTCTAGGTAGACCATTCCAAACATTCACCATCCTGTGATTAAACCACTTCCCTCTTCGACTTGTTCTGTATCTCTCCCCTCTCAACTGTTTATCATGAACCCTTGCTCTTGTTCTTTCATTTTCCTTTCAGCTTAATCCTGCTGCTTCACATAGCAAACCATCACTCACTGATCTGTAAACATAACATAAATCTCCTCTCATCTTTCTGTATGCCATTGAATACAATCCTAGATTCGTCAATCTGGAACCATATTCTAAACCATCTACCTCTACAATCTTTCTAGTGAAACTCCTCTGCACTCGTTCCACCCTTTTACCTCCCATAACACTCCGTACTGAACAAAAAGGGACCCCTTATTCCAGCATTAGTCTTACCAGGGATCTGTACAGCGGCACCATAACCCTCTCTCTCTCTTACTCCTAATATTGCACAACATGTTGCCAATGATCCTATTGGCTTGACTTAGACTTGCGCTGTTATTCCTGTCAAAGTCTAAGTTATTAGTGACTATTACCCCCAGGTCTTTCTCACTGTCCATAGCCTAGATCGTTTTTGAATTTAACTCATACTGTGCTCTACTATTATTCTGTTCAAAATGCATTACCTTGCATTTTGAGATGTTAAACTCCAGTTTGTTTAACCACTAGTAACACTCCACCTAGCAGCATAGTATCTATTTATTGATGCAACTTGATTTCTGTCTTTTAGCCAAATTAGGACCCAGTTAATTATTTTATTATTTATATTAAGCTGTGCCATTTTGTCTATAATTATTGTACAGTATCAGATGCTTTACAGAAGTCAATATAAATAATGTCTACTGAGGCACTATTATCAAAAGCGTCACTAATTTTTTCATAGAAGCAAAGTAGATTTGTTAAGCAGGATTTTTCAGATTTAAACCCATGCTGGTAGAGATGAGCAAAAGTTGCAGATTCCACTTTTATGGAACTTTCGCGGGAATTCAGAAATTTTGTGGAATTTTCTGAATTTATGCCATTGGTGAGATTGGAATCTTCCAAATGTGTTTGATGGAGTTTTGCCCTGTTCTATTGAATGTTTTGGCTGAACTGAGGAATAATGCACATACACTACGGAATAACAGTTCTGAGGCTTTTTTCCCAGTTTAATGAATTATTCCTCAGTACATGTAATTATTCCACAGTTCAGTGATCAGTTCTGCAGACCTTTTTCTCTGCAGTTTAATGCAATAATCCACAATTTATAATTTGTCCCCACCATTCTAAATTGGAATTACTGTGAAATTTGCTAATTTGATTTCTGCACTTTCGCAGAAGTGAAAATCCACCTTTCATGGAAATTCCATCAGCAGAAGTTTATTTTCACACATCTCTACTTGCTGGTTATTATCCTCTCTATTTGTATTATTTATAAGCTATTTTATTCTATCCAATAGAACATTTTCTATTATATTTCCAGGAACAAAAGCCAAGCTTATGGGCCAATAATTCTGAATGTCTGATGTATTCCCCTTCTTGAATAATGGAACCACTTCTGCTACTTTCTAGTACTGTGGAACAATGCCATTATTTATAGATTTGTTAAATAATATAGCTAACGGTTTCAATACAGTTTTTCTTAGTAGTTTGAGCATCATGGATAAAATTTTATCAGACCTGGGGAATTGTAATCTTTATGATTCTTAATTTTAATTTCTATTTCAGATTCTGAGATTAAAATGGGTTTTTCAGTGTTATTACATAAAGATGTCAATTTTCCATCATATTTTATGAATACTGTACAGGTTATTAGTAAATGCTTCTGCTAACTGGTTAGGATTAGGTACAATATTTCCTTTTAAACTGATCAGACCTATTTTATTCTCATTTCTTTTTAATGAATTTATGTAACTATAAAAATATTTTATGTTACCTTTCTTTGCTTGTCTTGCAAGGTTAATTTCACATGGACAATATATCATCCATGACAAGCTAGTTAAAGGAGTAGTCCACCCAGCATTTGTAAAAAACATATGTTATGCAGAGTGTTTTGATATGTATTGTAAGTCCTAGTGCGTCCTGCTCTCTATCTGCTATTAGGAGTTTTTCTGAAATTAGCCTGCTAGCTGTATAGTAGTTTTATGACCCCTGGGGATCTCCATCACAAATAGGTTTTTTGGCTTTCTTTGTTCTATGATGCACTCTGTCTCACATGACAGTGATGTAGCCATGCCCTTAGATTTAGCATGTGCACTGCTTTAAAATTAGTTCACAACAGCTGATCTTTGTAACTGTTCTTATCCAGTGAGCACAAATGGCTTCAGTTACAGTTTAGCAGATACCTGAGAGCAAGCTAACTGGGGTTTCTGTAAGAAAACAGCTGCTAAATAGCTCTAATTCATTATTTGTGTTTTCGGTGTGAGTCAGGTCTAGCTAGCAGTAGTAAATGTTTTCATTTTAAAATGTAATTTCATCAAATTACACACAACAATAAAAAGCACAGAAATTGCCCCAGATCATCAATGCTATAATTAGTAAAGACTGTAGCTGTTTTCTTACAGAACACCTACTCAGCTCTCAAGTATTTGCTAAACCATAAACGTTGGTACCATTATTGTACTAGAAGGAACCAGGAGTTAGGGCTGACTTTGCTCTGTAACATCACTTTCATTTATTTATTTTTTTGTTTGTTTTTTGTTACAAATGTGAAGTGTCCTTTTAATAAAGTATAAAACTATGTATGTGTGAGTTATTTAGTTTGGAGAACATTTGTTTTATTATTTGAAAAAGTGTGACACTAAATTGTAGTGCAGTGAACCATTTTAAAATGGAATCAAATGTGTAGCTGGAATAGTCACTGTCATCCTGCTGCTTTCATACCATACCACAAGCAGGAGAAAAGCTGACCTCAAAGTATTTTTCAGTTTCTAGGCTGCAGCTTCATACTATACACTTAATTTGTAAAATAAATAAATAAATAAATAAAACTATGAAAATCTTGTCACAGAGCAAAATCAACACTAACTGCTAATAGAAAGCTGATACCAACATTTACAGTTTAGCAAATATTTGACATCTAATTGAGTGGGGTTTCTGTAAGAAAACAGCTAGAGTCTTTATTATTTATAGCATTGATGATCTGGAAAGTTTCTGTGCTTTTATGGTTGTGTATAGTTTGATAAAATTAAAAGTTTTAAAATTAAAGCACTCCTGCTAGCTAGACCTGATGCACATAGAAAACAGAAATAGTGAATTAGAGCTATTTAGTAGCTGTTGTCTTACAGAAACCCCAGTTAGCTTGCTCTCAGGTATCTGCTAAACTGTGACTGATGCCATTTGTGCTCCCTGGATAAGAACAGTTACAAAGCTCTGCTGTTGTGAAGTGATTTTAAACTGATTTTAAAGCAGTGCACATGCTAAATCTAAGGGCATGGCTACATCACTGTCATATGAGACAGGGTGCATCACAGGAGAAAGAAAGCCAATAAACCTATTTGTGATGGAGATCTCCAGGGGTCGTTAAACTACCATACAGCTAGCATGCTAATTTAGGAAAAACTCCTAATAGCAGACAGAGGGAAGGACACTCTAGAACTTAACATACATATCAAAGCACTCTGTATAACATATGTTTTTTGCAAATTTTGGGTGGACTACTCCTTTAATAAGTTCTGTTAAATTTTTGACTTTAAGAACTGGAGTTATCTAGTCACCATCAAAGATGAAACATTTCAATTTGATAAACTGGGAAAAAAAGTATACTGACTTACACCCTGAAGGAGATGTTATTTTAATGGGTGACTAATGATTTTCTATGTATGTCCATGTGTATTTTATGTGTTTCATGTAATTTATCCTGCTTCTGCAGGCCTATCCAATATAAGGAATAGTTCATCACTCCCCTTAACTAGCCCCATGGGTCTATCCTAGATAGGGAGTTAGTTTGGATCCTGCCTCTAACCTGCTTGTTCAGCTGCTGGAAGAATTAGTATTTGCTTCAATCTGAGTCCAAAAATTTCTGCTGTATAGGCTGTAGGCTCTCTTTCTCCAGGTTGATTTCCTCTGATGGCATGCCACGGCGTCATTTGCACCTGACTGGCTCCATCGATCCACCTGCAGCTACTGGGCCTTGATGGGTTCAATCTGTGAAGCTCCTCAGTCAGTGTTCCATCAGCTCCCTGCCTGGACTGGTTCCACTGTTGCTGTTCTTTTGACCTTCAGCATCTCACACCACAGTCTTCTCCCAGGATGAGTCCTTCCTTCTCAATCTACTCTCACAGTGAAAATCTGAAACAAAAATGGTGCTCTGTATTGAAAGGGATGGCAATTTAAACTTTCCACTTACTGGTTTGTTACACACAAAGCAATCAATCAGCAGAGGCATGGCTGCCCCTTTCTTAACTGGCCAATTACTGCAGGACTAAGCTTCACAAAGGCCAATCAGTGTGTACAGGTGGTAGCAGCCTAAGACAATTGGAGAGTCAGCTCTTGGCTGTCAGTACAGATACATGCCTTTGTCTTAGAGCTGGTGCCCAAGACCAGGAAAAAATTATCAAAGAACCACATGTCATGGTCTATGCAACTGGTGTCTGTTCTGGGCTACTCCCCACAAACTGACTGAAAGTCACCAGCACCTGATCATACAATTCTTAATTCATCCCCCCCCAAAAAAAGGAACGAAAACAGCCAGATAGTCAGCAGACTCTTTTGTTGTTCCCTTGATTTTTTACTGTAGTTTCAGTCGTACCGAGCATACGCTTTACAATGGCTTTAGGGTGTCCCTCTATAGTGGGGATTCCAGATAATTTTCTCTATTTGTTCCCCTTTAAATCTGGCTCTGGTTCCAACACACACATACACACCTACTGTAACACTCCCTGTTTAATTTCAACTAATTACTGCTCCCCTACCCCTCCCAGAAAGACAAACCCCAACAGACTGTTAATAACAATATCTGAGCCAAGAAAATTGATGCAAAATACAGGTTACTTGCACAACTATTGCCACACATTCTCTGCCACAGCAACTCCCAGAAATGAATGCAATTTACATTTTCCATACCTTTTTAAATTTACTGACTTAACCACAACACTCTCACTAATCTGAATTTGCTCTTCTGGGGCTCTGTTTGAGAAAAAATCTCAAAATAAAAAAGCAGGGCCGTGTCTACAGCATAGTCTCTTCCTTTCAGTAAAAGGACTGGCCCAGAACACTGGAAGGAGATTTGCATCAGCCAAAAAGTTTTTTATGTTTGTAAATCCTTGGATACCTGCCTATCTTAGGAAAAATGACACAGCTGACAGTCCCCACACCTCAGGACTCCCTGATTTTACTACAGTACTCTGAGTAATGTGGATCAGCTGTTCTGGGGCTCAGTAAACAGCAAAATAGAAAGTCAGACAATGCCCACCCAGGGCAAAGAATCTCTTCCAGATTGTAGCATTAACCTGGACTATTGGGTTGGGATGTAATCAGCAAAAAAGTTGTTTCTGTCTGTAAATTTGTGGATACCTGCCTGCTTTGGGCAGATTGACACAGATGACTGTCTCCACAAACTTCAGATTCCACAATTTCACCACAGCATGTTTAGTAATCTGGACAAGTTGTTCTGGGACTCAGTTTCAGCAAACAGCTAACAAAAAAAAGTCAGGCTATACCCACAGTAGTGTGTATGTGTGAGATAAATATTTCATTTTTTTGTTTGCCAAATGCCTGTTCCAATAAAGTTGAAATTGAAACTGATTCTTGTAAAATCAGTGTTATTTCGGCATAGTCATATTGTCATGGATAAAACCACACATACACACAATGCCACAGATGCAATAGCATGCACTCTAACAGCATTGGGACAAAATCCCAAACAAAATAACAAGCATGCATGCTATTCAAAAAACAACTCTCTTTTTGCTGGGGGGGGGGCTTCGCTCCCCACATCCCCCGGACTTCTTATAATCAACTTCGGGGGGTCATAGACTTCAGGGAAAGGGGTAAAACATAGTTTTGTTTTTAACAGCCACATTACAGTGGGACCTGGGGAGAACTGAACTGCAACCCCAGGTCCCTGATACCACTGGAGGCAGGTGCTCTAGCCACTCCACCATGGGATCAGCTCAGCCAGGACCCATCCTGGCAATATCCTTCATGTTCCATCATGGTAGCCTACAGTGACAGAGGTAGCAGTTCTTACCACACACTGAAACAACCCCTGTTGCTGTAAAGTCATTATCACTTCCTACAGTGCATTACTCCAAGAATGGTTTTGTCCATGCTATATTGACCCGGTACCTGTTATTTCACCCACTAGGACTCCATGTGTCTCACTAGGATTTGGCCTCCAAGAAGATGAGACTCTTGAGATTATCAGTTTTGTTGGGTGTGATTCTTATACTGGCTTTCTCTGAATTGAAAACATTTGCCCCTCTATGCTTTATTGGTCCCCAAGAGGGGTTCTTCTTCTGATGCTACCAAACTCTGCAGTCCTTCCCTTGGTGATACCCTGATCTCACTTCAGCACTTGGTTAACCACTGCACCAGCCCACTCTTTTATCCTCTAGTTTAAATCCCTCTAACTGCCTTGTACAGTGCATTTTCCTAGCTAATATCCCACTCTCTCCTGGTGCAGGTTCAGATCATCATGATTGTGCAGGTATCCCTTGCTCATCAAAGGCCTACAGTTGTCCAGAGAAGGAAGATCCTTCCTCTTGCAACATATTACTTGACAAGAGTTAGTCTGCCTAATGGTCTACTGCCATCCCAAGAATGTTCCCAAGGGAATGGGAATACTTTTGATATTCTCCTACCATCCACAAGCTACTGTGCTATTTCAACACTCTATAGCTGTCCTTCCCCCCACAACCCAATCTTTTGCCCTGCTGATGTTTTCCCCTTTTTCCATTCCTAGTTTATCTCTATTTTCTCCAGCCTTCCTATTCCTTATCCCTCTTCTTCCCTACGGTCACCCACCACACTCCACTTCTCCTTCGTGCTCCCCCTTCTCTCTCCTCCTTTTCTGCCTGGTCCTGTCCCACTTGCAGGGTTCTCTGTCATCATGAAGGGGTATAGATCTTGGCTTCCTCTCTTCTTCCCCCTCATTTTCTAACCCTGAAACCCTGGCAGGGTTCTCTGTATCCTAAAGGGGTATAGATTGTCTCTCTCTATCTCTCACTCTTTTTCCTCCCTCTCCCTTCCCCCTACTTTCAAATCCATCACCTGCCCACCTGCCTTCTTCCTTTTCTCCTTCCTCCCCTCCTGTCCCTCTCTTCTCTACCACCTTATTTTGTTTCTCTTCCCTTCCTTTCTGCCTGGTTATAACCCCCTTGTAGGGTTCTCAGCAACCTGGATGAGTATAGATCTTGACTGTCCCTCTCTCTCTCCCCCCCTTCCATCCCCCACCCTCTATCCCTTGCCCATCCACTTCTCCACATGTCTTATAACTGCCCTTCCTTGGGTATACAATAACACTTTGAATCTTGTGCTCAGTCTACTACTTCCAGCACTTCCAATGTGTTATCTGTCCTCTAACCTTTACCCTACTGGATCACTTGCTCTTGGGTTGTTGCAATTTATGCTATATCTGAATATGGTTTTGTTTACCCTGGCCAGTTGGTCTGGGTTATTTCTGCTCTGTAATTGTACTACACTGTTTTGTTTTAGTGCTTGCACTTGTATTGCTATGTGTTTGCTTGTTCTTCCAGCTCTTGTTCTCCTTCTTGATGCTTCTGCAAACAAACTGTTTACAGCTCATGCTGTCTTTCCTGGTAAAACATTTTCCAAATAAATAAATAAAATGCATAGCTCAAGAAAGATCACTTTGGATGCCTTCACCTTTAGGAATATCCTAAGTTCTGTGAATGATGTCTTCATGACCTCAGGACTTGTGCTATTTATGTTTAAGTTACTGATAATATACTGACACTGTATGTGCTGTGAGAGAAGTCTCTTATGGTACTGTGTAAGAACATCTCACACACTTTGGGTCGACAGAACCACTGAGCTTAGCTTTGTGTTCCACTAACCCAAACTGCACAACATGAGACTCTTATACCGAGATATCTATCACAGCACATATGAACTGATAGAATCTGCATTTTATCTTCTAATTAACAAAATGGCAATATCCGATGTGTCAAGTGACTAGCAGGTAGCATTCATAAATAGTTTTCTATTACATCAAGGGGGATAATGGTTATATCAAAGTACATTGACACTGGCAGTAACAACTAGTTGTTTGGCTGCCACACTCAAAAATACTTATCTGCTTTTGGATATGCCTGCATTTAAAAAACTGTTGAATGGAAACCTCTTCATTGCATGATAGACAGACAGACAGACAGATAGACAGACAGACAGATAGATAGATGTAAGTAATAAGCAATGACAGGGTGTACGTTATAGGATTTTAATGCATGCCCATGGGGAGTAGTAAGACCTGAGGATGAAGATCAAGTGCCCTTATGCCCCTGGGAAGTACATTTAAATCCTATGATGCACACCCTGCAGGGGCTTACTAGATAGATAGATAGATAGATAGATAGATAGATAGACAGACAGACAGACAGACAGACAGACAGACAGAGACTTTATTTATACAGTGTCCCTTTCCAGAAACTTGGAGCACTTAACAATGATAAATTAAAACCAAACATAAAAACTCATTCAATTTTATAATCATAATCAGGTGAAGCAATGTCTTGAAGTAGTATTTGGGAAGAAAAGTGAGATTCAGCACCTAACTGTGCATTTATAGAGATTTAATGCATGGTCAGGTAACATCTCTTGGCCAATGAAACTTCTAGATTTTTTTCTTGCCATTTTATAAATCTATATGTAGATAGCCACTACTGTAACTAGAGATCAGTACTAAAATATATTTGCTATTCATTTTTGCTCCTGCCATATCATATATTTTAAAATGTAATACAAATTAATCCACAGTAGCATCTTCAAACATTCTTAGAATAAGCTACATTTTTTTATTTATTTATGTCTAGGATTACAAGTACATTTGAGCCAAGGCTCTTTTACAAAGGTTCCACGTCAGTTTGAAGACAGTACAGCAGAACTAGGCAATGCAAGATTATACAGCAATATACAGGAATTAAAGGCAGTATAAACAGGATAAAGTAAGTTACAAACAATTGCCAGAGAAAGATGCAAACAATATTGATAACATAGGACAAGGGCAAATGAGGATTTGCAACAGCATTTCAAGATAGGGATAGGACATGGGGAGGGATATGAACTGCCAGGGGCATTGTCGCAGAACATAGAAAAGAGCACATATGGGGTTAGAGGGGGTGGTGGGGTGGTGAAGGGGACATGGGGAGGAGAAAGTCAAGGGTACGGGTAGTAAAGTGCTAGCTTGGGTGTTTGAGGCAGCATTGAGAGGGTAGCAAGGGTTGCTGGCTAGATGTGGCAGTCGCAGGTACTGGAGGCAGAGAGCAAGAGGCAGAGCTTAGACTTGAAAGGGCCAAGCATAATAATGTATCAGAGACTGCACACTGCTACTGTATAAAACATCATGTTAACAATTTGTTTACTATACAATAAATCATAATATACACGATATTAAATCTGATAATTTTCTCAGATTCAGGCTATATACACTGTATAGAGTAAAATCCTACTACTGTATAACTACTGTTTATAACAGTATGATCACTGGATATACAATATGGGTAAACTTATAGCCAATATTATATTAGGCACCACACATAACATGACATGGCATGATGATGTCACTTGTGGTGAAATTTCATATTTTTAATAAATACATTTCGTTATAATTGTTTTTAAAGCAGCAGTTCATATTTTAAAGAAATGTATAGCATTCACTCTGCACCCCTTTTCACCCCCAGTGTTGATCACAGACTTGGTTTTATTTTAAAACCTTTTGTATCATATTTAATGTCATGTTTAGGTTTATTTAGGTTTTCTGAGTTACCCAGTATCCAAAAAGCAAGGCAACTTTATTTTACATCATGCCATCATATACTGAAGATTCTGAGAAACAATCAAGCAACATAAGTAAATCAGTACAAATAAATAAAACCATCTAACAATCAAGTAAAACAGGTGCAGGATAATAATATAGTCACAGAATAAAATGAACAAGTAGATTTGCCTCCTAAAAAGACAGACTCATTTGTCTCAGGCCCTGAACAATAGGGTGGATGTTAGGCATGGGGCAAGTGGCAGGGAAGGGGGGAGTGGTGGTGGTGCTGGGAGAGGGGAGCTGAGGCCATGCCACTCAAGGAGAGAGATATGCAGGGGGACTTCAGAAAGGGGAGGAGCCTTGTGACATCACGCCCGGAGAGGGGAAGGTGATTGGGTAAGGAAGAGAGAGAGAGAGTGAGAGAATGGTGAGCAAAGAGGGTTCAAAATGGGCAGGCAAGGCAGAGAAAGCTCACAATTTTGCTTCTGTAAAATTAAAATATTTTACTAAGAAGCACATCAGTTGGCAATTACATCATATAGCAAAATTCAGAGTGGCACCTGATTTTAATTTATCTTTTACATTTTTGGTAGCTTTTGAGCCAATGAGAGATATTTTCGGTAGCTTGTTGATTCAGGGGATGCCTTCAGGGATTTTGTTGGTGAGGCGGTTGTTTTTGTTACAGGGGGTAAGTAAACATATATAAGGATATATGCTATTGGTGGGCTATGCAGCAGTATCGCTAGTCATATTGCAGGAATGAGAATGAATGCAGGCATAAGGGATTGAGCAGGCAATGTAGGGCAGTTTAAAATGTATCGGGTTGGTCCGAAGCAGTATTGAGAACAATGGATCAGACTATGCCTGGCATGAAGTTACTGGCAACATGGTTGCTAAGGGTGTTTTTGTCCAGCCTGTGCCATGCTGCAGATATGTAGTAAAAAATACCAGCGGGTTAGGACAATGTGACTGTGAGCCACGCTGTGCTCAAAGTTAGAACAGGAGTACTAGTGGTTTTGGAAGGCAGACCACATGGTCTGAATGTAAGTTGAGGGTGCCGGTAGTAGCACTGCATGTGCAACAGCCTGGAGAGTTTGTTTAGGTGTTAGAGCTACCACCAGGATGATTAGGTCCCATGTAATGTTGGTGGGGCAGTGGGCTGGATGGCCGAGGGTGCCGGTAGAAGCACCTTGCTTGCAACAGCCAGGAGAGTGTGGGATGTTATAACTACCAAGTGGACTATTAAGATCCATGTAATGCTTGTGGGGTAGGGGGCTGGATGGCTGCCCATGGTGGGGAAGGTTGTGAGTTTAAATCTTGGTAGGATCAGATGTTTGGGGGAGATGCAAGCACGTGTTTTTGTGGGTTTGCTGTGGCGCTAGCTCGGGTGCATATTCCCTTGGTGAACATGTTAGAGGAGGGCAGAGGTAGAGTCAGGTTCCATGCAGGATCATTAGAGAGAAAAGATGCTGGGAGCAGATAGAGATGCCCAGGTCAGATCAGAAGCCGGTAACTTACTGTTAGAATTGAAACGCGATCCCACATGGAGTTGTAGGTTCAACTCCTAGGAGGTAAAAAGACAGTTTGGGTGACAAGAGTAGTGGAAGCTGGCCTATGGGTGCTTATGACTGCACTGGGGACTCCAGGGGGTAATGGGATGTTACAGAGTGTCCGTATGGGATGCCACAATCAAAAAAACAAAAACAAAACACGAATAGGGTTTTTTATCTTCCCACCTTGAGCCCAACGTAGACAGCAATTCTGGGAGGTTGTGAGCCCTCAGACCTGCCAATGGAGGGTAGGAGGGACCCAGATGCCTGGTCGCCAACTTCTGATAGACACATGGCTGCCATTTTGGGGAGCTTTGTCTACGGTTTGATGGACGCCATTTTAAGGAAGGCAAGTGACCATGAGGTGGCTGCCATCTTAGATAAGGGAGATCTAGCTCTTGGTCAGACATAGGAAGTGAGATTCATGAAGGGAATGGGTTGAGGAATAATGTTAAGCAAAGGCTCATTAGATGGGGCATTAAACATTGTTAAAGGGTCCAGGTTTCAAGCCTTGCTGGAGGAAATGCTGGTGCAGTTTGATGTTCTAATGGAAATATTATTGAAATGCCCATACATCAGAAGAATAGATACTAGGACGTACAATGATGGAGTGTTTGAACAGAGGGAACATTTGTTTTGCTGTGCATCGCAAGAGTAGATCCTAGGTCCTGCAATCCTATCTTATAGGAAAAAACTGAGCGACTGACATGCACCGGAGTACACAAGTAATGATACGAAAGCCAGCCATTCCACGGCATGCCCAGAATGAGCAGCAAGGCAGGTGAACCACACTTAGCCAAGGGCACAAAGGAAAAGAGACATGAAGAGTAATAACTAGTGAAAATAAAAAAAATGGGGGCAGGGAGGGAATGGGGATAAGACATAAACATTAGAAGGTTCAGCTAGTACAGCAGGGGCAGAGCGACCGATGGGGAGTAGGCTACGATCCCCTTACTCAGCTGCCATTTTAGCGACTTTGTCAGCAGCATGGCAGCCACCATTTTAAGATAGGCATGTGGCTGTGGGAGAAGGTGGTGACTGGGATGGGGCAAGCCTAGTGCATAAGAACTATAACATGCAAAAAATAATAATAAATACAATAATACTATATAAAACTGCAACAAATTGGGGGAGGGATGACAACATGGTACAGCGGTAGGTGGTTTCTGGACAGAAATGTTTTATTTGCTATGGGGTGGGAGACAGGAAGGTACTGGGGTTATAGGTTTGTAAAGGTATTTGCCGGGGTACGTGAGTGAGACAGTATTTCTTGCAGTGGGCCGGCCCCATTGGTAGTGAATGTTTTAGAAGCACATGACAGGACCTTGGGGGGCAACACACAGCAATGGGTTTCATCACAAAGGGACAAAAAAAGATATACTACAGACAGGGGGAACAGAAGTTTTGGCCAAGGACCATTTGGACTGCAATGGATTCACCCAAAAAAAAAAAAAAAAGAGTTTATTTAGGAATTTCATGGGTGGACAGGGTAAGTACAGTTAAAAGAACCCAGGGGAAGGGGTACGGGGGATATTTGAAAGAAAAAGTCTGTTGATCAATATTAACAGTATTCTGTGATAATTTTCAGCTTCAAGTTGCAGATCTGCACAGCTGGCACCCAGGAGGGACCACCAGTGAAGATGAAGGCTGCAAAGTCTTTATGGACCATGGTGGTGAGGGCACAACCAAGGCACTGGATGAGCGGGGAGGAATGCCAGAGGAGGCAAGAGTGGAAAAGGGGGAGTGGAAAAGGGCACATTAAGAACAGTAGCAGGTGGGCTTTTAAGGTTTCTACAGCCAGGGGGCAGCAGGTCCAGTTCCACCACTGACACCAGTCACAGAACCATTGGCCTGGTCTGCCCCAACACCTCAACCACCCCTCTGATTCCACAGGCCACCATAGAGGCGGCGGTGCCTCCTGCACCTATAGCAACCCCCAGGCCTCAGGGCAGTGGCCATCAATGAGCTCATTAGCTCAAGCATGGACTGAGGTGTCCCCTCAACACAGGAAGGAAGGAAGGAAGGGCCTCACACCAGAGGGTATTACTACATGGTGTGTGGAACAGGTGGTAAGCACCTAGGGGGAGAATCGGAGTGGACGGTTCAAGTTGTAGGGGAGGGGGGAAAGGAATTAAGTCAGAGTAAAAGTATAGGGCCAGAAATGAGTGGGTCTTTGGTGGGATTCAGAAGCAAGGTTAAGGGGAGGCACCTGGGTAGCAGACAAGCCAGAGGAGAAAAGTGATGGGTGAGGGGGACAGAGAAAGGGTCACCAGGGAGTCACTGGCAACAGGACCAAATAAAAAAGGTAGCAAGATTGAGCAGGAGCTATGGGGGACCCTTTCAATTATATAGAAAAAAGGGATGACAATATCTGTTCCATTGGACAAAGGGTGGCTTCCTTTTAGGAGACCTGACGAGAAGAAACAGGTCAGGTTATGTGAGTGAGGGGGTAATTAGATGAACAGCGGAAGGGCAAATGTGGTGGGTGGCCTGCAGGCATTAGTTGAAAGGAAGGGTTGGGTCAATACGACAGAGGCCTGGCAGGATAGATGTGGGCGCATGCTAGAACAGGGTGGGGGGGGTCTTCAGCCTACAGGTTTGGAGAAGATCGGACAGAGCAATCAAAGAAGGGAGGTTGAAGAAAGTGGAATGAGGGGGTAGTGCTCCTTTGCCCCACAAGGGGGGGTATTAAAAAAAATGTTTTGTTAGGGGTGTACTGGAGGGCACCCCAGGAGGATGTTAGGGAAGATTTACATGGGGGGGGGATAGGGGTACTTACGACATGACAGAAGCAGCAGTAAGTTCTTTAAGGGTGACTCAAAGGATTTACAATAGAAAATCCAGGATTGAGGTGGTAGGTTTTAATGCCAGGTAGTTGGACAAGGTGAGGGTGACAAGGAAGGCCTATGGGTTGTGCCAGTACATGCACTACAAGAACAGATGTCTTTGGGGTTGCACAGGGTAGTGCACAGGAGGGTAGTGCGGGTACAGGGCAGCAACCTTTATTCGGACAAGATCTCCCTACTCTAGGAAGGGACAGAGGCACCATGTGAGCTGGGAGGGGGAGCAAGCATTATTGGAAGGGAGCGGTCAAGAAATAAGTGTACCTTTGGCACCAGTCAGGCAAAAATCAACCATGGCCAGTGATCCTTTCAATTTGGGAAGGAAGGTAGGCGTAGGGAAGAATGATAAGCAACATCTAGGGAGGTGTCAGACGCTAGGGTCCACTGGGTATATAGGTGGTTGGAAGCAGAAGATCGTAAAAAAAAAAAGGGGGGGATTCTTTGTCTACTCAATAGCCAGAGCTGCTAGGGGCTGACAGGACAACCAAAATGTGAACAACTATTCAGTTATTTCCAATTGCACAAGGGCATGGCAAAAGCTATACGGTGCATCTGGCAGATTAGCAGGAACAACTTTAGTACTCTTTCTACACCATGTGCTAGACCATTTAATTCTACCTATTTAATGAACAATAGCGGGCCATGTAGGAGTCATAATACTTGGCAGGGGGTTTTCAAAATCTGATTTTGCAGTTGGAAGTCCTGCAGTGGGGCAGCAACGCATCATAAATTACCCACTAGGCTGCATTTTAGACATCTATGCGGTTTTAGCAACATGCCCTTGCAGTCCACTGGAAAATGAGTATTGTGCTCTATGTTTCCCGTATAATAGGTTGGTTGCAAGTGGCAAAAAGGTATAAAGAAGGGAAAAAGCCTAAACGCTTAGGCAGGGGCGGGTCAATCATTTCTGATTTTTGGTTTTCATGGAATAGGAAAAGGAGAAGCAGGATTCAAACTGTTAGCAAAGCATAATTAGTAGTCAGTTGACAATGCACAATGAGAAAGGGGGTTGTTTAAGGAGTACCACAAGGACTGACAACCTCCTCATGGGTGCAATCAAAGGGGCTCTGTGTACGGAGTTAAGGAACTCAGCCTGACACATGAAATAGCAGAATATCACAGGTGGACAAGTGGGCAGTACTGTAGTGTAAATATTAATTTGCCTGCACAGACCTGACAGTACATGGTCAGGGGGTTTCTGCTGGGCAACTGGGGAAAAGGGACACAGTCCCAGCAGGCAGTGGGGAAAAAGGGCAAGTGGGTATACAGCAGACAGCTGGTTCCCACAGTGAAGTAGAGCGGAAGAACCGGGGTCCCTCCTCCCATCCCTTCCCAACAAGTTCTGAGGCAGAATGTGACAAAATGAAGAACAGAGCATCAATGAACATCCAGAGATGTGGACCACGGTTAGCTAGAGGGCTCCTAGTTCTCTGAGTGAAGAAAGGATTTCATATTCCAGGAGAGGTCCTTACAGTAACTCCGCTCTCTCAACTAGATAAGGCAATGGTAGAGATTCCTGAGAAAAAGGGGGGGGGGGCAGGGAGAAAAATATATAAAAAAAAAAATAATAATAAATAAATAAATAGTATATATAGCCTGGAGGGTCCATTAGTTACTCTAAGTGATGTATGCCACACAGGAAGTAGGGCATTGAACCACAGGGTGGAAGAGGAGATCAGATGCTTGGCGCGAGAGGGACACTTTCTTATGCAAAACTTACAGACAGGAGCCTGAAGGTCCCAGGATGGGCAGACCGGTCTGACACAGATCAAGTCTACCTGCAAGAGAGTAGAAGGATGCATGTGGGCATCGGGGCAGTCATGCCCCCTCCAGCAGGTGAGGTTGGAAACAGGAATGGGAACATGGTCCTCAGCCAGAGGGGTGAACAGAGTTGAAGGGCCAAGCCATTTAAAAAAAAAGTGAGGAGAGAACCTACTTGGGGGGAAGCACACCGTCCATTGCAAGCTGGAGGTGAGCTAGTGGAAAAAAAAAGGGGTAGGTACACAGGAGAGGGACAGACTGCTGAAGGTGGACAGCAGGTTTGCCAGGACTGCCGAAGATGGATGGCAGAGAAAAAGAAGAAGGGGCACAGAAAAAGGGGAGGAGAGGAGAAGGGGGTGGGATAATCTGACTAAGAGGGCCACAGAACAACACCAGACAGATGAGTGGTATGGGGGTACACACATACCCAACAAGAGAGAAGAAAACAAAGAAGAGTGGCCCCCAGATGTACGTCTAGGGGTGAGAAGAGAAAACAAGAATGAAAATGTTGTTTATGAATATTGTGGCAGCCCCCCAGATCTACATTGGGGGGTGAGAAGGGAAAACAATGAGGACAAATGTAGTTTATGGAAATTGTGTATAATAAAGATAATGGTGAACATAATGCTGTAAAATACACACGGATGAAAATATTGTGGAAGTGGACATTTGGAAGAAATTATAATAAATGAATTGCCAACTGAGCATCCACACAAATGGTAGTCTGTGTTTTGATTGGGCAGGGCTCTGGAGACAAAGTAAACTTAGTTTAAGCCTTAGCTAAAGTGTTAGGGGCCGGTATGTGCTGCATACTATTCCATAAAATCATAAGGAAACCAATGTCAAACAACAGGTGTTCAGATACAGCAAATAATACTGATGAGAAACTTGCAGCAGCCATAAAAATATACTTATTTATATTAATTTCCAGTACAAAACAATGCTAATGCACACTCAGAAAGCCAAAAGGGCACCTTACAAGACAAGAGAAAAAGAGTGCTTGAATATGAATGAAAAAACTGTATATCAAAACTTTCCACCAAAACATAAACTACTTCTAAAATGTAATGTGTCATGAAATAACTAATAACGCTTGCTAGACTACCTTGATGCAGGACAAAAAAAAAAAAAGTAAAACTGACTTTGTGTGCTTGCAAAGAGAAGATACACAATGCTTCAAAATATTTGACTTGCTTTATTTACATAAATAAACCATGAGAAGAACATATTTAAGTCACCTGTATAAAGTACTATCAATGAAACTGCAACATTGCACCTATTGGAAAACAATTACTGACACAGCTGAATTATTCTAAAAAGGGGCTACTAATTTTCTACCAGATTCACTGGGCTTCAGAAAGAATAGACGCACTGAGTTGAAAAATGTAAGAGATGCATTACTTGTAGCATGATATAAATAGAGAGTTGTGAATATGATCAATTTACTAATTTGCTAGTAAGGGCAATGCAAAGTCACAATATGGTGGGCAATGTGATGTAACTGACTTTACCAAAGCCACCATTATACATAAAATTAACAATACGCTACCAATTATCAGCTGTTTGTCTACTGTATCATGTCAACATGAAAAGTTCTCATGCATAAGCTCTGTTAATTTAAACATCTATGAAAGAGAATTTTGTTTGTAGTAATAAATTAATCAAAGGTATGGTATGCCACATTACATCAAACTGAAACTTTGTAAAGTCAGTAATAATCTTCAAAGACATTTTGGCCCAGATATTCAAAGCTTTGCACAGTGTGCAAACCGTTTGCGCAGGTTTAGCATGGGATTAGCACCAGTCTGCTATATTCAAAAGTCCAAATAGTGCACGCAAACCGCATTAGCACTGGGCAAACCATAATTATATGCAAGGGGCAAACGGAACATGAATACAGGTGCTATGGGATATTCAGCGACTAGCGCTAAGGGGGACTTCAACATGCCAGGAGTGGACTGGAGCACCCCAACAACCAGGAACAGAAGGGAGCAGGTACTGCTGGATGCCTTCCAGGACAGCTTTCTGCTGCAAATGGTCAGTGAACCAACCAGGTTAGGGAATACCCTTGACCTTGTGCTGACAAATGGGGACTTTATAAGGAAGCGTACAGTGGAGGAACCGCTGTCAGGCAGTGACCACCACTCAGTATGGCTCACATTGGATATGGGCAAAGAAGGAGTGGAATCTGGCACAATAGTGCTGGACTTCAGGAGGGCTGACTTTGGGAGGATGGGGGAAGTGGTAAAAGGGTAACTTGCCAGAATTCAACCCAGTATGGACACTAACCAGAGGTTCGAGCTCATAAAGCTGGGGATAGTGGAGGCAACCAAAACCTGCTTCAAAGCCCAGAGCAAGAAGGCTAGGGCTAATAAACCGATCTGGTTGAGCAAGGAGGTCATGGAAAAGGTAAGGAGGAAAAGAGCTGCCTTTAGGAAGTACAAGAGAACAGGGACGGGGGAGGACAGGGAGGAGTACTTGACAGAATCGAATGAGGTGACAAGGGCAGTAAGGGGAGCCAAAGCATCTACGGAACTCAGGCTGGCACAAGGCATTAAGAATGGGGAGAAGGACTTCTTTAAGTACATCAGGGAGAAAAGGAGCTGTAAGGACCACATAGTAAGGATTAGGAAGGAGGGGGGTTGGGTTGAAGCAGGGTGCAATAAGGCGGAAGTACCAAATGAATACTTCTGCTCAGTATTTACTAAAGAGAATACGGGTGACACCAAGGTGGGAGAAATGGCAGAAGCAGTGGGGGAAGAGGTGACAGATGGGGAAATCATCGAGAGCAGAGTTCGAGAGTGTTTGAAGGCACTGAGGGTGGACAAGGCGCCAGGCCCAGATGGCATCCACCCCAGAGTACTGAAAGAGCTGGCAGAGGTCCTTGCAGGACCTTTGGCAGACCTATTTAATGCCTCACTATATTTAGGGTGTGTACCTCAGAAATGGAGGATGGCTCATGTGGTGCCCCTCCACAAGAGTGGCCCCGAGGATGAACCGGGAAACTACAGACCAGTGAGCCTCACATCCATCGTGGGTAAGCTAATGGAGACTATCCTGAAGGAGAGGCTGGTGGCCCTACTAGAGGCCAAGGGACTACAGGACAGCAGACAGCATGGCTTCATATGTGGCAGATCCTGCCAAACCAACCTGGTCGAGTTCTTTGACTGGGTAACTAGGCAACTGGACAGGGGTCATGCAGTGGATGTCCTGTATCTGGACTTCAGTAAGGCATTCGACTCAGTGCCACATGGAAGGCTGGGAAGGAAGTTGGTAGGCACAGGGGCGGGTGCAAAGCTAGTGAGATGGGTAGGAAACTGGCTGCAGGGAAGGCAACAGAAGGTGGTGGTGGGTGGGGAGCTCTCACACCCAAGGGCAGTGATGAGCAGTGTTCCACAGGGCCTCGTGTTGGGACCAGTGTTGTTTGGGATATTCATTGCAGACATATCATGGAACATCAAGAGCAAGATCAGTCTATTTGCTGATGATACCAAGGTAGGCGCAGTGGTGGATGACCTAGGGGGATGGCAGGGGTTGCAGGATGATCTGGCAAAGCTTGAAACCTGGTCAGACACCTGGCAACTGGGCTTTAATGCCAAAAAGTGCAAGGTGCTGCATTTTGGGATGAAGAACCCAAGGAGGAGTTACAAGCTAGGGGGAGTGCAGCTAGCCCAGACAGAGGAGGAGAAGGATCTGGGTGTGCTCATTACAGGGTCAATGAACAACTCAGCACAATGTAGGAAGGCAGCTGCAAAGGCCAACAAAATGCTGGGTTGTATTGCAAGGGGTATATCCTCGAGGAGGGAGGAGGTGATTCTGCCACTGTATAGGTCATTAGTTAGACCACACCTGGAGTACTGCATGCAGTACTGGCATCCGTATCTGAAGAGGGACATTAAGTTACTGGAGGGGGTGCAGCACAGAGCGATAAAGATGATCAAGGGGCTGGGGGACTTATCATACGAGAGGAGGTTGAAGGAGTTGAACATGTACTCACTGGAGGAGAGGAGAGACAGGGTGACATGATTGAAACCTTTAAATACATGAAAGGAATAAACAAGACAGGTACAGAGGGGCTGTTAAAAGTAAGGGAGGGGAGGGACACCAGGGGCCATGATATGAGACTGGAGGGAGGAAGGTTCAGGAGGGAGATGAGGAGACACTTTTTTACAGAGAGGGTGGTGGCTGGGTGGAATGCCTTACCTGCTGAAGTGGTATGTAGTAGAGCAGTGGACTGCTTCAAATGAGGATGGGACAGGACAAGGGGGAGGGTTAATGAAGGGGAAGGGTGGAAGGGAGGGGCAGCTGCAGAATAAGGGGTGCTAGCTGCACATTCGAGCAGACTTGATAGACCTCTAGGCCTTTATCTGCTGGCAAATTTCGTATGTTCGTATGTTCGTAAGGTGTTTAGCGTGACTTAGAGTGACCCGTTGCATAGTACAAATTACTGCCCAGGAAAAGCTGGTCTTAACCCTGGGCAAACAGCTTTGTCTGACATTGTGGCCTTGCGTTTCATTAGCACAGCTTTAGCACGGCCTTGCGTGTCCCTAATATATGACTATAACACAGAGGAAATGCTAGACATGGAGGAAGCATGCTGCTCACTGATGGCACCACAATGATGCCAACTGCTACCACCAGTCCCAGCCATGCCAGGCTGTATGTGGTGACCCAGTCCCCAGGGGCCACTATGGCAGTGTGGCCCTACAGTACACAGGTGCAGACCACACAGCTGTGGTGACCAACAGATGCCAGCACACACATGCAGCATTGTGGGCATGATGGGTGCTGAGGGGAGGGTTTACGGGTGGCCAGGCCTCACCGCAGACTAGGTGTGGCCACAAGCTGGGACACAGCATGCAGTGCACATGGGCCAGTATTGGGAATATCCCAGTACCAGTGTGTCTGTCTGATTGTACATGCCCCACCCCATCACACACTGCATAGCTGTACATACACCACAGCACACACAGCCGGCCATGTCTATGTCACTATGAGCATCCCATGCCAGAAGTGCAGCATCTGTGGGTCACACAACTGTGTGAAAGTATTGTCTAGTGTCAGTAAACACCTGCAAGGTGGGCTTGTCACTGTGTACAGTGCAGTGTTCAGCACTACCATACACACCATAGGCATTGCTGTGTCCCTCACACTATTGGCCCCCTTGCTACTGTGGTGTCTGCTGTGAACTGTAGTATGCTTTACAGTGTGACAGTTGCATGCGTCATCACCACCACTGCCTGTGCCTATGCTTTGTTGTCCACTGGGGCACACAATGCTATGCTGTACTGCATACATGTAGCCTGCAGCAATCACCATGCACTGTCAGACTGACCTACAGGTGGAGCTGAGGCCAGACCTGGCCAGCCCCTGTACTTCCAGACTGACCTACAGGTGGAGCTATGGGACCCTGCAGTAACGCTGGGCAAACTGCATGCAAATCAGGGCATAACGAGATGCAAATCTGGCCATTTGCCTAGAGACTACCTAAGTAGGCTCATTTGCATGTCACTTTTGAATATGGCAAATCTTATCACCAGGCAAATGTGTTCGCACAGGGTAAACGGCTTAGCTCCATGCTAACGGTTCGGGGAATATTATACAGTTTTGATCGCTGTTTTTTCACATCTGCTGCTGCCTACAGCTGTACTGGGTCCACGTTGCTGGCACACACATTGGCCATATAGTTCACCTTTACCTACCCTCATGTCGCTGTGCACTGTGTTGTTGTTGTTGTGGTTTGCACTTCCTGGTTGCTATATTCAGTGCTGTCTTATTCAGGATACATTTGCCCTGCACTCCAGCCCAGTTTGCATGGCCTCATTCTCATGCTATATTCAGAAGCTGTTTGCCCTGGGCTATTTTTTTTTGAATATAGCTTCTTTGTGCTCCAGGCTATATGTTTGTCCGTTGGGCAGTGTAATGTAGCCCAGGCAGAGTTTTTGAATATCTGGCCCAATATTTCATATGGTTCATGTTTTAAATGTCAGTGGTATGAAAGGAATAGACACTACTGATCCATTTTAAGGGAAAGTATCTCAGCCCCCATCCCACCAGAAAACTATTTTCCCTTACATGTACCATCTGTCCGTTTTACAAATATGCATGGTTCTCTCAGTTTACATTTGCAAATAATGTGGTTCAAAACAGGACCAGTTAAATAGCTTACCAGTCACCCTGACTGAATTCATTTTGATGATATGACTTGGAAAATTAAAGTAATCAGATTGATTAATGGGATTCTAATAGTGAATGATTTTCCTATTGTGGTTACACACCTAGACTCTCCTTGATCTATTAAAAAGACATTTTATATGCACAAACATACACTCCAGGGAATATATGGACTTCTCAGTTCGTTGAAGTTACTTTGCTTTGTCTTGTGCTTCACAACACACCCAAGGTGTCTGTACATTCATAGGTGCACACCCTGTTGTGTTTTTCCTTCTACTTAAAGTGTTACCATCAAGAATAAACCAAACTGGATAAGTAATCTAAATTCCATACAGTTCTTAGTGTAGCAGAATGTTACATTCCATACAGTTCAAGTTCAGACACTTTACATAATTAATTTGACATTTTGCAATAATGTACATAAAAATAAGTTAACAAACATTCAATTGAGAGTACCAGAATTTCTGACTAGGTCCTAAGTGCAAATAGGTTTTTAACACTCTAGCTAAGTAAAGCAGAAACATAAAGCATTTAACATGTCATGCAACAGCAACTTAAAGTGACAAAGATCTCAACATTCCCAACACTGTCTGGGAATGTGTTCCACATCTCTGGTCCTGCAGAGCAAAGTTACTGCTCTCCTGTTTTGTGCATGAGGTGAGCGACAACAATCAATGTTTTAATCTTGCCCCATATGAGAAGCATCCAATTAGATATTTAGGGGCCTCCCCGTTAACCCATTTGTGGAAGAAAAGTGCACCAATGAATATGCCTTCTCCTTCTTAGGACATCATTCTTATGTCTCTGTGAAGGTCATTGAAACATAGCAACACAAAAATGTTACAGGAAAATAAAGATTAGCGGTCAAACCAGTCTGCCCAAAGACCTGACCTACCAGTACTGACATGGCCATCTCTCTATATAAACAGGGCATCCACAGTCACAATGGTGAATTGCATGGCCACCTTTTTAGAATGACTCCAAGAAGCTTTTGTTTTTTTCAAATTGTTTAACCAGATGAGACAAACTAAGCTGAAAGCTTGTTTGAAGGTGTAACCTGGGAGCGCAGGGAAGTTAAGTGACTTGCTCAGGGTCACACAGTATGGAAGTGGGGGCTGTGGGATTCAAACCCAGGTCTCCAGATTTGCAGCTCAGAGTCTTAAACCACTGTGCTAAACTGCCTCCATTTTTAAAAACAAAATATGTTTTTCCATGTATGTTTTATTATCAAACGTGGTGTTTTTGTTAGGGTAGCCAATTGCTGGAAAAGCACATTGTTTAAACAGGAACTTTTTAATCTTAGACATTAAATAGCATTTTTTAGCTTACAAATGTCTATATCTTTGCTCTGTTAATATAAACTAGCTCAAAATATTTTTTGGTTTATCTTGAATATTCTGGATGATGGAACTCAAGTATCTTGTTGCCCTTCTCTGAACCTCCTCCAAACCACGGGCAGGATTCACAAAGCTTGTAGAAAATGCAAAACCTTCCCTAAGTCCCCAAAACTGCCGCAGCTATGGAAAAAAAAAGGGAGATTGCTCTAAATGCTGTTCACAAAACCCTCCGCAGCTGCAGAAAAAACACTACAGATTGTGGAAAAAAGTGCAGCTGTGGAAGTTCCTGAGGAAAAAAAGGTGTGAGATAGGTAAGGCACAGCTCCTGAAAGGCTATTCTTAGCCAGGTTTTTTCCCGCAGTTGCGGGAAAAATATTACACACAGTGGAATGAGGTGTAACTCTCCCTCAGCAAACTGCTGTAGTGCCCCAACAATTGGAATCAATTAAGGTGGAAGTGAGGCACAGGTAATAGCATCCCAGATAGTATAGCAGTGGCTGATGTTACAGCAACAAAAGCACACATTGCCATGATACAGTATGGCAACAGGCAACAACCACTAGACCCAGTGCAGTCCATGATGGAGCCTCACAGGCGGCAGAGCCTGACCAGCCTGTAGCGAGTGCCACCTCCACAGGCAACAGGATCACCCCAGGGAGGGATGACCAGCACTGACTGCCAGCCACTGTGGTGCCATGGTATTGCTAGTACCTGTGGTGCTGTAGTGGTCCTAGTTGAGGGACTGTTTGCAGATATCCTCATACAAGGGCAGCAATGTTAATATCTGCTGCTTCTGTTACATGGATTTACTATTGCTGTACCTCGTCAGCCATTTCCACAGCTACAGATCTGCTGGAATTCTGCAGCTGCACTACTTTTTGTGGATTTCCCTCAGCTGTGGGATTTTCTTTAAGAATATCGCACAACTATGTTTCCTCAGTTCTGCAAGCCTTTTTCCCTGCAGGAGAAAATACTGCAGAAGCGAACTTGCTCAGATGAAGATTATGTCAAAAATGTCGTCAGCTGACAAGATTTTAAATTGTAATCATTAGTTTAAGGTGAATTTGGTGCAAAATATGCTGCAGTCACTCCAACACCAAAACAGGGCTTTAAAGATCTGACCCCCTAATATTTAGAAACAATTCAACAAGTAATTTACATGTTCTCTTTAGTTTGCTGTCCCTCATTCTTCATTATTACTATTATTGGCAAGAAAACAGGATTTGTATTTTTTTGTGTTTAACTGCCCTTCCTTCTTGTCTACAACTGATGTCAAAATGCTCTGCTTGTGACCTTAAAACCTGTTGCTATGGAAATGATGATGCAAAGGGTTATGACTTAAAATGCTGATCAGAAGCAGGGGCTATCAAAATCTGTTGGACAAATAGAAACATAGAAGTTGATGGCAGATAAGGCCCACAAGGCCCATCCAGTCTGCTCATTTTGTCTGCCTTATGAATGAATAGTCTGTTTCCTGCAAATATCTTGATAATAAAGAACATGAAGAAGAGAAATACATACCATACACAAGTGTGTTCTTTAAATATAATTTAAATATGTATGCGTTTGCACAGCTCTTATTAAGCAGTGGGGTGGACGTGACAGAGCAAGAGTCCCTTCTGTCCATGAAGCACTACTGTATGTTACTAAATTATTAGGTTAACCATGTAGAACTGAATCAAACTGATTCCATGTGCACAGTCTAGGCTGAGACTGAAACTTACATACTGAGGGCCAGATCCAATCAAAAATTCCCAGTGCCTTCCACAGATATGAAGTAGTTGTCTTGGCCATGAACTGGCTTGTTTGACAGTGGTCCCACTCCAGCCTCAGCAGAATGCAATGGTGTAACCCGCAGGGCAGTAGTCTTGGCACAGAGGGTTGAGGAGAGACTATGTCACTGGACCCCCAGTTTTCCTGCAGTAGCAATTTTGTACCTCCCTAAATAGCCTTTTCTGAGACCTTAGGTTGTCAACCAACCCTTCCCCAGGACACTGCACCCAGCCCTACAAACCCGCATAGTGGCCTGGGAGACAGAGAATACAATTTTTATTTATTTACAAAAATTTAGGTGAGTGGCATAGAGGGTCAAAGTGGTTGCACCTTACCTCCTGCACACAGGTAACTCAGGTTTGGGAATGGACTTAGGTCACTTGGGGTTGGCTGGGATGGGGAATGATCCAGTACCCAAGAGACTGCTCCCCTCTCCCAGGAAGGGAAGGGAAGGGAAGGGAAGGGAAGGGAAGGGAGGGGAAGGGATGTTGTCCTGGCCTTAGACAACCACCAGGTGGAGGCCTGACGATGGTGCAGCATGGGTGGTGAGAAGGGAGGGGGCTGTGGGAACATCATGTGTGTGTGTATCTCGACATACATAATTGAAGTCCTGGAATGGGGAAGGGAGAAAACAGAGAAAATGGCAGAAAGGGGCTTAATGAAGACTTGCTCCCAAAGTTGTGAGTCTGTGCTGTTACCCAGTGCTCCACTGATGGTTTGCCTTGGATAATGTGTACTGGGGGAAGTTGATCCTCCCCTCTCCAGCCTTGCCCCAAAGTGGGAATTCATGGGGAAACTATGAGACCATGATGAGTACTGATGAGACAAGTAATGGCTTGGGATTGCAGGGATAAGGGTGATTTGCCACCCTTGGGCTCAGGAGAGATAAAAACCATTGTGGGAAAAATATTTGTGACATACAGGGATATTGCAGTGCTTGGAGGACTGTCATAACCTATAGTGCCCCTGATCCATGTTGAGCAGGCTATACTCTCTGCAGCTGAGGCTATGCACTCTGCAGCTGACCAGGGCAGCATAATGAATGTCTGGTGTTGGTCTCAGCTCTTCCCCCTGCCAACACTAACACTTGTTCAAGCCTCTCTCCTTGCAGATCATTGCAGCTGGGACTCCAAATACTGCTGAACGTAATCAGTTCCAGGGGGACAGAACTCTCTGGTTTGTGCTTATCTTGGGCTATTTGTGGATTGGGTTCTAAGCTTCCTAGCTGCATTTATTTCCAGTTTCTAACGAAAAAAAAAGTATAACAGTAGACTATCATTAATACTGACAGGTACTGTTGCATTCTGGCATGACCATACACAGATCATCTTACACAAAAGAATTACAATTAAATCATAGGAAAAAAAATTACATTTACTATTGTTTACCAAGGTTTTATTTCAAGTAAGAAATTAATTCAAAAGTTAAGATACATTAGAAAATACAATTAAACTGGTCACTCCTTTAGTACTGTACTTCACTCTAAAACAAAGCAGTTGAGGGTCTCCTTACATGCTGTAAATATACTGCAGACACAGTACAAATGGATTTTACTATTTTTAGAGGTTTCCTCTTGTTTGACTTTTTGGTCTGAACTTACTGTGGTGAGCAACTTCAGTCTGGATTACACCTGGTTCTTGAATGTTATCATTTCAAAATCAGGAGACATGCTCATGCTCCTGCTCATGATCCTGCTGTTAATGCGAGAGTAGGCAGTGTCCTCACTGAAAGCATTTTCAAGCCGTGACATGAGTGTCTTCTTGAAGGCCTTTCCCATGAAAACATATAAAACTGGGTTCATAAAGCTGTTTGCTGTGGCAAAAGCAGTTGTAATAGGCATTCCAATCTTCCAAGTATTCTGAGAAAAATGATGGTGCCATATTTCTAAGATGGAGAACACATGGTATGGAATCCAACACATGAAAAATGTCACAATAATCCCGATAATAATTTTAAATGGCTTTTTGGATTTTGCTAGTTTGTTTTTTGTAATCCTGAGGGCAATAATCGTGTAGCAGATGGTGATGAGCATGAAGGGTATGAGAAAGCCAAAGATGAATCTGGTAAAGACTACTGCCTGGTGCCTACTTTTTTCTACAGATACTAATCCAGTTTTGTCAGGAAAGAAAAAGTTGTTATAGCACTTTATCTCTCCATTGCCTATATTGCGTGTATCTCGGAAAATAATTGATGGTGAGCCTAAGAAAAAAGCAAGTACCCAGGCCCCCAGACTAATAACACAAGCCATTCTAGGGTTTCGATTATTTTGTGACCAGACTGGGAAGATAACTGAAATACAGCGGTCAATGCTAATGATGGTCAACAGAAACACACTCGAAAACATGTTGAAAAAAGTAAAAGTACTGTTCATCTTACACATGAACATCCCAAAAGGCCAGTGGAAATTCATTGCAGCATATACAATACTGAAAGGGAGACACAGTGAGAAAAGGAAATCCGTGATGGCCAATGCAAGAAACCAAACTCTGTTGACAGTTCTCTTCATTTTGAAACCTGTTACCCAGATAACAAGTGCATTTCCAAGTGTTCCAAGCAGAAAAGTAATACTGTACATCACAATTGATAGAATTCTCATGGCATTTTCTTCTGGAGAATGATGTTTCGAGGGATGACGTTCCTCAGAAAGGTTGTAATCACCAGTAGGATTATTATAGTAGTCATAATCAACTGCTGTCATCTGTTGAAAGAAAACAGTGAATGACCATGCTATGAGAATAATGATATTAATACCTATAAATATTAAATGAATGAGCAACTTGATCAGGCTTTAATTAAACTGAAATCTTTTTTATATTACAGGATGTTTTAATCATGTCTTCAATGGAATCATATTTACAATGTTACAAACTGGAGGAATAAATGTTACAACTAGATGTGAGATCACTGATTGACTGCAGTACAGAGACAGGCTTCTTCTTTATAAACAGACTTGTATTTTGCCACTGCTGTGGTTCAATGGCAACATGTCATACTGTGATATTGTTCATGTATGATCCACAGAATGTACTGCTCCCTGCATTATCCACCACCCTTGATTATTCACCACATTCTGCATGTGCAAAGTATTTTCCATTCAAGTGCCCCTTATTATTCACCACCCTTGATTATCTGCCCAGTGTTGCTTGTACGAAAGTGGTCTGGTAATCAAGAGCCCGCTTTACCATTCCTTGGTAAGTAAATGATACTTGGCTCTTGGGGAGGAAAAGTGAGGTCTGTATGACCATTACACATACCTTGTAGTTAATCAGTAAGTAGAGATTTGCCAGTTTTCAGAAATTTGTTCCACCATTTTTCTAAAAATCCACATTTTACAAAGCTGCCAATATATAAAGATTTTTTTTCCCATGCCATGAGAGTTTTCCCCTCTATTTGAGGATTTTGTCCACTACTTCAGGCACACCATTGGTTAAACTGGAAATGTTTAGGTCAGAAAACTTTTCCATCTGGAATTTCAGGAGTGGGAACTGTTATCTGTAGGTTGTGAAAATTCCCTAAAGTAATCAATGGAGAAAGATGACTGAGGTACAGAAACTGTCATACAATTTTATAAAAAGTGGAATAATTGAGTTCCTATGGGCTCCTGTCCAGTTGAAGCCCTCTTGAAGATTCAGTGCTTGGTGAAAAATATTTACTTTACCCAATCAGAAAAATAAAAGAGCATCACTGATTGAGTTATTTTTTATCATGCCAGCATGGTAGGAGGTGAGGCACTCAGCACCTCAGCCTTCCATGCCACTGGACCCAGCCTGTCACCTTTTCATCTTTTCATCTTTATAGACCCCTGGGTATGATGTACTTTTCTTTCAGGATATCAGGTTTAGGTCTATAGCCGGTATTCATTCAGCAGGTCCAGGGGTTATGGGGAGAGGATTTTTGGTTTTGGTCACCTGGGAAAGACTCTTGCTTGGGGTTAGATTTGGGTTTAAGGGAGTTTTCTTTAAACTACTTAAATTACTGTAAGTAGTTCCTGGGGCGATTGACTGGAGGCAGTTTCACTAGTGTTCCTGTACTGCACTAAGTAAATGTGTTACTTTTCTGAGCTTGATGTGTCCATTGTTTCTGTTTTGTTGTATAGTTCATTACCTCACAGCAGCACCTTTGAGAGACAGGTGTGCCCTCCCTCTAACTACAGTTATAATTCTTAACGTTCATATGGACACTCATTTACTTAGATTAATTAATGTTTATGTACCACAGGGTAAAGTCAATGGTGTAAAACTTTTTAAAACCATACAACCCTTTCTGCACACTTCTAGTTAGATTATTTTGAGGGTGGATGTTAATTGCTATGTAGACAAGAAGGGATCAGATTGAATCAGCCTGGGAGGAAAGTGCATTGTGATTTGAACTTCTTATGGGACATGATTAAAACTGCAGATATAGTGGATGCACATCATACATGTCATCTGACAGGGGGTGACACCTTTTTTAAAGCCCATCTACTTTCCAGAATTATTCTTTTATTTGAAAAGTCCTGAGCGTATAATCTGCTAATACGGTGGACTTCGAACCTTATACCATATGATTTGGGGTTGTACATTTTGGTCCTCTGAAGTTCATATAGAAGGAAAAGGGAAAGTTTTGGAAACTTAGTTCATGCCTTCTTTACAAAGAAGATGAAAAATGTGACATTCTTGGATTTCTTTTAGCCAGTCAGTCAGTTAAACGCATGTATGAGTAGAGCAAAATAATGGCAGGAGAACACAAAACGAGATATAAAAAAGTTCTTCCAGGACAAAGGGAAAATACTGGAGAGGGATAAATACCATAGATACTGAAATTTAAGAGCACAGTTACACTGGGTATGGTGAGCAGCACACTTAAGAAATGGGGTTTAGCAAGCCAGATAAATAATATCAAAGAGGAGATAAAAAATCTCCAATATGATAGGGCCACTTCTGTATTGGCTCCACAACAATGGGGAACAGAAGGCAAAATGCTGTCTGGTAGCCCATTTGAAAGCTGTGCCAGTAAAGAATAGAGTTATGATGGACCTGGAAGATGGTGCCACAGTAACTAGTTGGGAAGATAGCCAATGAGTGGTTCAAACTCAGATATCCTGATATTTTCTAAACCCATGGCCATTAGGGCATGTACAGTCCTGTTTCTGGGAGGGGGCTGTTTCTGTTAGAACATTAGCAATATGGTTTGGTTGTGCTGATGGGGCATCATATAGTTGAAGCTGGTGGAATGTTAATCAAAGATGGAGCGATGGGAGAAGTGGCAAACTTCTAAAAAGAAGAGATATTTTTATGTGTAAAACATTTTGCATTCCAATTTTTCTTTTTTTAGTTATGTGTATCCTTCTCCTATAAATTGTGAAACTGCCCTTTATAGTCTATTTTTACAATTATTTTTGGGTAGTTGGTTGAACTCTTTTAAAAGGACTATAACCTATTTGCCTATAAAAGCAAACATAGATAGACCGGGTGGTCTGTTTCTTCTGGCACATTCATATGTTCATATGTTCAAATGTGGTGTTGGCATGATTAACCCTGAGAGCTTCCTTCATAGTATTTTTTTTAAAGAAGTAATATTTGGATCTCTCTTAACAGATGATGATCAGCCTTGGAAATTCTAGGTGAAATCCTGGCTTGATCATTTTAAAAAGAAATGGGAGCAGGAAGAATTAAAAGAAAATGAGAAAGGGAACTAAAGGGTACCCTGGCCTTAATTATTCTCAGGGGGCAGTAAGCAAAATAAAGCAATATGAAATTTCTATGGGAAGGATACAAATAACAAATAACAAATAGAAAATATCTTTACACCTATATTTGAAGTATGACTTGTCTGGCAGAATCAGTTTTTGATCACCGTATGGGGAATGAAAGGGCTGACAATTTGAAAATACTTATTGATATATTTATTCCACCTAGGTTGTGGGATGTACTGTAGTTGGGCAGTCATGATAAATTGAATGTAAAACACAATAATAAACACAAAATTCTTAAGGAACGATACTACCCAAGGGATTGTTTTGTTGATGTGTATGAAACACAGGACCATCTTTTTTAAGCTGCCCTTCTATTATTGATTTTTGGGACTTGATAGCCACAGACTTGCAATTGCCCACCCTAAGGTCACTCTCTTATGACACTGTGGTGTGGGGTATTTATGGGGACAGTTAGAAAGCATATAACAAGAGAACTCTTCATATTTGGTCAAGGTGTGTAAACTCTATATTTAGCAGGTCAGATGCCAGATGGTACTTCAACAGAAGCAGGCAAGTGGAAAGACACTTTTCAATATGATTATTGGTTCTATTAGAAAAATACATTCTTCAGAGGGTTGTGATTTGTCAGCCAGAACATTGAAATTGTTACAGAAAAACATTTCTGGGATTTGCCTCAGGTGAAGAGATAGGCTAATGTTAGTCTGACACATATGGTTTTCCTTTTTTCCTTTTCAGTTTATGCAGTTTTCTGTTTTATTTTCCTAGCTGTGTATGTCATGTGTGAATTGATGTGACAGTGTACAGTTTTATAGGAGTTAATTTCTTATGTGTTTGTTTGTTTAATTTGGATTATTTTGAATACCAAATTCCCCTACTGATATCGAGAAATGCCATGGTATCTTCACTGTCCACCTGAACAACCACCAGAACAGGCAGATGGGACCTTGTTTTAATGCCTCCTCCAAAAAACAGATTAGCATACATATGTTATTATATATAATTTTAAAAATGGTAAGAAATAATGGAAAAAAATGTTTAGACAACAATTAAGACTGCAGCATAAACAGGCTAAAGTAGGGAAATTCAGCATTAGATTCAAACTCCTCCCGAACTATTACAATTGTGTGATGTGGCACTGCAAATACCTGAATGATTGTTGGAAGCAGAATTGGTCTTTCTCTAACTTTGGTACCCTCTTTCAAAGTGTAAGAAAAATTATTTATTGGTTGCTTGATTCTATAAATCTCTCCTAACCATGTAAAGAAACCAAACCAAACAAACAAAAAAAAACCCCAAAAAAACCAAACTGATATTTTGATTGCTCCTCGCATCCTTGTTGCATCCCACTTACTGCTCTTCTTTCAATCTGCATCTTTGGTATCCTACTGCCAAATCTACTTTGTGTCTAAAAGGACTTTTGTTTTATCAGTAAATGTCTTCACCACAAACATGCTAAACTAGTGTAAGACTAATACTGCATTAAGCAATCATTCAAACCCCAGGAACAATACATCATATTATACTCTCATTAAAATTGAGGAGTACATGCATTTGGTATGTCCAGAGGTAGCACAGAGGAAAGGAAGTTTGAGAGAATAGTAATGTGTGAGATACATAAGAGGTTACTAAGAGGGAAGAAATATTCAATTTGTTTGATTTCTGTGCATCTCTTCAAACCACATGCATACATTTAGTTCAAGTTCAAGTTTATTGCAGGAAAACTCCATTGAGCAAGCTCATTCACAATGAGGTCCTGTGACATAAACACTTAAAGTACAAACACAGATAGGTAATAACAGTATATACATGAAATGCACGTTACATGATACAGGCTGGATATACATACAAGGGTACCACATAGGGTGACTGCAGGTGGTAAACATTGATATGAGACGGGGAAGCGACTTACAGGTTGCATACTGATAAATGAAACATGATGACTGGTGTGTGCAATACATATACAGTATTTTGGCAGCTAGAACAAACAACAGTCTACAACTGATATGGGGGAGAGGAGTGATTTGATAGAGTAGCAGTGGAGCGTAAGCAAAGATAAAGCCAGGAGTAGAAGGGGAAGGGAAAGCAGTTAATATGACAAATCAATTATACCTTACCAGTCACTTTAAATGACTTTAAATTTAAATGACTTAAACCTAGTGAAAGCATCATGGGTATGCTAATCCTTGTGCAGGGCAGGTTAACAGGCACTCTAATGTTGCAAACAATATTTATAACATAGAAACATAGAAGATGACAGCAGAAGGGGACCTGGGGTCCATGTATCCTGCCCAAGAGAGGTATCCCGGGACCTACTGTGCACTGGTGTTCAGTCCTGCTAAACAACCAGCCTAGCTCTTGCCAGTGCCATGTGTTTGTTCCCAGTCCTTGTCCCACTTGTGTTTAGAGCTTGATACTGACTTTGTAGCCACCATTTTAGAAGGTAATCTATTCCAAGTTTCCACCATCCACTCTGAGAAGTAATATTTCCTGATGTCTGTCTTGAACACTCCACCCTTCAATTTCCACTCGTGCCTCTTGTAGTAGAATTGCTATTCCTGGTAAAAAGCTGTGTTTCTGGCACCTTGTTGATGCCTTTAAGAAGCTTGAAGGTCTAAATCATATCCCCCTTCTCTCTGCTAGTCTCTAGCAAGTACAATTTCATTGCCCCGAGCCTCTCTTCATAGGTGATTTCCTGAAGGACATGTATCATTTGTAATGTTTTTCTCTGGATCACTTCCAATCTATCAATGTTCTTTCTTAGGAGAGGCCTTCTGAACTGTGCACAGTACTCCAGATGAGACCTCGCTAATGACTGATAAAGTGGTAGTATCACCTCTCTGCTGTCTATCCCCCTGCCAATGCATCCTAACACCCTGCTAGCCCTGCTGTAAGCCTTATTGCACTGACTTTGCTGCTTGAGATCATCCCTAATGATGACTCCCAGATTATGTTCCTCAGTAGAGGAGCTCAGTTGGACTCTGTTTAGCCAGTATTCTTCCTTGCAGTTGGCCCTACCCAGGTGCATCACTTTGCACTTCTTAGCATTGACGTTTAATTGCCATATTTGTGACCACCTTTCCAACTTCTTAAGGTTCTCCTGCAGCTGTCTGACTCCCTCCATACTATCCACTCTTCCAGTGAGTTTCCTTTTTTGTTTTGCTTTAAAGATTTTATTAATTTTCATAGAGCAGAATACGACAATCCAAACACAATAAATAAAACTTACAACATCAGAATTAGACTATTAACAAAACAGATTAAGTTGCTAGGTCTCGTGTAAAAAATTTCATACATAAGTAATAATTAATTAAGTTATTAAGTTTACTATATTTCTAACATCATCAGTTAAGAACGAAAATAAGCATTAGGTATTTGCTCAAATCTAAAATAGTAAACACTTCATCCTGGTGTAACAAGATAAGAAAGAAAGGGCACCCAGAGTTTTTCAAACAGTTCCTTTTTACCAATTGCCTGATGTGCTTATTAATGACTTCACTCATTCTAGATGCCCATTCCTTAAACCCAGAAGGGGAAGGAGACTTCCAATGAGTGAGTAGAGTCCTTTTAAGTGTTAAAGCTGCTGCTCATATAACAGAATTTTGAAAATTATTTCACATCCCAGTATCCACATTTATCCCCAAAATAAGACATTTGGGGCTAAAGGGGACTAGTACTCTCAAAGCAGATTCACAAACTATGCAGACCTTATCCCAAATTGCTTTTAATAAGGGGCAGGATGAAAACATATATAGTAGATCTGCATCTTCTGCCTGACATCTCCAACATTTCCCATCCATCTGTAAACCCATAGAGAACAGCTTCTTAGGGGAATATTAATAATGAAGAATTTTATACTGAATTGCTGTACCCTGTATTTCCTTACTACTACTGAAAGCATTGCTCCACGCTGATGCCCATTCAGAGTCAGATATTGTTCCTCTAATATCATGTTCCCATTTACATTTGGCTGGGGCTATCAATAGAGAGGGGTCTTGCACACTCATTAGAAGTTTATAAGTTAAACTTGCCCCCTTCCTCAGTTTAGTCACTTTTAACACTGAGGGTCTTCTCTAAGAGTTAGATCCATAGCTAGCACTGAGTCTTAGAGGACCTTCCTTAATTGGAGGTAGAGAGCATAATGAAATTTTGGAATATTATAGCAGGGTCTAAGCAGTTCAAATGAGAGTAGATCCCTTTGAGGTCCTAATTAATCCTGTAGGTTTGTGATGCCCAAATCCTTCCAACCAAAATCAAGTACAGATGCATGACTATATAATAAATTACTATTATTCCAAAGAGTAATCAAATGGCCAGGTAAATTCTCAAGCAGTAATAAATGCTTAATTTTTAACTACCCAAATGGAGGCATTGATACACATATTATCATCAAGAGAAAAGGGAAGTTTAATAAAAAGATAATCAGACAGTTTATGTAGCAGCAATAGATGCCTTTCAACCCTAAGCCATAGAGGCACAAAAGCATCTGCATTAGGCTCCAGATACCAGGAACTTTGCTTAAAATGGAAAGTGTGGGAGGCCAAAACCTCCATCTGATTTATGAGCTCTGAATTTTGCTAAAGAAAGTCTAGGAGCAGAGGAGTTCCAAATAAAATGTCTAGTGATTTTATTTAGAAGGTCAAAGACTGTTTTACCTATTCTAAAAGGTAAATTTTGAAAAAGATGGAATACTTTAGGGGCCACAATCATTTTAATCAAGTATATTTTCCCCCAAATAGATAAATTTAGACCTTGCCATTTTTGTAAATCTGCTTCAATCTCTTTAACAGTGGCAAAAGGTTTAAGTTCACTAGATTTTGAAAGTCATTAGATAGCTTGTCACCTAAATAAGTCAAACACTTTGAACATTTGAGATCTGACTGTATCACCCCTAAAGAGTCCCCTGGTCACAAATATGTATTTTGAGACAGAATCTGAGTTTTAGTCCATTTCAGATAAAGACCTGAGAAGGAGGCAAAAACATCAAAGATTTTACTCAAGTACACCACTAAGTCTCTTGGATTTGGAAGAGAAATCAGCAGATCATCCACATAAGCAAAAACCTTATTATTAATTTTGCTTGTTCTGATTCCTTTGATCTCATGACATTCTGAAATTGTCTTAATTAAGGGCTCAATGGCCAAAATAATCCATTGAGTTTCATGTCATCCATAAACAGGGCAATGTAGCCATTTATGTCCTCACTGATGTCACTAATTAATACATTGAAGAGGACGCCCCCTGTACTGATCACTGTGGGACACCACTAGTGAACTGCCTCTCATTAGATTTCAACCCATTTATTACCATCCTTTGTTTTCTGTCCCACAGCAAGCTCTGTACCCACTTTGCTATCTATTCTGCTACCCCAAGAGAGTCTAGCTTTTTTAAGAGGCGTCTGTGCAGGACTGTGTCAAGTGCCTTATTGAAGTCAAAGTAAAGCAAGTCCACCTCATGACCCCTGTCAAACTCCTTGGTCACTTCATCAAAGTAACTAAACATATGGTGCACTAGTTCTGACTGATACAGAAATTATTAATTTTGTTGCTAAATTTGTGTAAGCATCAAGATTCTGTAATGTAATTTTATGCTGTAAGATTGAGAATGCATTTGGAAAATAGGTGTGTATTCTATCTATTGATTGTTATGGGTTCATAATAATGGAGATCAGGGTAAGGGGCAACAGACTTCTAGAAAAATGTAAAGGGACCTTACAAGCTCAAATGGGCAGACTGGGTGGGCCATAGGCCTTTATCTGTCAACAGTGTCTATGTATCTTAGTATCTATGTAACTTGATGTTTCTGCCTAGATGCAGTGTAGTACTGCATTATATACTGTACAGACTGTTTTTTTCAGACTGTGGTTGTATGAGTAATGCAATGTTTTTGAATGGCTCCTCATTTTACAGTTGGAAACACTTTGTGTTGTCTTGGACTGCATAAAACAGATATGGGCATTGGTCCTGATTTCAAAACTACATCTCTTGGTCATGCAGGCCTCAGATTAGCATATCTGTCAAAATTCATGAAATAAATACCTGGGGAGCAACAGACTCCAGTGCGAGCTGTCTTGAGTGTAGTATCTGGGGGAGATCTGTGGGCATGCTCCACAGGGCTGTCAGTTGTTCTAAGCTTTTATGCTGTCACCAGCCTCAGTGAAGCATTTTAACATTTTCCATGGTTGTCAGCTCAGGTCATTACATTTTATATATAAAAACAATTTAAGGAAAATCTTTGTTAATGTTTACTATCGTCGATAGCTATTGTGTTTTCATTTGGATTCCCTTGACTGTGTTTATTGACTATTATTTTGCTTACAATATACAGTAAGGATAAGTCTGACAGTTCTTTCCCCCAGGCCCTGCACAGTATTTTGAGAACAACATTTTATTTAAAAGTAGCAGGAACAGGGTAAACATTAATCTGGGATTACAGCATCAGTTAAGGATATAACAGTCCAATTTACTGAACCAAACTATGGCTTTCATATGCATCAAAATGGCTGAACACTTCTAGGTGTTCACAAAATAACAAGGATGAGGAACAAAATGTATAATTGCAGAGATTATGAAATGTTTCCAGAGAGATAAACAGTAGTTGTCCATTAAACCTTCTAAATGTCATGAATTGTGTCTTTATTCAAAAATGCAAAGCTAAAAGGAAAAAGCTATGTTTTCCTCCTATTTTTGTAAAACATTGAAAAAACTGTAGAACTGGACACTGCATGACCTTGTGGCACTGCAATGGGTCACAAAGTCACTACTCTCTTGACTACTTGTTTAAATACAGCTCAGTTCAGCTAGCCCAGTGGTGCTGAGGGTTGTCGCTGGATGCCACACCTTGCACCACACCAGTGACCCAGGTTCAGAAGCAGACTCGGGCCACCAGGAGTCAGAGAAGAGGGTGGATTGAGCATCCTGGGACTGCTCTCCTCCCTCTGGGGTGGGTGAAGGGAAGCACATTGTGCTGTAGTGGTCCTGGTGATGACCAGGGGCAGCACATTTGCAGTGCTCAGAAGGGGAGGAGTACAGCAAGATGTCAGTTTACATGCTGCATGTCATTGCACTGCCAGATCCAGGGGAACAAAATGGAAGAAATGGCTGGATGCAACTTAGGCAGCTTGATGGCTGTGCTCCCACTGACCCAGAGGAAGGTTGTGGAATTTCACTGGGTGATCCAGTCCAGCCTGGCTTGGAGAGGCATGGGAAGGCCCTCTTGCTGGTTGGGGCAGCCATGCTGAAGACACACCATGCAAGTGAGCTTTCTGCTCTCCAGTGTGGTGGGAGATGGTGACTGGATGCCCCCGCTATTGGTGCTGCAGTAGGGCGCACAAATAAGGATGTGATAAAAAAATAAATAAATAAATACAGCTCAGTTCAATAGTGGCCCAAAAATGTTTACAATTGATGGCTGTAGATGAAGAGATGTTTAAACAGGATGAAACACCCACTTCACCATTGAAGTGAGATGCTTTGCACTCACATGGATAATCAGAATCACATTGTTGGTGATCTGGGTTGAGCTTGGTTACCAAGGGGTTGCCTATAAAGTACCATTAAAATTTAATAAGGTTCAGATTCAGAAACAGATTCTTTAAGATGTGTTAGTTCTGACTGGTGCAGATCACAGTGATCTGGACTGGAATCTTAACCTTGTCACAGTTGCCTTTTCCAGACCTATGAATAATTAGGTGTGGTGGTCTAAACTCTAAGGGCCTGATCCACACTGGGCTCTGAAAGTATGAATTTGGGAGCAAGATGGTGCCTCTCCTCCCATTCAGAATCTTCAGAACACACCCAATATCAGATGTTCCCTCTAGCAGTCTGTAGCGTAGAGTCTCAATCCATGACTCTGCATGGGTGGGTAGGTTTGGGTCAGGCATAGTGGCGGAGATATGACCTTCAAGACCCACAACAGATGATCTGTTATCTCATAGTCTCCTAGCAGTCACCTGTAGTCATCAGTAAAATACACTGGTGTGTCTTGAGGATGTCTGCAGAAATCGGCCACTGACTCCCAGTGAGCCCTTGCAATGTCTGGAGAAGTGACTTATATATTTTAAATATATATAGTGTAACAGAATATAATATATATTTGACTTCATAGTACTGTTGGAAAGGGAATTTTATGCTGAACAACTTTGTCACTGATATTTTGTGCATATCACGTATACTTTAAGAGTTATTTGCATTTGTTTGTGGTATGGTGTGTATGGCTTATGTTGTCTGTTTTAGTGAAAAAAAAATATTTTTTTGCTGTTTCAACCAGCTTAAAAAAAAACAACAAAATTACATATTATTATTTTCATACCACCACTGGGAAGGTAATTCTGTGCTGAACAACTTTGCCACTGATATTTTGTGTATATCATGTATACTTTAGGAGTTATTCACATTTGTATATGGTATGGAGTGTATGGCTGACATGTTTTCCATCAAGATTCTCCTAAGCAGCTTGAATAAAATTCACTTTTTTGGCACTTCAACAGGTATAAAATAAAAACTGTATTGATTACAACTGGTTGCATAGCACCATTGGAAAGGCATTGTTGTGCTCATCAACTTTCATGCTGATACTTTGTGTGTATCATGAATACTTTTGGAGTTATACACATTTGTTTATGATATGGTGTGTGTGGTTGAGATTCATCCCTCAAATCTCACCAAACCATTGGAAAGGCAATTTTGTGCTGAATAACTCTGCCACTCATACTTTGTCTCTAGCATGTACAGTTATTGAGCTATTAGCATTTGTTTGTGACATGCTGACTATGGCTTGATTTTGCTTAGAAAGGCCCAGGATTCACTGTTAAAAGTATACAAGAGATTCAGGAGGCAAATGGTGTAATCTCAGAATGAGCCTGTGGAGGCAATGAGTTATACAATGGATGTGAGGACAGTGCTGACATCATGCCAGGATGATCCCTTACATAGTGGTTATGTGCCCTCCCAGCATGGGTTCCCCAAACAGTTGTGGGGCCCAAATAACCACCCCCCTACACACACTTGTGGAGACAGCTGTGATTATCAAATTTATTTTTCATAAATATTTTGCCCCCTCATGAGGTTTTGGATTTTTTTGATGACTGGTTTGTCTCATCGTCCCTTGTAACAGATAAGAGAAGATCAACTCTAGTATCAGCCCTGATAGCCTAATAAATACCAGCTGTTCAGTTCTGCTTCACCACATGGAAAACTCCCAACACTGGTACATTACTCTGTGCATGCACATCAGGGCCACTTGAGGTGGAGAATCCCACCCTCTGTGCAATACAACAGGGGTTTAGAGAAGTGCATGCTGACAATGTGAAAACCAATGTATGCTGGAACAGATGTAGATCAGGCCCTAAATCTATTTTTTTTATTTAATGACTATCCACATCACAAAGACACTATTACAACTGGCCCATCTTGGCAGTCTCACATGATAGACTACGGACTGCATTGGCATGTAGTCTGAGTTATCTATTAATGTAGCAGAGAAGGTCATTCCATGATTAAGCTTAGGAACAATGCTGGAGCAATGTGAGGAAGCTTGCATTAGGCAACTGACAATCAATTTGTCAGATAAATGCAATTTGGTAGCCAGTAAAGGCAACAGTGTGCAGAACCTGCAACCCAGTTGTCAGAGCAGGGGTACAAATTGGGAAAACATTGTTCAGAAATTCAGTTTCTGGCATATTTACAAGCAAACCAGCTAATTCATGAGAAAATGTCACATACTTTATCCAGTGAAATGTGAACATTTTTATATTAGGATTTGTTGGGAGTTCTCATCTGGCTCATATCATCTTAGGTTGATAGATCCAAAATTCTCTGTCTTAATAACTTTCACTAATGAGGATTTTACTGAGATTCAGTTTGGAAAAGAAATGGCTACCCAACTAAGCTTATCAAACTGGAACCCATGTGTTACTGTCAAGGTGTGCCATCCATCAGATAAGATGTTAAGCCAAGGTCGATCTGCCTTTTTTGGTGATTGTTCAGGTCTGTTTCCTCCACTCACTTAAATGTAGTGGAGCCACTTATAATGGACTCAGATAGTCCAGACATCTGATTATAGCAGACAAACTCTCTCTGCCCAAACCAAAACCTATACTTTATCATGTTAAATCCATCACTTATAACAGACCTTGCAGATTGTTTTAAGTGAACATCAATTGCCTTGTGTGGAGCAGTTTAACACTATTAACTTCCCATCTGATGCCAGCAATTATTCAATCTGGTGCTAACTGGTGATAAGGCTCAGCTGTATTGCTCCTATTTAAGCTGCCATATCCTGCTATTCAATTGATTTGCCTTTACTGTCTCACTGTGTTTTGACGTGTTTAGCTACTTTCACTCTTCTTGCTGCCATCTGTTTTTAAGAACTAAAATGTCAAAATGGGCTGCTCAACCTCTGTTCCACAAGGTTAGGATCATTAAGGAGACCAATGATCTCCCTTGAATGAGTAGCCACAACCTTGTGGTTCATTTCTCCCTTCCCAAGTCTACTCTTTCTGATCTCAAGTCCAAGGGCTGCATCCTGATGGATTCAAATCAGAATCCAAAAACAAAGTAGAAAAGAGAGGGAAAGGACACTGAGGTGGAGGATGCATTGTTTCTGTGGTTCTCCACTGTATGGGAGGGAGAAGCATTGGTTAACAGTCCCCTGTTCCTTGAGAAGGCAAAGTAGCTCACTAACAGTCTTAGTAAAGTTATTTCAGTCCCACATAAGGATTGTTACAATGCCAGAAAAGCCACAATAACATCTGCTACAGGAGGGCACATGGAGAAAAACTAAATGCAGATGCCCCAGTGCTAACTTATGGCTGACGGATGTTCTGGCTGACATTTTGGCTGACTACAACCCATGTAATGTTTTTAATGCTGATGAGAACTGCCTTTTTTTGGTGCATTGGTTAAGGCACCCCTGCTTTCTGCACAAAAATACCCCAGGGTCAATAAAAGGCAAAGAAGCAAATATCAGTCATGTGCTGCTGCAATATTACTGGCTCAGAGAAACAACAGCTTCTGTTCATGGGGACACTGCCACAGTCAAGGTATTTCTGCAGTGTTGTTCACTTTCTTGTCCAGTACCACAGCAATAAGATAGCCTAAATAACAGGTGAGATTTTCATGGAGTGGGTACATCAGTGGGACAAACCTCTCCTTGGAAGACAAATTGCACTGCTGCTAGACAATTTCAGTAGTCATCCAGATGTCCAAGGCTAAGAAACAGTCATTTAATTATTTTGCCTTCAAACACCAGCTCAGAAATCCAACCCCTTAATCAGGGGATCTTTTATGCCATTAAGAGTCACTCCATCAAGGCAATGTGGACACAGGTGTTGATGGAGATGAACACCAGACTGAGGCTGAACTGGCGGCTACTCAATGTGTCAAAAGAATCACCATCCTAGATGCAATCAGGCTTCTGAAAACTACCTGGGAAGCCATCAGTGCAAAGATGATCTTTAACTGCTTCAGAAAAGCAGATTCTCAGTGGCAGAAAGTTGAAATAAGGAGCAGCTTGCACCCCTGCCTGAACCAGAGGTCACATCACCTGATGCCCTGACTGAAACAGAATTCTTGCCCAGCCCAGTGGTGCTGATTGTTGAGGTGCTGGATACCACACCTTGCATCATGCTGGTGACCCAGGTTAGGGAACAAGCCTGGGAAGTCAGGTGTCAGCAGGGGAGGGAGAGGACTGAGCATTCAAAGGACAGCTTTCCTCTCCTGGGAGGGAGGGGGGCTCCTGCTCAGTGCTTGGCTGGCCTCTGGAAAGAGCCAGAGGCATAGCAAGCATCAGAGTGTGAAAGAAGGGCTGGGAGTGGCAGACATCAGTGGAAAAATGCCTTGACATCGGTGTGGGCCACTCCCCTACAGAACAAGGGAAAATACCCTCCAGCTCCGAGGGAGACAGAGCAATGGAGTTTGCCCTCAATGTGCAGCTAGCTTCCTGGCACCCCTCAACTGACAAGACCAGAATGTTTGGGGTGTTTGAGCCCTACCTCATCCTGGCCTGGTGGTAAACTGAGGCTCCATGGATGACAGGGGCAGATCAGGTAAGATGGCTTGCAGAGGGATGACTCCTAGGTGCTCCCGAGGAGATCAGAGCTGGATGCAGGGACAAGAGGAAAAAATTGAAAGTATAAAAAAAAAAATAGAAACAGAATTCTCAAGCCTGTATCACCATGGGGATAAAGACCCCAAGCCAGAACAAGTCCTCCCAAAAGACAATATTGCCCGTGTTATCAAAGCCATCCACCCCCCTTTACCTGACGCTGCTGAGGATATAGAAGAAACAGAGTGAGAATGCCCAGGTTCTTGTTCCAGTGACCCATACCAATGTCTGAAAAACCCTGCTAACATTACACAAAGTTATGGAGCAGAGGACAGAGATGCTTCTTATTGGCAGCTTATTGAAGCAACTAAGTGTGATTGGTACAAATACACTGTGCCACAAAAGAAACAAGTTAAAATCATGATATTCATGAGAAAAGAAAAGAAAGAGAAAGTGAAAACTGACAGCCAAGGTTAAACAAACGGGGTCAAGACTATTTAAAAAAATAAAATAAAAGTTACATTTTAAGATAAGCACAAGCACACACTCCTCCAAACAAGTAAGACATCAGTGTTAAACAATACAAAACAGTTCTATATAATAAGCAGCAAAGTCATAAAGTCTTAATAAATAATAAACACACCCAAAGTCTACCAATTTTCCCTGGCCACAGTCTCCCAAATTCACATGACCAAGCACCTAAGAGAGACATCAGAAATTCTGGATGAATGTCAAGTACACAGCTGTGTCTGCTATAAGTGGCTTTCACTTTACCTCTAGTAGCTTTTACCTGGTACAGTTTCAGTTGGTTTGCATCTGTATCCCTCCAGGATGAGGCTGAAGTTAAGCAGTATTGTTTAGCCCTCCTTGTCCTGGTAAAAAACTTAAATAAATAAGTACAATAGTAGCTATAGACATTGCCAACTATTTCCAGATATTTCGTGAAATTTCAGTAGAGTTTCTGTCTGCTGCCACTACTGTGGAAATGCAGAAAGCAGGAGATATTTCTCTAGAAATATCACAGAAATTTTTGGAAATACAGTAGCTGGCAGTGTCTCTGGCTACTACTGTAAGTAATCCGTACTGCTGCATTTATACTTGGCAACCCATATCAAAAAGATTGTTTGCAATCCCTTTACTGACTTAAACGAATGTGCTAATACACTGAATTTTATTGGTTTGTAACCTTATTGCTCACAAATATGCAAATCCCTTTCCTTTTGCTGCAGATATGTTGCAAACTATATAGAGAATAATGGATAGGTACTGTAAGTGTGTATTATGGATTTGTTTTACACATCTGAGGTATGTGATGACCCATAAACCTTAACAGCGAAGCATTCTGCTGGAGTAAGGTGAACCTCTGGAAAGAGATCGTACTAAATGAAACTTGTATCTGTGAATTGAAACTGTGTTTGACTATAAATATTCACTTGGCGCTATTTATTGTGTTTACTTCCTGATATGCATCTAGTCGGAGGAAACCTGTCACTGACATTTGCTGTGCATTGTGGGACTGTGCAAGTATATTCCAGTCCCCTGTATCCCTGTGGCAACTCTGGGAGCTCAGCTTTTGCAACATCCGAGCACTACTGCAGTTTTAACTGCTCTCATTTGCTGTTCAGCAGCATTTTTACTATTTTTAAACAAGTTTAGTGCTAATTCTGTGCCAGTGCCAAAACCAGAAGTGAACAACCATCCTGATTCCAGTTTAGAGGCTAAAAAATACTTGCACCAGCTAGAGGGGTGAGCATGCATGGGGTTGCACGCAGAGACACAAGCAGAGAAATGCACATCCCATGCATGTCAGCTGTGTCTACTGGGGAGGCTGGGGAGTGGGGACATCAATCTCTAACCCATGCAGCAGGTAAGTATCTTAATTAGAGTTACAGAGCTCACTATGAGTACTGTGTTGTCTGACAAAATGGAAGGCCCTTTTAAAACAAGTATACAGTGCCATATGTTTTATCCTGGAGATCTGACCTGTGAATTTACATGTGATAAATGTCTTTTGGTATTCACTCTACAAGAAGAAATATCCAGACTCCTACTCAAAGAGCCAGTTAATGAGGAGATTGAGACCCCAGAAAAAATATATTGACAGCATTGGGTCAGACAAATAGAAACCCCACCCCCCTCAAACAAAACTAAAGGAAATTTGGGATTACAAGTCGAGTTTACTAGCCAAACTCAAACAAATATAGAAGAGTGGGCATTGGTGACAAAAACCAAAAAGAAATGCAGAGGTGGCCAGATTTATAACAATACCCCAGTACCACTACATAATAAGTTCAACCCCTTGGCTTCAGAGTATATTTTACAAGAAAAAAAACCTGTTCCCCAAATTCAATTACATTATCATCCTGCATATGTGAACCTGATTGCTCTCAATGCAGTAGCCCCCTAGAGAAAACTAAAACCCTTCCCCCCCCTTTTACTTCCCCAGCACTACTACCTCCTATCTCACCTGTTTCCCTACAACAGGATGCTAATTCCCAAGCTCAGATTGACTCCTCTACACAGGCAAGACAAATGTATGTCTTGGGCAAGTTCATCATTAAACACATTGACAGAACAATCTGTAATCCTGATAAACTATATCACACTTGTTCCAGCTTTAGAGGGGCTAAAATATCAGATATCACCACCATGATTCTAGAGATATTGCATAATGCAGGAACCATCTCCATTGTAATAGTTCATGCTGGTACCAATAACAGTAAGAACTGAATAAATGAAACAAGACTATGTAGCACTTAATAACCTTCTTGTTGAAAGGGGATGCACAGTATGTTATTCAGAAATATTGCCTGTTCCTAGAGCCACTGAGACCATTAGCCTTAACAACAAACACATAAATGAATGGCTAAGGAAATGGTGCCCCAGACAAGGAATCCCATGTATCACCCACTGTGAGAATTTTCTGGACAAAACCCCCTTGTTCTGCTGCGATGGGTTACACATCAGTAGGAGGGTTACTACTCTACTGGGGAAATCTTTTAAAAACATAAATCACCAATATTTTAGACTAAATGCAAAGATGGAGAATGGGATTTGTCCCAAGTCTTTAAAAAATTCACTTGACTCTTGCCTCACACCTTCATGCAAGATTTTCTCACTAAATGCAAATTCACTGAATCTATCCAAAATGGCAGAACTAGAAGCCAGATGTAAGATATTTAATCTGGGGATAATAGCAATCACTGAAATCTGGTGGGATTCTTCCTCTTCCTGGATAAAGGAAATGCAAGGTTATAAATGATAACATAAGGACAGAGTAGGCAGACAGGGTGGTGGGGTTTGCATCTATGTAAGAGAAGACATCCCTTCATATGAAACCCATTACCAAACTGACATCGAAAGTATCTGGGTTATTATTCAATTTAAAGGTCAGCCAGAAACAATAATTGGAAACTGTTATAGGCCTCCAGTATCAGACTTAGACTACACATATAAGTTACTACACAACATCTCTAACTTATCTGAAAAGGGTGATGTCATAATATTAATAATAATTTTAACAATAACATATTAAAACCACAATATCAAGTACCAATTAATAAAACATATAAATAAAATGATGTAATAACATCAAATATTAAAATCAGACAATAAAATATTCCATAAAATCAAAACACAATATTTTCATTCAAATTACAGTAATCCTCCAAGTAGGCCATTCACCACAGGTAAGTTTTTAAGTTTTTCTTGAATACCTCCACGGAGGTGCACTCCCTTAACTGGCATGGTAGAGAATTCCAAAGAGTGGGTGCAACATAAGAAAATGCTCTACTGCCAGAAGATTTTAAACTCACTCTTGGAATCTCTAACAACCCTTCGTCGGCCGAGCGGAGTGATCGGCCGGGGCAGTAAGGCACTAGAAGTTCTTTCATATAGGTTGGACCCTGATCGTGAAGGGCTTTAAAAGTCAATAAAATGACTTTAAAGGAGATCCGCCACTGTATAGGAAGCCAGTGCAGTTAACGTAGTACCGGGGTAATATGACTGGATCTGCTTGTCCCAGTCAAAACCCGAGCTGCAGCATTCTGCACCAGCTGTAGGCAACAAATTTCAACCCCAGAAAGCCCAAAGTAAAGGGCATTGCAGTAGTCCAAGTGCAAGAACACAAAGGCGTGGACCAGTGTTGGAAAAGAGTTAGACGGAACAATGTGACGCACCCTGTCAATATTCCTAAGATGGTAAAAGGAAGTCCTGACAACGGCCGACACTTGAGATTGAAGGGTCAGGCTGTCGTCTAGGACAATCCCAAGGTTACGCACCTGTTCAGAGGTCGGAAGTGACATGGCACCAAGAAGAATTTCAGAGGGCGTGCCATCATGCGACCTCTCTATTTGACCACCCGGGTCCACCACCAAAACCTTTGTCTTCTCTGAGTTGAACTTTAACCAACTAGAATCCATCCAACCTTGGATTTCTTCCAGACAGTTATTAAACACCGAGAGAGCTCCATCCTGGTTGGGTGCAAAAGACAAGTATAGCTGGGTATCATCTGCATAGCAGTGAAACCTCAGCCCATACCATCTTATAATGTCTCCGAGGGCAGCATATACACTGCAAATAACATGGGTGACAGCACTGAACCCTGAGGCACCCCGTACAACAAAGAAGTTGGGCTGGAGGACTAAACCCCTGACACAACTCTTTGTGATCCCCCAGTGAGGAATGAAGTGAACCATTTTAAAACAGTTCCCGACATTCCAAAATTAGCCTCAGGTGTGCTAACAACACCAGGTGATCCACAGTGTCAAAAGCTGATGCGAGATCAAGGAGAACCAGAATGGAATGTCTCTTCTGATCTCTCACCCTCAGAAGATCATTAAGCACCTGAACCAGCGCAGTCTTGGTGCTGTGTCTTTTATGAAAACCAAATTGGAAGGATTCATAGACATTATGAATGGTTAAATGGTCTTCTAATTGGGTTGCCACTACCTTCTCAATAACCTTCCCAATAAAGGGAAGGTTAGAGATAGGACTGTAATTTAAGAAACAGTCTGGGTCCAAGGTAGCTTTCTTCAAGAGAGGTGTCACCACCGCCTCTTTCAGGGTGTTAGGAAACTCACCTGACTCTAAGAAGCACCAGACTATTTGCACCAGGACTGGACCGATTATCTCAGAACAAGCCAAAATTAGGGAAGTCGGTCCAGGATCCAAACCACAGCTTCTGGGGCACACACTATGGATGATCCTCATAATATCCAAGAACTCAGGTCAGCAAAAAGAACTCCAAGAGAATTGAGGTATTGTGAACTCGCACTGTTCCACAACATCACCCTTAGAGATTACCGGGCGCAAGTCCGCCCTGATGTTGGCCACCTTAGTTGCAAAGTAACGAGCGAGTTCCTCGCACTCTAACTGTGAAAAAGCTTTTGGGTGACTTTAATATGCCTAATATAAACTGGACATCATTAAATGGCTGCAGTCAACATGAAAAACTCTTTTTTATCGTCCCTTATAGATAATAGCCTCACACAACTTGTTACATTGCCAACTAGAGGCATTAATACATTAGATCTTCTCATCACTAACATAAGGGACAACATCTCTAATATTCAAAGAGGGGATCCTCTAGGCAGCAGTGATCACTCCTCTGTTCTATTCTATTCATGACTTTGTGAATTAAGTAATTCATTCACATGGTTGTGACTAACTATTACAGTATGCACTGCAAGTCCATTAGTCCACAATGTGGATCAATGTGCTTGCAGCTGCTACTGTAAGCTGTCATTCAGCAGGCAGACACAGAGGTATGCAGGTGGGTTTGCCACCAGCCGATGACCAGGAGGAGCTGGGTGGGCTGGGGGTTCAGTGTGGGTGGGAGGATGGAAGTACAACTGGAACACCAGGGAATGGGATCAGATTTTACACACAGTGATCATTGTTACTAATGGGGAGGGGGATACCACTGGACTACCAGGGAAATGGATTATGTGAAAGTATGGGCGATTGGGGATACTGATGGGGTGGGGGTACCACTAGACTACCAGGGAGGTCTTTTTTTGGCACATTATGGGTGATCAGAGGTACGGTAGGTGAAGGGGATACCACAGAACCACCAGGGTTTTGTTGGGTGCTTGAGCACAGTATTGGAAGGGATTTGCCACCGTTGGCTGGTGGCTGCTGTGTTGTACCCTGCAATACAACAGCCCACTTGTTGGTGGCTACCAGTTGAGCTTTTTTTTACTGGCTCAACTTTGTGCCAGGTATCCAGCACATCTCTGGATTATGCAGTCAGATGTGCCATACATTCCAGGGTGAATATCCGGATGTGCCATATATGCATGGGAGCTCCCCCTGGAGATGTTGCCACATACATTATCTTTGTGCCCCAGTTCATCGGGAATTGCGCTGCTCAATTCCCCCTTTTGAATATTGCCCCAGGTGCATTTCTGGGGTTGTGCTGGTGCAACTCAGTTGGGCCAGGTGCAACTCCTTTGAATATCTCAGCCCCACTGTTTAGCATTGCCTCTATTTAGATGAAAATGAACTAGCATGCAGAAGGCAGTGCTCCCTCACCATAAGAGACAACAGCTGCACAAAAACAGCTGATAATACTGATGAAAACCTGATCTAAGCCTTATTAAAAGGAACACTCCTTTTATTATTTCAAAAATGGAGAAGTGCAAATGCAGACTCAAATAGAGAAAGAATGGTATCAGACAAGTCAGGAGACAAGGGGCAATCTAAAGCAGAATTAAAATAGGTCAACATTTTCACTGCAATCATACACTGCTGCACACAGTGGTGAGGGTCCTGGACTTCAGAGGAGCTGATTTTGTAAAGATGGGTGAATGCCCTAGGAATGACCTGGCAGCAGAGATGACCTGGGGATGGAGGAACAGTGGGCCAAACTAAAAAAGGGCATAACAAAAGTAAAAAGCCTCTATATCAAGCAAGTAAGCAAAAGAAGAAGGAAGAAGTCAACACTATGGTTCTCAAAAGAGGTGGCAGGAAAGGTAAAGGCTAAAAGAGTAGCATTCAGAAGGCATAAGGAGACCCATAGATAGAAGGGTAAGAAAGTGCATCAGGAAAAACAGAGCGAGGTAGGGAAAGCAGTAAGGCATGAAAAGGCACAAACTGAAGAAAGAATAGCTCAGGCAATATCAAAGAGGACAAGACATTTTGTTCAGGTATGCTAGCAAAAAAAGGAAGACTAAGGGAGGGATTGTAAGGTTAAAGAGGGAGAGGAGAACCATATGGAGGAGGACAAAGAAAAGGGAAACATCTTGAAGAAATGCTTCTGCTCAGTGTTCACAGTGGAAGGGGAAGGGAAGGAACCATGAAAAAGCATCAGGAGCTTTGATGAGAAGGAAGTGGACACTAGTCCTTTCTCTGAAGAGAGAGATCCCAGAAAGCACTTGCAACCTGAAGGTGGACAAAGTTATGGGGCCAGATGGGGGGCACCCAAAAGTGCTGAGAGAACTCAGGGAGGTACTATCTGCACCTCTGACAGACCTATTTAACAGATTCCTGGAGACCGGAGTGGTCTCAGAAGACTGGGGAAGGGCAGATGTAGTTCCACTTCCCAAAGGTGGTAGCAGGGAAGAGGCAGACAGTTATAGGTCTGTTAGCCTGACATCGGTAGTAGGTAAGTGAATGGGAACACTACTAAAGGAAAGGACTGTGGAATATCTGGAATCCAGTGGGTTACAGGATCCAGGACAGCATGGATTCACGGTGTGGGTGGGGGTGGAGGTGGAGGGAGGTCATACCAAACAAATCTGACAGATTTCTTTGACTGGGTGACCAAGAAATTAGATTAGGGTGGAGGGTGGGGTGGTAGATATGGCCTATCTGGATTTCAACAAGGCCTGCAGCACCATTCCACATAGGAGATTGGTAAGCAAGCTGGGTAGCCTGGGGTGGGCAACAAGGTAAGAAACTAGTTAGGGATAGGAGACAGTGGGTAGTGGTAAAAGGAGTTCACTCAGAAGATGGGCAGATGACCAGTGGGGCACCTCAGAGTTCAGTGCTGTGACTGCTCCTCTTTAATTTCTTTATTAGCAACATAGCAGAAGAGCTGAAAGGTAAGGTCTGTCTCTTTGCAGATGACACCAAGATCTGCAACAGGATGGACACTCCAGGGTGGTGATAGAAAGGATGGGAAGAGAGTAAGGCTGCTAGATTTTAGAAACATAGAGTTTGATGGTAGATAAGGACTGCCTGGCCCACCTAGTCTGCCCACTTCCCTACCTGCTGTATAAACTCTAGATCCTATTTGATCTACAGCATACCTCCTCCTTCCTACCACCAGTTTTGTCTTCTGCCTGTCCCATGCATTTTTGAATTCACCAGCTGTCTTTGTTTCCACAACCTCCTCTGGGAGACTGTTCCATGTATGCACCACTCTTTCTGTGAAAAAATACTTCCTCACATTGCCCTTGAGTCTTCCCCTCTCCAGCCTCATCTTGTGATCCCTTGTTCTTGCACATCTCTTTTTCTGAAAAATACTGCCCTCCTGAACTCTGTTGATTCCCTTGGAGTATCTGAATGTTTTTAATGCAACCAAAACTGCAAACGTATGCACTTTGGCCAAAGAAACTGGGAGGTAATTATGCACTTGGGCAAAAGAAAATTGGAGGAACAATTCAAAATGGATGGAGAGATGCTGACAATGACCAAGCAGGAAGGAGACCTGGGAGTAATCATATCAGATGACCTAAAGGTGGCCAGACAGTGTGGCAAGGCAGTGAGAATGGCTAGTGGGATGGTAGGATGCATAGGGAGTGGTGTCATCAGCAGAAAAAGGGAGGTGGTGTTGTAATTGTATAGCTCATTAGGAAGATCCCATCTTGAGTACTGTGTCCAGTTCTGGAGACCACATCTCAGGAAGAACATGGACATAGACAGAGTGGAGGCATTCCAGAGGAGGGCTACCAAAATGGTGCAAGGTTTGCATCAAAAGCCCTATGAGAAGAGGCTAAAGGATCTCAATAGTACACTTTGGAGGAGAGGAGGGAGGGAATACAATAGAGATGCTTAAATGCCTCACGGTGGTTAATAAGGTACTGGAGGAGAGTATTTTTCAGAGAAAAGGTACTCTAGAACAAGAGGACATGCTGTGAAGCGGGAATAGGTTCAGGAGAGATGTGAGGAAATATTTCTTCACAGAAAGAGGTGGTGGATTCCTGGACAGCCTTCCAGCTGAGGCGGTGGGGGCAAAATCAATGGTGGGGTTCAAAAATGTCTGGGATAGGCACAAGTGAATTGTAGGTATAAGGAAGGGGGGAAGAGACGGCACTATAGATCAAGTGGGTCTACAGCAAAAATGAAGATAGAAGAAAGAAAAGGAAAAATAAATAAACAAATTGAGCAGACTGGGTGGGCCAAGAGGCTTTTATCTGCTGTCTGAGTCTATGTTTCTATGGTTCTATGCTGCTGTAATTTTATCATTGTGTTGCCCAAATAAAATTTTGACGAATTGCAGTTGTGAGAGGCAAAACTGAGATTTTTGGCCAATTGAGAGCATGCAAAGACCAAAGAATGCACCATCAGGAGATGGAATGAGAAACAAGATTCAGGTCTGCTTAAGTGGGATAGGTTCATTGGCAAATCAGGGGAAGCACAGCCTACAATACAAGTGGTTTTCCAACTCATTCAAGAGTTTAGATGCAAGGCTGAGACTTTGGAAATGAAACTAAATCTAGTCAGCACTGAGACTAAAGCAACCAGTAAAGTGGCAAGCAAGGTCATGGTGGTGGCAGCAGGGCTCATAAATTATAATATGGCTATAAAAAATCCAGTAATAAGATTGGCTGAGGAGCTCGGAACCCAGTGCTGATATCCCATGACATAGCACTGGAAGAAGGTCCAGTAGCCTCTTCACAATAAAATCAATGGTACCAGACATTCCTGACTGCCATCACAAATGTGGCTGTCACCTTTACTCACTAAAAACCTTCAACCAGGCCTTAAACATAAAACTGTCTTAAATTTATAAGCATAAGAATTAAATGTTATTTGCCCTAATAATACTCTTGTTACATACACATATATAATTTAAACAAATTCTGGTCAGATACACCACAACTGCACAATAAAGTTAGTGAAGTTGTGTGTAATTGTTAAGGAGGCATGGAGAAACAAAACTACATCTGCAAATGCCATTAACTTGATCAGGGTATTTCATGGGCTTAAATATAAACATGAACTGCATTTAGTAAGGCCTATGATACCATTCCACGTATCACTTGCAAACAAGTTGGGCAGCCTGGGAGTGGGTCACAAGGTGGTAAACTGGTTTAGGAACTGGTTAAATGATAGAAGATGGAGAGTCATGGTAAATGGTGTTCAGGCAAAGGAAAGGAGTGTGATCAGCAGGGTGCCACAGGGATCAGTCCTGGGCACAGTCTTATTTTGTGTCTTCACAAATGAAATTGCAAAGAGGCTGGAGAGAAAAAGAGTGCTTGTTTGTGAATGACATTAAGATCTGCAACAGAATGGACATTTTGGGAACAGTGGAACAAATGAGAAGGAAGCTAGGAAAAGTAGATCAATGGTCCAAAACATTGCAGTTGAGATTTGATGCAAAAAAGTGCAAAATCATGCATCTGGGTTGCAGGAAACCAGGAACGATTATTTGGGGAGATGGTCATCAAAATGGAAAGGGATTTTGCTGTAATCATATTGAATGACCTAAAGATGGCTAAACAATGTACCAAAGCTGTGAGGGGAGCCAGTGGAATGCTGTGTTGTATTAGTAAGAGGTATTACCATCAGAAGGAAGAAAGTGGTGATGCCACTGTGTAGATCACTGGAGAGGCCTCATTTGGAATATGTGGTCCAGTTCTGGAAGCCACATATCCGTCATGTGAATTTAAATCACAAATGGGTTAAATGGTTTTATTTTTGTTATATATCCTTTCACCTACTGCTCCCACTAGTTAGCCTTACGGAACACAACCAGACCATATCTTGGCTAGCATGATGAATTCACCTACACAAGCTGCTTCTCAGTCAATAGCACTATCCTTCTAAAGTGTTAACTTCTTGTTGAAAATATGGCATACTCTTTCCATCCATGTTATTGCTAGACATACTGTAGCTAGCTTGGCTTGAGGAAGGGTGAACATGGTCAGGACCCCATAGCAATTGAGATGCATATGCAGCAAATAAGTCCAGATGCCTTAACTTATCCTACAACTAAGTGTCACAGTCTGCATATTCTTTTTGAAATGGTTACTTTTGCATTAATGTTTATTTTTACATATTTAATATTCTGACCATGTGGTTATGTCATGGACCATAACTGATCTCCAGCAATAACCCCCACCCCCCCAAGCTCCAGCCCTGTTTCCAAGATCCTCCTATGTGAATCCCATGCATGTTTGAAATCTGTAACCATTTTCATACCTATTAGCTCTGCTGGCAGGCTGTTCTACGTGTCCCCCACCCTAGCTCTAAAGAAGTATTTCCTTGTATCCCCCTGGACATGCCACTTATCAGTCATTTAATATAACACAAATGTAGTTTTACATTTTTACTATGAGGGAAGCAAGAAGATGAACCATCATGGTTAACAAATACATTGACTGACACCGGTGAATGAGAGGGAAGGGGAATTTTTTTCTACTTCCTGGTAGTTTTTTACCCTCTGGAACCTGCTATTCAGGTTTTTCTAATTGCATCTTGTCCCAAGCAATCTTCCCAGAGTGCAGTTTATTCTGTTGTTTAATAGCTCCTGGTGGAGGCCAGTGTCTTGTTACATTACCTTTTGTTTCAAATTAACCACAGACATCATGGTAGCCAAAGGAGACACACTTTGAGTCTTAGGGTATGTATAGCATAATTAATAGGTTTTCTAAATATTAGTATTTTACGCAGCTGTGTTAATGTGTGTGTGTGTGCAAGCGTGTCACTGTTTAAAGTGATCTTTTTAATGTAAACTATTGCAAATGATAATATGTTGCCCTAAGCAAGTAAGATCAGCCAGCATGGTTATTGAACAATGAACTGAAGCCTCTGTATTAGTGGGGAAGGGGATACCAACAACATAAGTTTCTCAGTTTGAAAATGGTTGTAAATTAAGCACTGAAATGCAGCACAGAAAGATCACTATAGCTGAGGTTTAACCTTGCAAAAAAAGGCAGTACTGGGGATAGCTCAGTTAAAGGTGACCTGTAAAGAAATACTGCAGCCTGCTCCCAATCCCACATACCTTAAAATGCTGCTGTGAGAGTCTGGGGCTGTAGTGAGCTTAATTTTTTAATCCAGCATGTTTTTTGTGATAAAATGCTGAAACGTTCTGCCGAACGTGGAAGTGTCACGGGTTCCCATACGAGCAGGTGCAGAGAGTCATGGGTATTACACCCACACATATGTTTAATATATGGCTTGCTTATATGGGGGTCTTCATACATATAATGTTACTTACAGCAACAACCTGTCCAGGTTGTTGCTGTAAGTAACATTACATTTATGAAGACCCCCATATAAGCCATATATTAAACATAATAAAGTACCATCACTGCTACTATAATAAGAGCAGTGGTGGCAGCAACGTCACTAAATGGGTGTAACACCCATAACTCTCTGTGCCCGCTCATATGGGAACCCATGGCGCTTCCGTGTTTGGCTGAAAGTTTCGGCATTTTGTTACAAAAAACATACTGGATTAAAAATTAAGTTCACTACAGCCCCAGACTCCCGCAGCAGCATTTTAAGGTATGTGGGACTGGGAGCGGGCTGCAGTATTTCTTTACAGGTCACCTTTAAAGGAATACTACATGATAAGTTATGTGTTGTGTCTGTTGATTCAATACTTGGGTCTTGAATTTCACCATTTTAGTGGAAACTTTGCACTCTGATTTTCTTATTATGAATTTTTCATGCAGTATGTTGTCTATATTTTTATTAATTCTGTTGGCATTCCTGGTAATGTACAGGGGCAGGGGACTGAGTTGTGACAGGGTTTTAATGGGGAAAGGTTGCAGGAACCCAGTGAATGAACACAGTGGAGTACGGGCTGATGGTCATCAAAATGGAAAGAGATTTGGGGGTAATCATATTAGATGATCTAAAGGTGCATAAACAATGTACCAAAGCTGTGAGGAGAACCAGTGGAATGCTGTGCTGCACAGGGAGAGGTATTACCAACAGAAGGAAGGAGGTAGTGATGACACTGTGTAGATCACATAAGAGGCTTCATTTGGAATATGGTGTCCAGTTCTGGAAGCTGCATTTCTGTCATGCAACTTTAAATCACAAATGGGTTAAATGGTTTCTGTTTTAGATATCTATCCCTTTCCCCTACTGCTCCCCTGGTTAGCCTCATGGAACATAACCAGAACATATCTTGGCTAGCATGATGTATTCAACTACACAAACTGCTTCTCAGTCTACAGCACTGTCTTTTTAAAATGTTAACTTCTTATTGTAAATACGGCATACTCTTTCCATCCATGTTATTGCTAGACATACTGTACCTAACTTGGCTTGAGGAAGTGTGAACATGGTCAGGACCCCTTAGCAATGGAGATGCATATGCAGCAAATAAGTCCAGATATGCTAACTTACCCTACAACTATTAAGTGTCACAGTCTGCATTTTCTCCTTGAAATGGTTACTTTTGCATTTATGTTTATTATATATACAATAATGGATGGGGAAGTGTACTTAATGAGAAATTAATGGTTGCCCGAGGTGTGGGATGCTACATAAACCCAGAGGGCGAAGCCTGAGGAGTTTATTAAAGCAACCCACACCGAGGGCAACCATTAATTTAAAATTTAGTACACTTACCCATCTTTTATTATTTATATTTGCTGGGCAGCAATTTTCTCTAGACTTCATTTAGTGTTTGTGACTCCCTGACACACACACACACACACACACACACAGTCACACAGACAGGCACACACAACATTTTTTTTAGGTAGTTATTTATGATTTCTCGTCAATTATTGTACTTCTATTGCAATCTTACCACAGTGTAATATGTTAGAGCTCTTCTCACTGCCACTTTGTCTTGTGTGCAGCCACAGAATGACAAGATCAACCAGATAGTGAGCGGAACTCGAAGATTTTCTGTGGCACAGTTTTCAAATGGAAGGATCAGCCAGATAATTGTTTCAGGCTAATGTGGTGGGGTTTAAAAAAAAGGAAAAGAAAAGAAAAGAAAAAGCGACAGAGTAGAAGTCAGTTTGGTAGCTCCTTGCTAAGAGAGTGAGGAGCCGCCATGTTTCAGAAACTGAAAGCCTGCCCTGGACCACACACACAGCGAATGAGGGAGCACATTTCCGTGATTGACTCAGCACGTGTTTCCCGTTATAACTCGCGAGTTATAACGGGAAATTATAACTCGGTCAGGCAATGTAAAAAATTGCTGACCAGTTATTATAAAATATTTAATGTTCTGACCATGTGGTTATGTCATGGACCATAACTGATCTCCAGTGTTAACCCCCCCCCAAGCTCCATCCCTGTTACCAAGGTCCTCCTATGTGTACCCCATGCATGTTTGAAATCTGTAGACATTTTCATACACATTAGCTTTGCTGGCAGGTTGTTCCACATGTCCTCCACCCTACCTCTAAAGAAGTATTTCCTTGTATTCCCCTGGACATGGCACTTATTTAAAATAACACAAATATAGTTTCACATTTTTACTATGAGGGAAGCAAGATGATGAATCAGCATCGTTAAATACATTGATTGGCACCTGTGAAAGAGTGGGGAAGGGGAGTTTTTTCTACCATCCTGGTAGTTTTATATCCCCTGGAACCTGCTATTCAAGTTTTTTTATTGCATCTTGTCCCAGGCAATCTTCCCAGAGTGCAGTTTACTCTATTGTTTAATAGCTTCTGGTGGAGGCCAGAGTCTTGTTACGTTGTCTTTTGTTTCAAAATAACCACAGACAACATGGCAGCCAAAGGAGACACACTTTGAGTCTTAGGGTATGTATAGCATAACTAATAGATTTTCAAAATATTAGTATTTTACGTAGCTGTGTTAATAAGTGCGTGTGTAAGCGCGTCACTATTTAAAGTGATCCTTTTAATGTTAACTATTGCAAATGATAATAGGTTGTCCTAAGCAAGTAATATCAGCCAGCATGGTTATCGAACAATGAATTGATGCCTCTGTATGAGTGGAGAAGGGGGAAATTGGAAACACGAGTTTCTTAGTTTGAAAATGGCTGTAAATTAAGCACTGAAACGTAGCACAGAAATATCAATATAGCTGAGGTTTAAGCTTGCAAAAAAAGAGGCAGTACTGGGGATAGCTCAGTTAAAGGACTTCTACATGATAAGTGGTGTGTGTGTGTGTTTGTGTATGTGTGTGTTTGTGTATGTGTGTGTGTGTATGTGTGTGTGTCTGTTGATTCAATTTCTTGTGTTTTGAATGTCAGCATTTTAGTGGAAACTGCACTCTGATTTTCTTATCCTGAATTTTTTGCAGTATGTTGTCTATATTATATTAATTCTGTTGGCATTCCTGTAATGTACAGGGGCAGGGACTGAGTTGTGGCTGGGTCTGAATAAGGAAGGGTTGCAGGAACCCAGGGAATGAATGCGGGGGGGGGGGGGCTGATGGTCATCAAAATGGAAAGGGATTTGCGGGTAATCATATTGGATGACATAATGGTGGCTAAACAATGTACCAAGGCTGTGAGGAGAGCCAGTGGAATGCTGTGTTGCATAGGGAGAGGTATTAGCAGCAGAAGGAAAGAGGTGGTGATGCCATTGTGTACATCACTGGTGAGGCCTCATTTGGAATATGGGTCCAGTTCTGGAAGTTGCATTTCCATCATGCAACTTTAAATCACAAATGGGTTAAATGATTCTATTTTAGATGTATTTCCCTTTCCCCAACTTCTCCCACTGGTTAGCCTTATGGAAAGCAACCATAACATATCTTGGCTAGCATGATGAATTCACCTACACAAGCTGTTTCTCAGTCTACAGCACTGTCTTTTAAAAATACTAACTTCTTGTTGAAAATATAGCATATTTTTTCCATCCATGTTATTGCTAAACACACTGTAGCTAGCTTGACTTGAGGAAGGGTGAACATGGTCAGGACCCCTTAGCAACTGAGTTGCATATGCAGTAAATAAGTCAAGATGTGCTAACTGACCCTACAGCTGTTAAGTGTCACAGTCTGCAGTTTTTTCTTGAAATGGTTACTTTTGCATTCATGTTTATTTTAAAGTATTTAATATTCTGTCCATGTGGTTATGTCATGGAAAATAACAGATCTAAGATCAGAATAGCTGATGTTTAAGCTTGCAAAAAAAAGGCAATACTGGGGAATGCTCAGTTAAAGGAAAACTGCATGATAAGTGAGCGTGTGTGTTCGTGTGTGTTGATTCAATTGCTTGTGTCTTGAATTTCAGCATTTCAGTTGAAATTTTGTGCTCTGATTTTCTTATTCTGAATTTTTTAAAGTATGTTGTCTGAATTTTTATTAATTCTGTTGGCATTCCTGGTAATGTACAAGGGCAGAGGACTGAGTGGTGACTTGGTTTGAATAAGGAAGGGTTGCAGGAACCCAGGGAACAATTACGGGGGATGATGGTCATCAAAATGGAAAAGGATTTTGGGGTAATCATATTGGATGACCTAATGGTGGCTAAACAATATACCAAAGCTGTGAGGAGAGTCATTGGAATGCTGTGGTGCACAGGGCAAGGTATTACCAGCAGAAGGAAGAAGGTGGTGATACCACTGTGTAGATCACTAGTGAGGTCTAATTTGGAATATGAGGTGCAGTTCTGGAAGCCGCATTTCCATCATGCAACTTTAAATCACAAATGGGTTAAATGGTTCTATTTTAGATTTCTAGCCCTTTCCCCTACTTCTCCCACTGATTAGCCTTATGGAACGCAACCAGAACATATCTTGGCTAGCATGATGAATTCACCAACACAAGCTGCTTCTCAGTCTACAGCACTGTCTTTTTAAAATGTTAACTTCTTGTTGATAATATGGCATAGTTTTTCCATCCATGCTATTGCTAGACATACTGTAGCTAGATTGGCTTGAAGACGGGTGAACATGGTCTTGACTCCTTAGCAATTGAGATGCATATGCATCAAATAAGTCTAGACGCACTAACTTTCCCTACAACTGGTAAGTGTCTCAGTTTGCATTTTCTTTTTGAAATGGTTACTTTTGCGTTTATGTTTTCTTTTAAGATTTAATATTCTAACTGTATGGTTATGTCATGGACCATAACTGATCTCCAGACTTAATCCTCTCCCCCCGTGCTCCAACTTGCATAGAAGACAGTGCTAGTGGACAAATCTAATCATATTGCCACTGTGTTCTGGTGTGTGTATGTGTGCGTGCATGTGTGTGTGTGTGTGTGTGTGTGTGTGTGTGTTTTTGATTCAATTGCTTGTGTCTTGGGTGGAAAACAGTGCTTATAGGAAATCTAATAATTTTGCTGCTGTGTTCTGCTGTGTGTGTGTGTATGTGTGTGTGTGTGTGTGTCTTCCTCTGAGTCTGTTCTTGCATCCTAGGAAAGGTAGAAATGATGGGGTACTTCCTCCCTATTCCTGGATGCAAGTTCCCTCTGCCCTGGGAACACCTGCCTGCCCCTAGTGGGTGGCACCTGCTTGCCCTCCTCCCCCAACTGGTTCATCTAGGTGGCCTGGTCATGCCCCTAGACAAAGTCTGGACTCCTTTGATGCCTTGCAGGAAGGGAACATGAGCCAGAGGAAAAATACTCTCTAAATCCCATACATACACAGGCAGCGTAGTAATGAGGATTCAGTGAGGGACACAATTTTTAACACTCTACCATGTTGTTTGGAAGGTAATTATGCAGGTAGTCCTTTTCTCAAAGCAATACATCTGCAGACTCCACCTGCTGCAACCATAAAAATGAAGTACTACAGTACGTATAATTGTAATTCATGGTGTTTCTTTGCTGACCATGAAAAATCAACCTCATGTCCTTACCTGCTTATAAGGGAAATCTGCCTTGTTTAAGCTGTTAGATAAAACAAAAGCCATTGTTCCATCTGATGCTTTCTATTGTGTGATAGTGGGAGTAAACATTCTGTCAGCAGAACTCAGCAGAGGTTTGAATTATTACATTCTGTCTGCAGTAAACATTCCATCTCTTGAATGTTGGCAAGACAGAACATAAACAAGACAGAGAAAAGGGAGGGAATATTACAAAACAGAAGAAAGAAAGGTGACGGAAATGGGTAAAAGGGGGTGGGTTGGGGGAACTAGAGGGTTTAAGAGCTAATTAAAAATACATGAATTTTGATGTCAGAATATTTAAACTTGAGATGGCATGTCAGTGCTGGGATGTGCTGGGACTGTTTTAAAAAAGTCATAAAAAAAACATCTTGGACCCATTTTATAATCACAGTAAGACACTCCAGGGTGTACACTGTGGTGTAAAAGCACTCGGTGATGCCTCATGCCTCATGCCACACCTTAGGTGCGCCACTATCCAACCACAATGCATACTCTGTCATGCCTTATTGCTTAAATAGTTAGTGTACTGCCTAAAACTAACATTAGATTTTAAAAGCAGCCATTACCTTAGAAACATAGAAACATAGAATTTCATGGCAGATAAGGACCGCTTGGCCCACCTAGTCTGCCCATTTCCCTACCTGATGGATAAGCTGCAGATTCTAGTTAATCAACAGCTTTCTTCCTCCTACCCCCCACTAGAATTGCCTTATGCCTATCCCCTGCATTCTTGAATTCTCCCACTGTTCCTAACTCCACAACCTCCTCAGGAAGGCTGTTCCTTGCATCCACAACCCTCTCTGTGAAAAAAATACTTTCTAACATTACCTCTGAGCCATCCTTCAAATTGTGCCCCCTTGTTCTTGCACATCTCTTCTTCTGAAAGATACTACCCTCTTGTACTTTGTTAATTCCCTTGAGATACTCAAAAGTTTCTATCATGTCCCCCCTCTCCCTCCTTTCCTCAAGGGTATACATGTTAAGCTGCTTTAGTCTTTCCTTGTATGTCTTCTGGTGCAGACCCTGTGCCATTTTGGTTGCCCTCCTCTGAACAGCCTCCACTCTGTCTATGTCTTTGCAGTGATGGGGTCTCCAGAACTGCACGCAGAACTCCAGATGGGGTCTCACTAACTGTCTGTACAGAGGGATAACAACTTCCTGTTTTCTACTGTTGATGCCTCTCCCTATGCATCCCAGTATCCCCCCAGCCCTCCTTACTGCCTTCTCACATTGCTTGCCCACCTTTAGGTCATCTGATATAATTGCTCCTAGGTCTCTTTTGATTTTTGTTGTTGTTATTAACTCACCCCCCATTGTGTACTCTTCCCCTGGGTTTTTGTTTCCCAGATGCATTACCTTGTACTTCTTTGTACTGAATCTGAGATGCCACATATTTGACCATTCCTCCAACCTTGCCAAGTCCCTTTTCATTCTTTCCACCCCACCTTGTGTATCAACCCTGTTGCAGATCTTTGTATCATCTGCAAAGAGACATACCTTTCCTTCCAGGTGTTCTCCAATGTCACTTTTAAAGACAATAAAGAGGACCGGTCCCAGTACCGAACCCTACGTTACCCCACTAGTTACCCTCCTTTCTTCACTGTGGACTCTGTTTACTATTACACTTTGCATCCTGTTGTCCAGCCAGTTTTTATCCAGGCTACCACCTTGGGACCCACTCCAAGGCTGGCTAACTTGTATATTAATCTTTTGTGTGAGACTGTGTCAAATGCCTTGCTAAAATCTAGGTAGGCCATATCCACAGCCCCTCCCTGGTCTATTACTTTGGTCACCCAGTCAAAGAAATCTATTAGGTTGATCTGACATGACCTTCCTGCTGTGAAACCATGCTGTCTTGGGTCCTGCGCCCCGCTGGCCTCTAGGTACTCAATAATTCTTTCCTTCAGTAGTGATTTCATCATTTTCCCTACCACTGAAGTCAAACTAACTGGTCTGTAGTTTCCTGCCTCTGCCCTGCTCCCACTTTTGTGAAATGGAATCACATTTGCCCTCCCCCAGTCCTCAGGTACCACCCCATCCTCCCATGATTTGTTAAAGAGAGTAGTCAGTGGTGTTACTAGTTCTACCCTTAGTTCATTTAGAATTATTGGCTGAATCCCATCAGGCCCCATTGCTTTGTCCACCCTCAGTTTCAAGAGTTCTTTCAAAACCCTTTCTTCTGTAAATGGACTGGTATCGATCCCCCTATTCAGAGTTTCTCTTGTTTGGTTTAGGTACCTCCTCCTCTTCCATTGTGAATACTGAGGAAAAACATTCGTTCAGTATCTCTGCTTTTTCACTGCCACATTCTGCCCACATTCCTTCCCCTTTATTAAGTCTCTGTATACCTCCCTTGGTCTTTCTTTACTCCCTAATGTACCTATAAAAGGTTTTATCCCCCTTCTTAACAGAGTTGGTTATCTTTTCCTCAGTTTGTGCCTTTGCTATGCTGACTGCCTTCCTTGCCTCCTTCTGCTTTAACTGATGAAGTTCTCTGTCCTGCTCCTTCTGTGTTTCCTTATATTTCCTGAATGATATGCCTTTTCTCCTTAACCATCCCTGCCACCTCTTTTAAGAACCATAGTGTTTTTTTCTTTCATTTTGTTTTGTTGATTTGCTTCACACAAAGGCTTGTTGCCTCTGTGATGGCTGTTTTGATTACCCCCTATTGTTCCTTCACCCCTCCTTCTTGCCTGTTTGCTAGTGCTTTTCTGAGGCACTCTCTTATTTTCCCAAAGTCAGCCTTCTAAAGTCCAGTACTCTTGTTTTTGTATGGCTTGACTCTATGGCTGTGTTTATTGTGAACCACACTGTTTGGTGGTCACTTGTTCCCAGATGGCTAGCCACTTCTAAATCTGAGATCCTTTCTCCTTTCTCCTTCCCCATTTGAGAGTATCAGGTCTAAGATTGCTCCTTCCCAAGTGGGTTCCAACACTAGCTGTCTGAAGCATGCCCCTGTAGGGCATCAAAAATGACCCTGCTCTTGGATATGCCTGTAGCAAGGGTACTCCAGTTAACATCTGACATATTCAGGTCCCCCATCAACAATATCTCCCCTTTTTCTTCCATTTTAAGGATGCCTGCTATCATTTCCTTGTCCATTTCCTCCCCCTGAGATGGGTGTCTGTACACAACCCCGTGCATATTGTGGTGCTATTTCCTGTCTCCAGGGTGACCCATAGTGACTCATCAACTTCCTGTTTACTATTTAGTTCTTCTGCTTTAATACCTTCCTTTATATAGAGAGCTACTTCTCCTCCTCCTCCTCTTTTACCCACACAGTCCCTCCTGTAGACTGTATAGCCTGGTATGTTGACATCCCAGTCATGGTTCTTTGTGTACCATGTTTCAGTGACTGCCACAATATCTAGGCATCCCTCTTCCATCAAGGTCACTAGTTCAGGGAGCTTGTTGCACAGACTATGGGCATTGGTACTCATCACCTTCCATTTATTTTTTATGACTTTACCCCTTTTAGCCCCATCCCTGTCCTTACTGCCTTTTTCTGCATTTATCCCTGTCCTGCTCCCTACTGACTTCTCTACCTTGGTTTTTACCTCTCTAACTACTGTGTCTTGTGTGGGAGGCTGGGATTTCCTGCTCCTTTTCAGTGCTCCCTCCCTAGTTTAAATGCTTGCCAATGAAGCATTTAAACCTGTCACCTAGGATCCTGGTTCCCCCTGGACAGATGCAGACCATCGCACCAGTATAAGCCTTCATCTCTACAGGTGGCTCCCCAGTCCCCAATGAAGCCAAAGTCTTGAGCTCCACACCAGTTTTTCAACCATTCATTGAATCCCATGGTGCAGAATACCCTAGTATCATCCTTGACATAGCCAGGTAGCACCTCCAAGAAGGTTATTGTACATACTACTTGTCTAAGGCCCCTCCCCAACTCCACAAACTCCTCTTGCACTGCTCTGATCCTATTCACAGCCAGGTCATTTGTCCCTAGGTGGACAATGACATCCAGCTCCTTCCCTCTTGCAGCTGCTCCCACACTCCTGAGGATTTGCTTCCTGTCCCTCTGAGCCATGGCGCCAGGCAGGCACCTTACTTCCCTATCCCCTTCCTCACCCACTTCTACCCCCTAATGATCAAGTCCTCCACCAGAAGTTATTTCTTTCCCCTGTGGGGTCTCATGCCACCCTCCTGTGGGTCTCCTTTGTGGAGGTTCTCAGTATCCTCCTTGGTCTCCACTGCAGGTGCCTCCATAGAGGAACCACTCTTTGCCAGAACAGCATATGAATTGTGGAGAGGTACAACTGGAGGGATGCACCTCTGTTTCACCACCATCTCCCTCCCTGAGCCCACCTTGGTACAACTGCTTCTCTTTCTTGGCAACCTCTGAGGTAACAGTGGTGGTCCTGGTGGTCCCTGGGTAGGGGAAGAGGTTTCATGAATCCTAGCCAGGTCAGCCTGGAGACAGGCAACCTCCTCCCTCAGACCAGAGAGGTGCCTGCAAACAGGGCAGCATTGCAGCCTCCAGAATGTCTCCTGGAACACTGCTGTCCCACAACCATTGCACTGCACCACTCCATCTTGACTTATTTTGAGTCCCCTCTCCTGTTGCTTTGTATGCTCACTGTCTCCTCCCTCTATGTATTTTTACACTTACTTTCATGCTGCCTATGTGCCCTTACAACTCTCGCCCTTCCTGTTCTGGGACAGGAACTTTCTGAAGTCTTCAGTAGTCTCCTTCTTCTGCGCTTGGATTCAGACCTCCAGCAGCCGGGGGGGGGGGGAGAAAGAGTTATTTTTTAGGTTCCTTCAAGGTTGATAAAACTAATGTGTCTCAGTGACTATGCCCTTCTTACTGCCAAATAGGAAGTTCCTGTTGTCAGCCAAATCCAGTGGCTATAAAACTAGAACTGGCTTTGGGTGGGTGGGTGCAGGGGTGGGAAGGAGGGCAATTAGTAAAAAATCTGTAGAGCTAGACTGCTGCTTCTTGCTCTGAAACCAAAGTTCTCCTCTGTTAAAAACAGCAGGAAGCTGTAATTGCAGCCACCTGCTTTTGTACTCCTAAACTGTTAAGCCACACCCCCAATTAGATTCACCCTCTGCACTGACTCAGTAAATTAAGATGATATAGCCCCTTTCCTCAGAGAAACACACAGTGACTTTTTTTTTTTTTTTTTTACTTAAATGAGACTCCCATCTTCTAATAAAGTATCTGTTTGCTTAATCCAAACAGGTGCTGACTCCTGCTGAGATAGAGGTGATTTATCAGTAAAAAATTTGTTGATCTAGGCTGCTGCATCTTGTTCTGAGACCAAAGTTCTCCTCTGTTAAAAACAGCAGGAAGCTGCAATTGGAGCCACCTGCTTTTGTATTTCTAAACTACTAGGCCACACCTCCAATTAGATTCACCCTCTGCACTGACTCAGTAAATGTAGATGATACAACCCCATTCCTCAGAGAAACAAACAGTGGCTTTCTTCTTTTTTTTTTTTTGACTTAAATGAGACTCCCCTCTTCTAATAAAGAAGTTTGCTTAATCTAGATTTTTATCATGTCATCTCTCACTCTCCTCTCTTCTAGTGTGCATATATTATGATTCCTCAGTTTGTCTTTGTAGGGCTTCTCGTGCAATCCAGTGGACTATACAATGAATCTTACAAGCACAATATGGGTGCTCAGTCAATTATGTGTGTATGTTATAACCGAAGAGCATACATTGGCAGGGCAGGGTTTCCAATGTTTGAATACTTCATAACATGTTTAGAGCCCCAGTTGGGATACCTCTGGGAAGAAGTAAATAAAATAATTTGGTTTTGACTGAGATATGAGGGTCTAAGCTAAGAGTTTAAAGGAGAATGTACTGTAATGCTTAGTGTGATCAATAATTTATGGCACCTGGATCAGTATACACCGGTGACAACTTTAAAAGCAAGTGACTGTGATAGCATTACAAACTGTTCTGCTAATATCCTTGATCAAGCTGCATATGTCTCTTAGTAATTAGATTTGAGGAGAAATTGTTAAAGCTAGATTTTATATTAAATGCTTTATTGAGCATATAGGTTTTCCCCATTATGTCTAACAAGGGGCATACAGTAGGTTAAGACTCCTACAAGACTTTACCCTTCTGTACTATGCTACTCTTCTACATAGGATTTTTTTTTTTGTGAATGTCCTGCAGTTTTATAATAAATAAAAGTTAAAAAAGTTAAGCACACGGACATACAGTATTAAAAACAGGAAGGGGAGAAGTCACTCTAAATGTGACCAAAGTTTGCCAGTGGCAAATTTCAATTGTCTTCTGTTTGAGACCTTTTTATTTTTGTTTAATGTAGTAGTGCAGTGAAACTCGATGAACAAATTGACTATCTTTTCTTTACTATACAGGATTCCGGGCCTGTTTCAGTTTTATTTGGCAGTAACATTTTCTAATTCCACCAAAACATGAGTATTTTATTAATGTTTTACATAACCCCCATCCCTGGAGTTACATAAATATCCCTTTAAGGGTGTCCATGACCTCTTGGGTGATGTCAGTTTCTATGCCTTTGGATGACTGGGTCAGCTGGTCTGCCCATAGCATTCCAAAGAGGAAGAGTCAGTGTTCTGCATTGAAGGGCATGGATTCTGCTGAGTCAGAGTGGCTGGAGGCTAGTTCCTGGCACATAGTGCCAGCCTCACTGTCTGTAAGTTTATCTTTAGAGGCTGGCATTGTGACAAATGCTAGTTTGTGGTGGCTGCCATCAAACAAGGACCTCAGAAGGGGGAGGGTGCCCCTCTCCACAAGGAAAAAAAAAATTGAAAAAAGTTCATAGGTTTGCCTGTGAGGAAAATAGTGTCAGAGAGTGCTGTAGGCTATGAATCTGAGATGATGTTTAATCCTTATTTATTTAGTTTTTGTTGACCGGATAAGTGTACTAGACAATTCCTGCCTATTTTCAGGCATGACCCGGGGGAGGGGGATACAGGTGAATGCCAACTGACCTTGAACCAGATTAAGCTGTTGGTGGTATTTTAGTGAATGAGGGAAATTTGGCCAGGACACCGGGGAAATTCCCCTACTGCATTGTTGCCAGTAGGGGGCGCGCTGTGTCTGCAGGATGGTAGATGATGCACAGCTTTGCATGGAGCAGGATGTGCTGTTGGTGGCTCCTGCTCCGATTGAAACGGCAGTGACTACAGATATACTGGATGCAGTACCAGAGGTCAGCATGTCTTGTTCTACAGATCCTGATGTTATGGTTTATGAGGTTACTGGTGAATCGCCAGTGCGGGAGATTGTGGCAGAAGTGAGTATTTCAGAAGAACGACCTTTGATTCCTGCTTCTGTACCAGCAGAACCTATTGCTCTCATTTCTGCGGGTCCTGTTGTAGCTACAGACCCTTTTTTCCAGTTGGAACTTCCAGGAATGGTGACTGGTCGGAGTGAGCTGACTGCTGGAGCTTCAGCATACGTTACAGCCTGTTCTACCTCACAAATGGTGCAACAACAGTTTGGACTGGTGCAGGACTCACTGGACTTTCTCGTGGATTGGTCGGTGGATACTACCCTTTCCAAGTTGGGATGGATTCGCACGGCATTAGGGTAATGGATTCTGGACCTGGACTGGGTGGACATTGGGTCTTCCTCCTCTACTTTAAAGCATGCCACTGACCTGAGCTCAGGTAAGCAGTTTGGACATATTTTTCTCAAAAGACTTTAAAAATGGTGCGCACCAGTTGCAGGATAATGCTGAGGACTTATCTGACCCTAGCACATCCTCGGGGGGGGGGAGGGTCTGGCCAAAGGGAAGCAAGGTCAGGCACATCTGAGAAATCTACATGTATTCCCATGGTTGACTTGTTTAAAAACAAACTAGAGCAAGCACCTCAGAGGAATGTTGTAAGGTTGCGATATAGGGAAGGGCTTTCTACCCACCCTGATAGATACTATATATAGCCAATCAGTTACTCAGAAGTTCTGTGCACTTTTGTCCTTCTGATTTGTATGCCCTGATCCATATCTCAGGGGAAGATTCTTTTGACATCAGTTTTAGTCTTAATAGCAGTTTAGAGAAATTTTGGGAGAAATATTCAGTTTTTAAAACTACTCCTTTATGGACTCCCTTTTTTGCTATCCCTCTTACTAGACTGCAGATTAGATATGTGACTATCATGTTTCGTAATGAAGGAGTGAATATCAGTGATATTTATCACTGGCTACAAAATTGCTGTGATATTCTAGGCCCTCCTGAAGTTCTTCTGGATTTGGAAGGCATTTGGACTGGGGGGTGGAAATTCAAAGTTAAACTATTTCAGGTTAACTCAGACATTATCCATTTACCCAATAGTTTCTTTCTTGGAAAAGACAGAGGAGTTTGTTTTTACAGTGGACAACCATGAGCTGGCTATAAATGTGACTCTAGGACTCACATTAGCAGTTCTTGTGATATGTTAAAATGCTCTCTGTGTGGAGGTTACAGACATTCTGTAGATCTATGTGAAAAAATTTTTCAATGTAATTTATGTGATGAGAAAGGACACGCATTTCATCAGTGTCCTTGGGCCAAATGAAATAGGGCTGAAGGGTGGGATCAGGATGATTTAGTTTGTAGGGCCCAGGAAAAACGATGGGAATCTACTCTTTCTGCTCCCTCTGTTTCACAACCTGAGTCTGCTCCTTCTGAGGATCCCCCTTTATCATACTCTACTGATATTTTCTCCCCTCTAGTTAAGCCTTCTTTCCTACCATACAGGACCCTGCTCCTCCTCCTATTCCCATGACTGACACTTCCACTGCTGTTAGCAATCAACCTGTTGAGACTTCTATGCCCCCTCACTTATATGAGACTGTTCAAAATCACAGATTGTGATTGGTTGGCATCCATGGCACTCCAGACATTACATCATGGGTTTTAGCCCACCTGATAGGCTAGTGATACACATGACCCAGATCAAATTTCTAGCATATCCAGGTCCCAGAAACCCCTGCTCTCCAGTTTCGAATCGTGCATCTGATCAGGCAAGAAGCACACCAGGAATCCCTGTCTGCTCCTATAAGGTAAGATCTGGTGTCAGGCATATAAAAATCTCTTTATCAGGCCAAATCAAAGGCACAATGCATGCAGTTACAGTTTGAAACCTTGCAAATCTCTACAATTTCAGAAGTGTAGCTAAAAGAAGTAACCTAGGCTAGCCCTCAGCATCAGTGTTAGCTAGCTCATGTGTTTTATTTCAAGGTCGGATTATATCGTGCTGGCAGCATAGATAGTGGATTAGGTTAGCATGTATGTGTGCTACAGTAGGAAGGAAACCGGCGTTTGCCAAAAATTTTGCGTTTGATTGCTCTGGTGTGGTTTTTTTATGATTGTGCTATGCCCCTGTGAAAGGATTACAAGTCAGGCATTGATTGTGCTATGCCTCTGTGAAAGGCATTATAAGTTAGTCGTTGGTTGGGCAGGCTGCCCGTAGCACCGCGTGGCTCGGTACGCTACCCCTCCTGCGCATTCTCCCCTCTTTCCAGCGTCTCTGAACTGTGGCCTTGGCGTTTTTTCTGCCTGTCCTCCTTTGCCTGGAGAGTCCTGGGCCCACTAGGCCGCTGGCTGGACGGCAGCCTGTCCCTACCATGCGACGACTGCGTGGCCTCCCAGGAAGTGAAGGCCCTCTTCCCCTTCCTCCCTCCTCCCTCTCGCTCCTGACCGTGGCTCTGCTCAGGCCATTGTGCCTGCCCCTCCCACGCCGTGTGGCACTGGAACCAGGCGCGGGCGCATGCCCCGGTATGCCACTGGTCGGGCCTTCTGCGGCCCAAGTCGCTATCCCCTCCTGTCAGCTCGGGGAATCTGCCTCCCCCGCATCTGCATCTCCTCCCCACCGCTAGGCCGCCCATCTGTGAGAACGTCCCGCCTCTCCGTCTCCTCACGGCCTAGCTGGGAGGGGGGAGAGTCCCACACGATCAGGGAGGAGGAAGGTAGCGCCACACTCACCTCCTCCGCCAGGCTGCCCCAGTGGTGTGGCAGTGAGGGTGGGGGCAACAAAAGGGTGGGGAGACCTCCGGTGACCGCCTCCTTTCGGCCCTTCACTAGGCCATCTCCCCCCCAGCCTAGGCAGCCTTAGTGGCCTAGTGGAAACAGTGCTGACCTTCTATTTGAGAGATTGTGAGTTTGAATCCCATGTGGTGTGAAAACTTTTATTTTGTCGCCTCATTCCCAGGAGAAGGGGAATGGGAAATAAAACTGAAGGTCAGGGGGCTCTTGGGCCTTACCTACTCCCCCCACTGAAGGAGGTGGGGTGAGAGGGGCACTCCTTGGATGGCGGGGGCAACAAAAAAAAGAGGGGTAGTTAGCTGGGCCAACAGCTGATGCCTGGGGATTCCCCCACCTCAAGGGTCCCTCCCACAGCGACCCTCCGTGGCACCCCCACAACAGAGACTATCCATTCTCCTTCTGGGCCCCTCCTTCTTGCCTCTCTGCCACTCTGGTCCCTCCACAGGGACCTGAGAAGATAATCTCCCAACCGGTCGCTCCACGGCTCCCTCCCATAGCGAGCCCTGGCACCAGACCACTGAACTCAAGCCCTTCCACATCTTGGCCCTAGTTTCGGGGGTTCTCACATAGCACCCCCACAACCTGCATTCAGTCTCAGGTTAGGAAAAACCTCATTTGTACTGGGGGGGTAAAGGAATCGCCCGCTGGGCGTCATGCTAGTTCCGTTCCATTCCTCCCTGGAGCAAACACCTCCCATGGGCCCCAGCAACCCCGGGCCCATCAACTCTATGTGGATGGACCCGGGCTCCCTCCTAACCCACAACCAGCAGCCCGTGGTTGCCATGATGCAGGACCAGCAGAACTTTATGCTCAAGATCTGGAAGAACTGGAATCCCTCACTCAACGCAGGGCACCAAGCCCAGAACCAGACAGGGCAGGGGGGCAGCCGGAGGAGCTTCCGACCCCTGAGGACACCACCCCAGACGTCCCATGTGGCAACGGAGGATGAGGCTGACTCGGATGAGGAGGACATGGACCTCCAGGCAACGCCCTCTCTGACATCGCTGATCCCAGGGCTCATGAAGATTATTAAGGCCACTATGGGATTCGACACCAAGGAAAGCAGGCCCGAGTCAGGGCTTGACCCCTTGATCCAACTGAGACAGTCAACCACAGAGACCTTCCCAGTGTGCCCCACGATCAGCTGGCTCGAGGAGCTTCAGGAACAGCCATCCCTAAATCCAGGGAGGAAGAACTGCCGGAATGGAGGCAGTATAATGCAGGGGGTTAAGGCTCTGAGCTGCAAACCTGGAGACCTGGGTGTGAATCCCACAGTCCTCACTTGCATTACTGTAGAGTTGGCCTGTAGCTTAATAGGTAGACCTGCTGGAATGTACTTTGGATGCAGCCAAATACTTGGCCGACATGGCGGTAGACACCCTGCATCTGCATGCCAGGGCTACCGCCATCACCAACCGTGCTCGAAGGACACTGCGGCTAAACCTGTGGGATGCAGACAATGAGTCAAAGACCCTGCTACAAAACTTACCACTGCGGGGAAAACAGGTTTCTGGGGAAGGGCTGCAGGATTATTTGAAACAAAAGGAGAAGGAGGGCAGAGACCTCCTCAAGAATAGGTCCAGGTACTCCTACCTCCCCGCGTCGAGGCGGAGGTTTCGGGGTGGGGAACAAACCATTCCAACCCCGCAGGGACACACATCAATCATGCCACTCCTTTCAAGGCAGAAGCCCCTCTCCCGGCTCCCGTAACCCGTACCCTCAGAGCTATCAGTCCTCCTCCTCCTTCAGAGCCCGGGGACAAAGATCCAGAGGACAAAGTAGAGGCTACAGGGGAAAGCAACAATGACTACCCTCTCCCAATGTCACAAGACCAGGACCCTTACCCACCAGTGGGACAAAGACTAAACCTGTTCGCTCACCACTGGCTCCACACAACATCGGACAAGTGGGTCCAAGATGCGGTAACCAAGGGATACTCCATAGAGCTATCCCACACTCACATTCCCCAAAGGTTCCTCTCCTCCCCCACAGCCAGGAGAAGGGCATCGCCACACCAGGTCCAACAGATCCTGTCAGAACTAGTTCAGAACAGGGCCATTCAACCTGTACCGGTTTCGGAACAGAATCAAGGGGTGTACTCAATCTTCATCCTGGTGCCAAGAAATCAGGGGAGCTCCAGCCTATCCTGGACCTGAAACACCTAAACCACCACGTGGTCTCGCACCGTTCCAAAATGGGGACCATCCGATCCACCCTCGATGCATTCAGGTAGGTGAATTCCTGATGTCCCTAGACCTCAAGGACGCTTACCTCCATAGTCCCATCATCCAGAATCACAGACAATTCCTCCAGTTTTCCATCCTAAGTCACCACTTCCAGTATCAGGCCTTGCCGTTTGACCTTTCCTCAGCCCTGAGAGTCTTTACCAAGGTCTCCATAACCTTGGGGGCCAGACTCAGGGAACAGGGACTGGGCATCATCCCGTATCTGGACGACTGGCTTGGTCCGAGAGTCAGGCACGGATACACACGGCATCCACTCTACAGGCTCTCAAAGACCATGGCTGGATGGTAAACCGAGAGAAGAGCCACCTCACTCCCACTCAGCGGCTCGAGCATCTGGGAGTGCTCATCAACTCGGCTCAGGAGTGGGAAAAACCTTACTCCTCGAGAGTCCACAACTTGATAGCCCTGGCCCATCAAATGAAGGCCCACAGCAGCACAACAGTCTGAAAGATAGCCCCGCTGCTGGGCTGCATGGCCTCATGCATAGACCTCGTGCTCCTGGGCCAGGTGGCGATGTGCCTGCTCCAAACCCACGTGGCTGACTCGGGGCCACCGAGCTTAACACAACCTCCAGGCCATGGTACCACTACCCCACACAGGGAGGATATCCTTGGCATGGTGGACGGTGGAGGCGAACTTGACAAGGGGAGTCCCTCAGGAGGCACCTCACCCAATCGCCATACAAACGGACGCGAGTCTTTCCGGCTGGGGAACTTGCCTGGGAGACACAACAGCACAGGGCCTACGGTCACCAGCGGAGTCAGAGCTCTCCATTACATACTAGAGATGAGAGCCATATTGCATGCCCTAAAAGCATTCAAACACCAGGTACACGGTCAGTCGGTCCTAATCCAGTCCGACAATCGAGCCACGGTGGCCTACACAGCAAGCAAGGTGGGACCAGGAGCAGGGCAATGCCGAGGGAGGCAATGGCAGTCCTCAACTGGGCCCAAGTCAACCTTAGACACCTGGGCGCGGTTCATCTGGCAGGAAAGCTGAATGCCCACGCAGACTGGCTCAGCAGGCAACAGGTGAACCCGGGGCAATGGCGATTACATCCGGACCTATTCCAGATGATCCAAGAGACAGGGGGAACTGTGACCATAGACCGCATGGCAACACGGGAGAATGCGCAGGGCAGAGATTACTATTCGAGGTTCAGGGACAGTCTCTCCCAGGAAACGGATGCCTGTCACACCATTGGAAGTGGAGACACGCCTATGTCTTCCCACCGCTCCCCCTGATCCCTCAGGTCCCAACTAGGTACGAGAGTCACGGGCACACAGTCATCCTGGTGGCCCTTACTGGCTACGCAGATCATGGTTTGCAGCAGTCCGAGAGAGGTCACTTGCCAGCTTCAGGATACCCTACCGAACAGACATGCTCTCTCAGGGGCCAGTGCTTCACCCAACCCCTCGGACCCTGAAGCTCACGGTCTGGCTCCTGAGAGGAGGGCACCGAGGGCAGCAGGTTATCAAGATTCCATCATCCGCACCCTACTCCAGTCCAGACGGTCTTCTACCACTTCCTCGTATGGGAGACAATGGTCCATTTCTCTCGGTGGTCCTGGAACGGGGCAAGGCTTACGAGCAGACCGACATGGCTGACATCCTACTGTTTCCTCCAACAAGGAGTAGACAAGAGACTGCACACTCCTCCCTCAGGGTGCAACTACCAGCCATAGGGGCGGATATGGGCCTCATCGGGGGATACACCCCGGGAGCTCACCCGGATTCCAGATGCTTCCTAAGGGCAGTAGCGATGCTCCAACCAAGGACTCGACTGACCGTGGCCCCATGGGACCTCCCACTAGTGCTAGAGTCCCTCAACTTGGCTCCTTATGAACCTCTACTCAAGGCGGATCTGTTCTGGGTCGGCCTCAAGACACGCTTCTTGGTGTCAATCTGCTCAGCTAGAAGAATCGGAAAACTTGGGGCCCTTACCTGCGTGGAACCTTATACAGTGTTCACCCCATTAAGGGTCCGTCTGAGAATGGTCCCAGCCTTCCAGCCAAAGGTATCCACTGGGTTTCACAGAGAGCAACCCATCGAGCTACCCACCTTCGCGGAAGGGCCCCAGCAGGGCCCCAGTACGGACCCACATTATCTCGACGTTGGATCCGCCCTCTCTGTGTACCTGGCCAGAACCCATCCCATACGCAAGACAGAGAGACTGTTCATCATCTCGAAGGGACAGAGGCAGGGCAGAGCCGCCCCCAAGGCCACCATTGCCGGTTGGCTAAGGAGAGTCGTCCAGAATGCCTACATAGCAAACCGGATAACTCTACCCCAGGGGATCAAGGCTTACTCCACCAGAGTGATCACCACTTCTTGGATGGAGAGAGCTAATGTGCCCTCAGAGGACCTATATAGGGCAGCCACGTGGAGCTCCCTCCACACGTTCACCAGGCACTACAGGCTGGAACAGTTACAGGCCATATGGCCCGCTTTGGCCACTCAGGTCCTGGCAGCAGCATCCTCAACCCTTCACTCTTAGACCACTCTGTTCCCATCCTTGGGTACTACACTGCTTCTTATCTACCCATGAGGTAATGTCTGGAGTGCCATGGATGCCAACCAATCACAATGGGTGTTTACTCACCTGGTAAAGGTGATTGTGTTGGTTGGCATCCATGGCACTCCAAGGCCCTCCCTTCCAAGTGCTCAGAGTGACCGGGACTGAACTAAGGGGGATCTCTTCCACGGTAGACCCAATAGGGGACAGACCACAATGATTGTTTTCTTAATGATAATCTACCAGTCGGACCTTCGGGACCGAGACTAGATGGTAAATAATAGGAGAAGAATAAAGACTCGGCTCATGGGCCATTGATAATATGTCGTAGTCCACATTCTTCCTTGTCTCTGATCATCCCTCTCTTCTACTATCACTTGATTGTGCCTGCACAGTATGTTTCTTTCTCTTGTACTAATTAACCTTAATTTCAGCTATGGAAGATTCAAACTGGAGAGCAGGGGTTTCTGGGACCTGGATATGCTAGAAATTTGATCTGGGTCATGTGCATCACTAGCCTATTAGGTGGGCTAAAACCCATGAGGTAATGTCTGGAGTGCCATGGATGCCAACCAACAAAATCACCTTTACCAGGTGAGTAAACACCCATTTACTAGGTTCTCTTTTAAGGCCCCCTCTCCCTGTCCCATTCCTATGGAGAACATTTGTTCTCCCCTTCAAGACGACTTGGTGGATTCTGACTTAGATACCTGTCACAGGTCTGAGCTGGTTACAGAGGATGAGGAAAGAGTTCTTAATTATATGCCCTGATAAATCTGATTGACAGGAGCTAAACACAGGGTATAGTAAGAGGTGTGAAGTAGGAGGGGCATAAGGGGGAAGAAGACCACCCTCAGCACGACAAGTGTTTTGACTCATTTATTTATTTATTGGTTTCTTTTTCCTTAAAAAAAATATATATCTGACGATCAGTTAAAGGATTTTTAGTACTGTAAATAAATAAAAAGAGAACTAAGAGAGCTTCAGTAGCAGAGAAGTAGTGGAATTGCAGTATAATGTGGGGAGTGGTGCAATGCAGTGGCTGTGGGCAGCATATTCAGGCAGACCTTCTGGACACTGAGGTGCTGCCCTATCTGCATGCATCTCTCTGGACTGTGGGATGAGGTAGCCAGACTCAGAGTGGAAGTAAACTGGGTCAGGAGTACCATCACCCCTATCCAGGGACCACCCAGTCCAATGCAGCTGCCTCAAAGGATGCCGAGAATGAGAAGCACTTGGATGACAGTGGGCTCAGGGAGGGTTAGAGCAGTCAGGCAGAGGCACATCCCAGATCCTATTCCTCTCAAGAACTCATATGCCACACTGGCAAATGAGGACAACCAAATAGAGGTACCCAGGGAAGTGGAAGGAAAGGATGTGGAGGTTAGGCAAGGAGGTGACCTCAGTGGGGAAAGCAGTGGACCCCAGAGGAGGAGGAAGTGAATCCTGGTGGGGGACTCCATCGTAAGAGGGATCCAGCTAGGAACACAGGAGGGGAGGACAGGGAGGTGAGGTGCCTACCAGGTGCCAAGGCATGGAGGGATGGAAGGAAGATACTGGGGATCACTGGGAAGGCAAGACGGAGGGTGAGCTGGATGTCATTATCCACCTAGGTACTAATGACTTGGCAAATGGGGAGCCAAAGGAAGTTCAGGAAGAGTTTAGGAAACTGGGAGGGTCTCAAGCAAGTAGCTACTCTGTCACTTTCAGAAGTACTCACCTGTGAGAGGCAAGGAGAGATAGGAGTGCATGCACCAGAACTTTAACTCATGGTTGAAGAACTGGTGCTGTGAGGAAGGGTTTGATTCATTGGTGACTGGGGACCCACCTGGAGGATGGAGGTTTGTTCAAGCCTGACGGCCTGCATCCATCCTGGAGGGGAATCCAAGCACTCAATGATAAGTTTAAATGCTACATTGACAAGCATTTAAACTAGCAAAGGGGGGTGGCAGGCCAGCAAGGATGGTACCTACTTGCTCACCCCCCACAGCCAGTAGTGGAACCAGTGAACCAGAGGAGTGGCTATCTCTGCAAAGCAGTGTGCAAAAGATGGAGATTAGTGTCCAAAAGGTGGATAAGCAGAAAAGGGGCAAAATTCATCAGAAGGGCAAACAGCAAGGAGAACCAGGGATAAATGACAACCAAGGAAGGGGCTGAGTAGAACAGTGAAGCAGTCTAGGGAGGTCAAATCATGGAAAGCCATGTGTGCAAATGCAGGAGCCTTAGCAACAAGATGGAAGATCTGGAGGCTGTCATGGTACAGTCAGACCTGGACATTGTGGCCATCACTGAAACCTGGTGTAATGATAACCATGACTGGGAGATGGCCATACCTGGCTACAACATATTCAGAAGAGACAGAGCAGGCAGGAAGGAGGAGGAGTGGCACTGTATGTGAAAATGACATAAGGGCCACACAGATCCAGGAGGAACAAAATGGGGAGAGATACTGTGGGTTAGCTGGAAAGGAAAATGGGGCCAGCTATCCGCACAGGTGTGGTCTATAGACCACCAGCCCAGGAGGAAGAAACAGATAGAGTTGATGCTAGCCATCCAAAGGATGGCAGACAAGGGTGAGGTAGTACTGGTTGGAGACTTCAATATACCAGACGTGGACTGGAGCATCCCAGCAGCAGCATCAACTAGGAGCAGATTTATCCTGGACTCCTCTTCAGGTGCCTTCTCAAGCAACTGGTCATGGAACCAACTCGGCAGAAGGCAATACTGGACCTTGTGCTCACAAACAGGGACAGTGTGATGGGGGTAACAGTGGGGAGCACCTGGGCAATAGTGACCACCAGTCATTGTGGTTTGAAATCACAGAAAGAGCAGAACCAAACCACACAAAAACATGTATCCTGGATTTTAGGGGGCAGACTTTGGGAAAATGGGGAGATACTTGAAAGAGGCATTAAGGGGAATGGGACAGGAATCAGGGTTGAGGAACAGTGGGCAGTATTTAAAATGGGGATTATAAGAACAACAGAATTATGCATTAAGCAGGTTAGCAAGAGGAAAAGGAAGAGGAGACCATTATGGTTTTCCAAAGAGGTAGCAAAGAAAGTGAAAGCCAAAAAGATTGCATTCAGGCAATACAAAAAGACACAGGCAGAAGGGGATAGGGAGAAGTACCAGGAGAAACAAAGGGAGGCAGGGAAGTCAGTAAGGGAAGCCAAAGCTCAGACAGAAGAACACATTGCAAAATCAGTGGGTAAAGGGGACAAAACCTTTTACAGGTACATAAGTGAAAAAAGAAAGACAAAGGAGGATAGTGAGACTGAAGGGGGAGGATGGGAGCCGCGTGGAGGATGACAACAATAAAGCTGACATATTGAACAGGTATTTCTGCTCAGTCTTTACTAAGGAAGAGGGGTAATGGGTCTGAAGGAGTACAAGGTGAGAATGGTGCAGAAATGGACACAAGTCCCTTTACACGAGAAAGGGTCCTGAAGGAACTGGAAGTAATAAGAGCTGATAAAGCAATGGGCCAGATGGGGCACCCTAGGGTCCTTAAAGAACTAAGAGAGGTGGTGGCTGAACTCTGGCTATCCTGTTCAGCCAATCACTGGAAACAGGGAGGTACCCAAAGACTGGAGGACAGCAGATGTAGTCCCTTATACAAAAGTGGGAACAAAGAGGAAGCAGGGAACTACAGACCAGTCAGCCTCACCTCGGTAGTGGGAAAGATCATGGAAGCACTACTGAAGGAGATTGGTGGAACATCTGGTTGTCAATGGACTACAGGACCCAAGGCAGCATGGTTTCACCAGGGGGAGGTCATGTCAGACCAACCTCATTGAATTTTTTGACTGGGTGACTAGGGAGGTGGATCAGGGGAGGGCAGTGGACATGGCCTATCTGGACTTCAGCAAGGCCTTTGACACTGTGCCACATAGAAGACTATTACACAAACTGTGGAATATGGGTGTGGGCAGGACAGTAGTGTGGTGGGTAGGTAACTGGCTGGGTGGCAGGACACAGAGGGTGGTGGTAAATGGCTGTCACTCCACAGAGGGAAGAGTAACCAGTGGGGTACCACAGGGATCAGTGCTGGGACGGTCCTATTCAACATCTTCATCAGTGACATTGCACAGGATCTAGAAGGCAGAATTTCACTGTTCGCTGATGACACAAAGCTCTGTAACAGAGTAGACACACCAGAGGGTGTAGACAGAATGAGAAGGGACCTGCAGAAACTTGAAGAATGGTCAAGGGTTTGGCAGTTGAAATTCAATGCAAAGAAGTGCAAGATAATGCATATGGGCACAAAAACCCTGGCACAATATATCAGTTGGGGGGTGAGGATATAGCATGCACCAAGCAGGAAAGGGATCTTGGGGTTGTCATCTCTGATGACCTCAAGGTAGGGAAACAGTGTGACAAGCATCAGGTAAAGCAAATAGGATGCTGGGATGTATAGGCAGGGGCATCACCAGCAGGAAAAGGGAGGTCATAATTCCGCTAATACAGGACACTAGTGAGGCCCCACCTGGAGTACAGTGTACAGTTCTGGAGACCATACCTACGTAAGGACATAGGCTAGAGAAGGTTCAGAGGAGGGCAACAAAGATGGTGCATGGGTTGCATCACAAGTCCTATGAAGACAGGTTGAAGGAACTGAACATGTACTCCCTGGAGGAGAGGAGGGAGAGAGGATATGATAGAGACATACAAGCATCTTACAGGAGGAACAGGGTGCAGGAAAACACTATTTTTAAGCGAAAAGATGTTTCAGGACTAGAGGGCATGGGATGAAGTTGGAGGAGGACGATTCAGAGGAAACATGAGAAAGAATTTCTTCACAGAACGGGTGGTGGATAAGTGGAACACCCTGCCAGAGGAAGTGGTGGGGGCTGAAACAATCACTGGATTTAAGAATGCATGGGATAGACATAAAAGGAATTCTAGAGGTCAGGGGTAAGGGGAAACAGACTTCTAGGAAAACAAACTGAACTTACAAGCTCAAATGGGCAGACTAGGTGGGCCATAGGCCCTTATCTGCCGACACTGTCTATGTATCTATGTATCTATGTATCTATGTATCTACTGAGCTTTTTAAAGAAAAAAAAAGGGAAAAAGGAATGAAAAGGAAAGTTAGTAGCAATTTAAAAGGAGGGCCTTAATGATCATACAATTTAGATGGCTACTTTAAGGATTGGGTCCTTTAATGTCTGTAGTTTAAAGGCTTATGAAAAACAGATTTCTCTACTTTGCTTTTTTGACTCCCTTAATATAGACATCTTATTTGTCCAAGAAACATGTCTATCCTCTCTTTCTGAGGTAGAACAAATAAAGAGACATTGGTATTGGGGCCCTTCTTTTTGGACTTTTGGTCTAGAGGCCACAGATGGGATTGGTATTTTATTTAAATCTACTAAGTTTCATGTTACCAGACTTATTGATATCCGACCTGCTCATGCCTTAGTACTTGATTGTACTCTTGGGAACTTTTCTTTTCGTCTTATTAACCCCTCAAATTAAAACTAGGAGGATTGAACTGTTTGACGAAATTAAACCTTTTTTATACACTAAAAAACATATTATTTGGGGGGGGGTGACTTTAACTGTACAGTGGATACTAAAATTACTGTTGCCACACAAAAGAAAATGTACTGTGACTCTCATGCCTTGTTACATGTTACCTCTGGAGCTAATTTAAGGTATGCTTTCCGGACTTCACATAAAACTGAGACTGGGGCTACTTATTATAGGCATATTTATGCTACATGTATTGATATGTTTTTTATTTCTAAATATCTTATTTATATTTTTTTGTATTCCTAAACCTACAGAATTCTCAGACCACAATGTGTTATTTTGCACTCTAAGTTTATCAACTCTCCCTCCAAAAATATTTTCCCCTCATCATCGGTGGCATTTAAATATGTCCCTTTTAGTTTCTCCTCATCTTTTTTCTTGCATCGAAATATTTTTTGCAGCCAGGGACTCTATTATGTGTTCCTATGATTCTTTGTTGGATTGGTGGTTAGATACTAAAATGGAGCTCAAACGGCTTTTACTTTCCTTTGGCAGACATAAAGCCAATACTAACAATTTGCACTATCTTCTTTTAAGAAATCAATTATACAAATGAATGTCCCTCCCTTCCTGTGATAAAGCAAGATTTAATTCTCAGATTTTTGAAATTAAGAAACAATTGAAACTCTATCAATATGATAGGGCCAAATCCTTGGAGATGGAGTTTAGATTTGGCATGAAGAAAACATCAGCATCAGATCCATATGCTGCATGTAAACAACGGTTAGATAAAACCCTGATGACTCACCTTTCCACATTAGATGGCACTGTGGTATCCACTGATTTGGAAATGTTAGCAGTAGTACAGCAATTTGTTAGTTCCACTTTTAATACTACTTCTGATACTAATTTTCCCTTGTTTTCTGGGTTTACTACACCATTTCCCCAAATAACAGAAGCCATGTCATAATGCTTAGTACAACCTAGTACTGGAACGTCTCCTGGACTGGACGGCATACCAAATGATTTTTATAAAACCTTTTTGTCATTTATGTCTTATTTTTTGCCCCTAGTTTTCAACTCTGTGTTGATTTATTCTTCTTCCCTCTATGGTTTTAATACTTCTATTTTACATTTCTTGTATAAATCTGGAGACAAGACACTTTTATCTAATTGGAGACCTCTTAGTCTCTTAAATAGTGATTACTAGATTCTGGTTAAAATCATTAATTATAGATTGCTGATGGTTGCTAACATTCTTATTCATCCAGCTCAGACCTGTGCTATTCCAAAGAGATGGCTACAACACAATTTATATCTTTTGAGGGACCTGTTTGAAGCTAGTACTAGACATAATATTTCAGCGTTTGTGGTAACTTTAGATCAGGCTAAAGCTTTTGACAAAGTGCACCATGATTATCTTATTCCGCTTTTATTGCATTATGGTATTCCCAAACCTTTTGTATATTGGATTTGCTTGTTATATGCTAATGCTACTGTCATCCCTACTGTTAATAGACTTTTTGGAACTGATGTCCCTCTTACTGTTGGTGTTAGACAAGGATGTCCTTTAAGCCCTCTTTTATATTCCTTTGTTTTGGATCCTGTGATCAGACAAATACATTGGGGGAGGAGTATTATTGGTTTGGACCCCTCCCCCTTTTAGGATTACCACCTGTCCTGCATTTCACAGGACAGTCCTGATTTGGGCAGCTATGCCCTGCAAAAAAACATGAAAAATACTACATGTCCTGATTTTTCAGTAGAAAATATATTTTCTAACTTTCCTCTAAATCTTGTAGAAAATTATAGTACCTTAACTAAAATACATTAAAATGATATGAAACCATAGAAGCAACCAAGAAACTACAATACTTAGCCTTAATTCTGATTATATAGAGAAAACAAGTCTGTTGCACTAGTCGAGGTTACGTACTGTCATGCGAAAAATCATATTTTAGTAAGAAATGTCCCACTCTGGGCTTCTTAAAAGGTGATAACCCTCCCCCTTTTTTGCCATGTGAAAAGATTACTGCTTATGCTGACAATATTACTTTACTTGTTCAGGATGTTTCCTCCTTGACAAAGGCTTTGAAAGTTTTTTCAAATGTTGGCTCTTTTTCTGGAACTGTGCTTAATGTCGTAAAAGTTTTATGTTTTCCTTGGATCATGCATGACCTGTCTTTTTAATTACGTTAGGGATTCCTGTAGTTTCTACACCTCACAAAATTTTGGGAATTTGGTTTGATCTGGGTGATTTAGCTACTTATAATTGGGATAGACAGTTACAAATAGGGGAAGACAAGGTTCATAGATAGGTTGGAAATTTGGGAAGAAGAAATGGGTGCTGATTATTAAACAGTTCTTGCTTCCTGTATTTTTATTTTTATGTTATGTATTCCCTCCTCCAGTGCATTTTGAAACTAGAATCCTTAGTCTCTTTTTTCAAATGCTCTGGGGCAATAGATTGGATCCGGTTAAGAGGGATATTACTTATTTACCTATTAATAAAGGAGGGGTACATATGATTAATCATATTGTTTTTTATCATGCCCTGTTTTTTTTAGTTCCTTTAATTATTTATGGACTTCTGCTACCTTATTGTGGCAATTATGGTCCCAGTTTCTTTGGTCTCGGTATTTTGTAAAATGGACTTTATTGCCCCCTAAAATTCTATCCTCTGACTCTTTGCTTACTTATGGATTATCATCTATTAAAAAAATGCAACAATGGAAAGTTTGTTTCCCTAAATTGATGTCTTTACATAGAAAGTCTTTCTATACATTTGTTGTTTATGAAGTTCAAATAATTATTCTACTATTTCCAGAATGTATACCTACTAAAATGATATTTGCCTTGCATAAACTGACAGATTTCAGAATCCCTTCTCATATTTGGAATATTGTGTGGATTTCAATTCAGGGAAGATTGGGTGTTAGGGGAAATTTAAAATATAAACCCCAGACTGACAGATTCTGTCCCAGACCTACGTGTCTTAATATAGAGGAGAGTATGCTTCACTTTTTTATTACTTATTATCATAGTCAGTTATTCTGGCAGGATGTAGCTTCACTTTGGAATTTACCTTTTCTGACTCATATCTCTTACCAAACCATTGTTTTAGGTGATTATACTGGGGTATGGAAGTCCAACCATAAAAGTACTTTAAATGTTTTTTTTTTCATATGTCCAATATTTCTTATGGCAGGCACATTGTCAATTTGCATTGCAGCAGCAACAAGTTTTGAATACTACCATTATTTCACAAATTGAAGAAGGCTTGTTATTTGTGAAAGAAAGTGATGCTCATAGATTTTAAAAAGATAAAGTGGATACTTTATGGAAACATTTTTTCTTCTAATTCATGTATACACTGTTTTTTGTTCTGCTATTTTGTACAGACATTTTTCTTTGTATCTGTGAGTATTTATGATGTGTTTTTGTTTTCCTTGTGATGTTATGATTCTTTTTCAATAAACTTCCCCTACTCTTTTCGATAAGTGCCATGGTATCTTTAACATCCACCTGAACTACCACCAATCCAGGCAGATGGGATCTTGGTTTAATGTCTTATCCGAAAGACGGCACCTCAGAAGTGCAGCACCCCTCTCATGCTGCACTACAGTGTCAGTACTGGGATATTAACCCAAGTGCCAGATGTGGGAAGTGAACCCACAGCCCTCTGATCTCCCAGCCTCAGAGGCGAGTGTGCTACCTACTGAGCCACTGACACTTCTACTGAGCCACTGGCACTGTAGTCAATGTAAAGTGTGTGAGGTGCTGCTGAGCAGTGTCCTCCCTTCCCAAGAGAGAGACAGTCCCTGGCAGGGGGGCAGTTCCTGTCACCAGCATGAAGTTTACCTCAGGAAGTGTGCTGTGTGGGCTGTTGTGCTCTAAGTAGAGGATGTGATGTGCCTAGTAGGCACCTCAACTATGTCCAGATGGGCTCAGAGTCTATGATTTCAAAGTTATAGAAAGGACTGTGAAAGAGAATACAGAATGGATGTGCTCTGTGAAAAACAGAGTAGATCCCTGAGAACCCCTTACAGAATCAAGTGGCACCAGAATGCTGACAGCAGAGAGACTGTAGAATACCAAGTTACTAGTGTACATGAAAATAGGTTAACAGAAGTCCGTTGGTTTCACTCCCAGGTTTAGGAGTAGGGGATTCCTGAAGTAAATGTGCATCATTAGAAGGCAAGGAAAATGTTAAATAAGGTATTCCACCAAGGGTGACTCCAATCCAGAAACAACCAAGAAAACGACTAGCTGCACTGATGTAATTTAATCTGTACCAACTGGTATAAAATACCAACATCAAATGAGCTCAAGGGAAATAAAGGATCCTGTTTCATTTTAAAATTACCCCTTTTTGGGCATTTGTGTGTTATGCCTCCAAGTTCTGCTGACCCCTTGTATCTGCAGTTTGGCTGACCCTGCCGTGTGCTAGTGGATGCCCGGAGCTCACTTCAGTGCTCAAGAGGTCAAGTATGTGGACTTTGTGTGTTTCTAGGTGTAGGGCCCCTCTTAGGCAACTGATTTCCATCAGTATACCCTTAGACACCTAGGAGGGTCCACATGACATTTTAACTTAGTTTTTTCTCAAGAAAAAAAAGAGAATCTCCTTATTTGATTTAGGAATAGCAATGTAGACCTGGCAAGGAATAGGACTAAGTAAATGAAAAATATTAATGGTGCACAGCATAGGCAGTACTTAGAAAAGTAGATTTGACAGGTATGGTAATATTTTTTATTAATTGTACCCAAACCTAGATTTTTAAAACAAAGGTACCTTTTATGACACAAGAAACTCAAGGGTCGAAAGGATCAGAATTTTCATCATATATGGGGAGGCAGGCATTTATTCTAATGCCGCAAGGCACTAGCACAGGCTGAGCAACACCACATGAGATACAATATGTTGCCGTGCGGCCTTTTCCAAAAAGGTGTTAAAATATTATTGCCTCTGTGTGTAATTGTTTTTAACTGTGAATGTAATATTTCATGCTATGTCTGGACTGTGTGGTATGAATGGTACAGGATGTGTCTGAATAGTGCTGAGCAGACTGACCAATTAGTCTGCCTAATATCATCAATGGTGCAGACTGCTTCACCCCCCCATTCATCACACTCCTTCTCTGTCCACTGCATGTAGTACTTAAATGGATTGGGTGTGCTGCCGGAGAGAGGCAACAGAGATAACCAGGATATAAACTACTGCTGCCTCTCAAAGCTCATGAACTGAGGTCATAAGGGGCTGCATTTAAATATGCATATTTTGGGGACCAGGTAGTTGGGTAGTAGAGGAGTATATGCCTTAAGAGACATCGTCATCTCCTGGCAAAGCACTGGTAGACAGCATATTAAACAAAAAGTCAGTAAGAATGGGGGAGGAGGGTTGGCTGGGAGATTACTGGTCTATTGGCCAAAATGTTAAAGTAGCTCTGAAGTGCCTTAAAATGTCTACATTCCTTTTCAAAGTAGTAATAGTCTGGCTTTAGCCCTTTCACTGAAGTACACGTTGGCCTCAGCACAACCCAATCCATTGTAACCAAATTTGTTGTTCAACTTTGATATTCTAAAAGTAGATTTTCTTTATGTTACAACTGAAAAAAACACTGAATGAAGCAAGTACTGTATTACCATAACCCTTTCTTAAGCAACTGAATTGAGTATACTGTAATTGCTGCAACTTTAGAAAGGAACTTGCACAATAATTGCCATTCAAAGGATATATAGAGTACTGGAGTTTCATTTAGGAATTTTTTTTGCAGAAATAAAGTACTTTTAGTTTCAGAAGTAGGGGAAGTAGTATTTTTGCAATTCCTTTCTTGAAGCTCATATCTGTAATAGATATTTTACCACAGAAAACAAATGTTTAGAAAAATATTACTACTAAACTAAAACAATATATCTTCCCCATGTGACAACCCACCTCTCTCTCTGGGCTGGACAGCTTTTAGAGAGGTGTCTGCCCTCAGGTGTTTGCTGCCACCAGCTGGAGTTTGCTCCAGCGCCCACCTCCCAGGTTTACAAAACTGGGTAGTCAAATGTGCAATTGCACAGAACAAAGTCTGGTAGTATGTCTCTCTCAGATGTCAGATTCTAAACAGAGTTTACCTCAGCCAGTGGAAACTATGTATTACCTTAGAAAAATGACATAACAATCACAACTGTTGAGTAAATAAATAGCTTTTTACTTAACAGAAAGTGAACAGATAGGTTTGGCAGAAGTGTTCTACCTTGGGCATTGGGTTGGTAGTGGACACAGCCACCTGGAGCCTGCCAAGGTTGATCCCATCCTGGCCTGGTGTACTCCTACCACTAATAAACAGGTAAGGGCATTTCTGGTGACAGCAGGGTACTACCGGATGCTTTTACTCTCTGGGAGTTGAAGGAAAAACTAAGCTTGGGGGCCTACCCTTCTAGCTATGTCCATGGGAGCTGGCAGTTAGCATAGGATCCAGTGTATCTTGAAAGAAAAGGAGAAAGGTAAGTTTGATACTAGCATATTTCAGTAATTGCCTTTTCTTTTGCCATCTGTTATTTTAAAAATATTTGCTTACTTTTCCTATATCAGTGTTATTCTCTTGTGTTGAAAATAGATATCCTGTAATGCTCTGTTCACTTTCTGTTAAGTAAAAAACTATTTATTTGCTCAACAGTTGTGACTGTGATGCCATTTGTTTCTAAGGTAATACATGATTTCCACTGGCTGAGGTAAACTCTGTTTAGCATCCGCCCTCCAAGAGAGACACACCACCAGACTTTAATTTGTGCAGTTGCACATTTGACTACCAAGTTTTGTAAACTTGGAGGTGGGCATTGGAGCAAACTCCAGCTGGTGGCAGCGAATACCCGAGGACAGACACCTCTCTAAAAGATGTTACAACCCAGAGAGAGAGGTGGGTTGTCACACCTCATTTAAGAAATTAAACAAAATGTTACTAGCACAGAAGTTCAGAATCTATGGAAACAGATGACATATTATTAAGATATGAGGCAGACGTGGCAGTAACTATGGAAATCCTTGCCCTGCCATGTGACATGGAAGAACATATCAAATGTCTTAATGGCAGCCTTCAGCAGCTAAACCTTTCTAATTCAGCTGTTAATAATTTATGTCCACCCAGACATTTAACATAAAAAAAAGAAACCTAGTCACTTGTAATGCCCCAAAGTTGGGGCATCCCAGAAATGTAAATTAAGTAAAAAGATTAGGGGTTTACAGGTGCCCAGGGTGCCTGCCTTAGGTATAAACTGTAGGTTAAATAGATAAAGGGACCCCTCAGAAGTTGATTCCCCTTCCTGTATAGTGTGGAAAAACTCTAAATGACAGAGAAAAGTGCACTGTGCACTTAAAATGCTGTAAAAAAATAGAATTCAAACAACATAAAGTCTTGCTATATTATGACAATTGCAGTTTGTCCCACCATTAGAACTGCTCCGGAGGTGAAAGAGTTAACTCCATTCTAAGAATGGAACTTAGAGCACGAGCTCGGTTAGAGAAGCTCTGTCTGGGTTATTTCAAACCAAAACTGTCAGATTCTTTACTCCGACTCACTGAACAGTCGCTCCGGAGATTTCTCCTACTGCTCGGTTCATTTCTCAGTTCAAACAGTGTTTTCTCGGTTCAAATCAACTGAGAATATTATTATTTTAACCACAAAACCGATCGGTTCAAGCTCTGTCTGTGGTATCGTAAGTAATATCAGTTTAATTTCTGTGTGGAACTTGTAAATGTTATCGGTTCGGTTTTGAACCGATCAGCTTGCATTAAAACTTGAAGTTACAAAAATTGGAGGTTTTTAGAGTGCGGTTCCCGGTTCTTATCGGTTCTAAAAAAAACGGATTTCATTACGTTTTTTTCCAAGACCCGTGACACGGTTAGGAACCGATAAGGGTGTCTTGCCTGGCACTGCCGTTTAAAAGGGCAAGTTTTTGGTTAGGCTGTCATTATGTCTGAGAAACCCAAAAGAAAAACCAGGCCCACTGGGTTTCAACACTGTGATGCCTGTGGGGAAGTCTTTGCCAAGGCTGACCCACACACCACATGTGTATATTGTCTGGGGTTTGACCACCTCAATTCAGACTGCCAGATTTGTAAAAATTTCCCTGCAGCCACCCTGGAAAAGAGAGTTGGCAGGCTCAGGGAACGAGAGGCCAAAAAGTCCTCTGACCCGGATGGCCAGCCCAGTTCGGTGCCAACCGAAGCGAGAGGGAGTGCCCTCTGACCAGGGCGAGACTTCCTGGGGCAAACGCAAAGCTGGCTCGGATGAGCCAGTTCCAGTAAAGAAAACAAGAAAATCAGCAGGTGTGGAGCCCAAAATTCCTTCTCCAACTGCTGCAGAGATAGCAAGAGCTATTCAGATTGTCCAGTCACTTTCTCCGGTTCCGTCCAAACCGCCACTGTCTGGTAAAAGGTCGGTTTGGTCGGTTCCATCAGTTCAGGAATATGATGTTGAGGAGTTTTATGAACCAGAGGAGGGGGAGGATGATTATGAACAGTATGAATGTGACTTGGAGGGTCTGGATGTGCCCATTGAACCGGACATCTCCCCAGACAGACCTTTAGAATCTCCCCCTATGCTTTCTGAGTCCCCCTCTCATTTTATGTTTTACAAAAAAGTTGCTGAAACCCTCCAGCTCCCTTTGGAGGAAGCTGTGGAAGAGCAAGAGGAACCTGATTTTGTAGAAATGATGGATATACCAGAGTCTAGGAGATTGTCTATTCCTTTGCATAAATCATTTAGGAAGCAAACAATAAAAAATTTAAAAACTCCTAATTCTGTGCCTCCTGTGGATAAAAAGATGGACAGGAGGTACACACTGTCAGGTCCTGACACATAATTCCTTTCACAGCAATGCAGTCATGTTGGTGTGGTTCAGGTTGCAGCCTGTGATAAAGCTAATATTCCCCTGGCTTCACATCCTCCTGACAAGGATTCCAGGAAGATTGATGCCATGGCTAAAAAACCATACATGGCAGCGTCCTTGGGACTCAGGCAAGCAAATTACATGGCTTATTTAGCAAGGTATCAAAAATCTAGATGGGACACTGTCATGGCTTTGGCAAACAGGCCTCTGGCCAGCTTGCTAATGAGCTGGAGCAGGTGGCTGCTGATGGCATTGAGGCATCCAAGGTGCAGTTTCATGCTGCTGTGGATTTTAATGATGTATCCTCTAGAGTCATGGCCACGTCTGTAGCTTTTCGTAGGTTGGCCTGGCTCAGGTGTACTAGCTTGTCACAGGATACCCAGACTAAGGCTATGGATTTTCCTGTGGTGGGAAATTCTCTGTTTGGGGAGCAGACAGAGAATTATATGAAGAAAATGGACAAATATAGGACTACCTATAAGAGTGCTCAGGCCAAGAAGCAGCAAGCCACTCCTCAGAGGCAGACCCCCAGGGGTAGGGGTAGACCTTTTCACAGGCCTTTTTACCAAACCCAGGCCTCCTCTGCTTATGCTCAGAGGGTGTTCTTCAGAGGCAGAGGCAGATGGGGTGTGGGCAGGCCTGCTCCCCCCCTCAGCCTAAAGCACCTGCCAAACAGACACCCTGATGGGGTGCCCAGGGCTGATTCTCCTTTACCCATAGGAGGCAGGTTGGCTTACTTCATTCAGAACTGGGTGTCTCTAACTTCAGACAAGTGGGTCCTGGAAGTAGTAAGCCAGGGTCTGGTTCTCAGCTTCAAAAAGTTCCCAAAGATGAGAATCAGGTCTTTCCCACCTGCAAACTCTTTAGAGACCTTTACTCTAGAAACAGAAGTCTCAACCCTCCTGGCTCTCAGAACTGTAGAAAGGTTTCTCCTCACACCAGGGCAAGGGTCTGTACTCCAGATATTTCTTACCCCAAAAAGACAGGAGAATGGCGGCCATTTTAGACCTCAGATATCTGAACAAACACCTTTTGAAACCAAAGTTCAGAATGGTAACTCTGGAAATGATTTTACCTCTCTAAGGCCAGGGGACTGGCTAGCCTCCCTGGACCTCAAGGATGCCTATTTTCACGTCCTAATCAGAAGCTCCCACCGAAAGTACCTCAGATTTGAACTGCCCTCAGGTCACTACCAGTTCAGAGCAATGCCCTTCGGCCTCACCTCTGCCCCAAGGGTACTCACAAAATGTCTGGCAGTAGCAGTTGCTCATTTAAGGAGGCAAAGGATTGTTGTTTTTCCCTATCTGGACGACTGGCTCATTGTAGGCCAGTCCCCAGAACAGGTAAAATCTCACCTGCAAGTTACCCAGCAGCTGCTCACCTCCCTGGGCTTCTTGCTAAATCTTCCAAAGTCAGTACTGGAACCAGTTCAGGTGCTCACCTTCATAGGTGTAGAATTGGACACAAAGCAGGCCAGAGCCTTTCTACCCTTAGAGAGGGTAAGGAACTTGGTGGCTCTGGCCTCCTCCTTCACTCTGCAGGTCTCTCGACCAGCAAGACACTTTTTGCAGCTCCTGGGGCACATGGCTGCATCCACAGCTGTAGTGCAAGGAGCAAGATTTCAGATGAGGGACATTCAGTTTCACTTGAGAGCCTTTTGGTCTCAGAAAAGAGACCCCCTTTCCAAGTTGGTCCCAGTGACCCGAACCCTGATCCAGGCCCTCCAGTGGTGGCAGGATCAGAGCAATTTAAGACTGGGGATCCCCTTCATTCCTCTGTCTCACTCTTTGACCCTCACTATGGATGCTTCCCTCCTGGGGTGGGGAGCCCACATGGGCGACCTCTCCACTCAGGGAGTGTGGTCCCCCCAGGAATCTCTGCTCCTCATCAATTTGCTGGAACTCAGAGCTGTCTTTTTAGCACTTCAAGTGTTTTCTGCATCTGTTCAGAACAAAGTGGTACAAGTCAGAACAGACAACACCACAACAATGTGGTACATCAACAAGCAGGGGCACTAGGTCTTGACCTTGTGCACCGAGGCAATGAAGTTGTGGTCTCTGGCCTATTCCTTGAACACTTCCCTCATAGCAGTTCACCTTCCAGGAAAGGACAATGTCCTAGCAGATGCTCTCAGCAGGATTTCCAGGGCCATCACGAATGGTCTCTGGATCCTCAAGTACTGGGAATAGTTTTGCCAGATGGGGCACCCCTCAGATAGATCTTTTGCAGCCCCAGACAATCACCAACTTCCACTGTTCTGTTGCAGGCCCCAGTGTTGGGCTCAGTCCCCCTGGATGCCTTTCTCCTGGATTGGGAAGGGAAGTTTCTTTATGCTTTCCCCCCTTCCCTCTCCTATTCAAGGTGCTAGTCAAAATCAGATCCCAGCCTTGCAGGGTGATTCTGATTGCCCCAGATTGGGCCAGGCAGCCCTGGTACCCACTCCTTCTGTCCCTAACAGTCCATCTCCCCCTGTGTCTCCCCAGGAATCACAACCTGTTAACCTGTACCCAGGGGAGAGTTTGGTATCCGAACCTCAAAACCTCAAGGCCTGGCTCTTGAGGAGTTAGAATTTGCTGACCTACACCTTTCTCAGGGTGTTCTTGAAATCCTAAAGGCTTCTAGGAAGCCTTCCACTAGGGCTACTTATAATTCTAAGTGGAAAAGGTTTTCCATTTGGTGTTCTGGGAAACATATTTCCCGAATCTGCTGATTTGCCCATTGTTTTGGACTATATGGTCCATCTTAATTCTTTGGGCCTGAGACCAGCTACCCTGAAAGTACATTTGGCAGCTGTCTCTGCTTTTTTCAGCAGGAAAGCCATCCTCTCTTTCCGCTCATCCTGTATTTTCCAAGTTTTTTAAGGGATTACTTCATACTAATCCACCTTTTAGGGATCCGGCCCCTGCTTGGGACCTTAATGTTTGCATTGCCCAGTTAATGCAACCCCCTTTTGAACCTCTGTCTTCTGCAGAGCTTAAGTACTTAACTTGGAAAACTGTTTTCCTAGTGGCTATCACTTCTGCCAGACGCATAAGTGAGTTGCAAGCCTTGTCAGTAGAAACTGACTTTATTTCTTTCCACAGGGATAAGGTAGTCCTCAGGACTAACAGGAAGTTTTTGCCTAAGGTTGTTTCAGATTTCCATCTTAACCAATCTATCTCCCTTCCAGTGTTTTTCCCTGAACATTCCTCCTCTGGTAAGAGGAGATTGCACAGTTAGGCGTTGAGGGCCCTAACACTATATAGAGCGTACCAAGGGTCACAGGTTCGAATCCTCCAACTTTTATCACTTATGGTGAGGTCGGAAAGGAGACCTGCCACTAAGAGATCAATTGCCAGGTGGATTGTCTCTTGTATCCAATTTTGTTATCATAAACTGGGGAAATTCCCTCTGGCCTGAGGGCTCATTCCCACCAGAGTACAGCCACGGCCTCTAGCTGCTGCCAGAGACATCCCTATTTTAGAATATGTCAAGCTGCTACCTGGAAAACGTGCACACTTTCACCAAGCATTACTCCCTGGATGTCCAGGCCAGGAGAGATGCTCGGTTGGCACAGCTGTAGCTTCAAAGCCTATTCTAAGTAGGTTCTGTCCTCCTCCATGGAGGTACTGCTGTGTAGTTCGTAATTGTCTATAATATAGCAAGACTTCATGTTGTTTGAAGAAAAAGATTACTCACCTTAGTAATGTTGTTTCTTCTAATGGAGTCTTGCTATATTATGACCTCCCCCAGCCTGCCCCTCTCAGAACTTCTACTTGGGTATGGGTGGTAGCCTAGTGTGGGCACTAGTTGTGCCTATTATATGTTTTCCACCCTTCTTGGGGTTTTGGGGTGTGGTGTTTTATTTTATCTTATATTACTTCTCATATTATTATATTATACTATTACTTCTGGTCCCCTGACTTGAGTCTTTGTGTTGGGACCAGCAATGGGTGTTAATATTTAGGTAGCCAGTTGGCTAGTATAGGTTACAGCTTCCACACAGACCTTAGTGAGTTTTTGCTCGTAAAGATCTGGCAGTTTGGGTTTGAAATAACCCAGACAGAGCTTCTCTAACCGAGCTCGTGCTCTAAGTTCCATTCTTAGAATGGAGTTAACTCTTTCACCTCCGGAGCAGTTCTAGTGGTAGGACAAACTGCAATTGTCATAATATAGCAAGACTCCATTAGAAGAAACAACATTACTAAGGTGAGTAATTTTTTCTTCATGTAGCTCCAGTAACAATGGCCTGGATGGAATGCTGTACTGAGCTGCTCTTATACAGCATTCCACTCCAGCCACTCTAGAACCCTGGTGGGTTTAAGTTTAAAAAATATTTTTACCAGTTGGTTAGTTGTTCCTGGGCAGTGGTTGAGGAGAGAGGATACAGAAGTCATATGGACAGTTCAGGGCTTACCTTGGGTTGAAGCCGTCCCTCAGGGCTTGCTGTGGTCCTGCTCTGCCTCTCCTGTCTGAAGATGCCTGCTTCAGCTCTGTGTTGTGGTCGGTGGTGCCATTGGGGCACCAAGAAGAAGTAAACGGCCATTTGCCATGCATTGGGCTTAAAAGCCCCGTCACTTTGTTGTTTTAATCCCCCCCAAGTGTTTTTAGTTTAATTTCAGTCCCCCGTCGGCGACTTGCAAGTGCCGCATTGCTGCAAGTTTCGGTCTGCTTTCCTAGGCCCTCAGTCATCCCCCCAGCTACCTGTAGCATTCCCTCCCACTGCCAGCTTACCGCCTACCTCCCGTGACCTCCTTCTGCCTCCATCAGCGATAGTAGCGGTGAGTTGGCAGCAGCACACACGACGTGCTGACTGCCTGAAAGAAAAGACTTTCTTTTTTTTTTTTGGTTTAAAAGCGCACCTTAAGTTCAAAGAAAGGTGGCCAAGCACCACAGGGGCAAATGGTCGGTAGGACTCTGTATTTTAATTATTTAGTGGGGAGGTGGGTCAGTGACGCTCAAGGGGAGGGACTAGCACAGCGAGGTCTTGCAAGGGCCTCATAAATATTCAGGAAAGAGCAGGATTCTGGGCTGCAATCTGCCGGAAGAGTGGCAGCAGGCTCAGAGAGCCTTTCAAATTTAAAGGTGAACTGCCACTTTTGGCTTGCTATAATATTTAAAGGGGCAATTCAGGCCCACTGTATTTAGGACACCAGGCCCATTGTATTTAGGGCACAAGGCTGACAGAATAGAGGGCACCAGGCCCATTTGAAGGCGCCAGGCCCCAAATAAAGGTAGGGTAGCAGGCCTGAGGTAATTGTAGGGCATTAGGCCCGAGGTAAAGCAGAGTCCCAGGGCAGCCCCAGCCTAGTGGATTAGGGCAAGCCAGTCTAGTGGTAGTAAGGGCAGCCCCAGCCTAGTGGATTAGGGTAAGCCAGTCTAGTGGTAGTAAGGGCAGCCCCAGCCTAGCGGATTAGGGCAAGACAGCCTAGTGGTAGTAAGGGCAGCCCTAGCATAGTGGATTAGGGCAAGCCAGTCTAGTGGTAGTAAGGGCAGCTCCGGCCTACTGGATTAGGGCAAGCCAGCCTATTGGCAGTTAGTAGAGCATATAGACCCCATAGCAAATCATGCATTTAGGCCTTTAGTGTTCCAGGCAATTAGTATAGTGCAGGTGGTACCTCGGTATAGTGATTAGGGCATCCTTAATAAAACATTCAAGGGTAGCCAGATCCTATTTAGGAAGGCCCTATAGTCAGGAAAAAGGGTCCATTCAAGGGTGCTCAGCTCACAAATACTGCAAAGTAATTGTAACAACTGTACTATTTCTGCAAATGTTTGTTGCCAAAGTATCTGAAAGACTGTTAACTTGCTAAGAAGCACCAAGACTGTAGTGTATATGGATTTTGGTTATTCGCCCCTGGTTGTATGAACTACTGCCCTAAGTGTTTGAACTATTGCCCTAAGCATTTGAACTATTGCCCTAAGCATCTGAACTATCGCCCTAAGCATTTGAACTATTGCTCTAAGCATCTGAACTATTGTCCTAAGTATCTGAACTATTGCCCTAAGTGTTCGAACTATTGCCCTAAACATTTGAAATATTGACCTATGCATCTGAACTATTGCTCTAAGCATCTGAACTATTGCTCTAAGCAACTGAACTGTTGCCCTAAGCATCCGAACAATTGCCCCACCTGTAATAATTACCCCTAGATTTATAATTTGTCCTTCCCCGGCAAATTATCTGATCATTCCACAGTTCTCTTGGTATTGCAGAAAGGTGCATCTTTTACCTACATTGTTACCAGTGTATGGGGACAGTCTCAATCTTCTACCACACTGCAGTCCCGTAGTGTGTTCTGTAATACCACGTACTCAGAATCAGTCTCTACCCAGAAGGGGACGTCTGTTCATCATCATTCTTCACCCAAGTGGGATCGTCCATCAGATCATCTCCTCCATCTGTGTCATCCGTCGAAGTCGAGTCCATCGCCAGTCGTACCAGCCATTTCTTGTTTTTCACAGCCCGAAGTTACGTCATCACTACAACTGTGCCAGTGCCGTTTCATAGGGTTCCAGATCCAGATGTCCTGAAGTTGGTCACCCTCCACAGAAGAGTGTGCACATCCTGGAAAACCTGGTCTGCGCCCCTGGTCGTTCACCGAAAGTCGAATCCATTGAAGCCCAGTTTGGGACACATCCGCCATTTCTTTATTTTGTTCTAGGTTCTGGTGACAAGATTGCAGAATCAACCATCTCCTCTACAGATCCTTCTGGTTCCTGGTCCTTTTGGAGATCCATCAGAGTTTAGCTGGCCCTTGTAGTGTTGCAGCAACATTCAGGTCATAGTAGTCCTCGAGTGGATTCGTCGCCATGCAGATCCTATTTTGTCCTCATCCTTGGAGGCCCTGGAAGTGGGTTTTGGCCAAGGAATCCTTTGTCTTCAGTTTGGAATCTGACAGCCTGTAAGTGGGTTATTTCAGGAACCAGTTGCTCTGGTTCTTTTATTCCAGCAGCCTTGGAGAGAGTGGGCTTTTACTGAAGAAACATATGGTCTGTTTACCAAACCTCTCACCACTCAGTGGCCTTTACAAAGTCCCTGCTGGGAATTGTGTTAGTATCAACTGTTCTGTTTGCTTCCCCTTTGTAGCTACCATCATAGAATGATGGTGTACACAAAGATGTCAGACCTCTGGACTCCTGTGACATTGGACTTCAGTAGAATAGTGTGGTTATAGCTAAACCACATATTGTTGTGGGTAGTACATATCATCTGATTTTCACCTAAGCTTAGTAATAGGAATAAGAACTGTGGAATAATTATAGAAGTATAGTGGCAGTAGGCCTAAATACCTATGCTATTCCTGTTTGAAGTAATTTTGGCAGTCATAGATAAAGTGTTCTGTCCTCTTTACTGCCCTATTGTGTTGGGTGTCTTCTCCTTCTCTTGTGACTGTGTCTCCCTACCCACTGGTACTAAATAAATGCCCTATGGGCACTGAAAATCTAGGATGGCTCCTGCCTCTCCTTGTCTGGGTAACAGTTATCTTATCCACAATAATTCGGACCTTGGTGTCTCACTCATTCTCTTTCCACCATCTTTAGAGCAGAGTACCACAGAGCACTTCTAGACCATCACACACTATATCGGAATGGCAGAAAAATTCTAGTATCTGCAAACAGGATTTTATAAAGTTATGCAAGGTCAGCAGTCTTTAAAAAAAGTTGTTTCACCATAGTCTTTAAGTATGATAAACTCTGCTTCCTCTTTTTTTGTTAACATAGTTTAAATCTAATGTGTTGATTCTCACACCAACTCTTACATTTCTGTGAGAGTCACTTCGTGCTAATAACATGGCCTCTGTCCATAACCCATACTTTCTTTTGTAGTCATAGAATTTGCAATTGACAAAGCATGGTATGGCAGAAAGATTTTTTTTTTTTTTTTTATTTCAGATTGTGGCTTCTTGGATGGTTCTCCATTTTCAGAGGAAGTGGTAACAAATGGGGGGGGGTAGCCACTCCATTGTGTCACCACCATTCTGTGCTACTGAGTTCTAAACAGGTTTTCAGTCATGAGGAACAGTGGGCTGTGACTGTCATAAGGCAGATATGTGAGCCATACAGTATGTTACTGGGTACATACTGATCTTGCACCTACTGACATACTGGCAGACAACTCCAGTGTAGTGGTAGCATGGCTTAGCACCAATCACATAGTGGAAGGACATATGGACCAGCAGTGCCACAATATCCAGGAACATTTTCAAAATATAATATTCAAATTCAATTCAACATACCAGTATATTCAATTTAGTTTCCATATTCATCAACCACAACTGTTTTGTACTGAGGACATAATCATAACAACAGGATTATTGTTAGTGACAGGAGAACTAAAACATGTTCTGAGGTTCTGAAAGGTTGTGATAGGTCATAAAACATTCTAATAGTATCCAAGCATTATCTTAACTTTCAGAACCTTTTATGTCAGTGTACAGCACTGTATTTACCATCATTTTTAGCCTTAAGCTACTTACAGCAAAGAGAAAGGCATCTACTGCAAAGACAATTTGTAGTACATTTAGTACAGTAAATACAATTAGTGTCATGTAGCTAGTTAGTACCTTTTGTGTAACTACACTGTGAGTAAGACCATGTAATACAGATCTAGTTCTCTGGGTCTTTTCTCCACCTCCAGCCTTGATTCTGGGTCATTCCACCACCACTAGCTTTCTTTCTAGATAGACTTGCCAGCAGGTGTAGATTACTGTATTATCAACATCATTGTTTAAAGATGATCACAGCCTTATCAGAAACTGAAAAATGTTCCAATAATGGCTTTTTGTGGAAAATAATGAATGTTCTTGTAGGCTCTGAATTTATGTGAACCAGTTCTCTTGTACACTGTCTTTAGGTCCCAGACATTATCTTAGACTTTCACTGTTCCTTTATCTGAATTAACAATTATATTGTGACCTCACATTCTCTTGCTGTGGTAATGGCTATGGACTCACAAACAGAACTATGACTTTAGATTTAGAGGAGGAAAAAGCAGGTGGTGGAGTTGAGATAAGAGTCACAAAGATCCTGTTTTCACACAAATGCCTTCAATAATAAAATAATGAGGGGAGATATATTGAGAAAATGTATGAAATGTAATCCAAATTGTATCTGACATTTATATATTTAAGAACATTTTGCAAGATGCTGGAAAATCACTTTGTGTCTCTTCTGTGCTGATGTTTCTGTATGTAGACATGAACAACAATGAAAGTCCCTATTGGTCCAGTACCCCCCCACTCACTCATTAGGTAATTGTCCTTTCCTGAATTCAGTGGAACCCACTGCCTAATCCCACTCCCCTGTATTGCTCCATTGATGTCTGCATCCCTCAGTAATCTTGATCCTGTGCCTGACATTCTAGAGCTGTTCACAGCTTTGCTTCACCCCACTGTCTTCCAAAACATTTAGATTGTCAGGGGGTGTTCCTGAAACCTGTGACAGTGTCACTTAGGGTAAACATGCTTTGTGAATGGCCCTGCATGCCAGTTGCATTCCAACCCCTGTGGCCCCACCACTTTCCTTATAAATTAATATTTGGCAACTGTTTCTGTGGAACATGCTGTGACCACTGCAGTATGGTGCATAGCACTATAGGGTTGCAGAGTTACTAGAAACACTAAGTGGTCCTTGTGACCAACTGGACACAATCTCTTATGACTCTAAATAGGGCCTTTTGTGTACTTTATAGAGAACAACACATGGGTGAGTGTGTGTGACTAGAATTCTGTGCCTACCCATGGTGTGGAAGGCTACATAAATCCTTAGAGCAAAGCTAAGGGGTTTTATAAAAACATCCTATGCTGAGGGTATGTGTAAAATTCTAGTTTACACCCACCCACCCATTTCTTAAAAAAATTAGTGGGGCAGTTGTGTGACTAGTGCTTGCACCACTCATTGCACATTGAGTGACAGGGAGTGATTGCAACTGCCCGGTTTTAACACATAATTGCATCTGGGCAGTTGTAACATATTGTTACGAACCAGTTATCTGAGTAATAACAATGCTCACTAGTAATAATACGTAATTCATGTTTAGTAGTTTAGCTGTTTTCAACCTGTAGAAACCCGTTGAGACTTTAATGTAGAAAGTAAAGCACAATGCCTAAAACGTAACACTCAAAGTAACATAAAAAGAAGTTTGCAGTACTTTTATAGCCCAAAGACAACCCCCCCACCACTGGTTTCTGAACCCCACTGATCAGTGCTGTCTGCAGGCTGTTGTTCCTCCCTAACAGCAGTGGTGTAACCTCCAATCTGCTATACATAGCCTTAGAAGAGGCAAGCTTCACCGATATCCTGTGGGACACAAACTCTTCTGCTATTGCCCAAGGTGTATTAAAAATGGAAGTAGGCAGGGTAGCAACTGCTTCTGACTCAAGTATACCTGGCCATAGAATGTTAAGGTTGCTTCAGGCAGGGCAGTAGCAGCCAATCCAACCGAGAAGTATAGCCTGCTGTAGCTCTATCTGCTGCAACACTGAAACTACTGGGCCATCCTCAACTGAGTCAGAATCAGTCACTCTTCCATTTGCTATGATTTTCAAAATGGCTTAAGTGGTAGCAGGCAACTCTATGCTCCATAGAATGGGAGGGAGGGAGGGCTGGTCTAGAGAATGGCATGTGCAGTTTAATGAAGGCTATCAATGGTAAGTGTCCATCTGCTAGATTGGGAGGGAGAAAAAAAGAGAGATGGAATGGAAGAAGAGCTAGAAAAAGAGAATAGGAAGCATGGTTCAGACAGTAACAGCTAGAAACAAAGTGGATATGTGGAGTACAATTGCTTAAAACAAGGTGGAAGCCAAGGTGGGAGGTGGGAATAACAGCTGGAATTGTTGGGTGATAGCTGGGAATGGATTGGGAGGATAGGAACTGGTAATGAAAGATGAGAGTTATAAACAGGCAGATAAAAGGACAACACCAAAAAAAAGAAGAGTGGGGTGAGAAAGGAAAACAAAGTGAGATGAAAGAAACTAAAGAAAGTGTGCAAATTGCAGGTTCATCAAGATCAAAATTTGTTATCTATGAGTTGCAGTATAAAGAGCAAGACAGGAAACCATTGCCCAGCATTGCTCATAGTCCGTACCATTTGAATTTTGCCTATAATGTTACAGCATTTTTCAAGAGGGAAACTGTGCTCCAACTTCTGCGCTGGATACCTATTAGGTGGTGCACCATTTTCAAGACTGCATTGTTAAACCTGAATTGCACATTTAGGGCCCTCCAAATTTAGATGTTTTATTCAAAAGCCCAGTTTAGACATAGGATGCAGCATTAACACCCCTATGTATTGCCTCTCACAGGAGGCTTCATGGGGGGTGGGGAGCCTGATGAAGACTTCTGTGTGAGGTGATACACAGGGGTGTTAGCACTGCATCCTATATGTGAACTGGGCTTTTGAATAAAACTTCTAAAACTGGACCTACTGGTGTGTGCACAGTTTTTTTTTGCTTGTCTCTACTATTGGCTATAACTGTGGCACCTCTGAAAGCAGTAGTGTGTGTTCCTCCACACACACCCCTGACATGTTTTGGGCTCTAACTACCTAAACGATGTCTTGGTTTGGCATACTCCTGGCCACTTGCTCTGCTTGACTGAGGAGTTGCTACTGGCTATCCTGTGATTTCACCTGAAGCAATTATTTGACTGGGTGTTCTTGTTGTGGCACTGGCTAGTTCAAACTCATTGTGTTTTCATCTTAAACTATCTCTCAGTGGAGGAATTCAAGAAAGGGCTAAAAATCTATTTATGTGCACATGACTTTGGCACACATTCTTTAGAAACTGTTGTCTCATTCGACATTTATTGTATATTGGATTATTCTGTATCTGTATTTTAATGTGTTGTGTGTCTTTTATTGAAGCTCCCTATGACCCTGAGATAGGGCACTACATAAATAACTTTGTTTGCTTCACATCTCTGACACCATTGCAATAAGACAGGTGAACTCTCTTACACTAGTCCCACCTACAATATTCATAGTAACCTAGAAATCTAGACTTTGATGGCAGATAAGGACCGCTTGGTCCACCTAGTCCACCCATGTCCCTACCTACAGGATAAACTGCAGATCCTAGTTAACCAACAGCCTATTTCTTCCTAACCCCCACAAGAATTGCCTTATGTCTGTCCCATTCATTCTTGAATTCTCCCACAGTTTTAGACCCCACAACCTCATCAGGAAGGCTGTTCCATGCATCCACCATCCTCTCTGTGAAAAAAATATTTCCCCACATTGCCCTGAACAGTCCCCCAATCTTCAAATTGTGTTCTCTTGTTCTTGAAAATCTCTTTTTCTGAAAGATGCTGCCCTATTGGACTTTCTTGATTCCACTGAGATACTTAAAATTTTCTATCATGTCCCCCTCTCCCTCCTTTCCTCAAGGGTATACATATTAAGCTACTTTAGTCTCTCCTTGTATGGCTTCTCTTGCAGACCCTGCATCATTTTAGTTGCCGTCCTCTGGACTGCCTCCATCCTGTCTATGTCCTTATGGAGATGAGGTCTCCAGAACTGGATGCAGTACTCCAGATGGGGTCTCACCAACTGTCTGTACAGAAGGATAACAACTTCCTGTTTTCTGCTGCTGATGCCTCTCTCACTGTATATCCCAGTTTCCCCCAGCCCTCCCTACTCATTGTTTGCCAACCTTAAGGTCATCTGATATAACTACCCCAGGTCCTTTTCCATTTCTGTTGTTATTACCCCCCCCCATTGTGTAATCTTGCTGTATTTTGTTTCTCAGGTGCATTATTTTGCATTTCTTTTCATTGAATCCAAGCTGCCGTACTTCTGACCATTCTTCCAACCTTGCCAAGTCCCTTCTCATCCTTTCCATGCCTCCTTGTGTATCAACCCTATTGCAGATCTTTGTGTCATCTGCAAAGATGCATACTTTTCCTTCCAGTCCCTCTGCAATGTCACTTATAAAGAATTAAAATGGACTGGACCCAGTACTGAACTCTGCGGTACCCCACTAGTAACCCCCCTTTCTTCAGAGTGGACTCCATTTACAATTACCTTCTGTGTCCTGTTGTCCAGCCAATGCTTTATCCAGGCTACCAACCTGGGACCCACTCCTAGGCTGGTTAATTTGATTATTAATCTTTTCTGTAGGACTGTGTCAAATCCCTTGCTAAAATCAAGGTAGGCCATGTCCAAAGCCCCTTCCTGGTCTACTAATTTGGTCACCCAGTCAAAGAAATCATTTAGATTCATCTGATACGACCTTTCCACTGTGAATCCATGCTGCCTTGGGTCCTGTGCCCCACTGACCTCTAGGTACTCAACAATTCTTTCCTTCAGAAGTGATTCCATCACTTTCCTTACACTGAGGGCAAACTGACAGGTCTGTAGTTTCCTGCCTCTGTCTTGCTGCCACTTTTGTGAAGGGGAATTACATCCGCCTTCCTCCAGTCCTCAGGTACCACGCCATCCTCCCAAGATTTGTTAAACAGGGTAGTCAGTGGTGTCACTAGTTCTCCCCTTAATTCTTTTAGAATTCTGGGGTGAATTCCATCAGGCCCCATTGCTTTGTCCACCTTCAGTTGTAGGAGTTCTTTCAGAACTCTTTCTTCTGTGAAAGGACTGGGATTGACTCCCCTATCCAGAGTGCTTCTGTTAATTGGATTATTCACCTCTCCTCCTCCTCTTTTGTGAATACTGAGCAGAAGTATTCATTCAGTATCCCTGCTTTTTCACTGTCCCTCTTGCCCACCCACCGTCCATTCTATTCAGCCTCACTATCCTTCCATTTGTCTTTCTATACTCCCTGATGTACCTATAAAAGGTTCTATCCCCCTTCTTAACTGAGTTGTCTATCTTTTTCTCAGTTTGGGCCTTTGCTATTCTGACTTCTTGCCCTGCTACCTTCTGCCTTAACTGGTACAGTTCTCTGTCCTGCTACTTCTGTGTTCCATATACTTCCTAAATGCTATCTTTTTCTCCCTAACCTTCCCCACCACCTCTTTTGAGAACCATAGTGGCTTTTTCTTTCATTTTGATTTGTTTATTTGCTTCACACAAAGGCGTGTTGCCTTTGTGATGCCAGTTTTGATGTTTCTCCATTGGTGCTCCACCCATCCTTCTAGCCTGTTTGCTAGTGCTTTTCGAAGGCACTCTCACATCTTGCCAAAGTCAGCCCTCCTGACATCCAGTGCCCTCACTTTTGTATGGCTTGACTCTGTAGCTGAGTTTATCGTGAACCACACAGTTTGGTGGTCACTTGTTCCCAGATGGCTACCCACTTCTAGATCTGAGATCCTCTCACTGTCCCCATTTGAGAGTATGAGGTCTAAGATTGCTCTCTCATGAGTGGGTTCCAAAACCATATGTCTGAGGCATGTCACCTGTGGAGCATCGATAATGGCCCTGCTTTTGGATGTGGCTGCAGCAAAGGTGCTCCAGTTAACATCTGGCATATTCAGGTCCCCCATAAACAGTATGTCCCTTTTCTCTGCTATCCTAAGGATGCCTTCTATCATATCCCTGTCCATTCCCTCCCCCTGAGATGGGGGTCTGTATACAACCTCTGTGCAGATTGTGGTGCCATTTCCAGTCTCTAAGGTCACCAACAGTACCTCCTCTCCTCCCTGTTTACTCTTTTGTTCAATTGCTTTTATCCCTTCCCTTACATAGAGAGCTACTCCTCCCCATCTTCTACCCTCCCTATCTCTCCTGTAGGTTGTCTACCCTGGTATGTTAACACCCCAGTCATGGTTCTCTGTGTACCATGTTTCTGTGACTGCTACAATATCCAGGCATCCCTCTTCCATCAAGGCCACCAGTTCAGGGAGCTTGTTGCCTAGACTATGGGCATTGGTACTCATTACCCTCCATTTCTTAATGGCCTTACCCCTTCTTGCCCACCCCTGTCCTTATTGCCTTTGTCATTTTCACCATTTACCCCTGCTCTTCACCCTACTGACATCTTTATCTTGGTACTTACCTCACTTACTACCCTGATTTTTTAGGAGGGGATAGGATTTCCCTGCTCTTTTCCACTGCCTCCCCCCTTGGCTAGTTTAAATGCTTGCCAATGAAGCATTTAAACCTATCACCTAGGATCCTGGTTCCCCTCCTGGACAGATGCAGACCATCGTGCCAGTATAGGCCTGCATCACTCCAGGTGGACCCCCAGTCCCCAGTGAAGCCAAATCCCTGAGCTCTGCACCAGTTTTTCAACCACTGATTGAATTCCCTGGTGTGGAGCACCCTAACCTCACCCATGCCATAGACAGGCAGCAGCTCTGAAAACGTTACCATGCATACTACTTGTCTAAGGCCCCTCCCCAGCTCCACAAATTCTTCCTGCACTGCTCTGATCCCTTTCTCAGCCAGGTCATTTGTCCCTAGCTGGACAATGACATCAAGTTCCTCTTTCATGCAGTTGCTCCAGTGATCCTGAGGATTCGCTCCCTGTTCCTACAATCCTTGGTGCCAGGCAGGTGCCTTATCTCCCTCTCCCCTTCCTCCCCAGTTCTACCCCCCATAACAATGAAGCCCCCCAACAGGAGTTGTTCCCTTCCCCTGTGGAGTCCCATGCCACCCTCCTGTATGTGTCTTTTGTGGAGGTTCCCAGCATCCCGCTTGGTCTCCACTGTGGGTGCCTCCGTAGAGGAACCACACTTTGCCAGAATGGCATATGAATTGTGGAGATGTAGAACTGGAGGGATGTGCCTCTGTTCCACCATCCTCATCCTCCCTAAGCCCACTGTGGTCCAACCACTCCTCTTTCTTGGCAAACTCTGAGGCAATGGCAGTGGCCCTGGTGGTCCCTGGGTGGGAGAGGAGGTCCTCCAAATCCTGGCCAACTCAGACTGGAGATGAGCAACCTCCTCCCTCATCCCAGAAAGGTGCCTGCAAATGGGACAACACCGCATCTTCCAGAACATCTCCCAGAAGACTGCTGCTCCATAGCCACTGCACTGTACCACTCCCATCATGTCTTATTTCTGACCCCTTAACTGTTGTGTTGAGTGCTTACTCTTTCCTCTGTGTATTTATTTATTTATTTTTTCTCCCTACTTACTTACTGCCTCTGTGCCATTTAAGCTCCTGATATCCTATTCTGAGACAAGAAGTTCCTATATTTCTCAGTAGTCTCCTTATTTGCTCAGTCAGACTTCCAGCAACTGGGGGGGGGGGCTACTTTTTTCCTTCTAGGATGGTGAGTCTTTTGTGGCTCTGTGATCACTCACTTCCTGCTCCCAAACAGGAAAGTTCCTGTTGTCAGTCAAATCCTGTGCCTATAAAAGTAGAACTGGCTTAGGGTGGGTGGGGGGTGGAGCGGAGGGAAGGAGGGCAATATAGTCCCAGTAAAGAAGTATAGTTATAACAGAAATATAGAATTTGATGGCAGATAAGGACTGCTTGACCCACCTAGTCTGCCCAGCAGCTCCTTCCTCTTGTTGTTCCCTGTCTGTTCTCTGGCAGAAGCTATCTAGGACAGTTTTTAAAATCTGGCTTTAACCTTGCTTTACTAGCTAAGCCACTCTCACTACTTTACAGTTTTTTCTATATTTAGTTAATTCACAGATAACAGTTCCCTTTAGCCGCCTGAGACACCCCCTAGGCAACTGCACAGATAACAATTCACTTCATTTTGGCTTTCATATTTCACATTTAGTTGTGCACCTGAACAATTTATTTAAATGCAGCAAAGTGGGTATGGAGAAGGACAAGCTGCTCAGGTGACCAAGTTAATGCTGGAAAGCAAAAAAAAAAACAACAAAAAACTGTTTTTTTGGGCTTTACCTCAGGAAAAAAAATCAGGACTTTATCAATAACAGGTTTGATTTTAAAAAGTTAAATGATGCTTTGCCTTGAATGAGTTTGTTTTCCTTATTCATACACTGACATTTTTTCCCCTTAACTAAACATTCTTTGTTCTTTCTTTGTCAACTTTGTGAAAACATGCAGCCTGATAATCCAAGACAGAAAGATATACCTCATAAATCATCATCAGAGCCTACAGATAAAATAAAGAAATGAGCACACAGCTCAGGGGAGACTGAAGGGCTTCAAACTGGACATATTACTTGGCAGGACAACTATCACAACACTGAGGAAAAAAAAGCTGGAATTCTTGAAAAGGATATATATACACAGATGCCACCTGTGCCCACTAAATTATGTCAATTTGTTCAGATGATAAAAATGGTTGGTGGTCAAGACTTTTTGTGGAAAATAAATTAACCACATTTTAGTGGGAAAAATAGCAATAATTTGGAAAATATTGGAAAGTATTGTTATTAATGGTAGTTCAATTTCTGACTGATTAGCTAGGGCCATCCTATTTAATCAAACTTGTGTTTATTTGAATTGCTATAAAAAACCTTTATGTCAGGCTTGAACTTGAAATCAGTGAAATTGTACACACATCCTAATTTCCATCTGAAACTACTGTCTACAAATGAAGTGTTTGACTTGTTGTTGAACACTATGGCTGATACTTCTGCTTTGCTGGCATCAGTGGCATTGAACCAAGACTTACTAAATTATCTGCTTCTTTTTTGGTGATATCTGCTCCAGTAGTGGAAATATTTCATTTTTCATTTTTTACAGAGTCCATACCTGGCTGCCAGAAACTGATAAAAAGTAAACCACTTCACAAAAGCAGTTCCACACTGTTAGAAAATTACAGATCCACCATATTTCTATCCAGCCCATTTTGGGCATGACACAGTAAAGATTAACACATACAGTAACTAACTGCAGACATACGTGGACTCCCATGTCTTTTAGTAGGTAACCAATATGGATTTAAGGAAGATTGTGTCACATTGACAATTCTGGTCAATTTAATGAATGATAGTCTTGTGCTCTGGAGGATGTTTTTCTAAATAGGACAATATCTGTGGACTTGACCAAAGCTTTTAACTTAACAGATCATTGTATCCTGCTAAATAGACCAAGGAATCTGGGTTTCAAAGAGTTGATCTTATCAATGGGTAAGAGTTATCTCAGCTTTAGATCAAAGATGGCTCAACTTGATTGCACCTCGTCTTCTCCTTTGAAGGTCTCAAGTGGGTCCACAAGGCCCAATTTGGTTCCTGTTTTGTTCTCACTATCAATTCTTTATCTATTTGTTATGGTTCTTCAAGGACACTGCTGTACATGGATAATGACATTTATTACAGGTACTCCAACAATACTGGTGAAGTTAATCAGAGTTTAAGTCATGAGTTTGCATCATTACCAAATTGATTTATGTAGCCTGAGCTTATATTGAATATAAAGAAAACCAAAGCTATACTATTTGGATCTTAATCAGAGTAAACACATTGAGGAGCACCTTTAAAGTATGCCCATTGATGGCTGTAAACTGAATGCTGTAAACAGCTTTAAATACTGGGGGATCCACCTTGATCCCTGTTTGTGTTTTTTTCCCTTTTTTCCATATTGCTTTTTCCCTTCTGGGCAGCTAGCAGGCACAAATTGGGCTATCTCACTTGACAGGCTAGATTCAGCCCATAAGCACATCTCTGCTTGACCATTGCAACCACCCAAGGCAGTTCCCCCACAGACCCACCCCCTCAGCAGGGTCAGGGAGGAGAGGACCAACCGCCCCTCTGTTAAATAGTCCAGATTTCCCAGGGTGGAGCCATGAGTCGGGAGTGTGATCAGGGCTTCATAATGCCTGCTTGCTTCTCATTTTCTGTTTTCTCCCTTTCCTCTCCCCATTGCTGTGGCACGCATGTCAACATGCACATGTGGAGGTGTGCGCACTTTGTGGCGCCCTGCAGCACCCTCCCTGCTTTTGGTGTCCCAGACCCAGACTACCACCAGGCCTCCACTTTGTGGCAGTCATTCAGCAGGATCCTCAATCCACCCTCCCTGAGAGAGGAGAACAGTCCTCTGGATACTCAATCCTCTCCCTCCCTAGTTGACCCCTGATGACCCAAGTCTGCTTCCAATCCCAGGTCACCAATGGGGCAGGTGGTAAGGCACCCAGCACCTCATCCCTCCACACCACTGGGCCAGCTACCTGTTTGTGTTTAAAAATTACCTGGACAAGTGGCTTCCTGATGGCCAGTGGAAGCACTAAGTGCTTACATAGAAACATAGAAGTTGATGGCAGAAGGAGATCGCTAGGTCCATCTAGTCTACCCATTTGTTTTAGACCTATTTTAACTCTCTAGTTACCCTATGTAGCCAGGGCTTTCTTGTGTCTATCCCATGCATTCTTGAATACCCCAACAACCTCTTGGGCAGGCTGTTCAAGGTGCCCACCACTCTCTCTGTGAAGAAAAACTTCCTGGTGTTGGTAGAGAACCTCCCTCCTTGCAGTCTGAGATCATGTCCCCTGGTCCTGCAGTCCTTCTTGAAGTGAAAAAGTTCCTGTGCCTGTACCTTGCTAATGCCTTTTATGTACTTGAATGTTTAAATCATGTCCCCCTCTCTCTTCTCTTCTCTTCTCTTCTCTTCTCTTCTCTTCTCTTCTCTTCTCTTCTCTTCTCTTCTCTTCTCTTCTCTTCTCTTCTCTTCTCTTCTCTTCTCTTCTCCAGGGAGTACATATTCAGTTCTCTATGTCTTTCCTTATAGGACATATACTGCAGACCCTGAATCATTTTTGTCACCTTTCTCTGTACTGTTTCCACTCAGTGAATGTCCTTCCTGAAGTGAAGCCTCCAGAATTGGACTCTGTATTCCAGATGAGGCCTAACCAGTGAGCTATACAGTGGTAGTACCACCTCTCTCCTCCTGCTCATGATTCCTCTCCCAATGCAGCCCAGCATTCTGTTGGCCTTCAATGTTGCCTTCTTACATTGCTTACTAACCTTCAAGTTGTTTGAGATTATGATTCATAGATCTCATTGCTGGTTTGAGGCCACCAATCTTTCACCTCCGAGGTAATACTCCTTTCTTGGATTTTTCTTTCCTATGTGCATGACCTTGCACTTTTTGGCATTAAATCTCAGCTGCCACACTCCAGACCATTCTTCTAGTTTCTTGAGGTCAGCTTCCATCTGGCTCATTCCTTCTGAGGTGTCCACCTTGTTACATAGCTTTGTGTCATCTGCAAACAGACGCACCTTCCCTTCCAGTCCATCAGCGATGTCTGCTATAAAAACATTGATGAGCAGAGGCCCTAGCACTGAGGCCTGGGGCACCATGCTGGTCACCCTGCTTTGCATCGATTGCATTCCATTAACCTGTACCCTCTGGGATCTGCCTTGTAACCAGTTTTGTACCCATCTGACTACTTCTGAACCAATCCCTGTGTGATCAAGCTTCTTTACCAGCCTTCTGTGTGGAACCAAGTCAAAGGCCTTACTAAAGTCTAGGTAGACCACATCTACTGTCCCACCATCGTCCACTATTTTTGTAGCGTAGTCAAAAAACTCGAGGAGATTTGTCTGGCATGACCTACCTACTGTGAAACCATGCTGTTTAGGGTCTTGTTGGCCGCTAGTTTCGAGGAATGCTATGATCCTCTGCTTGAGTAGTGTCTCCATTAGCTTCCATACTATAGATGTAAGGCTCAACAATCTGTAATTGCTAGCCCCTTCATAACTCAATCAATCAATCGATCTTTATTTTACCAGGCTAAACACTATTGAGTGAACTTATTTTCAAGGTGGACCAGGTAAGTTAAGATAAGTATAAGGTACAATAAGAAAACAATATACATAATGCAGAATATGGGTACAGAGGATGAAAACATAACAATGTGAGGCTTATACAACAGAGAAATCTGGAGAACAACAGTCTGAGAAGGCAAAAAGTCTATAAAAAATATGTACAAGGTACTTGCAATTTACAATATATACAAATTCCTACAGGCAGTACTATAAGAGATCCTTGAGGCAACATATAAATAAATACTAGGTTACCCATTGAACACCTTACATATGGGGAGGGAAGAGGAAGTGGGGACATTATGCATAGTAGGAGGGAGGAGGAAAGAGCAGGATGCAAGAGGACACAGGAGGAAGAAGGAGATACAAAGCGAGGGGAGGCACCAACTTTACTTAGCGAGGATGGTGTCAAGTGCACCATGGGAGGCAACTGCAGACAGGTAATGCCAGGCCACAATCAGGGGAAGTATTTACATGCCTCCTTAATAGATCATTAATAAAGTGTCTTGAATGAGGCAAGGGAGATAGAGTGGGTCACCTTAAGAGTTTTTTGCAATTTATTCCACAGTTGGGGTAGAGAGAAACTTATTGAGGACCTACCAAATCTTGATTTGACCTTAGGTATGGATAAGATGATATAAGTGGAGCTTCTCAATGCATATTTGCTTATTGTACCTAGGGGTAGATAGTCAGCTATGTACATAGGCAGTTTCTTTGTGATTACTCTATAAATCCAGAAGGCAACATTTCTTTGCCTTCTGAAAGTGAGACATGACTAGCCAACTAAGGTGTAGAGAGAGCAGTGATGCGTAGAATATGGCACACCAGAGCTAAATCTTATGGCTCTATGGTACAGCACATCAAGTTTGGCTAATGCACATGCAGGAGTTTGGCCATAAAGGAAGTCACCATAGTCCAGAATCGATAGGAAGATGGATTGGACCAGCCTTTTTTTAGCATCCTGAGTCAGCAGGTGCTTGATCCTATAAAACAGGCCAGGTCTCTGCTTAAGCTTTTTTATTTCCTTGATATGAAGAAGGAAGGAGAGATTATGGTCAATCCAGACCCCCAGATACTTGAAATTGGGTACAAAGTCTAATGATTTACCTAGGAGAGTAGTAAGCTTTGGTACGAATCCTAGGGTAGCAGGATTAGGGGTATAGATTAGGGGAGAAAGAAACATCACCTTAGTTTTTTTAGCGTTCAAAAGAAGCTTCCTGTTCAGTAGATTTAATTGGAACTGCTTGAACTCCTGCTGTAAGTCAGAGCAGGCTGCTTCAGGGGTAGGTCTGCTAATGTAAAGGACAGTATCATCTACGAAAAGATGAATATTTGAGTATCCCCCCGAGTCCATACTATTAATGTAGAGTGTGAAGAGCAGCGATCTCAATATGGAGTCTTGTTGGACACCCCTGAACAAGGGTTTCAGCAATGAGAATTCCCCTTCTGATTTTACCTGCAGAAGATTACCTACAAGGTAGTTTGGGAACCATCTCATGGAAGGGGGGTCAAGGCCAATTGTACGGAGACTATGTAAAAGCAGGTCTTGGTCAACTGTGCTGAACGCCTGCTTATGTCGAGGAATACTACACATCCAAAGTTTTTGTTATCAAGTCTGCCCCACCAGTCATTATTCACCTTTGCAAAGGCCGAAATTGTACTGTGTCATGGCTTAAATCCTGATTGCAGAAGACTAAGCAGATTTGAGGAGTCCAGGAACATCCTAAGCTGTGTACTAACTATTTTCTCCAACATTTTAAAAAGGATAGGGAGAAGGGAAATGGGTCTATAGTTCTTCAGATCTCCTGGATCACCAGATTTGTAGAGAGGGCTCACATGGGCAGTTTTCCAAATGTGTGGGATTTCACCTTGCATAAGTGATAGGTTGAAGAGGTGCATAAGTGGCGGAACCAGGATGTGGCGACTACGTTTTAGGAAGTATGGGTCAATTAAGTCTGCGCCTGCACTCTTCCTACAGTTCAGTTGTAAAATAAATCCTCCACTTCTTTCAGAGATACAGGCTGAAAGGTGAAGGCTGTGGCATTCACAGAGACGTTAGTGTCCAGTTTTGCTGGATCCTGCAGACCAAGTTGATAGCGGAGGTTACTGGCTGGGGAAGTATCAAATGCAAGGTCTGCAGTGGCAAAGAGGTTATATGGAAGGTCAAGGATTGTATGTTTATTGGTCACCTTGGTGGAACCAGAATTGATTTTACCAGGCAGAGAGTTAGAAGATGCATGGCCTTCTATCTCCTTGAGCGTCTTCCAGAATTTGGCAGAACATCTGAAGGAAGAGTCCAGTTCAGTGTGGAAATAATTTGTTTTAACCTCTCAGATCATCTTCATACTACTGTTCCTAACCATCCTAAATGCTGTCCAGTCTGGTGAAGTTTTGGATCTCTGAGCTTTTTTCCATAGTGAATCTCTATAAAGCAATGCAGCCTTCAACTCTGCTGTAAACCAAGTACAGGACATTTTCTTTGTTCGGCTTTTAACCAGGGGTGAATGCTTATCAATTACCCCGAGGACAATTTTCTGGAAGATATCATACACAGCATGCACTGTTTTGGCTAAATAGAGGTGCTGCCACTTAAATGAGTTCTGCAGGTTGAAAAGAAATGACCGGGAGTCCAGATTTGGGTGATTCTTCTTGAAGGTATATTTGGAGGTGGAGAATGTTTTTGTTATAGCTCACACACAGGCAATGTAACAATGGTCGCTGGTGTCAATGCAGAAGACACTAGCATGAGTAAATAGGTGAGCTCTATTTACTAAAATAAGGTCTCATAGGGTGCTAGTACTCATTTTTCTTTGGGTGCATTGCTTCCGAGATAAGTTGGGATAATCCAAAAGAATCACAGATGTCTTTGAGAGGATTTGAGGCACTGGAAAACCAATTGAGGTTAAGGCCACCTATAATAATGACCTCTGAGAACAGTCCACCCAAGGTGCTACTTAAATGTTTTAGTAACTGTAGTCCCACCGAGGGGGGCCAATAGCAGCCTATGACGTAGAGCTCAGCCTTGAACATCAGACTGTCAAATTCTTTGGGAACTGATGTGGAATCCAAGACAGAGGTAACAAGTTTGTCATGCAAATATATGGTTACTCCTCCTCCTCCCCGGTCTGCCTATGAGATCTGAAAATGTTAGAAGATGGGATGTTAACCTCTGAGGCTAAGGTGCCAGGTTTGAGCCAAGATTCAGAGACCACTAGAACAACTGGACTGGTATGACACATCCAGGTCTATATATATTCAAACTTCTTAAGGAGACTACAGGCATTTACATGCAGAAAACTCACACCTTTAATACAGTCTAAGTCTGCAGGAGAAGATAGCCCAGCTAGTGAGCCAGGGTTCAGCTCAACAATGCCAGAACACAAAAGCAAAAGTAGTAAGAGTTTTTTAATTGCTCCTATAATCAGTCTATGGTACCTAATCCACTTCCATTTGCAGAGATGTTCATGAACATTGGGGGGGGGTCACAAGGGCAACTGCCAAGAGAACCCATTGTTGTATAGATAAGCACCCTAGCCATAAAAGGCATAGGATTCCAAAGTTCAGGGCTTGGCAAAAATGAAGCCATGCCCAAAGTGAGTTTCATGGCAAGGGTTCCATCACACCATGGTGGCTGTACAAGACTATTCAAGGTTTCAGATTCATCTAACATAACATACTAACATACTAGGCACCAGCAGAGTAGGCCCATTGGTCTATCAAGTCTGTTTGTGCTTCTGGACCCTGATTGGGTACCGTAGCCCTCTATCTGTCTCCTTCCACTGTTATTCCATCCATCTCCATCTCCATCTGCTAAGTTATAATTAATTCTAGGGCTAACTAAGAGTAGGCTCAGCCCTAGGGAGTAGCGACTAGATAGTGCAAATTGCTTCATTTCTGGGGTAGTGGGGGTAGGTAGAGTCCTGGGGGATAAAGATGTAGATCCTTGTTATCTGTTGTCCAAGACACCACTCTTTAAGCATTTCATGAATAGAAGTGCAAGAGGGGCTGCTAATTCTGCCCCCAGTTCCTTAAGGATTCTGGGATGCATCTCATCTCGTCCCATGGCTTTGTCTGTTTTTAGTTTATTTAGTGCCTCCCTTACTTTGGCTTCTGTAAAGGACTCGTGTCTACCACTGGTCCTGGACTGTTGTGTTTTTTCAGGGCTGTGCCATCCCCTGGGTCCCCTTTGATAGACACAGAGCAGAAGTATTTGCTGAGGATTTTGGCTTTGCCTGGGTCATGTTCAATGCATTTCCCTTCTCCAGTAGCAATCTTTATTATCCCCCTTTTGCCTTCCTACATTCCCTAATGTATCTAAATAATGATTTGTCTCCTCTGCCAACAACCCAGGTTTGGAATGGGTCTCCGGGAGTTGGACTGGGTGACCAGGGGCTGGGATAGTACTGTCATGTGGCAGTTCCCCCAACCTGGGGAAGGAGGGAGAGAAGTGCTCATTTCCAGCACCATACTGACCCCTGGGGTGGCCCACAGAAGCTTGTCTCTCCTGCAGAGCATCACTACACATGTTTAAGGGGGTTTAAGGGGATGTGTGTGAGTGTGCACAACCTATCCTAGGTGTCAGGGAGGGGGAAATGGAAAAACTGGGGAGAAAAATCATGTCTCCTTGCTACTACATATGACAGCCACTGGTACACTTGGGCCTCACACCATGTGGATCTCCCACTGGCTTAATGGTGGGGAGAGTGGCAGGTGGGCATAAGAGGTCTCTGGGTCAGAGTCCTGATGGCCAGTAGAAGGCAGTGTCAGGAGCAAAAAGCTGACCAAATAAAAATCACCTGGACCACCTTACCATCAAACTACATAAAAAACAGGTTATTTTGTGGCATCACGAGTTGTCTTAATGAGGAAGCTTGCTTAGCCATAACAAATCACAGGCTTTTTCCTCTTCTGGACTATGGTGCTGTTGTTTTTCCCTCGTTGTCCAACAGGAATGTGTCTACTTTGAAAATATTTATAATGAAAGAGAACATTTTGCCCTTACTGCTGACAGAGAATGCATCTTTTATGATCTACAGTGACCTTGGATTACTTTCCCTAGATGCAAGATTAAAATATTTACTGAGTAGCACTATTTATAAATTCCTTGCTTCTGGCACTCTTATGTGTTTTTCTAGCCTGCTCTGCTTCTTTGAAAGATCACAGAATCTATGATGCTCAACAGCTAATTTACCATCAACTCCTTTGTGCAAAACTTCAATGGGATAGTGCTCTTTTTGTATAAATTGCTCCCACACTCTGGAATACTCTGCTGGTTTGTCTGAGGGAGGCTAAATCTTCCCAGTCATTTAAACATGTATATAAATGGTGTCCATTTGGCCAATGTAAATACCAGCATTTTATATGAATTGTAATGTATCTTGTGACCTCATCTGTACTTATGAATATGTTGTTTCTGTACTTGTCCAGGTCACCTCTGTAAATTAACTTTGTCCTAATAATTTCTACCTAGCCAGTTACCAAAGTTCAAATAAATAAATAAAAATAAATATAACTGATTTCATTGTAAGAGGCCAGGCCTGCAACCTTTGTTTATCAATTACAGTACTATGGATCCATATCATAACGGCAACCGCTAAACAGCAACTGCTGTCAATGTGAGTGTATATCACCAAAAATCAAAAATGGCAATATACACTCCACTGAACACAAACACAACTACAAAAACTTAGATGTTATACAGCACAGAAGTTTTACCTACTGTAAATGTGGAGGGCTGCAGCCCCGTATCCTCTATATTTGAATAAGCAAGTTCAGGGGGCACATGTCAGGGAAGAGGAGAAACTCAATCAGGGATGCAACTTGGAGAGGAAGCCACAACCTGGGAGGAAAGGAACACTGGGCAGACAACCTGGGGAGTGTGGGTCAACAATATCAGGGAACGGACCATCTCATATTGCAAAAAAAAATTATGCAAACCTCCAAATATAATAAAATAATAAAGCCCATGACCTGACCTGAACCAGGGTCCACAAACATTCCAATCCATGACCCTACCCACTACGCCATATGAGTAGCTTAGCAACACCTCCTCCAACAAACCCTCTTCACCTACTCTATCTAATGCTCCCTAGCTATTCATTCACTATTTCCTCACCCTTCCCTACCCTCGCTATGCTCTCATGGTCACTATCCTTACAGGTGCACAAATTGAGTCATTCAAAATTGAGCCGCTCAATTTGAGTCACCCCCATAACTGGATACCCAGTAATATACTTGATTTTTTTTTCATTTACCAACAATACTACCAAATACTTAAAATGCATCACAGATAATGAGGGTGGAATATATAAAACAGGAAAATTCCAAACATCAGTCAATCTTGGATGCTAAAAACCTGTCTCAGAGCATCCCCAATGGCTTCCCAAAAAGTACAACTCACCAGTCATGATAAAAAGATATGTACCTGAGATAGTTGAGGTTTCCCACAATTACTCCAATCAGCATTCAAATTAGAAGAAGAGTACAGTATTTAAGCAACTTAATGGGGGTCAAGAAAAAATAATTTCAATTTTCCTGATTACATTTTTCCAACTATAGGAAGAAGAAATGAGTTGTGATGTTGATAAAAATAACAGACCAAGTATTAACAGGAATAGCAACACCAAGATCACTTTCTCATTGCAGCCAAATATAGTCAGTAAATAGTGGTATTGTAAATCAAAATTTCACCAGCAAAGTTGGTGCCTTTGCATACTCTTATGGCCCACCTCCAACTTCACCCAGCAAAGTTTTCTTTCATTTAAAAAGCACAACAAATGCCTGAAAATGTTCAGTCCACTCTAAGTACATCCTTACTCTCTTCCTGCCCCAGACCAAATTAAACATAACCTTCACCCTTCTCCCAAATAGATACAATGCCACTCTGCTCTGCCAGCCCCAGTGAAGTTATTTCCAACAGCTTGTACCCAAGCAGTTATCCTTCCCCCCACCTTCATAGCAGTCTTCCCAATCCCACCCTCATTCCTCCAAATGCTATTCAATAAAACATAGTAACCCCTGTCCCCCAAGCTTGAGACATCCAGTCCCCCTATCTCCACCATGCCACAACTGATATGGTGCAGACAAGTCTGGTCAGCATAAAATGGTATACCGTTATTACAGCAACAATGGTACACTGAATCCCCTGCAGCGAAACCTCCAGCCCACCTATATTGACAGTGACAGGGGTTGTGCATTGAGACACTGCAGGGAAACAAGTGTAAATATCTAACTGCACTGTTGTGTGACATGGAGTTAAATATCTTTAGTAGAGAGGGTGTGGGGGGTGTGTGCGGGGGGCACGGGCCCCCCGCATTGTGCATTGCAATCATGCTGGTCGGTTTGGGGTCACATTGCAGTTGTGGATGTCCGTGGGTTTCTGTCGTGGTTGAGGACGTTGATGTTTTTGGTGTCATGCTGGCATCATAGATCCACATAAAGTGAATTAAGCTGAATAGGGTGACTGGCACAAAGTCCTTCCCACCCTCTCAACCAGATGCTATCATAAGGAATGAAAGAACATTTGCTAATGGAACTGTGTGCACTTTTTTCATTGATATGGTGGCAGATAACGCTGACAGGAAGGACTCTGTTCCAGTTGCCTTATTGAATGTACTTCATTTCATGCTGATTAGACTGGCATGGGGTCATTATGTCGCACAACATAATGCCTCATGGCACAATCGTGCTGCGCGATTGATACCATGAGGCATATATTTTTTGTTCTGTGGAGGCTCCACCCCCACAGTCCCCGTTATGGGGGGGCTGCACCCCAGACCCCCCCACTAAAGATTCTCAACTCTGGGGGTGTCCAACTCAGAGTGCACACAAGTCTAGGTACTTCATTATGCCACACGCTATTATGTTAAAGTACATTATGACCTGGTATGGATTAGACCTGCCTTTAGGCCATGCCCACACTGGAGTTCTTATATTGTTACCAACTGTCTGTAATGCTATAAGAATGCAAAACATGGTTTGTATCCACATTGGTAATGTTGTAAAACTGTGTTTCAAAAACCAAGTTTAAATCCTAATGAAATTAGGGTTTCAGCTTGGTTTTGAAAACAGATTTAAACCTAGCGTGGTAACATTACCTGTGTGGATGGGAGTTGCTACTGTGCTGCCTCTTCATTGTTCTCCCATGGCCAATTATGCCAGTCCTGATCCTGTGTACATTCCTGCTGGCCCCAGGTAATGTTACCCTGGTGGGGGACCAGAACAGAGTGTAAAAGTTCAATCCACCAGCTCGGCAGTATGGCAAGATGCCTTGCAGCACTTAATGTGCACATTTGAGTTCCCTGCTTGAATGTGCTAGCTGGCTGCGGCCAGCTCAAATGTTGTAAGCACTGTGGTGCTCAAATGTTACAGTCACTGTAGCTGCTCTGCCAAGCATTCCCTGTGTGTGCTCCGATCCCCAGGACTCAAAAGGTATAAGTGGGGGTCTGGAGGCACACAGAGAGGGGGAGAAATAAAACTTTAAACTAGTGCTCTTAAGTGCTATTACTTGAAAGAATGGCTACCACTTTAAGATCAGCCAAGACTGCTGTGTGAATGAAAAGCCCTGCTTGTTGCTTGGAGGGACAGTGCTACAGCACTAGCAACAGGCAGTGGGAGTTCCTGTTCATGTCCACTCTGCCACTGGACAGTAGGGCGGAGAAACATCTACTAATCCATAGGGCAAATAAACTTAAAACCACACTGTTTGCTTGCAAAAAGACTTTAAAGTTGGGACACTGTATGAACTATTTGGGTAGCAGCCATATTCATCACCTGTGACCCCTGCAGCCACCAATCACAATTCAAGGAGCCATGGATGACTTGGCAATGACTCCTGAGAAGAGTGTAAGGACTGTGCTCTTGGTGCCCTTTCAGCTGTGCAATCAGGCATTGAGTGGACTTAATACATGTTAATTCAGGAGATGGAGAGCTGTGTTCAACCAATCAGATGCAGTCATATCCCCCAGACATTGGGGAACCCTACAGTTCAGGGCAATCTGGCTGAAGATCTCTATGAGACAGGAGGACTTGGACTGTGCCTCAGGAAAAGTTTGGAAGTCAGTCTAAGGCTTCCACATCTGCCAGCTAGGAGACTTAACCAAAGCATTCCATAATCTGGAATGCCAGAGTTAAAGTGTGCAAAGAATTGTTGAAAACCCTGAAGCATCCTCAGAAAAGAGCTCAGCCTGGGAAGAAGGTTGGACTGTGTTTTGTCAGGAACCTAAAGTGTTCATCTGGGTTTCCACAACCAGAATCAGGAGGTGTCTACAGAGCTTCCCATTGGCTGAGGGAGCCAGAAAGCTATTCGTGGTTTGAAACCTGAGATTCTGAAAACCACCTGAGAGACTATTTGCAACCTTTAGCCTGGAGGTGAGACAGACGTGTTTCCAGAGGTGCCTGTGTATGATGCTAACAAAGATAGTAAAAGGCTGATTGATTCCTGAGCCCCAGGATAGGAGTCACTGCCAGCAGAGGATGGTCTGGGGAACTGGCCAGCTGGTGTCACTGCTAGGCATTACCCATCGTTTTCCCCCTGAGGTTAGACATCTGGACACTTGGAGGAGGCATGTAGCCCTGCTCCCCAAAACTGGCCTGTTCCAGTAATCTTGATTAAGCAGCCCAAAGAGTGACAAGCTGTTAGGCTGCCATATTGCAGAAAGGTGACCCAGAGCCAGAATCCTTCTACAGCCAAGGAAGCTGAATCTCTCTTCCACTGCCTGAGTCCCAGCTCACCTGATTGATCCGGTTACTGTGGTCCAGACCATGTATAAACTGTGCATCAGAACCATGAATAACCTCTGGGACTGTCCTGCATCTGAGGAGTGTACATAGTTTTTTCACAAAAGCACCATTCGTTTTTCATTCTAAACCCTAAAGTGCACCAATGCTGGCCACCCAGATGCACTATTCAGGCTTCCAACTATACCACCTGAGTACTCAGACTGAGTCTAGGGGAGACACTGGTACAAGTGGGGGAGTCGGCCATATGGTGTGCATGCTGTTTGGGGGTGGGCACTACTGTTATTATTATAATACATGTTAATTCAGGATAAACTGCTATTATTGCCAACCTTATTGGTACGGCTGATCTGGCTTGCATCACCGAGACCTGGCTGGATGAAAATTCTGGCCCTATAGTGGAGGCCATGACTCCAGCTGGGTACTCTGTGTTACACCGCCCGAGATTGGACCGCAGGGGCGAGGGGGTTGCAGTCTGTTTTAAGACCGAATTGGGCCTCTCAAATGTGGTAGTGGGTGAGACCGAGTCCTTTGAGTGCACAGTTGTAGCAGGTCTAGGCATTCGAATCGTTCTCATCTACAGTCCACCTGGAGATGGGAAACGTTTCTTACAGGAAGTGGCAGACTTTCTCGTCGACATGTCATTTGAGTCACCCAGATTGACGGTGCTGGGTGACTTTAACGCCTGTGTCGACGATGAACTCTCATAATTTGGTAAACACTTTCTCCAACTAATGTCTTCTTTGGGCCTTACACAGGTAGTTTCCACTGCTACACATAAATCTGGGCACTCTCTCGACTTGGTCTTCCTTCTTGGGATCGATGCATCCAATATGGGGGTGGAACCAGTCGTTTGGTCTGACCACCACATCGTGAGGCTCAATTTTTGCACCCCCCCGAGAAGGCCAGCCCCTGTGGAGATGGTCAGGTACTGCCCATTACAGAATGTTACTCCACAAGGCCTGGCAGCGGTACTTGACCTATCATCCCTCGTGTGGGCGGGCAGTAGTCCAGAGGCGCTCGTATGGGCCTATAATGAGGCCATTACGGTTGCCCTGGATTCTATTGCTCTTGTTCGCAAGCGCCCTCTTTCCCATCACCCCAGGGCCCCTTGGTTTGATGGGACTCTGAGGGAGATGCAGAGACAAGGGTGAAGGTTTGAGCGTTGCTGGTGCAAGTCCGCCCTTGATGCCGACCGTCTTAGATTGATTGAACATTATACTAGCTATCAATCTGCAATCACCTATAAGAAGGCAGAATTCCTGTCCAGGGAGATTGCAGTTGCTCAGAATCGACTGGCTCAACTGTTCCGACCTGTAGACAGACTGTGCAACCCAGCCTGTCTGCAAGTTAGGAAAGCCTTTTCACAAATTGAATGCGATGAGCTTGCTTGATACTTTGCAACATGGTGGCTTGACATCAGGGTGGACTTGTGTCCAACAACCTCTAAGGGTGATGTGGTGGATGTGCAGAGACAGGACCGCTTCTCCTGGAGTTCCTTTTGTCGACCTGAGTTCGTGGATAAGTGAGGATCATCCACAGTGTGCGCCCCTACAAGCTGCGGCTTGATCCTGGACCCACTACCCTAATTCTGGGTTGTGTAGACATCATAGGTCCAGTTCTGGTGCAATTGTCTGGTGCTCCTTGGAGTCAGGTGAGTTTCTAGCTCCCTGAAAGAGGCGGTGGTGACACCTCTCTTGAAGAAAGCTTCCTTGGACCCAGATTCTTTTTCCAGCTATCTACCCATCTCTAACCTTCCCTTTATTGGGAAGGTTATTGAAAAGATCATAGCTGCTCAATTGGATGACCATTTAACCAACCATAATATCTACGAATCCTTCCAGTCTGGTTTCCGTAAAAGACACAGTGCCGAGACTGCACTGGTTCGGGTGCTAAATTATCTTCTGAGGGCCAGAGATCAAAGGAGACGTTCTATCCTGGTTCTCCTTGATCTCTCTTCAGCTTTTGACACTGCGGATCACATGGTGTTGCTAGAACGCCTGGGGCAAATTTGTGGAATGTCTGGAACCATTCTTAAATGGTTCGAGTCATTCCTCACTGGGAGACCACTAAGAGCTGTGTCGGCAATTTTCTCCTCGGGCCCAGTCTCTTTGTTGTGTGGAGTGTCTCAGGGTTCTGTGCAGTCGCCCATGTTATTTGCAGTGTACATGCTGCCCCTCGGAAACATTATAAGATGGTATGGGCTGAGGTTTCACTGCTATGCAGATGATACCAGCTATACCTGTCTTTTGCACCCGACCAGGATGGAGCTTTCTAGGTATTTAATAACTGTCTGGGGGAGATCCAAGACTGGATGGATTCTAGTTGGCTGAAGTTGAACTCGGAGAAAACTGAGGTTTTGATCGTGGACCCGGGTGGTCAGATTGAGAGGTCGTGTGCTGGCATGCCATCTGGAATTTTTCTCGGCGGTGTGCCGCTTCCGGCCTCTGAATGGGTGCGCAACTTTGGGGTGATTCTTGACGGTAGGCTAACTTTTCAATCCCAAGTGTCAGCCATCATCAAGACTTCCTTTTACCATCTTAGGAATATTGCCCGGGTTAAGCACCTTGTTCCGTCTGACTCTCTGCCAACATTGGTCCACGCTTTTGTGTCCTCGCATCTCGACTATTGCAGCGCCCTTTACTTTGGGCTTTCTGGGGTTGAAATCCACCTCCTACAGCTTGTGCAGAACGCGGCAGCCCGGGTTTTGACTGGAACAAGTAGGTCCTGTCACATAACCTGTGGTGCTGCACGAGCTGCACTGGCTCCCAATACGGTGGCAGATCACCTTTAAAGTCATTTTATTGACTTTCAAAACCCTTCCCGATCAGGGCCCGTCCCATCTGAAAGACATTCTGGTTCCTTACTGCCCTGGCCGATCACTCCGCTTGGCCGACATGGGGTTGTTAGGGATTCCAAGAGTGAGTCTGAAATCTTCTGGCAGTAGAGCATTTTTTCATGCTGCACCCACCCACTCTTTGGAATTCTCTACCATGCTGGTTATGGGAATGCTCCTCCGTGGAGATTTTTAAGAAGGAGCTGAAAACCTATCTTTGGAGAATGGCCTTCTAGGAAAGTTAAATGCACTGTCTCGTGTGCAAAATTTTATTGTAATTTATTATGCTTTTAGAACATATTTTATAATCTTTATGGTTTTGATGTTCGTATTGTGTGTTGAAGTTTTATTGATCTGTTCAGCGCCTTGATATAGTGAAAGGCGCTATATAAATAAAATTATTATTATTATTATAATGTTTGCATTTTGAAACTAGTTATCTATGCATCCCTTTTACCCTTACTCCTGGTTTAATACATTTTTGTTGTTCTTTTTGAACCCTGTTTCATGAGCATATTATTGTATGAGCATATTATTAGGTAACATCTATAATTGCTTGCATATTGAAGTAGTTAAGTTACTGCTAGTTTTCCATGTGTGAGGTGACTGCAAGGGGAGATGGGTAGGTATAGCATCCCAGGGCGTTGCACCAGGTAGACATCTGGCCAACTATATTTTAACTCTGGATGGAGGCACTGCACTAATTTATTTATCTTGGGAAAAAACCTCTTCTTTTCCAATGGAAATAGAGCCCAAGCCACTCGACCTTGTTGAGCCTGCAAGGCAGGGGTAGTAAATGAAAGTTACACAGTGACCCCTTTACAGGTAGAGAGTACTGAGAGAGAAAGCAGAAAGTGTTTAGAAAGCCCAAAATTTTGCCTGCAGTCAGAGTCTCAGATCATAATTTAGTACTACCAATCATGCCTAGCAATAATAAAACCTGTGTAAGGAGGGGGGAAAAATCAAAGTGTATTAAGTAATGAATGAACGAATGTAAGTAAACAAGCAAGTTAAATGTTAAAATATGCCAGCTTTCATTCAGCAGTTTTATTCAGCAACAACAGTGACTGTACAGCACCATTAATTTAATAATAAGGTTCAGGAATAAAACTGTTTCAGTTGACAATGGACATTGTTGGACTGGAGTGAGTGTGGAATGCAGCACAGTGTTTCAACACGTGTTACAAATGCGGTAATGTGGATGTACAGCTACCATGTTAGAACACGGTTCAGAGCAGTGTGGATGTGCTTGTATTGTAAGAGCTGTAACAGTTTTAAAATAATTTTCATTTTCATACTGTCAGTGTGGACAGGGCATTACATGGCTGGTATGTGGGATGGGTTGATTGCATCAATGTGGGAGGATGGGGGTTACTGGTTTCTATTGGGTTGGAGCAGAGAAGGAGGTGGGATTGAGATGATAGCTTCAAGTACTGGGGAAGAGTAACTGCCTGGGTGATGGCAGTAGTATCGAAAATTGTGAATACATTTAACTTTGCTGGGCTGGGGATGGAGGGGAGCATTTGATGTTACAAGGGTGGTGGAATGAGAAGTTATGTTTTGATTGGTCAGAGCTGGAGAGAGGACTATGGTGAAAGTGCTATGAGGGTGGGAATGGTTTCTTGGTCTTTAAAATGATAAAACAAGACAATGCAAAGTGAAACTTCAGTGGTGTGAAAAATGATATGCATATTGGACACTATGCCAGTGAAGTCTTACTTTGTGAAGTCTTCACCTGCCAAAGTGCCCTTCACACCAGGGGAAGAACTACAAGAAGTTTCACTTTGCACTATACAAAGTTGCAAAACTTCACGTATTTTTTTTGCATAGCTTCTGAAATTCACCTAAACAGATATAATGCCATGGTGCAACCAGGACATGATGTTTTCATTATTACTGGGGGAGCTCAGGCTGGTGAGTCTGAATAAACTGCAAGAATGAATAGAAAACAAAAAAAAAAGTGACTGTGGGCAGACCAAACTCATCTTGTAACTGAGTAAAAGAAACAATTCTTCCACTTGTGAAGAAATGTAATACCCACCTACAACTCCATTTAATTCAGTATACCAAAGACAGGGTCCATTTGGGATTAAATAAAATTGGGATCACAGTATCATAAATAATGATGTGTGAAGTTGGAAAACTTTGCTCCATGGATTAATTTGTGAATTTGCCTCATTTCATACTAACATACTAAAATGCCAGCAGAATAGACCTAATGGTCTTTCGTGTCTGCTCGTTTGGTCAGCCCCCACCCTGGGTGCTGACCTTGTTGTCCCCCTCGCCTTCTCTGGCTTCTCCCTTCCCAGTTCCGGATATTCTTGCTGCATTGGATTTTGCTTCCAGAACCCTTCCCCTGTACCTGTCCCAACCCCTCTTGAACCCCTCCACTGTCTCTGCCTCCAGCAGCCCCCTAGGCAGTGCATTCCATGTCTCCACCACCCTCTCAGTGAAGTAGCACCTCCTCCTTTCTCCCTGAATCTTCCCCTCCAGCTTCCATCCATGCCCTCTAGTGGCCCCTCCTCCTCCTTCTTCCTTGAAGCACCTTGACTGTTCCTCCCTGTTTACCCCTTCTTGATAGCCTGAAGGACCTCTATCATGTCCCCCGGACCCTTCTCTCTTCAATGTGCATATTTAGCTCTTACGCCTCTCCTCATAGGTTCTGTCCCCAAGCCTCAAATCATTTTGGTTGCCCTCCTCTGGACCCTCTCCAGGAGGTTAATGTCCCTCTTTAAGTGTGACCTCCAAAACTGCACGCAGTACTCAAGGTGTGGCCTCACCAAGCAGTTATACAGAGGGAGTATCACTTCCCTCCTTCTGGAGGTGATCACCCTAGCAATGCTTCCCAGCATCCTGTTGGCCTTGGCTGCTGCCCTCCTACAAGTCTCAGAGTTGTTCATCTTGACATCCACCACCACCCCCAGGTCCCTCTCAGCCATCGAGACTTGTAGCATTCCCCCCCCAGGGTGTACACTTGGCCTGGGTTTCTGGACCCCAGGTGGAGTACCTTGCATTTCCCTGCATTGAACCTCAGCTTCCACTTTCTAGACCATCTTTCCAGAGCCTCCAGGTCCCCTGTAGGGCCATCCTCCCCTCCTCCCCATCCACCACCACCCCAGTTTCGAGTCATCTGCAAAGAGACTCATCTCCTCCCCAGATTCCTGTCCTTATATCAGGGCGTGGGCGTTGAACAGAAGGGCCCAGGACTGATCCTGTGGGACCCCACTAGTGACCCTCCTTGGAGATGAGACTATCCCGCCAACTCGACCCTCTAGGTCCGGTCCTGGAGCCAATTGCTATCCATCTGATTATCTGGTTCCCCACACCCATTTCTCCCAGCTTATCCAACAGGCCCGCGAGGAACAGAGTCAAATGCCTTGCTGAAGTCTAGAAAGAGGACATCCACTGGTCTACCCAGGTCCAAGGCACTAGTCACCCAGTCATAGAACTCCACCAGGTTTGTCTGACATGATTTCCCCGGGATGAATCCATGCTGTCTATCGTCCAGGCACCCTGACTTATCCAGGTCCCCCCCCCAGCCTCTCCTTGACAATGCCCTCCATCACCTTGCCCATCACCGATGTCAAGCTGACAGGCCTGTAGTTCCCTGCCACCTCCCTTGATCCCCCCTTGTGGATAGGCACTATATACACCACCTTCCAGTCTTGGGGCACCCACCCTGCCTTTAGAGAGATGGTGAAAAGCTCCGCCAGGGGTTTCGCCAGGACATCCACAAGTTCCTTCAGCACTCTGGGATGTAATTTATCTGGCCCCGGTGCTTTCTCCGTCTTACGGGAGCTGAGGGCTTCCCTCACTCTCTCTGCTGTGATTTCCACTTCCGGTACCTCTTCTTCCTGCTTAGCCCTCCCCCGACCTGCCAGTGATGCCTCCCCCTCTCCCCAGACCCGCCGATCGGTAAGGGTCCCCCCCCCCCAGTATCTCTGTCTCCTCTCATGTATGATGCAGCACCCACATTTCCTTGGTGAAAACTGAGGTGAAGTACTCATTTAGTACCTCAGCCTGCTCCCCCGGGTCTTGTGCCCATCTCTCCCCTGATTTAATCCTGCTAATCTGCCCCTTCACCCTTCGTTTTTCCCCAGTGTATCTAAAGAACACCTTGTTCCCTCTCCTAATTTCCCTGGCCAGGTTCTGCTCCTTCCTTGCCTTAGCCACCCTCACCACTCTAGTGGCCCTTCTAGCTCATACTCCCCTCGATCCCTTTCACTCCTTGAGCACTTGAATTGCTTACAGGCTGCTTTCTTTCCCTGCACCACCTCCTGGACCTCCCTGGTCCACCAGCAGGGTTTTTGGACCCTACCGCATTTTCGTCTTACTCTTGTACAGGTGCTGGTAGCATCCTGCACCCCTCTCCTGATGATTTCCCACCTACTATCAGCGTCCATGTCTGACCCAATCCCATCCAAATGCTCCTTAAGGATCCTTCCCATTTCCTTAAAATCCACCCTCCTGAAGTCGGTTACTTCCATCTTTGTGCAGCCTTCTACCCCTCCTAGGTCCAGGCAGAACCAGACCATGGCATGGTCACTCCCCGCCAATGGGTCCCTTACCTCCAGGCCCCAATCTGGTCACTGTCTGCCAGGACCACATCCAATACCACGCCTCCTGGTCGATTCCCTCACCTGCTGAGTTAAGAGGCAGCGTCTTGAAAGACATCCAACAACCTCTGTTCCCTGGTCACAGAGGATGTCATAAGTCTCCCAGTCTGTTCCTGGCTTGTTTAAGTCCCCCACCACCACCACCGTTCCTCTGCCCAGTCTGCAGTGTCTACCAACATCTGCCACCAGACTGTCCTCCAGCTCCTCCACCAGGGCAAGGGGTCTATACACCACTCCTATTTTTACTCTCTTGCCCCCCCTTGTTATCAAGGTGACCCAAATGCCTCCACGGTTCCCTCCGCCTCCTCTACTCCCCCTATGCCAATGCAGTTTTTGACTATCATTGCTACCCCTCCTCCCCTTCCCTCCCCCCTGTCCTTCCTGAACATAGTGTAACCCTCCAGGTTCAGGTCCCAGTCATGTCCTGCAGTGGCCCAAGTCTCAGTGACCGCTGCCACATCCACTGCTCCCTCAGTTAGCAGCGCCTGGAGCTCAGGCATTTTATTGCCCAAGCTCCTGGCATTTGAGGACTACCTTCCACCCTTTCCTATAGTTCCATTTCCCTGCTCGTGTTCCCATGGGGATTCTGTTTTCCCTGGTCTGCACTTTGCCAGTCGGCCTTTTCCTGCAATCCTCCTGGTCCCCAGGGGTGGAGACAGAGTGTCTCTCTTTATCGGCACCCCTTGACAGCCTTTTCTCCCATCCCCCTTCACAAGTTTAAACCCCACTTTTCACCAATGAACCCTCTAATTTCAACTTAGGATTCCTCCTCCAAATTGAGATGGACTCTATCTCTAGCATACAAGCTTCTTATCCTCCCAGGTCTCCCCCAATCCCCCATCAACCCATACCTCTGGCCTCACACCACTCCTGAGCCACTGGTTTATCTCCTAATCTTCCTTTTGTGTTCCCCACTAGCCCTTGGCACTGGCAGGATTTCTGAGAAGGAAACTTGCATCCTATGTCATGACAGACCCTGGCGAGCTCCTGAATCTTGCCTGTATCTCTAGCTCGCTATTTCCCTCAATGTCATTTGTACCCAGGTGGACCAGTATGTCTGGGAACCCCCACAATCCTTTGCCAGCTGATATACCTCGTGCTTAGCCCTGTGCACCGTTAGTCCAGGAAGCATCTTGTTCTAACTGGCCAGGCTTCTCCCTCCCTATCCCATTTGATACCCTGATCATAGAAATCCCCAGCAGGAGCACTCTGACCACTCCTTTTCCTCCATTCCCCTTTCCATGTCCCTCATCCTTTCTGCAGCCCCTCCACCCAGCGGCTCCTTGTTCCTCCCCATCTGGGTGCCACATTACCATCCTCCTTATTTATAGCCACCCCTCCCTCAATCCTATGCCTCTCCTCCTCCTGAGTATCCTTCTGTACCTTGCTAATTCCCCTCACTGCTGCAACTGGTCCTTCTCCCCATCTAGCTAAACTAGCCTGGCCCGTCCTCCCTTCCTTCCTGTCTCCATTTAGTTCCTCCTTGCTCATCATGCTCCCCTGGCCTAAACCCTCAGCTCCCTTTACTGAATCCTCCTTGTACTTCTGGTCCTTCTCCTTTACCTTTCCTTGCAACTGGTCCTTCTCCTTGCACTTTCTTCCCTCTTCCCCCTGCCCCTCCTGCTCTGATTCACTGCTCCCCCCATTTTCCTGCATTCCAGGTCCCCCCCATTCTTCCTGCTATCTGGCCCCTGCCTCCTGCCTCCCAGTCCCTTTCCATCTCTAACCACCCCTGTCGTGGCTACATCACCCCCCTCATCCTCGAGCAGAAGAAGAGAATTGCAGCAGTTATGGAGTGTAAGGTCTGATCCAGCTCCCCGCCTTGCTTCCTTCTGTCCAGCCTGGCCATCTGCCTACTTCCCTGAGAATGTTGTCCCTTCCTCCCTCCTTTGTGAGGGTCCCCAGTTACCTGCCTGCTTCCTTGGTAGTGTCCTTTTGGACCCCCTCTGCCAGGGTCCCTATGTGACCCCTGAGTATTCTCCTGCACTCCTTTCCCTATGCCCCCACCCCCAGTGCTTGGTGCAGCCCTGTGGGAGATTCCCAGCCCCCTTCCCCAACCATACCACCCCTCTTCCCCCAGCTTTCTCCTAATCCCCGCAACCTCTTCCCTAAGCTGTGCTAGCTGGTAGCACACTGGGCAACCACCAAACTTCTAAGTCCAGTCCAGTATCATGGCTGCTCCACACCCTGTGCACCCCACCACCCTCCCAAAGATGCCGGCCCTAATGATGTGTGGTTCCATCCCCTTCCAAATAGGTTTCCTTGGGTGAGCCACTAGGTTCCCCCCTAGTCCAAGATACACCCTACTGCCTAATCAGGTCACCCACTAATCTTAGAGACAGTCCCACTGTACACCAGTAACTCTGTTGCTAGGTGCAGTACAACACATTAAACTTATAAAATGAACAACTTCTAAGCTCCTCTCCCAGCCTTTAAATCCAACCCCAGTGGCTAGAACTACCATGAGCTGCACCTGCAGCCTTTTCCTCCAATTGCAGGGCAGGTGTTCCCCATAAATTAGCAGACTTCTGGGGAGGGAGGGGTGGGGAGGAGGGAGGGTCTTGGGCAGACACCTGACTCGAGAGAGAGTGTATCAGCCCTGTGTCCCCCTCCAAGCCCAGCAGCCAAAGAACCAGGCCCAAGCAAATCCCACCCAATAGGTTTTAAATCAGAAGAAATAGGCCTCTACCAGCGCAGCCTGTTACACAGTGAAACATCCACAAAATGAGCCCACTTACAGCCACCAAATCAGTTTTCAAACATCCAGCATCCCCCAAAACAATACCCTGCTAGCCCCTTAGAAGTAAGAAAGAAAAGAACTAACCTACCAAGTAAAATCCATAAGAACCCTGTGAAAACAACAAGCAGCAGCTACTGTCCTGGAACACAACTGATCCTGTCCCCTTCCAGTTCTTTCTGAGAAGACAAAGCAGCTAACACCTCAAACCTGATTCAGCTCTGCCTCCAGTCAATTGGCTGAGTGAGACCTGGCCAGACCATTAACACCTCTCCCCCACTATGCACTAACCTTTGCAGCTAGTGGAGTCAGCAAAAAGGAATCAAAATTCAACTCAAAGCCCCCAAAATATGTTTGCTGCCAAAGGAAACATGTTTCCAATTTAATCAGCTTCACTAACAACACATCAAAATAGGCTTGGAATTAACAGATATAGGGCTCCAATTCAAATAACCATCTCCAAGCAAATCCCACCAAATAGGTTTTAAATCAGAAGAAATAGGCCTCTACCAGCGCAGCCTGTTACACAGTGAAACATTCACAAAATGAGCCCACTTACAGCCACCAAATCAGTTTTCAAACATCCAGCAGCCCCCAAAACAATACCCTGCTAGCCCCTTAGAAGTAAGAAAGAAAAGAACTAACCTACCAAGTAAAATCCACAAGAACCCTATGAAAACAACAAGCAGCAGCTACTGTCCTGGAACACAACTGATTCTGTCCCCTTCCAGTTCTTTCTGAGAAGACAAAGCAGCTAACACCTCAAATCTGATTCAGCTCTCGTGAAGTTACTGTGCCACACAAAGTCCAAATTCATGGAAAACTCATAAGTCAGTGAAATGCATGGAGTTTGGCACAGATGCGAAGTTTGCAATGTACTATGGGACCGGAGGTCATATACTGCTGAAAAAAGCTGCATGCCATGAGAAGGCTATCTTCAGTGCAGTGTTCTGCAGGCAGAGTAGGAAAGAAATCTGTGTGTGCTTGTCTGAGGAAAAAAAACCTGTAAAGTACATTTCAAAACCAAGCACAAATTGTTGTACAGGGCCTTGTACTGCTCAATTTGTGTGTGTGTTTGGGGAGGTTGTCTATGCTTTGGGTGATCATTTACTTTAAAGTAGTGGTTTCTGTTTTGTCAGTCTGTGAAGCAGTGGGGTGGGGGAGGGTAGGTGTACTACAAAGCAAGGCAGGCCAGAAAGAGTAGTAGTTTTTTGGATCACACTGCTGACCCCTGATTCTTAATCTCTAGGAGGAGGTGTTGTCCGCTCCTGGCACTTAATTGTACTGCAGGCATTTTTTTACATGTTGTAAATTTTCATCCTAAATCAAGTTATGACTGGCATTTAAGAATGACCAGGAAGAGATGCTCTAAGGGAGATGTGCCGGGGAGGCAGCAAGGAAGTGTTCAAAATCTGTGGGGCAAAATAGTTCTGCAGTTAAAAAGACTATGGGTCTGATCTGGTGGCACTGAGGGTTGAGGCACTGGATGCCACACCTCATGCCACGCCGGTGACCTGGGTTCGGGAATGAACCAGGGCCACCAGTAGTCAGCAGGGGAGGGATAGAGATTGAACGTCCACCAACAGCTCTCTCTTCCCGGGAGTGGGTATGCGAAGCGGTCACTCTAGGGTGACCCCTGATGGTGGCTGGAGGATCGCCAGTGGAGCAGCATGGCATAATGCCTGGGGGCAGAGCCACAACACTACAGTGCCTTGCTGATCGGGCTCTGCAGGGGAGGGAGGGTACAAAAATAGCAGAAATACCTTCCGCTCATCAGTCAGATGATGGTGGCCCCAGGGGAATTCGCCCACATCCCATCTGCTGGCCCAATGCACCTCTGATCTTCCTCCAAGCCAACCCAAAGACACCGAGGTAGGCACTTCATACTTAGGTGGTCATCACCGTGGGAGGGTGGAATCAGCCCTGGAGATGGTACCAGAGGTTGAGCCTGCCTGGAGTCTTTTAGGGGAGGAGATCGAGGGGGGGATGCTAGGGTTCAGGCTGGGAGTAGGGCGGACTCTGTGTGGGCACTCCTGAAGGATGACCAGGGAGGGAATGCAGAAATAAAGTTAAAAAAAAAAACTATGGGCAGCATACATGAAGCTGTTGAATGACCCGCAGCTGTGGGTAAACTGCTGTGCAAGTGGGTTGCCAGCTGCAGAGCAGCAGGTTACCCGCAGCAGCGGGTATTCACGAAGGTGGAGCTGGATTACGACTGGCTCCATGGGTTATGACCACTTGCGGGTGGTGTCACCAGAGTGATGGCTGCAGCCATGGGAATGGGCTACAGCTGGTGGAAGAAGCCGTAACACCCTCTGCAACTGCTGTGGCTGTGAATCACTACTGCCGCACCTGCAGGCGATTTCAGTCCGCAACAGCAGTTACGGAGTGGAACTTAGAAAATAACATGTTGTGAATCCTGCCCTATGTCTGCAACAGCATGTTCTCTGGGCTCCTGGGCTGGTAGTAGCAAAGGAGTAGTTGGTGGCAGTGACAATAATACAGCCAAATTTTTCTCTGCCACATCTGTGGCAGCCAAGCTTGTCAGGGATGTAGGAGGGGACAAGAGAAGCAGCATTAAACAACCTGAGGGACACGTTTATTACATAGGTTGCACGTGATCACTCTAACCTTAACCCCAATGTCCCATAGCATAAAACTGCAACTTTGACAAGCTGTAATGCCACCAGTCTTTCAGTTAAATGATACTCTATACATACAAAAAAGGGATGCAGAGATAAATAACTAGTTTCAAAATGCAAACACTATAATAATAACAGTGGTGCCCACCCCCAAAACAGCATGCATGCCATATGGCCCACTCCCCCACTTGTACCAGTGTCTCCCCTAGAATCAGTCTGAGTACTCAGGTGGTATAGTTGGGAACCTGAATAGTGCATCTGGGTGGCCAGCGTTGGTGCACTTTAGGGTTGAGAATGAAAAAAACAAGTAGTGCTTTTGTGAAAATCTATGTACACTCCTTAGATGCAGGACAGTCCCAGAGGTTATTCATGGTTCAGATGCACAGTTTATACAAGGTCTTGACCACAGTAACTGGATCAATCAGGTGAGCTGGGACTCAGGCAGTGGAAGAGAAATTCAGCTTCCTTGGCTGTAGAAGGATTCTGGCTCTGGGTCACCTTTCTGCAATATGGCAGACTAACAGCTTGTCACTCTTTGGCCTGCTTAATCAAGATTACTGAAATGTGTACTACAATAGCATCACATAATACCCCTGGAAAATTCACAGGGTGTACAAGACCCAAAAATCACCTCTCAGCTTGACCAGGATGCAAAATCCACAATTTAAGTCCAATAATGGGCTGCTTGGGAGGCAGTATAGCGCAGTGGTCTAAGACTCTGAGCTGCAGATCTGGAGACCTAGGTTTGAATTTCTGCTGCTCCTACTTATATACTATGTGGCACTGAGAAAGTCACTTAATTTCCCTGTGCTCCCAGGTCACACCTGTAAACAAGCTTTCAGCTTAGTGTGGCACTCCTGGTTAAAAAATTGGAAAAAAAAATCATCAAATATGCATCTTCTCTTGGACTTTAACAATACCAAGATTCAGACAAATTTAACAACATGTGACAGAGAGATGCCTAAAAAACTCAAAAGAATAGTTGGTGGAAGTCATTTTGACTCAACATCTCCTTTGTGTACCCCAAGGAGAAGTTAAAGGCGAAGTTGCAAGTTGAAGTTACTATTACTAATTTCCTATTACTTAGAAAAACTTTGCAAAATGATCTGTGAGGGCAAATTTGGTGGCTTCACCGGGGAATTTAAACTTCACAACATCTCTAATCATACATATGGCCAATAGTTGTTAACAGTATTTACAAGTCATTCCCAGTGCATCCCTGATCAGCAAAGAAACAAATGTGTTTCTCACACAAACAGGACCTACTAAATGAGAGTTCTTGGATACTAAGGGATGGAAATGAGGGACAGGTAGGTTCAAATAAATGGTCCAATATTTCCAGAGGTCCATGTATGCTGGCTTTGCTAAGCACATAACAATATGCAATTGTGCTGCCAGAAAATATCCCAGTAAGTTCTGTAATACCATCCCTCCATGGTTGTTGGCAAGCTGCAGTATCATCAGCCTACTACTGGGCTATCAGCTATTCCATAGGTAGTCAAAGATATACTGATGTTATTTTATAAAACAGAAAAAAGGGAACCATACAGGAGAGAGCTTCTCAAATAAATTCCAAAATGAAAAGCAAATACTTCATTTTATAGTAGCTATTCGAGAATAAAAATTGAAGGGTAACAAATTTCAACAAGAAAGTTTGGCCATAAATTGGTGAAGCAATGCTGGATGATTACATTCAAACAGGTGCTTTAAGTTCACCAAGCAATGGAACCTTCTTAGAATAATGTTATAACAAATTGTTTCTCTGCTTGATAGTGCCTTTAACATGTTTGGGGCACTGAGGAAACCCAGGCCCAAGGAAATGCCTCATGGTGTGCGGTACCTTATTGGAACAGAACAATGAAGGCTCGAGCTACAACCAGATTTGTGCCTGCCTAGTTTATTCTTGCTGCGATCCATGTGTTCAGCAACTGTGGCATGCTGACCAATGAACTGTGGATATGGCAGGCATAAAGAGAAAGTAAGAGTCCCTATGGGAGAGCTGCAAATGCCACTAATGTCACATTACTAAATGGAGAGGAAATCCCATATAAAAGGGTATTGGATACGTAAAGTCAGAGGCAGGAGACAAAAATCAGCTATTAACATTGTTATTTCAGTGCCATTGACGTAACAGCCTGCAAATACTCCAAATTTCTTGAGAAACTCCATTAAAAATGGACTTAAGGAAGATGGATGGGCCAAATAAAATATTTATGGGCACCTGGTCAATACCGAGCAGTCAAAAATGGCATGGGCAAGAACAGTGCCATGCAGTTATTAGAAAATGTTTTTGTCCAAAACCATGCTAGATTAAATCAACAAATTACAAAACTGCACATGCTGTGATGCCCATACGTTTTTTGACTGCGCATAGGTGCTGTCACACTTTTGACTGTCTACATTATTTCACATATTGCACAATGCTATGCAGTGCTCGTTTTAATGAATTTATAACCCTTTTAATTGTGAAGTGGTGCAGATCAAGTAAGTTAGATGCTCAGTTTGTAATGCAAACAATAAGTGGATAACAGGCATACCTGGCAGGTTCCCCCAGTACAAAGTAAAGGGGAATTATAGTATTCTATTAGCCTTCAGTTATATCCTTGAGGGTTACCAGGGCTGTCTTTTAAATTTCTGAGACTCCAGATAGGCCAGGGATCACTCAAACAACAAATCCAGAAGGGAATGAAAATTCGCAATAAAACCAATGAAGAGTAAATCAAGTCTAAGCAGCTTCCATTGCACTTGACTAAATAGTTTTCCAGCATCTATACGTACACTTGTTTAAAATGCAATAATAATACTAATAATTTGATAATAATACAAATATTATAATAATAAAAAAATAAGAATAAACCTCGGCATCTACACTCATGAAAACATCAGCAGCACAACAATGTAGTATGTCTGCAGTAAAGAAAACAGGTCCCCTGCTGAGTAACTGCTGAAGATAGCAGTGTCACCACTGGTCATCAATGCAGTGTGTTTTATATATCACACGTGAGTTGTGCACACCATGTAGGTTCTGGGAGATTTCATAACTGGACTGCAGTGTCCTAGAGGTCTCCACAGTCTATAAAATGTGCAAAAGATATATTAGACTGTCTGTCATCCGATGCGAGTGGATGAAACCAGACTGGATCAAGCCAATCAATGTAGGGAAAATAGAATCTAATCTCTGTCCTGAAATTGAAACACATGATTCATAATTAGTATTAGGTATGAAATCAAGTCTACATGAAAAGGCTCCTTACTCAATTCCAACAAATCAGATATACCAGCGTAGTCCCATATGCAAGAGAGGGTGATGCCTGATTAAACATTTATTTTATTTTTTATTTAGTTTTTGTTGACCGGGTAAGTGCACTAGACAAATCTTGCCTATTTTCAGGCACAACCCGGGGGAGGGGGATACAGATGAATGCCAACTGACCTTGAAGCAGATTAAGCTGTTGGTGTTATTTTTTTAGTGAATGAGGGAAAAATTTGGCCAGGACACCGGGGAAATTCCCCTACTCTGCGTCCTGTGAGCAGGGGGACCCATTTTCCTGTGGGACCAAGATGGTGGCTCCCATGGATCCTGATGTGGAAGTGCTGCAGACAGGAGAGCAGGCCTCCTCTCCTGGTCTGAATTCAACAAGGGTCTGAAGATGAAAATTTGGGTGAAAGTACTACTATCCCTGAAGGAAATAGTATGGATATTTATATGTCTACAGAAGGATTGTGTGTGGAACCTGGTTTGGATTTTGAAAACGATGAAGCAGATAACTTGGAATCATGACAACAAAAATGTTTTCAGCTTGCATTAGTTGAAGAGGAGTATCATTTGCTGGAAAAACAACGTTTGGAAGAAAAACTAAATATTTTACAGTCTGGAGCGGCTTCTGTCAACCCGAATTTCAGGCCTGTCAAACTAGCAGATGGCACAGCTGCTCCTGAATCTACTACAGCGGGGCTGGGTGAGTTTTCAAATTGTTTCTCTAAGGCTGGCAGTAAAAACACCTTTAGTGGTGAGTGACAAAAGCCTAAAGTTTCTAGTCCACCTGTTCCCCTTTCTGTTTATGGTACAGTGCATGAAAAAAACTTTCAAAGTTGTTCACAAGCTGAGTTGCAGCTACCGATTCATCTTAAGTCACTCACTGCACCAGTAAATGCTTGCTTTGATGTGTCCTTTTCCAAGGCTGGCAGTTACAACACCTTTAATGGTGTGTGCCAAAAGCATGAAAACTTTGGTTTACTAGCTCGCCTTTCTGATTTTGGGACCATGTCTGGGTCTAAGAACACTCAAGTTAACTCACAGGCTGAAACGCAGCTCCTGGTCTTTTCCAAGCCACTGATGGCTCAAGCGCAGCTGTCAATAATGAGCCAGGAAGTTTCTGTAGCAACAGCCTGGGTGTCAAAGAAAACAAGAAAGGGCTTAGAGTCTGACTTGAAGGCAAATTCATCAGCTCACCCTGTGGAGCAAAAAGGGCATGGCTCAGTCGGTGGGGTCCCACATGAAAAATTCCCTATAGTGGTTCCCCCGGGCTTTACATTTTCAAAGACAGCGGGGTTTGTTTTTAGACAACCAAACCCGGCAGAACAGGGGACGGCAATAATCTACCACACCAGGTCAAACACACAAGAGAACACTACATACTTTTTACATAGATACATAGATACATACATAGATACATAGATACATAGACAGTGTCGGCAGATAAGGGCCTATGGCCCACCTAGTCTGCCCATTTGAGCTTGTAAGTTCAGTTTGTTTTCCTAGAAGTCTATTTCTCCTTACCCCTGACCTCTAGAATTCCTTTATGTCTATCCCATGCATTCTTAAATCCTGTGACTTTTTCTTTGGGAACAAAAAATCTGAGAGTGATGTACTAGAGGAGAAGAAGAAGAATTTAAAATCCATTGATAAGGCTCACCAGATCACCTCCCATTTTGATAAAACCACAGTCTCTGGCCCAGGGGAGAATATTTCTGAGATGGCTTCATGGACACCACAAAAAGCCCTTTCAGGGGCAGGATGGACTAGATCCACAAAACAGATATGGATTCCAGGCCCAACGTGGGATATTTCTTTCTCCCAAGCCACAGCAGAATGGAAGCCTGGTGTTTCTTCCAGGCCTGTATCAAACACTCCTGTTCATTCTGACTCCCATACTACAATTGTGTCTCCTGCCTCAGAACCAATTTGGGACAGCTCTGAAACAGTCTCTACTGACTCTTTTCTACCTTTGATACCTGGGGCACAGGGGGTTGGAGAGAAACCCCCTCCTTTGTTGTCAGACCATTCATGAGAATCTAAATCCTTACTGTCTGAGCTTTTTTCTAATACTAAACAAGTGGTTGCTCTCAGCAGGAACACAGTGCAGATAAGATATAAGGGGGGTTTGGAAAATTGACCTGATAGATATCATGTGGGGAAAATTTTATTAAAGGATTTGCTGCATTTCTCTCCAAAGGAAGATTATGCTTTTATCAATATTTCAGGAGAGGATAATTATGACATTAGTTTTCGAACATCTTATGCACTAGATTTGTTCTGGGAGAGGTATAGGCAAGTCAAGACATCTCCGACATGGACCCCTTTTGTAGTTATACCTCTGACTAAACCTTTAATTAAGTATGTGACCATTATGTTTCGTAACGAAGGAGTTCATGTCGAAGATCTCACATACTGGTTATCACAGAGATGTGAAATACTCAGTTAACCAGAAGCCATTTTGGATGGAGAGCTTTTCTGGACTGGGGGTGGAAGTACAAGGTAAAACTACAGCAGGGTGAAACAGGAATAGAGCATATTCCAAACTCCCTCCTTTTGGGCAGAGGCCGTGGGGTCTGTTTTTATGCAGGTCAACCCCGGGCCTGCTATAAGTACGGTTCTTGCACTCATCTTTCAAGCACTTGTGACAAACCCCGTTGCAACAACTGTGGGGAAATTGGTTACAGCATTATCCAATGTGCTAACCATAGTCATTGTGACCTTTGTGAGGAATATGGGCATGTCTTCAGTGACTGCCCTTGGGCAGTCCATAACAAAGCAAGCTGTATTAGCCCTGAGCTTTTTATCCAGCAATTGCAAGATTTGGTGGACCCTGCTCAGCCCGGCCCCAGTACCTCAAATGATATTTCTCAAACCTCCCACCCCACCACCCCTTTGGTCCCTCTAATCCCCCACAAGGATCTTCCTGATCCCCCCTCTTCTTCTCTACATCCCTAAACTCCATCCATAGATCCCTTAGTGATTTCTATTGATTTAGAATCACAAGAGGTTTTGAACCAGGCTCCAGTACAACAAATCATGAAACCAGATATGCTTACTCCAGTTTGTTATTCAGATATGCCCATTACTCCAAAAGACGGTACTAGTGTACCTTTTTCGGACCCCATGCCTTGTAGAAGATCTTCTAGATTTTCTAAATCCATTCCCTCAGATCCCCCCAACCCAGTGGAATCTAAAAATTCATATGCTGTCTTGTTTACCTCTTGGTGAGACTCTGAAATGGAAGTGGGGGATTGCGATTCCCAAAAATCCTTTAATGACCAAGGTCAGAAAAAAATGTAGATGGTGATTATAAAGGAAAAAAAAAAAGGAAAAAGAGGAAAAAGACCTAGGTACTCTTTCTAATGGAATTTTGAATGACTGGTGGTTAAGTCTGCTCTTTCAATGTTCATAGTTTTTTAAACTATGAAAAACGAAGAGTTGTGTTTCAATTTTTACATGATAAAGCCATAGATGTTTGTTTAATTCAGCAAACCCGGATGCATGCTGCAGATCAGATTTGTTCTTTTAAGAGGGAATGGGTCTGTGGTCCATTCTATTGGTCTTTAGGCCTAAATGTGGCTGATGGGGTTGGGGTCCTTTTTCATTCTTTCAATTTTTCTCTCCATAAACTATATGATTTGATACCAGGGACAGCTTTGATTTTAGATGGTCTATGGAATAATATGAACTGTCATTTTATTTTGTTTATGCTTCCCAAATAAAGGCAGAAAGAGTAACTCTCATATGAGCAATCCAACCTTTTTTAGTTACACACTATAAAATATTTCTGTGTGGTGATTTTAATTGTCCCTTGGTTACAGGGGACAAGTGAAAAAAAGGAGATACAAAAAAAATGTTGTGATTCCCATGCATTATCTCAGATGATTTCTTTGGCTGGGTTATTCAGTTGTCATTTACTAAATACTAAAGGCCCTAAGTTTACTTATACATGGAACAATTATTCCTCAACCATTGATTATATATCTTCATATCAGCAAATGTTCCTAAAGGTTCTTTAACTATGATTCCAGTTACTTTTTCAGACCATTTGTTATTGTTTTCTATGCATCATGTTGTTCCAAAATCTACTCTTTATGGCAGATGGAAGCTTAATGAATCTATGTTAAATGATCCAGTGGTTTTTCAGGAGGTAACAGTTTTGTTTCATACTAGGTTGTCAGTTGAATGTCTATATACTGATAAAGGTGAATGGTGGTTGGACACCAAAGCTGACATAAAAAAGTAGTTTTCTAAATATGGGAAAAAAAGAGGAAATGCTGCCTTTCTGCACTATTTATCCCTTAGGCAACAGTTGCATAAATTAATTATTTTATCAAATTCATCCAATTATGATTAGTCTAGTCAGATTTCCACAGTAAAGGATGCCATGAAAGTTTTTGAATCTACCAGAGCAAATTCACTTCAGTCTCCTCTGAATCATAGCACAAAATCCTCATCTATAGGTGACCCCTATGAAGCCTGTAAAGATTTAAAACATACAGGTTCATTGGAGTCTTTAACTACCCCACATGGCAGAACAGTTACTTCTTTAGTAGACATAGAGGCTGAAATTCAGAGACATTATCATTCTCTTGAATCAGTCAGTAATGTTTTATCCTCTGACATAAATAAGTCTTTAAGGTCAGTGAAGATCCCAAACTTCCCAATAGAAGTACAAAATTTACAATCTCCAGTCACTAAAATAGAAATTACACAACCTATTAAAGCATTACGGCTTCATCCTGCTCCAAGTTTGGATGGTATCCCTCACTCTTTCTATACAATTTATTTTACAATTGGTAGACTGTTTATTTATTACTTACAATTATTGGTTTACTAATAACATTATTATCCTGAGTTTTCTGAAGGACTTCTATTTTATCTTTATAAAAAAGGGGACCGTACTCAAATAAATAATTGGAGACCTATAGTTTTGATGAACACTGACTATAAAATATTGGCACATATGTTAAATACTTGCTTAAAAGTGTATGCCTCCAGGGTGCTATCTCCAGTTCAGTATTGAGGTTTACCTGATAAAAATATTCAACAAGCCTTAGGGACCATAAGAGATATCATTTATCATTGTAATATTTCAGGAGTGTCCGGTTGTGTGGTAACAGTAGATCAGGAAAAAGCTTTTGATAGAGTTTTACATAAATATTTGTTTGCAGTACTAAAGGCATGCAAAATTCCATCACTTTTTATAACTCAATTGCAGTTATTATATTCTTTTTTTACAGTCCGACCTCTTTTAAAAGATGTGGTTGGACAAAAATTCACGGTACACTCTGGAGTCTGACAAGGATGCCCTTTGAGCCCTTTGCTATATAGTTTTTCCCTTGATCCTTTATTCCATTCAGCTGTAGCATCTCCGAAATGGACTGGAATTACTGGGCTTAGTATCCCTCATGCCTTATGCATTCAAGCTTATGCTGATGATATCTGTGCTTTTTTTTCAGATCCTGGGCAAATTAATCTTTTTTTACAAGAAATTGCACTTTATCAGAAGGTTTTGAATGCCAAATTGAATATGGGGAAGAGCAAAGGTCTTTTTATTGGGCCTAATGTCCATCCTGATTCCATCTGGTATGGATTGTCTATGTCTTCCACTCCTTTAGAAATATTGGGGATCACTTTTGGACCACATAATTTACCTAAGCAAAATTGGGAAAAAGCTGTTATCAAAGCAGAATAGAAGGTGAACAGATGGAGACAGTGGAAATATTCCAAAATTAAGTGAATTGTTATATTAAAAAAGTTTATTTTACCATTATTACGGTATGTAGTAGTATCATATCCATTACCCATCAAATTGGAAACAAGGATCTATAAGCTATGCTTTCAAATGTTATGGGGCTCAAAATTAAATCCCATTAAATGCAATTATACCTATTTAGATCTCAAAAAGGGGGGTCTCAACATGATAGAACCAGTTGTTTTCCTCCATGCTTTGTTTTTCAAGCATTCGGTTGGCACTATACTACACAGCAAGGACAATATTTCAGAGGCTTGGATGACAAAAGGCCTAGCTGCATATTTTAAGTCATGGCTACAAATAGCACCAAAAATACACCCACGCCTTAATATTCCCCCCTATTTTTTTGCCAGCTTCTCAAAAATTATATGAATGGGGTATCATGAAAAATGGTCCCATCACACTTTCCATAAAATCTCTATATCAAGATATCATTAATAGAAATTATCCTAAGGAACCCTGTTTTAAGAATTGTCCCTCAGCAGATAACCATTACATTCTCCACCAGTTAACACTTCCAAGAATTCCTCAGAAAATGTGGGAGAACTTGTGGCTTACAGTCTATGGGAGGTTGAATATAAGGGGTAACACTAAACATAAAAGTATTACAGAATGAAACTGTCCCTATATGGAATGTATAGCGTAGATGGAAACTATGGAGCATTTCTGATTATACTGTTCTTATACAGTTGCTGTATGGAATTATTTAGCAACCAAATGGAAATTAAATTGGCTCCGTTTTCTGATGTATGATATACTGATGGTGGAGAAATATGGACCAGGATTATCTCAGTTCCATCCAGACACTTTAATAGTGTTTTTCTGCTGCCTTAGATTTTATCTGAGGCAGGCTCATTGCCAATGGGTGCTACATCAGAATAGGATGTCTTTTGAATGTTTGAGCATATTAGTTTGTAAAGAATATCAAGATATTTATAAATCACATTGCTTAAAACACTCTGCATGTCAAGTGCTACAATGGTGAAAGGGTTTCACTTATTTTATTAAATATAAATAAGAGATTATTTGCATAATTTGATCTGAATTTGATTTGAATTTTGTAAATTAATTTTTCTGTTTTTTTTTTACTTTTGATAAGCATGTATCATTGTTGGTTTGGATTATCTTTGATGTGCTTCTGATGTATTTCAATAAAAATCTCCCCTACTCTTTTCGATAAGTGCCATGGGATCTTTGACATCCACCTGAACTACCACCAATCCAGGCAGATGGGATCTCGGTTTAATGTCTCATCTGAAAGACGGATACAGTAGACCAAAGCAGCCAGCAAAAGAGGAACTAAATGTTCCTGAAATTGTTTTAAAACTATTACTTTGTACCCTTCAGCGTTTGGTTGTTTTTTCAGTTTTAAGTTACAGGGAGGCCAGCAACTCCAGAGGCAGATATGAACATTCAATTAAAGTTTGTGAGCATGAGGCAACTGTGAGAAATGAAACCCTCACAACAATGGGTATTATCATAATAATCCAAAGACTGATGTTGTCAGCAGTAACTGTGCATAGTGAGTGGTGAATGGTGATAATAGCATTCCGGGAGGCAGTGACTGACCTTCACTAGGGTTTACAGTTTCACAGATACAGTACAGTACGCACCAGGATTTTATAGTCTAGCCTCCCATTTAACATGTCAATCATCTGGATGCCCAATCTCCTTCTCCCTCATAAAATCTTTGTTTTAAATAGCGCAACATTATTTCAGTCTGATGCAACCTAATCTTGTTAGCTCTGCTTGCATTTGTCGGTTTGCTACTTGAGATGTGTCCCTCCATTCCTATACAACAACTATATGTCAGCCAGTTATGATTCCAAAAGCTGGCATTTTCAAGCCTCTTCCTTTTCCAATGTGCTGAATAAGCCACCATGTTGCCCTGCAGTACCACCTTGCATGTGTTACAAAGGACTGTGAGTGCTAGTTGAGGTGAGGTATTTTCCAGAATTATTTCAGGAATGTCCAGAATCATGGGAAGGAAAGTCTAATTCATTAACAAAAGTGGATTAAAATGCCACAGTTTGTTCCTTCATGCAATACCCAACTTTTCATAAATCAGCAAGTGAGCATGTTAATGCACCAATAGCCATTAAAATATTCAATGGCCTATGCAGCCAGTATGGTGATATGCTTGTGCAACTGTGTTACTTTGGTTTTGGCCATTCACACTCTTCATTCCAGAGGAATTACCACCCTGTAGGGGTATCACCACCTAGAGGTGCCATGGGATGATTCCCTTGAATAAAGGTACCTTAGGAAGCATCCTGAGGAAAGAGGCAATGCCACTGGAGGAGGAGGGGAGGATGGTGGGGCAAAGAAAAAGTGTTTCAGAAGAAGGCTGAGAGGAACTGCTTCTATAGCTCAGGAAGGGGGAGAGGCTGGCTGCTTGTCTGTTGAACTACAGGCTCAGCCTTCCAATTCAATGGCCTATGCAGCCAGCACAGTGTTATGCTTGTGCAACTATGTTACTTTGGTTTTGGCCGTTCACACTCTATTCCAGAGGAATTACCACCCTGCAGGGGTATCAAAGGCTAGGAACTCTCAAAGAGGGTTCTACCCCTAGAGGTGACATGGAACAATTCCCTTGGCTAAAGGTACCTTAGGAAGCATCCCCCAAAAGAAATGTATTGGCACAAAGAACATTAGCAATCAGAGCTGTGAGGCAGGGTAGTATAGGCAAAGGCAGCCCGAGAGGTAATAAGATGTGCAGATGAGCAAATGGCATGAGTATGATGGTTTGTGCTGGAGATTGAGGGGGCCTCCTAAGGAGAAAGGGAATGGCAAGTAGGGACACCATCCACCTTTATCCAACAGTGGAACCTACCTACAGAATTTAGGGATCAATGACTAATGCTAACTAACATTTATGACCTGTGGCAAGGAGGAGAGAAAAAATACCCTTTGAGTAGGAAATTTCTGGGGATCCATGACCTAGGTCCCCTTCCCTCCAGGCTTGGGATATTTTGTTTGGTGACAGCTCTGCTACTGTAATTTGGAAATCCAAGTAGGGGGGGTAGAAAATATTCAAATTTTGAGGAAACTTCTCACTTGATCCCTCCAATGGGAACACCATGGAAGGTTGTAGGTACTACTCTACAACAACGGGCAACCAAGGTGGGAGGAGGAGAGGAACAACTGCTGAGGCACTCACCTGGCCTACCCACCCTAAAAACAAGCCAGGTGAATCAGAGGCAGTCATAGGAAGAATGCGGTGAAGGTGCCTTGCTAGTAAATTAATACTAGAGCCAAAGGAGATCACTGTAACCACCCTTCACGGCTAGTCTTAAATTCCACACCAGGAGCTGCCATCGAGTCTCGAATGGCTAAAGTTATGCCCAGAGTGAGGACATTTCCAGCTATGGGCCAAGTGAGAAGGACTCTGCCCCAAGTTTCACATACTCAAGATGCAGACTAATAGGTGCAGAACGAGACCATCGGCTGCAGGGAGGCCTGAGCCATGGTACTTAGTGGTCATGGCTGGCATGCCCCAGAAACAAATTCGGAAGGAGCTGGATGAAGCAAGGAGTGTTGGAGACCCTCATGGAGGGCAGACACATGCTTATGCAGGCACGAGCAGACTGAGTTGCGCATAAGTAGATGACTTGACTTGCGTGGGGCTGTGGGCAGAGGATGCAATGAGTGGACCACTTTAGGTCTGTAAGGCAGAGAAGCAGGAGTCTGGACTCACAGTAGGTCTGAGGAGCAGCAAATACAAATCAGCAAGGGCAAGCCAACCAGTCCCACTAGGAAGCCAATTAAAGGTGACAAAATACTCAGAGAAGTTTAGCAGCCAAGGCATGATTCGAATATAAGGTAAGTATGCCACATGGAGCAATGGCTCCTCAACACCTCCAAGTCTCCCACCATAGGAAAAGCAAGAAAATGATGGGAAAGCACCATGACCCACATGCAGATATTAAAACTAGTTTACAGCATCAGCGGTAGCTTAGCTGATCTCCACAGTAGAATAGCAGTATGCAAATGTAATAGATCACCATCAGTATTGAGTAACTATGGGTTATAGGGATAGCAATTCACATGAACAGAGACTGTAGGGAGGCAAATTTCTGAAAGCAGCAAATTGGCTAGGCAGTTCAGTTAAAACAGCAGCAATGAGGTATGCGGTATGAGTTCAGAAAGCAGGACTGAGCTGTGTGGGCTAGGGTTCAGATAAGCCTGAACCAGGTGAAAACAATTAAGGTGCATAGCATGGAGAGCAACATCAGGGAAGCAGCTTAAGCTGAAATACACAGATAACAATTGCAGTTGCGTTGTGAGTAAATTGGAGCAAGTAGCATAAGATCAGGATTAGCAAAACACAAGGAGTTTAGAAACAGAAGTCCCCGAAAAAGAATGCAAAAGACAAGACACAAAAACACAGAAGAATAGGGAACAAGCAACACAAAAAAGCACACAGCCAGAGGCAAGCAATACAAACCAAATGCAGGAGAAGAGAAAACAGAAATCCAACAAAAACAAGCAGAGGCCTAAACAAAGCAAGGCGGGGGGGCAAGCCCCAGCAGCTGCAAAGCAAAAGTGCTTCAGAAGGAGGCTGAGGGGAACTGCTTATATAGCTCAGGAAGAGGGATTGGCTGGTTGCTTGTCCATTGAACTACAGGCCCAGCCTTCCTATTATAAGAATGCCATGCACATCTTCCATCCAATCCTTCAACCCCTCCTGAGCAATGAGTGACGGTATGTGTATACGGGGAGCATGGATTTATGTTGTCCACCTGATGATCAAAAAGAAGTTTAAAGTCACCACCTGATATTAGAAGGTCATGTGTCTGGGACAGATGTGTTCTGATAGCAGTTTCATATGCAGAGAGTCTGTCTCCAGGAGATATAAATGTTAGCCTCTCTGACTTTTGTGTGGTGCATATAACAATGGCCTGAATCTAGGCACCCTTTGCTGTCCTTTAAAAAGGACCTTTCCCTACAGGGGAGGTCAATCAATGAATTACAATAACAAGCCCTACGAGTCCACTCACTCCCCCACCCCCTTATAGGAAAAGGAATAAGACTTAGAGAAAACTGTGCGTGCAGTTTTGGAGGCCACACTTAAAGAGGGACATTAAACTCCTGGAGAGGGTCCAGAGGAGGGCAACCAAAATGATTTGGGGCTTGGGGAACAGGACCTATGAGGAGAAGCTTGAAGAGCTAAATATGTATACATTGGAAGAGAGAAGGGACCAGGGGAACATGATAGAGATCTTCAGGTACATGAAGGGGGTAAATAGGGAGGAACAGTCATAGTGCTTCAAAGGAAGGAGGAGGGGGCCACTAGAGGGTATGGGTGAAAGCTGGAGGGGGGAAGATTCAGGGAAGAAAGGACGAGGTGCTACTTCACTGAGAGGGTGGTGGAGCCATGGAATGCGCTGCCTAGGGGGCTGGTGAAGGCAGTGACGGTGGAGGGGTTCAAGAGGGGGTGGGACAGGTACAGGGGAAGGGTTCTGGAAGCAAAATCCAATGCAGCGAGAATATCCGGAACCGGGAAGGGAGAAGCCAGAGAAGGTGAGGGGGGGCAGCAAGGGCAGCTCCTAGGGTGGGGGCTGACCAAACAAGCAGACACGAAAGACCGTTAGGCCTATTCTGCTGGCATTTTAGTATGTTAGTAAAACAAAGTCCATGCTCCGCTGCTGAGCCAGAGATGGGTTTCTTGATTAAAAAAAATAAGATCACATTTTTCCCTTCTTGAATCTGCCAATACCTTAACCCATTTTCAATTTGAGACAGTAGTTTAAATGGCACAGTCAGGACTGTGATAAGTAACCACAGCCACATAGTTGTAAGCTGTCCCCTCCATTTCCACTTTGCACTACTCTGGTCCAAATACCTTATGAGTGAAAGGAAAGTTAAAAATTATAACAGAAAATGAACAGCACAACACAAAACAATAAAGAACAACAAACTTTTTTTTTGTTCAGTCTTTGGTAACTGTGTAAGGCCCACTAGGCACAAGTGCCTGTTTTCAGGGGTGCCCTGGGTGCACTGTGCGGTTAAGTGACTTGCTCAGAGTTACACAGTATGCAAGTGGAGGTTGTGAGGATGAAACTCAGGTCTAGTTTGCTGGATGTACCAAGCTCATTGACACCTCGTTCCTCTAACCTATAGGCTATACTGCCAGCCCATCATAGAGGCCTGCCCAAAGGAAGAATGTCAGAAAGGAAAGAATGATAGGGGAGGGAGTGGTGATGTATGTAAATGAGGGGATCATTTGAATGAGAGAGAAAGATGCGGAGGGCAAACCTGAAACCTTGTGGGTGCAGATTCAATTCATTTAAAAGAGGAAACTAAGGATGGTGGCAGTCTATAGACTGCCATCCCAGGTTGAGCAACTGGATAGGGTACTGGGTCCCAGATCATCAATATGGCCAGCAGGGGGAAGTAGTAATAATGGGGTACTTTAGTCTATCTGGGGTGGACTGGAAAATCCCTGCTACATCCTGCACTAGGGAATAAGTTCTGATGGATGCTTTCCCGAGTGCTTTCCTGACTCAAGGTATCATGGAGCCCACTAGAGAGAGGGCTGTGCTTGATCTGGTCCTGTCCAACTATGCACATGTTCAGGATGTGAAGGTGAAGATGAATGTGCTATATGCAGGAGGTAACCACCACATGGTGTGATTTCACCTGGGCATAGGCAGAGGAATGGTCATGACCAAAATGAGGGTCTTGGACTTTTGGATGGCTCACTTTGTAGGATGGAAGAAGATTTGCAAGGACTCCTTGCTGGGATCAGAGTGGCAATGCATGTGGAACAGAAATGGGCCATAATAAAGAAGGGATTGATGAAGGCCACTGTTGAGTGTGCCAAAATCAAAAATAAGAAAGGTAAAGCCAAAAAACCCTGGTGGTTAGGCAAGGAGGTGGCAAAAGCAGTGTGAGACAACAGAGCAGCCTTTAGAAACTAAAAGCGTGATCAGGAGGAGGAGGAGGATAGGGTGAACTATTATGCTAAGTCAAGAGAGATGAGCAGGGCAGTACAGTACAGGAGGCTAAGGCCACAAGAGAGATGCAGATAGCCCAGGGGGTAAAAGTGGGTGAGAAGGCCTTTGTCAGGTATATAATAGTTTCAGGTATATAAAGAATGAGATTGTAAGGCTAAAAAGGAAGAGGGGACAGAGTGTAGTGAAGAAAGGCAGAGGTTCTTAATTGGTACTTCTGTTTAGTCTTCACTCGGGAGATGGACAGAGCAGTACCACAAGTGAGTATGGGGCAGAGAATGAGAGGGGAAAGTCACAATCTGTAATGCAAGCCAACAGGGTACTCAAGGGTCTAAGAGCCCTTCAGGTGGACAAATCACCAGAGCTAGATGGCATGTGCCTGAGGGTCCTTAGAGAGCCGGCAGAGTTTCTGGAAGATCTCCTGGCAGACCAATTTAACATCTCTCTGGAGTCTAGAAATGTGCCCCTGGACTGGAGAGTAGTGCATGTGGTACCTCTCCATAAAAGTGGGATGAAAAACAAGTCAGGAAACTATAGACCAATCAGCCTCACCTCAATAGTGAGTACTCTGATGGAGACCATCCTGAAAGAGAGACTGATTGGCTTTCTGGAGGAAAATGGGCTCCAGGATGAGAGGCAGCATAGGTTTGTGTCAGGGAGGTCCTGCTAAAGTAACAGACTTCTTTAATTGGATATCTAGGACAGTGGACAAGGGCCAGGCGGTTGATGTCCTGTATGGACTTCAACAAGGCATTCAACTTAGTGCCTCATAGGAGACTAGTCAGGAAGCTGGAGGACCTGGGGGTGGGAGCTAAACTTGTGGGATGGGTCAGAAGCTGGTTGCAGGACAGATGCCATAGGATGGTGGTCATGGGATAATTCTCAGATGCAATGCCTGTGAGCAGTGGGGTCCCCCAGGCCCCAGTGTGTTCAATTTGGTGGTGTTTAACATGTTCATAAGGGACATCATGGATGAGATAAAGTATAAAATCTGCCTGCTTATGGACAACACCAAGCTCTGTGGGAGGGTGGGCATGGAGAAGGGAAGACAGGCACTCAGGGAGGACCTATCTAGGCTAGAGAAATTGTCTGGCATTTGGCAGCAGGGGTTCAACATTAAAAAGTGCAAAGTTATGCACGAGGGGGGGGGATGTGAAGAATCTGGGGACCAAATACTGGCTGGGCAGGGTCCAGGTAACCAGGCCAGAAGAAGAAAAAGACCTGGGAGTAATAATCACAAGTGACCTGAAACACTCTTCACACTGTATGAAAGCAGCAGCCAAAGCAAATTGGATGCTGGGCTGCACATCCAGAGATATTACCACCAGGAAGACTGAGATCATTCTGCCACTGTACAGGTCACTGTTAAGACCGCACCTCGAATACAGTGTGAAATGTCGGTGCCCTTATCTTAAGAAGGATATCAACTTGCTGGAGACATCATCCAGAGAAGGGCAACCAAGATGATCCAAGTTTAGCAAGGCAACACTTCTGAGGAGAAGCTCAGGAAGCTTAACATGTACTCTCTTGAGGAAAGATGGGATGGGGAGACATGATTGAGACCTTCAAGTAACTTAAGTGTATTAACAGGGTGAGCACTGAGGGCCTCTTCAGCCTTAGTGGGATCAAGACCACTATGAGGCACAGCCTAAAGCTGGTTGGGGGAAGGTTTAGGAAGGAGATGAAGAGTCACTTTGTCATCGAGAGGGCTGAGGCCAAGTGGAATGAGTTGCCACATGTGGTGGTGTCCCTAAACACAGTGGACAACTTCAACAGGGGTTGGGACAGGGTGAGGGGAAAAATTGCAGGTTGAAGGACAGCGAGTGGCGGTGAGATGGGTAAGTAGAGGGTGGTCGAAAGGGAAACAGGGAAGGGGGCAGGTTCCTCTGTAAATATGCAGGAATCTGCACAGTTGAGCAGACTAGATAGACTGTAACACCTTTATCTGTTGGCATGTTCATATGTTAGTATGGCAAGGGGCCAAAAATAGCAGGACCCTGAATTTTGTATGGGGATTCTAGATTGAGTACAGTACATAGTCTCCCTCTGAGTGAGGGAAAACTCCCAGATCTGACCTTGGAAGGCCCTTTGACAGCAGCAGGTATTCCAAGTATAGGGAAAGGGGGGAATCTAAAAAGATCAGAAATCTCAGAACCATGAGTCAGTCCTGAATAAGGGTCCTCCAAGGAATGCTCAAAGAGGTCTGCCAAAAAGAAGAGCATCATAAACCTTTGCATCTAACCTATAACATACTTGAATAACCACATATCCCAATTCTGAAAAATAAAAGGGAGACATGAAACATTCTTGTTATACTTTTCACTGTTCATAGACTATGCTGTTTGTTACATATCATTATGTCAAATTTAGTGCAATAGCTTTTACTTTACTCTGAAAAAATTGCAAGTGAGGCATTACATTTTAAATAACATAGAAAATACTGATAACTATTTCTAAGAAAAAGTGAATGGTAGTACCTTTTTAACTCTGCTTTATGCATGGTGAAATGATGATTATCATACTGTCACCATTTTAAAAGTGTGATGGTGGTTTAGGCCCCACGTTATACAGAACATGGTTGACCAAAGTTGTACACAGTGACATTGCCTCAGGAGCTCATATCAAGAAATCTAAAGTAGAGCAGGGTTTCCGAGGCAGCAGCATCTTTATTAACAGAAAACTGCTTGTCTGATTAGCACCTACTATATGTCAAATTGTGCCATGTCAGTATTCACAAACAGTATAGGGAACCAATATGTGAGCTCAAATAACATACAGTATAAAATCAACACAGGAAAACACTACATGATCATAGGGTACCGTGCAATTAAAGGGCCGTAATGACTTGAGAAGAACTTCGAAAATATAATGTGCGGATGCAAAGCAGCTGATATTTCTCACTAGCTCTATTTCATGATTCCTTTATTTATAATTGAGGTCATATGCATGGGAACAGGATCAAAAACATAAATCCAGGCACTCACCACCACAAAAGAACTTAGCCCAGTAGGGAAACATTTTAAAAAAGGTTTATTAAATCACCGGACACGTTTCTGGTCCCACTGGACCCTTTATCAAAGGGTCCAGTGGGACCAGAAATGCGTCAGGCGATTTAATAAACCTTTTTTAAAATGTTTCCCTTCTGGGCTAAGTTCTTTTATGGTGGTGAGTGCCTGGATTTGTTCTTTTTGATTCTGAGTTTTCCATGGCACCCTGTCCTAGTGCAAGCTCCTTTGTGGTTTTTGTATGGGAACAGGATAGATGTTCCCTGAGGGTTCATCATCTTCTATTGCTTCTTTGAACCTGGGGCCCGTTATTCAAAAATGGGCAAAGTGTAGCACAATGTTTTGTGCTGTGCTTGCCCACCTCCATGACCCTGAGGACACTATATATAGTTGGATCGCGATCCAACTGGATATAGGGGCATATCAGTACACCGCTGAGCCAAGTTATACTGCCCCAACATGACTCCCCCCAGTACAGGGAACAGTGCAACCAGACCTGATAGTGCCAGTAGCTCCCAGTGCGATATTCAGACGACCCCATACAAATGAGTCCATTGAGCATGCAAGGCACAAAGGGGCTATTTGCATGCCCATTTTGGACACACTTGGTTGGAAAGTGGAGGAAAGTTTGCACCTCTTGGACTGGCCTCACCCCACTCCGATCGCCACTCCCAGGAAATAAAAATGCTTCCTCACTGACCCATAAAAAGTGTCATAGTGCTCTTGTGCCCAGTTGCAACCCTACTGTGGAGTTGCTCCCCTGATCACTGTCTGTGAATTAAATTAATATTCCCTGGTACTCTGTGGTCCCCCCCCCACCCTCTGATCACTGTCCCATGTATTAAATTAATAATCCTTGGTGGTAGATGGTCCCCCATCCTCCGATCACCATCCTGTTTATTACATTAATAATCTCTGGTGGTCCATGGTCCCCTCTGTTAAAACATTCCCTGATGCCCAGCAGTCCCTTCCACCTTCCATTTGCTGTCATGTTATGAGACATTTATCTCCCTGGTGACTAGTGGTCCCCCCAGTCTACACTCCCCTGCCCATTGTGAGACATTCATCCCCCTGGCATCCAGTGGCTTCCCCCATCACTGAACCCTGGCCCCACAGAAAGAACCATATTCTTGGGTGGCCAGTGGCCCCATCATCCTTGGTGCCAAGCACCAGTGAAAGTAAAATACCCTGGTGGCTACTGGTGCCTCCCACCCTCTGATCATTGGCCTGTATATTTGAAATGATATCCCTGGAGTCCAGTGGTTCCCCCCACCCCTGATCAGCAGCCCTGTATGAAATCACTGAAGATAACTGGAGGTACTCTCAGAAGTGTTTAAGAAATAAATAAAAACTACAAAATTAACCCATATTACTTGACATCTAGTAGTATCCCCACCCACTGATTTCCACCCCTGTACCAATGTAAGCAGTCTTTGATGTCTAGCAGCCTTTCAAATCATGGGCACTGACCACCCACCCTACCACCCTCATACCTGAAATGCAGGTGTCACGGAATCCCACATGGCAACTAGCACAGCCCACCCATCATCTCCTGGGCCAGCCACTGTATGGAAAGTCAGAGAGTGCATATCCTATGTATTGTACAGTGCAGCATCCCCTTCCTGAATTTACTGGGTGTTTTTTAGCTTATATTTGTTCCATTTGTCTATAGCATGCCCATTTGAAATGCTGGCATCTGTGTGTGTGTCTATGCAAGTAAAGTTTTATTTTCCATTTGATTATAGCCTTGGTGATTGTTAGAAACTGCTTAATTACTGTAAGTGGATGGATCAGCTGACCAGGGGGAGAGCTATTTAAACCATATATTTATGGGTAAATGGTAGCTTGTACTCAGTCATAGATTGACCCTTGTGGAATAAGGAACAACTTCACTTTGTTCTTAAGAGAAAGTTGACCTCTGGTATCCTGTGGGTGTAAGCAGAGGTACTAATGGCTGGTATACCAAGGATACACTCTTATATTTGTTTAAAGAAAGGAAAGATAAAATACTGCTACCCTGAAGTGAATTAGTCAGTTGGATTCACCCTACCAAGGTATATTCCGGACTCATTTTGTTTGCCATTATTTTTCTTTGTTTGTGTGTTTGGATAAAATGACACTATCTGTACCTTGCTCCAGATTAATATGTGTTGCTTCAGTCTCTTCAATAACAGTGGTATCCTATATATGGTGTTAGCGTGCGGTTCCTTGGATGGATTATGTAAGTGCAGTGTTAGTGACCATACCAGGACCCAAAAGAAAGTGATGCAGATGTATCATGGAAGAGATGCTAGAAGGGGGGAGCCAAGGCCCAAACGTCCAAAGAGGGAGTATGGCAGACAAACTAAGAGGTGCTTCCAAGGATGAGGATGACCCTGTTGTGAAACTAAAGACCTACTTTGTCACATTACTACAGGCAGCAGGTATGGATCAAACCAGGGAGGTAATGTCAGATGACCCCCCTGAAGGATTTCTGGAGTTATTGTGCTAGCTGGCAGTTAAACAGATTGAAAGCAAATGACAGTGGGAAGGACAAGAGGCCTGGTGGACAGAGACTTTCTAAACACTACAAAGCCAAGGGCAAAATGTGGGTCAAGATGCCACTGAGCAAGAAAGGGCTGGTGGTACAACTAGCCTGAAAGACATTAAATTGATGGAACTTGGACCTGATGATGAGATAGAGGCCTATGTCACCACTTTTGAGAGAGTGGCAAGAGCCTGCCAGTGACCCTAAGAGCAGTGGGCCATTCAATTAATGCCATATCTGACTGGACCTGCCCAGCTTTCTTACAGCAATATGGATGCTGATCATGTGGGAGAACTACTGCCAAGTAAAAGAAGTCATTCTGCAAAGACATAACATCAACAAGGAAACCTACAGACAGAGATTCCATGCTGTGGCATGCCAGATGTCCACCTCACCATGAGAGATCTACATTCTTCTGTAGGACCTTTGTAACAAGTGGGTGCAACCAGATGGAAAGACCATCCAGCAGATACTGAAAATTTTCATCTTGGAACAGTTCATGAAGATCCTTCCTGGGGACCTGTAAGTCTGGGAGAAAGAGTATCACCATGAGACTGAGTGAGTAATCACTTTGGCAGATGATTTTCAAGCAGCTGATCCAGCCCAGCATTCCTCACAGACAGACCCCCCAAAAAAATGCAGGACTGGTAAGCCTTTCCAGGGGTGCAAGAGTAATCCAAAAACAGAATCCAGATCTGGTAGAGTTGAAGAAACTCCACTTTCTGAAATAATTTGTCATAACTGTAAAGGGGTGGGACACATTGCACGGTGATGCCCTAAGAAAAGATCTCAACAATCTAAACTATCCTTCACCAAAATTTTATCAAAGTGACCATAGAGGAAAAAGTAATGTCAAGGTTAATTTACTCAGGTAGCCAACAGACTTTGATTCATGCAGAATTGCTCTCTGACCAGTGTAAACAAGGGCCTGGTACAGGGGTAACTTGAGTTCATGGGGATGCCAAGTACTACCCCACTACTGAAATACCTGTACAAGTGAAGGGGGTATCACATAATATGAAGGTAGGGATGATAGATAACCTTCCTGTCCCAATGGTGTTAGGACATGATTTCCGAGACTTCCAGCAATTGCTTACAGGGGAAAAGATTGAACAGGTTTCAGAAGCAGTGATAACTCGCTCCTAAGCAAAGTAGCAAATAGACTTGGGGAAAATATTTCTGTGGCCCACCCCCTCTCTGGTGTCTAGGGGTATGCAGATGGTAACTGTCTGTGGGGAGGAGGGATCATAGCAGAACACTGTTCCAGAAATGGCTTGCGTTTACCTGGTCTTACAATCACTCATCGCGGTGTTGGGCTGAAAGGCAATCAAGGCGAAGTACAGTAACCATGATAGAATAACTGGAGTCCAAAACTTTGTAGAAAAAACAGTGGGGGTCCTATTTAAAAGTAAAATTAATAACACTCCATGGAGAAAAAAAGTTGAGCTGACGTAGGCAATGCATATACTTTGGACTGCTATGATCAATGTCAGAAAAAGATTGGTCAAATTAGTGTTGCTCAGATAGTATCCTAGCAGTTAGGATGCCACCAAATACCTACCATTTGGCAGGATAGTGGATCTGGTCAGATAACAGCGCTATTCGACCATGGATCTGGACCCCCCCCCCAAGATCCAGGTCAGATCCCTCTGATACTGACGTCAAATCCAGGGATCCAATGTCAGATCCCTGGATCTGAAGTCAGACAATGTGGGATCTGACCTGGGATCCAGCCTCTGAATTCCCCCGTGTCCCAGGTTGGATCCCACTCGGATAGTGCCACTATCTGATGGAGCACAGTCGACTCCATGGAGGCACTATCTGAGCAACACTAGGCCAAATGTGTAAAAAAAAAAAAAACACATAATTGTGAACAAGAACAAGACAATGAAAAGGGTATTACAATAAAGGTACAAAGGAGAAGGAATTATATGAGGAGGACATGGTCCTATAGCTGTTGCCCTCAAGTAACAAGTTACTGGCCAAATGGCAAGGTCCTTTTAAGGTTGTAAAATGGATGGGGTCAGTAACGTATAAAACTGAGACTCCAGGCAGGCAGCCTAGCACTAAGGTGTAACGTGTAAATCTGCTCAAGGCCAGGGTGGGGAAACCCAAAGAGTCTTTATCCCTTACTGTTGTCCCTGAAAGTGAGGATGGGGGATCTGGAACATGCCTACCAAAGACTGGTACCAGAGGACAAAGAAGCAGTAAAAATCAATCCTGCCCTATCTGATACCCAGGAAGTACAAAGGTTATTAGGAAAACCCAAAGAGACCTTTACCTTAGTTCCTGGGAGGGTGACATGGTGGAGCATATGATACATACAGGAGATAGTGCAGCAATATGGCAAAAGCCCTACAGAATTGCTGAATGAATCAAACCTGAGGTTATAAAGCAAATCAGGAATATGCAGAAACTAAGTACAATTGAGTCATCTAAAAGTGGTTGGTGCTTCCCCGTTGTGATTATAGGAAAGAAGGAAGGTTGGTTACAGATTTGCATAGATTTCCGAAAAATATATCAGGTGTTCAAGTTTGATGTGTACCCAATGCCACGTACTGATGAACTGGTAGATCATTTGGGAGAGTCCCTGTACATATTCGTCCTTGATCTTACAAAAAGGGTACAGGCAGATTCTCTTGGAGGCAGCCTCAAGGTAAACAAGCATTTGTCAATGCTGAATGTTTACATGCTGGCATTGGCATTGGTGGGGTGTGCCTTTGGGTCGTCAAGCATAACAGCCATGCCATTTCACCACACCCTAACCTGCAGACACCGACAAGTGTCATGGTGTGCCTTGGGTCTTTGGCCCTTATGCTCACCCCATTCCATCAGGAAATACGGTGAGATGGGTGCAGTATAGGAGAATGGGGTGAACTTTGGGGCCGAAGAGTCCAAGGCACACCTCGATGCCTCTCACTGGCTGCAGGGTGTGGGAGGGGGTGGAATGGTATGAGCATTACAGGCGATAATCCTAAGTCACATCCCTGATGCCTGTCAGTCTCTACAGGGTGGGGCTTTATGGTCGGAAACCCTAACGCCTCAAGCGTTCGTTGGTATTTTCACTCCAAATTTTCAACATGGGTTTGTTGTGACCCCCACCTTATGAACAGTGGCAATATCAGTTTGTTAGCCGAAAGCTGATTTTGCACAGTGACTATGCATTTGGCACCACAGGTGCAAATACACATTTCGAACAGGATGTGAAAAATGACAGCTGTACTGTTCATGGGGAGGTGTAAAAAATGTCAATGTTGAAAAGCTGCAGTGAAAATAGTAAAAAAACTGGTGAAGTCATGAGCATGCGTAGAAACTGAGCAATGCACACCCTTAATGTAATTTTTTTACAGCAGATTGTCAACACAGGCATTTTGGGACCTCCACTCATGAACAGTGTCACTGTCATTTTCTTAATCTGTCCCGAACAGTGATTTCCCACAGTGACTATGCATTTCTGCACAGAAAGTGTGAAAACACATTTCGGCCATGTTGTTAAAAAAGTACAGCTGTGCTCTTCATAAAGAAGTGTGGAAAAATGTCAGTGGTGAAAATCTGGACTGAAAATATTACAAATTCATGAACTTACGAGGGTGCATGGAAACAGCACAATGCTCACTCGTAACACAGTCATTTTATGGACTTTTGTCACCAAATTTTCAACATAGCCATTTTAAGACCTCTACTCATGAACAGTGTCACTGTGATTTTCTTAATCTGTCCCAAACATTGATTTTGCACACTGACTGCGCCATTGTGCGCTACATGCACGATAACACATTTTTGTGAAGTGAAAATAGAGCTATACTGTTCATAAGGAGGTGTGGTAAAATGGCAATATTGAAAATCTAGATGCAAATATTTAAAATTCGGCGAACTTACGGTGCGTAGGAACCGCATAGCGCGCAATCATCAAAACAGTCATTTTTGGAATATTTTCCCCAAATTTTTAACGTGGGGTTTTTGGGGGCCTACCTCATGAACTGTGACACTGTCATTTTGTACATGAGTCCTGAAAGGTGGTTTCACGCAGTGACGATGAAATCACGTTTTGGGACTGTATAACAAAGTGACAGTGACAGAATTCATGAGGTGGGGTCCCAAAAACCCCATGTTGAAAATTTGGTGAAAGAATTCCAAAAAATGCCTGAGATATGCATTACAGTTGAAAAAACCCTATTTATTCCATTATACAGCTTACTGGCATTTCCTCAGTTCGCGGTTGGCTTTGAAGAGTGCAGACGTCCGGTCCACCCGAAGATCATGTGGCCCGGACTCCGGTAGTGAGGTGAGGGGGTGTGGGGAGGCAGGATGTGCAGAGGGTGGGCATGGGTGGGAGTCAAGACAGTCAGTGAAGAGCGTTCTTTCTTTGTAGGTTTTCCTTTTAGGAAGGCGACCACGGGACATTTGCCACGCTGGGTGGGCTCCCAACGCATGCAGCTGGAGATTTTAGGGGGCCAGTGGAGCCAGCGGGGATTGGGCACTCCCGTCGGCCATAGAGAGGTTTGCCATGCTGGGCTGGGCTCCCAGCGTGGCACATGGAAGTGTGTTGGCGGGCAGCAGATGGATGTTTGCCATGCTGGGGTGGCCTCCCAGCGTGGCACCTGGAAGGTCGTTTGGGGGGGCAGTGGAACCAACCGGGGATTGGACACTCCTGTCCACCTTACAGATTATTGCCACGCTGGGTGGGCTCTCCCAGCGTGGTGCCTAAACTCTGTTGGGGAGGAAGCAGGCGCGGCGAGATTAGGCACCCCGTTGGCCATACTGTGTCTGTGGGGAGAGGCGTGTGAGCACGCTGGGGTAGGCTCCCAACATGCTACTTTTGGGGGGAGGAGCTGTCTATGACAGCTCTTTCACTGCAGTGCCAACATGTAGGCACTTTGCATACTGCCGATGGTGGCAGTATGCAAATTGCCTACACACTGTGGTTGTTTCTTTCAACTGTATGCTACTGCATTTGCAAACACTGTCATAGACAGCTCTTACATACATTGGTGCGGTGGAGTTGCGCCTGCAAAAGGCAGCAGGGCATTGGAAGTAGGGAGGCACACCTATGAATTCTCGTATGGTGGCACTATGTTTCTTGCACATGCGTGCAAGCAAACATAAAAAATGCTTTCGCATCTCCAATAAATTTCTTCCCATTTTGCACCATACCTTTTGGAGTGCATGGTACTCCTGCAACTTTTCAAAGCTGATGGATAACATTTTCACCTCACATTCAGCATATTCAGCTGCCTACTTAGATGATGTGGTGATCTAGAGTCCTGATAGAGCCAGCTGTTCGCATCACCTACAGGCAATTCTACAAGCTATTCAGGAAGATGATATGACTATCAATCCTGCCAAATGTGCCTTGGCAATAAACAGGACCAGGTATCTGGGTTTTATCCTGAGCAACAGCCAGATTAAGCCTGAAATATTAAAGACTCAGACATAGGTATATAGATACATAGATACTGATGGTAGATAAGAACTGCTTGGCTGACCTAGTCTACCCATTTCACTGCCTAACATACTACAGTAGTCCCTGATAAATCTGCAGTTTACAGTCTCTTCCCTATTGCTATGGTACCCTTTTGTCTGTCCCATGTGTTCTTGAATTCCCTCACAGTTTTTGGCCCCACAACCTCCTCAGGGAGGGTGTTCCAAGCATCCACTACTCTTTCAGTAAAAAAGTACTTCCTCATGTTGCTCTTGAGCCTACCTCCTCTAACCTCATATCATGCCCTCTTGTTCTTGAGGCATCTTCTTTTCTGAAAAATGCTTCCCTCTTATACCTTGCTTATACCTGATGTACTCCAATGTTTCAGTCTTATCTCTCCTCACTCTCCTTTTCTCCAGTGAATGCATATTGAGATCCTTTAGTCTCTCCTCATGACACTTCTGGTGCAGACCCTGTACCATTTTTGTTGCCGTGATCTGAACCACCTCCATTCTGAACTTGTCCTTCCAGGGGTTTGGCCTCCAGAACTTGACACAGTACTTCAGATGAAGTCTCAACAAGGATCTGTACAACAGCATAACCACTTCCCTTTTTCTGCTGGTGATACCTCTTGTTATGCACCCTAGCATTCCACTCACTCTCGCTGCAGCCTTCTTACATTGTTTGGTTACCTTGAGGTCATCAGATATGATTACCCCAGGTCCCTTTCTTGAGTGGTGACTGTCAGCACCCCTTCCCCATCCTGTACTGCTCCTTTGGGTTCCTGTGTCCCAAATACATGATTTTGCATTTCTTTACCTTGAATCCTAGCTGCTGCACTCTTGACCACTCCTCAAGCATGCTGATGTCCTTTTTAATTTTCTCCACCACCCCCCACCTCGGAGTGTCGACCCTGTTGCAAATCTTTTTGTCATCTGCAAAGAGGCATATTTTCCCTTCCAAACCCTCTGCAATGTCACTTATGAAGACATTATAAGGACTGGCCCCAGTATCGATCCCTGTGGCACCCTGCTGCTCACCCCCCCTTTCTTCAGATTGAAGGCCATTTACCACCACCCTTTGTGTCCTGCCACTCAGCCAGTTTCTGACCCAGTTTACTGTCTTGGGAGCCCACTCCCAGGATGTGCAACTTATTAATTAAGCTCTTACGTGGGACACTGTCGAAGGCCTAGCTGAAATCTAGGTAGGCCATATCCACTGCCCCTCCCTGGTCTACCTCCTTGTTCACCCAGTCAAAGAAATCTATTTGATTGGTTTGACAAGACCTACCCACTGTGAATCCATGCTGCCTTGGATCTTGTGCTCTGCTAGATTCCAGAAATGTCACAATCCTTTCCTTTAGTATTTTCTCCATCAATTTCCCCACCACTGAGGCCAGGCTGACTGGTCTGTAATTTCTAGCCTTCTCCCCCCTACTCCCACTTTTGTGGAGATGGACTACAATTGCCTTCCTCCAGTCCTTTGGAACCACCCTGTCTCTAGCAATTTGTTGAACAGGGCTGTAAATGGTGCTGCTAGCACCTCTCCAAGCTCTCTTTAGATTCTGGTATGTATCCCATCTGGCCCCATAGGCTTATCCACACTCAGGTTCCCGAGTGCCTTTAGGACTCTGTCCTCTGTAAATGGACTGGTGTCCACCTTCCTTCTTTTGGCACTTCTATCACTGAGCTGTGATCATTCTCCTTCCCTTCCCTTTCCTTTGTGAATACTGAACAAAACTATTTGTTCAGGATTGTTGCTTTTCCTAGGTCTCAGTATTAAAAGGAAACTAGGATGAACTCCACCGTAGGCACCAGAGTAATAGCAAAAACAATTGCTTTATTGTATTTTAATCACACTTTGTGGGAGGGCGACGGTTTCATGGCTCCCTCCACATCTTCAGGCCCAAAAAAACAGTGCTGTTTTTCTAAGTAAGATTAAAAGAAAAACATTGTTTACTAAAATTTTCATTGAACATTTCATTCTGTACATAAGGTTACAGAATCCCAGCACTACATTGCTGCATGCTTGCCATATTACTTCTGTTGTGATTACTAACGTTAGTTCATTTCTGTATTATCAAAAACACTCTATCCACACTCACTAGTGAGCAACTTGTTCTACCTATATGTATCAGTGATAACATTAACAATATTCTCCCTTCTGTTAAATTAAAAATCACCAGTACTGTCAATAGAAATACCTCTGTATTCACTACTTTTACTTAGAAACACAACAGTGTTGTTTGGGCCTAGTTTCCTTTTAATACTGATAGTTTCCAGTCTTTTTTGGATGACCCAATCTGTTACAATATTTTTTTAGCTTGCAGGGCAACCTAGACCCCTAGCACACCTCAGCTTTTTCTAGGTCTCCCTCTGTGCATCCCCTTTCCTCCTTTTTTAACATGACAATCCCACCCCTTGTTATCTTCCTTTCACTAATGTACCAGACAGTGGCTAGTGGCTCCATACTGTGTACTAATAAGAACATACAGGCATTTTTGGGATTGGCAGAGTACTACCACTGCTTTGTGCCTACTTTTTCAGAACTGGCAGCTCCCTTAAATGACCTGATTACAAAGAGACAGCAGGATGAGATAAAATAGACCACAGAATGTAATGAGGCTTTTCAAACTATCAAGGCTGTTCTCTGTTCTCCCCTAGTGTTGCGCAGTCCAGATTTTCATCTTCATTTTATAGTGCAAACTGATGCCTGAGAATGGTATGGGGCCATTCTCAGTTAGGAAGTTGATGGGGACGAGTGCCCCATATCTATATTAGTAGAAAGCTCCATGAGAGGGAACAAAAATTTTCTCCTGTGGAAAAAGAATGCCTCGAGCCAAATGAGCCATTAATGCCTTATAGTACTATTTGTTGGGAACATAATTCCTGTTATTAACTGACATCTTTTGATAAACAAGTTTGTCTGAAACACATCAAGGTGTGCTTTTACCTCTGGCATGTTAATAAAAGGTGTCACTTCTCCACTTGAAAATGTGAGCAGCATCTTACTTTATATGGAGGAGGTGAGTGCTATATTTTGCTGTGTTCACAGGTTATGATTTATCTAGTGTTGCTCACATGGTATCCTAGAAATTAGAATACCAACAGATACTTTCCATTGGGCCAGATAGCACTACTATCCCACTACAGCAACTATCTCACCATGAAGCCTATCCTCTAGAATCCAGTGCATGGATCCTAAAAACGCTGTGGATCCTGTGGATCATAGCAACAGATCCAGCTCAGATCCTAACTATCTGACCTAGGATCCATCACTATCTGATCCCGGATCTTAACTATCTGACCTAGGATCCCTGAATCTGATCAAGAATCCCTGGATCCTAACTAGGATCCATCACTATCTGATCCCGGATCCTAACTATCTGACCTAGGCTCCCTGGCTCCTAACTAGGATCCTTGTATCCGAACTATGATACCTGTATCCTAACTAGGATCCATCGCTATCTGACCCAGGATCTGATATCTGTCTTTGGTAAGATTTCTAGTAGGATCCTAGGTAGGATACCAGCACTATCTTGACAGATTGTGGTAGGATCCACAAAAGCACTATCTTAGCAACACTAGATTTAGCTTTAAGCACCCCATCCCTGTGTGACCTCCAGCTTGTGTTGCAGTTGTTGTGTGCTTATGAGTTATCCCAGGGTCCTGCCTTTGTCATTCTCTGCTTTGCTTGTGTTATTTCAGGCTTTACATGTAGTTGTTTGTTCTAAGCCATTTGCAGTCTCCTAGTTCAGTTACAATCCTTAAATGCTTACATCTGGATCCTAGCAAGGCAGCCACTCCCTTTCATGTTCTCGTGGTTTAATTAGTTGCTCAGTTCAGCAGCATGCTGCTGCCTAGTTTTCAGTTTTCATAGGCTCCTGTTTTTTCCTAGCAGTTTCATTTGTTGTTCTCTACTGCCTCAGCCTACCTGGCCTGCAGTACATCAGCAGCTAACACTAACCTCCCTGATGGATCTAGTAGTAGTAGTATTTTATTCATGAAACATGAACAGGTATGCCATCCTGTTGAGACAATGCTCATTTACAAGGGACACCTTTGTATAAAGGCTTGATTTCAAGGATAACATTTACAGAAGGCAGTACAATATAGTGTATAATATACAGTCACACAGTACGATCAGTACAATCATAGTTGTTTACATACGTACCTACACATTCCAATAAATAACCTGGTTCTGGTTAGCATGTGCTCACCATTTTGTCCAAATATATATTGTTCAGTCTCATAGTGTCCTAGTTGTCATCTGATGTCTCACTCAGTTGTTCAGCCTTGCCTACATTTTGTTTCTACCTTGTGCACATGGTTGTCAGGCTTTGACACTGGCCTCACACTACTCCTGCACTCAGACGCTTGCCAGCCATGACCATATCTTGGCTTCCAGGGCTCCCTGCCCTTCATGCCGACAGTCTTGCTCTGCTTCCTTAAAGTCTGCATATTGAGGTTGGGTCCCTGGATACGGGTGGGGTCCTTGTCTTTCTGCCTTTCAGGTGAGAAGGTCCTATGTTCCAGGGGAAGCTTTGGCCATGAAGATCTACTTGGCAGCACATCTTGATGTAGCACTTAAGACTTCAGCTGCTCGAGGGTGAGGCCTTTAAGTCCAAGGGGGCTCCTTTAACTGTGCAGACCATGTTTGCAATACCTTTGAAAGATAGTCTCACCACTATAGTGACCTGATGGTCACCTGATCTCTACATACTTCCCTTCCTCTGCCCTTTAAGGGTGAAGATCATGCAGTTATGCAGGTCTCAGCTCCTCAAGGGCCCATCTGCTATGCATTACCTGTCAAAGGTTCGGCTTCCCCTCTAGGCCTCCCCTGGATGGAAGCCAGGTGAATGCCTTTCAGTGGTTGTTGCTGTCCTCCTCTTAACTTGAGAGCTGGGTCTCCTTTGCAGGGAACCTCCTTTAGCTGCAGAGATTGGCTTGTGGCACCCCCCATGGCAGTCCTGTTAGAGGGACAGAGTGAGAGCCCTTCCTTTAAAATTTTCCCCTTGAATCAAGTCTCTAAATTGTGGTAGCTGAGCCATCACAAATTATATCCCAAGCCTGGTGGGAAGGTGACCAAGATCTTGGATCCCCAGAGGTGTCCTCCTCATAGTAGGTATTTCCACTCTTCCATGCCGAAGGTCATAAAAGTTTAATAGAGTACACAGCATTCACACACATGACATGCCAAATTTTAACCCTCTGCTTGCCAACCCTCTTTTTTTCTTTTTGCCCTCCATCCTTCCCCCTCTATCTTTAATGCTCTTCTTCCCATTCTCCTTTATTTCTACCACCTTGCTTCTTTTATTAATTTTCACCCTGCTGGATCCCTACTCTCTCTACTTCAGTCTTTGGGGGGCACAGTTTATGCATCCCTGAGTCCTTATGCCACCCCCATGGCTAGTTTGGATGTTCATCACACCCTGAATGTTCTTCCTCCATCTGCCCATCAACCGAGGATCATCACTTCATACTACCCTCACCCCGATTGCAAGCTCCATGAAAGTGGCAGCTGGCACAGCCTTCCTTTCACCTTCTTGGTTGGCCACCACATCCACAGAGCATGATGACTGTGGTCTGTGACTGTCAGACAGCAGCCAGTTAAGAAGGTGAAGGAGGGCTGTGCTGGCCATGGACATCACAGAACTTGGTGACTGGGGTGAGGGTTCTTATTGTGTGGGCATGTGGGGATTGGTGACTGGTGACTGGTCAGGGGACCACCACACCACCAGGGCTTACTTCAATTAAAATGGAATGGGCATTCTGGGAGTGGGGCACCATTATACCATCAGGGCTTACTTTAACTAAAACAGGATGGGTGCTAAGAGGCTGCTCACATGCAAATGAGCCCATAATGGGTGTGCAGATGGCCTCTTAGCACTTTGCATGCCCAATGAGCTAATTTGCAAGCTTGGGCAAAATATGGCCCACAGAGGATGTGGCGCTATCCTGTTTTGGGCAATGCTACCTCTCTTGTGAGCCATATGCAGCCTTGGTCCATGTTGAGCCAGTGCAGATCCACTTAGCACTGTGCCAACATGGTCTAATAGTCAGTCAGTTAGTGCTGCTCTGTAGTTGAGCACTAGCCATCTCAATATTGCTCACAACTGCTTGTGTCCAATCACAAGTGCAGCACAAACAGGTGCACTGCAATTGTGCCTGGCTCTGAACATGTGACCCATAGTTTCTGACTAGTAGGAAATGAAAGAAGTCTTGCTGTTAATAATGAAATGCTTCCTTTTTTTGGTGAACGGTGGGGTTTCTCTGTTAAATGTTGACATCTGGTTGAACAGCAAATAGCTTCTAAAATAAAAAGACTAAAAGTATGCTGTTTACAACATCCACTGTATCTTTAACTTATGTTATTTATAGTTTTCCTTTAGATTCTCCAGTTTTTGGTCTGCTAAATATTTCAGAAAATGCAGTACTTATTGTTGTTTGTGATATCACAGTCTGTTGTTATGGTAACCTCTATGAGGCTACACACTGGAAAAGTTTTTAAGGAATAAAAAGCATTTTAGGTGCTTCAGTGCAGATTTGAAGGTTTGCAAGATAATGGCTTGCAAGGTAATGGCTATGTTGGAAGCTTGCCATTTATTTTTTTTTTATAAATGTGCTTTATTGAATTTCATTTGTTAACAACAAACAGAACATTACAATGACATGACATACATTACAAAGTTACAATTACGCCCCCCCCCCCGGCAGCCGTATATTACATGGTGTTTCAACTGGTATTTTCTTTACAGTATCAAACATTGCATCATTCGTTGATCATCTCTTGTTCTAGCAGAGTCCACAATAGCTTGTAAGGCATCAAAGTTCCCACACCATTTCTGGAATAACTGGAACCTATGATTCTTTCCTCAAGAGGGTTCTGTTGCCTTCACAGTGCCCTGACAGGGTAGTAGTTCACAATGGGACAGAGAGTGTGAACGGTTAAAGTATCTATGTATACTAAGAATAATAGATGCACAGAAGGCCTTGGCCCATACAAGTACATCTCCAGAAATTGGATGTCGATTATATCTCATTTAATAAGAAATTATCGAGATTAATTTTAAAGGTTTCTACATTATCTGTATTCATCAGTAATTTGGGTAATCCATTCCATGTGGATATAATTCTTTGAGTAAAAAAGGAGTGTATATTGTCTAGTTTTGGATATGTTAGTGATAGTTGGAGTTTATGGCTTCTAAGATTACATTCTCTCGTATTAAAGGCCATTCCGAATTGCATCATAAGCTCCTTATCTTTCACTATTTTAAACATCAGGAGCATGTCCCTGCTAGTTCTTCTCATCTCCAATGAATATAAATCGAACTCTGTAAGACGCTCCTCATAGCTTTTGCCTTGCAAACCGTCTATCATCTTGGTGACAGTCAATAACACATTCATTCAAATATCTTCAGAATATCAACAAAGCTGCATGAGCATAACTCCTCACCAAGTTGTGGACACCCATTCAATTCAAAGATTATACCTGCAGTTCAGTGGACAGAAGCAACCAGACATGCCACTGCCTGAGCTATATAAGTCAAGTTCCTCCAGCCTTACTCAGAAGACTTGTTTCTTTGCCCTACCATCCTCTCCCCCCCTTCTCCTCCTACTTCAGCAGCACACTTCTCTCCTTGGGGCTCCTTCCTAAGGTGTCTTTAGCCTAAGGGAATTATTTTCCTGTGACACCTCTAGGGGGTGAAACCCTCTTCAAGAAGGTTCCATTGCCTTCAAAGTACCTCAACAGGGTAACAGTTCCCAATGGGATACAGAGTGTAAACAGCCAAAGTGTTCACATATGACTGTCAACAACACATTCATTCAAATACTTTCAGACAATTTATTTATTTATTTTTATTTATTTATTTATTACTAGGATTACAAATACCTTTGAACCAAGGGTTCTTTTACAAAGGTTCCAGTCAGCAATGGGTGCAAGCAAAACAGTGCTAAGATACAATACAAGGTCAGGAGGTTAACATAGAAGTAAGCAGAGATAAGATACAATACAGGTCAGGAGGTTAACTTAGTAGCAGAAGACAGTACATGTGTATAGACTAGCATAGTAGCAAACAGTCAGTGGCAAATAACAATGCACAATTAACAGTACAGGTGTATATATAGCAAGACACAGATACAAATGAAAGCCATCCTGGGGTGACAGAAGTGGAGCAAGGGGTGGGGGATAAGAGGAGGAGGGGTGGGGAAAAGGGGGTAGGCAGTCAAGGATTTTACATTGTCATAAGTGCAAGAACAGAAAGATAAGTGCTAGGTAGTCTGTGGGTGGAGCAACAAGAGATAGGGTGATAGGGAGTGGGAGACAGGAGGAGAGGAGCAGGAGGGGTGGAATGGTACATGGAAGGTGAGAGGGGTAGAATGGTAGGTGAGGGTGGGAGAGAGATGGGGAATAGCAGAGGATGGAGGGGCAGAGAGAAGTGGGGAGGGTAGCAAGGGAGGAGAGAAGAGGAGGGAGAAGTGAAACAAAGCCCCAAGACTATCAACAAAGTTGCACAAGCATAACTCCTCACTAAGTTGTTTATGCCCATTGAACTATATTTCTATTAATCAATACCACCAGGGCTTCAAAGCATAAATTAAATAGAAAGGTGGAGAGAGGAAAGCCCGGGCAGGTGTCATTTTGCAAAGAGAACTCGGATGACTTACCTTGTTACATTGCACCTTTGCTGTGAGTTTAGAGTACAACAGTTTAACCTTTCCTATGGTGCCAAGCTTTTGGTGACTAATTATTGGATGATACCAGTCTGACATACTTTTGTTGCTGAGATGTTTGTTTTGTTTACTTTGTGATTTTAATATTGTTAAGGTACCTTGGTTTTTGAAAGGTGCCATACAAATAAAGTTTATTATTATTATTAACCCATTTGATGAAGTCTGCTGAGATATTATATTTCTGGAAGACTTTAAACAAATATTGCCAGTTGACCCCTATCAGATGGTTTATTTGTGTCCAGTGAGGCCAGCATGGGGGGGGGTGTGAAACTTCCCTGTATGCAGAGCCAATATGAAAGAGCTTCCTTAGGTGGTAGGATGAAACTCTTCCCCTGTGAATCCCACTTGTTCTGTCCCAATCACTGATGACCAGACTTTGTGTAGTCAAAGGGCTATTGCTTTGGCTAGTAGTTTAAAGACTGATATTTTGGTGAAGATATGAGCTTGTAGTTGGACACTAGACTCTCATCCTTTCTGTGTTTGCCAACACTGATATAACTGCTTGTTGCAGAATGTGGTCTAAGTTCCCTTTCTCATAGCTTCCTGATATAGAGACTGTAGGTTTGTGGTCTGTACCTCATTTAGTGCTTTGTAAAAGTTAGTAGAGAGCCCATCTGGCCCTGGAGCCTTACCCACTGTCATTGTATCCAGTGCCTTTTCTATTTCTTCTACCCTGAGTGGGTCCCTGAGGATTTCTTGGCTTTTCTCATCTAGAGTAGGCAGTGGTGTATCAGCCAGGTATTTATCTATGTTCTGGGACTCTTGCAGTGCCAATGGTGTAGAACTGTTCATAAATATTCTGAAACTCTGCCACTATTTCCCTGGAACCCATGATACTTTTTTGCATCTAAGCCAGCTGAATATGTCAAACAGTTCTTGCTGCTTCTTGAGCCTTTAGCTATAGTGCTAATAGTCTCCCTGCCTTTTCTCCCTGTGAGACATATCCTTTATTGGCTCTAAAGAATGCCATCTCTGCTCGTTCTCTGTTTAGCTGGAAAAACTACTTTCTTAGGATATTGAGTTGCTGTTTAACCTGCTCTGGGGTTGTGACTGACAATTGTTGTGCTAGGGATCATATTTGACTTAGTATATCACTAGCATTAGCTTGCTTTTGTTATTTCCCCTTTGAGGTGATTCTGATTATTTCCCCTCTTATGGCACATTTATAGGTGCACCAAACTGTCTCCATTTCATTTACTGTCTCAATGTTTTCATGAAAAAAATGTTTCTGGAAATTCTTTCAGCTGGGTGACTGTGCTGGTATTTTGAGAATATTATTGTTCAGTTGCCACAGCTTGTCTAGTTCCGATTGGGGTCTGTTATCAGTTCCAGGTTAACTGGGGCATGATTAGATATTACCTGTGAGAGGATTTTAGTTTGGCATTATCCTTGCAATAAAGCATGGCCAATTAAAAAGAAATCTAATCTCAGGCTTGTGCCATGTGGATTAGAGTAGAATGAATACTCCCTGTCTATTGGGTAGAGTATTCTCATTTGCATCTATTAAATGAAGGGAGTCTTGCATCTCCTTAAGTGCTCTCTGGTTTGGAGACACTTAGTCTGCCCTACCTATCCAGCTCGTTATCTAGTTGAATGTTCCAGTCCCCTGTCTTAATAATTTGAACATTTGGCCAACTAGTGAACTGCAGCATTAATTGAGTAAAGATGATATCTTCCTTGTTGGGCTCATACATATTAGCCAGTGCTATCGCTTCCTTGTCTAGTATTCCCCTCATGGTTATGAATTTGCCCTCAGAATCTGATATTTCTCACAACCAGGTGGAGGCTGTGTTCTTAGCTATTGGTATGGCCACACCAGCTCTCTTAGAATCTAACCCTGTACCATAAGCTAGGCCCAAGCATGCTCATCTTAGGAGTTGTACTTGAGGCATAGTTAAGTGGGTTTCCTGGGCTAACGCAGGCATGATGGCGGTCGCGCTTTAGTACAGCTCCAAGAGCATCCTCCTTTATAAGCGTCCTTTACCAGTGATCCGGTCCAAATTTGATTTCTATTTGTCCGCGGAGTGACAGCGCTTGTCAAAGGCAGCAAAGGGAGCTAAACACCGACAGTCAAAACTGCAATTTGGGGAAATGGAGCAGTGCAAAGAACTGAAACAAGGCCTGGACTCCTCCGAATGCCTGCAGGCTGAAAGCACCACATCTGAGGAGGTGGGCATGACTACCTTGGAGCGTTCCCTGGTTGGAAGACCATCCGCCATAGAGACCATGCAGCAGGAGATGTGGGTGGGATTTGCTACAGTGACCATGCAAATGGGACACCTTCAATCAGTAATTACTGGCCTAACCAAAACTACTGCCACCCACTCAACCCAGATAAGTGAGTTGCAACAAACGGTCAGTGATCTGGAGAACTCGCTGCACTTCCTCTCTCGTGAGCATAATGACTACTTGGTCACCATTGAAGAGCTGCGGGGGAAAGTGGACGAACAAGAAAACTGCTCTTGTAGGTCCAACCTACAGATCGTGGGACTACCGGAGGGTACAGAGGGAAAATCCCCTGCAGATGGCCTACAACAATGGCTGATTCAAAACCTCAAGTTACCCCCAGAGGCTGCAAGCTTTGAAATAGAGCGGGCTCACAGAGTAGGCCCCCCACCTAAGCCGAATGAGCGTCTGAGGCACTGTCTAATAAAATACCTGTGATATGCAGATAAAGAGGTGATTCTGACAGCAGCGAAGAAGCAGGGACCCCTCAGATGTGGCAGCTCCAGGGAGGGGATTTACCAAGACTACAGCCGTGACTTACAAAACAAGAGGCAGAAGTTCAATGGAGTGAAATCTAGATTGCACAACCTGGGATGGCCCTTTGCATTCCTCTATCCAGCTATGTTAAGGATCAACTGGCCTGGGGCTCCGTCCAAAATCTTTCAGAATTATCTGGAGGCAGAAAAATGGGTGGCAGTGGCAGCATGACAGGAGGGGGAGAGGTCACCACGTAGCTGAAAGCTTTCAGAGAAAGCCCATCTAGGTCATTTAAGGTCAGTGGACTTAAGGATGTACATAGTTAATTTTGCTGATGGCTCCCAAGGGTGCAATGCGGCCTAACTTTTAAAAGTACAGTAGATATCCTCTAATCACGGCCGCTCCCAGGGCTTTCTGGTGTGAAAAAGTGGTCTGGCCTCAGAATTGATTAATTTAGGATGCGTCATGCCTTAGCAATGTACCTAGCACAGGGCAAGATTGGACGGCTGGGGACTTATCGACCTCATGGCAGGAGCTGCTGGTGTGGAGGAGGGGAGACCATCGTGGACTGGCCTGCTTGTTCTGTAGTTTGTGAAATGCAAGCACCTGACAGTGCAGTGATCCACACCCCCGCCCGTGTCGGCCACTCAATGATTACTTTTCCTGATGAATGAAGCGCAATAGGAATTTGGACAGTCCCGACTACATCTGGGGATGTGGGTACCAGCGGGCAATGGAGACGCTGTGGAGATTCATCAGGGAAGTGCGCCTTTCCTCACATGTCTAGCATGTTGATTCCTGCATGTAACAGGGGGTTGCATGCTGCAGCATTGTAAACCATAATGGGCAAGTTGGGAGTCAAGGAGAGACCCATGGAGTGACTTGGCTAACATAAATTTTCTGGTCACGTGGGGTCCTGGGGGGGAGGGGAGTGAGGAAGTTGTAATAGTCACTAAAGACAGATATGACGCTGGCAATATGCCCGCCAGCACGAGGACAGGGAGAGAAGAACTGCATGGGACACAAGGACTCGATGTTAAACTTATGTTGGTGATCATACACTATCTTTTACACCGCATGCTGCTTTTTTGATATGTTTCATGCCTCAATGCATGTTTAATGAGGCTGTTGGAAGTGAGGGGGGGTGGACGGGGAAAGCTAAGTCTATACACTGGATATTTGGTGTTTTTCTATCTTTCTTACAGGGTGGAGGTTGCCATGCATTCCACCCATGGAGAAATATACCAGGACTTGAGCTGCAACTGATGTGCCACACATTCACTCTAAGGGCAGGTAAGTCGTCTGGTTACTAATTTCTCTCTCTTATAATTGCCTGCCACAGAGGGTCTGGTCAAAAGTCAGCTCACTGAATTAAGATCACTGGTCAGAGTGAAATTAAATCTCTTAATCAGAAGGATGCTCAGGCGAATTCGGAGGCCCGCCATTTACAAGAGTGGGATTTCTGACAGTGCAGAGTTTTGCCCAGTCGGGGGTATGGGGGTTAAAAGGAAGTTGTGTTGGTCGCCCTGTTAGCATACATGGTACAATTGTTGGAGGATGGGAAGGTTGAAAGGGGAAAGGTTGGGGTTAAGTTGTAGTAAGAGACAAGTAGTTGTAGTAAGAGTCTGGTAAGAGACAAAAAATAGTTAGGAGAAAAGATTCACAGGCATCGAGGGCACTGTTTTCTCAGTTAACCTCAATAACATTATGCAGGGTAAAGAGCAATGAGCTCCCTTATGAGATGAAAAATGGGTAGCTTAGCTAAAGTGGTGACATGGAATGTCAATGGGCTAAAATCTGTGGAGAAAAGAAAAAAGGTCATAAGTGAAATGAAGAGAGCACAGGCCCAAACAGTCCTTCTGCAGGAGACGCACATCAGCCCAAGAGGCTCTAAAGACAGAACAGTACATGGGAGGCCAGTGGGTGTCAGCTTACTACTCTACAAAGGCTAAAGGAGCTTCTATTTGGATACCTAGAGGCTCGAGTGTTAATATTCACAAAGTGATTAAGAATGGGGGTGGTAGGTACGTACTGGCACATATGACTGGAGTATGGAGTACATATGTAGAGGGAGGAGGTGCTATATCAGTAGCGTCAGTTTATGCTCCCAACATGGAGGACCAAGGGTTTTTTCAATGCCTAGCCTTGGACATGTCTCACCTCCCTGGTCCTTGGGTGTTGGGGGGGGGTACTACAATTGCATTAGGGACACCACTTTGGATAGATCCAATCCTAACCCTGTGCCTATGTCAAAAAACGCAATGGCTCTAGGAGAAATAGAAGGGGCTTATACCCTGGTGAATGATTGGCGTTATCTGAACCCCATTAGCAAGGAGTACAGTTTTTACTCGCACGCTCACAGTTCTTATGCCCGCCTGGACTGGGTGCTGGCTAGCGCCCCACTTCTGGAGGGCATAGAAGCAACTCAGTATTCTTCAATATTGGTATCTGACCATGCACACCTACAGGTATCCATGAATCTGGGGGGGCAGGCCAGGGCGAGGGGCCTGGAAGCTAGACCTCTTGTTGCTGAAGGATGAGGACTTTTTGATATATACAGTATGACTAAGGCCCTGAAGGAATTTTGGACATAACAAAAAGGGAGAAACTTCCTGCTCAGCTAGGTGGGAGGCCATGAAAGCGTATGTTAGAGGCCAGGTAATTTTTTACTCTGCCTATAACAAAAGGGAAGCACAAAAGGACATGAAAGTACTCAGGCAGAGAATTGTGGCCTTCGAAGAGGCTCATATGAGAACCCCCACCCAACCCCTATACAGAATAGTGCAAAAACTGAAATGGGAATTTAACCTTTTAAACACCGCACAAATAGAAAGAGCAATTCTGCTGGCAGGAGCTGCAGCCTACTTTGAAGGGGCTAGGGGAGAGAAATTCCTAGCCTGGCAACTAAAGAAAAGAGAAGGAGACAGGTCTATCACTCAAATTCAGACAGCACCAGGGATATTTACGACCTCGACCGAAGGGATAGGGGAGAAATTTAGCAAATTCTACCAGAACTGGTATACATCAGAAGTGGCACCCACTCCACAATAAATGCAAGCTTTTTTTTTGGGAAAGCTCCCCTCTGGGTACTGCCTCCTATGAAGGCAAATGACTCTGACAGGCTACTAGAAGTGTCAGAAATACTGAAGGCCATTAAAACACTGGCGGGGGGGAAGCACCAGGTCTGCCCATTGATTTTTTTAAAGTGTTTAAAGATCAACTGATAGACCCTTTATTTGATGTACTCCAATAAGGATTGACTATAGGGAATTTACCACCATCTATGAGGGCGGCCACTATCACTGACCTCCCTAAACCGGGGAAGGACCCCACTCTTTGTGCCTCATACCGCCCCATATCATTGCTTACAGCTGACTATAAAATATTGGCTAAAGTGGTGGTCACCTGATTAGAGACGACCCTCTAAGAACTTATACACACAGACCAAGCAGGATTTGTGAGTGGCAGACAAGGAAAACACAACATTAGGAGGACCATAAATATCCTGCATGCATGGGGTAAGTCTGCTGCAAAACATGAGGTGGCCATATTAGCTCTAGATGCAGAGAAAGCGTTCGACAGGGTCGAGTGGGGATATATGTTACAGGCCCTGTCGAGGCAAGGAATGGGAACGGGGATCCTGAGATGGATAAGAACCCTGTATGCCTCCCCAACTGCCCAAATATTAATGAACAGAACAATGTCTGGCCCCTTTGAGTTGGGAAGGGGTACCAGGCAAGGCTGCCCCTTGTCTCCACTCCTATACATTCTGACATTAGAACCATTGGCAGCGGCCATCAGGAATCATGATGAGATACGGGGATTCTGGGGGGTGGTAAAGAACATAAAATAGCACTATATGCAGATGACATCCTACTATACCTGCAGAACCCTGGGGATGACCTGCCATTGATTCATGGGTTGTTGCAGGAGTATGGGGCACTGTTGGGTTACAAGGTTAACTGGACAAAAAGTAACTCCTCCCCGTGGGCCAGCTAAACAGGCATAGGCTGGCACAGGTCTCGGGGGGTCTGTTGATGGTGGACAAGGTAAAATATTTGGGGATCCTCATCTCAGCTAGGATTGGAACACTGTATGCTCAGAACTATGGTGCACTAATGAAAAAACTGAACCAAGACTGTGAAAAATGGCTAAATCTACCCCTAACTTTGATTGGGAGAGTCAGCACAGTAAAGATGATGATTCTCCCAAGATGTTTGTATCTATATCAGTCTTTGCCTATTTGGGTACCTCTCATTCACTTTAAGCAGATAAATCGCTGGTTCATGGCTTTATCTGGAAAGGAAAAGCTGCTCGTATCAAGAGATCAATATTGTAGATGCCGGCTAATAGAGGCAGAGTGGGCATACCCAATTTCCAGCTTTATTACCTGGCTGCGCAACTGGTGTTTCTGCCTAGGGGGATGAACTCTCAAGGGATGGACTGGTTGGACTTGGAGGAGAAACAGATTGAGGGATCCTTGCGGCATATGTGTCTGTCTGGAGGACTAGGATCCAGGGTTAAGCTGTACATTAGCAACCCATGCACATTGGCCACGTTGGGGGTTTGGCAGAGTGTGCACAATAAGTTGGGCGAGAGGGTGGGGGCGAACCAGTCTCCATACTCAGACCTATCAACAGTACTAAGACACAGAGGGAGCTATACAGCTCTCATGCACCAGAGGGTAAGAATCTGGCACTCCAAAGATATTAGGTCTGCTTTGCACTTATATGAAGGAGGGAGGGTCCTAGAATTCTCAGAAATTAGAGCTAAGTTCCTGATAGACCCAGGGAACTATTTTATATACCAGCTAATTCGCCACAGATTTGGCGATACCATGAACGTAGAATCTGGGTGGGCAGAACCAACCCCCATTGAGGAGGGCCTCTACACCCCTCCCCCCAACAGCAAAAGCCCTTTCTATTACCATACTTTGTTTGGAGCGGTACCAGACCAAGCTCAGCTCACCAGATTGAAGTGGGAGGGTGACCTAGACATTTGCATTGACCTCAGTGTCTGGCAGAGTGTAGTTAAGCACGTGAACACATGCTACAGAAATAATAGGCTGCATCAGATACAGCTCAATTTTATGTACAGAGCCTGCTTAACCCCCACCAGGCTCCATGTCATGAGCCCTGAAAACTGACACCATTGCCCTAAGTGTCAACAAGAACAGGCTGACTTCCTGCACATGGCCCTGGCCTGTCTGAAAGTGGCTCCCTCTTGGGCGGAGGTGCACAGAATTATGGAATTAACCCTCTCAATGAAACTACCTTGCACTCCTCTGGAACTATTACTGGGAGCAGAATCACTGAGAGTGAACAGATTAAATAGCCACCCCCTGTGGGAAATAGCACTGGTCAACGCAAAGAAAACATTGGCACAGACATGGTCAGCATGCAGCCCTCCCTTGGTGCAACAATGGGTCAACAACCTAAAACAGTGTCTCATACTAGAAAAGGCCCAACATTCAGCAAATGGTAATATGGATACATTCAATAAGTTGTGGGGCACCCTTGAAGAGAGCTATTGAAGCAGGTTATATACCAATATAACCCTAATTAATATTGTATTGTAAAGGGGTATATTGACTGAGGGGCTTGGGCTAGATATAAATTCGGGCACCATAGGTAGCATCTGACCCTTGGAATCTCTCATGAACCCCTTATTGTACACCTTGGCCTTCCAATATTGGTCACCAACTATATACAGCTTGTAAATGGCTTCCCGCAACCTTTAATGGATTTGAGATGTATATACCCAGAATGGATAATGAAATCTGTGGAGTATTCAAACTGATTGTTGTACCTTGCTTTTCACGCACTTGATGTTATGAATGGAAAGATGCTTGTTTGTTTATCTGATGTACTGCTACTTTACTCAATAAAAATATTTTACAAAAAAAAAAAGTGGGTTTCCTGTAGGAAAACCACTGATGGGTTATATCCCTTCAGGTGTGTGAGTATTCTGGAACATTTCCCTGGAGAGCTGGCTCCCTTAAAATTCCAGGTTATGAATTTAAGTGCTACTCTGGCCGTTTCAGAATATAGGAGTGTGATGGGTGCCTCACTTTAGGTAACTTTGTTGTGCCAAGTTGCAAAGATGTCTCACATCTATCTTGAGTGAAACCAGATTTCTGAGTGACCTTATGGTCCACCATGCATCTCCCCTTCTTGTGTGTCAGGTAATCCCTCTCCTTCCCTGCCCCATTCCCATTGAACCATTGCCCACAACAAACAGAAAGCATATAAATCCCTCCCTCCCTCCCCAGTGTGCCCCCAGTCTCAAACTTGTTCTTAGCTCCTTTAGAAATGTAGCTATAACAGCCCAAGCCCAGTTATTGAAATCCATCCAGGGTGGAGACACTTTAAGTCTGACTATGTCACTGTGGTCAGAGGGACCACTTGCTTTACACCTAAAATGAAAACTGACCCATTTTAACTATGGATTGGGAATAAATCTTTGCCACTTTCGGATAGTGTATTCATTATTATAATAGTTGCTGCTATCAGTGTACAGGTTGCTGCCTTGCTCTTGATAGCATTGTCCCATCCCGATTGCAGGATGCTAGACGAAGGCTTGGAGTAATAAAGCAAACTTGTAATTTTTAGTCTATTTTAACATAGCATTAAGTAACTAAAAACATGTAATCTGACTTGAGTTCAAACAGCACACCTTCTGAGAGGAGCAGTCAGTACCATGACTTCTTTTAGTTCATACCAGTTTCAATTCTATTTTTACCTTGCTGCCACAGATGTGAAAAACTTCCTCCATCCTACAAACAGTCTGGCAGGCCAAGTGAAGAGCTACACCAGAGGCCATCTATAACTGTGGTCATTTGAGAAGCTTTCTCCTTGGCTTTCTCATGTATTGGCCCTCCTCTTCTCTTGTGCTTGATCTGTCATGTGCCCCACATTTGATTCTGTTCTCTGTGCTCTAGTCCATGGTTGGCCACTCCCCTTGGACTGCCTGCAATGGCCCAATTTGTCGGTAGGTCTGCCCGCATGTGTGTTCCCTGGCGTCTCACTTTGAGGGACCATCAGTAGAACAGTGCTTCCTGTGCAGTGGTTCCCAGCCATGGCATAATATGCATCTGGTCAGCAAAGGTCAGGGCTTATAAGCTGTGGTGGCAATCAGAGTGTTCATGAAGCCCTCTGAGAATGGCACACCTTCTTGAGTGTCCCATTATGTCAAAAGAGTTCAGCTGAATGGCAGTCAGTGTTAAGAAGGGCTTCTGATTGCTCCTCTCATAATTTCCCATTACTCAAGCAAACATTAATAATAAAACAAACAAGTTCATGTGTAGAAACAGTACTGTGAAGCAGTTACATTCACTGGTCTGTTACTGATAAGGCATCTGAGTCAGTTGATTAGCTTTAGTGATCCATACTATCTGTTAGTTCATGGCCCCAAGGCTTACTAAAGAGTTTTGGCAGGATGGTATGGAGTTGCTGAGATGCTGCTGTGGCTGAATCATAAGTGTTGGTGCCATGCGGTAGATTAATGATAGTCTAACTGGGAACATGTTTTGAAATTTTACTCCTTCCTTTTAGAGTTTCTGCTTGATTTCCTTATAAGCTTTTTGTTTCTCTCGAACACTCTGAATGAAAAAAGTAAATATGTACTACCTTGAGTTGTTCCACTGCAGTGTCAAATGGGATCTGGCTGCCTGCTGAACTGCAGTTTTGTAGTGCTGTGTGAAAGTAAAATTCTGCTGGTGGAATTACCATGAAAGTCAGAAATTCGCTTTGGCAAAATTTCAGAATGCACTTCGGCAATTCTTCCAGAAATTCTGACTTAGAATGGATGAATAGCTATAAGAATTGCAGAATAATGTATTAAACTGTGGAAAGAAATTCAGCAGAACTGATCACTGAACGTCATGATTACATGTATCATGGATTGATGTATTAAAGTGCAGAATGGAATTCTATAGAATGGTCATTCCTCAGTATATCTGTATTATTCTGCAATTCAGACAGAAAAGTTTGCAGAAAAGGAGCAAAAATTCACCAAACACATTTGGAAGATTCGGATTTCACCAAAGATGGAAATTTGTCAAATTTCACAGAATTTCCACAAACTCAGAATTTGCATTTTTCACCCAGCTTTACAATTTTCTCTTAAAAATTTAGAAGCCTACATATTGTGGCTGTCTGTCTCTCTTCATTTTGAGGCATTGGCTCTATGGGCTCTTTCTATTATGTAGTTCTGCCCACTGCTTGGTGGTCCCACCACTTGAAAGAAGAACTTATTAATGAACATGATTGGATTTGAACCCTGGCTTTCTTGGGGATGCCTACCAGGAGCAATCTGTTATGCTTGCTTCTGTTCTCTTGATCATATATTAGTTCCTCTAGGAGCACTACTTTCCTCCTAAGACTGATTAGTTCTTTATCATCTTTAGCTGTTTTGTCTTCTAGGGAACTTACCCTTACTTTCACATCCCCCATGCCAATTGCTAAAGTGTCCATGGAGGTTTTTACATCTTTTACCTCACCATCAGTTCTGTAAGCATCAGTTTAACCATGGCAAATTCTGCTATAAAAGTCTCTTCTATTAGACTGGCAATTAACAGGTCCGGTGTGGCACCTACCTGAGGAGAATCAGCCTTTTGTCTGTTCTAGGCCTGTGATCATGCTGAAATTGACAGGGTCTGAGACATTTGAGGTTGGCTCTCTGATGGCTGTTGTGCCATTCCATTTGAGATTTGATCTGTAAGTATTAGAGCTCTTATAGTTTAACATTCAGTAGCAATTGTATGCAGTTCAGTTTAGTTTAAAGTGGCAAATGAGTAGTTTTTTCTGTGGTCCAACGTGGAGCTCACCAGGTCGCGTCTGCCCCACCTGCTGCATAATCAGAAGTCTAGATGCATGCCATTTGTGAGTAACATCCTGTTTGAATCTACCTACAGAGCGGTAACATTACCACTCTCAATGCCAGTGACCCAGGTTCGGTAGTGAGACTAGTTTGTCAGGGGTTGACTGGGGTAGGAAGTTCAAACCTCACAGAAGATGCTTTCCTCCTCCTCCTCTGGAGAGGGAGGGTTGCTGCCTTCACCACAATGCTGATACCTAGATAACCATGGGTGGCAGTGCAGTGGAGACAGAGAGGTTAGGCTGGCCATCAGTTTGGCTCACAAACAGCATACCACCATGCATGCTAACACTGGAGACCCTTGCATGGCAATGAACAAGGGGAAAACTAGAAACAAAAATTTACCTTGACACCATAGGTAAAGGATCCTGGTACATCCGGACTTCATGTGTCCATTATGCACAATGGCCTGACACAACTACAGTATTCAGGGATACATCACCCTCACATCTGACTCTGCCTGGGGGGAATAGCTGCAGTGAAGGGGGATGGCCAAGACATTGCTGAGACACAGATGATCCAGGGTTGGCTATAGGAATCTGGAGAGAGTGGGTGCTGGACAGGGAGAAATATAAATCAAAAAGCTGAACCTATGCACAAGGTTAGGACCAGAGTGAATGCAAATGAGCAGTACAGTCATGAATACAAAGCACAGAGCAATTACCTGTTTAGGCTGTCTAGAAAATCAAGTATGAAAATGAACCCTTAACCACTCACAAATGGCTACAGGGCCCCTGCAGTCATACTCTGCTCTATAAACAGCACATATCATGCTGCATGCACACACCATGGCCTACTATGGTTCTTTCAAGAAGTGTTGTGGGCTGGTGGAAATGGAGATCACAGGTGCAAGTTTGATGTAGCCAAATGCTTGCTATATGATCTTGGGGAGGTAACTTGACTACCCAATGCACCTTTTTTTGGACTCTGGCTTCTTGTACAATGTTATTGTGTGCCATGTACAAATATACTTGTCAGACTACTGCGTGGCTGTTGGTAGCCTAAACACTGTCAGACATTTTCCTGCATACCTGTACTACTGCCACTTTACATCGCTGCATTGTTCAGCATATTTCCTTTGAAAGCATATACAATAGCCTTCATTCACCATGTTGAGAACAGTGCCCACTTGAGCAGATGTAAAATGCATGCAAAGTGCAATCAAATAGATGTAAATACATGCATTGTAATGTGAAAGCCTGGCACTTGAAACCCATGAGAATAAAGGCAAAGCTGCCAGATGTTTCTTATTGTAAACAAAAGTTTATTTACTCACACAATTTGATAGACAACTCCACAGTTTGAAAAGAGCATGGGAGATGTAAATACCAGTTTGTGAGTTGCATATTGAGTGGACTCCTTTACATTTTACTGTATATTTCAATTTAGGGATTCTCTGTCAAGGAACAAACCTATTTTTGAGTCACAAAATGGATGTGTGACTTGAAACTGTGCTCACTGGGTTTGGGTAAGTGCTAATTTGCCAGGTGATGATGCTTTTTAAAACTGTACTGTATCACTTCAGCCAATCGATTTTATTAGTTGGGTCATTTTGCTTTGCAGGTATTTTTGAACATGGGGGGCTGATTTGGGGGTATACAAAGGGAGTGTTTGTGCACTTCAAATGTTGTTGTTTACAGCAGTGGCCTAGGAGGCAACCATGAGGTCATATGCGAGTGTCATTACATAGTTGCTTTGCAAGTAGACTAACAGTTATTTTGCAGTAATTTTTCTGTTACTCATAACATTTGCAAAATCCCCATGTTGGCCTCACATTTTCAGGGTGGGCAAGCTGCCATCCCACCTCATGATTACATACATGTAAGCTGCACATTGTAAATCAGACCTGAAAGTGTTTTTGGGGGGGTTGACCCCCAAAAATTCAGTTTGAGCCATATTTACAAGGTGTAACTGATGTGCTTGTGGGATAACAACTTGGCCACCCTGACAATTTGAGCACAAATGGTCACAAATGGCAAGATATGTGCAAAAGAAAGAAAGAAAAAACATGTCCAGACACATGTGTTGAACAATCAAAATGGAGGGGGGCTGCTTCAGGCCATCTTTGGTTTGATGCACTGTGTCACAGTGCTGAGGCTTCATGAATGGCATTCATGAAGCAAGCTACAGGCCTATCGCAGTGTGTGTTGTCATTCAATTGCTTCATGATGCACAGTGTGGATCATCATTCATTTGCTTCTTGAGAGGCAGTTATGACTGACCTTATGCTTCGCAAGCAAGAGCTAATAGCAGATCACACCATGATGTAATACAATGTCACAGATTCTTGAATGACAAAAGAATGACCTGCTATTGACATTGCCGTCTTCCCTGGAATAACTCTGCTGCATAACTGAGTTGCATCATCTCAGGCTCCACGGAAAGTACTATGGCTATCTATCTTAAAAATACATGAATTAAATATAAAAAATTTGATATGATACTGGTGTGGTCACACCAGTATAATTAGGGTTGAGCAGTAACTTCTATGTTAAACTTGAAATTTTGCACTTTAATAACTTTGCAACCTTTCAAGTGAGTTGCATGAATGTTTGCATGCTCTGTCAGGGATCATAAATCTGTTGATGTGACATGTTTCAGTCTGGTCAGATCTGTGGGTGTGGAGATATGGGGGGTAACAAATGTGAAATTTGCCATATTTATTAAAATTCTCTGTCACAAAAACAGTGTGGAATTTTTGCCTGAAATTTTTAGGGTACATAGGTCTTAGGTCACAGTGGTGCCTTTTGAAGGTTTAGTGAAAAATATTAATCTGTGCAAATGTTATTACATTTCAGTTTCCCATTATTTCCTATGGGAACAAATAGATGTCCCACTCAACAAAGGATTATTTAACACAAATGTGGAATCCTTGGTTGTGTTTTCAATTAGCAGTGGCAAAAAACTTCAAAAAACTCATACCTGGATTTGGAATGTGGCAACAGTTGTCTTTATCTAATTGGGATGCGTGGACCTCGACTCGGGTCAAATTTTTCCATTCTGTACCTGGAAATATGTTTTTTTAAATGACAAAATCCTTTATTGCAAATAGCAAAAAAGCATTTTGAGAAAAATTATCCTTTTTTGTTATTTGCAGAAAAGGATTCATCCTTTGCAGCAAATTGTGATAAAGGAATCATGAAAAGGGATCCTTTTTCACAGTTTGTGAAGGAGCATTTATTGGACAGCATTTTCTCTGTCACTTCATAGTTCACTAACGGTTTGGGATTTTGGCCTAAAATGTTCAGGGTACAAAGGGCTTTGCCCACAGATGTGTCTTTTGCTGATTTGGTGAAAAAATTGCTTTGCTCTGGATTTCTGTGGGTTTAAAATGTTGCTTTGTTTTCCATATGATAACATTGTAATGTGAGGTTTAGGCAGTTGTTTCTTTATCATTATGCTGTGAAGAAATGTTTTTCAATTTTGCTCTGAAATTTTCAGGGTACAAAGGCTTTGTGCCACCGATGTGTTTTTTGCTTGTTTCATTAAAATATATTTATTTGAAATCTAGTTATACAGGTTTCACATTTTGTTGTTTTCTCTACAGGATAACATTGCAATATGAGGTGTTTTTTGGTACTGCACACTACAGGATGGGAGCTCAGGGCCCAGAGGTCCCTGTGCTTCCACAGGCAAATAAGGATACCACTACACTATCTCAAGAATTATGGATGGATGGGAGTGCAGGAACCAGAGGGCCCTGAGCTCCCACAGGGAAAATTATGGATGGATAGGAGCACAGGGCCATGTGCTCCCACAAGCAAGTAAGGCTACAATTATACTATGTCAAAAAGTAAGGAAATTCTTGGCAAAAAACTTTGTTATTGCAGCAGTTGGGGTTCCAGTGACAAAATTTTGTAAATGTGGTGTTAGGGTTTCCAACCCTAACACCCTACCCCCACACTGCATGCAGCAGAAAGTGTGGGGTGTGTGGCTTGTGGTTATCAGCCCTAATGCTTACCCCTTTCCCCAATACTGTACCCATATCAGCTTATTTACTCATGGAATCAGGTGAGCATTAGGGCTGACAACCTCAAGCCACATGCCCCATACCTGTTGCTATGTGCTGGGTGGGGCAGGGGTCTTAGAGTTGGAACCCTAACATCACATTTCCAAACTTTTATCACTGGAACCCTAACTGATGGATTAATGAAGTTTTTTTGGCAAGAAAAATATATATATATATATATATATATATTATAGTGGTGCAGTCACGCCACTATATTTAGGGTTGAGATGTCACTTCTACGTGTCAAACTTATGCACGTTAATAACTTTGGACCCATTCAATGGATTTGCCTGAAATTTGGCATGCACAGTGGGGCCTGGTAGATCTCTTGATTTGCTAAATTTTGTTTTGGTCAGACTTACGGTCTTTGCGCACCAAAACGCTGAAAAATGCAAAATTATCCGTTTTTGGAGGCAGCTTTTGGGATTTTGTATGTGGCCCTGCATGACCATTGTGTGGCATGCCACTCTGTGAGATGGCTTGTTTGAAAGAGCTTTGGTGGATGAACATGCCACTTTTTGTTTGGTGAAAAAATATTAAGGCATTCAAAAGTTATGCCACTTTAAAGTTCCCATTATAAGTCAATGGGAAAATTTATATGTATGTTTTGTGAACAAAGAATGGGGTTCTGGCCATCTTGTCCCACCTGGCAGTCAAAGAATTTTCAGCCTTGCTGTTCAAGAATCTGTGTCCCTGAGAATTCTTTGATCCTGAGGTCCACCATCTTGTTTTTAGATTTCTGATCGTAAAAACACAAATATATTGGCTCAGGGGTCACTCCTGAAGTAAAACTTGGATGGATTTTACTCAGGGGGCTCTGATCTATTTAGCCATGCCTTTGGTTTCATCCAAAATGGTCAAAAAATTGAGTTATAAGCTTTTAAATTATTTGATCATAGCTCATTAACAATCTTTGTTCGCGAGCCTGCAAATTCTTTGATCGTGAGATTCTCTGATCACGATCTTGCATTGCAACCTAAAAATAAAATTTTCTCAGCTCAGGGGTGGCCTAGGAAGACAAATGAGAGTGGGTTTTGATCAGGGGGCTCCGTTCTATCGAGTCATGGTGGTGGTTTCATCTAAATCGTCCAAAAACTTGTGTTTCACTGTTTTCTATTCTTTGATCATGAGCCTGCAAATTCTTTGATCACGAGCCTGCAAATTCTTTGATCTTGAGATTCTTTGAACACGATCTTGCATCGCAAGCGAGGAACGAGATGGCCCTTTGAAAAATGCAAATTTCTCAGCTCAGTGGTGACCTAGAAAGACAAATGAGGGTGGGTTCTGCTCAGGGGGCTTCATACTGTCTAACCATTGTGGTGGTTTGCTGCATTTGTCTCAAAATGTTGATTTTCAGCATTTTTTATTCTTTGATCATGAGCCTGCAAATTCTTTGATTGTGAGATTCTTTGATCGCGATCTTTGATCGTGAGATAGGGTCAAGATGGCCAGATTTTATAATGCATTAGATAGGCCAATTTTACTAATCTTTAACATTATATATCTTAGAAACGGTTTGGTCTTATTACTTCAAATTTGGAGGGTGTTTACGGTATGCCCTGTAGATGTCAATTACCATATCTACGTGTCAGTCAATATATTTTCTGTAGAGATATTGTGTGGCACACTTTACACTTTGCAGACAGTGTTTTGCATTGTTGTGGTGGCTTGAAATTGATAGGGTACCAAACCTTAGTTTCATGGATGCACTTTTCAGTCATTGTGTCCATAAAATGTCAACAGGTACAGGATTGTGCAACTTCCGATGAATGAAAATCTCAAATTTTAACATGTTATATCTCAGAAATGGTTTGGTCTTTTTACTTGAAATTTGTAGGGTGTTCTTGGCATGTCCTGTAGATATGAATTATTGTATTGACGTGCCAGAGAAATTTTATTTTGCGGAGATATTACATGATGCAATTTACATGTTGTGGACAGTGTTTTGCATTGTGCTGGTGGCTTGAAATTGATAGGGTACCTAGCCTTAGTGTCATGGATGTAGTTTTCAGTTGTCGTGCCTGTTAAATGTTAACAGGTGTGGAATTCTGCATCTCTGACAAATGAAAATCTCAAACTATTACATGTTATATCTCGGACATGGTTTGATGTTTTACATTGAAATTTGGAGGGTGTTGATGGTACACATACATTTACAAGTTGGTTGGAGTGCATGGCCTGAATTGCCCGTGCTCCCACCAAGTTCCGTAGGTTGGTTGGGCCTGCACTCCGATCAACTTCTGCAGGTTGGTAGGAGCGCAGGACCTGAAGGCCTGCACTCCCACCAACTTGTGCAAGTACTTAGTTTTGTATTGTTTCTCAAAAGGTAATGAAATTTGTGTAAATTAAGCACGCATTAGGTTAAAACAAAATTGGGAATGAACATTTTTAGGTTGCCCTCCCTCCCCCACCCACCAATCATCCCCAGATTGACAGATGATGGGTGTGTCATTGGGGTTGTGAGGTCTAAATGTCACCCCATTCTTTTCACCATCCCTTCTCAATATGATTACACATGGAATGGGGTGACGCTTAGGTCTCACAACCCCAATGACACACCCCTGCCATCTGTTAATCTGGGGATGATAGGTGGGTGGGGGGAAGGGCAACCCTAATGATTTTTCATTTCCTGACTTTTTTGTTTTAACCCTAAATAATGCATTAACGCAGTTTTTTTTGCATAGAATATATATATATATATATCTATATCTGTATGTGTGCATCTACATATATGTGTATACACACACACACACACACACACACACACCCATATATATTCATTTCAAAAACCTTTGTTAATGCATTAGTTAGGGTTGAAGCTAGAAAAGTAGGAAAATGAAGTGTTAGGGTTGACACCCTACCACCCCCACACCCTACTACCCCACCCCACCCTCCACAGACCAACAGGTGATGGGTGTGCCTTGGGGTTATTGGGCCTAACTCTCACCCCATTCCATGTGTAACAAAGCTGACATGATACAGTATAGAGAATGGGGTGAAAGGCATGAAGACCCCAATGCACACCCTGTCACCTCTTGGTCTGTGGAGAGTGCAGGTGGGGTGGTAGGGTGTTGGGAGTGCTAGGGTGTCAACCCTAATGCCTCATTTCCCTATTGTCACTTCAACCCTAACTGATGTATTAACAACATTTTTTGCAATGAATGTCCATATTTTTTGAGAAAGTATAATCTTACCCGAATATGGTTTTGGGGAGCACAGGGCCTCATGGTATCAATTTTTGGCAGTGCAGAGCCCTATAGGCCCTGCTGTCCCATCTGTCCATAAGTGCATAGACATTGTAATGAACTGTCATCTCACTGTGGGCCCTCCTCTCCCAGTATTGCATAATGGATGGCCCAGCAGCCTCATTACTGCATAATGGCCCTTTGCTCCTACATACCTATGATTGTAGAGATGCGGCACAGCCCTAGACACATTTCAAGAAAGCCTTGTGCTGAAAATGGTGCACTATCTCATAACCATAGCAATTTTGGAAAAAATCCCACTGCAGTTATAATCATGGACTGGTAACCTGCATGCATGCTTGGTACACCTACCTAATGGTGTACTAAGCTGTGCTTAGTGGAAAATCTGTATCTAGAACCATTTTCAAGATATAGGCACTGAAAAGCACCACATTCACCACAGTGTTATCCTATGGGAAATTTCTCAACTTTGGAATGCCATAACTATAGAACCGATGCACATTGTTATACCAAACCAGCATATGTCACATCTGTGGGACACGCCCTTTGTACCCTGTAAATTTCAAGCCAAAACTCCTAACCATTTCTTTGCAGTGAACTGGCAAAGAAACAGCAACCTTTAAAAATCCCTGTTTGTGAGGTGTCAAAATCCTTGTTTGCAAGCCAAATCCTTGTTAGTGAGGTGTCAAAAGCCTTGTTCATAAGAAATCCTTGTTCGTGAGATAGGGCCATCTGGTCGTCCCCTCACAAACAAAGGATTTCATGAACAAGATTTTTGATTATTTAAAGAACAGGATTTTGACACCTCACAAACAAGGATCTTGATATCTCATGAACAAGGATTCCTTTTTATCAACACTGTTTGAGAGGTGTCAAAATCCTTGTTTGCTAGCTGAATCCTTGTTTATGAGGTGTAAAAATCCTTATTCATGAGAAATCCTTGTTTGTGAGATAGGGCCATCTGGTTCTGATCTCATAAACAAGGATTTTCACATCTCACAAACAAGGATCAGCTCACAAACAAGAATTTTGACACCTCACGAACAAGGATCATAAGCGATTGGTGAACAAGGATTTTAAAATTTTAAAACAGCAATTTTTTGGCAAAACTAAAGGAAACCAAAACCATTGGTTTGTAGACAGCATTACCCTAAACAAAACTCATACTTTAATGTCCACAGAACACAACCTTGGGGCAAGTTACAAGGTTTTGTTTGTCAGTAAAATTGAAAAACAGGATGGCATCTTGTGAACAAAGAATTTTTTCTCATGAAAATCTGGTCATGTTGAAAGTCTGATCTAAAAATGGCAAAAAATGGCAAAGCTATGCACTGAAGTTGAAAACTCCATTGAAATACATTGAACTGCACTTACCTTAATTTCTCATATAGCAGTCAGCATTTCCAGCAGCAAGACATGTCTATGATCAGAGAGTGTATGTTCACTCTGGGAGCTGTTCAGGTAAGTGAGGGTGTGTGTGTGTGTGTGTGTGGGGAGGTATGGGGTGGTGGGTGTGGTGGTGGGTGCTGAGTGGGAGGTCAGTCTGGGGGTGGTCAGATTGCAAAGGGACCTTTTTTTCACAAAGTTACATGAAAAAAGACATTGCGAGACCATTTTCTTTATTTCAGTGAATTTCAGTATGGGAACAGTGATCAGACGGGGGCCACTAGACATCCAGAAAGTATTAAATTATAAGGGAGACAGTGATCAGAGGGTATGGGGAATGTTACTAGACACCAAGAAAATAGACAACATTAATGAGGATGGTGATCTGAGGGTAAGGGTGCCACTAGACACCAGAAAATTATAAGTTAATAACAGGGAAGGTGATCAGAGGGTGGGGGTGCCACTGGACACCAGGGAATTATAAAATAATAATGGGAATGGCCATTGGAGTGTGTGTGGGGTTGCCACTTGACTCCAGGGACACACATAATATGAACAGGGATTGTCATCGGGGTGGGGGTGCTACTAGACACCAGGGATTCTTTTTTAGTTAGACAGGTATTTTGATGCAGTTACTGAGCATGTTCAGAACCTGAAATTTTAAATAGCTATAACTTTGGAGCAGATTAATATTTTTCCACCAAACCAGCAAAAGGCATATCTATGGCCCAGCCCTTTCTTATGCTAGAAATGTCAGACCAAAATTCCAAACTGTCTCAGCACTAGGGCCCTTGACAAAAAACAGCAAGGCAAACTCAAAAAGCATATTGCCCTCATGAAAAATAATCTTTTTTCATGACTTGTGATATGCAAAAGGAATCTTTTTCATATCATGAGATGCAGAAAAAGATTTATAATCTTAAAAAAATGAATTTCAAGGATTTGTCAAACAGTCATGTGCAGAAGCCAGCTAAGGATGTCACGATAAGCAAGCTACATGTTTTGATTGCTTTCCGGAATGTAATTTTTGTGGTGTTTCAAATGGGAATTTTTATGGAAAAAGGGAAAACAAGATGGTAGCAAATGAAAATTATTTTCCCCTCAAGAAAAGGGATGATGTCAATACAAAAAAGGAATTATCTTTTCATTTCATACAGCTATTTTTTAGTGCTTACCGAGCATGCTCAGAACCAAGTATTCAAAATTCCTAAATTAGATAATTTTGGAACAGATTATTAATTTTTCACCAAACAAGCAAAAGGCACACCTGTGGGCTGTCCAATTTCTACCCAGAAAATTTCAGACCAAAATTCCAAACCATCTGGGCATTAGACAAGTTGACAGAAACATATTTAAACCAATGGGAAAAAATCCCCCCAAATTAACTTTTTGCACTATTTGTATCTTGTAATCCTCACATCTGACCAGAACTACACTTGGTACTTCCAAACATCTACTAAGTGAGATTGTGCATGTGCAGTTTCATGCAAATCCAATGAATAGTTGCCAAGTTATTAAAGTGCAAAAACCGGGGTTTAAAATTGATGACCTGTACAACCCTAACTATACAGGTGCAACTGTACCCCTATAATATTATAGTGGCATGGTAGTGCCACTATATTTAGGGCTGAGCAGGGATTCCTATGTTAAACCTCAAATTTTAAACTTTAATATCTTCACAGCAATGCAACAGATTTGCACAACATTTTGCATTCTCAGTTTCGTGGGGTAGATCTCTTGATGTGCCAAGTTTTGTTCTGGTCAGATATGCGGATTATGAGATGTAAATAATGAAAAAATGTAAACATTTGCTGTTTTTTTCTGGGGGGTTTTTGTCATCACATTGCACCCAGATGATTTGGGATTTTGGTCTGAAAATGTCAGGGTAGAAAGGGCTTGGCACACAGATGTGCCATACACTTTTCTGGTGAAAAAATATTAATGTGTTCCAAAGTTATAAAATGTTAAAATCTCTGTCTCTGAGCATGCTCAGTACTGTCTTTTGGATAGATGTTTGGAATAAAAAAAGAATTCAGTGTGTAAGAAAAAAGGATCCTTTTTCATGAAGGAAAAATCCTTTTTCATTTGCAGCCATCTTGTTTTCCATTTTCTCTGAAAAAATTCAAAACCTACAAAAAAGACATGCTGTAGAGAGATCAAGACATGCATCTTGCTCATCTGGACTCTGTTAGGTGGATTCTGCAGTTAACTGTTGGAAAACCAACCCTAAATGTGTGTTTTTTTCCTTCGTAAATCCTTTTTGTGACTCACTTCTACTTTTTCCATATTACCTTTTTTGTTCAAATGAAAAAGTATCCCTTCATACGGAAAAAGATTTTGGATTTTTTTTTTTTTTGAGTTTTTCATTTGTTCTTTTTCATTTGAATGGAAAATGATCCCTTGATATGGCAAAAAGATTTTGGACTTGGTTTTTTCCTTTTTTTCCATATGACCTTTTTCATTCAAATGAAAAAGGTTTCCCTTCATACGGAAAAACATTTTGGACTTAGGGTTTTTTTGGAATTCTTTTTGTCATTTGAAGGGATCCTTTTTCATTTCCTTTTTTGTTTGATATGGAAAAGGATTCCTGCAAATGAAAAAAGAATTTGTCATGCCACGCTTGTAATTATGTGAATTTTCTGGTTTTACTATGCCATTGCGATATCCCAGACGGAGACATCCTCGACAGCGATAGCCACTTTGCTGAATCTTGGCATTGCAGTGTCGGGGATGCCTCTGTGTTTCTATCAGAGGGCTGCACACCCAACCCTCCATGTGGGGGGATCTGCCCCCACACCCCCGTTCTATAGGGATACAACTCCAAGTCAGAGTTGTCCCGGGCGGCCATACACCCTGAGAGGCAGTCCTGGGGCCAGCAAAGACCATCACAGTGATGTGCAGTTTTTGCCTGATTCCTGTCACTGTGATGGTCTTCATGCTAGGGGGTGCATTGTAGTGATGACACACCACATTTTTCCTGGTGTCTAGCGGCACCCCACCCTTCATTTGCCATCCCCATATTTTTTAATTGTTTCCTGGTGTCTAGTGGCACCCCCACCCTCTGATCAACATCTCCATAATTATGAAACATTTATCTGATGTCTAGTGGCACCCCACCCTCCAATTGCTCTCCCCATAATTATTAAATGTTTTCCTGCTGTCTAGTGGCACCCCCATGCTCCGATCACCATCCCCATAATTATTAAGTATTTCCCTGGTGCCTAGTGGCACCCCCACCCTCTGATCCAACTTCCTGTAATTATGGTATTTTTCTCTGGTGTCTCGTGGCATCCCCCACACTCTGATTACTGTCCTCATAATCATTAAATATTTCCCTGGTGTCTAGTGGCAGCCCCCACCCTCCAATAGCCGTTCCTATAATTCTGGTATTTTTTTCCTGATGTCTAGTAGCACCCCAATCCTCCAATTGCTGTCTCTATTGATATTTTTTGTTTTCATGGTGTCTCGTGGTGCTCCCCACCCTCCAATATTTGTCCCTGACTGAAATAAAGAAAATGATCCCTCAATATCTTTTTTTACCTATAAAAAAGAAAATGGTCCCTCACCAATCCCACCCCACCCTGATCTTCAACTCAGTACCCCCAAACCACATGTCCCCCACACATCCTCATGTACCTGAAAAGGTCCCAGGGTGAAGATCCACTCTGGTCTGGAAGACATGTCTTGTTGCTGGAACCTCTAACTGCAATATGAGAAACTAAGGTAAGTGCAGTTTAATGTATTTCAGTGGAGTTTTCAACTTTGATGCATAACTTTGCCATTTTTGTATATTTTTAGACCAAATTTTTGAACATAGCTGTACTGAGACCCCACCTCATGAACAACGGTGCTAGAATTCTGCAAATCTAGCACAATAGGTGATTTCCCATTTGCTTGGTGAAATCATCTTCCTTGCAGGACTTGAACATTTTCACCACCCTTGTCCATGAGGTGGGTTTATAACAAGGGTAAGTTGAAAATTTGGGATCAAAATATGTTAAAATGGCAAAGTTATGTGCATACATTGAAATTTTGTTATGCTCGATGATAACTTTGGTAATTTTAGACATTTCTACCCCAAATTTTCAAAATAGGCATTTTTACACCACCTCATGAACATGACAGCTGTCATTTTTCAAATCTTGCCCAAACTGTCTTTTCCCATCTGTGGCATGGATTGATGTTGTGGTGGTGTGGAATTATGTTTTTGAGGGGATTTGAAAATGTTCAGTGCTGTGTATATGAGGTGGGGTAATAACAAGGTTATTATGAAAGTTTGGTTGCTATTGTGCTACAAATGGAGGGGCCCTGCACTTCCACAGCAACATACATACAATATATGCATCTATGGAGGGCCCAGAGGGCCCTGCACTCCCACAGGCAAATAAGGGTATGATTACACTATGTCAAAATATAAGGAAATTATTTGCAAAAAAACTGCATTAATGCAACATCTGACAAAAGTAAAGAAATGTGGTTTTAGGGTTTCTAACCCTAATACCCCCACACCTAAAATGAATCAGAGGTGTAGTCTTTCTTGGGATTGTCAACCCTAGAGCTTACCTAATTAGATGTGCATGTAACTGGAGCACATAGAATGGAGTGAGCTGTAGGGTTGACAACCCCAGGGAAGACTGCACCCCTGATTTGTTTTTATTGGGGTGTGGATGGGGTTGAAAATTGTAAAATCACATTTCTCTTCTTTTGTTGTTTTAGCCTGAATCCTAAATGTTGCATTAATGCAGGTTTTTTGCAAAGAATATATATCTATACATACATATATACATATATATAGTCTTAGCAAAAAACTCTGTTTAATGCATCAGTTAGGGTTGTTCCACAGTGACAAAAGCAAGGAAATTCAGTGTTAGGGTTGCCACTTCTTGCACCCCAAGCCCACCCTGGCCCCACCAACAGGCATCGGGGTGTGCGTTGGAGTCATTGGTCCTAACTCTTACCCCATCCCATGTGTAAACAAGCTGAGGTGGTGCAGTATAGGAGAAGGTGGTGAGAGTTAGGACCGATGACCCCAATGCACACCCCAATGCCTGTTGGTGGGGGACAAGGTGGGCTTAGGGTGCAAGGGGTAGCAACCCTAACACCAAATTTCTTCACTTTTGTCACTGTGGAACAACCCTAACTGATGCATTAAATGGAGTTTTTTGCCATGAATTTCTCTTCTTTTTGAGAATGGGCACTATAAATAGTGAATGGAATAGTCCAATGCAAGGTACTCCATCTGGGGGCCAGTAACCCAGGCCAAGTGTACACCCTGGGGGGGGAATACTACAAGTCTCAATGGCTGAGAGGGACCTGGGGGTGGTGGTGGATGTCAAGATGAACAACTCTGAGACTTGTAGGAGGGCAGCAGCCAAGGCCAACAGGATGCTGGGATGCATCGCTGGGGATCACTCTGAAGGAGGAAGTGATACCCCCTGTATAACTGCTTGGTGAGGCCACACTGAGTACTGCATGCAGTTTTGGAGGCCACACTTAAAGAGGGACATTAACCTCCTGGAGAGGGTCCAGAGGAGGGCAACCAAAATGATTTGGGGCTTGGGGGACAGGACCTATGAGGAGAGGCTCGAAGAGCTAAATATGTACACTTTGGAAGAGAGAAGGGACCGTGGGGACATGATAGAGGTCTTCAGGTACATGAAAAGGGTAAATATGGGAGGAACAGTGAGGGTGCTTTGAAGGAAGGAGGAAGGGGCCACTAGAGGGCATGGGTGGAAGCTGGAGGGGGGAAGATTCAGGGGAGAAAGGAGAAGGTGCTACTTCACTGAGAGGGTGGTAGAGCCATGGAATGCACTACCTAGGGGGCTGGTGGAGGCAGAGACAGTGGAGGGGTTCAAGAGGGGGTGGGACAGGTACAGGGGAAAGGTTCAGGAAGCAAAATCCAATGCAGCAAGAATATCCGGAACTGGGAAGGGAAGCCAGAGAAGCAAGGGGGACAGCAAGGTCAGCACCCAGGGTGGGGGCTGACCAAACGAGCAGACACGAAAGACCATTAGGCCTATTCTGCTGGCATTTTAGTATGTTAGTATGAATGTGGTGGTGGGAGCGCAGGTCCCACCATGTGATTTTTTGTCACATAGTAACACTAACAGTGATGCAAATGCAAGTGCAAATGGCAACGCACATGGTGATGCAAACGTAAATAATAATGCAAATGGGAAGAAAAATGCAAGTGCAAATGTTAATGAAAACAGAAATGGTAACGTAAACGATAACACAAATGCTAACGGCAACAGAAATGAAAATGGTAACAAAAACAGTAATGCAAACGCTAACAGAAATGCAAATGATAAAAAAATGCAAACAGTAACAAAAACGCGAACAGAAAAGCAAATGGTAAAGGCAATAGCACTGCAGAAGGAAACAGTAATGCAATTGACAATGGAAATGCAACCGAAAATGCAAACACTACGGCCAACATAAACACAAATGATGACGAACACACAAACAGTAGCAGTAACACAATTGCAAATGCAAACAGTTACAGTAATAGCAATGATGACACCAAAGCGAACAGTAATGCATATGGAAATGCAAGCATGTACGGAAACACAAATGGTAATGTGCACAGTCATGGTACCACAATTGGAAATGCAAATGGTAACACCAATGATGGTGCCAAAGGAAACAGAAACACAAACGGAAGTGCGTACACAAATGCAAATGGTAATGCTCACAGTGAGGCAAAATGAAATGCAAACAGAAACAGTAATGGAAATGCAAATGGTAACAGTAATGCAAATGCAAGTGCAAATGAAAATGCAAAGGGTAACATACACGGTGGCATAGAGGGGATGCAAACGGTTACGGAAACGCAAGTGGAAATGGTAATTGTAACAGTAACGAAAGCGCACACCCTTTTTTTCCCCAAAAGCTGCATTGAGAAACACAGTGAATATAAAGAATGTATGCATAATAATGGGCCCTGGAGCAGAAAATGAACACTTGGAATACTAAATTGCTTATATCTCAGGAACCGTACGACTTAGAAAAAAAAGTAAAATTTTGTATGATTAATGACTTTCCTGGCTAGTTTTATACGTAGTCCCCTAGCAGGGGGCTAACCATTTTTCCAACGAAAAGTCCGTATCTCGAAGAGTTTCTGAGATACGGGCTCCAAAAGGCACAGCGGACGCCGTAATGTTAGTCTATGGGAAAAATAGTCAACTTCGGAGTACCGTAACTTTGCAGCCCTAATAGTTTGTCACCAAACCACCACAATGCACATCTGTGGGATCTTGGCTTTCTTCCCTCCAAAATTAAGCCCAAAAGACCAAACCGTTCTTTTGCAGCAGGGTGTCAAAGATTTCCTGTTCTTTCGGGCATAGTGTTGCAAAGTAGTGTCGCAAATCACGACACTATCACATAAAAAATCAAGAAAGTGTCACAAGTGCGACACTACAGTTTACAAAAATTTGAAAAACATATTTCTGGGGCATTTAACCTCCCAAAAAAGATATGGCTAGCATCAGCAGGGCTCGACTAGGTGAACACAAAAAGAACTGTGTCCCTAGAGGGTCCCAAATTTAGATGCCAAGCATTTCTGTGACCAGTAACTGAAAAAAATGGCTGACTCACAACACTACAGGGGTCATTTGTGACACTAAAAACTGCATTTTTTTAGTCAAACTTTAAGTTAACTTTTCCCATTGATTATAATGGGAACCTTGTTTTTTGAATAACTTTTGAACTGTTTAATATTTTTTCACGAAACTTTCAAAAAGCAAATTGGGGACCCCGGCTGCATGTTCCCTGAAGGTTTTGGACCAGTCATTCAAACTGTGTGACCTGTAGGCACGAGCAAAGAATGCACAAAAAAGCATAAATGTGACATTTTATTGTGCTTTATACAGTACCTCCACAACCATATATCCAACCATTACAAAACTTGACAGATCCAGAGACCTATGGTACTGCTTCATGCCTGCCTAATTTCAGGCAAATCCGTCATACGGTGGCAAAGTTATCAAGCTGCAAAATGTCACACTTTAACCTTAAATGGGATACTCAGCCCTAACTATAGTGGCACTACTGTGCCACTATAATATATATATATAGATATATATATATATATATATATATATATATATATATGTATGTACACACACACACACACACACACACACACACACACACACACACACGGGCCCAGATATTCAAAGGTTGCGCCCGGTGTGATATTCAAAAGGGAAAGTGCACGCACAAATCCTGATGTACCGGAGTGCATCAGTAATGTATGCAGGCACAGGTGGGGCGTGCCCATGCATACTCTGCACAGCCCGATATTCAGCCCGGGATGTGCGGAGCCATGCATGCACAACCCCTACCTGCGCCAGCACAAAGTTAAGCAAATAAAAAAAAGAGCAAGGGCTGGCCACCCACGGGTGAGCTGCCATATTGCAGGACGCAACATGGCAGCTCCCACCTGTAGGTGGCCACCCGAGCTCCAGCTGCACCTCCGTGGTGGCGCCCACCCCCCATGCCTGATCACGGGCTTAAGTCAATATAAAATGAAGTCCTATATCTGGTGGTCCAGTGGACCTGACTGCCTGATCACAGGCTGTAGTAAATATAAACAAAGCACTATCCCTGGTGGTCCAGTGGACCTGACTACCCGATCGCAGGCTGAAGTAGAAGAAACAGAAACCTGTTATCCCTGGTGGTCCAGTGGACCCCCCTCCCCAACCATTCACTGATCCCCACCGCCCCGCTCCCCCCGGTCAGTGGTGGGTGGCAGCACCACCCGCCTGCCACCCGCCGCCCATCGACCATTACCATAGGCTGCACACCCATTGGTCCACAGTGTGAGCCAATGGGCGTGCAGCCCATATTGTACTACACATTCCAGATATGTGAATGGATCCCACTTATGCTGTCAGTCAGCGGGCGGCAGGCGGGTGGATGCTGCCGCTTGCTGCTGACCTGGGGAGGGGGCGGGGGACAGTGGGCGGTGGGGAGGGGGGTCCACTGGACCATCAGGGATAATAGGTTTCTGTTTCTTCTACTTCAGCCCACGATCGGCAGTCAGGTCCACTGGACCACCAGGGATAGTGCTTTCTTTATATTTACTACAGCCCGTGATTGGGCAGTCAGGTCCACTGGACCACCAGGGATAGCGGTTTATTTTATTTTAATTCAGCCCGTGATCGGGCTGTGGGGCACATTGCCGTGCTGCAGGGGGCACTGGTCCCCAATGGCTGCTGCCTGGCAAGGCGCCAGGAGCAAGTCATCAGGGATTGGCGCACCTGCATGCAAATGGTGCCATAATGACATGCAAATGACCCCATGTGTGCCTTGCATATATTATGGTGACATTTGCATATCAACTTTTGAATATCACGGTTGCTGTGCCTTGCGCAATCGAACTTGCGCTAGCGCATCCACATGCTCCACTCTGGCCACTGGCACTGGTGCAGTGCCACTGGCACTGGTGCAGTGCCACTGCACCATGCGCACTGCAGGTGGCTAGGGTGTGATATTCAACACTGCTGAACCATGGTGCAGCTCCATTGAATATCGCCCAGTCCACGCCCCTGCACAGCCAAGTTGAGCTGCGCTCAGGCTTGCACCACAGCCTGGCACAGTTTGAATATCTGGGCCACAGTGTATACATACAGTTGATATATAAAAACATACTGTACATATTCATAGCAAAAAATAAATTAATGCAAAAGTTATGTTTTTTAATGATGCAAAAGTGAGGAAATGTAATGGTATTTTTTTAACCCTTCGTCCACCTTCCCTCATGCACTACCCCTAAACTCCACTGAATTGAATGCCAAAGCGCAATCCAGAATTGAAACATATATTTTAACATCATAAATAAATAACAGAGTAAGAGGAACAAAGTTACACCCAGTGGTAAACACTGAACTTACATGTCGCAAGGATGCATGATATAATGCTGAATCAGTGTGTGTTTATGTGTTATATATTTATATTTTATTTTGTTTATATTAAAGACAACAGATGGTTGTAGTAGAGGATGAGGAGGAGAAAGAGGAAGAGGAAGACTGAATGGTAAATTTGTAGGAATTTGCCTATGACTGCACAATGGTTGTTTCTGGGACAATGTGGAATGACATTGCTGTTGCCCAGGGTCGGTGAAATTGAACTATATGACTGATTTGGGGTGTGGGCTTGGCTTTAGATTTCTTTGGCTTAGAAACTTCCTTTCTAGCTTTTTTCCTCTTTTCAGTTTTTTTTTTAAATCTTGTCACCTACTCCCATGATGACTTCCAATCTTCTCTGTCACACCTGTCCTCATTCATTGGAGGTATAACTGACATCACACTTCCAAGCTTCTTTCAGCCTTCATCCTCATCTTGTGCATATGTTTCCCAATGCTCATCCTCCTATCATGCTTCTTTCCTGTGCTATTCCTCTTCCTGTCTTGCTTTCACCTTCCCCTTTTCCTGTTTTTCTTGTGATTCACCCTCCTACAATAGTGCTTCATGGCAAGATCCATACTGTCTAGTCATGTTGTTAGACTACTGTTGTAATGTCTTCCATTTTGACTGGCTATAATGATTGGAAACATAAAGCAATTAGGCAATCAGCCCTGAAGTTTCTGTCCATTCTTGCCAGTTCTTGTCTAAAGGTACTGATTGATATGACTAGACAAGAAGGAACCTGATACTGAGTACCACTGAACACTATCCTGCCCATTTGACAGCCCCACTACCATATTCTTCTCATCACTGGCAATCTCCCTACAAAGTTGCTGTGGTGTTACTTACTTTCATTTATAAAACTGTGACACTGATGTAACTCACCCTTCTTCCATGAAAAACTAAAAGTGCTCAATGACTACTTCTGTTCAGTCTTTAGGAAAGAAAGGATAGAAACAGATGGGGGGATGACAGATGGAGAAATCACAGTGGGGAGGGTGCTAGAGGGATTAAGGGCATTGAGGGTGGACAAGGCACCAGCACTAGATGGAGTACATCCAAGAGTGCTGAAGGAGCTGGCAGAGGTCCTGGCAGGACCCTTGGCAGAATTATTTAGTTCATCTCTGGACACAGGATGCATGTCCTATGACCGGAGACTGGCTCACATGGTTCCCCTCTGCAGGAGTGGACCGAAGGATGAACCGGGGAACTATTGGCCAGTAAGTCTGACATCCATAGTAGGGAAGTTAATGGAGACCATCCTAAAGGAGAGGCTAGTGGCAGTACTGGAGGTGAACTCGGTGTAAGACGGGAGGCAGCATGGCATCATGAAGGGCAGGTCATGCCAGACCAACCTGGTGGAATACTATGACTGGGTGAATAGGCAAATTGACAGGGGCCATGCGGTGGATGTCCTGTACCTAGACTTCAGTAAGGCCTTCGATTCAGTACCACATGGGTAACTAGGAAGCAAGCTATGGGGCACAGGGGCAGGAGCAAAACTGGCATGGTGGGTGGAGAACTGGCTAAAATATAGGCAGCAGAGGGTGGTGGTAGGTGAGGAATACTTATCCCCTAAGCCGGTGACAAGTGGTGCTCCACAGGGGTCAGTACTGGGCCCAGTATTGTTTGGCATATTTATTGCAGACATTTTGGAGGGCATCAGAAGCAAAATCAGCCTATTTGTGAATGACACCAAGATGGGAGTGGTGGTGGATGGGCAAGTTGGGTGACAGGGGCTGCAGGAGGATCTGGCAAGGCTAGAGGCATGGTCTGACGGACAGATAGCAGCTGGGGATCAGTGCAAAAAAATGCAAGGTACTGCACTTCGAAACAAAAAATCTGAGGAGACGCTACCATCTGGGGTGTGTGCAGTTGGAGGTAACAGAAGAGGAGGAGCAATGAACAATTATGTGCAATGCAGAAAGGCAGAAGCAATGGCCAACAAAATGTTGGGGTGCATTGCAAGGGACATTACCTCGAGAAGAAGGGAGGTTATTCTACCATTATACAGATCATTGATTAGACCCCACCTGGAATACTGCATGCAGTACTGGCACCCGTACCTGCAAAATGACATTAGGCTGCTGGAGGGGTGAAGTGTAGGGTAACGAAGATGATTCAGGGCATGGGGGAATTGCCATATGAGGTCAGACTAAGAGAGTTAAACATGTACACGCTGGAGGATAGGAGGGATGGGGTGACATGATTGAGGCCTCCAAATACGTGAAGGGGATAATGAAAAGAGACACAGAGGGTCTATTCAGAAGGAGGGTGGGGAGACACACTACAGGCCATGACATGAGATTGGAGGGGGTAGATTCAGGAGGGAGGTGAGGAGGAATATTTTTGTAGAGAGGGTGGTGGCAAAGTGGAAAGCACTACCTGCTGAGGTGGTGGCATGTAACACAGTGGGATGCTTCAAGAAGAGGTGGGACGGGGCAAGGGAGGATAAAGGGAGGGAAGGGAGGGGTGGGGCAGCTGCTGGATAGAGAGCTAGCTGCAACCTCGAGCAGCCTAGATAGACCAGGATGGCCTTGCTGCTGGCAACTTTCGTATCTTTGTATGTTCGTGACACATTTTCCACTGCAGACAGGATTACAGTAGTGTCCATGATGGAGTCACACTCAATGTCACCTTCCTCATGCATAGTAGCTGAATTAGCAGTACTGGGATGAGGGGGTGCTGCAGCTGTCATATAGTGGTTTTTGAATGGCAATAACCACTGGACATTCAAAGGTGACTGTGGCAGCTGTTGTCACATTGTTTATATGAAACAGAAGGGGGTGGTTCTATGATTTTTTAGTTATATATACATCATTTATTTTTCATTCCCACATAGGGAAAGTGGAACTGGAAATGACAGCACTTCAAGGAGGAGAAGGAAAAAAGTGTGCTTCTAAATTGCTCAGTGCTGTGTCAGATGCCCTGGAAGACCTGGGCAGGCTGCTAAGAGAAGTGGAAGTGGAACCAGTAGACTTCTGTGGACTACTTAACCAGTATTTCTTTGGCTGTGCTATCATATGCCAGGCCCTATTTCTCACACCTCCATGACTTCCAGTACCACCATGACTATCTCCACCAACACATTTTGCAGAAGCTGGACTTGTAACTGGCATGATGGACCATTTATCTGTACCTTTCCTTGCCCGATCACTTTCTGTGCCTGTTCTTTTCTTCAAATTTTCTAAATAAGACCATAGTGCAGCAGCAGGAAACTGCATAACACCCAAGCTGAGTCATTACAATAATGTGTATTTAGAAACTTGGATGACTATGTGCATGGTTTGACAGGTGGTGAGAGCGAGATGAGCAAGAGAGCAACAGCATCCCTGGTTTCCAACTGACCCCCCTAACAGACAGCACTGTACGGTAATGAGTTAAGAGACCTGACACACTCCCAGTAAAGCCTCACAGCAGACAAAATAAAATGACGGGTTTGCTTTCATGGTCAGCAGTGAAGCACCCTTGAAAATTGATCAAAACTGTTTATTAGAACAGGAGGTTATATGCTAACTTGAACTGACCAGTGTTATGACACAGAATGCACATGCTCAAAATAATTCTAGTGCCAAACTAACTTTAATTAGTGCAAAAGTATTAGTGTAGTGAAATCATAACTGAAACAGTAGAAAAGAGCACTTGAGGGAAGAGAAGTGCTCAGTGCAAATATTTATTTAATACAGGCTAAACAAGTCCAAATGCCCCAGCACTTCCTCCTAAGTATTTCATCAGCACTTTATCAGAACCCATATATCTCTTCTCTCAGGTTCTTTTTCCTGCTCATTCTGTTGTGGCTTTGCATGTTTCTGAAAAGAAGTATTGATCCTGCAGTGTGTGCCACCCTCTTCTTCTGTTTAGTAACAAATCATAACTGCAAGCTTGCATACTCCCCAAGTGCTGTAGCTAGCAGCACCAATTAACATTTGTCACGGATCACTTCACATCCCATGGTGTCTCTGAAGAGCTAGACCCTCCCATCAATCATCTTAAATTTACATATATTATTTATGCTACAGGTTAAGAACAGTATTACAATCCCATCAAAATATTGCATCAAGATAGCAACACTGAGGGTTTAGGGGTGAGGGGCATAAGTGTAGGACAAGGCCCATGGGAGATGATTGGGTGATAACTGGAACTCTTTTAAAACACAACATTATTAATATATTTTTGTCAGGATCATAAAACAAGAATGCTGTTAGCTGAGGTAAAAAATGTATATACTGTGGCATGAATCCTAATCTTCTGCTGTAACACAGTAAGATACAGCAGTTACCCCTTTCCTGCAGTATCCTCAGGGTACTACATTAACTTAAGTGTTACTTTAATGCATACCTTAATACGGTACACCATTCTGTTGGAAAGTGGAAGATTAAGATAACTGCATGTGTATGTAACTATATATCTATGTGTATATATATATATATATATATATATATAGATAGATATAGATATATATATATATATATATCTATATATATATATATATATATATATATATATATATTCATGGCAAAAATATGTTTAATGCATTAGTTAGTTGTTCCACAGTGACAAAATGAGGAAATTTGATGTTAGGGTTCCCACCCACCCCTACCAACAGGCATCAGGGTGTGCTTGGGTCATTGGTCCTAATCTCTCACCCCATCCCATGCGCAAACAAGCTGAGGTGGTGCAGTATGGGAGAATGGGGTGAGAGTTGGGACTGATGACCCCAATGCACACCCATGCCTGTTGGTGGGTGGGGTGCAAGGGGTGGGAACCTCACATCGAATCTCCTCGCTTTTGTCCCTGTGGAACAATTCTAACTGTTGCATTAAACAGAGTTTTTTGCCATGAATGTCCCTTCTTTTTGAGAATGTGCACTATAAATAGTGAAGTAACAGCAAGGCAAATGCAAGTGAAATGCTAACACACATGGTGACGCAAACATAAACGATAACGTAAACGGTAATACAAACACAAGTGCAAACATTAATGAAAACAGAAATGCAAGCATGTTTGGAAATGCAAACTGTAATGCACACAGGCACGGTAACATAATTGGAAATGAAGACAGTTACGGTAACAGCAATGATGACACCAAGGGAAACACAAATAGAAACACAAATGCAAATGGAAGTGCGTACACAAACACAAATGAAAATGCAAAGGGTAATGCACACGGTGGTGTAGATGGGAATGAAAATGCAAACAAAAATAGAAACGCAAGTGCATATGGAAACGCAACTGGTAATGCGCACGGTCAAAGTACCGCAATAGGAAAAGCAAATGCTAACAGTAACAGCAACAATGACGCCAAAGGAAATGCAAATGGAAACAGAAGTGTGTACACAAATGTTAATGGTAATTCACATGGTGACGCAGAATGAAACGCAAACTAAAACAGTAATGGGAATGCAAAGGTTCACAGTAATGCAAACACAAGCGCAAACGAAAATGCAAAGGGTAACACACACAGTGGCATACACGGGAACGGTAATGGAAATGCAAACACAAGTGGATATGGAAACGGAACTGGTAATGCACACGGTCAAAGTACTGCAATAGGAAATGAAAATGCTAATGGTAACAGCAACGATGACACCAAAGGAAATGCAAAGGAAAGAGTGTACGCAAGCGCAAATGGTAATGCACATGGTGATGGAAAATGAAATGCAAACAGAAACAGTAATGGAAACGCAAATGGTAACAGTAATGCAAACGCAAGCACAAACAAAAACACAAAGCGTAATGCACATGGTGGCGTAGATGGGAACGCTAAAGCAAACTGTTACGGAAATGCAAGTGGGAATGCTAACTGTGACAGTAACGAAAGCACACACCCTTTTTTTCACCAACAGCTGCATAGAGAAACACAGTGAACACAAAGAATGTATGCATAACAATGGGCCTCAGAGCAGAAAATGGGCACTTGAAATACTAAATTGCTTACATCTCAAGAACCGCAACATAGAAAAAAATTAAAATTTCATATAAATGATGACTTTCCTGGCTAGTTGACACTTAGCCCTGGTGGGAGCTAAGTGTTTCAACAAAAGTCCGTGTCGTGGCGTTTCGGGATATGGGCCTGAAGGAACGGCAGATACCGTAATGTTAGTCTATGGGAAAAAGCATCAATTTTAGAGTACCATAACCTAGCATCTCTACAATATGTTGTCACCAAACCATGAACAGGCACATCTGTGGGATGTTGGCTTTCTTCCCTCCAAATTTCAGCCCAAAAGACCAAACCGTTCTTTTGCAGCACGTTGGCAAAGAATTCCTGTTATTTTGGCCATAGTGTTGCAAAGTAGTGTCGCAAATCACAGGGGGCATGCCTCAGACAGATAGTTTTGGATCCCACTCGGGAGGGAGCAACCTTAGACCTGGTACTCTCAAATGGGGATGGAGAGAAGATCTCTGATCTTGAAGTGGGTAGCCATCTGGGAACAAGCGACCACCAAACAGTGTGGTTAATGATAAACTTAGCTGTAGAGTCAAGCCACACAAAAGTGAAGGTACTGGACTTCAGGAGGGCTGATTTTGTCAAAATGGGAGAGTGCCTTAGAAAAGCACTAGCAAACAGGCAAGAAGGTGGGGTGGAGCAACAATGGGGAAACATCAAAACTGCCATCACAGAGGCAACAAACCTTTGTGTGAAGCAAATGAACAAATCCAAACAAAAGAAAAAAACACTATGGTTCTCAAAAGAAGTGGCGGGGAGGTAAGGGAGAAAAAGATAGCATTCAGGAAGTATAAGGAAACACAGAAGAAGCAGGACAGAGAACTGTACCAGTTAAAGCAGAAGGAAGTGGAGAAGGCAGTCAGAATAGCAAAGGCCCAAACCGAGGAAAAGATAGCCAACTCGGTTAAGAAGGGGGATAAAACCTTTTATAGGTACATTAGGGAGCAAAGAAAGATAAAGGCAGGGATACTGAGGCTGAATAAAGAGGAAGGTGGTTGAGCAGAGAGCAACAGTGAAAAAGCAGGGATACTGAACAAATATTTCTGCTCAGTATTCACAATGGAAAAGCAGGGGGAGATACCTAATCCAGTCAATAGAAGCACTCTGGATAGGGGGGTTGATACTAGTCCTTTCACAGAAGAAAGGGTTCTGAAAGAACTCTTAAAATTGAAGGTGGATAAAGCAACGGGGCCTGATGGAATTCACCCCAGAATTCTAAAAGAACTAAGGGAACTAGTAACACCACTGACTACCCTTTTTAATAAATCATGGGAGGATGGTGTGATACCTGAGGACTGGAGAAGGGTGGATGTGATTCCCCTTCACAAAAGTGGGAGTAAGACAGAGGCAGGAAATTAGAGACCTGTCAGTTTGACCTCAGTGGTAGGAAAAATTATGTAATCACTTCTGAAGGAAAGAATTGTTGAGTACCTAGAGGCCAGTGGGGCACAGGACCCAAGGCAGCATGGATTCACAGCAGGAAGGTCATGTCAAACAAATCTAATTGATTTCTTTGACTGGGTGACCAAAGTAGTAGACCAGGGAGGGGCTGTGGACATGGCCTACCTAGACTTTAGCAAGGCATTCAACACAGTCCCGCACAAAATATTAATAAACAAATTAGCCAGTGTGGGAGTGGGTCCCAGGGTGGTAACCTGGGTAAAACACTGGCTGGACAACAGGACACAGCAGGTAGTAGTAAATGGAGTCCACAGTGAAGAAAGGAGGGTTACCAGTGGGGTACCACAGGGTTCAGTACTGGGGCCGGTCCTTTTTAATGTCTTTATAAGTGACATTGCAGAGGGACTGGAAGGGAAAGTATGTCTCTTTGCAGATGACACAAAGATCTGCAACAGGGTTGATATGCAAGGTGGGGTGGAAAGGATGAAAAAGGACTTGGCAAGGTTGGAGGAATGGTCAAATGTATGGCAGCTTAGATTCAATGCAAAAAAGTACAAAGTAATGCACCTGGGAAACAAAAACCCAGGGGAAGAGTACACAATGGGGGGTGAGATACTGACAACAACAAAAATGGAAAGGGACCTGGGGTAGTCATATCAGATGACCTAAAGGTGGGCCAGCAATGTGAGAAGGCAGTAAGGAGGGTTGGGGGATACTGGGATGCATAGGGAGAGGCATCACCAGTAGAAAACAGGAAGTTGTTGGCCCTCTGTACAGACAGTTGGTAAGACCACATCTGGAGTACTGTGTACAGTTCTGGAGACCCAATCTCTGCAAAGACATAGACAGGGTGGATGCTGTCCAGAGGAGGGCAACCAAAATGGTGTAGGGTCTGCACCAGAAGACATATGAAGAAAGATTAAAGGAGCTTATGATGTATAGCCTCGAGGAAAGGCCGGAGAGGGGGGACATGATAGAAACTTTCAAATACCTCAAGGGAATCAACAAAGTCCAAGAGGGTAGCATCTTTCAGAAAACGAGATGTGCAAGAACAAGGGGGCACAATTTGAAAATAGAGGGGGGATGTCTCAGAGGTAATGTGAGGAAGTATTTCTTCACAGAGAGGGTGGTAGATGCATGGAACAGCCTTCCTGAGGAGGTCATAGAGTCAAACACAGTGGAGGAATTTAAGAATGCATGGGGTAGGCATAAGGTAATTCAAGTGGGGAGTAGGAGGAAGTAGGCTGTTGGTTAACTAGGATCTGCAGCTTATCCATTAGGTAGGGAAATGGGCAGACTAGGTGGGCCAAGTGGTCCTTATCTGCCGTCAGAGTCTATGTTTCTATGTTTCACTTTCACAAAAAAAATCACGAAAGTGTCGCAAGTGCGATACTACTTTGCGACACTACAGTTTACAAATACTTTAAAAACATATTTCTGGGTGTTTAACCCCCCCATAAAAAGACATGGCTAGCATCCTCAGGGTCCGACTAGGTGAACACAAAAATAATTGTGTCCCTAGAGGGTCCCAAATTTAAATGCCAAGCATTTCTGTGACCACTAACTGAAAAAAAAATGGCTGACTCATGACACTACAGGGGTAATTTGCGATACTAAAAACTGCATTTGCAACACCGTTGAACTTTTTTTCAACTTTTCCCATTGACCATAATGGAAAACTTGTTTTTTTAATAACTTTTGACCTGTTTAATATTTTTTCACGCAATCTTCGAGAGGCACATTGGGATCCCTGGCCGCATGTTCCCAGAAGTTTTTGGACCAGTCGCACAAACTGTGCAACCTGTAGGCGCGAGCAAACAATGCACAAAAAAGTGTAAATGCGCTACGGAATGTCACTTTATAATTCTACAACCATATATCTGACCATTACAAAACTTGGCTGATCCAGAGAACTATGGTACTGCTCTGTGCCTGCCAAAATTCAGGCAAATCCATCATACAGTGGCAAAGTTATTAAGATGCAAAATGTCACACTTTAACCTTAAATGGGGTACTCAACCCTAACTATAGTGGCACTACCATGCCACTATAAAATATACATATGTGCGATAACTTTGGCATCCTGTAATATTTTTTCACCAAACCATGGAAATGCACATCTGTGGGATGTTGGCTTTCTTCCCTCCAAATTTCAGCCCAAAAGACCAAATCGTTATTTTGCAGCAGGGCGGCAAAGGATTCCTGTCATTTTGCCATAGCCTGGAAAAGTAGAGTCGCAATTTGCACAAGCGTCAACTTTGGAGCGCCGTAACTTTGCTGCCCTGTAATATTTTTCACCAAAATACTGAAAGGCGCATCTGGGAGATGTTGGCTGCATTCCCTCCAAATTTCAGCCCAAAAGACTAAACTGTTCTTTTGCAGCAGGGTGGCAAAGAATTGCTGTCATTTTGCCATAGCCTGAAAATAGTGTCGCAATTTGCGAAAGCTTTCACAAAAATATTCACACTTCTCATGAGTGCGACACTACTTTGCGAAAGTGCTTTTTCCAGAAACTTGAAAAACATATTTCTAGGGTGTTTAACCTCAAAATAAAGACATGCCTAGCATCCTCAGAGTCCAACTAGGTAAACACAAAAAGAATTGTGTTGCTAGGGGGGTCCAAAATTTAAATGGCAAGCATTTTTCTGATCACCAACTGAAAACAAAATGGTGGATTTGCGAAAGTAAAAGGGCCATTTGTGAAAGTAAAAACTGCATTTGCAAAAGTGTTGAACTTTTGTTAACTTTTCCCATTGACATAATGGGAAACTGTTTTTAATAACTTTTGAACTGTTTAATATTTTTCACGAAATCTTCAAAGGCACATCGGGGACCCCGACCGCATGTTCCTGAAGATTTTGGACTGGTTGTGCAAACTGTGCAACCTGTAGAGACGACCAAAGAATTGCAAAAAAGCGTAAACGCGTGCGCAGATCATGCTTAATAACTCTGCAGCTGTATACCTGAACAGTAAGAAAGTTGGCAAATCCCAAGATGTATGGATCTGGATTGTGTATTCCAAATTTCAGGCAAATCTGTTGAACGGTTACAAAGTTATTAAGGTGCAAAATGTTAGGTTTAACATGTAAATGGCTCCTCAACCCTAACTATGGTAGCACTACCGTGCTACCATAATATATATATATATATATATATATGTATAAAGTAGATCTATGGCATCAAGGACAGACCCACATTGCACAGCTCAAGAAACAAGCTACTGTCTTGTCAGTTTATATGTGCTATGTTAGCACCCCTTGTACTTACTGTGTTATATTAGTACCAGTATTTTGTTCTTACAGTTTTTTATATTATAATGGCCATTTGATAATGAAACATGGGCACTGGTTGACTAACGAGGGTCTTATTAGTTGACCAGTGCCCATGTTTCATCACTAAATGGCCATTATAATATAAAACACGATTGAAAGGTGCCACTCACAGACTACAATAGAGCGCATCCCCTTGCTTTCCCTAGCATTGCGTCATAACTTGGCAGAGTGCGGGGGCGGAGCATGGGCAGCACCAGAAACTGGGAAGTCCTTGGGACCCAGTTTTCCTAATTTTACGAGGGTTATTACTGTTTCACAAATTAATTATTTGGGGCAATTTCCACATTACAAGCAGTCCTATATGGTAAGACACCTATATATCAGGTGCAGGTGCTGTTCAATTTACCTTAGTGGATCTCTTGAAACTCAAAATGGCTCATTGAATCAAAAAGGTAAGCCATCTCCACCCTCTGAAGCACCTTCACCGCATCTAGGAATAGGGTGACAGTGGGCTCCCAATGTAATCTGACCTCCCATACAATTTCCAGCATTCTGCCTGTGTTGTGAGATCCCATTTATCCTGGTACAACCCCCATCTGGTCTGCTGGTATCAATATACCCATAACCAACCCCATCCTTCTGGCCAGCACCTTGGCATAGATTTTTGCATCTACATTGTACAGTGAAATGGGGCCAAACAGGGCATTTGTAGTTACTTTGGCCATAAACACTCTATTGCCTGAGGGACTAACACCATGTTTGGGTACTGGGAAGGCAAAGGAACCTGTCTGAGGGCTGTTAACTCCTAGAGGTGCTGGGGGAATGTGATTCCTTTGTAAAGATGCCTTAGGAAGGAGCCCTAAAGAACTGCATGACAGAAGATGGAAACACAGAAGAGCAAAGAGATGACAGGAACAGCTGATAGCCGGTAATGAGTGATAACAGATGGAGCATGTGACTTCCAAGGGAGAGAGGAATGGCAGAATTGTAGGGGAAGGCAGGCCACCACCTGATCCAAACTTACAGTGGAAATATTCCATACTGGGAAAATGGTATTGAACAAGTTATTTTATGGCCTTTGGCACTCAGGAGAGAAAGAAAAAGGCAGCAGAGGAAATCTCTGGGGGTCCATGGCATCAGCTGCCACTCCTCCTGGCATGGGTACTATTATTAAGTTTACTGTGCTACTTTGGAATTCTATTTCTGAGGAAACTTGCGGAAGGACACCTCTTGCTCTCTCTGGGACAATGTTGAATGAGTGCCATAAGTAGATTTCAAAGCCAAAGAAGGTATCTCAGGGAAGGAGGCTCCTCAAACTATGGACATAGGAGAGAGTGACTGTTGAAAGGCTAGCATCCATGCTGTTACTTCTGTGTTGCTTTGCTTACTGTATATATTTATATGTGTATACTTACATGCATGCTTATTGATAACTCAATACATAAGTAGATATCAAAGCCAAAGAAGGTATCTCAGGGAAGGAGGCTCCTCAAACTATGGACAAAGGAGACAGTGACTGTTGAAAGGCTAGCATCCATGCTGTTACTGCTGTGTTGCTTTGCTTACTGTATATATTTATATGTATATACTTACATGCACGCTTATTGATAACTCAGTCGGCAGCCAGCCATGGATGTGTGCAGAGGGCTTTGCTGGTCGCCAGCTTGGGGATGGGGGGAATGGGGTAGTGGGGCAGTGCCTGCTGGGGTGGGGGGTTGGGGGACTGCTGGACCACCAGGATTGTCCATTTGGTGATTTTGGGGACATCAGGGATCGGGGCAGGGGCACTAGACTATTGGGGACATTATTTTACTCTTGTATAGGGTGATCAGGGATCAGGCTGGGGGACCACTAGACTACTAGGGAGAATTTACATTTGTCACGTGGGTATTGGGGCTGGGGGTGCCCTAGACTACCAGGGATTATTCTTATTTTACACTTGGGGATAGGGGCTGGGGGGGCCACTAAACTATCAGGGGGACTTTACATTTTACACCAGGAGATCAGGGCTTGGGGGGGTCATGGCGATTTGGTGCAAGGTTCACAACCCTCCTAGAGGGTTTCTAAGTACCCTTACACCAGCCCTTAGTTGGTCTATGGGCACTTATACCTTTGTCCTCTGGGAGAGGTTAGTCAATGCCAAATTAGGCGATATGGCAGCCTGCATCTGTCACAAGCCCCCTAGCACCTTGACGCAGCCCTTTTTGCTGGGCAAGGCTGGTAGCACCATTTGATGCAGGCAGCCTGTGTTTGACACAGACTGCTCTTTAGAATAGCAACAGGTGCATCTTTTGCTGCAAGGTGTCACTTGCATCAGAAATGTTTGATGTAGACACCTTGCGTCATTCTAATGGCTTTAAGATTCAGGCCCATGATATCTGTTTTTGTAATTGATATGTGATTTACTACTGTAACTGATGTATGACTGCTGGGATGCTATTGCAAATGAGCTGTTTTCAGTGGTTTTATCCCATAATAAAAAATGAAATTGAAATTGAATATAGATGCATTTAATTTAAGACTCCAGTGGCCAGATATTCAAAGTTTAACGCAGGGTGCAAATCCGTTGTGCTGGACTAGTGCCAAATTTGCACCCGACTGCTATATTTAAAATGGACATTTAGCGCCAGCACTAGGAGTTAGCACCGATGCTAAATTATAATGTATGCCAGGAAGGGACTGAGGGGAGGGGCCCTGAATGCCGGTGCATCGGCATATTCAAAGGTATGGTGCCATGCTACAGGCATTAGAGCAACCTGTAGCGCAGCGCTGAATACCTCTGAGAAAAGGCCGGCAGTAATGCGGCAGCAGTGCCCCCCAAAGCATGATTCCTGATTCCCGGTGCACATATTTAAAGTACATATTCCCTGGTAGTCTAGTGGTCCCCTCACACCAATGCATGTATCTCGACCCCCAGTGCACATTTTAAATTACAATTATCCCTGGTAGTCTAGTGGTCCCCCCACCCCCACACATGTATCCCGACCCCCGGTGCACATATGTAAATTACAATTATCCCTGGTAGTCTAGTGGTCCCCCACCCCCACCACACGTATTCTGACCCGGTGCACATATTTAAATGTCAGTTTCCCTGGCAGTCTAGTGGTCCCCCATGCACATATCCCTACCCCTGGTGCAAATACATTACATATCCTTTCACTAGTAGTCTAGCAGTCCCCCCCAGCAGTGACACCCAGCTCATCCAAGTCATGTCCAAGAACAGAGCCGGTGAATGGCTCAGCCCTTCTCTCACTGCCACGGCCTGCTGCCGAGTGAGGTAGGAAGGAGCGCTCCTTCCTACCTCAGTCAGCGGCTGGCAGTGGTGGTGAGAGGAGGACTGAGCTGGTTGCCAGCTCTGTTCCTGGACATGATTTGGATGAGCAGGGTGTCACCGCCCAGGTGGGGACTACTAGACTACCAGAAAAGGATATGTAATGTATTTGCACCGGGGTCAGGATACATGAGTGGGGGTGGGGGACCACTAGACTACCAGGGAAAATGCCATTTAAATATGTGCACCGGGGGTCAGGATATGTGTGTGGGGGTGGGGGGACCACTAGACTACCAGGGAACTGTCATTTAAATATGTGCACGGGGGTCGGGATACATGCATGGGGGTGGGGAGAACACTAGACTACCAGGGACATACTTTAATTTCCATTGTCATTGGGTCAGAATGCACCGACTGTGCCTGGCAGCACACAGTTCCTGCTGCTTCCAGCCTGTACTTCTATTCCAATCAACAGGGGATGCTGTGGGTATGCCTTGGCCTGCAGCATCCAGCTTGTACTACTATTCCGACCAAAAGGGGGAACTTTGTGCTCCATGCAGTAGCACTGGGCAAACTGCATGGTAATGTATGCTAAGCAGCACTTAATGATATGCAAATGTACCTGTTTGCCCATGGATTACCTAAGTAGACTCATTTGCATAGGAGCTTTGAATATAGCTCCCATTTGCCACGGGCTAATGTGTTAGCACTGTGAAATCAGGTTAGCCCCAGGCAAATCTCACTTCAGCATAGCACAGTACATTGTTGTTTGCAGTCATACCTCTCAACTGTCCCTGATTTTCAGGCACATCCCTGATTTTACCTCAAAATTTTACTCTGTCCCTCCTAAAAATTGTGTTTCCATGGCCAAACAGTGGGGGTTATAAGCATAAAATAATGTCAATTATACAATGGAGTAAATCGAATGTGCTATATGCTGCATCCTGATTGGTTGGCTGGTACCTTTCCCAGCATGGTAAATCCTCCAATGTACCCACGAAAAAAAGTGCCAGCCAACCTTATCTCGTGCCAGTCTGGTCGCTTTCACTTTAATTGAAACTGCCGCCATTTGCCCTGTCGCTGCTTCGCTAAAACACCGCGGTAAATATTAAAAGAATGACATCCTTCTTCCAACCGTATGGACCTCAGTTAGTTACAAAATATATAAAAAAATAAATAAAACAACATTTGCCATTGAATAATATCAATGTATCCCTCCAGGGTGTGGGTATACTGGAGGACTTAACATGACTGGTGTGGTTCGGTCACTCGGCTGTGCCTCAGGACTGAATCACACCAACCGTGGTAAATCCTCCAGTATACCCACACCCTGGAGGGATAAATTGCTTAAACATTAATCTTACAGATGAGTTCTTCCTTAGACAATGCATTTTACACTAAACCACTTATTCTACTAGCTTCCTGAGTGGATATCACCGATTTTTAAGATGTGTCCCTGATTGTAAACCTTTGTCCCTGATGTTTTTAAGCCTTGTCCCTGATTTATGAGGCAGGGGTTTGTGAGGTGTGTTTGCAGTAGCTGTGAGACATCTCTGTGCAATCACACACAATGTTCTCCACCTGCAACACTGGCTTGCTACAGAGTCTAATGAGCTGCAGTTGCAGTTTGCATTTCTCTGTTGCTATATTCAGTGCTGTCTTATTCCTGGGCTATTTTTGCCCTGCACTCCCAGACCAGTTTGCCCGGCTTGCTTAAACTGTTATATTCAGCAGGATTAGCACCGGGCTATTTCCTTTACAATATAGCTTGCTTTGTGCTCCAGGCTAAGTTTGCCCGCTGGGCAGTGCTAATTTAGCCCCGAGGCAAAGTTTTGAATATCTGACCCCAGGAGTCAGAGACAAGATGATATTTAAAAATCAGGAATTAATTTTGGTCTTATTTCAATAGAATTACGTTTTAATCATGCATGTATCCTGCTGGTTGAAAACAATTCAATTAAAAAAATGTTTTCATTTTCAATTCAGTGGTATCTATCCACCATACACACTGTGGTTTGGGTGGTTTGGTTTGCTGCTGCTTCTGGTGTGAAGTACAACTGTTATTAGTTCAATTAATTTTAGCACTAAAGTGGATCCATGTGTTCTTTGTATTCTTAGTCATTGAAACCACTTTCGATGTCATAGTACCTCACTAATTCTGGACCAAATGTAAAAGGCTGTTAAACTATAAGGTAATATTTTAGTTGCTTTTGTGTTTATTTATCTTGTGTTTAGCCAGGATTACCACTCTGAGACAATTGTCTATTTGATGTACCAGTGCCCTCTGGTTTAAGTCAGGCACTGCAGACTGAGAAACCACACTAGTTTACATGTTGTTTCAGCACATGAGGGACATTCTTTAAATTGTGTTCCTTTTTTTCCCTTATTCTGTGCATATGACAATCATGTGACTTGTTGCTGTCAAGTTGGCTGCTACATTCATCTGCTCTCAACTTGCTGTTCTCTGTTTATGTTCTTTTTAATAGAAATGTTTTTATGTTGTGTCTCAAAACTTGTGAACTGATTAGTTTTATTGTTTCTCAGCTACTGATATTTATTTTGGCTGTTTTTTTTTTTAAAGTTAACTTGTGTGTTGCTGTTTACTATGATTAACTCCTGACCAGCTGGTAGTAAAAATCTTACATACAGTTTGGAGTTGCATGATCACTGTTTTTCCTTTTGGGAGAACAGCAGGAGGAAAGGCATGGCTCTACCTACACATAGAATCCATGCAGGACTGGTTTACTTCCTGATGTCTTCCATTATTGAACCTTTCTGGACTCGGCAGTTTTATTGGGTTTTTGTACCCTTATCCCCTGTTTTTTTGAATCATCATCTGGTGCTTGCTGTTGCCTTTTATGTATTTTTTTTTTCATTTGTTAACCAGGTAAGGAAACTGAACAAAAGGCCCTTTTTCAGGTCCGACCCAGGACATAAGAAAAAAATACACATAACAGAAAAATACAAGAGAAATAGAACTACACATACAGAATATCACATGTTGCAAATACAACATGATTTGTCAAGTAGAAAAGATTTAAATACAGTTTTAAAATACAATTTACAAGTAATCGAGTGAATAGCAACAGGTAAACTATTCCAATAACATGGAGCTAAATTATTAAAAGCATGGAGCCCTGACTTATGTTTACAAACAACAGTATCAAGCAAAATTTCATTTGATGATCTAAGCATTGAAGGAACAGAGCGTACAGATAAATCAGATAAAGGGAAAGCAGAATATTCATGAATAGCTCTAAAATTAATAAACCAAAGAAATATTCAATACGACAATTTGATGATGACCAACCCAATTGAGAATATAACTCACAGGAATGGGTGCAATATGGAACCAACAAAATAAAAAGAGAAATATTTTTATAAGCAACTGCAAGTATGTGCAATTCCATTGAGTCTAACCTAGAATAAATTCCAGCAACATAATCTAAATGGAGAAGAAGAGTACCAATGGCAGTAGCCTCTCTTGTGGCAAAACTAATAAAAGATTTAAATTTAAATTTAAATAATGTACCCAATTACTGATTAATTTTGCTACTAACATCAGAACCCTTCAAAGAAAAATTCAGCGTGGAATCCAACAGAACCCCAAGATATCTCTTATTATTATCTCTTCATGGGGTTCCTATCTTGGGCTAGGTGTCCAGTTCCTTTGATTTCTGCTTTGTATACCGTGAAGTCTGCCAGTATACAATGTTACTGCTTAGCAAATTGGTTTAACTGTAGGACTACACAGGATGTGGAATTCTTCCTGTAGAAATTGTACAGAATGGCATTTTCACTTCCAATATGATTTTTGGAATTTCTTTTTTAATTACACAGAATTCTGCAAAGTATATCTAGTAGTGCTGTGCAGAATTTTCAAATTCTGGTAGAACAAAATTCCACAGACTTTTCAAATTTCTGCCGAATTTCACCAGAAATAGAATGGTGGAATTCCACGGCAGGAAATAGTTGCAGAATGATTTTCAGTGGAAAAAATCCTGTTTTGCAGAATATTATTCTGCAGATCTCAATATGTTCCATGGAAATTGTTGTGGAATACTTTTCTGTGGAAAAATGCTGTTCTGCGGAATATCATTCCGCAGATCACAGCAGGCAGAATTCCACAGAAGAATGAACAAAATTCCAGCAGAAATTCTGCTGGTGGAATGGTAATTCCACACTAATTTCGCAGGCAGAATTCCACATTCCACACAACACTATCTAGGTAAACTGCATAACTGTATTCCACAAATTATGTAATCCAAAGAATATTATTCAACAATGAATCCACAGCCTACATAAACTGTGGAATACAATTCCCTGGTAAACATTGCACTTTTAGAATTTCAAAATTCTGCTTCCAGTGGAATTCAGTAAAATTAGGAGGAATTTCCCAATTAGTATGCAGCCAGTGCTGTGCAATGCACACCCTCTTGCCTATTGAGGGCAGGGGGAATACATCTGTAGGCACTGCACTTTGGTTGATGCTCTCAAGACGTACTTTGTAAGATGAATGTACTATGTGGACCAAGGGAAATAAAAAGGAAGCTAAAAGGAATGGAGAGGAAGGTGGCAGCTAGGAAATTCTTCAAAACAAACTGAAAATCTTCAAATGTTTGACCTACTAGTCCGACAACAGTAGAGCTGCTGAAGTGGTATATTGACAAGGAAAAGGAAGAAAAAAATTAAAAGGCAGGCTGAACAGTGGCATTGTTGCAGGTTTGTAGCAGGCCTCTGGGACCAAGGGGTTGCCTGAGAGGGAAGAGGGGAGAAAGAGACCATACTCTAGACTGAAGAGGAGTGTGCTTGGGGTTGGACAGTGGGCAGATGGGGCATGAAGTGGCAGTCTTCCAGTGCCCTCTTACTGCCTAATAAATTTAATCTCAGCAGTGTAACACACATTTGTTTTTGCAGAACTGGTATTTTAGCACAGCATTACATATACAAAATGATTTTGACCGAAGCCCCTGGCAGAAGCCTGATGTGATTATTTGCCAGGGAGTCACTCTTATGTTTTATTTATTTTATTTATTTATTAGAATTTTTGGAAATACAACCTGTGAGTCAGAGACTCCTTTACAAAGGCTCCATGTCAATTAATACAGACTAGACAATAGACAATAACAATAATATAGGTACAGTGCAGTTTGTAAGACATAAGAAACAAGTTATATACAGAGTTGGTATATATAGCAGGCATGAGAACATATTATATACAGGGATGGAAAACATAAGTCAAAGTTCAAGCTAAGATGGGCACAGACCTTGGGTAAGAAACCAGCATCCATGCTAAGTCAACAGATTACAGATGTAAAGAGTGTGGGGGGGTAGAGCCAGTTGTAGGGAGTAAATAGTATGGCACAAAGGTAAGGGGAAGAGGAGTGGGAGGGGGTGGAGAGCAGGACAGAGTCCATTGTCTGCATTTGATAGCAAAGCAGGAGATGCAGCAGGAAGGAGGCAATAAGGCAGGGCAGAGAGCAAAGTCAGAGATCGAGAGGTTATGGGCAGTTAGTTACAGGTGTGGGTGGAGAGAAGGTGGGCACGGAGGTGACGCTTGAATAGGCCTAGGTTGGGTTCCCTGGAGACATGGGACAGGAGGGCATTCAACCAATGGGGGAGGGGCACAGTAAGTGAAGGAGCACTGATGGAGCGAAGTTCTATGCTGTGGAACAAAGTAGGTGGTCTTGAGGGAGCTCCTCATGTGTCTTGAGGGTAGAGCAGGTTGAAGGAGTGAGGACAGGCTGGGGGCAGTGAGCCCAGAGGAGGTTTTTTTAACAAATAGGCACGTGTGATATTGGAGCCTGTCTTTGAAATCCAGCCAATTTGTTAGATTATAGAGGTTGCAGGTGTGGGTGTTACTTGGGCATCCTAGAGAGAGAGGTGGTAGGTTTTGTTTAGGGCCACTTTGACTCTGAGGAGGGCTGAGTTATCAGCAGCCCTGTATATGGTAATGTCATAGTCTAGGATAGATAGGACAGAGGAGGAGATGGCAAGCTGGAGTGCTTCTGGGGTGAGGCAGTGCCGGTTCTGGTAAAGGAGGCCAATGTGGGAGTTGAGAGAGGAGCATAGTTGATGTATGTGGTCATGGAAAGTGAGAGCAGGGTCAAATATAATTCCCAGGTATTTAAAAGATTGAACTTGTTCAAGTGGGAGTGCAAGGGAGGTGTAGATGTACAGTGGGGCATTTTTCTGTTTGTTTTAGTGGTGTGTGAAGAGCATGACCTTGCATTTTTTCTGGTTGAGCACAAGTTTGTGGTCTGCAAGCCAGAATTCTGCCTCGGTGAAGGCAGTTTGAATGGAGAGTTCCAATTGCTCTGGGCTGGAGTGGGAGGCAAATAGAATGGCATCATCCGCATAAAGAAGGATTTTACCTGAGCAGGCTTTTGGGAGTGAATTAAGGTAAATACTGAAGAGGAGGGGACCTAGTATGGAGCCTTGTGGAACACTTGAGAGAACTGGGAGAGGTATCGACAGCGTAGTATGGATTTTTGCTTTCTGTGAACGGTTTGACAGACAGTCAGCGAACCAAGCTGTGGGTTCCTCTGACAGGCCAAGGTGAGATAGAGTGGAGAGGAGTAAAGGGTGATTAACAGTATCGAAGGGTTTGGACAGGTCTAGGAATACCAACCGCTCCAGCCAGTCTGCCATTGTCAAGAGCAGAGTGAATGAAGCTGGAGAAATCCAGGAGGGCAGAGTACTAATTTACTGGGCAGGAATTGTGTGCCAGCTTACAGAAGGGCAGTGCCTCACCATTGGTAGTTGGCATCCTGGTGGCATCCCATAAAAAGATAAATAATTATTCATTCACATTTCTTTTTGTGGCAGTTTCAAACTCTTTACATTACCCCAAGTTACAAGCTTGCTTACAGCAGTTACTTCTTTCTCCTTGTGACAGTGACACTCCTCCAGAGTCCTGAAGCAGCCTTTTGCAGTGTGGTCTGGGCAATGGGCAGGGCAGCAAGTGTGTGCTACCTGGAAGCGTGCCAGTGCTAGGTCCTTGGTAGCTGGCACCTTGGTGGCATCCGATAAAAAATAAAAAAAAATAATAATAATCATTTTATTTCTTTTGTGGCAGTTTCAGATTGAATGTCTTGGTCTTCATGTTCCCCAAAGTTGTTTCAATTCCTTCTTCCTTCTTCCTGAAGCAGTGTGTGCGTGTGTGTGTGTATGTGTGTGTGTGTGTGTGTGTGTGTGTGTGTGTGTGTGTGTGGTCTGGTTGTGCTGTTACAGTGTGATCTGGGAAGTGGGCAACAAGTGTGAGCTAGCTGGCAGCATGCCATTGCTTGGCCCCTGGTAGTTGGCCACTTAGTGATATCCCACAAAAATACAAAAAAAAAATTACCGCATTACTTCATGTTGCTGAAGTTCTTTCCTCCTGCTCCTCCTCCTTTTCCTGAGTCGTGAAGCAGCTTGTGTGTGTAACTGTGTCATTGTGAGCTGTGCCATTGCCATGTGACCTGGGCAGTGAGCAGCAGGTGTGTGCCAGCTGGCAATGTGCTGTTTCCCAGCCTCTGTTAGTTGGCACCGTGGTGGCATTCCATGACAACTACAATAAATAGAGAATAATGGATAGACAAGTGTGTGTTATGGAAGTTTTATACACACCCAAGGTGTGTGATGACCCATAAACCTCGAGAGCGAAGCTCGAGAGGTTTATGAAGTCATCACACACCGAGGGTGTGTAAAAAAATCCACAACACATAGCTGTCTATCTTTTATTTTTTATAATTATTGGTGCAGGGAGTTTTTCAAGCAGTGCTGTCAGAGAGTGAAAGAGAGAGAGAGAGGGAAAGAGACACACACACACACACAAACACACACACACACAAGCTAGCTGTGTCTATCAGCCTCTCTCTCTCTCTATTCGCTTCTCATCTCTTTGCTCCAATTCAGATATATATTTTTTTATTTGTTTGAAACTGCTAATACATTTTAAGCACACTGGGACTGCAGTGAGAGTGGTCAATCACTCCGGTCCATTCACGATCAGAGAGGCTGTCTCCCGAGTCTTTGACGGACTCCTGATAAGTGCAGGATCGACCACATACTTTTTTTTGTAAGGGCACGATCAACCACATAAAACTGAAATAAGAAACTGGTGTCTTTCCTGTGAGGAGAGTGAGAGGGAAGTCCTGCCGATGACTGTGGGTCTTTGGGAAACTGGAAACATAACTTTTTTTTTTTTTCAAGTTCGCCTCGGCCCACCCACACACAAAGTGACAGCTAGTTAGGTGGTGCGCTGTACATGAGTGACAAAGACTGCAACTAAGTTTTAAGAAACGCTGTAATAACCCAATTTTGGGTTATTATGGTGTTTGAAAGTACTCAGAATCCGGTTGTTAAATAGGGTCACCAGTAATTATAAAGAATTATCCACATTCCCTCAAGTTGCTGAAGTTTCCTCCTCCTTCTCCTCTTCCAGAGTCCTGAAGCAGCTTGTGTGTGTGTCATCCTGAGCTGTGCTGTTGCAGTGTGATCTAGACAATGGGCAGCAGGTGTGTGTGTCATCCTGCGCTATGCTGTTGCAGTGTGATCTGAACAGTGGGCAGCAGGTGTGTGCTAGCTGGCAGTGTGCCAGTGTCTGGACCCTGGTAATTGGCACCTTGGTACCCATAAAAAAAAGTAATAAAAAAATGCAGTTCTCCACATTCCCTCCGGTTGCTGATGTTCCCTCTCCTCCTGAGTCCAGAAGCAGTCTGTGTGTGTGTTGTCCTGAGCTGTGCTCTGTAATCTGTGCAGTGGGCAGCAAGTGTGTGTGTTAGTTGGTAACAAGTCTGTGCCTGGCCTCTTGTAATCCTAGGTGGCATCCCATTCATAAAATAAAGTAAAACAAAAATTTTTTTAAATTAAATAAAGTCTTATTCTTCATCCTTCATCACCCATGTGGTGGAGTCCTGTAGCAAACATTAGAAAATGGAGTAGTAGAGAGGCCAAGGAGATAGTGGCATGGGATTGTCCAGTTATGTTAAAGAAAAACAAAAGTATAGTGGGCTTCGTCATAGACCCTCTGCCTCAGTGGGAACTAAAAGTGTAGAAGAAGATAAATGTAGTGGCTGAACAGTCTATAAAGTATCACACATTGTATGAACTACTCGCAGTGGCACTGCAAGGATGCAGCATGAGCAATCAGTGTAGAAAAAAGGAATAAGAAAGGAATGTGTCTGGTCGTAACACAGACAGTGGAGGAGGAGGAGCAAAGTGACTTGGTGGAGCTTGGGGACAGAGATACAGATTGTTATTAATGTATATACCTGATAAAAGTGATAAAAGTTCTTTAATCAAGCTCTCAATTTATTCTGGCATATTCCCCATTTCCATATTTTCTGGTGGGCTGTGGATCCTAAGATTGATCTACGAGATCTATTTTTGAGGTCTTCCATTTTGCCCATAAGGAGCTGCGTGCGATTGTGGAGTTGGATGATAGCCCCATTGTGCAGATCAACTGTTTCAGAGCAAGTGGTAAAGTGTTCAGTCAACTCTTCCAACTGTTTCCCCTGTTTAGAAATATTAGCTTTATTCTCTTTGGTATCTGCCTTTATTGAGTCCAGGGTATTGCTAAGATGATGCAGCTCCTGGCACAGCTGACTGGAGATGATAGAGAAATCCTCCTCCTCTTCCTCTGAGTCAAGGATTCAAGATATCACTCTCAAAACTTTACAATTAAGGGGCTGATTCCAGGATGAATGGCATAACTTGCATGCAGCTATGAGTTACGCCATTCGTTGCTATGCCAGGGACCCTACGCTGCATGCCAAGAGCAGCAGGGTCCTGGCACTTGTGACATGCAGGATACGCCATGCGTAGGATAACATCATATGCATGGCATATATGCCCCACATGTCCCAAATCACAGCAGGTGATAGGCAGCCCCCAAAGCCCCCCCACCCTGGACCACCACAGCACACACCAGGGGGCATAGGGGGCAGGACTGATGGCACAGGTGACTGGGGGGTGCACCATGGATCAGACCCCAGGGGGTTCCCGACGATTGAGGGGTTGGAGGGCAGGAGTATGCTTGGGGAGCATGGGGGCAATATGGCACTGTTGCAGTGGCACTGTGTTGTGGCATCTGATGGTGCCAGCCATCGGATGCCACTTAGGACAGCTCTGAGCCACTGTACAAACGGTACACCACTGCGCCTTTTAGAATTGCAACTGTGGGTTATGACAGCTGCCCTCCTGGAATTGGGCAAAGTTGCTGTCATAACCTGCACTTGCACCATGTGTTGCAGGCTGTGGTGTAGCAGGTGGCATATCCCATGGTTGTCACAACCTGCATCTGCCATGGCACAAGTCACCACTTGGAATGCCAATGGGCGTAATGCATGGCGTAAGTTGGGAGATACGCCATAGCGTGTGGCGTATCTCACCTTACGCCAGCATAGCCCATCTTGGAATCAGGCCCCGAGTGTCTAATAAGTAAGGAATAACAATATATTTAAACACATTAACCAGTAAAGGACCATATTTGAAATCAACTACTGTTGTATTTGTTTTACCTACCATATACCCACTTAAAAATGTTATTATAATAAAGCAGAAAAAGTCTTGATATTGAACAACTATTGTGAGATAAATTTTTGGTTAGGCAATTAACACGTTAAGCAAACCTGTTATCTGGGTAAAAATGCCCAGTTCATGATTCAACGTCTGCTTCATTTTCAGTATCAGACTGGGAACTTTCTGCCCTCCACCTGTGTGACTGGGTATGTTTTTGGGCCCATGTCAACGCCTCAGAGGGGTCCAAAAAGATGAAAACCTTCCCCTCATAGATGAGACACAATCGGGCAGGGAATAGCATGCTATGAGGTACCCCTGCTTCCCTGAGCATGATGCAAATGCCATCAAATGTTTTCTTCCTCTGATGAGTGGTGAAGATTAAGTCCAGGTAGAGGGATACATGTTGGCCATCCTGGTACAGAATACATTGCTGTCTGGCTAAGGCCAGAATAAAGTCCTGGTTCTGACACCATCTGCGACCATCACGATAGCCCTAGGAGCCTCCAAGTTCAGTTGTCTCCCTCAAAATGCCACCTGATTGGCCTTCTGAATGGTAAGCTTCCACTCCACTAGCAGTGGTCGGTGGGAAGCTCTCGAACCCTAGACAGGTCAGTAGTGGGGTACTGCAGGGCTCGGTCCTGGGTCCGATCCTGTTTAGTGCATACATATCGGACATCAGGGAGGGTATAGGGTGTGAAATGAGTCTCTTCACTGATGACTCCAAGATGGGAGCAGTAGTTGAGGGGGAAGAGGGGAGGTTGGCACTGCAAGGGGACCTGGACACCCTGGAAAGCTGGGCTCACACATATAAATTAAATTTCAATATCACCAAGTGCAAGGTGTTACATCTTGGGTTGGGAAACCCTAAACACAGGTACACCCTGGGAGGAGAGTCGCTGGAAGCCTCAACAGGGGAAAAAGACTTAGGGGTCATGATGGATGCATGTATGAATAACTCTGAGCAGTGCAGGAGAGCAGCTAGCAAGGCAAACAGGATGTTGGAATGCATCGTAAGGGGGATCACCTCTAGGAGCAGGGAAGTGATTCTGCCAATGTACAATTGACTGGTTATACCACACCTTGAGTACTGTATACAGTACTGGAGACCACACTTGAAGAGGGACATACAGCTCCTGGAGAGGGTACAGAGGAGGGCAACTAAGATGATACGAAGACTAGGGGATTTGATGTAGGAGGACAGACTTGAGGAGCTCTGCCTGTTTTCATTGGAGGAGAGGAGAGACGGGGGGACATGATTGAGGTCTTCAAGTACCTCAAGGGAATAAATAGGGTAAACATGGAGAGGATCTTTAGACTAAAGCAGGGAGGTATCACCAGAGGGCATGGTTTGAAGTTGGAATGTGGAAGGGTGAGGGGGGAAAAGAGGAGGAGGTTTTTCACTGAGAGGGTGGCGGACCCTTGGAATGCGCTGCATGGTGAGCTGGTTCAGAGAACCACAGTGGAGGGCTTCAAGAGAGGGTTGGATAGACACAGAAAGCAGATGTATCAGATGATGTCCTGGCCCAGGGGGGTGGGGATGGATGATAGGGGTTTCTGGAACACAAGGGGAGGGGGGCCTCGGCACCCAACTAGGGATCTGAGGTTCGAGCAGACTCGATAGACCGTAAGACCTAATCTGCTGGCAATTAGTATGTTAGTATGTTAGTGGCTGTCCCAAATGTTCCTCCAGCCATTCTTTTAAGAATAAGCCCAGATGGTCTCCTTCACTGTTTTCTGGCATCCCAACAATCCATATATTGGTGGTCCTGGCCTGATTTTCTAAGATCTCCAGCCATGACCTCAAGTGCATATTCTCCCTAATTAAATTTGCAGTGGCTCCCATTCCAGCTTCAGATTGCTTTCTTGTCTCGGTAGCCTCCGTTTTGACAGAAGTAAGATCCATTTCCAAATTGGTGACTCTATTGGACAAAGAGTCAAATTTCGACAATAGTCCTGCCATGGAAGCTAATAGAGGGGTAATTTTTTTTTTATCATACTATTGTTTATTCTCCTCTGCAGAGCAGCCCTACACAATCTCCGGTCACTGGCCCTGCACCCCGGGCTGATGGTCTATGCTTGTCACAGGCCACACCCAGACTCTCTGCTCTCCCAGTGGGCCAGCCATTATCGCTCTCACCCACCAGGCACGTGCCCCTCTCAAGTTCTCTCGGGGATGCAAGGTGTGGCCATCAGCAGCCATAAAGATACGCCCTCCACATTTTCCACATTTTCTCCCTAGTGGAGAGCCGGGTGTGCAATGGCGTCCACGTACGTAGTGCTGACGCCTGCCGCGCTCTCCCTCCTTACTATTGCATGACACTTGTAGTGCGGTTGGCCTCTGCCAGTCACCACTACAGGGCGATGCAAGCCCCACTACCCACCCCAGAAAGAGGCAAGCAGTCATTGGACGCTCAATCCTCCCTCTCCCCGAGTCTGTTCCAGAACCCGGGTCGCTGGCGTGGCGCGAGGTCTGGCGTCCAGTGCCTCAACCCTCAGCACCACCAGGCCGGCCATAGAAGGGTAATTTTTTGCCCGAGAGTCTGCAAGGTTTCCTTACCTTCAGTGGGAGGTTCAGAGAGATTGCAGCCTTGAGTGGAATGCATGGCTGAAGAGCCAGAGACATTTTTAGCTTTATTGCCATCTGACAGGACTCTTATCTTTTTTGGGGTTGCCCATAGCCATTCAGGAAGTATTTCTATGACAGTACCAGATCGTTGTACCAGTCAAAGCATTCAAAAAAAGTAAGTTTATCAAGTTGAAAAGATGCAAACTGTGCAGAGCACTAAATCCTGGCTGCCATCTTGTTCGGGCCCCACAGTGCCCCCCTTGATAATGCTTTTTGGCAAGATGAGCAATTTGAACCAAAACTTCAAAGGGAGATATCATTGTTTCTTCTCAGGAATACCCCAGAGGAATTTTCATGGTTTTCAATATGGGAGTCATTAAAAATGTTTCTAAGGTGATGTATTATTGTCTTTGTGAATAACAGGATAAAAACATATAGGGATGTTTTGGATAGTCTGGAAGCAAAACTGGTGGCAACAGAGGCACTACATGCACATATAAATTCTGAAGAAATTAAGATACGTGTTCTTCACTTAAGAGAATGGGTTGAGTCTTTATTAAACATGAATACAGAAAAGCAAATGTGCAGAGCAAGAGCGAAATACTATTTCTTTGTGGATACCTCCAGTAGGTTATTAGCATATCAACTAAAAGTGGAACAGAACCAAAATAGTATAGAGTTCAGTATGTCAAGGGATAATAGGAATATCAGGAATCCAGAGAATATTAATGACGAATTTAAAAAATGTTATACTGAATTATACAAATCCAATAATTCTATTTCATTACAAAATATTAAGTCATACTTGGAAAAAAATGTATTTACCTCAACTTTCAGGGAAGGATGAATAATTTCAGAATAATGAAATTACAGAGAAGGAGATTCATGAAGTTATTAAAGACTTATCCAATGGAAAATCACCTTGTACAGATTTTATTTATTAATTTGAGTTTTGGTAACTGAGTAAGTCCACTGAGACAATTGCAGCCCCTTTTTCAGGGGTGACCTGGAAGTGCAGTATGTATACAGTACAATGGTTTAACATAGCAATAACAGCCATCCCATCAGCACAGTGGTTGGATTTCCATCTGCAATGCTGGAGACCCGGGTTTGGGAACAGACCTGTGTCGATGGAGGGCCGGCCAGGGGAGAAGGATGGAATGTCCCAGGAATGGCTTGCCTTCTCTGAGGGGGATGCAGCCCGGTGCCTGCTGGTCTCTGGTGGAGGCCAGGAGCATAGCAGAATCAGGGTCTGGATGACTGGGGGAGTAGCGGACATCAACGTATGCCTTGACATCTGTGGCATGCCACTCCCTGGGGAAGAAAACCAGGAAACTGCTCTGGCAGGCCAGATGATAATCCCTGACCCCCTCTGCTGCCAGGCCCCAACAACCATCCCCACCTGAGTGGCACCAGGGCCAATTGAAGAGTGTGCTGGCCACTCCCACCAGTGCCTTCCCTCTCAGAGAAGGGGGACCCGTCCGGTGAAGGGATATGCTGGGTTACCCAGAGGGTCACAATGTGAAGTCAGGGGGCTGGTGTCGGGGAGATCAAGCAGACAGAGGACCTAGGAGACCCAAAGGAGAGGTCAGCCAGGGAGGGAGGAGGGAGTATTAAAAAAATAGCAATTACAGTTACAATGGAAACATTGTTATACAGCATTCAATGATCCACAGGATTATAATGCAGACAGATACAACCACAGGTATATGAGATAACAAGCAGGTAGGTTACACAATAGTGTGACAAGTACATGACACATTCAAGATAGTACAATACAATATATAATTATTAGCTAATGATATCAGATACAACAGGGCTAACAAATAGCAGTTATTTTTAAAGGTGAGGCACAGGGGGCAAGGTAAGAAGCCAGGGTTGAGGAAAGAACAACGACAAGAAATAGACAGAGCCGTTGGGGTTGAGGTTTAATATCACCGGTAGCAGGAGTAAGTTGTAAAGGCAGAGAGAAAAGAAAGCATGTTGGTTTGGAAGTCAGGGAGGGTGGAGCATGACAGAATGGAAGAAGGAGTAAGGGAGTTCCAATCAAGCACAGCTGCGTAGGTGAATAATTTATGGACCACAGTTAACCACGGTTTGGGCATTATAAGAAGGGGTAGGAGGCAGATCTCAAGGTGCATTGAGGTTGTCTTAGATGAATAGACTCACTGAGGCAAGAAGGAGTATGTTTGTGGACTAGCTTATGCAGAAAATGTAGCGTGGCATACCTTAGTTTAGATTCATAGGATAACCAACCCAGGGAAGAGAGGACATCACAGTGGTGGTGATGGGTGTTGACCCCCCCAGGAAAAACCTACCCACTCTATGGTAAGCCTGTTTGAGGAGCGATAAGGTAGTAGTGTTAGTTGTAGGCAGAAGTGGAGCACCATAAGACAGAAGTGGGAGAAGAGAGGAAGAAGCAATCTTACGTCAAGAGGGTGAGGTGAGAAAGGGGCAGATATGATAGAGTAGGCCTAGCTTTTGGTTCAGAGATTTGCTTAGGATGGAGACATGAGCATTAAGGGATAGCGAGGTATCCATGGTGATGCCCAAGTATTTAAAGATATGGACAAGTTCAAGAGCATCATCATTGAGGGAAGTAATCCAGAGGGGAAGGGGTTAGAGGAGAAAGAGGGTAGATGGAAGAATAAGATACTTTTAGTTTTTTTGGTGTTAAGAACAAGATGATTTCTTATAAATCATCTTTCAAGAGCAGCGAAGTCAGATGCTAGTGTACTGTTGATCTGCTTGACATCAGAAGAGGAACGATAGATGATTGCATCATCTACATAGAGGTGCATGGAAGCCCCTCCACAGTTATTTGGCAGATCATTAATAAATAGGGAGAATCGCAGTGGGCCCAGTATAGAACCCTGCGGAATGCCATGAGTTATTGGCCTAAGGCCTGAAAGAGAACCAGCCCACTTGACACTTTGTGAGTGGCAGGTGAGATAACTTTAGACCCATGCTAAGGCACTGGTGTCAAGGCCGAGAACTTGTAGCTGCTGAAGCAGGGGACCATGGTTGACCAGGTAAAATGCCTTTGTGAGGTCAACAGAGATGATGCCATTGGCAAAGCCCTGGTCCATAGCCTGGAGCAGATCAGAAGTGACTTTGTTTAAGGCAGTGAGGATACTATGGTTCTTTCTAAACCCATTCTGGTAGGGTGATAGCAGGTTATGGTGTTCCAGGTAGTTCTGGAGGTGATCATAAATGATACACTCCTGGATTTTTGCCAACAGAGAGAAGGATTGAGATGGGGCTAACATTTTCGGCAATAGTGTTATGAATGGGCACCACACAGCAACCTTCCATTTGTCTGGGACAGTGCTTGATAGGAAGGACTGGTTGAACAGATCATGAACAGGGTGGGCAAGGGCAGGAGCTCCCAACTTGAGAAACTTAGGCTCAGGGGTGTCATGACCTGGTGAGCTATCAGGTTTCAGCTTAGCAAGTAGCCGATAGACCTCATTGAGGGAAGCCAACTTCATATGGAATGTGGGTTGAACCCCAGTGTCACCAGAGAGAGTTGGGCTGAGAGGGGTACAGATGAACTGGAAAAGAGCGAAGTGTATTTGTGGAGATTGGTAAAAAATTAATTGAATCCAGCATTGATAGATGGAGGGTCTCTTAGGACAGAGCACTGGGCAGTGAGGGACCTAGGGAGTTCAGCAGCCTTCCCCCTTGCTAAGAGAATTAACTTGCTTCCAGAATTCTTTGTGATTACAGAGGTGCTCAGTTTGGAGCATCTTGTAGTGTAGGTGTTGGCTTTTTGGAAGGAGTTTTTACAGTTTTTTTCTAAGTTGGCTGTAGACTTGCCAGTCAGGGGGCAGCCCACTACTTTTGTATGTCCGCCAGATACAGTCATGAGAGGACATGAGCTTTCTAAGGTTCTTAGTGAGTGACGGTGCCTTGATACCCTTAGACCTGCACTTTTTTAAGGGAGCATGACTGTCAACTATCCGAGTGAAGGTGAACATACTGTAAAGAAATCCAGGGCTGAGTTGATGCCAGGGAGAGTGTTAATTGGGCCCAGTCAGCATCATTGACAGAGATGTTTTTTCCTCAAAATTTTATAAACATTTAAAAGATGTTTTGGTTCCAATTTTAGCACAACTTTTTCAAGAAATTTAGAGAAAGGGCATGTTCCCTTCCACATTCATTGAGGCTAATATGATACTGTTATTAAAAAGTGACAAACTCCCTGTTAAGTGCTCATCTTTTAGACCTACAGTATATCATTGTTAAACAATGATTATAAAATCTTTACAAAAATGTTAGCCAATAAAATGGCCACAATGATACCTAAACTAGTGGAGCTAGACCAAACAGATTTTGTGGTAGGAAGGCTTTAACACAATATCAGAAGAGTACTTAATTTAATTGAAGTTACTCAGGGTTCAAACACAGTCATTTTATTCCTCAATGCCGAAAAAGCCTTTGATATTGTTCATTGGGCATTCTTATTTGAGCTTTTGAGGACATTTGGCATTGAGGGAAGATATCAGGACTGGATAAAAATTGTCAGAACTCTAGAGCCCGTGTTAAAACCAATCAAAACTTTTCAGCATATTTTGATCTTACAAGGAGTACCAGACAGGGTTGCCCCCCCCCCCCACTATTTTCTTTATTTATTGAACCACTAGCTGTAAACATTATAGCTGATCAAGAAATACAGGGAATACAAACAGGTAATCAAATACAGAAAGTATCATACAAGGATATTTTATTGTTTATTCCAAACCCAGAAAAGGACTATCGATTGTTACTGAATGTATTCACTGAGTTTGGTAGTATATCAGGTTTTAAAATCAACTGAGGAAAGAGTGAGGCATTATTTCTATCAAATAGTACAAAGTTACTGGATCACCACCATTTGCTAAGACTTCAGAAACAATCACTGAAATATCTGCAAGGCCAATATCAATAGATAAAACAACCCTTTATATTTTAAACTACTCAGGCCAGCCTGGTAGTGCTGAATGTTGCAGTACTGGATGCCACACCTCAAGCTGCACTGGTGACCCGGGTTTGAGAATGAGCAGGGGTTGTTGGGGGTTGGGTGGAATGGGAGGGTGAAGAGCAAGACTGAGCCACTGCAAGGCAGCTCCATCCTCTTGGGAGGGACTGGGGGCTCCCCAGCCACTGGCTGCCACCAGGTGGAGGATGGATGGTGGTGCCTACCTGAAGGAACTTTGGTGATAGCCTTGGGGAGGGACTGAAGGGGCTAAGCTGGCATCATGGGGCATGTCTGTACCTCTATGCATGCATGACACCTGTGTGCTGGGGTCCTGGGGAACAGGGAAGAAAATGGGGCAAAAATCACAGAAAAATATAAACTAAAAAAAAAAACTACTCAGAAGCCTATCTAAAATCAAACAAGACTAGAAAGTTGGAAGGTGCTTTCATTAGTTTTGATACAGAGAGTAAACATCTTTAAAATGAATATTCTGCCAAAAGTACTGTCCTTGTTTCAGGCTCTCCCAGTGGCTGTACCAAAATCATTCTTTTTGGCACTGGATAAAACAGCACAGAGATTTCTTTGGAATCAGAGACATCCTAGAATAGCTCTGTCTAAATTACAACTATCTAAAGAAAAGGGGGAATTGGGTATACCACATTTTTGGTATTATTACACTGTCACTTAATTGGAATGCACTTTTTATTGGGATAAAGAAGCAGGGAAAGAGATCTGGGGCCCAATTCCAGGTTGTGTTACACTTGGCGCAAGGCAAGTTATGCCAAACCCTATGGCGCAAATCGCACCTTGCGCCTTGCGTTATGCAAGTTGCAATTACAAGATGCTGCTTGTGTCATGCCATATGCGGGTTGCTCCAAAGGTGGGATACACCACCCACTATGCCCAAAACCCACTGCGGCATGGTACAAGGGTGGGTTATGAGAGCATATGCACCCTATTCTGGAAGGGCAGCTGCCATAACCTGCCTATGCCATTCCAGGTCTGGATATGCACTGCGGGGTTAGACCAGCACTTAGCTGGTTTAAGGGGCATCCATCCTGGCAAAATGACAGATGCTCCCCCTACAGCACTGCGTATGGCACATTGCCCTTCCTTATGTACCCCCAGCACAGTGATGCACCCCACCCCCAATATTTGGGGATTCCAGGTCCATTTTGTGCCATGCCCCCCATGCATCTGTGTCACCCAGCCAGCCCCTCAAGGCCCTCAGGGGACTGCGGGAGTGTTACAGGGTGGGGGAGCTCCAGGGGCAGTTAAATGTGGGCTACAACTTGCAGCACCCTGGTCCTTTGCACCATTCCCATGTGCAAGCCTGTGGCTACCGCACATCATGGGTCATGGTGCCGGGACCCTGACTGTCTTGGAATAGGGTGCAGGGATCCCGGCATAGTGCCACATGGCACAACTCACTTATGCCCATAAGTTGAGCCATGCGACTTGGAATCAGGCCCCCCATGTTTTAATATGGAATGGTCTAAATTTGCTTTTACTAGTTTATTACAGGCATTAATGGTTAACTTAAACAACTCTGAGAATTATGGGCAGGTGTTATCCACTACTAAGTTAATCAATTACATTTGGAACATAACACAAAAGTTATTGGGAGACAAAAATCATTTTGCTAGATATTCTCCAATTCTTCATAGCATACACTTCCATCCATCTATAGTGACAGGCTTTTTGAAAACTGAACTTTATGAAAAGGAGGTACACATAATAAACAACTTTTTTGAGGCAAATTAATTTATGTCCTTTGAAGCATTGTAGCAAATATATTCTCTTTCTAATAAAGCAAGCTACCCATATATTCAGGTTAAAAGTTACTTGTTCAAAAAACATAAAAAAATCTTTATTAATTCCACCTTTGTCTAAATTAGAAGACTTACTGCTTAATATGAATACAGCGAATTCCATAATTGCAGTTATATACTCAGATATCATACAGAACAATAAAATGAATGGGATGTATAAACTAAAAAAATCCTGGGAGAAGGACAAAGCAGAATTAATTGAGGAAACAGAATGGCACAACATTATATATTTAGAAAAATGTGGGAAAAAGAATAATAAATTAAAACAGATCCCTGCGAATGTAATTAATTGAATATACTTAACTCCAGTGAGATTAAAAAAGATGGGTGCTGTATTGTCTGAATTGTGTCAATGATGCAAAAAGGATAACGGTAGCTTATGGCATATGCTAGCTACACGTCCTAAATTGAAGGATTATTGGCAAAAGATGTTTGCTATTGCATACAAAATTGTTGGTGGGGATGTTTCCTTTGATCTGGGAATTTTTAAATTTGCCTTTCGTTCAGAGGATGAAATATCAGAAGCCTAGACCACTCTTCTTAATTTAAGTTTACTAATAGCATAAAGGGCAATACTTCTTCAATGGAAAGATAAGAATCAACCTGAGTTCCTGATGCAGCTCAACCTCATTTCCAATTTAGGGAAAATAGAGAGAGTTTTTTATAAAATAGAAAATAAGGAAATGTATTTCTATGAAATTTGGAAAGCATTTATAGTTTCCATAGGCGTAAATTACATCAAAAATATATAGAATGTCCAGGACAGCAAATTTAGGTTAGGAAGGGAGTTGTCTTTGATTATGGTGAGTAAATATGGGAGTGATTATGTGAAGATGATCAAGATACCCTCGCTCTCAGTAAAAAAGAAAAAGGTGAACATGCATAGCAGGTGAGCAGAGCTGTGAGGTAACTGGGCCTCCCTTAATCCCCATCATATCACTGAGTATAGCATGAACTGGGCTGCAACAACAGTGCAGAACCCATTCATACCTGACACTCATTACAATCTCCTGACCAATGAGAATGAGACATCAGGTACCTGGCCACAGTTTAATCTTGCCTCTTGTGCAAGGTGTTTCCATATTCCACTTCATCCACCCACCATGCATGCCCCTTGGCAGTTGCCTATCAGAACCCTTCCCCACCAACTACATGACTCACTGAAGGGAGCCTGAGGTCATCTAACTGGGAATTTGTTGCAGATGTGGTCACCAATATGACATGTAACTGCATGGCTGAGCTCAGCTGATCAATGAGTGATGAGATGAGGTAGGGTAAAAGGACGTGGGAGCTAAGCTAAAGGTGAGGAGCAGGGCATATAACACAAGCTATTAAGGACAGCCAGGAGTAGTCCAGGTGACAAAGAGACCCACTCTAACAGTATGGGGGTGACATAGTAGCAAGGCCCACTTGCACAAGATCACCACTCACCCCCACAACCCATCTGGCCCAAACCCATCAGGGTGCAAGTGAAATATAAGGGGTTAAATGCCAGATCACCAGTCTCACCAAGTGACCTCTTCTAATCTTCCTGTTAGCTCTTTCCCCTCTTCCACTCCAGCTCCTGATACCCATTTAGCACTAAACAAGATTGATACAGCACTGTTGGTGCTTTTGATATACTGGGTGGTACTTTCCAGCTCTTGTCTGGCTGAACCGCAAGCATGAGTACTGTAGAGCAAGCGATTCTGGGTCCTGAAAATCACTCAATTTGGTCATGCAGACTGCAAAAATGTGCTTGAAGTTGTGCTTCCTTTGGTACTATGGTTCAAATGGTTTGTTTTACAAAGAACTTTATACATGGCTCATGCTTTCTGGTTATACATCTGGTTATATTATTTTTATGCTTATGCCTGCAGTGTTTACAGGCAGGCACCTTAAAGTGCATTTAATCTGTTTCAATGGGAAATGGTCTGTTCTGTATGATCCCAGGGTAGTATTCTAGATTGCTTAACTTACACATTCCACATCAAGCAAAGGGCCCCCCTTGGCCTCAGTAAAGGGAAAGAGTGCAGCCATAGATGATGAAAATACCCCTCTGCTCTTGAAGACAATTAAAAATTGCAAATGCCCCAGTTAAATGGGTTTCCTGAACATAAAGGCATTCACTCCTCTATTAAGAGACAGAAAGTCCGAGACCATCTCGAAAGGGTGGAGGCTGGTATAGTCTTCCTACAGAAGACCCTTCTGATCCACTCTGAGACTGACAAACCTAAAATGGAATGGGTCTCCCAAGTACTAGGAAATTCCTATAATTCCATAAGCAGGGTGATAGCCATCCTAATACACAATAATACCCCCTTCCAGTGTCAGAAGGTGCTATCTGAAACAGAGGGTCACTATATGCTGGCATACAGCACACTATGGGGTGAAGAGCTCACTATGTGTAATATATATAGCCCCAATCAGACAGATGCAGCCTTCTTCCTCAAACTTGCCTAAAGGTTAGCAGAAAACCTGAAAGGGCAGCTCATCCTTTGTGGAGACATGAATGTGGAACTGAGTGAGATCCTGGACAGGTCAAAGTCATCAATTGGTACCACCTCTTGAGCTGCAACAGTGCTGGAAATGCTAAAAAAAAGACATGTGTCTCACAGATATATGGCACCTGGTACACCCCACTGGTAGGGACTACTTGTTCTTCTCCTCCCTACATCAGTCCTATTCCAGGATTAACTTCTGGCTGATCCCAGCACAGTGGACACCAGATATACTGAAAGCCTAGATAGGTGCTACAGTTATCTCAGACCATGCACCAGTGCCCTTTACCTGGCTTCTGGTGGACCCCACTAATCAGTCCAATAGACAATGGTGGTTTAACACCTCACTTCCTAAAGATGCATCTTTCAAATCCACATTAGAGTCAGACATCACAGCCTTCCTAGAGACTAACAAGATAGTGGATACATCCACAACCACCTGCTGGGATGCCCTCAAAGCATACGTTCAGGGATAATACATCAGCTATGCCCCCTACCTGTGAAGGTCAAGAGCCAGGGACCTGTATGAACATTGCAGAGGCTCAAATATCTGAAGAAGCAATATAGGGATGTATAGAAATGCACTCCCACTGTTCTGGTTAACATCACAGACACCAGCTATCAAATCAACATACACCTGCATCAAAAGGTGGAATATGCCATATTCCATTACTGACAATCCTTTTGGATGTCCAAAGAAAAGCTGGGTAGGTTACTTGCCTACCAGCTCAAGAAGCACCAGGAGAGGTCCATGATCCCAGGAATTAGGGACTGCACATGTGAAATCCTGATGGACATAAACAATGCATTAATTAACTTTTACAAAACCCTTTATAGGCAGGTGGCATTTCCATTTCAACAGGTCATGGCAGACTTTACAGACCCTCTGGTGCTCCAGACACTTTTGGTAGAGCTTAGAGAGGCCCTTGCCAGACCCTTCATGGCACAAGAACTAAGCACTGTACTACAGAAAATGTCAGGGGGTCCAGCACCTAGGGGAGATGGTTTTTCATTTTTATGTTTGCTTGCACGCATGTGCAAGAAACATAGTGCCTTCATCGGAGATTTCGGAGGTGTGTCACCTCCTCCTCCAATTCAGGCACTGTGCTGGCAGGTGCGGCCCCTGTAAGCCAATGCATTTTGGAGCTGTCTATGACACTTCCAAATGCAGTGGCATACAGTTGAAAGGGGAGCTACGCTTGAGTGAGCAGCGATAAGAAGCTGCTCACGCCGCAGCTCCCCCAGCCGCAGGCGTGCGCACCAGACGCAGCGCCGTATAGCCGATGGGGTGCCCAACTCCGCCGGCTGAATTGAGTCTGTCTCCTCCCCCTTCCCTCCCAATAGTTGATGCCACGCTGGGAGCCCACCCCAGCGTGGCAATCTGTCATGTTGCCGCCGGAGGTGCCCAATCCCCTGTCGGCTGAATGCGCCCCCCCTCCCCAAAGTCCTTGTGCCATGCTGGGAGCCCACCCCAGTGTGGCAAGCGGTCCCACGAAGTCTTTTTTTTATTTTAACCTGTAAACAAAAACGGTCCCAGGCACGCCTCCCAACCCCTCCCACAACATGCACCCACCCACTGCGCACCCAGCCTCCCCACACCCCCCTACCCCACACTTACCTCTGGACTCGGCGCAACGATCTTCAGTGGACCGGGAACACGTCTGCACTCTTCAAAGCTGACCGCGAACTGAGGAAATGCCAGTAAGCTGTATAATGGCCTAGATAGAGGGTTCAACTTTATTGCATATCTCGGCATTTTTGGGAAGTTTTGCAAATTTTCAACATGGGTTTGGGACCTTCTCATGCAATGACACTGTCATGTCGTATTCGACCCGCCGGCAGTGATTTTGCGAGTGAATGCGAGTGACTGTGAAATCACCCTTCGACTGAATACCACCATGACAGTGACATCATTCATGAGAAGGGGCCCAAACCCCATGTTGAATATTTGGGCCAAAATTCCAAAAATGACTGTTTAACGAAGCGCATGCTGTGCAGTTCCTACGCAGGCTTGTAAGTTCGCTGAATTTCAATATTTTCACCCAGATTTTCAGCACTGCCATTTCACCACACTGTCTTATGAGTAGTACAGCTGTCATTTTCATATCTCACCTAAAATGTGTTTCCACCCTTGTAGCGCAGAATGGCGCAGTCGGTGCGAAATCAATGTATCGGGACAAATTACAAAAATCACAGTGACACTGTTCATGAGCAGAGGTCTTGAAATGGCTATGTTGAAAATTTGTGAAAAATTCCTAAAATGACTGCTTTAATGAGCGCATGCTATGCAGTTCCTACGACGCCATAGGTTTGCAATTTTCAATATTTCCACTCAGATTTTCAACATTGCCATTTTTCCACACCTTCTTATGAGTAGTACAGCTGTCTTTTCACATCTCACCCAAAATGTGTTTCCGCCATGTAGCGCATAATGGCGTAGTCATGCAAACTCAGTGTATGGGACACATTAAGAAAATCACAGTGTCACTGTTCATGAGCAGAGATCTTTAAATGGCAATGTTGAAAATTTGTGACATAATTCCTAAAAAAAATTACTACTTTATCGAAAGGCGCTGCACAGTTCCCACGCACGCTCATAGGTTTGCGAATTGTCAATATTTCCACTCCAGATTTCCAACATTGCCGTTTTCCACACCTCCTTATGAGCAGTACAGCTGTCATTTTTCACATCCTGCCCAAAACGTGTTTCCGCCCATGTAGCGCACAATGGCGCAGTCGGTGCGCAAACTCAATGCATGGGACACATTAACAAAACCACAGTGGCACTGTTCATGAGCAGAGGTCTTAAAATGGCTATGTTGAAAACTTGGTGAAAAAATGCCTAAAAATGACTTTTATGAGTGTGCATTGCACAGTTCCTATGCATGCTCGTAAGTTTGCAAATTTAATATTTTCACTCTAGATTTTCAACATGTCCATTTTATTAAACTTCCTTATGAACAGTACAGCTGCAATTTTTCATATGTCACCCAAAATGTGTTATCGCACATGTAGCTATAATGGTGCTGTTGAGTGCAAAGCAATGTTTAGGACAGATTAAGAAAATCACAGTTACACTGTTCATGAGCAGAGGTCTTAAAATGGCTATGTTGAAAATTTGGTGACAAAAGTCCATAAAATGACTGTGTTACGAGTGAGCATTGTGCAGTTTCCACGCATCCTCGTTAGTTCATGACTTTGTAATATTTTCAGTCCAGATTTTCACTAGTGGCATTTTTCAGCACTTCCTTATGAACAGTACAGCTGCCATTTTTCACAACATGGCCGAAGTGTGTTTTCACACTTTCAGTGCAGAGATGCGTGGTCGCTGTGGGAAATCATTGTTCGGCACAGATAAAGAAAATCACAGTGACACTGTTCATGATCGGAGGCACCAAATGCCTGAGTTGACAATCTGCTATAAAATATCCCCAACCTACTTATATAACGGATGTGGCACAGTTTCTATGTATCGCCAGGACTTCACCCATTTTTTTAAATACTTTACTACACGCTTGCACCATAGCCATTTTTACACCTCCCCATGAAAGAGTACAGCTGTCATTTTTACAGCCTGTTCAGAATATTTTGCACCTGTGGTGCTGAACTCGTGAGTCACTGTGCATAAGCAGCTTTCGCTACCAAACTGATATTCCCTGTTCATGAGGTGGGGTCACAAAACAAACATGTTGAAGATTTGGAGTTAAATACCAACAAATGCCTGAGGTATTCAGCTTTTCAACTAAATCGCCCACCCTCTAGAGAATGACAGGAATCAGGGTGTGACTTGGGATTCTGCCTGTGATGCTCATACCATTCCACACCCTGAGTCACTGAGAGGCATCGAGGTATGCCTTGGACCTTCGGCCCCAAACTTCACTCTATTCTTCCTATATCGCACCCATCTCTCCATATTTCTAATGAAATGGGTGCGACAAGGCCAAAGACCCCAAGGAACACGTCACACTTGTCAGTCTCTGCCGAGTGGGGTGTGGTGAAATGGCGTGGCCGTTATGCCTGATGACCCAAATGCACACCCCACTGCCTGTCACTCTCTTTAGGGTGGCGGTCGGGTTGGCTTTAGTTCAATACTTCACTGCCATTCCTATTACGCAGCTCTGTAACTTCTACACTACCACTGCCAATGCCAGTAAGCAAACATTCGGCATTGACAAATGCTTGTTTTCATTTCATTTCATATATTCTTTGGTAACTGGGTAAAGGCACTAGACCAAATGTCCCTTTTCAGGCCCAACCCGGACAAAAAAACATACAAAAATTACTCAAATACAATCAACAGCAATACAAAACCAAAAAATACAAATTACAAATTGCAGTTACAAACAGAGTTATGCAATAAAAAACATTTTAACCTTTGTTTAAAAGTTAAAACAGAGGGAGCAATCCTAACATCAAGTGGGAGTGAATTCCAATACAAGGGTGCTGCTATTGAAAAAGCTCTAGAGCTTAATCTTAATCTTAAAAGGTCTGCCAATCGAGGTCCTGCAGTCCTTTGTAGGGCAGCTACTAGACCCACTGAAGGCAGCCCTGGAAGAGGCCTGCCAGACAGGCTAGCTGCCAGACTCCATGCAAACGGTCATTATCTCCCTCATACCAAAGCCGGGTAAAGGCTCAATGGTGTGTGGTAGCTATTGGCTGATATTGCTCATTTATGCAGACTGCAAAGTCTTTGCAAAAATGATGGTGCTTCACCCGGAAGGGTCCCTTCCAAGACTGATTGATAGGGAACAAGTGGGCTTCATTCCCCCACTGTAAGCGAGCAGGTAACACCAGAAGGTTACTTAACATCATCTGGAAAGTGGATCACCCACATCTACCTGCACACCTAGAGTCACTGAACACAAAAAAAGCATTTGACAAGGTATAGTGGGGGTTTCTGTTCCATTTGAGAGCCTCTGTAACATGGGAAACCTTTATCTGCTAGGTGCAGATATTATATCATGTAGCACATGCTATGGTCATTATAAACTCCACATAGTCGACAGCCTTCCCCTTAGGCAGAGGCACCCAACAAGGATACCCTCTGTCACTGCTACTGTTTGTTTTAGCCCTGTAACCCCTGCTTCATACTATCAGACAGCATAAGAAACATACATAGGGTACAACTAGGGGGTGAGCAGCGAGCCCTAGCATGCACGGATGACATCCTGCTCATGTTGACACATCCTGAAACATCAGTCACAGAGACTGTCTGGATTTTAGAGTGCTATAGCCACTGATCAGCCTACAAAGTGAATATGGCCAGATTGCATTTACTCACCTTGGATCCTTCAACTAAGGTTCTGCTGGGCTTTTAATTTGGGGATGCACCCAGTTCAGGACCACATAATATATCTGTGGTTCAAATTCAGCTGATCCATTAAAGAACTGGGAAAAATCCACCTGTCCCCAGTGCGTGTCTCCATTGACCAAGACCTAGCACAGTGGAGAAAGCTACATCTCTCACATTGGAGGAGGGCATAGTCATACAGTATGATGGTGGCCCCAAAAATTCTGTATGTCCTGAACAAGCTCCCTGTCAGACTTATTCAAAGGGGCCCAGTCAAAGATGCTGGTCTTCTTGTGGCATAAGGCCCAAAGTGGCTCAGCTTCATTACACTCATACAGCCAGATTGCAGAGGAGGCCTGTACCTCCCAGACGGTACGCGAAAGCATGAGGCTCATCTACTGGTGCAGCTGGGTCAGATCTTCCCTGAAAATTAGAGGCCTCTTAAACTGAAGTGGACAAACTGTGAGGCTGCTCCTCTTGGCACTGATCTAGACAGCGTAATCAATTTTTGGTGACCTCCTAAGGCACCCGAGTGGTCATCCAACTGTAACAGCCACAACTATGCCTGAAAAAAGTGCTAAGTGCTCAGACTGGAGTCTATTGCTTTCAGCTAACTTCCCTATATGGGAAATAAATGCATCATGTAAGCCAAGAGATACAAAAGTGTTGGACAGGTTGATATGTTTCCTGCAAACATTGAAACTTTAGTGTTTAAAATTTACATCGGAAACATAATTCAGACTTTTCTCTCTCATAAAATGTTTTTAAGGCATGCAAAATATATATTTTTGCCTGCTTGTGATGTGTAATGATATTTCTGAATAACCAGCAATGATGTGACTTGATTTGCACAATAAAACTGATAAATATTAGAACATTTATGGTAACATTAAGGAGTATACAGACTGCTCATGACAGTACATAGATCCCAATACTGGATTCCCCTCCAGACTTGAATTCTGTCCCAGCCTGTTTACATTCTTTTTTGAATAAATACTCTATTTGGGGGGGCCGCTGTGCAGCCCAAGCGTGGAGGAAGCTGAACTGCTGAGCTGCACACTGAACTTGATTTAAACCACAATTTAAACTGCATTTCTTTAACTTTTACTGGAAAGTTTGGAACCTATCAATAGAGAACATCCTATGACCATAATGGGCAAAAATAAGACTAATCAAGGGGCCATAGATGGTAAAAAGCAACAATTCCAGTCCAGGATACAAGGGCCCAGCACACAATCAGCCTCATTCAATGGAGCAGCACAGGAAGAGACCTTTCAATCACTTGGGGCTAAGATGCGACAGCTCCTGGCATCGGTCTTTGTGGTGAACAATAAGCTAGACTCCCTTACCTCATGAATGGGCACAATAGAGACCATTGTGGATGTCTTAAAACTAGAAATGGATGATGTTAAAAAGCAGACAGAACGCTGTAGTAATGCTGCAGCTCAGTATGTCACAGACTCCAAACTCACTCAAAGCAGGCTGGAAATCCTTGATAATCAGATTTGAGCAGCTAATGTGTGCTTCTTGGGGTTTTCCGAGGGAGCAGAGGGAGACCATCTGCCAATGTTCCTCAAAACCTGGCTGAAGGACCAACTAAGAGATCATTCTGGACCTCCAGAATGGCCAATATTAAAAGCTTATAGGATTCGACCATGAGGAAGGCAAGATGGTGACATCCCTCGAATAGTGATGGCAGTTCTGGACTCAATGGGCCCAATTGCTACAACTAGCAAGATGCCACCATCCCCTGCTTTATGAAGGTAACCTGGTGCTTTTATTCCTGGACATTTCTTTTGCTACCTGACAGCGCAGAAAGAAATTTGTTTGGTTTCGGTGTATACTCAAAGACTTATTGGTCCTGCATGCTTTTCTGTTCCCTGCAAAACTTTGCATAATCTATCAGGACAAGATATATATTTTTACAGACCCCTCGGATACAGGACTGTGAGCAACCAAACTTCAGAATGCACATCAAGTTCAGGCAGGGGAGCAGGAGGATAGCCCTGATGAACTGGAAGAGGGTTGAAAAACCTCATAGGTGCTATTTCTTTTGTTTAAAATTCCCTGTTGAGAAGAGTGTCTGACTCTCTTTTCTCTCCTTGCATAGAGGAGTTGGAGGGACTACCGACGTTCCATATATGTTTCATTAACCTACTACAAAGTTCTGTATAGAAATGTAGTTTATGTGGGTGAGACTGATTGGGGTGTATATTGCATTATAAATAGTCTTTTCCTCGGAACTCTCTTAATGTTAAAATTTGTACTTTAATTACTGGGTGGAGCTCCTATATCGAGACTGAGATTCACTTAAAATTTCATTATCTATGGAACACTAATGCTAGGAATTTATGGGAAGGGAGTTTCCAAGTCTCTTTTATTTAATTTGTAATGTAATCCAAGTCTATAAATATGGAGGTTGTTTAATGCTATAGCAGTTACAGTTTCTAATTGTTTTATTAAAGAAATGTTCCATAACACTTGAGATAGGCATGGCCCCAAGCTCTTTTTAAGGGCAGGCAATTTTGGACATTTGCTTGGAATATTACTTCCCTAGAGTTTTTTGCCATGCGCTCTTGGGCTGTTATCCATAGCACACCTAGTTTAGATTTCACTATGAGTTTAAAATAGAGATTTCCCCCACCACTGAGGCTTTGTTAGGAAATACAAATATCCTATATAGTGGATTTAATGTCATTACAAATGTGAAATGTTTTCTGACTGGAACTGATACTTTGTTTTATCATGACAAAATTAATAAAATATAAGTACCCCTCCAAAAAAGAATAAATAATCTATTTGTCTGATTGAGTCAGTTAAGACCATGAGCATACTGTATACTCTGAATATAACTGATGTAGTGATGTACTGATGCAGTGTTGTAGTAATATTTATACTTTGGTGCTCAAAATTAAGTTTAAAACTTGCCGAAGCTCCCCCTGCAAATAAGAATTCAAATCAGCTGTAGAAGCTAAACCGGCAGCTGGTGAGAGGGGCATGGACCGGGAACTTGTACTCTTTGCAGCGGAGGAGGGGCAGTCAGCATAAAAGGGTGCTCGCAGCTACCACACGAGTGTGGTAACGCGAGTGTGAGAGATGCGAGCACCACTCGGCATTAAAATATTTGTTTGCAGATTTAGTGAAGGGCTGAGTTTTTTAGCTTGAAGTTAGGTATTAGGATTTATAGATTGTGAATCATTTGTAGCAATTAAATATTTAAACTCTCAATCAGAATTAAAAGTCCAAGTTTGGTGAATGTTATACTGAAATTTGATTATTTTAATTATTAACCATGCAGAAATATGTAATGTACTGTATTTTGCTTGTAATACTTATTAATCAACGGAAGAAGATTGACTGTTGGGATTGGGGAGTCACTCCATCACCTGCAAGACAGCAAGAAAATATTATGCTGTGGCATTTATTTACGTCATCGGGTCCAGAACTTATTCATAGAACCAGAAAAAAATGGATTCTCTAGGCAGTGGAGCTTATTTAATCAGGTCAGAATCCAATGTTTTTCACCTAGAAAATCCCACTTAAAATTAACTACACCATTTGCTTGTAGCATAGCAATTCTTCTTGCAGGTGATGTGGAGATAAATCCCAGCCCCAAAGGAGTTAATAAACAAAATTAAAAAATTTCACTTGAAAACGCAAGAAGTGTTATAAACAAGATGCATGAATTTCAAATATGGACTAAAAGTTATGAACCAGATGTGATAGGATTAATTGAAACATGGTTATCTCATACCATACAAGATAAGGAAATATTAATGGATGGTTATAACCTTTTTAGATTAGATAGGGGAAAGAGGGGTGGTGGGGTTCTTTTATATATTACAGAGAAACTGGGTTTGGGAGAAGTTGCTTTTCAGGGTAATTTAGAAGAAATTGAATGCCTCTGTGTTAAATTTGAAATATCGCAGCTCTTAAAGTACATTCCCCATCAAAAGTAAATACTACTAAGTTCGAATTATTGGCATCTAAATTAGAATTAGTGTCAGATGGTAAAGATTTAATACTGATTGATAATTTCAACGCTGCTTGGGGCAAGCCAAGGGGATTAAAATTGGAACAAAGTTTTGAGATACTAAATGTTAATCAAATAATAAATCAAAGTACTAGGAACAGTGGGGTTAAAAGTCAGGGGAGTATTTTGGATTTGATTTTTCTCTCTAAGGGCTTTCATGTTGAAAAATATTGGATTTTACCTCCAAATTTGGGGGATCATACTCCAGTATATTGTGTTGTAAAATATTTAAATCAAATAATTGAGGAAGAAAAGATTACCCTAAAAAGAAACTTTAAGAACTATCACCCCAATAATTTTGTTTATGATCTAAATTGTGTAGAGTGGGGAAGATTAAATTTAATTCCAGACGTAAATTTGGCGGTTGAAGAATTTTCTAAAACTTATTTGGAGGCTTGTAATAAGCATGCACCTTTTAAAAAAACTAAAACAAAGAAAAAGTATCTTCCATGGATAAATGAATATTTGAAAAAGAAAATTTGTATTAGAGATAGAATCTGGAAAAGAGCAAATAAAACAAAAAGGGAGGAAGACTGGGTTAATTTCAAAAGTAAGCGGAATGAATGTAAAAGGTTAATTAGATCTGGAAGAAAAAATTTTTACAACATTAAAATTGAGACTACTTGTGATCCTAAACAATGCTGGAATATGATAAAAGAATTGGAAAACCCTTTGAGAACAAAGCCTTATATAAAAATGTCTAATAATAATGGTGAGCTCCTTGACTCAAAGAAAACAGCCCAGTTGTTGAATAAATATTTTTTAACATTGCCGGATATTACTATCCCAGTTGGATCACAAGTACAAACTGATTTAGTAAATAAAGCAACCAATAATTAAAACTGACCTCTTTTTTATTAAAACGAAATCTCGGAAGTTAGGTGGGAGATCTTAAAACTACATAAAAATAAATCATATAGTATGGACAATATTGAAGGGAAATTTATTAAGGATGCAGTTGAAGTCTTATCACCAATATTGACTGATTTATTTAATCAAAGTTTGATGGAAAATGTTTTTCCCTCTATCTGGAAAATGGCCAAAATAGTACCTATAGTTAAGGGGGGTGATTCTAATGATCCCTCAAATTATAGACGAATAGCGATCCTCTCCATTCTTTCTAAGTTAATGGAACGGATGGTGTTCAGCCAGTTGTATAGTTACTTAGAAAAATATTCAAAATTGACCAAATACCAACATGGCTTTAGGGCAGGTTATTCAACTTGCACTGCACTTGTGGACTTTGTTGATAAAGTGGCAGTGGCCTTAGACAGGGGAGAGTCCACGGGCACAGTGTTTGTTGACCTGTCCAAAGTCTTTGATTTGGTCAACCACCACTTATTGTATGAGAGAATGAAGAGGATCCGTATAGTCCCTAGGGCACTGTTATGGTTTAAATCATATTTGAGTCATAGAAAACAGCAAGTAGTAATAAATGGTCATTTTTCTGAAGTGGGTAGTATACTAAGAGGTGTCCCTCAAGGTTCAATTTTGGGGCCGCTATTGTTTTTGTTATATATTAATGAATTACCTATAAAAATAAATAATACACAAATCAGGCTGTATGCTGATGATACAGTACTTTTAGCATCAGTAAAATCCCAAAATGAAATGATGGTTAAATTACAGATGGATTTTGATGTTTTACAGGATTGGTTTTCCAGCTCTAAATTAGTGATAAGTGATAAAAAAACTCAGGTTATGTTTTTCAATAAAAAAACAAAGGTTAATAAAAAACAGATTAGAGATGGGGATATACTAATGAGGAATGGGAAAAAAATTGATAGTCAAAAATCAATATAAATATTTAGGTGTAGAGATTGATCACACTTAATCTTTCTCAGCTCATATTAATAATGCAATAAAGAAAATTAATAATAAGATAGGGGTATTATGTAGGTCATCAAGGATATTAAATTTACAAACTCGGAGGTTAATTGCAAATCAATTAATAATGCCTGTATTAGAATATGGGAATATGGTGTATAATTTTGTGGGTCAAACACATTTAAATAAATTAGTCATACCATATAATCGATTGGCAAGATTTGTCCTGAACTGTAGTTACAATACCCATCATTGCATTTTGTATAGAGACTTAAACTGGGACAGTTTATTAGTACGATTTAAAAAACAATATTCCATATTTATTTACAAAATAATAAATGGGATGATTGATGGAAACATGGAATTGTCTTCTGTTAGTAAATGTTATCCCTATGTTTTAAGGGATGTAAAGCATAGAGGTTAAATTTTTCCAAAAACTAATACAATATATGATACTATGACACTTGAGGCTCAGACTGTAAATATTTGGAATAATATTCCCCCTGAATTAAGAAAAGCAACTAAACTATCCCAGTTTAAATTAGGATTGAGTACTGTATTTTACAGTGAATGTACTTGTTTTTAAAATGTGGATAAATGTGTTAGTAGTTGGTTTGTTTGTAGATTTTTTTGTCTTGTATAATGTTAAGAATTATTTATTAGTTGTTCTATGTAGTCTGAGTTTTTGTATGTTATATTGAATGTAATTTGTTTTTTTGACACAGGACAACTTTGAAAATAGGTCTATGACCTAAAGTTTGCTATGCTGTATAAAAATAAACGTGTTTACTACTACTACTACTACTACTACTACTACTACTAATACTACTACATATCTACCATTCTAATCTGCCCCAGACATAAGGTAACTCCAGCATGATAGGACTTTCATTGTCAATTTACATATTTTTCTCTATTTATTGTCTGTGATTTTATATTGTGATGACTATTGTCAAGCAATAAAATCAAATTGATTTGGCATCACAATAGGAGGGGAACCCATCCTCTGGAAATCTTGGGCTGCCAAGGGTATATACCATCTGGGGCACTTGCTGGACCAAGAGACAGGCTATCTCCAATCCTTTGCCCAACTACAAGAGGTACACAGGCTGGATAAGCAGCAACACTGGCAGTTTATGCAGTTATTAAGGGCAGTCCTTGGCCACTCACTAAAAATGCAGGGCAAAAACACTATAGAAATTCACATTCTCCTGACAGACAGCTCCACCCTGAAAGGAAGTCACCTTTATAAATATCTGATAAGCCTCCAGGAAGGCCCTACTGAGACCCTTAGCACTAGGTGGTTCCATGATTTCAATTGTGAGATCTTGCAACAAATGTGGGGCAGATTCTGGACCAATCTCTGCACAACTGCCTGAGACACCCATAACTGTTTCACACAGTTTACAGTCCTCCATCAGTGGCACAGATTGTAATAATAGCTCTGCAAGTGGGGGCTGATGCCCACTGACAAATGTTGGAGATATGATGCAGATACTGCCACAATCACACACATTCTATGGACCTGTCTGAAGCTTCATCCCTTTTGGCACAAGGTTCAAGAAGTCTGTAGTATGGCCACAGGAACACAGATTGCACTATTTGCATCTATTGTGTTGTTATGCTACTATCCTCCTACCAAGCCTAACCCCAGACTGTCCTTGGCACACACTGGCTGGCTTCAAGGGGCACTAGTGGTGGTCAATAGAATTCTCCTGAAGCACTGGAGGGAGCAGCAGCCCCCAGAACCTATGTAATGGCTCACAGAGCTAGGCAGAGCATCCAGCTTTAAGAGAGTGAACCACATAATAATCAACAAGATGGGCATTTACAAAGCCAGATGGGGGGGCTTACCTCCCCTTAGCTTAGTCTCTTCATCAGTTGAAACAGCATTCTGAACAGAAAGAGTGGAATGGTGCAGTCACATTTATAGTAGCTTCCTTTTTCTTAATGTTGCACTTTATAATGTACCCTGTTACATTCTCTGTGTGTCATTTTATTTTTTGTCTATCTGCACCCCTTCCACAACCACAAGCCATACCTGCTGTCCACTGGTCAGTGTCCTTTTCAAGACCAGAAATTGCAAATACATTAATATATTCACAGACAGTTTTGGACTATCATGCCAGACATCTAGCAGTTGTCAGTACATTACTCAGCATGGCTAGAAATGAAGTTAAAGAGCTGCTGACACTTCAAAGAAAACTTAAAAAAATAATTAGGTACAATTATGCTTGCAATCCAATTATATTTTATATATTTCTCCTCCCTATAATTTATTACTAAAGAAATGTGTATGAATATATGATTGTTGTCCCTTAGAGTTCATTTTGAGTTCATCTGCCTCTATAGATTACTCACTGTTTAAAGTCATAATCCTCTGTTGTGACATCACAATATGTCATGGGCAGATCCTGTCAGAACAAGAAGGTGGATAACTATGACTGGGTAACTAGACAGTTGGACAAGGGCCATGCAGTGGATGTCCTGTTTCTGAACTTCAGTAAGGGATTTGACTTGGTGCTACATGGGAGGCTGGGAGTTACAGGTGCAGGGGTGAAAATGGTGGGTTGGATAGTAAACTGGTTACAGTGAAAGCAGCAGAGGGTGGTGGTGGGAGGGAAGCTCTCATCTCCTAGGACAATGACAAGCAGAGTACCACAGGGCTCAGTGCTGGGACTGGTGTTGTTTGGGCTGTTTATATCAGACATCTCGATGGGCATCAAGGGCAAGATCAGTTTGTTTGCAGATGACACCAAGATGGGAGCAGTAGTGGATGACTTAGGAGGGTGGCATGGGTTGCAGGATGATCTGTCAAAATTGGAGACCTGGTCAGACACCTGGCAGTTTGGGTTCAATGCTAAAAAGTGCAAGGTGCTACACTTCAGGGCAAAAAAAACAAAAACAAGAAAGAGCTACCAGCTTGGGGGTTCAGCTAGCCATGACAGAGGAGGAGAAGGATCAGGGGTGTTTATAGCAGGTTCAACAAACAAATCAGCACAATGCAGGAAGGCAGCTGTAAAGGCCAACAAAATGCTGGCTTGTATTGCCTGGGGTATATCTTCAAGGAGAGGGGAGGAGATCCTGCTGTTATATAGGTCACTGGTTTGGCCACTCCTGGAGTACTGCATGCAGTACTGGTGCCCATACCTGAAGAGGGACATTAAGTTACTGGAGGGGATGCAGCACAGGGCAACAAAGATGATCTAGGGACTAGGAGACATATTCTACATGAGCAGACTGAGAGAGTTGAACATGTACTCACTGGAGAAGAGGAGAGATGGGGATATGATTGAAACCTTCAAGTACATGATGGGAATAAACAAGATAGGCATGAAGGGACTATTCAAGTTAAGGGGAGGTCAGGACACTCGAGGTCACACTGTCAGACTGGGGGAGAAGGTTTAGAAGGGAAATGAGAAGACGTTTTTGTTTGCAGAAAGAGTGGTGTCTGGGTGGAATGTATTGCCTGCAGAAGTGGTATCCTGTAGAGCAGTGGACTGCTTCAAAGGGGTATATAATAGGGTAAGAAGGAGGGCAGGAGGAGAGGGAGGGAGGGAGGGAGGAGCAGCTGCAGTATAAGTGTTGCTAGCTGCACTCTCAGGGGATGGCTCAGGGGCAACATGAGGAAATATTTTTTCATGGACAGAATGGACACATGGAAGCACCTTCTTGGGGAGGTTGTGGGGTCCCAAACAATGGGGGATTTCAAACATGCATGGGACAGACATAAGGCAATAATGGTGGGGGGTAGCAGGAAGTAAGTTGTTGGTTAACTAGAATCTGCAGCTTATCCAATAGGTAGGAAGATGGGAAAACCGGGTGGGCCAAGCGGTCCTTATCTGCTGTCAAAGTATATGTTTCTATGAGCAGACTCAATAGACCATAAAGCCTTTATCTGCTGTCAAATTTGTATGTTAGTATGTTGCCATGGGAGTAACTGTGAAGTCATAAACAGTGATGTATGACTTCAGGCAGGGAGAAAGCAGCAGGCATAGATTAACTCTTCAGGAGAAAAGATCCTGTTTTCATGCAAATGACCTCACCACTAAATAATGGGGAGGAGGAATACAGAACTAATGGGAAACACAAGCTGAACATTATGTAAATACTATGTTTTGTTACAAGTCTTCTGAACGTGTCACCAGCTCTTTAAGTTATAGTACTTCAAACATCAGACTTAATGTGGATCTATAAATACTTTACTAAATAGATGCTACACAGAATACGTGAGGCATAGAAACAAAAAATAAAGATGTGAACTACATATTTTAAGTTAACTAGTGAGTGTTCTGATTTATGCCTCATACATAAATACGCAGTATGAAGTAATTACTGAAACATAATTGGCATAATATGCTAAATATATGCTATTCTATAATATACTGTGTATAAAAGTTTTTATCTGAATTATCATCAGCTAATTAAATAATTGCAAGCATAATACAAAAACACCTACAAAGGTACATATCATTGTACTTATTTATTAAACTAGAAAAAAAAATAACTTAGTATTAGAAATTTTCTGAATCAGCTAGGTTGCTTATGTGCCAAGATAAAAAATATATTTTTGTACAGTTTTTGAAAAATGTTATAACTTACGTGGTTAGCTGTACCACTATATTCGGTTAAAGCCATAACACTCTGAGGGGACCTAGTAAAGTAAGTCATTTTTCCTTAAAATGGACTCTGTCTGGGTTCTTTGTCTTCTGTTGCCTTTAGCCAGATGAGCAAAACTGAGAAAGCTGCTGCTTTTTTTTGACTGCAGAAGGAGGAAGGAAGTATCATCATGAGGCTTGTAGATGTAGACATACAGTAGTAGCCACAGACATTGCCAGCTAATTTCTATAGAGTACATACACAAACACACACGTAAACAAACAAACAAACACAAACAAAAACACCCACAAACAGACAAACACATACAAGCACACAAAAACACACACACAGTAATGCACACAAACACACACAAAAACACAGAAACACACACACATGAACATACACTCTTTGCTGGCCAAGGCATCTTGCACCTTGGTCACCTGAGCTCTTTCCTTTTAACTTGCTTGAAAGGACAGAACTAAGAACCTTACCATAGTAAGGAAAAGGATTAAGACTTCTGGCTAGGCAGATTTACTGTGTGTTGTTGTTTTTATTTTGTACACACAGGGATTGTTACTGTTTGTTGCTAGCATTTTATTGCTTTATTTTTTTCTGATTCAGATTGCTGTTGCTGAGTGTACCTTCTGCTGCATGATTACAAGGTGTGCCTACATGTGTGTGTTAACAGATTACTGCTGTACTCTTCTTTTCACATTGTCTTTTGCAAGGTATATCTTCTGTTACTGATTTATTTTTCTCTGTAGTAAAGTGTTTCTTACAGGGTATATCTTCTGTGAAATTATTACAGGTGGTGCTTAAATTTTTGTGACTTTTTATCATTAGGCTAAGCAAAATGACTGTTTGCCCCTATTGTATTTATTTATTTTTTGCTGAAAAGTTGTTGTTTTTTTGTCTCAGAGGTGCTGCAGTCTCCTTCTCACATCAAAGGAGCTAATTGCTTTCCTCCCACAGCTCTTCCAAGGGATTAGGTGTGTATCTGGGGGTGGAGCTGGCAAACTGCCAGCAGCTTCCAACAGAAAGAAGGATTAAAAGGTCAGGTTAGTTGAAATCTTGGAGGTGGAAGGCTAGGTTTGCTGGCTAAGGCACCTAGCTTCATCTGAGCTCTTTCTGTTTAGCTTGCTTGAAAGGACAGAACTAAGAACCTTACCAGAGTAAGAGAAAGGATAAAAACTTTTGGCTAGGCAGATTTACTGTGTGTTGTTTTTATTTTGTACACACAGGGATTGTTACTGTTTGTTGCTAACATTTTATTGCTTTATTTTTCTCTGATTCACATTGCTGTTGCTGGGTATACCTTCTGCTGCATTATTACAAGGTGTGCCTACAGGTGTGTGCTAACAGATTACTACTGTAATCTTCTGATTCAAATTGTCTTTTGCAAGGTATGTCTACTGTTACTGCTTTATTTTTCTCTGTAGCAAAGTGTTTCTTACAGGGTATATCTTCTGTGAAATTATTACAGGTGGTGCTTAAATTTTTGTGACTTTTTATCATTAGGCTAAGCAAAATTACTGTTTGCCCCTATTTTATTTATTTATTTTTTGCTGAAAAGGTTTTTTTGTCTCAGAGGTGTTGCAGTCTCCTTCTCACATTGAAGACAGGAAGTGAGAAAGCAGCCACAGCTTCCTTGAATCAAGGAGGTTATTTTCTAGACTACACTGAACTGAATTATTACTTTTTGGACCTGTGTAAGTAACTAGTATTGATTCTGTTTTTAGGGTGGACTTTTCTTAGTTTTAACTTTAATTTGCCAGGGAGGAACTGTAGCTGGGAGATATTTGCAGTCAGTTGTGACTAGACCTGTTACTTAGCCTTTGTGAAATAGGTGTCTGAAAGGAAGGAAGGCACTCCCTGGGGTGGAGAGTAAGAGTTGTAGGAGACTGTTTCTGGACAGCATAGGCTTACTCCCACCCACCCTTCCCCTCACCCCACCCACCCCAACCGCATAACTTCCTTTATAGTAGGGGTTCTGACATCACTTCCTCAAAACTGCCAACAACATACAGCTGTTTATATCCTTAAAAGCACAGCATACTGAATGGGGGTAGAGACACTCACAAGCTTGCACACACTAAAACAAGAACAAAAAATCAAAAAAGCATATGAAACTGGAAGGGACACAGACATGTGAGGAGTGGTGCAATGCACTGGCTGTGGAGCAGCAGTCTTCCGGGAGACATTCATGAAACTGCATTGCTGCCCTATTTGCAGGCACCTCTCTGGTCTGAGGGAGGAGGTTGTCCGTTTCCATGCTGACCTGGCAAGGATTTGGGAAACCTGCTCCCCCACCCAGGGACCACCCAGGCCACTGCCACTACCACTACCTCAGAGGTTGCCAAGAAAGAGGAGTGGTTGGACCACAGTGGGCTCAGAGAGGGTGAGGGTGGTGGAACAGAGGCACATCCCTCCAGTTGTGCCTCTCCACAATTCATTCACCACTCTGGCAAAGCATGGTTCCTCTATGGAGGCACTGGCAGTGGAGACCAAGGAGGATGCTGGGAACATCCACGACAGAGACCCACAGGAGGGTGGCCCAGGATCCCACAGGGGAAGTAAACAATTTCTGGTGGGGGACTCAATTGTTAGGGAGTAGAACTGGGGGAGGAATGGGAAAGGGAGGTAAGGTGCCTGTCCGGCACCAAGACTTGGAGGGACAGGAAATGAATCCTCAGGATCTTGGGAGCAGAAGCAAGGGGTAGGGAGCTGGATGTCATTATTCACCTAAGGATGAATGACCTGGCTGAGAATGGGATTAGAGCAATGCAACAGGAGTTTGTGGAGTTGGGGAAGGGCCTTAGACAAGTAGCACACACAGTAACTTTCTCAGAAGTGTTCCCTGTCTATGGCATGGATGAGGCTAGGGCACTCTGCAGCATGGGATTCAATGACTGGTTGAAAAGCTGGTGCAGAGCTCAGGGATTTGGCTTCATTGGGGACTGGGGCTCCACCTGGAGGGATGCAGGCCTATACAGGTGTGATGATCTGCATCTATCCTGGAGGGGAACCAGGATACTAGGTGATAGGTTTAAATGCTTCAGTGGCAAGCATTTAAACTAGCCAAGGGGGGAGGCACTGAAGAGAAGAAGGGAAATCCTAGTCCACCCAAAATCAGAGTAATTAGTGAGTTAAACACCAAAATAGAGCAGTCGATAGGGAGAAGGGCAGGGGTAAATGGAGAAAAAGACAAAGGCAGTAGGGACAGGGATGGGGCAAAAAGAAATAAAGCCATAAAAAAATGGAGGGTAATGAGTACCAATACCCATAGTCTAGGTAAAAAGCTCCCTGAAATGGTGGCCTTGATGGAAGAGAGATGCCTGGATATTGTAGCAGTCACAGAAACATGGTACACAGAGAACCATGACTGGGATGTCAACATACCAGGGTACACAATCTACAGGAGGGACAGGGAGGGAAGAAGAGGAGGAGGAGGAGGAGTTCTCTATGTAAGGGAAGGGATCAAAGCAACAGAAATAAAGGGTAAACAGGGAGGAGAAGAGGCACTGTGGGTCACCCTGGAGACTGGAAATGGCTCCACAATCTGCACAGGGGTTGTATACAGACCCCCATCTCAGGGGAGGAGATGGAGAAGGAAATGATAGAATGCATCCTTTGGATGGCAGAGAAAGGGGAGATATTGCTGATGGGGAACCTAAATATGCCAGATGTTAACTGGAGCACCTTTTCTGCAGCCACATCCAAGAGCAGGGCAATTCTCAATGCCCTACAGGGGGCATGCCTCAGACAGCTAGTTTTGGAACCCACTCAGGAGAGAGCAATCTTAGACCTGGTACTCTCAAATGGGGATGGAGAGAGGATCTCAGATCTTGAAGTGGGTAGCCATCTGGGAACAAGTGACCACCAAACAGTGTGGTTCATGATAAACTTAGCTGTAGAGTCAAGCCACACAAAAGCGAAGGTACTGGACTTCAGGAGGGCTGATTTTGTCAAAATGGGAGAGTGCCTTAGAAAAGCACTAGCAAACTGGCAAGAAGGTGGTGTGGAGCAACAATGGGGAAACATCAAAACTGCCATCACAGAGGCAACAAGTCTTTGTGTGAAGGAAATAAACAAATCAAAATGAAAGAAAAAACCACTATGGTTCTCAAAAGAAGTGGCAGGGAAGGTAAGGGAAAAAAGATAGTATTCAGGAAGTATAAGGAAACACAGAAGGAGCAGGACAGAGAACTGTACCAGTTAAAGCAGAAGGAAGCGAGTAAGGCAGTCAGAATAGCAAAGGCCCAAACTGAGGAAAAGATAGCAAACTCGGTTAAGAAGGGGGATAAAACCTTTTATAGGTACATTAGGGAGCAAAGAAAGACTAAGGCAGGGATACCAAGGCTGAACAAAGAGGAAGGTGGTTGGGCAGAGAGTGACAGTAAAAAGCAGGGATACTGAACAAATACTTCTGCTCAGTATTCACAAAGGAAAAGCAAAGGGAAATACCTAATCTGGTCAATAGAAGCACTCTAGATAGGGGGGTTGATATTAGTCCTTTCACAGAAGAAAGGGTTCTGAAAGAACTCTTAAAACAAAGTGGATAAAGCAGTGGGCCCCGATGGGATTCACCCCAGGATTTTAAAAGAACTAAGGGAAGAACTAGTAACACCAATGACTACCCTGTTTAATAAATCATGGGAGGATGGCATGGTACCTGAGGACTGGAGGAGGGTGGATGTGATTCCCCTTCACAAAAGTAGGAGCAAGACAGAGGCAGGAAACTACAGACCTGTCAGTTTGACCTCAGTGGTAGGGGAAAATTATGGAATCACTTCTGAAGGAAAGAATTGCTGGGTACCTAGAGGCCAGTGGGGCACAGGACCCAAGGCAGCATGGATTCACAGTGGGAAGGTCATGTCAAACAAATCTAATTGATTTCTTTGACTGGGTGACCAAATCAGTAGACCAGGGAGGGGCTGTGGACATGGCCTACCTAGACTTTAGCAAGGCATTTGACACAGTCCCACACAAAAGATTAGTAAACAAATTAGCCAGCCTGGGAGTGGGTCCTAGGGTGGTAGCCTGGGTAAAACACTGGTTGGACAACAGGACACAGAGGGTAATAGTAAATGGAGTTCACAGTGAAGAAAAGAGGGTTACTAGTGGGGTACTGCAGGGTTCAGTACTGGGGCCGGTCCTTTTTAATGTCTTTAAGTGACATTGTAGAGGGACTGGAAGGGAAAGTATGTCTCTTTGCAGATGACAAAGATCTGCAACAGGGTTGATACACAAGGTGGGGTGGAAAGGATGAAAAGGGACTTGGCAAGGTTGGAGGAATGGTCAAATGTATGGCAGCTTAGATTCAATGCAAAGAAGTGCAAAGTAATGCACCTGGGAAACAAAAACCCAGGGGAAGAGTACACAATGGGGGGTGAGATACTGACAACAACAAAAATGGAAAGGGACCTGGGGTAGTCATGTCAGATGACATAAAAGTGGGCCAGCAATGTGAGAAAGCAGTAAGGATGGCTAGGGGGATACTGGGATGCATAGGGAGAGGCATCACCAGTAGAAAACAGGAAGTTGTTGGCCCTCTGTACAGGCAGTTGGTAAGACCACATCTGGAGTACTGTGTACAGTTCTGGAGACTCCATCTCTTCAAAGACATAGACAAGGTGGAGGCTGTCCAGAGGAGGGCAACCAAAATGATGCAGGGTCTGCATCAGAAGACATATGAAGAAAGACTAAAGGAACTAAAGATGTATAGCCTCAAGGAAAGGGGGAGACATGATAGAAATGTTCAAATACCTCAAGGGAATCAACAAAGTGCAAGAGGGTAGCATCTTTCAGAATAAGAGATGTGCAAATACAAGGGGGCATAATTTGAAGATAGAGGGGGACGGCTCAGAGGTAATGTGAGGAAGTATTTCTTCACAGAGAGGGTTGCTGATACATGGAACAGCCTTCCTGAGGAGGTCGTAGAGTCAAAAACAGTGGGGGAATTCAAGAATGCATGGGACAGATATAAGGCAATTCTAGTGGGGGTAGGAGGAAGTAGGCTGTTGGTTAACTAGGATCTGTAGCTTATCTGTTAGGTAGGAAAATGGACAGACTAAGTGGGCCAAGCGGTCCTTATCTGCCGTCAAATTCTATGGTTCTATGTTTCACTCACAAACACACAAACAGAAACACACATAAAAACACACACACACACACACAAAAACACACAAACACACAAAAAAACAGATACACAAACACACACAAAAAGAGACACACATACACAAACACAGATGCAAAACCACAGAAAGACACACAAACATAAACACACACAAACATACACACACAGAAATGCACACAAACACACACACAAACAAACCCACACAAACACAAAAAACACAAAAATACACACAAACATATACACTCTCACACACAGGACACACTCACAGACACACAACACTCATAAACACAAAACACACAAACAGAAGTAAACAGAAAACACAATACCACAAAACACACACAGAAACACACAGACACACACACAAACATATACAAATATATCGAATATACAAAAACACATAACACACAGAAAACACACACAAAAAACACAGACACAGAACACATAAAATACAACATAGAAACACAAACACTAAAAAATAAAGACATATAAACATACTAAAATAGAAATATACATAATTATAAAACCACACATATGTAAATGTAAATAAACATACAAATGTATATAAATGTACATATTATTGAATATTCTATACTTATAAGTACATAAACATTTATAAATAGAAGTATTAATATTAAACACTAATATACATAAAATATAAATATATTATATAAACTACACATAGTCATATATACATATACATACATAAACTATATAAATATACACAAATGATACATAAATATTATATATGATTATATATTCATATATAATATATTATAAATATAATAGACTTAAATAGAAATACGTATATACATAATATATTATATACAAATACATAAAACATAAATAAATAAATCAAATAAAATATATAAAATATATAAAATATATATAAATAATATATAATATATATTTAGAAAATATTATATAATATTATCAATACATGAGTATATATGATATGATTACATAAATCTATATAATTACTTTTATATACAAAAATAGAAATATTATATATATATAAATACAATATTGATATATAGACAAAATATATACTAAATATGGATGATCATACATATAAAGACACATCAATATAAACATATAGACTAAGAACTATACATATATTAAAATAATATATATATATATTAATAAATATATATATGTATAAATACATAATACATAAAACAGAAACACATGAATTATATAAAATATTATATATATAATGTATATAAAATATATAATGCACATAATGTATTATAGAATACTCTATATTACATAAATATGCATAAATAGAAGTCATACACAAATACTAAGAATACATAATAAATATAAATACATACATATAAACCACATACAGTCATAGATGTTACATAAACACACACAAACCATATAAATACATAAAATGCTCACACAAAATGTATATATAATATATATACATGATTATACACTAGAAAGACATAATTATTATAAATACATAGACAAATAGAAATATATACATAAATATATATATATACATAGACATAAATACATAAAATAAATATATAAAATAAATATATAAATACATAAACATAAAATATATAAACACATATAACATATATAAATATAATAAATATTATACTTTTATAAAATAATACATAAAGACATATAAACACATGAATATGTACAACACATAGATATGGATTACACACTTATAAATCTACACACTACTATAAATCACAAAATAGAAATATATATCACAACACATATATACACACATTGGATAAAACATATGTAAATACACACAGAAGAACATATACAATACATACCTCTACAAATAGACAAATACATAAATATTAAAGACATATACAACATATGGAATGTGCATATAAACATATAGAGCATGATTGTATTACTTACAGCCATACAATTACTTCATAAGTACAAAAATAGAAATATACATACACAAACACACATATTTATTACACAGATCACACATATACACACACAGAAGAACACACACAAACATACACACACAAATACACCTACATAAACAGAGACAAACACACACAAATATACAAACACACAAACAAAAGACACAAACACAAAAAGACATAAAAACTATATAACACACAAAACACATACACAAAATACACAAACACACATGCTAACATCATACACTCACAAAGACACACAACTACATAGCATACACAGACACAAACAGAAACACGATACACAAAACACACACACACACAGACACAAACACACAAAACAAACACATAAACAAAACACACACTAATACACTATTCTATAAAACACACCACACACACACTAACACACAGAACATGCACACAAACACACAGGTGGCTGGATCACACACCTACAACCACATAACTCACCACAAGCACAAAAGAAACATATATACACAAACACACATATACACACACACATAAAACACACAAACACATACACAGAAGAAGAACATACACACATACAAAAACACACCTACAGACAAACACACAAACACAAAGATACACAAATACATGGAATGCACACAAAATACCACATAAACACACACAGAAGAACACAATTTACAGACAAAAACACTACAAAAAGACAAACATATTAAACATATAAATGGCTACAAACGTATACACATGAACACACACACTCACTACAAACACACATAAATACTAACATACAAAATATGTTTATATATCTAAAACCACACAGTCACATACACACACACAGAACACGTATATACAAAACACATACATAAAAGACAAATACACAAACACACAAATATACACAAATAGAAACTACATAGACATAAATATACATTATATACAAACAAATACATATGTACACAAATATACAAAATAGAAACATATACAATATAAAATATATATATAATGTAATACAAACATATAGGACAGATAATAAACATAGCATAATGTACACAATGTACACATGAATACACACTTACAAACACACACAAATAGAAGTATACATAAATACTAATATACTTAAACATAGCCTGTAAATATATATCCAAACTATATATAGTTATAAAGTATACATAAATATTATTATTAGAAAATGACAGAGTTAAAAATGATTCCTACAAAAAGATAAATATTATTAAATATATAAATGTAATATAATGTAACATATGAATACATACCTAAAACATAAACTATTTATATTACATAAATATAAAATATATCTAAAATCTACACATAGTCACACATATCACATAGAATACGTGTATACAAAAACACATACCTACAAAAGACAAACATATAAATACATAAATATACATAAACACACACAATAGGGAACTACATATACACAAATACATATATACATAAATAAACACATATATGTATTAAATATTACAAATACATAATACAAATAGACATATATATTCACAAAATACACAAATGCACACAAATATACAAATGTACACAAACACACATGAATACACACTCACAAACTACACACAGTCATGAAGCACACATAAACACTAACACTACAAATATACTAAACACACAGTTCATAGTAGACATACATAAACACATGAACTAGCACACAAACACACAGACAGTATCACACACTTACAACTACAATCACTCACAACATAAAACAGAAACATACATATACAAACACACATATACAGACACAGAATAAAACACACAAACACACACAGAAGAATATACATACAACACATAAAAACACACTCTACAACAGACAAACACACACAAAATATACACAAACACACAAATAAAAAGACACATAAACACATGAATGTGTAAAAACACATAGACATGATCACACACTTAAAATTACACAATCACTACACACACAGAAGAACACACACACAAACACACACAAAAACACACCTATAAACTAGACAAAACACACAAATATATACAAACACACAACACAAAGATACATAAACACATGAATGTGCAATAAAACACATAGGTATGATCACACACTTATCAATCACACAATCACTCATAACAAAAGAGAAATATACATACTCAAACACACATACGACACACACACAGACAAAAATACACACAAACACACACACACAGAAGAAATACACAAACAAACACATAGAACACACTTTATAAATAGACAACACATAAATACATAAACACAAAAATAAAAGACATACAACATATATAATAGAATTACATATATTATTAAACACATATACATATAAAATAAATATATATAATGAATATACAAACATATAAAATATTGGTATAATGTATTATAGATATACAAATGTACCTAAATGTGCCATAGATGAACATACACAATAAACATACATACAAATAGAAGTAATACATACATCACTCTAACACACAAATATAAATACACATCTAAAACTCACACAGTCACCATAGACACACAACACACACAAAACCATATAAACACATAAAACACACAAACAGAAACACATATACACAAACACACAAAGAACCATATACACAAACACACACAAACATATAAAACATAAAACACACATACATACATACAAACACACAAACAAAATGTAAACACTAGACATGATCACACACTACTACACATAATTACTCACAAGTACAAAACAGAAATATATATACAAAATACATATACACACACAGACAAAAACACACACAAACACACACATAGAAGAACATACATGTAAAATACACAAAAACATACCTCACAAACAGACAAACATATAAACACATAGACATGATTACATGTTATAACCACACAATCGCCATAAGCACAACAAAATATACATATACACAAACACACAAACACACACAGAAGAACACATACACAAACACATACAAAACACAATTTGACAACAGACAACTACATGCAAACACTAAAATAGAAATATATAAAGCAAACACACACAGACAAAAATACACAAATACACACACAGAAGAACACACACATGCAAACACACAAACACACACCCACAAACAGACAAACATACAAACACACATAAATGAACACACAAACACTCACACAGAAACACATGAACACACAATCACAAACACACATAAACAGAAACACAAACACAAAACCTACATAAACATACATAAACACACAAATACTCATATATACAAATAGAAACACACAAAACACAAAACACACAAACACACACAGAAAACATAAAACACACAGAGAAAATACTACTTCACAAACACAAACATACATGCTCAAACACAAATACACTACAACACACACATACAGACACACAGAGAACATACTCACAAACACACAAAATACCTACACAAAATACACAAACACATGTACAAATACAAACATATAACTACATACACAAACATGAACACACACTTAGAAAACATACAAATAGAAACACACAAACACATATAAACACACACCTACAAACAGACAACTCATATAAACACAAAATAGAAACATATATGCACAAACACACACAGACAAAACACACATAAACACACACACAGAAGAACACACATGCAAACAGACAAACACACACCTATAAACAGACAACTATATAAAATACATATAAATGAATACACATAAATACTACACATAGAACATATATAAACACACAAACACACATAAAAGACATAAACACACAAATGTACACATAAATGCACACAACACTCTTCGCATTAATAAAACTTATATACATAGATAAGTGTACATATACACATATATATTATAAATATTAATAGAACTATATAATTAAATACATAAAATATTATAGAAACATAATATATTAATATAATATAAACACTCAATACAAACACATATGTAATAAACATAAAATATTATACTACACACAAACACACAAACACATAAATATGAATATACACTTATAAATACACACAGAAATAAATACAAATAAAATATATAAACATACAACACAAACTCACACAGACACATAGACACAAACTATACTAAATATGTACAAAAATACATAAAAACATAGACATATACAAATACACAAATATGAATACACACAAACACACAAATACACACAACACTTCATACAGAAACACACACACAAAACACACAAACACACACAAAAGACATAAACATACAACACACAAAATACAATATAATGTACTACAAACACATAAATATGAATACACACTATAAACACACATATAGATAAACATAAATAAAAAATACACATAAAATATAATACTAAAAACTACACACAAATAGACATAGATAAAACACACAGACACACAACACATATATTATTACATAGATAAAACATATATAAATACACATATAGAAGAACACACACGTAAAACATACAAACACACACTCACAGAGAACTATATACTAAACATACATAATGAACATATATTAAACATAAACACACATAAACACTTCACATAGAAATATATATAAAATATATAAATATATACAAAAGATAAATAAATACATAAAATAATATAAAATATAATGTAATACAAGCACTACAAGCATACAAAATTACAACACACAGATAAGTGCATATAAGCACACATACACACAAAACACACACAGAACTACACTTAAACATACAAACATATAGGAAATACAATACACATAATACACATAAACACTTCACATACAAATATATATGCATAAACACAAACACACATAGAACTACACATAAACACATTAAATATATAAATATGAATACATATCATAAATACATAATAGAAATAAATATAAATAAAATATACAAACTATATAAATATATATAAAGACATAGATATATATATTAAATATAATAAATATGAATACATATAAATACACTTTACAACATAAATATATTAGAAATTACACATAGATATAATATATTAAAATATATAAATACATAGGTAGACAAAATACATAATTATACACTAATATACTAATATATAAAATGCATACATAAATACACATATATGTGACATACTTCATAAATATAATCACACACAAATAGAAATATATATACAAACATACAAAGACACACACAAACACTCAAAAATATACACATACCTACAAATAGACAACCACATACAGCGTTGCACAAGCCCACAAACAACACACATAAACACACACAAATACTCACACATAGAAATACACACAAAAATACACATAGAAGAACATACACGTAACACACACATAAACACACACCTACTAAATAGACAACTATATATAAATACATATAAATGAAATACAAAATACTACATAGAAATATATAAAATATATAAATATTAATATTAAAGACATAAATATAATAAATATATATAGAATGTATATAAATGTAAGTATAAAACTTTATAAGATATATAGATAAGAGTACATAGTATAATATATATATATTAAATATATATAGAATTATTAATTTAAATATTATTAAAATATATATAAATATTAAATATATATATAATATATTATAAATATTTACATATAAATACATATATATAAATAAATAATAAATATATATAGAATTATACATACAACACATATATAAATATGAATATATACCTATAATACATATATAGAAATAAATACAAATAAAAATACAAACACACACAAAAACACACAAACACACACACAAAACCACACACAAACAGACACACAGACACAAACACACACAGACTCACAAACACACATAAACCACACAAACACACACAAAGACACACAAAAACACAAAGACACATACACAAACACACACAAACATGAACACACATGAACACACACTCACAAACACAAACACACAGAAACACACACAGTCGCACAAATGCACAAAAACACACACACACACAGGCAGACACAAACACACAATCACACACTAACACACAAAAACGCACACACAAACACACACACATGATCACACACTCATAAACACAACCACACACAAACAGAAACACACATACACAAAGACACACAAACACTCAAAAAACATACAAGCACACACAAACAGAAAAACACAAACACTCACACTAAAACAAACAGAAACACACAAAAACACAGAAATGCATACACACAAAAACACACAGACACACACCCAAAACACACAAACACACACAATCACACACACATACAACACACATGCAAACACACACAAACAGACACATTGAGCTTTGATGCTTATCCTCAAAGCCACATGATGTCTGCTAGCTGGCTGATGGACAGAAATCCAATGTGATTGCTGGGGCCTTTCTCTTTTGAACTGCAAGACGTTTGCACCCATTAGCCAGATGTACAATGTCATTGTCAGCCTTTTCAGCATTAGTTTTTGAGAGGCAAGACTTCTGCCTTTCTGCCTCCATTGGCTCATACAGTACACACCTGCACAGTCCCTTTACTACAGTAACAGTATGTTCAATTTGCATTATGCTTGCAAGTAAACATAACAAACAGTATCTTGAGGTTACAGGCAGACCTTTCTTACCCCCAGTAGCCATTGTCTTGTGGACTTTGAGTTCCACCAGGTTAGAAGGTATAAGCCCTTGATGTTCAGAGCCAGCTGTACATGCTGTGCTGAAAGGAACACTGCCTGGCAATTATCTGTTTCTATAGTACCTGTGACCATTCACTGACAGTCATACAGTGGCCAGATGAGGTGGTGAGTGGAGGGCTGTGCCAGTCACTGTTGCTATTGCCATAGTTTGGCTTAGGTGATTAGGGTGAGGGGTGCTGGGAGGATGGTTCTAAGAAGGCAGATCAGGAGAGGATTGGATGCCCTCATATGGGAACCACTAAACTACCAGAAGTATTCTAGACAGCTATAGGATAGGCAATCATGGGGTGGGGAACCATTAGATCACCATGTATATTCATGACAGCTACAGCATGTGCAATCAGGGGTGGGGAAGACTAGACAACTAAGAATATTCAAGATAGCAACAGGATGGGTATTCAGGGGCTGGTGGGCCAAATAGACCACAAAGAATATACAAGATAGCTATAGAACAGGTAATCAGGGCAGCTAATCATGTACAGGGATAAGGGCAGGGTTTCAGTAGAGTTAAACAGGGCTGTGATGTTTGAACTCTTATTTTCATGGGCACAGCAGTACAGAAACATAAAGGTTGACAGCAGATAAGGCCCACAAGACCCATCCAGGCTGCCCATTTTTTCTGCCTTATGAATGTGCTCTATGCTGTCACTCTGTCAATTGCCTATCTATTCATACTCATCTGTATTGCTCCCTTATGTCTATCCCATGCCTGTCTGAAGCCCTGCACTGTATTCATATCCACCACTTCCTGAGGTAGACCATTCCATGCATCCACCACCCTTTCTGTGAAAAAAACTTCCTCACATTACCACTTAATCAACCTCCCTCTAATCTCATGTTGGGTCCTCTTGTCCTGGTGTTTTTCTTATATTGAAACATGTTAGACTCTTTCACTTTGTTAATGCCTTTAAGCTGTTTGAATGTTTTGATCATACCACCTCTCTTCTTCCTTTGCTCTAAGGTATACATAATGAGCTCCATTAATCTATCCTCATATGTTTTTTGATGCAGTCCCTGCACCATTTTTGTTGCCCTTCTCTAGACTGCCTCCATTTTGTTAATGTCCTTGTGCAGGTGCAGCCTCCAGTACTGCACACAGTACTCCAGATGGGGCCTAACCAGTGTCTTGTAAAGAGGGATTATTGCCTCCCTCTTACGACATGTGATACCCCTACTGATACATCCCAACATCCCTCTAGCCTTACCTACTGCTTTAGTGGTCTGCTTGGATGATTTCAGGTCATCTGTGATGATGACGATGCCCAAGTCTCTTTCTTCCCTTGTGATTGTCACAAACTCACTCAGCAGGTCAGCCCTCTACTCCCAAAGTGCCAACCTCTGAGCATAGAATTGTTAACAGTTAACAGAACAAGGTAACCCTCTTGTCTGTTTTTTGGGTTCAAGTCACCTTTATCCCAAGTTCTGGAGGGATTCAAACCGATAACCTCTTGTTAGTGTACCCAATTATCAGTCTCAGATAATTCTGTCTTTGGGGGACCAGATATCTTTGCCAATGGGCACCTAACCAGGTATTTCAAAATGAACCCTTAGAACTCTATGCAAGACCTAGAGAACTCTTATCTGTTTCCCAGTTTGGTACCACAATAAACTCCTGCATAGTGTCAACTATAACCATCTAAGCTTCACTTATATAAAAAAGAAGTTTCAAGGCACACCAGGCAGTTTCTGTTTTTAAAATATATATCTTTACTTTAAAATAGGTAAAATAGGAAAACAGTAAAATACAGAACAAGATATCCCAACACATACAGCCTTGAAAACAAAACAGGTTTAAAAGTGCAAATTCCTACACCCCATGCACTCAGACTGTTCTTAGCTAATGAATTCTTACTTCTTAATCTTTCAGTGCTTCAATGTTCCTCATTTCTCAGTCAGAAAATGGATGTCTCTCTGTAAGGTCTGCTCAGTATTTTTAAAAGCAGTCTTGTGCCAGCGTTCTCTCTGAGGTCACCTAACTCTGCCTTGGTGTATTAAAATTTATATTTTATAACACAGGATGTCCTACTAAGATATTTAAAAAAATAATTGGTGACATAAATGAATCACCTCTCTTCATGTGACTTGCCAAAACCGGTCTGTGATCTGCTTCACCCAGACATCAAAGCGTCTTTGATGTAATTCACGGGATACCCCAAGCAAATGCATATTGGACTTCCTAATTAGTCTGGGACCTGCTTCACCCAGACATCAAAGTCTCTTTGATGTAATTAGCTGGCTTCCTGTGAAGACACCCACGACACATGCATATGCCCCTTTTCCTCATGACACCTAGTGCAAATCAAAGGATTTCTCTGAGGGCGTTATAAAATGGATATATTGGTTCCTGGCTTCAAAGCAAATTGACAAGATTATTGCATTTCAGATATCTGCAGTTTAAGCTACGTCCTGTCCTTTGAACTTATCCCTGGGGGTTTTTATGTGTCAGTTTCAGCAAGACTGTAGCTTCTCCTGACAGACATTCCCTTGCATATTTTATATTGCAGAAAAAATATCATATTGAAATCAGAATCAGCTGTCCACATGCCACAATCCTACCCACCTAAACTGAATTTGGGTGGCCTATCCCCTGCATGGGATGAGCTTCCCAAATCAGTTCACTCCTCATACAAACGAGACAGCCCATCTGAGTTCTGACTGGTTGCTCTAGCCCTATGTAGAATGGTCATGTCATATCCTTGCAAAGCAAGTCTCCATCTTAGCAATCGACCATTGTTTTTCCCCATCTGCTTCAGCCAAACCAGGGGGTTGTGGTCAGTCTGCACCACAAAATGCTGCCCATACAAGTATGGCTCCAATTTCTTTAGGGCCCACGCTAATGCCAGACACTCCTTTTCCACCGTGGAGTATGCCTGCTCCCTGGGAAGTAACTTTTTACTCAGGTAGGCTATTGGGTGATCCCTTCCCTGGCTGGATGTCTGACTCAGTACTGCCCCAATACCCACGTCTGAGGCATTAGTCTGAACTATAAAAGGTTTGCTATAGTCAAGACTTGTCAAAACAGGAGCATGGCACAGTGCCTCCTTTAGTTTGGAAAAGGCTTCCTCACAGGCTGAGCCCCAGGTAATTTTCTTTGGCAACCTTTTCTTTGTCAGGTCAGATAGGGGAGCAGCCAGGGCACTGTAATTGGGTACAAATTTTTGTATAGTACCCTGTCATTCCGAGAAAACTCCTGACCTGCTTCTGAGTTTCTGGTCTGGGCCATGCCTGGATTACCTCTCATTTTATTTGGTTAGGATGGAGCTGTCCATGGCCTACCACATGCCTGATGTATGCCACCTCTCTCATGGCCACCTGGCACTTCTCAGCTTTGACAGTGATCCCGGCCCTCTGTATCCTGCCCAGCACTTCTCTAAGGTGGGATAGGTGTTCCTCCCAGCTGGTACTAAAGATGGCAATGTCATCCAGGTATGCCACTGCGTACTCCTCAGTACCATTAACACCTGGTTCACCAACCTTTGGAAAGTGGCCGGGGCTTTCTTCATTCCAAAAGGCATTACTTTAAACTCAAATAAGCCTATCGGAGTGATGAAGGCTGACCTCTCCCTAGCTCTGTCTGTCAACTCTACCTGCCAATACCCCTTTGTCAGGTCAATGGTTGTAGGGTAGGTCGCCCCTCCCAACTTGTCCTGGAGTTCATCCATCCAGGGCATGGGGTGGGTGTCTGACTTCGTGACTGCATTCATTCCATGATAGTCCACACAGAAATGAGCTGAGCCATCTTGCTTGGGTACAAGGACTATGGGTGAGGCCCAGGGACTGTGGGATCTCTGGATTACTCTTAAATCCAGCATCTCCTCCACTTCCCTCCTAATGTCCTTTTGGACAGCATCTGACACTCGACATGCTGTCTGCTGTATGGGCGTCTGTGTCCCTGTCTCCACATCGTGTGTCGCTAAGGGGTTAGTCCAGGCTTGGCACTAAACAAGGGGGCAAAGTCTACTAAAACCTCCCTCATTTCCTGGATCTGGCCCGGGGTCAGCTGGGGAGACAATTTTACTGCCTCCACAGAGGACTCCTTCTTATTCTCTTCCAGCAGGTACAGAAGGGGATCTCCTTTGTACGTCCCCTCCCCATGACTACACACTGCAAACACCATGTCAGCCCTATTGGCATATGGCTTCATCATGTTGACATGGTACATCCTTTCTGTCTGTCTTCGGTCAGGTAACTCCACAATGTAGTTCATGTCATTTACCTTCCTAACCACTTTGTATGGTCCTGCCCACTCAGCCTGCAGCTTGTCTTTCTAGACCAGAATAAGGACCATGACTTCCTGACCCACCATGTATGAGTGAGCTCTAGCTCTGCAGTTGTACCACACTTTTTGTTTCTGTTGGGCAGCTGTCAGGTTGCTCTGGCCTGTCCCCATAAGCTCCTTCAGCCTTTTCCTAAATCTAAGTATGCCATCCACAATGGGAGTTCCCTGGGTGGTGTGATTGCCTTCCCAGTCCTCCCAGATCAAGTCTAGGTGCCCACGTGCCCGGCGTCCATATAAGAGTTCAAAGGGAGAAAATACTGTCAACTCTTGGGGCACCTCCCTGTATGCAAACAAAAGGTGGGGAAGGTATTTCTCCCAGTCCCTCCCATGCTGCTCAGCATATGCCTGGAGCATTGACTTTAGGGTACCATTGAATCGTTCCACAAGTCCATTTGCTTGTGGGTGATACAGTTTTGTGCATCTCTGCACCACCCCAAACTTCTTCCATAAACATTTCATCAGGTCTGACATGAAGGAACCCCCTCGATTGGTGATTACCTCCTGCGGAAACCCAACACAGGAGAAAATCCCAAGTAAGGCATCTGCCACTTTGTCTGTCCTCAGAGAGGATAGGGCGACTGCCTCTGGGTACTGGGTAGAATAATCGACCACAGTCAGGATGAATCTCTTCCCTGAGGAGCTGGGGGTATTTAAAGGCCCCACGATATCCATTCCCACCCTCTGGAATGGCTCCACCACTATTGGCAATGGAATCAGGGCAGCTTGGGTTTTCTTGCCCACCTTCCCTATTTCTTGGCACCGGTGACAAGTCCTGCAATACTCCTTCACCTGCTGGGTGAAGTTAGGCCAGTAGAAATTCTAGGCCAACTGCTGCAGAGTGCACATGATTCCCAGATGACCAGACAAGGGAATATCATGTGCAATTTTGAGCAACTGCTCATGATACCCCTGGGGAATGATAAGCTGCCTGCCTAGCATCCCTCCCTCTGTCTGTACTACCTGAGTATACATAAGTCCATTTTCCCAATAAGTCTTATCTCTGCCATCACCTCCCTGTGTTTTGTCAGAGTCTGCCCAAGCCCTCAGCTTTTCTAAACTAGGATCACTCCTCTGAGCAGCTGCAAACCCCTCACACAGTCCCAAGGTATGGGACAGGTCCCCTTCAGTTGCTAAACTAGGGTCCCTAGCACTAGCGTCAGGGCCCTCAGGATCACTGTCAATCCCAACCCTCTGACAAGGGGTCACCCCTCCCTCTTCAGAGTAACCCTCTGTAGTTGTGTGGTTACTTGCTACTGGGGAAATTTCTACCCCCTTTTTATCAGTCTCCCCATCTGGAGACACAGGCTGGGGAACCAGCCTCTCAGTGGTTTCTACACTGGTTTCTGTGGGGTTCAGGAAACTACAATTTTCCATTGCTGCTTGGCCATGGGTAACTGCACATACCATCCCCTGTTGAAGATTGCTACCCAGGATCACATCCACTGCTAATGTTTTGGCTACAGCCACCTGTTGCACAGTTCCCCCATTTCACCCCAGTCTAGGAGAACACTAGCGAGGGGCAATGTTTTCTCCCCTCCCGCAGAGTCCTGTACAGTGATGTATTTATTGGGTATAAGCTGACCAGGCTGTACCAGATCCCCTTTCACCAATGTCAGGGATGCCCCTGTGTCCCTTAACCCCTGTGACTGTACACCATTCACCATGACTGGGTGCATGTGTTCTCTCATGTTCACTGGCATGCTTCCAGGGACACACAAACAACCCACTTCTTTTCTGGTACCATTCTGTGTATTATTGCTGGCCTTTTTGGGACACTGTCTGGCAATATGCCAAGTTTCTTTACATAAAAATCATTCACTTCTTTTCTCAGGGAAATCTTTTCTCTGAAACCTGGGGTTAACTGGTTTTGGTGGAGGCAGTGAGGGTTTTAGCTGCCCTGAAGGTGTGCTTTTCCCTTTCTGCACTGCCATGCCTGCCTCATTCACTCTCAGAGCAGGTCTGCTCTTGGCATAGCAGTCCAAGAGTTCAGCAGCCTCTTGCACTGTTTTTTGATCTTGGTCCTCTAGCCATGTTTTTAGCTCTGCCGGGCATCCCCAATAAAACTGTTCTAATGAAATCACATTTTCAATTTTATCAACAGAGTTTGCCTCAATTCCTTCCCACCAACATTTTAAAAACTGACGTTGTTTCATGGCTAGCTCCTCGTAGCTCATATCAGGGCTTCTCCTGAGCTTACAGAATTTAGCTCTGTATGATTCAGCAGTTAATTCAAACTTTTTTAACAGTGCAGCTTTAAGTTTGCTGTAATCATCACTGTCCTCATTGTCCATTTGACCCAATGCATCCCGAGCTTTCCTGGTAAGTAGTGGAATAGCTGGAAGCTCCAGGACTCTCTATGAATTTTAGCCTGAATACAAACTTTTTCAAAAGAATTTAAAAAGGCATCCTTGTCCTCCCCCTCTTTAAACTTGGCTATTAATTTGTAATTCAATTTGTAACCCAGTCCTGCAATCCCAGTTAAACCCAAGCCACTTACCTGCTCTGGTGCCGCTGGTCGGAGTCGTATCTTCTCCAGTTCATGTTGCCTCTGGTGCTCTTGCTCCTCACAATCTGCATCTTGGCATTCTCATTCTGTCTTCTCTGCCGCTCGCTGACACTCATGCTCATCATGGTCTGCCTCCCTCTGTTGTCACTCTGCCTCTCACTGTTCCCTCTCAGCCTCTCCTCATTCCCTCTCTGCCTCTCGTTCCTGCTCTGCCTCTTGGCTCTCTCACTCTCTCTTCTCCTGGAACTCCAGCTCCATCCTGCATAACTCAATTTGCAGCCTGAGTACCTCTGGATTCAGGATACTGGTGACCATCCCCTACTGCTGTGGCCCTTCATTGACAGTGGCCCTGTTGTCCACCTCACTGGACCTGGACACAGCACTGGCCACTAGCCCTGCCACACTCGAGGTTTGGTCCTTTTCAGTCATGATCGGTGACTTGCTGCTCTGGGTATCTGCTACTATCAGGGCATCTATGAGGGTCTGATTTTTGGCTGACACCTTGAACAGGACTCCTCTGTCCCTGCACAACTGCTTTAAGTATTCTACAGTGTGTCTGCTGTAGTTGGATACCATCTTTCCTGACTACTGCTACTCTGACTGGCACTTTAGAAAAAATATGGGTAAGAACTTGACTGTAAGCCAAGGGATATAGTTCTGTTTCCTTTTTAAATAAAACATTGCCTTTCTTTTTTCCAAGTGAGCTGAACAGTCTCAAGCTGACACGCTGAACACTAAAGCTTATACCACCAAACTTTTTATGCCACCACTGCCAACTAGTCTGTCACAAACTCACTCAGCAGGTCAACCCTCTACTCCCAAAGTGCCAACCTCTGAGCGTAGAACTGTGAACAGTTAACAGAACAAGGTAACCCTCTTGTCTGTTTTGTGGGTTCGAGTCACCTTTGTCCCAAGTTCTGGAGGGATTCAAACCGATAACCTCTTGTTAGCATACCCAGCTATCAGTCTCAGATAATTCTGTCTTCGGGGGACCAGATATCTTTGCCTATGGGTACCTAACCAGGTATTTCAAAATGAACCCTTAGAACTCTATGCAAGACCTAGAGAACTCTTATCTGTTTCCCTGTTTGGTACCACAATAAACTCCTGCACAGTGTCAACTATAACCATCTAAGCTTCACTTATATAAAAAAGAAGTTTCAAGCACACCAGGCATTTTCTGTTTTTAAAATATATAGCTTTACTTTAAAATAGGTAACATAGGAAAACAGTAAAATACAGAACAAATTATCCCAACAGATAAAGCCTTAAAAACAAAACAGGTTTAAAAGTGCAAATTCCTACAACCCATACACTCAGACTGGTCTTAGCTAATGTATCCTTACTTTTTAATCTTTCAGTGCTTCGATGTTCCTCTTTTCTCAGTCAGAAAATGAATGTCTCTCTGTAAGGTCTGCTCAGTATTTTTAAAAGCAGTCTTGAGACGGTCTTCTCTCTGAGGTCACCTAACAACACCTTGGTGTATTAAAATATATATTTTATAACACAGGATGTCCTACTAAGATATTTAAAAATAATAGGTGACATAAATGAATCGCCTTTCTTCATGTGATTTGCCAAAACTGGTCTGTGATCTGCTTCACCCAGACATCAAAGCCTCTTTGTTGCAGTTCACTGGATACCCCAAGCAAATGCATATTGGGCTTCCTAATTTGTCTGGAACCTGCTTCACCCAGACATCAAAGTCTCTTTGATGTAATTAGCTGGCTTCCTGGGAAGGTACCCAAAACACATACATATGCCCCTTTTCCTCATGACACCTAGTGCAAATCAAAGGAGTTCCCTGAGGGCATTATAAAATGGATATATTGGTTCATGGCTTCAAAGCAAATTGGCAAGGTAATTGCATTTCAGATATCTTCAGCTTAAGCTACGTCCTGTCCTTTGAACTTATCCCGGTGGGGTGGTTGATGTGTCAGTTTCAGCAAGACTGTAGTTTCTACTGACAGACACTCCCTTACATATTTTATATTGCAGAAAAAATATAATGAAATCAGAACCAGCTGTCCACGTGCCACAGTGATTACCTGCAACTCCCCTCCCAATCTATGGGTAGCTTCATGGTTTCTCTTCCCTATGTGAATGATCTTGCACTTCTTTTTGTTAAACCCTAGTTACCACTCTTCCAACCATTTTGCAAGTTTTTCCAGATCTCTTCTCATTTTGCCCACCCCATCTGGATCATCTACTCTGTTGCAGATCTTGGCATTATCAGCAAACAGGCAAACCTTACCCTCCAGTTCATTTGCAATGTCACAGATGAAGATATTGAAGAGGACTGGCCCCAGGACTGATCCCTGAAGCACTCAACTTGTGGCTTTCATCTCTTCTGACTATACCATTTACCACCACTCTCTGTTTTCTGCCTGCCAACCAGTTTGCCACTCAGTTGACCAACCTCTGACCCTCCCAGAGCCTACCCAGCTTACTAATCAATTTTCTATGTAGAACAATATCAAAAGCTTTACTGAAGTCAAGGCAGGCAACATCAACTGCACCCTTGGTCCACCACTGTGGTTACCCAGTCAAAGAAATCTATGAGATTAGTTTGACCGAACCTTCCTATTGTAAATGCATGCTGTCATGGATCCTGTGCTCCTATGGATTCCAGGTGATGCACTGTCCTTTCCTTAAGGAGTGCCTCCATAATCTTACCAACTACTGAGGTAAGTCTAACTGGTCTGTAGTTCCCTGCCTCCTTCCTGCTGCCGCAATTGTGGAGCGGGATCACATGAGCCATTCTCCAGTCTTCTGGGACCTCTCCTGTTCTCAGAGACTCGCTAAACAGTTTTGATAATGGCTCTGCTATTTCCACCCTTAGCTCCTTTAGTACCCTGGGATGTATGTAATCAGGTCCTATTGCCTTATCCACCCTGAGCTTAGCAAGCTCTTGCAGGACCCTTTCTCTTGTGAAGGGACTTGTGCACACCTCCCTCCCCCCATGTCCATAGTGCTGGGCTGTATATTTTGTGTGTTTGTACTGTCAGGTCATGCAGTGCATCTGACCTTTGAATGTGGCCTCACCCCTTCAGCTGGAGCTATTTGAGGTTAGCAAGGTACTAACCAGTTAGTGCCATGCTAACTGGGCTGGCAGTATAGCCTTAAGGTTAGAGTAATGAGCTGTGAATGAGCTTGGTACATCCAGCAGACCAGACCTTGGTTTGATTCTCACAACCTCCATTTGCATACTGTTGACTCTGAGCAAGTCACTTAACTGCCCAGTGCTCCCAGGTTGCCCCTGAAAACAGGCACTTGTACCTAGTGGGCCTTACCCAGTTAGAAAAAACTAAAATAAAAATAAAAAAATATTTTATTTACTTAAAATATTTATTCAAGCTTGTCAAACATGTGCAAGATAAAAGTGCATCCGTACACAAGACATTACATTGTCAGTTAGTTTCAGAAAACAAACAACTCAATCTTATAGGATGTGCCTTAACCTAATGTACCTTTCTAAACAATATTCAAAACAAAAAATGGAGAACCATACAGCCAGGGGTTTAAGGTCCCAAACTGTGCTAAACAAGTCATAAAACATTCATTGCAAAGTCTGTTCCACAGCACTCTCTATGGAGCTAGTTGTTTTACTACCTGCATAATACATCAGTCCCAGTTTGATGAAGTTAGATAGAACTCATAATGGATTTTGGGGGTGAGAAAAAGCCCTTTGTGGTCCCTTTGCTGGCTCCAAACAACAAAAGTATTCCAAGGTCTCCAAAAAGGCTTCTCTGTGAAGATCCTGAGCTGCAGCTATTCTTTCCATTTCTCTTATCGTATCTATCCAGCTTGTCCACAATCATGCCTATGGAGTAACATCCAATAGTCAATGCAGAGTTATACCTTTTAGGGCCAAAGTGACCATAATTAGTAGTAAACCCTTTTTATGTTGATTGTGCACTAGCGCAAGAAACATATTGAGGCAGTTTTTGCAAGAAACAGGTTGTGGAGATGCGGCATTGTTGTGGCCAATGCCTCCACAGCCTTTTAAGGCTTGGCCCACTTTCCCTAATGCTGTGGCACGCTGCTGCTGACACTTGTTCAGCCTGCGTGCCACAACTTTCTAATGCTTTAGTCGCTGCAATCAGGGGCTGCCTCATCATTGCAGCGTCATCTGCTGCAGTGAGGAAGAGACCCCTCATTGCAGGGCTGTTGCTGATGGGAAGCCCAGTCCCCATCACCTTGTCCCCCCCTCCTTCTGTGTTTGCCAATGGGGGTGCCCAATCCCCATCGGGCATATCCTCCCCATTTTTGTGGCTGAGGGGTGCCCAATCCCCTCGGCTCATGGAGCCCCCAAGAGCAAAGCAATGGTGTGCCCAATTCCCATCAGCCCAGTGCCCCTCACCCCAAAACACACAGGTGGCACGCTGGAGCCCACCCCAGCATGCCAAAAGTACCTGCAAAACCATCCCGCAATGTCTTTTTTCACTCTTAAAAGGAAAAAAGGTCCTCGTCATCTGCGCCTTCCCAGAACCCATGCCTCCCCACTGCATACCCCACCTTCCCACACACCTCAGCCCATACTTACTCCGGACCCGTGTGACGCATTCGTGGGTCAGGAACATGTCTGCACCTTCAAAGCTGAACGCTAACTGAGGAAATGCCAGTAAGCTGTATAATGGAATAAATAGGGGTTTTTAAACTTTGATGCACATCTCAAGCATTTTTTTGAATTTTGGCAGCAAATTTTCAACATGGGGTTTTTGGGACCACACCTCATGAATTCTGCCACTGTCATGGTGTTAATCAGCCCTGAAAGGTGATTTCACAGTCACTGCATGGAATCACCTTTTGGGACAGATAAATGAACTAACAGTGCCAGTGTTAATTAGGTGGCCTCTGAAAAAGCCTATGTTGCAAATTCAGTGGAAAAAAAACCCAAAATGACTATTTTACAAGTGTGCATTGCGCAGTTGTTACACATGATCATAACTTCATGAATTTGCAATATTTTCATGCCAGATTTTCAACATTGGCATTTTTCCACACCTCCTTGTGAACAGTATAGGTGTCATTTTTCACATCCTGGCTAAAATGTGTTTTCACACTTCCGGCAGAGAATAGCGCAGTTGCTGTGAGAAATCAGTGTTTGGGAGAGATAACAAAAATGACAGTGACACTGTTCATGAGCAGAGGTCCTAAAATGCCTATGTTGAAAATTTGGTGCTGATACTCCAAAAAATGACTGTGTTACGAGCGTGTGTTGTGCAGTTTGCACGCATGCTCGAAAGTTCGCGAATTTATAATATTTTCACTCCAGATTTTCAATATTGCCATTGTTCTGCACTTCCTTATGAACAGTATGGCTGTAATTTTTTAGATCCTGGACAAAATGTAATTTCGCACTTCTGGCGCAAAATTTTTTATTTATTTATTTTAGTCTTTGGTAACTGGGTTAGGCCCACTAGGCACAAGTGCCTGTTTTCAGGGGCAACCTGGGAGCACTGGGCAGTTAAGTCACTTGCTCAGAGTCACACAGTATGCAAGTGGAGGTTGTGAGAATCAAATTCAGGTCTGGTCTGCTGGATGTATCAAGCTCGTTCACACCTCGTTCCTCTAACCTCTAGGCTAATAGCGTGGTCGCTGTGGGAAATCCATGTTCGGGACACATTGTGAAAATGACAGTGACACTGTTCATTAGCAGAGGTCCTAAAATGCCTATATTGAAAATTTAGTGATGAAAGTCCATAAAATGAGTGTGCTACGAGTGTACATTGCGTGGTTTCCACGCACACTCGTACCTTCTCAACTTTGCAATATTTTCACTCCAGATTTTCAACATTGCCATTTTTCCACACCTCCTTATGAGCAGTGCAGCTGTCATTTTTCACATCCTGGCCGAAATGTGTTTTTGCTCTTCTGACGCACAACAGCGCTGTTGCTGTGGGAAATCAGTGTTTGGGACACATTAAGAAAATCACACTGACACTGTTCATGAGCAGAGGTCCTAAATGCCTATGTTGAAAATTTTGTGATGAAACTCCATAAAATGACTGTGTTACAGGCGTGGGTTGTGCAGTTTCCATGCACCCTTGCAACTTTGCAAATTAGTAATATTTTCACACCACATTTTCAGCATTGGTATTTTTCCACACCTCCTTATGAACAATACAGCTGTCATTTTTCACATCCTGGCTGAAATTTGTTTTTGTGCTTCCAGCGCAGAATACTGCAATCGCTGTCGGAAATCAGTGTTTGGGACAGATTAGAATCGAGCGAATGAGAGAAGGGGAGTGACCGAGCTCAACTGAACTCTGTCAGAAATGCTCCGGAGTTCTTTGTGGGCATGAAAAGGTGCCAATGCAGACAGGAGCCCAGTACAAAAGGGCAGCCTGCAGCATGGGAAGACACAGAATGAGCGAGTGAGGGAGGAAGAGTGAGTGAGCTCAACGGAGCTCTGTTGTGACTGCTGCAGATTTCTTTGTGGGCAGAAAAAGGCAGCAATGCATGCAGGAGTCCAGTACAAAAGGGCAGCCTGCAGCGCCGGGAGAAACACAATGAGCAAGTGAGAGAGGAGGAGTGAGCGAGCTCAACATAGCTCTATCGCGACTGCTGCAGATTTGTTTGTGAGCAGGAAAAGGCAGTAACGCAGGCAGGAGCCCAGTACAAAAGGCTAGCCTGCAGCGCTGGCAAAAACGGAATGAGCGAGTGAGAGAGGGGGAGTGAGTGAGCTCAACACAGCTGTGTCAGGACTGCTGCAGATTTCTTTGTGGGCAGAAAAAGCCGCCAACGCAGGCAGGAGCCCAGTACAAAAGGGCAGCCTGCAGCAGCAGGAGACAGAACAAGTGAGTGAGGGAAGGGGAGTGAGTGAGCTCAATGGAGCTCTGTCACAACTGCTACAGATTTTTTTGTGGGCAGAAAAATGCAGCAATGCAAGCAGGAGCCCAGTACAAAAGGCCAGCCTGCAGTGCCAGCAGAAACAGAATGAGCGAGTGACAGAGGGGGAGTGAGCAAGCTCAATGGACCTGTGTCGGGACTACTGCAGATTTCTTTGTGGGCAGAAAAAGCCACCAACAGAGGCAAGAGCCCAGTACAAAAGGCCAGCCTGCAGCACCAGGAGAAACAGAATGAGCGAGTCAGAAAGGGGTAGTGACCCACCTCAAAGGAGCTCTGTCGGGAGAGCTGCAAATTTCTTTGTGGACAGAAAAGATGCCACTGCAGGCAGGAGCCCAGTACTAAACAGCAGCCTGCAACACTGAGAGAAACTCAATGAGTGGCTCACAGAGGGCCACTGAGTGAGATCAATACACCAATGCAATCAACTTTCAGCATTGACAAATGCTTGTTCTGTTTGCACTTGCTTTTGCACAAAGCAAACATTCTGCTGCAATAGTGGATTTCAGAGGTGTATCACTGTCAGCCCAATACAAGGCAATCTGCAGTGGGCTCAGCAGTGTCAGATCAGTCATCAGCCAGGCTGATTGAGACATTCTTTTCTTCTGAGCTTGCTGGGTGGGAAATTTGTGAAGTTTAAAGAAAACAGCCATTCAAATCGAGGATGACTCTTTCCTTTGATCTGCATGATGCCACCCAGCAAGCACAGCTGATTGGCATCATGCCTTTTCCCCCTTGCAGTACAACTGTTTGAGGTGGGCAAAATAACTTATGTTTATCTTTTGGGGGTGCCTTTTAGACCTGTAAAGAGTAATACACTGCTTGAGGTTCCTAGCAATTTGATACCTGAAGTGTAGTTTCTCTAAAAAGAAAGAACTGTGCACTACAGGGATACTGTAATTCACCAACAAGCATGCAAACTGTGTAACAGGTACTTACAATGAGCAAGCTGCATACAAGCTTAATTGGTAGAAACAGATGCTAAGAACATCAGTATTCACTAACTCATACTTCATAACACAGTAAAGAGAAACAGTTCTAAGTCTAAGCTGTTATGTGTAAATCTGGAGTGAGAAGAGTCAAAGACTTATCTAAGTTGTTACAACCTGACCGATGTGTGGCATTTGATTCAATCTGGATATCCCAGTAGAGAGACCTGAAGCACCTTTGCCGTTGCTGCCACTGCTCAAGTTGAAACTGCACCTGTTGCTGCCTTGAGTTTGATATCTGGGCCATCCATTCAGAGGAGTGTGGACCATGAAAATGGCATCTGGGCTAATCACTATGATTTTCCCAAGCACGTCTGTTAGCCTTTGTCTCATCTGCCCCTTTGACTGGATCCATCCTGAGCCCTTCTGTTGGAAAGATGATTCTTGCTAACAGCACCAGTACCACCACTATGGAGAGCACTGCTGTGGTTATAATCAGCAATATAATAATTGAAGATGTGCTGTTAATTCCACCTTTGTTACAGAGTGAGCAAGCTACTACCAAGCAAATTGTAGCATCTAAGACTACTTGCTGACCTGACCCAGCTCAGCCCGAGAACAGAGTGAGACCAGAGTGCAGCTGACACTGTCAGTGCAGTATAATGTAAGCAACAGCTGGTACTTTCAGATGACCTTGCTGTAGAGTGTAGTGTATCTAATTTGATCCCTTTGTAGACGGACATGTTTCCCAATGCAAGGTCAGAGGGGCTATGGCTTATAGTTCTCTCGGTATAGAGGAAACTAAGAACCTTGCAGTGACACCTCAGTAATGCCTACTATCAGCAGGGCAAATATTATCAACCTGGAATTACATTCTGGTACTTTACATACTGAATAGCTACTGAATGCACTGCTATTACAGACTTGACTGACAGTTCAGAGATTATGGCTTTAGATGACTCCTCTTCATCTGCTGGCTATACAACAACTGAACAGCTTACATAGCCTCTTCTTCAAACCCTGTCAGTAAGCAATTGCAAAAGTAAAAAACTGAATTAAACCATTTGTCCACTTTTATTATCTTTTTTCAGGCACACCTACTGTATGTTGATACTATTCCAAGCCCATTTCAATGGTGCAGTAAGAAAAAAATCATAACATCTATAGGGGCAGATTCTGAAAATGACTTTATAGCATCAAGAGGTTCAGCGCCCCCCCCCCATTACTTCAAGCACAGATGTTCAAAAAAAGGTATCAATAGTGACATTAGAAACCCTTGCAAATCCTCCACTTTTAATCTCAAGTTGAAAGAGATATTTCCTTGTTGCAAGAGTTAACTGCTGTGCTGTTCCTCCTTCCTAAGACTCCACTGATTGCATTAATGGCTAATCAGAAACAACAACTTAACTCTAAACTGTCTAAGGTCTGTCTCAGCTTACTGACCCCCTCTCGGTTTCTACATACACTCTTTCAAGTATATGCTTAAACCTCAGATGAGCTTCTGAGTAATCTCAGAAAGCAAATCGTTGGGGACGGTGACACTTTACAAGTTGTGAACACCAAGAATGAATTTAGGTTTTTGGGTTAGGGATGACATGAAAATTCACTTTGTATTTTGCTTTGTAGCCAAATAGAGGCCTACCCCAACTATTCATATTCAGTTGAATACCTAATTGAAATCAGTCCAAACACCAAATAGTCATTTTTATGTTTGCACTTGTGCAAAGCAAACATGTTGCTGTGAAAGTTGCCTGGACAGCGTTCCGGGAACTCAAAGCTGCATGGCTGTCTCTGTAAATTATCTAAGGACAATTGTCTTTGTCTTGGGATAGCTCTTGTTGGCTGTCCATGGAATACAAGCTCCATGTGTGGTTCCTCATTCTGCCAGGCATTTCCAAATTCCTCCTGACTGGACTATATCACTGCCATTGGCCAGCTTATTTAACCTTTTTTCCCTCAATCCAGTATTGCTTCTGATGTCTGGTCTGTTTGTTTTAATACTCAGTGCTAAATTTCTTCATTTAAAGTTTTTTTTAACTGTACTTGTATGTGTTTGAACTTGGAAGTCTAGTGGGCTAGACTGTATTCCTAATTCTGTCTCTCTCCCCCCCCCCCCAGGTTATTATTTTTTTCCCCTTATTTGCAGATTGTACTGTAAAGCCACTAGAGGGGGAACAAGACATGTAGGTTGCAATCCTCCTGCCGCTGCTCTCCCTAACATTTTTGTCCTGTGTTATTCATACCTAAATTATCAGCCTTTTGCCCTTCTCTGTAGTGTCCCTTGCACCGTCTCCTAGGCTATCACTAGGCATACAGCGTGGCATCCAAACCAGGGTTTGAACCAGGTACCTTTCACTCCAAAGGCAACAACCCTACCACTGTGCCACTGTGTCTGCCACAAATGTTAGGTGTCAACAAGACCCACTATTACCTGCCCATGGTCATATCTACCACCACTGTACTCTCACACAACACCCACCCACACAAACTAACCATACTACTGTTGCTAACCACATTTGCCCTGCTCAGCAACAAACCCCAGTTGCCTCTGGAATGTATACACCTTTAGTGCTGGGGGAGCACCTCACCCCTCATAGCCTCTCTGTCACCCTGTCTCTCCCCATAGCCCCCCCCCGCACCCCTCCTCTCTACCCCTCTGCCCATTTCTCTGTGCCTTGAGCCCTCCTTGTCTGTTCTTCCACCTGGCCATCCCAGCCCTCACACAACTGTCTATTCCCTGCTCATAACTTTCTAAGCTTGCCAGCCGCCGCTACCCATCAAAACACCACCAATTCATGGTCCTTGTCAGGATCTTCAACTTGCTTCTTCTACTATCTGGCTATGTTCATCCCAGTCCTGGCCCAGTGGCACTCCCCCAACTGTGGTCACCCACAGGCCTTCAAATAGCCGCTATGAATATCTGCAGCTTGCCTAAAAAAATGGCACCCCTGCAATGCTGGACAGCACAGCACCAACCAGACATTCTGACTTTAACAGAAACCTGGCTGTCAGCCAAGACCCCAGACTCATTTGTCTCTATTCCTGGCTACTCTCTCATTAGGCTTGATCGTAATGGCAAGAGAGGTGCTGGCTGCGCCTTCAATGTAAATGACTCACTGCATTACCAAGCCCTGCCTGCACCCTCCCTAGACCATGGTACCCAAGCCCTCTCAATAAAACGCTCCCCTGACCCAAACCCTGCTCCTCTTACTCTCACCATCGCCTACATCATACCCCGCAGCAAATCCCCTGTCTGTAAAGCACTCTCTGACTATCTAGCCAGCCACCCCCACAAAATGGAACAAATCCTAGTTGAGGATCTCAACATAAACTGGCTGACAAGCTTATCAACACACACCAGAGATACCTTTGCTGCATTAGATATGACTCAACTGGTATCCCAGCCTACCAGGGCAAACCCCACTAATGGAACCCACACCTACTAGATATCCTACTCACTAATCGTCCCCACCATACTACTGACCTGGGTGTCCTACCCAATGCCTTAAGTGACCACTCCCCAATCATCTTCAGCTGATGCTGTCAGTTACCCAAACCACTACCAAATATCACCTTTCATCATTGACTACACTCTATAGGCTTAGCCAAACTGAAACAATATCTACTTAACTGGGACTGGTCCCCTATTTCCCAAGCCCAGCACATAGATGATGCATTGCACTACTTCACCATCACCTTTAATATAGCCTGTGCTATATATATATATATATATTTATAAAAATGGGTAGAAAAAAATGAAGCTCATCTGCAATTAAAACACCATCAAGAGACCGTGCATATATCAGAGCATGACTGCACACCTGCACTTTTAGCCCCCTAAAAAACAACTTTGTCATTTTATAACATAGATAACCCACTCTAGGATGTGGGGTCACACTCTGATATGCGCACGCCTTGGGTGGCTGACGCACTCGGCGTGCGGCCTCGTGCGTACAACGCACACCAAGGTGTGCGTTTATCAGACCATGACCGCACACCTAAGAGTGGGTTATCTATTACATATATATATATATATATATATATATATATGTTGACGGCAGATAAGGACCGCAAGGCCCATCCAGTCTACCCATTTCGTTTTCTACCTTATGAATGTGTCATTGGCCTTTGCTCTGTCAATGGCCTATCTATTCATACTCATCTGTATTGCTCCCTTACGCCTATCTCATGCCTGTATGAAGTCCTGCACTGTACTCATATCCACCACTTCCTGAGGTAGGCTGTTCCATGCATCCACCACCCTTTCTGTGAAAAAGAACTTCCTCACATTACCCCTTAATCGGCCTCCCTCTAATCTTATGCTGTGTCCTCTTGTCCTGGTGTTTTTCTTATATTGAACCATGTTAGACTGTTTCACATTGTTAATGCCCTTAATGTGTTTTAATGTTTCAGTCATATCACCTCTCTTCCTCCTTTGCTCTTGGGTATACATATTGAGCTCAGTTAAATTGTCCTCATCTGTTTTATAATGCAGTCCCTGCACCATTTTGGTTGCCCTTCTCTGGACTGCCTCAATCTGGTTAATGTCCTTGTGAAGGTGTGGCCTCCAGTACTGCATGCAGTACTCCAGATGGGGCACAACCAATGTGTAAAGAGGGATTATTACCTCCCTCTTCTGACTTGTGATACCGCTACTAATACACCTCAACATCCCTCTAGCCTTACCTACTGTTTTAGTGGTCTACTTGGATGATTTCAGGTCATCGGCGATGATGACGCCCAAGTTTCTTTCTTCCCTTATGACTGCCAGCAACTCCCCTCCCAGCCTATAGGTGGATTCAGGGTTTTGCTTTTGCACCAACCATCAAAGTGACCACTATGAAACGTAATGCTCCCTGGATCACCCCAAAACTCCTACAACAGTTCAAAATGTGTGCCAACCTTTGGCATCATGCCACTGCCTCCAGTTTGCTAAATGATAGGCAGGCCTATAATGCTGCCCACAATAAGTGTACCTGGGCAATCTTCAAGACCAAGGTGGAGCACTACAGAACTGCCCTAGCCACCTCCTGGGGTAGCACTAAAAAAGTTCTGGGACAACATCAAGGAGCTTAATGGTAAATCCCACTCTCCCTCCCTCACAACTTACTGTTAATGGTACTACCACCACAAACACACTTCACATAGCTAACTGCCTCAACTCCATCTTCTCAGACCTCAGCTCAGTCCTCCCTAGCAACTTTTTTGATCCAATTCAGCCTACCCCACTGATCGAGTTCCTCCACCTCCTTCAAACTCAGAGTCATTACACCTACAGAAGTGAAAGTCTACCTGTCCAAAGCCCTCCAGAGCTCCAATTACTGCAAAGACACCTTCAATATGCATATCCTACACCTCACACTAGACTTAGTTATCTCCCCACTCATGGACCTTCTAAATCTGCCCCTGCGCCTGGGCCAGTTCCCAACCTCATGGAAAATGGCAGTGATAACACCAATATTGAAATGCGGTGACAGTTCCCTCCCAAACAGCTACCAGCCCATCTTGATTCTACCCCACTCTCTAATGCCCTTGAAAAGATCATGGCCAATCAGCTCACTGACTACCTCCTCGCACACAACCTCTTATGTAGGGAGCAGCATGGTTTCATTGCTGGTCATAGCACTACAACTGCCCTCACAGAATTTGTTAACTCCTCCCTGCACTCCATGCTTGACAAGGAGCACCTCGCAAGGGCTGTGTTTATAGACCTCTCAAAGTCCTTTAACACGGTTTCTCATCCCCTCCTTCTTAACACATTACAACAAATTGGGGTCTCTCATTGTCCACTCTCATGGTTCTTCAGCTATCTTTCGTCTAGAACCCAATGTGCTAAAATTAATAATACCATATCTACTATGCTGCCTGAGCATTCAGGAGTTCCCCAGGGATCTATCCTGGGTCCCCTGCTATTCAGCATCTACCTCAATGCCCTGCCTAAATCCTGCCCCGTCAACCTTCTCCTCTATACAGACAGCGCTGTTCTTTATGCCACACATCCTGATCCTTTCTTTCTCCAGTGTACCTTACAAAAATCCTTCTCTCAGATTGAACACTGGTTTGCTGAATGCAGATTGGTGGTCAACATTAAAAAAAAAAACTAAGATGATGCTGTATGCCCACTGCCAAAACAGATCAAAGGATTTCCCCCTTGAAATACTCTCCACCTGTCTCATCCCACTGTAACAGGTCCAAAAGTACAAGTATCTAGGTATTACATTTGACTCTTCCCTCTCATTCCACAAGCATATAAAAATCCTCACCTCCACCACCAACACCCACATTGGTCTCCTTTACAGACATAAAGACTGCCTGCCACCTGAAGCACTTCACCTAGCCATTACCTCCTCAGTCTCACCGCTGGTTTACTATGGCCTCACAATCTATGCTGCCAACCCTATGGTGCTTCATCAAATACAAGTAGTCATCAATAAGGCCTGCTGACTCCTCTCTGGTGCCGACAGAAATACACATACCTGCACCCTATATGCACTCACCAATATCCTCTCCCTTGTGGAAAGACTATTATACCAGATTCGTCTCTTCACCAAAACAATCCACCTGAGTTTAACCCCAATAGGTGTCATGGCTTCTCTTCAAGCAGCCACCATCTCAGTGTCCATACGGGATACCCCAAAAACTATCTAGAAGGTGCCTAGGGCCAGGACCGCCCAGGCCCAGCAATTCTTCCTCCTAAGAGCTCCATCCTAGTACAATGCCCTCCCACCAGCTGTCACATCAATCATCAATCTAGGTCCTTGTAATGCTGCCTAAGGGCCTATATCCTCCCCTCACATCAATGCCAGTGTAACCAGTAACCTGTGGATCCTACACACATGCACCCTTGGCCAGGCAGTAGAGATCCCTCATTATTTCTAGCATACAGGCTCCTCACCTCCCTCGGTTACCATATAGTTGCACTGGACAATGAATGCATTGTATTATGTATAAGACAAGGCCTCCCTGAGGCAGCTTACTACCAATTCATATCATGCATTGCTTTAGCTACTAATTGTATAGGTCTTAACCACTCATTATGTAAATATGCCGATAGCTCTGCCCTGTTTTAGCTTCCAAATGTATAAGGCATTAACCAATGCTCATTGTATTTATACTCTGGGTGGGATATTCAAAGAGGTTGCGCATGGCGCAACAGTGATGTGCCATGCACAACCCACTGATGCGCCCCGGTGCAATATTCAAAAGGGGAATCTGCTGTGCACAAATCCCGATGCAACGGGGTGCACCGGTTATGTATGCGGTGCAAGTACGGGGGGCATGCCCATGCATATTCGGCACATCCCGATATTCAGTCCGGGATGTGCGGGGCATATGCAGGCACACACCCGCCTTGCGCCACATGGGGGGGGTGCGAAGATGTGCCCAACAAAAACAGGAGCAAGGACTGGCCACCCACAGGCCAGCTGCCATGTTGCTGGGCACAACATGGCAGCTGCCAGCTGTGGGTGGCTACCCGAGCCCTGGTGGCACCGTCCGGTGGCATAGCACCCCCCCAATGCCCAATCATGGGCTGTAATATAATCCTAACTCCCCGTGATCCAGTGGACCTAACTCCTTGCCCAATCACAGGCTGTAATATAATTTTAACTCCCTGGTGGTCCAGTGGACCTAACTCCTTGCCCAATCATGGGCTGTATTATAATTCTAACTCCCTGGTGGTCCAGCGGACCTAATGTCTTGCCCGATCATGGGCTGTAATATATTTTTAACTGCCTGGTGGTCCAGTGGTACCCATACCCTCCCAAACTGCTCACTCTTCCCGCCAACTCCGCTTCCCCTGGTCTGCAGCAGGCAGCAGCTTAGCAGCTTGGCCACTGCCATGACAGCGCGATAGTATGGTTGTAGCAGCCGCACTGGTTCACGGCGTGAATGGGTGCAGACCGTATTGTACTGAACAGTCCTGTTATAAGTGAATGGATCCATTCACATATCGAATGCGTCACAGTATGTAGCGCACACCCATTGGCCCACTCTGTGGATCAATGGGTGCACAGCCATACTGTATGCTGTCAGTTGGCTGGTGGCCAGGTGGCTTGTGGGTGGGTGCTGCCACCCGCAGATGACCGGATAGCAGGGTGGTGGGAATGAGTGGGCGGTTGGGAGGGGGGACAGGTACCACTGAATCACCAGGAAATTACGAAAATATTACAGCCCATGATCGGGCAAGGCATTAGGTCCACTGGACCACCAGGGAGTTAAAATTATATTACAGCCTGCGATCGGGCTATGGAGGCGTGTTGCCAGTGAGGGGTGGGGGGCGTCGGTCCCCGACGGCTGCAGCCTGGCAGGGCGCCAGGCACAAGTCGCAGGGGATCAGCGCACCTGCATGCAAATGGGGCCATAATGACATGCAAATGGCCCCATTTGCACCTTGCATACATTATGGCCCCATTTGCATGTCCACCACTGAATATCATGGTTGCTGTGCCTAGCGCAATGGCACTTGCCCTGGTGCATCCTCCTGCTCCTCTCTGGCCACTTGCGCTGGTGCAGTGCCACTGTACCATGCGTAATATGGGTGGCCACGGTGCCATATTCAATGGTGCGGAGCCATGGCGCAGCACCATTGAACATCACCCAAACCACGCCCTGGCACATCCCAGTTGCGATGCACCTGGCATCCGCCCTTACCTGGTGCAGTTCTGAATATCCCACCCTCTGTATGATTGTTCACCTACATTTATTCTATGTATGTACTGTATGAACGTCTATGTTTTATTCTGATGTGGAGCCTTTGGAAACGAGTCTATGACTCAAAGGGTTGTAATTCCAATTTCCTAAATAAATAAATAAATAAATAAAAATAGTGGATTTCAGAGGTGTGTCACTGTTGGTCCAATTATGGGCAGTCTGCAGTGGATTTGACAGTGTCAGACCAATCATAAATGAGGATAAGCATGCCACTCTTCTGAGCTTGCTGGTTAGAAACTCTGTGAAGTTGAAAGAAATGAGCCACCCAAATCACAAGGTGATTCCTGTCCAGCCTTTGAGCTGCATGAAACTGCACAGTAAGCACTGCTGATCAGCATCATAATCAGTCAGTGCCTTGTCCCTCTGCAATGCAACTAATGGAGTGCCTCATTTTCAACAAAGAAACTTACCTGCTGTCAATCATCCGGCACAGGGTCATAATGTCGTACGGCAAAATGCCATGCATCTTAATTGCGTTGCGCAATTACATTTACTTGTTTGTTCTGTGGTGGGCTCTCCCCCCCATACCTCCTGTTATGGAGGGGCTGCACCCCCTGGACCCCCCCCACTAAGGAGTCTAACTCCAGGGGGTGGTCCAACATGGAGAGCGCACAGGTCCGGGGTGCATCATAATGCCGTACGCTATTAAGCATATGACATTATGACCCAGTACGCAATCATCCCACTCCCTGCTTCACAAAAAAAGAACCCCCCCAATGCTAATCATCTCCTCTCCAGAAGGAATCCCTATCCATGCTTCTCAAAAAAACAAAAAAAAAGAATGTCAAGAAATACTACATATAACTAGAACTGGGCTGATTTATTGTTTTTAAACCTGTACAAAGAAAATGGTCTCTCACTGTCTGTTGCCAACACTACCCCTGCCACTCTTTCCCTCCCCCCCCCCCCACTCAGCAGTCATCATCCCACACCCTCCGTCTACTGGGGGTCCATCACTGTGATCCTGTCTGGATCAGAGACATGTCTTCACTCTTCAGTGCCAGACCAGGAACAGAGGAACTCAGGTAAGTGTGTTTTGAACTTGTACTCATAACTTGGCCATTCTTTTTAGATTTTTCCCCAAAATTTTCATCATGGCCTTTTTGTGACCCCACTTCATAAACAAGGTAGGTGACAATTTTCAAATTTGGCCCAAAACAGGATTTCACAGTCACTCTGTGAAATCACCTTTCGATGGGATTTGAACATTTTCATCCACTGGGATCATGAGGTGGGGTCATTAGAAGACTATGTTGAACATTTGGGGTCAAAATATTTAAAAAACCTAGAAAATTACAAAGGTACCCTGAAAATTTTCAGCACTCTTAGCTTTTGTAATTTTAAATATTTTGACCACAGATTTTTAACACAACCATTTTTTCACACCTCATCATGAACATAGCAGGTGCCATTTTCTAGTCCTGCCTAAAATGTATTTTCTCACTCTTAGCAAGAAATGACATTGTCCCGGATTCCCCCCTTTTCCCTCACAAAAGACAGAGACCATTGTTTGATGTTGTGCTCAGATTGGCAATTAATTTATTTATACTGTATATCATAATTCCATGTTCCATTGCATCATCTTTTATTATTATATTTCACACAGTTGCATTTATTTGCATCCATAGATCAATCACTGATCATCCCTTTTTCTTTGTCTTTTTGCTCCCCCCAGGTGAAAACCTGCGTGCCTTCTTCTTCTTTTTTTCTGTTAGGTAGCGGTGAAAATTGAGACTGCTTTCCTCCTTCGGCTTCTTCTTCTTTTCATCTTATTCCATTTTCTTTCCCCCATCTCCTCCTCCTCCCTCCCCCCCTTTTTTCCCCTCTCTGACATCCACCATTGGCAGTCCCAAACCATCCTACTGGACACTTCTGTCATCCACCTTTGACAGCCGTAATATACAGTCCCTTTTTGACTATCTTCCCCTCTTGCTCTATATTCCAGGGTGTGTGGGAAGGATCAAAACTCCAGCAAAAGTGGCTGAACCACTCCTGTGCTGCCCATTATGTACCCCCTCTGTTCTATCCCCTGACCCTCCCCTTCCCTCTCCCCTTCCCTTCTGAGCACACCATCTTGATGAAAAGGGAAGGGGTGCACCAGGACAACCAGGTCTGCCCCTTAAAGGACAAACTCCATTGTCCCAGATTCCCCCCTTTTCCCTCACAAAAGACAGAGACCATTGTTTGATGTTGTGCTCAGATTGGCAAATAATTTATTTATATATCATAATTCCATCTTCCATTTCATCATCTTTTATTATTATATTTCTCACAATTGCATTTATTTGCACCCATATATCAATCACTGATCATCCCTCTTTCTTCGTCTTTTTGCTCCCCCCAGGTGAAAACCTGGGTGCCTTCTTCTTCTCTTTTTCTGTTAGGTAACAGTGAAAACCAAGACCACTTTCCTCCTTCAGCTTCTTCTTCTTCTTTTCATCTTATTCCTTTTTCTTTCCTGCCTCCCCTCCTTCCCCTCATTTTTTCCCACTAGCCGGTCTCCAGCTTGCGTTGGACAACTGACTTTCCTCTCAATTTAGGGTATTGTTCTCTCCTACCTCAGAGAACCTCCTTCCCAGTCCTTCTCTCTCCTTTTTTTTTTAATTTCCATTTTTTGCATGCCTCCTCCATGCTTCTATAAAACCCATCATTTCAGTATTAAACATGTCTATGGCTAGATCTGACAGATGCACACCATCCAACCTGTAGAAATCTTCTACCCACTCTTCTACACCCCGCAATATTACCTGTCCTCCCATTTTCCTTATCAATGTCTCTACCCTTCTGTTCATCTTTCTCCAGGCCCTATCCACAGCTCTATGGCTGTGCTCATGTCTCCATACCCTTCTTGGGATCATATCTGACCAGGCAATGTATACCCTAGACCACCACTGTTGTATTGTCTCTAAGTCCCTTTTTACCTGTATGTATGTGTCCACCTGTGGTTTACACCCAAGATCATTACCCCCTAAGTGTATAATAATTAGGTCTGGAATGGGGCACCACTCCTTCAGCTCTTTCAGGGTGGGAAGCAGTTGTGCCCATCTCATCCCCCGGATGCCACGCCAAACCAACCTACATTGTCTCACATCTTGGTACAGTTGTTTTCCCCCAGCCTTTTTCTCAGCTCTCCTTTCTGCCCAATAAATATAACAGTGGCCTCAGATCCAGACTTCCGTGATCCTCCCTCCTCCTATAGGGTTTAAGCAAAAATGAATATCTTATATATGGTCTTAGTTTCCTTTTTCACAATATCATCCTTCCCTGCCCCCCCAATGTGGCTCCAAATCTGTAACAAAAAACACAAGTGATACGTTAATCTCCATACTGCAGTGCTCGAATGTATCTCTTGTAACTGGCAGACTGCCAGCACCCCTTTTCCAAAATATTATTCACCATTTCACCTGCTGCTGCCCACTGTGAGGTGGCCCCTATCTGGAAGGAATGGGATGAGTAATTAGTTGGATCCTCCCCCAAGAATCACATGCCTTTTTTGAGAAAGGCTGTAACTTGGTAACTTGTGACCTTCCTTCCATCTCCATGCACAAATAATCTCCCTGTCCTGTCACATGCTCTGCGGCAAAAGCCCACAAAGCCTTCACTGGGCACACTGCATCCTCTATGTGTTTCTTTAGCGTTACCATGCAGCCTTGCCCCCTTTGATCCGTCTTTGACCTTTTAATAAGGATCTGTATCTCCTTCATTCCCCAGCTTATATCTTCCCATTCCAATCCCCCTTCCTTTTCTTTTCTGCCGTGTCCTACCACTTCGGTCACTCTCGTGGCCCCTGCAAACATTACCACATAAATCGTGTGGAATAGCTGGGCTTCACCTTTCAAGCTGCAGATTGTCAGTAAAACATCCTTTAGTTTTGCAAGCCACTGCTCCCCTATTGGTCTTCTATTATCAACGGCACTATGTTTTAACCTAACCCACCCCTGCATCATTCTTCTAATGAATATTGATTTTGTCGGGTCCTTCCAACCTTTTAGGCTGCAAACTACACTAATCCCTGCCAAATAGACCTCCATCGTAGTGTGGGCTGTTTCTCTTTGCCATTGTTCTACAGTGAACTTCCCTAGTTGCTCTTCTGTGAGTGGCCTACTTACCTCCATGTGGTGTGTTGCTCTGAATGTTTGAAACACTCACCAGGTCCCATCGTAGGCCCTCAGAGTCCGTGGTGCCCATGAACTGAGAAACAATAGTTCTGCTCCTTCTTGCCAACATCCCAGATGTTCATTGGTATGGGCGTTTTGTGTTCCTCTGCTGTTGGTGACAGCTTCCGGGAGTAATCCAGCTACAGATGGGAAAGGCTGTCAGCCAGGATATTGTGTACCCCTTCTATGTGTTTTGCTCTGAATGACATGTTCAATTGCAAGGCCCTTAGCACCAAATGTTGCAAGACCTGCATGACCGTTTCTGATCTGGCTCCCCTGTTGTTTAATACCTCTACTACTGCTCTATTGTCACACCAAAATGTCACTTTTTGATTCTGTAATTCTCCCCCCCCCAACCAGGGTGCAGGCCCAGATGGGCATGATCTCCAATAATGTTATATCTTCTACCTTACTGTCCTTCACCCAGTCTGTAGGCCATGGTTCTGCAAACCATCTGCCCCTCAGATAGCCCCCCATGCCTAGGCCCCCCTGCTGCATCTGTGTAAAGATTAAGGTCTGTGTTATAAACCCATTCCTCCTGCCAGAAAGAGCAGCCATTATATGCCCTGAGGAATACCTCCCATACCTTAAAATCATCCTTGACTCCTTTTGTCATGTCTACATAGTGGTGTGGTCTGGTCACCCCAGCTGTAGCCCTTGCTCACCTTTTAGAAGAAGAAGAAGAAGAATCAGCATTTATGAAGCACTTTTCATACACAGTATCCCAAAGCGCTTTACAAGCAATGCTAGACTGGTAGTGAAGTGACTGAATGTGTGGTGGTGGCCATATCGCACATCATCACCCACACACAGCCTGGATAATTGCATGAACTGGTTTTATGGGAAGGGGAATGTTGGCCAGGACACCAGGAATGTTCCCTGCTCTTTGTGAAGAGTGCCCTGGGTTCTTTTACTTCCACCTGGCCACCCACCAGGACAACACCAGGATGGGCAGAAGGGACCTCAGTTTAACGTCTCATCCGAAGGATGGCACACCCCAACAGTACAGCACCCCCCAGTACTGCACTCGGATGCCAGTGATTTTTAGGTGCAAGTCCAATCCTAGTGTGGGATGAGAACCCACGACCTTCTGGTCCAGAGGCGGATGTGCTACCAAATGAGCCACTCTGACACACTGAAAGCCCTCCCTGGCCCAATAGCCCTGCACGTGAAATTCAGATGTCCCAATACCTGTTTCAGTTGTTCTCTTCTTCTACTGGTATGTATCTGAATCAGTTCCTTCAGTTTTTCCACTTTTTTGTCCAGCAGCCTAAATATTTCCCCCCGAGCATCTATCTCAATACCCAGAAATTCTAACACCTTACTGGGCCATTCTGTTTTCTCCGGTGCCAATGGAACCCCCAGTTCTTTGCACAGCTCTTGAAAGCTGGCCAACATTTTTTCTGTCTCTCTTCTCCCACTGCCTATGAAAAGGAAATCATCCAAATAGTGAATAACTGTTTTGTAACCTGTTTTTTTCTTGAAATATCCACTGTAGACAGGTGCTGAATGCTTTGAATGTCGCACATGCTATAGAACATCCCATGGGCATGGCTTTGTCAAAATAGTACTGTTCCCCAATTTTAAACCCCAACAGGTGCCAATCTTCTCTCCTAACTGGAAGTAATCTGAAAGCAGACTCTAGATCTTTTTTTGCCATCCATGCATCAGCAGTTGCCCGGATGATCCAGACTGCGTCTACTAAAGTGGCATATGTCACTTTACTATATTCCTTGCCAATAAAATCATTCACTGAATTCCCTTCAGAAAAGGATAGGTGGTGAATCACCCTGTATTCCCCCTCCTGTTTCTTGGGGACCAAGTCCAATGGAGAAATCCTCATATTCTGCAATGGGGGGGTATCATATGGTCCTTCTACTCTCCCTGCTGCCTTTTCCTTCTCTATCTTTTGTCTTACAGTTTCTTCTCTCCCTTTTAACGAGCCCAGATTGTTCGCCTCTCTCGCTTGCCTTGGACCCTCACACTGCAATGAAAAGCCTGTGCAAAAACCTATTTTAATCATCTCTGCCGTTTGTCTATTCGGGTATCTGTCCAACCATTCTTTCCATGCCTCTATCCTGATTGGGGTTCCAGCTTCTCTAAATTGCTTCCTTGCCTTCTTTCTTTCTCCTCTGTCATGGTCTCCCCTTCTGCTCAATGTCTGGCCTTGGTGGTCAGTGATTCTGGCTCCCTCTACTTGCATGCCCCCTGCCCCTCTCCCCTCTATTCCATGTCTGCCCTTTATATCCCTGGCCTTCACGAAAAAACTGTTGACCTGATCCTTGCCCCCCAGATCCTTGGGCTCCCTGGACCCATGTTGTCCTGCATCTGCTAGCTGGATGTGATCCCCCGCATTTCAAACATGTGTGCCGAAAGCGGCATTTTGGTCAGGAACAAAAAGTCCTATTGTAAGAACAGCAACACCTCAGTAGTGTGGCTCCTTTTTTCCCCAACTCATCTTCGAGGGTGGACTGATCAGTTACATAGTCTGTCCATAAATCTAGTTGCCTCATGTCCCATCTTACATCCCCATATGTCGCCATTCTCTGCCGAAAGAATTCATTGTAGTATATCCACCCCACACCCCCTTTTGCCTAGGAGTATGCGATGAGTGGGATGCCCAACTCAGGCCTCTTCTCCAATACTATGGCTGAGAATGTGGTGAAACCTACAAACCACCTTGCCCAAGTCTTCCCTTTTGTGAATTTGTCCTCTTCTTTCTTGCCTAACAAAACTACCGCTGCTGTCATTTCACTTTTTCCTATATTCTCTGTTTCCTTGTATTTCACTGCCACTTCCCGGCTTACTAAAGCAAAAATATCCACATACTCTCCCTTCCATGTTTTTTCTTTTGTGGCCAATGGGACGTGTTCCCCAACTCTCATCCCAGGAGCTCCTATCGCCGTTGTTCCTTTTCCCTCTTTCTCTAGTCCTCCTTCTTTTTCTTTTGGCACCTTTTTTCTACCCTAATCTTGGCCAGTGCTGACTCCATCTGGCCCAAACCCCCTGAGCCAAGTGCCAAAACGATTTGGCTTATGTACTTCTTGATGCTGTCATCAACAGAGCCAGGTGCATTACCTGTGGCCTTGTCTGCTCCTTGCTGCCTGCTGTCCTCCTGGTGCCCCAGTATGTTTCCCTCTGGTTGAAGGGTTTGTTGCCCTACTAGTGGCCATGGAGAAACCACTGTGCACTGGGGATCCAGTCTGGGCTCCACTGGGGGAACCTCAACCTGGTCCTGGGGAGGTACTGACGGTACCGGGTCAATTGGTTGTAGAGGTATTGGACAAGCCACCTTGGTAGGTGTCACTATCAGTGGTTGTACCCTGGTTGGGCTGTTTGACTTCTCAGCCAGCCATTTCCCTCTGCCCTCTTTACCCTTCACTGCTTTTCTTTTCTCCCTGGATCTCCCTGGTTCCTCCCCTTCCACCAACTCCCACATTCTATTATAGCCCTGTAGGCATCTTCCTTCAAAGGCCTGCTCTTCTTTGGTGCCATGTTCCTTGCTTCTTGCAAACTGTGAAGACAACTGAAGAAAGAAAAGAAAAATTCCATTATTAAAAGTCTACCTGGGACAGTATCTCAAGTGACCAGGCCCACTTCCCCAGACGCAGATGCCTAACAGCGACAAATGTGCCCTTTTTTTTTTGCCCGTTATACTCCTGGACAATAGATTATTATTGCCCCCAGCCTTATTGCCGGGTGCAGCTGCCCCCCAATTATGACCCTTCCCCCAAGGTCACGATCTCTTTCTGTGACTGAAAACTCTCTCTGCACCTTCTGCTTCGGTTTCTTCTTCTACGCATCCATCCCTGTTCCCCAACATCTTTCTTCTGGGTCTCCTTCCATTGCTTGACCCTCCTGGCATGTGATGTCACGCTGCATGGCCTGGCCCCTCTTTACCAGACCTCTGGCCTGCTCCTGCTCATCCTCGTCTTGTGGCTCCCCCATGTCCTCTTTCTCAAAGGTCAACTGGCTTGTATTCCAGCAAAAAAGAAACTTCATCTGCTTGCCTTTAGGCAACCTTCCCCTGCCCAAGAACATGTCAGCTGCTTGGTTAAAGCCTGCTCCCTTGGAATGTGACGTCACGCCACATGGCTGTTCATCATCCCCATTTGCTAGGCCTTCTGGTAGGCCTCCCATTGTCTTGCTAGCTTTGCAGTATGCGAATATCCCCTTTCTGAAGTGCTAGACTTAGCCCCATTCCTTCCAGGCCCAATCGCCCATCTGCTCACTCTCAGTCTGTTCCCCTTGGCATGTGACATCACACCGCGTGGCCATTCATCACTCCCATCTGCTAAGCCTTTCCATAGGCCTCTCCTTGCTCTCCTAGTTTGCAATGTGCAAGTGCCCCCCTGACGCTCTAGTTTCTGTACATTTTCACCAGGCCGAATTGGCCAGCTGCTAATTTTTTTTGGCCTGCTCCCTTGGCATGTGACATCACGCCACATGGCCGCTTCGTCACCCCTACCTGCTAGGCCTTTCCGTAGGCCTCTCTTTGCTCTACTAACTCACAGCAAGTGACTGGCCCCCCATTTTGAAGTGCTACTTGCTATGTCCCATCGCGTCCCTATACCCCTTCCACCTGGCCAACGCGTAGGCCCCTTCCTGCCTCATGGTTCCTGCAGCGCAGCCACCTGGGGCAGTGAGACTGATGCTGTCTAGCCTATCAGCCTCCTTAATGTGGAAAGCCAGGAGGTACCCCTGTGAATGGGGGGGATGCGATCTCCATTTGGGGATGCAAGCAGTTAGCAGGGAGGTGGGGGGGTTCGTTCCAAGGCCATGCAGTAAAGCTGGCATGTGGAAACCATTCCATGGAGAGCTGCTCAGCTCAGCTATTTGGAAGCATCAATGGAGAGTTTCTCCCCCGATTTTGCCACTTTTTGGGGGCTTCTTAGGGAAAAACGAGTACAAAGAAGTTATGTAGGGAGCTCTGTTGTACCCACTGCCCCAGGGGCGGTCTTCCCATTAAAAAACCTTCGGCGCCCAAACAGCTGAAGTTCCCCCACGATTCCAGTATGAACCTACCACATCCTGTAAGGCCTCAGAACCTGTTTCCATCAATTTTGTGATTCCCCTCAACCAGCAATGTTAAAGGCCAGTGGAGGCCCCAGTCAACCCACCTTGTTACACTCTCAGGCTTTTCCTTACAATCAACCTCAGCTTTTCTAAATGAATGCCCCTTCTCTGGGACAAAAGCACTTTTCCAACAAACTTCACTTATTTGTGCCTCTTTGCCTCGCAATTTTAAAAACCAAGGCATACAACTTCAGTACAGCTGTCAAATTTTCTGTAACCACTAAAAACGCATTCATTTGAACCAGCAATGCTAAAACTTCCCTTCAACAGAAACCTAATGAACCAGTCACATACAATCCAAGGCATACGACCACAGTACAGCTGCAAATTTTTTTTTAATTACTAAAAACACATTCACTGAGGCCAGCAATGTTAAAACATCCCTCAAACAGAAGCCTAATGAAACAGTCACATACAATGCACCTTAAAATGATTTTTTTTGAGTAAAGTAATACAGCTATCATTATATATTATTATTAACTATGTATTTATATATATATTTTTTAAACTTCATTCATTGGAAGCTATCTTACCTACTGTACCTGGTGCACAAACCTCTCCAATTATTCAGCCACTCTGATGTGCTGCAGTTTCAGTTAAATCAAAACTCCAGCAAAAGTGGTCAAACCACTCCTGTGCTGCCCATTATGTACCCCCTTTTGCCCTTCCCCTTCCTGTAGCTTGGGTATTGTTCTATCCCCTGACCCTCCCCTTCCCTCTCCCCTCCCCTTCTGAGCACACCATCTTGATGAAAAGGGAAGGGGTGCACCAGGACAACCTGGTCTGCCCCTTAAAGGACAAACTCCATTTCCACCAGTATTTTATAAAAGGCACCCATCATGTTCAGAAGGAATGTCTATAAAAGACTATGCTGAAAATTTGGGGTCAAAATGTGAAAAAGCAGCTAAGTTATAAAGAATCATTGATCTGTTCCAAAGTTTACTAATAACTTAATTTTTGCAGATTTTTTGCTGTTGTTGTATCACATTTCTGTTGTGTTTCTCTCCTCATGAACATGACAGGTGTCATTTTTAAATCCCCTCACAAACATGTTTTCATGGTTGCACTGCAAAATCACCTTTTGGATGGTATTTTTAAAAATGCCAACTGTCTTCTCATAACGTGAGGTAAAAAAAAACTATGTTGCAAATCTGGGGTCAAAATGTGGAAGCCCCAATGAAAATTGGATACTGCTTCTCAGCTGGCCAGTCCTGGGCAAATACTACCTAAAAATGTGTGAAAACAGAGCAGCACTGAAAATGAGAAATTCTACCTCATCAGGTCTATACTATGGCTGTGTAATAGCTGAATATCATTTTCCAAATACCATGAATAATGGGCTATCTGAATATTCAGAGCTGAATACCAAATAGTCCACTATTCGGCTGGTATTTGGTATTCAGTCATGGGGTCGTTACATGAGAAAAAATCCTTCCCCACCATCCTAATAAGGTCTAAAATAAATATTAATGCCTGGTGTTTAATAGTACATTCCTCCCAGCCAATCGCCAATCCAAAATGAAGAATCTGCACACACACCCCCGCTGAGACCCTCACTCATACCCCTGTCCCCAAATGTATAAAGACAATTTAAAAAAATTCCTCATTTCCCTGGTGTCTAGTGAACCCCCAACCCTGCCAAGTAGTGCCCCATGTTCTGTTTCCCCTATGTCCCCTAGCAGCAACGGACACAGACCCCCGCTCACCTCCACAGCTGGCAGCCTGGCTGAGCATTCAATGAATGAGTGCATGGTTGTACAAGGACACGCCCATTCATTAGATTCAGCCAGCCCTCACACTGCTGCTTGTACCTCTACCAGAGGGGATAGAGGGGAAGAGGGAGCTGCTCTGATCACCAGCGGGGGGGATGGAGGAATGGTTTTGTGGACCCTAGGGGGAGCAGCTCTCCCCTTCCCTCCATCTCCTCTGGTAGTGGTAGCTAGTGTGAGAGCTGGCTGAATCTGTCAGTGACTAAGCATGTGCTTGTACAAGCATGTGCTCATTCATTGAAAGCTCAGTTGGGCTGCTGGCTGCAGAAGTGAGCAGAGGGTTGTGCCAGTGGCCTGCTTGGGATTGTGGGGGGGGGCAGGTTGGGGAACTACTTGACAGGGTGGGGGTCCACTAGATACCAGGGACATGAAGGAATTTTTAATTTTTTTATACATTTGGGGACTGGGGTATAGGTGAGAGTCTCGATGGTGGGGGTGTGGATCCTTCATTTTGGACTGGTGATCAGCCCGGGGGGTGGTGTCAGACCACTAGACACACCAGAGATAAAATATTTATTTTAGTGCTGGCCGGGGGGGTGCTCTTTTATTTTTAACTACCCCCCTTTCAGCCCACTTGAATAACAAATACTGAATTGTATAGCTCCAAATACCAAACATTCGGCTTAATATGTGTGAATTGGTGTGTGCACAGCCCTAGTCTATACTGCGTAAATATATAGTAAAACAGTGTAAAAGCAGGACCCCTGTACAGCACCGCACCTACTGGACTGTGCACATATGCTGCTATGTCCTGGGAAAAATGCATTGCAAAAGCTGGCCCCACTAAAAATGTAACTTGCCTTTCAGTTGGTCTATCCTGGGTAAATACATTATATAAATGGGTAAAAGCAGGCCCCCATTGAAAATGAGATATTGCATCTTGACTGCACTATTGTGGGTAAATACTGTGTAAAAACTGAGGAAAACAGGATCAAACTGAAAACAAGAAAGCATCAGAGCTGTGCTATCCTGGGTAAATACAATACAAATATGTGTCAAAGCAGGACTGCACTGAAAATGAGATATTGCATCTTGACTGCACTATTGTGGGTAAATACTGTGTAAAAACTGAGGAAAACAGGATCAAACTGAAAACAAGAAAGCATCAGAGCTGTGCCATCCTGGGTAAATACAATACAAATATGTGTCAAAGCAGGACTGCACTGAAAATGAGATATTGCTATCCTGAGTAAATACATCACAAAACTGTGTAAAAACAGGACCCTCTGCAGAACCCCATTGAAAAGATGTTGCAGCTAAAATAATAATAATACATTTATTTATAAAGCACAATTCAAACAATTACCAAAGCACTGTACAGAGTTAAAAACATAAATAAAACAATAAAATATATGAAATAGATCAATAAAATAACATTTCAGATTCAAATATATTAGTCTCCAAAAGCACGGCTAAATAAATACGTTTTTAAGGCCATCTTGCAGCTCTCCAGGGTCAGGCACTCTCTAATCCAATGAGGTAGAGAATTCCACAGGGTCGCGGCTGCATAACTAAAAGCTCTTGCACCAGATGTTTTCAGTCAAACCCTGGGAACTTCTAGCAATCCCTCATCAGCTGAGCAAAGGGGTCAGAGGGGGCAGTAAGGAACCAGGAGCTCTTGCAGGTAGACAGGCCCTGACCGTGTAGGGCCTTATAGGTCAATAAACTGATCTTGAAGGTGATCTGCCACTGAACAGGCAGCTAGTACAGTTTGTGCAGCACAGGGGTTATAAGACTGGTCCAGGAAACCCCTGCCAGCAACCTGGCCACAGCGTTCTGCACCAGCTAAAAGCAGCAGATAGCAACTCCCGGAAACCCTAGGTATAGGGAGTTACAGTAGTCAAGAAGAGAGGTCATGAAGGTGTGAATCAACATTGGAAGATAGTGAGACAGAACAAGGTGCTTAATCCGGGCAATGTTCCTCAGATGGTAAAAAGAGGATTTGACTACCGCCGGCACCTGCAAACAGAGTGTCAGCCCTTCATCAAATATCATTCCCATATTCCGCACCTAGACAGAGAACATTAGCTGGCTATCCCCAAGCCAAAGCCCGGAGGCAGACCAAGCTCCCATCCTCTCTATCCCATGACCTGGATCCACCACCAACACCTCAGTTATTTCAGGGTTCAACCTTAGCCAGCTGGTCCGCATCCAGTCCTGGAGCTCCATGAGGCAGCTATTGAAAACAGAGAGTGCACTATCCTGGTTGGGGGTAAAAGTAGAGCTGGATGTCATCTGCATAACAGTGAAACCACAGCCTGTACCATCTTACAATGTCTCCCAATGGCAGCAAATACACAGTGAACAACATAGAGGATAGCACAGACCCCTAAGGAACCCCACATGGCAGAGATAATGAGGTCGAGGAATAAATCCCCAACACCACTCTCTGAGTTCTGCCAGTGAGGAAAGATCTAAACCAACTGAGAACTGTACCTGACAGTCCACAGATGTCTCTCAGGCACTCAAGCAGCCCCCATGGTCCATGGTGTCAAAGGCTGACAAGAGATCAAGAGGTACCAAGATTGAACAACACTTCTGATCTCTAGCAATCAGGAGATCATTGAGCACCCGAACCAGGGCAGTCTCCATACTATGCTTCTTCCGAAAACCAGACTGGAGGGAATCATAGATGTCATGGATGGTCAAATGGTTATCCAACTGAGGAGCAACTACTTTCTGTATCACCTTCCCAATAAAGGAAAGGTTAGAGATTGGCCTGTAGTTAACAGAGCAGTCTGGGTCCAGAGAAGATTTTTTAAGGAGCGGTGTAACCACTGCCTCCTTTAGGGAGTTCAGAAACTCACCTAACTCTAAGGAACACCAGACTATCTCTGTCAAGACAGGGCCGATAACATCTACACACTCCAAAATGAGGCATGTAGGGCCCAGGTCAAGACTACAGCTAGTAGGCTGCATACTTTGGACAATCCGCACAACATCATTGATTGCCATCTGGTCAAAGTGATCCCAGAATGACCAAGGTGTAGTGACCATACACCGACCACTGCAACCCCCCATAGAGTATGCTGAATTAATCTCAGCTCTGATGTCGGCCATCCAATTGGCAAAGAATAGAATGAACTCATTACACTTATCTTGTGGAAATGCTCTCCGAACCTGAAGACAGGCTGGATTGCACAATCTGTCGACGGCTCAGAAGAGCTGAGCCAGTCGAGTCTGAGCCACAGCAATCTCCCCGGACAGGAACTCTGCCTTCTTATGGGAGATTGTTGATTGATAGATTCGATAATGTTCCATCAATCTAAGGCGGTCAACATCAAGGGCGGATCTCCACCAGCAACTCTCTAGGCTTCACCCCCACACGTCTCTACTCCCTCAAAGCCCCATCAAACCAAGGGGACCGAGGGCAGAGAGTGAGGGGGCAAACACGGACAGGAGCAATGGAATCTAGAGCATCCCCTACGGTCCTATAATAGACCTGGAATAGATGCTCTGGGCCTACGCTAACATCTGTACATCCTGATATGTCAAGCACCGCCAAGAGACAGGTGGTAGTAACCACCCTCAAAGGGCGGTATCTGACCATCTCCACAGGGGCAGGCCTATAAGGGGGAGCTTGGAAATTGAATCTTACAGTGCAATGGTCAGACCATTCTACCGGTTCCACCACAAGGTTGGTGGCTTCCATTCCCAGGAGGAAAACCTGATCGAGTGAGTGGCCATGAACATGGGTAGCAGAGTCAACAACCTGTGTGAAGCCCAACATATTCATAAGTTGAAGGAAGTCCTGACCAAAGTGCAAGAGTTCATTATCGAACCAGGCGTTGAAGTCACCCAGCACCATCAACCTGGGTGACTCCAACACCATGTCAGTGATGAAGTCTGCGACTTCCTGCAGGAACAAACCTTCACCCCTGGTTGGACGGTAGATGAGAATGAACCTGCACCCCACACCTGCAGTCATAGTACACTCAATCGATCTGGGACCCTCAAATGGAACCTCTGCAAGGCCCAATTCCATTATAAAACAGATAGCTACACCCCCACCCCTGCAGTCCAATCTCGGGTGGTGTATCATCGAGAACCCAGTTGGAATAGCCACCTCCAGAATCGGACTGACATTTCCATCCAGCCAGGTCTTGGTGATGCATGCCAGGTCAGCTGTTCCAACAAGATCAGCTATAATAGCTGTCTTGTTCTTTATAGACCTGGCATTGCACACCATTCAAGATGGATGGGATTCTGGAGCCATCCAAGCTACCAGCCCTGAAATACAGGAGCCCTTGGGTATGGGAACCAGATAAGATGGACCACGATCTGGGACCCATTTTGCCCCAGGGCATCTCTTGGGCTTAACTACCTGAATTCAGCCCCCTCACTCTCTCCGCCCCCAAGGTTCAGAGCCCCTGACCCTCCTCCTTTTATTCATGATTCCAAAGGCCCTACGCTGCCCATAAACCACAGCTGGGAGTGGGGGGGCAATTAAAGGGCCGGAGGCCCCAGAGCTCGAAGGAGGAGTCACACCTGACCAGGAGAGCCAAATGCCAGAACATCCTATCAAAGTCGGAAACCCAAAACTAAACACCATACAATGCAAAAAAAAATAACAAAACCCCAATTCTCAATCAGAAGAAAACCCCAAATAATTAAAACAATAATAAAACAACAAAACCACTTGTAAAGTTGCAGAGATCAAAAGGACCAAGCAAACAAATCAAGGAGGAGGAGCAGCCAGTCACAGATCAAATGCAAATAATGACCAGAAAGCTCACACCAGTCCAGATAAAACAGAAGACTTCAGATTCATCACTGTCTCTCACACAGTGAGTAAAAGAGAAGTCAACAATAACTTAAAAGTTTGGAAATTGCATGGTAGGGTACTCTCACCACCCTCCAAGGAGAGCTGTACCTAAAAAAGTCAATAGGGTACTCTCACCACCCTCCAAGGAGAGCTGTACCTAAAAAAGTCAAACAAGATGGTCCATGAGTAGATAAGCAAGCAGCAGAGAAGCACCATGATGGGAAAGATGTCATGGAAAAGAACGATGACAAACAAATTCAGTAGATCCAATAAGACCGAATCCCTGGTCGGACGTATCCAGACTCAAAATCCATAGTCTTGACACTCCAACCTCCAACGGGGAGTTTTCTAGTAACACCAATGAACAGAGGTCCAAAGTCTGTAACCGCCCCACCAGGAGGTCCACTACTCCCCCCTAGGCCTGAGACCAGTGGCTGCAGATGTCCGGCGAGTCAGCCCTCAGGCTAAACCCCTCCAGGCAGCTTAGGGCAACACTGTGCTCCCGCGCCGACTTCTCAGTGGCAAGACATCGGGCGTTTCTGCCCCAGACCAAAGCCTAGAGTGGGGTAGAGGACCCCTAAACAGGTGACTTTAGGCCTCACTCTTTTGGATCATAGCAGATCGTGTGAAAAAAGATTCCTCGAGGTAGTCGAAGTGGAAGCTGACAAGCTGATGAACAAATGTACTCACAAGTACGAAAATTCGCAAATTCATCAAACCATCGGTTCAATCCAATCCAAAGGTCCAAGCCAAGAGAAACCACAGGATCCAGAACTCCTCATCTCCTGCCCCAACTCCCACAGAGAGATGCTAGACTGAGCAGCCACGGTGTAAAATCCAATCGTATGACAATGCTCTGACAGGTTCAGGTTGTTCACTTCTCGAGTTGCTCACACTCCAAAGATTCTCCGCAGCCCCAAGTTCTAAAAAGAATTCAGGAAAACTTCAGCACACTGCTGAACAGGCAAAGTATGATAAAAGAAAATGAAATGAAAAACAAACTAAATAAAACAACTAAAAAGGATAAAATAAACCAAATCCAGTTAGCAAGTTTTTAGCTCATGCTAACAGACTAAACTAATGGACTAACAGACGGCAGACCCAATGTGGTCACCATCTTGAAAATCTGCTCTAGAAGAATACATAGTAAAAGCAGGACCACATTAAAAATGAGATATCACATCTCGCCTCTACTATCCTGAATAAATGCAGTATAAAACTGTGTAAAATAAGGACCCAATTACAAATTACGTATTACATCTCACCTGGTCTATCATGGGTAAACATATAGTAAAAATGTGTACTAGCATGACCCAGTATAACAGCAATGCAAGTGGTGAACATTTGGCATTGATAAATACCCAACACCAGAAACTGAAATGTACATTGGGGCCCGGATATTCAAAAGGGTTGCACATGGCGCAACAGTGTTACACCATGAGCAACCCAGTGATGCGCGATATTCAAATGGGGATTGTGCCTGGCACAAATCCCGATGTGCTGGAGTGCATCAGTAATGAATGCGGCACAGATGGGGGGGGCATGCCCATGCATACTCTGCACATCCTGATATTCAGCCCAGGATGTGCAGAGTCCATGCATGCGCAACCCCTACTTGCACCGCACACAGGTGAGCCCCCCAAAAAAGGAACAACGGCTGGCCACCCACAGTTGAGCTGCCATATTGCAGGGTGCAACACGGCAGCTGCCACCTGTGGGTGGCCACCCGAGCTCTGGCTGCACCTGGCGGCACCCCCCCATGCCCGATTGTGGGCATACATAGAAAAATGAACCTCCAAAATCCCTGGTGGTCCAGTGGACCACTTGCAGCCCGATCGCGGGCTACAGTTAAAATAAAAGAGATCCTATATCCCTGGCGGTCCAGTGGACTGCTGTCAGTCCGATCATGGGCATTTGTAATATAAAAGAAACTCCTATATATCTCTGGTGGTCCAGTGGACCACTGTCAGCCTGATTGTGTGATTAGGTATAAAGAAAATAACATCTTATATCCCTGGTGGTCCAGTGGACTGCTCGCAGCCCAATCGCAGGCTTAAGTATTGATAAAATAAAGTCAAATATCCCAGGTGGTCCAGTGGACCACTCGCAGCCCTATCCCGGGCTTAAGTATTGATAAAATAAAGTCAAAATCCCTGGTGGTACAGTGGACTGCTCTCAGCCCGATCCCGGGCTTAAGTATTCATAAAATAAAGTCCTATATCCCTGGTGGTCCAGTGGACCGCTGTCATCCTAATTGCGGGCATTTGTATTAAAAAGAAATGATGTCCAATATCCCTGGTGGTGTAGTGGTAACCCCCTCCCCACCTGCCCACTGAGCCCCACCGTCCACCCCAGTCAGCAGAGGATGGCAGCACCTCACCTGCCTGCTGTTGGCGCTTCAACGACTGACACCATAGGTAGGGCTGTATGCCCATTGGTCCACAGCATGAGCCAATGGGCATGCAGCTCAGAGTCATTACACATTCCAGTGTGTGAATGGATCCATTCACATATCTGAATGTGTAGTACGGCATAGCTGCACGCCCATTGGCTCACACTGTGGAACAATGGGCGTACAGCCCCACCGACTGTGTCAGTGTGTGGGCGGTAAGGCAGGTGGTGCAGGCCCGCCCACCGCTGACTGGGGTGAGCGGGTGGTGAGGATCAGTGGGCTGGTGGGGAGGGGGTCCACTGGACCACCAGGGATGATGGGTTTCTTCTAATTCTACTTCAGCCTGTGGTCAGGCAGACAGGTCCACTGGACCACCAGGGATGATAGGAATTTTATTTTATTCACTGAAGCCCGTGATCGGGCAGACAAGTCCACTGGACCACCAGGGATAATAGGAATTTTATTTTATTCACTGAAGCCCGCAATCGGGCAGACAGGTCCACTGGGCCACCAGGGATAATAGGAATTTTATTTTATTCACTGAAGCCCGCAATCGGGCGGGCAGCAGTGCAATGGACCACCAGGGATATTGGAATTATCATTTATTCTACTTCAGCCCATGATAGGGCAGGCAGCAGTCCACTGGACCACCAGGGATTTTGGAGTTCTCTTTTATTTACTTAGCCCGCGTTCGAGCGGGCAGGTCCACTGGACCACCAGGGATTTTGAAGTTCTCTTTTTCTACTGATGCCTGCAATTGGGCATGGGGGGCTGCCACCACAGAGGTGCAGCTGGAGCTCGGGTGGCCACCCACAGGTGGCAGCTGCCGTGTTGCGCCCTGCAATGTGGTAGCTCACCTGAGGGTGGCCAGCCCTTGCTCCTCTTTTTTGGCGTAACTTTGTGCTGGCACGGGTAGGGGTTGCACATGCATGGCTCTGCACATCCCAGGCTGAATATTGGGCTGTGCAGAGTATGCAAGGGCAAGCCCCCCCACCTGCGCCTGCATACATTATTGATGCGCTCTGGCGCATCTGGATTTGTGATGCGCACTTTCCCCTTTCGAATATCACGCCAGGGCACATCAGTGGGTGCGCATGGTGCAACAGTGTTGAGCCATGTGCAACCCTTTTGAATATCTGGGCCCATGACTACACAACCCTTAAAGAAACACACACCATAAATAAGTGAAGCTAAAATGAATGCTACTGAGATGCCCTTGTAACAAAACAATTCACAACTAACATACCCAAGGATGAAACACTGCATCAAGATTATAAAACAGTTCATACAGTGGTGCCAGACAGTATGCAATGCAGTATCTTGCAAAATTACTGCAAAATCCTACCATATGCTGCAATGAGCAGTGAAATTTCATGACAATTAAGCCCTCTAGTCATCCAATATTTTGTTGCATGTTATTTACTGCAAAGTATTGAATTGCATCTTGTCTTGCTCCACTGTATATTATTGATATATAATACAATTCCAGAGAAGGTGGTGACATAGACTTCATAGACAATGACATACAGTTGTCTCTCTTTATTCGGTGGGCTCAAATATTGTTCTCCCCAAGTAAGCCTTTTACTTCTTGCAGCACTGGTAATAGTACTACTACTACTAATCCCATTAGCAGTACTACTACTACAAATGTCACCACCTATTCCATCTGTACGTTCACTGTCACATCCTGTTGTGCAGTACTAGGGGGGCATAAGAGCATACATGCTTTGTGCAGGAAGCAGCAGACACCACCACCAGTGCTCCCACTGCTACCACTATGGCTACTGCATCCACAACCAGTGTACTTCCCATCACCACCAGTGCCATTCTTGCAGCAGTCACCCTTTCAGTTGTCACCATTACTGCAGCCACTGCTACCACTGTTCCTATGCCCATGGCCAAAGCACCTTCTACCCCATGTCTGTGACCATGAACACCCTCTAGTGCTGACCCAATGCAATGCTTGATATTATTTTCAGAGTGCTATGTGTGTGGTGTGGTGGATCAAGTGTGCCGCATGAAGCTTGTGTTGCATTAGTGAGAGTTCTAAGTTGCTGGCTGAAGTGTCATTGAGATGTATATGGTATACCAGGTTCAATGGGTGATTAATGGTGTTGCTGAAGTGCTTTTTTAAAGTTTCTTTAAAAAAACACGTTTTCTGGCCGAATATCGAATACTGAATAATGAATACCAAATACTTGGGACCTGAATACCGAATATTTGGGAAAAGGTATTTGCACAGCCCTACTGTTCATGTGGTGGGGTCACACAAAGCTCATGTTGAAAACTTGGAGTAAAAATACCAAGAAATGCCCAGGGCATTAGGGTTTTTGACCATACTGCCCTCCCCTGTAGGGACTGACAGGTGTCAGGGATGTGAGTTGGGGTTGTCGACAGTAATGCTCATGCCATTCCATCCCCACTCCCACCCTGCAGCCAGTGACAGGCATCGATGTGCACCTTGGACCCTTTTTATTTTATTTATTTAGTTTTTGTTGACTGGGTAAGTGCACTAGACATATCCTGCCTATTTTCAGGCACGACCTGGGGGAAGGGGATACAGATGAATACCAACTGACCTTAAATCAGATTAAGCTGTTGGTGGTATTTTTTAGTGAATGAGGGAAATTTGGCCAGGACACCGGGGAAATTCCCCTACTCTTGTGGTAGAGGGTGCTGCTGCTATGGAGGAAGGAGTTTCAGAAGCTCATTCTGCTGGTGTACCTGTGGGAGAGAAGGTCTCCCAGCCCACAGGGCCAGCGCAGGAGACCAAGACCGATATTGCTGCACTGATGGAAATTGAGACTTCTGAGGCTACAGTGGTTAAAGACATAGTAAGTGCTCCTCAAGGCCTTTTTGCATCTAATGAAGTCTGGCTAGACCACATGTTAAGGCAAAATAAATCATTGCAGTATGGAGGTTCAGAAAGCGCTAATATGGAACAGACTGTAGATACAACTATTGACTATAATACTACTCAGCCTGACATGATAGATCCTGAAGTTTTACAAGATGCTGTGAAAGTTATTCAGGATGTTTTGGTTTTGGAAAATGCAGATACTGTTGCAGTGCAGAGTCGGGTGACTCAGCCCTGTGACGTAGGAGCATCAAAAGAATTCTTGCGGCCTGAGTCAGTTTCGGTGGAAGAGAAACTGACAGCTGCACTGGGGCCTGTAACAACGGACACGTCTTTACCTTTACGATTGGACTCTGCTGACACTGTGAGTACTGAGTTGCATACTGCACAATGAATTCACTGCAATTCAGCTAATACTCCTGGATTGAGGAAGGGAAGAGCTGGCGATACTACTACTGTGCCAAACAGCGGGAAGTCCCCAACATCTTTTGAGTGTTCCTTGTTGAATGCTGGGTGGAAACAGGGGGCTGCTGGAATTTGGGTTCCAGACCTGGCTCACAGCCTGATTCCAGGACAATCTTCCCCAACCAATGCCGAACGGTCTTGTCCTAAAGACATTACTAGTACGAAACTGGCTACTGGGTCTGAACAGTCTGCTGTTAGAAGTGTTTCAGAATGGCCTATTGAAACTGGCCCTCCTCATCACATGGAATAATCCTCCTCAGAGTCAGAGGGTGAAGCAGTAAAACTTGCTAAGTGGGGAGATACTGAGGAAGAAGAGAGTGAAATACCTAGTGACAAACCTAATTATCAGGAACGTTCAAAAACTGCATGGGAGCCCTTTCAGAAGAAGGATCCATTTTCAGGTTGCCCCCCTGCAAAGATGTAAGGCAGTTTGATTAGAATATCTTGGGGGGTTAGAGGTGGCCCCTGATCATATTTTTGTGAGACATAATTTATTGAAAAGGTCACTGTTTTTTTCTCTACTGAAATTCATGCTTTGATTCATGTTTCAAGGCCAGCACTGTATGATGTAAGTTTTACTTCTCCACAGGGACCAGACCATTTTTTGGACTAAATATGATACCCTGAAATTTACTGAATTATGGTTGCCTTTCAAAGCCATACCCTTAACTAAGCCTTCTATTAACATGTGACAGTTTTATTTCGGAATTAATCTGTGTCTATTCATGATATTGTTTATTGGTTGCAAAGGAAATGTGATGTGCTTGATAATCCACAGACAATATTTGATGATGAATGTATTTGGAATGGGGGTTGGATATTGAAAGTCTGATTAAGAAACAATAGCTGAGGCCCAGTACACCTCCCTAATAGTCTCTTTTTAGGCAATGAGAGGGGTCATTGTTTCTATCCAGGACAGCCAAGGGCATGCTATAAGTGTGGGGCCTATACTCATTTCAGCGGAATCTGTGATAGATTGAAGTGTAATTTGTGTTTGGCCTTTGGGCATCATAGTTCCTACTGTAAAGAAGAGCTACAGTGTAACTTGTGTGATGATACTGGCCATGCTTACAGGTCCTGTCCCCGGGCTACTCAAAACTGCACTGACCGTAAACATCAAGATCTGATAATCCAGGAAGCTCAAAAGAAGGAAATGATAAAAAGGAGAAATCTTACTAATAGATCTTCCCCTGAACACACAAACACCCCCCCCACCTCCCCCACCCTTGTCAGAGATGATGGTCATTCATACATGAAACTCCTTTACATCCCACAGAACCACCCTTACCTTTAGACCCTGACAATCCATAATAGATACAGCAATGGCACTTGAGGAAGCAATTGTTGTTGAAATTCCCCCCCAGGATGGTTAAGAGTACAGTTAAAAAGAGAAGTACGAAACAAACCAGGCCGAGGTCGAAAGTAGCGAAGGCATGTGTACCAGAGGAGGAAGAAATACTATTAACCAATAAATTTAAAATTTTGGCAAAAACTAAGATAGACTCAGAACAAAGAGGGGACTCAGAGGCCTCTCTAGCTCCCCACTCTTCAGAATCTGAAGGGGGAACAGCTGGAATTAGGGGCAGTTGAGGACAGAAAAAAAAACGGGTAGTGACTAAAGTGAGGAGAAGTTCTAGGCTGAGGAAACCACCTTAAACACTTTATGTCCCCTTCTTCTTCAAGGCATTTTTCAAGGTTGAGTATTGCAACAATAAATGTCAATAGTATTAAGAATGCTAAACAGAGATTGCTTACACTTCACAGCCTTGAAAGATTTGAGCTGTGATATCTGCCTACTACAAGACACAAGGTTAAACACAATTTCCTTGGTCAGATCAGCACAACAATTGTGGTGTTGGGGCCCTTCTTTTTTTCCTTTGGAACTGAGATTTGTGATGGGGTAGGTATTTTATTTTGGGGGGATGGGTTTAGAGTTTTGAGGCTGGTAGAAATTTAATTGGGAAGGGCATAACTATTAGATTTCACATATAAGGGGATAGGGTGGAGATTGATAAATATCTATGCCCCTCTTACAAAAAAAAATGGATTCTTCTATACCAGGAAATTAAACCTTATTTAGTTACAACTAAGAGTGTTCTTTGGGGAGGTGATTTTAATTGTGTGGTGGACAGGAGAGATAGAGGTGCAGCTACTAGGAAAATGTATTGTGATTCAAACTGTCTTAATGAGATTATTGCACAGAGTAGTTTGCAGGATTCCTTTAGAACTCTTCATGGGGGCATACCTATTTTAGAGGAGCACTATCTACCAGAATTGATTTTCTATTTAGAAAGAAAAATGTGAGCATATTTAAGGCAGCAACGATTCCCTTAGAGACCTCAGATCATGTAATTTTACATGTAATAATAGAAAATATGATAGGACCTCAGTATGGACAAAGATACTGGAAGTTGAATACAGAAGTATTGAAGGAGAAACAAGTGAGGGTGAAGATAACTGATTTTATTAAAGCAAGGATGACAGTGGCAGTTCTGGCTGTGAATATCAGCACCAGGTGGGAGGAGACGAAATGGGGTTTGAAAATGTTGTTTCAATCTCACTGTACAACAACCAGACAAAGTCAGTATAAAGAATACCTCAAACTCTGATTACAACTGAGTAAACTTTATTCAGTAATCAATATTCAGCACATCAGTTTAACTTCTCAAGTGTTTCACCTTAAGAAAGCTATGTCGAGCCTACAATATTCCAGGGCAACGGCAATGTTAAATGAACACTTGATCTGCTCTCCTGGGAAAACAGGATTTGGGGATGCCTTTAAAGGCTGCTCACAGAAAGCATCAGAAAAGTTTATGGAGTCTGTTACAGGTGCTGATGGTATTACAGTATCAGATGGGCCAACAATCTTGCACGCAGTAAAACAATACTTGTCAGACATGTATGAATCCTCCCCATTAATGAGAATGTTGTAACTGAATTCTTGAATTCGATTGATGTCCCCAGTACACCTTTTGCATTTTTAAGAGGCCTTACTAGGTTTATCACAGATGCAGAAACTGGGATGGTTATTGGACATGTTAAAAAGAATACAGCCCCAGGTATTGATGGTCTACCATCAGAATTCTATGATACATTTAGTGACTTAGTAAAACCCATTTTAATGGTGGTGTTTAATAAGGTGTTACATGGTTTACAGTAGGACTTGCATTTCTGTATTGCTGTCCAGATATTAGTATTTAAACATGGTGACAGGTCAGTTTTTGATAATAGTGGTGGGCGAAGTGGCCCCAATTCGCTCCATGAAGTGATCCGCGGTGAAGGTGAATTGCAGAGTGCTCCTAGCGTGAAGCGGAGTACTGCGTTACAAATGGGTAGCGAAGTCCATTGAAACAATGACTTCACGTTACTCCGTCCTTCCCAAACCACTACTCCACTAATCTTAGTGAAGTACATTGAAAACAATGTACTTTGCCTTACTTTGCCTTGTTTTTAAGCTCCAAAGGCGAATTTTGCAGTGTTTCATGGGATTTCAGGTCACATGGGCTCTAGATTGCTCTGCACAGCCTCAGTTTGGGGTAGTGTGTGTAAGGAAGCTGTAGGAGACAATCTGTTCTGAGAGCTCTCTGCAATTCAAACCTTCAAAAAGCTGTTAAAAAAGCCTTTTCGAGTAATTTATTTTTTACTGAAACTTTAGTTCATCGATTATAAGAAATCATCCTGTGCTCATATCATCAAGCGTTTATTGTTTGTGTATGGATTTTGAATGTTAATGTACAACATTCAATCTGTGTACTGACATACAGTGGAAGTGTGCTTTGGGGAGGGGTGTATCTGTGGTGTAGGTAAATTAACTTGGAGAAAAAGACAGTTCTTTCTATTTTGGTGATATTTTTCTTGTTTAACTATGTTAAGCTACACACAGTAATATTTTCAATATTTCTTGCTATTTTTTGCTGATTGTTGTGGTGCAGCAGGGCATAATTTTAGTTTGTTTAAAATATGTGGTTATATTATTGAAGTTTTCAATTTGCTATGCATTACTTAGTGTGTGTGTGAGTATGTGTGTGATGGGTGTCATCAAATCAGATACCTTTTATTGTGCCACATAATAATTTCAGCAATGTGAAGCTGCTATCCACTGCAGCTGTGTGATTTTTGTACTTCTTTTTGGTATCTTTATTGATACTAGTACTAGTGACTGTTACTGCAGAAGTACAGTACACTGCCCCTCCCCACGCGGCCTGCCCCAGCCAGTAAAGGTATCCTTTTCCAGATTTGAATTTCTGATGGTGAGCACTGGTTAGGTGTTGTGCATTTGTGTCTGCATCTCTTCAGTGCACAGCGCAATCTTAATCTGTCTGTGCATTTGCATCTCTTTAGGGCCCAATCTCCATCTGTAATTTAAGTCACAGTTGTTTCTTTGGCTTCCCTTCAGAGTACTGGACAGGTGTAGTGCTTAATTCAGCATGAACATTGTACTCATTAATATGCATTTTTAAGTCAGGACCATCATCATGAGTCACTCGTGATACAAATCACGTTCTTCATCATCACAGTCACAAATGCAGTCACAAATCACGATTCACAATCATTCACGTTACGAATCACATTAATTATTTTTCTAGATACTTGGATGTATTGTAAGCTTATTTTGTAGTATCTCTCCAGGCTTCACCACTCCACCATTGTACTCATTGATATGTGTTTTTAAGTCTGGGAGTTTTAAACTACAGCTCATCAGGGAAGTACAGCCATAGGTGGTAAGCATTCACATTTCTTCATCATCACACTCACAAATGCAGTCACAAATCAAGATTCACGAGCATTCACGTTATGAATCACAACATTATTTTTTTTTCTAGTTACTTGGATGTATCGTAAGCCTGTTTTGTAGAATCTCTCCAGGCTTCACCACCCCACCATTGTACTCATTGATACGTGTTTTTAAGTCTGGGAGTTTTAAGCTACAGCTCATCGGGGCCCGGGGAAGTACAGACATAGGCATTCGCATTTCTTCATCATCATCATGGTCACAAATGCAGTCACAAATCATGATTTATGATCACAACATGAATCACAACTTAAATTTGTTTTAATAGTTACTTGGATGTATTGTATGCCTGCTGGTCATGGTGCTGAACAGGGATGGGATCCACACCTGGGCCTGGGGGAGTAGACACATCCTGCTCCAGATGACCTGGTGCTGGACTTGGTAGTGGTATTGGTTGAACTGCCTCAGAGTCAGGACAGGAGGTGGTGCTGGTCCTGCTTCAGGGGGGCACTCACTAGTTTTGAGCGGTCCAACAGGAATGGGTGCCCATGTCCTCCACACATGCACCTGGTATGATGCTTACCACTACCACACTCTCCCAAAGCTGCCCCATCCCAGACATTCCCTCACCCTGGTCCATCTCTCCTACTGAGCTCCCTCAGTCCGAGCAATGACTACTCACACTGTCACTCAACACACACACACACACACACACACACACACAGTCACACAGACACAGACAAACAACTAACTACTTATAAAGGTAAGAAAAATAAAATTTACAGAAAGAACAAATTAAGTAAAAAAGAGTACAGAAAAGACAAAAAAATGTAGCTTTTAAAAATGCTGTTGGGTCTAAATCAAAGTTTAAATCTCCTCCTCACTCTGATCTAAAAGTATCAGCAGTCACAAAACACACTACTCTCTCTCCATTTGCACAGGAGAAAGTAAACGTGTCTGCTTGTATGACTCACTTTCTTCCTGCCTAGCTAAAGGGCATGTGACTTACAGTACTGTAAGCCATGTGATGTGTGGGGGCTACCAAATCTGAAACACCAAGTGGATCACTTAGAATCCTAATGAGGAATGTGAAGTCCATTAAAAACAATGACCTAGCCTTACTTTGCATTGCCATTCCACCTTAACGCGAAGTGGTAATGACAAGGTGAAGTGAGCACTTTGCATTGCCCACTCCACATAGTGGAGTGGCAACGCGAAGTGCCCACTTCGCGCTCACTTCACCGGTGAAATTTAAATTTGCTGCATCTCTACTTGATAACTGGAGATCCTTAAGTTTATTAAATACGGATTACAAAATATTAATGAAAATATTGCATAACTGTTTAATCAGTATAGCAATGGTACTTATTACAACAACGCAAACCTGTACAGTACCAGAATGTTCAATTCAACATAATTTATTATTACTTCGAGAAATTGTAGAACAGGGTGAAGATGGGGCATTACAGGGATATATTATGTCTTTAGATCAAGAAAAAGCCTTTGATCGAGTGCCTCATCAGTTTATTTATTGGATATTTTCTCATTATGGCATACCAACCTTTTTTGTAAATTGGATTTCATTATTGTATGAGAATGCAAGGGCAATTCCTTTAGTCAATGGGCATTTGGGTACTTACATAAGGATTTCTCAGGGAGTTTGACAGGGGTGCCCACTTAGCCCTTTGCTATATGTATTTTGTTTAGATCCTTTACTGCAGCTACTACAACAGGATTCCTGTATTAGAGATATCAAACCAATAGGAGGTGGTATGGAGGCCAGAGTGACAGCATACACTGATGACATCTGTGTTATAGTAGCAGATCATAAGTCAGGTATATGGGTCCTTGATCTTATTGACAAATATTGTACACCAATGAGAGCACACCAGTCACTGCGTTATCTTGGACTTGCCAACTAGCTACTTACTAAGGATCTACAGGAATCTCCTGACCTGAGTTACACTTATCTCATTTCTTCTCTATGATCCAGTTATCCATGTTTCCTTACAACCTACTTTGCTTGCTCATGTACTATCATAGTCTTATTAATGTTTGAGATGTTTTGTACTCTTCTGACTATTTATTGTATGGTTTATGTGTGCTGCGTCACACTGATGTTTTGTATGTCATTTGTATCCTCCTGGGTCGTACCTGAAAATAGGCATTCCTATGTCTAGTGTACCCACCTGGTCAACAAAAGCAAATAAATAAATAAATAATAAAGGGAAAAGTATTGTATATCCCTTGAGCGACACCGCCATTTTACATGGCACATGGCAGGGCATAAAAGTGTCTACTGAACCCTTTAAATATTTAGGTGTATGGTTTGGGAGAGGTGATAATTGTATTTTAAACTGGAAAATCAAACTAGACTTAGTCACAGCTAAAGTGGCTGTATGGAAGACGTGGAATCAGACAAAAAAGAAAAAGGTGGCAGTAATTAAAATGTTCCTACTTCCAATATTTTTATTTATTAGTGCAGTCTATCCTTTACCTTGGACTTTGGAAGCCTCTCTGTTAAGTTTAGTCTTTCAAATAATGTGGGGATGCCATTTAAATCCCATTAAAAGGGAGGTGTTATATTGACCTATAGAAAAAGGAGGTTTAAATCTTATAAACCCTGTTGTTTTTGTTTAGTATTTTTTCCCACACAAATTTGATTGATCTAACAAAGCCGAGTTTAGCCCATTGGTCTCTCTTTGCCTGCCACTGGTTACAGCCCCTCTATCAAATTTGGGAGATTCAAGGGGTGTTAAATGCCCAGATTAATATTGTATTGTATATTTTTAAGACCAGCGCTTAAGAAAATTTAAACAATGGAAATTGCAGTTAACTGTTTTGTCCTTGACTGCTACTAAACTAGTTTATACTTCAGTTCAAACCCATGTCAGTCCACCAGTGGTTCATTTCAAGGATGTAAATCCACAATTTTATTTTGACATTTTGGAGTCCTTAAGGGATCCTTGTATCACACCTCAGATTTGGGATATCACCTGGTTAACTGCACATGGGCGCTTCTTTGTAAAGGGTAATTGCTAAGCATAAAAAACTTGAAGAATGTATGTGCCCTAGGATGAGTTGTGTAGCCCAGGTAGAATCCATGATTCATTTTCTTATTGATTGTCCATTTGTTAGACAAATGTGGGAGACGATGGCTAAAGTTTGGCGTAACCCTTATTGGAAATGGTTGACATATGCAGAAGTGGTAGGGGGATTTAGTTTAAGAGATCTTGGTTTGCCAAAAGGGATGGTACACCTAATTCTTTCATTTATAAAGTTTATATAGTGGTAAGGAAGATGTAAGTTTGCCTTGTAACAATTTTATCAAGAACCTGAGAAGATTGTTACTATTATTGAGAATGAACTTAATAAGCAATGTATGTATGAAAAGTAGCATATGTCTTTCAGTACCTGGGTCCTTCGATGGAATGATGTTCCATTTATGAAAGACAAAATTGGTTGATTTCTCTTCTTTCCTTATTTTTAGATTTTTTTTTGTTGTTGTTCGGTACAGTCATAGTTTTTTTTTTAGTTTTATACATTGTAATTTATTTGAAATGTTCTGTTCAGTTTCTTTAATAAAATTTTCCCCTACTCTTTTCAATAAGTGTCATGGGATCTTTCACATCCACCTGAACTACCACCAATCCAGGCAGATGAGACCTCGGTTTAATATCTTATCCGAAAGACGGCATCTCAGAAGTGCAGCAGCCCTCTCATGCTGCACTACAGTGTCAGTAGTGGGATATTAACCCAAGTTCCAGATGTGGGAACTGAACCCACAGCCCTCCGCTCTCCTGGCCTTTGGCCCTAGAGTTCACCCCATTCTCATATACTGCACCCATTTCAGTGCATTTCCCTATTGAAAGAGGTGAATGTAAAGCCTGAACACCCCGAAGTACACCTCGACACTTATAAGTGTCTGCAGGGTGGGGTGAGGTGAAATGTCATGACCGTTATGGGTGACGACCCAAAGGCACACCCCAATGTCTGTTCATCTCTGCAGGGTGGGGGTGGAGTTGGTGTCAGTTCAATACTTCACTGCCATTCCTATACTGCATCTGTCTAACTCCTGCATTTCCACTGCTAGTGCCAGCAAGCAACATTTAGCATTGACAAATGCTTGTTTACTACAAACATTTCTACCACAATTAGCCAGATCTTAAAAACAAGTCTCATACCTCAAAATGCTATATGCTTGAAAGCAGACGTGTAACTTTCCTCCCAAGACTTTGAAACACCTTTGTCTGCTTCCACCTGGTTTTTAAACTCTCAAATCGGCAGGGGGTGATGACATCACCAAACAGTGATGCTCCAGTATAGCTGCAATACACTGTTGCCAGCAAAGGTGAAACTTGTCAACCAGAAGAGTGGCTATAGTGCTGTGGAAAGATGCTAGACAGCAGCTTAAAACACTATCCTCACTGCTGGGCTGGCGGTTCACCCCCTGCCCATGAAGAAAATATCCACCCGTATTTTTTTCATTATTTTATTATGCAGCAGTCATACAATTATCAATTAATTGTTAGAACTCTTAAAAAAGGGGCTCCTGATCAAAATATGGTTATGAGATAGAATCTTTTGCTTTGCCACTATTATGGAAAGAGAGGACAAATTACCCAATGGAGAGGATTGAGGGGGAAAAACAAAATGCTTCTTCCTCCCAAAGCTTTGGAGTGCCATCATCTGCTTCCACCTGGTTTGTAAACCCTCAGATTGTTGGGGTGATGACATCACCAAATGGTAATGCTCCAGTGCAGCTACTGTACACTGTTGCCAACAAAGGAGAAACTCTTCAACCAGAAGAGAGGCTTTAGTGCCATGGAAAGATGTTGGACTGCAGCCCAAGACACTTCTCTCACTGCTGGTCTGGCGGATCACCCCTGCCTGTGGATGAAATTTCCACTTTTATTTTTCTCATTATTTTATCACAAAAAAAGCTGTACAATTATCAATAAATTGTTAGAACTCTTAAAAAAGAACTCTTGATTAAAAAATGATTATAAAACAAAACTTCTGACATTGTCCTTCTTATGGAAACAGAAGACAGTACCCAATGGAGAGGATAGGGGGTGGGGGACAAAATGATTTTTCATATCCATATTTAGAATACAATATTGAAGTTCATAAACACCAACACAGTTCTTATGTCCTTTTCGGTAATGATAGTGCATATATCACCTCTTGTTTTCAGTAATATGGTGACCAATCACAGTCCTCATTGAGACCAGATCTTTTATTAATGCAGTCCAAAGGAAAAAAACAAAAAAACTTCTCTTTTCAATAAAAGATCGTCCTATGTAATGTTTTTATTGATTGGTTCCATTACTCGTTCTAGTCCCCAAAACTTTAAAGATGCTGCTGTATGTCCAGCAGAATTATAATGTTGTGCCACTGCCGATTTTTCATCCTGTAAGTGGATGTCACTCTTGGGTTCACTAATCCTCATCTTCAGTTCTCTTTTGGTTTTCCCAGCATACATTACAGTTTATCACATGGACATCTTAACATATAAATGACATAATCTGTAGTACAGGTGACATGTTGCTTAATGTCCCATTTTTTTTGATCCATGGATGTTAAAAGGTTGTTTTTTTTTTACTTGTGTTATTACAATGTGAACATCTCCCACATGGAAAACTGTTATTAGTTAGTGGCCCCAACAATAATTGTTTCTGTATGGGTGCCCACCCTCCCATGTCTTGTGTGTACTAACTTATCCTTTAAAGTAGAGTTTTTCTTAAAAGCTATTGGAAGATGGTTTCTGAACCTTGGTGATAATACACTACCAGCTTGCAAAATTTTCCAATTATTAGTGACAAAATATTTTATTTTTCCACTAAGGTGACTGTATGACACAGAAAGTACAATCCTGTCTTGTACTAACTGTTTTTCTTCTCCTAACATCAGTTCTTGCCAAGTTCTAGATTCTACTTCTTCTCTTGCCTCTGTTACCAACTGATACAGATGACCCCTTTCCAGAAATCTATGCTCCATCTTGGATATCACTTTGTCCAATTCAGTTTGTTCACTACAATTCCTCTTAGCTCTGATAGACTGTGCTTTCAGTATACTCCTTTTCAGTTGTGGACTATGATAACTATCATAATGTAAAGTAATATTTCTAACAGTGGGTTTTCTATAAAGTATAGTTTTCAGCCCTGCCTCACTCTTGTAAATCACCAAATCCAAAAATGGAATCTTTTGAATATCATAAGTCTTGTCTTAGTAGGTCAAATTCTCTGTATAGCTAGCCAAAGGGTTTTATCGTCCCTCATCAATGACTAGTCCAATTCTAATTAAACCATTTTGCTCCAGTTTGTTTGGACTTGACATCCAGCCTGACTGGGGCAAACTTCATGCATGCCCGCAATGAGATCAGGGAACTGATTTCAGAGTTACTGTATGTTTACATTTCAGTCAGAGCTGTTACCACACCTGCACCATCAGCTTTGCCCATGGGTTGGCCACCTGCAAGGGGCCTAGTGTTTCACTATCCATGAAGGGGATGTCAGCAGTTCTAACCTGGGAGTGGCTAAATTGCTCTACAGGAACCCATCTTAGGATGTCCCTTTCCTTGGTGTAATGAATAAAATATTGCAGCTGTGAGGCCAAGTAATATGCCTTAAGGTCTAGGATCCGTAGTCCTCCCTTGAGGTTTGGTGCTGTCATCATTCTCCACTTTATTGTGGGTCATTACCCCCTCCCAGACAAACTTTGTGAGCATTGTCTGCACCTGCTTCCATGTAGTCAATGGAATTGGAACTAGGATGGAGGAGAACAAACAATTGAGTCTGGGAAATATATTCATCCTTACTGTTTCAACACCCCCCCTCACTACTACCACCACCGAAAGAGGCAATTCTTTCCAGCAAGTACAATCCACTTGGATTTCCCTTATGAGCTTTGGGTAATTGTAGGAATAGAGTTTGGAAATATCAGGGATGGTCCAAGCCTCCAAGTATTTTAACCCTTTGGGGCTCATTTTAATTTAAAAACAGTGTTGTAGTTGTGGCAAGGCCAGGGCCTCTAGCATCAAAATCTTGGACTTGTCTTCATTAATTTCAAAACCACATCCAGTACTCTAGGGATGTTTTGTAGGGGTCCCGTCACCTAGTGTACAGTGTCATCCACATACAAGGACATTTTCACATCTTCCCCACCTATATTGATGCCCTTAACCCCCTCTGAGGACCTAATCCATGCCACCAGATGTTTGAAATGTATGGAAAAAAGGAGGACAGGATAGCGGTCACCCCTGGACTGTACCCCTTTTAACAGCAATACTGTCCATGGTCTTTTGATTCACTGTTATCCATGCCCCAGGGTTAGAATATAGACTTTAATCCAATCCCTTAATTTGTTCCCAAACTCAAACTTTTGGGGAGTGACATCCAAGAATCACCAGTCAAGGCGGTCAAATGCCTCCTCAGTGTCTACTGTGATTATTGTTCTCTGCTCCCTGGCAGGAAGGTGCTGGTATGCAGAGATCACATTATGTACTCTGTGGACATTGTTCTAAAGTTGTTGACCTGGCATGAAGTCAGTTTGATTTGGGTGTATCAACTGAGTAATTATATTTTAAGACCTATTGATAATAACCTTAGCAAAGATTTTGGTATCCTGATTTAGGTGTGAAATTAATCTGTATCCACCACAACTGATAATATCTTTCCCAGGTCTGGGGCTCACTGTGATTACTGATTCACATCAGGATTCTGACTTTTCTCCTCCCTAATGCACTTTATAACAAATTTTATCTAGGGTTGCCAAAAGTGCTGGCGCAAACATTGTATAAAATTCAGCAATAAAACCATCTGGCCTGGGGGCCTGCCCTTGGTTCAATGATTTTATGACTCCTTCTAGCTCCTTCAACATAAGCGGGGCCTTCAGATCTGTTTGTTGTGATAGGGAGAGTTTAGGTACTGTAGGATAATCTAAGAAATAATTTTGTCAATATGATCCTGCTGACCTATATACAGCTCCAGGGTATGTAGTTGCAAATAAAAATTAAAGAATCCCTTAGAGATAAGCATTGGTTTTGTAATGTCTGCTTGGTTCTGCCCACTCCACTCAACTTAAAAATATGCCATTCTGCTTCCTGTTTCTGAAGTTGGAATGCAAGAATTCTGCTTGATTTATTCCACCATTCATAATATTTCTGGTTCACAAACATCAAATTGTTCTCCACTTTTCTAAGGGCAATGTCATTCAACTTAGCTCTATCTTCATTGATTTGAGTCTATTAAAGACAATTCATGTTTTGAGCTGAAGAGAAGGTAGGGCAGGGCCCACAGCTCAGCATCATGGACACAGGGGGGGAAGGAGGTGAGCACTACTCCCTTCACAAAAGAAAGGGTCCTACAAGAGCTTGCTAAGCTCAGGATGGATAAGGCAATGGGACCTGATGGCATACATCCCAGGGTACTTAAGGAGCTAAAGGAGGAACTAGCAGAGCCATTAGCAGAATTGTTTAGTGAGTCTCTGAGCACAGGAGAGGTCCCAGAAGACTGGAGAAGGGCTCATGTGATCCCGCTCCACAAGAGTAGTAGCAGGGAGGAGGCGGGGGAACTACAGACCGGTCAGTCTTACCTCAGTAGTGGGCAAGATTATGGAGGCACTCCTTAAGGAAAGGATAGTGCAACACCTGGAATCCATAGAGGCACAGGATCCAAGACAGCATGGGTTTACAAAAGAAAGGTCCTGTCAAACTAATCTCATAGATTTCTTTGACTGGGTAACCAGAGTGGTGGACCAAGGGGGGAGCAGTTGATGTCACCTACTTTGACTTCAGCAAAGCTTTTGACACTGTTCCACATAGAAGATTGATAAATAAGCTGGGTAGGCTCGGGGTGGGTCAGAAGTTGGTCAACTGGGTGGCAAACTGGATGACGGGCAGAAAACAGAGAGTGGTGGTAAATGGTATACAGTCAGAAGAGATGCAAGTCATAAGTGGGGTACCTCAGGGATCAGTCCTGGGGCCAGTTCTCTTCAACATCTTCATTAGTGACCTTGCAGATGGACTAGAGGGTAAGGCTTGTCTGTTTGCAGCTGACACCAAGATCTGCAACAGAGTAGATGATCCAGATGGGGTGGGCAGAATGAGAAGAGATCTGGATAAACTAGCAGAATGGTCAGAAGAGTGGCAACTGGGATTTAATGCAAAGAAGTGCAAAATCATGCACATAGGGAAGAGAAACCCTGAAGCCACCTATAGGCTGGGAGGGGAGTTGCTAGCAGTCACAAAGGAAGAAAAAGACTTGGGCATCATCATCACTGATGACCTGAAAACATCCAAGCAGACCTCTAAAGCAGTAGGTAAGGCTAGGGGTGTTAGGGTGTATTAGTAGGGGTATCACAAGTCATAAGAGGGAGGTAATAATCCCTCTGTACAAGACACTGGTTAGGCCCCATCTGGAGTACTCGTGCAGTATTGGAGGCCACACCTTCACAAGGACATTAACCAAATTGAGGCAGTCAGAAGGGCAACCAAAATGGTGCAGGGACTGCATCAGAAGACATATGAGGACAGATTAACGAGCTCAATATGTATACCCTTGAGCAAAGGAGGAGAGAGGTGATATGATTGAGGCATTCAAACACCTTAAGGGCATAAACAAGGTGAAAGAGTCTAACATGTTTAAATATAAGAAAAATAGCAGGACAAGAGGACACAGCATGAGATTAGAGGGAGGCTGAGTAAGGGGAATGTGAGGAAATTCTTTTCACAGAAAGGGTGGTGGATGTATGGAATGGCTTACCACAAGAAGTGGTGGCTATGAATACAGTGCAGGGCTTCAAACAGGCATGGGATAGGCATAAGGGAGCAATACAAATGACTAAGAATAGATAGGCCACTGACAGAGCAAAGGCCGATGGCACATTTATAAGGTAGAAAAAGAAATGGGCAGACTGGATGGGCCTTGCAGTCCTTATCTGCCGTCAGCTTCTATGTTTCTATGTTTCTATGTCTTTCTGGGGCCTGCACTGTCTCTTCCATTTGACTTTATTGTGCCCTGTGCTGTTTAGTTTTATAAGTGCCATATGAGATTAGATGCTCTCTTAGAACTGCTTTGATGTCACCCCAAATGGATTTAAGCTCTGTATTTCCCTCTCTGTTTTCCCTAATATATTGTTTAATAACCTCCCTTATTTTGTTTTTAAACATTTCATTATTTAGCACCTGTTTTTGGCTCAGTAACCTAATATTGCTCTGAAACTACTGCTCTGTAAATACAGCTCTGCTCAACTCATACACGGCCTTTGGCTGAGCAGCTAGACCGGTAGGCTCCCTCTCCCAGGTGAAAGGACCACTACTAACTGGGAATACCTACAAAGCTAGGGCTACCCACCTTTTTTTGGCCCAATTGTGGGCTACTCCTGGCAGTCTTGTATATACTGTCCCTCCTCCGGGTGGACAGGCTTATTAACACAAGTGACCCAGGCTGCAGGGGTCATCCACACCCCTCCATACTCTCGTCAGACATGCCATTCACACCCCAAAACAGACTCATATCACTATTGACGGCCCACAAATCCTATAGGAGAGGCATCTGGTACCATACTTTCCTCCTCACTAAGCGATCACTCAGGAACAAGTTAATCCTTCTACCCTGCCCCACCTAACTTTGCCTCATTGCTACCCTCCTGCTCCTTGCAGGAGATATTCAACCAAACACAGGCCCCCCCTTCACAACCTACTGATTTCCTCTCCACAGGATCCTCAATGGGTGTCCTTGAAGGGCAAGCAGATTGCAAATATGAACATAAGTAGCCTGCAACTCAAGATGCAGGAAGTCCAAGCCTGGTTGGATCTGTACAACCCAGATGTCCTGGCTGTATCAGAGACCTGGCTCAAGCCTCAAGTACTCCCACATGAGGTCGCTGCTCTTGGGTACCACTCCTTCCGCAAAGACAGAGCAAATAAAAGAGGGGGTGGGGTCTTAATCTATGCAAAAGACACCCTGAACTCAGTGCAGGTCAACCTGCAACATACTACCAGTGACGACAGTGAATCTGTCTTCGTTCACATCACCCTTGGTCTTTGCAAGCACCTTACCATAGGGTGCCTTTACAATCCACCTAAGAATGATCTCAAATTCCTTGAGTCTGTCCTAAAAGACATTGGTGGGGAGGTCTCCTCTGAGATTCTCATACTGGGGGACTTTAACCTGAACTGGGACCTGAATACAAACCAGTCACTAAAAGGTATGATTCAAGAAGTAAATTTTATGCAGGTTATCACTGGACCTACTAGATCAAACCACAAAACAGGGAATCACTCCATCCTCGACTGGGCACTGGAGACCAACCCCTGCAATATCAAGGCTGCTAGAACCCTAGCGGATGCCCTGAGTGACCACTCCCCCATATTCTGTATCCGGAGAAATAAGGCTCCCAGATTCCACCCGAGAATTCTGGTAGCACGAGATTACATCCACCTATCTCCCGAACAACTCTCCAACTACCTTAGCAGCATTGATTGGAGCCCAATCAGACTCCTCCCCTCTCTGGACGATGCGGTTACATTCTTCCAGAGCACACTCAATACCACAGCCAATCTATTCACCCCCATAAAGAAACTTTGCACAAAGGAAAGTTGCTATAAGTGGATTACCCCCCTTTGAAGGCCCTAATGATAAACCGAGATAAGGCCTGCAAAAAATACAAGATCTCCTCCCAACCTGCTGACCTGGTGAGCTACAAAACCCTCCAAAACAGGTGCAAGGTGGTGATAAGAATGGCAGAAAGAGAATACGTTATTCAACTTCAGAAAAACCTAGGGAACCCTAAATGATTCTGGGCCCACATTAATGGGTTACCAAAAGGCAGCGGCAAGTCCATACTAGGCCCCATCGAGATCAATGGACAACTACTACATGACAACCCCCAAATTGCCATGTCTCTCAACCGCCTCTTCACTAACTTAGACTCCTAAAAAAGCTGGGCTACCGCCTCTCTACTCTGACCCTAACACGCAGTCTTCTCCTAACCCTGACCACCCAGCCTTCCATCTCAGACTGATCAAACAAAAAGAGGTGCTATCTCTACTAATGACACTCAAAACATCCGGTGCCGGGGGACGCGATGGGATTCACCCCAGGCTGCTGAAGGAAGGGGCCCTGTCCCTGATCAGACCTCTAACCTGGCTCTTTAATCAATCCTTAAAACGGGGGGAAGTCCCCGATCAGTGGAAACAGGCCCATGTGGTCTCCATCCACAAGGGTGGACAGCAGGAGTCCATAAACAACTACAGGCCTATCTCCCTGCTCTGCACCCTGGCAAAGTCACAGGAGAGGCTGATCTATGGGGCAACTCCAGGATTATGTTGAGTACTACAAACTTCTTGCTCCTTCCCAGCATGGCTTCAGGACCCAGCATGGGATGGACACTGCCCTTATCAAATTCTCAATGGATGTACTCAGCAATCTGGATAAGGGGACCCCTACTGGCACGGTCTTCATTGACCTATCCAAAGCCTTTGACCTGATCAATCACAATTTACTACTGATTAAGTTGGGCAAAGTAGAGCTTGACAACCATTTTCTAAAGTGGTTTGAAAGCTACCTAACTGGTCGCACTCAGAGGGTAAAATGGAAGGACTCCATCTTGGAGGCGCTCACACTAAAACAGGAAGTGCCACAGGGGTCGATACTTGGCCCTCTACTTTTTTCCCTCTTCATGAATGAACTGAGCCTCCACTGTGGGGAGAGCTCGGTGGTCCAGAACACGGATGATGCCGTTATCTACCGTCCCTCCACTAATCTGCCAGATATCTGCACCTTGCTCCAAGGTGATCTGTGCTTCCTCGTGAACTGGTTTGTCAACAACAGATTGGTCCTTAACATGTAAAAAACCAAGGCCATGCTGTTTGGTCCAAAATCCTTGGGACATGATAGAAATCAACACCTACATATCACCTCCATGTCAGGTGCTAGACTAGAGGTAGTTGAGTCTCTAAAATACCTTGGCCTCACCCTGGACCAGGGTCTCACCCTGAAGAACCATGTGGACCAAGTTACAAAAACTTTACATGGGAAACTAGGCACCCTCTACCAACTGAAAAACAGCTGATACCGGAAGCCAGGGTCTCCATCGCCACCAGCATCCTCCTTCCAACAATCACCTATGTGGCCCCAGTACTCCAGGGAGTAGCAAGGACTGAAATGAACAGACTACAGGCTCTGTATAATAAGGTGGCTCAGTTCGCCACCCAGCCAAACCCCAGGAATCACCACTGCAACACACAATCGCAGCTAGATTGGCCCTCCCTGGAAGCCTGTCTCCAGTACCCTTTGTTATGCCAAACCTTCAAATTAATTAGCCAATCCACCCTCCCAGCCTATCTGGACTCATTGTGTGAAAGACCAACCCCCGGTCCCTCCGCTCAACAGATCGCACTCTCCTAGCAGCCCTGAGAGTAAGAACCAAGGTGAGAGGCAAGTCCTTCGCCCACACTGCACCCACCCTGTGGAACTCCCTACCTCCTGGGGTGCAGGAAGCACTGTCAATTAAAAGCTTCCACACTAGGCTCAAGACTCACATGATCACAACCTACAAATGCCACTGCTAGGCTCCGGGGACCACCTCACGGTCATCTGAAGACCATAGTCCAACATTACCCTCTTGAGTAAACTGCACTATGAAAGTGGCTCTCACCCTCCTCTGACATGCCTCGTGTCTAGTCACTTACTCTGCCAACCTCAGTACCCACCATGAATGCAGGCCGATCTCAGCATAGGTAACCAGTTGTCTGTATATTACTGTATAATCTGTATCATATTGTATAACTGTCATTTTTACTGTGCTATTTTCCTTTGCCATGTAATCCCAGGTCACCCCTGAAAAAGGGACCTCCAGATCCCAGTGGGCTTACCTGGTCACCAAAATTGAATAAATAAATAAATAGTAGGCCTGTTTTTAACCTCCAGAGACCTTTACATCCTGTAGTATACAGATCTAGATTGAGGGAAATCATGGCATGGTCTGATAAGGCTATTGGTTGAATGGTCATCTTCCGGACAGTATACATCCAATGTTTTGAGGTATAGAAATATTCTATCCTAGAACATGAATTATTAGGGGCAGAGAAGAATGTGTAATTTCTAGCATCCAGGTTTTGTAATCAACATGGGTCAAACTACCCTCCTTCTGAAACTAGAGCCTGAAATAGCCTGGAATGTGCCTTGTCACTGCTAAGAGATTCCTGAGACCTAGTTATTTATGTATTTATTTAAAATTGATGACTGGAAAAGGCACACTGAGCCAAGGCTCACTTCCTGGTGCGACCCAGATGTAAAGTATACACAGTAGTGAAACAGAGTTACAAAATGAGTAGATTACAACAATATGTTCAAGGACTTAACTGGTTTTGATTACAATATATACAAAGTATACTGTAAGTACAGGAATATAGGCAAGATTACATTTGGCAGGCTAACAATTATATATTGAGATCATTTTGATATATACAGAGTTTATGTATAGGAATAAAGGCAAGATTACATTAGGCAGGCTAACAATTATATATTGAGACCATTTGAGGCCCCTCATGTGGGGATCATGATTGAGCAGGGGTGGGTTTGAGACCAGGAGGAAGACAACTCTAGCTAGCATGATCATAAGAAACACAGAGCAGGGGCTAGGGAAGAAAGGTTTGAGTGAAGATAAGGTGGTGGTTGGAGGAGCACTCTGGTCTTTAGGAGTATTTGGGGCAGTGAGGGTGGGGAAGAGTCTGAGGAGTTGTCTAAAGGATCAAAGAGAGGAGACCAGGCAGAGGTCAGTGGGAAGATTATTTCAGAGGAGAAGGAGATGGTAGGCGAAGGCAGATTGGCCAGTAGCAGTGTGAGAATGGGAGATGTGGAAAGTGTGTGAATCCCTGTGATGAAGAGAGTAATTTGAGGAATTGGCTGGGTTAGATGGGATGTGAGCTGGGGGAGAGAACCAAACCAATATTTTGCTATGAGGGAGGCACTGTGAATGGCTCTCCTGTGGGAGAGCAGGGCCAGAGAGAGTGATGCATAGAGGAGGCAGTGATAAGTGAGTGGGGAGGAGGCAGTGGCAAAGTGGCAGAAAGAGTTGAGATGGGTGTCTAGTTTGAAAAGCGAAGAGGCTGGGGCCATTCCATAGACAATGTCAGTGTAGTCCAGCACTGGCAAGATTGTTTTAAGTTTGAGATCATGTTAGATGGGGAGAGGGAGGCTGGCTTTGTGTTAATAGAGGATCACAAGTTTGGGCCAGAGTTTGGTGCAGATGGCCTTGACGTGAGTGGAGAAATTGAAATGGGTGTCCAGCCAGACTCCCAGGTTCTTGAAAACAGGGGTGAGCCATCCAGGGTGGTGATCACTGGGGGGGGGGGGCAGAAAGGGAGGTAAGTTTCTGTCTGGATCCAAAAACCATGATGATTTTTTTTGGCATTGAGTTTAAGCTGGTTTTCCTGGAACCAGGACTGAACTCAGTTGAAGTTGTTTTGGAGCTTGAGGAGAACATAGTCGTGGGAAGGGCCGGAGGCATAGATGATAGTGTCTTCTGTGTAAAGGTGCATGTTGGAGAAGAGGCAAGTGGAAGGAAGGTCATTTATGAAAAGAGAGATGAGGATGAGGTCAAGGATAGAGCCTTGGGGAACCTCAGTTAGGATAGGGAGAAGAGAGGAGAGTGCATCACCTATTTGGACTGACTGCTGCCTATTTTGGATGTACGAGTGGAACCAGGCGACAGCAGGTTTGGCAAAGCCAAAGGAGTTACGTTTATGGAGAAGCAGAGAGCCTGGCTTTCTGCACAGTTCCAGCCCCTCAAAGACATTTCTGAACAATGCAGAAGAAGGGAGCATTGGGGCATAAATAGAAACCAAATGCAGGAGTTTGTTGTCCAAGAGACTGTAGACAATAATAAATCTACTGCACTTATCATTATAGGTTTGCACAGCCTTGAAGTGAAATCCCTTTCATAGTGATATGGCAATTCCTGCCTTTCTTTCCATTGGATGGGTGTCTGAGTGGATGGCCCCCACCCACATTCTCCTGAGCTTGAGATACTCAGTGGCTGACAAATGAATCTCTTGGAGCAACCCTATGTCGCATCTCATTCTACTCAGCTCCTGCAGAACATTATCTCTTTTGACCATGTTGTTTATACCCTTGACACTCCATGAACATATATTAAGAGAACCAATGGAAATACAGTGGTTGAATGCATTGTTCTAGTACCATGCCACCTGCTACAGTGAGATAGCCCATTACTGGCGTTTTGGAAAACCTCCATCACTGGATGCGCACCAGCGCCTGATGGGATGACAGCCTGAGAGTGTATCTCTCCCACCAAGAGAGAGATATTTGTAATTATTTTACTGTGTTAAAGTTAAAAATTCATTGAGGTTTGGTGATCAGGATCAGTATTCAGTACCGCCATACTCAATATTTGAACAGGGTTTAATCAACCAAGTAGTTTTTAAGAAAAGTGAAAATAACCCTTCAGCAGCACTTCAAATGACCACAATGCTGAATGACAGTAAGCTTAGACTGACAGCAGCAGAAATGCAGTCCAGGAGCTCCCCAGTGTGGAATACAGGTGCCTCTGTAAGCCTGAACAAATTGAAGCAAACTACTGGTAAAAAGCATACAAATAATGACTATGGCGGTGATGATATAAATTTTATTAAAGACAAACTACAGTCTATTCATGTAGATATTGTGAGTTTGAAACAGGAAGCTAGTGTGGAAAAAGAAAAAGCTGAGGTGTTAGAAGAAAAATTAAACACAATTGAAGAAAGAATGGGCATACATTGAGGAATCCCTATGTATAATTGAAGATGAATCAAACTGTAGCGTGTCCAAAATTGAAGCTATAGAGACTAAGGTCAATGACCTGGAAAACCATAGCAGAAGGAACAATTTGAGAATTATAGGGGTACTTGAGTTGTTGGAAGGAAACAGTATGGTCAGATTTCTGCAGGAATTTCTGACAACTGTTTTAAATTTCAACTGGCCCTGACCCTTAAAAATTGAGAGGGCACACAGATCTTTGAGAGCCCCTCCAAGGCAGGGTCAAAAGCTCAGACCAATCATTTTGCCCATCTCCTGAGATTTAATGTGAAGGAAGGAACATTAGCTGTGGCCAGACAGAAAAAGACATTCTACTGGGGTAGCAATAGAATGTATTTGTTTCAAGACTTCTCATCAGAAATTGTGGAAAAAAGAAAGTTATTTGGGGATATATGCTTTGTCCTACAAAAGGTTAATGTAGCCTACTAAATTAAGTATCCAGCTGTGCTTGTGGTCTCTGGGGCAATGTTACACATAGCTTCACTATGCCTGATGAGGCTTGGGGGTACATTACAAAATCGTGGCCAGAGGCCTCTGACATTCTTAGAAGCAGGCCTAATCAATACTCCCTTTCAAAACAAAGTCAGTCACAAATGGAACTCGAGGCAGTAGAGATTCTAAGCTAGAATTTCAGTCACGAGCTCAGGTACCTCAGTGCGGCCCACATTCCTCACCCTCAAAGCAAGGACCACAAATGGAGAATAGACAGACATTCATACCAGTGTCAAAACACATTTCTAGATGTCCTTCTGATCCTAAAGCTCACATTGCTAAGTCAATAGCGTGGTCTTCTAAAATAGCCAGGAGAGTGCAGCCAGTTTTCAAAAACCAAAGTGCAATCTCTAACAACTCTGCACAGCACCAAGTGAACAGTCCATTCCCACATGCTGGTATATCGTCAATCAGTAAAATGGCAGAATTCTCAGTGCACACCACAGAATTTCCAGAATGCATTAAAAGCGTCTTTAGCCCAGTGAAAGTTATACTTGAGCAACTGTACTCACCAGACAATCTGGTTCTAGAGGGGGATGCCTGATTTCCCTGATCTCCATGATGCTGCTGTATACTCTGTGGAAAGAAAATGGAAATCGCTCTGTTTTCTCATGGTGGCTGGGCATTGATTGGATGTCCATAATCAAATAATCGCTCTTGCTACAGCTTATGGAAAAACAAATTACAACAAGCTCTGCTTTGATTATATTCAATTATTTGCTAATTATTTAACTCACTTCCACTGGTGCATGCTGATTTCAATTTTTTTGTTTTCAATGAGGTTTGCTTCATTTTGGGATGGTTATAAGAGGGTCGGGGTAAAGGTCAAGTATACAGGAAATGCTTGCTGGAAGTAACAGCCCTTCAGCATTTACTGCTTGTAGGTTCGTGAATCTCAAACTTCAAGGTACATAGAATATTTTAAAGTATCACACAAATTCTATCTACAGTAAATGGAAATAATTTTTCAACTTGTGTGAGTTACAAATAACACTATGTCTTCCTAATACATGCAATATGAGTAATATTATGTTTTTATGTTTCTATTATGTGTGCCTTTTTTAATAAGACAAAATGGGGAAGGGGCTTCTAAAGTCAAATAGGGATTCTACAGAAAAGGATTATGTGTTCTATATAAGAGATGCATTTTATAAAATGGGATTGCAGCAATGTTTTTTTTTTCAGTATATCTGTATTAACACAAAATAATTTTACTATAGCCTTAAAGGCTCCTACCCCTTCACAGTCTATTAACCTTTTTAAGATGCTGTCATTAGCACATCATATAGTTATTTTTGTTAAAACCAGGATGGTTGAAATATACCAGACAAAAGCATGCTCACATTTTAGTGAAACGATTGCCTGTCTGTTCTAAGGGCAATTGTTCCTAGGGCTAACCTAACTAAGGAGATTTTATGCTCTCAACAGGTTGATACTGCAAGGACAGCTTAATGCCTGGTTGCCTTTTCTTTTGAAATATGGGGCATCCTTGGAGGCTACAGCTTGATCATTTGGACAAGGTAAGTAATTATTTGTGTAGGTATATTTGCCCTTGGGTCTTGTGATAGTTATTTCATAATTACTCATTATTCAATTTTTAGCTGTGGGTATTACTGAAAGGCCTTGCTGCTTCTCTCATCTTATGAAGATGAGTCAAAAATTAAGCTGGCTATGATATTTAAGGGGTGAGGTATGACTTTTCTGGTCAAATTGTCTGCATAATTAAGGTATATATGCATATCCAAACAATCATATTATTTGAAGATTTTTCAGGGAAAGATAATATTAACACTTAAATAAGTGTGGGTCACATGATCAGGCTGTCGCTAGGGTGTGTGTTCCAATTTGAGACTTGCTCTCAGTGGGTTACTCACGCCTTTCTTATTACATCTGTCTGAGTGTGTGTTAGTGCTACAGTATTTACATTAGACATAGTGTTAACTGTTTTATTACCCTTTACTTGAATGAAATAAGTTATCCCTTGTTAAGACTGCATCTTGTTTTAAACTTCTGTTTTTATTACTTATTTCCTTTTTGGGATCTACATTATAGTTATTTAAGCCAAGGTCACTATGAATGCAGTTAATATAATAACTTGGAATGTTCAAGGTCTGGGCTTGCCTGTTAAAGGATACAGGATATTAAAATATTTAAATAAACACAGATCCGACATAGCTTTGTTACAAGAAACACATCTTTTACCTGTGGAAGCTGACAAGTTAGGCCGAAGTTGGGTCTCCACAGTAGAATATTGTTATTATTCCTCAAAGAAAAGAGGGGTGGCTATTTTGATCTCGAAAAGGATACATTTTATCGAACATGGCCATTTAACAGACACAGAGGGGAGAGTTCAGATTTTGTTAGGGAGTCTTTATGGTAGAAATGTGGCTTTTGGTAATATCTACGCACCAAATATGTAATGAAAAGAATTTTATTAAAACTTATCTTTATTTTAGCTAATGTAGGGGATTATGAGATTATTTTAGGTGGGGATTTTAATGAGGTGATGGAACATATTTTGGATAGGTCTATGTCTAGGAATACTGGTATTCTACCAGCCTCACAAAAAAAGTTTATACAGTCTAATAGATGATTTAGGCTTATTAGACACCTGGAGAATACTGCACCCTAGTCGAAGAGATTTCTCCTTTTTGTCAGCAAGACATGGGGTAGTCAGCAGGTTAGATTATGTTTTCATGCCTTTAGCCCTCTGCAACAGTATTATTCACGTGAGGTATGAGAATCTTCAGATATTAGACCATAGTTTATTGAAGAGCTCCTTGCTGTTAGAAAATAATAATGGGAAGTCTAGTAGCTGGTAGTTTAATACATCACTATTACTAGATCCTAACTTTTAAAAAGGGATTCATAAAGAGACCTCCTTTTACTTTAAATGTAATTGTAATGTAGAAACATCATCAAAGGTTAAATGGGAGACTTACAAAGCATTTATAAGGGGTGGCATTATTAGTTTTTCATAAAAAAAGGAGAGGCAAAATGAGCTGAAAGAAAAGGAGGAATTGTTGAGCTGGGCTTTGTCAGATATGAAACAGAACCTTTTGAGTAAAAGGATGCTCTGTACAATATATCTGGGTTAAAGAATAAAAAATAAATAAAATACAACCTGACAAAATTCAATACTCTTTTGTTCATACTAAACAGAAATTTTGGGAATCCAGGGAAAAGGCTGGGAAGTTGTTAGCTTATAGGGTCAAACAAAAACAAAATCAGAATGCCATTAAAGGGATTAGGAACATAAATGGGGTGATAACTTATACTGTGAAAGAAATTAATAAATGTTTCATGGATTTTTACAGTAATCTATACAAGTCACAGGGATTAGTAAAGAAGGCTGATAGTGATGTATTTCTAAGGAATGCTAATGTATCTTCTTTAGAAGAATCTGACAGAAATATGCTGGATAAGCCAATCTCATTACAGGACATTCAGAAGTCATTGCGGGGGTGCCAAAAGGGAAGGCCCCAGGGCCAGATGGGTTGCCAAGTGAATTTTACAAACATCTGGGACTTTCCATTACCCCTCACCTACTTGATGCTATTCATGACTCCTTTACTGGTGGTACTCTTCCTGACTCAATGAACGAGGCCTACATTTGTTTATTGCATGAAAAGGCAAAGGTGAAATGGATTGTGGTACCTATAGGCCAATTTTGTTGTTAAATTTTGATTATAAGATTCTTGCTAAAATATTAGCTAATAGAGGATCTAAAGTACTATAAAAACTGATATGTAGTGAGCAGGCTGGTTTCATGCAAGGTAGGCAGGTCTCAGACAACTTTAGGAGATTGTTCTTTGTATTATGGGCTTCTAAGTTATCAGAAGACAGTAGATTGGCCTCCTTAGCAATTTCCTTGGACATTGGTAAGGCCTTCAACTCCCTAGAATGGAATTACCTATATAGAGTATTGGAATTTAATGGCTTCAGTTCTGATATTCCAAAAAGGATTCAAACTTTATATGCCAAACCAAGAGCGTGTGTAATTTCAAATGGTCTCAGATCATCTCCCATTTCTTTATTTAGAGGATCCAGGCAGGGATACCCCTTGTTCCCCCTGCTATTTATCCTTGCTATTGAACCTCTAATTAGGAATATCTTGCAATCAGAAAGAGTTTTGGGGATTAAAATTAGAAATTACTCTAACAAAGTCTTTGCTTTTGCCGATGACATTCTGTTGACTGAATCACAGCCTGTGACTTCTATCAAAAGCGTTAAGGAACTTGTGCATGCTTTTGGAAATATTTTTGGTCTTTTTGAAAACTGGAGCAAATCTGAATGCCTTATGTTAAGTCGACACTCATTGGAGTTAGAAACATTAAGAAAGGAATTTGATATTTCCTGGCCACCTGAAGGATTGTCATATTTAGGCATAAATGTTTTTGATTCAATAGACACAATTCTCCATCAAAACCTTTCCAAATTAATCAGTGACATGAAGTCAGATCTAGAAAAATTGGACCAAGTTGCACTTATCCGTTTGGGGTAAAATAAATGCAATAAAAATGATTATAGCACCAAAATTCTTCTAGTTCATGAACAACTTTTTTGACAACATTCCACCTGAATGATTCTGCAAAATTGACAGAGCTATTTCAATTTTTTAATGGGAAGGGAAACCCCCTTGCTTAGCTAAAAACAAACTAAGAGCCCCTATAAAAATGGAGGGTTTGCCCTCCCCTGGTGGCAGGGATATTTGTGGGCTTTCAAGCTTAAACAAGCTGCTCTATGCTTTAGCTTCATTAACAAAGACATTACCCCACTATTGCTTAAAATAGAAAAAAATCTAGTCTCTCCTTTAAATCTATATGACCTATTATTTAGACAGATACCTATAAATCTAAAAACCCATCCTGTTCTCCAAATAGCAATAATTATGTGCAGAAAATGTAATCAGTTTAAGAAATTGGAACATGTACCTCTCCAATTCATGCCTCTTTGGCATAATAAATCATTAACTTTGAATGGCAAGGGTCTTTCATCTAATGGTTGGATGGCTAAAGGCATCAAAACTATAGGTGATCTGCTAGACAGTCACAATAGAATGCTCTCTTTTGAAGGCTTGAACTTAAATTTCATTTAAACAAGTGCGATTTTAGCTTCTATCTACAATTAAGACACTTTTTGAAAGTTAATTTCCTAGAAGCAGATTTTACTCTCAAAATGTACACAGCTTGGGAAAATTTCTTCAATATAGCTTACTTGCCTAAGGCCTTCAGCCTTATTTATAAACTCTTAAATGAAACTGACCCCTCCCTAACAGGTTTGGCTAAAGTAAAATGTGAAAATGATTTACAGTTGCAAATTCCAGCTACAGTCTGGGATAGGACCTGGGATAATGCAATCAAGTGCTGTAGGGAATCTCAAGAGAGGATTATCCAATTTAAAGTACTACACTATTTTTATTATTCTCCTAAACAGCTCTATAGCTTATGTCTTATCTAAAATGATTTATGTTGGAGACGTGGAATGACAAAAGCAGGCCTGGGTCATTTATTTTGGTACTGTAAAGGACTTTTAAATATGTGGAAACAAATACATGTAATCTGTCAAACACTTCTGGGGACTCCCATTCCCTTTTCTCCTCTAGTATTTGTTTTAGGTGTTATTTCTGGTATTCATGGTATACAAAAACATAAAAAAACATGGATACTTTTGGTTGCCCTTGCTTTTGAAAGACTACTACTAAAGAGTTGGAAAGATCCAAATGTCCCTTCAATAAAGCAATGGCTTGATTCTCTTGCAAGCTGGGCAAATAACGAGAGAATCAACTGCTCTGTGCTCAATCAAAATGGAACTTTTAATGACACCTTTATTTAGAGTATAGGATTACAAGTACTTTTGAGCTATGAACACCGGGGGACCTTTTTTGGGGTTCTGTTTGTAGTTCAGAAATTCTAATCCTGATTTTCTTTTAATAGATTCATATACATACTGATTGTCAAACTGTATGACTATTTCAGCAATTCTTTTTATAAACTTTTTTTGCAATATTTTCATGTATTTGATCAACAACCCTTATGCAATGCTGTTTTATCATACATTTCAATAAAATTTTAATTGAAAAAAGATAACTCTCCATCACAAAAATAACAGAAATATTGCAGGAACTTAGATCATCAACTGTAACTTGGTAAGAACATCAAAAAAAGTTGATAGTCCTGACTGAGACAAGTACTTAAGTAGTGCCACATAAGATGCACAGAAGTTATGCATCTGGTGCAGGTCCACATTCTGTTGCAGAGGAATGCTCCCAATGGAGCTTACACCAGGCATTCATCCTTCAGTGACCTCTGTTTGGGAGTTGCCCCCATGATATTCCACCTCCCTCCCACACTGGTCATTGCAAATGTCAGGTCAATGAGCAGGAGCCATCAGACAGGTCAACCAGATAAACGTGCGGTCAAAATCCATGTGGTCAAAAATGTTCTGTGGAGACATTTCAAAAGCATGCTGTCAAACACTGTGCTAATGCAAATAAACTAATTCCAAACTATACATGCTGTTTTGACCCATGGCTTTTGACTGCACGTTTCTTTTTTCAAGATCTTGATGGTATCCACCATCAGACACAACAACAGGTGTCACAGTCACCTCCCCTGTTCCTCCTGACACATTTGTAATCATTATAGCCATCCAGTTAACATACAAATTACATCACTTTGATGAGATCATCGCTATGTGAACATGCAAAATTATGGCACAACTTGATTCAACCTTTTGGGTTTAGACCCCGAGCTCCTAATTAGAGCCATCCCAACCAAGTCTCCTATTTTGAGTCTTGGCCCAGGAACCCTCCTCCCCATGTTCCCCCAAACTCTAAATTAGCCAGTCTGTGGTTAAACATGACTAAATGGTAGACAAAGTGATAGAATGAATAGGGTTAATGTTCTTGCATATACAAGTCCCTTTAGCTAATTTTAGTCAGCTCTGGCAATGTCAGGGTGGGTATATCTTTCCAATTAAGGTTAATTGGATAAATGTTTCTGAGAAAAATCATCAGGCCACTACTTACCTCACTGATACAGGTCCTACTGCTTCCAACCTACTGTTAAAATGGACTTCTTGAGAAGACTCCTTGTCAAGTGTGGGCAGTAAGTGGGGCATTTGGAGGATGCTCCCTTTAGTCCATCTGTGTTTATTGTCCTTCTGGTCCCCGCTACCTCTAATTCCATTCTGGGCAGGGTGAGATCTTAACTTCTTTGGTGGGAAGGGCTCTCCATGCTGCCAGGGCCTGCTGGAAAATGCAAGGCCTCGAACTCAAGTAGTTGAACCACTCAGAGATTCTACCTGGGAGACCTCACCACTCACTTTGCCATGTTCATGTGTGTCACAGCTCAGTTCAGTGTCTTCCATGCAGGAAGTCTGGAAACAATTTTTGGGGATGGAGCCCAGGGGTAGTTGCTATGCCATCAAAAATGAAAAGAAAGGTGCCTCTGACTATGATTTATCCTTTGTATTGCAGAAGACACATCAGACATCCTCCTGCATTTAGATCAAGCAGTCTCCCCTCCTGTGCTCTGTGAAGGCCTTTGCTCTGGCTGTCTCCCAGGACACATCAGCAATCTCCTTTTCAATTTGCTGTTACTGGAGATCCAGGAGTTCTGCCCTTGGGCATGTAGATATTTTGCGACTACCAGCAATGAATCATATATTCTTGGACCTTTATCAGTTGTGGCTACCAATTTTGCCAGGTAGCACATTTGGCTTTTGATGCCCTTTTCTTTGACAGCTTCATTGACTGCATGAACTTTTTTTGCTTAGCTATCATGTTATGTGAAAAGTCCTGGTCAACATAGACCCGTTGTCCATCTAGATTAATGTTTTTCATTTTGATGAGATATTTTAGAAATTTAATAATGGCAGATCAGGGGGCCTTGTTGAGGTTTAGGATTCAGCTCTCTGTGGGCTCTCTTGATGTCCAAGTTGAACTCTTCCGCAAGTTGTAGTGACTGATTGAGCCAGGATTCAAGAAACATATTTAAATCATCCTACTCGGCTCCATCTCGAAATCCATAAATACAGATATTTTTCCTTCCTTGCTCATGCCTCCATTTCTTCTGTATGCTGTGTAATGGTCTTCTGTCTCAGAAGAAGGTAGGCTTTAGCTCTGCCTTGACATGCACAGTCATCCTGCAAATTGCCCATGCAGTCTTTCACCTCTGTAATTCACTGCTCTAGTTTGTAATGGTTTCTTCTGATGCCAGAGACCTTACTGTCTATTGTTTGGTGCATTTTCATAGAGCTTGATTCTCTAGGCTGATCTATTGCCATGCTGGTGGCTTATCTACCATTGTCTGAGCCAATAGTGTAATAGGAGGCCCAGGAGGGAGAAAGGCTGGGGTTTCGGTATCTGGTGTCCCAGTGCTTTCTTTGCTGATACCATCACTGCACTCCTCTTATTACTGTAATGGTAAGTAGGATGCTTGCAGAGCTGTTTTGTCAGCTGGATGGCACTGAATATAATTTGAGGAGAGTTGGAGCTCTGCCTTACATGATCATCTTGGTCACCACCAGAACCAGAATTCCTCCTGTTCCCATTCCATCAAATTTTCTCCAACGGAGGGTCCCCTTGCCAGACAAGATCTTGTGTAAATCTGAGAAGTAGTGAAATGTAGTTTTCTGAGTCACCTTCCCCAGTAGAAAAAATCTCCAACTTGGATTGCTTTAATGTCAGTTTTTGCATATCATCATCTGACGTAATAAAATATCTTATTTGTAGTTACCGGAAAAAGTCAGTCTATGGATGGGACTGTATCTGCCTTGGGTCCAAAAAACTCATCACCTGCCCATGAGATATGTACTGGCTGAAACAAGTTGGTTAATTTTTCTCCCTTCTCATGTACCCATGATCTAATTGTGGAGGAAGAAATGTATCACAGTGTCAAATCAAAGCCAAGAGGCATGGCATATGTGTGAGTTTGCAAAGTTACTGAAAGTCAGAGAGTGCACAGCCCACCCATTAGCCATCTGGCTGTGGACATCTGTTCCAACTGTCCTTGTAGGAAAGAGTATCAAGGTCCACCCACACTTTAGACATTCTCTGTATTATACCATTTCAAATCCACCCTCTGCATCACCCACATTACTAGTGCTGCCCAGAGAGCTGCCAAGTAACACATTTTCAGATCAGCATAGCCACCCCTTCCTTGATCTCTTGGAGCAGTCAGTATAGACCATTGAACCATTGCTCTCTCCACCCAAGATAAATCTCATAATGTTTCCTGCACCATTTTCCAGAATGGTTATGAGATCTGGACTGGTAAAGACTGAAGTAAAAAAGGAATCTGGGCAGGGGGTTCATTTTAAAGGTGATTAACCAGCCCAGGAGTGATAAGGGTAATCATTTCTGTCTGGCTATGTATGCTTCATGGTAGAGTACAAAGGAGAGTAGCTGATGTCAAATAACTTAGAAACATTAAGTGTTACCTGCACCTCCCAATATATCTAAATCTGTTATTCCATGCTCAGGCAAACAGAACAGTGGCTCTGAATGGGGCTGCACAGATCTCACTAATCACTATCACTTCTGACTCAGCAGAGTTAATTTTCTAGCCTACCTGGTTCACAAATTCACCCAACACCCTTATAAGTTCCATAACAGATTCTGTTGACAATGAAAAAAATGATTCATTGGTATAGCATGAGAGTTTATGTTCCTTTCCCGACCAAGAGACCTATGATTCTGGGGTTTTGGCTAACCACCAAAGCCAGGCTTTCCAGTCTGACTGCAAAAAGTAGCAGGACAGAGGGCAACCCTTTCTCGTCACTGGTACCCTGTCACTTGAGCACTACCAGAATAGTGCCACACTATAGAGTGCTAGTCTGGTAAGTGCTCACGTGGACAGCAACTAGGGAGTTACAGCAAACAAGCAAACTTTATTTATATAGCGCCTCATAGCCAAGGCACTGTACACAGTATAAAATTACAATATAAACCATAATATAATAATATTTTAAAAACAATCAATGAATTTATCATTTAATTAGGGAAGGCCAGAGAAAATAATATGTTTTCAACATAGATTTAAAGCTGCTCACGGTCATGCATTCTCTTAATTGACGAGGTAGAGAATTCCACAGGGTTGTTGCTGCAAATGAAAAAGCACAAGCTCCAGATGTTTTAAGATGAACCCTGGGAATCTCTAACAATCCCTCATTGGTAGATCAGAGAGGGCAATTGGGAGTAGGGAGTCAGGAGATCTTTCAGGTAGTCAGGTCCCTGTTCATGTAGGGCTTCAAATGTAAGCAAGCCTACCTTATAGGTGATCCACCACTGAACTGGCAGCCAATGCAGTTCATGCAACACAGGTGTAATGTGACTGGTCCTAGAAGTACCAGTCAAAAGCCTGGCCGCAGCATTCTGCATCAGATGCAGGCAGCGGATATCAACCACAGACACCCCTGGGTAGAGGGCATTGCAGTAGTCAAGGCGGGTGGTAATGAAGTTATGGACCAATTTTGGAAGGCCACCCGGTGGACTCAAGTGCTTCACCTGGGCAATATTCCTCAGATGGTAAAATGAGGATTTGACCACAGCTGACACCTGAGACTTCAGGGTCAAGCTGTCATCAAAAATAATGCCCAGGTTACACACCCAATCTGAGGTAATGAGCTGAACACCATCAAGCCACAGGCCAGACATAAGCCCAGCTTCAAGACCCACTCCCGGCAACTCGGATCCAGAACCAACACCTCAGTCTTATCTGGGTTTAATCTCAACCAACTTGAGCTCATCCAGTCTTTGATCTCAGAGAGGCAACTATTGAGCACAGAGATCGCATCAACCTGTCTGGGCACAAAGGACATATACAGCTGAATATTATCTGCATAGCAATGAAAACTCAAGCCGCATCACCTGATGATATCTCCCAATGGCAGCATATACACTACGAACAACATGGGTGCCAATATGGAACCCTGCAGCACTCCGCAGGACAGGGGGAAGGAGTCAGAGGAATAAATTCCAGTGACCACCTTCTGAGACCTGCCTACAAGAAAAGATCAAAACCATTTGAGGACTGTACTTGACAGTCCACAATGGAACCACAAGGTTTCCAAAAGCACCTCATGATCCACAGTGTCAAAAGCTGCTGAGAGATCGAGAAGGACCAAGATGGCATGAGCCTTTCGATCTCTGGCCATTAGAAGGTCATTTAATACCTGAACAAGGGCAGTCTCTGTGCTATGCCTCTTTCTGAAACCAAACTGGAGAGCTTCATAGACATTGTGAGTTACCAAGTGATCATCCAGTTGCATCACAACCACCTTCTCAATAACCTTCCCCACAGTGCATGCTGTAAGTGTTTCCTGGTCACTGTCCATGGTCATGTAGACAGGACAAAAGCACCAGGAGCCAAGAAGCTAGCCAAGCTGCTCCCATAGTGTTAAGGACTGGGGCATTGAGCAGCTTGGCCAGCAGTGGTGGAGACCAGGGTTCTAATCCTGGTCTCTGGCCTTTTTAGCACACTCGGGACTTACAAATATTTTTACAAGGGGCTATAATTGCCCAATGATTTTTTAACTTTATCCAGGATCCGCTTCCCCTCGGAGTGAGTCCTTAAGATGGGGGTGGGGGTAGAGCCCCCTGCATTGGGGTGTCTGGTGGAGCCCCCCACAAAAAAAAGAATCAATACCATTGTTACTGCTCACACCATGCTGCTGTTATTGTTGTCTGCGCTATTTGGACCCAGTGTCCTCATCACCTGTTCCAGAATTGATGTCATTAACATTTACCACCAAATCTGGTCTTGCATATAGGGCGTTACTGCACTGAATAAATCTGGGGATGAATTGAAAGGACTACTGAGTATATTTAAGAAATCTGCAGTCTGTGCCTGGTTTCAGGATTGTGGGTGGGTAATTCTGCCCTCCAACACCCCAGTTGTATACCTGACATTATGAACTTAACAGTAATCCAGTAACCTGACTGGCCGATAACTTATCTCAGCTGTGAGTATATCTAACTACATACTCATGGTTAAAAATGAGTTCTGGCAACCCCTTTCCTTCTGCTGTACACACTGCTCCACTCATACCCTAATTTATGGAGTGCAAAAGGCTAGCCCACACCGAACTGCTGCTGACACTGTGCAAGACTCTGCTTCTAACATCACAGTGATGCCAACCGCCACATATGCCAAAAAAAATAAAAGCTGCACTCCTCTTTACTCTCTCTCTCTATCTTTAGCTTTCTCTGCAGTTTTCTATACTGGTGGTCAATGGCAGCGGCAAACACAGGAAAACAAAAACCGCCACAGAAGTGCGCATGCACATTTAAAATTGCCAGCACTTAGCAAACTCCTTTCAGTCCTACTGCTTCTAACTTTCCAACTGCCAAAAGTGGGGAAAACCACAAAAGATGTCACCAAAAATATATATAAAGTAAGAGAGACACACTTTCGGTAAATTGGAAAAGAGACCATCAGTAGACAAGGGTACCACAGTTCACATCCAGACTGAGTCTAGAAGAGACTTCACACTGTCACAAGAGTGCCACCTGCTGCAAGTAAAACAGTACCATCTGCTGACTACAACCCTCCAAGAACTATTTTCTGAAATGATATGCCTACGCTACCCACAAATTGAATTTTTAAAATGTTTTAACAGCTTTTTTATGTTGGCTTGCGTACATGCGTAAGAAACATCTTGCAACAGTGCGGGTCTTGGGGGCGCGGCTGCTCTTAGGCAATGCAGGGCACGCATCATTAGGTGCGTCCCTCATTCCAATAATCAACCTGCATGCCACCGCCACACACCTCGTTCATAATGAGGCAAGCACATCAAAGCAAAGTCCGCTGCAATCCGAGCCAATGCTCGTCATATGCAGCGGTCAACACTACCTGCCATCCTTGCTGCCATTATGACCATGGTCGATGAGCCGCGCGGCCACCTACGTTTTCTGACATCAGGGTGCCCATTCCCCTGGTCGCAACCCCCGTGTTGTGTGCGCTGATGGTGAGCCGACCAGCATCCCTGCCTCGCAATGTGGAATGCCGAGGGGTGCCCAATCCTTGGCTCGCGCCTCCCCACGCTCTGGGAGCCCACTGCCCTGCTGGCATCACCCCCAACTGTTCGAATGCTGAGGGGGTGCCCAATCCCCTCAGCTCGTGCTCCCCTTTCTTTGTTTTGCTGACGGGGTACCCAATCCCCGCGGCATTACCTGTTGTGTGCGGCGGGGTGCCCAATCCCGTTGGCTACTGACACCCCAACAAAACCCACTTTGGTGGCATGCTGGGAGCCCACCCCAGCATGCCAAATGCCCTGTAATGCAAAACTATCCCGCGACGGTTTTTCCTTTTTTTTCCACCTGCAAAACGAAACCGCCCTCATAGTCTAGATGCCCCTCCCCACCCGCGCCCACCCACCTCGCACCCTGCCTCCCTCACCCCTCACTCCACACTTTCCTCCGGACTCTGGCGCGACTATCTTCCGTGGACCGGGAACATGTCTGCACTCTTCAAAGCCGACCGTGAACTGAGGAAATACCAGTAAGCTGTATAATGCAATGAATAGGGTTTTTTCAACTTTGCTGCATATCTCATGCATTTCTTGGAATTTTGGCACCAAATTTTCAACATGGGGTTTTTGGGGCCCCTCCTCATGAATTCTGTCACTGTCATGGCGTTAATCGGCCTCGGAAGGTGATTTCGCAGTCACTGTGCGAAATCACCTTTCAGGACCCATTAACAAAATGACAGTACCAATGTTCATGAGGTGGCCTCTCAAAAAGCCTAGGTTCCAAATTTGGTGGAAAAAAATTCAACAAATGCCTGTTTTATGAGCGTGCTTTGCGCAGTTGCTACGCAGGCTCGTAACTTCGCGCATTCACAATATTTTAACACCGTATTTTCAGCATTGGCATTTTTATGCACCTCCTTGTGAACAGTACAGCTGTCATTTTCCACATCCTGCCCAAAATGTGTTTCCACACTTCAGGCGCACAATTGCGCAGTCGCTGTGGGAAATCAGTGTTTAGGCCAGATTAGGAAAATGACAGTGACACAGTTCATGAGCAGAGCTCCTAGAATGCCCATGTTGAAAATTTGGAGCTGATACTCCATAAAATGACTGTGTTACGAGCGTGCGTTGGCAGATTACACGCATGCTCATACCATCATGCATTTGTGATATTTTCACTCTGGATTTTCACCATTGCCATTTTTACACACCTCTTGATGAACAGTACAGCTGTCACTTCACATATCCTGCCCAAAATGTGTTTCCACACTTCTGGCGCAGAATAGCGTGGTTGCAGCGTGAAATCACTTCTTGGGACACTTTGAGGAAATGACAGTGAGACTGTACATGAGTAGAGGTGCTAAAATGCATATGTTGAAAATTTGGTGCCGAACATCCACAAACTGGCAGTGCTGCAAGCGTGCCTTGCATATTTCCCACGTACCCTTGCAACTCCGCAAATTTCGTATATTTGTATGCCACATTTTCAGCATTGCCATTTAATTATACCTCCTTATGAACTGTGCAGCTGACATTTTTTACATCCTGCCCAGCATGTTTTCCCGCACTGCACTAACAAACACCCACAGGGACTCCCTAATGCCTCTCACTCTCTGCAGGGTGGGGGTGGGTTGGCATCAGTTCAACACTTGACTGCCACTCCTATGCTGCATCTCTCTAACTCCTGCACTGCCAATGGCAGCAAGACAACATTCGGCATTGAAAATGCTTGTTTATTATTATTCTAAGTTTTTGTTAATAAACCATTTCATAATAGCAATAATGCATGCCAGGGTGTGGTATATCATGGGATATTGCCACTTCTTGGGTAGTTGGATGCACTCGGCCTGTGGCCTCGTGCCCAACCACCCAAGGCATGATGATATCTCATGATATACCACACCCTGTCATGCATTATTGCTTAATCGTAGTGTGTGTAACTACAGAGAACTGCTTATAACATCCTGCTGGCAGGCCATCCAACCCTGGGGACTTCATGTTCTTTAAGTTCCTCACCCTTTTCTGAATTTTCTGTCCTGTAAGAGAGTGGTCAATATCCTGATGGCCTTTCTCTGATGGTACTGGACCACATAAATTATCGAAGAAGGGTCCAGGATCACACACTGCTGTTCCTTCTTGTACAATTCCTCGTAAAAGGATACAAATTTGTTCAGAATCAGATGGGATCTCCTGTTACCTCTCTTATACTGCCCAGCTGCTTAAGACTAAGTACTGATGATTGGCCATCAGCTTCCTAAGCTGTTAGGCCAACAGTTTCCCAGTCTGCTCCCCCTGTGTAGTATTTCTGCTTATAACTAGAAAGAGGATCTGGACAGGGTGATGAAGTCCAAAACAGTGGTGATGGCTGGCAGGGGGAAGGTAGTGATCATGTGGTATTTCAGTCTACCTGGGGTAGACTGAAAGATCCCTGCTATCATCTGTACTAGGACTCATGTCTGGTGGAGATTTTCCAGACTGGGCTTTTGTCACAATGTGTCATAGAACCTACCCGGCAGAGGGCTATACTGGACCTGGATCTGACTAATGGTGTGCTTGTCCAGGAAGTGAAGGTGGCTGCACCACTGGCAGGAAGCAAGCACAGCACTGTGTGGTCTCACCTGGACATGGCCAAGAAGAGGAGTGGAACAAACACAAAAGTGTTAGAATTCAGGAGGGCAGACTCATAAAGATGGGGGGGGGGGGAATTTGAAGGATCCCCTTGCTGGGATCAGGAAAGAAATGGGGTGGCCCAGAAGTGGGCCATCATGCAGGCAGGGCTGTTGGCAATCACTAATGAGTGTGCCAAAATAAAAAGCAAAAGATCCAGAGCCAAGAAGCCCCACTAGTTTGACAGGGAGGTAACCCAAGTGGTAAGGAGCAAAAGGGGAAGTGTTCCAAAAAACTATTAAAGCACCTGGAAGGATGAGAGGGAGAAGAGTGCATCAATAAAGCATGGGAGGTGAGCAAGGCAGTATGATTGACTAAGTCCAATAAGGAACTGTAGCTGGCAGAGGGGGTGAAAATGGGGGGAAAGGCATTCTTTCAGTACATCAGGGAGTAGAGGGATATCAAGGATGAGATAGGATGAATAAAGAAAGGTGGGTGGTTTGAGGGTAGTATGGAAAAGGCACAGGTACTTAGTAAATACTTCTGTTCAGTCTTCATGAAGGAGAAGGATGGCCCAGTCCTCCAGGGGAAGAAGGAGGGGTAACAGGGAGAGGAGTCATAGATGCAGAGATCAAAACTGATAGAGTGAGGAAAGGTTTAAAGGCCCTGAAGGTGGATAAGTCACCAGGACTGGATGGCACTCACCCAAGGGTTCTAAGAGAATTATAAGATGCTTTGGCAGTTCCACTGGTGGATCTATTTAACACTTCTCTAGAAAATGGAGTGATACCCCTGGACTGGAAAACAACAATAATAGTGCTGCTGCACAAGAATGGGCTGCAGGATGACCCTGTTAATTATCGACCAGTACGTCTGATGTTAATAGTTGGAAAGCTCATGGAAACCATTCTGAAGGAAAGATTGGTAAAGTTTTTAGATGAAAATGGACTCAGTGATAGGCAGCATGGGTTTGTGTCAGGGCAGTCTTGCCAGATCAACCTAAATGATTTCTTTAAATGGGTAATAAGGACAGAAGGCAAAGGCCAAGCAGTGGAGATACTATATGTAGATTTCAGCAAGGTCTTTGACTCTGTTACCCTCAGGAGATTAATTAGTAAGCTGAGGACTTGGGGGAAGGGGCAAATCTGGCAAGGTGGGTAAAACACTGGCTACAAGCCAGAAACCAGAAGGTGGTAGTCGGAAGGGAATTCTCAGATGCTAAACCAGTCACTAGTAGGGGTCCCACAGGGCTCAGTGCTCAGCCTAGTGTTATTCAGCACAAAGCTCTGTGGGAGATTGGACACAGAATACAGTAGACAGAATATTAGGGAGGACCTGGCTAAACTGAAGAGATGATTAGGTATTCGGCAGCTGGGAATCAATGCTAAAAAATGTACAGTAATGCACTTAGGAGCAAAGAACCCAGAGATCACATACTGGCAAGGAGGTGTGCTGGTCACCAAGTCGGTGGAGGAGAAAGACTTGGGAGAGAGCATTACAAGTGACCTGAAGCACTCAGCATACTGTAAGAGAGCAGTGGCCAAGGCAAATCAGATACTGGGATGTAAAGCAAGGGGCATAACCACTAGGAGGGCAGAGGTCATCCTGCCTCTGTAGAGGTCACTGGTTAGGCCACATCTGGCGTACATTGCATAGTACTGGCGCCCTTACCTAAAGAAAGATATCAACTTACTGGAGAAGGCACAGAAAAGGGCAATGAAGTTAATCCAGGGACAACAAGGGAGGCTTTTATAAGGAAAGACTCAGAGCTCTCAACATGTACTCCCTGGAGGATAGAAGAGATAGGGGTGACATGATCAAAACCTTTAAATACCTTGGGTGGCCGGCCCAGTGGCGCAGAGGGTTGAGGCGCTGGCACCTTACCTCAAACCACACCGTGACCCGGTTCGGAACAGACCGAAGTCGCTGGGGTCAGTGGGGTAGGAGAGGATTGAGCATTCAAAGGACAGTTCTCCTCCCGGGTGGGTTAGGTGATGCTCGCTTGTAGCTGCCCGTGGAGACCGAGCACTACAAAATGCGGCACAACATCACGGGAACCAGAAAAGTGGAAAAAAAGCCCTGGATTGGCCAGGATGATGGCAGACGATCTGACAACACCACCGAAGAACTTTCAAGGAGCCTGACCACCTCAGCAGTGCCTTAGGGCCAAGAGAAAGAGTGTGCTGGCTGCTCCACCAGTGCTTTCCCCCCCTTGGAGGAGAGGGACCCACTCAGCAATGGGTTATGCTGAGCTACCCCAGGGCTGGCAGCGATTTGAGGTAGGGGGTTCCAGGAGGAGGACAGTAGGTGGATGTCAGGGATCATGGCTGCCTGAAGGAAGTGGCAGATACGGGGCAAGTAGGAGGATAAAGAAATAATGCAAAAAAAAAATACCTTGGGTGTTTCAACAAAGTGAATGCTGAGGATCTTTGTAACCTTAGGTGTAGCAGTACCAATGGGGACACTGCTTCAAACTGCTGTGGGGGGCACTTCAAGAGGGAAATGAGGAGACTATTTTTCACTGAGAAGGTGGTGTCAAAGTGGAATGAGTTGCCAGAGGAAGTTGTCTCCCAGAAGTCTAGACAACATCATGAGAGGCTGGGGAATGGTAAAAGGGAAAATTGCATGGAATGAGGGAAGATGGGGTGGGGAAGTTGGGCACTGAAGGAGATGGAGAAGTGGCTAGCGGGGAGGGTATGGATCTCTCAGTAGACACTGAGGTGTCTGCAAACTTGAGCAGACTTAATAGACCATAAGGCCCTTTTCTGCTGGCTATTTTCATATGTTCGTAAATCTTAAAGACCTTTCTATCATCTTGTCCAACCTCCTTGATAGAACCCTTATCTTCTTCTGTAACCGTACTCAGCCCTCCACATTCAAACAGATTTTGTGTTCAGTCTCTACGTCAAATATGGCCTGTTTCAACTCTAACCTGCACTCGATTTTTCCTGTTTGACTTTAGAGATGTATTGAATCATTTCTCCCCCACTACAGCTTTGAGCCCGTCCCACGCTTGCTTAACCATCACCTACTGTCCCTGATCTTCCCTCATGTACTGTCCAATCAGTGTTTTGATATGGTCCCTGCATGCTGGGTCATTTATCAAGCCCACGCTGAATCACCAGACAGAGTTCTGTTGTACCAAGTATAGTTTCTTCATAAGCATAATCAAAGAATGGTCCAAAACCATAAAGTTTCCAATTTGGCAATACTGCACTGTGTGCAGCCAATCTGTGGAAATTAGGAAGTGTTCACGATGAGAATGGAAATTATGTTTGGCTGACAAATACAAGAAATTCCATTCCTTAGAGTGTGAAAAAACACCGTACTTCCTTAAGACCACTTTTGTGGGGGGCTAATCTAGTCAACATTTTCCCAGACTGGAGCCCCTTTGCTGTGGCATTTGCTATCCAAACTTCCCAATAGGGTCAAATTAAAGTCCCCTCCAATAATGTACATTTATAGATGATTTGGGGCAATCACAGTGTCCAGCAGTAGCCTCTTATGAAAGGGGACCTGGTCTGAAGGAGAGTTTTATGAATAAATGTTAAATACAGTGCATTTTTCGGCACCATCGTTATAGCTGTGCTGGTCAAGTGACTGTAGCCAGCCAATAGTGTGACTGTAGTGCAATAAATAAAACAGAGAGTACAGCATTTTTTGTCCAGAGGAGCCCAGTTGGAGCAGCCACCAAACTGCAGGGTACATCAGGCATAGAACTCCAGTACTAAGATAAGTGCAATTGCTTTGCTGGTTTGCAGCTCATTTTCTTTTTTGTCCATATGCTGTGTGGGGAGGGATTCTGAAAGAAAAACTACAACAAATATGGCGGATTGGTGAAATAGGATGGGGAAGGAGGGAGGTAATGTATTATGAGAGGAAGAGGTGGAATAGTTTGGCTGCCAATTGTTGGCACCATTGTTGGAGGTGCTGGTCACAGTGCTGAAGCTAGATAATAGCATAGCTGAAGTCCGAGATACATGACACAGTGGTTCAAGTGCTCCCTTTGTGTGAATGATCCTGAAGTGTGAGTGCCACAAAGATGGAGTCTGGCATCTGACTTAATGACATCTAGAGGACTGCATATCGCAGGCCATGCTGGTCACAGGAGGAGTGATAATTTAAGAAAGGGTAAGCAAAGAGCAATTAGGGATTCATTAAAGGTGGCAAGGTTATGGATCTAGGGACATTCTCCAGTGTGGGAAGCAGGTGGTAGCAGTGGTATTAGGAGACCTTTGATAAGTGCTACATAGGGTCAGCCTACAGGGGAGCTAGCAGGATGGATAACAGTGATATTGGAAGATCTCAGTTACTCCCTGACTAGGGTCAGCCTACAATGGAGTGAACAGACAGGAAAGTACATAGTGCATTCTTAAAGCAGGTCTAAAAATAGCCCAAAGTAGATGATACAAAACGTTAAAGGGGTTACATAAGTATACTTTTTTGGAGGGTCTAGAAACTTAACATGTGGGGAAGAGGCATGCACTGGGGGCACAGTGTAGTGAGAAGGAATGTGCAGTGCAGAGGATGGGAAGCGGCAATGTTTCTGGGAGCAGTCCAAGAGATGGGGGATGCCTGATTTGCAGGATGTTTAGTCAGCTGAGGGCAGAGGTGTGGAAGCTGGGGCAGGAAATGGATGCACTGAGAGAGGGGGGATTTATAAAGTCAGGAAGGGAGGGACAGAGAGGTCACAAGGGACTGAAAAGGGGTTGAGAGCATGTATTACCACAAGAGGAAGGTGGGGACCACGGGAGTAGGAAAGAACAGGTACCTAGGCAGATTCCAGGGGTCCCCCTCCCCCTAGCAAAACAGCGGGCCCAGGGAAGGGGGAGGATTACAGTGAAGGGAAATAGTAAGGCTGGTCAGGGAGGGCTAGTGGGAGCATCTCCAGAGTTGTAGATGAGGAACAGATTTTTCCCTATGGACAGGGAGGAGGTATGGGAACCTGAAGGAATGAGGAGGGACTGTGAGATAGGGAAGGAGGGAAAGAGGGAGATAGGTAGATTTTAGGGGGGAGGCATTAGGTGTAGTACAGGGGTGAGGAAGGAAATACTGGGTTCAGGTGAGAAAAGAAGGTCAGATAGAGAAGGGGAGGCAGAAGACAAGGGAGAACAAGGTGGCAGGACACATGTACCCCCTTTAGCTGAGGAACCTAATTTAGGGGGTGCAGGAGGTGCAGCCCCCCACATAGACACATTGTTGTTGGTTTTCATCACTGTTGTTGGGTTCAGGAGGAAGTGTACATCTCCGTTTTGATTTTCGACGATGCACACTCGCTGTAACAGAGATCACTGTTTAGCAATCGCTGTTATGACAGGGAACCATTCCTGACTTGTAAATTAATCACTTTTAAAACGAACAAAGAAGGGGTACCATTTTGTAATCAAAATAAGGCACACCAAGGTATGTATTGTGCATATTTGTTGAATAATGGCATTTTTGGGTCTGTCATTATCCCACAATAATTCACATCATGTCATGCCTTAATAACAGCCATGAAGCATAACTAATGTTGGCAGGTAGATAATTCTTAACAGCATCCTACAGATTTGTTAAACTTCCAGCCATTTTTTTACTATCTGTTTTCCTGGGATGGCCAAACTGATACTGTGTACAGTATCTCATTTTCGGTGTTATACTGTTTCAACCCACTGTTCTCTGCTGGAATGGACTGCAACATAGGAACTGTAAATGACCTGTGCAAGCTCACATAGTGACTTAGTGACTGTAGTGATTATGTTTGGGTTACAGGAAAGAGGAAACAGAACAGCTGTTCTTAAAAGGAAGCATAAAATATTTATAGCACAGATGTATGTGAGTAAAAAAAAAGCTGGGCAGCATGTAGTCTCGCAGTCTTATACTCTTGATGGAGAAGCCCTTTGGAGACAATGGTTGACACTAGGATAAGACAGCTTTCTTTTTTCCCCTCCTTTTCAATTATCCAGAGTTAGCACACAAGCCTTTGCTGACATAAGACATTGTTCTGTAGCTTGAGGTATTGAAAATGTTTTCCTTATTTATGAATATTAATACGTATCACAAAATAGAAGCTGTCAAGGGATGATTAATGTGTGTTTGTGCTCAGATCAAAATCTTGAAGAAGTTCCCTGATAGTGTTTTGCAGCCTTCAGTTTGCTGATCACATGGTTCATAAACAAAGAATAAATTGGACTAGAAGCTGTGTATTTATTCCCAAGAAAGCTCCCAGGATCTGAAAAAAAAAGGCAAATAATGGCAGAATTTCTGAAATTCTGCTTTGAAAGTAACATTTACTCCATTCATGATATGCAAAATGTTAGAATGCATTTCAGCTGGATTCTGCAACTCAGTTTCCCCCCTAGTTTTCCCTGTCACCCTCCCCCCCACACACACACACACAGCAACACACATTGGATGCTCAGGGGTACCATGACAGCCACTTTTCTATAGTTGGGAGGACAGATGAGTGATCACCTTTACAACCAGTACCACTGAAGCTTCTTGATGGCTGGTTATTTTATTCATTTTCAAATGTTTCACCAGGAAAGGAAACATGAACTGTAAACAGCTTATTTCCCGAAGCATCCTGGGGGGAGGGGTTACAAGAGTTGGGAGAACAAGCAAAAACATAACAATTACAGTGTAATACAATTACAATTACATTACAGTGAAGATTAGCACTGAGCAGAACAACCTAAACCATTAAGCCAAAGTAAATAAGACCAAATGAGGAATGTAACGTACACTGTAGTAGTCCAAGAACAGGTGATCCGGTAGGGAATAGGCTAGGGGATGGATAACACATTTGAAGTGCTAGAAGTAGTAGGCTAAATACAGGTATAATAAGTGCTAAATGTATATGTAAGGAAAGGCAGTTAAATATAAGTGGGAATGCAGGGGAGTGGGGACGAACAGCCAGAGGGTGGTGGGGGGGAGAGAGACAAACCAGAACTATACCCCATTCAAGATGCTGAGAACCCTGCAAGGGGGATGGGATCTGGCAGAGAAGTAGTTGAGAAAAAGGGGAGGGGAAGGGAAGTAGTGAGTGGCGGGTGAAGAAAAGAGAGGAGAGACAAGCCAGAAACTGTACCCCTTCAGGATGCTTAGAACCCTGCAAGGGGGACTGGACTCAGCAGAAAGGAAGGTGAAGAGGAGTAGGGAGTAACAGAAGAAGAGAAGACAAGAGAGACAAGCCAGAACTGTACCCTTTCAGAATGCTGAGAACCCTGCAAGGGGGACTGGACCCAGCAGAAAAAAAGGTGAGAGAAAAAAGGGTAGTAGAGGGGGTGGCAAGAGACAGGGAGCTGGTAGGGGTAAAGGGAAGTGGGAGGCTGCTAAAAGAGGTAACGTAGCTGTGGAAAGGTGGGGCAGCAGTGGGGAAAGAGAGTGTGGTAAGGTGGGGAGAGGAAAAGCAGTATTGTGTCAAAACTGGAAGAGGTAGGGAGTGGAGGGGGGGTATAAGAAGTGGGGTTGGCTGAAATAACCAAGAGGATTGGTATGATTTAGGAGAATAAGAGATGAGTCAGGGATAGTGGCTAGGGGATTATGTGCAAGGGTGGGGAGAGTTGAGGAGGAGGAGGGCTAAACACAAGTAAAGTTAGGGAAGTAGATGTTATGTAGGGCTAAGGAGACAGAAGAGAGGGACAAGGAAAGTCTGATAGGAGATGGTAGCGAGTTCCAAAGCTTAGGGAAGCGGTAGGAGAATGCATCCTGGCCTATGGAGGTGGAGAGACGAAAAGTAGCTAAACTGCATGAGTCAATGGATCTGAGAGTACGGGAGGAGGACAGTGGAGTAGTAAGTCAGGATTGACATACTTGCACACAGAGAAGACACCTGTTCTCTTTCCTTCACAGCCCCTTCCCTCTTTTCCGCGGCCATGCTCCAACCCACATTTTGGTCTTGGACATAAATCATACTTTTGGTAGCATTGCTGAATAGTAGCCAGGCCTGCTTTTTTACTGCTTTGGAGCCTGCAGACATTTCAAGTTATGTTGCCAGGTTGTTCTTCGTAAAAAAAAGTCAGAATGCTGCTAATAATTATAGGATTGACAGCATCTTGTGTAAGAACCAAGCCACTAGGTAACCACCATGCTCTCAGTTAGCAACACCCACACACCAATTTATCTTCTTGAGTCAAATGTACCATAAGGGAGTAAATTGAGTTATGAAAGTGCTACTTCCTCAGAAGTGGTGGCAGAATGTGTACTGAGAGTCAAGCCATTGTTAAGTCCGTTTATAAAATTTCATTTTTACAGATGTAACTTTTAATCAGCTGTTTGTGTGAAAATGTAACTGTTTCGGCTTATGTTCTGCAGCTGGATTAGCAGCAGGACAGTAGAGTTGTGCAGAAGGAGAACGCCTGATTCCATGACATTTTCACAATTTTTATGATTCTACAAAATTTCAGCAACATTTACATTTCAGCAATTTTCTTCTGATTGTATTGCCAACTTCTTTAAATTTGCCAAGTATGAAATTTCTTAACACTTGTATATGCGTACCGAATCGCACGTCTCTAGCAATAAAGGGGTTGATTTATACACAGGCAAATGTCTCATTAACATTTAATTTCAGTTACTGCCATCTAATTTTAAATTAATTACATAAATGTCCCCAGATCCGAATACTGTTAAGAACTATATAAGATGGGTATATAGGTGAAGTTTAAGATCTATATAATTAAGGGGGACTGAGTTATATGCAGCCAAGCATTTTATCAGAATTTCATTTTCAGTTACCTGTCTAATTTTAAAACAACCTATCCAAAGTTCAACAACTGTAAAACATTTAAACTACTATATATAAGCTGGCCCAGTGGCATAGAGGGTTAAAGCACTGGAACCTTACCTCAAACCATGCTGGTGACCCGGGTTTGGGAATGGACTCAGAACGCCGGGGGCTGGCAGGTGAAGGAGAGGATTGAGCATCCGTAGGATTGCTCTCCTCTCCTGGGGTGGGTTGTGGGTTGACATTGCACTGCAGCGGGCTCTGGTGGAGACCAGGAGTTCTGCAGATGCACAATGGAGGGAACAGCAGAAAAGTGGAAAATCCACTTTGCGACTGACTGGATGATGGCTGCCAGTCCACCGCTGCCCTGAAGGGGACCATTCACCTCAGCAGCACCCTGGGGCCAAGTATGTGTGCTGGGTGCCCCCCCGGTGCCATCCCCCTCGGAGGAGGAGGATCCACCCGGCAAAGGGTTACGTCTGGGTTACCCCAGGGATGGCTGCAATTTGAGGTTGAATGGCTCAGGAATGGACAGGCAGAGCAGATGGGACATAGGTAGCCTGAAGGGGTGGTGGGTCATGAGGCACAAAGGGGAGAAAAAGAAATAAGACAAAAAAAAGTACTATATAACATGAATATGTGCCCCATGTTTAAAGCCTATAGATTTAAAGGGGAAGCCAGTTATACGTAACTAAGTTTCAGGATGCTTTAAATAAAATTTTGCAAGTATGTAAACTGCAATTGCAAGTTCCTGTAATTTTAAAACTAGAGCATGCAATGCCACTAGGTTTGGTATATTCATAGGCCATAAAAGGAAGCCTGTGTGTATCATCTTTCGACTCTCTTGCTCACATGATGTCCATGTTAGAAACTGCCACCATCTGCACAATAACATCTGCATTTAGAAGTTTAATTCCTTAACGGGACACTGTCAACCCCCTTAGGTCTCAAAGTGTCCCTAGTTTAAAACACACATTTTACGATTGCCAACATTCTGTAAAGATTGTTGATGTAGCTGGTAGTTTGATTCTGATTCTTATTTTCTGTAAAAAATGAAAAACAGACTGCCTAACATACTGGTGTTACCATACCAAAACATGTTTGTTTACATTTCTTGATCAACTCCAAATGTACATTTCTTGGACCTGGGAACACCCACAGCACAGTCTAGCCCCTCATGATGCAGTGGGAGTTTAGGAGGCTACTGCCTTATGAGTGACTGCCCTGTTTGGGTGTGTTTCTAATGCTCAGTAAGTATGTAGCATGAACAGATCCAGGAATGTAAACAAAGCAAGGCTGCTTATAAATATACATTATCATGCATTTCAGTTCTACTAAACAAGGAGACAGATGAAACAAACAGCAACATCAGTGAATTTTAGAGAAGGTAAGCAATCATAAAATGTGGGGTTTCAACTAGAAATATTATGATGAAAAACAGGTTGACAGTGTCCCTTTAAGCCTTTGTGAAATTGATAAAATTCAGTGATAACCGTTAGAAGCCATACCCATTAATTTTACCCAGTTATACACCTCACCTACCACAGTGGACAAAGGAAGAGGCAGGTGGGACTAGAAATAAGACTGAATTGTTTTGGGATGCAATTCTAAAAGTAGCAGACGAGCTGGAAGGGGATTGCAGTACATGATTCTAATGTGGGTATGGAGTTATCTGTCTGCAGTATACTGTAGGTCAAGTGAATGTGATCTATAGCCAAACACTGTAGCTAGGAGGAGGAGCTGACTGTAGTGAGTATTGTGATAGGGAGCACAAGCTCTGAGAACACAAGGAGTTATTTATTGCATTAGATATTATCTTAACGATGAAGATATCTAGAGGGAGCTTTTCTAAGGTCTTCATGGTCATGGGCCTTGTGAGGAATGACAGTATCAGAAATTAGACAAGTTAACTTTTGGTTAGATTATGTTTATAGAGGTAGTTCCTGTATTTTCTATTAGATTATATGGTATTCTGAGAGCAGGCAATACCTGCATGCTCAGGATGGACTGCAGTTGTGCCAAGGGAGGGCCAGTGTAAAGGGATTTCAACTAAAGGACTGGGGCTGGGGAGGCAGTTTGCACAGGGGTAACCAGCAGCAAGCATTAGATGCATGGGTTCACCAAGAAAAGGAGAGCTGAACTAGGGAGAAGAAGAATGGTAGACTCCCACTTGAAGCAAAGAAGCATAGAGTGGGACAACTAATACAACTTGAAGCAGGTCACATAGGAATCCTTAACCCAGCAAAACTGACTTGCCTGATGGACTTGTAACTCTCAGATCTAGAAGCACTTGGAGAGATGTAACAGGCCCATCACCGGCCCAGCTAAAGTGTGTGTGTATGTGTAGAGGGGGGGGAAAAATGCTCTGTTGGGTGGGCACTCAAGTCATTATGTATACTCACCTTATCTAGTTCAGAGGTAGTTTTATGCTTGTGAAATGACATTAGTAAACAATACTCTATGGTTTAAAAAGCTATTACACTACCTAAATATACTATTTCTTTTAAAAGCATCCAGGTGTTACTTTTTATGTATGATGCACCTTTATCTTCCATTTTGTTATTTAGCAGTGTCAACTGATGTGTGGAACAGCATTGTACTTGAAGGCTGATATCTGGTTCTATACCCCAGTTTTGTAACCACAGCTCACTGACTGTAACATCATAACTGACCATGATGAAGCACTCACATTTGACTGAATGTTTGTAAATGGATCACCAGAGACAAGTTAGGCTTTGCAGAAACAGATTAGAAAGGGAACATCTGTGCAGTCTTGATGGGCAAAGCGGTCCTTTTCTGTCTACAAATTCTACATTTCTGTGTTTCTACCTTCTGCCAGATTAGTCACTTCAGTATCACAATGAGTAAGATTGCAAAGATGGCAAGATATACCGTAAATGTTAACACTAGATATGTCAACTTGAATCACAAAGATGGCGAGATATAAATGTGGTTAACACTTCATATGTCATCTTGAATCTTCTTAAGCACAGCCACAAAAGTACAAACTGCATTTTTATGAGTACACAAATATAAATATTTAAAGTAGATGTTTATTTGATAATTAAATTACTGGGCTTGAGGACTGGCATAACATCATGATCTTTTTGCAGTTGTATGGAACTCCCCTACCAATTTGGGGGCTTATCAGCCACCTGTGGCTTCCATTTGCTCTCGTCCTCGATGGCGCCTCTGTCTGCCTACTATTTTTTTTTTCTTGGCCCCCCCACTCTGGCCCAAATCCTTGTTTGTGTCCCTGTGCCCCAGAAGTCAGCCTCAGTGTAATTCCATCCCTGCAGGGCTCCAAAGTCCAAGCCATGCTCCCCCACTCAAATCCATGCACCTTGGTGCAGTGGGGATCACGCAGGCATGAGCAGTGCCTTTGATTTTCAATCACTCACCTTTGTGGTCAAATGGGAGAAGTGTTCAGTGGTCCCAGTGTCCCCACCATCTCAGTGGGACCCGGTGACCACAGGGAGGGCTGTGAGAGCCCATTGTTTGAAATATTTACAGTAGAACATTCCATGAGGCAGTAATGATTGGAGTTCAAGAATATTAATGAGCCGGAGCCCCAACCATCATGAATATTCATGAGAGTGTTCTGCCCTCAGGGAAGCTTTTGTTTTGGTAACTGCTGACAGGGAAAAGAAATGGGCAAATAAATAAATAAATGTAACTGTATGTGTTTGGGGATAAAGGCTGAAGGGGGTGAGGAGTGTTTAAAAAAATAAATACTTTAACCTGGCTGCACCGTTTCTGTCTGAGGCTCAGATAAATAGCCTGCCTGCTGCAAGACATCCTTAAATATTGGCAGCAGTGAGAGAAAAATGGACTGAGAATGTATTTGATCTGGGCAGTGACAGCAAGCACACATCCAGGACTATTGAACTGTGGGGCATTTGGGCAAATGTTTAATTTATTCCTGCTGAACCAGGACTTTGTTTGGAACTGTATTCATTTTGCTTAAGAGACTGTGTGTTCAGCAGCCATTACAAGCAGCCACAGCCAATCAGAAAGCTAGGATTTTAAAGCCTGGACTTGTGGGACATTAGCCAAAGCTCATGAGAAACTTTCAAGTGCTTATGGGGAATTGCAGGGACCTAATTTCAGGCACCAAAACAGTAAATCAACTGTGCATCGAGTAAGGTTCATGTATAATTCATTTTCTTGATTGACAGGCCCTCCAGCCAATTGGAGGCCATGCATCCAATAGCTTCAGGCAATCATAAACCTCAGGAGAGCCCCATGAAAGACTGTGTTTTCCAGTAGATTGCAGATTTGAGTGGGAGCCCCCCACAGGGGGTGGGGTTCAGGCTCCCAGCCATGTAACTGGGCCTAGTGATCCAGTGTAAGCCCCTCCATCCAACTTCTTTGTAATAAAAGTTTAGTAATTTAGTTTTATGCAGAACCTGCTAGTCTAGGGGTTGCCAGAATATCCTCTAGGTACTAGCCCTCCCTTCCATGTCAGGGAAAGATGTGGACCTGTACCTTAACATCAAGCCAGCTATGAGAGAACTGATTCTGCCTCAGTTGTGAGAGGACTGAAGTCATCTGGAGCCTTCATTTCAGAGATCCTACCATGAGTAGCCTGAGTGAGTACTCTTGTACCCCCACCAACCCGGTGCTAGAAAGAAAGAAAGAAAGATAATTGATTATTGGGGCTGCCCACACCCTAGAGATTGTGCTAATTTACTGTATCTTGTTCATTGGTCTGCACCCTGCATCTGCTGTGCCTAACCTTAGCCCAGTGGACCCTTTTGGAACTTCTGCTATTTTGAGACTGTCTAATCCTGGTCTGCACCTTGCATCTGCTGTGCCTAGTCTTGCCAAGCGCAGGTGGAACTAATTGCTCTAAGGGACCCAAGTGAGACCAGCAAATTGTATAAATTGCTGATATGTGTTGTCTGCGATGGAGCCTACAGGACTATAAGGAGAGCACTCAGAACCTGACTTTTCCTGGGAGGTCCAGCATTTGATAACTATTTTGGTCAAGATGTACAGTGGAGCTGCAATCTACAACCATGTGCCACAATATAAATAAAATGGGACTGAGACCTCAAGTCCATCAGATTTGACTACTTTATCTGGAAATGACTGTTTTCTAAGTAAAGTGACCAGGGAAGCCATCGTGGCCCCAGGTTGAAGGCTTTGCCCCTCCTATAAATGTTCAAAATTCCACTTGGACTCAACCCAGTGTAATTGGCTGGTTACACCTTCTTGTGTGTCCAACTGCAACATGCAGGGCAATCTCTGCACCCCCCAAGAAGACTGTAAATAGTTTAAACACCTAAAGCTGAAAAATCTAATTGCAATTTCTGCTACTCAAGCTGGCCAACAAACAGTTGCACTGTCCACCAAGCCTGCAATCATCAAGGGACTGTCTTGGTAACTGGGTACCCAGATTTAAATTTGAGATTGTGAGGTTTCAGTACAAAATTGGGGAACAGGTACCAGTGTGGGCAAAGGTTAATGTTGTGTTGCATCTGATTTAATGCAGTTTAGTTAGATAGCCAAGGCTGTGGTCATCTAGGTTGGCATAATGTGATTTTCTGTCTAATTTGCCTAACAGGTATCCACCCAGCTGGAGGGGTTTTCACCAGCACAAGACAAAACTCTAATCCTCTGTACATACTGTAAATAATAATGACATTGCTTGCATAACCTCTACTCCTTGGGTTTCCCTATTCCTAAGCCCTGTCTCCCTGTAAATAAACTTGTTTGAAACATAGAAACATAGAATTTGATGGCAGATAAGGACTGCTTGGCCCAGCTAGTCTGCCCATTTCCCTACCTAATGGATAAGCTGCAAGTCCTAGTTATCCACTAGCCTACTTCCACCTACCCCAAACTAGAATTGCCTTAAGCCTGTCCCATGCATTCTTGAATTCCCCCACTGTTTGTGACTCCATGACCTCCTCTGGAAGGCTGTTCCATATATCCACAACCCTTTCCATGAAAAAATACTTCCTCACATTACCTCTGAGCCACCCCCCATCTTCAAATTGTGTCCCCTTGTTCTTGCACATCTCTTTTTCTGAAATAGGCTACCCTCTTGGACTGTGTTGATTTCCTTGAGGTACTTGAAAGTTTGTATCATGTCCCCCCTCTCCCTCCTTTCCTTGAGGGTATACATATTAAGCTCCTTTAGTCTCTCTTCGTATGTCTTCTGGTGCAGACCCTGCAGCATTTTGGTTGCCCTCCTCTGGACAGCCTCCACCCTGTCTATGTCTTTGAGGAGATGGAGTCTCCAGAACTGCATGGAGTACTGCAGATGGGGTCTCATCAAACTGTCTGTACAGAGGGATAACAACTTCCTGTTTTCTACTGGCGATGCCTCTCCCTATGCATCCCAGTATCCCCCCAGCCCTTCTTACTGCCTTCTCACATTGCTTGCCCACCTTTAAGTCATCTGATATAACTACCCTCAGGTCCCTTTCCGTTTTTATCATTGTCTGTGTCTCACCCCCGATTGTGTGCTCTTCCCCTGGGTTTTTGTTTCCCAGGTGCTTTACTTTGCACTTCTTTGCATTGAATCTAAGCTGCCATACATTTTACCATTCCTCCAACCTTACGAAGTCCTTTCTCATCCTTTCTACCCCACCTTATGTATCAACTGTGTTGCAGATCTTTGTGTTGTCTGCAAAGAGATATACCTTTTCTTCCAGTTCCTCTGCAATGTCACTTATAAAGACATTAAAAAGAACCGAACCCAGTACTGAACCCTGTGGTACCCCACTAGTAACCCCCCTTTCTTCACTATGGAATCCATTTACTATTACCCTCTACGTTCTCTTGTCTAGCCAATGTTTTACCCAGGCTACCACCCTGGGACTCACTCCCAGGCTGGCTAATTTGTTTATTAATCTTTTGTGCGGGATTATGTCAAATGCCTTGCTAAAGTCTAGGTAGGCCATATTCACAGCCCCTTCTTGGTCTACTACTTTGGTCACCCAGTCAAAGAAATTGATTAAATTAATCTGACATGGCCTTTCTGCTGTGAATCCATGCTGCCTTGGGTCCTGTGCCCCACTGTCCTCTAGGCATGGTTTGTTATTTGCAGATTCTACCTCATGAGCATATTATTAGAGAGTGATTAAATGGTAAAATCTCTGAATATGTGGAGAAATGTTTATTGGGTACTGTGTTGGGGTGACCAAATGGTTATATTAGGTGGTATGACATCCCAAGGGATTGTACCAGGTAACAGCTAGCCCACTTAAATGTTAAACTCTGGTTGGAGGCACCGTGTCATTGTAATATCTTGGAAAGAGCCAGTTGTAAAGTAATCTTGGGAACCCAGGTCCCTCAACCTTGTTCAGGCCTGCAAGGCAGGGTAGTAACTCTAGGTATGGCACTGTCTAGGGGTTACATGTAAATACTCCATGTCTAGTAAACAAACCATCTTAGATGGGCACAGCGAACCAAAAGGGGATACATATTTCCTTTTCAGTTCCCAGTCACAGCTACCTTTATGAACTGATTTTGTCATTATAATATAAAACAACAGCCCAAAAAGCATATGAGGACTAAAGATAGTTAAAAATGTCCCTCAAATACAGTGAACCACATATACAATACCATGGTGAGCTGAAATCTATAAAGGTTTGTATCTGTTTCCTGTCACCAGAAACCTTGTGGTCTTAGCCTGCCATTATGATGAAAAGGCAAGCATACAAGTTGTTTAGGTAGCTAGAAATAGATTAAGAAAAAAGTTTGTGCATGAAATGCTCAGGAAATACAACATACATGACAATTTGTAATGCCTTCCTTTGACAACCTTGTGGTCTTCACTTTCCAGTTTAAACAACAACAGAGGACATGTATGAGCAGTACATACTGTGCCTAATAAAGTTAAATGGTTATAAAACACTCATTGTTGGATTTTTAATTAAATAACACTACAGTACCTCAGGCTATGATTGGTGTTGGATGATAAACTGTAATGGATGTGTTGAGTAGATATGTGGGCTGGCAGTATAGCCTAGAGGTTAGAGTGATGACTGAGCTGTGAACGAACTTGGTACATCCAGCAGACCAGACCTGGGTTTGATTCTCACAACCTCCACTTGCATACTGTGTGACTCTGAGCAAGTCACTTAACCGCCCAGTGCTCCCAGGTTGCCCCTGAAAACAGGCACTTGTGCCTAGTGGGGATTATCTGGTTACCAAAGACTAAAATAAAATAAAAAATAAAATAAATGTTCCAGTTGCAAAAGGTATTATGAACACGAAGAGAAACAGCTTCACTTATAAGGTACTACCAGGTCCAAATGAGAATAATGAAGAACTAAAGAAAACTGATTCTGGAAGCAACAGCTCAGAATAAAGAGTGCAGGTATTATCTATCTATCTATCTATCTATCTATCTATCTATCTATCTATCTATCTATCTATCTATCTATCTGTCTCTCTATCTATCTGCCTATCTATTTCAGGAGTTTCACCAGGAAAAACATACTGAGCTAACAGCTAATTTCCTGATGTGTCCTGGGTGGATGGGTGATGTGGAGAGTGCAGTAAGAAGTTAAATAAGTAATGTTACAATTATAAAATGATATTGATAATTGTACAGATAATTCAGAGGAAGCACAAAGTAATGCAAAACACAGCGGGTGGGATATTCAAAGGAGTTGCACATGGCACAACAGGGTTGCACCATGTGCAACCCACCAATACACCCTGGTGTGATATTCACAGGGGCAGGTTGTGCTGCACAACCCCCGATGTGCTGGGGCGCAGCAGTCATGTATGCGGTGCAAGTGTGGGAGGTGTGCCCATGCATATGTGGCACATCCCGATATTCAGCCCAGGATGTGCGGAGCATATGCAAGCACATACCCACCTTGCGCCACACAGGGGAGTGCAAAGTTGTGCATGGTGAAAACAGGAGCAAGTCCAGGCCACCCACAGGCAAACTGCCATATTGCAAGGTGCAACACGGCAGCCGCCTGCTGTGGGTGGCCACCCGATCACCCAGGACACAGTTCACAAGCCCCCTGCCCAGGGGGCGATGTCCCCCCCCACCCAATCATGGGCATATGTAAAAATTATCCCTGGTGGTCCAGTGGACAGATTCCCAGCACCCGATCATGGGCATAGGTTCCAAATCCCTGGTGGTCCAGTGGAACCCCTCCAGCACCCGATCACGGATGGAATGTCCTATGGACACCCTGATCGTCCAGTGGTACCCCCCTTCCCACTCGCCCTGGAGTCCCCCCACCACCCACTTTTGGTCAGAGGCAGGTGGCAGCACCTCGGATGCAAGCCGCATCACTGCCCACCAACTGACAGCATACAGAAGGGCTGTACGTGCATGGGCCAATGGTCGTGCAGACCACACTGTACTACACAGTTCCAAAATGTGAATGAATGCTCATTCACAATTCAGGACTGTGTAGTACTGTATGGTCTGTATGCCCATTGGCCCAAGCAGTGGACCAATAGGCGTACAGCCCTCCTGTACACTGTCAGTTGGTGGGCAGCTGGGCAGCTTGTGTTCGGGGTGCTGCTGCCTGCCGCTGACTGGGGGGGTGCAGGGTGGCGGGTGAACACAGTGGACGGGTGGGGAGGGGTGTACCACTGGACCACCAGGGTATTGGAACCTATGCCCGTGATCGGCCGCTGGGGATCGGTCCACTGGACCACCAGGGAGTATTGACATTTGCCCATAAGTGGGCAATGGGGATCGGTCCACTGGACCACCAGGGATTACTATTACACATGCCCATGTTCAGGCAATGGATAACGGTCCACTGGACCACCAAGGATCATTTGTACATGTGCCCATGATCAGGCAAAGGATAGTGGTCCACTGGATCACCAGGGAATAGTTATACACATGCCCACGATTAGGTGAATGGGAGCAGCACCCACCGAGGAGCAGCAGGGCGTCGGTCCCCAATGGTTGCAGTCTGGCAGGGAGCCAGGCGCAAGTCACCGCGGATCGGCACACCGTATGCAAATGGGGCCATAATGACATGCAAATGGCCCCATTTGTGCCTCGCATGCACAATGGCCTCATTTGCATACCCACAGCTGAATATCGTTGTTGCTGCACCTAGAGCAACCACACTTGAGCTGATGCAGCCCCCTGATCCCCTGCTGCCACTTGCGCTGGGGCAGTGCCACTGCTCCGTGCGCAGTGCGTGCGCCCTCAGTGCCATATTCAACAGTGCTGAGCCATGGCGCAGCACCGTTAAATATCACCTGGTCCATTCCCTAGCTCATCCCAGTTGCGCTGTGCCCAGGCTTGTGCCCCTGCCTGGTGCAGTCTGAAAATCCCACCCAGCATATCAATAGCAGCAATTCAGCAAAGTGCAACTGGCAGCAACATGAGGCAGGGAGAGGAGACTGCAAAGTCCAAGGGGGAACTAGTTAGAGGGAGAAGCAGACCAATAAACTAGGGCAATAGGGGGAGGGAGTAGTATGGAGACAAGAGCAGTGGGATTAGCCTACGGTCAAGAGCAACTGCAGGAAGAGTAGTAAAGTCATGGAGGATGGATTTTAGTGATAGGGAAGAGGGAGTATTACAAGTAACAAATGGGAGGATGAGAGAGTAGGTGTCAGAGCTGTGATGGGAGTAGGAGGTGGAAGGAGGAGATGAGATTAGAGAGATATTGACAAAGTCTTTTTATGGCTGAGTGTGTACCCCTACCTCTTGCATGAGATTCTCTGCTAATGTCAAATTAAAATTATACCTAGGTGAGAGCTATACTGCCTGACCTTTATGATACATTGATTTTGGCACCACTGTTTGACACACTCCTAACTCAAAAAAATAAAAACACATGCTCCAAAATAACAAGTCCCAGTCCTACTCAGATGCTGTTTCTATAACCAGGATTATATTTCGTACCCTTTACAGTACTCCGCAGTCAGAAACCATTGGGGTATTCCTCATCCATCCTATAGGTTGATGCACGATCCAATCAAATCAAGTGAGCGAGGACGTATCTTTGTGCTCATCAGATCATCTCTTCATGCATCAAGACAGGTTGGTCATGTTCCTAACTGCTCCCAACAATTTGCAGTTCTTCAACAACTTCTCTGTATTACAGCAACATTTTTTCCTTTACTTCATTCAGCTAACAAAGCAGCCTGGTAGCCAGCATAGCTCAGCATAAGGTTACCTGCATGCAACACAGAATCCTATTTAAACAAGCATCTATTCTTGCTTCAGGTAACCTTGCAGCCCAGAGATTTCAGCAGCGTCAGGCTATTAGACCAAAAGGTTAGAGCAGAGTGTGCTGAACTAATCTGCACAGCGCTATGCAGGAGACAGGTACCCCATCATGTAGCGAACCTTGAACCCACAGTATCTACTATTCCCATCTGTACAACTCAGGACTTGGGATCCCTCCCACAGTTTAGGGCTTTAGCTAACTCCCTGGATTCAATTCCCTGGACAAAGCACACAGGGTGAGGTCCCCCTCCAGTAGCGCGACCCACACCCTCACCAATCAAACACCCCACTCTGCACAGCAGCAGCCTGCAGCTGCATCAAAAAAAATAATCTACGCTTGCCTTTTAAATTCTGCAGCAATAAGGCAAGGAATCCAAAGGCATCCCCCTCCAGCAGCGGATCCTGCCATTTTCCACCTAGAGCTTACAAATCAAACAAACTCCACAACATGAGCCTGGGCCCCCCCCCGTAGCGACCCTTGCTCCCTCATATCAACCCTGGAACCACCTAGGGCTCTAGCGGCCATTTATTACTCTGGGAGCTCCCTCCTGCAGTGACCTCCCAGTCAGTAAATGCTGTGACCCCACTCCAGCCACATATATTTCCTGGACAACACTGTGCAGGGCAAGGACTTACCTGCCCCTAGATCACTCAGTGACCCAATGGCTCCACTCTACATATAGAGGAGATCCCCCACTCTCTCTCCAGATGCCCACGGAGGTCCAGGGTGTGAAACTCACAAAACCTTTGTCTCGGGGGGCTATAAATCATAGCACGCCCCCCAAGACACCGTGCAGCCATTCTGCTGCATTCCTTCCTCAGTGCACAAGCCTCAGCAGCACCTGAGAATATCGTGAGACTCAAGGCACTGCCAAACAACAGCCCCTTAAGTTTTGTGCATGCTCCCATGAGATTTTGATGCCATCTTAGGTGATGGCACTATTCCCTATATAGGCAGCCCAGGCGTCACCAGTTCTCACGAGATCTGCCTGCTGCCACCTTGCCTGGGTCTATTCCTAGTTAAAAAGGCACACAATGTCTATGCAGCTCTCAGAGTCACGGGAGTAGCTCTGCCATACTGATATTAACTTTTTTAAATTGTTTTGGCTACAAGGTGGCCTGCCAGACTGCAGGGGCCCTATCTGACACAATTTTACCTCACTTTTCACAGAATTAACATGGCAAACTGCAAAGAATGCGGGTCGCCTTCAAGGCAATAGAAGAGGATGACACGAGGTGTTCAGTCTGTATCCTTACCCCATGAAGGGGCATGGCATGCCCTTGATGCCAGCCAGAAAATCCAGCCCAACAAGGTCATTCTACATCATACTGGGGACACTGGCATACCCAGGAAACATTCCATTGCCATCTGGCCTGGATGCCTTATTTTTACTGCAGCTTTTCCCATTCATAAAATCCTGCCCAGCAAGGTCACTCGGTGTCATACTGGGGACACTGACCTAACCAGGAAGGATCCTGAGCAGGGACACAGTACAACACAGTGCCTTCAGGCCCAGTGCTCCAATTCAGGAGGCCTGGGCTTGGATACCGCAGCCCTAATTTGAACCAACACTAGGTAACATACAGGATAATGTGGGCAGGCGGCATATGACCTGACACGATTTTCAGCTCCCCGTCTCACTGCCCAACTGGACTATTAGGACCCAGGCAGAGATGAATTGATGCTCTGAGAGACTTACTCAGATCCTCACTTAGTAATTGGCATATCTCTCAGGCAAATATTGTCACCTCCCTGATAATCTCCACAGACAGGCCACAGGATATACAGTGAGACTGTACATATCGGGATCTCACTTGAGACGAGCACAGGAAGGACGATGGCCACCTCTCGGCAAGGGCCCACAGGTGCTCTGTACCCTGGGCAGGGCAACTAAAGGACCTACCTGGGGGCATGCATGCTGACTGGCTGAAAAGGCCAAATGCAGTGCACCCAACAGTGGCATCATGGCTATCACATTACATAGGGAGAGGATGTGCTACAATCAGGTGGAAACACTGACTGGCAGACCCTGGCACTGGGGGCAGAATATAGTCAGTACCTCGACACATGTCAAGATACCCCAATAGATGGGCCACCCACTACTGGTGTCCTTCATCTGTCCTGGCCTCAACAGCCTTACCTGTCAGCACTGTCTGGCCCCCTGGGGCCAGTCTACACCTCGTGTTTTGCACTATTCTCCTTTCCCATACTAGTCGAAATTCCCACTGCTTGGCCACTGGCTATACAGCCAGTGAGATCACTTCTCCTTATCAGGATCCTACATGCTCAGAACCTTGTCTTGCCTGGGGGGAGTGTCTAAGATGTTTTTTCAATCAGAGGCAGGCCATAACTGAGACTAGAATCTGGCTGGATGGGACAAGACACCACCGGAGCGGTACACCGGCTCATGCATGATCCCTTCTCCACACTGGAGATTACAGGTCTTTTTCATGTATTGCATTAACTGCTCTTTCCTTGCCACAGGGTTCAATGCTTGTCAGCCCAATCCTGCCCTTCAGTCAAAAGAATGGAGTGCAACCATTCCTCATCACCTAGGTATCATCTCTTCACATGCCTTGCCCTAGGGAAATTATGATGTTGTTTCATCACCCTCTATTCACAGGGCTCCCCATCAGCATATGATAACTACATCCACTATCTCACCTATTGGGATGAGATATGCTCTGCTTTTTCAGGTAAATTGCCACTAAGACCGCTTACTAGGGACATTGCTGTACCCGAACAGAGTGACAAATTGCTCTTGTCTTCATGATGACTACGACAAGTTTCCCAAAGATTATGAACCACTCTGCCAATACATTATTGTCTCGATCGGTGCTAGAGAGGGGGAATCCATACAGGCAGGGGGCACAAGTGATTGACTGGGTGCAGTCAGCACAGGACCTAAAGTGCTGTACTTACACCGGCTAGTGATTTACACAAAACATTCAAAGGGAAACTACTGTCAATACAGCTGGCGGTCTACTGACCTCGGTGGGCCTAGAGAATGCCTACCTTCACATCCCACCGATACCTCAGGTTACGCATAGAGTGACAGCACCTTCAATACACCTGCCTACCATCTGACCTGGCAGTAGCATCCCAAGTATTTACCAAGACCCTGACAATCCTAGCATCACACCATATGAAGTGAGGGGTACATGTCATTCCATACCTGGACGACCGCAGCACAGTGGACAGCATAGCCCTATGTAGTCACTAAACTGCACGCAATCAATTAATCTTGTAGCAGCAGCTCAAATGCACTCAGGGTACTTGTGGCTCAATACAACCATAGTAAATTTAGACCACAGCAGCAGGGCCTGCAAAGGAAACAGAATAATCTGAATGGGACAGATAACCCCTTCAGTAGCAGTTTCTGAACCAACATCTGCCTCCCATCATTGAGCATCATCAGAGCTGGGGTCCCTCCTGTAGCAACCCCTGACCAATGAAAAAATTAAGCCCAAGCACTCATGACTTGAAGGCGGTCCCTCCAGCAGCGACCCCTCCAAGCTGCAGACTACCCCCATAGACAGAATGGGGAACTATTGAAACAAAGGTTCTGGCACACACAAACTCAAAAAAGAGGGACGCATTGATAAAATAATTTATTTTAAATCGTGAATAAAACATCAGCCTGACATATTCGGACTGACACTTAGTCGCTTTCTCGGTCTGAGAGGGACTGCGGTCGGTCAAGCTGTCAGGCTGATGTTGTCGCGGTTAAAACAAATTGTCATCCGCATTTGCGTGTTAATAGTTTTCTCAATAATTCACTCAATTGGTTCTTTGTGCAACACGTCCCAGTGAGCATTCATTTGGGAAGAACAGAATGGGGAACACAGTATGGGATGAGGATCTCCTGCAGCTCCTCACCCACGCATAGGGGACTTGAGAGCCTTAAGTCTAGCCCTGAACTTCTTCGCATTCCTTATCACCAACAAAAGCGGTACTAACCCGGTAGGACAACCAAGTAACACTCACCTGCCTAAACAAACCAGGAGACACCAGAAGCAAACCCTCGATAAAACTATTCCTACAGCCCATTTCTGGGCAGAATGGAGCCTATAATCCATCTGAAGCAGACTGGCTGAGCAGAGTCACCATCAACTATCACCAGTGGAGACTCAACCAACACACTCTCCACAAGCCTGCAAGCAATTGGGGCTCATTCCAATTGGACCTCATGACACCACACTGGTACATGCAACTACCTAATCTCCACCCCAGACCCTCTAAACCTGAGGCACTGGAGGTGAACAAACACTCAGCCCCCGCAGAGCCTCAGACAAACAATGTGTTGTCCAACATTCCAACGACAAACAAGACACTCCATCAAATATGATGCTCAGCGGCAACCATAGCCATGGCGGACCCTCTATTGACCCAGGAGGCCACGGTACTCGCTTAGGCAAGCAATAGCACCAAACCCACTATGGTCATTATCTCACTGGCTGGATCTCCTGTACCAGGGCCCTACTCTTTCTCCAAACCCATCCAACTAGAACCTGAAAGCATAGCTATGGAAGGGAAAAGACTGTTACACCTACTCTATCAGTCCACAGTGGTGAATCAACCATTACAATCCAGGGACATCTACTATTGAAACTTACCACATACAATGGCACATTTTCCCACAAATGGGCAAGGAAATGGAAGCTTCATCAGTACTGACAGGGTTACCCCAATTCTGGACCCTACAATCAAAGGGGAAAACAAAGGCCTAAGCCCTGAAGCACCCCAAATTCAGGCATCAGCAATCTTTTTTATAAGAGTCTGCTGCCAGGAATAGGTCACACCAGCTCATGCTCAGACAGAATCAGGTCACTTAAGGCAGTAACATTACCATCACTGAAGATCAGACTAAGGGAATCAAGGGGCAACTCAACACAGTACTAGATGTCCTACAATCCCAACATTATCCAACAGGAATCTTTACACTGGCACACAATTAAGACAGCCTTTCTGGTAGCACTCTACTCCACTAGGAGGATAGGCCAGAACAGGCCTTCCCATACAGGGATCCCTTCCTAATGTTTTCTCAGTGATAGGGTCATTCACAGAATGGTAACCCCTTTCTGTCCCAAGGTGATATCCACATATCACTGGGACCAAGTCGTACTACCGACTTATGTAACGACAGCTGACACCCCAGATGTCCCACAAACTCTCCCGCTAGATGTTGACCATCACCTTAGTAATACCTCAGCATGACAAGCTACATACACATGACAGACTAATTACTCATACTGATCAGAGGGCAGAGGGTAGGACAGGCAGCCAAGTTCAAGACAGTCCAAAAACACAATTGCTAGATGGATCAAACACACAACTCCCCGACCAAATGGAGGGAACATGTCACTACTACATATTTATTCATCAGCCTCATGGTCTTCCATACGTATGGCTTCACCCAGCATTGGCTGAAATTGTGTGGGGGCCCAACACATATAGCATTGTAGCAATCCGCCTTTCTTTCACCTTCCCAAGAGTAATAACTTGTTATATCTGCACTGCTAGTAAGGTCCCAATGGTTTCTGACTGTGGAATACTATAAATGGTAAGAAATATAAAGGGATTTACTCACCTGGTAAAGGTGATTATCTGAGTACCCTTTATAGTACTCCGCAGCCTCACCCAGGTTGACAGATTACCTCTCTGACTGGGTTAACAAGGTCATTAGTATCACGATAGCTGCAATCAGAGAACATTGGGCGATGAATTCCAGCTTACAAGTGTGTAAATATAGAACATATAGCAGATAGGAATTTTATGCTGGCAAGAAACGTCTACATTTGTCAATGATACAAAAGGAAGGTGTCACAATAAAGAGTGTGGGTACAGAAAAATGCATGATTAAGTTCTCTGTTCTAACTTACACCTTAGTACGGGCTACCAGGCAGGCACTAGACAGAGGGGACATAATTCAAGAAAGAGGTCACGCGTTTGTGATTCTGTTCATAGGGTGTCTCCTCTCCCGGCTTGTATGTCTCTGTTTTTCTTGTTTTTTCACAATACAGCTAAGGAAGAATCACACTGAAGATGATCTGATGAGCACAGAGGTATGTCCTCGCCCACTTGATTTGATTGGATCATGCATCAACCTATAGGATGGATAAGGAATACTCCAATGGTTTCTGACTGCGGAGTACTATAAAGGGTACTCAGACAATCACCTTTACCAGGTGAGTAAATCCTATTCCTTCATTGCCTGCTGAGAAACATCTGACTATCCCAAACTGACCTTACAGTTGCTCTTTGTTTTGTACCATCACAGACTGACATACAGTAGTAAGCACTGTGGAGTCTCAAGAAGTGCACTGTGAGGTCAGAAAATCTTTGTGAAAGTTTTTGGTAAAGAAATCATGGACATTCATGCAAAAGGTGCTGCAAAATATGGGAAACATTTAAAACTGAAAAAAATAGGTTCTTATATTTCATTAGCCAAAGAGTGTAAGTTTATGTAATTATACACAGGAGCCTGCCCGATACACAGTTTATTTATTTATTGAGGATTCGGAAATACCTTTGAGTCAAGGACTCATTTGCAAAGGTTCCACATCACAGAAATTAGGAACACAATAAACTTTACATAACGATTCAACAAGGACACAGTTCAGCATTGATACAAAGAAACAGTGAAGGCTATCAATCAGGAACTAGGGATAATTAGTAGAAGTTTGAAATACATGATACAGTTGCAGTTGATGATGGCATAAAATAAAGCTGCAAAGAGGTTCCCCATTGTGACCACACCCAAAAAATGCCATACACTAAGAAATGCTACCCACCAAGAGTACACATGCATGAATGTACAAAAAGTAAGGAATTTATTAAATAGTTCATATCCATTGTGAGTCACACAGAACAACATACTGGAGTAGAGGAATTCGTTCTAAATATGTGATAAATTCCCTATAAGGTTGAAAGGCACTTTCTAAGTCCAGCATAATCCCTCCCTTCCGTCTTCATCAACAGGCATGTCTAAGTGTGCTGTGTAAATGTAATATCTTAAAAGGGTTTCCTAGGGCTTGTATCTCACTCATCCTGGAGCCTGCATACACTGCCTGTGCAGTACACCATAGGCTCCTCTGGTTTAGACAGAAGAGTCAGGCTATGATGCAACCCTTGATTTTTCCAACATTATGATAGTGCAGATGAGTTTCTAACACATATCAAACCTGTACCAAGCTATATCCAGTCCTCCTCCTGGTAAGCAAAGTTACAGTTGTGGAGGGGGGGGTTCTCAGGTTAAATTAGAAAAAAAAGTTTGTTTTTCGGAACCAGTAGGATGCATTTTCTTATCAGAAGAGCTGCTGTTTTTCCCATAACCCATTCTTAGAGATGAATGCAGGTTAGTGTGATGGTACCAGGGAGTTGAGTGTGAATAAGATAAGATGAGGACGCTGCTGCACTCCCCCCAAGCAGCTGACTGTGAGCTGGCTGTGGCTAATCTCAATAAGCACCCAACTGGAGTGACAACTGCTCATTTTATGATGACACCCCCCCACCACCATCATCAAAGGACTTAGTGAAAATTGGAATCAGTTCAAGAAAGAAATGTGCACAGAACCTGAACAAGCCCCAGGTACATGAGACTGACTACCCATCCCACCAGAATGCCTATCCTACCAGCCAAAATTTCCATCTGACTGGCCAGAATGCCAACCTGACCTGCCACAATGGTCACTATGATCCACTGGAAAGCCCACCCTGACCCAAGAAAATGGCCATTCTGGGAGGACAGCATAGGCATTCCAGCATGTTCTGGTGGTCAAACAGTTCAGAAGATATTCTGGGCCAAATGGTGTGGAAAATATTCTGGTCAGAATTGTTGGGAGGATATTCTGGTCTGTCAGGTGCTTGTTGTGGTGGGTTGATGCCTTTTGGGAATCAGGGCAGGTGTTCCAGTGGGTTGGTGACTTTCCAACTGGTTTTAGTAAGAAAACAGAATTGTTCTGATTCTGAGCACATTCCAGTTCTGGATCGACTCCAATTTTCACCCAGCAGCAGGAGCAGCAGCAGGAAAAAAAATCCAGCAAGACTACAGACATCCCCATGCCACTGTAATGGGGAGGGTGCTTTGATCTGGCCATGCTTCAAAACATTTTTGGAGTTGAGAGAAAGCTGGGGAACCTATCTGCTCCCCAGTCTCATCATTGGGCATTCACTTCACTTAGGTTAAAAAGCATGTACCTTACTTAATTCTTCTTCCAGTCATTGCCATGGACTATTCATTGTGTGACTGACATAGTAGCTAATGGCTTGCTACGGCCTCTTCAGCACTCGACCCTCTCCAAGCATTTAATTTATTTATATATTTTGTGAACAGGTATTTACACTTGACCAGAGGTCATTTTACAGGCAGGACCTGTGTCACTACAGAAGAAGCAATAAGTACAAAGAAAGGTAAGATACTTTAAGATAAATTGTTTACAGAGTATGAGATGATCTTGGTCATATAACAGCTGAGGAACTACTACATAACATCAATCAAAAAGCATACTGATAGGGGGCATGGCCTAGCCAGGGACCAAAATGGAGGGCTAACTTCAGCGCTCTGGGAATATCCATCTGTAAATTCATCCATGCTGCTTCTTTTTATCATGATTTTATGATGGCCTGGGCAAGCAAAACCAAGTAGATGGCATCCCAGATGAAAATGATGAGAAAGCAAACTCTAGCAGCTTTTACAGCTGCTAAGGGCATTGGCCGAATGGATGAGCGTGCCAACCTTCAGACTCATGCCAGCTTGGGAGCAGGTCCTTCAGCCATCAGCCTGTCAATGGAAGCCCTGTTAATGTTGAAGCTGCTTCTGTAAACAAATCTACTGAGAGTCTACAGTACAAAATGCGGTCTGGGAAGGGGTTTGGATTTGAAAATCCCAGTTCCCAGTACACTCATCTAAAATCCACCATGAATCTGTTGAGAGAAACAGCTGAAGAACATCATAAATGGCTGAACAATTTAGACACCAGACTGCCTTAGCAGGAGGAGTGCTGCACAGAGATTCAAGACTCCCTGAATGCAGTTCTGCAAAAAATAGAAGTCTTGCAACATGTTCTCCATGACCACGAGAACAGGGAGTGTTATAACAGTGTGCAGTTTGTCGGGTTGTCAGACATTGTGGAGGGAACTGATCAAATAGCATTTCTATGCAGATAGCTCCCAAAGGCACTAGGCATGGATGGAGACACAGTACTTGGAGTGCAAAGAGCTCATAAATCACCCAGGAAAAAGCTGGACCCTGAGGAAAGACTACATGATTACCTTATTAAATTTTGTTGGTATCCTGATTGACAGTTATAGTTCTAGGAGGCAAGGAAATGAGATGCCATCAAGGCTGTGGGAAGCACAGTCAGCTTCCATCCTGACTTCAGCCACCAACTCCAACAAAAGCATCTGAAATTCAATAATATAAAAAAAGACTGCAAATAAAAAAGAGCAGGACCTTCACTTATGTGTATCCCTCCAGATTAATCCTCCACACAAAGGGCCTCTTACAGAAAGTGTTTACTGACCAAAGCCAGGCCACTACCTTCCTTTAACTGGAGGACATGGCTAGAGAGGGCAGATCAGGCAGCAGAAGAGTGGGCGCAGTAACCTGAGAATGCAGTTGTCTGCTGCATACACCCAAATTGAGTACATGGGAGGATGCATGGAGAGCTGAATTTTCCTTTTGATAGCCATGAGCCAGGAGCAAACTATTGGCACTTAGAAGGTGCGTGCAATTCCTGATTAAACTCATGAGCATTCCTAGTGTGAACAACACTGTAAGAAACTGAGATGTGCATTAGGCAAGGGGTTTCTTTGTGCGGGAGTTGGCTGGTGGGTCCAGGGGAGCCTACGTGGCCCAGTCATGGCAGGATTTAGCACCCTAGGCATATGCCATGCACCTTACAGTTTTCTAAGTAACTGAGTGGCTCTCTTGTGGCTCAGACAGCTTATTAGAGGACTCATTCCCCTCCTCCTGGCAAATCCCAATGGTGATGGACTGTGTTTGAATTCTTTTAGAGGACAAATCAAGGCCTCAACATTTGTTAACTGAGGGTGAGTGACTGTGGCAGCAAATGCCCCCATGTGTGACTCTGATTGAAAATCATACAGAAAATGGGACAGATCTGATGTGTATGGTACACATCTACTTGCCCTCAATACAGATGTTGTAATTCAAGGACTACTTAATGCTCTATAGATTTGCCTGCAGGGAGGGGGCAGCTTGCTCAGTGTTATGCTTGCAGATCTACTGCAGCATCACAGGATGTAGGGGATCCAGCACTCTGCCCAACAGATGATGCACTCAGGATGTAATGCCAAAGTCACATTTATTTGCAAAACCAAAACAAACTGCAGACCTAGCACACAGCACAGGTCATATCAGTGCACAAGAGGGCTCACCAGCGCCCCAGCATTTCACACCTGAAGTTCCCTGGTACTTTGTCAAGGGGTGTTGCCCCCTACTGCCTTCTTAATTTATAGCCAGAAATTCAAAGGGATACTTCAAATGTAAGTGTTATTATCAAGAGGTACTACACTGATGAAATATGTTAAAACAAACAGGAAATTGCTTGACTCAGTTTTAGAATGGTCTGAAAATTTCTTTGTGAGCTGCACATTAAATCTATATGTCACTGTATGAGCCATATCCAGCACCATTTCTATTATTTTCTCAGGCTTTCCATCTTGTCCGGTATATTTGAAAAATATGAACATACAGTGAAGCTCGCCAGGATGAAACCCAATTCTACAGCATGTTGCTGCACTCTGCAGCAGGCTGCAGCAGAGCTACTGTGGAAAACTATGTAATTTCAATTTCAATTAGTCCCTTTTGTCATGCAGGAAACTGTGACATTCACTTCATCCTGGCAGTGTCACATTTTCCTGCATGACAAAAGGGATTAATTCCCATTGACATTACTTTGTTTACCACAGTAACTCTGCTGCAGCATACTGCAGAATGCATTAGAAGTGGGTTTCATCCTGCCGAGCTTTACTGTAACTCTAGCCATATAAAGCTAATTACAAAAATCTCAACATTGGCCCTTTTCAATTTGTTTGTTATATTTCAATCTGGTGTGTAACCAGCCAAGAAGAAATCACATTGGCTAACCATGTCCTCACAGATAGCACCACAAAATGTGACATGTGCAAGTCTTTCACAGTGCTATGCAATAGAGGCTCCTTCCTGAATCCAAAGATGGGACACACTGAGTCTATCAATGAGTTTATCACCTGTAATGTCACCAACATTATATGTTTAGCTACTTGTCCCTGTGGCACTTTTTACATTGAGAGGACAAGGCACAAATTCAAATATAGTAAAAGTAGAGTGGAACACATGATGGCGATTGCCCTCAAAAACAAGAGATCTGTGTTAGTCATACAGGCAGAAAAGATGTGGGGAGGGTAAGTCAAAATGCCAATGTTTATGGATGTTGAGAAAGTATCCCTGGGTCCATGATGTGGAGATATTGAAAGAAAATTAGCATACTGTATAGGAAGGCACACTGGATATAGTATTGGAGATATAAAAAAGCTGGGACTCTGACTGAGCCTTGGATGGCCAGTGATTCAAGCTTTTTCAAATTATTGTATTGTAACTTTGTTTAAAGTGCTTTTAACTCTGTCAGTCTATGTGTACACAAAACAGAAAAACCCACCAAAATATAGTCTGTGTGTGTCCCTCTCACTCTGGCCTCTGGAACAGCCTGTTTTACTGAGCATTGCACCCTGGGATTGTGGGGGTGAAGTCTACTTCCACACATACTGTAACTGTAGCCCTGTAAAGTATGTTAGGGGACTGACTGAGATGAGTTACAAACTCCAGTGTACAGCGGAGACAGCCATACTGTAATGCATTAACTTGCAGTAATTGTCATGTCACAAAGTGCTGCATGACATAATTGCCAGTGAATTACATTGTTCCTCATAGCATACTGCAGCATTGTGTGATACACTCCAGCATTACCGCATTGCATCCTGACTGGCACCACTGAATGTTATACATACCTTATGAGAGTGTTTCTGAGCACAGTAGCACTTTATAAACTTAAATCTAGTGCACCCTCATGATACTGGACTACATATGAGTGGCACTTCCGGTCCCCTACATTTAAGTCACATACCTCGTAAGCACCAATAATATTAGGGTAGGAACTCTGATGACTGAGCTTTGGCTGACTGCTAATTCAAGCTATTTTAATAGATTGTCTTTAGTGCTTTTAACTCTGTTTGTGTGTACAAAACAACAAAATCCTTAACAAAAATTGCCTCTTTCTGTGTATATGTCTCTCTCTCTCTCTCTCTCTAACCTCTGTAATAGCCTGTTTTATTGAGCATAGCACCCTTGGGTTGTGGAAGTGCAGTTCACTTTCACATACAGCTGTAGCTCTGTACAGGATATTGGGAAACATTAAGAAGAGTTATAAGCTCCAGTGTATGTTGCAAATGCCTTACAAGGCTATTTCTGAATGCAGAAGCACATCATAAAGTTAAATGTAACACCCTTGTGAAACCAAAAGTACCAATGAGCAGTATTTCTGGTTTGCTTACAGTACATTTGAGCCCCCCACCTCATGAGAGTCAGTAATAATTGGGCAAGGACTCTGATGGTTGAGCCTTGGCTGGCTGGTGATTACATAGAAACATAGACTTTGACAGCAGATAAGGACTGCTTGGCCCATCTAGTCTGCCCATTTAATGTATTTTAACAGTGTGTTCTTAATGCTTTTAACTCTGACTGTGTGAGTACAAAAAATAGAAAAAAAATACTCAAACAATATCCTCTGTATGTGTGTCTTTCTTTAGCCTCTAAGACTGCCTGTTTTATCGAGCATAGCACCTTGAGACTGTGGAGGTGCAGCCCACTTCCACACAGAATCATAGCCCTATAACATATGTTGGCAGACTGACTGAGAGGAGTTATAAAGTCCAGTGTATGTTATAAAAACTTTATGAAGGTGTTTTTAAGCACATTTGCACTTTACAAACTTAAATCTAACACTCTCACAAAACTGGACGTAACAGCGTGCATCACTTCTGGCCCACCTACATTTAAGCCATCCACCTCGTAAGCGTCAGTAATAATAGGGTAGGGTAGGGACTCTGACAGCTGAGCCTCAGCTGGCTAGTGATTCATGTTGTTTTTAGAGTGTGTTTTTAGTACTTTTATCTGACTGTATGTGTACATAATATAAAAACTCTCCAAAACTAGTGTGTGTGTGTGTGTGTGTGTGTGTGTTTGTGTGTGTATATATCTCTAGCCTCTGGAACAACATATTTCACTGAGCATAACACTGTGGGATTGTAGAGATGCAGTCCACTTCACCACATAGCCATAGCCCCTTATGAACTCCATGTACATTATACACACCTTATAAGGGTGTTATTGATCACAATAGCACTTTATAAACTTAAATCTAGCACCCTTATGAAACCAGAAGTACCAATGAGTAGCACTTCTGGTCCACCTATATTTAAGCCACCCACCTGTTGAGCATCAGTGAGTGCATAGTGGAGGCGATGCACCGGCAGAAACAGATGTATCTGTCAGCATCAGCTGGGAAAATTGGGTAGGAGGCCAGACACCTTGATAAGATATCACAGTTCTTTCAACTACTTGTAAGTACCAACTTAAACTAAAATGGATCACACTGGTGACATTTTGCACTTATTACTTGGAGAATGTACCATTATCAGTTATACAACATGCCTCATGTATGTGGAAAAAATCCTCCATTGATCCCACTGTTAACATTGGGCCATATGTACTATGCCGACATGCCATGTAAACTGGGTGTATTGACATAGCTAAATCAGAATGCTGCAGAGTGGTGGTCATGCGGCATTCATGACTGGGCAATGCAGCTGGTAGTGCCCAATCCTGTGGGTGTGAAAACAGCAATGCACTGAGGGTGGGTGGGGGTGTGCTGGGGGCACGCCATCACTATGTATCATGCACCAAGGCAAGTAGTACTGCACACAGGGATGTGCAGGGGGCTGTCTGGTATGCCAGGGGTTGCCTTGCCATAAGTGCCACAATGTGCCCAGCCCCCATGCACACTGGACTGCTGAATGGCCCTGCAACCAATGGCAGTCCCTCCACACACAGCTTGGCATGGCCCCAACTCTGTACCCCCCATGGCAGACAGCCCCCCCACACACTACAGTGCAGACCCCACCCCCCAATGCTGCATCTCCCAATTCAGGGCTGCACTGCTGTGCACATGCAGCCTGTCACCCAGCATGGCACCCAAGGACTCACAGCCAACCACCCCACCTGGCAGCACCCATCAATGGACCATACTGCCACCCTCATGGAGTCACACAACACTGGTACCACACAGCAGCGCCCCCAAACCCACACAGGCAGAGGTGTCTGGACCCCCCTAAATATACCTCCTGTCATCAGAGGTCCCCACCACCCATGGCACTGACACCCCTCCACCATATCTGCTGTGTCAGTGCTGCAGTCGGAGATGGCCAGTGGCACAGCCCTCTGCACACCTCCATGGCTGCCAGCCATCTGACATGCATAGGGACACACAGCCAATGCATGCCCATGTATGTCAGATGGCTGGCAGCTGTGGAGGTGTGCAGAGAGCTGTGCCAGCATCCATCTCTGACCACAGCACCAACACAGCAGGTATAGTAGGGAGTTGCCAGTGCCACAGAGGGATCCACTGGCAAGCATTGTTGGTTTGGGCCATGGGGTACAGTGGGTGCCTCCATGTGCGGGCATGTACCACTCAGAACCAGTGCCCACATGTTGAAAGAGGTCAGTGCACAGGAGGGGGCCTGTCATGTGTGGTGCAGGCTACAGGCCTGTTGGGCAGCCAGGGATGGCAGCAAAGTGGCATGGGTCCATGTGCCTGTGGGTGCTATTCATGCACCAGGACCTGTGCCTGCCTGCCTTGGGGACCCACTCTGGGACCCAGAATGGGTTTCCTTTTGGATAACCACCCTGGTCTGCCACTCTGCCCCTGGGAGCCCTATGTAGTCTTGCATGCCATGGGGATGGGGCCATGGACAGGTGGCCACCAGTAGTGCATACCAGTATGTGCACACCTGTCCATAGGTGCAGAGTTACACAAGTGGGATACATGACTCCAGTGCATATTTCCTGCCCATTAGTGCATAGGGCCCAATATTTGTAAGAAATGATGCTATGATGTACAGATTGAACTAAGGTAAGTCCAGGATGAGTTGAAAACTGCAACTGAAATAGAGTTAGAAACCAAAAATATTTTAATAAATGGCCTCCTAAATTTGGAACAATTTATTTGAAGGACTTGCAAAGCTGAAAAATGAAACACTGTTCACATTCAAATTTATGGTATACAATTCATGTAAAGGTATAATGGAGAACTTCCTCTGCTGGGCAGATCTAAAATCAGTATACAGCTACCATAATGGTAAAGAAAGAGTCTGGGTATGTGTTACCATTAAATATCCAGATATATGCATGATTTTCCCTCCTGCTGCCTACCCCCCCTTGGCAGGACTCTGTAGTATAAATCCACCTCATAAATGTTATGCTATATATGGAAAACAAACTGTGTATTCATGTATTACCTAAATATTATGCATATTATGGATAACGCTGGGTCCTCCTCTCCCTAAGACTAGTGTTCTGTTTTCCCCATCTGTGTGTTTTTTTGTATTGTCTTTCTTCCATGATCACTGTACTTATAATATCGTATAATGTTTTGTATGGGAAACTTCCATTACCTGTTTTCTCTCTTATTTCTATTACGTGAACACTGTATTGCTTCATACTATATGTAAGTCCTTATTGTTGTTTGACAGGAAGCCTTTGTAAAGAAGTCTATGACTCAAAGGGTTGTAATTCCAAATGCTACTAAATAAAATAAAACCTAGAGGGCCACTAGACGTAATAAAAAAAAGAAATATGCAGAGAGATTCAAGAAAATGGGAATCACTTTAGATGTGGCATTAAATGATATGATACAAAATAAAGTTACAACAAAAAAAATGGTGCAGGGAGCAGAATGGGTATATAGTACAAACAAGGAAAAATAAAAAAAAAATGCAGAAAAAGGAGATTATACAACAAAGAATAACAGAATATCTACATCCAGTGGAAATGTTACACTCTTTTGGCAGTGAATCAGAACACAAAAGTGGAAATTTAATTAGGGGACAATAACAACATGGGACCAGGATAAATACAAGCACAGTCCTGGAAATAAGTTCCATGCTGGCAATGGCTACACCATTATCTGTACAGACAGCAAGGGGTAAAAGTGCTGTTAGAGCAATTTATAGCAATTAACCATTAACAGAGTTAGATAGCATGCTGTGAACTAAAACCAATAATAGACCCCTAGCTCAGCATGAGATAAGAGAAGGCATAGAAATCTTAAGCTGGAAGGGAAATTAGATGATAATAGGTGGCTAGACTTTATCACGAGCTATACCATTATAATGTTATAAGAAACATGGTTTGAAAAAGTAGATACTAACCTAATGGAAGGGTACATACAGTTCCATATACCAGTAAAAAACAATAACTAAATACACCTATGCCGGTGGCGGGATGGTAACTTTGGTTGCAACCCATGCATTTAAGGAAGCACAAAAACTTTACCTTGAATATCCATACTTTGTAGACACTGTATTAGGAGACACAAAGAGCATGTGTGTGTCTATATATACATGTATATTATATCAAAACTGCAAAAAACAGTCAGAAAAAGAAGCATTTGAGAAACTGACATACGTTTTAGAAGTCTTAAATGAAAATTACAAATCAATGGCAATATTACTTTCCCTACTAAAATGGGGGCCACATTGTATTGGAAGACTGAGAGAGTGACCATTTTCTACTATTGTTCTGCCTTGATTGCTCTAGTAGGACTGTGTGACCCTGAGCAAGTCATTTAACTTCCCAGTGCTCCCAGGTTGCACCTGTAAACAAGCTTTCAGCTTAGTGTGTCTCACCTGGTTAAACAATTGGAAAAAAAAAAACAGATGACATATGCCATAGAGATTTTAGGGGATGCAACTTAACATATGGTTATCTTAAATAAGAAAAAAAAATTGAACCAAGCCTGCCAAGAAAAAAATAATAGCTTTGTTAATTAAGAATGATACCATAGCTGGCTTGGAAAAATGTGTAAGTGAATAATGATACCTGTAAAATATGTGTTTGTCTTGAACAGATTTTTGATGTTATACTAGGGTCCTAAGGAAAGAGAGAGACAGAATAAAGGACAATCAGGTGGTCCCTATTCTGAATAATTGGTATGATGAGCGTGTGAGACGCTAAGAAAAATAATAGTAATAAATGTTAGCAAAATTTAGAAAAATAATTTTAACATGTGCACCAGAGAGGTACATGTTAACTTAATAATGAATATACACACTAAAACAAATAAAAAGTGATATATATATATATATAGATATATATATATATATATATATATATATATATATATAATTAAACTGTGGGGCCAACTCTGGCATAAAAATAACTGCCATGAAGGAAAGTACATTCTTTTGGATTTTGAAGCCCATGCTACAAGTAAAGCATGAAAGCATCAATATGTCTAACACATGGTTCGAATACTATAATGCCTGATATGGACAAATGGCAGAAACAACAAATAGTGAAGGGATTGGTGACAGTACAATAAGCCAAAAGCCAGAAGTAGCATGGGCAAAAGTGACTTTGGTTTTCCACAACAAACAAACAAACAAAATAAGTCACCAGGAATTGATATGATCTCAGTGGATGTATTTAAATTAGCACCAGAATGGTGGCAAAAATATTCACCCCAATATTCATATATATTAATAATAATCTGAAACTACCAACTGGATGGAATGAAGGATTACGTATACCCTTATTTGAAAAAGAGATTGAGATAATCCTTCTTGTTATAAGACCAACAGTAAGGAGGTGACGGAGAAAGTGAAGGATAAGAGAGTGGCATTCTGCAGATACAAGAGATCTATGTGGGAGGTGGACAGGGAGGAGTAGTCGAGGAAATCCAAGGAAGTGAGCAAAATGGTCAGGGCGGCTTAGGCTATGAAGGAACAAAGGCAGGCACAAGGGATCAGAGTAGGGGAGAATGATTGCTTGAGATACATAAGGGAGAAAAGAAGCTGCAAGGATGGGATAGTTCGGATTAAGGGGGGGCATACGTAATTCTGTTCAGTGTTCACTAGGGAAAATGATGGTCCCATACCACAGGGAAGAGCAAGGGTGGCAAGAGGGGATGCAGGGGTTACTGATGGGGATCTCCGGAGGGACAGGGTTTTAAAGGACCTTAAGGCTCTACAGGTGGGCATGGTGCCGGGACCACATGATTCACATCTGAGAGTCCTGAAGGACTTAGTAGAGGTCCTGGCTGGCCCTCTGACAGACCCGTTCAATACCTTACTGAAGTCAGGTCATGTGCCTCAGGACTGGAGAATGGCGCGTGTGGTTCCTCTCCACAAGAGCGGACCAAGGGATGATCCAGGCATCTACATTCCGGTCAGCCTTACCTCTATCATGGGGAAGTTAATTGAGGCCATTCTGAAGGAAAGAATGGTGTTCTTTCTGGAAGCTAGTTATGTCCAGAACAATCGGCAGCATGGGTTTGTTTCAGGGAGATCCTGCCAGATGAACCTAATAGAGTTTTTTTGATTGGGTTATGAGAAGGTTTGATGGGAACCATGCGGTGGCTATCCTGTAACTGAAGTTCAAGAAGGCCTTTGACTCAGTGTCCCATGATAGGATGCTCAGCAAACTAGTGAACCTGGAGGTAGGTGAGAAATTGATGGTGTGGCTCAAGAGCTGGGTACAGAACCAGGTGCAGATGGTAACTGTAGGGGTAAATTATCAAAACCCAGGCCTGTAACAATCAGGGTCCCACAGGGCTTGGTGCTGGGTCGAGTGCTATGTAACATCTTCATTGGAGACATTGCAGAAGGACTCAACAGTAGAATCTGCCTTGTTGCACATGATACTCAGATCTGTGCAATAGTGGATAGTGAGGAGGGTAGGCAGGAGCTCAGGGAGGACCTGGCTAAGCTTAAGCGATGGTCGGCCATCTGGCAGTTGAGATTCAGTACAAAGAAGTCTAAGGTCAAGCACCTGGGATAAAAGAACCCTAGGACTGGCTACTGGTGGGGGGTGCAGTTTGCCACTTCTGAGAAAGAAAAGGATCTAGGGGTGATTGTCAAGGGGAAGTGAAATACTCAGCTCAGCGCCGTAAAGCAGCATACAAAGCAAACAGAATGCTAGGGTGCATCACCAGAGGTATCACCTCAAGGAGAGAGGAAGTCATCATGCCATTTTACCAGTAGTACTGTGTGCCGTTCTAGTGCCCATGTTTAGAGAAGGATATCAAACTGCTGGAGGGGGTGCAGCGAAGAGTGACTAAGATGATCCAGGGCCTGGGGGACAAACCTTGTGAGAAAAGACTGAGGGAGTTCAACATGTTTTCCCTGGAGGATAGGAGGAAAGGGGGGCCATGACAGAAACCTTAAAGGTATGAATATGGGTAGGACAGTGGATATGTTTCACCTATGGAGGTAGGGCCCACAAGGGGGCACAGTCTGAAGTTGGTGGGGGAAGATTTTGAAGGGAAATAAGGAGGCACTATTTCACAGAAAGGGTGGTTGCAAAGTGAGATAGATTGCCAGAGGAACTGATCACACTGAAAACTGTGAACAGTTTTAAGAAGAAGTGGGACAAGGTCAAAGGGAGGATAAACTCTGTGGGAGGGTGGGGAGGGAGGGAAGGGAGAGGGAGGATAAATCCAGGAAGGAAATGGGAGGGGAGGCAGCTAGAGCAGAATGATTATGTGCTGCATACTTGAGCAGAATAGACCGTAATGGCCTGTTTCTGTTGGCATGTTCGTATGTTCATATGACCATAACTTTGTTGTGTACTGCCATGAAAATCTATATGAAAATCAGATTATCAATATTAGAAAACTGGGTCACAGACCAAAGGTTAGCATCAGTATATCAAATGGGATTGTACAAGTCCTTTGGTACAATAAACTGTATATTTACTTTGGATTGTCTGATACATAAATATTGGTTTACTTGGTATGGTAAGACAAAAGAAGGCCATGGGGCCCATCAACATTGTCTCCCACTCCCAGTGGGTGAATTATTATTTGTTTCAGTTTAGTAATAGACAGCATCAAGCCCTTGTTTGAAACTGCTAAATAATGTTTGTTAACCAAATCTTGTGGGAGTTTATTCCACAAATGGGCTGGGCATGCAGTGAAAAAATTGTTGCTCTTGTTTGTATTACCCTTGGGAATAACCAATTGTTTATTAAAGGAATAATGCATGACATGCGTCTTCATGCCCAACTCCCCAGGTGTGGTATTTTCCCAGCATGACACACACGCTGAAGTGCATTATTCCAAATATACAATAGCTTGTTGTTATATACAGAATAAAACAAATTATTTTAAAGAATGTTTTTGTTAAGTGTGAAAAAATATTTTTGTTTCTTCAGAGAAGATGCAAACAATCTTCAAGAGGTTCACAGTGAGGCTAAGACAAGACCTGTGATGTTATGCTGGGATAACACCATGGGTCCAGCCCCAGACTGACTAATCACAGCCCAAGATTCTTTCTTGCCATTGCATAACATGGGATCTCAAATGTGTTGTCCTAGTGTTAAATGCAAGACCACATTGAACCATAAGATCTGTATTGTTTATTGTATTAAACAATAATAGGCGGTTGTGTGTATAGGAAGAATATGCAGAAATATAAATGGTGAATTAATTTTTGCCCTTTTAGACATCAGTTCCACATTTAATAACCTGAACAGAGAGAGGTTATGGGAAATTTTGATAGCCTTAAGAATTGATAAGTGACTTCTGATTCTTAACATGCTGCAAAGAAACACTATAGTCTGGGTGATGGTTGCTGGAGATGGGGTGTGACAAAGCCTATATCAATTGAAAAGAGAATAAAACAAAGGTACTTATTAGCACCCCTGCTGTTCCTCCTGTATATTGAAACTCTGGTTAAAAAATTTCAACATACCGATTCACACTGCCTACAAGTTAAAGTTGACTTATGGGTTCTGGTCTTTTAATGAAACATTAATGGAAGAGGTAACAGAATTGACATACTTAGAAGTTACTTTTAATAAAAATAAGGCATGGAAAGCCCATTTGAGTAAAAACTAGGAATATAGAGAGATAACAGTATCAAAAGCTGATAATAGATTTGCAAGGGAGTTTGGAGGAAATTAATTTGTAGCAATGTGCAGAACCTTTGAAGCTCAGGTCAGTAGTCAGATCCTATAAGGGGCAGACATTTGGGCTCTGAATACTAACCTAAGTATGGTGGAAACTATACAAATGTTTTTTTTTTTATCAGGATAGTGCTGAGTCTCCCAAATGGTACCCCCACATCCCTGCTGAGATTAGAGTCAGGCACAAAGGCTACTGAATTACAGGCTTTCAGCAGGGTTATGGGTTATTGGAATAGGATAATGAAAGTAGAAGAAAACAGGGTTCATAGATTAAGTTGGGAAGAGGTAAAACTTAATGAACACTGCAAAACATGGTTCCATTTGTTAGAGGAGGCCTTGGCACATATGAACATATGACAATGCCAGCAGATTTAGGCCATGACGTCTCTCGCATCTGCTCAAAACGCAGTTCACAATTCAGACACTGCTGTTGTCCTCCTCCCCTATTCCCTCCCTCCCTCCAAAGGTTTCCTCCCTGAGGTCCCACTCTGTTCACTTCACCCCCTACTTTTACCTTGACTAGGAACATGTAGAGCAAGGTTCAATTTGGTACAATGAAGTATCTGTGTTTTCAGATACATATACCTCTATGGCAAAACAAAGACTCAGTGACACATTTTTTTAAGATTTAACCAGGATAGGGGATCTGCTAGCAATTAAGCTATATAAAGAGGTCAAGTCCAATACAAAAGTTGAACCATACCTTGAATACATAGAAGACAGAGTACATAGAAGGGCTTTATTTAGGAGTCAGTATAACATAGTGGTTAAAGGCACTGAGCTGCAAATTTGGAGGCCAGGGTTTAAATCCCATCAGCCCCAGTTTGCATACTGTGTGACCCTATGCAAGTCACTGAACTTCCTTTTGCTCCCAGGTCACACCAGGAAACAGACTCTGGCTTAGAGTGCCTTTCCTGGTTAAACAATTTCCTCTTTCTCTTATGTACTTTAAGATTAGCTTTGATAAATGAAACTAAAGGTTGGCAAAGTTACTGAATATCAACTAGACAGGATAATAGTTGCAACTATGATGTGAATAACAGAAAATCTATTGCACACTTATTGATTGAATGTACTTGACTTGAAAGGGAGCAGGAACAGTGTTATCCCATTTACAAAAAATAGCCATAATGATCAAGAAGAAAGTAAAATTGAATAACTGCTGTTCACTGAAAACAGAGTGACTTGCTTTGTTGTGGAAAAATTTGTACTTTCATAGGTTTCATAGGATACAGTATATGAGTCCGTAAACACTAGAGAGTTTAGAGATTATTTTGTTACCCAAGTACTCATCTAATGCTACTTTAAAAGTATTCATAGGTTAGCCAGCCCAGTGGCGCTGAGGGTTGAGGCACTGGACGCCACACCTCACACCATGCCAGCAACCAGGGTTAAGGAATGGACTCAGGCTGATTGGAGGTTGGCCGGGGGAAAAGGATTGAGCATCCTTAGACAGCTCTCCTTCCTCAGGGAGGGAGGGATCTAGTGCTGTGTGCTGTAGACTGACATCCAATAATGACTGGGTGTCAGCACAGGCACAAAACCACACATGGGGTGGGCCCATGTCCAGGGTGAAAGGCTGCCTCCACGAAGGCGGGGACAGCTACCCCCTCCATTGCATGAATGTGGGCTCAGTGAGAAAATGGAGGAAAAGCTGGGAGCCTACAGGGCACATGATGGCCTGATCATTCCTAATGATGCCGCCCCAAATTCTGAATTGTGCTCTGGGGTGGGGGAGTATGCCAGTGCTCCTCACCCTGGCCCCACCATGGGGGGGAATCCACAGGGGAATTACAGAGGGTGGGCAGAGTGGGCGCAACTGTGGCCAGAGGAAGATCCCCTCTGAGGGAAGGTTCAGAGCCACCTGTCAGCTCTGCAGAAGGAGCAGAAAGTGCTGATTTGAAAAAAAAATGTGTTCAAAGATGTACTGCTGACTATAGCCTCAGGGGGGCTGTTCCACATAGTTACCACCCTATGGTTAATACAAGCATCTCTTTTGTTGGTTTTATATAATTCACATTTTAGTTGGTATTTATGGATTCTTGTTTCCCTTTCAATTGTCTTTCTTTCAAGCTCTATGCACTCCCATAGGTCATTCTCCCTGAATGCCATATATACCAAGCATAAGTCTCCCCTGAGATGGCTATACTCAAGTGATAAAAATTGAGCTCCCCATGTCTCTGTTTATATGATAGGTGAGAGAGAGATGTAATTATGTTTGTTGCTTTCCTCTGGACCCTCTCAAAGAGTTCAATTTGGCTTTTTGTATGGAGCACCCAGAACTGCCCGTAGTTCTCCAAATGCAGCCTGACAAGTGCACTATACAATGAGACTATAACCTTCCTATCCCTACTCCTAATATTTCTAGATATACAACCCTATATTGTATTGCCCTTTTTCACCACCTCTTTACATTAATCATCAAATGATAACTTATTTATAATAATAACACCCAAATCCCATTCCCTATCTATAACCTGCAGTTCTGTTCCATTTAATGTGTATTTAGCCATTTTATATTTGATAACAAAATGCATAATATTGCACTTATCAACATTAAATAATAATTTATATTCCTTAGCCCAGTTTTTGATATTACGTAAGTCTCTTTGAAATTGATTGATTGCAGCATCATCACTGTCTACCATTGCACCTAGTTTTGTGTCATCAGCAAACTTACAAATCTAAGAATTTGAAGACGTTTGCATGGAGAATATCTAAATATTAAAAATGAGATTGTATTAACACTGATCCTTGCAGGACGCCACTGGTCACTTATCCCAGTCTGAATAATACCCCTGATACATACACTTATGATGTTTGTCTCAATAAGGGAGTTATTTATTATGGGTTTTTTTTAAGTTTTTTATGAATTATGCAACACTTTTACATGTGACAAATTGTATGTTTTATGCATGTTTTGTAATGAAGAATCTGAATTTGGAACATAATTTAACCAGTAAAAAAATATTAAGTGAGGAGGGGGATACTGGTCATACAAGCACAAGTGAAAATAGAAATAAACAAACTCAGTCCAGAGCCAATAGGGCTGCAGCCAAGGAATTTGGGGTGAAATATAGAAAATTACCAAAGTTACGAGCCTGCATTTGTAAAATGTAATGTAGGCTCATAAATTTGTTGTTTTGCAATATTTTTAAACAGAATTGTCAACATAACCCTGTTATGGCCATGGCTCATGAAGAAGAGCAGAGATCATGTTTGACTCCTGGCCTAAAGGTGCTTTTGCACAGTGACTGCAAAATCAACTTTCAGGATACAAAAAAACATTTTGAACAGGAGTTGAAAAATGACAGCTGTAACATTCATGAAGTACTGTAAAGAAATGGCTATGATGAAAATAAGGGGTAAAAATATTGAATATTACCAAACTTACGAGCCTGCATTTGTGAAATTCAACATAGCCTGGTAAATATTTTTTAAATATTTTTATACCAAATTTAGAACATAGCTTTCTTATGACCCTGACTAATGATCAAGGGCAGATAAAATGTTCAACTTCTATCTGAAAGTTGATTTTGTACAGGGACTGCAAAATCACCTTTCAGGATGTGAAAAAACATTTTGGACAGGATTTGAAAAATGACAGCTGCCACATTCATGAGGTGCTGTAAAGATATGGCTATGTTGCAAATTTGGGGTAACAATATTGAAAATTACCAAAGTTACAAGCCTGCATTCGCAAAATTCAATGTAGGCTCATAACTTTCTTGTTTTTTAATATTTTTACACCATATTTTCAACATAACCTTTTTATGACCCCACCTCATGAACAAGTGTAGAGAAAATGTTCAGCTCCTGCCCCTGAAAGGTGATTTCATGTAGAGACTGTGAAATCACCTTTCAGGAGAGATTTGCCTAATGACAGTGCAATTGCTCATGAGGCAGGGTCCCAAAAAAGGCATGTTGGAAATTTGGACCAAAAATATTCAAAACTGGCCAAGTTATGCCACTAAGTTTAAAATACCATTGAAATACATTGAACCACATACCTGTTTCTTCAGTTCATGGTCTGGCTTTGAAGAGTAAAGATGTGTCTGTGGTCCAGACAGGATTATGGCATTGGACCCTCCGTGGGTAAGTAAGGGCTGGGTGGGTGCAGGGTGGTGAGTGCTGATTGGGAGGGTCAGTTGGACAGGTAAGGAACAGCTGCAAAAGACATTGATGGACTTTTTTTTTTACAGGTGAAACAAAATGAGGATTCCTGCACTGGAGGAATTGGCACCCCTCCCCAGTGCCACTCTTACATTTCTGGGGTAGGAGAGTGGGGTGGTGGGTGCTGAGAGGGAGGGTCAAGTGTGGGAGAGAACTATTAATATATACAAAAAGGCACAAATAACCGTACATATGCAGTAGTGGAGCTGGGTCAGTTAGAGGATTTAATTGAGACACTGGGGATTGGGTACACCCAGTGTCACTGTTATGTCTCTGGGGGTGGGTGGGAGGGGTAGGAGCTGAGATGGAGGGTTGGGTGGAGGAATATGTATAATCTGAATTAAAAAATTGGTGGCATCCAGATTGCAGCACTGGGGGACTGAGCACCCCCATTGTCACTCTTATGTTTCTGGGATGGTGGGTACAGAGAGGGAGGGTCAGGTGGGGGGATATCTATAATATTAAAGAAAAAAATCTGGCAGTCACAGCACACTCCACTATGTCCAAGATGGCAAGCGCACCCTACTGTGCATGCACGACTACTAGCACATGTGCAGTAGAATGTGTCAGCCATCTTGGACACATTGGAGTGTGCTGTGTTCTGCTGTGACTGCCAATTTTTTTCTTTTAAATTTTAGATATCCCTCACCCGACCCTCCCTCTCCAGCAACCACCACCCTACCCCCCACCCCAGAAACATGGGAGTGGCACTGGGAGTGCCCAGTCCCAAAGTGTCATGATCAGGATGCCACCAATTTTACAAGACAAAATAGTGCACTGTGACTGGAAACTATGAGTGGAGTGCTCCATGGATGCCACAGAGGTGGAGGTGACTGTGGTGCATCTCCAACATGCTGTTTGGTTGGAAGGAATGCACTGGGTTCTTTTTTGTATCAAAAGGGCTGCAGGACTATGCCCACTGCGGACCTAGGTACAGAAGAACATAATATGTCATTAAAAGATGACAGACCCTTAGTTCAACATATTCAAAAATGAACTGAGTAAAGGTGCAGATTTGAATATCTCCTTGTCAGGACCCTCCACCTACAACACCTGAAAGTACAGAGCCTAGATTAACTAATATCAGAGACAAACAATATGTAATGCTTAGAGACTCCATAATTAGTCATTGTAATGCCACAGTTTGTAACACAGACAAGGTCAACAGAACATTATCCTGTTTCCTAGGAGCCAAAGTAAGAGATATCAAAGTTAGAATGAATAACATCCTTATAACGTGTGGAGATTTCCCTGAGGTTACTATACACACTGGTATGAATAATGTAAGTGTCCATCATGAGAAAGATATTTGCTTTGAAATAATTGATTAAGGCAAAGACATCAAGAGGCTAGGTGTTTGTATGGTACAAACATGGAAACATATGCATTTGACAGCAGAAACAGACCACCCGGTCCATCTAAGTCTGCTCAAGTGAGCAGTTAGCATCCCTTGTCTGCAGCTGTCCTCCCCTTTGTCATCCCAATGTTGCCCTCCCACTTCCCCACCCCCACACTCTCCCCTGTTCCCTGTCCCATGCCCTTTTAAAGCTGTTCACAGATTTACAAGATACCACCTATTCTGGTAGTGCATTCCATTTTTCTACCACCCTTTCCATGAAATAATGTCTCCTCATTTCCCTCCTAAATCTTCCCCCCTCTATTCTTAGACTGTGCCCCCTGGAGTCCCTCCCCCTCCTTAGCTTAAATAACCCATCTGCACCATCCTTATTAATTCCCCTTAGATACTTGAATGTCCCTATCATGTCCCCCCTGTCCCTTCTGTCCTCCAGGGTGTACATATTCAGGTCTCCAAGCCTGCTATCATAGTCTCTCCCCTCCATTCCACAAATCATCTCCATTGTCCTCCTGTGTACCCCCTCCAGTAACCTGACATCACGCTTCAGGTATAGTCTCCAAAACTGCACACAATACTCCAAGTGTGGCCTTACTAGTGACCTGTAGCGAGGCAAGATTACCTCTCTTCATCTAGATGAAAACCCCCTTGCTATTCACCCCAGCATTTTGTTCACTTTTGCAGTCGCTCTCCTGTACTAGGAAATGTTATTCATGGTCCCTGTTACCATTACATCTAGTTTCTTCTGGGCTTCTACCAGTTCCATGAGGATCAAAAGAAAACACAATAACACACTACCAAAGATCAACAACAAACTAAGCAATTATTGGCCAAAGGAAGGATTTAATTTTTTTGAATCCTGGGAACATTTTTTATAACAAGCATCACCTGTTCTACAAGGATAGTCTCCATCTTAACAAAGACAGAGCTGCGGCTCTAGGAAATCTCAGTTTGTATCTTAGCATATGAACTGCAATCATTTAAACTGGAGTCTAAGGAGGATAGGAGTAACTGAATCAACTACTTTTCTGGTAGCGATACACTCCCGAGTGCAAAGAAAAAAATAAATATATAAGTAAAAATACAAGGGAGTCAGTCAAGTGCCTCTGAAGTAATGCCAGAAGTTTAAACAACAAACAATGTGATTTAGAGGCATTAGTTGCATCTGAAACAAACATTGATATGATCCTGATCACTGAGATATGGTGGCCACTGAACAAAATTTATGGAAAGAATCTGGGTGGGCATCAACTCTTAAGACAAGACAGGCAGCAGAGGAAAGGTGGGGGACTAGCTATATGTATCTCACATAGAATGTCTGCAATAAATATCCAAGGTAAAATTAAAAATCAAGATACCACCACCGAAACCATTTGAAAACTGGTACAAAAAATTAGGAGCATAACATCATAGGGCTGTGCTACAGAACCCCCCACTTCCAGTATCGGGGACAAAAATAAATCAGAAAATCATTAATGAAATAGAAACAGCCTGTGAAATGGGAGGGATACTCTTAGTAGACAATCTTATCTATGGGGACATTGACTGGTCAGCTAAAAGAGCCATTTCCAGACAAAGTGGTAAATTTCTAAGAATAACTACTGAACAAAATCTTGAGCAATAAATATATAAAAGAAGCAACAAGGGGTGAATATTTATAAGATATCATACTAGGCACTACACATATAGATATTACAGTACCAACTGACTGTCATGTTAACTTCTCACTTGGAGGAAGTGACTATATAAGTGTGTGATTTACCTTAAACATAAATCAAGATTTTGTTAAAGGTTATACAGAAATTTGTTTGTACAAAATGGAAGATACAAAAAGTGTAAACAATGTATTTAAAGACACAAACAGATTTATTAATGATGGTGAAAATGTACAGGAATGTTGAACACTTATTTAAAATGCTATAGTTACATTATATGAGAAGCATATTCAAAAGATCAAAAAATATAATAGGAAAGAAAACAGTCCTAACGTGTTCAATAAAAAAAATTATAAACTAACATGAAAAATCATGCTCTGTGTAAGGCACAAAGAAACAAATACCAAAAAAAAACAAAGCAGAATATGGAACTTAGGTTAGCAACAATGGACACAGAGCAAAACAATAAAATGTTTTATAGTTCTATAAAGTCAGTGAAAAAAATCTGACAATAAATTAAAAGTTACAAGTGTAGACAATGATGCAATAAATGACCCAGAAAACAGTAGCTGGTGCATTCGAGATATTTAGTTTCTTTATTTAATCCAAATGATATTAGACTTAGTACACATACCATAATGAATGAAACATGATTCACTGTAACTGATGAATAAATAGTAATGAAAATCAATCCTCTTAAAACACATAGTGCCCAGGGCCCAGATGGCATTTCCCCCCCAAATGCTCAGATTAATGAATCACAGCATTACTGACCCCTAAGATTATTATACCAAAAATATGAAAAATATTCCTGCAGATCCCCGCCAGAGCCTCCAGGTAGTGAAGGCTCCATTTCATCCCTCCCCAGCAGCAGCAGATGAACACAGTGGGACCGGTCTGAGCCACAGGTATGCCAAAATCACTGCAGAAAACTCTGCTGGTGAGCAGCACCATGCATAGTTCTACCCACTACTTGCCCCACCACTCACCCACCCATCTGTGGTGAAGCTCTACTTACAGAGCAACTAGTTTGTTAGAACCAATCATCACAGTTCCACTCCCTCCCCCCGCTGGAAGGTGCCTTTGGCCCATTCCCCCCCACTCCACTCAGTACCTTCCAGTACTCACTGAAGGAAACCACCTGTACTACTCCCAATGACCTAACAAGGGCGCCTGTTGTCTGTAATAGCCTCCATCATCCTCCTGCACTGCTCGCGACTACCTATCTGTGTGGCTTTCCTGACTCACAACCCCAAGATCTCATTTTGCCCTTCCATAGCAGCTCAGATTTCAACAGTGCTCATCCCATTAGCCTGTCCTTTAATTCTCTTGCTTTCCAGTGGATTCCTCACAGCTCAACCTCTGGAGACTGCCACGGGGTCGTGAGGGCCTTATTTTACCTTCCCTGAGTACAACACTGGCTAGTAAAGTACAGAATTCCAACTCAGGCACAGGTGGGAGTCCTCCCTTCCCCACCCCACACCTCCTGCCCATCCATGGTGATGCTTCTTTTACACCATGAGTGAACCAATCAGCTCCCCCCCCCATTTTCAGTTGCTCTTTGGTTGGCCTTTCCCACCTGTGCCCCCTTTTCTCCCAGTTCCTCCCAGAATGGGTAAAGAAACTCCCTCTCTCAACCTCCCAGCCCCAATGTAAAGACTCTTCCATAGTCTCTCCTACATCCTCATTTTCTTCCCCATCCTCCAACATGACCCCTGTTAATGTTCCTCACCCTCTGTTCTACCCCCTCCTCTCCCCTTTTGGCCCACCTTTACCTCTCCTCCCCCTCACTTCACCCTCAAATCACTCACTATGCCCAGTGTCTTACCCCCACACATGGTACATCACAGTATCCTTTTGTGGTGTTTTTGCCTCTCATCCTACTCCCACTTAACCCTGGTGGGCACAACACCAAGCAAATGCCCTTCTCCTTCTCATTCTGCTCCTCTCAGGAGACATAGAAACCAACCATGACCCCCTCACTCCTCTTCTGCCCACATCAAGGGTCTCCATGTCTACCACTTGAATGCCAGGAGTCTTCTCCTGAAGTTAGACCAACTAATGATTTGTATGGCCCAGCATTATCCTGATATCCTGTGCATTGCTAAAACATGACTGACCTAGCATCACCAATTCTGCCTTAGCTATCCTAAAGTTAAAACTTTCTCAACAGGACTATGGAAAGCAGGGCAGAGAGGCAGCTCTCCATATCCATCAGTCTCTACCTTGCTCTGTACTCTATGTGAATCCTGCCCTTCTTCCCATGAACTCATCTTCACCCGTCTATCTCTCCCTGGCTCACTCCCCATCTACATTGGAGCACTATACCTCTCCTTAACTTCCCCTGAATCACTGGTCATGTGTATAGATTCAATAACCTCTCAGGCATCTTCTGGCAAGCTAATGTTAATGGATGATTTCAATCTGAACTGGCTCTCCCACTCTTCTAAGACCTCCATCCTGAAAATTAAGTCTCTCAACCTCACCCAATTGGTCCTGGAGCCAACTTGCTTCAACCCACATTCCTCCAACCACTCTCTCATTGACTGGGTACTCTCCTTACACCCGCTCTGCATAATCAAGCACAGAGTTCTACCAGACACTCTGAGTTACCAGTGCATCATTTATTGCATTAGAAAGATTCACCTCCTCCAAACCTTTCCTAAGAATATGAAGTTTCATTCTCTGCACTCCATAAACAAAGCTGCCCTATTACATGATATTGCCCATGCTGACTGGACATCTCTCTTCACAGCCCCTGAAGTGGACTCTGCACTCAATCACTTTGTATCCACCCCCACTCAGTTTTGGGATATTCATGCCCCTATGGTATGCACCAGTCAGGAAACATCAGCTTCCCTGGATTAATGCAAAACTTATTGCTCTGTGCAAATCCCATGACCAGGACTGGTCTCAGTATAAATCTCCTAACTCCACTCAGGACCAGTGGATGTACAGTATAAATCTCTTAAGAAACACCTATACAAAGGACATCTGACTTGCCAAGTCTGAATACTTCAAAAGATACTTAAATGAGAACTCCCAATCTCCTGCCTCTTTCTGGCAAGTGGTCCATTCCCTAATCAATCTCCCAGCCCAATCTCCCTCAACAGCTCTGATGCTAAATGGCTCAACAATCTCAGACCTACCCTCTGTTGCTGAAATGTTTAACACATTTTTACTACCTGTGCTCTCACTGACCTTCCACTCCACACCTGTCTTCCCCTCCAACATCATATGATGAATTCCACTCTTCACCAGCTTCCCCACAAGAGGTCCTCCATGCCCTAAACTCTCTCAACCCAAATAAACCAGTCCCAGATGGTATACACCCAAAGCTTCTCTGCCTTTCTGCACCTGCAATCGCCACTACCTTAGCACATGTTCTAAATCTTTCCTTTTCCTCCTGCACAGTGCCTCAGGAATGGAAGATTGCAAAAGCACTGCCCCTCCATAAAGGGGGAGCTCTCTCTATCCTGGGTAACTTCAGACCAATCTCCCTCCTCCCTGCTCTTGCCAAATTGCAGGAATCCCTTGCACATGCCAGGCTGTCCAAGTACCTATCCTCCTTTGGCTGCCTTTCCCCCTTCCACTCTGGGTTTAAAAGACATTGCTCAACCATAACATCCCTTCTATGGGTCCCAGATCATATTTCAACTACCATGGTCCAGGAACACGTAACAGCCATGATCTATGGGGACCTGGCAAAAGCATTTGACTTTGTCTCCCACCCTCTCCTGCTCAACAAGCTGCACTCCATAGGGCTGGCCTTCCCACAGTTGAATGGTTCTCCTCTTATCTATTTGATAGACAACAAACAGTCCAGGTGGGAAACTCCATATCCCCTCCATTCCCTATCTGCACTGGGGTCCCTCAAGGATCCATCTTCAGTCCAATCCTTCTTTTCATATTTATAAATGATCCCCCTACTGTGTGCTCTAATTCCCGCATCCACATGTACCCAGATAACTCCATCTTATTTACCTCAGTGCCCTCCACTTCCAAGGTTCATGCCCCACTCCAGCAAGACCTTAATAAAGTCCTCTTATAGTTCCAAGTAAATCACCTAAAAGTCAATACAAAAAAGACTGTCACTATGATTTTTGGCACTGCTCAAAGATTAGCCAGAACCCCATCTCCACTGGTATTTATCACTTTAGAGGGCACCCCTATAGATTACATTTCAGAATTTAAATACCTCAGCGTCTGGCTGGAAAACCACCTGAACTACATCCACATTGACTATATCTGCTCTAAACCCCAATCTAAACTTGCCCTACTCTAGCAAAACAAGGATTGCCTCTCCCTCCCCGTTTGTCGTGAATTAGTCCCAAAAATTATTCTACCAATATTTGACTATGCTGATATTGTCTATGGGATCACTCCCTCTTCCTCACTATGCAAGCTAGACATGTTCTTGAACTCATTCTGTTGTTTTGCTATGAATGCCCTTCCCCCTCACACTCACCATTGCAGTCTCCTCTCCTCTCTCTAATCCCCCCTTTCCCACAAGTGATCTACTCATTCCCTAATCCTCATTGCAAAACATTGGTTCAGTCTCCTTCCCCCGTATTTCTTCCCCAAGCTGTCTCAAGCTGCCCCTTCCTCCTGTGCATTATATACCATAGACCCTCACTTTTCTCCCTCTCTCATTTCTGCACCACTACTGGGCAAGCCACCTTCCCTTGCAGGCTTCCTTCCCTTTGCAGCCTCCTCCCCTACATCTCCACAACTCTTCTACTGTCCTCTGTTTCAAACATCTTATCTGACTTCTTCCTCCTCCTGCTGCCTCTTTTCTGCAACTTCCTCCCCCTTTCTTGTGTACTTCTACCTCCTCACCCTTAACTGTATCCTCCTGAGGGCTGTTTCCCTGCTATCTCAACCTTTACTTCCCTACCCCCCTACTGCATGCTTAGCCAGGAGTCTCCCAGTCACTAGCTTTGTATCATGTACTGTATAACCTCAGTACAGCATTGCTACTTGTACTGTATGATTCAAGATCCATGTCTAACACCCAATCACTTAATCTGTTGTGTTGTACTGTAAGATTCATGCCTAACATCCAGTTATCTTTTATGCTCTGTGTACTGTAAATTCCCATCCTAGCCAGCTATACAATCACTAGGAAGCACAGCAAGTATCTAATATATTGTATATTGTATATTGTATATTGTTCCACTATATATTGAATTGCTCCCTTGGATCACATCTGACAACAATCCCCAGTTCAGCGTGCCTATCCCGGTTACCAAGATTTTAAATTAAATCAAATATGTCATAGAAGGAATCATGTCACTTGACTGGGAACCCTCAAATGTGACCCCCATTCACAAAAAGGGCAACATGCAGGATGTACAAAATTTACCAGCTGAGAAACCTCAGCTCTGTCCCCAAAAATATTAGAATCCATATTAAAAGACAATATAACACACATGACACTTTACTACTGATCATTCATGTGTAACAAATTGCTATGCTTTCATGAGCAAGTCAGTGATGCCTTAGACAACAAAGCCTCAGTAGATATTGTGTTCATAGACTTCTGTAAAGCTTTCAACATGGTTCCTTCCTGGGCAGTCATTGGAAAACTGTCCAAAATAAATATCAACAATATTATACTGTGTTAATTAACTGGTTGTCAGAATGCTCCAAAAGTGTGTTGGTGGAGGGTTGCCTATCAGTGAAAGGATTTGTGACAAGTGGGGTACTCCAGGGGTCTTTTCTGCAACTAGTAACTTTTCAAATCTTTATATTGGATATGAACACTAGGATATAAACTACCATACAAATTATGCAGACAACTTCAAATTAGGAAGACCATGTAACTTGATAGAGGATACTGAGAACCTGTAGAAAGATTCGAACAGTATTATTAAGTGGACCAACAAATGTGGCATGAAGTTCAGTCTTGGTAAATGCAGAGTATTATGCCTAGGGGATAGTCAAATTCTGCACCAGTACATCAGGTGTCTGTCTTCACTTATATAAAAGGATAACATCACAGCTACAGGTGGCTGTTGCGGCTTTTGAGGGTGGGGGTGGGAATGGACAAAGGGAGGCAAGAGCTTCAGCCTTAATGTTTTCACAGATGGCTAAGGAACTGTGTATATTATACTGGAACATCAATGACATTAAAACCATTGCAAAATGGAAAACAAATATGGTCTTACAATTGGAAGGTAAAGGGGGGATGTAGTAATCCTATTCATATGATAAAAGAAAAGGCTCAGAAATTGGAACGAGCAGGGGTGGGAATTACTTGCAACTTGTTTCACCTGCAAGGGACAGGGGTAGTCATATGGTTCCACCCAGGGTTCCCTATCAAGGTGGTTAAGCACATAATAGATCCAAAAGGTAGGTTTCATATTGTGGCAGTGGAATTGGGCACTGATCTGCCAGCTTTTTTGTTCTATTATTTGGTTTTGCTCCTGGGGGCCTGGGAGGTGACTCTGGTCCCTCTTTCCCCTGGAGGGACTCAGTCTCCAGCTCCCCATTCCCCACCCAACTTCTCCTACAATCCCCTATGGGTTTTTCCCCCATGACAGGGCTGAGGCAAAGGAGCACCGGCTTTCCCCCACTCCCAGAGTGAAATCCAGATACTCAGGGAGCTGGGACAGGTGCAGGAGAGCCATGATGGAGCCTGCCAGCTCCATTCTCCATGACTTTCTCTCTCTGCCCCCCCACTGATGGCATACATCAGCAAGGTGCCTCCTGACTCACATCTTCTCTGACCACCACCATAGGGAGATCGACCAGTGGGATGGCAATCTCTCCCTCTCTGAGAGAGGAGAGCAGTCCTCTAGATACTTAATCCTCTCTCTCCTCCCCTTACCAACCCCCAGTGGCCCAGGCTCATTCCCAAACCTGGGCTGCTGATGTGGCACGGGGTGTGACGTCCAGTGCCTCAACCCTCAGTGCCACTGGACGGGCCAGCTCCTAACTTTTGTGGTGATATGCAGCCCTAACTTCAACCACCCAGAATTTCTCCATCAACTTTCTATTACCTAGTGAAATTTCCTGACTATGTTAGTGATAGGAGAAGATTTTAACATCCTTTGGGACTGCATCTTAGACCAGTTTGTTCCTCTCACACAACCCCCCAACCCCCAAAGCCCTACAGCCTTATGGTAGCTGGACAAAGAAAAATCTTTGTTAGATGATTGAAGGTTCCTCCACCCAGCTAAAAGAGAATTACTGTTTTGCTCACATGTCAACAGATGTTATACATGTATCAGCCTGATACTGGTCTCCTCCAAACTTTTACAAAAATTGGATATAGCAGAATATGGTCCCATACTGTATTATCACCATACCCCCTCCTGGTAGTGCTGTGGAGAGTGGCACCACTGTTGGAATTAAGCTGGGCCCTGCAGGGGCTGAGCCCAGGTAATTAATCAAGGAGCCCTGGTAGCTATGAAAAAGAAATCATGCACTAGGGCTGGAGTTTTGACCACAGTGCCTCTTCCTTCACTAGGAACTTGCAGGTTAACCCTTCAGACCTAAAAAGAGCAACTTTTGAGAAAGGAATCTATGCAAGGCTATTGCGGCAGTGGGAAGCAAGACATTAATGGGTTAATGTCCTAGAAACAAGTAAATGCATCATTAAGCAATAGAAATACAAGATGTTTGTGAATCCTGTAAAGAAAAAATTATGCAAACAAGGAAGTGGGCCGGACCCTAAGAGCGTTGTTGAAACAACAAGTGAGCAGGTTACTGCAATCATCTGTGCTTCTGCATCAGGAAGGCAGAGTGCAGGAGAAACGAGTTAAGTAACAGGATAGATTGTGTTTGGAAGAGTCATGAATGTGTGGCAAGTGAAATATAGTGAAGGAAACCATGTAAGAGTGGCCAGTTAGTACAAAGCTTTTTAAGAAATTGTTCAAAGAATGAAACCGAAATAGAGAGCTAAGAATCATACTCCATAACATGAAAGATGAATGAATTAATATAATAAGAGTACAACACTGCAGTTTGGGGCCTGGTGGTGTCTAGCCATGAAACTGGTACTCAGAATTTTTAGTGTGAAAAAATAAGAAGAAAAAACCTTTTTGTTGAAAATATGACATTCTCAGTGGAGTTCATCCTAATCTAGTATGTTGTAGAGATGGATTGCCCTTACTTAGTATGACCCCAGATTGCTGCAATAACATGAGAATAGAGGGGCAACCTGAACCAGTACCTATGTAAGAAAAACGTATGCCCCTTCTCTAGAGCTGGCATCAATACCAGAGATAAAACAGATACTCCTTCTATCTGAGAACAGAATACGGATCCATTATTTTAAAGGAACAAGGCCACAGGTGCATTTAATTAAGAGGGCATATTTTCAGTACTATCAGACTAGAATATGACATCACGCTCCTTGGTCCTCTTTCAGTTGACTCTTAGGAGGAAGAGAAGAGAATGATGGCTCTTTGAGCTGGAAGGGTCTGGGATTAGCTCTCAAAGAGAGACCAGCACTATTAGGAAACTTCACTTGCCAGGAAAACTGCTGTTTTTTTTTAACTTGGAAGGTACAAAACCTGAACTTTTGCTGTTGTGTCAGAAGGACATTTTTTTTAGAGAAAGACACTATTCCTGTTTGTCCTGTGAAAGGAGGCAGAAGTTTTGCTGTTCTAGTAAGTGTACTCTAGCTATCAGCCTGTGGGCACAGAGACTTTGTGAGAAAACTTGCAGGTGATCCATGGAATGTCAGTAGCAGAAATGCAAGAGAATTCATTTAGATATTAGAACTACTCTCCTAATGTTTTGTTGCTTTACTCCTTTTTTTTATTTAGTATGCTTTTGTCTTGCGTGGTTCCTCAGCCTGGTCACAGATCTCCTGCCTCCGCTCCCAAATCAGTCACGCCTTGCTGATACCTCCTGGCTTACCCCCCAGGGTGGGGTCACGGCACTGGCCCCTAGGGTGCCACAATGTCGGGATAGGTCCACAGGCCAACCTGGGAGCAATGGAAGCTGAGGATGGACTTCATTCAGAGTGGCTGGTGGCATTTTGTCTCCTGGTGTATGGGGATGTGGACGTGCAACGATGACCTGCGTCCACCCTGCCCCTAAACACTTTGGAATCAGCATGCGCAGTACACCCAGCCTCCGCTAGCTATCCATGTTGTGCCAAACACACTACCCTCCTCCCCCCGGAGAAGGAGAGCAGCCCTTTGGATGCTAAATCCTTCTCCCCAGTGGACTCTCTGACATCCTGGATCTGTTCCCAAACCAGGGTCGCCAGTGTCACGGGTAGGCAACCTGCCCCTGTGCCAGATTGTTTTCTTGCAACCTTTTTTACCATTTGGAGCTACTTGCACAGATTTATTTTACATGGCTATGCAAAAATGCTGCATCTGATAGTACTAAAAATAGCATTTTTTAGCACACTATACCTGGGCAAAAACAGTCAATCCCACCAGTACACAAGCAAAATGCTTAAAATAACATTTTCAGTTGTGTGAGGTTTTTATCAGCATCGGCAAGTTGCACATAAGGACTTAGTCAATGGGCCATGCCAGGCCCTTTGAAAATCAGCACCCCACCCTCACCAGCTCTAAGCTGAGGGATGATGGTTTTTTTTCCCAAGATGACAAGGTAATGTACTTGTTTTAGAAAATGGGCAGGGAGAGTTCTCGATGCTGATTGGCTCCAAGAGTTGCTGTGTAATGCTTGTTGAACATTCCCATTGGCTTCCCTCGGCCCCCACCCACTTTCCTTTCAGAAACTGGCTCTCATTATGGAATGGTTTACTTAGTTACAGAAGTGTCACCATGATTATAGGCCATATGGTGGGGCAGTTTACAGGAACAGCAGACAGACAAGATAAGACAAATCGTGTTTATCACATATGCTTTTCATTTATACTGATGTGTCTTAGATGACTTTGAAAAATACCCCTCCTATCCCCACCAGTTTGACAGAGAACACCATGCTCCTTACCAGACAACTGATAAAATTAAGGCTGTAACTCCACCTGATGACTTTGTTTGTGTGTCTGTCTGTGTGTATGCAGGTGGAACTCTGAAGAATTTTTAATTCATGTATTTCATGTCACCATTGCATGTGTGTATGTTGGGGGGGGCATTCGACTACTGAAATAATGCAAAACTTTGAATTCTTCTATTCCACGGTGAACAATCACACAATGTACTGACTATGAAGAAAGACAGGTGACTAACAAGTGAAAAACATCTGTGGAGGGACTATTTTGCATTATTTAGCAACATTTTATTTTAATTTTTGTTGGTTTGAAAATGTTTAGAGTCTTCGTTTTTTAAAAGTTGCTTCTGGGCCCATTTTACTTTGCAATGTGCCTTAAAATGCCCCTGACCATGGGATGAACCTAGTGTAACCAATGCCTTGTCATGCCTTATTGCTTAAGTATGATTAGAGCTGAAGAGAGAGAAACACTGGAATGACAGTTCTGCTGCTACGCCGTTTTACTGTTATTATTCATCACAGCTTGTTTTAGATAGCTGATGGTCACAAGGAGCTCTTTGACTGTAGCATAGACTTTTTTCTTGTGCAGTGCATGTATGCTGCTGTAGCAGGCCTGTTTAGTTCTGAACCTTGGCAGAAGATGCTAAAGAAGAGAAACAGTATATCATATAGTGTGTTGAATATCGCTCGCAGCCCAATCACGGGGTTAAGTATAATAAAATGCACGTCCTATATCCCTGGTGGTCCAGTGGACTGCTCGCAGCCTGATCATGGGCTTAAGAATAATAAAATGCACGTCCTAGCCAGCCCAGTGGCGCTGAGGGTTGAGGCGCTGGACGTCACACCTTGCACCACGCCGGCGACCCAGGTTTGGGTATGGACTCAGATTTCTGGGTGTCAACAGGGGGAAGGAGGATTGAGCATCCCCATGGATGTTCTCCTCCTTTGGGGAGGGATACTAGGGGTGTTTAATACACCCAACATCCGGGAGAGCCAGTGGAGGCACCGACTCTAAGGGAAATGGTGGCTTCCATTGTGGGGAGCACCCCACCTGCCTGCCGACCGACACCATAGGTAGGGCTGTATGCCCATTGGTCCACAGCACGAGCCAATGGGCATACAGCCCATACCGTACTACACAGTCATGGATATGTGAATGGATCCATTCACATATCTGGAGAATAATGCAGTATAAACTACATTGGCTCACTCTGTCTGGACCAATGGGCGTACTGTCTATCATCCGGCAGGCAGCAGGCAGTAGGTGCTGCCACCTGCTGCTGATGGGGGAGCAGGGTGGTGGGGCTCAGTGGGTGGGTTGGGAGGGGTTGCAGCTGGACCACCAGGGATATTGGACTTTATTTTTTTAATACAAATGCCCACGATCAGGCTGCGAGCGGTCCACTGGACCACCAGGGATATAGGACATGAAATTTTGTATACTTAAGCCCGCAATCGGGCTGACAGCAGTCCACTGGGCCACCAGGAATATAGGACGTGCTTTATTATATCTTAAACCCGTGATCGGGCATGTAGCGGTCCACTGGACCACCAAGGATATGGGATGTTATTTAAATCTACATATGCCCGTGATCAGGCAGAGGGGCACATTGCCGTGCTGTGCAGGGGACGTCAGTCCCCGAGGGCTGCTGCCTGGCAGGGTGCCAGGCACAAGTTGCCAGGGATTGGCACATCTGCATGCAAATGGGGCCATAATGACATGCAAATGGCCCCATTTGCACCTTGCATACATTATGGCTCCATTTGCATGTACACTTTTGAATATCATGGTTGTTGCACATAGCGCAAGGGAACTTACGCTAGCGCATCCCCCTGCTCCACTCTGGCCACTTGCGCTGGTGCAGTGCAACTGCACCATGCACACTCAGGGTGGCCAGGGTGCGATATTCAACAATGCTGTGCCATGGTGCAGCTCCATTGAATATCGCTCAGTCAACGCCCCTGCGCAGCCAAGTTGCATTGTGCCCAGGCTTGCGCCACAGCCTGTCGCAGTCTGAATATCAGGGCCTGTATGTTTATTTGTACTAAGAAAACATGGGCTACACAAACTAAGGAGTAGTGTTTGGTACAGTGTGCCTTCCATCTGACTGACTGGCATGCATTACACACCAATTTGAAACAGCCGCAGATGGTCCCTGATCCAAACATTTTAGGGTCCTGTTACCTCTGGAAGTGTAATTCCAAAACTGTGTGGCACTGCTAGTGCTGCACATCAGTGAAGACTGTATCCCAGACTCCTGGTGAATGCCGAGATTAGGAGCACTTTGAAAGCCACTGTAACAGACTTCTTTCATCACAACAGGGAGAGAGGCACATTGGCATCCACCAGATGGGAAGCCATAAAAGCCTTTTCATAGGAAGGTGCCATCTATGTATTTATTTGTCTGTTTGTTGACCAAGTGGGTACACTAATCCCAGAGACCATTTTCAGGCATGACCCAGGACATAAAGATGGCACACACAAGGTAAAAAACAAGTACAAAAGATACAGGGTGCAGTATGCTGTTAAAAAACATTAAGTGATATGGAAACAAAGGTACAGAGATGAATGGGTGAAAAGCAGCATTCGTACAATAAATTATAGTACACACAGTCTTTGTAGCAGTGCAGTGCCTAACATATAACATCATAGCAAAAATAAATTCTAGAGTCAATGTGGCACAACTGATTTCACCGGAAGATGAAGGGTGAGAGCATATGCTTTGCATGTGGATGGGTCATCTTAAATTTGGGGGGCTTTTACAGGTAATGGTGGCAGTGTGGGAGATTTTTCAGTGGAATTTAAATTGTAGGGTGATCTGAGGTTCCATTGCTGGGTAGATAGGTTTGTCCAAAGACTAGGGACAGCTGCAGAGAAGGCCTTCTTGCCCACACGTATGAGAACTAGTGGGCACTTTAATAGTAGGTTGGAGGAGAACCGGAGGCCTCGATGGCAGGGCTTTGGCCTGAGTAGGGAGGAGGGATGACAGCTCTTTATCCTTAATGGATTTGTCAATGAGATAGCTCAGAAGGTAATCCCAGTGGACCTGAAGGAGGAGCCACCTTAGGGAATGGTAGAGGGAGCAGTGGACTGTGTGGAGCAGGGACCATCAAGCCAAACGTACAGATGCATTTGTAGATTTTATTGAGTCTGCACAGACAAGAGGATGATCTTTGCTTGTAGATGGGTGAACAGTTGTCCAGCAGGGAGAGTCAGGTACCCTGGGCAATGGTGAGCCTTATTTCTAGGGTTATAAAGTCCCTGAGCAGGAAGTCAGCTGCTAGTCTCTGGTTCACACACTCAGCAGTGTGTTCAATGTGGTCAGAGAATGTCAGGGAGGGGTTGAGGGTGACTCCCAGACACTTGAAAGTAGTCATTAGCTCTAGGGGTGAGCCATCAGGGGACAGGATGTGATGGGGTAGTGTCACCTGCCTACCTGGCTAGTCTGGGTTTCCACCTGAAAAATATGGTTTAGTCTTCCAAGCATTTACCCAGAGTCTGTTGGCAAGGAATCGTTTTGGGGCAGTACTAAAATTAACCATGAGCATGAATGATAGTTCAGTTGAGATCTTTGCACTATGGTAGAGGATAAGGTCATTGGTGTACAGCTGCAGATTGCACATGATGCTATTCTTGGGGAGTTAGTTGATGAAAAGGGAAAATAATATGGATCCAAGTGTGGATCCTTACAGGATCTTGGTTTGAACTACACAGGTGCAGGAATTTGCACCACCCCCATGCAGACCACCTGGCTAGCTCCAAAACGCAGTCATGAATCCATGCTGTGGTCATGGTGGAACACCCAGTACTGTTCAACTAACCTAGCAGGATGTAATATTTCACCAAGTAGAAGACTTTGGTGAAATAATCAAAAATGGTGTCAGTTAGTTTGCCTTCATTCATGCCACTGAGAACATGGTCAGTGAAGCAAACCAATTCAGTGGCGATGTTGTGGCCTTTCCAAAAGCCATGTTATTGGGGAGTAAGGAGGTTGGGTTTGGGTACATTGTCTGAGATTTGCTGATAAACACCCTTTTAGAGGATTTTGTTCAGGTGGGAGAGAAATGAGAGGGTGTGGTAACTGTCAATGAGGATAGGGTCATTGGACTTGAAAATGGGGACAACTATGGCCTGCTTTCAGATGGGGGTATGGTGGAGAATGTAAGTAATAAGTTAAATACTGTAGCCAGAGGTTTCGCAATAACTTAGGAGACAATTTTTAGAAATCGTGGGCAAAGATAATCGCTGCTGGCACTATCATGGCCGTTAGGGTCTTGAGCTTGTGGATTTCCTGTGGCGAAATACGCTGAAAGTGAAAGGGTAGAACACTGGGGTTGTCAGTTACCTGATCAGTAGAACAGCAGGTGAGGTTCTTGGGGGGACATTTATCAAGGTAATTGGACAGGTCCATGAATTTAGTGTTAAGGGCTTTAGCCACTTTGGACATGTCAGTTAAGGCTCCTGCCTCAATTTCTAGTTTTACTGTGTTCTGATTGGTCCTGGGTGTGATTAGAGAGTTCACAGCCAACCAGAATTTTTGGGATTGGCAAGGTTCCAGGTTTGAAGCTTTCTGAGCTATCTGTCATTGCGTGATTTGACCTCTCTCTTTTTGCAGAGGTTATACAGGTGTCTGAATTCATTCTGGGGGTAGTGGCTTTATGTGATGCCTGCTTGGCATCCCTCTCCTTCACCTTCTTGAGGGGTACTTTGGAGAGTCATCTTGTATTACCACCTTGCACTCTCTGAGTTGTTAATGGGAAGTACTTGTCCTGGATAGCAGTTTAGGCTGCAGCAAGTAAGCCCAGAGCTGAGCGAACATCAGGCAATGTGTGCAGGACAGGACAGTTGACTGCCTTATATCAGAGAATAGGGGAGGAAAAACATATTTTGAGAAGTCTGTGAAGGTCAACAATTTGGGGGGAAAACAGGGGAGTTTGGAGAACCAAATGCATACATTTGGGGAACGGTCAATAATGGAGTCACATAGGACTCCTGCATGAACGACTGTATTGTCTTGATTAGTCAGTATCCAGTCTGGGGGGAGTGATTCAAGGACCGGGTATTCTGGCAGCTAGGGATGGTAATAAGCTGGGTGAGATTGAACTAGTTTAACATTTTGCTGCATTCTGTTTGGAAATTGTGCAGTCAGTTCAGATTAAGGTCTGCAAGCATAATGATTTCCCGGGGGGGGGGGGCAATGACAGATCCCATCCAGCAGATGGGACAGGCCAGTTAAACCTCTTTTGGGGGGATTTTGGCAGCAACCAATATAAATATTTTTAGCAGACCCAAGAGACATTTCAGTAATAATCTGTTCACAAACTGAGCTACCAGGTGTGCTGCTAGAGGCCAGGATGGCACTTGGGGTCTTTGAAACATAATAGTACTCAATCACCTTTTTTGGACCCTGGTCTGTCTTGCCTTATCAGGTTTAAACCATTACAGTTGCAGTAGAAGTCTGGGGTGGCAGGCTTGAGCCATGTTTTGGTGATGCTCACAACATATTTGTTGATGCCTATAAATGTGATGACATCCAGGTTATATAGGGGAACCCATGGCTCCAACTCAGCAGATGTGGACAGGAGGGTGCATAAGTGATATGCACAATTTTTAAGCCATGCCTGCTCATCCAAACAGGGTCACTGTGGATGAGGGGGTGAGGTGACTGGGCCTGGATATCTTTTGACATCCCACGCTAGGAGTAGCAACAGTAAGGGAATAGATGCCTGGTGCTGCTTATGACAGGTAGATGAAACCCCAACACAGGTAGTGGGGTAATAAAAGCACCCAACAGGTGACGTGTTTATTCAGGAGTGCCTGCAGTGGCAAGGGATTAGTACATGGCTCCCAGCAGTGTGAAGGGGACTGGGGCAAGGCAGGGCTGTTTGTAAATTGTGAGAGAGCAGCTTGGTTCACAGCCAGTACATGAGCACATGACTCAGACATCATGAAAAGTCCTGTTAAGAGGAAACTCATTAGCAGGATTGCCACTGGAAGATTCATTGTGCCTGATGAGCGTGACCAGCATAAATGTTTAGGCACTCTTTGCAGGTAGGGGGTAACAGGAGTTCACCAGATATAACACCATCTACAGTTGGGGGAAGTGGACAGTAGCTACCTGCAATAGGTTAGTTTGAATAGTGGACTAACCTGGAAAACCCACAGCAGAATGAACTGGAACACTGCACCTTGGCAAATCACTTTTGTCAGGAGAAAAACAAATTCCTGTAAGCAACCCAGTATATGCTAGGCTAGAAAGAAAGCAGCAGAGTAGCTTCACCATGTGAAAAGCTGATATAAGTCTAGTTCTGTGTTAGGCAAGTACACTCCACCCAGAAAGGGTATTTCTAGGATAACAGCAATTCCAGGGCTTACCTAATTAGAATTTTACCTGTGAGGACCAGTAGTTGAAATAACACATCAGTAACAGACAGGTATCCTTATGCTGTATGGTATGTAGAAGTCCAAGATCCTGTGCTACTACATGCCTGTCCTGTTACAGCTAGTTATTCAAGAGACCTGACATTTCTGAGCTTCACACAGTTGTCAGACTTACATTATCTTATCACAGTAAACAACATTATATCAGCACAGTAAACAGAAAAAGCACCCCACCCAAACTGGATGTTGCTAGGATGTCTGAAAGGTTATGAACTAAAAGTTATACTAAGGTACAGCTGATACCAGTGAGGCAGACAAACTTGCCAGGAGAGGGCTAAAGCATGGAGTTACATGGAAGTGACTAGGGCTCTAAATGGCATAATTAATTATTGTCTTTCGATGATACCTGTTGTACTGGCTGTTTGGCATGCCTAATGGCAGGGTGTATGGCCACCAGCCACTTCCCTCAGCTGACTGCCTTTTGGCATACCTTCTTGTAATGTCCTTTGCACTACAGTTCTTAGCACTCTGGACTGCAACACAGAGAACCTTTCAACCTAAACTTCCTGAAAAAGTGAGTTTTCCTCTCAATTGGAGGAGTCAGTGTGGAGGCAGAGTGGTTAAACTGTAGGGCTCCTGAGCATGTAGCCTGCTCCAGTGGTGATCCTGCTAGGGGGACTTCTAGGGCCAGCTGTTACTATCTTGAACCCCCGATGGCTTCACGGCATGTGGAGTGAAGAGCAGGACACCAGGTCCTTTGTTGAGAGTTGAGGTTTCCCTGGCTAAGGATTAGGAGATGCCCCAAGGGAGTTCTGCCTCCTGATTGGAGGAGGCACTGTGGAGGAGGTGTGGTTACGTTGCAGGGCTCCCAAGTGTGTAGGCTGCACAGTGGTGATCATGGTGGGAGTGAAGGCTTCTAGGACTGGCTCTTGCCCTCTCAGACCCCCAATGACTTCATGGCATGTGGGTCCATCTTGGCAGAAGCCTACAACAATAAGACTGGGGTGGATAAGAAGAAAGAATTGGAGGGGTGAGTGGATGTGCTGGGGAAAAAGCATATGAAAAATCATACAGCGAAGATATCAGAGAACTGTGCCTGACTAACGGCAGACTAAACAAGTTGGTCACAACATACCTGAAAATAAACATTCTCCTGTGCTAAGCACATACCCACTTTGAAGTAGACAAGGGATGGAAGTGGTTGGCATGGCAGCTACAAAGAAATGAGGCAGAAAAGCTGTCCTGAGTATAGGATGGAGGAGTGCCCACAGTAAAGCAAGAACACATTAGAGAAGCCTTCTTTTTCTCCTTCTATTCCTCATTATGTATATTGGAGGTTACTCCTGATACCTCACCCCCAATACCTTCCTGGACACCATCTCCATCTCATCACTTGTGGAGGTCATGGGCTGGCAACTTGATGCTCCTCACTCCAAGGAGGAAATCCATCATGTGGTCAGGGTCCTTACTCTGGCAAGGCCCCAGGCCTCAATGGCCTCCTGGCTGAATTTTATATACTGTACTAGAATGGATATACAAGGGCTGATGGTGTCTATGATCCAGCCATCACTAGAGAGTGGGAAGCTGCCACCATCTCTGTGCTTGGCTATCATCATGGTGCTGCTAAGCCTAAGAACAATATCACCCTATGTGGCTCCCACTGCCCTGTTTCTCTTCTGAATGTACATTATAAAAACATTTCCAAGGTATTGGTGGAATGATTGGAGGGCACGCTCCCTATCCTTATCCACAAAGTTAAGGGAGGCTTTGTGAAGGTGGGACAGAGCCAAAAAGCACATCTATTCACAGTAAGAGCCACTCAGTGGGATGAGTTCCAGTGACAAATAACTCACTGTAGCCAAGTTATGGCACTCCTCATAGATACGGTTAATAAGGTAGTCCAGGCAAAACAAAAATGATTTTACCTTTTATTTGAAGCAAATGCAGATCACATAGACACAAAACTGCAACCAGCCTACTTGGAGCAGCTGACATTTCACCTGTTGGCTTTATCAAAGGAATTATGCCATCCAGGGAACCATCATACTTATACGAGGATATCCAGCTGATTACTATTACACACAATAAATTATTTAAATAAAACAGACCCCGTGCCCTTAATAAAACTAATACTGGAGACATTCTCCCTTCACATCATACCCAAGATTATTCTTACACTATAACATTACAGTACACACATAAAACATAAACATCCTCCCACTTCAAATTAATCAAAGAGATTACTTCTATATTACATGCAAGCCTGATTAGGTAGAGTGGCTAGGTTTGTGAGTAAGGCATGAAGTGGGGGATTATTAACCTTAAATACAGAATATACAAAAATTATATACAAAAAGAAATTATTCAAATAGAAACAACCTAGGTATACTCCCTGATATATGGTATATGTGCCAGATCTTTAAAATGACTGAAGATGAAAGAAAGATAAATAGTTAAGATAGAGGTGATATAGAGATAGAAAAGAGGGAGGACAGGGGGAAAGAGAAAATAAAAGAATGTAGAAAAAAGGACTAGGGAAGGATGCAGTAGAGAATAACACATTGGATACTAGTAAGAACCTATTAGCATACAATAAATATACAAAAAGCATTCCAAATATGCTGAATACAGAAAGGTCAAACATCACAGGAAGTCAAATGTTGGAACAGAATATATGCTTATGCCTGCTGGCCTCCCCTTCAGGAGACTCTAGGCATGATGATCCAGTCTGTCCTCCTATTAGTTTAAATTAAGCCTCCCAATTCTGTGCTCCTTCAGCCTGTCCCAAAGGCCCCTGGTACCACCTCTGCTGAAGTGCAGCCCATTTGGTGCATATAGGATTTTATCGTTCAATTTCCCTCACAGTCTCATATCCAACCGTAACCCTCTCCCTACCCCAATTTTGTAGCCAGCAATAAAAATCCTCTATCCTCAGCCTGGAGGTACTGAGGGTTGAGGTGCTGGATGCTACACCTCCTGCCACACCGGTGACCGTGTTCGGGAATGAGCATGGGCCGCTGAGGGTCGGCAGGGGAAGGGAAGGATTGAGCATCCGGAAGACTACTCTCCTTCTCCAGAGAAGGAGGATGTGCAGCACTGGCACCTGGTTACCCCCTGGTGGAGGCTAGGGAGCAAGGTGCCATGTGAGAGCACGGGGGGAGCCGAATGCAGACACATTGAGGGGAGTGCACATGGAAGCATGTGGATTCCTCCTTAGCTTGCATCATTGCACGCACCCGTCTCCGCGAAAAGCAATCTCAGAAAAATGCTGGCTACCTATGTATGAGCCACTCCTGGTGCCTGTCCCCTCTGGCCATGACAGTACCGCCCATGGCAGCCCCACTCGGGGGGGGGGCTTCCCCGAGTATGAGGGGTCAGGTCACCGGAAGACAGGCGAGCCCATTCATGGGATTAGGGGAGCCCGGCACCCCCCAAAAAAAATCCTCTATCCTCCACTTCCTAGCCATGCTGACTCTAGGTATTGGTAGCACTTCAGAAAAGGCTATTGATTTGGCAACCCCCTACATATCCTCCCCACTGCCCTAAACCTCTCCTACACTACTTTCACTTCCTCTCCAGCTAGACTGTTCCTAGGTGGATTATTATGTGAGATTCCCTCAACCCCTGCACAAGCTGCACAATCAATGGGCACATTTGCTCTACCATCATCTCATGGCATGCAAACCCCCTCCTACCTGTATGCGCATCCCCATCCCTCCCCAGCATATTCCTTGTAAAATCAATTTCCCCAAGATTACAGCTGTGACTCCTCTTCCACTTTTTTTCTCCCCACCAACCACACGTTGGCTGGAAGGGTGTAAGGGACTGTCCCCCTGTCCAGCATGTTGCTATGTCTGTGAACTTGTTATGGTAGCCATATTCCCGAAGATTAGCAGGTGTGTAGAGGTAGCCCCTGGTATGGGAGGGTCCTCACTCAAGAAGGGTGAATGGGACATGGAGAAACACATTGGGGACACTTGCTTGTAGATGGGATTTGTCCAGTCCCCAAAGAATGAAGACCTGAGCTCCTATGTTGTCATTCTGTGAGTCCCCCTGGCTGACTGGCTCCCCCCTCAGCCTTGCCCTCTGACTCACCACCCTGCACCTCCCCAGTAGTCTGACTGTCCCTTACATTGCCCTTTACGGTAACCCCTCATACATTCCCTTCCTCTGCTCTGTCCCTCCTTCTTGTACCCCTCTTCTCCATTGATCTATTATCCCCTCCCCTTCCTTCCTCCCACTCCCACCACACCCTGCAACAGGTCTCCCATCCCTAGTTGATCAACCTCTTTCTCCACTACTGCCATGCCTTTCTCCACCCCATCCTCTTGTTTAACCCCTTTGCTCCCCTGTCCTGAACTGGACCCCTCTCCTTTCCCCTGTCTCCCTCTTCCACATGCTAAGTCAGTGGGAGGAATCTAGTCCATGTTGGCAACATGCTAGGTGCTCCCACTCCAGTCCCCTCCTCCATGACCTCCACTTGTTCTTTCACACTCTCCACCCCTCAAAGGTTTCCTGTCCTTCTGAGGTAGAGAGGGCCATGGTATCTGGGTCTGCCCCTCCTCATCCACCAGTGCCTCTATGTCTCCCTCACATGGGGTGTTGCCCCTACCCTCCATCCTCCCTGCTTGATTCTTCACCCCACCCCTCAGTAACCTACCTAACTCCCATATAACCTACCTCACTTCTGCCAACAAATGATCCAAATTCCCACACACTGGGCAACCATCTACCTCCCTCAGCATACCCAGGAACACTGCAATTCAGCATCCTCTACAACTCACCACCCTACTCCTGTCCTCCTGCCACCTTTACATGTTCCTTTCCCACCACATGCTGCCTTTCTCCATCCTATTCTCTTCGTTATAAGGTATGGTAACTTTTCCCCCTTCTGTACCTAACAGCCACCTCCTACTACACTCTTGTGGGCCTACACCTGATAGGCTGTAGTTGCAACCTCTTTGTGTCCTGTGTCAGCTTACCCTAGATAGGGTTTAGCTGCAATTTCTTTCATCAAGGAGCTTGAGAAAGCCCACAGTCATATGGGTGAAATGTTGGCAGATGCTGGTGGGGTGAGTTTCATGGAGCACTTTATAGAATAAAAAATATATTTTTTAACCATAGAGCCAAGCTATGGTCTCTTTTGTTGCCTGTATGCGTACTAGTGCCTGTTAGCCACTTTTGCTTCTTGTTACAATAGGCCACGTGGGGGTTGCAGGGATGCTTGGCACTTGTAGGAGGCTGATTGAGGATCTAGTTCACAGGTTTATCAGTCATCAGCCAGGTGATTGGAGGTGCCCAAGAGGTCAGTTCCCTGGTTGTGCCCTAATGACTTTTTGTGTAACTGTTAAGTACCTCACTTATGTTTTTCTGTCCCCTATTTCTATTGACACAGGCCCCAGAGAGCAGTGGCATGAAGTGAGTGCAGGAATAAATGGGTTGAGCATGAGTGCAAAGGGCATGCAGGCAGGTCAGAGACACAGTGAGATGGTGGCTTCATGAAGCCCCAAGCAGGATGAGGAGCCCAGCACAGAATTCAGGGAAGCACTGCAGCACCTGATGGAGTTGGGGGGCTTAACTGGCTGCAATCTGATGCAAGCAGCACCTGGGCATGATGGCACCCAGCCCATTGCACTCTCCAAAAAGAGTAAGGAAGCCCTCAAGGGAGCTGGCTGAGGCACTTGCAATGCAGTCTAGTGCAAAGAAGAGGAGGACAGTGAGGAGCAGTGCAGGAAAGGTGGATTACCAGTCAGCACCCAAAGAGCCAGGGGAGGTTAAACCAGTTCAATTTCGACAGCAGTTACCTTTTTTTTAAAACCAGGAGAGACACACTAAGCTGAAAACTTGTTTACAGGTGCAACCTGGGAGCACAAGGAAGTTAAGTGATTTGCTCAGGGTTACCTAGTATGCAAGTGGGGGCTGTGGGATTCAAACCCAGCTCTTCAGGTTTGCAGCTCAGAGCCTTAAACTACTACACTATGCTGCCTCCTCAACTTACTTGTCATACAGCAGTTGACTGTTCCAGCAGCAAGGCATGTCTTTGATTGGAGAGTGGATCTTCACACTGTAAGCATGTCAAGTGAGTGAGGAGGTGTAGAGAGGTAGGTGCACAGTGGGAGGTCAGGTGGGGGTTGCGGGTATGGGTGGCGGTGGACTTGTTTTTTTAACAGGTGTAAAAAAAATAAAGACATCGAGGGGTGGCTTTCTTATTTACTGATTAACAGGGACCACTGGTGGGTGGAAGTTACCACTGGCCACCATTGATATAATATGACTAAGAGGGACATGGGAGGGTGAGGGTACCACTGGACAACAATGAGCTTTGCCCCTAACTGGTACATTAAACATATATATATGGGCATCAGAAGGTGGGGGTACCACTGGACACCAATGAGGTAAAAATAAGCATATATGGGAATCAGAGGGTGGGGGTACCACTGGACACCAATGATATAATAAGATTATGAGAGACATGGGAGAGCGGATACCACTGACCTAAAAATAAGCATATATGGGAATCAGAGGGTGGGGTGCAACTAGATACCAGGGCTAAAAAAATAAAAGGGGATGGCATAAAATTGGAGGGTGCGGGGTGCAACTAGACACCAGGGCTATTAAAATTAATGGGGACTGGGCACAAATGTAGGGTGGGGGCAATGAATACCAGGAAACAGACAAATATCAGTCAAAAACAACATCTGACAAAATGATGTATGCTCCTGGTCTCCTACTGCAAAATAAGGATATGATTATATTATCTCAAAAAGTAAGGGAATCAATTAAAAAAACATTTTTTTAATGTACCAGTTAGAGTCAAAGCTGCAAAAACTGGGAAATGTGGCATTAGAGTTTACAACCCTACCACCCCCTAGGCAGCACATCAGGTGTTGAGTATGCCTTGGGGGACTCAAGCTTAAAGGAGAAGTCCACCCAAAACTTGAAAAAATATATGTTGTGCAGAGTGTTTTAATTTGTATGTGAAGTTCTAGTGTTTCCTTCCTCTGACTGGTATTAGGAGTTTTTCCTAAATTAGCCTGCTAGTTTTAGGGTAGTTTTACGACCCCTGGAGATCTCCATATCAAACAGCTTATTTGTATTTCTTTGTCCTACAATGTACCTTGTTTCATGTGATGGTGATGTAGCAGAGCCCATAAATCCAGCAGAAAGCATTGCTTTACAATCAGTTCACAACAATAGAGATGGCTATATTTTAAAATCTGTAGAATTCAGCTTGGTGACCACCCTCATCGTAAATGTCTTCCTGTCCTGAAAAACTTTGCTGCTGGTAATTTTTGTGATGCTTGTAAAGCTTCCAAAATATTTAGTTTGTTTGGCATGTGTGTGCTGAATGTTGGGTCTCTCTTACATCACAGTCACATGAGACAAGATGCACTGTGGGAACAAGAAATACAATTAAGCTGTCAAGGATGAAGATCCCCAGGGGTCATAAAACTAGTATAAAGCTAGCAGGCTAATTTAGCAAAACTCCTAATTCCAGTCAGAGGGAAGGAAATACTAGAACTTCACATTCAAATTAAAACACTCTGCACACCATATATTTTTTCAAGTTTTGGGTGGACTTCTCCTTTAAGGCTCACCCCATTCTAGTACATTGTACACATCTGACCTTATTTACAGATAGAATGGGGTGAGAGTTAGGCTTCGGTACCCCAAGACACACCTCACACCTGATGTGTTACCTGGAGAGGGAGGGGTGTTAGGGTTGTAAGCCCTAATGCCGCATTTCTTAACTTTTGTAGCTATGATCCTAACTGGTGCATTAACACAGTTTTTTAATATATATATATATATGGGATATGCAATGGCAGGACTGGAAATATCAGTGATATTTCCTCGAGTGCTGTTTGATCTTATTGCCTCATGAGTGGTGAAGCCACGAGTGTGGTCACAAGATCAAACTGCATGAGGGGAAAAATTACTGATACTTCTAGTCCTGCCATGGCATATTCAATTTACGTAGTGCTTAGTTTTTGTTTTTTGGTTTTTGTGTTGTTTTAAAAGTTTTTTTATAAAAATCAGATAGATTTTTTCCCCCCAGTGTTTCTGTCATGTAAAGTAGGTAAAGACATGGTTAATAGGGTCACTACAAGCTTTTGTTGGCAACGTGTTATCTGATTGGCTGGGAGTTGGAAGCATGGGATGTCATTGGCTGTGATTGTGTGTGGGAAGGTTTTGCAGTTTTAAAAACATGGCAGTGGTTCAGCTCACTTAGCGAGGGAGGCGTGTTGGCCTTTCATGGTTGTGTTTTTAATTTTTTAATTAAATATGCAGTAAGTCTGTTATGCGGCTGATGGTGCTATTTAGAAGATATCTAGTTGATCCTGTTTTTGGCGACAGTACTCTGTGATGAGGAAACGATCTTTGGAAGAGCTGTTGATTCTTCTCTTTTTTTTTTTACATAGCTGCCACCTCGGAAAGGTACTGTAAGCCAGTCAGAGGTAGGGTAGTTGGCTGTCAGGACTCTGAAGGGTGGGAGGTTGTGGTGTGTAGATGTGAAAGCTGTAGTTTTTTTTTTTAATTAGTGAAAGGTAATGGAAACCATAAAATCAAATACAGTGAATTTGTCAGTGTGAATGCCAGTTTCACACTGAGGAGGTTCTGAGCTGCAGCTAATATGTGAGTGAGCTGGGAGCTGTCTGTGAAAGTGAGCTGTGATTCTGTGCAGTTTGTACCTCTCCTTTGGTTGAGTGCAGATAGTGCCTCTGGGGTACCTACTGTGTGGATAAATGATCTACAGTGAGGATAAATGTGATATCCTCACTGTAGATCAGATCACTCCTAAAATATAGGTAATATTTGCCAGAATTTATCCTCACTGGCATGATATATATATAAATATATATATATATATATATATATATATATATATATATATATATATATATTCTTGCAAAAATATGCAAAAATAAGGAAATTCATTGCAAAAACTTTGTTAATGCATCAGTTAAATTAAAGCAACAAAAGTGGGGATATGAGATGTTGGGTTGAGCCCTAAGCCACCACCCTGCATCCTCCACACACCAACAGATGCTGGGGTGTTCCATGCATTCATAAGGCCCAACTCTCACTGCATTCCATGTGTAAACAGGTTGACATGCTAGAGTAAAGGAGAATGGTGTGAGAGTTAGGCTTCATGACCCCATGGCACACCCCGGCATCTGTTGGTGTGTTGTGGATGGGGTGGTGGGGTGAGTTAGAGGCTAAACTCTAACATCTCATGTCCCCACTTTTGTTGCTTTAACCCTAACTGATGCATTAACAAAGTTTTTTGCAATGAATTTCCTTATTTTTGAAAAAGTGTAATGTAACTGGTAAATGGAATGTGTTGGTGGGAGCTCGGGGCTCTGGGCCCCGAGCTCTAGCCAAGCTGCCCCTTTGTGCACAATGATATCTGTCTGTGGGAGTGCGAGCCCTTCTGGCCCTGTACTCTCACTTATACATAACAACTGAGCCATACAGTAGCCCTAAAGGCCTGAAAAGAAACCGTTGTGACACTAATTTTCCAATATCTCAGTAACCATAGCAACTATGAAAAAAATCTCACTGCCATTGTAATCATGACTTCAAAACTTCCACATGAGATAAGTGAACTAAATCCGTATCTTACATAATTTTCAAGATACAGGCACTGTTAACCTATGGGAAAAATCTCAACTTCATGATGGTATATCTATGGAGCCAATTAACATTTTTAGATTTAAACAGCATAATTCACATCTCTGGGACACCCTCTTTATACCCTGCAAATGTCAAGCCAAATGACCAAACCATTTATTTACAATGCATTGGCAAAGTTTTTAAAATCCTAGTTTGAAAGGTGGCAAAATCACCGTTCACATGATCAGTCCCTGTTCATGAGCTGTCAAAGATGTTGTTCGTGAGAAATCCTTGATCATCAGATTTTGGCCATCTGGTCTAGAAGTCACTATCAAGGATTTTGTCAGCTCATGAAAGGGGATCGGCTTGCAAATGGGGATTTTGCCAGCTTGCAAATGGGGAATATGTCAGCTCACAAATGAGGAATTTAAACATCAATCACCTTTCACGAGCTGGCAAAATTCCCATTCGTGAGTCAATTCTCTTTCGCGAGGTGTCAAAATACCCATTCACAAGCCAATACTTTTTTGTGAGAGAGGTCATCTGGTCATGAAATGATGATCAAGGATTTTGTCAGCTCACTAAAGGGGATTTTGACATCTCATGAATGGGGATTTTGTCAACTCGTGAACGGAGATTCAGAAACCTAGTCCCCTTTCACGAGGTGACAAAATCCCCATTCACAAGCTGATCCCCTTTAGTGAGCCAATCCTCATTTGCAAGATAGGGCAATTTGGTCTCTAAGTCATGATCCAGAATTTTGTTTCCTCACAAAAGGGAACTGGCTCACGAACGGGTTTGTTGTCACCTCACAATGAGGATCGGAAGCGAGTGATGAACGAAGAATTTTAAAATCTAAAACAGCCATTTTTTTGCCAAAACAAAGGAAACCAAAGGCATGGGCTTGCATAGGGTGTCACGCTGAACAAAACCTATGCCTTATTTCTGCAAGAAGTCACCTGTGGGGCAAGCTACGATATTTTGTTTGGGGGGGAAAATGAAAACAAAATGGCGGCTTGTGAAAAAGTAATTTTTCCTCATGAACTGGGATTTTATAAATCCCCGTTTGCGAACTGACAAAATTCTTGATTGTGAGCCCAATCCTCTTTCACAAAACATACATATAAATCTTGGCATGAACTAAGCATGCTCAGAACCCAAAAATTCTAAATTAAATAACTTTGGAACAGATTATTTTTTTCACCAAACCACCATTGGATTGTTCTTTGACCAAACCTCTTTTTAAAATGGTATGGTTGCAGTGTGATGGACAAAAATCAGCAGAAAAGTTCCAACAAAAAGTGAAAATTGCATTTTTCAGCACATCACTGCATGGAAACTGCAAGGACGACCAAAACGCAAATTGGCAAATCAAGAGATCTACCATACAATGCTGTGCATTCCAAATTTTGTGCAAATCCATTGAATGGTTGCAAAGTTATTAAGGTGCAAAATTTGGGGTTTAACATTAAACTGCATACTCAACCCTAACTATACTGGCGTGACTGCGCCAGAATATACACACACATATATATATATATATATATATATATATATATATATATATATATATACTGTATATAGAGGCAAAAAACTCAGTTTAATGCATCAGTTAGGGTTGTTCCACATACGACAAAGTGAGGAAATTCAGTGTTAGGGTTGAAAGCCCACCTTGGACCCCTTACCACCCACCCCAACCAGCATCAGGGTGCACATTGGGATCATCGGCCCTAACTCTTACCCATCACATGTGTAAAGAAGCAGAGGTATATGGGAGAATGGGGTGAGGTTAGGACCAATGATCAATGCATACCAATGCATGACTGAAGTACTGGGGGTCCAATGAGCTTTCAGCTAACACCAATTCCTCGCTTTGTTGATAACAACCCTAACTGATACATTAAATGGATTTTGTCTCTAATTTCCCTTCTTTTTGAGAATGATAACGAGAAATAGTGCACTTCTGCCATGTGATGTCTTGTCATATAGTAACATGGCGCCCGCAAATGCAAATGGTAATTCGCATGGTGACGCAAAGTGAAACAGAAAGAGAAACAGTACTGTAAACACAAATGGTAAAAATAATGCAAATGCAAGCGCAAATGAAAACGCAAAGGGTAATGCACATGGTGGCATAGACAGGAACGGTAAGTGAAACGGGTATGGAACTGCAAGCGGTAACGGTAACGGTAACAGTAATGTAAGCACACAGGCTGGTTTTCCCCAAAAGCTGCATAGAGAAAGACAGTGAGTACAAAGAATGTATGCATAATAATGGGTCTCGGAGCAGAAAATGAGGAGTTGGAATACTAAATTGATTATTATCTCAGGAGCCGTATGACGTAGAAAAAAAATTAAAAGTTATATGATTTATGACTTTCTGGCCAGTTGTTGTACTGATCTAAAGTTCATCTCGCAGACCGCTCGAGATACCGGCCCTGAAAGGCTGGGCGAATGCCATAATGTTATCCCATGGGAAAAAGAGAAGTTCGGAGTGCCATAAGTTTGGCTCCCTGTAATATTGTTTTACCAAACCACTGAAAGGCACATCTGTGGGATGTTGGCTTTCTTGCCTCCAAATTTCAGCCCAAAAGACCAAACTGTTATTTTGCAGCAGGGCGACAAATGATCCCTGTAATGCGGCAGATGCCGTAATGTTATCCTATGGGAAAAAGTGTCAATTTGGAGTGCCGTAACTTTGCTGCCCTATAATATTTTTTCACTGATACACTGAAAGGCACATCTGTGAGATGTTATCTGCATTCCCTCCAAATTTCAGCCCAAAGAACCAAACCATTCTTTTGCAGCAGAGTGGCAAAGAATTGCTGTCATTTTCCCACAGCCTAGAAAAATACTGTCCAATGGCGAAAGCTTTGCCAAATTCATGCGACACTGTCACAAATGCAAAAGTACTTTGTGAAAGTACTTTTCCCAGAAATCTGAAAAACATATTTCTGGGGTGTTTTACCTCAAAATAAAGACATGTCTAGCATCCTCAGGGTCCAACTAGGCGAATACAAAAATAATTAGGTTCCTAGAGGGTCCCAAATTTAAATGCCAAGCATTTTTCTGATGACCAACTGAAAACAAAATGGCAGATTTGTGACAGTAAAAGGGCCATTTGCAAAACTAAAAACTGCATTTGCAAAAGTGTTGAACTTTTTGTTAACTTTTCCCATTGACTTACAATGGGAACTTTTTTTTTAATAACTTTTGAACCGTTTAATATTTTTTCATGAAATCTTCTAAAGGAACATCAGGGACCCCAGCCGCACATTCCCTGAAGATTTTGGACTGGTCATGCAAACCGTGCGACCTGTAGAGATGACCAAAGAATTACAAAAAAGCGTAAACGGTGCACAGATCATGCTTAATAACTCTGCAGCCGTATATTCAAAGAGTAGGAAAGTTGGCAGATCCCAATATGTATGGTTCTTGATCATGTATTCCAAATTTCATGCAAATTCATTGAACGGTTACAAAGTTATTAAGGTGCAAAATTTTAGGTTTAACATGTAAATGGCTCCTCAACCCTAACTATCATAATATATACACACACACATATATATATATATATATATAAAATGGGTAAGAAAAAAGGAATCATCTGGTTGGTTGCGAAACACATCAGTTGACTGTGCGTATATCAGAACATGACAGCACACCTGCACTCTCACCCCCATCCAAATCAATTTTACAAATTTTATAAGATAGATAACACACTCTAGAGTGTGTGGTTATGCTCTGATATACGCAAGCCTTGGGTGGTTGATGCACTCGGCCTGCGGCATCATGCATATATCAGAGCAGAACCGCACACCCTAGAGTTGGTTATCTATTACATATGTATCTATATCTATATCTATATCTATATCTATATCTATATCTATATCTATCTCTCTCTCTATATATATATATTAGAGGCAAAAAACTCCATTTAATGCATTAGTTAGGGTTGTTCCACAGCGACAAAAGTGAGGAAATTCGGTGTTAGGGTTGAAACCCCCCTTGGACCCCCCACTCACCCCCCCAACCGGCATTGGGGTGCGCATTGGGGTTGTCAGCCCTAACTCTTACCCCATCACATGTGTAAAACAGCAGAAGTATAGGAGAATGGGGTGAGAGTTAGGACCGGCGGCCCCAGTTGGTTGGGGGTGGGCGAGGTCAGGGATTTACCTAACACTGAATCCGCACACTAATTAACAACTACGATCGATAAACAAGTTTTGCCTAATCCTTCTTTGAGAATGATAGCGAGAAATAGTGAATGTAATGCAGTGGCGGGAGCACGGGGCCCGGCCACGTGATGTCTTGTGGCATGGTAACAGGAACAGCAACACAAACAGAAGCGCTAACAGTGGTGCACATGGTAATGCAAGCGTGAATGAGAACAGAAAGGGTAGCGCATGCAGTGGCATAGACGGGAACGGTCTGCCACGTGATGTGTTGTCATATAGTAACATGGTGCCTGCAAACAGAAATGTCAATGGGCATGGTGACGCAAAGTGAAACAGAAAGAGAAACAGTACTGTAGACACAAATGGCAAAAAATAACAGAAACGCAAGCGCAAATGAAAACGCAAAGGATAACGCACATGGTGGCGTAGATGTCAACAGTAAGTGAAACGGGTACGGAACCGCAAGCGGAAAGGGCAACTGTAACAGTAATGTAAGTGCACAGGCTGGTTTTCCCCAAAACCTGCATAGAGAAAGACAGTGAGTACAAAGAATGTATGCATAATAATGGGTATCGGAGTAGAAAATGAGGACTTGGAATACTAAATAGGTTATATCTCAGGAACCGTATGACGTAGAAAAAAAATTTAAAAGTCATATGATTTACGACTGTCCTGGCTAGTTTTATGCTTAGCCCCCACTAGGGGGCTAAGCATTTTTCCGACGAAAAGTCTGTATCTCGCACCGTTTCTGAGATACGGGCCCTGAAAGGCGCGGCAAACGCCGTAATGTTATCCTATGGGAAAAAAAGAGAAGTTCGGAGCACCATAACTTTGCCTCCCTGTAATATTTTTTCACAAAACCACTGAAAGGCACATCTGTGGGCTGTTGGCTGTCTTCCCTTCAAATTTCAGGAAAAAAGACTAAACCGTTATTATGCAGCAGGGTGCCAAAGGATTCCTGTAATGCGTGGGGCGCCGTAATGTTATCCTATGGGAAAAACCATCAACTTTGGAATGCCGTAACTTTGCCGCCATGTAATACTTTTTCAACACAACACTGAAAGGCACATCTGTGAGATGTCGGCTGCATTCCTCAAATTTCAGCCCAAATCTCCCAACGTTCTTTTGCAGCGCAGTGCAAAAAAATTGCTGTCATTTTCCACAGACAAGAAAACTACTGTAAATTTGCAGCTTTCACAAAAATTTGCTACACTACGTGACACGAAAGTACTTTTAATACTTTTTCAGAAATTTGAAAAACATATTTCTGGGGTGTTTCCAAAATAAAGACATGGCTAACATCCTCAGGGTCCGACTAGGTGAATACAAAAAAATTAGGTTGCTAGAAGGTCCCAAATTTAAATGCCAAGCATTTTCTGATCACTAACTGAAAACAAAATGGCAGATTTGCAAAAGTAACAGGGCCATTTGCAAAAGTAAAATGCATTTGCGACACTGTCGAATTTTTGTTAACTTTTCCATTGACTTATAATAGGAAATTGTTTTGAATAACTTTTGAACCGTTTAATATTTTTCACCAAATCTTGAAAGGCACATTGGGGATGCTGGCCGCACATTCCCTGAAGATTTTGGGCAGGTCGCGCAAACCGTGCGACTTGTAGGCGCGACCGTAGAATTCCAGAAAAAGCGTAAACGCACACGCAGATCACGCTTAATCACTCCACAGCCATATATCCAACCTATACGAAACTTGGCAGATCCCAAAGCCTATGGTTCTTGATCATGTATACTAAATTTCAGGTAAATCTGTCAAATGGTTGCAAAGTTATTAAGGTGCAAAAGTTTGGGTTTAACATAGAAATGGCTCCTCTACCATAATATATATATATATATATATATATATATATATATATATATATATATATAGAGCAAAAACTCCATTTAATGCATTAGTTAGGTTGTTCCAGCGACAAAAGTGAGGAAATTTGCTGTTGGGGTTTGAAACCACCCTTGGACCCTACAGCCCACCCCCAACCCGACATTGGGGTGCTTGTTAGGATCAATGCTAATATCACGCAGGCGTATAAAAAGCGGCAGAGTATAGGAGAATGGGGTGGAGTTGGGACCATGATCTGTCGCATGTGCCAATTGAGGGTGAAGCTGATGAATATCAAGAAAGTTCTTAACTGCGGTCCCTCGCACAACTCGCTGTAAACACTGCTCGTAAATCAGAAATTTTGCCTCTAATTCCCTTCTTTTTGAGAATGCTAACGAGAAATAGTGAATGTAATGCAGTGGCGGGAGCACGGGGCCCGCCACGTGATGTCTTGTGGCATAGTAACAGGAACAGCAACGCAAACAGAAGCGCTAACAGTGGCACACATGGTAATGCAAGTGCGAATGAGAACAGAAAGGGTTACGCATGCAGTGGCATAGACGGGAACGGTCTGCCACGTGATGTGTTGTCATAAAGTAACATGGTGCCTGCAAACAGAAATGTCAATGGGCACGGTGATGTAAAGTGAAACAGTAGGATAAACAGTACTGTAGACAGAAATGGCAAAAAATAACAGAAACGCAAGCGCAAATAAAAACGCAAAGGATAACGCACATGGTGGTGCAGACGTCAATGGTAAGTGAAACGGGTACAGATCCGCAAGTGGAAAGGGCAACAGTAACAGTAATGTAAGCGCACAGGCTAGTTTTCCCCAAAACCTGCATTGAGAAAGACAGTGAGTACAAATAATGTATGCAAAATAATGAGTATCAGCGCAGAAAATGAGATCTTGGAATACTAAATACATTATATCTCAGGAACCGTACGACGTAGAAAAAAAAATTAAAAGTCATATTATTTACAACTGTCCTGGCTAATTTTAATCTCAGCCCCATTAGGGGGCTCAGAAATTTTCCGACGAAAAGTCCGTATCTCGTACCGTTTCCGAGATACGGGCCCTGAAAGGCGCGGCGAATGCCGTAATGTTATCCTATGGGAAAAAAAGAAAAGTTCGGAGCGCCATAACTTTGCCTCCCTGTAATGTTTTTTCACCAAACTACTGAAAGGCACATCTGTGGGCTGTTGGCTGTCTTCCCTTCAAATTTCAGGAAAAAAGACCAAACCGTTATTTTGCAGCAGGGCTCCAAATGATTTCTGTTAAGTGTCGGGCACCGTAATGTTATCCTATGGGGAAAAACTGTCAATTTTGGAGTGCTGTAACTTTGCCAGCATGTGATATTTTTCACCAAACTACTGAAAGGCACATCTGTGTACTGTTGGCTGTCTTCCCTCAAATTTCAGGAAAAAGACTAAACCGTTATTTTGCAGCAGGTGCCAAAGGATTCCTGTAATGCTCGGAGCCGTAATGTTATCCGATGGGAAAACTGTCAACTTTGAGTGCCATAACTTTGCCGCCGTGTAATATTTTTTCAATACAACACTGAAAGGCACATCTGTGAGATGTCGGCTGCGTTCCCTCCAAATTTCAGGCCAAAACTCCCAACGGTTATTTTGCAGTGCGGTGCCAAAGAATTGCTGTCATTTTCCCACAGACTAGAAAATTACTGTCGCAATTTACGAAAGCTTTCATAGAAACATAGAAGTTGACGGCAGATAAGGACCGCAAGGCCCATCCAGTCTGCCCATTTCTTTTTCTACCTTATAAATGTGCCATCGGCCTTTGCTCTGTCAGTGACCTATCTATTCATAGTCATTTGTATTGCTCCCTTATGCCTATCCCATGCCTGTTTGAAGCCCTGCACTGTATTCATAGCCACCACTTCTTGTGTAAGCCATTCCATGCATCTACCACCCTTTCTGTGAAAAAGAATTTCCTCACATTCCCCCTTAATCGGCCTCCCTCTAATCTCATGCTGTGTCCTCTTGTCCTGCTATTTTTCTTATATTTAAACATGTTAGACTCTTTCACCTTGTTTATGCCCTTAAGGTGTTTAAATGTCTCGATCATATCACCTCTCTCCCTCCTTTGCTCAAGGGTATAAAAATTTGCGACACTTTCATGAGCACGAAAGTAATTTGCGAAAGTACTTTTTCCAGAAATTTGAAAAACATATTTCTGGGGTGTTTTACCCCAAAATAAAGACATGGCAAGCATCCTCAGGGCCCGACTAGGTGAATACAAAAAAAATTAGGTTGCTAGAGGGTCCCAAATTTAGATGCCAAGCATTTTCTGATCACCAACTGAAAACAAAATGGCCGATTTGCAAAAGTAACAGGCCCATTTGCGAAAGTAAAATGCATTTGCAAAGTGTTGAACTTTTGTTAACTTTTCCCATTGACTTATAATGGAAACTGTTTTTGAATAACTTTTGAACCGTTTAATATTTTTCACGAAATCTTTGAAAGGCACATCGGGGACCCTGGCTGCACATTCCTAAGATTTCGGGCGGTCCACGCAAACCGTACGACCTGTAGGTGCGACCACAGAATTCCAGAAAAGCGTAAACGTGCGCACAGATCACACTTAATAACTCCACAGCTGTATAGCTGACCAGTACAAAACTTGGCAGATCCCAAGGCCTATGGTTCTTGATCATAAATTCCAAATTTCAGGCAAATCCATTAAACGGTTGCAAAGTTATTAAGGTGCAAAGTTTTGGGGTTTAATAAAGAAATGGCTACTCAACCCTAACTATGGTAGCACTACTGCGTACCATAATATATATATATATATATATATATATATATATATATATATATATATATATATATATATATATATACACACAGCATGTGTGTGTATATATGTGTATATGTAATAGATAACCCACTCTGAGTTGTGCAGTCACGCCCTGCTATACGCATGCCTTGGTGTGCATTGTTACGGCCTCGTGTGTCAATCACTCAAGGCGTGCATATATCAAAGGGCTACCACACACCTCAGAGTGGGTTATCTATCTTATAAAATGGCAGAATTGTTTTTTTAAGGGGTAAAAGTGCAGGTTTGTGATCGCTCTCTGATATACGCACAGTCATGTGATGCTGTTCAGCCAATAAAATAGCTATAGTTTACCTACCCATTTTATAAATAAATACATATACACAGTATATATACACATATATAAAATACTGGGATGGTAGTGCCAGTATAGTTAGGGTTGCATGGCCACTTCTATGTTAAACCCCACATTTTGCACTTTTTAATTATGCTTTACGCCCCCTTCCTCTCTGCTGCTTTTCTTCTGGTACCCATGCTGCTGCCGGTCACAGTACTGCTGCCAGCAGTTTTTGGTTCCCATCCTGCCACAGAACTTCCCCCTGGGTGGGGAAGGGGGAGAGTAACTCCCCCAATCACCATATGTGTTGGCCCTCTTTACCAGCCTCTGATTGCTGCAACTGCCACAGGGTTCCATTGCCAGTCTCAGTGGCAGGGCATTTTCTGTTTTCTGTTCTCCTTCCCCGAGAATGTCGGCCACTGAGGGTATTCATTGAGACAAACACACAGAGATGTGATGCCGTTCCGGACCCCAGCGCACACATCCTCCCCTTCCACATGATGTGCCATGCTGCACCTCCACCCATGTGCACCCTGGTGAAATGGTTACCCTCCCTCCCTGAAGGAAGAGAGCACCCCTCAGATGCTCAATCCTCCTCCCTCCAGCCAATCCTCCAGCAACCAGAGCTTGCTCCCGAACCCTGGTCGCTGGTGTCACAAGCAGTAGCCCTACCCCTGCACTGGTCGGCCAGCAAATTTTGCACTTTAATAACTTTGCAATATGTATGACTGATGTGTTCACATTTTTCATGCACTGTGTGGTACCATAGTTCTCTGCATCTGGCAAGTTGCATTCCAGATGGTGGTGCTCTTGTGGAGCTCTTGGAGTGCCAAAAAAAGTGTAATTTACCATTTAAGAGCAAATTCTTTGCTTAGCTTCATATCTGAATGGGCTTGGGGATTTGGTCTGAAATTGTTAGGGTGTATGGGGACTGGGCTGCAGATGTGACTTTTGAAAGTTTGGTAAAACATATTAATCCATTCAAAAGTTATAAAACTTTAACGTTTGCCATTATAGCCTGTGAGAAAATATATATGTTCCATATTAAAGCATTTTCTGCTTTTGTGAAAGCACTTTTTTTTAACTTCTGATATTTTATTCATGTCCATCTCATTTTTTACATTCAGTTCCAACAGACATCTTTTAAGGACATGTATACATTAAATCCAATCCATTCTGTTTCATTCCCTACTCTTTTCTTATCATCTATCATTCTACCTCTTGTATTTTATATAAACTAATCAGTTCTCAGATCCAGCAGTAGAGTTCATTTATAGGTTCACATTATTATGCCCAAGGCTTTTAGTTGGTGGTTTCAGTTCTTCATAATGTGGTCCATGAGAATGTCCCAGTCTAGTGTTTAAATCTGTTTCAGTTCCTCCTCTTAATATTGACACTTCTTTCCTGGGAGTTTTACTTTCTCAATCCACTGCTTTCCTTATTAATATGTGAATATTTTTATTTAACCCTTCTGATCACAAAGAAAAACCCCTTTTTTTCTTTTTTCCCCTTCCCTTCCCCTAACAAGAGAAGAAAAAAAGGGAAAAAACCCCATCAACTCTTCTACTTCATATCAGTGCACTGTAATTGATATTACAATCTTATCTTGAAAGTGTTTTTGTATACATACCGATACTGGCACCTATATATATATATCTTTATATGTGTGTCTCCATCCCTGTTTCCCCCAACAAACTCTCCTATCTCTGTAAGCCATCATCCTCCAGCTAGTCGCCTCTCTCTTCTTATTTTGTTTCCTTTCTTTTAACTCTCCTCTGCACTTCCCATACACTTCTCTCTTCTTATGCTCCTATCTCTTTTCCTCACCCCTTCATCTAAACACTCTCAGTTTCAGTAGTGTTGTGCTGCCGCCATGTTATTTTCAGCTATTGACAGGGAAAAAAACACTACAGTTCAGAAAATGCTGCCCCTTATTAAACACTAACAGTTGTGTTTACCTATTCAGAGCCCGAGGAACATGATTCTGCCCTTAGTTTTTGTAAATAGTGGCCAGAAATATGTTTTTCCACTTGGCCATTGGTACTATCACAAATTTGCTTCACTATTTTTGTGAAACTGCCACAACTGCAGCAGTTTTCACACAACTAATGGCACTGTTGCATGTAAACTGCTTAAATTAAAAACACACATCGGACTCCATAAATGGCCAGAATCATTCCTGGCCATTTTTTTGCCAAAGTAAGGCCATAATCATACCTCTTCTTGGTGTCGACCTAATAAAATGTTCTTTTATCCTTTTATTGCCTCCATGGGGACTGAGGCATATTTTATAGAAAAAAATGTTTCTGAAAACATCGGGGTGCCCAATCTCTGTGTCGGCGATAGAAATCCACCCTCTCCCCACCAGTGTAGGACATTGAGGAGCCTAATCCCAATGTCACCAAAATATTTATTTTTTAAAAGACTTTTTTGCTGACATCAGGTGCCCAATCCCTATGTTACCTTGAAAAGGTCCTAAGAAAATCTAGGCACAGTGGGGACTCTTTGGAACTCAAATTTGTTCACTTAGCACTGGATGAAATACTTGGACCACTAACCAGAATACTTAACCTATCCATCTTCCACTCTCAACTCCCCCAAAGATGGAGGTCTGCTACAGTAACCTCAGTACACAAGAGTAGGGACAGGTCCTTACATAATAACTGCAGACTGATTTCCATTCTCCCACCACTCTCCAAGGCTCTCGAGTAGATTTTGGTTGACCAGATGGTGGAATACTTAATCAATACCAACTCCTATGCCCAGAGCAACATGGGTTCTGGGGTGGCCATAGTACTATCACAGCACTACTCGAATTTATCGAATACATCCATAACACCTTAGACCAAGGCTACCTTGTAGGGGCAGCCTTCATTGACCATTTGATACAGTTCACCATGTGCTCCTCCTCAAGCAGCTATCTGACATTGGACGTGCACCTGAAACTGTGAACTAGCTTAGGAGTTACTTGAGCTGCCGCTCCCAGCAAGTCAGTATTGGGGAAGTGCTATCAGACAGCCAATCTGTCTTATCTGGTGTACCACAAGGGTTCATTCTTGGACTGTTGCTGTTCAGTGTTTTCTTAAATAATCACCCAGCCTCCTGCCACTACCACATGCTGCTATATGCTGATGACATGGCGATTTTTACCAGCAACCTGCACCCTGAACTCCTTGAAAAAATTATCTCTAAATTGGCTTTGCAGCAGCAGAAAACTGGTTTAAAGAGCAAAGACAGGTTATGAACTATAAGAAAACAGAGACCATGCTCTATTCAACAGCCCAAAGCAAGGGAAAAAAGCTACCCACTGGCAATAAGGAATGACAGCAGTGACATTTCAAATACTTGGGGGCTACAATTGACTCCTTCCTGTCCTTCTCCCAGCATATCAATGTCACTGCAAGAGCTATTAATACCAGAATCAGGATCATCTCCCACCACAGGCATTTTCTAACCCATGAAGCTTTAAACCGGGCAATCATCAGCTCAGTTGTCTCCGTCATAAACTATGGCTGGCCATACACAGTTCTGCTACCAACATGGCACTCTAACAGATCTCAGTTGCCTTAAACAAAGCCTGCTGCCTACTCTCAAATGTACCAAGACGCACACACACCTGTGAACTTTATGCTCAGACCGGCTGGCTTCAACTGAATGACAGAATCAGGTATCAAACCTGCCTTCTTGCCAAAAAAGTCACATTAAATCTGCTTCCAACAGGGGTGCAGGACCTGCTAACACTGCCTATGAATACCAGACAAACCAGAAGCTCTGCCACTCAAATTTTCCAAGTGCCCAGATGACACACTACCATAGCACAGCGTGTGTTCTCACACCATGCACCCCTCTGGGTAAATGCACTGCCCTCTGACATCTCTGGCTCTAACATAGAAACATAGAATTTGATGGCAGGTAAGGACCACCTGGCCCATCTAGTCTGCCAATGTCCCTACCTAATAGATAAGCTGAAGGTCCTTGTTAACCAGCAGCCTATTTCCTCCTACCCCACCCCACTAGTATTGCTTTATGTTTGTCCCATGCATTCTTGAATTCTCCCACTGTTTTTGACTCCACTACCTCCTCAGGAAGAATGTTCCATGTATCCACAACCCTCTCTGAGAAGAAATACTTCCTCACATTACTTCTGAGCCATCCCCCCTCTATCTTGAAATTGTGCCCCCTTGTTCTTGCATATCTCTTTTTCTGAAAGATGCTACCCCCTTGGACCTTGTTGATTCCCTTAAGATACTTAAAAGTTTCTATCATGTCCCCCTCTCCCTCCTCTCCTCGAGGGTATACATATTAAACTCCTTTAATCTCTCTTCATATGTCTTCTGGTGTGGACCCTGCACCATTTTAGTTGCCCTCCTCTGGACAGCCTCCATTCTGTCTATGTCCTTGCTGAGATGGGGTCTCCAGAACTGCACGCAGTACTCCAGATGGGGTCTCGCCAACTTTCTGTACAGAGGGATGATAACTTCCTGTTTTCTACTGGTGATGCCTCTCCCTAAGCATCCCAGTATCCCGCCAGCCCTCCTAACTGCCTTCTCACATTGTTTTCCCACCTTAAGATCATCTGATATGATTATCCCCTGGTCCCTTTCCATTTTTGTTGTTGTCAGTATCTCACCCCCCATTGTGTACTCTTCCCCTGGGTTTTTGTTTCCCAGGTACATTACTTTGCACTTCTTTGTGTTGAATCTAAGCTGCTATACCTTTGATCATTCCTCCAATCTTGCCAAGTCCCTTTGCACCCTTTCCACCCTACCTTCTGTATCGATCCTGTTGCAGATCTTTGTGTCATCTGCAAAGAGACGTACTTTTCCTTTCAGTCCATCTGCAATGTCACTTATAAAGACATTAATGAGGACCGGTCCCAGTATTGAACCCTGTGGTACCCTGCTAGTAACCCCCCCTTTCTTCAGAGTGGACTCTGCTTTTTATTACCCTCTGCGTCCTGTTGTCCAGCCAGTTTTTGACCCAGGCTACCACCTTGGGCCCACTCCCAGGCTGGCTAACTTGTATATTAATCTTTTGTGTGGGACTGTGTCAAATTCCTTGCTAAAGTCTAGGTAGGCCATGTCCACTGCCCCTCCTTGGTCTACTACTTTGGCCACCCAGTCAAAATTGAAATTGATTAGATTTTGATTAGATTCATCTGACATGACTTTCCTGCTGTGACTTCATGCTGCCAAGGGTTCTGTGTCCCACTGGCCTCTAGGAACGCAACAATTCTTTCCTTCAGAAGAGATTCCATCATTTTCCCTACTACTGAGGTCAAACTGACAGATCTGTAGTTTCCTGCCTCTGTCTTGCTCCCACTTTTGTGAAAGGGAATCACGGCTGCCCTCCTCCAGTCCTCAGGTACCACACCATCCTCCCATGATTTGTTAAAGAGGGCAGTCAGTGGTGTCACTAGCTCTCCTCTTAGTTCTTTTAGAACTCTTGGGTGAATTCCATCAGGCCCCGTTGCTTTGTCCACCTTCAGTTTTCAGTTTTAAAAGTTCTTTCAGAACCCTTTCTTCTGTGAATGGACTGGTATTGACCTCCCTATCTAGAGTGCTTCTATTCTTTGATTTAGGTACCTCCCACTCCTCTTCTTTTGTGAATACTGAGCAGAAGTATTTGTTCAGTATCCCTGCTTTTTCACTGTCACCCTCTGCTCTCCCTCCCTTCCCTTTATTAAACCTCACTATCCCTTCCTTGGTCTTTCTTCACTCCTAATGTACCTATAAAATGTTCTAGCCCCCTTCTTAACTGATTTGGATATATTTTCCTAAGTTTTTGCCTTTGCTCTTCTGACTACCTTCCCTATTTCCTTCTGCTTTAACTGGTACAGTTCTCTGTCCTGCTCTTCTGTGTTTCCTTATACTTCCTGAATGCTACATTTTTCTCCTTAACCATCCCTGCCACCTCTTTTGAGAATCATAGTGTTTTTTCCTTCTCTTTGTTTTGCTGATTTGCTTCACACAAACGCTTATTGCCTCTGTGATTGCTGTTTTGATTTTCCCCCATTGTTCCTCCACCCCACCTTCTTGCCCATTTGCTAGTGCTTTTCTGAGGCACTCTGCCATTTTCCCAAAGTCAATCCTCCTAAAGTCCAGTGCCCTTGCTTTTGTATGGCTGGACTCTATGGCTGTGTTTATAATGAACCACACTGTTTGGTGGTTGCCTGTCCCCAGATTGCTACCCCCTTCTAAATCTGAGATCCTTTCTTCATCCCCATTTGACAGTACCAGGTCTAAGACTGCCCCCTCCCAAGTGGGTTCCACCACTAGCTGTCTGAGGCATGCCCCCTGTAGGGCATCAAGAATAACCCTGCTCTTTGATGTGGCTGCAGCAAGGGTGCTCCAGTTAACATCTGGCATATTCAGGTCCCTATTAGCAATATTTCCCCTTTTCTGCCATTCTAAGGATGCTGCTATCATTCCCTTGTCCATTGTTTCTTCCTGAGATGGGAGTCTGTACACAACCCCTGTGAGGATTATGGTGCCATTGCCTGTCTCTGGGGTGACCCACAGTGCCTCATCTACTCCCTGTTTATCATTTAGTTCCATTGCTTTGATCCCTTCCCTTACATAGAGAGCTACTCCTCCTCCTCTTTCACCATCCCTGTCCCTCCTGTAGCTTGTGTACCCTGGTATGTTGACATCCCAGTCATGGTTCTCTGTGTACCATGTTTTTGTGACTGCAACAATATCCAGGTGCCCCTCTTCCATCAAGGCCATTAGTTCAGGGAGCTTGTTACATAGACTATGGGCATTAGTACTCATCACCCTTCATTTTTGATGGCCTTACCCCTTTTAGATTCATCCCTGTCTTTACTGCCTTTTTCTGGATTTACCACTGTTCTGCTCCCTATCAACTTCTCTACCTTGGTGTCTACTTCACTTACTACCCTATTTTGTGGGGGCGGACTGGGCTTTCCATGTTTCCCTACAGTGCCTCCCCCCCTTGGCTAGTTTAAATGCTTACCAATGAAGTATTTAAACCTATCACCTAGGATCCTGGTCCCCCTCCTGGACAGATGCAGACCATCATGCCAGTATAGGCCTGCATCCCTCCAGGTGGACCCCTAGTCCCCAATGAAGCCAAATCCCTGAGATCTACACTAGTTTTTCAACCAGTCATTGAATCACATGATGCCAAGCACCCTAGCCTCATTCATGCCACAGACAGGTAGCACTTCCAAGAAAGTTACCATGTGTGCTATTTGTTTAAGACCCCTTCCCAACTCCACAAACTCCTGCTGCACTGCTCTGATCCCATTCCTAGCCAGGTAATTTGTCCCTAGGTGGATAATGACATCCAGCTCACTCCCCCCTGCAGCTGCTCCCATGATCCTGAGGATTCATTTCCTGTCCCTCCAAGCCATGGCACTGGCCAGGCATCTTACCTCCATTTCCCCTCTCACTCCCACTTCTACCCCAATGATTGAGTCCCTCATCAGGAGTTGTTCCCTTCCCCTGTGGGGTCCCATTCCACCCTCCTGTGGGTCTCCATTGTTGAGGTTCCTGGCATCCTCCTTGGTCTCCACTACAGGTGCCTCCATAGAGGAACCATGCTCCACCAGAATGGTGAATGAGTTGTGGAGAGGCACAACTGGAGGGATGTGCCTCTGTTCCACCACCCTCACCCTCCCTGAGCCCACTGTGGTCCAACCATTCATCTTTCTTGGCACCCTCTGAGGCAGTTGTGGTGGCCTGGGTGGTCCCTGGGTGAGAGAGAAGGTTTCCTGAATCCTTGCCAGGTCAGCATGGAGACGAGCAACCTCATCCTTCAGACCAGAGAGGTGCCTGCAAATAGGGAAGCAATGCAGTCTCCTTAATGTCTCCTGGAAGACTGCTGCTCCACAGTCAGAGCATTGCACCACTCCCCACATGTCTGTCTCCCTTTCTGTTTAAGATGTTTTTCTTTTTTGGTTTTGGTTTAGTGTGTGCAAGCTTGTGAGTGTCTTTACCCCCTCCTCAATGATTGGCTCTTTTAAACGTAGACTGCATAAGCATCTCTTTAATATGAGTAGCTGCATGTGTTCCCACTAAGGTGAAGCATGCAGCAACATGCTGTCTCTAGCACTTATCTTTGCCTCTGTCATAACAGGATAGTCAAACCATAGCACTCCACTCACCTCCCTAACCCCCTGGCTGTGCCCCTTGGCCCTGGACCTCTCCCTACCCTCCTCCCTCCCTGTCTTATGTGCTCTGCTCACCTAGCTCTCCCAATCCTATTGTATCCTACCCTATCCTTGTCTGCTTATCTTCTTGACATGAGCATACAGTACATTTTACAATGCCTCAGCATAGCTAGTGCTTTATGTTTGTTTTCTGTAACCTCCATGAATATTTTTCTCAGTATTTGTATATTTTTTCACAGTTTTGCACCTTGTGGTCTAATGTATCTGACATGGAACCTTTCAATGAGCATTCGCTCACAGGTGTTATCCAAGAACTCAATATATAAAATAAATAAATAAAATGTTGGCACCACAATCCCTCACAAAAGTGTGGGACACTGGGCAGCCCACTCCCAGTGTTCCCAGTTATGTCCCCCAGTACTGTGGGATACTGGGAGCCCACCTCCAATATTCCAAAATATTGCTTAGATGAACCTGTAAAAAAAATAAAACAGTACACCATCTTTTTTTGTTAAAACATGAAAAAAGTCCCTCATTGTCTCCCTCATCCCCCTCCCCATCCTGACCCTCCCACTGAGCAACCCACCACCCCACCCTTGCCCCATACTTACCATCAGAGATCATCGACTGTCATCTTCTGTTGACCAGGACATGACTGCACTCTTCAAAGCTGAACCACAAACTGAAGAATCAAGATAAATGCTGTATAATGGCTGTCAATGGTGTTTTGAACGTATGGTGATATCTCGCCCATTTTTTTGTATTTTTGCACCAAACTTTCAACATGGTCTTTTTGTAACCCTCATGAACACTGTCACTGTCATTTCATTAATTAGACCAGTAAGGTGATTTCACAGTTGTTGCCTAAAATCACCTTTTGGAACTGAGTAATGAAATGACAGTGCATTGTTCATTAGGTGGGGTCCCAAAAAGCCCATGTTGAAAATTTGGTGCCAAAATGCCCCAAAACATCCGAATTACACATGGTCATTGAAATAGTTCTACCCATGTGTGTAACTTTGGCAACTTTTAATATTTTTACTCCAGATTTTCAACATAACCATTTTTTCACACCACCTCATGAACAGTATAGTTATTATTTGTCATATCCTGCCCAAAATGTATTTTCACTCAGAATGGTGTGGTCTCTGTATGAAGAGCCCAGAGGGCCCTGTGCTTTCACAGCTAAGTACATATACTGTACTCATCTATGCAGGAATGGGAGCGCAGGGCCAGAAAATGATGATATGATTATACTGTCTTAAAAAGTAAGGAAACAAATCACAAAGAACTTAATTAATGCATCAGTTAGGGTTGCCACAACAAAAGTAGGAAAATGTGGTGTTAGGGTTTAACCCTAACACCCCACCCCTACCCTGCACAGATGAAAAGGTGTCAGAAGATTGGCATTGGGGTCATCAACATTAACATTCACCCCATTCCATTCTAAAATAAACACGGTGGGTACAGTATAGGAGAATGGGGTGTTAGGGTTGACAACCCCAATGCCACCCCCCTGATACCTCTTGGTCTGCACAGGGTTGGGATGGGGTGTTAGGGTAAAATATATATATATATATATATTTATACAGTGGCATCCCCCAGGATGAAACCCACTTTTAAAGCTCTGCAGTATGCTGCAGAAGACATGCTGAATAAAGCAATGTAATTTCAATGGCAATTAGTCCTTTTTGTCATGCAGGAAGCTGTGGCATTCACTTCATCCTGGCAGTGTCACATTTTCCTGCATGACAAAATGGACTAATTGCCATTGAAATTACATTGCTTTAATTCAGTTGGTCTGATGTAACACTCTGCAGAGTGCTGCAAAATGCTGCAGAACTGGGTTTCATTCTAGGGATGCCACTGTATGTATGTGGTATATATATATATATATATATATATATATATATATATATATATATATATATATATATATATGGGATATGCAATGGTTATGATGAGGTCAGATTGCTCTTGTGCAGATCAATCATTTATTACATGAGTTGTCCATTACATATTCCATTTATACAATTCTTTTGTTTTTGCATTTGTTAGTCAAAAAAGTGAATAAAAATATAATGTTCTGCCATTTTCTGCTGATTATAGAAAATCTAAAAGGAATCTAGAAATGAAACACCTCTCATTTTGTAGTTATTTTTATGCTGAACAACTGTTGTGCTTAATGTACCATGCTGTCATTTTTTGTTTTTAAGTTGTTTGTGTTTGTTTGATGAAAAAGTATACAAAAGTGAATTTTATGCTATTTTTTGCTAATTGTGAAAACACTAAAAAGTATCTATAAATGAAACACCACTCATTTTGTATATAATTCAGTGCTGAATAAACTTCATGCTCATAGTACCATGCTATCATTTTTCATTTTAAAGTTATTTACATTTGTTTGCTGACAAAATGAAAACCAAATAAGAATTTTCTGCTGTGTTTTTGCTAATTATCAAAATATCTAAAAGGTATCAATAAATGAAACACCACTCATTTTGTAGATACTTCTGTGCTGAGCAACTTTCATGCTCACAGTACCATGCTATCATTTTTCATTTTAAAGTTATTCACATTTGAATATGGTTAATACTGCTACTGAGGCCAAACATTCTAAATGACATAAGCACTGTACAGATAAATGGCTGATGACATAAGCACTATGTGGATAAATGGCTGATGACAAAAAACTGTATACATAAATAAAATTTATGTACACAGTTACTCAGATAAATGAATTTATCACACTCTGTTTGTCTCTACCCCTATTGCATAAATACATAAGGGATATGCAGCGGTTCAGTGTGTGATAATGCATTTATCTTGTACAGTTTCCAGTGACCTCAAGTAACCTCACGAGTGCTGAAGGCACAAGTGAGAGTTACGAGAGGTCACTGGAAACTGCACAAAATAAATGCATTATCACACACTGAACCACTGCATATTCCATTTATGCAACAAGTTTAGATGTTGTGTGAATGTTTTGATTTTGGTAGGTGTAAATAATTTGTCAAAAAGGGAAAAGAAAATTGAATTTTATGCTGTTTTTTGCTAATTATAAAAAACCAAATGGTATCTATAAATGAAACAGCACTTATTTTGTAGATATTTTTGAGCTGAACATTTTTCGTGCTCACAGTACCATGCTATCATTTTTTGTTTTAAAGTTATTTATATTTGTTTGTCAAAAAAGTGAACAAAAAATTACATTTTCTTCTGTTTTCTTGCTAACCATATACAATATACAGGATTTATATAAATGAAACATTATTCATTTTGTAGATAATTTTGTGCTGAACAATTTTCGTGCTCACAGTACCATGTTATCTTTTTTCGTTTTTAAGTTATTGACATTTAAATATGGTTAGTACTGCTTCTGAGGCCGAACATTCTAAATGAATTCTGAAGAGAACTGTGTAGATAAATGAGCTACTGATGTAGTTACTGTGTGAATAAATGGGTGATGATGTAGTTACTATGTGGATAAATAAATTTATTACCATAGTAGCGAAGATAAATGGTTTTATTCTACAGTTTTTATCCTGACCCCTGTTGCATAAATATGTATATGTGTGTGTGTGTGTGTGTGTGTGTATAGATATATATATATATTACATATATATATATATGTATTATATGGGCACAGTTGTGCCAGTATAGTTAGGGTGAAATGGCACTTTTATGTTAAAGTCCAAACTTTGAGTCTTAATAACTTTGGAGCCATTTAATGGATGTGCATGAAATTTGGCTTACATACTCTTGGGGAAGGTCCATTTACCTACCAAAGTTTGTGGGAAACTTAATTGGAGCAGAGCAAGACTGTCAGCTTTCAGGGCATGGGAGCCCTGGAAGTTATGGATGGGCATGGCAGGCATGCATTCAGAGCCTGTAGGAGAATGAAATTGCAGTAGGAGGTCTATGTGAAGCATGATGGATGATGAAACAGAGTCAGAACAAGCAGAGTAGACTAGACTGAGTAAGTGAAGCACAGTGTATGACTGAGTAGTGACTGGGACTGAATGACAGTAACAAAATGACAAACATGATGGCTTCACATTAACCATTGCCCTTGAAAGCAGTTGGAGATGTTAAAAATGTGGTTGTATACTGTTGCTATAGTGCTGAGCTGAGCATTTATACTGAAACCAGTACCAATTCATAGCTAAGGCAGAAACAGTACAGTAGTTCTGGATATTTAAAAAAAATACATCAGCCTGTAGGACCTTACAGGGGTCACTCTTTTTCATGGTTCTACTGAGTAAATGGAGTGGAGGGCATAGGGCAAGAAATAAAGCCAAAGACAAAGGAAAATTGATGAAAGACCCTTACTCAGCAGGAGCAGGCAAGCATTTGTTCCCAGCATGAGCTGCAGAAATGAGAGGGGCTTTAGGACCCTGAGGCAATGCTGACATGGAGACGTGGATCCTGGAGGTGCATGCCAGCTTTGAGGGACAGAAAATGGCAGCATGCATGGCAGAGGACCATCAGGAGCCTCAGGAACAAAAAGGGGCTGAAGCAGGCCCAAAAGCCCACTGGGACTCCCACAGAAGCAGCCAAGATGGACGCACACAAAGGTGAAGAGAGGGCACCCAGAGATAGCTGTATGGTTGCAAAGTATGGAGTTGGGCTGGAGGAAATGGAGAAGCCATTTTGCAGCCAACCAAAAACTGGAGGGTCCAAGGGATGCTTTGACATGTATGGTTTTAACTGCATGGAGGAGGAGGAATGGCATGTGTTGCCTGCTGCCCCTATGAACCACAGCCAAAGCCTTTATGATGAACTCTCAGCCAGAAAGACTATGGGTGGGGGGTCCATAGCAGCATAAGTCATGGTCTGTCAACTGTTGCCAGTGCAGCTCTATGGGATATTCCTGCAGCATCAGGAACCTCGGTCTGACAGCCACAACCAGAGAGGAACTAGGGTAATTCCCTGCAGCAGAGTGAACTCTGATCTGACAACCACAACCTGGTGTGGCACTAAATCAGTGACTATCACTGCCAGTACAGCTTTATGGGGCATGCCTGCTGCAGCAGGAATTCATCTAACAACTGCCACATAGTGTACAACTTGGGGCTCCTCTGTAGCAACAAGAACCCCATGTTGACAAAAACTGCCCCTTGGTGTGGTACCTCAGAAACACCCCTATGTCAGCAGGATCACTAATCTGACAATTGCCACCCAGTGTGGCATTATATGAGCTCCCCTGTAAACAGTGGGAACCTCACTCCAACAGCCACTACTCATTGTGGAACTGGGGGCTCCCCTGCTATGCTGGGAACCCCAATCCAACAACTGCCAACTGACGTGGCCCTACATGGGCTTCCCTGCCACAGTAGACACCACAATATGACAACTGCCATACAATGTAGTACTGCAGGGGCTCCCCTGCAACAGGGAGAACCCTGATCTGACAACCGCCTCACAATGTGTCACTACAGGGATACCCCTGCAACTGATGGAACCCTGATCAGACAACTGCAGAACTGCTATGGCACTGCAGGGGCACCACTGTACTGGTGGGAACCTTAGTCTAACAACAGCCACCCTGTGTGGCACTATGGGGGTGTTCCTGCACCATAAAGTCAACTGTTTTCCTGTATCTGCATTCAGTAAGGTAATCTGAATACTGCTTCAAACAATATGACTTGATTTAAAGAGCACCTTCCCCAGTCCTTCTGACATGCATGAATAAATTCCCCTTCTTGAACTGATTCATGATTTTTACTTAATGTTCTGAGAAGTTTGTTTTTGCAATCTGAGCTATTGAAAATTGCCTGCTGTACCAGTGCTCCTGCATTGTGTCTGGTGTTGCTGTGCACCAGCAACTGTGCTTCTCACATTGCTATATGGCACAGGGCTCAATCGTGCATGGAGTCCCAATATCAGTTTTAAAAAAAAACAAATACACTACTTAATAGCCCTCGGTTTTACAGATCATGTTGATAGTGGGATTACACTAATATGGCAGGATCCATTTATAGGTTTTATTGTATATGTCACCAAATTCACCAAACTTGTTCATGCATGAATTTGGCTTCCAGAACAGCCATACTATGTGGCAGGGATGTTCAGGAATGGATCAGCCAGCAACTGTTGGTCAGGCAAATTAAAATGATTGCTATTGCCAGTAATATTATAGATTATATAGTCCATGGACGTGATGCTTACACTGAAAAGGGCCATTAATAAGTGAAGCTTACACAGTCGGTAACAGCTTACATTCTGTCCACTATTACTTCAGCATGTAGTGTCACGGCAGAAAACTGTGTAGATTAACATGACACACATATGGAGATTATATGTTTTACAACAAAAGTTAGTTGGCTTGATTTATAAAGGGGTGTCTTTTGAGGGGAATGGGGAATAATGATCCTTTTATACCCATCTATATAGAGCATTTTACCATTACAAAACCCCTGCTGTTTCACTATAGCACAGTGTGACTGAGCCTTGTGCCATATAGTCAAGGCCCCTAGATTTCTGCTGTTCTGCAGTTGCAGAATTGTCCGTAGAATTTGCATCATGCTGCAGAATTTATATAGTGCTGCAGAATTAATTGTTTTTGGTGAATTTTCATTCAGATATACAGTTTTTCCATAGTGCCAGGCTCCCGTACCCATCTTGTTTATCCTGAAGCCCCTCCTCTATGCTTGGTAGGTGATGTCATCAATGACATCCCTTCATATTTTAGCCAATGGCAGGGCTGCATTCTGCCACAGAAATGAATAAATCACGCCGCAGAAAGCAGAAAATGCTGCCGCAGAAACCTAGGATCCCTGCCGCAGAAATCAGAAAATTCTGCCGCAGAGCATTAGGGGCCCTGCATATAGTGACATCAGCTAGAGCAAGCTGTCTGGCAGCTGAATGGCCAAGACAGGATCAGCAGGAAGAATTCTCTATTACAAAATGGATCACAATATGGCAAACTGAGATCACCTCTGACACAAATTACAAATGCTCACTACCTCTGAGATGCATTACTTTATTAATAGCTCACACAAAGTTAATTTTTGGACCATTGGGACAGGTGCTCTTTAATAACTTTTTATAATTATACAGTGGTAACAGAGTAAGCCCAGATGTCACAGTCAGTTTACTAAAGAAAAAATAAAATCCCACAGAATACACATTAGTACAGACAAGCTGAATTAATTCAGAAATCTTTATTTTGTGTGGCTCCAATAAGTAACAGACTGAACATCTAATAGGCACTTAAACTCCCTCTGTTTATTGTATTTAATTGGTTAACCTTCATTAAATGAAATATAATTTTTCTCTGCTTACTGTGTGTGTTTTTTTAGAAAAGAAGTTGTCTGATATCCAGTCGAGAACTTGGAGTGGGTTTACTTTCAACTGTTGTTTTATTGGGGGTGAGAAGGGGAAGATTTACTAAGTCTGGTTTTTTATGCAGATAATTAATCAACCATTTTGTAGTATAATATTTACTTGCTTACAAACTTGCATCTACCATACATACATCAGTTGCTTCTTGTATTTTTAATAGTCTTGGTATGCAATACAAGCTATTGTTGGTAAAAGGGAACAATGTTTTTTTCTCACATGTGCAAATGCTGCAAACACATTTTAAACAAATGTGTTACATCTGCTAGGGTTAATGTTTTCAAAGTGTCAAGCAGAGGGTGTTAACCATACTTTGAATGATACACTAAGTTGTTCACTGCACCAGTTTACAAGGAAACGACTGCAGAAGAAACTACCTTAGAACACAACCTTTGACTTCTACTGAAGTTCCTTATGATCCGAGAGTATTTTGTTTTAGAACAGTTCTTTTTCCACTCAAATGGTACCTGTAGTGAAGAGGAAAAAAATGTTTGTCAAATGAGTTTTCAAGATCAGGATATTAGCAGTGAAACAAGCCTAATGAGTGCTTGTGCAGAGATGAGAGTTTTAGAATTATACTGCTTCTCTCTTCTAAGTTGAAAGTCTCTACCAGTTTCTATGTAGCCTAGCTTCAGTACTCATTTCTCTTTCACTGCTACAGATTTTGGGAGAGTATGAAGATTGGGTCCACTCACTGTATGGCATCAGAAGAATGTAGAGAAGGAGCCACCTGACAGACCAGTGGGCAGTGCATTGCACTCCTGCACCAACAACGTGAGTTCAGAAGCAGACTCAGGTGCTGGGTTGAACTGGCTGAGGGTCACGAATGCTCTGCTGCATGGGCCACTCCCCCAGTTCAGGAAGACAGGGCATCAGATTCTGCCATCCTGGCAACTCCTGTGGTGGGCTGGGGAGCTTGCATCTCCACAGGGGCATGCCAGCAGTGTGCAAGGCTGGCTGTGGACTGTGCCACACAGTGGGGAGGTGAGCAAGGAAAAAAACAGAGGTCTGAAAAATACTGAAGCCAACCAGGATGATGCCTGGCTCTTTCACCGAGTTAAGGCCCTCCAAGATGTGGACACCGAGGGGGATGGAGGATGGCCCTCCCTCCTAGCCCCACCATGGGGGCAATCCATGGAGGATACAAGCCAGTAACTCCTGGGAGAGATAGATGCCAGCTGTTTGGACAGGGGCTGGAGGGGGCAGCACCAAAGGGGTGAAACAAATCTGGCTAAAAAAATGCAGAGAAGTAATGATTTGTGGGCATCTTTCTTATGGAGGGATGAACATTTGTCTAGCACTCTGACTCTCAGCTATGAGTTGTTTGTAGAACTTTATATCTAAGATCCAGTGTCTTGGGGGGGGGGTTAAAATAACAACAACATCATACTCAAGGTAATTAAGTGAGATGGTATTCAGACAAAAAAAAATACTCATTATTGTCCATAGGTCATCAGAGTATTGCTGTCTCTCACAGTTTTTCAGTCCTTACAAACATGATGACAAAAAAGCAAAACTCAGAAAGCATTTGATAATTTGTGCAAAATGAAGAAGAACGTCAACAGCACTAATAAAAACAAACTATGCAGTCTGAGTGGCTGCATCCTCAGCCTTCTTTTTGTGATATCATGTTTTAAAGAAATAAAACCTGGGGACAGACAGCAGTACTCTTGCTGCAGTGCCAGTGGCTCAGTAGGTAGCACACTCACCTCTGAGGCCGGGAGATCAGAAGGCTGTGGGTTCAGTTCCCACATCTGGCACTTGGGTTAATATCCCAGTACTGACACTGTAGTGCAGCATGAGAGGGGTGCTGCACTTCTGAGGTGCCGTCTTTCGGATGAGACGTTAAACCAAGGTCCCATCTGCCTGGATTGGTGGTAGTTCAGGTGGATGTTAAAGATCCCATGGCACTTATCGAAAAGAGTAGGGGAATTTCCCCGGTGTCCTGGCCAAATTTCCCTCATTCACTAAAAATACCACCAACAGCTTAATCTGGTTCAAGGTCAGTTGGCATTCATCTGTATCCCCCTCCCCCGGGTCGTGCCTGAAAATAGGCAGGATTTGTCTAGTGCACTTACCCGGTCAACAAAAGCTAAATAAAATAAAATAAATACAAATGGCCAGTCAAAAATCAAAACCAAACCCAAACTATCCTTCTCAGCAGAATAATACATATCATAACTTAACTGACTACAGTAACACATTTTCCATTTGATGCACATACATTTCTTTAATCACAATTACTAAGTACGCGATACGATCTAACAGGGTGTGGATGTTGGGGCATGTCTACATGCCTGATGCCACAGGCAGAAGGCCTTACTGTTCCTGAAAGTGGTAAAATTCCTCAATACCCCACACCTTAAAGGATATTATTGTACTTAGAAAATTGGCTTTTGAAGTAACACTTTTATTTAGTGTTTTAAAACAGTTTAAGAACTTTTAAAGATAAGAGTGCAAAGTATAGACTGAAAAAAAAAATAAAACACAACTTCCCTCACCCATTCAGCATACCTCACTCTCCTCCACTCTGCTAGACTCAGCCAAAAAAGCTTAATTAGCACCTCCCCTTCCCCTACCCATTTAACACACAATCTACCCACCCCCATATCACACAACAAAAGTATAGAAGAACTGTGGTGGAAAGAGGAATGGTGATTGGTACAGACCATTCCCATACCACCTTGGCAAGCCACCCAGAATCATGAAGGTTGGTAGGTGGCTTTATATGACATTAAGGCAAAAAGCTGCTGAAGAGAAATTGACTGGGGGCAGGTAGATAGCTTCAGAATCAAATACTATCAACATGAAGAGAGTCTCAATAACTGTGGCAACTGAGATAAGTCCATTGGCCCTACAGGGAAGAAATATGATTAAGAAGAGGGAGGTGATTGAGGACAAAACAAGTGAAAAATCACCACTGGGAGCAGAATGACAGGAGGTCCTGCCTTCACCATGTCTGCCAAGCACTCTAAAGAGCAGTTCTGCCAGTGTCTAAGGCTTAGTAATCCCATACTCCCTTCAGGAGTATGTTAAAAGAGGGGCAGCTAGAAATGGGTAAGCCGGTAGATAAGGAGTCATAGCTGAAAGAGGTCTCACAGCAACTATGAGGACATTCTGGATGACAGCTGAGGCATGGCACCCCCAAGAGATAATAAGTAAAGTCAATAAAAGGTTACAATCCACTGTTTCTGAGTACTGATGTCCTCACAGGTCTAAGTAGAAGTCATGCAAGTTCTGTTACAAGTAATGCCTGGAGTCTAGCATCTCCCATTCCTCTCCCTGCCTGGAGTGCAGCACAATATGCAGATCCTGCAGAAGCAGGCAGATTAAACCAAGGAGATGGCTGCAGGGGGAAGTAGAAAAGAGGGCCAACGAGGAGGTACTGTGGGGTTACCATGTGTGGGTGATGGTGCGAGGTATGCCAGGTGAGCTGGTAATGGAGGGAGGTAAGAGCAGGTAAATCTGTGCAGATGCAGTGGAGAACATGTTGTAGGGAAAGGAGGAAGGACAGCAGAGCTCTTCAGAAATATTGCCCAGGGTAGCTGGTACTGGGAAGGGCAGATAATTGAGGGAGGGTCATGGCATTTGTCTAGAAAGCATGTCATGAGATGGACAGGATGAAGAGCTGAATAGCAAATGTACGGGCATTGTAGCTCATATTGGGAAAGGGCCAATAATGGAGAATAACAACAGAGGATGAGTGAAGAGAAAATGGTTATGAAGTATGTAAGGGGGCACAGGAGAGCTGGCAGTAGAAACAGGGGGCCTGGGTAATGTATGTGTATCTATATCCCTTATCAGATTAGTGCATTAGCAGCCATTTTGTCTCTGATTAGATTTTATTTCTTGAAGTCCTTTCTCTGTAAATGGTTTTCCAACTCCTGCTCATGCAATTAGTCCTCTTCCCTGCATACCTCCTACTTGGCTTTCATATCTGCTTCTCAGTATTATGGTGTAGTACTGATCCTCTAGTTCTCTAGCATTGGTTTGTGTTATAATTCTACATGCCACCGTATACTGCAGTTGAGTAGCGTACAGTCCATTGCTCCTGGTGCAAGCTTCTGCATGCCTTTCTAGACAGAACTTATAAATCAAATACATTTCTAAAACCAAGTTTATTTACTAAGGTGCTATATGTAAGGGTACAATACATAGTTACTAACACTGCATGAGCTTATTATAAACCTATGGTACTTGGAAGTGGTTTCACATTTTATTTGTGATGAAGCACTAACTGCTAAGTTTTCATCAGAATTAATAAAATGAAATAAAATGTGAGTGAAATGCTATCTGATTAACAATAAACTGAATTTTGCATAAAAAGTAACTTGATGCATAGAGCCTTAGAATGCAAAAACTACAAGAACAACCAAACACTGAAAGGGTAGTCTGGTCCACACACACTATTATTTACAGTTTCCAAAAATGAACTGTGGTATCTGTGTTTAGGGAAGTTTGTCAAACAGTCAGCACTGGTGTATTTCGCTCCCTTTGGTACTTTAATTAAAATGCTTTTAAACCTGCAGCAAAAAAATAAAAAGAGCAAGCTCAGTATGTGAAGAGCAGTTTCTACAAGAAACAGAGGCTTACAGGTTTGATGCAGTTCTTCATTAAGGCAACATAACCTGACCCCTCCAACCCAACACAGACACATATACAAAATTAATGGGGTACAGTAACAAGGTGGCGGATTGCCACTAGGTAAGGCTGAAACGTTAAGTAAGGTGATCAAACCGAGTGTGCCAAGTGCCTTTTCCTGCCATCAGTGTTTATGTAGCTAAGTATTGAGGTAACATTATAAAAAACATCTCAGGTACAATAACGTCAAAAACTGACATAGGCTTTCAACAGGTTTGCTATTTTGCATTGACAGTGTTGTGGACAACTGCTTCATTCCTATGCTGCTTGTCAGCAATTTTGTGGGCTACATCAGTTCTGTTTTCTAGTTGTAGGTGGAACTGTGGTAACGAAACAATGTAGGCTGAAGAAGCTGAGGTTTATTATGTTTTTTGTCATGGAAGATGAAGATGACCAAGATCCCATATGGTGATCATTACTGTGAATGCTAGCTACCACAGTAGGCTAGTCTAAGTTACTTTTTATAGAAACCCCAGTTTATTGTTACTCAGCTACCACTTCAATTGCATTTCATTTTATTAATTCTGATGAAAGCTCAGCAGCTAGTGTTTCATCACAAAGATGTGAAAACAACTTCCAAGTACTGTAGATTTATGGTAAGCTAATGCAATGTTAGTAACTCTTTATATACTGTTCCATTTAAATGAACTTGGATTTAGAAATGTATTTTATTTACATTTATGTACTTATGAGCTGGAAGGTAAAGTTTGTCTATTTACTGACGACACCAGGATTTGCAACAGAGTGGACTTTCCTGAGGGTGTGAGGAGTATGACTTCAGACTTGAAGAAACTGGAGGAGTGGTTGGAAACACGCCAGCTGAAATTCAACACCAAACAGTGCAAAGTCATGGACTTAAGCAGAAACAATCCCAAAGAAGATTACTACCTGAGAGGAGGGAAGCTAGCCTCCACCAGCCAGGAGAGGGACGTAGGGGTCATTATATCAGAAGACTTGAAAGTGGGTAAACAGTGGGAAAAGGTGACACTAAAGGTAAGTGGCATGTTGGGCTGCAGTGGGAGGGGAATCAGGAGTCACAGGAGGGAGGTGGTGTTACCATTCTACAGGGCACTGGTGCACTCCCACTTGGAGTACTGCATACAGTACTGGAGACCACACCTGAAAAGGGACATAGAATCAAGATGGTGCAGAGGAGGGCCATCAAAATGATTGAGGGACTGCACCATATGGCATATCAGGACAGGCTGATGGAACTCAACATGTACTCCCTGGCACAGAGGAGGGAGAGGGGAGACTTTTAAATACATGAGGGATATAAATAGGGTTAACATTCAGGAGCATTTCCAACTGAAAGAGAGTGGTAGAATGAGAGGGCATGACTTGAGGCTAAAGGGAGGGAGGGAGGTTCAGGAGTTCTTCTTTACAGAGAGGGTGGTGGACCCATGGAATAGCACACCCAAGGAGGTCATGGGGGCCAAAATGGTAAGTGAGCTCAAGAATGCATGGGATACACACAAAGGCAGCATACAGAAAGGCAAAGTAGAGGAGAGGGAATAACACCATATAGGTTCTTGGGCAGACTTGATGGACCTTGCGGTCCCCTTCTGCTGTCGCTTTCTATGTTTCTGTGTTTTCATTTGGATACCCTCCAACAACAGACCTTTATAGATGAACAAATTGTAATGTCTGTAGACATACCAATCAAGCTAAGATATTCCATGACCAACAGGGAATGGATTTCCTCAGCTCTGTTGTCTGTTATGCCATTTGTTGTGACTGTTCCACTCTCTATATAGGCCAGACTATCTGTCCTATAAAGAAAACAGTGCAAGAGCATATTTGCTCTATTATGAGCAGCTGCTGAGGGTCATGACACACCATGAGGGACAGACTGACAAAATCACCAAATGGCCAAAATAATATGTTCCATTTTATTGATTTGGATTCCGTAAATTTTTTTTTCTGGGAAGGCATGTAGAATCTTGTACCAGGAACAATGGACTGTATGCTACATGACTGCAGTATATGGTGGCATGTAGAATTATAATAGAAACCAATCCTAGAGAACTAGAGGATCAGTACCACACCATAATACTAAGAATCAGATAAGAAATCCAAGCAGGAGGTATGCAGGAAAGAGAGGGCTAACTGCATGAGCAGGGGTTAGAAGAGAATTTACAAAGCAGAGACTTCAAGAAATAAGGTTTAATCAGAGACAAAATGGCTGCTAATTCATTAGCCTGATGAGGGATATATATATATATATATATATATATATATATATATATAAACACATACATTACCCAGACCGCTCCTTCCATTACCTGATGAGGGATATTTATATATAAACACATACATTACCCAGACCGCTCCTTCCATTACCAGATGAGGGATATATATATATATATAAACACAAACATTACCCAGACCGCTCCTTCCATTACCTGATGAGGGATATACATACAAACACATACATTACCCAGACCGCTCCTTCCATTACCTGATGAGGGATATACATATATACAGTATATATATAAACACATACATTACCCAGACCGCTCCTTCCATTACCTGATGAGGGATATACATACAAACAAATACATTACCCAGGACACTTCTTCCATTACCTGATGAGGGATATACATACAAACACATACATTACCCAGGCCATTCCTTCCATTACCTGATGAGGGATATACATACAAACACATACATTACCCAGGCCGCTCCTTCCATTACTTGATGAGGGATATACATACAAACACATACATTACCCAGGCCGCTCCTTCCATTACCTGATGAGGGATATACATACAAACATATACATTACCCAGGCCGCTTCTTCCATTACCCGATGAGGGATATTTATATATAAACACATACATTACCCAGGCTGCTCCTTCCATTACCTGATGAGGGATATACATACAAACATATACATTACCCGGGCCACTCCTTCCATTACCTGATGAGGGATATACATAGAAACACATACATTATCCAGGCCACTCCTTCCATGACCTGATGAGGGATATACAGTACATACAAAGACATACATTACTCAGGCCTCTCCTTCCATTACATGATGAGGGATATACATACAAACATATACATTACCCAGGCCGCTCCTTCCATTACCTGATGAGGGATATATATACAAACATATACATTACCCAGGCCACTACTTCCATTATCTGATGAGGGATATACATACAAACACATACATTATCAAGGCCGCTCCTTCCATTACCCGATGAGGGATATACATACAAACACATACATTACCCAGGCCACTCCTTCCATTAACCGATGAGGGATATACATACAAATACATACATTACCCAGGCCACTCCTTCCATTACATGATGAGGGATATACATACAAATGTATACATTACCCAGGCCTCTCCTTCCATTACGTGATGAGGGATATACATACAAACATATACATTACCCAGGCCACTCCTTCCATTACGTGATGAGGGATATACATACAAACATATACATTACCCAGGCCACTCCTTCCATTACCTGATGAGGGATATATATATATACAGTATATATATAAACACATACATTACCCAGACAACTCCTTCCATTACCTGATGAGAGATATACATACAAACAAATACATTACCCAAGACACTTCTTCCATTACCTGATGAGGGATATACATACAAAAACATACATTACCCAGGCCATTCTTTCAATTACCTGATGAGGGATATACATACAAACACATACATTACCCAGGCTGCTCCTTCCATTACCTGATGAGGGATATACATACAAACATATACATTACCCAGGCCGCTCCTTCCATTACCCAATGAGGGATATTTATATATAAACACATACATTACCCAGGCTGCTCCTTGCATTACCTGATGAGGGATATACATACAAACACATACATTACCCAGGCTCATTCCTTCCATTACCTGATGAGGATATATATATATATATATATATATATATATATAAACATACATTACCCAGACGCTTCCTTCCATTACCTGATGAGGATATATATACAAACAATACATTACCCAGGACACTTCTTCCATTACCTGATGAGGGATATACATACAAACACATACATTACCCAGGCCATTCCTTCCATTACCTGATGAGGGATATACATACAAACATATATATTACCCAGGCCACTCCTTCCATTACCTGATGAGGGATATACATAGAAACACATACATTACCCAGGCCACTCCTTCCATTACCTGACTAGGGATATACATAGAAACACATACATTATCCAGGCCACTTCTTCCATGACCTGATGAGGGATATACAGTACATACAAAGACATACATTACCCAGGCCTCTACTTCCATTACATGATGAGGATATACATACAACATATATTACCCAGGCCTTCCTTCCATTACCTGATGAGGGATATACATACAAACATATACATTACCCAGGCCGCTACTTCCATTATCTGATGAGGGATATACATACAAACACATACATTACCCAGGCCTCTCCTTCCATTACAATGCAAGGGATATACATACAAACATATACATTACCCAGGCCGCTACTTCCATTATCTGATGAGGGATATACATACAAACACATACATTACCAAGGCCGCTCCTTCCATTAACCGATGAGGGATATACATACAAACACATACATTACCCAGGCCTCTCCTTCCATTACCTGATGAGGGATATACATACAAAGACATACATTACCCAGGGCTCTCCTTCCATTACAATGCAAGGGATATACATACAAACATATACATTGCCCAGGCCGCTCCTTCCATTACCCGATGAGGGATATACATACAAACACATACATTACCCAGGCCGCTCCTTCCATTACATGATGAGGGATATACATACAAACATATACATTACCCAGGCCACTCCTTCCATTACCCCATGAGTGATATACACACAAACACATACATTACCCAGGCCGCTCCTTCCATTACATGATGATGGATATACATACAAAAACATACATTACCCAGGCCACTCCTTCCATTATCCGATGAGGGATATACATGCAAACACATACCTTACCCAGGCCTCTCCTTCCATTACCTGATGAGGGATATACATACAAACATATACATTACCCAGGCCGCTCATTTCCATTACCTGATGGGGATATACATACAAACATGTATATTACCCAGGCCGCTCCTTCCATTACCTGATGGGGGACATACATACAAACACATACATTATCCAGGATGCTCCATCCATTACCTGATGGGGGATATACCTACAAACACATACATTACCCAGGCCGCTTCTTCCATTACATGATGAGGGATATACATACAAACATATACATTACCCAGGCCACTCCTTCCATTACCCCATGAGTGATATACACACAAACACATACATTACCCAGGCTGCTCCTTCCATTACATGATGATGGATATACATACAAAAACATACATTACCCAGGCCACTCCTTCCATTATCCGATGAGGGATATACATGCAAACACATACCTTACCCAGGCCTCTCCTTCCATTACCTGATGAGGGATATACATACAAACATATACATTACCCAGGCCGCTCATTTCCATTACCTGATGGGGATATACATACAAACATGTATATTACCCAGGCCGCTCCTTCCATTACCTGATGGGGGACATACATACAAACACATACATTACCCAGGCTGCTCCATCCATTACCTGATGGGGGATATACCTACAAACACATACATTACCCAGGCCGCACCTTCCATTACCTGATGAGGGATATACATACATTACCCAGGCTGCTCCTTCCATTATCTGATGAGGGATATACATACAAACACATACATTACCCAGGCCACTCCTTCCATTACCTGATGAGGGATATACATGCAAACACATACGTTACCCAGGCCGTACCTTCTGTTACCTGATGAGGGATATAAATACAAACACATACATTACCCAGGCCGCTCCTTCCATTACCTGATGAGGGATATGTATACAAACACATACATTACCCAGGCTGCTCCTTCCATTACCATTCCCCTGTGCCTTTTTATATACTCTGTAACATAGAAACATAGAGACATAGAAACATAGAAGCTGATGGCATATAAGGACTGCAAGGCCCATCCAGTCTGCCCACTTCTTTTTCTACCTTATGAATGTGCCGTTGGGCTTTGCTCTGGCAATGGCCTATCTATTCATACTCATCTGTATTGCTTCCTTATGCCTTTCCCATGCCTGTTTGAAGCCCTGCACTGTATTCATATGCACCACTTCCTGAGGTAGGTCATTTTATACATCCATCACCCCTTCTGTAAAAAAGAACTTCCTCACATTACCCCTTAATTGGCCTCCCTCTAATCTCATGCTGTGTCCTCTTGTCCTGCTATTTTTCTTGTATTGAAACACATTAGACTCTTTCACCTTGTTAATGCACTTAAGGTATTTGAGTGTTTCAATCATATCACCTCTCGAGCTCCTTTGCTCTAGGGTATACATATTGAGCTCCATTAATCTGTCCTTACATGTTTTCTGATGCAGTCCCTGCACCATTTTGGTTGCCCTTCTCTGGACTGCCTCAATTTGGTTAATGTCCTTGTGAAGGTGTGGCCTCCAGTACTGTATGCAGTACTCCATATGGGGCCTAACAAATGTCTTGTAAAGAGGGATTATTACTTCCCTCTTACAACTTGTGATACCCCTACTAATACACCCCAGCATCCCCTAGCCTTAGCTACTGCTTTAGTGGTCTGCTTGGATGATTTCAGGTCATCTGTGATGATGATGCCCAAGTCTCTTTCTTCCCTTGTGACTGCCAGAAATTCCCCTCCCAGCCTATAGGTGGCTTCAGGGTTTCTCTTCCCTATGTGCATGATCTTGCACTTCTTTGCGTTAAACCACAGTTGCCACTCTTCCAACTATTTTGCCAGTTAATCCAGATCTCTTCTCATTCTGCCCACCCCATCTGGATCATCTACTCTGTTGCAGATCTTGGTGTCATCTGCAAACAGACAAACCTTACCCTCCAGTCCATCTACAATGTCACTGATGAAGATATTGAAGAGGACTGGCCCCAGGACTGATCCCTAAGGTACCCCACTTGTGACTTGCATCTCTTCTGACTGTATACCATTTACCACCACTCTGTTTTCTGCTCATCAACCAGTTTGCCACCCAGTTGACCAACTTCTGATCCACCCCGAGCCTACCCAGCTTATTAATCAATCTTCTATGTGGAACAGTATCGAAAGCTTTGCTGAAGTCAAGGTTGTCGACATCAACATCTCCCCCTTGGTCTACCACTCTGATTACCCAGTCAAAGAAATCTATGAGATTAGTTTGACAGGATCTTTCTGTTGTAAACCCATGCTGTCTTGAATCCTGTGCTCCTTTGGATTCCAGGTGTTGCACTATCCTTTCCTTAAGGAGTGCCTCCATAATCTTGCCCACTACTGAGGTAAGACTGACTGGTCTGTAGTTCTCTGCCTTCTGCCTGCTACCACTTTTGAGGAGTACAATCACATGAGCCCTGCTCCAGTCTTCTGGGACCTCTCCTGTGCTCAGAGACTCACTAAACAGTTCTGATAATGGCTCTGCTAGTTCCACCCTTAGCTCCTTTAGTACTCTGGGAGGTATGCCATCAGGTCCCATTGCCTTGTCCACCCTGAGCTTATTGAAATCTTGTAGGACCCTTTCTTTTGTGAAGGGACTAGTGCACACCTCCCTACCCCTGTGTCCATGGTGCTGAGCTGTGGGCCCTTCCCTACCTTCTGTTCAGTAAATACAGAGCAGAAGTATCTATTAAGGATAGATGCTTTTACATAGTCCTCCTCCTCATACACCCTCTTATCCCCTTTGATCTTAGCAGTACCCCCTCTGAACTTTCTCCTTTCACTAATGTATCTATAGAAAGTCTTGTCCCCTTCTTTTACTGTTCATGCTAGTGTTTCCTCAGTTTGAGCTTTTGCCTGCCTTACTGCCTTCCCTGCTTCTCTTAGGGAAGTTTGGTATGCCTTCTTATCTTCATCCCGCTGTGTTCCCTTATATTTCCTGAAGGCCAGCCTTTTGGCTCTGACCTGTTCTGCTACTGTTTCTGAAAACCAAAGTGGTTTCCTTCTTCTTTTGTGCTTCCTTTTCTCTCAAACACAATGGGATGTTGGTTCAAGTATTGTATCCTTAATGCTTGCCCACTTTGCCTATACCCCCTCAACTGTATTTCTTTTTGCCAGGGATAGATTAACTCTGTTGGCCATCTTATCAAAGTCAGCTCCTCTGAAGTCCCATATTTTTGCCTTGGAATGGGATGATTTAGTTCTAGTGGCCAAATTGAACCATACCATGTGATGATCACTGGCCCCAAGGTGACCTTCTACCTGGAGATCTGTGATCCTTTCCCTATTAGTCAGTACTAGAACTAGCACACCCGTTCCCCGCACCCCACTTACCCATATGTACCCTCCTGAGGTTGGGATCAGTGATCTTCTCTGGACAGGGACACGTCTGCACTCTTCAAAGCTGAACTCCAAAATAAGAAATTGGGTAAGCTCTGTATAATGGGACTCAATGGGGGGGGGTTCAACTTAGGTTGGTATCTCCACCAATTGTAGGAACTTTTGCACCACATTTTCAACATGGGGTTCCTGGGACCCCACCTCCTGAACACTGAAAATGTTGTTTAGTTTCTTAGCCCCCAAAATGTGATTTCACAGTCACTGCATGGAATCACCCTTTGGGACCAAGAAACAAAATAACAGTGCCTCTGCTCAGTAGGTGGTGTCCCAGAAAGCCCATGTTGCAAATTTGGTGAAAAAAGTCCAAAAAATGACTGCATTATGAGCGTGCATTGTGCAATTTCTATGCATGCTCATAACTTCATTCATTTTTAATATTTTCACTTCAGATTTTCAATATTGCCATTTTTTCACACCTTCTTATGAAAAGTACAGCTGTCATTTTGTACATCCTGCCTGGAATCTGTTTTTACACCTGTGGCACAGAATGGCATGGTCGCTGTGCAGAATCAACATTTGTAATGGATTAACAATATCACAGTTGCACTGTTCATGATGGTAAGTCCCATAATGCCAATACTGAAATTTGGTGAAAAAATTCCAAACATTTACCATGTTACGAGCGTGCATTGTGCAGTTTCTATGCACACTCATAACGTCACCAATTTTTCTTATTTTCACTCCTGATTTTTAACATTGCCATTTTTTCACACCACCTCATGAACAGTACAGCTGTCTTTTTTCAAATCCTACTGAAAATGTTTTTCCACAACTGTGGCACAAAAACAGTTTTACAGTTGTGCGGAATTACATTTTGACAGGGATTTGAAAGTTTGTTGTACTGGGTATATGTGCTGAGGTGCTAAGAAGGCTATGTTGAACATTTGGGGTGAAAATAATTTGAGACGGCACAGTTATGATTATTTGTTGCAATTTCACTACATCTGCTCATAACTTAATGTGCGGAAGTGTAGGAGTCCAAGACCCCTGTGTTTCTACAGCTAGATACATATGGGCACTGTTGTACTATTTGAATGGAGAGAAGGGGGCTCTCACTGTGACATATGGACAGTATTGCACTATCTCAATGGATTTCAGACCCTGCACTCCCACTGGGACATATAGATACTATTGTACTATTTCGACAGATGGATGGGAGCGCAGGGTCCAAAGGACCCTGCACTCTCTCAGTAAAATGAGGATACAATTATACTATCTGAAAAAGAAGGGAAATTCTTTTAAAAAAACATCATTAATGCATTAGTTAAGGTGAATAACACAGCAATAAAAGCAGGGAAATGAGAAAGACAGTGAAAACAAGGAATGTATGCATAATAATGTGCCTCTGAGCAGAAAACGAGCTGTTGTAATACTAAAATGCTAATATTTCAGTAATCATACGATGTAGAAAAAAAATTTAAATTTCATATGATTCAGAAGTTTCCTGGCTAGGTTTTTGCTGGGCTGTGCATGGTCATGATGAAAAATACGTATATCACACTGTTTCTGAGATATGAGCCCCAAAAGGCACGGTGGACGCCATCATGTTAGTCTATCGAAAAAAACTTCAACTTTGGAGTACCGTAACTTGGCATCCGTGCAATATTGTGTCACCAAACCACCAAAAAGCACATCTGTGAGATATTGACTGTCTTCCTTCCAAAGTTCAGCTCAAAAGACCAAACCATTCTTTTGCAGCAGGGTGGCAAAGAACTCTTGTCATTTTGGCCATAGTCTGAAAAAGTAGTGTCGCAATTTGTGAAAGCATTTACAAAATGTTACCAATGTGTTGCAAGTGTGAAACTACTTTGCGACACTACTTTTTCCAGAAATTTGAAAAACATATTTCTGGGGTGTTTAACCCCAAAATAAAGACATGGCTAGCATCCTGAGGTTCCGACTAGGTGAACACAAAAAGAATTGTGTTCCTAGATGGTCCCAATTTTAAATGCCAAGCATTTTTCTGATCAGTATTTGGAAAAAAATGGCAGATTTGCGACACTACTAGGTCCATTTGTGACACTAAAAAGTGCATTTGCAAAAGTGTTGAACTTTTTGTTAAGTTTTCTCATTGACTTATAATGGGAACTTGTTTTTTGAATAACTTTTGAACTGTTCAATATGTTTTCATGGAATCTTCAAAAGGCACATCAGGGACCCTGGCAGCATGTTCTCTGAAGTTAGTGGACTGGTCATGCAAACTGTGCGACCTGTAGGTGTGAGCAAAGACTGCACAAAAAAGCCTAATTGTGCATTCAGATGTTGCTTAATAACTCTGTAGCTGTACATCTGACTGGTGCAAAAGTTGGCAGATCCCAAGATCTATCATACCCAACCATGCATACCAAATTTCAGGCAAATCCGTTGAATGGTGGCAAAGTTATTAAGGTGCAAAGTTTCACCCTTTAACCTTAAAAGTGCTACTCAACCCTAACTATGGTAACACTACCATGCTACACATAATATATATATATATATATATGTGTGTGTATATATATATATATATATATACACACATATATACACAAAATCACACATACTCCCATAATGCAAAGCATCATGGGCTGTATTTGCAAATCACCACAAAATATTATGCTGGTTCGTCTTTAAGCAGAAATGCATGGTGCTGAAAGGCCTCTCACACAGTCTGCAAAGGGTGTGTGTTTTGTTCTACCAGGGCACATCAGTGTGCCTTATCAGTATGGCACCCCAGTGGAATGAACCAGCTACCCTAGGTTGGTCGATCTGGGTTGGGTTGTGGTGAGCCTAGATATACTATATACATATATATACTATAGATAGATATATATATATATATATATATATATATATATATATATATACACACACTGTGTGTATATATATATATATATATATATGTATTAGATAAACTACTCTGAGGTGTAGGTTGTGCTTCTGATATACGCACGCCTATGTGTGAGTTGTTACACATGAGGTCAAGAGGCCAGTGCATCAATTCACCTAAGGCGCATGATTTCAGAGCACATGACCGCACACCTCAGAGTGGTTTATCTATTTTATAAAATGTCAAAATTGTTTCATGGGGGTAAAAGTGCAGGTAAGCGGTCACACTCTGATATATGCACGGTCATGTGATGTGTTTTATACAATCAGAATATTGATTTAGACCCTTTATGTTTAACTCACTTTATAAATATGTATATATATATATATACAGTATATATATATATATATACATATACATATATATATATATGTTTATATATATATATATATATATATATATATATATATATATATGTATAGATCTGGAATATGCAATGAGGATGAGTTAAATAAATGATTCATGTGCAAAGAGCAGTTTGATCTCAGGTAACCTCACAAGTGGCATAAACCATGAGTGAGGCGTCCAAGGTCAAACTGCTTGAGTGCACATAAATCATTTATTTAATGAGTATCTCATTGCATATCTCATTTATGCAATTGGAAATTAATTTTTTGGATGATATTTCATTTATTTTTACTGTGTATTGTGTTTTATCTTATTTAAAATTGGTAGGATTATTTTGTGTCTTCTGTGGTGGTTGGGGCTGGTTGTATGGTGGCTAGTGCTGCTATTGTGCAGCCGACATGTTGACGTAAAGGAGCTCACATTTTTATTGGTTGGGTTTAGTTTGTGAGAGGGCTGGAGACTTCTGAAAACATGGTGATCCTTCTCTCGCTTAGTGAGAGCTATAGCGAGGCACTAGGCTCTTGTTGTTTCTTTTCATTGTTTTGTTGCTTGCTTTGCTTTTGTAATGTTTTGAGAAGCCGCTGATATCTACTTGATCCCACCTTTCTATTTATATTGTTTTTGTTTAATTATGTTTGTTTTATCCACCCCGGTCTAGAAAGTTGCTGTGTGCTCAGTTGCTGCAAGTAGGAGAGGAGACCCCTGAGGCAAGAAAGTGATTACACAGAGTGAGCACTATGGGTGGACTGGACTGTTGGATTGTCAGAGACCAGGCAAAGTTTTAGAACTATGAAATAAAGACACTTTTTTTGTGTTGGGTAAACTGTATGGGAAATTAAACTGTTGAATGGAGATACGGGTGGTGGGCCTCGGTGGTGAGATTAAGTTGCTTCTACCAGATTCCAATAGTATTTAGGATGTGCATGAAAGGGTGTAGTTGGAATTCTAACAGTGGGAATAAATTGAATGACTGATGTGTTGAAAATGTTTCTGTGTTCATTTATTGCTGCAGCTGCAGATTCAGAAGTGGTTGAAACGAGTGATGAAAGAGTGAGAAGTGAAGGTGGTGGGGTAGGAGAGAACACCAGCTCCTAGATACAAAAAGAAAGAAATTGTTTTTGTTTTGTGTGTTTTCTGCTTCCATAACCTTTAAATGGAGAGTGAGATTTAGTTTGTGTTACACAGAGTAGCAAGTGAGCAGGACTGCCTCAAGGTGTGGATTGCAGGTTTGGCTATAATGAACTTGAAAGAAAGGGTATTTGTAAGTAATACCAGCAGGAGGAGGGATTATTGATGGCAGGATGTTGAATAAACAGTGGTTGACTGGTGTTAGTAGTATAAGTTCATATATCTCATCACAACTTTAAATTTTAGCCAATCAGCGCGTGCCACATCATTTGATAGGTGGGCGTGGCCTAAAATGGACCAATCAGAACCGCCCCTTGTTTAATCAGAAGTCCCTTCCTAAATGTGTTAACCCCTCCCACTTCCGGAGGAAGTGACGTAAGCTTGAATCCATGTCCCACCCCCTTGCACAGGAAATGACACGTGCTCAAACCCATGTCCCATCCACTTGTGCAGGAAATGACCTTCCCTGAAACCCTGGAAGTGACATAACACCACCATTGTGTAAGCAGCCTACGCCCCTTCTTCTTGTGCACTCCTCGAACCCCTGCCATGCCATCCTGGCTGGAACCTGAGTTCCACTGTGCTAGCTCAAACTCCTGTCCCCCTCCTTTCTCCTGCACCCCACCATCCTGGATTGAACCCCTGTCTCTCTTCACCACCATGCCCCCACCCCAAAAAATAAGTTAGGATTTATGTAGCATTATGTGCCCCCTGTTGGCTTGGGTGCATGACCACAGGGGCATGTGTGTGTTTTTTGATTAGGAGCCTGATCATGCAGAGGTTTCACAGATCTGTTTGGAGACCTCCCCACAGAGGGAAATCCATCTGCCTGTGTAAGTACACCTTTTTCTGTTTTATAACATGGTATAAAATAATTAACAAGCATCTTTAGGACTGTGTAAAACTTGCACCAAAAGGATACCTTTATGTTTATGTATATGCATATACCATTTATAAGGTAAAACAGGGACCTCCGTGTAAATAAGATGGTTCAATAGTTTCTCTGGATAGCATTGCAAATGCTGGCAGTATGGGGTGTGTGTGTGTGTGTGTGTGTGTGTACGGGGACCTGTGTGTAAATAAGATGTTTCAACAGTTTCTCTGGATAGCATTGCAACATGCTGGCTGTGTGTATGTGCGTGTGTGTGTGTGTGTGTGTGTGTGTGTGTGTAATTATTCTATAGCAATCACAAACTAATCATTTCCCATCAATCAAATCAACCCATCATGAATTACAGAATAAAATACATCTAAATCAGAAAAAAGGAAGACACATACCTATAGTTATCCCCTCAGCTCTGTGTAGTATCAAGGAGTAGGCTGAATGAAATGTAAGTGATATTTAAAATGTTTTTAAAAAGGGGGTGGGTGATACAATAGAAGTGTCTGTCACACATGTTACCATGTATAGTATGATGGGTGTGGTGATGGTTCTACCAAGGGGCAGCCCATCTTACAAAGCCTTATATAAATCCTGCAGTTGAAGCCAGAAGGCACATCTTTTTGAGAGACTCCTCAGATTCTGTTTTATAGACTTGGAGCAGAGTATCAAAAACATCAAGAAGAAGATGGCACAGTGCAGCGCTTCTCAATTCAACCTCCCAGCAACAGGACAAACTGTCACACCACCGAATGAAAAGTCTGGAGATGAAAAACCAAGCAAGAAGATAGCTATCAGGGCCCTACAACCCAAGCCAATGTATGCGTACTACATGAGGTGTGAAAAAGAATGTCCCACACAAGTCTTGTTGAGTGGAAGAGTGTCTGACATAAAAAAGAAACTCGGTGAACAGTTTGGTGAATCAGAAAATCCTAAATTTGACTGTCCTTCTGAAGAGGCACCACTGCAAGATCTTGAAGAGTTGCTGGGGTGTGAATCTGATGCAGAAAAAGAAGTTGCTATGAAACCCAAAACAGAGATTGACAAGAAGGGGGAGCCAGAGAAGAGACACTGCCAAAAAAGCATCAGAGAAAGTTGTGAAAAAGAAATCCAAGACACAGCCAAGAGGCTCCTCTGCCCAAGAGGGGGATGATGATGATGATGATAATGCAGCCACAAGCAGTCAAGCCCAGGCTATGAAAGAGAAAAATAAGGAAAATGAAGTAGAAGAAAAGAGTTGCCTTGATGAGGTAAATGCATTTTAGCATAAAAAAAATGTGTGAGTGATGACATGCGTACATGGTGTAACTGAGGAGATGAGTTAGCAGTAGAAATAAATCTTGCCTATAATGAGTCACAGGACCAATGCTGTTTTCTGTTTTTACTTTAATAGACTGAAGGATTTGCAAAGGAACAGCAGTCATATTTGGACAGCATGGATTCGCAACTTTCCACAAATCTACTGCTCGACTGTGCTTGCTGTGCAAAAGATACAAATGTGGTTGTTAATGAGATGTGTGAGGACCCGTATGTCAGAAATACAGAGAGCGATAGAATGTTTCAAAATGTCACAGAACAGGCTGTGATCACTACCCAATCCTCTTCTTCTTCTACTGAGATTAGACAGGGGCCCTCATGTGAAAAACTAGGCCTCAGTAGTAAACCCCCAAAACTGACTACGATATGTATTGTAAGTACGTTATGTATCATATCATCCGTGGTGTAATTGCTCCAGTGATAGAGAAGGCGATACATGCTGAATTGGTTAATGCCTGTCCAGGGTGCAAGATAGATGACCCTAGTCAGAAAAATCATTCTTGTATTACCGATGAATTGACTGCTATAGAATTATACAGAAATGTTTTCTGAAGCCATACATATAAGGTAACTTATGCCTGTGATTTTAGCAATAGCAATGAAACAATGAAACAACAGGGCTTAAATTTGACCAATGAAACACTACAGCGTATTGGTCATGTTTTAAATTATGTGAAAAGAGCAGATGATCCCAAGTGGTGTATTAAAAATATGTGCCATCAAACAGATAGACAGACAGAGAGAGATTAGAAGAGAGGCCACACATCTGGTCAGCAAAGGCCCCTTTAAAAAATTTCTGAAAGGAAATTCAGGGACCCTGTTTATATTGTAAAAAAAACATTACCCTCCCCCCAGATTGCTACATGTAAACATTTCAGCACCAAAAAGTGTCATTTTATTTTACAGATAATCATATGGGATGCAAGTACAGAGAGAATCCAAAGACTTATGTATCTGATGCTAAGCCATTACTGCCATCCATCACTGTTTGGGTCACCTCAATATGAAATTTGCCTTTGTGAGATACATGCAGCCTCTGAACTGATCATGTGTGCCCTTTCAGAAGTATGGGAGGATACAGATAAATATACAAATGAATCGGCGTTACCACTTGTAGAAAATGTTAAACTGTTTGCCGATATATTCGCAGAAGACAATGAATGTCTTTGTGGACTTTACATCATGATCGTCATAGTCATGTGTGCGTGTACTATAAAGCAGAAAAAACCTTATAATATTGTACGTGTTGTTAACCTGGCTTCTCTGCTTGCTGAAATCATCCACTGGTCAGCAAAGGGCCCTTTAAAAAAATTTCTATAAATAAATTCAGGGACCCTGTTTATGTTGTAAAAATCATTTACCCCCCCCAACAAAACTGTTACTTGCTACCATTTTAGTATTGTGCATGTTGTTACCCTGGCTTTTCTACTTGCTAAACTGCACCATGCAGTGAAAGGTCACTAAAACATAGTGCTGTATGCTTTTTTCTAGAGCATACCACATTGCATCCAGAGGCTTATTTACCAACTAGTCAGACACAGAGCAAAACAACCTGGTTTAAATCTACCTACAGGACAAGCACTGTCTGTACTTTTAGAGACAGGCCAAGAATTTTTTGGCAGTATCCGAGAAATACCCTTGAAAATAACCACAGACTATTTTAAACAAGAGGGTGCTACTCTTGAGCAAGCGATGGAAGATATTCTTATGGGCCCAGATATTCAAAAGGGTTGCGCATGGTGCAACAGCGTTGTGCCATGCACAACCCACTGATGTGCCCCAGTGCGATATTCAAAGGAAGAAGTGCGCACAAATCCCGATATGCAGGAGCGCCATCAATGTGTATGCAGGCACAGGTGGGGGGGCATGCCCATGCATAACCTGCACAACCCGATATTCAGCCCGGGATGTGCAGAGTTATGCATGCGTGACCCCTACCTGTGCCTGCACAAAGTTAAGCCAAAAAATAAAAGGAACAAGTGATGGCCACCCACAGGTGAGCTGCTGCATTGCAGGGTGCAACACAGCAGCTGCCACCTGTGGGTGGCCACCCGAGTTCCTGCCGCACCTGGCGGAGCCCCCATGCCCCATCACAGGCAACCGTGTAGTGAAATCCCCCAGTCCTATATCCCTGGTGGTCCAGAGGACCTCTATCTGCCCGATCACAGGCATCAGTAATATAACCCTCCCCACTTCCAATATCCCTGGTGGACCAGTGGACCTCTATGTGCCCGATCACGGGCATTTGTGTAGAAGAATAAGCCCCCCCTTCCTATTTTCCTGGTGGTTCAGTGGACCTCTATGTGTCCGATCGTGGGCATCGGTATAGTACCCCCCCATGTCCAATATCCCTGGTGGTCCAGTGGACCAATCGCTGCTCAATTGTGGGCATCTGTAACTCATAAAATACCCCTACTACCCTGGTGGTCTAGTGTTCCCCCTCCTCACCCGCCCACTAGGCCCCACGCCGCTCCCCCCTATCAGCGGTAGCGCTTTCACCACCTGCCACTCCGCCGCCCACCAACTGACAGCTCGGTAGGGCTGCATGCCCATTGGTTCACAGCATGAGCCAATAGGCATACAACTCATACCGTACAACACAGTTCAGCTATGTGAATGAATTCATTCACATATCTGGACTGAGTATTACGGTATGGGCTGCACGCCCATTGGCTCACGCTCTGAACCAATGGGTGTGCAGCCCTACTGAACTGTCAGTCAGTGGGTGGCGGGGTGGCAGGTGGGTGGGGTGCTGCCACTCGCCGGCTGATGGGGGAGCGGGGTGGTGGGGCTCAGTGGGCGGGTGGCGAGGGGGTACACTAGACCACCAGGGTAGTAGGGGTATTTTATGAGTTACAGATGCCCATGATTGGGCAGTGATCAGTCCACTGGACCACCAGGGATATTGGATGTGGGGTGGTACTATACCGATGCCCGCGATTGGGAACATAGAGGTCCACTGGACCACCAGAGATATAGGAGGAGGGCTTATTCTTCTACACAAATGCCCACAATAAGGCACATAGAGGTCCACTGGACCACCAGGGATATTGGACGGGGGGGTTTCTTTTACACGAAGGCCCGTGATCAGGCTGCAGGGGGCGTCAGTCCCCGATGGCTGCTGCCTGGCAGGGCACCAGGCACAAGTCATCGGGGATCGGCGCATCTGCATGCTAATGGGGCCATAATGAGATGCAAATGGCCCCTGTGCTCCTTGCATAAATTATGACCCCATTTTCATGTCCCCTTTTGAATATCGCAGGTGCTGTGCATGGTGCAATGGCACTTGTGTTAGCACATCTCCATGCTCCACTCTGGCCACTTGCACTGGTGCAGTGCCACTGCGTCATGCACAGTGGGGGTGGCCAGGTGCGATATTCAAAGCTGCTGCACCATAGCACAGCTCCGTTGAATATCACCCAGGCCACACCCCTGCGCAACAAAGTTGAGCTGCACCCAGGCTTGCGCCACAGCCTGGCGCAATTTGAATATCCAGGTCATGGAGTTTATGCATAGCCCTTATGATCTGGGAAACTTTTTTGGTTTTCTCTTTACCGCTGTTGATCTCTTACTGTTTAGTCTGCAGAACGGGAAGTCAGAGTCTGTCATCATACATTACGCTGAAGCTGTCACTTTTCTTGTGTTTAATAAATCTGATTTAGCATATGCTTTCCCTAAATAGTGTATTATGATGTACTGTCATACTCCCGATATTCCAGTCACTCTTGATGTCTACAATGTACCTTGTGATAAATGTTTTTTCTGCTTGCTAAACTGCACCATGCAGTGTGAGGTCACTAAAATATAGTATTGTATGCTTTTTTCCAGAGTATACCATTATAGGAAATGCCCTGTCAGTGCGTCCAGAGTCTTATTTACCAACTAGTCAGACACAGAGCTAAACAACCTGCTTTAAATCTACCTAGAGGACAAGCACCATCTGTACTTTTAGAGACATGCCAAGGCCTTTTTCATGGTCTCCCAGGGGGACCCCAAAAGGAAACTGTGGATTATTTTAAGGATGAGGGTGCTACTCTTGAGGAAGCGATATATAAAATTGCTATAGAGTTTATGCAAGATCCTTATGATGTACTACACTTTTGTGGTTTTACCTGTACTGCTGTTTAATTTTTAGTGTTTAGTCTACAGAACGGGAGGTCTGAGTCTGTCATCATATATTTTGCTTCTTTTATGACGTTTGTTGTGTTTCATAAATCAGATTTAGCATATGCTTTTCCTAAATAGTGTATTATAATGTACTTTCAGATGGAACGCACTGGCATGCTCCTGATATTCCAGTCAAGTCTTGATGTCTGCAATGTACCATGTGATAAAGGACATTTTAAAGGAACCTGTATACTTTGGAGAGCAGCCTGCATTAAATGTCTGCTCTGAAGATGCAGCTGCAGGCAGAAAACACACTGACTCTGATTAAAGAATTGCCTCACTTTTTGTGGACACTATATACTGAAGTAATGAAAAAAACTAACCGCAAAGCAGTATGTAAGGTGAACGACATTGTAGCTGTAACAGCTTTTCTTAAAAATCAGTCTGATTATTTTGAGTGGTTCATGGCATATGTGTGTATGTATTGTGCCCGCCTCATCACTAAGAGGGAAGTGGATGAAGCCCATGCTTGTGTAAAACATGCAGCTTAAAAGTTACAGTCTCTGGGTATTGTAAAATGTGTAAAACTGGAAGTGTAGAAAACAAGATATTATGTAATCATTGCATGCTTGCTATGTGTTATGCCTTTTGTAGGTAGCTGCTATATGCATTAGTTTATGTATTACTATGCGTGCTATGTATTATAAAGTAAACTATAAAATACTGTTATGACATGTGTATGTATACATAAAATATAATCATGCATTGCACTTTGTGGTTGTCATAGTGTTTTTAAAGAATAGAAAGAGCACATGCTTTATTTTACTGGTGACAAGAGTTTTGCTAGCTAACAGATGTATCGGTTAATGAAAGAAGATGAATGATCACCTGCTCCAGAATATATATTTTAATGCAAAAAAAGTGGGTAGTTTCACAGGGGTGACTCAGCTGTATAAGGCTGCAAAAAAACTTGAAAAGATGTCACCAGGAAAGGTGTTGCAGAATGACTTGCGAAGCAGGACCCCTATTCATTACATAAAGCAGCCAGAGTCCAATTTAAGAGAAATTCTGTCATTGTTTCTGACATAGACAGGGAATGGCAAGCCGATTTAATGGATATGAGTCAATATGCAAAGTACAATAATGGGTTTAAGTACATACTGACATGCATTGATGTGCTGTCCAAGTATGCCTGGGTAGTGACTTCAAAAGACAAATCAGGCAAGGCAGTGATGCAAGCCTTTGAAACTATTTTTAAAGTGGACGCACACCTCAGAAGTTGCAGACTGATCGGGGTAAAGAGTTTCTAAATGCCTCCTTAAAGAATCTAATAAAACAAAATAAAATACACTATTTTGTGACAAATAATGAAGTTAAGGCCAGCATCATAGAAAGATTTAATAAGACACTGAAGTCATGCATGTGGCATTACTTTACAGCCCAGAATACTTGGAAATATACAGATGTGTTGTCAGACCTGGTGCACAGCTATAATCATACTTTTCACAGAAGCATTAAACACAGGCTTGTGGATGTTAACCCTTCCAATAACCTGAGTGTATGGAAGATCCTCTACGGTAATACTGTTCTTGGCAAAAAACAAAAGGGTACCCTTCAGAAAGGTGCTCACGTGAGACTATCTAAGCTAAAAGGAGTGTTTGAAAAGGGATATGAACAGACATACACAGATGAGATATTTATTATGATGGAGGTCTTAAAGACACAGAGGCCCACCTATATGCTAAAAGACTATCAGGAGGAAGACATCAAAGGTACTTTTTACGCTGAGGAGTTGCAAAAAATTGAACTGGATGAGGACCGGGTGTATAGGGTGCAGAAAATCCTGGCAGAGAAAAAGTGTGGCAGAAAAACTTGGTATCTGGTAAAGTGGCTAGGGTGGCCCAATAAATATAATAGCTGGGTTGAGGCAACACAGGTTTGGAACATTAGAAGCAGATAAGGATTAAAATGCTCAAAAATGACTTTTATATCACCTTGCCCAGCAATGCCTCTCACAACATTTTTCCCAACAATACAATATCCACTTTTACAGTAAAGTTACCACAAACACTTGAGCTACCTGGTGACTGGGAAGTGGGCTTAGCAGAAATTCATTATCCTCATACCTGGGATAATGTGACTGCACAGGAAAACAGGTTCAGTATGCTCTGTCAGCCTCTAAACATAGCCCACAGTAAAGCACCACCAACCGGCTCCTTTGTTGAGTCAGCAGCATTTAATATTCCATTGGGCTATTATCCTAACATGGCAAGTGTTATTACTCAAATTAATAAAAGCATATTTGAAGTAAATGAACTGCCAGTGGTTTTGGAACAACAAGCCGTCGGGAGAGAAATAAACATTGACAGTGACATCAAATGCATTTTGTTTATGCACGGGCAGTTACAGTACCTTTTGGGTTTTAGCAGACTTGAGGTAGGTGTAGGAAAGACTCTAACAAACAACCCTACAGATATTAATGGGGGCTTTTACACATTATATATCTACACTGACATTATCATGCATGAAATAGTGGGTGACAGTCTAGTGCCTTTGCTGAGATGCGTACCTGTCAGGGGCCAAGACAATGAGATAGTGACCATGACCTATGATAAACCCCATTATCAAACAGTCAGTAAACATCAGATCAATACAGTCACTATTGAAATAAAGAATGATCAAAATGAACCTGTGCCATTTTGATTTAGAAAGGTGATCATGAAATTGCATTTTCGCCCCCAGAGAGTGCTTTAAAATTTAAACAAGGATGCTGATCGTTCAACATTATGGGGACCCTGCCTTGTACAGAAGCTATTACAAGGCACAGGCAGGATACAGCCTGCCTAGATTTCATGGACTTCTTACTATGCATGGTTCTGGTATAGGAGGGATATTTCGTAGTCTGTTCAGAAAAGCAGTTCCATTTTTAAGAAGGGGGTTTGAAATTGCAAAACCACATCTACAGACAGCTGCTAAAAATGTTGCAAAGGATGTTGTGGGGCATGTGACTAGTGCTGTTGCTCAAAAGATGTCAGGGGTGATAAGCCTACTCAGGGTGGTTCAGGGCTGGTTGTATTCAAGAGAGGTAGAAAGAGAAAGTGCAGAGCACACCCTTTGCTTCTCATCGGACCTCCCGGCTACTTTAAGAGGTATTTCAAAATGCAAAATTTCACATTAAAGAAAGTGTTCAAAGGCCAAAGGACTTTCAAGGGGGTGTTAAAAAAGCAGAGACCTGTTCTAAAAAAAAAAAACATGGCTTTCGTGCACTGTGGTTATAAAGAATACACAAAATCATAACTTGACTCGTTTGCCGTTGATCCCACACAGACAAGCATTGAAAAAAGCATTTATGTAGAGATATCCCCTCTCGCTGCCCTTTCAGAAAACTCACCAACTGAATTTTATATAGCGGGGAATGGTGAAGACTATTTGGATCTAAACAACACGTTTCTTTACCTGGTTTGCAAAATCACTGAAACGGATGATGGTGGTGATATACCTGCAGCGGCCAAAGTGGGCCTTATAAACTACCCAGTGGCCACCATTTTCAGTCAGCTGGATGTGACTGTCGGTGATCGGCTCATCAGTCAGAACAATAACTGTTACCCCTACAGGGCAGTCATAGAATCTGTGCTGAACTTCAGTGAAGAGACTCTTTCTACCCAATTCACCGAAGGGTTATTTTACAAAGACACCCCAGGGAAACATGAAATCACATACAGAGCCAGTGACAATGTAGGTTTTAATAAAAGAAGCTCCTTTACACATATCAGTAGAGGGGGTAAAGCTGCCGGGACACTTGCACACAAACTTGCTTTTTCAAGAGAAACTGATGCTGAATGGTGTGGATATTAAAATTAAACTGACATGTAACAGGGACAGCTTTTGCCTGATGAGTGGAGATGCTGAGCCTTATAAGCTAAAAGTCATGGCCGCCTCTCTGTTTGTCAAAAGGGTTAAAGTGACCCCCGATGTTCATCTGGGACACTCAGAAGCCCTGCTGACCTCCAACGCTAAATACCCTATAGATAGAGTGGGAATGAAAGTGTTCAGCCTCCCTGCAGGCAGCAGGGTCTTCAATCAAGATAATATGTTTTGGGGATAGTTACCAAAAATGATGGTCATGAGATTTGTTGATAATGATGCTTTTAGCAGTTCCTACACTAGAAACCCCTTTAACTTTAAACATTATAACATTAATTTTGTGGCTCTGTATCTGGACGGTGAACAAATCCCTGCTAAACCTCTGCAGCCCAATTTTACAAATGGGAATGCTGTGAGAGAATATTTTAATCTAGTACAAGTGGCAGGGAAATCTATGAAAGATCGGACGCTAGTTGTTAACCGTCAGGAATTTACCCATGGGTACACACTGTTTGCCTTTGATCTCACTCTGGACCAAGAATGTGCTGATCATTACTCTTTAATTAAAACTGGGAACCTCAGAGCAGAGATCAGATATGCAGAAGCCCTTCCACAAACAGTTAATCTCATTGTCTATACTGTGTTTGATAATGTCATTGAAATAAACCAGAGAAGAAATTTCATTTTTGATTATATTTGATAAACCATAAAAAATGAACACAAAACAGCTGGAAAAAATTGTAACCAACGACTCCCACATCCGTGACTGCTTTCTGGGCATGTTTCCCTGTGATCTGCTACCCAAGGAGAGACTGAGAAACCTTCCCACAACACTAGTCAGCAATACTGACTCCCATGACCTCCCTGGACAGCACTGGTTAGCTGTATACATTTCAGAAAATGGGACTGGGGAGTTCTTCGACAGCTACAGTTTTCATCCTGACAATCATGCACAAAAGACTGGGGGGATTTTAAACAGAAATGCAAAGAACATTTTGTACCAAAGCACACAGTTGCAAGATACCTTCTCTACCACCTGTGGATTTCACTGCATCTTTTTCTTAAACCACAGATGCAAAGGACTTTCTTATGATCAATTTCTAAAAATGTATTCTAAAGATTTGCTGAAAAATGATGCAATGGTAATTGTAATTTTATTCAAAACCAGTCACTTATAAAATCATATAGAAACACTCTTAATTGTGTGTCTCTGTCAGTTTTTCTGGGATCCTGTGTTTAAACTTGTGTGTGTGGGGGGGGGGTACCTGTGTTTAAAATTTTCAGATATACAATGTCTTCAATAATGACAAAAATATATAAAATATAAAGGTATTGTAAAAAACATGTCAATAAAATGCGACATACATCAGTGATAACATCGTGGATAAGATATAATAAACAGAAGCATCTCCTGTTAAAAAATGCACACTATACATGACAGCACTGAGGTAGAATTATGATAAGCACCTCTTTCTAAAAACATGTTAACATATTTAACTATGAGGTAGGCTAACGTGCATCAATATAAGCACTTTTTTTTGTAAAAACAGGATTTCATACTCAGTATGAGGTAAATGGCTAACATAGGCTGTACACAGCAGTCACTGAGGTAGGATTACATATTCAGTATGAGGTAAATGGCTAACATAGGCTGTACACAGCAGTCACTGAGGTAGGATTACATATTTAATATGAGGTAAATGTTTAACATAGTTTGTACGCAACAGTCACTGAGGTATATAACATTCATGCCCAGAGATGGCATTTAAGTTTTACATAGTCAGCCACGTAGGTTTTTTAAAGGACTTTCATCTTTTGGGTGTCACTGACCACTGGTTGACTGGAGATGGCTGTGGCTGTTTTGCGCCAGCTGTTTTCAATGTTTCCACATAGCTCCTATTTGCTGAATGAGTAAATTCAGAGGTAGGTATGTTAGCCTCAGCCACTACTTTGACAAAAACATCCCAGCCCTTTGGCTTTCTGTGGTCAGGGATTGTGTGAGTGACTGTAGCCACCTTTACCAAATTGACCATGTGAGACCCAGAAACAACAGTACCTTTATACATTAATTCACCCTTATCACTCCAAAAAACAATATCCTTGTTCTTTACCATATGCTTTAATAAAAGTTCAGCTTCGGTTTCAGACCGATGAGAAACACTACTTAAAATGTCTTTTTCCATAGCACTTGGTGCAGAAGCTGTCTCAGCAGCTACCACAGGGTTTTCAGAAACTGATTCATTTTCAGGCATGAGTAATGTCAAACTGGTTTTAGCTTATTCTCCTTGTCTTACCAAAGTCAGATAGCACTGTAACACAGCAGAGTACATTTTGGCTTTGTCATAGTCTGATAAATCAGTTCAGGACAGTATAGCTGTCATGTCAGTGTCCAAACTGTTAGTTGCAATGTTTCTCATGTCCTGATCAGGGTAATTAGTTTTAATGTGATCCATCTGTTGCTGAGGCACCAAATACATTTCCTGAGTAAAATCCATTATCTGTTAGCCAGCAGGCCAGTGATTAAAGGAATGGCAATTCCTAACAGTGTCCCTATAAAGCCACCTGTCTGGTTAACTATTTTCTTTTTCCTTTTTAAGGTTATTTGTTTATAACTTAAAGTTTTAATGGCTCTCCATTTTTTTTTCAGCAAACCTAACTTTTGCTGACAGTGGAATATTTCCTTTGAGAGTGTTTAAGGCTATCTCAGTTATAGCTGATATCAGATCATCATAGGCTGAAAATAAAATAGCTTTTCTTAAGCCAGGAGGCCCTTTTACTAGTAACTTTAGAACAGACAGATTTCTTTGCAGTCATTTAGATATAATGACAACACGGTATCAAACATTTTTAGAAACAGAATGTGTTTTTTTCATGACATACAGTATGCCACAGGCCAGTCGGGGGAAACAACCCACTACGCAATCTATATTCATCTGGTTTATTGGATCTTAAATCAACCAGTAAATAGCCATGAGGCTTTCTTGTGGCATCTTCAAAAGCTTCTATAAAAAGTTTTGTCTGACCAGGATACATCTGCCTAGCCAGAGTTATGATCTGCAGCTTGTCTCTGGGGTTTTTAAACAACATCATGTATTTGGCATTTAGTGTGATGGTACTGCTTTTTTTTTACCTTAACAGAACACATTCTGGACAATTAAAAATATTGTCAACTGTTTATGATGGTTGTATTTGGTAAACCCATACTCGACTTCACTATTTTGACAGACAGAGTCCATTAAATCATCTATAACAACAAAATTTACCTTCCCAGGGGGTAAGAGATCATTGTAAGCTAGTGACTTTGGTAGCCTCTCCACAAATTTAATCTGCGGGAACTTTAGCAATAATTCATTATACAAAGGTTGCCAACAGCTGTAGAACCAAACAATATTTTCAGGCGTGTGTGATAAAGTGGCATCAGCATTTTCCAACAACTGTTTAATAAAGAAGCTCTTCCCACTATTAGAGGAGCCAGCCAACAGACAAGTAAAGGGATGCTGCAACCTGATATCCATTTTTCACAATCAGTATCTGTAAGGAAGTGTTTTAAATTTGGCTTGTAAAACTCACTTGTCATAAACTACTCTCTGGGTCTTGGACAGCATTTTTGTTTCAAGAGACCACTGCTTTTTATTCCTAACAATGCTGGGTTGACTCACGGTAATTTCTTTAGAGATCTATGACCCCCATATAATAAAAGACCAGGTCCTTCAAACTTTCAAAATTAATGTGTTTACTGCTGGCTACATTAAGGGTAAACCCTTTCACTTTAAGAACAACCTCTCCACTGGACAGCCAGTAGTCATAAGTTTTTGGGCCTGCAGAAATTAACTCTGTGAGGTGTTCATCTGCAGGAACTTCACTGGTTAGCTCCCCTAAATAATGGCCCAGAGGTGGGGTCCAGTCACCCGGTCTGGACACAAAAATGACAGAATCGGTGTCGTGGCAAAGGCACCTGTCCTGTAACTTATCTAGCAGGTTGTAGAGTTCCACTCTGGCATATGCTGTTGTAAAACTAGCTATAAATATGTTGATATTATTAGAATTTGGGTAATGATCGCTTGCATGTTTCCAGCTTAAACAAGCTGTTTCATCATCGATGAAAAAGCATGAGGCAATATCATAGTAAGGGGCAAACATGTACTGAAAGAGCTTGTCAGGGTCTGTTACTATGCTTGTGGTCGGCAAATTAGCTCTCTGTCCAAATTTTCCCCAAAGAGAATTTAAAAACAGTTTAGAGATCTGTCTCCTTGCGGTGTTAACAGCTATGGACACAGGGTTCAAATGTACATTTTCCCTTTCAGAATACTCTTGTATGTACCTGACTTTATCTGCTTCATTTTTTACCCATGAAGGAAAACCAGACACCTCTTGCTTGCCTTTTAGATGCAGCTTGATGTAGTCTGCAAAAAGCTCTGTGCATGACTCTTTAAAATGCCAAACTTCATAAATGTTAATGATTTTGTAGCCTTTTTCCAGTGCCAGGTTTAGTTCTACAGTACAGTAGGTACTTGTAAGTGCCCTTTGCTCATCATTGTGTGTGCACAATCTTGTTTGAAGTCTGTTTACAGTGCATGTGAGACATAATGTAAACACAAGTTTTTTTCCAATTCTGGATGGCAGCACTGGAAAAAAAGGCCTCTAAGGGGTAAAACTTTTACTTTTGCTAAACCAAAGTACTCAATGAAGTCATCAAAATTTTCATAAATGATGTCAGGATGACCGACTGGATACTGTTTTGTTTTGTTAACAAAAGGGTAGAGGCTGATAAAATCATAATAGTGTATTTTCTCATCAGGCTGCATCTTATAGTGCAGACAAATAGCATTTTTTCCTCCCCCAAACAGTGACTGCCTAGGTTCAAATGACTGTGGTAGCTGCCTGTCCCTCAAGAAATTATTCAAACCCTGATCTGTAGCCAGCATCGCATTTCATTCATGTTCCCACAATACTATAATGGCAAAACCCTTGCTTTTTAGAAAATGAAATTTGTGCATGGTCCTATTGAATAACAGTCCAAAACTAGTCCCTGTCATGTGGTTTCTACTTGAAAATGAGCTTGCTCAATGGTTAAATAAAGATTTTGATTGATTGAACAGATGTTGCAGCTGTTAAAAAAAACAACCATTAAATTCAAATGCTGTGGGTATTCTGTTTATGACAGTGAAAAAGTATGGCCCTACCTTAAATTCACCACCCCTTAGCGCTTGCTGAATAGAAATGTTTTCTTTCTCAGATATGTCCATAAGCCACTGAATAGCCAGTGTGGAGTATCTCTTTAATTGTCTGTGGTAGTCATCTGGGGGGAGAACAGTGACAGTGCATTCTTTCAAAAATAAAAATCTATACATGGCCATGCAGACTGAGGCTATCATGACATACTGGAAGGGGTCTAAGGATACTGTTTCACACTCTACTGTATCACCATCTGACTGTTTTAAAACATTTTGGCTGTCATGTTCATCACTTTTTTCCTAAATCTGTCACAGGCTTTTCAAAGAATTTCAACAACTAACTGACAATAGTAACAAAGCTCTCTTTTCAGATCAAATTCTTGATGTCAGTTAGCTAGGTACCATTGCAAAAACTCTTGCTTCTCTGCAGGCAGCATATATTCAGAACTATAAAACTGAGCATCGAGCAGGGGGCCTACATAATTTTCATTGGCCTTGGTGTTAAAAAAAATGGGGAAAGTAACCTTTAGCAATCTCATTCTCAAATCCAAGGGCTGCAGGGATTTTTGCTAGTTTAAAAGGAAGAAAACAATGGCTGTTGATAAATCTGATGTGCAGGGATGTCACTATGACACAGAGTCATTTTCCTCCTTGTGTGAGCAATTTAATATCAATTATTTCCTTGACAAGCTGGCTAACGATAAAATAACTGTCATAGCCTTTAGCATTGTGTGCTATAAATGTGTAGTGTCTAAATGGTGTGTCAATAAAATGTCCTACAAAATATTTTATACAATCTTCCCCTTCAAATTCCCAGGACCTCTTCCCATCTAATTGCTTAGCATACACGAAATTTGATATGTGTGTCCCTGTTTCCTGTCTGGCCTCAAAATCAAGCACTATATATTTCTCAGAGATTTTTACATCTGTGAGTGGTGACATGTAACACAGATGCTTGTCTGCGGTCATGAAAGAACCACATCTGTTACACTGAATCAATTTATATGTATGATATCCCTTGTAAAAGACAAAACATTTTTCTCACAGTTTCATGGATTTACAAGACCCTGTACTCCCATCATCTCTAGCTAAATGCCTTTCTAGGTGTGCTAAAGACCTACAAATCTTTTTACAGTAGGGGCAGGATGCAGTATCAGTTTCCTGTTGTGTACAGTTGGGGTCAAAGCAAACTTTGCACTGCTGTGCACATACATGATTTTCCTTATGGCTGTAGGCTACGTGACAATATTCACATAGGTATCTAGCACCAATAAATTTCTTTATGTCTCTTATACCATAATAGTGATGTCATGAAGTAATACAAACAGTGTTTTAGGAAGTCTCTCTGGCCCTGTTGAAAACGTTTGCCAGTTTCCTTCATTATGATACAAAATCTTAATTTTGACTCCTAAAAAACATTCAAACTGGGACACATCACTAAAAGTGACAGGGGTTTGGTCTGACAAACTAGCTCAGCATGCAGTATTTTAGCCTCATTCAGCAACTGACTGTCACTCATATGTGGATTTAGGAGTGCGAGAATGGAGCCACCAAAACACAAACTATTATCTCTGTTATTTAAATCAATCAAGTATTGTCTCTTTTTTTATAAAATCCTGCTATACAAGATGGAGCTCAGTACCCATCTACCCCCACCCCCACCCCCTGGTGATTCCTGATAGTGGTTACCATGAGATATATAGTGTCATCAGCAATGACTTCTGCATTGCTCTGTAACATGTCAGCTATCTGATCTAAGAAGGTGGCTGCATTTAACTCATATGGGCATGTTTTCCTTGAGAACAAATGGTGATTTAAAGAGGCAGCATTCAGTCGTAACTGTATAAAGTCTCCACGGTGTGTTTGTCTCATCACCCAGTCCAGCAATTCTTGAATAGCCTGATGGATTGCAGCAATGGCCTCTGTAAAAGATTTTATGTTATCTAGATTTATAAAACGATATCGTTCATGAAATTTTATGGCCTTGAACTTTTTTAAAACACATTCATAATGCTGCAAACTTTCTAAAAAAAAACTGCAGGGGGCTCCCTGTTTGCCAGCTCATGATCATCAAGCTGTATTTCTAATTCACCAACTTATTGAACATTAGTAACATGTTGTAATACCCTACAATTTAATATTTTCCTGGCATGCTTTACTTTACAAATTTTCTTGGATTGTTTTCTTTTTAACCCAGATTTTTCTATTTTGACACCATTTGTTATTTTTTTCATTTTGTTAGTGCTGCCCCCCTTTTCACTCAGCTTGTGAGAGCTTCTGTGCTTTCATTTTATAATTTTATTTTTGGACAGCTTTTCTTCCAATGTCCTGACCTTTACAAACATTTGGGACACATTCGCTGTCTGTTTCAGCTCTGAGCATGAGTACTTGGATGCACATAATAAACCAAATATACTACTCAGCAAAGTATCTTAACAAAACTCAGATTTAAAAATTTCATGATCGTAATCCTCACTAGCTAATCTGCTCTCAATTAACATGCCTTTAAACAAGTTATCAACTGTAGCAAGAATACAAGCTTTTCCTGCATTCACAGTGTCAATGTCCCATTCTCGAAACCCTGGATGGAGTGACTCTTTGTCAGTAACCCCTGTGCTGCTGCTTGTAGATGGCTGTACATCATCATTCAAATTCACACAAGATCTATTTTGATCATAACTCACACCAGCAGAAACTTTAGAGCATTTCTGGAGAACTTCACATTCAAGTGACATCCTTTTCCCCCCTCTCTCTCCTGCAGGATTTCTTTGCACTGTTGGCAAAAACAGAAAATATACCCCTGCCACTACTTTTGTATTTTAAGCATTATACTGTAGGACAAAATTTCAACTCTAAAAACTTGCAGCATTTTGTTAACCCCCTCCCCCTCAATCTTCCATTTTCAGCATTATACTGTAAAACAAATTTCAACTCTAAAAGTTGCAGCCATTTTCCTTAACCCCCCAAACCTGCAGCATCTACTATTCCTAGTTAAAAATAAAAATACACACTTTCTTTAGTGATAGACTGTACATCATTCAGCTCTTCAATCATTTGGAAAAGGTCTTCAGGTCCTTCCCATGGATCCATTATTGTTGATTGTTAAATGTTTTTAAAAAATTCTTTTAGCTCAAGATGTATTTGTGGTGGTCTTGCTCTTGTCAATTCTAAGCACAGTATGCAAAGATTCTTCTTAAATAAAATGTGTAAAACCACACCCCAAGTACATGGCTAGTACTGAAAAAATGTCTGAACATCTGGTACTGTCAATCCAAAATCCCCTCCCCACCCTTCTCCATGGGAAAAATATATAAGCCCTACACTGCTCCTTGCAGGCTTTGTTTTCACTTCCTGCAACAGCTGGAAGGCATTTCATGCTTTTTACCATTCTGCTAAAACTTTAGTTACAGTCTAATTAAAACAGATGTTTTTTCTCAGTCTTAAGACACAGTTTTATAATAAGGTTAGTTGTGTATGAGCTTAGTTATAATGTTTTTAAAAGTCAAAATGGAAATTCTGTCTTTTTCTAAACAACTGTCTTTTTAAATCAATAATTCAGTGTAACAGCTTATATTCTGCTAATCAAAAGATAACTGTTTGTTTTTCTCACTCTTAAAATATACATAAAAGTCTTCCATTTTTTTCTGATTTAAATGTATTTTATTCTGTAATTTATGATGGGTTATAAATGATTAGTTTGTGATTGCTGTAGAATAATTACACACACACACACACAGTATGTTGCCTTGCTATCCAGACAAAACTGTTGGACCAGCTTATTTACACGGAGGTCCCTATATATATATATATATATATATACATATACACACACACACACAGCAGATTCTTTGCCTTTCTCCCTCTCAATTTAAAACATACAGTTTAATTTTTTAAAACAAAAGTTTATATCTACATTTTTAAAGATCCCTGTAAATACAGACATTTTAACACACACACACACACACTCACAGTGCATGTTGCCTTGCTATCCAGACAAAACTGTTGAACTGGCTTATTTACACGGAGGTCCCCATACACACACACACAGACACACACACACACCAGATTCTTAGCCTTTCTCCCTCTCAATTTAAAATGTGCAGTTTTATTTTTTAAAAACAAAAGCTTATATCTACTTTTTTACAGATCCTTATGAAATACAGAAATCTTGCCACACACACACACACACACACACAGCCAGCATGTTGCAATGCTATCCAGAGAAACTGTTGAAACATCTTATTTACATGCAGATCGCTGTACACACATACACACACACCATACTGCCAGCATTTGCAATGTTATCCAGAGAAACTGCTGAACCATCTTATTTACATGGAGGTCCCTGTTTTAGCTTATAAATGGTACATGCATATACATAAACATAAAGGTATCCTTTTGGTGCAAGTTTTACATAGTCCTAAAGATGCTTCTTAATTATTTTATACCTTGGTATAAAACAGAAAAAGGGGTACTTATACAGGCAGATGGATTTCTCTCTGGAGGGGGGTTCCAAACAGATCTGTGAAACCTTTGCATGATCAAGCTTCTAATCAAAAACACACACGCCCCTGTAGTTATACACCCAAGCAGACAGGGGCACATAACACTACATAAACCCTAACTTATTTTTTGGGGTGGGGGTGGGGTATGGTGGTGAAGAGAGACAGGGGTTTGAGTCAGGACAGTGGGGTGCAGGAGAAAGGAGGGGGACAGGAGTTCAAGCTAGCATGGTGGGGCTCAGGTTCCAGCCAGGATGGCGTGGCATGGGTTTGAGGAGTGCACGAGAAGGAGGGGCATAGGATGCTTACAAAATGGTGGTGTTATGTCACTTCCAGGGTTTCAGTGCAGGTCATTTCCTGCACAAGTGGCTGGGACATGGGTTCGAGCTTATGTCACTTCCACTGGAAGTGGGCAGGGCTAATGCATTTAGAGAAGGACTTCCAGTTAAACAAGAGATGATTCTGATTGTTCCATGTTAGGCCACGCCCACCTATCAAATGGCACAGCATGCACTGATTGGCTGAAATTTAACATTGTGATGAGATATATGAACTTACACTACTGACATTACAGTGTTGGATAAATCTTAGATCCACTGTTTATAGCTGGCCCATCAGCACAGTGGTTGGATTTCTGCTTACAATGTTGGTGACCTGGGTTCGGGAAAGGACCTGAGTTGTCGGAGGACCGGCCAGTGGGAGAAGGATTGAGCATCCTATGGACTGCTCTCCTTCTCCAGGGGAGGGTGTGGTGTTCTCCTGGTGCATGGGGGACCCATGTCAGAGGCCAGGGGCACCACAAGTGACCAGCACCTACAAGGACTTGCTTACAGGGGGAATAAAATGAAGCCTGCCCACTGTCTCAATGATGCCCACCCCAGCTGCAATTGACTCCCCAGGCCAACTCCCACCCTAACTCATTGTTCGTGCCATTTTTGGGCCGGGTGCCACAACCCCACCCTGGGGGGCAAGCCAGGGGGTCCTGGGAGTGTGGTTAATGTGGGGAAAGCCACAGCCAAGGGGTCCATGACCAGGAAGATGGCCAGCAGTGTCACAGGCACCAATAAATAGTAAATAAAAAAATGAACCACTGTTTATTCAACACCAGTGAGAATAAATTAATTTATATAACAGGATTTGGTCCCACTCTTATTGCATAAATATATATATATATATATATATGTGTGTGTGTGTGTGTGCATATGTGTGTGTGTGTGTGTGTGTGTGTGTGTATATATATATCGGATACATGATGGGCAGGAGTGGAATATGGCAAATATTCTTACTCCTGCAGAGTGAGGCATGGATATCTCATGACTGCTGAAGGCACAAGTGGGATATCCATACCTCACAATGCAGGAGTGAGAATATTTGCCATATTCCACGATCTGCACATCATGTGTGTGATTTATACAACAGGGCCATGTTGTGTGCTGCTTGTATTGTGCTGGGGTTAGGTTATTTTGTTTTGAACTGTTGGTTTTATGTCTGTCCTTGTGGGATTAGTTTGCGTTTTAGTATCCTTGTGTGTATGGACTGGGAATTACAGCAGCCTTGCTAAGGCAGGCACATCAGTGAGAGTGATGCTTCTGATTGGCTGTTAGTGTGTATATGGGTGGGTTGAATCATTTGTAAAATATGGAGGTACTGCTCTTCACTTTCGCAATGAGTGAGATTGCCAGTGGATACATGTAATAGTTGGAGTTTCTGATTCTGGTATGAAAAGGAACGTGTTTTGGGGGGGTTGATGTGTACCATCAGCAGTTCTTTTTATGTCTGGGACATATGTGTATGGTTTTTCTGATTACCAATGGTTACGCGACTGTAAAGTGTAGCGGGTATGCAGCAGTACACAGAGGAATCGCTGTGGATTGCGAGATAGATGATTTTTGTTAACAACCTGAGAAGAGCGGCTGTTACTTTGTGGGGAATGAAAAAAGAGAGGTACGAGTTTTATGGCGCTGTTACAGATGGAAGGTAGTGTCATGTACTGCATTGGGGGGACTTTACATTGAGATATTTATTGTGAACAGGACTTAGCAGCTGGTGCATGTCTGCACAGAAATTATTCGGAATGTGCTTGTGTTGTTCATGAAACTGCTAGAGATAAAATGTGTTTGTGGTGGTGGGGGTGGCTATGAGTGGAGTATAGAAGGCTGAATTACAGAGGAGATTGTGGGAAGAAGTGCCGCCTGGGAGGGAGTGACTGTGACATATGCACTATGTGTATAAATCAGTTGATGATGTAGCTGCTATGTGTATAAATGTAAGATCTTACATGTCTACATACAGTGCCTAGGTCATCAGCCCATTTATTCCACTGGGGTGAAAATAATAGGATTTATCTAACTGAGTTATCGCTCACCCCATTGTATAACTATTTATATATATATATATATATATATATATATATATATATATATATATATATACACACATACACGTGATATGTGTGTGTGTGTGTGTGTGCAATAGGTGTAGACACAAATGGAGTGTGATAAATTCATTTATACAACATACAGTACATTATCATTTTTTTATGCAAAACAAAAATGCTATCTGTTCCAGAGAACACCAACTAGCTGGGTAATTTTTTTATCTTCACAGTAGGGTACGTCACAATATTTATCTAGCTAGCTGGGTGCATCTCAAATAACCTTTGTTGCCATCTGTGTCTAGCCCCTGATACATCCCTGTGCTCCAGCCAGCATGGGCTACCTCCTTTACTTTCCATCCCCTCTTACTGCTGATCCCAGTGTAACTACCTAAAAGAAACAACATTTTTTCAACTTAGAATCAAAGCAAATAAAATACAAGCTTGTTGCAATAGAAACCCACTGATAAATCTCTTTGCATCACAAACCTTAACTACTCCACAAGTCTCTGTTGCACTGCAAGTCCACATCTCCAACCGTGCTTCTATTGCCTCTCCACCCAGTCAGACAAGCAGTTCCTCTGACTAAATGCCTTCGTTTATCCCAATGTTGTGAGCCCCACATCATACCTCATCAATTGCCAGCCACAGACTAAATTATCACATGTGCACAAATGCATTGAAATGCCCCTTTCACTGAGAGTCAATCTCATTAAAGTTCCCATGCTACAGTGTCCAATGGAAACAGCCTAAAAACTATTGCTTAGACACCTGTTCTGATGGACACTGATTTTGAGAACTTGTCAGTCAGATTTTCTTTGACTTGGAGCTTCTAAAAATAACTGCATAATGAACACAAGAATTAGGAAACTATTTAAAAAAAACTACCTTAAAACATTAATATATACTGTATAAACTGGACATGTGATGGGTGCTTATGAGCTATGCTATTTATCTTCATGTATAGTCAGTGACCTTTTCTGACCTAACTTGTGGTTTCATCACTTGTGAAGGTCAAGAGGTCGATGATCACTCATGAAAATAAATACAGTATCATATCTCATATGCTCCTGTCACATATCCCCTATTTATCTGAATAACTGTGTATAAATGTAGAATCTTACATTGATGTACACAGTTGCTATGTCACCTACCATTTATGTACACAGTTACAACTTCAACCCACAACCACCACTGCCAGCTGGCCGGCTGGTACTTCTTCCAGCACCACTAGTAACTTTCACTTTTCCACACTGTCTGTTAAACAAAGTGCCACAACTTTTAATTCAAAAGGACTTCATTAAAATGCAACAACTATTAAAGGAATTTACTTGATACTGTACCTCTTTTCCTCCTGAAATAGACATGATTCCCGGTCTTCTTAAATGTAGCAGCAATCGGTTCTGCTTTTCCTCTGGTCCCCACCTTGCTCCAGTTTTCCTCTGGTTTCCTGTCTGCCCCTCCCTCACTCACATGCTCACAGCATTGCTCTCTGCTCCCATGATTACTGCCACAGTCTGCTTCTCCATGCCTAAAATGGACTTGCTTTTTTCTCAGTATTTTTCTATTATTGTAATAAAAAAAGCTTGCCAAACTAACACTTACACTTGTAGTTACATCCAACCAACTGACCTCACACTGTTGGATCACTTGCACACATGCATAAACATCCATGATCATGCTGCACTATAAATTAACACTAAATAAGGATTTATTTATAAAATTAATGCCTGAAATTAGTGATGCTTTATGTTTACATGTGAAACATGGACTGCTCCTACTATACTTTTCTTAACCCATGCTCACTTGCTAAACCGAGCTGCCAGATTGCCACACATTTTTTTTAAACCCCTCATGTACACCAATGAGCTGCAATGTTGCAGTGTTAGTGCAAGTGACATGCTGGTCTGTCCATGACAACACCCATGACAATACCAAGAAAATAAGAAACACAGCCACTATTTTACAAAACAGTCTCAAAAAATCTGTTAATTATTAAAAAAATAAAAACAATTCAAAAAGTACTCATGCAAGGTCCTGCCCTGTTGCATAAATGAAATATGCAGGGAAGAGCTTGTGTGACACCAGATTTATCTATAGAAACAGAATCTGTCAGCAGATAAGGACCATACAGCACACCTAGTATGCCCATATCCCTACTCACTGCTGCAGCCTCATATCCAATTTGATCTGCATTTGTGCTATTTGACCTCAGGCACCTCACTCATGGCTTATGCAACTCATGAGGTTACCTGCAGTAGATAAATGAAGCATCACACAGGTTCCCCCTGCATATCTAACAGAGCCATAGATGGATAGATAGATGATAGATAGATAGATAGATAGATAGATAGATAGATAGATAGATAGATAGATAGACAGAGAGGCAGGCAGACAGACAGACAAATTAATCTGGCATGACCTGCAAAGCACAGTAGTCACAGCTTATCATTTAATAATCATTTCAGTCTACCAATACAAATAATACAGACTCTTCACTTGCCTTTGGAGGTGATGACATACTAGGTACAACCATGTGAGGGACTTTAGCCTCTGTGGCATAAGGGTTGGCCTAGTGGGCCAGTCTCAAAGGTGCCCTCACCTGTCAGAGGGCACCACCAACTGTGGGCCAAAGCCCAAGAGTTATCCTTCACCTATGGCTGGTACCTCTCTGGTACCAACCACCAAGACCACACCTTTCCCCAGCCTCAGGGCAATCTGCCAGATAGGGTGCAAGATGCCGTGTTAACCCCTATGTACAATGTTGCAAGGCTATCATGCTGCTACATGATAAGCATCCTGCTGCTGCTCAGTTGCCAAATGAACAGCGATGCTCATCTCCCACCAAGCACATCATGCCAGAGCTTCCTCTAGCGAAGGTTCTAGGTCTGCTAAAATCCAATCATTACCTAAATCTGACATGTGCACTCCATCCTTTGCATTCAACTGTGGAACTTTTTCCATGATACCATCATGCTGCAACATAAGTCCACCAATGGAGTCCATAACATGCCACTTGGCTGTGTTACTCAATCCACACACACCCTTTCAATTGCATTGGGACTTTGAGCATGATACAAATGTTGCCTTTATATCATGTGTGACCAAATGATTTGCATCCTGAGCTATTCATGATGCAACAACATAAAGTCCTCTTTCATCATCTGATGCAGTACCCTTGACTTTACCATTTCCAAATAATTTCCTCTCAGGTGGATGACCAGTGTATCTAGAGGGTTGTGGCATTGAACTTTAGCTGTAATTTATGGGAACAATACCCCCCATTTCATAACCCTGTGGCCCATCCAGCACACTCATTGAAAATCCATGAAGAGATTTTCACCAACTCAGAACTGCCATGCTGTTACCACTGCCAAATGGACAAAAGAGTGGCCAGAGATCCACACTCATTTCCCCAGGAGTCATGTCCTGCCAAAAAAATTGAAACAGAGATGTTACAGTAATTGCAGTCATGCATAACTTTCAAAAGCTTGAGACTTCCACCCTACCAGGAACTGAATCTGTGCATCTGTACAGCCCTCTTCTCTATCACGTGAGGCAGCACCTATATGAAAGAAGTGAGTGTTGTACTCCTTAGAATCAACCTCAGGGCCCACAAGACCTTACTGAGCAGATGGTGACACTGGAACACTTTAAGGGGAGGCCAGTCCTCATCATAGAAAAAAGCCTGCCTCCCAGCTATTTAGCTGCTGATGGTGTCAAAACCCTCCCATGGATGTTTCATTGAATCCTAGGAGTGGACTGAAGACTGCACCAGTAGCCCCTGACCCCTTTATCTGTCTTACTTCACAGTAAGTGATGAAAACTCCTTTGGGGGTCATCATCACATCATCCTCACCCAGTGTTACTGGTAATATGGGTGATTTGGTTGGTTAGGCTATCTTGGACACTGAAAGCAATGCACAAGGCTGCCAACAAGGCTGTTTGACACACACTCACCTCTGAAGCAGGTGAGCAAAGCCTGGGAGCACGGTCATCATGTTTATTCAAACAGAGATAGGTTCAAGCAACTGCGGTCACAGATAATTTGCAAAAGCTTCAGACTTCTATTTCTCTGGGACTGGATCTGTGCATCTGCCCAACCCTCTTCCCTACATTATCTCTCTTCCATCAGGTGGAAGGTAGACCAATTTCAGCCCTTCCATGATAGCCAGGAAGGTTATTAGGTGCTTTCTGGGAGGTTCACAGTTATATTCCTTGTGGCTACATTCCAGCTGGCCCCATTCACTGATTATATGCCTGAGTTTTATATATTGTTAATTACTATGTAACAAGACCCTTTTCCAAAAGCTCTTTATATTATCAGCTACCATTTTTGCATATCATGTCATGTTTCTTGACACTGTAATGCTGCCTCTGAGCCTGCTCTGTGACACCAATTAAGTTTGCAAGGACATAAAAAATATTAAGGTAGTTGCCTGCCTTCTGCTCTGGTTCAGACAGGCAGTGTGAATGTTATACACTTATTCTTTACCAATTGGATTCATGCCCAAAACCAGTGAGCTGGGGCATTCAAAAAAAGATGGCTCAGTATCTAAATCCTTATCAACAAATAAATGTTAATGCCAGTCCCTCTGCCCTATGCAAGAGAGTGCAACAACCTTTCAGATAACATGTAGTATTAATCTGGAAAAGATTATTATCATTACCCATTTTTATTTGAGGGGCATGCTACTACAGTTCAAGTCACAGTTGCACCTGTGACTGACCCTTCCAACTCTAGTAAGGAGTACAGATGGAGGAAGGAATTATGAGTAATATTAGAAGAAATGGAGTGCATCCACCTACAAATCTTGGTATCCTGCACTTTGCAACGCAGATTTTTTTGTTGCTAAGAATTACTGCTGTAGGTCCATTACGTCTTCCTTCCCCAACCTATTTCAGAAGCAGGAATAAAAATTAACATTCACAGGACAGAAACAGAAAAACTCAACCAAAAATATTACTCTTGTGGCTTGGTTCTGCAGTGCAAGGATATGACTATTGCAAATAAATAATACACAGCATGCAAAGCATGTTAGATTATTTGTATTGAACAGTGCCAATAAAGAAAATGTACTGTTAAAAGTAGTTTGCATAATTATGCACACTAAGGATACATGCAATTAATCCATCTTCCTAAACTATGAAAGTCCTTACAACCATTCAGTGAGCTACTCATGCTGATTCACAGCTGGCCTAATGAAAGTTCTCAGCATGCCCGGCATCATGGCAATGAACATTCAGAATATTCAGAATGCTTTTTTAGACTGAGAGTATTGTAAGCATTTCCTCTTGCAGTTGGAAAGAGGAACAAAACATTGAGGGTATGTTTATGTTATAAATGGAATGCTTTTTTTTTCACTCTGGCTCAGTGCTCCCTTATTACATATATTGCTACCTCTAGTTAGCCACTTTGAATCTAGTATGCGACCCTGTCTGATGTTAACCCACATGTTGCCTGTCTGCTTTTTTTGTTTAATAATGTATAAGAAAATCTTGTAGCTGGCTGTGGTGTGCATTGTGTATGATCTACAACTATTGTTTGCATCTCACTTTGTAATTTTCCTCTTTGCATTTTGTCATTGTTTTGCACTGTCTGTCTTCTGTATTCCTGGGTTGCCACTGAGAAAAGGACAGCAATGTCTCAGTGGGCTCATCCGGTCACCAACATTGAAATAAATAAATAAATAAATAAATAAATAAATAAATAAAATACATTTTTGCAGACCTATCACATTACTCACACTCACTTTTCATGTGCCTATACTCCTCTTGCATCTTTCAAACCAGTTAACCACCAGGCTTGACAACGTAAGGCCTACTGGCTCTTGATGCAAGATCTTACTGACAAAATTGACTCATGGGGCCTCATGTTCAAAGTTTTCAGTTTTAGTTAGGTTATGCAAAATCATTGCACTTTGGACTGAATGTAGTAAAATATAACAGTGGCAACTACCCAACAAGGCCAACTACCTGATTCCCAACACTGTCGTACCCTGTCCCACTACTTGCCTAATCTATACCTCAGAGTGAGGTGTAAAGCAAAAGTCTCCTCTATTCTTCACTATTTCACCTGCCTAATCCTCTCTCCTACCCCATCCCCCCTTCCCTACCTCTCCCCCAAATCTCACCCTCTTCCTACCTCTTCTATGTACTTTGGACTGAATGTTGGCCTATTTTAGGTCTGGGTATAACCGCCACTTGAATCTATGTTCCTCTGTGTACTGTATTATTGACAATGCTTATTTGCTGAAATCAGCTCCCCCTTTCCCACTTGTAACTGATGTAATCATGTGCCTCTCCCTCTTTGTTGTTGTTTTTTTTTTTTATTGATGAGGAATATTTGTATATGAGCTTTTAGCTCAAAGGTATCATTTTTGACATTCTAAATAAATCAATCTTTATTGTGAGCAAAAATTAGCACATTGCCCTAATTTGCTATATTCATACAAATGTGGTGCACAGTGTGAGTGCTCAGATTTGTTGAATATGGCTCCCTTAGAGCAGAACCCTAACAAAGGCACTGAAAGTGTGCTTTACAGTCAGCTTATCCCCTTCCTGACCACACTGAGGTACAGTGGTAGCCACTCACATTAGTAATGATATACTTACCATAGGAATGGCTAGCCATGGATAGACATATTCATTCAGTTAAAGTGCAGTGAGAAAAGGCCAAGAATGGATATGGCTGGTCATTTTGACAGATGGCCCTGGCTACCACTGTATATGGGTATACCTACCATAGTGTCAAGAAAGCAATTATGGAGCCTCAAACCTGTTAATGCACTTACACTAACTTGCTATAAAGATCACATGCAAATTACCCCATAATCCATACAAGGTGCTAAGGCACTAAGAGGTCATTGCTATGTTATTATGGCCCCATTAACTTGTGATGCACTAGCTTGGTGTCAATTGATTATGTTGGACTGCCTCTTCCCCTACATGTGTGGTTTCAGTTTCAGGTTTTAAGTTTTTATTGCACAGAAAATCCTTTGGGCAAGAACCTATTTTCAAAGAATTAGAGTGATACATAAGTTTTATGTGAATACACAGAGCAAACATTACAAGGCATGTAGACATACAAAGCAGTATAAGGAAATACAGTTCCATGTCATAATGGCGATTGTAGAATACAGACTGCCATTACGGCAAGTGTACATTGCCAAAAATCAATTTTGGCAATGCACACTCACAGCACAGACAAAAACAGCACCTGAGACCTATGGTTCTCATTTTTAATGCGGTGGGCTGTGCTCCCCACACTCTCCTACTTATGGAGTCTCGACTCCAAGGGGTGAGAAATGTAAACAATTTAAAGCCGTCAGCAGGAAAAAAAAAACATACTGCACCGGACCCAAACTCTGTATCCTGCACCTCCCAGCCAACCACCCTCTCCACCACACTAGTGGACCAGCTCAGCAGCTGCCCACCACACCCCTCCCATATACCATCCCTCTCCTTTTGCACAAAAGTGTGCATGCACATATACACACTACTTTCTGTTGTAGCATTTTGACCACCCCAGTATCTGGTCACCCCCCCGCTAGGTAGCCATGAACACAGGCACCTTAACTGAGTTGCTGTTTTTGTAGGTGCCCAATTTCAGTCACCTTGTTCACTGGATACCAGGGAATACAGTGTCAGGAGCAACAGGATAACAGCAGTTGCAAGTGTTTTAAACAGTAAGTACAGCCAGTAATTTGTTCTTAAAAGAGGAGATAGAGTCACAGCCCTTTATCAAGTCCATCGAGTCATTCCAGGATTTGGCTAATCTATAGGAGAAAGAGTTCTGACCTAGTGTGGATTGTCTAAGTGGTTTTAATAAAGAGTTATGTGCCATACCCAAGTTAAGTATTTATTGTCAGTGAATCTGAATTTCAACTGCAGCCCCAGGTAACACATTTTTGTCCATAACCATGGTGTGGAATTGCTCTCATAAGTTAACATTTTGTTATCCTGAGGTATTGCAGAGGACACAGGTGTGGGTGTTAAGCTTGAAGTCCTGTGTAAGATGCCAGGATGGTTCAAAAGACTTTTATCCCTGTTCTGCACACTGTCACTCATTGAAACATAGATCACAATACCATAATCAGCAATGCTAAGGATGAAACATTAAACCAGGAGTGTTTTTTTTATTTCAGGTAGGAAGTTTCTCCTCTTTCAGTAGAGACAGTCAAGTCATGTGTTAATGAAATTAGTCAAATACTGTAGTCTATGTGGTTGTCATGTCATGCAATACACAGAGGTAAAATTGTTCACCTGATGAATGACAATTCTATTTAGGGTGCAAATGTTTAAGGCAGTGGCAGAATCCATCTTTCTATGGGTGCAAAATACAGTAGCATACTATTAGTTTTCCTTTTATTCATTGTTAGGAGATTTTGTGAGACCCACTTCTTAATTAATGTGGTGCTTTGTGTATAATAAAACAATAAAACACTAGGGTCCCCATTTCCCTCTGGTCTCTATTTTATAAGATTATTTTACATTTCCTATTCCCTGGTACTCTAGTGACCACCTCTCAGTCCTTGTATAGATGCCACCCACCAAAAATTGTAACCAGGGATGGAACAGACTAACCTCTCACCTTCATGGCCAGCCACCATCTTCCACACACAATAACTGTATCACTACAGTATTTTGTTACTTACAGAACATGTAAAAGAAAAGAAAGCAACTAAGTCTGACTAAAAGTAAACTGCACATGTGCAGAGACTAAGTTTTTTGTCGACAAACATGTGTTTCAGTTCATAACTTTAATTTTAATGTTTTTTCATCAAACATGGATGATGGTGTAGTTACAAACTACAACCCCCTCATGACCATATAGTTTATTACTTGTAAATCCACCCAAAATGTGTTTTCAGGGGCAACTGAGTCTCACCATTTTTGGGTGGGATTTATATGTATATGTATATGTAACCACTTATGTGGTCATAGGAGGACTAGACCTTCATCCAGGTTTGGTGAACAAAAGTCAAGGTACCAACACATTCATTGCTTGGCCCCTGTCTACAACCTTTGTGAGCCAATCAAAGTCAATCAAGTTGGGCTGACAATATCTCCCTGCCACAAACAGGTGCTGCCCCTATCTTCTACCTCCAAGAATTCCATTACATTTTCCTTAATGAGAGTTTTCAGCAACTTGCCTACAGTCGAGGTTAGAATGAGTGGTCTGTAACTGACTGGGGTATCTCTGTCTATGCCTTTGTAAAGAGGAACCACATTAGCTACACTGCAGTTTGCTGGAAGCACCTCTTGTCTCCAGGAAACAATTAAACAGCTTTGCCAATGCTGCTGCCAATGTTTGCCCCACCTCCAACACTCTATGGTGCAAGTCATCAGGAGGTAGAAGACTTGGTTTGCTGGCCAAGGCACCTAGCTTCACCTGAGCTCTTTCCTTCTAAGACTGCTTGAAAGGCAGAGTAGAGAAACTTACCAGAGCAAGGGAGAAGGATTAAGACTTAGTTTGGCTAAGCAGATTTACTGTGTGGTGGTGTTTTTATTTTTTACTCACAGGGATTGCTACTGTTTGTTGCCAACATTTCATTGCTTTATTTTTTTTCTGATTCAAATTGTTGTTGCTGGTATACCTTCTTCTGCATTATTACAAGGTGTGCCTACAGGTGTGTGCTAACAGATTACTGCTGTAATCTTCTGATTCAAATTGTCTTTTGCAAGGTATATCTTCTGTTACTGCTTTATTTTCTCTGGAGCAAAGTGTTTCTTACAGGGTATATCTTCTCTGAAATTACTGTATTACAGGTGGAGCTTACATTTTTGTGACTTTTATCATTGGGCTAAGCAAAATTACTGTTTGACACTGTGTTTTATTTTATTCTTGTTTGTTGAAAAGGTTTGTTGTCTCAGAGGTGTTTCAGTCTCCTTCTCACATTGAAGGAGCTAATTGCTTTTCCTCCACAGCTCTTCCAAAGAATTAGGTGTGTATGTGAGGGTGGAGCTGGCAAACTGTCAGTAATTTCCAACAGAAAGAAGGGTTAAAAAGTCAGGTTAGTTGATATCTTGGAGTAGAAGACTTGGTTTGCTGGCCAAGGCACCTAGCTTCACCTGAGCTCTTTCCTTCTAAGACTGCTTGAAAGGCAGAGTAGAAACTTACCAGAGCAAGGGAGAAGGATTAAGACTTAGTTTGGCTAAGCAGATTTACTGTGTGGTGGTGTTTTTATTTTTTACTCACAGGGATTGCTGCTGTTTGTTGCTAACATTTCATTGCTTTATTTTTCTCTGATTCAAATTGTTGTTGCTGGTATACCTTCTTCTGCATTATTACAAGGTGTGCCTACAGGTGTGTGCTAACAGATTACTGCTGTAATCTTCTGATTCAAATTGTCTTTTGCAAGGTATATCTTCTGTTACTGCTTTATTTTTCTCTGGAGCAAAGTGTTTCTTATAGGGTATATCTTCTCTGAAATTATTACAGGTGGTACTTTACAGGTTTTACAATGTTATCTAACATTAGGATAAGCTTTCAGGGTTACTGCATTTGTTGTTGACTGATTGTTTCTGCTCTTACATCCTTGTTCTTTCGTCCGTGGTTCTTCTTTTTAGGCAGGGGAAGGGCCCAGCCACCCACCCCATCCCCAACCACCCCACGCTACACTCCTTTTATAGGGTACCACAGTTGTGACATTTCCTGTGGCAGAGCAGGAAGGGAGCGGATCAGTGGGGCCTCCACAAGTGATCTCATTTACAGGGCACTAGTAATTTAACTTGTTATAACAAGTTAAACAAAGCACAATTAAACCATTACTTGCATTTTTTTCCTTCTAATTACTCTGACTAGGTTACAAACCCAGCAACTTATTTGGAATGGATTTCATTAACTGCAGGTACTGTGGAACAATTTTCAGAAGGACAGTCTTACAGGATTTAGGACACTGTCCTACATGCTGGGCCATTTGAGATCTTAGGTCTCAGCTCCGGGCAGCATGGGCAGAGATTGCACGCCTCAAATTTCATATTGAAGAGGAAATACATTATAAGAACCACCCGCCATTTCCCCAGCATCCAACAGAAAAACCTCGACCGCAGAGGGTAGTTGGTCCAGGAGGTTGGCAGGTGGTTAGGAGGAGCAAATCAGGTACCCCATCACTCTCTGCTGTCAAACACATTACCTCCAAAACCATATAAACACTACAAACGGGTATCTGCCTCTATCTCTGAAATCAAATAAAGAGGCAGAAGACACTGCAAACAGGACACTGCGGCACAGGAGCTAACACAACAATACTCACCCAATCAGAACCAAAACTAAACAAGCACAAAGGAAATCCAAAAACTTCTGATCATAGGAGACTCCATGATTCGGGAGTTGATACCCATCTCCAGCTCAGGGTGATGATCAGATGTCTCCAGGTACATCAGCATGGAGAGCACTGACCACATTGCTAAAATTGTTCACAAAGCAGGAGAAAACATTGATGTCCTAGTACACATAGGGACTAATGATCTCGCCAGCCGGTCAGTTGTGGAGACCAAGGAACACCTGACTAGGCTGGGTGACAAACTATCATCTATTTACGTCCGGATCTCCTTCTCTGAGATCCTGCCAGTCTGGGAGAAGGGAGCAGATGGACGGAAGGTCAGAGAAGGGGAGATAGGGGAGCTAAACACGTGGCTCAAGGACTGGTGCCAGGAAAAAGGACACAGATTTGTAGGGAACTGGCAACAGTTCTGGGAGCGAAAGTTCTTTAAATTTGATGGACTGCATCTGACTAAAGAGGAGTCAGTGCATTGGGGCAGAAGTTTGACGTCTTTGCAGAATATTTAAACTAGCAAATGGGGAGGGTGCAGCACCCCATACGCGAATGGGAAGAACACCCCTCCCCTCAGCTAGTGGTCAAACAGGAATTCAATGTGTTTGCTGTTCATTTGCATCACCAGGTAAGAAAAAGGTTTGTCTCCCATACGATGCACAGGGGAATGCCAAACTTCACCCAACAACTAACACACCAAATCTGGCCAATGGAAAATCATGTACACAAATGCTCACAGCCTGGGAAATAAGATCCTAGACCTGCAGGCAATAATGTCAGAGGCTAAACTGGACATAGTAGCAATTAGTGAGGCGTGGTTTACCAGTAACCACACTTAGGAGACTTCAGTACCTGGCTATGATTGTTCAGAAGAGACGAGGTGCAAGGGGAGGAGTAGCCCTGTGTCAATGAAAATATCAAAGCTACAGAAATTCAGAATACACATAAGGAGCCAGAAGAACTGTGGGTCACCCTGGAAACAGGAAATGGGACAGCCATAAGAACTGGGGTTGTCTACAGGCCCCGGACCAGAGGAGGACATAGACACATTACTGTTAGAAGATATACAAAACATGACAGCTAAAGGGAGGTTCTGATAATGGGAGACTTCAACATGCCAGATACAGATTGGTCAATACCAGCAGGAACATCTGCCAGAACTAGGCTCATAGTGGATTCCTGCAGGGGAAGGCCTCAAACAACTGGTACAGCAACCCACAAGAGACAGGGCTATCCTAGATCTAGTACTGACTAACAAAGAAGGGATCACAGATCTCCAGGTAGAAGGTCACCTGGGGCCAGTGACCATCACATGGTATGGTTCAATTTGGCTACTACATCTAAATCACCCCATTCCAAGGCAAAAATATGGGACTTCAGAGGAGCTGACTTTGATAAGATGGCCAACAGAGTTAAGCTAGCCCTGGCAAAAGAAACACAGGTGAGGAGGTATAGGCAAAGTGGGCAAGCATTAAGGATACAATACTTGAAGCAACATCCCATTGTGTTAGACAGAAAAGGAAGTGCAAAGAAGAAGGAAACCACTTTGGTTCTCAAATACAGTAGCAGAAAAGGTCAGAGCCAAAGGCTGGCCTTCAGAAAATATAAGGGAACACAGCGGGATGAAGATAGGGAGGCATACCAAACTGCCCTAAGGGAAGCAGGTAAGGCAGTAAGGCAGGCAAAGTCCCAAACTGAGGAAACACTAGCACGAACAGTAAAAGAAGGTGACAAGACTTTCTATAGATACATTAGTGAAAGGAGAAAGTCCAGAGGGTATTGCTAAGCTTAATGGAGATAAGGGAGCATGTGAGGGGAGGACCCTGTAAAGGCATCTATCCTAAATAGATACTTTTGCTCAGTATTTACTGAAGAGAAGGTAGAGGCAGGGCCCACAGCTCAGCATCATGGACACAGGGGAGGGAGGTGAGCACTACTCCCTTCACAAAAGAAAGGGTCCTACAAGAGCTTGCTAAGCTCAGGGTGGATAAGGCAATGGGACCTGATGGCATACATCCCAGGGTACTTAAGGAGCTAAAGGAGGAACTAGCAGAGCCATTAGCAGAATTGTTTAGTGAGTCTCTGAGCACAGGAGAGGTCCCAGAAGACTGGAGAAGGGCTCATGTGATCCCTCCACAAGAGTGGTAGCAGGGAGGCGGGGAACTACAGACGGTCAGTCTTACCTCAGTAGTGGGCAAGATTATGGAGGCACTCCTTAAGGAAAGGATAGTGCAACACCTGGAATCCATAGGGGCACAGGATCCAAGACAGCATGGGTTTACAAAGGAAGGTCCTGTCAAACTAATCTCATAGATTTCTTTGACTGGGTAACCAGAGTGGTGGACCAAGGGGAGCAGTTGATGTCGCCTACCTTGACTTCAGCAAAGCTTTTGACACTGTTCCACATAGAAGATTGATAAATAAGCTAGGTAGGCTCGGTGGGTCAGAAGTTGGTCAACTGGGTGGCAAACTGGTTGACTGGCAGAAAACAGAGAGTGGTGGTAAATGGTATACAGTCAGAAGAGATGCAAGTCACAAGTGGGTACCTCAGGGATCAGTCCTGGGGCCAGTCCTATTCAACATCTTCATTAGTGACCTCGCAGATGGACTAGAGGGTAAGGCTTGTCTGTTTGCAGATGACACCAAGATCTGCAACAGAGTAGATGATCCAGATGGGGTGGGCAGAATGAGAAGAGATCTGGATAAACTAACAGAATGGTCAGAAGAGTGGCAACTGGGATTTAATGCAAGAAGTGCAAAATCATGCACATAGGGAAGAGAAACCCCTGAAGCCACTTATAGGCTGGGAGGGAGTTGCTAGCAGTCACAAAGGAAGAAAGAGACTTGGGCATCATCATCACTGATGACCTAAAATCATCCAAGCAGACCTCTAAAGCAGTAGGTAAGGCTAGGGGTGTTAGGGTGTATTAGTAGGGGTATCACAAGTTGTAAGAGGGAGGTAATAATCCCTCTGTACAAGACATTAGTTAGGCCCCCATCTGGAGTACTGCGTGCAGTATTGAGGCACCTTCACAAGGACATTAACCAAATTGAGGCAGTCCAGAGAAGGGCAACCAAAATGGTGCAGGAACTGCATCAGAAGACATATGAGGACAGATTAACGGAGCTCAATATGTATACCCTTGAGCAAAGGAGGGAGAGAGGTGATATGATCAAGACATTTAAACACCTTAAGGGCATAAACAAGGTGAAAGAGTCTAACATGTTTAAATATAAGAAAAATAGCAGGACAAGAGGACACAGCATGAGATTAGAGGGAGGCCGATTAAGGGGGAATGTGAGGAAATTCTTTTTCACAGAAAGGGTGGTAGATGCATGGAATGGCTTACCACAAGAAGTGGTGGCTATGAATACAGTGCAGGGCTTCAAACAGGCATGTGATAGGCATAAGGGAGCAATACAAATGACTATGAATAGATAGGTCACTGACAGAGCAAAGGCCGATGGCACATTTATAAGGTAGAAAAAGAAATGGGCAGACTGGATGGGCCTTGCCGTCCTTATCTGCCGTCAACTTCTATGTTTCTATGTTTCTATGTTTCTATGACCAGACATGTTGTCCACCTTTAGAGTTTTATGGCCTCTGAGCACCCTTTCTTCTACTTGAAATGGGAGTGAAGCAGCTGGCATGCAATGATATATTTTCCTACACAATCCATAGCACTGCATCACAGCTCTGCTGTGGTCAGCATGTACTACCAAAGAGTTCCTGGTGCCCTGCAGAAATGAGTATCTAGTTGCTCCTGAGCTCCCTTAGGTAAAGGTGCCCCAGAATTGGTACCCCAGGGCCATAGTGTGGAGAAATATAGAGGGGGACATATCTAGACAGGACTCCTTAAAATGATGTGGTCACTTGCACTTCTATCCCCATGTTATTTTTTTCAATTGTTTAACCAGGAATAGTACACTAAGCTGAAAGCTTGTTTACAGGTGCAACCTGGGAGCACAGGGAAGTTAAGTGACTTGCTCAGGGTCACACAGTTAGCAAGTGGGGGCTGTGGCATTCAAACCCAGGTCTCCAGATTTACATCTCAGAGCCTTTAACCACTGGGCTATACTGTGCCATCCTCCTGTCCCACTTTTATTTTCCCCATATGTCTATCCCACCCATGCCTAAATATGACTACTGTTTTGGCACAGACCACGTTCCTTTGGCAATGCATTCCACTTCTCTACACCCTCTCTGTAAAATAAATACTTCCAAATACCCTTTCTAAACCTTCTTCCAGTCAGTTTCATAGAAAGTAGAGACAGTGCTTTCTAATTCTATTAGACACCCTCACCACTGGTACTTTTCTTATGCATTCAACACACATATACACACACACACACACATATGCATACAGCTGTCTACAGTTCTAAACACTGAGTCAGATGTGGGCTGAGGGGAACATGTTGCAGCTTGCTGAATGGTGGTGTGCAGTGACTGCCTGCTGTCCCTTCACAAGGTAGGGAGGGACAACACCACAAATCCCCCCACTGACAGTCATGTCACACACATTACACACTGTCCCCCCCACAGGGTTTCTTGGGACTTACTTTTCACAACAGCAATAAACACTTTCCCATCCTTCAGCAGCTCCTTGATAAACTTGTTTGTCTTATCTGGCTCCAGCTCATGGGCTTGTATCCATTCCCTGAACCATGGGCTATCCAGGAAGCAGTTGCATAAGTAGAATGGATACAGTCCCATAATTGCTGAGCACTTCAAGTCAAACCCATCAATGTAATAATATGTCATCCAGTGCAGAGCCATGATAGCCCACAGAATAAGTGCTGTGAAGTTGTGGGTCAGCAAGAAAATAGTGTGGCAAGGCGAGAGAGAATATTTTGTAGGTGACACTTTATTTATTGTACACTTATATGGCAATTTTGTATGTCTCTTTGAAATGGCTGATAGCCAACCACTAAATGAATAACTACTACTACATTATGGATAGCAGTAATGATGATCCCATGAAGTCCCAGCCATAACCATACCCAAGTGTAATTCCAGTTTCTCTTATCTGCATCTTACAGTCAGAAATGCTCAGCTAAATGCATACTATGCTTATTCATAGTAAACCAGCAAGCACAATGGCTCATTTATACAGAGCACATATTGTAGCACTGAAATCAAGTAGATTGTTTGGATGGTTTGTACATCTTTATAAGTACTGTAGAACTATAAATAACCACATAACCACATTTTTGTAGTCTGACCGGCACCTGAGTGTTCATAGCCAATCAAATTTTGTGCCCTTCCCCTGGTGATGAGCAGCTTGGGATCCATGACTGGTCATCAACAAAAATGTTGTTGCACGGCCAGACAGGGAAACTGGCAGGTCAACCACATTTTGCAGTTGGCTGCCAGTTTCAAAGAAAACCAAGTGTTTTCTTCAGGGGGGCTTTTCTCCCCAAGCCCCCCACATGGAGGGCTGAACCTCTGCACCCTCCCAATAAGGATTCTCAACTCCAAGTCAGAGCTGATTGGGGGAGCACAGGATCCACAACAGACAGTGCCAGGTTTCAGTGCAGATGCTACAGTGACGTGGCACTGTAGTAACTGTAGTATCATACGCTGTCAAAATGTTGAGGTTGGGCTTGTAGGCTGTCAGTTTCAGAATACAGCCTTTAACATGGGCTGTCAGTTGTGTGAGGGCTACCTGACAGATCATACCTGACAGCAACTGACTCAGGGATTTAAGTGCTGCTTCCTATTACCAGAATGTAGTTGGTGAAGTGGCTTAACTCTCCTCAATCAAGCACTTCCAAATGGGAGTCATTGTGCTGGCATACTGATTCTATGCCAACCTCCTGAGAGAAAATGGCAGGTTTTATGTTTCAACAGCTGAATCAGTTGTGTCTGAGTTTGCTGTCTTTAGTGTCTCTCCCAGAAGTCAAAAAATGCCAAACTCAGTATACCTCTTACACCCTCAAGGACTGTTTGAAATTGGCTGATAAGCAAGTGTGCATGGCATAATCAATGCTGTGTGACTTTATGCCTCTCGACTGAAGCAGTCCATTATTGAAAACACCATCTGTAAATTTAAAAAGGACTACTTGACAAAGTTAAGGGACACTGTGTCCTGCACAGCTCCCTCATGAAGTACTACTAAAACCCCTGGCTGCCGCCCTCTGTTAATAGGAGAGGTAGAGCAGTAGCTGAAGAGAGTTGTCAAATGCCTCAGCTCTCAGGGAGCAGTCATGAATGGGCATATTCTTGTTGCCATAGCAACCTTCCCTTGAAGGTGTAAAAGGCATACTGAGTTTGGCTTTTTTGGCTGCTGAGAGAGACACTAAAGACAGTAAACACAGACACTGCTTCAGCTGTTGAAACAGAAATCCTGGCATTTCTTCCAGAAGATTGTTATGACAACAAGCCACAAACCCACAGATAGTTGCCAGAAATGGAGGGACTCTAACCTTTTCACAGAAATGATCATGGCTTTTCTTAAACCGCATGGGATACAGTTAAAAAAACATCACAGTTACATGCAAGACCCCAACTGGTTTGGGGGGAGATGAAGGCATGGTTCCTCAAAAGGATCAGCTCTGCAGTCAGTCAAGAATCAATCCAAGCTGAGCTGATACTAAATCTCAATGAAATCAGAGTAAACTTAATTACTTGCTCCATGAGGATGCTGGATGTGGTGAGCACAAAGCGGGTGAATGTTACTGGTTTTGGAGATAAGCATCAGTGTCCGTAGTTTTGTGCTGCACTCTCTCTGGTCAATATCTGTCTCTACAGGTTATCTATCAGGAAAAAGCCTTTAATTGTCACCCATTTTTAGCTTCCCTTATTTCTTTACCTTACAGGCAAACTGAAGTACTATTTTTACTCAGACCTGAGGTTACAGTACCTGATGCTGTGTCCTCCATTGCCCCCGCCTGACTTTGCCAGATCTGTACCTGCTGCTCATTGCTCCACTCCACTGTTATTGTATTTTTTTATTAGTTTCCTTTAACAACTTTGCTTGAAACTACATTTAATAAAAACTGAACTGGCATAGGGTTAAGTGTATTTTTTCATTTTTAGTGGCACATGGTAATTGCCAGAAACATGGACTGAGTGTATCAAACAAACAACCATGTGGTGTGATCCATGTTGTGAAATACATGCTGTCAAAGCAATTTTGTGATTAAAAGTTCCAGTGCGAATATGTGTAATAATATGTCACCCAACATAGAGCCACGGCAGCCCACAGAACAAGCATTGTGAATACATGGGTTGGCAAGAAAATAGTGCAGCAGGGGGAGAGGGAAGGATGAAGAAGGAAACACATTTTAGTGACTAGGGAGGAGGCAGACAAATCTGCAGGAAGTTGTGCTTTGATTCCACTCCACTGTAACAACACAGATGTGCTGTATTATGAATTCTGGTCAGTTCCCTTCTTCTGATAGCAGTACAGCAGCATAGCTTTGTCATTACACAGAATTAAAAACATGTAACACTTTTTCATTGCAATGAACCCCATTTTACCTTGCTTTGTCTATTTTCTATAAATTGATAATTTGTAGTAAAATTAATTACCAGTACAGAACATGACTTCACAAAAGGCTATGTTCATTAAAAAAAAAATTACATATGTAGAGAGAAAATACATGATGACAAAGTGTTGTGTACAAGAAAATAATACCATTGAGGGGCTTACAAGATCACAAAGGGATCAGCCCTTAGAGTGATTGTTTTTCATGAAGTTATTCTTCTATTCCATTCTATTTTTGTTTAATGAGAAAGGCACTAAGCAATTCTGCTTATTTACAGCCACATCCGGGGAGGGGTATGGATGCAAACTGACATATTGAATCGTGTTAAGATATTGATGGTAATTTTAAGTGAATTGGGAAAATGTGGCCTGGACATCAGCAATATTCTCCTACTCTTTTTGAGAAGTGTCATGGGATCTTTAATATCCCAGAGACAGAATAGTGTGTGCCTGAAGTATATAGGGGTCTGAAGGCACCACTGGAAAGGGTGCTTGTGATGTGGAACCTTCTGAAGAACACCATGGGATTTTTTGTATATCAACTCTATGCTCTTGTACATGTTTCAGGTGAGACTATGCTTGATATTAATTTTAGGACATTACAGTCACTTGGCAAATTCTGGCTTAAAAATTTCAAGCATAAAGAATCTGAGCTATGATCCCATTTTTTGGCCATCCCATTGTCCAAACCGGCCATCAAGGCCATAACCATATTATTTCAGAATGCAAGATTTTTACTTTGGGACATTTTATATTGGTTGCATCAACGCTGTGAAGATTTGGATCTCCCCATTTCTATCATTAGCTCAGGGCAGGTTTGGATGGGGGCAGTTAAGGTTAAATTAATACAAACAAACAGTTCCATGTCAAAATTGTGACTGGAATGTCAACCCATGAATAGAGTGCAAGTCCCACAGTATGATGACTTTAAAAAATACTTCTTTCTTGTAGGGGCATGCCCCCCTTGCTTATTATACTAACTCTGTGGGGGGCATACTTCAGGAATGAGAGGAATAGCCAGTTGCCTGAAAGTGTTGGTGTTGTGGTTCAGTCACCCGATTCATGGGTCGCCATTCCACAGTCACCATTTTGATGGGCTACCCAAAAAAACATAGGCATTTGTCATGTGCCAAGCAGTTTTTCCTAGGGTGGGAATGGGCTATGTACCTCTGTCCTGGGCAGCCGAGTTCCTCCCGTAAATGTGGTTCTCAGCTTCATATATGTTCTGCCTGCAATACAGAGATGCAATATGTGTTTAGCAGTGCTGTACAGAATTTTCAAATTCCAGCAGAACAAAATTTTGTAGAATTTTCAAAATTCCACAGAAAATTCCATCGAATTTCACTGGAAATGGAATGGTGGAATTCCGTAGCAAATAATGCAGAGTGAGTTTTTCTGCAACATTTCTGTGGAATGTTATTCAGTGGATCTCAATAGTTTCTGTAGAAATGGTTGTGGTATGATTTTTGGTGGAAAAATATTGTTCCATGGATCATGGCAGGCAGAATTCCATGGAAGAATCAGTGAAATTCTGGCAGAAATTCTGCCGGTGGAATGGTCATCCCACGCAAATTTTGCTGGCAGAATTCTACATTCTGCACAACAGTAGTGCTTAGACCAATGACATTTTGCCAAAATTGCCCTAATCCATTTTAATATAATGTGTGCGATGTACAGGAGCACTGTTACAGGCAATGCCCTTGGGCCTTATATAATAGTTCTGACGGTCTCAATCAGGGTGACCTTGTTGGTAAAGGTCAGGCCAAGGGTTCAGCTAAAGCTTCTGCCAGATGAGAAACTGAAAGACAACAGGAGAAAAGAAATGTGAGAAATACTGGTCCCCCTTACTTCTGATCCAGGTGTGGCACCACAGTGCCACTCCCCCAACCCCAGTGTTCACAGACCCTACTCCTGCTGTGTCTGAACCCATGCAGATGGACCAAGCCCTCCCCCACCTGCTCCACCTATTGTAGAAGAAGAGACTAGAACTGTCCCTGCTACTGGACCACTTCAAGAATTAACTCCTTTGAAACAGAAAAGGTTGAAGAACACTGTCTCTCCTGCTGGTAGGGTGATGCCCCCATCCCCCAGAGGAGGAAAACATGGAGGTTGTTACAGCAACAAAAAAAAATAGAGAAAACTGAAACCCAGGCCTCCCCCACCTGCAGTGACTTTAAAAACAGGATTCACAGCCCTATTCAAAACATCATAAGTTGCAAGGACTGAAAGTCTGGTGTGGAATAATTCCAGTGGGGAGATACATAAGAGGAAGAAGGAGATTCAGAGGCTTCTTCCACTTCCTCCTTTTTTCAGGATGTCTCATCGGATTGCAGAGATTCTATTTCTGGCAGGGCAGTAGCCAAGAAAAGCCACAGACTACAAGGTTTCAGATGAGGAAAGGTAGCCCCCCCCTTTTGATATCATATTATGTGTTTAGGATCTGCACTCTCCCCGTAACACTGAATTTGAACAGTATTAAATCACATCAGAAATGGGTTTCCACAATGGCTGTCTTAGAGTAACTAAAAAATAACATTGTTTTCATAGAAGGTACTCATATAAAATTGGTTTTTGAATTGCATGTCGTTAAAAGATTATGGCCACAGACAGCCCGTCGGTGCAGTGGTTGGATTTCTGCTTGTAAGACTGGTGACATGGGTTTGGGAATGGATCCAGTGTATTGGAGGGCCACCCAGGGGGAGAAGGATGGAGTATCCTAAGGACTGCTCTCCTTCTCCGGGGCGATGGTGGGGAGTGTGTCTGGCACTTGACGGATCCCTGGTGGAGGCCAGGAGTAATGCAGTGGCCAGCACTTGAGTGTTCTAGGGGTGGGGCAGATGCTGGATGTCACTCCTCATCCCTGCCCCAGGGAAAAAACAGAAAAACTACTCATTGGCCGCCGAGGATGATGGCCACCACACTGCCTGGCCTCAATTGCTCACTGCCTCTTCTCGACCTAATAAGGCTCCATGGATGGCATCTCCAGGCCCTGAACCCTGCCCCTGGGGAGAAGCCAGGGATGCATTGTTGGTGGTAGCCGACACCTTCTCCCATCGTAGACAGGCCTGGTAAGGTGCTGTGGTCCCACTCTGGGGGGCAAGCCAGGGGCTATCCTGGAGGTAATGCACAAGGGATGTGAGGTGGGTGCTAGGGGGCAGCACTGAAGGAATGCTGACCAAAGGGGCAAAAAGGTACATTAAATAAAAATAATTAAAAAAAAAGATTATGGCCACATGGCCATCTTACTGGTCACAAGGACCCAACCATTGCAGTGGTGTTGGTATACTTCTGATTTTGCTTTTTCCCTAGTGAAATTAGTCAAACTAGAACCAGGTCAAGCTTTGCTAATAGATGTGATGTATAATAATACTTCTTTCCATTTCAAGTCAGTGTCAGTGGCTCAGTAGGTAGCACACTTGCCTCTGAGGCTGGGAGATCAGAGGGCTGTGGGTTCAGTTCCCACATCTGGCACTTGGGTTAATATCCCAATACTGATACTGTAGTGCAGCATGGGGGTCCTGCACTTCTGAGGTGCTGTCTTTTGGGTGAGACATTAAACCAAGGTCCAATCTGCTTGGATTGGTGGAAGTTCAGGTGGATGTTAAAGATCCCATGCCACTTACCGAAAAGAGTAGGGGAGTTCCCCATTGTCCTGGTCAAATTTCCCCATTCACTAAAAATACCATCAACAGCTTACTCAATTTCAATTGTTTCCATCTGTATCTCCCCTCCCCCCGGTCACCCCTGAAAAAGGGACTTCTAGTCCCAGTGGGCCTACCGGGTCAAAAAAAATTCAATAACTCTCATAAATGTTTATGCCACACAGACAAAGGCAGTCAGAGTGTTCCTGTTTTGTGAGATCCTCCCATTTCTACATACTAATAACCCTACTGCCTACCCCTGCATGCAAGTCACAGCAAGTAAAAATGCTTTAAATTGGAACCAAAATAAATTAAACTTACTATCATTTGCCTGGTAAAAAGCTTTAAACTCCTTCTCCACTTCCCAACTATCATTTTGTATGTTCTGATCCTGACCATGATCCTCTGACCGACTGCCTACATCTTGTAGACCTGCACACCTGCATTGCTTCTCCATCTGCAGGAGCTGCATCCACAAAAGTACTGATATGTCATGGATGTGGTATTGTCAGTTGCTTCACACTGAACACATAAAAAAACACAAAGAAATAGGAACTGGACCAAAGTAAACAATGAGGATAAATCTGCAACAGGAAGAGAGCACAGCAACTGGACCAAAGTAAATGGTGGAGACAAACTGCAATGGGAAAAGGACGCAGCATTACAAACAATGACACAGCACAAACCACAACAGTGCCCTCTAGTGGCAATGCCAACAGTAGATGGACTACTACCAGGATGTGAGCCACGCCAACACTTAGGAGGTAAGTCCTCAAACAGGAGGCACAAAGCCCCAAAAGCAATGTAAAGTCCAAAAGCAAGCACTCACAATGTGGAAAAATAAACAGCACAAGCTAAAAGTAATGCTAACTAGCCAATGTATTGCTAACCAGAGCACAGGCTAGTAACCCCAGCACTTCGGCATTTAAACCTTCATCAGGGGGTGTCAATGAAGTGCCGAAAGTTAGAATATCTGTATCAAAAGGAATGTCTAAGCCTACTATCACTCCTATTGTAGCGCTAGTTTTATTCCAGTATTCTTTGAGCTTTTGGCATGCTATAAACATATATTTGCTTGTTCCTGATGCTTGTACACATCTTGTGCATTCAATTAATATTCCTTTTTGGAATTTGTGTAGCTTCTCTGAGGTATAATATATTCTGTGAAGGAAGTTATATTGGATTTGATTTAATTTTATTATTCTTGGATGCCAGCCCGACCGTACTGAGCATCTCTATCCATTTCTGATTGCTAATTTCTTTCTTAGTATCTTTTTTCCAAGAGTTCTTTAATTTATGCAACAATGTGTAATTTGCTTCTAATATAGCATTATAGATTTTTCCAATATATTTGTTTTTTTCTTTTAGTGAGATGTTTTCCATTGGGGATCTTCTGGGTGGATTTAAGTTACTTAATTTGCTTTGTAAATCATGTCTTATCTGTAGGACTGTAAGAATGTGGCCTGTTTGAAGGTTATATTCATTCTTAAGCTCATTAAATTACTTAACTTAATTTTCAATATATAGACGTTTCAATTGTGTAATCCCTTTTTCTTCCCATATTTTAATATTAAGATAGAAACATAGAAACATAGACTTTGACTGCAGATAAGGACCGCTTGGCCCTCCCAGTCTGCCCATTTCCCTACCTATTGGATAAGCTGCAGATTCTAGTTAGCCAACAGCCTAGTTCCTCCTACCCCCACTATAATTGCCTTATGTCTGTCCCATGCATATTTGAACTCCTCCACTGTTTTAGACTCAATACTTCCCCAGGAAGGCAGTTTCATGTGTCCACCACTCTCTCCGTGAAAAAAAAAAAAATTCCTCACATTACCCCTGAGCCATCCTCCCTCTATCTTTAAATTGTGCCCCTTGTTCTTGCACATCTCTTTTTCTGAAAGATGCTACCCTCCTGGACTTTGTTGATTCCCTTGAGGTACTTGAAAGTTTCTATCATGTCCCCCCTGTCCCTCCTTTTGTCAAGGGTATGCATATTAAGCTTTCTCAGTCTCTCTTCATATGGTTTCTGATGCATACCCTACACCATTTTAGTTACCATACTCTGGACTGCTTCCACCCTATCTATGTCCTTGCAGAGGTGGGGTCTCCAAAATTTCACGCAGTACTCCAGATGGGGTCTCACCAACTGTCTGTACAGAGGGATAACCACTTCCCTTTTTCTACTTGTGATGCCCCTCCCTATGCATCCCAGTATCCCCCAGGCTCTCCTTACTGACTTCTCACATTGCTTGCCCTCTTTTAGGTCATCTGATATGACTACCCCAGATCCCTTTCCATTATTGTTGTTGTAAGTACCTCCCCTGCCATTGTATACTCTTCTCCTGGGTTTTTGTTTCCCAGGTGCATTACTTTGCATTGAACCTAAGTTGCCATACGTATGACCATTCCTCCAACCTTGCCAAGTCCCTTCTCATCCTTTCTACCACCCCCTTGCATTTCAACTCTATTACGGATCTTTGTGACATCTGCAAAGAGGCATACTTTTCCTTCCAGACCCTCTGTAATGTCACCTATAAAGACGTTAAAAAGGACTTGACCCAGTACTGAGCCCTGAGGTACTCTACTAGTAATCCCACTTTCTTCTGTGTGCTTCTTATATAGAAACATAGACTTTGATGGCAGATAATGGCCGCTTGGCCCACCCAGTCTGCCCATTTCCCTATCTATTGGATAGGTTACAGATCCGAATTAACCAATAGCCTACTTCCCCTACCCCCCACTAGAATTGCCTTATGTGTGCCCCATGCTAATAAATTCCCCACTGTTTTGTAGACCCTATGACCTGCTAAAGGCTGTTCCATGTGTCCACCACCTCTCAGTGAACAAATATTTTTTACATTGCCAAGAGCTGTTTCCTCTATTTTCAAATTGTGCCCCTTGTTCTTGCACATCTCTTTTTATGAAAGATGCTACCCTCTTGGACTTTGTTGATGCCCTTGAGGTACTTGAAAGTTTCTATCATGACCCCCTCCCTCCTTTCCTTGAGGGTATACATATTAAGTTCCTTTAGTCTCTCCTTGTATGACTTCTGTTGCAGACTCTGCACCATTTTAGTTGCCCTCCTCTGGACTGTCTCCGTCCTGTCTATGTCCTTGCAGAGATACGGTGTACAGAACTGCATGCATTACTCCAGATGGGGTCTCATCAACTGTCTGTACAGAGGGATAACAACTCCCTGTTTTCTACTGGTAAAACCTCTCCCTATGCATCCCAGTATCCCTACAGCCCTCCTTACTGCCTTCTCACACTGCTTGCCTACCTTTAGGTCATCTGATATGAAAACCCCAGGTTCATTTCCATTTTTGTCATTGTTAATACCCCCCCTCACATTGTGTATGCTTCCCTTGGGTTTTTGTTTCCCAGATGCATTACTTTGTACTTCTTTGCCTTGATTCTAATTTGGCATACTTTTGACCATTCTTCCAACCTTGTCAAGTCCTTTTTCATCCTTTCCACACCCCTTTTGTGCATCAACCCTGTTGCAAATCTTTGTGTCATCTGTAAAGAGGCATACTTTTCCTTCCAGTCCCTTCGCAATGTCACCTATAAAGACATTAAAGAAGACAGGTCCCAGTACTGAAACCTGCGGTACCCTGCTACTAACTCCCCCTTTCTTCAGAGTGGACTCTGTTTACCATTACCCTCTGTGTCCTGTTGTCTAGCCAATTATTTACCAGGTCATCATCCTGGGACCCACTCCCAGGCTGGCTAACTTCTTTATAAATTTTTTGTGTGGTACTGTGTCATATGCCGTGCTAAAGTCTAGGTAGGCCACATCCACAGCCCTTCCCTGGTCTACTACTTTGGTCACCCAGTCAAAGAAATCTATTAGATTCATCTGGCATGACCTTCCCACTATGAATCCATACTGCCTTGATATCTGTGCCCCACTGGCCTCTAGGTACTTGACAATTTTTTCCTTCAGAATTGATCCTACCACTGAGATCAAACTAACTGTTCTGTAGTTTCCTGCCTCTGCCTTACTCTCACTTTTGTCAAGGGGAATCACATCCACCCTCCACCAGTCCTCAGGTGCTACACCATCCTCCCATGATTTGTTAAAAAGGGTAGTCAGTAATGTCACTAGTTCTCCCCTTAGTTCTTTTAGAATTCTGGGGTGAATCCCATCAAGCCCCATTGCTTTGTCCACCTTCAGTTTTTGGAGTTCTTTCAGAACCCTTTCTTATGTGAATGGACTGGTATTGACCCCCCCTCCATCCAGAATGCTTCTATTAATTGGTTTAGCTACGTCCCTCTCTCCTCTTCTTTTGTGAATACTGAGCAGAAGTATTTGTTCAATATCCTTGCTTTTTCATGGTCACCCTCTGCCCACCCCCCCTTTATTAAGCCTCACTATCCCTCCTTGGTTTTTCTACATTCCCTAATGTGTCTGTAAAAGGTTTTATCCACCTTATTAACTGAATTGGCTAGCTTTTCTTCAGTTTGGGCCTTTGCTATTCTGACTGCCTTCCCCACTTCATTCTGCTTTAACTGATACAGTTCTCTGTCCTGCTCCTGCTGTTTTTCTTATACTTCCCGAATGCTATATTTTTTCCCTAACCTTCCCCACCTCTCTTTTGAGAACCATAGGCCTCGATTCTAGAAGCTTGGCAGAAGTCACCACCAAAGGTGACTTGCATCAAACATTGCGACATGGACCCTGCACCCTATTCTAAAGGGGCAGGGTCTCCTTGGCTAAGTCCCGCAACTTGCGACATGTGGACAGGTACTCCAACCTAAGGGCATACCCAAGGGGCATGTCGGAAGTTACAGGCCCCCAGCAAGCGTAAGTGACCTCAAAAGCCCCACAGGGCAGCTGTGTCCCTCCGACCCAGTTTTGTGGTGCAACTGTTGAAATAGTAAACCCCTGGGATCCCTGGTAGTGCAGTGGCCCCCACCCACCCCACAGCAGTGCCAGTCCTTTGCATCCCCACCCATCCCCAGCCAGCGACTAGCACAGCCCACCCTCACCTCTGCAGCTGGTTGCTGACTGAGCTCTACATGAGGGCTTACTGTGAGACACTCAGAAATGAATGAATACTCATTCATTTCTGACTACTTCTATACAGTAAGTGCTCATGCAGAGTTCAGTCAGCAGCTGGCCATGGAGGTGAGAGGTGGGCTGTGCCAGTCACTGGCTGGGGATTGGTGAGGGGAGACTGGCACTGCTGGGTGGGGCAGGTGGGGGACTACTAGACTACCAGGGATCTTGGGTGTTTTACTGTTTCAACATTTGTGGCAACATATCAGATCAGGGCATGGATCTGGGGGGCACAGCTGCCCTGCAGGGCACTAGTGGTGTGAGGTTTGGGGTATGATGTGTGGGCTGCCCTGCAGGGTATTGAGGGTTGGGGGTTCTGGGGGCTGGGGGTGCAAGATGCCCAGTTGGGTATGTCTGCTGTGTGGGGTCGGGGGCTGGGGGGTTGTAGACTGCCCTGTGGGGTGCTGATGGGGGTGTTCTGGGCATGGGGGGATTCCTGGAGTGGATGCAGCAGGTCTCCAGAACCCCCACAGGACGAATGTACAGTTACACCAGCTAAATGCTGGTGTAACTTACAGTGCTGGTTCTCCTCCCAGGGTTCTTGTAGAATCCTGAGATTGGGGACTTTGTTGCTGCCGTACTAGAATAGGACACAACTGCTGCCATAAACCCCCTAGCACCATGTCGCAGGGGGTTTATGGAGCCACTGCTGGCATAACTACTCTTTGGCACAGGTGGCCTGTGACATGTCACAGGCCACATTGTAGAATCCCGCACATCGCAACTGCTTTCGTAACTTGCTACTTGTGCTATTCTTTTTGGCACAAGTGCTGTTACCCTGGGTGTAACTCTTTTAGAATCAGGCCCATAGTATTTTTTTCCTCTTTGTTTTGTTTTGTTTATTTGCTTCACCCAAAGGCTTGTTGCCTCTGTGATGGCAGTTTACATTTGTCCCCATTGTTCCTTCACCCCATCTTCTTGCTTGTTTGCTAGTGCTTTTCTGAGGCAATCTTCCATTTTGCCAAAGTCAGCCCTCCTAAATTCCAATATTCAATGTTTTTTATTTCTTTTAGTGATTTTATATATGTGTCTAAGGAGATTGCATTTCCCCATTTTATGTTTTTTTGAGCTTCTTGCTATATCCTTATAGACATTTTTGTAGTTTGTAGTCCTCTTTTTGCCTCTGAATCTTTATCTGCGTTTACTGCTAACATGTCTCTTAAGTCTTGTATTCCTATTTTGTGCTTTTCTATTCCAATCCATGTCTTTTCTCTATTTTGTTGGAACCAGCTTATTAATTGTCCTATTTGTGTGGCTATATAATACCATCTAATGCTTGGTAATCCCAGTCCAGCTCGTTCTGGTTGCTGATAAAGCTTTTGCAGTGCAATCCTGGGTTTTTTATTTTGCCATAAAAATGTCTTAACTTTTATTCCCATTCATGAAACTTGTTTTGGTAGAAGTATTGGTAACATTTGTAATAGAGAGAGCAATCTGGGGAGGATGTTCCTTTTGATAATATTTATTCAGCCTATCAAGGTTAATGGAAGAGGTATCCATTTATGCAAATCAGTGTATATTTTAGAAAGTAATTGTTCATGATTTGTTTGATAATATTTTGTTGAATCATTGCAAATGTTGTCCCCCAAACATTTTATACTATTTTTAATGGGTATGTTGAATTTATTTGTAATGTAATCCATATCTGCTTGTTGACTTGTTGGTAGTATTTCTGTTTTTGCCCAATTAATTTCATAGTATGAATACATGAAGAATTTATCTATTATTCTAAATAGTGGTTGTAGGGACAATTTAATATCTTTCAGGTAGATTAACACATCATCGGCGTATAGTGAGATGATACATTGTTGTTGTATTATGATACCTTTCACTTGATTATTTTCTCTATTTATTTTAGCTATGGTTCCATGAATATGGTGAATAGGAGAGGAGAAAGTAGGCATCCTTGTGTTGTACCTCTTTGTAGATTAAATGGCATTGAAAGTTGATTATTAGTTGTCACCCTTGTTGTAGGGTTGCTGTATATGGTTTTAATGATGTTGCAAAATGTTTTTCCAAAATTCTTTTTCTCTGTTGTTGTTGTTATTAAAAATTCCCAGCTTACCCTATCAAATGCTTTTTCAGTGTATAGTGCTATTGTTGCTGCATTGTCATCTATGGCCAAATCTATCAGTTCTAGTGTATGGTGAATGTTGTCTGCCAACATTGTCCCCCCCATGAAGCCCATTTGATCCTGATGTATAAGATGAGTAATGATTTCTGGCAATCTGTTTGCTATTATTTTGGTGAGAAGTTTGAAAGTGAGATAGGTCTGTATAATGCGCATTTTTTTGGCACTTATCTGGTTTTAATATCAATGTGATTACTGCTTCAGTGAACAACATTGGAAGTGCTTCTCCATTTAATATTCTGTTGAATAGTTGAAGTAGTAGTGGAGTGAGTTCTTACTTAAATGTTTTAAAGAATTCCATAGTAAACCCATCAAGTCCTGGTGATTTGTTGTTTGGGATTTCCTTCATTGTTTCTATTATTTCTGATATTATGAAGTCCTTTTCTAGTGCCATTTGGGTTTCCATATTAATTTTTCCTGAGTGTATTTCTGTTAGATATTCATTTATTTTTCCCACATTTTTTATATTATCTTCAATATACAAGTCTTTATAGAATTCTAAGAAAGTATTGCTTATTAATCTGGGGTTTTGATTATTTCATCCTTTAGAATCCTGAATTGAATTTATTGTGTTACTTGCTTTTTCACTTTGAATTTGGTCTGCTAATAGTCTATCTGTTTTTCTCCTAGAAAGTAAAATTTGGATCTGGCTCTCAACTTAGCTGCCTTTGCTTTGTTTTCTATGATCTGGTTAATTTTATCTCTTAATAATACAATTTTATTCATGTGTTCGTTATCCTCTGGATAAATTTGTGTTCTGTATTTGTTATTTCATTTTCTAATTGATTAAGAATTATTGAATCTGTTTTATTTCTTTGAGCAGTGTATGATATACATGTACCTCTTAGGACTACTTTCAAGGCATTCCATGTAATTTTGGCTGATGTGCAGGGTTCGTTATTATTGATTATAAAATCTTTTATTTCTTTTTTAATTAGATTGATGAACACTTTGTCCTGTAATAGAGCATTTTCTAATCTCCATGTTTTAGTTGCAGGAGTTTTATCATTGTTTGAGACAGTTAACATTGTCCCAAATTCCCCCCTTTTCCCTCACAAAAAGACAGAGACCATTGTTTGTTGTTGTGCTCAGATCGGCAATTAATTTATTTATATATCATAATTCCATGTTCCATTTATCATCTTTTATTCTTATATCTCTCACAATCTCATTTATTTTCATCCATATATCAATCTCTGATCATCCCTCTTTCTTCCTCTTTTTGCTCCCCTAGGTGAAAACCTGGGTGCCTTCTTCTTCTCCTTTCTGTTAGGTAACGGTGAAAACTGAGACTGATTTTCTCTTTCAGCTTCTTCCTCTTTTCATCTTATTCCTTTTTCTTTCCCTCCCCCCCCCTTCACCCTTTTCTCTGCCATCCACCTTTGGCAGTCCAAATAACCATATTGTTTTCTGCCATCCACCTTTGGCAGTCCAATAATCGTCCTACCAGACACATCTGTCATCCACCTTTGACAGACCTACCATACAGTCCCTTATTGACTGTCTTCTCCTCTTGCTCTGTGTTGTAGGGTGGGTAGCAGGGATCAAAACTCCAGCAAAAGTGGCTGAACCACTTCTGTGCTGCACCTTATGTACCTCCACTTGCCCCTCCCCTTCCTGTTGCTTGCCCCATTGTTCTATCCCCTGGCCATCCCTTTCCTTCCCCCTTCCCTTCATAGCACACCATCTTGATGGAAAGGGAAGGGGTGCACCAGGACAACCTGGTCTGCTCCTTAAAGGGCAAACTCCATTGTCCCAAATTCACCCCTTTTCCCTCACAAAAAGACAGAGACCATTGTTTGTTGTTGTGCTCAGATCAGCAATTAATTTATTTATATATCATAATTCCATGTTCCATTTATCATCTTTTGTTCTTATATCTCTCACAATCTCATTTATTTTCATCCATATATCAATCTCTGATCATCCCTCTTTCTTCCTCTTTTTGCTCCCCAGGTGAAAACCTGTGTGCCTTCTTCTTCTCCTTTCTGTTAGGTAGAGGTGAAAACCGAGACACTTTTCTCCTTCACTTCTTCCCTCTTTTGGTCTTGTTCCTTTTTCTTCCCCCTCCCTCCTTCCCCCTTTTCCCCCACTAGCCGGTCTCCAGCTTGTGTTGGATGATTGGCTTTCCCCTCACTTAGGGTATTGTTCCCCCATACCTCAGGGAAACCACTTTCCAATCCTTCTCTTCCCCCTTTTTTATCTGTTTTTTGCATGCCTTCTCCATGCTTCTATGAAACCCATCGTTTCTGTATTGAACATGTCTATGGCTAGATCTGACAGGTGCATGCCATCTGACCTGTAGAAATCTTCTACCCACTCTTCCATGCCCTGTAGTATTACTTGTCCTCCCATTTTGTTTACCAGCGTCCCTACCCTTCTGTTCATCTTTTTCCTGGACCTATCCCCAGCTCTATGGCTGTGCTTATGTCTTCAAACCCTCCTTGGTATCATATCTGACCAGGCAAGGCATACCTCAGGCCACCACTGCTGTATTGTCCCTAAGTCCCTTTTTATCTGCATGTATGTGTCCACCAATGGCTTGCCCCCAAGGTCATTAACCCCTAAATGCATAGTTAAGTCTGGAATGGGTCACTGCTCATTCAGCTCTTTCAAGGTGGGGAGCAGTTGTGCCCATTTCATCCTTGGATGCCACGCCATACCAATTTACATTGCTTCACATCTTGGTAAAGTTGCTTTCCCCCAGCCTTTTTCTCAGCTCTCCTTTCTGCCCAATAAATATAAGAGTGGCCACAGATCCAGACTTCTGTGCTCCTCCCTCTTCCTATAGGGTTTAAACAGAATAAATGTCTTATATATGGTCTTAGTTTCTTACCATCATATCACCTCTCTCTACCCCCGTGACTCCATATTTGTAACAAAAAACATAGGTGATCCGTTAGTCTCCACACTGCAGTGTTTGAATGTATCATTTATAACTGGCCAACCGACAGCGCCCCTTCTCCAAAATATTATTCACCATCTCACCTGCTGCTGCCCACTGTGAGGCAGTCCCTATCTGTAAGGAGTGGGAAGAATAATTAATCGGAACCTCCCCCAGGAATTGCATACCTTTCTTGAGCAATGCTGTGACTTGATAACTTGTGACTCTACATCCATCACCATGCAGAAATAATCTCCCCGTCCTATTCCCACGCTCTGCGGTGAAAGCTCATAAAGCCTGCACTGGGCACACTGCACCTTCCACATGTTTCTTTAATGTTACCATGCAACTCTGTCCCCTTTGATCTGTTTTTGACCTCTTGATCATGAGCTGTATCTCCGTCATCCCCCAGCATATATCTTTCCATTCTAATCCCCCTTCCCTATCTTGCTTGCTGTGGCCTACCACCTCACTCACTTTCAAGGCTCCTGCAAACATTACCATGTAAATCCTGTGAAATAACTGGGCCTCGGAGTTTGATCTGCATATTGCCAGTAACACATCCTTCAGTTTCGTCAGCCACTGTTCCCTTATTGGTCTTCTATTATCCCCCGTCCCTTGTTTTAACCTACCCCATCCCTGCATCATTCTTCTGATGAACATTGATTTTGTTGGGTCCTTCTATCCTTTTAGACTGCAGATAACACTAATCCCTTCCAAGTAGACCCCCATTGTGGCATAGGCTGTTCCTTTTTGCCATTGCTCTATGGTGAACTTGCCCAATTGTTCTTCTGTGAGCGGCCTACTTAACTCCATGTGGTGTGTTGCCCTGAATTTTTGAAACACTCGCCAGGCCCCATCGTAGGCCCTCAAAGTCCATGGTGCCCATGAACTGTGGAACAACATTTCTGGTCCTTCCTGCCAATGTCCCATATGTTCATCGGTATGGGCGTTTTTTGCTCCTCCACTGTTGGTGCCAGCCTCCGGAAATGTTCCAGCTGCAGATGGGAAAGGCTGTCAGCCAGGGTATTGTGTACTCCTTCTGTGTGTTTTGCTCTGAATGACATGTTCAACTGCAATGTCCTTAGCACTAGAAGTTGTAAAACTTGCATGACCATCTCTGACCTGGTTCCCCTGTTGTTCAGGACCTCTACCACTGCTCTATTGTCACACCAAAATGTCACTTTTTGATCCCGTGACTCTTCCCCCAAACCAGGGTGCATGCCCAGATGGGCATGATCTCTAACAATGTTGTATCTTTTACCTTACCATCCTTACCCAGTCTAATGGCCACAGTTCTGCAAACCATCTGCCCCTCAGGTAGCAGCCCCATGCCTAGGCCCCTGGCTGCATCTGTGTAGAGATCGAGGTCTGTGTTATACACCCATTCCTCCTGCCAGAAGGAGCAGCCATTATATTCCCTCAGGAATTCCTCCCATACTTTAAAATCCTCCTTGACTCCTTTTGTCATGTCTACCCAATGGTGTGGTCTGGTCACTCCAGCTGTAACCCTAGCTAACCTTTTGGTGAAAGTTCTCCCTGGCCCAATAGCCCTGCATGCAAAGTTCAGATGTCCCAATACTTGTTGTACCTGTTTCAGTTGTACTCTTTTTCTACTGGTATGTATCTGAATCAGTTCCTTCAATTTTTTCACTTTTTTGTCTGGCAGCCAAAATCTTCCCCCAGGGCATCTATCTCAATACCCAGAAACTCTAACAACTTACTGTGCCCTTCTGTATTTTCAGGTGCCAATGGGACTCCTAGTTCTTTACATAGCTCTTGGAAATTGGCCAACATTTTTTCTGTCTCTGTTCTCCCACTGCCTATAAAAAGGAAATCATCCAAAGAGTGAATCACTGTTTTATAACCAGTTCCTTCTTGAAATATCCACTGCAAACATGTGCTGAATGCTTCAAATGTCGCACATGCTATAGAGCTGCCCATGGGCATGGCTTTGTCAAAATAGTACTGTCCCCCAATTTTAAAACCCAACAGGTCCCAATCCTTTCTTCTAACTGGAAGTAATCAAAAAGCTGACTCTATGTCTGTCTTTGCCATGCATGCATCCGCAGTTACCCAGATAATCTGGACTGCATCCTCTAGATTGGAGTATGTCGCTTTACTATATTCCTCGCTGATAAAATCGTTCACTGAATCACCTTCCGGAAAGGATGGGTGATGAATCACCCAGTATTCCCCTTCCTGTTTTTTGGGGGACCAAACCCAATGGAGAAATCCTCATATTCTGCAATGGGGGGGGTATCATATGGTCCTTCTATTCTCCCTGCTGCCTTTTCCTTCTCTATTTTTTGTCTTAACATTTCCTCCCTCCCCCTCACTGAAACCAGATTGTTCGCTTCTCTGGCTCACCTTGGGCCCTCACACTGCAATGAAAAACCTGTTTAAAAACCTTTTTTAATCATTTCTGCTGTTTTCTTATCTGGGTATCTGTCTAACCATTCTCTCCATGCCACTGTCCTGATGGGGGTTCTAGCTTCTTTACATCGCTCCCTTGTCTTCCTTTCTTTTCCTCCGCCAAGGTCTCCCCCTCTGGTTGATGTCCGGCCTTGCTGGTCAATGATTCTGACTCCCTCTATTTGCATGTCCCCTACCCCTCCCCCTCTATTCCATGTCTGCCCTTTATATTCCTGCCCTTCCTGAAAAAACTGCTGACCTGACCCTTGCCCCCCAGATCCTTGGGCTCCCTGGACCCATGTCATCCTGCATCTGCTTGCCAGATGTGATCCCCCACATTTCGAACAGGCATGCTGGAAATGGCATTGTGACCAGGAGCAAAATGCCCTATTGTAGGCCCAGCAACATCTCTGTGGCGTGGCCCCTTTCTTCCCAAACTCCCCCTCTGGCGTAGACTGATTGGTTATGCAGTCTGTCCACAAGTCCAGTTGTTTCGTGTCCCATCTTACATCCCCATACATCGCCATTCTCTGCCGAAATAATTCATCATAGTATATCCACCCCACGCCCCCTTTTGCTTTTGCTCTCCTTATTATCAAGGAGTATGTGATGAGTGGAATGCCCAACTCTGCCCCTTTTTCCAATACTATAGCTGAGAATGTGGCAAAACCTACGAACCAACCTTCCCAGGTCTTCCCTTTTGTGAATTTATCCTCCTCCTTCTTTCCTAACAAAACTACTGCTGCTGCCATCTCACTCTTCCCTATGTTTTCTGTCTCCTCATATTTTGCTGCCGCTTCACGGCTTACTAAGGCAAAGATATCCACATACTTCCCCTTCCATATTTTCTCTTTCCTGGCCAACAGTACGTGTTCACCTACCATCATCCCAGGAGCCCCTATCTCCCTCGTTCCTTTTCCTTCTTTCTCCACCCCCCCTATTTTTCTTTCAGCACTTCCTTTTCTGACCTAATCTCTGCTAGTGCTGACTCCATCTGCCCCAGACCCCCTGTTCCTAGTGCCAAAACAATTTGATTTATATACTCTTTGATGCTGTCCCCCACGGAGCCGAGTGTGTTACCTGTGGCCTTGTCTGCTCCAGGTTTCCTGCTGTCCTCTTGATGCCCAAGTATGGTGCCTTGTTGTTGGAGGGGTGGTTGCTCTACTAGTGGCTGTGGAGAAACCACTGTGAGCTGGGGATCTGGTCTGAGTTTCACTGGGGGAAACCAAACTGCTCCTGGGGAGGTACTGGTGGCACCGGGTTAACAGGGTGCAGGGGTGCTGGCTAGCCACCTTGTTGGGTCCCTCTATCGGTGGCTGTGTCCTGGCCGGGCTGCTTGGTTCCTCAGCTGGATGCTTCCCTCTGCCCCCTTTTCCCTTTTCTGCTTTCCTTTTCTCCCCAGGCCTCCCCCGTTCCTCCCCTTTGACCAGCTCCCACATTTTATTGGCTTTTTTCTGCCAGCTCCACTATAGCCCTGTAGGCATCCTCCTTTGAAGGCCTGTTCTTTTTTGGAGCCATGTTCCTTGCTGTCTGCCAACTGTGAAAACACTGAAGGAAAGAAAAGAGAATTTCATTAAACCTCTTAGCCCATAATACTCTCCCTATGACCCGGCCCCATTTTCCAAGATAAACAGTCGACCAATGGCGCCCAAAAATTGCTCCCCCTTTTTTGGTGCCTCCCAGGCCTCAAAAATGCTTTAAACATTGCCTCCTATAGCTGTCCAGGCCTAACTCTGCTCCCCTTGCATGCCTTTGCATTGCTATGGCTGCTAAGACTTCACAGGCCTCCCCATTCCCCTTCCCTTGCTCTGCCCCCAGCCCTCATACTGGGTGCTGGTTGTCCCCAAAAATGTTACCCCAACCCCAAGCCATGATCCCCTTCTGTGGCTGATCCCCTCTTTCCCTTCATTGACCCCTGGTCCCTACCAAAAACTTTTTTTTTTCCTTGGGCCTAATTCTGTCGCTCTGCCCTCCTGGTGTGTGATGTCATGCCACATGGCCAGGCCCTTCGTTACCAGGGTTCTGGCCTGCTCCCACTAGTCCCTGCCTCGTGGCACCCACATGCTTTGTTCTGTCCCCATGAGACTCCCTGTCCAGTATCTCAAACAAAAAAAACCTTAACCCATTGCCATTAGCACGAAAAACCTTCCCCTGCCTCGGAAAATGGTGTGGCTGCTCACTTTTGGCCTGCTCCCTTGGCGTGTGATGTCACGCCACATGGCCGCTCATCACCTCCCCGCTAGGCCTTGTCATAGGCCTGACCTAGCCCCGCTGGCTCAGCAGAGCATTCCCTTTCCCCTTCTGAAGCACTCTGCAGTGCTTTACTGCCCCTTTATTAGTGCTAGTCCTCATTCTGTCCAGGCTTTCCACATGTGTAGGACCTTTCAGGCCACATGGCTCTCAATGCACCGCTCTGTTGGGGCACTGAGACTGTTGCTGGCTCCCAAATCACCTCCTCAGTGGGGGAAGCCAGAAGATCCCAAGATAAACAGGGGGGTGGTGTAAAAAATTCCTTCCTAAGACCACGGGAGGTAGCAGTGAGGTTGGGGGAGGGAGGGTCAGTTTCTAAGCCACAAAGTCAAGCTGTGTGTGAGCTCTTGGAGGCTGCTCAGCCCCATACTGCATGCTTCAAGGAGAGATTCTCCCTGGCTTTTGCCACTCTGGGACTCATTCAGGGAAAAAAAATGGTACAAAAGGGGGTTCTGTTATAGGGAGTGAGTGATGCTCCGTCATGCCTGCAGACCAGCGGGCTCACTCCAATTAACTTCCTTTGTCCAAAAACTCTCTGAAATCCCCAACAGTTCTGAATTAAGAGTCTCCCAACACTGCAAGGCTTCAAAACACATCCTGCTCCCATCGCCTAGCACCAGCTCCACTCCACCATTCATTAAAAGGCCCCATGGGGTCCTTAGTCAAACAGCTTCTTGCACAATTGGGTTTCAACACAAATAAACACAGCTTTTAAACTGAACGGCCCTTCCCCTGGCCCCACGCGCTTGCAACAAGCCTAGAGCTTCCCCCATCAGCTGCCTTCTGCCCAAAAGCCCTTGTAGCTGTGCTTCTGCAGTTTTCACCATCTGTTGCACTGGCGATGTCCTACAGGCTCAGCCCCCTGCCTGCAGCTCTGCCTCGCTACTTCTCAACAAGCTTTTATCACTGCTCTAGGGAACATGCTCAAACTATGCCTCTACAATGAAATTCAGCCACTTACAATGAAATTCAACCTTTTGCTGCCAGCTTCCTCTGCTCCACAACCCTACTATTTAAAATCATTGCAGTACTGTAGTTCTCACTTCTGCTTCCACCAAGATCGTTATTTATCTCTGAAATATGCAAACTACATTAAACTATGCCTCTTTCTCACATTACCAACTATTCAGCTTCTCAGAAACTTTCTAGCTATTGTGATTAATATATATATTATTGTGTGGTATATATGTCTATTATATATATATTCTTTCCTTTTTTCCTTTTTTTCTTTAAACAAACGTCCTCTTCCATATTATTTTGTTTCTTACCTCTTTATCTTAGTGCACAAACCTTCCAATTAATCTGCCAATCCGATGTGCTGCAGTTCCAATTTCATCAAAACTCCAGCAAAAGTGGCTGAACCACTTCTGTGCTGCCCCTTATGTACCTCCATTTGCCCCTCCCCTTCCTGTTGCTTGCCCCATTGTTCTATCCCCTGGCCCTTCCCTTCCTTCCCCCCCCTCTCCTTCTGAGCACACCAACTTGATGGAAAGGGAAGGGGTGCACCAGGACAACCTGGTCTGACCCTTAAAGGGCAAACTCCATTGTCAAAGCATGATCTGATAATCTAATATTACTTGTGTTATATGCATCAATAAACTTTTTCTCCACCCTTGTGCCCCCCTTTCCCTAAACCAAACAAAATAGCTGAGCCAGCTCATCAGTCTGGTAGGAGAAACACTGCTCTGCTGACTCCTTCACTGGTCGACTTCTTGGCTTGTGTCACTCCTGTGGTTGCCACGCATAAAACATACGTAAGAGCATATGTGCATATAAACTGTGTATAGTATATACTAGATTCATGTGATTATTTTTTTATTAACCCCTGGCTTATGGGTTACTTAATATATCTTCTTTTTTTTTTTGTATTATTTCAACCAGAGTTTGGTGTAGATGTCCCTCCAGGATCCTCTGCCAGTATGTTTCTGATTACTCTTTCTGCCCATCTTGGAGATGAGAAAATCTTTATTCTCTCTTGCAATGTGACTTTCAATTTTTCAGGTGGAAACATCGTGAACCTAATTCCATACTGGACTAGTAGCACTTTTGCCAAATCAAATGCTTTTGTTTTCTCCAAAACCTCTAGTGGCACATCTGGGTACACTTTCATGTTAATGTTGCCCATATTCAAAACCCTTTCAATTCTGGCATTTTTAAGAATCTCTTCTTTGTCCTGGAAATGGTGTGGTTTTATGTAGACAAACCTTGGTAGCTTGCCTTTGTAGTTAGGGTTGTTGGCCTCCCTATGTGCTCTGTCTAATTCCACTTTTTGGTTGGGGTATTTTCATCCTATCACTTCTGTTACAACCTTTTAAACAAATTTCAAGGGTTTGGATTCCTCTAGATCCTCTGGGATGCCTCCTAGTGTCAAGTTGTCCCATCTTGCCCTAGTTTCTAATTCATCAATTTTCAGTTTTAATATTTTCAGTTCTTTAGTGTGTGTTTCAATTGTTATTTGCATCGGTTTTATTTTTTCTTTGGTTATATTTTGCCTTCTTCCAATTCATCTCTTCTTTTTACTAACATATCCATTTTTTTGAGAGGATCAATATTGATTCATTTGACCATGTAATTGATAGCTTCATGTTTGTAAATCCTTGTCTCACTTCATTTACTAAAGTCTCCTGTATTGATTCCTGATTTTCTGCCATCTTTTGCCTTTGCTGTCATTGTCATTTATACCATTCATTACTTCTTCCAGCTCTGTCTCTTCTATGTTTGATCTTTGTGCTATCTTTATGTCTGGTGTCTTTTTTTGGTCTGTTGATGTTTTATTTTCTTCTGGTGAGCTGCTACTGGTGGATGCAGTCTGCTTTTCTTTCTGATTATCGCCCACTCTCATTTGTGTTTTGCCAGCTGGTGCAGTGGCTTCAATAGTTCTTCCTGCCTGGATCTCAGAGACATCCATTTTACTTTTCTTTTTTTCCCCACTCTTTTTAATTTTGGTGCTGAGCTCTGTTTATCCTGCTGTTGTTCCAATGTGTTGCTATTCCTATTCCTTTTATTGTCTTCAGTCCTCAACTCTTTACTAACATCCTTAACCTTCTCCGTGTTAGTGTTGTCTACTGTTATTATGGTAACCTGCTTGTCTTTTTGTCAGCTTTTCTCTGTTACCATCCAATGAAGGATTTTATTTTTGAACAAAGTTTTTATCAATGCATATCAGATTTCCGAAGCTGTTGGATTTTTTTTTAGCTCAGTGTTATATTTTTTCCTTTGTTTATTTGGCATATTTTTCTTCCCCATTGGGTTTTAAGATTGCACTTTTCTCCTGCTCTCCCACTGTCTGTCATTGAGGATTCCAGCCCTGTTCACAGTTTCTTTTTTGGTAAGTTTACCTTTGTTGTCCCTTCATATGTTTTAAAGAAAATGTTCAGTCACACTTTATTTTAAATTTCCTTAACTACACTGGAACTACTGTATAACTATGCTGTAACTGCACTGTAACTACCGTGAAGTTGTTAGCTAGTTTCACATTTACATGTTGTGTAGTTACACACAATTTGCATAAAGTAACTGCACTGTAACTACTATGTAGTTGTTACCTAGTTTCATATTTGCTTGTTGTGTAGTTATGCAACCTGCATACATGTGCAACTACTACTGTCTCCCTTTTGGCACAAATCATTTCATTCTGACAAGTGTAACTACACATGTAATAGCTATTGCAAAGTGTACTAGAAAATCTATTGTGCAACTAGCACTCTATATCTTCTGGCATTATGTTATTTGTTCATATAAGGGCAACTATACATGTAACAGCTATTGCAAATTGTAACAGCAAATCTATTATGTAACTTCTATGTTACTACTTTTGGCATTATTAAATCTGTTCTTACAAGTGTAACTAGATATAAATGCAGGTTTTATGCACTGTTTCAACTGCCTATGTTTATCTGACATTTATTTAAAAGGTAATCACACAGAAAAATGTTAAAGTGTAATCAGAATGGTAACTAAAATATGAATACATATGAGACATAAGGCAATTCTAGTGGGGGTTAGGAAGAAGTAAGCTGTTGATTAACTAGAATCTGCAGCTTATCCATCAGGTAGGGAAATGGGCAGACTGGGTTGGCCAAATGGTCCTTATCTGCCATCAAATTCTATGTTTCTATACAATGCAACTTTAGTCTGCTACAGTAAATTGTGCTGACTGGCAACTCTTTAGATGATGTTCTATGTCTGTATTCCAGTTTTTCATGAAGTTACAGGTTAGTAAACATGTAGTCTAATATTGTGAATTGATATGTAACTGTACACAAACATTTTTCATTCACATAATTACTAATTGGCACTATAACAATATTGTGGCTAAGAAATAATGGTACTGCTTTCACAGTTAATGCCTAGGTAACATGTATGTGCAGTTGCACTCATTTATATTTACCAAATGTCAGTACTGTACCTGTGATGTAAGTTCTCATTCAGAAATCAAGTCCCTCATGAACTTACTGCTTACTAGACATGCAATCTAATATTGGACCCTATTCACATAGGTGAAAGAGAATGTGTCAAATGTGCATTCCCAGGGCTGGTTATCAATAGCAGCTATCCAATCAGATGGGCTGACCAGGAGCAGACTGTGTCCTGCACTGTGTGTGGAGTGGGGAATTGTGTGTTATGGGTGGTCTTCCCATTACTGCTGTTTTCCAGGAAGGGGACCTACTGGTCTGCCTGTGTTTACTGCCTTGCCCCCAGCCCTCATGGTATAATCAGAGGGCTGGGGTAGATTGATGTGAAGGATGGTGCTATGGCAGCCACACCATTCAGCCAGTGGGAAGGGCATGTAATGGCTAAGGAAGGGTCCCTGTCTGTGTATCTGGTGCCACCAACCACCATTCCACACAGCAGATTGGTGATAAAGCATGGTATATAGCCATGTCCCAACCCCAGCCACCCACCTGGGCAGTAGCAGGCCAGGAGTGTGGGTGCAGAAGAGGTATGGGTCAATGCCACAGAAGCAGCACATTTCTTAGTAACTACAGCACTATTATAAGCCTGTATGTAATTATGTAAATGATTTTATTGCATAAGTAAACAATGTAGTTGTATAGCAATTAACAATATTAGAGTGTGTGTTTATTAAGCAGTAAGTTCATGAGAGAATGATTTCTGAAGGAAAACATGAAGAACTACAGCACTGACATTCAATGTAAGTGTATAGTAGTTACACCCTTTTTCTTATGCTTTGTTTTAAGTATCATTTTTTTGCATACTTACTTTGCAAATACATGTTAGTTAGTCATTAACTATGGAAACAATGCTACAGAAGCTGCACATTCCTAACTACAGTACTGTTACATCCATCTTCTTACACTTTAAGTGTCAGTTTCTGTGTACTTCCTTTGTAAGTACATGTTAGTTAGACATTAACTGAGGAAACAATGCCACAGAAGCAGCATGTTACTTAATAACTACAGTACTGTTAAAAGCCAATAAGTAATTATGTAAATTCATGATTTTTTATTGTATAACAATTTACAATATTAGACTGCATGTTTATTTTTAGTTCTTTTTTTTTTTTTTTTGCACAGTATACAAGTGGTGGCCCAGGGATTTAAATCCAGTTCTCCAGGTTTGTAGGTCGCTTTTAACTGCTATGCTACACTGCAGTAAGTTCTTGAGGGAATGATTTCTGAAGAATAATTTTAAGTGTCACTAACTACACTGTAACTACTGTATAACTACACTGTAACAGCACTACTATGTAGTTATTAACTAGTTTCACAATGAGTGCTGTGTGCTTACATAACTTTAAATGTGCTGCTTCAGTGAGATTGACCCACACCTCTTCTGCACCCACATCCCTGTCCTGCTGCTGTCCAGGTGGATGGTTGATGGTGGGGCACGGCTACCCTCAGATGAGAGTCCTAATTCTTCTGTACCTAAGATTAAACTGTCCTATTGTACAATGCTGAAGAGTCATAAGACTGACTGATTGTACATCATGTATATTGCACCCAAACTTTAGTTGCTACTCTATTGTGTTTCAATGGTATTCTTGCAGTTAATTGTACCTAGCTTTACTCAGCATATTCAGTGTACTCTATTTCCTGTACCTTTCTCTATTAATGTAAGTATATTGTCTGTATTACCTATGTACCATCTTTACGGCCTGGGTCATACCTGAAAATGGTCCATTGGATTAGTGCATCTACCTGCAAACAAACAAATAAATACATATGTATATGTGTGTATATATAATATATATAGTACCCCCACCCCACCTGAATCCCAATCAATCAATCAGTTTCATTTATAAAAAGACGCCTTGCTAAAACCAAGGTGCCTGTACAATAAAATACATAAAAATAAATTATTATAAACAAACATATAAATTCCAACATAAAACAATATAATAACAACATAAACTAAAATAACCATAACAAACACTGTGAAAATGGCCATTACTACTCCCTGGCAGTCTAGTGGTATCCCCCACCCACACAGGACTCCCAGCCTACCCAGATCCCCCCATCATTGGTGGGCAGCCATGAAGGCATATGGATGGGCATGCTGCCCGCTGATGATGGGGGGAGCTAGGTGGGATGGGGGTCCTGTGTGGGTGAGGGGTGGGGGTACCACTAGACTGCTAGGGAGTAGTAATGAACATTTCCATGGCAATCAGGGATTCAGGCGGGGAGATGGGTACCACTGGACTATCAGGGATAGTATATTAATTCATTTTCAGTGATTGGAGGGTTGGGATGGGGAGGGGATTAAACTAGACTTCCAGGGATATTACAGATGGCTTCATGTGGTGATCGGTGGTACAGAATGGTGAGGGGTTCTACTGTTGTCCCTGGTACAGAGAACACATGCTGTACAGGGCTCCAGGTGCATTTCACTGGCCAACCCTGCACAACACATTGAAATGGGGCCATAATGACATGCAAATTGCCCCATTTTTACCTTGCATGCATTATGGCTCCATTTGCATATTGGTATCTGAATATCAGGAATTTGCTCACGGAGTATCTATGATGTGCAGGCCCATTTCCTATTCCTGGTATTTAGACCTGTTTGGAGGGTTGCGTCGGTGCATTGTATTTGCACAGCACACATTAGTTGACATTCAGAAGAGATGAGCCATGGCTCATCTCTTTTAAATGTATCCCTTAATTGCTACAGAGCAACTCAGTTGTACTGCACCTGCGCTTGCAACATTGCCAGGTGCACGTCTGAATATCAGGCCCAGAGAGTTGAAAAAGTGCCCAAGACCTGCACTTATATGTAGTTACACTTGTAAGAATAGATTTAATAATGCCAAAAGTAGTAACATAGTAGTTCCACAACAGATTTGCTGTTACAATTTGTAATAGCTATTACATTTGTAGTCATCCTTATACAAACAAATAACATAATGCCAGACAAGATAGAGTGGTAGTTGCCCAATAGATTTTTGTTACACTTTGCAACAGATATTACATGTGTAGTTACACTTGTAAGAATGAAATGATTTGTGCCGAAAGGGAGACAAGAGTAGCTGCACATGTATGCAAGCTGTATAACTACATAACACGTAAATGTGAAACTAGTTAACAACTAAATAGTAGTTATAGTGCAGTTACTGCATAGTTATACAGTAGTTGCAGTGTAGTTATGGACACTTAAAGTGTTACCAAAAGTTTTGCTTGGGGGTTGTTTTATTAGTGGGACCTGATGCTTCCGCTTCTTTTTCCTGGCTGTTTTTATCTGAGTTTTCTAACGTTTTTCCCAGTGCTGCTGTTCTTCTTAGCACTATCCCATGTTCATTTTCAACTATATCTTTTTGCAAAATAGTTTTACTTAGTTTGACAGATTCTTTCACTTCTTTGACTGTTCTAAACTCTTTAGACTTTCCATTTCAGTAAATATATCGTGTGCACATGTTTGTCACTCTTACCTCTGTTTTCCCCTCTTTGTTAACTTTAGACCTGCTGCATACTCGCAGAACTCAGTTCATTTTTCTTATCGCTTGATTTTGATTCAGCATGCAGAGGTGTAATAAATGATTTTCCTTTTTTTAATTTGTCATGCTTTGGTTTTCATTCTAATGTAGTTAGTTGTGTGTGTTCCTGGCTGCAGTGCTGCCTTTCAGCAGACCAGACTTTTGGCCATCTTGGATCCACCAGCAACTTTGGGTCATGTGGAAAATCTGTCTGTTGAGTTACCATTCCCCCAGGTTTAACATTTGTCTGTGGAACATATCTGCCTGCTTGTTCAGCTGCCCAGTCAAGTGTAGGGATGACAGGCTGGCTAGATGTTGTTCTGCCCAAGTTAGCAGTAGAGTGGCTTCCCGGGACATTTGCTTGCTCTTTGTTCTACCCTGCTTGATGGTGTAAGCCATTGTGACCCTGTTGTCTGTTCTTATTCTGATGTGGTGGCCTTGAATCTTTTGTCTAAAATGCAGCAAGGCTAGCCTGCCCTGGTCTCTAACACTTTAATTGGCAATCTGGTCTCTGTTGCTAACCACTTGCATTGTACTGCTGCCCCTGCGGGGACTGCTTCCAATTCTTGTAGTCTTGCATCCATGTCTATTATGGTGACTACCTGCTTGTCCGGGGTTGCTCCTTATGTTAGATTTTCCCCTCATAGTCCACCATCATAGGGACTGTTTCACCTGAGTTGGCAGAATCAGTCTCTTCTTGTAGTACTGCATCAGATGATCCCAATTGTCCAACAGAAACCTTTGAAGGGGTCTAATGTGCAGTGATTGTTCAGTAGTCTAGACTGATGCAGGACATCATGATTCTTAGTAATTGCTTAAAGTCTCATATCATGTAGCATCTGTGGACTAGTACCCTGTTGCAATGGTATATCAGACTGCTTATTCATTCTTCTAATGTCCTTATCTCTCCCTGTGCTGAACATTGCTGATAGATGTTTCAGGTTTGATGCTGGATTGGGGTTGCTCTTTGTTCTGTTGATTATTCACACATGTTGGATCAGTACTTCCTGGGCTCTGTATGCAGCCTGTAGAGCTGCTGTCTTGTACCTGGCTCTTACCAGCCACTAGAAATGTGCAAAATTGTTGAATTTCATTACATGAACTATCTTGTGAATTTCAGCCATTTTGCAGAATTTTTTCTGGAAGCAAAATGTGGAATTTCGCCTGTGGAATGAGAAATTTAGCCCATGAAGCATGAAATTTTGTCTGTGAAATGGTACAAAATTTGCCAGTTGCAGGCCAAATTTTGTAATTTTCAGGCAGAATTGCACATTTCTCAACAGAATTTTGCAACTTCGCACCCTGCAAAATATTTTGCAGAATGGCCAAATTACACAAATTATTTGACGGTAAAATTGTCAGATTTGTGGGAATTTTGCAACATCTCTATCAGCCAGTTGTTTAGATAGATGACATGTATGCCCTCCTTTCTTAGGATGGCCACCAGTACCACCATCACCTTTGTAAACAGTCTGGGGGAGGATGCTAGACTGAACAATAGACACTTGTACTGGAGGTGGAGTTTGATAATGCAAAACCTCAGAAACATTTGGTGTTCAGGCCATATTGGGACGTGGAGGCATGCATCCTTGAGATCTACTGAGGTGTGGATATCTCACATCTTTTTTAGTACTGGAAAGAATATGAAGTATACTCCTGAGAGTTGTTCTTGTTTAGGTACTGACCCAATGGCACCATCCTGAAGTAATCTGCTCGGTACTGCCCTGACTGTGGTGACCTATGTGGAGGTATGTGTGATTACATGTATCTGTTGTTTTTGGGTAGCTGGTTGAACTCTATTGTGTACCCTTTTGAGACTGCTTCCAGCACCCATTTGTCCATTTTTGTCTTGTCCCAGGTTTTGCCAAAGAGCTGCAGCCTTTATCCAACCAGCACCACTGCTTCCTGGGCCTTGTACTCCTCATGCTTCATATTCTTTGTCACTGTAAGATGGACAGCTGTTCCATCTTCCTGTAGCCCATCCTCCTCAGCTTCCATTGTTGGAAAAATGGCCTGTTTTGTTGAAAGAATTTGCGTTAAACACCAGACTTTGTAAGAAAAACATTAAAAAGGACAAAACATCCATGGAACATTCTTTAGCCCATCAAGCATCAAAAAATAATGGTAAATTATTCTTCAGTTACATAAACTCTCTGAAGAAACCACAATGCAAAGTCAGTCCATTGAGCCAAGGTAGCAATTCAATTAGTGACCCAAAGGATATGGCTGCCATATTTAAGCAACACGTCTGCAATATATTTACCAAGCAGAATAATACCTCAGTGCTAGTAGACTCCTCTTCTCATCAGGATATTTATTTTGACCATGGAGAAATTGCCAGTAAACTCGACTCAATTAAAATCTGTTCATCTCCTGGACCAGATTGTATTTCTGGCAACATGATTACAATAATGAAACATGATCTAGTCAAACTGCTTAAAATTATTTTTGACCTCAGTATCAAGAGATATGAGGTACCTGCCGAATTGAGAATAGCCAATGTTATCCCCTTATTTTAAAAAAGGTAAAACAAATTATATAAATAACTATCACCCTATTAGCCTGACCCCTATCTTGGGCAAAGTTATGGATGGTTTAATTAAAGACAGGATTCAGGCTGCAGTATGCAATATTGATATCAACCAACATGGCTTTACAAAACGCAGATCATGTGTGACCAATCTGCTCTGTTTTTATGAAAAATTTTGCTCCTCACTTGACAGTAAAATTCCTTGTGATATCATATTTTTAGACTTCAGTAAAGCTTTTGATTTAGTTACACATTGGGCTATAATTAATAAATTAAACAGGCTTAATATTTCTCCTAGATTCATCACATGTATAACACAATGGCCAGCAAATTGAGTTCAAGTGAGTACAAATTAATGGTCATTATTCAGATTGGGGTCCTGTGACTAGTGTGTACCTCAGGGCTCAGTGCTTGGTCCCTTGATATTTAACATCTTTATTACTGACTTATCATCTCAGCTATGTGGATCGATTGCAAAGTTTGCAGATGACTGCAAAGTAGGTGGGCCTTGTAGTACCCAAAATGATATCTCCTGAATACAGTCAGATCTTAACATCCTCACAACATGGGCATAAAAATGGGGAATAAAATTTAACCTGAACAAATGTGATGGGATGCATTTTGGCCTGCATAACCCTCTCAACAATTATAGCCTGTGTGGAATTATACTTAGTTAAGTAAGCTCTTAAAAGGATTTAGGAATAGTGATTTCTGATTACCTTACTTTTACCAAACATGTGTCTGAGATAATCAGTCGAGCCAACAAAGTATGGTGGGAGATATGTTGTAACATAAAGTCAAATGCTAGATCTGTCATATTATCTTTATACAGATCCTATATCCTACCTCAATTAGATTTTTCATCCCAATTATGGAACCCCTATTTGAAAGGTAACATTGCACACCTAGAAAGAGTACAGAGAAAAGTAACTAAGCATATTGAAACTCTTACCACTTTGACCTATGATGCCAAGTTACATAAATTAATCTCATGTCTCTCAAGAAAAGAAGAATGAGAAGAAACTTAATGATGACATGGGAAATCTTACAGGACAACTCTCTGATGTCTGAAATTAGGTTGGATTTCAAGCAAATTAATGTCAAAACAAGTGACCATCCACTCCAACTGGCTTATCTTAAGTTTAATTCAGTCAAAAGGAGTTATTTGTTCTCACAAAGGGTCAGCAAACCCTGGAACTCTCTGCCTACTGACATAGTAATCAGGAAGTTTAAAACATCTTTTAAAAACAACCCAGATGTTTTTTGACAAACAATGACTCATTTGACTTTTATGGTTAAACCACATGTGCTTCTATGGATCTCAGCCTTCTGCTCCTCTCCCAAACCTTAGTGAACCTAAGTGAACCAGCACACCCATCTTCACGCCATCCATGAATTTGCATAGCCATGCATTACTATTACATTTCATTGATGTTACGAATAGGTTAAATAACAGAGGCCCCAAAACTCACCCCTAAGGCACCCCACTAGTCACACCCACCCATCGTGAGTAGCATCCTCTTATATTTACCCTTTGTTTCCTGTTCTTGAGCCAGGAGCCTATCCAGTTTAGCAAGTTTATATCTATCCCAGCATCGTTAATGTGTTCATTAACTCAGTATGTGAAACTGAGACAAAAGCCTTTTAAAAAGTTTATATAGACCACGTCCACCAAGGCTCCCTGATCAATGGCTTGATTCACAGGCTCAAAGAAGTGCATCAGACCCATGAGGCAAGACCTGTCCTCTCTAAACCCATGTTGCAAAGTATTAACTTGGCTGGTGTTCATCAGAGATCTTATGATTTCTTGTTTTTTTTGGGAAAGTCCTCTTGGATGGCCTCTAACCACATTAGAATGTGTCTTGTGGTGTAGATGGATGCTGTGGATGCCTTAGTTGCCATACATTGCATCTCAAGTGCCTACTTGATGGTGTCTTCTGCTTTTTTATCTGTTGGATCCTTTAAGGCCATGGAGCCCTCCAATGGCAGGACTGTGCATTAGCTAAACAATGCTATTTGTGGATCCACCTTTTGGGGGAAGTGACCAGAATTCCTGTATATCTTCTGGGAGAGGATATCTCCTGTTGAAGGCTGACTTTTCCCTTGTTATGGCTGGGTCTGGTGTGTCTCATTCCTTAAATAGTAAGTATTACAATGCTTTGCATACTGGAAATATGTTGGTGATCTCTTTTTGTTCTCTCATGAGTGGGTCTACTTCTACTCTTTTTGGGATGCTGGCTCCTCAACTTTCAAAGTCTCACATATAATCAATCTATCAATCAATCAAAATCTGTATTTTGAGAGGTGGAACATCATTGAGACAAGCTCAGTTACAAGATGGATCTGGGGCAAAACAATTGCCAACAGGGTTAAGACATAACAGGTTGAGGAAACATACATAACAATTACATAGTAATAATAACAACATAATAACATATAACCATCGCGTGTGACAAGATACTTGCATCACAACATAGCAATAGGTTCAACAGGCGGTAGTGCCATTTAAATGCAATTGCATGGATACAGATATATGGACGTAAGGTAATGAGCAAAGTTTATACGGTAAACATCATTGCAGGAGTCATAGTGAGCAGGGGTGACAGTTCCTCTAGCATCAAAGTGCAAAGAAAATTGAGATGTAAGAGTCCTTTGATAAGTACTGTAGGTATGGCCTGACAAGTGGGGTGGGAAGGGGAGGGGGTATAGAGAGTAGGGAGGGAAGGTCAGATGAGATAGGAGAGGGTTGGACATGATGGCCTAGGGAGGAAGGACTGTTCAAAGGTAGAACACAACAGATGCCACAGGCAATGGTTGGAATTAAAGTCTATTTGAAGCAAAGACAGATCATGATGTTGGGACCTTGATTTGGACAATGACAGAAGGGAGTACTCAAATGATGCCTCAGGCAATGGTTGAGGTTTAAGTCCAGAATTTAAAGTAGTAACAAATCGTGATGTTAAGACCTTGACTTAAAGCAATAACAGACCTCAGAGAAGGTCCTCAGGAACAATGATTTGAAGAGGGAGAACATGATAGGAGAAGCAAGTCTTAAGGTTTTCTGGATGATCTCCTTGAAAGTATCACAGAGACATAGTCAAGCCTCCAAATCCTCCCTATACCACATCGTCTTCCTTGTCTGCATCTTCCTTATCTGAGGACTGCTCATTTTCTGACTTGTCAGGGTAGCCATTCCCTCTTGTTTGGGTCTTCTGGCCTCCATATTATGCCTCAGGCTCTTCTCTCAGCCTCTTGGTCTTTGCCATAGACTCATTGTCCTCCCTAAGTTTATGTATCAGTTCTATCACTAGTGATTGTGAAAAGGTAGATGCTGAATCTTCCAGATGGTCCTCAGCTAATATGCCAGAGGCCATATAGTTCTCCTGCAGGTCAGAGTTGAGTAGAAAGATGGAGCACAAGTATCCAGATTGGCTGGACAGCAGAAGGTTAGGGCATTTCTTGCATATTTTCTTTTTGTGGCCCATCCCAGAGAAGGTGATGAAAACCTGTTGATCTGAGATGAGAAAATTGGATCAGTGTCTTAGCACTAACTGATATGATGTACAAAAAGGACACTCATGATGGAGGGGGAGTGACAGATGAGGGAAGGTAGCACATGGAACTGAGCCCAAAGGGAAGAGGTTAACCTGCATAGTGCCGTCCCCTGATATCTGCCATAGCCGACTCCCAAAGTTAACACCACCAAAACTCTTCACTAACACAGCATTACGATCAGATACATTGAAAAACACTAATATACTCCCCAGTGTTGTATTAACTATAAAACTCAATACCAGGCGCAGAATGGCTAAAAACTAAGTACTGAGTATGAAAAAAAAAACATGTGGCAACATCAATCAATCTTGCAGCCCAAAATGGCTGCTGTATGTGTCCTCTCAAAAAGGCAAACTAAATCTATCTATCTATCTATCTATCTATCTATCTATCTATCTATCTATCTATCTATCTATCTATCAATCTATATCTATAAATATATATATATATCTATATATTATGGGGGAGCGGACACGTCCCTATACTTAGGGTTATGAAGCCACTTCTATGTTAAACTTGAAATTTTGCATGTTAATAATTGTGGACCCATTGAAAGGATTTGCATGACATTTGGTATGTACGGTGGGGCATGGTAGATCTTTTGATCTGCCACATTTTGTTTCATTCAGACTTATGGTTTTTGCGCACCAAAATGCTGAAAATGCACTTTTTGCCAGTTATGTGGGCAGTTTTTCTGATATTGTCCATGGTGCTGCATCGCCATTGTGCAGTATGCTGCTCTGCAACTTGGCTCATCTAAAAGAGCTTGGATTAAGGAACATGCTACTTTTCATTTGGTGAAAAAATATTAATCCTTTCAAAAGTTATTAAAGTTCCCATTATAAGTCTTTTTGAAATTCAATTTATTTTGATTTTCATTATTAACCAAACACATAGGTATATTAACAAGGAGAGCAGAACTGATCATTTCAACTAACTACACCCAGCCCCACTCCCTCCTCCCTATACCCTCCCAGGAGTGTGTCAATAGTTGAAATTAAATAATAAAGAAAGGAATGATACATTGGCATTATCAATAAGACAGTACAAATGAAGAGTTACTACTACAGTTTATCTTAATGTAGGTATAGGGCATATAGTTTACCCCACTTTCTATCAAAAGACCTGAGTTTATTATTAGAACTTGCTATGAGACGTTCAGTTCGTAAACAAACAGAGAGCTCGTTTAGCCATTCATTGTAAGAAATTGTAAGCTGGTTCATCCAATGGTGCAAGACTAATTTCTTGACAACTGTTGAAATTAAGGCCATGTGATATCTTCTTTCTTTAATGCTGATGTTGTCGTAAACACCTAGGATACAAACTTCAATGTTAAAGAGACCTGCTAGGCCTAACAGGGGGTCCAACTTTGACTGAATTGTCTGCCATAAAGGGGACACTTTCTCACAATGCCATAGAATGTGTAAAATATTCCCCTCCAACTTGCCACATCTAGAGCATAATGAGGAGGGCAGATGTCCAATCTTAATTGTTTGACAGGAGTATAATACATATCATTGAGAATATGATATTGTGTGAGTTTAAGTCTGTCCTGGGGAATGTAGGTGTATAAATCTTTCCAAATCTTTGTCCAGTTTAATGTCATGTCAGGTACTAGGGACTCCCAAACTTTAGAGCCCAAAAGTGGTTCAGGATGTACCAAAGACAGAAAATAGGAGTATAGTAAGGAAACTCAATGCAATTTGTCTACTATATCCTTTAATGGAAGATCTTGAAGATGTGCACTTGGGTTATATTAAATTTCCGGATAATGTCGGGGGAGCTAAGAAGAGAGTCAGAGGAGTACAGTTGAGCCACTGCAGTTTCTCTTAATTGGGGCAACCAGCCCGATGTTAAACAGGTGCCATCAATCCTAATATTTGGACTGAGGATGAATCCTCTCGGCTTGGTTACAACTTCCTCCAGATGATGTCATCTCTGGGCTTTGCGCAGGAAGTTTCTTCTGTGGCCCATCAGGGTGGCCACATGTTGGATTTGGTGTTCTCACTGGTGCTTGAGATAGATAGTCTCAGCATTGATAGGGTCTTTTGGTCCAATCATTGCATGGTGAAGTTCCGGTTCGGTGCCCCCTCGGTAGCCCTCCCCCTGCAGAGATGGTCAGTTATCACCCTTTGAGGGGGTCGACCCCTGAGGGTTTTTTGGTGGTGACTGACTTATCTAGCATGGACAGTGCATGCGTTGGGGGTGTGTGCACTGCAGTGGATGCCTATAACAAGGCACTTTCTGGTGCACTCAACTCCCTCACACCAGTCCATGTATGACCCAGGTCTTCTTACTTGAGGTCCCCTTGGTATGATGGGGAGCTCAAGGTGATGAAGACCTTGGGTCAGAGATTAGAGCACTGCTGGTGGAAGTCCAGCCTGGAGGTGGACAAACTGGCCCTGTGTGCGTACTATTGTGCATATCAGGGGGCAATCAACCATAAGAAGGCAGAATTCCTGTCCAGGGAGATTGCTGCAGGGAGGAACCGACCAACTGTGCTCTTTCAGACTGTGGACAGGCTTCTTCATCCTTCCTGTCTACAGCTGAAAGTAGCTTTTTCAAGTGCATTTATGCGAGGAGTTGCTCAGTTCTTCTGGGACAGGGTGTCTGCCATCAGGCAGAAGGTTCCGCCAGTGAACCAGAATCTGACTGACAGTGGTCACCATGGGCAACCAGAGAGCACTCCGCCTGACTGGGGTGAGTTTAGACCAGTGGAGGTGGCTGAGGTCAGTCAGATTGCTTCCAAGCTGTGGCACACCTTTTGTGAACTGGACCTGGTGCCAACTCGTTTCTTAATGAGATGTGTTGACTCCATCGGCCCGGTGTTTGCCTCGATTGTCCAGTGTTCCCTGTCAGAGGGGGTCTTCCCTGATGTCTTGAAGGAGGCAGTGGTGAGACCCCTTCTGAAAAAAACATCGTTGGACCCTGACGTCAAGGCAAATTACCGTCCTGTCTCCAATCTCCCATTTTTGGGTAAGATTGTTGAGAAGGTGGTGGTGCTTCAGCTTGAGGAGCATCTCGTGGCCTATGATTTGTATGAGCTGCTCCAGTCTGGGTTTCATGCGAGGCATAGCACAGAAACTGCACTAGTTCAGGTGCATAATGACCTCCTTATGGCTATAGATCAAGGGGAAGGGACAATTCTTGTTCTCCAAGACCTCTCTTCAACATTTGACACGGTGGACCGTCGAATGTTACTTGACTGCCTAAGGGAATTCTGTGGACTTGCCGGCACTGTTATCTGCTGGTTTGAGTCTTTTTTATCTAACAGGAGGCAGAGGGTAGTGATGGGGAATTTCTCCTCCTCCTCCCCTGTCAACCTGTTGTGCGGAGTCACTGATGTTGTTTGCCGTGTACATGCTACCCTTGGGAGAGATTATTAGGAAGTACAATCTGGGTTTTCATTGCTATGCTGATGATATCCAGCTGGACCTTTCCTTTGCCCCTGGAACATCTTGTGCAGTAGAAGTGCTTAACAGCTGCCTAGCTAAAATCAATGACTGGATGGCTTCCAGTTGGTTGCGACTGAACCCCAGTAAGATGGAGGTACTGGTGGTGGAGTTGAACAGAGGGCATGATAGGTTGGCCTCTGATGCAGAGACAGGACTTTGTCTTGGCTCTGTACCATTTAAGGCCTCCTCTAGGGTGCGTGATCTTGGTGTTATTCTTGACAGCGGTTTGACACTTGAGTTTCAGGTGGCATCCGTTGTCTGTACCAGCTTCTACCATCTGAGGAATATCGCAGGATAAAGCCCCTAGTTCCGCCACTGGACCTCTCCACATTGGTGGATGCCTTCGTGATGTCCAGGCTTGACTACTGTAATGCATTCTATCTTGGGGTCTCTGGGGGTACCCTGCACTGACTGCAGCTGGTGCAGAATGCAGCAGCAAGGCTGTTGACAGGACAGTCTAAATATTGTCATATGCGATTGCTGCGTCAACTGCACTGGCTGCCGGTTAGGTGGAGGGTCCTCTTTAAGCTGGGTTTGCTCACCTTTATGGCCCTACACAGCCTGGGCCCTGGCTACCTGAAGGACCTTCTTGCACCTGCTGTCTCGGTCCACTCCCTCCACTCCTTCTCTAGGGGCCTCCTAGTGATTCTCAGGACAAGGCTAAGAACTGCTGGTGACAGAGCATTTAGTGTTGCCGCCCCCATCCTGTGGAATTCACTGCCTTTGGTTGTTAGGGAGGCCCCATCTGTGAAGGTTTTTAAGGCCCACCTCAAGGCCTTTTTGTATAATCAGGCCTTCTCGGACTATGCTTTATAGTTCCTTACCTGTCTTTTTAATAAAGATAAATCTGTTGCTAACTAGTTTTAGAGACTTTAAATGCAGCTGAAGTTGAGGGTAGTTAATCATATAGCAAATTCTGTTTTTACTTGTCCAGAGTATTGTATTTAATTGATTATTATTGTGATATGTTGTACTTATTGATTGATGTATGGTGCCCAGAGCCTCCGGGATGGGCGTCTTTTTAAATAAAATGTGCCTTGCCTTGCATAATATTTGGGTTGAGGATGATTGGTTGGGAGGGGTCCTTCTGAGGACAAATCTTAAGAAAGGAGCAGAGTTGAGAGAATACTCTAGATGAGGTACCTCTGGGTGAGTTTTTAAAAGGTTCTAGTAGACACTTCCAAGGTAAATAGAAAATAAGGGGAGCAGATAAGTTATGTGAGTGAAGGAGTTGTTTTTCTAGTTGCCTCCATGCAGGGAGATATTCACTGTCCATGTTTATCAGCCATTGCCCAATTTTAGTAAAGTGACTGGCCCAATAGTACAATAGGAAATTTGGAAGACAGAGACCGCCCGAGTCTTTGGGGAGGCTCAGTTTAAAGTAGGCACTTCTAGGATGTTTGTCCAACCAAATGAATTGGCTATAAGGGAATGGATATGGCAGAAAAAGGTCAGAAGCAGCCAGATATTCAACATGCTTAGAGGATAAAAAAGCCTGGGAAGAACATTCATTTTGACAATATTTATTTTCTCCCATAGGGAGATTGGGAGAGATTCCCATCTCTTAAGATCTTGTTGTATAGTGGACAATAAGTTATCTAGATTTAGTTTTTTGGTAAGAGAGGAATTCATTGTTAACATGATCCCCAGGTATTTGAGTGAGTGGGAGGTCCATTTCATGCCAAAAGAAGAAAAGTCTGCTTTATGATTATAGTGGTTAAGAGGAAAAATGTTGGTTTTAGATAAATTTAATTTATAGTTAAAAAGATGACTGAATTGGGAAATAACATCAAGAGCATTCTTCAGTGAAGTTGTAGGTTGCTTCAAGTGTAAAATAATATTTGCATACACTGATGGTGTAAGGCTAGAATTTAATACCTGAATACCTTGAATCTGAGGGGATAATTTGATGTGTCTAATACAGGGGTTCTCAAATGGTGAGGCCAGCCTCCCTTGGGGAGGCCCCAACCTGTTCCAGGGGAGGCTCAAGCAAGTCTAAAAAAAGGACTGTATTTAAATTTTGAATTTTATATATTTTGTGTGAAGAGATGAAGCAAACTGAAAGAGGATAAAAGCAGGTGAATTTTATGTAATTATTTACTAACAGTTGACAAGGGAAGTTGAATGAGCTAAGGCTCATTTCAGGTGTTCCCGGAGAAGAGTAGGGAGTGAATACATTTCAAACGGTAACTGCAAAACAATCAAGAAATACACAATGTACAATAGTGTAAGCAAATATGAACAATAAACTGAGTGATGGTAATTGATCAATTTGTAGACTGATGGCAGAACAACCCAAATATAAGTGTTGCGCATAGAAGTGCTGAGAGCAACAGCAGGAAGGAGCAAAGTAATACCCAAGAAGTTGCTTAGGAGCAAGAAAGGAGCAGGAGAGGCAAAGTATGTAGGAAGGTTATTTCATATAGAGAGGAAACAGAGAAAGTAGTCTGACCCATGAAGGTACTGCAACAAGGGGTAACAATGGTTCAAGAATGAAAACAATGGAGTAAGTAGGCTGGCCTGTTGTGGGGGAGTTACAATAAGCTGAATAATAATATTTATTTTATTTGTTATTCAGATAACACCTTTGAGTACAGGAGCACTTTTTCAAAGGTTCCATGTCAGTATAAGACAAAGAACTGATGTGAGCCAAGTACTCAAAGGGGTTTCAGTTTATTCATGGTGTACTACGCAAAGTACAGTATGTTATTTTTCTTTGGGGGGGACCCAAGATTATTTCAGTTTTTGGGAGAGGCTCAAAATCCTTTCCATGGATTTGGGGACACTCACTGTGACAAAGTCTGAGAACTATTGGTCTAATAAATGGTTCTAGGTATAGGTTAAAGAGAAAAGGTGAAAGGGGACAACCTTGCCTAGTGCCAATAAAAAGAGGAAAGCAGGAAGAAAAAACTCCATTACAATATATCTTGGCAGTAGGGGAATAGTATATGTTTGAATCCAATGTATAAAGCTAGAGGGAAAGCCCATTTTTCAAAGAGTTGACCAGAGAAAGTCCCAGTCAACTCTGTTGAAAGCTTTTTCAGTGTCTAATGAGATGAGAGCCACGGGAGAAGAAGGAGAGTGGACAGCCTTAAAGATATGATCTAGTTTCCGAATATGATCTGCTGAGGATCTTTCAGGTACAAAACCTTCCTGTTCAGGACTCAACAGGAGCATCCAGACTCTTCTGATGCAGATGGAGAGGATTTTTGTGAACATTTTTGTATTGCAGTTTAGAAGGGAAATGGGACGATAACTAGAGGGTTGTGTTTCTGGTCTGCCTGGTTTAAGAATAAAAACCATAGTGGCTTCAAAAAGTGATGGGTGCATTGTATCAGCAGTAATTATATATTCATAGAGCCTCAGTAATAAAGGGGACAATTCTTGGAGAAGATTTTATAAAAATTAGATGGAAAGCCATCCAGGCCTGGTGCCTTGTCAAGAGCCAAGTTATTAATATCCCCATTTACTTCAGTTAGGAAATAAGAGATGATATTCCAGGAGACATGGGAGATGAGCAGAATCTAGATAAGATTCAACATCTTGGGCATCTTTAGGGGAAGGGTTTTTGCCATCTAGATTATGATAGTAGTTTTCAAAAATGAAAGCAATGTCACAGGATGAAGTTTTGATAGAACCATCAGGAGTAGTGATCGAGGGGATCAGTATGGAGCTTTCAAGTTTCCGAAAGTGGAGAGCTAGGAGTCTGCTAGCTTTTTCTCACTGATCCACATATTTGAAGGGCATCTTCAGAAGAGAGTATTCAGCTTTTTCTCTGAGAATATCTGCATTCTTGTTACGCAGTAAGAGTAGGGCATCCAAAGAGGCAGGTGAAGTGGAGGAAGTTCCCATTATAAGTCTATGGGAAAATTGATATAGTTATTTTGTGAAAGAAGAATTGGATTTTGGCCATCTGGCCCCTTCTCACTATCAAAGAATTTGCAGGAGCTGGCCCCTAGGTGCAACCGTTGGATTTCTGTTTGTGATGCCGGTGACCCGGGTTCAGGAATGGACTCAGGTCACTGGATGGCCGGCTGGGGAGAAGGAAAGGAGCATCCCAGGATGGCCCGTCTTCTCCGGGGTGGAATGCGGGGTTGCATCTCGGTGCCTGCTGGCCCCTGGTGGAGGCTGGGAGTACAGCATGGATACCTGAGATGAAATTGATGGGGGAGTGGCAGATGTTGGCATACACCATGACGTCAGTGGCACACCACTCCCTGGGGAGAAAACCAGGAAACTGCCCTGGTTGACCGGATGATGATCCCCCCAGTCCCCCGCTGCCACCAGGCCTCAACAACTGGCACTACCTCAGTGGCACCCCTGGGTCAAAATAAGATGCATGGTAATCTGGCAAAGGGATATGCTGGGTTACCCTGAGGTGGGGTCACGATGTGAGGTGAGTGGCTGGTGAAGAGGGAGAGTGAGCAGACAGGAGACATTGGAGGACCTGAAGGAGTGGCTGACCAGGGGTAGGAGGAGGCTGGATAAAAAAAAAAGAAAGAATTTGCAGGCTCACAATTAAAGAATCTTTGATCATGAAGAATTCTTTGAGCGCTATGGCCACCATCTTGTTTTCAGTTTGTGGTTGGAAAAATTCAAATATCCCAGCTCAGGGTGGACTTCTGTGTTGGGTTTTACTCAGGGGTCTTCTCTCTATTGAGTCATGCCTGTGGCTTCTTTTAAATTGTTCAAAAAAATGATTTTTTTTCAGTTTTGAATTCTTTGATCGCAGCTCTCTAATGATCTTTGATCATGAGCCTGCAAATTGTTTAAGCACGAGATTCTTTGATCGTGAGGGCACGACTAGATGGCCAGATTAAAAAATAAATTTTCTCAGCTCAGGGGTGACTTATTAAGCCAAAGGAGGATGGGTTTTGCTCCGGGGGCTTCGTTCTATTGAGTCATGGCTGTGGTTTCATGTATTTTTGTGTAATTCTTGGGTTTTATCATTTTTTATTCTTTGATCGTGAGCCAGCAAATTATTTGCTCGCGAGCCTGCAAATTCTTTGATGGCGAGATTCTTTGACTGTAATCTTTGATTGCAAGGGCACGACTTGATGGCCAGGTGAAAAAATACATTTTCTCAGCTCAGGGGTGACTTATAAAGTCAAACCAGGATGGATTTTGCTCAGGGGGCTTCGTTCTATTGAGTCATGGCTGTGGTTTCATGTATTTTTGTGTAAAACTCGAGTTTTAAAATTTTTTATTCTTTGATCACTAGACTGCAAATTCTTTGCTTGAGAGCCTGCAAATTCTTTGATGGCGAGATTCTTTGATCATGATCTTTGATTGCAAGAGAGGGACTAGATGGCCAGATTTGGAGGGACCAGATAGCCCAATTTAAAAAAAATTTAAAATTAAATATCTCGGAAATGGTTTGGTCTTTTAATTTGAAATTTGGAGGGTGTTGATGGGATGTCCTGTAGATGTGAATAATGGTGTTTAGGTGTTGGACAATACATTTTTTGGGGAGATATTGTGTGGCGCAGTTTACATTTTGCGGTCAGTGTTTTCCATTGTGGTAGTGGCTTGAAATTTATTGGATAGCTAGCCTTACTGCTTTGGAAGCACTTTTCAGTCATTAGGTGTGTGAAATGTAAACAGGTGTGGAATTCTGCCACTCTGATGAATGAAAATCTCAAACTTTCAAGTGTTATATCTTGGAAACGGTTTGGTCTTTTAAATTGAAATTTGGAGAGTGTTGAGGGGATGTCTTGTACATGTGAATTATGGTATTTAGGTGTTGGAAAATTAATTTGCTGCAGAGATATTGCATGACACACTTTATGTTTTGCTTATAGCATTTTGTTTTGTGGTAGTGGCTTCACATTTATAGGGTATCGAGCCTTACTGCTATGGAAGTAATTTTCAATGGTTAGGTCTCTGACATGTAAACAGATGTGTAATTATGCCACTCTGATGAATGATGCTTTGTTTTGTTTCAAGGTGGTGGGAGCATGGGCCCCCCACCCTTATGCGTGCCCACAAATACATATTATATTCAGTACTGGCACTGTTATGTTAGGCAGAAATTTGCAAATTGGTGGGAGCGCAGGGCCAGAAAAGGTTAAAACACAAAAAGTAAGGAAATGAGACCTTTAGGGTTTCCCCTCTCATGTCCCCCCCTCCTCCCAAGATTGACAGACGACGTGGTGTGTCATTGGAGTTGTTAGGCCTAAATGTCATCCCATTCTTCTTTACTGTGGCTTGTGAATATGATTATACATGGAATGGGTGACATTTTAGGCCTCACAACCCCCAATGACACACCCCGCCATCTGTCAATCTCGGGAGGAGGGGGGTACACGAGGGGGAAGGGGGCAACCCTAATGGTCTCATTTCCTTGCTTTTTGTGTTTTAACCCTAAATGATGCATTAACAATGTTTTTTTGCATAGAATATATATATATATATATATATATATATATATATATATAGCTTCACCAATATGACAGCCACCAGGTGGCTCCCTTCCATTGCACCACCAAGTAAGGAATTAGGATATGTAGCCCAAGCAATTATGCACATAGCCCCCAGCAGACCCAGTTATAAATGATAATTGGCCTTCTCTAATGAGCATCTTTTTGCCAGATTCTGCAGATGAGCATGGAAATGTCCTGTCCTAGTATGATTGCTGATATCTGCGGAACCAGGATATCTGAGCACCATCCCTGCAAGCCGGTCTGTTTGGGTGAGAGCAGTAGATGGCAGTGCAAGTCCCTGGTAAGATGGCCACTGAGATCTGAAATCTCAAGAGATCTCAGCACCACATGCAACCACTCCATAGGAATAAACTGAGTCCCAGGTATGATGGCTGCAGACTCTGGCAAATCATTATGAGGTTTCAGTGCCATTTTGAAAACTGAGGTGGAAACTACCTTAATCTCATACTGCCCCATTTCAGTAAAGTAATCTGTGCTGCTATTAAATGGAAAAAATTAAAGGCGTGGGTCAGTTGCCCTGCAATAGAGCGATGTGGTCAGGAGAACCTTGCACAGCAAGTTAGAAACATCCTAGTTATAAACAGTCCTAATATCTCAGCATGAGAGTGGAGCTCTGCATGACTCCCATGCTGCATGTGGCAGACTACTTTTCACAGTTACCACAAACACTAAGCTGTAGCTAAAGGATTCTAGCTGGTCAAAGGAAATCTATTGTAGTAGCCATCAGAAAATCCATTAGGGCAGCAATCAGATGGTGGCAAGGAGTTGGAGTAGGGGAGTGGCAGGGCTGCAAACTCCCAAACTGCATCCGCAAAACTCCAACCACCCATCACAGATGGGGACCGCTGAGAGGGAGCTGGAAGGGGGGCCTCTGCTGAAAAAGACCCCAAGATCATCTGTGTGAGCAGAGACATTGAATCAGCTGGGATGTCTGACTGAAGAATCCTGCAACACATGTAACAGGATGTACCACTTCCAAAAAAAGTAGCAGGCAAGAAATCCTTCTACAACAAACAACTACCATTGTCATGTCAAAAATTAGTATCTGAATTACCAGTAACCCTGGGGGGGAGGGCCAGGGTAGGTTAGCAAGCAAGGACAGAACAAAATGCTGACCAGACTGACCAAACCAAGACCCCTCACTGTGAACTCAGAGGGAAGGGGTTTAATCACAATTAGCACACAAAACTAGCAAATATGAGTCAGCTAGCACCCTAGGGTACCCTTCTTTTATAAACATGAGGTTGTAATAAGAAAAAGACAAAAAATGCCAGAAAATGGCTAATGTTTACCCAATTAAGGGTTAACTGGCATGGAACCAACCTTGAATGCAAACAACCTAGCTCAATGCACAAACTGAACTGAGGAATGATTCACAGACAATGGTGGAGACAGCATCAGATTTAGAGTTCTGTTTGTGCATCTGCCTATCAGAGCAATAACCCTATGGTTAAGGCTAGAAGTGCTGTTAAAAGGTGTGATGGATAATATCTAAATTGTTCCTTTTGTTTTTTGGCCCAGTCCTACAGATCTCTTTAATGCCATCCTGTCAAAACAAACCTTACCATTATTTGTGACTTCTGCTTTTCTGATATACTGTACTTATTAAAAATGGTGCTAGGGCAGATTTATGCAAATGGAGACCTTTGTGTCTGTGCTGAATACAGACCAAAAGATTCTTTCAAAGATACCAGCTAATAGGTTGGTGGTAGTTGCTCTGGTGGTCCTTGCTCCCTCACAAACATGTGCAATAACAAAAGGTCTACTTGTGATAATCTCATTGTACTGTGAGAATTGTTTTGAGGAGTGGGAATGGTTAGGTGGCAGGTTTTTCCTTGCTGACCGGGTCTCCCATGGATATTTATTGAATGTGTCAAACCTTTATTAAATGGATTGCTTTATTATATGATAGTTCTATGTTCTTCCTTTGGCAAAGCCTGGTCAAGGTTCTAGTCCTTTGATTCAAGTCAGGTCGAGGGTGCAGCAGGGGTGTCCTCTTAGTCCATTACTATATGTATATATGTCTTCTCACTGGATCCTCTGCTTAAATTGCTCCTGAGTAATGAGACTGTTCAGGGTATACAGCTGTCCCCTAATACTCAAGTAATGATGATCTATGCATTGTATTAGGAAAATTAGATTCAGTTATCTATGTGCAGGAAATTTTACACACTTTCTCATCAGTATCAGGGTCCAGGATTAATTTTAATAAAAGCATTAATGTAGAGATTGGGCATGTTGACAACTCCGAGGATGTGCATGAAATTTCTGGCATTAGTACTGCCCCCGCCCCACTGGTAAAAATATTAGGAGTCTTCATTTGCCAACCTGACTCAGCAATGGTGAATTGGTCTAGCTGAATTAAAAAAAGCAGAGCCTTAACTCCTTCTATGAAGGAATAGACTTCTTTCTAAAAGAAAGAGGATATTTTTAACTAAAACCTTACTCCTTCCTTGTTTTTGGTTTTGTATATAATGTCTCTGTATCCTCTACCAGAATGTTTAGCAGCTAAACATAGAAACATAGAATTTGATGGCAGATAAGGACCACTTGGCCCACCTAGTCTGTCCATTTCCCTACCTAACGGATAAGCTGCAGATCCTAGTTAACCAACTGCCTACTTCCTCCTACCCCTCACTAGAATTGCCTTATGTCTGTCCCATTCACTTTTGAATTCCCCCACTGTTTTTGATTCCATGACCTCACCTCAGGAAGGCTGTTCCACACATCTACAACCCTCTCCATGAGGAAATACGTCCTCACATTACCTCTGAGTCATCCCCTTTCTATCATCAAATTGTGCCCCCTTGTTCTTGCACATCTCTTTTTCTGAAAGATGCTACCCTCTTGCACTTTGTTGATTCCCTTGAGGTACTTGAAAGTTTCTATCATGTCCCCCCCTTCCTCCTTTCCTTGAGGCTATACATATTAAGCCCTTTTAGTCTTTCTTCATATGTCTACTGGTGCAGACCCTGTACCATTTTGGTTGCCCTCCTCTGGACAGCCTCCACCCTGTCTATATCTTTGCGGAGATGGGGTCTCTGGAACTGCATGCAGTACTCCAGATGTGGTCCTACCAACTGTCTGTATAGAGGGACAACAACTTCTTGTTTTCTACTGGCAATGCCTCTCCTTATCCATCCCAATATCCCCATGCCATTCTTACTGCCTTCTCAGATTGCTTGCCCACCTTTAGGTCATCTCATATAACTACCCCCAGGTCCCTTTCCATTTTTGTTGTTGTCAGTATATTACCCCCCATTGTCTACTCTTCCCCTTGGTTTTTGTTTCCCAGGTGCATTACTTTACACTGACCATTCCTCCAACCTTGCCAAGTTCCTTCTCATCCTTTCCACCCCACCTTGTGTATCAACCCTGTTGCAGATCTTTGTGTTATCTGCAAAGAGACATTTTACTTTTCCTTCCAGTCCCTCTGCAATGTCACTTATAAAGACATTAAAAAGGACCGGCCCCAGTTCTGAACCCTGTGGTACCCCACTAGTAATCCCCCTTTCTTCACTGTAGACTCCATTTACTATTACCCTCTGTGCCCTGTTGTCTAGCCAATGTTTTACCCAGGCTACCACCTGTGACCCACTTCCAGGCTGGCTAATTTGTTTATTAATCTTTTGTGTGGGACTGTGTCAAATGCCTTGCTAAAGTCTAGGTAGGCCATGTCCACTGCCCCTCCCTGGTCTACTACTTTGGTCACCCAGTCAAGGAAATTGATTAGATTCATCTGACGTGACCTTCCTGTTGTGAATCCATACTGCCTTTGGTCCTCTGCCCCACTGGCCTCTAGGTACTCAACAGTTCTTTCCTTCAGAAGTGATTCCATCATTTTGCCTACCACTGAGGTCAAACTGGCAGCTTTTTTTAGGTACATTGCTTTGTTTTAATGGCCTTAGGGGGAGCAGGCCAAATCCTATAGAAAGAGAATGGACTTCTAGAAATCGACAAAGTGGTATGGTTTAGATGGTAAACCCAATTTGTTTTTTTATGTATATGTTTCTTTCTTTCAACTTTGCCCCCTTATTAAATGGGGAAGAGATGATATGGCCATCTTTAGTGGAAGAATGGGTTGCCCCATTGCTTCACAACTGAGAGTGTAAAGTCTTTCAAGCTCTAAATAACTCCTTTTCCCTGGTAGTTCTGAAGTATATATATATATATATATATATATATATATATATATATATATATATCAGGGACTTCTTAAAATAAAGAACTGGAAGCTTATGATGGAGATAGCAATAACTTTTCCAGAAAGCTATTATACACCAATATGAAAGTCCGAAATTGTTCAGTAGCAGCAGCATTAAAAGATTGCTTTCTAGAGACTAAAGAATCTGTTTTGGAACAACTGGGCAATAAAAGAATACCATGGCAGGTGTGGTATGTGTTCTGGCTGGGAGTCCATGGTAAAACAACAGTTAAAGCTTTCCATATGCATAAGAAGAAGGATGAAAGCATGTGCCTAAAAGAATCTTATAGTGACAATTTTGAGATACAAGGCACACTTCCTACTTTCCTGACCTTTTACAGTATCTTTTTGAGATGCTCTAACTCATTTGTGGGAAGAACCTCAATTTGCTCATGTTTCCTATCAGAAAGTGATTGTATGATTTTTTTCCGTTTGCTTGGGTGACATATAAGGAAAGCACTTTGCAAATTTGATAGCATGCTATAAATATAACCTTTGGCAAGTACACTGTGCTCTCTCCATGCAGCAAAAATGTATAGCTCTTCATATTGTAGCAAAATTAGTACATACAGCTGTAAAGAAAGTTTATGCATCTGAAGTTAATTGGTTGTTTTTTATAAAACAAAACCAGATTGGTATATGGGGACATAAACTTTGTCATTTTACTATGTGGAAGGTCCCATCCATGTGCGTTAGACTTTTTGTCAAAACCTCTTTTCATGACAGCTTATAACTTGGACATCATGGGTCCTATATACAAAGCTGAGCCTAGGGGCAAAATTAACACAGCCCAGCATGCTAAAATAGCCCAGAACCAAAAGCAAGCTACATTCAAAGGAATAGCGCCGGTGCTAAACCTGCTGAATATAGCGTGCAAAGGAAGCAGGGCAAACAGGGATGGGAGTGCAGAGCTAAAATAGCCCAGGAAATAAGACAGCTCTGAATATATTGACAGAGAAGTGCAAAAGGCAACAGCAGCTCTGTGGACACAGAGGTGGAGTAAGGCAGAGGTGAAGCTGGTGGACAATGTGAGTGATAGCAAAGTAGTGTTGTACAAAAACTGCAAACAACAATGCAGGCCACATACTGCAGAACTGTGCTATGCTGAAGAGAGGTTTGCCCAGGGCTAACCCAATTGCACAATGCTAACATATTAGCATGGTGCAGACAGGTTTGTCTGGTGCAAAAGTTTGCCATATTCAAAGCTCCTATGCAAATTAGCCTACTTAGGTAATCCATGGGCAAACTGTCACATTTGCATCCTATTGTGGGTGGTTTAGCATACATTTCCATGGAGTTTTCCAGGCGCTATTGCATGGAGCACATAGCTCCACCTGTTGGTTGGAGTGGAAGTACAGGCAGGAAGCTGCAGGCCAGGGTGTGCACACAGCAACCCCTGTTGGTCAGAATGGAAGTACAGGCCAAATGCTGAAGGAAATGGGTATTGGCAGGCATATGTAGTGCATACTACTTGCCCAAGCATCACTGCAATCAGGACTATACATAGACATATACATTTACATGCATGTACATAGCTTTGATAAAGTACCACACTGAAATTTTATAAACAAAATGAACAATATAGGAATAGATAATATGCTACTCACATGGATCAATAATTGATTGGAAAACAGAAAACAAATGGTCAGAGATCTAGGCTCTTATTCAGGATCAGGTAGCATTACAAGTGGGGTACCACAGGGCTCGGTCCTGGGGCCACTACTGTTTTCCCCATATATTAGTGATCTCCAGCATGATATAAATAATTGGGTAGTCAAATTTGCTGATGACATCAAGATTGGAGACCGTGTAAGTAATACAGAAGATACTGAAACACTAACATTAGACTTAGAAAAATTTGAATGCTGGTCTATGATAAATAAAATACCACTCAGTGTGGATAAATGTTCATTGATGCATATGGGAAAAAATAATACTAATGCTGAGTATAAACTCAATGGGAAACCTTTAAAATCAGTTAAAATGGAAAGAGACTGTGGAATCAAAATTGATAGTGATTTAAACTTTCAACAACAGTTTACTGATATGACACAAAAGGCCAACTTAACAATCAAAAATATAAAAAAGAACTTTGTGAATAAAAGTAGTGAATCTGTGCTATCATTTTACAAGACATATGTTAGACCACACATAGACTATGGATCTTCATTATGGAATCCATATGGTAGGAAAGAAATTAATAGATTGGAGAGAGTCCAGAGGAGGTAAACCAAAATGATTACTACAATAAAACATTATAGTTATACTGATAGACTAAAAAGCTTGGGCCTGTTTTCATTGGAACAAAGAAGAATGAAAGGAGATCTGCTGTTGTTCTACAAAATAATGAGGGATGTAGAACTGATGGAAGAATTGAACATCATAGTTATGGATAAATTCAAAGGGTTAAGGGGACATCAATGTCAAATTAAAACAGATAAAATAAATAAAAATAACAGATATAACTTTTATCTCAACAGGACAGGAAGGTTATGGAATAGGTTGCCAAATCAGGTGATATCAAGTGCTTCATTGGACATCTTCAAAAAGGAGATAGACCGCCTTATCTTATATAAGGGATTCACCTGGACCTGTTAATGCAGGGAACAGTGGTAATGTGCATTTTACTGCCTTCTTCCATTCTATAACCAGTATAAGTACCAGTATATATATTATACTGGCACGGTCACACCAGTATAGTTAGGGTAAAAGTGTACTTCTATGTTAAAGTTCAAACGTTGAGGGTTAATAACGTTGGAGTTGTTCTATGGATTTGCATGAAATTTGACATGCATAATTTATAGGTGTAGCTGTCTTGACCTGCCAAACTTAATGGGAATTTGTTGAGTGGTTTCTGAGATATAAAATGTTGAATAAACAGAAAAATCCTGATTTGTTGACATTTCTTTGTCATCCTGGATCTCAAAAATGGCTTCATGTTGTTGGCTGAAATTTTCAGGGTAGAAAGCCCTTGGGACACAGATGTCCCTTTTGGAGGTTTGGTGAAGAAATAATAATCTGTTTAGAAGTTATGACATTTTAAATTTTCCAATTTTTTCCTATGGGAAAATTTATGTCAGGCAAGAAAGATACTATCTTTCACACAATATGAGTATCATGTGAAAAATACCAGGTTATGTTCAAACAATAAGACTACTGTGTGAAAAATACCAGCTTCTTTTCACAAAGAATGCTGATTTTTTTGACACAGTTCACAGTCCTGCGATCGATTGAGCTGTGTTGCAGCTGCCATCTAGTTTTGCCACTTAGCGAAGATGTTGAAGTATCAAACATTTTAAACACAGAAAAAACATCCAAAAACAGCTAAAGAGAACCCCTTTAGGTGTATTCTGATTTTTTTGTGTGTTTTAAGCTGGACCCAAAAAGGTTTTTTTTTCCTTGGATGCCAGCTTATACAGAGAATGGCTTGGAGGCTGTTCTTTGTATGAGAAGAGCGGTATTTTCTTGACTTCTGCAGGCCGCAGCTGGAACTGGTCAAGCAAGACCCACTTTGTGTGCACAATACATGTGTACTGGGCATACTGGGAGGCCACCCCAGTGTGCCCAAATGTATTATTTTGTTAAAAAACCTGTGAAAAGAAGAAAACCATCCCTCAAGATTTTTTCTTCAATGCAGAATCCTGCATCAAAATTTTCAGTAATTTAGATGCAGGATCCTGCATCAAAGTACTGTAATGTGCCACACAATGGTTTCCAACATGGGGTGCACAATCCCCATGTCAGCATTGTGCGGACATTATTATAGTTCTGTATGCCCATCCCCACTATTTTGGCTCACTGGGAGCCCACCCCAGTGTGCCCAGACAAATACATTTTTGATTTCCGACATCGGGATGCTTACGTCCGGTGTCAGATGTCTCTCCCCCACCATCTTTCATTGCCAATGGGGTGCCCAATCCCCCTGTTGGCATCAGCCTGTGAAAAGAAGAAAACTGACCCCCCGGGTCTTTTCTTCTGTGCAGAACCCTGTATCAAAATTTTTTATAATTTTGATGCAGGATCCTGCATTTAAGTACTGTAATGTGCTGCACAATGCTTTCTGATACAGGGTTCCCAGTCCCCATGTCAGCATTGTGCACACATTACTATAGTTCTGTATCCCCACTCCCACTATTCTGGCACACAGGGAGCCCACCCCAGTGTGCGCAGATAAATAAATGTTTGATTTCTGACACTAGGATGCCCACTTCCAGTGTCGGATGTTTCTTCTTTCCCTACGGTCTTTTACTGCTGATGGGGGTGCTGAATCCCCATGTCAGCATCATGTATGCCCCACCAACTCAAGTGGCACACTAGGAATCCATCCCAGTATGCCCAAATTGTTTTTTTTTCTTCTTCCTGTGAATGAAGAAAACCATCTCTCAAAGTCTTTTTTAATTTTTTTCACCTGTAATGAAGAAAAAGGGCCGTCTCCCTGTCCCCCTGCACCATCCCAGCCTCCCTCTATGAACCCACCTCCCTGCATCCCCCTCACCCATACTTATCCTCTGGAGGTCAGGGGCCATGATCTTCTCTGGACTGGGACACATCTGCACTCTTCAAATCCAAACTGCAATCTGAGGAATCAAGGTAAGTCGTATAATGGGAGTCAATGGGGTGAAGTTCAACTTATGTTGCTAACTCGGTCAATTTTAGGAATTTTTGAACTAACTTTTCAACATGGAGTTCTTGGAACCCCACCATGTGAACTTGTCACTGTCATTTTGTCTCTCGGTACCAAAAGGTGATTTCACAGTCACTGCACTGAATCACCTTTCAGGACCAATTCATGAAATGACAGTGCCACTGTTCATGAGGTGGGGTCCCAAAAAGCCTATATTGCAAATTTGGTGGACAAATTCCCAAAAATGACTGCATTACAAGTGGCATTGCAGAGTTTCTATGCACGCTCATAACTTTTACAATTTTTAATATTTTCACTTCAGATTTTCAATATTGCCATTTTTTTATACCCCTCCCTATGAACAGTACAGCTGTCATTTTGCACATCCTGCCCAGAATGTGTTTGCACACCTGTGGTGCAGAATGATGCAGTCGCTGTACAAAATCAACTTTTGGAATGGATTAACAATATCTCAGTTGCACCATTCATGAGGGTATGTCCCATAATGCTGATATGGAAAATTTGGTGAAAAAATGCTAAAAGATGACAGTGTTAAGAGCGTGCATTGCGCAGTTTCTACACACACTCATAACATCGCCAATTCTTCCTGTTTTCACTCCAGATTTTTAACATTGCCATTTTCAACACCACCTCATGAACAGTACAGCTGTCATTTTGCAAATCCTACTGAAAATTTTTTTCTGCAACTGTGGTGTAAAAACTGTGTTACTTTTGTGCAGAATTACATTTTGACAGGGATTTGAAAGTTTGTTGTACTGGGTACATGTGGTGAGGTGCTAAGAAGGTCATGTTGAACATATGGGTGAAAATTATTTGAGATGGCAGAGTTATGACTATCTATTGCAATTTTTGCTATGCCTGCTCATAACTTAATGTGTGGGTGTGCAGGAGTCCGAGACCACTGTGTTTCCACAGCTAGATACATATGTGCATCTGTGGAGGGATGGGAGTACAGGGTCCAATGGACCTTTGCTCCCACCATGACATATGGACACTGTTGTACTGTTTGGATGGAGGGGTGGGAGTGCAGTTTCAGACCCTGCACTCCCACCATCACATATGGACACTGTTATGCTATCTGGATGGAGGGATGGGAACGCAGGGTCCAAAGGACCCTGCGCTCTCACTGTGACATATGGTCATACTATCTGGATGGAGAGATGGGAGTGCAGGGTCCAAAGGTATGTCTGCTGTTCTTAGCCTTTGCTGATTGCACTAGGAAGCCTTCTGGTAACATGCAATTCTGCTTAAAGCTAAGCCAGTCCAAATTCTCTCATGGGGATTTGCTTATGTTTCCCATGATGCTTTGCATTATTGGGGTATGTGCAATAAGTTGTAAACCTCCATTGACAGCCATTATACAGTGCTTACCATGATTCCTGAGTTACAGTGTGGCTCTGAAGAATGCAGACATGTCCCTGTCCACAGGAAATTGCAGCCACCAACCTCGGAGAGTAAGTATGGGGTAAGGGGGTGCTGGGAAGTGGGTGCAATTTCCTGTGGGGATGGGGATACGATGAGAGACCATTTTCTTTTTTCAGGAAAGTTAAGAAAAAACAACGGACGTCTGGGGATGGTTTTCTACATTTACATTAACTTTCCAATGTACAGCTATTGGGTACACTGGAGTGGGCTCGCAGTGTGCCACATGGATTGGGGTATATATGCTGCTGATGGGGGATTGGGAACCCTGTCAGCATAAACAATATAACTTTTGGGCACACTGGGGTGCACTCCCAGTGTTCCATGTGGATTGGGGGGATACATGCTGCCGATGGAGGATTGGGCACCACCATCAGCATGAACAATATAACTTTTGGACACACTGGGGAAGACTTCCAGAGTGACACGTGGATTGGGAGGACATGATATGAGGGCAGGGGATTGCAATGTGCAGGTGGGGGATCACTAGATTACCAGGGAATTCTTCTAGCAGTAATCCGAGGTTACACTGCAAATTACTTCAGGTAACTTCTAATTACTGCCAGGGGCACTGCCACAGTACAGCATGCTTTTTGCTGGTGGTAATTAGTGCTGCGCTACAGGTGGTGCAAGACCCTGTAGTGTGGCACTAATCTTTTGAATATGTTACTGTGCCGGCATTCATGTCCACTCCCCTGACTCCCCTACCCTGCATACATTACCTTAATGCATTGACACTATCACACAGTGCTGGCACTAAAAGGGCTTTTGAATATCACAGCCTGGTGCAAATATGGCACTATTTCAGTACAACAGATTTGCACCATGTGCAAATGCTTTGAATATATGGTCCCATATTACTTAGAACTATAAAAGTTGGCATATATCATCTCATTCCTACAGAGTAATGGCCTGCCATATTTTTTTTTAATTGGTTAGGTAGCAATTTACTGTAGTTACAGAGTGCATAATTTAGGCAAATGCACTTATTTTAAGACACATATTTTGTGCACAAATAATGGTAAAAAAATGCAGAGTTAAATGTTGTAACTTACAGGTTTATTGGACCTTTTCTCTGAAGAGGGCAATTTGGTGATTTCAAAACAAAATCTTTTTTTATTATGAAGTTTTGAGGTTTAAAGTTTAAAGCATTTGCACGCATGCAGAACAAAATCATTTGTCAGGAAAACATATATGGAAAAACACAGCAAATGTTTATCAAGGTAAAGTTAGTAGTGCTGTGTGGAATGCAGAATTCTGCTGGCAGAATTAGCATGGAACGACCATTCCACCAGTGGAATTTCCACTAGAATTTCACTGGTTCTTCTGCGTAATTCCACCTACTGTGATACACGGAAAACTATTCAGTGGAACAGCATTTTTCCACAGAAAAGTATTCTGCAACAATTTCCACAGAAAATATTGAGATCCACAGAATAATAATCCATGGAACAGCATTTGTGTCTGCAGAAAATCATTCCACAACTATTTTCTGCCACAGAATTCCACCATTCCATTTCTGGCAGAATTTAGGCAGAATTTTGAAAACATATGTAAGCCTCTGAAGAAGCCTTGCCCAGCCAGGGTGTAACATAAGGCCTCAGTAGCCAGGATTCCTGGCTATGCTGTGCATGTAGCTTTTCTGATACTGTCTATCTTTTTTATCCTCTTGCATTGGACAGTATGTTGCTCTTGCTGAATACTGTGAGTATTGTGATTTTATGACCTTTTTATATGGAACTTCTTCATGAAAAATGAATTAAAGGACTGAGAATTGGAAAGTTGGTCTAAGGAACAATTCTTTCTGAATTATACATCATTTAGGAAGAGAGGTTATGTCAGCTAAAGTCACATTCAATCAATCAATCAAATTTTTATTTATCCAGGCGAACATCATTGAGCAAGCTCATTTACAAGATGGGCCTGGTTAAGTCCAGATTATATTACAAAACAAGCATCAATATTTACAGTGGGAATAAAAACATAGTGGAAGTGCAAATCAGGAAACACATGTACATAACATAACAGTTGATTCTAGAGCATCAATAAGACCAGTGAGCAGTGAGAACAGGAAAGTCCACAGAAATACAGAGATGGATATTGATACAGTAATTTTCATAGGAAAAAAGGACAGGTGAGACCCAAGTATTGCTATCAAGACAGACAGATAGAAGTAAGTGATGCAGCTTTTTTCTTGACCAGTTCACAAATGAGCAAAACAGGTGTAGTTATGCTTGGAGGAAGCAGGATGCAGGCAGTCTGCTAGGCACTAACATGGCATCTCCAGGGAGCACTTACATTGGGGCTGTGGGTGGCTCTACCACAGTGTACTGGAGGAAGGTGTGAGCGAGGCACTGAGGCATGGGTGGAACAGCACCTACCACATATTTAATCCAGGGCTAGGTGCTAGTGCTAGCTGTCCAGATACAATGGACCGTCGGCCACGGGAAGGCCACAAGACAGGGACAGAATGGATACACTGGGGTACCTGTGGCCAGTCATGATCATCGATTCAAAAGGGAGCTTAATCACTCATACTCCTGATAATAACACTTTAGCCGTGTGGAAGGATTACATCGGTCAGAGAATGAAGCAGTTACAGCTGTTTTACCATAGTACGGCAGACCATTCAATTTTTCACCAGCATTGGAAGGCTCACCGAAGAGAACTGCAGAAGCCAATTGGGAGCATGGGCCAGAAGGCTCTTGCAATCTGATTGGTTGGCAGCCTTAGCGGTACTTTGTTGGAGAAGAGTTCGAGTGAGTGGTCTCGGATGGCAGCTTGCGAAGGTGCAACCACCCAGGAGGTAGAGATTTTATACTTTGGGTTCAGATGTTTCTGTAAGACTTACCTGTAATGTGCAACAGGGGTAGAGGGACTGAAAGTAATAAATACATTAATAAAACATGCACAAAATGACCTGGGGTATGGCCAGTCATGTTTAAGGCCAAACTCTGGGGAGCAAGCTAACAGAAGTTAAGGATTAGGAGCTGGGGTGACAGTTGCAGCGTTCACACATACCTTGGGCATATAATGCCTTGAAAGCATTAACACTTCAGAGGTAACTTAGTTTCAGTAGTTTTTGCATTTTGTTCCACAGAGTCATCAACGAGAAGCTAAAGGCCATTCTACCATAGTGGGTGGTTGCTTTAGGGATGCACAGAGAGATATATGATGAACTCCTTAGGCCATACAGTCCCAGCTCGCTTATGGGAAGACATTCCAAACTATAACGTGGGAGCCTTTTTAAGACAGCTCTGTAGGTCCAAAGGACTGCATTTTTTTCACGCCTGAATATAAGTGATGATCATCCTACAGCTTTCTATAATAGGCAGTGATGGGTAGAGAGGGGAAGACCGGTAATGTACCTGATGGCTCTGTGAAACAGCATGTCCAGCTTGATAAGTGAGGCTTTGGGACAGTGGCTGTATAGAAAATCTCCGTAGTCGATTAGAGAGAGAAAAGTAGATTGGACTAGTCTCCGTTTGGCATCACGAGTGAGGAACTGGCAAATTCTGTAGAATAGACCCAATCTCTGCCTTAGTCTCTTTGCCAGGTCTTCAACATGCCCAGAGAATGCAAGGTTCTGGTCTAGTCACACTTCTAAGTATTTAAACTTGGGGATAAAATTCAATTTCTCTCCTAGAATTGTGGTGATCTGAGGCAGTGACCTGGAGCTGACAGGATTTGTCATTCGGCTATAGGGTGTGAACAGCATTGCCTTCATCTTTTTTGCATATACATCACAGTAGAGGTCTCTAGTTGGTGCACCTTTTTGTTGTGATTTCTTACAGAAGTTTGAAAATTCTGTGGAATTTCATTCTGCCAGAATTTGAAAACTCCACACAGCACTAAAAGTTAGACATGAACACAAATCTAAAACTACTAAAACATGATACTTATCTTAACAGTACATTTTAACCTTTTCATGTTATAAAGTCATGGCAATGGGGATCTAAATTTTTTTTAATGTTTAATTGTTTTTAATATTTTAATTTAAAGTTTGTGAATGCTTTCATGATTATTAAAAAACTATCAAGCACCGCATTGTTTAAAAATCTGAGGAGCCTGCACATGCAGAGTACAAGCACTGCAGAAAACATATGAAAAACACACATGTATTGTATAGTGCTGATGTTCATTACCACACAACAAAAAATAAAACACAATGCATCTATTTTTATTAAGTTAAAGTTATGCACAAAGAAAATTTTAAAAGTACTAAAACAAACAAATACTTAGTTCATGTCAAGATTTAAGTAGTTATGATAAATAGCTCCAACAAAATCTCTGACTTTAAGATAATATTTAAATAATTTAAAGAAATCATGAATTATTTTGGGAGTACTAAAAGCACATGGCAAAAAAAAAATAAAAAATAATACAAACCATCATTTTTTATCTTCAGGAATACTCTCTTGAGTACTAAAAACCACCCCACACTCAGTGTAAAATTAAACAATGCATTTTTTAAACTTTCATGAATGCTTTCTTGAATAGTAAAAACCATAGAGCACAAGGCAAAAACTAAGACAACATATAGAGGCCCGGATATTCAAACTGCGCCAGGCTGTGGAGCAAGCCTGGGTGCAGTGCAACTTAGCTGCACAGGGGCGTTGACTAGGCGATATTCAACAGAGCTGTGCCATGGCACAGCATCATTGAATATCGCACCCTGGCCACCCGCTGTGTGCATAGCACAGTGGCCCTGCACCAGTGCAAATGGCCAGAGTGGAGCAGGGGGCAACCATGATATTCAAAAGTGCACATGCAAATAAGGCCATAATGTATGCAAGGCACAAATGGGGCAATTTGCATGTCATAATGGCCCAATTTGCATGCAGGTGCACAATCCCCGGTGACCTGCACCTGGCGCCCTGCCAGGCAGCAGTCGCTGACCGACGCCCCCTGCACAGCGTGGCAATGTGCCCCACAGCCTGATCGCGGGCTTCAGTAAATATAAATCACGTCATATATCCCTGGTGGTCCAGTGGACTGCTGTCAGCCTGATCGTGGGCATTTGTAAAAATGAAAAAAAGTCCTATATCCCTGGTGGTCCAGTGGACCGCTGTCAGCCTGATTGCGGGCTTAAGTATAAATAAACTAAAGTCAGATATCCCTGGTGGTCCAGTGGACTGCTGTCAGCCAGATTACAGACTTAAGTATAAATAAAATAAAGTCAGATATCCCTGGTGGTCCAGTGGACTGCTCGCAGCCAGATTGTGGGCATTTGTATTAAAAACAAATGACGTCCAATATCCCTGGTGGTCCAGCAGTACCCCCTCCCCACCCACCCACTGAACCCCACCACCCCACTCCCCCAGTCAGTGGTGGGTGGCAGCACCCACCCGCCTGCAGCCCCACCACCCGTTGACTGACACGTGAGGTAGGGCTGTATGCCCATTGGTCCACAGCATGAGCCAATGAGCATGTAGCCCATACCGTACTACACATTCCAGACATGTGAATGGAGTCTGCCATGCCCTGTGTGAAGACAGCTACAGCTGCCAGCTGTTATATTTCTTTTACAAAAAGAAAGAAAGAAATTGAAAAAAAACTGTATTAATGCTTCTGTTAGAGTTGAAGTACAGAAGCAAAACAAGTTGGGCAAAACAAAGTTATTTGAAGAAGTCTCTGGAGTCTTCATGAATCACTGGTGTACTATATTTTGGGGTTTGAAGGATCAAATGATGCAGCATTTATATTACTCTAACTTGGTACTGTCTTGTCACACAAAGTAAAATACTGACATACAGTAGTAGTGCTTGAATAGAGGGTTATAAAGTTAGGGTAACATTAGTGCTGTGTCATTTCCAAACTACAGAAATAACTATCACTTACATCTATGTCAAAAGCATATTAGGAATTATTAAGTCATTTTTAGCATCTTACTAAGTGTCATTAGTTTGTTTATTATACAGTATGTGTATTAACTACTATTTAGACCACATTATTTAAAGAGATTACCAATAGGTAAAAATATTGGGCTGGATTTTCAGAGCCCTTGAAACTCCTACAGCTGCAGAAAAACCTTACACAAGTGTGTTGCTACTTGGAGAGCTGCAATTTTTCCTGCAGCTGCAGTATTCTCAAAGGAACCATTCACAATCAACCCACAATTCCTGACAGCTTGTGGCTCTTTTCTCTACCTGCAGTGGGACTAAGTGTAACATCCCCCACAGATGCAGAGGACTGAAAATGCAAATCTCCACAGCTGCAGAGATTTCAGATCTCAACTGCAGTTGCAGAGTGGGACTCAGTCCCACTTCATTTTGAATATCCCATAAAAGGCCCAAGACAGAGGGATGGCTTCCATTTTGAGCCAGTTGATTTTACAGTATATCTAGAAAAGAGCAAACTTATTTTGTTTTATACATCCTGGGTGGGACATGATCAGATTTGAAACAGCCAACAGCAAATCATCTGCATATGCCATACCCTTATGCTCTCTCTATCTGCCAATATACCCTTGATCTGAAGTGAGCCTCATATAAGTGGCCCCAGGGCTAAGATAAACAAAAGTCGTGACAGAAAACAACCTGGAAGGATGCCCCTACATGGTGGAAATAATGAGAAGGTGACATTATTTACTCTGAAAGGGGCCCTGGTATCATTGTACATCATTTTTGTCTGATGTAGGAACAAAATTAAATACGTCAAGAACAGAAAGCAAATACAGTCACTCCACAACATACTATTCTAATAGTGAATGCTCTGCTGTTAGGGATGGATGTAACACTAGTGGAAGCAAAACGTAGGGAATACTGCAGTATTTATTCCCAACAATGTGCTGAATAAAATCATTGGTTTTAGTATTTAAATCAAGGGCATTGATGTTAATGTTTAGATGCTGAGTACAATCACATCATCAGGATTTATTTGTGTTTATTATAATGAATGTCATGGCAACATGGCCATATTTCTTAGATGGCAGATAATAATAAACACAATAACACATCACATAGGGAATGAAAAACTGGTCCCTTGAGTAGACCTGTAAAACCTGTGATGACATTTGTAAGTATTTCATTGTTTTACAGTTTAATTAAAGTACAGTGATATAGAAATAATCCTGATTTAAATGCCAATTGCATTTCATGTCATGTCAGTCTGATATTAAAAGACAGGGAGGAGAAATCCATTCTGACACATCTTTAGCACAAACTCCAAACTTTGTAGTTCAGAAAAATCATAGAGACGTTTCAAGGAGAAAATGCTTGTCATCATTGGGTGCTGAGTTGTTCACATTTTCTTAGGAGCAGCAGACAAAATGTGTGTCATGGGACACATAATTCAGACCTGCATTCAATTTATGTTCTCCATCATGGTTTTAATCTCTAGAAATTTAATGGCACATCCATAAACAGCATTAAGGACACAGCTGATCTGCCTCCTATAAATCCAAATGTTGGATGTTTTGAGAATAAATTACCATTCTTCTAGTAAGCAGTATAAGAAAATGATTAAGCCTGTGCTTATAAACAAGAGTGCCTGCCAGTACTGCATTTTAAACTAAAAAAAACAGCAGGAACTCTGCACATATTACTGAATTCCTTCTCTTATAGTGCAGGTAATCTCAGAACACAACACAAACCAAATTGTAATTACAGCATCATGACCAACAAGGAAACAATTTGGCTGTAGATGTTCATTGGAAATTCTATAAAGTTATTACATAGATGTTGTGGTTTATCAGCACTCAGTCACATCTTGAGATAAAACAGGCTGTCTGACTTGTACTGTAAGTGCAATGCCATGATGCAACAGTTATCTAGATAGTCCAGGCCCCCTGCAGCATAATGAGTTGATTGCCTATATACAGGTCACATGGCAAAATTAACTCTGTATTTTTCAGAGCACAAAAACACTATGGCAAATTACAATACCTATTATTTTCAAGTTCCAACCACTCTAATTAAAGATTTGTTGTTGTCTTTTTATGGGTTGCTCAGAACCTAGGTATCATGTGACACAATGTCCTACTGGGCTCCTCAGAATGCTGGACAAAACACCTACCACCTAGTTCTCTATGCCAGTCAGCTGGAACACTATAAATTACCTTTTCTGCTCAACATTACTAATATTCCCACTGGTGTAGGAATTAAACTAGTGCTTCTAGTAATGGCAGCTGGGGAAATAATATGTTGCCAGTGATTTTGATGCCTGAATGCCTTAGATTGTTACTGTATTTGCTACTTTTCATTAACTGTTACTAAAACATTCTGGCTGTATCTCTTGTACGTATATATGTATATCTATATATGTATATATCTATCTATGTATATCTATATCTATATATATATATATATATATATATATATAAAACATTCTACAGTACACATGAGACTCAGTTTTGATGCCTCATACACCCCACACACATTAAACAATGGCAGCATAATGATACATATGCCTTACAGTATACCATTTCTGTGTGAAAGCAGCAATATGATAGCTCTGCTTTTGCTAATTTAAATAGAGCCAATGAAAGTAAACAGCACTTTTGCACTGATAGGTATTGTTCCATGTTCAACTGGCACTGAGCATACATGGAAAGAGAGTGAACACGGGGCTCATTCTCCTAAACTGCAAGTGCAGTCAGAAGGCAGGCTGCCACCTGGCTAGAGCACAGAGGAAACTACCACGTAGCATCACTTCCCCACATATCACTGAGCTATGTAACAGGGCAATAAGTCTGAGAGTAAATGTGACCCAGAAGTGTTGGGGGGGGAGCATAAAGTCTCAAGTGAAAGTGTTAGGAAGGGATGGAAGCAGTTTAAGTAAACAAAGGCAACACACACACACACACCACATCAAAGGGGTCACAAATAAAAAAAAACTTAAAGGGTAAATTATGAAAGCAGGGGTAGTTGGTAAAACAAGCAGCATCACTTCCCACACATTCATTTTTTATTGAATTTTTTTAAAACATTATTGGACACCAACATATACAGAACAAAAAGAACAAAACAAAAATAAAGCAAAAAACAAATGAAAAAGAAATATGGAATAAATTACTACAGTCATACATTAATACATTTCCATATAATTCATTTGTGGCCTCTAAAAATCATAATGTAGCACTACATATCCTGTTTATATATGACCCTTTTAATTTTATACCCTATTTGGATATTGTGTTCTATAAAAAAGTAACATATTTTACAATAACTTAAAAAAATTGAAGATAAGAGCAACACTGTTTATTTTCAGTTATTGTTTTGGTTGCAGTCTGAATTAATTGTTATATCAAACAACCTTTCTAGCAGCAATGTGTCTTAAAGTGTTTTGCTCCATTTTTTGCTGCTAAAGGGGTAGATATCACATGGACTGTATTCTGCCAATATTAGGTGTTTAGTAACCATAGCTGCTAGGCCTAAGATTTTTTTTTCTTTTTCGTTGCTTTTTCCTAGGCCTGTAAAATCATTTAATGTTATTATGTTGGGAGAAAACCTGGGGAAATTAATAGATGCATTTTCTGGCTCTGTTTCTGTTGCTTGCTGCCATAAGGAAATCTTTGGAAAGCTCCACATACAATGTTCAATGTTTGCCTTTTGTTTGCAGCTGTGACAGCATAGGTTATCTAATCTTATTGTCATGGCTTTTAGATTCACAAGGGTTAAATAATCTCCCCCCCAAATTTTTTTTAACTTAATAGACTTATTTTTATGTGAACATAATTACACACAAGTGAATATCTTGCTATGAGAGTGCCTTTTGAGGGGTGTGACACAGTCAGTCCAATGCAGTGTGGTCTGCAAGGGGCTAATCAGTGCCACAGCAATCATCAGCAAGGCTGATAGTGCACAGTTTTGGCTTGTGGGGCAGAAACTTCATGTATTTCAAACGGAAAAACCAACCCAATCCTGGGTCAGCTTTGTTCTTTGATCTACACTGCCCAGCAAGCATAGCTAATCTGTCATGATCAGCCTGATGAGGAATTTCAATCATCCAGGAAGAGCCCCATGATCTTGCAGATGCCAGCTGTAACAAAGAAAACTGTTCATCAATTTCTGTTACTGGCACCCCCATAACTCTCTCCCCACCAGACCCTCTCTCTCAGTGACCACCACCCCACACATATTGTCAGTGGTTTTGCTTTGTTATTTTAAGTAATCACCACATGGTAATGTAGCCAGCATTTTATGTTCTACTCCATTTTATTTGCAGTACTTACAGAAGGGCTAAGTAGTCTCGTGCAACTAACTCCACAGCGATGATCTCGGCTCTACTTACTTTCACAGTCAACACTGACTGCATTAAACAAATCTGTCATTAACTTGTTCTAACATGCTTTCAGTGCAAGTGTGATTTAGCATTAACAGAAATGCATCAGTATTATTCTCCATTAAGCAAAAGTATTTTCTGCTCCCTGCTTTCACTGACATTGTGAGGATTATCCAGACTTTGCAATCAACCTGCTGTTGTTTGGACCTGTGCCCAACATGCCTCCTGGTGGAGTGTGCTGAGAAAATTGATCCAATCCTAGCTGAGATGGTCTGAAGGTCATTGGAGAAGGGGGTTCCTGACCCCTGAAGGCAGTTACATGACTGCTCCTTAAAAAATCCTCCCTTGACCCAGACTGTCTGGCTAACTGCAGACCTGTCTCTATCCTACTCTTTGTGGGTAAGGTTATTGAGAAGGTGGTTGCATTGCAGCTGGAGGATCATTTAACCACCCATGATGTCTATAATCCTCTCCAGTCTGGATTTAAGAAGAGCCATAGTACCAAGATGGCACTTGTTTGGGTACTAAATGATCTCCTAATTGCGAGACATCGAGGGACTCATTAGATCTTGGTCCTACTTGATCTCTCTATAGTGTTTGACACTGTGGATCATGGTGTGTTGTTGGAGCACCTGTGGCTGATCTGTAGACTATCTGGTACAGTCCTCAGCTGGTTTTAATATTTCCTTTAGGGTAGGACTCAGAGAGTAGTTTTAGGTATTTAGTCTTCCACCCCTCTCCCCCTATCCTGTGGGGTACTGCAAGGCTCCATCTTGTCACCCATGTTGTTCACAGTGTATATGCTGCCATTGGGAGACATTATTAGGTGGCATGGTTTGATTTTTCACTGCTATGCAGATGATACTCAGCTATACATGTCCATTGTGCCCAAGCAGCATGAAGCCCTCTTGGTCTTTAACAGCCATCTCTCTGAGATCCAGGACTGGATGAGTGACAGCCAGCTGCAGTTGAACCCAGATAAAACTGAGGTGCTGGTGGTGGATCCAGGTCACCGGATGGTGGGATCATTGGTGGGACAGCCGTCCAGGCTTTGGCTCAGTGGTGTCCAACTGATGACCTCTGACCGGGTGCAGAATCTGAGTGTTATTTTTGATGACAGTCTGACACTGAAACCTCAGGTGTCAACCATTGCCAAGACCTCATTTCATGATCTGAGGAATATTGCCCAGATAAAACACCTGGTCTCACCTGACTATCTTCCAACTCTGGTTCATGCCTTTGTGACCTCCCACCTTGACTACTGCAATGCCCTTTATTTAGGGCTCCCGGGAGTTGATATGTGCCGCTTGCAGCTGGTGCAGAATGCAGCAGCCAAGTTGTTGACTGGTACTTCAAGATCTTGGCATATCACATCTGTGCTCCATGGATTGCATTGGCTGTCGGTACAGTGGTGGATCACCTTCAAGCTCAGGTTACTGATCTATAAAGCCCTACATGGGCAGGGACCCAATTAATTGCAAGATCTCCTGTGTTACTATTGCCTCCTCTGCCCATTCCACTCCTCTGATGAGGGATTGCTTGAGATTCCCAGGGTCCGACTAAAGACCTTGGGGGCCTGCTCTTTTGTGTCTGGGGCTTCTACACTGTAGAATTCTCTACCTCGCTGGATAAGGGAGTGCCTGACCATCCAGAGTTTTAAAATTGCTCTCAAAACTCATTTATTCAACATGACCCTTTCCAGATTTCCTGTAGGATCTTTTGTGATGGTTATTTAAATTATTTTTGATGTAGTTTAATGAGTTTTAAAGTGGTTTGGAAACGTTTATATATTATGTGATTTTTAAACTGATTGTTTCATTTTGTCTGTGTTTTAATATTATTGTACTAGTGCTTTTGACAAACTTGGAATTGTGCTTTTTAAAAATAAAGGTTGATTTGATTTGCTCTGAATCTAGGTATGTTAATCCTGCTAATTTGGTATGAGATTATATTCATTGTTAAATTTATATCTGGTAGAAAAGACAGCACTAGGGCATGCCTGCCTGCCTACGAAGAACTGGTCAATCATGCTGTTTTCTTTCAGTGTGCAAAAATCCTTTACAAGGCAGCCTGCAAACCTGGAGCAAAAGGCTTCATAGTCTGCAACACAAATACAGTGTGCGACTTGACTGACAACTTCATGCTGCAGCAGCAGTAGCATTGCTAGTAGAAAGTATTGAGCCAGGAAGGACAGACTGACTGTAGGTTTTCAGACATAGTACAACATGTTTGGGCAAAATCCCTACTCTATCTCTACCCTTCCCTGGTGTCTAGTGCCCCCCACTACTGATTGCTGACCACAGTAAATCCACCCTGGCTAGCACTCTACTGCCTTGGTCTCTGTCTAGTGACTTTCCCCCCAGCCCCCACTGTGGACCCCTCCATTCCCCCAATCCTGCCACCCCCACTGGCAACCGGAGCAGCCCCCCCTCTTCTCTAAAACCCTGAAAAGTGACAAAAATGACTGCAAGCTGTCAATGAATGAGTGCTTACTTGTACAAGCACATGCTCACTCATTGCGCAGGGCTCAGTTGGGCTGCCGGCCATTGAGGTGAGTGGAGGGATGTGCTGGTGGCCCACTGGGGATAGGACTTGGGGGGGAGCTTGGTAGGAGCACTACCTGACAGGGTGGGGAGTCCACTAGGCACCAGAGATTAGAAGAAACATTTTCTTTTTAATACAGTATTGTGCCATGGATGTGGGCAGCAATCAGCACCACGGGGGGGCACTAGACACCAAGGCAGCAGGGTTCCAGCCAGGGTGGATTTACTGTGGCTGGCAATCAGTGGCAGGGGGGAATAGACAACCAGGGAAGGGATAGATTAGGGATTTATTAAAAAAATATGCATTTTTTTTATATTGTGTTCCTGGACAGCAATCAGGTGCTGTGAGGGGAACCACTAGGGAACATTGTTTAACCAGAAGTAGCAAACTAAGCCGAAGCTTGTTTCTAGATGTGACCTGGGAGCACAAGGAAGTTAAGTGACTTACTCAGTATTACACAGTATGCACCTAGGTTGCTGTGGGATTCAAACCCAAGTCTCCAGATCTGCAACTCAAAGTCTTAACCCACTGCATTACACTGCCTCCTAGACTAGACACCAGGGCAGCATGCCAGGGAGGCAGCAGGGGAGGCACTAACACTAGACACTCCACTTCCCCATCTTGAAACAGAGGCAGCAACCAGCACAGCCCTCCTCTTGCCTCCGTGACCAGGCACCAACTGAACTGTCACTGAGTACGTACAGTATAGTGTATGTGCTCATTGATTGACAATCAATCAGTGAGTGCATACACTATACAGGATGTGCTCAGTGACAGTTCAGTCAGCAGCTGGTCAAGGAGGTGATAGGAGGGCTGTACTAGTCATTGGCTCTGGTTTGGGATGAGGGGAGCTGGGTGGTGGGCACTACCTGGTGGGGTGGGTTGGTTGGGGGTCACAAGATCACTAGAGCAGGGTTTTTTTATTAAATTTTATTCTAAAGGGTGACATTAGGGATTGGGGAGGGAGGCCATTAGACCACCAGGCACAGGACTTGAGTTATTTTATCCAGGGATTGGGGAGGGGACACCATGATACAGTGCCCGCAAATTGCTAAACTATCCCAGAGGGACATATTCTAAGTATCCTTAGACCAACCCTTGCTGGTCTAATAGTACTTAGAAATTTTTCCTCTGGGACAGGTTTGAGAATCACAATATTGGGGATGTGGCAGCTTACATCTGCTTCATGCTCTCTAGCTCCATGCCACAGCCAGTTTAGTTGTGCAGGGATGGCGCAAGCCCCCTTTGACATATGCAGCCTGCTTTTGATGCAGGCTGATTTTCAGAATAGCTGAGGGTGCACTGTTTGATGCAAGGTGCCACTTGCATCATTTATGTTTGATACAGGCACCTTGTGTCATTTTAGGGGCTTTGAGAATCAGACCCATATTCTTACATTTTGCTGTGGACATGCAAATGGCCCCATTTGTGTCTTGCATGCATAATGGCCTCATTTGCATGCCCAGCACTGAATATAATCATTGCTGCACCTAGCATACCCGCACTTGTGCTGGCGCATCCCCCTGCTCCTCACTTGCCGCTTGCACTGGCACAGTGCCACTGTGCTGTGCACAGTGGGGACGGCCCCTGTGCCATATTCAATGGTGCTGAGCCATGGCGCAGCACCATTGAATATTGCCCGGGCCATGCCCTGGCACATCCCAGTTGCATTGCACCCAGGCTTGCACCCTTGCCTGGTGCAGTCTGAATATCCCACCCAGTATATAAAATGAGATGTTAAGCTATTGCTGTATATGAGACAGTGTCCCGCTTCTTTCTATGACAAGCAGTTATGTTAAACTATTGCCCTATATGAGACAATGTCCCACTTCTTCATATGATAAGCAGTTACTGTATGTTAAACTATTGCCCTATATGACACAGTGTCCTGCTTCTTTTTATGATAAGCAGTTATGTTAAACTATTGCCCAATATGAGAGATCGTACCACTTGTTTATATGATAAGTAGTTACATTAAAAAAATCACTGCTTCAAATTATTACATTGCATCATTCTCATGTTACAGAATTGCACCCAACACCACATAAAAAAATAAAGCTGTGTCAAAAGCCTCAAAATAATAAACTGTTTGATGAAACACAACCAGTTCCATGAGTCACAAGTATATGGTCACCTGCTGTCTATAGATAGCTGTTCATACCATCCTCTTCATTTAATCCGTTTGGTTGTAGACTATTCAATTCATAAATCCAATAGACTTCACATTGTTGTAGTTTCCTTTGTAAATCTCCTCCTCTTATTGTCAGATTTACTTGTTCAATTCCTAAGAATCAGAGGCTGGCTGCTGATCCATGTCTATGTTCCAAATAATACCATGCCATCGCATGTTTTATGTTTCTCACATGTATGACTGTTTTATGCTCCTCTATTCTTAACTTCAAGGCTCTTTTTCATCTGCTTGACGTATACTAGCCAGCAGGGACATTGTAGCACGTACTGTAGATCACACTAGTTGTATTACAGTTAATGAATTCCTTTATTTCATATTGTTTATTTTTTCTTTGGGGGTTTGAACATTTTGGTATAATACGTATTGTTGCAATGGGAACAATTACTACATCTAAAATTCCCTGTTGGCTGTTATGGCATCCAGGTTTTAAATGAACCTTTTCTTTCATGAACAAAGTTTTTACAAGGCAATCTTTCCGGCCTGGTGAGAGTTTATTTGTCATTCTGGGTCCCAGTGTTGTTACTGTGTTTAAACTTTGGACAGCACCCAAAACCTCCCAAAGTTTCCTTATGATCCCTTGTATTTTCAAGGACCCCCTTGTAAATGAGGTACTTAAAATGATTTGTTCGTCTTTCACTACTTCTTTTGTTGGATTCTGTTTTAATTGGTCCTCTTAATTGATTACATTCACTCTATTCATTGCATTAACAAGTATTCCTAGTTCATATCCTCTGTTAAGAAATCTTTTACATGTCACAGCCATTTCTCCTTTCATTACAGTGTCTTCGCTACAATTGCATTATACTCGTATTAACTAGCCATATGGAATACTGGTTTTCATATGTTGTAGGTGATTACTAGTGTAATGCAAAAGGAAATTTTGATCAGTTTCTTTTTGGTATAATTTTGTTTGCTATAAATTTCCTGTTTCATAAATAGATCTGAAAAGTTCACCAAGTATATACTTTCATTTGCAGTGAATTTTTAATTGCTGTCACAGGAATTAATATATTCAATGAATTCCTTTAAGCCAATCTAATTTCCTTCCCATCTGAAAAAAAATCATCAATAAAGCATATCCATTTAGAGATGTTATTGTACCAATTGTTTATTTCAGGGTTCCAAATGCAGAGATCTTCCCATTCTGCTACATATAAATTGCCCAATGAAGGGGCCAAAATTGTCCGCATTGTGGTTCTATGTATCTGTTTGCAAAATGCGTTTCCTAATAAAAAGTAGTTTGATTTTAAAACAAAGTTTGCTATATTCATGCTGAAATCTGTGTGTGTGTGTGTGTGTGTGTGTGTGTGTGTGTGTGTGTGTGTGTGTGTGTGTGTGGGAGGGCATCATTTGGTCATTGTTTTAGCTTCTCATGAATAACATTTAAACCACCCTCATGAGGGATGTTGTTATATAGACTGTCTACATCACATGTGACCAGGATTGTGCTCTCTGTTGTTCTGCATTCTTTCAAAATTCTTAAAACATATTTTGTATCACCTATATAGGATTTCATTTTTTGGACATATGGTCTCAGAAAGAAATCAACAAATTTGACAGTGGTTCTGTGCTCAAACCTATACTGCTGAGAATGGGTCTCCTGGGAGGTCTGTATTTTTATGAATCTTTGGTATGAGGTATATTGTAGGTCTCATGGGATGGTTTGTGATAAGGAAGTTATGTTCAGTTTCAGCAATCCATATTTTTTCTCTTTCACCATCTATAAGGTTTTCAATCTCTGCTTGTATTTTTACTGTGGGGTCACTTGTCAGCATTTATAGAATTTAGTGTTTTTCAATTGTGTTTCCATTTTGGCAATGTATATGCTCTTTGACCACATAACTACCCTTCCACCTTTGTCTGCCTGTTTCACTATGATGTCCTGCATATTTGCAATTTCTTTTATTGCTTCTCTTCCTAATTTTGAAATATTTTGGGTGCCTTTGTTCTTTTCAAACCTGTGCAATACAGTTCTATGTCTTTTCCCCCAAATTTACTGAAGACAGAAACTGCTGGACTGTTTATATGGTTAAGCATAAAGGTGGATCTGGGTTTAAACAGAGTTGTTTTTCTTGTACACTGCATTTCTGTTTCTACCCTATTTATAGGTACCTGTGCCATCACATAGGTAGCAATTTAGAAACAGAAACATAGAAGGTGACGGCAGATAAGGACCGTGTGGCCCATCTAGTCTACCCCTTTTCCCTACCTAATGCATTACTGCAGACCCTAGTTGATCTGTGGCTTACCCTCTGTTCTCAATTGCAAGAGAACTCTTATGTCCATCCCATCCATTCTTGAATTCCCCTACCATTTTGCCCCCCCCCACCACCTCTGCAGGGAGGCTGCTCCAAGCATCCACTACTCTTTTTGTGAAAAAGTAATTCCTCATGTTCCCCCTGAGCCTACCCCCTCTAGCCTCATATCATGCCTCCTTGTTCTTGTACACCTTATTTTTTGAAATATGCTATCCTCTTATACCTTGCTTCTACCTCTGATGTATTTGAACATTTCTATCATATCCCCCCCCCTCTTCTTTGCTCCAGGGAATCTATATTGAGATCCTTTAGTCTTCCTCATATGACTTTTGGTGCAGTCCTTGCATCATTGTTGTTGCTTTTCTCTGGACTGCCTCTATTTTGTCTATGTCCTTCCAGAGATGCAGCCTCCAGAACTGGACACAGTACTCCAGATGAGGTCTCACTAGTGATCTGTACAGTGGCATAACCACATCCTTTTTTTTGTTGGTGATACCTCTCTCTATGCACTCCAGCATCCCACTGGCTCCCCCTAGAGCCATCTTATATTGTTTGGATACCTTTAAGTCATCAGATATGATTACCCCCCAGGTCTCTTTCTTGACTAGTGACCGTCAGTACCTCTCCTCCCATCTTGTACTCCTCCCTTGGATTTCTGTGCCCCAAATGCATGATTTTGCACTTCTTTGCATTGCATCTTAGCTGCCACACTCTTGATCACTCCTCAAGCAAGCTTAGGTTCTTTCTCATTTTTTCCACCCACACACAGAGTATTGACCCTGTTGCAGATCTTAGCGTCATCTGCAAAAAGGCATACCTTCCCCTCCAGCCCCTCTGCACTACACTTATGAGGACAGTAAAGAGGACTGGCCCCAGCATGGATCCCTATGGCACCCTGCTGGTCACCCTCTTCTCCTTGGATTGAACACAATTTACCACCACCCTCTGTGTCCTGTCACTCAACTAGTTTGTGACCCAGTTTACCACCTTGGGGCCCACTCCCAGGCTGCTCAACTTATTTACCAACCTCCTATGTGGGAAGGTGTCAAAGGCCTTGTTGAAATCTAGGTAGGTCACATGCACCACCCCTCCTTGATCTACCTCCCTGGTCATCCAGTCAAAGAAATCTTATCAGATTTATTTGACAAGACCTTCCCACAGTGAATCCATGCTGCCTCAGATCCTGTGCTCCACTGGATTCAAGTAATATCACAGTCCTTTCATTTAGCTGTGACTCCATTAATTTCTCCACCCCTGAAGTCAGGCTGATTGACCTGTAGTTACCAGTCTCCTCCCAATTCCCACTTTTGTGGAGAGGGACTACATTCACCCTCCTCCAGTCCACTGGAACTACCCCTGTCTCTATTGATTTGTTGAATAGGGCTGGTAGTGGTGCTGCCAGCACCTCTCTAAGTTCTTTTAATATTCTGTGTTGTATCCCATCAGGCCTCATAGCCTTGTCCCCTTTCAGATTTTCAAGTTCCTTTAGGACTCTTCCTCAGTAAATGGGTTGGTGTCCACTTCTCTCTTATTGGTGCTCCTGTCACTCAATAGTGGTCCTTCTCCTTCCCCTTCTTCTGTGAATACTGAACAAAAATATTTGTTCAGGAATGTTGCTTTTTCTAGGTCCCCCTCCGCACACACACCCTCCCTTTTTAATGTCACAATCCCGCCCTTGGTCTTCCTTCTTTCACTAATGTACCTGAAAAAGATCTTGTCTCCATTCTTAATTGCCTGGGTTACTTGTTCCTCCATTTGTGCTTTTGTGCACTTGACTGCTTTTCCCACCTGACCCCCTGCTTTTCCAGATACAGTTCCCTGCCTTCCCCCTTCTGTGTTTCCTTGTACTGCCTGAAAGCTAAACTTTTCTTTCTTACCTTCCCAGCCACATCCTTTGAGAACCGTAGTATTTTTTTTCTTTCTCTCTGTTTTAATTAGTTGCCTAACGCAAAGGCTTGTTGCCTCTGCTATGGCTCCCTTATGGCTAGACCATTGTTTTTCTGCCTCCCCTTCTTCTTCCTCTGTCAGAGCTTCCTTGAGACATTTCCCCATTTTTGCAAAGTCGACCTGTCTGAAATCCAGGACCCTTGCTTTCATGTGGTTTGACTCCTCCACTGTTCTCACATTGAACCACACCAAAGGATGATCACTGGACCCCAGGTGGCCACCCACCATTACATCAGTGACTCTGTCCAAATTGGTGAGTATCTGGTCCAATATTTCTCCTTCTCTGGTAGGTTCTGCCACAAGCTACTTGAGGCATGCCCCCTGCAGGGCATCCAGGATGCTGCTTCTCCTGGCTGTGGCAGCAGCGGTTCTATGTGATAATTGTGAGTGCTGAACGGCGACCCTCATTATTGCGACATCAGGGTGACGAAAACAATTTCGCCACCCTGACATCCTTGGTGCACGGAAAAATGGTGCAGGGGACTTAAAACACTTGCTTTCTGTGGGGGGTTGAGCCCCACACACCCAGATGGGGGCCTCTTTGCCCCGCATCTACACTACTTAAGGATTCTCAACTACAGGGGTAATGTCGGAGGTAAAGCAAAATAAATAAGTGGTTTTGGGCTGGGCACAACAAAGGCACAGTAGTGCCCGGACCCAGACTGGAATCCAGAACCCCAGCCCCGCAAGCGGAGGCCAACCCCCAATGCCATGGTGCAGCTCGGCAGCAGACTGCAGCACCACCCCTACATCCTCTCCACCTTCTCCCAGGCCATGCTCGCTGTGCTCACTCCCCTACCGCATGTGTAAATATAGCGACATCCTGTCACTACAGTCACCCACCCCACCACATCCAGTCACCCTCCCTCCCCGCTCACCATTTGGGCTTTTGCCCACATCATGTCACCATTTCAGATGGTGCCTTAATTCAGGCACCCACCTCACATGCTACTGCAGCAGCCTGGATGCTCCAATGCACATCAGGAAAGCTACATTCTCCCACCAATAGCACTTCACCTTTGGCTGTCAATTTGTGGATGGCTTCCACTAGTGCTCTGTCCACCTCCTCCCCTTGTGCTGGAGGTCTGAAGATCATGCCAGTGTGAATGGCAGTGCCATTTACTTTCTCCAGGGTGACCCACTGTTCTCCAGCTCCCTCCTGCATTCCCTGAACTTCAGTTGCTTTAATTCTGTCCCTGAGGTAGATATACACCCCCTCCACCCTTTTTCCCCACCCTGTCTTTTCTAAATAGAGAGTAACCTGGTATTGCTATATCCCATTCATGGTTCCCTGTGTACCATGTCTTGGTAACAGTGACAATATCCAGGTCTGCCATCAAGGCCACTAGGTCTGTTTTTTTACTTCCCAGGCTGTGGGAATTCATGCACATGGCCTTCCAAGTTTTGCAACCTCCCCTTCTAGCAGCTCTCTTCCTATCCCATGTCTTCCCTTCCTCCCTTCCCCTCCTTTTTTACTCCCATTCTTTCTTATCTGTGACATTCTACCTATCTCGGTTTTAGGGTTTAGTGTTGATTTCCCAACCCTAGGGTCCTCCCTACTGACTACTTCATCCTGTGGGGGGCAATTAGCTTCTTCCTGCCTACTTTCACCTCCCTCCTTGGCTAGTTTAAATGCTTGCCAATGATGCATTTAAACCACTTACTGAGTATCTTGGTTCCCCTCTGATATATGCAGTCCATCCCACTTGTATAGGCCTGCATCCCTCCAAGTGAGATCCCAGTCCCCAGTGAAGCCAAAGCCCTCTGCTCTGGACCATGTATTTTTTGTGACCCTCTCCTGTTGCTTTGTATGCTTACTCTCTCTGCCCTCTGTTTTTTTCCCCTCCCATCTTTCCTACTGCCTTTATGCCCTTATAGCTCCCATCCTTTCTGTTCTGGGACAGGATGTTCCTGTATTCCTCAGTAGTCTCCTTCCCCACTCAGAGTCAGACCTCCAGCAATTGGGGGGGAGCAACTCTTTTCCTTCAAAGATGGAGAGTCTTGTGTCTCAGAGATCCTTCCCTTCCTGTTCCTAAACAGAAAGTTCCTATTGTCAGTCAAATCCAGTGCCTATAAAAGTGGAACTGGCTAAGGGTGGGAGGGCAATACCATTGTGTTGCAGGCTGTGACTCTCTTGCTATGTCACTAGTAACTGAAGATCCCAATTTACCTTGCAGACCCTACGCTACTAATAAAGTATCTTTCTAGCTCTTTAGTCAGCTGACTCCTTGGCCTTGCTCTGATAGAAAGATTGCTGTCTGACAAAAGCTAACTACAGGGAAGTCTAAATGCAGACACCTGGTTTACTTCTGCCTAAGCCACACACCACAATTTACAGCTCTCCTCCTCACCTAGCTTACTACAAAGATGATAACAGTTCCCTTTCCCATACTCAGACAAGCGTCTTTTTCTTTACTCTAATTGAAAGTCCCAATTTAACTTGCAGACCCTACACTTCTAATAATGTATCTGTCTGCTTACCTCTAGTCAAAAGTGTTCTAATAGTAAAGTTCTAGCTCCTTAGTCATCTGACTCCTTGGCCTTGCTCTGATAGCAAGATTGCTCTCTGCCAAAAGCTAACTACAGGGAAGTCTAAATGCAGTTCTCTGGTTTACTTCTGCCTAAGCCACACCCCCAATTTATAGCGTTTCTCCTCACCTAGCTAACTGCAAAGATGACAACAGCTCCCTTGCCCCAAGTCAGACAAGCACACTAACTCTTGTGTTTGTGTTGTACCCTTATTGAAGGTCTCAGTTTCTTGCAGACCCTACACTTCTAATAAAGTATCGGTCTGCTTACCCCCTAGTCAGAGGTGTTCTAGTATTAAAGTTCTAGCTCCTTAGTCAGCTGCCTCCTTGGCCTTATGCTGATAGCAATATTGCCCTCTCACAAACAATTTGCTGTTCTTCTGTAGGCTGTAATCTATAAAACTGGATTTTCAAGTTTAATTTTCTATATAGTTTGAACATATCAATTCTCACATTTAATGCATTCATCTTAGTACTTGGTACAAAAGTTAACCCTTTTTTGAGTATGCTTTCTTGCTAGCATATAATTATTTATTCAAGAGGTTTATGACTTCCATTGTTTGCTTCTATGGGTTCTCCAAGGGTCTTGATTCCAGTATTGTCCATAATTCCCTCTCATGCCTCTGACCAATGTGATATACTGTACATGCTACAATATCCCTGTGAGCTAGTATATGTTGGACAGATGAAAACAGCCTTGAAGTTAAGAATAGGGGAGCATAAAACAGCCATATGTGTCAGAAGCACTAAATATGCAATGGCATGTCATTATTTGGAACATAGACACGGATCAGCAGTCAGCCTCCAGTTCTTAGGAATTGAACAAGTAACTTTGACAATAAGAGGGGGAGATTTACAAAAGAAACTGCAACAACATGAAGCCTATTGGATTCATGAATTGAATAGTCTGCAGCCAGAAAGATTAAATGAAGATGATGGCTTGAACAGCTATCTATAGACAGCGGGTGACCATATACTTGTAACTGATGGAATTGGTTGTGCATCATGAAACAGTGTATTATTTTTGAGATTTTTGATACAACTTATTTTTTATGTGGTGTTGGGTGCAATTCTGTAACATGAGAACGATGCAAGGTAGTAATCTGAAACAGTGATTTCTTTAATATAACTGCTTATCATATAAACAAGTAGGATGCTCTCTCATATAGGGCAATACTGTAGTTTAGCATATCATTTTATATACTGTGTTTAACCCAGCAGTTTTTCATGTATTTATATGGGGAAGATGTTTTCTATGTATATAAAGGGAAAATGTTTGGTGCTTCTTAGGTGTTCTTAACAGTTTTTTAAGGTTCAGTCAACTAATTTTTTTAAATGTACTGCCTCTAGTCTTGTTGCTTGGTTACCGCAATCAATAACCCACTTGCCATGCAAGGCAATGAACCACAACAGCTGTTTTAAATGATCCAGTCAGTAAATTAATTAGCAACTGACTAACAGCGGGCCACCCAGTTCTTCGGGTTCAATGTATTCAATAGCAATTTGCCACAGAGCGTGTGCAACTCTGATGATGGAGTGATCATCACTCTGAAAGGTAAGCAAGTTCACCACAGCATCTATCCCAGGAGAGGGGAGCAGTTTTCGATTTTGGCTGACCACAGCAAAGTGTAAGAGTATATCTCTACCAGCAGCCTATTGCGTCTGGTAAGCAGCTTCCGAGAAGCGCTCTAAATGGAGTTAATGGAGTGAATACCAGGCCCAACTGGCCTCTTGATTTGGACAATTAAGCAAGAAGAAAATGGATGAACTCTTATGGCATTCAACAGAGTTTTACCAAAGTCTGAGTAGCAGTAAGAAATGAAATTTGCACAAAACTGTTTTGCACAATTGCGTTTTTTGCATACATACAATTTACACTGTGATGTGTTGAAATTGCTGATTTTACGCTGGGATGCTTTTTTGAAAAGAACTGCAACTTCCCTCGGTACTTTCTCGTTTGTTAAATAAATAAAGGAATAAAAGTCAGCAGTAGTAGTGCAGATTTTTTTAGTAGAGTGCAGATAAATAAATCCATTGGATTGCCATTCTCTTACATAGTACAGCATGTTCAGTGGCTCCATGCTAACATATGCCTACCTTATTCATAATTGCATGTTTTTGAATGGGCAAGTAACAATATCTCTAGTGGGTTCTAAGGCAGTGAACACTTACTTGTTTTATGTATCGGTCCCACAACAGCTGACTGTATTTCTGCCACTCTGTCAGTGTCACTGAGTAGTGTCTTTGGTCTCCGCCTGCTGACAATTTTTGTCACGTCAGTGGCTTGCTTCACAAATGTGTGCAAGCAAGACCCAGTAGAACAGCAAAACCTTCAGTGAACATTTGTCATTGACAAATGCTTATTTTGATTATTGGAATGCCATGGGTAAGTCCATAAGATATCAGATAAGTTTATTTTTAACTCTTGTGCACAATCCTTTTTTAAGGCTCTATAATTATTTTTTTTTGATAGAGACAATTTATAAAACACTGCCAAAACTTGCTATTGCAAGTTTTTAATGTTATGATCTTCTTTTTGTATTTCATTACTAAGCTTAATATCCAAGTAATGGTCTTTATTTCTCAAAATATGGGTAATGATAGATTTTAAAGGTATGGATTCTGTGACATTTTGGTTGAGATTCTTTAAAAACATTTTAAATGCATCGGCCCAGATATTCAAACTGCGCTCAAAATGAGCGCAACAGCAGGAGCAAGCACAAACCAGTTGCGCAAATGCGCAACAGGTGCGATATTCAAACATGGAGCAGAACAAATTGCGCAAGCAACCAACGTCTGAATATCACACATACGCGCCATAGCGCAACCAGGAAGGAGAAGCTGAGCTGAAATGTTGCGCTATGGTGCAACCAGGGCAGCCCAGCTGAGCATTCCAGAGGTGCCATAGCGCAAGTTGAGCCCCCCCCAGAGCAATGGAACTGCACATCCAGGGATGCAGGCTGGGGCCCACCGCCAGCCATGCCACACATGGGCACAGGAACACACTGCAGAACCCACACCACACCTGCACACCCCAAGCACAGCATCACTGGGGGTGGGATGGATGATCTACTGGCCCATGGGGACAAGCCAACAAAACATAGCAGAGCCATGACACCCCAGCACAACCACTGGCAGGCTGAGAGTGCCACACACAGGGGGTTGACAACCACAGTGCACATCAGCCCCCCGTATGCACAGCACACCCTGCACTGTGACCCCAAGACACCACCTATGTGCAGTGACTGGCACTGCAGGAAACCATGCATCCCCCAGCACACGTCCAACCCCGTGATGCACAGAAGCCTACAAGCCAGACACACCCTGTGCACCCAGCAGTGGGTGGCAGCAGACGGCAAGACCAACAGAAAGTCACTGCCATGCTGGAGATACCTCCCCATGCACACACACGCACACATACACACACACACACACACACACACACACCCAGGACCATACCACCCCAGATGGCATGTACACCCCTGCAACTGAGCACCCATAGCCAGCTGCAAATCAGAGACCAACACAGTATTCATATCAAAATAGAAATGTATATTTAAATATAGTAAAGAACCAAAACAAGAGAAACTATTTACAAGGCCGGGGAACAGGTACAAGGTAGGGGTGTTCAAGGGGGAGGGATGAAAAACTTGGAGAGGGAAGGCAGGGTGGTAGGGATGGGAGAAGTGGGAAGGGTAATATGAGCTATGGGCCAGCCGGCTGCTGGTCATCTCCCTGGTGACACACCGTCCTGTGCCGCCTCCTCCAAAGTCCATGGCGCTGGATGGACTGCAGGATCACCTGGTTTTCCATCCTCAGTTGTGTGAGGCCCCGACCATCACGAGCAATCCTCCTGAGAACCTCGAGGCCTAGGAAGATGGGAACACAGTCAATGGCTGTGACTGACCACAACCCTGAACACCACCCAACCTGCAAGCCATATAACCCAATGTCCCACACCTTTGATGGCATGCACCCACCCACAGTGAACATGCACATGGCCATCACAAACAGGCAGCACCAGCTATGCACACCACTGCACACACACACACTGCCCATGTCCATCACAGCACAAACAAGGCTGTCCAGTGATGTGGCAACATGGTGCGATGCCAGTTACACAGCTATGTGCCCAGTGCATGCCTGAACCACCAGTGACGCATACACAGACGTGCTGTGATACTGGACAGTGATGCATGTCACCTGTGTCATGCATACACACATAGATACATAGACAGTGTCATCAGATAAGGGCCTATGGCCAACCCAGTCTGTCCATTTGAGCTTGTAAGTTCACTTTGTTTTCCTAGAAGTCTGTTGCCCCTTACCCCTGACCTCCACAATTCCTTTATGTCTATCCCGTGCATTCTGAAATCCCGTGATTGTTTCAGCCCCCACCACTTCCTCTGGCAGGGTGTTCCACTTGTCCACCACCCATTCTGTGAAGAAATCCTTTTCCATGTGTCCTCTGAATCGTCCTCCCTCCAACTTCATCCCATGCCCTCTAGTCCTGGAACATCTTTTTCACTTCAAAATAGTGTTTTCCTGCATCCTGTTCCTCCCTGTAAGATACTTGTATGTCTCTATCATATCCCCTCTCTACCTCCTCTCCTCCAGGGAGTACATGTTCAGTTCCTTCAACCTGTCTTCATAGGACTTGTGATGCAAGCCATGCACCATCTTTGTTGCCCTCCTCTGAACCTTCTCTGCCCACTCTACGTCCTTACGTAGGTATGGTCTCCAGAAATGTACACTGTACTCCAGGTGGGGCCTCACTAGTGTCTTTTATAGTGGAATTATGACCTCCCCTTTCCTGCATGGTTGTATTGTGCAGGGCTAGTGGTCTTCCCCCCCCAGCATGCAATAGCATCCATGAAGTCATGATACTCACATTGCTCAAGCAGCTGTGTCTGCTGCTGTTACTGCTGCTGCTGTTGTTGCTGCTGCTGCTGCTGCCTGGGTGCAACTCCCGCTGGCACCGGGGCTCTGGCACGGCCCTTCTCAACCCGGCCCTGCATCCTCACATCCCAGCCTGTGGGAGACATATGATGAGACAAACATCAGTGTGACTCAAAAGCAGACTGCCCCCTGCCCCAGTGAGAGTGCCTGCCCACACAGCCATACCCATTCATCTCACAGCTGCACACACTGACACAGCCAACCGTGGCTGAGCCATCACCTATGCACAGCCACCAAAACACACACACACCCCCCTACAGAGAATACAGGTGCATAGATGGTACACCCACCTGGCCTAGGCACCACGCCCCACCTGGCACGTGACCACAGCCTCTCCAACAGGTCTGGATCCCTCCGGTGGAGGTCACCGTACCGGTGCCGGCACTGCTCAGCAGACCGGCACCATCCAGTGACCCCCACCAGGTCAGTGGCCACTTGATGCCACACTTGTGTGCAGGCAATGGTGAGGGGCGCCGCACCATAAAGTGCCCCATAGTGGGGCTCTACTAGGGCCACCAAGTTGGCCAGTTCCAGTTGGCTCCAGGACACAGCTCTCCTCCTAGCCATGGTACCAACTTTACAGCAGGCAATATGGCGCCCACTGCCCGTAACCCCAATGCGGAGATGTTGCGCAATAGACCACCACAGGTTCCAATCGCGCTGTTCAACAGCACTGTTATTATTACAGCGCCTGTCACCAGACAGCGCAATAGGGATGTAAACATGGCAGGTGAACAGCGCCAGGGGGCAAAGGTGAGACACAAGGTCATGGGCAATGACGCAAGGCTACGCACAGCACCATCTGACGTATAAGCATCCTGCGCGACTGACCAGCTGCGTACCAGTGCCACAGTGGACTATTGCGCAGTACTAACATACTAAAATGCCAGCAGAATAGGCCTAATGGTCTTTCGTGTCTGCTCGTTTGGTCAGTCCCCAACCTGGGTGCTGACCTTGCTGTCCCCCTCGCCTTCTCTGGCTTCTCCCTTCCCAGTTCCGGATATTCTTGCTGCATTGGATTTTGCTTCCAGAACCCTTCCCCCGTACTTGTCCCACCCCCTCTTGAACCCCTCCACTGTCTCTGCCTCCACCAGCCACACCAGTAGTGCCACAGCGCCATATAGTGCCCATTGCTGCAGCACCACTGGCACAATGGTGGCCATGGCCTGAATTGCTGATCGCGCTCAGCACATCAGCAGCATGACAGATGCCTACGTAAGCTATCTGGGCATGCGCAATGCAGTATACCACATAGGCACAGATCTGCGCCATTGGCTCAGCTGACTCTTCCGTATTGCGCAAAGCGCAGATTCGCGATATTCAGCCGACACATGCAAATCAGCTGATCAGCCATTCAAGGGTGCAGTGGCGCGATTTGCATGTCATTATAGTTGATCCACTCCTAATTTGCATGTATTGTGCTATAAATGTGCAACATTGGGCTGCGTTGGCCAGATTCGGTTACTGCAGGTGAGAGGTGAGTTGCATGCTGTGTGATGTTCAGGACGATGGTCATGGGAAAATGCTGTAGACTGCACAGTGACAGGTGTCCACTTCCCCCCATACAGATCGCCATGACCGAGCAGAGTCAATGTGAGGGTGAGGGACGGTGGGCGAGGAGGAGGCCCAACTTTACAGCAGCAGAGATGGAGGCTCTTCCAGGCCTACCTGGATGAGGAGCCAGTGCTGAGTGGATTGAGGGCACCTCAGTCCCGAGGCGGCTGCATGGGAGGGGGTAGTTACATTAACCTGCACGGAAGCCACCAGCGCTCCATGCAGGAATGCAAGAAAAAGATGGGGACAGACCACAGGAGGTTGAAGGAGAAGGTGGCAGCCTTCAGGGCGGCACGTGCTGGCACTGGTGGGGGCCCGCCAGTGGTGTTGCAGCTGACCCCAACTGAGGAGACACTGGTCACAGCCATGCAGCCGAGCGCCATTGAGGGCGTACCAGGCGGAGGATTCCAGACAGGTGGAAGCCCATCACTGCATGGTATGACATGGTGGTGGTGTTTGGGGGCAGTCGTTCACATGCACTCACATGTACTCTCTTTCTGTTACAGATCCTGTTCGTCTTCAGGAGACGGTGGTGGTGGGTCCAGACAGTGATGCTGACCTGCTGGACATGGAGGAGAGTCCATCCACCTCCACCACCAGCCAGCAGGCACTGCAGCAGCATGCACGCTGGGCCGCAAACTCTGGTGTCAGTGATACGGGTGCGGGGGTGCACAGCCTGTGTTCAGCAGTCTGGCATGCAAGCATGCCAGCACGCTGTGACCATGGCAGCAGACGCACTCGCACCATTGATGATAGAAGGCCTGCAATGGGCAGTGATGGTTGTGTCCCATGACGGACACACGGCAGGCCAGCACGTGCCCCTGGGCCTGTCTGGTTCCAACTTGTGTACCAGCATGCTGGCATGGTCCCAGGCTGTGCCTGTCAGCACCCGTGGGGCAGCACCGGTGGCTGTGCAGGTGTCTGGCACTGTTGCCAGCACAGCGGTGGAACGAGTGGACCTGGGGGCACAGTGGTTGGAGGGGCAGCAGCAGCAGTCACCCACCAGGTCTGGGGGTACAGTGTCAAGCAGTGGCACATGTCCGCTGCCCTTTGATCCACCCATTCCTGGTCCTGGTGAACAGCACCCACCCTCAAGGGGTGTTGTGCATCAGGACCGTCCACATGCTGGGGGTCAGGATGCCATGGGGGCACAGTACCCATTGGACGAGCACACCTGCCTGCTGCAGGAATCAGTACAGCTGCAGAGGCGGGTTGCAAGGTCTGTGGAGGCACTGTCTGTGTCTGTGGAGTGGCACAGCAGGGAGTGTGCTCGGGACCGAGCCGAGCTGGTCCGTATGTGGACGGATGTGACCGCCGCCATTGACAGGCTGACCCAGGCAGTGGTCTCTGTCGTGGACGCATTGGGCACACAGTCAGGTGCCCCTGTACCACACACCCCACACAGTGCACTCTCCACTCCCCATTCCCGGTGTCGTGCGACACCAGGCCTGTCGATGCCGGGTTCTGCTGTGGGCATCCCGAGCACCCCTGGTGCAGGTTTGTTCGGCATGCTGCAGACCCCTGTGCAGGCAAGGTCACGTTCACGCAGTGGGACCCCTGGTGGTGCAACAGTGCCACCCCATGTGGTCCCTGCTCAGCCTGCCCATGCTGGTGGGTCATGGCTGGGCCGCCCACGCATCCGTGGTGGCCGTGGGATGGTGCTACATGACTGAGCTGTCTCCCAGTGCGGGCCCTGTCTGGTGCTGCCATGTGTGCAATGTGTGTCATGGTGGGCAGTGCACTCCCAACTGCTGTCCACAGGTGCGTGTGCATGATGATGCCTGCATTGCACTGTACACCAAGGTGCAAGGGTGCCCAGGTTCTGACACACGTACTTGGACAGTACGGGTGGTGGGGGTGGTCGGTGGTGCTGTGTGTTAGCAATGTCAGTTCTGCAGTGCTGTGCATCTGCCCATGTACGCCTGGTGTGTGTGTGTGTCCATATGAGTGCTCACCCCTTCCTGATGGTGTGTTTGTATGCCTGGACCCTTCCACTCCCCTGACCATCATGCACCCCTGGTGTGTTCCCCCGTGCACCTGTGGTTTGCGCATGGACAGTGTTGGTTGCACATGTCCCCTTGACTTACCTGTGTTGTGCGTAGTGCTCCTCTGTGATGGTGTCCTGGTGCAGCTGGGTCTGCCGGATCAGTCGGGGGTCCCTCCGTCCTAGGGGGGTTGCTCATCACCATCATCACCGGTGCCACTGGCGTCCCCATCGCTGTTCCCCTGTTCGACCTGTACGGCTATCCCATGGTCTTTGGCCATGTTGTGCAGGATGCAACAGGCCAGGAATATCCCACAGGCCTTTTGGGGGCTGTACTGTAGGGCACCGGCCGGAGGTGTCTAGGCATCAGAAGTGTGCCTGAGCATCCCAAACACCTGCTCTATGATGTTGCGTGTTGCGGCATGTGCCTCATTATAGCATAGCTGCGCTTGGGGTCATGGGCGCGCTGCACGGTGTGAGCAGCCAGGGACGGAGTGGGTATCTGCAGTCACCTGTGTGGAGATAGTGGAGAGCAGTGTCATGTTCAGGTCCATATTGGCCATCTCCCTGTGTGCCACTACCATGGCACCTGTGGCATTCCCACCCTTGCCCAGAGTTTGCATTCCATACATGTGTACTCACCCACTAGATGTCCTGTGGGGATGTCTCCACTCTTGAATTGATGGCACAGTGCAGACTGATACCATATGAAGGCATCATGTGCTCCGCCAGGGTGTGTGGCACAGACATTGGTTATGCGCCCAGTGACATCACACACCACCTGGCAGTTGACACTAGGGAATCCCTTTCTGTTCTGATATGCGTGGCCATCGGGGCAAGGTGGCGTGTGGATGGCCACATGGGTGCAGTCTATGGCCCCTAGCACACCAGGCATATGTGCTACCCTGTGGAACTCCTGCATGTTTGCTGTATGCTCTGCCGCGGTGCTGGGGAAATGGATGTACTCCACAGCATGTGGCAGCAGTGCACTGAGGAATTGGGTGAGGATGTGTGACGTGGCTGACTGTGTGATGCCTGTGGTGTCCCCTGTTGGCCTCTGGAAGGTGCCCGTGGTGAGCAGGCACATGCAGGCTGTCACCTTGGTCTCCAGCGACAGAGCGTGACTCCGTCGTGAGGGTGCCTGCATCACATCACTGCACAGCTCACAGAGCCGTCTCAGTATTGCCCTGTTCAGGTGGTACTGGCCCACAATCTCTACATCTGTGTACAGCTCAAAGCTGATGCGGGCACGGGTACTGCCTGTCGAGGCATCACGACGGGCCCTTCCATGGCCACGCCCCTGCAGCATGGATTCTCACCCCTCATTACAGCTTCCATGTGGAAACTGGCACTGTCCATCTCCCTGACTCTGCCCCCTGGCTGGTGTTGCTGTGTTACCCCCACTGTCCTGGCTGCTACTTCCACTGCACCGGGCACCCCCCGCTGGCCTCTACAGACTATGGGACACACTTTCCTTGCCTGCCCTTTGCTGTCTGTCTGTCTGTCTCTGTCTGTCTCTCTCTCTCTCCCCCACTTGGCAGCCTGGTAGCGTTCTTGCGCCGCTTCCTTGATCCTTTTTATTTTGGCTCATTTCTGCTAGTGAGCAGATTTTCGGCTGTGCCACTAAGCGTGCGCAAGTCAGCCTTGAATATCGACGCGGTCTTTATGCATGGATCCGCCTCCCTTCAGTTGCGCATGCCTTCATTTTCATTGCGCTGTTGCTCAGCATGTTTTCGGGGGCGCAACTGCCTCCTTCTGAATATCGCAAAATGGCGCAGTTTTGGACTTGCGCGAATATCTGGGCCATCATGTTTTATAAATTTCCAATTTTTTAATCAATTCAACCATGTTGCTATATAATTTGTCATTAATTTCTTTAAAGTTTTAACTGATTTATTAGATTCCCATAATTTCATAGATTTGACAATCTGGCTGTGTAACCATGACATTTCTAGTTTAGTATTGTTTTGTTTTGGCAAAGAAGTATGGCATTAGAGATTGATTAAATAAACTGAAGTCCAAGAGATTGAAAATGTTCCTCTCTTTATTTACTAAAGACTGCATGTATTTTAAATTATCATATTCCTGACCTTGCTGCATTGCTTAATTCCATGCTGTCCTGATCTCATATGTGGTTACGGAATTCCCTAAATATATGCATCCCACGCCTCCTAATTTCCTTGGCAAACAAAACTTCCCTCCGGCCATCCTCAGTTTGACCCTCACCAAACAAATTTTTTAAAAGACACTTTTTATTTTCTTGCAACAAGCTTTCTCACATGTGCCCAATATTGACTGCAACAAAAATGCCAACCAAGATATGATCACAATTTTTATAAAACTGATGCAACCCCTTAGTAATACTGAATATTTCTCCCAATGGGTCAAGTCCAAATGTATTTTCTCTATACAAGGTATTATGTTTATTTTTGACATATTACCACAATCTGTATTGAGTGTTGCTGCTTGGTATTTCATAGTCCTTTTTAGAGGTATTGCCATTGTTTGAATTTGTGTCCAATTGTTTAATTGCATGGCAACTGATTTTTGTTTGTTCATATGTGTAGACTGATAGAAACTTTAAAATATTTCAATTAATAATGCTAACAAAGATGCAGATGGATTTTCTACCAATACCAACTTATCATTTGTATAACAGTTTAGTTTAATAACTGTATTTTTCATGTGGTTCCTTGTAATATTTTTGTTTCTGTGCATTCTTTCAAAAAAAGGTTCCAATGCCAAAAGAAAGAGTGTTGAGAATAGGGTACATCCCTGTCTAACCCCGTTAAAAAGTTGAAATGGTCTAGCAGTATTTAGTTTATTATTAAATAGGATGTAATAGTGTTGTCAGTTGTACAATAATTAGATATAAATTCCAAAATGTAAGTACGTAAAAAAGGTATGAAGGCCTTGCTAGCATCTAGAGCAAAAGCTATAGCTTGAATATTTACTCCCTTTAAATATTTCTTGCACTTTCTTGAGGCCTTGTTGGCATAGGTGTTCTGTGATTTCATTCCTGGGATCCAAAACTCGATGGGTGGTACACCAAGACAGTATGCTACAGGGTACGTACTCCAGCTATAAAACTTCAAGACCAATGCATTAGACACCCATTACAGCTAGGATTAGATGCATGAGAGGCAGACTAACACACAGAGTTTGCAACATGGGCAGTATGTAAAATGCACCAACAATACCAGAATGTAGATTATGTTCAATCTGTTTTTTTTTTTTTTTGTAAATCCCCCCAGACCATATGTATGCATTATAAACCACTGCAAAACATTCTGGATATACAAATCCCTCTGTGAAGGGAGTTGAACTGGAAGTTTCTCACATGTCCTTAAATTCCATAGTGTTCTAGAGTCCGTGCACTTCCATGAGTCAAAGTACCAAAGAATCAGAGAGATGCCAAAGCAAGCTTTAACATTTGGAATAGATTATTCAATTCCCACAGCTCATTTATTTTTTTCCCCATTCCACTTTCTGGATTGTAGACCATACTGAGTGTCAATGTACTTGATTGGCAACAGTGTGTGTACAGTTTGAGTAATTACTGCTTGCCAAAGAGGATCAAGAGAATACTTCACAACTGACATACTCTGGCTATAAACTTCCCTATCATTTATTCAACACTCATTATAGTTGGAATGATATGCATAAAATGCAGTCTACAACAAAGGCAGTCTGCAAGTAGGACAGTATGTAGAATGCATCAATACAAGAAGACAATAATTACCAATGTATTTGTGTTTTTCCTAAATTGCTTCAAGGCATACTGTAAGCATGCATTCTGAAGCATAAACCCAGTGAAAAGCTTCATGGGTATGCATATAAGAGCATAAGAAAAATGTTGGCAGATGGGGACTGCGTGATCCATCTACTGTAGTCTGCCCAAAAAGATTACCCATCCACGTTGCCTGTGTCGAAGGGTTATGGGATTTACAGATGGACGCTGGCACCATACGTTTCCAAGCAGAAGATTTATTGAAGCAACAGAAAAAAAATAACGGACTGTACACAATTTAGAATAAAATAAAATAAAAAATAATCCTTGTAGGTTCCATGCTCTTTGATCTTACCAGCACTAGTAAGCTCTAGGCTGAGGTGTTGAGCCTTCAACACCCAATTCAAATCTGCCTTGGAACAACTGCTGACCAAATATATAGTGGTTTGTATTTTTACCATTGGTCCGGTCCATTCATATGTCAATCAATTAACAAACAAAAAATGTATTTCTAAATTAAATTAAGCTTGTATTTCTTATTTTGTTTTGATTCCCCTTCCTTTAGATAACACAATCAAACCTTATGATGTAAACATTATTTAGTTTAAATACACATTAATGAAGTTTCTGAAAGACAAGCCACACTTAGGCCCCTCCTCTGTTAGATGGAAATAAGTATAATGAAACTGAGGCTGGCCGGCTCTTAGGGAACAACAGAGAAAGGGAGGGCTCACAGGAGACTGAGAATGCCTGGAAAGAACTTTGTTTATACAAGCACACATATACAAGATACAAATTGAATTTAAACCCCTTTGTTTTTAGTTGTATTCTTGTATGCTGTAAGTGCCTTTTTTCTCCACTTTCTGCCTTGAAAGCTCAAAGCATTTTATCTCTAGCTTCTTTCTAACTTCTGACTTCAGTAAGCATCTGGTTGAGCATTTGTCTGATTTAGTCCGTATACAGGAAGTCACTTAACCAGAGTATTGGATACAAAACAGACTAAATCTACACCAGAAATATTTACTGCTTCCCTTACTTTGTTTTTCATGTAGCCTGTTTCAAAAGGAGTTATTAGATTACCTTGGGAGGCGCTTTCCCCATTTCGGCCATTTATAACTCTGAGATCATACGTACATTCGTGAGGTAAACAGCTCACATCAGGAAGAAACGGAGGAGCGTGTCTCTAAAGATGGGAAAGCTTTGCGAAGACTAAACTTCATACTACCAAGTGCTAAGCCTTAGGAAACGTATTAGCTATTAAAGCTTAGCTTGTATTCTTAGGGATCTGATTGCATGGAATGTTACAGGGGGGATCAAAAATTAAAAGGGAAAACAAAACACCATCGACAACATTTAAACATGGGTGGCCAGTCCATGTACACACATTCACAAGATATAACAGAGGGTACAGAGAACACAAAGAGATGTCATCTCAGCATTCCAGATCTTTCCTCCATTTAAACTATCACAGCCTGTAACCTAACCTGTCCAAAACGCCTAGCCATTGCAAGTCTAATATCTCTAATTGTCTTTGATGCTCCTGTGGCAGGCTGTTCCATGGTTCCACCACTCTCTCCATGAAGAAGTGCTTCATGAGGTTGCTTTTGAACCTACATCCCACCAACCTCAAATTATGGCTCCTTGTACCTGCTATTGTGTAGTGCTGAAATAGATTACCTTCCTGAGCTGTGTTTAGCCCCTTCACATACTTAAATGTTTTGATCATGTCACCTCTGTTTCTTCTTTGCTTGAGGGAATATAAATTCAACTCCCTGAGTTGCACCTCATACATTTTGTGGTGTTGACCCTGCACTATTTTTGTAGCTCTTCTTTGCACCATCTCCAAATGGTCAAATGTCCTTTTTGAGGTGAGGTCTCCAGAACTGACCACAGTATTTCAAGTGAGGCCTTACCAAGGACCTTTAGAGAGGCATGATAGTCTCCTGTTTCCTATTAGTAATACCCCTACTAATACAGCCGAAGATGTCACTTGCTTTCTGTGCTGCCTTCTCACACTGTTTTCCTACCTTTAAGTTATCAGTGATCACTATGCCGAGATCTCATTTTATCTGTGTTTCTTGGAGTTGATGTCCTGCCAATGTACACTTATTTCTTGTGTTCCTCCTACCCAGGTGAATCATCTTGTGTGTGGTGCAAGTTGTGTAGCAAATCTCTCAACTGGCACTCCTGTACATTATGCTGGTCATGTCACTATCCAAACTTCAACACAACTGACTTACACACATTGGGCCTGATTCTAGTACACTTATGCCTGGCATAACAGCAGTTGCACCAAGTAGAATGATGCATGTAGCAACTTACACCAGCAGTTGTGACATGCGCGATTCTACAATGTGGCCTGCGACATGGAGCAGGCCACTTGCACCAAACAGCTGTTATGCTGGCAGTTGCACCATAAACCTCCTATGACATGGCACTAGGGGGTTTACAGCAGCAGTTGTGCCCCATTCCATAAGGGCAGCATCAAAGTCCCCAAGATCAGGATTCTGCAAGAACCCCCGGAGGAGAACTGGCAATGTAAGTTACTCTAGCATTTAGCTGGTGTAACTTACAGAAACCCCCCGGGGGTCCTGTAGGCCCACCTGCAGTCCAGTGGGCATACCACAGTTGCCCACCCCATGCCCAGCATACCACAGTGGGTGCCCCCACCCCTGATGTGTCCATTATGTGCCCCGCAGGGTTACTAACACCAACTGCCCCAAAGTTAAACTGTAACAGCCCCACAGGGTTGGCAACACCCCCTTCCCCTGTATCCTACAATAACTGCCCCACAAGGCTGGCCACACCATCTGCCCCATAATCCCCCAATGCGAAAATCCCCTGCAGGGTGGCGCTATCATCCCCCCACCCATACCCTGACCCCGAGTCACCCACCACAATTGTGGCATACACCCTGACACTTCCAGGTAGTCTAGTGGCCCCCCACCAAGCCATGTCAGTCCACCCAGTACCCCCTACCTGTCCCCAGCTGGTGACTGGCACAGCCCACCTCTCACCTCCACGGCCAGCCGCTGACTGTGTTCCATAGTAGTGCTACTGTAAAGAAACGCTCAGAAATTAATTTCTGAATGCAACTTTACTGTAGTTCTCCTACAGGACTCAGTCAGCGGCTGGCTGTGGAGGTGAAAGGTGGGCTGTGCCAGTCACTGGCTGGGGATGGTTGGGGGTCAGTGCTGGCATTAGTGTTATGGGGGCCCCAGTGAGCTACAATAAATCATTGCCCCCCAACTCACTTTATCCTTGTCTGTTAATGTGTATCATATATTTTTAATACAACCTATGGCATCATTAGATTTGTCAGAGGAGATTCCAGTGTCGAGATGCCCACTCAGTTCACTTCAGCCCTGTCATTTCTTCTGCATAATGGGCATATTTGTTCAATGTAACCTGTGACATCTATCATTAGTTGTATGCATTTTCAAGGGGAGGCAGCAACATCAGTCATGGGGCCTCCATACACACCAATGTCTGTGGGTCTATGTTTGAGTGTCAGTGCCATATCTCCAGGAGTACATTTATAAGATTGGGATGGCACAGAAGGCAGTGCCCAGCACAGCGATGCTCTTCACTGCAGTGGTAATACAACATGACTTAACAGATTGGAAACTAATAGGTCACACTTGCTTTGGTTGGGGGCCCCCATGAGCAGGGGGGCCCCCGGCAACCACAGCATTCGCTGATGCCTATAACTGGCAATGGTGGGTGGAGCCACTAGCCTACCAGGAAGTGTCAGGGTGTATGCCACAATTGTGGCAGGCCTCTCAGGGTCAGAAATGGGTGGGGTGAGGTCAGCGCCACCCTGCGGGGTGATTCACAATGGGGGATTCAAGGGCAGATGGTGTTGCCAGCCCTGTGGGTCAGTCATTGTGTGCTTCAGGGGGGCAGGGGGTGTGGACAGCCATGCAGGGCAGTTATTGTATGATTATGGGGCAGGGGTGTGAGCAGCCCTGTGGGGTGCCTATTGTGCCTGGCTGACATGGAGAGGTCCTTGCGACCCACGTTGCGGCTTGCGACATGCTCGCCAGGTGCACCCACTGTTCAGCGTACCTGGCCACATGTTGCAAATTGCAGGACTTTGATGCAGAGACCCTGCCCCTTCTAGAATAGGGTGCAGGGTCATTGCTGCAGTTGCAGGTGGCGCAAGTTGCATTTGACGGCGGCTTGCACCACCCTTCTAGAATCAGGACCATTAAATCTAACAACAATATTTACAGTCTGCACAAAAGAGAATCCATGATGCCAAGAGGCACTACCAGCTATGCTTGCCACTTAAAATAGCTTCTACATGGAACAAATAACTTAAAGGTTCAAGGTAATTCTGTTTTATGACATAGCTACATAAATTGAAACATATACAGTAAACTGTAGTTAGGTACAGATAAAGCTTTTCAACCATTTAGTCTGCCCTCCCATTTGATCTGCTCTACTGTTCTACCAAAAGTTACTGTCCTTCTCCCACATTCTTAGTATTCAAGTGATCCCATGTATTCTGTATCTGTAAGTTGTCTCATTTGTTCTTAAAGTCTGTAATTAATGCAGCATTAATTTTGTTATAGTGTATGTTAGAATGTTGTATTCATTAAAAACCTAATGTTCCCTAGTCTTGTTGCACCATTGATGTGACATCACGATGTTGTTGTACCATTGTGTGCACATCACATCAATGGTATAACAGCTCTGCCCATGTTTGAGCATGTGCAAGTCGCGCTTCGTATTTGTCATTAACATGGCCACGGCACTTCAGGGTAGGCACTGGAGGACCTCCTAACTTAAAAGTAAGTGCCATTTTGTTGAAATCTTAGCAGGCACAGATCACAGAGCCCAACTAATATTAATTTAAAATGTGGACCGAAGTAACAGGAGCATTGTCACAGGCACGGGCTCAGTGCAGGGTTCTCCTACATCATAGTGCAACTGGGAAAGAATCCACAAGTTGTTTTTTTTCATTACTTTTGCCCATACACTATAAAAGACAGTGTATCGGCAACAGAGAACAACAGTGCCATTCACTTCTCAAGGTTTCATGACACCTTCAAACCTCTCGAGCTTTGTTCTCGAGTTTTCAACGGTTATCATGACAACCTCTCAAAGTGAACAACACTGTTGTTGTTCACTGTTACCCATACACTATCCTCTATCTTGGGCACTGTGTTCCACTGGTTCTACACCCTCCCAGTGAAGAAACACTTTTTCTAAACTATCCCCTGTTAATCTGAGATTGTACACTCAGATGTCTGATCCTTTGGTCTGAATAGCTCGCTGATGTCTAGCCTGTTATCTCTGCTTCTGTTTATGTTTCACTTTCCATACTCATTACCAATAAGTACATATTAAAGTTTTCTAGCCTCACCTAGTAATTTATTCCCTGCTGTACATGAATTATCCTTGTTCCCCTCCTCTGTATTGTTGCCCCCCTCTGTATTCCTTCAATTTTCTCCTTATTCTTCTTTAAATGAGGGATCCAAAATTGCACAAAATACTCCTTATGTGGTTTGACCTGTGATCTGTACAGTGGCATGATCCTCATGATCACTGCAGCTTGTGAATCCTTGCCTGATATACACAATATCCTGTTTGATATTTCATATGCTTTGCTGCTGTGACTAAATGTTTTCTGGTTACTGTTTACTGGGATGTATTAATCTCTTTCTTTCTGGAAGGCCTCTACAGTGACCCCATCTGCACAATATGTTATCTGATTCAGAAGCAAATTATTTGATACCTTTTAAAGGACAAACATAGATGTCACAACAAGAACAAAGTGCTCTAGCTTTCAGACCAAAAAGTCCTTTGTCAGAAGCGTAATGACAGTTATTTAGAAAAAAACAATACTTTTAACACCCAGATCATGCAGAAAAAAACAGAAAATAATCCCCATTGGTTTAAAATACTCATTTAAAAAAACAGAAGATGATGTCAGAGAAGCTAAACAGTACCATGTCACCTTCAGCTGGGAGAGTTTCCCAGCTGGTTGGAGTTTCTATGTTGGTCCATTAAAAGGTATTAAATGATTTGCTTCAGGATCTGTTCTTACAATGACCAATACGGCAAATACTAAATCTAGATTTCAATATTTTATCTGTAAGTTTCTTTTGCTATATAAATGACAATGTATTTTTTGGCATTACATGTACAGTAGCATGTGCTTAACCACTAATTGAGTAGTTACAGATCTTTCTACATGTTTTCAGTTTTTTTCTGGTGTCCACCCTCCTGCAGAGCATTGTGCCATAAGCAAAAACACTAACCTTGCTGCTTAGCCCTTTTCCTATGTCATGGTCTGGATAAAAAGTTTGAACAGGACTGGCCCCATCACCATCGCTGCTGTGGAACTCCACTCATGCCTTTCTTACTTCTGAGAGTTTGCAGTTAGAAACTACTTTCTGAGTTCTGTTAGTCAGTTACCTATCCATCATGACAGTTTCTCCTTACACCCATTTGCACCATTTTGTGAATTAGCTGCCTGTGTGGCATTAAGTCAATGTTGCCAAATGCAAGGTAAAGAATGGCAATTGCCTGTCTTCCATCTACTACTGTTTTGAATAATTAAATTAGCTTAGTTGACATGATCACCCCCTCCAAAACCTTTTGTGTTTTTTGTCTGTATGTCAACTTTCCTCTGTTGAGTGTTAGTTAACTATGTTCACTACCATCAAAGTGAGACATACTGACCTGTAGTTGTCATTGTTGTCTCTATCCCCACCCTTGAGGAGGGGTACCATTTGCAGTCCACCAGTTTGATGGGACTACCCCAGAGTAGACTGAGTCATTGAAATGGTCTTCCAGAGGTGTCACAAGCATCTTTAACCTATCCTTCATCAACCATGGGTGCACCGCATCTGGCCCTGATGATTTGGTTGCATTTACTGTAACTCTTAAAGACCTTTTAGGACAATTTCCTTTGTGAATTCATTCACAACCTCTTCAAATAAAATGCAAGGTAAATTTTAAGAAATTATAGTTACACTGTAAATGTCAGTTTTGCATGCCACAAACATGTAACTACAGGGTAATTATCCTGTTGCATGTAGTTAATTATTAGTTACACTGAACCCAAAATTTAAAGTGTAACAAATTACTCTTATTTTATATTTCTTTGTCCGCTAGGCCCATCAGTTGATAACATCTTAAGCTTTCTAATGGATAGGTAAAAGTCTCCATCAGAACATTATCTGCAACGTACAATATTAAAAGTAAGGAAATTTAGTTGTACATTATAGAATAACTGCCATGAACTGGTGAGCCATTATTTTCAGTAGAAGCTGTGTTTTAAATACTGGTTAATACTCTGTTATTATTCCATCTGTACTAGCCTTCTAGTCATTTTGGCAGTTGTTTTTGATTTACACTGTTGTGGTTAACATCATTTTATAACTGAATAATTGAGTTTATGCCCCTGTTAATAACATAATTCTTGTCACAATGTATGCATGCTCTACTACAGAACTCTGTTTAAGGAAGACATAAACTACACTACACAATTCTGAAACAGTACTGACCACCATCATGTAAACCAGAAACACCCAGTGAACCTACAAAATAGACAATAATGACAATACCAGAATAGGATATACTGTATGAGAACCAGCTTCTACAGGAACACATGAATTAGTGGTTCAACACGCTTTTTCCATGATTTCTGTTGGCATTAGCAGTCATGAAGTTTCAAATTTTCCAATCAAATGGAATTTTTGGACATCCCATTTCCAATTACTGAAGACAGATGCATGAAAACAGGTCCTTTGTCTTTTAGACATCATTTGCCCCTGGTGGTTTTCTTGCTTTGAAGTCATAATCCTCTGCTTGAAACATATGAACCATGGGCCAGATATTCAAAAGAGTTGAGCCATGTGCAATAGGGTTGCGACTGCTCAAGTCTGAAAATGCGTCATTCTGCGATATTCAGCAGGAGGCAGTTGTGTCCCCCAAATCACACTGAGCAACAGCACAATGATAATGAATGTATGCACAACTGAAGGGGGAGGAACCATGCATAAATGGCGCAGTGCGATATTCAACAACATGCGCCATGCACAATAGGGGAGCAAGCGGAAGTTGTGCCATAGTGGAAATGAGCCAAAATAAAAAGGAGCAAGGGAGAGGCGCAAGAACGCTACAGGGAAGGCACATGAGAATGAACTCTAGCAAAAGAAACTGGGCAGCAAGGACACACAGGGCAGGCCAGGGAAAGGGCACCTGGAACCCACAGGCTCAGGGAAAGGTGTGGGGAGCCACAGTGCAGAAGGGGGAAGTACCTGCCACAGAGCAGTGAGGTCAGCACAGTCAGGTGTTCCCAGTGCAGGGGAAGTAACATCCAGGACAGCGGGGAGAAAACAGAAACAGCTGCCGGGGGGTGAACACAAGCCAGGGACATGGCCAGTGCCACCATCTAGATGGAGGCAGTAATGAGGGGGTGAGAAGGTGGGCAGCAGGGGGGCATGGCTGTGGAAGGGTCCGTCAGTGGTATGCCCCCAACAGGCAGTACCGAGCCCGCACCAGCATCAAACTGTAGTGATACTGAGATTGTGGGCTGGCACCACCTGAATCGGGCAATTCTGAGGTGGCTCTGTGAGCTGTGCAGTGATGTGATGCAGGCACCCACATGACGGAGCCATGCTCTGTCAGTGGAGATGAAAGTGACAGCTTGCATGTGCTTGCTCACCATGGGTACCTTCCAGAGATCAACTGGGGACACCACAGGCATAACCCAGTTGGCCATGTCATGCCACCTCACCCAATTCCTCAGTGCACTGCTGCCACATGCTGCTGAGTACATCCATTTCCCCTGCACACCGGTGGAGTGCACAGTAAACATACAGGAGTTCCACAGGGTAGCACATATGCCTGGCGTGCTAGGGGCAATAGACTGCACCCATGTGGTCATTCACACACCACCTGGCCCCAAGGGGGCCTCATATATAAATCGCAAGGGCTATGCCAGCATCAACTGCCAGGTGGTGTGCAATGCCAGGGGGTGCATAATCAATGTCTGTGCCATGCACCCTGGGGGAGCACATGATGCCTTCTTCTGGCACCAGTCAGCACTGTGCCACAGATTCAAGAGTGGGGATATGCCCACTGGCCACCTAGTGGGTGAGTATGCAAACCACACGGACAATCATAGGGCCTGGGGGGCATGGTCAGAGGTGACATGGGTAGTGGCCTACATGGCCCGGGGCAGGGCGATGCTGATCACTAAACTAACCTCCACCCTCTACACACAGGTGACAGTGGATACCCACTCCATCCCTGGCTGCTCACACCCTACCAGCAGCCCAGGACCCCATCACAGCAATGCTACAATGAGGCACACACCACCACAAGCAATATCATTGAGCGGGCGTTCGGGATGCTGAAGGTACATTTCCATTGCCTGGACACCTCCGGTGGTGTCCTACAGTACAGCCCCTCAAAGGCCTGCAGGCTGTTCCTGGCCTGTTGCATCCTGCATAACATGACCAATGAATGTGGGATAGCCATACAGGTTGAAGAGGGGGACAGCGATGGGGACAATGAGGATGCCGGTGACAATAGTGATGGGCAGCTCCCCCTTGGGCAATGGGACCCCCGACTGCTCCGGCTGGCACAGCTGCACTGGGACACCATCAGGGAGGAGCACTTCAGCCAACCCAGGTAAGTCATGGGGCCATGTGCAACCATCAGTGGCTAAGGCACAACCCACAAACATGCATGGACACACACCAGGGGTGCATGCCATCAAGGGAAGTGACCGGGCATGGAACCACACACACCACCAGGGATGGGTGAGGTCTAACATGCCACGCGGAATCACACACACACAAAGCACCAGACATGCAAAAAGGTAGGAGGCACACTGACCCAGAATGCCACCCCTAGCCACACACATATCCACAGACCACCACGCCCACTGCCTGTCATTGTGCATGTGTCAGATGCTGAGCACCATTGCACATTGGTGTACAGTGCAATGCAGGCATAATCATGCACACGCAACTGTGGACAGCAGCCGGGAGGGTGTGCAGATAGACTGTGTGTCCACATGCAGGGCCAGGTACCCACCCGTGCATTGCCCGCTGAATGACACAATACACACAGGGCAGCACCAGAGAGTAGCCACATTGGGAGACAGGTCAGTCATGTGCCACAGTGCTCCAGCCACCACTGATGCATGGGCAGCCCCACCGAGACCCTCCAGCACTGACAGGCTGACCACTGGCCTCATGGGGTGGCACTGATGGTCCCCCAAGGGTTCCACTGCATGAACACGACCGTGCTCGTGCAGGGCTCTGCAGCACACCAAACATGCCTGTGCCAGGCGTGCTCGGGATGCACACAGCTGAACCCGGTGTTGGCAAGGATGGTGTCGCACAATGCCGGAAACAGGGGGTGGACAGTACACTGCATGGTGCCTGAGACGCATGGGCAAATAACTGTGTGCCCATTGTGGCCATGACAGCAGTGAATGCCTGTGTCTGCCTGTCAATGGCAGTGGTCACATCCTCCCGCAACCGGTCCATCCCTGCCAGGATCAGAGCAGTGTCTCTGCTGCAACGCTTCTCTGCCCACTCCAGAGCCACACGCAGTGCATCCACCAATGTCGCAAGCCACATCTGCTGGTTGACTGATGCTTGCAGTATGCAGATGTGCTCATCCAAGAGGTCATCTGCCTCCTCGGCATCTTGTCCCTCAGGGTGTGCATGGTCCTGATGCTCAGCACCCCTTGAGGGTGGGCGCTGCACACCAGAACCAGGTCTGGGCATGTCCACAGGTGGTGCACTGATGCCGCCCCCTGACACTGTACCCCTAGCCCATTGACTGACTGCTGATGCTGCTCCTCTGGCTGACACTCCCCAGGGCTCACTGGTGCTGCCACAGTGGCTGCAACAGTCCCACTGTCCTGTACACACACCAGTGCTGCCCCACTGGTGTTGACAGGCACAGGCTGGGACTGTGATGACACACAGGCCTCCATGGCAGCACCACCCACAGCCATGGCCGCGATGTTACCTGCTGTGTGGCCATCCCGTGGCACACACATGTCACTGCCTATGGTGTTAGCAACATCATCATCAGTGACGGACCCAGCACCAGCCTGAGTCACAGCATGCCGGCATCCATGGATGCCAGCATGCTGGGACACAGGCAGGGCCTCCTCTGCACCTGTTCAAACAACATCAGTCTGGACAGCTAGTTGGGCCATCTGTTGCACTGAGCCACGTATACCTGTGGAGGTGGATGGGCCCTCCTCCATCTCCATCTGACTGGCCTCAGTGGACAGGTCCACCACTGCTGACCCATGCAGATGCTCAGGATCTGTAAGGGAAAACAAAGTCAAGTTACTGCATGTGACCTACCCTGCCCCCCAATAGACAGACCATGACCTACTATACAGTGATGGGCTACCACCCATCTGGAAGCCATCACCTGGAACACCCTCAATGGCACAACGATCCATGCTGCCAGCAACCCTCTCCTCCTGTGGGGTCAGGTGTAGCACCTCTGGCTATCCCCCACCTGTTGCAGCTCAGGCTGCCCTGATGGAAGCCACCTTCTCCTTTATCCTCCTCCTGTCTGTGCCCATCTTCTTCTTGCACTCCTGCATGGAGCGCTGGTGGCTGCCATGCAGGTTCACTGCACGTGCTTCGTCATCCCATGCAGCAGCACGGGCCTGTGGTGTTCCCTGCTGTCCGCTGAGAAGTGGCTCCTGAGCCAGGTAGGCCTCAAACAGGGCATCCATCTCAGCCTTGGTGAAATTAGGCCTCCTCCTCCTCCTCCCACCACTGTGTTGCTTCTCTCCCACAACTCGTTCGGTCATGATTTAGCCTGTGAGAATGAAAGTTGTTGCCTGTGACTGTGCAGTCTCATGCATGTCCCAAAATCCACAGTCCACACTCCCAAACAGCATGCAACTCACCAATAGACTGCAGTAACCAACTATGGCCAGTGCAGCCCAATGTCGCACTTTTATAGCGCAACCCATGCAAATGAGGTGAGGCTCAACTTTATGTAGATGCAAATTGCAGTGCTGCACCATTGAATGGCTGATTAGCTGATTTGCATGTGACGGCTGAATATCACGCTGTTGCACTTTGCACAAGTGTGTTGAACATGCTGAGCCAAGGGTGCAGTTCTGTGACATGCACAGTACACACCTCACTGCGCATGCCTGGGTTGCTGACGCAGACGCCTGCTGCACTGCTGACATGCTGTGCAGGGCACAGCCACCATTGTGCAGTGGTACTACAGCGATGTTCACTTATATGGCGCTGTGGCACTGGGGCATCATAGGCGCACTGGGGCAACAGCGTCGTAGGCTGCTACTGGAGGTAGCATACAGGCACCCAATCACACTACATGCATTGAGTTCCAATGGCACTGTGCCTGTCTGTGTGCCAGAGACCCTTGACCATGTGCCCGACCTTTGGCCCCTAGGTGCCATGTGTCAGGCATGGGTGCACCACTATCGCGTTCAGTGACAGCGCAATAGGGAATGGCAGTGCTGTACCACGCAGCATCTGCACGTGGTGGAACCACACTGCAGAACACCATTTTGAACCTACTGAGCAAGTGAGATGGTGCGGAGGAGAGATGCCCAGTGGAGCCAGATCGAAATGGCAAACCTGGTTGCCATTGTTGAGCCACTTTAGGGCCCACTGTTTGGGGAGGTACCCCTGGACAGGTCCAAGATCCAGGTATGGCAGGAGGTGGCCGATGCCCTGGAGGAGGCCACAGGAATGGGGTGGATGGCAGAGCAGTGCCGCCACAGGTATGGGGACCTGAGGTGGAGGAAACCGGACCTGTTTGCCCACCTACGGACACGTGCCAGGAGGGGCATGATGCCACGGCCAGGTAGGTGTAACGTCCACACACCTTTATCTTCCATATGGGTATCACAGTTGCATGTGTCCAGAACATGGGGAGGACCGTCCAGTGTTGGCTGTGGTGGTGTTATCAGGTGTGGGGTGGGTGGGTCTGGCTGGGTGGGATTGCACACACAAGGGGCAGGGGACTTTACTACAGGATTGTACTGATGTTCCTCTCGCCATGTTTGCACCTTAGGGCCAGAAGAGAGATGGCTGGCCAGGGAGCAGAGGCACCAGCCAGAAGACAGGGCCAATAGGAGGGGGCGAAGGTTCACAGCGCCAGAGGGAACAGCCGGATGATGATGAGTGCCTTACCTCCATGATTACTATTGCATGCTGTGTAACAGGGTGGGAAGTGGGGCATGGCCACCATCCATAGACACCACTGCCATGCATGCAACTTGTTACAGTCAGCACTGTCCAGTGGCACTGCATATCTGAGAGTGCGTCAATGGTGGTCCATGCATGCACCCGGTACATGGCTGTGCCCCTGCCTTTGCACCACATAGCCATGTCACTAAACAGCCATGGTAGTGCTGTGCAGGACTTGGCCGGTGGGTGTGTGCAGCAGTCCACATGACTGTGTGCGCCTGGGTGGGCAGGTCTTGTGGGCAGGATCACTGTGGGTGGTCACACACAATCACAGAGGCATGTCCCATGGCCATATGCCATGCACAGTGGGTGGGTTGTATGGGCCTTTGCATTCACACCTATTGACTGTGCTCCCGTGTCCTAGGTGTCTGCCAGCTGCAGACAATCTGGGAGGCACTGCAGGAAATACTGACCGTGGCAAGAGCATCACTGGACATCCTGCGGGGGTTGAGCGGCTGGGTGTCCGGCGGAGACACGGAAGGTGGAGCAGCCAGAGTTGGGAGCGGGGCTCCCACTGACCACTATATGCCCCTGATTTCCCCTACCCCCCTGGACCCACCCTCACACCCCTCCTTTCCTGTCCCATTTGTTCACCCCTGCCCCTTACCCACCCCCACCTTGTTTGTGGCCCTTCCCCCACACATTTGTACATAGTTGTAAATAGTTTTGTTTGATGTTTATGATTACAATTCTTTTGATATGAATACTGTGGTGGTCTCTGATTTGCAGCTGGCTATAGGTGCTCAGCTGCAGTGGTTTGCATGGCGTCAGGGGTGGTGCAGTCACGGGTATGTGTGTGTGTCCGTTGGGAAGTGACTATGGTGTGGGAGTAGCTATCAGTCAGTGTCTGTGGTGGGTGTGTTGTTCCCTGTGCACTGGATGACTGCGTGCAGTGGTCCATGGTGCATGCTCTGTGTCCATGGCACACCTGTCAGCCCATCCATGGCCTGTGCAGCTGACACCCTTGCATGTCTGTGACCTGCACGGTCTTCTGGCATGTCAGTGGCTGTCCATGCAGGGCAGCCACTGTACCCGTCACAATGCTGGGTTGTCTCCTGTCACTGGTGTGGTGCATGTCTGCTTTGGGTGACACTGTGGCCTCCGTGGTTGTTGTCCCACCTCCGTGCTGTGGCTTGTGTGTGTTGCAGGTGATGTGCACCATTGTCTGTGACTTGGAGGACTGCTGGCCATGTGTACATGGTTTCCATGGGCCCACACTGGGGGCTTGGTTGCCCCGTTACTGCATCCCTGTGTTGTTGTGCCCTTGGGTATGGGTGGGTGTTTGTCCATGCACTGTGTTGCATCCAGTGTGGTGCATGCTTCCATGCACCACTGTGGGTGTCTGCGCTGGCTGTTGTGGCCAGTGCTGGGTCAGGTTGTGTCCTTGGGAGGGTGTGCAGGGTGCTGTACCACTGGTGGTGGGGTCCGGGGCATGGCCTGTCACATGTGGGGTACCTCATGTGCTGACGCATGGTCGGTCTCTCAGCTGTACCTTGTGGGGGCTGTGCATGGTGGCACTGTGTATGCCATTGTTGCATCACTGTGTGCTGCCACCCACTGATGGGTGCTCATGGTGGGGCTGCCTTGCATGGTTCTGTGGTGCACAGGGTTGCATTGTCACAGTGGAGTGGTGGCATGCATGGGGTATCCTGCAGTGCTGGATGCTGCTCCTGGGTAGGGTATCTGGGGGTTATAGTGCAGGGTGTGCTCTGCATTGGGGGGATGGTGTGGCATGGGGTGGTCGGCCCTCCTTGTGTGCCAGTCACAACTTGCCAGAGGGTGTGATGGGGCACCCTGGTCCAGCTGTGGGTTGGTTGCTTGTCTCCATGGGCCAGTGGTTATTCCAGCCCTCCCCCAGTTGTGCAGTGCATGGGGTGTGGGGGGACGATGTCTGTTGTGCTATGTGTTCCACTGCCCATCTGTGGCATGGGTGGTGGGCCTCTGCATCCCTGGTTGTGCTGTTGTATTGCTGCCCTGCTGCTGGGGGAGCGTCCCTGGTTGTGCTATGGTGCCTCTGGACTGCTCAGCTAAACATCCCTTATTGCGCTATGGCGCATAAGATATGCTTAGCTTCCCCTCCCTAGTTGCGCTATGGAGCAGGTGGTGCAATATTCAGTCATCGGCTGTAGGCACATCTTGGCCGGCTCAGTTTTTGAATATCGCACATTTTGTGCATGGGCGCAATGGACTTGTGCTTGCTTCTGCTATTGCGCACTTTTTGGGAGCAGTTTGAATATCTGGGCCCATGTGTCTGGCATCATTTTGTGATGTCACAAGCAGAGGATTATGGCTTCACTGCAAGCATTGGCATTGTGAATAGATGAAGGCTAAAGGGAAACAATAATGATGTAAGAAAAACCTCCTCAGTCCCAAAAAAAAGGAATAGAAGGTCCTGAAATTCAATTTAGTGGGAATTTTGTGTAATTGAGCTTTTTTTTATGCAAACTGTGCATTTCTTGCTGGAAACCAGAAAATCTCTTTAACATAAACTTTGATTTTTTTACACATTTTAATACACAATAATTGAATATTTGTGTGCAAAAAAATGTATCTTTACTACACCCAGTGTATCATTTAACGTGTTTGAAATAGTCTTAGTAGTTTTCCTTATTTAATGTCCATTGTTAATGTTCCTTTTCTTGCACTCAGTATTCATTTTTTTAATTACTTCCGAGTTTTTAAACTGAGTGACATCAGTTGAGAAGAAGTCTATAATGAATCTGTCCATTCAGGGCTTTAACTTAACTGATGTCACTATTTCCTGGAACTGATAAGTAAACAAAAATAATATGGGAGGGGGAAATGACAACACTAGCAAATTACTCTAAATAAGAAAAACATGGGGCTATTTCAAAACAAAAACACACTTTAACACATTTTGGGTTGTACTTTGCCATTATGTTAAAAATAAAAAAAACAAGGTTTAATGTATTTTTATTGTAAGAGTTGAAATCTAAACTTTTGCTACTAGATTATAAAAACACAAGCAGGATGACAGCTGAGAAAGTCTGTGTTCAGTTTCCACATAGATTGTAGTAAACCTTCCTTCTTGCGGTAACTCTCATAAATCTGAATTTTTCCATGTTCTTAAAAAAATTATGAGGTTTTGCAGAACAAACTATGAAGCAATTTCCATGGTTCCAGGATGATTATGTAAGTCTATTATGTTGTAAAAAAAAATCTGTACAAAACACCATTCTTTTAGTCTACTAATCATCAGCACTCTCTATAACCAACATAACGGCATCTCTGAGGAGGCCACAGATGCCCACAGTTCCCATGATGCTGCATGAATTGCAGAGGCAGGTTTGAAAGAAGATTCTGTTTCTCTTAATTATGATACATTGACAGGACTTGTGGGTCCTAACTCCCACCAAGAAGCATCACACAACAGTTGCTAGCACTGCAACATTCGGCATTTATTGTGCCTATTCTAAGGTTTCCCATTGCTGACTTTTGGTTGGTGGCTTTAAAATGCAGAAATTGTTTGAACATGGGAACTGGGCTCATATAAAACCTATAAGTGAAGGCTGTGGCTAGTTAGGACAGTAGATACAGCCAAGAGGAGTCACCCGCAAAGACATATCAAATGAGGATCCTTTGCCAGGTCATGCAGCAGCAGTATTTGAATAGTACACTAGAACAGTAAGAAAGGACACTATTGTGTTCATGTTTTGTTCAGCCTTTAGAAGCATAAAAAAGTAAGGACAGGAAAGGACACAAAGTCCATTAAGTCTGCCCTGAGACATTACTCAAAAACAGTCCTACTGTACCTCCCACTTCTCCTGGAGCCTCATTTAAAATTCATACACTCCCACTGCTAATAATCCTCTTACAGTTTTCTCACCTAGCATAGGACCCAGCAGTCAATGACACATTGGCCATATCGCTAAGCAAAAAATTTTGTTTGGCCCACCACTCACTCAGTGAAAACATGTTAGAAACATAGAAATTGTTGGCAGATAAGGACCGCTAGGTCCATCCAATCTGCCCATAGGCCCTATACATGTATGCATCCATTCACCCTAAGTGGTCAATGGCTTTTCACAACTCCCTTCCCACCCAAGGTTTCCCTGTGCTTTTTCCCAGGCATGTTTAAATCCCTCCACTGTGCTTGCCCCACCATCTCCTGTGGCAGACTATTCCAAGTGTTCACTACCCTCTCTATGTAGAAAAATGTCCTCATGTTACCTCTTAATCCCCCCCCCAATTTCATATTATGCCCCCTTGTTCTGGTATCTTTTCTACATTGGAAAGATCTCCCAACTGCACCTTGTTTATGCCCTTGAGGTACTTAAAAGTTTCTATCATGTCACCCCTTTCTCTCCTCCAGTAAGTACATATTAACGTCTCTTAGTCTGTCCTCCAATGTTTTGTGGTGCAAACCATGTACCATCTTTGTCACCGTTCTCTGGACAGCCTTCACCATGTTTATGTCCTCATGCATGTGTGGTCTCCAGCACTGCATGCAGTACTCCAGGTGAGATCTTACTAGTGTTTTATACAATGGCATCACCACTTCCTACCTCCTACTAGTAATACCTCTGCCTATGCACCCCAGCAAGCCACTGGCCCTCCCTGCAGCCTTTGCACACTGCTTTGATACCTTCAGGTCATCAGATATGATAACCCCTAGGTCCCTTTCCTCTTTGGTGAAGATCAGCACCTTCCCCCTATCCTATAGGTCTCCACAAGGTTCCCCCTGCCCAGGTGCATTATCTTGCACTTTTTTTGCACTGAACCTCAGTTGCCACACCTCTCACCATCTATCAAGTTTCTCCAGGTCCCTCTTCATTATCTGAGCCCCTTCTGGAGTATCCACCCTGTTGCAAATCTTGGTGTCATCTGCAAATAGGCAGACCTTTCCTTCCAGCCCCTCTACAATGTCATTAATGAAGACATTGAACTGGACTGGTCCCAGTACTAATCCTTGTGGCACTCCACTGGTCAATCCTCTCTCCCCAGATTGGATCCCATTTACCACCACCCTCTGCTTTCTGTCTATCAGCCAGTCTCTAATCCACTGTATCACCTTATGCCCCATGCCAAGATTACTCACCTTGTTAACCAGCCTTCTGTGTAGGACAGGATCGAAGGCTTTGCGAAATCCAGGTAGATGATGTCTTCAGCCCCTTCCTGATTCACTTCCCTATTCACCCAATCAAAAGAATCTATCTGATTCATATGACAAGACCTTCCTGATTTGAATCCGTGCTGCCTCAGATCCTGGGCACCAATGTATTCCAGGTGTGCCACTATCCTCTCTTTCAGCATTGTCTCCAAGATCTTCCCCACCTCTGAGGTGAGGCTGACTGGCCTGTAGTTCCCCGTCTTCACCCTACTGCCAGTGTTGTGCAGTGGGACTACATGCGCCCTCCTCCAATCCTCTGGAACCACACCTGTGTTGAGTGACTCTGTGAACAGGGTGTCAAGAGGTGCTGCTAGTTCCCTCCACAGCTACCTTAATATCCTCATGTGTATGTCATCTGGCCCTTTGGCTTTATCCACCTTCAGATTTGTGAGTTCTTCCAGAACTCTCTCCACTGTGAATGGACTGGAGTCCATTTCTCCCCCACATTGCCTCTGCTGCCCAACTGTGGTCCTTGCCCTCTCACTCCTCAGTGAATACTGAACAGAAGTATTTGTTAAGTATTTCTGCCTTGTCTAGATCTCCCTGCTTAAACTCTCCCTCCTCCCCTTTGAGCTTCACAATCCCCCCAGTTTTTCCTCTATCGCTGATGTACCTATAGAATGTCTTGTCCCCTTTTTTCACAGTCAGCACTAAATCCTCCTCTGTCTGTGCTTTGACTTTCCTAACAGCCTTTCCTGCCTCTCTGAGACATTCAAGGTACAGTACAAGTCACATTAAACTGTTCCCTCAACTCACTGGTATAGCATTGTTCCATGAGTTTCCTAATCTGTGCAGAGTTTTATTCAATGAGTTAGTAAAAGTTTAGTATTGGTTTGTATCTGGCTGTTATGAACTATAAGCTTTATTTTCAGTTGAGTGCTTATGAGTTTCATTTCAGAAGTCAGACTAAACAACTCTTAAGGAATGCTGTGATATTTATAAACAATGCTCTTAAGGAATGCTGTGATATTTATAAACAATGCCATGAAAATGCAGCTACTGCCATTTCACTAAACAGTTACATGTGAGCTGAACAGGAAGTGAAGGATGGTTGGAAAAGAGTTGAAAGCTTCAAGAGTTTGAGTTGTCAATCCAGTAGCATCACAAAAAAAAACAATTCTACACCAGTGAGTTGATGGAACAGTTTAATGTGACTTGTACTGTACTCCTTCCTGTCCTCCTCCCTTTGGGTCCTCTTATACTTCCTGAAACTTGCTCTTTTAGCCCTTACTGTGTCTCCCACCTCTTTAGAAAACCATAGTGGTTTCTTTCTTCTATTCCCTTTGACCACTATCCTAATGCTTTGGTTAGTTTCCTCCTGAATGGCTCCTTTTAGTCTCCCCCACTGTTTCTTCACCCCCTCCATCACTTCTACCTTCTCCAGGGCTGCTTTTAAACATCTACCCATTTCATTGAAATCTGCCCTCCTGAAATCTAATACTTTCCCAATATCTTTCTTCAATTTTCATCCTACCAGCTTGGCTTTTCACATATTACATGTGTATTAATTTACTAAGTTACTCCTGCAATAACAAAAATATTACAAATAGAAAGTTCCTCTTCTACATCTGTTGTGGAGGTGGATGACATTTAAATGTGCATAAATAAATGTCAGTGTAACTAACAATATAAACTTGTTGACTAAGGGAATATGACTTTTGTAAACTGGTTTAAACATGTATTGAGTTAATCAGACTCAAAGGTTCTGTATTGACACTGCAGCTGTGAATGTGTCATTTAATGCTCTCTGCCCCACTGTACCAGTAACCCTCTGCAGTAGTACACTTATAATTTTAATGGTGTAAATTAAGCCAGCTCTCTGTACTTCAGTAACTTAAAAAGCAGTAAAGCAGCCAAGAGGCCCTAAGACCGTTAAACATAGTGGAAATTTTATGGTTCCTGAATGGCTAAATAAACTCTGAGATTTTAATTCCCCTGAAATGCATAGATTAGAACAAGGCCTTGTAATGGGATTTGGAACTTTTGAAAATAACACTCAGAATGTATGACCCACTTCACTCATCCCTGATTGCCATCACAAACAAGGCTGCCATCGTTACTCACGCTTACTCACAGAAAACATTCAACAAGGGCCTGAAAAATAAAACTCCGTTTACATGCCTAAAAACAAACTATTATTATTTCAGGAGTTGAACCATTTGGAGAGACTGGTAACACTGGGAAGCATAACAGATGGCTTATTTCAGGAGTTGAAACACCTGAAGAGAGTGGTGGGGAAGTGCTTGTGAGTTGAGTGTTAGTGTTTCTGTTTGATGGGAATAAATGCATTTCCATACATTACTAAACAACAGTTGTTTTCAGAGAGTTGGTGTCATTTCTTTCTGTTACAAGATAATTCCACAAATAGGCTTTCTATGACTAACCTTTTAATGACTTCAAGAGCAAACATATATACACTGCATCACTAAAAAAACTAATGCAGTATTTGCACATATGTGAAATGAAACAAATAGGAAGTACAGTAAACTTGCATGCATCTTAATTGGGATGGGGTACCACCAGTCCAGTGGAGGCACTGGAGGAGAGAGCATCACCAGTCATGGGGTTAGTAGAAAAAGAGCACTAGTCATAAGTGGGGTGAAATTAATATTATTCAGATAGTGGGGGTACCATCAGTCCAGAAGGGGGTTCCAGGCCAGCATCACTATTCATTGGGGTGTGGAAAAAGAGCAATATTAATGAGAGTGGGTGACATTCAGAGTATTCACAGAGTGAGGACACCACAAGTCCAGAATAGGCGCCAGATCAGCATAATCAGTCAAGGTGGGTGTGGAAAACCAGCAATGGTATTTGTGAGTGCGGTGAAATTCAACACTTGCAATTGAAACCAAGCTGTGGTAAATTCAACTTGATGAACACTAATTGCTCAACATGTTCTGGGTCTAAAGTGGATCTGTGAGGCTCCACCACATCCCCTGCTAAACAAACTCTACAATGGCACACTTCTTGGGGGGGTCTCAGGTATTTGATGGCCAGCTGTGCCAAGAGAGACAATGATGTCATCTTTTTACACCTGTACTCCAGGGGATCTACAGAGATAGGCTCAAGAACTTCTGTGAAGAAACAATTGAGAGCACTGCTTGCAGAAAGTTGATGCTGCTTGGTTCTCTTTCTTTGCTCTGCCTGCTGTGCCCAGCAGTTGGTTTCTTCCTCCTCAGGAGCATCCTCTTCATGTTGTTCTTCCTGGGATGGCTCAGTAGGTGTCATACCCTTCACACACACATTGTAAAGCTGAGCTCTGAGCCCAGTTGCTGCCAAAACTCCTTTACCAGTACTCCAGGGGATGTACAGAGATAGACTCAAGAGCTTCTATGAAGAAGCAATTAAGAATATTGCTTGCAGAAAGCGGGTGCTGCTCAGTTCTCTTTCTTTGCTCTGCTTGCAGGGATGAAGTGAGCTGTGCCCAGCAGTTAGTTTCTTCTTCCTCAGAGACATCCTCCTCGTGTTTTTTTCTGAGACAGCTCAGTAGGTGTCACACCCTTCACATACATAATAAAGCTGAGCTCTGAGCTCAGTTACTGCCAAAACTCATTTACCCAGTGTGTAGGCATTGTAAGGCACAGTATCTCACACTGAAACTTTGGGTCCAGCAATTTGGTGAAAACATATGGCTTATCATCAAAAAATCTCTGTGAACCTGCTCTCTGTTTCAAGGCTTAGATTCACCACAAGGTCCTTCATTGCATGTGCAATATTCTCAGGCTGTCTATTAGCATGACTAGAGAATCTATCCAGTGACCTTTGTGGTATCTGCAGTGCAGGGATGAGCTTATAAAGCATGTAAGAGAAGACTGAAGCTAGTTAGGACAATAGACAGGGCCAACAGGAGTCACCACCAAAGACATATCAAATGAGGATCCTTTGTCAGTTCATGCAGCAGCAGTATTTGAATAGTACTCTAGAACATTAAGAAAGGACACTATTGTGTTCATGTCTTGTTCAGCCATTACAAAACATAAAAGGTAAGGACAGGAAAGGACACAAAGTGCATTAAATCTGCCCCGAGACATTACACAAAAACAGTCCTACTGTACCTCCCACTTCTCCTGGAGCCTCATTTTCAATTCACACCCTCCCACTGCTAATAATCCTCTTAAAGTCACTCACCTACCATAGGACCCAGCAGTCAATGCCACATTGGTCATATTGCTAAGCAAACAGTTTTATTTGGCCACCGCCAACTCAGTGAAAACATGTTTCCCAATATCTTTCTTCAATTTTCACTCTACCAGCTCGGTCTTTCACATATTTCATGTGTATTAATTTACTAAGTTACTCCTGCTATAACAAAAATATTACAAATAGAAAGTTCCTCTTCTACATCTGTTGTGGAGGTGGATGACATTTAAATGTGCAGAAATAAATGTCAGTGTAGCTAACTATATAAAATTGTTGACTAAGGGAATATGACTTTTGTAAACTAGCTTAAACATGTATTGAGTTAATCAGACTCAAAGGTGCTGTATTGACACTGCAGCTGTGAATGTGTCATTTAATGCTCTCTGCCCCACTGTACCAGTAACCCTTTGTAATAGTGCACTTATAATGTTGACTGTGTAAATTAAGCCAGATCTCTCTACTTCAGTAACTAAAAAAGCAGTGAAGCTGCCAAGAGTCCCTAAGACCCTTAAACATAGTGGACATTTTCCGGTTCCTGAATGGCTAAATAAGCTCTGAGATTTTAATTCCCCTGAAATGCATAGATTATAACAAGGTCAAGTAGTGGGATCTGGAATTTTTGCAAATAACATACAGAATGTATGACCCACTTCTCTCATTCCTGATTGCCATTAAAAACAAGGCTGCCATCGATACTCACCGAAAACCTTCAATAAGGCCCTGAAAAATAAAACTCCCTTTACATGCCTAAAAACAATAAGAACAAACTAATGAACAAGTTTTACTCTCATGATCCCTTCCTTACATGCACAAACAATTATTATAACATGAGTTCATAAAATACTGTGTTCTGATTGGTCCAAACAGGTCACCTGACTGTGGATTAATATCTTCTATACCCACAGTTGCATGGTCACATGGCGTTATTTCACTGTTTTTTTAGGTAAAACTCAAACAAAACATTGCCCATGTTATAAGCCAGGGTATGGGTTTACTGAGCATTAATCCACGCCTGATTGGCTGAAATCACTCGGCTTCGCCTCGCGATTCCAGCCCCCCCATGCATGGAATAATGCTCAGTAAACCCATCCCATACCCTGTCATGGGTTAATCCCTCCATAACATAGAAAGTACTATTCACAGTTTTATTTCCTGTTCCTGGTGGGGTTTTCTTTGTTTGTTTTGACATGAAACATTCTCCTCCTATCCTTAATACCTTGGCAGGGTAATATCTGCCACTTACTCTGCCTCAAACAAAATCAAGACTTTTGCTACATACTGTATCCTGTAAGACCTTCTGTTGTGTGTGAGAGGGTGGACATTCTGCCAGAGAAATTGTACAGAAGTTTGAATTCATGTTTTCCATAATAAATATACATTCTACCTGTTAAGTTCTGGAAAGAGAGATAACTGACAGGCTGGAGCAGACAACTTTATGCCAATTACTTTTAACAAGAGAAACTACCTATTTTAATTTAAAATTTGCATGCTTTGTTTTTAAACTGCTTCTCAGAGTACCTATTTTGTAACTACAATAAAACACTCAAGGTCATTGATTGCCTGGGGTTGATGAACTTCCAAGGTGCTGAAGGCTTTGAGCACAAGCTCCATCTGCCTCACTGTGCACATGGTCATGCATTAACCTTGAAAACCAATACACTGTCGTGTCTTTCTGCTCTCTTGTTGCCTATACAGACCATATATAATCCCAAAGTCCTCAAGCCATTACATTTCTAACCTGCTGCTACTGTACATCAATGCCATGATACATCTGAGGTCATAATCCTTAGCGATTTTATTTATTTATTTAGTTTTTGTTGACTGGGTAAATGCACTAGACAAATCCTGCCTATTTTCAGGCACGACCCAGGGAAGGGAGATACAGATGAATGCCAACTGACCTTTTAGAGACTGTTACTATGGATAATGCAGTGGAATTTGGAAATCCATCGACTGGACTTTTTGACTCAGATGAAGCCTGGCTAGCAAATATTTTGCAACAAAATAAACAGCTCCAGTATGAAAAGGGGTTTCAGAAAATGAGCCCTCATATAACAAAAGCAGAAGCTTCTGCAGACCCAGAAGAATCATTGAATACTGAAGAATTGCGAGCAGCAGCTCAGTACATGAGAGACTTGCCTAACCTTTGTGTAACTGCTGCAGTCCCAGCTGAAGGCAGTGTGAATTTCTCGAGTGATGTAGGATCATCAAACACATTCCATTCACCTGTGTCAGAACAGATGAAGCAGTCAGTGACAGCTACAGTGCGACCTAAAGGGGATTTGGAAACAATGCTAAGAACTGCAGACTCTGTGAGTAATCCTGCCTTTATAAAGCAATTAAATGATCCTTCAAAGCTTGGGTTATGAAAGGGGAGGCATGACGAGAAATCTCCACCAGTACAACACAAAACTGCTTTATCCTCTTTGGAACGCTCGCTAATCAGCGCAGGCTGGAAAAGAGGAGAAACAGGTATTTAGGTCATGGATCCCTCACATAGCCCAATACCGGGTATATCTCAGGGCACTGGACCTGTATCCATTTCTTCTGCAGTGTTGAATTTAGACAGGACTTGCAACCAGCATGACAGTGGTTTAAAAGGTATGCAGGGGGAAACAGCATGTACTAAATCTCCTCCCTCAGCATCTGTATCTTTGGACTCTGACAATTTAGAAACACTCACTACAGGGTGGGGGGATATGCTGAATCCTAAGCATGAAGTGCCCCAACAGACTTTTGTTGAACAATCCAAAAAAGCATGGGAGCAGTTTCGCAAACAAGATCCTTTTGCTGGTTCCCCCCTTACTACGCAGAAACGCTGCTCAGATTGAATATATAGGGGGTTTGGACTTGGACCCAGAGTGTTTATATGTGGGGAAAACTTTTCTAAAAATGTCATTAGGTTTTTTGCTAATGAAATACATGCTTTAATTCATATTCCTGGTTCAAAACTGTTTGATGTTAATTTCAATACTCCACAGGGGCTGGATCTCTTTTGGTCCAAGTATGATGCTTTGAAGTATACGAAGTTTGGGTTCCTTTTCATGTCTTTCCTTTGATTAAACCAACTTTAAAAAATGTTACAATCCTTTTTAGGAACGAATCTGTGTCAGTACACGACATTACGTACTGGTTAGAAAAAAATGTGATGTTATAGGTTCTCCTCAACCTATATTTGATACTGAACATCTGTGGAAAGGGGGTTGGAAATACAAGGTACAGTACATCTGAGGAATAACAGTCTGGGCCCAGTGCACCTACCAAATAGTGTGTTCCTAGGAAATGAAAGGGGCCACTATTTTCACCCAGGGCAATTGAGGACTTGTTTTAAATGTGGGGCGTCCACTCATTTAGGGTCAGCATGTGATAGGTTAAAGTGTAATTTGTGCCTCTCATTTGGTCATCATAGTTCTGACTGTAAAGAAGAAATGAGGTGCAATTTAGGTACAGACAATGGTCACACATATAGGACTTGTCCCTGGACCACACATAATTGAACAGACAGAGTTAGTCAGGACTTCATTATACGAGAGGCTCAAAAAAAAAAGTATGGCACAACAAGGGACCTCTAAACAGCAACCTCAACCAAATCCTACTAGGCCCACTTCCCCCCCAGCTCCTCCTCCTCAGGAGAATATTGACGTAGATATTGTAGTCAGTGATTCTATTCCGGAAGAGTTTGTAGCCCCTTTAATTTCTGCTTCTCAACAACTGCATTCTATGATAGAGACAGAGGGAGTGGAAAGACCTACTGAAATGCCACCCCCATGGTAAAAAGTATGGCAAAAAAACAAGGCATTATGCAGTCTCGGCCTCGGTCTAAAGTTGCTAAAGCAAATATCTTGGGGAATGAAGATGTAATGCTACAGAATCGATTTGAAGTATTGTCCAGTAAAAAAAACAGATTCAGAGCAGGGAAGTGACTCTGAAGCTTCTTCCTTAGCCCCTCATACATCTGAACCTGAAGATGATTTGAAAGTACAAGATATTGACATGGATATAAGGATGAAAGTTGGTGTCAGAGTAAGGAGGAGTTCTAGGTTGAAAAAACACCCTGAGTTATAATTCAGCTTCTCTTCCTAGTCAGTCTCATTCACTGCTTAGCATTGCTAGAATGAATGTGAATAGCATCAAAAATGCAAAACGTAGATTGATTACTATGTCTATTTTACAAGACTTGCAATGTGATATCTACTGTTTACAAGATACTAGGTTAAATACTGCCTATTTGGTGAAAGCTTCCCATAAACTTTGGTTTTGGGGTCTGTCTTTTTTTTCTTTTGGGACTGAAGTTTGTGAAGGGGTAGGTGTTTTATGTAGAGGGGATGGGTTTAAAATTACTAAACTGGTGGATATTTTTTAAGGGAGGGCATTACTTTTGAATATTTCTTATAAAGGGGAAGTGTGGAGATTGGTAAACATGAGAAAAAAAGATAGAATTGAACATTTTACCAAAATTAAGCCTTACCTGTTCACAACAAGACATGTTTTGTGGGTTGGAGATTTTAATTGTGTGCTGGATAGACAAGATGGGGGGCACTGCTAGTAAACTCTTTTGCGATTCAAATTGTTTAAAGGGAATAATTGGGCAGTGTCAACTACAGGACTCATTTAGATCATTACATCCCCATGGTGGGTCCACGTATCATAGAGGAGTTTTGTCTACTAGAATTGATTTTTTATTTACTCAGAAAAATTCACACATACTTGCAGCAGACACAATCCCTTTTGAAACATCCAACCATATGATCCTTAAAGTGGTAGTGGGGGGTGCGTTAGGTCCAAGGGTAGGTAGACATTATTGGAAACTAAATATGACCCTTTTAAAAAATGAAAAGGTGGTTAAGGCAGTTACTGATCTTTTAAAAGTGTGGATGTCAGTGGCTGTGTTATATACAAATCTTAGTCTATGGTGGGAGGACACTAAGATAAACATTTGAGCTTTGTTTAAATCTTATTCTACACACCTTTCAAATTCTCAGTATCACTTATATCTTAAACTAGGACAGCAGCTGTTGCAATTATATACTATTATGAATACTCAACATATTTCATTAACAGATCAGGTTATAAATTTAAAAAATGAAATGGTTAAAATACAATATTCTAGGGCAAGAGCTATGTTAAACGAACACAGAATTTGTTCCCCCTGGGAAAACTAGTTTTGGTGATGCATTTAAAAGTTGTACTCAGAGAGCAACAGATAAATTGATGGAAACTGTAAGGAATACGGAAGGTATTTTGGTTACTGATGGTGCTGGGATTCTACACACGGTTATAAAGTATTTGGAGGAAATGTATAAAGCACCACTTGTTTCTGATTGGGAAATAAAGGACCCTCTTTCCACTATTCAAATAACAATGTTAATGGAAGATTGTGTTAAGGATTTAATTAAACCTCTTTCGGTTAAAGAAATAGAGAGTGTTATTAGTAAATTAAAAAATCTTGTTGCTCCAGGGATTGACGGGTTTCCATCCAATTTTTATAAAACATTTGGTGATTTATTAACAGGAATTTTAGTGGTCATATATAACTGGGTGTTAGAGAATCTAAGTGTAGATTTTCATTTTTGCATATCGGTTCAAATTTTAGTGTTTAAACGAGGGGACCGAACAGATTTGAATAACTGGCGATCCCTTAGTTTATTAAATACAGATTATAAGATCCTAATGAAAATCCTCCATAATAGATTAGTGAATACAGCTTCAGTACTTATTTCATTGGTTCAAACTTGTACAGTTCCAAATTGTTTAATACAACATTATCTCCTTTTGATACGTGAATTGGTTGAACAGGGGAAAGAAGGTGTTTTGGGTGGTTATTTAATGTCCTTAGATCAGGAAAAGGCCTTTGATAGGGTACCTCACCAGTTTATTTCTAGCACATTGTTACATTATGGGATTCCCCAACAATTTGTATCATGGATCATGTTATTGTATAATTCTGCTTGGGCAATACCTTTAGTTAATGGCACACTAGGTAGATATCTTGATATAGCACATGGGGTTCGACAGGGCTACCCGCTCAGCCATTTATTATATATTTTTTGTTTAGATCCTCTACTATGGCTCCTGCAACAAAACTCTTCTATTAAAGGTATTCCTCCTGTAGAGGGGGGTGAGAGAGTTAAAGTTATCACATATGCAGATGATATCTGTATTCTCATTACAGATCAAGAATCAGGGGTTACAGCATTAGAGGTGTTTGAGAAGTATTCTAAATCAACAGGGGCAAGGATTAATAAGGGGAAGAGTTTCATCTATGCCCTGCGTGGTACTGTATCACAGTTGGAGACATGGCAAGAGATTAAGATGGCAAGGGGGCCTTTTAAATTTTTGAGAATCCAGTTTGGCAGACAGGATAATGCCTGTCTTAACTGGAAAGATAAATTAGAATTGTCCCAGTCAAAAGTAGTTAATTGGAAGAATTGGCAACAATCAAAAACAAAGAAGGTTGCTGTAGTTAAAACCTTTCTTCTTCCAATATTTTATTAATAAGTGTAATATACCCATTAGCGCGCATGTATGAGGTAACACTATTAAGTTTCATTTTCCAATTAATTTGGAGGAGTCATTTGAATCCCATTAAAAGGGAAGTTTTATATCTGCCAGTAGGAAAAGGGGGTTTAAATTTATTTAATTCAGTAATTTTTGTTTATAGCATTTTTTTTATAATAACTTACTAGATCCAGTTAGACCTAGTCAGGCTGTTTGGATTTTATACGCTAACCATTGGCTTCATCCATTATATCAGACATGGGAAGCACAGGGATTAATCTCAGCTCAGGTCAAAACAAAATGTATTTCTTTCAACCTGCCCTTGCTAAATTGAAAAAATGGGGGTTAACTCTGTGAGTAGTGCAGATTCCCACAAGTAAATTACTTTATAAGGCTATTAATGCCCAGCATGGTATTACAGAAATGGTTTTTAAAAATGTTGACCCCATATATTATTCTTTGATATTAAAATCTTTGACTGATAAATTAATCCCCCCAAGGATTTGGGATGTCATGTGGTTAAGTGCACATGGTAAATTATTTGTTAAAGGTAATGCAAAGCATAGAAGTGTTGAAGAATGAAAGTGTCCTAGATCGTGCTGTATAACTTAGGAAGAGACTATGCATCATTTTCTTCTTCTATGTCCCTATGTACAGGAAGTATGGAATACATTAGCTAGTGTATGGAGGAATCAGTATTGGCAGAATGTGATGCATGAAGAAGTGGTCGGGGGTTTAGTTTGCAAAATATTGGGATAGATAGAAGCTTACTATGTTTGATATTTTCCTTTATTAAATTTAGTTTATGGCAGATACGATGTAAATACCTGTTACAGCAGGTGTACCAGGATCCTAAAACAGCTGTTTATATAATTGAAAAGAATTGTACAATCAATGTATGTTTGAACAGCAACACATGTATCAGAAAGTATGGGCTCTTAGATGGCTGTCTGTCCCTTTTATGAAAGACAAAATTGGATGAGTTTATTTAATTATGTTTTCTTTCCTTTTGTTTATGTTTGATGATCATTTTTGTTAATACTGTTTTTTTGATTTATGAATTGTATATACTTGTTAGTTTTTCTAAATAAAAGTTTCCCCTACTCTTTTCGATAAGTGCCATGGGATCTTTAACATCCACCTGAACTACCACCAATCCAGGCAGATGGGACCTCGGTTTAACGTCTCATCTGAAAGACGTGATTGCAATACTGATTGGTTAAATCCTTCAGATATCACTGATAAAAATTGAGCATATGAACAGCACCATACATAGCTGATAATACAAACAAAAACTGTTGCCTTTACTTTGTATCAATTTTGCAGAATATATTATTTCTAAATTAATGTTTGCATTATGTCTATAAACACTTTGCTTAAAAATCTGCAAAGACTTGTAAACAGGCTGCAAGTGGTTTCAGGGATTTATTTAACTCTAAAAATTGATTAGTGTTTTGCTCATAAAAATGCTAAATTTATGTGAAAATGCATAGCTCTTGCCTCACTGTGGTTAACAAACTCAGCACTTCTAGAAAATCTATATGAATACTTTCTGTACAGTTAGTATCATCCCAAGAAAAAAAACTGCTAATCAATTATTTAAAACACTGGGTTTGAAAACATTTGTTCATTTTTGATAAACCTGACACTGTATATTCAGCATAATTATTGCAAAGGTCTTGCAAATAGCACCACGCTTTGAGACTGTGATGTACAGGGTTTTCAAAAGCCGGCTTAGGCTGGCAAAGTGTAGTGCAAACGGTTAGCAAAGATGACTTTATTACTGCTATTTCATGGAAAGGGTTTCTCAATGGCACATCAGTGTGTGGGTTTGTGGCCCATGACATACAGTGTGCCTTGTATATTAAAGTGTTTCAAACTAGGCAATCAATGAGATACTGCAATAATGCATTTCCTGAACTTGTTCCATTCCCTCTAGTTCTTCTGGTAAAATGCTAACAACTCTGCTAATAGGGAATTTTTATGTACTTAATCTGTTTTATGGTAATCTGATGTAGTGATGCTGCAAATTTAAACTTTGCCAGTGAAATTCATGCGAAGTTGAGAATTACAGGACATACTACATAAAGTTTTGCAAAATATTTGTATGGAAAGAGTAGAGTAGAGTTGCAAATGCTTTTCAAAGCTTGTCCATTTGCTTATATGGCTTTTCAGAATATTTACAAGAAGTGTGCATTTGCTGCAAATACTGTGTAAGATTATTTTACTGTAATTCTAGGGCTCTGTATTCTGTTTGCTAAATGTTTACAGAACATATGCTACATATAAAAATGCAATCAATGTGCAATCACAAAAAATAGTAGGCCTGTGCAAATACCTTTTCCTGAATATTCAGCTGAATATTTTGTATTTGTGTCCCAGGTATTTGGTACTTGGGCAGGAAATCTGTTATTTTTTAAAATGGTCCTAAAAGCCCTTAAACAACATGAATAAACCCTCTTCAGATGTGGTGTTCCATAAAATCCTCAATGACACCTCAATGACCCACAGAGACATACATGGTGAGCAGGAGAAATGGTTCTTGTTGGCAGAATGCCACCACCACATTAAATATGTGAAACACACATGACATGGTGAGCAGGAAAAATATTTATTTTGAGTAGAATTTTGAGTAGAATGCCACCATTACATTAAATATGCAAAAAATGCCTGGCATGATGAGCAGGAGAAATTTTTCTTTCAGGCAGAAAGCCACCACCACATTAAATATGTGACCCATGTCTGACATGGAAAGCGGGAAACATTTTTCTTTTGAGCATAATGCCACCACAAGATTAAATACATGAAGCATGCTGTATTGGCAAGCAGGCAACATTTTCCTTTCAGGCAGAATAACACCACCGTATTAAATGACTAGCATGGTGAGCAGGAGAAAATTTTATTTTGGGTAGACTGCCACCACCAAATTGAATAAACATTGGGAAATATCTGCAGAGGACAAGTTGTTGATGCCACCCTACATTTGCAGGTGAAGTCAAATTTCACTGCATGTCTATATGTAATTCTCCTCATTCTGTGGAAACCATATTTTTAGTATTGCACTTGCAAGTCACTTAAGGCAAGTTCATGTTATCCAACATATATCTTCTTCCATTTATTTAACCAGATTGGGGCCAGAACTATGCAGCAGCAGGATTCAATCACTCATGTGATAAAACACCTGAAAAGACAGTAGAAACAGGAGCAAACAAGCATTTGTCAATGCCAAATGTTAATTGTGTTGGTCTGTTGAGCTTGTTCAGTGGCCCTCTGTCACTGGCTCAGTCTGTTTGTCCTGGAGCTGCAGGTTGCTCTTTTGTACTGGGCTGCTGCCTGTGTTGGCACCTTGTTCTGCTGAGGAAGAAATCCGCAGCTGTCCCGACAGAGCTCCATTGAGGTGGCTCACTCCCCCTCTCTCACTCACTCATTCTGTTTCTCCTGGTGCTGCAGGCTGCCCTTTTGTACTGGGCTCCTGCCTGTGTTGGTGACTTTTTCTACTCACAAAGAAATCCACAGCTGTTCTGACAGAGCTCTGTTGAGGTTGCTCACTCCCCCTGTCTCACTCACTCAGTCTGGTTCTCCTGGCGCTGCAGACTGCCTTTTTGTACTGGGCTCCTGCCTCTGTTGACACCTTTTTCTGCCCACAAAGAAATCTGCAGCAATCCCAACAAAGCTGCATTGAGCTTGCTCACTGCCCTTCTCTCACTCGCTCATTCTGTTCTGCTGACGCTGCAGGCTGCCCTTTTCTACTGGACTTCTGCCTGCATTGCTGCCTTCTTATGCCCACAAAGAAATTTGCAGCAGTTACAATGCAGCTCTGTTGAGCTCACTCACTCACTCACTCACTCACACATTCTGGTTTTCCTGCCCCTGCAGGCTGCCCTTTTGTACTGGGCTCTTGCATGCATTGCTGCCTTTTTCTGCCCACAAAAAAATCTGCAGTAGTCCCAACAGAGCCCCATTGAGCTCACTGACTCCCCCTCACTTGCTCGTTCTGTGTCTCCTGGCGCTGCAGGCTGCCTTTTGTACTGGGCTTCTGCCTGCATTGGTGGCTTTTTCTGGCCAGAAAGAAATCTGAAGCAGTCCCAACACAGCTCCACCGAGCTCGGTCACTCCTCCTCTGTCACTCTCACATTCCGTTTCTGCCAGCGGTGCAAGCTGGCCTTTTGTACTGGGCTCCTGCTTGCGTTGCTGCATTTTTTGCCCACAAAGAAATCTGCAGCAGTCACACTAGAGCTCCGTTGAGGTCGCTCACTACCGCTCTGTCACTTGCTCATTCTGTTTCTCTTGGCGCCATAGACTGCGCTTTTGTATGGGGCTCCTGGCTGCATTGGCACCTTTGTCTGTCCACAAAGAAATCTGCAGCTGTCCTGACAGAGTTCCGTTGATGTCGCTCAGTCTCCCTCTCTCATCGCTCATTCTGTTTGTCCTGGTGCTGCAAGCTGCCCTTTTGTTCGGGGCACCTGCCTGCATTGGTGCCTTTTTCTGCCCACAAAGAAATCCCAGCAGTCCTGATAGAGCTCTATTGAGCTCACTAAGTCCCCTTGTCTCACTCACTCATACTGTTTCTCCCACCGCTGCAGACTGACCTTTTGGGCTGGGCCCCTGCCTGTATTGACATCTTTTTCTGACCACAAAGAAATCTGTAGCAGTCCTGACAGTGCTTCGGTGAGTTCATTCACTCCCTCTCCCTCACTCGTTCTGTTTCTCCCAGTGCTGCAGGCTGCCCTTTTGTACTGGACTCTTGTGTTGGGGTCTTTGTCTGTCCACAAACAAATCTTCAGCAGTCCTGACCGAGCTCAGTTGAACTCGGTCACTCCCTCCTGTCACTCAGTCGATCTTAATATGTCCCAAACACTGATTTCCCAGAGTGACCATGCTATTGTCCGGCAGGAGTGCAAAAACATATTTTAGCCAGGATGTGAAAAATGACAGCTGTAGTGTTCATAGGGAGTTGTGAAAAAATGCCACTGTTGAAAATGTGGCATGACAGTATTACAAATTTGTGAAGTTACAAGGGTGCGTGGAAACAGTTCAACGCACGCCTGTAACACAGTCATGTTATGGAGTTTCGTCACCAAATTTTCAACATAGGGATTTTAGGACCTCTGCTCATGAACAGTGCCACTGTCATTTTCTTAATCTGTCCTGAACACTGACTTCCCAGAGTGACCACGTTATTCTGCGCCAGAACTGTGAGAACACATTTTGGTCAGGATGTGAAAAATGACAGCTGTATGCTTATAAAGAGGTGTGGAAAAATGGCACTGTTGAAAATCTGGTGTGACAATATTACAAATCTGCGAAGTTACAAGGGTGTGTGAAAAGTGCACAATGCACACTTGTAACACAGTCAATTGATGGGCTATCATCACCAAATTTTCAACATAGGTATTTTAGGACCTCTGCTCATGAACAGTATCATTGTCATTTTCTTAATCTGTCCTGAACAGTGATTTCCCACAGCTACTGCTCTATTCTGTGCCAAAAGTGCGAAAACACATTTCAGCCAGGATGGGAAAAATGACAGCTGCACTGTTCATAAGTAGGTCTGGGAAAATGGCAATGTTGAAAATCTGGAGTGAAAATATTATAAATTTGCGAAGCTATGAGCGTGCATGCCAACTGCAACGCACACTCAAACACAGTAATTTTATGGAGATCATTGTTAAATTTTTCAACATAGGCATTTTAGGACCCTACTCATGAACAGAGTCACTGTCATTTTCTTAATCTGTCCTGAACACTGATGTCCCACAGCGACTGCACTATTCTGTGCGGAAGTGCGAAAACACATTTCAGCCAGGATGTCAACAATGACAGCTGTACTGCTCACAAGAAGGTGTGACAAAATGCAATGTTGAAAATCTAACATGAAAATATTACAAATTCGCGAAATTCTGACGTGCAGCAACTGCGCAATGCACGCTCTAAAAATAACATTTTGGATTTTTCCACCAAATTTGCAACATAGGCTTTTGAGAGTCCACCTCATGAACACTGACACTGTTGTTTCATTAATTGGCCCCGAAGGGTGATTCCACACAGTGACCATGAAACAACCTTTTGGGGCTGATTTTCACTATGTCAGTTCAAGAATTCATGAGGAGGGGTTCCAAAAACCCCATGTTGAAAATTTGGTGAAAAAATTCCCAAAAATGCCCGAGATATGCACTAAAGTTGAAAAAACCCTATTCATTACATTATACAGCTTACTGACATTTCCTCAGTTCGTGGTCGGCTTTGAAGAGTGCAGACATGTTCGCAGTCACAGAAGATCATTGTGCTGACTCCGGAGGTAGGTATGGGTGAGGGGGTGGGGAGGCAGGGTGCGCAGTGGGTGGGTGCAGGTTGTGTGAGGGGCCCCGGAGACTCTGAGGACTGTTTCCTTTTTCAGGTAAAAAGAAAAAAAACAAATGTTGTAGGACCGTTTTGACTTTACAAGGGCATGTCATACCACCAGAATCTTGCTTGGGGCCAGCTTGCAGCTAGGCGATTGGGCACCCTGTCAGCAAACAACAGAAGGGGATTCTTCTACCGATGGGGATTGGGCACCCCGTCAGCAGACAATAAAATGGGGGGTTAGAGTATGCTGATGGGGAGTGGGATCCCCCATCGGCAAATAAACATGGAGGGTAGATATTGTTTGTGAATATGGGGGCAAGCCACCGCCATGTTCACAAACAATATCAGACATCCTACATCTCACCCTGCAATCAATCAATCAAGTCTTTATTTAACCAGGCATTCATCATTGAGCAGAAGCTCATTTGCAATTTGCAGTGGATGGCTGACACTGCAATGACGAGGCGGCCCCTGATTGCAGTGAATGATTTTTTAGAAAGTTGTGGCATGCTGGCTGAACTAGTGTCAGCAGCAGCATGCCACGGCATTGGGGGATGGGGACAAGCCTTTTCAGGCTGTGGGGACACTGGGCACAACAGTGCCACACCTCCACAACCTGCTTGTGGAGAAAGCTGACACAACATGTTTCTTACACATGCGCACAATCAACATAAAAATGATTAGAGACAGAGGGCCCAATATTAGATGGGTTATAGATTGGTGCAAGGGACTTGTGTTGGATTGTTGGATGCGAGGGGTAGCTTGTGGCAGGCAATGCAGCGTTTCTGATTTTGCAAGTGAGCCAGATGCAAACTCCAACCCATGTCTCTTGCTCCAAATCCAGGAAGTTAGACCAGCTCCCCACCCAGCCTACATTTGCACCATTGGAAGAGACATTTTATGGGGCTTGTGTTAAAGCTTTGGCACAAGCTGCTGTAAACCGTGACAAATGTTGCAACTGCGCCAACCCTTCCAAAATTGGGCTGCATTGCATCCAAGGGGGTTTAGCACAGCTACACCCAACACTACAGGTAATGCAGGGCTTGATGCAAACCCTGCATCAACCTTCTAAAATTGGGCCTGAATATTAAATGAGACTTTACTATGGTTCCCTCACCACCAAAAAATAAATAAATTGGCAATACCTTTGTTGATAGGACACACTGTGTTACTTGAAGACCAGAAACATCCTGTTCTGATTTGATAGGTCATAATTATTGAACAAAACTTCAATGGCATCCACAAAGATATGTTATCCTCCTCAATTATTAGAGACAGAGGGCTGGATTTTCAAAACACTTAGCTTGCCACAAGTCCTGGTGTGCCTATGATATGGCACATGGAACTTGCAGTGATCTAATGGGATTTTCTATCCTGTGCAGCAATAATCACAAGTTAGACCAACTTTTCCAGGTCTTACCTGTAGTACTCCTTGGAGCTTGTGTTATGCAGCTTGTGGCAGATATGTAGCGCATGCTGGTGTAACTTGTGAAAACTGTCACAACTGCACCCAAGATTGCAAAATTGGGTGCAGTTGCAGCAAAGGGGTTGGTGCACAGGCAAAATATTAGTGTCATGGTGTGGGGCTAGACACAAGCCCTGTGCCAGTCTTTGAAAATCTTGCCCTGACAGTTCAATAAAACTACTATGATCCTCAACTCACCCCCAAAATAAAATAAAAAGTTGACAATACTTCCCTTTGCTGATAGGACACATTGTGTTACTCAAAGATCAAAAACATCCAAATCTGGTTGGATTGGTCTTCATTAGTATTCACAATTCATCCTCACAGTTCTTTGCAAGTTTCCCATGGTAGTAGTATTGGTTTGGCCTGGGTGATGTATCATCATCATCATCATTGTCATCATCTAAAACACTTGGAGAGACTGCTGACACTGGTGGGCATAACAGCCAGCTTATTTCAGGAGTTGAAACACTTGGAGATACTGACACTGGTGGGCATAGCAACTAGCTTATGTCAGGAGCTGAACCATTTGGAGAGACTGGTAACACTGGCGAGTATAACAGCCTGTTTATTTCAGGAGTTGAAACACCTGAAGAGAGTGGTGGGGAAGTGCTTGTGAGTTGGGAGTTAGTGTTTCTGTTTGATGGGAATAAATGCTTTTCTGTACATGACTATACAACAGTTGTTTTCAGAGAGTTGGTGTCACTTCTTCCTGTTACAAGATGATTTCACAAATAGACTTTTTTATGACTAACCACTTAATGACTTCAAGGGCAAACATATTTATTTATTTAGCTTTTGTTGACCGGGTAAGTGCACTAGACAAATCCTGCCTATTTTCAGGCACGACCCGGAGGAAGGGGATACAGATGAATGCCAACTGACCTTGAACCAGATTAAGCTGTTGGTGGTATTTTTAGTGAATGAAGGAAATTTGGCCAGGACACTGGGGAAATTCCCCTACTGCTCGGCCAGTAGGGGGACAGGTTGTTGCTGGATAGCAGGTCAGTTGGTGACCTGCATGCAAGGAGGATGGAAGTGGAGAAGCAAGCGGAGCAGCTGAGGGCTGCAAATGAACCAATGCTTCTACTAGGAACAACAGAGACTACAGAGAAATATGAGGAAGGAGAAGAAAAAGACCAATTTGTTTCAACGGAGGATTTAACAACATTTATAACAAATATGCCAATATTAGAGTCAACGGAGCTTACACCTAAGGTGAGACAACTAAAAAATAAACTGGAAACATTACAACATGAGCAGAGAAAAGTAGCAGAAGAATTAAAAGCACTGGCATGCAACAAAACGAGCAACTTACAAAACCAAACAACAGTAAATCAGGTACAAGTCCTGGTAACACGAGTCCCAAACAATCCTTGAGTGGTGTTTGCAGTGAGAAGAAGAGGATGAAGTTCAGACAGATAAGGTGACCGAAATGAGCGATAATTTGCATGATGTGCCTTCACAGAGAGTTGAACTGGAGACCGAGAGGAAACAGGAGCGACGTACAACAAATATTGCAGGTGCACAGGGACGTTGTAATGAGAAAGGAAGAAGACAGGGACAGCTTTTGGACGGACAAGGAAGTCCTGTATTGAATTCAAGGGTTTGTATTTCAGCCTGGAAACAATATGGAGAAGCGGACTACAGAACAGGAGAAAAACTGCATCTATCAAACGGTGCCAGGAATACAGACTGGGGTAACAGACTTTTCATTCAACAAGCGACTGGTGGATAAGGTAGGAGAAGAAGGAAAGGAAAAAGAATGGCATTGACTTTTGCAAAACGTAACTTGATACTGCCCATAGTGGAACAGATGGACAGTTTATTACTGATCAGCAAGGGAAAAAGAAACAGTGGTAGGCAATATCTGTACTGCACCTATTTCTACTGATAACTGGTCCCCACAAAGCGTTAAGTGAAGCGGGTTGGACATTGGATAATGGATCGTGGAAACCCACGCCTGACTGGGACCCAAAATTAAATTTCTCCCAAAATGAACCTACTTGGAAACCAAAGATACAAAGCTGGTAACTCACAAGAGTGTGAAAAGAGGATAAATGGGAATGAGGAGGTACCCCTATGGAGAGTTCAATCTCGGGGAAAAGGAACCTTCAATGCCTAGGTACAAGCACAAGGGGAGGCACAGGACCGTGACTTGAACTCAGTGGGATAAACCATTGATGTCAGAGTTATTTCTAAAATTAAACAGGACGCTGCACTGTAGAAATGCGGCACGATTAGTATAAAGGAGGTTTAGAGGTTGAACTGACAGGCAGTATGTGGGAAAAAGTTTATTAAAGGAGTCTTTGCATTTTCACCAGAGAGGTGTTTGCACTTATTAATATTTCTGGAGAGGATAATTTCGATGTGAGTTTTAGTTCTACCTATGCTCTTGATATGTTTTGGGAAAGATATCATGAGTTAAATTTTTCCCCTTGTGGACTCCATTTATGGTAATACCTTTAACAAAGCCTTTAATTAAATATGTCACTGTTATGTTTAGAAACGAGGGGTGCATATTGATGATATTATTTACTAGCTAGGCCAAAATGTGAAATTCAAAGTGACCCTGAAGCAATACTAGATTCAGAGCAATTCTGGACAGGGGTTGGCGTTTAAAGTAAAATTAAGGCAGACAGAGGCAGGTATTGAACACATTCGAATTCCTTTTTATTAGGGAGGAGTAGAGGTGTGTTTCTATGAGGACAACCACGTGCATGCTATAAATGTGGGGCTAGGGCGCATTTATCAAGTTCATGTGACAAACCTAGATGTGAAAACTGTGGAGAAGTGGGCCATAGTACATTACAGTGTGTTAGCTCCACAAAGTGTGATTTGTGTGAAGAGGCAGGACATGTATTTGCTGATTGTACATGGGCGGCAAAAAATAAAGGTTGTTGTGCGAGTCCAGATCTATTAATTCAGAAAGCACAGGATTCGATAATAGGAAAAACCTTGGTTGGTTCCACACAGCCTACAGTAGACATAACCACAGGGGATACATCAAATGGACAAGGGACAGATGTACCGAAAGTAGCCAGTCAAAATGGCACTTCAAACCTAGATACAGGGAAACCTCGGTAGAGAAAGGCACAACAACAGGAGACCTTTGGACTCCAGTGGTTGCTGCTGTTAGCGTTCCTCACGAAATGTTAAAACCTTTCTCAACAGCCGATTTTGGAAGTGGAAACCAGTAATTCTTTTGCCTTACTGACCAGTCAATGGGAGAATCAGATATGGATGGACCTGAGGATGATTCCCAGTTGATAACGGACAGTCCACCTTCCTCAATAGGCTTACAAGAGGATTATAAAGGAAAGAAAAGAAAAGGAGGAAAAAGATAGGTGAAGGTAGACTTTGAATAGGAATGCTGCAATTTAGGTTAGGTTCAGTGAATGTACACAGTATATTGAATTATAAGAGACGGCAGATAATTTATGATTCAGTTCATGCTACTGCAGTTAGATGTCTGTTTAATACAAGAAACCTGGATATATAATATGTCACAAGTTAGGTGTTTTCAACAAGAATGGTGCTGGGGCCCATCCTATTGGTCCTTTGGCCGGCAGTCAGCAGATGGCATAGGTTTTTTGTTTCATTCCTATGAGTTTTCTTTAATTAGGTTGATAGATTTGATACCAGGACGGTTGATGATCTTAGATGGGATGTGGAAAGGCAGGTCTTGTAGATTTATTAATGTATATGGTTCACAGCTTAAAGCAGAAAGGGTTGCACTTTGTAATATGTTACAACCTTATTTATTGACTTCACTGAGGTGTTTTTGTGTGGGGATTTTAATTGTACTTTATTAGATGTTGAGAATCCAATTAAAAAGAAAAAATAAAAAGATTTATTGTGATACTAGGGCACTTTATAAAATGATCCATTCTGCAGGTTTAATTAATGGTAGTAGTAAACAGAGTTCAGGGCCCACGTTTACATTCAAAAGGAATCAATTTACTTCTACTATAGATTATATTTTTCTATCCAGACAAATTTCTTTTACATATCAAACATGCCCAGTGTCCTTTTCTGATCATTTGCTGTTACTTTGTAATGTTTCTCCTTCCGGTAATCTGAGAAGGCAGAAAGCAAGATGGAAATTGAATCCTTTATTATTGACTTCAAAAGAAATATTGGAAAAATTCAGTTGTTGTTAACAGCACGATTATCAGTAGAATTTTTATACAACAAGAGTAAATGGTGGAAGGATTCTAAGGATGACATTTGCCATCTATTACAACAGCAAGGAAAAGCAAAAGGCAAATAATGATTTTTACACTATTTAAAATTAAGACAGCAATTATATAATTTATTTTCAATAGCCAATATTTCCTCAATGGAATATGATTCACAGATTAGGTTAGTAAAAGCTCAGCTTTTGAAAGTTCAGTATAATAGGGCCAGAACTCTAACTCGCATTTCGTTATGGGATCAAGAAGCAGCGGGTGGGATCCATATGCTGCTTTAAAATTTATACACAACCATACATTTGACTACACTTGAATAAGGTGGGTCTGTTGGTACAAGATCAGAAGTCGCTTTCTTCAATTATTAAACAATTATTTTGGAATATAAGCCAGCTAGGCCCCAACTGTTCAGAACATTAAGGACTTTCTAGACCAGATTCAGGTACCAGACCATGGGATAGAGTCCTCAGAAATTATAGGCCAGTTACGACACAGGAAATAATTGAAGCCATTAAAATACAAAATACAGGAACTTCCCGAGGATTGATGGATTAACAGCAGAACTATATAAAGCTTTTCCAATGGAATTTGCTAAATGTTTGGTTATTGTATTTAATGCATTTCTGGATAACCCTGACTTTCCAAGCTGGTTTGCAGAGGGGTTGCTGATTTTTATATAAGTCAGGTGATAAATTTGACTTAAAATTGGAGACCAATTACGCTTCTGAATGTAGATTATAAATTATTTATGAGAATCTTGAATGAGAGATTAAAACAATTAGCAGTAAGAGTACTTTCCCCATATCAGTTTTGTGGAGTGCCTGGGAAAAACATACACCAAGCCCATATGGTCTTAAGAGATATAGTGGAGTTTGCAAAAAGGCAAAATATATCAGGATGTATTGTCTCTGTTGACCAAATGAAGGCCTTTGATAGAGTATACCAACCTTTTTTATTTGAATCCCTACGGAAGTATGGAGTTCCGAAAGGTTTTATACACATTATAAAAGAACTTTATGATTCAGCAATAACACATCCAGTAATACAACTTGAGATACGGGAAGGATTTCATATTCCCACTGGAGTACGACAAGGTTGTCCATTAAGCCCCTTGTTATATGCATTTACGATTGATTCACTGATTAGATCATTAATTCAAACACCGCGGTGGATAGGAATTGGTTGGACTGTTGATGTGGATAAGTGGTATATACAAGCTTATGCTGATGATTTGTGTGTCTTTTTTCTGATAGTTCACAAGTAAAAGTTATTTTTAGATTACATGGAAGAATATGCAGTATTGGCAAATTCAGCTATTAACAAAACAAAAGTAAGGAGTATTTATTGGAACCAATGACATAGCTGAGGTAATAGTACAAGGTCTTAGTATTTCCTGTGATCCAATTAAAATATTGGTTTATTTTATGGACCAAATAATATACCAGAATTTAATTGGATGACAGTATTAAAATCTATTGATCTTAAAATTAGTATTTGGAAACATTGGAAACTGGATAAAATTAAAAGGGTTGCGATTATTAAAAAATTTATTGTTCCAAAGTTACTATACACAGCATTAATTTTCCCTTTGCCCTCATTCTTGGAAACCAGATTATATAGTTTATTTTTTCAGATGTTGTGGGGTAGTAGGCTTAACCCGATTAAGAGACAATTTACATACTTGGAAAAACAGAAAGGCGGACTAGGAATGATAGATCCGGTTGTTTTTTTTGCCACTCTATTTATTTCAACCAATAGCAAATTAGGATGGGGGGCGACCTTGGGAAACATTGGATTGTTACATAGACAAGTCATGGGGAGATATTATACTCTTTGGAACAATAGACCACCAAAACTGATACCGACACTGTTACTTCCAGTATATTACATTCCAATTGCAAAAAATTGTTTAAATGGGGTTAGAAGCACAGGTGGTCAAAGTTAGTTCAGGTTAGCAGCTGTATAAATCTGTCTTACTTCAATTATATCCAAGTGAACCAGAGTTTAAGAACTGTCATAAGGACTATAGGAAGGAGGTTTTAAGTAAATTAAATAACACAAGATTACCTACTTATATGTGGGACACCTTATGGCTTCTACGGTATATATGTGGAATTGGAGTTAGAGGAATGCCAAGCATAAACCTTTACAGGAGCGAAACTGTCCATTTTAGAGTGTATAGCACAAGAAGAAACAGTTCAACATTTTCTTTTGAATGTTCCTATGCTACTAACCTATGGAAGTTTTTAGCAGCCGATGGGATATGAAATGGCTAGTATGTATGGATTATGAGATATTAGTATTGGGTCATGTTCCTCAATTTCGGTTATTATACCATAAAGATACTTTACAAATTTTCAGCATTGGTATACTATTTGTGCAAGCTAGATGCCAATGGGTACTCTATCAAAGATTAATGCCTTATGACACGGTTCAGAGACTAATACAAGGGGCTATGTACAGGATTTATAGTTATGATATTGCATTTTTCTTTCAAAAAAGTGAGAGAATGGTGGAAAAGGTTTTCAAAATTCATTAAATACAAATGAGAATTTTGGAAACATTATGAGATATAGAAATGTTCATTTGAGAGTTTAGTATTTTTTACAGATGCTTTATATTGAGTTTATAATTTCGGGATTTAGCCTTTTGTTAAAGTATATTATGTCTCTATTAAAAAAAAAGAGAAACTGGGAAGGGACTGTTATTAATATTATTAAGGGATATAGATTAATATTAATTGCAGATTTAATTTGTAGTAATATGAGGTAATACTATGGATATTGTGGTGTTTTTCCTTTGTCTGTATGTATATATATGATTTGTGTTGTAAATTTCTCATATTATGTAACTGTGGCTTTGATATTGTTTGATGTTACTTTAATAAAATATTCCCCTACTCTTTTCGATAAGTGCCATGGGATCTTTAACATCCACCTGAACTACCACCAATCCAGGCAGATGGGACCTTGGTTTAACATCTCATCCGAAAGACGGCACCTCAGAAATGCAGCACCCCACTCATGCTGCATTACAGTGTCAGTACTGGGATATTAACCCAAGTGCCAGATGTGGGAACTGAACCCACAGCCCTCTGATCTCCTGGCCTCAGAGGCGAGTGTGCTACCTACTGAGCCACTGACACTGCTATATACACACATATATACACATATATATATATATACACATATATATACAATGCATATATACACTGTATCACAAAAAATAAATAAACTAATACATTATTTGCACAGTTGTGAAATGAAACAAATAGGAAGTAAATTTGCATGCATCATAATGTGGATTTGGGCACCACCAGTCCGGTGATGGCACTGGAGGAGAGAGCATCAACCATCATGGGGTTGGTGGAAAAAGTGCAATAGTCATGAGTGGGGTGAAATTAATAGTATTCAGAAGGTGGGGGCACCACCAGTACAGAAGGGGGCCAGGCCAGCATCACTAGTCACTGGGGTGTGGCAAAAGAGCAATATTCATGAGTGGGGTGACATTCAGAGTATTCACAGGGTCGGGGCAAAACCATTCCAGAAGAGGGGTCAGATCAGCATCATCAGTCATGGTGGGCGTGGAAAACCAGCAATAATCATATTTGTGAGTGCCATGAAATTCAACACTTGTAATTGAAATCAAGATGTGGTAAATTCAATTTAATGAACTCATGTTGCTGAACATGTTCTGGATCTAATGTGGATCTGTGCAGCTCCACCACATCCCCTGCTACAACCTCTCCCATGGCACACTGGCTGGGGGGCAGCTCAGGTAATTGATGGCCAACTGTGCTAAGAGATGAGATGATGTCATCTTCTTATACCCTTACCCCAGAGGATCTATAGAGATAGGCTCAAGAACTTCTGTGAAGCAGCAATTGAGAACACTTCTTGCAGAAAATTGGTGCTACCAGAGGTGGACGGCAGAAGAAGGGGGAAGAGGGGAAGGGCAAGAAGAGAATATGAGGAGAAAAAGAAAGGACAGAAAAAAAAAGCGGTCTCGGTTTATACCATTACCTACATGAGAAGAAGGCAAGAAGCCACCCAGGTTTATACCTGGGAGGGTAATAAGAAGAGAAGAAAAAGAGAGTGTATTATTATCAAAAAAATGATAAAATGATGAATTAATAAAGAAAGAATAGATTGTAAATAATGAATGGTGATAATACTTGTAAATAATAATGGTTGAAAATAATAAAATGATTGCCAAACTGAGCATCACTACACTAAGTTGTCTGTCCTTCTTGGGGTGAAGAGTCCGGGACAAATAAATATATTTCCCATCTTTTGTTCAAGCAATTTCATAGCTAGTAACAGTTTTTTTTCTGGTTAGCTGTCTGAGATTGATAGAGGGTACTATAGGGCTACAAGCATTAGCCAAGAAATGAGGAAGTCATCAAGTATTCTGTCAGTTGTTGAAAAATGGATTTATTTATTTCATTTCATTTGGTTAACTGGTGAGACCACTAGGCCCAGAGGTCCCTTTATCAGGGGTGACCCAGAATTAGTTACATAGATACCTAACTGGACATCTAACATTACAGAGTAACAAGGTAATTGCAGGAACAAACAAAGCTTTCCAAAGTGCATTACATTCCGGAGGTGCATGCCTTATCTTCCTCAACTGGAAAGCAAACAAAACTGGAGGACACAAATTGTAACTCAGGAGAGTAAATGTCTGTTTTTGCTTTCTTACTAAATTACCTGATTTATGGTGTGTGGGGGGTCTTATAATTTAAAGATACATAAACAATCTTAGGGAATATATAATTTAGTTCTGAGTTTGTCTTCAGCATTTTAGCCTAGGTCTATATGGGATTACATGAAAAGCATGCAATCTAGCCATACAGTACATCAACAGCCTCCCCCCAATAGGTGCAACCCCCGCCACACACTATTGTGGCCTTACCTAAATGTCACCTCCATGTGTGCTGCCTTGCGTCCCTGATCCAAAGTGGCCAATGAATGCTCCTTCTGGCCTTGCTGGTCTCCTCCATGCTGTGGGGGCCAGTGGAGCAAAAAAAATAATTTAAAAGTTAGGCCACGTGCTGCGGTGGGTTGCTAATCACCACACAACTCCTGTGTGAAATGCTATGGTTGGCTCCTTCTCCTCTCCCGGTCACACATTGAAAGAGCACTGCAGTGCTCATATGTAAAAGTTGCTCCAGGCAGCTGGCAGCAGCCTGTTAGTGTGTGCCCTGGCCCCAATTGAAAAGAAGATGAAAGGGCACTTGGGGAGAAGTAATTAAAATGTTTCTAAAAGCACTCTTAAGCTGTAAGTATTTAACTGGAGCCTTTAACTTTAAAGAGCAGCTAAGACTGCTCATGAATAAATATGAGCACTGCTGTGCCCAGAGAGTTGTACTGCTAAAACAATATCTGACCCGCTTTATATTTAACTCTGGGTGGAGGCACCATGCTATTTACCCAACCTTTGGGAAAGAACCCCCTTCCTTCCATTAGAAACTGATCCCGGGCCCCTCAACCTTGTTTGAGCTGGTCCGAGCTGACAAGGCAAGGGCAGTAACCCTTCTTCCCTTCCCAGACCACGGTGTCAGGGAAGGGGATGCATAGGAAGAGTTTATATTTTCTAGTATTTATACTTAAAATCCACTTGCAAGAATTTGCTTGTCCTCTGACAAAATCAAATATTAGTTACTTCAGGAATGCAACAGTTACCCTTGAAATCAGTTATTAATTTTATCACATTTATCCCAGTACCATTTGTATTATGCCTCTGAAGATATTTGTTACTAGAGCTGTGCAGAATGTTCAAATTCTATTGCAGTCAGAGTTTCACAGAATTTTGGAAACTGCCTGATTACGTGGAATTCCACTGGAAGTAGAATTCTGAAATTCTGGGAGCAGTATTTAAATCAAGGATTTATAATTTGCACCTTACAGAAACTGCAGTTCACTGTTCTGTGATTCACACAAACCACAGGTTAGATTTCCACAAACTTCAGAGCACCAGTCTTCAATTTAAGTAAACCACAGAAAATTAATTCATGGTTTACATTATATGACTTTCGGAATTCTTCAGAATCTAGTGAACAGTTCTGAAAAGGAATTCGGAAGCAGAATTGCAAGTCTGCCTGCATTCTCTGAGTGGAATGCTGAACTCTGCACAGCTTTACTTGTTCCCCATATAGTAGGTGATATACAAAATTATTTCTATGACATCATAACCAGAGTTTCTTAATCATTGTTGTACTTTATGAGAGAGATGGGCCTGTGGACAGTTTAAATGAGGTTTTGCATCTGACCTTCTGGGCATAACATTACAACACTATGATGTTTAAAATGTGTGATTTAAATGTAACTAAGCTAGATAGTGTTAATGAAATTGACTCTTTAAGTGCAACTACTGCAGTTTAAGTCTAACAAAATTATCTGAAGGAAAAGAGCCATATCCTATATGAGATCTCCATCAATCAAATGAACTTCTGTATTTCTTAAGGAAAATTGTAGTAGCTAAAATGATTTAGTTTTAGCTAGAAATCTTAAAACATCTCCACCCTCTTAATTCAGTATTCTTACTTGGGAAACAAACCCTGCTCTAAAATAGCTAGCTAGAAGCTGCACATTATAAGTACTGTAACTAGTTTTGCACTGTAGGAGCATGGGCACATACTGGGTGACAAGCAATATCTGTCACCATGCTACTATGTGGCAAAATATTGTAATAACAATAAATTAGTTGGTACAGCACAAATGCACTAAGCTTTATTATAATGAGCCAATGACTGGGTCCTAATGTCACAATCAATTAGTCTGTATATGCCCCCCATGGGATCTCCTCTGTGTGTTTTCATGTGTGAGATTAATGGAAAATATAAGATTACTTTCACAGCCTGGGACATCAATAGAACACTGGAGACATCTGGATAACAGTTCCCATAAATATTTTAAGATGTAATGTATTGCCATTTGCTTTATCATGGTGAGATTATTATCAGTAGCCTACAGAAAAGTGTTTACCATTTAAGAACCCCTTGTGATATGGAACTAATTTACACATTATTGCTATTAAAAATGTAAGACAGAATGCAACCTCCTGCCTTGTTTATAATACAGTTTGGGTTCAGATATCAGTGTGTGTCCATAAAATACTAAGTATATAACCATAATTCTGACCTGCTAATAAAAATATCTTTCAGTAGAGTGATACTATTTCTGGTAGTAACCATGGCAAACAAACTAAATTGTTAAAACAGTAATTTTTCACTTTTGGTAAATTTTTACTTGCTGTGCAATGAAATTATTTTTTGATGTTGCTGTTCCTTAAAGCAATGGTACAGGATTTATTTATTAGAAAGAGAGTTGCTGGTAAAGAAACATACTAGAAAAAATGGTATAATGACTCTTTTTAAAGAAAACATAGATATTCTTTGCTGTAGCCTTATCACAGGCTCTTTGCTAATGTGCCATATTTAGTTTCCAGGATGGGAGTGGCAAGGAATGTTGGAAGGTTCTCCCAGTTCCTTCTTAAACTGCTCAGAAGGCAGATACCTGGGCCCCAATTTTCAAATGGTCTCCAAGATTCTACTAGATGAACGTCGGGGTAGAAACATTTGTAGAACTAAATGTTTTCTCCACATATAACCAGATACATCAAAACATTGTGCGCTGTGGACAAGCAATGAAGAAAAGTATATCTCAAATGGCAAATAGTTAACAGAAACAGACCAGGAAAAGGACCTTGAAGTTACTGTGTACAAGGCATTGAAAAATATCAAAGAATGGTGCAGATGCAGTCAAGAAGGCAGACAGAATGCTTGTGTACAGTTTATACTGTACAGGGAAGACTAGAGTATAAGACAAGTGAGATGATTATTCTGGTACAATTTTAATTATTATTTTATTAAAACTTTACTTCTACATTCACAGTTAAGTCCTGGTGACCTACATAAGTTACTATGTAAGTTACCCAATCAATCACTCAAAGGATTAGGGAACAAGCCAAATGTTATTGCTTTTGCCGTGTTACAGAGAGAAGAACTGATGCCCAAAACTTGATAGCAATAGCTTTAATTGGAGCAACATGGACTTGTATCACATGTTTTTTGGGATAATATAGGTTGCTTTTTATGTACTTTGGAAAACTAAATGCACAGAGAATAATGGATAAAGAAAATAAAATAAAAGACTACGTTATCACAATAGTGATCCTATAGTAAGAGTTTAGCAGATACTGTAGGTTACATTAAAAGTCCATTTGTGCCCTGTTTATAATGCAGCGATCTTTAGGAGTAGTGACTTGACATTTTCAGGGCTTGTTCTCAGTAATGTCATCTCGTGATTTGATAAACTTGGCAAGTATTGTTTGAGAGTTTGAGGGCTCAGAAAGTCATTCTTCTACTTTTGTCACACAGAAATCTGCATAAACTTTCTCAACTACATTGAGATACATTTTGAAATTTTGCAGCTAATAAGGGTTTAGTCTACCCTGGGTACCTGTTATGTTTCCAAGTTTAAATTATTAGTGTTGAAAACTGGCAGATGCTCAGTAGCACAAAACACAGAAAGAGAGTAACTGTTACAGAGCAGAGCAGTAGGGATTTTCTCACCAACAAAACTGACATGCATGGAAGTTTGGTCATATATTTTGCTAAAAATTGCTGCAAATATTTGATGTTACATTAGTGTATTTTGTAACCTACAGTAAATGGTAAAGAACAGATACTTCAGGGCAACTTTGCTGAAATTTATTTACTTTTTAACACATTAGCTTATGACTAACAAATATGCTGCTAAAAGGACCAACAGCAGAACATCATCTTTTCATCTGACAATTTCATTTTTTTCTTTTTTTTTTTACTTGGCATTTTTCCCTCTGCTACCCTTCCAGCTCCTCCACTAGCCCTTGAGGCTCCCAGGCACCTCACAATCCCCTCCTGCCTCCTGTCCCAGGCACCTACCTCCATGGAGCCATGGCTCCACCCCCAGGTGGGGTCGGGCAGACCCCCAGACATTGTGTTGCAGCAGGTGGTGCTCCAGAGCCATCACTGTCATGGAGGTGCTGGGGTCTGTGGTGGTGTTTTCTTCCACTGTTTACTCCCCACAGGGACATTGTTTGCACCAACATCAAGGCATGTCCATGCACATTGTGTGCATGTCCACATGCTGACATCCATGATGTCCCTTCCTTCCACCTCCTTCTCCACCTGCACTGCCACCTGTGAACTCTAGGTGGCAGGTTCACAGCAGAGCTTGGAGCCCACCCTTGCCAGTGAGGAGAGTATCCATTGGGATGATCAATCCTCCTTTCTCCCCCATCTAGCCATTGATGACCCTAGCTTATTCCTAAACATGGGTCACCAGTGTCAAGAATGGTGATGCTACCACTGCACTGATGGGTTGGCACAATTAAATTTTCAGTCATCATTTTAAGCTTACTTAACAAAATATTCATCCTGTTGCCCCCCAAAAGCAAGCATTCATCTCTTCTCCAAACAGTGTAGCAACACTACACACCCCATTCCCTATTTTGTAATACAGCTGGTTGGTATAGCTATGTCTAAATAGGTTTGCCCCCTAAAAAGGCAAACTCAGTTGTCCCAGGCTCTGAACAATAGGGTGGATGCAGGCATGAGGCAAGGGATAGGGAGGGGAGGGGAAGGGGTGGGGCTGGGGGAACTGAAATGAAGGGCAGGCCACTCAAGGTGACAGATGGGTGGGGGGACTTTAGAAAAGGGCAGAGCCCTGTGAGGTCATGCCAGGAGAGTGGAGGTGACTGGGTAAGGAAGAGGGGGGAGCAAAGTGGGTTTAAAAGGGACAGAAAAGCCAGAAAAGGTCACAATTTGCTCATGGAAATTTTTTACCATGAAGCACATCAGTTGGCAGTTATGATTTTATAGCACATCAGCATGGCAGCTGATTTTAATTTTCTTTCACTCAAGCCAATGGAAGATATCCTCAGTAGTTAATTGATCCAAGGGGGATACTTACAGTATTTTGGGTGGTGAATCAGTTGTCGGGGTAAGTAAAAAAAAAGAAAAAAAGGAGAAATATGGGGAGGTACAGTAGATACAATATAGGGTATGTGTTATTGGTGGGCTATGCCACAGTATCACTGGTTGTATGGCAGGATAGATAATGCAGGAAGGCACTGGAGATTAAGCAGATGGTTTTTAAAGTGTACTGGATTTCCACTGAAGCAGTAGGGAGAAGAATTGCTGAGGCCATGCCTGGTGTGTTGGTTACTGGGAGCCATGGTTGCTCAGGTTGTGCCAGCCATCCTATGCCATGCTGCTGAGCAGTAGCAAGAAATACCAGCAGGTAGGAGGATGGGATGGCTTGGTGACTCAAGAGTAGGAGCACGATGGCAAGTGTTTGTGGGAATACCAGCAGCATGGGGCAGAATTTAAGGAGATGGTGCCAGTAGTGGCACCATGATCATAACAGTTGGAAAGTGGAGGTTTCAGGTGCCGCAACACCAGGACATGTGGCTGGGGTGGGGGTGCAACTTTAGGAGCAGCAGCTCATAGAGCAATGCGTTAGGTGGGGGGCTAGGAGTTTCTGATGCGCTGGGGAAAACTCACCGCACCGCAGCATGTTGTGCTATGGCCAAGTAGGACAAAAAAAATGAAGCCAGAACCAGCAATAAGGATGCAGTAGAATATTTCAGTTTATTACAGAGTGGTGCAAAATGCATTATTTAACTGTGCAAGTGTAGAAGAGTGGTAAATAATGTTGCACATTTATATTTCTGGCAGGACACCAGAAAACACAATAGAGAGGACAGAAGATAATGGTGTCACATTAGCTTCCTTAGGAGTCCCGAGGAAGTTACAGCCAGTAGGAGGGATGCAAGCACAGTTTTGTGGTTTGCTGCAGTGGCACTAGCTCGGGGGTGTACTCCCTTGGTGAACAATTAGAGGGGGGCTGAGGTAGAGTTCAGTGTCACGGCAGGTCGCGAGAGAGAAATGGTCATGGGAGTAGTACACTGGTTGGGGTCAGGTGGCGAGAGAAGATGCCCAGGCCCGAACTGAAGTTGGTAAGAGAAGGGTAGCACTGGAACGTGGCCCACGGGGAGCAGTAGGGGCAAGTCCTAGAGGGCAAAAGTCAGTTTCTAGGGTAGGAATAATGAGGATGGTTGGGGCACACTTTTGACCGCATGGTGACTGCAGGGGGCAAGGTGATTACAGCATTGTCCATATGAGGAAGCTAATGTAAAAAAACAAAACAAAAAATATGGAAATAAATAAATAAGGAAAATAGCCATTAGCAGGAGTTGATCCACCCATGGGGAGCCTATCGGGTACAGCAAGCGGTGCCTAGAGGGTTGGAGGGACCCAGAGGCCTGGCCCACAGCTGGCTGAAGAGACATGCAGCTGCCAGTTCAGGAAGTGTTGTTGGCAGTTTTGGGTGATGCCATTTTAAGGAATGCAAGGCCCATGAGGTATCCGCCATCTTAGAAGAGGGAGGCATAGCTCCTGGTGGGGGGATAGGCAGTGAAACTCAAGAGGGGAGCTGATGGAGGGATAATGCCAAGCAATGGCACAGTGGGTCTGAGGTTATGGGACAGTGGGGGCTGGGGCACCATGCCAAGAACTGGGCTCCATCGGAAGTCAAGGTCCTCACCTGTTAGAGCAAAGGAAATATTTCACAACTCTAAAACTGCAGGTATTGGGATGTGGTACCATATATCAGGTTTATTCTGTGGAACTTCTCAAGGTTTTGGGACAAGTACAATTTGCAGTGCACACCCCAGCAGAGCACTTATTGCAAGGAAAGGGTGAGGGGATCCATAGGTTGGTGCTTGCTTATTGCCCCATCAGTTAATGGTCTTGGTAGTAGACAGCCCCATAATGAGGACAGCACAACAGCTTTTCATTGCAAAATCCTCGTGTCTGGAGAGTCACCTAATGGGGGAGGGCGGGTTTTTTGCCTAAGCTAGATTTCACATGGTGCAAGATCAGGTAGGCCATGACCACCTGGCCTGGACACCATTTTAGCGACCATGTGGGCCACATGGCAGCCACCATCTTATTTTTTTTCTACTTATTTTTTCCCCCACCTATTTTTTCTCCACTCATCCTTCCACTCCTTTGGTCACCCAAGGAGTACCAACCTCCCATCCTGACCGACCCCCTGGGTCTGCCCCTAGAGTACCACACTCGCTGCCATCAGACCACCTTGATGGCCTGGATTACCCCTCGGGTGGGGCGAGGAGAGGTCCCACCTTACCTTCCTCTTGTCCTTGCAGTGAGCTGTACAGCGGGGTCTGCCCTAATCTGTCGGCGGGTGGTAAGACTGGCTTTCCAAGACACGTCATCCAGGCAGGCTGAGGGGCCTTTTCCTCCTGCTTGCCCCGACATCGGCGTGCAATGAGGCGCAAGGCTACCGATGTGTGTGGAGGCGCACGTCAAGCCAGCCCTCTGTTAACGCCTTTCCTTCCTCTCACACTGCCTTCCTTCTGCACTGACTCACCCTGAGCTTCCCAACAGGTGGCGCAATATGGCGCGGATAAGCGTGGTCTCCCCTCCCGGAGAAGGAGAGCAGCCATTGGGCACTCGATCCTTCTCCTCCCTACCAACCCCCGTCGACCCGGACTTGCTCCCGAACCCAGGTCGCCAGTGTGGTACGAGGTGTGGTATCCAGCACCTCAACCCTCAGCGCCACTGGGCTGGCCTCAGCCACCATCTTATGAAGGCATGCGGCTGTGGGGGGAAGGTGTGACTGGATTGGGCCAGGAACTCCGCCGCTGTGCCTCTTTGGCCTCCCTTCCCCAGGTATACTGATTTTGTGTGTATTATTGTCTTTGTTTGTTAGTACTAGTGGGTGGAGAGGGTGATGCATGTGGGGTCGGTGTATGTGGGGGGCAGGGTGGTGCAGTGGTATGTGGGGTGGGTGGAAGACATGGTTACTCGCTATGTGAGGGGAGAGAAAGGAAGGTACTAAAGGTTAGTTGTTGGTTACTAGGAGCTGAGACATCTAAGTAGGACAGTGATTATGGTGGCAGGCTGGCTCTGTTGGTAATGAATGTGCAGCAAGCACATGACAGGAGCTGGGGGGGCACCACACAGTGCTGGGGTGCCATCAGAGAAGGATAGAAAGGGGTATACCACATAAATTAAATAAATAAGGAAACAGAATAGAGGACAGGAGGGAACGGAAATTTTTGGCCAATGGAACAGGTGGACTGCAGGTGATTTCCCAGTGATAATCACACAAATAAAAAAGCAGAAGAAGGTGAGGAGTCTGGCTGGGGGACAGGGTAATCACACTGCAAGAACCCAGGGGAGGGGGTGAGGAGGTATGTGAAAGGCAGGGCTGTTGGTAATTAGTAACAGTTTTCTGCAATTATTTTCAACTTCAAGTTGCAGATCTGCACAGTAAGGTGCCCAGAATGGGACCACCATGGAAGATGAAGAATGGAGAATTGTGCTGGACAATGGTGGTGAGTGGCAACCAAGGCACATTGGGTCAATGCTCATTTCTGAGTGTGACATAAGGGGAGGGTAAAGTGAGACGAATACATTCAGTGGAACAATATAGTCAATATTAATAAAACATTGTGCTGATAAAAGTAATAATCAAGGCAAAATAAACAGGTGGAAGGTACAGGTAATATATATATGCATACCTTAAGAAAAAGACAATATCTGCTGTGTCATTTAGTATGCTCATCATAGGTGGAAATGAGTGTTACTGCTGCAGGTTTTGCACATGTTGTGTTAATTACACTCAAAGCTGGCACTAGGAAAAGTCATACTGCTTTGTATTTAAAGATTAAAAAAAGGGAAAGTGTTATGTAGTAATGATAAAGGCTATGGAAGTGATGGGTGTACTTTTGCAGTGTATCTGTGTGGGTATAATTTTAAAGGCAATACCTGAGAGGGTTGATGCATTCAAAAAAAAAAAACTTGAGCTTGTATGACAATGCAAACATTGTTCAGGGCAGAATAGCCCAGGAAAGTATTAGTACTTAGCTACAGAAAATCACTTAGGGTACATTGGTCATTGGTCATATGGGGCTTGCAGTTTCCAATTTAGGCATTCAATAAGAATTTAATGTAGGAGGCATTGATCCAAGAGGAGGCAAGGCTGGGAGACACCACAGACAAACAGCATAAGAGCAAGTCAATTCAACTAAATTCATTCTTTAGTTAAGCAACAAGGAGACAACATTCACAGTGCAATAGGATTTTTAGGACTGTGGCAAAAAAAAAGGGGGAGTTATGACCGAAAGAATGCCTTCTCTCTCACCCAATATGTAGCAGATAACTGTATAGAAGAATTCCCCCATGCGGGGATAGGAGATAGGCGCCATACAGATCGGGGAGGGGGGAGCACACAGTGGTGGGAGGGGGGGATCAAGAAATAAGATACCTTTTCCACCAGTCAGGAAGCAAGCCATCATGGATAATAATCGTTTCAACCTGAAAGTGAGGTAGAGTAAGGACAGATGGCAAACAACATCTAGGGGAGGTGGCAGAAGCTGGGTCCCCCGGGCACCGGATTATAGGTGACCTCAGTACAAAAAAAAAAAAATGGTGGTGGTTCCTGATTACTCGTTAGCCAGAGCTGATAGGGGCTGACAGGACAACCAAATGAGAGCAACTGTATTGATTATTTCCATTTGCACAAGAGCCTTGCAGGAGCTAGCTGGTGCTGTGGGCAGATTAGCGGAATTACTTTAGTTACTCTTTTCACATCCTGTGCTAGACCATGTCATGCTATCAAGGAACCGAATAATAGTGGCCGACATAGTGGGCATAATAATCGGTGGTGGATTCACAAGGGATGAGTAGCAATTGGAAGTTCTGCAGTGAGGGCAGCACATGCAACAGGAATGGCCCCGGTGAAGTTTTTTTTTCCCAATTGGCTGCAGCTAGACAACTACGCTGTTCAGCCACATTCCCTTATAGGCTAATGGGAACTGAGTAAGGTGTGTTAAGTTTCCAGGATAATAGGCCAGGGAAAAAGAGGCAAAGTGGGATGAAAAGCATGGGAAACGCCTGAACTCTTAGGTGGGGACAGGCCAATCAATTATGGTTTGGTCAAGGAATAGGAAAGGAGAAACAGGTGGCAACTTTTGGCAGAGCATAGTTAGTGATCAGTGGACAATGTACAATTAAATAGGGAGGTTAGGAGGGGGAGGAATGAAGGATCGAAAGCCTCCCCTTTGGGGTGATCAATTGCTCTGGGTACAGATTTTAAGGTAGGAGCCTGATGCAGGAAATTGCAGAAAAGCACAGGTGGACAAGGGGACAGCACTGTCAGGGTAAAGGGTAAGCTGCCTGCCCAGGCCCATCATGGGATGGTCAGAAGGTTTCAACTGGTCAACCAATGAACAGGGACACAGTCTCAGGGGGCAATGGGAAATGGGGGGCAGGCAGCAGACAGCTGGTCCCCACAATAAAGAAGGGTGGGGAGTCCAGTGGCCCCCCAGCCCGTCCTGACAAAATTGGAGGCTGAGTGTGACAGAAGGGGGAATAGAGCACCAATAAACATCTGGGGGATGTGGGGCACGTTAACCCCAGGGGCCCCTCATACTGTAGAAAAGAAAGGATGGCATATTCAGGGGAGGTCCCTATGGTAATGCTCACCCCCATCAGGATAAGGCAAGGGCACAGGTTGCCAAGAAAAGAGGGGGGAGGGGCTGGAGAGGGGAAATATCAAAAATGAAATTACAAAAAAAGGGGGGCCAGGAGGGGCCGATAATTGCTCTAAAGGAGGTAAGCCAAATGGGAAAGAGGGCAAGGAACCACAGGGTGGAAGAGGAGACCAGATGCTTGGCTGAAGGGGGATTTGCTTATTTAAATCAATAAACAAGTGCCAGGAGGTCCCAGGATGGGGTGGCCAGTCTGACACAGATTAAGGCTACCTGGCAGGGAGGATGAGGATGCATGTGGCCATCGGAGCAGTCATGCCCTCCAGCAGGGGAGTAGGGAAACCAAAAGGGAGACACAGTCCCCAGTCACAGGAATGAACAGCTGGTAAGGGCCAGGCTATAAAAAAAAAAAAAGAGTCGCACCTAATTGGGGGGAAGCCCACCGTCCATCGCAAGCTGGAGGTGGGCTAGTGGATAAAGAAAGGGGTAAGTGTGCAGGAGAGGGGCAGACTGCTGAAGGTGGACAGCAGGTCTGCCAGGACTGCCGCAGGTGGACAGCAGAGAAGAAGAAGGGGCGCATAAAAAGGGGAGGAGAAAAGGGTTTGGATAATCTGATTCAGAGGGCCGTAGAAAAACACCAGAAAAATGAGTGGAATCGGTGTACACAAATACCCAACAAGAGAGAAGAAAATGAAGAGAACAGCCCCCAGATGTACGTCTGTGGGTGAGAAGAGAAAACAAGAATGGAAATGGTGTTTATGAATATTGTGGCAGCCCCCAGATGTACGTCGGGGGGCCAGAAGTAAAGCAATGAGAAAAAGGTGGTTTGTGGAAACCGTGTATAATAAAGATATTGATGAACATAATGTTTTAAAATATGAGGTTGGAAATAATGTGGAAGTAGACATTTGGAAGAGATTATAATAAATGAATTGCCAACTGGGCATCCACACAAATGGTAGTCTGTGTTTTACTGGGCAGGGCTCTGGGGACAATAATATATGTTATACATCTATATTTTTATAATATATATATATATATATATAGACAGATACAGAATATATATACAAAATAGACAAAGATGTTTAATTCAAAATGTAAAATGTAAAATTTTGGATGGAACCCTGTCTGTGTGGGAGAGAGAACTGTTAAATGGTAAAATGGGGATGTCCCTCATAGTGTGGGACAGTTACTCAGTCCCAAAAGGTGATTCTGTGCAGTGAACACAAAATCACCTTTTGGGACTGAGTAACAATAGGACAGTGCCAGTGTTCATTAGGTGGTGTCCCAAAAAGCCTATATTGAAAATGTGGTGTAACAATATCAAAAAATGATCAAGATAGCAACATAAGTTCAAAATGCCATAGACAGTCATTGTACGGCACTTACCTTGAATCTTCAGTTCATGGTTCAGCTTTGAAGAGTGCAGACATGTCCCACTCCACAGAAGATCGCAGCTGATGGTCTCCAGTGATAAGTATAGGGCAAGTGGGGGTGTGGGGTGGTGGGTTGCTCAGTGGGAGGGTTGGGTTTAAAAAAGAAGGCATTGGGGGATTGTTTTCTTTTTTTTTACAGGTACCAAAAATCAATACATACAGGACACTGGGGGTTTGCTGACCAGTGTCCCACCATACTGGGGGGCATAAAGCATAACTGGGGACACTGGGAGTGGGCTACCCCAGTGTCCCACACTGTCAAGGGGATAGTGCAAACACAGGGATTGTGCACCCCGATGTTGGAAAAAAATAAAAGGGAGATGTACAATACATTTCTTGGTACAGTGGGAGTGGGTTCCACAGTGTACCACACTGGCCGGGTAGTGGGGGGGATGGATTTCTACTGCTGACATGGGGATTGGGCACCCCGATGTGGGCAGAAGCATTTTATAGAAAAAAAAATTTCGGGACACTGGGAGTGGGCTACCCAGTGTCCCACTCTGGTGGGGAGGCCGATTTGAGGATTGGGCACTTCCATGTCAGCAGAAACTTGTTTTTTAAATAAAACATGCATTGGCCCCCTTAGAGGCAGTAAAAGGAAAGAAACTCCTTTTATTGGGTAACATGAATCCAACATTATTTGTCCCAAAAAGTGCCCAGAAAAGGTTTTGGTGGGTTATACTGGTGCCAATGGGTTTTTCCCGTTAAGGTAGTGCTGCAAATTGCAGCAATCTTCACAAAACAGTGCCACAACTGGCAGCATATTTCTTATAACTGTGCCTTTACTTGCATGAAAATTGCTGCAATTTGTGGCACTTTTGCAAAAGAAGTGCTACAAATTGGACACTGCCAACAACCAAAATGCAAAAAGCATATTACCAGACAGTATTATTTAAAAGTAATGCCAGGATTGTGTTCCTCAGGCCCTGATTAGATAACCACACATGTTGATATTTACCAAGGGGCAGCATTTTTAGAATTACAGCATTTTTAGCTGCTGCTAACTGAAAACAAGATGGTGGCAGCACGTAAGTAGCACCAGTATATTAGGGCTGAATGCAAACTTCTGTGCTAAACCCAAAACTTTTAACCTTAATAACTTTGGAACCACTCAAAGGATATGTACAAACTTTGGCATGCATAATCTCAAGGCATAAGTCTCTTGACATGCCAATCAGTTTTGTGGTTTCTGAGATACAGATGCCACAAAATACTAAATTAACCACTTTTTTTTACAATTCCTTGTCCATCTGTATCTCAGAATTGGTTTTAGGTTTTGCTCTGAAATTTTCAGGATAGAAAGCCTTTGGAACACAGATGTGCCTTTTGAAGGTTTGGTGAAAAAATATTAATCCATTCAAAAGTTACAAAACATTTTCTTTTCCCATTATTTCCTATGGGAGAATTTATATGACAAGTACGACATCAAGATTGGTGTTGCACACTTCTTTGTGCTTCTTATATCTCTGGAATGGTTTTAGGTTGTGCTCTGAAAATTTCAGGGTACAAAGCCTTTGGGTCACAGATGTGCCTTGTGAATGTTCAGTGTAAAAATATTAATCCGTTCAAACATTATTAAAGTTTTTAATTTCCATTATTTCCTATGGGAAATTTGCATGAAAAGAAGGGTGTTTTCGCAAATATGGCATGTGCGAAAAAAGGCATAGCCTATTTTTGAACAAACCAAATTTTGAATAGCAGCCAATGGGGTTTTCAACGTATGTTGATATCTCAGCCATTTTTAGGAATTTTAGCCCCACATTTTCAACATGGGGTTTTTTGGACCCCACCTCATGAACACTGTAATTTTGATACTCATTCCTGAAAGGTGGTTTCGTGGTCGCTGCACAGAATCACCTTTCAGGACCAATTAATGAAATGACAGTGCCACTGTTCATGAAGTGGGGTCCCATGTTGCATATTTGGTGAAAATTTCAAAAAAATGACTGTTATGAGTGTGCATTGCACAGTTTCTATGCACACTCATAACTTCACCAATTTTTAATATTTTTACTCCAGATTTTCAGCATTGCCATGTTTCCACATCAACTCATGAACAGTATATCTGGCATTTTTCACATCCTGCCAGAAATGTGTTTTTGCACCTGTGGTGAATAATGGTGCAGTCAGAGTGTGAAATCACATTTCAGGACTGATTAACAAAATGGCAGTACCAGAGCTTATGAGGTGGAGTCCCAAAAAGCCCAAGTTGAAAATTAGGTGACATAATTCTTAAAAATGGCTGTGTTATGAGTATGCATTGTGCAGGTGCATAAATTTGTTAATTTACAATATTTGGACTCCAGATTTTCAATGTGCCCATTTTTTCACACCACCTCATAAACAGTACTGCTGTCATTTCTCAAATCCTGTGCAAAATGTTTTTCACACGTATGGTGAAAAATGGTGCAGAATCAGTGCAAAATCACCTTTTGGGACCAATTAATGGCATGACAGTACCACTGTTCATGAGGTGGAGTCACAAAAAGCCCATGTTTAAAATTTGGTGAAAAAATCATAAAAATGGCCAAGTTATGAGTGTTCATTAAAATATTTCTATGCACATGCGCAGCTTTGGTAATTTTTAATATTTTCACTCCAAATTTTCTATGTAGCCATTTTGCATACCACCTCATGATTACTGGCCCTTAACAGGAATACAAATAAAGTATTTGAAAAAGTAAGGAAATTAATTGCAAAAAAACTTAATTAATGCACCATTAGGGTTGAAGCCTAAAAAGTAGGGAAATGAGAACTTAGGGTTCCCAAGCCTAAGACCCCACCCCTACCCTCAGCTTTCAACCCAAACACCCCACCCCCACTCTCACCTTCTAACTCTAATGCCCCACCCCCCCGCATGCAGGAATAGATGTGAGGGGTGTGTCTTGGGGTAGCAATCCCTAATGCTGACCCCATTCTTTTATTTTGTACCCATGTCAGGTTATTAACTGTTGAAATGGGGTGAGTATTAGGGTTCACAACCTCAAGGCAATCTCTCACACCAATTTTTGCATGCAGGATGGAGGTGCAGTGGTATCAACAGGTGTCGGGGCTTGACATGAGGTTATAAGGCCTGACTCATTCTACTGTGGGAGTACAGGGTCCTTTGGACCCTGTGTTCCCATCCCTCCATCAAGACAGTACAACAGTATCCATATGTCATGGTGGGAGCCCAGTGTCCAAGGACCCATGTCTTCATTGAGATAGTACAACACTGTCCATATGTCATGATTCGGACCTTGCACTCCCATCCCTCCATTCAGATAGTGCAATAGTGTGAAAAATAGGGAACACTGGAAATTTATGAGCTTGCATAGAAATTGCGCAATACACGATAGTAGTGCATGCATTTTTTTGGACTTGTTTCAGCAAATGTTCAACATCAGCATTACAGGACTTCCCCTCATGAACAGTGCAAGTGTGACCATGCCATTCTGAGCCACAGGTGCAACATCACATTCCGGACAGGATCTGCAAAATGACAGCTGTTCTGTTCATAAAGTGGTGTGAAAAAGTGGTGTGAAAAAATGGCAATGTTGAAAATCTGGGGTCTGATTTCAAGATGCATGTCACAACTCGTGGGTGTATGTGAGTTGCAACATGTGCCGCTATGCCAGGGATCCTGTACCCTATTCCAGGATAGGCAGGGTCCCCAGCACTTACATCCTGTGAATTGTGGCAGCCACTGGGTTGCACCACAGGAATAGCACACCAGACCTGGATGTTGCAAGTCACAGACCATGAGGAACAGTCCCCCAAGCCCCCCACCCTGAAACAAGCCTGAAATCCGCTGGAGGCCATGGGGGTAGGCAGTGTGGCACAGGAGAAAGGGGGCACCCCATAAAATGGACCCGAGTGGCACCCAGACTTGTGGGGGGCAGCACTGTGATGGGGGTCCATGGGGCATGGCTGTGTACATGTTGCAGTGCTGTGGGGTGGCAACTGTCATTTTTCCAGGATGGATGCCCCTTAGACCACCTAATTACTGGTCTAGCCTCGCAGTGCTGCAGTGGGACTTGAAATCATGTAAGATGATTATGACAGCCTCCCTTTCAGAACAGGGAACAGTTGCTGCTGTAAACCCCCCTTCTGCTGAGCCATAGGGTCATTGGCCAGCAGAAGGCCCCTTGGATGCAACCACCCACACCTTGGTGCAGGCCACATCTTGGAATAGCACACAGCATAATACATATCACAAAGTGTAACTTGCACCATTGGGTTTGGCGTAAGTCACCTTGTGACATGTGTAACCCATTTTGGAATCGGGCCCCTGGAGTGAAAATAAAATGTGGCAAAGTTACGAGTGTGTGTAGAAAGTGAGCAATGCACGCCCGTAACACAGTCATTTTTGGAATTCTTTCACCAAATTTTCAATGTGGGCTTTATGTGTCCTCCCTTATGAACAGTAGCCCTGTCTTTTTGTTAATCCATCCCAAAAGTTGATCTTGCACAGTGACCACGCCATTCTGCAACACAGGTGTGAAAACACATTTTGGGCAGGATATGAAAAATGACAGCTGTACTGTTCATAAGGAGATATTAAAAAATGACAATGTTGAAAATCTGGAGTGAAAATATTAAACAATGGTGAAGTTACAAGCTTGCATAGAAACTGCACAATGTACACTCATAATGCAGTCATTTTGGGGAATTTTTCACCAAAATTTTAATGTGGGCTTTTTGGGACCCCACCTCATGAACAGTGGCACTGTCATTTTGTGAATCAGTCCTGAAAGGTGATTCTGCACAGCGATTGCAAAATCACCTTTCAGAACCAAGAAAAGAAATGACAGTGGCAGTGTTCATTAAGAGAGGTCCCAAAAAACCCTCATAGAAAAGTTGTGGCTAAATTCCTAAAGTTGCATGAGATATCAACCTAAGCTGACCCCCCCCCCATTGACTCCTATTATACAGGCTTACCTGATTCCTCAGTTCGCAGTTCAGCTTTGAAGAGTGCAGATGTGTCCCGGTCCATAGAAGAACATGGCTCTGACCTCCGGAGAAGTAAGTATGGGTGAAGGGGGTGAGGAGAAATGGGTGCACAGAGGGAGGGTGGGAATGGGGGAGGGGATTGGGAGATGACGATGGACAGTTTTCATCATTACAGGGAAAAAATAAAAAAGACTTTGGGGACAGTTTTCTTCATTTACAGGGTGGAAAACAAATAAATTTGGGCACACTGGGGTGGGCTCCCAGTGTGCCACATAATTTTTGGGAGGGATCATCATGCCAACAGGGGGATTAGGCACCCCCATTGGCAATAAGAGTGGGCTTGATAGGGGTCATCTGACACCGGGAGTGGGCATCCTGGTGTTGGAAAGGTTTAAATAATTAAAAATAAATATATCGGCAGATTGGGGTGGGCTCCAAGTGTGCCACAATACTGGGGAGATACAGATCGACATGGGGTTGGGCACCCCGATGTCAAAAAGGGGCAGACTAGTTTGATGCAGGATACTGCATTGAAATGTGCACAAATTTTGATGCAGGATCCTGCATCGAAGTACTGTAATGTGCTGCACAATGGTTTTGTATCAGAAAGCATTGTGCTGCACGTTACAGTACTTTGATGCAGGATCCTGTATCAAAATTTGCACACATTTTGATGCAGGATTCTGCATTGAAGAAAAGACCTTGGGTGATGGTTTTCTTCTTTTCACAGGTATTTCCACATAAAAAATACATTTGGGCACACTGGAGTGGGCTCTCAGTATGCCCAGTACACTCCATGTAGTGTACACACACAGTGCACAAAAGCAGGTCTTCCATGGCTCTGCAGCTGGAAGCATGAGTTCCTGCTGTGGCTGCAGAAGTCAAGAAAACACTGCACTTCTCATAACAGAGAACAGACTCCAAGCCATTCTCTGTATTAGCTGGTACCCAAGAGAAAAATTTATTTGGGTCAAGCTTAAAACACACACAAAAAAAATCCAGAAAACACCTAAAGAGGTTCTCTTTCGCTGTTTTCTGAGTTTTTTTTTTTTGCATTTAAAATGGTCGGTACTTCAACATACTCGCTAAGTGGCAAAACAAGATGGCGGCCACAACACAGATCAATTGATCACATGACTGTGAACTGTATGAAAAATACCAGCATTCTTTGTGAAAAAAGTTGGTATTTTTCACACAGTAGTCCTATTGTTCGAACATAAGCTGCTATTTTTCACACAATACTCCTATTGTGCGAAAAATATATCTTTCATGCCTGACATATAAATTTTCCCATAGGAAACAGTGGGGAAATTAAAAATGTCATAACTTTAGAATGGATTAATATTTTTTCACCAAACCTTCAAAAAGCACATCTGTGACCCAAAGACTTTCTAAGCTGAAAATTTCAGACCACAATATAAAGGCATTCCTGCAATACAGATGAGCAAAGAAATGTTAAAAAAATGGATTTTTCTGTTTTTTCAACACTTTATATCTCAGAAACAGCTCTACGATGCCAAGTCGACAACTAACCCATCGACCGGCATTGCAGCACCAGGCTCCCTGCTGACAGCATGTTGTGATCGGCAGGGAGCTGCTCACAGCAGGGACTGTTTTCTCTTTGGGGCTTAGCCCTGAACCCCCAATTTGGGAGCTCTGCCCTCCCTGCACCCCCCCTTACTTATGGATACCAATTCCAGGTCAGAGATGGTTTGGAGAGAGGGTGCAAGATGGGGGAGGGTGTTGCCTGGTCCTGAGCACATCCCCTACAGTGACTTGGCGCTGTTGTCGGCAGCGACATATGTCATTATAGGGGTTTTGCAGCAGGAAGTGTATACCCTCAGAAACTGCTTGATGGATTTCCATGAATTTGGGAAGTCTGGAAACCTACACCTAGAGATTATGCATGCCAACATTTCATGTAAATCCATTGAAGGGTTCCGAAGTTAGTAAGGCTCATAGTTCAGACTATAACATAGAAGTGTTGTTTCACCCTAACTATACTGGTGCGACCGTGCCAGTATAATATCTATCTATCTAACTATATATCTATCTATCTTTCTATCTATAGACTGTGTGTGTATATGCATATATATATATATATATATGCACATACACAGTGGGTGGGATATTCAGACTGTGCCAGGCTGTGGTGCAAGCCTGGGCACAGCGCAATTTGGCTGTGCAGGGGCGTTGACAGGGTGATATTCAACAGAGTTGAGCCATGGCACAGCATCATTGAATAGCGCACCTTGGTCAACCACAGTGCACATGGTGCAGTGGCACTGCGCCAGCGTAAGTGGCCAGAGTGGAGCAGGGGGATGCGCTACAGCAAGTTCCATTGTGCTAGGCGTAACCACCGTGATATTTAAAAGTGCACATGCAAATGGAGCCATAATGTATGCAAGGCACAAATGGGCCATTTGCATGTCATTATGGCCATTTGCATGCAGGTGCACCGATTCACAATGACTTGCGCCTGGCGCCCTGCCAGGCTGCAGCCGTCAGGGACCGATGCCCCTTGCACATCGTGGCAAAGTGCTCCACTGCCCTATCGCAGGAATATGTTGAATATTAAAATCGTCCTATATCCCTATCCAGTGGACTGCTATGTTGAATATTAAAATCGTCCTTTATCCCTGGTGGTCCAGTGGACTGCTCGCAGCCTGATTGTGAGCATCAGTACAATATAATGCCTCACCAAGCCAACCCTGGTGGTCTAGGGGCACCCCCTTCCCACCTGCCCACTAAGCTCCACTGCCCCACTCCCCCCAGTCAGCAGCGGGTGGCAGCCCCCCACCCGCTTGCCACCCCACCGCCTGCTGACCTACTCCCTATGGTAGGGCTGTACGCCCATTGGTCCACAGTGTGAGCCAATGGGTGTGCAGTCCAAACCATACTACGCAGTCTAGATATGTGAATATATCCATTCACATATCTGGACTGTATAGTATGGTACGGGCTGCACCCGGGGCACATCAGTGGGTTGCGCATGGCACAACTGTGTTGCACCATGCGCAACCCTTCTGAATATCCCACCCAGTATATATAGTACAGTATCACCCTTTTAGTTAGGGCTGAGAAGGCTGTTTAATGTTAAACCCCACTTTTTATATGTTAATAACTTTGGTGTTGTTTGATGAACTAGCCCATAATTTGTCATTTGCAGTCAGGACTGTGATGGTATCTTGTTTGGTTTTTGAGATACTGAGCACCAAGAAACAGAAAAAAAAATGTTTGGTTTCCCCATACTTAACACTGAGTATTATTTGCTCTCACCTACAGCCTAGATGGTGTGGAATTTTTTTTTTTAATTTTCAGGGTTGAAAGGGGCCATGCCAACGGTGTGCCTTTGGAAGGTTTCATGAAACAATAGTATATGGTTCCAGAGTTCTAATGATTTTAGAGTTAACGTCCTGATGCAAACGGTAAAAAAAAAAAAAAGATTGTGGTTGCTTATTTTCATTATTTACCTTGCAAACAGAAAAGAAAAACTGATCGTGACTTCTTATTTTCAGGATTTACCTCTCAAGCTGATAGAAATACCAATCATGTTGGCTGCCATTTTTTTTCCTTATTTTAAATTCACAGACATTAAAATGTATAAAAATAATCTCTTTTTAAAACAAACTCTGATCAGAGCCGATATGGCTGTGCAGAGCTTTTAGGAGCGGCAAGAGCATTGAGAAGAATATGTGGTGCTCTTGCCGCACCGGAGTCAGCTGTAACTAATACTGCAGTGATTACAGTACTGCACATGCATGATACTCGCGCAAGTGCAGTCTGCTCCGGAGTCAGCCATGTCCAACATGGCAGCACTGGCATGACTATGTATGTGTGATACTCGTGCATTTGCAGTTTTCTTTTTTCTTACTATGTCAAATTTTATTGTTATTCCACATCAAGAAAGTTTAACATTCAGAAGACACATAGGATGGCATACTGACCGTGACCATAAACAGTGCACCTTCAGATACAGTAAAAACAATACAAGAAGTAAATAGTAACATTAAAGGTCCATATATACCTATACATATCTAGAAGAAAACATGTGAAAGGTACCAAATTCTAACAGGAGATAGGATAATGGGTCAGTGCAAAGAACTTGTCGACACAACCTTGTCTGCAGATAGGGTTTAAACCAGTGCAGTGCTGCAGATACCTCCAGGATGACAAGGGTGCATAAGTTGGGCTTATTGGGCAGGAAATCCTAAAACAGTGGATTAGCAGGAGGAGGAGGAGGTGACACCATACACAAGTGCGATTGTAGATATGCACCCCACTTTTTCTATTATCTAGCAAGTTGCCCAAGTTGGGAATATGAAAGTCTCTCCAAGATAGCAGCCTGTGCCAGGGCCGACCTCCATACTGAAAGAGGAGGAGGGGTTAGCCTTCCTCCAATGCATCAGAATCACATGCTTAGCTTCGATCACAGAAACCAGAACCCATCTCTGAAGAGAAGGGGGTAGCTTGTCCAAGGAAGAGGAGTCACCAAGAAGCAACATGGTGTTAGAGTGTGGGATAGGACAACCAACTATCTTTGAGCAATCCTCAACCACCACCTCCCAAAAAGGGAGAAGCTTCAGGCATGTCCACAGAATATGTAGTAGATGAGTGGAAGGTTGGCCACATCTCCAGCAACTGGAATGGCCAAGAAGGCCCATACTTTGCAAAACAGCAGGGATCCTGTACCACCTATGAAGAATTTTCCTCTGTATATTCTGACTCTTTGCATCCCTGTAGGCTGTGTGTGCTAGCCTTAGACATCGACTCCAGGAGTCAGCCGGGAGGGTGATTCCAAGATCTTCCTCCCAGTGTGTTCTACAGGCTTCACTGGGGTCAGGTTGGGCCTCTCTCATAGTTCTATAGAATCCTCCTGCAATGCCCCTTTGGGATGGAGACTTATGCAGCTAGTCTAGCCACAGCCATCTGGGGTCAGCAGCCACTTGTGCTCAAAGCTCAGTTGTTGCACTATGTATTTGTAGAAATTTCCAAAAGTCCCTAGCCGGGAGGGAGTAGCATGCCTTTAACTATTCAAAGGACATAAGGTCCTGAGTGCCTGAGATATAGAGATGCTGAAGAAGTTTAACGCCTTGGTTGGTCCAGGTTGCCAGTAAATAGGCTGGCCACCTATGAGCAGCTGCCCATTGTTACAAAGGGGTGTATATCACATTGGTGGGTACCAGGCCTTTTGTAGCATGTGGGAAAGAGTCATACATTTCCTCCAGACCCTCACTGTTTCCATCCTAACTGGTGTAACTTCACCAGCCGCATGAGAGGTGGGTAGCAGAAGAGACCAAAGTGGGGTACTAGGCAATGAGCTCTGCTCCAGGCCAACCCATGCAGGAGGGGATAGTGAGGGAACAAATCATTTAATTGCTCAGGAGGTAAGGTAGGCTATCTGGTAGTTTTGGAAACAAAGGAGTCCCAGACTCCCCAGAGTCCAGAGTGCCTGCAGCTTCGCCTTGCTCCACCTGGGGATGGTCCCCTCCCAGAGCAGCAGGGATATCAGCTTATCAATAGTGTAAAATAGATGCTGGGATAGAGGAATAGGAAGGTTGTTAAAGAGGTAAGCCAGCCTCGGAAGAATAAACATGCGTACAGCATCTACTTTGCTATGAAGAGACAAGTGAAGCTTGCGCCACCTGCCTACTTCAGCAGTTAAGGAGGCAAGCAGGGGGGAAGAGTTAGTGCTTTTCAGGTCCTGCCATACTTTGGGGATAACCACATCTAGATAAGTAAAATTGTCTGGTGCCCAGGCAATCTCAGTGTCTTCCAGGCATTCTCTAGAACATGTTTTGTTCAGAGGGGCTAGGGTGTTTTTTTTCTGGTTAACTGTGAGGCCGGAAAGCTGCACAAAGTCCCTTAGAATGCCAAGGGCCTTCAGCAGTGAGGAACTAGGTTGGGAGATGGTAAGTAGCAGATCATCAGCATATGTACACACAAGGTGAGTTTGATCTCAGACAGCAATTCCCTCATGGCCTTTGATCTGGATAAACTTCTTAATCAGGGGGTCCAGAGGTACCAAAAAAGAGTAGAGGGGAAAGGGGAAGCCCTGCCGGGTTCCTCTATGCAACTGAAATGGGGAATAGATATTCTTATTTGTCATGATTCTGGCAAGAGGTGCGTTATATAGGGTGGAGACCCAGCCCTGGAAATAGGGGCCAAAACCATAAACTTGTAGAACCTCATGTAAATACCCCATTCCAGGGAGTCAAATGCCTTGTAGAAGTCAATTGCCAAAGCCACAGCTGACTTGGGAGCCTGCATGGCCAGCCACTTGAAGTTCAGCACTAGCCGAAGATTATCTGCCCCGACCCATCCTTTGGTGAACCTTGCCTGGGAGGGATGGACAATAGTCAGAAGAATCGAGACCAACTGAGTGGCAAGGACTTTAGCTGCAATTTTTGTATCTACCAACAGGAGTGAAATAGGGTGAAAGTTGGTGCACTCAAGGGCATCACTAGATTTTTTCAGCAGCAATGTGACCAGCGCTTCTCTCATAGAAGGGGGGAGGACCTCCTTGCTGTGAGACTTCTGCAGGGTGGAAAGCCGGGGGGGGGGGAGATTTCATCCATCATCAAGTGGTACAGCTCAACTGACATCCTATCTGGGCCTGGAGCTTTCCCTTTAGCCATTGGTAGGAGGGCTGAGCGTAACTCCTGAATGATAAAGGGCTGATCTAACAGCTCCATGAAGTCAGAGGGTAGTTTGGTAATATCTAGCAAGGCACAGAACTCACTAAGCAGCCAAGACGGACTACTGTCAGCCTCTGTTGCATGAGATTGGTATAACCCCTGGTAAAAAAGAGTTAAAACCTGATTTATACCTTGGGGGTCAGAGACGGTGGCACCAGAAGAGTCTCTCACAGCATGTATGCGGGAGGCAGTTTGTTGTTTCCAAAGCTGGTACACCAGTAGTTTACAACCCCTCTCACCCCCCTTCCAATATTTATGCTTAGAATGGAGTAGTTGCCATTCAGCTTTCCTCTGTAAAAGAGTATTAATCTTATACTTAAGCCCTGTGATAGAGGCAACCAGGAGCTTGTCATCATGGCCGGGAGGGAGGTTTTAAACTTAGTCTCCAAGGCAGAGAGCTCCGTTTGCAACTTGAGAAGGTTTTCCTTCCTCTCTTTGTTTTGAAGGCTGCATATGAGATATTATATAATTCTCCCCTTCAAATACACCTTAAAGGCCTTCCACACAGTGCTCACCCCAACCTCATTGCCTGAACTGAAGTGGAAATAATCCTTAGCCTCTACCCTAACCATCTTTTGAAACTCCTTGTCCTGGAGGAGCAGGGGGTTACAGTGCCACCTAGTGCCTTCTGGCCCCTGCTCGATAGGGAGGTAATGAAGAAGGAAGGGGGCATGGTCGGATATAAAAATGTTTCTGATTTTGATATCACTGATTCCCTGGGGGGCCTCCCCATTGGCCAACCAAAAGTCAATTCGGCTGTGGGAAGAGTGGACAGGTGAGAAATAGGTATGATCCCTACCACTAGGAAAATCCCTTCTCCATGGGTCAAGAAGCCCCCACTCATCCATGATCTCTTGTAAGGTCACCCTCACCTTGGGGTGGGCTTGGATTTATCTAGGAAGATGTCCAACACTAGATTAAAATCTCCCCAATAATAATAGGCAGGTTAGGGTGGTCCTTTGTGATATATGTGAGGGCCTGACCTACACCTAACAGGGGATCCACTCAGTCAGTGTTCAGGCCATATATGTTAACCAGCACTGCCCCACCACCCACATAGGAGAAGCATGCAACAACCCACCACCCCTGTGCATCAGATTTGACATCCTCAACCATCCAGGGACAGGCTTTATGCAGCAATATATCCATGCCCCTGGTTTTATTGGAGGCCAAGCTAGCTATTACCCTACCAACCCACATTTTCTTAAGCCAGTTTACAGACTTTGCCATGAGGTGAGTCTTCTGGATGAGGGCAACATCGTCATGCAGAGACCAAAGATGCTGCAGCACCTTCATACGCTTCATTGGATGGTTCAGGCCCTTGACATTCCAGGAGACCAATCTCATGCCTGTGACAGTAGACCCAACCATGTCATAACCCAGAACAAGCATTTGTCAATGCCGAATGTTGTCGCTCTGGCATTGGCATTGGTAGTGCAGTGCGGAAACACATTTTGGGCAGGATGTGAAAAATGACAGCTGTACTGTTCATAAGAAGGTGTAAAAAAATGGCAGTGTTGAAAATGTGGCATGTAAATATTGCAAATTTGCAAAGTTACAAGGGTGTGTGGGAAATGTGCAACGCATGCTTGCAACACAGTCATTTTATGGACTTTGGCACCAAATTTTCAACATAGGTATTTTAGCACCTCTGCTCATGTACAGTGTCACTGTCATTTCCTCAAACTGTCCAAAAAAATGATTTTGCACAGCGGCTGCGCTATTCTGCACCAGACGTGTGAAAACACATTTCCGGCAGGACATGTAAACTGACAGCTGTACTGTTCATCAAGAGGTGTGGAAAAATGCCAATGGTGAAAATCCAGAGTGAAAATATAACAAATGCACAACGTTATGAACGTGCATGCAAACTGCGCAACGCACACTTGTAACACAGTCATTTTATGGAGTATCATCACCAAATTTTCAACATAGGCATTTTAGGACCTCTGCTCATGCACAGTGTTACTGTCATTTTCGTAATCTGCCCCAAACACTGATTTCTCACAGCGACCTCGTTATTGTGAGCAGGAAGTGCGGAAACACATTTTGGCCAGGATGTGAAAAATGACAGCTGTACTGTTCACAAGGAGGTGTAGAAAAATGACAATATTGAAAATCTGGTGTGAATATATTGTGAATTCATGAAGTTACGAGCGTGCGTAGCAACTGCACAACGCACGCTTGTAATACAGTCATTTTATGGAGTCTCGTCACCCAATTTTCAACATAGACATTTTAGGACCTCTGCTCATGAACAGGGTCACTGTCATTTTCATAATCTGTGCTGAACACTGATTTTCCAAAGGTACCGTGCTATTGTGTGCCAGAAGTGCGGAAACACATTTTGGCCAGGATGTGAAAAATGACAGCTGTATTGTTCACAAGGAGGTGTAGAAAAATGACAATGTTGAAAATCTGGCATGAAAATATTGAGAATTCACAATGTTATGAGCATGCGTAGCAACTGCGCAATGCACGCTCATAAAACAGCCATTTTTTGGTTTTTTCCACCAAGTGCGAAACATAGGCTTTTTGAGAGCCCACCTCATGAACAGTGCCACTGTCCTTGCGTTAATCAGTCCCAAGGTGATTCCATGCAGTGACTGTGAAATCACCTTTTGGGACCGAGTAACATCATAACAGTGACAGAATTCATGAGGAGGGGTCCCAAAAACCCCATGCTGAAAATTTGATGCAAAAATTCCAAAAAATGCCCAAGACATGCATCAAAGTTGAAAAAAAACCTATTTATTTCATTATACAGTTTACCTGCATTTCCTCAGTTCACGGTCAGCTTTGAAGAGTGCAGACATGTTCCCGGTCCACCAAAGATCATTGCGCTGTACTCTGGAGGTAAGTATGGGGTGGGGCGGTGTGGGGAGTCAGGGTGCGCAGTGGGTGGGTGCAGGTGAGGGGTAGGGAGACTACGAGGGACCGTTTTCTGTTTACAAGTGGTAAAAAAAAATTGTGGATTTTTACAGGTTTTTTTTTTGGGGGGGTACAGTAGCCGATGGAGGATTGGGCATGCCCGTTGGCACATAGGGAGTGGGGGACAGTAGCTGAGGGGGATTGGGCACCCCCTCAGCACAGAAGAAGGGGGCAACATCATGCTGATGGGGAGTGGGCTCCCCTGTTGGCACAATAAAGTGGGAAAGGGGGGACAAATGCTGACAGGGATTGGGCACCTCTGTTGGCAAACAATGAAAGTGGGGGTGCATGAGCCAAGGGGGATTGGGCACCCCCTCAGCAAGCAAAAAAGGAGGGGGTTGGGACACATTATGCCGGCAGGGAGTGGGGTCCCCCATCGGCACATTCATGAGGGGCAAGGCAAGCCGACCAGGGAATTGGGCACCCCCAAAGTCAGCAGTTTAGCGGCCACTCTGCCGCCATGTTCATAGCTGGCGAAGCACGTAGGAAGGTCCACTGCATGTGACGAGCTTTGCTCACATTGCGGTGGACCTTTCCTTTGATATGAACACCACATTAGTATGCATGATGTGGTGCTGGCATGCAGGCTGATTGGAGAATGAGGAATACACCTGCTGGTGTGTGCTCTGCATTCGTCCAACAGCAACCGCGCCTCCAAATCTCCACTACTGCAAGATGTTGGCTGTGCAAGCACACCAACATAAAAAAAAAGGGCAGATCCCTACCTGCAGAAAATGACTCACTAAAAGCCTATGCATAAAAAAGGAAACCCCAACCTTATTGCAGCCTGTGGAGTTAGCTCTCTGCACCAGCATCCAGAGATACTCTGGAGGGAGCTGTAGCAGAACAAATAGTGATGTCAGCTGCACTTCACTGATTCTGTGATGGAATAACTATTTTATAAAAGAGAGGACAAGAGCAACGTCAAATTCAACAAACAAAAGAACACTAGCCAGGTAAACAGTAACTACAACAGAAGTAACACTAACTTGAAGTAATAGGTAAAAACCTGTGTATCCACTGAGGGTGAGGAGATAACCATGTTTGGGATTGCAACGCAGAAAACTGGTACACCCAAGCAACGCTAACTCACAGCACCCAATGGGGTAGGGAAAAGGACACACACAACAGGTGGCCCATCCCTGCCCAGGTCCATAACCTTAAGTGTATGATCCAAAGGTAATGGAGATGGGGGGTGAGGGGAAAAGTATAGGTGGAGGGGCTGAGGAAGGGCTAGTGTGAAGGGAGGGGGAACCGACTGCTACCCCATGGGATATGGTCATGCAGTAACAAAAGTCAAGCACCCTCTCCAGCCCCTAGACAGGATAAATGGGCCAGATTATGGAGGCTGAGGAATTGGGATACATATGTAGGCTCCCTCACCACATGGGGGAGTAATAAGTGATTGGGTAAAACGGAGTCCCCAACAACTAGGAGGGGAGTAAAGGGGAAAGCTGCAGGTTTCATCAAATAGAGACCATCCCTGCAAACTCCAACCAAGACCCTCTGTCCCATGCAAATGGGAAAGAAACACCCACCCTAACTTGGGGGGGGGTCCCAGAGAGGAACAGTAAACACAGTGGAGGTAAAGTAAAACAGTATAGGAAATTAGACATATGCAAGTAGCATCAGAGGTCATAAGTACTACACCAGAGTTCCAGGGAGAAATTCCAGTCCACATCACCTCTCAGATCCACTAGGGCCCCCACTAGAAGGTACAGTAGCCAAGGAAGGTTGTTGGGGTAGGCCTTGCGATACAGCAGCTGCAAAGGATAAGAGGCCTGGTTTGACTGACAGGGGGCATCCATCACTTCAGTCTCAGCCACCCAGTCCAAAGGGCCATTAGTGTCCATCTCTTCTGCATTCATCTCCTGGCCCAGCGGGCCTTCGTCTCTGAACTGGAGCCCCCTTTCAGGAGTATTGCTGGGGGGGGAGGCCTCCACTGTGTTTACAATTTGCCTCCCCGTGCTCTGGGACCTTGGTCTAGATCTATGCGACCGCATCTTCGACGCCATTTCAGAGACAGGCAAGGAAGAATTTAACAAGTTCTGGGGATGCTTAGTCCCTTTGTGTTCAGTCTCCAAGAAATTCAGATGGCTCCTCAGAATGACACTGGGGGGGGCTTATCAACTTTTTGCACAGTCCGGTCACGTATTTCATCCCCCTGAAGCTGTATCACATCTTTTTGGTTCCTCTTAGGTTGCCCACACCCTCCTGTAACCCAGAGGCATCTGGGAGAGGTAGTATGTTTCATCACCTCGGGCCAGAACCCTGCTAACCAGTCTTCAACCTCTTTGGGATGCTCTGCCAACAACTTCTTTCCATCCTTGGTGACATAAAGAGAGGTAAGTCACCTCATCTGATATTTAAACCCATGTGCCAGTAGTACCTTTTTGATAGGAACAATGCTTTCCTTTTCATTGCCACTTCATGAGAATAGTCCCAAAAAAAGGAGATGCGGGATCCCCTTCAGAAGATGTCCCCCAAGTTCCTTGCTGCTCTCAGCAACTTTTCTTTGTAGAGTAATGCAGTAAATAGGCAACATTGGGCCAAGGGGGTCAGTTTTGACATACAGCCTGTGGGCCCACTCCACATCAACCGAACCTCTCCACCTATCTCCCATCAACTTAGGTAGAAACCTGTTGAGAAATATTTACGTGTCGGATCCCTCTGCACCCTCAGGGATGCCAAGAATCCAGATATTGTTCAGGCGACCCCGGTTCTCTTGATCCTCGGCCCTCTCCCACAACCTTGCCAGCTTACGTTCGTGCTCTTGCAAGCATCTCCAGACCTGCTCTTGGTGATCCTCCAGTCCCTCTGCACATTGCTCCAAAATGTTTACCCTGTCCTCCAGTTGATGGACATCTGCCTCACTGCCTGTAAGGGCAGCATTAATGCCTTCTTGTTATGAGAACCAGAGGACTTTGTTGAGCTACTTATGCAGCCACAGCTGGAACTTGTGCTGTGGGCTGCAGTGAGAAGAGTGAGACACCAATCCCCTGATCTGTTTGTGAACCTGTCTGTCTGTCTGTCTATCTATCTATCTATCTAAATTTGTTTAAATGATGTCCCTGAGTGGACCAGGGTGCCCACTCATACTATTGCTTCTTTCTCCCCCCTCCCCTCAAGGTCCACCAACACCCTATTCAGTACATATATATATATATATATATATATATATATATATATATATATATACACATATATGTATTTAATATACAGTAAGAGGATCAGGGATCCCACCCCTGTACTGTTTCTCTTGGCCCCACTTCCCACCAGGTCACCCACTCCCTTCTCCTCATTGTAGCCCAACACTGAGGTGCCCAATCCCTAGTGTCAGAATGTAACCACCAATTAATAAAACATCCCTCAATTTTTTTTAAACTCCAGAAAAAAGAAAACAGTCCCTCTATGATCTTCCCCACCTCACCTCACACCACCCCACCACACCCACACACCCACCCCTCCCCAAGCTCCTACTCAGTACCCACCACCCCACACACCTTCACTCACCTGAATAGGTCATAAGGTGAAGATCCACTGTCTGACTGAAGGCATGTCTTACTGCTGGAACTGCTAACTGCAATATGAGAAACTGAGGTAAGTGCAGTTCAATGTATTTTAATGGGGTTTTGTACTTTGATGCATAACTTTATAATTTTTGCATATTTTTACACCAGATTTTCAACATGCCCTTTTTGAGACTCTTCCTCTTGACCTCTTGGTGGTGGAAATATGCAAATCAGACCCAGAAGGCAATTTTGCAGTCCGTGTCAAAATCACATTTGGGTGGGATGTGAAAACTTTCACCACTCTTATTCATGAAGTGGGATCATAAGAAGGCTATGTTGCAAATTTGGGGTCCAAATATGCAAAAATGACAACATTATGCACGTATGTTGAAATTTTACTACACCCGCTCGTAACTTTAATATTTTTAAATATTCTGACCCCAAATTTTCAACATAGCCATTTTTTACTGCACCTCATGAATGCATCAGTGGCCATTTTTCAAATCCTGGCCAAAATGCATTTTCACACCTGTGGCACGGAATTACATTTTGGCAGCACGGAATTATGTTGCAGTGGAGATTTTACCTTTTTAACTACCTGGTTCATGAGGTGGCATGATAAGAAGGCCATGCTGAAAATCTTGTATACAAATATGGTAAAATAACCAGGTTATCAGTGAACATTGCAGTATGGTATATCAATGTTTACTCTTAACTTCACTAATTCTCAATATTTTGACTCCAAACATAGCCATTTCTCCACACCACCTTATAAATGTTACATGTGTAATTTTCAAAATCTTGGATGTGGTGTGAAATGACATTTTGACCACTATACTATAAATGGTACATGTCATGTTTATAAGGCGAATTATAAAATGAGTATTTTTTTTAAACTTGGGTTCAAAATTGAAAACAAAATATAATTAACAAATGTTGTGTGTAGGGCCACTCTTGACCCCAATGGGTACACTTTGTGATCCTGTGCTGGTGATCTGAGTTTGGGGGTGAGCTCAGTGACCCAGCTGGATGGGTTGAGAGTGGCGGGATGGCACTGCTATGCAACAATCCCCAAGCCCGGGAATGAAAGATGCAGGGTTGTTCACACGGGCCCGGATACTATATATTGAAGACAACTGTCCTGTTGGCACAGGGCCCTGGACCTCTGCTCCTGTGGATAGCATAGGGCCCTGTGCACTGGCTAACAGGTGCACTCTATGCTCTGTGCATCTGTATCTGTTGGCCACATGGAAGCGAAGGGACCACATGACCCTGTGCTTCCACATCCCACCAGACAGTCCCATGAATTCTTCACATCTTCACATCTGTTGTTGTATGGAAGTGCAGGGTCTGCAAGTGCACTGCACTTCTGTTGGTGGACAGAGTCATCCCTTGGCACAGGGCATCTGCATCTGTTCATGCAGGTCCCAAAGAGACCTGTGTGAATGAGGATATGATTTCATTCTCTCAAAAAGATGGTAAATTCTTTGCAAAAAAAATTCATTAGTGCACCAGTTAGGTAAGTTAATGCTACAAAAGTAGGGAAATGTGGGATTAGGATTTCCAACCCTAACTCCCCACCCTTACCCCCCCAAGCAGCAAAAGAAAAAAACACTAGGGTTTGGGGTCCCTGGAGTCTTGGCAAATCAGTGGTGGGGTCTTCCTTGGGGTTCTTATCCCTAATGCCTACTCCTTTCCCTGAGCAAACAATGTCACACATGATCTTATTTCTTCATACAAGGTCCATTGGCAAATAAGGATAAGTTATACTATCTCAAAAAGTAAGGACATAAATTGCAACAAACTTTGCTAATGCATCAGTTATGGTTAAACTGACAAAAGTAGGGAAATATGGTGTTAGGGTTTCCTACCCTAACACACCATTCCCCACCCTGCACAGACCCACGGGGGGGTCTGTCCTGGGACCATCAACCCTAATGCTCAAGCCATTCCATTAGAAAATAAGGTGACATGGGTAAAGCTTAGGAGAATGGGTTGAGTGTTAGGGCTGGTGGCCCCAAAACAGACCTCCCCCACCTGTGGGTCTGTGCAGGGTAGGGAATGGCTTGTTAGGGTTGGAATCCCTAATGCCATATTTCCCTACTTTTTTCAGTTTAACCCTAACTGATGCATTAACAAAGTTTTTTGCAAAATATATAATATATATATATATATATACATATATATATATATATATATATATATATATATATATATATATATATATAGTCATGCCTCTTTTGTTAGGGTTGAGTCGCATGTTTAATGTTAAACCTAAAATTTTGCACTTTAGTAACTTTGCAACTGATCAATGGATTTGCTAAAAATGTGGCATACTCTGTCCCATGGGGTAGATCTCATGATGTGACAAGTTTGGTTCTGGTCAGATGTGCAGATTTTGAGATCTGGATTATGAAAAGAAGTAAAAAAGCACCCTTTTTTGCAGTTTTTTCCTCATCACCTTGTGGTCAGATGCTGTGGAATTTATGCATGATTTTTGTAGGGTAGAAAGAATTTTGGTAGCAGAACAGACAGTGAAAATTTGGTGCAATGATATTAAACTGTAGCAAATGTATTAAGTTTTGTAGTTCCCATGATATCCTATTGGGACATTTATGAATGTTCTATTTCCAGGATAGATATCTTTTTTGCGACAAAGGATTTGATCTCACAAGAAAGGATTAAGTCTCATGAGAGAATTTCTTTTTTGCGAAAACATGTTTTTATTTTTCATGAGGTGCCAACTTGTTTTTAATTAGAGAGGCAGAAAAAGTTAAACATTTAAAAGGAATATTGCCCCTAGGTAAACACCAGCAGTTGTGTTTACCTAATCAGGGCCTGAAAAACACGATTCTGGCATTTTTTCTTTGAATTGTCTCTGAAAATGTATTCTTGGGGTTTGGCCCTTGATAATTTGCAGCACTATCTTTGCGAAACACCTGTTTTTGCACAAAAGTATGGGGTAGGTTTGCAACAATAATCCATAAAATGGTCCCTGTACTTGTCTGGGGCAAACAGACCCCAGAATCTGATTCCCTGGCCCCTGTTTAGGTAAGCACCTATTGGCGTTTACCTAAAGAAATCCTTCTTTTCTTCGTTTACTGTTTCTAAGGGGAAAAGGGCAAAGGAATGGTAATATTAAATATTTTAAGCTGTGCCAACAGTGGGGTGCCCAATCCCCATGTCAGCAGTATAACACCTCCTCTCACCACCTGTGTAGGACACTGGGGAGCCCACTCCCAGTGTTCCAAATTATGTGCCTCTCCTGGTGCCCAATCCCTGTGGCAGCATTACCAACCCCTCCATCAGTGTAGGACACTGGGGAGCCAAATCCCAGTTTCCCCAGTTATGTCCTCCCCACAGTATTGTGGGTCACTTGGGAGCCCATTCCCAGTGTCCCATTGCTGTCAGTATACCTGTGAAAAAGAAAACAGTCCCTAACATCTTTTTTCAACCTGAAAAGAAGAAAGCAGTCCCTCTCATCTCCCCTCCCCATCTCGATCATCCCACTGAGCACCCACCACCCCCTGCCCTATACTTACCACTGGAGGGCATCTGGTGTCATCTTCTGTGGACCTGCACTCTTCAAAGCTGAACCACAAACTGAAGAACCAAGGTAAGTGCCGTATAATGGCTGTCATTAGCATTCTGAACTTATGGTGATATCTCGGCCATTTTGGGATATTATTTCACCCAGTTTTCAACATGAATTTTTTGGGACCCCACCTCATGAATGCTGTCACCATTGTTTCATTAATCAGGCCTGAAAGGCTGCATGAAATCACTTTTAGGACCAGTTTAATGAACTGACAGTACCAGTGTTTACGAGGTAGGGTCTCAAAAAGCTCATGTTGAAAATTTGATGCAAAAATACTAAAAAATGCCTGAGTTACATACGTCCATTAATTTGTTCTATGCACATGGATGACTGCTACTTTTCATTATTTTGTTGCCAAATTTTCAACATAGTCATTGTTTCATACCACCTCATGAACTGTACAGCTGTCATTTTTCCCATCCTGCCTGAAACATGTTTTCATACCTGTGGCATGGAATAGCACATTTGCTGCATGAAATCACCTTTCAGGACTAACTAATTAAATTACAGTGCCAGTGTTCATGAGGTGGGATACCAAAAAGGCCATGTTGAAAATTTAGTGAAAACAATTCCTAAAAATGCCGAGTTATTGGTGTCTGTTGAATTTATTCTACTCATGCACATAACTTTGGTACTTTTCAATATAATAACCATTTTTTCACACCATCTCATGAACAGTACAGCTGTCAATTTTCACATCCTGCCCAAAATTTGTTTTTACACGTGTGGTGCAGAATGGCATTGCAATTGCATATAATTACATTTTGCCTTGCATTTCAAAATTTCTCTGTACTGGGGTATATGAGGTGGGATAACAAGATGGCTATGCTGACAATTTGGTCACCGTTGTTTAACACATGGAAGCAGGGCCACACCTACATACAAATGTCCATCTACAGAGGGATTGGAGCTCAAGGTCCGAAGAACTCTGTGCCCCCACAGTAAAATAAAGATACTATTATACTATCTCAAAAAGTAAGGAAATAAATTTCAATAAACTGTGTTAATGCATCAGTTAGGGTTAAAGTGATAAAGGCAAAGAAATGTGGTGTTAGGGTTTTCAACCCTAACACCCCATTCCCCTACTTGTGTTGCTTTAACACTAACTGATGCATAAATGCAGATTTTTATACACACACACACACACACACATATATGCATATATATATATATATATATATATATATATATATATATATTAATGCAGTATATATATATATATTTTTTGTACAATAGGGGTGTGTTGTATTCATTGACAATAAAATCATGTATTCTCACCCCAGTGAGATAAATGGTTGATGACATAACTACAGTGAAAATATTTACATTTACACATACTGTAGCTATGTCATCAGTCAATATTCTCACTCCAGCAGCATATCCTCAATGTAAGTTAGAACTTCTTTTAAATGTGAAACTGAAATGTTTGAGGTACCTAATTAAGCAGCTGGTTGGCATTCTTTATACTTTGCTTGCAGTTTCACAAATGCCACAAGCCTGCAGCAGTACAGTCCTAACTGCACCAAATGGCACACATCTAAAACAGCACATTTCTGTACTACAAGCTGTTGAATGGTCATGCAGTCTCTCACACTGCATCCATACTGTAAACCTATTGGGTCCCATTTATGATCTCTGCAATAACAAACAAAGAAAATCTGTCTAAAGACTCCGACTCTCACTAACATACCAGTGAATTGCACAGCACACATATTTCTACACCGAAGTTTTCAGTTCTTAATTTAATTTCTTCACATGTTACAGCAACCTAAACATGACCTCTTTAAACTGGCATTACTTGCATGATATATACTCTGAAACTGTATAATTCTTGCTGTCGGTTTCAGTAAAAGATAAAGCTGAGCGTCTCAATGACAACAAAAGCACCTCACACAATCAAAACTGCTCTTTTTCCTATAGTTCCCATGGAGCTACTCACAGACATTCCAAAACAAATAACATATAAGCCAACCACAAATGAAAAACTTACGCACAGCAGCATACAACAAAAATTAAACACTACACATAATAAAATATGGGGAAAAAGGAAAATCACACGCAGTATCTACAGAAAACCTCCTGGACATGTCCCGTTTACCAAAATGCATCATCCAACCATGGATCACACTCACACACTCATCAACCTATTACCACTCACACACACAACGACCAATCATACAAGATATACAAGCCCCATTCACACCCATTCACTCACAGCAGCAACTCACAGCAACAGAACGACATAAGATAAAACAAAACAAATTAAAGCTTCCACACCTATTGTATAAATCGCACACATGATATGCAGATCATGAGATATGGCAAATATTCTCACTCCTGCATTATGAGGCATGGATATCTCACTCGTGCCTTCTGCACTCATGAGATATCTATGCCTCACTCTGCAGGAGTGAGAATATTTTTCATATTCCACTCCTGCCCATCATGTATCCCATATACCTATATATATATAGAGAGAGAGAGAGAGAGAGAAGAGAGAGAGAAAGAGAGAGATAGATTATACATTATGGGCAGGAATGGGATATGGAAAATATTCTCACTCCTGCAGAGTGAGCTCTGTAGTCTCACGAGTGCTGAAGGCACAAGTCAGAATGCACTGCTCACTCTGCAGGACTGAGAATAGTTTCCATATTCCATGATCTGTCCCTCATGTGTGTAGTTTATAACACAGGGGTGAGAGCTTTAGGAGCAGTTTTTTCTGTTTCTGTGCGTTTACTGCTCATTCTATGTGTGCTGTCAGGGTGTGTGTGTGTGTGTCCTGAATGGATTGGGAGTCAGAAACACAGGTGAGTGTGTTTTGCAAAGCTAATCGAGTGCACCAGAGGCTCAGTGAGAAAGACAAACTGCTGCAGGTAGCACTGAGCTAGAGAAACTGCTTTGTGAGTTTCATTTAGAATTGAAGTGGTTTTGAAGCTGAGATCAGCACAGTAATGGGCTAGGAGTGTTAGAAACAATGGGACACAGGTGAGAAACATGAACTGTTTTCTGTAGCAGTTTCCTTTAGAATGTAAGCTGCAGTGCAGATATTCTCACTCTAGTGACATCAGTAGATTGTGGATAAATGTAGATATCCTCACTCTGCTGATGTCATCAGGCTTTATCCTCACTGTAGTGGAAATAACACAGGATATCCTACTGAGAAAGCTCTTACCCTGTGCTGTATGTGTATATATATATATATATATATATATATATATATATATATATATATATTTATAAAATGGGTGAGCAAACAATCCTACAAATCCAATGTTCTGATTGTATAAAACACATCACATGACTGTACATATACCAGAGTGTGACCACACACCTGCACTTTTACCCCCTTCAAAACAATTTTGACATTTTATAAGCTAGATAAACCACCCTGAGGTATGCAGTTGTGCTGTGATCTATACACATGCCTTGGGTGGTTGATGCACTTGGCCTGTGGCCACGTGCATGCAACGCACACCAAGGCATGCAGGTATCAGAGCACGACCGCACACCTCAGAGTGGTTTATCTATATATATATATATATATATATGCAATAGGTGTGGAGCTAAACAGACTGTGATAAATCCATTTATAAAATGGCAGGGTAAAATCATGGAATCTGATCAGCTGTTATCTATGTGTAAAATATGGTTTACACATGGCTAAAAAAAAGGACTGTGAAGAGTCTGGAAACCAGATCAATGGGCATTTGGAACACAGGCATTTCAGTTAGCCCCTACAGTCAGAACTGATCTTCCACTACAAACATGGCTGCTACCTTTACACTGTAAAAAAACTTCATCTGAGCTTTAAAAATAAAACTACCTTAAATAAAAAAATCAAACAAATTAATTAACTGTAGTTTCCTTGATTATCACACTTTCCTTATGTACATAAACATATTAGAAACAATAAGTATTGTTTATAGTTTTTACTACAACTGTTTATTTGCTGACAGTGAAAAATCCCCCTTCTATCTTTACCTTTCATTAGGGAACTGTCTTCTTCTTGCCTTGACATTGAGATAGTTGAGTCCCTGGTTGTAACAAAGGCCTTTGTTATCTGTGTGTACATAGTGTTAGGAGAAAAACATTCTGCCAATGGAACGGAGCAGAATTTTGAATCCATGTATTCCATGGTAAACATTCTATGATAAACATTACAGATATTGAATATGGGAAAAAAAAAACAAAAAGAAGAAAGCTGGCAATAATGCAATGACATCATCATCAATGACATCATTTGTAGTGAGTGGAAGGACTATTTTATCATAAATGTACACAAGTAAATCTATTGTTTCTACATACAAACATGCTTTTCCCAACTGTAAAAAAGTTTTAAAAAAGGAGCTCATTTTATACAGTAAGCGCAATAAGGCACTCTGGGATGTGTGTAGAACACATTTTACTGCACAGCTAGTGGCTAAAGTCATTCAGCCTTCGGCCTCTTGCTTTATTACACCCCTGGCCATGCGGTAAAATGTGTTTCACGCACACCCTATCATGCCTTATTGCTTACTTATCTGAGTCACTGTGTGTACTGTATAAATTTATTTATACACACAGTCATTTATTCACACAGTTACTATGTCACAGATCTCTCTGGAATTCATTTAGATTAGAATGTTCAGCCTCAGAAGCAGTACTAACCATATTCAAATGGGAATAACTTTAAAATGAAAAAAATATAGCATGGTATTGTGAGCATGAAAGTTGTTCAGCACAAAATTATCTACAAAATGAATGGTGTTTCATTTATAGATACCTTATAGTTTTTTTATAATTAGCAAAAAACAGCAGAAAATTCAATTTTTTGTTCACTTTTTTGATAAACAAATGTAAATAACAATAAAACAAAACATTTTAGCATGGTACTGTGAGCATGAAAGTTGTGCAGTACCAAAATATCTACAAAATGAGTGGCCTTTCATTTATATATACCTTTTAGTTTTTTTATAATTAGCAAAAAAACTGCAGAAAATTTAATTTTGTTTTTCACTTTTTCAACAAACAAATGCAAATTACTTTAAAACCAAAAAAGTAGCATGGTACTGTGAGCATGAAATTTGTTCAGCACAAAATTTTCTACACAATGAGTGGTGTTTCATTTAATAAAAACCACTATGCTAGTGGACCTACACTAGGAAAATTAACAAAAAGTCCCAGAAATTATCATTAAAAAGATAAATGGCCAAAGGCAAATGCCCCTGCTCTAACAGAAAGCATGGGAGGAGCAAGGTGAGGGGTGCTACAGTAGGTCTAATCGTCTTTATTTAACAGATGCTTAAGTACAGCAAAGGAGAGGTATCTATATGAATAACAGGCAGGGATTGCTTTAGATAAAGACTGTGTCCCTCTAGTGGCAGTACAGTATAACTTGCTAATGGAATCTATAACATTCGCTAAAATTACTGATTGAGCTAAGAATTCAAGATATTAAATATTTCATACTACAACAGTTCCTAACTGAACTTCTAGGTGAGTTTGCTGTGCAAACTCAACTTTCAGGACAGATTAACAAACTGACAGTGACATTGTTCATGAGGTGGGGTCCCCAAAAGGCCATATTGAAAATTAGTGAAAAAAATCCTGAAAATGCCTGAGTTAAGTGTGCCCATTGAATTGCGGTGCCTGCAGCACCTTTTGGGGCCCATATCTTGACAACAATTGGAGATACATATTTTTTGCTCTCCCCAGTTTGTACCTGTGAAGGTTTTGAAGTCATGATTACAAATGCAGTGGAATTTCTTTCCATAGTTGATACAATTACTGAGATATTGCCAAATTGGTATTACAAGGGTTACTTTTCATGACTATAGGGCTGTGGTATGTCCGTATTTATGTATAAGTGGCAATGCAGGCCTCTGGGCCCTGCGCTTCCACTTATGCATATCATTATGCAACAATGGGTAGCATCAGGGGAGCACATGGCCCAGACAGTCCGCAGTCCCACAGCCACATACCAGTTACATTACACTTTCTCAAAAAGAAGTGAGATTCTTTGCAAAAAATGACATTAATGCATCAGAGTCAAAAGCTTGGAAATTCAATGTTGGGGTTACCACTCCACTCCCACCCCCCACACTCCACAGCAGGCATCAGTGTGTGCCTTGGGGTCATTGGGCCTAACTCTCACCCCATTCTTCTATACTGTACCATCTCATCTTGTTTACACATGGAATGGAGTGAGAATTAGGCCCAATGACCCCATGGCACACCCGACACCTGTTGGTGTGTGTGGAGGGTCGGAGTCTGGTGGAAGGATTGATAAACCTAACGTCGAATTTCCCAGCTTTTGATGCTTTAATAAAAACCCTAACTGATGCATTAATGTAGTTTTTTGCAATGAATAAAAGTGACAAAAGTAGAGAAATGTGTCATTAGGGTTTCCAACCCTAACAGCCCATTGTGCACCTTGCACAGACCCACTGGTGGGGGAAGGGTCAGTCTTGGGACCCATGAACCCTAATACACACACCATTCCAGTACAAAATTAGGTGAAATGGGTACAGCATAGCTGAAAGGGGTGTGCATTAGGATTCATGGACCCCAAAACAGACCCTCCCCACCACCAGTGAGTCTGTGCAGGGTGGTCAATGGGGTGTTAGGGTGGGAAATTCTAATGCCACGTTTCCCTACTTTTGTCACTTTGACACTAACTGATGCACTAACAAAGTTTTTCACAATTTATTTCCTTACTTTTTGAGATAGTATAACAGTATCCTTATTTAATGGTGGGAGCGTAGGGTCCTTTGGACCCTGCTCTCCAATCCCTCCATTGAGATAGTATAACACTATGCTTATTTGAGCCCATATTTTCAACATAGACTTTTTATGACCTCACCACATGTACACAGCACAGAAAAGTTTCAAAACCCTGCCAAAACATAATTCTGCACAATCTCAATGCCAATCTATGCCACAGGTGTGAAATCATGTTTTGGACAGGATTTGACAAATGATAGCTATGACACACATGAGGTGGGGTAATAAGAACAGTATGTTGAAAATATGAGGTAAAAATATTGAAAATCTAGTAAGTTATGAGCGTGCATAGTGAGATTGGCCAGATGCCCAAAATGCACACATTTTTTCAAAATTTTGCCCCCAAATTTTCAACATACCCTTTTTATGACCTCACCACTTGTACATAGCACAGACAAGTTTGAAATCCCTGCCAGAACATAATTCTCCGCAACCGCAATGCCAATCTATGCCACAGGTGTGAAATCATGTTTTGGACAGGATTTGATAAATAACAGCTATGACACACATGAGGTGGGGTAATAAGAAGAGTATGTTGAAAATATGGGGTCAAAATATTGGAAATCTACTAAGTTACAAGCGTGCATAGTGAGATTGTGCCAAATGCCCATAACGCATTCAGTTTTCAAAATGTTGGCCTCAGATTTTTAACATAGCCTTTGTATGACCCAAACTGATGAACAATGTGACTGTCATTATGCAAATCTTGCCAGAAAGGTGATTTCACCAATCCAACAAGATATGAACTAAGATCCTACTTCATATGACTCATGAAGTAGGAACCTAGCTTGTATCTCATCATATGATCCAAGATCCTTCTTCATATGACTCAGATACAAACAACGAATTTAAATGTGGACATTTCAGCCATTTTCTGGTATTTTCTCACCAAATTTTCAACATGGGCATTTTGGGCCCCCACTTCATGAATACTGGCACTGTCATTTCATTACTCTGTCCAAAAAGGTGAGGTTGCACAGCAACTGTGAAATCACCTTTCAGGACTGAGTAAAGAAATTACAGTGTCAGTGTTCATGAAGTGGGGTCCCAAAATGGCCATGTTGAAAATTTGGTGAGAAAATATCAAAAATTGGATGAGATAGCCACATTTAAATTCTTTGTATCAGAGTCATACAAAGTAGGGTCTTAGTTTGTATGATGAGATACGAACTAAGATCCTGCTTTGTATGACTCATAATAAACAAAAATCTACATCACTAATCACACGGAACAATCTTGATGTCCCTATAGAGCAGGTCTGTACCTTTAAATACCTTGGAATAACCCTTGACAGTACCTTATATTTTTATGAGCATATCAGTAATGTCTCCAAGTTGGTTAACTCAAGACTAGGGACCCTTTGCAGGCACAGGTAGAGCTTGACCCCTGATGCCCTTCAACTTACTGTTACTAGCTCTGTGCTGTCCATAATAGATTACGGCCTAGTCATTTATAGTTCAGCCTCTGAGACATCCCTTAAAAGCATATGCATGGCCCTCGACAATTCCTGCCATCTAGTCTCAGGTGCACCCAGACGGAAGCATACATGTGACCTCCACACTCTTACCAAGTGGCTGAACCTCAGTTGTAGGGCTACTTATCATCACCTGTTTGCTCCTGAAGAAAATTTCACTGGGGCTGTTCTCCCCCATCCTCTTGGCAGCTCATTATGCATGCTCCCAATTGATGCTTCACCAGGAGTGCCTCCAGACATGCTTTCCTGACCCCTTTTTGTCAGACCACACAAGCCCAATGGTTCTTCAGGTTTCCTGCTCCTAAATGGTTAAATAAACTCCCCGTCGACATCCTAGAAGAGCCTAAACTGGGCCCATTCAAATAGAAATGTAGACAACACCTCACTGCTATTAGAAGCTATGATTGCTACACATAGGCCTTTTCAGCCTCACACATTGCCTGCTCCCTGCACCCTCACCATCCTGACCTCCCCGTCCATTGTCATATCCCTTCTTCCTTTCTCCATTTCCCTGTTCCTGCTACTTGTCCCTTCTCTCCTCTCCCCTCCCCTCCCTGACTCTTCTTTCCTTCTCCCTTCCTGTGCTCCCTCCTCTCCTTGCACTTCCACTCCAAACACTGCTCACAGACCCCTGTCTGCCCTTTCTCCCCACCCCACCCCACTGTCCTAATCCCATCCCTGTCTCCCCTCCCATCAACCACTGCACTCACTCCCAACCCTCTGTCCTCCCTCTCATCTCCCAATTCTCTGCTTGGCAATATCAAATCCTGACAGTATCCTTCCCTCCCTCCCTCCCTGTCTCTCTCTCTCTCTCTCCCCTCTGCACTCCTATAACAATGTCATATTCCTGACAGCATCCCTCTCCACCCTTCCCCCATGTACCTCCTTAAGTGCTGAAACCTACTGCACTTCTTACTGAAACTTGAATGTAAAAGTTTAACCAGATTGTAACTCTTGCTGTAACCTGAATTAACTCTTTACCTGTCTGTAACTTTTATGAATGATTGTACCCAACTCCATGTATCATGTATTCCACTTGTCTTGTATTTAGTTCTTTGTTGTGTTGTCTTTACTCTGACATGGAACCTTTGTAAAAGGGTCTTTGATTCAAAGGTACTGTAATCCAAGACTTGAATAAATAAATACAATAAATACATGAAATAGGATCCTAGTTCATATCTCATCATATGCACTAAGATCCTACTTCATATGATGCCAATAAGATCAAAGAATTTAAATGCTAAATAACATACATTTTAAGAGCATTTTCCAAGCAGTAAAGTGCAGAATGCACCTAGGGGGTCCCAATAAGCAAGGTACGTGTGTTGGTTCCTCCCCAGAATATCATTTTGGGAGGTTTCCAATTTCAAATTTTTCAGGCAAAACTGAAAGCAAAATGGTAGCCATACCAAGTAGGAATTTTCCCACATGAAGCAGGATTCCTTCTTTGTTTCATACAGCTATATTATAGTGCTTACTGAGCATGCTCAGAAAAGATTTGTTTCAAATTTTTAAATTGCAATAACTTAACAGCTGCTTATTCTTTTTTCACCAGATTAGCAAAAGACACATCTGTGGGGTAATCCTTTTCTGCTCTGAAAATTTCAGACCAAAAAAAACAAACTGTTTAGGCTGTAGGCAAGTTCAAAGAAAAATCCCAGCAAAGTCAATGAGCAAAAAAATGTTTTTTTTTATCTCTCCATAACTCAGAGACTGCACATCTGACTAGAATGTAACTTACCATATGAGGAGATCTATCCTACAGGACAGCGTATACCAAATTTTGTGCAAATCCTTTGAATGGTTGCAATGTTATTAAAGTGCAAAATTTTGAGTTTAACTTTGCAATGCCTACTCAACCCTAACTATAGGGGTTCGATCTCACCTATAGATATAGATATAGATATAGATATAGATATAGATATAGATATAGATATAGATATGTAGATATAGATATGGATATAGATATATCTTGGTTTCGGGTGGTCAGGGTGCTGGCATGAGGGTGCCGGTATTATGAGCACCAGCAGCAGGGAGCTGGCAGTCACAGTGCCCTGCCACAAGGCTGCAGGGGACAGGCAGCACTGACACACGCAGTGCAGCTGGGCAGTTCCACACACCACACACCCGCAGCCCTGCCCACTGTAAGGTGGAGGGGTGGCAGGAGGCAAAGCACCACCAGGGAGAACCATGGAACCCACTGCTACAGTGACATGGCCCCCCATGACACACAGTGCAAGGGAATGGGACTGCATGCAGAGGGCCACATGGCATGGCCACCAACCCACATGCCCAGTGCCATGGTGCTGCTGCGCACACTACCTAATGGCAGCTGACCACCATGCAGCAGGGAGCTATGCACGGGCAATGGGCCACCATGTGCTATGGCCACCCGGGACCATGGTGGTGAGGGTGGTCATGGACAATGCTACACACAACAGGGAGGGCAGGCACCCTGATGGTGGGCACCTGCAGTGCCCGTGGTACAAGCAATGGGTGGTGGTGCACACACTGGGAGGGGTTGCACAGGGACCATGAGGGAGACCACTGCCTCATGGCATGACCCCACAGCAGAGGCCAGGGATGCAGCATGCCACGGATGTGGCACCCACAATGCCACAGGTTTCAGGGAGGACCAGTGCACTGTGCAAAGGGAAGCAGGACAACAGTTCTGTATAGCACCACCCCACCCCAGGTACCCACAGCCCTATCCGACCCCAATGCCCCAGCCACATGCCCACCCAGGCCATTGTGACACAGTGCACCCTGTTCACCCACTGCATGCCACTTATCTGTAAGTGGCCAAAAGTGTTTATTTGTTTGGACATGGGTGAACCTGTTAGGAGAGGGTGAGCTAGTTCAAAGGAGCCTACAAATTTCTTTCCCCCCCTAAAGGTTACGTTAGCTGCCATGCAGGAGACCATGACTGGGCTAAATGTACTGAATCAGGATGACAGTAGACTGAGAAGGTAAACAAACACTTTATGTTGATGTAATGTTTATTTTGGCACTAAATTAGACATTTTTTCCATACTGAGTAGTTCAAGTCCTGTTGGAAGCACTGTAGTATGCACAATGCATCATCTCGACCATTCAGGAATGAGTGGGCATGGTTCAATTCAAGTCTTTATTTCAAACACTCAAAAGGACGTTATTTCATATACACGAGCCTCACCATGCTGTAATCCAGAGCCCAGTGAAGTTACCTTATTCTCAACAGTGCTCAGAATCTCTGGGACATTTGAAGGTTTGGTTTTGATATTGTCTGAGTAATGGGATTCGGTTTAAAGGGACATCTTGAGGTTATTGGTAATTTACACAGCAGTGTTTTGTGGGGCTATAGTTCATATTCTAGCTATGTTTCTTATGTAACAACCTATTGTTCCTAGAATCCATCAAGGCAATTCTCAAATTAGGTCAAGCATTGTGGTCTGGCTGCACAGTGTGTACTCTAATGTAATTTCAGATAGAGGTACCTTTGAATTGTGCTGAAGTGACCACTCATAATGGGCATCATTTTATTTATATTATGTCCCTAGCATTCAGGTTTAGAGTGTCCTGGATTGGAAGGGTGGAATGCTATATGGGCTTCTGCAGTAGTATAGGGAAGGAGTGTTGAAAATAGCGGTGCCTACCATTTCTTCTTTAGACCTTGTTGTAATCTGAATCTATGCTTCCAGATTATAAAGGGATATTAATAGAAACAGTAGATCTCTGATTAGAAGCAGCAGGGGGTGCCTTTGTTTAAGAATGTAAGCAATTTAGCTCTTGTGTAATAGGGTACCAAATAGAGGGAAAAGGCAGCCTTGTACAACTACTGATCAGGGGAATGGCGGGAAGATGGGAGATGTGATCGACTTACAAAAGCCCTTTAATGGCTGGATATCAAGTCTGAGTGATATTTGGGGGTTATTATTTAACTGCCTGATATAACCTTGTTGGAGTCAGTTCTTTCTATCTATATCCTAGTTATTGATAGGTGTCACCCTGGGGGCTTTACCAATAAGAAGCAATGGTTATCTCAGGTGGTATCTAGGGACAGATCACAGCTGGTGTCTGGCCCCTGCATATGTAGAGGCTGTCCATTGCAGTGGCACTTACCATCCTGGCTGCTGTGGCTGTCCTCCATTACAGTGTGCCCACTGTCAATTGCCTTCTGCAGTCCAGCGCCTTTTCAATGTCTGGTCCTGGGGCTGCCCCTTTCCTGCCAGTGGGTTCCATGGCATTGCCATGGCTACAGCTGCCAGCATGCATTCACCCACTGTGTGGGCACTGCAACCTCCTGGCACTCTACTTGCCAGCACTGTTCTCTGTCTCTGGGTGCTGGGCACCCTATTCTTCCAGTGCTCTGCCAGCGAGTGTGCTCTTTTGGTCCACACCCCCCCACTGGCACTCTTAATGCTGGCACCATAAAGCCAGCACCCTGACCCCCCAGAACTATATATATATATATCTCTATTTATTTATATGAATAAAACTTTGGGAAGGGCAGGCGGGTGACTTGGAGGGGAAGGGGGAGAAGGAAGTGGTATCAGGAATGGGCACCCAGGTCCGCTTAATAAATAAAAAAGAATATAGGTAGGTAGGTAGATAGATTGATAGATCGATAGAGCGATAGATAGATAGATAGATAGATAGATAGATAGATAGATAGATAGATAGATAGATAGATAGATAGATAGACAGACAGACAAACAGACAGACAGAGAGCAAGAGACAGACAGACACACACATGTACCAATAGAGACAGATAGAACACGGGATTAGCAGCTCACTCCTCTCACTGCAGACTGCAGCATAACTTCAAGCTGTGGCTATAGAACTCAAAAAACATCCCACTGTTCTCATAAAGAAAATGCAGGTGAATGGCTTCCTTGGTAAGCTTGGCAACCTGTATTTTGGGGTGCTCAGAAAAAGTATTTCTGGCACATATAAAAAAAAAAAAACAAGCAGCAGGATCTAGCAAAATGGTTCTTGTTTAATTAGGTTATGGGGCCTGATATTCAAACTTTTGCAGGGGTGTTAATGGGTGGTTGTGCACGCAAACTTTGTTTTGTGCTCAAGTCCCATGTTCAAAATGGGCGGTTGCACAGGCAAACAGGATTAGCGTATGTGCAAAACATAATGTATGTTGGTGGGCAATGGAAGGGGTGGGGACAGGAATATCTGCACAACCCAATATTCACACTGCATGAAAGGGTTTAATGTGGTCCTTTTGCACAGCGCAGATACCACTGAAGAAAACCCCATCTTAATCCATTCATCCCTAGTGGCCACTGGAAGTAATTCAGCCAACTAGCCAATTGGTCATTGGGAGAGTACACCCACCCCCTGTGATCTGTGGCACCCCACAATCACCAGCCTGTATTCAAAAACACAACTTCTCTGATGCTAATGGTCCCACTTCCCTCTGATCTCCAGGTCATCGTCAAAAACACAGCCTCCCTAGAGCGGCACCAAAAAATCTGGTAAGAAGACAGTGGAGGTGGTTGGGTGATCAGTGCTGCATTGGGGTGGGGGGGCTGCTTGATGCCAATGATTCCTACATGGTCACAGGGGCAGTACTAGTCTTTGGGGATGGAGAACAGGACACACTAGGGATTAGTATTCTGTATGTTCCTGCACTTTTCACATTACTTCTTGCATCAGCACAGGAATGGCTGGTGATTTCCTTATGGGGCTAATGATCAGTGACCAGGGCAGATGGACCACTGGATGCCAGGGACATCTATTGCCCTAACTGGGCTGGGATGGGGGGTTGGGACAATGGGCAACTGGAGGTTTCTATTTCTTTGGCTAACCAGCAATCAAGGGGGAATTTTTCTTTGGCTAACCAGCAATCAAGGGGGAATGCTAGGCACCAGGAAGGGTTTGCTTTATTTTACAGGCTGGTGATCAGAAGACAGGGGTTCTGCTATGCACCATGGAGGTTTTTGCTCATGCTTGGGCTGGTGGTTGGTGAGGGGACCACTAGCCACCAGGAAGATTTGTTCATTATACGGACCAGCATTCAAGGGGGTGACCACTAGCACCTGGGAGGTTGTGTTTTTGAATATGGGCTGGTGATCAGAGTGGGGGGACCACTAGGCTCCAGGGATTTGCTCCATTCTTTAGGGACCATCAATCAGAGAGGGGGGGAGATCATTAGGCACCAGGGACTGCAACACATCTGGGCCTGGGCAATGGGGGGGGAGACACCATGCTAACCTGCCATATTACCCATGCAAATGATCTCATAATGTGCATGCAAATGGACCCTTAGTGCCTTGCATGCCCAATGGGCTCATTTGCATGGGTCCCTTTGAAAATTACAGATAGCGCTTTGGCACAATCCACTCTTGTGGTGCACTGTGGGATCCATGTTGGGGCAGCGCTACTTGACTTAATGCTGCACCAACATAGCCCTATATTCAGTAGGATAGCACTGGTGTGCTATCCGACTCAATATGGCATCCTCAGGCTCTGGGAAGATTGTGATGTTGCAGCGTAAAATTTTGCGCTCTGCTTTGTGCTTCTTTAACTATCATGCCCCAATGTCTTGTTTTTTAAGAGATCATTTATGTGTATTTTTAATGTTTGTGAGTTTTAAGAATGGTGACCATCATGATCGGTATTTTTTTCAGTATGTGCTTTGCAAAAGATTTTGTTCTAACCAGTCAAACTTGAATACTAACTCAAAAATCAGTATAGCTCTAAAACGGTGTCATATGTTTTCACCAAACATTTGAAAGGCACATGCTTGGTACAGGCCCTTTCAAATCTGAAAATTTCATGAAAAAAATCCACACCATCTAGGCTGTAGGTGAGAGCAAATAATATGCAATATTCAGTATAGGTTTGTTTTTTTTTTTTCATTTTTTGGTGCTCCATATCCTTGAAACCATACAAGATACCATCACAAAACTTTTCATGCCTTGAGACTCTGGTAGCTTCACCATGCATGCCAAAGTTTGGGCTATTTCTTCAAATTATGCCAAAGTTTCTAAGGTACCAAAGTTGGTGGTTAACATTGAACAGCCAACTCAACCCTAACTATAGGTGTGCCACTGCACCCCTATAATAGAATAAGGCTTTGGCACACGATATCCCAATTTTGATGCAGCCTTCATTCAAAAATCAGGATTGCTGTAAAATTTGGCACAAGGTGTCAATTTCTTTTGGCACAGGCACCTTGCACCAAATTTCATGCTTTAAAAATTGAGTCTGGGATACCTTGCACTGAAGCCACCCTGCACCATCCCTGCACCAGATGTGCTGCTGTACCAGGTCGCAAAGGGGTTTGCACCACAGTGGGGCTACACCATCCCCTTATTTGGGATTTTAGAAACCCCACTGTAGATGCATGAGGGTTCTGAAGTTAGACCAGCCATGAGTTGGTCTAAGGGCCCTATGCCTCTGGCACAGAAGGAAGTGAGGGGAAACCTGCAAGGTTAGTACTACAGACAGAGGGACCAGTGGGGATGTCATAGTGGGTGATGGGGGCATGGTGCCAGTGGCAGGGTTCAGAGGTGGTACACAGCAGAGGTGCAATGCCCACAGGGAGAGAGCTGTTAGGTCTGGGTACAGAAGTCAGGGATGAACCTTGTCCTGGACCCCTGGTGGCAACAGCTCTGGCACCTGTCCCTGAGGTGACACGGTCTCTGACATGCAGCAGGTGGCACTGGCTGCAGCTTACAAGGTGCAGTCAGTGCAAGAGAACATCCCCCAGGCACCGTGACAATCCATTTCCAGTGTGAAATTGCTGTGAATGAAAGTGCAGGATGCGTGTCAAGGAAGGGCAGCTAGCCCAAACATACATATGAATCAAAGACCTCAGCACTCCATGGGACAATTAGTGGTCATAAAAACAGCAATGAACAATAGCTGCAGAAATAAAGATTTATTGTGGCAAAATAAAGAGCAGTGGCTAGTGCCTGTCCCCAGCACTTCAGCAATCGCCTTCTTCAGGGGTTGTCTGAAGAAGGCGGTTGATGAAACACTGGGGACAGGTGCTTGCCCATCATCCACTATGGCACCCCCACTGGTTTCTTTGCCCTTGATTCCAACCTTGCAGGCATATCCTTCCCCCCCCACCTTTGTGGCTCCACTAGGGTTGTGCCATTCTGGGGGTGCTTGATGGGACCCTCCATTAAACCCCTCAGGTACACCAAAGATTTGATCCAACCCTGTGGCTGCAGCAAATATTGAGACCTTGGTGCAGGGACCCCCATTTTTCTGGAATAGGGGGAAGAGTCCTTGATCTTCCTTCCAGGCATCCTTTGAGGTTGTGGTATTAGACTAGGTGGTCCCTGGGTGGGGGAGGAGGTTCCCCAAATCCTAGTCAACTCAACCTGGAGACTAGCAACCTCCCTCCTCAGCCCAGAGAGGTGCACACAGATGGGGCAACATTAGTTGCAGCTTAAATTGTTTTTGGCAAAACATTTTTCATTATACTACTGCTTTAACACCTGACTTGACATTGATGGTAGGTCTAGGTACTAAACCATGCATTGGTGCACATTTGCAATAGCTCCATTCCCCAGGATAGTAACAGGGAACAGACATGCACTGGTAGGAGTCAGTCATTATCCTCAAGACCAACACCTTCCAACTATAACACTTTACCTACCTGTGGCAGTCCAAAGTAGAAGTTCCAAGCTTGGGATACAAACCCAGGTCCCCTGCATGATAAGAAGGCATCCTAATAGTAAATTAACTCAGTGAGCCAATCAATTAACCACATTTAAAACTGAAATTTTTACACAAGATGTAATTGCAGTCAGGGAGTGACCACCACTCAGTATGGCTCACATTGCATATGAGCAAGGAATGAGTGGAATCTGGCACAAGAGTGCTGGACTTCAGGAGGGCTGACTTTGGGAGGATGGGGGCAGTGGTAAAAGGGTACCTAGCCAGAATTCAGTCTAGTATGGACACTAACCAGAGGTGGGAGCTCATAAAGCTGGGGATAGTGGAGGCAACCAAAACCTGCTGCAAGGCACAGAGCAAGAAGTCTAGGGCTAAGAAACCAAGCTGGTTGAGCAAGGAGGTCATGGAAAAGGTAAGGCAGAAAAGAGCTGCCTTTTGGAAGTACAAGAAAACAGGGAGGGGGAAGGACAGGGAGGAGTACTTGACGGAATCGAAGGAGGTGACAAGGGCAGTAAGGGGAACCAAGGCATCTACGGAACTCAGGCTGGCACAAGGCATTAAGAAGGGGGATAAGGACTTCTTTAGGTACATCAGGGAGAAAAGGAGCTGTAAGGACAACATAGTAAGGATTAGAAAGGACGGGGATTGGGTGGAAGCAGGGTACAATAAGGCAGAAGCACTAAATGAGTATGTCTGCTCAGTATTTACTAAAGAGGGGGTGACACCCAAGGGGGGGACAAATGGCAGAAACAGGGAGGGAGGAGGAGACAGATGGGTAAATCATGGAGGGCAGAGTTTGGAAGGGTTTGAAGGCACTGAGGGTGGACAAGGCGCCAGGCCCAGATGACATCCACCCCAGAGTACTGAAGGAGCCGGCATAGGTCCTGGCAGGGCCTTTGGCAGACCTATTTAATGCCTCACTACATTCGAGGTGTGTACCTCAGGACTGGAGGATGGCTTATGTGGTGCCCCTCCACAAGAGTGGCCCCAAGGATGAACCAGGAAACTACAGACCAGTGAGCCTCACATCCATCGTGGGTAAGCTAATGGAGACTATCCTGAAGGAGAGGCTGGTGGCCCTTCTAGAGGACAAAGGACTATAGGACAGCAGACAGCATGGCTTCATACGGGGCAGATCCTGCAAACCAACCTTGTGGAGTTCTATGGCTGGGTAACTAGGCAACTGGACAGGGGCCATGCAGTGGATGTCCTGTATCTGGACTTCAGTAAGGCATTCGACTCGGTGCTGCATGGAAGGCTGGGAAGTAAGTTAGTAGGCACAGGGGTGGGTGCAAAGCTGGTGATATGGGTAGGGAACTGGCTTCAGAGAAGGCAACAGAGGGTAGTGGTGGGTGGGGTAGTGACAAGCAGTGTCCCACAAGGCTTGGTGTTGGGACCAGTGTTGTTTGGGATATTCATTGCACACATATCATTGGACATCAATAGCAAGATCAGTCTGTTTGCTGATGATACCAAGGTAGGAGCAGTGGTTGATGACCTAGGGGGATGGCAGGGGTTGCAGGATGATCTGGCAAAGCTTGAAACCTGGTCAGACACCTGGAAACTGGGGTTTAATGCCAAAAAGTGCAAGGTGCTGCATTTTGGGATAAAGAACCCAAGGAGGAGTTACCAGTTGGAGGGAGTGCAGCTAGCCCAGACAGAGGAGGAGAAGGATCTGGGGGTGCTCATTACAGGGTCAATGAACAACTCGGCACAATGTAGGAAGGCAGCTGCAAGGCCAACAAAATGCTGGGTTGCATTGCAAGGGTATATCTTCGAGGAGGAGGAGGTGATTCTGCCACTGTATAGGTCATTAGTTAGACCGCACCTGGAGTACTGCGCAGTACTGGTGCCCGTATCTGAAAAGGGACATTAAGTTACTGGAGAGGGTGCAGTGCAGGGCGACAAAGATGATCAAGGGGCTGGGGGACTTATCATAAGAGAGGAGGCTGAGGGAGTTGAACATGTACTCACTGGAGGAGAGAAGGGACAGGGGGGACATGATTGAAACCTTTAAGTACATGAAAAGAATAAACAAGACAGGTACAGAGGGGCCGTTCAAAGTAAGGGAGGGGCGAGACCTCAGGGGCCGTGATATGAGACTGGAGGGAGGAAGGTTCAGGAGAGAGATGAGGAGACACTTTTTTACAGAAAGAGTGGTGGCTGGGTGGAATGCATTACCTGCAGAAGTCGTATCCAGTAGAACACTGGACTGCTTCAAAAGGGGATGGGACAGGACAAGGGGGAGGGTCAATGAAGGGGAAGGATGGAAGGGAGGGGCAGCTGCAGAATAAAGGGTGCTAGCTGCACATTCGAGCAGACTTGATAGACCTCTAGGCCTTTATCTGCTGGCAAATTTCGTATGTTTGTATGTTCATATGTGATGCCATAGTTTTGCCTCTGCAAAAATGGCTCTTTAAAAATTAGGTCCCTGGTGTACAGTGTCAGCAGGTCTCAAAACATAAGGGGGTACAGAGCAGTGTGGGGTGCTGTTCACCTTCCTTTTTTAATGAGCACACCTTTAATTGTTTTATCATTAAAGTTTTTATTGAAAAACCTCTATTTAATATGCCTTTAAAACTGATGAAAAAACACTAGAGGCCGTGTTTCCCTAAATGACATTTCTGCTTTCAAGGAGAACTGCTCTTAACAGGCATACCATTTTGTTCCGTAGAAACTGTCTTTTTTAAATACAGATTCACATTATATGCATGCTCCATCATTGCTGACCTTTTAGTAAATTTGGTGGGTGTGTCTGATTCATACCGTATACACTGGTGGTAAGGATTATTTTCGATCAGTTTAGAAAAAGGGCTTGAAAAATAAAGCATCCTGATTGCTGAAAGCCATGGTCAGGCATGCATTTTTTTTCAATTGAGCCCGATCAAAAACAAGTGCCAGTTTGGGGTGCCCCATTACTTAATGTATCATTGGCACCCCGAGCTGAGCAGCTGCCATTTTTCCCCACTCGCTTAACGACAGGAAAGACCTAATTAGACCATCTCTTTAGTGACTGAATGACCTCCCCAGCAATGCACCTCAGCTGCAGCAACTTGTAACTTAAATAGGAGCTGTTCAGTAATTATTGGACATCTGCTCTTTAAGTTCTGTTCTGCTCCTGTTGTCAAACTGAAATTCCACAAACACAGTTGTAGTCGCTCGAGCCATAAAGCAGCGTCTGATCTTCTCTTCTCCTCTTGACTAAAAAAAAAGGCAAGCCTCAACTTTATTTTAAAATAAAATTTAAAAATAAAAAGAACTTAGGGTAGGTACCGCAACACTTTCAGCACACTCCCGGTCCAGATCTTTTCCCTCTGTTCGCGACTGTCCTCCAAATTGGCAATTTAACAGCATGAACCTTCAGTGTCAGTAAAGCTTTCTGTAGCAGCATTAGTCTTCCTCGCAGCCATTTCTTCCATCTTCTGCTCCGTCCCCCCCCCCCACTGCCTTCTGCATGCTGTTTCTGGCATTGGAAAAAAAAGAAGCTGGGACCAGTACCGTAGGAAGGGTGGGGCAGGTGGTGCACCCAACCCGAGCACATGCCTCCGAGGGCGTGCAGTTTTCACGTGAAGCTCACTGCCTGATTCAGTTGCCCAACTGTGCTTAAGCTTTAAATGTTAAGGTTTTTTTTTCTGTAATTACTAATTCAGTCAGCAGGGGTGCATCCGCGGAAGAATCAGCAAGCCAGTAGGAGGGGGTTGGGGGCCACATGGTCGCGCCCTCTGCACAAACAAAAAATAATGTGGTGGTAACTGTCTGTGGGTGGGCCAGCACCGCCCATACAGTATAAAATGTATGGGTGCCAGCCTTCCCACTTACCCGTTACCTAGCTGCACAGTGCTTGATATTCTGGCTGCTCACTACTTTTTTTTTTTTTTACTTTTTGTGTTTCTCTCTTTCAGTGCAGACTCTCAGGAGGGCGTCCCCAGCCCCAGCCCTGTCCCCTAGCATCTACCAGTCAGCACTGACCTGACCACAGGGCTTACTCCCCCGGCGGGGTCAGCGGGGGTTCTCCAACTCCCCCTCTGAAGCCCGGATTTAGTTGGCCAGTGCCGTGGCTAGCCAGGGGTGGAGCCTGTGAGGCACCCTCCACCATACTTCACGGCAGTATCTTTTTCTCCTCCTTGCTTTCTCCCCCAGGAGTCGGGACCGTGCAATGTTGCCAATGGAGGGGAGCGCACACACTTCCACATGCGCTTCCTCCAGTCGTCTGGCCTGACTTCTCCCAGCTTGTGGTACAGCACCCTGTACTCCAGCCTCCACTGAGGGGCGAACGAGCACCGACCACCAGGAACCCCCCTTCCCCAGAGAAGGAGAGCAGTCCATCGGACGGTCAGTCCTTGTCCTCCCCTGCCGACCCCTGGCAGCTCGTGCTTGTTACTGAACACTGGTCACTGGCATAGCGTGAGGTAAGGCACCAGCACCTCAGCCCTCAGTGCCACCGGGCTGGCTTGGCTGCTCACTACTTGAGACCAGGTAACCAATGTGAGCATTATTATTATTTTAAATAAAAGTTCCACTTACTTATTGCAAAACTGAGGGCTAAATTTGGCTTGACTACAATTGCTGCTAGTGCTTACATGTCTGGGCATCCTGAAATGCCGATGATTCCACTTCACAATGTGGTACTTCTTTCGAGTCTCATTTTCCCCATGCCGCAGGACAGGTTTAATCCGGTTCCTTTGTGATGCTCACTGTGCTTCATTTCAAATTACCCCCCCCCAATCTTTAATTGGATGACTGCTAGAGCACTGGCACAAGTAGAAAAAAAAAAGAAAAGTAAGTGAATGTCCCAACTGTTGTGTGAGCGCTGTGCTCTTTAAAACAGGACACACTCACTGAACCTAATTCCCTTATGTTTTTAAATTGAACAACTGTTGAATTTTAGTTTGGTACTGTCAGACTAGAGCTCTGAAGGTTTTATCAGTAGCAGAAACCTCTGTGACCACGCCTTTTCATAGCTCAAGCCCCAGGTCCCTGTTATCAAAAGTGTCACCCCTTTTGCTAGGGCAACAGCTTATGTGACTAAGGCCCTAAATGTACTTACAAATGTAAAAGTCTGTATCGATCCGGGGGGCACTGCTTTCAGGCCATTTACATGTGGTGTTCGCTGTTCAACTCAGAACTGCATCAGCCATCGGTTACCAAGGTAAGATATAAAGGATTAGCTGCACCAGATGTAACATTAGTCCTTCCTCATTAACTGAAACAAGTCTGTGTTCAGTAACAGTTATTCTGAGTCTTTAGAGGTACATGACTGCACTGTCTGCAGTGAAAAGAGCACTAGAAATCATAATGGGTTCTCAGTGCCAGAAATGACCTGTGCAGGGCTGGTGATTTAAAACATTTAGTGTCCGGTGCATGAGTACATTGGCGGTTTTACAGTACAGTCACTTTTAAAGACAAACTGACAGGTTTGGGAAAACTAGAAATTCTAAAGACCGACACTTTCCCAACATTTTCCATCCATCTTACCCGCTTCCATGAGTTCTCCCCTTGCATCCCCCACTCTCGGCTGCTTTACCTGTCTCCAGACCATATGATCTTTTGCAGGCTGAAACTACAATACAAAAAATAAATAAATAAATAGCATCAGCCATCACACCTTCTCTCCGTGATGGTCTTTCCTGTCTCTGAATGTGTCAGCTCACTCAATACCCCGCGGTTTTGTAGCACTGGCGCTCAAAGTAAAAAAATAAATAAATAATAAAAGCAAAACATTAGAATGCAGTCCTTGTTCTTAGTGTGTGGAGAGGGGCAAATAATACAAGGTCTTTATTGCAGGGGTGTACATGAGCTCTGAAAGCTCATAATTCTGGACACATTAAAAATTATAGCTACAGAGGCCATCTAAGGACAAATGTCCAAAGTAAAAAAAAAATGCATCCAGATGATGAAGGTGCATGAACTATTTTATCTCAAATAACAAGATTTTACTTTCTTATTATTTAAGCTTAATGGTTGTAATTTAAACAAACGTAAAACAGAGAGTGCCATTTTATAAGCACAATAAGACACTCCGGGGTGTGCGTTAGACAGTTCTAATGCATGGCTAGGGAGCTGGATGCACCCGGCCTGTGGTCTGTGCCTATCACTACGCCCCCTAGCCATGCGTTAGAACTGTCTAATGCCCCCCCATCATGTCTTATTGCTTACACAGTGTCAATTGTCTGCGTTGCTGATAGAAGAGGAGTGATCTGGAATGGGCCCTTTCTGATGAGGTGCAGGTAAAAATTAGGGAACAGGGAATGGCTGGTAATGGTGACGGAGCCTCCCCATGAGAGGTTTGGTACCTCAATGCGGAGCAGTGCCATTGGGATAGCAAAGAGACTTGAGTAGACGGCACCCTAGTGGTCTTGCATACTTGATATAAAGCAATCAGACATGGAAAGGGTGGATCCCAGCAAGAAGTTACCAGCCACATACCACTAGATGTGAGAATCGCCCCTCGGCTATGGTCTGCCCCCCTCTCTGGGCATGGAAGAAGCAGCAAATGGTCAGTTGTCACAGCATGAGGGCTCATCTGGAATTCGACATTGTGATGAGCTGTCAAGAGATCTGCAAAATTTGGGCCTGGTGAAGTGCGTGTAACCAGCAAGTGCCAAAGAGTACTGCACGATATAGTGACCCAGTGTGGTCCTGGTTGGTTAGCAGCGGGGATAGGTTAAGTTTGTAGAGCAACCTTAGGACATGCACTCTAGCATGAGTGACTGCATTAATAGGATTCTACTGAGTGGGGAAGGGGGAAAGGGTAGAATTAGTATGGGAGTTGTGGAGAGATGCGAGAGCAGGTATAGTTCATGTCAGGTCAAAGCAGAAACAGCCTGAATTCAGGGTAACATTAGACCTGAGGGCCCATTTAAATCATGAGATCTTGGGGAGACTGGTAATGCTGGCAGGGAGTTTGTTATGTTAATGGTCTGCTAATCACCCTCCAGGGGTATAATGTGGCAAGAGGCATAGCTGAGTGCTACATGCCCCTAGAGGGTGATTAACTGACCATTAACATAGCCCCTTGGAGTGCCTTATTGCTATTATAATAAAAATGTTTTTCAAATAGTGTTAAACCAGAGTCTCACACTCCCACACCTCAGATTCTATGGGAGCAAAATTTTCCCTGAAATCAGGGGTGGGGAACATATAACAAAAGTATGTTTTTCCTTCAAGAAAAGCCCCAAAACTCACCACAGAGCATGTAAACACCCCAGAGCTTCTGGGAGCCTTGCGGCCCACAGACCCCCAGCTATTTTTTTCGGGGGGGGGGCAAAATTAGTCTCTTGCACAGGGCACCAAAATGCCTTCCTACAGCTCTGGCTGGGACATAACACAAAAAAAAACTAACCTCGTGATTTTGTCTCTGTCAGCTGCCCTGCCCAATCTTGATAGGAGTCCTGGTGAATTAAGATAAAATGGAGGTAACAGGGCTTGCATGGGGTTAGAGGCAGCAGTAAAGTATAATTCATGGGAGCCCACAAAAAAATGCACATGACGCAGTAAAAGAAATGCATCAGTAAAGTAAAGTTCATAGTAAGGAAACTGTGAAAGACTACAGTATCTTCTACTGGGAAGTATACCAGTACAGGGACTACTTTCCCACTGTAACAAGTTTCCTTTATTTTACTCATAAGTTACACATTTCTTATTTTTATCTTCTTTCTATTTTCTAAAACTGTCACATGTTGACCATTTTCTAAGTGCAATAATACCTTCCAGGGTGAGCAGTATTGGGAAATACCAGACCTTCCAGCGGCTATAAGGCCCTCTGCCTCTGGTGTTGGGCCTCATTATACCCATGGGCAGTCTGGTATTTCCAATACAGCACACCCTGTTAGGTATTATTGCTTGCATGATATACAGTAGTCTCCCATTATCATGCTGTTTTCAAGTAGTTTCTAAAGCCATAACAAACTGCAAACACTATAATAACTAGTTTTTATGGCTTTTGAAAGCTGGTGCTCCACTGCTGACAAACTCAGCAGTGGGAAATCGCGAACATGAATGCCTTGGCACACTGTAAACACTTGGGCCTGGATATTCAAATGGGTTGCGCATGATGTAACAGGGTTGCACCATGCACAACCCACCAATACCCTCCAGCATGATATTCAAAGGGGCAACTTGCGATGCACAACTCCCGATGTGCCAGGTCGCATTGGTAATGTATGCAGTGCAAATGCAGGGGACGTGCCCATGCATATCCGGCACATCCAGATATTCAGCCCAGGATATGTGGTGCATATGCTGGCAAACCCCTGCATTGCACTGCACAAGGGGGCTCAAAGATGTGCCCATAAAAACAGGGAACACGTCATGGACACCCACAGGCAGGCTGCTGTATTGCAGGGCGCAACACAGCAGCTGCCTGCCGTGGGTGGCCACCCGCCCACCCAGAACACCGTTGCCACACATATTCCCCTCTGGTGGTCCAGTGGACCCCCCACCCATCCCTCTCATCCAATTGCGGGCACAAGTAATGATAGGATCCCTGGTGGTCCAATGGGAAGCTCCCCTCCATCGCCCAATTGCGGGCATAAGTAATGTATAGATCTCTGGTGGTCCAGTGGTAACCCCCCATCACCCGATCACGGGCATAAGTAGTGATTAGAATCCTGGTGGTCCAGCGGAATACCCTCCCACCCACCCACAGGGTCCCCACCACCCAGCACCCCGTCATCGTCGGGTGGCAGCACCACCAACATGCCACCCGGCCAGCCGCCAAATGACAGTGTACAGTATGATCTGTATGCCTATTGGTCCACTGCATGGACCAATGGGCATGCAGACCATACTGTACTACATAGGCCCGACATGTAAATCAATGCATTCATACACATATATCGGGCCTGTGTAGTACAATATGGTCTGCACGCCCACTGTACGCTGTCATTCGGCAGGTGGCCAGGTGGCATGTGGGCCGGGTGCTGCCGCCCGCTGATGACGGGGGGTTCTGGGTGATGGGGACCCCAGTGGGTGGGTGGGTGGGGAGGGGTACTGCTGGACCACCAGGTTCTAATCACTACTTGTAACGGCGATCGGGTGATGGGCGGGCTACCACTGGGCCACCAGGATCTATATATTACTTATGCCTGCAATCGGGTGATGGGGGGGTTACCACTGGACCACCAGGGTTCTTAACAGTACACATGCCTGAGATCAGGTGTACGGGAGTGGGGGACTGACATGACACTACAGGGTGTCGATTCCTTACGCCTGCAGCCTGGCAGGGCGCCAGGTGCAAGTCACCGGGGATTGGTGTATCGCATGCAAATGGGGCCATAATGACATGCAAATGGCCCCATTTGCACCTTGCATGCATTATGGCCTCATTTGCATGCCCCATGTTGAATATCGCAGGTGATGCGCCTAGCGCAACTGCACTTGTGCTGGCGCATCCCCCTGCTACCTTTCTGCCACTTGCGCTGGTGCAATACCACTACACCATGTGCAGTGAGTGTGCACCCCCTGCCATATTCAACAGTGCTGAGCCATGGTGCATCACTGTTGAATATTGTCTGGTCCTGGCCCGGGCGCAGCCCAGTTGCGCTGCGCCCAGGCTTGCGCCACAGCCCAGCACAGTCTGAATCTCCAGCCCTTAGTGTTCACATATTTTCTCCTGGTCATCCAGTATAATATGCTCAGAAAGTTATATTTTAATGTTTTTTGCACTGAAAGTGCAGTTATTTATTGCAGTGCTGTCTTACTGAGGCACAACACTGAACTTCAGAAAAAACAAAGTCTTAAAAAAAGTGAGTCTTCTTCATACCCGGTCTGTGCATTCACTTAAAAATCCAGATTTTCTAATTTTGTTTCATTATTTCTATGTTCTTGTTTGCAGAAGTTGCTCAAAACAGACATTGACTTCTTTTTAATGGTTAGCATCTGCTTGCAGTAAAGTGCTTAATATTGTGTTCCGTGTGTGCTTTTTTTGCTGCCACAAAAAAAATCATACCAGAATTATAAAAAAAAACATTTTTTTTATTTTAGCCCTTTGGTAACCTGGTAAGGCCCATGAGGCACAAGGTGTTTTCAGAGGCTTTCCTCTCAAGGTTTGTGGGTCATCACTTACCTTGGGTGTGTAAAACAAATGTTATAACACATACCCACCAATGCACTATTCTCTGTTTATGACCTTGTAAGCTTTTCCATTTTTGCCACAATGTAACCATGTTATAGTATAGAACTATGCTGGTAATGGGAGCATAAACTAAATCACACTGTTCTAGAATGGCATTTACTTCCTGTGTGTAAATAGAAACATTCACTTTATCAAAAGTCCAGTAAAGGTAGAACAATAACAGAATTATAATTGGGGTTTCAAAAACAGCTTCTAGAGACCTGGCCTGCTAGCATAGTGGAAGTGCTACAGCTTGTGACACTGACGACCCTGATTTGGGATTGAGCCTAATGTGTCAGAGGGCCAGCTGGTGGGAGGTCAGATGAGAATCCCATGGACACTTCTCTACCTATACGAGGGAAGGATTTTGGCACCCGGCACCTGAGTGACACCCAGTAGAGGTTGGGTGTACACCTTGCCAGGACCACAGAGTAGAAGGACAGCAGTGGCATGCATCTGCGGGCATGCATGGTAGCACACATGCCCACACGCTGATGTCATTGCATTCCCATGCCATGGGGAACTGACAAAGTAGAACCCTGTGCAATAACACTTAGTGATGGCCCTCGACTGAGGCCAAATAACTGTGAGCAACATAAGTCTCGGGCAAGCTTCAGGTGGATCATGGCCTCTACTTTGGGAGCTCCACTCTAGGAGACAAGCTATGGGACCTTTGACCTGGGTGACTGAACAGGGGATGCTGGTGAGAGGCGAGTGGGACAGAGTTGGGGTATGTACCCCACATGCAGCTAGAGCAAAAATAGAATAAGGGAAACAGCTTCTAGAGGAAATAATTACTTATTGATTCAACACCATCATCCTTTAATATTCCTAGGTTTGCTAGGTATTTTTTTCTGGGACATCCAGACAATTATGCTAAAAGGTAGGTTTAGCTACAGCCAAAGACATGGCCAGATATGTACTTTAGAACATCTTGTTTCTGTGTTTAAGTTGCCAACTGGAGTCCCACTGGTCTGCTGCTTCATGGCTTTAAATTTCCATCTTTCACACCTTCACTTTCAGAGCCATCAGACCCCTATGTCTTTACCACCTGATTTTAAAACCAGACTCTGTCCCCGGCTTCAGTACCCCTTTGGCATCCTATTTCATAAATCCACTAACCTCTCCATGAAGAACTTCCTAATGTCCTTCTTAAGCCTCATGCCCATCAATTTCCAAGCAAGTTCACTTGTTACTGCATTTTCATGAATACTGGCCAGTTCTTCTCTATCCACGTTCCTCCTCTCAGAAACTTGCACGTTAATTTATTTATTTATTGAAGAGTTTCACCAGGTAGGGCACACTGAGCAAAAATATGCTTGTCTCATGGTACGACCGGGGGGGGGATACCTGGGAGATAGCATAAACATTTCATAGAGTTACACATAGGAGACCATGGTCCATGATACAGAGTGTACAGGGAATACATAACGTTGAGATATACACTAGGATCTTGATACACTGCTACATACAGGTTTACAGAGTGTAGATACATACAGGGGAAGGTGGCATATCATGCATAGATTACAGACATATAAGCAGTCATGTATGCTTACACAATTTCACTGAAGTGATACAGAGAATTCATAATACTTGTGGCTAGTACTTGTTGTCTATGGAGAGGTTGAGAACAGGGTGGGTGGGAAAGCACAGGATTTAGAACGCACCCATGGTAGACAGACATAGACAATGGGATAAACAAGTTACTGGGGGCTGAGCAGAAGTGCAGAAGTGCAGATAGGGGAAAGTGCAGGGTTGGTTTAACTTTTATGCCAGCATGAGAGGAGAAATGCTAGGGCTGCTGGTCAGGCCGCATAAGAAGGAGGGGGAGTCGAAAAGGGGGTATGCGGGAGAGGGGGGAGGGGGTCAGGAGCAGGACCAGCTTGTGGTGTAATAGTTAAGTAGGGCAGAGGATATTGAATGTCTAGAGGGGGAGTGGCAGATTTGGGCCAGTTGGGCACTTCATAATTTAGGGAGATGGTAGTAGAAGGCTGATTGTCCTGCAGTGGTCTGCCGGAGAGGGATTGCTAATAGCTGGGAGTCAGTAGACCTAAGAGCATGGTAGGGGGTTGGTAGGGAAGAGAGGGTGGAGATGAGGTAGGAAGGAATTGCACCGAGCCAGAAGTTGGACACAAATTTGATATTGTGAAGTAGCCAATGGTTGCTCAGGGATGGGAGGGCCAGTGAGTGATAGAGTTCACAGTGGTGGGTACGTGGGGGGGCATCTAGGGCAAAACGGCAGAAAGCATTGAAGAGTGGGCCCAGACTGGATAGGGTGGACTTTGGGGTCGAGCTGTAGACTATGTTGCAGTAATCAATGGAAGGTAGAATCATTTTCTGAATAATTTTGCGTCTCACCGGGGGCAGGAGGCAACTGCGATTCCTGTAGAGAGCGCCAAGCTTGGGGTGTGGCTTTTTCTGGATAGCGTCCACATGAGCGGAGAAGGACAGGTGATGGTCAAGCCAGACTGCAAGGTACCTAAAGGAGGGCACGTCCTTAAGTATTGTTCCATTAAGGATGTGGAAAATCGGTTGTGAGGTGAGTCTGGATAGTCTCTGCCTAGAGCCGAAAGTCATGGAGACTGTCTTTTTTGCATTGAGGGAGAGTTGGTGGGAGTTAAACCAGAGCTGTACCTTGTTGAAGTCAGCCTGGAGAGTGGAAGTGACTTCTTCTTGGGTATGGATGGAGGTGAAGAGGACAGTGTCATCCGGTACATGTGTATAGAGGTAGTAGAGCAGGTTTTGACAGGTCATTTAGTAGGATGGAAAAGAGAAGGGTGCCTAGAACAGAGCCCTGTGGGATGCCAGTGACGATAGGGAGTGGAGGTGAGGTGGAGTCTGCTATTTTTACAGACTGGGTTCTATCTTGCAGGTAGACCCTGAACCAGTTAGTGGCTGATGTTGATAACCCAGCAGCGGATAGGCAAGTTAGTAGTAGAGGGTGGGATACTGTGTCGAAAGCTTTAGCTAAGTCAATGAAAATGGCTGAAGTAATATGGCCTTTGTCCATCCCTGTAAAGATGAAATATGTGAGCCTTAATAGGGAGGTGGCAGTAGAGTGGTCTTTTCTAAATCCTGCCTGGAAAGGCATGAGGAAGTGTGATGCAGAGAGGAAGTGAGAGAGTTACAGGGGTATGATTTGCTCCTACAGCTGTGCTAGGGTGGGGAGCAGGGAGATGGGACAGTAATTTGCTGTGGTGGTGGGGTCACCTCCTTTTGGTAGAGGGATAACAGTGACATGCTTCCACTCCTTGGGAATTGATTCAGCAGCAAATGAAAGATTTTGGAGGGTGGCAAGGGGAGATGCAATGGTGTGGGCAGATAGGAAGAGAAGTTTGGTGTCTAACCAGTCAGTTGATTTACCCTTTTTGGGGTTCAAGGAGAGTAGGGCATCTAAAGTATCAGCGGGAGCAAGGTGTTTGAATGTGAAGTAATTTGGACCTGGTGGTTTAAGGGTTTCAGACAGAGAGGATGAGGTTATTTTTGGAAGAGAGGCAAGTAGGGTGGTGGCACAGGTGGCGAAGTAGGTGTTGAATTCGGACGCAACTGCGAGGGGATCTTTGAGGAGAGTTCCTTGTGTGAGTAGGAGAGGGGTGGAAATTGTAGATGGACGGGAGAAAAGGGAGTTGATAACTTTCCAGAATTTAGAGGGCCTACCGAGGTTGGCATTTAAGGTGTTGTTAAAGTATTCGGCCTTGGCTAAGTGGGTAGCCTTGGTACATTTGTTACGGAGCATGCGGTAGGAGATATTGTCACTTGGGTGGAGCATAGATTTGTATAAACGCCACGCCTTGTCCCTGGCATTCTGGCACGCAATTAGTTTGGGGGAGACACAGGGGAGATGGGCTCCCCGGACTCTAACTCAATGCAGGGGGGCATGTTTGTCCCAGACACTGAGGAAGGTGTTATGGAAGAGTGCAAAGGCTTCATCTCTATCATTACTAGTATGGAGGAAGTCCCAGCTAGAGTGGGCTAGGTCATCCAGGAAAGGGGCAAGGTTTAGAGATTTGTATGACCTTTGTAGTAGGATATTTGGGGGAGATTTGGGTCAATGGATTTTGTGGACTATGTAGGTGATGTGGTGGTTGCTTATAGAGTCTGGAAGTAGGCCTGAGCTGATGACCCAGTGGGGGTGAGAGGTGAGGGCCCAGTCAAGTAGGGAGTGATTGTTAGTCTTAGGGTTTGAGCGTGTAGGTTCAGAGATGGTTTGGGCTAGATCGAGGGCGGTAATCTCAGCATGAGCTTTATTGAAAGCAGGGGATGACAAGTTGTGATTTAGGTCCCCCATGATATAGAGCTCACCCAAGAGGGCTAAAGAGGCTAGGTGGGTTAGGAGGTCAGTGACTGTCGTGGCCGGGGTACCAGGGCGGCAGTTGATCCCAGCCACATAGATTGGGAGAGAGAAAGGCAGGGACAGTTTTAGCATGAGTAGTTCATAGGCTTTGGGCTCTGATTTTGTGAGCGTAATAAAAAAGTGCGGGTCTGATTCGGTACAGATAGCCAGTCCGCCTCCATGGGTGGGTCTGTCTTGCCAAGTGATATTAAAACCCAGGATGGCAATGGATGGGTCTAGAAGGTTAGGGTTTATCCAGATCTCAGGCAGGATGATAATATCAGGGACGTGTTGTGCAGCTAAGACTTGGAGGAGATCAAGCTTAGTGGCCAAGCTACGAATGTTGAGGTGGATTAAACGTAGCCCCAGGGGGATGGAGCTTGACTGGTTAATAGTGGAGGCCTTGGCAGGGGGGAGAGACATTGAAATTGAGGGCACTGGGCCCGGGTTTGGGTGTATGTCCCCCATGGCAAGGAGCAGTAGGGCAATAGTTAAATGGTGAGAAAGGATGTACAAACATTTTGATTTGGAAGAGTGCCTTCTAGTAGGTGGATTGGGACATCCAGCATCTGTAGCACGGAGGGTAATTTGGTGGATGGATGATAAGGAGCAGGCAAGGGTGAAAAGTGAGGGGGGGAGCTCTTTGGAAAGAAGGTCCAGGTGTTGGCTGGGAGGGGTGAGGTGGCAGTGTGAGGGACAAGGGTAGGATGAGTTAGTTCAGTCGATTGAGGGGGAAGGGTGGGGTAGCAGGTTAGAGGAGGAATTAAAGTGGGTGCGTAGGATAGGAAGCAGATGATGAGGAGTAGATTCATCATTGTCTGTGCCATGGTTGATGTTTACACCACATTGAAAACTGATAAGCGGAACACACATCTCTGTGTTCAAGTCTGTTAGCCACTTCTCATATGTCTGACCTTGCTGTCCCTGGATCACTCTCGTGGCCCTTTACTGCATCTTATCCAGCCTGTCCCTGTCTTTCTTCACATGTGCATTCCAGAACTGGGGCATAGTATTTGAGATGCAGTCTCTCCTGCACAGGTGCAAAATTAGTTCACTCTTTCTGCTGTTGAAGCCCTGCCTACACCCCAACATCCTGTCTGACATGTAATATTCCCTGTTGTACTACCCTGAAACCTTGAGACAATCTCTGACAATGATCCCAAAATTATTTTCCTCCACTGTTTCTGCTATCCACACCCCCATTCAACACCACTCCATGTGTGTGTGTGTTCCTCTTACCAGTTTTCAATGTGGTGTAGACAAGTACACCAAACTGCAAGAACTTTTACAAGAAAACTTGATATCATAAGTATCATGTCAGGTTCGAGACAATAGGTATCACCAAAGAGTCTCATTGTTTAAAAGAAAATGAGTCAGCAACACAAATAAATGCTTTTAGCAAAGGAGCCCGTGGCTACCAAACCCCAGAGCTTTGGGTCTCACTTGTGACCCTGATGAAGGGTCATGAGTGAGACCCAAAGCACTGGGGTTTGGTAGCCATGGGCTTCTTTGCTGAAAGTATTTCTTTGTGTTGCTGACTTGTTTTCTTTAGTTTATTTTAACACTAGTTGCTCTTCCTAAATGTGCTGTCTATATCAGTAGGGAGTCTGTTCCAGGGGGATACTACTCTGTGGTTAACCCATGCACCCCTTTTGTTGGATTTGTACAGCTCACCCTTTAATTGATAGTCATGACTTCTAGTAACTTTTGATAGGCTCTTTCTGTTGTAGTCCCAAAGACTCCCATAGGTCCCTGTTCCAAAAGGCAGAGTATACCAAACATAGGTCCCCCCTACATCTACAATACTCCAGAGAGTATAGGTCCAATTCTGTTAATATCTCCTCATACAGGAGGGACTGGAGGTCATGGATTCTTTTAGTTGCTCTCTTCTGCACTCTCTCAAGGTTCCTTACTTCTGACGTGTGGCAAGGTCTCCAGAACTGCACACTATACTCCATTAGTGGCCTCACCAGTGCAGTATGCAAAGGCACAATTCTATCCCTACTTCTTATATTGTGTAGGATACAATGCAGCATTCTGTTGGCCTTGTTCACCACTCTGGTGGTGTGTTGCCCAAATGATAGTTCATTTGTAACTAGGATACCTAAGTCCCTTTCACATTCTACACTTTTCAGAGTGTGACCACATAAATTATGTTGCATAGATGTTGTTATGACCAAAGTGCATTACACTACATTTTAAAATATTGAACTTGATCTTATTTGTTTCGGCCCAGGCACCTATTGAGTCTAGTTCAGTTTGTAATTTCTGTGTATCTACCTCTGTTTTAACAACAGCCCCAATTTTGCTATCATCTGCAAAATACTGAATCTGTACATTGCTTAGGATAGTAAGCTCAAAACTTTCAGGTGGTAAGGGCTATGGTCCAAAAAGTTCTTGCCAGTTAGTACCCAGGACCCCTAATATCTGTAGGTAAAGCAATTCATCTGGCCATATCAAAGTCATAGCTGAAGAAATACATGTACCATCTATGTTATGACATGAACACTTATTTTCAAGAGGCACCATTTTTTTCCTATCTGACAGAATGAAAGATGTTCTCAAGGTCACACATTAAATAAAGTGTTTGTGGCAGAATTTTAGCCTAGAGTGAAAAACATGCTTTCGAATACCTCTCAGTGGTCAAATGGAAAGGGTTGTGTCTCATCATGCTAATAAACCAGGTTTGATTCCCAAGTCTGCTTTGTTTACATTAGGTGGCAGAGGTCATGTTGCATGTCCATCTTGTTCGGTTCCAGCCTCAAAGTGGGTGGCTATTGAAGTTACATGCTTAGCTTCTGTTTACCCAGGGAAAGAGTTGTGTGGGAAGGGTTACACAGATCCAGAAGGGGGCAGATTCAGTTGCTAGCATGATGCAGTTCTGCACACTAACCACTTAGCTTTACTGTTTAAGCAAATCATAGCAGACATTTATAAAAATGTGCTATTATGATTCTCCAATAATCAACACCATTCTGATGATATTAAATGGAGGAGCAACACATGTGGTTACTGGACAAAATGTTAGGTTACTGGACAAAACATTTTACTTTTCCAGCTGCACAGATGATTACAGTAACTTGAAATTCCATTTAATATGTTGTGCTTTTCTTTATTTTAGCAAATTTATATAAAATCATTCACATAAACTTAGAGAGACAGGGGCATGGAATAGGTTCAGTCCATACCCAAGACCTTCCAAGTGTTGCCGTGTCTAAATTATATACCAACTAATTTGGGGGACCACCATTAGCAAGTGTACGGTTTCATAATAAATGGCTCCAGGCTGTGGATTGCATAGTGATCACACAATGTAAGATGTGAAAACTAAACTGTGTCGTAAATAGCACAACTTGGAATTTTCTTCAGTCATTCAAGAATCATATCAGCAGTCTGTGTAGGACTGTATATGACAACAATGTCAGCTGACTGAGAATTATGCCTTTTTTCATCTTCCACTCTATGTTGTGAGTTTAGTTAGCCTGTTTTATGAGCACTGAATTTTAATAGCAATAAGTTAATTTGCTAATGAAGCTGTATATTGATAGAATGCCCTGAGGAGGTTATTAAAATCTCTAGCCACATTTCACTTCCCTTGTAGGTGTTATCTCAATATAAAGGCTGACAAAACACAGCTGTTTGCTAAGGCATTTTCTTCTTTTGTGGTTTGCTTTAAAGCATGTAAAAAGCAAGGTGAGCTGAAAGACAATAAATTTTGCTGAACTGTGATGGACTACTGCTTTATTGAACTGATAGGTGACCAGATGTATTTTTTCACTTAGTGTGTGTGTATGTGTCTCTTCGTTCAGACATATCGGCCATCTTCTGGTGTCTGCTGAGGCATCAAGCAACAGGCTTAGTCTTCTGCAATGTACACCAGAGCAGAACCTAGATCTACAACTAATAAAGCACTCTTGAGCGCGTTATTGCTCGCTATAAAATGGGGAGGAGAAATCCTGTCTTTTGATTGGCTGAAGCATGCTGCCACCCCTAATTTTATCTCAGCATGAATCCCAGCCCATAACAGCAATGCTTGTTTTCATGTCTGCACCATTAACACACTATTGCATACTGTATACTAAGTTAAAATGGTTTTCAGTTGCAAGTGGCTTGTGCATGATGAGTTAGAAAATACTGCAGACTGAACTACAAACTGTCTGTATGAGATACTTCTAATTAATGAAAACCCATGGCTGCTGATGTCAAATAGTCAAACCACTTGAGTTCAACCTTGAATGAAAACAACAATGGCCCAGTTTGCTTTTTGCCATTTTGGTCCCAAAATCTGAAGTCTCTCACCAGATGTTTTAAGGCAAGCCTGTGGCCCAAAGTTGTTCACATCCTATATGATTAGCTTTTAAACTGAAGACCATGTTTGAAGATATTTGGGGGATAAATATGTTTGACATAAGGTTTACTAAGTTGTAATTTTGTCATGCTTTACAGATATACAGGATACTAATGTATCTCTGTCCATTTAAATTAGGCATGCTCTGCTTGTTAGTGATATTTTATTTTAATGTGCATTTTATAATATGTGGTATGATATATGTTCCTATGCATTTATATACTTCACCATGAAGTCTGGGTCATCCCTTCAAATGAGATCATTATATTCCAGTGAGCTTACGTGATTAACAGAAATAAACAAATGTTGCCATTCTACCAAACATTACATCATACATGACGTAGGACTGTACCTCACTTAGCATCATCAGAATGTTATTTTAGCTTGGCTCTATAGCTTCAGATTCCAATGCCTTCTTGATGCAAACTGCCCCTACAAAAACTTTTAATAACTTATTTTATGATTGCTTTTTTCTGTGGTTTAATGCCTTACTATGCTCTTGGGTGTGTGGTAATTTTAGCATAAGCAACAACCTATCAAGTCTTATTTCATACTAAAGATACTACTGCACCTGTAATTAATTATTCTGAGGGCTTTAGTGTAATGCAAAAATTATAGTGCAAATATATTATATGCATAATCAGTCTAATGCTTACCACATCTGTCCATTTCATTCTTACAAGGACTTGCTAGAGCATTTCATTAACATGTGCTCTGCAGCAGGTGAACTGCCACAACAAAGAGGAAACATAGAAACATAAAAGTTGACAGCAGATAAGGACCACAAGGCCCATCCAGTCTGCCCATTTCTTTTTCTGCCTTATAAATGTGCCATCGTCCTTTGCTGTCAGTGGCCTATCTATTCATACTCATCTGTATTGCTCCCTTATGCCTATCCCATGCCTGTTTGAAGTTCTGCACTGTATTCATAGCCACCACTTCCTGAGGTGGGCCATTCCATGCATCCACCACCCTTTCTGTGAAAAAGAACTTCTTCACATTACCCCTTAATCGGCCTCCCTCTCATCTCATGCTGTGTCCTCTTGTCCTGCTATTTTTCTTATATTGAAACATGTTAGACTCTTTCACCTTGTTAATGCCCTTAAGGTGTTTGAATGTTTCGATTATATCACCTCTTTCCCTCCTTTGCTCTAGGGTATACATATTGAGATCCATTAATCTGTTCTCATATGTCTTCTGATGCAGTCCCTGCACCATTGTGGTTGCTCTTCTCTGGACTGCCTCAATTTGGTTAATGTCCTTGTGAAGGTGTGGCCTCCAGTACTGCATGCAGTACTCCAGATGGGGCCTAACCAGTGTCTTGTAAAGAGGGATTATTACCTCCCTCTTACGACTTGTGATACCCCTACTAATACACCCTAACATCCCCCTAGCCTTACCTACTGCTTTAGAGGTCTGCTTGGATGATTTCAGGTCATCAGTGATGATGATGCCCAAGTCTCTTTCTTCCTTTGTGACTGCCAGCAAACTCCCCTCCCAGCCTGCAGGTGGCTTCAGGGTTTCTCTTCCCTATGTGCATGATCTTGCACTTCTTTGCATTAAATCCCAGTTGCCACTCTTCCAACCATTTTGCTAGTTAATGCAGATATCTTCTCATTCTGCCCACCCCATCTGGATCATCTACTCTGTTGCAGATCATGGTGTCATCTGCAAACAGACAAACCTTACCCTCTAGTCCATCTGCAATGTCACCGATGAAGATATTGAAGAGGACTGGCCCCAGGACTTATCCCTGAGGTACCCCACTTGTGACTTGCATCTCTTCCGACTGCATACCATTTACCACCACTCTCTGTTTTCTGCCTGTCAACCAGTTTGCCACCCAGTTGACCAACTTCTGACCCACCCAGAGTCTACAAAGCTTGTTTATCAATCTTCTATGTGGAACAGTGTCAAAAGCTTTGCTGAAGTCAAGGTAGGCGACATCAACTGCTCCCCCTTGGTCCACCACTCTGGTTACCCAGTCAAATAAATCTATGAGATTAGTTTGACAGGACCTTTCTTTTGTAAACCCATGCTGTCTTGGATCCTGTGCCCCTATGGATTCCAGGTGTTGCACTATCCTTTCCTTAAGGAGTGCCTCCATAATCTTGCCCACTACTGAGGTAAGACTTACTGGTCTGCAGTTCCCTGCCTCCTCCCTGCTCCCACTTTTGTGGAGTGGGATCACATGAGCCCTTTCCAGTCTTCTGGGACCTCTCCTGTGTTCAGAGATTCACTAAACAGTTCTGCTAATGGCTCTGCTAGTTCCACCCTTAGCTCCTTTAGTACCCTGGGATGTACACTATCAGGTCCCATTGCCTTGTGCACTCTGAGCTTAGCGAGCTCGTGTAGGACCCTTTCTTTCATGAAGGGAGTAGTGCTCACCTCCCTCCACACTGTGTCCATGGTGCTGAGCTGTGGGCCCTGCCCTACCTTCTCTTCAGTAAATACTGAGCAAAAGTATCTATTCAGGATAAATGCTTTTACAGGGTCCTCCTCCTCCTCACATGCCCCCTTTTCTCCTTTGAGTTTAGCAGTACCTCCTCTGGACTTTCTCCTTTCACAAATGTATCTATAGAAAATCTTGTCTCCTTCTTTTACTGTTTGTGCTAGTGTTTCCTCAGTTTGGGACTTTGCCTGCCTTACTGCCTTCCCTGCTTCCCTTAGGGCAGTTTGGTATGCCTCCCTATTTTCATCCCACTGTGTTCCCTTATATTTCCTGAAGGCCAGCCTTTTGGCTCTGACCTTTTCTGCTACTGTATTTGAGAACCAAAGTGGTTTCCTTCTTCTTTGCACTTCCTTTTCTGTCTAACACAATGGGATGTTGCTTCAAGTATTGCATCCTTAATGCTTGCCCACTTTGCCTGTACCCCCTCACCTGTGTTTCTTTTTGCCAGGGCTAGCTTAACTCTGTTGGCCATCTTATCAAAGTCAGCTCCTCTGAAGTCACATATTTTTGCCTTGGAATGGGATGATTTAGTTGTAGTGGAGAAATTGAACCATACCATGTGATGGTCACTGGCCTCCAGGCGACCTTCTACCTGGAGATAGGAAGTAGAAGGATATTTTTAAAGATATAATCTTAACATTGAAACCACTTGTCACTAGTTTGGTTTTTACTGCTCAAAGAGGACGAGAGAAGAAGAACATCAAGGAGTCCCAAAAAAAGGCAAAGAAAGAAACCTAGAGGGTAAAGTTAGAGAATTGTTGAAATACTAATATAGACCAGAAAAGAAATTAAACTATTAAAAGTAGTTCCCTCTCTTTGTTGCATTTGGCAATATAGTGCCAGCGCATGGCTTATGAAACTCTGAACTGAGTCATACCCCCCCCCATTTTGGCATTTCTACTTTCTAAAGGTCAAAAAACATGGGTTGTTGGTGCTCCAGTTTTATATTTACACAAGGTCTTGTTTTCATGCATCTATAGAATGTTTTGCATGGATTAGTTGTTAACGCATCCATATGCCCATGGCCATTTATGTACAGTACTGCTGTGCACTGTATGTGTAAGTCACATTATCCAAAAAGAATGCAGTACAGTAGAGAGTTGGGTTCCAGTTATATAGGGCACCCAGTCATTAGGGTGCCATGTCCCAAAGTCACCATCCCCTCTTTTTGTAGTGGGCTGTGCCCCCCCATGCCCCTCTTTCTAAATATTCTAACTATGTGGGGTGGATCTTGGGGAGAGGGTGATGAATCCAACAGTGTGGTGCCCTAATGATGGCTACACTGCCGCCGGCTCACTGATGGCCAGAAGGGAGAGAGAGTTGTACATCTTCAGTATCCAAGAATGCAGATCTTTTCTTAAGCCTTTCTTACCCTCCTCATTGCTCCCCTTCCCTATATTCTGACATCTACTGGGTTAGGGATTATGGCAAAGCCTAAAGGTGCACTGGCAAAGGTACCATAGATGGGATATATGTTTACAGAATATCTTCTATGTTTTCAATGAACAACAGTTGTTACCACCAGAGATCACTGAGCTGTAAAGTTCATATTCAGTATAACACCCTCAGCTGGCAGGCAACAAGTTACTTAAATATATGAAATATACAGTAACTTACTATAGAATGGTAAAGTATAATATTGATACTGTACCATGAGTAATCATAAAACTTTTTTCTTTAGAAAACACACAGTATACATAAACAATATAAGGTAGGTAAGTGCTGTATGCAAAGAAATATTACCACTGAGGTGTTAATGATACAGTATTATAAAACCCTGAGCCTAAAGGGAGTGTGGCCTGTATAAACTTAGACTTTGAGACTGCAATAAATCATGAGTATATGGAATGCGCCTAGTAGATATTTTATGTGTTACATTAGGTTGGTCCTTTTTTTAAGTATTTGTAATTATTTCTGAGTTTTCTGATTTTAGTGTAAGTAGTTTACTTTTTTTCCATAGTGTAAATTTTTTTTGTAGTGTAGTGATATGCCTAAGTACTTAAGCTAGTTTTTTTTTCCAATGTGTAGTAAAAATTTTAGGGGCAATATGTTTTTTGCCTCTGTAATGTTTCCATAATGTAGGAAGCGTGGCTGCAGCAGTTAATCCTTTTCTATGATGGCGTGCAGTTCAGAGTGGCATAGTGCATGCAGTTAGAAGCAACATGATTTGTGCAGGTGGGAGTGGCAGTTCAGAGTCAGGGCAGTGTAGGGTCTGAATAAGGCTCTGGAGAGAATGTCTGGAGCAGCAGTCAGGAGCAGCTTGGTGTTTGCTGTTAGGAACACTATGGATCTGAACATCTGACTTGCTGGGTGCAGAAGCAGCACTGGGTACTTTTCATCTGAAGTTCTTCCTAGAGCACTGAGGGACATAGCTATTTTCAAAATGAGGTTTGAGGGAGGTTTTTTAGGTTAGCGACGGTTTTTGCTAAAGTTTCTTTCTTGGTTTTGTAGGGGTATAGTTGGAAAAGTTGTTAGATCCTTAATGTGGTTGTGACATTTATCTTTAAGGTTGTTGTTGCATGTATTATTGAAGTTGTCGTTGCATGTGTTTTTAAGGTTGCTACTACATAACCTATATTTCATTAAGGCTGATATTACATGGGTTATTTAGGTTGCAAAAAAGATAATTGGCAGTGTTTTTTAGGTATAAATGTGTTATCAAGGTGTTAATAACACATTAAGAAAGTAGTGGCAGTTAATTAGTTGCTTATCTGCTGAGTACCTTCAGATATAAGCAAATACATGATTTCTTTTTTACAGGTGGTGATGGCCCATTCATGTTATATATTTCAGTGTACTTCAGTATATGTAGTACAGCAGATGCAAGGCTTACATCCAGCTGATTAAACAGCCCACTTCAACCCACCTGAACTTTGCTATTTGTATGGTAAACTACATTTTCCATTATTACCTGTTCAAAAATGGGCATTGCATCTGTGGTGATTACTCATGCTCCTGGTATGCCAGAATACATTTAGGCACACCATGATGGTACACCATAACTGTCCTCTCCATAAAGCCAAGATGTTTGTTTTAGGGAATTGTACATTGGCTGTCACAGTTGTTCTTGTAAAGGCTTCATCTACTATAGTACTGTACTATATCCTGTTAAAATGAATACTCTTTTATTGAGCCATCTGGTCTGCAATATTTGTCGCATTAGTAATGTTTTGTACTGTGCCCATTTGCTAATATGTAAGTCACATCTACTGACCAGCACAATACTGAGTAAAAAAAAAACTAGTAACAATGGACCACAAAAATGACTTGGGGGGGTCATCACTGAGGCAGATTCAGACTGGCTATAATGACAGAACCAAGTTGCCCTTACTCCCCCTTGAGAAGCATTTGCTACACACCATTTATTGTTTAGAAAAAAACACAGTTTACACATTTTCATGCAAGTAACTATCTTCATGTATTTATTTATGTACAGTAAGGCCACTGAGCAACATGTGCATTTGAAGATATTTACAGTACTATCGCAGATGCGTGTAACACCATCTGTAGGGTGTTACAGAACAAAGGTACTGTAGCATAAAAAGGATCAGCAAATGTCTGGAACAGTTTGAAGGTTGCAGTGTAGGCAGGCCTGTAATGCATTATAATCTATGAAGGCATGAGCAGTTGGAAGTGTTCATGAAGTAGTTTTTCAGCTGCTTATTGCCCACATAGTAGATTAGCTCAGTCTGTACATGCAGTGGGTACCTGGTTGCATGCCCTCAGGGCACAGTAAAGAGGGACCTCTGACTTTTGGATGCCCATCTAAAAGAAGGGTGATGGTGCAGGCAGCCTACTGATCTAGTGGCATGAGAGCTGCCACTGAGAATTCCTAACAAATAAAACTCTAAAATCAATCTTGACAGGCTTAGAATTGGATCACTGGCAGATCCAAACCTGCTCAGTTATGGTCAGATCCAAACCTGGTCAGTCACTGTCAGATCCAAACCTGGTCAATTGATTGGGACAAATCATAGTCAAGTCACAATTGACATTGATTTCCAGAGTCTGTGCAAGCCAAGTTTGCCTTGGTTGGGGAGCATGATCTGACAGAGCAGTGCTGTTATCTGAACATAATTTAAAAAAATGTTTAAGATCAACTGCAAATACATTTCAATAGCTTCTCTGTTTTTCATTTAGAAAGTACTGCTTTCCCCCAACATGAGGAAACATGTTAACAGTCATTCACTAAAAGCACTAGCATATATTATTAAACACATGTTAAATCAGTGCTACTTTGTGAGTGCAAAACCAGCATTCTGAGTGTGTTTATGAGTGATTACAGTGTGCTGCACATTGGTTTGTAAAAAAAACAAACATTCCTACTTGCTTCTTTTTTTTTCTTTCTAAAATAGCATAATTTGAAAAACAGTGTTTTGGAGGAGGACTGCCCAACACCGTTTCACCTATGATTCCTTGTTGATTCTCACTAAGCATTAGCATAAATACAGTTATGTAATCACAGTCTTTGCAGTCAAGAGAGAAAGAGTTGATGAATGATTAAGCTAATCTTTGAATACTTTGGGGGGAAATAAACCATGTAGCAGTAGAGATGTGTGAAATTAGCTAATTTCATTACATGAAATATGTCACGAAATTCACCATTTTTGAAAAATTGTTTGTGGAAGATAAATTTGGAATTTCACCTGTGGAATGCAAAATTTTGCCTGCAAAATGGTGAAAGTCACATTACACTTATAAAATTTCATCATTTTTCTGGCAGAATTTTGTATTTTGTGGATGAAATTTCTCATTTCTCACCTCACAAAATATTTTGATCCAGAAGCCAATGATTTGATACCTTTTAATGGACCAACATAGATGTAACAACAAGAACATACTTGTTCTTGTTGTTACATCTATGTTGGTCCATTAAAAGGTATCAAATCATTGGCTTCTGGATCTATTCTTGCAAGGACCAATACGGCAACTACTAAATCAAGATTTCAAAATATTTTGAGTAATGAGTGAATTTTGCAAAATATTTTGCATGGTGAAACAGCTGATTTGGGGGAATTTCACTGGCAAAATATAATTTTACAACATATCTGTGTTACAGAAATAGCTGCAAACTATATAGCGTCCTGCCATCAGCATTAAAATATAACATAGATGCTTTAAGGCACACTGTAGTATGGGTATGTCTTATGATTAGTTTGTTGTCTTAACTGTGGCAATACTTGTACATCTTGTCATGCTGACAAAGTTGTTTTGAATTTTAGAGAGAAAGAGAGACAGTGTTCTTAGAGGAGTTGGACCTCCAGTAAATTTATGCAGCACAGTCCAGAATTTAGATCCTATTGAAAAAAAAAATCTAAAACTATTTTCTATTCATTTAGTTTAAAAAGTAGGGGTGGGCAAAGCTTGTGAATTCTACTTTCACAGAATTTCTGCAAAAATTCAGACATTTTGTGGAATTTTCTGAATTTCCACCAATGGCAAGATCAGAATCTTATGAAAGTTTTTGGTGGATTTTTGCCATGTTCCATGGAATGTTTGGGCTGAACTGCAGAAAAATACAGATGAACTACAGAATAAAAGTTCTGAGGAATGTATTTTCCTCAGCTTGGTGAATTATTCCACAATTCATGTAATTATTGTGCTGTTCCGTAATCAGTTCTATGGACTTTTTTCTCCACAGTTACGAACATATGAACGTATGAAATTTGCCAGCAGATAAAGGCCTAGAGGTCTATCAAGTCTGTTCAAATGTGAAGCTAGCACCCCTTATTCTGCAGCTGCCCCTCCCTTCCACCCTTCTCCTCCATTGACCCTCCTCCTTGTCTTGTTCCATTCCCTTTTGAAGCAGTCTACTGTTCTACTGGATACCACTTTTGCAGGTAACACATTCCACCCAACTACCACCCTCTCTGTAAAAAAGTGTCTCTTTCTCTCCCTCCTGAACCTTCCTCCCTCCAATCTCATATCATGGCCCCTGGTGTCCCTCCCCTTCCTTACTTTGAATGCATCTGCAATCTGCAATTTATACATTTATTCTGTCTCTCTAAGTTGGATTTTCCATGAAAGTTGCTAATTTGCTTTCTGCACTTGCACGGAAGTGAAAATCTGACTTTCATGGAAATTCTGCCAACAGAATTTTTTTTTCACACACCCTTATTAAAAAGCCATAACTTGGTTTTACAGTACTTTATTTCCATAAATGTTTTGGAGGTTTTATTCTTTTTAGAGATTGAAAGAGCAGCAGGAGCAGCCTACCAGAATGTTCTGCTGCATTTGTACAAAGTAGTTTTTCATTTCAGACAGCAGTAGCACACTATGAGCAGTCTCAGTAGCAACAGCATAATGTTTCATTCTGCTGGGTATGTATATATTAGGTTTAAACTACAAATTCAGACAACAATAGCACATTTCTCAGGAAGACTGCAGATGCTCTATGAAGCAGATATACTGTGTTCCTTAGAAATCTGATTTTATGTGAAAGGAAAAAATGCAACACAACCTTCCAAGATGACAAACATGAAGACATATTTTGAAAGTTCTCATCCTCCCTTCCTGAGTTTAATGGACAGTTCTCTCAAAGTTCTGTCCCAGACAGATGAAGTAACTCCAGAGGGAGATCTTGTGTGTGCATCTGGTTCACTTAAATCCATTTCCTTTCTTACTGTTTTGCAAGTTGCTGAACAAATGTCTATGGTGAAAAAGAAAGTGGATAAGGCTGCACTGAATGACTGTAACAGGATCCCCAACATTAAATATATGCATGACATGAAAAAGTCATATAATGCACTGATACATGACCTATAAAACTGATTATGACCTCAAATGAAGTTGCTGCAAGAGGTGGGAGAATTACAAATCATTTGGAATTGTCTGATTCAGAGATAAAAGAGATGAACAAATGATGGTGGAAGGGAGAGCAATGCAAAAAAAATGCTCCTGAGTCCTCTCCTTAAATAATTTCTTTGAGGCTAAGAAAGCCATAAACAAATCTTCCAAATAACAAGAGAAGTGGTAAAGAAACAATCCTTACTGCACATCTCCAAAATGGGCCATTAAATCATGTTTTTTGCCAGGACTTGCTTGGCACAGAGGAAGTCATGGTGAGAGAGACAATGGCTACTGAAGGAGGAAAGGGGCTGACTGTAGCCTCAGAAGACCAAATTTCTCCTGGCCTTACATTGTTTTGGCAAATCTTCATGGACTAGCCAATGAGAAATATGATCTTCTCCACAGATTCTAACTACTGTTGTAGACTCATTGATAAATGTTGATATTCTACTGAAAGGAGAATTTAAACATTGAAAAGAGTTTTTTTTTTTGGTATCTTTCAAGGCTTATTTCTTTTTATTAACAAATTTGATAAAAAAGCTGGCCTCTGTACTTCAGAGGAAACTGATAATTAAAAAGGTTATGGAAGGCATTAGGAATGAAACAGAGGGTACTAAAAAGTGCTAACAGAGACAGAAAAAAGGTTGAAGGGAATGCAGACAAAAACTTTAGATGCTTTATCAGCAACAAACACACATTTAGTGATGCAGGAGAAGACTGAACTCTTAGAAAACAACTTAAAATGCAGAAACCTAAGAAGTGCACAGTTGAGCCATTGACATGGTTGGATACTTCCAAATATTTCACAGTATTTCTAGAGAGATTCCCTATCTCTCAGGTGTCCCTAAAGTGGTACTGTAGGCAGGAAAGAATTTCTGGTGATATCACAGAAATTTCAGAAAAATATCTAAAAATAGCAATTGCTGCAACTGTAGGGCTTCAGCATACCTTGGAGAATTATCATGGATCTCTTCAAGAGCTATTGAAAGAACTATTTTTGGAATCACTGACCTACCAATAGAAAATCTCCCAAAGAAACACAGAAACATAGAAACATAGAAATTGATGGCAGATAAGGACCACTAGGCCCATCCACTCTGCCTATTGTCCCTACCAACTGCAAAAGCCACATACCCTACTTGATCTCTGGCTTTACCTTCTTGTTCTATCACTAGGATTCCCCTATTCCTTTCCCATTCATTTTTGAATTCTCCCAGTGTGTTTGCCCCACCCCCTCCTCTGGGAGTCTATTCTATGCATCTAAAACCCTTTCTATGAAGAAATACTTCTTCACATTACCCATTATTCGACCCCCTTTCAGCCCCAATGTCATGTCCCCTTGGTCCTGAACATCTCCTTTTCTGAAAGATGCTACCCTCTGGTACCCTATTTATGCCATTTAGATATTTGCAGGTTTCTAGCATATCTCCCCTACATCCTCCTCTCCTCTCCTCTCCTCTCCTCTCCTCTCCTCTCCTCCAGGGTATACATATTGAGGTCTTCCAGTCTCTTCTCATATGACTTTTGGTGAGCCCTGCACCATCTTTGTTCCCCTTTCTTGAACTGCCTCCACCCTGCCTATGTTCTTAAGGAGATATGGCCTCCAGAACTGGACACAGTACTCCAAATAAGATCTCACCAATCATCTGTACAGTGGCATCAACACCTCTTTTCTTCTGCTGGTGGTACCTCTCCTTATGCACCCCAGCACCCACTGGCTCTTCCCACAGCCTTGGCACATTGTTTGGCTGCCTTTAGGTCATCATATATGATTACCCCCAAATCCCTTTCCTCTTTGGTGACTGTCAGTATACCCCCACCCCCTCATGTAATCCTCCTGCATAGTAAAATGGGCTGTTTATTGAAAGGCAACCTCTCTTGTCAGGGTCACCTGTTCTGAAAGTTGCCAGGTGAGGGAGGTGGGGGAGGGGGAGGAGTGGAACATAGGTAAGGGGGAGAGAAAAGAGAGACAGAGAGTGACATGATCAGCAGGTGCTAGGAAAAGGAGAGAGTTAGCTCAGAAGGGGAAGGGCTTAGGGAGAAAGACAAAAGATTGTGGGAAAAGGAACAAAAGAATAGGGGGGTTAAAAGAGCTGCTTCAAAGCCATACTATCTGAAATGTGCCTACCATGTGCTTGCAGTGCCAATTACCCACCTATTCAACATGTCACTCTCCCAGGATAGCCTCCCCCCTCAATGGCAAATAGCCCATGTCATCCCTCTACTAAAAGCAGGTGACCCCTGCGATCTAAATAATTACAGACTGATCTCCCTCCTCCCCATCCTGTCTAAATTACTAGAAAAAATAGTGTGTGGCCAGCTAGGGATATACTTAGAATCCAGAAGCCTATTAAACCCAGTTCAGTCTGGATTCAGAGCAAAGCAAAGCGCCATAACAGCCCTAGCTAAGGTGACCAATGATTGGCTCCTAGACCTTGACAACAAGAAGCATGTCTGTGCCATTTTCTTGGATCTTAGTAAGGCATTCATCACAGCCGATCACAGCCTGCTTCTTTCCTCCCTAAGCACCTTAGGCCTGGACCACAAATCTATGTGCTGGTTTGCAGACTACCTCGGAGAATGGAAATAACAGGTTAAAGCTGAAGGTGATCTTTCTCCATTAAAACCTATGCTGAGGGGTGTGACCCAGGGCTCTATCCTTGGTCCCCTCCTCTTTGCAGTCTGCATTAACAACATCAATGACCCCATCAAAAAAGCCAACATCCACTTATTCGTGGATGACACTGTACTGTACTTGAGTCGTCCCACACCGGAAGCAGCCTGTGAAGACCTCCAAGCTGAATTTAACCTTCTACAATACCAGCTCATAAACAAAAAGCTTTTGCTCAATGCGAAAAAGACAAAAGCCATGCTCTTCTCCCCCTCCTTGCATGCGGCAATTCCTGCTGGGGAGCTATCCCACAAATTACCACTGTTCTTGGAGAAACACTAGAGTATGTAGCTAAATTCAAATATCTAGGAGTTTGGCTCGATCATAAACTTTCCTTTGCTGACCATCTCGAAGAACTACAGAAGAAACTAAGGCAAAGATTAGGACTATTCTATAGAATTAACCACCTGCTCACAAAGGAGGCCAAGATTCAACTGGTTCAAGCTACCTTCCTATCTTTAATAGAGTACACAGACCTGCTCTACAGCCACTGCACTGCCTCTGCACTGGCTAAGTTGGACACCCTCTACCACAGAGCTATCAGGTTCATTACTGGCCTTCCACTTTCCACACACCACTGCTCCCTGTACTCATCGTTAGGCTGGACTTCCCTTCATTATAGGAGGAATAGAAACACCTCCCTATGGGCCTTCAGAGCGGGACCAACAAGCTCCCCTCATATCAATCAATCAATCAAATCTTTATTTATCCAGGCGGACACCATTGAGCAAGCTCATTTGCAAGGTGGACCTGCATCACACAAGGTCATAAACAATACACGTAGGCACACATAAGTACAGGCATTACAACAGTACATGGGAAGAAAAACAATATAATGAACTAAATAACCGTAAGATCAGATAAAAGAAAATGCAGTGCATATATTCTCACATTAGTGCAGACAGTATGGAAGTGCATGTGAGTAACCCAGAAAAGATAAACTAAGTGAACAGAAAAAAAAACTGTGGTCCATGAGGAACAAGTTAGGTGTATCTAATTATATACGTGACATGGTGATGGAATGGGTGAGGGAAGGGAGAACAGGTGGAGTCTCAATGTGTAGGGTGCAAAAGTGGGGAGGGTGGGGCAGATGCAAAAAGTTCTAGTTGTGGCACTGTGCCAAGTATCCTCTTTTACATTGTGGCTAAGTGATGTAAGGGTTGGAGGCTTGTGTCACTGTCTATCCATAAGCCTTAGCTATTTGGGATGACTGAGCTGTGGTCACAGCTCTAAAGGAGCTGGGTATGGACGATGTCTTCGGAAGTGTTGATGACCTGGGTACTGAAGGTGCATACGAAGATAGGCTGGAATACTAGAGAGTTGGTCACAGCTCTCAGGGAGTGGCATATGGACGATGGCTTCTGGGGTGCTGGCACTGTAGGTACATGTGATGTCCAGGCTGGGGTGCTAGAAACTTCATGGTACTAAAGGAGCATAATCCGATTATGGGTTCTTGGGGGAGGCTTCGGGGATGTCGACCGCTGGTGGCCATGAATCATGGGGCGTCTACACTGGGTGCTCTATGGGGTTGTTTGGTACTATGGGAAGGGAGTGGAGGCAAGAGGTAGAAGTGAGGGAAAGAATGGGTGGAGTAAAGGACCAATCGGAGTGTTCTCGGCAAAGGCACTCACGCTCTGATAGGTTTATGGCATGGATCCGGACTAGTGGACTCGGACATCAGCTTCTGGAGCACCACCACCCAGTGACCGCGGGTCATGTGGTGGTTGGGCAGAGAGCCCTAGAAGGGTGAGGAAGCCTTGGATCATAGACGGTGGAAGCAGTGGCATACCTCTCTAATTGATTTGGCATATAAGGTCTTAAATTCTGCAATGCTTATTGGAGAGCTTAGTTTCAGTGATTTCTGTATTTCATTCCAGAGAGTTGGCAGTGAGAAGCTTATGGCCGCTCTCCCAAGGCATGTGCGGACCCTGGGGATTTTCAGAGAGGTTATGGAGCAGCTCCTTAAGGTATAGTTTCGAAGTGCACTTAAAGGCAGTAGGTTGGAGATATAGTGTGGTCATTTGCAAGTAATAGCTTTTAATGTCCATACTGCGGCGTTTCTGTTTCTTCTGTATTGTAGGGAGGTCCACCCCACAGCAGTGTATAGGGAGCAGTGGTGGGTAGAGGAGGGGAGGCCGGTGATGAAACACAATGCTCTGTGGTATAAGACGTCCAGCTTATCCAGGTATGAGACCTTGCAGTGACTGTAGATGAAGTCAGTGTAGTCTAGTAAGGAGATGAAAGTGGTCTAAACGAGCTGTTTTTTTTGCTTCAGAAGTCAGAAGGCAGTTTATTAGGTAGAAGATCCCCAGTCTCTGCTTTAGTTTTTTCACCGTATCCTCCAGGTGTTCCCCAAAGGAGAGTTTGTGGTCTAGCCAAACTCCCAAATATTTAAATTTGGAGACGAACTCCAAGTTTTCCCCCAGTAAGGTGGTGATTGGGGGTAAAATACCACTAGTCGGGTAAGGCTGAAAGTTGCCAGGGGAAAGGATCATTGCCTTGGTTTTTTTAGCATTGAGGAGTAGCTTTTTGTTAAGTAGCAGATATTGGAGGATGTCAAAGTCGTGTTGCAGATCTGTACGAGCAGCTTCAGTTGTTGATTGGCTTAGGTATAGTACTGTGTCGTCCGTGAACAGGTGAATACTGGCTTTTTTTATGTTGAGGTCTATGCTGTTAATGTATATGGAGAAGAGTATTGGGACTCAGATTGTATTCCCCGGAGTGTGTTAGGCACCTACGCTCTAAGAAGCTATTCCCTAATTGCCCTCCAAGTTCCAAGGGTCAAAACTCATTTCAGCAAAGCTGCTCTAAGCTTCTCTTTACCCACATTGTGGAACGGTTTACAAAGGAACTTGAAGCTGAGCTGCCCTGTTAGCCTGAATATATTCAAGGCACTCTACAATTGCTACAAGAAAGCACCTTGCAAATGTTTTCCTCACCGCTAGCCCACTAATTCCGCAACTCCCCCTTTCCATCCTGATGCTCACCGTGTTTCTATCCCTGGCTCTCACTCTTTCCCTATTAACTCTTCCTGCTACACCCACCCTTCCCTGTCCACTCCAGCCTGGCAAAAGTCCCACCCCATCCATAGTAGTGTCCCAATTATCTACCCCTCCTCCGTCATTATCATAATAAACAAGCACACAACAGTCATCATCACTTTCTGTGGTTTTAGCTCAATTTTTCCCCCAGTCATCAGTAATATATCCCTCCTCTTCTTTACCTCTCTAACATGCCACCCCATACATGTCCTCTTTCCCCTATATGTGTAGTTGCCGGCTGCCTCACTCAAAAGATCTCTGCTTATAACCCCTGTATGCCTATGGTTGATTGTACATCTGCTGACTTCTTCAGTTGTAAAACAATGCTGTTTTTTTTTATTTATTTCAACCTTGTACTGTACTGTATATACTTTTTCTTCCTTGTATATTATTGCTTTTTGTATACCTGCTTCTGTACTGTACTTTGATGTATTCATGACCAGGTCCACCTTGCAAATGAGCCTTGTTCAATGGTGCCCACCTGGATAAATAAAGATTTTGATTGATTGATTGGTTGATTGAAAGGGGTCCCCCTACTGTTTGCTAGAATTTTGCCTAGTATATTGGTTGACTAGAGACTAACTACAGAGAGCTGCAAGTGACAAATTTCACTGAGCAGGTCTGCTTCTAGAAAGGACAGAAGGTGAGTAAGTAAAAGGATTTTTAGCAGAAGCAAGAAGAAGAGATTGAATTGGGAAATGTTGGTTTATGCAGCAGTGCTGATGGAACCTGGAAAACAGCCAGGGAGCGAGTGGCAAGAAGATGACTGATTTATTGTATAAAAGAGTGTTTTTTCAGAAACAGCTGTATGGAGAGTTGCTGGAGGAAGGAGCAGAAGTAAAAATAGGGAAGAAATATCAGAGAGAGTTGTTTTGGCCTGGGAAGCCAACCATTCAGGTTGGGTTATGACTTTTCCACAAAAGGACAGTGGTGTGGAGGCTTACAGTAATAGGAAAAGCATCCCAGCCTGCCCAGTATGATGGTTAACAAGCCGAATGGAGAAGGGGTCCTGGCAGTGGTTTACAAGGGAAGCCTCTTGAGAAGTACGTCCCACCTTTAAGAACGCAGTAGGCAGAATCGTTTGCTGGGCAGTAAGTAGCATGAAAGAGTGGGGAATCAGAAAGAAATTGTAGTTGTAGGGCAAGAAAAGCAGTGGTGTGGCTTGGTGGGATGGGCACTAGATTGCAGATTGAATACTGTGGATTGGTGTCTGACATCACCGGGGAGCTGCAAGCTTGGTTGCAGCAGTCAGACAGCTAGAAAAGGCAGTGTCTCCCTTGGCATTCAGAGACAGTTGAAGAAACAGAAAGGCAGTGGGAGAAGAAAAGAGAAGACCTCTAGTGCCAGAGATGTGGAGTTTGAGGCAGTTTGTGGTGGACGGTGAGCAGGCCTGGGAAGGAAAGGGGGTGGGAGGGCGGCCACATGGTAGATGCCATTTTACAGGAGATAAAGGATGGGGGATCACAAGATGGCAGCTGGGATGGCTGAAAAGGGATACGGTGGGCTAAGGGGTCTAAAAGCTATGGAGCAAAAAAAAAATTAAATATAACAAAAATATGAAGTAAAAGAAAGGAAATTCCTGAGATGATAGTAGGGGATGTAAGGCAGGTGGACTGCTAATAGAGCGATGGTCCCTAGCCAAGCAAAGCCAATGGAAGAAAAGGTATGATACAGGGGAGTTCCATGGGAATTGGCTATTAAAAAAAAAGAAAAGGGGAAATGCGGGGGTTTAAGCATGCACAGGCTGTGGAATCTTGCAGTTTTGGAACCCAGGCAATGAACGGAAGACGCACAATGCAGGGCAGATACTTAAAAAAATCTATAAAGAGAACAAGGGAAAAGCTCACCATGACAATACAGGCCAAGGATGGCCTTGGGGTCATACAGTTGTTGATGCATTGGCCACGGGGGGAGGGGCAAAGAAAAGGTGAGGTTTCTTCTAACATATGTCATCTTTTAATTATTTCTGTAGGACAGTTATGAGGAAATTACAAGGATGGTCCATAAGAGACACAGGGTGGTGCCCAAAGGAGAGACCATTGGAGCAGGCCATGGCAATGATGGAGGAGGTGAAGGCCATGTTGGAAGAGGCAAAGAAAAAAGAATGGCCAAAATCCAAGGGTGGAAAGAGAAAAGCACCCAGCTGGTACAAAGAGAGCCCCAAAAAGAAGACACCGGAGAAGCCAGTGGAAAAGGGAGTGGAGCCTAAGAGTAAGGAGGCTCCCATTGATTTGACAATAGAAGGCAGTGTGTGGGATTACAAAGAATAAATTTTGGAAAATGTAGGGGTGGTGGGCCTGGGGGAACTTCAGAAGCTGCTCCAGGATTTTTGGAAGAGGGAGGAAGGGGCCAGGAACAAAGGTGTGTGGCAAAGGATAGGAAAGTAGGGGATCTCAAACAGGGCAGACAAAAATAGCCTGGGGGTAACAATAGGTGATCATGTCCTATTGACCTTATAAGAAAAGATCTGGAAAGGGGAATACATGGACATGTTTGCCCTAATAGGCAAGAATGCATTCAAGAAATACAAAGAGAAAGAGAGGATAGGAAAGATGGAGATGGCAGTGTATTTGGCCCTCCTGGGGAAGACTCAGGAGGACAAAAACTGGATAGGGAAAGGCATAGATACCTGGATTACAAGCTTTACTTATAATAGCACCACAGTGCTACAAGAACAGCCAGCACTGGCCACCCCATTGCTAGACAATTCCCTGATTGTGCAGAATGCATACAAGCTGAAGGGTGGTAATCAGTGGCTACACTACTATGAGAAGTTCTGACAGTGGATGGCATCCCATGGCAATGTCTGTTGGGATGCAAGGCATCCTGATATCTGGTTCTAAACCATGATGGACCAGATGGGGGGGCATGGGCAGGTTTAAGGCAGGAAGGGACTGCAGAGATGGTGAGAAGTTTCCCCAAAATGTGTGAGAAATTAGGGGTCCCTTTGGCAGGAGGGAAATGGAGGAGCAGAGCTGCAACCTTGAATATCTGGGGATAGAGGAGGATACTGAACAGAGAATATTTTAGTTACCAGAGGGAAGGTGCAGAGATTGAAGGAACTGTTGGAAAAGGTACAAGGAAATAGGAGGGTCCCATTGGTTGTAGTCAAGCAGCTGTTGGGGCATTTAAACTTCATGTGCCAGGTAGTAACTCCAGAAAAGGCTTCTACAAGGTGACTGGTGATGGCCTCGCAAGGGGTCAGGGGGCTGCACCACTGGGTAGATATATCGAGAGGGATAAGGGAGGATTTGACGATATGGCAGATATCCTGTGGGACTATAATAGGACAACATTTTGGCAGGAGGATTGGCTGTTTAAAACAGATTTTGAGCTGTACACTGATGCAGCTGGGGGCTTTGGGATGGGGCCATATTTTAAGCGGTGGTGGATCTTGGAGCCATGGTCAGAAAAATGGAAAACAGCATGGGTCACTTGGGTTATTGCCTTGCCAGAGACTTTCCTCATTTGAGTGGCAACATTCGTATGGGGGAGGAGTTGAGGAACCAGAAAATAATATTATGGTGTGATAATAAGGCAGTGGTGGAGGTGTTGAATAGGCAGTGTTCACTGCTGGGAGAAACAAGTATTCTGAAGCAGCTAGTTCTGCAAAGAACTGAGGCTGAATTTGTCTTTAAAGTCAAGGCACATAGAAGGGGGTTGGAATGTCATAGCTGATAGCTTCTCCCATCTTCAGTTGTACAGGTTCTGGGGCCTCACACCATGGGCTGAAAGGGCATGAACCAATGGTGCCAAGGCAAGTATGGGAGATTGGTTTGATGGTGCACAACTACTATTCCAGAGCTCTTGGCTGGAGAAGACACTGAGGACCTATGAAGATTCTTGGTAGGTTTTCCAGGCATTCAGAGAGCAGGCCAGGATGGAGGTAAGTGGTCCAGTCATGGAAGGGCAGGTGAAGGGTTTTGTGGTACAAAAGTGGAGAGAGGGAGTAACATATGCCATAATGGGGATTCACCTGGCTGCAGTAGGTCTGGTATACAGCCTGCGGGGGTAGGAGCACTATGTAAGGTACCAGTGATTAGGAGGATGTTGCAAGCATGGCAGAGTTTGCAGGGGAAACACCAAGATACTGGGCAGTTGATGTCGGAGTGACTCCTGGGAAGGTTGATTGGGGTTCTAGGAAACATCTGTCATTGGGGTCCTGATGGGGTTTATAATGTGATGCAGACCCAGGCTCCCTCTTTTGTTGAGAATTTGACTGGTCGCATTCTCAGCACTTCAGTGCAACAGTTTGGAGTTAGGAACACCTCATAGATAAGGTGCAGGCCTGCAGGCCTACATTGGGCCTCTGAGCCATATGGAGTCCTGGGCATGGCCTGTTATTTATCTTTACACTGAGAGATTTAGTGGTTCACCAGCTCCTGCTGTCTGCTTTAAATTATGAGTTTTAATGTTATTATTCAGATTAAACAGTTAGGTGAATCCAGGTGAGGATGACAGTTTTCACCATGTGATAAGAGAGTCAGTTCGAGAGGAGTGTGCCTGGGAGATGCCACTGGATATGTTTTGATGGTTGTTTTTGCTGGGGGGGTGAGATTTTCAGGATAGGCTTGCTACATTCAGTAGGGGAATCCTGATAGTGAGACTAGTCTGCTCGAGACACCATCAGTGCATTGTTGGGGTGTGTGGTGATGAACTGCTGGTGTCAGGTTTGCTTAAGGAGGTTGGTTTTCCACTGAAGGGAGGGTTGTGAGCTATTTATGGCAGGACTTGGCCCCTTTTGGTGGGCACGTTTGTTCCGAGATGGGGGTTTGCCTCTGTCAGGAGGTCTAAACCTCACTCTGAGGTTCTTGGCAATAATCATCATCATCATCATCATCAAGCTTTTTCTATATAAGGCGCCCTTCAGATGCTCAGGGCGCCTTTACATTATAACATTAAAAACTCACCACATACCATAAAACGCATATAAAAACATACTAAAACACATCTGCATAAATTCAAAATTCATTACATTTCTGAGAAGGCCTGGTTAAATAGATACATCTTTAGACAATTTTTAAAACCCTCTATGGTCCGGCTTTCTTGTATCTGGTGAGGCAGAGAATTCCACAGGGTAGGAGACATAAAGGCGAAAGATCTTCCTCCCGATATTTTAAGGGATACCCTGGGAATTTCTAGCAATCCTTCATCAGAGGATTGGAGCAAGCAGGAGGGACAGTAAGGACACAGGAGCTCTTTCAGGTGGTGGGGACCCTGCTTGTGTTGGGCCTTATAGTTCAGCAATGCGACCTTGAAGGTAATCCACCACTGTACTGGCAACCAGTGCAGATCACGCAGCACAGGTGTAATATGACTGGATCTAGAAGCTCCAGTCAACAACCTGGCCATCGCGTTCTGCACTAGTTGCAAGCGTGGATATCCACACCTGGTAGCCCTTGGTAGAGGGTGTTGCAATAATCAAGACGACTTGTGACAAGGCATGGACCAAGGTCAGAAGATCTTCGGGCAGAACCAGATGCTTCACCCAGGCTATGTTCCTAAGATGGTAATAGGAAGATTTGACTACAGCCAAAACCTGTGCCCTCAGGGTCAGGCCTTCATCAAAAACAATGCCCAGGTTTCGCACCTGGCTAGAGGCAATAAGCGGGATCCCACCAAGATTTAATCCTGATGGTTTTCCCATCCATGTCCCTATCATCCTATGACCAGGGTCCACAACCAATGCTTCAGTTTTTTCTGAGTTCAACCAAAGCCAACTAGCACTCATCCAGTTCTGAATCTCCAGTAGTCAGTTATTAAACACTGTAATGGAATCTAATTCCTGGTCGGGTACAAAGGACATGTACAGATGAGAATTATCAGTATAGCAATGAAAGCTCAAACTGTACCACCTTATAATGTCCCCTAATGGGCATGCAAAGAATCACAGACATTGCATAAGAGTAATAAAGCTTGTTTATTACTACCAAAAGGAAAATCACAGTTGCCCTAAGCAGTTGAACTGGGAGTCAATGCTAAGAGTTCCCTATACCTCAAGGAATCTCTATGTCTCTTGGGGGTCTCCGAAGTGGAAGATGTAATGTTTTCTATTATATAACTAAGATAATTACCATGGTTACTGTAAGATAGAAACATTTCTAGTTACAGAGATGAGCCCTATTGGCTAAATTAGAGGTGGCTCCTCAGTCCAAGATAACATTATACAATTTTGTTATAGTCATCACTTTGTAAAAACAAAGAGGTACAGTTTGTGCATAGACATGTAGTAATACAAATCATCAGATGATGGCAATGCTGACTCATATATCATAATCATCACAAGGACACAGATGTCCTAATGTCTTGAAAGCAAGAAATACATGTATATACTAGAAAGTAAAGTATATAGCAATTATGTGCATGCATATCCTGACATCTACTCTTGTATGGTAGATGCCCTTAGCCCTACATGTTAGTATAACATATACCTAAATGCTAGCTGTCTGTGGTGTACCTCTGGGGGTAACAGTTAGGGTGCAGAGACCTTGTGTAACATTCCCCCCTTGTTGCCTCAGAAGGGGCAACACAAGCAAGAGTAAGGAAGTGGAGAGGAAGCAGAGGCCATTTACAGACCCGATGCACGAGCCTTGTAAAGGAACTCCAGCTGCTCATGGTGATGGTGTAATGTGCACCGTAGGCAGCAAAGCATAATAATAAGAAAAAATATCAAAAATGCTTGAATAACAAAACCTTTAAAGATAATCTGTAACCAAGTGTTAGTAAGTGCACTATTCATATCACCATCATGGATAAGGTCATAAACAGCTTCATTAGCTTTGGATATATTATTGCCGATGTGGATAAGGTGGGTGTCTTTCCTGTCTAAAAGTGATTTTAATGTCAAAGTTAAAGGATCAATGTGTACATTAAAATAGGGTAAATACTCTGAAAGTGTAAGCAGATAATCAGGGTTACCATCAATGATATCGGGGTCCATAATAGGGACGGGGTAATAACTGTGTGCCCAATAACAGTTGTTTAGTGCAGTGTGAAGCAAAAGTTGGAATCATTAATGTAACATGTCTTCTTGCCGTACGTGTACTGTCTGAAATGTATAACCACACAAAATTCACCGTCTGAGTTATATTGCATTTTTACAGTAGGCAGTCTCCATTTTTGTAACTGAACTGGGCAAGTATAAGTCTGTTTGGAAATCCATGTTAACAGGCGGTGAACCTTCTTCCAATAAGACTGGTACAACTGGAATTCATCTGGAGCAGATGTTGAGTCCTGGTATTCTGTGCTATTGGTGATGATGTCATCATCCATGGAAAAGGACCAATTGATACTGTCTAGGGAATATCCACATACAGGTTTAATAACATAAAATACGTCACATCAACACAAATAAATATACCCTTTCTTTGCACAACAGTCCATGTGCGGTGAGACCCACGCATCCAGAAGATGATGAAAAACCAGTAGAGGAGGCAAGTCAAGGTGTTTTCTGTAGATGTCTTCATCAAGGTGCCCAATGGCGTGAACAGATGCTAGTTTATCAAATATAGCTGTATTAGGCTCAAAACATGGCAAAGAAACAGTAAAAGACACAAGCATAATATCCTTAATAGAACATTTCTTAGAAGGGAAACAAGGACCAGTATTAGGGTGCCTGGTCACAAAACCTAGATTCCTAGCAGTAGAAATAGGAATTGTAAAAGACTGTAACATACACATGGCAAAACAGTTAGGGGATTTGCAATGAGGACAGTACCATTTAGAGATGCATTTGTCATGTATGATATCAGGGATCCTTCTGGATTTTAGATCACAGAACAGATTATTGATGGTAGTGATAAAATATGAGCCATAGGCAGAGCATAATATTTCATGGGCAACGTATTGCTTATCTGCTTCCTTATTGTTTTGTGCAACAAGGGCATTCATCTTATCTTTAGAATCTGTAAATGCCTGAGCAATATTGAGCGTATTGCAAACAGTGTATCTTTCTTCCTGACTTAGGCCATCCACACCACGCAATAATGGAGGTATGATGTCATTGATCATACCAGTTTCAAACTTCTGTGAATGTGCTTTGATAATGGTAATATCTGCTTTATTCCAGATAGACATTGCAGAACCAAAGACACCAGTGAGGGTGCTGTACCTGTGGCACCAGTGACATCAGATGTGTCATGTGTATTTCTCTTATGACTTTGGTCATCAGTATTAGGTTTTCTCCTAAAATTGCCTCTATGCTCGGTGGTATGTACCATGGCAACAGAGTCTTGGTTACGAATCTGAAAAGCTGCAAAACTATCAAGTAACAAAGTACTATAAAACAGTGATGTATTAGTAGTGTGACATATTTTATTTATTTATTTATTAGATCATCAGTTCACAGACCTTTAAGTCAAAGACTCACTTACAAAGGCACCTCGTCAAGAGAGCAATACATCACAGCAAACAAAACAGTGCAGTACATAACGCTTAGATTAAAAAAAATTCAGTGTTCCAGGAATTCACTGTTGGTACAAGCTTGGCAATAGGTAGATCACAGGAGTCATAATATAGGTACATGAGTACCATGTCAGGTAGCAACCAGAGATATTTTATTACATTAGTTAGCAGATGTTGCCTGAGACCCCAGGCATATACAGCAAAAGTAGACAGGGCAAACCCAGCCTAGGGGTGAGGGTAAGTGGTAGGTGGGGGATTATGTGCAGTTGCAGCAATGAGTGCTTGTCTGATGGCTTCTGAGGGAGATGTTAAAAGGACCAAGCTTAGCGGAGTCAGCCATGCTGGCTGGGAGGGAATTGAACCAGGAGGGAGCCCGAGAGCAAAAGGATCTCTGGGCCATAGAGGTCCTTACCCTGGGGACAATAAAGGAGGTTTTGACAGTGCTGCAGGTGGAGACTGAGGGGGAGGCACACTGCAGAGAGGTGGTGACCCTAGGGGGAGAGAGCCCTAGCAGAGTCTTTTTTACAAGAAGGCAGGTTTGGAAGTGGAATCTTTCTTCAAGGTTGAGCAAACTGGTGATGGAGTACAGCAGGCATGTATGGGTGCACCTAGAGGCAGTATAGCACAGTGGTTTAAGGCTCTGAGCTGCAAATCTGGTGGCATCCAGCTAACCAGACCTGGGTTTGAATCCCACAGCTTCCACTTGTATACTGTGTGACCCTGAGCAAGTCACTTAACTTCCCTGTGCTTCCAGGTTGCACCTGTAAAAAAGCTTTCAGCTTAGTGTGTCTCACCTGGTTAAATAACTAAATAAAAAAAAATAAAAAAAAAGGAAAATCCAACATTAGCAAGTTCATACTGTTCCACCCAATTGGGTGAGGAAAAGTAATTATACTCCTTTATACAGTTTCAACTAGTTTGCATTAACCATTTGTCAGTCAGTTTGTTATTTTGCATGAGTCTAACCTGATAGACTACTGGACTGAGCTTGTTAACATTTGGGAAGGGTCCTTCCCACTTATTGGAGAAGGAATGTATGAGATGTGCAAATCTGAGAACCATTACCTGATCTCCATCTTGCCAATCCACTTCTTGTGCATGTTTGCCAAACTGAATTTTGGACTGTTGCTGGGCCTTGCCCATGTAGTTTGCAGTATACAAATGAGTGTGTATGAGGTCTTGTCTGAGATTTTCCACATATTGGTCGACAGAGTCATGGTCTGCGGTGGGGGTGTGTAGGTCAAATGACAGGTGTTTGGATAATCTCATATTTTTACCAGTCATCACCTCAAAGGGTGTCAACTGGGTGGTGGCTGAGGGTGTGCCCCTGATTGCTAAAAGGAGTAATGGCAATAGGGAATCCCAATCCTTGGGATTATCCTCAATGAATTTGGAAAGCATTTGCTTAATCCACCTGTTGGCCCTCTCTACTTGACCTGATGACTGTGAATGGTAGGGTATGTGGAATTTCTGATGAACTCCAAGGAGTTCAAGTGCTTCTTTCATCAACTCACCTGTAAAATTGGTTCTTTTGTCGGAGTCTACCTTGAGAGGTAGTCCCCACCTAGAGAAAATCTGTTCCACCAGGATTCTGGCAGTGGTTTTAGCAGTACATGTTTCAGTGGGGAAAGCTTCAACCCACTTAGAGAAAATATCAGTTACCACAAGAGCGTATTTGTTTTTTCTACTAGTATTGGTCAAGGGACCAATAACATCAATCTGTATGGCATGCCAAGGGCCTGAATGTTGTTGTGGTAGTAGTTTGCATTTATTTTGGTCAGGCTGGGGTTATTTTGTGCACAAACAAGGCAGTTGTCTATGTATTGTTTGACATCCTTGGTTATACCAGGCCACCATGCTGTGGTCTTGAGTCTCTGGAGTATATTTTTTCACTCCCTGGTGTTCACCAGTGGGGGTATCATTCACTTAGTGCAGAAATTCAGACCTGAGGTGATGAGTGATCACCTACAATTTAGCAGGGGTGTCATTTGGTTGGTACCAGATGAGCTTGTCGTCTTGGGACAGGTGTAACTTACCTTCATGCCTTCAGTAGGAGTTATGGGCAGGTAGCTTCTTCTCAGTACCTTTGTCTGGGAATCTGAACACATCTTTGAGTTCAGGGTCAGCATACTGGGCTTCTGACAAGTCTGGGGGGAGAAGGGTTCTGGTTTCTTCCTGACTGCTGCAATATGCACAGCCACTCTGGCTTCTGGATGGTCCTTCATCCAGGTGCCCCCTCCTCAGGCCCCCCTCCTTGGCAAGGGTGTTAGCAGTGTCATTGAAGGCGTGATAGGGATCACATATAGACTGGGCCTTAACCTTGTGTACATAGAGTTTGTGTGCAAATTTCCGTGCCAATGAATGAATGTATATCACCAGTTCCTTGTGTTTCACCAGGGTGCCATTCGAAGAAATAAAGTTCTTCTGCCAAAAAGGGAGAAATTCTGTAAGGGAACAACAAACCCAGTTAGAGTCTGTGAAGATGATGGCATTCTCAGTTCCATGCTGGATGAACTCTAGGGCACAGGCCACCACTGACATCTCTGCATAATGTGGTGATGCCACACTGCAATGTTCAGAAATCTTAACAGTGCTACCAAAAGGGTAAATTACTAATATGCCCATTCCTGCTATCTGTTCTCCATGATAATAGGAAGCTGATCCATCTGTGAATACACAACACAATGAGGTGTTCTCAAGTAGTTGTGGTGTAGCAGGAAGGAAATGACCTGGATCTGGTAAAGCAGGTGGCTGCAGCATACAGTCATGGGGTTCTCCGTGGAAAAGGAGACCATGTGCCAGCATGGATGGCATTTTGGTTGGGTGGACTTTAATATCTCTGTCCTGGAGAAGGAGGGACCAGTGTGCCAGTCTGGTATTAGAGTCTGACCCATCTTTCACTCTATTCGATAGCAAAAAGGTTGTTGGGGTGTGGTTTGAGTTAATAATTGAGGGGGTACCCAATGATGTACAAAAAGTGCTTGACAGCCCAGAAGGTGGCCAGAAGGTTTCTTTCACAAAGGCTGTACTTCTGTTCCACTGGGGTCAACAGCTGCGATGCATATGCAATGGGTCTCAGGGTGCCATGGACCTTCTGGGCCAGCACTGCAGAGATAGCAATATCAGAGGTGGCACATTCCAGATGGAATGGCAAAGCTGGATTGGGGATAACCAAAGCTGGAGCTGAGGCCAAGGCCTGTTTCAGTGTCATCACAGCTTGGGTGTGAATGGGGCCCCAAGTCCAGGGGACATTCTTTTTCAGCAGTTCACACAGAGGGGTGGCCTTCTGAGCAAAATCACAAATAAAATCTGTAGAATAATTCACCATACCTAGAACTCTCCTAAGGGTGGCCACACTGGTGGGTAGTGGACGATCTTGCAATCCCTGTATCTTCTTCCAGGTAGGGCTTCAGCCTTGATCTGTTATCCTCAGGCCCAGAGAGAGAGTACCTCTTTCTGACGTAGTTGTGTCTTTGCTGGGTTACATTTGATGCCTGCCCTCTGGATGAGGGTCAGTAGTTCGTCTAAGAGATCCAGATGTTGTTCCTGTGTGGCTGTGGACAACAGGTCATCCACATACTGCAAGAAACAGTGGGGTGTAGAGAAACCCTCAAGGGCATCCATCCTGTGCAGATGGAACAGGGAGGGGCCATTGTGGAACCCCTGTGGTAAGCAGGTCCATGTGTACTACCTGCCCTCAAAGATGAAGGCAAACTTATATTGATTTTTAGGGGGCCAATAGCAATGACCAGAAACCATTGGAGATGTCCAGGGCACTAAACCATTGCTGGTCAGGGGTCAGTAGTCATAGCACATCTGGCACTGATGCCACATTTGGGGCACAACTGGGGGTGACCTGGTTCAGTCTGCTGTAGTCAATAGTAAGTCTCCAGGCGCCCATGGGTTTTTTCACAGGCCACACTGGAGAATTTGCAGTGGAAACACATGTCCTGATTACACCTTGCTTGAGGAGTGATTTAATTGTTTCCCTAAGAGACAGCAAGACCTCAGGTGGAAAGGGGTATTTCCGTTGCCTCTCGTGGGCTGGGCCTGTCACTTTGATGACAGTGTGCATCCTGCCACAATCATGCTTGTTGGTGGCAAATGCCTCCAGATGCTTTTTTAGGATGGGGAGGAGCTTTGGGAAGAGCTCATGGTTCTTAAACAAATCTTTGACGTCATACTCTTTATTGTTTGTGGATATTGTTGCAACCATGTGTGATTCAGGGATCATGATGGTGTGATATTGTCCCTGAATTTGTATCAGTAACATGTTGGCTAGGTTCACCACACAGTCGTGTGGTGCCAAAAAGTCAATTCCAATTATACTAGAGTGATCATGCAATACCATCAGCTGAAAGGTGTAATATGCCTTCAGATGTCCCAGTGTCACCGGTAGTGGTAGGGAGTGGTATGCAGGTATCCAAGTTCTGTCAACCCCAGACATGTTGGTCCTCCATCCGGTAGACCAAGGTGATGTGTTGGGGTTGTCATCCTGTAGTACAGACACAGCCAAGCCTGTATCCAGCAGTACTGTCAGTAGGCAGCCCCCAACCTCAGCCTCTGTGCAGAGCCTTCCATTTGTGTCCAAGACCAGCTTGTCTACAATACAGACCGGGACCTGTAATTGTCAATCTGTATCAGTGGCAGCATGAGGGAGCTCTTGGAAGAGAGTTTGGGCCTAGCTCCTATGAACCATCTCACCATGCTGTACTGATGCTATATAGGGAGCCGCTTCCGGGTTCAGGCCTATAGGGGCCTGAGAACCTGGACTTCCCATATCTCTGCAGCCTCTGAAGGCCTGCTCTCTGGGTTGTATTGCAGCAAGGGCCTGTACTGGAACAATGTCCACTACAGAGTGCACTTTCCCAAAGAGATCTTGGAGATTCCGGCTCATTGGCTATTTTCCTATATGAAGGGCCTGGTCTCTGTTGTTTACCATTATTGTTCTTGCGGTGTCTCTTATTCTTATGGTAGTTCCAGTTCCCACCCCACAACTGTTGTTGCTGTTGTTGGGCCTGCTGGTTTTCACTTGCAAGTGGCTTGTGCATGTTGATACAGAAAATGTTGGAGACGGAACGTACAAACTCTGTATGGGATGCTTCAAATTATTGAAAAGCCACAGCTGTTGAGGTCAAGTAGTCAAACTAATGGAGTTCAGCCTGGAATGAAAACAACAATGTGCCCATTTTTCCAGTTCAAATACTTTATTGACTGGCAGCATGCCCTTACACTATCAAAACAAACAATATTAAAATATTCCATGTATGTAAACCATTCACATATATAAAAAGATAAAAACAATTAAAAACATATTTATTTATTGAAAAGAGTTTCACCAGGAAAGACAACAATGAGCCAAAGGTTCATTTCAAGATGCATCCTGGAGGAAAGGGGTAGAGGAGTACAATAAGTAAGATAACACAATATAGTATACAGAATATATACAATGAGAGAGAACACAAGCTCATCAGTATAATTAATCACAATGTCAAGGAAACAATAGAGGCGGTGTGCCACACAATGCAGAAATAGAAACCAGATTACCGGGAAGGAAAGGAAATGATAGGGGTGAAGAAGGTTTAGAGAAGATTAAACCAGTAGTAACAGCAAGGATGACAAGCAGAGGAGGGATACATAGTATAATAATAAAAAGTTACTGCGAGGACAGGGAGAAGAGAGGGAGGGGAGGAGGACTAGTAGATTAAAAACAAAGTTTTGGATAAAGTGGGGAGTAGGCAGAGAGGATTGTAACAGAAAAAAGGGAAGAAAGAAAGAAAGAAAGGAGAAGAAAAAGCTAATGGCATTGGCAGGAGGGGCGGTGTGGATTTGGAGGCGAGAGGAGAGGGAGCGCTTGGAGGGAACAGAATGGATAGGTACTGGAAAGGAGTTCAAGAGATTAGGAAGGTGATATGAAAAACCACACTGACCATATGAAGGGTTTATTCCTATGGATTCTAAATACAAAAGAAAAATAATTAGCAATTTTTTCACAATAACTGCATCATTAACAGTCACGAGGAGAAGTAGAGGATCTTCAGGAGTTTCACTCAAGTTAGAAAATAGATACTGAGGACCCTGGTATTATGAGGTTTTGCATACCAGAGGCAGTGAAACATCACATGCTCCAGATTTTGCTCCCCCCAGTGTACAAGAGCAGGAGATTTCAGAGGCCTTCAGAGCATGTGCAAATCTGGCAACTTTAATGTTACTTGGGAAAAGCTAAAATTTATATACTAAAAAGATGACCCTTTGTTTGGGTTCCACAATATAATCTAAGTAGGGCTTGTAGCCAAACCAGTTCTGATTAGATGGGTACCAGGGAGAAAATCTGGAATGAGCTATCAAATTTAAATTGAGTGCCTGGTTAATGTTTCTAATTTTATTCTTGATGTGCCTTTTGTATTTCAAGCTAATGGTAATGCCATTCTTATAGTAATTATAGAGATATTGTAATATGCATTGTTCCAGTAAATTATGAAGGCTGGGTAACCAAGAAGACTTTTGAAGATCTAACAGTGCACACATTTCTTTTTCTTCTAGACACATCCTTATTAAATTATCAAGTCAAGTCAAAGTTTATTGGCAGGAGATACTCCATTGAGCAAGCTCATTTACAAGGAGGTCCTGAGCGATTAAGAAGGCTCAAAACATAATCAACAATTATACATTCAGAAGGGAGGGTAACAACAATAAGGTAAACAAGTGAGTAACAATGAGTAACAATAATGATAACAATAAGCTTCACAAGGATATGTACAGTAAATACCTATATACACAAGTGCATGCCATAGTGTGCTAAGCAGTGGTTTAAAGAAAAGTAAAGCATAAGAAAGGTGAGAACATGAGGTAAACATAAGGAGCATAGTGATACATATTGGACAGATCTGGTAGGAGAAAAAGTACCAGTAGGGATTTTTCGAGGAGGAGGATGGGGTGAGGTGGATGGGGTGAGTCAGGGGAGAGGGTGGTAGCAAATGAGGGGAGGAGGTAGAACTTGGTGGGGCAGGAGGTGCAGAGGAGAACAGGGAAGTGGGGGGAACTTAGAGGGGAAGGATGTTGAGGGTGAAGGAGCAGGGTAGGGGGAGAAAAGGTAATGGCAGAGGAGGGATTGAGAGGGTGGGAAAAGGGGCAGAAGGTACTGGGGAGAGCAGAGAAGTAGGGGAGTGGGGGAGGGATGGAATGCTTGGGAGGGGTGAGGAAGTATAAGAAGGTAAACTGGGGAGGAGAGGGTGAAAGTGAGAAGGGGTTGCAGGGAAAGACATTACAGTGAGGGGGAAGGTGATAAAGGAGGCAGAGATAAGAAAGGGTAGAAAAAGGTAGGATTGGGTGGGAGAGAAGAGGGCTCAGCGGCATAAACAGGAGACACCAATTTTGTTGGTGACTAGTGCTTTGAAATTGTGTAGGGGTATGAGATTTTGGAGTTTGAGACAGGATTGTGCTTTATTCCAAGCAGCCAGAAGGGCATGAATTATGGCCATATTGCCGAGCTGTGTATGGGAGTAGGGTACTTCTAACATAATGTAATTATTTCTCCATAGCAAGTATAAGCTGGCAGTTTGGTGGAAGAGAGTTGAGATGTATAGGGGGAACTTAGACAGAAGGGCTTTATATAGCCAGATGAGGGAATGGATGAGGCACCTACTCAATAGGGAGGACCAGCCTACTTGGGTATAGAGCTCACAATGATGCGTACAATGGTGTGGGTTGGAAATCAAATTAAATGAATAGCTTTGTGATAGAGTGTATCCAGTTGTCAAAGTAGGGAGTATGAGCATCGGCTATAGACAATGTCAACATTGTTGAGGAGTGGCATAAAGGTTGTCTGGGCCAGCCATAGCATAGTCTGACATCAGCCGTGAATAGTGATTTTTTTCTACAGAAGAAACCAATGCGTTCTTGCAGTTTTTGTGTGAGGGAAGTAACGTGGGCGGCGAAAGTTAGGTGTTGGTTGAGGACACAGCCCAAGTACTGTATTTGAAGTTGTTGACTACCTCAAGGTCATCGCCTTGGAGAGTTCTAATAGGGGGCAGGGATGATAGGGCATTCATAGTGAAAGCGATCTGGTTGGAATAGAAGTACATGTCTTTTGTTCCCAAAATATATGTTCCCCAAAATTGTCTGAGTTACCCCTGGTACATTTGATTCAGTAGCCTATTAAAATAGTCTGTTAGGGTCTGAAAACTATCAAGGCCCAATTTAGCTCTGACATACGCAGTAGGAATGGACTTATTTCACCTCAAGGAAGATTTCAACAGTTGAATAGGGATCTTCTCTAACTCATTTAACATGTAAGGGGCCCAATCTCTTAAGCAAAAAGCAATTATGGATTGAGTTTAGAGCAAATCACCTGAATATGGGTCACAATACTAAAGCTTCTATACTTGGAGTAGAACTTTTTAAGACCAAGACATACTTTTTTTTTGCTTTTGAAGAAGCATCAAGGTGGTGTGAGTGCTATAGGCTGCTAGCAGTGAACTTTAGCCCAAGGTAGGTACAGTGGCTGACCGTATTGAAAGTTAAACTCCCAATGTACCTGAAGCTCTAATGTTTGACCTGCTGTTCCAAAAAATGACTACCTGGCTTTTGGTTGGATTAACAGTGAGAGAGAGAGACAGAGAGAGACTTTGGGTTTCTGAAGCCAGGAGACTTTATTTTTCTCAATCTGTTTGAGACAGTGAAATGGGTCAATTTGCTTTTTGTCATTTTGGGCCAAAAATCTGGAATTGCTTAACAAATGTTTTAAGGCAAGCTTGTGGCCCAAAATTATTAACATCCCATATGATTACCTTTTAAACTGAAAAACATGTTTGAAGATATTTGGGGGAGAACTATGTTTGACATAAGGTTTACTAAGCTGTGATTTTGTCATGCTTTACAGATATACAGGATGCTAATGTATCTCTGTCCATTTAATTTAGGCATGCTGTGCTTGTTAGTGATATTTTATTTTAATGTACATTTTATAATACGTGGCATGATGTATGTTCCTATGCATTTATATACTTCACTATGAAGTCTGGGTCATCTCTGCAAATGAGATCATTATGTTCCAGTGAGCTCACATGGTTAACAGAAATAAACAAATGTCCCCATTCTACCAAATGTTACATCGTACATGATATAGCACTGTACCTCACTTAGCATCATCAAAAGTTAATTTGGCTTTCCTCAACAGCTTCAGACTCCAATGTGTTCTTGATGCAAACTGCCCCTACAAAACTTTTAATTACTTATTTTTTTATTGTTTTTTTCTGTTCCTTTATGCCTTACTATGCCCTTGAGTAAGTGGTTATTTTAGCATAAGCAACAACCTATCAAGTCTTATTTCATACTAAAGATATTGCTGTGCCTGTAATTAATTATTCTGAGGGCATTAGTGCAATGCAAACATTATAGTACAAATATTTTGTATGCATAATCAGTCTAATACTGATCACATCTGTCCATTTCATTCCTAGATGTACTTGTTAGAGCATTTCATTAACATGTGCTCTGTAACACTATCATGCATTAGGTGAACTGCCACAACAAAGAGGAAGTAGAAGGATATTTTTAAAGATATAATCTTAACATTGAAACCACTTGTCACCAATCAATCAATCAATCAAAATCTTTATTTATCCAGGTGGGCACCATTGAGCAAGGCTCATTTGCAAGGTGGACCTGGTCATGAATACATCAAAGTACAGTACAGAAGCAGATATACAAAAAGCAATAATACAAAAGGAAGAAAAAGTATATATAGTGGGCTGGATATTCAAACTGCGCCCAAAAAGTGCGCAACAGCAGGAGCAAGCACAAGTCAATTGCGCATATGCGCAACAGACGCGATATTCAAACATGGAGCAAGACAAACTGCGCAAGCAGCCAACGTCTGAATATCGCACAAACTGCGCCATAGCACAACCAGGAAGGGGAAGCTGAGCAGAAATGATGCGCCATAGCGCAACAAGGCTAGCCCAGCTGAGCAGTCCAGAGATGCCTTAGCGCAAGCAGAGCCCCTTCCCCAGCAGAGCAATGGAACTGCACAACCAGGGAGGCAGGCTGGGGCCCACCACCAGCCATGCCACACATGGGCACAGGAACACACTGCAGAACCAACAATACACCCGCACACCCCAAGCACAGCATCACTGGGGGAGGGATGGATGATCCACTGGCATATGGGGACAAGCCAACAAAGCACAGCAGGGCCATGATGCCCCAGCACAACCACTGGCAGGCTGAGACTGCCACACACAGGGGGTCGACAACCACAGTGCACATCAGCCCCCCCTTCTGCACAGCACACCCTGCACCATGACCCCAAGACACCACCCATGTGCAGTGACTGTCACTGCAGTAAACACCATGCATCCCCCCAGGCACACTGCAACCTTGTGTAGCACAGAACCATACAAGCCAGACCCACCCTGGGCACCCAGCAGTGGGCGGCAGCAGATGGCAAGACCAACTGAAAGTCACTCCCACACCAGAGACACCTCCCCATGCACACACACACATGCACACACACATAACCAGGACCATACCACCCCAGATGGCATGCACACCACTGCAACTGAGCAACCATAGCCAGCTGCAAATCAGAGACCACCACAGTATTCATAACAAAATATATATATATTGGAAAAAGATATGTACAACACCAAGACCAATAACACAACTATATACAGATATGTACAAGACAAGGGGTGGGGTACAAGGTAGGGGTGGGTAGAGGGTAGGGGTGAACAACTGGGAGAGGGAAGGCAGGGGTGGGAGGGATGGAGTGAAGGGGAAGCACATTCAGCGCCCGGCAGGCTGGTCTCCTGCTGCCTGTTGCTGTTTCGCCTCCTCCGCGGCGCTTGACCCCATGGCGCTGCAGTCCCTGAGGAGGTCATGTGTCGCGACTGACATCCTTGTCAGCCGCTGGAGGGCACGGTCCATCCAGCGTAGGATGCTGAGACCTAGGAAAAGGGAACACAGTCAATGGCTGTGACTGTCCACAACCCTGAACACCACCCATCCTGCAAGGCATATAGCCTAGTGCCCGGCACCTGTGATGGTATGCACATGACACGCCCAACCAGGCAGCACCAGCTATGTGCACCACTGCACACACACACACTGCCCATGTCCATCACAGCACAAACAAGGCTGTGAAGTGATGTGGCAATGTGGTGGGATGCCAGTTCCACAGCCATGTGCCCAGTGCATGCATGGACCACGAGTGACGCACACACAGATGTGCAGTGACACTGGACAGTGATGACTGTCACCTGTGTCATGCATGGTTGTGTTGTCCATGGCTGGTGGTCATGCCCACCCCCTCCAGCATGCAATAGCATCCATGATGTAATGATACTCACACTCATCAAGCAGCTGTGGCTGCTGCTGCTGCTGCTGCCACCACTGTGGCCCACCCATCACGCCTCCTCCAGCTGCCACCTGGGCCCCGCCACGGCCCTCCTCAGCCTGGGCCTGCATCCTCTCCACCAGGCCTGTGGGTGACAAATGTTGAGAAAAACATCAGTGTGACCCCAAAGCAGACTGCCCCCTGCCCCAGTGAGTGTGCCTGCCCACACAGCCAGACCCATGCATCTCACACCTGCACACACTGACACAGCCAACCATGGCAGAGCCATCCCCATGCACCGCCACCAAAACACAGTCACACCCCTACGGAGAATTCGGGTGCATAGATGGTACACCCACCTGGCCTAGGCACAACGCCCCTCCTGGCACGTGACCTGAGGCATTGCAGCACGTCCGGCCCCCTCCTGTGGAGGTCACTATATCTGTGCCTGCACTGCTCTGCAGACCAGCACCGCCCTGTGACCCTCACCAGGTCAGTGGCCACCTGCAGCCACACATGGGTGCGGGCCATGGTGAGGGGCTGATCACCAAACAGTGCCCCAAAGTGGGGCTCAACCAGGGCCACCAGGTTGGCCACCTCCACCTGACTCCACTGGGGAGCTCTCCTGCGTGCCATAATTGCGGTCATACAGCAGGCAATATGGCGCCCCGCAGCACGGCAACCCCACATGGAAATGTTGCGCAATAGACCACCATAGGTTCCAATCGCGCTGTTCGTATAGCGCCATCAGTTCACATAGCGCTGTCACCAAACAGCACAACAGAGCCATACACATGGCAGCCGAACAGCGCCAGGGGGCAAAGGTCGGACACCAGGTCAGGGGTCTATGATGCAAGGCCACGCACAGAGCCATCTGATGTCTATGCATCCTGCACGACTGATCACCTGCGTGCCAGTGCCACAGTGGACTATTGCGCAGTAGTGCCACAGTGCCATATGGTGCCCAGTGCTGTAGCGCCACTGGCACAATGGTGGCCATGGCCTGAATTGCCAATCGTGCACAGCATGTCATCAGCATGGCAGACGCCTGCGTAAGCTACCTGGGCATGCGCAATGCAGTGTACCACACAGTCACAGATCTATGCCATTGGCTCAGCCGGCTCAACCGTATTGCGCAAAGCGCAACGGCGCGATATTCAGCCGACACATGCAAATCATCTGATCAGCCATTCAAAGGTGCAGTGGCACGATTTGCATCTCATTACAGTTGCTCCACTCCTAATTTGCATGCAGTGCGCTATAAATGTGCGACATTGGGCTGCGCTGGCCAGATTCGTTTACTGCAGGTGAGAGGTGGGTTGCATGCTGTGTGATGTTCTGGACAATGGTCATGGGATAACACTGTAGACTACACAGTGACAGGTGTCCACTTCCACCCATACAGATCGACATGACCGAGCAGAGCCAAGGTGAGGGTGAGGATGGTGGGTGGAGGAGGAGGCCCAACTTCACCACGGCAGAGACAGAGGCCCCCTTCCAGGCCTACCTGGAGGAGGAGCCACTACTGAGTGGATGGCGGGGCACCCCTCAGGCCCGTGTGGCTGCATGGGAGGGGGTAGCTCAGGCAGTGAACCTGCACGGAAGCCACCAGCGCTCCGTGCAGGAATGCAAAAAGAAGATGGGGACAGACCGCAGGAGGGTGAAGGAGAAGGTGGCAGCCCTCAGGGCGGCACGTGCTGGCACTGGCGGGGGGCCAGCCAGTGGTGGTGCAGCTGACCCTGGCTGAGGACCAACTGGCTGCATCAATGCAGCGGAGTGCTATTGAGGGCATACCAGGAGGTGGATTCCAGACAGGTGGAAGCCCATCACTGCACGGTATGACATGGTGGTGGTGTTGGGGGGGAAGGTTGTTCACATGCACTCACATGTCCTCTCTTTCTGTTACAGATCCTGTTCATCTTCAGGGGATGGTGGTGGTGGGTCCAGGCAGTGAGGAAGTCCTGCTGGACATGGAGGAGGGTCTATCCACCTCTGTCACCAGCCAGCATGCACTGCACCAGCATGCACGCCGGGCTGCCAACTCTGGTGTTGGTGAGTCGGGTGTGGGGGGGTGCACAGCCTGTGTCTCAGCAGTCTGGCATGCAAGCATGCCAGCACGCTGTGACTGTGGCTGTAGCACGTACCTGCACCATTGATGATGCAAGGACTGCAATGGGCAGTGATATGTGTGTGTCCCATGACGGACACACAGCAGGCCAGCACTTGCCCCTGGGCCTAGCTGGTTCCAACCTGTGTGCCAGCATGTTGGCACAGTCCCAGGCTGTGCCTGTCAGCACCAGTGGGGCAGCACCAGTGGCTGTGCAGGTGTCTGGCACTTTTGCAGCCACAGCAGTGGAATGAGTGGTCCCTGGGGCACAGCGGTTGGAGGGGCAGCAGCAGCAGTCACCCACCAGGTCTGGGGGTACAGGGTCCAGCGGTGGCACATGCCCACCACCCTTTGATATGCCCATTCCTGGTCCTGGTGAACAGCGCCCACCCTCAAGGGGTGTTGAGCATCAGGACCTTCCATACCCTGGGGGACAGGATGCCGTTGTGGAAGAGTACCCATTTGAAGAGCACACCCACCTGCTGTGGGAATCAGTACAGCAGCAAAGGCGGGTTGCAACATCCATGGAGGACTGTGCTCTGGACCGTGCAGAGATGGTCCATATGCGGATGGATGTGACCGCCGCCATTGACAGGCAGACCCAGGCATTGGTCGCTGTTGTGGCTGCATTGGGCACACAAGCAGGTGCTCCTGTACCGGGCACCCCACACAGTATGCTCTCCACTCCCCGTTCCCGGCGTTATGCGACACCAAGCCTGTCGATGCTAGGTTCTGCTGTGGGCATCCCAAGCACCCCTGGTGCAGGTATGTTTGGCATACTACAGACCCCACTGTGGACAAGGTGGCGATTCTGCAGTGGGACCCCTGGTGGTCCATCGGTGCCACCCCATGTGGCCCCTGCTCAGCCTGCCAGTGCTGTTGGGTCACGGCGGGGCCGCCCACGCATCCGTGGTGGCCATGGAAAAGTGCAACATGACTGACCTGTCTCCCAGTGCCGGCCCTGTCTGGTGCTGCCCTGTGTGCACTGTGCGTCATGGTGGGCAGTGCACTGGTGGGTGCCCTGCACATCACGCCGACATACGGACCACCTGCACACCATCCCGACTGCTGTCCACAGGTGCATGTGCATGATGATGCCTGCATTGTACTGTACACCAAGGTGCAAGGGTGCCCAGCATCTGACACACGTACTTGGACAGTACAGGTGGTGGGTGTGGTCCGTGGATCTGTGTGTTTGCCATGTCTGTTCCTGCTCTGCTGTGCACCTGCCCATGTACGCTTTGTGCCTGGTGTGTGTGTCCATATGACTGTTTGCCCCTCCCTGATGGTGTGTTTGTGTGCCTGGTCCCTTCCACTCCCCTGCCGTCATGCACCCCTGGTGTGTTACTCTGTGTGCCTGTGGGTTGTGCCAGGACAGTGTTGGTTGCATGGCCCTTGACTTACCTGTGTGGTGCATAATGCTCCTCCGTGATGGTGTCCCGTGCAGCTGGGCCTGCCGGATCAGTCGGGGTCCCACCATCCAGGGGGCTGCTCATCACCATCATCACCAGCGCCACTGGCGTCCCCATCGCTGTCCCCCTCCTCGACCTGAATGGCTATCCCACAGTCTTTGGCCATGTTGTGCAGGATACAACAGGCCAGGAATATCCCACAGGCCTTTGAGGGGCTGTACTGTAGGGCACCGCCGGAGGTGTCTAGGCATCGGAAGCGTGCCTTGAGCATCCCAAACACCCGTTCAATGATGTTGCATGTTGTGGCATGCGCCTCATTATAGCGTTGCTGCGATGGGGTCATGGGGCGCCGGTACGGTGTGAGCAGCCAGGGATGGAGTGGGTATCTGCTGTCACCTGTGTGGAGATGGTGGAGATGAGTATCATGTTCAGGTCCATATTGCCAATATCCCTGTGTGCCACTGCCATTGCACCTGTGGCATTCCCACCCTTGCCTCACGTTTGCAATTCCTACATGCATACTCACCCACTAGATGGCCTGTGGGGATGTCCCCACTCTCGAATCGATGGCACAGTGTGGACTGATACCATATAAAGGCATCATGTGCTCCACCAGGGTGTGTGGCACAGACATTGATTATGCACCCAATGGCATCACACACCACCTGGCAGTTGACACTGGAATAGCCCTTCCTGTTCCTATATGCAGCCCCATCGGGGCCAGGTGCCATGCGTATGGCCACATGGGTGCAGCCTATGGCCCCAGCATGCCAGGCATGCGTATACCCTGTTGAACTCCTGCATGTTTGCTGTACGCTCTGCCGCGGTGCTGGGGAAATGGATGTGCTCCGCAGCATGTGGCAGCAGTGCGCTGAGGAATTGGGTGAGGATGCGTGACATGGCCGACTGTGTGATGCCTGTGGTGTCCCCTGTCAGCCTCTGGAAGGTGCCCGTGGTGAGCAGACACATGCAGGCTGTCACCTTGGTCTCCACCGACAGAGTGTGACTCCGTTGTGAGGGTGCCTGCATCACATCACTGCACAGCTCACAGAGCCATCTCAGTATTGCCCTGTTCAGGTGGTACCGGCCCACGATCTCTACATCTGTGTACAGCTCAAAGCTGATGCGGGCACGGTACTGCCTGTTGGGGGCGTACCGCTGACGGGCCCTTCCACGGCCACGTCCCCCTGCAGCATCCATTCTCACCCCCCTCATTACAGCTTCCATGTGGAAGCTGGCACTGTCCATCTCCCTGGCTTGTGACCCCGGCTGATGTTGCTCTGTTACCCCCGCTGTCCTGACTGCTACCTCCACTGCACCTGGTACACCTACTGGCCTCTGCACTCTGTGGCCCCATACACCTTCCCTTGCCCCTCTTCTGTCCTGTGCACTCCTGGCCTGCACTGTTTGTTGCTCTGGCCTTCTCTGTCTCTCTGCCTCATGTGTCTTCCCTATCGTGTTCTTGCGCCTCTTCCTTGAGCCTTTTTATTTTGGCTCATTTCCGCTCGGGTGCAACTTCCAGCTGTTCCGCTCTTGCGCATTATAAAGTCTTGAATATCGTGATTGCAATCTTTATGCATGGATCCACCCCCTTCAGTTGCGCATGCCTTCATTTGCATTGCGCTGTTGCTCAGCCTGTTTTCGGTGGCGCAACTGCCTCCTGCTGAATATCGCAGAATGGCGCACTTTCAGACTTGCGCATGCGCAACCCTATTGCGCATGGTGCAACCCTTTTGAATATCCGGCCCAGTGTATACAGTACAGTACAAGGTTGAAATAAATAAAAAAAAAAAACAGCATTATTTTACAATTGAAGAAGTCAGCAGATGTACAATCAACCATAGGCATACAGGGGTTATAAGCAGAGATCTTTTGAGTGAGGCAGCCGGCAACTACACATATAGTCATAGTCATAGTCATAGTCATATTTATTTAAAAGGACGCCCAATCCTGAAGGCTCTGGGCGCCGTACAAAAACTTAACAGCATGTCATACTGTATAATCTTAGAATTTACAACAGATTAAAAACATATAAATAAGCAACATACAACAACAGAATTACATCCCAAAAGCCTGTATAAATAGGAAGGTCTTTAGGTGAACCTTGAAGGCAGTTAAAGTGGTGGCCTCCCTAACTACTGCAGGCAGAGAGTTCCAAAAAGCGGGAGTGGCGACACTAAAGGCTCGGTCACCGGCAGATTTTAACCTTGCTCTTGGAACATTTAGGAGGCCACCACTTGAAAAGCGGAGATTTCAGGAAGATGAAGAAGGTACCAGGAGATCTGACAGATAGCCAGGGCCCTGTCCGTGTAGGGCCTTATAGGTGAGAAAACTCATCTTGAAGAGCACTCTCCACCTGACAGGCAGCCAGTGCAGTTCGCGCAACACAGGGGTAATATGACAAAATTTCCCTTGCCCAGACAAAAGTCAGGCAGCAGCATTTTGCACTAGCTGCAGTCTGTGGAGAGAGCCCCCAGAGACCCCGAGATAGAGGGCATTACAGTAGTCGAACCTAGAAGTGACCAAGGCATGTATCAAGGTAGGGAGGTCCAGAGACGGGACAAGGGGTTTAATCCTGGCAATGTTTCTAAGATGAAAAAAACAGGAATGTACCACAGAGGAAATTTGAGCCTCAATGGACAAATTCCTGTCAAGAATCACACCAAGATTTCGCACCCAAGGGGAGGCCATCAATGACGCAGCTCCTAGCACAAGTCCAGTTGCCGAGTCAGAGGCCATCCCATCACCGACTCTATTCGACTCACTACCAGTACCTCAGTCTTGTCGGGTTCAGTCGTAGCCAGCTGGCGCCATCCAGTCGCTAATCTCAGCCAGACAGATATTTAACACATCCACTGCGCTTGATGTTCCTGGGGCAAAGGACAGGTATAGCTGAGTATCATCAGCATAGCAATGAAAACTCAAACCATACTTCCTAATGATCCCAGGGCAGCATGTATGCTGCGAACAACATTAGGGGCCAGTATTGAACCTGAGGAACTCCACAAAGGGGCGGATGTAGATGAGAAATTTCCCATCACAACCCGCTGTCTCCTATTGGTGAGAAAGGACTCAAACCACTTGATAACATACGGTGAGTCCACATAATTCTCTCAGGTGAAGGAGCAACACACAATGGTCCACAGTATCAAATGCTGATGAGAGATCGAGGAGAACAAGAATTGACTTGTCTCCCGTCTCTAGCCCTGAGGAGGTCATTTGCACCGAACTAACGCAGTTTCAGTGCTATGTCTGGCCCGAAAAGCCGACTGGAAAGGATCATATAACCTGTGAGTCATGAGGTGTTCCTCCAACTGAAGCGATACCACCTTCTCAACAATCTTCCCAAAAATGGGAGATTGGAGATGGACAGTAATTGCCCTGACCTCCGGGTCCAGAGAAGGTTTTTTAAAAGGGGTCTCACCAGAGCCTCCTTCAAGGCATCCGGAAGACACACCTGACTCAAGGAACACCAGACAATCAGGCAAACACCGGCCAACAGAGTCAATGCATCTCATTAAGAAACCGCTGGCACCGGGTCCAGCTCACAAAAGGTATGCTTCTGCTGACTGCCACCAATAACCCTCACGAACCTCCACTGGCCTAAACTCTCCCTAACTAGGGCAGAGCGACTTAGCACACAGCTGGCGGCACTGTCAGCAATGGTATTGTTGGCTGAAGAAACCTCCCACCGGATCAAAGACACTCTGTCTGAGAAAACCGAGCAAAATCCTCACAATCCTCATTTGAGGAAATTCTTCGGGCTGAGACAAACAGGATGGAGAAGTCTGTCAACAGTCCAGAAAAGTGAGGCTGGTCAGTTTCTCCCAGCAGCAATTTCCCGAGACAAAAATGCTGTCTTCTTTCGATTGATTGCCTCCTGATATGCACCATAATGCGCACGCAGGACCAGTTTGTCCATCTCCAGATGGGACTTCCTCCAGCAGCGCTCTAATCTCCGACCCATCTTCTTCATTTCCCTGAGATCTTCATCATACCACGGAGACCTCAGGTACGAAGTTTTGGGTCGTACACGGATAGGTGCGAGGGAGTCTATGGTGTCAGATAACACCTTGTTATAGGTGTCCACTCTGTCATCAACAGCCCCGACGCATACATCGCCCATCATAGATAAATCAACTGCCGCCATAAAACCCTCAGGGGTAAGATCACGTAAAGGGTGGCAGCAAAACATCTCAGCAGGGGAAGAATTTATGGCGGGAGCTCCAAGCATGAACTTCACCGTGCAATGATCAGACCAGAAAACCTGATCAATCATAAGATCAACAATCTCAATTCCAAGTGAGAAAACCAGATCCAGTGTGTGGCCGTCTCGATGAGTGGGTGCACCAACAAACTGCATCGGCCCTAATAAGGAAATATTTTGCAGAAATTCGCCGGTGCACCTTTGATTCTTATCCTCGGCCCAGACGTTGAAGTCCCCCAGAAAGACACATCTGGGGAATCCAATGTCTCGCCGGCAACAAACTCGGCAAATTCCTACAGGAAACCCCCCATCAGGCCAGGAGGGCGATAGATGAGGAGAATCCTGCAGCCAATGCCAAGTCCACCATGAACGGCCACACACTCAAAAGAACCCGGAGTTCCCACTGGATGCACGGTGAAGGTCAGGCTAGATCTAAAACAAATGGCTACACCACCACCCCTGTGATTTTCTCTGGGGCAGTGCACAACGGTGTATCCTGGGGGGACCGCAGCCTCAAAAACAGGGCCAGCGTCATCTCCCACCCAGGTCTCCGTAATGCAGGCCAGGTCAACCGAAGAAATCAGGTCAGCAATAATGGCCGACTTGTTCCTGATTGACCTGGCATTGCAGCAGCACTGCCGTCCAGAGATGTAGAGGAGGTGTAGCCCCTCTGGCTATCTGACCACTCAGTCTGGTGGTCTCCTGAAATGGGCACCAACCACATCTGGCTTTGCCTAGATACCCTAAAAAATCCAGGGCGTCTCCTGGACCTAAGTACCTCTATCCTTCCATCAACCTGCTCCTGGTCACCCCATAGCCCACAAGCAGAGCAGTCCCTTTCAACTCCTACCTCCCTGCAATGCCTAATAATAATATTAGATGCAGGAGGAGGGATAAAGGGCTGCAGAGCATGCAGCAACGAGTTATCATAGCTGATTCTAGCCCCCACAGGTTGCCCTACGGACCCCCTACACATTTCTAAAATTTAAACAGACTTCAAACTACCATACAAACAATAAATAATGAAAATTCAAGAATAATAAAAAACTCCTATCTAAATAACCTAATAAACACAATTAAAAACCCTTATATATATATAGGGAAAAGAGGCTGTGTATGGGGTGGCAGGTTAGAGAGGTAAAGAATAGGAGGGATATATTACCAATGACTGGGGGAAAAAATTGGACTAAAACCACAGAAAGTGATGATGGCTGTCATGTACTTGTTTATTATGATAATGACGGAGGAGGGGTAGATAATTGGGACACTACTATGGATGGGGTGGGGCTTCAGCCAGGCTGGAGTGGACAGGGAAAGGTGGGTGCAGCAGGAAGAGTTAATAGGGAAAGAGTGAGAGCCAGGGGTAGAAACATGGCAAGCATCAGGATGGAAAGAGGGAATTGAGGAATTAGTGGGCTAGCAGTGAGGAAAACATTTACAAGGTGCATTCATGTACCGATCATAGAGTGCCTTGAAGATATTCAGGCTAACAGGGCAGCTCAGCTTCAAGTTCCTTTGTAAACCATTCCACAATGTGGGTAAAGAGAAGCTTAGAGCAGCTTTCCGAAATGAGTGTTGACCCTTGGAACTTGGAGGGCAATTAGGGAATAGCTCCTTAGAGCGTAGGTGCCTAACACACTCCAGAGAATACAATCTGAGACATTTGAGGGGAGCTTGTTGGTCACCGCTCTGAAGGCCCATAGGGCAGCATTTCTATTCCTCTTATAGTGAAGGGAAGTCCAGCCTAACAATGAGTACAGGGAGCAGTGGTGTGTGGAAAGTGGAAGGCCAGTAAAGAACCTGATAGCTCTGTGGTAGAGGGTGTCCAGCTTAGCCAGTGCAGAGGCAGTGCAGTGGCTGTAGAGCAGGTCCACGTAATCTATTAAAGATAGGAAGGTAGCTTGAACCAGTTGAATTTTGGCATCCTTTGTGAGCAGGTGGTTAATTTTGTAGAATTGTCCTAATCTTTGCCTTAGTTTCTTCTGCAGTTCTTCGAGATGGTCGGCGAAGGAAAGTTTATGATCGAGTCAAACTCCTAGATATTTAAATTTAGCTGCATATTCTAATGTTTCCCCAAGAACAGTGGTAATTTGTGGGGTAGCCCCCCCCCCCAGCAGGAATTGCCGCATGCAAGGAGGGAAAGAAGAGCATGGCTTTTGTCTTTTTCTCATTGAGCAAATGCTTTTTGTTTAGGATGTGTGAAATTGTAGAAGGTTAAATTCAGGTTGGAGGTCTTCACAGACTGCTTCCAGCATGGGTTGACTCAAGTTTGGTTTTTACTGCCCAAAGAGGAAGACAGAAGAAAAACATCAAGAAGTCCCAAAAAAGGCAAAAAAAGAAACCTAGAGGGTAAATGTAATGATCTGTCGAAATGCTAATATAGACCAGAAAAGAAACTAAACTTGTAAAAGTAGTTCCCTCTCTTTTTTACATTTTGGCAATATAGTGCCAATGTATCGCTTATGAAAATCTGAACTGAGTCATAACCCCCTCCCTCCTTTGGAATTTATCATTTCTAAAGGTCAAAGAAACATGGGTTGTTGTTGATCCAGTTTTACATTTACACAATGTCTTGTCTTCATGCATCTATAGAATGTTTTGTCATGGCTTGAGTGTTAACACATCCATATGCCCATGGCCATTTATGTCCAGTACTGCTGTGTGCTATATGTGTAAGTCACATTATCCAAAAAGGGGTGCAGTATGGTAGAGAAATGTGTTCCACCTATGTAGGGCACCTAGTCATTAGGGTGCCACATCCCAGTGTCGCCATCCCCTCTTTTTATGGCAGGCAGTACCCTCCGTGCCCCCCACACCATTCCTTTCTAAATATTCAAACTACGGGTGGGGAGTGGACCTTGGGAAGGGGGCTGCAAATCCAACAATGTGGTGCCCTAATGATGGTCACACTGCCACTGGTGCACTGATGGCCAGAAGGGAAAGAGTTGTACATCTTCAGTATCCAAAAATTCAGGTATTTTCTTAAGCATTTCTTACCCGCCTCATTATTACCCTTCCCTGTATTCTGACATCCACTGGGTTAGGGATTATGGCAAAACCCAAAGATGTACTGGCAAAGGTACCAGAGATGGGGATATATGTTTACAGTATATCTTCCATATTTTTAATGAACAACAAATGACCACCAGAGACCACTGAGCTGTAAAGCTCATATTCAAGATAACACCCTCAGCTGTCAGGCAACAAGTTACTTAAATATATATGAAATATACAGTAACTTACTATAGTATGGTAAAGTGTAATGCTGATACTGTACCATGAGTAATCATAAAACTGTTTTCTTAAGAAAATACACAGTATACATAAAGAATATAAGGTAGGTAAGTGTTGTATACAAAGAAATATTACCACTGAGGGGTTAATGATATTATAAAACCCTGAGCCTAAAGGGCGTGTAGCCTGTATGAACTTAGACCTTGAGATTGTAATATTTTGTGAGTATATGGGATGTACCTAGCAGATGTTTTATGTGTTACATTAGGTTGGTCCTTTTTTAAGCATTTGCGACTATTTCTGAGTTTTGTGGTTTTAGTGTAAGTAGTTTACTTTTTTTCCCCATAGTGTAACATTTATTTTGTAGTGTAGTGGTATGCCTGAGTACTTAAGCTAGTTTTTCTTCATTGTGTAGTAAAGTTTTAGGGCCAATTAGTTTTTTGCCACTGCAGTGTTTCCGTAATGTAGGTGCCTCCTATAAAAGAAAGCCTGGCTGCAGCAGTTAAGCCATTACTATGATGACGTGCTATCCAGAGTGGCATAGTGTATGCAGTTAGAAGTGCAAGATTTGTGCAGGTGAGAGTGGCAGTTCAGAGTGGGGTCTGGATAGAAGCTCTGAAGAGAATGTCTGGAGCAGCAGTCAGGAGTGGCTGGGTGTTGGCAGCTAGGAACATCACAGATCTGAGCATATGACTTGGTAGGGACAGAAGCAGCTTTAGATACTTGTCAGCTGAAGTTCTTCCTGGAGCACTAAGGAACAAATCTGTTTTAAAAGTGAGGTCTGTGGGAGCTGCTTTTAAGTTAGGGCCATTTTTTGGGGTAGAGCCACTTTGATGTTTTTTTAGAGACTATAGTTGGAAAAGTTGTTGGGTCAATAATATGGTTGTGACATGTATTTTTAATGTTGCTACATGTGTTATTGAAGTTGTTGCATGTGTTAATAAAGTTGCTGTTACATGTATGATTAAGGTTGCTGCTACACAGGTTATTTAGATTTCAAACAGGAAATGTGTGGTGTTGTTGTTAAGTCTAAATGTGTTACTGTATTAAGGTGTAAAAACACATTAATAAGGTGGTAGCAGTAATTTAGTTGTATTTCTGCTGAGTACCTTCATATATAAGCAAATAACTGATCTCTTTTTGACAGGTGGTGATGGCCCATTCATGTTATATATTTCAGTATACTTCAGTACATGTAGTACAGCACATGCAAGGATTGCATCCAGCTGATTTAACACTACCCTCAACACAGTCGAACTCTGCTATTTGTATCGTGAACTACATTTTCCATTGTTCCCTGTTCAAAAATGGTCATTGCATCTGTGGTGATTCCTCCTGGTCCTGGTATGCCAGAATACATTTAGGCACACCATGATGGTACACCATAACTGTCTTCCCCATAAAGCTAGGGTGTTTGTTTTAGGGAAGTGTACACTATCTGTCTCGACTGTTTTTGTAAAGGTTTCACATACAATAGTCTGTACTATATCCTATTAAAATTAATATTCTCTTTTATTGAGTCACCTGGTCTGCCATATTTGTCACATTAGTAATATTTTGTACTGTGCCAATTTGCCAATATGTAAGTCACATCTCCCGAACAGCATGATACAGATTAAAAAGCAACTAGTAACAATGTACCACAAACATGACTTGGAGGTCATCATTGAGGTAAATTCAGACTAGGTCTATTAATAGAACAAAGTTTCCCATACTCCCCCTTGATATGCATTTACTTCATGCCATTTAATATTTAGAAAAAACATAATTTACATGTTTTCACTCAATTGCCCATCTTCATGAATTTATTTATGTATGTACAGTAAGATCACTGAGTAACGTGCATTTAAAGACATATAATTTCTGGTGACCCCCTTTATCACACCATTTACAGGGCTCTGTAAAATGCCGTAATAACTAGATTTTGGGTTATTACTGCATTCTAAAAACTTTCTTTTAACTGCAGTGTCTATTAATTGTACCTTTCCACCTGACTGGCTCATAGTCCGTGTGTGGGTGGTCTGAACAGTTCAAAAAACATGGTGGGCCATTTCTCCATTTCCTCATTTCTGTGGAGTCACATTGAATGCCTGCTCAGACTAACAGTTCACCTGCTACCCTCTTCATGTGTAGGTTTCTACTATTTATCTAGTTGATCCTGCCATTACAAAAATAAATATCTGGTTGATCCTGTTAAAAAGACAGTGACTCCCACCGGTAATGGATCATGGTGACTGACTGCTCATATTGTCAGTTACCATGGTTACCCTGGTGCTTCTACTGTGCAATTTAAAAAAATTAATTAATGAAGTCTCTACTAATGATAGACACAGACAGAGATGCCTGGTGTATATGTGTGTGTGTGTGTCTGTCTGTCTGTCTGACACCAGTGCTTAAAGGATTCAAGTGTTCAAAGTACAGTACAAAAAAATCTTCCTGCACCAGTAATTATGAAAAATAGTCTGTGCAACTGTGTTTTTATGTTTTTTTTTTACACACCCTCGTTGTGTGATGACCTCATAAACCTCTCAAGCTTTGCCCTCAAGGTTTATGGGTCATCACACCCCTCAGGTGTGTAAAACAATCCATAACACACAGTTGCATAGCCATTATTCTCTGTATACAGTATTTGGGCAGAGGTGTGTAACACCATCTGTAGGATGTTATAGTTTAGAACAAAGGTACTGTAGCATAAAAAGGATCAGCAAATGTCTGGCAGTGTTCATGAGGTATGTTTTTCAGCTGCTTATTGCCCACATAGTTGATTAGCTCAGTCTGTACAGGCAGTGGGTATCTGGTTCCATGCCTTCAGGGCACAGTAAAGAGGGACCTCTGACTTTTGGACATCCTTCTAAAAGAAAGGTTATGATGTAGGCAGCCTGCTGACCTAGTGTCATGAAAGCTGCCACTGAGAATTCCTAACAGAAATAAAACTCTGAAATCAATCTCAACAGACTTAGAGTCTGGTGACTGCCAGATCCAAGCCTGGTTGGTCACTGGCAGATCCAAACCTTGTCAATCAGTAGCAGATTAAATCTTGTCAATTGACCGAGTCAAATCAGAGTCAAGTCACAAATGACTTTGATTTCCATTGTTTATGCAAGGCAGGTTGGCCTTTGTGGGGGGCATGATCTGGCAGAGAAGTCCTCATATAAAAATACTATTTCCGTTTTTTGCTTTTTTTTTAAGAGTCACAGATCAACTGCAACTACATTTTATTAGCATCTCTGTTTTTCAATTAAAAAGTGCTATTTTTTCACTAGCATGAGGAAACGTTAACAGTCATTTACTAAAACCAACACATATATTATTAAATACATGTTAAATAAGTGTTACTTGTAAGTGCAAAACCAGCTTTCTGAGTGGGTTTGTAAGTGATTCCAGTATGCTACCCACTGGGGTGTAAAAAAGGAAAGCAAACTTTACTACTTGCTTCTTTTTTTTTCTTTCTGAAACAGCATAATTAAAAAAATTATACTTTTAGAGGGGGGCTGTCCAACACTGTTTTATCTATAATTCCTTGTTGATTCTCACTAAGCATGAGCATGTATCCAACTATGTAATCATAGACAGTGCAATCGATAGAGAGAGAGAGAGAGAGATGATGGACGATTAAGCTAACCTTTGAATACTGCTGGGGAAAATAAACAATGCAGCAGAAATAGCTGCAAACTATATAGCTTCCTGCCATCAGCATCAAAATATGACATGGATGTATTAAGGCACATTGTAGTATGTGTATGTCTTATGAATAGTTTGATAACCAAACGGGTAGCCTGTGAGGATGGTGAAAACAAAATCATGACTGTCAAAACAGCCATGGCTTAACGATGACTGGAAAGATAGTGATAGTCACATTCCCCCTATCCTGAGGTGCTATGACCTAGGAGTTAGTATCCTGAGAAAAGGGGGCGTAGGGAGTGAAGACCTCTGCAAAAAAAAATATTGCCATCTTTCCAGTCACCATCAAGTCATGGCTGTTTTAACAGTCGCGGTTGTGCATTAGCCATTCTAACATGGAACCATCTAAACTGAAGCAATACCTGTACAGTTTGTCATGCTGATAAAATTGTTCTGAATTTTAGAGAGAGAGAGAGAGAGTTCTTAGAGGAGTCAGGCCTACAGTACTTGAGGGAGGGTGGCACTGTGGAGCCCGAGCAAGATGGCCACAGAATCCTAGATCTCTACAAACCATTAGAAATAAATAGATTAAACTAGAGGCTTCCCCTCAACAGGACCAACAAACTCTAAAGAGATTGATAAAAGAAACATCAGGGAACAAACATGGGTAATCCCCAGAAAGAAAAACAATCTGGTGAAGAAGCAAAATCAAAAGCTTTGTCATCTGCTTCTACTTCACGAGGAGGGCCAGGCCATGAGCCTGATCATGAGATGAACAGCAAGGAAGAAACCCTACAATCTCTCAGACAGAAACCGAACCACCTCATTGCCTCCATAATAGGACAGTCTTATAAATTTGATTCACTCACTGCACGAGTCATTGCAGTAGAAAGTTCTTTGGAATCTGTCACCTTAGCATCAGAGTCTGCATTGAAAACAGTTGACATGGCTATGGGGGCTATGGCTTCTGTTATAAAGGAAAATGGGCAGCTGGGCTCTCAGCTAGAAATGCTGGAAAACCAGTCGAGAGCCTTGAATGTTAGAATACTGGGCATAACTGAGAGAAGTGAAGGTGACCACTTGTTCCTGTCTCTACAGGAGTGGATAACTCAACAGTTGGGTCCTGAGGCAGCTCCACTGGTGCAGCACATTCAGAAACCTTACAGAGTGGACTTTAGGGGATGTCAGGACAACCACGAGGCCCCATGTACTGTGGTGATGGTATTAGATGGAGTGGGCTCATGAGATGCTTTGATGGCCCTGGCTCGGAGGAAGAGGATCCTTCTCCATGAAGGCAACCAAGTGTGACCTTTGCCTGATTTAGCCTATGCAATCAGGCAGCAGAGAAAGCGGTTTGATGGCATAAGGGCAATGTTCCAAGAAGCAGGGGTTCCTCTAGGCTTAATTTTTCTGGCACATCTGCACATTGTGCACCAGAATAAGATATTTATTTTTTCTGAACTGGCAGATGCCCTGAAATGGTGTCAAAAACATGCCCCATCTCATAGAAGAGAACAAGAAGATCGAAGACAGTTCATCGGAGGAAGAAGAGCCTTGAGGGACTTGAACATTTAGATAAGTCATCCTTGATAAAGGGCTAAAGAGGGAGAGGGGAATTTTTTTCCCATATGTTGCTTAAATACTCCTTTTGACCCATGTGAAGCAAAGTTTTGTGCTGTATTTTAGTTTTCAGCTGGTCTGGACCTCTATAACAGATCTGGGTCATATAGTTACCCTCTTTTCCCACATATTACAGCCCCGTATGAAAATGAGAATGTCTTTCAAACTGAAGGGAAAGTTTTTATTTCTTATCTGATGTTATTTACAGTAAGCACCTAAGTCTTAAATGGGTGGTGTTGGTATGATAGATTTGGGGAAGCTGATGTTTTGATTGAGATCAGGGGATCCTTTTATTATTATTATTTGGTTTAACACTAATACTAGTGTAATTACTTTGCAAGAGCTTGGTGACTACTTCCCTGTTATAGGGATAAATGGTGGATATCATTCATATTGTAAACTTAAATATTATTTTAACAACCGTCCAGCTCTTGGACTCATTTGCAGCAGTCAGATTACCAGATAATGCTAATTACAGGTAGTATATGGTTATCCCCTCATAGGATATATCTTATTTCATTCAACAGACTTTTTGTTAGTATTAAGAGGAGTGGTGCCCTCATTCTGCTTTATATACCTAATGTTGAATGAAGATGTCTTGACTATATGTTTGTTTTTACAAATAAATAAACATAAAGTTTAAAAAAAAACACCTACAGTATGTATTTCTATATAGCGCGGTCCAGAATGTAGATCATATTGAAAAAAAAATCTAAAAATGTTTTCTATTAATTTCATTTAAAAGGCCATAAGTTGGTTTTACAGTGCTTTATTTGTTTAAATGTTTTGGAGGTTTTGTTCTTTTTAGAGATTTAAAGAGAAGCAGAAGCAGCCTACCAGAATGTTTTGCTATGTACAGTATATGCACAGTAATTTTAACATTTCAGACAGCAGTAGTGTATTCTGAGCAGTCTCAGTAACAACAACAGCATGTTCCATTCTGCTGGGTATGTATACAGATTCAAACAGCAATAGTACATTTCTCAAGAAGTTTGCAGAAGCTGTATGATGCAGATAAGTTGTGTTCTATAGCAATCTGATTTCACATGAAAGGAGAAGATTCAAGACAGCCTTCCAAGAAGAGGAACATGAAGACCTATTTTGAAAGTTCTCATCCTCCCTTGCTGAGTTTAATGGACAGTTCTTTCAAAGTTCTGTCCCAGGCAGGTGAAGTAACTCCAGAGGGAGATCGTGTGTGTGCATCTGGTTCATTTAAAGCCACTTGTTTTCTTACTGTTTTGCAAGTTGATGAACAAATGTATAGGGCAAAAAAGAAAGTGGATAAGGCTGCACTGAATGAGTTTAATAGGATCCTCAAAATTAAATATATGTACAGTGGCATCCCCAGGATGAAAACCACTTTTTAAAACACTCTTCAGTATGCTGCAGCAGACCTACTGAATAAAGCAATATATTTTCAATGACAATTAGTCCTTTTTGTCATGCAGAAAACTGTGGCATTCATTTCATCCTGGCAGTGCCATATTTTCCTGAATGACAAAAGGAACTAATTGCCATTGAAATTACATTGCTTTATTCAGTAGGCCTGCTGCAGCGTTCTACAGAGTGCTGCAAAATGCTGCAGAATTGGACTTCATCCTGGGGGATGCCTCTGAATAAGGTGAAAAAAGTCATATAATGTACTAATATACGACTTACAAAACTGCTTGTAACCATAAATGAAGTTGCTGCTGCAAAGGTGGAAAGAATTACAAATTATTTGGAATTGTCTGATTCAGAGATAAAAGAGATGAAAAGGTGATGGTGGAAGGGAAAGAAATGCAAAGAAAATGCTTCTGAGTCCTCTACTTAAATAATTCCTTTGAGGCTAAGAAAGCCATAAACAAACCCCCTAAATAACAAGAGAAGTGGTAAAGAAACCATCCTTACCACATAACTCTCTGGGATGGACAGTGGCCACATCACATCTACCATCTTTGTTGACCTAGCTAAGGCCTTCAGCATGGTTTCCCACTCCTTACTGTTACACTCTCTCTCCTGTGACCGCCACTGCCACTAACTGGTTCTGTGCCTACCTTGTAGGGTGGATTAAGTCAGTTAGAACAGCTGACTCCATATCCTCTCCCCTCCCTAACAACATTGGAGTCCCACAGAGAACTGTGTTGTGCCCCTTACTTTTCTCCATCTTTCTTAATTACCTGTCTTCTGTCTGTACATCTACTGCAATACATATGTATGCAGACAACACAGCCCTTTAGACCTCCGGCAACTCCCCCACCAATGTTGAAAACAGACTTCAGAAGGGCTTCAATAACATTTAGTGCTGGTTTTGCTCATGTCAGCTTTTCCTAAATGTCAAAAAGACAGTCTCAATGCTACCTTTGGCACTAGGCAGAAACCCTCTAGACTCCCCCCCTGCCCGCTTTCCATACCCTTGACTCGATGGTCCTCGAGGACACCTCCTCATTCAGATATCTGGGAGTTTGGCTTGACCAACACCTCACCGTCTCTGGCCATGCGGATGCCATCCTAAAAAGACTGTGCCCCAAGCTTGGCACAATATTTAGGAAAGGGAATCACCTTTCTCTCCCCAGGTTAGGTGTGAACTTGTGCAGAAGATGATCCTCTCCATCTCTGACTACTGCAACGTAGTCTACAGTGCCACTCCTAAGATCTTCTTAGCCAGATTGGATACCCTCTTTAACTTCTTCTGTCACTTTGCTCTGGATGCTCCCCCTCTCACCCACCACTGTCAGCTCTACCAGTTCCTGGCTTTTCCCTCTCTAGAAAAAAGACATCTCCTCCACTGTGCTACATTCATCTCCAAACGTTAGTTTGGTTCTCTCCCTGCATATCTCAGCTCTTCTCTATCGGTTCCCCCTCCCCCTACCCATTCACTTAGGTCCTCTGACTCCCGCACTTTAAGTGTCCCTCGCTGTACAACCACTGTTGGCCAGGCTGCCCCCTCATATTGCTTCCCTAATCTGTGAAATTCCCTTCCCCACCTGATTCACCATTCTTCATCCCCCCATCACTTTCCTCAGCCTTGAATAATTTCCTCTCAGTGATCTGCAACTGCATCTGATGGTTCTATGTCGTAACGGTGATCACATAATAGTGATCATCATTTGGGTGTGTGTACATTGCTGAAAATGAATTACGGCAATGTACTTTCATGGCAAACTGTATGCCGATGACAAATTTTAAATGCATGTGGGGTGCTGTGCCCCCCCATCCCCCTACTAAAGGATTCTCAACTCCAGGGACATCTATGTCGGGAGGGTGAAAATCTTAAAAATTTTACAAGCCACCTACTGGGAAAACAAAATGCACCATTCCAGACCCAAACCCTGCACACCCCAACTGACTACCCTCCCCAAAACACTAGCCAACCAGCTCAGCAGCTGTCCACCACACTTCTTCCCACATACCTCCCCTCCAGTTCCTCTTCCCCATGTGTGTGCGCATGTGCATACACACATGTATGCTTCCCATCACCCTATCTATCCCACCCAGATATCCAGTCACTACCTTGCCAGGTAGCCCTGAACACAGGCACTGTAATTGAATTGCCATTTTTGTAAGCACTCAATTGCGGTTGCCTTGTTCACTAGATACCACATCTGATTGAGAACTGTAAGTTGCTACCCTAACTATTGCACTTGTGGACCTTTGTCCTTGTCCACCACAAAACCATGTAATATATATTGACATTTGTTGTATTTACTAGTTATGCTACCACTTTTAATTTCTCACCACTGTATTACTGTATTTCTTGTAATACTGGCACTGTATTTTGCTTGTTGTTATTTGATGATTTGGTGTTTATCTATCCCACTGTACCCTTCCCCCAGAACTCAATATGAGACGTGCAACTTGTTGTTCAGTGTGCCCTTCCTGGTGAAACTCTTAAATAAATACCTCCAAAAATGGGCCATTAGATCATATTTTTGTGCCAGGACTCACTTGGCACAGAGAAAGTCACAATGAGGGAGGCAATGGCTACTGAGAAATGTAAGGGGCTGACTGTAGCCTCAGAAGACCCAGTTTCTCTTGCCCTCATGTTGTTTTATTTATTTATTTAAATGTTTCACCAGGAAGGCACACTAAGCGACAAGTCACTCATCTCCTGGTGCGACCTGGGGGGAAGGAGTACAACAGAAATGAGACATTAAACATTCAAGTTATAAGTTTAACATTAACATACAGTTGTAAGATAGATGTTACAAACAGTGTTACAACAGTGTTGTGCATGACATGTAGAAAGAGTGGACAATAATAAGTGCCAGGTTAAATAGTAAACAAGTGCTTACATGAAAGGAAAGGGGAAAATAGAGGCAATGGTGAGGTGGGGTGGGGAGGGGAGGAGTTGTGTCCCTGGAGACCACTTCAGGATATGAGGAACCCTGCAAGGGGGCTGGTGGGACCAGAGAGAGAAATGGATAAGGAAGTGTCCCAGAGAGACCCCTTCATGATGATGGAAGAAGGGAGTAGATGAGAGATACAAGCCCCTTGGGGAGGTAGAAAAAGGACCTATGGAGATCATTTTGGGTCCTTTACACTCTGTGAGAGATCAAGGAAGGCCAGTAAGGGGGAACAATTTGGGGGAAGGGGAGGAGAGCTAGAAATTTGGGTGGGTGTGCACAGGGTAAAATGACGGTGATGGTAGAGGGGTAGGGTTTGTCCTGGGCTTAGAGGAAGGCATTAGGGAGGGACATGGCAGGAGCAGCCAGGAGCAAGATAATTATTGAGGACAGAGCTAATGGAGTAGGCAGAAGATGAGTGCCAGATTTGAGGGGGAAGGAATTCCAAATTTTTGGGAGGCAGTGAGAGTAACTGGATTGGCCATGTTGGATGGATCTGCAGGAGACTACCAGCATATGAGAGTCAGTTGTTATAAGAGAATGGGAGGGTTGGGGGTGTTATAAAGGAGGAGATGAGGTAGGAAGGGAGCTCACCCAACCAGCACTTGAAGATGAACTTAACACATTGGGAGAGCCACCTATTTGCAAGAGATGGGAAGGATAGGGCATGATAAAGATCACAGTGGTGGATGTGAGGGGGGCATCCAATTCAAAGTGGCAGAAGGAGTTAAAGAGGGTGTCCAATTTGGCCAGGGAGAACTTTGGGGCAGCACCATAGACTATGTCACAGTAGTCAAAAATGGGCAGTATCATCTTCTGAACAAGTTCATGTCTAGCAATAGGAGGGATGCAACCATGGTTCCTAAACAGGGCACCAAGCTTGGGGCACAGTTTTTTCTGGATCTCATCAATATGTCCAAAGAAGTTTAGGTGTTGGTTCAGCAAAACACCTAAGTACCTGAAGGAGGATGTGTCCTCAAGTAAAGTCCCACCAAGGGTGTGGAAAATGGGTAGGAGGGGAAGCATAGAGAGTCTCTGCTTTGTGCCAAAGATCATGGAGACAGTCTTCTTGACATTGAGGAAAAGCTGATGGTTAGCAAACCATTGCTGAACCTTGTCAAAGACTTGCTATAAGCTGGTTATAACCTTATCAGGACAGGAGCCAGAAGCATACAGGACTGTATCATTGGCATACATATGTATAGCGTAGGATGGGGAGCAAACAGAGGGAAGGTCATTTAAGAAGATGGAGAACAGGAGGGGCTCTAATACAGAGTCCTAGGGGACTCCAGTGCTAATTGGGAAGGGAGGGTATGTGACGTCCAAGATCTTAACTGATTAGGTTTTGCCAATAAGGTAGGCCTTGAACCAGTTTGTGGATAGGTGAGCTACCAGAAGTGAGTCAAGGAGAAGGTAGTGAGAGATGGTGTTGAAGGCCTTGGCCAGGTCGACAAAAATGTCAGAGGTAATTTGGCCATTGTCCATTCTGGTTAGGATGGTGTCTGTCAGCCATAGGAGAGAGGTGGTGGTTGAGTGTTTTTTTTCTGAAACCAGACTGGAAAGGGGTGAAAAAGGAGATGTCAGATAGAAAAGAGGTGAGTTGAGGGACGACAGTGTGTTCTTGAAGCTTGGCGAGGGTAGGGAGGAGTGAAATGGGGTGATACCTGCTGGGGGAGGAGTGATCATCTCCTTTGGGTAGAGGGAGGACCATGGCATGTTTCCATGAAAAGGGAACCAAGGCAGTAGAGAATGAGAGATTTAGGATTATTCAGAGGGGGTAGGCAATGGCCAAAGCAGAGAGGGAGAGGTTGATGGTGAGGAGGGCACTTAGGGCACTGTTTGGGGTTACAGTAGCAAAAGTGAAGGTGAGGTGGGAGGGTTATGAAGGGGGCACACCGGTAGAGGGTGGGAAGGAGGATAGGTAGGAGGGGAGAGATTTCAGTAGCTCAGTGGTGCATGATATATAGTAGGAGTTAAATTCCACAGGTACGGCTGGTAGGTCAGATACTACTCAGCTATTTACTTTAAGTACCGGGGGTGGTGGGCAAGATGAAGGGATAAATAAGGTATGGACCACCTTCTAAAACTTTGAAGGGGCCTTATGTTGGTGATGAAGGCAGATTTTAAATATTCGGACTTGGGTAACCTTGTAGCCCTGGTGCAAGCATTTTGGAGCATGCTGTAGGATGCTGGGTAGCTTTATGATGCTTCCAGGCTTGATCTCTAGCCCTGAGGCAGGCCAGAAGGTCAGGGGTTATTCAAGGTAAGTGGTTACCTCTGGCTCTGGTGTTTTTGAGTGGGGCAAATGTGTTCCAGTTTGCAAGAAAGATTTCTTTGAAATAGACAAAGGCCTTATCAACCGAGGGAAAGTAGGTTGGGGGAACCAGTCAGAAGTGGCAAGGTTACTCAGGAGAGGTTCAAGGTCAAGAGACTTGAAGGAGTATAGTTGTATGGTTTTGTTTTGGCAAATCTTCATGGGCTAGCCAATGAGAAAATATAATCTTCTCCATAGATTCTACCTGCTGTTGTAGACTCATTGATAAATGCTGAAATTCAACTGAAAATAAAATGTATATATTTAAAAGAGTTTGTTTGGTGCATTTCAAGGCTTTATTCTTTTTTATCAACAAATTTTATCAAAAGCAGGAATATATACTTAAGAGGAACCATGGTATTAAAAACGATATGAAAGGCATTAAGAATTAAACAGAGGATACTAAAAAAGTGCTAACAGAGATAGAAAATAGGCTGAAGGGAATACAGACAAAGGGTAGCCTGGTGTTATGGTGACTGAGATTAAGGGATTTCAAAAAGGGTGACTCAATCACAGCACCTGTGCACAGGGCTACTGGGCAGGGAGAGTGACCAGATGGGGGTCTGCAAATATAGCGACAGGATGTCGCTATATGTACACGTGTGTGGTGGGGGAGAGACCATGCCATGCGATGGGTGGAAGGGGAAGGAGGGTTTGTGGGGTGTAGTGCGGTGGTGGGTTGCTAAGCTGGTTGTGTGGCATGGTGGGTTGATGGCAGACTAGGGTTGGGAGTATGCTGGGTTTGGTTCTGGGCACGTGTTTGTTTTTTTGTGCCGGTCCTGGAATTTTATTTTTTCTCCTTTTGCACCCCTCCCCAACATGCAAGGAGCCACAGTGGGGCTACTGAAGGTAGACAGCAGTATGTGTTGGAAAAGAGATTTGAGGATGCATAAAAAAAGGGATAGAGCAACAGGGTTAATGAAGGAGGAAAGGGAATAGAAAGGGGGAGGGAGGAAAGAGGGCAGAGAAGGATAGAAAAGGGACCGGGGTGGTGGCAGGGCGGGGAAGAAGCTACCCGGTCTGGGTGTGCATCCAGCTAGATATCACAACTGCACTTTTCCAATCCACTGGCACCTCCCCTGTAGAATTGACTTATTTAACAAATGTGCTAGTGGGGCTGCTATATATGTATTTAATTCCTTCGACATTCTAGGGTGTAACGAATCAGGCCCTGAGGATTTATGAGGTTTGAAACCTTTTAGTAATGTTTTTATATACTCCGTACTAACATTAATTTCCAAATTATTATTTATTTTCTCTTTAACTATAATGATATCATTTGCCTTTTTATCATATACAGAACAAAAGTACTGGTTCAGATTTTCTGCCATTTCTAAGGAATCAGACACTTCACTACCATTTATAGATAGGGGTCCTAATTGATTTGACATTTTCTTGTTATTGTTTATATAAGAATATAACCCTTTTCCATTGTATTTTCTAAATACTAAGTGTATTTCCAGTCTCTTTCTTTCTATTCTTATTTTTAACATCTTCAGTGTTTTTATACTCCATATTAGCCTCCATAATCCCTAAGTTTTTCATTTTATCATATGCCTTTTTTTTCTTAACACAACCTCATTATTTTATTCGTGCCTCACGTGGGTTTCTTTCCTTTCTTTGTGTACAGTTTCTTTTTAGGAACATATTTATCTTCTAAATTATGTAATGTTTCTTTAAATATGTTCCACATTTCTTCCACTGTTTTATCTTTAAATATGCCCTTCCAGTTCCACTCTGCCAGTTTTGTTCTCATATTTTGAAAATCTGCTTTATTGTAATTTCTAGTAACCGTGACCCCTTTTTGAATTCTTATTTTTCTTTTAATACAAACTTGAACTACCCCATGATCGTTGTTGCTTAAATTTTCTATAATATTTATCTTTGTTATTAAATCCTCACAGTTTGTTACTATGCAGTCTAATATATCCCCCTCGTTGGTTTATAGACCATTTGTGTTAATCCTACCTCTTCCATCATTTCTAAATATTTAATATGCATAGCATTTTTTGCAGTTTTCTTAACTTGTCTAATTTCTTTATCTATATATTCATCTTTGGTTTTGCTGGAATTGGGTGGCTGATAGTACAAACCTAACAAGATTTTGTTTTTGATTTGAGAATCTTGTACTGCAACCCATATTGATTCTGTCGCATCCTGTTGATCATATTTATTATAAATTGTACTCTTAATTCCTTGCTTGATATATATTTTGATACCCCTCCTTTCCTGTTTGTTCTTTCCCTTGAGAACAAATAATATCTTCCTTATTTCTCTATTTCATAAAACATCCTTCTCCCACCATGTTTCCGTTATGCAACAAATATCAATACACTCTGACTTTAATATTATTTCTAATTCAGCTTTCTTTATCATGTTAATACCCCTAGCATTCAGGGGCCATACTTTTAACCCATTACATGTTCCACTAGTTGTTTCTCTTTTCCTTTTTTTTGTTGATCATTTTGCACTCTATTTAGTTTTATAGATCCTAAACTTCTTCCCCTATCTTTTTCTACCCATCTCCCCTGTTGTTTCAGTTTAAATGACTATCCAACACTTTTTTATTTCCATTCCTAACTTTCTACTTCCTTTTTTGCTTAAATGCAGTCCATCTTTACAGAAATAACCTGTATCATTTTCAAATTGTTCCCAATGAGTTAAGCAACCTGTCCCTTCTGTTAATGTCCATACTCTCAACCAATTATTCAAATCTTTTATTTTCTTACAAATACCCTTGCTTTCTCTAGGTACTGGGAGCATTTCAGAAAAGTATGTTCTACACCAAAGTCTACTTGTTTCCTCCTTTATATTTATAAACTCTTGCTTAATATCACTTATCTTTTGATTTTTGATGTTATTTACACTCAGATGCAGAACTAATACGTGTTCCCCCATTGTAGCTTTTATAATATTGGGCAACATTTCCTGAATATCCCTCACTTTTGCTCCTGAAAAATGACTAGTTGTTATACGTTCTTTATTCCCTCATGATTAGAGTTTCCGGTTTTAGGTTATAACTGATAAACAACGAAAAAACACCACCATGGTGAAAATTGGGAAATCAGTTATAACCGAAAAACACCGAATTTCACTGTGTCCCCACTCTTCCAGCTGACCAACTGTGAGCTGGATATGTGGGTGGATCGTATTTTTTTTGTATTACACCTTTCACTTGTATGGTGGAACAGAGCTCTAATACTGTGCTGCTCCTAGCTCACCATCACCATCTACATATTTATATATGTATAGTTCTACAGTTATGGTGCACTGTTTTGTAAAACTAATGCAATATTAATATGGTGCTAACATGCAATAGACATGGTACACAGTTTGAAAAAGTGTAATATCTATTTTTTAACTTGAGAGAATAAACACTGATTTATAAAGATTTTTGTTGTCCGAGAAATTGATTACACCTAAAATAACAGATTTTTGGTACTTCTGAAAGGGGGAGAAAAATGCTGAAAATAAACACCTTTTTTTACAAAAAATAAACACCTAAAACCGGAAACCCTACTCATGATGTATACCTGTCTGTGTATTTTAGGATTGCATCTCCCAACACATAAGCATTATCATCCCCTGTTTGCCTTATATAATTTTCTCCTTCCCCTTGTATTTCGATTTCAGTATTTCCTGTTTCCCTTTCTTCCATCTCTACAGTTTGATTTCTTCCCTCTTGTCAGTCTAGTCCTTCACTTATTATTTGGTTATTTCCTGCATCATGTAAATTTTCATCTGTGTCTAAATCTTTCCTGATAGTCCCAAACAAATTTTCAATGGTTGCTACATTCTCCCCTTCTAGCCTTTCACCCATGCTTTCACCATTACCTTTATTCCCTGTCTCTATATCTTTATTATTATCTTTATGTGTACTTTGTTGTTTGGTACTGTCCTTTACAATTTGTCCATTGCACCCGGAACATAAATTCTGTCCTGTTTCTAATATTCCACTTACATCTTGATTTTCATCACCTCCCAAATCTATAAACTGTCCGTATCAATTATTTGTTTCCAAGGTAAATCTCATTGCCCTTCTTCCTTTCTTATATTTTCTGGTTTCTACCAACCAATCATCTCCCTCTATTTCTCTATCTCTTTTCGTACTATTTTGATGTTCAGAACTATTGTTTGCATCTCCATTAAAATGTTCTTGATTATTCTGCATTACGTTTTGTTGCTGAATTGAAATTAATTTCATTTCTAACACCAAATTTGTTTGTCTTAATTCTTTAATTAATTTACACTCCTGGTAAGATATTTTATTACAGATTATACATCTTAGACCTATTTCTCCCCCTACCAATCTCACCATATTTGTATCCATGTTAACTTCTAAGATCCTTTTGTAATATATGCTTCCTTTAAGCACTCCTACTATTCAGCACACAATTATATCTATGCTCAGAGATATTTACTACGGTTTCCATGTTATCACCTTGTATAATCACAACACCTTCTACTGATTACAGCGTTCATAGTTTGTTGCTCACCTTGCTAATTTCTCACATATATGGGTTATAGTCCCTTTCCCCTTCTTCCCCAGCTGATGTCTGCAGATGCCACTGGCCTCTGCCCACATCACTTCCACTCTGCGCTTGGCTCCACTCGTTAGAGCTGAGCAATATATGGGTGCTCTCTCCGTGACATCACCTGTTGCTATGGGGACACACAGAGCACCTTCTGACACTGGTAGACCATGCACATAACCTGCCTTTAAAAAGGCAGGTTAGCCAGCACCTGGCAGCTACTAATAGCTGAATGTAAAAATGGAAATGTTAGATGAAAAAGTATATATGTGTAATAATACATTTTGATTTATGTAATCTAAAATGAGATTAACAGCTGATTACATGAGAACACATTCTTGTAATAAATATGAAGATGAAACCAACTGAGTACCCAAACCATAATGGTGTGGTGTGGTTTACTTTAGGCAGGTGATTTAGTGACAAATACATGCTTAATGTTGCATCAGAAAACTGAACTCTTGGAAAACAACCTAAAATACAGAAACCTAAGAAAGTACATTTGAGCCACTGACATGGTCAGATATTTTCAGATATTTCACAGTATTTTTAAAGAGATTATCTCAGTGCTCCTAAAGAGGGAAATAACTTTTCTAGTAATACAACAGAAATTTTAGAAAAAATATCTGACCGTGGCAATTGCTGCAACCCTAGGTCTTCAACATACCTTAGAGAACTATTACGGATCTGTTCAAGAGATACTGAAGGAACTGTTTTTGGAATCACTAACCTACCAGTAGAAAACTTCCCTTTGTGTGTTTACTTGCATAGCAAGGAAACACACTGATTGCATTAAGCTGTCTGTAGATGTGTCTGTCTTTTAATCCAGTGAGCAATGTAAAAACAAACCTCTCCCACTGTTGAGCCACTGATGTAGTGTGTGCCTGTCTTGATTTGAAAAATTAACATGTGACCTTTTTTGCATTTCCCAACTCATTGACATTTCCTGTTTATACTTAGCAGATGTGATTTGTCAGTGTAGCTGCCAGTTCTGGGCAAGTCAAGAAAACAGATGTTTTCATGGGTAACCCATTGAGGCAGTGTTCTCTCAGACAAGTGGCATAATTAAAGGGAAAGTCCCCTCCACCTTTTTATGTTGGCTCATGCTTGTGTGCCAACCAACATCTTGCGGTAATAGCAGATTTGGAGGTATGGTCACTGTTGGGCTAATGCAGGGCATGCATCAGTAGGTACGCCCCTCATTCACCAATGAGCCAGCAGCAGGTGCTGACATCATGCATCCTTAATGTGGCCACCAGATCTAAGAAAAGGTCTGCTGCAATGAGAGTGAAGCTCTCATGCAGTGGGGGATCCCACTCCCCATCTGCATAATGTCATCTCCCCCCTTTTTGTTGTGTGCCGATGGGGGTGCCCAATCCCACATCGGCTACAGCTTCCCCCTCCAAAAACACTCAGGTGGCACACTGGGAGCCCACCCCAACCTGCCAAATTTCCTCAAAAAGAAAAATCATCCTGCAATGTTTTTTTTTAACCTGTAAAAAAGAAAACAGTCCCTGGTGGTATCCCCACCCCCTTCCCCAACCTGCGCCCACTCTCTGTGCACACTGCCTCCCCACACTCCCTTCACCCCATACTTACCTCCAGAGTCTGGCTTGATGATCTTTGGTGGACTGGGAATGTGTCTGCACTCTTCAAAGCTGACCACTAACTGAAGAAATACCAGTAAGCTGTATAATGGCATAAATAGGGTTTTTTCAACTTTGGTGCATATCTCATCCATTTTGGGGAATTTTAGCACCAAATGTTCAACATGGAGTTATTGGGACCCTTCCTCATGAATTCAGGCACTGTCATGGTGTTTCTCAGTCCTGAAAGGTGACTTCATGGTCACTGCACTGAATCACCTTTCAGGACTGAGTAATGAAACGACAGAGCCACTGTTCATGAGGGGGGCTCTCAAAAAGCCTATGTCACACATTTGGTGGAAAAATCCAAAAAATGGCTCTTTTACGAGCATGCGTTGTGCAGTTTCCATGCACGCTCGTAACTTCATGAATTTGTAATGTATTCACTCCAGATTTTCAAAATTGGAATTTTTCTACACCTCCTTATGAACAGTATAGCTGTCATTTTACATATCATGGCTGAAATGTGTTTTCACATGTCCAGCACAGAATAGCATGGTCACTGCATGAAATCAGTTTTAGGACAGTTTTTGGAAATGATGGTGACACTGTTCATGAGCAGAAGTCCTAAAATGCCTATGTTGAAAATTTGGTGACGAAATTCCATAAAATGACTGTGTTATAAGTGTGTGTTACACAGTTTCCACACACCCTTGTAACAACAAATTTGCAATATTTTCATGCCAGATTTTTAACACTGGCATTTTTACACACCTCCGTATGAACAGTACAGCTGTCATTTTTCACATCCTGCTCTAAATGTGTTTTCACACCTGTGGCACATAATTGCGTGGTCACTGTGCAAAATCAATGTTTCAGACAAATTAACAAAATCACAGTGCCATTTTTCATGAGTTGAGGTCCCAAAATGCCTATGTTAAAAATGTGGTTAAAAAAATCCCAAAAATAATTGGGTTATGGACGTGTGTTGCACAGTTACTATGCATGCTCATGACTTCACCAATTTTTCACATTTTCACTCCAGATATTCAACATTGCCATTTTTTTACATCTCCTCATGAACAATACAGTTGTCATTTTAAACATACTGCCCAAAATGTGTTTTCATTCCTGTGTCACCAAATGGCATAGCCACTGTCTAAAACCACCTTTCAGCTAACTAACTGATAGTGACGCTCTTCATGAGGTGGGCTCATAAAAAGCCCATGTTGAAAATTTGGAGTGAAAATACTAGCACACACCTACAGTGTTAGGGTTTCCAACTGTAGCACCCCACCCTGTAGAGACTGACAGGCATCAGGAGTGTGACTTGGGATCATCGACTGTAATGCTCACACCATTCCACCCCCACCCTGCAGCCAGTGACAGGCATCATGGTGTGCCTTGCAGTGTTCGGCCACAAAGTTCACCCCATTCTCCTATACTGCACCCACCTCAGCGTATTTCATTATGGAATAGGGTAAGTATAATGCCTAAAGACCCCAAAGCACACCACAACACTTGTCAGTGTCTACAGGGTAGGGTGAGGTAAAATGGCAGAGCGTTATAGCTGATGACCCAAAGGCACACCCCAATGCCTGTTGGTCTCCTCAGGGTGGGGATGGGGTTGGTGTCACATCAATACTTCACTGTCATTCCTATTATGCATCTCTAACTCTGGCACTACCAATGCCAATGCCAGCGAGATAACATTCGGTATTGACAAATGCTTGTTTATGTTTTCCTGTGTAGTTTATAGACATGAACAGTGAATCCCTCTCTTGCAGCTTCCTCACTTAAAATGCACATATCAAGGCTGTGCTCATAGTTGAAACTGGGTGCTGGTAAAACAGGATGCTGATAAGGGAAAGAAACCAGCATTCCAGGTATCATAAAATTCTGTTTTAATGTGCAAGTTTTGCAAAATCAGTGAAGACTGTCACAAATGCAAAACAATACAAAATAATGCCAAACTTAGGGCCCCATCTAGATCAGTCCCAGTGCTTTGAGGCACTAAAACCTCTTCTCCCTCATTTTATCCTGATTTAAATTTAAATGAAGTTGCTTCACTCTGTTCTGCCCAGGTGTAAAAACCTGTTTCACTCCATTGCAAAGATCATGTTGACCCACTCATAAAAGGAAGCATGGTAGCTGATAATACATATTTGCACATCAAAGGGACTGGAAGTTAACAAAGAGCTCCTAGGACATAAAAATAAATTAGCTGAATAAGAAAAACTTACAAGCACCAGTATCCTTCCAACTGCATTTTTCCAACTCAGCAACACTTTAAACAACAAAAAGCATTAGGGAACTTACTTTGAAAAGTTTGATGTCCAACACAAGACAAGAATTACAGAGACATCAGGAAACATACATCAGAACTGACTGACAGTAGTACTTCTGCTGGCTTGTGCATGTACACATCAACTCCCATGATGCCTTGCATGAATGTGGTCATGACCTTTGCAATGGAGTGACATAGAGTTTCACAACAGGGCAGAACAGAATGAAGCAACATCATTTAAATTTAAATGAGGATGAAAATGTGTGTGTGGGGGGGTGTAAGAGGGTGAATCATTGTTTATGCCTACAAACTACACAGGTATACAGAAAATAGGTTGAGGGGACTTTCCCTTTGATGACCTTGCTATTTGGTCATGGTTGTAAAAGTCCATGGTTTCAGATACACAGAGGATGTCACATCTATGTACTGTATCATTTAACCACTGTCACAACAATCTTTAATTGAAAAAGACATCTTTAAAGTCAATGAGCAGGATTTTCAAATGTCCTAGATTTCTGCAAGGCCCAGTGCACTGACAATATGGCACATGGGGCTTGCAATAATCTAATGGGATTTTCTATCCAGTGCGGCAATTGGCGCAAATTAGACCAACTTTCCCTGGGCTACCTTACGGCAATCCTTGGGGCCGTGTTTATGGAGCTTGCACCACTAATGCAGTGCAAGCTGCCATAAAATTGTGGAAACAGTCGCAACTGTGCTGGAGACTGGAAAATCAAATGCAGTTGTGGCAAAGGTTTCGGCACATGGCCTGAACCTAAGTGTGGTGGTGCAGGGCTGGATGCTAGACCTGTGCCAGGCTTTGAAAATCTTGCCCAATATATAAACATTTTTCAGATCATGAAACATGAGCTCAAATCAAGTGTACAAGACCCAAAATACATTACATTGCCCCCTTCCTACAAAAGGATGACATCCTCAACATCTACTGTAACTAACCATTCAGATGCACTGTAACCAAAGGAGTTGTTATACAAAACAAAACAAACACAAAAAAAGGAAGAAAACACACACACAAACAGATGCATTATCAAATAGCTCCAATAGAAGGAGCTTCTGGAGCCAGGACATTATTTTCAGCTCCCATTCCCAATATCCTTATTTTGACACTAGTCAGCTGGGAGAATTTACATTCTTACAAGGGTGAAATGTCCATTGCAACACCTTCTTGCTGGTTGTAAAAGAGTGCATCTAAATAGTGTGCCATTATTTCTTCATTTATCTCCCTCCAGGTTGAACCAAAATTGAGAGAGATTGTAGATAGACTACCAAGGACTATTTATTGAAGGCCATGTAACATAAATGATGTGGTAGCATTATTGCTGCCCATATGCATAATCTTTCACTTTTCTAGATTGAGAGTCAGTTGGTTTTTAATCACCTATTCACCCACTTGGTTTATTTCTGGCTGAAATTTGACTATAGATTGTTTGTCGTTCACAATGCAAGCTATTTTGATGTTGTCTGCAAATTTAGCTATCCAGCAACAAGATGATGTTTGCAAGGGTGTCATGTATGTAGTAAACAGGATTCAGCCCAGGACCGATCCTTGTAGGACTCCACTCATGACAACTGCCCAGGGTGAATAATGGCCTGCAAGACATGCTCTTTGTTTTCTCCCTCAGAACCAGGATTTAACCAACTTTACAATGTTTTTGTCGAGCCCTATTTCTATTAACTTTTCTATCAGACCTCTATGTGGATGAGTATCAAAAGCCTTCGAAAAGTCTAGGTATAATACATCAGTTGGTAATCTCATGTCCAAGGTGGATCTTGCTGGATTAAAAAGTGCAATCAATTGGTTTGACATGATCAGCGTGACATTTTGACTAATATCTATTTTACCCACTCTTGATATGTGTTCGCATATCAGATTTTTTATCATGCCCTCAATTATTTTAGTAATAATGGATGCTAAACTAATAGGCTGGAAATTTTTACAATCAATTTTTTGATGTTTTTTGTGTATCGGTGTTACCGTGGCTCTCTTCCATGCTTTTATGGCTATACCCTCTGCTAGTGAGCAATTTATACTGTTGGTTAGTGGTCCAGCCAAGGTAGTAGATAGATTTTTTAGGAAGGCAGGGTGCAAATTGTCTGGATAGGTGACTTGTGTACATCAAATTTATTAAATCTTCTAGTCACTTCCTTCTTGGTAATAATGTATGTATTGTTAGACAGTGTCTCAGACAGTCTCTCCCAACTGTCAGATATAAATTCACTCCCTGGTTTATAAATGCTTGTGAAGTGATTATTGAATATTGTTGCCTTTTTCCTCCACCTTTTATTATTTGATTTACTACTTCTGAGGGCTCCATTGCCAAATTTACTTTTCTTCTACTGTTGATATACTCTCAAAAAGCTTATTTTGTTATTTTTATAAGTGGTAGCCAACTTTAATTCATAATCACTTTTTGCCTTCCTAATAGCTGTCTTGCTTGTTTTACATATTTCTTGCATCTATAGTAGATTTTCCTCCTTTGGTTGATTAATTTCTGTATTTTAGCATTAAATCATATGGATATTTTTCATTTTTTATTGTACTTTGCTTTGACAGGAATATACTTAATGGCACATGAATCTGTTTTGTCATTTAATATCTGCCATTTTCCTTCAAGAGTCTTCTCTTTAAATTCCTCCTCCCAGTTCCAGCCCTCTAGATATGTACGTATCTTAGCATAATCTGCCTTTTCACAACATCTCACCTTGGTGACACCCTTTAATGGTTCCCAATTTGTGTGAAATTTTATCTGAATTTGTGACTGATGGTCAAACATTTGTACCATCTGTCTCCCTGAAAGAATGGAGGGGAAGGAGGGGGTTGAGGTGTGCAGCACTGGCTGTCAGAAAAGCTTAGTCTGGAGCTGGCGTTGAACTTTGAAATATAGTGGATGCATTGCATGGGCCCAAACCCACAGCACAGAGATAGACCACATCACTGTCTTATTAAGTATCTCTGCTACCCAGAAGAAGAAGAACAAATGTTAAGGGTGACAATATGGCTCCATAAATGTAGAAGGAAGAAAGTCCTGATTTTCTAGGATTTTAATAAAGACCTTCAGGTTCAAAGGCAAAAGCTTGCCAACATTAAAGCAAAGTTGCACAGGTAGGACTGGGCATTCACCATCCTCTACCCAGCAAAACTATAGATCTGTAGACCTGGGAGACACCATCCTTCTTCTTCATTAAACCTCAAGAATCCAAGAAGTTAATAAATACTGAAGATACAGCAATGAAGGGATATTCAAAGCAATGGAATGTGGCTCAGGTTCATCAAATGACACAAGCTTTGCTTATTTTTAATGTAGGATGGGAAGGGACCTCAGGTATGTGCAGCTGCTCATGGACATTTGCAGACAGTCTCCTTACTTTGTCTGGACTGGGATGATCTGACCTGGAAGCATGGGAAGAGCACTTGAATTTAATACATCAAATCCTGTCTTGTAACTTGCAACTCTTGTCTCACTTGCCCCTGGACATACGGGACATTTTTCATCTCAGATGCTGCAGTACCATCTCTTCTTGACCAACAAACAGGTTAGAGAAGAGCTGGGGACTTACAACCTCTCAGGCAAGATGGAAAAGGAGCAAGAAAGCACTAACGTTTGTCTTCATCAACAAGGGTGATGGCTTCATTGTCAGCTTATGCTCAGATTTTTGAACCCCTTCTGTCCCTACCACCCCTAGTGCTTTCTTTATATAACCCTGAGATTTGATTTCCCCACAAATGCATCCGTGCGATAATGCAAACTATGTTGTCATAGCAATGCTTACATGGAAGCCTGTTTGCATGCTAGAATTTCTAACTGGTGCATGCCATCCACACCGTGTTTGCACATGTGGAAGTCCAGAAGGATTCACACATTGCTTGCTGGAGAGTTGCTGAGGAGAATTGAGGGGGACCACTCTGATTAGCTCTGCTAACTTAATTCTTTCTCACATGGCATGGGTTCATAAAGTTGCAGAGAAAACCGTGCATACAAACAAGAGTGCAGACACAACAGCGTGCACTCTAACAGTGTCAGGACAAAATCCCGAATGACACTTCATGAGTGCACACCATTGAAACAACAGCAAGTGTCTTTCTTTTTGTGGTGGCTTCACCCCCACACACCCCAGCATGGGGTGCTACACCCCCACACCTGCCAGACTTCTTATAATCAACACCAGATGGTCATGGACCTTCAGTGATTGAAGATAACTCAGAGCAGGGAAATATTTAAAAAAAATGCATTACACTGGGACCTGGAGAGAACCGAATTGCAGCCCCAGGTCCCCGACTCTGCCAGAGGCTGTTGCTCTAGCCACTCCACCACTGGAGCAACTCGGCCAAGCACCACCCTGGCAGCATACTTCCAGTTTCCTCATAGTAGTCTACAATGACAGGGGTAGTGGTTCTTACCACATACTGAAAGAACCCCTGTCTCTCTAGAGCCATTTGCACTTCCTACATCACAGTATTGCATGCATGGTTTTGTCCATGCTATATTCACCTGGAACCTTCTCGCATGTGTCCCTGCTTCAAGTTGGAACATGCTCCCTCAGACAAGAAGACTCTGGGGTCTGGTTTATGCACCCATCAGCTGGCTGGTGCCTGGTCCATAGCATATCATTGCACCCCCTAACCACAGCTGGGGCTGCAGGTATCAGTGGGGGGGGCATTTGTCTGCTGTGCACTGGTTCACCTGAACAGACTGACCCATGCACTCAGGAAACCAGCCAGACTAGCATCTGCAGACTGCTCGTTGTCGGGGCTGGTTGGGTGGCTGCAGCCAGCTGGGTCCTATCTACTGCTCCTAGCATTATGCTGGGCTTTAAACATTGAAATTTATCATCAGCTGGTTTTCACAGCACCTCACTGACCCATTAAAAGATACTGACATATGATATTCTAAGGAGGAATGTATTTAATAAATCTAATTCACAACTTGCTATCAGTGCCTAATGCAACTACTCAGAGCCTACAATCCAGTTGCATTCCTCTTTTATAGGTTCTGAGATAGATTACAAGTTCTATCAGTTTAGTTACATGTTATGCTGTTATCAGTATATGAATGTTTTCTGAATACTGTTCTTATTGTATTCAGTTTAAAAATGTTATACTACTGAATAAGTTACAAGATGCAGCTGGTTGTGTTTACTTCTGGTCCCCACCCCCCGCACTCATGTGGGATTTGAGGTCAGGACTCGGTGGTGAGGCAGCCCTGCAGTATTGATGGTATTATGTGTTGATATGTAAACTAGATATTAGCTCAATAAGCTGCTTAGCCTGTTGCTTTCCACCTGTATGACTGGTGGGACTCAACATCTTGTGGGTGTGAGCAAGTGGGGTGGGGGAAGGTATCTGCAAAACTGCTTGAGTTCTTTCTGCTGGTGATTACACAGTATGGGGTGAAAGTGCTGCATGGAAGGGAGTGTGAAAAACTAGGGATGGATGGTGGAGTTATGGGGTATGGGGTATGGGGTGGATCTTCCTGTTTGTTGAATTATTTTCACCTTATTATTGGTGGATTGTTTGGGGAAGGAGAGCTAAGATAGGATGGAGCGTGTAGGAGATCATGCTTGAGAGAGTGAAGGTGGGGGATAGTAGATGGTGGGAGTGGGCAGGATAAGCTTCTGGTTTGAGGAATGTTACAGAGGCAGTGGTTAAGGTTACTCTATAAGATTGTTTTAAAAAATGGTACTTGCAGAACATTTGTATGTGACACAGTGGATCTACTATAGGTAGTAATACTGGACGATTTGATCTACATAATATTGGGAAATGGCAACTGATGCATTAAGAGTCAGGTCCTGGAATATAAATGGAATGAAGTCACATGTTTAATGGAAGAAAATTTTGGTGAAAATCAGAGCAATGCAAACTGATATAATATGCATACAAGAGACACGCATGGTAGAAAAAGAGGGGAATCATATGAAAAAGAGTGGGAAGAAGAATGGCATGGTTCCTACTTCACATTCAAGGCCAGGGGTACCACTGATTAGTTCTGGACTCAGTCCCCAGATGTGGTGACAATGGTGGTTACTAATGGAGCATGGGGTAGATATGTCTTGGCTCAAGTAGTGCTCAAAACAGGATAAAAGGTTGCAGTGGGATCAAATACAGTCCTTTTCAGTAGACTATCCTTTCAGATGGCAGATTTTGAGAGACCCTGGATCCTATGTGGGGACTTTAACTGTGTCAGAAATACTGTTCTGGACAGGTCCTTAAAAACCATGAACCCCATCACCAGGAACACCAAGGTCTTAATCAATCTTATGTCAACGCATTCTCTAGTTGATTGATGAAGGCACTTTAAACCTACAGACAGAGAATATATGTACTATTCTCACTCAGCAACCTGCTATGCTAGGTCAGATACCATTCTGATATCTCAGGCCCTGATCCCACTGGTACACTGTGTGCTACACAATACCATCACAATTACAGACCATGCCCTGGTGTTACTGAACTAAACTGGGGTGTCCCCATGGGTACCAAAAATTGGAAGTTACTGTATATCCAGCATTGCTGGAAAAAAGCTAATGTTGTAACATGTATTAAAGAGCACATTAACTGTTACTCACAAAATTAGGGGAGAGGGGACACCTCTGCTTCCATAAAGTAGGAGGATCTGAAGAAATTGCTGACAGCGGCTGTCATCTCATACTCTAATCACATAAAAAAGGTAGAGAAGAGACAAACTGCCAAATTAGAAAAACAAATACAAGATGGGACCTAAATGTACGGGGGTACACTATGCTTAGGAAGGATAGAAAGGAGGGCAGAGGGGGTGGAGTGGCTATGTTCATTAGAGATGACATAGAAATTGCTATGGTAGAAGAGGCAGAGGGAAACGTGGAGGCCTTGTGGGTCACCTTCGATCCCAGCAGAATAAGGTCAAGCTGGGTGTAGTATATAGGCCCCGGGATGAGTGATGTTCTAGAGGATGGTTGCTGGACAACATCATTGCCCAGTGTGGTCAAAAGGGAAGGAGTGGTGTTGATGGGGACCTTAATATGCCAGGTACTAACTGGGGAACCATGTCCTCTAAGGTGGCCAGGAGCAGAGGCTGCTGGATGGCTTCCAGGATGTGTTCTTAACACAGCATGTGATGGAGCCCACAAGGGAGGGGCATGTCCTGGATGTGGTTCTGGCAGATGGGGATCTGTTAGGGACATGGTTGTACAGGACCCCTGACTGGGGTGACCACAATACTGTCTGGTTTCAAATAAGCATTGGGGGAGTGGGGGTGAGATCTAGGACACTGGCAGTGGACTTCAGGGGGGCAGACTTTATGGGCATGGGAAATATTCTCAAGGATCACTTGAAGGGGATTACCTCAACAACAAGTGTGGAAAGGAGATGGGAGGTCATAAAACGGGGACTTCATGAGGCAGTCAGGATCTGCGCTAAGTTGAAACGTAAGGGAGCAAGGTCACATAAACCATGCTGGTGGTCCAGTGAGGTCCAGGTAGCAGTCAGAGAAAAGAAGGCAGCTTACAAAAAATATAAAACAACAAGAGGGGATAGGGATAAGGAAATGTACCAGCTTGCATCTAGAAAAGTCACCCGTATGGTGAGGGGAGCAAAGTCCAGTAAAGAGCATCGGCTGGCACAGGGGATACATGGAGGGGAAAAGGGGTTCTTCCGGTACATTGGGGAGCGGAGAAAACTAGAGGCCATCTCAGCAGATTGAGATCAGAAGGAGGGTGGGTGGAAGAGGCGAGGGACCAGGCAGAGGTATTTAACGGTACTTTTCTCTGTGTTCACTAGGGAAGGATGGGATATCTACAAAGCAAGGCACAAAGGGATAGAAGGCAGGAGTGGGATCAGGGGAGGCAGAAATGGAGCAAAAGGGAGGGAAAGGTACCCCAGGGGTGTCGCATCTGGATAAGGATAAAAAGACCAGTAAGGTGGAGGGGACGGATGATGCCATCCCCACCAAAGGGTGTGGTTTGCCCTCAAGGCCCTAAAGAAAGACAAATCTCCTGGGCGGATGGCATTCATCCGAGAAGTACTATGGAATTGGCGGACATACTGGCTGCACACAAGGAGCTTTTCAACCAGGTCACTTGAGACAGGGAGGTACCTAGGGATTGGCGAGGCACATGTGGTACCAATCCATAAAGGGGGGTCAAGGAAGTACCAGGAAACTATAGACCCATCAGTTTAACCTCGGTGGTGGGAAAATTAATGGAGAGTATACTAAAGGAACGATTGGGGGTTTACTTGGAGGAGGTGGGAGGTCTGGATAGTGGCAGCATGGGTTTTGTGCCAGGTAGATCATGTCAAACCAACCTTGAGAGTTCTATGGAATGGGTAACATCAGAACTGGATAGGTAAGCCTGTGGATGTATTATTCTTGGACTTCAGCAAGGCGTTTGACTCTGTCCCCACAATGGTCTGGTGGGAGAAACTGATGGGTTAGGAGTAGGCCCTTTGATGGTCAGATGGATTGAAAACTGGATAGCTGGACGCACTCAGAGAGTAGTGGTCTGTGGGGAGCTCTCGAACCTACAGAGGTTGGTTAGTGGGGTACCACAGGGCTCGGTCCTGGGTCCAATCCTGTTTAATGCATACATATCAGACATCAGGGATGGTATAGGGTGTGAAATGAGTCTCTTCATGGATGACTCCAAGATGGGAGCAGTAGTTGAGGGAGAAGAGGGAGGTTGGCCTGCAAGGGACCTGGACACCCTGGAAAGCTGGGCTCACATATGGAAATTAAATTTAATATCACCAAGTGCAAGGTGTTGCATCTTGGTCGGGGAAACCCTAACACAGGTACACCCTGGGAGGAGGTGCTGGAAGCCTCAACAGGGAAAAGACCTAGGGGTCATGGTGGATACATGTATGAATAACACTGAGCAGTGCAGGAGGCAGCTAGCAAGGCAAACAGGATGTTGGGATGCATCGCATGGGGGATCACCTCTAGGAGCAAGGAAGTGATTCTGCCACTGTACAATGGACTGGTTAGACCACACCTTGAGCACTGTGCAGGTACTGGAGACCACACTTGAAGAGGGACATACAGCTCCTGGAGAGGGTACAGGAGGAGGGCAAAAAAGATGATACGAGGGCTAGGGATTTGACTTACGAGGACAGACTTGAGGAGCTCTGCCTGTTTTCATTGGAGGAGAGGAGAGACAGGGGACATGATTGAGGCTCCTGGCACCTCAAGGAATAAATAGGGTAAACATGGAGGGATCTTTAGACTAAAGCAGGGAGGCATCACCAGAGGGCATGGTTTGAAGTTGGAAGGTGGAAGGGTGAGGGGAAAAGAGGAGGAGGTTTTTCACTGAGAGGGTGGTGGACCCTGGAATGCTCTGCCTGGTGAGCTGGTTCAGAGATCCACAGTGGAGAGCTTTAAGAAAGGGTGGGACAGACACAGAAAGTGGATGTATCAGATGATGGCCTGTCCCGGGGGGGTGGGGATGGATGATAGGGGTTTCTGGAGCACAAGGGATGGGAGGGTCTCGGCACCCAACTAAGGATCTAGGTTCGAGCAGACTTGATAGGCCATAAGGCCTAATCTGCTGGCAAATAGTATGTTAGTATGTTAGTATGCTGAAAAGGAGCACATGGCCAATCTCACTCAAGGAGGGTATCAATGCTTTCAGAAATTAAAATGGGACTACATTCTGCTCGTCAGCACCAAGACTGAGAAGACAATTCTGTTGACCCATGAGAGTAACTACTTCAAGGGTAATACTGGGGGGATGTGACTAGCTTGGGAGCTACACCATAGAGAGAGAGAGAGAGAGTGACAAAAATGTAGCACCAGTGAAAGACAGTAATGGGGAGGTCACATGCACTGATACAGATGTATGGGACTCCTTTAAACAATTTTATGAAGGTTTATATACCTCGGAGGCTCAATCCACAGAGGATTCCATAAATAACTTCTTATCTAAAGCTCCATCTCTTCAATCGATGTGCCTACTAAATGCACTCTAAGGGTGGAGATCTCCTGGAGTGAAATAAAGAAGACAGTTCTCCATCTCAAAGGGGGAGCCCCGGGGCCAGACAGCTTCCTGATAGCTTTCTATAAGGTTATCCATGTAGAATTACAGGAACCCCTCTATAACAAGGTGTTGGAAAGTCTTAGTCTCGATATTGTCCCCTCTCCATGATGTCAGCCACCATAACCATCTTCCCCAAGCCAGGCTAGGATCTATAATTGTGTGATTCTTATTAGCCGATCTCCCTGTTCACTGCTGACTACAAAATTATTGCTCATGTTTTAGCCAGCAGGTTGGAGGCAGTCTCTCCCACTGTCATTCACAGAAACAAGGCTAATTTTGGAAGAGAAGTGAATCATAATGTATGAAAAGCCCTGAATATTGTCTGGCTGTGGTTGGGTAGATTGGCTGAGAACATGTGGTGGTGCTAGCCCTGGATGCTGAGAAGGCTTTTGATCACATGGAGGGGTGGGGGTAGATGTTTGCAGCACTTAGGAGGTTTGGCCTGGAAGAAAACATGTTGAAATGGATCTCAGGCCTTTAAAATCAGCCATCTGCACAAATTCTGGTAAATGATCAGCTGCTGCAGCCTTCCGCCTCACCAGGGGTAATATACAGTGGTGACCCATCTCCCAATTATTGTATAGGCTTTCTCTAGAACCTCTGGCTGCAGCAATTTGGTCTGCTAAATAAATTGAGGGTCTGCAGTTAGGCAAAGAACACTATTAAGTGTCCGTGTTTGCTGGTGATTTGTTAGTGTACCTCAACAGTCCTGAGGTGGAAATATCAACCCTACATGGTCTAGTAACTGAATATAGCAGCATCTCCAGCCACAAAATAAATTGGCTAACAGTGAGGTTCTTCCTCTGGGGGAGGGGCATTATACAGCATTGAACCAACAACCCTCTTAACATGAAGCTGGTCACTTCACTCACATACTTAGGCATCAGCATATCAAACAGTAGCCCCATGCCATACAAGGACAACTATACTAGGGTCTTTACTGTTATTAAACAAGACTGTGATAGATGGGAGGACCTCCCTATTAGACTGACTGGTCATATAAATATGATTAAAATATGTGTGCCATCCAAATGTTATATTTATTTAGAAATCTCCCCATCAGTGTACCAGAAAAAGTTTTCAAATTATTGAAGAGTATCATACAGAGGTTCCAATGGGGTAAGAAAACTGCCTGCATTAGGAGGGGTATACTGCAGCTTCCAGTTGGACAAGGTGAGTTGGCCCTGCCCAACACAAAATATTATTACTGGGCTTCACAGTTGGCCTTTCTAGCGGAAGGAGTGAAGGATATACCCCCTGGCTGGATGGAAAGTGACCAATATGAGGAGTTTCTGCTCTGGGGCTACTTACTGCCTGCATTAAAAGAGATGGAAGCAGCTGTCAGCAAAAATCCCTACACATGGCAAATGGCCAGGCTGTGGCTAGGTACTCACAAATTAATAGAGCACCCCAAGTGGCTGACACCTAATGTGGCTTTAATGGTCATGTTCAGAGGTATGCAGGGGTATCATGTTTTTCTGCATCAGGTATTACTGAGCTGGGAAAAATGTGGGGTTCAGCTGGTGGGTGATTTGTACAGTGAGGGCATACTTAAATCTTTATACTGATGCAAATTCTCTGTGCAACCTGATAACTTCTTTGCATATATTCAAATTAGGCAACATCAACCCTGCCTCAACAAAATACCAGGGTCAGGATTCACAAAGAAGGCCAAAAATCCCGCAGCTGTGGGAAAAAAAGCCTGCAGCACTGTGGAAATGCAGTTGCGTGATATTCTGAAAGAAAACTTGTGCAGGTGTGGAACTCCATAAAACTCCCCACAGTTGCTGAAATTCAGCAACTGTGGAAATTGAGCACGTGCTAATTATCTGCAACTGCAGATCTGCAGCTGCAGAAATGGCTTAGGAGGCACAGCAACAGTGAACCTAATTAGCTGGAGCAGCAGACTTTAACATTTCTGCAATAGCATGAAGCTGAAAGCACACACACACAGACCAGCAGCCAGTCCCTCAACTGGGACCACTGCAGCACCACAGGTACCAGCAATACCATGGCACCACAGTGGCTGTCTGTTACTGCTGGTTATCCTTCCCTAGAGTGTTCCTATTGCCTGCAGGAGTAACACTTATTGCAGGCTGTTCAGGCTCTACTGCCTGTGGAGCTCCTTCATGGGCTGCACTGGGTCTGGTGGTGGTTGTTGTCATTCAATGGTAATGTGAGCTAATGTTGCTGTGACTTCAGCCACTGATATACCCACTAGGATGCTATTATTTGTGCCTGACCTCCACCTTAAATGTATTTCAATTGTGGGGCACTACTGCAGTTTGCTGAGTGAGTGTTACATCTCACTCCAATGTGTGCAACATTTTTTTATGCAACAGTGGAAAAAACCTGGCTGAGAATAGCATTTGAGGGGCTGTGCCATACTTATCAATTATCTTTTTTCCTCAGGAACTTCCGCAGAGGCACTTTTTTCCACAGTCCGTAGTGTCTTTTTTTCTATTGCTGTGGAGGTTTTTGTGAATAGCACTCAGAGCAATGTCCCCTTTTCTTCCATAGCTACAGATGTTTTGGGGAATTAGGGAAGGCTTTGTGAATCCTGTCCCAGATCTCTAGCTGCCTTTTACAAACTGTTTCTAGATCCTGCCCCTCCCACCCAGATTAAGGCAATGACCCAGTGCAGTAAAGACCTAGGCATAGAAATAGGGCCTAAAGTGTGGCACACTACCATTAAGCATGTTCTCATGTGCCCCAGTTCAAATAAACTACATAGAATTCAATTCAGCTTTCTTTATAAAGTGTATCTAACACCTGTCATGTTTGTTTGTTTGTTTGTTTATATATTTATGTCATTTTTATTTACTAGGTAAGTGCACTAGATGATAACAGTTGCCTATTTCCAGGCATGGCCCGGGAGAATTCAACAGAGTAACAGTAAAAATGGGGAGAGGGCATGACAATTGGTTCAGTAAAAATACAGCGTACAGTACAACAATGAAAAGAAAAGATAATACCAGTTAAGTCAGATTACAGGAACAGGTAAACATTCAGAGGGCAAAATATGGACCATATGAAACATAAGGCAGCATGTACAAACAACTAGATTGAATAGCAGAGTTCACATTCACTTTAAAATAATAGATACAGGAGTAGCATACAGTAGATTATAAGACCCCTCCCCCTTTGTAGGGTCTAAGGGCAGGAACATACAGCAGCCTGAGAGAGGAAGGAACAATATGCTTTTTTGAAGACATATAGAAATTCACACTGCTGGACTGCAGCAGGGATAGAGTTCCAGATAGTAGGGGCAGTGAAGGCAAAGGACAGTTTATCAAGATTGGTCTTGGTTTAGGTACATGCAAAAACCCAGTGGTATTGGATCTAAGGGGTAAGTGCGATTGTCAGGCTTAAGAAGTACAGACAGGGATGTGGGGGACTGCCTGTTAACAACAGAGTGGGTTACACAGTTAGGTAAGGAAATGGGCAGACTAGGTGGGCCAAGCAGTCCTTATCTGCCATCAGATTCTATTTTCTATGTTTGACATCCCTGGGCAAATTTCTGCAAGTCTGAGGGAGAACCCACCCTAACCTAGTATATAAATCACAATGGTGAGTGTACTTGTTTGTAGCCAGGACAAATCTGCAGATATTGTTATAGGCTGCATCCCATTTAAGGAAGGTTGTTTTAGTGGCAGAATGACAGACCACCACCCCATATGTCAATAGAGGAAGTAGGATGCTTCGGGCAACAGCAATACAGGCAGTGGGTGTCACTCAGTCAATGATTTTGTACGAGAGTCCGAGCCTTGTGTTGACAGCCTTGCATATTATTTTTATTTGGTTTTTGATTAATGGATAGGTGCACTAGACAACAAATATGCCTATTTTCAGGCATGACCTGGGAGAACACAAATTACAAACAATAAAGAAACACAGTACAATAAAACAGCACAATTTACAATGTACAATTTAAAAGTAACTGAGAAAATAAATTCTTGCAGAGTGGGGGAAATTATTGTAGCAAGGAGAAGTCAATACAATAGCAGCAAAGCAAGAACATAGACAGAGTAGTGTAACTGAACAATTTAACAACAAATGGAGCATCTTATATAAATACAAAATCACATATGCCCCCACAATGCAAAGCATCATGGGCTGCATATGCAAATCACCACAGAATATTATGCTGGTTCAACTTTAAGCAGAAATGCATGGTGCCAAAAGGCCTCTCACACAGTTTTGCAAAGGATGCCAACAGAAGACATAGACACATGTTTCGTCCTACCAGGACTCATCAGTATGCTTCATCTGTTTGACACCCCAGTGGAATGAATCAGCTACCCTAAAATGGTCTATCTGGGTTATGTTGTGGTGAACCCAATTAAAACAAAAAACAATCTAAAAGACAAAGAACTTCTGTGCGCAAGCACTGAGGCAATGGTTACCCCATAGGGCATTTGGCCAGGAAGCCAAGTTTCAAAGAAATACAAAATCACACATGCCCCCACAATGAAAAGCATCATGGGCTGCATATGCAAATCACCACAGAATATTATGCTGGTTCAACTTTAAGCAGAAATGCATGGTGCCAAAAGGCCTCTCACACAGTTTTGCAAAGGATGCCAACAGAAGACATAGACACATGTTTCGTCCTACCAGGACTCATCAGTATGCTTCATCTGTTTGACACCCCAGTGGAATGAATCAGCTACCCTAAAATGGTCTATCTGGGTTATGTTGTGGTGAACCCAATTAAAACAAAAAACAATCTAAAAGACAAAGAACTTCTGTGCGCAAGCACTGAGGCAATGGTTACCCCATAGGGCATTTGGCCAGGAAGCCAAGTTTCAAAGAAATACAAAATCACACATGCCCCCACAATGAAAAGCATCATGGGCTGCATATGCAAATCACCACAGAATATTATGCTGGTTCAACTTTAAGCAGAAATGCATGGTGCCAAAAGGCCTCTCACACAGTTTTGCAAAGGATGCCAACAGAAGACATAGACACATGTTTTGTCCTACCAGGACTCATCAGTATTCCTTGTCTGTTTGACACCCCAGTGGAATGAACCAGCTACCCTAAGATGGTCTATCTGGGTTATGTTGTGGTGAACTCAATTAAAACAAAAAACAATCTAAAAGACAAAGAACTTCTGTGCGTAAGCACTGAGGCAATGGTTACCCCATAGGGCATTTGGCCAGGAAGCCAAGTTTCAAAGAAATACAAAATCACACATGCCCCCACAATGAAAAGCATCATGGGCTGCATATGCAAATCACCACAACATATTATGCTGGTTCAACTTTTAAGCAGAAATGCATGGTGCCTGAAAGGCCTCTCACACAGTTTGCAAAGAATGCCAACAGAAGACATAGACACATGTCGTGTTTTGGCCCTACCAGGATTCATCAGTATGCCCCTAAACACGTGTCTTTGTCTTCTGTTGGCATCCTTTGCAAACTGTGTGAGATGCCTTTCCGCACCATGCATTTTTGCTTAAAGTTGAACCAGCATAATATTCCGTGGTGATTTGCATATGCAGCCCATGATGCTTTTCATTGTGGGGGCATGTGTGATTTTGTATTTCTTTGAAACTTGGCTTCCTGGCCAAATGCCCTATGGGGTAACCATTGCCTCAATGCTTGCGCACTGAAGTTCTTTGTCTTTTAGATTGTTTTTTGTTTTAATTGGGTTCACCACAACATAACCCAGATAGACCATCTTAGGGTAGCTGGTTCATTCCACTGGGGTGTCAAACAGACAAGGAATACTGATGAGTCCTGGTAGGACAAAACACATGTGTATGTCTTCTGTTGGCATCCTTTACAAACTGTGTGAGAAGCCTTTCGATACCATGCATTTCTGCTTAAAGTTGAACCAGCATAATATTCTGTGGTGATTTGCATATGCAGCCCATGATGCTTTGCATGGTGGGGGCATGTGAAATTTTGTATTTCTTTGAAACTTGGCTTCCTGGCCAAATGACCTTTGGGGTAACTATTGCCTCAGTACTTGCACACAGAGGTTCTTTATCTTATATAAATGCAACAAAAGATATTTAGCAATTATAGCAAGCAAAAAAATTAATTAGCAGTGATAACATGCACTAGTCTGGTAATATTGGTGGGGTGATCAAGGAGGCGGGCCACAGATACATGGGTCAGAGAAAGATAAATAGCTGTATACCTCCCATTTGAAGCAGGCATAGTAGGGGGGAGTGCTGGAGGGCCACAGGCAGAGAGTTCCAAAGTTTCAAGGCAAAATAGAAGAAGGCCTGGGATCTCATATTGGTCATACACCTAGGAGCAGCTAGTAGGGACTGATCACCAGATCAGAGTGGGTAAGTGAGGTCAGGAGGAGTTAACACAGAGGCTAAGGAGGAGGAGGAGGGAACCCTAGTTCTAATAATTTTGTTCTTTAGGGTACCAAGTACATAGGAGTGGCTAGCCTCAGGGGATAGCCAGTTTAGACCTGAGCAAATCTGACAGTGGTAGGTAGGTAAGACTGTTAGATGCCAAAGCAAAGTGACACATATTATTGTAGGCGGTGTTCCATTTGTGGTGATTAGCATTTGCAGCACAAGAGAAGGTAACAGAGCCATAGATGAGGGTAGGAAGAAGGATGCCCTGTTTAATGGTAATTCTGGCAGAGGGTGTGAGGGAATATCTGGTTTTAAAAGTCAGGCCAAGCTTGCTGTTGACAGCTTTACAAGTATTGGAGATGTCCTGGGCAAAGTTCAGAGAAAGGTAAAGTGTAATTCCAAGATATTTGAAACTGTCAACATTTTCAAGGAGGAAGCCATCTTTACAGGAGATGGATAGATGCACAGCACACTTTCTTAGTCTAGAGGCAGAGCAAACTAATATACAGTGAGTTTTGCAAGCATTGAGTATAACCTAGTGTCAGGAGGTCTAGACCTCACTCTCAGGTTCTTGGCAATAATGGGCATGCAAGGAATCACAAACATGTTGTATAAGAGTAATAAAGCTTGTTTATTACTACCAAAAGGATAAACACAGTTGCCCTAAGCAGTTTTTATCAATAGGAACCGGGAGCCAATGCTAAGCTTTCCCTATACCCTGAGGAATCTCCATGTCTCTTGGGGTCTTCATGGTAGATGATGTAATGACTTACATTATATGCCTACAATAATTACCATGGTTACTGTAGGATATAAACATTTCTAGCTACAGAGATGAGCTCTATTGGCTCAATTAGAGGTGGCTCCTCAGTCCAAGATAACATTATACAATTTTGTAGTAGTCATCACTTTGTAGAAATAAAGAGGTACAGTTTGTACATAGCCGTGTAGTAATACAAATCATCAGAAGATGGCAATGCTGACTCACATATCATAATCATTACAAGGACACAGATGTCCTAGCATCTTGTAAGCAAAAAATACATGTGTATATTAGAAAGTAAAGTGTATAACAATAATGTGCATACATATCCTGACATCTACTCTTGTACAGTAGATGCCTTTAGCCCTATATGTTAGTATAACATATGCTTAAATGCTAGCTGTCTACAGTGTACCTCTAGGGGTACCAATTAGGGTGCAGGGACCTCATGTAACACTTGTTTTGGTAGAGCCAGGAGTGAATTTTGTGGAAATCTGAGGTAAGGTTGGAGCTGAGGTGTTTAGAGCTAGTGTAGAACACTAGGTCATCAGCATAGAGCAGAGAGGAGCATGATATGACATTTAGGGAGTGGTCATTTATAAAGATAGTGAAGAGAATGGGACCAGGATGGATCCTTGTGGAACCCCAGTGTTAATGGTGGGGTGGTCAGAAATAGTGGAGTTGTACTTAATAAACTGTTGTCTATCAGTAAGGTAGCTATCAAACCATAAAATCAAATCTGAAGAGATGCCAACAGATAATATTTTGGTCTTTAGAAGAGAACTGTCAACTAGATCAAAGGCCTTTGTAAGGTCTATGGATATTGCACCTATGAATAGTCCATTATCCATGGCAACTTTGGTGTCATTTGTAAATTGGAGCAGATTTGTGGTGGTGCTGTGGCCTTTCCTAAAATGTTGGTCATCAGACAGGAGGTTGTGGTCAAGGAGATAGTTAATGATTTGTGTAGAAACAGTTTTCTTTAGCAGTTTGCTCAGGACTGAAAGGATAGCTGTATGACAATAATTGGTGATGGATTTAGTGTCACCTTTCTTGAAGTCCGGGACAGTCTTAGTAACCTTACAGATATCAGGAATAATGCCAGAGCATAAGGACAGATTATTAATTCTAGCTAGATGGGAGGCCAGTTTTAGCAACTGAGGCTCATGGCTATCAGAGCCTACATTATTGCAGATGGAGATGAAGTCAAGTAGCCAAAGAACCTCCAGGTTAGAGACTGCACATAGCAGAAACAGGGGTTAGTATCAGGAGCAACAGCTCAGACACAAAGGGCAACCCTAGGAGGCATATGCCAAAAGTGGTCCAGCCCCTAGCCTGACTGTCTTCAGAGCTCCATTTTGCCTCAGTTTTTAGAAGCAGCAGCTAGAAGCTGAAAGGAAGCTAGCATTTACTTTTAAAAGCACCTCAGTTTGGAGAAGGAAGCTAGCAGCTTAAAGGGAGCTAGCATTTGCTTTTAAGAGTACCTCATTTTGGAGAGGAAAATACAAATAGTAGCAGACCTCAGCAGGACAGTCAAGGAGCCATCAAGGTGGTGAAGAGTTCAGCAACCTCAACAACTAGCAGCAGACCTCAGCAGGCCAGTCAATGAACCCATAAGATCCTGGTAGTCAGCAACTCCATGATCACAGGAATGGACTCTAGAATGCACAAATACTCACAGAAGAGGGTGACAGTCAGATGCCTTCTCGGTACCTCAGCAACAAGATAATGTGAGCGCATTGGGAGAATTGTGGATAGGGAGGATGGAGACAGGGGAATATCAGTACACATTGGAACAAACGATCTGGCTGACCAGACAGTGGAGAATGCAAACTGGATTATCGAGAATCTGGGAGATAGGGTTCCAACAACTGTGACCACAGTAGCCTTCTTAGAAGTCTTGCCTGTATGGGGTAAAGATGGCATCATGGAAAGAGTCAGACTGGAGGAAATAGACAAATTCAACAACTAGTTGAAAAGCTGGTTCCAGACAAGAGGCTTCCATTTTATTGCATCCTGGGGGAATTTCTGGGATACATCATTCTTCAAATGGGATGGACGTCACGTCACACAAGAGGGAACAAGAGCACTGTCCCAGATAATGGAAGTATACTTGGACCATTTAAACTAATCAGAGGGGAGACTAAGGCATGGAAACTGTAGTGTGCCATGCCAAATCCTCCCCCAACAGGAAAACTGAGAGAAAATGTAAGTGCACCAATCAAAATATACAACAAAGGGCCAGCATCAGATAAATGACACAAAGAACAACCAGCAGGAAAAATGGAAACAAACTTGCCCAACAAGAATCATGATGCTAGCTCATGGTGAGGAGTCTGCCTCAATGCTAGGAGCCTGGGCAACAAGATCAGAGACCTTCAGGCTCTAGTAGCAGACACCAAGGTTGATCTGGTAGCTATTACCGAAAACTGGGCCATGGACAACAATGAATGGGACCTTGCCATTCCCGGCTACACACTGTTTAGAAGGGACAGACAGGTGGGGAAAGGCAGGGGGTTGCCCTCTATGTGTGGGAGGACATTGATGCAACACAGAATGAAAGCACCAAGGCTGGGGGGGGGCTTGGAGTCACTCTGGATCCACTTAGCCACTAATGCAGGAAAGAAATTGCACATGGGTGTGATATACAGACCCTCAGGGCAGGGAGAGGGGAAAGATGAACAATTAGCTGAGGAGTTACAAAAGATGTCTGGTAAAGGTGACACAGTGGTGGCTGGGGATCTTAACCTGCCAGATGTGGACTGAAATATCCCAGCAGCCAAGAGTTCCAGGAGTCAGACTTTACTGGACACACTCCAGGACTCCGTGCTGTCTCAGCTATTGAAGGACCCAACTGGGAGGATGCCATCTTAGATCTGATCCTCACAAACTCTGGAGAAATTAGATCCATGAGCTTGGAAGAACCCTTGGCAAATAGCGATCACAGTACAGTCTGGTTTTAAATAACTACGGGCGCTACTAAAAACACCTCAAGCACAGAGGTGCTGTGCTTTCAGAAGGCTGATTTTGGTAGATTGAGGCAGATAGTGAGGGTTACGTTAGCAAACATCAGCGACAAGTTAGATGTGGAGGAAATATTGAAAGATATTAGGGTTACCGTTCTAGAGGCAACAAAATCTGCATCAGGACTACAACAAAGAAAAATAGTTTTAAAAGACCACTGTGGTTCTCCCGTTTAGTAAGGGAGGCAATCAGGGACAAACGGAATGCATACAAATGGTTCAGACAACATAAAGGGGACAGGGAGAGGGAGGATTACACTCAGAAAAGTAAGGAGGACAGGAACATAGTGAGGGAGGCCAAGGCAGCAAAAGAGCTGCAAATTGCTCATGGAGTCAAATCAGGGGGGAACCTTTTTCCACTATATCAGTGAAAAAAGAAGGAAAGGGGAGGAATTGTAAGGTTAAAAGTGTGGGATGAGGCTTGGGAGGACAGTGGACAAACAACTGAAGCCCTAAATGAATACTTTTGCTTGGTATTCAGGAGGGAGAATCAAGGTCCACTGCCAGACAGCGGTATTTGAGCCAAGACCAGAGGGGTTCAGAGAATGTGTACCCAGGAGTTCACCACAGACAGGGTGAGGAAGGGTGTTTCAGATATCAGACCCAACAAGGCCCCTGGCCCTACTGGTTTACACCCTAGAGTACTCAGGGAGCTTGCAGAAGAGCTGGCAGTGCCTCTTGTGCACCTATTCAGCAGGTCATTTGAGTCTGGTGTAGTTCCAGGTGACTGGAGTGTGGCTGATGTGGTGCCACTGCACAAGAGTGGAGACAGATAAGATATAGGTAACTATAGGCTAGTCAGCCTCACATCAGTAGTGGGTAAACTTATGGAGGCCCTTATCAAGCAAGATCTAATAGAATACCTTGAAGTAATTCACCTCCAGAATTGCAAATGACATGGGTTTGTGATGGGCAGGTCATGCCAAATAAACCTTATTACATTTTTTGACAAAGTGACCAAGGAGATGGATGGGGTCATGCAGTGGACTTGCCTTACTTTGACTTCAGTAAGGCATTTGACACAGTCCCGCATAGATGCCTCTTAAGAAAGCTAGAAGACCTTGGGGTAGCAGAACAGATAGTAAAATGGATATGGAGTTGGCTGAGGGACAGAAAACAAAGGGTGGTAGTAAATGGAGTGAAATCTAACAAGAGGCAGGTCACTAGTGGGGTGCCTCAGGGGTTGGCCCTGGGGTCGGTCCTCTTCAGTGATTTCATTAGTGACATCAGTGAGGGCATAAAGGGCAACATCGCCCTGTTTGTGGATGACACAAAACTCAGCGGATATGTGGATAGTATGGAGGGAGTCGGACAACTGCAGGAGGACCTTAAGAAGTTGGAAAGGTGGTCACAAATATAGCAGTTAAACTTCAGTGCTAAGAAGTGTAAGGTGATGCACCTGGGTAGAGCCAACCCCAAGGAAGAATACTGGCTAAACAGAGTCCAGCTGAGCTCCTCTGCTGAAGAAAATGATCTGGGAGTCATCATTAGGGATGACCTCAAGTAGCAAAGTCAGTGCAATGAGGCTTACAGCAGGACTAACAGAGTGTTAGGATGCATTGGCAGGGAGATAGACAGCAGGGACAGGGAGGTGATATTACCACTTTATTTGTCATTAGTGAGGCCTCATCTGGAGTACTGTGTACAGTTCTGGAGGCCTCACCTAGGAAAGGACAGTGATAGATAGGAAATGGTCCAGAGAAGGGCAACAAAAATGATAATGTCCTTCAGGAAATCATCTATGAAGAGAGACTTGGGGCTCTGAAATTGTACTCACTAGGGACTAGGAGGGAAAGTGGGGATATGATTGAGACCTTCAAGTTCCTTAAAGGCATCAACAAGGTGCCAGAAGCCAAGCTTTTTACCAGGAATGTAAATTCTACCACAAGAGGGCACGAGAGGAAATTGAAGGGTGGAGTGTTCAAGAGGGACATCAGAAAGTATTACTTCTCAGAGAGGGTGGTGGAACTTTGGAACAGATTACCTCAAGAAGTGGTGGCTGCAAAGCCAGTATCAGGTTTTAAGCACAGGTGGGACAAGTATTGGGAACAAACACATAGCACTGGCAAGGGCTAGGCTGGGTGGCTAGGAGGACAGAACACCGGTGCACAATAGATCCCAGAATACCTCACTTGGGCAGACTCGATGGAGCACTGATCCCCTTCTGCCTTCATCTTCTATGTTTCTGTAAGTGTCCTTTGGGATGAAGAGGGTGGATGCAGAGAGCATCAAAGCTGTACAGGTGTATTTGGAAAGGTCGGAAAAGTGATGGTTGAAGGCATTGGCAATGGTGACAAGGTTGTTACAGTGAATTCCGTCAATCAACATGTCATTGGTAGATTGGGTGTGCTTATCCCCATAATACCTTTGATGTGATTCCAAAATTTATTGGAGTCACCAGCAGCATCAAGCAGCAGGTTTTGCAGTAGGAGCTCTTTGCAAGGCATATGGCCTTTTCACAGCTGTTCCTCTTGGTCCTCTAATCCACCAAATCAGTCTGGAGAACAGAGGATTTAAATTTGGACCAGCTCTTAGCCCTCACCTTTAGAAAGGCAAGGAGATCTTTGTGTATTTATTTATTAAAATCATCAGAATACAACCTTGAGTCAAAGACTCTTTTGTGAACGCTCCTCATTACAGATACAATATAGGACAAACTTATGATATAACATACTGCAGATGGTAAACATTACATAGTCAAACAAAAAATACAGAGTTATACAGAGTTATGCTGAGTTATACCTGAACAATACAGAAGTGAGTAATATAGAAGTGATAAGCTGGCCAAGAGGGCCCTAGTTATACAGTTGAAGTTATAAACAAGTAAACAATAGTTATACAGTGGAATTATAATCATGTAAACACAGCTTGAACATGGCAATTAAGCAAGCCTAGTTGAAAACAGTAAGAGCAATTGTATGTCGAATGTGTATCAGAGCGAGCATGACCCATTGTCAATGCTGGAAAGCAGGTAATTATTGAAACATTTACAGACAAATGAGTCAGTCTATAGGCCAGATGCAGAGACCCGGGTAGTATGGGTCAGAGACAATTACAGGTGGATTGTTCCAGAAGATAAAATTTGAGGGTAGATTTGAAGGAACCTAAGTGGGGTAAAAGGGAGATGGATGGTGGGAGATCATTTAGCAGTTTAGGAGCACCACACAAGAAGGCTCTTTGGCACTGTGAGGTTCTGCAGCATGGGACAAGGTGGGATGGTCTTGAGGCACTTCTAGATGTTTGGGCAGGGTGGGCAAGTGAGACCAGAGAGTCAAGTCCAGGAGGGGTCATTCTGAGAGAAATTTTTTTTTTAGCAAGGATGCAGGTAGTGAATTTGCAGTAAGTCTGGCTTCAAGATTTAGCCAACCTGCAGATTTATATAGGTTGCAGGTGTGAGTCAGTCTATCCTGACCAGTGACCAGACTACATGCCTTGTTCAGGGTAGTCTTTATCCAAGAGAGGGAAGTCAGGTCAGCAGAACCATAGATCACCAAACCGTAGTCAACTAGAGAGAGAATAAATGATGATACTGCCAGGTGAGGAGCCTCTAGAGAGAGAAAGTGTTTGTGCCAGTATAGCAGTCCAATCCTGGTATTCAGTGCAGACAGGAGACCTTGGATGTGGTTATGAAAGGAGAGGTGGGTAATTCCCAGGTACTGGAAGGATGAGACCAGTTCAATGGGGACACTGGTGGAGTTACAGATGGCTAGGAAAAAATATGAAGGTGGGGCTGGTGGTGGGTGAATATCGTGGATTTGTACTCACTACAGTTGAGAATTCATTTATGTGCCACAAACCAGGATTCAATGGAGCAGAAGCATTCTTGGAGCAGAGTTTGGAGTGTAATGGGGTTGGTATGACAGTCAAAGATAACAACGTCATCTGCAGAGGAGCAGTTTTCCAGGGCAAGACTGGGGGAGGGGGTTTAGGAAAAGGCTAAAAAAGAGGGGGCCAAGTATAGATCTTTGTGGGACACCAGAGCAAATGGGGCAGCAGGAGGAGAGGGTGGAGCTGACTCTAACTCATTGGGAGCAGTTTGCTAGATAGCTGGAAAACCAGAATACAACCTCAGAAGCAATCCCCACAGATGGGAGTGTGAGAAGCAGCAGGGAGTGATTGGCAGTGTTAAAAGTTGGTACGGTCTATATAGACAGATCCTACCATTTGACCACTGTCAAGGGCCTGGTGTATGAAGGTCATGTACTCGGGGAGTGCTGTAGTGGTGCTGTGTCCTTGGTGAGAGCCATGTTGGATGGGGGAAAAGTGGTTAAGGTTGGTGAGATATTTTAGTTATTAAGAGCTGTGCAGTCACCATCCTTGTGCAAGTGTGTGATGACTGCACATTTCCAAACTGAGGGGACTTGCAGACAGCAGAGGGACAAATTAAAAATTTTAGTCAGGGGGTGGAGAACCTCATCCAGCGTGAGACTTAGGAGTTTTAGATTGATGGTGTCACTACTATGCCTAGACTTGTTTATGAAACTGACTTCTCGGTAGAGTTGCCTTTCCTCGGGGTGTTGGGAGTCTAGTGCCCTGAGCCAGAGGTTGTCTTGGTGGCATCATATCAAGCAGTGATAGTGACACCAATGGATTGGTATGATTTTTAATAAATTGTTTTTTCAGAGGGGCAAAAATTGTACAAGCAGAGTTGAAGGTATTGATAAAGTAGGAGAGTGCATCATCCACAATGGTAGTATTGAAAATGGGGGACCAGTCACAGGCCCAGAGGAAGACCCTGAGTTTGGGTAGAGAATCTTTTTTTAAGCACCTGAGGTAGGTGGGGGTGAGTGGGGAGTGTATCCCCCTGGTGAGACAGCCTTTAATTCTGCATTTCACTATTGGGGTATATAAGTCCTGGAGAGCACAGATGTGGGAGATAAAATAGTTTAGGGCCACATTTACATTGTTGGTGTCATAAAGTGGCCTCCAATCAATAAGAGGTAGGTCAACAAGGAAAGCAGCAGGATCATGTTTTGAGAAATCATGCAGTGAGATTACCTTAAGGGGACAGGATGGTGCATGAGCCTGCCAGATAACGTAAATAGGGGAGTGGTCAGAAATAGCATCAGATATGCACTGAAAAGTCTAGGGAGGTGTCAAGTGTCCTCCCAGATATTGAATGCCAGGACTACAGTGAGACAGTTTCTATCCATGCACTCAACACAGAGAGAAAGAAGTTGTCAATTCTTAACCTAGAGGTACAGCCATATAACATTGATTGGGTCTTGACAGTGTTCATGAGGAGCTTGTTTGAGTGGAGCCAGGATTGTATTGATTTAAGGTCAGAGGAGAGGAGATGTTTAATTTAGAAATGCTACAAGATCTTGTGTAGAGAGCTAGGTCATCAGCATAAAGTACAGGAGTATAGTGATTGAGACTGTTACTAATAGAGTTAATGTAGATAAAGGAGAGGAGGGCCCTAGTATGGAACCTTGGGGGACTCCAACTTTAGTGGCAGTCAGGGTTTTATTTGATAAAGGAGAGTCTGTTACAGCACCGATCACAGAGCAATAGAATAACAGCCCAACATCAAAAGGGCAAATGGCACAGCACCAGTGGTCGCAAATAGTGACAGTCGCTTACTAAATAACCAATTGCAAAGAAAACAAGTATTTTTATGCAGGGGGAAAGCTCCCCCACCCCAAAAATTAAGACTGCAGACTCCAGGGGGAGCAGACATAGACAAACATAAAAATTCCCCAGGAAGCAAAATAGCTTCCTGCACCAGGATCCGAACCTGTCACCACAGACTTCAGGGCCAGTGGTTCAAGCCACTATGCCACATAGCCAGCTTGGTAGGGCTTGGCCAAACTGATTTATTTATACTCTTTCTCATGAGTGTAGTGAGTGTACCTCAGTGCTACACTCGCTATAACCATTTGTTGCTTTTTTCAGCCACTTGCTCTAAATCTGAGCGGTATTATTAAGTGGCTCATATTGAGCCACTCAATAATACTCACTCCCATTACATGATACCCAGCCAGGTTAGACAGGGCATGACCATGTTTTACTCTTTGGAACCTATTACTCAGATAGCTAGTGAACCATGCCAGGACAGGGGAGGTGGGGAGACAACCAGAACACCTAGTTTTCCTCTTAGTAAAGTATGGTCAACAAGACCAAAAGCTTTTGTAAGGTCAATGAAGATTGCACCTGTAAATTCACTCCTATCCATAGCAGTGGAGATAGTGGAGGAGAGGGAGAGGAGGGAAGTGGTGGTGCTATGACCCTTTTGAAAGCCTTGCTGTGCAGGAGATATGAGGTTATAGGTGTAAGGTATTGAGGCAGTTGGGAAGCAACAGTCTTTTCATGAAGTTTGTTTAGGACTGAAAGTATTGAAATAGGTCTGTAGTTGTTGATGTTCAATTGATCTCCATTCTTATAGACCGGGACAACATGGGATACTGTCCAGATATTTGGGACAGTTGAGGAGGTAAGGATTCAAGTGACTGGAAAGGGAAGTTCAGCTGCAGTGATTTCATGTTACATCTCTTTAGGCTCAGTAAGGATCCAAAGTGCCCCAAGTGCCAGGTTGAAGAGGACTTTCTTCATATGGCACTTATTTGTAGTAAGGTAACTCCATTCTGGGTTGAAATTCATCAGGTTATGGAGAAAGCATTGCACCAGAACTTACCTAATAGCCCTCTGTAGGTCATGCTAGGGACGAGGGCAATGGTAAGCAAGGAAGGAGTAGACATAGACTGTGGGAACTTGTCCTAGTTAATGCTGCTAGAAAACTGTTGAACAGTACTGGATGAGCTCCTCATTCCCCAATATGACTCATTGGCTGAGTAATTAATTTTTGTGCATGGAACTGGAGCAGTGTAAGTTAAATGACAATGGCAAAGAAAACGTATTCCTCCAAACCTGGCAGCCAGTGTTAGATGCCATAGAATACAACGTGATTATATTATAAGAACTTCAGCACATTGTAAGCTTACGCTATGGATTACTTGCCTTAGTCTCAGTTTTTCCTGTTAGGCTCAATTTATATACTAAAGCATCTAAAGTTATATTTATATAGCTGTTAATGGTCTTGTGATCTGAAATTCAGATGTAGGGACTTGTGTATTCCTGCTAATATGATCAACTAATCTGAATTTTTAATGTTATCTGCTGGTCTTTTCAAATCTGCTGTACCAAACGTATTGTCCTAAATGTATTGTGCTAGGTACCGGGGCAATACCGTGCATATAAGACAGAGCAGTATTAACTGCGCTGTATAGTGAGCACCAGGATTTAGAGTGGCTGGGGTAGAACAACGGTAGGGGAATACTGCTACCCCTGTCATTGCATAATTAACTAGAGAGTTGATGAGTAGCCATATGCTGGGTGCTTGGTCAAGCCACTCCCATGGAGGAGTGGCTAGGGCACTAGCAAATGGTGCTGTTAGAAGACCTGGGACTGCAGTTCAGCTTCCCCCAGGTCTCCCCTGCTACAACTTTTTATTGTGATTAAAAGAAAACTCTCCCTCTCCTGAGTTTCTCTCCATCCCCAAGCCCCCAGAGTTGGTCATTAAAGTTCCAGGGGGTGAGGGGGGCTTTAAAACATAACTGCCCATTGTTTTGAATGGGCACAATGCATGAAACAGGTTGGTGTTTTGCCCAGCTCTGTTTTTGTTGGGTGCTGTTTGGCTGTGGCATTTTTAGCCACGCTGTTTTGAACTGGGGCAGAATGACTCCATGCCATTGTGCTATATATAATGACACTTGTACATCCTGAAGTACCTTAATAAAATATATTTACAAAAAAGGAGACGTGCCAAGTGTATTGTTGAATATATCAGTGACTGTGGTATAAGGCTGTCAGCCACACAATATCCAGTTAGCACGGCCCTAATCCTGGTAGAGCAGCATTAATTGTTTGAATATCCAGCACAATATGTCAATACTGAGGAGGCTTGCAAACTATGAAAATTTCTCTTCACTATCATAATGTGAGGTTTATGGGGTTCCAATTCACCCAGAGAAAGGCCTTAACCTCCTAAACATTATAAGAAACTTCACTGTGCAAGCTTTCAAATTTCCACAAATAAATATCACACTTAAAGTGGTAGCCAGAGACTAGATGCACTATAAATCTGGAGATATCAAGATATATCACAGAAATCTTTTTTGTTTGTTTATTTTTATTGGGAGCATGGAGAATAAGTACAAATGGTTCCACATCTGGTAAGGATGTCAGGTAAATGCACATTAATATATAATTGTTGCGTACTTTCATGTAGTATTATTACAAGCCATTGGAGTCACCCATTGAACTCAAAAATTTATTTTGTCCAAGATGTAGCATCCAAATCATATATGTTCCAAAACAGCTTGTCATTTACAAAAAAAAATATTACATCACGCAGGTACATTAAGAATCAGAATTTCCATTCACTTCTCGGAAATGGTTGTAATTGAGCTTTCGATCCCCAGTGCTTTAAGATTACTCTCTTTACCACAATACAATTTACTTTAAATATATGTTTATATTTTTTCTCATCTTGTAAAGTATAATAGTACTGTTCCAAGATGACGTTACTAAAATTAGGGTTATTAATCCCTAATCCCAATTTTTCCATTATGTAAAAAGATTCTTGCCACCATTTTTGAACTGTATTACATTCCCAGAAGGAGTACAGAGCTCCTGCTGAAGTACTATCACACCTTCAGCATCTTGAATCAGATTTAATATGCATTTTACTGAGTCATAACAGTGTACACTAAGCATTGTTGATAAATTGGATTTGAATTGATTTATTCCCTGCAGTCTTGTTGTCAACATGTTGTTCTGCTGGGCCTCTGTTATGTCTACTGCCAATTCTTTATTCCAGAATTCTTTTAATTTTTTTAGTAATTTAATTTTTACTGTCATGGAGGCTTTTCTGTAACTATGCCACACACCCTACTTTTTTTTATAACTTTAATTGAGAGCTGTGAGTCAATTTGATCATTATAAGGGCCCTTTCCCATCTTGAAAAGTCTTTGTTATAAATGTGATATAATTGTTTATACTGCCAGAAATCTTTAGTGCCTATACTGTATTTCATCTTACACTCTTCCAATGATATAATTATGTTATTTTGCAATAGAAGTGACCATCTGTTGATGCATTTATTTCTGCAACTAGAAAATTTACAAGGATCTCTACATATTTTTGATTTTGGATTAAACTTGCCATATTTTTGCAAAATTGTTTGTAATTATGCTATTTGATCTTTTAAAACTATAGGGAGAGTACCATGTTTGCAATAGAAATGTTTTCTGTAGAATTTGAGTGTTTCCATAGGAATTTTGTTATTACAACTTTAAGTCATTTAAAGAAACTTTGAGGTATATGTATCACTAGAGTTTGAAAAATGAAAAGTATTTTCAGTAGAATTTGCATTTTTGTCAGATTAATTTTACCAATTAATGTAAGAAATAAGGAATTCCACTTTAACAAATCTTACTCTACTTTTATAATCTTGATTTAGTAGTTGCCGTATTGGTCCTTGCAAGAATAGATCCAGAAGCAAATGATTTGATACCTTTTAATGGACCAACATAGATGTAACAACAAGAACAAAGTGCTCTAGCTTTCGAGGACTGGTTGGTCCGAAAGCTAGAGCACTTTGTTCTTGTTGTTACATCTATGTTGGTCCATTAAAAGGTATCAAATCATTTGCTTCTGGATCTACTTTTATAATACATTCCTCAAAGTTAACCCCAAATAAGTCTGAAATATCAGCTGCAATATTAACCCCCAGGTATTTAATACAAGTAGTTGAAATCTGAATTTGAACATCCCTTGGTTGTTGTATCTGTAAATTTAGTTTTAATTTTAAAATTATAGTTTTGAACCAATTAATTTTATAGCCTGAAAATGCCCCAAATTGAGTAGTAATTCTTATTAACTGAGGGATCAAAAGTTGTGTTCTTATTAAATATAACATTATATCATTGGCGTATAAGCTTATTTTATGTTCCTTGTCAAAGATTTTTATTCCATGAATCTTGACATCATTTCTAATTGCTATTGCCAGCAGCTCAATTATCATAGCAAATATCAAAGGAGAGAGGGGTCATCCCTGCCTAGTGCCCCTGCCCAATTGAAACTTCTCTGAAACTATATTATTAACTTTAACAACTGCCTTAGGGGCCTCATAAAGGATTTTTATCCACCCACTGAGCTGTGCACCAAGGCCCAGTCTTCCCACCACTGCTAGAATATATGGCCATTCTATCCTAGCAAATGTTTTTTCTGCATCAATTGCCATTAAGACTGTATCACCTTGTTTATTGAGTGCCACAATATTTATAGTTCACCTAACATTCTCCATTAATGATCTCCCTTTGATGAACCCATTCTGGTCTTGATGGATTAATGTTGGTACTAGATCTTCAAGCCTTTTAACTATTATTTTTGTGAATATCTTATAATCTGTATTTAATAGGGAGATGGGCCTGTATGATGCACAGTTCAGTGGATCTTTCTCCTTTTAAAAAAAACTGTATTATGGCCTCTTTAAAAGTCTCAGGGATTTTCTGTAAGAGAAGGAAAGATGAAAACAAATTCCTTAAGGATTCAAGTAATATGGAACGATATTCCTTATAGAACTCTGCTCCTAAGCCATCCAGGCCTGGAGCTTTTCCTACAGAAAGATCTAAAATAGCTTCTTCTATCTCCTGCACTTTTATTGGCACATCCAGTAACTTATCTACATGATTAGGAATCATTGGTACATTGACTGAGTCAAGAAAAGATTCCATAGCATTATGTGTTTCCTCTTCTTTGTATTCTGTTGTATACAATTCCTTTTAAAATTGGACAAAACAGTTATTTATTTCAGTAGGTTTATTACAAATACATCCATTCCAATTCCTAATCATATTTATTGAGTTTTGATCTTGGTCCTTTTTTATTTGCCACATTAGAAGCTTCACATGTTTATCTGTCATGAAATAATAATTAGATCTTACATTATGTATCAAATTATCTGTTCTTTCTAAAATTAAATGGTTATAATGTGTTTTTTTTTTCTGCATCAAGGTTTTATATACACCAGGGTCAAATGAAGTACTATGAATCTGTGTCAATCCATTAATTTCTTTGTCTAACTGTAAAACTGACCTTGTTCATTTCGTATTCTCCACAGATGCTAAATTTTGTATGAACCCCCTGATATATACCTTAAAGACTTCCCAGATCATTATTGGTGATGTTTCTTGTGGTTTATTAAATTCAAAAAATTCCCTACAGATTTCCAAACTCTTTCTTTGCAACATGGACCTACTCAGTAGGCTTAAATCCATTCTCCAAATCCTCAATTGAACATAAGTGTCCGTTATTTTCAAAGTCAATACGAAGGAGAGTGATCCGAAATCATTATACCAGTATATTTAATTTCTGTAACCATATGCATTAAAGTTCTTGAGAGCAGAAAAAAAGTTTATTCTTGAGTAGGTCTGATGAGGTATTGAAAAAAATAAAAAAAATCACTTCCAGGTTTGCATGGAGAACTCTGTTGTTGCCAAAGCAGAGAGGGGACCAAGCCTTGCCTAATTTCTATAACTACTATTTGGTAGCACAAGCGGTGCAGGGATGGAATTGGTTAAAAAAAGGAAAACTCTCCCACTATGTCAATATTAATTGAAACCAGTGCCCAACACTATTTGTCTCTGGCTAATTTTCTATATTCCTTTACATCAGAGAAAAAATAGCTAATCTCGCAGTTACTACACGGACAACATACACAACATATACAAGCTGGCTATCTGTCCAAAACATTTTGAAAGCAAAGGGATTTATTTCAGAATATACACCTATTTATAATACTCATGATTTCCCTCCATCTAGTTCGAGCCAGTTTAAAATATGGCAACAACGAGGGATACATCAAATTGGTGATGTATGGGAAGGGGAAACATTGAAAACATTCGCTCAGTTAGTGGATCAGTTTAGTATTCCAAATAATCATATCTTACAATATAACCACTTAAAAATCTATCTGAATGAGAGAAAGACTTCAATCAGAATATGTGAAAAACCAACCCTGATGGAAACCATATTAGGCAATTCTGATGGGGAAAAAAAATAATTTCATCAGTCTATCAGCTTTTGCAAGAAAAAATAGGAGGAGATATTAATAAAGTTAAGAAGAAGTAGGAAAGGGACTTAGGTTTAACTCTTACGGAAGAACTTTGGAATGAAGTTATAGCTGCCTATATCTGTAATGTTTCATCAATTAGAATGCAGCAGATTCAAATGAACACTGTGCATAGGATATATTATACTCCAAAAAAAGTGAATCAGCTCAATGCTACTATGTCCAAGATTTACAACCACATCGGGAACTTTGGTTCATCTCTTGGGCTCTTGCCCATATCTTTCTAATTACTGGTCAAAAATTGAGAATGTTTGTAAGATGATTTTAATAAACATTTTAAGTTAAACCCATTAGCAAAATTATTGGGGATTTATCCCAATGTAATAATGTTAGATGAATCACAAAATAAGTTATTAACATTATTTTCTGTGATTGCAAAAAAAGCTATCTTAATGAAATGGAAAGACTCTGATCCTCCGATATTCAGAATCTGGCTAAACTTAATGATCAACATTTCTAAGATGGAACAGATATGGTATAGAAAAAAAGGAAAGTATGTGGAGTTCGAAAAAATATGGGCACCATTCCTCATGGCAATTTATTAGGATCACTGTCTAGTTGGTTAGAAGATATTAAATATATCTGATATGTTTTCTCTAATGGTTAATGGTGGTATGCTTAGTTCCTGGACCCCCTCCTTAGTAAATATAATGACAGAAATGCTGAGACTTCATCAGAGGCTAGTCCAATGAAGGAAATAAGACTTAAGCTTTGTGTCTGAACTAAGGGGGAAAAAAGTTTGAAAAAAGAAATGTTTTCTGTAAACTTATTTGATGTGACCCAATTTTCCACTTCAAAATTAATGTTATTTTTATAGGCCCATGAGATTATTAGCTTAATGCAGTCCACAATATATAGATTTTGGGGGTCTGGATATACAAGTCCTCCTTCTTCCCAGCAGAGACAAAGTTTGGACAAAGCAATTCTTGGAATCTTATTATTCCAAATAAGTTGTTTTAGACACTTTTTAATGTTGTTAAACCACATCAAATATGCTAAAAATAGCATTAATGTTTTGTTGTTATATATGTTCCATGATATATTAAATATTATGAAAGGAGCAAAATATAGTTCTTCCTGGAATAAAACCACTTTGATCAGGATGTATCACTTCATCCAAAAAGGTTTAATTCTGTTATTAATAATTTTAGCAAGAATTTTGTAATCATAATTTACTATAGATACATGTCTATGTTTCTACTTTCTGTAAATTGTTGTCTTGTATGGGGATGAATGTGTTTATAATAACTGGTGAGCAATTTTTTATTTGGCCTCAGCCAGTTGATATTTGTCATAACAACCAGTGGGTTATTATGACATTCTATTGCTCCGTCTATCAAAAGGCAGTGCTCCCTAATTGGTTACCATTTTGTTTGTAGGTGGGCTAAGCCGTTCCTAAAACATGATGACTCTGTGTCTTAGTGAGGAGCCACCACAGAGACCCCTGGCTTCCCACAGTCTTTTTGTTATGTATCTGGTTGATCTTACTTTAAATACAGTCATTACTGTTTCGTAAAAAAAAGTGTCTGGTTGATCTTGTACTTCGCCAGTTTAAGCTGACACATGACGTCAGCGGGAATGGATCTCTGACTGCCTAATAGAGGTATTGTAAGTGCAATCATAATCATGATCACAATTTCATTTTCAAGTTTGAAAAAAATAATTAAAATGAGAGCAGAGGGAGCTAGAGGGTGCTTTGGGGCAAGAGGGAGATGGACTGGGGACTGCTGCACAGCTCTGTAATTTAGAGTGGGAGGTTGCATGCTGAGGAGCTGTAAGTTGCTGCTGTAAGCACTAGACTGAAGGCACCACAGGATTTCTTGAAAAGCACAGCATATGTGTGTGTGTGTGTCTGTGTCTGTGTGTGTGATAGTGGGGAGAGAGAGAGAAAGACAGACTGTCTGTGAAGAGGTTGAGGCAGATACTGTGTGTGTGCTGGAATACATTTCTCACCACTATATTATATAAAATAAGAGATAAGGAAGTGTACATATGAGAATTTAATGCACACCCTCAGTGTGGGATGCTTTGATAAACCCCTCGGGCTTCACCTTTGCGGTTTATGTAGCATCACAAACCTTGAGTGAGCATTAAGTTCTTATAATTACTGGTGACCCCCTTTAACAACCTGAGTTCAGGCACTGTGAAAATGCTGTAATAACCTGAAATCAAGTTATTACGGCATTTCACAATCTCAAAGTCACTTTCGATTGGTACACTGCACTCAAGATAGCTCGGGCGCTAACTCAGATTTTCCCCAGCTAAAGTTTTCTGCTTACCAACTGCCTCCATTTGAGCCATTATGTAAATATCCTCACTCCTCTCTTTTTTAAACAAAAAAAAGCCGTAAAACAAAATACTGCAATTTCAAGACACTCCATTCATTTTTTGTCTCTCTCGTAGGCCACCACAGCAACTGGAAGGTCTTCGTGGACACCATAACACTTCCTGCTTGCCACACTGCAAACAGCACAATTTAAAACAAGTTCAGAATTTTAAATTTCTCGCATTCTAAAATCTTTTAATCGTTCACCATTACACTGCACTCACCAGTGGACATCTACAATATACTCCACTGAACTTCTCACAGACATTTGGACTACTGGTATCTTTCTTTTTCACTATTGGAAAAATGTTGGATAAGACATTGCCCCAGTAATTATAAAAAATAAAAGATTGGCAAGTGTGTGCCTATGAATATTTTTTCACACCCTCAGTGTGTGATGACTGCAAAAAAACTCTCTAGCTTTGCTCTTGAGGTTTATGGGTCATCACACACCTTGGGTGTGAATAAAATATTCATAACACACAGTTGCCTATCCATTATTCTTTATATATCACACACTTCCCCATCCTTTATTCTCTATATAGCTTTCATGAAGGATTATTGTGGTTTGTGTACTTCTTGCATCCTTTGAAATTGTTTTTCTAATAATAGAATGATCTTTTAAAGTCTGATAATATTCTATGGAAAAAAACATCTTTTCCTGGGCAAGTCCCTTTTTTCATTTGTAATATTGACATTTTCAATTTCTAGTCTTTGGATTGGCACCTTAACATTTTCCAATTCACTGGTAGAAAAAGGAAAGGGAGTTATGAATCTAATATAGTAATTTAAATCATAATCACTTGGCCTGCACTCCGAGGTGTATAATGTGGTATAATAGTCCAGAAAACAGTCTGAAATAGTGGTGGCATCTGAACATAAGTAACCTGAAGTGACGCATATTAATGTTATTTCTCTTTTTTATTTCTCTGATTTAATTGCCCAGAAACATAGCCAGTAAATGCTTTAAAGCAATAGAACAAACTGAATCATGCCCTGTACACTAGAAACAGAAAATCCATTAAAAAAGAAGGTCTCAGAGTCTAGCTAGTTTGCACTGTTTAGTTGTAGTTTGTTTTTAGAGTTGGACTGAGACCTAATATTAAAGACTGCTAGGATGAAAAGAAATGTTTAGTTTGAAAGAGCAAGGATTCATATTTTCAATAAATACAGGTCCAACCACTCAAAACAGACACTACATTTTAACAATATGAAACCTAAAGTGCTGAGCTGGGCACCAGTTTTAATTTAAATCTTCCCTGCAGGGAACAAATAATTTGAAATAACCATAAATACATATTTTTTGGTTCTGACCATTTGCTAAACTTCATCAAGGAGAAACCAAGAGGAAATGTGGTATCACTTGAAATCAAGTCACCTAAACAATAGCTACTAAATAAGATGTTAACATGGCTAATAAGCAACAGTATACTTTTAACATGTACTGTACATATGTGGTACTTTATTGTGCATTTAGGACATTTATATTATGGCTATTAGTCTATTGTGCATTTAGGAAATTTATATTACGGCAGTTAGTCTTACTTTATTGAACAGTCAATTCATTTTTACTAAACAGCCAGGACTATTTTAATGGATATGCATTTGTAATCTAAAATCTAGTGATCTCCTGAGGGTGAACCTTCAGTACACTTTGCTGCTACATGGGAAATTTGGATACGCACCTAATGTTTTGGACTTTTACCTGGGTTTGGATGGATTTCCTTCAGAATTTTGCAAAGGGTTGCCAGAGGGCATTGTTCCATCTCTCATCAGAGTTTTTAATAACAATTTAGAGGGGGAGTAATCCCAGACTGTGAGTACCATACAAAAATCTTGAAATTACCGAGACCAGGGAAAGATACGATGGAGTGGGTCCTATCAACCTGTTTCCCTTGTTATTTGTGGATATGATGCTTTTTACAGACATGCATGCAGAATAACTTTAGACTCATACATACCTCTCTAGGTGTGCTCCCAGATCAAATTAGGTTACTTCTGGTTCAGTTTTTTATGATAACATTCAAAGACTTCTGAATACTTTTTCCCCTGAAAGAAATTGCCCTATTCCAAAACTGGCAATTTGATAGATGATGAAGAAGTGTTTGATAGGGTTAATTGGCAATAACATACATGTACCCTGTAAACTTTCAAATTTAGCTCCAAATTCATAAAAAAGCTTGAGGCACTATATATGGCCCCTGATGAATTAATTAAGGTAAATAGTTTGAATTCCATCAGAGGGTTAGCAAGCTACATTATTTTTCATTCACCAGACTGAATCACATTTCTTCTCCATTCTTGCATTTTCTAGGGGTGTGCTATTGGTCTGTTGCCTGTATCAACGCAATGATCAGTGTCCAGTGCATTTCCCCCACCTGCTCAAAACAGCCTGCAATTTTTTTAAAGTTTATACTTTCTTACATTCTTGTCACTTCATGATTTTAAAATGGAGTTTCATAGTTTTCAGATGCCAGCTGATATTTGAAATGAGACATCTACTAATGACAAGGTGAAACCAATGAATGTGTAGCTACTCTAGTATTTTTAGGTATAACTCACTCATCTGAGCTGGTGTCCTCAGTAAAGCTGTGCAAAAAAACATTTTTCACCAGCACAATTTGCATGAAGGTTGGACTTTCACTTCTGCAAAATTTTGGAAATAATTTTGGCAACTTTCATGGAAATTCCCCCTTAGAATGGTGGAATGAATGTACAAATTGCAGGGTTAAAGTATTAAACTGCAGGAAAAAAATCCATAGAACTGATCACTCTCAGAGGTCAGTTCTGTGGATTTTTTTCAGAAGTTTAACATTTTCCTCTCCTTGGTGCCTAGTGGCACCCCCCACCCTCCGATCGCTGGCCCTATAAGAATTAAAAGTTTCCCTGGTTTCTTGTATCATTCTCCACCCTCTGATTGCCAGTCCCATAAAACATTTAAAGGGGTACTGTCAGCTTTTTAACCTGGTTCCAACTTTCACTTCCCTTAACATAGCAACCCAGCCTATGACCAAACTGTGCTTCAATATTCACTCCCAATTCACTAGTTTCAGCTTGTAATTTCATTAAGTGCTTGTAACTAATATTTTCTTTGTATGGACCATCTCTGTCTAAACTTGTGTTATAATGTGCCAATTTTCTGTGTTCCTGTGCACACCCCACATTGCACAGCTAGAGAAGGAGGGGAGGGCTGGTTCAGGAAATTAAACACTAAACTATTTCCTGTATCTGGTTGTTTTTATTTACATTCTGATATCAAGCTCCTTTCACTCACTGCACTGCCATCTCTGACAGAGTGTCTTTTACAAGTGCCACCTCATGCCAGTCTCTAAGCCACAAATTCCAATGTCTTCTCCATGGATAGCCCTGGTCCAGTGATATTTACATTTTTTATTTGTATTTTATGTCATTGTGTTTCATGATGTAGAAGTACCTTGGCTGCTTTCTGATATGCCGTGCAACAGTACTGAACCATGTCCAATTGCTCTAGCAACATCTCATGAACTTGCTTTGCTTTGCACCTGCTTTGAGATCAATCCTGATTTAGTATTGTGTTTTTTCAGGATAGTGGACATAATCTGTCACTGTTCAAACCAAATATGCAGGGGATAAGGAGGGAGCAGTCTCCTAATAATGCCCATTAAGAGAAAAACAAAACCGGTAAAATATTTGGTTCTAAGTGCAAACTGATTTGCAGTTCTTTTTTGGGAACTGATGCTCAACCATTATTTTGAGACTCATGTGAGATATGATAATTTACCAATGTGAGGGCCATCAAATTCATGCCAAGCAGAACTGTTTTGAAACAATAATCAGACAACTTGGTATGTTTGAAAACAGTTTTATTTGTCATGAATTTGATGGCCCTAACTTTGGAGAATTATCATATCTCATATGAGTCTTGAAATAACGGTTGAGCACCAGTTCCCCAAAATGAATTGCAAACCACAGTTTGTACTTGAACCATTTTAGTACCGGTTTTGTTTTTCCCCTAATGATACTTATTAGGAGACTGCTCCCACCCTCCCTATCCCCTGAGTATTTTGTTTACACAGTGATGACACATCTCATGCTTTCCCCAGGATGCTTGCCTCTTTTCTATTGAGATGTAGTCTATCTCGTATGTACAAGTTTGATTTTGCCCAGATTGAATCCCAATTCCATAGCAGGTACAATTTACAGCCCTTTCTACATTGTTGTAATCAGCTGTTCATGACTGTATTGACCAGTTGTTTCTCCTCTGATTCCATAGGAACTGGCAGGATTTCAAATATGATTACGGAACGTACTCTTTCCTTACGTTTCATTTCCAATCTCATATAATCCTCCTTAATGAGATATGGTGATTTCTTTACTTGCAGTGCATTGTTCATGCCAATGTGCACTGGAACTATAGGATTAGCCCCTTCTCCTTTAAGGATATTACCCAGTCTATCAGTCATATTTTGGATTTTGGTTCTGGGGTAACAACTAACCATATAATTTGCTTTGCTGTTCCTGCATATTGTTCAGTCAGTAAATCTAATTATAAAATCGCTGATCACTATGATTTGTCTATTATCAGCTATGATCTGCTTGTGCTGTGAGTTCTTTGTAGCAGTGGGATGCAATGACAAGTAGCATTTAGCAGCATTTAGCAGCATGTAGGTTACAAGGAGTGGGCAGAGAGAAAACAGGATAGGGAGAGCAGGTTCTGGGTTGTGTTTTTTTTTCTTTTTCTTTTCTTCTTTTTTGAATACATCTGTATCTTTTGCATGTTAATGATATTTATGATATTAAATCTAAAATGCCTTTAAAAAAACCTTCTAAAAATAATTGTTAAAAGGGCTGGCAATTTGAAGGTAGCCTTTAATAGACTGAGAGGCTTTTTGTGTGTGGGGGGGGGGTGGGGGAGCAGACGCTAAGGTAGTAACTTTACATGTAACAATGAACTAACATGATGCTAGGCAATATTGGTTACATCGGTAGGTTGCTGACAATTGTATAGCTTTGGGAAACTCTGGACCTGGAGCTCCATAATTTAGATGTGTTAAATCTTCAAGAATAGTGAATGTATAAATAAAGAAATATAACGTTCTATAAAAAGAAGTAAGGAGATGAGGATGATTAACAAAATGATTTTCACTGCAGACATAATAAAATGTTTTAAACTCTCAGGGCTTGATTCTCAATGAGCCCTTAGATTGACACAAGCTGCCTCCAAAGGTAGCTTGCATCAATGCCTGGTGCGTCATGTACCCTGCACTCAATTCTCTGTTGAGTAGGGTCCCAGCGACAAACTCCTGTGGCTTGCAGCAATCCTGGCAGTGCACCAAACAGACAGTGCATTCTGAGGGTCTGCCACAAGCTGTGGGGTGGCTGTGTGCCACTCTAGCTAGTCCCTGGTGGCTATCAGCCACTCCCCAATCCCTGATGTCCCCAATATTATTGTGTTAAACAAAACCCTAGTGATCTAGTGGCTTCCTCCCTGATGTCCCCCAAAATTACAATATTAAAAAAACTTGGTGGTCTGAAGCTCCCCTCCCTGATCCCCAATGTCTCCCCAAATTACTGTATTAAAAAAATGGTGATCTAGTGGTCCCCCCTCACCAATCCTCGATGTCCCCCAAAATGACTGTGTTAAAAAAAACTGCTGGTCTTGTGCACCACCCACATAGACTTTGACAGCAGATAAGGACCGCTTGGCCCACCCATTCTGCCCATTTCCCTACCTAGAGGATAAGCTGCAGATCCTATTTAACCAACAGCCTATTTCTTCCTACCCCCCACAAAAATTGCCTTATGTCTGTCCCATGCATTCTTGAATTCTCCCTCAGTTTTAGACCCCACAACCTCCTCAGGAAGGCTGTTCCATGCATCCACCACCCTCTCTGTGAAAAAATACTTTCTCACATTGCCTCTGAGCCATCCCCCCTCTATCTTCAAATTGTGTCCCCTTGTTCTTGCACATCTCTTTTTCTGAAAGATGCTACCCTCTTGGACTTTGTTGATTCCACTGAGGTACTTAAATGTTTCTATCATGTCCCCCTCTCCCTCCTTTCCTCAAGGGTATACATATTAAACTCCTTTAGCCTCTCCTCATATGGCTTCTTTTGCAGACCCTGCACCATTTTAGTTGCCCTCCTCTGGACTGCCTCCATCCTGTCTATGTCCTTGTGGAGATGGGGTCTCCAGAACTGGATGCAGTACTCCAGATGGGGTCTCACCAACTGTCTGTACAGGGGGATAACAACTTCCTTGTTTTTTGCTGGTGATGTCTCTCCCTGTACATCCCAGTACCCCCACAGCCCTCCCTACTGCCTTCTCAGATTGCTTGCCAACCTTAAAGTCATCTGATATGATTACCCCAGGTTCCTTTCCATTTTTGTTGTTGTTACTACCTCCATTGTGTAATCTTCCTGGGTTTTTGTTTCCAGGTGCACTACTTTGCACTTCTTTGCATTGAATCCAAGCTGCCATACTTGACCATTCCGCCAACCTTGCCAAGTCCCTTCTCATCCTTTCCACACCTCCTTGCGTATCAACCCTGTTGCAGATCATTGTGTCATCTGCAAAGAGGCATACTTTTCCTTCCAGTCCCTCTGCAATGTCACTTATAAAGACATTAAAAAGGACTGGACCCAGTACTGAACCCTGCAGTACCCCACTAGTAACCTCTCTTTCTTCAGAGTGGACTCTATTTACAATTACCTTCTGTGTCCTCTTGTTCAGCCAATGTTTTACCTAGGCTACCACCCTGAAACTCACTCCTAGGCTGGTTAATTTGACTACTAATCTTTTGTGTGTGACTGTATCAAATGCCTTGCTAAAGTCTAGGTAGGCCATGTCCACAGCCCCTCCCTGGTCTACTACTTTGGTCGCCCAGTCAAAGAAATCAATTAGATTCATCTGACATGACCTTCCCACTGTGAACCCACCTGGCGGTTCCCTACTACCCCACTCCCACATCCCCTAACCAAGCCAGTGACTGGCACAGCCCACCACTCACCACCTTTGGAATGGTCATTCTGCACTAAGTCAATCAGTGGAATTTCACATTCTGCACAGAATTACTCACTAGCCCATCCAGACCTGAAGGGTAGGCACCTGTTTTCTTAAGTGCAGGCTCACCATTCCAGCACTCTGATCTCCCTTCCCCCTGTATTTCTTGCAGTATGACAGCCACAGGCTTTTGGTGTGGTTTAATTTACTGTGCAACCTTCTAACTCCTGAACCTCCTGTCTACCAGCCTAGTTGTGAGTCCTGCATACTTACAGCAGTCTCACAGCACAGAGCATAGGTGTATACTTTTATTGCCCCCAACTAACTCCCCTGTACTCTTGCAAGACTGATACCCCAGTGAGGCACCTATGTCTGTTGGGTCACAAATCCCATTCCCTTCTTGTCTACTCAAATGGCACCCATATCTGCAAGTTATTGTTTCTCCTATTAATTAACTCTGAAGATATTGAAATTGACCCTGACTCTGATGCAAGTATACCCTTAACCAGCAATAGTACCTGTCTAAGTCCAAAAGACCAACGGCTGATACACCTACATGTACACAGCCTAGTCTCCAAGACAGCTGAGCTGGAGGCCTTGGTCACAGGGTACAAACTGCATGAGCTAGCAACCTCAAAGAGCTAGCTGAGACCTTACATCAGCAACTCTGAATTTTGCACTGGCTAACTACACAACCCATCACAAGAACAGAGTGTGAAGAAGAGGTGGAGGTGTCCTATTCTGTGTTAAATGAGATCTGGATGCCAAGGTACTCACTTTCAACCATACTCCCTTAACTTCCTGCAAATGATTAGTATTGCAGCTGAACCTGGATATCAAAAAACTCAGTATATGTTGCATGTATACTTCCACCAAGTTAGGTATAGAGGACCTCAAAGATGTTGCAATATGAGATTATATAATGGCAAGGAAAGAATCCCAGGCTCTGATTAGTCAGTTTGTGCCTGGGACAGTGATGTTATCCAAGCATAACATCACTGTATTAAGTTCAGGCACACACATGACTGAATGTAATTACTAAATAATGAATCACTCCACAGGCAGATTAGAGAGCTAGAAAAATTAGCTATTTACTGTACCCACAATTTCTCACTATGTAAATTAGTATACAGGCTATTATAATTCTGTACTCACTACAGAAATAGGAGACTACATCTCTCAGTAACAAAATCTTGTCAGCTATCGGTGTATGCACTATACTTCATTTTGAAAATAAACATCTGAGAGCTTATATTGTTGTAATCACTACAAAAATTGGAGACTGCACCTCCCAATAAGAAAAAATGGAAGATACTTCATATTGTACCCACAATGTCTTGCCACACACATCTACATAGTACATGCTATTCTGCAGTCACCACTACCAAAACAGGAGAACACACTGATGAGTAAGGAAAATTTAAGTTAACTTTGTAATCTATTCAGAATTCCTTGTTGCTGTATGTAAATCAGCATATTTGCTGGTATACTGCTGTAACCATAACATTAAGGTGCTATACTACAGTCACCACTACCAAAATAGAAGACTGCACTGCTGAGTAAGGAAATTTTAAGTTAGTTTCATAGCCTACCCAGAATTCCTTGCTGCTGTATGTAAATCAGCATATTAGCTGTTATACTGCTGTAACCATTACAAAAATAAGAGTCAACTGATTTAAGAAAAAGGGACTACTTTATGTTTAAATGTTAGAAAGTAAGGTAAAATGTATTTTAAAATGTATTTTTAAATCTTTTCCTTTGATTTCAACAAAAAAGTCATTGTAAAATAACAATAATGCACTCCAGGTTGTGTGTCATGCTGGGATAATGTCACTTCTCGAGTGTTGGTTTTGTATGCACTTGGCTTGTGGTCTCTTGTCCAATCACCTGAGAAGTGACATTGTCCCAGCATGACACACAGCCTGTCATGCATTATTGCTTAATTCTCTCCAGACCTCACTGAGCTAATATTGCTTGGCAACTTTGATTTGAATTGGTTATCAAACACTGTAGCACTCAAAGAAGTTCTGATAGATCATAACCTAAAGCAGATCCTCTTCACTCCCTAGATTATATTTCAAAACAGGGAACCATGCCCTCTTTGACAAGGTATTAGTAATCCCACCAGGATCAGGTTATATGGCCATCTGACATACACAGTCAGCGACCACTCTGCCATCTACTGCCTCTGGCATAATAGTGCTTTACATAAACCTGCCCCTAAAGAAGTTCTATTGTGCAGCTACAAAAGTTTTAACCCCCAGACTTTCAAAGCTGACCTAGCTATTGTGGACTGGTCCTTCATGAATGTAGTCCAAGATGTCAACTATGCTTTGGGCTTTTTCGTTACCGAAATTAAACTCAAGCTGCTTGAAAAGCATGCCTCCATGACCAAGCGCAGAGTCAAAAACTTTGAATTCAGATTGGTTAACCTGTGTCCTTTTCAAATTAATGAGAACCAGGGATTCAGAATGGGACTGTTACAAAACAATCTAATCCCAAACCTGCCCTGGAAGCCTATAGACATCTAAGAAACAGATGTAAACTTAGCCTTGCTAAAAGTTCATATATCTCAAAGCTAAACAAGCTGCCAGCATAAGCGAATCAAAAATGTTCTGTAAATAACATTTTAAACCCCAGAGTCATTGAGACCTCATTGGTCATAGAAGCAAATGACATTAAACATACTGACTACAAGATGGTGGCTGATCTGTTCAACAGTTACTTCTGTAATCTGAAGAAATTGAATCAGTCACTCACAGAACGTGATCCCCATAAATTCAAAACAAAGGAAAAATCTGAAGCAGCATTTTCTGGTTTCTGCCTAAAAAGATCGTTGTCAACTAAGTTTATACACTGCTAGCCAGACTAAACATTGACAAATCTGCTGGCAGTGATGGTCTGTCTCCAAACTTTCTTAAGTTGACTGCACCCCAGATTGCTATTCTGATCACCAAAATCCTTAACCTTTCCTTCATGACTGAATCAGTTCCAGACTTTTGGAAGTCAGCAATTGTATTTCCATTTTACAAAAGGTAAAATACTGCTCAAGACAACTATAAGCCCATTTCTATACATTCAGTCTTTTCAAAGGAGTGAGAGAGAGAATCATCCACAAACAACCAACATCATACCTTGACCAGAACAAACTTCTCTGTGAGAATCAGGATGATTTTGGAAAGGGCCATGGAGCCTGTACCACCTTGGTCAGTTTCATGAGCTCTGTGTACTAGGCCATGGACAGGAGCTTGATGACTAGTGCAGTGTTTGTGGACCTGACCAAAGCTGTCAGCATGGTATACTACAGTCTGCTAGTAGATAGACTTAGTACATTGAGACTGGGTACTGGGGCTACTCAGTGGTTCACAAACTACCTCCGGAATAGGTCCCAATCTATCAAGCTTGTCAAAGTTACCTCCAGCATAAGTGCCACCACTGAATGTGTGCCACAGGGATAAATTCAAGGAACTCTTCTGTTCACAATTTGTATTAAAGATTTCCCTTCATTGTGCACATCTGCTAAAGCCCTGCTTTACACAGATGACGCAGTTGTCTATTTCCATGGGTGAGACATGGCTGACATCAACAATGCTCTTGTATGTAAAATCCCATTCTCTTCAGTGCCAGACATGAAAGCCATGCTCCTTGGCACAACTTCTAAAATCAGGTGCCACTCCCAGGAGCACTTTATGTCACTACACTGGATGGCACCCAGCTTGACTCAGTTGCTGAATTCAGATACATTGGAATAACCCTAGACCCTTCCCTCACTTTTGATATCCAACTAAATAATATGGTAAAGTCCCTATACCAGAAATTGGGACATCTTTATTGCATCCAAAGGTATCTCACAGCTAACACTAAAGTTAGGATAGTGTAGTGCAACCTCCAACCTCTATTAGACTATGGTGCCATCATAACAGATGCTGCTCCTAAGTCTGTCTATGCAAAGAAAATTAACATTTACCAAAAGGTGGTGAGATCTGCCACATCCATGGGTCCCAAGGTCCCATCACTGTACCAGTCTTGAGCAGCTTGGTTGTTGCAACACAAACACAAAGCACAACTTACAGTAACTAACTTTGTGTATAAGACTCTGCATGGAAACATGCCTCACATCCTTACTGAGGTGCTTACTGCTGTCAACCTCCCACACTCCCCCTCCACTGTTAACAATTCTCTAATGATTTTTCTCATGCAAACAGTCATGGGGCAGAGATCTTTCTGTTACTGTGCTGCCTCCCTCTGGAATTCCATACCTGCTAGTGTCAGACTGTCCTCCTCCCCAAAAGCCTTTGTACTTAAAATGAAGGGCTCCCTGCTAAACCTCAATGCTTGCTTCTGTGCACTGTAACTTTAGCTTCCATCGTTAGACAAACCCTGTTGGTTGGCTGTACTGCATAACCTTCTTGCATAACCTGTGTCATTGTTATGTTTGCACTATTGTATAATACATTTTTATATCACTGGCTGTATGTGCTCACATATGTATATCCTCTTTGCACTATGTAAATTAAAATGCATTTCTCTTGTACATTGATGTAACATATTACTTATTATCATTGGCTTTTGTACACTGATCTGTATCCTTTATTTGACTGATTGCTTTGTACTTGTAGTACCTGGGTTATGCCAAAAAAAGGTATCTGCACCAGGCCGATTATCTAGTCAACAAAGAATAAACAAATAGATATATAAATAGTTTTCAGATGTCAATTGATATTTGAAATGAGCCCATCCACCAATGAACCAGTGAAACCCATGGATGGCTAACTACTTTAGCATTTTTAATTCTAATGTACTCATTTGAGATGACGTCCTCACTGCTTTTCTCTGTGTGAGACTTCTCTCAAGCTTCCCTATGTTCACTTCTGTAAAGAAAGTCGAATGCCAAGAAGCTCATAGCTGGTATGTTGGGAGGATGCTACTAGAAAGGGTCACACCTCTCTCAATTAATAATCACATCAGAGGGTTAGTAAGCTCCATCCCTGCTCATTCACCAAATTAAATCCAATTTCTTATAAATTCCTGCATTTTCAGGGGTGTGCTACTGCTCTGTGGTCTATATCAAAACAATCATTGTTGTCCAGTTCACTCCCTCAGCTGCTCATAATGCAATTTTTTTAAAGTTTATAATGTCTTACCTTCTTATCACGCCATGATTTTCAAAAGGTGTCTGTGGCTTGTAGACAAGTTTAAATACATCTCAGTGATCTATTCCATTCTTGGTAAAGGCTCTAACAGCTACTTAGATGGGAGTCAGTTTTGATGGGAAAAGAAGGGGGAATAATGATAGACCCAAAGGACTGGACAGAGAGGCTATTCCAGGTGGCATCCCCCTCATACAGGCAATTTTACTGGAAGATCATGATTTGTTTTTTTTTTAGACCCCCACTATTTACAAGCATTTTTAGTGCAACCCACTCAGATCTGTGTTAGTGAAAGTCTGGGGTGCAGGGATCTCATTTTCATATATTCTGGGGCTTCTCTAGCATTAGAAGGCTTTATAAACAAGTCAATGTGGAGGCTTCAGAGGTTTGGGAGACACTGATCTCTTTTGTGTTCATGGGCATGGTGCTTGGCCTATCTACTCCAGGGGCTCTTCTTTAGCTATCTTCATTTTTATTGTTATTTTTCTGGTAGCTGCACACAACTGTATCGCATACAATGGCTGTCTGATGTACCCCCAAAGCTTTTGAGCTGGAAGCAGAAGGTGTATGAACTTCAAGCTATAGAATCAACCTCAGCAGATTTGCATCTTTGATGAAACAATTCCAGTCACTCTAACTGCCATAAAATGCATACAGTATGTGGCCCAGGCTGTAATGTCCACAGATGGCCCCAGCCCAGCAACTGGTAGAGATTGTAAGGGTTAGTAATTCTCCATACATGTATCTGGTGGAAGGTTCTTCCAAGCAGAGTGAACATTTGTAATATGGACTTACTGGGCCACTGGGGACATATTGGGAAAGGGGTCTGAGCAGTAAGAGATTTTGGGAATACATGGGAGCTTTATTTGCCTTTGTGGCATACTTAACAGTTGTAATGGAAGGCTATGACACTATTTAAATTAGGTTATAATAATACTTAATTTTCACTAGTTTAGTACTGGCTTTTGTTTTTTGCCCAACATTTTGACTATGTGTCCACTGTCTTTGTCTGCTTTTACACTGAATAAACCTGAGTTTTCAGAAAAAAGACGGATAAGAAACTGACTGAAGGAGAGACAGCAGAGGGTGGTTGTAAATAGGGTTAAATCAGAAGAGAGGGAGGTCATGACTGGGGTGCTGTATTTATCTGTCTTGGATCCTGTCCTCTTCAATATGTTCATCAGCAACACTAGAGAGGGCATCCAGGGCAAGCTGAGTCTCTTAGCAGATGTCACAAAGCTCTGTGGTACAATAGATAGAAATACATGGATCAGGGAGATGCATGGAGATCTAACGAGGTTAGAGAGATGGTCTGTGGCTTGGCGGTTGACATTCAGTACCAAAACATGCAAGGTTATGCACCTAGGGGGGAAAAACAGGACAAATAACTGGATGGGAGCAGTAAAACTGAGCACTGTGACTGAAGAAAGGGACCTTTCAATGCAAAGAAGTGCAAAGTAATGCACCTGGGAAGCAAAAACCCGGAGGAAGAGTACACAATGGAGGGGGAGGTAGTAACAACAACAAAAATGGAAAGGGACCTGGGGGTAATTATATCAGATGATCTAAAGGTTAGCAAGCAATGTGAGAAGGCAGTAGGGATGGCTGGGGGTATACTGGGATGTACAGGGAGAGGCATCACCAGTAGAAAACAGGAAGTTGTTATCCTTCTGTACAGACAGTTGGTGAGATCCCATCTGGAGTACTACATCCAGTTCTGGAGATCCCATCTCTGTAAGGACATAGATAGGATGGAGACTGTCCAGAAGAGGGCAACTAAAATGGTGCAGGGTCTGCAACAGAAGCCATTCAAAGAGAGACTAAATGAGCTTAATATGTATACCTTTGAGGAAAGCAGGGAAGGGGGGACATGATATAAACTTTCAAGTACCTCTAGGGAATCAACAAAGTCCAAGAGGGTAGCATCTTTTAGAAAAAGAGATGTACATGACTGGGAAAGAGGGGGTGAGGGTGAGTAAGAAGTGTCACACTCTTTTTCATGTCATGAAAAGTATAATATATACTGTATATCTGGAATGCTTCTTACTCTGTAATGGAAGTAAAACTAATGAACTTGTATTAACAAAAAAAGGAAAAGAGATGTGCAAGAACAAGGGGACACAATTTGAAGATAGAGGGGGGACAGCTCAGGGGCAATGTGAAGAAGTGTTTTTTTATAGAGAGGGTGGTGGACACATGGAATTGCCTTCCTGAGGAAGTTGTGGGGTCAAAAACAGTGGGGGAATTCAAGAATGCATGGGACAGACATAAGGCAATACTTGTGGGAGGTAGGAAGAAATAGGCTGTTGGTTAGCTAGGATCTGCAGCTTATCCAGCAGGTAGGGAAATGGACAGACTAGGTGGACCAAGCGGTCCTTATCTGCCATCAAAGTCTATGTTTCTATGACCTGGGGGTCATAATTAGTGACTCCTTCAAGCAATCAGGCCAGTGCAGTAAGGCCTGTAATAAGACTTATACGATGCTGGGGTGCATCAGAAGGGGTAGTGACAGCAGGAAAAAGGAGGTGCTACTACCTCCATGTAGGTCACCTGTGAGGATGCATCTGGATTACTGTGCACAGTTCTGAAGTCCTTACCTAAAGAAGGACAGTGACAGGCAGGAGATAGTACAAGGCAGGATGACTAAGATGATTCAAGGTTGACAGGGCAGATTTTATCAAGAGTGTGTAAAGACACTGAACATGTACTCACTGGAGACCAGACGAGGGAGGAGATATGATAAATACCTTCAAGTTCCTGAAAGGAATAAACAAGTTGAATGTTGGGGAACTATTTAGCAGGAAAATGGAGGGGGCAAGGTTTCAGAGGGATGTGAGGAAATTCTATTTTATGAAAAGAGTGGTGGAGCCATGGAAAGGTCTTCCAGCAGATGTGGTGGATGCAAGACCACAAACGGTTTTAAGCATGTCTGGGACAGAGTGAAGGGTTTGGTAATTGCTCAGGTTGGTAGCAGTAGGGAGGGGGATGGCGATGGACTGGGAGGGATAAAACCCCATACTGACAATAGATCATTGGGCAGATAGTGAACTCCAGGCAGACTACATGGACCTTTGGTCTTTTTCTGCCATCATTGCCTATGTTTCTACGCTTCTATAACTAAGGCCTTAGATTTGGCTGAACAGTTACTTATTTATCTAAAGTTAGCAGCAACTGATGTAGCAGACTACATCTTAAATTGGCTTATGTGTCACTTGATTGGTAGATTTCAGCAGGCCAAGGTAGGAAACTGCCTCATGAAACATCAGTTGATTAGAACAGCGGTCCCCCAAGAATCTGTTCTGGGCCTTCTGCTCTATCTCTTTTAAAGTGGGACTGTTAACCTACAAGGCCCTACATGGGCTGGGCACAGACCAGCTTGTTGAACTCCTGCATCCACATATCCTGTTTGCATGCTTCACTGAAGAGGGCCTCCTGGTGGTTCCAAGGGCCAGGTTGAAAACTTCGGGAGAATGGTCTTTTGAGGTAGTGGGAATGGTCTTCTGGAGTTCCCTGCTTAGAGCCTTGAGGGAGGCCCCCTTGGTGGAGGCCTTTAAGAGGGGCTTGAAAACATATTTATTTTAGCAGGGATTTGAGGAGCATTAATAATTTCTTTAACCCTTTGAGCACATCTGGAATTGTTTCATTTATGATTATTTAATTTATTTTATGTTGCTTTTAAAGTGAATGGGTTATATGTATGTCTGGTTTTATGTATTGCCCTATTTTATTGTAATGGCACCCTAAGCATCCAAGGAAGTATGCCATAAATAAATAAAGACTACTACTACTTCTCTTCTTAATTTTTCTTAATAAAATTCCATGCATCAATACTAATTCTGTAATAATAATATATGCAGACAGCACCGTGCTTTGTACGTATCATTCTATTCACACTAATCAGTATCGATCCTTACAAAAGTTATTCAACTGTACAAAAGTTGTTTAACAACAATAAACTTCTCAATCTGAAAAAAAACATGATATTGGCTCTGTACATAAACTCTCTAAATTAACAAGATCACTCTCAATTGTTGGTAAATAAAATAGCTCACTAGAAACTGCTCATATAATACCGTATGTTCGTATGTTAAGTAGTAAGGTTTAATGTTACGGGTTCGAAAAGTATCAATCCACTGTCTACTCCCCTCTACGTGTCACTGATTTTATCCTCTCAAGGATGGATCAGGAGTGTGTCACAGTTGTCATTTTCATCAATCTGGCCAAAGCTTTTTACTCAGTATCCCACCTGCTCCTCCTGGATAGGCTGAGCTCCTCTGGCCTTTCAGCTCCCACAATTGATTGGTTCCACACTCTTACCTTACAGGCCGTGAGCAGTCAGTACAGGTCAGAAGCAACTTATCACCTCCCCTTCCCATCCTTGCAAGAGTCCCAAAGGGCTCCATCCTAGGCCCTGTCCTGTTTTCCATTTTACTAAATGATCTTTCATCTGCTTGTGACAACTTGCATATACACATGTATGCAGATGACACAGTCACCTTCACCACTGGTCCCTCCACCGCATCTGTGTAAGATCTGCTTCAGCAGGATTTTCAAACCAACCTGTATCAGTTCCAATCCAACCATCTTTGAATCAATAAAAAAAAACAGTGTCTTTGACCATTGGTACCAGCCAGAACTGGGCAGGCTCTTGAGACTGCTGTTTTTTTTGCATGCTGGATAGTAACCCTCTCAAAGCAGAAGTAGGTCCACGGCTCCCTATGTGGATGGGATAGGGGCAGACTGGATGGGCCAATGGAGTCCTTTTCTGCCATCAGATTTCTATGTTTCTAGATTGTTCACTTACTGTACCAGGAAAACCTATGCAAACCTAATATCTAGAAGCGTTAACCAGAAAAAAGGTCCTCTGTACAGAATCAAGAATTCCTTAACTAAAGAAGATAGAAATGTAACCTTGCAACAAATGTTATTTCTGACTTTGGCAAATGGTATGCATTTATTATCTAGAATTAGAGATCAAATAATTAGTAAATTCAGAATAACACTTAATAACATATGAAATGGTGCATTTCTTCTGCTTATATTACTCAACCTTGCTTACTGTACCAAAATGTGGGCATTCTTTTACCACATAACTGAATCATATTACATGTACTAATCTTTGCTATAGAAACTGCTGCATTTCCCTTAGACTGTTTCATACCCTCTACTTTTTTCTTTGCTCTGTCTATTATAACATAACCATAATATATTTCTCTTTGATTCTTTTGTATATTCTTCTGTTTCTAAATTTAGATTCTGTATAACAATACTTTTGGATTCTTAAAAAATATCTTTTAGGGATATTGTGTACCAGATAGCAAGGGTCATATCTGCTAGGCACCGCAAGTATGACCTATCATTGTGCTTCTTCCTACATTGGTCAGCTGTCACCATGCCATCATTTTTACAGTCTTAGGTCTAAGAAATCAATAGACCTGTCTGCACTGATAGTAAATTTTAAGTTCGAATTGCTTTCCTGCAGAAAATCCACAGATGCTAGCAGTTCATTCTCACTGCCCCTTCAGACAAAGAGATTACTGCCTATGCACTGCCTCCACAGCTCTAATTTATCTAGATAAAGATTTTTGGAGTGGTCATAGATGCTTTTTTTTCCAGTTTTCCAAAATACAGATCAGCATAGCTTGGTGCAAATGTTGACACATAGCTATACTCTTTATCTGCAAATAATGTTCTCCCTTCAACACAAAAGCATTATATTTTAAAACAAATGCAGCTAAGCATATTAAACATGTATTAGGTGGCATAAGGTTAGATCAATAAAAGGGAATTTGGTTCACTTAATATAATCTGTAACAAAGTTAAGGCATATGTTATTCCTGGCTGTAACCAAAGTGGAAAAGTATCTCTTGGCACTCTCAACGTACCTGATACCTCCCACAATATAATATTGGGACAAGTTTGTCAGTGTACACCTAGGTCTTCATTTGCATATATTCTAAACTATCCTCTTGCACTTTTAATCATCAGAGATTTCCAATCAAACCATGGCACACCTCCAGACAAAGTAACAAGGTATGAGCAGATGGACACTAATGAATCCACTGCTGTTAGAAAGGCCTTATTATAGGCCTCAACCCAGGCAATGGTCACATTATCAAAGACACTCTTCAGGAATGAGTGATCTACTATACCTAGAACCTAACTTGATCAGAGTCCTGTTTTTTATGATAACAGATCAATGGGGCCCTGAGTAAGGGTGAGTGAAAATAAAAATCTGCGGGCAAGCATTTGCATGATTTTGGATTTTGCTTTTGTGAACAATTGCAGCTTTCTGGAAAAATGTTTTGCCAACTTGAACTTGTGGAAATCTGTAGTGTTAGGGTATTTTCCCCTAAAAGTTGTGGACATGCAGAATTCTTCTCCTCTCTAGTTGTGGATTTGATAATGTTTCCAATGAAGTTCACAACTTGCCAAAAGTAAGCAAACATTTCAGATTTCTTTATCCACATTTCATTGATACATGCGTATGCAAACATTCACAGGTTCAGCTAGTCCTAGTCCTAAGTGAACACCCCCAATACAGTATCCAAGCAAATAGCTGGATCATCTGTGTCATAACTTCTTTCTCTACCTCTTGGTTGTCATGTACCTTTCACTAATGCCATTACAGTATGTCACTAGAAAGTTTGCTCAAGAAATAAGACAGACCAAAGATAATGGGAGCACTGAGTTGCTTCTCTCTCAGTTCACATATGTTGTTCTGGGGACTTACAATGGTGTTACTGTATGATTGGCTAACTGCCTAAACCAGTCCAGCTGTGGAAACCAGTGTGAAGGGGCAGGGTGTTAATGCTGACTAAATAAGGGGACTACAGAGTTTATGAATCTTAGTCAACCTTGTGGTGATGAAATATACAACTGACATAAAATCTGGTATTATAGTTAGGGTTGAGCTGGGGGTTCTATGTTAAACCTGAAATGTTGCACTTTAATATCTTGGCAACCATTAAACAGATGTGCTTGAAACTGTGTATGTGCTGTCTCCTGTGGTAGATCTCTGGATGCGCCAAGTTTCAATTTAGTTAGATGTGTGGTTTCCAAGACCTGGATTAGTGAAAACAGTGGTTTTCATAGTTTTTTTCCCTTTGGTTTGAATGGGATTTTCTTTGAATTTGGCTACAGCTCATACGGTTTGGAATTTTGGTCTGAAAGTTTCAGGGTAGAAATGGGGCTGACCCACAGATGTGCTGTTTGCTGGTTTGGTGAAAAACTATTAATACATTACAATGTTATTTAATTTTAATATTTTTGTAAATTGTTTCTGAGCATGCTCAGTAAGCACCTCAAAATAGCTGAATGAAATGAAAAACATAATTCATTGTTCATATTGATGTCATCCTTTGTCGTTTCAGGAAAATCCTTTCTCATTTGGCCACCATCTAGTTTTGTGTTTTGGTGAAAAAAATAAACACTGAAAACACATATAATTATGGTTCTGGGGAGCTACCAAGACATGTAGCTTTCTTATTGGAACCACATTAGCTGCATTCCCCTGTTAACTGTTGGACTAATGCCCCTCAAATATTGTTTTTGAGACATTTATAAATCTTTTTTCGTATTGTGTGATACAAAAAAATATTCTTTTTTTGGATCATGAGTGACGAAAAAGGATTTTTTTTCATGAGGGAAAACTGTTGTCCCTGCTGTAATCCCTTTCCCCTTGCTTTTATGATTATTCCTGGTGTCTAATAGTAACCCCCAACCTCCAATCCCTTTCCCTTGCTTTGTTAAAATAAAACTTGTCCTGGGGTATTGTGACACCCCCCCCAATCCCATACACATTGTAAAAGTAATTTCCTTGGTGTCTAGTGGCACCCACCACTCTCCAATCCTCTTCCCTATTCTTTGTTTTGACTTTATAATTTTCCCAGGTGTCTAGTGGCACCCCTACCCTCTGATCCTGGTCCCCATGTTTTAGTAAGAAATGAACTTGCACTGAGTTCCAATGGTGCCCTTTCATCCCCCAATCCTGTCTCTGTTCTAAAAGTAATTTTCTCTGGTGTCGAGTGCCACCCACAACCCTCTGATCCCTGCCCCCTTGTTTAATTTTATTAAATAAAAAACATAACTTGCCCTAGTGACTCATGGCACCTCCTGCCCTTCAATTCCCATCCCCATTTTTTGTCCAGGTTCCTGGTGTCCAATGGCTCCCCCTGCCCTCCTATCCCCATCTCCCATCCATTTTTCCCCTGGTGCCTAGTGGCACCCTCTGCCCTCCAATCACTGTCTATTTCCCTGGCGGCTAGTGGCACCCCCCACCCTGTCTTGCTTTTTTCTTGTTTGCCTGTAATAAAGAAAATGGTTCCTCAATGTCTTTTTTGTTTAGCCTGTAAAAAAAAGTCCCTCACTGATTTGACCCACCCCACCTCCTACTGATCACCCACCACCTCACAACCCTCACATCTCCTACAGACCCTCACTCACCTAAGCAGGTGCCATGGCAACTATCAACTTATTGATTGGAGACATGTCTTGCTGCTGGAACCAGTGACTGCAGTATAAGAAATTAAGGTAAACGTGGTACAATGTATTTTAATGGGGTTTTCAATTCTGCTGGATAACTCAGTCATTTCTTAACATTTCAGCACCAAATTTTCATCATGGCCTTTTGGGGACCCCACCTCATGAACACTAAGACTGTCCTTAGGCAACACCTACCTGAAAGTTGATTTTGTGGTTGGTTGGAAAAAATCACCTTTTGGGTAGGATTTCAACATTTACAGCATACTTGTTCATGAGGTGGGGTCATAAGGAGGGTATGTTGAAAATTTGGGGTCAAAATATGCAAAAATGGCAAAGTTTTGCACATTCATTGACATTTCGTTACACTCACTCATAACTTTGGTAACTTTTTATATTTGAACCCAAAATTATCAACATGGACATTTCTTTACACAACCTTAGGAATGTGATAGCTGTCATTTTTCAAATCTTGTCTATAATGTCCTTTCATACCCCTGGCACAGAATGACAGTGCTGTGGCATGGAATGACATTTTGGTGGGGATTTCACAATTTTTACTATTAAGTTAATGAGGTGGGGTAATGGAGTAATAGGAAGGCTATGTTGACAATTTGGTTGCTTTTGTCCTGCAAATGGAGGGCCATGTGCTTCCCCATCAAGATATATGCAATATATATGCCTCTATGGAGGGATGGGAGCACAGGGCTCTGTCACAGAAATAAGGATACAATTACACCATCTCAAAAAGCACAGATCCATTGGAGGCCCTGTGCTCCAACAAAAGCCAATTAGTAATGGGGGACAGAGAAGAAAGGAGGCATTCAGTAGAGAGAAGTACTTACTGGGGCTTGATCTATATCCTCTCATGGGCCAATGTTGATATCATTTTATGCCTCCTGCCATGAAGGCTAAGCAGATTATATTAAGGCATTGGCTAGACAACAATATTGCTTCATTGCTTGAATGGCACCAGGAAGTTTTGCAGCTGCTTTGCATAGGAAGGAGGCTTGCTTCTATGCTGCACAGGCTGGACTCTCATACCAAGAGATGGGGTGCTTTGGAGGCCCTCTTATCCCTGTTCAGCCACACTGGTAGCTGTTGATTCTAGTAATTTACCGACTATCATGTTTCTGCTTATACTAACACCTAGCAGGGTTTTAAATAATTGATTAGCAGTTTTTTCTTGGGACAATACTAACTGTTCAGAAAGCATTTATATAGGTTTTCTAGAGGTGTCATGTTTGTTAAACACAGTGAGGCAAGTGATATGCATTTTCACAATGTTTTAGAACTTTTATGAGCAAAACGCTAATCAATTTTTAGAGTTATTTAAAACCCTGCCTAGTATATTGGATTTGAGCTGCCCCTTGGGGTGGGGTAGGAAAATGTTTGTTTGTCTTGTTTGTTGTTGTTTTCCTGTTGCGTTACTTGTGTCTCAACTTTCAAAACTTAATAAAGTTTATTCATTTTAAAAAAAGCAAAATGGGCACGCTCAAGAGCTTGATGCACTTTGAAGGCCAGGACATAGTGGCACTCATAGAGACCATGTTGGGCAAAAGAAAATTAATGGGACACCATGATAAATTTATACAGACTAGTAAAAGTGATAGGCCAGGCAGAAATAGCTGGGTGTATTTGTTTGTCAGGTAGGGAGTCACAGTGAAGATGTGGAGAACAAGGAGGACATTAGAGAGGAAAACAGTACCAGAGAGTCCATCAGGGTCACATTACAGGACAAGAGTAATCCGTGTGTGTGTGGGGGGGAGGGTTTACAGGCTCTAAAACAGCTCAGTGCAGCATTTTGTCAAGCTTGTTGGAAAACCTGTGTGAATAGCCCAATCAGATTTAGTGGTGATTCTGGGGGACTTCAATATATTGTGCATGGAGTGGCATCTTGAAAAAGGTAATGGCAGGGCTATGATCAAGTTTCCATCTGCCTTGAAGGTCTATCCAACAAGGACCTTAGTGTGAAGCTACCCTTGAAATCTTTCTCAGCCATGGATGAAGACTCGTCTTCAGTATAAACATTAAGGAATCGGTGGGTGTCAGTAATCACAATTTGGTATGCTTTTCCTTGTGCTAGAAAAGACTTATCACATATGGAGTTTGTTGAGGAAGGTGTTTGAAACAGCTATGAAGGTCTGTATCCCAGTAAATACTAAGAAAAAGGACCAATAAGTAGTGCCATTTCTCAACAGGGACCTAAGATAACTGATACTGAATAAAAAGATGGCCTATGATCACTAGAAAGAGTTGGGTATCCTCTGGGACAGAAAGTGGTATGGAACAGTGCTGAGTAATTGCAAGATAAGAATCAAGGATGCCTTGGAGAAGCTGGAAGCCACAACAGCAGTAGGAGCTGCAGATAAAACCAAAACCAACTTTCACACCATACATGGAAGGAGGAGGGAGTGTTGGAGCCCTGTAAATAAGGGATAGGGGCAGGTAACCTGAGAAAACAGCTAGGAGAAATGGTTGAGATGCTGACTGAGAACTTCATTTTGCTGTTCACCAAAGGGCCTGGGGGTGGGGTGAGGTGCTCATTATGGGGTCCATAGCATCAAGGGTAGGCATGATGCAGTCAGCAGATATAACACCCACCCTAGTAGCAGAATACCTGACATAGGTTAAACCAAGTCAATTTCAAGGTGTGGGCAGGATACACCCCAGGATCATAGCTGAGCTGGAGTAACACTATAAGAGATCTCTTGCAATTTTCTTTCATGAGTATGTGTAGTCAGGTGCAGTGCTGGTGAACTGAAGGTGGCCATTGTGATCCCCAACTTCATAAAGAGGAAAAGTCAGAGTCGAGTAACTACAGGCTGTTCAACCTGATATCAGTGCTGGGCAAGGTCCTAGAAGCTACTATGAAGGACAATATAATGGAGCACATAACTGAGGCTATTTTTTTGCCACTTATCAACACAGCTTTGTGAGGAGATAATCATATGCCAAACCATCCTAAACACTTTCTTTCAAAGGGTGATCAGGGAGGTGGACAGGGGCAGGACCAATAAGATGGTCTCCTGTTCAATGTAGCCAAATGCAAGGTGCTACACTTGTGAAGGAAAAACAGACGTAGTACCTGCTCATTGTTTGGGACCCACCTGCTGCACTGGAGGAGGAAAATGACCTAGAATCATAATAGACAAGAGGCTGAAGCATGCCAAGCAGTGTGCAGCTGTTGCCAAGGAGGCTGGAAGAATAATGTGGTGCATTAAAAGAGGGTGATCAGCATAGCAGGGAAGATAATACCACCAGTTTACATGGCACCAGTCAGGCCCGAGTTGGGAGTCCTGCAAGCAGTTCCGGACAACTGAATACAAAAAGAACACTGAGGAGAAAGTTGAGAGGGTGTGATGCTGGGTCACTAAAATGGTCAGCGGTATGGAGGACAAAAGCAATGATGAGAGACTGGAGGCCCTTAATGTTTTCATCATTGGAGAAGAGGAGACTTTAAGCAGACATGATCTCAGTCTTCTGTGTACTTAAAGGTATCAGCATGGTCTAACATGTAAAGATGGTTGATCTAGTATGCTCCAGCAGGAGGGGGACACATCCTGAAGCTCTGAGGTGGTAAATTCAGGTGTAAAGTTAAGAGGCTTGTCTTCTCCCAGAGTGTGGTGTACATGTGGAACCCAAAACAGAAAAAACAATACTGGCACCATGCACTAAGCATGAAAATATTTCATTACTGTGAAAAAGACATAAAAACCTACCAGTCCTGAGCACCAAAGATGCAGAGAATCAGGGAGTGCTGCTAATGCCCTGACCAGTTTTGCACATGTGCACTTCCTCAGGGAGGCTGGTTGAATGCACCCATCACTACTTATAGTATAAGTTTGTTAAAGTGAAAACCAAAGCGTTAATTCAAAAGTGCACCAACCCTATCAAAAACATCTGCCGAATCAAAAAACAATATTCAAACACCAGACTCAAGATAACAAAATAATGCAGTGCATTTAAGCATTCATTAATTTTCAGGGCTATATTCCATACTGCACATAACCTAAACATGAAGTTGGAGATGCATATTAATGGGTCGTTGCATTGGGATGTGCAAGAAATGTTCAAACCTAAAAAGTGGCCTTTTCCTCAACTCTTGTGCATTAGAAACTGAGGTCATGGAGGTCATGATAATAATAATAATAATTTTATTTTTATGGCACCTTTCAATTATCAAGGCGCCATACATAAACAACAATTAAAACAGTTAAAAACCTTAAAATATTCAACAGAAACAAGACAATAAGCCAGTTAATATTCTGAAAATGCATTTTCCCAAAGAAAGGTCTTCAAACCCCTCTTAAAACCCTCCACAGAAGTGCACTCCCATAACCGATGGGGTAGAGAGTTCCAAAGTGTGGGGCTGCATACAAAAAAGCCAGAGCACCAGAAGATTTCAGATTCACCCTTGGAACCTCTAGCAATCCCTCATCGGCTGAGTGGAGCAATCAATCAGCATGGTATGGAACCAGAAGTTCTTTCAGATAGTCAGGGCCCAGATCGTGCAGGGCTTTAAAAGTCAGCAAGCCAACTTTAAAGGTGATCCACCACTGAATAGGCAGCCAGTGCAGTTCACGCATCACTGTCATAATATGACAGGATCTACCAGAACCCATTAAAAGTCAGGCTGCAGCATTCTGCACTAGCTGCAGGTGATGGAGTTCAACCCCTGAAAGCCCTAGATAGAGGTAGTTGCAGTAATCCAGGTGCGAAGACACAAAGGCGTGGACTAAAGTTGGAAGGTCGGCAGACAGAACAAGATGCCTAACCCTGGTGATGTTCCTAAGGTGAAAAAAGGAAGTGCTGACAACAGCCAACAGCTGCGAATGCAGTGTCAGCCTATCATCAAGAACTACCCCAAGTTCCGCACCAATTCGGAAGGTGGGAGGGAGACACCTCCAAGAAAAATTCTGGAGGACACTACACCTCCCGACCTCCCTATCTGTCAACCAGGGTCCACAGCCAGTACCTCAGTCTTTTCCGAGTTCAACCTCAGCCAGCTAGAATTCATCCACTCCTGGATTTCTTTTAGTCAGCTGTTAAAGATGGAGAGGGCTTCCTCCTGGTCTGGGGCAAAAGAAAGGTAGAGCTGGGTATCATCTGCATAACAATGAAACCTCAGCCTATAGCTTCTTTCAATGTCTCCGATGGGTAGCATATACACTGCAAATAACATGGGTGACAACACAGAACCCTGAGGCACCTGTCGGAACAAAGGCTTATAATATCACTTTTTATAAGAATGTACTTGGATTCACCTTGGGCCTTACCCAACAAATAATTTCATAAATTACCAAAAATAATAAATATTCACATGTGATATTATCCTATGCTCTCCAGATTCAAAAATGATGGTGAAAAACACTGTTGCCACACTTTGGATTATATAAGAGATAAATATATTTTATTCACATATGTACAAGTCCTAAATATTCATAACTAGCATAAATATCAAGCATAGTAAAAGTAATGTAAACAAACTATAATGTAAACAAAACAGATTTTAGAAAATCAAGTAAACCACATAAAACAATAAAACTAATTTCAGCAATAAGCAATGTAAATAATCAAGCAATATTCACCATAATAAGTGACAGTTTATAATATTTCTTTAGCATACTTATAAATAGCATGACCTTTTCTTTTTACTATGAGAACTTGCAACTTATTACACTAGTGTTTCAGATTATCTTGGTAAGATACTTGTTTAAACTTTATAGTATGTGCTGTAATAGGTATTTTCTTTAGATTTAAATTCTAGCTTAACCATAAACCCAAGGTTTGGAGCTAAAATGCACCAAGTTATCACCCCAGGTAGCCAAATAAGTACTAATAGCAAGATAAAGGAATACTTATGTTTTAGTTATCTGTAGATGTGGTCTTCTACTATTTAGCTTTCAAAGTCTTGATAAGAACTGTTGGTTTTGGATGACAAATGTCCTTGGTGGTGAGTTTGGCTTTAGTCTGCTGTCTTTTTCCCTTTGAACCTGGAACTGTAGAGTCTTTTGACATCAATGAAGCAATGCACATGGATCCTTCTTGCTTGACATCACAAATCATCCAAAGTCACTTCAGGATTTAGTGGGAAAAATCAGACAAGATTTTAGCAGTTCAGCAGTCTGTAGAAAGATCTCTCCCCGTGGACAGCAATGTTGTTTTGGGTAACTGGACTCTGTGACTCTTTTCTGTTTCAGTTCATTTCTGCTTTTGAACCTGCTACTCTGGACTCACTGCTATTTAACAGCACTGCAGGCTTGTTGGCGGGTAAATTCCAAAGTCAGTCTCTTGTTCAGGCTTTTAACAGAAATTCCAAAGCATTACTTTTAGTCCAAATTCTCAGTATGCAAAGCATAGGCCTTGCTTAATACAATACTGGAAGAAAGTCCTTTCTGTAACAGTCAGTCTCAGCAGCTGGACCTGTGGCAGAATTGTGTAAGCTTTCAGGCTGGTTTAGCACTCCATGTGGTGGCAATGTGAAAGCCCAAATAATGTTTCCAGCAGGTGTGGCTTCAGGCTTTTAGTCTAGAATAAGTCCAAGCTCATCCAAAATTGTCAGGACATTAAACACAGGTCTTCACACACCAAAGAATTAAACAGTTCTGGGCCGGCTTTGCCAGCATCCCATTTATGTCCCCCTTACTGGGCAACATCACCATCAAGTTATGATTGGTCTGCGCATGCTTTGAGGGTGTTACTGTTAGCCCCTCCTAAGCCATTTTTTTCAATATGACCCCATCCTGAAAACTATTTTTGATATAAAACAACTTTTCTTTCTTGTATCTATGTGCACCTTTGTACATATATAAGATTCACATTTTTAGATGCAACTAAAGGAGAGGTTTCATTTGAGACCAAACATGATGGTGTCAATTTTAATATAAAATCTATAATTTATAAAAGCGTTATACAACTTTTTCCTTTATAGATATCTAAAATGTATTTACATATTTCAGAAGTACATTTTTTTCCTGTTTAAAATGACGTTACTTTGGCATACCTGCTGTAATTAGAAACTATATAAATTTAGCAAACTTCTTTAAGACAAGGATTACCTTTGTTCTTTTCTTACAGGCATCAATCACTGTCAGAAAAGTTACTTCACTATAAACTTTTAGACGGTCTTTCTCTCTATAGCAACAAACTACAGATTTAATATTCATCTTGCTAGACTTCCTAAGATGTGAGCTATCACAGGATACTAGATTTGTCTAGTTTTCTAATAAGAAAATGATATTAAATAAATTATATTCATAACTTTTGAATGCTTCATTCTGCAACTATAAAACTTGGTAAGCTTATTTATCATACTATTGTCCTACAACTGTCCAATTTTCATAGCAGCAGTACATTGCATCTTTAAACTATGAATAAAACTTATTATTTCTATACAGGGTAATGGGACTTTCAAACTCTAAGACTTTTTTTTTGGTGTTACCCATCACACAATCTCTTATCTTCATAGTGGTCATGGATACCTAGCTTTAGCTAAGACTTTTCCTATAAATGTACCTATAACTCTGTCATGCAAGGCTTGGACATCACAGAGATGGTTCTGGAATGTGGCAGGCCCCCTTAGAACAACATTGCACTACATGCTTAACCTGGAAGGTGTCCAGATATATCATGGCTTAAAAAACAAAATGGAGTTTCATCTCTATTACCTTAGACCTCCTCTAGCATATGGCAAAGTGCTGCTCATGGAATAGAAATATTTTCCTTTAAAGCATTAAAGCCAGATACCTTGTCTTAAAGTTAAAATAACTAACATTTTTTGTTTTCTCATAGGAATTTATGCAAACAATACTCTTAACCAGAAATTAGTCCCATATAAAAATCAGATAGAATAATAATTAAAAATCAATTCTTGAAGATAAAAATAACATATTTTTCCATCAAGGGTTTTGTCCCTAAACACCCAACACAACAGAGCCCTTGAATCCGAGGGAAAAAAACCCGGACACAACTCTTTGTGATCTCCCAGTGAGGAATGAGGTGAACCATCTTAAGACAGTTCCCGATATCCCACATAACAGCCTCAGGAGTTCTATCAACACCATGTGATCTACGGTGTCGAACGCTGAAGAAAGGTCAAGGAGAATCAAGATGGGATGGCTCTTCTGATCTCTGGCCATCAAGAGATCATTGAGCACCTGAACCAGCGCTGTCTCAGTACTATGTCTTTTACGAAAACCGGACTGCAGGGGTTCATAGATGTCATGGATGGTCAAATGGTCCTCCAGTTGTGCTGCCACTACTTTCTCAATCATCTTCCCAACAAAGGGAAGGTTAGAGGTAGGTCTGTAGTTTTTAAAACAGTCAGGGTCCAAGGTAACTTTCTTCAAGAGAGGTGTCACCACCACCTCTTTCAGGGAGCTAGGAAACTCACCGGATTCCAAGGAGCACCTGACTATCTGCACAAGGATTGGACCAATGATATCAATACAACCCAAAATTAGGGAAGTTGGTCCAGGATCCAAACTACAGCATGTAGGGCACATATTCTGGATGATCCTCATGACATCCATGAACTCCAGCTGACTGAAGGAACTCCAAGAAAACCGGGGCACAGTGGTCTCATGCTGGTCCACGGCAACCCCCCTAGAGTGTGCTGGCAAGAGTTCCACTCTAATGTTGGCCACCTTATTTGTGAAGAATCGAGCAAGCTCCTCGCACTCTAACTGTGATACAGGGTTTACTATTCTCATGACAGAACAATGTTTTGTAAAAAAATAATTAAATCAAACAAAATATCCACAGAGGTCACAGGGGTCACCCAAAACAATAATATGCTAACAAAACAAAATTGCAATTTCTTAAGATGTATAACTGTTTTGGGGCACACCAACTGACTCACTAGGGTTAATTCATCTTAAAACCCAAATTCCAATGTGTGACCTACTCCATGTCCAAAAATACTCCACTATCATTTTTAAAGAAGATTGTTATTTTGTTAACTCATACATATAAAATAAAAGGTATCAGCATTTTTAAATAAAATTCCCCACGTGTGGCATATGATTGCATTTGACTGAACTCCCAGTGGAAATGTGTCTGCATGAAACTGGTCAAGACATTAGTAGCACTTCCTGATTCTCTCTATGTTTTGGTGCTGGATTTATTTTATCTCTTTTTCACAGTAATAAATTATTTTGATGCTTAGCACATAGTGCTAGTGCTGTTTTTTCTGTTTTGTGTTTGAATTTTTTACTGTGAACAGCTGTGAGTGGAGCACCTTTCCTCCATACCTGAACATGTGGAACAGCCTACCAGCAGACAGTTGAAAAGACAATACAGGCTTTCAAATGCAAATGCATTCTGCATTTATTTCTGCATCTTGCCACTTGTGTCCAAGCAGCAGTACTGCTGTTTTCAAAAGTTGCATCCATTTGCAAGGAAAAGACATGATTTGCAAAGCAAAATTAATGCAAATATGATTTATATTATTTTTGTGCTGCAATTGCATTTTTTTAGATGCAGTTAGACAATGTAAAAGATGATCTAATTGTTCTGACAGATTTCTCTTTTTAAAATATTTTAAAATTGCAGAAATACTTTGTCACCCTCCAATACAACCTTATCACTCATAAGCTCCTCCTCAATGCCAAAAAGACTAAAGCAATGATTGTCTCACCAAAGTCTACTTCCGGATGTCCACATATCACACAGATCCGAACACTCTTAGATGAACCCCTTGAAGTAGTTGATACCTTTAAATACCTAGGGTTCTGGCTGGATAACAAGCTCAACTTTCTGTGCCACTTAAATGAAACCTCAAAGAAACTAAGACAGTGATTAGGTTTATTCGATTGCATTAAACACCTACTCACGTTAGAAGCCAGAATGAGACTAGTACAAACTACATTCCTACCTATACTGGACTATGCTGACTTCCTTTACAGTGTTTGCCCATCAATGATGCTAAACAAACTGGACACCCTTTACCACTGGGCTTTAAGATGTATCTTAAATCTACCCCGTAGTACACATCACTGTCGTCTATACCAGGTTTCAGGATGGACCTAACTCTCAACTAGAAGAAAAAGGAATGCTCTCCTCTCTTTTTTTAGAGCATTCTCTGATAACTTCCCTGCATACATCTCAAACATCTTCAAATGGGCTAAAGGTTCCTATGGCCTGAGACACTCCTCCTTAATCTGCCTCCAGATTCCTAGAGTGAAAACTACCCTTGGCTCAGCAGCAATCAACTTCTCACTTCCATCACTTTGGAACACTATGCAAGACTCATTAAAATTATCCTCACTTCCAAGCATTTTCACATTCAAAGCTGTATTAACAGATTATCTGAAGTAATCATGCCACTGTTTCAGACACCAATGACCCCTAAGCCCTTGGTGCCACTCTCAAATCCTACGCCTAAGTATCTCATTCACCTCACATTCCTAACAACAGAAACTTAGGACCTACAAGCCTAGTTCCCTTAATCCAAGATGGCCCTGTCTATTCTCTACCTTTTACCAATTCTGGCCTCCCTTTTGGCTGCCTACTCTTTCGCCCCAATGTCTACCCTATTCCTTAATACCTCCTTATTTTTTATCATTTAGGTATGAGCTTTTACTTAGCGGAGACTATATAGGATTGTTGTCTCTTCTCATTTTGGTAAAGCTTATCATTATGTACCTTTGCATGTTAATTATGTTGACCGGTATCTATAGGCCCATATTGACCGGCACCTTCACAGTGTTTTTTCTTTTTTTTTTTTGCACCGTTGTCCACCGTAATTGTAATCTTATGAAGTGTACTTTATTGTATTAATGCCCAGAACCACCTTGAAAATGAGCTTGCTCAATGGTGTTTATGCCTGGTTAAATAAAGTGATTGATTGATTGATTGATTGAAAACAGTGGCACGTGGGTCTCCAAATGATCCTTTTAAAAATCATGCCATGGAAGTTCTAGTTCCAACTAACCATTCACATTACTTGCTAGACACAGTTGGGAATAAAATTCTTCCAGTCTGCTATACTTCCCAACTGGTCCAGAAGCCACACTTTTTATCAGTGCAATCCATAAATTTACCATTTATTTTCTGCCAGTGAAAAAGTGTGTTTTACTGAAGCAGAGGACTCTCTTTCACTGGTTCTGCCCTGCACTTGAGGTGCCATCTTTACTCTGTTTCTGGACCCCTGAGCTGGAAACTGGTGCTACCAGTAGAAACTGGTCACTCAGGGTCTTATTTTAGCTTGCAAGTTTACTTTTTATCATTTTAAGATGTTTTTCCCAGCTTCCTCCCTAGTGTTGTGCAGGTCTGAGCTCTGCATGCTTTGCTGTAGGGTGACCACACAGTCCACATTCTCACGGACATACTTGTCTCCATTTATAAGGTTTTATTTGGATTTCTTTGTTTGTTGGCTGGTCCACATGTTTTAACATGAACTACTGCTTACATTGTAGGCACTGTGGCTACCCAGCCTCCTCAGTGCCATATCTCATTACCCTTTGCTGTGGAGAGTCACCAAACATTAACCTCCTGCCCTGCTCCTTTTCTGACAGGTCTTAGTCTGGTTCCTGACTGTGGTAGCAATCTGAATGCATGGGCATTCCCACACCTGCTCTCAGGAATATAGAGGACTACTATTAGAGAAGTATGTTGCCTTTCACAGTGAGATTGCACTAAGGAAAAAATATGACTTCACTTTACTATTTGAAATAGTACTAGCAAGTGCTATCACAGCTGTTGCTGGCACTCTGCATTTGATTAATATTTAACAATGGCACCTTTTCCAACTGGCAATACTATATTGGCTGTCTGGTGCAGCAATGGTTGATCAGCCAGATCAAGGAACAAATGAAAGGGTTAAGTGCAAATCTGTGCATGTGCGAGTGCCACACACACACACACACACACACACACACACACTGGTGTGTTTCTATTGCATCTGGGGTGTGGCATATCTGCACCCTTTTTATTTTACACTCTCATGTGTGTATAAAACTGTCTTCTAGGTGCCTCTAACCCTACCTATCACAATAGGATTCTGACACTGTCTCTGTACCCCCATTTGTCTGGTAGGTGCAATGGTTAAGACTTGCTCATATAACAGGTAAAGTTATGATAGATATACAGTGGAGAAAACCTGGTCCAGCATATGGCCATCCTCATAAGTGGCCACCTAAATCTCTTGTATAAATCACATACACTTAATAAACTGAGGGAGCCTATTAGCAAATGTACCTAGGACATTACCAACCTGCATACTGAACCCCCCCCAAGGTATTGGAGACTCCACAGCAAGGGGCAAGTGCCTCATGCCAAACTCATGCAAGATTTCCTGCTCCATTCATGGAATAGAATCAAGAGCATTGAAAAGGATAGTCTTCCTCATTGTGGAGTGAACTTTTTAATGGGCTTGTCAATTATCAAATGGTTGGGGCAACATCTGCTATGGGGCTTACAGTATCCATCTCTGGAGTCTCACATGTAACACTGTCAGACTTCTCTTAAAAGATGAGCAAAAAGTCAAGCAACCCAGTATAGTGAGACAAACAGACTGCTAAGCTAGGCCAAAGTTAAAAGAGCATCTTATTAAACAAACAGATCCACAGCATGCACCCCCCCCCGCACGCAAATATTTCACATTATACTGACGCTTTGTCAAATTGACTGTCTGTTTGTCTCACTATACTGGGTTGCCTGACTTTTTGCTCACTTGTTTCCATTTTATGTCAAAGCACCAGTTGCATATCACAGGTAGCCACCTTTCAGCACTTTTTTTATTTTTTCTCTTAAAAGGACCTCATCTGCAGCTTTGTGTGCTCCTGTTACAGCCCTTTCCTACTGTATGTATGACTATTGTCATATACACATACACATACACATACTCAAACACATACACATACTCATTCCTCTCAACTGTCCCTGATTTTGCCTCAACATTTTACTCTCTCCCTCCTAACATATGTGTTTCCATGACTAAACAGTGGGGATTGTAAGCACAAAATAATGTCAAACATTAAAGTTACAGACTTGTTCTTCTTTAGAAAATGCATTTTACACTAAGCCTCTTATTCTACCAGCTTCCTGAGTGGATATCACTAGTTTTTCAGATCTGTCCCTGATTTTGGTAATTTGTCTCTGATTTTTTAAGCCTTGTCCCTGATTTATGAGGCACGAGGTTGAGAGGTATGCACATACTAATTTCTCACAAGCAGCTGTGTATAATAAATACTGGGACAAAAATGGTTGTACTGGAAAATCAGCCCAGATTTCAATTCAGATTGAGGGTTGGTTTTTCAAAGGGGATGATGAAAGCACAATTCCCATACAGCATCTCAAATGTGACCAAACATTTGAATGCTGTTGTTAAGTGTTTTGCTACATTTACATCAATTCTACCTACTTTTCAGAAAAATAAGGATGCTTACTTCATTTTTTATTTATTTTATTTTTTTATTTTTGGCATAGTATCAAGACCATAAGCTAAAAGAGCCATTTAAGGACTTGCTAGAATTAAAAGGCCCGCTCCCATCTTTTATCACCCATATATTGATCCAGGGTAGCCTTAAAGGCAGACAGATTTTTAACACAAACAACTGATGCTGATAATACATTTCATAGGTTCATCATCCTCTGGTTAAACCACCTACTGCTCCTTGTGGTTCTAACTTGTCCACTTTTCAATTGAAAGGGGTGAGCCCTCGTTGCTCTAGAATTGTCTTTCATAACTAATCCAGCAGATTCCCAAAGGTATTCATCTGCAAGTGCCTTAAGTACAAAACATAGATCACCTCTAATTCTGCAGTAAGCCATAGAATACATATCCAACTCCACAAGCCTGGAATGATAGGGCTTATCCTTCAACTTGGACATATTTCTACTTAATCTTCTCTGAATCTTTTACACGTTTTGTTGACTAGTGATGCTTTGGGGAGTACAAAAAGGTGCACCAAATTCCAAAATAGGTCTCACCAATGATTTATAAAGTGGAACCTAAACCTCCCTTCTCCTGCTTCTAATATGTCTTATAATGTTACCGATAATTCTGTGTGCAAGCTTGGTAACCGCACTTACATGCCCGTCAAAAGTAAGCTTATTTCATACAAATATACTCAAATCCTTCTCGCGATCTGAACTTATAATAACCTTATCATTAATCCTATATTATGTCTTATGTCCCAATACATCCCCCTTCCACTATGCCCATAAAGAAGCTAACCTAGGTCTTTAGCTACTGCTTGCCTTTACCAGAGCACTCTCAATCTAGCCATGAACTTGAAATGTAAAATGTTCTCAGTATGTGTAACTTCTATGTCCTTATTGCCTGTATGTCTTCCACTACCTGCCGCCTGTAATCCTATTAAGTCTTTTATTGTTAAAAACACTACAATCACCTGACTATACTGATCTGTTACCTGTATGTTATTGTTACACCCCGGGTTGCCCATGAAAAAGGGACCTCCGGGGCCCAGTGGGCCTACCCGGTCATCAAAATTCAATAAATAAATATTGTGAAAAATTATTATTGTGTCCAAAATGCATTACTCTACATTTGTTTTCATTAAATGTTAACTTGTATTCAGCTGTCCAATACCCCAGCTTCTTTAGCTGCTCCTGGAAGTTATCAATTGATGCCACATCATTAACAATAGCTCCCACCTTTGCATCGTCAGCATATTTGCAAAGTCAAGTCCCTCTGACACCTGCATTCCAGAGACAAAAAGGCTAAATAACAAAGGGTAAAAAATTGACCCCTGTGGTACTCCACTAGACATACACCCCCAGCTCGAACAATGCCCCCTAATTTGTACCCTCTGGGTCCTATTTGTAAGCCAAGAGCTTATGCAGGTGATTAGACTTACATGAATATGTAATTTAATTAAGGTACTCCGTAACATCTCATGTGAAACAGAATCAAAGGCCCTAGTATAATCCAGGTATATAACATCCACTGGAAGACCATGATCAAGTGATTGACTAACAGGGTCAAAACAGTGGAATGCATTACTCACACAAAATCTTCCACTTGAAAACCCATGCTGTGATATGTTGTGAATCTGTAATTTTCTTAGATTCTTCTCAAGATGTTCTTTAACAATTTTTTCAAGGACCTTACCGACAATAGAGGTTATACTAATAGGTCTATAGTTCATAACATTACACTTATCTCCAGACTTAAAAATTGGGGTAGTATGGGCTTGTTTCCAGTCCTTTTGCCCTCTATCCTCTCTTAGGTACTTGTTATAAAGAAATGCCAAAGGCCCAGAGATTTCAGCTACTATGTGATACAACAACATGGGATGCAACTCATTGGGACCCTCCGATTTATGTCTATCAAGAGCCATCAAAATATCTGAGACTTGTTTTTCAGTTACTTCAGTATGGCAACCAAAAGTGTCAGTAGCCAAAGTTAAGGAATCATTGGTAAAGGTAGATTCTGAAATATACTCAAAAATGTATGTTAAAAGCTTCTGTCATGTCCTCCTCTTTTCAATAAGAGCTTTGCCATCATATAACTTTAGAACCTCCTTATTGCTGTGTCTCAAGCTGCCAATGTAATTATAAAATTACTTACAGCTATTTGCTTTGTTTGTTGCCAAATTTAATTCCTCACTGGCTTTAGCCCTTCTAATGACTGATTTGCATTTCTTTGTGAGGAGTTTGTACTTTAACCACCTAGCCCTTCCTGTTTTTTTTCCTTGTATTTTCAAAACTCTCCAGTCTTCTTGCCAATTAGCTGTCTAATATATGGTTTCAACCATTTTGGCATGCTACCTTTCCTATTCTATTTCTTAATAATAGAAACAAATTGCTGCATGCAACTTTGTAGCATGCTATTAGTACAATCCCATACTTCTTCTAAAGTTAAATGGAGAAGCTCCTTCTGCCAATCCCAGTTTTTCAAGACTTGCCTAATGCTATCATAATCAGCTTTCTTATGATTGAAAACATTTGTTTTATCATTAACAAGTGTAACCAAGTCAGAAAGGGAACACATTACCATACAATGGTCACTATTACACAGCGGCTATAGTATATCTACATTTTGAATAGCCCCAACAATATTACAAAAAATAAGATCTAAATACTGTCATTTCTGGTTGACTCATTAACATACTGATCCAATGAGTTATTTTGACAAATTTCAAGGAACCTTTCCTCCAAAATGTTAGTTTCAGAAAGGAAGACTCAATCTATCTTTGGAAAATTAAAGTCACCCAGCATTATACAATTCTGCAGTTTGAGCATATCATCCATCATGTTAAGGAATTTAGTGCTTTCTAACTCTGTCAAACTCGGTGACTTATAAAATATACCTAAGGTTGGGGCCTTGGTATTAATATGGAATGGAACCCATAACTGTTCCACAGTACTGTATTCACTATGGGTGTCGATGATGCATGCTCTGAGTGACTTTGCCATAAAAAGGCTAACACCACCTCCCAGCCTATCAGCTCTAGGTCTATGACAACAGTCAAAGCCTGGGATATTCACAACCCAATCATCATCCCATAGCCACATTTCCATGACACCACAAATGTCAATGTTATGTGCTGTCAGTATATAACTTAATTCTTCTATTTTTTTCCTAATATTTCTCGCATTAAGCAGTAACATTTTCAATCCTTTACTGTGGCTGTTGATAGGACCAGTCCCAAAGGCACTACTTAGTGGTCTACCAGTCACGATTTCCTGCTTTACAATTACCATCTCTGCTACTGAATTCATTTAAATAGGTGTCAATAGTAGTTCTAAACATCTGACCCAGCTTCCTACTGCCCCTAATATTCAGATGTAAACCATCTTTACTACAAAATGACTGACTATTATTGAATATCTCCCAGGTTTTGATACATACATGCCCCTGCATCAAGCACCGCCTCCTAAGCCAATTATTAACCCTTATTATTTTTTATTTAGATAGGTATTGGCCCTAGGTACTGGAAGTATTTCAGAAAAAATGATGCTCCCATTTGCTTCTTTAACCTCATTTTCTAGGGTGATGTAATCTAAAAACATCTGATTCTCTCTGGTATGTCTAAGGTCATTTGTAATAATAATAATTCTTTATTTATAGTGCATCTTTCAAAACCAAGGCGCATAACAATCAGGGCAATTAAAACATATAAAAACATGATTACATTCAATAAATACAAGCATGTCAGCCAATATCATCACTGTATGCCTTATTCCACAGGAATGTTTTTAAGGCCTGTTTGACACCCCCCACAGTCATGCACTCCCTAATTCGAGGGGGTTGAGAATTCCAGAAGGTCGGGGCCTCAATCATAAATGCCCGGGCTCCCGCAGATTTTAAAATCACCTTCAGAATCTCTAGCAACTCCTCATCGGCCAAGCAAAGTGGTCACTCAGGGTGATAAGGAATCAGGAGCTCTTTCAGATAGTCAGGCCCAGTCCATGTAGGGCTTTGTATGTCAGTAACCCGACTTTGAAGGAGATCCACCACTGGACCAGCAGCCAGTGCATTTCCCGCAGCACTGGTGAAATATGGGAAGATCTCAAAATCCCCATCAACAATCGGGTTGCTCAGTTCTGCACCAGCTGCAAGCAATGTATATCAACCCCCGGTAGCCCAAAGTAAAGTGAGTTGCAGTAATCTAAGCATGATGTCACAAAGACATGGATCAATGTAGGCAGATCTACAGACGGAACAAGGTGCTTGATCCTGGAGATGTTTCTTAGGTGGTAAAAAGATTATTTTATGATGGCTGACACCTGTGTTTAAAGTGTCAGTCCCGCATCTAACAATACCCCCAGGTCATGCACCTGTTCAGAGGTCTGGAGCTCAGTGTCTCCCAGGAATAATCCCAGGGCGCAGCCTGCCCTCAACCCCCCCATCCGGCCGCCTGGATCTGGAACCATCACCTCCGTCTTTCCAGGGTTCAACTTCAACCAACTGGACTTCATCCAATCTTGGATTTCATCAAGGCAGTTATTAAATACTGAGACTGCTCCTTCCTGGTCGGGAGCAAAAGACAGGTAGAGCTGTGCATCATCAGCATAGCAATGAAACTTCAGCTCATACTGTCTTACAATGTCTCTGAGGGGAAGCTTATACATTGCAAACAACATGGGGATGATACTGAGCCCTGAGGTACCCCACATGACAGCAGGATCAGATCAGAGGAAAACACCCCGACACAGCCCTCTGAGTTCTTCCTATGAGGTACGATGTAAACCATCTGTAGACCAACCCAGAGAGTCACAGATAGATTTCAGGTGCTCAAGCAGCACCCCGTGGTCAACGTGGTCAAAAGCTGATGACAGATCTAAAAGTACCAAAGTGGACCATTTTCTCTGGTCTCTTGCCAACAGGAGATCATTGAGCAGCCGAACCAGCACAGTCTCAGTACTATGTCTCTTCTGGAAACCAGATTGGAGAGATTAATAGATGTTATGGATGGTCAAATGGTTCTCCAGTTGTACAGCCACTGCTTTCTCGATCACTTTCCCCGAAAAGGGAAGGTCCGAGATAGGCCTATTGTTAGCAAGAGAGTCTGGGTCCAAAGAAGTTTTCTTCAACAACGGTGTCACTGCTGCCTCTTTCAAGGAGCAGGGATAAACACCAGAGTCAAGGGAGCACCAGATTATCTGTCCCAGAACCAGGCCAATAAGATCACCACAACCCATAATTAGGGATGTCGGGCCCTGGTCTAAACTACAGCATGTAGGGCACATCCCCTGGACAATTTGCATAACATCCATGACTTCCAGATGGTCGAAGGTACTCCAGGAGAACAGAGGGACTGTGACCAAGTCCTGATCCTCTGCAACTCCCATAGAATGTGTTGCAAGGATCTCTGACCTGATGTCAGCCACCTTATCAGCAAAAAACCAAGCAAGCTCATCACACTGCAATTGTGAAAAAGCTCTTCGGAGCTGCATACAGATTGGGTTGCACAACCTGTCCACAGTTCTGAAGAGCTGAGCTGGTCGATTCTGAGTGGCAGAAATTTCCCTGGAAAGGAACTCTGCCTTCTTACAGGAAATTTCTGACTGGTAGAACTGATAATGTTCTAGTAGTCTAAGGTGGTCGGCATGCAGGCCAGATTTCCACCAACAACATTCTAACCTGTGACCTAGTCGCCGCAACTCCCTCATGGCTCCATCAAACCACGGAGTCTGAGGACAGAGGGAGAGAGGACGCACATGCACTGGTGCAGTGGTATTCAAAGCTGAGGTGATGGCAATATTATATGCAAAGACCAAGGCTTAAAGATCTTTGCAATCCACAGGAAGTTCTGATAGGTGAAGGACCACTGCTAGGCCATCAGATGTAATATTCCATAAAGGTCGGAACTTGACCATCTCCACAGGGGTCGGCTCACAAGGGGGGATGTCAAAATTGAACCTCACCGTGTAGTGATCAGACCAACTGACTGGTTCCACCCCCATGTCCGAGGCCTCGATCCCCAGAAGGAAAACCAGGTCAAGGGAATGGCCACATTTATGAGTAGCAGTGGTAACCACCTGTGCCAGGCCCAGTTAATTCATCAACTGGAGGAAGTGTTGTCCAAATTGCGAGAGTTCGTAGGCGATCCAGGCAATGAAGTCACCCAGGACCATCAGCCTGGCTGACTCAAATGCCATATTGATGATGAAGTTCACCACTTCCTTAAGGAATTGCTTCCCATCTCCGGGTGAACGATAGATGAGAGCTATTCTATAGCCTGCACCTGCTACTACAGCACATTCAAATGAGCTAGTTACCTCAACTGGAACACTGGTGAGTTCCAATTCGGCCTTGAAACAGACCGCAACCCCCCCCCGTGGTCCGATCTCTGGCGGTGTATCACCGCATACCCGGCTGGAACTGCGGCCTCAAATATGGGACCCGCATTATCATCCAGCCAGGTTTCAGTGATGCAAGCCAGATCTGCCAACCCAACAAGATCCACAATCACTGCAGTCTTGTTCTTGACAGATCTGGCATTGCACAACACTGCCTGAGTTGGACTGAACTCCTGCGATGCCCTGACCACCAACCCATCCTCAACGATGGTGCCCTTGGATATGGAGGCCAGGCATGGTGGCCCATGCTCTAGACTCCATTTTGCCTCAGGGCATCTTTTGAACTTAACAACCCCAATAGGAGCAGCCCGCTCTTCCAGCCTCCACTGTTCACCCCCCACCCCACCCTCCTATGGGCTATAAGTAAAGCCCTGAAACATTGGTAGATAGAAAAAGCCAATGGAGGGGGGTGGAAAGGATGGAGGGTGTAGACAGTGGAGGCTGAATAGCGCATGACCGTGGGGAACCCAAGCTGACAATTATCCCAGGACCCCACATAGCCAAACAACACCAGTCTAACTGGTTAATTATAACAATTAAACAAAATGTATAAAACCCCAAATCACAGCCAAACTTTTTTTCCCCCCCCAACTAAATAATTATACCAACTCCAAATAAAACAAACAACTAAAATATAACTTAAACAATAAAACCTAACCTCCTACCATAAAATAAATTGCACCAGTCCTCTCACTACCTGGCACCTAACAAAACAAAATTATAGCACCCAGCACTCTCACTCCCCGGTGCTCTAACACTCAAACCAAGATAATAAAATAAACAAATAAACTAAAAAGTTTATGGAAGTTATTCGGAATCACCCTCCAGAAAAGTCTCTCACAAATCTCTGTAACAAGGTGAATTCACAGATGTTAACTGAGCCCTCTCACTGCTCATAAAACTTCCACAAAATATATAAAATCAGAAAAGTACTTGCAGTTGGGGAAAGATCAGACTGGCTGTAATCCAACCAACCCACAGTCTAAAACAGTCAAATATAGGGATTTGTTTGTGCAAGGGCCAATGTCATCCAAAGATCGGGAATTCAAGTAAATCCTCAGTCTTCCAATTTGCAGATGTTAAGACCATCAATAGGACACAGGAATTCTTCCACCATCGATGAGGGAATCACTGCATCAGGTCAGGTCAGTGGCCCACCACTATGGCTCTGGGACAAGTCCACCCCCCAGTGGGCTGCCCCAGAAGCCTAGGAGGGGGGAATAACAGGCCAGATCCTCCAACCGACCCCACTCCCCACCCCTGCATGGGACACTAACCCCCCGAAGCCCCTCAGAGGCCCATCAATCAGCTCAGATAAAATCCCAGTTCAGTCATTTCTTTGCCAAACACAGAATGCATGAACTCCAGAGCCAAAAATCCCAGATCAGGCCTCCAGGAAAAACTCCCGATTTACCCTCACTAGGAAAGAAACTTCAGGGTTGAAATGTCCATTAGATGTAGAAGATAAAAGTAATACCACTGGAAGCCACTGCCAGGCCCCATACAGTTGAATCCCCACCCAGGATCCTAGATCGAATCCTCCGGTGCCCAGCAAGCCAACAGCAGAGTAGTACTTCCAAAAAGGATCTAGAGAATGATTGAAAACAATCAAAACACAATCGTATGGCGTCTGGCAAGAACAAACAAACAGACACGCAATCCTCGATACTCCTCACTCTGATCCAGCAGAAGGCATCACAACTCAGCCCCCTTAGCTCCACATATTAAAGGCTCAAATTACAGCTCACCCCAAGCCCTCAGATGCATACCACAATTCGGCAAACCAAACGTGGCAACCAGAAAAAAATGTAAGAATGAAATATAATAAAAACACAGCACCAAATAAAGTGATGCAGGTTAAAACAGGCTAACAGTAAGCTGAAACGAAAACAAACGGATGAACAGATGACTAGCCTAGTGCGGCTGCCACCATCTTTTGAAGGCAGGCGGCTGCATGTATTAATACAATTGGTCTGTCATCTTTCCTCCTTACAATTTTAGGTAGTAAATCAACCATGTCCGAGAGCTTTGCACCTAGTAAATAGCAGCTCACTACCCTTTCTTTAAAATTTTTGGTAGTGTAAGCATCTGTGTATTTAATGATTGAGTCACCCACCACATAGACTCTGTCAACAGTAGTCCTATTATCATCTTCAGTACTCATATCCATAGACTCCTGACCAGCATCCTGATGGGCAGAAACAGTATTTATTTTCTTCAAACTGTGGACCTGAATCTTATGTATCTGAAGGAGTAATTTAACACATGAATCCTCACTAGAATGGTCCCCAACCACCTGCACAATACCTTCTAAGGGGTGACTGTTTATTGGGTTATGAACATCCCTGAGTACTTCATTAAGTTCAGTAAGTACTACTACTTTTCGCGCAGCTTCCTCATTTAATTGAATATCCACTATATCAACTAGATTCATCAAAGGAGTAAAGGGGTTACTGATTGGAACAATGGTTGGAATAATAAATGTCATGGCATTTCCTTCTCTTTGTGATTCTTGATTGTTTTGGCATTTCCCATTCCTGAGTTGTGTCATCCTCAAACTTATTCCTGACCCTTTTATGGCTATGATCTAAATCTTTAACCAGCTTGTCCCCAACACTAACCTCAGACACTTTGGCATGGTTCAAACATTTGAGCTGCAATTCTAGGCCTACAACCTTTACTCTTAGATCCCTGATTTCCAAACATTGTGCACATGTAAAGTCTGTTAGTTCTGTGCACTTATCTAGACTAAACGTTCTACACTCCGTACACTTGATTCCCAGTGCTCCATCCTTTATTGCCACCAAATGTGTATCCATCCTTCAAAATGTTCAATTTGAAGCAAATTTAGACTTACTTTTGCACCTTTCTGCTTCCTCCCCTGCCACCTCACTAAATACGTGAAACACACACCCAGGGATGTGCGTGTCTCTGCGCGTGTCTCTGTGTGTGATGCTTGCTGAGTTAGCCCCTCTAAATAGTGTCCCGTGACCCATGATATATTGACTCATGCATCATTATGAGGGTCCCAAAATGGCACAAGCCTCAGTATTTATCCACATAACATAAGCCACCTTTAATGTAATTTAGCGTAACATTGCAAGCATCAGGGTGCAGCACAATTGCACTGCGAGTCCCCCAGGTAGCACTGATACTCCAGCCCTTATGGCTCTAACTTACAAGAGCTGTAGCTTGTATGAGAGTTTGGAGCTCTTGTGTTGAAACTGAAAAGCCTGCCATTGGTGTTAATGCAGTTTACACAAGCAGATTTTCCAATCCTCAAAACAGCACAAAGTTTAATTTCAAGCAAGCATTTTCTGACAGAACAGGTAGAGTTTTGCATATTGTATCTATTATGTATTTGTAATTTTAGACCAAGAAAGGCACACTAGTAGTAGTAGACTTTATTTCTTTGTGGCACCCATCCCTGGAGACTCAGGGCGCCATTACACAAAAGAACAGAGTTAATAGCATATAAATGAAACATTAATCCCATAACAATTGATAACATTTGAATCTAAATATAGCATTTGCTCCATACTACTGAAATAAATAAATATCGTCAGAAAATAGTTAAAAAAACACTACCGAGGACAGCTTGACAAGGCACTCTCATTCCCCATGAGCCTGTAAAAAGAGAGAGGTATTTAGAGCCCTTTTAAAGGCCTCTGCCAAGGGAGCCTTCTTGAGTGACCTTGGGAGACAGTTCCAAAGGACTGGGCCCAAGACCTTGAAGATCCAGTCCCCAAAGGTTTTAAGCCTGGCCCTGGGTACAGTCAGATGGTTCTCCTCAGGAGAGAAGACAGAGCTTGAGGGCATGTACTGTACAGATGCAGCGGATCAGACAGGTAACCCAGATCTAGCTTGTTTAGGGCCTTATAAATTAGTAACCCAACTTTAAAGGAGATATGCCACTTCACTGGCAGCCAGTACAGCTAACACAGTGCCAGAGAGACATGACTGAACCTTGAAAGGTCAGTTAGCAGCCTAGCAGCTGCATTCTGCACCAGCTACAGGTATTACAGTGTGCCTCCACTGACTCCAAGGTGTACAGCAATAGTTAAGACCAGAGGTCACAAAAGCATGTGCCAGTGTGGCCAGGTCACCTGGGTGGCTAAAGGATTTAATCTGGCAGACGTCCCCTAGATGGTAAAAGCCATTCTTGACTACTGCTGACACCTGAGCTTCAAATATCAGTTCCTTGTTCAGAATGACTCCCAGATTTATGATCTTTGCAGTAGCCACAAGCCCAGAGGAGGTGAGCCAAAGCCCCATCTCCTTCTTGGCAGCTGCTACTCCCCCTTCTTACATGACCTAATCACCAGTACTTCAGTTTTTTCCTGGTTAAGTCTCAGCCATCTCGATGGCATCCAGTCTTGGATCGTGGGTAGGCATTTATTCAACACATCAATGGCACAGGCATCCAGGGTGGAAAAGACAGCTTGAGTTTGGTATCTGCATGGCAATGAAATTCAACACCATATTTTCTAATGATCCTCCCCAGCAGCAGCATGTACACTGTAAGCATGATGGGTGAAAGGACAGAACCCTTTAGTACCTTACAAGGAAGGGCCATCGAGAGCAAGGAAAAACTTTCAAATACGACAATCTGAGTCCTGCCAGTAAGGAAGGGCTCAAACCAACAAATGACTTTGGCAATGAGTCCTACATGCTCCCTGAGTCAATCCAATAACAGCCCATAGTCCACTGTGTCAAATGCTGAAGAGAGATTGAGGAGAATGAGAACTGATCACTCTCCACTATCTCTCACCCTGAGCACTTTTTTATAGGGAGAGTATAGGGAATAATGAGGTACCTATACTATATGAAGCTACTGAATAACCAGATATTCATACATTGTTTCCTTAGCTAAAACAACACCTAGAGATCATACTGCCCTGATAGAACCTGCAGTGCCTAGTCCTTCAGGTCACAACAGAAGACTGTCTAAGGGAACATTGAGTTTACCAAGGCCTGGTCTTACCAGTAAAGAGAAGGTTTTGGGGTCTGATACTAACCCACGAGAGCTCAGGATGTCTGAACTCTTTCAAGCCCATGGGGAATCAGCTAAAAGAAGAAATGCGGTCAGATTAAAATGCAAAGGAGGTTTGCCTGAGCTTTCAGATCACATATACAGTATATTGCTCAAAAGCAGTTAAAAGATTCGGTATCCTGTCAAGAGGTTGCCGAAGAGAGGGCATCAGAATATGGGCATCATCAATAGCACGTGAATGTTTTCAGCATCCAGGATATTTCAGCATCTTTTACTGTGAGCGTGTTGGGGGGGCTGCCACCATTACTTAATTTGTGTCTTCCCCCCAACATGTGCTGGATGGAGATGTTTATATAAAAATACTGGGGGTGCGAGGGATGGAGCCCCCCATGACAAGGGGTGTAGGAGGCAATGCCCACTACATAAAATCATGAAGAAAGGAGCCACTTCTGCTCCTGCAATTCCTGTGGTCATGTCTGCATGGATCACACAATTTCATGTTGCTGCATTGACAGTCGGCATTTTGTTTGTGCTCTTTTTCACAACAATCTGTTTCATTTTGCCCTGATGTGGATGCACCAAAGATTCAGTGATTTTTTTTATGTCTGAGCTTTATGCTTTAATATATTCACTAGGTGAAGCAACATGTGATGTTATTTTTAAGACCCCTACCGGTTTGGAAAGTTTTCAGAAACAAAATACTTTGCACAAATGGTCTGTATTATGTTTTCCCCTTGTGGCCATCCCACTGTCCAGACCAGCTATCAAAACCATTACAGTGTTATTCGAAACTGAGGGTATAGATATTTCAGAGCTGCTGCCGACAAGATATCTTGTCCTAAAAACCTATGCGTTCTAAATCTTCCAGCAGCCTAAGGGTTAATATTGGTTAAGGCACTGTTGTGAGGTGATGGACATATTTGAACTGGTGAGTGGAAAATTAAAGTAAAACTGGCACAGATAAATACAGACTTTAATCCTCTGCCCAGCTATCTTTTGCTTGGAAGGTATCAAATGTTCTGTTTTAACAAGACCAATCGAAATCTTTTTTTTAGATGTAGCATTACATTTCATCTAAGCAGTGCATGCAATAATCCATGTTGTGGACTGTGTTTTGTCGATGAGCATGCTAGCCTATTTTGCCTACTCCCCCTCACATTACAGTCTATGTGTTGAACAAGGACATTCTTATCATCAATGTCAGTGGGAGGCCCATAATCAGGTGGGTTATTTAAATCAGTGTACTATTGTGGGAAAGTCAGAAAAATTAGCTGCATAAATTATCAACTTTCTCAAAACATTGTTGCGTCTGGTACAGAGGAGGAGACTATATCCGAACCTTCTGCTGAGTTCACAGTAAAAGAGAAACCCCTGCATAGCCCCCTTCAGTTCCTTCTCCCCCAACCTCGATACCCCCTCAAGACAGTATACCCGAGACCCAGAAAGAGGATCATTTTGAAAGAAAGGTTTTAGAAGAGTACATGGTTGTTCAACAAGCAAAAACTTCAAGGAAATGTACTCCTTCCAAGTATCATGGGGACGAAACTAAAATACCACCCCTTTCCTCTGTAGGGACATATGAAAATGGTGACTAGATGTAGGGGGACTCGAACACTTCAACCAAAGGCAAAGATTTTGAAAAAAGATGCTTTGGAGCTTAAGAAGAGATTTGAACCTCTAAGATAGAGTCGGGGGGTGGGGACTCAGACGAGGAGGATGGTGACTCCAAAGCATCTTCTGTGGACTTATCTCAAAGGGACTGATTGTCTGACATATAGGATCTCTTTCTGAACCCATGTATGTATAAAAAGGGAAAAGATCAGGTGATAAATGGAAAAGGAAAATATGATTATTTAGTTTTATGAACTTCCTTTATTATAATGATTCAATAAAGAGGCCTAGATGTAAAAATAGCTTTGTTAAACACAAAGGGCCCAATTTTATTTGTTTTTTTTAATTTATATTGTATTTTTTTTTAGTCTGTTTTCTCTCCTGATCCCAGGACCCAAGCACACGGCAACATCTGTGTGTGGGGCAGTGAACACACACCCTGTGATGCTGGCTCAGCCGTTTCCACCACCACCCCCGGGCTAACGCCAGAGCTCCCTGGGTCGACACCATCATCCGTCCTCCCCAGGTGGTGGCCAGTGACCGGGGAGCCTCCAATCCCTCCCAGAAGGAGAGAGCTGCCTTGCGGCAGCTCAAGTCTCACTCCTTGCCCTACCCCAGGCCAACCCCTGACAACCCAGGCTCATTCACGAACCCAGGTTGCTGTTGCAGCACAAGGTGTGGCATCCAGTGCCTCGACCCTCAGTGCCACCTGGCTGGCAAGGGTCCAATTTTAAAAGATCCATTACAACAATGCATCTGGGACCCTGTGCTCAATTTTATAAAACAGGGGGTCCCTGTGCCAAAGATCCAGGAGTTGCTGCAGTCTCATACTAGGGTCAAACATTTGGTGCACCTGCAGGGTTTGAGATAGGAATCCACCCCACCCCCAACCAGCAAAACACTAGAGGGGTGGTAAAAGTGAGGGGGTGAATATGTCTGGCAGTGGGACCAAGGCAGAGGGCCATGGGGGTGCCTTGGGGGTGTTGGGGATACAGCAGCAATGTGGCAGCCAGCAAGGGTGCTATTTGCAATGGCAGACAGCTGATCAGACCACATAGTGGAGGGTTTGCAGGGACTGACCATGACCTGGCCAAATGTGAGCACAGCCCTGGCACCTGCCCCATAGCTGCCACAATCCCCAACCCAATAGGCAGGAGACAGCCTGCCACAATGGGTGAACTGGGTACCAAGGGACTGTTGCAGTGCCTGGAGAACATGACCCTCCATCATTGGTGGCCCTCAACCTGTAGCCATTGCTTTCCACCTACAGGGTTGGAGATTTTGACACCTATGGGCAAGTTCCAGGGCTGTGCCCACCTGAAGCCAAGTCATAGTCCATCACTGCAAACCCCCCATGAAGCAGTCTGATCGGCTGTCTGCCAGTATGAATGGCACCCCTGCCAGGTGCCACATCATCACCCTGGCATTGTTGCCATAATCCCGATGCTCCCTAGAGCACCTCCCATGCTCCTTCAGGCCCTGACCCCCTACTTTCAGGTATCCCCCAATCACCAAAGCAGTCCAGCAGTGGTGCATGGCCATTAGACCACCTCCTGGCTGGTCTAACCCAAGACCTCTGTTGCATCCAAAATTCATAAAAAGGGAATGGTATAGCCCTGCTGTGGCACAAGCCCCCCTAGCAACCTGGTGCAAGGGTGCTTCTACCACAAGGGTGATGTAGGGCAGCATAGGTGCAAGGCATCACAATGTTGATGCAGCCTGCATTTAAAAATCAGGATTGCCACAACCTTTGTTGTGAGGCACCATTTGCATCAAAGATGTTTGGTACAGGCACCTTGTGCCAGAGTTTGTACTTTTAAAATTGGCTCAAATAGTGTGAAATATTCTAAATGTAAACTAATAGTTTTTTACTAGTTACATTCTTTAAGACAGGATATTATTTTTTACAGGATGTAAGAGTTCATTCTCCTGTGGACATCGATATGACACAAAGAATGTGGATACTGACTTCATCTTTTTGGTCCATCAGAATAGATTTTTGCTTAGGAGTAGGAATTTTTGTTTGGTACACCTACTGTAATGTATAAGTGCTACAGCTGGAGGACATTATGCCAGGTCAGGCCTTGTTATTATATGTTTTGATGAATGTATGTCATATTCACCTGATCTGAGTATATTGTCCACAGACCAATGTTCTGCATCTAGATTTATTAAAGCTGGTTCAGTGTTTTTATGTTCAGCAATGCTGATCATTTTTAGGGGGATTTTAATGTCTGTCTTTCAGATAAAGAGGTCTACACAGACTAAGCAGTACTGTAATTCTATTTTTTTGAATAATTTAATTTCTGCTTCCAAATTAAAGTATGTATATCATGCCTGCACCAACAGGGAGATCATACTTTTTTCAAGGGTCCCATATCTACTAGAATTAATTATTTTTTGTATTGCAGGATTTAAGGCTAGAAAATTCAGAAGTTATGGGGCCAAAACCTTAGACCATAAGATTTTGTTATGAATCTTATCTATGGGACAGAGTGTCAGAATAGAAAGGCTTGGGGAGACTAAATAGCTCTGTGTTAGAGGAACAGATTGTCCAGGAAGCCTGGTTAGATTTATATGCTGCAAGAAGCTGTATTAAGTTTATGTATGATTTCCAGGTATCTTGGTAGACTGATGGAATGCAATTGAGGGTCCAAAGAGAATTGGCAGAGGTTCTGACAGGTCCCACTGAAGACCTGTTTAACACCTCGGTGGAGTCCAGAATCATGCCACCAGACTGGAGAATGACACATGCGGTACCTCTTCATAAAAGTGGGTTGAGGGATGAACCAAGGAACTACAGACCAGTCAGCCTGACCTCAATAGTGGGTAAGCTGATAGAGACCATCCTGAAAGAGACTGGTCAGCTTTCGGAGGAAAATGGACTCCAGAACATGAGGCAGCATGGGTCTGTCTAGCAAGTCCTGTCAAACTAATCTAATTGACTTCTTTGACTGTATTACTAGGACAGTGGGAAAGGGCCAGGGTGTTGATGCCCTGTATCTAAACTTCAGCAATGCCTTCAACTCAATGCCACAAAGGAGAATGATCAGGAAGCTGGAGGACCTGGAGGTAGTGGCTAAACTCATGGGATGGGTCAGAAGCTGGTTGCAGAACATAAGCCAAAAAGTGGTAGTGGAGGGGGTGGGAGTCTCAGAAGCAAGGCCTATGACCAGTGGCTTCCCACAGGGCTCGATTCTGGGTCCAGTGTTGTTTAACATCTTCATAAGTGACATCACAGCTGGAATCAAGTGTACATTCTGCCTATTTGTAGATGACAAAAAGATCTGAAGGAGGGTGGACACAGAGGAGGGAAGAGGAACTCAGGCAGGACCTGGCTAGGCTAAAGGCTAGGTAGTTGGGGTTCAGTGGTAAAAAAATGTAAACTTACAGTATGCACTTGGGGGAAAAAATCCGGGGACCAAATACTGATTTGGTAACGTGTAGGTGACCAGGTCAGAGGAAGAAAAGGACTTGGAAGTAATAATCACAAGTTACCTGAAGCACTCTGCCCTTTGTAGGAGAGAAGCAGCCAAAGCAAATTGGATGTTGGGCTGCATAGCTAGGGAATTACCACCAGGAAGGAGGAGGAGGAGGTCATTCTGCCACTGTACAGGTCCCTGGTAAGACCACACCTGGAGTACAGTGAGTAGTTTGGATGCCCATATCTTAAGAAGGATATCAGCTTGCTATAGATGGTTCAGAGAAGGGCATACATGATGATCCAGGGTCAGCAGGGTAACACCTATGAGGAGAGGCTCAGTGAGCTTAACATGTACTCTTTTGAGGAAAGAATGAAGAGGGGAAACATGATTAAGACCTTTAAATATCTTAAGGGTATTAACTAGGTGAGCATTGAGGGCCTCTGTAACCTTAGCAGGAACAAGATCACTAGGGGACACAGCCTAAATCTGTTTGGGGGAAGGTTCAGGAGGGAGATGAGGAGGCACCTTTTCACTGAGAGAGTGGTGGCCAAGCAGAATGAGCTATCAGAGAATGTGATGTCCCTAAAAACAATGGACAGCTTTAAGAGGGGTGGTGCAGGGTGAAGGGAAAAGTTGTAGGAGGAAGGGGGAAGGGGAGAGGAGGACATTGAGGGAGAAATGGGGGGGCAGCTCCTCCTATTAGGACAGTGGGAACTGCACACTGGAGCAGACTAGATAGGCAATAAGGCCTTTATCTGCCGGCATGTTTATATGTTCATATGATTCTAGAAATTATTTTAAACAGTTTTTTTTTTCGATACAGGCATGGAATCAGAGAACTAGCCAGTATATTAAATACTTTGAATTAAAACTGCAACCACAAACATTGAGATCCGTAAGAATTCTTTGCAGGGTGGGTTATATACAGAACACACTAAAGCAGTCTAAGCACAAATTAAGTTATTTCAATATGATAAAGCTTGGACATTGCAGGCAAAAATATGGCATGGGACCCAAGGGAAGCAACAAGGATTGGACATATTTCAGGGATGTACAAGTAGAATAAATGACAGAGGTTTTTTTTTCTGGTCTGACAGATGAGGATGGTAATTTGTGTACAGACACACAAGATGTATTATGAATCACAGACAGCTATTTAAATAACATATCTTGAAAAATCAGCTGTACAGGATACTTCACTACTAAACTTCATGGAACATACCGTTATTCCCCCAATACCAGAAACAGTGATTGCCGAGTTAGTGAAACTTGAGGGAATTACAAAAGGAATGACAGGAGGGACTGCACCAAACCCACCCTGATCGCCTGTCCATAGAATGTTTTAAAAACTGTTGAGGTAACTTGTGTACTGATTTCAAGTTCAAGTTCAAATTTATTTTCAGGAAAACTCCATTGAGCATGCTTATTTACAAGGAGAAACAGTCAAGGACAACATAATACAGGTGCAGAATACAGATTTCAATAGTAACAAAAAAGACATGAGCTCAGATATTCAAACTGCGCCAGGCTGTGGCGCAAACCTGTGCGCTGCTCAAATTTGTTGCGCAGGGGTGTGGCCAGGGTGATATTCAACGGAGTTGTGCTATGGCACAACTGCTTTGAATATCACACCCTGGCCACCCCCACTGTGCATGGCGCAGTGGAACTGCGTCAGCCAAGTGGTCAGAGTGGAGCATTGAGATGCAATGGCGCAAGCCATTGCGCCATGCATAGCACCTGGAATATTCAAAGGGTGACATGCAAATTGGGCCATAATTTATGCAAGGTGCATGGGGGGCCATTTGCATCTGATTATGGCCCCATTTGCATGCCATTAGCATGCAGGTGCGCCGACCCCCAATGATTTGCGCCTGGTGCCCTGCCAGGCAGCAGCCATTGGGGACCAACGCCCCCTGCAGCCTGATTGTGGGATGTCCCATAAGGGACAAAGAATGTCTCCTATCCCTGGTGGTCCAGTGGACCGTGATTAGCCTGAGCGCTGGCAGAGCTGTATCCCCCCGAAGTCCAATATCCCTGGTGGCCCAGTGGACTGCACGGAGCCCAATCGCAGGTGGCATTCCTCACCCCCAAGACCAAAATTCCTGGTGATCTAGTGGACCCCACCCCACCCACCCACTGAGCCCCACCACCCCCCCATCAGCCGGTGGGCGGCAGCACCCACCTGCCTGCCGCCCCACCACCCACCGACTGACAGCTCGCGGTATGGCTGCATGCCCATTGGTTCAAAGCATGAGCCAGTGGGCATGCAGCCCATACCATACCAGTCAGTCCAGATATGAATGATGCTCTGAACCAATGGGCATGCAGCCATACCGAGCTGTCAGTCAGCAGGCAGCAGGCGGCAGGTGGGTGGGGTGCTGCCACCCGCCGGCTAACGGGGATTGGGGGTAGTGGGATGGTGGGGCTCAGTGGGTGGGTGGGGGTCCACTAGATCACCAGGGATTTCAAGGGACTTGAGGGGTGAGGAATGATGCCTGTGATTGGACTCCGCAGGTCCACTGGACCACCAAGGATATTGGACTTCAGGGGGGGATACTGATGCCCATGATTGGGGCATGGAGGGTGCCATCAGGTGTGGCAGGAACAGCCGATGGCCATCCACAGGTGGCAGCTGCTGTGTTGCACCCTGCAATGCGGCAGCTCACCTGTGGGTGGCCCTCGACTTGTTCCTGTTTTTTCAGGCATAACTTTGTGCAGGCGCAGGTAAGGGTTGCACCTGCATAACTCTGCATGCCTAGGCTGAATATCAGGCTGTGCAGTTTATGCATGGGCATGCCCACCCTACCTGTGCCTGCATACATTACTGATGCGCTCCAGCACATCGGGATTTGTGCAGTGCACTTTTCCCCTTTAAATATCACATCGGGTGCATCAGTGGGTTGTTCATGGCGCAACACCATTGTGCCATGTGCAACCCTTTTGAATATCTGGGCCATGCAGTATAAGAGGTGACCTGATACATACCTGATTTACTAGGGGCTATATAACAAAATTGTAGAAGATAGTGAAGAGCAACTCACCCTTGCATGAGCAGCTTAGCAAAATAAAGTGATTCACACAATCAGTGTTTGTTCAGCATTTTACTCTTAAAGGCATCATAACTTTACAGGAAAGCTTACATTTCACCCGACATCTTTAGTGTATATAACAAAATGTTGAGTTTCTTTCAGGATTTAGAAAATTTAACTTAGGCAGTTCTTACTTTTTTATATAAAAAGTGTGACTTTTCAGATATAAAAAAAAAGGTTACATGAAACAGCTACCTTATAACCTCAAATTAATGGATATTATAGAACTGAAGTGCAGTTAGAAGGGGTGTCAGACAAGGATGTCCATTAAGTCCTTTACCGTATATTTTTAGTATAGACCCTTTGCTAAGAAAATTGCAGGACTCTGATGAAATTCATGGAATAAGGCAAAATCTGAAACAGAACCATTTAAAATGTTGACCTTCACAAATATGTTTCTGTTTATGTATGATTTTAGATGTATCGGATTGGCTTTCCAGCTTTTTCAGTGATTTAAAAAAAAACAGAAGCAAATGTTGACTGGGAAAAAAGGGTGCATTTAAACCATGATTCTGGACAGGATGTGGATACAGAATTATGTAAAGGGCATAATGAATATACAACAATTAGTACATTACCGGGAGCAAGGTTAGTGGATATTATAAGGATATTAAATGGCCTAATGAGTAATTTGGTAAAAACCCTTAGTTATTTTACATGTAGGTATAAATGATATAGTCAAAAGGAGAGTCCAGGACATCTGCAAAGACTTAGAGGCAGTGGCACATGAGATAATAAAAAATGGAGGGGAGATAATCATATCAGGTTTACTCCCGACTCACGGTTTCCATACACATAAAATGAGGGATATTAAAGCATTAAACAGTTGGATTAAAAACGTGTGTGAACAAAAATAAATTCTCGTTTTTGGACAACGGCAACATTTTTAGAAAAAATAGTCTTTTTAGACCAGATGAGCTTCACTTAAATAAAATGTGATCTAGAATATTGGTAAAAAGGTTTGATAAAGCTATTACTTTAAATTTAAACTACCAACGGTGGGTTGGGCCCAAGGGGCATGAGATAGTCTCCTTAGGGGATCAGACCCCTAGTACTACTAACACTTCAGAAACATCACAAAATACATCTAGGAAGGGTCTCCTATTGAATGCTAGAAGTTATTAATAAAATAGATGAACTTAAGTTACTTCTGAAATCTCATGATATATCATCATCAGCATGATTTTATTGTTCATCCAGTATAAAATAGTGGACTTTACAATCATTATACTTAAATACAAATAATAAGACAAGAATTATAAATACAGAGGAATTACATAATTACACGAAGTGCAATGTGATCAATGGAATTATTGCCTATGTTATGAAAAGGAACAAGGTATAAGTTCATGGACGACCCTAGTAACCATTGTGAAGTGCCATAACTTGAATCATCACCAGGGTCCCTTGTTACCATATCTCTTCTTACAAATGGGGGGAATGCTTTACTAATACCTCCAGAAATTTTGCAACTAGTAAGGCTTCATGGATAGTTTTAGGGTGCAAAAGGATGAACAGGGCATCATGATCCAGGTTAGCATATTTTGTTAAGAATGATTTTAGTAATTGTTCTCTAGCAGAGTTATAAAGGGGGCATTGTATTATCATATGATAAATAGTTTCCTGGAAACCTTTATTACACCTACATATATCTGGGGAAGAACCAGTCAAAAGTGTTCTATTAAGAAAAGAGCATCTGGACACTAAAATGCCCAATCTTGCCCAGGTAATTAATGTCCTAACCCAAGAATTAAGAGATAGTGACAGATATTCTTCTATATAGGAATCAGTCTTGTTCGTTTGAAACCATATAGTTTGTTTCTGTAATCTGATTAGAGTCATCTGGTAGTTCTGGGCTTCCTGACAGAGCCTTTGTTTCAATGTGAATTTAAAAAGAGGGGACATTTTTATCCTTTTTAATGAATCCTTCCATAAATGAGATAAGGAAGCTTTTGATAATACTATGTGGAGATGTTTCAGCCAAGGAGACAGAAAGCCCTTCTCAACCCAACTGCGCTTTTCTTTGAGACAGAGATCTGGCAAGCTATTACATGGATTGTTAATTAATTTCAGCCAATATGAACCAATACAGTGTTAGTGTGGCTCAGTTGGTAGCACATCTGCCTCTGGACCAGAAGGTCGTGGGTTCTTATCCCACACAGGGATGGACTTGCACCTAAAAATCGCTGGCATCCGAGTGCAGTATTGGGGGTGCTGTACTGCTGAGAGGTGCCATCCTTCAGATGAGATGTTAAACCGAGGTCCCTTCTGCCCATCCTGGTGTTGTCCTGGTGGGTGTCCAGGTGGAAGTAAAAGAACCCAGGGTACTCTTCGTAAAGAGCAGGGAATATTCCTGGTGTCCTGGCCAATATTTCCCTTCCCATAAATGGGTTCCTGCAATTATCCAGGCTGTGTGTAGGTGATGATGTGTGATATGGCCACCACCACACATTCAGTTACTTCACTACCAGTCTAGCATTGCTTGTAAAGTGCTTTGGAATACTATGTATGAAAAGCACTATATAAATGCTGATTCTTCTTCTTCTTCTAATCTTATATTAATGGAGGTTACTATGGAGAGCCTACCTAGTTCTTTTCTTACCACTGTGTTAGCAGCTAAAAGAGGAACTTGAAGGGCTTTAAAGTAAAATAATGAGGGTTACTCAATGCTCCCAAAAGAGTTAGTACCCCATACCTCGGAACCATAAAGTATGATCTAATTTATTTTAGCATCACTTGCAACCAATGCTGGAGTGAGAGTATGTTCCCCATGTTTGTAATTAAACTGCAATAAAGCCTTGGTGGCAAGTTTTGCTTTAGAAGTCTGTTCTTTTCAATGTGCCGTCCATTGACAATTAGAAGAAAATTTAATCCCAAGATATGTATAGGATGAGATTACTTCAATTAGTTTGTCATCAGAATATATTTTGGGTTCAGAAGCACGGGGGAACGATGGTCCAAATGATATAATTTTGGTTTTATGTAGGTTAATCTTGAGAGCCAATAAATCACTTTTTGGTTTTAGAATATTTAGCTTGTGCTGAAGACCGACTACTGAAAGACAAAGAAGAAGAAGATTGTCAGCGTAGGCCAATATATGAATGTTCTGATTACTGATTTTAGGGGAATCAAGAGATAAAGATGAATTAAAGCTTAATAAAGAATCAATATATAAACTAAATAATAGTGGAGTACATTAACAGACTTATTTCACACCTTGGATTGAATCGAAAAATTCAGATAAGTTACCGTGAATGCTATATCTCACTACCGTGGTTGTATTTGAGTAAAGTAAATAGATAGGAAGTAACAGGTTAATAGGAAGGAGAAAGCAATATTTCCCACAACATCTGTCTGGACATGGAATCGAATGCTGCTGAGAAATCTATAAAAAGAGCATATAAATTCATCTGGTGATACATCCTATATTTTTCAATTAGGAGAGGCAAAATGTAAATATTATCTATAGTTGAGAAGCTGTGATGAAATCCGTCTTGAAACATGGATAGTGGAGAGCAGTCATTAACCCAAGTTTGAAGCTTAACTAATAGAATTTTAGCAATGATTTTTCCACTAATATCCAATAGGATAATCAGCCTATAATTTGAGGGCAAATGAAAAGAGCCTTTCTTATGTATTGGTATTATAATATTCTTAAGCCAGGATGAGGGGACAAAAGATACTGTCAAACAAATATTAAAAAAATTTACAAAGAAAGGAACCCAGTAATTCAAGTGAGCTGAATTCTCATACAAATCTGTGACATAACTGAAATGTGGTGGGATAAAGCTGACACCTGAAACCAGAATATCGAAGGGTATACTCTTTATATAAATTTAAGGGAGCACAGGAGGGGAGGAGGTGTGACCATTAACATTCAAGATAATGTCTAATCCTATGAAATAAAATACAATAACAACAATTTGGAGCAAATCTGGCTAAAAATTACCACACCTAGTAAACCTAAAATTGTCCTGGGAGTAATTTATAGATCATCATCTATAACCAAAGAGGATGACCTTGATCTTGTAAAACAACTTCAGGATTTAAATCCTGCAGACAGATTATTAGTCATAGGTGATGTCAAACAGTGAAAGGGACAAACAAAACAGAAAATGCCTACATTGAGCTATTTGACTATATAGGCCTAGAACAAAGGGTAGAAGGAAAAACAAGAGGGGAAAATATTCTAGAACTAATTTTAACCAATATGGGTGACACACTAACTGGATGTACAGTAGCAGCTCCTCTTGGCAATAGCGACCTTAATTCTATCCACTTTGAAATAAAGGTAGATGCTGTAAAACAGTCAGGATGTACAAATGTTTTTAACTTTGGGAGGGCTGACTTTGTGAAGCTGAAGGCTAATATGACTGAATGGAATTGGAAGCAACAATTCCATAACAAATCTTTACGTAACATGTGAGATATTTTCTGTACAAAATTAGCTAATGAAGTCAGCAAGTGCATACTGTATAAAACTAAATATAGCAACAAAGGTAGGACCCCAAATTGGATGACCCCCCAAATTAACAGACTAATTAAATAGAAAAACAAATTGTTTAAAACATTAAGACATACTCAGCAGGATATAGGATGGGCAAACTATAAACAATTAACTAAAAGAATTAAAACCAAAATTAAAAAGCTAAATCAGGATTTGCGTTAAGGCTGACGACAATATCTAAGGATAATTACAAGGCATTCTATGAACATATAACCAAAACAAAAGGGATAAATAACTCAGTGGGGCTATTAAACAATCATGACAGTGATATAACATCTGATATAAAAGAGACAGCTAATATCCAGAATGTATATTTTTCAACAGTGTTTAATCCTAAACCTTAAATAGCCCAAATACAAAACAAAGATAAAACAATCTTTGACAATTTTTATAGACCCTAAAGATATGAAGACAAGGTTAAAAAAGGCTAAACCAAATAAATCTCCTGGGCCTGATGGGATACACCCTAGAATAAACAATGAACTAAGTGCTGAGCTGGCTCCTCCACTAGCCCACATCTTCCAAACATCCTTAAATGTGGCTGAAGTTGTGGAATAATGGAAGATAGCTATAGTTGTACCACTCTACAAAAAGGGGACTAGAACAGACCCAGCAAACTATAGACCTGTTAGTTTGATAGCCATCTATCAAACTAACCTATAAAGCCCTACACGACCAGGGACCTACTTACCTGAAAGAGCTCCTTTGCCCCTACCGTCCTTCCCGCCCCCTCCGATCCACTGACGAGGGATTGCTAGAGATTCCCAGGGTTCATTTGAAAACTTCAGGGGCTAGAACATTTAGTTTTATGGCCCCGACCCTGTGGAATTCTCTACCTCGTCAGGTGCGAAATAGCTCGACTGTCCTAAGCTTTAAAGGAGCTCTGAAGACCCACCTTTTTAGTATAGCTTTTAATGAGTTATAATAGTTTTAAATCTGGTTTATTTATTGTTTTATGAAACTGTACAGGCGCTTTGGTTTGAGAAAAGCGCCTTTTAAAAATAAAGTTTTGATTGATTGATTGATTGATCCTGTCCAAGGTATTTGAAAGCATTGTAAAAGATCATATAATACATTTTCCGGAACAGGAAAGCCTTAGGGACAGGTCACAGCACAGGTTCACAAAGGGCAGATCCTGTCAGATGAGTATGTTGTATTTCTGTGGCAGGGTAAAAAGAGCACTGGGTACAGGGATTCTGTGGATGTGGTTTTTTTGGACTTCTCTAAGGCGTTTGATAAAATCCCACACACAGATTTAATAGACACACTGTACAAGTTATGGATACAAAACATAGTCAACTGGATCTATTCTTGGCTTACTAATAGAAAACAGCGTGTATACATAAGGGGGGTTTATTCAAACTGGGCCGAGGTATCTAGTGGAGTGCCCCAGGGTTCTGTACTGGGATCCTGTTTGTTTAACATTTATGTTTCATCCATTCAGTATGTTCATGATTAAACAGAATTTGCAGATGATTGCAGATTGGGGGCATAGTAAAAATCAAGATGATGCTGTAGCACTCCAGCAGGCTTTAGATTATATTCAGAAATGGACACTAGAGCATAAACTACATTTAAATCATGATAAAAGTATGGTACTGCACATGGGGGGGGGCCCCCCAAAAAAAACATGTATTTACTAAACACAGCAAACCTTATAGAAAGAGTTGAGGAAAAGGATCTGGGCATCACAGTCTCAAATGACCTATCATTTAAGTTACATTGTAACAATATAGTCAACAAAGAGAAAAAAATATTAAAATGTATACTCAGGAACATTGAGAACAGAAGCCGTGAGATCTTGGGGGCCAATTCCAAGTCATCATATGCTGGCATAAACTGAGATATGCCAAACCCCTTGGTGTATCTGGCTGCTTATGCCAAGCGGTACACCAGTCCCGATTCCAGGAGGCGACATGCGCCATGTTGGCTGTGGGCTACGGCAACCATAGGTTATGCCACCCACTTCACCACAGCCTGCAATGACATTGCATAAGTACAGGTTATGGCAGCCACAGTGCCCTATTCCAAGAGGGCAGCTGCCTTAACCTGCTGTGGTGATTCCAGGTGCCACACTGGTGGAGCTAAGTTAGAGCAGCTCAGAGCTGTTCTAAGGGGCATACAACTGTGCCATGCATCAGATGCCCACTCCACAGCACTGTGGCAATGGTGCTGATGTGCTCCTTGTGCTCTCATAAGCACATCCCTGCCCCAACCCCCAAGATCAGGGACCCCTTGGGGTCCAATCTCCAGTGCACTCCTGGACTCCTGTGCCCCCTGTCCTGCATCCCCATGCCCTCTGGTGTGTGCCATGGTGTTCCAGGGTGGGGGGACTTTGGGGGGCTGCCAGTAGTGGGCCATGACTTGCGACATGTGGGGCATCTACACCATGCCCATGGCACTAGCGTCCGCATGGCACAACCCATATGTCACAAGTGCCGGGACCCTACCACTCTTGGAATGCGGTGCAGGGTCCCTGGCATAGTGTCAAATGTCACAACTCACATATGCCAGCAAGTTGTGATATTCGACTTGGAATCAGGCCCCTGGTCCCTCTCTATATACATCCTTGGTGAGGCGTGTTCTGGAGTATGGGGTCCAGGTTTGGTCACCATACAGGAAGGGAGAAATACAAATGATAGAGAAGGTGCAGAAAAGGGCAACTAGAGCTATCAAAAACTTTAGGGGAAAAACTATCATGAAAGACTGAGAGAGCTGGATATGTTTACCTGGAGTATAGGAGATCACGGGGGGGGGGGGACTTGTGCCTACTGCATAGGGCTTGGCCAGAAAATGACTTATGGGACATGTTGGGGCTTCAATTTGGAAAACAGATCTATACTACTCATTCTCATCCTCTACAGTTGAAAAGCAGAAACTGTAAACTGATTAAAAGAAACCAGTGGTTCAACCAGAGGGTGGTTTCAATAAGGAATGGACTCCCTATTGAGGTCATAGAAAGTACCACCAAAGATCAGTTCAAGCAGAAATTAGACACACAATTAATGGGTAAGATGCAACAGATGTAACTACCAAGGTGAGCTCTATGGATGAAAATCTATTACCTCTAGCTCTGTATATACCCATGATACCTATGAATAGTAGCTCCAGTAGCCGCAGCATTGACCAGATGAAGTGTGGCAACTGGGATAAAATATTTTGGGTGTACAATTCGATAAAGGAGATATGAGTCATGTCAGTTGGAAACACAGCTCTCTGAAGGAAAATGCAAATACAAGTATGGAAGAAATGGACTTTGTCCAAAATGAAAAGGGTATTCCTTATCAAACATTACTTTTGCTCTTGTTTTATATGTAAGTTTTGTATGCCCACTGCCAGAAGACATGGAAATGATGGAAATTTATACTTTCAGTTTTTTAAGCCTAATGGGACAATAGGCTGAATCCAGTCTACTCAGTACTACTCAGTATTATTTAAGTACTACTTATTTGCCACTGACTAAAGGTGGTTTGAAAATGGTTAACCATGTTATATTGTTTAATAGTTTATTTCTTTGCTGTAATATTTAGCCGATACTGAGAAATAACGGGAAACAGTGGGTACTGTGGATAACAGAATGGTTGAAACCGTATATGTTGAAGTGGCAACAAGACCCAAATAGATTACGAAGAATTGGTAGCTTACAATCTATTCCCATGTATATTAAACAGATTGTGGGAAAAGTAAAGAAATGATCCTTACAGACAGACGTTTGATGGTCTATTAGTAGAAAACACTTATACGCTTTGTTTGGAAAGTTCACCTGTCCTGCTGGAATTCGTTTTAAAGGCTGCCCAGTGGGTCAAAAAAATGTACTTGCTTTACAACTGGTGGACAAACGTGTTCCAGTTCACAAGTGGGACACAATGCAGTTGTGTTCTCATGGAAGGATGGGGTTTCATGATTCTCACAAACATAGAAATCAGGATAAATGATGTTGTCCATGGGATAGCTGTTTTTCAGCAGCTACTTATTAGTTAATGGTTTGGGGCATTTATACATGATGGTGATGTGATTTTTATGCCAGCACAGTAAGGCTGCTGTTTGCAGTTCTGAAATTGTATTTATGGCATATCTGTTGTCTGTTGTTGATTGGTTTTACAACAGTAACAATTATCTCCAGACAAAGAAGTTATGGTGGTGACTGCATGTTTCAGTAATCTTTGTTTGAAAGAAGAAAAAAGAATGGAGGAAGGTATGCATTGCAGATTTGGAAAAATACGCTTTGGGTTGTTGTTTGAGTCCTGCAATTTTCATACGATTTTTTATATAAACCCCAATATGGCTTTTGAGATGTCTTCAGTGAGTTTAGGTCTAATGACATTGGTGGACAATTTGTTGTATTTATGTTTTGTTTGATTTACTGGATGTGCTTTATTTCATTTTATTTATTCTAAAAAATGATCCTACTCTACATCAATAAGTGTTATGTGATATTTTACTTCCACCTGGATAGTGACCAAAGATGGGCTGAAGGGACCTCGGTTTAATGTTTCATATAAAGGATGGCATTTCAATAGTGCAGCAACCCCCCCCATCCCATTTTGTACTGTACTGCAGTGTCAGTTTTGGGCAATACCCCAGGTACCTAGTGTGAGGCTTGAACCCATGAACTTCAGATCATCAAACCCAAGAGGTGAGCATGCTACCTATTGAGCCAATGAAAACTGAACCATTGACACTGAGTCAGTTTTGATAAATGTACCACGTACAAAGTTCATACGATTTTTGGGTATATCACTCCATTGATAGTAGATGTTATTCAGACATGTCTAAAATCATTTTTTTAAAGTTATAACATTTTTAAAGGTGACCACTTACCTCTTGCCATTCCTTTATTCTTTCACCATAAAAATCAAATTTCATGTTTAAGAAAATGTTAGTTTTGAAATGTTAATATTACCAGTTTAGAAGCCAAATACAGTTGCAACAATTGACATAGTTAGGTATTTCCTGATATTTCTGTGATATCTCTGGAGAAACTTCCTTCCAGCCTGCAATATCACTGTATGGCCACCAGAGGTAATGTCTTTAGAAATAACACAGAATATCTGACCATGTCTATTGCTGCAACTGTACAGTCATTTCTTCAATTTCTGGAGGGTTTTGAGCCTTGTATGCAAATTATTTTTACAATAGGTTAAATAAATCTGAAACAATGGTGGCAAACATTTGTATTACAATGGTTTCTAAAATCTGTTCTCAAAGTCTTGTAAACCATGACACTAATTTGTCCTGGAACACACAGTATTTGCCATGGGCTCCAGTACAATGGAAAACACAGTCCTCAGCTCTTTGCAGACAAGATTTTTTTTCATTCTCCATGTACTGCATGCTGAAGCCTCGAAGGCTAACTACTGCTTTTGGTCTATTTTTCATGTTTACGTGTGCAGTAGGAAAAAAAGCAGAGGCTAATTAAACAGATTGTTCTCAAGAGCTAATATAGTCATCAGGTTGCAGTCTTTTTCCTGGCACTTCGTTGTGACTTGGATGCATAATCAGGTCCCAGGAATGAAGGACAAGTGCATTAGGGTGAGAATTTTCTTGTTCTGTCAAGACCACAATTAGAAGCAAAATCCTCATGGAGTTAAGATATTTCATGCACAAGCAGCTTTTACATAAATACCTTAAAGATCAACTGTACTGCTTAGTTTTTCCTGCTACAGTATCTATGGGATAAAAAGGTCCCATTGTGCTCGACAGACGCAGGGCATGGACTGCCAGTGTACAAAACATTTACTTGTGCCACTGAGTTATGATTAAGAATTTTTCTTCAGGCCTCCAAGTGCTTTACTGGTTTCATCTATCAATCTGTCTTCACAGCCATTGAACCATGAGAAATAGAAAACTAACAACACAGTGGTCTGAATAATTCAACACCTTCTGCAACCTTCAACTAAGACCAAGTGTTTACCACCAACAGTTTATTCCCAGGGCCATTCACTTTCAAGCCAAGTCTAAATCCAAGTAATACTTCCAAATATGCTGAGGCTCAATGAAAATATTGCCACGTACACAGAATTAACTACACAAATGAGAAGTGAAATATGTATGCAGGCCTCATGAAGGGTGAATACCCTTTTAAGGTTGACAGTTTTGTTATACATTACCTGGCAGTACAGATGATGTCAAGGCCTTAATCACTTTCTTGTGCAATTCTCGGTGCAGTTCTAGTTACAGTGGCAGCAGTCAATTTAGCAAGTTATCATCTGAAATTATGTTGAGATACCTAGAGAAACAAATCTCTGGGACTCCCTGTGCTGCAGAAAATCTCACAGAAATCTTCTTAGGTAGAGCCAGAGAGTTTGGAAAATAACTTCTCATATCAACTGCTGCTGCTGTACTTTGAAAAGAATTTGCTCACTTACAATATTAAACGTTTTGTCTTGGGAAGACCTAATAGACAGTTGTACCTTCATTTTTTTTTTTCTTATCCCCCACCCTTTGAACAACTAGATTACTGGAGCAGGTTGAAGTCAGGTTGCTCATCTAGGGATCTGGGCAAGTGTGCTGTTTAAACATACTGGCCACACAGAAGAAAGATTGAAAGTGAGGCTGGAGCAGGGGACAAGGATCAGCAGAGCTCATCCAAACACTATGGATGTCCTCCACTAAACCCCACCCTTGTGAGATATGGATGTGGGAAGGGCATCCCTTGCATTTAGGTAAGCCTTACCCCACTTCTAGCTTCCATTAGTTCCCATTTCCACCCACCTTTCTCCCAGCCTACATGCCACGGTGCCATAATGGAGGGTCAGTAAATATATGGGCATACACCAATGTGCCCATAAAGATAAGGGACCGATGTATTTTTAAATAACGTAGGAACAAGACTTGAGCTCTTCTTATGCATGATACCAGGTTTTATGTCAACCTTATCTTGTAGCCTGCCTGTACCTTTCAAGGCAGGATATAGGGGGCACAATCCTCAGGCACGATGGATGAGAGGTACACAATAAAGTTCTCCTAAAGACATCCGGAGGGCATTAATATCATGATAATGGTTCTGGGGACTTTTCTGAAAGGTGGGGAATGTTTAGAGAACAGCTAAGTAGGCATACTAAAAGAGGAAACATTTTTTATACTTTAATTGGCCAAAAGAAAGTATTTTAAATATGCAAAAACAGTCCCATACTTGTATATTTAAAATATATGAGATAGTGGTAAAATATATAGGGCTGAATCTTCATCAAGTGTTTGAGAGTTGTGGTGTAATTGTACCACATCTCCAATGCTTTTGATGATATGTTAGACTACCAAAAAAGGTGGCATGACTCTCATGTACATCTGCCATGTCTTGTGGAGACTCAGGACTCTTGCAATGACATAAGCATTCATCTTTGATGCATGTGCCATTATGTTGCCATAAAGCAGCAGCAACTGCTGAAAGTATGGTATAATATTTGAAAAAAACAACAAAACATTATCATGTATTTACTATGCTGCAGGCACACACTGAACTTGGGACTTGCACATGTGACAAGATGACTGAAAATCCAGCCCAGTCCATGATGTGTACTATGCATACAGACTACCTTTAAGTAACTTTGCAATGCATTACCAGCTCATTAACAGCAAGAAAAGACAAAGTGGCTGTATTTTCAGCCATGCTTACTCAACCATATCACATCCCCAGCACTTGTGATGATATGTTAGATCCCAAAAAAGGTGGACTAACTCACAAGTGCATCTGCTGCAACTTGTACTGCCTTGGGAGCCTTATTAGGCTTTGATGCATGCGTTTTTATGTTGCTGTACAGTGGCATCAACTGCCATAAATGCCACATAACATTTGAAAAGAGCCCCCAAATCTTATCTCTGAGTTAATCCATTTAAAAGTTTAAAGCCATTTTGTAGCCCTGATTTCATTTCCCTGCTCAAAAAAAAACAAATTCAATGAAGCGATGAATATGATGTCATAACCACAACTCACAGCCTCATCCTCCCTGTCAGCAACCTTACATGATGTATTTCTCCAAAGTTTAAGAAACTATAGTTATAATAATCATTTTTAAAAAGAACTGACACAGGGTTGGGTGCAGTGCATGCATTTCCAGAATGTTCAGGTGCATGGTACTGTACTTTGAAATGTGGCAGAAGGTTGTTTTGGAATGCAGCACTGGAAAAAGCTACTGAGTGTGAAGGTGACACACAATTTCAGAATGCTGGGGGGGTCATGCAATCTCAGAATATGGCAAGGATGTGCACTCTTGAAATGTGGTGGTGGTCCTCAGTCTTGGATTGAGGCTAGGACACACATCTGGGAATTTGGTGGGGATGCTCGCTGTGTGCATGTGACAGGACACAATTTTATTCTGAAATTTCTTGTTCCTGCCATATTTCAGAACTGTATGTACCCACCACATTTTAAAATTGTGCATGACATCCCCACCACATTCCGACTTTGTCCACTCATGCCATATTCTGATACTGTGCATTCCTGCCACATTCCAGAAGTGCATGTCCCCATCACATTCCAAAATAGCACCTCCCTGCCACATTTTGAAGTTTTGTATCAATGCAACATTCTGACATTTTTATCACTATATTCCAAAATGGTGTCACTGCCTCACTCCAATATTGTGTATCTCTGTCACATTCCTAAATTATGAGTCACCCCAACATTCTGAAATTGCAAGTCCCAACCATATTCTGAAATGGTGTGTCATGACCACATTCTGAAATTGTGCATCCCTGCCACATTTGGAAATTGTGTCACCACAACATCCAAAAGTTGTACATCCCCATTACATTCTGAAAATACTCCTTACCGCATCCCAAAATAATGTGTTTCTGGCATTCTGTCAAATTATGAAATATGGTTCCCCAGCAGATTCCAAAACTTGACATCCTAGCCACATTCTATAATTGTGTGTCCTGGACAAATTCTGAATTGTGCCTTCCTGCTACAGTCCGAAAGTATGACCTATATCACTGCCACATTCCAAATTTGCCTGCCATCAAATTCTCAAAATCTGTATCCCCATTATATACCAAAATTGTGCATCTCTATCACATTCTGAAAATGAGTATCTCTGCCACATTCTGAAATTGCATGTCTAAGTCACATTCTAAAATTGTACATCTCTAACACATTGCAAGATTGTGCATCCCTACCACATTCCAAAATTACATGTCCCCTCACATTCTGAAATTGTATGTCACAGCCACATTCTGAAATGTTGCATCCCTGCCACATTCTAAAATTGTTGTACCACAACATTCAAAATATGTGCATCCCCATCAAATTTCAAAAATATTCATTCTTGCCACTTTCTGAAATTATGCATTTCCATTGCATTCTGAAAATGCATTTCCCAGACGCAATCCAAAACTGGATGCCACCTCCCCACTGTGTTCATAAAGTATGTGTCCCAGCCATATTATAAAATTGTACCTTCCCACCACAGTCTAAAATTGAGTGTCATTGCCACATTCCAGAATTGCCTGTCTTCATCATATTCTGAAAATGTGCATCTACATTATATTCCAAAATTGCATATCCCGAACAACATTCTGAAAATGACTGCCCCTACCACATCAAAAATTGCATTTCCATGCTGTTTATTGCCCTTCTGCTCCAGCTACCCCTTCCAACCAACCCTCCCAGACCTGTCACCTGGCTTCTCCTTGAGTTACTTTTCTGATGCTGTCTTCTACCACAGGACTGTGGAGAGTGCCTAATCATTAGTGCAGGACCTGCAAGGGGTCAGTCATTATCCTGCAGCTGGAGGAAGGGGGGTGTATCCACCAGTTTTTGCTCTGAGTACAAATATGTGCAATGAGTGCGATGTGCAAGCCCCACCTCTGCGGAGATGCCCCTGGCACCCTGTACTTGGGTTCCCTTCCCACTCTTGTGGCATCACATGCACTGCCACCCAGCCACTGGTTGGTGGCAGTCAAACAGTGAGTCATGTGAACCCCCTCCCTGATGGAGGACAGCAGTCCTATGTATGCTCAATACTCCCTCTTCTAGCCAGCTTCTGAGTGACTCGAGTCCATTTCCAAATCCGGGTCACTAGTGTGGCATGAGGCAAGGCATACAGAGCCTCAGCCATCTACACTACTGGGCCAGTCCAAAATTGCATTTCCAAGCCACATTCTAAAATTTAAATTCCTGCCACACTCCAAAATTGTGCATATCTGCCATATTCCAAAACTGTACATACTCATCACATTCCAAATATGCATTTCCCTGCCATGCTCCTATTATTATGTATCCCACCACATTCCAAAAAACGTGCAACTCTGCTACATTCAGAAATTTGCATGTGACCACCACATTCTGAAACTGTGCACCCATCACATTCAGAGTTTTGATATCCATGCACCATCATGAAATTGCATGTTGACACCACAATGTGAAATCAAGCATCACCACCACATGCTGAAATTATGCATCCATAACAGATTACAAAATTGCAAATACCTGCCACATTCCACAACTATGTGTCTCTTACATTTTGAAATTGCGTTTCTCTGTAACACTCTAAAATATATGACACCACTACATGATAAATTTTGGTGTCCCTGCCACATTCCAAAATTGTGTGTCCCTGCTACATTTTAATATTGTGACATTGCTGCATTCCAAAACTGCAACCTGGTGGTATTCTGAAATCTCATCCCCACAGTATTCTTGAAATTGCACACAATTTTAGCATTCTAAAGCTATATTTGTTATTGCATTCCAATCCTTGTCACATTCTTAAAGTACCATGCATCTACACATTATGAAAATGAATGTCCTGTGCCTATGCAGTGCTGTCTTTCCTTTTCAAATGTTTACTACAACTGCAGTTTTATGTTATGTGGGAGAAACAATTCCTATAAGGTAGCTTGCTGGGAGAATTAGGTTGTGAGTACAGTACTGGTTATGACATCCTCAATAACTCTTCACTGAAATTGACTTTTTTGAATAGGCAGTGAAATTAGGGTTACAAAATAATGTGTACATTTTAAACAAAGAAACTTAGAAATCTTATTTTTGGCATAGGGCTGATTATGGATATGCTGGTCTATATTCTGAATTTATTGATGATAGAAATGTTGACAGGACTCCCTCTTTAATGGTGTAGAATTTCTATATGCAAACATTCTAAAATCAGCTTTTTCCACAAAGTCCATGCTGGTAGGGTAGGGTCCTCCCAAAGATATGCAATGTATGGCCTGGCTAAGACCCATGGCTAATAATTTCAAATCAGGGCCATCACAGAGTGTTTGCATTATGGATGTACTTACCAGGCATAGCTCAGTTTCAGGAACTAGATTAATAGCCAAAGCAATATTTATAGTTGAAAATATTTATCCCAAAAATTGCGTAACATTTGTCCAAAGCCATCATATGTGCTGCATTAGGTTTCCAGTTTCTTCCTTACATCTATTACATACTGTGATAAATTAGAGTTCAACTAATTTAATAAATATGGAGTATAATAAACCATATGGAACACATACTGTAGTACTGTATGTGATTCAGCCTGTTATTCAGTGAGATCCTCCATGAGTTGCATCAAATCAAATCAAATTTTATTTGTAAAAAAGTGCAATTCACAAAGATGAAAGTGCTTGTACATAAAATAAAGCATAAAACTATAAGTATCACATAACTCTTAAAATCCCTAGATTAAACAACAACCACATTTATCAATAAGTAGGGAATGCCATAATAAATAAAAACATCTTCAGCACCGATTTAAAACTCTCCATGGTAACACACTCTCTTACCCAATGAGCTAGAGAGTTCCACAGGGTTGGGGTCAAAAATGTGCGGGTACCAGAGGGCTTCAAACAAACCCTGGGAACCTGTAGCCATCCCTCATTGGAGGAGATGAGTGGATGGAGGGGGTGATAAAGGCAAAGAAGATCTTGCAAATACCGAGGCCCCCATCCATGTAGGGGCTTATAAGTCAGTAAATAGACCTTGAAGGTGATCCACCACTGAATAGACAGCCAGTGCAAACTGTGGAGCACACGCATGACATGGCATGATCTAGATAAGCCAGTCAACAGCCTGGCCACTGCATTCTGCACCAGCTGCAAGCAGTGGATATCAACTCCTGGAAGACCTAGGTATAGGGCATTGCAGAATTCCAGGTGATAGATCACTAAAGTGTGAACCAACGTTGGAAGGTACTCAGGCCGGACAAGGTGTTTGATCCAGGTGATATTCCTCAGATAGTAGAATGAGGTCTTGATGATGGATGACATCTTAGACTTAAGCATCAACCTATCATCCAGCATAATGCCCAGATTCTGCACCTGGTCAGAGGTCAAGACCTGGCTGCCCCTGAGCCAGAGCCCAGAGGGCTGATCAGTCAATGACCCCTGCCTGATGACCAGGGTCCACAACCAACACCTCAGTTTTGTTGGGGTTCAACTTCAGCCTGCTGGCACTCATCCAGTCCTGGATCTCAGAGAGGCAGTAATTAAATACCGAGATAGCTCCACCTTGTTCGGGTACAAAGGACATGTATAGCTGAGTATTGTATGCACAGCAGTGGAAACTCAGTCCATCCCACTTTATAATGTCACCTAATGACAGCATATACACCACAAACAGCATGAGTGACAAAACAGAGCCCTGGGGCACCCCTTAGGACAGGAGAAGTGAAGTAAAGGAATAAATCCCTGACACCACTCTCTGAGTCCTGCCCATGAGGAAGGATTGAAACCAGCTGAGGATTGTCACAGACAGTCCACAGATCAGCTGCAGGTGCTCCAGTAACATTCTGCGGTCCATGGTGTCAAATGCTGCAGAGAGATCAAGGAGAATCAAGATGGAATGGCTCTTCTTATCTCTTGCTATTTGGGGATCATTAAGTACCCAAACCAGTGCTTTCTGTGTACTGTGCCTCTTCTGAAATCCAGACTGGAGAGGATCATAAATACAGCAGATGGTAAGATGATCCTCCAGTTGTAGCATGGCCGCCTTCTCAATAACCTTACCCACAAAGGGCAGGTTAAAGACAGGTCTGTAGTTGGCAAGAGAATCAGGGTCGAGAGACAGTTTCTTCAGGAAAGGTGTTACCACCACCTCCTTCTAGGTGTCAGGAAACACACCAATCTCTAATGAGCACCAGGCTATCTTAGCCAGGACTGGGCTGATGACCTCGACAACCCTAAAAGAAGGCAAGTTGGACCCGGATCCAAACTACAGTAGGTCGGCAACATATCCTGGATGATTTTCACAATATCAGTGATCACCAGCTGGCAAAAGTCAGACCAGACAAGCTGGGCAGCTGTGACCTCTCACTGTTCACTGTCACACCCATTGGAGTGTGCTGCTTGCTCTCCGACCTGATGCTGGCAACCTTATCTGCAAAGAATTGAGTGAACTCATCACATTTCTTGTGTGAAAATGCTCTCTGAGACTGCAGACAGGCTGGATTGAATAGCCTGTCAACAGTTCAGAAGAGCTGGGCCGTTCAGTTCTGTGTGGTGGCAATCTTCCTGTGCAGGAACTCTGCCTTTTTACGAAAGATGGCCAATTGATAGTCCTTATAATGGACCATCAATCTAAGTTTGTCAACAGCAAGGCCATATTTCCCCCAGTGCTGCTCCAGCCTTCATCCCCACTTGCCTCAACTCCCTTAGGGTCTCATCAAACCAGGGAGAGTGAGGGCGAAGAGTGAGGGGGCAAACACGGCAAGAGCTATGGAATCTAGGGCCACCATCACTGCCATATTATAGGCAAGTAGCAGATCTCCTGGAGGGATCCAAGCTTACACTCAGTATACACGATAGTGCCAGTATCTCAGCAAGACAATCTGGGGTTAAGCCCCTCAAGGGGCAGTATTGGACCATCTTCGTAAGAGTAGGTCTATTGGGGGGAGCCTGGAACATGAACCTTATAGTGTGATGGTCAGACCATCCAACTGGCTCCACTGCCAAGTCAGAGATCACCATCCCCAGTAGGAATACCAAATCCAGCAAGTGACCATGACTATGGGTCACAGAAATAATTACCTACTGTATGTGAAGCCCAACTCAGTCATGAGCTGGAGGAAGTCCTGCCCAAAATGTGAGAGTTTGTCATTGACCCAGGCATTGAAATCTCCCAGAACCATCCATCTGAGGGACTCCAATGTCATGACAACAAGGAAGTCCATGATTTCCTGCAGGAATTGCTTCTCGCTCCCTGGGGGATGGTAAAAGAGAAGAGTCCTGTAACCCACACCTGAACCCATGATACACTTGAAGGATTTTGTTACCCCCACTGGCACATCTACAAGGCCCAGTTCTGATTTAAAACAGATGGCTACACCCCTGACCCTATGATCCTCCCTTGGGTGATGTATCAATGAGTACCCAACCAGAATTGCAGACTCTAGGATTGGACCAGCATTCTCATCCAGCCAGGTCAGATGATCCAACAAGATCAGCAATCACTGCTGTTTTGTTTTTAATAGACCTGGCATTGCATAACAATGCCTGAGTAGAATGGGACTCCAAGGTAGGCCTTGCTATTTGCCCACAGAAAGTGGAGCCCTTCAGTATGGGAACTAGGCAGGAAGGACCCCTCTCCCGGACCCATTTCGCCCCATGGCATCTCCTGGCCCTCACCACACTAATCCACCCCCTGCTCCACACTCCCACCAGGCCTGGGCCCCTACTCCTCCACCTCCTCCTAACTATTCCCCAGGCACAACAACATCTGTAAACCTTGACAGACAGTGGAGGACAGTTGAAAGGGTGGAGGTCCCATAGCCTAGCGGGAGAGTAGTGCCTGACCACCCGAGATCCATACCAACACATATTGGCTATAACCATAATCACACAATAATTCCTACCCTCCCAGAAATAAAATACAAAATTTAGTTCCCCACCCTAGTATTCACACTCACACACCATTCATTCCAACAACTCTCCCCCCCCCAAACCCTCCCAACAATAAAAAACAAAATTCAAAATTGTGGGAGATCACTAGTCCATGAGGCAGGACATAGGATGCTGATTTTTTTTTTGTAATCTGTATTTGAATATCTTTTTGCCAACAGTCCTTTAATTATTGCAAATCAAGTACATTATGTGCTAAGATACTCAAATACATTTTGGAAATTAATGTTTTCCTGTTTGGAGCTTGTTTAATAAAATTACAGTCCAAACACCAAACCATGTGCTCACAAAGTGAGGGGGTGCTGACCCATGAACTCAACAGAAAAACAAACCAATGGTAGCCCTCTGCAAAGGTAACACTTGGTGCAAAAGTAGTTAGTCCAAACTTTATTAAACCCACAAAGAGAGCACAGCACTTGACCTCAGTGCTTTGCCTCATATGTGTAAGGCTTAGTCGGGGGCACCAGCCGAAGCTTAAACAGTGAACCCCCATAAATACTCACTGGACTGAAAAGACCTGGTGGTCCATACACAGGCACTGTGGTGGGTGGCTGTATGCAGGGGTGCACTGAGCTTCTTATACTGCCACCTACCAAACCAGCCATACACAAAGGAAAGCTACTGTCTGCAGGGGAGGAATGTCCCATTGGACAGTAGCACTGCACATACTTATGCAGGCTGCAGTTCCAGATGGGCTGTGCAACTACTACTATTCAGGAACTGCACCTGCTGTAGGGGTCATCACATGGCATGACAACAGGTGCACACTGACATGCCATGGTCTCTACCCTGGGCTTGCAGCATTACCACCAATATCATCCCTCCACCTCCACCATGTATATGAAGGCCTTCTTGTGACCTGGTTGAGTGTAATTAATTTGGTCACTCACTGGTCTGTGTTGGTGTTCCAGTAGCCCTCAACCCACTCCCCATGTCCAAAGTTAATCTCTGTCATTCAGTGGATCTTCCCTCTCAAGCTCAATCCGTGGCTATGCAGTTGTCAGTGGTGTTATGTACCTCCTTACCCTTCTCCTTGCTGCAGAAAATGATCTGGTTCACAAGGTAGCCAACCCCTTGGAAAACTGCTATGAGCAATTCTTCTGCCTACAGGGTCTCTGAGCCTTGCAACTGGAGGTGAGGGCACCATGGAGCCACTGCACCTGGCACTGTACATGGGTCCCATAAATAGGACTTGCATATGGTGACCATCTGAGGAGGTGAGAGAAGGGCTGTGTCAGTTGCTGTATGGGTCCTATGGCATGGAAGATTCCAGTAAGGGGGTGGCTAGGTGGGTGGTCGGTGCCACAGTGGGGGAGCGCTAGATGCCAGGAATTCCTAACATTTCCCAATGGTCACAGTGATGGGTGGGTGGGGAGTACCACAGAACACCAGGGAGTCTGTGTGCGGTGTGGTGTGTTGCTATGCATATCATGGTCACAGTGAAGGGTTGGTGGGGGTTATCACAAGACATAAAGGACTGCTTGTGTATGGTATACTAATATGCATATTTGGGTGTCACATCTTTACCACACTATGTTATCTGTTACAGGGCTGAGATTCAGAGCCGGGGAAATGATCCTGGCTGCCGGGGGTTCTTCCCAGTGTTTGTGGGTAGGGCTCGGAGGGCGGGATGTGCCATTGGACACAAAGGATGTGCTGTCATTTTATGGGTCCAGGATGGGGGGCACTAGGTGCCAGGGATGCTCATTATAGGGTATGGCCTGGGGATCTGGGGGACCTCTAGGCACCAGAGCTGCTCATTATAATATATGGGCAGGGGATTGGAGAGAGGGGGACCACTAAGCACCAAGGATGCTCATTATACTAAATGGTCGTACATCGGGGGAACCACTAGGTACCAGGGATGCTCCTTGGGTTTACAGGCTGCTGATCAGAGGGGGGAGTACTAGCCACAAGGCAGTCATTCCTGCATGGGGAGACTGGCATTCAGGGGGACCATTAGTCACCAGGGATTTATTCCTGCTTGGGGGGATGGCATTTGGAGGGGGACCACTAGCCACCAGAGATTCATTTCTGCCTGGGAGGGCTTGCATTTGGAAGGGGACCACTAGCCACCATGAATTCATTCCTGCATGGGGGCTGGCGATTGGAGTAGGGGCACTAGCCACCAGAGAGTCATGGTTTCATGGAGGGGCTGGTGAGCGGTGGATGGGGGGGACCACTAGGCATGATGGAATCTTTCTTGCCTTACCGACCTGGTGATCGGCGAGAGGGGACCACTGGGCACCAGGGAAGGCTTTGGGTGGGTGAGTTGGGGCATGTGACTGCAGTACCTTTTGCTGCTGTCAGGGCATTGCACACCATTAAGAGGAGATTTGTCCCAGCAGTAATTTATAGCCATTGGGGTTGGAATTACTGCTGTGGCAAACTTCTAAATATCCCACTGCACCCATATGCAAAGTGGGCCCTCTTACTTTGCACAGATACAGTGGTACTTTTGCATTTTGGCATTAATGGGTTTTGCCTGTGCTATAGGGGTGTTTGAAAATAGACCCCACCCCACACTGGGTGCAAAACCTGGTTGGTGCATACACCCATTTGTGTCCACACAGTCGTTTGAATAGTGGGGCCCACTGTGTCTAGTGAACTTACCTCATCACCAAAGTCTTATTAAATACATACCTACATACATATAGAAAGAAAGAAAGAAAGAAAGAAAGAAAGAAAGAAGAAAGAAATGTTCTCACTTCTGATGTCCTTCAGGGCTACACCTTGGTTAAAACTACTAAGTATGTTTTACACACATCTGCCTTTTTTTGATTTTCAATAAATATAAGTGCATCTACGTCTTAACCCTCCCCCACACACCCATCATCACACACTCATCATTTTATTGATTTTCAAAAAGTAAATTAACAAAAAAAAACTACAAATAAAATAACACTTCCATCTTGGTAGCCAAATTTGTAGGACTGACATTTATATGACTACAACATTACCTACTGAACATGCAGTGGTATTTTGTGTCATAACAGAAAGGTCTCTATTTGTAGGGCAACAAATGTGTAGGACAATTAAGCAATAAGGCATGACAGGGTGTGTGTTTTTGTGTAATAATGTCACACGTCGAGTGGCTGAAGCACGAGGCCGCAGGCTGAGAGCATTCAACACATGAGAAGTGACTATATTACACAATAACTCACACCCTAGAGTGCCTTATTGTTATCATATAATGGCTTATTTGTTAATAAAAAAGAAAAAAGGGAAAACAACTTTTTTTGCATTTTTTTATTTTATTTTTGGTGTGTGGGGGTACATGTTTTAAAAAAAAGTCCATAATATTTTTTCACCAGTAGCTAGAGCTGCTCTCTAGCTTATGCTCTCTGCTCAGGTACCCTAACGTATATGTGCTGGTGGGTTCCATGTCATAACAGAGATCACAAAACAGCAATTACTATTATGGCAAGTGTACAGTATATCACCAAAAAGCAAATCAGTGATATACACTTCCAGGCAACCTGACATCTGGAACATTAAAAAGTGTTTCTGCAGAGGGGGCTGCACCCCCCATGCCTCCCTTCACCCCCTTGAATTTAGATTCTCAACTCCAGGATGGTGCATGTCTGGGAGGGGGCACAATCTGGATTTAAAAAAAAAATTAAATCCCACAGCCGCAGGCAGCTCAAAATTTACACGCTCCCTGTCCCCAGCCCTGAACCCAGTACCTGCTGCACCAAAGCTAGCCATCCACATCACCACACCACATGGCTAGTTCAGTGGCAGCAGGCACACCAGTCCCCTAAAACCCCTTCCCTGTCCCTCCCTTTCCCCTTGCTAGTCCCCCCCTTCCGGTCACCATTCCCTACAGTTGTTTTCTAGTATGGTCGCTACCCCTGCAAGGTAGTCCAGAATGATAACACTGAAAATAAGTTGCTACTTTTGTAGTCGCTCATTTTATGTTGCTATCATCACTGGATATCATGCTGGTGCAGTGATGTTTGATATTGCCCCCACCCCCGGCACGGCCATTCACCTACCAGTTATAGCTGCCAGTAGTTTTACTTTTTTCCTTTTAAATTATTGTTTATGTTATTGGCATGTGAGACACTTAGTGACTATGCAGGATGTGCAATTTGGGAGACAAGAAGGAGATGGGAAGGTGTTTGGTGAGGGCCTTGATCTCTTAGTTTACTGGTGAGTACAGAAGGAGCTGGGCAAGGAACGAGGATGCCTGACAGTCCAGACAAAATATTTTCATGGCAGCTTTTGTCCAAGATCTGAGCAGCATCACTGAACCACGTGACCATCAGTTGCGGTCTGCGCAGCTCGCCGAAGCTGCTGTATGGGAAAGAAAACAGCCAAGAAAATTTAACTTGATTTTTTGTGCTGCAGAGTGTTTTTTTTTTATTATTATTTATGATTGTGATTCACTACTGGGAGAACAGCAGAGGACTTGTTCGCAGCGCCAGTCAGTGGAGGCAGTCGGGGAGCGGAAGATGTGTGGGCACAACCTTAATTATTACCAGAAATTACTTTTGTGGCAGTCTGTTTTAATTTTATAGATAAAAAAAAGGAACGCTTTGTGTGGTTTGCTTGTTGATGGATTTAATTGGTCTATTATGGCTACAGTTTCTTAAACCAGGTAGCTGGAAAATGAAATGGCTGCATAGGACTGTGAAGCCATGTTAGCTTACGGAGGCTTGAGGATGGAGAGAGGGAAGGATTTCATTCACTGTCCTATGGTGATCTCTGTGCCTGCCCTAGATGCAGTGATATTATTGTCTAATAACATCAATGTATCTAGGAGTCAATAGCCAATCAGGTTCTGAGAATTTTTGTTGCCATTGTATAATAATAATCATCAAATTTAAATTTATGAAAATTACATCTTTGGATTTTGCATCAACAGTAGCACTCACCCCTAATAAAATAATCCAAGCTGGCCCAGAGGCACAGAGGGCAGAGGCACCCATGCCTCACCTGCTGTCATACTGGTGACCCATGGTTGGGAACAACCCTTAGCCACTTAGGTGTTGGTCGGGGGGAGGATGATTGAGTGTACCAGTGGATGCTCTCCTCCTCTGGGGAAGGAGGGCAGACTGTGCTGCTGTAACACTGCCTCCTAAGTGACCATGGGAGGTGGTATGGCCAGTCAGCAGTTTTAGGTGGGGGATACTCTCTGGCTGGAGATGTAAGCACATCCTTCAACATGCAGATGTCAATAAAACACAACCTCCATGGAGCGTCTGTGGACTCAAGGGGAGAACATTGGAAAAATCACCACTGCCTGCAGGATGGCACCTTGAGGAGCCCCACAGACCTCACACTGCCTACTGGGCACAGGGACCACAGATCCAAATGTAGCACTGGAAGGGGGCTTGGGGGTCCCCTGGCAGCCCTGAAATGGGACAATCTGTGGGGCACTCAGTGGCTATAAGGTTAGTTCCAGAGATGGCAGGAGATGAGGTTGGGGAAGCAGCAAGAGCCAAAGAGGGCCACCAGCAGAGGTGGGGAAGAACCCATACTCTTCTGCCTATCGTAGGAATATACAGTAACACTTATTTCAGAACCCTTTCATATTGTGTGTGAAGTGTCATTAAAGTGATTGATGGACATTTTTAAATAGCATTATTTGTGTGTTCTTTCATTAGTACCTTTGGTATCGATGTGTTGTGATCACTGTCTGTTCTTTTTCATTGTGGGTTCCATGTCTGTACAGCCACCAATAGTGATGCTTCTGTCCTAGGTGCCTTCTGATTTTTCTGCAGAACGATGCTGTTTCCCCACCCCTTGCAGTCATGTCATGCAAGGATGGGTGGTACAAGTGTCACTGGGGGATGTGTCAGCATGGGAAACTGCAAGCATGATCTGAAGCTGTGAATGCCGTCATGCCTACTGCATTGTGTGAATCAGGACAGTTGCGTCTTACCACATCTAATGTCCTTGTGATTTATAATTACATCTGTTGTCACACTGTTAAATTGGCATAGTTAGTGTTAGGTGGAAAATTACCTTATCATGTGCTGTTGTGCAGGAGCTGTTTCACCTTCATTTATTGCTGTGCATGAGCCATTTTATCTGAAGGGTGCACGTTGCTGCATGAATGCTTGTCTTTGTATAGCAGCCTGTGACATTCGTACCACAGATTGTGTTTGAAAGGAGTGTTAATTTGTGTGTCAGCAGTAATGACTGTGTGACACACCCATGATTCCTGCTGGAGTATAAATTGTGAGTGTTGGCAGGACATTATTTACTGCTTCTGGATGGCCCTAATTGGCACTGCCTATTCCTAAGTAGCGCTTTGCTCTCTTGCTTTTCCTTACTTTTTTTATACATTTATGAGTGAGATACACAGCCGTACTGCTCATAGCATTTGGTTTATCACTTTCCCTGGACCCTATCACACTGCAGGTTTCTATTGCTCTGATAACATGGTTAATGTCTGTATGGTTGATGGATGTGGCTATACGCCCAGTAGGAAGGTGGCCATCCTGGAGTTCCCAAAAAGAGACAACTCTCCAGAGAGATTTAGGAAGTGGGTTGATTTTGTCCTACTAGATCGTCAGTGGGACTGGCAGTTGGCTGCATCTCCACACATATGTGCAGAGCATTTTACAGATGATAACTTTCATAACCTAATGCAGTTTCATATGGGGTTTGCCAAGTTTCTAAAATTGAAAAGGACTGCTATTCCCAATGACCATCGCTACACTAGTACAGCTGACTTGCTCCCTATGTCTGCTACCAAGTTTGTCCTCTCAGACCTTCAGAGTGAACACAGTCCCAAACATACTTGTGGAAGCCAGCAATGTTACTTTGAGGTGGGTAACAATTGTTAAGTACTATATGCTTGTGATATAGTACTGGGTGGCTGAGTGTGTGCTGTGAATGTTGAGCTGTCAACTGATCCTGATGTGACAAATCAGTTTTTGATCCACTGGTGACTTCAGCCACTAGTTTTCACATTCTGCTTGCACAAACAATATTTATACTGATGTAATTTGTTAGCATTAAAAAATACTTTATATGCAACTAGGCTAAGCGTCCAGTAACTTGTAACATTTGTTAGCCGAAGCCATTTGTTTACTAGTCATTGGACACCAGGCTACCTGATTTTTCCAATAATGCACCGGATCACTTGGCATAACTCTGTTGTTTGCCAAGAATCAAGTATGTTTCTTGTGACTGCAATGGCTTACCATTTGCTGTGCCCTATTGATGGTGCTGGGGATTGGTGCCTGGATGGAGGAGGGTGGGCAACCAGGAGAAAGACACCATATGCTTGTCATTCAGTCTGCAAACAAAAATCAGCTACCCTGGTTCCCTGCTGATGGTGCTGGCTATATGTGCCTGGCTATGTTAGGGGTGGCAACCAGCAGAAACATGCCATCTGCCTGTCATTGAGGCCCCAAAAACAGAAATCAGCAAACTCCTGTGCACTTCTGATTGTGCTGTGGATGGATGCCTGGCTATGGGAGGGGTGGCAATCAGGAGTAACATATCTTTTGCCCTTCACTGAAGCCACAAAAACAGAACTCAGCTACTCCTTTGCCCTGCTGATGGTGCTGGGGATGGGTGCCTGGCCATGGGGGGGGGGTGCAGGAAAGAGAAAAACACAATCTGCCTGTCATTGACTCCACCAACAGAAAAACAATGAATGCTGTTCCCTTCTGATGGTGCTGGGGATGGGTACCTGGGTATGGGTGTGGGAAACCAGGACAAACATACCATCTGCCTGGCAATGAGGCAACACAACAAGAAATCATGTACTCCTGTACATTGCTGATGGTGCTAGAGACAGGTGCCTGGCTAATGGGGGGCACCAGAAGAAACATACCATCTGCCTGTTATTGAGGCCCAAAAAACAGAAATCATCTATTACTGTGCCCTGCTGATGGTGCAGGTGATGTGTGCCTGGCTATGGGGTGGGGGGGGGGCACCAGGAGAAACATACCATCTGCCTGTTATTGAGGCCCCAAAAACAGAAATCATCTATTACTGTGCCCTGCTGATGGCCCAGGGGATGTGTGCCTGGCTATGGGGTGAGGAGGGAGCAACAGGAGAAGCATACGTTCTGCATGCCATTGAGGCCACAAACACAGAACTCAGCAACGTCTGTGCCCTTCTGATGGTGCAGCTGATGTGTGCCTGGCCATGGGGGGGTTGGGGAGGGCACCAGGAGAAACATACCATCTGCCTGTCATTGAGGCCTCAAAACAGAAATCATCTGTTACTGTGCCCTGCTGATGGTGCAGGGAATGTGTGCCTGGCTATGGGGTGAGGGGGGAGCAACAGGAGAAGCATACGTTCTGCATGCCATTGAGGCTACAAACACAGAACTCAGCAACTTCTGTGCCCTTCTGATGGTGCAGGTGATGTGTGCCTGGCTTTGGGTGGGGTGGGGTTGTCAGGAGAAACACACCATCTGTCTGTCATTGAGGCCCCAAAAACAGAAATCATCTATTACTGTGCCCTGCTGATGATGCTGGGGATGTGTGCCTGGCTTTGGGGGGGGGCACCAGGAGAAGCATACATTCTGCACGCATTGAGGCCAAAAACACAGAACTCAGCAGCTCGTGTGCCCTTCTGATGGTGCAGACGATGTGTGCCTGGCTATGGGGGGGGGGGCGCCAGGAGAAACATACCATCTGTCTGTCATTAAGGCCCCAAAAACAGAAATCATCCATTAATGTGCCCTGCTAATGGTGCAGGGGATGCATGCCTGGTTATGGAGGGAGGCACCAGGAGAAACATACATTCTGCCCACCGTTGAGGCCACAAACACAGAACTCAGCAACTCCTGTGCCCTGTTGATGGTGCAGAGAATGTGTGCCTGGCTATGGGAGGGGTGGCAACCAGGAGAAACATGCCATCTGCCTGTCAATGAGGCCCCTAAAACAGAAATCGGATACTCCTGTGCCCTGATGATGGTGCTGCCCGTGGCTGCCTGGATGTGGGAGTGGGGAAACCAAGATAAAAATAAAATTGTCCTCCTTCCTCATGCCTCACAGTGCTAGCACTTTGTTCATTAATCATGAATAGCCACACACCTTGTAATGGGTCAATGATTACATATGTTGACTGCCTGAGAAAAAAAAAGTACTGCTCAAATCTATGTAACTGACACAATGTCATGTGTTGTCTGCTTATAGCCTGCTGTAGACCCATTCTCTGACAGTGGATTGGTAGATATTGCCAGTAGTTCCTCAATTGAGTTGACCATGAACACAACAGACATGGCCACAACATCAGACAATGTTATGAGTGACACGTCTCTGCCAAACCTTTCTTCTCAATTCACACACTCTGCTGCTACTGTGACATGTAACCATCAAAACAAGGGAACCAAGATTCACTGGAATATGATCAGCTGTAACAAAGGTATCTGACACTTTTCTGACATCTCTTTAGTAATGTGCCAGACTGTCAAAACATGCATCAGTGGGCTGTGGTTCCTTGTCATGTTGCCATGTCTTCAGTTCATTGATAGAACTTTGCATGTGAAAACTTTGCAAGCATTATGTTGGTTTTCAATACTGGGTCAAATTTTCAAAGCAGAGGCGGTTGCGCATCTTACATGCACCCTTGCATCACAGGAGATATGCATGGGGTTGCATGAGGGCACAGCGCTACTGCTTCCATGTGCAATACCAGCGACCCGTGGTCAGGAAATAGCTTGGGGTGCTGTAGGGATGGTGGGAGTAGGAGGATCGAGCACAGTGATGGCTCATGTCCTCCTTCGTGGATGGTTGCCTGTGAGCCCTGCTGAATTACCGCCACCTGTGTCACCGTTGTTGTAGGTTCAGTGGGAACACAGATGCATGGCAGGGAGTGTGATGGCCAGAATAGATAATGGTTATCATGTTTCAACGTGTCCCGCCTCCTTTGATAACCCTGGTAGTGGACGGTGTTGGAGGCATACTAAAAACTGGAGAAACACTGCACTGGCTGCTGGAAGATGTGATCCAGCTGGTGACATCCTCCAAAAACATGATCTGTGAAAGACCAGCCTTGACCAGCCCCAATGCATATTCACAGACGGGGGGGGGGGTTAAAGGGAACACACACACTTCCTGCCGTGCTGTCAAACAGCAGCATGATGGTTGTAAGTCCTGTGTTATGTGAAGGAGATACCTGGTGCGGAGTACAGTGACCCACAGCACAGGATCCCTGTTGACTGGCATTTAGGGTGGAGAGAATCTCAATAAAAACACTGTAACAAAACAGTGAAATGCACAAAAACGCATTTTTCAATGAGCAGAGATGCTGCATGCATGTCATAATGTGCTGAACACTAACTCTGATGTATTCCACACATCTGAAAGGTGCATGCACATGCAAGTTACATGCACGTATATTTTTACTGCAAATGGGAAGTTTACTTGTTTTCCATGTCATAAGAAGCAGCCAAAGCAGACAGTGCAGGGAGCATCATCGAGCAGCGTGCTGCACCTGCTGGATGTCTGCGAGGATGCATTAACCTGCTGACTGATTTGACAAGGGCTGAACACATCTTGTAAGTGTTGCTGTCAGATGGACAGCTCATCATGGCTCTCCATAGTTCTGGACCCACTTACATGGAGTGATCATGCCATGGTCTGCTTGTCCCTTGACCTTGGAGGTGGGTGGGGGTGAGAAAATAAATATGTTATTGTATTATTGTAGCACTGCTGACTTCAGTGTGATGTAATGTACCCTTACAGGCTACTTAGGGGACAGGTATGGGCGGTGATGCTTGGTGGGAGATTATTTAAAAGGGGCTTAGTAGATGCTACCAATGTCTGCAGAACTGAGAGATGCAAGTAGGGAACAGGCAAGACCCAGATGTGCTTTACAATGGATGTACTTGATGCGTTGATATCACAAAAAGGCTGATGACAGCTGATATAAATGGTGTGTTAACTACACCCTCAGTTGGTGTGTTTTACAGGTACACAAACCAGTGATTTGAGAACACGTGATGCAGCCGTACAGTGTGACATTATCACTGGCACATCAGACTTCACTTTTCCATCACAAACAAAATGTTCATCCACTCCTATTCCTTCTCCTTGTCAGTCTCCACTGTCGTCATCGATTGCTGACCCTGACTGTTCAGATTCAGAATACATACCAGGACAGGACTCCATTGCAGAGCATGCAAGGAGTTGAATGAAAGCATTGGGAAAGTATCAAGATGGATACATCTGGCATGTTTCTCACACTGCAAAACTACATATCGCAATGTACAGTAGGTGAAACGGTGCTGTCAGCAGGTATTGTCTTTTACATTACAGGTCTCAGAGTACAAAATCATACCCGATTCATGAGAAAATGAAGTACATAGTGTACCGTTCCAGCTTGGATGCCATTTTCAAACACTGTTGGTCATGTGGTTCACCCTCAGTGGTTAACTTTTCCATTGATGACGATGGCAGAAGATGTGGAACTCTCCTAGTCATTGAGTATCAATCACTGCAACAACTGCGGATTAGGAGGGTCATGGCATAACCAACCTCATTCTGGAAACTGTATACATAGAAATGTTTCTCTGGCAATGTCAATTTTTGCATCGAGATGCCCAGTTTCACAGGCACTACCGATTTTTGACTTCATGAATGTGGCTGGCATCGCCTGGAGTACCTATGACAAGTGCCAGAAAGAAGTGATTTTGCCAACGGTGCAAAACATCTGGAGGGCTCAACAGGAGGTCATCTTTCAGGAGCTGAGTGGTAGTTTAATTATGGATGGTGATGGAAGAGCTGACAGCCCTGGACACTGTGTGAAGTTTGGATCCTACACCCTAATAGAGTTCAGGATAGGCAAAATAGTTAGTATCACCTTGGTTCAGGTGAGTTTGAAACATTAAAAATGCTTTGACACAGAACAACAGGATAACAGTTCTGCACACTAAGATTGTTGACTATTTCTGCTTATAGAGCAATGAAGTGAAGAACTCAGGGTGGATGGAGCTAGAGGGACTTAAACGAGCTCTAACTGAGATAGTTGGGAGACAGGGTCCTAGTACTGACTCACTGAACACTGATCGCCATAGACTAATCAACGCGTGGCTGGCAAACAGTCCTCTTATGGCTGGTGCCACACATTACTATGATGTGTGTGGCACGTTGCCAAAGGCATGCAGATGCTGTGATATACACATTCACTATATTGACGTCACTTGTATTCATAAATCATATACTGTTACTGTTACATTTTGTATAAATTCTACTTTGCTGTCATGAAGACCACTGAGCTTCACAACAACACCGTATCAATTCAATCTGTAAAGCATTGTTCTGAAGTGATACATGCAAAATGAAACTGCACATCAATTTACTTGTGTCATCATTTGTTTCAGGAGTATGGAAGAAGCTTGAGGCACTGTACAAGCAGTCTGGGATGGAGGCCATTGCTCCATGGAAAAAAAACTATTAATAATCATATTTATTGGGCAGCATCATCATCTCCACCTAATGACCAGGAACTGATCCAAGCAAAGTGGGAGGCAATGATCCACCATGTTCAGAATTTACACAACCTTCCAAATCCTCTATTCCCTTGCTGCCAGCATGGTCCCCTACACGGGCATGAGCGGAAGAAGAAGTGGTTGAAGCCAGGTAAAAACTTGATGCATACAATGTAAACAGTTACATGGCTTGATCATGTGTAATATTTTAATTATTTAATGTGTTTCCTTATTTTACTCTCTGATTACAGGGCAGGTGCAGAGATTCAGGGGAGCGTTGTCAGGCAGTACCAATCACAGCAGTATAGCACAACACAATACATACTGACACACTAACATGCCACAAGAGGTGGCATAATGGTCTTTTGTGTGTGCTCAATGGTCAAGGCACATATCGGTCGCCAAATATTCTTCCACCACCACCTCCTCCAGTTTCCCCATCCACGCCCACCAGATCTTCACCTTCTATTGGACTTACTCAGCTTCAATCTCCCTCAATACCAGTCCCAGCCTCTATTGAACCCCTCTAGAGTGTCTGCCACAAACGGTCCTTAGTGAAGTGCATTTCATGTCTCCACCACCCTGTCACTGAAGAGACACCTCATCCTCTCCCCCTTGAGTCTCTCTCCCTGTACCTTGCACCTTTGTTCTGTACTTTCCACCACTACTTTCATTTGGAAGTCGATAACTGAGTGTCCCTTATCAATCCGCTTTATGTACTTGAACACCTCTATCATGTCCCCTCCATCCCTCCTCTCTTCCAGGGTACACATGTCTACCTATTCAAGGTTCTCCTCATAGGCTCTTCCCCCCCAAGACCCCGATCATTTTTGTTGTCATCCTCTGTACCCTGTGCTAGGTCTCAAGAACTGCACACAGTACTCAAGGTGCAGCATAACCAAGCAGTTGTACAGAGGTAGGATCACTTCCATCCTTCTGAAGTTCATACCCCTAAAGATGCATTCCAGCATCCCATTTGCTTTCTCCTCTGCCATACTGCAAGTCTCAGAGTTGTTCATTTTTACCTTCAACACCCCCAGTCACTTGCACACAATCAGATTTGTATTGTGTCTACCCACAGGGTACATACTTGGCACATGCTTCTGTCACCAGGTGCAGAGCTATGCATTTCCCTGTATTGAACTTCTAGTATCACCTACTCAACCACCTCTCCAGTGCCTGCAAGTAACATGCATGCCCACTATCACCACCGCAGCATCCACCACCACACCAAAGTTCAAGTCACATGCAAAGACACTTACTTCACTCATGATACCCCTCCTTATGTCAGACACATAGTTAACAGGAGGTGCTCTAAGACTGATACCTGGGGGATACCAGTAATGCCACTCCTTGGAAATGCAAGTAGTCACCCAACCACCACCCTCTGAGTACGTTCCAAGACCCAATTTCCAATCCATGTAATCATCTGCTTCCCCTCCCCCACGTACGCCAATTTAACCAGCAGGTCACCGCGACATACTGCATCAAAGGCCTAGCTAAAATTAAGAAAGAGGCTGTCCACTGGCCTACTTCTGTCCACTGCACTCGACACATAATCCTACAACTCAACCAGGTTTGTGTGACACGATCTTCCTGGGTACAAACAAATACTGTCTATCGTCCGGGTACACCCCATCCTCTCCTTGATGATACCCTCCTTCACCTTGCTCACCACCAATGTCAGGCAAATGGGCCTGTGTCTCCTCGCATCCTCTCTTCATTATCCATTCTTGATAGGCAAGATAGGGGCCACCCTCCAGTCCTGGGTTGTACAGGCCGTGTTCAGAGAGATGTTGAATAGGTTCACCAGAGCATCCCACAGGTCTGTTATCACCCTGTGATGTATTACATTCGGCACTTGTTCTTCCCCTGTCATAAGGGATATGATGGCTTCCCTCAGTTGTCCATGGCTGTGACCTCCATGTCTTCACCATTGTCTCCCCTGTACTGCCTTCATAGAAACATAGAAACATAGACTTTGACAGCAGAAAAGGACCACTTGGCCCACCCAGTCTGCCCATTTCCCTACCTACTGGATAAACTGCAGATTCTAGTTAACCAACAGCCTGCTTCCTGCAACCCCCCACTATAATTGCTTTGTGTCTGTCCCATGCATGTTTGAATTCCCCCACTGTTTTAGACCCAATGACCTCCTCAGGAAGGCTGTTCCATGTATCCACCACTCTCTCCGTGAAAAAGAATTTCCTCACATTACCCCTGAGCCGTCCCCCCTCTATCTTTAAACTGTGCCCCCTTGTTCTTACACATCTCTTTTTTCTGAAAGATGCTACCCTCCTGGACTTTGTTGATTCCCTTGAGGTACTTGAACGTTTCTATCATGTCCCCCCTGTCCCTCCTTTCATCAAGGGTATACATATCAAGCTCTCTCAGTCTCTCTTCATATGGTTTCTGATGTAGACCCTGCACCATTTTAGTTGCCCTCCTCTGGACTGCTTCAGTCCACCAGACTGTATTTTCCATTCCCCCTCCATAGACTCGTCCATGCTCCTATCTTTTTTTTGTGTGTCCCCCTCCACCAGTTCAGTAACTGCACCCCAGACGTGCGTCACACCACCATTCTACCTGGTTCAAAGTAAGGGAAAGTACTTATGTGAAACTGAATGTCATTTGTTCCCTGTGGTGTTCCATCAATGATAACATGGTAAAAGATGCAGGAAGTAAACCGCATGCATGTTGGGCAAAATGCCACAGAAAAATGTATGCTGCACAACCACATAACAAGCACATTGATGTGTTACGTTTGTTGTGCTATAATCAGGTGATCCTCCAACACAGAGAAGCTGGTCCATATACTGGAAAATAAATCCTTGGTGAAGGATGTCGGCAGACTGTCACCACACCACCAAACGTCTTCCGTTGAAGCATTCCATAGCACAATCATTCACTTTGCTCCCAAGCATGCTGCATACTCCTTCCTTGGTATGCAGTGCAGGTATGCTGTTTCATAACCTTTTTGTTTTTAACATGTCATGAGTACATCTGTGCATGTCTTCAAGATACAATGGCATAGAGCAAAATTATTCCTAGAAACATTAGTCGAGGGGGTGTTGTTAACAACACAGTTGATAAATGTACTGTTACACAGTGTCATGGCTCCATGGAGACTGCTATGGTGAACACAGTTATGTGAAATGTGTATGAACACATCTTTGTGTCGTCAATAACAAGATGTTAACATCATGACCTACTTCACCAGCAGACAGTTACTGGAAATAATTGTTACTGCTCCACAGCATTGTTCTGCATTGGTCACTGCATTGTCATGAATACGGTGTTCAGTGCCATACTAGTCACTATAGAAAAGTGAGAGATGCTGAAGGGTACTGCATGCGGTTAAAGGTTGGTAAATAGCTCCTCCTGCATCACCCACAAAGTCAGGCAGTAGAAACATCTTACCAGTGTTCATCAAAGTGTCACACCACATTTTCCTTTCATGGCTGTCACATCACCCTTGGTACTGTGCTTTATATTCCCTATTGTCAAATGAGTTTTCATGGCAATGGTGGAAATCCAGGAAACAGAAAGTAATGTAAAGTTACTTAAGCAGTATTACACCATTATCCATGCAGTAAAACATTTAACCAATTGTCATTGACATCACTATGTGGTTGAAGTTGCTGATTCCAACTTTGTTGATAACATGGAAGCAACATTGTCACTGCTCAGTATAATGATTTCTCCATTCGTGTCACTTTGCACACCTTTGGTCAGTCAGTTAGGGATGACGCATGGATAAACATTGGTATCATTCCCTGCATTCAGATATCTGAGAAACATTATAAGTTATGCAACACCATCATGTTCACGCTGTACAGTTCATCCATTCTGATATTTTTTTGAAAAAGTGGAAATAGCACAGTTCTCAGTATGCGATACCACTGTAGATACGAACATATGAATTTTCCGGGAGATACATTCCATATGGTATATGTACTGTATTCGAGTGAGCAGTACTTCAGCCCATTACACTGCAACTGAACATCCTCCCATTAACTATTTTCCTTCCCTTAATTGACCCCCTGGTATGTACTTTCCCCTAAAACATGCCCAACACCCTCTTGAAGCACCATGTATTGTGCAGTGGCATGAGTTTCTCATGCAGTGCATTCAACCCTGTTACCACTCTTTCACTGAAGTACTGCCTCCTCCTTCCCATCCTGAATCTGCCCCAATTTAACTTCAGGGAGTGCCCTCTGATATCTCTTCCATTCTGGATAATGAACACACCCTGTAAGCATATTCTGTTCATCACCTTCAGCTACTTGAAGGCCTCCATCATATCCCCTGTCTCTCTTCTATCCTCCAGAGTATACATGTTGAGCTCTTTTACTCTTTTTTCATAAGTTGCAACTCCCAACACATGCATCATCTGTGTTGCTATTCGCTGCACTGCCTCCATTACTGCAACATACCTTTTCAAGTATGGGTGTCACAACTGTACACAGTCTTCTGCTGCTGCAAAACAAAATTCATTCCTTTCCACTGACCGCATGAATAGATAACTGTGACACTGTTGGCAGTTCACTTTATAAAACATTTTATTTTGCCTATAGTCAAGACAAGACAGTGTTAGTATTGTGTCGTTTTGTTCATTGTCACACTTTCATCTGAGGTAACATATTTCTTTTCATGTACTGAACAGGTTGTATCTTGCATTTTTACATTTCAATGAAAACTTCAGCAACAAACTTCTTTGGGACAGTGATGGCAATCAAAGACTGTCGGTGTACTTCACGAAGGAGAAGAAAGGGGAGCCATCAGTGCAAAGAGTCAAGGCTGGGTCCACCTATGGTAAGACATACCATGTCAGTAAATTAGTAACATCTTCCTTAATTACTTGTCTGTTGCTGCACTATGTAACATTGTCCCCCATGGTATTTGGAAGTAATGCCTTCATTACATTACTTTGTCATGTTGCGTGCCCTTCATGTCTGCCACATGATAAAAAAAGCACTGCAAACAATTTTGACATGGACATGACAGCAGATTATCATGTGATAGGAAAATCAAAAAGATGTGCCCACGTCTGATGTCAGTAACCATGGCCACATGGGGTTTCAGCACGGATGACAGTTTCCAATATCTGTGGTTGAGGGAGACACAGGTACTCAAGTCATCCTACTGCATGACTTCAGTCTGATGTTGTGCTTCCACAGAGAGGTGGACAGGCTGTACAACTAGGAGTCCCCTACTCTGAAAAATGCAGGATCATAGTCCGACAATGGAAGACTGGCTCACAAGCATTGAACGTTCTGGTCAAGGACGGCCCATCCATGAAGCAGTTGCATTGCTGAATGCAACACAAGTGACCTGGGTTGTACAATGAACCTGGGATGTTGGAGGGACAGATGGAAGTAGAAGTGTAACCAGGTCTTGGTGTGGGGTGAACAGCTTTTGTTGAAGTCCACCCTCGGCCAGGAAAATGACTGTCCGCAGTCATTACTCACCAGGCCCAAGCCATCCTACCCTATGTGTTGACTACGGGAGGTAGCGCTGCCTTCTCCCCTAGCATGTGCCAGCACAGGCAGACAACACTAAGGGCCCAGAGGCCATCAGCTGATGCATCTGCCTCTACTCTATGATGTTGCTATGGTTACCTAGTGGCTCTCGTAGAATTGTCCAGAGCACTAATAAATCAGTACTGCAGCCCCTCCGGACAGTCAGAACCACAGCCTGTCTATCCCCCCTAGCCCTCTATGGAAAACCTATCTGACCATAACCCAAATTACCCTAAAAAACAGGGGAACCTCCCCCAAACCCTGGACACCTGCAACCAAAACACAAGGAGCTAATACTATAATCTAGGTATTACTCCCACACTCCCCCACAACCATACCTGTGGAAGGAAAAGTTAAACACAGTAAACAACAACACTGCACTTTAAACACTTCTACTTTAGGCACATGAAGGACTCTGATGAGTCCCTCCTCCTCTTCTTGTCTTTTTCAGGATCACCTGCAAGAGAAAAGACAAAACAACCCCTAATCTGCAAACACAGCACTATCTAACCCCTACCATCAAAACACTGGAGAATCCCCCAAAATGTTTTTTTTTAGAAGAGTAAAAAAAAAACAGTAGAAACAGACGAAAAAACAATGACATTATTTACAATACACATTTAGGGGGATGGAAGGCCCTAAAAGTTCCATCTAGTGACAACAGTGCCCAAAGGTAAGTCCAAGAAAGAGTCTCTCCTGGGCCAGAGCCCGGTGAGGCACAGTTCTGGTAGGACTGTAATCCCAAAGGGGAGAGTCTTTGAGGACAGTTCAAACAGTCTGAAGTCTGCTAGGTGTAGGGTGTGTACTGCAATGTCATTAAAACAGAAAAGTCTGAACTTACCAGTCCCTTGAAGAATGAAATCAATATGACACCTGGATTTCCAGCTTAAGACTTTCCCTGGCAGCATTCTTCGGATACAGCTGGGTGGATATCTTCCAGAAAATGATAGAATGGCACATCTGGAAACTGCTGGGTTGATGTCCTCTAGGAGTTGGAACCTTGGAAACAGGAAGGAAAACAGCTGGTCTGAAGTCGTCCGAAAACCCAGGTGATGAATCAGGATACAGCTGAGCTGGTGTCCTCTCTGGATATGAAGTCTTCTGGAAGGCCAGGCGATGGAATCTGGAAAGCCAGTACATTGCAAGGCTGATGAATCTGGGGCACCTGGTTCCTGGAATGCCAGTCTGGTGGAAGAACATTGGTACAGCAATGGCTGGATGGCAGCACTGGCTACCACTCCTCTGCTCTCTACTTGGTAGGCATGGGCACATTCGCAGGAAGTTGCATGCATTGAGGAAAGTAACACAATGGGTCAGGTACAAGAATTATTACCCTGTCTGGGCACTCATAATTCACATTGTTAAAGGTTTCATGTCCCCCTCTATCCACGATCCAAACAGTGTCTATAAACAGTGTTCTGCCTACTGTCCATTGTTCGAATTTCTCTTGGAACACTCTGTCTCGGACATACTGTCTTGCACCAGGATGCACATGTCTTGTTGCCTCTTCCATTATACAGGATTTCCTGTTTATTTCAATCTCCTCCCAGTCTCTCTGAGGAAAGGTAGGAAAGGATATCCCATAGATCTCATTCATCTTTCTATGAACCAGTCTTTCCTCTTTAATACACTTGGTCAACTTGAGACCTCTGGCATGGCTTGGGGGAGGCCAGTCCTGATTCTGCCAGCTATGCATACTCAATACAATGTAAAATGGATCTTTGACTCCTCCTTGTGGGGACAGAGCTGTGAAGCTACCAATCTCTCCTTCTGTTCACTCCTCCGAGGCAAGAGTTTGAGGCTGTGGACCCACACCTTCTTCATAAGGCCAAATAGGTCCCCCCTTATCTTCTTTCTCACTGAGGATCTGAGCCCAGGAGTGAGCAGTTGTCCTCATTCCTGAGACTATCCACTCTTTACTGGGTGTGGAGGTTGACACCTCCCATTCAAGAGTTTCTGTCATCTCATCTTCTCTGATGAGACTAGGGCTTAGCCCCTCTCTTCATGAATCTGCTGATGCTCCCTCCGTACTGTTTCTCTGTGACCCGGACTCGGATACATCAGTACTTTGCTCTGCCTGTAGATCTGCACCCTCTTGCTTTGTGCCACATTCTGCTGAGCTTCCTCCAACAGGCTTTACCTGGTGCTGTGTGCTGCCAACTGCAGATTCTTGAAGCTTTGTCCATGTGGGAGCCAAATGAATCTTGAGTGCTTTGGTTAGGCCATGTCTCTCTAGGCACCCAGAACAGTGAGAAACCATGAAGATGTCCCTTCTAGCCTTTAAGCACATTATGTACACTCTTACTGGATATCCATGAATCGCCACATGAGGAGGCAAATGTCCCCCATAATAACATCTCTCAATATCTTTCAATCTGTTAACTTCTTCTATCATAGCCCGAGGATGATCCAGGTAGCGGGCTGATCCCGAAGCCATGACTGCAGAGAAAAACAAAACTCACTGTTATCTCAAGTCCCACTCTGTTGGAAAAACTTTTACAAAATGGCTCCCCTTTTGCTGTGTTTACTTTACTACCCCACCTTGTAATGGCAGCAGCAGCACTCCTGCACATTAACATTCTGTTTCTGACATAAGCCACTACGCATCTGATTTACATGCTCTACTAATAAAGTTTACTCAAACTGCTTAAACTGCACTGTCTGTTCTCTCAGCACATTTCTATGGTTTTTACTGGACTTTTTCACTTGATGTAACTCACTGTTCTTGCTTAAAATTCCCTAAAGCCACAGTATTTCATTGCACAGGATTGCCTGTATTTCTTGTTGCATCTTTCATACAACCCACAGTCTCTCACCTTGCTTTGAAAATCATACTGTTGCTGAACCCACAATTATGCTCACAGTCTAATGCCTAGAATTCCTGCTTAACTTGATTAACTTGACACAGTCCTTCTTTGCAAAATGATCACACTGCTACACACAGATTCAGCTGGCTTTAGTTAAAATCACACACAATTTGAGTGATTCTTATGTTGGTACTCACTTAATCAGTAGCTTGTTATTGCAATGAAAAAATTCAGCCTACAGCCAGTCTTGGAGGCCTCTGGAATGAAGCGGGCTGGCAGTCCTGCTGACTGTCCTTCTGAACACCTTGCTTTCCTCCCAGATGATCAAAATGCGGGTTGAGCCCGATTCTAAATGGAAAAGTCTGATGTTATCACTTTTATAACATTTTCAGTCACTACAACACTCCTCTGGCAAGCCAGTTCGCACACTACTCTCTCTCTCCCTCTCGAACAATGTGCAGTCACTCTAGAGCTGGCTTGGGGGTGGGACTGACTGCAGTCTCACCCATCACTCGATGCCATGCAAATGAGCCTCTTTCCTCTAGTGCTCTTCTCCTCCACGGCGATCATCAAGTAGGCAACATTTAAACTCAGCGACTCTCTCTGTCCATACACCAAGCACTTCCAACTTCTAGGGCACAAATCTCTGTTTGTTTCCCACAGTTTTCCACACTTTTCTTGTCACACATAACTTTCGAAAGTTGGCAAACATTGTAACTTTGATGCAGGACAAGAGGCATACATTCTTGGTCTTTACTGCTCCTCGGTAAACTGGTGGCACAATTACAGCAGCACATGAACAGCAGCAGACAGCGGCACATTTGGGTGGCAATGCTTCCACTTTTTGGGCTACCTACTGCCAGACAGCCAAAACGCTAGCCCTAATCTGAGCAAATCTTTCTTGTTCTCTCCCTAGATTCCAAACCCAAATCCTGAGCAGTGCCTCCATTTTGTAACCAGGTCTCAGTGTGGGGTGAACATTTTTTGCTGTAATCCACTACCCAGCTAGCCTGGGTTTGGGGAGAAAACATTAGCTCAGCATCAGGGCTACGTTTGCACTTCTGGTCAGGGGCACCCAAATAATTCTAGACACAGGGAGCAAGAACTGAAAATGTCAAAACCAGGAGTGGGATTCTAAAGTGTGGCTTTTATTCACTTCAACACAAGAATACAAAGCAAGATGGACCCCCACAGGGCTACACTCACTGGATATGCAGATCTATAGAGGTCAGACCCCCACTGGTTAGATGCATTTCAAGCCATGCACATATCTTAAAAGTACTATACTTGGTTAATCCTTTCCTGACCCCACATTAGGCAGATACTTTTACACAACTGTCTTGGTGAAAACATGGGCTCTATAACAGAGCAGACTCACCATGGTTCACAGGTACCCCATGGCTTCTCTGAGAAGAAACACCAATTCTCTGGTAACTCAAAACAAACTCTTATCAGGCAGCTTTTCCCATTCCCAGCAGGGCCAGGGGATAGCCCCTGAAATGCTGGTATATTCCCTCCCATCCCTCCCGGGATGGGGCACTGGAACAACTCGGGGAGTGGTCTCTGCCACTTCTGCTGGTATCTTCAGTGTTCTTCTCTAGGGTGAGAACACACTACCCTGTTTCTGAAGTAGCTCTATGGCAGAGCTAGGCTCTGAGGGGCTGCCAACTGCAGCACACGTCCTGCTTCTCTTGAGTCTCCCACTAGACTTCCCTCTACTGCTTTGAAAACCCCAACATTCTAACCTAACTCCCTGCTGCAGCATTACACTGTGGCTTATGCTGCTGCGAGAATTCTATAGTGATGTCATCCCTCCAGCTCAGCTGAGACTGAGGACAGAGTGAGACAGTATGAAACCCATTTAACTGGTGTCTCACAAGCTGCCTTTTACCTGCCTACCACTAAATCTAAGTTGGATTCTAGTAACCCCAGGTGACAAGGGGGTTACAGAAGGATGGAGTGTCAGAAGAATGCTTCCATTATCATGGTGGGGGGAGAGTGGGGATGGCCTCAGCATCAGCTGGAAGGGCAAATTGAGAGTGTGCTTCATGCCGCTCCGGTGCCTTCCCCCACATAAAAGAGGGACACACCCGGTGTGGTGTTACGCCGGGGTACCGTGTTGGTGTTGGCTGCAAATATGAGGTGGTAGTGATGAGGGGGGTTGTCTGTCAACATATGGTGCCTAGGAGGTAAGAAGTAAAAGGCTGGTTCATTGTCGGTTCCCCCAAAAAAGTAGTTCAGTTGAGTAACGGTACTAAAGCATGGCTCATTCATGAAGTGCAATGGCAATTCTGTACTGTGTTGTAGCTCACTGTTCCTGAAATTGTACTGTCCTGTGTTGCAGAGTATGTCAAGGACATCGTGAAACAAGTGCACATTTCTATTGCATCCACCGAGGAGAGACGTAGACTTTGTCAGCAAAAGAAGGAATTCTAAGAGCCACCACAACTTGCTACATGCTATTCTGATGTTGACAGACAGCTGGCAATAGCTAACTACAAGAGTAGATTTAAGTTGAGCTAAGTCACTGTGTAATTGTATTTCTGTTATGGAGCTGTAGGCTGGCATTAATGTTTTGATATGTTTTTGGAGAATTTTTAAAACTGTGTCGATGACCTTCATTGATTCATGCAGTGTCCATATTTTGGATTTTTGTCCACAGAAACATGGGAACAGTGACAGCTGAAAAAGCCACTTTGCTCTATTGAGTCACATGAAATTATCAGGTTGTGGCACTACTGTGCTGCTGCCACTCTCCATTGGTGGAGTGCCCACAGTAACTGCCCCTGTTGTGGTCTCGTACATGTGGCTATGGCTGACATATCACCATTTCACAGAATGATAAAGCCACTTTTCTGTTTGGTTGTGGAAACCAAAGTAATCTGAGTGGATTTTGTTTCTTTACCATAAGTCTAGCACACTCCCCCCCACACCACAGTTGGTTATATTGAATGGTGGGTGGGGGTGTGAGAGCACACTGTAAAAACAAGAAGTATTGATGCAATGTGCATGGTGCCGTGTTCAGTCGCTGTTGTGTTCATACACTCTTACAACACATGCTGTTGTTGGTGCAGGAGTGTTGGCATGCACAGTTTTCACCACGACACAGACTCTGTGCCTCCTCCATCTTACCGTGAGTATTGTGCTTGTTGCCTTCACATTACCTGACTGAGATCTGTATTGAGTACACTAATACTAAGGTTACAACCCTTGTTCAATATTTCTTCTCATTCACCACACCCCATACCCCATGTTCCCCTTTGCCCTCCTGCACATTCTCTCCTCCATCTGCCCCGTGTGACACTTGTGTTGCATGACACATTGTGACACAAGGCACCCACTAGGAACCATCATGAGTACAATACATGGATAGCAATGAATCACCTTGATTCTTGTTCTGCAAGGGCAAAGAATTATCAATGTATTATTATTTATGGTACAATACATGGTATTGTAGTGCATGCAGAACTTTCCATGACATAAAGGCCAAGCTGTCTATCAAGTCTGCTCAAATGTGCAGTTAGCACCCTTATTCTGCAACTGCCCCTCCCTCCCACCCTTCCCTCCACTGACCTTTTCCCTTGTCCTGTCCCAGAACCTTTTAAAGCAGTCCACTGTTCTACTGGATACCACTTCTGTCAGTAACGCATTCCACCCAGCTACCACCCTCTCTGTAAAAAAGTGTATTCTCATCTCCCTTCAGAGCCTTCCTCCCTCCGGTCTCATATCATGGGCCCAGGTGTACCTCCCCTCCCTTACTTTGAACATCCCCTCTGTACTTGTCTTGTTCATTCCTTTCATACACATAAAGGTTTCAATCATGTCCCCCTGTCCCTCCTCTCCTCTGCCAAGTACATGTTCAGCTCCCTGAGCCTCCGTTGGGATGGCAAGTCCCCCAGCCCCTTGATCATTCTTGTTGCCTTGTGCTGCACCCCCTCCAGTAACATAATCTCCCTCTTCAGATATGGGCCCCAGTACTGCATGCATTACTCCAAATGCAGTCTAACTAATGACCTATAGAGTGGCAGAATCACCTCCACCCTCCTCAAGGAGACACCCCTTGCAGTACAACCCAGCATTTTGCTTGCCTTTGCAGATTCCATCCTACATTGTGCAGAGTTGTTCATTGACCCTGTAATGAGCACAGCAAGATCCTTCTCCTCCTCCTCTGTCTTGGCTAGCTGCACTCTCCCCAGCTGGCAAGTCCTCCGTGGGTTTTTCACCAAAAAATTCAGCACCTTGCACTTTTTGGCATTAAACCCCAGTTGCCAGGTGTCTGATCATGTTTTCTGCTTCTTCAGATCATTCTACAACACCTGCCATCCCCCTAGATCATCCACCACTGCTCACATCTTGGTGTCGTCAGCAAACAGAATTATTTTGCTCTTGATGTCCAAAGATATATCTGCAATGAATATCCCAAACAACAGTGATCCCAACACCAAGCCCTGTGAAACACCACCCATCACTAAACTTGGGGATGATAGAGCCCCACCCATCACAACCCTCTGTTGACTCCTTGAAGCCAGTTCCCTACCAATCTCACCAGCTTTGCACCTGGCCCTGAGCATTCTAACTTACTTCCTAGCCTCCCATGTGGCACCGACCCCAATGCCTTACTGATGTCCAGATACAGGACATCCACTACATGTAGCAGTTCTCCACACTTCATGGGTTCTGTTACTCTTAGATTTTTACCTGTTCTGCAGTAAAGTTGACATTGCAGCACTACAGCTGTTATCAATCAAAGAGGTACAGTTTCCTTTATTTGTAGTCACTCAATGAAAACGTGTAATACTTCAATGTATGCATGACTGTAATTAACTGCTGTGTTTGACACTGACAATTGCTGTCTGCACACATGTGCAGCTTGCCTGTCCTTCTGCCACACCTTTTGACTGCTGTCAATCCAGAGTTGTGACATGCCATGTATTTCACACTGTTTCTGTGAAGTAGTTGATGTGTATGCATTCTGTTCATTTTTCAATGTCATGCTTTACTGTTAATAATGTGTCATTTTCAGTGGTAAGTGATGCACAACCATGTAAAATGGTTTCGTTGGCATGTATCAGCAGGACATCACAAACTGAATCATGTTCATTTCATCTCCGTAACACAAAGTTTGTTGATTGTTATAACAGGTACAATTACAGTACTGTACTGATTGGCTTGACACACATTACGTGCTGTACAAATACTTTTCAAGACATCTGTATGTCTTTCTATATAGTAATGTAACAGCTGTAGGAAGTAATTCAATGTTCTCCTATTGTTTGTCACATAACAGAATGCCATGCCACTGTAAAGGGAACCACTCGTTTTGATGTGCTCCCTCCATGGGAAAACAGTACCCTCCAGTTAATCTTTTCTGACACAAGTGGCTGTTTGCCTTATGGCGCAAAGTGATTTCACTTTATTTTGAAAAGTACCCTAACCAGAAATTTCACAGAAGCTGGTGCTGCTCCTTAAATTTTAAATGTGCATCAATGCAACGTGTGCTTGTATACAAATGCATAGAAGTGCACAGTGCTGTGCCTCATCTTTACAGTTAATGGAGCTTCCCCAACATCCACTATACTTCTTGGTAGTGTACAATTCAAAATTAAATGAAATCAGTTTGTGCCACTACAAAAAGTACTGTGCCGTACAGAAACCTTAACCAGAGATTAAGCTTTGCAGTGGCAGCAGCCATGCAAACGACTGATTCCCTTTAATAACATCTGTACATATGTTAACAACAGTTGAACAAATACACTGTTGACAATGATTTACTTTCATTGTTTAGCAAAATGACAATCGCTGACACAGTCTGACAAACTGAACAGACCAACATGTAGTTTTTGACAATTCTAAATTCTGTCTATTAAATGTCAATTGAGAAGACATGCAAAGGGGGACTGTGTTGTCTTGTGATCAATCACTTTGGATGTGTTGCAGGGATGAAAATTTCCATAACTTTCATGGGGGAATGATGCACTCAGGCTTGAAATGGGTGTATGCTCCAGCTTTGTTTGGATACCTGTCTCTAATAATGGCCTTCAGGTAGCAGGTAGAAAGAGGCAAACGAATATCTTTTCTGAAGAAACCCCAGCACCACCTCACTAATTGTCTATAGCCAGGGTATCGCTATTTCCTGTGGAGGAAAAATGGCATGGATGTCATGGTAGGAATGTACATTGTGATAATAAGGATCACAAGTAACAGAAAGCAACCTTTGTTCAGTTACACTCAATGCATGTGTTACACCATGTGATTCGAAGTAGTCTAACAGTTAAATGCAGTCGTTGGTCAAAAACAGTAGTGACACCACAGCAAGATGTACATGTACAGTACAGTATCAATGCCATACATGCCATAACTGTTACACCATCTGTTGTTGTCATGTTGAAAGTTGTTATTCCGCCAAGTGATGATGAAACATGGCACACTGCAGTATATCACATGTCAAAGCAGTGCTGTGGGCACATGCTATGGAATGACCTTCCATTCAGGAGTTGGTAGTGTTCAGCAGATGCCCAATCGACATGAATGACAGGGGGATAGTGAAGCAGCCAGTGCACGCGGATCACCTCCTCATGAGTGATGGCAGTGGACTGTCAGCAGAGTGGTGCTCATCGGTGGCATGGTGAGTGCACTAAACACATCAATGCCTCATTCATGTCTTGTATGTAGAACTAATGAGTGTTGTCATGTTACGGCATACACTGTGAGATGCCTATGATATGGACAAGAAACTGAAAAAGGATGTCAATAGCATGCTAGACAAGTGACGCCCTCATCATGTACGGTGTACTATGTAGCTTTGAAGGATGTGAATGTGTCAACACTGCTGGTGATAACCATGGGTATAACCCTGAGGGCTACTCCACCTACATTTGGATATCCAAATAGGTAGCATTCAGACCTGGTACTTAGTAGTCATTGATTCACGGGCCAGGACAAACTGACATGCTTGTGAAAATATGGCCAAGCACCCAACAAAGTAAGTAATTAAGACTACCATGCAATGGTCAGAGTGTGTGACAACTGCATACTTGTCTAACCGTAAATATTTGTGAAATGTTTGAAACATTTCCATGTCGACATTTCACACAATACCTTGCTGCCTCATGTGTGGCATGCTGGAAGTGTCTCATTTAATGAGTATCACACACTCCACTGACTGTATCACAAAGCATTTCAATCATTACACAGCAGAAACAGTGCATATCTTACTCATGTATGCTTGCTGGTGCACGACCTCCATTGTACTGTTGATGATTGTAGTAAGTGGTTTGAAGCACATGAGGATTAAGCACCACTGCTTCAAAACCACTGTGAAGAGTAATACATTCCACGTCCTCCTCCTTATGATGCCAAGTGATGCGGTCAATGTCTCTGCAGCACAGGCATTCCTCCACGTCACTGCAATGTTCACATTCACATGTGCAACAGTGAAATTCGTGGTATGTTATAGTTGTCAAGATATAGTGTTATGCGTCAGCACCATGACATTAACACACTGAGCAGAAGCAATTATTCACAACACAAGCATTGATGGTGTTGCCTGGAAGAATGTCAACATGCCCTGCTGGCATGGTACCATACTTCAATTCATTAACATGTCACCCACGGGACTTACAATATTGACAGGTGACATATCATCACTGTTTAAGAAACAGTGCAATATGGTGTTATAGTGTACTACTTCAATGTTGCATGCCTGCTACACAGACAGACTGACATTGGCATGGTACACATCCAGTGTTATTACCAACCGTGAATGATCCCATACAGTTGTTACTTCATGTAAGTGTGATAGTGAATGTCTTTAAACATCACAGGTAGACAATTGTCCTTGCCACTGAGATTACAGCTACACAGCACTGTATGCCTGTGTCAGCAACATAAATCAGGGTACTGTGTACTTGCGGATCATCATACATAGGCATTGCAGAGTGGTGAAAGTACCACTGCCTTTTTTATCTCTGGTTATTGATGATCAGTAAGGCACATGGATCATGGTCTTTTCCATGGCAGCTGAATGGCATTTGTACTGCATTTTCATTTGTGTCATCAGAATATCAGGAAATGTCAGAAGAAGCCAGAAGTGGAAGGAAACAGATTAATTTCAGTGCTTTACAGTAACTGTTTCACTGCTGTTTTTGTTTTAAACTTAGATTGTGGGCTTTTAGTGACACTGTAATTTCTTCGCTGTTTTTTCTTAGAATTGTTTTTGGGCTGCTGAAAATTTAAAACCTAGTATAGTGTGCTTGTAGTGGTGCTGTATTCCTTTGCTGTCTTTAATTGCTACAAATTTTCACCCCCTTCCCTGCTCCCAACTCTTAATTATATGCCCTGTTAAATCTGATTGACAGGCGCTAAACACAGGGGATAGTAGGGGTTGTGGAATAGAAGGGGCATAAGGGAGAAGAAGCCCGCCATCAGCATGACAATTGTTTTTACTCATTTTTTTTTTGAAGAAAAGTATCTCAGGATCAGTGGCAGGATTTTTAGGACAGCAAATTAATAAAAAGGGAACTAGAAGAGCTTCAGTAACAGACAAGTACTGGAGTAGCAGTAGAAGTGCAGCATAATGTGGGGAGTGGTGCAATGCATTGGCTGTGGGGCAGCCATATTCTAGTAGACCTTCTGGACACTGAGGTGCTGCTCTATCTGCATGCATCTCTCTGGACTGCAGGATGAGGTAGCCAGGCTCAGAGCAGAAGTAAACTGGGTCAGGAGTACCATCACCCTTATCCAGAGACCACCCAGTCCAACACCGCTGCCTCAAAGGATGCCGAGAACAAGGAACACTTGGATGACAGTGAGCTCAGGGAGGGTTAGGGTGGTCAGACAGAGGCACATCCCAGATCCTATTTCACTCAAGAACTCATATGCCACACTGGCAAATGGGGACAACCAAATAGAGGTACCCAGAGAAGTGGAAGGAAAGGATGTGGAGGTTAGCCAAGGAGGTGACCTCAGTGGGGAGAGCAGTGGACCCCAGACTAGGAGGAAGTGAATCTTGGTGGGGGACTCCATCACAAGAGGGATCCAGCTAGGAACACAGGAGGGGGAGGACAGGGATGTGAGGTGCCTACAAGGTGCCATGGCATGGAGGGATTGAAGGAAGATCCTGAGGATCACTGGGAAGGCAAGATGGCAGAGTAGCCTGGATGTCATTATCCACCTAGGTACTAATTACCTGACAAATTGGGAACCAAAGGAAGTTCAGGAAGAGTTTAGGAAACTGGGGAGGGGTCTCAAGCAAGTAGCTACTTCTGTCACCTTCTCAAAAGTACTACCTGCCAGAGGCATGGGAGAGCATAGGGGTGCATGCACCAGGAACTTTAACTCATGGTTGAAGAACTGGTGCTGTGAGGAAGGGTTTGGATTCATTGGTGACTGGGGACCCACCTGGAGGGATGGAGGCTTGTTCAAGCCTGGTATTCTGAATCCATCCTGGAGGGGAATTCAAGCACTCAATGATAAGTTTAAATGATACATTGACAAGCATTTAAACTAGCCAAGGAGGGTGGCAGGCCAGCAAGGAGGGTACCTAATTGCCCACCCCCACAGCTAGCAGTGGAACCAATGAACCAGAGGAGTGGCTATCACTACAAAGTAGTGTGCAAGAGATGGAGATAAGAACCCAAGAGATGGATAGGCAGAAAAGGGGCAAAATTCAACAGAAGGGCAGACAGTAAGGAGAACCAGGGATAAAGGACAACCAGGGAAGGGGCTGGGGTAGAACAGCTAAACAGTCTAGGGAGGTCAAATCATGGAAAGCCATGTGTGCCAATGCCAGGAGCCTTAGCAACAAGATGGAAGATCTGGAGGCTGCCATGGTGCAGTCAGACCTGGGCATTGTGGCCATCACAGAAACCTGGTGTAATGATACTCACGATTGGGAGATGGCTATACCTGGCTACAACATATTCAGAAGAGACAGTGCAGGTAGAAAGGGAGGAGGAGTGGCACTGTATGTGAAAAATGACATAAGGGCCACAAAAATCCAGAAGGAACACAATGGGGCAGAGATACTGTGGGTTAAGCTAGAAAGGAAAATGTGGCCATCCATCCGCACAGGTGTGGTCTTTAGACCACCAGCCCAGGAGGAAGAAACAGATAGGAAGCTGATGCTAGCCATCCAAAGGATGGCATACAAGGGTGAGGTAGTGTTGGTTGGAGACCTCAATATTACAGATGTGGACTGGAGCATCCCAGCAGCAGCATCAACTAGGAGTAGATTTATCCTGGACTTTCTTCAGGGTGCCTTCCTCAAGCAACTGGTCATGGAACCAACTCAGCAGAAGGCAATACTGGACCTTGTGCTCACAAACAGGGACAGTGTGAGGGGGTAACAGTGGAGGAGCACCTGGGGAACAGTGACCACCAGTCATTGTGGTTTGAAATCACAGAAGAAGCAGAACCAAGCCACACAAAATCACGTATCCTGGATTTTAGGGGGGCAGACTTTGGGAAAATGGGGAGATGCTTGAAAGAGGCATTAAGAGGAATGGAGCAGGAATCAGGGGTTGAGGAACAATGGGCAGTATTTAAAACAGGGATTACAAGAGCAACAGAATTATACATTAAGCAGGTTAGCAAGGGGAAAAGGAAAAGGAGGCCATTATGGTTTTCCAAAGAGGTAGCAGAGAAAGTGAAAGCCAAAAAGATTGCATTCAGGCAATACAAAAAGACACAGGCAGAAGGGGATAGGGAGAGGTACCAGGAGAAGCAAAGAGAGGCAGTGAGGTCAGTAATGGAAGCCTAAGCTCAGACAGAAGAGCACATTGCAAAATCTGTGGGTAGAGGGGACAAAATCTTTTAGGGTAGAAGAAGTGAAAAAGATAGGCAAAGGGAAGGATAGTGAGACTGAAGAGAGAGGATGGAGGCCACGTGGAGGATGACAACAGTAAAGCTGACATATTGAACAGGTATTTCTGCTCAGTTTTTACTGAGGAAAAGGAGGGTAATGGGTCTGAAGGGAGTGCAAGGGGTGGGAATGGTGCAGAAATGGACACAAGTCCTCTTACATGAGACAGGGTCCTGATGGAACTGGAAGTAATAAGAGTTGGTAAAGCAATGGGGCCAGATGGGGTGCACCCCAGGGTCCTTAAAGAACTAAGAGAGATGGTGTCTGAACCTCTGGCAATCCTGTTTAGCTGATCAGTGGAAGCAGGGGAGATACCCAAAGACTGGAGGACAGCAGATGTAGTCCCCTTATACAAAAGTGGGAACAAAGAGGAAACGGGGAACTACAGACCAGTCAGCCTCACCTCAGTAGTGGGGAATATCATGGAAGCACTACTAACGGAGAGATTGGTGGAACATCTGGTTGTCAATTGACTACAGGACCCAAGGCAGCATGGTTTCACCAGGGGGAGGTCATGTCAGACCAACCTCATTGAATTTTTCGACTGGGTGACTAGGGAGGTGGATCAGGGAAGGGCAGTGGACATGGCCTATCTGGACTTCAGCAAGGCCTTTGACACCATGCCACTTAGAAGACTATTACACAAACTGGAGAATATGGGTGTGGGCAGGACAGTAGTGTGGTGGGTAGGTATCTGGCTGGGCAGCAGGACACAGAGGGTGGTGGTAAATGGCTATCACTCCACTGAGGGAAGAGTGACCAGTGGGGTAACACAGGGATCAGTGCTGGGACAGGTCCTATTCAACATCTTCATCAGTGACATTGTGCAGGATCTAGAAGGCAGAATTTCCCTGTTCTCTGATGACTCAAAGCTTTTTAACAGAGTAGACACACCAGAGGGTGTAGACAGAATGAGAAGGGACCTGCAGAAACTTGAAGAATGGTCAAGGGTTTGGCAGTTGAAATTCAATGCAAAGAAGTGCACGATAATGCATATGGGGCACAAAAACCCTAGCACAATATATCAGTTGGGGGGTGACGATATAGCATGCACCAAGCAGGAAAGGGATCTTGGGGTTATTATCTCTGATGACCTCAAGGTAGGGAAACAGTGTGACAAGGCAGCAGTTAAAGCAAATAGGATGCTGGGATGCATTTGTGGGGCATCACCAGCAGGAAATTGGAGGTCATAATTCCACTATACAAGACGCTAGTGAGGCCCCACCTGGAGTGCAGTGTACAGTTCTGGAGACCTTACTTACGTAAGGACATAGACAGGGTAGAGAAGGTTCAGAGGAGGGCAACAAAGATGGTATATGGATTGCATCACAAGTCCTATGAGGACAGGTTGAAGGAATTGAATATGCACTCCCTGGAGGAGTGGAGGGAGACAGGGGATATGATAGAGACATACAAGTATCTTACAGGGAGTAACAGGGTGCAGGAATACACTATTTTTAAGCAAAAAAGATATTCCAGGACTAGGGGGCATGAGATGAAGTTGGAGGGAGGATGATTCAGAGGAAATGTGAGGAAGAATTTCTTCACAGAATGGGTGCTAGACAAGTGGAACATCCTGCCAGAGGAAGTGGTGGGGGCTGAAGCAATCATGGGATTTAAGAATGCATGGGAAAGACATAAAGAAATTCTGGAGGTCAAAGTTAAGGGGCAACAGACTTCTAGGAAAACATAAAGTGAACTTACAAGCTTAAATGGGCAGACTGGGTGGGCCACAGACCCTTATCTGCTAACACTGTCTATGTATCTATGTATCTATATAAAATCAGAGGCAGGACTCATGCTCTACAAACTGTACTGGAATGGGAAGATACAACGTGTAGGATGCAGCAGTCCCACCATACTTATTAACCTCCCATCTCACAGTGTCACACCCCCTTTTGAATTTCCCCCATGTCATAAAGGGTAAGAAATCCTCAGACACAGACCTCCATCCCGCCATGACCCTCTATGTAAGAAAGGGTTTTGTCATTCACATGTAATATAATATACCATACAACATAAGGCCATGACATGTACTTTTCACACACTGACTTTACTTAAAACTGCCTTTTTTCCCCCAGTTACGTACATTGAAGTGTCAATCATTTCCTCAACATCTCTCCTTCCTAAGTACAGTACATGTTCAAGTCCCACAGCACATACCAATCTGTCATTAAAGAGAAAACATTGATCATCTAGTTTGGGGAGCTGCAGAAATTAGAGCTGTTATTTCTGGTGGAAAGCAGTCTGGGCATGAATCGGCATTGGGACACTCCGGTACCGCATTGGCTGTTGGAGAGTGGAGCAGGCTGTGCAGAGAGTGAGAATTCTAGCCTGTTGACAACACAAAGGAACAATGGCTGTGACAGTGCCAATCAATGCACAGTACATGACTTCTAAACTGCATGGCCGTGATAAATAAGGGCAATAGTGTAGTCGCATCACAGACTGCGTAGGACAGCTGAATTTATAGTTGTAATTGTGTCCCACCCAACATCAACCACACCAAACTATACTATACTATATAGTCAGTGGAGGTGGAGTGCAGGAGGAGAGTGGGCTGTGCTTCAAGGAACTGAGGCCTCAGAAAAATGCTGCTCTTGCCACTGGGTGAGGGGACCTACTTGCTCACTGTGTTTGTTGCTGGAGGGTAAAGGTTATAAGTATTCCATGGTTGATAATGGAGGGTAAACGTTCATATGATTACTGCTGCTGGTGGCCAAATTGCATAAAGAAATTGCTACTGGGGAGGGTTCTGCTTGGTTGCTGTGGTTGCTGCTGGGGGTGGTGAGAACCTGGTATGTGCTGTTGAAATCACTGCGGGGGGACAAACTGATTGATGTTACTAGTAGTGGTGATGGGTTTTTCTTCCTTGCTGTGCTTACTGCTGGAGGTAGGGAGAATATTGCTTACCCGGGGATCACACCTATTTGCTAGGGGATTGACTACAGGCCACATCGGCTTGCATGTGAAGGGACTGGCCCCTTTGTGTTGTGGAACTGGATTACCCTCTGTTTGGCTTTAACGCTACTGTTGATCCGCACGTTGGAAGACTCGGCATTTTTGCTGGACTGGTTGGGTGTTCCTGCTGTTGGGCATCCACAGTACTCAATTGATCATCGAAGTTTTGAGGATGCAAAATGTGTTTTCCATTGGCATATCTTAGGGAGGAGTTTGAAGTGATCAGGAGGCAGTTGTTGGGTGTGGGGTGGGGGGTGACGGAGGAGGATTGTAGAAGTTGAGGGCAGGTTGAAGCACATGTTACTACCCCAATACTGAATGGCCTGGTCCTAGGGAGAGGAGCAGGGGTGGGTGGACTAGGGTCACAAGGATGATCGTAGGGACAGGGACCTAAAAAGTGCAGTCACCACAAACAACATCGGGTCCATGTGGTTTCCCAGAAAGTGAAACGGTAACGGAGGGGAGTATATGAGGGGGGAAAGCATGGGGCAGTCATTACACTTAGAAATCACTTTGCCCTGTTGCACCCGGGGGAAGAGGAGGACTGGGATGGGTGGGTGGAGCAGGGCGATGAACTGTGGTCTGTCACGAGGCAAGGGTGCGAGGGTGACAGGAGAAGAATCAAGAATTGCAGGGGGGGTCATGGTGAGTGTGCTTATAACTCTGAAGGGGAGAAAAGGAGGGTCACCAGGGTGATCAGATTGGCAAAGCCGATGAAGGAGAAAAACATGGCTACAGATATCCTGAGTGATGGTAAGGTGTGCTTTACATATGTAGGGGATAAGATGAAAGTAAGAGCACTGAACAGCAGTATTAGGACTGGTGAGGGATGGGCTCAGTAGGTGGGTGAGCAAACAGAGGTATTACATAAGTATTCTGTATCACTCTGTACCGGGGGAGAGGAGGGTCAATACATCCTGAATGCAGGGACAGAGAGCCCATAACAAAGGTGGGTCACTTGGAGAATGGTGGACAGGCACAGTATAGGGTGGCTGGAGGGATGTAACTAGATGAAGGGGAACAGGATGGGCAGGCAGATGGATGACATGTCCAGGAGGGGAAAATGACTGTGGATAGGGTGATGGCAGTGATTTGTAGTGCGTGACACTGGACAATGTCAGGATAAAAGTGATTGCACAGAGGAACACAGCAAGTCCATTGTAAATGTCCAAGGAATTGTTTTACTGAAGGAAACAAAATCATGTCATTCAAGAATAAAACTTTAATGTTTTGGGTACCGTGAAATATTATTCCCTGTTTCAGATCCCCCTTGCCCATGTGAATACAACAATGATTCAATCCACACTGATAGTCATTGGTAAGCCTAGCAACCATGGATGTTGAACATCAGTAAGTGAACAAGAACAGGGCAAACATTGCACTGTTATTATAGCCAGTGCCACGTAACTTACAAGTAAAAGTGGACATTTGTTCCCAAACACTGCGGAATTGAAGCAGATTAAATATGACATGTACAGCAACACCCTATAAACAGCACCAAAAAAGGTCACATTAACAGGGATTGAAGTTAGGTTATGCAGACACTAGCCAACAGGGCTAATGACTAAGAAAATGCAGTGGTCCCACAGACTTTTGAAGTGGCCCAGTTGGTGTACATAATGAAGTGGTACCTTCTCAGTACAATCCCGCAGGGATATGTACATGAAAATACAAAATACACCTGAATTTTAATACTGTGCTGGTGCCAGTTTCGACCCTTGATTAACATATCCTGCTGTCCATTTCATGCCTTACTCCAGGTACAGAAAGTGCAGTTGTCATTAGCTTATGTGGTGACATGTCACACTTCTGAATGCCACATGTAAAATGCACATTTCACTCTGACAGCACAGCAAAAGTCCTCTTGGCACTGACACACCACAGAAACAGCCCTCCACACACACAGACGAAACAACACAGATAGACACAGACACACACACACACACACAGACACTAACAAAGCCAGTTTCATTCAGTGTTTACTACCGCCCACAAAGCAGTCTGACAGCAAAGGTCACAACTGCACTTGCTCAGGACTGTATCATGCACACCACTGCCCACCCCACCACTAACACCACACACACACACACACACACTCACACACACACACACACACACACACACATACATACATACATATATACACACACCAGTCATCCTTCTAGTATACAAGCTGCTGAAACAGCCTTACAGTTATTTCACTGATGTTATGTAACAACCAGTGCCATGAAAGGCAGTGATGACTGCACACTGTCTCCCTCTGTACAGTAACCCCACAACCCAAACAGAGTCCATTACACCTAAGGAGGTGATACTGTACTGTAGAGGCAAATAGCTGGCAGCCATGTGTTGGAAAGAAAAACACAAGACTGTGTCTTGTCTTGCCACCATGAACAAAATAAACAACAATGGTGACTACTTGGTAACTGCAAATTTTGTTCTGCATGACATGAAACCTATCCACCATTAACTAGTGCGCAGACAGAGGGCTGAGAACATCTACATGACTACTGGTGTGCAGTAATTGGTGTAACATGCTGTCAGTATGCAGAAATATGTGCTGACACAGTCAGTTAGTGCTATAATGCTGCTGGTGACCAAAGTGGTGATGATTGGATGGATAGTAACATACTAAGAATGCCAGCAGAGTAGGCCCAATGGTCAATTACATTTGCTTGAGCGTCAGTACCCTTAGAGGGCACTGCAACTATCCCCCAGATTAATCTCACTATCCCCCTTCCCCCAGCCAGGGTTCCCCTTCCCCAGACAAGTGGCCTTCATCATCCCTCTCCTGTACTTCTCCAAGCCCCTCCTGAACTGTTCCCCCATCAACACCTACACCAGTTCCTCAGGCAGTGCATACCATGGATCTACCACCCTCTCAGTGAAGTATCTCCTCCTCATTCACCCCCCCAAAGTCTTCCTCCCTCCAGCCTCCAAACATGCCCCATGGTGGCCCCTAACACCTTCCTCAGAAAGATCCCATGTAGGCATACCTTATTTACCCCCTTCAGATACTTGAAGACCTCCTTCATATCCCACTTTTCTGTACTCTGTTCAAGTGATTACAGCTTGAGCTTCACAACTGTGTCGTTTCACTCCCCTAACCCATCACTGACCATCAGCTGGGAGGCTGCAGACCCTGTCCCCTTCTCCAACACTTCCCTCCTGCCCCATCTGCCTCAAGTACAGCCACTACATCGTTCATTAACATAGATGAGCCTTGTACTGCAACACCCCCCACCGTACTATTCTGGTTCTTTACCTGGGCTCCCCCACCCTGCCAGTGCCTACTTATCTGCATGCTCTTGTCGAACTTCCCATTTCTAGGTTATATGTCCAGTGCAGTACACCAGCTGGAATTTTTATCTTCAGCACCAGTTCCTCCTGCCTATGTCCCGGTTTACATGACCTCCCCCCCAACATGCACGTCCTATCCCTTGTTCTACAACTACTAAATGCAGATTACTCTCCAACCCCTTTATGGCCCTCAAGGGCCCCATCCATAGCACTTTTGCAGGCTGACTCCCTGTCTGTCCAACTATGGCCCCCTCTCTGTGCCTTCACCTTGGCCCACGGTTCCCCATAACCTTCTTTTGGGATGCCCCCAAGGGCTCTTTCCCCAAAGCAACTATCACTCCTTCCCTTGTGAGACCATTTCCCAAGTCTCCCAACTTCCACCCCCTGCCTATCACATTATTTATTCCTCACAAATATCCTCCTCCAGCACCTCCTCCCACAGTGGGACAAGGTGCCAAAATCTGTTTGCTTGATCATTACCATTTCTGCCCCTATTGCTGCTGCAAGGGGACTGGTTGGAAGTGTGACCCAGATACTGCAGCATTCTGCTTCCATTACCTGTACCTAAAAGGAAGCAAACAAAATAGGGGGTGGTGGTTGTATGTGATGAGCAACACCCAGTGTATTACATAACTGACAAAAGGTCATGTCACGGCAGCTAAGTCAGAAAACGAGTGGCGGTGGGGCCAAGTGTTGGGACAGGGAGGATGTACAACAACAGAAGGTGAAGCTTTATCAGACATCATGACACATAGTGGGGGTCAAAATGAGTGTGGGGAATGGACATGCACACATTCCATAAAACACGTGGGCCCAGATATTCAAAAGGGTTGTGCATGGTGCAACAGTGTTGCACCATATAATATAATCGCCAATGGCGATATTAAAGGGAAGATGCTTGCTAGAAATCCCGATGTGCGAGTGCATCAGTAGTGTCTACCAGGCACAGGTGAGGGTGTGCCCTGCATAACCTGCACAACCTGATATTCAGCCGGGATGTGCAGAGTCATGCATCATCGCAACCTACCTGTGCCTGCACAAAGCTAAGCCAAAAAAAAAAAAGAAACAAGTGATGGCCACCCACAGGTGAGCTGCCACATTGCAGGGCGCAACACAGCAGCTGCCTCCTGTGGGTGGCCACCCGAGTTGCTGCCGCACCTGGCAGTGCCCCCCCATGCCCTATCACGGACATCTGTGTAGCAAAATCCCCCCTGTACAATATCCCTGGGGGTCCAGTGGACCTCTATGTGCCCAATTGCGGGCATTTGTCCTGAAGATTAAGGCCCCCAAGTCCAAAATCCCTGGTGGTCCAGTGGACTGCACTCAGCCCGATGGCGGGCATCAGTAATAGAACCCCCCCAAGTCCAATATCCCTGGTGGTCCACTGAACCAATCACTGCCCAATCGTGGGCATCTGTAACCCATCAAATACCCCTACTACCATGGTGGTCTAGTGTACCCCCACCGCCCACTGAACTCCACCGCCCCCGTCAGCCAGCCGGGCAGCAGCACCCCGCCTGCCTGCTGCCCTGCCGCCCGCCGACTGACAGCTCAGTAGGGCTGTATGCTCATTGGTTCACAGCATGAGCCAATGGACATGCAGCCCATACCATACTACTCAGTCCAGGTAAGGACACTGAAATGTGTACCTCCAGGTTCCATAAATCACTTTAAGTTTAAAAATATCCAGAAACACTAGGTAAAAATCTAGTTATTTAAATATCAGGTGAAATATGTTTTTGCTAGGAGGGTAGCCATTTTATGAAATGGGTATTTTAATGTTACTAGGAATCATTTCAAGAAGCAGCTCACAGAACAGAATGGCAGCAGCAAAATCAGTAAAACCATGCCCACAAAACATCAGGTTAACTTAAGTTTCCATGCACTGCACTTGACTGGTTGGTTACTAAATGCAATATTTACTGAAAGTTGCACATCTGTCAAGTTGGCACCAGTTCTAAAGTACCAGCTCTTGTTGGTACAGCAGCTGCCCAGACTTTGATTAAGGATTAGTTTATCTGTTTGAGTTCATCTGTCTTGCTCATGCATGTGTAACTAACACACACACACACACACACTACTTTAAAGAGAAAACATCATATGTTCAAGAATAAGATACAATGAGAGGCTCAAGGGAAATGTATGGCTACCAGCTTGTCTGTATTCCTTCCTAATGCACATAATGATATTTAAACAATGAGGCAAGCCAGGGCATGGGTTATACTGGGATATCAGCACACCTAAGGTGAGTTCTGAGGCACATAGCACAGCCAACAACCGAGGAAGTGACAGCATAACACATGCCCCCTATTATACAGTAAAATGGAGCTTGTAGAACAAAAAAGGCTTTTTATTTGGTTTTTTCTTTTGACAGTTTCAGACCATGCTATAGTACTGAGATAATGTCATGGCTGGAACTTCCTCTAGAGCAATCCACTTTCAAAATGTTTTCTATTTTATAATAGGGTATTTGCTATTTTCTGCTTCATAGTTTACAATCATGACTTTCTGTTAAAAAGAGAATAATACTCTATTTTCATGAAAGGAAAGAGCTGTCTTGCATTGTAACAATATTCATTCAGACCATTGTTGTCTGTTTTATGCATGCTGTTGCTCTTTAGATACAGAAACAATGTATTTATTTATTTTAGGTTACAATTGATTTACCCAGGATGGTCCATCTAATATTCAACCTTTTGTTTTCAGTGGGCTGCTGCTACCCATTAGACGAGCTTTTCATTTTCATTTCATTTTTATGTTGGCTCGCACTTGTGCAGCCAACATCTTTTGGTAGTAGCAGATTTGGAGGCGCGGTCACTGTTGGGCAAATGCAGGGCATGCATCAGTAGGTGCATCCCTAATTCCCCAATAAGCTAGTAGCAGGCGCTGATATCATGCATCCCTAATGTGGCCACCACATCTAAGAAAAGGTCCGCTGCAATGAGAGCAAAGCTCTCTTGCAGCGGGACCACAACATGCCTCCTGACATGCAAGCAACATGGCGGCAGTGACTGCCACCGCTGCCTGTCACAATGCCAACAGGGGAGCCCAATCCCTGTCAACATAATGTCCTTCCCTCCCATTTCTTTTCCCATCATAATTTTTCTTTATTAATAAATAAAATCCTTATAATATGCATATAGACAAAACATATGCTTAACTTTTCACACAATAAGTGTTAACATAGAAACATAGAATTTGATGGCAGGTAAGGACCACTTGGCCCACCCAGTCTGCCCATTTCCCTACCTAACAGATAAGCTGCAGATCCTAGTTAACCAGCAGCCTAATTCTTTCTACCCCCACCCCCTAGAATTGCCTTATGACTGTCCCATGCATGCCTGGATTCAACCACTGTTTTTGACTCCACAACCTCCTCCGGAAGGCCGTTCCATGCATCCACAACCCTCTCTGTGAAAAAATACTTCCTTACATTATCTCTGAGCCATCCCCCCTCTATCTTCAAATTATGCCCCCTTGTTCTTGCGCACCTCTTTTTTTGAAAGATGCTACCCTCCTGGACTTTGTTGATTCCCTTGAGGTACTTGAAAGTTTCTATCATGTCCCCCCTCTCCCTCCTTTCCTCGAGGCTATACATATTAAGCTTCTTTAGTCTCTTCATATGTCTTCCAGTGAAGACCCTGCACCATTTTAGTTGCCCTTCTCTGGACAGCTTCCATCCTGTCTATGTCCTTGCGAAGACTGGGTCCCCAGAACTGCACGCAGTACTCCAGATGGGGTCTCACCTGCTGTCTGTACAGAGGGATAACAACTTCCTGTTTTCTACTGGTGATGCCTATTCATATGAATCCCAGTATCCCCCCAGCCCTCCTTACTGCCATCTCACATTGATTGCCCACCTTTAAGTCATCTTATATGACTACCCGAGGTCCTTTTCCATTTTTGTTGTTGTTAGTATCTCTCCCCCCATTGTGTACTCTTCCCCTGTGTTTTTGTTTCCCAGGTGCATTACCTTGCACTTCTTAACATTGAATCTAAGCTGCCATACATTTGACCATTCCTCTAACCTTGCCAAGTCCCTTCTCATCCTTTCCACCCCACCTTGTGCATCAACTCTGTTGCAGATCTTTGTGTCATCTACAAAGAGACATACTTTTCCTTCTAGTCCCTCTGCAATGTCGCTTATAAAGACATTGAAGAGGACCGGTCCTAATACTGAACCCTGCGGTCCCCACTAGTAACCCCCTTTCTTCAGAGTGGACTCCATTTACTATTACCCTCTGTGTCCTATTCTCCAGCCAATTCTTTACCCAGGCTATCATGTTGGGACCCACTCCCAGGCTGGCTAACTTGTATATTAATCTTTTGTGTGGGACTGTGTCAAATGCCTTGCTAAAGTCTAGGTAGACCATGTTCACCGCCCCTCCCTGATCTACTACTTTAGTCACCCAGTCCAATAAATCTGTTAGATTTGTCTGGCATGACCATCCCACTGTGAATCCATGCTGCTCTGGGTCCTGTGCCCTCTGGCCTCTAGGTACTCCACAATTCTTTCCTTCAGAAGTGATTCCATCATTTTCCCTATCACTGAGGTTAAACTAGCAGGTCTGTAGTTTCCTGCTTCTGCCCTGCTCCCACTTTTATGAAGGGGAATCACATCTGCCCTCCCCAGTCCTCAGGTACCACCCCATCCTCCCATGATTTGTTAAAGAGGGTAGTCAGTGGTGTCACTAGTTCTACCCTTAGTTCTTTTAGAATTCTGGGATGAATCCCATCAGGGCCCCATTGCTTTGTCCACCTTCAGTTTTAAGAGTTCTTTCAGAACCCTTTCTTCTGTAAATGGGCTGGTATCAACTTCTATATCCAGAGTGTTTCTATTGTTTGTTTTAGGTACCTCCCCCTCTTCATTTGTAAATACTGAGGAAAAATATTTGTTTAGTATCTCTGCCTTTTCACCGTCACCCTCTGCCCACCCCCATCCCCTTTATTAAGCCTCACTACCCCTCCCTTGGTCTTCCTTCGCTCCCTGATGTACCTAAAAAAGGTCTTATCCCCCTTCTTAAATGAGTTGGCTATCTTTTCCTTGGTTCGGGCCTTTGCTGTTCTGACTGCCTTCCCAGCTTCCTTTTGCTTTAACTAATACAATTCTCTGTCCTGCTCCTTCTTTGATTTCTTGTACTTTCTGAATGCTTTCTTTTTCTCTTGAACCTTCACTGCCACCTCCTTTAAGAACCATAGTGGTTTCTTACATCATTTTGTTTTGTTTATTTGCGTCACACAAAGGCTTGTTACCTCTGTGATGGCAGTTTTTATTATTCCCCATTGTTCTTCCACCCCTCCTTCCTGCCCATTTGCTAGTGCATTCCTTAGACACTCACCCATTTTGGCAAAGTCATCCCTCCTGAAGTCCAGTACTTTTGTCTTTTGTATGGCTTGATTCTATTGCTGTGTTTATTGTGAACCATACTGTTCGATGGTCGCTAGTTCCCAGATGGCTACCCACTTCTACATCTGTGATCCTCTCTCCATCTCCATTTGAAAGAACCAGGTCTAAGATTGCTCCCTCTCAAGTGGGTTCCAATACTAGTTGCCTAAGGCATGCCTCCTGTAGGGCATCTAGAATAACCCCACTCTTAGAAGTGGCTGCTGCAATTGCACTCCAGTTAACATCTGGCATATTCAGATCACCCATCAACAATAACTCCCCTTTTTCTGCCATTCTAAGTATACTTTCTATCATTTCCTTTTCCATTTCCTCCCCCGGGGGGAGGGGCTGAATACAAGGGTTTACACAACACATGGTGATCTAATGCTGTAGAGTAAATATTGCAATAAGAAACATATGTAACTCTATTACAACAAAGGCAACTCACAGATGTTTTATCTTAGATTTATAATTTTTTCTAGTTTTTTTAATATAATTACTAAATCCTTTTGTATTTATATGCTAACTGAAGGAAGGGTCCCCAGATCTCCCCAAATTTCTCATTTTTTTCCATAATAATGTAACTAATTCTCTTGTAATTGGCTATGAAGGCCATCATGCTGTACCATTCTTTTATTGTTGGGGCTGTTGGATCCTTCCAGTGTTTCAATATAATCTGTTTAGCTGCTAGAGCAGCAGCTTGAAGCCATAGCTTCTGACAATGAAGAAGAACACAGTTCTCTGGAAAGATGCCTAATATATATACAGTATATATATTCCTAGGGAGAAATCTATGCTTATTTTCATACACTTAGAGATCATTCTAGGCACTTCTTTCCATAATGCCAGTAATTCCTGACAACCCCAAAGCATATGTAACAAAGTACCTTCCTCTGTTCCACATCTTGTGCATCTATTGTTATTTACATAGCCCATATCAAACATCTTTGTTGGGGACAAATAGTAGTGATGTAGGATTTTAAATTATATTAGCTTACCTTGTGTCTCTCTACAGCTCTGATATGCAAATTCCAAGCATCAAGCCGATCTTCTTCTGCTATTAGCATGTTCAGTTTGTTTCCCATTTGTCTTTAGCTGGCAGGGTCAGAAGGAGTGGGTCAGAAACATTAGACAAGATTTTATAAATAGAGCTCGCCCCTTCTTAAGAGCACCCCAATTTATTATTTGTTCCCATTGAGGGTGATTAGGGATAGAGAAGTCTGATTGTAGTACATGTTTTAAAAGACACAATCTCAACTGTAGATAATAATGGAATTGAATTTTTTGGAGTTTGTATTTTTCTCTTAAGTCAGAAAATGACATCAAAATGTTTGATTCTGTAGATAATAAGTCACTTAGGCGCCTCACCCCAACTTTTTCCCCAAGTTATATTGGTCAGCTTAAATTTGTCTTTAAACAGTTTTGGATTATCCCATAAGGGAACAAAATGTAGTGGAGAAGATTCTGGGTTCACTTTTTTGTTAATTTTTTTTAGCAGTCTGACAGAGGTAATAATACAGCAGTTATCTGCAACCTTAGAGGGTGCGGGATAGTATATATAATCAGTCATTATATTAGGCGATAAAATTGCTCTTTCCATGTCCAACCACAAGGGATGGTAATTCGAAGGAGAAGTACTTTGAAAATGAAGTGATATTTGTTTAAAGATTAAAGCCATCTGATATGTCTCCCAGCACAGTAGTGCCAGTCCACCTGCATCATGTGGTGCTTGAAGTTTTTTGAGACTGATTCTAGGTGTTTTATCTTTCCATAGGAAATTCCTGATCAAGGAATGCAATTTTTTTTGGTGTGATTAATTTGTAAGAATAGGGATGTTCTGAAATATATAGAATAATTTGGGGGCTTAACTCATTTTGATTGCATTGACTTTACCCCAGAGCGAGAGGCTGAGTTGACTCCATTTCGCTAGTTCTAACTCAATTTCAGTTAATAAAGGTTTCAGGTTGATTTCTAACAAAGTAGCCAGATTGGGACTAATTTGCAAACCTAAGAATGTTATTTGATCAGATATCCATTTTGGATCCCAGAAGTCAGTAATCTGAGAAGTTAGGGATGCATTTTGAAACTTCACTATTGCCCGAGTTTTTTGCCAGTTTAGTTGAAAACCTGTCAAATCATGAAATACCGTCAGCACTTTTTTTAAAGCTTCACAGGATTGTAATGGTTTTGTTAAAGTCAGAAGCAAATCATCAGCAAAAGCAAATACTTTGTGTATTTTCTTAATGACTTGGAGTCCATGAATTCCTCCATTTATTTGAATATGTCTAATAAGAGGCTCTATTGATAATATAAATATATAAGGTGATAGAGGACATCCTTGCCTTGTCCCCTTAGATAGTAAGATGATTGATCCAGATAGAATTCCATTTGAAAGGACCTGTGCTTTTGCCCCCTTATATAATATAGATACCCATTCTCCAAATTCATTTCCACAACCATATTATGTCAATGCAGTCTGCATAAAGGACCAGTCAAGTGAGTCAAATGCTTTCAGGAGATCTAGTGATAAAATTGCATAAGGCTGTTTGTTATGATTTGCAGACCAGATAACATTAAGTAGTCTTCTTACACTGTCAGAGCCCACTTTCCCTGGCATGAAACCTACTTGTTCCCTGCTCACTAGCTCTCCCATAACGACCTGAATTCGAGCCATTAATATTTTAGCTAGGATCTTGTAGTCCGTGTTCAAAAGCAAAATGGGGCGATAACTTATACAGTCTAATGGATCTTTTTTTTCTTATAAATCAAAGTGATCATAGCCTGTGTCATTGAAGCAGGTAAAGATTTCTTGTCCCAGGCATCTTCGAACATTGCTAACATATGATAGGAAATATTAGGGCTTAATATTGAATACAATTCTCCTGGTAAGTCATCTAGACCTGGGGCTTTGCCAAAGGACAATGAGGCAATAGCTTTTTCTATTTCCAGAGAGGATATTTGTTTATTCAAGGTGTCTTGCTGTACTTTAGTGATTTTAGGTAGGTTGGCCATTTCTAAAAATTGCTTAGCTGCATTTTTGTTAAAGTGGCCTTTTTTCTGTGTGCCAAGGGGGTGCTCAATTCCCCTCAGCATCATGCACCCCCCCAAAAAAGTATTTCTTTGCTGACAGGGGGCCCAATCTCCATCAGCTTTGGTCCCCCTTTCCCAGTTCAAACTGCCAATGATGGAGCCCACTCCCCATTGGCATAATGTCCCTCCCTCATTTGTTGTGTGTCGGGGGTGGTGCCCAAACCCCCTTGGCTCTCCTGCCTGCACTGGTGTTTACTGATGGGAGTACCCAATCCCCCATCGGGTACAGCTCCCCCAAAAAAGCAACTCAGGTGGCATGCTGGGAGTCCACCCCAGAGTGCCAATGTACCTTGTAAAAAAAAAGTCCTGCAATGTTTTTTTTTCTTTTTACCTGTAAAACAGAAAATGGTTCCTCATGGTCTCCCTGCCCCCTCCCCCTACCCGCGATCACCCTCTGCGCACCCCACTTCCCCACACCCCCCTCACCCCATACTTACCTCCAGAGCATGGTGCGACAATCTTTGGTGGACCAGGAACACGTCTGCACTCTTTAAAGCCAACCGTGAACTGAAGAAATACCGGTAAGCTGTATAATAGCATAACCATGTTTTTCTTTTCAACTCTGGTGCATATCTCAGGCATTTTGGGGAATTTTGAAACCAAATTTTCAACATAGGGTTATTGAGGCCCCCCCTCATGAATTCAGGCACTGTCATGGCATTATTCTGTCCTGAAAGGTAATTTCACAGTCACTGTGTGGAATCACCTTTTGGGACCGATCAATGAAATGACAGTGCCACTGTTTATGAGAGGGGGCTCTCAAAAAGCCTATGTTGCAAATTTGGTGGAAGAAATCCCAAAAATGGCTGTTTTACGAGCGTGCATTGTGCAGTTTCCATGCACACTCGTAACTTCATGAATTTGTAATATTTTCACTCCAGATTTTCAAAATTTTCATTTTCCACACCTCCTTATGAACAGTACAGCTGTCATTTTACATATCCTGGCCAAAATGTGGTTTCACATGTCTGGCACAGAATAGCACGATCGCTGTGCAAAATCAGTTTTCAGGACAGTTTGAGGAAATGATGGTGACACTGTTCATGAATAAAGGTCCTAAAATGCCTATGTTGAAAATTTAGTGACGTAATTCCATAAAATGACAGTGTTACAAGTGTGCATTGTGCAGTTTCCACGCACCCTTGTAACTTTGCAAATTTACAGTATTTTTATGCCAGATTTTCAACACTGGCATTTTTTCACACCTCTTTATGAACAGTACAGCTGTCATTTTTCACATCCTGCCCTAAATGTGTTTTCACACCTGTGGCGCACAATGGTGTGGTCACTGTGGGAAATCAATGTTTGGGACAAATTAACAAAATCACAGTGCCACTGTTCATGAGGGGAGGTCCCAAAATGCCTATGTTAAAAATGTAGCTAAACAAATCACCAAAATAATTGGGTTACGGACGTGTGTAGCACAGTTTTTATGCATGCTCATGACTTCACCAATTGTTCATATTTTCAATCCAGATTTTCAATGTCGCCATTTTTTTACATCTCCTCATGATCAATAAAGTTGTCATTTTCTATTTACTGCACAACATGTGTTTTCTTCCCTGTGTCACCAAATGGCATAAAAACCACCTTTCAACTAACAAACTGATAGTGCCGCTCTTCATGAGGTGGGCTCACAGAAAGCCCATGTTTAAAATTTGGAGTGAAAATACCAACACACACCTGCGTTGTTAAGGTTTCCAACTATAGCACCCCACCCTGTAGAGACTGACAGGCATCAGGGGTGTGACTTGGGATCATCAGCTGTAATGCTCATGCCATTCCACCCCCACCCCCACCCCCACTCTGCAGCCAGTGATAGGCATTGTGGTGTGCTGTGCAGTGTTCGGCCACAAAGTGTTCACCCCATTCTCCTATATTGCACCCACCTCAGCATATTTCCTTATGGAATGGGGTAAGTATAACACCCAAAGACCCCAAAGCACACCACACTTGTCAGTGTCTACAGGGTAGGGTGAGGTAAAATGGCATGAGCATTATAGCTGATGACTCAAAAGCACACCCTACTGTCTGTCGGTCTCTGCAGGGTGGGGATGGGGTTGGTGTCACTTCAATACTTCACTGCCATTCCTATTATGCATTTCTAACTCCTACACTACCAATGCCAATGCCAGTGAGACAACATTCAGCATTGACAAATGCTTGTTATTTGCTATACTGGAAAGGCATGTGAGTAAGAACTGCCCATTTTCACAAGTGTCCAGTTTAAAAGAAAGAAAATAATTACATAGGTTACAGTGTACAAGGAAAAGTAATAAGAACTAAACAGTAGGTACAATTGACAAAAGTGAATAAAATAAGATTTCAACAACAAAACAATTGTGAAATAGACAGGGTAAGTGCTATGGAGATGGTGCTATTCAGAAGGACAAGTGCAAGTTATTTTTTTTAATTAAAGATCGGTTTTGTATGTCAAGAAACCCAAAAGCAAGAGAAGGGGGAGTGTGAATGAGAAGGAGAAGTAGCATGATGGACAGTGATGTGGAAAGGAGGAAAGAAAAGAAAATCAAGCCAGGGAACAGCTGCAGGAGAGGAGAAGGAAAAGTGCATCCTTCTGTTGCATTTGATGGAGGAGGTGGAGAAGGAGGGACAGAGTTTAAGTTCAAAGGGGAGAGAGTTGAAGAGTTTGGGGCCCAGCTAGGAGAGAGTGTTTTGGCTGTGGGAAGTGTGACAGAAGGGGACAGTGAAGGAGAGTGAGGAGGACCATCTTGTGGTCATGAGGTGAGCTTCTGTTTGGAAGAGAAGCTGATGCTGTCAGGGAGGAGACCATGGGAGAGTTTGTAGAAGAAGGTGGCAATCTTGCAGTTGAGTCGGTTCTCGAAGGAGGACCAGCCTGATATTCTGTACAGGTTGCAATGGTGTGTAAGTTTGGAAAGGCCAGAGGCAAAGTGAATCATGCTGTGGTAGGAGCTATACAGCCTAGTGACATTTTTTGAAGAGAGGCAGGGGAAATAGACAAGAGCACCATAGTCAAACAAAGGGAGAAGGAAACTGGTGGCAAGGAGGGACTTGGAATCTTTGTTAAGGAACTGTTTCATCCTGTGGAGCATGCCAAGCCTTTTGTAAGCTTTCTTGATGGTGAGACTGATGTGGGCATTGAAGCCGAGGTAGGAGTTGAGAAGATGACCAAGGTACCTAAATTCATTAACTCTCTCTATAGAGTTACTGAGGTTGTCATGAAGAGAGAAGTCAAAATCAAGCGTTCAAGCTTTGAGGACTGGAGAAAATCATGACCTTTTTTTCTGGAGTTGGAAATGAGACCTTTGGATGTAAACCAGGTATGGAGCAGCACAAAGTTGACCTGAAGCGTATTTAGGAGAGCAGAGGGGTCTTTGTCCTTACAGAAGATGGAAGTATTGTCTACATAGAGAATGAGCTCAGTGTTTGTACAGATTTCAGGGAGAGAGTTCACAACTAGAGAAAAAGAAGAGGACCCAGCCTGGACCCTTGGGGAATGCCAAACCTAATGGGGCAGGATTCCAATAGGACCCCTCCTATTGTGGTTTGGTGTGACCTAAGCATGAGATAGTTGCAGAACCAGTGGGTAACTTTTGGGGAGAAATGGAGGCTGGCCAGGGTCTGGAGGAGAACATCATGATCTATGAGATTGAAGGCTTTTGTGATGTCCACAAAAACAGATCCAGTGTACTGGCCTTCATCGATGGCTCTATCTATGAAGTGAGTGAACTTTATGAGGGCAGTCTCCATGTTGTGGCCAACCCTGAAACCATGTTTCACTTTGGATAGGATGTTATGTTCAGTGAGAAAATCTGTTGTTTGCTTGTGGACAATTTTTGAAAGATTTTAGAAAGGGGGACAAGTGGGGAGGTAGAATGGTAGTTGGAAACTTGGTCCTTAGGCCCTGATTTATGAAGGGGCTTAATGATCTCACACTTCCATTTATACAGGAAGGAACCAGTGCAAAGAGAGCAGTTAAGAATATTGGTGAGGGGAATAGCCAAAGAATCACACACTAGTTTTAGGAACCTGTAGTCGATGTTGTCAAGGACCACTGATGGTCTAGGGTCATTGGTTTTAATAAGTTTGTCTACCTCAGAGGGGCGAGATACCAAAAACAAATCTGGGGTGGGAGCCTAATTGGGGGGAGTGCAGACTGCAGGGGATGGGGGAAGGGTTGGGCTTATATTTGTCAAGGCCCCCAAAATATTGGTTAAAAAGTGCTGTTATCTCAGGAGGATTGGTGATGGTCAGGCCATTGGAGGATAGACAGGTTTGCTTGTGGGATTGACCCCTGCTGATGAGGTTGTTGAGGATGTTCCAAGTTTGACTCAGGTTCTCAAAGGATGAGCATTGTTTCTCCATGAGTAATGAGGTTTTTGCAGATCTAACAGCAGATATGCATTCTTTTCAGAAGGATTTGTTATTTTCTTGAAGGTGGGGAAGCTTGTGTTTCCTGTATATGAACCAGGCATGGTCTCTGTCTCTCATGAGCTTGCAAATGTCAGAGGATACCCATTATTGACTTGTGCCTTCAATCCTGATTTTTTGAGGGGTTGAAAAGACCACACAGGGCAAGTAACTTGCACCTAAACATTTCTAGGTCTTCATTAATGTCTAAAATGGAATCTGCGAAGGACCCATCTTGGGCAAGGGCAGTGTTAGCAAACTCAGAGGGACTAAGTTTTTTAAGTTTCCTGGTGTGGATGAATTTGTGAGGGTGGTGAGGTTGTGGTAGTAAGGGGAGAACTCATGAATCAGGTAAAATTTGAGGAGGGGATTTAAGGGGAGAAAGTAGTGGCTGCTGTGTAGTGTGGGGTGGGGAGAGGGGAAAAGGAAAGGGGAACAGAGGTGGAGGGAGAGGAGAAGAGGCAAGTGAGGGAAGTATAAAGTACAGGAAGGGTGGGAGAGGTGTTGGGGAGGGTGCAGGAGTGGTAGAAAGGGTGGGGGCAAGGGGAGGAGATGAGGGAGAGGAATTTTGCCATGTGGGGCCTGTGGTGGTGGCGAGGCTCAACATAGCAGTTGCAAGGAGTAACAGTATGGGGGGGCTCCATATAGGAGAGGAGTGGGGAAGGAGAGAAAACTTAGCAAGGTAGGAGAGGGGAGAGTCAGAGGGAGATAAAAAAGAGCAGAGATGCCAGAGAAGGCCAGGGAACAGAAGAAAGTGAGAAGAGTGGGTGGAAATGAGAAGTGGGAAAAATAGAGCAAGCAGGAGAGATAGGATTAGGGAAAGGATGGGGGATGTGTGGAGCATAGAGATAAGATGGTATTGCAATGGAATGGCTCCTTAAGAGAGGGAGAGGAGGAATTAGTAATCAGTGGGAAGGAGGTAAGGGTGGAGAGGTGGAGTGCAGGCATATTTAGAGTGCTGGGGCAGGGGGGATGGGGAGAAAATTTGAGCAGAAATTATCAAAGGGAAGCAGGAGCAATCCAGGCTACAGAGCAAGACTGGTTCCTAAAGATGACCAATGAGAGCCCTGAGCCAAGAAAAGGCATCCAATCAGGCTGAAGAAGAAGAGCCAGAAGCACAATGAGAGCAAAGCCACTGTTGCGGATCCATACCTGGGGTCATAGCAAGCCAAGAGTGTGAGGTTGGCAGCTAGCAGAGCACTGCAGAAACGGAGCCTGGATCAATGGTGATGGCAGCACCCTGTCAGGGGTCTCTGCCTGAAAGGAAGGAAAAGGGAGAGAGGCGGTTAGATAAAGTGATCAGAGGACAGGGAGCAGACAGGGCAGGAGACAGAGGAAAGGTAGATGAACAATAGAGTGTGTATTGAGTGACAAACAGTGGAAGGGCAGGCAGATGACTGAAAGGGCAGGGGGAACAGAGTATGGAGAGTTTAGCTTGGGAAAGAGAGGTTAGGAGGAGGAGGAGCAAGCATGAAGCAGACCAGAGGAAAATGGAGGCAAAAGGCAGAGTTTGACAAGGTACAGAAGAAGAAGGAGCAACAGCAGCTAAAGGCATTTCTGAAAGAGGTGAAACAACAGTATTAAGCAATCGTCGCTCTAAGCAGTATGAAGCAGTAACATACTAGCAATACTTTCTAGATTAACAATTCAATATCAGGCAGCAAAATTATACTAGAAAACTTGAACAGAGATTAGTACAGCGAAGCAGGAGCAGTACAGGCTACAGAGTAAGGCTGGTTCCTGAAGCCGACCAACGAGAGCCCTGAGCCAAGAAATGCATCCAATCAGGCTGAAGGAGGAGAGCCAGAGGTTCAGTGGGAGCAAAGCTGCTGTTCTGAGTCTATACCTGGGGTCTTAGTGGGCTGAGAGTGTGAGGCCAGTGGCTAGCAGAGCACCGCAGAAACGGAGCCTGGATTGGTGGAGAAGGGAGTGACCTCTCAGGGTCCTCCACCTAAGGTCTTAGCAGGCTGAGAGTGTGAGGTTGGTGGCTAGCACAGCACTGCAGAAACAGAGCCTGGCTCGACGGGATGGGAGCACTCTATCAGCGGCCTCTGCCTGGGGTCTTAGCAGGCTGAGAGTGTGAGGTTAAAGTTACACAGTGAGTACTTGGCTTTGTTTGGGTTTGTGCCTGTAGTCACATATGATCTCCTGGTACTGTATGTAAGAAAAAAGGAAAAATACAACAAGGCACGTGGGAAAGATAAAGCAAAACACTCAGGGAAAACAAAGAATTGAAATCAGGCCTCTACAAATTTGGAAGTGAAAATGACATGAAAAATATGAATATGCTTCAATTTGTTGATTTATTTATTTATTTTTTGTATTTTTGCACACAGGGTTAACCATATTTAAGCTGAATGTTTAAATTTCAGTAGTGTTTGGGGCTGGATGGTTATAGCAGCAGGCTGTTTCTGACAATTGTTCACCATATGAATGAGGTAGATAAGAGTTTATGATAATCATTTTAGTACAAAAATTACAATGTATACATTATACATTCTATTAGGGGTGGGGCAGTGTTGAACTTGGTACTCACAAATAAGGACAATATTGTGAAAGTCGCAGTGGGAAATACACTGGGTATCAGTGATCACTGTTCAGTGTGGTTCAACGTAAGGAAAGAGCTGAGATGGGTCCCAAGAAGGTGAGAATTCTGGATTTCAGGGGTGCAGATTTCAAAGAAATAGGAGAATGTCTCAGAAAATGCCTTGAGGGTAGCTAAAAAGGAGTGGAGGTGCAGTTGAAGAGAATAAGGGAGGGTATCTTTAAGGCAATGAACCTCTGTGTGAAAGAGGTAAGAAAAGCAGGAGGAAAAGGAGACCAGTATGGTACTCCAAGAAGGTGGCTAAGTAAGTGAAAGAAAAAAAGGGCAGCATTCAAAAGGTAGAAAGAAATTCAAATGAAAGATGACAAGGATGTGTGCCAGGCCAAACAGAAGGAAGCAAGAAAGGTGGTTCAGAGAACAAAGGCACATACAGAGGAAAGAATTGCAAGGGTAATCAGGAAGGGGGACGCAACATTTTTTGCAATATGTCAGCAATAAGAGAAAAGTTAAGAGTTCAGATTGCAAGGATAAGAAGGGTGTAAGGGGGAGACCATGCTGAAAGAGACCAAGAAAAAGCTGTCATTTTAAAAAGATACTTTTGCTCAGTTTTCATAGTAGATGTAAAGGGGAATGGGTCAACAGAAAGGAGTACGAACATAGGTTGGGAGGGATTAGACACACAACCATTTTCAGAGGAAAGTATACTAAAAGCACTTGCAGCCCTGACTATGAATACGGCTATGGGACATGGCACTAAATGTGATACATCTCAGAGTACTGAGGGTGTTCAGGGAAGTGTTAGCTGCTCCAATGACAGCCCTGTTCAACAGCTCACTGGAAACAGGAGTGGTTCCAGAAAACAGGAAAAGGGCTGAGATGGTCCTTTCCTGAAGAGTAGCAGCATAAGACTTATTTGTTTGAGTCTACATATGGTGATTTTAGTGAGTATTAATTTATAGTGAATTTATATATAAGGTTTTATTTAAATCAGAAATTATGTTTGTATGTCTGTATTATTTATGGTATGCACAGGCACCTTGGTTGAAGAAAGGCGCCTTTTATAAATAAATTATGATGATAATGATAGCAGCAGGGAGGAATATGGCAATTATAAGCCTGTCAGTCTAACTTTGGTGGTGAGGAAATTCATGGAAACCCTACTAAAAGAGAGGATGTTAGATTACCTGGAAGCTGGTTGGATTCAGGATCACAGGCAGCATAGGTTCATGAGGGAAAGGCCATGCCAAACTAATCTGATATATTTATTTGACTGAGTGACCAGAAAAATTGATCAGGGGAGGGTACTGGACATAGCCCATCTAGATTTCAGCAAGGCCTCTGACACTGTGCTGTACAGAATGCTGATTAGGAAGCTAGCTGATTTGGGGGTTGGAGCTAACATGGTAACTTGGGTTCACAACTGGTTAATGGATAGGAGGTAGAGGGTTCTAGTTAATGGTACACACTCTAAAGATGGGGTTACCAACAGGGCACCACAGAGTTCAGTGCTGGGACCAGCCCTCTTCAGGTATCTTTACAGGGGATTTTGCAGAGGAACTGGAGGGGAAGGCCTTTCTTTCTGCAGATGGCACAAAGATCTACAACAGAATGGACATCCAGGAGGGAGAGAAAACAATGTGCAGGGATCTGTGGAAACTAGAGTAGTAGCTGAGCGTGTGGCATTTGAGATTCAATGCCAGAAAGTACAAAATCATACACCAAGGAAACATAAACTCCAGTGCTGCGTATAGGATGGGGGGGGCTTGGCATTCACTAGGCAGGAAAGGAACCTAGGAGTTATTATTTTAGAAGACTCTACAGTGGTAGCACAGTGTGTAAAAGCCATGAACAAGGCTAGTGAGATTCTGGGGTGTATAAGAAGGGTCATCACCAACAGAAGGAAGGAGGTACGGCTGCCACTCTATTAATCTCTGGTACACCCCACCTGGAATACTATGTTCAATTCTGAAGGCATCACCTCAGGAAAGACATACACAGGGTGGAGGTGGTCCAGATTAGAACAATCAAGATGGTGCAGGGGTTGCAAGGGAAGCCTTATGAAGAAAGAGGGGGAGATCTCAATATGTATACTGTGGAGGACAGCAGAATGATTGCTGACATGATTGAGATCTACAAGTACATACTAGGAGTGGATAGAATGCAGGGAAGGACCCTCTTCCAAGAGAGGATGAGCTCCAGGGTTAGGAGCATACAATGAAACTGGAAGGGTGAAGTTCAAAAAGGATGTGAGGAAGGGTGGTACAAGCATGGAACTGATTGTCAGTCAAAGCTGTGGTGGCTAGAATGATGGAAGACTTCAAACATGCATGGGACAGAGACAGGAGAATATTATAGAAACAGGGAGTGGGGAGGGTCCCTGGAGACCAGTTAGGGTATGCAGTGGTACAAATGGCAATTAACTCTTTTGCAGACTGGGTGGGCCCATCAGTCCTTTTCTGACAACAATTTTCTATGTCTCTATGTCTCTACAGGTTATAGGTTTAATGAAAGAATAACAGTTATAGTAGGAGGGTGAGTCACAATTAGAAAGCTTTCTAAGCAGAAAGGATGTTGTTTACACAGAAAGCAAACAAAAAACTGTGAAGAAAAATGGCATTTGTGAGAAAAAGAAAACTGATAGCAAAAAGTGATGGAAAAGAGAAACTAGTTGAAGTGCATGCAGTCTGGTGCTGGAACGTAGAAATACATTTAAAAACACAGGATGGAACTGTAGAAGATCAAGTGCTTAAAGCAAGCTTGAGTTTAAGAAACAAATATATATGGAGTAATGTATGGGATAATGTGTGAATAAAGTTTTTTATACACCTCAGGTGTAATTTTGGCACTTAAACCATGACAGTGCACTTCAAGTGGTTTATAAAGACAAAACACAGTGATGGTGTGTGGAAAAAATGAGTAATCACATGCTTTCCCAATTTTTATATAATTGCTGTTTTTTAGGTGCCAGTAGTGTAGCTGTTAGCCCCTATTGTGGTCATGTGTACTCTTCTGTACATTTAGTCAAGTTTATAATTACCTTCAATGTGAAAGATTCAGCTGCATTATGTCGCTGATGATGTCAATGATAAGGCTTTTAGGGATTTTAGGGTTTCAGACCTACACAAGCTTGGGTCTGAAACCCTGTATAGCACATTTTTTTCTTTCTTACTACAATTTCTGTTGCATGAGTAAAACTGTTATATGTCATTGCTGCTGTAGTGAAGGGTTTAAGCAGAGCTAAACAGCAGAGTATATTATAGTCAATTAAATTAGCATTGACTGAGGCATGTCTAGGTTTTAATACAATTTGAGTCACCTGTTTTGCAGGTTGTGACATAACCTCTCCACCATAGGAGCTGCAACTCACTTACCTGTACTGTAGGTCAGTGGCACACAAAAATGTGGGTTTGCTTAACAAGCAAAGGAGTTGTGGGCCAAATCCTGGCAGGAACTTAAACTTTTTTTTGAAAGTAGTAAGCTCTCTTGAGTGACAGTTCATGGTAGTATGACGTTAGAATACTAAATTATATGAGGCATAAACTTAGCTTAAAACAACAATATTTAGACCCCTCGTTGCCTGTTTTGGAGGTTGTGACATAACCTCTATACCATAGGGAATGCAATTAACTTACCTGCAGCTCTATGGAACACTTAATGTGTGCTCACTTAGCAGGCAAAGGATGAGTGGTTTCAATTCAGGTAGACATAGTTTGAATCTTTGCAGGGACTTCTTAATTTTTTCTACTTTTTTTGTAGGATCGAAACTTACTCGAGTAGTGAGTCATGATGATGTAGAGTTGGAATAGTAAATAATATAAGTACATGCAGCTATAAAAAACAGTTTGTGAAAGCATATTGCCTGTTGGGATTATATTACTGATCACCTATTTTGCAGCTTGTGGCATAATCTCTACACCACAGGAAATGCAGCTGCTGTACAGTGATATGAGTAAGTATTACTGAGCGGCTCACTAATACAGCTCATAGTTACAGTGACTGCTAAAAGAGATCACTATATTCTGTAGAGTGAGTGTAGCAGGGAGCTACACTTGCTACAGCAGGATATGGGATGTTGTTTGGCCAAGCTCTGCTGAGCTGGCCATTTAGCGTTATGGCATAAGATACTGCCCCTGAAGCCAGCAAACACGGGTTTGGTCTGGCACTAGGAAACAAAATGTTTTTTTGTTCTTTTTCCCTAAGTCTGTGGCCCCCAGTGAAGCTGATTATATTTAGTTTGGGGGTGCAGGGGGCTTGTCCCCCACAAAGGGGAGTGTGGGTGGCATGGCCCCCCACATAAAAATATATATTTTGGCTGTTTTTAGTAAAGGAATAAGTGACCATCGCTATTTGCAACAGCTGCTATAATGTTAGTTGCTCTTTTGATGTTCAGTGTTTTTTGTGTTGGTCTTTTTGGTCAGCAAGAAAAAGTATTTGCCCTTATCACATAAAACCATGTGACTCCCTGACCTGCAGCTCAGTGGCACACTGAATGTGTGTTTGTTTAGTAAGCAAAGCATCTGAAGTTCAGACCCTGGCTGGGGCTTAAGCATTTTTTATTTCAAACTTGTTTTGTAAAATGGAAACTAACTTGATTGGCAATATATGGTGGAGCTGCAGTAGTAAATTATATAAGAAGTAAATTTAGCTAAGAACAATAATTTGTAAAGGTAAATTGCCTACTGGGATTAGATCCCTGGTTCCCTGTTTTGCAGAATATGAAATACTTCTACACCTTAGGAAGCATAAATCACTTACTTGCATCTCAGTGGCACACTTAATCTGTGTTTGCTTAGCAGGTAAAGGATCAGTGATCCAGATCCTAGCAGGGACTTATATATGTCTTTTTTGTTATTAATTATTTATTTTTGTAAGATGAAACTGACTTGCTGGGTGATTGTAAGGGCAAAAGCTAAATGGCCACTGTTGTGACTGAAATGTGTGGCTCAATGCTCAAACTGAGTTAAACAAAAAAACATACAAAATACAAGTCACATAATGAGCATGGGCAGGGTCTGTAATAAAATGTACTAGGCAGTAAAGAAGCAAGGCAGGTAAAGCAGAATGTGACAGACGGTGCCCTGTCAAAAGTATTTGTGCTGTAAATAAAAGGTATTGTGCTGTAAATAAAGGCATTGTAGTATGGTGCTACTCTTGATAGGGGGGTCGATCCCAGTCCTTTCACAGAAGAAAGGGTTCTGCAAGAACTCCTAAAACTGAAGGTGGACAAAGCAATGGGTCCTGATGGAATTCACCCCAGAATTCTAAAAGAATTAAGGAAGGAACTAGTGAAACCACTGGCTACTCTTTTTAATAAATCATGGGAGGATGGTGTGGTACCCAAGGACTGGAGGAAGGCGGATGTGATTCCCCTTCACAAAAGTGGGACCAAGACAGAGGCAGGAAACTACAGACCTGTCAGTCTGACCTCTGTGGTAGGGAAAGTGATGGAGTCACTTCTGAAGGAAAGAATAGTTGAGTACCTAGAGGTCAGTGGAGCACAGGATCCAAGGCAGCATGGGTTCGACGGGAAGGTCATGTCAGACAAATCTAATAGATTTCTTTGACTGGGTGACCAAAGTAGTAGACCAGGGAGGGGCTGTGGACATGGCCTACCTAGACTTTAGCAAGGCATTTGACACAGTCCCACACAAAAGATTGATAGTCAAATTAACCAGCCTGGGAGTGGGTCCCAGGGTGGTAGCCTAAGGTAAAACATTGGCTGGACAACAGGACACAGAAAGTAATTGTAAATGGAGTCCACTCTGAAGAAAGGGCGGTTACTAGTGGGTACCAGAGGTTCAGTAGTGGGTCAGTCCTTTTTAATGTCTTCATCAGTGACATTGCAGAGGGACTGGAAGGAAAAGTATGCCTTTGCAGATGACACAAGATCTGCAACAGGGTTGATACACAAGGAGGCGTGGAAAGGATGAAAAGGGACTTAGCAAGGTTGGAGGAATGGTCAGATGTATGGCAGCTAGGATTCAATGCAAAAAAGTGCAAAATAATGCACCTGGGAAACAAGAACCCAGGGGAAGAATACACAATGGGTGGGGAGCTAGTAACAACAACAAAACAGGAAAGGGACCTGGGGGTAATCATATCAGATGACCTTAAGGTTAGCAAGCAATGTGAGAAGGCAGTAGGGAGGGCCGGGGTATACTGGGATGTATAGGGAGAGGCATCAGCAGCAGAAAACAGGAAGTTGTTATCCCTCTGTACAGACAGTTGGTGAGACCCCATCTGGAATACTGTGTCCAGTTCTGGAGACCCCATCTCCACAAGGACATAGACAGGATAGAGGAAGTCCAGAGGAGGGCAACTAAAATGGTGCAGGGTCTGCAAGAGAAGCCATATGAGGAGAGACTAAAGGAGCTTAATATGTATACCCTTGAGGAAAGAAGGGAGAGGGGGGACATGATAGAAACTTTCAAGTACCTCAAGGAATCAACAAAGTCCAAGAGGGTAGCATCTTTCAGAAAAGAGACTTGCAAGAACAAGGGACACAATTTAAAGATAGAAGGAGGGCGGTTCGAGGCAATGTGAGGAAGTATTATTTCTAGAGAGGGTAGTGAATGCATGGAACAGCCTTCCTGAGGAAGTTGTGGGGTCTAAAACTGTGGGAGAATTCAAGAATGCATGGGACAGACATAAGGCAAGTCTTATGGGGGGCAGGAAGATAAAGGCTGTTGGTTAACTAGGATCTGCGGCCTATCCTGTAGGTAGGAAAATGGGCAGACTAGATGGGCCTAGCAGTCCTTATCTGCCATCAAAGTCTATGTTTCTATGGTTATGCAGGTAAATGTGAGTTCCAGGCAAAGTATCAAACTGGGCTCTTCAAACATGTCCGTGACTAAGATCATGTAGCCAGTTCCAGGCAGTCTATCACCAACACACAGTAAATGACCATATTAAGTAATAGGATTGCTAGGAGCAAATCATAGCATTAGTCTTGTTTGGGGTGTAACTTTTAAATTGTGTATATAAGCTGTGCATGTGTAACATCAAGTGTAATCATGTAACATCTAAGGCTAAGTGCAAGTGGCACAATAATAACACTGCTAAATAAATTCTTTTTGATTCGCCGTCAGTCTCATTGAGTAATTACATTAAGTTGTTAGTAATATTAAGTATACATTACAGTGATTCTTGGTGGTGTGAAGTTGTAATAGTAAATTATATGAGAAGTACATTTAGCTAAGAATAATTTGTAAAGTTCTAGTGCTTGCTGGGATTAAATTCCTATGTTGGCTCTTTTGCAAGTTGTGACATACCTCCACATCATAAGAACCATAACTCACTTACCTGCAGCTCAGTGGCACACTGAATGTGTGTTTGCTTAGCAGTCAAAAGATCAGTGGTTTGAATCAAGGCATGCACACAGTATATAGTATTTTAATACATAATTATTTAACACTTTTGACACCTTTAGTGCCATTGGTGCTTCATTAATTGTGTTCATGTTTAGTTTTCTGTCCAAGTTAAAAAAAAATGTTACTATTTCCTTTCTTCCAGATCAAGAACCCCCCATCATCAAATACTCAGAAATCAATGTATTAGTTTTTGGTAAGTGCACTAGGCAAAAAAATGCCTATTTTCAGGTACAATCCAAATCTGGTTTGATTAAGAATCTTATCTGGTTGGTCCTGCTGAGATTTGTTAGCTTTTGAATTCAGTAAAAATCAGACCCACATTGATTTTCTGGCCAGAGGGTGAAACCAGAAGAGTCCAGTTCTGTGGCTCTAATTTTGAGTTTAAACTTAAAAACAAAACTTGGCAGGATTAGCCAGATTAGTTTTTTTTAGCTTTGGAATGAAATGTCCAGGTCTGATGGAGTGCTCAGAGGTTCCGAATTGAAAGGCTTCCCAAGTGGGTGATTCAGTAGCTATGGCTTTTTCCATATCAGACTGGTGTGACATCACACCAGACTGACACAAACAATGTAGGATCTGATTTCTGGCTGTTGTGAAACCCTACTAGTTATTATATAACAAAACAAGCAAGAAGAAAGAATAAGTGAGGACCGTTATGGCATTATAAATGAAAGTGGCACAGTACAATTAGAAATCAAATTATAAGTAATGCTGTATAAGGTACAGAAATAGAAACCATTTCAGAATAGGATCAGCCATAGCTCTAGGGGGAAAATGCTAAGTTCTCCCTGGCACATATAACGAACCCTTGGCATAAAGGACTAAGCCTGCTCTCAAAACTAATGCAGTCTGCTCAATGGGGAGGCTTTTGAAATTCACTGCATACAGTATTAGATTTAGGATTGCCCAAAACAAGAAAACTACATGGTGCAAGTGTGTGATGACCAAATCATTTAAGCTAGCTTGTAAAGATGGTTTTGGCTGTATGAAGTTAGTGAAACAGATTACTTAGACATTATTTACATCTTAAAAAAGAGAGTTTAAGGATTAAACATTCCCAGAATCCCAGAGAGTGAGACAATACACTTCACATTAAACTGTCAAATCAATGAGAAGCAATAACATTTCTCAATAAGTGTTAGTGTATCTGGCATAACGCCCTACAAAAATGGTTGCCAAAGAGTTGCTACTCAGTTATGAACTGCATTGTGACAGAACTGCAGGTGCATTCCATTTGTTCAAGTTCAAGTTTATTGCAAGAAAACTCCATTGAGCAAGCTCATTCATAAGGAGGTCCTGTGACATAAACACTTAAAGTACAAACATAGATAGGTAATAACAATATATACATGAAATGCACATTACATGATACAGGCTGGATATACATACAAGGGTACCACATAGGGTGACCGCAGGTGGTACACATTAATATGAGACAGGGAAACGACTTACAGGTTGCATACTGATAAATGAAACATGATGACTGGTGTGTGCAATACATATATTTTGGCAGCTAGAACAAACAACAGGCTACAACTGATATGGGGGGGAGGAGTAATTTGATAGAGTAGCAGTGGAGCGTAAGCATAGATAAAGCCAGGAGTAGAAGGGGAATGGAAAGCAGTTAATATGACAAAGCAATTATACCTTACCAGTGGATAAATGTGGCACACATGGGGAAGGAAGAGACTTAATGACAGTTACAGGTGTCTTTTATTTTGGCTGAACTTAGTGATTTGTAGAAGTTTATTGAAACTGTGCTAGTTAGTTTCAGTATGGTTTGTAATTGGTTCCAAATGGAGGAAGGGCATATGCAATAGCACGTTTACAAAGGAGGTCCGTCCTTGGTATGTCAAGCATAATAAAGTCAGATTTTCTTAACGAGTATGCACTATGTGAGATACTAATAAGGGAAGAGAGATAGCTTGGCAATTTCTGCAGGAGCAGTTTAAGAGTCCATAGCCCAGCATGGAGCAAGGCGTCTAGTAGTAAGGGATGTCCAACCAACAGCTGCATATAAGTCACAGTGGTGCGAGCGGTAAGGAGTTGGTAATGAACCGTAACATACGGTGATAAAGGATGTCCAGTTTACTTAGATTTGCAAGAGTGGTGGAGGAATAGATTACATCGCCATGGTCAGTGGGGGAGAAAAGTGGCCTGTAGAAGCTTGTTTCGAGTTTCAAGGGGGAAAAGGGGCCTATTTCTATAGAAGAAACCTAACCTTGCTTTTAACCTTCTAGAGACATCTTCAACGTGGTCATTGAAAGATAATTTATTGTCGATCCAGATACCCAGCTATTTAAATTTGGCTACAACTTCCAGAGGCTCGTTTAGCGTGGTGACAATGAAGTCTTGGGCAAGGGTATTGGGGGGGCCTGTGACAGCACTGCGAGAGAATATCATCACTTTAGTCTTCTTAGCATTGAGCAGAAGCTTTGCCTTTATTAGATTATGCTCAAGTTGTGCGAAGTCCACTTGAAGCACTCTCTTGACTTCAGATAACGATGAACCAGAAGTATACAACACAGTATCATCTGCAAAAAAGTGCAGATTGGACATAGATATGTTAGCATCTAAGTCATTAATGTACAAAGAAAACAAGATAGGGCCTAAGATGGATCCTTGGGGGACTCTTCTTGCAACTGGTAAGGCAGCAGAAAAAAAAGCCTTCCGCCTTTACTTTTTGGAATCTTCCAGTTAGGTAGCTAGAGAACCACTGGGTGGTATGGTATGTGGCACCCAACTTTGCAAGGCAATTGACTAATAGTTTGTGATCAACAGTATCAAAAGCTTTGCTGAGGTCCAAAAGACTGTGCCAAATTACCTTCTTAGCATCTTAGCAGAGATCCAATCATTGGTTACTTTTGCTAGTGCAGTGATTGTGCTATGATTAGCCGGAAGCGGATTGAGCTGGGTTAATGAGAGAGAAGGTTTCCAAGTGAGATTTTAACTGAATATGGATCAGTTTTTCGAGAACTTTAGAAAGGATAGGCAATATGGAGATAGGCCTATAGTTGTTTACATCGTATGGGTCACCAGATTTAAATAGAGGGAAGATATGTGCTGATTTCCAGCAGAACGGCACAGTAGCAGATGTAATGGAAAGACTAAAGATGTGGAGAATTGGGACAGTGAGATGGGCATAGCCTGACCTTAGGAAAAAGGGTTCCAAGCCATCGTCCCCTGCACTTTTTTTGGTGTCTAAGTTAAGAAGAGAATCTTCTACTTCTTTATAAGTTATCTCGTGCAGTTGGAAGGGGCTGGGTGCAGGACTAGATGTAGGGGGAGGGGTATGCTGGCTCACCGCAGCACCAGCATAAGGTGACGAGTCAAAAGCTAATCCAGCTGTGGCAAAGTGGGAGTTAAGGTCCTCCAGGATTAGGGACTTGTTTTCCATAATCTTGCCACTTGCAACTATCTTTGTTGGGACAGAGGGGGCCATGGGCCGTCCTTCTATAGCTTTGATAGTCTTCCATATTTTATGAGGGTTACCTTTAGCTTGTTCGAGAGAAGAAATATAATAGTTAGCTTTAGCAGAGCGAAGTTTTTTCACACAGTTATTCCTGGCTGTTCTAAAGGCCTGCCAATCCGAAGATTCTTTGGAATGTCTAGCTTTAGCCCAGAGCTTATCTCGAGCTATAAGGGCTGCCTTGAGATCCGAGGTGAACCAGGGGTTGGAATTGTTCCGTACCCTTACTTTGATGAAAGGGGCATGCTTATTTATTATTGTAGTGAGTTTGTCATTATGGATGTAAGCTGCCTTGTTGACATCTTTGGCTAGGTAGAGATCTTGCCATCTGATCATGCTCGGGTCAGATAGGAAGTTTACTGCACTGAATTTGCAAAAGGATCTTTTTGTTATAAAGATTGGTTGTGGACGGACCTTAATTTGAGTTTGAATTTGTGTTGCAAAAACTTTATAAACTTTATAAAAGTTGTTTTTGAGCAGCTTAAGGGCCCTATATTCAGAGCTGGGCACAATCGCAGAGCAGCTGTTTGTACTACGCTTGTCATAGTGCACAACTCACAATAAGAATGGCGCTAAGTGACTGAATAGCATGTCATGTTGGTGCAGCACTAAGGGGAACTATGCTGTACTGCCACAGACCAAGACTACATATGGTCCACAGGAGATAGTGCTGCCCAAAATGGGATAGTGCCAGGTCTCCTGTGGGCCATATTCAGCCTACACATGCAAACAAGCTTATTGGGCATGCAATGCTCCATGGGTCCATCTGTATGCTCATTATGGGCTCCTTTGCATGTGGCACAGAGGATCCAAAGAACCACTACAGTGGTAACACAGCCGTGGTAGTCCAGTGGTCCCCTACCCCCGATCACCCTTCCTGCATGTGAAAAGTATAACACTGGTGGTTTAGAGTTCTGCCAGCCCCAATCACCCATCCTTAAATGAACAGTTCCATCTCTGGTGGTTTAGTGGTCCCCCACTCCCAAGCACCCATCCTTCAATAAATAGTGACATCCCTGGTGGTTTAGCAGTCCCCCAACTCTGATCACCCTCCTTTCACTGAATAGTGACAGCCCTTGAGGTTTGACCCATGGTCACCAATCCTTCAATTAATAGTGGCATCCCCACTGGTTTAGTGGTTGTCACATACCCCCGCCAATCACAAATCCTGCAGTTGAAAGATATAACCCAAACCCTACCATCTCACCCACTGAGTACATCTCACCCGCAACCAACCACACCCCAATTGACACTCACTGATGGACCAGTGCAGCAGAGTCGGTGGCATAGCCCTCTGCTCACCTCCTCAGCTTGCCACCATCTGAAAGTGGTGGGAGGTGTTAAAGGCCTACATGAGAGGAGAGAGTAGCTCTTATATGAGCCATCAGAATACGAAACATGCTTAGTTTCTCATTTCCCTAGAAGATGATGTTCAAGAGGCTGAATAAGCCCCCATGGCTTTTCTTACTCCCCTGTTCTATAATGCACTGCAAATGATTAAGATGGAGTACAGCACACTGAGTAATGTGCCAATAGTGCAGAATATTTTGTTAACACAATCTGGTCTATATTTTGATGGGTATAGTGGTGAGGCTCATGGCTGCGTTGCTGTGGACTAGGGCCAGTGAGAAAATTATTCTTGCCAATCCAAACCCCTCATGGAAAGGAAAATGTTTGTGTACATACTATAAGCTGCTGTACATGGCTGAACACACAGCTACTCCCACTCACCTGCAGCAACTTTTGAGGAAGCCCTATTGTCCCTGGTTCCTCTATCATATGGGGATAACTTGGATGCACTCCTCACATGTGTGGAAGTGGTGAATTCTATTAAGAGCTTAAACAGTGGCAATGGTAGGGGTCTTTAGGCCCAATTCAAAAATGTGTCAGGAATTCTGCTAGCCCTGGGAGCACGGAACATATGGTATAAGGGGCTTGCAGCAGTCCCTGGCTGTCAATCGGGAATCTTGATCCCATGCGCCAATTGCAGAAAGTTAGACTAACTTTTTGCTGGTCTAACTTGAGGAAAACTTGGGATCCTTTATATGGGGCTTGCACCAAATATTTGGCACAAGCTTCCATAAAGTGGAAAAAGTGTCACAAATGCACCTGATCTTCTTGAATTGGATGCAAGGTGCGGCAATGGGTTTGGTGCAGAAACAGGTTTGATGCCAGGCGTCAACCTTCATGAATTGGGTCCCTTGCCTTGATTCCCTTGTCCATGGAGTTGTATTCACTGTTCTATGCACAATTGAAAGTGTTCCTAATTTACACAATTCAACAAAGTTTGGAGAATGGCATTTTTTCAGCCCTTTCTTTTCTATGTGGTCAGCTACTAACCCTATCTTCCCTAAATCTAGCTAAGACCCTAAGCTCTGTTCCTCATGTAGGCTTACAGTATTTCATTGCTGACAGCTGATCATAAAATCATTGTTAAACCTGCTGCCACTTACCTTGAGCTGGCCCTCCAGCACCTCATTCATTCTGACAAATAAAGGTTTGTTAAATAGGCGACATGACAGTAACATTCATTGCATGCTGAATGTGGTGTGGCAAAAGGTAGGAAACATCATTCAACTTGCAGTTTGGATTCAGATGCAGAAACAGCTTTTGACTATGTGGCATGGGACATTATGTTCAATTCCTTTCAGCAGTTTTGTTTTGGCCCCAAAATTAGAGGATTTATGCAGATGTTATATCACTGTCCGTTAGCTCAAACTCTCACAAATGTTTTTTATCTACCCTGTTTAGGCATATCACAGAAACATGTTAAAGGTACCCTTTGACTCCTCTTTTATTTGTCTTATCCCTAAAGCCATTGGCATCAGAGATCTGCCACAGTCCAAAAACTAAGGGGCTCTATATGGGACATCAGCATCAAAAGATCTCCCTGTTTGCTGATAACCTTCTCATTTATCTTAGAGTCCCTCGGATAGAGCTCCCAGTGTTGACTGACTTGTTAGCTAGCTATGGCAGAATTAGCAGTCACAAGATTAACTGGCCTAAAAGCACACTTCTTGTCCCAAAAGTGGACTTTCCTTCTTTACCTTTTCCTCCCATGCTGCTTTTGAAAAAGTTTGAGTATGTCATGTGTCTGGGTATCTATAGTCCAAAAACACTGTCCAAGTTGTTTGAACAAAATTACACTTCCTTGCTTCATACTGCAAGACAGGAATGTGAGAGGTGGGCTAACCATCTTCTTTCATTGATTGGGTAGGTAAATGATAGCACTGTGTGGAATGTTCAAATTCTGATGGAACAGAATTCTGTAGAATTTCAGAAAATATTGTGGAATTCTATTGGTGGTGAAATTCCAACACTCTGCATGCAAAATGTTTTTCATGGATTAATAATCCACAGTATACATAAACTGTGGATTCTTTTACTACAATCTTCAAAAAATTATTCTGCGATTTACAGAGACATGCTTATCTACTTGGTATCTACCACTGGGTGTCTAGTCCGTGGCTATAACCTGCACTTTGCCCAGCAGGTCTAGCCTGTGTCATCTGACATACCATGACTGGTGCTCTATTACTCTGAAGTGACCAATCCTGATTGTTAATCTACCTGATGCTCTTTGTACCTTGATCTGACTGATCCTGCTGCTTTGTACCTTGGTATTCTTCTGGATCACTGGGAGACTCCTGTTGCCTATTCCTGTACTTGGCCGCTTGCACCTCATGTAGTTATCTATGTACCTCACTGATGACTCTATCAATGTGCTCGATCTAATTGTAATCTATGTACCTTATTCATATGTTACATAAGTGCCTTAATCTATGTACCTTATTCTTATGTTATATTATGTGCCTGAACCTAATGTATGTTAACCCAGTATATGCCTGATGTTCATGTTTTGTACCATTACAACCCTCCTCGGTCGTGCCTGAAAAAAGGCACTTGGCCGTCTAGTGTGCTCACCCGGTAAACAAAAGCAAATAAATAAGCAAATGCTTTCCAGAATTCTGTTGTACTTAAAAAGAAATTTTGGAAAGCATTTTGGAAGCAGAATTGCCATTACACGTGAATTTCACTGACAAAATTTCACATTCTGCACAGCCATAGTAAACATTTATTTTTCAAAATATTTTATTTTTCCATAATATAGACATATGTACACTTCTTAAAAAGATCACTATACAGTATCTCTTCACTTCATGTCTTGTATTAAATCATATAAACATTTCATAACTAACCATTATTACTTCTTATTAACTCCTCTTTCCCCCTCTGCTCCCTCCCATACTGCTCTACTTTAGTCTAATCATAAAGTAAACAAAGGTGGTAAAATGGCCTGTATTTCCTTCCATGTTGGTTTCGATTTATCAAAATGTTAATCTCTCTCATCCCATAAACTTTCATATTGTGCTGCTTCCTTTGCTAAAAAACGCAATTTTATGCATTCATAAATCCCTATAGAAGGGAAGTTCCAGCTCTCCAGTATTAGTCTTTTGGTATTCATTGTCCAACTATATAATATTGTTTTACATTTTTCTGCAATCTCTAGCTGTGAAGTGTCATTTAAGACCATTAAATTAAAAGTCAGAGGGTTTTCCATATTTAATATTTTTGATATTTGATTTCTTAGACTCTACCCACCAGTGCTGGAAATTCTGGCATTCCCAGATTTTTTTTCTGTATGGTTTTGTTTTTTGCATATATATAATCTTTAATTTAACTCTTAGATTTCTCTATTGCTTTTCTATATATTTTAGTTTGCCCTCTTTATTGCACTTGGCATTGGTTTTACTCCTGGGGTCGCTTTATTAGTAACCATTATTGTATACATTTTTTGGAGCAACTTATCTTTTTTTAAGCTTGTTTACAGGTATGACCTGGAGCACAAGGAAGTTAAGTGACATGCTGAGAGTCACACAGTATGCAAGTGGGGGCTAGGAGATTCAAACCCAGGTCTCCAGGTTTGGAGCTCAGAGCCATAAACCGCTGTGCTATAATGCCTCCTTCTGCCTTTTCCTTTATTAATGATATTAAGATGTTCTTGGCTTATTTGCTCCAAATCAGAATATTTTCCTTGTGATATCTGATTTTAAGTGTCTTAAATGTTTCTTTTATTTTATAATAGAACATAAAGAATGACTTTAGAGTCTCAGAAAAAAAAACTTATAAAAGTCTCGAATGAGGTAAAAGTCCCATTCTCTATTAAATCTTCCCATTTCTGAACAAGTATTTGCTTCTCTAAGATAACTTTCTTGATATGTAGATAGATAGATAGATAGATAGATAGATAGATTCCAGGATTACCCCATATGTTTAAATAAAGCCAGGGAAATAAGTTATCTCCTTTTGTATTTTTAATGGCCTGTATCAATTCCTTTTTAATTACCCATACAGATGTGGGATTTTTAAGTCACTATTTAAATCATGAAACCAATTATCATCTGTTATGTTAATAGTTTTCCAAAATATGGTCTCCCTTAAATTCTCTGTGTTTGGGAGGAAGACCAATTCCCATATAACCTTTACTACTGTAGAGTACAAAATGTTCACTGACACTTTATTTTCACTATATTCACTATAGGCTTCTGTAAGCCAAAATAAAAAGTCAGTGAAAATTCAGAGACAGCACTAATATCCAATTATAGGGAGTTGACTACTCAAAACTACACTATACACTGTAGTCTACTCAAACTACACTATACACTGTACAACTATTTGCCATCTCTTCCCCTTCCCTTTCAGAATCTTGTTTTTGGCATTCAGTGGTCGGTACTCATGTTGCAAGTTAGGAATATAGTAAATGGAGAAAGGTAGTATGTGATGTTAACACTCCTTTATTAATTCAATTTTAAATGAAGAAACCAATAAAAAACAAAAATAAATTCAATATCGAGCTGTCTGATCCATTAATGCTCCTCAGAATACCCAGCTTTGTATTCTACTTCCGCATTCCCAACCACGTGGTCCTTCTTTTCGGCGTCTGATGTCAAAGTGTTTCCCAAAGCTCGAGACACCCCCGATGCTCCTGCTCCTGCTGCACACCATTCAGCCTGTAACAAGGAGGACTGAATCACTAAAATGGACTAAAGCAGATATTACACAAATTTGTACTGTATGCATGAATTGTTAAACTTACCCACAATAAACAGTTACTGTGTGCGTCTTGAATGCCAGCTTCAGCAAGCCACGAATGCATTGGTGCATGAGGCAGGGATAAAGATTGGAACAATGTTAGCTTGATCTAGCAGGGTCAGGACAGAGGTTGTTGTGTGTGCCCTCAACAAGTCCGTCACTAGCAGGGCTTTTTGTTTAGATGGTAGATCCAGCTTTGTTTTGACGTTTGAAAAGTAGGGATTATAACATTATTGATGTACACCATCATTGCATGCTCATTTGTCCAGTGATTTGTGGAATGCGGGATTAACCAACTGGCAGGAAATTTGTGTGTAGGATGGCAAGCTCCTGTTTTTCCCTTATAAATGACCTGTGGTGGCAGAACATCTCCAGAAGGTGTACAGCCCAATAGCATGGAGACCTGATGCTTTTCTCCAAGTCCAGCTACCGAGACTTGCCGAGAACCAGTGGCAGCCATGGTCCACAGACACTGGTAACATGCTGACATCAGTTTCATCTATATTCATTACAATCTCTGGTGGGATAAGCTCCTGGGATACAAAATTTGCAATCCTATTTAAGAATGCAGCTTTCAAGGTAACAAAATTGGTGAGGGTTTTACAAGTGGTCTTGGTACCTTTTCATTTACTGTATCCCATATGATTTAAAAATAATAATAATAAAATGTATTTAATTGAGCACCTTTCAAAATTTCAAGGTGCTGTACAGCAAGAACAAACATAAAACATATTCAATACATTCAATAAAATCAAATATGAGCATATGAGCAAAATGTCCATGCCCACTTCCTGGTAAGCTCTGTTGTACCTTCATTTTCTTTTAGAAGGTGTAGGGCACTAGTTTTTATAGTTCCCTGGGCAATTTCTAAAACAACGGGTGCATTTCCAACTGCTTCCTCAATGCACAGCTTTTCAACAATTTTTTTAAGCTACTCCATGATGTCTGACAAGAGCAGCAAAGGTCTACCTCTGTGTTTACAAAGGAGCTCAGCAGTAAGGTGTGCAGGGTTCAGGGTACTTTTAAGTCATTCAAGGTAGTCCTCCTTGAATTTCCTGATGGTGCTCTCATTAATTTTTTTTTTCGGTTTTAATTCATAGAAATGAACTGCAGCCATAACACCATTGTCAGCTGCATACCTGCAAAATTCAAAGTGAATCTCAGGAGTGTAATGCTGATAGCTCTCTGGATGTCACTTCTTGGCAGGAGGTGGGGCACAATCAAGTTCCTGGGCTACTGCAGAAGCCACCAGAACAGTGACACCCGAAATATGTGCTAGACACTCTGTATCTATGTCAGACACATCAGGCAGGTACACCCACTTTCCTGTGTTCTCTTGTTTAGGCTTTAACCATAACAGCAATGACATGTTGAGTCGGTAGTGCTCAGTAGCATTGAGTTGCACTCAGTAGCTCAGGCTTTATAATTAACAGTGATACTGTACTTGATTGTTTTACATGAGTAATCAGAGTGCCATAGCATGTTTGCTAATTCAAAGTGCCATGAATATGTTTTTGGAAATCGGATTGCAAATTCATTGTCCTCTACAATATTTTATTGGGTCTGGACAACTGTACCCCCTCCCTTTTTCCTAGAATAAATTAGTTAATTGGTGCCAAGCTATTCTTGCTTTTCCTCCTCTCAACAAAAGTTTCAGAAAGACTCTCTGAATAGCATTAAACTATGATATAAGGGGGAATCCAATTACATTCTAAATAACATAGATGAGGTGAGGCACGGCCATCATTTTTATGGTCTCAATATGACTCCATAAGGAGAGTGACAGTTTCTCCCAAATCTTTAATAAGAATTTAATTCTGTCTCTGGCATTGTTGTAATTAATTTTAACCATATCTAATTGATTTTCAGTCACTATTATCCCAAAATATTTACAACTCTCACTAACAGTAAAAACTTTAATATTTTTTGTGTCCATATTGTAATTTTTACTGTATATTTCTATAATAATAGACTTCTGTTTATTTAAGCTATTTCACCCAATAATTCTAAAAGAGCTAAGGGTAGAATTAGTGACACCACTGACCTCCCTTTTTAACAAATCATGGGAGGATGGTATAGTACCGGAGGACTGGAGGAGGTCAGATGTGATTCCCCTTCACAAAAGTGGGAGCAAGACAGAGGCAGGAAGCTACAGACCTGTTAGTTTTACCTCAGTGATAGGGAAAATAATGGAATCACTTTTAAAGGAAAGAATTGTTGCATTCCTAGAGGCCAGTGGGGCATAGGACTCAAGGCAGCATGGATTCACAGTGGGAAGGTCATGTCAGATGACTCTAACAGATTTCTTTGACTGGGTGACCAGTGTGGTAGACCAGGGAAGGGCATTGGACATGGCCTACCTAGACTTTAGCAAGGCATTTGACATAGTCCCACACAGAAGATTAATATACAAGTTATCCAGCCTTGGAGTGGGTCCCAAGGTGGTAACCTTGGTTAAAAATTGGCTGGACAACAGGATACAGAGAGTGATAGTAAACAGATTTTACTCTAAAAAAAGGAGGGTTACTAGTGGGGTACCACAGGGTTCAATACTGGGACCAGTCCTCTTTAATGTCTTTATAAGCGACATTGCAGAGGGACTGGAAGGAAAAGTATGTCTCTTTGCAGATGACACAAAGATCTGCAACAGGGTTGATACAGAAGGTGGGGTGGAGAGGATGCAAAGGGACTTGGCAAAGTTGGAGGAATGGTCAAATACATGGCAGCTTAGATCAATGCAAAGAAGTGCAAAGTAATGCACTTGGGAAACAAAAATCAAGGGGAAGAGTACGCAGTGGGGGGTGAGATAATAATAACTACAGAAATGTAAAGGGACCTGGGGGTAGTCATATCAGATGACCTTAAGGTGGGCAAGTAATGTGAGAAGGCAGTAAAAAAGCTTGTGGGATACTGGGATGCATAGGGAGAGGCATCACCAGTAGAAAGCGAGAAGTTGTTATCACTTTGTACAGACAGTTGGTGAGACCCCATCTGGAGTTCTGCATCCAGTTCTGGAGACCCCATCTCCACAAAGACATAGACAGGATGGAGGCTGTCTAGAGGAGGGCAACTAAAATGGTGCAGGGTCTGCACCAGAAGACATACGAAGAGAGATTAAAGAAGCTTAATATGTATACACTCAAGGATAGGAGAGAGGGAGAGGGGGGGACATGATAGAAATGTTCAATTACATCAAGGGAATCAACAGAGTCCAAGATGGTATCATCTTTCAGAAAAAGAGATGTGCAAGAACAAGGGGGGCACAATTTGAAAATAGAGGGGGGATGGCTCAAAGGTAATGTGAGGAAGTATTGTTTTCACTGAGAGGGTTGTGGATGCATGGAACAGCCTTCCTGAGGAGGTAGTGGACTCAAAAACAGGGGAGGAATTCAAGAATGCATGGGACAGACATAAGGCAATTCTAGTGGAGGGTAGGAGGAAGTAGGCTGTTGGTTAACTAGGGCCTGCAGCCTATGCATTAGGTAGGGAAATGGGCAGACTAGATGGGCCAAGCAGTCCTTATCTGCCATCAAATTCTATGTTTCTATGTTTCTGATAAGATTCCATAACTTTCTATTTCTTCAAGCACTAATGTTAATGTATTACTGTCTTGTAGTATTAACAGACTATCATCTGCAAAAGCATTTAATTTTATTTAAGTATTGTTCATAGTTATTCCCTTTATGCTCTGGTTCCTTGTAAGTGTATTTAATAATGGTTCCAGAGAGACAATAAACAAAACTGTTGACAGGGGACAGCCCTGCCTCACCCCAATCCACATTTTAAATGGATCTCCTACACATGAATTGACCATGAATCTAACAGTAATATTTTTATACAGCAATCTTATTAAATTAATTAGCATTTGTGGTATTCCCCACTTTTCCAAACATGTCATCATAAATGATCTATCCAATAAATCAAATGCTTTAGAGGCATTTATTGTTATTGCATGAAAAGTATTTTTTTTCCCAGCTGTGCATGATGAAATAATACTTGAATCCTTCTGGTTGCTCGAAAAATGGTAAGTCCTTTTATAAAACCAAATTGGTCAGAGTGTATAACATTGGATAGGTTGCTTTTAATTCTATTTACTATTAATTTTGTAAGGATCTTATAATTTATATTCAACAATGCTATTGGTCTATAGTTTTCAACTTTTAAAGGAGTAGTATACCCAGAATTTGCAAAAACATAAGTTGTGCAGAGTGTTTTCATTTGTGTGTGAAGTCCTAGTTTGTCCTTCCATTTGTCTGCTATTAGGAGCTTTTCCTAAATTTATCTGCTAGCTTTATGGCAGTTTTATGACACCGGGATCTCCATCTCAGCTAAGGCAGTAAGAATGGTGGTGGGGGGGATACTGGGATATATATAGTGAGAGGCATCAGCAGTAAAAAACAGGAGGTTGTTATACCTCTGTAGAGACAGTTGGTGAGACCCCATCTGGAGTACTGTGTGCAGTTCAGGAGACCCCATATCCTCAAGGACATAAACAGGATGGAGGCAGTCAAGAGGAGGGCAACAAAAATAGTGCAGGGTCTGCAACAAAAGCCATACAATGATAGACTAAAGGAGCCTAATATGTATACCCTTGAGGAAAGGAGGGACGGGGGGATATGATAGAAACTTTCAAGTACCTCACAGGAATCAACAAAGTCCAAGAGGGTAGCATCTTGAACAAGGGAACACAATTTCAAGATGGGAGGACAGCTCAGGGACAATGTGAGGAAGTATTTTTTCACAGAGAAGGTAGTGGTGCATGGCACAGCCTTCCTGAGGAGGTCATGGGGTCAAAACATTGGGGGAATTCAAGAATGCATGGGACAGACATAAGGCAATTCTGGTGGGTGGTAGGAAGAAGTAGGCTGTTGGTTAACTAGGATCTGCAGCTTATCCAATAAGTAGGGAAATGGGCACACTAGGTGGGTCATGCGGTCCTTATCTGCCATCAAAGTCTATGTTTCTATGTTAAGTTTATTGCTTTCTTTGTTACTACAGTGCATCTTGTCTCATGTGACAGTGATGTAGCCAGGACCATAAATTCAGTAGCAAACACTGCTTTACAATTAGTTCACAATAGTAAAGATGGCTATATTTTAAAAACTATGCAGAGTTCAGTTTAGTGACTGTCCTTATTGTAAAGGCCTTTCTGTTGTGATCAATTGTGATGTCGGTTGTGTATGTGTAACTAGAATGGTTTTCAACATATTTACATTTGTCTGGCATGTCTCCTAGAGTGTTCACTCAGAGAGAAAAAAGTGCATCTGCACACATGCCAAACAAATCTAAATATCTTGAAAACTATACAAGCTACACAAAAACAACAAGCAGTAAAGTTGTTCAGGACAAAAATAATTTTACAATGAGGGTAGTCACTAAGCTGAACTCCTTACAGTTTTTAAAATATTTACCATCCGAAGCGGGAAATTTGGCAAAAAAACATGGACATTTGGTTAATGAGATGGCTATATTTTAAAAACTATACAGAATTCAGCTCAGTAACTGACCTCATTTTAAAGGTATTTTTGTTGTAAACAATTATGACACAGGTTGTGTTTGTGTAACTCGAATGATTTTCAAGATATATACTTTTCGTTTGGCATGTCTCCTAGAGTGTTCACTCAGAAAGAAAAGAGTGCATCTGCACACATGCCAAATAAATCAAAATATCTTGAAAACTATACAAGTTACACAAAAATAACAAGCAGCAAAGTTGTTCAGGACAAAATAATTTTAAAATGAGAGTAGTCACTAAGCTGAACTCCTTAAAGTTTTTAAAATATTTGCCATCCAAAGTGGGAAAGTTGGTAAAAAAACCATGGAAAGTTGGTTAATTCAATGGCTATATTTGAAAAACTATATTACACTCACTGTAAAGTTATTTTTGTCCTGAACAGCTTTGCTGCTGGTCATTTTTGTGTAGCTTGTAAAGTTTCCAAGATATTTAGGTTTGTTTGGCTTGTCTGTTGATGCACTTGCAAACAGCAGAAGCTTTTTTTCTCTTTGAATGAACACTCACATGCCAAACAAATGTAAATATCTTGAAAACCATACAAGTTACACATACACAACCAGTGTCACAGTTGTGCACAACAAAAAAGATCATTACAATGAGGTCAGTCACCAGACTGAACTCTGTATAGTTTTTAAAATATAGCCATCTCTACTGTTGTGAACTAAATGTAAGGCAGTGTTTACTGCTACATGGTCCTGGCTACATCACTGTCACATGAGAGAAGCGTTGTAGGAACAAGGATAGCAATAAACTTAGCTGAGATGGAGATCCCCAGAGGTCGTAAAACTACCATAAAGCTAGCAGGCTAATTAAGGAAAAATTCATAATAGTAGACAGAGGGAAGGACACACTAGGACTTCACACACAACTCAAAACACTCTACACAACATATGTTTTTGTAAATTCAGGGTTACTACTCCTTTAACAGATTCTTACCTTCTTTAAATATAAGGATGATCTTAGCCTCTTCCATTGATGGTGGAATTGTCTTCCCATCATCCACTAATTCTAGAAACATTTGATGAAGCCAAGGCAACAAATCTTCCATAAATGTCATATAGAATGTGTTAGTTAGTCCATCTAGGCTGGGCTTTTATTCTTAGGCATAGATTTAATTACTGTACTTATTTCTGATTGAGTGAAGTTATCAGAACTACATTCTAAATTTAGTAATGTTATATTGTTCAACTATTCTATGATTTTTTCTGTTGATGGCTCCAGATTCCTTTGATTTATGTCTTTATATGTTTCTATTACGGATACACCCATTCCATATCTGTAGTGTATATATTACCTAATGCATCTTCTAAGCATGTGATTATTTTCTGTTCCTCTTGTTTTTTTATGAAGAAATGCAAACATTTTCCCTGATTTATCTCCCTGTAAATATTTTGCTTTTTTTAGTTTTTTTATATTATTGGCCACCTCTTTATTTATAACATCTGTTTTTGTAATTTAAGAGTATACCATTCTTCTGCATATTTTTTATAACCTCTTGCAACTAAGTTCTCAAGTTCTTTTACTCTTTTATTCACTTTTTCTGTGTTTTGGTTTCTATTTAAATGAATTGTATGAAATTATGGTCCCCTTCAAAACTGCTTTAAAAGCATCTGATAATAAGCCAATAGATTTGGAACCATCAACATTGTAATACCAGTATTCTTTGATAGGTTTTTTTTATAATTTTTTTAAATTCTGGATCTTGTAGCAATTCACTGTTAAACCTCCACTGTTTAGTATATGTTCTGTTTGGGTCATCCATTCTTATATCTATCTGAATTAGTGCATGATCAAAGAACACTCTTGGATTAATTGTGGGGTTTTGTGTGTTAGTCATTCATGACTTAGAAACAAAAATGTAGTCAATTCTTGAGAAGCCACTATTTTTTTATCATGATGTGTGTGTACTCACAGACATTCGGGTAACAAGCTCTCCAAGTATCCACTAAATCATGAATTTGCACAAAATTATTTATAAATTTAGCACATTTATTTGATGAGCTCATTTTTAATGTTTTGTCCAAGGCAGGGTTTAACAGAATATTGCAATCTCCTATCAAAATTATATTCTGTGTCTGAATTGTGAGCCCATTAGTTATGTCTGCTAAAAACTCCTCATACCCAGTGAATGTTGCATATATTAACCATATTGTAAGACTAGTATTCATAACTTTAATTTTAACCAGAAGGAGTCTCCCTTCTCCATCAGTAAAAGTATTCAAAACTGTATAACCCTCTTTTTTCCTTAGCAAAATTGCCACACCAGCACTTTTTCTTGTCCCTTCTGAAAAAAATACTTGAAATCCATTTCTGTTTCAGTTTCATTATTTCTTTTTGATCTAATTGTGTTTCTTGTAGTGCTATATATTGAACTTAAATGTTATTGATATAATTTAATAACCTCTTTCTCTTTATGGGAGAGTGTATATCATTTACATTAATGGAAGCACATTTCAAAACTTCTTTTCCCAACATAATGGTTAAAAGGCCAACACCACATACATAATAGTGACACATTTTCTAAGAAAATGAAAATCTTACCACCCCATCCCACTCTTGCACCCTCCATCCCCACTTCCCTTCACCAAATTCCATATAATCTTCCTTTAAATCCAAACCCTGAAATCCGTTTGGATTTCTGTCATATCACATTAAATATGCTCGAGTCCCCCCACCATCCCTCATTCTGGGTTTTACTTAAATAAACAGTTTCTATTTCATAAACATGTGTTACTTATTGTGACTACATTTCTGAAATTTTTCAAACAAATTTTTCAATTTATTTTTCTTTTCATTTTCTGCATCTTCAACCATTTCATACACCAAATGAATGCCTTCTATCATACTTTCATCTTCACCAGATAAATCATTGTAGCTTTGAATACTTTTGACCATAACTTATTTCTTAAAAAGCTGATTTTTTTCTTTCCTGGACAATTTCAGTTGGAAGGTCATTAAAGACAGAAATGTTTGCTTCCATCAGAAAAATCAATTTTTTTGTACACTTGTGTCATTAATGCTTCTTCATCTTCGGATTTCGTAATTTCAACAATAATGGGTCTGGGAGGGCCTTGTGTTGATTGAAAAGTGTTAGGTCTAAATGATCTCTGAGCTCTATCGGTTTCCATCTGAATGTTTGTAGTATCTGTGTCCATGTATGCAGAAATGCAGCCGAGAAAAGCAGCTCACCCTCATACACCTGTGGCTAATCTCCCCTCCACCCACTCCTTACTGAGCTCAAATCTCCATCAAGATGGTTAAATGCACTGTTGGCTCAGCTAAGCTGGAACTCTGGAAGGTCTCACATTGAAGAGAAAGCAGGGGGCTGTGCTGCACTGGGATTTAATAATAGGCACCTAAACATAAATAAAGACAAATATAAATCCTGAACATGGGGCAAAAGCTGATCAACTGGGTTACATAGAAACATAGATTTTGATGGCAGATAAAGACCGCTTGGCTCACCCAGTCTGCCCATTTCCCTACCTAATGGATAAGCTGCAGATCCTAGTTAACCAGCAGCCTACTTCTTCCTACCCACACCCCCTAGAATTACCTTATGACTGTCCCATGCATGCTTGAATTCCACCACTGTTTTTGACTACACAACCTCCTGCGGAAGGCTGTTCCATGCATCCACAACCCTCTCTGTGAAAAAATACTTCCTTAAATTACCTCTGAGCCCCCCCCCTTCTATCTTCAAATTGTGCACCCTTGTTCTTGCACACCTCTTTTTTTGAAAGATGCTACCCTCTTGGACTTTGTTGATTCCCTTGAGGTGCTTGAAAGTTTCTATCATGTCCCCCCTCTTCCTCCTTTCCTCGAGGCTATACATATTCAGCTCCGTAAGTCTCTCTTCATATGTCTTCCGTTGCAGACCCTGCACCATTTTAGTTGCCCTCCTCTGGACAGCCTCCATCCTGTCTATGTCTTTGTGGAGTTGGGTCTCTAGAACTGCATGCAGTACTCAGATGGGGTCTCACCAACTGTCTGTACAGAGGATAATAACTTCCTGTTTTCTGGTGATGCCTCTCCTGCCATCCCAGTATCCCCAACCCTCCTTGCTGCCCTTTCACATTGCTTGCCCACCTTTAGGTCATCTGAAATGACTACCCCAGGTCCCTTTCCATTTTGTTGTTGTTAGTATCTCACCCTCATTGTGTACTCTTCCCTGTGTTTTTGTTTCCCAGGTGCATTACCTTGCACTTCTTAGCATTGAATCTAAGCTGCCATACATTTGACCATTCCTCCAACCTTGCCAAGTCCCTTCCCATCCTTTCCACCCCACCTTGTGCATCAACTCTGTTGCAGATCTTTGTGTCATCTGCAAAGAGACATACTTTTCCTTCCAGTCCCTCTGCAATGTCACTTATAAAGACATTGAAGAGGACTGGTCCTAATACTAAACACTGCAGTACCCCACTAGTAATCCCCCTTTCTTCAGAGTGGACTCCATTTACTATTACTCTCTGTGTCCTATTCTCCAGCCAATTCTTTACCCAGGCTGTCATCTTGGGACCCACTCTTGGCTGGCTAACTTGTATATTAATCTTTTGTGTGGGACTGTGTCAAATGCCTTGCTAAAGTCTAAGTAGGCCATGTCCACAGCCCTTCCCTGATCTACTACTTTGGTCACCCAGTCAAAGAAATCTATCAGATTTGTCTGGCATGACCTTCCCACTGTGAAGCCATGCTGCCTTGGGTCCTGAGACCCTCTGGCCTCTAGATACTCAACAATTCTTTCCTTCAGAAGTAATTCCATCATTTTCCCTATCACTGAGGTTAAACTAACAGGTCTGTAGTTTCCTGCTTCTGCCTTGCTCCCACTTTTGTGAAGGAGAATCACATCTGCCCTTCTCCAGTCCTCGGGTACCACCCCATCCTCCCATGATTTGTTGAAGAGGGTAGTCAGTGGTGTCACTAGTTCTACCCTAAGTTATTTTAGAATTCTGGGATGAATCCCATCAGGCCCCATTGATTTGTCCACCTTCAGTTTTAAGAGTTCATTCAGAACCCTTTCTTCTGTAAATGGGCTGGTATCAACTTCTGTATCCAAAGTGTTTCTACTGTTTGTTTTAGGTACCTCCCCCACTTCCTTTGTAAATACTGAGCAAAAATATTTGTTTAGTATCTCTGCCTTTTCACAGTCACCCTCTGCCCACCCTACCTCCTCTTTATTAAGCCTCACTAACCCTCTCTTGGTCTTCCTTCACTCCCTGATGTACCTATAAAAGGTTTTATCCCCCTTCTTAACTGAGTTGGCTATCTTTTTCTTGGTTTGGGCCTTTGCTGTTCTGACTGCCTTCCCAGATTCCTTTTGCTTTAACTGATACAGTTCTCTGTCCTGCTCCTTCTGTGATTCCTTGTACTTCCCGAATGCTTTCTTTTTCTCTTGAACCTTCACTGCCACTTCCTTTGAGAACCATAGTGGTGTCTTACATTGTTTTGTTTTGTTTATTTGCTTCACACAAAGGCTTGTTACCTCTGTGATGGCAGTTTTTATTATTCCCCATTGTTCTTCCACCCCTCCTTCCTGCCCCTTTGCTAATGCATTCCTTAGGCACTCACCCATTTTGGCAAAGTCAGCCCTCCTAAAGTCCAGTACTTTTGCCTTTGTATGGCTTGACTCTATTGCTGTGTTTATTGTGAACCATACTGTTCGATGGTCACTAGTTCCCAGCTGGCTACTCACTTCTACATCTGTGATCCTCCCTTCATCTCCATTTGAGAGAACCAGGTTTAAGATTGCTCCCTCTCGAGTGGGTTCCAATACTAGTTGTCTAAGGCATGCCCCCGTAGGCCATCTAGAATAACTCCACTCTTTGAAGTGGCTGCTGCAACTGCACTCCAGTTAACATCTGGCATATTCAGATCACCCATCAGCATTATCTCCCCTTTTTCTGCCATTCTAAGTATTCTTTCTATCATTTCCTTGTCCATTTCCTTCCCCTGAGAAGGGGGTCTGTATACAACCCCTGTGCAGATTGTGGTGTCATTGCCGGTCTCCAAATTTACCCACAGTGCTTCTTCTCCTCCTCCCTGTTTTCCCTTTTGTTCTGTTGCTTTGATTCCTTCCCTTATGTAAGGAGCTACTCCTCCTCCTCTTTTACCCTCCCTGTCCCTCCTGTAGATAGTGTATCCTGGTATGTTTATGTCCCAGTCATGGTTTTGTGTGTACCACGTTTCTGTGACTGCCACAATATCCAGATGTTCCTCCTCCATCAAGGCCACTAATTCAGGAAGCTTGTTACTCAGACTACGGGCATTGGTACTCATTGCTCTCTATTTTTTGATGGCTTTTGCATCATCCTCCACTGACCTTTCTACCTCAGTCTTTTTCTCATTTAGTACCCTGTTTTGTAGGGAGAGGCTGGGATTTTTCTGCTGCTTATCCGTGCCTCCCCCCTTGACTAGTTTAAAAGCTTGCCAATGAAGCATTTAAACTGATTGCTCAAAAGACTTGTTCCCTTCCTGGACAGATGCAAACCATCCTGCCAGTATAGGCTGATGTCCCACCAGGTGGAACCCCAGTCCCCAATGAAGCCAAACCCCTGTGCTCCACACCATTTTTTCAACCATTCATTAAACTGCAAGTTGCAAAGTACCCTCGCCTCACTCATGCCATTGACAGGCAGCACCTCAGAGAAGGATATTGCATGTGCTACTTGTCTTAGGCCCCTCCCCAATTCTACAAAGTCCTTCTGCACTGCTCTAATCTCATGATTAGTCAAGTCATTTGTCCCTAGGTGGACCATGACATCCAGCTCAGACTCCCGTGCAGCTGTTCTCATGATCCTGAGGATGCGCTTCCTGTCTCTCCAAGCCATGGCACCAGGCAGGCACCTTACTTCAGTTTTCCCTGCTCTCCCCAGTTCTATCCCCATAATAATTGAGTCCCCCACCAGGAGCCACTTCCTTTCCTTGTGGTGTCCTCTGCCTCCTTCCTGTGGGCCTCCCTTGTGACAGTTGTCCTCAGCCTCCTTAGTCTCCTCTGTGGGTGCATCCATAGGGGAGCTATGCTCCCCCAGAATGGTGCATGGATTGTGGTGTGGAACAACTGACTGGGTGTGCCTCTGTTCCACCATCCTCATCCACCCTGAGCCCACTGTCGTCCAACTGCTGTGCTTTCTTCACAACCTCTGAGGTAGTGGTGGTGGCTCTGGTGCTTCCTGGATGGGGAGGTTCCCTTCCTACCATCCAGTGTGGCCTGGGGGAAGGTTCCCTGTCCAGTGTGGCCTGAAGATGGGCAACTTCCTCCCTCAGGGCAAAGAGTTGTCTGCAAATAGGGCAGCCTCTCAACCTCCAGAAAGACTCCTGGAAGACTGCTGCCCCACAGCCATTACATTGCACTACTCCCTACATTTTTTTTATTTTTTTTTGTGTGTGTGTGTGATTGGTTTGTTTTATAGAAATGTATATGTATATATATATATATATATATATATATATATATTATATAATGTGTATGCTTATATTGTCACTGCAGTGTGCTAGAGAGGATATGACAGTGATATGCTATGCACTTGCACTCTTGAGGAAATGATGTCAGAACCCCAGGTATAAAGGAACTATTTCCAGGGTGGTGGGGTGAGGGGTGGAAAGGGGTTGGGCCTAAACTGTGCCCTCACAAAACAATCAGCTAAAAGCTCTGACCTACTGCTGCAATGAGTGCCTTCCTGTCAGCAAGATGCCCTACACAACAATTTGACAGAGAAAATACCCTGCTAATCAAACAGAGAAAAATCCACACATCCAAGTCAGACACAGGTAAACCTCCCCAGTCCCAAAACAGGCCTGGTGGTTCGTGCTCTGAAAGCAGTCAGCCACAAAATAATTCAGCTGTGCTTTAAACTCTTCCTGCACTGAAAATCTTAAGAATTGTAACAAACAAACGTAAACCTAGATCCACCTCCCTCTGTTGCTTGAAAGACTGTCTTTTCCTGTTTCACACTGCAGGTTTGCTATAGCAACTCCTTAACCACAGTAACTTATTTAAAAATAGTTTAACTATCACAAACTCCTATGCACCAGTAAATTATTTAAAATAGTTTCTGTCCCAAAATCCTAGTAGTCAATCCAGCTACCCCAAGGGACAACAAAATGCAGTATTCAAACACTTGTGAAGTTACTTCCAAGATAAGCAGAGTTTGCAAGCTCCTTTTTCAACTCCTCAGCCACTTGTAAATTATTTAAAAATAGTTTAACTGTCAGAAAATCCTAGTAGACAATCTAGCTACCTCCAAGGATCTACCCAAATGCAGTATTTAAATCCTTCTGAAGTTACTAACAAGATAAACAGAGTTTGCAAGCCCCTTCTTGGTTAAACACTAAATAAATATTTGAATAAAAAGCAATTACCAAGGGTAGTTAGTGTCACCTCCCACAGAATTAAGCAAAAGTGCACGTTTGTTGCAGATATCAAGTGCAATATAGAATTTCTCACACAGCTCACAGCTGAATAAAGAAGTAGTGGCCTTCCAGATCAAGAAAATGTGCTTTGGATTAGGAACTGGCTAATGGACAGGAGGTAGAGGGTGGTGACCAATCTGGAGAGAGGGGTGACCAGTGGGGTACCTCAGGGATCAGTCCTTGGGCCAGTCCTGTTCAGTGTCTTCATTAGTGACATTGTGGAAGGGCTGGGGTAAAGGCCTGCCTCTTTACAGATAACACCTAGATCTGCAACAGGGTGGATACTCCAGATGAGGTGGAGACAATGAGAAGGGACCTGGGGAAACTGGAAAAATGATCTTAGGTGTGGCAACTGAGGCTTAACTCAAAGAAGTGTACAGTTGTGCACTTGGGATGAAAAAAACCTGGGGAGAGCTACAGAATGGGGGCTGCACTCCTGACAATCACCAAGGAAGAAAGAGACCTGAGGGTTATTATCTCAGATGACCTGAAAATGTCAAAGCAGAGCACCAAAGTGGCAGAAAGGGTCAGTGGCATGCTGGGGTGCATAGGTAGAGGTATCAGTAGCTGAAGGTGGGAGGTGGCCATGCCTTTGTATAAAACACTAGTCAGGCCCCATTTAGAGTACTGTGTGTAGTTCTAGAGGCCACATCTTTGTAAGGACATTGACAGGGTGGAGGCGGTCCAGAGAAGGGTGACTAAGATGGTACAGGGCTTGCACAACAAAACTTATGAGGAGAAATTAAGGGACCTCAATATGTATTCACTGGAGGAGGGGGGCATGATTGAAACATTCAAGTACCTCAGGGGTATCAACAAGGTGCAGGGGAGACATCTTCCAGTACAGAAGGAGAACAAGAATGAGGGGGCATGATATAAAAAAAAGAGGGTGGCAGGTTGACAGGGAATGTGAGAAAGTTTTTCTTCATGGAGAGGGTGGTAGATATATGGAATAGTCCATAACAAGAGTTGGTGGAAACGAGTATGGTGGAGTAGTTTAAACATGCCTGGCAGACACACAGGGGAACCTTAGAGGTAGAGCAGAGGGAGGGGAAGCTACTGACCAGATAGGGTCAGAGGAGTTAATCAAGCTAAGGGTTTTATGGGCTGATTAGATGGGCCTGGCAGCCCGTATCTGCCAATAGTTTTTGTGTTGAAGGACAGAGAAAGTGAAGTATACAAGTAAAAAGACCACACATAGATAATGCAAGGTGTCTGGGAGGGCATAGGAACTAAATGTATATCCTTATGCAAGAATTTAGATAAATAATACCAGTGTTACCCAGAGGAAGGAGTTTTCTCCCAAGCATTGGAGTGGGTTAGTCTGCTGCTAACTAAATCACTGGTTGTTTCTTTACCTGAATACTGCATTAATAAATTATTTTCATACAAATTTGGGTGAGTGGGCCTGTGTTTACAATATGTTTTTCACTAATTTACTGTTGAACCACTGCAAGTTTGTTAAAGGAATTAACAAAGTGAACTGCAGGGAACTATTTAGCCTGAATATCAAATTCAAGATCACATGGACACAAATGGAAATTAACAGGTGGTAGGTTCAGGAGAAATGTGAGGAAGTATTACTTTACAGAAAGGGTGGTGGAACCTTGGAACAGCCTGTCAGCTGAAGTGGTGGGAGTGAAAACAGGGGATTCAAGTAGAGCTGGGACATAATGAAGGAATAGTGGTTACTGGGGTGACAGGACCAAGAAAGAGATTAGAGTGAGGACAGGAAGGGTTAGTACTCTGGATGAACAGTAGGGTCCAGGGATTATAGGGAACTTGGGCAGACTGGATGGACTGGATGGACCTCTGGTCTTTTTCTGCCATCACTGTCTATGGCTCTATGCTTATTGATCCTAAAGAGTGTAATGGCATGATCTAGTGCATCTTGACAAGTTGCCTGCCTTACTGAACACCACTCATATGAAGATAGAGAATTATTTGACAGAAACAAACAACGGTAGCACTCAAAAAATGGAAAATAAAGAAAATACTCACAACACTGCTGAGATTGCCAAAACCTCTAAGTTTATTGTACAAATTATTTGATATTGCAGTTAGTTAGGCAAGGTGTGCATAACGGTATGAATGGCAACCAACTGCAATGTCAAAGGAATGCATCACCTCCTGTTAGGTGAAGCTCAGCTACACTGCTAGCTTTGACAAACGACATCCTGCACCACTACACCTTAGAATTATCAATCATGGTGTGGAAACAATCATATCATACATTGGTATACCCCAATAACTGAGGGGATTTTTAGGATGTTGGAATTTTCTAAAGGGAGAAAGGACACTGTATTAATTATAGATGAGGAGTTTGTGATATGGCAGGGCATTATTGTAAGACTTGACAGCATGGGCCAAGTACCAAACATGCACGGACTAACCCCTAGTCTAAAATGGCTGACATCACTGGATAAGGTTTGGGGGGGTGGTGGTCAGCAGACACATGTGGATGAGGGAGGTGTGGGGTATATTGACCAACGTTTGCCTTCTGCTTTTCCAGAAATGTGGTATTTCAATAAAAACATGTAAGATTTTAGGAACTTGGACAAATGTGAATTTCTACCAGATGTTTCCTTTTTGGAATTGCTGGTTGGCTTGCATCTTCAGGAGGTCAACCAATGTGGGTCGTATAACTCCATACCAGGTTACTTTGACCTGTCTCCTCCACACCATATGCCTTCGACATTATGACAGCTCACAGACTGTTTTCTATATTCCAGGTTGGTCCGGTGTGTATGTGCACCTCCAAAACAATCAGGTGTGCAAAGACTATTCACTGGCATTTCACTTTGAGTCCTCTAAGTATGCTATTCTTATTTAAGTGAGAACACATATTTTTAAGAATATGATTACAAAGAACATTAAACAGTTTCACATTTTGGAATGTGTGGTGTTTTTAATGCAAATATAAGTATTAGTCATGATTTTTGCCATGTGATAATTGTAATTCTTTTATTGGACCACCATGTATACTGCACAAAGATCATTTGATACACAAGCTTTCACAGCTACACAGGTAACTTTATGATAGAATTCAGAACAGAAAAAAAAATACCTAAAGGATGTTACATTGCAAAAGAAAGGGCCAAATGTGGGGGATTATAGCTCATAACCACCAGGAAAGCAACTAAAGGATCAGGATGAGGAAGAAATAACACAACAAGCAGAATACAATAGTCAAACAAAAAAAAAAAGGCGAACAACGGACTTTACTATTCCAACCAACAATCAGTTTGCCCTATTACTAGAACTCATGGATAGTGTTGAGAATGAAACAAATGACTTAATAGTAATTGCAAATAGCTTAAGGCCAGAAAGTGAAAATCAACAAGAACAACAGACACAGGAACACAGTGAAACTGGAATAAATATAGGCATGGTAGACACAAATAATGAAAGCAGAGATGAATATGTGGATACACAATTTACAGAGGAAAATAAAAAGAATAGGGACATTTTCATCCTAGCTGTCTCAATAAACAGATACACTGATCACACTACCACCAAAATATGTGAGGGCATAATTTTAAGTAGCTATTCCCCAGGTACAGAAGTACAAGATATGCTAACAATAGTATCAGATTTAGTAATAAAGTTACCCAATAATTCCATAGTACTTATACATATACAGTAGGGGTGAATAAGACAAAATTCTGCTGAAAGCATATTTAATTCGCTGAAAGAGATACATTATTTACTCTCCAAATCTAAGTGTAAAATAATTTTCTCAGACATTCTACCCATACCTAGAATGAATCAGGCTATCAGTTAGAAAACTGTGAAATTAAACATCTGGTAAAGGCAATGGAGTTTGGTACAAAAAATCAGATGTATCAGATCTTGGGAGCTGTTCCAGGCAAAGGTTATCATTTTAGCCACAACAGATTGCACTTAAGTAGGAAAGTGAGCGATCTGTTGGGCAAACTATTCACTAACAGTATTGTGGAGACTTTAAAGTAAACAATCAGGGAAAACAGGAATCATTTGGCAATGGTTTAGTAACAACAAAAAAGAGGAAGACAGCTCCCATAAGGACCACTAACAAAACTAAATCAGACAATATGAAAGAAAACAAACTAAAGATCCTACTAACTAATGCCAGAAGCTTGTGGAATAAGCTTGATGAACTAAAACACAAGCTGGAGGAGGAACAAATATTAGTATGTGCAGTCACAGAAACATGGTTCAAAGAAGGGGACTGGGGTATGGAAATCCCAGGATATATCATGTTTAGGAAGGACCCTGCAGAAAAATACAGGGAAGGCATAGCAGTATACATTTCTAATAAATTTAAGTCACATGAGATCAAGCCTGATAGGGACATACCACATAAAACAGAGCTACTATGGGTCTGGATACAATTACCAACACAAAAACTCACAGTAGGTTTAGGGTACCAAGCTCCAAACTTGAACACCAAAGATAACTTATATTTTATGAATTAATTGGAGAGTATGAACATAGAGGGTGATTATTTACTTCTTGAGGACTTTAACTTTCCTGTGATTAACTGGTCTACTCTAGAAGGCTTCACTTCCCTGGAAAATAAATTTATTGAGCTAATGATACAAAAAAACTTGAACAGTTAGTTAAAGAAAATACATGAGGAAATAACATTTTAGAGCAGATGCTTTGTAACTTTGAGGGAAAACTGAACACATAAGAGTAGAAGATTCACTGGGATATAGTGATCATAATACAGTTTTTATCGAGGTGAATGTATCATGTCAAGCTGTGAGAGGTAAAACCATTTTTAAGTGTTATAGCAAAGCAGACTATAAGAAAATGAAAGAATACTTAAGAACTTGGGGATGGGAGGATGAACTGAAAGGAATAGGATTGGAAGCTATATGGGCTAAATTTAAATAAAAAATTGACCACTCTATCACTGCTTGGGTGCCTGAGATACGGAGGTATAACCAAAAAGGATGAGTACCAGCATGATGGGACAAGTCAATTAAGCATGATATCAAAAAAATGAGAAACTAAACAATAAATTCAAAAAACATCCAACAGATACTAATTGGGAAAACTATAAAAAGGCATCAAATAAATGCAAGAATATAATAAAGAAGATAAAAAAAAAGAGCTGAGATCAAAATAGCAACCTTGGTAAAAGGCAATAAAAAAAGTTTCTACAGCTATGTAGGATCACTGAGGGGTAATCAGAAATACGACCTCTTGAATTAGGCACAGAGTAAATACATAATGAACTGGACATGGTAGCAGAGTTCAATAGGTATTTTCTGAGTATTTCTCCACCTAAAGAGGTACCAAATCTTATCAATATACACAATGACAAATCATTTAGTGAAATAAGTTTTACTAAAGAAGATATCTTAAACTCCAAATAATTAAACCAGATAAATCAGCAGGGCCTGATCGATTAAATCCAATGTTCATTAAAGAGCTTTCAGCAGAACTTGCAGGACCTAAGACAATGCTCTTTAATGCAGACTAGACTTGGGGGGTTGGGTTCAGGTTGCCCACTTGTGTTTTACATCTGTATTTTTAATATTATTTGGGTCATCCAATTGTACCAGACATAAACTTCAAGAATTGTTATGTAGGATGAACTCCAATGCAAAATGTTATTTCAAAGTTTTCCTTTTGTTTCCATAACACAATGATCCTTAGGGTGATGATTTCGTGTCCATGCCACTTCCTCAGACCCTGCTGTGTTTCTAAATGTTAAACAAACAGATATTTTAGTACTTTGTTTCTATACTTGTTATTCTTATTTTACATATCACTCAACTTACAGCCTCTTTTACATACCTTTGTTAATCCTTAAAATCTGCTGGAACCACATTTATATTCATGTTCAACAAGAAAACAATGGTTACCCCGTAACTGTATATATTTCACTTCCTCATCGCATACTCTTTGCAACCCACCTTTATGTCACCTTATTTAAATTACTATATTTCACCCTTACTATCTAATACAGTTCATTCTACAGCTGTATATTCTCATTTTTTACAGCAAATATCAATATGTCACCTTCATTTATTATCCTGCTGTCCTTTCTTTTTTGTTCATGAATGCTCCCTCTACCAATTTTCCTGTTGGTATAATGATAATTTCATTCAGTATGTGTTTCTACAAATCCCTTTTCTCAATATTTACTTTTATATTTACTTTCGGGTTAACAGTACTTGCCTGTTACAACTTTTTCTTAGCTCCCTGTATTTCTTCTACACTTTCTGTCTTTACTCCTTGATTTATGTTGAAACAAAACGTCTATCACTATCTGCAGCTATCTTTTTACTTTAATGTTTACTTTAAAGATAGTGGTGCTTACCTCTTGCAACCTTTTTCTTAATTTTCTGCATCACTGCTACACTTTTTGTCTTTACTCCTCTGTTTCTGTTAAAAACAAAACTTCTGTCACTGTCTGCAACTGGCTTTTTAAACATAAATGTTTGCTCTTAATTAATAAGATAGGGGTACTCACTGAATTCTGTGTGCTCCACAGTTCTACTCACTTTCTGTGTTTAGGGAGTGACAGCTGTTTGCTCATGCTTGCTTTACAGGCTTCTATTGGTGGGGGGGAACCTGACATCACTAGTGATATCACTCCACTACCATTCTACAGAGCTGCTGGTTCTGCCTATGCAAGGCAGCAGTAGAGGAACCGTTGTATCTCAGGAGGATGAGAACTTCCACGGAGATCCTGTAGCTATGTTCCTTCTACCAGTGGTTTGCCCCCCACACTGGGATACTTTCTCAAATAACTTTTAACATGTTTATTTTTCTTTTCTACTCTCTTTATTATTAACCTCCAAGTATCTAGTCATCTCTAACAGCCTTCAAAGCATTTTAGTTCTTTTTGAAATGCCTCTTTTAATCAATCTCACAATCTTAGCTTTTTCTGCTTTGTCCATGGGAGTGCGGGTTCAGTGCCACTCAGGTTTGACCTCCTTGACATCCTTCACCTTTGATACACAAAAAGAGGAAGTTGTTTCTCCTCAGACATATATATATATATATATATATATAAGAGACAAAGAACCTCTGTGTGTAAACACTGAGGCAGGGGTTACCCCAAAGGGCATTTGGCTGGGAAGCCAAGTTTCAAGAAAATACAAAATCACACATGCCCCCACAATGCAAAGCATCATGGGCTGCATATGCAAATCACACAGAATGTTATGCTGGTCCAACTTTAAGCAGAATTGCATGGTGCCAGAAGGCCTCTTTCACACAGTTTGCAAAGGGTGCTAACAGAAGACATAGACACGTGTTTTGTCCTACCAGGACTCATCAGTATGCCTCATCTGTTTGACACCCCAGTGGAATGGACCAGCTACCCCTAAGGCAGTGTGCCTGGGATATATTGTGGTGAACCCATTAAAATAAAAACATTTAAAAGACAAAGAACCTCTGTGCGTAAACACTGAGGCAAGGGTTACCCCAAAGGGCATTTGGCTGGGAAGCCAAGTTTCAAGAAAATACAAAAATCACACATGCCCCCACAATGCAAAGCATCATGGGCTGCATATGCAAATCACCACAGAATGTTATGCTGGTCCAACTTTAAGCAGAATTGCATGGTGCCGAAAGGCCTCTCACACAGTTTGCAAAGGGTGCTAACAGAAGACATAGACACATGTTTCAGTCCTACCAGGACTCATCAGTATGCCTCGCCTGTTTGACACCCCAGTGGAATGGACCAGCTACCCCAAGGCAGTGTGCCTGGGATATATTGTGAGAACCCATTAAAATAAAAAAACATTTAAAGACAAAGAACCTCTGTGCGTAAACACTGAGGCAAGGTTACCCTAAAGGGCATTTTCAGCCAAGTTTCAAGAAAATATAAATCACACATGCTCCCTGACAATGCAAAGCATCATGGGCTGCATATGCAAATCACCACAGAATGTTATGCTGGTCCAACTTTAACAGAATTGCATGGTGCTGAAAGGCCTCACACAGTTGGTAAAGGGTGCTAACAGAAGACATAGACACGTGTATCGTCCTACCAGGACTCATCAGTATGCCTCGTCTGTAATGTACACATTATATATATATATATATATATACACTGTATATATATATATATACTGTATATGTGTGTGTATATATATATATATATATGTATATCAACAAAGCCCATGCAGTCTTAATGGTTTAGAGTCTGTTCACTCAGGTTTGACCTCTTTGACCTCTTTCAATCTCTACACACAGAAAGAGGTTTTCTCTCCTCAGACTTTCTTTTTATATATAAACAATGTCCATATGGTTTTAGAAGTTTAGAGGATGTATTATCAATTTTTTCTCCATTTCTTCTCACTGTTGGGGCCCACTAGTTATTCCTTACCAGTATGGATCCCATTTACATTCTTCAATCAATCTGACCTCTGGATCTAAACAGTTTAAGGTGAAAATCCAGAACGCCTCACGCTTCCTTAGTGCAGTGTCCCAATCTATACCCATATGTATGGGCTATGGGACTTGTTCTAGTCACCAAAACTGCAGAGAAGCTGGAGAGTGACCATCCTCATTGTAATGTCTTGCCACTGTTGAGGTTATGTCCTTAACTCAGAGGTCACTTTTATGTTCTATGATCCTTGTTCTTAGTTCCCTTGTGGCCTTATCCAAAAACAGTTTATTTCACTGACAGCATAGGACATACACAACATGGTCACTTCAGCATGAAATATGTTGTCATATTTCAACTTTTTCTATTTGTGTAGGGGTCCTCAAAGACTTTTTTCTTGTGTGTGCCTCCACATTGTATACAGCAGCCACACAGTGTATTTCCTGGTGCTGAAGGACCTAATAACAATTGTTTTTGTGCTGGTACAGTTGGTAAATGTTGTGTGTATCATTAAAGTGCCATCTATATATCTTTTCCATTTATAGCTGTTGTCTATGAACGGATTTACTCTCCCATCCAGTATATGTGTTTACTCTATGTCCCACATAAATAGATTGGCATGGGGGCACATGGTGCTCCCTATGGCCAACTCTTTCATTTGTAGGTAAAACCCCTCTTCAAATCTGAAAAAAAGTATTTCCTAAATCTATCTCTGCCATCCTGTAAAGAAACTCACTAGGGGGATGTTGGTCTCCCCTTCCCCTTAAAGCCTTCATAAGAGATTCTAACCATGGTTCATGCAATATACTAGTATATAGGTATTTGATGTCAAATGTTACCAACCATGTTTCTGACCAGTCTTTGCCACTTCTATTTATTTCCTTCATTATACATATAACATGGCCCAAATCGCTAATGTACATCCCAATTTTTCCTACATCAGTATTAATGTGAAAATCTATATATTTTGATAAGGGTTCCAATACTGAATCCACCCCTGACACAATAGGTCTCCCAGGTGGTTGCAATTATCTTTATGCATCTTTTGTAACACATAAAACAATGATATTGTTGGAGAGTCTTTTATGAGCATGTCTTTCTCCTTCTCAGCACACCATCCCATTTCTACCCCTTGTTCAGGTAAGTCCCTTATATCTTCTTTTATCTCATTAGTTGGATCTCCAACTAGTTTGATATACTTATATACATCTTCCAATTGTCTTAAACATTCAGTTTTGTAGGCAGTATAGTCCCATATGACTATGCCTCCCTTGTCTGCTAGGTTTATTACTATCTTTCTATCTTCTTCTAGTCCTTTTATGGCTTCCCTTTCTTCTTTAATCAGGTTATTTCTTTTAGCCATAAGACTCTCATTTTTTGCTAAATCCCTAATTTATTTTTCTACCACTTTTATGTGTGGTTCCACCACTCCCTTGCTTTTTGGTGGATTGAATTTTGATTTTATGCATAATGTCTGTTTTAGCCTTTGCTGTTTTATTCATTGGTTCTGGTGGCTTGTCATTAAACCAATCTGCAAGTCTCAGTTTTCTAAAAAAAAAATTGTAGGTCCACATTTAGGTGAAAAGGATCTAGTTTCCAAGTTGGGGAAAAAGACAACCGTTTTTCTAACATTTGTTCTTCTAAATCTGTGATAGTTCTGTTACTCAGATTGAAAACTGCTGTTGTCTTCCACACATGCATCCTCTGAACCCACCCCCTCTTCCTCTGCCTCCTCCTCTACCTCCACAACCACCTCCTCCTCCTCCTCCTCTCTGGTTTGCATATCCTCCATTGTAAGTGCCTTGGTTGAACCATGTTCTGTTCCTTAACTTGTATCTCCCTTGGTATTGTATTGTGTATTGCCTTCCTCTATTGGTATCCTGTCATCCTCTGGTCCCCCCGTGCTCATACCATCCTCTAAAAAAGGTCCATGGTTATCATGTCTCCTTTGTGGGCCATACCCAGTAGTCACCATACTATCTCGGCTGTCTGATTCTTCATTATAGTCTTGTTAATTTGTATAATAATTAGGCTCCTCTTGTCTCCATGATTTTAGAAACCATGAGTACACCTTATTTTCTTTATAGTCTATAATATCTCACTTGAATTTTTTTCAGTTTCTGTTGTTTAATGTAATCCTCCTTTTGATAAAATTTTTTTCTTATTTTTTCTAATGTGGTAGTAAATTCCTGTTGCTGTACCCTTGCCTTGGAGTCCTCCTTGACCATATTTATAGATTCCATTAATCTATTTATTTCTTTAACTATGGCCTTTATTAATGAGAGCATAAAAACCACTGAACACTTATTCCTTATCCCTGTCCACTCTTCATTCAGCTCTGTGATCATAAACCCCAAGTTTGGTTCTGCAATCACTCTGAGACCTCTCAGAATGCATCTATTTTTATGTACTTCCCCATGGATTGTGCATGCCGTTCTAGGCATATAGATCATTGTTCTAGATGTTGTATTTTGTTGACTATACTTTTGTCACTGATAGTCTCATTCCAAGTTTCAGTTTGTTCTAATAAACTAAGTACTCTCTTTCTTGTTCTTCTGATGTAAAGGTAAATGATAAACACTCTGTTTCTGTCCCTTGTGCCTGTTCACCAAAGGGTGTACATCTAGACTGTCCTGGTACTCTACTTGTTTCCTGATTCATGATATGAAAGCACTGGGTCTTTAATGCATCATTAAATGAAGAAAACACTCTGAGAGAATGGAGGGTGGCAATTGCAACACAAATCTATAAAAAGGGAGGCAGAAAGAATGTCAACCACTATAGAGTGATCAATTTGACATTGGACCTTGATAAAGTATTGGAAGGATTGATTTATGATCTCATAATGGAGCACATAGGCAAAGAAGACCTTGGCAATATAACACAGCATGGGTTCCCCCGGGGGGGTCTTGTCTTACTAACCTGCTCCACTTCTTTGAACCTGTAAGTGTTGCCCTTGATAAAGGATTACTGGTAGAAGTAATTTTTATGGACTACTCAAAAGCTTTTGACTTTGTGTCACATAAAGTACTACTGGAGCAACTAACACATATACACTTACACCCAAGGATAATGAAATGGGTAATATCATGGCTGGACAATAGGTGTCAAAGAGTGAGTCTTAGAGGGTATCTCTCAGATTGAGGAGAGGTGACTAGTGGGGTCCCCCAGGGCTCAGTCCTGGGCTGAACACTTTTCAGTATATTTGTGTCTACAATGCAGGCCTTTGGTAGTGTATGGCTATGTAAATATGCTGATCACAGTAAAATAGGGGCAATAGTCAACAACGAAGCAGCAGCAAAAACATTTCAAGAAGAAACAAAGCTAGAACAATGGGCCAGCTAAAATAGATTAAAATTCAACTAAGAAAAGTGCAAGATTATTCATCTAGGGTACAATAATCTGAGTTTTAACTACAGATGGAATAACATCACATTGCAAGTAAGAGACAATGAATGAGATATGGGGGTTACAGTCACAAATAAACTCTCATTTGATGTACATACAAGGGTCACAGTTAAAAAATGCCATAAGATCTTAGGGTGCATCTTCAAGTATATAAAAAAGTAGGGAACCAGCTGTGATTATCCCATTATACTCATCCTTAGTTAGGCCCCACTTAGAGTCCTGCTCCCCATTCTGTGCACCACAAAGCATGGGATGTAAAAAGTGCATAGAAAGGGTCCAGAGAAAGGCTACAAAAAGACTAAATTATACGAATCACAGAGATTATGATGACAGGTTAAAACAACTTGGATTATTTTCATTGGAATACAGAAGACTGTGTGGGGACCTATGCCTACTATTCAGTGCAAAGCAGAATAACATTAAATGGAAAACCATAGGTCTCATTAGACAGCATACTAACATAAATAATAGATCTAACCATTTTACATTAAGAGGAGAAGTTAGCAGGACAGTTAACAGAAATAACAAGTTTAGTCAAAGAGTTATTAGTTTCCAGAACTCCCTGCCAGAAGGTGTGGTCAATAGTAAAAGCATGGATATGTTCAAAAAGTCCCTGGTTGAACACATGGGTAAAGTAATGTGTGTATTTTTCAACTGAACATTGGTGAGTTACTTGTATATATAGGTCTCTGACCTCCTAAACTCATATAACCTCTATGAATCTATGAACCTATGAACTTTATTTCTTCATGAATTATAACAGGTTTGTTCAGGTAAACAAATGATGAAACAGGCCTTCAGCAGACATGGGGAAGCCTTTTAGAGAAATTCAAAAATATTCCCACGAGTGAGGTAAAATATGTGAGATTACTGGATGTATTGGACCTTAAGAGAATTTTAAAGGTTTTATGACAGAAGCACAGAAAGAAATAATAACAAAAATACAAAACCCAATAAGGAGATGGAACAGGGAGAGAAAAAAAAACAGTAAATAGTAAGCTAGTAATGATATAGGTGTAAACTCAGTATCACTGTTACAAGTCCAACATAGTTTACTATGGTGCTCCATAGTGTAAAATAAATATATTGTCCTTATTGAGTTCATGATGCTTTAAGTCCAGTAGATTCAAATACTTTACTTTCTATTTCCTTTTTCTCCTGTATTTTATTAACGTTGCCTGTTACTTAAACTGCAGCGATATGTCAGATACAGAATAGTCAAAAGCACTCTTCTACTGGTATTCTGGATATCTGGTTTACTATTTTGTACCAATGGAGACTCATCCTGGTTTGGAGTGGTTGCTTGATTTTCTCTAAATAGCATCAATCTGTGCCATTTAAGTACTGAATGAAGTAAGGTTTGCATGTGTAGGATCTGTTTATTGTTATTGTCTGGATCTATCTTATTTTGATGGTGTTCTTGGTTCATAGTATATGGGTGCAATGTATCTTTTGTATTGTTGTGCAGGTTGCTTTCTTTTGTTCCTTGGTTAATAAATCTTATGGACATTTACTGTGGATAATTAAGCTGAAATGGTTATAGGTTGGCTTGCAGGCCATGATGGATTGTACCATGCATGTTTATTTATGTTTTTCATGGGTGGTGATTTTTAATCATTCTATGGAGTGTTTCTAATGTGGAACTGATATGTATGTGAGTACTACAGGTATACAAGCTGTTTGATTCCCCATTTTGTACTCTAATAGATTTCCATATTATATTTGTACTGCACATCACTTTATACTATTGTCTATTCATCTTGCAGAGTTGAAGTGCTAGATGAAGGCATTGTGGAGTGAAGTGAGCTGTTTGTCTCTTCTTAAATTAGCTGGAGAGACCCAATGATATTAGATTGCTTGGCTGAAAATCATTGATTTTGTTTTGGGCGTCTTGGGAGGAAGCTAAAATTCAGAAAATACATTAAATCAGTGTTCTTTCTGCCCATCTTTGGTGGCTGTCTAGGTGAAAGTTAAAGTTAGATTGCCCTTTGCATAGGAGATAAGGTATTTGTATCTAATAAGAAATATCTTTACATAACCAAATTGACCAAAAACGTTCTGGTACTGTGACCAGATTTTATGTTGTAGCAGTATTATGTTTTGCTTAACAGGTGAACCATGTATTTGTTTAGCAAATATAAATTAACAGTATCAGTCAGAATAATTCTGATTTGGAGGGGGAAGGGGAATTGGACCTGTATAGACATTGCTCAATTTTATTTATTAAAGTCCCGATAGATCTTGTCACGGGTCATATTTTATTGTTGCACAGTTACAACAGTAAACAGTACTTTATGTTACTGTATAAAAACTAAATAGATTTCAAATATAAAACAAAGAAATCATCATAACATAAAAAGTGCAGATAAAAAACCCACAAGTGGAGTACATTAAGCTGTTGAACAAAAGCATCAACAGTATTTAAAATCTAATATAAATTCAAAGCATAGAAATAAATAGCAATCAAAAAGAAACAATCACAGATGAAAATTTCCTGTAATCAATAGACCAAGTGAGAAGAAATGTGTAAGACAAAAATGCAATGCAAACAGTAACACAGTTTATCAATAATCACTTATAGTATATCCAGTGAGAGTCCTAAATTTATTTTCATAAAAGTGTTTTATATTATATTTGATCAAGTGACCCAAACCTTTGTATGATTTTTATTCTGCAGGGCCCAGTGAATCCTGACCTGCCAAATGTGATATTTGATAATATTAAAGTGCACTTGCTTGGTAAGGATGTATATCTTAAAGAATAAAGGTTTGGGGCCTTTAGGTGCCTGTGTAATCATTTTGTTTGCTTTTGTTTCTTTAATTATATTGCCATCATTTTATTTGTATTTTGCCAACTACTAGCAAAGAAAAAAAGAATCCAATAGAATTATTATATCATGATGTCAGAAAAATTTTACTGGCAACGCTAGCAATGTATTTCAATAGGAAACTGCAAATCTGTTTTTAGATTTTTACAGAAAAATAACACTTTCTACCACCAAAATATGGTGTATTTAATAGAAATATGGGATTTGTGATAACCTATGATTTTTTGTTATAATTTAGCAGCTAAAATGGATTTCATAATCAGAATTTGCTTGAGAAGGAAAGAGATGCCAAGTATTGTTTTAAAAGTCATAAAATCATGCAGATGGAACACAATGGAACAACATATAAAAGTGTAAGGGCCAGATATTCTGCTCAGTCTTTACTGAGGAAGAGGAGGGTAATGGGTCTGAACAGAGTACAAGGGGTGAGAATAGTGCAGAAATGGACACAAGTCCCTTTACACGAGAAAGGGTCCCGAAGGAACTGGAAGTAATAAGAGTTGATAAAGCAATGGGGCCAGATGGGGTGCACCCCAGGGTCCTTAAAGAACTAAGAGAGGTGGTGGCTGAACCTCTTGCTATCCTGTTTAGCCGATCACTAGAAACAGGGGAGGTACCCAAAGACTGGAGGATAGCAGATGTAGTCCCCTTATACAAAGGTGGGAACAAAGAGGAAGCGGGGAACTACAGACCAGTCAGCCTCACCTCAGTAGTGGGGAAGATCATGGAAGCACTACTGAAGGAGAGCTTGGTGGAACATCTGGTTGTCAATGGACTACAGGACCCAAAGCAGCATGGTTTCACCAGGGGGAGGTCATGTCAGACCAACCTCATTGAATTTTTTGACTGGGTGACTAGGGAGGTGGATCAGGGGAGGGCAGTGGACATGGCCTATCTGGACTTCAGCAAGGCCTTTGACACTGTGCCACATGGAAGACTATTGCACAAACTGGGGAATATGGGTGTGGGCAGGACAGTAGTGTGGTGGGTAGGTAACTGGCTGGGCAGCAGGACACAGAGGGTGGTGGTAAATGGCTGTCACTCCACAGAGGGAAGAGTGGCCAGTGGGGTATCACAGGGATCAGTGCTGGGACCGGTACTATTCAATATCTTCATCAGTGACATTGTGCAGGACCTAGAAGGCAGAATTTCATTGTTCGCTGATGACACAAAGCTCTGTAACAGAGTAGACACACCAGAGGTTGTAGACAGAATGAGAAGGGACCTGCAGAAACTTGAAGAATGGTCAGGGGTTTGGCAGTTGAAATTCAATGCAAGGAAGTGCAAGATAATGCATATGGGGCACAAAAACCCTGGCACAATATATCAGTTGGGGGGTGAGGATATAGCATGCACCAAGCAGGAAAGGGATCTTGGGGTAATCATCTCTGATGACCTCAAGGCAGGAAACAGTGTGACAAGGCAGCAGGTAATAGGATGCTGGGATGCATAGCAGGGACATCACCGCAGGAAAAGGGAGGTCATAATTCCACTATACAAGACACTAGTGAGGCCGCACCTGGAGTACACTGTGCAGTTCTGGAGACCTTACCTATGTAAGGACATAGACAGGGTAGAGAAGGTTCAGAGGAGGGCAACAAAGATGGTGCATGGATTGCATCACAAGTCCTATGAGGACAGGTTGAAGGCACTGAACATGTACTCCTGGTGGAGAGGAGGAGAGAGGGATATGATAGAGACATACAAGTATCTTACAGGAGGAACAGGGCAGGAATGCACTATTTTAAGCGAAAAAGATGTTCCAGGACTAGAGGCATGGGATGAAGTTGGAGGAGGATGATTCAGAGGAAACGTGAGGAAGAATTTCTTCACAGAACGGTGGTGGACAAGTGGAACACCCTGCCAGAGGAAGTGGTGGGGGCTGAAACAATCACGGGATTTAAGAATGCATGGGATAGACATAAAGGAATTCTGGAGGTCAGGGGTAAGGGGCAACAGACTTCTTGGAAAACATAAAATGAACTTAGAAACTTAAATGGGCAGAGTGGGTGGGCCATAGGCCCTTATCTGCTGACACTGTCTATGTATCTATGTATCTATGTATATTCAAAACTTTGCCCTGAGGCTAAATTAACACTGCCTGGCTGGCAAACTTAGCCCAGCCTGGAGCACAAAGCAAGCTATATTCAAAGGAAATAGACTGGGGCAAACAGCTTCTGAATATAGCATGGGAATGAGCCAGGGCAAACTGGGCTGGGAGTGCAGGGCACAGTTAGCCCTGGAATAAGACAGCTCTGAATATAGCAACCAGGAAGTGCAAACCACAACAGCAACACAGTGCACAGCAATGTAAAGGTAGGTAGAGGTGAGCTATGTGTGCAATGTGTGTGCCAGCAAATGTGTGGACCCAGTACAGCTGCAGGCAGCAGCGCATGTGAAGGTACAGTGTTCAAAACTGTATTATATTCCACAAACTGTTTGCGCAGCACTAACATGTTTGCATGGGTTTAGTGCAGGGCTAAACCTTTAGCCTGGTGCAAACACGTTTGCCCGGCTCTAAACTTTGCCATATTCAAAAGTGACATGCAAATGAGCCTACTTAGGTAGTCTCTGGACAAACATCCAGATCAGCATCTCATTATGCCCTGATTTGCATACAGTTTGCACCGGGCTAACGGTTTAGCCCTGCGCTAAACCCATGCAAACATATTAGCACTGCGCAAACAGTTCAGAGAATATTATACAGTTTTGAACACTGTACTTTCACATGCGCTGCTGCCTGCAGCTGTACTGGGACAGCACAGCATAGGCACAGATGGTGGTGGTGCTGCATGCAACTGTCACACTGTAGGTCATGCTACAGTACACAGCAGACACTGCAGTAGCAAGGGGGCCAGTAGTGTGTGGACACAGCACTGCCTATGGTGTGTAGGACAGTGCTAATGACTGCACTATACACAGTGACAGGCCCAAAATGCAGGGGTTTACTGACAGTGGACATTACTGTTACGCTGTTGTGTGACCCACAGATGCTGCACCTCTGGCATGGGTTGCTCACAGTGACATATACATGTCCAGCTTTGTGTGCTGTGGCAGTTGTACTGCTGTGCGGTATGTGGCTGGGGGGGCACATATTATCAGAAAGGCACACTGGTGTTGGGGTATTCCCAATACTTGCCTATGTGCACTGCATGATGTGTCCCAGCCTTGTGGCCACACCTGGTCTGTGGCATAGCCTGGCCACCCATACACTCTCCCCTCAACATTCTCCATGCCCACAGTGCTGCATGTGTATGCTGGCATTTTTAGTGTCCTCAGAAGAGTGGTCTGCAGGTGTGTGCTGTATGACCGCACTGCCATGCTGTCTACTGGTGGCGGGGTCACCACTTACTGCCTGGCATGGCTGGGACTGGTGGCAGATAATGGCATCATTGTGAAGCCATCAGTGATCAGCATGTTTCCTCTATGTATGGCTTTGTCTATGTGTCATATTTATTTGTTAGAGTCATGCAAAGCCACGCAAAAGCCACACAAACACTGCGCAAAGCCATAATGTTGTGCAAAGCTGATTGCCCAGGGTTAAGACTACCTTTTCCTGGGCTGTAATGTGCACCTCGCTAAATGTCGCACTAAGTTGCGCAAAACCACTTTGCATGGTGCTAGTCACTGAATATAGCATTGCATCTGTATTCATGTACACACCCACTCAGTTTGCCCCTTGCATACATTATGATTTTGCCCAGTGCTAATGCAGTTTGCACATGCGATTTGGCCTTTTGAATATAGCAAACCCGCACTAAACCTGCGCAAACAGTTTTTGCCGGCGCTAAGTTTTGAATATCTGGCCCTAAGTGTGTTGCTGAAAGAAGCATCTATTTCTTTTGGAAATGATAGACATCTATATAGTTTCTCATTTAAATACATTTGGCTCCTAAGTAGCTGGCAGTTTCTGACATCACAATATCAGGATTTGATTGAATTCTTTTTTACTAGCAGTGGGAAAAGCAAAGGTAAAAACCCACTTGTTTCACTACACTAACAAATATTTTGTTATAAAATAATAAAAGTAATTACTAACATGTCAAAATACAACAAATAAAATAATCAGTTGTATATTTATTAAAAGTAAACACCAGCTCTTTAAACAGTCCTAAAGTGCCTAAATGAAATCCTAAAGATGCTCATCCCATAATATCCTAAATGTCCTTAAGATAAATTAAACTAGAAAGAAAATGCAGAGTCCAACACCTTGTCAGTTAACCACAAAAAGAAGATGCAAAGGGACATTCTAAACACAAATATCACATTGTTTCTTCAATTTCAATACCTATCTTTAGGACAAATCATCTGATGTTTTAAATTCCCCATAACATTTAAACAGCTATGATAACAAAACCATATCATATATTTAAATTTTCTGGGTAATATCATACTATTTAAACTTGCTAAAGTGTTTTTTTATATATTAAGGCATACATTTCAGAAAAGCAAGAAAACAGTAACAACAATATAACATCAAAAGTTTGTGCAAGAAATAGAGAATACTGGCTGGGCTACTGTGTACAACCAGCCTGTGCTGCCACCGAGGGGGTTCTGATTCCATTTGACCTCAAGAGCAAAGCTCGAGAGGTCCTACTGAATCATAACCCTGAGGTGGCAGCACAGGCTGGTTGGTCACAGTAGCCCAGCCAGTATTTTATATAGTGCATGGAGACCCCTTGTTCAAAAACTATGGCAATAAAACATACTAATTTGCAGTTTTACATTTCTTTCACTTATTTTGCTGCTAGTCAATAAATTTTAAGTACTCTTCAGCCACCTTGGAAAACAATGCCACTGCCATCCTGTCACAGTATTTACTGTTTGAATACTGAGATGTGCATGCAATGTTTTTTCCATTACTGGAAGTACTGTCTTGTGCACTCTAAAAAACAGCCAAGATGTTGTTGTACCACAGTGTAGTGCAACCGCATTCCATGAACTTTGAGCTGTGGTACAACAACATTTTTTAGTGCGATGGATTTCATTGTGGAACAAGGGGTCTCCAGACACTATTATATAGTTACAAATCTTTTCTCTTTCCCCCCAAAAATCACGTCTTTATTGATTTACCAAGTCTTTAAAGGAGAACTGCACTAAATCTGAAGGTATTTTTCCCAATAGAAGCTGTTTTTTTATAAACTGGTTAAAATGCTGTTCTTGCTCCATTAATGCTTGCCTATTAGTAACCTCAGTGGATGTTTTTGATTCACACTCTGGTGTTAGGTGCCATTTCAGAACTATATGATGTAGTTAAAGTCCCTCTCCAACCACAGGATTCTATAGCGGAACATGGATGCATCATTACAACAACAGAAGAACTGAACAAGGGACATGAACTACATCATACGGTTATAAAATGGCACTATCTGTGTGTAACTCAAAAACACCCACTAGGATAACAAAACTGCCAGCAGAGAAGGATAACAAAACTACCAGCAGAGAAGGATAACAAAACTGCCAGCAGAGATGGAACAGTAACATAATTTGAACTAGTACTTAAAAATCAACTTCTACAGGGAAAAATTACTTACAGGTCTAGTACAATTCTTCTTTGAGTATAAAATACAACGTAGAACTGACTGAGGAAGAGAAGGTAGCATGTGCATTTTTTTTTAGTCATAATTCTCCCATAAAGGAGAAATAGGCTCAATCCAAGTTTTAACTAAAGGAACCCTGATTTAACCATACTATTAAATACTGGGATAAAATGCACAATAAAAAATAATCTAACTGAACATTTACAGATGCCCCCTATCAGGGGCAGTGAATAAGCCAAGATAATATGGGATGTGAAGGCCTCACTCTTCCCCTGTCATGGGCCCCCCACTCTCCATTGTTTACCCAGAGGTTTAGACAGATAAAGCTTGATATACTGTACTTATCACCAGTCTCAGAATAATTCTATAAGAGAACAAAGCTGGGGTAGGCCCTCTCCACACTGTACCTGGGGGGGTCTCTGGACCATGTTGTTTTATGTCTGATCTGACTGGACACTGTAGTAATGATGCTTAAAGTTCTCCCTACTTTTGTACTGTTACCAAAACAAATGTCATCATTGTCTTGCATGGCATTGTGTAAAGAGCCTCAATAAAAATGATATTAACCAAACAAAAAATGACCAAAAAGTCTATAGGGTTAATCATATTTGTTGATCATATTTATCCCACCATGTTTCTACTCTTTAAATAAAACATTCCAGTTAATAAGATTCAGCCTATCATCAAATCAACTGAAAGAATAAACTATAAATCATTGTTTCTAACTGCACAGGGGGAGAATACATATAGGTGAGATAGAAGCTACAACATGTACTGGTAGCCAGCTTGGAAGAATATGGGCCTCTATAGAGGAGATGGTCGGCATTCTTCCAGGAAAGGGATTGTAGTCCTTTGTGGGAAGTTTACATGCTGCTTGGATGAGTATTTAAACTAGTCAAGGGGTGAGGCAATAACACCAAGGGAGGGAACAATGCCCCTCCACCAGAAGATGAAGCAGCAGAGAGGGAGGGCCTGAAGGGAGAAACTCCTCTAGGGCAGGGGTGCAGATTGGTTAAAGACAGAAGAAGAAGCACTTCATGGAAAAGCACAGGCAGGAATGGGAGGGGGAGCAGGGCAGCAGGCTGGGGGTAACGAAGGCATGGAGCTAGCTGCACTAATGCAAGGAGACTTCTAAACTGAAATTTGAATCTGGAAGCCATCATGATGGAGACTGTCCTTGATTTAGTGGCCATAATGGAGTCAAGGTGAACTGAGCACCATGACTGGGACATGGCTATACCAAGCTACTCTTTTCACAAAAGACAGAGGAGGAAGCAGGGTTATTTTACATATGAGGGAGGGAAACAAGACCACAGAAGCAGAGGGCCACCATGAGGAAAAGGAGGAACAGGGGGTGCTGTGGGTCACCCTGGAGAAAGACTTCAGGGCTGCTACCAATACCAGGATAATTGACAGGCCTTCTCTACAGAAAGAGGAGCTGGATGAGGCACTTGGGGAAGTCATCCTTAGAATTGAGGGTAAGAGGTGCTACTAGTTGGTAACTTCAATCTGTCCAATGTGGAGTAGAGCCTTCCAATTGTAGCTTTGGGAAGGAGTAGGGCCACCCTTTACTCCCCACAAGGGGCTTTTCTCTGGCAGCTAATCTAATAACACTAGGGGATGGGGCAGTGCTGAACTTGGTGTATGCAAACAGGGACAGCACTACAGATGTCACAGTGGGCAGACTCTTGGGTACCAGTGATCACCATACAGTGTGGTTTAACATACTGTAAAGGCAGGAACAGAGGCTAACCACACAAGGATGAGGGTCTTGGAGAGTTAGAGGGTGGGGATTTAAATAGGGGACTGCCTCAGAAATTGCCTTGAAGTGGGGAACTGCCAGGGAGGGTAGAGGTACAGTGGAGAAAACTAAGGGAGGGCATAATGAAAGCAGCAAGACTCTGCAAGAAAGTAGTGAGTAAAAGCAGAAAGAAAAAGAGACTTATTGTTCTCTACAGAAGTGGCAAAGGTGGTGAAAGAAAAAGGGGTGGCTTTCATGTGGTATTAAGAAACACAAAGGATTGAGGACATGGAGATATACCTTGTAAAGCTGAGAGAAGCAGGTAAGATGGTAAGAGAAGCAAAGGCACAGACAGAGGCAAGGATTGCCTAAGGGGTGGCTAAGGGGGATAAGACTTTTTTCAGTTACATAAGCAAGAAGAGGAAGGCCAGGGGAGGGATAATGAGACTTAGAAAGGTGTGTGTGGGGGGGCACTACATAGCATAACACCAAGAAAAAGCTGACATCCTAAACAGGTACTTTTGCTCAGTATTTACAGTGGAGGGAGGGGTACAGATCACTAGGCAGTGGCAGGAATGGGGGACACAAGTTCATTTTCTGAACAAAGAGTCCAAAAGGGACTTGTAGCCCTGAAGCTGGACAAAGCTATGGGACTGCACAGGATACATCCAAGGTTCTAAAAGTACTTAGGGAGGTGCTAGCTGCTCTACTGACAGCTTTTTCAACAGCTGACTAGAAGAAAACATGGCTCACAAGGTCTGGAGAAGGGATGATGATGTGGTCCCTCTACTTAAGAGTGGCAACAGGGAGAAGGCTAGCAACTATAGCCTGGTCAGTCTTACTGTACTTCAGTGGTGGGGATATTAATGGAAAACCTGTTAAAGGAAAGACAGAGTATCAGGTATCAGAATTAGTTTATTGTGCATTTGGTTAAAAACCATTGCAAACATGCTAAAATAATTAAAATGTACAAATATGAGAAACTATTCAACAAGTATGGACAGTACATGATGTAGAAAAATACAACATGATTAACTGAAAGACAACAGCACATACAGGTACAGTGCACCATTCACTAGTACCCTTTAGAATCAACTTAATTCCAGGTTAAATTACTTCCCATGCTTCAACTAAAAATATTCACTAAATATTGATCATCCAGGTTCAATTTTGGCTTCCCTCTGACTTTCAAAGTATATTTCCCTTAGCTTTCTTCATGAATCACTTACATTGGTAAGATAAAAGAGACAACATAATAATCATATATAGCTTTTGGCAGACAGCAGCAAGAGGAAGGAGGTGCTACTGGAACTTTACCTGTCTACTGCTGGGACTAAAGAAATAGAACTTTACTACTGGGACCTTCAACTAGGGTAAAAAACAAACAAAGAAACAAGAGTTAGTGTACTTGTCTGAGTTGTGTGAAGGAAACTGTTATCTGTGCAGTTAGCTAGGTGAAGAAGAGTGCTGTAAATTAGGGTGTGTGGCTCAGGCACCAGAAAACCAGGTGTTTGCATTTAAAACTGCCCTAGAGAGCTCTTGGCAGAGAGCAACAAGAGGAAGGAGGTGCTGCTGGAACTTTATCTCTCCACTACTGGGACTAAAGAAATAGAACTTTACTACTGGGACTTTCAATTAGGGTAAAAAACAAACAAAAAAACAGAGTTAGTGTGCTTATTTGAGTAGGGTGAAGGGAACTGTTATCTGTGCAGTTAGCTAGGTGAAGAAGACAGCTGTTAATTGGGGGTGTGGCTTAGGCAACAGAAAATCAGGTGTTTGCATTTAAAACTGCCTTAGATAGCTTCTGGCAGAGAGCAGTAAGAGGAAGGAGTCACTGTTGGAACTTTACCTCTCTACTACTGGGACCAAAGAAATAGAATTTTGCTACTGAGACCTTCAATTAGGGTAAAAAAAAAACAACAAAAAAACACCAAGAGTTAGTGTGCTTGTCTGAGTTGGGTGAAGGGAACTGCTATCTATGCAGTTACCTAGGTGAAGAAGACAGCTGTAAATTTGGATGTGTGGCTTAGGTAACAGAAAACCAGGTGTTTGCAATTAAAACTGCCCTAGATACCTTTTGGCAGAGAGCAGCAAGAGGAAGAAGGCACTGCTGGAACTTTACCTCTCTACTACTGGGACTAAAGAAATAGAAATTTACAATTGGGACCTTTAATTAGGGTAAAGAAAACAAACAAATAAAAAGAGTGTGTGTGGTTGTCTGAGTTGAGTGAAGGGAACTGTTATTTGTGCAGTTAGCTAAGTGAAGAAGAGAGCTGCAAATTAGGTGGTGTGGCTTAGGCAAAATAAAACCAGGTGTTTACATTTAAAACTGCCCTAGATAACTTTTGGCAGAGAGCAGCAAGAGGAAGGAGGTGCTGTTAGACCTTTACTTCTGTACTACTGGGACTATATAGCCCTCCCTCCCCACCACCCCCACCCCTACCCTTAGCCAGTTCCACTTCTATAGGCACTGGATTTGACTGACAAGAGGAACTTCCTATTTGGGAACAGGAAAGGAGTGATCACAGAGGCACAAAAGGCTCACCATCCTAGAAGGAAAAGAATAGCTCTCACCCCCCCAGCTGCTGGAGGTCTGATTATAAGCAAGTAAGAAGGAGACTACTGAGGAATATAGGAACTTCCTGTCCCAGAACAGGAAGGCAGGAGCTATAAGGGCACAAAGCAGTAGGAAAATAGGGAGAAAAAAATAAAAGCAAAAAAAAGGAAACAGAAAGAGGATAGAGTAAGCATACAAAGCAACAGGAGACTGGCCAGAAATAAGACATGATGGGAGTGGTGCAGTGCAGTGGCTGTAGAGTAACAGTCTTCTGGGAGGCATTCTGGAGGATACAGTTTTGTCACACATGCAGGTACCTCTCTGGGCTGAGGGAGGATGTTGCTTATCTCCAGGCTGAGTTGGTCAGGATTCAGGGGACCTCCTCTCACACCCAGGGACCACCATAGCTGATGCCACTGTCTCATAGGTTGCCAAGAAGGAGGAGTGGTTGGACCATGGTGGGCTCAGAGAGAGTGAGGGTGGTGGAACAGAGGTACATTCCTCCAGTTGTACATCTCCACAATTTACACACTGTTCTGATGGAGCGTGGTTCCTCTATGGAGACACATGCAGTGGAGACCAAGGAGGATGCTGTGAATCTCCACAAAGGAGACTCACAGAAGGGTGGCACAGGACCCCACAAGGGAAGGAAACCACTGATATTGGGGAACTCAATTGTTAAGAGGGTAGAACTGGGGGAGGGAGGGGAGGGGAGAGGGAGGTAAGGTGCCTTCCCGGTGCCATGGCTTGTAGGGACAGGGAATGAATCCTCAGGATCACTAGAGCAGCAGCACAGGAGAGGGAGCTGAATGTCATTGTCCATATAGGGACAAAGGACCTGTCTGGGAATCAGAGCAGTGCAGGAGGAGTTTGTGGAGTAGAGGAGGGGCCTTAGACAAGTAGCATGCACAGTAATCTTCTTGGAGGTGCTGCCTGTCTATGGCATGGGTGAGACTAGGGTACTCCACAGCATGGGATTCAATGAATGGTTGACAAACTGGTGCAGAGCTTAGGGTTTTGACTTCATTGGAGACTGGGGTTCCACTTGGAGGGATACAGACCTATACTGACAAGATGGTTTGCATCTCTCTGGGATGGGAGCCGGGATCCTAGGTGATAGGTTTAAATGCTTCACTGGCAAGCGTTTAAACTAGTCAAGGGGGGCACTGAAAAGGAGCAGGGAAATCTCAGTCCCCCAGCACAAAACAGGATAGTTAGAGAGGCAAATACCAAGGCAGAGAAGTCCATATGGAGAAGGACAGGGGTAAATAGAGAAAAGAACAAAGGCAGTAAGGACTGGGATGCTGCTAAAAGGGTTAAGGCCATGAAAAAATGGAGGGCAATGAGTGCCAATGCCCATAGTCTGGGTAACAAGCTCCCCAAACTTGTGTCCTTCATGGAAGAGGGACATCTGGATCTTATGGCAGTCACAGAAACATGGTACACAGAGAACTTTGACTGGGATGTCAGCATATCAGGGTACACAATCTACTGGAGGGACAGGGAGATAAAACAGGAGGAGGAGTAGCTCTCTACATAAGGGAAGGGATCAAAGCAATGGATTTAAATGGTAAACAGGAAGGAAAGGAGGGACAGTGGGTCACCCTGGAGACAGGAAATGGCACCACAATCCTCACAATGGCTGTATGCAGACTCCCATCTCAGGGGGAGGAAATGGACAAGGATGTGATAGAAGGCATCCTTAGGATGGCAGAAAAAGGGGAGATAATGTTGATGGGGAACCTGAATATGCCAGATGTTAACTGGAGCACCATTGCTACAGCCACATCCAAGAGCAGGGTCATTCTCAATGCCCTACAGGGGGCATGCTTCATATAGCTAGTGTTGGAACTGATTCAGGAGGGAGCAATCATAGAGCTGGTACTCTTAAATGGGGATAGAGAGAGGATCTCAGATTTAGAAGGGGGTAGCCATGGGAACAAGTGATCACCAAACAGTGTGGTTCACAATAAACACAGCCGTAGAGTCAAGCCATACAAAAGCAAGGTTATTGGACTTTAGAAGGGCTGACTTTGCAAAATGAGAGTGCCTCAGAAAAGCACTAGCAAACAGGCAAAAAGGAGGGATGGAGGAGCAATGGGGAAAAATCAAAACTGCAATCACAGAGGCAACAAGCCTTTGTGTGACGCAAATAAATCAAAATGAAGGAAAAAGAACACTATGGTTCTCTAAAGAGGTGGCAAAGAAGGTAAGGGAGAAAAAGACAGCATTCAGGAAATATAAGGAAACACAAAAGGAGAAGGACAGAGACGTGTGCCAGTTAAAGCAGAAGGAAGCAGGAAGGCAGTAAGAATAGCAAAGGCTAAAAAACCGAGGAAAAGATAGCCAACTCAGTTAAGAAGTGGGATAAAACCTTTCATAGGTACATTAGGGAACAAAGAAAGACCAAGGGGGGGATAGTGAAACATATAAACAGAAGTTGATGGCAGATAAGGACCACAAGGCCTATCCAGTCTGCCCATTTCTTTTTCTACCTTATGAATGTGTCATCAGCCTTTGCTCTGTGAATGCCTATCTATTCATACTTATCTGTATTGCTCCCTTGTGCCTGTTACATGCCTGTTTGAAGCCCTGCACTGTATTCATATCCACCACTTCCTGAGGTAAGCTGTTCCATGCATCCATCACCCTTTCTGTGAAAAAGAACTTCCTCACATTATCCCTTAATCAGCCTCCCTGTGTCCTCTTGTCCTGCTGGTTTTCTTATATTGAAACATGTTAGACTCTTTCACCTTGTTAATGTCCTTAAGGTGTTTGAATGTTTCGATCATATCACCTCTCTCCCTCCTTTGCTCTAGGGTATACATATCAAGCTCTGTTAATCTGTCCTCATATGTTTTCTGATGCAGTCCCTTCACCATTTTGGTTGTCCTTCTCTGGACTGCCTCAATTTGGTTAATATCCTTGTGAAGGTGTGGCCTCCAGTACTGCACGCAGTACTCCAGATGGGGCCTAACCAGTGTCTTGTAAAGAGGGATTATTACCTCCCTCTTATGACTTGACATACCCCTACTAATACACTGCAACATCCCCCTAGCTTTACTTACTGCTTTAGTGGTCTGCTTGGATGGTTTCAGGTCATCTGTGATGATGATGGCCAAGTCTCTTTCTTCCCTTGTGACTGTCAGCAACTCCCCTCCCAGCTTATAGGTGGCTTTAGGGTTTATCTTCCCTGTGTGCTTGATCTTGCAATTCTTTGCATTACACCCCAGCTACCACTCTTCTGACCATTTTGCTAGTTTATCCAGATCTCTTCTCATTCTGCCCACCCCATCTGGATCATCTACTCTGTTGCAGATTTTGGTGTCATCTGCAAACAGACAAACCTTACCCTCCAATCCATCTGCAATGTCACTGATGAAGATATTGAAGAGGACTCACCCCAGGACTGATCCCTGAGGTACCCCACTTGTGATTTGCAACTCTACCATTTACCACCATTCTGTTTTCTGCCCATCAACCAGTTAGCCACCCAGTTGACCAATGTCTGACCCACTCAGAGCCTACCCAGCTTAATAATCTTCTATGTGGAACAGTATTGAAAGCTTTGCTGAAGTCAAGGTGGGTGACATCAGCTTCTCCCCCTTGGTCCACCACTCTGGTTACCCAGTCAAAGAAATCTATGAGATTAGTTTGACAGGACCTTCCTTTTGTAAACCCATGCTGTCTTGGATCCTGTGCTTCTATGGATTCCAGGTGTTGCACTATTCTTTCCTTAAGGAGTACCTCCATAATTTTGCCCACTACTGAGGTAAGACTGACTGGTCTGTAGTTCCCTGCCTCCTCCCTGCCTCCTCCTTGCTACTCCTCTTGTGAAGTGGGATCACATGAGCCCTTCTCCAGTCTTCTGGGACCTCTCCTGTGCTCAGAGACTCACTAAACAGTTTTTATAATGTCTCTGCTAGTTCCACCCTTGGCTCCTTTAGTACATTGGGATGTATGCCATCAGGTCCCATTGCCTTGTCCACCCTGAGCTTATCGAGCTCTTGTAGGACCCTTTCCTTTGTGAAGGGAATAGTGCACACCTCCCTCCCCCCTGTGTCTATGGTGCTGAGCAGTGGGCCATGCTCTACCTTCTCTTCAGTAAATACTGAACAGAAGTATCTATTTAGGATAGATGCTTTTACATGGTCCTCCTTCTCACATGTCCCCTTATCCCCTTTGATCTTAGCAATACCCCCTCTGGACTTTCTCCTTTCACTAATGTATCTATAGAAAGTCTTGTCACTTTCTTTCACTATTTGTTCTAGTGTTTCCTCAGTTTGGGCCTTTGCCTGCCTTACTGCCTTCCCTGCTTCCCTTAGGGAAGTTTGGTATGCCTCCCTATCTCCAGCCTGCTGGGTTCCCTTATATTTCCTGAAGGCTAGCCTTTTGGCTCTGACCTTTTCTGCTACTGTTTTTGAGATTCAAAGTGGTTTCCTTCTTCTTTTGCACTTCCTTTACTCCCTAACACAATGGGATGTTGCTTCAAGTATTGCATCCTTAATGCTTGCCCACTTTTCCTTCACATGTATTTCATTTTGCCATGGCTAGCTTGACACTGTTGGCCATTTTACCAAAGCTAGTTCCCCTGAAGTCCTATATTTTTGCCTTGGAATGGGATGATTTAGTTCTAGTGGCCAAATTGAACCACACCATGTGATGGTCACTGGCCCACAGGTGACCTTCTACCTGGAGATCTGTGATTCTTTCTATGTTAGTCAGTACTAGATCTAGGATAGCCCAGTCTCTTGTGGATTGTTGTACCGGCTGCATGAGGCCCTCCCCCTGCAGGGACTCCACCATGTGTCTAGTTCTGTCAGATGTTCTTGCTGGTATTGACCAATTTGTATCTGGCATGTTGAAGTCTCCCATTATCAGACCCTCCCCTTTAGCTGTCATGTTTTGTATATCTTCTAGCAGTAATGTGTCTATGTCCTCCCCTGGTCTGAAGGCTTGTACACAACCCCAGTTCATATGGCTGTCCCATTTCCTGTTTCCAGAGTGACCCACAGGTCTTCTGGCTCCTTATGTGTATTCTGAATTTCTGTAGCTTTGATATTTTCATTGACATGGAGGGCCACTCCAACCCACCCCCCTTTTTGTACCTCAGTCCCTTCTGAACAGTATATAGCCAGGTACTGAAGTCTCCCAAGTGTGGTTACTGGTAAACCATGTCTCGTTATGGCTACTATGTCCAGTTTAGCCTCTGTCATTATTGCCTGCAGGTCTGGGATCTTGTTTCCCAGACTTCAAGCATTTGTGTACATGATTTTCCATTGGCCACATTTTGGTGTGTTAGTGGTTGGGTGAGGTCTGGTGTTTCCCCTGTGTGTGGTAGGGGAGCTGGACCTTTTTTCTTACCTGGTGATGCAAATGAACTACAAACATGCTGAACTCCTGTTTGACCACTAGCTGGGGGGGGGGGTGTTCTTCCCATTCGACCTATAGAGTACTGCACCCCTCTCCATTTGCTAGTTTAAATATTCTGCAAAGACTTCAAACATCTGCCCCAATGCACTGACTCCCTCCTTAGTCAGTTTCAGTCCATCAAATTTAAAGAACTTTCACTCCCAAAACTGTTGCCAGTTCCCTACAAATGTGTGTCCTTTTTCCTGGCACCAACCCTTGAGCCACATGTTTAGCTCCCCTTTCTCTCCTTGTCTGACCTTCCATTCATCTGCCCCTCTCCCAGACTGACAGAATCTCATAGAAAGAGATGCCAGATGAAATGGATGATAGTTTGTCACCCAGTCTGGTCAGGTGTTCCTTGGTCTCCACAACTGACTGGCTGGTGAGATCATTAGTCCCTATGTGTACCAGGAAGTCAATGTTTTCTGCTGCTTCCTGAACAATTTTAGTAATGTGGTCAGTATCTCTCTGTGCTGATGTACCTGGGAGACATCTGACCAATACCCCTTGCTGGAGATAGATAACAACTCTCCCAAACATGTAGTCTCCTCTGATCAGAAGTTTTTGGGATTTCCTTTTTGCTTTTTTGTTTTAGTTCCTGTTTTGTGTGAGTTTTGTTGTGCTAGCTTCTGTGCTGCAGTGTCCTGCTCTGTAGTGTCCTCTGCCCCTTTGATTTTGAAGATAGAGGCAGATACCTGTTTGTAGTTTTTATATGGCTTCTGGAGCTGATATATTGGAGAGCAATGAGTGATGGGGTACCTGATTTGCCCCTTCTAACCACCTGCCAACCTCCCAAGCCAATTACCCTCTGCAGTTGAGGTGCTTCTGTTGGATGTTGAGGAAATGGTGGGTGGTTCTCATAATATATTTCCTCTTGAATATGCAATTTGAGGTGCACAGTCTCTGCCAATGCTGCCTGGAGCTGAGCCCTTAGATCTCCAATGGCACAGCATGTAGGAAAGTGCCATAAATCATGTAAAACAGACCTACTGAAAAGTGTTCCACTACCTGCAGTTAATGATATCCATTCCAGATAAGCTGCTGGGTTTATAACCTGATTAGAGAGTAATTAGAAGGATAAAAATGAAAGCAAAAGTTGGATTTTGTGTTGTATTTGTTTGTTTTTGTATAACTTGTTACAACAAGTTAAATTACTAGTGCCCCTGTAAATGAGGTCACTGTGTGGATACCCCTCTGACCCACCCCTTCCTGTTTTGCTACAGGAAATGTCATGACTGTGCTACACTATAAAAGGAGTGTAGTGTGGGGTGGTTGGGAATGGGGGTGGGTGGCTGGGTCCTTCCCCTGCTGAAAAAGAAGAACCACAGATGAAAGAAACAAAGATGTAAGAGAAGAAACAATCAGCCAGCAACAAATTCAGTAGCCCTGAAAGCTTATCCTAATGATAGATAAAACTGTAAAACCTGTAAAGCACCACCTGTAATAATTTCACAGAAGATATACCTTTCAAGAAACACTTTGCTACAGAGAAAAATAAAGCAGTAACAGAAGATATACCTTGCAAAAGACAACTTGAATCAGAAGATTACAGCAGTAATCTGTAAGCACACACCTGTAGGCACACCCTGTAATACTGCAGCAGAAGATATACCCTGCAACAACAATTTGAATCAGAAAAAAAATAAAGTAATAAAATGTTAGCAACAAACAGTAACAATCCCTGCGAGTACAAAACAAAAATAGCAACACACAGTAAATCTGCCTTGCCAAAAGAAGCCTTAATCCTTTTCTTTGCTCTGGTAAGGTTCTTTTCTCTGTCCTTTCAAGCACCCTAGAAGAAAATAGCTCAGGTGAAGCTAGGTACCTTGGCCAGCAAACCTAGTCTGAGGCTTAATAAAGTGGAGGGTGGGTGGTCAGAGGGTGACAATGAAAAAACAGGGATACTGAACGAATACATCTGCTCAGTATTGACAAAAGAAGAGGAGGGAGAGGTACCTAAGCCAATCAATAGGAGCACTTCAGACTGGGGGGTTGATACCAGTCCATTCACAGAAGAAAGGATCTTGAAATAACTCCTAAAACTGAAAGTGGACAAAGCAATGGGGCCTGATGGGATTCACTCCAGCATTCAAAAAGAACTAAGGGGAGAGCTAGTGACACCACTGACTACCCTTTTTAACAAATCATGGGAGGATAGTGTGGTACCCAAGAATTGGAGGCAGGCAGATGTGATTTCCCTTTACAAAAGTGGCAGCAAAGCAGAGGCAGGAATTACAGACCTGCTAGTCTGAACTCAGTGGTAGGAAAAAATGATGAAATCACTTCTGAAAGAAAGAATTGCTGCATACCTAGAGGCCAGTGGGGCACAGGACACAAGGCAGCATGGATTCACAGTGGGAAGGTCATGTCAGATGAATCTAATCAATTTCTTTGACTGGGTGACCAAAGTAGTAGACCAGGGAGGGGCTGTGGACATGGACTACCTAGACTTTAGCAAGGCATTTGACACAGTCCCACATAAAAGATTAATAAACAAATTAGCCAGCCTGGGAGTGGATCCCAGAGTGGTAGCCTGGGTAAACAAATTGGCTGGATGACAGGACACAGTGGGTAATAGTAAACAGAGTCTACTTTGAAGAAAGAGGGGTTACTAATGAGGTGCTGCAGGGCTCAGTACTGGGACCGGCCCTTTTTAATGTCTTTATAAGTGACATTGCAAAGGTACTGGAAGGAAAAGTATGCCTCTTTGCAGAGTGGACTACACAAAGATCTGCAAAGGGTTGATACACAAGGGGGGGTTGGAGAGGATGAGAAAGAACTTGGCATGGTTGGAGGAATGGTCAAAAGTATGGCAGCTTAGATTCAGTGCAAAGAAGTGCAAAGTAATGTACCTGAGAAACAAAAACCCAGGGGAAGATTACACAATGGGGGAAGGCAGTAATAACAACAACAAAAATGGAAAGGGACCTGGGTCTAATAATATCAGATGATCTAAAGGTGGGCCAGCAATGTGATAAGGCAGTGAGGAGGGCTGTGGGGATACTGGGATGCATAAGGAGAGGCATCACCATTAGAAAACAGGAAGTTGTTATCCCTCTACAGACAGTTGGTGAGACCCAATCTGGAGTACTGCATGCAGTTTTGGAGACCCCAACTCTGCAAAGACATAGACAGGATGGAGGCAGTTCAGAGGAGAGCAACTAAAATGGTGCAGGGTTTACACCAGAAGCCATATGAAGAGAGACTAAAGGAGTTTAACATGTATACCCTCTAGGAAAGGGGGGGGACATGCAAGAAACTTTCAAGTACCTTAAGGGAATCAACAAAGTTCAAGTGGCTAGCATCTTTCAGAAAAAGAGAAGTGCAAGAACAAGAGAGCACAATTCGAAGACAGAAGGAGGATGGCTCTGGGGCAATGTGAGAAACTATGTTTTCATGGAGAGGATGATGGACACATGTAACAGCCATCCTGAGGAGGTTCAGGGGTCAAAACCAGTAGAGGAATTCAAGAATGCAAGGGACATACATAAAGCAATTCTGGTGGGAGGGTAGGAAGAAGTAGGCTGTTGGTTAACTAGGATCTGCAGTTTATCAAACAGGTAGGGAAATGGACAGACCGGGTGGGGAAAGAGGTCCTTATCTGCCATCAAAGTCTATGCTTCTATGTTTCTATCTTATGCACACCTCATTACTAATTATTATAGTTGCCTTTATAAACAAAGGTCAGTAGATTTAGGCCACATAATAACCACAATGATAACCATCACCGCATAAAGGGCTACTAGCCTTTCCCAAAGTGAGTCACATAAGTTAACCAAATGCAAAGCAAGGTTTACAGCCATTAACCATCCCATCACTTGGGGATGGAGGTGAGCAGCAACATTAGGTCATAAAAGAGGTATAGGAGTAATTTTACATGACCATTCAAGCCTAAATAATACTGACAAGATTAAAGTCGTTACCCCAAATGAGCCAACCAAAGTGTCCTGAAGAGAGGCTATTATTGAAAATAGTTGCCCCCATATATGTCTAGTTAAAGCTTACACCTTAGACCCCTTATCCTAGAAACAGGACCAAACCACATCTCAATTCTTTCCCTTTGTGAGGTAAAATGGAAAAATGCTTGCCTAAATATTACGTCAATATTATAATGTCACATGGGTTATCCTAGAGACCTTCATCCAGCTTATCTACATATTAGCAGTTATTAGGCATTCCACCATTTACCCCTTTGTTCAGTAATGTCACCATAGGCAAGTGGACCCTGCCATTGCAACACCTGAATTAAGAATAGAAATCTTGCAAGGGTAAATCTTATCATTTATTTATTTATTGAAATGTTTCACCAGGAGGGCACACTGAACAACAAGTTGCTCATCTCACAGTGCGACCTGGGGGGAAGGGTTACATAGGGTTGTGAAGGATGATCAGTTACAATAGTATGTGGGAAGTAAAAACAATACAACATTTTAAGATTATGCAACAGCTAGAACACAAGATATTATACAGTGAACAGTAGTGGACCATTGGGTAAATTACAATACATGTCCAAAATCATACAAAAGAACATATAAATGTACAAAACATTCATATTGCAACAGAACCATTATAGTGCATGAGTGTACCAGGAGCAGACTCGAGGTAGTACACAAGTGCTGTTGGAGTAAAAAGGATGGGGTAGGCTGTGCACACAGGTGACCAAGAAAGGCAGGTGGAGAAGGGTAGCCATTTTCTGATTCCTCCTTCAGGATGTTGAGAACCCTGCCAGGTGGGGGTCAGGGTAGGAAGGCAGAAACTGGGGATAGGCATTAAGGATGGTTAAAGCAGGAACAACTCCAATCTCATGCTGCACTGGTGTCAAAGTTGTCAGCACTACCCCTGCAGCTGATGAATCATCAGTCTCCCAGAACCGGGCTTTGCTGACCTCATGCCCACACCTCCAAATGAACCAACAGATACATCTAATGAGGACTCCCAGCTCTGTAGTATTGCAGCTGCCACACCCTTAATACAGTAAAATCACCATGACCTGTATATAGGAGTTGGAGCCCTACTGCAACCTGCTCTGACTATATGCTTCCTTGCTCCACTACCTGTGAAGCTGCCTGTCTCCCACTTATGACCCTGTTCCAGGTTAGGTCAGTGGTGGTCTCTGAACAATGTTCTGTGACAACTTCACCAACCTGGATATATATCACTCTGACCACTGCTCATCCAGACCCCACAATACCATCACACCCCTGTCATCCTTCAGAAGGGAAGACTAGGAGGATTCTTCCTTGGAAAAGTATTTACTCTTGTCATTCTGCACTATGCCTGGACTCCAGTTCCAGGTAGCCAAGCCTCAAGCAGTGCATGTCCCACTCACAATCCACATAGAGCAGTCAAGTACAGCAGCTGCCACTTCCCCATGTGTGGAACTACCAGAGTGACTGCACTGTACTGCCAAAGCCATTCTTTATCTACCTAAAGCCTCCTCAAATGTAAAATTCATGCTTCATCATCCTCTAGAAGCAACAGAAGGTGCTTTTTCTATTTCTATTTCCTCTGTTAAATGCACATCTTCCATCTTCAGAAATTTGATGGACTATACCTGAAAACTGGGCTCAGGGTCACCCCTTGGGCCATTCCTTCCATTAGGATTTTGTGATCTACAAGGTCAAATGCTTTTGAGAGGTTGAAGAACACCACCCACAGAGTCTCCCACATCTAGACCACCAGCAACAAGGTCCAAGAAGTCCATGAGTTCAGTATGGGGTAGGAGGGATGGAAAAGATAGACACTAATCTCTTTCATTCGCTACAGTACTATATTACTACAGTGTGTTGCTATGTCCTATGACAAAGTTGGTTTGCAATCTCACACCATATGTTGTTTTTAGTGGGCTGTATACCCACAGGGCTGGATTTTCACACATGCACCAGGGACTCACAGCACACACAATGTGCTGCACCTCCAATGCTTGCACCAATATGTTAGACCACCTAAAAGACAGTCTAACCATCATGTCCATCTGCCATAATATGTAGCATCATGGGAGCCATATAGTAATGCATGCCTCAGTCTTTGATATGTGCATCATTATTTAGCTGTAAAGCAGTGGCACCTACCATAGATGCAGCACGCCACTTAAAAATATCATCTTAACATTGTGCTGCAATTAAAGTTCTGCAGGCACACGCCAAAATCAGGACCTATGCCTGCGTCAGAGCTTCTGAAAATCCAGCCTTGAGTCCTTAAGGTACAATGTTCAGGTTTCTTACATGCAGTTAGGAAACAGTTGTTGTTGTCAATATAAATTTCCTTTTCCTTCATGTTGCAGATCCACAGTTTCAGACAGAAAATTGCAGTGTTTTCCAATTTGTAGGAAACAGAGTTTGTAGTCATGCTGGTCCTTGAAAATCTGGAGTTGCCTGATTGTTTAATACCCTTTATTATACTAATAAATACAGTATACACAGTAATAAAAATGTAACAGTGTAGAACCTTTAGTGGCCACATAGCTAAAGTAAGTACAGTATTTATTTATTTGTTTTTGTTAACCAGGTAAGCACACTAGACAACAAGTGCCTATTTTCAGGTGCGACCCAGGAGATTACAATATAGAAACATAGTAAATTGTCAGGGTAACATACAAGCCCACATACAAGTGGAACCAGAGTACAATAGAAACATGATACAGAATCAAAATAGAAACATGATACAGAGTCAGGGTAACCATACTGGCCCACGTACAAGTGGGTGGGGCAGCACACAGTACACGTTGCATTCTACAGTAAAGAAGGTAGTAAATCCACAGGGTATTAAAGTAAGTAAAAGATTATTTATTAAGCGCCCCATCCCAGAGGCTCTGGGTACTGCACAAGTAGGTTTGAGACAAGTACAGATGTGTCAAGCCAGGATGAAGTGTAGAAATGCTGCAGAATATCACAGAATACTGCATTTTACTGCAGGGGCCATTGTAAGTCAATGGCAATTAAGCCCTTTTATCATGTGGGATTTTGTGACATGTCATTATTGCAAGTTACTGTGCTTCATCATGGCTGACACATCTGTACATCAATAAATGACTATAAAAAGACAAAAAGTCCAAATAAAACAGGTTAAAATCCAGCTTACGTAAAATACTACTAAACATGTTGCAGTAGTTTACAGATTGATTATGGACATTGTAAGCATGCTTGTCTAAAGAAATGTGCCTTTAGGCCCCACTTAAAAACCTCCACCGATGGGGCCTCCATCAAGAATCTTGGTAATGAGTTCCACAGTACTGGACCTACCACCTCAAACAATCTATCTCCAGAGGACTTAACTCAGGCCCTGGGAACAGCTAGGAGGCCCTCGGTAGAGAAGTGAAGCAAGTACACCAGATAAGTAGGAGCCAGGAGGTCATTCAGGTAATGACAGCCTGATCTATGTAGGGCCTTACAGGTGAGCAAGCCCACTTTGAAGGCAATTCTACACTCAACCGGCAACCAGTGCAGTTTGTGCAAAACTGGGGTCACATGATAGGACCTCAGAAGGTCTGTCAATAACCTCACTGTTGCATTATGCACAGCTGCAGTTGTTGGAGAACCCCTGCAGTGTAAAGGTGTCAGACAGGGATGCATTCTGACACCCTTCTTGTTTTCACTGTGTATAGACAAGATGCTCACGGACTGTGAATCCTCTGCCTCAGATTCACCTAAAACTGTAAATAACCTTTGTGCTCTACTGACCTATGCCGATGAAATAGTACTCTTCTCTTTATCCAAAAAGGGCTTACAAGAAAAAATAAACAACATCAACTCTAAGTCTACAGAATTAAAACTGAAAGTGAATCTTAAGAAAACTAAAGTTGTAATCTTTGGAGAGAGAAGTACTAACATCATTTGGAAAAGAGGGGGCAAGAAGGTAGAGTTGTTCAGAGTTACACATATCTAGGAATACAGTTTCATGCCAATTGCAAATGGTATACACATCTAACTATGATTACTAAAAAAACTGAAGAAAACAATTTCAGAGCTAATAAGATTCAACTATAAATATGGAGGAGCAACAATTAAACCAATTCTATAAGTAGTAGAAGTAAAACTAGAAAATCAGTTACTATACGGTGTGGAGGTATGGCAATCTAATATTAATAAATTAATGTCCCCTTTATATAAAGCCTTGAGGAATGTTATGAGAGTGGGGAATTATAGTCCAGCCCCTTATATAAGAGCAGAACTAGGCCTTCCTGACAAAAGAGCTAAGATCGAGACCAGGAAAATAAATTACTGGGTTAAAATGACCAAACTGCTGGATGGTATGCTTGTGAAGTAATGTCTGAGAGAAAAAGAAATCTGGTACTCCCTTGGTTACGGGGGAGTCTCTTTCCGGTATCCTATACTTATCTTGCTCCTGAACAGACACCACCTGATAAATCTAAAAAAAAAGTGGTAGATAAAGGTATTACATCAAAGGAGAAGACTCCTGTATATTTATGATTTGGATATGTCTGATGTATTTATTATACATTACATCAAGTACTGCATATATGTAAATAAGAGATCAGCCATTTCTTCTGTTGCAACACATATCTAGAGTTTGAGGCTCTGACACAAGGTAGTAAAATGTCAAGCAAGCCTCCATTTACATGCAAATGAGTTACTTGTAATACAGCCCCTCCCATTCCTTGATGTCACTGCAGCAACAGTGCAGAACAAAACATAAGGGTATCAATGCTGTCTAGCCTGATTTTAATTTAAGTTTGCAATAGCTTAAGGCAATTCTGTCATGCAACTCATACAGGGAGTAGTACTTATAGCCTTAATACTGTATGTGTATAGCAAATAATACATCTAACAGTATTTCATTCACAGGAAACAAAAGCTGTTTCTGTGTACTGCTCATTTCTCTCTGTGAGACAGTTGTAACATGTTGTGGAAAGCAGTAGACTGAATCAGTCAATCAACCAATCAACCAACCAACCCAGCAGTCAATAAGTCACTCTGTATTAAACCAGGTGAACACCCTTGAGATGATTCATTACAAGGTGAGCCTGGGCAGTCTGCCAAAGGATCATACAAGACTGACTTATATGCATCCCCTTTCAGCAGCCTGAAAGTGGAGAGCTAGATCATTTACTTCAAAAAGTGTACTGTTTTACATTTCAAATGCTCCTTAAATCTGAGTTTCTGACTGGAAATACCAGGACACAGAATGCATACGACATGGGAGGAGTGAGCTAAGTAAATACAGAGCACTACAAACACTAAGACTGATTAGTTTCTTTACCTACAACAGCTGAGGTGTAGCATCTAATTTGTAAGGGGCATCCTACTTCAAATGCTGGCATTACAAAGTTGGGGGGGGACAGCCACAGCTTATCCTTGTACCTTGAAAGTGAAGTGCTGTAGCTCTCACATCACTGCTAATGATTTATAATGGGACTTGGGGCACTTTTAAAGTCATGGACCTGAGGGCCATCACAGTTTCCAAGGAGGTTAGGGGAAAGTCCTAAGGGTTAGAGAGTAGGGGACTCTAGTAGGATTTGAACAAGGGTCCCCCAGTGCTTGTGCTTTAACCAATAGATTGCCCTTCTTCCATATGCTGCAGCTGATAACCTATTCCTTGTTATAGCTGAATTCTTTATTGCCTTAAAGCAACCATTCAATCACTGACTGCTTAGTTACAAAGGGAAAGGAGGGCCTATTTGCAAGGTTGTTTCTCACTGCTGGTGTTAATCAAAACAGAGAATGCTAACACACAACATAATGCAACAGCTGTATAATACCACTTAAAACTCTTGTCGTACCCAGACTCATTTATTGGGTAAACTGTTTTTGCTAACAGAAACAGTAACACAACACATACAGACACTTCCTTATATGAATACTGTCTATACCTCAAATCAGTGCTGCATCACACTCACATGTTCCTAGTCCCTATTAGACCTGCAGTTCAGGATGTGCACAATACTTAAAGGGTTCCTCCATACTCAAGTGGGGAACCAAACATTGTGGGTTTGGTTTACTGGTGGAACTGCATTTAGTGCTGCACCATTATCTGTTGCTCTGATTACATCATCCTCCAGCAACATTGATGGTAAAATGGAGGACAAACACATTGATAACTTTTGGGGGCTGTACATTTTTATTTATAATCTAGATTTGGACAGCAATAGGACTGCTGGCAACTGGAGGAGGCACACAACAGTTACACATAAGGAGTTGGGAAAATATTGGTGTAAAACTATGAAAGACTTCCCCTTTAAGTATCCACTACAAGAAGTACACCTCTAAGAAGATTATAAATAATTGGAACAGTGAAACTTAAAATCCATTTCTGAATCTCGCTAGTCCAAATGGTTTGCTAAAAATAATTTATTTTTTTAGTATAAATCATACTTGGATATTTTTGACTGATCAAAAACTTAGAAATATATTTTTTTGATGTACAAGTTTGAGCAATTTTTGAGCAATGTACTCTTACACAGATATAATAAAGAGCTTGTACTATCAGAGGATTGTGACTGTTCACTAGGAGGCCATGAAGATGTATTGCACATGATGTGATCTTGGCACCTGGTATAGGAAGGAGAGACTTTATTGGTTAGGGCCTTTTATTAATATGTGTTAACCATTTTACTCCATACTGAGGATCCATGGTCTCTTGAAAGAGTAACAAAATTCTTTCTAGCAACCAATAAATTAAAAACAGGCTGATGTAAAATGAACATTGATAGAAATAAACAGAATCAGTGAGGAAATGTGCAATATTTAATTTATTAGGATGGCAGGATCACTGTGCTTACAGCAATGACAATTGTGTATTTTTATATTCTATTTTATATTGTATTTTAAATTGTGTGCTATGATCTGCTTATATTTTTGTATAAATTATTTATGCTGTTACTTTCTGTTTGTGATGGCTATTTAGCCATACAATAAACTTGAACTACTACTGCAACAACCTTCCAGTGACCCTGAGGTACAGAGCATTGCAGTAGTCATGCCATGATGTCAAAAATGCATGTACCAGTGAAGGCAGATCGTCAGACAGAATCAAGTCTTTGATCTGGGAAACATTCCTCAAGTCGTAGAACCCACTTCTGACAACAGGTGTCACCTGAGCCTCAAGTATCAACCCGTCATCAAGGAAGACACATTTTGTGTAATACAATTAGAGTTGTGTGGAATGTGGGATTTCACTGGCAGAATTCATGTGGAGCGGCAATTCGGCTTCCAATATGCTTTTAATTCCAAAAAGCATTTCTCTGTAAACTGTGGAATAACTGTCCATGTACTGTAAGAAAGGATCTGCACACTATGTGAACTACAGATTATTTAATCCATAAAAAACATTTCACATGTGAAAAGTTGGACTTCTGTTACTGATGGAATTCCATAGAATTTTCATAAATCAGTCGGCCCATCGGTGCAGCAGTTGGATTGCTGCTTGCGATGCTGGTGACCCGGATTCAGGAATGGATCTGGGTTGCTGGAGGGCCAGCCAGGGAGAGATGGATGTAGCATCCTCTGGACTGCTCTCCTTCTCTGGAGGGAGGGGGGAAGAATGTCTGGGGCACTACGGACCCCTGGCAGAGGCGGGGGTTCCACCGCAGCTGGTGTCTGGACATCTAGGGGGTGGGGTGGACATGGGACGTCATTGCACGTCTCTGCCCTGAGGAAAAAATCATCCTTTTGGGGACAGAAAAAATTCTCAGCCAGTGCCTCCATGATGCCCTCCACACCACCTCCGATGTGCTGTCAGGCCAGTTCCCCAAGACCCAAATCAATGTTTGCAACACTGGTAAGTGCTGCGACCCCACCCTGGAGGGTAAAGCAGGGGGCATGGGGGAGCATGGCTCACATGGGAGCAGGGGGCAGCAGGGGCCGTGACCAGGGCTGAGTTCTGATGCTAGGCTAGGACAAAAAGCATAATAAATAGCGATAAAAAAAGAATTTTCAGAAATTCCATAGAATTCTATTCTGTCAGAATCTGAATATTCCACACAGCATTAAATACGATCTAGTCAATGGATTTATCTTACATACGTGCTTCAACAACTTCAGACTTTAAATCCAGTCACATTTCTGCTCCCTTGATGCAAGATTCTTTAGACTATAACAATAAGTAAAACTTTATTTTTAGTCAAGAAAAAATTATTAGGATGTATATCCTGATTTTAAAATTGTTTTGATAAAGCACACTAGTAGCAACAGAGTAGACAAACAAAAGGACATATAAAACTTGTGTTTGCATTTGGGTTCACAGAAAACAGAAACAGTGACAACTATACAACACAAATGTATCTGCTGCAGCTCTCAAGATAAAGGCTTTATCAAGTTTAAATTACATTACAATAGATTTGATGAACTCTTGCTCCAGGTACAGCATGGGAACAGATATTTATTGATTAGAAACTTAGAAACATAGAATTTGACAGCAGATAAGGACCGCTTGGCCCACCTAGTTTGCCCATTTCCCTACCTACAGGATAGGCCACAGATCCTAGTTAACCAACAGCCTATTTCTTCCTACCCCCCACAAGAATTACCTTATGTCTGTCCCATGCATTCTTGAATTCTCCCACAATTTTAGACCCCACAACCTCCTCAGGAAGGCTGTTCCATGTATCCACTACCCTCTCTGTGAAATAATACTTCCTCACATTGCCCCTGAACTGCCCCCTCTATCTTTAAATTGTGTCCCCTTGTTCTTGCACATCTCTTTTCTGAAAGATGCTACCCTCTTGGACTTTGTTGATTCCACTGAGGTACTTAAAAGTTTCTATCATGTCCCACATCTCCCTTCTTTCCTCAAGGGTATACATATTAAGCTCCTTTAGTCTCTCCTCATACGGCTTCTCTTGCAGACCCTGCACCATTTTAGTTGCCCTCCTCTGGACTGCTTCTATCCTGTCTATGTTCTTGCGGAGATGGGGTCTCCAGAACTGGACACAGTACTCAGAGGGTCTTACCAACTGTCTGTACAGAGGATAACCACTTCCTGTTTTCTGCTGCTGATGCCTCTCCCTATGCATCCCAGTATACCCCCAGCCCTCCCTACTGCCTTCTCACATTGCTTGCTAACCTTACGGTCATCTGATATGATTACCTCCAGGTCCCTTTCCTTTTTTGTTGTTGTTACTACCTCCCCCTCATTGTGTATTCTTCCACTGGGTTCTTGTTTCCTAGGTGCATTATTTTGCACTTCTTTGTATTGAATCCTAGCTGCCATACTTCTGACCATTCCTCCAACCTTGCCAAGTCGCTTCTCATCCTTTCCACGCCTGTTGTGTATCAACCCTGTTGCAGATCTTTGTGTCATCTGCAAAGAGGCATACTTTTCCTTCCAGTCCCTCTGCAATGTCACTTATGAAGACATTAAAAAGGACTGGACCCAATACTGAACCCTGTGGTACCCCACTAGTAACCCCTCTTTCTTCAGAGTGGACTCCATTTACAATTACCTTCTGTGTCCTGTGGTCCAGCCAATGTTTTACCCAAGCTACCACCCTGGGACCCACTCCCAGGCTGGTTAATTTGACTATTAATCTTTTGTTTGGGACTGTGTCAAATGCCTTACTAAAATCTAGGTAGGCCATGTCCACAGCCCCTCCCTGGTCTACTACTTTGGTCACCCAGTCAAATAAATCTATTAGATTCATCTGACATGACCTTCCCGCTGAGAACCCATGCTGCCTTGGGTCCTGTGCCCCACTGGCCTCTAGGTACTCAACTATTCTTTCCTTCAGAAGTGACTCCATCATTTTCCCCACCACAGAGGTCAGACTGACAGGTCTGTAGTTTCCTGCCTCTGTCTTGGTCCCACTTTTGTGAAGGAGAATCACATCTGCCTTCCTCCAGTCCTCCCGTACCACACCATCCTCCCATGATTTATTAAAAAGAGTAGCCAGTGGTTTCACTAGTTCCCCCCTTAATTCTTTCAGCATTCTGGGGTGAATTCCATCAGGCCCCATTGCTTTGTCCACCTTCAGTTTTAGGAGTTCTTTCAGAACCCTTTCTTCTGTGAAAGGACTGGGATCAACCCCCCCTATCAAAAGTGCTTCTGTTAATTGGATTAGGCACTTCCCCCTCCTCTTTTGTGAATACTGAGCAGAAATATTCGTTCAGTATCCCTGCTTTTTCACTGTCTCCCTCTGCCCATCCACCGTTCATTCTATTCAGCCTCACTATCCCTCCCTTTGTCTTTCTAAGCTCGCTGATGTATCTATATAAGGTTTTATCCCCCTTCTTAACCGAGTTGGCTATCTTTTCCTCAGTTTGGGCCTTTGTTATTCTGACTTCCCTTCCTGCTTCCTTCTGCCTTAACTGGTACAGCTCTCTGTTCTGCTCCTTCTGCGTTTCCTTATACTTCTGGAATGCTATCTTTTTCTTCCTGACTTTCACAGCCACCTCTTTTGAGAACCACAGTGGCTTTTTCTTTCATTTTGATTTGTTTATTTGCTTCACACAAAGGCTCGTTGCCTCTGTGATGGCAGTTTTAATGATTCCCCATTGTTGCTCCACACCTCCTTCTAGCCTGTTTGCTAGTGCTTTTCTGAGGCACTCTCCCATCTTGCCAAAGTCAGTCCTCCTGAAGTACAGTACCATCGCTTTTGTATGGCTTGACTCTGTAGCTGAGTTTAACGTGAACCACGCTGTTTGATGGTCACTTGTTCCCAGATGGCAACCCACTTCTAGATCTGAGATCCTCTCACTGCCCCCGTTTGAGAGTACAAGGTCTAAGATTGCTCCCTCACAAGTGGGTTCCAAACTAGCTGTCTGAGGCCTGCCATCTGTAGGGCATCAAGAATGGCCCTGCTCTTGGATGTGGCTACAGCAAATGTGCTCCAGTTAACATCTGGCATATTCAGGTCTCCCATCAACAGTATCTCCCATTTCTCTGCCATTCTAAGAATGCCTTCTATCATATCCTTGTCCATTCCCTCCCCCTGACATGGGGGTCTGTACACAACCCCTGTGTGGATTGTGGTGCCCTTTCCAGTCTCCAAGGTGACTCACAGTGCCTCCTCTCCTCCCTGTCCACTCCTTTGTTCAGTTGCCTTTATCCCTTCCTTTACATACAGAGCTACTCCTCCCCCTCTTCTCCCCTGCTTGTCTCTCCTGTAGGTTGTGTACCCTGGTATGTTAACATCCCAGTCATGGTTCTCTGTGTACCATGTTCCTGTGACTGCTATGATATCCAGGCATCCCTCTTCCATCAAGGCCACCAGCTCAGGGAGCTTGTTGCCCAGACTATGGGCATTGGTACTCATTACCCTCCATTTCCTGATGGCCTTACTCCTTTTTGCCCCATCCCTGTCCTTCTTGCCTTTGTCACTTTCTACATTTACCCCTGCCCTTCTCCCTATTGACACCTCTATGTTGGTGTTTACCACACTTACTACCGTGATTTTTTTTTGGGAGGGGCTAGGATTTCCCTGCTCCTTTCCAGTGCCTCCCCCCTTGGCTAGTTTAAATGCTTGCCAATGAGGAATTTAAACCTATCACCTAGAATCCTGGTTCTCCTCCTGGACAGATGCAGCCCATCATGCCAGTATAGGCTTGCATCACTCCAGGTGGACCCCAACTCCCCAATGAAGCCAAATCCCTGAGCTCCAGACCAGTTTTTCAACCACTGATTGAATCCCATGGTGCAGAACACCCTAGCCTCTCCTACGCCATAGATGGGCAGCACCTCCGAGAAGGTTACCGTGCATGCTACTTGTCTAAGGCCCCTTCCCAATTCCACAAACTCTCCCTGCACTTCTCTAATCCCTTTCTTAGCCAGGTCATTGGTCCCTAGGTGGACAATGACATCCAGCTCCCTCCTCTGTGCAGCTGTCCTGGTAATCCTGAGGATTCGCTCCCTGTCCCTCCAAACCATGGTGCCAGGCAGGCACTTTACCTCCCTCTCCCCTTCCTCCCCCAGTTATACCTTCCTAACAATGGAGTCCCCCTCCAGGAGTTGTTTCCTTCCCCTGCGGGGTCCCCTGCCACCCTCCTGTGGGTCTCCTTTGTGGAGGTTCCCAGCATCCTCCTTTGTCTCCAGTGTGGGTGCCTCCACAGAGGAACCACACTTTGCCAGAATGGTATAGGAATTGTGGAGAGGTACAACTGGAGGGATGTGCCTCTGTTTCACCACCCTCACCCTCCCTGAGCCCACTGTGGTCCAACCACTCCTCATTCTTGGTGACCTCTGAGGCAACAGCAGTGGCACTGGTGGTTCCTGGATGGAAGAGGAGGTCCCACAAATCCTGGCCAACTCAGCCTGGAGATGAGCAACCTCCTCCCTCAGTCCAGAGAGGTGCCTGCAGATGGGACAACACCGCATCCTCCAGAATGTCTCCCGGAAGACTGCTGATCCACAGCCACTGCACTGCACCACTCCCATCATGTGTTATTTCTGGCCCCCTAACTCTTTGCAATCCTTACTCTTTCCTCTGTTTTTTTTCCCCTCTCTCTCCTTACTTTCTGCCTGTGTGCCCTTTAATTTGATTGATTTGATTGATTGATTTAGGTATGCAATTGTGTGATTATTTATGATATTTTTTAACTGTATGTCTTTTTACAAATGTAATTGAATGTTTAATTTCTTGGCTATGTTAAATGGTAAACTGTATGTCTAATTCATCATTCAATTTTAACCCCCCAGGTCACACTGGGAGATGAGCAGCATGTTGTTCAGTGTGCCTTCCTGGTGAAACATTTCAATAAGTAAATAAAATAAATAATTTATTTATTTTATTTAGTGAAATTGTTTCCATTGGTAAACATACAGAAATACATCAAGAATCTGATTTACAGATGTAACCTGAGGAGGGGAAGGGAGAGAAATGGTAAGAATCTAACAGTCAAATGAAATTCAAATCAACAATATACCGTACATGCCGTACATCAGTTTACATATTTGTAAGATATGGAGAACCAGCAAGGGAAAAGTATGCAACTGTAGATACTAACAGAGTCAATAACAATTCACAATGAGCAGTCAAGTACACTCTAAATGGGGTGCATGCAGAAGCTTTAGGGACTGTTTAGCAAAGGGGATACTGGTGGGCAGGCAGCAATCCATGGTATGCTTGTCCCATACCTGTGGAAGTCTATGGTGGAAGGCAAGCTGACCATATTTATTTTTGTACCTGGGAATGAGGAACCGGTTCCCAATCTGAGAATAAAGGTAGTGACTAAAGAATGTATAATGTATATAGTAGTCCTTTTGAAAAATTGTAATGCTGCAACTCCAGCCATCATTTTCCTTTTTTTCTGTGTAATCCTTTGTCTGTTTTATTTTCAGAGTGACGACTACTGTACCAATCTTTGTTCACAACTTCAACCTCCTAAGGTTTGTTGCCTGTATTTTCACTTTCCAGTGATTTGCCATAAAGAGCCTGTGAGGTCTCTTGAGGGGAATGAGCATGTCTAGAGTGTCTCTCCCAGGATACAATAAGTGGTAAGGGGTACAGGGCCCTTAAAGGAGTTCTACTGGCAGAGGTAAAGCCCCGACAACTGCACAGATCAGGTTTCACCTTTCTGATCACCCCTACAGGCATCATAATAAATACATTTTGTTTATCTGACTGCTCATAAAATTGGCTCAGATCTCTGGTGGACCTGTCATTTTAAGTAGGACACTCCTGAACCCCTGGGAACTTACAGGAAACATTGTGAGACAATGACACTACACTGCTCTTACCTTACTAGTACTCTTATGTATGGAAACTTTACAGGGTTTGTATCTCTGATGCCTGGTGCTGTTTTCACTGAATTTGTCTAAATCCCATGGGTATGCCTGCCATACTCATTGGATTTAGGAAAATTATGTGTAAACAGTGCTGGGCATCAGCGATACAGACCCTGTAAAGTTTCTGTACATAAGAGCACTATTAAGGTAAGAGCAGTGCAGTGTCATTGTCTCACAATGTTTTCAGTGAGATCCTGGGGATTCAGAGCATCATACTTAAAAGGCCAGGTACACCAGAGGTCTGAGCAGATTTTATGAGCAGTCAGGTAAAAAAACTAATAATTTGCTATGGTGCCTACAGTGGGGAGCAGAGAGGTGAAGCCCCAATCTGTGCAGCAGTCAGATCTTCACCTTGCTGGTAGTTCTCCACTAACTTTTTCCTTCTCACTTAGTGCCCTTAGTAGTGATATTTAGTATAGTGGTTCTTTTCTAAATAATTGTGGAATATTCATGATACATACTGTATGAGTTATAAGCCATGTCGGTCTGTCTTCAAAAAGACTGGTAAATAGGAGATAGGTGTGTGCAGCACTGTTTGTTATTGGAATAATCATGCTGAAAAGTTATTTAGTTTTCATACATCACATTTTATCTTTTCAAAGTGCAAACTAATCTTCAGATTTCACAATCATTAATTTTGAAGTTAGCAGTTATTCTATGCACCTTTTGTATGTCCAACAATTTATCCTCTTGAAGGTTTAAGGGTGTACATAAATTATTCCACAGCTAATTCTCTATGCTTTCTGAAGCTGATAAATTTTCAGGTTTGGTCTTCTAGACATGCGGTCCAAATTGTCTGCTTTTAAAGCAAGTTCTATCTCAGACTGCAACAAAATAGTGATTGCTTTTCTGGGTTCTTTTTCATGATCTTCTAGCTACCCTGTACTTTGTTCTGACTCTCCCATTTATTTCCCTAAATTTGATAATGGAATTTTATCATCCTTCATGTATCTGTAATCCCTTCAAAAGCCTCATTTCCATTACAAATGAATCCTTCCTTTCTTAGGTTCATGTTTGTGAGTAGGTTGATTTTTTTGGGGGGGAGGGAAAGTTGTAACAGCATTCAGCACTGAGGATGCCTGGAAATCCCCTAAATCATATCCATCTCTATATATTACACCTCATAAATTTTGAATTCCATTTTTGTGAGTTTTACATTGCTTTAAGCAGTTCAGCCTGTTTCACAGTATATCTAATATTATTCAGTGCAGATCAAGAGGATACAAGTAAGACAGGAAACCGTTGGACCTTTTGGATTTGTATCTCATTATTCTTTTATTATAATATCTTCATTCCTTATTGATTATTTTACTAATAGATCTTAACGTGCTTAAGTTTTAAATTTGATATTTGAGTTCTGTTCATGCTTGACAATCAGACAAACTTTTGGAGGACTTGGAGTTAGCACAGACCTAGGAAAGACCTAAGCGAGAGTGCTCAGTATGAGCTATGATTCAGGCTGGTGTGGGGGATTCATGGTTCAGGTTCAAGAAGCAAATAATATATTTTTCTATTTTTTTCTGTTGTGCCAGTTTCCAATCCATTAAATGCCCCCCCAACCAAGGATCCCACAGAACTCATTAGCTGCCTGAGCCCTTCTCAGCCTTAAAGAATAATTATGAGAGTGGAATGAAGTTGTACGTTTACGTAGGGTAGATTAAATCTTGTACTATACCTTTTCCACAACAAGTAACTAAATTATTTACACTTTTGCCAGTTATTATGTCCTGATGCATAAATCTAGACGTTAGAGAAATTTTTGGAGTCTTTTCTCATTATGGATATATGATCAACATATTGGAATATATTTAAATATAATATAGGGGTACAAAATTATCAGAATGCATTACAGCTAGAATTGATAATTCGTAACATGTAATTAAACTTGGAATACTTAATTTACTTAAATGCCTTTTGTGAAATATCCATATGCACAGGTAACTTGACATCTTATGTATAAGGCAAGATTGTGTGAAGCCGGTGACCTAATCAAGGTGTAGCTGACATATAGTAGCTCTGCAATTATTTTGAAATTCAGAGTTATACTATATATTCCCAACACTGCTCAGCCAGTATCAAACAGGTGGCCAGAGGGGGAATTTCAGCATGCTGGAGCATGAGCAAAAACTGAACACCCTAGTAATACAGCTGGATTAATGTGGCTTGGTTTATAGCTGAACTCTGTATAGATCTTTCCTTAGTCATGGGGTAATAAAAACAAAATAACATTGAGTTAAACAAAAATAAGGAAATCTGGAGTTTGTACTGTCTATTGAGCATCATCCCCAGCCATGCATTTTTTGTATCTAATGCAGAGTAAACCTCTGGATTTCCTCTGAAGTCCTTTGAAGAATTTAAGAGACACTGGTGGAGAGATATTGGTTTACTCGGACCTAGAGAAAATTCAGGCACAAGCATACACTGCACACTTCTGAAAAGCAGCAAGGGCTTAATGTTTCAAGATAAGTTTCAATTAGAAATAACTTTAACTTATAGAGGAATCAGACAACAATTCTTAGAATTTAACATAGAAAACTGATAATAGTTGTGTTCCCATTAGAGAATCAGAGATTAATTTTATACTGCAGAGATTAATGTAATACTGCATCTGGCATAAGAATTGCATAAGAATTGACTAATTATATCCTGACTACCCTGTTAATCAATACAGGTGTAGTACTATAAGCACCTGAGTATGAATGCAAGTGTATTTAACTGAAGTTAATTAATCTAAAATAGTATTGAAACACTGGCAATACAGCATTCAAAACAGTATTTAGAACATTGACACGCTTGCATGTAGTCCTTAAATGATGTTAGGGAAATATCAAGTGATGTAGTTCAACTGCGATGACCATGACATCTATTTGTGTGCTGGGCTCAGAAAGGAAAACTTTTATATGCTATACTGAACTTTTAGACTGAGTAAGAGTATTTTAAACAGAATTTGATAAATATTGTTAGAGGTTTATAATTAGTATTTTAATTGATTATATTGAGCTGATTATCCCAGTGTGGCTACTTTTAGTGAAGCACTGTCTAAAGAGCTTCTACACCATTTAGATTCCATCTCTGTCTTGTTACATCGAACTAAAAGATGACTACAGGAAAGTACAAAGAATTAAAAATTGGAAAATAATTGCTGAAGAGGGGACTGAGCGGAAACAAGGTCAGAAGCAAAAAAAAAAAAACAGAAGAAAAGGGAGAGTGAAAGGAAGGCCATGAGCAGTAGAGTGTAACTTATACCCCTCTTAGATCTGGTATATGGTTGATAATTTTTGCATATTTTAACTTTTTCTATTGACCTTGGATACACATCAACATTGTACTTTGTTTTATACTTTTGATTTTAAGGCATTTTAACGTAATTGTAAGGGTTCTATTTAATTTTAACAACAAGAACTAGAGATTCCAAATGTTGTGATGTACTAGTAACTCCAAATGAACTAGATAAATTATCATGCAGAGCTAAAAATAGGAGACTCCAGTCTGAATAAGAAACTAATTTATTAATGTCATAATCATGCTATGCTGTGAGCAATGTCGGTCTAACTTCAGAAAGAATGATAAAAAGGAGAAAGGTGGGTACAGAACTGTGTGGTATTGGAATAATCATGTTAAAAAGTTTATTTTTCTTGCATCATGTTTTATTTTTTTCAAACTGCAAACAATGTTTTCTGTCTCACAAACAAATGTAACCCCTCTATGTGTCCACATTTGTAGCATGGATATACATAGGGTATCTACGGGTTTGAGGAAGGATGAGGCTACCTGGCACAAGAGACCTAGGTTTGACTACTCTGCACAGGGGCACCCAAGTAAATCCAACTACAGGAAGCAATAACTGTAATGTCCAGAACCAGAATTGGTATTTTTCAGTGTGGCTTTATTTATTAACTCACTGAACATAAACAAAGCTCTGTATGGTCCCCCACAGGGCTACATAACTGTAATGCAGATTAGAGGTTAAACATAGCGGTCCATTTGGCAATGAACACTACAACAGTTGTCTGGCTTTGGACCCACCAGACACTCAGCTGGGACTTTGCATGCGCATTGGATACACAGCCCGACTGGCCCGGCTCCCATGCCGGCCACTCGACTGATGGCCCACTTGGCAATGAACCCAAACTCTACTTGGAAAGACATCCCATCAAACAAGGAGGCTCCCAAACTTGAAGTCTATGTACTCCAGAGAGATTTTGTTTTTGCATCTTCCACCCGAACTCCCATCAAACAGGGAGACTCTCATCAAACAAGGAGTATGTTCCTCATCCTGTGGCTCCCACACCACTTAGAGTCTATGACTCCTAGAGAGATTTTCAGTTGCGACCCACGTCTGGGTATCCACCCCATCACTGGCCAAGCGCATGACGCAAGTAGCAAAAACACAGAAGAAATCTGTAGAGGTGGACCTGGTTACTAAAGATGGGGGATTTTCCCACCTCCAGCTCCCATAGCCCATACCCAGCCATTTCTCTGGACACACAGAACTTTAGACTTTAAAACTGTAGATTGACGGTGGATGACCTGAAGCGCCTCTACAATGAACTTTAACACTTTAAACAGATGACTGCTCTATTTGTTTGTCCTAGTTGACATAGTTCTCCCAAATAGCAGTCCCCAATACTTGAAATCCAACTGAAGAAAAGAAGTTGTTTGCCCCTTCCAATGAGGCCAAACACTCACCCATTCGTTGCAGGTGCCCCACAGGTGAAGAAATGTAACCTTTGCTGTTATACATGAACAGACTGAACTTAAATTAAAACAGGCAGCTTTCTTCCCAAGGGAGAAGGATTTCTGAACCCACAAGAACTTTTCCTCACTCCCCCAGAGGGAGGGGGTAAACAGACACTACTGGTGTCCTTCTTGTTTGCTTAAGGACAAACTGAAGACTGACTTTGAATTCCCAAGATTCTAACTTACTCTGAGCTGTAGAGTCCAAATGTGGCTCATGCAGCTGTGACAATTCTATAATGATGTTATCCCTCTAGTCTCAGCTGTGACTGAGGACAGAGTGAGACAGTGTGAAACCCATTTAACTGGAGTTTCACAAGCTGCCTTCCCTGCCTACCACTAGGTCTTACTGGGATTCTAGTAACCCCGGGTAACAAAGGGGTTACACAAATGTTCAGATTTCATAGTTATCAATCCTGGAGCTAGCAGTTCCTCAATGCACCTGTTATGTGCCAAGGCAGACGACTACCAGGCCACCCTCACCTCCTCGTTGGGGTGTGCCCAGACCTTCTGGGACACTATAAAAGAGATAAATGGGAAATCAACCTCCTCCCCCATCCCAGCATACCGTTGATGGCTCCACCTTTACTGACCCAACTGACATTGCCAACTGCCTTAACTCCTCCTTTACGGATCTTAGCCCTGTCATCCCTAGTAACTTTTTTGACCCTACCCCTGATCCACTGCCCCCAGTTCTTCAATGCCCCAGGTTCTATCTACACAAAGTATCGGTCCAGGAAGTCAGACCCCTCCTGCTTAAAGCACTAAACAGCAACAATCCTAGCAACAACTCCCTGGATCCCAAAATACTCCGACTAGTCCTGAATGATGTCCTGGTCCCACTCACTGACCTACTAAACCAGTCTCTCTGTCTGGGGCAATTCCCCACAGTGTGGAAAACAGCTATAGTCACACCTATTCACAAAGGGGGTGACAGGTCCACACCCAGCAACTATCGTCCAATTTCTATCCCCCCCCAAAGCCTTAGAAAAAGTGGTGGCCACTCAACTCACTGAATGTCTGGCAAAATATGACATTCTATGCCTGAAACAGCATGGCTTCCACACTGGTCACAGCACAAGTACAGCATTAATGGAGTTCTCCAACTTCCTGCGCTCCTCCCGGGACTCCAGCTCCCTAGCTGGAGCAGTGTTCATTGACCTCTCTAAGGCCTTTGACACTGTCTCCAACCTCCTCCTACTAAATGCCCTCTTCCATACAGGTTTCTCTGCTGGCCCCCTCACCTGGTGCTCGAGTTACCTATCAGCCTACTCCCAGCATGTCAAAAACAATGGGACACTCTCAGAAACCCATCCCATCCACTCAGGGGTTCCCAGGGCTCTATCTTGGGCCCACTACTCTTTAGTCTCTACCTAAATACCCTGCTCAGTGCCTGTTCTAGCAATATTCTCCTGTACGCCGATGACGCCATTATTTATGCCACTCACAGGAATCCCACCTCCCTCCAAGACTCCCTCCAACACTCCTTCAGTGATGCAGAGAACTGGTTTAAGGAGAGCAGACTAGTCATTATCCTCTAAAAAAACAAGTCAATGCTCTTTGCCCACCACCAGAACAAAACCAGCAACAATCCCCTCCAAATCCTCCTCAGCACTCTACAACCACTTGAACAAGTTTACTCTTACAAATACCTTGGGATCACCTCTGACTTGGACCTCATCTTTCATGCCCACATTACAGCCCTCACATCCACTGCAAACTCCCGACTTGGCATCCTCTACCATCACAAGGAGTGCCTCCCACCTGACGCTCTCAGACTTCCCATTACATCCTCAGTAACGTCCCTTGTGGATTATGTCCTTCCAGTCTATGGTGCTGCTGACTCCATGGCCATCAATAAGATTTGCCTCACCCTAAACAAGGCTTGCAGACTAGTGACCAATGCCCCCAGGCTCACCCACACTTGTCAGCTTTATGACATGGCCAAACTCCTTAACCTCAAAGAAGTCTCCACTATCAAACTTGCCTTCTAACTAAGAAAATTCTGCTTGGGTTCTCCCCCCTTTGGTCTCTGCCTCCGTCCAACTTACTCCCGCCACAGTCTCTACCTGAACCACTGACAAGGTTGCCCTACTAGTACAAAGAACTAGGACCACCCAGGCACAGAGGTTGTTCAGCTACAGAGCCCCATCCTGGTTCAACTCACTCCATGCAGCCATCTCCAGCACTCACAAAATTTCCCCCTTCAAAACCACCCTTCGGAACCTTCTGTTCAACACCCGCTGCTGCGCCTGTCTTTAACAGATTCTCAGCTACTCTTAAGACACTTCTGACACAGTCCTCTGGGCTGAACTCTCCACCTCACCCCCCCACACTCCCTCATGGCCTCCCTTCCCACTGCCAGTACCTGCTGTACTAAATCTGTCACTCTGAAATGTTTCTAATTATTCATTGTGTTCTAGCAACTATGTAAAACTATATTATCCTGTATGATTGTATTCTGTAAGTATGTGACTCTGTATGTCCTCTCTGTGATGAGGTACCTTTGTAAATGAGCCCCTGGCTCAAAGGTTGTAAATCTTATTGTACAATAAATGTGTTCAACAATTTATCCTCTTGAAGGTTTTGGAACTGCTTCAGAATAGTGTATTTAAATTATTCCATATGTTGGATTTGAAAGTAATTTCTGTCTCACATTCCAACAAAATTTATAATTGCTTTTCTGGGTTTTTGGGATATTCTAGCTGCCCTGTCCTTTCTTCTGCCTCTCACACTTATGTCTCTAAATTTGATACTGGAACTTTAATATCCTTGATGTCTCTGTAATTCCTTCAAAAGCTCTCATATGTATTGCAAATGAATCCTTACCTTTCTTAGATTCATGTTTGTGGGTTGATTGATTGGGGGTGGGGGGGGATGCAACAGCATTCAGTACTAAGGATGCCTGGAAATCCCTTAAATTGGATCTATACCTCATACATTTTGAATTCCATTTTTTTTGTGAGTTTTACATTGTTCTAAACAGTTCTGCCCTTTCCATAGTACATGTGATTTTATTCAGCCTTCTTTCATACAGTAAGTATAATTAGGCAGGCACCTTTCTTGTTTTGAGCATTGCCCAAGTGTATGTATAGTAAATAGAGATTCATAATTTCAGTGCCTTGGTGCAAAGGGTCTGATTTTAAAAATTCAGTTGTCTCTACAGCTGTTAAGATTCCTGTTGTTCCTTACAGTACATCCTAACTATTATGTTTATGCTGTCAATATTGTCTAATGTGTAAGGAGCTGAAATTAAACACAATTCTTCTTCCAGTTCTTCTCACTTACTCTATGTTGTACACTTACAGCTAACTCCATGCAGCACATTATTGCTTCATTAATACTGTACTTGAATACAATAGAGAAGCAGAACAACTCACAACTCACTTGAACTGTCACTTCAGAGGAAGGGGCAGTACAAAATATCCAAACTGTGGGGTGACACTCTGATATATATATATATATATATATATATATATTTTTTTATTGAAATCTAGGATTACAAATACCTTTGAGCAGGAGCTGCTCATTTACAAAGGTTCCACGTCGAAGGAATGGGGGGTATACATACATAGAAAGGTCAACATAATAATACATGGTTACACAATAAAAAGAAGTAAGATACTGAGGGTTAGGAAATTCCAGTAATTCAAAATGTGCCAAATGTTAGGTAACATGACATACCAGCCAAGGGCAATCTTAGAAATAAGCACTGCAGGTGAGAGGGAAGGGGGTATGCAGGCAGGAAGGCCATTGTCTGAATATATATATATATATATATATATATATATATATATATATAACACACACACACACACACACACACACAGAGGCCATGATTCATGAGAGCTAAATATGGGCCTTTAACCACCTAAGGCATGCACACATTATGCTATAACCATATACCCTGGATACTGCACTGCTCATCTCTATAGCATTTACTGAACTGAATTTTGAAACAGTTGTTCTGCAAAAGTATGATGTGATTATGTGTTAATAAAATATTATTATTCAATACATTTAGGTTATTGACAGATACTCCAACTGTATTAGTTGTTGAGCACTGTTTACATGCATATGTAGGCAGTAACATATGGCAGAATGTGCAGGCATTCAGTTATATGCATGACTTTTGTGCATTACAAGATAGACACTGAAACTAAGGGCTGAGCACCACCTTCCCCTTGTGTTTATCTCACCAGTGTTTGAAGCCACAGCAGACTCTGCACTGACCACCTTCTCTGGCAATACATCTCACTGCTCCATCAGTCTTTCTGTGAAAAAGAACTTTGTTACATCCCTTCTGAATCTTCCTCCCACCACTTTCTATCAATGGCCTCCCGTTATCTTGCCCTTACTTTCTGTAAACAGGACACTGCAGTCTATTGAATATACACTGAATGTGGATTTCAAAGGGACTACTATAAGCTCACTTCCATTTAAAAAAAACATAAAAAAACTCTCCTCTCCCTAAAACCCTGTCTTGGTATCTCTGCCACCAACCCAGTCAGGGTTGGGGGGAGAGGGTTGCACAGTTAAAAATTCTCTAGTGCCTGCAGTGGCCAGGGGGAGTCTCACTCCCAGGCCAAGGGCAACATGTAAATCATCTCATCCATCTGCCTGCAAGGTAAAAATGTTTTCTGAAAAAGTATACTAATACAACTCTGAATAGACTGCAACTGAGTTGAAGGGGAAAGCATGCAACAGTTAAAGTTTGAAATATGTGACCTTTGCCTTCAATTTTAATATTATTCATAATGTACTTCCAGATCTGTCTCCATAATGTGAAGTAAAAGGTGATATACACGGCCAAGTCTCAGAAACTGATTCAGAGATTGGTTATTGTATTTAAGTCCCTGACTGAATAACTTGTCCTTTTTCCTCTTTTGAATAGAAGTGTGAGCCAAAGGTCCCAATCATCACAGCAGAAGACAGCTGTCTCCACAGTTTGATGCAGATTAACTGACAGCAGTCATACTGTTTTGGTAGCAGTGATTCACCTGCATATGTGAGGCCTCTTCTGACATCTGAAAATGTGTACTTAATGTATAAATCACTATATAACTTCAGTATCAAAATCCAGTGTGTATTAAAATAAGATCAGCATCAGACTGATTAAAACATAAAGGGTGGGATATTCAGAAGGGTTGCGCATGGCGTAACACAGTTTTACTACATGTACAGCCACTGATGCACCGATGTAATATTCAAAGGAAAAGTGCGTGGCACAAATCCCAATGCCATGGGTGCATCAGTAAATGTAGCGGTGTTGGGGGCGTGCCCATGGATACTCTACACATCCCAATATTCAGCCAGGGATGTGCTCAGCAGATGCAGGTTCAACCCCTACTTGCACTGCACACAGTTAGAACCTAGAAAAAAAGGAGCAAGGGCTGGCCACCCATAGGTGAGCTGCCATATGGCAGGGCACAACATGGCAGCTGCCAGCCATGGGTAGCCACGTCAGTCCCCCCGTTGCCTGATCACAGGCATTGTAAATGAAAGTTCATCCCTGGTGGTCCAGTGGACTGCTGCCAGCCCAATCGTGGGCTATGTAATAAAAGCAACATCCCTGGGGGTCCAGTGGACCAGATCCTGCCCGATCACAGGCTCACAATAAATAACGAAATCCCTGATGGTCCAGTGGACCGAATCTTTCCTGATCGCGTGCTCACAATAAATAGCTAAATCCCTGGTGGTCCAGTGGACTGAATCCTGCTCAATCATGGGCATAAGTAAATCATATACATAATAAAGACTCCCTGGTGGTCCAGCGGTACCCCCACCCACCCACTAAGCCCTGCCACCCTGCCCCCCAGTCAGCAACAGGGTGCAGCTCCCACCTGCAAGCTGCCCGCTGACTGACAGTGTACAGTACAGCTGTATGCCCATTGGCCCTGCAAACCGTGACTGTACTACACAGTCCCAATATGTGAATGGATCCATCAATGGATGCTATTATGTATATGATTTGCCTGCCCATGATCAGGCAGGATTAGGTGCACTGAACCACCGGGGACTGAATGATATTGTGAGCCGCAACGGCAGGATCGGTCATTTGGACCACCAAGGATTTAGTTATTTATTGTGAGCCCACGATCGGGCTGGATTCTGTCCACTGGACCACCAGGGATTTAGTTAATTATTGTGAGCCCGTGACCGAGCAGGATCCGGCCCACTGGACCACCAGGGATTTAGTTATTTATTGTGAGCCCGTGATCGGGCAGGATTCGGTCCACTGGACCATCAGGGATTTAGTTATTTAATTTGAGCCCACGATCAGACAGGATTTGGTCCACTGGACCACCAGGGATGTTGTTATTATTACATAGCCCATGATTGGGCATTGGGGCATTTTGCCACTGAGGGACAGGGGCGTTGGTCCCCGATGGCTGCAGCCTGGCTGGGCGCCAGGTGCAAGTCACCAGGGATCGGTGCACCTGCATGCAAATGGGGCCATAATGACATGCAAATGGCCCCATTTACATACCCACCGCTGAATATCACAGTTCCTGCACCTAGAGCAACCGTAGTTGCGCTGGCACATCCCCCTGCTCCTCACTTGCCACTTGCACTGGTGCAGTGCCACTGTGCCATGTGCAATGCGTGTGGCCACTGTGCCATATTCAATGGTGCTGAGCCATGGTGCAGCACTGTTGAATATCGCCCAGGTCATGCCCTGGCACATCCCAGTTGTGCTGCGCCCAGGTTTGCACCCCAGCCTGGCACAGTCTGAATATCCCACCCCAAGTGTTTTAATGTTCATTAAAGTTTAAATATACAACAATTTGGAATGAAATACAGATGATTATTCAATGTTTGCAGCACTTGTTATTTTCTGTTGTAGGATACTGAATTGCAGAAGCAGTGTCATAATGAAAATGATATTCAAATTCACTATGAAAAGAATGTTTCTTTTCAAAGCTGGTTGCCTCTTCCATTACTTTTCGCTCTGTTCACAGTTTGTCATGCTATTGAGAAGACAATACTATTGCAGGTAATGCACACAGCAATGTGTAAAATATTGCTATTCAGCAGATCCATTACATTGTTGTCAATTGAGTCTGAGATTGTTTCAAAGGTTTATCTCTGCAGGTTTACAAAAATTGCAAAACAATACAGCACTGAGCATCATTTCTAAGAGCATATGAACTCATGGGCCCATGAGTGTTTCTACACCAACTCACTTACCCATGGTGATGGAAAAGACATAGGGCCCATCTTGTATGTCTCTACTAAACCACAGCCTTGACTTGACCAAATTTGATTATGGGCACACATTCAAACTTTTCAGTTGAAATGTGACACCTGCTCATGATATGTAACCCGCAATGCCATTCTACCTCAGAACTCTTTGTAGTCCTACTTTGAAAGATTGAAAAGTATTAGCTTTCACAACCTCACATGGTATCACTGTATTCATGGTAGAATGTATTTCTTTGCATCAACCTCTTATGCTCTGCTTAATGTCATATTTTACTGAGTTTACTGAGTCGTGTTGACAAAAGAAAACTCTAGGCACTTCAAAATTGTCCCCCACACAATGTGGGACATTGGTTGCTTACTGAAGTGAAGTTAAGCCAATTATCAAGCTTTTTATTACAAAAAAAGTTTAAAAAAAAGACCACATTCCTTCTTCTCCCATGTCTGATAGTCTTGAAGAAAGAAACAGACACACAAGCACATGCCACACGCCACACATACAGCACACACACACACTCACATGTATATAAAAGAGAAAGAAAGAAAATGTGAGAGAAAGAAAGAAAGAAAGAAAGAAAGAAAGAAAGAAAGAAAGAAGCTACTATGTCTGACATTTTGATAGGTCAGTAATAGAGAAGTGCAGACTAAATAAATCATAAATGGCAAAACCATGTGTGAGTTATGCAAGTCTCCCTCAAGAGCAGATACACAAGGAATATGGAATGACCTGATTAAAATTATGCAATTTATCTTCACGTCCCATGGGCAGGGCCATAACTCATGGGTGGCAGGGCCAACAGTGAGTTATAACAGTCCTGCTCCTCAAAAGTGATGATAAACTGAAGATTTTGACTTATCATTACATATTCCATTTATACAACATCACAGTACTATAGTAGTGATTTAAATCTGCTGAAGATTTAAGTTTGTCTTTCATAGAATCATAGAATCATAGATGTTATACGAGTTAGGAGGTCTGCAGACCTTTTGATAACTTGCCACTTATTTAGTGGGCAAACTCATATTTCTTAATACCCATGTGATGATCTAGTAACTTTTTAAATGCTTCCTTAGTTTTACTCATCACTATGTTTTCTGGTAGTGAGTTCTATATAGTAACCACCCTTTCAGTAAACTGTTTGTTTCTCCTTGCTGTTTTGTTTACTTCACCTTCCCCTTTCAGTTTAAGTCCATGAGTATGTGTATTTTTGGTTAAGCTCTGTTTTGTCAAACCAATAGTTTCCCTTGTATAACTGTTTTTGGTTGTGGCAAACACCAGGCATAGGACTCCTCTTAATGCCCCGTATTCCACTGAATACATATCCTGTTCTCTTATCCTCTCCCCATATCCCTCATATTGAACAGTGTGAATCTTTGAGTTCAGCTGCTGGCTTCAGTGCTGTAAAGTGCCAGTGTGATGTCATCACCACCACTGTGAAATCTGCTTATCAGTTATCGTATCACTAACAGCAAGGTACATTATCATTATATCTTGAAGTTAGATACAAAAGTATCACTTGTTACCTTTTCTTTCTTATCTCTACTGGTGTATAAATAGGGAATGTGCAATTGGTTGACTCAAAGTATGCAATTTATCTTTACATGTGATGTGGTCTTGCAATTTAATACATATTCACAATACATGGATTTTATTTATTTTTTTTAGCTACAACTGCAGATTGTATTGTAGTGTGACAGTGTGTCCTATAGTGACCCAGGTAACTACAGGCCAGTCAGCCTGACCTTGATAGTATGTAAACTCATGGAGACCATACTAAAGGAAAAGCTGGTGAGGTACATGGAAGAGAATGGTCTACAGGATGAAAGACAGCACAGGTTTGTGGCAGGCAGATAATGTCAAATGAACCTGATCAAGGTCTTCAGTTGGGTCATGATGGCAGTGAACAAAGGCCAGGCAGTGGACATCATATACCTGGACTTTAGCAAGGCCTTTGATTCTGTACCACACAAAAGGTTGACAATGAAACTGAGGGATCTAGGGGTGGGGGAAAATATGGTGAGATGGGTTGAGAACTGGCAGAGTGGTAGAACCCAGAGAGCAGTCATTGGGGATGAGTTCTCCAGCACCAAGGAGGTCTCCAGTGGGGTCCCACAGGGATCATTGCTGGAGCCAGTGTTGTTCAATGTCATTATGAGTGACATTGGGGAAGGCATTAAAGGCAAAATGTACCTGTTTGTGGATGACACCAAACTCTGTGGGAGGGTGAACACCAAGGAAGGGATGCAGGACCTGAGGGAGGACCTCATCAGACTAGAGAGATGATCAGGAATCTGGCAACTTAGTTTCAATGCCAAAAAATGCAAAGTGATGCACATAGCAGCCAAGAACCCTAGGACAGAGTATTACATAGGAGAGGTTCAGGTAATTGCTTTTGAAGAGAAAAATGATCTAGGGGTAGTGGTTATGAGTACCCTGAAACACACCTCTCAGTGTAAAATGGCAGTGGTGAAGGCTAATAATGCACTGGGGTGTATTGCAAGGGGATTCAGTAGTAGGCAGAGAGTGTTTTGTTTACCATTGTACAAATCATTGGTAAGACCACATTTAGAATATGGGGTGAGGTACTGGCATCCTTACCTAACTCATTACTTCCAATAGCGTCATATTTTTTATTTTATTGTTATTTATTTATTTAGATCTTGGATTACAAATACCTTTGAGCTTAGAGCTCTTTTACAAAGGTTCTACATCAACAACTCAATACAACAGGTTAAAAGAACAAAAAGCATGGCAAAACAGTATACATAGAGAAAGGAGATCAACAGGTTTACAGACTAAACAGGGTATGGTAAAATAATTGTAAATAAGAAAAGAAAGCAGTAGTTGACATTCACAGTGAATTAAATAATTGAAACGAGTAATGCTAAGTAGTTTCATGCACAGGAATGCATACAGTAAATTAAAAATCAGCCAAAACAAGCTTTGTCAGTTACTAGTAAAGTCATAAGGTAAGTTGAAATCAGCCAACAAGCCTTGTCAGGACAGATGGGGACAATAGGTAGAGGGGAGAAAAGGTGAAGAGGATAGGGTAGCATGGGTGAGGGGATGTCAGATATGGTGCTAAGGAGATTTAACAGTAATTAAGTGCTAGGGGTTTTAGATTGCCAAGGAGGGTTTAGCGGAAGCAGTCACAGGAATGAGTGGCGGAGAGTAGTTGCTGTAGCTTGGATTTGAAAGGGCCCAATTTGGATTCAGAGAAGATGTCACAGTTGAGGGCATTCATCCAAAGAGCGGCTCTGTAGAAGAACGATCTTTGTCTCTGGGAGGTACATCAGCGAGGGACCAGAAAGAGCTGAGATTCAGTGCCACGGGTATGGTGGGTATTAAGAAAGGGACTAAGAAGACCTTGAATTCCAGGTGGTAGGAGGCCTAGGGTTATTTTCTTAGCCATCAGGCATGTTTGATATTTGATGCAACCTTTGAACTGGAGCCAACCAGTTTGGGCATAGAGGTCAAAAGAGTGGGTGAGATAGTGGGCTCCTGAGAGGAGATGACATGCCTTGTTTAGAGCAGTGGAAATGCACCAGAGGGCAGTTTCAGTGACAGATCCATAGATTATTAATCCATAGTCAATAATGGAGGTAACACAGCTCTGTACGGCCAACATTAAGGCTTCTGGTGTACAGAAGTTCCTGTGTCTGTAGAAGAGGCTGGTGCGAGTATTAACCACTTTGGCAATGTTGTTAATATGCACCCCATAGGATAAGTTACTGTTGATGGTGATGCCGAGATACTTAAAATAAGGTACCTGCCTAAGAGCAGTCCCAAGGCAGTTAGAGATAGTCAGGGGATGATGCCTGTGTTTATTGTGGGAGCTATTGAAAAGCATGAGCTTAGATTTTTTTATTGTTTAGCACCAGTTTGTGCTCACTGAACCATTTTCTCTACTGATGCAAATCTGAGTTGCAGCTGACTTTCAAGAGGCATGGGGTCTGTGTGACTTGTGTAGATAACAGCATCATCTGCATATAGTAGGATTGGTTTAGGGCAGGACCTTGGGAGATTGTTTAAGAAGAGACTAAATAGCAGAGGGCCCAGGATGGACCCTTGTGGGACACCTGAGAGAAATGGTTTAAAGTCCTAGATGACATCGGCAATTTTGACTTGTTGAATGCGGTTCTCCAGATAGCTTTTAAACTAGGCATTAGAGTTAGTGGAAATTCCAGGGTTGCTTAGCTGTTCCAGTAGTAGGGGGTGATGGACAGTGTTGAACGTTTTTGTCAGGTCAATAAATGCAGCCCCAACTATTTGTCCATGGTCCAGAGATTTGTGTATGAAACAAGTGAATTTCATGAGAGCTGAGGAGGTGCTGTGTCCTTTTCTGAATCTATGTTGTTGGGTACATTGGATCTTATGTTTATCAAGCTAATCTGTAAGCTGGTTGGCTACAATGTGTTCAAGTGCCTTGGAAAGGGACAGAAGTATGGAGATGGGCTGGTAGATCACATGGAGAGACCTGTCACCGCTTTTGTGTACTGGTGTTACCATGGCTGATTTCCATCTCTTGGGGAACTGGGCAAGACTAAGTGAGAGATTAAAAATCCAGGTAAGAAGCACTAGCATTTCCTCTAGTGTGAGGGACAACAGTTGAAGAGCGAGGGAATCCCCACTGTTTCTTGATTTACCAATTGCTTTGAGGATGTATTTACGCGCTTCCTGCAGTGAGATAACTTTAAAGTAGAGTGGGGGGTGGCTAGAAGGGCTGGTAGTGCTATCAGAGGTGGTCAAGGTGACATCTGCATCAAACAAGTCCTGTGGGAGAACACTGCTGAGGTCCGTGAATGTGTTATTGAAAGTATTGTCAATAGTTACAGGGTCAAGGGTCGTGATCCCATCTAAGTCCAGTATAGTAGGTGGAGATTTCAAGGTTTTACCTGTGATTTCTTTACTATTACCCAGAAAGCTTTTCCTTTGCCCCAGGTATCAGTAAGCACTTCCTGATAGTGTTTCATTTTTGCTAGACGGATGGACCTAGTGCAGTCATTTTACACTCTTTTGTAGTTCTGGGTGTCAGATTGTGTGCCAGTGGCTTGGGCATGGTGCCAGAGGAGGTCCCTTATTTTCATGCGAGCTAGGAGTTCTACAGAGAGTCAGGGGTTGCAAGGGCCTTTGATTTTGTGTGTGTTTTGGGGGTGTATGAGAGTTGCAGGCAGAATTATAGGCGCTGATGAAGTGTTTGAGTGCTGTGTCAACATCCTTCACTCTGTAGATTGGAGACCAGCCTTGCACTCTAAGGAGGGATTTAAGAGGTTTCAGGTGACCCCAGGCAAGGACTGTGCTGGTAATTGTCCATGGTGGAGGTTTGCAAAATGTGTTTATCCACATGCAGATGACAGGGGAATGATCACTGAATGTATCTGGGAGGACAGTGGTGCTAGTAATGCAGTCTGGATGACTGGTTAGGACCCAGTCTAAAAGGATTTTAGTCCCTGTTTTGTTATTGGATCTGGTTGGGGAGTCAACTTGCTGGGAAAAATTTATGGCAAAGATGGCATCCTTAATGCTCTGATTTTTAGGTGCAAGCCAGTTTATATTGAAGTGTCCCACCAGAATTGACTCTGACCCAATATGAAGTCTGAATGATACATTGTTTACCTGGCACAATATGGCCACACAGATATTAATGAGGTAAGAAGGACATCAGCATGGTTGGAGGGGGTCCAGAGGAGAATAACCAAGATTATCAAGGAGCTACAGGATGGGTCCTATGCAGAGAGGCTGGAAGCCCTGGAGATGTACTCCCTGGAAGAGAGGAGGCAAAGGGGTGATAAGATAGAGACCTTCATGTACATGAAGGAAATTAACAGAGTGAAAAGGGAGGGTCTCTTTAAAATGAATGACAGCAGTACCACTAAGAGGCAGAGCCTACAACTGATGGGGGGAGGTTCAGAAGAGAAGTAAGGAAGCATTTCTATACAGAGAGGGTGGTGTCTACCTGCAATGAGCCACCAGAGGAGGTAGTATCAGCGAGGATGGTGGTAGCATTCAAAACAGCCTGGGACAAGCACAAAGGGAACCCTTGGGAATCAAGAAAGGGGGAAGAGAGAGGGAGGGAGGAAGGGATGGTTTGGGGATAGGGTCATTGACATAAATTGTAAGGCCAGACACTGCATCACTTACTCAGCAGACATGATAGACCAGGTGGTCTTCTTCTGCTGGCTTTTTTTTTGTATGTTAATTTTTTCTGCTGCTGATTTTTTGAAATCTGTGTTTTTATTTTTGAATGTTTACATTGGAGTAGTGTTGAGACAACGTATATATGTTTTTTGTATGTTATAGACTATTGCTCTGTATCTTAGAGAATAAGATAAGAATTGGTGTTGCCTTGGATTCTAAGATGAGATTTGTGACTGAATTGTCAATGGAATGTGGCCAGATAGCACAAACAAAATCATCATTTTGTAAATAAGGAGTAACTCTGGAAGTAAAACCAGATTTTGGGTGACTCACAAGAAGCAGTGCATGCAAAGTTTAGTGTCTACACTGTAAACTGGTGATGGGCACTAACCAAAAGTTGCCTGTGGGACAAGTAATTCTTGATGACTTTAAATAGGGTTCTTATCTTTTCTCATTTTCATTTCAGTCTCCATGCCCCGATCTTTTTTTTTTCCTTTCTGTTTATCTCCTCCTGTCTACCCTAGGTGCCCACTCCTTCGGGCCACTCATCGCCATTTCTGCCCACTACTCGGGATCTTCCCCTAGAGTGCCTTACCTCTTCCTTCCTTCCTCCTACACAGGGTCTGTCCAGATTCGGTGGTCTTGGATGGCCTGGAATGGTCATCTAGGAATACTGAGGGGGTATTTTTCCTGTTTTTCTGTGTTTTTTCCCCCGTCCCAGTCCCCTGAGATTCCAGCACAAGGATGCAAGCAGCCAGAGAAGAGACGTGTTGATGCATGTCCCTCTCAAGCACCTACAGATGTTTCCCCCCTTCCTGAATCCGTTAGACAGAGCTGCCAACCCCTTGAGAGCCCAATTTCCACTGGCGCTCTCTCAGGGTGTCGAGTGCGTACTGCACACCTGGTATTCCACCCCAGAGGGAGGAGATCATCCATTTGGATGTTCAATCCTCCCTCCCCCTGCTGACCCCCTCCCACCCGAGCTCATTCCCAAACCCTGGTCACCGGCGTAACGTGAGGCGTGGCTTCCAGCGCCTCAACCCTCAGTGCCACTGGGCCGGCTCATGCCCCGATCTTGCCCCTTCTGCCTGTCACTATCACTCCAATCTGTTGTTTGGAGCAATCTAAATGTATTAGCCACAGAATGACAGTGCTACAATATTTAACAATGTCATACTAGTCTTACTGTTACCTTATATAGTCAGGATGCAAAAAATAAACATTACTTTTCAAAGCTTGCTTGTTCATGGCTGAAGAGTGCGCATATGCATATGTCACTCATGTTTTGGCATGATAATGACATTGTGTTCCGGGTATGAGGAATGCCATGTCTGACTGCTTTGATGTGTTTTTCTGTGATGGGAGCATGCCCAAACATGTACTGATATGGCTCTATGTACCAGATCCATGCATATATAAAAAGTGTAGGCACTAGAATGGTTTAAGTGGCTTACTTTTACTGTTTAGAAAAATAGTGTTCCAGTACAGTAACAGTAAAAAACTCGAAGCACAACTTAATACTTATCAGATAACCACTACAAAGCAAAGCCCCTTTGCATAAATGAAAGACACTACTGTACATCTCAGGTGATGGTGTTAGTAAATCATAAAGTGAAAAGGATGAATAAAGGTGCAGAAAAGTGTTGATAGATATTACAAAGGTCATCTAGATAAAGAGAGTACACACACAATTTTAGTAAAAACTAATCCTGCTGCCTATATCCCCCAAATCCTGCTTTCTTCTTCAAATTGCTATTGTTTCCTCGAGTTCTGCCCTACCTTTAGCCTTCTGTAGTCTTCCAGTCTTCTGCCAGAGCACTGCTGCATATTTCTGTTGACCACCTATGCCACCTGTCAGACTCCAAGAATTTTAGCTACCTCTGTCTCCATGGTGAGGCCCACACAGACTGTAGAATTTCAAGACAGGAATCCTATGACTGGATTCCAGCATCAGTTGGAGTCCAGTGTGGGAATACAGCTAGTCTTATAAGCCTAAATTCCTTTTCTGTGAGTAGTCTGGGCAGTGATCCATCTGTGGGCATCATCATCTGGTTTAGCTGTGGTCACTTGAGCTGTCAAGGATTCTGGAGCTACCCACCACAGGGCATGTTAATGCAGTAAGGACACCTCTGTCCCTTCTCTATCTGTCAGGACAGGATCTGATCAGATGCCTTGAGCCTTACATTCCACTCTCCCCAGTATCCTGGTTTAATGGATGAACCATGGAGCATCAAAAAGCATCCCACGATGCTCATCACCACCGAGCCAACTAGTTAAATTTGGCAGCCAAAGCCAAGCTTTTTGTGATCACTGACAATATGGCTACCAGATTTTATCCTATTATGAGGTGGGGCTAAGTGCATGTGCTATTTGAATCCCTGCCAGTCAGCTTATCAGCTGCCTTTTATTTTTATTAATATGAATTTTTGTTGAACAGTCAGTATGATATATTAGTAATAGCATTAAGACAGAAGCATTTGCAGTCACAATATTGACCAACAGTGAGTTGTTTGGAGACACCAATGTGAGAACAGATATAAATCAACATTTGAAACTTCTACCTCTTTATGACAACACAATGGGGGGTTTGTGTCATTCATATAACATCTAGCAGACTTTTGGAGCATAAAGTAGAACAAGCAGGTTAGTCCTAGTTGGTCAATGAAAGGGAGGGGCAGGGGTTAGGAAACATGGGAAAAGGGAAGCTCCTTTGGGGGGAAGGGCTTAAGTAATACATATTACCTGAACTGGTCCCAGCTCAAATTAATTTGCTGGAAGAGGTTACATTATGTCTTTACAGTATGATTATGGTAGTATTGTGTCATCCTTACTAATTGCATGCATGGCCCATTTTATCCATCTGGAGTTACGCAGGTCCATCCTATCATTTAGGGAGTGAATTATCATTTCCATTATATAGATCTGTTGCACTGTTACTCACCAAGTTTGCAGATTGGGTACCTGGGTAGAAAGTCACAGCCTAGTAATGGAGTTTTTGGCCGCAGTGATCAAGCCACTTAATAAGCAATGAGTGTGCCTGTCTCGGAGACACCTTGTGAAAAGGAGGAAAAGATAGGGCTTGGTGGATAGGGTAACTGGAGGGCTAAAGAGTTCCTCCAGTCTGCTAGACAGGACTTGGAAGAAAAGTCAGAGTAAGGGACAGGTCCACATAATGTGTATATGTGAAGCCTATGTTTCACCACACTGGTGCCAAGAAGAAGCATCTCCTGAGGGTTGAAGGTGTACCATAATTACTGGGAGTTCAGAATAACCAAATTAATTGATCCCAAGCCTACTCCCTCTGTTGATGCAAGTGTTACCTTAGTGGCTGCTGACATGCCCGTATCCATGTCTGCTCTGGGAGCAAAGAACCTGTGTCCTTTTCCCATTTTTGTAATGTAGAACATCCCCTGTGGATTTCTGAAAGCCACAATATTAGTAAAAAATATTATGGGGTGTGTTACTGGAATGTAAGAAGGATAGAATCACCTAAATATGGCTGGTAGGGAGTCTAGGACCTGAACTCATGATGGTAGGGTGGTGATATCATGGTGTAGTTTCAAATAGTGGTAGAGGTCTGTGCACTGGAGACCAAATGTGGTCCAAACCTACTAAAAAGAGAGAACAGCAGTGCCCAAGAACAACTGAGAAATATATGATAGAGGTGCTCCTGGTTACAGAACCCTGGGTCTACTCTCATGTAGGGAAAATTTCCAAGAGGGCCATGGGGCACAGAACAGAGAGAAATGGAGTTACAGTAAGTGGAAGACTGCAATAGCATCCCATAATTTAAGTTGGTGCCTGAGTCAGAAAGTAAGGCCACCCTGAACACAGGTCAGTAGAATCATTATGGCAAAGGGATGATATAAATTCTCTAGTAGGTAGCATATTCCTCTTGATAACTAACCAGCATGGGGGAGTACCAGCCATATGCCACATGAGGAGATAGCAAAGGCATCATGTCCGAGTGGAATAGCTTTAGTCTGGGGATAACTAATTCCTCTTGATCCCTGGATAGGAAAAGTGTATTGAGCTTCACTCTGCGGTGATGATCCACCCAAATAAATGGGAGAGTTTGTGATTCCAGAGTCTCCATGAAGTTTGCAGAAGACAGAGTGGGATATTTAAGAACAGCTATAAAATGGATAGAGACAGTTCATTAATCTGACTGGATGACATTAGTTGCCAGCTATGCTTATTTTCCTGTTTGCTTGCATGCATGCGCTCTGTGCATGTGCAAGAAACATATTGGGACTTTATGACATTTTAGATGTGTGTGAGTTTCTGCCCAATGTAGCTGACGCTTTATAGGGCTCACCCCTGAGGCATCAATGAATCGGCGAGCTGTCTATGACAACAATTTGAGAGAAGCAGTCTTCACTTGAAAGAAATGTGCCACTCCAATCAGGGATGGTTACAAGTTGACACTTTATGGGGCTCGTCCCTCAGGTACCAATGAATCTGCAAGCTGTCTATGACAGCAGTTTGAGAGAGAGGACCACACTTGAAAGAAATCTGCCTCTGCAAAGAGGGACAGTTTCCTCATAGCAGCGGGACTTTCCACCTCCCTCACAACCAGGCACACAGACATATCTTCTCTCTGTTGACAGCAGCTGACAAGACTCTGGCCATGTGCAGTACAGTGCACAGTAATGCACATGGCCAGAGTTATGGTTCTTGTCAGCTCCTACTGCTCAACACCTTGTTTGTTCGGTGTGCCTTTCCTGATGAACCATTTCAGTAAATAAATAAATGAGCCACAGCATGGCTTTTCACATTGATGGCTCCTGCCACCCACCACACACACTCTCCAGAAAGCCAACATTGGGATGCCCAGTCCTCATGTCGGCATGTATCCACCCTCCACCTACAGTATAAATGTGACACACTGGGAGTCTACCCCAGTGTGGCAAAAAAATGTTTTATTTATTTTTCTGACACTGGGATGCCCACTCCCAGTGTCAGACGACTCCCTCACCTGCCCAAATATTTCAAATGCCAACATTGTTTGCACCCAAACCTCATGTCAGCATGCTCCCCACACACACACACACACACACACACTATTGTGGCACACTGGGAGCCCACCCCAGTGTGCCTAAATATTGTTGGTAACTTCTAAAATAAAGAAAACCATCCCAAAGTCTTTTTTTCCCTGTAAAAAGGAAATTGATCCTCATCATCTCCCCATTCCCTCCCACCCACACCCTCCCACTGTGGACCCACCTCCCCACACCCTCCTCTTACCCCATAGTTACCTCCAGAGATTGGGACCAGTGATCTTCTATGGACTGGGACAAGTCTGCACTCTTCAAAGCTGACCAGCAAACTGAAGAAATGATGGCAAGCTGTATAATGGAAGTCAGTGAGGGATTTCAACTTAGGTTGATATGTTAGCCATTTTTAGGAATTTTGGCCCCAAATTTTCAACGTGGGGGTCTTGGGACCTCACCTTGTGAACACTGTCACTGTCATTTGGTTTCTTGGTCCTGAAAGGTGATTTCGTGGTTGCTGCATGGAATCACCTTTTGGGACCAGTTTATGAAACAAAAGTGTCACTGTTCATGAGGTGGAGTCCCCCAAAAAAAACCATGTTGCAAATTTGGTGAAAATATTCCAGAAAATAACTGCGTTATGAGTGTGCATTGTACAATTTCTAGGCATGCTTGTAACATCGACAATTTTTAATATTTTCACTCCAGATTTTCAACATTGCCATTTTGCCATACCTCCTTATGAACAGTATAGCTGTTTTTTTCACATCCTGCCTGAAATGTGTTTTCACAGCTGTGGTGCAGAATGGTATGGTCATTGTGGGAAATCAACTTTTGGGACAGATTAACAAAATTGCAGTGTCACTGTTCATGAGGGGAGGTCCCAAAATGCCCATGTTGAAAATCTGGTAAAACAATTCCAAAAAATGATTGTGTTACAGACATGCATTGCACAGTTTCTACACACGCTCATAACTTCACCAGTTTTTCATATTTTCACTATAGATTCTCAACATTGCCATTTTCTCACATATCCTCATGAACAGTACAGCTGTCATTTTTCACATCCTGCCCAAAATGTGTTTTCGCACCTGTGGCTCGGAATGGCACAGTCGCTGTGTGAAATCACCTTTCAGAATTGAATAACAAAATGATAGTGCATTGTTCATGAGGTGGGGTCCCAAAAATCCCATGTTGAAAATATGGAGCAAAAATACCAACAAACACTTGGGGCACTAGGGTTTCCAACTGTAACGCTCCACCCTGTAGAGACTGACAGGCATTGGGTGGTTTGATTTGGGATCATTGGCTGTAATGCTCACACCATTCCAACCTCACCTCCACCCTGTAGCCAGTGACAGGCATTGACTCATCCCTTGGGGTATTCAGCCATAATGTTCACCCTATTCTCCTCTACTGCACCCATCTCAGCTTATTTCCTTATGGAATGGGGTGAGTGTAAGGGCTGAAGACCCCGAAGCACACCACATCACCTGTCGGTATCTGCAGGGTGGAATGAGCTGGAATGGCATGAGTGTTATTGCTGATGACCCAAAGGCACATCCCCAAATGCCTGTCAGTCTCTGGAGGGTGGGGATGGGGGTTGATGTTAGTTTAATACTTCACTTTACATTCCTATTACATATTTCTTTAACTCCTGAACTACCAATGCCAATAGCAGCAAGCAACCATTCAGCATTGACAGATGTTTGTTTTAGTTTATAGCACTGAAAATAACAAGTGCCTCTACCCACAAAAACCCAATTACCAAAAATATCCTTGTGCTACCCTGCCTGCCACCTCCAGTTCTGCCATCTTGGTTTCCCACCTGGCATGAATTTGAAATACTTAAAGAAAATGCCCGATTGGCATACCATTAATTTCATTTAATAAAGCACTACTTTCACAGAAAATGCTTTCTTTTCATGAAAGCAACTTGTGTCACTCTCCCTCCTGACCTGTAGACATTTGTATTTCACACTGAGCTATCCATGGTCTATTACTCTCCCGCCTGACCCACACAGAGTGAGACTACTGCTAGTTTAAGAAAGATGTTACTGCATATGGTAGTGTTACATGAGACCCCTGCACCCTAATTGGTAGCCCACAGGTACACCACAGACAGCTAGTATTTAGGCATATGTTATACTAACACATAGGGCTAAGGGCATCTACCATATAAGAGTAGATGTCAGGATATGTATGCACATTATTGCTATACACTTTACTTTCCAATATACATGTATTTCTTGCTTACAAGATGTTAGGACAGCTGTGTCCTTGTAATGATTATGATATATCAGTCAGCACTGCCATCTTCTGATGATTTGTATTATTACACGGCTATGTACAAACTGTACCTCTTTGTTTCTACAAAGTAACGACTACTATAAAATTGTATAATGTTATCTTGGACTGAGGAGCCACCTCTAATTTAGCCAATAGGGCTCATCTCTGTAACTAGAAATGTTTCTATCTTACAGTAACCATGGTAATTATTGTAGGCATATAATGTGAGACATTATGTCTTATATCTCAGAGACCCTAGGAGACACAGAGATTCCTCAAGGTATAGGGAATGCTTATTATTGGCTCCCAGTTCCTATTGGTAAGAACTGCTTAGGCCAACTGTGATTATCCTTTTGGTAGTAATAAACAAGCTTTATTACTCTTATGAAATGTGTCTGTGGTTCCTTGCATGCCCATTATTGACAAGAACCTGAGAGTGAGGTTTAGACCTCCTGACAATTGGTGACCACATGCAGGCAATATTTGGTGTTTGCAAAGTTTCACTTGTTGCTAGAAATTTTTCCCTTCCTAGTGAGGACTGTAGGTGTGCATTCCTGCACCACCTCTCCCATTTTTCACCAACTTTGTAATCACTCGCAAAGTCTGGCTGCTTACTGGGTATGATCAATGCTGACTCAACCCACCCCACAGTAGTTTTGAATTGCAAGCTTACAAGTGCATAGTAGCCTAACTGTGAAGTAATGCACCTGTTGGGATCGATACACAACACGGTGCCTTTTCAAAGTTTGATTTTTCATTCCCTCCCACACAATGGCCACCGTATCAAATATCTGCTCAGAACTGAGACTCGTTGTCTCAAACTTCCTTGCCTCCCATGGAGGATGGGCTGACTTCGCACAGGACACAAGTCAATCCAATAACCCTGAGCTGGGATTTCAACCCAGTACACAGAGATGAGTCAAACAGTCAGAAAGCAAGAAGCTAAAGGGCTGTTGGTCGTGGCTCTCTGTGCTGCTCTGGAAGACTCCGAAGAGAGGTTTCAATCCCTTGAATTGCAAATCTCATCTCTTAAGCAGGAGAAGGGGTTGTAGGAAACTGAATGTGTGAGACGTGAGCAGGATTTGGAGTCTGAGCTCCAAACTCTGCGAAATGAAAAGTATTCCCTTTTGCATCATTCTGCTCAGACAGGCGAGTAGGAACTTTGTATGTTGAAGCAGGAGTGTGAAAATTTGAGACAGGATAAGGAGAAATCTTTGCAACTGAATGACTTGTTAAGTAGAATGAATGAACAAATGCATGAGGAGTTGGGAGAGTTACAGGATAAGATAAACCAGGTACGTAATGACTTAGGTCTAGCTACTAGGAACAATCGTGAATTGAGCACAGCATATAGAGTGTTACAGAAGCAGATGCAGGGTGAAGTGGATCAGAATGTTGCAAGAGTGAGTCTTGATGAATGTGAATCTAAAATGGTGAAACTGTGCCATCAACGAGAGGTGCTGGCTGGTCACATCAAGGCAATGGGAGCCGTAGTCCCTGCCTTGTCAACGTCATCTGAAGGGGAGAGTCAGCTGATGACATCTCTCAGTACAATGCCCAGTCACACCCTACTATGGCCCAGACACCCATCCCCACCATCCACAACATGGCAGGACCCTGTCACATGACACCACGTCATTATGTCATCGATGGCATGATGCATATCATGGGTGACGCCAACATGGTGACCCCCATGATGGGGAAGCACATCTAGGCCTAGTCCCAAAAGCACCACCGATCACCATTATTTCTGTTACTGATAAGGAAGAGATAGAGAAAATGACTGATGCCGCCTTAGGCAATGTTACCCTACCCAACAGAAGTAAGCGGACACTCCAAACACAGATCAGACAGATGTTGCAGGAGGCCATGACTTGGGATGGAACGGTCCACACTGTGGTGGAAGCCGCAGCTCAGGCAGCCCTAGATGGTGCCCGAGGTAATCTACCTCTGCGTGATCATTTCAATAATCCCCTACAAATGGCCTACTCTGTTCATCAAATAGCTGACAGCATTGGTCGGATGAGCCCATCCAACAACCTCAGCTGCCACTTGGAAAAGGTGAGTACTAAATGTGAAATGCTTAGTCTCACTGCAGACTACCAGGTCCAGATCCTGCACCAGACCATCTATCCTGGACTATGGGTGAAACCCCCCTGATGTCATCCACCAGGAGAGCCATGCCATCTTTGACAAAGTGGCATCTGAACTAATTTATGCACACAACCCAGATGTAGTATGAGTGATGCTCGCATACCCTGTAAAACAGAATGCGAAAGAAAGTCCAACGACTTTCCACCAGAGTCTCTGGATGGCCTACCAAGCAGGGAAGCACCTTGCAGGAGAAGCCGCAGATGTGGACCTCATTGAATATATGAACTTGTTCCTTAGGAACATGATCCCTGCAGCAAGACAAAAGGTAGCGCCAACCACCTATCCCACCATGGAGATGTTAGCCGATAATCTCCAGAAAAAAGAGAGACATTATCAATTCTACATCCGTGATTCTGGCTCTGGTTCCAAGAAAGTAGCTGCCATGGAAGCCATTCCAGAGGCCATGACACACTACACAGTGGAGGGGCAGGCCCAAAAGAAACAACCCCTCCCCACAGACAACCAACACCCCCAGCAGGCCCAACAGCAACAATCTTGGGGTGGGAACCAGAACTACCACAAAAATAAGAAACACCGCAAGAACAACAAGGGTAAACAACAAAGAACAGGCCCTTAGTACAGTGAAATAGCCAATGAAAACTGGAAATTCAGGGATCTTCTTGGGCAAGTGTGTTCCGTAATGGATGCCATCCCTGTTCAGGCCCTTGCAACAACACAGCTGGGAGAGCAGGCCTCAACAGGCTGTGGAGACACCAGAAGTCCAGGCTTTCAGGCCCTTACAGGCCTGACCGTGGAAGCGGCTCCCTATATAGCATCAGTGCAGCATGGTGAAATGGTTCACTGGAACCAAGCCTGGACTCTCTTTCAAGAACTCCCACATGCTTCCACTGGTACAGATTGATAATTACAGGCCCCAGTCTGGATTGTAAACAAGCTGGTCTTGGATACAAACAGGAGGCTCGGCACTGAGGCTGAGGTCGGGGGCCGCCTACTGACAGTACTACTGGATACAAGCTCGGCTGTGTCTGTATTAGAGGATGACCACCCAGACACATCACCTTGGTCCACTAGATGAAGGACCAATATGTCTGGTGTAGACAGAACTAGGTTACCTGCATACCGTGCCCTGCCACTACCTGTGACACTGGGACACCTGAAGGCCTATCATACCTTTCAGCTAATGGTACTGCATGATCACCTTAGCATAATTGGAATTGACTTTTTGGCACCACACGGCTGTGTGGTAGATATAGCCAACATGTTACTGATACAAATTCAGGGACAATATCATACCATCATGATCCTTGATTTGCATGTGGTTGCAACAATCTTTGTGAATAACAAAAAGTATGATGTTATAGATTTGTTTAAGAACCATGAGCTTTTATCAAAGCTCCATACATCCTACAAAGGCATCTGGAGGCATTTACCACCAACAAGCATGATTGTGGCAGGATGCACATTGTCATTGAAGTGACAGGCCCAGCACATGAGAGGCAATGGCAATATCCCTTTCCATCTAAGGCCTTGCCTTCTCTTAGGGAAACAATAAAATCACTCTCATGCAAGGCGTAATCAGGACATGTGTTTCCACTGCAAATTCCCCAGTATGGCCTGTGAAGAAACCCACAGGTGCCTGGAGATTTACTATTGACTACAGGAGGCTAAACCAAGTCACCCCCAGTTGTGCCCCAACTGTGGCATCGGCACCAGAAATGCTATGACTACTAACCCCAGCCCAACAATGGTTTAGTACCCTGGACATTTCCAATGGTTTCTGGTCATTTCCATTGGCCCCAAAAGTCAATATAAGTTTGCCTTCACCTTTGAGGGCAGGCAGTACACATGGACCTGCTTACCACAAGGGTTCCACAACAGCCCCTTCCTGTTCCATTTACACATGAAGGATGCCCATGAGGATTTCTCTACACCCCAGTGTCTCCTGCAGTATGTGGATGACCTGTTGTTGGCCACACAGGGACAACATCTGGATCTCTTGGATGAACTACTGACCCTCATCCAGACAGCAGGCCTCAAATGTAACCCTGCAAAAGCACAACTATGTCAGAAAGAGGTACTCTTTCTGGGCCTGAGGACAACAGACCAAGGCCAAAGCCCTACCTGGAAGAAGATACAAGGATTGCAAGATCTGCCACTGCCTACCAGCGTGGCCACCCTTAGAAGATTTCTAGGTATGGTAAACTATTCTAGAGATTTTATTTGTAATTTTGTTCAGAAGGCTGCCCCTCTGTATGAATTCCTGAAAAAGGATGTCTCCTGGAATTGGGGTCCCATTCACACCCAAGCTGTAATGTCACTGAATCAGGCCTTGGCTTCAGCTCCAGCTTTGGTCAACTGCAATCCAGCCTTGCAATTCCATCTGGAATGTTCTACCTCTGACATTGCTATGTCTGCAGTGCTGGCCAAGAGGGTCCATGGCACCCTGAAACCCATGGCATATGCATCATAGCTCTTGACTCGAGTAGAACAGAAGTACAGCCTATGTGCAAGGAACCTTCTGGACACCTACTGGGCTGTCAAGCACTTTCTGTATATCATTGGGTACTGCCCCCTGATCATTAACACAAACCACACCCCAACAGAGTTTTTGCTATCAGACAGAGTAAAGGATAGGTCAGTCTCTAATACCAGGCTGACACACTGGTCCCTCCTTCTCCAGGACAGAGACATTAAGGTCCACCCAACCAAAATGCCATCCATGCTGGCACATGGTATCCTCCTCCAAGGAGAACCCCATGACTGTACACTGCAGCCACCTGATCTACTAGATCTAGATCCTTTTCTTCCTGCTACACCACAACTACTTGAGAACACCTCATTGTCTTTACATACAGCTCAGCTTCCTACTACCAGGGAGAGCAAATAGCAGGAATGGGCATATTAGTTATTTACCCTTATGGCAACACTGTTAAGATTCCTAAACATTGCAGTGTGTCATCGTCACAGTATGCTGAGATGGCAGTGGTGGCCTGTGAACTCGAGTTCATCCAGCATGAAACCGAAGACCCCATCATTTTTACAGACTTCAACTGGGTCTGTTGTTCCCTTACAGAATTTCTTCCTTTCCAGCAGAAGAACTGCTTTACTTCCTCTGATGACAGCCCAGTGAAATACAAGGAAATGGTAATATACCTTCATTCACTGGCACAGAAGTTTGCACACAAACTCTATGTATACAAAGTTAAGGCTCATTCCATACATTACCCCTATCATGCTTTCAATGACACTGCTGACACCCTTGTAAAGGAAGGGGATAGAGAGAGGAGGGGACACCTGGATGATGGATCATCCAGAGGCCAGAGCGGCCATACACATTGAAGCAGTCAGGAAGAAACCTGAACCTTTTTCCCCCCTTGGATTTGTCAGAAGCCCAGCATGCAGACTCTGAACTCAAAGATGTGTTCAGATTCCCGGACAAAGGTACTGAGAAGAATCTACCTACCCACAACCCCTACCAAAGGTATGAAGGTAAGTTACACCTGTTCCCTGATGACAAACTCATCTGGTATCAACCATATGACACCCCCACCAAATTGTGGGTGGTCCCTCATCATCTTAGATCCAAATTTCTGCACCAGGTGCATGACACCCCTACTGGTGGACATCAGGGAGTGGAGAACACACTTCAAAGGCTCAAGACCACTGCCTGGTGGCCTGGTGTCACCAAGGATGTCCAACAGTACATAGATAACTGCCTTGTTTGTGAGCAAAACAACCCCATTCCTACCAAACGTAATGTCAAGCTATTACCACAAAGGCACTCTGGCCCTTGCATGCCATACAGATTGATTTTATTGATCCCCTGATCAATACCAGCAGAAATAATAAGTATGCCCTTGTGGTCACCAATTTCATCTCTAAGTGGATTGAGGCTTTCCCCACTAAGACATGCACTGTTAAAACTACTGACAAAATCCTGGTGGGACAGGTTTTCTCCAGGTGGGGCCTACCTCTCAAGGTAGACTCAGATAAAGCAACCAGTTTTACAGGTGAGTTGATGAAAAAAGCACTTAAACTCCTTGGAATTCATCAGTTCTTCATACCTTATCACCCACAATCTTCAGGTCAAGTACAGACAGCCAACAGGTGGATTAAGCAAATGCTTTTCAAATTCATTGAGAATAATACCAAAGACTGGGATTCCCTACTGCCATTACTCCTTATGGCAATTAGGGGCACAACCTCAGCCACCACCCTGCTGACACCCTTTGAGGTGATGACTGGTAGACATATGAGAGTACCTGAATATCTGGTGTTTGACCTGCACACCCCCACTGCAGACCATGTCTTAGTGGATCAATCTGTGGAAAAACTCAGACAAGGTCTCATACACACTCATTTGTATGCTGCTAATTGCATGCGCAAAGCCCAGCAACAGTCCAAAATTCAGTTTGACAAACACGCACAAGAAGTGGATTGGCAAGTTGGGGATCAAGTAATGGTTCTCAGATTTGCACAACCTACACATTCCTTCTCCAATAAGTGGGAAGGACCGTACCCCATTGTCAACAAGTTCAGTCCAGCAGTCTGTCAGGTTAGACTCATGCAAAACAACAAATTGACTGACAAATGGTTACATGCAAACCAGCTCAAACTGTATAAAGGAGTATAATTACTTTTCCTCACCCCATTGGGTGGAATAGTAATACTGTAGAACTAGAAATAAGCGCGTAAAGTATATATTGCGCTTCGCAGGACAGTCACCTGATCGCGCCTATAAAATATCGCGCGGTGCTACCTTTCATCCCGATTGCTGTTGCACTGTAGTTACAAAAAAAATAGGTTCCACTATGCTGTTTACCTGTCTGAAGTCCGATGCGGTGTATTTCCGATTCAAAACCCGTTTTGTTTTTTTGGCGGTATCCAGGAAATGAAACTGACCGATCATGTGGTTCACAGTGACGAATACAGTCAATGGGTTTAGTTGGTACCCCCACTGTACCCTTCATTGGAGGAGCAATCAGTAAATGATAAATTTTAGTAAAGGGATTGAAGGGTCAGTTTAGATTATTTTGTGACAAACTGTATGAGGAGGATTGAGGGAATCACAGATCTTGTTATGGGGCTGGCGTGGTGTTGGCGTGGATGCAGCATTTCTTGTGAATTAACAAACATCTACCAAATGTTTAAATAAGTATTAGCTGTTTTTTAAAATATGAATACACAATAAATCGTCATTACTTTATACCACCAAGATTGGAGGGGGGCCTGGTTCAGGCATGCCACATTGTGCCAAGACACTGCTTCTGAGGCTTTCATCAAGTAAATTTCACTGTAAAAATACTTTCACTGAACAGCTCCGTCCAGCGAATATAGTGAAATTATTTTTACATCGAAACTTTCTAGTTCTACAGTAATTTACTAATGTTTGATTTTCCTTTTCAGAAACACTGACAAGATGGCTATCTTGTTCCATTTTCTCCTCATCTCAGGAGTTATCCCCTGCACCCAAGGCACGGTAAAGCACCTGCTTCCTCACCTTGATCCACCTGCAACTACCCCAGAGGGAGTCTCCATCAATATTCCTGACAATTTGATTACTGTCCAGGGAGGTTCAGATGCCTACCTCACTGCCTCAGTTGTTGCTCCTGATAAGTCTACCCTACAAACTGAGTGGCAAACTAAATCTTAAGGACAAATACTCCCAGTGGCCAAGCTCTCCAAGGGAACTTTCCATGGTTGGACCAATGCAAAATTATCCCCAAATGGTACTTTGTCCTTGCTCCAGACCTCTCTTAGACATTCTGGTTTATACAATAACACTGCCTTAATTGACCCCTCATATTGTGATTCATTGTCTAAGGACTCTGCCAGGAAATGTTGTGCTGTATGCAACATGGCCTTAGCTGCCATGTATTTATCTGTGTTACACCCTACTAAGAAACAACTTTTGTAATGTCCAAAACAAACCCCTTGTCCTCATGGTGGTCTCACAGCCACTGCTTTAACTGGTACACTTATTAACAACTTACAATTAATGCATATACCTGTTTATTTAACTTGACTTACTGGAATATGAAAGAATTTGGTATGTGTCATACTACTAACACATCATTGTTCTATAGTACTTTGTTACTTGATAGCTTAGCAGCTTTTCAGATATGTACCCAAGACCCTATTGCCAGGGTACACACCACCAAGCATAGAGGCAATGTTAGGAGAAAAACTAATACAGATGATCAAAGTCATAAATGTAATACACTTGACACATCTGATGTCACAGGCACCGTCACTGGTGTTTTTGGTACAGTAATGTCCATTTGGAACAAGGCCGACATTGCTGCTATCAAATCGCATTTGCAGAAGTTCCAAACTGGTCTGGTGAATGATATTATTTATTGCATGGTGTGGATGGCCTTAGTCAGGAAGAAAGATACACTGTACACAATATGCATAGCATTGCTAAGGCATTTTCAGATTCTAAAGATAAAATTAATGCACTTATTGCACAAAACAATAAAGAAGCAGATAAGCAATACATTGCTCATGAAATTCTATGCTCAGCTTATGGCTCTTACATCATCACTACCATCAACAATCTCTTCTGTGATCTAGAATCCAGAATAATCCCAGATATTATACATGATGGACGTACCTCTAAATTATATTGTCCTCATTGCAAATCCTCTAATTGTGTTGACATGTGTATGCTACAGACTTTGACTATTCCAATTTCTACTGCTAGGAATTTGGGTTTTGTGACCAGGCACCCTAATACTGGTCCATGTTTTACTTCTAAGAAATGTTCTATTAAGGATACTATGTTTGTGTCTTTCACTGTTTCTTTACCACATTTTGATCCTACTACAGCTATATTTGATAAACTCGCATCTATACACTTCATTGTGCACCTTGATCAAGACATCTACAGAGAACGCCTTGATTTGCCTCCTCTATTGGTTTTCCATCCTCTTCTGGATGCGTGGGTCTCGCCGGACATGGACTGCTGTGCAAAGAAAGGGTATATTTATTTGTGTCGATGTGATGTATTAGATGTTATTAAACTTCTATGTGGCTATTCCCCAGACAGTATCGATTGGTGCTTTTCCATGGATGATGACATCACCACCAAAGGCACAGAATACCAGGACTCAACATCTGCTCCAGACGATTCCAAACTATACCAGTCTTACCGGGAGGAGGTTCACCACCTGTCAATATGGATTTCCAAACAGACTTATACTTGCCCAGTGCAGTTGAGAAAATGGAGACCACCTACAGTGAAAATGCAATATAACTCAGATGATGAATATTGTGTTGTTACTAATTATAAGACGTTCACGCCTAGTTCCCAGACATGTTCTATTGATACTTCTGACTTCTGCTTTGTCCCCCATCAAAAAACTGTTATTGGGCACACAGTTATTACCCCTGTCCCCCCATGGATGCTGATATCATCTGCTTACTCTTTCAGAGTGTTTACCTTACTTTACTGTAAACACTGATCCCCTCACTTTGACATTAAAATCATTTTTAGACAGAAAAGACACCCACCTCATCCACATCAACAATAATGTCTCCAAAGCTAATGAAGCTGTCCTTGCGCTTATTAATGAGGGTGATATGAATAGTACACTTACTAACACTTGGTTAGAGATTACCTTTTAAGGTTTTGTTATCATACAAACATTTTTTACATTTTTTCTTATTATTATGCCTTGGCTGCCTATGGCGCACATTATGCCAACACCATGAGCAGCGGGAGTTCCCTTACAAGGCTCGTGTGTCGGGTCTGTAAACAACCCCTGCTCCCTCTCCATTTCCTTTTTCTTGCTTGTGTTGCCCCTTTGGAGGCAACAGGGGAATGTTACACGAGGTCTCTGTACCCTAATTGGTACCCCCACAGGTAAACCACAGACAGCTAGCATTTAGGCATATGTTATACTAACATATAGGGCTAAGGGCATCTACCGTATAAGAATAGATGTCAGGATATGTATGCACATTATTGTTATACACTTTACTTTCCAATATATGTGTATTTCTTGCTTACAAGATGTTAGGACAGCTGTGTCCTTGTAATGATTATGATATATGAGTCAGCATTGCCATCTTCTGATGATTTGTATTATTACACGTCTATGTACAACCTGTACCTCTTTGTTTCTACAAAGTGATGACTACTACAAAATTGTATAATGTTATCTTGGACTGAAGAGTCACCTCTAATTTAGCCAACAGGACTCATCTGTGTAACTAGAAATGTTTCTGTCTTACAGTAACCATGGTAATTATCATAGGTATATAATGTAAGACATTACGTCTAATACCTCGGAGACCCCAGGAGACACGGAGATTCCTTGAGGTATAGGGAACATGTAGCATTGTCTCCCAGTTCCTATTGATAAGAACTGCTTAGGGAAATTGTGATTATCCTTTTGAGAGTAATAAACAAGCTTTATTACTCTTAATGCAATGTGTCTGTGATTCCTTGCACTCCCATTATTGCCAAGAACCTGAGAGTGAGGTTTAGACCTCCTGACAGTAGCATGTTGCTGGTATGAGCATTAGGAATTCTTGGTTTTGCTGGCAACCTAGAGAGCCACTGCAGTTGCTCTGTACAGTGATATCATTAACTCCTTCCTGATCTTAGATGTATAGTCATTTAAAATAAAGTACATTTTATTACAAAGATACCAAGTGTCCAGGAGCCATTTTTCTAACAAGGTCAGCACAGCAGCAGGTGGAGTTAAAGCAAGCAACTGGTGGGAGGGAGAGCAAGCAACAGAAGTAAACAAGACTGCATAGAACCAATAAAGGCACCATAAAAACAGTAACTGCAGTTACTTTTTCTAACTACGCAGCTAATTTTAGACATACTCCCTCCCAACCCAACACTCTTTCTGTCTCTCTCTCTCTCTCTCCAGCATCACCATTGACACAGTAATAAAGAGGAACTATTTTTGCACTAAAAAACAAAACATACTAACATACTAACATACTAAAATGCCAGCAGAATAGGCCTAACGGTCTTTCCTGTCTGCTCGTTTGGTCAGCCCCCACCCTGGGTGCTGACCTTGCTGTCCCCCTCACCTTCTCTGGCTTCTCCCTTCCCAGTTCCGGATATTCTTGCTGCATTGGATTTTGCTTCCAGAACCCTTCCCCTGTACCTGTCCCACCCCCTCTTGAACCCCTCCACTGTCTCTGCCTCCACCAGCCCCCTAGGCAGTGCATTCCATGGCTCCACCACCCTCTCAGTGAAGTAGCACCTCCTCCTTTCTCCCTGAATCTTCCCCCCTCCAGCTTCCACCCATGCCCTCTAGTGGCCCCTTCCTCCTTCCTTCGAAGCACCCTGACTATTCCTCCCCTATTTACCCTCTTCATGTACCTGAAGACCTCTATCATGTCCCCCCGGTCCCTTCTCTCTTCCAATGTGTACATATTTAGCTCTTCGAGCCTCTCCTCATAGGTCCTGTCCCCCAAGCCCCAAATCATTTTGGTTGCCCTCCTCTAGACCCTCTCCAGGAGGTTAATGTCCCTCTTTAAGTGTGGCCTCCAAAACGGCATGCAGTGCTCAAGGTGCGGCCTCACCAAGCAGTTACACAGAGGGAGTATCACTTCCCTCCTTCTGGAGGTGATCCCCCTAGTGATGCATCCCAGCATCCTGTTGGCCTTGGCTGCTGCCCTCCTACAAGTCTCAGAGTTGTTCATCTTGACATCCACCACCACCCCCAGGTCCCTCTCAGCCATCGAGACTTGTAGCATCCCCAGGGTGTACACTTGGCCTGGGTTTCTGGCCCCCAGGTGGAGTACCTTGCATTTCCCTGCATTGAACCTCAGCTTCCACTTTCTGGACCATCTTTCCAGAGCCTCCAGGTCCCCCTGTAGGGCCACCCTCCCCTCCTCCCCATCCACCACCGCCCCCAGTTTCAGTCATCTGCAAAGAGACTCATCTCACTCCTGATTCCTGTCCTTATGTCAGATACGTAGGCGTTGAACAGAAGGGGCCCAAGGACTGATCCCTGTGGAACCCACTAATGACCCTCCTTGGGATGAGACTATCCCACCAACTACGACCCTTTGGGTCCGGGTCCTGAGCCAATTGCCTATCCATCTGATCATCTGGTTCCCACCCCCATTTCTCCCAGCTTATCCAACAGGCCCAGATGAGGAACAGAGTCAAATGCCTTGCTGAAGTCTAGAAAGAGGACATCCACTGGTCTACCCAGGTCCAAGGCACTTGTCACCCAGTCATAGAACTCCACCAGGTTTGTCTGACACGATTTCCCCGGGATGAATCCATGCTGTCTATCATTCAGGCACCCTGACTTATCCAGGTCCCCCCCAGCCTCTCCTTGACAATGCCCTCCATCACCTTGCCCACCACCGATGTCAGGCTGACAGGCCTGTAGTTTCCTACCACCTCCCTTGATCCCCCCTTGTGGATAGGCACTATATGCGCCACCTTCCAGTCTTGGGGCACCCACCCTGTCCTCAGAGAGATGGTGAAAAGCTCTGCCAGGGGTTTCACCAGGACATCTGCAAGTTCCTTCAGCACTCTGGGATGTAATTTATCCGGCCCCGGTGCTTTCTCCATCTTAAGGGAGCTGAGGGCTTCCCTCACTCTCTCTGCTGTGATTTCCACTTCTGGTACCTCTTCTCCCTGCTTAGCCCTCCCCCACCTGCCAGTGATGCCTCCCCCTCTCCCCAGACCTGCCGATCGGTAAGGGTCCCCCCCTCCTCAGTATCTCTGTCTCCTGCTGATGCAGCACCCCCATTTTCCCTGGTGAAAACTGAGGTGAAGTACTCATTTAGTACCTCAGCCTGCTCCCCCGGGTCTTGTACCCATCTCTCCCCTGATTTAATCCTGCTAATCTGCCCCTTCACCCTTCATCTTTCCCCAATGTATCTAAAGAACCCCTTGTTCCCTCTCCTAATTTCCCTGGCAAGGTTCTGCTCCTTCCTTGCCTTAGCCACCCTCACCACTCTAGTTGCCCTTCTAGCCATCAGCTCGTACTCCCCTCGATCCCTTTCACTCCTTGAGCACTTGAATTGCTTATAGGCTGCTTTCTTTCCCCGCACCACCTCCTGGACCTCCCTGGTCCACCAACAGGGTTTTTGGGCCCTACCGCATTTTCGTCTTACTCTTGCACAGGTGCTGGTAGCATCCTGCACCACTCTCCTGATGATTTCCCACCTACTAGCAGCATCCATGTCTGACCCAATCCCATCCAAGTGCTCCTTAAGGAGCCTTCCCAATTCCTTAAAATCCGGCCCCCTGAAGTCGGTTACTTCCGTCTTTGTGCAGCCTTCTACCCCTCCTAGGTCCAGGCACAACCAGACCATGGCATGGTCACTCCCCGCCAATGGGTCCCTTACCTCCAGGCCCCCAATCTGGTCACTGTCTGCCAGGACCACATCCAGTACCCGTGCCTCCCTGGTCGGTTCCCTCACCTGCTGAGTTAGGAACGTGTCTTGAAAGACATCCAACAACCTCTGTTCCCTTTTAACCTTTTAATATTTTTTGTTGTTTTGAAAAAGTGCAGTATTTCTCATCCTATACAAATTTTATAAGTGCAGTAACACACTCCAGGTTGTGGGCTATGCACCGATGACCTGTCTGTGGCCTCTTTCCTCATTACAATCCTGGGTGTATGTTTATCAGAGCATAACCCACATCCCATCATGTGTTACTGCTTAAGTAAAGCACCCTTGGTAGTGTCACCAATCTATTATATCAACCAATCTAGTGAGGCTAAGTGGTAGTGTCCCCCAGCATGCAAGATATCAGGTCAACTGACCTGAGAAGGACATGTTATTATTTGCCTGAAAGGATGGTAGGGATCACAATAAAATGATACCAACAGTGATTGACCACTTATGTGGTATACCGAGTGGTGCACAAGTGTGGTTAAATACCATGTATAGTGGTACCGCACAATGCTGTACAGTGTATAGTACTGGTCAACTTTTGTATGATTACCACTGCAAACATTTAAGCTTCTCAAGGTTCTTTTTAAATGGAAATTTGTCTAGAATTTCCTGTGAAGGGACATAGTGGATCATAAGTGGCTCCATCTTGGAGGTATTAAGCTTGTACCCCAAAACCTCAGTGAGCATTTTTTTAGGTTTACTAGGTAAGTGAGGACAAAAGAAAACTATGAAGCCTATCTTGATTGTCCCCCACATGTGTGGGAAATTACACTTTGTTGTAGTTTTTGGCAAGTCAATGATCTACACCCTTTTTAAAGGATTCAAAGGTATTACAGTCTACTAGCTCTTGTGGTAGCTGGTTCCAGAGCCCTGGTGTTCATACTGATAAGAAATGCAGCCTCCTGTTTTGTTTTTTTACTTTACACACCATTAGTTGCTGATTGTGAAGTCTAGGTGCTATTTTTCTTTGTGTTTTAACAATACCACATTTGTCCATCAGAGAGGGTGATTTGAGAATTTTATATAAGAGCAGAAGATCACCTCTGGAGTGCCTAAACTCCAGTGAATGTAGGCCTGTTGTTTGAAGCCTCTTTGGATATGGTAGTGATGCTAAATGGGACACCATTTTTCTTGCCCTTCTCTGAACTCTTTCAATCACTTGAATGTCCCTGACCACGTATGGACTCCACACTGGTGACCTATAACTTGTATATGGTCTGATGTATGCTTTAAGCAATGGGATAACACATTCCTCTGTCTTAGATATAAATGTACGGTTAATGCGCCTAAGTAGTGAATTAGTGGTTTTAGCTACAGGTACATGATTACAGTGATTGGAGGAGGATAATTTGTCATCTATCAGGATGCCCAAGTCTCTTTCACATATTGAAGATTTAATGATAATATTATATAGTGTATAAGTTTGTTTGGGATTATTGTAACCTAAGTGGAGAACAGAACATTTGTCTGTATTGAATGTCATTTTGTTTTTCTGTGCCCAATGCTCAAATACTGAGAGGTCATTTACTAATAAGTCCATATTATAGTCGGAATCCACCATATCACCTAACTTTGTATCATCTGCAAATTTTGAAAGTATGTTCCTGGAGCTAATCTGCATGTCTGAGATGAAAATATTGAATAGTACTGGACCTAGAACTGATCCCTGCGGCACACCACTGGTCACAGCCATATTACTAAAATAGGCACCATTGATCCTAACATGCTGCTTCCTGTTGGTTAACCAGCAATTGATCCATTTTATTATGTTACAAGATAAACCTAGGTCTGATAGCTTAACTAGGAGAATATTGTGAGTAACCTTATCAAATGCTTTGCTATAATCCAGGAGGATGACATCCATGGGAATCTTATTGTCTAGTTCTTGGTTGACAGTATTGTAAAAGGCTATTAAATTGGTAGTGTAAGAAAAGCCTTGCTGAACCCATGTTGTGAGTGGTCGATAATGCCTAGAGTTTGCATTTCTGCCTCTAATATGCCTTTAATAATTTTTTCCATTACTTTACATGGGATGGAAGTAAGGCTGATGGGGCAGTAATTACTCACTATAGAATGGTTATCCTTTTTAAGTATAGGCACAACTGTAGCAGTTATCCAATCAGATGGAACGGATCTTTCCGCTAATGATTTACTAAAAATAATGGAAAGTGGTGTTGCAATATTTTCAGCTGTTTCAACCAAAAATCTAGGCTTGATTAAGTCTGGTCCACAGCTAGTATTTGGGTTTAAATGTTTTAATGAGGAAACTACTTCAGAAATAGTTATGGTGCGGTTATTTTCAGTAGAACTTGATATGATAGTATTTGTATTAATTATCACTGTATGATTTAAGAATACTGATGCAAAATAGGTGTTAAATGTGTTGGCTGCCTCTCTATCAGATGTAATGGTGTTTGTGCCATTGGTTAATGGCCCAGTTTGTCTGTTACTGCCTTTTTCACTACTGAGGTAAGAAAATAGGGAATTGTGATTATGTTTGGAATGGGCTATGCAGAAGTCGATGTTGTGTTTTGCCTTCCTGATAGTCCTTTTTAGTTCTTTAATGGCAGTTCTGTATTGTCCCAGTATGAGTTCTTTTGTGTCTTTTGTACATTTTTTTTTAAACAATTAAATAGTTTTTTCTTCTGTTTGGTTTTCCTACAAATATCATTGTTTAACCACAAAGGAATTTTACCTTTATTGTTATATTTTATCCGGGCTGGAATATAAGCTTTTTCTAGGTCTATTACATTGTTTTTAACAAATACCCAATAGTCTTCCAGGGTTAAAGGTGATAAAATTGTTTCCCATGTGGTATATTTTAAGCTGTTGTTTACATAGAAACATAGAAACATAGACTTTGATGGCAGATAAGGACTGCTAGGCCCATCTAGTCTGCCCATTTCCCTACCTACAGGATAGGCCGCAGATCCTAGTTAACCAACAGCCTATTTCTTCCTACCCCCCACAAGAATTGCCTTATGTCTGTCCCATGCATTCTTGAATTCTCCCACAGTTTTAGACACCACAACCTCCTCAGGAAGGCTGTTCCATGCATCCACCACTCTCTGTGAAATAATACTTCCTCACATTGCCCCTGAACCGCCCTCCTTCTATCTTTAAATTGTGTCCCCTTGTTCTTGCAAGTCTCTTTTTCTGAAAGATGCTACCCTCTTGGACTTTGTTTATTCCACTGAGGTACTTAAAAGTTTCTATCATGTCCCCCCTCTCCCTTCTTTCCTCAAGGGTATACATATTAAGCTCCTTTAGTCTCTCCTCATATGGCTTCTCTTGCAGACCCTGCACCATTTTAGTTGCCCTCCTCTGGACTGCTTCTATCCTGTCTATGTCCTTACAGAGATGGGGTATCCAGAACTGGCCACAGTACTCCAGATGGGGTCTCACCAACTGTCTGTACAGAGGGATAACAACTTCCTGTTTTCTGCTGATGATGCCTCTCCCTATACATCCCAGTATACCCCCAGCCCTCCCTACTGCCTTCTCACATTGCTTGCTAACCTTAAGGTCATCTGATATGATTACCCCCAGGTCCCTTTCCTTTTTTGTTGTTGTTACTACCTTCACACCCATTGTGTATTCTTCCCCTGGGTTCTTGTTTCCCAGGTGCATTATTTTCACTTCTTTGCATTGAATCCTAGCTGCCATACTTCTGACCATTCCTCCAACTTGCCAAGTCCCTTTTCATCCTTTCCACGCTTCTGTGTATCAACTCTGTTGCAGATCTTGTGTCATCTGCAAAAGGCATACTTTTCCTTCCAGTCCCTCTGCAATGTCACTGACGAAGACATTAAAAGGACTGACCTAATACTGAACTCCTGCGTGTACCCCACTAGTAACCCCCTTTCTTCAGAGGGGACTCATTTACAATTACCTTCTGTGTCCTGTTGTCCAGCCAATGTTTTACCCAGGCTATCACCCTGGGTCCCACTCCCAGGCTGGTTAATTTGACTATTAATCTTTGTGTGGGACTGTGTCAAATGCCTTGCTAAAGTCTATGTAGGCCATGTCCACAGCCCTCCTTGATCTACTACTTTGGTCACCCAGTCAAAGAAATCTATTAGATCTGCCTGACATGACCTTCCCCTGTAGAATCCATGCTGCCTGGGTCCTGTGCCCACTGGCCTCTAGGTACTGACTTTTCTTTCCTTCATAAGTGACTCCATCACTTTCCCTACCACAGAGGTCAGACTGACAGATCTGTAGTTTCCTGCCTCTGTCTTGGACCCACTTTGTGAAGGGAATCACATCCGCCTTCCTCCAATCCTCGGTACCACCATCCTCCCATGATTTATTAAAAGAGTAGCCAGTGGTTTCACTAGTTCCTCCTTAATTCTTTTAGAATTCTAGGTGAATTCCATCAGGACCCATTGCTTTGTCCACCTTCAGTTTTAGGAGTTCTTGCAGAACCCTTTCTTCTGTGAAAGGACTGGGATCGACCCCTATCAAGAGTGCTTCTGTTAATTGGATTAGGCACTTCTCCTCCTCTTTTGTGAATACTGAGCAGAAATATTCGTCTCAGTATTCCTGCTTTTCACTGTCCCCTCTGCCCACCCACTGTTCATTCTATTCAGCCTCACTATCCCTCCTTTGTCTTTCTACGCTGATGTACCTATAAAAGGTTTTATCCCCTTCTTAACTGAGTTGGCTATCTTTTCCTCAGTTTGGGCCTTTGCTATTCTGACTTCCCTCCCTGCTTCCTTCTGCCTTAACTGGTACAGCTCTCTGTTGTCCTGCTCCTTCTGTGTTTCCTTATACTTCCGGAATGCTATCTTTTTCTTCCTGACTTTCACAGCCACCTCTTTTGAGAACCATAGTGGCTTTTTTTTCATTTTGATTTGTTTATTTGCTTCACACAAAGGCTTGTTGCCTCTGTGATGGCAGTTTTGATAATTCCCCATTGTTGCTCCACACCTCCTTCTAGCCTGTTTGCTAGTGCTTTTCTGAGGCACTCTCCCATCTTGCCAAAGTCAGCCCTCCTAAAGTCCAGTACCCTCACTTTTGTATGGCTTGACTCTGTAGCTGAGTTTAACATGAACCACACTGTTTGATGGTCACTTGTCCCCAGATGGCAACCCACTTCTAGATCCGAGATCCTCTCACTGCTCCCATTTGAGAGTACAAGGTCTAAGATTGCTCCCTCACGAGTGGGTTTCAAAACTAGCTGTCTAATGCCTGCCACCTGTAGGGCATCAAGAATGGCCCTGCTCTTGGATGTAGCTGCAGCAAATGTGCTCCAGTTAACATCTGGCATATTCAGGTCTCCCATCAACAGTATCTCCCCTTTCTCTGCCATTCTAAGAATGCCTTCTATCATATCCTTGTCCATTCCTTCCCCCTGACATGGGGGTCTGTACACAACCCCTGTGCGGATTGTGGTGCCCTTTCCAGTCTCCAAGGTGACCCACAGTGCCTCCTCTCATCCCTGTTTACTCTTTTGTTCAGTTGCTTTTTCCCTTCCTTTACAGAGAGCTACTCCTCCCCTCTTCTCCCTGCCTGTCTCTCCTGTAGGTTATGTACCCTGGTATGTTAACATCCCAGTCATGGTTTTCTGTGTACCATGTTTCTGTGACTGCTATGATATCCAGGCATCCCTCTTCCATTAAGGCCATCAGCTCAGGGAGCTTGTTGCCCAGACTACGGGCATTGGTACTCATTACCCTCAATTTCCTGATGGCCTTACTCCCTTTTGCCCCATCTCTGTCCTTCTTGCCTTTGTCACTTTCTCCATTTTATTTATTGCCTCAAAGTTGGCTTTGTGGTAGTTATACACCTGAACATTATTAACTATTCTGCTAGATTTATACTGTAGATCAAATACAGTGGTATGGTGGTCACTATTCCCTAGTGGGTCTGATATTGAAAGGTTTAAGACGTTGTCCTCAATATTGGTAATCACAAAGTCTAATATATTGCACCCTCTTGTGGGTTCTTGGACAATTTGCTCAAGCCCTAATTCATTGATAGTTGAAATAAAAGTTTTTTCGACAGCTGTTGCGCCATTAGTAGTAAACCAATTGATTGACAGCATGTTAAAGTCTCCCAGGATCAGGACATCACCTTTATTCATGATGTTGCTGATGTCCTGTATTAATGTGTTTGTATATTCTGAATCAGAGGATGCTGGGCGATAACATGTACCCAAAATTAGTTGTGGGTGTCCCTGAAACTGAATGGCTACCCATATACTTTCCATTGGTGAAGTATGTGGGTATTCATGTGAATATGTATAATGTCAAAGGCCACCAGGAGGGAGTGTTTCAGGTCACTGGGGTATAGGAGCATGTCCTGGCTACTTAGACTAAAAAAAGATCTTTCACCAAATCTTTGTAACAAAACATATACAGTAAATACCTTATTAAATACTATTTAATGTGCTAGCATATCATAAGTGGGATAAAATTACAGCCCAATGTTTTGTGCCCTTAAACTGCACTTTATTAAGAGCCTTGCCAAAACAGTTAACTACCTAACCCAAGCACAAGCCTAGTTACATGGATGTTTTTGACCTTCTCTGTATAGGAGTACATTGTCAGCATAGAGTTCTATGTTGTGGTCCTCCCACTCTACCTGTGACCCCCTCAGATTCTCAAAAAACAGGGCTAGCAGTTCTACCTGTAGGCAGAGGGTGAACAGGATGGGGGACATGGGACAGCCCTGCTGGGTAACTCTGTACAAGGTGAAGCATAGGGAGTGTGGCCATTCACATTTACTGAAGCCTTGTGAGAGCTGTATAGCCATTGTAGTAAAGTGATAAATGGGACCGGTAATCCTAGCTGTCCCAATACAGCACAGAGAAACAGCCAGAAGATCCAGTTGAATGCTTTTTCAGTATCTAGACTCAGGAAGATGGAGGGTGAGTTGGACAACTGCATATGATGGAGGACATGCAGTGTGCATCTTGTGCTGTCTGCCAATGTGCGAGATTGTGCAAAGCCCATTTGGTCAGTCCAATAAAGGATGGTAAAAACTTATCGACTCTGTGGGCAAGAAGCAAGATGAATAATTTATAATTGGTGCTCACTGAGATGAACCCACAGGACCCAAAGAGAGCTGCAGTTTTATCCAGTTTTAAGATCAGCAAAATGGTGGATATGCCCAAGAAGGGGGAGGCACCCCCACTCCTAACTTCCCAGAACACCCCTAACAATATCAGAAGTGTATGCTAGGCAGATGCTTAATAAAAATCCACCCCAAAGCCATCTGACCCTGAGGTCTTCACAGTGTTTGCTACCTTTATCACTGTATCCAACTACACATGTGTCAATGAGGACATGAGGTTCTCCTGAAGAGCCTGATGGAGGCAAGAAAGGGTACGCTGGGCTAAGAAGATGTCTGTAGCCTGTGAGGCGGGGGTGTATACTGTATGGTAGTAATCCTTGAAGGCTTGGGAAATCTTCTGGATTGTAGTTTAACATGCTCCTCTTGTTGGACACACTATTGCAAAGACAGTCACCAGATGGCATTGATGTCTCACATGGTAAGCCAGAAGTCATGATGATCTGGCCCCACCTCATAAAAGTGCTATCTGTGTACTTGAAGAGAAATTTCTATCTACTGTAGACAGTGAGCATCTAGATGTGGTCTTATTTTTAATATCAGCGGGAGAACAGATGTGTCTCCCCACTGATGTGCAGTCTGGAGGAATTGCAAGGTTTCCTCCAAGTGCTTTTGAGGCTGTTGCTAGGTAAGCTTCTAGGCTGTGGTATATAATAATATGGCTTCTCAGGACCACCTTCAGACAGTCCCATGTTATGGAACCTTATCTTGAAGGATCTCAATCTTTTCTTGATGGAAATCTTTAAGTTCTGGAGAGTTCAGGTAGTACAGATTAAGGTGCCACCTGGTGTCTCTCCTTTCCAGGTCTGCATTCCACATGCTAATGAAGGGAGCATGATCAGTGTGCAGCATGACTCCTATATTACAGTTCACTAGACTGCCTATGACTTCTACTAATACGAAACACTAATCTGTTTGGAAATATGTTCCATGGACATGGGGGTAGTGGGTATATTGTCTGACTCCCAAGTGCAAAAAACTCTACACATCCATCTAATCTGCTTTTGATACAAAACAGCGGCAGATTTTGTTTTTGTTCTTCAGACTGTTGAGGGGGATGTGGGTTAGATGAGACCAGGTTGGAGGAAAGAGGTAGATTAAAGTGACCCGAGAGGAGAAAGGTGCCCTTCGAATGAGTCACTTTGAGATCCAATATTTTTTTAGTTATAGGGGATTTTAACCCCAGAGAGAGATAATAATTGGCTAATGTGATTTCTTTGCCATATACGTGGCCCTGGACTATGATCAGGCAGCTGTCCCAGTCTGTAATCACTTGAGATTCCAGAAAGGGAGTATGTCTTGGGACAAGTATGACAACACCTCTCCACTTCTGAAGTACCTCTCCACATCTATGCATGCAGTTTTGGAGACCCCATCTCTGCAAGGACATAGGCAGGATGGAGGCAGTCCAGAGGAGGACAACTAAAATGGTGCAGGGTCTGCATCAGAAACCATATGAAGAGACTAAGAGAGCTTAATATGTATACCCTTGAGGAAAGGAGGGATGGGGGACATGATAGAAACTTTCAAGTACCTCAAGGGAATTAACAAAGTCCAGGAGGGTAGCATCTTTCAGAAAAATAGATGTGCAAGAACAAAGGGGCACAATTTAAAGATAGAGGGGACAGCTCAGGGGCAATGTGAGGACATTTTTTTTCACGGAGAGAGTGGTGGACGCATGGAACTGCCTTCCTGGGGAGGTTGTAGGGTCTAAAACAGTGGGGGAATTCAAACTTGCATGGGACAGACATAAGGCAATTGTAGTGGGGGGGTGGGAGGAAGTAAGCTGTTGGTTAATTTGAATCTGCAGCTTATCCCATAGGTTAGAAAATGGGCAGACTTGGTGGGCCAAGTGGTCCTTACCTGCCGTCAAAGTCTATGTTTCTATGTTTCTTCCCGTCTGGCAACCCAGAGGAGTAAACTGCAGAGAAAAAAGTCTTCTGCAGTTTAGCATGCTCAAGAGGAGACAAGTCTCTTGGAGATGTTTAGATTTTTTGATATTGGAGAGAATTTTGGATGATTTGATAGGATTATTGAGACCATGGATTCAACGAGTAAAGATGTAAGGTGGGGACTTTATATGCCATGGGGTTTAAAGGAAGCTACTGTCCTGCCCTTTCGATCCCCCACCAACCACCAACCTACCTACCCCCCTTCCCCCACAAATGTCTATATTCAAAAAAACATGTTGACATTTTATAACCAGAGGAACCAGGGAGGGAAACATGGCTGAGCAAAAATCACAGTTAAAAGGGAAAGAGATCAACTCAAACTGAAACATAACATCAAGGGGTGTAACTCTGGCAAAACTAGGTCTTCCAAGGCCGAAATCCTACTATTCAGATCATGGTTAAGTCTCAGAGAGGGGCCTCTAACAGAAAATGTCAAAATGGGGTAGGAATTGACATCGTAACTTCCATCCAACCCCTTGTTATTAGAAATCTGGCCACAGAGGGGTTAGCTAGTGCCAGATATGAGGTGGGTACATGGAGTGCCCACAAGGGACCCAGTAAACTAACTCTTAGGCAGAGAGCCAACATTAAACTTTTTGGTAAACCTACAGACCCCGATAATTATTCCAGACATATCCAGCCCTGCTTGTCAAAACATGTAAGAAAACATTACAATTGAGTTAATGGAGACCATTTTACGTGGAGGAGACCCTCCACTGCGGGTGTTCTAGAACTTCAAAATGGCTGTGTCACTGAGACTCCACTGGTAGTGCAGCTGGGTGCTGGGATTTAGGTGCCGTGTGGGAACTAGCTGCGAGCCAATGAATCCAGATCTGCTCACAGTCTGTAAGGCCCAACAAAATCAGATAGGTCTTAACGGTTAGGTAGTGTAGTCAATTTGTTGCTGCAGGGGCCAACCACATTAGAGAAGTCACTGTAGTCTGAAAGCCTTCAAAATTACACTCAGCTGCATCAGTATAGTGAGCCAAGTGTGATACCCACCAGGAAATGTCTGCAGGACATGGCTGTCTCCATCCCAGGGCACTCAGCCCCTGAACCCTCCCAGGCCCTACTCCCTACTAAAACCAACTTCCCATCTTGGCACCCAGGCATTGACCCCTGCTCAGCACCTCCTTATAATATAGACTGGTGGCATCTCACCCCTTGAAGCTGTCCATTTCTGTTTCAGCCTACAGTAGTAGCCACAGACATTGCCAGCTAGTTCCAGATATTTCACAAAATTTCTTAAGAGTTTCTCTCTGCTGCCACTACTGTAGAAATGGAGAAAGCATTAGATATATCTGGAAATATAACAGAAATTTTGGGAAATAACTGGCAGTGTCTGTGGCTGCTACTGTAAGGGGACCCACATAAAAAAGGCATTTCATCAAACAGTAGCTCTCCCCTGGTGCTGCAATGTAGAGCTGCTCAGTTGGTCTATTTGGGGAGCACCCATGCAGTGAAAGGGAACCCACTCCACCATGGGGCCCCCCAACCAAGCCAGTGCACTGCAAATAGGGGATGTTGAACAGAAGTGACTGCCCAGGGGAGCAGTGAAGCGGGAACTATGGTGGAAAGCCCCCCAACCACTGTTCAGCCCCAACCAGGACCCAGCTCTTAATTCAGTTAACTTGTGGCTTAGAACCTTGTGGGATTGCATTAGCTAAAGAAATCAGTGAAGGTGTCCCACATGGAGGCGTGCTACAGGTGCATGTAAAAGAAATGTCTTGGGTGAGACGTAACATCACAAAGGAGTAAAATTCCACTTAGAAGCATATTGTTGACTTGAGGGCCCAGACTCAGGACTTGAAAAGAAGGGGGAGATCAGGAAGAACACCAAGTAAATGGCAAGGAGCTCCAGGGTGCTTAATGATGGAGTAGATTACATTGTTGAGGCAGAAGATGAGTGTTGGTACTGACTTGACTGCAAATGACCCACAATATCCTGGAGGGCAACAACAGCATGGATTCATCACTGTTCTTTTTGGGCTTGGCTGGTTTGTTTAGTCCACAATCCCTGAGCCAATTTAGATGCCAAGGTAGGTGCCAGATGATTGTTAGAGACAGCCAAGAAGGAGAGGTTCAGCACTGTAACTCCACTCACAAAGCCTCTAAATATTCAGAAGTTGGTGTGCCCACCAGGAAAATAATGGTCATCTTGGTGGGATAGGGATTACAGAATCAAATAGCTTGTTCACAGAGGACCTTCATATAGGGAATGTAGTCTCTGCATTTTGCTATCAGGGAGGAAGGGTAGCCATATCAATATACAGTCTGGTGTCTGCATACTGCCCTTCTTTCCATTGCCAAGCAGTGTGCAGTAGTCTCCTTTTCTTGATACTGAAGTCAGGCATAGGGTCATGAGGGTCTCATTTTCACCCTTCCTGACAGCAGCACTGATTCTACAGGTAAAAGTTCTGCATTGTTACCTTAATTGTGTACAGTTTATTTATTACTATTTGGGGATCGTTCTGTGACAAACTAGTGTTGATGTGTACTGCTGTCTTTGTACTAGTCAAAGGTTCCAGTATAGTCTTACCCACACAGAATTCCAGTCTAGCATACCTAAAAGCCAGTTTACCCTCCCATAACAGCTCAGATTACACCTGTGCTCAGCCCACTAATTTCTCCTTAAATTCTCTTCCTTTTGAGAGGATTCCACACAGCTCATCCCCTGAAGTCAGCCACAGGATCTCAATGATCTCATTCTCATGCTTCCCAATAGCATCAGGATCTCTACAGGTACAGCATCCAGCTCAGACACACGTGGGAGTTGCAGCATTTAACCTATCCACCCCACCTCTTGACCGCCCGGGGTGTTGCTCATTTTATACTGTGTGTGAACTGATCAGCTCACTTTCCTCCCGTATCTTTGACTACTCTTTGGTCGGTTCTTCCCACCCTGTACCCCATCTTCTCTTGGACTCTCCCAGTGAGGGTATAGCATGCTTTCTCTCAGCCCTAATGTCAGGGCTCATCCATAATCTCTCCTGCATCCTTATTCTCCTCCTTGTCCTCCCACATGCCCCCTGCACATTTCCACCCCTGCCCACTCCATCTCTATCCTACTCCTACTCCCCTGCTCTCCCCTCTCAGGCCACCCCACCTCTCCCTCCTCCTCACTTTGCCCCTTGTCCACTCACTATGCCCAGCATTTTACCCCCAAACATGATATGTCACAGCACCCTTTTCCAGTGATCTCACCTCTCACCCTACTCTCCACTTAACCCTAGAGGGCCAACCACCAAACTAATGCCCTCCTCCTCCTTCCCATGCTGCTCTTCTCAAGAGATATAGAAACCAACCCTGCCCTCCCACTCCCCTTTCTCCCACCCCCCAAGGGTCTCCATTTCTACCACCTGAATGCCAAGAGTCTTGTTCCAAAGTTAGACCAACTAAAAGTTTGGATGGCCCAGCACTCCCCTTATATTCTGTGTTTCAGAAACACAGCTCTCACCTAGCATTACCAACTCTGCCCTATCCATCCCACAGTTCACACTTTTTTGACAAGACTGTGGAAAGCAGGCAGAGGGGTAGCAATCTATGACCATCAGTCTCTATCCTGCTCTGCCACTCTGCATGAATCCTGCCCTTCCTCACACAAACTCATCGTCAACCTTCTATGTCTCCCTGGCTCACTGTCTATCTACATTGGTGCACTCTACATCTCTCCTCTACTTGCCCCTGCATGGGTATATCTTCTATAGTCTTGCAGACATCCTCTAGTGAGCTAATTCTAATGAGTGAGTTCAACCTGAACTGGCTCTCCCCAACTTTTAAGACCTCCATTCCGAAAATAGAGTCTCTCAGCCTCACCAAATTAGTCTTAGATTCAGCTCATTACAACCCACATTCCCCCAAGCAGTCTCTCATTGATTGGGTACTCTCCTCACTCCTGCAGCACATAACTGAGGCCATAAGTCTACCAGACACCCTAAGTGACTAATGGTTCACTTATTACATTAGAAAGATTCACCTCCCCCAAACCACTCCTAAATATATGAAGTTCCACTCTCTGTGCTCCATCAATGTAGCCACTCTCTTACATGATCTTGCCCGCATTGACTGGACCCTTGTCTTCACAGCCCCTGAAGTGGACTCTGCCCTCCTTCACTTCATATCCACTGTACTCAAGTCTGGGATATTCATATCCCTATGGTAAGCACCAGAGTCAGGAGATGTCACCTCCCTTGGATTACAGCAAAACTCTTTGTCCAGTGCAAATCCCATGACCAGGCCTGGTCCCGTTATAAATCCTCTAACTCCCCTTGGGATTGGCAGGTGAATAAATCTGTTAGAAACGCCTGTAAAAAACAAATCAGACTCACTAAGTCCAAACACTTTAAAAGGCACTTAAATGACAGCTCCTCATCTCCTGCCTGTTTCTGGAAAGTGGTCCATTCCCTAATTAACCCTCCAGCCCAGTCCCCTCTCCAGCCCTGTATCTAAATGGCTCAGCCATCTCTGACCCACCCTCAGTAGCTGAAATATTTAACAAGTTTTTACTACCTGTGCCCTTCCTGAGCCTCCGCTCCACCCCTGTCTCCCCTCACTTCATATGACAGGTACCATTTTCCACCAGTTTCTCCACTTGAAGTCCTCCATGCCCAAACCTCCCTTAATCCAAACAAATCTAGCCCGGATGAAATACCTGCACACCCAAAGCTGCTCTGCCTTTCAGCATCTGCAATCACCACTCCCTTAGCACACAATCTAAATCTCTTCTTTTCTTTCTGCATAGTGCCCCAGGCATGGAAGGTTGCAAATGTGCTGCCACTCCATAAAGGGGATGATCCTTCTATCCTAGGTAGCTACAGACCTAACTCCCTTCTACCTGCCCTTGCCAAACTGCAGGAATGTCTTGCACATGTCAAGCTGTCTTAATTCTTATCCTCCTCCGGATGTCTTTCCCCTTCCAATCTGGATTCAAAAGACACCACTCAACCATTACATCCCTTCTACAGGTCACTAATCATATTTTAACTGCCATGGACAAGGGTCACATAAGACTGTGTCTCCCACCCCATCCTGAACAACAAACTGTATTCTGTTGGGTTGGCCCCTCCCACAGTGAAATGGTTCTCCTTATATCTCTACAATAGACAGCAAACAGTGCAGGTAGGAAACTCCATATTCCTTCCCCTCCCCATCCATGCTGGGATCCCTCAAGGGTCCATCTTGGGCTTTATCCTTTTTTTCATTATTTATAAATAATCTCTCTATGGTATGCTCCAACTCCCTCATCCACATGTATGTGGATGACTATCTTATTTGCCTCAGGACCCTCCACTTCTGACATTCATGCCCCACTCCAGCAAGACCTTAATAACATCCTGTCATGGTTCCACACCAATCACCTGAAGGTTAACACAAAAAAGACTGTCACAATGATTTTTGGCGCTGCTCAAAAATTCGCCAGAACTGCATCCCTCCTCCAGTGTTTACCACTTTAGATGGCACACCTCTAGATTATGTTTCCAAATTTAAATATCTCAAGGTCTGGCTGGACAACCACCTAGACAACTCCATTTGTATTGAATCTATGCTCCAGGCTCTGATGTAAACTGGACCTGCTCTACTGCAACAAGGATTGCCTTTCCCTCCCTATTCATTGTGAATTAGTCCAAAAAATGATTCTACTAATATTTGAGTATGCTGATATCATCTACAGGACCGTTTCTATGTCCTCAATCTTCAAACAAGTCACTCCTCAACTCTTTCTGTCATTTTGCTACCAATGCCTCCCCTCACACTCACCATTGCAGTTTCCTCTCCTGTCTCTCATTTCCCCCTTTCCCTCAAGTGAACTACTCATTCCCTAAGCCATATTGCTAAATTTTGGTTCGATCTCCTTCCCACATTTCTCTCCTCCAAGTTGTCTCCAGCAATCCTCCTGCGCATTACAAACCAGGAACCCTCACTCTTTCTCCCTCCTCCACTTCTGCACCTCTTCCAGGCAGTCTACCATCTCTTACAGGCTCCCTTCCCTCTGGAACCTCCTCCCCTTGCACCTCCACAACTCCCCTACTCTCCTCCCCTTCAAACATTATTATCTGACTCCTCTCCTTCCCCCTTCCGCCTGCCCCTGCACTGCAGCCTCCTCCCCCTTGCTCCTGCACTTCTGCCTTGTCCCCCTTAACTGTACCTTCCCCTGCTCCCCTCCTCAACTGTTCATCTTTTCTCTCATTGTGTCTCCCTAACCTGCCAGGGGGCTGTTCCTAATCTACCCTTCTCTGCCCCCCCACTGTACTGTTTTGCCTTGAGCCTCTTAGTCACTAGCTTTGCATCATGTATATGACCTTAAGAGTGCACTGCTATTTTTTTATTGTATAGTGTTATACAAGGTCCTTGCACCATTATTGCACACTGCACCAACACCATGAGCAGCTGGAGTTCCTTTACAAAGCTCACACGTCGGGTTTGTAAACAGCCCCTGCTCCCTGACCTTTCCCTAGATTTGTCTGTGATGCCCTTGGAGGCAACAAAAGGGGTAATGTTATACGAGGTTCCTGCATCCTTATTGGTACCCCTAGAGGTACACCATAGACAGCTAGTGATTAGGTATATGTTATACTAACATATAGGGCTAAGTGCATCTACCGTACAAGAGTAGATGTCAGGATATGTACGCATATTATTGTAATACACTTTGCTTGCTAATACATATATATATATATATATATATATATATTCTATGTATTTTCTATGTATTTCTTACTCATAAGATGATTAGGACATCTGTGTCCCTGTAATGATTATAATATATAAGTCAACATTGCCACCTTTTGGTAATTTGTACTACTACACTGAGTTATGTAAGGCTCTGTTCGAACTGTACTCTTTTGTTTCACAAAAGTGATGACTACCACAAAATTGTATAATGTTATCTTGGACCATGGAGCCACTTCTAATTTAGACAATAGGGCTCATCTCTGTAGCTAGAAATGTTTCTGTCTTACAGTAACCATAGTAATTATCATAGATATATAATGTGAGACACTGAGTCTTATACCCTCGGAGACCCCAAGAGACACAAAGAAACCTCGAGGTATAGGGAACGTTTAGCATTGGCTCCCGGTTCATATTGATAAGAACTGCTTAGGGCAACTGTAATTTATACTGCCACATACCTTTTCCTCTCTGTAGTTTCTCTACAACCCTGTCACATATTTTTCTCCCCAAGTTTTCTACCCCAGCATGCACCCACTCACCCTCATCGCTCTACTCCTGAAACTTACCCGGTCACTGCCACCCCACACTCAACTTAAAAAGTGGGCAGATGTAGAAACCCTCTGTCAGCTCTCTGTCTGGCACTCCCAGCCTTGCCCTGCCCCCCACCCCCTGCATATGCACCACCAGCACATGCAAGACCTGACCACATAGCCATCACAAACTCCCCCCCACAACATATATAAAGAAACATCCACACGCCCCGCTTGATGTCATCTGCCATGGAAATCACCTACTGGAGCCACCCTTTCTCCTACCAACCTTCCACCATATACAAAACTAAACAAACCCCCCATTTTCTCCTTCTATCTGCCCCCTTCGCTGAAACTACCAATACCCACCATCAGCCATACACAGCATAAAGACCAAGGACCTACTACACAAGCTGACCGAAACCACCTCAGGAATCTCATTCTTCTTCTCCTACTGACAGGTAATGTCCACCCAAACCCTGGCCCCCAGATTACCACTCCAACCCATCCATCACCTGGAAATGGCCTGCGAATTGCCTCACTAAACATTTGCAGCCTGCAAAAAAAATGGGTTTCATTTCAGGGCTGGGTACTCCAAAACAACCCAGACATCATTGCCCTGAGTGAAACCTGGCTCTCCTCCTCTGTTCCTGACTCGGCAGTTAACCTCCCTGGATACTGCCTTTATCGGACCGACCGTTTGGGAAAGCGAGGCGGCGGCTGCGCTACCTACCTCAGAAACTCCCTCTCTGGCCACCTTCTCACCATGCCCATGCTAACATTAAGGGCTCAGGCCCTCACCCTAAAAATCACCCTAGGCAGGTCTACATCCCCCCTCCTCCTCATCACAGCCTACATTCCCCCAGAAACCAGAAGCTAGCATTCCAAGCCATCATGTCCCACATCACCACCCTACCCCCAAAACAAGAAAAAATTCTACTGGGTGACTTTAACATAAACTGGCTGGCTAAAACAGCAATGCCTTACATAAATGAGGCTGCTGCCCTTGACCTCACCCAGGTTGTCAAAACACCCACCCGGCTGCACGCCCGCATGGGAACATCAACCCTTCTTGACCTAGTTTTCACCAACCACCCCCACAAAATAACAAGCACACAAGTCCTCCCTGATACCTTAAGTGACTACTCACCAGTACTTTGCAACTGGTCTGCTACCCTCCCCAAAACTGTGCCTAAAATTATTATACAATGTAAGCTGGGGCCTGGCAAGTTACCCCTCCTCAAGGCACACCTCAGAGACTGGGACTGGACACCCATTATAAATACCCTCGACCCTGACCATGCCCTCAAACTGTTTGTCAACACCTTTAATGCAGCCTGTGACAAGTTCGGCCCCCTCGCCAAAACAATTGCCAAAGGGAACCATGCCCCATGGTTCTTGGACCACCTCCAAGACCTGTTACACCAGCGTGATGCTCTATGGCACCTGGCAAATGAGACCCAATGGCCTCAGGGCAGGCAGTGCTATCGGGAGGCCCGGAACAAATGCACCTGGGCCATACGCACGGCCAAGGCAAACCACTACAAAGCAACATTAACCTCTGCCTGGGGAAATGGACGCAAGTTCTGGGAGAACATAAAGGATCTCTGTGGCAAGGGCCCCAGTCTACCACCTGACCAAATACTCATTGATAGTAACCTTTCCACCGATCCTGTCAGCATAGCGGCAGCCCTAAATGCTACGTTCTCCGATCTCTCCCAGGTTCTACCCCCTAACATCTTCAACCCCCCGCCAGTCCGTATCACACCTCACCATCCACATACGGTGCCTTTCTACCTGCGTGTCCTTACACAACAGACTGTGAAACCCTACCTTAGCAAAGCCCTAAGCAAAAGCCACTACAGTCATGGCTCCCTAGACCATAGACTTCTCCGCCTCACCCTCCAGGAAGTCCTTGCCCCTCTCACCCACATTCTCAATCGCTTCCTCTGCCAAGGGCAATTTCCCACCCCCTTGAAGTCGGCCTATATTACACCTATCCATAAAAGTGGTGACCGTACATCCACAAACAATTACCACCCCATCTTGATCCTACCCCCTCTGTCAAAGGCGCTTGAACGCATAGTCACCGACCAACTCACTGAACACCTGAATAAATATAACCTTCTTACCAGGCAGCAACATGGTTTTCATAAGGGCCACAGCACCACTACTGCCCTCCTTGAATTTACCTCCCATGTCCACTCAGCCCTGGACCACGGCCACCTCTCAGGGGCTGTCTTTGTAGACCTATCCAAAGCTTTTGACTCAGTAAACCATGACCTCCTACTTAACTCCCTGACCTACACGGGTCTCTCCAATGACACCCTATAATGGTTTGCCAGTTATCTCACTGATAGAATGCAGAGAGTCAAGATAGGTCGGGTCCTATCACCCTGCCTCCCAATCCGATCTGGTATTCCTCAGGGCTCCATACTTGGAGCCCTACTTTTCAGCCTATACCTCAACTCCCTCCAATCCTCATGGTCTGGAAATCTGCTCCTTTATGCAGATGATGCAGTCCTGTTTGCCTCTGACCTGGCTCCCCTCAAACTTCACCAAACCCTCCAGCTCTCCTTCTGTGATATTGAAGACTGGCTCACAACCCACCACCCTATTATCAACTATAAAAAGACCAAAGTCATGATATTCACCCACCCGCAAAATCCCCTTAAAATCTTATGCCCCAAAATTCTCACTGTTAACCAGACTCCCCTAGAACAAGTAAACAATTTTAAATACCTAGGGAGTATTTTCGACCTTGCCTTCAGCTTTAATCAACACATCATACACCTAACTACCACTCTTAGCTCCAGGCTAGGCGTACTCTATCGCCACAAACACTGCCGCATCCCTGAGGCACTGCAGCTTACCGTAAACTCCTCTATCCTATCCCTACTCAACTACGGCATCCTAATCTACAGTGCCTCATCCACCTCAGCCCTAGGCAAACTCCAGCTGGTACTCAACAAAGCCTGCTGTCTCATCCTAGGGTGTGATCGCCTCATGTACTCCTGCTCCCTTTACAGTTGCACAAACTGGCTAAACCTGGACAGCAGAATCAGGTACCATACCTGCCTTATGGCCAAAAAGGTACTACAAGGCCTCACCCCACCCTCGCTGCACCAAATTATCCTCCCAGCACCACGAGGCAAAACAACCCACAGCTCAAGCAAGCAGTTACTGTTGGTACCCCGTAGCCGGACCTCCCAATATCACGGGATTTAAGAATGCATGGGATAGACATAAAGGAATTCTGGAGGTCAGGGGTAAGGGGCAACAGACTTCTAGGAAAACAAACTGAACTTACAAGCTCAAATGGGCAGACTGGGGGGGCCATAGGCCCTTATCTGCTGACACTGTCTATGTATCTATGTAATACACTTTCAATTTTAGGGCCCCATCCTGGATAAACTCCCTCCCTATCAATATAGCTGAGGAAAGAAGGCTGGGCCCATATAAATCAAAGCTAAGGGAATACCTGGAGGATTCAAATAATTGTGACTGCCCATGAAACCTGATCTGCCTTGCCCTTACTAACTAGCTATCAGCTTCTCAGTGTACCTCAAATGCATTTAAGTATCCTAACAAACAGTCCCCTACTGAATAGCTCTGACATTACCATTATTGTTATTATTTTTTTATCCCCCAAGCCTGGTCCCAACGGCACCACCGATAGCCATTATTAATGTGGAAGACAGGCAGGAGATAGAGAGAATGATTGATAATGCGGTGAATAGTGTGCCCATTCTGGAGAGGAATAAGCAAGTTTTGAAAGGCTAAATTAGGCAGCTTATTCATGAAACTGGTACTCAGGAGGGCATAGTCCACTCAGTTGTGGAGGCCACAGCTCTGGCAGTCTTGGATGACACCCGAGGAAACATACCTCCACCTGATCGTCCCACTAATCCCCTTCAAATGGCCTACTTTGTTCAGCAAATAGCTGACAGTATTGGTAGGATGAGCCCGTCTGACAACCTCAGCTGCCACTTGGAAAAGGTACATTCCAAATGTGAGATGCTTAGCCTCATTGCAGATTATCAGGTCCAAATCCTACGTCAGACCATTGACCCTGGCTAGTGGGCTAAACTCCCCGATGCCATCCGCCAGGCCGGCAATGCCACCTTTGATGAGGTAGCAGCTGAACTCATTTCTGCACACAGCCAAGGTGTCATAGGATTGATGCTTGCATACCCTGTAAAACAGAATGCAAAGGAAAGTCCAGCGACTTAGGTCACTCCCAGTTGTGCTCCAACTGTGGCCTCTGCACCTGATGTGCTACGACTTTTGACCCCTGACCTAAAATGGTTCAGTGCCCTGGATATCTCCAATGGTTTCTGGTCACTGCCATTGGCCCCCAAAAGTCAATATAAGTTCACCTTCACCTTTGAAGGTAGACAGTACACGTGGACCTGCTTACCACAGGGATTCCATAACAGCCTGTCCCTGTTCCATCTGCACATGATGGACTCCCTTGAGGGTTTCTCTACTCCTCAGTGTCTCTTGCAGTATGTGGACAACCTGCTGTTAGCAACAGCCATGCAGGAACAACACTTGGATCTCTTGGATGAACTATTAACTCTCATCCAGCAAGTAGCCTTAAATGTATCCCAACAAAAGGACAACTATGTCAGAAAGAGGTACTCTTTCTGAGTCTAAAAATAACTGACCAAGGCCGCAGCCCTACCTTGAAGAAAATACAAGGATTGTAAGACTTGCCATTACCTACCAGCGTGGCAACACTTAGAAGGTTTCTGAGTATGGTGAACTACTCTAGAGATTTTATCTGTGATTTTTCTCAGAAGGCTGCTCCCCTGTATGAGCTACTGAAAAAGGGCATTCCATGAACTTGGGGTCCCATACACACCCAGGCTGTGATGTCACTGAAGCAGGCCTTGGCCTCCGCCCCAGCTCTGGTCAACCCCAATCCAGCACTACCATTCCACCTGGAGTGTGCCACCTCTGCCATTGCCATGTCAGCAGTGCTGGCCCAGAAGGTTCATGGTAATTTGAGACCCATTGCATATGCATCACAGCTCTTGACCCCAGTGGAACAGAAATACAGTCTTTGTGAAAGGAACCTTCTGGCCACCTACGAGGCTGTCAAGCACTTCCTGTATATCATTGGGTACTCTCCACTAATTATTAACATTAACCACACCCCGACTGCTTTTCTGCTATCAGACAGAGTGAAGGATGGGTCAGTCTCTAACACCAGACTGACACACTGTTCACTTCTTCTCTAGGATAGAGACATACAGGTGCACCCATCCAAAATTCCATCTATGCTGGCACATGGTCTCCTTTTCCAAGGAGAACCCCATGACTGTACACTGCAGCCACCTGACATCCCAGATCTAGGTCCTTTCCTCCTTTCCTCCCTGCCATGCCACAGATACTTGAAAACACCTCTTTGTGTGGTATTTTTACTGATGGTTCAGCTTCCTACTATCAGGAAGAACCAATTTCAGGGATGGGTATTTTTGTGATTTACCCCTATGGTAACACTGATAAAATTTCCAAACAATGCAGTATGGCATCATCACAGTATGCAGTGATGGCAGCGGTGGCCTGTTCCCTCGAGTTCATCCAGCATGGGACTGAGGATACTATCATCTTTAAAGATTCTAACTAGTTTGTAGCTCTCTTACAGAATTTCTTCCTTTCTGGCAGAGGAACTCCTTCCTCTCTTCTGATGGCAGCCCAGTGAAGTACAAAGAACTGATAATATACATACATTCACTGGCACAAAGATTTGCACACAAACTCTATGTACACAAAGTTAAGGCTCATTCCCTAAATGGCCCCTACCAAGCCTTCAATGACACAGCAGACACCCTTGCCAAGGAAGCGGCCTGAGGGGAGGACACATGGATGATGGATCATCCAGAGGCCAATGCGGCCATACACATTGCAGTAGTCAGGAAGAAACCTGAACCCTTTTCCCCCTTGGACCTCTCAACAGCCCAACATGTTGATACTGAACTCAAGGAAGTGTTCAGATTCCTTGACAGGAGTACCAAAGAAAAACTTCCCACACATAACCCCTACTGAAGGCATGAAGGTAAGTTACACTTGTCCCTAGATGACAAGCCCATCTGGCACCAACCAGATGATACCACCACCAAGTTGTTGGTTTTCTTAAGACACCTTAGGTCTGAATTCTTGCACCAAGTGCATGACACACCCACTGGTGGACACCAGGGAGTGAAATATACCCTCCAGAGGCTCAAGACCACCGCCTGGTGGCCTGGTGTCACCAAAGATGTTAAACAGTACATAGATAACTGCCTTGTTTGTGCACAAAATAATCCCATTCCCACCAAATGAAATGCCAAACTTCTACCACAAAGACACTCTGGCCCTTGGCATGCCATACAAATTGATTTTGTTGGTCTCTTGACCAATACAAGCAGAAACAACAAGTATGCTCTTGTGGTAACTGATCTCTTCTCCAAGTGGGTTGAAGCTTTACCCACTAAAACATGCACTGCTAAAACCACTGCCAAAATCCTGGTGGAACAAATTTTCTCCAAGTGGGGCCTACCTCTTAAGGTAGACTCAGACAAAGGAACCAATTTTACAGGTGAGTTGATGAAAGAATCCCTTGAACTCCTTGGAGTTCAACAGAAGTTCCACATACCCTACCACCCTCAATCTTCAGATCAAGTAGAGAGCTGTAGAGGGTAATTTCACTGTAATGTGTGTCTTTGCACAAATTTTAATCATTGGCAGGGGGCAGGCTACAAAACCCCAAGTACAATCTGATAAAGCCAGCAAGTGGGTGCATGAGCAAATACACAGAAATACAAAAGTATAAGAAATGATGTATACACAACGCAGTTACAAGGCAATCACAATACAAAATGGTGTTTAAAAACAAAACTAATGTGTGTGAAATGGTGGACAAAAGGCTTTTCTTATAAATGCTATGGTATACAGGGACCTATCAAAATGTGAGATGTGTACTGCAATAACTGTACATTGGCCTAAGGCACATCCCTCTCATACCTGTATAATGGATTCACTAACATCTATTGATACGTGCCCATGTAATTAGCCCATGGGGCAAGGGTTATAAGTGTTGCCATTAGATATATCTCAAAATTACTAATCATTTCTGTATGCTAAAACACATGCTCAGTTTTTCAACAGGTTAAAGTCTGATGTTTGTCACAAAGGGCAAATTAACCACTTCTGCATGTTAACAGTCAGCTAAAAGTTAGGGTTTTTCCAAGTGTCAGTTTAAATAAAAACAGAATTACCAGAATTGCAAGTTTGTTTTGTGCATGGAAAATATGAGGACCTATCTCAAAGTCCAAAATACATGAGAACACATGTTGCCATGCAGAAAAGGTTGTGCAGGGCTTAGTAAAATCATGTGTATTATAGTTACTAATTTTGCTTTATTTAAGTTTAGAAGTAGTACTAATATACTGATATATGCCAAACTATGTTAATTGTGTGATATAGCCATCTGTTTTTATTAACATGTACTAAAATTAGTTTGTCAGTGTATTAGTATAATCCTAATAAATAAGATAAAATTAATTATTTTTACCAAGTAAACATAATTCTCCTTGGTAACAGCATGGTCATAATACAAATAACCAATTAGAATTAGACATGATATCTTGAACAGATGGTAGCAAGTTACAAAACTACAAGATGGGTTGCAAAAACACAATGCAGACACAAAATGAGGAACTTACTTTGTATGTAAAGAGATAGCAAGCAAACCTATGTATTAGGCAGCTTAGCTGGTAACTAATGACAAGATGATGTGTAATATTATAATTGGATGTCTATACAGGATGTATGTTCTTTGTTTATACAACCATATATAAGGCTTTGTAAGTTCTGTCTCAGGTCAGAACAGCTTTTTATTTTACAACTGAAGCTATCATCTTTGTACCACCTTAAGAATGTATTCTGAACGAATAAAGCTTCATGAAATCTCCTCCGTTCTCCATGTGGTCTGTAAATATATCTAGGTGGTTTAACAAAGTATCGAGAAGGGATGCCAACCTCTCCTCGGGGATCCCATAGGGGTCTCCCAGTTACAATTGGTGCCATGTTTACTCGGATTTTAAAGCTGCTGGCAATTAAAGGTCCTAACTGAAGGTAAAAAAAAAAACATCTAGAATTTATGACCATTCGATAATTTTTTTGTCACCGGCGAAACGTTTTTTTCTCTCCTTATTGGAGTAGTTTGTCCACGGAGAGACTGATCAACTCACTTGGGAACAGACTGTGAAAAAAGATAAGGCAGAAGAAAAATGCAAGAAACCAGGTATAAGTATACTATCTAAATGAAGACTTGTAATAAGAAAAGGGATTGTTTAGTTTTGGTGGATGTGACTAATTATAATAAGACAGTTGTGTAAGGGCGTAGGTCTTAAACCTACCAGATGAGGGCATTTTGCCTGTGCAGCAGGAGTTTAAGGATAATAGCAACCGATTAACAGGATACAGTGAATACTTGGGAGGTCAGAGGGGACCCCCGATGGCCACGATAAAAGAGATAAGTGAGATATAAGAGGTAGCAGAGGCCAGGGATACAGCCCCATGGCAGGTCATAAAAGAAAAGGACCTAGCCTTACTCTCCACACTTGGGGAGGTGCCATTCCAGTGAACTGGAAGGGCCGGACGAGGGTTGAAGGGTGCCCTGTAATAAAGAAAGGGGAGGGCGCGATGGAAAGGATAGCCTAATACTGGTTGTAAAAGATTAGAACAGGTAGGTGTGTTGGATCAACACAAGAAATAAAAAAAAATCTCATCTTGGTGTGTGAGACCAGGACAGACTATAAACAAAGCCTCCCTAGGGACAGGGATTAAAGTCTTGTCTTGGCCATGTGAGACCAGGAAAGACTATAAACAAGTTGGAAGAATTAATTAATAAATATATACCATCTTAATAGAAGACACAATGAGGTGAAGAATTATTGGCTTGCTCAAAAGAGGAGAATAAAACATTGGTATTAGAAAAAAGGAATCAATTAAAAGCTTTACAAAACAGATGGGATCAGGATGTTAGGTTTATGACAATAAAAAATAAAGAATTAGAAAAAGAGGTAGAAAAAATAGGATTACAAAATTGAATTTATAAGCAACAGGAAGACCTCAGAAAAATAAAAGAACTGCAAGGCCAGTATAATAATAGAGAAGAGAAAAATTATTTAAAAACAAACTACAAATAGTGGAAAAAGAGAGAGATGAGACAATAGCCATACCAACCCAAGTGGCAGAGGTAGTTAAAATGTATCCTAAGTTACAAAGGGCTGCCCCTGATAAAGGAGAGGTTTTGTGGTGGAGGGACCCAAGTACTAAAAAGGTCAAATGGGTGCCCCCAGATACTATAAAACAACAAATTGTTCTAGAGAACCACAGATGGGCAGGCCATTGTGGTAAAGACAAAGCCCTGCAGATCATCAAGAATAAGTACTGGTGGCCAAAAATAAAGGCCACTGTAAATGATACATTGGATACTTCTCTTGTATGTCTCCAGCAAGACCTAAAAAGAGGAAAACCTAAATTAAATAGGTTGCCATTGGCAGATGGCCCCTGGTTTGTGGGGCCACTCCCAATTGCTAAAGGGGGGGATAAATATCTACTAGTTATAGTGGATATGTTTTCAAAATGGGTGGAGGCATTCCCTATTACAAACAATACTGCCCAACTGCAAAAATCTTGTTTAATCAAGTTTGTAGTAGATGGGAATTCCCCAACATAACTGAATCTGACAGAGGTACCCATTTTGTTAATGAGACAATGAAATACCTCTGTGGAATTATTGGAGTACAACAAAGATTCCATCTACTATACCACCCACAATCATCGAGGATGGTGAAAAGAAAATGAACAGGATGTTGAAAAATGCCCTGAAAAAGGTGGTGATGGACTCAGGGAAAGACTGGGTTGCTCACTTGCCAGGAATCCTCATGGCTGTAAGGGGAATGGTTCAGGCTAGTACTGGTCTGTCTCCTTGCAAGCTCATGACAGGGAGGAGGATGAAACTGAACTATCCATCAGAATTACCAGAACCTCCCAGTGTGTTAAAGGACAGTGTCAAGCACAGTGTCTTTTACATCAAGTGCAAAAACAGTTAAAAAATGCATCTACCACATGCTTGTTGGCACAAGTCCCAAGCATACCAAAGAAACTTAAAACAAAGGGAACCCAAAATAGGGTGGGAAAAAACACTGCAAGTGGGAGACATGGTGATGATTTAAAAATTGGGATCAGAAAATACCTGGGAAAGATGCCAATTGGCTAGGGCCATATGTTACAGAGGTCCTAGCCAATACAGCAGCATACGTGGAAAGAGTGGGGAAAGGAAAAGGTAAACACAAATGGGCCCATGTGGACCAATGTAAAAGAGTGTCAGATAAACTATTAAAAGAATAAATACTGCATTTAATTCTCTTTCCAGATATGCAATCAAAGCCACAAAAAAGGAGACCATCGCCAGCATCTGTATACTATACTACCTCGTGTGGTCTATTTGGACTATAACAAGCAAATGTAATAATAAAATGACATTACCATATTATACTTCTGGCAGGCAAGAAATAATGAAACTCACAGTGGCTAGTGGACATTAATTTGTATAGTATATGCTTAGAGGAAATGGGGGGGCAATAGACCAATGTGTGGACTATTCTGGCTTCTCATACTTGAGGTTTTAAACAACCTGACTTTCTGAAATGGCATCTAAAGGACCCAAACTTGCTGTCAGAGTGGGCAGAAATCAATGAGTCAACACATGTCACCTTTCTTTTTTAAATGACTGGAAATATGAATTTAAAAGGCATCACAACATCGAAAGAGTAAATATGTATGGATACTTACCAGAAGAGTGCACAAAGTAAACTCCCAAACTCCAGAAGTACAAACAAACTGTGAAAGACTAATTAAGCTAACCCATGAAATAAATGAACTGCAGACTAAACAAAGAATAATAACCAAAATTGCTCAAAGAATCTAAGTAAAATAATAATACAAGAATACAATGTCAGCTCTGCCATTGCAACAGATTGTTTTATATTTGCTACTAGATAATACAGTTTTTTAGATTGCATGTTAAAAAAAAAAATACCCCAATGGGATTGTCCCTTGAGTCACTTTTGCATATGTAATGCATAATATTTTTGTCTGAAACAGCATTTAAACTAGTCAGGGCAGTGTCACTAATACTAAAACATTGAATATGTTTTGCATTTATTTTTCTTTTTTAAAAAAATGTTGATGCACTGCATTTGGTGACTTTGTCAGTTGTATGTCTCCGCTTAAATCAGGCCAAGTACCTGTGAAGTTATGATACTAATTTCCCGTCATGCGGCTGTGATCAGTGTGCCTGTGGTGTATGAGCCCTAAGCAGGAATATACACAAGGGAAACAAATACCAGTACAGGGGCTGCCAACTAGGTTTGGAGTCTCTGTCCCAAACCCTAGTATTAGTAAATGGTGGGAAGGTAGTATATTGTTTGCCGTTGACCAGCAATGGCATAAATATACAAGAGGCATGATGTGCAAAAATAATAATAATAAAATTTGTGGCAAAGCCTCAAAGGAGAGAATTGTAGAGGGTAATTTCACTGTAATGTGTGTCTTTGCACAAATTTTAATCATTGGTGGGGACAGGCTACAAAACTCCAAGTACAATCTGATAAAGCCAGCAAGTGGGTGCATGAGCAAATACACAGAAAGACAAGAGTATAAGAAATGATGTATACACAACGCAGTTACAAGGCAGTCACAATACAAAATGGTGTTTAAAAACAAAACTTATGTGTGTGAAATGGTGGACAAAAGGCTTTTCTTATAAATGCTATGGTATACAAGGACCTGTCAAAATGTGAGATGTGTACTGCAATAACTGTACATTGGCCTAAGGCACATCCCTCATGTACCTGTATAATGGGTTCACTAACAACTATTGATATGTGCCCATGTAAATAGCCCATGGGGCAAGGGTTATATGTGTTGCCATTGGATATATCTCAAAATTGCTAATAATTTATGTATGCTAAAATGCATGCTCAGTTCTTCCACAGGTTAAAGTCTGATGTTTGTCACAAAGGGCCAATTAACTACCTCTGCATTTTAACAGTCAGCTAAAAGTTAGGGTTTTTCAAAGTGTCAGTTTAAATAAAAATAGAATTACCAGAATTGCAAGTTTGTTTTGTACATGGAGAGGGGGGACATGATAGAAACTTTTAAGTACCTCAGTGGAATCAACAAAGTCCAAGAGGGTAGCATCTTTCAAAAAAAGAGACATGCAAGAACAAGGGGACACAATTTAAAGATGGGGTAGTGGTTCAGGGGCAATGTGAGGAAGTATTATTTCACAGAGAGGGTAGTGAATGCATGGAACAGCCTTCCTGAGGAGGTTGTGGGGTCTAAAACTGTGGGAGAATTCAAGAATGCATGGGACAGACATAAGGCAATTCTTGTGGGGGGTAGGAAGAAATAGGCTGTTGGTTAACTAGGATCTGCGCCCTATCCTGTAGGTAGGGAAATGGGCAGACTAGATGGGCCAAGTGGTCCTTATCTGCCATCAAAGTCTATGTTTCTATGGAAAATATAAGGACCTATCTCAAAGTCCAAAATACATGAGAACACATGTTGCCATGCAGAAAAGGTTGTGCAGGGCTTAGTAAAATCACGTGTATTACAGTTACTGATTTTGCTTTATTTAGGTTTAGAGATAGTACTAATATACTGATATATGCCAAACTATGTTAATTGTGTGATATAGCCATCTGTTTTTTATTAACATGTACTACAATTAGTTTGTCAGTGTATTAGTATAATCCTTACAAATAAGATAAAATTAATTATTTTTACCAAGTAAACATAATTCTCCTTGGTAACAGCATGGTCATAATACAAATAACCAATTAGAACTAGACATGATATCTTGAACAGATGGTAGCAAGTTACAAAACTACAAGATGGGTTGCAAAAACACAACGCAGATACAAAATGAAGAACTTACTTTGTATGTAAAGAGATAGCAAGCAAACCTTTGTATTAGGCAGCTTAGCTGGTGACTAATGACAAAATGATGTGTAATATTATAATTGGATGTCTATACAGGATGTATGTTCTTTGTTTATACAACCATATATAAGGCTTTGTAAGTTCTGTCTCAGGTCAGATCGGCTTTTTATTTTACAACTGAAGCTATCGTCTTTGTACCACCTTAAGAATGTATCCTGAATGAATAAAGCTTCATGAAATCTCCTCCATTCTCCATGTGGTCTGTAAATATATCTAGGTGGTCTAGCAAAGTATCGAGGAGGGATGCCAGCCTCTCCTCAGGGATCCCATAGGGGTCTCCCAGTTACAAGAGCCAACAGATGGATTAAGCACATGCTTTCCAAATTTATTAAGGACAATCCCAAAATTTGTGATTCCCTAGTGCCATTACTCCTTATGGTAATTAGCAGCACACCCTCAGCCACCACCCAGTTGACACCCTTTGAGGTGATGACTGGAAGACACATGAGATTACCTGAACACCTGTTGTTTGACCTGGATACCCCCACTGCAGACCGTGTGTCTGTAGACCAATATGTGGAAAAACTCAGACAAGACCTCATACACACACAATTGTATGCTGCCAGTTGCATGGGAAAGTCCCAGCAACAGTCCAAGATACAGTTTGACAAGCATGCACAAGAAATGGATTGGCAGGTTGGAGATCAGGTGATGGTCCTCCGATTTGCACATCCCACACACTCCTTCTCCAATAAATGGGAAGGTCCTTACCCCATTGTCAACAAGCTCAGTCCGGCAGTCTATCAAGTTAGACTCCTTCACAACAATAAATTGACTGACAAATGCCTAAATGCAAACCAACTGAAACTGTATAAAGGAGCTTAATTACTTTTCCTCACCCCATTGGGTGGAATAGTACTAACCTACTAATGTTTGATTTTGCTTTTCAGATACACTGACAAGATGGTTATCTTGTTCCATTTTCTCCTCATCTCAGGAGTTATCCCCTGTATCCAAGGCATGGTACCAAACCTCTTACCACACCTTGATCATCTAGCATCTGCTCCAGAGGGAGTATCCATCAAAATACCCAATAGTTTGATTACTGTCCAGAAAGGTTCTGATGCTTACCTCACTGCCTCAGTTGTTGCTCCTGATAAATCTACCCTACAAATTGAGTGGTCAAACACATTGTAAGGACAAATTCTCCCTGTGGCCAAACTTTCCAAGAGAACTTTCCAGGGTTGGCCTAATGCTAAATTATCCCCAAATGGTTCTCTGTCCTTGCTACAAACTGCTCTTAGACATTCTGCTTTATACAATATCACTGCTTTAATTGATCCCGCATATTGTAATTCTTTGTCTAAAGACTCCTTTTGAAAATTTTGTGCTGTACACAACATAACCTCTGCTGCCATGTATCTTTCTGTGTTACCACCCACTGACAAACAGATTTTGGAGTGTCCAAAGCACACCCCAATTCCCGTAGTGGACTAACAGCCACTGCCTTCCCTGGTTCACTGATTAACAATTTACAATTTATGCATATACCTGTGTTGTTTAATCTTACTGGAATATGAAAGAATTTGGTATGTGTCATAATACTAACACTTCAGCATTTTATAGTATGTTATTGCTTGATAGTTTAGCAGCATTTCAGATTCATACTCACGACTCTATTGCTGGGGTACATACCACTGAGCCTAGAGGCAACTTCAGGAGAAAACCCAATCCTGATCAAAGTCATAAATGTAATACACGTGAAGTTGACAGTTCTGATGCCACTAGTGCAACAGGCACTGTCACAGGTCTCTTTGGTAAGGCTATGTCTAGCTGGAATAAGGCAGACATTGCTGCTATCAAATCTCATTCAGACAAATTTTAGACTGGTTTGGTAAATAATATACTACCCCCATTATTGCATGGTATGGATGACCTTAGTCAGGAAGAAAGATACACTGTATACAATATGCATGACATTGTTAATGCATTTACTGATTCTAAAGATAAGATTACCACACTCATTGCACAGAATAACAAAGAAGCAGATAAACAATACATTGCTAGAGAAATTCTATGCTTAGCCTACAGCTCATACATTATCACTATCATCAGCAATCTCTTCAGTGATCTAGAATCTGTAAGAATCCCTAACATCATACATGACAGACAAATTTCCAAATGGTATTGTCCACAATGTAAAACCCCCTGGCTGTATTGCTATGTGTATGCAACAATCTCTAACTATTCCTCTTTCTACAGCTAGGAATTTGGGTTTTGTCACCAGACACCCTAATACTGGTCCTTGTTTTACTACTAAGAAATGTTCTATCAGAGATACAATGTTTTTTCTTTTACTGTCTCTTTACCATGCTTTGATCCCACTACAGCCTTGTTCGACAAGCTGGCTACTGTTCATTCCATTGGACACCTTGATGATGACAACTACAGAGAACACCTAGACTTGCCTCCTTTACTGGTCTTTCATCCTTTCCTGGACACCTGGGTTGCTCTGCACACAGACTGCTGTGTGAAGAAACAGTATATCTACTTGTATCGATGTGATGTATTTGATGTTATTAAACTTGTATGTGGTTATTCTCCTGACAGCATAGATTGGTCCTTTTCCATGGACGATGACATCAGCATAAATTGACACAGAATCCTTGGACTCAACATTGGCTCCAGACAAACTCTATCAATCCTATTGAGAGGAAGTTCACCACCTGTCAACATGGATTTCAAAGACAACCTACACCTGCCCAGTACAGTTGCAAAAATGGAGACTCCCCCACTGTTAAGACGTAGTACAACTCTGATGGGAAATATTATGTAGTCACAAACTACAAGTCATATATTTATGGTACAGAGACATGTATTATTGATTTTCCTAATTTCTGTTTTGTTCCACACCAAAAGTCTGTCATTGGACATATCGTTATTACCCCCATTCCCCTTATGAATGCGGACATCATTGATGGTAACCTCGATTATCTGCTCACCCTCTCTGAATATTTACCATATTTTAATGTACATATAGATCCATTATCACTTACATTAAAATCACTCTTAGAGAAAAAACACACACCTCATCCACATCAGCAATAATATTACTAAGGCTAATGAAGCTATCCTTTCATTGATTAATGATGGTGATATGAATGATGCATTAACTAACACATGGTTAGTGATTACTTTTAAAGGTTGTGTTAGTATACAAGCATTTTTTACATTTTTCTTGGTTATTATGCTATGCTGCCTATGGCTCACACTGCGCCAACACTGTGAGCAGCTGGAGTTCCTTTACAAAGCTCACATGTTGGGTTTGTAAACGGCCCCTGCTCCCTGACCTTTCCCTAGATTTGCCTGTGATGCCCTTGGAAGCAACAAAAGGGGGAATGTAATACGAGGTTCCTGCACCCTTACTGGTACCCCTAGACGTACACCATAGACAGCTAGTGATTAGGTATATGTTATACTAACATATAGGGCTAAGAGCATCTACCGTACAAGAGTAGATGTCAGGATATGTATGCATATTATTGTAATACACTTTTCTTGCTAATACATCTATATATTCTATGTATTTTCTATGCATTTCTTACTCATAAGATGATTAGAACATCTGTGTCCTTGTAATGATTATAGTATATAAGTTGGCATTGCCACCTTTTGGTAATGTGTACTACTACACTGAGTCATGTAAGACTCTGTTCAAACTACTCTTGTTTCACAAAAGTGATGACTACTACAGAATTGTATAATGTTATCTTGGACCATTTAGCCACCTCTAATTTAGCCAATAGGGTTCATCTCTGTAACTAGAAATGTTTCTGTCTTACAATAACCATTGTAATTATCATAGGTATATAATGTGAGACACTGAGTCTTATACCTCGGAGACCCCAAGAGACATAAAGAAACCTCAAGGTATAGGGAATGCTTAGCATTGGCTCTCAGTTCGTATTGGTAAGAACTGCTTAGGGCAACTGTAATTTATCCTTTTGGTAGTAATAAACAAGTGTATTACTCTTATGCAATGTGTTTGTGATTCCTTGCATTCCCAATATTGCCAAGAACCTAAGAGTGAGGTTTAGACCTCCTGACAATATGTCAAGATCCAGGTCTAATATCCAATCACCTTGTATGTCCTTTGCAGTGTACGTTTCCTATCCCAGCCAGCTACACAATCATTAGGATGCTCTGCTAATCTCTAATATAGTGAAATTGTATATTGTATATTATTCCTCTAAATATTCCTTATTGTATTGACCCCCCCCCCAGGTCACATTTAATAACAAGCCTTGGCTCAGTGTGCCTATCCCAGTTACCAAGATGTTAAATAAAAATATCTGAGGAAATGGAGGATAAGGTAGCAGGGTCCTGCTTTTGAGGAGGAGGGCTTAGGGACTAATGCATGCTGTGCTCTGTTGATCTCCAGAGTGAGATCAGCATACAGGTCCAGGGCAGCGTGCAGCAGTTGCTGAAGGAAGGTTATGATGGGTGGGCCCTCAGCTCCCTCTGGTAAATTATAAATTCACAGGTTATTCCTGCATGTTCAGTACTCCTTGTCCTTCACCTCTTCTTTTGGACTCTTTGGATAGCCAAGTGTAGCTGCATAATTGCCCACTCAGCTGTGTCCAGACATTGTTCCTGGGCTGTCAGTTCATCATCGCCCCCTAGTAAGTATTTGTCCAGCTTGTTGATATCAGTCCTGAGTGCCACTGGTCAGGATGGTGGCACAGGTCAGCCTCAGACCTAATGGATCTTGTTTCAGAAGTCTTGTGGGGCCTGGCTGTCATGGGGAGAATCATAAGTGTTTATACCGGTAGTTTGCTGGTTAGGTGCTCTGCCATATTCAAGTAGATGCACAAAACATAGAAAATAAATGCACTACAGACTTGCATAAGGCTATACATGTGGATCATATGCATGCAGGTATATGTAGGTCAGGTACATGCATCTGAACAATGACAGCTTGTTTGCAGCATTCATGCCAGATGCATGCACTGTGTTCTAGTTTAATACCTAATATATGTACACTGCACATGTGCTGCACTGATGGTACAGCAGTATGTTCATGGCTGCACTTTGCAAGGATTTGATGTGCATTTTTTCTGTAAGGGCACCTCATCTGGCCAATCACAGCACAACTTTTGCATCATCTATGAAAACACCACTTGTTTGCCCTCCCAGACTGAAAAAAGGTGCAACCTTAGTGGCCCAGATATTTGGTATGGGAGCAGACTGAACTAGGGGGAGGGGAAGGATACAACTGTCTCCCTGAAACAAAAACAGGGAACAGAACTAGAGCGGACTGATGCAAACAGCCCCTGGAAATGGCTATGGACACAACTCTACATGGTCACCAAAGACACATGAAACTGCTTTGCACAATTTAAGATCCTTCACTGTTGGCACAGAACCCCACAACAGCTGCACAAATGGGGTCTTATGGACTCTGATAACTGTTGGTGCTACAGGACAGACATTGAGACCTTAACCCATATTATGTGGAGTTGAACTAGACTTAACCTTGGGCTGGCAGTATAGCCTAGAGGTTAGAGGAACATGGTGTGAACGCGCTTGGTACACCCAGTAGACCAGACCTGGGTTTGATTCTCACAACCTCCACTTGCATACTGTGTGACTCTGAGTAAGTCACTTAACCACCCAGTGCTCCCAGGTTGCCCCTGAAAACAGGCACTTGTGCCTAGTGGGCCTTACCTGGTTACCAAAGACTAAAATAAAAAACAAAATTTGTGTCAAGTGATCCAAGAGGTCTACATCTCTGTTCTGGGGGACTCAGTCGCCCTGTTGGCTCCTATGGTAATGTTGGGACACATAGAGCATACTTCTCCACCTAGCCTCACCTCAAAAGCACACACTCACTGGATGTTGGGCACACTAGTGTCAGCAAAATGGATCATACTGAGGCATTGGAGGTCACTGCAACCTTCAGATTTTTAAGAATCGACCCAGGAACTGGGACATCATGGCTTGTTTTGAGAGAGTTTATTACTTGACAATGGGCCAACTGGACTGACACTTTAACCTTTGGGGGGCCTATTTGGAATCCTCATTTTGTAAAAGTCCAGTGGGATACCATATGCCCTCTTATCCATTAAAATGACAGCAGACATGTAGTCAACCTCTTCGGTCCCCTCTCTCCCCCATGAAGTCCTCTCTCCCTCACAGGCAGGATGGTTCTTGACTTTTCACCTTAGTTCAAGCTGCTCGTATTCCTAATGTATTCCCATGCTCATACCAGTGTGCTTTTAGATTGTTGTTACAGGATCTCAAGGCTCTTCATTGTTATGACATTTCTTATAAACTGTGTTCTGATTTGCTTTAGTCTGTATATCCAATGAATTAGTTCACTGACCCTGGCTAGGTTAAGTGTGTTATGGATGCTATCTTTATTTGGCATCTCTTTATTGTATCTTTTTATAAAACCAATTAAGTTTTAATGATATAAAAAGAACTAGGGGGACTGGAAAAGGGATGTTAAAAAGAAACTATGTGGGAACATCAAACATCATAACTGTCTTGCTTTTCTATGGCAAAGAGAAGTGGATTTTCAACAGAATCTGTCCAAGATGAATCTGCTGCTATTTTCAAAGCAGAAATGCATACAAATGGGTAAGACCATATGGATGGCCTAACAACATCCAAAGTTCGCACCCAGAAAGAGATGTAATTGTATCCAATCTGTGCACAACTGCAATTAAACTGGACACAACTTGCAACTATGTCTGTTTTTTTTTTACTGCAAACTGTAACTTTTTGTTGTAAATGGATGCGAAGTCAGAAAATAGCAGTAGGGATGTCTGGACACAAGTGGATGGATACAGATGCAGTAGCAGCGTGCATCTGGGCATGCGTTCAACCCTTTTAGAAATATCCCTCTATACTGATTATGCAAAGACGGCTTAAGTACCACTTTTAGTAATTGCTGTACCATTTAAATAATTAAACCTAAACCAGCAGTGTACTGTATGTTATAGTGACAATGTTGGACCTCTGCTGTCTTATTCAGTTTTAGATCACCAGTTTTCACCTGTCTTGTAAAATGCCCTTTTCTCATGTTTTAAGTCTGCTTTGACTTTTTTAATATTTGAAATAATCCTAAGGAGCACTCCTTTTATTATAGCCATTCCAAGGTTTTCGTCTGTATTACAAGGCATCTGTGAGCACCCACTGTGTGCATCACTTTTCCTGTGACTAGGGTAACCTGCAGGAGCAGGCAACAGAAACTACACCTGACCATATGGTATGATAGGTGTTCCAATAACAGCTGCAAAAACTGATGAAAACTTGAAGATAGCCATATTAAAAGTTGTGCTCCTTTTAATTATTTCAAATCTAAATCAATGCTAAAAACAATTCAAAATAGGGAAAAGGGAATGTTACAAGACAGGAAGGAAGAAAGAGCTGATCTAAAATGGAATGAAAAGGTATAGGATCAAAATTTTTACCATAACGTGAACTGCTGCCATAGAACATTGGCAAGTAATGTGAGAAAAGAAACACACCACCACAAACAGCAAAGGTAAACACTAAACGGGTAACATGGTACAGACATACAATGTAAACCACTACTTGTAGCTACTAGGAAAGCTAATAATAAAAAGCCATTTGGCATTTCTTCAACTGAATCTTTCCCAAATTTAAATGCAAATTGTAATGTGAAAGAAATCATGTGACCCAACTGGGAACTGAGGCCAGGCTCCCAGAATACCATCCTAGTGATCCCCTAACTAAACCTAGGTCACATAATTTCTGTCATTAAAATTTGTGTTTCATATACTGAGTCATGGTTAATACTCTGCCAAAAATTAATTAGCACCCCACACAGAAAGTCCACCTCTTCCTCTTATGTCTCTCTCTCTCTCCTGTAACACATTGCTTTCAAAGAGTCTGGAGATATGATGCAGTGGTACAAAATACCTATTCATTTTTATGAAGGTCAGTCTCTCCACCGTTGTATTGGAAGGGTTAGTTGTACAGTTATGGACAATTGTCCTTTCTGTACTAGCCCACTCTGTGCTAATGCTGTCTGGTGGGCAAGAATGACTGCAAATGGCAACAATGATAAAAACTGGACACAGTTATTTAATCTGCAAGAAAAAAAGGGTGGGATGGGAGAACCAGTTCAGATAAGTTCAGAAGCCTTCAGAACCTTTGTTTGTTTCTGTCAAAGAAGCTTACTAAAACTTTTTGTAGGTTCTTATCATTTAAAACCATTGATTCTTGTGCTTAATATACTAACTGAGCAGATCTTTACCTAGGAAAAAAGGCTAGTGGTGGTGGTAAGACCCAGGAAGAAGGCTGGAGATGGTGAAAAAAACAGCCTGATCTGGATTAAGTGGCCATACATACAGTGGTGTTATGCTAGACGTACTACTAACTACCTTCATGATAGCAGTGTTTACATACAAGTCCCTACATAGACTGGGCCCAGGACCACTTAACCTTACACTGTATGCACCTGGTGATCCTCTTCAATCTACTGAGGGCAACCTTTAGGTCATTATGCAATCTTACCTGATATAATTGAGCAATAAGGGTGTCTTGGTGGTGATCCCTCTGCTGTAGAACACATTGCCTTCTTATTTAAGGAATTTGCCCTCAGTGCAGGTATATAAAAAGGGACTAAAGACGTTCTTGTTCATGCAAGCATTTAATTTTATATAATGCCTAACTGAAGTTGCATTCTATGATTCTGACACAAGCAATTCTTAAAGTTTTATGTATCAAGTTGACTATTTTTAGAACTTTATTTGAATAATTTGTAATGAAATATCCTGAATACTGCATTTATTTGATTTAACTGCCCAGAGCCTGCGTGATTGGGTATTATACAAACAAATTCTGGTCAAAGCTGACATGGCTGCGCAGAGCTGTCCGGAGCACCACTGGAGTATATCAGAATGACGGCAGAGCATAGAGCTTTTCAAAATGCCACTGGTGTATGTGACAGCAGCAGCGAATTACGCTGGTGGATCGGAGCACTGCCAGAGTGCACTGGAGCAGCAGCAGCAGAGTATACCAGCAGAGATTGCCATTCACAAGATGGCAGTGCCAACAGAACTGAGAATGCATGAGTATCATGCATGTACAGTTTGAGTTCATGCTGTTATCTTGTGCACGGTGGCTGCCACTTCAGCAGTTGTGGAAGAAAAAGTAGAGAGCTGTTGAAGGGGGTGTGTTTATGTGGCCCACAGAGGGGAAGGTCTACATAAGCTGCACTAGTGGAAATTTGCCAGAGCACTGTGGAAGCACACTGGACAGTGGTCTGGTCGCTTGCTTCCACAATGCCATAGTAAAACTCCTATACTAGCATAACAGCTTGCATCAGTGGCTGAGGCTGACTGATGGGAGTTGGTCAAGGGCAATAAATACATAGTAAATTAAAAAAAAAGAAGAATGAGTGAAATACACAGTACTGTCTGGCCAGTGTGGTCTTAGGGGCAGAAATACAAATTATGTCCCTGTAGTCAAATGCCAGGAAGAATATTTTGACAATGCTCTTATGGCAAACTGTCAGAGGAATGCAAGCCTTCCTATGGTATTGTGTACTGAACTTGGAGAAGAGCTTCTAGTGGATGGTATCAGTGTGACATAAAATGTGAAGATGATGGTCCAACCACATCCAGGAATGGAGGGAACTTCCTCCAGCAGGAGCAGGCCAGTGTGGAAGTAGTAGCAGCATGTTATAACCTGATTAGAAGTTGCTTGGTACCCAAGATCATGAAGGCCATTTAACAACTGGAATTTAAGGAGAATTGGATAACACAGAATCAAGATTGGATATTGCCAAATACCTTCTTGCTTCTTCCTACCAGTGGTATTCACTCTTCTAATAAATGTATTATTATTATTTATTGAAACAATTATTATCTTCCAATGATTTTTCAGGCAAAGACTGTGAAACCAAGGAAAATCTGATGCTGCTAGGTGTGAGATAGCGTACGCTACACCATATAAATTTAGTATAGCAGGCATCCCTTTGATGCACGAAAGGAAAATCCTGATTATTTTCCACAAACCCTATGCAATAAAAGGCATCGCATCCAGCCAGCAATGACACTTTTTTTTTAACTATTTTTATCTTCCTGTGGCAGGTCCTCCCTCATTGTCCACCAACCTACTGGACTCAGGGTGTTTTGGGGGCTTGCAGCACCATGCATGCCCTGGCAGATCCCCAGAGCCAGTCCAGAGGTATCATCCTCACTGGACCCCCACTTTTTCCTCCATTTTCTCCTGTGAACCTACTCCCAAGACCCCCTAAAGTAGTAGCGCATGCACATGGAGGTGCACATGTGTATCACAGCTCCAGATGGGGTCTCCTCCTCCCTCCCTTCCCTAAACAGCCTGATGCCGAAGGTCTTTGGAGAGACACCACTTCTGCGGCCTCCACCAGAGGGCAGCCAAGCTCCAAGGTACCTGCTTCCCCTATCTCCGAGGTAAAGGGCTGCCTGTCGGCAGTCAGCTCTAGTCCTCTCCCTCCCCCCAGCTGACCTTCAATAACCCAGGCTCATTTCCAAACCCGGGTCATCGGCGTAGCATGAGGTGTGGCATCCAGCATCTCAATCCTCTGTGTTCCCATGGTCCAGCTTGCAATGACACATTGAAAGGTTTTTAGAGCATAGAAGCAATAGAATTTAAGCTGGTGCTCTGAAACTCTGCAAATAAAACTGTGAGATAAATTTAAGAACTTTTCCATGTATCATTGCTGTGCCGGCCTAGAGCGACATTTTGTGTTTTGCTTTAACTGTTTTCTACACTCAAACCAGTGGATTCTGCTGCAAGTATGTGGATTTTGTTTTTGTTAATAATTTTTATTTTCTTTTTTAACATTTAAATAGCAAAATCTGCAATATAACCATTCATCATTAGAAATGTATATGCATCACAATCCTTTTGTAATAAAGATATATTGCAATAAGAAAAATGTGAAGTGACCCCTAACCTTCCCCTTCCCCTAAAGAATTAAGTTTCATTGTATTTTCCACAGTGGTAGGTAACCCTCCCTTAAATTGGTGCTCTCATCAAGATTTACATCTTCCATACTCAATATCTCCATCCATAAGTTTTCATACCTATAATATTGCTTCTTGTACTTGGTACCACCATTTAGCTTTCTGTAATTGCCCAATGTCTTGTGCATTCCAGTTCCCCAGTATGTGCCTTTTAATGCACATAGTTCCTATATATAGGATCTTATGTTGGTTTATTTCCATCTCCCAACCATGTAATTAAGGATCATGGTTGAAAATTTTTAGGGATATTTAATTTGATAATTTCAGATATCCATTTAGCCATATTATCCAATAACTCTTTTAGTTTAGGGCAGTTCAATAGACAATGGTGTAGGTTTGCCTTTTGCTTCCAAAGATGCCAGCATTCTTTGGATTCATTTTTTATCATATGACCTGGAACTTCAGGGTAAAATAAGCCCGATCCACAATGTTTTTCTGTATGGTTTAATTTTTTGAATACACATATTTTTTATTGATTTTAGTTCTTAGTTTTCTCCACTGTTGATCATTTAGTCCCATATCTGATTCCTTATTCCATTTGCCATTTGTTTTTGTCCAAGGATCATTATCTAGGGAACTTATTTTGTTAAATATGTTTTGTAATAATTTATTCCTCCATTGTTCCAGTAGGTTTTTTTTTGTTCATCCACCAATCTAGCAAGATCCCTACATAGTCTCACTCTATTTAAGTTTAGAAAACCTGTAAATATTTTATTTTATTTTATATAATGCATAAAATGAATTCCTGGGGTGCTATTTATGAGCAGCTTAAGGCTTGTATAGGAGATAAATGATCCCACTGTGTTTATTCTCTGGCACTATCTTTGTATTTCTATTTTATACAATATTTGAATAATTTTCCTATCTTCTGCATCCACAGGTTTTTTTAATGTGGCGAAGTTGGAATAACAACCATGACAGAATTCCCTTTGCCCTTAGTCTTGTAATTTTGTTTTTTAGTTTATTCCCAATAGCACAAAATACATTTGGAATGTTCATCCTCAACATAATTTCCCATAAAAAGGGGCCCACATCTTTAATTGGTTCAGATTTCCAAAAGGATATTTCCTCTGTAGATTGCTCTGTCTCTATAAAAGCATTTCCCCACCATAATTTTATTTGATATGCAATTTCATAATGCAGCAGTTCTAGAAAACTATAGTCCCCAACTTTTCTTGGGGTAATCAATTGTTTCCAGGAAATTCTGGGCTTCCTGCCCCTCCATAAGAATTTTTTGGAAATATGTTTTCACTGTATCATACCATGTCATGACTGTACATCCAATAATTGCTTGTATTACATACCTTAAATGTGGTATGGCCATCATTTTTATTATCTCAGTTTTCCCTGTGAGAGACAAAGATCATTTTTCCCAATTATCCAACATTTCCCGAACTTTATCCTTAGAAAACTTATAATTGGCCATAATTAGTTCTTCTTGTTTGTTACAAATTACTATTTCCAGATATTTAAAGGTATTGCTAATTAGGAACTCTTTTCTAATGTTCAGGAGTATTGGATAACTCAGAACATTAACTGCCATAATAACAGATTTAGTTTGATACAAACAAATATGCCTTTACCTCTTCTAGAAATAATGGCATAGCAATATTGATATTTTTCATTACTAACAAAATATCATCAGCAAAAACATTCACCTTCCTATAACCTCCTTGCATTTGTAACCTCTTAATCCCAGCATTGGTCTTTATATGATTCAAAAAAGGTTCAAGAGACAGGATATAAAGTATAGGGGATAGGGGACACCCCTGCCTTACACCATTTTTCACGAACATAAGTGTCATGATATAAGTATTAATAGAGAAATTTTTGGAATCATAATAATAATGCAAATCGGAATATCCCAAGCCTTCAGACTTTTGAACATAAAATCCCTATTTAATGTATTGAACACCTTTGTAGCTTCTATTGTTACTAGATGGTAAGGCCGGGTCTTTCTCACATTTAATAGCCTGAATCATAATTTGCACCATTCTTGTTGCCTAAAAATTGTTTTCCCTTGTTCAAAGCAACATTGTTCTTTATTTATTACCCATGGAATTTTACCTTTCATTCTATTTGCTAGTATCTTAGTTATAATTTTATAATTTGTATTTAGCATGGCTATCGGTCTGTAATTGGTTATTTTATTTGGGTCTTTGCCCTCTTTAAACAGCAGAATAGTTTTGGATTCTTGCATTGATACTGGAATTTGGGTAGGGCCTTCTCTTAGTTCATTTAACATTCTCAGGATCCAAGGTGCTTAAATTTCACTGAAACTTTGGTAACATTTAATTGTTAATCCATTCAAACTTGGGGCTTTAATTTTTCTGGAGAGTTTTAATTACATCCTGAATTTCCTGTATTGTGAAAATGGATTTTTCACAGGGCAGTTTAGTGAGCTTAATGTTCTCCAAATACTCAGTAATTGCATTTTCCTCAATATCTAAATTCTGTTGGTATATGTTTTGGTATTCATCTTTTACCAGATTTCCCATTTAATCATCTTTATAAACCAGTTTCCCATCATTATCTTTCAAAACTGTTATTAAATTCCTATCTCTCTGGTTTTTTTTTAGTTGTGTTGCTAATAATTTGCCAGTCTTTTCACCCTGGATATTCCTTATTTGCTTTAGTTTTCTTATATTTGTAAAGACCTCATTAATGTTATTAGCTATTTTGGGAGCTTTAGATCAGTCCATTCTTTATAATATTTATCATGATCCTTAGTAACCTTATGGTTCATGTTCTTTAATTTTTCTTCTAGCTCTTTTTCCAGTTTTTTTAACAGCTTATTTTTGTATGCTAAATATGATATAAGTCCATGAATAATCACCTTTAATGGATACCATAGTGATAAAATTGTCTTATTTACTTCAACTGAAGCCAGAATCTGACTCATCCAACCTCAGAAAAAAGGAGACAGAAAACAAAAAATCAAAAACCGGGAGAGAGGTCCAATCCAATCAAATACTGTAAAGCCTACACCAGACTGGATAAAAATGGCCCGCTCACCAAATGTATAATAAAGTCAGAAAATCTTTTTATTCATATTTTCATTTATTTTCGAGCCAAAACAGTCCTACGTTTTGGGAAAATTATTACCTCTTCATCAGGAAGCTGGTTAACACCTAATATAAATTAAAATCACAGCTTTAGTAGTTTATACACAACATAACCTTATAGTGAACTGTAATCCTTTTTGTTAGAAATATTTTTCAACTCCCTTTAGACAATTCTTCTCAAATTCATTTATTCATACTTCCTTTTCTTGTGACTTCTATAGGCTGCCAAATAATAAAACATGAATTCTATTAGAAACTAATCTTGGAGTTTCTAGATAGTGCTCCAAACATGCACAACACACTTCCAACTAAGCTTTTTACACTGCCCGTTTATTCACCAGGAAGCTGCTTAAGGTCCTGTAGCATCAGTTTTCTATGTATCCTCAGTCTATAACTGAAACAGAGAAAAAGTTACCCCTCTTTTCAGTAACCATCTGGTTTTTAACAATTTTTAACAAAGTTTCTTCAAAATCACTTGTTCTGAACAATCTACCTCTTAGGTCTACAATCTACAATCCTTCCTCCTGGAGTATGCAGCATTCTATGTGGGCTGTATGTGGAAGTTATTCCTAAATAACATGCCTGATGCAGGATTCCAACAACATGCATGAGCATGAGTGGTGTGGTGACATCACTTGATGTGCATGCTTGGCAGGTCCTAAGAGGCAGGCTGTTCAAAACAAGCATTTTCTGAAGAAACTTTGTTAAAAATTGTTAAAAACCAGATGGTTACTGATAAGAGGGGCAACTTTTTCTCCTGTTTCAGTTTTACACTGAGGATACTTAGAAAACTGTCACTGCAGGACCTTAAGTGGCTTCCTAGTGAATAAATGGTCAGTTTAAAATTCTTTGTTAGAAGTGTGTTGTGCACGTTTGGAGTGCTAGCTAGAAACTCCAAGTTTAGTTTCTAATATAATTTATGTTTTATTATTTAGCAGCCCATAGAAGTCACAAGAAAATGAAATATAAAGAAATTAATTTGAGAAGAATTGTTTAAAGTGAGTTGACTACTACCTTTCAGTGACAGGCATTATTCAACACATTTTCATGCAATATACCAGACACTGAACAACAACTATCTCAGTATCATGCATCCTAAACAAGGTTAAATCAGTCATACCTAGTCACTGAAGTTCCACATCCAAGACCGAACCTGTCATTAGATAGTAAACCAGACATTTTCTTCTTTTAAACCTTACCCAGCAATTAAATTAAAAGTAAATGAAACATGTTATCTGACCCCAGATGCACTGAGAGTAACTTTTTTATCATGCACATGTGCCCTAGATGTCATTTACATATAGGAGCCAAAATTGACCAATGCATGACTTGAATAGAGAAGACTTTCTTTTTTACAACTGTCATTTAATATTCCATCTTAATTGGTTTAGTGTGCAGCATTTTAAGATTCCATCTTTACTGGTTATGCTTACATATCATGCACCACAGTACTGTATCTTTTTGTGTTCTCATTAATCTAGTTTCTCATTTCTTTTTCTTCATTATCCTAGCTTATATGGAAATGTGACATTTAGAAACCTTGCATATCATATTATCATTAAGTGATAAGCATTAAATTCTATTTATCTTACACATACAGATTTACATTTTAAAGTGGTAATATTTTAATCCCCAAAAATAATTTTGTGCTGCAAGCTTTTAGTTGGTATTATCTACATGCACTTTGACATCCTTCTGCATAACTCTTCTGGAACTATTTTACATCATTAACTACATGTACACAGTCAAGAGTTTTGATTTGTCCTTACACAACCTTTTCCCTGTAAATGTTATCTTAAAGCCGATCAGTATGTCTCAAAGGGAATCTTGGCTATTAAGCTTAAATATCCTTATGAGGTATCCTTATTCTACAAAGCAGATACAAGTCATCTTCTGCAATGAATAAGTATTTGTGAGCAATGTTCTGTTTTAATGAGCTGGCTTGCTGCAAAAGCCAAGAATGTCAAAACTGACTCTACTGGACCAGTCTTTAGAATCATCACTGTGTGCATACTGTATGTATATCAACAGCAAGCATAAAGATTAGCCTAAGCATAAGAATACTAGGCCACTAAGCCATTATGCTGCCCCATGATATCTTTTAAGTTGTTCTGATGTATGCACAAGGCTGCAATGCAATAAACAAGAATTGACTAGTTATTACATTTGAGGTCCTTGGTAAGTCAACTATAATCAAAAGAGAGAACACTCACTTATGTAACTCAAGATAAACTGAGTTCTTTCCAAGTCCAAATGCCTGTCCAAATTACATTGTGTGTTTGACAATAGGTTAATAAAAGTACAAAAGGTACTAAAGGCATCCAAAATGGGATTTTGTATGTATCGGTTGATAGAATGAATTTGGGAAAGCATTTTTGTATGCACCAAAAAAAGAAAGCTGGTCAACCATACATCACTGATCCCATACTTTAACACTGTCCTCCAGCCCTCACCACAGTATTGCCTGCCCCACCACAGCACTATTCACCTAGAGTACTGCCCCATCCTACCTCACAACACTGCCACCCCACCTACAAAATATTGTCCTACTCGTAATAAAAATGATAGCCACTGGGCGAGTAGCGCTGCCTCCCTTGGCATCTAAGTAAATTTCTTGCTCCCCAGGGCTAGGATCCATTGCCAATCATAGCTAATTATCGTGACAGTCCTCTGAGACAGGGACTTACCATTGATTGTGGCTTATTAACAATTTATCCCTCTGGGGTTGGGAGCTGTGTCCCCTGGTAGCTACAATAAGTAAACCATTTACTCTTCAGGGCTGGTGGCTGTGGATCACAGCTAATTCAATTTATAGCCATCCAGGGCTGGGTGCTGCCTCCCCTGACAGAAAAAATAACATCCCTCTGTGCTGGGAGCAATCATTGATCACACCTAATTAAAATTATAGCCTTCTTTGACTTGGTGGCTACCTTCCCTGAAAGTAAAATACCTGACTGTAAACTAAGAAGTAGCATAGTGGCAATACCCATAGCCATGGGTGTGGTCACCTCATTGATATGCTATGGGCTATTCTGGAAAACATGTTGTGTGGGCTATTGCATCACTGCTGATGCATGCATACTTGCTGAATACTATTGATACTTAGATTGAAATTAGTTCAGCCATGACATAGCACCCCTAAAAATGAAAACTGCAATAAAACAAAGTATACAATGTTACAAAGCCATTTATCACCTTGCTTATGTTTTCTTTTGAATCAGCTCAGAAAGAAGAAAATCAGAATTTCTTTGCACATAACTGTTCTTATGGCTGAATTTGACATCAAAGGAAAACATAGGCACTGCATAGATTTTATTATTGATATAATCTTGGAGCTGCATTAAAGTGTTCTCTGGAGTTGGATTCTAAGTTTGAAAAATATTTAATGGAAAATATGAAGCATGTTTAACATACCTCCTTTCTATAGCACTGTTCCCTAACATTAAGTAAGTAAGTAAGTGTTATTTTTAGGTGCCCAATCCCAGAAGTTCTGGGCACCGTACATAAAATTCAGGGACATGAAAATTAAAATGTACCATAAAATTACAGCAATGAATAAAATCAGACAGTCAGCATTAAATTATATTTTCAGGATATGCTAACTTAAATATGTGAGTTTTTAGGCCCCTCCTGAATGCCTCCACTGTAGGGGCCTCCCCGAGAGATCTTAGGAGCAAATTCCAGAAGACCATGCTGGCCACTCTGAATAAGTGATCACCCAAGGTGTTCAGCGCAGTCCTCAGAATCACAAGGAGGCCCTAGGTAGAGGAATGGAGGGAGGAAGGGAGTCAAAATGGCTAGGGTAAAGAAATCTGACAGGTAGTCAGGTCTCAGTCCATATAAGGCCTTGTAGATGAACAAGCTCAACTTGAAGAGAACCCACCACCTGACTGGCAGCCATAGGACTGAGGTCACATGACAGAATCTAGGCAATCCTATCAGCAACCTGGATGCTGCATTCTGCACTAGCAGCAGCTAGCAGAGGTTCCCTCCACTGACCCTGAGATGTAGAACATTACAGTAGTCGAGCCTTGATGTTACCAAAGCATGCACCAGTGATGGCAGATCTTCAGGTGGGATTAGAGATTTAATCTGAGCAATGTTCCTCAGATGGTAAAAACTACTTTTGACGACAGCTGACACCTGAACCTCAAATGTCAGCCTGTCATCGAAGATCACATCCAGATTTCACACCCCAGAGGATGTCATCAACAGATATGACCCCAGAACTAAGCTTGTTGTCATCCCAGAGGTGTCCTTACTCCACTCATGGCCAGGCTCAATCACTAGTCCCAACCAGTTAGAGTTCATCCAGTCCTGGATCTCAGTGAGGCATTTGTTCAGCACTTTGATAGCGCTGCTTGTCCCTGGTACAAAGGACATATACAGCTGAGTATCATCTGCATAGCAGTGAAAAATCTCCTCTCCAGGGGCAGCATATATATACTGAGAACAACATCAGTGACAGGACCGAGCCTTGAGGGACTCCACAAGTAATAGGCAGGAGGGAAGAGGAAAATGTCCCCATCACCACTCTTTGCCTCCTGCCTGAGAGAAAAGACTCAAACCAGTTGATGACAACAGTTGACCAGCTGATGATAACATACTGTATTCAATCAAACTCTCAGAAAATACTAAATATTACAGTACTTAATTTTCTATACAAAAATACTAGCATATGCCACAAAGGATTATCTAAAAAAAATGCTGAGTATAATATTATACTTTGCAGATACATAACATGAAAGAACAAAACCTCAAGCTGTATGATAGTTGCAGTTTTCTAACTAACAAATGCTATGTTGATGACATCTTATTTGTAAAGCACAACTCACTCAACTGAACATTCAATGCACACATATCTCAGTCCAATTCTCAAAGACCCCCTTAGATTGCTGATATTTTCTGGTGATCTAGGGCTGTGGCACACTCCCAGTGTGTCAGGGACCATGCACCTGATTTTGATATAATGGGGATTCCTTGTGCCAAACACCCAGGAATTGCCAAAAAGGCAGGCTAGCACCAAATGCTAGGTGCACCTGCAGGACCTGCAGCATGGATCCATCCCCCTCACCAGGCGTAAGACAGAAACCAATGTCAGTAGAGCTCCTGGGGCAGATGTGGCACAGGGGATGCCATAGGAGGTATTAGTGAGCAAGTGGGTATTCCAGGGGGATGATCAGGCACCCTGCGGCGGTGCCCTTGTAAGCAGAAGTCACATAATGGTGTGTGCTGTGCTGAATAAGAACAGCCCCCCCACTGGGCACCTGATCACCCCCTGGCATACCCACTTGCTTGATAACACCTCTAAAGTACTTCCCTGTCCCTTCTGCCACAGGACCCCACATACACAGCCTCCCCACCAGCTCGCCACCTTGAGGAGCAATGCCACAAGGTGTGTACACTACCTTCTGGCTGGTCTAGTGTGACGCCCTAACTACAGCCATGATGGGGCTTTCAGAATCCCAATGAAGGGGATGTTGCAGCCCCGCCATGGCACAAGTTTCCTTGCAACCTAGCATACCCTGCTGCTGGTCGCAAGGGTGGTGCAGTGCCCCCTCTGTCACAGTGGCATCCTCATCCAGTGCAGACCACATTTCAGAATAGGGTTCACTGCAATTTGTGATGCAAGGTACATACTGCATTATTGTCTGTTGCATGCACCTTGCATCGGTCAAAGTGCTTTTGGAATTGGGCCCATAGGAGGTATGTTTAGGTTAGCTTCAATAAGACTGTGAACCTTTTAGAAAATATGGTGCTAAACTTGTACAACATGTACACATGAAGCTATAAGGAGGAAACCACCAGTGGCAGAACACTCTAAGTACCCAAGACAAAATGATTCACTCTTTCCTCCAGGATGTACTCATTGTGCTATGAGGCATGCTCACATGATCCACCCTAATAAATTACAGTAAATGCAATATTCAGCAGTACTATTCTCCATGAGGAGCTAATCTAACTTGAGTTTAAAACATTCAGCAATTTCAGTTCGCATTGCTTTCTTTGGGAGTTTTTTCCATAGCCCTAGCATGCTCTGGGACAACAAAAGGCTTTATTACAGTACCCCTACATCTAGCTCCCTGTAATAGTAGGGCACTGTATACACTCTAGCTCTACTACCCTGAACATGATATAAAGGTTTTGTTGATCCATTCTATTAGATTTATAATGTATTAGAATTTAGGATGTGTAAAGAAATCCATGGCACAGAAAGGGTTAAATGTTTAAAAACTGAAATCACACCTCATTTTTGTCTAAACCTTTGTGTTGTCTAGTGAAAATATGCTTATTTTTCTAGACATTCCCATCACTTAATATCCCCATCCCCTTAATAATTTCAGTTTCTCTTTTCTGAACCCTCTAGACTGTTGCAATATTCTCACTGTACTGTGAACTTCTAAAGTGCACACAGTACTTTAAGTTCAACCTTGGCAAACCCTACAAAGCAAGAGAATCACATCGCTCTTACAAAATAGGTTGTTGAGTGGGTGGGATAGCCCAATAAATTAGTACATGTTTTGCACAGCATACTTGTTAATCCCTGCTTATGAAGCAGGGAATGCAAACCTTATAGAGCTAAAGTCCCTTCCAACTACAGTACTGTATATTAGTATGACATGTTAGGTCCCTCTTAGTGCAGTTCAGAATTGGAGTTGCCTTACTTTCTACCATTACACAGTGCTGAGGGAGCTTCAGTTTCCAACTAATAATTAACCACAGGTCTTTTTCATTGACTGTTGCTGCTAGTTGTTTCTTGTTAGATTATTTTAGGTGACTCTCATCCCATGGATTCAAACAAAATAAGTTGGATAAGCTCAGCTATATCCTCCAGCATTTTCTATAGCTGAGTCCAATCTTAATGCATTTATATTGTTTTGTTTGTTTATTACTTTTTTAGGTATGTATTGTATGTTCAGAAATACCTTTGAGCATAAGTGGTCTTTTTCAAAGGTTCCACATCAAGTTTGTAAACAATGACACAGTATGCAGTTGGTGGACATGAAACATAAAAACAATTCATATAAATACAATTGCAGCAAGCCTATATAAGGAGAAATGTACAAAATATACATGTTATCTACAATTACAGTGAGATTGTTTGAGGAGTATACATCATTCAGGATAGTATGAAATAATAACTGTGACTGAAGTGGAATGCCACATTCTACCCTTGACAATTGCAAATATGTGTGAGCTCCACTTTGTTCTGTTTCACCTAACACACATAGCAGCACTTTGACCATCTTTGCAGTCAGTCAAGGATGGATTAATGGAGCACAGAGGTATTCTAGTCATCTATCCAGTCCCACAGGGGTGGGATGCAAAGGAAGTACAGGGGATGGGTGTTGATAGGAGTAACAGGGTAGGAGGAGGCCACTTTTAGATGTTATTTCTTATTAGTGACTGGCCTGTCTATGGTTCTGATTTTTTTTTGGTCACGTGTTGTGTTTATGTGTAATTACAAAGGATAAGGGTGTGGTATGGTGACTGCAATTGAGTGCTCACAAAATTATGACTCAGTTACAGCACCTGTGTTCAGGGCTACCTGGCAGGGTAGTGACTGGATACCTGGGTGGGTGCGGTAGGGCAACAGGAAGTGTATGCACATGTACAATCATGCACACATGTGGGTGTGGGGAGAGGAAGGGAAGGGGAAGGGAGGTATGTGGGAGGGAGTGTGGCAGGCAGCTGCCAAGCTGGTCAGCTAGTGTGGTAGGGAGGGTGGTTGTTTGGGGTGTGTAGGGTGCAGAGTTCGGGTCTGACGTGGCTCTTTTTTTTTTTTTTTTGTGCCAGCAGATGATCTTGTTTTTTTTAAAGAATTTCACCACCCCAACATGCACCTCCTTGAAGTTGAGAATCCTTAAATAGTGGGTGTGGGGTTGCACAGCCCCCGACATACATGTAATTTCAGTTGTCGCCTTGCAGTTGACTGCTAGTGTACATGGCTGTAATTCATTTTCAGTGATGTACACTCGCCCAAACAGCAATTGCTATTCCGTGATCACCATTATGACCTAGAACTGGTATGGCCAGTCCTCCCCTGCCCATGGAGTTCTAATTGGGCCCTGGTTGGGATGGAAACATTGTTCATTAACATATTACAAAATGTTTGGAATAACAAAAATGTCATGGAATCTTAATGGTTCAGGGAAAGATTTAAAATGATAAAATCTTTAGACACACTAACCTTGATCAAGTTAATTACTATTACTAGAAACCCATTTTGAGAATAAAGATTTTAAATTCCATAGCTAATCTTTTCTAGTTTATAGAAGTATTTGCATCTTTCTTTGTGAACCCATGATGATAGCTATTATAATGAAAGTTTTAAGTCACACATGATACAATAGATTCCAGGAGTGATCCCAAGGGAAACTTTGTTTTATTAGGTGCACAGTTTTCAACTACTGAACTAACTTTATCTTAATGCTCTAATTAAGGAGAATGTGTAGATTTTTTACAGATTTCTTTTTAAAAATAGCCAATCCAGATTCTATTTGTACTGGGAGGAGGTTTTAATCTATCACTGCCCCCCCAACAGATCAAAAAGAACAGAAAGGCAGAGCAGTGAATAAATGATTCATAGAAGATTTAAGGTTGATTGACCAATTTAGGTCCTTTAGTTCTTATTTCCTTTTTTTTCTTCTGCACTGCACCTCGTAAATCATATTCTAGAATCAGAATTTATAATAAGTGCTGAATGGAATCTGAAAATTCCACTGCTAAAATTTCATGAAATTTCAAAAATTTTGAGATTTTGTTTTCAAAATTTTGACTTTGGCAAAATCAGAATCCTCTAAATGTGTTCTGCTAATTTTTACCCTGTTCTGCAGACATTTCTGGTTAAAATGAGAAACGATAACATAAACTGTTGATGACTGGTCTGAAGACTTCCATTCTGCAATTTAGTACATACATTTGCAATATTATCAACTCAATTTTATTCAGGACAAAGACCATTTAACAGAGCTCATTTACAATGGTGTGTTGTTCAGGCAAATTTTCTGATGACAAGCAAACATTTTACAGATGTAAATAGTACTTGATACAGTGTACAACTTACAAGGCACTATATCTTTTCTTAGACAGAATAAGCACGGTAAGACTCAGTGCAGGGTGTACTAGAATGGATGCTCATAGTTGTTGCTACCTATGCTATGATCCTGGAATGATGGCTGAAAGATTTATGCCAAGAGGAGACTGAAAAGAACCAGTCCATGACTGTTGTACTGGAAGGCAAGGGGCAGTTTACCAGGCATAGGGATTCTGGCAGGATGTTTCATGCAGTTGAACATCTCTGACGGAAGGCAAGGGACCCGGAGTCATGTACTGTATATGTGTGGACCATCAGCTCAGCTGATCCAGTGGAGCACAAGGATTTATTGGTAAGCCTTGAGTGCAAATATGAGGGGAACAATGCCTTCCATGCACTTCAGGGAGGACAGCAAAAAGTGCACTCCCCGTCTGTAATGTAGGGAAGCTATCTTAATGCACTGTAGAGCTTTCGATGGTTAGTGCCTTAAGGGCAGTAAAGTATCAGCCTCACAAGCCTGTTGTAAAAAAACATTTAATTGGGTCAATCCGGACATGGAGGAACCATGGGGTAGCACAAGATATCGGTGCTCGGTATTGGGCACCTACAATAACGGAAACCCAATCCCCAGCACATGTCTCCATGGGTACCATAGGGTAGAGCAGCCAAATGGGGGGGTCAGTGAACATAGCGACAGGATGTCACTATATGTCTGCATGCAAGATGGGAGCAAGCACGTACAGCAAAGGGCAGGAGGGAATGCGAGGGGTGGTGCTGCAGTAGGTTGCCAAGCCAACCACGTTGTGTGGTTGGTGGGTGGGTTGGCTGCACTGGTAGGCAGGGTACTGGGTTTGGATCCGGGCACTGGTGCATTTTTGTTGCGCCCCACCCAAACTTTTTTTTTGTGATGCTTTTTCCCTCCTGACCACCTGAGCTGCTCCCCCCCCATCGAGGGACATCCAGCTGCTGCCTGCCTCTGCCATGGACACCAAGCACTGCAGCTCCCCCCCACAGTGGGGCCTCAGGGAGGGATCCTATGTACTCCCTGTGGGCACGGTTCAAGGCAGGTGCCCCAGTGAAACTTGCAGATGGCTATCAAGCCGCTCACTTCAGGTGCTGTTTTTCCTGGTTTTCTTTTTGCCCAATCAGTGCACGCTCAGACAGTGCCCCCAGTCTCCACTGGGGGCAGCTGCTGAGCGATGCATCCCCAGATACCACCCCTGAAGAGGAGAGCAATCCATATGATGCTCAATCCTTTCTGTCTCCTGCCGACCCCCATCACCCCAAGTCCATTCCCAAACCCAGGTCACCGGTGTGGGTTGAGGTAAGGCACCAGTGCCTCAACCCTCTACACCACCGGGCTAACTAAACCTTTTTTTTATTGTTTTCACCCCCCCAACATGCATCCCCCTGGAGTTGAGAATCCTTAAGTGTGGGGGTGCAGGGGGTTGTAAGAACATTAAAATCAAAGTCCCTGGTGCTGTTTTGCAGTGCACCTGAGTGTCAGAGTGCCGAAGTAAGTTTTCGGCACTCTTGACTTCTCAATAGTGGCGATTGTCTTTAGGCTTTCACCGTTATTACATGTAACCGACTATGGTAGGTAGGTATTATGCAGGTAGGTAGATAGTTGTTTATTGTTCATCAAATAAATATTACAATCTTTTACATAAAATATTCCACATGAATACACATAACATATTAATTTCCATCAATGAAATAAATACAGTATTTAATTACATCACATATAATAAATTTGCAGAATAGACAAAACTTGAACTGCAAATCCTCACATCATCTAAAATAATTTTAATCCCATAGCTGCAGTTTTCCTCTTTTGAGTTAAGACAGCCCTTAAAAATACCCCTGCCTAAGCAATACACCTTTTTCTCTGGTACAGAATAAAAAGATTACTGGATCTGAATTATTTAATTTCTGGTTCCTAAAGGTATGGGGCCAGATTTTCAAAGCCCTTAGAATGGTGCAAGGTGCTTGCGACCAACATGTTTGACACAACAAGTACGTTTCACCATGGTTAGTGTCAAGAGCTATTTTCGAAAGCAGCCTGCGTCAATCTGCTGGCTGCTTGCACCAAAGTGTGCTAGCACCAGCTGTGCACCACAAAAGTGGTGCAGCATGGAGCTAGGGGGCTTGAGCCAGACCCTGGCTGCCAAAACCCCACCATCTGGATTTGGGCTGGTCTAACAGTACTTAGACAGCCCCTGGAAGGGTGTCAACTGTATCCTGCCACTGTGTGCCTCCCCATCACAATACCCCAGTACTGTCTGATCCCCCAGCCCCAATGTGTCCCTAACTGTGCACACCCTCATGATCCTGCCCCGGCCACCAAGCCCTGATGTGTCCATACCGGGTACCCACAATAGCCCCTAGTGCCCTCCCCACTCCACTCTTGGTGTATGCATTTGTAAGCACCCAACTCCCTCATGATCTAGTGGCCCCCACCCCTCTGGCAGGTCTTGCCAACCACCCTGCTCTCCCTGGACCCTGATTCAGTGACCAGTACAGCCCTCCGCACACCACCAGGTCCAGCCACCGAATTAATTGTCAGAATGTGTACTATAAGGTGCTCTGACATTTCATTTGGTGGCTGGACCTGGTGATGTGTGGAAGGCTGTACCAGTCACCAAATCAGGGTCTGGAGTGGGGGGAGTGGGGTGGTTGGCACTACCTGTCAGGGGGTTGGGGCCACTCAATCACCAGGGAGTTGTGTGCTTCCAATGGCATATACCAAGCGTGGAGTGGGGAGGGCACTACGGGTTTCATGGGGTACCCAGTATGGGCCAATCAGGGCCTGGTGGTGGGGGGCAGGGGGCATGAGCCATGCATATGCCCCATCCAAGGGTGCAGCTCACACCACATCTGCCCCGCTGCTGCTGCAGCATTCCTAGTGAGTGTGCCATCTGTTTGGTGCACTGCCACTATTGCCACAAGCTGCCGGACTTAGGTGCCAGGACACTGTCCATTATAAATTCAGGTGCAGGGTCCCACATGCACCGGCACTTGGCACAAGCTGCCATTGTCATAGCTTGCATTGGGGCTTTGAAAATCTGGCCCATGGATAGCTGCCTCTTACATTTAGGGCAGACCAAAACTATATGAGATAGATCTTCAATATGGCCAAAGACACAGGGGCAAAATTCAGAAATATCAACACTGGGATCTTTGTTTTATCTGGGAAGACATAATCAGCAGTGCTTAAACTGGAAATGTTTAGGTGGGGAAACTTTTATATTAGATTTATAGGTTGCTGAACTGTCATTTCTAGGTGGAGACACATTCCTACAGTAGTCAGTGAAGAAAGTTGACATAGGTGGTGGACCATCACACAGTTTTGTATGAGGTGGTGGAACTGAGTTCCTATGGGCTTCTGCCCAATTTAACCCCTGAGAATCAGATGAAATGTATTAATAATAGATTTTTCTGTTAGCTCCTGCCTAGCTAATCTAGAAGCCTTACTTTCAAAAGTGGGCTTTATGAGTAGGTCAGTACAATTTTCTATACTGCCTATGTCCACAGAAATCCCTTACCCATAATATTTAAATTGTTTTTATACAATTTAGCCAATAATTACATTTTTAACCAATTGGAAATTAATTTTTCTTCTATGCAGGCTTTAGCCAAGCCTGCCATCATTTGTAAATGTAGCCAAAAATTAAGCATTCTCCAGAGAGCCAATACTTTGATGGATAGTTGTCACACATCAAGTCTAACTCTGTACTCAGGTATACTAGGTAGAATCCTTAATAATTTTCTATAAAACTGATTAGAAGTTTTTCCAATCTATCTTTATTTCATACTCCCAGATCTGTCCCGTATAAACTTTCAGCTAGTGCTTTAACATTCAACACTTATATAACTGGTTGCACTACAGTACCCTCATATGTATTATTAGATCTTTGAATACCCTCTGAAGTCTGTTTAGCCTTCTTGTGTACATCTATTATTTGCTGATTCTAAGACTAAGTGTTATTAAAAGTAAGAGCAAAATAAATATATTTATTTATGGTCTCCAATTTTATATTTTCAGTTTTGAAATTTATGGGCTTTTGTTAAATTTTTTTTTTTAGAAATAATCATGATTTTACTTTTTTTCTGTATTAACAATCAGTTCCAGAACTTTAGAGCATGTCATTAATTTATTTATTGGAGCTTGAAGTCTGCGTTGTGTTAAAGAAATCAGAATAACAGCACCTGCATATGTAAGTAGTGAACAGAATCTTTTTCCAGCTTTAGGGTAGCTATACTAATGGTTATCAAGAACATTCATCAGGTCATTAATATCAATGTTAAAGAAGATTGGTGCAAGAACACATTTTTAGGTTACCTCAGTGTTAATTTGGATTTTTTTCAGAAAGGTTCCCTTTTTTATTATATCGAATCATTTTATATTAATTGTCTGGGTGCAAATTATTAATAACATTTATTAAGGAATAATCTAGCAACATATCTCTTAATTTTATTCCCGATTTATTTCTAGCAATAGAGACAAGCGCCTTTTCAAAAACCAATAAAGGCTGAGTATACTGTTTGGGATCTTATTAGGATATATTTTTCCAAGAGGTGATACAGTGTAACACATTGGGTGATAGTTAGATCCTCCTTTCCTAAAGCCAGCTTGAAGCTCTGATATCAAACTGTAATGTTCAATATGATTTTGCAGCTCAAAGCATAGTGTTCTAGCAAAGATTTAGCAGCTGAATTTAAATGGTTTATAGGTCTTTATATGCCTGAGTAGTTTAATTATCCCATTGTAAAAATTGGAAACCACAAACTATTTTCCACGTATCTAGGAGTTTATTATGAACAATAAAGCTATTAATTAATTTGGTGAAAACTGGGTCCCGAAATGCAAGATAAATCTTAAAATGGTCCATATGAACACCATCAGGGCCTGGGACCTTACTTCATTTGGCAAATGAGATTGCTAATATAATTTCTTCTTCTTCTGTGATAGTTATCACATATTTTTGTCTAGCAGCCCATTCCACCATGGCCAGTTTTTTATTAAAGAATAAGATTAAGTAATAAGCCTGCCATACCTCTGGATGAATAAAAGAACAAGTTTTGTCTTGTCAGTAAGCATTCCTATAGGCAACTAAAATCCAGAAAGTGTTACTATCGCAAAAAGGGATTTTGACAGCTTGCAAAAAGGGATTTAAAAAACAAATCCCTTTTCGTGAGTAGTCAAAATCCTTTTTCGCGAGCCGATCCCTTTCTGTGAGGTGTCAAAATCCCTTTTCATGAACCAATCCCTTTTCGCGCGATAGGGACAACTGGTTGGGATCTCACAAAAAGGAATTTTGCCACCTCACAAAAAAGGATTTCTCAAAAAAAGAGATTTTGCCAGCTCGCGAAAAGAGATTTTGACAGCTCTCGAAAGGGGATTTAAAAAAATGAATCCCTTTTAGCGAGCTGTCAAAATCCCTTTTCACAAGCTAATCCCTTTTTATGAGGTGTCAGAATCTCTTTTCATTAGCCAATCCCTTTTCACAAGATAGGGCCATCTGGTCATCATCTCATGAAAAGGGATTTTGACAGCTCGTGAAAAAGGATTGGAAGCGAGTCACGAAAATGGATTTTTACATTTTAAAATAAGAATTTTGTGACTAGAGTCAAATAAACCAAAGACATAGGTTTGTAGAGGACGCCCACTTGAACAAAACCCATGCTTTGTTTACTTCAACACACATCCATAGATAAAGTTATAGCATTTTGTTTTGGAGGAAAAATGAAAACAAGATGGCAGTTTGTAAAAAAAAGGATTTTTTTTTCACGAAGAGGGATTTTACAAACCCCTCATCACAAGCTGACAAAATCCTTGTTCATGAGGCCAATCCTTCTTCAGAAAATATATCCCTATCCCAAAGACTGAATTGGGCATGCTCAGAACCCGACATTTCAAAATTGAATAACTTTGGGATGGATTAATATTTTTTTACCAAACCAACGCTGGATTGTTCTTTGGGGAACCTTTTTCTACCCTGAAAATTTCAAACCAAAATTCCAAACAGTGTGGCCACAGCGCAATAGGTATAAATCAGCAAAAATGGGTGAAAAAAGAAGAAAAAACACTCTTTTCACAATGTGCTGCATAAAAACCATACAACCGATCAAAATGAAACTTGGTATGTCTGGAGACCTACCCAACAGAACAGTGCATACCAAATTTCATGCAAACCAGTTGAACAGTTACAAAGTTATTGAAGTGCAAAATTTGGGGTTTAACATTAAACTGCTTACCCAACCGTAACTATAAGGGATATATATATATATATACACACACATATATATATATTTAAAAAATGGGCTTAAAAATACTAGAAATCTGATTGGCTGGCAAGGTTATGTTAACTTACAATGAGAGCCCTCTAAATTAAAAGTGCCAGCCATGCCAACTCACTGAAATATCCTAGATCCCACCCTAGTTCCTAATTGGCTAAAATGACCTCATTTGCATTACAAATCACTGCCATTTTATTCTCTCACTTAGCAAGAGATATTGTGCCCTGAATGCTGTTTCAGTGCCTCTAGCTCCTTAACAGGATCACAGATCCGCCATAATTTTTTTAAATAAACCAAAGCAATGCCAAATCACATAAATATTTGGCTTTATTTGTCCTCCCAGCTCCATGATCTACGTTGTTCAAAATCTACAGGCCTTCTGTCCATATTTGGCAGTGCAAAGGAGCAGTCGCCCACCTGCCACTACAGCTTCTTGCCGATTTCCCAAAGCATTGACTTTTCAAATTATACCCTATTCACAGTACCCCAGCCAAAAAATGAACATTACAATGCCAAACCAGAAGAATAAAATTTAATTTACCAGGCTTACTTTAGTTGTCTTTACAGTCAGCTCACAAGCCCACTGTACCTGCTCCACACACCTCAGTGTCAACTATGCGATTCTCATAATAACAGTTTCAGTAGTCTCATGCTGCAGATCACAACAGCCCTAATGCTGCAGCAGTAAAGCCTGTAGTGCCCTCGACCTCTGATGCAATGAAGCAGCCAACTTTACTGTTCCCTGTCCAAGCGCACGTCAGTTTAACATCCTACCATTCTCAGAGTCAATCACTCCCACTCATAGATTACAAACAACAACAACAAAAAAAATAGTTTTAATGTAAAAACTAGTGGTAGCAATTTAAGCAAACTCATGGGGGGTAGACTTAAAAGTGCACACTGCAAAATGAAGACAGATGTAGTAGCAAAGGAGGTCTCATAAGCAGCAGCCACCTCTAGTGACAGTACAAGTACTAAACAGACTATTTTACAAAACCTGCTGTTTCTAACCATTTTTACTAATATTTTACCCTGCATTTTCCTAATGAAATCATCATAAAAAAAATATGACAGCCCATTTCCTAAGTGCAATAATACCCTCCAGGGTGGGCAGTATGGGCAATACCGGACCTTCCACGGGTTATAAGGCCCTGCACCTGTGACTTCAGGCCTCATTACATGCCTTAGTGGTCTGGTATTACCCAATACCACCCACTCTGTTGGGTATTATTGCTTACATATATTACAGCGGTGCGGTAGCATCACTATATTTAGGACTGAGAAGGCAGTTTAATGTTAAACCTCAAAGTTTGCACTTTAATAACAGTAACCATTCAACAGATTTTCACAAAATTTGGCATGCACTGTCCCATGTGGTAGATCTCTTGATGTACCAAGTTTTGTTTCGATCAGATTTGCAGATTTCGTGCTGCATATAGTGAAAAAACTGCAAAAGTCTTTTTTTTTTTGCCATTTTGGCTGTTTTTTCCTCATCAATCTGTGGTCCCACTGTTTGGAATTTGGTTCTAAAATGTTTGGGGTAGACCAAACTATCCCCAAAGAACAAGCCATCATTGGCTTGGTGAAAAAACATCAATTTACCAAAAGTTTATTCAAATTTGAAAATTCCGGGTTCTGAGCATGCTCAGTTCAGTCTTTTGGACAGCTGCATGGTACAAAAAAGATTTATGCCTCACAAAAAGGGATTTTAAAACCTTGCAAAAATGGGAATCAGCTCACAAAAAGGGATTTTTGACACCTCATGATAAAGGATTTTTGAAGTTTACTGTTTCTTTGTGACGTCACTGCAAAGAAACGGTTAAGACATTCAGGCTGAAATTTTCAGGGTACAAAGGGCTTACCCCAGAGATGTGACTTCTGCTGATTTGGTGATACAATTTACATCACTTCCATACCTATAAGATTTAAAAGTTTGGAAATTTCCCATAGGATAACACTGTGGCGGACACAGTACCTTTTGGCACCCATATCTCGAAAATGGTTCGAAATACAGATTTTTCATTAAAAACAGTGCAGTACACCTTTAGGTGTACTGGGCAATAATGCAGGCTGCTAGTCCATGATTACAACTGTGGTGAAATTTTTTCAAATGTTCCTATAGTTACTGAAATATTGTGCCATTTGCTGCACAAGGGTTACTTGGAATGTCTTTATGCCTGTGTTGCATCTCCACAATTATAGGTAGATGGTAGCACCCTTGGGCCCTCTGCACCCACAAATGGATACAATTAAGCATGTAATGGGACTGCTGGGCCCTCCATTATGCAATAGTGGGAGCAAAAGTCTCAGAAGGTCCTGCACTCCCACAGGGAGATGACAGTTAATTACAATACATCTAAACTTATAGATAGACAGGAGCACAGGGCCCATAAATAAGGGGAGCAGGGTGAGAGTCCAGGGCCCTCTGGGTCATGCGCTCCTACAGGGAGATGAGGGTTAGTTACTATGTCTATACACTTATGGATACATAGGAGTGCAGGGCCTGCAAGGCCCTGTGCTTGAGGCCCTGTGAAACCACAAAACACTATAAACTGATGGGCCCTGTGATCCCACAAGCATATACAATGGTAGCCATAGACATTGCCAGCTATTTCCCAAAATTTCTGTGATATTTCTAGAGAAATCTCCTGCTTTCTGAATTTCCGCAGCAGGGGCAGCAGAGAGAAACTCTTTAGAAATTTCACAAAATATCTTGAAATAGCTGGCAATGTCTGAGGCTACTACTGTAAGAACAAGATTTCACTTTCTCAAAAAGTAAGGAAATTCATTGCAAAAAACATTGTTAATGCATCTGTTAGGGTAGAAGTAACAAAAGTAGGGAAATGAGGCATTAGGGTTTCGAACCCTGACATCCTCCCACCCCACCACCCCACCCTCCACACACCAACAGGCATCAGGATGTACATTGGGGTCATCAGGCCTAACTCTCACCCCATTCTCTTATACTGTACTATCTCAGCTTATTTAAGCATGGAATGGGGTGTGAGTAAGGGTCGATGACCCCAACACACACCCCAACACTTAGTGTGTGGAGGGTGGAGGTGGGGTAGTAGGGGTTGGGGGTGTTATTGTTCAAAATCTGAATGCCTTAATTCCCTGCTTTTGTTGCTTCAACCCTAATTGATGCATTAATGAAGATTTTTTGCAATGACTATATATATATAGGGGATACATGATGGGCATGAGTGTGGTATGGCAAATATTGTCTCTGCATCATGAGCTCTGGCTATCTCATGAGTGCTGCTTTGAGGTGCCAAAGGCAGAGTGAGACCAACCAGGACCTCGCCGATGTCTAGGAAGTGATAATCATAGCAGACAATCTGCCCATCATGTATTCGATATATACAATAGGGCCACGGGTTTTAGAAGTTTTGTTATGCTGTCTTGTGTTCTGTTCCTGTTTATGTGTTTGCTCATTCTGTGTCTGAGCTTTTCTGAATGGGCTGGCAGTGATATAAACTCTGGGAGACACATGAGTGTGTTTTGCAATGCTAAATGAGTTAGTTTTAGGTAGGAGTGAGAAACATACTTTTGTGAGGCTGTATTGTTTAGAAGTCTGGCTGCAGTGAAGCTGAGAGCATCACAGTAATTGTAATGAGCTGAGAGACAGAGTGTCAGAACAACTGATACTGTTTTTAGTGGTAATTAAGTTAGCTGCAGGCAGAGTGCAGAACGATCTGTGGAATTGTGCTCTTTAGGATTCTGGCTGTAGTCAAGCTGATAGTATCACAATAATTGTAATGGGTGAGAATCAGAGTTTGAGGAACAAATGAGAGTGTGTTTCAGTGGTAGTTGAGTTAGCTGCAGGCAGTAGTTTAGACTGTTCTGTGAAGCTGTGCTGTTTAGAATTCTGGCTGCAGTCACAGTAATGAGCTGGAAGTTAGTGGGGGAAGGGATAGGTGTGTTTTGTAATGCTCACTGAGTTAGCTGTAAGTAGCAGTGAGACCTCTGAAGTAGTTCTGCATTTGTGTCTATGGTAACAGCACAGGTGTTTCTTGCATGCTGAGGGGAAAGCTGCCTAGAGTGTTGGCCTTTTGTGACCTGTGTGTGTAAATGGCTGATATTATCACAGTAGAGCAGAGGATAAAAATATCACACTGCAGTGGATGATACACTGTTTTATCTCACTCATTTACCACTCACCCCATTGTGTGTGTGTGTGTGTGTGTATATATATATATATATATATATATATATATATATATATATATAGATATAGATAGATATAGATATAGATATATATATATATAATTTATTTATTTATTTAGTTTTTGTTGACTGGGTCAGTGCACTAGACCAATCCTGCCTATTTTCAGGCATGACCCAGGGAGGGATACAGATGAATGCCCACTGACCTTGAACCAGATTAAGCTGTTGTATATATATATATATATATATATATATATATATATAAAGAAAATACAATTGCATATACCCCAATAATGCAAAGCATCTTGGGAAACATATGCAAATCCCCATGAGAGAATTTGGACTGGCTCAACTTTAACCAGAATTGCATGGTGCCAGAAGGCCTCACAATGTAATCAGCAAAGGCTAAGAACAGCAGACACATACACGTGTTTCATCCTCATTTGGGCTCATCAGTGTGCCATATCTGTGTCTTATGATTCTCAACTCTGGGGGGGGTCCAACTTGGGAAGTGCACAAATAGTGAATAAAAATAAAATGTCTGGGACAGGGAATCAAACCCTGTCCCAGACACAGTGCCTGGGTTCCTACTCCTGTGGCTTAGTCCAGTGAGCCACAGCAGCTACACAGTGGAACCCACTCCCAGCAGAGGTCTTATCCTCTGCATGGGAGTGTGTGAATGGTGCAATACCACGTACAACAGTATATGCGGTATTGCACCATTCACTGTCCTGGACAACACTCTTTCGGGTTAGCTGTAATGTCATACACTATTAAGCGTATGACATTATGAACCGGTAGTATATTCTCTGGAGGAGACAAGAAAGAGAGATAGGAGAGAGGAGATATGATAGAAAAATATAAAATATATCAAGGGTGTAAATAAAGTACAAGAGGGTAGCATATTTTAAAAAAAGATGTTTAAGAACAAGGGGTCATGATATGAAAATAGAGGGGAGTAGACTTGGGGTAATGCGAGAAAGTATTTTTTCATGGAAGGTGTGGTGGATCCATGGAACAGCATCCCAGCAGAGATTGTAGGGGCAATAATGGAGGGGGAGTTCAGCAATGCATGGGACAGACATAAAGGAACATTGGCGATAGGAAAGAGAGGTAAGAAAACAGTTTGAAACAGGTACGGAAAATGGGCAGACTAGGCGGGTCTAGAGGTCCTTATCTGCCATCAAATTCAGTACTACCATGAGGGACAGAAAGAGCACTGGCTTCAACTTTGATTGCGTGCATCAACATGTGAAGAAAAACTGCAGGATGCTACTTTAATGTCGTGTTTTCCTTTCAGCAGCCATGACTGGGACTTGTGTTTACCAGCATTAAACTAGACAGTTACTTTGAGAGGTAGCACTCACCAGGAAAACATTAAAAAAAAGAAAGAAATCAGGATTTTTTTGACCCTTGCAGTTTGGGTCAGCGTGAAAGCTGATCAACATGACTGTTGGCTTTGGCTACAGGACCGCCAAATATACGGGTACTCGCAAATGCAGAATCACTTGTATCAATAAAGTGTATTGATCAATTCCCTCAGGACAATCACTCTTTAGGGATAATGCCAGTGTTACATAATCCTGGAACACCAGGGAGAAAAGCTTCAAGCAGCATTTAAGTAGAACAGCAACAACTGCCTTTTGTCAGCATCCTAGTGCCAATTGATCTTCTCTCTTCCTCCTTCTCACATCCTCTCCTTCCTGGAGCTGCAGAAAGAGGGGCCTTTTATAGCTCTGCCACAGGGTGACATGATCCCTACTAAAGGACATTTGCAGGTGTGAGACAACTCAGGCTGCACAGTTAGTCAATACAACAAATAACATGTACATTCCAAAGCAATTGTTATACAAAGGCTACACTTTTAAATGCTTCTCTGCCTCACTCTCCAGGAAGTCCTTATTCCACTCACTCATATTCTTAACTGCTCCATCTGCCAGGGGAAATGCTCCACCTGCTGGAAATCAGCCTCCATTACCCCCTCTACAAAAGCGGGAACCGCACCTCCACCAACTACCGCCCTATCTCTATTCTTCTCCCCATATCTAAAGCATTAGAGCATATTGTCTCTGATCAACTCACTGACCACTTAACGAAATATAACCTCCTATGTCAACAGCAACATGGCTTCCATAAGGGACGTAGTACTACCATAGCTCTCCTTGAGTTTGTCTTGCATGTCCACTCCACCTTAGACAGTGGCCACATCTCAGGTGCCATCTTTGTGGATCTCTCTAAGGCATTTGATACCATAATTCATGCCCTACTGCTGATCGCTGTCTCCTCCATTGGCTTCTCCAGTGATGCCCTAAGCTGGTTTGCTGACTACATGTCTGAAAAAACACAATAGGTCAAGATCGGCGCCAACCTGTCCACCAGCCTTCCAGTCCATGCTGGTGTCCCACAGGGCTTCATTCTCTGCCCTCTGTTATTTAGTCTATATCTTAACTCACTCCTGTTGGCTTTCCCTGGCAATCTTCTCCTATATGCGGATGATGCTGTCCTGTGCACCTCCTTCCCAGACCCCCTTAAACTCCACCAAGCCCTCCAACACTTGTTCAGTGAAGCTGAAAAATGGTTCTCTACCCAGCGCTTAATTATCAACTATAAGAAGACAAAAGTCATATTTTTTTCACACCCTCAGAATTCCCTTAGGAACCTTTGCCCCCTAATTCTCGATACCAACCAGTCCCCGCTCAAACAGGTGAACACCTTTAAATACCTAGTTATCACACTAGATCTAGCCCTCAACTACCATCAATATAGTCATCATCTCTTCACTGCCCTTAACTCTAGAATTGATGTGCTCTATCAGTACAAACATTGCCTCACACCTAACACCCTTCAGCTCACCATCTCCTCCTCAGTCTTCTCCCTCCTGGACTATGGCATTCTTGTATACAGTGCTGCGTCCACCTCTTCCCTCAGCAGACTCTGGCTTGCACTTAGCAAAGCCTGCTGCCTCATCCTTGGCTGTGATCATTACACCCACATCTGCTCACTCTACAGGGCCACAAACTGGCTGAAACTAGGCAATAGCATCAGGTACCACACCTGTCTAATGGCCAAAAAGATTGGATTAGGTCTCTCTCCTCCTGCTCTCTCCTCCCTTATGCACCCTACATCAGCAGTCATATCCACCCATAGCTCTGGCAGGGCGTTGTTCTGGGTACCCCATGGATGGACCTCTCAATTCCAAAGAACTTTCAGTTACAGGGCCCCTTCCTGGATTAACTCACTCCCTAGCTATATAACTCATGAAAGAAGGCTTGGCCCCTTTAAATACCAGCTAAGGGAGCACTGTCAGACCTCCAACCCATGAGACTGCCCCTGACACTTCCCCCCCTTCACTGCTCCCCCCCATGGCTATGTCCCAGCCTGTTTCCCCCTTCCCCCTTCACTTTTCCCCTGGTCAGTGCAACCCCAATTTTGACTGTTTATTTTGCTTTAAACTGAATTTTTTTCTTTTTAGGCTCTTTCACCTGAAAGCTCCGATACTACTTCCAATACTAACCATCAGCCTACTGCAGAACCAACTGCTGCATTATGGCTGAACCAAAGTACTGAAACTCCTGTTATGTCATGTTGTGTAGCCACTTAATGTTCTCCTATGTACTCCTATGCATGTACCAATGTTTTTTAAGCTGTAATTCTGTTGTCTCTGTACTCTGTATGTCTGACGTAGAACCTTTGTAAATGAGTCCTTGACTCAGAGGTTATTCTGAATCCTCATTAAATAAATTAAATAAATAAAATGTGACCCATTGCACTCTTTCCTTTGTGAATAAATGAAGAACAAGGGTTTAAAATATGCAAAACCCACCCAGAATTTGCATATACCCTACCTAAGCTACACCTACTGCTCTGTGTTCTCTCCCACAGTATTACAAACAAGATCTAGGAAAGCCACTATGACTGTGAATGCATTAACTAGATAAGGGTGTCTCATGGGCTTAAACATAAACATTTATTTATTTATTTAGAAAATATCAGATTTACAAACCTTTGAGACAGAGACTCATTTACAAAGGCACCTCATCGAAACTAATACAAAGACAGCACAGTTAAGTCAAAAAATAATGACTCAGAGAGCAGACAGTTATAACAATCATTCACTGGAGATACATGGGTAGCAGTAGATAAATAGATTACATAGTTTAGGCACACAGACACCACATCAAGAAGACCAAAGCAGTTCAAACAATATACAATAGCTAAAGCAAATAGACATCAGGAGCCAAAGATAAGTCCAGAGTGTTCACATGAAGGCTGTTGCATACACTAACTGAATCAACGTACAGTACATTGAGAAAGGGCATATTTAAGCAATAAAGCATGACAAGGTGTGTGTTATCATGTAATAATGTCACTCCTCGGGTGGTTTGAAGCACGAGGCAAGGCAAAACAGGCAGCGTAGTAATGAGGCTTCAGTGGAGGAATCTATTTTTAACACACTATTATGTTGTTTGGTAACAAAGATGAAATCAGCCCTTTTCTGAATGCAATACTTTATTGCTGCTCCACTGGAGCAGCAGCATTTTCATAAGCTATGCCCAGTGCAGCTTTTACAGCACTGGTCCTGGTTTGGTGATCTGGGTTTTACACATACCACACTGCATGTGGCTTAGTGATATACTGTACAGATGGCTGCAGACTCTAACCCATTGAAGGTTGAAGTTTCAGAAAACCATTATGCTAAAAATATCAAGACTCACTCCCTCCCTCACCCCCCAGTCACAATTAATCCTCTACCAAAGTCATGCTTAAATACTGGTGTCTCTACATCCATGCCACTAAGCTTCTAATGCCAACATGCTTCTTCTGCTGCTGTGAGTTCCCCCTTCTGTGAAGGCCCATTCTGCTTGTGGCAGCCCCCCCCCAAACCATATAATTTTCTAGGGAGCAGTTCTACACCATATCAACTAAATTACTGCTAAACTGTTTATTTAAAAACATTTGTGGCAGCCCCCCCAAACCAGATAATTTCCTAGGGAGCAGCTCTTTACAGTATATCAACTAAATTACTGCTAAACTCTTTATTTAAAAACATTTTGTTTAGAAATTTTTGTTTTAGTATATCTATGGTCAGGAAAAATGAATTTGTAAAAGAAACCAAAATCCCCATTTATCAGTTCATTGAATCACAAAACAGCATGTTATGAATTTTTCAGATTCTATGTGTAACCTACTGTAAGTCAAACAGAAATTAGACATACACATGCCTACCTATTTGCAAGTGAAGCAAATGTGGTTATTATCATTCAGTTGTAAACACCTATAGTCACAAACTGCAAGTTAAGAAGATTCAGTAGAATATAAACAGTAGCCCAGAACTGCCTGCCTGAGAATGAAGTTGGTATATTATTTGGAAAAAGGCAAGGCTGGGTCTCTTGCTATGCAATGTCTTGCAAAGTAGCACACTGACTGCTCATAGGATGGTGGTGTCAAATGCCTTAATGAGGTGCTGTGAGGTACCATGGAGGACTTGTTATGCAGAAAGTTCCAGGAAGTGTTTAACCTATTCTGCTTCTAATAGCTTTCTATGATATCTATACTGTCCATTGGTAATCTGACACAGAATGACTCCCAGAAGATAATAAGTTAACTTTCTGTGGGCTCAATTAAATCCTCAAGCCAGAGGAAAAAATAGTGCTCTACAGCTTCCTATACACACACAGGCAGCACAGTAATGAGGCTTCAGCTGAGGAATCTATTTTGAACACGCTATCTTGTTGTTTGGTAGGAAAGATGACATCAGCCCTTTTCTGAATGCAATACTCCTGTTGGCTCCACCCACAGTCATAAAAACTGGAATAACAGGTTCCAAGGAGTATAAACTCACCAGGAATGTTAGAAAAACCTACTCCTCCCCTTTCATTCACATGTGTCAATGAATGTATTTGTCAACCATGCTGGTTCGTCTTCTTGCTTCCCTCACAGAAACTACATTTGTGTTATTTTAAATGAATGATACATAGCTTGTCCAGGGGGATGGCAGCTCTGATAGTTGTTGCAGTCTTTCTTTTCACTGATATAAACTAAGCCAGGAAAAAAGTAAGTAAGAAAAAAAACAGCATTTTGTTTCTACAAGTAGTTGTTAATAGCAGCTGGTATTTTTAACATGTGCAAGTCAACTCCACTTCTCAAACTTAAAAAGAAAAATACACTTCATCACAGACTGTGTTTACCAAGTACTGTGCCCATGATTAAAATTATTTGAACCCTCTCCCCCACAAAATGTGCCCTCACATGAACCTGCATGATTTATCTGTAAAGACAATTAAAAAATGTATTTCTAAATGCATTACTAACACCAATGCTTTCAAGGTTCTGAAACTACTATAAAGACAAACTATATATATATATATATATATATATATATACACACACACACATATATATAGAATATGGTAAACAAATATTGTTAATCCCAAAAGTTGAACTTTGTTTTTAGTATATAAATGTTTAAGAAATACCTGAAAGCTGTCTATTTTCCTTGGAAGTTGATTTTTCAGACACTTCTTAGTCTTTCCTTTTGAGACACCAGGTGACTGATAATCATTTGTTCCAAGGATTTTTAAGACAGTTTGTTCTTCTAGTCCTTAACAAAATGTAGGGACTCCACAGACTTGTTCTGTTCCTTGGTCTAGATCCCAAACTAGTGAGTCTTCTTTCAGCATGATAGATCCACCTCATGCCCCTCCCACATGAATAAAAAAAAGCTGGGATGGATATTTTGGAGCTGCTTGGGTGGAGGTGGGGTGGATCTTACTTCCCCCCAAAAAACAATACTGCCTCCCACTACTCAGGTTCCAATTCTTGTGCCACCCATGTAAAGAAGAAAATAGTATGCAACCATTGACTAACAATTGAAAGCATATTTATTTGAAGGCAGAAAACATTTCTTGGAGGAAGGTAAGGCAGAGGAGACTATTTACACCTTCTGTCAGTTCCACAGACAGAAAACATGACATCACTCCTTTTGTACATGTAGTATTCCTGTTGGCGCCACCCACAGTCGTAAAAAGGGCAGGGTGTGGCCGACTGCTTCCTTAGTAACAGCTCAGCAGAACATGTAAGTAACCACTGAAACAGTACCTTTGGGTTTTTGCAATACAGATAAACAATTAAATGTTATAACTATTTAACTTTGTTTGGAAACTTTCCAGAAAGCCCCAGCACTCCTCAGACCTCAGAGAAAGTTGCCAAACTGCTTTGGGCTGTGTGTGTGTCTCCTTTACTTTTCACAATGTTTGTGTAATGCTTAAACTGTTGAAGACTCTCACAGGGTACTGCTGTAGAAATGCACTTTCAAACCCATTGTTTGATGTGCTTTAATGCTTTCATTTAGATAAGCCATTTATAGTTATATTTATGTCTTGTTACCGCTTCTTTTCCTAAGAAAAGTCACCTGAAGCTCTAAATGTAGTGAAACTTTGTTCTTCTGGTGATTAGTATTTAATCCATTACAATCATCCTTTTGGATCACTCGTCAGGAAGTGACAATATATGTGAAAGATAATTTATAAGGTCATCACTAAGGACGGACTGTTCTGTTAATTAGTACTATTGTTTAAGCCTAATCTTTTGTCATGTAAGATTCTTTCTATGTTACACTCTGCCATGTGTGTATGACCTGCCTTAAGACAACAATAAAATGTTTAACTACAAAAAAAAATGTAGTGAAACTTCCTTTTGAGAAATTTAAAGGGGCACTTACACCAATTTAATATACAGAAAGCTGAAAATAAAATCCAATTTCTGTCTTCCTATCCAGTCACTAAACCTGGGTGCACATCAGGCTAGTTCACTGAAGGGGGCACAGTTTTTAAGCTTTTAACTGGGAGCAGGAAAACATAACTACCAGGAACAACACAAACCCACAGATGGCCAGTCTGTGTGTGGTGGTGGGGGGGGGGACAATGACATAAGATCCTGTGCTGCACAGCAAAACAAGCCACAATATTTGACACTTAGTACATCTTCAAAACTATTTTATCATCAGCATAGTACATTTCAGCATCTAATATGCAAAGTTCACATAGAACTAGCGCCTTTATTTTACTCTGCAGTAACCAAGGACAATCTTGTCCTGCTGTTTATGAGTATAAATCCCCTCACCCATCACATTCATGCTCACTCAAGAGAAAACCAGTGATAACAGATTTTCTAACTCTGTCTCATGTCTAGGAGTAGGGGAGATTAGGAGTTCAGGAATTTATGAGTTTCTGCCCATCTTTTTCCAGAAGCTCCTTCTCAGGGATCCTTTACTAAATCATCAGGGTTCTGAAATAACATAATAGCATATAGACTATTAGAACAATCCCTATATTTCTACCAGAGACCTCCGTACACTTAGACTTCAAATGACAGACATCCAATACTTATTTCAGTCACTTCTCAAGTACTGTAGTTAGGCTGCCTCTTTGTCTTTTATAAGTTCCACATCTGCACCAAAGCATGACAAAAAAATCAGCATTTGCATGTTTTGTACCATGTACATGCTTTGTGCTGTACCATGAATTTATACATTTGTAATGCCAGATACCACTTCATAATTCTCAGATTCTGATCCTTCTTTTGATGAATTCAGACCAAAAAGCTGTGGTCAGTCACTAGTTGAAATTCAACCCACAAATAAAATCTCAGAACCTTGATGGCCCATTTAGTGGCCGAACACTCTTTTTCTGTAGTGGAGTACTTGTTTTCCCAGTCATACAATTTCCTACTAATGTAAATGACTGGGTGTTCCTCTCCATTATGAATTTGGCATAACGCAGCACCTTTCCCATTTTCTGAGGCATCCATTTATAAGATAAAGTGTTTTCAAAATCAGGACTTACTAGAACAGGAGCTGAACAGAGTGCAGCTTTGATACCCTGAAAAGCATCACAAGCCTCATTCTGTTGCATTACATTGAGGCATCTCTTTTTGGTCAAAGTGGTCAAAGGGGCAGTGAGATTGGTGAAATTCAGAATGAATCACCAATAATATCCAACTAGGCCCAAGAATGACTGCACATGCTTCTTGATGACTGGTACCAGACTTTTAGCCACAGACTCTACTTTTGACAGTTCAGGTTTAACCCGTCTATTACTCAATACATACCCTAAACAACTTGTTTCAGTCATAGCGATAGCACATTTATTCAGATTGACTGTTAATCCTGCCTGCTCAATGGAACAAAATACCCTTTCCAGATGGTCAACATGGCTTTCCCAGGTCAGACTGTAAATAACAAGGTAATCAAGGTATACAGAATAATACATCTCATGTGGTCCAAACAAGGAGTCTGTGTACCTCTGGAAAGTGGCAGGTGTACTATCTATCCAAAGGGCATCATGACACACTGATAGAAACCCAAAGGGGTAGCAAAGGCAGTTTTCTTTCAGGACTCTTTTGCTAAAGGCACCTTCCAGAAGCCTTTAGTGAGGTCTAAGGTGGTGATATACTTAGTCTTTTCTAGCAAATCTATAATGTCATTGATCAAAGGCATAAGAAAGCCATCAGAGATTGACACTGCATTCAATTTCTGGAAATCTAAGAATAACTTTATGGTCCCTTCCTTCTTGGGTACCTCCAAAATAGGAGAGGACCACGGACACTTGGATGGTTCAATAATCCCTAACTTTTCAAGTTTTTTATTTCTTTTACTACATTCTCCCTCACTCGTTCAGGCAATCTGTAAGGTTTCTGCCTAATAGGTTTGTCCTGTGTTAAATGGATTGCATGCTCCACTCATTTTGCTCTCCCTGGAGTGGATGTAAATATGGATCTAAAACAACACAAAACCGCTCTAATTTTCTCATCCTGCTCAGGGGTTAGCTGGTTATTAATTTTCACCATGAATACATTCCCTGATTTCTCTAACCTGTTGTAGGCTAGTTACATGTCACCATTTTCCCTGTCTGACATCATGAACAGAGGCAATTTTGTTTCATTTTTTTTCCATCCATTTTCGCAGAAGATTCACATGGTGTATTTTCTTCCAGTGTCTCCTATCAGGAAGCAATACCTCATAATAGTCCTATGCATCTAGCAATCTCATAGGGACTTTGCCATTTTATTAAAAGTTTGTTTTCTGAAATGGGAAGTAATGGCAAAACCTTGTCCCAGGTTTAAATTGTTGTGGCCCCACTTTCTGGTCATACCAAGCTTTTTGGTCCCTCTGGGCCTGCAGACAACATTGGTGAGCAACCTCCACATATTTACACAGTAATTTTCTTAGTCTACCATATAATCATCTACCAACTTCCCTTTTGTGTCCCTTTCCTCCTGCTGCTCTTTAATCACATCCAGGGGGTCCCTGCATTGTCAACCATACAGCAGAGCAAAAAGGGAATACCCAGTAGATGCTTGTGGGACCTCACGATAAGCAAACAGTAAGTATGACAAATATCTATCCCAATTATGACCCTCCTCATGTACAAACTTTTAAAGATGTGTTTAAGGGACTGATTATATCTTTCTACCATACCGTTAGTTTGGGGGTGATAGGGGGACGTATGGATGGTAAGGATCCCTAACAGTCTGTACAACTCCTTCAACAGCTGGGCATTGAAGATACTGCCTTGATCGGTGATGATTTCTTTTTGTATTTCCACCCTACTAAATACTTTGGCTAGTTCTTCTGCAATCTTAGGGGTGGTGACTGTGCATAAGGGAACAGCTTCTGGATATTTTGTAGCATAACCTCCTGTCACAAGAGTGAATTGGTTCCCTTTAGCACTTTTTTCTAATGGTCCAACTATATGTAGTGCAATTCATTCAAAGGTGGCATTTATCACTGGCAAGGGGAGTAAGGGAACCTTGTCCTGCTTAATGAATGAAGTAACCATCTGACAGTCAGAGCAAGCACAACAGTAATCAACAACTTGGTTACTGATGCCTAGCCAATAAAAGTGGTGTAAGAGTCTGGAGAGAATCCTCTCTCTCTCTCCCTGCCTTCGTGACCTGCTAATGGGAGATCATGGACAAAGTAAATCCACTTTTCCCAATACTTCTCTGGCACATTTAGCTGTTCTACCTTTTCCCCACTCTTTTCATCCACATAACAGCAGTACAGAATATTAACATGCAAAACATAATAAGTGACTTTCTTCACATCTTCACTAACCACCTGTTGGAAAAAAGAGGTTAATGGTACATCATCACGTTGTTCTTGACAATATCCTTACACCCCAGAGTCTCTATTTCCAGTTCGGTTCTGTTAGGTTGGTCTTGACCAAGCCCTTTACTGAATGCCCACATTCTTTTTTTCTTCTTTTTTTCTAGATTTTCTGTCATTGTCTGAGTGACCAATAACATCATCCTGAGCAAAAGGAAATATTTCTGCCAGTTCAGTCTCTTTTTTGGCCTAGGACCTTGTTACTACAGCAACTGACATCTCCCCTTTTAGGTGAAATTCTTGAACGAATGAATAAATAAATAAATAAATAAATAAATAAATAAATAAGTTTGTCATGAACCAGGTTATAAAAGCCAGGAAAATCTTGTCCCAGCACAGCAGGAACTGACAGAGTAGAGACATTCCCTAAATTTACCATATGTTTTCCCCTTCCGCTTCCATTTCTATTTTGGCAGTTCCATAGAATTCTGTGTCCCCATGAACAGATACCACACCTGTACAAGGCCTTTTTATAGAAACAGAGAAACATAGAATTTGACTGCAGATAAGGACTGCCTGGCCCACCTAGTCTGCCCATTTTCTACCTATTGGATAAGGTACAGCTTCCAGTTACCCAACACCCTACTTCCTCCCACCCCTCACTAAAATTGCCTTATGTCTGTCCCATGCATTCTTGAATTCTCCCACTGTTTTTGACCCCACAACATCCTCAGGAAGCCAGTTCCATGTGTCCACCACTGTATCTGTGAATAAATGCTTCCTCACGTTGCCCCTGAGCCGTTCCACCTCTATCTTCAAATTGTGCCCCCTTGTTCTTGTACATCTCCTTTTCTTAAAGATGCTCCCATCTTGGACTTTGTTGATTCCTTTGAGGTACTTGAAAGTTTCTATCATGTCCCTCCTCTCCCTCCAAGGGTATACATGTTAAGCACTTTTAGTCTCTCTTCGTATGGCTTCTGTTGCAGACCCTGCACCATTTTAGTTGCCCTCCTGTGGACTGCCTCCATCCTATGTAACTGCGGAGATGGGATCTCCAGAACTTTATGCAGTACTTTAGATGGGATCTCACCAACTGTACAGTGGGATAACAACTTTTTGTTTTCTACTGGTGATGCCTCTCCCTATACATCCTAGTATACTGCTGTTGTCTGTTAGTAAAATTGCCTTTACCAGACTTTGGCAACTACCAGAGTCTATCAAACTAGCTACAGGCTTTCCTCCCAAAACCATTTTAGTAGTGTATATACTTCCATATTAGCAAGGGCAAGATGAGCAGTATTTTCTTTATTTTTTGGACATTTTCAAGCTATGTGTCCCATACCCTGGTAATACCAACAAATAAGGTTCTCAAGAAGTGTTTTAGGGGCTGCAGCAGAAGCCACAGAGTCAGTTTTATAAGCTGGTTTAATATATGCAAAACTCACCCAGAATTTGTATATACCTTCCCTAAACTACACCTACTGCTCTGCATTCTCTCCCACAGTATTACAAAAAAATGTGCAGGGTGTGGCCTGCTGCCTTCTTAGTAGCAGCTCAGTACAATATGCAATGAACCACTGAAACAGTACCTTTGGGTTTTTACAATGCAGACAAACCACTGAATATTATAGCTGTTTAACTTTGTCTGGAAACTTTCCAGAAAGCTGCAACACTCCTCAGACCTCAGAGAAAGTTGTAAAACTACTTTGGGCTGTGGGTGTGTCTCCTTCCCTACTTTTCACAGTGTTTGTGCAATGCTTAAACTGCTAAAGACTCTCACAGGGTACTGCTGTCAAACTGCACTTTCAAACCGATTGTTTTATGTGCTATGCTTTCATTTATGTCTTCTCACTGCTTATTTTCCCAAGGAAAGCAATCTAAAGCTTTAAATGTAGTGTAGCCTCCTTTTGAGAAATTTAAAGAGGCACATATTTATTTATTTTATTAGAATTTTGGTAACTGGGAGGGCCCATTGAGACAAGATCCCTTTTTCAGGGGTGACCCGGGGAGGGGTAACAAGGGAAGCAAAAGGAAGTGTATGTAGATACTTAACAAGAACAAGTACAAGGGGAGTGTGCGCAGACACTTCTTCAGTCTTAGTATATAAAGCTATTAACAATTAAAAAGTGCAAATAAACAGTGGACAATAGACAAAGTGCAGACAAAAAATTAAATCAAACATCAAATTCATACTGGTTGGGGAGTTTCAGTCTTCTCCTAAAGTATAGTAGGTTGGAACTCAGCCTACAGTGTAACAGAAGAGAATATGAGCCAGGGGGGAGAGATAGTGGGGACAGCAGGGGCGAAGGAGAAGGAAAAAAAATGGGAAGGCAGTAGAGGTATCGCAAATTAGTGACAGCTGCAAGTAGGAGGAGGAAAGAAGATTTCCTTGTAGAGTCTCTTAAAGAGAGGAACAGAAGTGCAGGAGAGTAATTTGTGTGGGAGTTTGTTCCATTTCTGAGGTGCAGCAACATGGAAGGATCTGTTGCCTATGGCTAAGCGGGGTTTGGGGATACTTAATATGGGGAAATGAGAGGATCTAAGTGTCCTAGAGGAGGATTTCGGTGAGAGGAAACTGGAGAGGATGGGAGGAGAGGAGGGAAGGTGGATTAGTTTAAAGATAGTACATAGCACTGGGAAATCCATTTTGGCCTCAAAGGACAGCCAATTCAATATGCGGAGAACATCACAGTGGTGTGCATCAATTTAATATACAGAAAGCTGAAAATAAAATCCAATTCCTGTCTTCCTATCCAGTCACCAAACCTGGGCACACACCAGGCCAGTGCACTGGAGGGAACACAGTTTCTTAAGCTTTTAGCTGGGAACAGGAAAACATAACTACCAAGAACAGCACAAACCCACAGTTGACCAGTCTGTGGGGGGGTGGACAAACAAGGACATAAGATCATGTGCTGTGCTGTGCAGCAAAACAATTCACAATGTTTGACACTTAGTACATGCTGCAAAACTATTTTACTATCAGCATAGTACATTTCAGCATTTAATATGCAAAGTTCACATAGTGCTAGTGCCTTTATTTTACTCTGCAGTAACCAAGGACAGTCTTGTCCTGCTCTCTGTCGGTTATAAATCCACATCCCCATTACAGTAGGGACAGTAATGACATGGGTGGGCTAGGTGGACCTACTGTCCAGCTGGGAAGCGAGGCACTGAAACAGAAGATGCTGGCAGTAAGGCAGAAGAGTAGATTACTGGTTTGAAAAAACAAATGGCTACAATTTTTTTCTGCAGGTTAGTTTTTATACAAATGTTTCCCCCTTTGTCGTATTTTTTAGTTCTCGAGCTTGGAAGGACATTTTGTATTTTTAGTCCAAATGTTATAATGTCAGTTAGGGCAACTAATGGTTGTTATATTGTGGATACTCAAGTAACACTGCTGCCAGGATTTGTTTTTTAATAGTTTCTGTCAGGTATGGACATGTGTCATGTGCTGCATTCTGATTGCCAGAAAAGTGTCACCCAAAGGGTTGTTGCTCTATAAAAGCATGCCTGAGGGTAGCTCCTGACCAATCAGGATGCAGAATTTTCCCTACCCATTTTATAACCTTATTTATTAAATAGGTTTCAGAATCCTTGCAACTTCATTGGTTTAAACACATCACCTGCATTCATTAATCTCTGGTATACACACAGTTACAATGCTCCTTGACAGTGAGTGGCACAGCCATGAGTGCAAGGGGACATTGTTGTTTACATAACAGAGAAAATAGAAATCATATACACAAAAGCCCCATCCAATGTCCTATGTATGCCATTTGGTATTCGGCCCAGAGGGATAGCTTACTGCGTGTTCAAAAGGTTTGTTTCACTTATATTTTTCATCCGTTATTTGACATGCCATTGATCAAAACTGTAGGTGGTTCTAGAGCTGAGCACAAGCAGCATATACTGTAGGTCGTTCCATTATGTGATTCTCGTAATTGATGGAGAGCAAAAGTTCAAATATCAGTGACAAAACCAGCAGCGAGTACAGAAACAAGTGAAACAGGCTTTATTGTGACATGTACCGGGGGGGGGCGCTTGCTGAGTGTGGTGTTTGCAGATCCAATACAGTATCACGGGAAAGAGGGGGATCCAACACTCTGTCCAACAGATGACACACTCATTTTGTAATGCTAGAGTCCCATTTCTTTGCAAAAACAAAACAAATTGCATTCCTAACACACAGCACAGCTCATACCAGTGCACACGGGGACCTGATTGAGTCTTCATTTTATTTCCCTTAAGATTTGTCAAGGTGTGAATACTTTGACAAAGCACCAGAGAGCTACAGGTGTGAAATGTTGGGGTTCCATTGAATCCTCTTGTCTACTGATATGAACTGCTGTCTGTGTTAGAGCTGTCACAGCAGAGGCAACAAGCCTTTGCATTAGGCAAGCAAGCAAAACAAAGAGAACCAAAATATCATTGTGGTTCTCAACGGAAGTGGCCAAGAAGATACGGGCAAAAAGAGGGAGCATTCAGGAGGTACAAGGAAACACAGAGGGAGTAAGGGAACTGTATCTGGAAAAGCAGAGAGAGGCAGGTAAAGCAGTCAGGAGCACAAAGGCTCAAATGGAAGAAAAAATATCCCAGGAAAGAACAAAATTGGACAAGAACTTTTTCAGGTACATTAATGAAAGGAAAAAGATGAAAGGGGGATTGTGAGAATAAAAAGCGGCTGGGGAGAGTGTGCAGAGGGGAACTAAGAGAATCACGGAGGAGAGAGTCCTAAAGAAACTCACAAATCTGAACATGGACAAGACAATGACTCCAGATAGGATTCATCCCAGAATATTAAGGGAACTCAAGAGGGTGCTAGCCGCACCACTGACATCCCTGTTCAACAGATCGATGGAGTCTGGTGAGATACCAAAGGACTGGAGAAGGGCAAATGTACTCCCTCTCCACAAAAGTGGGAGCATGGAGGAGGCTGGCAATTACAGGATAGTCAGCCTGACCTCAGTGGTGGGAAAACTAATGGAATCACTACTGAAAGAAAGGTTGGTGATATATTTTGAACTCAGGACCCAAGGCAGCATGGATTTGTCAAACACATCTGATAGATTTCTTTGACTGGGTAACTAGGGAAGTAGATAAGGGAGGGGAAGTGGATGTGGCCTATCTGGATTTCAGCAAGGCCTTTGACACAGTCCCTTGTAGGAGGCTTGTAAACAAGTTGGGCAGCCTGAGAGTGGGACCCAGGGTGGTAAACTGGGTCAGAAAATTGCTAAGTGATAAGACACAGAGAGTGGTGGTGAATGGGGTTTAATCCAAAGGGGGTGATCAGTACGGTCTCACAGAGATCAGTGCTGATACCAGTCCTTTTTAATGTCTACGTAAGTGACATTGTGGAGCTCCTGGAAGGGAAGATATGTCTCTTTGCAGATAACACAAAGACCTGCAACAAAGCTGACACTCTGGGAGGGGTGGAGAAAATGAGACGGGGCCTAAGCAAGCTTGAGGAGTGGTCAAGGGTGTGGCAGCTTAGATTCAGTGAAAAGAAGTGAAAAATCATGCACTTGGGGCACAGAAATACAGGGGGGGAGTACATGATAGGGGGGTACTGGCGGTCACCAAACAGGAAAGGGACCTGGGAGTAATTATATCTGATTACCTAAAGGTTACCAAACAATGTGAGAAGGCTGTGAGGAGAGCCAGTGGAATGCCAGGGTGCATAGGGAAGGGTATCACTAGCAGAAGGAGGGAGGTGGTGATGCCAATGTACAGGACATTGGTGGAACCTCATCTTGAGTACTATGTCCAGTTCTGGAAGCTGCATCTGTGGAAGGACATAGACAAGGTGGAGGTTGTTCAGAAAAGGGCAACAAAAATGGTGCAGTGGCTGTACTAGAAGTCATATAAGAAAAGACTAGAGGACCTCAATTTGTACTCCCTGGAGGAGAAGAGAGAAAGGGGGGATGTGATAGAGACATTCAAATACCTCAAGGGTATAAATAAGGTACAAGAGGGTAACATATTTTAGAAAAAAAAGATGTTCAAGAACAAGGGGCCATGGAGCTCAGTCTGGCTTTATGCAAGGTGGAAGAGCAGTGACAATCTACAGGCTGTTATAGATTTAATCCAGGTGGTGGTGAGGTGGCTGGAGTCAGCAGCCTTGGTAGGGTTGGACACTGAAAAGGCGCTTGACTCCATTGAGTAGGGTTATTTGCAATCTGTGCTATCAAAAGTAGGACTGGGCCCTAAGTTTCGTCAATGGATTACCTGTTTGTACTCAGATCCTAGGGCTAGGGTTCAGATGAATGGTGTGCTGTCAGAACCCTTTACTTTCTCACGAGGTACAAGGCAGGAGTGCCCACTTAGCCCGTTACTGTCCCTGCTTGCAATGGAACCTTTAAATTTAGCACTATTTCAGGATCCTGATGTTAGGGGGATCACGGTGGGGAGCAACTCCTTTTCTACTTTACTTTATGCTGATGACCTTTTGTTGCTACTTTCAAAAGTTGAAGCCTCATTGCCAAAGGCATGAGAAATTAGCGATTTGTTTGGGGCTCTCTCAGGGTTGCGCATAAATTGGGGTAAAACCAAGATTCTACCTTTATATAAGGCTGATCTGTCCTGGGCTTGTTAGGGTCATACACTTTGAAATGGTCCCCAGATGCCATGAAATATTTGGGAATGTATGTTTCTCCTCAGGTTGAGGTGATGTATTCAAAACTTTTAAAGGGGGTGATGGAGGATGTTAAGATAGACCTCTAACGGGGAAAAAGCTGAACTAGTCCCTTCCTGTTAAAATTGCAACTTAAAAAGGATGATTTTCCCTCACCTCTTCTATACCTTATGTAACCTGTCCTTAGTTTTACCCCAGCATTACTGGATTCAGTTGGACAGGTTGCTGGCAGATTTTATATGGTAGGGTTGTACCCCACATTTTAGTAAAAAGATGCTTAGAGGCCCTGGTACTAACAGAGGATGGAATTTACCTTGGCTCTGGGCCATTTATGTCAGGTGGTCAAACAAATACTAAAATGGTCTCTATATCCTTGTGCAGCTTACCCGCTGTGGGTGATCAAACAAGAGTTGTTGGGCAATGCTTCGTTAGTGACGCTTTTGAAATCTGGGTGTCCTCGTGGGTTAGACCTATCGTCCTCAATGCTCTTCTCGACATGGGCTTTGGGCTGGGTCTGTAAAATACTGGGGTAGGATGCCACATTTTTGGGAGATGGGAGCCATTATGGGGTAATCCAGATATCCTGGTGGGGAACTTTCCTGTCCGTTGGAGTTTTGGCTGGATAGTGGGGAGTGTAAGTTGGGGGATTTAGTGGATGATCAGTGGGCCCTTATGGTAACTTTTCAGGATTTAGGGGCTAAATATGATCTTCCAGTGAGGAAGTTATGGCTGTACCTTCAGCTTAGACATGCCCTTACAATTAGGGTTTTGCAGGAATATTACATTAGGGAGACAGATTTTACAATTCAGTTGGAGAAGTGGCACAAGTTACCTAAGGAACATATTAGTTCTTTATATAAGTAGTTACAGAAGTGTTTTCTTCCAAACTGGGAAATGCAGACTAAAATGGGCACAGGATTTGAACTATGATATGGCTAAAAAGGGATGGTACAGGTGCAGGATGGTGGCACATTCTGCAACTCCAGACCCCAAGCTTCAGCTCATTCAAAAGAAAATCTTGGGGAGGTGGCACCATACTCCGGTCCAGCTGGTACGACTGGGTTTGTTTGGATCCAGTTTATGCTGGCGTTGTAATTCTGCTTCTGGATCCATGTTTCATATTTGGTGGGAATGTGCACCTCTTCAGATTTGGTGGGGCGCTATTTTTGATCATTTGGAAATTGTGTTGGGAGTTCCCATTACACAGTCTCCAGCCTTTTTGATTTTGGGTGATCCAGACTTATTGGATGACTCTAACAGTCAATTTAAATGTTTTTTGTTTGCCACTGCTTTAGAGGCTAAGCACCTTTTCCTGTTGCATTGGAGATCCCAATTTATTCTGCCGTTTAAGAGGTGGAAGCAGGTTCTAACAAAAACAGCTGCTCTATACCTGATTATGTACCGTAGACAAAATGTTCAGTCTAAGTCCTGTAAAGCTTGAGAAAGGTAAGTAACATTTTTAGGTGTTGAGAATGGGCAGCTCATTTGGCTTGTTTCTGATTTTTTATGTTTTTGGCTTTGACCTGGTTTGGGCAGTAGGTTGTGGGTGGGGGGAAGGTGCCAGCATCCTGTGGTATGGATAGTTTTAGGGTGTTCCTATTGTTGTAGTGTTCATGGTTTTCTCTTTGTTTACTCTCACCATCTATTTTCTATATTGGAATATATTGTTACAGTGGCATCCTCCAGGATGAAACCCAATTCTTCAGCATTTTGCAGCACACTGCAGAATGTTGCAACAGACCTATTGAAAAATGCAATGTTAGGGGAAAAAGACCTTGGGGATCATGGTGGATGCATGTATGAATAACTCTGAGCAGTGCAGGAGAACAGCTAGCAAAGCAAACAGGATGTTGGGATGCATTGTAAGGGGGATCACCTCTAGGAGCAGGGAAGTGATTTTGCTGCTGTACAATGGACTGGTTAGACCACACCTTGAGTACTGTGTACAGTACTGGAGACCACACTTGAAGAGGGACATATAGCTCCTGGAGAGGGTACAGAGGAGGGCAACCAAGATGACATGAGGACTAGGGGCTTTGACGTATGAGGACAGACTTGAGGAGCTCTGTCTGTTTTCATTGGAGGAGAGGAAAGACAGGGGGGACATAATTGAGGTCTTCAAGTACCTCAAGGGAATAAATAGGGTAAACATGGAGGGGATCTTTAGACTAAAGCAGGGATGTATCACCAGAGGGCATGGTTTATAGTTGGAAGGTGGAAGGGTGGGGGGGGAGAGGAGGAGGAGGTTTTTCACTGAGAGGGTGGTGGATCCTTGGAACGTGCTGCCTGGTGAGCTGGTTCAGAGATCCACAGTGGAGGGCTTCAAGAGAGGGTGGAGCAGACACAGAAAGCAGATGTAGCAGATGATGGCCTGGCCCGGGGGATGGGATGGATGATAGGGGTTTCTGGAATACAAGGGGGGGGCCTTTGTACCCAACTAGGGATCTGTGGTTCGAGCAGACTCAATAGACCGTAAGGCCTAATCTGCTGGCAATTAGTATGTTAGTATGTTAATTTAAATGACAATTAATCCCTTTTGTCATTCAGAAAAATGTAACACTGCCAGGATGAAGTGAATGCCACAGTTTCCTGCATGACAAAAGGGACTAATTGCCATTGAAATTACATTGTTTTATTCAGCAGGTCTGCTGCATCATACTGCAGAGTGCTTTAAAAGTGGGTTTCATCCTGGGGGATGTCACTGTATATTGTATTATACTATTGCAACAGGTATTTGAATGTGTGTTGCAATCTGTCTGATTGATGGTTTGTGTTGCATATATAAATAAAAATCTTAATATACAAAAAAAAAAAGAACAAGGGGCCATGATATGAGGATAGATGGTGTAGACTCTGGGTTAACATGAGGAAGCATTGTTTTATTGAAAGGGAGGTGGATGCATGGAACAGTCTCTCAGTGGAGGTTACGGGAGCAAAAACACTAGGGGAATTCAAAAATACATTGGATAGGCATAAAGGAATCCTAGCGATAGGAAAGAGAGGGTAAGCCCAAGGCCATTTAGGATCTCTGGTGTATAATACAGGCAGGGAAGATGGGCAGACTAGGTGGTCCAAGCAGTCCTTATCTGCCATCAAGTTCTATGTTTCTGTATTCTGTGTTTCTATATGTGACTTCAGCATTGCATAATGAGCCTGTCATCTGCTGGACAGAGTGCTAGAATCCCTCTCTATTGTTACATACCTACAGAGAAAGTAACCTGTAGGGAGATAAAAAAACCTTTTCCCTGCAGGTATCTCATAAAATGCTTTACTTGAGTTCAGTTATACTCCCCCATATTACCCCCCACACACAAACATATAATTATATATATATGTGTATGTATATATATATATATATATATATATATACTGTATATATATATATATAGATATATATTTATATATGGGATACATGATGGGCATAAATGTGTTATGGAAAATATTCTCACTCCTGCAGAGTGAGCTCTTAATATCTCACGAGTGCTAAAGGCACTCGTGAGATATCCAGAGCTCACAATGCAAGAGTGAGAATATTTTCCATAGTATATGATCTGCACATCATGTGTGTGATTTATACAATAAGGGCGAGTGGTAAATGAGTGAGAGTGTTTAATGTATTTAGTTTGTGGATGGGTTTTTGGGCTGTGGAGTGTTCTTTTGTTATTGGGACTGGGTGTATGTTTTGTACTGTTCTGACTGGTTGATGTGTGTTGCTGATGTGTGCTTGGCTACATGTTGTCTGTGTTATGTTTCATTGGATGTTGTGCCTTGGTGGGTGGGACTTAGGCTGGCATCGGGGATGGGGTTTCGTCAAAGCTTTCTTTTATTTTCCTAGATTTCTGTGTTTGTGAGCATTTTTATTTAGTTTGTTTCTTACAACTTTAGTGTACTGCTTGTGTGACTGTTTTAACTTATTTTTGTCTTGCACATGTCGGTTCCATTCAGCTAAACTGTGGATGTTTCACTTTCAAGTTGTAGAAGCGGTTTCACTTTTGCTGCTTATTGTATTTTGCAATGAATAATAGGTAACTAAAGTTGTTTTTTAGTGGTTTTACAAGGTCAATTGTTATAAATTTTGCTCTTCACAATGATATGTTGCTTGTTTGATGTGCTTCATTGTACTCTGTGTTGGAGTCTGATTCAAGCACTCTGGCCCACTTTCTGTGCATCTGCTTGCAGTGGGAACCTGGAGGAAGAGAAACAACATAGTACAGAGTTATATTTTCCTTTGTAACTTGTTACTTTGTGCCTATTTTGTGAAGGAGTCCTCAGTAAAGAAACATGCTTTCTTAGGAGCAGCAGCCTAGTTTCAGGTGAATGCATTGTACTTCTGTATGTGTTTCTATGGTAACAGCACATGTTTTTCTTGTATGCTGAGGAAAATCTGCCTAGAGTAGAGGGAAATGGATGGGAAGGCCCTCTCGAGTGTTGGGAAGACCGTGGTGGATTTAGTGGCCTATTTTGCGTGTTTGGAACCTGGATTTCGATTTTGGATGTACCGTGGAGTCAGATTTATTACTGGCAGCGGGGGACTGCTCTTAATGGAGGTTACATGGACCTTGGATTTACGGACTGCGTTCTGCAGGCTACAGTCGGAGAAGTGGCGATCGATGTGACCAGCTTCCAGGCATGGAGTTACCTAGTTGTTTGGTAGTGTGTGTTGGCAGAGCATGGCTTCAGTGCAGGGTGGAGCATGGAGTTTGAAGGATTCCCCTTGATATTTTGTTTTCCAAACCATTTGGCTAGTTTGGATTTATTTTGGTGGTTGTGTTGTTTCGCTTGGATTATTTTTTTTTGGGGGGGGGCAGCCTTTACCCTCTGGAATTACCTTGGTTTGTTTTTATTTAGATATATTTCTCTCATGGAATGCAACATTTTTACTATTTGGATTTAGTCACCAGACAATAAAAAAAGTAATGTAAACCCTTTATTTTTGTTTTACAAAGCAAATGCTTAGAAAAAAAGTTACAAATTGAATGACAAGACAGGTATTTAGTATTTACTGTAAACTATGCAGCAGTTGAAGCTAATTTGATTCGTTATTCTTACAAGGTGCTTAACGTTTATAGCATATACATAACTTTAAAAATGTATTTATAATTTTAACAATCACAATTAACACTGCAAGCAAGAATGCACATCTGAACTGTAATGAGTACACAGTTTAATTTTGTGCTACACTCTACTAATGCTAGTTCCAATCTTCATAAGAAAAAGCTGTTCTTTTAATATGCATTCTTGCTAATATAGGCTATTTATTAGAATTCCAAATAGTTCACAGTTAACAGCAACCTGACTTAGCCATCAAATCAGGAAAATGTTTTAAAGGTGACCTGTAGACTAATCGTAGCAGCCTGCTCCCATCCCACATACCATTCTATGGTTCTGCAGGAGTCTGGGGCTGCTACGTTGAGGATCTGTCATATAAAATTAATATTTAAAAAAAAGCGCCAAAACTTTTCAGCGAACACAGAAGTGCCTTGGGGGTCCCGATCGAGTGGGCGCAAATTACTGTGGATATTCCACCCAGTTTGTGACATGGCAAACACCACTGCTATGAATGAAAAGCAGTGGCTGCAGTTTACCATTATTTATTTTATTGCTTCTACCTGGAGCTTGATGCCTAAAATCATATGTACCGCAACACCTGGACAGGTCCTTGCTGTACATATGATTTTAGGCATCAAGACCCACGTAGAAGCAATAAAATAAATAATAGTAAACTGTAGCCACTGTTATTCATTCATAGCAGTGGTGTTTGCCACATCAGAAACTGGGTGGATTACCCATAGTAATTTGCGTCAGCTCGATCAGGACCCCCAAGGCACTTCCACGTTTGCCGGAAAGTTTCAGCACTTTTTTAAATATTAATTTTATATGAAAGATCATCATCATAGCAGCCCCAGACTCACACAGCACCATAGAATAGTATGTCAGATGGGAGCGGGCTGCTATGATTAGTTTGCAGGTCACCTTTAACATTTCCTTTACACTACTTAGCAATTGTGTTGCAGCATAGGTTATAGCTTAAGAGGTCATGCACATCAGCCTTTTTATTTTTACCCATGGTGAAAACATGTTAATTTTGAATGGAAGGCACAGAAATGTCCAGTGCTGAGCACTTGAAGGACTTTAGCCTAAACTGCCATACTGATGTTATCCTTGTACTGGTGTTCAGCTGTTGTAAGTTGTCTTGCATTTACCTTGTCACTTCTTGAACAATTAACTGTTGGGGAATAAGCAAGAAAATAAATAAATTGTACTTTTATTACTGAATACCTTTTACATTGCCTTTGTATGCAATTTAAGTTTGACATTCATCTCTCTCTTATTTATTTACTTTACTTTGACTGACTACTTATTTTAGTGATGCATATATGCAGGTGTTGCAGAAATCATGAACCAACAGAGAATAAGAGAAAATGTATAATGGATTCATTGCAAAGCTACAGTACTATATACTTTACCTTTCATTTAGCCCCCACCCCTACCTGCACACACTCTCCTGCCAACAGTGCATAGTGAATGAGTACTCTCCTAGGTGATGGCATACCGTTTTCTGTTTGAGACAGTCAGGTCTAATAGCTCTCTATATTAACTTTTTTTATGTTGGCTTGCGCATGCGCAAGCAACATCTTGTGGCAGTTGTACATTTCAGAAGTGTGTCAGTGTTGTGGTCAATGCAGGGGATGCTTTAGTGGTGTGTCCCTCAGCTGCCAATTAGTGAGTATGCTGGCAATGACAGCAAACTTCAAAGAGAGCCAAAACCTTGAAAGAAATCTGCAGCTCCAATGAGGTGCAGTTTCCTCATTGCAGCAGCAGATGACAAGACTCTGGCCATGCACATTACAGTGCACAGTAATGCTCATGGCCAAAGTTATGAGCAGTTGCTCAGTGGGCTATTCCTGGTTAAACATTTCAATAAATAAATAAAACAGCCACTGGCACAACTTTCCACAATGGCGGCTCACCACAGATGGCCACACACTCTCGTGAAGCCGACATTGTGGGGTGCCCAAACCCCATGTCAGCATGTATCCCCCCAGCCACATTGTGGCACACTGGGAGCCCACCCCAGTGTGCCCAGACTTTTTTTTTATTTTCCTGACACAGGGATGCCCACTCCTGGTGTTGGATGCCCCCCAAGCTCAATTTCTTTGCTAATGGGGGTGCCAAATCCCCATCGGCATCAAGTTGCCCCCCCCAAGCTTGCAGCTGGGGTGTTCAATCCCTGTTGGCATCATGTCCCCTCCAAAATCATGTGGTACACTGAGAGCCCACCCCAGTGTGCCCCAAATGTTGTTTTTTTTAATCTATAAAGAAAACAGTCCCCTGGAGTCTTTTTTGTTTGTTTGTTTGTTAAACTGTAAAAAAGAAAACCGTCCATCATCATCTCCCCAGTCCCCCCTTCCCCACCCCAACTCTCCCTCTGTGCACCCATCTCCCTGCACCCCCGTCACCCATACTTACCCTCCAGAAGTCGATAGCAGTGATCTTCTTTGTACCGGGACTCATCTGCACTCTTCAAAGCCAAACTACGAACTGAGGAATCGGGTAAGCTCTGTATAATGGGACTCAGTGGGGGTTTCAGCTTAGATTTATAGCTCAGCCATTTTTTAAGAATTTTGTCCCCAAATTTTCAACATGGGGTTCTTGGGACCCCACCTCATGAACCTGTCACTGTCATTTCATTTCTCTATCCTGAAAGGTAATTTCACTGTCACTGCATGGAATGACCTTTTGGGACTGATTAACAAAATGACAGTACCACTGTTTATGAGGTGTGGTCCAAAAAAGCCCATGTTGAAAATTTGGTGAAAAAATTCCATAAAATGACAGAGTTACAGGCATGCATTGTGCATTTTGTATGCACGCTCATAACTTCGCCAATGTTTAGTATTTTCACTCCACATTTTCAGCATTGCCATTTTCTAACACCTCCTTTTGAACAGTACAACTGTCATTTTTCACATCCTTCCTGAAATGTGCTTTCACACCTGTAGCGTAGAATGGCACAGTCGCTGTGTGAAATCAACTTTCAGGATGGATTAACAAAATCACAGTGCCACTCTTCATGAGGGGAGGTTCCAAAAAGCCCATGTTAAATATTTGGTGAAAAAATTCCAAAAAGTGACCACGTTACGGGTGTGCATTGTGCAGTTTCTATGCACGCTCCAGATTTCACACCTCCTCATGAAAAGTATAGCTGTCATTTTTTGCACACTGCTATAACTGTGCTTCTGCACCTATGGCGCCGAATGACATAGTAACTGTGCAAAATCACCTTTCAGGATTCAATAATGAAATGATAGTGCCACTGTTCATGAGGTAGGGTCCCAAAAAGCCCATTTTGAAATCTGGAGAGAAAATACTGACAAACACCTGGGGCATTAAGGTTTCCAACCATTACCCCCACCCTGTACAGACTAACAGGCATCAGGGGGTGATTTGGGTTCATTGGCCGTAATGCTCATGGCATTCTACCCCCACCCTATAGCCAATGACAGGCATCAAGATGTGCCTTGGGGTCTCTGGCCCTCACATTCACGTCATTCTCCTATACTGCACCCATCTCAGCTTATTTCCTTATGGAATGGGGTGAGCATGAGAGCCGAAGACCCCAAGGCACATCACAACACCTGTTGCTGTCTGCAGGGTGGGTTGAGGTGGAATGGCTTCAACGTTATGGCCGATGACCCAAAGGCACACCCTCAACACCTTTCAGTCTCTGCAGTGGGGGGGGGAGTTTGGCATTAGTTCAGTACTTCACTGCCATTCCTATTATTATGCATCTCTCTTACTCCTGCACTACCAATGCCAATACCAGCAAGCCAACATTCAGCATTGACAAATGCTTGTTTGTTGTTGTGTCGCTCTATGCTGTTTTCCCCTAGGACAATTCATGCATATACACCTTATTACAGTGGAAGCTAGAACTTATTATAAATTTTGCTATAGATTACACATTGCTTTTGGGTTTTAATTCCTGCTGCATAGGCATGTTCACATAGTTGAGAAGCCAGTGGACTCTGTTCCTGTTTAAGCATGGGTGTGCTATGAAATCACAGTTGTTTACTGTGAGTAACCAGGTTGGGAATGTCACATGGGATGTATTTGCTTCAAATACATACATTCTGGAATATGATTTAATAGTTGTGTTCATTAAATGTGACAAAGTCTGCTTTGTATGGTTTTTGTTTTCATTTTTTACAAAGCAACAGCTGTTACAGTATTATTTTTTTACAGCTTTTGTTTGTCGTACATTATGTAATCGTAATCATTATCTGAGTCCAGTACTTGTGGCCTTTTCCTTTTAAAGCTGTCATAGTGGTTCCCTGTTTTTGTATTACATGTAATAAAAAAAAAAGAACCATAAATAAGAAATTGTGCTGTTAGGTAATTACATAATATTGGTCTGCTAATCAAACATTTGTAAAAGCTATTTCAACTTTATTCAGAGTGGGGGCAAGATATTCTGAATTAAATATTTATTGACTAGTCATACTGTACCTATTGCAACTAGTGACACCTCCCCAACCACCTTTGCCACACACACACACACACACACACACACACACACACACACACACATATGCACATCAAGCAACACAGAGACACACACTCTATAAAAGATTCACAATCATTACATTCACAGACTTTCTACTTTTACAATTTTGTTCTCTAATGCTGAAATGCTGTTAAAATACTGTGGAACACAAGTATATTGCTATGTGCTTTACTTTTAATACACACACACACACACACACACACAGACAACAGGAAAGATACTGAGGGCAATTGATGTATCACTATGTTATGAACACCTCACTAAATATATTTTACTACACTTTGTTAACTTTATACTTAAAAATTGACTGCATTTACTTTCTTTTTATTATTTTGCTGCTCACAAGTCTGATTTGTTGTTTTTGTTTTCAGACATAACTATTTGTGTGGATTTTTGTTGCTTGATCTTTATTATTACCTTACCTTGGACAATGTTGAAATTGATTGTTTTAGCATTCATTGTCAGCTGGTGGAAACATGAATTAAGTCTTTCCAATTCAGTGTAACTGTCTGGAGGCATTCACTGGAACTTGTACTTGGCTTTACTTTTGTTTGGCACTGGTTGCTCAGCACGCTAGAAATATGGTATTGCTTTTCTTCCTTTATTTTAGAGTAATCGTTCAGGCTTTGAAGCACTTTGCATTGTGATACCTGCATGATTTCAATAGGGGCAACTCCACTGCCCGATAACTTTTGGATCAAATGCTTCCTTACTGAATATTTTGTTATTTTTTTTTCTCAGTATGGGTTCTGGCTTTGGTTTATCATTCTCTTCATTAATGTCCTTAATTTATTTATGCCGACCTAATGATTTTTGAACCACAATGCTGGAAGATGCATTTTACTGTTTGTATTTATGGACAGGAAAAATGGGGAATCTGCATTTAGACATTTTGTCAGCCTATGACTTTTGTAAAATAGATAATTGGTCATAGGACATCTAATGGAGTTGCTTGGAGTGCCCTAGGCTCTGGGCTTCAGTTTATAGGTCTCTCATGGGTTGACACCAGACCTGGTCTTTGTTTGCCGCTCTTGATTTCATCACTCCTGCAATAGAAAGTCACCCCATTTTATATTTCTACTTTCTGTATTCCCTCTGATGCCAAAGAACATTGTAACAATTATCCACATAGTGTTTAAGAGTGATTCTGGAGTGTGCAGCCCTTGTTGCTGAGTGACACATTGCTTTTCAATCAGTGTGTCTGTTAGTTCATCAGCAGGGTTTGGTTTGTTGCTTTGAACTTCAATTTTTAAAACTTTTTGCTTAGATTAAAGCACTTGTCTAGTTGTTTGGAATTGAATTGAAGTAGACAGTGAGTGCGGGTACATTTTTGTTTTTGGATGGCATTCTAAGCTTTGTAAAATTGATCTCAGTGTTAGTGGCTTGCAGCTAGTTCCATCCTTTTTTCAAGTATTCATGAAGCAGTGTCTCAGGAGTTTATCTAATTGTGCTGGTGGCAGGAGGTGTAGCTCAGATTTAATCTTAAAGTTTTCTTTAATCTAGGTGAAGAAGCCCTGTACAACTGCTCCAGGTTTCTGTACTGTATTCTGATTTTTACCACTCTGTATAAAAGTTTCTATTCAGGGGAGTAATTATAGGAGGGTTGGGTCACAAGTCCCCCCCAATAATTTGGGTGATCACATTTGTCACCCCCAACATTCAGCTCCTTACCTTGCTGCTGCTGCCTGCTGTGGGCTAAGTGGGACTACAAAGCCTGCTGTGGTGGTGGGGCTCGGGTTTCACTGGTGAGAGTCACAAGAGAGTGACGGACAGAGAGTCAGGTGAGGATGACAGACAGAGCAGCGGGGGGGGGGGCATTGTTTCACAAACTGGCCTGCCCATAACTGGGAGAAGCAGGACTGAGTTGTGGCAGGAAGGAAGAAAGTGATAGACCGCAGTGAATGCACCTGGGAGTAGTGTAAACATGCACCGCCACCAAGAGCAAGCGAGGAGTCAGGATGAGCTGGCATCAAGACCATGGTGCTGTCATGTTTGGTGCACCCTTCCCTCCTGTCTGCCTTTCTGAATGCTGCCACATCTGCCTGCCTCATTCAGGAACTGCCTACACCACTTTGCTTGCCCAATGCCTCTAGTTGCCTGCTTTATGTGGGACTCAGGAGTCAGTCAGGCAGTGGTGCAGTAGAGTGGGGCCAGCCTGCTGTGAGTGACTGAATTTTGGTTGGTTGGTCAGTCGGAGTGTTGGGTTGCACTGAGTGAGTCTGTGGAACTGTCTGCCTGGACACAGAGGCTGGAAAAGTTTGGAACAGAGAGGAGAGGACAGTGGATTGATTATGAGGCAGTGGCTTCAAGCAGCAACTAACTGGTAGGTCTGAGTCTGGTTACTGGTGGTGCTGCAGCGGTGGGTCATGGGCGGGGTGAGTAGTGATTGGGGGAAGCAACAGCAATACTCATGCCATGGGGGGGAAGCTGTGCATAAAACTGCTGCAATAAACAGAGGCTGTGGTGGAAGGGAATTCCAGTCTGCACAGTCAGGGCAGTTCTGAGCTGACAGGGATCACACACTATTGCCCATTTAATTTGGTGCCAGTCAGGGTCAGGGAGTGCCTGGGAAAAGAAGCCTACTGCAGTATACAAAGCATTCTCTCTTCCTGTAATGTAGTGTGTCTGGACAGGAGTGGGACAGTGGCTCTGTGCCTCTACTAGTGACCACCAGCACAGAAAAACAGCACAATTAGCTTCTCAACTTTAGCTAACATAGCTCTAGTGTGCAAGAAGACAAGGGTAGTTGGTGTTTAATTTTAATCACTATGTTTATTGGTGGTCTCCTCTGTTGTGCTGTGTTTGTTCCTGTTTACTGTCTGCAGTCAGTCAATGCTGTGCTGTCTAGTATCTCTCCTGTGTGCTGCCTGACTCTGACTGAGCCAGTGTACCATTGCAACAGCGATGCAGTTACAACGAATCCCTCACAGTGACACAACCCATTCGACAACCACATTGTTGAATGGATTGTCGCAATGAATGTCCGAGATGCCAACTGCCAGTGTTCACCACTCTCCCCTGACATCTGCTCCCTCCGGAGTTAAGAATCTATAATTCCGGGGGCACAGTGGCAGAGCCCCCCACAAACACTAAATCTTATGTTGCACTGTTGTGGTTCTCGAAATGTTACCATGGCAATGTGATTGCTGTTGGAAAACTGTTGTCACTGTCAAGTCCTTCTACAACTTTGTTGTCGAAGTGGCTTGGTACAGCTGACTGAACCTGATTATGTCTGCTTTGGTAGGGACTGCTGTGCTGTGCTGGCTGGGTGGGTGTGGAGGAGGGCTGGACAGTCATATGGCTAGCCTAACATGCAACTCCAGTGTTTTCTTCTGTGTTATGTTACCAGAGTTAACGTAATTAAAATTAAATCAAACCATGCAGGTGAGTGGACTGTGGATGAAGTTGTGTGGACACTGTTGGAGGGCTTGAAAGGTGGGGGTATTTTGTCTTTTGTTTTGCAAACAAAAAAAAATGCCCAGTGTAGGTGAAACATAGAAACATAGACTTTGACACTCAGATAAGGACTGCTTGGCCCACCTAGTCTGCCCATTCCTCTACCTATTGGATAGGCTACAGATTCTAGTTAACCAATAGCCTACTTCCTCCAACCCACCGCTATAAATTGCCTTATGTCTGTCCCATGCATTCTTGAATTTCCCCACTGTTTTTGACCCCATGACACCCTCAGGAAGGCAGTTCCATGTGTCCACCACCCTCTATGTGAAAAAAATAATTCCTCACATTGCCCCTGAGCCGTCCCCCCCAGCTTCAGATTGTGCCCCCTTTTTCTTACACATCTCTTTTTCTGAAAGATGCTCCCCTCTTGGACTTTGTTTATTCCCTTTTAGGTACTTGAAAATTTCAATATGTAGTTGTTTCTACTTCCAGAATATGTTTAAGCCCGCAGTAACTGCTGCTATAAACAAAATAAAGAGGAGCAAGCAGCCAGTGACAGCACTGGGGGTTTAAAACATGGGTGAATTGGCGACCAACCCACCCTTACCCAATGGGCTGGTGTGGCAGGAGACCATACAGTAACCAGCACAGCTCACCTCTCCCCTCCTCAGGTGGCCACCAAATGGGAATACATGGAGCACATGTCCAATGTGCATTACATGGCATGCATGCATCTCCTGCATTGTACAAGGAGTGCAGATGGATCATGTACTGTACGGAGAGAGTGTGGCCTGCATACTATACAGGGACCACACACCCTGTATAGTACACAGTCCACCCTCCCTGTACAACACAGGAGATGGACATACAGCTGTACTGTACATTGAACGCATGCTCCATGTCTTCCCATTTGGCGACCGGCCAAGGAGGTGAGAGGTGGTCTGTGCTAGTCAGCATATGGTCTCTTGCAGTGTCTTCAGTGTTTTCCCTGTATGTATTAGCTTTCAAATGTATGTTGATAGAAAAAAATTTGTATTTTTCCATAGATGATTTACTGTACTTATTGGTGGGTAGCACAGCACTCACAATCCAAGGCTGGTTGAGAGTAATGTTGTCCCCTCAACCTTGACACTAAAATTACTCCTCTGCTTCTATTGTTTCCATGTTTATCTCTATGTCTGTGCCTGTTATTTCCTGTTCTAGTAATATTGGTGTTCTGTTTTGCTGCAAGGGACAGAGGTTCAAGTCTAGGTCAGGGATACTTTATTGTATCTTACAGGGTTAGAGTTGCTGCATCCTGTTGCTGCTGTGGTTCATCAGTGTAGTCTGCAGTAGTGGTATTTTAACTTTGATGTGCTACCTCATCCTGTGGTATCGACTCTGGCTGTGGGTCTAACAGTGGCTCACTGTCATTTTCCATCTGCGTTAGGATTTCTGACAGCTCCATTTCAAATGAATGATCCAAGGTTGTCATTATGTTTTTTTTTGCTGTCCCAACTATATTATTATGCAGGATCAGTGTTTTTTTTTTTTTAATTGTGGCACTGCTTTGAACTGTGATTCTCTAAGTAACTGAACACAATGGTACTGTCAGATGTCAAACTATGGCTCACACTGGCATGGGGGAAAGAAGTATTTGCCAGTAGCAATGGCTTGAGACAGCACGGCTCAGTATTTTTACTTAAGGAAGTGCTGTCTCTTTTTTGCACTCATTTTGTGCCTTAAATACTTCCATTTTATGATGTAGAAATACTGGGGAGTTTCTTTCATGGATGAGAATGCATTATTTAAAAACACATTTTTTTCTGCTTAGCGGCTGCATGGACATATACTGTACAATCAGGGGCAGTAAGCAAATCATTGCTTTGCCATAATAGCAATCGATCTATATGAATAATTGCTGGCGTGTTTTTTAAACTGGCATTGTACATGAGCTCTAGGCATTGGCGATCTTATGGTGGGAAATTTAATTAATTCTATAAAAATAGTGATGGCTGTCTGCCGGTCCATTTTCTGTTTACAACAAGTAGTGCAGGCTGTTACATTAGAAGGAAGGGATCAGGGGTATGGCTCCATTACATATCTACTTGCAAATAAATGCACTCTGATGTACCTACTGTGTACATTAATGGTTTTGACATACTTACTATGCACACTGATGAATTTATGCACACAGTAGCTACAATACAAGATATATATTACATATAGATATAGGGGATGTGTGAAGGAGGGCCGTGAGATTAAGAATTTATTTTCATGAGTGCCCCAGTGACCTCAAGTAACCTCATGAGTGGCGGAGTGTAGTGGAGCCATGAGTGATTTACCCGAGGTCACTGGGGGATGAGTGAAAATAAATCCTTTATCCCATGGCCCCCCATTGTATGTCTGATTTACGCAATAGTGGTGGAGTTTGTTTGTGTTTTTATTATTTATTTTTTCACAAGTTTGTGTTTTGTTTGGTGCAAAATATGTGGGATTATTTACTGTATTCATGCTCGTGGGTGGTTTCTGTGGTTGCTAGTGTGGTTGCTGTGGAGGTGACATCTTGGCATTTAGAGCAATATTTTAATTGGTTAGTTTTGGTATGTGGGAGAGCTGGAGAGTTTTGGAGATATGGCAGTTTCATTTCTCGCTTAGCAAGAGTTGCTAAGACCCACTCTGCTGCTGACGTTTCTTCAGTCTTTTTTTTTTAATAAATAATTTACAGTATTTGGTTGATCCTGCCTTGCATGTGGGGTTCTGGACTGCGTTGCAATGCAAAGTAATAACTGAGTGTGTTCTGGAAGAGTGGGAGATGAAGAGAGGAAAGAAAGATGCCTGTGAAGGACAGAAGCTAGGTGGTGAAGACTGGGAGATGAGGAGAGCAAAGAAAGAAGCCTGTGAGGTACAAAACCTGGCTGCTCATGGGACAGAGAACGTTATTTTTTTTAGGTCAGTAGTTGCTGTGGGTTTGTTCTGTTGCTGTTGGAGGTAGGGTTTAATCAGTTGCAAAGAAATTAAATAGGGACAGCAGTTGTGGGAGAGTACACATTTTGTGAGAGTTGCAGGAGAAAGTGAAAACTGTGAAGTAATGTCAGCAGGAGGATTTTGATTGAAAATTTTCATTTATCCCACATATGTGGGATAAGTTTTGGGTGCTGAGATTTATCCCACATACTGTATGTGGAGATTAATTGAATTTATGTAATAGATTTTGACTCTACACCATCTGCATAAATAGATATATCTGCATGCAACGGCAGTATAAATGTGTACAGTGTTTAGGTACAGTATGTATGAACAACTTTTCATCATTAGAGCACATGGTTATTTCATACAGCATTACTTTTGAGGAAAGTAATAAGTATTTAAATAGAAAGGAAAGTCATTGTTATTCAAATAGAATCAATTAGTTTTCCATTGCACTAGATTATGAAGGTCAACTGAATACAGCAGAAAAGTGCTATATTGTGCAAGGTGACATGTGTCAAAATTAAAGAATCTACTTATTTGAGTCACTTAATTTTCACATATACATATATAAGCTCACTGCTGACTGTTTAATCCTTCATTACAAATGTTAAATTCAGCAGAGTATCTTGACAACGTCCACTGCTCATTGTTCAAAGTCACAGAAAATCTCCTCTAAATGGTTTATTACAAGACACAAGCTCTCAAACACTGAGAACTCAAATCCCCAGAGTTTTTGCTTTTGCAGCAAAACAGTCTGTTATAACTAGATACTGAGGATTACAGCTTGCTCAACCAAGACTGCCAACAGACTGAACCATTCAGTCAGTGACATTACTTACTGTGAACAATGCATGTTCTTGAAGCCAGAGGTCAAGTGGAATACCTTTCAGTATTTTGTTGTGTGACATGATGCACCCTTGATTTGCATTAAGTAATATGTGGAACACAAATGCAGCCCATTTGCCATTGACAATTTATTTAAATGTTATTCATGGTAGCAGGCATGCAGTGTGTTTACTCCCCTGAGACAGCAGAGATGCCTGGGTTTCAAATTCCACTGAAAATGCAAGGTCAAAGTCTTCTTCTGCTTAAGGGTTGAACATTAAATGAATTTAGGCAGCCCCACCCTTTTTCCATTTCACACGTATGCACTGCATTCCTATCTCAGCAAGCCTGTCAGTTTTAGATTGATTTGACTTTGTTATTAATGAAGAAGAGAAGAGAAAAGATTGACTTGGTTCTAATAGAAAGTAGACCTTAACAGGCTAGTATTAAGGCAAAATTGAAAGGCAACTGGAAGGAATCCTGCTTTGCTAAAGCTCACCCCAGAATTTGTTACAAGTGTATTTTTATGGAGTACCTATTTCACACTGAGCAGGAAAATTCCTTTAAATGATCTTTTAGCCAGGCCCCTGAACAACTATTTACCTCATCAATGGAACACAATATCATAAAAAAACTTCAAACCCTAAACAGATGTTTAAGTATAATTAATTGATTTCCATTTAGCACTATAAGAATTTTGACAAAGCTTGCATGCTGCTTTGCAGTGTTAATGCAAACTGAGAGCCACATGCTGATTTATAAGCATGTAACCTAATTATACTCATCAATCAAATGATTTGATTACATTATAATATGCAAACATCTTTTGAATTATAGTAAATTATTATTCTGCAAATGATGAGTCTTTGTACTCCTTATATAAATGTGGTTCTCTTTAATTGTATGCTCTTATACAAAGTAGGCAGGGGTGGATCCAGGATTTTAAGAAGGGTCCTATGGCAGAAATAAAAGGGCAAAGCCAAATATAAGAGTGCAGCCAAAGTGGTGTGGCTATAGGATGAAATAATGCTTATGGATCCATTAATGTGTACTAAATGCAATGGCTGTGGTGGGCCACAGGGAAGTTAATTTTAGTTATTTTATACATATTTAAAAAACTAATGCTGCTCAGTGTAACATCAAATGATAGATTCTTCTGTGATATACATTATTTTTGTATTTAATGAACATGACGTTATAGTAGCATTCACATGGATGCTTTATTTATTGAGCAGTTATGAACACTATAATTTTGTTTGTTTATACAATACACCTTCATGCAACCATAGATTGTATGTGGCTAATATCACTCCAGATTCAGCATACATAAACAGAACAAAACATGGGTTCAGAAACACCATTCTACTGTTTCTTCATTTGCATAGTGTCACTGATTTTATCTTCTCAGGGATGGATCAGGGTTGCTCTGGCCAAATCCTTTGATTCAGTGTCCCATCCACTCCTTCTGGACAAATTGAGTTCTGCAGGTCTATTGGTATCTGCAGTTGAATGGCTTTGTTCCTACCTAATGGGCCACTAACAGTCAGTTCAGGTTGGAGACACCCCATCATCACCAATCTCCATCAAGCTGGGATCCCACAAGGTTCTATTCTAGGCCCTATCTACTTTTCCAGTTTATTAAATGATGTCTCATCCATGTGTGCCAACTGGCATATACACATGTATGAAGATTACATAGTTATCTTTGCCTCTGGTCCATCGACCGCTTCTGTGGAAAACCTGTTCCTGCAGATTTTCACAATGTCATGTGTTGGTTTCAATCCAACCATCTCAGGGTCAAGCAAAACAAAAAGAAGTCCATGACCTTTTGTACCTCTCAGAAATTGTCCAGGCTCTCGAGTATTCCAGTTTTCTGCATGCTTGACGCCTCTCCACTCAAAGCCGTGCAATCCTTCAAGTACCTTGGCGTGTGGCTAGACAATAAGCACAACTTCTCTTTCTACATAGATATAATCCATGCAAAACTGCAGCCCAAGTTGGGTGCCCTGTACTGAAACAGAGACTGACTCTCCCTGCTGGTCTGCCATGAGCTTGTCATCAAAATGATGCTACTGGTTTATGGCTATGCAGATGTGGTCTTTGGCTCAGCCCCTTCCTCTTCCCTTGCCAGACTGGACATTCTCTGCAATGTCTTTTAGGTTTGACAAACTCACCTCCTTGTACACACCGTTGTCCCCTTTACTACTCCCTTTCCATTTCCCCTAACACATTCTCATCAGCCACACTGTTCCTCCTTTATTTCCAAATACTGGTTTGGCTCTCTTCCCTCCTACATCTCATCGCTTCTCTCTCCAGTCATGTCTGCACTATGCTGTCTCCATTCCAGGGACCAGCAAATGTTATCCTCTCCTCACCCTCACTCCTCTGCCAGCAAACATTATCCACTCCTCATCCTCACTCCTCTGCCAGCAAACGTTATCCATTCCTCACCCTCACTCCTCTGCCAGCCAATCTGCCTTCTCTTTTTGTCTCCCAGCACTCTAGAACCAGCTCCCCTCATTCCTCCATCATGCCACCACTGAAGGCTCCTTCAAGCATCAGCTGAAACTCCTTCCATCCCCAGCTTGTTCCTGTTTCCCCTACTTTAGACTTCCAGGTTCTTAAGATGGCAGCAGCATGAGCCTTTGGTTTTCTCCTAGCCAAATTCCAACACTTGTACTGTCTGTTCGCTTTGTAATTAATATTGCTACTGCATTATTTCTATGTATTTATCATGGCCATTTAGCTTGACTCAGTTTGTCATAATTTCACTTTGTAATATTCCAGAAATATAAGGATGTGAGCAAAAGCCGTGGGGGTGGGTAGGGGTGCTGAACACACACAAGGGATTTATGTGATGGAACAAACCACAAAAAAAAAATAGCTCAGGGAAAAGTACATTTAGAATGGGTCAAAATGCCAGCAATAAAAATGCAGAACTAGTCTGAACTGTGAAAGGCACTTTACAAACGTGGGAGTGTGTTCATCCTCCTCCTCCCCCAACAAGTGTTTGCTCACATCATCAAATATTTTTGGGATGGCTGTAAGTTTTCAGATTTCTGTTCTGTGCAGTTTTTTTGCAGTTCACAATGAAAGGGAACAGAAAGGGACTGTAAGGGAAATCTGCAAAAACAGCACTGAATACAAATCACAAACATTCCAGAAATGTAATGATGTGAGAAGGGGGGGGTTGCACAAGGGGTTTTATGCAATGGAACAAACCACAAAATTACAGAAAAGCACAACATCTAGAATGAGTCAAAAGGCCAGCCAAAAAAAAAAAAGTTTGAACTGTGAAAGGCACATTACAAACATGGCTGTGTGTTCACCCGCTCCCCTAACAAGTGTTTGTGCGCATAGTCGAATATTTCTGGGATGGCTGCAAGTTTTTGGGTTTCTATTCTGTGCTGTATTTGTTTGAAATTCATATTAAAAGGGAACAGAAATGGACTGTAATGGAAATTTGCAAAAGCAGCACTGAATACAAATAGTACAGTTATGTAAGAACTTACGGCAACAGTAAATCTGCATGGGGATCGCTTGCAGCAGGCCACACCTATGGAACTATAGCTTCCAGGCACTAGGACCATATAGAAACTTTTCTAGCTAGCAGTCTACCAAGGGGCTGCCCACTCCAATGTCATATGCAAATGAATTTGGTGCCTTTTTGAGCCTGAATAATGCCATCAGCAGAGATATGCTGATAGTTTTTGTGCACCGTACCGAATGAAAAATCCTGAGTGCGGTGTGCTCTTTTTTGGGAGCTTTAATTGAGTACAGTTGTAGTAGTTTTTAGCTTATTCTGCAGGGAGCTTTAATACCTGGTAGGCCTATGCAGGGAGCTTAATACCTGGTGGGCTTAAACAAAAAAACAAAACAAAAACTGTTCTGGATGCCTTGCTTTCTGTTAGTCTTCCTCTCTAAACTAAAACGCTACTGTATGGTTTCTCTGTAAGCTAAAATGCTACTACAGACTTGCACAGGACATTTTAAAAAGTAAACCTTATTCTTGTGCCTTTTAATATTGATTCAAAGCAGCAGGAGCTACAGCATATAATTAGATTCAGCAGTGATTTACAGCAGAAATAAAAAAGACCACGCTGTAACTGAAACCTGAGCAGGAGACATTAATTTGGTTTAGCAGTGTTTAGAGCAGAAATAAAGAAAGCCACACTGTAACTGAAACCTGAGAAGGATTAACTTAGTGTAGAGAGCTCCTCCTCCTGCTTGCTTACCTGTTAATCATCTTCTCCTCTCTCTCTCTCTCTTCCCCAGTGTCCACGGAGGTCATGAGGGCCTCTCTTGTCCTGCCCTCCTCCAAGCCGGATCCCCACAGTCTTAAGGGCGCTCAGGTATGAAGGCTACACCACGCTGCTGCACAGCTTTGGTCAGCTTACTGAGACCCCACCGGTGCTACGCGCCAGCTGCCCCACCACTCCCGCCACCACCCTAGGTGGACTTAGCCTTATATAGGCTGAGAGAATTATGTGATAGTTTGTAACAGCCCATTTTTCCCTTAGCAGATTATCTGCTATCACCACTAGTGGCAACCCTACAATGACAACACCTTCAATATGATGCCACTGTACTTCACTATGCTGTGCATGCTCCCACCCCTAACATCCCTCCCACTTTCCTCCTATCCTGTCCTTCAGCCAAACACCAGCTTAATAGACAGTTGGGCAGCTCCCCCTTCCTTCCACACCACTACTACCACAGGTCCACTACTTCCACGTCTACTGATTAACTGGGTACCCAGCACATCCATCCTGCCGACCTCCTTCCACGCTGAGCTAACTGTACTACTATTGTCTTACTCATCCAGAACTCCTAAACCTTTCCAGCAACCTCGAGCCCATAGCAAGTCACCAGGGTTTATGCCTATAACTAAACAGCTACTCACACTGCTGCTTCTTCTTGCAGGTGATGTAGAGCTTAACCTTGGTCCAACCCCTCTAATCCAGCCACTCCTATAAAACTACCACGGGGTCTTAAATTATGCACCTAAACATATGCAGCATCCTGCACAAACTTACCATCCTACAACCTAATGTCCTTACACTGCACCCAGACATACTGATCATAACTGAAACATGGCTGAAGCCCCACAGTCTGGATGCTGAATTATCGATACCTGGCTGCTCCCTCATTCAGCAAGAACGGCATGGTAATAAAAGAGGTGGTGGCATTGCCATGTACATCGCTGCACACCTCCATTACACCCCTGTCCAGTTCTCCTTGCCCACCCTGTCCATTGACTCCTTGCTAATTAAGCTCTCTCCCCCAACTCAGTACCATTATATATAGCAGGGTCCTACTGCACCCCCGACACCCCCACGACACTCATAATGGACCATTTGAGTGCACTTAAAATGCTTGAATCAGCGGGTGAGTTGATTATCCTTGGTGACCTCAACTCTAACTGGCTTTCCAGCACTAGCTCTAAGTTACAGCGCCACGTAGTCTCCTTAAATCTGACCCAACAAATTGCCGAACCCACAAGATTGAATCATAAATCCCAGAACCACTCCCTACCAGACTGGGCCCTTACCTAGCACCCTCATTGTATTCTCGAGTCAGGACTCCTGGACTCGGTAAGTGACCATCACATGATCTATGTGGTAAGGAGAATATTCAGGCCCAAAGCTTCTTCACCGTGGATATAGCTCACCAGGTCCTATAAATCCCTTGACCTCTCAGCACTCCTTTATGACCTGTCCAACATGGACTGGTTCTTCAACCCTCGGGCATCCTGCATTGACTCTGCCCTTGACCTTTTCAAATCCAAATTCCTCGCTGTATGGAACTACCATGCACCGCTGAGAAGGACCCGTGTAAAGGGCAACCACCTGCCCTGGATCACCACCAATATTATTGAGCAACTCCATGCCAGGGACCAGGCATGGAAAGCCTATAAGGCAAATTGTACCCTGGAGGTACTCCAACTCTACCGCACACTCCGGAACTCCTGCACCAGACTTCTACACCAGGCCAAAGCTAACTACTTCAAGGCCTCTTTCCACGCTAATCTAAATCGCCCTGCGAATTTCTGGAAAACAATAAAATCGCTACTCACCCCCTAACTCAGCCCCCTACCCCTGCCCTCAATGTCGATGGCTCCATCATCACTGAACTAGGTGCTGTGGCCTCAGCCTTTAACACCTTTTCACAAATTTTGCAGCCTCTCTCCTTTTCTCACTCCCCAAATCCCACCTGTGCCCATCCACTCCTAAACCACCCACCTCCCTGTCATTCGCCTTTCCTTTGGTCACCCCAACTGAGGTGCTAAAAGCACTGCGGGCACTAAACCCCACTAAAGGCAAATGCCCCTCGGGTCTGGACTCCAGAATTATTTACTTGTCTGCCCCAGCCATCGCTGCCCCTCTGATCGAGCTCTACAACCTCTCATTCTTGTTAAATTCAGTCCCATCTGAGTGGAAATGTGCCACAGTCATTTCTCTCCCAAAAGGAGGCGATCCCTCCTCACCTAGTAACTACTGCCCTATTTCACTACTCCCCATCCTAGCCAAAATTCAGGAGTGCCTTGTGTTCACCCAACTCTCCCCCTTTCTCGACTCCTCCTTTTTCACACCGTACCAATCTGGTTTTAGGATGTCGCACTCCACCATCACCTTCCTGCAATAACTTAATGACACCGTCCTCACGGGTATGAACCACGGGCACATCACCTCAGCTATCTTTGTTAACCTTGCCAAGGCATTTGACACAGTCTCCAACACCCTTTTACTAACTAAACTCACACATGCAAGTCCCTCTGCAACCAGCACCAATTGGTTCCAATCCTACTTAGCTGGTAGGTCTCAATCTGTCCGAATTGGTCATCATACTTCTGCCCCCCTTCCTGTAAATACCAGTGTCCCACAAGGCTTGGTCCTCAGGCCAATCCTGTTCTCTATTTTCTTGAATGACCTGCCCTTGGTATGCATACACACATCCATACACATGTACGCTGATGACGTGGCACTGTATGTGTCAGGTCCCTTCCCCGCTGAAGTGGCTACTAGACTTCAGGATGACTTCACTGCTGTCCAGCATTGGTTTTGCTCAAACCAGCTCTCACTAAATCCCCAAAAAACATCTCCCTAACCCTCGGTAGTAGGTAGAGACTCTCCCATCTTCCTACCACCCCCACTTTCCACACCATAGATGGAATAACATTGGAGGACTGCGCCTCCTTCCGGTACCTTGTGGTCTGGCTTGACCAGCACCTTGACTTCTCAGGCCACATCAACTCAATCCACAAGAAATTGCACCCCAAGCTGGGTGCCTTGCATTGAAACAGTGGCTGCATCCCTTAGGAAACCCGCAAGGTTATCCTTCAGAAAATTATCCTCCCGACACTTGATTATGGAGAGGTAGTCTACAGCGCCACCCCCAAATCTACCCTAGCAAGACTCGACCCGCTCTTCCATTCCTTCTGCCGGTTTGCCCTAGACTGCTCCCACTCAATGCACTACTGCAATCTCTTCATGTCTCTAGACATGCCGTAGCTCCAGGCTCGGAGACAGCTCCATGGTGTGTGGCTAACTGCAAAATACTGGGCTCAATCCCTCCCCCCCACCTCAAGTCTACCCTCCTTGCTCAACCCCCCCTCAGCGTACTCTCTCAGGAACACTGACTCCCGGCTTCTAAATGTCCCTCACATGTCCACAGCCAAAGGTCAGGCCGCATTCAATTACCGTATGCCTAACCTATGGAACTCCTTACTGGCAGTCATTAGGCATACAGATAACACCCAGCAGTGTAACCTGCTCCCTAAGTCATTCTTCCCCCACCACCTGCTCCTGTGGGCAGTCCCTTCATGATACCAAATACCCCATTAGCCACACCTGAGGCCTCTGTGTCTGTCCCAGGCCCTCAGTGTCCTCCCTGGAATATGCATGCCTGCCCTCACTCCACTGCAATAGTACCCTTCTGTATAAATAAGGTGTGACCTTCAAGTTTATATAGGCACTTTTGGGATTATATAAGTTGCTAAACCACTGAACTTGCTAGCTAGTTAACCTAATCTACTGCACTTTGTGTACTAACTGGGTGCCTGGTCATTCTAAGTTATAGTTCTTGTGTTGCTACTTGTATCTCTATAACACCTGTGTTGTTGCTGTAATATACTGTAATTACTGTGTATCACTCAATGCTGTATACATCCTTTTCCCCCTCCCCCAGGACACATCTGGAATCAAGCGGTACTCTGCTCAGCCTTCCTGGTGAAACTCTTAAATAAATAAATATAAATAAATAAATATGCCCTCTTCGATCTATCCTATAAGAGTGGGTGGCCGCGTGCCCTCCGCAGTTCTCCTGCCAGAGACCATAAGCCACTTAGTCCCAGCAGGGGGAACCAAGGAGGAATCAAAGGTTCCTGACAAAAAGAAAATAATGGGGAAAGAGGCAGAGGCACAGAAAAATCTCCCAGGTCCGGGGGAAGGAGGGAGTGATGGCATGGCCTGCTGCAAGAGATCCCCATGCAGATCTACTGTTATGGTAAGTTTTTATGTAGCTGTACTATCTGACTTCAGAGATATCTCTTGCAGCAGACCACACCTATAGAATGTGTCCCAAGCAGCTCCATCAGAAGACAGCACACTCTGGATGGAGGAAACCTTGAGCCTAAGAAAGTAGGCCCTGGAGGACAGCTAGGCCAATGTTTGCCCTATGTCTAGTGGCAATGTCCAGATTGTAGTGCTTGGTAAATGTGTGGACAGTACTCCAAGTAGCAGCAGCACAGATCTCTGCAGTTGACACATTCTTGAAACAGGCAACAGAAGTGGCCATGCCTCTGTTGGAATGGCCACGGGCATTGCCAGAAAGCTCCTTATCATACTTCCTGTAGCAGCAAGTTATACAGCTGGCCAATCACTCGGATAAACACTGTTTTGAAATAGGAATGCCCTCTTTCCCAGGGGTGAAAGGAACAAACAACTGAGAGGACTTTCTGCAGTCATTTGTATGGTGTGTGTAGTAATGTAGAATTCTATGCACATCAAAAGTGTGGAGAAATGCTTCCTGTGGATTGGCATGCTCTGGAAAATAAACAGGAAGATGGATAGACTGATTTAGAGTAAACTCTGACACCACCTTAGGAAGAAACTTAGGGTTAGTACACAAAGACAAGACACTCTGTCTTTGTAGAAAACCAAGTAAGGCTGCTTGCACATGAACACCTGCAGATCTGAAATTCATCGAGCAGAAGTAATAGCAACTAAAAAACAATTTCCACAACAAAAAGTGTAGCTCGCATGTCACGGCCAGCTCAAAGGGAGTCAAAGTATGCTTTTCCAACATAAAATTCAAGTCCCAAGGTGGGACAGGATTGTAGATATGTGGCTTCAGGTGAAGAATGCTTCTCAGAAATGTATGTGACACCTCCAGTTGTTCCACCGTACGGCCATCAACAGGCACATGAAAGGCAGAGATGGCAGACATGTGCACCTTAAGAGAGGAGTACTTCAGGTTGGAGTATGAAAGGGACAGCAAGTACTCCAGAATTTGATTCACTGAATAAGTAAAGGGAACCAGCTGAAGTGAAGCAGCCCACAGTGCAAAGCGTTTCCACTTCATGGAATGAGTGGCCCTAGTGGATGGCTTCCTAGCCACCACTAGGGCATCAGCCACATTGGGTGACATCCCGAACCGAGCTATGGTTATGTCCTCATGAGCCAGGTGTGAAGACACAGGGATTTGAGGGCCAGATGGACCAGGGTGCACTAGTTCTGGGAAAGTAAGCCAGTGCAAGGGGTATTGGAGGTCCCACTGTCAGTTATTGCAGTAAAGGGCACCAGATCTGATGAGGCCAGAAGGGAGTGACAAGGATCATCATGGATCCTTCCATCTGGAGCTTGATCAGAACCTTCTGAAGCAGAGGAAAGGGAGAAAATGTATACAGAAACCTCCCTTTCCAGGAGAGGGACAACGCATCTCACCAGCAAACTCCAGACCCTGGATCAAGTGAGCAAAAAAGTAGCAGTTTTGCACTGAGTGGGGATACAGAAAGGTTCAACTCTGGATGACCCCACCTGTTGAACAGGTCTTCTACTACTGAGGTCAGCAGCTCCCATTTGTGCACCTTTGACTGCAACTGACTTAGGTTGTCCTCCAGGACATGTTGGACACCTGGAACATGGACAGCCAACAGTTCAAGACTGTGATCCAGAATACAATACCAGACTCTCATTGCTTCATGGCTGAGAGGGTACAAGTGAGTGCTCCCTGCTTGTTGATGTAGTAGAATACACTGATGTTGTCTATCAGCACTAGTAGAAGACCCAGGGATAGATGAGTCTGGAAGACCTGCAAGGGATAAAGAATGGCCTGCATCTCCAGGACATTGATGTGGAGAGAGGATTCCAGATGGGATAAGGTTCCTTGTGTTTGGTGGGGCCAAACATGAGCTCCCCACACCAACCCCAAAGCATCAGTTGTGAGGATTTGCTGAGGAGATGAAATGAGGAAAGGAATCCCTCTTAATAGGTTGCTGGACTTCATCCATCAAAGGAGAACATTTTTCACTGGAGAGGAGACCAGGACCAGCTGTTCCAGGTCATCAGTACACTGGTCCAACTGGACCCTCAGTGTCCATTGGAAAATTCTCATGTGCAATATGGCTAGAGGCACTGTGATTATAGCTGCAACTATCAGACCCAAGAGCCAGAGGAAGGTTCTGGCTGAGACATAGCAGCTGTCGTACAGCAGGTAAGCTTGAACTATAAGACAATCTGCCCGGTTCTGGGGTAGAAAGGCCATGCCCTGAGAAGTATCCAGGACTGCTCCAATGTACTGTAGGTGCTGACATGGGGTAAGAACTGACTTGGGCAGGTTGACTGTGATGTCCAGATCCCAGATCCTGGAATAGGCAGGTGGCATGTTCCAGAGTCTGTAACAGGTGCTCCCTTGACTGGGCTTTGAGAAGCCAGTCATCCAGGTAGGGAAATACATAGAGGTCTTCCTGCCTGAGGGCAGCTGCTATCACTACCAAGCATTTGGTAAACACCCGAGGGGCCAAAGGCAAGCCAAAGAGCAAGATCTGGAACTGAAAGTGTGCCTCCTGGCAATGAAACCATAGGTACAGTACAATCTGTAGGATGCATGTACCTGGATATGCAGGTAGGCAACCTTCATGTTGAGGGAGTAAATCCAGACTCCCTGGTGCAGAAGGAGCAGCTAACCCTGGAGTGTCACCATCCAGAATGTTTTGTACAGAATGAACAGATTTAGTTTCCAGAGGTCTAGAATGGGTCTGAGATCTCCTGTGCATTTGGGCACCAGGAAGAAGTGAGAAGTGAACTTTTTGCCCTGTTGAGCCTCTGGAAAAGATGTGATGGCCCTTTTTCACAACAAGGAGTGAATTTCCTCACAGAGCACTGAAATGTGGTCTAGAGAGTAAGAGGACAGAACTGGGGGTTTCTCTAGAGGCCACTCCAGAAGTTTCAGAGTGTGGCTGCTTTCTATGATCTGCAGTACCCAGGTATCTCTGTTGAGTTCCCTCTACTTGTCCAAGTACCGGGAGAAGCAACCCCCCTACAACTACCTCCTGCCTTGAGGGGGAGAGTTGGACAAGAAGTTAGGCTGAACCAGAAGGGATGGCTGAAGCCACACCTCCTCCTCTGTTTGTTTTTCCAGTGGTGGAGGAGGGGCTGGGCAAGGCAGGGGCAGCCCAGTGCTTACCTTGAGGCTTGCTAGAGGGCTTGGGTCTATGAGTAGACTGATAAAAGGGCACTCAATGACCTTGTTTGAACTGGTTGGTGTGGTACAAGGAGTGGACTGATTGTGGGGTGCAGCCAGAGTCTTGCAGTTGAGATAGTATGCCCTGCACATGTGCGTCAAACAACTTGTAGCCTCTAAAGGGGTCATTCAGGATGGACAATTGAACATCCTTGGCAAAGCTAGATGCCCTTAACCAATAGTGTCTTCAAAGCCAAATGCCCATGGTGTAAGGCCTGGCTGAGGTGTCTACAGCATCATAGACAGCTCTAAGGAGGAGGGTGTCAGCGTTGGAACCTGCTTTAAGAGACTGCAGCATCTTCAGTTTTAGGGGGTCCTCTGGGAGGGCCTGGGAAGATTTATGGGCCTGGTCCCAGTGCTGGCTTCGGTATTGGATCATATGGGCAATGTAATTTAACACCCTGATGGTCGGTGTGACAGAGACAAAGGTTCTCTTACCAATGTGATCCATCCTCCAGGACTCCTTATCTGGGGGCAAGGAACTGAGATGTTTGGGCCTCTTGGTGTAATCATGGACAGCATTGATGATCACCGAATCTGCTTGAGGCTGATCAGTGAAAAAAGGCCTTCCTGCTGGAGCCTGGTATCATTTGTCCACCTTTATGGGCATGGTGGGTATCAAACTGGGCTGATGTCAGGCAGCCATGGTGGCATCCTCAAAGAGCTCAATTAAGGGAGGGATGACCAGAGGAGGGGCATACAACAGCCATAGATAAGTGGCCAGTCGACACTGAGTGGGATCTTGCTCCTCAGTGTCAAGGCCCATGGCCAATTATAACTGTCTCATAACCGAGACAAAAGAAGGGTCATCCGGGGGCACCACGGGATATACCTTGGGGTCTCCTCACCATTGGAACAGACCATGGAGGAGGAGTTGTAAGGAGTGGCTCTGCTGTTGTTGCCTTTTCATCATTCTCATCAGGAGGAATGAGGTCAGGATGGTACCAGTCCTCATCCCTGAGTTCTGAGGGGGTAGCAAGGGCCCAGGGTTCTGGAGCATGGGCCATGGCCCTGCTGGAGGAGCAGGGGGTTGCTGTGGAGATGGGCCTTTGAAAGGAGCAAGCTTTACCTGCATAAAGTCCCACAAGGTGGTAAGCATAGAGTGGAAGTCCACTGCTTTTGGTGTCAGGCCCATCGGCATTGGCTGATGGAACACCAGGGTTGGCACTGGGGTCATCACCAGGGACAGCGTCCACACAGGGTGGGGTCTGTGGGGAAGCTCTTTGGCATGGATTGGAGTTGGGGAGGATGACAGGAACTGGGGCTCAGGCTGGGGTTACTCAGGAGAGGATAGAGGCTCTGGGCCTGAGATGATGGCTGAAGAAATGGCAGAGGTCAGCGGTGGGAGGTTAGACTGTGTCCTGGCGACCACCAATGCCAAGTCTATCCATGACAAGTCAGCTGAGCCACCTGTCTGACTCCCTGCTGAAAACAAGGGCATGAATAGCAGGTGCTGAGAAGTTGGTGGGGCGCCAGAGCCCCTGGAACTGCCACCAATAGTTTGGTGCAGGGAGTTGCCAACGGTAGCCCTGCAGGGGAAAGGGCATGTAAGGCAGAGAGGGCTGCCTCTGATGAGGAGGACAGCCCCACTGCAGTCATCACACATGGCTGTGACTGGGATCAAGATAAAGAGGACCAGATTTTCTCCTTGGGACAGTCCTTATCTTGATGCGTATGCTTCCCCGTAGATCTGTCCTGGGCTTTGGAAGGCTGCAAGCCCAAGGACGTTGCAGGGGAAGTGGAGGAACTTTGATCCTGAAGGTCCTTCTTCATTTACATGACCTTCTGCTTCAGCAGAAAAGTTTAGAAGATCTGCACTCAGTGCTTCCTGGTGGCCTGGTTGAAGCTGCAGCAGATCATGCAAGCCTGGGTGTCGTGCTCTGGGCCTAGGCAGCAGGCACAGGACTTGTGGTCATCCTTCTCAGGCATTTTCTGCCTGCAGGCACAGTTTTTTGAAAGGTTCCCAGAGGCAGCACTTGGCATAAACAGTGGAAAAATCTCTTTACTGCTAAAGTTATACACACTAGGGAGAGAAAAACACTAAAAAAAAGAAGTTTGACAAAGCATTTAGGCAAAATGGTGATTGACTGAAGCTGGCAGATCTTCATGAATGATTGTCTGAGCCTGGGAGATCTCCATGAAGTCTGATGTGTGATGGTCAATAATGGGAAAAAAGTGAGGAGAGTGCGGGGTCCACCCACTCTTATAGGGCAAGCAGAGGTCAGTGTATGACATCGGAGTGGGTGGCCCCCTGGTAGACTGCTAGCTAGAAAAGTTTCTGTGTGATCCTAGTGCCTGGTGATTGTAGTTCCATAGGTGTGGCCTGCTGCAAAAGATACCCCCGAAGTCAGATCACAAACATTCCAGAAAAATAATGATATGGGCAAAGGCCAGGGGGTGGGGGTGGGGGTTTGAACACACACAAGGGGCTCATGCAATGAAACAAGCCACAGAAAAATTAACTCACCAAAAAGCACAAAATTTAGAATGAGTGAATGTGCCAGAACACAATTTTAACAGAGAAAGACACATTGCAAACATGGCTGTGTGCCCATCACCCACACCCTGCCTTTGCTCACATCATAATATTACGAGTCCCCAAAGAACACAGTGGGCTAATAATAATGGTAAACACTCTTTAATAAGAAACAATTTTTTTTGAAAAACAGTACCTTTTTCCCAGCTGCTATGCCAATCACATCAGACAGGAACGCTGGATACAGAATGTAGCTGATATTTAGTTGGTGAATCTTCTTCTTCCGGCTACTCTCTCAGTCTTCCTACTTGGCTCTCTTTTCCTCCTTTTCCTGGTCAAATTGGCTACTGAAAGGGCAACCAGAATTTTTATAGCCTAGCTAGACCCCTTCCCCCCTTCTAGACTTTAAAATTTGAAACCTTCTTTCTATTGGTCCTCTCCACACACAGGTCATAATCAATGTATCCCAGGTAGGCTATCTTCCACCACTTCCCTTTTTAGTCTGCTAATAGAACCTTCCCCATAGTATGGTGGCTCCCCCCCTTATCTTACCAGTATGTTGTTCATTACCCCTCCTCCACCTCCTTCCACAATATACTATTCTGTCCCTTTCCAGAAGATGCTGGGTAGCTGCCCTCCCCTCCCCCGTCTAGAAGATGATGGGTGGTAGCCCGCCTCCCAATGCTCCCACAGCATGCTTGTTCACCTCCTCTCCCCTTTAATGGAAACATAGAATAGGATGGCAGGAGGATCCCATGGCCCATCAAGTCTGCCTATAGCCGGTACTACCTTACCAAGTCTCCTGCCTAGTGTCGCATTGGCTTATTCATGCCCTCCCTTCTGCTTCTTCCCCCCAGTGGTTCCTCCAAGTGGGATTGTGAGTCAGCTGGCTGCCCCTCCCATGCTTGAAACCATTAACCCAGATCATTAGCATTGCGAGTGGTAGCGCTACTGCTGTGCTGGCAGGCCAACCCTGGTCAATTTGTTCCTATACACTTTGTAACCAGTGAGAACAAACAGTTTTACCTCTTGACTGGAGTTCTTTGCATGCTTGTTTTGTGACAGAGACTAGCTGTACCTTTGTGCTTCCAATTTCACACCTGGCAGACCCCTTTTTTCTAGTTTATTTCCTCATACTTTCATATTAGACCAATGAAACATCCAGTTCAGCTGCACAGGCATACAGAGGCATGTGATTTTGAGCAAGCACAATATTATAGTGATAGGTAGAGCTGGGTTAAGTACAGCTTGGCTGCTGTATTACCTGGGCAGAAACTTGAGTTATCTTTGTAGGGTTAGTGTAGTGTTCTGGGAACCTTTGCATAGTCCCTAGAAGGATTTCAGACACCTGAAAACAGCCCTGCTAAAGCTGGGAATATGAATGTAACCACCACCACCCCCCACTACTTTGCACAGTAATACCCCTTGGTACCCTTGACTGGGCACCCAAACTACTTCGGACAATCGGTATCATCCCTAGCTTTGGGAATGTATACCAGGATCATTATTTCTAGAGATCAGAAAGGGGTGGGGGTGCACAAAAGCAAATACAAATGTGACCAAATAACCCCGGTCCTGAGGAGAGAACTTTTTTGCAAGGGCTATGCTAGGTCTGTACTTCTGGAGGGGTACCCAGTAATTCCACACAGGAAGCAGTAACATGAATGTCCAAACCAGGTTGGGGTTCTAGAGTGTGACTTTATTGCAAAGATGGTCTCTAAAGCACGGGTATACCCCAAGGTTTACACATCGTGGCACAAGGCATTGGCAGAACAACAGAAAACTATCTGACAGAAACCTCTATGTATCCTATATGTCACAGGACCTTGAATTCTCTTCAGCAGCAGCAATGGCCTCAGTTCAAACACACATTTTCTCCTAGTGGCACTGGCCACAACTTAGCATATTTCCCATATGGCACAGGACTTAACATTTTGGCAATGTAGCAACTGGCGAGGAGAGGAGGGAGAGAGGTGATATGATAGAGACATACAAGTATCTTACAGAGAGTAACAGGGTGCAGGAAAGCACTATTTTTAAGCGAAAAAGATGTTCCAGGACTAGAGGGCATGGGATGAAGTTGGAAGGAGGACGATTCAGAGGAAACATGAGAAAGAATTTCTTCACAGAACGGGTGGTGGACAAGTGGAACACCCTGCCAGAGGAAGTGGTGGGGCTGAAACAATCAATGGATTTAAGAATGCATGGGATAGACATAAAGGAATTCTGGAGGTCAGGGGTAAGGGGCAACAGACTTCTAGGAAAACAAACTGAACTTACAAGCTCAAATGGGCAGACTGGGTGGGCCATAGGCCCTTATCTGCCGACACTGTCTATGTATCTATGTATCTATGTATCTATGGCCATGATGGAGTACACTGATGCTCAAAATAAGCACAACCCACACCAGGAGGTAAACTTTGTCTTCAGGCATTGGCCACCATGTCCTGAACAAACAGGCACCCTTATGGAACCTGTAGTGCTGAACTGGTCACTCCAGATGGGGGCTGCCCACCTTTCACTTCCATGTCCATACCCAGCCATTCTTTCAGAGTTACACCTCAAAACATCTGGTAAAACATTTAGGAATATGCATCTTGGAATGACTTTCACATCCAGCATCTGAAAACACTACTCCTGAGTGTAGAAACTAAAGTCCTGAACAATGTGCATTAGTCTCTCTCTGGACCCCACAATTGTCAGCCAACTTTAAACTTGAGAACAGTCTCAACTTAGAACAGAACTGGTGTATAGTTCCCTTTGTCAGAGAAAACACCCAAAACAGGTACTTTCCCCAGGACGCACACTCAAACTCGAAGATTTTAAAACTCCCCACTCACAGCCAGCTGCCATGCTTATGCTGCCGCGAGAGTTCTAAATGACATCATCTCTCTCATCTCAGCTGAGACCAAGTAAACAGAGAGTAAGTAGGTGAAAACCCCATTTAACCAGTTATTCATCAGCTGCCTTCCCTACCTAGCTCTGACATTGATGGGATTCTAGTAACCCCAGGGGACTGGGTGGTTATATGAAAATTACTGAACCTTAGATTTTCTGGCCATTTTCCTGGAGTGGGGAGCAAAATTTTAAAGAAAAACATTTCTTGGTATAAATGTGATAATGACCAAATAACATTGGATACACAAGCAAATGATTTGATATCTTTTATTGGACCAACATAGATGTAACATAAAGAACAACATGCTTTAACTTTCAGACCAACAAGTCCTTCATCAGCACTTTGTCCTTTTTGTTAAATGTATGATGGTCCAATAAAAGGTATCAAATCATTTGCTTCTGGATCTCTTCTTACAAGGACCAATATGGCAAATACTAAATCTGGTTTTCAAAATAAGCGTCAAAATATCTGCACTTGGGCTGCCACAGTGTATTAATCTAATAAACCCACGAGCACAACACAAAGTAAAAATAGAATGTTTCTGATAATAAGAGAAAAGTCAACTCCTGAACAGTTATCTGTTTTTGGGCAAGTATTGCACTACAGCCTGAGGGCAGCTAATTTTGTGCCGATGACCATAGATCTCTTACAAACATAGCAGTGCACGAGCCTTCCAGAGCTCCCTCTGGAACAAGTCTGAGCCCTAACCCCTGAAGCTGACCATCAGCCTCCCCCAAACTCCTCCCTAGCTACATATAACATACATTTAAAACATATAAACCTTTAGGAGCTCTGTATTTTTTTTATTAAGATTTTTAACCTTCTTGTGAGATACCAATCTTCAGCTCCTGCTGTTGATCCTCCCAAACCCTGCTGTAGGCTACTGGTATGGCCATGTAATGTGTGTATCTGAGGCTGGGGACAATCTAGGTCTGTGGGATGTAGGGTAGGGAGTGAGGGAGTGGGAAGAGAATTAACAGGCAGGGAGCAAAGGAAATGGTGCAAGACAGGTAGTAAGGATCATATGGGGGGGTCAGCAAACGAGCACAAAACCAAGCCATGCCATGTGAGTATCAGAGACTGAGGCTCATGTAGGCTGACAGGGTGCATGGCAGGCTGTGAGTCAGGAATGTGGCGCAGGGGGACTGTGGTGCAGGCAAGGAGTGTGATGTGCAGGAACAGTATGAGGGATGAGGGGGTGCAGGGCTGAGTCACCCCACCCAAATTATAGGTGCTACTAAAGCAGAAGATTAGCAGTTCCGTTGGTCCCTTCCCTATATATGGTAAGGTGTCCCTGGACACTGTGACAAGAAACTCTTGACTGGGTCCTGCCCCCTTCTGAACAGGAAGCCCAGTTCAGAGTGAGTGATTGTTGTTGGTTGTGATGGTGGGGAGGGCAAGTCGACAATATCAGCTCAGTCACTGTCAGTAGGGGGGATATAAAGAATCAATGTTATTGTTATCCTCCCTCCTCCATTCCCCCATTCAGTACCAGTAAGTAACTGTTTGGGCTGGCTTTGACAGCAGTGGATTTGTCCTGGGGGTACCACTGTGCAGGGTTTTAAATAGTCGGTATTGCATTATACTTTGTGATGTGAACCAGCTGCTCATGTGATGCATTTTTAGTTATTTACTGCAAAAGACATGCAATCCATTGAAGTCTTACTTGTGTGACGCCCCCAGGCTCAGCACCCTCCCCACCCATGTCACCTTTACGACACAATCACCAACAAGTAGTTATGACCATTGCAGGGTGCCATCGATATTATGCTAACACTCTCAGTACTTTGGGTCTGAATGCTCGCAGTCGCTCCCAGTAATGCTTTGTGATATCGCATGTGGGAGTAATTTCTGGCATTCGGGCCCACAGTGGTGAGACTGTTAGCATAATATCAGCAACACCCAGCAGTGAACATAACTACTTGTTGGTGAATGTGTTGAAGTGGACATGTGTGGGGAAGATAGTGGTGCTAAGATGGGGGGGCATTCCTCTCTATGTAAAAGTGAAACGCGCCACTCACCAATGATGTCTGCATGCATGTCTGAACATCAGGGATTTAAATGCTTCTGAGACTGAGTTTGGAAAAAAAAGGAATGGGCTTTTTTGATATAGTATAACTGAGTCCAGTGATCCTTTTACTTGACCCGTGCAGGTGAGTGGAGCCTTTTCTCTTTTGCATTGAACTCATTTTATTCAGGCTAACTTGGTTACTGTCCCCCATTGTCCCTTATTTTGAGTGTCCACGCTCCTCATTTCAGTGCCTAAAGGTTGAGAGGTATGGTGGGGGGAGGATTGTGGAAGGTGACTCAGACCTTTAGTTTTTGGCAAAGAGGACATGGCTGGGGAGGCTGAGATGTATGAGGTTTTGGGAAGGTACACTATTCTGGCAAAGGGGACATGTGTGGGGAAGGTGTGGCACTGAGATGTGTGTGTGTGTGTGTGTGTGTGTGTGCGTGTGTCTGGTGTTGCAGAGCACTGAAACAGATGAAGCAAAGACAGAACTGATTTTAACGAAATATTTTATTTAGATTACATATATATATATATATATATATATATACACATTTAAGCATTTTTAATTTTGCTAATCAGATCGAGGCATGTGTTGGTCATTCTCACAATTGATTAGCACTTTTACATACAAAACTGCTAATCAATTTTTTGAGCTTATTTTAAACCTTGCTGTGCAGTTAAAAATGATACCTCCATTAGTACTAGAAACAGGAGAGGTACTCACAATGGGGAATGGTATTTAGGGTATCTGTTCAAGTGGTATCAAATGGGAAAACAGGGTGCCCAATGTGTACACTGAATTATGAGCAAGTCCTCAAATTTATCTTGGCACTACCTCAAAATTTAGGGCATGCATGCTTATGAAAAGAGAAGTATTTAATGAATTGCAGGGCTGGAAAATTCTGCACAGGGGGTTACTGGCCACCCCATGGTAATCTCACTTACTATACCCCCACTCCATCAGTATGACAGTCATGGACACCAATCCCCCCCCCATCCACAGCCAATCACTGGCTATTTTCTGCCATCACTGACTATGGAGCCCATATTCAGAGCTGGCCAGATGCATGCGCAGAACAGTGCGTCGCACAAAAAAGATGCACTTTCCAACTCTGTTGTGATATTCAAACAGAACGCGCAATGGGAACAGAACCAACACTGGATGTGTGGTGCATAGCAAGCAGCCACCATACATGGCGTGGCACATCCAGGGTGTGGGGCTGAAGAACACCCATAGGGGAATGAGTGGTGCTTACATGTCTGCACCGCAACCCTAATGGGTGATATTCAGCTGAAACATACAAATGAGCCCATTTGGCATGCATGGTGCAAAGAGGCCATCTGCATGCCATTATGGGCTCATTTGCATGGCTGCACCTAACAGAATGCACCAAGCCAGCCCCCACCCCAGCCCCGATCCCCACTGAAATAAAAAAAGGAGCTCTGATTCCTCTTTTTATATAGTATAGTGTCCCCCCTCCACTGAGCTCTGCTATAATGAAATATATCCCCAAGACCCTTTGTCCATTGTGTAGGGACCCCCCTTCCCTGTCCTGAACTCCATCATAATACAAAATATCCCTGAGACCCATTTTCCATACTGTAGGGACCCCCTCCCCTGCTCTGAGCTCTGTCATAGTGAAATATATCCCTAAGTCCCTTTGCCCATAGTGTAGGGACCCCCCTCACCCCTCACCCTGTCATAATGCAAAATATCCTCGAGACCCTTTTTCCATAGTGCTGGGACCTCCCTTCCCTGCCCTGCATGCTGTCATAATGCAAAATATCCCTGAGACCCTTTTTATAGTGTTGGGGCTCCCTTCCCTCTCCCTGAGCTCTGTCATAATGAAATATATCCTAGGTCCCTTTGTCTATGAGGATCCCCTCCCTGCCACGAGTTTTTCATAATGAAGAACATCTTGAGACCCTGTTTCCTAGAGTAGGACCTCCCCCCCAGTAGGCAGTAATCCGCTACCCTGCACCCCTCCCATCCCATACCATGCTGGTGACTGGCACAGCCCTCCTTACCCTGTCATGGTCAATCACTGACCGATCATTACGAACTCAAGTACAGTAAATAGAATGTGCTAATTGACAGCCAATGAGCACATACTATTTACTGTGGTGAGCGGGTAATGATCACTAGGTGGCTGGCCATAGCAGGGTGAGGAGGGCTGTGCCAGTCACCGATATGGGATGGGATGGAGGGTGCGGGGTGATAGGTTATTGCCTACTGGGGTGGGGGGGTTCCTTCAGTATGGAAATAGGGTCTCGGTGATATTCTTCATTATGACAGAGCCTGGGGCAGGGGAGGGGGGCCCTACACAATGGAAATAGGGTATTGGGGATATTTTGCATTATGACAGAGCTCGAGCAAGGAGAGGGGGCTCTCTACAGTATGGATAAAGGGACTCAGGGATATATTTCATTATGACAGAGCTCAGGGGAGGGGGATACTACACTATGGAATGAGAGGGAACGGTGCACCTTTTTTTATTTCAGTGGAGATTGGGGCTGGGGTGGGAGGACACTACATTATGAAAACAGGGATCGGATCTCCTTTTTTTATTTCATTGGGGATTGGAGCTGGGGAAGGGAGACACTACACTGTAGAAACAGAGGGATCAGAGCTCCTTTGTTTATTTCAACAGAGATCAGGGCTGGGGAGCTCCTTACCCTATGGAAGCATGGATCGAGGGTTGTATATTTTGTACTGTGTTTGGTGCTTGGGGGGGCTGTGTACCCAGCCCTTCACTATGCACAGGACACCAACCTTCCCAATGCATGGTTAAAATAGAGACTGGAAAACATAACTATGCTCCAGCGCAGCCTGCCATAGTTACACTTGAGGGGGTTGAATATTGGGAAACAGGGAATATGCATAAGGGATCCCTCATTTGTATTCTTGCATCAGAATATTCTGCGTGGCAGTGCAATTGGCTTTGTGAGGCTTATCAGGAGCTTGTGAATATTGCTGTACCCCCAACGGCCCTCACAAGTCTGGAGATGAGCAGGTGCATCTAGGGGTGCACCATGCATCTCTTAAGAAGATGTGGACAGATGTTTCTATGCCCAACAGGTGGTGGGGTTTATCCTAGCCTCCCACTAGCCACTCCCACACCCAGCTCTGTATTTCCCACTCAAACATCCCTGCAGACTAATGAGAGGAGATCCTCTGAATGACATCCATCGGCCCGTAGCTGCCCTTACTGGCAGAGGCAGGATTCTCCATCTCTTCCACATGGGTCACACCCCTTAATGACATCCATGCATCCCCACCCTTTTCCCACCTGATATATATTATCATCCTAAAAGCAGTGTTTTGGTGTGTTAAGTCACAGACTGGCAATCTTACAGCCACTAGGTTTAAACAAGCATTTGTCAATGCTGAATGTTTGCTTGCTGGCATTGGCATTGGTAGTGTAGGAGTTAGAGAGATGCATAATAGGAATGGCAGTGAAGTATTGAACTGAAGCCAACCCCACCACCACCCCTCTGCAGTGACTGACAGGCACTGGGGTGTGCCTATGGGTCGTCAGCCATAATGCCAATACCATTTCACCACACCCTACCCTTCAAACACTGACAAGTGTCACGGTGTGCCTTGGGGTCTTTGGACCTTATGCTCACCCCATTCCATAAGAAAATACGGTGAGATGGATGCAGTATAGGAGAATGGGGTGAACTTTGGGGCCGAAGAGTCTGAGGCACATCTCTATGCCTGTGACTGGCTGCAGGGTGTGGGTGGGGATGGAATAGCATGAGCATTACAGGCGACAATCCCAAGTTACACCCCTGATGCCTGTTAGTCTCTACAGGGTGGAGAGTTATGGTTGGAAACCCTAACGCCCAGGGCGTTCATTGGTATTTTCACTCCAAATTTTCATTATGGGTTTTTTGTGACCCCACCTCATGAATAGTGGCAATATCAGTTTGTTAGCTGAAAGCTGATTTTGCACAGTGACTATGCCATTTGGTACCACAGGTGCAAAAAACACATTTTTGAACAGGATATGAAAAATGACAGCTGTACTGTTCATGGGGAAGTGTAAAAAATGGCAATGTTAAAAATCTGGAGTGAAAATATAAAAAACTGGTGAAGTCACAAGTGTGCGTAGAAACTGCGTAATGCACACCTGTAATGTCATTAATTCGTGGATTTTTTACAGCTGATTGTCAGCACAGGCATTTTGGGACCTCCGCTCATGAACAGTGTCACTGTGATTTTCTTAATCTGTCCCAAACACTGATTTCCCACAGCGACCATGCATTTCTGTGCCAGAAGTGTGAAAACACATTTCAGCCAGGGTGTGAAAAATGACAGCTGTACTGTTCATAAAGAGGTGTGGAAAAATGCCAGTGTTGAAAATCTGGACTGAAAATATTACAAATTTGTGAACTTATGAGGGTGCGTGTGGAAACTGTGCAATGCACCCTCATAACACAGCCATTTTATATACTTTTATTACCAAATTTTCAACATAGCCAGTTTAAGACCTCTGCTCATGAGCAGTGGCACTGCAATTTTCTTAATTGGTCCCGAACATTGATTTCGCACACCGACCGCGCCATTGTGCTCTACATGCATGAAAACACATTTTGGGCAAGATGCGAAAACTGACAGCTGTACTGCTCATAAGGAGGTATGGTAAAATGGCAATGTTGAAAATCTGGAGTGAAAATAGTTGAAATTCTCGAACTTATGAGCGTGCATAGGAACTGTGCAATGCAGGCTCGTGAAACAGTCATTTTGGGGAATTTTGTCAGCAAATTTTCAACATAGGGTTTTGGGGGCCTACCTCATGAACTGTGACACTGTCATTACATTACTCAGTCCCAAAAGGTGGTTCTGTGCAGTGACCGCGAAATCACCTTTCAGGACTGAATAACAAAATGACAGTGGCTGAGTTCATGAGGTGGGGTCCCAAGAATCCCATGTTGAAAATTTGGTGAACAAAATTCCCAAAAATGGCTGACATATGCACCAAAGTTGAAAACAAAAAACATTTATGTAATTAAACAGCTTACCGGCATTTCTTCAGTTCGCCATCGGCTTTGAAGAGTGCAGATGTGTTCCTAGTCCACGAAGAGTATTGCTCATGCCTCTGGAGGTAAGTATGGGGGGGGTGTTGGGTACGCAGAGGGTGGGTGCGGGTTGAGGGAAGGGGCAAGAGAGTCAACGAGGGACAGTTTTCTTTTGTTCTAGGTGTTTTTTTTTATATATAAAGATGACATGGGACTTTTGCCACACTGGGGTGGGCTCCCAGCATGGCACCTGGAAATTTGTTGGGGGGACAGTGGAGCTGGTGGGGGATTGGGCACCCCTGTGGGCTACAGACTTTTGCCATGTTGGGGTGGGCCCCAGTGTGGCACCTGGAAGTTTGTTTTTGGGGGCAGGAGTCGGATTGGGATTGGGCACCTGCCGGTCATACAGTGTGCGGGGGTGGAGGGGAGTGCATGAGCACATTGGGGTGGGCTCCCAGCATGCTACCTAGGTGTTCATGGAGGGGAACTGGATCCAATGGGGATCAGAAAGGAACTGTCTATGACAGTTCAGATGCAGTGCTGACATGTAGGCAATTTGCTACACATTCCCACCGTTGATTGTAGCGGTGTTTTTCTCAGAACTGTACAGCACTGCATCTGAATGGCTGTCGTAGACAGCTTGGACATTTATTGGTCCAGTGCGGCCGTGCCTGAAAAAGGAGCAGGGCATTGGAAGTGGAGGTGGCACACCTATGAAAACTCATATGGTGACATTATGTTTCTTGCACATGTGTGCAAGCAAACATAATGAGAGGGTGGAGCAAGCATCTTTTTCATCAGATAGGCTGGTGGTTTCTGAATACTTTGTACCAGAAAACTATTTGTTTTATTTTTCAGGGACATGGAATGACAGGATGTTTTGTTGAAAATGAAGATTGTTTGATTTGGACAAGCAGTGTTTTGAATCAACAGTGGGTCTGAAGCACTTTGCAGTAAGAGATATTTGCAAGGCCACTGATTTACGGTGATTAAAACAATTAAATTCCGGTTTCAAGACTTAAGATTCCGGAATTTCACCGGTGATTGTTACTCTAATTTCCGGATTTTACCGGGATTCTGCTATCATTCTTTTAGTATGTGCATAAATAATCAGAATTAAAGAAGGCTTAATATACAGAGCATTAAATAAAGCAAACTGAAAATAGTACAGGAAGGAATTAAAAGAAAAATACACTTTTTTATAGATTTACTGGTCTGATAGAAAATGCCAGATTCCATGAAATCTTTGTTTTTACCGGTCTTCAGGCAGCCCTAATTCCGGAATTTTACCGGATTTTCCGGTTAAAACCGAAAAACAGTGGCCTTGGATATTTGTGATTTTTAGTAAGAGATATTTACCTGCTATATATATTTACCTGCTATTTATATTACATAACTGTCTCTTGCATAACCTTAGGATTATAAATTATGTTCTGATGTTACAGAGACTGATTGATGCAACAAGCATTTTGTTCACAGATGGACATTTGCATGATAAGATGAGTCCTGAGAAGGGATTGTTTACATGGAACATTATTTCTCTAGCAGAGATTTTATCATTCTAGCAAAGATGTGAATTATTGATCTGTGATCTCATGTCTAGAAACTGCCATTGATTATTGTTTTTAACCTTTTTTTTTATTGATATTGCTGACAATGTCATTTTAAGTGTACCTACTGTAATTATAGCAGTCAGCAGTAGAGGCTGGTAACCATAAAAAATTGCACGCATGCTCAAAATGTTGGGTTGGTTACTCCCAGGACCTGTGTCTGCATGCTGCTGCTGCTGCTTCCATGCACCTTGTTTGAATATTTTAATGCAAGACAATATTGCACAATGACGTCGGTCAGTTCAGGACTGTTTTCTCCACTAAGGCTATACTTCTGAGTGCTTGGTTTTCTATGTAGCCGATGTATTTACCAGTGTGCACCAGCTGCTTCTGAGTGCTCCTTACTTCCTGTTTGGACGTTTGCAGACTGTGTGGGCCAAACAGTTCTTATCTGCCGTCAGAGTCTAGGTTTCTATTTTTCAATGTGTCTATGAAAAGATTGTTTTTGAGATGGCTGTGCTAGTGTGCCACAATGCACACTGACTGTTCATTTAAAGGAGGATCTAATGTGAATATACAGTACAAGCTCATGAAGGATGCATTTTCAATTTTTTTCTAAGTTCCTATGTTCTGCATGTGCTTTTTGTCCACTCAGATTGCAAAACAATAAATTGACACAGAGGACGTAGTATAGGAAGGTATCAATATGTCTGTCATCTAAGAATTTCTCTAACATAATGTAACAATTAATGACATAGTAAAGATGAGAGGTTGCATAGGAGATTATGATTATGTAGGAACTATGTGAAGGGTTGCAGTGGAATAACACTTTGTAAAATATAACTCGGATGGTCACTTTACCCAATATCATATATTTTTTGTGATGTCATGTTTGTGAAAATACCATCAGTGTTATATTATGTCTGATTATATTATGATATCCAACTGTTGAAAACACTTCCCTAGTATAGTTAAAGATAACATGCAGGTCAACAATGCAGGACCGAATTTCTGAATTTCATCAATGACTTTATTTAAGCTATAAGGCATGATAGGGTTTGTGTTGTGTTGCACTGGGATAATGGCACGTCTTGGGTGGGTTAAAGCACAAGAACACAAGGTGAAGCCTAATGCTTCCACCACTCGAGAAGTTCCATTATCCCAGCACAGCACACACACCAGAGTGCTTTACTGCGATTATGAAATGGGTCCATTAAAAAATAGAAAAAATATAGATTATTTTAAAACTAAAATTGATTTTATGTAAATCTGTTAAAAAATGAAACAAGGGTACATAGTAAGGTAAAAAAATTCAATTTCTGCTTGTAGAGCAGTAGATGGTGCCAATGCTCTTTATGGAGAAGAAACTATGGGCAGCAGCAGTGCAGCGTTGTGAGCCAGGGATTCAAGGGGAAGGTGAAATTTCATCCCCTCACCATCCGTTATCTAGACCAAGGTGTTTCTTTATTTTTACTATTGAATTAGTTTTTCCAGTTGAGAGAAATGTGGCAGTTGGTGCTGACTTATGCACGAACCCAAGCACTGTGAAGAGAAAGCCACAGTGGTGAGCAGAGAGAGAGAGAGAGAGAGTGTGAGGGAAGAGTGTGCAAGAGCCGCTGTAGTGAGTCTCTTACAACTGCTGTGGTCAGCAACAGCAAAGCCTTTTTTTTTTATTCTGTCAGTGTGGCAGCCCCCATTGAGTGGGAACAAGACACTAGAGATGACAATGAGAAAGCAACAGACAGCAGCATCGCAAGTGGAGACTGTACAAGTGGGCAGAGCCACACTTGGCTCTTATGGAGAGTGAGGTGTGCTGTTCTCAGCAGTTTCACTGGAGGCTTAATTGGAAACTGCATGGGGGGATTTAGAGTCATGGTGCAGTAGTGTAAGAAAGCTGAGTGTATTTTATGTGTTGTTTGGGAGGGAGAGTGTTTCAAACAAAGTTGTCATGGAAAGAAAATGATGCAAGGGCAGCCATGTCTAATGCGGGCATTGGTGCCAGTGTACTGATTTCATTGGTAAGGAGGGCTGGATAGGTGACTAGACCTTCTTCTCATGCTGTTGTGATGGGATATCATCACAGGGTTCTGAACTCCTCAGTCAATCAGGTTCCTAGATTTTTTTCCACTCATTTCATAACTTTTTTTACACTGAGCTGCTCCATCTTTTCAGTATATGGTTTCAATTTACTGAAAGCATCTGCATAAATGTGCAGACCAGCACACAATTGACCTAGCAAGTGGTTGTATGAGTATTCAAAAACTCAGGAAGCAACAACACAACATAGTGGGAAAACATCAAATAAATCAAATATAGAAACATGCTATAAAAACTGAAAATAAAAAATCAAATATAAATAAAAGTGGGGTAAAGCAATGAGCAAGTGAGCAAAACATCAGTTTAGTTTCTCGTGTGGCATGCCAACAGACTGAGCTGCACCAACAATACTCTAGGTCACTCATGCAGCAAGTTAATTCTTCGTTGTTTTTTCCATGAAACAACTCAGATCTATATATTATAAAAAAATAAATATAAAGCATGTCCTACTCACTTAGAAATACCATCTTGAGGTTCTTGTGACATGTTGGATCTTCTTAAGTTTCACAATTGAGGTTCTCATGTCATAAGAACCTCTGAGTGGTAGTATAGCCTCATGTAATACATTCTGAAATTCACAACCTTCTAATCTATTTTATTTCCACTACTAAGTGCAAAGACTCATGATATAGCTGTGATGATTTCAGCACTCATGTGGAGAGTAACGCATATAACACAAAGGGGCATTCTTATCAAATACAGCATAAACTCTTTAACAGTATAGCCACAGGGTTCATGCATACATAGGGATTCATATTCAGAAGTGGCAAGGTGCGCCATGCATGTGAATGCACCACGCATCTAACTGTGGCAGCACAAAACAATGAGATATTCTAAAAATGCACCAGCAAATTCCTTCATGCAAACTCTACTGAATATCCTGAGTATGTGCGATCGCACATCTGAAGATGTGTGGCGCAGCACACCATGTTTGAATATGAGGGAAACGCACACAAAGGGCTGGGGACAGATGCACAAACAGTGACTGTGGCACACTGAATGTGAGCATGGGAGAATGCAGCTGGCACCAAAGTGTGGCAGCTCAGGGGACAGGGGAGGGGTTAAAAGTGCCTGACCGAAGGACTGCAAGGGCCCAGCCCTGTGTACCAGACAGACAGACATACCCAGGCATGTGCATGCCTATGCACATTTCCCATGGTAGACACACACTGCCATGTTACCAAGGATGTGCTTGGAAGAAGAATTAGATTACAATCAAAGAGGTTTTACATCCCCCACCATTGTAATAATTAAAAAGGAATTATTCCCACTAGGGCTAGGGCACTTATTACATGAGATTTATATTAGGCCTTTTGATGATATAATACTTCAGATTAAAACTCGACTAATATATACCGAATGGGTGTCTGATCAAAATAAAATAGAGCAGCTAGTAAATAATAGATGGTATAAAAACCTAAAAACTATCAAAGGCCTGGAAGAATATCTAACCATATTGACAGATTGGAGTGAATGAAGAATTTTATCAAGATTTAGGATGGAACTGCATCCAGCAAATTATATTATGTTAAAGCAAAGAAGAAACTCTATAAATACACCATTCTGTAATTGTAAGAACCAGGTGGAAGATGATTTGAAGCATATAGTATTACACTGTCCACTTAACAATAAACAAAGGAAATATTGGTTGGGACCTATTTTGGCGACCCTCGGTCTTCCCTCTGAACAGTTAGTTATATTTTTATTTAGCTCTAAAATTTTAATTAAACTATGAGAACCAAGCATCTTGACGAAACAATAAAGGGTTAACTTGCAGTATGTTATCATGATGTAACTATAAAACCTATGGCATGTTCCTTCCAATTTTACTCACAATTCTGTATAATTAATATGTGCTGGCTATGTATGATTTGTATGATTTAAAGTGCACTCATATAGTTTGAATAATTTTGATAATTTTGTGAGATTTTATGGATTTTAAATATTGTAAAGACATTTTGTTGAACAGTAAAACATTTCTACCTGCCTACCTACCACACTGCCTTTGTTAGGGGAGCACAAAAGTGCCCATGACCCACAGATATCAGTGATGCTGGAGGATAATGGACACTGCAGCAAACATGCCAGCATGACAGAAGGTCCACAATTACACTGGGACACAACCACAATAACATGGAGCCTGGGCAGACACACAAGGGGCACACTCCAGTGGCAATACATGGTTGACAACAGGCTAGGAAATGCAAGGATCCAAGCCACAGGCAGTGCTGGCCACATAGTGCATGGCCAGCCCACCACAGTGGACAGGTGTGATGGAATGGAAGGACGGACATGTCACAGGTCCAATGTGTAATCCATGTAGGTGAACACAGTGAAACACACAGTGGACTCCTCCTCCTCCTCAGGGACACGGAGTAGTGAGAGGAGCGAAGGCCATCAACCACCCCTGCACCTGAGGACATACAAATGGGGGGTCACATGGGTCAATCACCTCCCAAAGAATCCTAGGAAAGAACACACTGCACTCAACCATGTGAAATATTTAAATAGAAATACATGTTTTGTAAAATACACATACAACAGTACAATAACAATCAGGTATATAAACAACAAAAAAAACAACAACATTAAAATCATTCATAAGAACTGTTAACAATATCAACTATGTACAAAAAATATAAAATTAAGAGGGAAGGTATTGTGGTGGGTAAAACAGTGGACATGGTTGGGGTAACTATATACAATGTAGGGATGGGACATGTGGGTAGAGGGTGGGGCTGAGGAGGGTGGGGTTATATTAAAAATGCAGACAAGCCTTCTCATTGGGCCCAAAGAGGCACTATGTAGTAGCTAGAGGCCAGCTCCTGCAGCATACAGTGGACAGTGCGGGCTATGGCCGAACAGATCACAGAATGCCCCCCTGCTGCATGTAAATTTCAAGGAGCACCCATGCTGCTCCACACCATCGCTAACCTCTTGATGGCCCTCCTGCTGGCTGGACTCCTCTGGGTGCTCCTGCTCCTCCTCAAGCATCCAGGACATGACCTACGGGATTAAAAAAAGAACTCAGTACAGCAGCAGTACCAATGGAGTGATATGTATGCACAGATAGCACCAATCTCCACCACAGAGTAACATATGGGATGTGCCATTGTGCATGTCTGTTATGGCAGCCACAGACTGTGTCACAGTACTGCATGCAACAATGATCACAGATGTGCGGTGAACATGTGTGCCAGGAAGTACAACACATGTGTCATGGGCGGGGCACCATAATAGGCAACTGCAGGATGTGCAGCCCACAAGTCACATGGCCTTGGTGTGGAGAGGCACAGGGCTGTGTTTCGGATGGGCTTTAGCCACAGCCACAGTACACTGTCCAATGGCAGAAGTGTGTGTGGGACAGCCACAGATGACAGACCAATGGGAGAGGGGGGATGGCAGCTCCCCCCCCCCCACAGTAGGATGTGAGCAACCCACAGTGGTCCACCAATGCAAGCAAGAATGGCTGAGATACAGCATGGACCTGTGTGGACCAACCACACAACCCCCAGAGCCCAAGAATACACTCGTAGTCTGGCTGCCCTGGGGACAGCTGTGCATAGGAACATGCAGGTGTTGAAACCGGGCACTGGCATGCTAGCCAAATGCTGTTCAACATTGTACTGTCCTAGTAGGATGTTCCATGAACTAGTCCTGTGGACCTTTCTTTTTTTTTTTACCAGAAGAGACACACTAACCTTAAAGCTTGTTTACAGGTGTGACCTGGGAGCACATGGAAGTTAAGTGACTTGATCAGGGTCACACAGTATGCAAGTGGGGGGCTGTGGGATTCAAACCTAGTTCTCCAGGTTTGCAGCTCAGAGCCTTAAACCACTGCACTATACTGCCTCCTTGTAGTGAACTTGCCACCTGTAGTGGTCATGGTAATGCTTTAGTAGGTACAACAACTGTGCCACTGACAATATCTGTGGGCCAGTGTATATTCCCAGTCACTAGTCCTGCTGGCCAATGGAAGCATGACTAAATGACAGAAGCAATGCATACAACTCTGATGCACCACAGGTTCACATGTATGCACAAACCACACAGTGCAGAGGTGTCTGCATGCGACCAAGGCACAAACACATGTTCCCACCACATAGTGGGCACAGTGGGCCTGACACCTGTCACCAGGTACATCATGTACATCAGGCTGACAATACCATCCTACACACACTGCATATGGCAGTGGACAATGCACAGCCTAAAGACAGTGGCAACATGCATGACTGCACAGCACAAACACCACTCGCGCCATGTTTGGCCTCATCTAAACAGATGGTTCCATGTGTGTGTGGGTAGCAGGGGAACAGGAAGTGGACATCACCCTTGCTGTGCATGACAGTCAGGCTGCATAGTGACATGGTGTTGTAGGCCATATGGAGAGGCTGCCAGGCATCAGCCAATGGTGACACAAGGTGAACTGTGACATATAGCCATGGTCACAAGGACACAGCACACATGGCCAAAGGTGAGTGCTGTGGCAACACATCCCCCATTGGTAAATGCAAGAAGGCCATACCTGCCCACTCACTGCCATGGGTGGGGTGGATGCTGCACTGGGCATGGCTACACAATGTTGCACTCACAGGAGGTGGCTATGGGCATACCATTATCCAGGTTGTATCACATCTGGGCACAGCCCTGTAACAGACCAAGAAATGCAAACAACAAACTGGCAATGTATAAGGGCACAGCACCAAAACAGTGTAAACCAGTACAATGTGAGGGTGATATGAGTGGGGGACATGTCCACTGGATGACAACAGCATACCGTGTATGTATGGCAGACACAAAAGGGGGCTGGGATAGCTGTGCGGGGGCACACACATTGATGTGACAACACACCTGGGAGATGTGCAGAACAGGATGCAACAAATTCATGGATGTGTAGTGATAACTGTGCAATTGGAGGTCTGTTCAGGAGCTGTGACACACTGTACTATGCAGAGACCCCTGAAGCTGTCAGCAGTGCAAACTTGAGACACAGCATACCACAACCATCCCAAGGGATAGATGGGAAGGTCACCTGGACATGTACATGCCACAGACCACAATGGCCTATGCGGGGACCACACCCCCAAGACAACTATGGGCAGGTGTGTACACGGCCCCAGTGCTGAACACATGTAGCAAGAAAGGGACACATAGTATGCCACATGTTATATGTAATGTGCCTGCATGCACCATGCAGAGTGGAGCCCTGCAGGGGATGAGTCCAACACAGAAATGGGCTAAACAGCTGCTTTGGACATGCCATGTGGCTCACGTCAAGACTATCTTGTGCACAGCACCAGAAACATGTTAGTACACATCGGCCCCCATGGTGGACAACAGGGTGTGGAAGGCCATGATGTATGGGTGGATGCACCACATGTGCCACTGCATGATGCAGACACACACACATGCATTGAATGAAAGGCCACAGTGGATGAATCACGCAGAACGGAATGGGCATGGCACTGTCAAACACACATGCATACTCATGTGAGTGTCCTCATGGTGCCACCCTAGCCATGCTGCACTGTCTATCTCTTCCCATGTCCTCATGGGCCCTCCTCTGCCCATCTCACTGGGTCTGCCTCCTGGTCTATCTGTCTGCAATGTGAACACAATGACAAGGGCACAATCAGAGACATGCATTACCACACATGTCCCCCACAGTACACTCAAACATGATGCAGCAACGTGGATTTCTAATGTATACTCACAAGTGAACGTATGAACCCCCAACAGTGGATGGCATACAGTGTACCCCTGCATAGGCAGGATATAGCATCATACGCTGCCCCCCAATACCACTAGAATACACATACAGTACAGTGAAGGGTAATGGCACATGTAGTCAGCAGGTGTACCGTGTAATGTATGCAACACCCTATCTCAGTCCTCTGACTGTGTGCCGTGCATGTACAATACGTAGCCAATCACCATGAACCATACCCCATGATGACTGTTGACATAATGGTCAGCCAGGCTGAGGGAGCAGCACTATTGTGAAGCACATGTAACCAATGCACAGGATGTACAATGGTCTCAGTGGGTGTTGCTTAGTAGCCTGTAATGGATATATGGGTCAGCACATTGACAATCACATGCTCATCCCACACTGGACTGTGTGGCACAGATGTACATGGACATGTGACACCAGTGGTAGGCCACAGTGGCAGGACAACACTGGATGGGGACACTGTTATGCCTGTGTGCCTACAGAGGTAGTATACAGCCAACCATTGGCATGTAATGGACAGACACAGGACCGCATAACTGTGGCAGGAGGGTCAGCCATATGTCTCAAGGCACCTGATGGTCACCATGTTCATGACAGGCACCTACATGTCTATAGCTATGGATGTCCACCATATCATATCAGTGCAGGACACACCACAGCAGTCCTGTGCCTGTCACCACTGTGACCCCTAACCTGCAGCACATACTACGAGAGGGATACATGGGTGCATTGTCAATGCCACTGTGAAGGTACTAGGAAAGGGTGCAGGACACACAGTGGACAACTGTAAGACACATACTTCATCCTGGCACCTGCATACCCTGTTGCTGTGACATGGCAACCACCACATTGTATCACGAGGATGCACAACTGGCACCCACTATGACACACTGTACTGTCTACATACCCCAGCATGCATGACCACAAGGAGGACTGTGATGCATAGGGACATGTGGAGTTCTGCAGGGGTACTGCTGTTCACAGTCATGCCAAGACATGCCATGACCATTTACCAGGTCCTGGTGTGTGGACTGTGGAACATGGGTGGCCACATACAGACATCAGAGGCATGGGAATGGTATGGGATGTCACACTGCACATTGACCATGCCGTACATCACCATGACCACACAGTGTGCCATGTCCAGGGGAGACACAGGTGCAATGCACAGGTCCTGCAGCCTGTACACCATCGGCCATTATGCACCCAGATTCTGAAGGCCCCATTCCCTGCCCAGCACACTGTCTAATGGTAATGCTCAGCAGCTTATCAGCCTCCATAGGCAGGTGTTGCCCACAGTATAACAGACATGGACATGTGCCACTGTACACCCGCACTATAAAAAGGGTGGATAATGTCTGTGCCATCCACAATGGACCTTCATGCGGCATTGTATTCCTCAACTATGGTTTGAAACAAACAGCATGCCCCAGTCCACAATGGTCAGTGTCAGGCACAGAGACACCCCTGACAGATAATGACAACCAACATGTCACACATGCTCATGGTTTACATATCTGGACTAGGCACCATGCCCTCCTCCACCATGGCATGGTAGTGGTCAAGGCATGCCCTGTCCCTCCTATTGAGGTCCGTGAAGCAGTGGCAAGACTGCTCACCCATATATGTAATGTCAGTATGCCTGATGAGGTGACCAGCTATCTCAGCCCAGACAGCAGACCTGGCCCTGTCCAGCTCCTCCTGGCCATAAAGCTGGCCCTCCCTGGGAACCACCAGGTCCACCAGGTTGGCCAGTTCTATATCCTCCCACCTCTGGGTGTGCTAGCTGGGTGCCATATGTCGCATAGCTCTTGCTATTTTGCATGTGCTGCTGCTGGCTTGAAAGCTAGCCACATTCTGGCAGGCCTCACATCTGCATACTTAGTGCAATAGTGCATACTTGGTTTGCCATGTGCTACTGGTGTTAGCGCCATGACTTTGCGTGATAGGGTATCACAGCTGTGATAGTGTGCATGCCCGATAGCAGAGTGCTGCACGGCAAATTAAGGTTGCGCCCCATGCTACGGCACGTGTGTGGCTGCCACGTGGTGCCATATTGTGAAGGGCATTCTCTGCCACAACCCCAGCCATCCATAGTGTGCACTGCAAGGGGTATGCACGGCAGGCTAGTGCTGTACATGCCCAACCCAGGTTTGTGTCTGTGCATTACGACAGTGCTGTTGTCACTGAATGGTGCTGTGCATGTCCTGTGTGATGCAGTAATGTATGGTATCTAGCACACAGATGCCTTTGTATGTGCACCATGGAGTTCGGCAGAGCAAATGGAAATGCATGATAACAAGCCAATTGCACAGCACACATCTTTGCAATATTCAACCAGGATATGCAAATCACCTCATTGCACTGTCTGTGCCCAAACTGCACATTTGCATCTCATTACTGGAATGTATTCAGCTCATTTGCATGCACTTTAAAATAAAAGCAGGCCTGCAACACCACTCTGCACAGGTGACAGAGAGGTACTGCAGCCTTGAAGTTAAGTTTTGTGTCATGTTTCTGTGTGGTAGTACATGTGCTGTGCAGGGGGCTCTTTTACATTTCCATGTCATTTTAAATGGACCTATCTCTGTCTGTTTGTTCTAAAGGCACCAGTATGGCATCAGACAGACAGAGACATCCAAGCTTTACAAAAGATGATCTCAAGGCCCTCACTGAGCCCTATGTCCTCTGGAAGGACCTTCTCTCTCAGAAGTGTGGAACACTGCAGAAGCAGGAACTGGGCTAGATGGAGGTGGTAGAGGTCATGAATGCCCAAGGGAGCTACAACCACACTCCCCAGGAGTGCATGAAGTGGGTCAGTGGCCTCTGGGTGTGCTACAAGGGCCAACTGGCTGAGGCCCATGATCCCCTTTGGTGGCAGACCCCCCAGGGCTCCTGTGATGACACCGCAGGAGGCAGTCATGGCCACAACCCTCAGCCAGGTGGCTGTCCATGGTGTTCCCTGTGGTGGCTTTGAGACAGGTGGTCAGCTGTCCCAGCACTGTGAGTATACATGCTGCAATTCATGTGTGGTCCTCCATGTGGATTCCTATGTCTGTGTGTATCACGATATCCATTATGTGCAGCACTGTGTGGCCATCCAACAACATTCAGTATATGGTTTTGCATACCACAGCATTTATGTGCATCCTAGCATGTCCGGCATGTGCCTTGCTCACAATGTCATGCCTGTGTGTGATTTCACCTGCTATCCTGGTACATGAATGAGCACCTACCAGTGTATGTTGCTGTACTGTTAACATGGACATGCATCCCTAACCATGTGCTCCCCTTTTGTTTCCACAGCACTATCCCATCTTGGGACAGGTGGTGGTCAACAGGTACCACTGCCCACACAGTGTGGCCCTGTACCTGTGGCCACAACTACAGCCAGTGTGGGGCCCACTGCTGTGGACCTGCACACACGGGAGCGGTCGGATGGTGAAGATGATGATAAGACCATCTCCCTGTCAGCTGAGGCACTCCTCACTGCTGTGGATGTGCTTGCCACAGACACTGATGATGATGACACCACATTTATCAACAGTGTCATCTCTGACACCACCCCCATGTGTCCCAGACTGATTCCCCACATGATTGCACATGCCAACAGCAGTCATCCAGGGCCAGCCTCTGCACAGCAGATGCACCACCACTTGTAGTCAGCCACAGTGCAGGTAGAAGAATACATGTTGAGGCCTGCAGAGGTGCAGCGGATGGGCACTGTTGCCCAGTGACAGGGAACTGGTGACCAGCCACAGCCTGACCAGCTGTGGGTTTAGGCAGCCCCGGCACACATAGTAGATGCACATGCCTCATTTCCACAGCCCCAGCGGTCAGCCGTGGGGCCGACACATGATGTGGCAGTCATAGGCCAGGCCCCCGCCCCCAGATTGGCAGCCTCCACCCAACCCACAACACATTGCCCCAGACAATGAGCTGTCAGAACACATGAGGCTACTGAGTACCTCCACGGAGAGCCAGGATGCACTCCATGATGCTGTGCCGGGGTTACAGTCACAGATTCACTGTCATGAGGAGCAGGCTTCTGTCTGCCATTCGGAACTCATGGGTGGTATTTGCATGTTCTGCAAATATATTACTGTAAGTTTATCCAATATAGCAGTGGCTATACAGGAAAACAATGCAGCCCATGCTGCCCACGGTGGCCATATCACATGCCGCACACCTCACAGCAACCCCAGCAACCCCCAAATACTACACAGCATCCGCTTTTTCCTCAACATCCTGTCCACTGCATTTGTACCCTCACCCACCCACGGCTATGGTGTTCAGTTCTCCACACCTACTGCCACAGTAGCCATTCACTGTCATGTGTGTCAACCCTCTTAAAGATGGAGGCCTCTCCCCAGGTGGCCCAGGGGTCCCCACTGGTGTCACCTGTGTCTGCAGGATGAGGTCTTGTACATGTCCATGGTGGATGCATGCATAAATCCTGAGGTGTCTGGGGCCTTTACGGAATGCCCATGATGCCACCAGGCCGCAGGTGGGGCTAAATCTGCCCTGTAGTGCTTACAGTTGTGCAATGTCCATACCTTGTGAACCACAATGCCCCCACCCCAACCTCTGTGGAATTGTCACATTGTATGGATGGCATCTGGGACATGGATGTGGACCATGGTGTCATGGGACTGGCATGGGTGTGATGAGTGCACCTGTGGCTTACCACTGTGGGTATGTGCCAATGGTATTTCTCTGACCCTACCAATCCACTTCAGCTACCTCTGTGCATCCTTGGCAGTGTTGTCCCACCTGTGGTCATGTGTGCATATGACTACTGCACACCTGTCTGCACAACACACCGGACCGACAGGTACATACTGATCATCACCGTGGAGCATACTGTGCACCCATATATACAGTGCCTGAGTGCATGACAGCAATGTCACACCTGCATGCATTACTCACCTTCAAGGTCTTAAATGTTCTTGCACAATGGTGTCCCTGTGCCGCCGTGCCCTCAGGGTCAATCCTGGGTCCCTCCAGTCATGCCGTAGATGCTCATCCTCTTCTTGAGGCTCCATGTCATCCACACTGTCACCCTCTGGGTCCTGGACAGCTATTCTATGGTCTATGGTCATGTTGTACAGCATACAACAGGCCAGGACTATGTCACAGGCCTTGTTCGGCTATACTGTAGGGCACTACTGGACCTGTCCAGGCATCTGAAGTGCATCTTCAGTATGCTGAACACACACTTTAAGATGTTTCATGTAGCCATGTGTGCCTCATTGTACCTGTCTTCTGCTTCAGATATGGGCCACAGTATTGGGGTGAGCATCCATGGTTGAAGGGGGCATGCACTGTCTCCTGTGTAGAGGAAGATGATAGGTTAGTATACAATCTACACCCTTGGCATTCGGCCCTCCACATGGACCTGTTACATATGGTCAGCCTCTTCTGTGCATTTCCCCACCCTCAGAGTCACTGTAGCATATTCCCGACCTCCCCTATCTGGCCCTTTCTCTGCTGTTGCATTTCCACTGTCACTTCTACTGCAGCCTGCATACCGTTCAGTCTGTGGGGCATGGCACATCCTCAGCTTGGTTGTTCCACACAGCACTGTTTCCTTCCAATGCATCACATCGCACTTCCCTACCCACATTATCACAGACCCGTACTGGCTGGTACCACCCCTGTAACTTGTGCCTATTGCACAACATCACATGTTCTCCATCTTATGCCAGCTGTCCACATCTGTTTGGTGTCAGTCCTATTCAGGTCCCATCCCCCCTTCCCCATCCTGTGTGTCATATGGCTGTCTGCCATTGCTAAACCCCTTCCTACTGTGCCAACACCTGTACAGCCACCATCACTGCAACATGATAACATGTGGACACCTTGTTTTTGGTTGTTTTCCACTCACCCACAAGATGGCCATTGGGTATCTCCCCAGACCCAAGCCAATAGCACAAAGATGACTGATGCCAGATGAATGCATTGTGTGCACTCCCAGGGTACTGAGAACAGACATGTGAGATTCACCCTGTGGCACCGCACACCACCTGGCAGTTGATGGAGTGGTATCCCTTCCTGTTCACATAGACATCTTTGTCACCACCAGGTGGTGCTCTGATGGCCACATGGGTGCAGTCAATGGCCCCAAGCATGGCCGGTAGACATGCAACCCAGTGAAAGTGCTGCATTGTTGCTGTCCACTCAACTGGTGTGCTAGGGAATCAAATGAACTCACTAGCATGGGGCAGCAGAGTGTTGAGGAACTGTGTGAGGAGATAATATTTGGGTGACTGGGTGATGCTGGTGGTGTCACCTACCGGTATCTAGAAGGTGCCATGGTGAGCAGGCACAGCGCTGCTGTGACCTTGGTCTCCACCATCATAGCATGACTTCTGTGTGTAGGTGCCTGGAGCTCATCATGGAGCAGCTCATAGAGCTGTCTCAGAACAGTACCGGCCCATGATGTCTGTGTCACTGAGCTGTTCATTTTTGATGTGGGGCTAATGCCATCTTTATGGGGCATACCACCTACAGGCCCTTCCTTGGCCACCTTGCTGTTCCCTCAGTCTCCTCACATCAGCCATTACAGCTGCCATGTGGAAGGCAAGCTCAGACATTGTGCCTGCAGTTCAGCAGCCTACCTCTGGAAGTCTGGCTGATTTAGGGCTGCCCCTTTTATGCCTAATTTTGTGCGGCCCACATTTGGGATACATGGCACATGCACTGCGCTTTTTGGCTGAATATGCACATGTGCAGCATATACAAGTGTCCACCCCTTTTTCTGTGCGGCATACAAAATGTCTGTACAATCACACATTCAAACTTGCATGACACATTTCCCCTTTTGAATATCATGCTGCCGCACATTTTCAAGGATGTGACGCGCAACTCCATTTTGTGCAGCGCCAAGTCGTTTGACTAGGGGGGCCTTATTGTGCAGTGTGGGAGATACACTGCCTCCAGTAGTCTTGGTAGAGTCATCTATTTTGGAGTCTTTTAAAATGAATTTGAATAAGTTCAAGGATGAATACCAATTGTGCAATATGGTTTTAACTGCTGAGAAGACAGGGAAACAGTCTAAATGGGTAGCTGATGCCTGCTTCTGACTCTAACACTGTAGTATGAATAATTGTAACATAACAAATGCACAGGGCTGAGGGAATTTTCATTATTGTACCAAAATGTCACAGAATTGCCTTTCTTTCCTTTTTTTCAATATGTTCTGGAGGCTGAGGCTGTGAGACAGCAAATATCTGGATCTCTAAACTTCTTTTTCTAAATATTTTCTGAGCAAATTCATTAACAGAGGCACTAGTTGATAGTTATCTAGGAGACCAATATGTAGCTACAGGAAGTAGTAGTGCTGGAAGGACCTAGCAACAGTGTGGGGATGGCAATATAAAACTGAATTTAAAACGTTTACTTTTTGAGCAAGGACAGCAGGGCACTGTGCTGGAACATAAAACAGCAGCACAACAGTTAAAAAGGGGCAAAAGTAAATTGTTGTGAAATGTGCTCGGTCTGGCGAATAGTCATGTGACCGGGGGCCTACTTCCTGGATCACTGACTATTTAAAGAGCACCCAGAGTGAGTGGAGGTGAGCTAGAGTGGGGTGAGCATGCGGGCACTGCACATGGAGATGTGCACAGAGACACGCATATCTGTGTGTGTGTCTTGCATGTCCTGAGTGGACTGGGGCCAGGACACTATAGCAAGTAAGTAGGCCTTATAATAAATATCTAGCACTTGTAGTTTAATTGTTCTCTAGGTGTTTAACTTGCCAAATGTCTATCAGATAAAAAATAAAATAAATACAATAAAAATAATATATATATATAAACATATTCGTATCTTGAGGAATTACAGTACCATAGTGGGGAAGTTAACCAAAAGGTGCTTAAAGGGACACTGTCAATTTGTTTTTCATCTTATCATTTCTAGTTAAAAACTCATATTTTATGATTGCTTGCCTTCTCTAAAATTCATTGATGTTGCTGTTTGTTTTGTCTGACTCCTTGTTTAGTAGAACTGAAATGCATGGCAATGTATATTTATAAACAACTTTGTTTTTGTTTACAATCCTGGAACTGTTCCTACTGCATATTTCCTGAGCATCAGAAGAACACCCAAATAGTGCAGTCACTCATGAGGCAGTAGACTCCTAAACTCCCAATGCATCACAAGTGGCTAGACTGTGTTGTGGCTGTTCCCAAGTCTAGGAAATATGCAGTTGGAGCTGATCAATAAATGTAAACAAACCTGTGTTTGTGTGGTAAGACCAGTATAGTGGGACATCCGTGTTTCACTTTTTCAAAGAAAAAAAGAGTCAGAATCAAATTACCAGCTACTTCAGCAATCTTTACAGAATGTTGGCAATCAAAAACTGTGTTTTTCAAACTAAGGACACTTTGAGACCTAAGGAGGTTGACAATTTTCCTTTAAAAAGGAGGATTATATACCCATTAAAAGCAATAATCATGAAGGCCTATAACCTCTTGGATGACTTTTTGACCATTCTATGTAATGATAGTACTATAGTGAAATGTTGTAGCTGTTTCATGTATATGTCAAGATAATCAGAGTCAACAACTGGAAATTTTATATGCCAAAAATGTATAGAAATGGGAAAGCTGCTGGAAGACGTGAACTTCCTAAGGTAGCAAGTCAAAGGAAATGCTGTAAAAGAAATGAATGCAATGCCAAAAGAAAAATGAAATAAGGAGGCACAAATAGAAGGAGATTCTGGGGAATTTGAAAATATATTAGATACAAACCCTACTGAAAATGAAGAGGATAGGGATTGGTCTATGGTACAAAATATGCTAAAGAAAAAAAGGAAGGAGAGCAACGGGCAATAACAAAATCCCATTAACAAACAGATTTGCCCTATTAAGTGACTCAAATGTAAACTAGCAGTATTCAGGGGAGAACAAGGTACTAGTAATCAGGGATTCAATCTTGAGAAGGACAGACTCTATTATTTGTGGTAATGATAAAACAAACAGGGAGGCAAACTGTTTGCCAGGAGCAAAAATGAAGGACATAAAAAAATCCTACCAAAGGTCACTGAACATCACAGAGTTATGCAGACTATTGTGGTATATGTAGGAATTAATAATGTCCAGAAAGATCATGAGAAAGACATTGTAGAAGTTATGGACTTGTGTAATGATATTAAAGATCTAGGGCAAAGGGCAGTCATTTCAGGACTCCTCCCTATTCTAAAATGTCATGAGGGAAAAAAATCATACCATGCAAAGGATCAATATGTGTTTGAGGATTAGATGTTGAATGGAGGGGATCACATTTATTAACACTTGGGAGACCTTCCATCTGAAAAAGCATTTACATGCTAAGGATGGTTTGCACCTCAGTAACTCAGGAACCAAAACCCTTGCGACTAAATATGAATATACCTCCAGTGAATTTAAACTAATAACTGAGGGGGGAAGGAACAAACAGAATGATAACAAGGTCACTAACTTGAATAGAAACAACAACAGAAAACCAATAAACCCAACAAGTTTAAACTGTCTCTTGATAAATGCTAGAAGTCAGACAAACAAAAGGGAAGAATTGGAAGTTTTATTGAAACCAACAGGCAAAGCCAACATATTCTGTAAACAGAGATGTGGTGGACTGGGGAGGAACAGTGGGGAACTTGAAATTCAGGGATGTAACTTGTACCATTTAGACTGGACAAAAAAAAGGAGGAAGAGTAGCAGCATATATAGCTAAACATTTACAGTCCAATCTAATATCAGACAAGATTAAAATAAAAGACAGTAAAACTGAAACTATATGGATCAAAATAGGAACAGAAAGAAGTAAAAATATTATCATAGGATTATGTTATAGACCACCAGACAGTAAAAATGGGCTAACTGAAGAAATAATAGATGAACTGGATAAGGCTAGTGAAATAGGCCGGGTTGTATTTGTAGGTGATTTAATTCATAATGACATAAAATGGAATACGATGGAAGCTACTAAACCTTGCAGTGATGGCTTTCTGAAAGCTACTATGCAGTTAGAAATGAAGCAACACATAACACTGACTAGAGGAGGAAACATACTACATAGTACTACAGTACAAGTCACATTAAACTGTCTCACCAATGAGTTGGTTTAGCATTGTTTTTTACAGTTGGCAATGCATTCACAATGCAGATTGCATTGTTTTTGAATGCTTACCCAGCTCAAGAGCAATGGTTGTAAAATATTTTTGCAACTCATTTGGGATGCACGTGCAGTCCAGTCACAGAGCAATGCAAAACTGCATTTTAACTCTTAAGAAACAGTTTGTACAGGGATTTGTGCTGGATACAGCAATGCTTATGCAGCTCAGTCAGAAATACTAGAACAACTCATTGAAGGAACAGTTTAATGTGACTTGTACTGTACAGGAAGTACAGAGGAGGTAAATATTACAAATTGTGAAATCTTGGCACCGTTAGGAAATAGTGACCATAACATAGTATCTTTTCTAATACATGAATATATTCCTATAAAATGAAAGTAGAGAGATTTATAATTTTAATACAGCTAATCAACAAAAAATACAGGAGGATATAGTTAAAACAAACTGGGAACAAGCACTGAATAATAAAACAGCAAGTGAAATGTGGGACATTATTAGGAAGCAGATTCTTACAGTTTGAGATAAATGTATAAAGAAAATTAGCAAATATAATAACAAAGTAGTAAAGCCACAATGGCTAAGAAAGAGCATAAAAAACTAATAAAGAAAAACAGAACACTGTAGAATGAATGCCAAAAGAACAAAACTACACAAAATTTGGAGAAATATAAAAATGCATTAAAGCAATGCAAGAGTGAAATTTGGAAAAATAAACAAAACATGGAAAAAATCTAGCAATTAATGCAATAAAGGATAATATGAAAAAGGCTTACAGATATGTAAATTCCTCACAGACCTTATATAGTGGTGTGTGCTCAATAATCTCTAATAATCAACAAATTGAACACTCCCAAGGTAATAGCTGATATTTAAAAAAAATACTTTGGGTCTGTATTCAAACAAAGTGAGCCACTTGTAGGAGACATACCTGATCAGACTACTATAATATGCAGGTTACCATAGACAATATAAGTAGCAAAATCCATGCCCCAAAATGTACATATTAATCAGGTCCAGATAACAAATCTTCAAAAATGCTGAAATTATTAGCACCACAAACAGCAATCCCGCTAAGACTGCTATACAAGACAGCACTATCAAAAAACTGAAATCCCAGATGACTGGCTTTCGACAATAGTTGTCCCAATCCACAAAAAAGGAAATAAATTTAATTATGAAAATGACTGACCTATAAGTCTGATGTCAGTGCCAGGAAAGATTATGGAATCAGTTCTAAAGGATATAATAAATCAACATACAGTAAGAAATGAACGACTGTGGAGATAAGCAGCAGCATAGTTTTACTGCTGGGAGGTCATGCATAACAACCTACCATGTTTTTATGAAAAAATATCAGCCTCACTAGATAAAGGATCGTCAGTGGATTATGTTTTTCTGGATTTTGCAAAGGCTTTTGATAAGGCGCAATATAAAGCCATAATACAACAACTAATAGATATAGGCGTAAATCATAAAATTACAGCATGGATTCAAAACTGGCTTAGTGGAAGAAGCCAGAGAGTTAGTATAAAGAGATGCCTCTCTGATTCAGTATGTGTGACAAGTGGAGTGCCGCAGGGATCAGTTCTTGAACCTTTGTTGTCTCAAATTTTTATATCAGACATGGACAGATTTTTAACAAGTTGGATAAGTAAATATGCAGATGACACAAAAATAGCTGGAGTAGTAAATTTTCAGGAAGATATTGGTGCACTACAAATGGAACTAAACCACATTGGTAAATGGGTGAATACAATGGGTATGAGTTTTAATGTGGATAAGTGTTGTGTAACGCACCTAGGACATTACAGCAAAGAAAATACTTATTTTCTGAATGGCCACCCCCTTAGAAAAACAACAGAAGAAAGGGATTTAGGCATAACAATAGCAGATAAATTAGTTCATGATAACCACTGTTACAGCCAAATTAGCAGGGCTAAAAGGCTATTATGGACAATCAAAAGAAATTTTAGAAGTAGAGATGAGGAGGTGGCAATGTCATTGTACAGGGCATATGTGACACCACTTCTGGATTATGGTAGCCAGGCATTGGGCACTATTACTAAGGGGACTAAAGATCAGTTGGAATGAGTCCAAAGACAAGCAATCAAAATGATATATACTCTAAAAAACTTGTCATATGAAGAATGTCTCCAGAGGTTAAACTTAGTGTCATTGGAGACAAGAAGGATTCAAAGAGATATGCCCTTATGTTATGATACTAATCAGGATAGTTACCTAATAAATGAAATTGATCTTGAATTCAAGGATAGTACCTCGGGAACCAGGGGACACCCTTTGCAATTGAGACCAAAAAGATTCTTCAGAAATAAAAGAAAAGCCTTTTTCACACAGAGGGTGGTTAACCCTTGGAACAGTTTGCCTGTGCAGATTCTAGTTAATAAGGATAAAAAGTAGTTTAAAAAAACTAGATAACTATATACTAGCAGGAAACAAATTACAGATAAATGGTAGGAGTCCAAAAGGGCATACCACCTTCTTTACTCCTTAAACCTTAGTATGAACCTTCTTGGATTTGTGCAAATTTTGTGAAACTTCTCAAAATCTGGTGTACTTCATCAGTCTGTTTTTACTAAAATAGTACACTTTCCCTAAATTGTGTGTTTTTAAAAATGTTTTTTTTTTAAATGCACAATTCCAGCAGACACTGCATTGTATTCCAAATTGTGCAGTTTAAAAATTGATTTTTAAAACATGCATGATTTTAGTAAAAAATCAAGTATTTTAAACTAACTGTTCTAATTCCTGAAATTGTGCATCAGATATTAACTCTGTGGACTGGTCCAGGCACAGCTTGATCCTTAGGATCAAATTTTCAAAGACTGGGAATGCTGAAAGTGCTGGGTGCACCAAGCATATATCACCCAGGGCTTACATCATTCTCCCAGCTGGCGATTGAAATTTTTGATCCCGTGTGTCAATTGCCACAAATTAGATTTCTGGTCTAGCTCACAGCAATCCCGCATATGCCTTTTATGGGGCTTGCACCAATATTTGGCACAAGCTGTTGCTGTAAAGCAGGTAAAGTGTTGTAACTGCACCCAACCTATTAAAATCAGGCACAGTTTGTGGGGAATTTGTTGGTGCAGCTTTGCCAACAAGAGGGTTTGACAAAGGGCTTGACTCAAGCCCAGTATTGCCTTTTGAAAATCCAGCCCTGATTTACAAAGCCTAAACCTCTGTACCCAGCTGACATCTATTCAGGACAAATGCTTCCCTCTCATCAGCAGGTGTATACAGGGAGTAAACAACAAATGGCTGCCTAAAAAACTTCTTACCAAAATGAGTCTAATAGATAAACTCTGGCCACCTTTCAAATTCTCCCTACAGTGTGTGATAACAGCCCATTGCTCTTTGGTGATCTCAGTTACGGTGAATGTACATCACCAAAAATAAGAACGGTGATGTATCTGTGCAGTGGCAAAAACAAACATAAGTGTACCCACCGTGTGGGGGACTGTGCCCCCCACAACCCCCTAACTAAAATAACTAACTCCGGGGGGGGTACATGTCAGGGAGGGTGGAGAACCAAGACAACAGCAAAAAAAAAGGAAAATGGGCACAGAAGAGCACAAAAATATTGTGCTCTACCCCAGCCCCGAACCCTGCATCCTCCCCACCAAAGCCAGCCTCCCTACCCACCATGCCACTAGGTTAGCTTGGCAGCTTCCCCTCTCACCACCCCTCACATACCTTAAGGATACCTTTCAGTATCCTGTCGCTGTTCTGTCACCCTGCACTTTCCTGTCGCTACCCTTTCAGGGTTGCCCACAACGCAGATGCTGAGACTGGGTCACTCATATTTGAGTTGCTCATTCTCAGTCTCCCTTTTGACGGGATACCGAGGTTGTATGCTGTCTGGGGAAACTGATCAAACTGTAACCGGGTCATCATGGATGTTACAGTTGCTACCCCTGCCTTGTGAGCTCAAACAAGGTTGAGGGACAGGGTTCTGATTTTCCTGATTGGGGAGGTTCAAATCGAGATCTTTTAAGTTTAGCATGGCGCCTCCACCCACAGTAAAATTTGAGTGGGCCTGGTGTCAGAGTGGTACAACACCCTGGGGTGCAGTACCTCCCCACAGTGTTGTTTTACACATGACAAATCCTGGTGACACTTAAATTCAACAAAAATGCAACTGGTGACTTACCACAAAAAGTATAATATACTACTACTAATAATAATATACTTTATTTATATAGCGCAATTCTTAAAATTGAAGCACTTTACAAAGGAAAAGTACTTCACATACAATATAAATACGACAGTTAAAATTCTGATGACAGCAATTAAAACTCACTGTTACTTTACAGAAACACAAGATTAAATAGATGAGTTTTCAGAGTGACCTTGAAGCTGTCCACCATCAGGCACTCCCAGATCTGGCAAGGTAGAGAATTCCACAGTGTCGGGGCTTCATAGGCAAAAGCACGTGCACCAGAGTACTTCAACTGAAGCTTGGGAATCTCTAGCAATCCCTCATCAGTGGAGCAGAGTGGTCAGGAGGGGGTAGTAGGGGTACAGAAGCTCTTGCCGGTAGTGTGATTCCAGACCATGAAGGTAATCAACTATGCTCATGAGACAAAAATGTGCAGTATCAATGATGTAGCACCTCCAAATTTGGGGGCTTACCTTGAGTGTCTCCCTGGGCTCTTTTGATGCCCACTGCCTGGCAGATGTCCAGTTTAGGAAGGTAAATCCATGTACAATAAAGTTCTGGTGTTGTCCTGCGTGAGTGTGCAGATATGCTACTGTGTTACCCCTTTAAGAGCTTCAGCTTGTGTATGGTGTACATAGCCTGGGCTAGGTCCAAGTGAATCAAGGCTCATGACCAGCTAGGCATCACTCCAACTCATTCCATTCGATTATAGTGCAGAGGGAGTTCTTCAGTGTGCTATGAATATTTATTTCTAAATCCTTTCGGTTGTCAAATAAATAAGTTGTTTATGTTGCAAGTATTAAACCTTCCGATGGGAGCCTCCATTTTTTGGTCCTGGACTTCCACATTGGACTAATCGGAAACCAAGGGGTCCTAATGACAATGCCTTCTGGGTGAAACGGTGAACTTTCAGGTTGGTGCCTAAACTAACCAATAAGGATCCTCAAACTGTGATTGACAGCAAGGGTAGCCAACTGGAATCCAGATATCTTGGTCCTTCGGTAAAAACTGTGTTCAAGGCAGTTCAGTTCTGCTCAAGCTGCCGAGAAGGAAAACAGCCTGCTTGTCGGCTGAGAAAAAATTCCACAGGGTGAGGCTTGTCTTGCCTCCTGTGGACCCAGCTCAATTCCAAAAAGGTGATTGATTGATTTCAGGACTGCATAACAGCAGAAAAGAAGTGAGTTGAGAGGTTTCTGTAGCCAAGAGATAGAATTGGGAAACCGACCAGATACCGAAAGGAGAACATTTGCTGTACTTCAGTCAATGCAATTGTGGCCTACCGAGTGTGTGGAAACATTAATCCCAGGACTCCTGTGCCAAATCGGGAGCCGTTCCTGTATAGAAAGGACTTTTGGCCAAAGCCTAGCTGGAGAGTTCACCAGCACGCAAACCAGACTTTCAAAAGACATTTTCCTCATCTGGTCCTATGCACCAGAGCCCCATTCAGACTGTTCCTGTACCATCACCAGCATCCTGGCAAGAGACCAGCACTGGGGAATCAGCCCCTGCACAGCAACTGAACTCAGGTTGCAGCCACCTACAAGGAAAGGCCATGAAGTGGAGGTGAGTCATGTCAGCCCTGGTCCCTACCAACAACTCAAGGAAGCAACAGATGTTGATGTCATCAGCACCTAGTCCCCACCAACAACTCAATGAAGCAACAGATCTTGATGTCTTCAGCACCTTACTCCATCCATCTGGGTATATTGAGTAAAACCAGGGTAGCTCCCTGCAACCACACAATTAAATGTTTAAGGGTACCATCTGATTCAGTTTGCCAGTTTAATGTGTTTAAATGTGACTGGGCCATCTGGCCAGGATTCCAAAGGGTCTATGCTTCTACAAGTGTGTTGCTCATATTTAACCACCTTTCTTCCACCAAGGGCCCCAATTACAGCTGCAACGCCGGCCAACCTGCAACACCACCTCAGGTATGCCTGTTTTTCCACTCTGGGTACCCAGTAGTTGCACAGACTGATAATGTCAGGGACTAAAGTGATTCAAAGTAAATTAAATCTGTCTCAGTACAGCAAAGCAATCATTAATCTAGATTCTCACCCCTTCCTTGTAAAGTCCCCTAAATAAACCTGATTTACTGTTTCCCGTTCAACCTGGGCTATGAGCATATTATTGCTTGGATTAGAGTGCTAAGTTATATTCTGAATAACCTAAAAGTGTATGGCTGCATTGAAACTGTCTCTTACAGGGGAACACAGGGTGCAAATCAGAGATCCAGATCTGGTTGGTAAGTGGTTAGAGTGTGAGCATATTCTTAATGTGTTGAAAGTTATATTCTAATTGCTAAGAACTGCAATTACCAGTTTGAGAGTATAAGGTCACTAGGCGGGATTGTGGGTGGTACTAGCTTCCCAGAGGGCTATACCTATTGTAATAATTACCCTCTTAAGCACTACTCTGGGTGGAGGCACCAAATTGTAGCACTACTACTGGTAGGGAGATCCCTGTACCAGTTAGTTAAGAACCTAGACCCCTCAACATGCAGTTAGGAAGGCAGGCAGGTGTAGTAGCCCTTAGGTTAATGGCACCAGGGTTACAATGAAATATTCATTGGGGGATATTTACAAGGGATGTAAGAATGCAAGGAAAAACTATTTTGGGCAGAAACCTGTTAATCCTAGTTGCAGGACTAAAATTAGGTGTCTGACTAGGCTTGGCCAGTAAAACACTTGGACTGCAACCATACTATGTTTCAGACAACTTCAACAAAAATTTATCAAATTATGCCTACCCCCAAAAGGAGTAGTGGTGGAAGTGGGATGGTGGTGTTCATGTTCCCAAATTATTTTCTGCTGCATCTGTGACATCCATGGGAGCAGGTGCTGGGGGGGGGCAGCAATAAGAGGATCAGTCCAAGAGTTAGCAAACTCCCTGGCTCAGGAACAGAGGTCTAGGAGGAGGTTGCAGGTTTGCTAGTGTCCCTTTGACTACTGGTGGTGTGGTGGCACTGAACTGTCTCTAGATCATAGGTTTCTGGTATAGATATATGGACCACTGACCAAATAGTTGGTAGCTCTCTTCTGTGCATTACAGCACATTGGGCACAGGTACCTGAGGTAATATTCAACTCTGGGCAGGGGGAAAATTATACTAAGCCCAATTGCAGTGGTAGCAATACTCTGGGTATTTGCCAGCATGTCACACTGGCAGTGAAGAGTGTTACTGGATCACTGACACAGGACAGAATATGTTAGAACTGCTCCTGACTGAGACTGATGAGAGGATGCAGCCTGTGGTGGTGGTACCATGAGGTGTGTTGGTGGTACAGGATCTTCAGGCTGCAGAGTGGGGGAAGGGGCATGGCACTGCTGAAATTGAGACATTTGTGTATCAGTAGATTCATTCTGACCCAACTTCACCTTGGTGCACCCCAAGGAGAAGTTACAGGTGAAGATACAAGATGAACCTAAGAAAGATATAGATACGTGGTTACCACAGAACCAGGGATCTGTGTCCCACTAATGTGGGGAACAGTGATCATGGGTACTGTGGTTTTCTACTGTTCTGATACCCAGTATAAGAACCCAGTATGAACTGACCCACCTTCACGTTGGTGTACCCCAAGTTGCAAGGCAAAGTTACCAGATAAACAGAAAACCTTTGTGAAATTATCCACAGAGGTGAATTCAATGACTTAGCCTTAACTTTACCTGCAAATTAAAACTACCACATCTCTGGTCTCAGGTACCTCTGAATGTGGATCGGGCTCTCTGCATCTGCAGTCATGTGGACCTCTCTGGCTCTTCTCCCTTCCTTCTTTGCAAGATAGATCAGTCCAAGGAGCAGGGGCCACATGCCTCACACACATGTTTGGGCTTTGGAACCCTAGTGCAGAGTGTTAGCTAGTACCTGCAATAGCACTAATCAGCCTTCTCCCAGATGGTCTGCAGGATCGATGCAGGCTTCTCTCTTACAAGTGTTCTTCTCTTTCTCTTCTCTCTCTCTCTCTCTCTCTCTCTCTCCTCCTCCCTCCCTTTCTCTTTCTCTCCTCTCTCTCTCTCTCTCTCTCTCTCTCTCTCTCTCTGTGGCTCTTGTTTGCCTCCATTTTCTTTTCTGGCAGATCACAGTCTCTCTCACAGGAAAATGTCATCCTGACACTTCAGTAGACCCACAGTTCAAACTTCACAACTCACAAGTTGTAGAACCCTTTGAAATCTTCCTGCTGAAGTGGCTGAGGAAGCCCCGGCAAGCTTCCCTGGAGTGGCTGAAGTGGCAGCACAAGCTCCCTTCACTCTTTGAAAGCTGGCTGCCAACCTCCTCTCTCTTCTTTCTCCTGTCCATGTTGTCTCAGAAGCTCCTCTTTCTTGCATATTCTTAATCTCCCCACTAGAGCAGAAAAGCACGGGACCAAGATGCATGATTTCAGACAACTTAAAAGAGTATTGAAAACTTTTTAAATAAATGCATCCAAGTAGAATTCACTCCATTAAAATAGTAAAACCTCCTGTGTTTTCTCAGGCCTGGTGTCAGTTTTGTCTCTGACCTTGGTGCTAGCACAGTGAAGCCTGACATAACTCATCAAGGCACTGGTCTGAACTTGCAGGACATAAACACCTCTTGTTTCAGATGCTTAATGATGCTTAGAACAGTGCTATCTTGGTTTTACTCTCCACTGTAGATAGTGGCAATCCTTGTGGGAGGAAGCAGTGATGCAAACTGTCTTTCTTGGAGCAAAGAGAAAGCCAGGTAAGCCTGTACCATTGGGAGGGTTGCAAAACAATACAGGGATGTGATGCAGCTGTATTGCAGCTACAGTTCGGTACTATATGTGGAAAATGTGTGGCAATGTTTAATCCACCACTAGACAACCTGCAGTTTGCTAAGCAGGTATCTATATTGCTACCAATAACTTCCTTCAACCAACCACAGAGCAAATGCAATGCCCTTGTTTGTCATGGCTTTAATGTGTACATTTGTAATTTAGACTATAAGTACTGGGAATAGCCCAGCCTAATTATTTAATCTTATTTACAGTGAGGTCCCATTTGTACCCAGTACTGCCAATGGGTGCCCTGGTATATTGGGAGCTTAATTGACCCCAAGGTCTCACAGTGAATATTTGACTGTAGTGGGCATTGCATCTGTTAGCTCTAGTTCTACTAGCCCACAATACTTATGAACAGTGTTATGGTTGGCCATGGACTGTGTATGCATCACTTACACATGCCTTTTATAGGGCACAGCTTTTATCTGTAATGGCTCAGTCATTTGCAAGTGGTTAAAGCATGCTTTCAGCACTCCTTATTTTGCAGAATGCAAACAAGCATTTTGTAAGTGCACTTTTCCTTCCAAGTTGGCTCTGTGTCTCGCTTGCATGCATGCTTCTCATTTGCATCCATTCCTGCCCTAAATTTGTGAGTTGGCACAGGATCTTATTAAGAAATAGCAGACTTCAAAAATAAATTTTACCTTGCAAACTGCCTACTCAGCACCACACAAATACAGTTTGTGAGTTATGAGCACTGTATATCTTGCAAGCAATTCTATTATGTTGCACAGCATCTCCAAAAGGTGTGAGTGGGAGAGGGCATTTGGATCTGCTGGTAAAGTGTATAGTATACAGTATATTGCTCTATGTGTGCAAGGTATCCACTTCATTACCTTTTATTATACCAGTGGACCAATGGTTGGTGGTGTCAGTCAGTTCTTATTATCCTTCGTTATTAATTCAATGAATAGAATTAAGCAATCCACTAAAAAACTTCAGTCATTTCTAATTGATTCTGATTTGTCATGGTTAAAGGGAACCCTTTCAACAGCTCTGCATAAAAACACCCAGCTGTGAAACAGAAATCTTAAAGCAGACAAATGGCATTTCAATGCATGGATTCTTACAACAGAACTCACTGAAACAAACAAAGTCATTCTGTGACAAATAGAAAAACATTGATAACCTGTCACCATCTGTTAGCATCATGTAGACAACTTGAATGGAGCTTTGCTTTTAATCAGTATGTAGCTAACTGGGAATTCACTTTTTAAAATATAATGTCGGATCATTTTTAATTTTCTGTCTGTATTGCTGAAATGTATTACTTTTCCACATGGGAATTTTCATGGCGATATCAAAAAGCTCAATTGTATGACCATTTTTACTGTTACAGCAAGCACCACTGTCAGCACTGTGCTGGAAAGAATCTTTCTAGTGTATAGAACCATAGGGCTGTTAATTATTACCTTCCAAAGCCAAGGCCAGTCTTTTTAGATAAAAAGCAAACTCGTGGAAGAATACTTAAGACAAGTCCATGCATCTATCAAATTCAGACTTAAAAGACTTTCAACAGTGGAGCAACTTTTTTTTTAATTTGGAATTTCAATTGGATCCAACAGTGTAACACCATTTACTGTCATCCCTTTCGCAGTATTGGTAAATCCAGAGTAAAAAACACAATAATTAGTTCTCATGGGACTGTCTTTTATGCTGCAAGCATTTCAGCCTCACTACTGCCATTCTTTTTCGCATTTACTCTTATTTTAATGGGGTCACTTTGTGTCTTCTGTCTTCAGCTTCAAATATCAGCAGCAGACTGAAACAATAATTGATCCCAGAACTTTTGGAACTCTTCATCTGAATCGTTAGTAGACAAGGTTTTTAGTGGGGTATGAAAATATTTAGGGGATTCAACACACGGTGTCCTAATGTGAATGTTCATGTAAACCAGTCTGCTAGGTACTGTATCTGAATCATTATGAATTATATGGGGTTCACTAAGGCTTTGTGTGTATCATTGTAGGAGTATTTAATGAATACTCATATCATTGCAGGAGTATTCAATGAATATCCATATGTGGAAGCCTCAAATAATTATGATTTGCTATTCATATTCATTATTCAGCCAAAACATAATAAGAGGAAAAATCCTCTTCCATTGGCTAGAACTCATCTTACAGCTACCACCACCACCAAGTCACCTCCTGCTTTTAAACCTTATGCCCCTAATGTCTTCACATGCAGTATCAGAAAGTTTCAGCATGATGACACCCTGACAGATTTTTCTTGATTCCTGATGCCATCAGTTAATAACTTATAACCTCCTAGCCTGACATCCATCAGCCCAAAAGGCTACATATGTAAAGCTGGGCCCCTCTCACTACCGATTCATGGTTGGGGGATAGTTGGCCTATATCCTCTCTGCTAAGTAGTCCTTCACCCCTAACCCACAGTGCACTGTTTTGCTAAGTGAGTTTTATTTGTAATTTTTGACCAGGAAAGGTGCACTAAACCATGATAGCTTTTGTGTTCTATGGGGTGAGTTTCATGGACCTGTTTTATTGATAAGTGGAATGTTGGCCATGACACCAGGGAAACTCCCCTTCTCTCCACCAGGAGGATAATGGGATGGGTGGTGGTAAAAACCCATTGAAATTAAATGTGTCTCTTTTGGAACGAGAAAAAGTATGAAAAGATCTCCCAAGCTACCTCAGCATTCGTGGGAATTGTGTGTGGGTTTCTCTCTGAATCCTGTGATTCAAAAAAAAAAAAAAGAAAACAAAAAAAAAAACTTTGCCATTGATTACTGTAATAAAATATTTCTCTTTCTTCACCTGATATGGTACCCATGTACCTATGATATGCCAGCTTGTTTGTACCATTGAAACCTGTGTACCGCCAATGAATGTTTGTAACACTGGTTGCTCTTTAAACTCTAATGTATTACTGTGTTCTATTGTTGGTTTGTCTCTCCTGATGAGGTGCCTTTGTAAATGAGTCCTTGACTCAAAGGTCTGTGAATCTGATACTCAAATAAATAAAATAAATAAATAAAAATAAAAAAGTGCAAGGCTGTGGGAGGCAAGGATATTGGTACAATGCATGTATGATTCTTTAAGTGAATGGTGGGAGGAAGCAAAGCAAGATTTTAATTTTTTTTTTTTTTAGAAAGAGGCAGGCTATGAAGCTCGAGATTTATATTTGCAATATTTAACACTGAGGAAGCAACTACATAGGCTAATAACCTTGATGAAAGTAACTAAAAAAGATTATAGTCAGGGCCCCTGGTGTTCTGCAGCAGAATTTTCTGATTTCTGTGGCAGGGCTCCTTGACTTCTGAGGCAGTATTTTTTGATTTCTGCGGCATGATTTATTCACTTCTCTGGCAGAATGCAGTCCTGTCATTGGCTAACTATGATGTGATGTCATCAATGACATCATATGCTGAGCATAGAGGAGGGGCTTCAGGATAAACGAGGTGGGAAAGAAAGCCTGACACTATGAAAAAACAGTCTATTTATATGAAAATTCACCAAAAACAATGAATTCTGGGGCAATATATATATTCTGCGGCATGATGCAAATTCTGTGGCAAATTCCGCAACTGCAGAACCGAAGAATTCCAGGGGCCTTGATTATAGTCAACAGATAAATACAATAAAAAAGCAATGTACAAGTATCAGTATAATAGCGCTAAGACCTTGCAGCAGGAACAGAGGTTCAGAACAGAGAGTAAGAAGCAAACGTTTGACCCATATAAAAACAATAAGAAAAGGGTTGAAAATAAAAGGATCTGGGAGCTAGAAGATGGACAGGGTGGGATACGTAAAGGGAAAAAGGAAATCATGCAGATAGTAGAGATATATATAGCAGAGACCTTTGGCTTAGCACCTGAAATATGGAATCAGGAAAAATATGTAAACAAACTAAAGGAAAATGCCTCTCAAAACCACAAGAACAAAGTTTGGTAACCACAATAAAGGATGAGGAGGTAAGAAATATGATAAAGTCATTATAGAATAACAAGGTACCAGGACTAGATGTATTACCATCAGAGTTTTATAAAGTTTTTGCAAAGTGGGCAGTGCCGGAGCTAACTAAGGTTTATAATGAAATGTTACAAAAAAAAAAGAAGTACCCAAGGCAATGGCAGAAACAGAACTGATTCTCCTATTCAAGAAAGGGGAGAAAGGAAAGCTAAAGAACTGGAGGTCAATTTGCCTATTAACTACTGACCTTAAAATTTTAAGCAAAGTGTTGGCAAGCAGGCTGGCAAATTGTGCTGAGGAACTTATCAGTGAAGTACAAGTGAGTACCACGGAGAAGCATTCAGGAGAACTTAATAATACTTAGAGAAGTATTTCAGAGACGTCAAAAAGGAATTGAAAAGAGATATATATTAAGTATTGATCAACAGAAAGCCTTTGATTCCCTTTCACAGTAATACTTGTTCCTAGTCTCACAAAGATGCAGTATTCCACGGGTCTTCGTGGATTGGATAAAGGCCTTATACAAGAGGACCATGGTTACCCCGAGAGTAAATGGGTGGAGAGGAGAAACAAGCCAGGTAAAGTGAGGCATCAGGCCAGGGTGCCGATGAGTCCACTGCTATATGTTTTTGGGATAGACCCATTACTATGTTCATTAATAAATTATACTAATATACTGGGAATACAGATAACACCAACATCCCCACTTCTAGGAGTAATGACTTATGGGGATGATATGGTGATAATGGTACAGAAATCTACAGACGAGAAAGTACTAAAGAAGCAATTAAAAGAATGCTCTTTGGCTTCAGGATCACGTATTAACGTGGAAAAAAGTATTGGATATCGACTAGGTAATGATGCACATCAAGAAGTATCTTTTGCAGATATACGGATAGTGACAGAACTGATCACAATATTGTGAATAAAATTTGGCGATGGAGATCTAGCTACTTTAAATTGGTCACAAAAAATACAGAAAGTGGAGCAAGTGACAGCAAGATGGGCATATGGAACATTGTCAAAACAGAAGAGAGTGTTTTTGATAAAAAGTTTCTTGGTCCTGTTTTTTTTTTAATATTAGCTACATCCCCTCCCCAAGCAACTAGTAACAAGACTCTATAGTGTATTTTTTAGAGCATAAGGGGGGAGCCAATTAAACCCGGTGAAAAGGAACATAACGTACCAAAGCATACAGGAAGGAGGTTTAAACATGATACACCCTATTGCCTTTTAATTACATATCTTCTTGTTCCATAATATAATTAATCCATTAAAGAACCAGGCCCAGATGTTCAAACTGCGCCCAAAATGTGTGCAATAGCAGGAGCAAGCACAAGTCCATTGCGCACATGTGCAATAGACGCGATATTCAAACATGGAGCAAGCCAAATTGCGCAACCAGCCAATGTCTGAATATCGCACAACCTGCACCATAGCGCAACCAGGAAGGGGAAGCTGAGCAGATACGATGCGCTATAGCACAACAAGGGCAGCCCAGCTGAGCAGTCCAGAGGCGTAATAGCACAAGCAGGGAGCCCCCCAGCAGCAGAGCAATGGAACTGCACAACCAGGGAGGTAGGCAGGGGCCCACCACCCATGCCACAGATGGGCACAGGAACACACTGCAGAACTGACAATGCACCCCCACACCCCAAGCACAGCATAACTGAAGGAGGGACGGAATATCCACCGGCCCATGGGGACAAGCAAACAAAGCACAGCCGGGCCATGTTGCCCCAGCATACCCACTGGCAAGCTGAGACTGCCACACAAGGGGGGCGGACCAACCCAGTGTACAGCAGCCCCCCTGTGCACAGCACAGCTTGCACTGTGACCCCAAGACACCCCCCATGAGCAGTGACCATCACTGCAGAAATCCCCATGCAACCCCCCCGACACACTGCAACTCCATGTACCACAGAACCATACAAGCCAGACCCACCATGAGCACCCAACAGTGGGTGGCAGCACATGGCAATGCAACAACGGCAGACACAGTGCCAACACGCACAACCCCGCTGAGGCACAGCTGAGACACCGAACATGTGTCGCCACAAGCGGTACCCCACATGGTAAAGGGCGTGCCCCTGACACCACTGCCATTGACACAGCACCCTGCACAGTAGACAGGTGTCACAGCGTGACCCACCAAAAGCCACAGCAGCCAGCACAGACACCCACAGTGGTGCATGGAAGCATGCAGTGCACCGGATGCAACAAAGTGCAGGGGCAAACACACACCCATACCCTCGGGGACACCAACACAGGGATGCAGTAGTGTGGCAACCCAGCCCCCAGTGTGGGCACATGTAACTGGCACACAGCCTGCAGTCCACCATGGCACAGGGGTGACACCCAACCTGTGCATGTACTGTGGCCCTGTACGCCACCAGCATACACCTGGAGCACAAGTCACAGACAGTGCTGCACTGCCCCTGCAACACACACACAAGACACAGCATGGAGGTAGGACAGCAACTGTGGAGGCCACAGTGTCACCTGAGGCAAACATGCACCCCACCAGTGACAGGTGGCAACCCAGCATCATGACAGTCACAGTGGATGACCTGCAGGGACAGCACCCACTGACAAGGCAGCAGACCTGGCAGGCCACAGACATGCAAGGGTGTCAGCTGCACAGGCCAGGGACAGCCTGACAGGGCACAATGGACACAGAGCAGGCACATGGAACACTGCACAGCAGTGCAATGCACAGGAACAACACACCACAGATACTCGACTGAAAGCCACTCCCACATCAGAGACATCTCCCTACGCGTGCACACACACATACCTATGACTATACCACCCCAAATGCCATGCACACCACTGCAACTGAGCACCTATAGCCAGCTGCAAATCAGAGGCCACCATAGTGTTCATATCAAAATATCTGTATTACAAAAAGAACAATAAGAATAACAACAACATGAACATATACAAATGTACAAATCAGGGGTGGGGGTACGGGTTCAAGGTAGGGGTGGGTAAGGGGCAGGGGTGAATAACTGGGAGAGGGGAGGCGGGGTGTGAGGGATAGGTAAAGGGGGGAGGTGATGGGCAGCTACTGTCTTCCAGCCTGCTCCCCTGCTGCCTGGTGCTGGTCCCGGGGCCTCCTCCTCCTTTGCATCCCATGCTGCTGTAGGTCCTGAAGGATGACGAGTGAGTCCATCGCTACCTGCAACAGCTGCTGCATGGTACCTCTCTATCAGGCATAGTATCCGGACACCTAGGACAAGGGATCAGAGTCAATGGGTGTGACTGTCCATATTCCTGAAGCCCACCCATCATGCATGACATACAGCCAAGTGCCCCGCTCCTGTGATGGACTGCACCCACCCACAGTGACCGTGCGCACAAGACATGCCCAACCAGGCCGCAACAGCCATGTGTACCACTGCACACACACACTACCCATGTCCTGCACAACACAACCAAGGCCGTACAGTAACGTGGCTATGCGGTGGTCAGGCAGTGCCACAGCCATGTGCCCAGTGCACACATGGACCACCATTGATGCACTCCCAGACATGCAGTGCCACTGGACAGTGCTGACTGTCACATGTCGCATGCATGGCAGTGGTGTCCATGGATGGTGGCCATGCCCTGCCCCCCACCCTGTCACACAGCATGCTATAGCAATCATGTTGTCATGGCACTCACCCTCATCAGGCTGCTGCTGCTGTCGTGGTTCTCCACCACCACGCTCGGGCACCGCTGGCACCACTCCCTGCCCTTCAGCCATGGCCCTCCTCCGCTCCACCACACCTATGGGAAACAAAAGGTGAGAAACAGATCAGTGCAATCCCAAAGCATATTCCCCCTGCCCCAATGAGTGTGCCCGCCCACCCAGCCAGACCCATACATCACATATCCTGTTAACACCACCACAGCCAACATTTGACCAACCCTCCCCCATGTGCTGGACACAATAGACAGTGTTACCCATATGGACCATACAGGTGCATGGATGGATCACCCACTTGGCTGAGGCACCACGCCCTTCCTGGCATGTGACCGCAGACTTGCCAGTAGCGCTGGCTCCCTCCTCTGCAGGTCCCCATAGTGGTGCCTGCACTGTTCCGCGGACCTCCGTCGGCCAGTGGCTGCCTCCAGCTCAGTGGCCACCTGTTGCCACACTTGTGTCCTGGCCCTGTCTAGGGGATCCTCCCCATATAGTGGGCCAAAGTGAGGCTCCACAACGGCCACCAAGTTCGCAAGCTCGAGGGCACTCCACTGGGGGGCTCTTCTGCATGCCATCTCTGGAGGTATAGTAGGCAATATGGCACGCCGCAGCACGGCAACCCCACATGGAATTGCTGCACAATACAATGCCGCCATTCCCTATTGCACTGTCAGTACAGCACCGCCAGTCCCTATCGCGCTGTCACTGAACAGCGCGATAGAGCTGCAGACATGCCATACGTACAGCGCCAAGGGGACAAAGGTCAGGCACAGGGTCATGGGTCTCTGGTGCATGGCCACGCACAGCACCATCAGACGTCTATGCATCCAGCGTGATTGGTTGCCTGTGTGCCATTGCCACAGCGAACTATTGCGCAGTTGTGCCACAGCGCCATGTAGTGACCATTGCTGTAGCACCACTGTTACAATGGTGGCCGTGCCCTGAATTGCCTACCGCGCACAGCACGTCATCAGCACGGGCAGATGCCTCGCGAGGTTACTTGGCATGCACAGTGCGTCCCAGAACTGCGCCATTGGCTCAACAATGCTCAACCAGACAGTGCAAAGTGCAAAAGCGCCGATATTCAGCGTCATATGCAAATCATCCGATCAGCCATTCAATGGTGCAGCAGCGTGATTTGCATCTCATTAAAGTTGCTCCACACCTAATTTGCATGGATTGTGCTATAAATATGCGACACTGTTCTGCAGTGGCCATATTCGGTTACTGCAGTTGATAGGTGAGTTGCATGCATTGTGATGTTCTGGACTATGGCCTCAGGGAATTGCTGTGTACTGCACAGTCACCGGTGACCACTCTCACCCATACAGGCTGTGAAATGACCAAGCAAGGACTGGGTGAGGAGGATGATGGTGGGTGGAAGAGGTGGCCTAACTTTACGGAGGCTGAGACGGAGGCACTCTTTGAGGCCTACCTGGATGAAGAGCCACTTCTCAGTGGACGGCGGGCTCCTCAGGCCCGTGCTGCTGCATGGGAGGGTGGCATGCGCCAACTGCCACTGCAGCCACCAGCACTCTGTGCAGGAGTGTAAAAGAAGATGGGAACCGACAGGAGGAGGGTGAAGGAGAAGGTGGCAGCCCTCAGGGCGGCACGTGCTGCAACAGGCAGGGGCCAGCCAGAGGTGGTGCAGCTGACTCCGGCAGAGGACAGGTTCACTGCAAGCATGCAGCGCAGTGCCATTGAGGGTGTTCCTGGAGGTGGCTTCCAGACAGGTGGTAGCCCATCACTGCATGGTATGACATGGTCGGGGGGGAAGGTAGATCACATGCACTAATGTGTCCTTCCTTTCTGTTACAGATCCTGTGCATCTGCAGGGGTCAGTGGTGGAGGGCCTGTCCACTGCGGACAGCCATAAAGAGTTGGAGGAGGGACCATCCACCTTCACAGGTTGCCGGCGTGCACTGCACCAGTGTGCACACCTGGCTACCATCACTGTTGTCGTTGAGACAGGTGTGGGGGGTACCCTTCCTGTGTCTCAGTGGTCTGGCATGCAAGCATGCCAGCATGCTGTGGCTGTGGCTGTGGCACAGACCTGCACCACTGATGATGCAATGACCACTATGGGCATTGACATGTGTGTGTCACAGAATGGACACACAACAGGACAGCTCATGCCCATGGACCTAGCTGGTTCCGACGTGTGTGCCAGCATGTCAGCACAGTCCCAGGCTGTGCCTGTCAGCACTGGTAGGGCAGCACCGGTGGCTGTGCAAGTCACTGGCACTGTTGCGGCCACAGCAGCGGAACAACTGATCCCTTGGGCACAGCAGGCGGAGGGGCAGCAGCAGCAGTCACCCACCGGGACTGGGGGTACAGGGTTCAGCGGTGATGTAGGTGCACCAATTGTGGACTTGCCTATACCTGGTCCTGGTGAGCAGTGCCCACCCTCAAGGGGTGCCGTACATCAGGCCCATCCATACCCTGAGGGACAGGTTGCCAATGTGGCAGACGACCTCTTTGATGAGCACACCTGCCTGCTGCAGGCATCAGTACAGCAGCAGATGCGGGGTTGCAACGTCCGTGGAGGCACTGTGTGTGGCTCTGGAGTGGCACAGCAGGGACAATGAGAGGATCCTGTCATGGATTGACCATTTGCGGATGGATGTGACCGTCGCCATTGACAGGCAGACACAGGCATTGGTCACTGTCATGGCCACATTGGGCACACAGTCAGGTGCCCCTGTGCCACTCACACCGCACAGTACGCTATCCACTCCCCGTTCCCAGCATCATGCGACACCCACCCTGTCGATGCCGGGTTCAGCTGTGGGCATCCCGAGTACCCCTGGTGGAGGTATGTTCAGTGTGCTGCAGACCCCTGTGCGGACAAGGTCATGTTCGCACAGTGGAACCCCTGGTGGTCCATTGGTGCCACCCCATGAGGCCCGTGCTGCTGGGTCTCGGCAGGGCCGCCCACGCATCCGAGGTGGCCGTGGCACTGTGCCGCAAGACTGAGCTGTCTCCCAGTGTGGGCCCTGTCTGGTGCTGCCCTGTGTGCAATGTGTGTTTTAGTGGGCAGTGCACCAGTGGGTGCCCAGCCCTACACGCAGACACACGGACCACCTGCACACCCTCCCGACTGCTGTCCACAGGTGTGTGTGCATGATGATGCCTGCATTGCACTGTACACCAAAGTGCGAAGGTGCCCAGCATCTGACACATGTACATGGACAGTCAGTGGACGTGGTGGCCTGTGGACATGTGTGTTTTTAGTGTCTGTGCTCCTGCTCTGTTGTGCACCTGACCCCTGTGCACTTTGTGCCTAGTGTGTGTGTGTGTGTGTGTGTGTGTGTGTGTGTGTCTGTCCATGTGGCGTGTTACTGTTCACCCTCCCTGGTTGTATGTGTATGCTTCTGTGCCCTGCCACTTCCCTTGCTGTCATGCACCCCTGGTGTGTTTCCCTGTGTGTATGTGGGTTGTGCCCTAGCCACTGTTGGTTGCACATGGCCCCATGACTTACCTGTGTTGGGTGAAGTGCTCCTCTGTTGATGGTGTCCGGTTACTTGCGGTTAGATGGCTGGGTCAGTCGGGTCACCGTCGTCAAGGGGGCTGCCCATCCCCATCATCACCAGCGTCACCGTCATCCCCATCACTGTCCCCCTCTTTGACCTGTACAGCTATCCCACAGTCTTTGGCCATGTTGTGCAGGATACAACAGGCCAGGAATATCCCACAGGCCTTTGAGGGGCTATACTGTAGGGCACCGCCGGAGGTGTCTAGGCATCGGAAGCGCACCTTCAGCATCCCAAACACCCACTCAATGATGTTGCGTGTGGTGGCATGTGCCTCATTGAAGCGTTGCTGCGATGGGGTTGTGGGCCGCCGGTAGGGTGTGAGCAGCCAGGGACAGAGTGGGTATCCACTGTCACCTGTGTGGAGATAGTGGAGGTTAGTGTCTTGTTCAGGCTCACATTGCCCCTAACCCTATGTGCCACACCCATGGCACCTGTGGCTTACCCACCCTTGCCCCCGATTTGCCAGTCCTACATGCATACTCACCCACTAGATGTCCTGTGGGGATGTACCCACTCTCGAATTGATGGCACAGTGCTGACTGGTACCATATGAATGAATCCAGTGCTCCACCAGAGTGCGTGGCACAGACATTGATGATGCACCCACTGGCATCACACACCACCTGGCAGTTGACACTGGCATAACCCTTCCGATTCCTATAGGTGGCCCATCAGGGCCAGGTGGTGTGTGAATGGCCACATGGATGCCGTCTATCGCCCCTAGCATGCCAGGCATACGTGCTACCCTGTGGAACTCCTGTATGTTTGCTGTGTGCTCCACTGTGGTGCTGGGGAAATGGATGTACTCCGCAGCATGTGGCAGCAGTGCGCTGAGGAATTGGGTGAGGATGCGTGACGTGGCTGACTGTGTTATGCCTGTGGTGTCCCCTGTTGGTCTCTGGAAGGTACCCGTGGTGAGCAAGCACATGCAGGCTGTTACCTTTGTCTCCACTGACAGAGCGTGACTCCGTCGTGAGGGTGCCTGCATCACATCACTGCACAGCTCACAGAGCCGCCTCAGTATTGCCCTGTTCAGGTGGTACTGGTCCACAATCTTGACATCTGAGTAGAGCTCAAAGCTGATGCGGGCTCGGTACTGCCTGTTGGGGGCATACCGCCGACGGGCCCTTCCACGGCCACGTCCCCTGCAGCATGCCTTCTCACCTCATTACAGCTTCCATGTGGAAGCTGGCACTGTCCATGTCCCTGGCTTGTGTTCCCCTGGCTGTTGTTGCTCTGTTCCCCGCTGTTCTGACTGCTACCTCCACTGCACTAGGTACACCCACTGGCCTCTGCACTCTGAGGTCCCACACACCTTCCCTTACCCCTATTCTGTCCTCTGGTCTCCCTGGCCTGCACTCTTTCTTCCTCTGGCCTTGTCTGTCTCCCTGCCTCATGTGGCTTCCCTGTAGAGTTCTTGCACCTCTTCCTTGATCCTTTTTATTTTGGCTCATTTCCACTATGGCGCAACTTCCGCCTGATCCACTGTTGCACATTGCTCAAGCCTTTGAATATCGCATTGCGCACTTTATGCATGGTTCCACCCCCTTCGGTTGCACATGCCTTAATTAGCATTGTGCTGTTGCTCAGCATGTTTTCAGTGGCGCAACTGCCTCCTGCCGAATATCGCAGAATGGCGCATTTTCGGACTTGCGCAGGTGCAAAAATATTGCGCATTACGCAACCCTTTTAAATATCCCACCCCAACATAAAACTTGGAAGGTCATTCTATCGGAATGGGCAAAGCTATGTGTGTATCTGCTTAGGAACAAGGGAAAAGCAGATTATTGGGCAGGACACAAATTATACCAGATGAGGTGGAAGGACTGTTTCAACAATTTATTACATGGAAAGTACAGTACAACGGATTGGGATACCAAAGTAAACAAAGTATCTATGAAGAAATTCTATGAGCACAATGTATAGAGGAGATAGTATTACCTCAGTGTAGGCAAGGCCAGAGTACAGAAATGTTCAGACAACTGTTAAATAAAAGGATTCCAATATTTGCATGGGATATGCTATGGTTAGCAACACATGGGAAGCTGAATGTTAAAGGTCACAATAAACAGAAATCAGTACAGGAAAGATATTGTTTAAGAACAAGTTGTCAACAAATACTAGAAATGCAAGAACATTTATTCCTAAACTGTGATTATGTGTGACAATTTTGGGATACAGTAGCAGAGAAATGGGAACTGCAGCAATTTCAGTCAGTAACCTACATGGAATTGATATACATAGAACAGTCCATTAAATGGCAAGAGTTTCATAAAGAGACACTACAAGTTATATTTGCAATTTTAAAATATTACATCTGGCAGGCACGTTGCAAATGAGTCCTACAGCAGAATTATGTACCTCATGACATTGTGTTGAAAAATGTAGGTATCTCGATTCAACAAGTGTTTGAAGCAGATGCAAAGAAAGTCTCTAAAATGCAGCTTCAGGTTTTATGGAAATCATGTGAAATGATGTTACAGTAGGTGATGGAGTAAAATAGAGAAGAAAATGGAATGGAAGTGAAATGATGTGACGAGTTTAGATCTGACAATGGAATTATTATCCTTTTTTCCCCCAACAAAATTCCCCTTCTCTCCACCAGGGGGCTTGTCTCTCTGGGAGAGATGGAGGAACCCAGTTCAATACAGAATAGCGCTGAGGAAGGACACATCTCAGTGGAGGTGCAGGAGCATACTGACATGGATCAACAAACCCCAGAGACGGCTATGGTCGATCCCCCCAAGGAGAACCATCGAGTGGAAGGCAGAATGCGACGCCAGAGATCCAGGTACACTCTAAAATAAGTGAGGAGGAGTCGTTTGAGCAGGAATTACAGAAAAAGAGGCAACTCTTTGCCATGATACATTAAGTGGAACAAGAATTTCAGATATCTAAATCTATGCTTAAGGCTGAAAAAAACAGAAGCATTCACAAATAAGCCCACAGCTCATAGCAAGTAAAAAACTTAACTTTCTTTCCACTGATCATTATGGTTTGACCTCTTGTGAGGACCAGGAGATTAATATCCCCCCAAGCCTACCTGATGGTCTCTCCCTTCTGAGCTGGAATGGGCACCCAGTATGGGTTTGCAGCAGGCAGGATGGCTCTTCTCGCAGGGTCATTGGATTCCTGACCCCACTATTCCACTTCCGGGTTTGATGCCTCATAACAACCAGCCCAAGGCAATAGAACAGAGTACTTCACCTCAGGGACTGGGTGCCTCAGATCAAACCGGCTCCCCTGGAGAGACTCAAATGGCAATTCAGGGCTCACACTCTGCAATACCGTTACATAGGACATTCACACAGCAGAAGTCCAGAGCGGATGGGGCTCACGCTATTATTTTGCCAACTAATGGGGAGGCCACAGAAACTGGTGCCTCCAAATACAGAACAAAACACTGGAGAAGATGTTGATTCCAAGGGGGAAATGTTTGAGATGGCATCTGAAGGTAGGCCACCCTCTAGGTCTGGGGAACCAGAAGATTCATTGGAGGTTGGAGAGGAGCCCATTTCTGAGAATTTACAACCTGAGTTTGTACCTCTAACAAAAGCCAGTTATGCTAGTTTGTTTAAGAAACCAGTGAAAGCTGCAAAAAGAAGATTTGTAGTCCAGTTGCAATATAGAGGGAATAGAGATTCACTACCAGATAGGCATAATGTGGGGAAGGCCCTAATCTGCTACTCCCTCTGGTTGACTCCTGCAGAAGTCTACGTCTTTATCCACATACCAGGGGATTACAGTTTTGATGTTAGTTTTTGTACTAGCCCCTTACTTGATAAATTTTGGAGACTCTATGCAGAAGTTAAAAATACCCCACTCTGGCAAGACTATATTATGATACCATCACAAAACCCTCCATTAAAACAGTTACCATTCTATCCAGGAATGAGGGTGTCAGTATTAACAACATTATTTTTTGGTTAGAGAAACAATGTGATATCCAGGGTAACCTCACTCCCATTATGGATGACAACGGGTTCTGCACTGAGGGCTGGACATTTAGGATAAAACTGAAACAAACAGAAGCTGGTATTCAACATTTGCCTAACTGTTTTTCTTTTGGGTGGGAAAGAGGTATTCTGTTTAACCAAGGACAGCCTAAGAGCTGCTATAGATGTGGTTCTTTGTCTCACCTTAACACAGATTGTACTGCAATTAAATGTTTTCAGTGTTGGGGGTTGGATCATACAGCACATTTCTGCACTGTTCCCCCAATTTGTAACCTTTGTGGGGATGATGAACATGATTTTGGTTCCTGCCTGTGGGCAGCTTATAACTCTGAGGACACTGCTGAACAGGACTTCTATCTACATAAAGCGAAGAAACCTTTTCGAGCTGCAAGAACGTCCCTGCCCCTGCTTACAAGACCAACTCCACAGACTCAGTCTGATGTCCAGGAACCCCCCCCCCCCGAGAATGATAGCTCAATGGCTCTATCAGATCCCTTACTAGCATTCCAACCTATGGATCCAGTCTCAGATATAGAAGTTATAATGCCACCACCTCCACCTCCTTCACCCCCCAGTACAGCAGACCTGATGGACCAAGAGCCCTTTCATGAAGTACCTACTAAGCACAAGAAACTTCCTTAATGCCCACATGACAACCCCTCTGCAGAAGAACTGCCTTTATCAAATAAGTATAGTGCCTTACTAACCTGGGGTGAACATCTGGATGAGACAGATTCTGATGCCTCTGCCCAGTCTGTTAGTGACTCTGTTGCCCCCCCCGCCCACTGCCTAACAAGGATAACCCTCCTAGATTGAAAAGCATTAGTCAATCTAGTGTGAAAACTACCAACAAACCCACCCCATGAATCATCTATTTCTTTTTGGATTGCCAGTTTAAATGTGAACAGCATAACATCTGATTTAAAAGATTAACTACTTTCTCTTTGATACAGGGGTATAGCTATGATGTGTTTTTTTACAGGACACCAGGCTGCAGTCTATTGTGGATATTTCTGTGGTACAAAGGGACTAGGTGCTAGGTGACTCTCATTGGTCTATAGGTGAGGACCAATGTAGTGGTCTGGGTATTTGTTTTACAGCTCCCAATATCCAGGTACATAAATTGGTAGATATCTGCCCAGGTAGAGCACTACTGTTAGACATTGGCTTTGAAGGACAATCTTAGAGACTGATAAATGTCTATTGCCCCCCAGACTAAAGCACTTTGAGTGGACCTTCTGAAACAAATCCAACCATATCTCTACCATATCTCTACACAAAATGTGAAGTATTATTGAGCAGTGAGCTCAATATTAGTTTATTGAAATCTGATAAAACCTCAGTTGGGACTATGTTTCAAGCAGCATCTTTGACAAATGCAAGCTTTTCTTAACAAACACCCAGCCCATACCTTTTTCAAAGGTCCCCTGTCTACACATATAGACTATTGGTTTATGTCAAAACATCTTCCTCTATTCCACACTGATACTGTCCCCATATAATCCTCTCATCATGCCTTGATATGCATTTGTGTCGCCTATCATCCCCAGAGCCAGTGGTGGAGGGGTGTGGCAACTTAATACAGGGTTTTTAGAAAATCAGGAGGTAATTCAAGATCTAAGCACTGTCCTAGAGGACAGGTAGTCTGTTCTTTTCCTCTGTGACTTGATTACACAATGGTGGACAAATACTAAACTGGCTATTACTGCACTTTTACAGTCTCTGTCTTTACAAAACAGTATTGATAACATTAATGCTTATAATCAGCTGAGAGCAGTTTTCTTAGACTTACTCTCACAGCAAACGGACCATGGGACTCATCTCTCATTGGCATTATCAGAGGTCAAGGACAAACTAATGACATTACAGTATAATAGATGAAAGTCCTTGGAATTAGTGAAAAGGATTGGCATACAAGGGAAACAATCTCAGACTAATCCGCTTGATGACTGTTGGACTAGGTTGCATAGGAGTAAGATCATAACTATAATAAATGATCAAGGCACTAAACTTAGAGATAATTACTCTATTCTTATAGAAAGGAAACATTTTGTAGCTAAGCAGAATAACCCTTTAAAATTGGTAGAATGAGAGTTGGAGCAAATTCTGAAAGCAGCGGATGTAGCTAAGTTATTTTCTCTTCAACAAGAAACATTAATATCACCAGTGAGCTTAGAGGAACTTGGCACAGTTATTTCTAGCTTGAACAAAAAGGTAGCCCCTGGATCAGATGAGTTGCCAGGAGAATTATATGAAGTATTGTTTCAACTGATTCCCCATGAACTTTTACTAGTCTTTCAGAATTTTTTGGAGATGTTTCAGATAACCGAACAAATGTCTGAGGGCCTCCTAACATTTCTATATAAAAAGGAGATAAAAAAGGATTTAAGAAATTAGAGACAAATAACTCTCCTTAATACAGATTTTAAAATCCTAGCTAAACTCTTGAGTTTGAGATTAAATACTGTGCCTGGAGATATAATACATGATTCTCAGGTTTGTTCCATCCCAGGTCATAAAATGTTAGATGCACTACTACTTCTCAAGGAAATTATGCACCAAGAAGTTCTTTCAGGTACCACAGGTTATCTAATCAATCTGGATCAGTTGAAAGCTTTCGATAGAATCCAGCATGACTACTTATGGCTCTGCCTAAAAACATATGGGTTTCCTACTACATATATTAAATGGATTCAACAATGTTATTATCAGGCATTTGTCCAGCCCTATGATAATAAATGCTTAGATGGGAAAGTGGAGGTTAAAGTGGGGGTACACCAGGGATGCCCACTTAGTCCCCTTCTGTATGTTATTTGTCTTGATCCCATTATTATAATTTTGAATAAGTCACCAAGAATATTCGGGATCTCTTGCATGGCTATTGACACTGTAAAACTGATTTCTTATGCGGTTGATTTGGTACTTACCATCTGAGATAAAGAGTCTGGCATACAGGCATATAAATTAATACAGGTACTGTCGATGGTTATTGGGGCCTAAATTTAATACAGATATGAGTATTTGTATTTCCATCTCTACGGTTCCTTCAAATATGGGGGTGAAAATCCAGAAATATCCGGGGGAAATTCTAATTACTACATAGCCAAGTAAAATACTAGGGGCCCAATTCCAAGTTGCATGGCACAACTCACTGACACATGTGAGTTGCAACATGCAGTGCTATGCCGGGGACCCTGCACCCTATTCAAAGACAGGCAGGGTCCCTGACACCTATGACCTATGACCTGTGGCAACTGTAGGCTTGTGCCACAGGAATGGTGCAACAGACCTGGGTGCTGTAAGTTGCAATCTGCAGTTAACTGCCCCCCGGAGCCCCCACACTCTGTAACATTCCAACAATCACCTGGGGGCCTTGGGGGGCTGGCCAGGTGGCACAGGCACATGGGGGGCATGGCAACAAATGGACCTGGGAGGTCCCTGAAATTTGGGGGGGGTTGGGGCATGACTGTGCTGGACGGGGTATGTAGGGCAGGGTAATGTGCCATATGCAGCGCTGTGGAGGGCATCTATCATTGTGCCAGGATGGATGCCCCTTAGACCAGCTACATGCTGCTCTAACCCCACTGTGCAATACCCGGAGCTGTAATTGTATAAGTGGGTTACAGCTGCCGCCCTTTTGGAATAGGGCACAGGTGCTGCCATAGCCCACCCTTGCACCATGTCACAGTGGGTGGTGTAGCCCACCTTTGATGCAACCCGCATCTGGCACAGTACAAGCTGCAACTTGTAATAGCAACTTGCGTAACGCATGGTGCAAGGTGTGATTTGCACCATGAGGTTTGGCATAAATCGCCTTGGGCCATGCATAACGTGACTTGGAATCAGGCCCCAGGTGTATATTTTGATCCAGGGGATATGCAGACTTTCAACTGGGATAAAAAAATGAAAAAGCTCAGAAACTAGTCTCAAATTGGAATACATGGTCTATGGGCAAAGATAAATGGGTATATTTACTAAAGACATTTCTGGTTCCAGTTTTTTCCTTTTTTAAGCCATATATACCCCGTACTGCAACATAGAGAAACTACAGTTTATTTATGCTTCTTCGAAGGTCTCTGGGGTAGTAGATTAAGCCCATTTAAAAGGGCAGTAACATACCTACTCCGCAAAGATGGGAGTGTGGGTATGATAAATCTTCTAGTATTTTTCTGGTCTATCTTTTTTATATGAATTTACTACCTATACTTAAAGATGCCAATTCACAGTGGAAAGTGTGGTCTATGTCTACCTTACAGGACATACTCCCAAGAATGGCGTGATAATAGCTTTCAGCACAAAAACAAACATAAATATAAATTATCTTTGGATTGGATATTGTGCTTTAACTATATTAAGCGTTGGGGAATATGGATGCAGCATATATTAACCATGAGTCGTAAAAATTTGTATAAGTATAGTATCTCTACCCACTTTAATGCAGAACCCTTTTCTATGTACATTGATCCAATACAGCTGGTGATCAAATATAAGCTAAGTGATAAAAGACTTCCGTCTAAATTCAAAGACATAGTATGGCTTGGTGTTCATGGGAGGATAAATGTAAAGAGTAATCAAAAGCATAAGAAGATTTCAGAAAGAGTATGTCCCAGAAATTCCTGTCCGGCACAACTTGAAACAATAGATCACTCGTATCTTCAATACCCCTTTATTAGAGAATTCTGGAATGTTCTGGCAGTGAAATGGCAGACCCAAGATTTTAGTATTCTGTCTTCTGATTGTTTATATAGGGGGGTTACTTTCCCTCTCATTGGGCACGATACGACCCAGGTAACTTAAGAATTTTGATGGGCTGTTTCTTATTCTGGATATGGCATGTGAAAATGTAAATTGGCATTGCAACAGCAGCAACTGACTCCATTGTAGTAGTAGTAGTAAAATTTTATTTTTATACAGGTAATGGTATAACATCTTTGGGAACACGTCCCATTTTTCAAGATGGACCTGTTTCACACATAACATCAAGTGACTCACGAATAATTATTAAAAATCGATCACATTACATCACTATAAAAAAACATTATTAACTTACATCCAAGTGTAATGACTAGTCTACATTATTTCCATATACAGGTTGCCAGCCCATCCACTTTTTTTTAACATATCAACCATTACACTTACATTTCATGGGTGTTTCACAATCAATGGTTTTGAAAAGGATTTTTATTTGTTTGATTTGTTTGTCCCCTTCATCAATTTGATCCCATAATTTGGCGACCTTTGCTGTAAAGGTCATATTACCAAACTTATTTTTTACTCTTGGTCTAATATATTTTGTTCCCCCCTTCCCTCTCAAGTTATAATTATATTGATATATGAATTGTGACATCTTATCCATAAGATAACTGGAACTTTTATTGTGGACCACCCCATGAATCTGCTTTATCCACTTCCGGTCTATAATTTGATTTCATTGAAACTATTATAATGAAGTAAACATTTCACAGTGGTGAGTTGTGTACTCACAATTCAAGACAAATCTAGCCAGTTTGTTGTATAATACTTGGATAGGTCTAAACCTAATTTTACTAGTCATACTATATACATGAATTCCATACTCTATATTAGGTAAAAACAATTGTTTTACAATATCCCCTCTCATTTTTGAGTTTAAACAGTATTTCGTCCTCCAGAAAGCTCCTAACTAATTATTTGTTTTTTAACTAACTCCTTTATGTGGATATCAAAGTTTAAATCTTGATCCACAGAGACCCCCAAATATCGATAAAAATCAACTTGACTTAGTGTTTCCTTATTTAAAGTTTTTATGTAAATCTTAGGATGATGCATGTCTGCTTTACTTCTACTCTGAAATACCATTATGTTTGTTTTTTTACTAATTAAAACTAGCTTTGCCTGGCACAGCCATAGCTCCATTTCACTAAACTCCTTTTGGAGACGTTTTTCTACTTCTTGAATCGAACATCCATGTGTCAATAAAACAGTACCATCTGCATACATTCTTAAGGCAGAGTACTTTACAGTCTTAGGGGTCCAAAATCAAACCTTGGGGGACCCCCCCTTTTTACAATTTCTGGATTTGAAAGGAAGTCCCCAACTTAAACCTGCTGTACTCTATTTTCTAATTGGAATTATTTAATTTAATTCAGAATAATGTATTAAGAATAAAACAGGTGGATAAGGGCAAAGTTAGCCAACAGACATGGCAGGACAGGTGGAACCCTTTCTTTTGGTTAGCCTAAATAGATTGGTCCTTAATAGGATTTCATTCAGTGGTTGTTCCAAGAATAATATTGCTTTATATTTGATTTTTTTAGATAACCCAGCTAGACCAGCTGACTGCATGAAAGATGTATCAAAGATCTTTCACAACAGAACTACTGCTTGCAGTATTTTAGCCCATTCATACGTGGAATACCCAGGTAACATAAGGTGCTGGGATAAGCATATAGGGCCAGACATTCAAAACTTTACCCTGGGGCCAAATTAGCACTGCCCAGTGGGCAAACTTAGCCCGGAGCACAAAGCAAGCTATATTGAAAAGGAAATAGCCCGGTGCTAATCCTGCTGAATATAGCAGTCTAAGGAAGCCGGGCAAACTGGTCTGGGAGTGCAGGGCAAAAATAGCCTGGGAATAAGACAGCACTGAATATAGCAACAGGGAAGTGCAAGCTGCAACTGTAGCTCATTAGACTGTGTAGCAAGCCAATGTTGCAGGTGGAGAACATTGTGTGTGATTGCACAGAGATGTCTCACAGCTACTGCAAACACACCTATCAACCTCCTGCCTCATAAATCAGGGACAAGGCTTAAAACAAACAGGGACAAAGGTTTAAAATCAGGGACACACCTTAAAAATTGGTGATATCCACTCAGGAAGCTGGTGGAATAAGTGGTTTATTGTAAAATGCATTTGCTAAGGAAGAACATGTCAGTAACTTTAATGTTTAACATTATTTTATGCTTACAACCACCACTGTTTGGTCACAGAAACACAATGTTTAGGAGGAACAGAGTAATATTTTGAGGTGAAATCAGGGATGTCCCTGAAAATCAAGCGCAGCTGAGAGGTATGACTGCTTACAACAATGTAAGCCACACACTACAGAACTGAGCTATGCTGAAGTGAGGTTTGCCCAGAGCTAACTTGATTGCACAGTGCTAACACATTAGCCTAGTGCAAACTGGTTAGCCCGGGGTAAACGGGAGCTATATTCAATGCTCCCATGCAAATGAGTCTACTTAGGTAATCTACGGGCAAACAAGTACATTTACATCTCATTAAGTGCTGCTTAGCATACATTACCATGCAGTTTGCTCGGTGCTACTGCATGGAGCACAAAGCTCCCCCTTTTGGTTGGAATGGAAGTACAGGCTGGACGCTGCAGGCCAAGGCATACCCACAGCATCCCCTGTTGGTCGGAATAGAAGTACAGGCCAGAAGCAGCAGGAACTGTGTGCTGTCAGGCATACTGTACCTCTCAACCTCTTGCCTCATGAATCAGGAACAAGGCCTAAAATGATCAGGGACAGATCTTTAACAGTAGAGATATCCACCCGGACAGCCAGTAGAACATGGGTTTAGTGCAAAATGCATTTGTTGAAGAAGAAGAACAAGTCTGTAACTGTAATGCTTGACATTATGCTGTGCTTACAATGTCCACTGTTTAGCCATGGAAACACAACTGTGAGGAGGGACAGAGTAATATTATGATGCAGATTCAGGGACAGTTGAGAGGTATGCTCCTGACCCATTCACAATAGAATGAAGAGTAATGTCCCTGGTAGCCTAGTGGTCCCACCACCCCCCTACACAAATCCCAGCCTGTTTGCTTTAATATCATGAGTAATTTCCATGATAGTCTAGTGGTCCCCCCAACCCCCAGCAAGTATCCTGACCCCCTTTTCCAATCCAAGTAAATAATTTCCCTGGTAGTCTAGCGGTTCCCCCACCTGGCAATGACACTGACACCCTGCCCATCCAAAAAGTGTCTCAGAACAGAGCTGGTGATACGTGCTGGGGGGGTGGGGGGACCACTAGACTACCAGGGAAATGGATTATTTTATATTTAAACCTTGGGTTGGGATATATGCTGGGGGACCACAAGACTACCAGGGAAACAAATTATTTTTTATTTAAAATTGGGGTCAGAAATAGATTATTTTTTTATTTAAGATGGTTGTTGGGATACATGCTGGGAGGTGGGGGGGCCACTAGACTACCAGGGAAATGATGTCATGGGGTGGATACCAGGATTGGGAATTGTGCTTTGGGTGGGGGGGCACCATTGCCACATTACCTCCTGTAAATTACCACTGGTCTTTACTGAGCAGTATTCAGCACCGCGCTACAGGTTGCGCTAATGCCTGTAGCACGGTGCTATACTTTTGAATATGCCAGTGCGCCAGCATTCAGGGCCCCTCCTCTCAGTCCCTCCCTTGCATACATTTTAATTTAGCATTGGTGCTAACATCTAGCGCCAGCGCTAAATGTCTTTTTCAATATAGCAGTTGGGCACAAATTCGGCGCTAGTCCAGCACAATGGATTTGTGCCCTGCGCTAACATTTGAATATCTGGCTCTTATAGTTTTAGCATGTATTTCTTTGCATATATGTTATTGGTAACTTTCCTGTGTTTTATATAAAACCTCCTTTATTGTTTATATTGTCCAGTTGAGAATATTTTGATTTAGCTAGGATTCGTGTTATGAATTATTACACCATACACCTGTACTGTGTTCTATAGATGGAGTTGTCTTGGCTCTTTAAAGAAAGCACATTGGAGAGGCACAGTTTCTGCACTTTTGATACAACTCAAATGGGTATGGTGTCCATGCAGGAGCTTGATAATGGAATTTATTTTTATCTTACCCATGATGCCTGCTATATGTTATCTTATCTCCAACAGCTATCCCCCTACTCTTGGGGTGGGAAGGAGGATAAAGCTGGAGATAAGGTTGCTTTCAGTATGAATTAATACCATGTGCTCAATATGGGTTTTCCTTCCTAGGTATGGTTGTATGATGCTCCCTTGCTATGTTTTCCTTCCTCCCACGTGATTTGTAATATGCATGGTCTGTGTTTTTTTTTTTCATTTTGTTTTTCCAGTTCTTATAAGGGAAACCCCCCTACTGTTTCAGCAGGGGGAAGGGGGGTTAATACATAGTACTCCATAAGTTGTCTCTTGGTTTTTACTTGTAAGTTTTGATTTAATTGAAAATGGATAAGATTTGATAGATGAGGTAGTATGCTTTCCTTTTGAATTATTTTAAGGTTTTTTCATTGTATAGGTTTGTGATTAATTTTATTATTTAAAAGTCCAACTCAATGTATGATATAATACTTATTTGAGTTTTTCAAGATCCATTTATATATTGTATTTTCATGTGCTTATTAACATGGTTTGTATATTTATTTTGAAGGTGAAATAAAAAAAATGCCCCTACTCTTTTAGTGTGGGGGTCTGTTTTCAGTATTTACTATTTCATTTTGGGGCTATAAACTGTCAGTTTTGTTTTGATGCATGATGAAATACTTATTTATGTTTCCTTTTCTTTTATTATGATGTTGTATGAAATAACACACATTTCTATGTATTTTGCTTTTAAGTTATAATAAAAAATGTCCCCTGCTCTTCCTGTAGGGGGACCCTTTGCTGTGTTGGCTTGCTGCCAAGATGGCAGCTGTCAGTAGGACAGATGGATGAAGGACATGGAGGTAGGGGAGTGGGTTTCCTCCCCTATCTCGGCAATTTTAAAGACCACAGTTACTGCTACTGCTGAGACAAATGCTGCCTTTGTAGAAGAAGACATGGCTACAGAAGAGGATAACTCCTGAGATATGGATGAGCATCAGAATGTACCTTATGGCCCTGAGGCACCAATGGAAATAAAAGTTCAAGTTCAAGTTTATTGCAGGAAAGCTCCATTGAGCAAGATCATTCACAAGGAAGTCCTGGGTGCATGTTACAACAAATATACAATGCAGGCAATAACATAACAATACATAAATGGCAGACCAGGTCCTACAAGGTGCATAGGTAAACAGTCCTGGGTGAAAAACAAAAACCAAAAAAATATTTAGTACAAGTTGTTTAAGGAAGGTGGTGTAGTGAGAACAAACTAAGGAAGTAAGGAGAAAGATAGGGAGGGAGTTTAGAAACATTTACAGATGTCCTTTATTTTTGAAGCCACCAGTTTTTTGGAAAAAATTACTGAGACTACACTGGATAGTTTCAGAGCAGATTGCAGCTGGTTCTAAATAGTTGGTAGGGCACTTGAGAAGGCTCATCTGCCAAAGGAGGTACAGGTCCTATGTGCATTGAGTAGGATAAAATCTTATTTCCTAAGGAAATAAGAGCTGTGGGCAGTACGGATAAGTGCTACTAAATAGCTTGGTAATTTATTCAGAAGTTTTAGGGTCCAAATGCCAGCATGGAGTGTGCGTCTAATGGTAAGTGAAGTTCAACCAACAGCTGCATATAGTTTGCAATGGTGGGTTCGGTATGGGTAGTTTGTAATGAAGTGCAGGGTGCAGTGATAGAGAATGTTCAATTTGTTTAGGTTAGTAATTGCTGCAGAAGTGTATAATATGTCCCCATAGTCAAGTAAAGGGAGGAAGGTGGTCTGAACAAGCCTGAGTCTGGTTTCCAAGGGAAAGAGGGACCTATTTCGGAAGAAGAAGCCTAGTCTAGCTTTTAGTCTTCTGGACAGGTCATCAATGTGCTAATTGAAGGAGAGCTTGTTGTCTAACCAAAAGCCGAGGTATTTAAATTTAGAGACAACTTCCAGTGGTTCACCTAGGGATGTAACAATGAAATCTTTAGGTGAGACAGTGAGGGTGACGGAGGAAGTATTAGGGGGGAAAATCATGGCCTTAGCTTTTTTTTGCATTTAGGAGGAGTTTGGTATTGATGAGATTTGTTTCTAGCTGTGTGAAATCGACTTGAACTATATCCCTGACTTCCGATATTGTATGGCCAGATGTATACAAAACTGTATCATCTGCAAAGAAATGCAAGGTTGACCTGGTTATTTGAGAATTGAGGTTGTTGATATATACAGTAGGGAGAAGAGTATAGGACCTAAGATGGAACCTTGTGGGACTCCCCTATTAACTGGTAAGGAGGCAGAGAACAGCCCACCAGCTTTGACTTTCTGCATCCTACCTGATAGGTAACTGGAGAACCATTTGGTAGTAGCTAGGGTAGTGCCAATATTGGTGAGGCTGTTCACAATTAGAGTATGGGCAACAGTGTCAAATGCTTTACTGAAATCTAAGAATACTGCACCTGTAATTTTTTTAGCATCCTTAGCTGAGATCCAGTTATCGTTGACTTTAGCTATTGCAGTAACGGTGATATGATTAGAGCGAAAGCCTGATTGGGCTGGATTGAGGAGACAGTAGGTTTCCAGATGATTCTTCAATTGTATATAAATACATTTTTCGAGGACTTTTGAAAGGATAGGCAAGATTGAGATTGGTCTGTAATTGTTTAAGTTGCACAGATCGCCGGATTTAAATAAGGGTATGATATGAGCAGATTCCCAGCATAATGGAACTACAGCAGAAGAGATAGAGAGGTTGAATATATGGAGAATGGGAGCAGTAAGATAGTGGTAGCCGACTTTTAAGAAAAATGGTTCTAAGCCATCGTCTCTGGCACTTTTTGTGGTGTCTAAATTGATGAGTGAATCCTCGACCTCTTTGAAGCTGAGAGGGAGCAGCTGGAAAGGATAGGCTATAGCTTTCAGGAAAGTGATAGGGCTAGCATGGATACTGGTACGATATGCATACAGTGATGCATCGAAAGCTAGACCAGCTGTGGCGAAGTGAGAATTCAGTTCTTCAAGGATTTGGCAATTGTTCTCAATAGCTGTGCCATTTATGTTGATCTTAGCTGGGATGGTGAGAGCAGCCGGTCGACCTTCAATAGGCTTGATGGTCCTCCAAATTTTCTGCAAGTTTTCTTTGGCTTTTTCTAGCATGGAAACGTAGTAATTCACTTTAGTAGAGCGAATATGTTTTAAGCAGGCATTCCTAGCTGCTCTAAATGTCTGCCAATCTGTCAGATTCTTAGTTCTTCTTGCTAGAGCCCAGAGTTTATCTCAGTTTATAAGTGTGATTTTGAGCTCCGGTGTAAACCAGGGGTGGGAGACCTTGCGCGTATGCACCTTAATAAATGGGGCATGCTTGTTAGCCAGGGTAGTGAGATTTTCATTTAGGTTAGAGACAGCCTCATCGACTGTTTTAGAGAGGTACAGATCTTGCCATTCGACCTTGCTAAGGTTGATCAGATAGCTCAGGGTGTTGAATTTATGAAAGGAATGCTTGATTATGAACTTAAACTGATTGCGGGCTTTGGTGTGATGTCTTGTACAGACCACAACTCTATGATCACTCATATCATTGGAAAAAACAGCTGATTGTAGTATTTTATGGGGATGGGTGGTAAGTATGACATCGATGAAAGAACTATTGGCAATGTTGGTGGTGTTAATCCTAGTGGGCACACTAATTGTCTGGGCAAGACCTAGTTCATCACAAAGGGATTTCAGGCTATGCAATTTGGGTGTGAGCCAATCCATGTTGACATCCCCGAGTATCAGTGTTTCTCAGTTGGCTGTTGTAACTAAGGATTTTAGGACCACAAAAGCCAGACATTAGATGATGAAACTCCTGAAAAGAACTCTGAAGCAGAAACTGTACCATTCCAGGTATGTTCTGATACTTCAGAAACACAGATTACTAAAATGCGGCCAACTAAATGACTCAGACAGCTCTAACAAGCTGCTGATGCAAGATCTAAGACCCTGATTCTGCTGGAGGGCAGACCTGTTGGAATTTCAAAAGAACTGCCGACTGACAGGGTAGCGGCCACAGAGAATGCTGACTCACAGCTTGCTGTTACACAGAGGAACCCTGCAATTCTGTCTCCTGTCAGACATAGCACATTGTTGACTTTACTGAATCTGAAAACTGAGAACCAACTGTTGCAACAGCCAAACTAAATAAGTCACTTCCTGGCTTTCATGGCACAGAACAATGGTCCGTGCAAACTGCACTGCAGGGAGCTGGCTGGGAGCAAGACCCCTCTACATGGGCATGGACAGCTGGCTCCTCTCCAATATGTATGCCAACTCCAGCAGACTTCATACAAGCAGGTACCCCGCTCATTTCTTTATAGATAGAGAATACTGTTGATTCTGCTAGTCATGTTAATGCTGTGCAAGCCAGACTAAAGTGACAGATGTATTAATTGTGTCAGAAGAGCTTACTTTAACCCAGAATCTTGTCCTGCACTTACCAAACCTAAAAACTCAAACTATATCTGCTGCAATCCCACTGGCAAAACCATCAGAATCAGTACCAAGGCCCTCAAGGCCATGTATGTCTGTTCCTCTGAATACAGCCAACAGAACTGCATCCAGGCACTATGCTTCCCTATTTAAAACACTGATTCTACCTGCAAAAAAGGCATAATGCAGTTCAGCTCTCATATCTTGGAGGTATGCCAGAACCACCGGACAGGATTTTTGTTGCCCATGTCTTACTTAAAGATTATGAATTTTTTTGCTCATGAGATCTACACTTTGATTCACATATTGGGGGAAACAACTTTCGATGTTAGCTTTAAAACCACAGCAGACTTGGACAGGTTTTGGAAAAGATACTCGGCTCTTAAAAAATTTGCATTTTGGGCCCCATTTTTAGCAATACCCCTCACTAAGCCAGCTCATAAAACTGTCACAGTATTATTCCATAATAAAGGGGAGGGCATACAGGACCTGGTATACTGGTGAAACAAAGGCATATGGTCTTGCAGGAACCAGAAGCCATCCTAGACTCTGAAAATATTTGGACTTGAGGGTGGAAAGTAAAAGTGCTTTTGAAATCAAATTATACTGGAATAGTGCATCTTCCCAATTCTTTTTTTTCTAGGGTGAGATTGAGGTGTGCTGTTTTACCCAGGGCAACCCAAAGCCTGTTACAGGTGTGGGTCAGCAGCAGTACACCTCAGCAGCACATGCAATAAAATAAAGTATAATGTATGTGGGGAAAAGGGCCACATTGGTGTAGACTGTTTCAATGAATGCAAGTGTTACCACTGTGAAAAAACAGGTCATACTTTCCACAATTGTATTTGGGCTGCAAATAACCAATCAGACCATGACGATGGTGCAGAACAGAGGTTACATATTACCCTGGCTCAAAAATCTAGACTAAATACGACACAAATACCTGCTTCTGACACTCGTCCACCAGACCACTCACCTACTGCCAGCACTAGTAAGAAAGTACCCTCACCTCAGCCCCAGCATCCCCACCCCATACCTAATCCACAACCTGACTCACATTCAGAGAATGTCTCTATGGAACAAGAGGATAACACCCCCCCTTGTGACAGAAACTGATGGAGCTGTTAGCATGCCTCTCCCCCCATCCCTCAGACTGAGGCAAATGGGATGGTTACAAGATGATGATCTAAGACTGGTTTCCCATACCCCAAACTGACTAAGCAAGACAGTATCCCCCTTGCTAATAAATATGACATTTTGCAAATACAGTCTGATGAGCCTGGAGGAGAAACGGATACTTCTTCAGTAGTATCTTCACATCTAGAAGCCACTACTGATACTGAAGTACTTGCAGGCTCTTCCAGGTCCCAGAAACAAAAAGCAAATCTCAAACATAAACACATAGATGTATCTTATAGGAAAGGCAGGCAAAAATAACACATTCAAGGGTGTATCTACTGTTTTCTTTACTCATAATGTGTGATGCTTTCTCCTTCTGCACTGTAAATGTGAACAGTGTGAAACACATAGAAAAGAGGCAAGCAGTATTTTCTTTTTTAAGGTACTTTCAGCTTGGCATTATATGTTTACAATATGTAAGGTTCCATTCCCTACCAGAAGTCCAACAAGCTCAAAGGGATTTGTATCTGGGCCCTTCTTATTGGTCTATTGGTCCAGAAACATGTTCTGGTGAGGGTATATAATATTTAGAATGCCTGAAATTAAACTTCTTGTGGTTTATGATCTAGTCCCAGGAAGGGTTTTTATTCTTGATATCTCTTTTCAACAAAACTCCTATACATTGATTAACCTCTATGCTCTTCAGACTAAAATACCACAAATCGATGTCTTTAATCAGATTCAGCTGTATTTACACACCTCCCAAAACATTTGTTTTTGGTGGAGATTTTAATTGTGGCCTTTCTAAACAAGATAGGAGCTCTCAGACAAAAATACAAACACTCAACTGTGATATAACTACCTTTCTCAAACTATCCAGAAAGCCAGACTTAAGGATGCATATTTTGACATTACTAAATCATATACACTCACATTTCATAAAGGCATCCTAGCTACTAGGATTGATTTATTTATTTTTTCTTCCGCTATGGAAGTTACAGCTGCAGAAGTTAAAACAGTAGAATTCTCCCATCATAATCTTTTATCTATTTCTACTGGACACCTGGCCCCAATCAGAAGAGGCCCAGGAACTGGGAAATGTAATATTTCCCTATTACAAGATATGCACTTTACTGTCTTTCTGTCATAGTTTATTACAGCCCGGAAATCAGTACACATTTTTTTTGACAATCCGATACTTTGGTGGGAAGATACTAAGTATAAATTTAAAAAATTCCTAAAGCAATATAGCAAAACTAAGAGTTTGACAGCATGCCTTCACTATTTACAACAAAGACACCTCTTACAGAACTTAGTTACTATTTCACATGACACCTGTCAAGATCTTACTCCCCAAATCAGTAAACTGAAAAAGAATACGATGGCTTTTCATGTTCAAAAAACAAAATTCCTTTACCACCAGCAAAATTATGGGACAAAGGGCATGACTGCCACAGCATGTCACTGTGAACATAATTATCAAACTATAAGAAAAAAAGAAATGTCTAGCCTGAGGGATAATCATAATTCTCTATGTTCAAATAAGGAAGATATTCTACTTATTGTATCTGAATATACTTCTCAGATGTACGCGCCATCTTCAACTCAGCCTCCATCTATGACTCCGTTCCTTTCAGAATTTAATTTACCAGTAGTCCCTCAAGACATCCTAACACAAGCTAGTAACCCTATCTCGAATCAGGAAATATTAGATGACATATCTAGACTTAAAGGACGTACCACTCCAGTGCCAGATGATCTCCCTACTGAAATATATAAGAAACTAGGCCCAGAACTTTCCACTGAATTATTATACGTTTATATCCACATCTTATAAACAGACTTTAGAAATGAATATGGGTACTTTAATTTCTTTACATAAAATGAGACCAAACTAACCTCCAGAATTGGAGACTAATCAGTGTGCTTAATACTGATTTCAAAATGTTATCTAAGATTCTAACTGTAAGACTATTCCTGATAGCTTCTTTAGTGAGATCAAAGGCACAAACCTGCTCCATTTCAGGTAGACAGATTTCAGATCACCTTATTCTTTAATGAGAGATGATGAAATACGGAAATAATACATCTCCGTCAGGATATGTGATTTTGCTTGATCAAAGGAAAGCATTTGACTCATGCCTTCCTCTTGTCAACCTTGGAACATTATCAAGCTCCACATACTTCAGTAAATTGGTTTAAGGGGATGCATAGAACAGCTATGGTGGTCACCCTAGTTAATGGCTTGAGAGTGCCTTTAGTCCATATAAGGCATGGGGCACATCAAGGTTACCCCCAAGCCCCCTCCTTTATGCCTTTTTTATAGATCCCTCACTGCAGAAAATTAACTCCGCCCCTCAGATTTCACCTTTAGGATCCCATTTAGGATGCATACCATATAAACCATAGGCATATGCTGATGACATGTGTCTATTAGTAGCTGATGAACAATCCATTTTGGACTCCCTTACACTATGTACAGACTTTGGTAAATCATCAGGAGCCTCACTTAATGTCCATAGATGTATAGGGTACCAACTGGGACAAGTTCACCAGAATAAGACAGTAGGTCCTATCAGCATACAACCAGGTCCTATTACTGTGCTAGGCATTCAATATAGTACTACAGAAATGGATAGTTTGAACTGGGAACAAAAAATAAACCAAGGAAAACAAAGAGTTATTAGGTAAAATAAATTTAAACTCAGTAAGAAAAAGAGAATATATTTACTACAGATGTACCTTATTCCATTATTTCTTTTTTTTTTTGAAATTATAGTTTAACGGTTTTCTTCATAAAGACACACATACATTACATTTAGACATTTTGACATAAAAGAGAACTTATCCAACAAACTAATCAATCAACATAGACATTATACAAGACATTGCTATTAACTTCACTGTCAAGTTGTTGTACTTAAGTCTCTTGGCAAAACTGATTTGTTACACTTGCTCAACCCATACTAGAAACTAAATTGAACAAACACATCCTAATGACAAACAACACATACCTGGGAACTATTGCATTCTCTAAATACAGGACTCAGGGCAGGGAACTTCCCTACTAGACTGTGGGAGTAGGGTACAGAGGGGACTCCCGGGAAGAGGACAAGACATCACTTTGATCTTTCGTTTTTATTGTTCTTGCTCAGCTAAAATATCCATAATCTCCTTCCCTTGTTTACTGGCTATGTAGTGGAAGAATGGCAACCACCTACTGATAGACCTATCTTTCTGAAGCTGGATCCAGGCTGTCATCTGTTCCATAATCATTATCCTCTGACAGTTGTTTAACCAAGACTCCACTGTGGGTTGTGTGGGGTATAGCCATGTTTGTGTTATGGCCTTTAGAGCATTAGCCACCATTATATAAGACAGATACTTCTGAGATCTTGAATTCACTCATTGTGGCGGTAATCCCAACACCCAGAATTGAAATTCCAGCTGGGGGGGGTTCCATAAACTTCCTCCACCTCCTCCTGCACCTTTTCCCAATGTGTCTTTATCATCAGGCAAGTCCAAAAGATGTGCATCTGGGTGCCTACTTCCTGGCATCCCATCTAACACATCTTTGAGGAGCCCGCCCCCAAGTATTTTGTGATCACTGGGGTACAGAAATGTCTGATGGCCACCCTCCACCAGAAGTCTCTCCATGAGAGTGAAGCTGTCGTCATTGAAATTCCTGACCATACTTTTACCAATTCCTCCTCTGATAGTACTAATTGAGCTTCTGCCTGCCATTTGTCTTTGATATGCTTTGCCTCCTCTGCTTTTAACCCTGTTAAAAACTGATATATTCTTGATACCACCCTTCTGATATCTTGTCCCCTAGCCATTTCTATCAGCAATAGCTTCAGTGGGTTGGGGTCAGAAATTAGCTGTTCCACTCTGTTGAGATCCTGTAAATAATGTCTAGACTGTAGGAAATGGAAAAACTCTTAGGAGCGGAGTTGAAATTCTCTGCTCAACTAAGCATATGATTTTAACTCTCCACCTTCCCCAAAACAGACCTATTATTAAGAGTCCCTTTGAGTTCCATTGTTTCAATCCTCCCATTAACTTACATGGCAGAAAGTCTAAGCATGTCCTAAGGGGAGTGTCCCCTCCCAAGTGGGGTTTGAGGCAAAATTTTGAACAGACCTCTATCCAAGTTTTTTTTAGTCCCTCTGCCTGTGGATTTGGTGTGTCTAGCAATCTCAAATTGTTCTGATCCATAAATACCAGATCGCCAAAATCTGCCAGCCCCCTTGTTTTTTTTTCTAGATCCATCCACATGGATGTGTTAACCCCTCACAAGTGGGGAATAATATGTTGTAGTTGTTCAGCCCCCAAATACCCTTTTTTAATCATATCACTATTTGTCATCATCTGTGGTGCATCCGGCAGAGGCATCGAGCCACCAGCCACCACTGCCCTGGAGAGCAGCAGGCTCACTTGCATGATGGGGGTCTGGTGCAGCCACTCCAACCTGCTGAAGGGCCTCCCCATGCCTCTCCGAGCTGAGCTGGACCAGACCCCCTGCGCAATTCCATATCAGTCATCAGGGTTGGTGGGAGTGTGGCCATCAAGCTGCCTTGGTCACGCCCAGCCATTTTCCTCCAGTTTTCCCCCAGTAGCTGACAGTGCAATGACATCTGCGTGTAAGCAGACATCTTGCCATGTTCCTCCCCTTTCTGCACTGCAACTGTGCCACACCCAGCCATGGCCAGGCACCGCTACATTGCCATGTGCATTCTCTGTCCCACCCCAGAAGGAGGAGAGCAGTTCAGGGATGCTCAATCCACCCTCTCTCCTGCCAACCCCTGGTAGCTCAAGTCCATTCCCGAACCCGGTCACCAGCATGGTGCGAGGTGTGGTGTCCAGTGCCTCAACCCTCAGTGCCACCAAGCCAGCCAAAAAATACCCTTTAAAATCTGGAAGGGCCAAGCCTCCCCTTTTTTTTTGGACTGGTCAGTACTACCCACCCCACTCTAGGCCTTTTTTCCTCCCCATACAAATCATGATAAGGTGGCCATAAGTTCCTTCCAGAACATGGGGAGGGGTTTAGAGGAATCAAGGAGAAGAAGAAGAAGAAGAACCTGGGTAACAGATTCATACATACCACCTCAACCCTTCACATGAGAGATAAAGAAACTCCTTCCATCTGCTACAATCAGCATGGAATTCTTTCAGCAATTTCAGATAATTAACTTTGCATAGTTGTCCCATATTTCATGGACTCCACACCCCCAAATATCTAAAACCTGTGCTAGCTCATTTAAAGTTGCCTTTTATCGGTGTCTCTCCTGTATCATTCTCGCTTATGAAATTTTTAATGACTTCCTTTGTAGAGTCCACAAAGTTTTTTGTCATGCAGTAAACTTACATTAAGCCTCCACAAACTTCCCTGGTGTGAAGTTCCCCACCGTACCCTATAAAACATCAGCGCATGGTCTGACAAAGCTAGGGTGTGTGTCTTTGTTTCCACTGTCATGTATGCCATTTTATTTTGAGTGTATAACCTGTCTAAGCCAGAATATGAGTTGCTAGCCAGGCAGTGAAATGTAAATTCCTTTGTAGAGGGATTCTGTACCCTCCAGGGATCAACAAGACCTCCCTCTATTCTGAGAGTTTTCAATAACCTCGAGCCAGCTCTTAAACTTGTTTGATTTTGGGCACTTATATTTAATTCTTGATCTGCCACACAATTCCAGTCCTCCAGGCACAGAATCCGAGCCTCAGGGAAGGAGGGAGGCAATGTGTTGGAAGGTCTGTCTGAAAACTTCCCCTGTAGGTGGAGTAGGGGCATACAGAGATTCCATGTGTCTCAGATGTCCAGAAAATGTCCCTGATATTCTCACAAACCTACTATCTCTCTCTGAGAACACCTGGGTGACTTGGAATGACAGTCATCTCCTAACCAGGACCACCACCCCTGCTTTTTTGGCTTGTGGGTGGGAGTCAGCATACCCCCCACCCAAGCCCTCCTAAGTTTTAGGTGCTCTGCAAGGGAGAGCCTGGTTTCCTGTAAACAAGATATGTCCCATTTGACTCTTTGTAGTTCTTGTAAAATCTTTGTCCTTTTAACCACATTGTTTACCCCTTTTACATTCCATCTGAAAATAGTTAAGTTATTCATTTGTGGACCTTGTCACCCTGAAGGTCCCCTCCCCACATCCTCCCACCCCACCCTTCTTTCTCAGGTACAAAAATAACAAATAAAAAGAACACTTAAGAAAAAAACACACAATTATTAAGACATACATGTACATATAGCCATATTTAACAGCCATTCTAAATGTTTCTACACTGTAACCCAAATAACCTGACAGTGTAGAGAAAGAACCAAGTTTAACTTGTGAGCAGACAAAGGTACCCTCCGGGATGCATGATGGCACCCTGTAGAATGTTTTTTCTAAAGGTACGTCCTTCCTATTTGGGCCTGAAGCCTTGGTCAGTGACCTAAGTACTTCTACTTCTGTTTGAACTTCTGGGGTTCTAATCAGGGCACCACTGGAGAACTTGCAATTCAGATTCAGTGTAAACCATAAACCTCCGTTACAGCTCAAAACCATGTCTGGGGGTAGTACTAAAAGCCTAAACCCCCACATCTTATACTGAGACTCAAAATTCCAAACATAACAAAACCTTTTGCACTGTGAATCCAGCTCCTGCTCAAACCTTTGTATGACCATTACAAAATGTACTCATGTGTACCAGGGAGCCTATTCCCAAGAGTAGGTTCCAAGTCTCTGGAATCCCAGGAGATAGCTTTTCCCATTATTCATGGTGTCATTTGTATATCTCTATCTTTCCCTGAAATCCTTGGACCATAATCTATTATTTACTACCTTTCTAGTCCAGATCAGACACGTCCCTCATAAACAAAAATGCTCCCTTTTTAAACCTTTGTAATCTATAGAAGTATTATGCCAAACCTCCTAATCTTCCAAGATTTCTTTGTTTTTTTTGTTTGTTTTTTTTTGCTTTTTATGAATTACTCCCCTTCCCCCTGATTTTGATATTTGGTAATGCTCTGTTTATGGACAAGGAAGGGTATGCATGCCAATGTTCAGAGAGTTCAAAATTCTTCCTATGGGGATCTACTCGAGTTATCTCAGATTTGAGCATTACCTCGGACTGAGGGCACCCCCTGTCATCCAAATGTTCCCTGGATAAGTAAGGGGCGTTTCTTGCCTCCCAACCTTTCTTTGCTTTATGTATTGTCCAGATTTTTGTTTTCCATAAGTCTCTGAGTCTTTTGGTGGCAATCTGGATCTGGGGTTTTAAGATCTGAATGTGTAGTGAGAAGAAAGTATATCATGCTTTTAAGCCCAAATAATTGATTGCCTAGGGACTTGTGCTGCTGTACGAAGAAGACCCCTGCTTCCCAGATAGGCCTCATATATGAAAGGAGCTCAAAGGGGCCTATAAGCTGGGGAAACAACATAGACAACTTACCCCCCACTTGGTCAGAAGGGGCAAAGAAAGGAGACAAATAATTTTTTTAGATACATTAAGGAATGTAGGAAGGCAAAAGGGGAGATAGAAAAGATTGCTACTGAAGAAGGAAAATGCACCAAAACATGACCCAGAGAAAGCTGAAATCCTCAACAAATACTTCTGCTCAGTGTTTGCCAAAGAGAACCCAGGGGATGGCCCAGCCCTGAAAAAACATAACACCCCAGGACCAGGAGTAGACACGAGTCCCATTACAGAAGCTGAAGTACAGGAGGTGCTGAATAAACTAAAAATAGACTAAGCCATGGAACCAGATGAAATGCACCATAGAATCCTTTAGGAACTGGGGGCAGAATTAGCTGCCCCTGTGGCACTCCTATTCATAAAATCCTTGAAGAGCGGTATGGTACCCAAAGACTGGCAAAAAGCAATAGTGGTTCCACTTCACAAATCAGGCAGTTGCAAAGCGGCTAGTTATTACAGACTGGTGAGCCTCACATCTATAGTAGGGAAACTAATGGTGACACTACTCAAACAGAGAATCATTGCATTCCTCAAAACTAGCAGCCAACAAGACCCTAAACAGCATGGTTTCACAGCACTTAGGTCATGCCAGACAAATCTGCTCAAGTTTTTTGACTACGCTACAAAAATAGTGGATAACGGTGGGGCAGTAGCTGTGGTATGCCTAAACTTTAGTAAGGCCTTTGACTCAGTTCCACATGGAAAGCCGGTAAAGAAGGTTAACCACACAGGGGTTGGTCCAGAAGTAGTCAGATGAATACAAAACTAGTTACAAGGCAGAACCCAGATGGTACAGGTTAATGGAACACAATCGATGGAAGGCAGGGTGACCAGTGGGGTGCTCCAGGGCTCAGTGCTGGGGCCTCTGCTCTTCAATATTTTTATAGCAGACATAGCTGATGGACTGGAAGGGAAGGTGTGTCTGTTTGTAGCGACACCAAAATGTGTAACAGAGTAGACACCACAGAAGGAGTGAGCAGGATGGAAGCTGAGCTCAAGAAACTAGAAGAATGGTCTGGAGTCTGGCAGCTGAGATTTAGCACTAAAAAGTGCAAGGGCATGCACAAAGGAAAGAAAAATCCAAGAAAGGAGTATTACCTAGGAGGTGAAAGACTGTCAGCCTCAAACCAGGAACGAGATCTGGGAATCATGATCTCAGATGACTTAAAGGTTAGTAAGCAGTGGGAGAAGGCAACATTGAAGGCCAACAGAATGCTGGACTGCATTGGGAGGGGAATCACAACCAGGAGGAGTGAGATGGTACTACCACTGTATAGATCACTGGTCAGGCCTCACCTGGAATAGAGTCCAATTCTGGATGACTCACCTCAGGAAGGACATTGACTGGGTGGAAACAGTACAGAGAAAGGTGACAAAAATGATTCAGGGTCTGTAGTACATATCCTATGAGGAAAGACTTAGGGAAATGAATATGTACTCCCTGGAGCAGAGAAGAGAAGAGAGAGAGAGAGAGGACATGATTGAAATATTCAAGTACATAAAAGGCATTAACAAGCTACAGGCACAGGAACTTTTTCACTTCAAGAAGGGCTCCAGGACCAGGGCACATGACCTCAGGCTGCAAGTAGGGAGGTTCTCTACCAACACTAGGAAGTTTTTTTTTCACAGAAAAAGTGGTGAATGCCTGGAACAGCCTGCCCTAAGAGGTTGTGGGGGTCAACACTGTGTGGTTATTCCAGAATGCATGGGATACACACAAAGAACCCCTGACTACAAAGGACAACTAGAGTGTCAAAATAGGTCTAAAACAAATGGGCAGACTAGATGACCTAGCAGTTTCCTTCTGCCGTCAGCTTCTATGTTTCTATGTAATAATATCCCCAAATTAAAAAAAAGGCATCCATTAACATACAAAACAAATGGCCTTTATAATATTCTCCATCGCTACTCATGTGTCAAACATGTTATCATCATCAATTGCAACCTTTTTTATATATTTTTCATATTATAGGGACACAGCAGGGCACCTGTACTTAGGGTAACAAATGCATTTCTATTATAAACACTTACTTTTGCACCTTATTTTTATGTTTGCTTGCGCTCAGCGCAAGAAACATATTGCAGCAGTTTGGTGCTGAAGCAGGTTCTGGAGGTGTGGCACTGTTGATGTGTGATGTCCACCAATAATGGGGGCACAGCTGGTGACAATAGTTTGGAACATTGCCACCAACTTAAAAGAAAATAGCCATGCCAGTATGTGCTCCCCCCCCACACACACGCACACATATTGCATGCTAATGCAATCCCCTCCACACACTGTATGGCCGATGGGGGTGCCCAATCCCCCATCAGCTCCATGCCCCCCCAACAAAGAAGCAGGTGCCATGCTGGGAGCCCACCCCAGCATGGCAACAGTCTGTATGAATGACGACGGGGTGCCTAATCCTCTGTCAGCTCCTCTGCCCCCCGCCCCAAATAGCCTTCCAGATGCCATGCTGGGAGCCCACCCCAGCATGGCAAAAGTCCCGCATCATCCAAGAACAAAGAAACCTGAAAGAGAAAACCTTCCCTCACTGACTGTCCTGACCCCTGCTCCCCCCACCCATGCCCACCCTCTGCACACTGTGCCACCCCACACCCACCTCACTCCATACTTACCTCTGGAGTCTGGCGTGACAATCTTCGGTGGACCGGGAACATGTCTGCACTCTTCAAAGCCGACCACAAACTGAGGAAATGCCGGTAAGCTGTATAATGTAATAAATAGGGTTTTTTTTCAACTTTGATGCATATCTGAGGCATTTTTGGGAATTTTTTCATGAAATTTTCAACATGGGGTTTTTGGGACCCTACCTCATGAATTCTGTTACTGTCATTTTGTTAATCAGCTCCGAAAAGTGATTTCGCTGTCACTGCGTGGGACCACCTTTTGGGACTGATTTACTAAATGACATTGTCACAGTTCATGAGGTAGGCCCCCAAAAACCCTATGTTGAAAATTTGGTGAAAATATTCACCAAAATGACTGTTTTATGAGTATGTGTTGCGCTTTTACTACGCATGTTAGCAAATTTTCAATACTTTTACTCCAGATTTTCAACATTGCCATTTTACCACACCTCCTTATGAGCAGTATAGCTGTCATTTTTCACATTTTGCCCAAAATGTGTTTCTGCACATGTAGCGCACAATGGGCAGTCGGTGTGCAAAATCAGTGTTCAGGACAGATTAAGAAAATCGCAGTGACAGTGTTCATGAGCAGTGGTGTTAAAATGGCTATGTTAAAAATTTGGTGAAAAAATTCCCCAAAATGACTGTGTTACGAGCGACCATTGCGTAGTTTACATGCACCCTCGTAAGTTCATGGATTTCTAATATTTTCAGTCCAGATTTTCACCACTGGCATTTTTCCACACATCCTTATGAACAGTACAGCTGTCATTTTTCACACTGTGGCCAAAATGTGTTTTTGCACTTCCAGCGCAGAAATGTGTGGTCACTGTGGGAAATCACTGTTCAGAACAGATTAAGAAAATCACAGTGACACTGTTCATGAGTGGAGGTTCCAAAATGCCTGTGTTGACAATCTGTTGTAAAAAATTCCCAAACTAATTGCATTATGGTTGTGTATTGCGCAGTTCCTACACACGCTCGTGACTTCACCAGTTTTTTTAATATTTTCACTGCAGATTTTCAACATTGCCATTCTTTCCACCTCCCCATGAACAGTACAGCTGTCATTTTTCACATCCTGTTTGAAATGTGTTTTCGCACCTGTGGTGCCAAATGGCGTAGTTGCTGTGCAAAATCAGCTTTCAGCTAACGAACTGATATTGCCACTGTTCATAAGGTGGTGGTCACAAAAAACCCATGTTGAAAATTTGGAGTGAAAATGCCAATGAACGCCTGAGACATTAGGGTTTTCGACCATAACGCCCCACCCTGTAGAGATTAACAGGCATCAGGGGTGTGACTTGGGATTCTTGCCTGTAATGCTCATACCATTCCGCACCCTGCAGCCAGTGAGAGGCAACGAGGTATGCCTTGGACTCTTCAGCCCCAAAGTTTGCCCCATTCTCCTATATAGCACCCATCTCACCATATTCCTGATGGAGTGGGGTGAGCATAAGGGCCAAAGACCCCAAGGCACACCATGACACTTGTCAGTGTCTGCAGGATAGGGTGTGGTGAAATTTCATGGCCGTTATGCCTAATGACCCAAAAGCACACCCAAATGACTGCCAGTCTCTGCAGGGTGGTGGCAGGGTTGGCTTCAGTTCAATACTTCACTGCCATTCCTATTATGCAGCTCTCTAACTTTTACACTACCAATGCCAATGCCAGCAAGCAAACATTCGGCATTGACAAATGCTTGTTTATTGTTGTTTTCCTTTTAAAAAAAAAGTATCTGAGGTTTGGTGACAGGATTTTCAGGAGAGTAAATTAATAAAGAGGGAACTAGAAGGAGAACTTCAGTAACAGACTTCTACTGAAATAGCAGTATAAGTGCAGTATAATGTGGGGGGTGATGCAATGCAGTGGATGCAGTGAAGCCGTATTCAAGCAGAACTTCTGGACATTGAGGTGCTGCCCCATCTGTAGGAATCTCTCTGAACTGTGGGACGAGGTAGCCAGATGCAGAGCAGAAGTAAACTGGGTCAGGAGCACCTTCACCCTTATCCAGAGACCACCCAGTCCAACACCACTGCCTCAAAGGATGCCAAGAATGAGGAGCACTTGGATTATGGTGGTCTCAGGCAGGGTTAGGACTGTCAGGCAAAGGCACATCTGTGAAAGAGTGCTGTGTACCCCCCAAACTCCTGCCTATTTCTAGTGCATTAAGTCTACTGCAGTAGCACCTTTTGTCTTTCATTTCTATCCTTTCCTTTCTCCATACTTTCATTTCCCCCTTTCCAGGCAGGCTGCCGGGGAAATAGGCCTCCTCTATCCCTTTATTCTTATTTATATACCTTGGGCAGGCACCCAGAGATCCAGTACTTGGACCCCCCCCCCTCCAAAAGAGGATACTGTTTGTAAGCTGGACCAGAGAAGCCAGAATCTCTGTTAGCTTGAATCTGCCTTTGTGATTGAATAGGTTTGTAAAGGCAGGGGCATCAGAATTGCATTAGTGAGAGGCAGAAAACCCTTGCAGTGTATTTTAACAAACATACAATGTTATGTAAGCAATTTTCAGGTATTGCTAAAATTTAGGAAAAAGAGTAAACACTATGAAAACTGTGGCCCAATCCTGGACCATCTTATTTAGGGACTAAGACCTGCAAACACACCCAGTTATTGTGTTTGACTAAAAGTTACATTTGTTTTGTGGTTTATAAAAAGGCTTAGTGTTCCTAAGTGTAGCACAAGAATTGCAGTAGCTTGTTTGTTCAAGTACATCTGTGCTACACAGTGGCTTGCTATGCTGAGCATTGAGCAGAAAGGTTGCAAAGCAGGAAATACTGAAATAAAACTCATGAGGAAGTGCTAGACAAAGTGTACACAATTTTATAATTTCTACCTGTTCCATACAGTGTTTCATTTCCTTTTGGTATTCCTGTGTCTCAGTTACAATAGAAAGCCAAGAATGTTGTCAAGGCCTACGGTTTACCTTAACTGTTCCCCATTCTGGAAAGTTCTCTGTGGTGCTCAGTGTTCCTGCTGCTCCAGCTATGTCCTTAGGAGGCAGCTGACCCACTGTTGACCCTAGAAATACTACAGACAGGTAAGGGGAGGGGCTAACTCAGGAAATAAGCTGTTTTTGTGTTAATATTGGGAATTATTGCATTTCAGGGATATGTACTGTATGTACTTAAATCTGGTTCAAGGTCAGTTGGCATTCTTCTGCATCCCCCTCCCCCGGGTCGTGCCTGAAAATAGGCAGGATTTGTCTAGTGCACTTACCCGATCAACAAAAACTAAATAAAATAAAATAATAAATATATGTAGACTTTCCTTGTATGTAAAAGTAAATATATGTGTGTTGTAAAGGTTTTGCTTATGCAAGGTGTTTGAGGGGCGGAGGTAAAGGTGGTCACTTGATGGTTCCCAGGTATAAAAGGGAGCTCATTGTTGTAACCCCTTCAGATTCATTCTAGGATCAGCTAGTTACTGACTCCTGAGTAGAGGTCTGCACCTATACAGACCTAGACTCCATTTGCTAAAGAGAGGTGATGATGGTGATGATTATTGGCTAGACCTGTATACAGCAGGAGTGTTTTCTTTTGTTTTCTTATTTTGCCATTTATCAGTTCATTGTAATTTTGTCTTTTGCTTTCCCACCATCCTTTGAAGAAACTGAATAAACTAGTGGCTTAGTAATTGCCTTGCCACCATTGTTCTTCTGTGTCCAGTGTCTATCCATACACCCACATCCCACAACAACATCCCAAATCCTATTCCACTCCAGACCTCATATGCTGCACTGGCAAATGGGGACAACTAAACAGAGGCACCCAGAGAAGTGGAAGGGACAGATGTGGAGGTCAACCGAGGAGGTGACCTCAGTGGAGAGATCAGTGGATCCCAGAAAAGGAGAAAGCGAATCCTGGTGGGGGACTCTATCGTAAGGGGAATCTGGCTAGGAACACATGAGGGGGAGTACAGGGAGGTGAGGTGCCTACTAGGTGCCATGACAAGGAGGGATTGGAGGAAGATCCTGGGGATTGCCAGGAAGACAAGATGGGAGGGTGAGCTAGCTGTCATTATTCACCTAGGTACTAATGACCTGGCAAACTGGGAGCCTAAGGAAGTTCAGGAACAGTTCAGAAAATTCAGGAGGGGTCTCAAGCAAGTAGCTATATTTTTCACCGTCTCTGAAGTACTACCTGTGAGAAGCATGGGAGAGCATAGGGGTGCACGTACCAGGAACTTCAATACATGGTTGAAGAACTGGTGCTGTGAGGAAGGGTTTGGATTCATTGGTAACTGGGGACCCATCTGGAGGGATGGGGGTTTGTTCAAGCCTGATGGCCTGCATATATCCTGGAGGGGAATCCAAACACTCAGTGATGTTTAAATGCTACATGGACAAGCATTTAAACTAGCCAAGGGGGGGCAGGCCAGCAAGGAAGGTACCTAATTGCCTACTCCCCATAGCTAGCAGTGAAACCAGTGAACAGGAGGAGGAGGCTCTTTCTACAAAACAGTGTGCAAAATATGGAGATAGGCACCCAAGGGGTGAGTAGGCAGAAAGGGGCAAAATACAACAAAAGGGCAGACAGCAGGGAGAACCAGGGATATAGGACAACCAGGGAGGGGGCTGGAATGGAACGGCTAAACAGTCCAGGGGGTTCACATCATGGAAAGCCATGTGTGCCAATGCCAGAAGCCTTAGCAAGAAGATGGAGGATCTGGAGGCTGCCATGGCACAGTTGGACCTGGACATTGTCCCCATCACAGAAACCTGGTGTAATGACAACCATGACTGGGAGATGGCCATACCCGGCCACAACATATTCAGAAGAAACAGGACAGGCAGGAAAGGAGGAAGAGTGTCACTTTATGTGAAAGATGGCATAAAGGTCACAGGGATCCAGGAGGAACAAAATGGGAGGGGTGGGGTACTGTGGGTTAAGCTGGAAAGGAAAATGGAGTAAGCCATCCACAGAGGGGAGGTCTACAGATCACCAGCCCTGGAGGAAGAGACAGATAGGGAGTTAATGCTAGCCATCCGAAGGATAGTGGACAAGGGGGAGGTGGTGATGGTTGGAGACTTCAGTATTCCAGGTGTGAACTGGAGCCTCCCAGCAGCAACATCAACCAGAAGCAGATTTATACTGGACTCCCTTCAAGGTGCCTTCCTTAAGCAACTGGTCATGGAACCAACTCAGCAGAAGGCAACACTGGACCTTGTGCTCACAAACAGAGACAGTGTGATGGGGTAACAGTGGGGGAGGACCTGGGGAACAGTGACCACTGGTTACTATGGTTTGAAATCACAGAAGGAGCAAAACCAAACCACACAAAAACATGTATCTTGGATTTTATGAGGGCAGACTTGGGAAAATGGGGACATGCTTGAAAGAGGCGCTAATGGGAATGGAGAGGGACTCAGGGGTGGAGGAACAGTGGGCAATATTTAAAACAGGGATTACAAGAGCGACAGAATTATGCATTAAGCAGGTTAGAAAGGAGAAAAGGAAGAGGAGACCATTATGGTTTTCCATGGAGGTAGTGGAGGAAGTGAATGCCAAAAAGATTGCATTCAGGCAACGCAAAAAAGATGCAAGCAGAAGGGGGATAGTGAGAAGTATCAGGAGAAGCAGGGCTACTCCCACCTGCTCTTCCCCCTACTCCAGGCACCATTGCCCACCCGCCTCACTCAGTAATCGGCGACAACCCACTTCAGGGTACCTCACTGCAAGACCACTTCAGGTCAAAGAATATTTACGTACCTGGCCCCTAGCTGGCTCAACTCACTCCCAAACTCCCTTCTCATAGAACCCAGACTTGGTCAGTTCAAGTCACAGATAAGACACCTAATCACTTACGACTCAGTCTGTGACTGCTCTTGATTTAGCCCTACCCACTCCCCCCAATGACTATGGACTTAACGCTGGTCCAGCTGCCCCTAAGCGTGCCTATATTTTAACAATGAACACCTCAGTCCAGTCTAAGCCTGTAAATAACCACCAGGGCATGGCTAGCACCACCATCCTGCAGTGTATGTTTTATTACCCGCTACCGTCTGCACTATGTACTTATGTTTGGCAGCACTCTGCAACTCCGTACCACCAGCTGCTCTTCTGTGTTATCTGTAACCATTTTGTAACCATTTCTGTAACTATTGTGTCTAGTTGTTGCTATTGTCCCTGATGTCTCTGTTTTCTATGATGTGGAACCTTTGTCAAGGAGTCTTTGACTCAAAAGTGTTATCCGATATTCATAATAAATAGAAAAACTATAAAAGCAAAGGGAGGCAGGGAGGTCAGTAAGGGAAGCCAAAGCTCAGACAGAAGAGCACATTGCAAAATTAGTTGGTAGAGGGGACAAAATCTTTTACAGGTACATAAGTGAAAAAAGAAGGGAAAAGGAAGGGACAGTGAGACTGAAAGAGGAGGATGGGGGTCACGTGGAGGATGACATCAGTAAAGCTGATATACTGAACAGATATTTCTGCTCAGTCTTTATTGGGGAAGAGGAGGGTAATGGGCCTGAAGGGAGTACAAGGAGTGGGTAGGGCGTAGAAATGGACACAAGTCCCTTTATATGGGAACGGGTCCTAAAGGAATGGGAAGAAATAAGAGTCAATAAAGCAATGGGGCCAGATGGGGTGCACCCCAGGGTCCTAAAGGAACTAAGAGAGGTGGTGGCTGAATCTCTGGCAATCCTGTTTAGCCAATCACTGGAAACAAGGGAGGTACCCAAAGATTGGAGGACAACAGATGCAGTCCCCTTATACAAAAACAGGAATAAAGAGGAAGCAGGGAACTACAGACCAGTCAGCCAGTCCTCTGTAGTGGTGAAGATCATTGGAGCACTACTGAAGGAGAGATTGGTGGAACAGCTGGTTGCCAATGAACTACAGTACCAAAGGTGGCAAGGTTTCACTGGGGGGAGGTCATGCCAGACCAACCTCATTGAATTTTTCTACTGGGTGACATAGGAGGTGGATCAAGGGATGGCAGTGGACATGGCCTATCTGGACTTCAGCAAGATCTTTGACACTGTGCCACATAGAAGACTATTAAACAAACTGGGGAATATGGGAGTGGGCAGGACAGTAGTGAGGTGGGTGGGTAATTGACTGGGTGGCAGGACATAGAGGGTGGAGGTAAATGGCTGTCACTCCACAGAGGGAAAAGTGACCAGTGGGATACTGCAGGGGTCAGTGCTGGGACCAGTCCTAGTCAGCATTTTCATCAGTGACATTGTGTAGAACCTATAAGGTAGAATTTCCCTGTTCACTGATGACACAAAGCTCTGTAACAGAGTGGACATACCAGAGGGTGTGGACAGAATGAGGAAGTACCTGCAGAAGCTTGAAGAACGGTTGAGAGTTTGGCAAGTTGAAATGCAATGCAAAGAAGTGCAAAATAATGCATATGGGGCACAAAAACCTTGGAACAACATGTCAGTTGGGGGGGTGAGAATATAGCATGCACCAAGCAAGAAAGGGACCCTGAGGTTATTATCGCTGATGATCTCAAGCTAGGGAAACAGTGTGACAAGGCAGCAGGTAAAGCAAATGGGATGCTGGGATGCATAGGCAGGGGCATCACCAGCAGGAAAAGGGAGGTTATAATTTCACTACATAAGACACTAGTGAGGCCCTACCTGGAGTACAGTGTACAGTTCTGGAGAACTTACCTACGTAAGGACATAGACAGTGTGGAGAAGGTTCAGAATTGGGCAACAAAGATGGTACAGGTATTGCATCACAAGTCCTATGAGGACAAACTGAATGACTTGAATATGTACTCCCTGGAGGAGAGGAGGGAGAGAGGGGGTATGATAGAGACATACAAGTACCTTACAGGGAGGAATAGGGTGCAGGAATACACTATTTTCCAGTAAAAAAAGATGTTCCAGTACTAGAGGGCATGGGATAAAGTTGGAGGGTGGGCGATTCCGGGGAAACATGAGAAGAATTTCTTCACAGAAAGGGTGGTGGACAAATGGAACACTCTGCCAGAGGAAGTGGTGGGGGCTGAAACAATTACAGGATTTAAAAATGCATGGGATAGACATAAGGGAATCCTGGAGGTCAGAGGTAAGGGGCAACAGACAAACACAACAGACTTAAATGTAAAGGGAACTTACAAGCTCAAATGGGCAGACTGGGTGGGCCATATGCCATTATTTGCAGACAGTATCTATGTATCTATGTATGCACCTTAACAATGCAGCCATCTCTGACAAGAGTAGCCAGACATTTGGCATGTATATACTGGGGTCCAAGATCTCTGGAGCCTGAACATTTAGCAATGATCAGTTCAGCAGTGTAAAGATTCTAAAAAGGTTGAAAATGTATAACAATATGTGCTCCCAAACAGTGTACGACACCAGGGTACCCACTCCCAGTGCTGCCAAACATCTGACACTGGGGTGCCAATCCCAAGTGTTGGTACCTATAATTAAAAAAAACAGTCTCTCAACATCTTTTTTTTCCTCTCTATTTGTAATGAAGAAAACTGTCCATCAGTATCTGTTGTACTGTCACCATTTCTCTCCTCCCACTGACCCCACCTGACCCCACCACTCAGCACCGATCACCACCCCTATACCCTTTACTTACCTACAATAAACCAACCCCATAATCCTCTCTGGACTGGAGGCATGTCCTCCTCCTTCAGTGCTGGACCATGATTTGAAGAAACAAGGTAAGTGCAGTTAACATATTTCAATGTATTTTGAACTAATAATTTGGTCATATTTTAATATTTTCCCCCAGATTTTCAACATGACTTTTTTGGGACTTCTCCTCATGAACAAGGTAGGTGAAACATTTCAAATCTGGCCTGAAAGGTGACTTCACAGTCACTCTGCAAAACCACCTTTAGAACAGGATTTGAAAATGTTCTCCTAAAGGGTTCATGAGGTGGGGTCATAAAAAGACTGTTGAAAATTGAGTGTCAGTATATAATAAACCACCAACATTATGAAGGTATGCTGAAAATTGTCAATGCTCACTCATATCTTTAGTAATTTTCAATATCTTGACCCCACATTTTTAACATATCCATTTTTACAAACCATCTTGTGAGCTTGATAGGTGTCATTTTTCAAATTCTGGGCAAAACTTATCTTCGCACATACTGCATGGTGCAAAATGACAGTTCGGCCAGTATTTTACAAATGACATCTGTCTTGTTCAGAAAAGAAGGCCATAAAAGATTATGTTGAACATTTAAGGTCAAAATATCACAAACAAATAATGAAGTAATCCTGTTTGCAAGGATGTCTGTTGGCCCAGTAGGTACTACATTGCCTTCCCAGATGACTTGAGTTCACATGCAAGCTCAGTGAGCAGGCTAGATGGGCTGAGGCTGGGGGGGGGTGGGAGGTGCTGCAGCTTGTAGCACTGGACCCAGCATAAGGAGGGACCAAGCAGTGCTCTAGCACACAGATGACACCTTGTGGTGGGCTGGGGAGCTTTCCCTCACAAGGGTTTGATGTACTGTATGTTGAGGCCTGGTGGGCCCATGCAGTGCATCAGGAGAAATGTGGTGGCAAGTTAGTTGGTGGGTGAAGCAAGGTTAGAAATATCTCCACTATGCGTGAATGAGGATTCAATTCCACTATTGCAAGAAGAAGGGAAATTCATTGCAAAAAAAACTGAGTTATGGCAGACATTAGCATTGGCGAATGCAAAGCTCACAAAGTATATAAAAGAAAAACATTAGAATTTGGGGTCTTCAGAGTCTTGATGAATCAGTGGTGGGGTGCTCCTTTTCATCCACATTTCAAGTGATATAATGAATCCATTATATAGAAACTATGTGAGAATACATCTTGATTATTGCTCACCCTTTTGGGGTGGACTAGATAAGGGAGAAATAAATAAATTAGAAAAACTACAAAGACAGATGACAAAATCAGTAAAGGGAATGGAAAATAAAAGTTATAATGTACAACTGAACACATTAAATTTATACACATTATATTGCAGAAGAATAAGGGTGATTTTGGTTTCAAAGCAAGAAGCAGCTGTCTAAATCTACAGATTTTTTACTGATAAATCACTTCTATCTCAGCAGGAGTCAGTACATGTTTGGATTAAAAAAACAGATACTTTATTAGAAGAAGGGGTCTCATTTAAGCAAAAAAAAGAAGAAAGTCACTGTGTGTTTCTCTGAGGAAGTGGACTATATCAGCTTAATTTATTGAGTCAGTTTTACTAATTACTCTCCTTCCCACCCCTCCACCCACCCAACCAAAGCCAGTTGTAGTTTTATAGCCACTGAATTTGACTGACAACAGGAACTTCCTGTTTGGCATTAGGAAGGGAAGGATCACTGAGACACATTAGTTTCATCAACCTTGAAGGAACCTAAAAAATAACTCTTTCTCCCCCCCCCCATCCCCCTGGCTGCTGGAGGTCTGAATCCAAGCTGGAAGGAGGAAACTACTGAAGACTACAGGAAGTTCCTGTCCCAGAACAGGAAGGTCAAGAGTTGTAAGGGCACATAGGCAGTAGGAAAGTAAATGTAAAAATACATAGAGGGAGGAGACAGTAAGCATACAAAGCAACAGGAAAGAGGGACACAAAATAAGTCAAGATGGGAGTGGTGCAGTGCAATGGCTGTGGGGCAGCAGTGTTCCAGGAGACATTCTGGAGGCTGTAATACTGCCCTGTTTGCAGACACCTCTCTGGTCTGAGGGAGGAGGTTGCCCGGCTCCAGGCTGACCTGGCTAGGATTCGTGAAACCTCTTCCCCCACCCAGGGACCACCAGGGCCACCAACATTACTTCAGAGGTTGCCAAGAAAGAGGAGTGGTTGGACCAAGGTTTGCTCAGGGAAGGAGAGGGTGGTAGAACAGAGGTGCATCCCTCCAGTTGTACCTCTCCACAATTCATATGCTGTTCTGGCAAAGAGTGGTTCCTCTATGGAGGCACCTGCAGTGGAGAACAAGGAGGATGTTGGGAACCTCCACAAAGAAGCCCCACAGTAGGGTGGCATGAGACCCCACAGGGGAAGAAAACAACTCCTGGTGGGGGACTCGATCACTGGGGGGAAGAAGTGGGGGAGAAAGGGGACAGAGAGGTAGGAGCCTGCAGCAGCAAACCCCTCAGCATCGCATGAGCAGCTGCACGAGGGAGGATGCTGAATGTCATTGTCCACCTAGGGACAAATGACCTGGCTGTGAATGGGATCAGAGCAGTGCAAGAGGAGTTTGTGGAGGTGGGGAGGTGCCTTAGACAAGTAGCATGTATGGCAACCCTCTTGGGGGTGCTGCCTGTCTATGGCAAGGATGACGCTAGGGTATTCCGCACCATGGGATTCAATGAATGGTTGAAAAACTGGTGAGGAGCTCAGGGTTTTGGCTTAATTGGGGACTGGGGAGCCATCTGGAGGGATGCAGGCTTATACTGGCATGATGATCTACTTCTGTCTGAGGGGGGGGACCAGGATCCTAGGTAACAGGTTTAAATGCTTCATTGGCAAGCATTTAAACTAGCCAAGGGGGAGGCACTGAAAAGGAGTAGGGAAAGCCCAGCCTCCCTCACAAAACACAGTAGTTAGAGAGGTAACCACCAAGGTAGAGAAGACAGTAGGGAGCAGGACAGAGATACATGCAGAAAAGGGCAGTAAGGACAGGGATGGGGCTAAAAGGGGTAAGGCCATAAAAAATAAATGGAAAGTGATGACTACCAATGCCTACAGTCTGTGCAACAAGCTTCCTGAACTAGTGGCCTGGATATTGTGGCAGTCACTGAAACATGGTGTACAGGGAACCATGACTGGGATGTCAACATACCAGGATACAGAGTTTACAGGAGGACAGGGTGGGTAAAAGAGGAGGAGGAGGAGGAGGAGGAGTTGATCTCTATATAAGGGAAATGATTAGAGCAACAGAACTAAAGAGTAAATAGAAAGTTGATGAGTCACTATGGGTCACCCTGGAGACAGCAAATGGCACCACAATCCGCACGGGGGTTATGTACAGATCCCCATCTCAGGGGGAGGAAATGGACAAGGAAATGATAGAAGACATCTTTAAAATGGCAGAAAAAGGGGAGATATTGTTGATGGGGGACCTGAACATGCCAGATGTTAACTGAAGTACCTTTGCTGCAGGCACATCCAAGAGCAGGGTCATTCTTGATGCCCTACAGGGGGCATGCCTCAGACAACTAGTGCTGTAACCCACTTGGGAGGGAGCAATCTTAGACCTGGTACTCTCAAATGGGGAAGGAGAAAGGATCTCAGATTTAGAAGTGGGTAGCCATCTGGGAACAAGTGACCACCAAACAGTGTGGTTCACTATAAACACAGCCATAGAGTCAAGCCATACAAAAACAAGAGTATCAGATTTTAGGAAGGCTGACTTTGGGAAAATGAGAGAGTGCCTCAGAAAAGCACTAGCAAACAAGCAAGAAAGAGGGGTGGAGGAACAATGGGGAATAATCAAAACAGCCATCACAGAGGCAACAAGCCTTTGTGTTAAGCAAATCAACAAAACAAAACAAAGGAAAAAAACACTATGGTTCTCAAAAGAGGTGGCAGAGATGGTTAAGGAGAAAAGGATAGCATTCAGGAAATATAAGGGAACACAGAAGAAGCAGGACAGAGAACTTTATCAGTTAAAGCAGAAGGAGGCAGGGAAGGCAGTCAGAATAGCAAAGGCACAAACTGAGGAAAAGATAGCCAACTCTTTTAAGAAGGGGGATAAAACCTTTTATAGGTACATTAGGGAGTGAAGAAAGACCAAGGGAGATATACAGAGACTTAATAAAGGGGAGAGAATGTGGTCATAGGGTGACAGTGAAAAAGCAGGGATACTAAACGAGTATTTCTGCTCAGAATTCACAACAGAAGAGGAGGGGGAGGTACCTAAACCAAACAAGAGAGAAACTCTGAATAGGGGGGTTGATACCAGTCCATTCACAGAAGAAAGGGTTTTGTAAGAACTCTTGAAACTGTGGGTGGACAAAGCAATGGGACCTGATGGGATTCACCCAAGAATTCTAAAAGAACTAAGGGTAGAACTAGTAACACAACTGACTACTCTCTTTAACAAATCATGGGAGGATGGGGTGGTACCTGAGGACTGGAGGAGGGCAAATGTGATTCCACTTCACAAAAGTGGGAGCAGGGCAGAGGCAGAAAACTACAGATCAGTTAGTTTGACTTCAGTGATAGGGAAAATGATGGAATCACTTCTGAAGGAAAGAATTGTTGAGTACCTAGAGGCCAGTGGGGCACAGGACCCATGGCAGCATGGTTTCACAGCAGGAAGGTCATGTCAGATGAACCTAATAGATTTCTTTGACTGGGTGACCAAAGTAGTAGACCAGAGAGGGGCTGTGGATTTGGCCTACCTAGATTTTAGCAAGGCATTTGACACAGTCTCACACAAAAGATTAATATACAGGTTAGCCAGCCTTCGAGTGGGTCCCAAGGTGCTAGACTGGATAAAAAACTGTCTGGACAACAGGACATAAAGAGTAATAGTAAATGGAGTCCACAGTGAAGAAAGAAGGGTAACTAGCAGGGTACCGCAAGATTCGATACTGGGACCAGTCCTCTTTAACGTCTTTATAAGTGACATTGGAGAGCAGCTGGAAAGAAAGGTATGTCTCTTTGCAGATGACACAAAGATCTGCAACAGGTTTGATACACAAGTTGGGGTGGAAAGAATGAAAAGGGACTTGGCATGGTTGGAGGAATGGCCAAATATGTGAAGTGCAAGGTAATGCATCTGGGAAACAAAAACCCAAGGGAAGAGTACACAATGGGGGGGTGAGTTAATAACAACAACAAAAATCGAAAGAGACCTAGGAGTAATTATATCAGATGACCCAAAGGTGGGCAAGCAATTTGAGAAGGCAGTAAGGAGGGCTGGGGGGATACTGGGATGCATAGGAAGTGGCATCAACAGTAGAAAACAGGAAGTTGTTATCCCTCTGTACAGACAGTTAGTGAGATCCCATCTGGAGTACTGCATGCAATTCTGGAGACCCCATCTCTGCAAAGACACAGACATAGTGGAGGCTGTTCAGAGGAGGGCAACCAAAATGGTGCAGGGTCTGCACCAGAAGACATATGAGGAGAGACTAAAGCAGCTTAATATGTATACCTTTGAGGAAAGGAGGGAGAGGGGGGACATGATAGAAACTTTCAAGTATCTCAAGGGAATTAACAAAGTACAAGAGAGTAGTATCTTTCAGAAGAAGAGATGTGCAAGAACAAGGGGGCACAATTTGAAGATAGAAGGGGATGGCTCAGAGGTAATGTTAGAAAGTATTTTTTTTTCACAGAGAGGGTTGTGGATTAATTGAACCGCCTCCTGAGGAGGTTGTGGAGTCAGGAACAGTGGGAGAATTCAAGAATGCATGGGACAAGCATAAGGCAATTCTAGTGGGGAGTAGGAGGAAGTAAGCTGTTGATCAACTAGAATCTGCAGCTTATCCATCAGGTAGGGAAATGGGCAGACTAGGTGGGCCAAGTGGTCTTTATTTGCCATCAAATTCTATGTTTCTATGTCTCTATGATTTATTTATCACAAACATGTACAAAGGGCAGCTCACTGGTGCTGTCTTCATCGACCTCACCAAGGCGTTCAACCTCGTGGATCACCCCTTGCTCCTGTCCACCCTCCAAGAACTTGGATTCTCATCTCCTGTCACAAGCTGGTTCAGAAGCTACTTAACAGATAGGACCCAAGCTGTCAAACTAAACTCCGCAATCTCAAGCAGCACCACTATCAACATTGGAGTGCCACAAGGCTCAATACTGGGCCCTCTCCTGTTCTCATTGTTTATAAACAACCTTCCTAGCAGCATCGTATCCTGTGCCTCCCTTCTCTATGCAGATAACCTGGTCATCTATGCTAGTTCTGATAACAGTGACCACCTAAACATGACGCTTTCCTCAGCTTTCCACACTGCTCAGCATTGGCTAAACTCCCATTGCCTTATCCTGAACTCCAGCAAAACCAAAGCAATGCTACTGGGGACTGTCCATAAGCTAAGATCCTGCTCTACTCCTTTAAAAATCCTGGACCTGGATGGGACCCCTCTTGAGGTAGTCAACACATTCCGCTATCTGAGCATACTACTTGACCAATCCCTGGACCTGAACCTGCATATTCAAGAAACCTATAAATCTGTGAACTGCAAACTGGGGGCTGCCTATAGAACCAGCTATATGCTTACACCTGCTGCCAAGCTGGCCATTGCCATAGGAATTCTCCTACCCGCTCTTACCTACTGCGCTCCCATCCTGACTATGGCGCATCAAACCACCTTGCACAAATGGGATGTCACCTACAACAATGTCTGCCAGTATGCTTCAAAGGCCCCTCAGCTTAAACATCACTGCCAACTGTATAGAGACCTAAGCTGGTTCTCTCCCTCTGCCACCAGACTTTACTATCTAGGCTGCCTCTGTGACTCCATCATCAGAATGGACAGACCAGCATCACTAGCCTTGCTGCTTCAGCCTGCTTCCTCTTCATGCGAGCTGAGATCATCAGATAAATCTCTCCTGACAGTCCCCTGTTACCGCACCTGAAAAGGGTCTGGTGCATTCGGGCATACTGCCCCACAAATGTGGAACACGCTGCCACTTGACCTAAGGCATTAATCGTTACATTATCTCTTCAAGCATGGGCTACGCAACCACCTAGCTGCAATGGAACAATGTGCCTGCTACGACCCTACCTGGGCCTGTCCTGCCACACCCCCTTCTCCTGCCTTATCCTCGACCCCATGCTAGATCCCCTCTCTCCAAACACTCCCTCTCCCTACTATCTCTTCCTTACCCTTTCTATCGACTGGTCGCCTATGCTTCCCTTATCTAATTTTCTCGGTTATGTAGCCTATTGCACTTTGCAACAATTGTGTTATAAGAAATTAGCCCTCACTGTTATGCCTCTACTATGCTCTATGTATAATGTATATACTGTGTATTATGCCTGCACCCTGCCTTTCGCCCTTCACACTGTTTGCCTGTTAACTGCTGTAACAACTTGTACTTATATATTGAGCTGACGGTTTTTGTGTATTGGGTACTGGTACAGCTAAGGTCTCAGCCTCTCCCCACCCTACCCTTATAAGTTTCCTCCCTGGTTTGCCCAGCACAGCCAGCCTGGCTCTGCCTCTCCTTTTTTGTCCCCCCTCCTTCCTACAACTTCCCTCCTAAACCTGACAATATGCCACTCCTATACCCCTCTATGGACCCATTACAGGGGTGACTTGTTCTGCTTCCATAGCCGCTGTACCACCGTAACCCCCCCACCCTGACTACGCACCGATGCCATACCCGGGAACAGAACCGTGAACCCGGGCACTTTTCACACCTTTGGCCTCTGAAGCCACTAAATTGCCATATTTCATGGCGTCCCCCGCCTTTTTGGTCACTCTCAAGCCGGAGAGCAGTTCCATGAGCCCGGTTTTAGATCCCAGCCTTCTGCCGCAAAAGCCGTAAAGTCCCTTCGCACCCAGACTGAACTTCAGAGCTTATGCCCGGTAATAGAACCAGTTGGCCTGGACACTTTCCTTGCCTTCGGCCGCAGATGCTGCAAGGTTGCCGTATTTCACCTCCAACCCCCCGCCTTCTTGATACTTCTAGCATGAGAATGAACCCATGAGCCCGGTTTCAAGCCCCTGCTATCTGCCGTGGATGCCGTTTGAGTGCAGTTCTAACTTGCTTTCATGGATCCTTAGCCCCCTCCTTCCCCATGTCCCCCCCTTCTTTCTTTCTTCCTCCCACCATGTCTGCCAGTATAATCTCGGAGGTCTGTCCTGGCACCAGTACCCATTTTTCTCCTGCTATTTGTAAAACAATTGTGATATGTCAGGGTATCCTGGACCTGTAACCCTGCCTCATTGTTTGTGCAAATGTACTATGTATTGTTCCTGTGCCTCCCGGGTCATGCCTGAAAATAGTCACCTGCTGGCTAGTGCACTTACCCGGTTAACAAAAGCTAAATAAATAAATTATTCATGTATAGGTTTAGCCAGGACAAACAATTATCAGAAGGTATGAATATGCAATTAAAACAGCACAATGTTACAAGTGATCACAGTAAACAGATCAAGTTGGCAGCATAGCCTAGAAGTTAAGAGTAATGATCTGTGAATAAGCCTAGTTCATTCAACAGACCTAGGTTTGATTCCCACAACCTCCATCTGCATACTTTGTTTCTCTGAAAAAGTCACTTAACCACCCCAGTGATCCTGGGTCACCCTGAAAACAGGCACTTGTGCCTAGTGAGCCTCACCCAGTTACCAAAAGAATGAAAAACAAAAGAAAAGTCATGCACATTTTAAAACAAATAGGAGGGAACAATATTATACCAAGAGGATTGCTAAAATTTGGAATAGTTTGTCTACAGGTGTAGTACAAAGTGACACTTTTAGTACATTCAAAAACTGACTGCATGATTACATGACAAACGTTGGGATTAAGGATTGCTACCACTGACATGGAAGGGCAGCAATTATGTACCATTGTGTCTTCTGCTGTTTCTAAATTCCAAGTGAAATATTAATTGTAAAAAACAAAGTTAATGCAAACATTATGGTTGAAGAACGCAAAGCGCTCAAAGTAGGGAAATTAAAAACATTAGTGTTTGGAGTCTCTGAAGAATTGACAAATCAGTGATGGAGTTTTCATTGGGGTTGTCAACCTTTATGCATACCCTCTCCCCTAGCTCGTAGCCTCCTGTCTAAAACATAATGTACATTTCCAAGCCAGTGCCTCATAGTGATATACTCTTCAAAGGTAGAGAAGTATGGCTCGTCACATGTTGCTAACAGAATCTGTTATAGCTTTCTTCACGCAGGGCCATCTAATTTACGCAAGGGAGGGTATGGGCATTAGGGTCAACAACCCCAAGGAAGTCCCTACCACTGATTCAACAATACTTCAGAGACCCAAAACTCTAATGTCTTGCATTTCCCTACTTTGTGCACTTTGTGTTCTTCGACGCAAATGTTTGCATTAATGTAGCTTTCTGCAATTAATTTTCTTTCTTTTTCTGTTAGTAGAATTGTATCCTCATTTGGACCTGCACAAAATTAAATAAATACAATACTGGAGACAGAACTGAGCAGTGCATAGGTTCATCAGGTCTTGACATGCATGTCAATACCTTGTGAAGGAAGGCTCCCCAGCCCACCACAAGGTGTCATGTGTGCACCAAAACACTGCTCCATCCCTCCCCAGGCTGGTCCCCACCAGTTTTGGCCCATTAAAACAGCTTTTTGCACTCACACCTGAACTCAGTTCACTGGCATGGGAAGGCAACCTGTTCCCCACTGTGCCAACGGACGTCTCTGCAAACAACACTGCTTCATAATTTTTTTGTTGTTGTGACATTCTGACCCCAAAATTTCAACATAGTCTTTTTATGGCTCCCCTCCTTCTGAACATGACAGATGTCATTTAATATTGTATTGGGCAAAAAGTAATTTCACACTAGTCAGCACAGTTGTCATGTTCAGGATGTGGTGTGACAAAATGGCTATGCTGGAAGTTTTGGATTTAAATATAAAAAATGACCAACGTTATGAGCGTGTGTAGTAAAATTACAGCATACCTAAATAATTTTGTTTTTTTCATATTTTTGAACCCAGACTTTCAACATAATCTCATTATGACCTCACCTCATGAACCCAGTAGGTGCAAATTTTCAAATCCCCGCTAAAATGTCATTTCATGCCATAGGTATGAAAACTAGTTTCAGTCAAGATGTGAAAAACAACAGTTGTAATGTTCAAGAAGTGGTATGAAAAAGGTTACATTAAAAATGTGTGCTCAAAATATTGAAAATTACCAAAGTTATGAGCGTGCATAGAAAATTTCAATGTACACTCATAACTCGGTAATTTTTACATTCTTTGCCCAAATTTTTAACATGGCTTTTATGGGACCCTACCTCATGAACACAGGTGGTGAAATGATGCAAATCTAGTTGAAAGGCTATTTTGTGTAGCGACCACAAAATCACCTTTTGAGCTAGATGTACATAATTTCACCATACGTGTTTATGAGGTGGTGTTTGAAAAAGTCCATGTTGAAAATCTGGCAAAAAGAATACTTAAAAATGACCAAGTTATGAATAAAAGTTGAAAATGCATAGAAATACATTATATGGTAGTGACCTGTTTTCCTCAGTTCCTGGTTTGCCATTGAGGAGTGAAGATGAGTCTCTGATCCAGAAAAGATTACAGTGTTGGACCTCAACTGGGTAAGTATAGCGTAAGGGGGGTTGTGGGGTGGTGGGTGCAGAGCAGGAAGGTTGGGATGGGGGTTCAGATGGGGATGGTGGCAGACAATGTGGGACCATTTACTTTATTTCAGCATTAAAACAAAAAGACAGAAACATTTTGGGACAGTTTTCTTTGCTTGAGGAACACTATGACTATTTCCAACACTGGGGACTTGACACCTCAGTGTTGGCATGCAACATCGGAGCACATGGGATAGCCACCCTGGCATTCCAGACTGCTGGAGGGGGGAAGGAGGTTGTGTACACCCACAACTGGGATTGAGCACCCCAGTGTCACTAACATCTGATTACTGGTTTGTGGATGGTGGAACGTACGGGAGAGAGGGAGGAATGAACCAACACTGGGGGGGTGGGCACCCCAGTGTTGGATTATACTATTAAATTAGGTAATTCAACAGGCACTGGGGATTGGGCACCTTGGTGTCCAGTTGAAATAAATAAAGTCACTTATGTGTCTAAAAGCACACACATATACATGTATGCACACACACACACACACACACTACACACACACATACCACACTCAGCAGAAGTGGGGCTTCACACTGTCATGTAGCCCCCTCCCTGCTGAATGAAAACAGCCAGGATGGCTTTCGTCCAGTCTGCCCATTTTTTCTACCTTATGAATGTGCCATTGACCTTTACTCTGTCAATGGCCTATCTACTCATACTCATCTGTATTGCTTCCTTGTGCCTGTCCCATGCCTGTTTGAAGCCCTACACTGTACTCATAGCTACCATTTCCTGAGGTAGGCCATTCCATGCATCCACCACCCTTTCTGTGAAAAAGAACTTCCTCACATTACCCCTTAATTGGCCTCCCTCTAATCTCATGCTGTGTCCTCTTATACTGCTATTCTTCTTATATTGAAACATGTTAGACTCTTTCACCTTGTTAATACCCTTAAGATGTTTGAATGTTTTGAGCATATCACCTCTCTCCCTCCTTTGTGCTAGGGTATACAGTACATATTGAGCTCCATTAATCTGTCCTCGTATGTTTTCTGATGCATTCCCTGCACCATTTTGGTTGCCCTTCTCTGGACTGCTTCCATTTTGTCAATGTCCTTGTGCAGGTGTGGCCCTCCAGTACTGCACGCAGTACTTCAGATGGGGCCTAACCAGTGTCTTGTAAAGAAGAATTATTACCTTTCTCTTATGACTTGCAATACCCCTGCTAATGCACCCCAACATCCCTCTAGCCTTACCTACTGCTTTACTGCTCTGCTTGGATGATTTCAGGTCATCTGTGATGATGATGCCCAAGTCTCTTTCTTCCCTTGTGATTGCCAGTATCTCCCCCCTCCCAGCCTATATGTGACCTCAGGGTTTCTCTTCTCTATGTGCATGGTCTTGCATTTCTTTGCATTGAACCCCAGTTGCCACTCTTCTGACCATTTTGCCAGTTTATCCAGATCTCTTCTCATTCTGCCCACCACATCTGTTGCAGATCTTAGTGTCATCTGCAAACAGACAAACCTTACCAGCCAGTCCATCTGCAATGTCACTGATGAATATATTGAAGAGGACTGGCCCCAGGACTGATCTCTGAGGTACCCCACATGTGACTTGCATCTCTTCTGACTGTATACCATTTACCACCACTCTCTGTTTTCTGCCCTCCAACCAGTTTGCCACCCAGTTGACCAACTTCTGACCCACCCTGAGCCTACCCAGCTTATTAATCAATCTTCTATGTGGAACAGTATCAAAAGCTTTGCTGAAGTCAAGGTAGGTGACATCAACTGCATCCCTTTGGTCCACCACTCTGGTTACCCAGTCCAAGAAATCTATGAGATTAGTTTGACAGAACCTTACTGTTGTAAACCCATGCTAGGGCCTTATAGGTGAGCAAGCCCACCTTGAAGATGATCCTCCATTCCTGACAGGCAGCCAGTGCAGAGTCCACAGGAACGGGGTCATATGTCATGATCTAGACAGACCTGTCAGTAACCTGGCCACTGTGGTCTGCACCAACTGCAACTGGTGGAGGGTCCCTCCACAGACCCTGACATACATAACATTGCAGTAGTCCAGCCTGGATGTAACAAAGATGTGTACAAAAGTTGTCAGTCCCTCAGGGGGAACTAGGATTTAATCTGGGTGACAATCGTTAAGTGTTAAAAACCACTCTGGGCAACAGATGACACCTTGGCATCCAGTGTCAACCTGTCATACAGGAAGACACCCAGATTTTGCACCCTAGAGGATGCCATCAACAGGGTGGCTCCTGAGGCCAATAATGTTACGACCCCAAAAGTAATCCCATCATGCCCATGACCAGGCTCAACTACCAGGACCTCCATCTTGTCAGGATTCAGTCCTAACAAGTTGGAGGACATCCAGCCCTGAATCTCAGCCAGACAGTTTTTTAGCACTTCCATAGTATCACTTGTTCCAGGAGCAAAGGGAATATACAGTTGGGTATCATCTGCATAGCAGTGAAAACCCAAACTGTAATGCCTAATGAGCTCACCCAGGGGTAGCATGTACACCATGAATAACATTGATGATAGGATTGAGCCTTAAGGGACTCCACATGGCAGGAGCCTCAGGAAGGAGGAGAAATTTCCCATCACCACCTGTTGCTTCCTGCCCAAGAGATAGGACTCAAACCAGTTGATGATGGCACCAGTGAGTCCACAATACTCTCTAAATTGATCCAAAAGCACAATGTGATCCACGGTGTCAAATGTTGAAGAAAGATTGAGGAAAATGAAAATTGACCAATCTCCTCTATCTCTTACCCTGAGGAGGTCATTTTGCACCCTGACTAGCACAGTTTCAGTGCCATGCCTTGACCAATTACTGGACTGGAAAGACTCATAGATGGCAAAGGCAGTTAGGTGTGCCTTGAACTGCAGCACCACAGTTTTCTCAACAACCTTCCTCAAAAATGGGAGGTTGGAGATAGAGCGATAGTTCTGAGAAGCCTTGAATAACAAATATTAGAATTCCACATAGCTTATCAGAACTTCCAAATATTTGTGGTTCTCCCTAGCACTTCTCAAGATATCGGCTCTAAGCCAGCCAGGATAGCCACTTGGGTACATCCCAAATGGTACTTTTTTCCTTTTTCCAAGTTTACTTTTTTGACCTGAACTGATGGATGAGGGGTTTGTTGTGGAGGCCGAGCTTACCAGTAACACTCTTGTCTATTGCCAATCTAAAAGACAAAAACAGGGCGATTGCACAGAAGGGACCCTCTCACAAGTCACAATTTTGGTTAACTATAATCCATATTTGAACAGCTGCAACAGTAATTAGGGATTGCATACTTTAAATGAATTCTCTTTGCTGTTGAAATCTGACATGTTCCCTAAATGTGCAAAACAAATCTACCATTTGTACCTGCCACACCAGTCAGCTACATAACCAATTCCAATATTGCGCAACCTGTTGTTCAAATCTTGATGGTGGAGGGCTAGTCTTCTGAAACCATTTTTATTCTAATCAGTGTCAAAAGATCTCAGCAAATGTGGATATATATCAAATAAACGTATTCTTATTAGCGCATTTCATGAAAGAGATCACATACCTTTTTGTGAACAGAATTAGAATTGACAGATTATATAACTATTATTACACTGAATGTGAAAGCAGAAAACTTCCTCCTAATGAGAGGAAATGGCACTCTTTAAATGGGGATATTTTATTTCACTCCCTTGTATATTTTTAATATTGGATCTCAGTGCAATCAAAGTTAACTTTAATTTTCTCTTAGTAGGCCTTTCATACCAACCTTTCTCTATTCTCCTTGCCATGCCACACTTACTCCTCTGAGATATGCATATACTAAGAATAAGAAATGATGATGTGTTTAAAGTCTGAGAGCTCTACCTTTAACATCTCATTGGCAGATCCATGGGGAGCTGCTGACAAACCCATCAAAGGGACAGTGCCTAAGTCAAATGCACTGTCCTTTGTTATTTACAGGGAGAGTGGTATTTGCTGCAAGTCTTCAGTTACAGCTAAGGCGATTTTCCCCTCATTAGTTGAAATGCCAAGAAAATATCATTTGTACAAACAGGCCTTGGTGTTCCTCTCTGTGCTCTGCTGCTTAAATCCTTCTGTGAGCTTCAGAAAAAAAAGACTCATTGAAGTATGTATTTCAATTTCCCAAAAGTCTGATACATTTCAGAAATGTGAATACGTGTGATCTTCTAAAGCTTGTTGTGCCAGTTCTGAACATTTCTGTAGGTACCTCAGGTTTGAACCACAAACCATTGTCTAGATTAGCTATTTATAACATGGGAGGTCAGTTGCAAGGTTTATTCACCAGAACCTTTATAATCCCTTTAATTAATCGACAGATTCACACAAGGCAATTAATATAGTAACTGCATCTAAATGTATTATTAAAAAAATGTTTTTATTTAGTTTTGCAGGTTGTCTAATTGATAAAGGTAGGAAGACACACTGCTGAGTTCCCTAAAGCCATATTAACAAACATTTGATGTTGTTTTATTTTGCCTTTTCTGTATCAGATTCAGTCTACTAGATCAACCAATGCTGTCCAGCACCTAAGTGATACTTTTAAAGAATTTTCTTGGAAAACTGAAAACAGGACTAAGAGGCAACTTTTCAGTCAGAAGGATACTTCTCCATCTTCCACCATCCATTTGTTAAACACTGCCCCTCACAATGTTATAAGGAGAGGAAAAATGTGAGATATACTGTATATAGAAATAGAAGCTCTGAATAATGAAGTACATAATGTTTTGTCTTCACTGAATTTGTTGTTCATCAAGCATCATAGACTATGTAAGCACTAATCACTGACAGAGGAGGGCTCTACTGGTGGATTAATGCCCGGCTGTGGGGGGGGTTGGTCCACAAGGCCAAAGACCGAGTGCTTCCAACCACCCAGTGGGCATTAATCCATGGTAGAGCCCGATGCTGGAGGTGATTAATGCACTTGTAACATGGCAAGTGCGAGAGATATATGGTGCAGCCAGTATTTCAACTCATAGGACATGAAGGTTATGTCGCAGTACTATTGCTGCATGCTACAGTTTCCAGCACTTATTTCGCTACAGGACAGTGAGATGATGTGCAAACATGCGTGTTCACGCCTCCCAATAGACATTTATTTAGATAGTGTCTGGTAAATAACAGTTGCGATGATGACGACAGTACTACTACGTATCAGAGAACAACTAGGCTAGAAATGACTGATTTATTGCCACGGTTTTCATGCTTACTGCTTCTCTGTGAGATCCTGATCTTGTATAGCAGCAGTGCAGTGTGGGTGATTTGTTTGGGTAGATACAGTATTGTTTGGGTAGATACACTGAGAGTAGAAAATATGCATATTGTGACGTGTGACTGTGCCCGTGGCTATGTCTCACAATTTTTCCACATTTGTACGTCACATACACAAATAGGCATTGGGCAGAAAAGGATGGTTTCAGTTATTGTGTTGTTAAGCGGTTGGTGTGCTCTTTATATGTGTCTACTACTTCGGGACTTCCATATGTGACTTTGTCGTTGTGTTCGGGCGAGTGTAATGCTTGGCAACCATGATGAATGGGCACACACACTGTCATACAGAAACAGACATGAGAACTTGTAGTACTTGTTTCTGATTTACTTTTGGTTTTGCGCGATCCCGATGCCGACCAGGGTCTACGTTACCATGCCCTCTGTAACCTGCTGGTTGCATCCCAGTGCTGCACCATGTGGCTACTTCTGGTAGGGTGCTAGCAGGCTCTACTAGTGGATTAATCACCACTCATTTTTGGTCAGGTGATCCGCTTACACCAATCTCGTGTCTCCATTTCACTCCTATCTTTAGTGCCATGTTACAATACAAATTGATTTCTGCTGTAAAGCCTTAGTGTGTGTTCTGCAACAGTAGGGTTCTGAGTGGTTAAGAGAGGGATGCACCTGTTAATGTAAGACAGTTAAGAGGTAATGGGATAACAAAAATATCTTGTTTTATAAAACCAACATCATACTATATGTTTCTTTGATTTTCTCATTACATGCAAAGTAGACTATTACATTTCTCTTCTTGCTGGTCTTTACAGATTGCTCTATGGAGGTTGCTTTTGACTGAAATTGCAAACATAGAAAGGTGTTGGCAGAAAAAGACAGAAAGTTCATCTTGTCTGCCCATTCTCTTACCTGAGCCTTATCATCCTACCTTGGTTGTGCTTAGGCTAAATGCTCACTGGCACTTTATCATCTTCCTCCTACTCTCCACCCCCTTTGCTGCCTTATTTTTCACCCACACCCTAAAACTATAGTGTCCCATGCTGTATTAAAACATATCAAAATCTTGGCATTTATCACCTTCCTTGGCAAGCCACTCAATCTATCCACCACCCTTTCTGTGACAAAATACTTTTTTATGTCCTTCCTGACTTTACCTCCCACCACTTTATTCTCATGTCCACAAGTTGCTGATCATTTGGTCTTCTTAAACAGGTCATGACACTCTGTACTGTTTATCCTTTCAGATACTTAAAGGTTTCTGTCATGTCCCTCTCTTCATTCTGCCCTCCAGTGAGTATATATTCAGGCTGTCTGAATTCTCTTTATATGATTTCCTTGCTGATCCAATATCTTCTTAGTAGCTAACATCTGCAAAGATTACATGTTCTCTTCATCCTTTTTCAGGTGCATGCACCAGAAAAGCACACAGTACTGTAAGTGTGACCTCATAAGCTATCCATAGGGGTGCAATAGTAACTCTTTTTTCCTATTGGACAACCCTCTCCCTATATATACCAACATCCTGTTTGTCTTCCTGGTGCATTGGATGGAGCTATGTTGAATATAAAGTTCTGCCAGTGGAATGCCTGCAGAATTACCATTCAGATTCCATGGAATTTTGCAGAACATGCGTTAAAATTCCTTACAATTATGCAAAATTTTACATTTCAGTTATTTCAATCTACATTTACCCATATGTATCCAAACACTGTCAAATGTGGCAGATATAAAGATACTGTTGGCTTGCATAAGTGTAGTTAATGTTGGAGTCCTATATTGATAGGGATCTGAGTTATTATGGGTGGCAAAAATGTAATCAAAATTGAATTTTCAGATTTTTCCATCTAATTTTAAAATTTTCTTATCCAAATTTCTCCACAGTTTTAAACTTTAGAGAAATGTGCAACATGGGTGTGAGCACCAAGTGTTATGTCTCATGCTTTAAATGGGGCTGTGCTATAGGTAGCCAAACATTTTGCCAAAATTTAGATTTTAGTTTAGCATAATTTTGAAAGCATTCATTGAAATGTTATAAAGTTTGCAGGTATATAGGTTATTACTACATTTACAGTATATATGTACCAGTTTCAGATTTCTAGCTTTAAAGGTGCCTGGGTTATATGCAGATAAACATGTTCATGAAATTTCCCACAACAAATAAAATGACAGACTTTCAGCACCTATCATTTTGAGGTTATGCATCCTTATATCATATGTGGCACACCATTAGAACTCCTATCAACACATACAAATGCCGAATGTTAGATCTCTGTCTCAATAGAAGGCTAAGGTATGACAAAATTAATACATTTCAGAAACTCCACTGAATTTCATCAAATTTAAAATTTCAGTTATTTTGGCTACTTTTCAAAGTATGTATCCAAATTATATCAAATTTGTCAGGTATACGGGTACTACTGATTTTCATAAGTGTAGCAAATTTCAGAGTCCTTGGCTGAAAGGGGATGAGTTGTGGGTGGCCAAACATGTAATTGAAATTGCATTTTTAGTTATTTCCATTTAGTTAAAAAACATCTAAATTTCTCAACAGTGTCAGAATTTAGAGAAACATGCAATATGGTTAGGTGCACCAAGTGTTAATAATCAAGCTTTAAAGGGGGTTGTGCTATAGGTAGCCAAATATTTTACCAAAATTGCAATGTTAGTTATTTTAGCATAATTTTGAAAGCGTTCATCAAATGTTATAAATCTGGCAGTTGTAAGGGTTAGTGCTACATTCATATATTTCCTTAGTTTCAGACTTCTAGCTTCAAAAGTGCCTGAGCTATTAGCAGATAAAAATGTTTATGAAATTTACCACATAAAATAAAAATGACAGAGTTTGAGCACCAAAATGTTGAGACCGTGCATCTTAAAGTCATGATATGTGGCACATCAATCTAGCATCTATCAACAAATAATTATGGCAAACATCAGATCTGAAGCTCACTTGACAGCAGAGTTATGACCAACTTAATAAATCTCAAACATTCTGCAAACTTCTGATGAAATTACATGAAATTGTGTTGAATTTCATGAAATTTCATCAGAGTGAAAACCAGATGCTCCTCCTTCTGTGCAACTTTAGCCTCTGCTTGCCAATTTTAAATCAAGGATGGAAATGAGAGAACAGAAAAGAGTGTCCCAGTGGGAATTTAACCCAGACCCCTGGCGATACCTTTCAAGAGCTTTAACCAGACAGATTGTTTTACCCCCAGCAAAGAATCCATCTTTAGGTAACCCTTGCTTTTGTGTGTACCTTTTCACTTCTTTACATAAGACTTGAGTTTTCATTCTGTGGACCACCATTCCATCTCCTCTAGGTTATGCCTTATGTCCCTGGTCCCCTTCCTGAAGTCTACTGTACCATAGAGTGCAGTGTTATCTGCAAAGAGACATTTTTCCCATTGATTACTTCCCCAATGTCACAGATAAACACATTAAATAATATTGGTCCCAAAACTGACCCTTGTGGTACCCCACCTGAAACCTCCCTAACATTTGAATGGTTCCCATTTACAACTACCTTCTGGGTCCTACCACCAAGACAGATTGCTAGAGACCATATTAACTTGAGCCCAACTGTAGAACCCCCATCTGCTTTATAACTTACTAATTTGGTACTGAATTGATGTCGTTACTGAAATCTAGATACAGCACAATGACTCCCTGACTGTTGGCTACCACTTTTGTCACAGAATTGAAGAACTCTCTCAGGTGAGTCGGGCATTAGCTTCTGTTCATGAAGCTGTGCACATCCTGTCTTGGATCATATTCATGTTAACAGATTCCACCAGAGGCTCCTTGATGATAGTCTCCAGGGGTTTGACACTGGCTGTTGAACTAACTAGTCTATAGTTCCTGGGGTCTTCATTTCCCCGCTATTGTAAAAGGGGAACACATCTGCCCCTTCAATCCTTTTAGGCTATCCAAGTTTCCAGGATGAGGTTGAGCAAAATTGTCAAGGTCCACGCAAGTTCCTGCCCAATTTCCTCAGCACTCAAGGGTGTAGCCCCTGTGGTCTAGGAGACTTATTTTTCTTAGTCCCTGAAGTACTGAATCCACTAATGCCTGCAAAAAATTCAGTTCCCTCTGCCACCCTGGTTATCAGGCAGTCAGGTATTACTGTTAGAATTTACATCACTCACCATTCATTCAGCTCAGACTTTGATGCAGGAGGAGTGCTCGCTTCTCACTCCAGAGGGGGGGATTATCTTTTTAATGGTTTTGAATGGACCTGAAAATTGGGGTCTGGGGATGTTGAGGTGAGAAGGGTTGTTTACTGGCAAAAGGACGGTAAAGAGTGTGGGGGGTTTATATAATGGAATCAAGGGATAGATGGGAGAAGTGGGGGAAAATGCTTTTCAGGTAGAGGGAAGGGATTTCCATGGCAGTGCTGACTTTATTACAAACTTCCATGGGTATAGGAGAGGAGGTAAGTGGGAGCCTAGCTCTGCTATTGTATACTAATATGAGAGGTATGAAGGGATGGGGTGGAAGACATGGGAGACATAACTAATAAGAAAGGAGGTGGGTTTACCTTATTTATTTTTTTAATGACAGCACAGTTATCCATAGGTAGACACTCTGCATAGTTCTTTGTGAGTGAAGGGCTACTTCACTCAGCAAAGTAGAACTACACAAAGTAGGCACTTCATGCTTTGCAAAGTTGGTGGTGACCTAATAACCATGTGGTGGGCATGTCCACTTGTCATGTGGAGAATCCAGATTTATATCCCAAGTCTGGAACACAGATGTGGGCAGCTATTAGACAAATGTACAAGCTAATGGACATGGGCATCCTCCAGGGATTATTTATTTATTATTTATTTATTTATTTAAGCGATTTACCAGGAAGACATGCTGAGCAGAGTACTGCTTGATTCCAGATGCACCCTGGGGGCAGGGAGTTACAATGGTATGGAAATTACAGCAGAAAAAAACAAGAACATACAAAGACAGTTAACCAGCAATGGATGAGAGAGTTCTAGTACAGTTGCATAAGTACAAAATCACTTCACATTATATGTATTACAAGACATGCATAAGGAGCAGATCTACAAGTTAGAATCAGAACTAGTTGCTACACAACTGGGGGGATTTTGGAGTAAAGAGGGGGAACTAAGGAGCAGGTTACAGTTGCAGTTGGTAGCGAAGTGCAATTTGAGAAGAGCATTCCGTTGATTATTGCCCTTACTGATGACAGCAGAGCAGCTTCCTGGGGGCCCAGGTGGTTAGGAGCTATACCAATAGGTTGACACTGGTAAGAAACTCCTTGACATTCAGCAGGGATGTTCACACACTTCCATGACAGTAGCTTGGTGCACCCCAGAACATCTCGGTATCAAGCTTAGTCTGTCTCCGCAGAGCCTAATTGATTTCTGGTGACCCTACCTCTTCCCTGCCTATTTATTAACATTCTCTTATGTCTAGCCCATGCATGCTTGAAGCCCCCTCCTGTTTGTGTCTCCACCATTTCTGCTGACAGTCTGTTCTAGGTGTCTACGACTCTTGCAGTGAAGTAGTATTTCCTCATATCCCTCTGTATGTAGCTCATTAGCTGTTTTATTATCTTACGACACTCTTGCAGGCAAAGCTTGCAAAAGTGAAGAAGAATTGGTACTGCTGAAGGGGAAGTGAAATGTTAGCAATGCAATTTAAGGTATAAGATGAATATTTATGGATATTACACTTGTATGGATACCAGTTATAGGGACTAATACCAAAATTCAGAACAAGTGCAAACATTTTTTTTTAAATTGATAGTGTACTAAGGTTTTACAATATAACAAACTCAATATTCCATATGTTACATACCATCTCAAAGCCAAGCCAGAGCACAAAAAACACTCCTTGGATTACAGACTAAGGAACAGACTGAGATTGATACACATATGCACAAAGAATCATGTGATGCCCAACTTTATGCCCATTTTTTTTTCCTAAACCATCATGAAATTGTCCATGTTGATATTCAAAAAAGTATATTGACATACTTTATTGTTATGGAAAATGTATATTGATAACATTTATTTTACAAAAAAGACACTTCTGTCATTATGTAAATATACATTGATATAGCTAGAGAAAACTGCCTGTTTCTTTGAATTATTTATTTATTGATTTTTGCAAGTAAAACTTTCAATACAATATGACATAGGAGGATAACACTGGTGAAAAACTATACATAATGTTCACTTATAAGGGACTATTGATAGACACCCCCTCTAGAGGTACTACATAGGAGGTTTTCTCAATACGTGTTACATTAAAGGTTATTTACCCAAAGCATGCAGTCTAGGAATGCCAAAAGGGAATCCTGTAAAGGATCTGTTTAAAGCAAAATACGCTATTTCTCAAAAAGACTGAAAAGTCCAATCAACTTCCGCATTAAGACAAGTCATGTATTTTACATAAGTTCATCCACAAACTTCCAGGAAAGAAAAGTCACAAAGCATTCCTATTTTTCTGTAAGCGTGTACTTCTCATAAAACACAACTTATTTTAAATAAGTACTGAGCATATAAAAAAGCGAACTTAACAGGTGGCTTTCTCTATTCTCTGCCAACAAAAATATGAATGGTAGTTTTTTTAAATAAAGCCCTAAAACATACCAAGGGCCCAAATGTAGGCACAGTGCAGTCCAAACAGTACAATCACATAATAGTCTCTTTAAATTAAAATGTCCAAAACATACTGTCTGGCTGAAACAAAAGGGACTTCAGGCTGTCTCCAATAAATGTCAGAAATTAGCCTCCAGCCTTATGCCCTTCAGTTTAGAATGAACATTATCAACCCTGCACCATGGCTCAGTCTTCATCCGAGGAGGACTGTACTTCATTCCCATGCAGTTCCTGTTCCATGCAGGTTAGGAATTTCTCAGCATCTCTCACCTCATTGAAAAGGTACTGTTGGCTGTTCCACATCACACATAGCTTGGCCGGCAAAAGTAGCTGATGCTGGATTTTCATCTGATGCAGCAGCTCCCTAAGGCTGTCAAAAGCCTTTTGTTGGTGCTGTAAGAAAGGTCCCAGAATAGCATCAGGGTATCATCTCTGTATTTCAAGGACCTTCAGTGCCTGGTGATTGAGAGGACCCGGTCCTGATTTCCTATCCCTGTGCAGACTATCAGGAAGGTTCTAGCGACTGTAGGGTCTGATGTTGGTCACCAATGGGTTATATGATATGCCTTTTCCAGTGATAATGGGGGATCAGTCTTGTCCAGGCCCAATAAAAGTGGCAAGAAAGTTCTGGGAAATGCAAGGCTGTCATCCCCCTTGACATTCTCCAACAACCCTATCACCCGCAGGTTTCTCTCCCTTGTCTGATTCTCTACAGTTTCAAGTCTCTGATGGAGGTGCATGTTCTCTCTGATGAGCTTAGTAGAGGCATCCATCGATTTTAGAATAGAGGTCCCTGACCGCTGCACTGTTGTTTCGCAATGCTCCATTCTGGTTTCAAGTGTGGACATTCTTAGAGTAAGAGTGTCAAACTTTTTGTCAAGATCCTGTACAATTTTCACCAGCTGATGGAGAGTGGTCAAGACAGCAGATAGTGAGGACTCCTCCGGCTGCTTGTCAGCTGAATCCGATGTCCCACCATGCTGCGCAGGCCTCTCCTCTTGGTTTTGCCTTTTAGGAGCAAAAAGATCACCAGTTGCAGCAGCTGCACCCTTCGATTTGCCCATTTTACCAGTGACTGGAGTCTCTGCTATATTCAGCATGATTCTGTACTATTTTCTGCTCAATAATATTTAGTTTTTATTACTTTTAGAATTTTCCTCCAGGGAGCTCAAGCTTTTTGCTGCTTCCTCTTGGCTGCTCAGCAGCCCCCAAAAAAGCTGCCTATTTCTATATTGATAACATAATTACTACTGTTACATAATGTTGATATAATAATAACACCATGTCTTAAAGCCTAGACTCCAAGTTTTCATTTAAAGAAAATATTAAGTTTCTAGCACCAACATTTCCAGAGTTGGACCTTTCAAAAGATATTTTCTTTAAAATGTCATATGTTTGGAACTGTTAGGGCTAGAGACTTATTTTTTTAATGAAAGCTTTAAGCCAGCTCAGTAGATATATCATTAATGTATCACTACAGTGACTATAGGCTCAATTTGTAAAGGGACGGGAATGTCGCAAGGTGCTTGCATTAAAGAAACATGACATAAGGGGCTCACTGCACCACACTTAGCATCATTCCTAATTCTAAAAAAGAAGCTTGTGGCACCTGCTGGATCTGGTGTGCCAGAAAGCCTTGTGCCTGGCTTCTGGTATATCACAGGCAGTGCCATGGCGCTGAGGGGTGTTGCACCAGTAGGCAGCTGCCATATCCTGTAGTGTGGAATTCTTTAAAGCTCTCCTTAAAGATTCTATCATGGGCCACAATGGTTGTCTTGACCCATAAATTTGCCTCTTTTTTTGGTGCTGTGTTGACCAATTTATTGCTGAATCCCTACATTCTCCTTACTGGAACAGTGCGCACCCCCCCTTGTCATATCTGGCCAGACTCTTCATGTGGGCTCTTATATATTCCCTGCCTTCCTAAGCCTGGTTCTGCATTCCCTGGCCACTGGCTATGTAAGTGATTGTGTGCTCCTTCATATATGACTTCCTTTAAATTCTTATCTCCCTGTAGTTCGTTACTGACTCACCTATCTGTTCTCTTCCTTCTGGTGCAGGCTGGAGTCATCAAACGTAACCCTGGGCCACAGTACTACACCTCCCCCTGCCTCCCCCAAAAGGCCTCAAAATTGCACTCATGAATATTTGCAGCCTCCTCCATAAAATGGCTGAATTTGAAGCCTGGGCTTTACAACTTGCTCCCAATATTATATGCATAACTGAAACCTGGCTCAAGCCTGCTGTTAAGCAGAATGAGGTAACACTACCCAGTTACAATGGTTTCAGAAAGGATTGGGAAGGTAAGAGAGGTGGTGGTGTTCTTATTTACCCCAAATCTCATTTGGATGTTTCCAAACTGCCTGTACCTGACACCAGCTTACCTACTGTGGAATCCTTATTCCTCTCCCTAACATTCGGCAATGTGAAGAAGCTTATCATTAGGTGTGCCTATCTGCTGCCCAACACTGCCTCCCTAGGTCTCCCTCCCTTCCTAACCTCTCTCTCTCCAATCTCCCCATCACGAACTTATACTATGTTGTAACTTCAGTGTTGACTGGCTCCACTCAGAGGCAGATAAAGTGAGATCTACTCTTGTAGATGCCAACCTGGCTCAACTTGTTCAGGAATCCACATGTATTAACAGCAAATCTGACAAACACTCAGTGCTTGACTGGATTGTTACAAATTGCGCCCCTAGGATCACAGCAGTGGAAGTCCTATCAGATTGCTTAAGTGACCATTCCCCCACATCCTGTGTCTGGCAGGATAATTGCCCTAACCCTCCTCCTAAAGTTTCTCTGGTCCATGACATGTCTAGGTTTGATGACGATAGTTTTATTACCCCCTATCAATAGCACTGATTGGAACCCCATAAAGTCCCTCCCTGACATCAATCAAACCATGGACTTCTTTGTGTCTGCCTTTACTGGAATTGTTAACCTCCATGCCCCCTTAAAAAAATGTGGGTCCAAGGGGGTAAAGGCTCCTTGGCTCACAAATGAAATCAGGTTGTCTATGCCCCATCATGACAGGGCATGGGGGAACTTTAAAGTGGGATGCCTTCTGACTGGCATAACTATAGACGATTAAGAAACAAATGCAAAAACTCTCTTCACAAAGCCAAACACCTTCACTTCAAATCCCTTCAGATCAAACATCTTTGCAACCCTAAGGAGTTTTGGAAACAGATTAATTCTTTGGTCAAATGGAAGGTCACTGAAAACCCTAGCTCAATCAGTGCCCAGGTTATTCTCCTATCTGATCCCCCATCTATTGCCTCAGGTTTTAATGAATTCTTTACCGATCTTCACAAGTACACCTCACTTTTCTGTAACTTGTCCTCCTCCTCCTCTTCTTCAGTCCCTTCCCCCAAGCTCCCTTGGAACTTGACCTGCTTTCCACCCGAAACTCGCCTCCTTCAGAGAATTCCAATGACTTCTCAGTGACTTTAAACCCAAGCACTCATCTGGTCATGACACCTTAGATCCAAAATTTCTTAAAGTAGGTGCTGCAGCCCTGCTCGGCCTATTTGAGACCTATTCAACCAATTGTTTCTCTCCTGCATGGTCCCTGATAAATGAAAGGTTGCAGTAGTCATCTCTGTGCACAAGGGAGGACCAGACAATATAACTCAAAATTTCCAGCCTATATCTATTATCTGCCCCCTGGCTAAAATCCAAGAGCACATTTTGTATAATCACCTCCGGAATTATTTGGAGCAACGCAATCTACTATCCTCCCCTATCAGCATGGCTTTAGAATGAACCATAGTACCCTTACTGCCTTATTAAAGTTACTGATAATTTATTGCAGGCAATGGACCAAGGTTCTGCCACTGGTGCCATTTTTGTCAATCTTACCAAAGCGTTCAACCTGGTTAACCATGTCTTCCTGCTTCAACAACTCCATACAGTTGGTCACAATACTAGTGCCCTGACATGGATCAATAGCTATATATCTGGTCAGCTTCAATGGGTCAAGTGGGCAGATTCCATCTCTGACCTCTGACCCATAACCCATGGGGCCCCACAGAGCTACATACTGGGTCCAATGTCATTCTCTCTTTTTATCAGTGATCTACCTAGCTTTTGAGGGGGTTCCTCCGTCCACCTCTATGCAGATGACTCAATCATTTATCGCTCATCCTCTGATATTAACCTAATTAACAGCGAACTTGCATCTGACTTTGCTGCCCTTGAAGGTTAGCTTCTGTGTAACCAATTAGTCCTTAACACTAAAAAGACCAAAAGCATGCTATTTACCCACCTGCTCCCCTCGGCTCATGCCCTCTCCCCACTGTACATTTCCTCCCTAAATGGTAATACCCTTGAGTCTGTCTATTCCTTTAGATACCTTGGTATTACCCTTGACATCTCACTCTGTCTCAGGGCATGTCAACAACGTCATAAAATCCCTTGACCAAAAACTTGGTCTCCTGTTTCACATTCGGCCTTTCCTCACTTCTGTCACCTGCCTCAGGATTGCAACCTCATCCCTTCTTCCACTCTTCATGTACGATGCTCCCTTACTGCTCTCTACTAATGCCTCTTCCATGTCTCTCCTCTCCCAGGCCTATCATAGGGTGGGTAGATTCGCCTTGGGGGTGGATGCCTGTCACCACCACTGTGACGTTCTTTCCTCACTGGGTTGGTTGCCTTATGAATCAAAACTAAGGTTTATTATTCTAAGCTTCATGCATAAACTGGTCCATAAGTTCACACCTCCTTGCCTTCATTAGACTATACACCTTAGACAAGCCCCTAGAACCCTCAGATCAGCCCCCCTTCCCCTTCTTGTCAAGCCCTCACTACGTTTGGCTTCTGCCCAGTGTTCCTTCTCCTTTGCAGTTGCATCTGACTGGAATTCCCTTCCCCCCCATACTGTCCTGTTGCACTCTTCCCAAATTCCAAACCCATCTGGCTGTCTCCCTTCCTGCCTCTGCTATCTGCTCATGCTTCCATTAATGCACTTTTTTTCCCCTTCCTACCTTGCCATTCACTCTCCCCCATCACCTACCTTTATGTGCTTCCTTTCTTTGTTCCCCCTTACTCCCCCATACTCTCCATCCTTGCCCTTGGCTCTACCCCCCACACCTTAGCCCATAGCTCTCCCCCTACACCTACCTTTATAAGCTTCCTTTCTTTGTCTCCCTCCCTTACTCACCCACACTCTTCATCCTGCTACTCTGGTCTCTGTGGACTGTAGTCATAGTTGATACATTCTCCTATAACTCATGATTACTTCTACAGAAATGTATATATCTTCTAAATTGTATTTACTGTTTTTATTGACTTGTATATTTGTTATATGAACCTACATTGTATATTCAATTATTGTTATTTTCTCTGCTTCTATATATGTTTATGTATTATCTTTGTTTGCTTGTTGCAAACCCGGGTCGACCCTAAAAATGGGACTGCATTTGTCTCAATGATCCTACCGGGTCACCAAAACACAAATAAATAAATAAATAAGGACACTAATGTTGGTGGCACCAGTCCAGAGTTAGACCTGCCCTGAGCTGGTCTAACACTCTGTGTGCCAAAAGGAGGTCCCACCAGCAGATCTTCCCATGGAGTGGTGGCAGCAGTGGTACTACCACACAGCCATACAGGGGCACTGAGTGTTGTGCTGGTGGTGAGCCAGGTGGTCTGGCTCTGTACAGGAACTCCCATGGCATTGTGTAGGGCACTGCACCATAGCCCACAAAGAAGATACCAAGAGGTTCACTGAGACCCGAGGCTCTCTGTCTGCAGTGATGCCCACTGGCACTGTTGGTGGTGGACTGCTGCTGGGCATGGACCATAGGCCAGCTGCACTGCTGGTGGCATGGCATGTTGTCAAGGGGTGCCCACTGTCATGCCAGGGGCAATGTGGGGCATACATAGTGCCCTGCCCACCTTGCTCCAGAGGCAGGGACATACACTGGCATGCTAGTCAGGAGTCACAGTACTGGCAAACTGCATTGGTGCCAGTGGTGGGGTTGGAATACTGAAGCAGACATCAGCTCCGTCCTGTGGGCAACACTTCTGCTGTTGCTGTCATTGACACAATACTGTCCCACAGCTTGCGGTATTCCTCTTCTGTGCATCTTCCCATTGACATATTGGTGTGCTTCGCACAAGCTGTGGGACTTTGGAGCTGGGACCCCTCCTGTTCACAAATCGCGTGCAGGGTCCCTGGCGCACCATGGATCAGCACAAACTTCGGTTTGTCGCAGCTTGCGCTAATCTTTGAAAATCTAGCATGATATATCAATATAAAAAACATAAAATGTTTCATATTGATATAGAAAAACATAAAATGGTTCACTGTGTTTTTAAAGTACTGTCATTTTTAATATATTATATCAACATGTATGTGCCTGTAATGACACAGGAGAACTGAATCAACTGTTCAAATGTTACAGCTTTCAAAACGTAGTTTCAGGCATAATAAAAATATAAGATTATTTTTGGAAATGGTTGGAAGATATTAATGGGTGTTCTGTCTAAGAATAAATGCATTCTTTTCTAGTTTAATTTATCTGTCACTAATGGCATTTTCCCCTCTTGTTGGAAGTCTGCTAAAGTTATCCCAGTGCATTCTACAAGTCTTGGCAGGAAAATCTTGTTACAAACAACTGCCACATCTATTTATATTTATTGGCAAAGGTCACTGAAAATTTAATATTAATACAAATGACAATATTTTTGCAGAAAACAGATTATTAAAAAATATCAGTCTAGTTTCAGAATACTACCTAGTATTACCACAGCATTGTCAAAAGTTTGTATTGACTTGAAGTTTGCTTTTGACAATGGTTTATTTGTTAATGCAGCCATGTTGATCTTTCAAAGGCCTTCAGCACAATAGACCATAAGCTATTTGTTCATACGTTGTTGTCCAGATGCAATTTTCAGGTTCAGAACTGGACGGCAAATTACTTGACTGGGAGTCAACGAGTAGCAGTTCAAGATCTTTGTTTGAGTCTGCTTCCTGTTATAAGGAGAGGTCCATGGGATTTTGTGTGGGGCCCAGTTGTATTCTCCCTATTCATAAACAGTTCAGACAAACATCTGCTCTGCACTCGTGTGCATATGTGTGCAGATGGCACCGTTCTTTATGGATAGGGAGAGCAGCTAAGTGGGCATAAGAGACTGATGCTTACTTTGGATAAACCTTGGAACTATACTATTTTGCATTGATGGTGAACTTGAATCCATTTCAGGACAACTGGGAATAAAAACAAAGCTGAGAATAAAACCCTGCAATGTGCTGCAAGATATACATATATTTATGGATCAGGCTAGATGCTCAGTTTAATTAGCATTCATATATTAATTAGCTTATAAAAATGATTGGGCCTAGGACTGTTTTTGTTATTTAGACACAAAGCCTGTTTACCCCCTGGAAGTAAGATCCCAAATTGTCAGTATTGTGGTACTTCCATTATTTGACTATGGGAACATTTTATATGGCAATGTGTCATCCATGCTTTTAAATAATCATGCTGACTTGTTTAACAGACTATCACTTTTTATTCTAATGACCACTAGGGACACCCACCATTGTTTGTTTACATAATCAACGTGGGTGGATTTCATTAGCACATACTCCAGTTCTAGTGGAATACCTGGAGAAAAATGGGCTGCAGGATAGTAAGCAGCAAGAGTTTGTGGTTGGACGATCTTCTCAGACTTACTTTATAGAATTCTTTATATTCCTGATTGACCTCTCTGCTCCACCAAGGGTATGCTGTGGTTGTCCTGAGGGCTCGTTTGAAGCTTTCCGGGGAGACAGCCTTCATGGTAGCAGCCCTGTGTTCTACTGAACTCCTTCCATACCAAATGGGGAATTCAGCTGCAGTGGAGAGTTTTAAAAAGGGGTCTGAAATGCTATTTACAGTATTTAACTTAGCTTTTAATCTGTATAGTTAAAGTTGACACATCTGCTGTGTTTAAAAAAATGTTGTTTATTGATATTACTTGTATTGTGGTTTGAGCATATGTTTATTTTGTATTGTGTTATGTTCTGTGACATGTTTCAAACCATTTTGATGGGGTGCTATTTAACAATAAATATCTTACCTTACTTACCTCTTTGACTAGGTAACCAGGAATGTTAATGAGGGACATGCAGATGATTTACTGTACTTCGACTTCACAAGGTATTCAACTCAGAGCCACAAAGAAGACACATGAAGGCAAGGGGGCATCTGGGAAAAGCTAGTAAGGAGGATAGGGAGCTGGTTGGAGGGAAGACATCAAAAAGTAGTGATGAACCAGTGGAAAGTGAGTTTACCAGTGGCGCACCACAGGGATCTGTCCTTGGCCCAATCCTCTTCAATATGTTCATCAGCGATATAGGAGAGGGAATCCAGGGCAGGTTGCATCTGTTCACAGATTACACTAAACTCTGTGGTACAGCTGAAAATGTAGCTGGGATCAATGAATTGTAAAGAGAGCTGCAAAGGCTGGACAATTGGTCCAACATCTGGTAACTAAAATTCAATGCCAAGAAGTGCAACATGATGCACTAAGGAAACAAAACCCCCAGAACAGAGTGCAGAAAAAAACCATTTATCTGGAAGTCTGGGGAGACATAAAAATCTTTTGGATAAACAGGGTTTCAGTTAAGTAAGGGAGCTATGTTTAACACTGTGTGTAGCACAATAGCACTACACGTAGGGACAGAGGCAGAGGCACACTGTTCCAGTGGTTGGTATCTTTATTTTTATTAAAGTACAGTACTGCATTCTTAAAAAAAAGCACTTCAGTTTTTACATTTGGCGTAGTCCTTTATGCTTTTCTGTTTCTTTTTAGAAATTCTTACTGCTTTTGTCCAGAGCTGCTGTAGTAATAGGATATGAAGGGGATACATCTTGGACTTGTGCTCCATCCAGTAAATGCAGAGCTCAAACAACTCCACAGCCGCAGTATCGGTGGGCACAGCTGGTGGTGTTTCCCCTTCATTCTTACTGCTGCTGCTGTTATCCTCTGCAGGGCAGGTGGATACAGACTTCAGGATCTCTGAGTCTGAAAGCTCCTTATGTCCTGGTCATCAGAATCATTTCTCTTTCATGCTTTGATCTCAATCTCGATCTGTTCTTCAAATGAATTCAAATCATCAGCAGCTTGTTGCGCCTAATAAGGCAGGACAGAGTAGCTGCCTGAAAATGCATTTGTTTCTAAAAGTGTTGATTTGTCCCATCACTTTGTTATTATATCAACTTTAATCTCGGTCCAACTTTTTGCTAGCATGTAGCTCACATCTTTAGTGTCAGATTGTTTATTATGTCACACAGGTCTGTCTGTTTATTTTCCGTATTTAGAACAGCAGTCAGAAGCTCGCTCCCGTACAAGTGCTTTAGTGTTCTGAGGATCCCTTGATCCATGGGTTGGATCTTAGAGTAGTATTTGCAGGGAGAAACTTGCAGCCTATTGAGCTGTCTGGGGTTGTCATTGTTTCACTGTTTGGGTGGGGGCAGGCATTGTCTGTAAGGCACACAGCCCAAGGTGGGAGATTATTTGATCTGAGGTTAGTTTTCACAGAAGGGACAAAGGAGCAGAAAAACACAGTCCCTAAAAATGTATGAGCTCATCCAGTCACTTTTCAGTGCCCATTTAGATGACAGGAAGATTAGACAAACTGACATGTTTAAAGCAGTGAGGCTTTTGTGATTTACCTATCACCAGAAGGGGTAGTATGTGGTTCCTATAGCATTGCTGAATGCCAAGACTGTAAGCCTCTTTTTATTTTTTTTTATACCCTGAAGCATGTGTCTCAGAACCCTCAGCAAGAGTCTTCTCAGGAAGCAGTTTCCAGTAACCTGGTCCCACCCACATTATAGATCTGCTGTTCTGTCATCCCCTCTCAGAACATCAGTGCTAGCAGTTTGGCTCTAAGTGACTCAATTGACTCAACCAAGGATAATAAACTTACATTGTATTACCAATACAGTGCTAATGCATTTTTATTGAAGCCAGGGACAGAAACATAGAAACATAGACTTTGACGGCAGATAAGGACCACTTGGCCCACCCAGTCTGCCCATTTCCCTACCTACCTACTGGATAAGCTGCAGATTCTAGTTAACCAACAGCCTACTTCCTGCAACCCCCACTATAATTGCCTTATGTCTGTCCCATGCATGTTTGAATTCCTCCACTGTTTTAGACCCAACAACCTCCTCAGGAAGGTGGTTCCATGTAACCACCTCTCTCTCCATGAAAAACATTTTCCTCACATTACCCCTGAGCCATCCCCCCTCTATCTTTAAATTGTGCCCCCTTGTTCTTGCACATCTCTTTTTCTGAAAGATGCTACTCTCCTGGACTTTGTTGATTCCCTTAAGGTACTTGAATGTTTCTATCATGTCCCCCCCCCCGTCCCTCCTTTCATCAAGAGCATACATATTAAGCTCTCTCAGTCTCTCTTCATATGGTTTCTGCTGCAGACCCTGCACCATTTTAGTTGCCCTCCTCTGGACTGCTTCCATCCTGGTGCTAACTGATTGACTGGATAGGTGCTGACTGACTGCAGACAGCTTAGGGGCATGTCCGAATTTCAGATAATGAGGGACCATATAAATGGGGTTATACTGTATTGGATGGGAGGGGTACAGCTGGACCCAACATCAGTGGAAGGAACCTAAGAGTCATTATTAAAGATTCCTTTAAAAAGAAAAAAGGTACTGCAACAAAGTCTTCATCAAGGCTAACAGGATGCCAGGATACATTGGGAGGGTATTTGACAATAGTAAAGAGGAGGTACTGTTACCTCTTTATAGGTCTCTGGTGGGGCCAAACCTGATGTTCTGTACTCAGTTTTGGAGTCTCCACCTGGAAAAGGATAGGGACAGGCTAAACATGATACAACACAGGGCAACCAAAATTATTCAGGGCCAGGAGGGTAATTCCTCTGAAGACTGACTAAACATGCAGAACATGTATTCACACAAAACAAAACAAGAGAGAGAGAGAGAGAGGACATGATAGGGATATTCAAGAGTCTGAAAGGGATAAACAAAGTGAACTATGAAGAGCTGTTTACCAGGAATAGAGAAGCTAGAACATGGGGTTGCAAGTGTAGGTTAATAGGAGGAATGTTTAAAAAGCATTTAAGAACATATTATTTTACAGAAAGAGTGGCTGAGCCATGGAATGATCTACTGACAGAGGTAGTGGGTGCCAAAACCATAAATAGCTTCAAATGCGGCTGAGATAGAGCCAAGGGTATAGTAGCTACTCAGTGGGATGAAAGGATGAAAATACAGAGAATAATAGGGAGATAGGGGTAAGTGAAGACCCCACAGGCACAACAGTTCCTGTGGTATAATAGGCTAACACAGGTAGACTAGGTGGACCATTGGTCTTTTTCTTACCATCACCATCATTGTTTATGTTTCTAAGATACCTCAGTATATAGAAGATCTCTTGCAAGTTCAAAATCTGAGGCCACATCTCACAGCATGTAAAATAATTGAATCTGTATATCTATCTGGTCCCAGGGTCCGGCATTGACTATTCAAAAATATGTACTTGGCACAGAGAAATGGACTCTAGTTTCTATATTCTGAAAATCTGGAATGCTGTAACCCCAGAGATCAGAAATATTTCTGCTTCAACAGGTTTTAAAAAAAGCTCTTTGTTTCTAGTCTACTGAAAAGTATAACTGCTTTTACTCATGATCATTTGTAGTGTTGTGTGGAGTTTTCAAATTCCAGCAGGATGAAATTTTATGGAATTTTCAAAATTCCACTGAAATTCTGCCAAATTTCACCAGAAACAGAATACTGAAATTCCATGACAGAAAAACACTGGATTAGCTTGTTTGCAACATTTCCATGGAATTTTATTATGTGGTTCTCAATATTTCCATTGAAATAGTTGTGGGATGTTTTTCCATGGGAAAAATTATGTTCCACAAAATATTATTCTGCAGATCGCAGTAGGCAGAATTCCACAGAAAAAACAGCAAAATTCCAGCATAAATTTCACTAAAGGAATGGTAATTCCCTGCTAATTTCGCAGGCAGAATTCTATATTCTGCACAGCACTAATTATTTGGAGTTTTGCATCGATAGCAAATGTAATGTGATAAGTCATTTCTGCTCAGTTTGTTTAATTTATTAAAGGGTAACATAACGTATTGATATACAGGGCAGCTTTATCAAAAGGGCCTTTATGGTCCTAATAGTGATATTCTGTCAAAATACATAGGGCAGTGAGATTCTTTAAAAGTTCTACCTTGTGAATGTTAGGGTTTGAACCCCAAAATGTTCTACCATGTTCTGCCTGTTTCTACATGGTAGAACTGGTAGAACCAGGTTCTACCTTTATCAGGGCACACAAGTGCCCCCGCTTGATAGCTGATCGCTGGCCAATCTACAGTTCAATTCCCAGGTGTCCAGTGCCCTCCTCCCATAGCTAGTTGATCACTGGCCCAATGTATAATTATTAAATTCCTGGTGTCTACTGCCCCCCAGTGATAGCCAGTTGCAAATCCATTGTATAATTATTAAATTCTCTGGTGTGTAGTGCCCCCATTGATCACTGGCCTGATGTACAATTAATTAATTCTTTGGTGTCTAGTGGCCCCCCATTCCAGCAGGTAGAGCTTCCCCACCCCGCTTCCCCCCAATCCTGAGCAGGCAACCGGCACAGCCCTCCCTCTCCACTACATTGGCTGCCCAACTGAGCTGTCAATTAATCAGAGCATACTTGTACAAGGATGCATTCATTCATTGACAGGCCACCAGCTCACAACCAATCATTGAACTCTCCGAGTTCTGTTGGGGATGCAGAGAGGAACGGAGGGTTGTTCTGGTCACTGGCAGGGGGTGCAGAACAGGGCAAGGGTGTTAGTTCTTCCTTATACTGCCCCCACACTGGCAACCAGAGCAACCCTCCAATCTTGTCTCTGTCCCTGACAGAACTCAAAGAGCTTAATGAATGGGCATGAACTGACACCCAAGGAGCACGTGCTTGTATAAATATATGCTCATTCATTGACAGCTCAGTCGGGTGGCCAGTGTAGTGGAGAGGGAGGGCTGTGCCAGTTGTTCACTCAGGGTTGGGGTTTGGGGAGTAGAGTTGGGGGAACTACCTGCCTTGGTGGGGTGTGGGGGAACCACTAGACACCAGGGAATATAAATAATTGTACATCGGCTAGCGATCTGTGGGGGGGGGGACACTAGACATCAGGGCTTTGTTTTTAATTATACACTGGGTTGTAACCAGCTATCAGCAAGGGGTGGGGAATGGGTGAACCCATGTTCGAAAAAAACAAGAAAGAGTTTGTGGGTGTTCTCAACCCATCGAACAACTGGGATTCGACCTTTCTTGCATTAAGGTCAAACAGAACTTGCAGCCCTGAAAAACACATTTTATACTACTACTTCTCTTCCAGTTGAGACCAGCTTTTAAACCAACTAATTCTATAAATCTTCCAAACTGTAAATAGTTTCCTAAACAGGTCATTAATGTGTGTCTGAACTGTGCTGACAGTTTAGTGGAGCAACATAAATAACGGAACATTAACAGAACCCCTGGGAGTACCTTATTGCTATTATAAAAGCTTTTTTAAAAAGAAAGTGTTCAGGAGTCACGTGATGCGCTTGAAGGATTAGCAGTTTGCTTAGAGGCTCTCCTCTCTATGCTGCAAATGCTGATCTTTTTCCACACTTTTGACAATTTATACCTGCCATAATTTTAAACTGAAGCTGTGACTTCTTTTCAGCATTAATCTGTTCTGCCAGATGGGCAAAAGATGGAAGAATCTAGCCAGGAACTCGAGGCAAAGCGCCCTCGGCACAGCTCTTCTCCGACGGCTCTGCAAGACGAGTTAACGCCTTCTCGTGTATACAGTGAACTGTCGACAATAAAAGAGGCGCTTTTTAAACTAATAGAGGAGGTAGCCGATTTCAAGCCTGCACTAACCCAGTTGGCTCTGGCTGGTCACAGATGCCGAGCTAGGATTTCTCACTGGAACGGAGCACAGAGAAACACGGCCCAGCTATGGTGGAATGCAAGAGGGTGGTGGCTAAACTAGAAGATCGCCTAGATGACCTCGAGGGGAGGAACCGCTGCAACAATCTTGTTCTGCTGGGGCTCCCGGAGGGAGATGAAGGCCCCAACACAATTTCCTTCCTGCAAAAGTTTCTTAGGAAGACGGTAGGGCCTTCGCCTAACGGGCCCGAATATGTTATCGAAAGAGGCCACTGGGCTTTAAGGGCAAAGCCACCCCCGTCAGACCCTCCAAGGCCTGTTATCTTCAAGCTCCTCAATTATCTTGATCGGGAGCACATTTTGAAGGAGGCAAGGAAACTCTCAGCTATTCTTTGGGAGGGCAAGAAAATACGTGTGGTGCCTGATCTAACACTGAAAATTCGGATGGCCCGTTCCAGTTTCCGTCCTATCACTTCAAAACTCTGGGCTGCTGGAGTGAAACACCACATGCTATACCCGGCTAGGTTGGAAGTCACCCTGAAGTATGGAATAAAACGCTTCAAATCGGTAGAAGAGGCTGTAAAGACATTAAAAAATTTATTGCCAGACTTATTCCCCAAAGGATGAGGAGGTCTGCAGTCGAGGATGTACTCCGGAGCTTAGGAGAAAATCAGGACTGTAATGTTTAAGTTTATGCTTGCAAGAGACTGCTACCGGACTTATAGGGTGGTGGGGAGTTCCCTTATCTCCCCTTATTATTTGCTTTTTTTTTTTTCCTTTTCTCTTACAGGTCTGTTACTGGGGCGCTCATTCTGCAAAGACTTGTACCATATTTAATGTAAAACGTGCCCCTTTGGGGGGAAGGGGATTCCTCGATTTAAGTATTCGGCAGCCACCAGAGGGACCCAGAAGGGAAATCAGGTGTAAGGCTGTTGCTGCGGTGACCGGGCATGGTTCCGGTCCGTTTTTCGATGGTTTCTTTTTTTTTTTAGCTCTCGTTAGGTTGCCACTTCTGGCATAGAGTGTTTTGAGCTGTATGAGATCTAAGGCGGGTTCTTTGTTCTGCCGATGCCTCGTTCGATTTATTTTTTTTAATTGGAGCATCAGTTTGGCTCCTTGCCTGGTTTATTGCCAGAGTTTTTGCCCGGACATTTAAGCTACCTATTAGTTAATAAATTTGGGTGTTATGGTGGGGGATCTATAATACTGCTATAGCCCGTTTTGTCTTACGGTTTCTGTTTTTTAACTGGTTGAGCTACTGGGGGGAGTGGATGTGTCGGCACATTGTTATATGGGACCTTTTGTGACCAGCTCATGCTCACCCCTCGTTAGGCTTCCCCTATGGGCTGTGCTTTGGTGTGGATGTAGTCACGTGCCAGACATTCAGTATTTATTATATACTGTGATATTGGGCTCTGTATAGGGGATGGGGAGGTGATAACTTAATTTTAATTACATGTGGACGTAGAATAAGGAGTAGTTCTGTCTAAAGGCTTCATAAGGTTTGACAAGTTAGTGGGGACATGGTAAACAGACTTATTTTTTATAAGGGGGGGGCCCCGCCTTTAGAGCGTGCCATGTGCCAGTGGATTTGGAGTTGGCCGAGGGCCGGGTGGTATGGTTCTTATAGGGTTTGGGGAAAGGGTGGGAGCTTTATTGAGGGGTTTTTTTTTCAAGCTCTTGGTATTTGGGAGGTATTGGGGGAGGGAGTTGGCAGCTTACCAGTTGGGTTTGCATCCTTTATAGAGCTTCTTTATGGCTTCCAACCTAAATATTATATCTTGTAACATTAAGGGGGAAAGAGATAACAGGAAAAAATAAATTATTTTAAACCATTTGGCACAATTTGACCCGTCAATAGTGTTTCTCCAAGAAACTCATATGCTCCCTGACCAGCTCCATTATCTGAAGAAAAGATGGGTAGGTCAGGTTTTTGGGGCAGGGTTTTCCACAAGCAAAAGGGGGGTGGCTGTTCTAGTAGCCAAAGGGATTCCCTTTTTCTCTTCAGAAGTTCTTTCCTATCCTAATGGCAGATTTGTCATTGTTGCAGGGAAGCTCGGGGGAACTAGTTTAGTGCTGAGGTCTATTTATGGGCCCAATCAGGAGTCACCGTCCTTTTTTACTCAGCTGGTGGTACTTATAGCTCCCTTTGCAGATAGACCTGTAATCTTAGGAGGAGATTGGAATTTGGTACAGTCCAACCGTTTGGATCGCTCGTGGTGTAGAGGTGTACACCACTCCCCGGCGCAGAGGGCATTGGCAGAATTAATTTCTTTAGGCCTTATGGACCCATGGAGAACGGCCAACCCTACTGCTGGAGAATTTACCTTTATTCCCTGTTCACAGAAGTTATTCTCAAATCGATTTCTTTTTGTTAGCCATCAGGTTCTTTCCTTTGTTCAAGAAGTTACTATTTCGAGTCGGGTAATTTCCTCATCACTCCCATTAGATTCTGGTGTCAGCCATTATCTGCTCCACCAAGATCCTACTCATGGTCTCTGAATAACAGTTTGTTTAAGGATCCCCAACGGCCATTTTCGATCGCTTATATCTCACTCCATTGATTCCAACTGGGGTCAATCTGGGGTGGACCAGTGGGGCGGCCTTGAAGGCTACTCTGGAGGAGGAGTTGATTAGGCTTGCATCAACTCGGAAAAGGAAAAATGCGCACTTGCTGTCCAATTGTTTAGAGAAAATTAAGGCTTTGGATGCTATGGGAGAGGACTCGAGGTCTTATGATCAAGAGCAAGAGCTAGCTACTCTTAGGGCCTGGTATGTAAGGACTTTGAGAGAGGGGGTTGAGAACTCGGTTTCTGGATTGAAGGCCTCCTATATAGGGCAGGGCAGCAAAGCGGGTAAAATACTAGCATGGCAGTTGAAACAACGGGCTGCGGCTAAGTGGGTGGCAGCACTAAGGCATCCACAGACAAATGACACAATTTCGGATCCGAGGGCATATTGGGTATCTTTTTCATTTCTATAAAATCTTTATTCTAGTGTGCCGCTTCCACCAGAGGGGTTGCAAAGATGAGGAATTTCTGTGAATATTTCCTTTCCCAAAATATCTGAGGATTTTAGTCAGATGTTGGAAGCTCCTTTCGTACGAGGAGATTTCCCAAACTGTCGATGCTTTAAAGCTGGACAAGGCACCAGGGCCAGACGGGTTTACAGCTCTCTTTTATAAGATGTTCAAAGAGTACCTGGTGCCATTGTTGCAGCAACTCTATACCTTTTGGCACGAGCATGGGATAAAAGACCGGTCCCTCTTCGAGGCGAGAATAATTTTGCTGCCCAAACCTGAGAAACCCTTAGACTTAGTAGGTAATTATAGACCAATTTCATTACTAAATATTGACATCAAGATCTACGCCAAGATTCTGGCTACAAGAATCAAGGCAGCGTGGTTAGAGCTGTTGAGCCCCGAGCAGGCTGGTTTTGTGGCTAGTCGTTCATCTGTGGATCATTTCAGAAAGCTGTTTTATTTAATTTCTGCGTCTACGTGTCCAGACATGGAAGCATCTCTGGTTTCACTAGACGCAGAAAAGGCATTTGATAGGGTGGAATGGGATTTTATGTTTGAGGGACTGTCTAAATTTGGTATTCCGGGTAAGTTCTTGGACTATACTCAGGTCCTATACTCATGTCCAACAGCGAGAATCCAGTGCAATAATTTGATTTCAGCCCCTTTTTCGTTGTTGCCGGGCACGCCACAGGGATGACCTCTCTCTCTCTCTCCGTATTTATTTAACTTATATTTAGAACCTCTGATTAGGGCCATCAAGAAGGATAATAAAGTTCAAGGGGTTTGCATAGGGGAGTCCGAGTACAAGCTGTCTGCCTTTGCTGATGACTTGTTAATGCATATTTAGCATAGTCAAGATTCGCTTCCGCACCTGTTTCAAATTATTTCATGTTTTAGTGAATTTTCGGGCTATAAACTGAATAAGAGTAAAACTACGGTTTATCCGTTATCTCCTCATCTACAACAGAGTTGGTGTTTATCCTTGGGCCTACAATGGCAATCAAAATCTTTGTCCTATTTGGGTATCCAGATTTCCAAGGATCTGGCTGAGTTGGCGGATTTAAACTTCAAGCCCTTGTTTAAATCTATCAAGGAGGATTTGGAAAGGTGGACCAAGCTTCCTCTATCTTTTTGGGGGAGAACTAATACAATTAAAATGATGATTTTACCAAGAATCTTTTACCTTCTTTTTAACCTTAATGTATACCTTCCCAAATCCTTTTTCAACCTGCTTTGCAAATATTGTGCTGACTTTTTATGGAAAGGTAAACCCCCTCGTAGGGCTTATGGGAAACTTACTCGACTGAGGAAGGAAGGGGGTTTGCAGTTACCAGACTTCTATATCTATTACTTGGCTAGTCATGCGGCGAGGTCGGTCTTATGGGCGTCAGACATAGCAACGACTTCCGTAGGCGGTATACTAGATCAATTTATGGCCCAGAGTCTTAACCTGGACATGGAACTTTTCTATACACTCCATGGTCCAAGGTTCCTCTAAGGTAAGGAATACCCTGTTGGATGGGGACATTAAGGCCTTGCACCAGCTTTATTCATTGTTGAGTATCCCCTATGCAAAAGACCTAATGCAACCTCTTTTAAGGAACCCTAATCTCTTGATTGGTAACCAGCCAATAAAGAGGTGTGTAGGCAACCTCCCCCTCAAACCTAGGGTAGCGGACTTTGTTTTACACGGTTCAGTTATATCACCTTCTGTCTTGATGGTGAAACTTAAGATAGATCCTTGTGACCGGTTGCGGCTGTACCAGATTCAAAGGTGTATTCGCTCCTTCCTGGTGGATGGAATGTGGTGCGAGGAGGCTGGGGGGTTATTGAGGAAGATAAGAGACTTGGCATTATCTGGCAACGCTGTTTCGAAAATATATAAGTTAATTTTAGCAAAGAGAGACTCCAGCGTCTCCCCAGTTCCTCATTATTGGGAGGTGAATTTATCTTTGGGCTGGTCTGAAGAGATCTGGGCAAGGGTTTGGTTGGATTTATACGCATGTGTCAAGCAAGATAGACTGAGGGGTCTCCAGTTTAATATTTTGCACAATCTTTATCTTTCTCCGGCTAAACTCTCTCGAATATATAGACTTAGTTTCCCAGAGTGCAAGGAATGTGGATGCCCTATGGCTACTATCTATCATAAACTTTGGGAGTGCCCCAAGGCGGTTAAGCTCTGGGACTCGGTGAGGTCGTGGATAGGCCCCTATTGTGATATTTCAACTTACTTTAATGCTGACGCCTGCATATTTGGCAGGTTTACCCATATTTCATCGGTATTTCAAAAGTGCCAAGTAGCCTTGATCGCCTTAGTGACAAAGCTGCTGCTCCTCCGTTACTGGCGGAGCGACAAGATCCCTTCCTTTAAGGAATGGTGGGACGAGTTTTTGGGAGCTTTGAATGTGGAGAGGGCCGTAGCCAGTGTCTTTAAGTCCAGTGAGAAATTCAGAAGATGTTGGGGTAGTTTTTATCGGTGCTTGAAGGATAAATATGGCTATTAGAGAAGTTGGGGCTATTCATTGTTTCTATCATTCTCTTAGAAGCTAGTGTTACATCTCTCTCTCTCTCTCTCTCTCTCTTTATAACCCCATACAGAATGGGAACAGGTTATCCAGATACATTCTCTATCCCCCTTAATTGCTCTTTAAAAGGTGCTTAATAGGATATTTTAGGATAGGATACAGTTGACTTGTTTATGTTCAGGTTACCAAGTTCCTTGGTCTTCTTTGTTTTCTTTTCTTTATATAGAGTAGCTGCCGGGTGTTTAGGAGGGGTGGGGGTAGGGGCTGTGTTTTTTTTTTTTTTTACTGTGATTTGATACATTCTATTGTACCAATGCTTGTATTGGGGTTTATCTTTATAGGGGTTTGTTTTTGTTTAATGTATTTGTTGTTTGCTATAAAATAAAGTTATTTGCCAAAAAAAAAAAAAAGAAAGTGTTCAAAATTTTAAAACACAGATAAACCGAATGGCCTGTATCTGCTGGCAGTTTCGTATGTTCATACGTATGTTCATATGTTAAGACTGCAAATGACTTTATATACTTAAGATTGGTATATTGTTTTAATAGTACTTGCATTTTGATCCTATGCTAGTCCACACATTAATGACTTGGATTGTGTTGCCTTTTAATAGGATACCAGAAAACCTTTTGTGGGGGTGGAACAGTAAAGTTGCAGCAGTGCTGCTCAGCTTCAGACTGCTCCATGTTCATTTGGTATTTTGGCTCCATTCAACTTGCGCGTATCTTTTTTGAAGTGATTAATGCTCACTGGTGTTGTTTTGCTATGTGTAGCTCCTTGATGGTAGTCCTGGAGGAGCTGTGCAACCCTGACTGGAGTTTTGCTGCTAACACTGTGCTGAGTGTGAATGCCAAAACTGAATGCTACTGTTTGAACTTCAAATGTGCGGTTTGTTAATGCAAAGCGTTACAGTATTTAAGCAATAAGGTACTCCCAGGGGTCATGTTAATGTTCTGTTAATCACTCCGTGTGGGCATAATGTGGCACAAGGCATGGCTGAGTGCCACATACCCTCATGGGGTGATTAACTGAACAGTAACATAACCCCTGGGAGTACCTTATTGGTATTATGAACTTTTTTTTAAAAAGAAATTGTTGAAAAGTTACTTTTATAAAACATAAATTTACATCCAGAAGGAGATTTGTAATAAAAGGGTAGGATATTCAAACTGCGCCATTCATAGGTGCAAGCCCTTGCACTGTGCAAAATAGTTGCACAGGGGTGTGTCTGGGGCGATATTCTAAGGAGTTGCACCATTGAGCAACTCCTTTGAATATCACCCCCCAGCCACAGCCACTGTGCATGGCGCAGTGGAACTTGCGCCACCACAAGTTGACAGAGTGGAGCATTCAACTATGTGGCGCAAGTTCCATTGCACCATGCGTAAAATCCCTATATTCAAAAGGTGACATGCAAATGGGGCTATAATTCATGCAAGGTGCAGGGGGGGCCATTTGCATCTGATTATGGCCACATTTGCATGCCATTAGCATGTAGGTGCGCCGATCCCCGAGGACTTGCGCCTGGCGCCCTGCCAGGTAGCAGCAATCGGGGACTGACGCCCTCTGCAGCCCAATTGCGGGGAATCATGTACAAACCCCACCACCGCCCCCAGTGGCCCGATCATGGGCATAGTGTACTCCCCCCACCAGCCCGATCGCGGGCAGTAAGTTTAATAAACCCCCCCTCCTCCTGCAGTCATCCCTGGTGGTCCAGTGGACCGAAATGCCCGATCGCGGGCAGTACATTTAATAAACCCCCAAACATAGCCCTGGTAGGCTAGTGTCCCCACCCACCCACCCACTCCACGAAGCCCCACCACCCCACCCCCGCAGCCGGGCGGGTGGCAGTATCCCACCCACCTGCCACCCCGCCCGACTGACTGCCTGGTAGGGCTGCACACTCATTGGTGCAGAGCAAGAGCCATTGGGTAGTAGCTCTGAGCACAGAAGAGCGATAGTCCAGATTTGTGAATGAAATTCACAAATCTGGACTGTCAGTATGGTATGGGCTGAATGAAATTACAAATCTGGACTGTCATGTACAGTATGGGCTGCGTGCTCATTGGCTCTTGCTCTGCACCAATGGTGTGCAGGCCCCTCACCGGCAGTCAGTGGCATGGCGGGCGGGCAGGCGGTGGGATGCTGCCGGCTGCCGGGGAGCGGTGGTGGGGTTTCGCGGGTGGGTGGGTGGGCGGGGACGCTTAGCCACCAAGGCTATGTTTGGGGGGTTCAGTCCACTGGACCACCAGGGATGACTGCGGAGGGGGTTTAGTAAACTTACTGCCCGCGATCAGGCATTTCGTCCACTGGACCACCAGGGATGACTGCAGGAGGAGGGGGTTTAGTAACTTACTGCCCGCGATCAGGCATTTCGGTCCACTGGACCACCAGGGATGACTGCGGAGGAGGGGGTTTAGTAAACTTATGCCCGCAATCGGGCATTTCGGTCCACTGGACTACCAGGGATGACTGCCGGAGGAGGGGGTTTAGTAAACTTACTGCCCGTGATCAGCCAGTGGGGGTGGGGATTTACAGTTGGCTGCCCGCGATCGGGCTGCAGGGGGCACAGGAGTGGATTGAGGACCAGCCACAGGTGGCAGCTGCTGTTTGCACCCTGCAATGCAGCAGCTCACCTGTGGATGGCCCTCAACTTAAGCCTTTTTTTTTTTGGCTCAAAGTTGTGCAGGCGCAGGTTGGGGGTTGCACCTGCATAACTCTGCACAGCCTGGCTGAATATCGGGCTGTGGAGTTTATGCATGGTTCCTCCTCCTCCAGTTCAGCATGCATTCATTTGCATTGCGCTGTTGCCCAGCCTGTTTTCAGTAGCGCAACTGCCTCCTGCTGAATATCGCAGAATGGCGCAATTTCGGAATTGCGCATGCGTAACGCTATTGCGTATGGCGCAACCCTTTTGAATATCCCACCCAAAGAGTTTATCCACCAGGATGATCAGCTCATTCCTGAGGTGTGTCACTGAACTCGTTCATGAGTTTTGCCAGCTCATGTGAAGCTGTCTCCATGGAAACAAGTGTCAGACTTAGAAGAGGTGGCGCTGAATGGTCAGTATACAAACATTTGTAAAAATACATTTGGTTTTGATCCACAGTATCTTTAAATTTAAAATACTGGCAAGTACACTTCTGCACCCTCTCTTCATCTACTGTTCATATCCTCACACTTGCTGAATGCCCAATGCAATACTACATACAGGGCTGGTGACAGCTCTTTTTTATTGGAGCTCACAGTTTTCTCACTCCACAGCCAAGCAAACAAGGAACTGAAAAACTGTTGTCTGTACCCAACAATTGTAGGTCTCTTTTGCTGCAAAACTGAACTGAAATGCCAGCATTTTAAAATACTTGTTTGGAGAGCATGACCACTTGATGAGTGGATATGTAACAGAGAGGTTCAGTCTGTTTTCTCCAGTAAATCCCCATAACATGCCTCCAGAAGAATAGAAAGGTGGGTTATCAGACAGGACTTTTTTTTTTTTTTGACGGGGGTCCAGATAGCAAAATTGTGGGGCAGCTTATCTTAAGTGTTAAGCATAGCATGGTATCACATGATGTGTGGATATGGCTAAATCTGCTCCTCCTCCTTGAAAACTTAGGTAAATCTGCACATCTGTTAAAATGTCCATGTATGTAACTAGAAACTATGGAGCTGGGTTCCTGACTATTGGGTGGGCAAGTGGACTATCAAGTAAGCATGTGGGCTATTAAGTAAGCATGTGGACTATCAAGTAAGCATGTGGACAATCAGGTGCAAGTGCGTACAGACTGTTACTAAAGAGGGCAATGATTTGAGCTCTGCTGTGAGTTTAACGTGACTCACTGGTAATGGTGAAACAGTTGAGATAATGGCAGATAAAGATTCTGACAAAAGAATTATGTAACATTAGATACTTTTTATTTGAAATCACTACTGTGTGAAGTGACTGTATTAGTATATTAATTAAAGGTTAATGTAAGGCTTATGGATTGCCAAGAGCCAATCACAATTCTCATTTTATGAGATCCTTTTTATAATTTGGAATTATATCTGGAGCTATCTCTTAGCTACTAAGGATGGTGTGGTCTGGTCTACAGACTGCCTTTCCTGGATGAGCAATTGAATAGGGTATTGAGGTCCCAGATCATAGATATGATGAGCAGGGGAAAGGATGACTTCAAGCTACCAGGGGTGGACTGGAAAATACCTGCTCCTCCTGCACCAGGGAACAAGTACTACTGGATGCTTTCCTGACTCAGGGTGTAGGGAGCCCACTAGGGAGAGAGATGACCTGGACATGGTCCTGTTAAATTGTGCACATGTTCAGGATGATAAGGTGGATGCACTGCTAGCAGAAAGTGACCACTGTGTATACAGTGTGATTTCACCTGGACATAGACAGAGGGATGGTCAGGACCAAGATGAGGGTCTTGGACTTTTGAAGGGCTGGCTTTGGCAGGATAAGAGAAGTTCTGCAAGGACACCTTGCTGAGATCAGAGTGGGGATGGATGTGGAACTGAAATGGGCCATAATAAAGAAGGGATTGCTTCAGACCACTAGTAAATGTGCCAAAATCAAAAGTAAGAAAACTATGTCCAAAAAACCCTGGTGGTTCAGCAAGGAGGTGGAAAAAGCAGTGGGAGAAAAGAGGGTAGACTTTAGAAAGTACAAGCATGCTGAGAGGGGTAAGGATGGGGTGGTCTATGCCACTAAGTCAAGAGTGTTGAACAGGGCATTAAGGGAGGCAAAGGCCATGACAGAGGTACAGCTAGCCCAGGGTAAGAGTAGGTGAGAAGGCTTTTTTCAGGTATATAAGGGAGACATGAAACATTAAGGACAAGATTGTAAGACTGAAAAAGGAGGGGTACATGACAATCTGTTACAGGCAATTCACACCGCAACATTTTGCTCCTTCCAGATCTCAGGAACTGTTACAGAAAAGTGAATGTTTTCCAGTGTAAGGTAAGTTATTAATTTAGGGGTTCAAAAAATATAAATAAAATAGTGCTGCGGTATTCTATTTCAGCAAGAGAGAGACAGAACTGTAACAGGGTGAATTTCCCATAGCGAATTAACATCCCCCCCAGTAGGGGGTAGTAAAGAAAATGTAATGGTCCTTAAGGACATTCCCTGGTGTTTTGGCAACCCCATGTCAAATTGATTATTTTTGGCCCAGTACATGGTGGTGATTCAACATTTAAAATTAACAATAAAAAAACATGGGTTGCCAAACTTGTTTTTGAGTTACATGATGAGACGTAATCACTCTTTATGTAAAAATCCATCAGGGGTCAGATTGTTCCATATAGTTATATCATCATTGTTTTAGGTGTCAACATGAGTGTAAAAGAAGACGTGAAACAAGGACACATCATTTGGAGAGGGGGGATCGGGCAGACTCGATGGGCCGATGAGGTCCTTTTCTGCCATCAGATTTCTGTGATTCTGTAATTCTGTTATGATGTTTGCTTCATTTTTTCCACAAATGCAAAAATAAATAGTAAATTACAAATAGGATGACACCCTCTTGAACTAAAAGTGCCAAATATGTGGGAAACATTTGTATGTTTTTATGCATAAAACCATCAAAATCCATGTCATTTTCATAAAACGTTTTTGATAGAAGTAAATTGTAGTTGTGAATATGGCAAAAGAAAAAAATAGAGGGGTCACCATGCTTCTTTAGGTTATATCTGCTTTTGAAGTTGCAGTTTCAGACTCAGCTCAGGACAAAAAATTATTAAAAATCAACATAAAAATAAAACTTGCCAAAAATCTAGTCAAACAATTCAAAAGTATATGCAGAATTACATAAATTATAATACAAATGAAATAGAATAACCAAAGACAGAAACACATTTATGTAAATTGCCTTGAATGATGCCACCAGCTGCAATTGTGGGAGCAAATTTCTTTGCTGCCATCCTGTACATATTTGTAGCTGGACATGACATAATAGGATAAATAATTATTCTAATAATGCTTTGCTATATTTAAGAATGTACTTGTGCCAGTAAACAGCCTGGAAATGGTTTTCACCTATGTCCAAAACATGGGAATTTGAAACACCAGGGAACATACTTTAAGGGTATTTCTGTTCAGTCTTCACTAAGAAGAAGGACAGACCAGCACCACAGGGGAGTTGGGGGATGGGGACTGGGAGTAGAGAAATCATAGATGGTGAAATTCAAGCTGACAGGGTACTCAAGGGCCTGAGGGCCCTAAAGTTGGACAAATTACCAAGGTCAGATGATATGCAGCTGAGTGGCCTTAAAGAACTGGTGGAAGTTCTGGTGGGTCCCCTGGCAGACCTGTTTAACACCTCTCTGGAGTCTGGAAATGTACCCCAGGACTGGAGGATGGCACATGTGGTGCCTCTCCATAAGAGTAGTCTGAGGGACAAACGAAGGAACTATAGACCGGTCAGTCTGACCTCAATAGTGGGTAAGCTGATGGTTACCATCCTGAAAGAGAGACTGATCAGCTTTCTGGAGGAAAATGGGCTTTAGGACATGAGGTAGCATGGGATTGCATAGGGAGGCCTTGCCATAATATCCTAATTAACTTCTTTGATTGGGTCACCAAGACAGTGAACAAAAGCCAGGCAAGCTGATGTCCTGTATCTGGACTTCAACAAGACTTTTGTCTTGATCCCCCATAGGATACTGGTCAGGAAGCTAGAGGACCCGGGGTGGTGGATAAGCTCGTGGGATGGGTCAGAAGCTTGTTGCAAGATAGAAGCCAAAGGGTGGTAGTCAATTCCTTAGGAAGTCCTATAGAGCTCTGTGCTAAACTACCTGTTGACAGATGACACCAAGCTCTGTGGGAGGGTGCACTTGGAAGAGGGAAGACAGAAACTTAGGAAGGACCTGGCTATGCTAAAAAAAAAAGTGATCTGGTACTTGGCAGCTGGAGTTCAGGGCTAAAAAGAGTAAAGTTATTCACTTGGGGGGAAAGAATTCAGGGGCCAAATACTGGATGGGCAGCATGCTGATAACCAGGTCAGAAGTAAAAAAGGATCAATGAGAAATAATCACAAGTGATTGGAATGACTCTGCAAATTGCAAGAGAGCAGCAGCCAAAGCAAATCAGATGCTGGGCTGCATAGCCAGGGGAAGTACCACCAGGAAGGTGGAGATAATTCTGCCACTGTACAGGGTCCAGAGAAGGGCAACCAATATGATCCAGGCCCGCACGGCAACACCTATGATGAGAGACTCAGGGAGCTCTACATGTACTCTAATGAGGAAAGAAGGGGAGATTTGAGACATGACTGAGACCTTCAGATACCTAAAGAGTATTAACAGCATGAGCACTGAGGACCTCTTCAGCCTTAGTGGCAACAAGGCCAATAGGGGCACAGCCTAATGCTGGTGAGGAGAAGGTTCAGAAGGGAGATGAGGAGGCACTTTTTCACTGAGAGGGTGGTGGCCAAGTGGAATAAGCTGCCATAGGAAGTGGTGTCCCTAAAATTGTGGAGAGCTTCAAGAAGGGTTGGGATGGTGAGGAGAAAACTTGCAGGTAGACGGGGAGCAAATTTGGGGGAAATGGAAACAGAGGGAGGTCAAAAAGGAAATGGGGAAGGGGCAGTTCCCTTTTTAAACACATAAGAAGCTGCACACTCAAGCAGACTAAGTAGACCATAAGGCCTTTATCTGTTGGTATGTTTTCATGTCCATAGATTCCCTTTTTGGGATAGCAACACAATACTGACGCTTTTTGACTCATTCCACCTCATCTCTCCAAAAGAGTTATGATGCTTTTTTTTTTTTGTAGTGGAGCTGCGGCTGCTTACAACTACGCTTACAAGTTCAGGAGAAGATGCCTATGGTGAAGACTGTAGTTGCATTACACATACTGATGTGTCTATTTCACCTTTACAAAAGGTATGCCAGCATTGCAAATCACCAGGCTCGGACAGAGTACTGTACATCAAAGGGTACTAAGGGAACTGGCTGAAGAGCTAGTAGGTCTATTTAATAGTTCACTGGAATCAGGCATGATACTGCAGAACTGGAGAACAGCACATGTAGTGCCCCTCCACAAAACTGGTCCCAAGGATGACCCAGGGAATTACAGACCACTCAGTCTGACCTCAATCTTGTGCAAGTTCAAGGAGACCACACTTAAGGAAAGGTTGGTAGAATATCTAGAGGAGCACTGTTTCCAGGATACAAGGCAGCATGGGTTTATGTGGGGGAGGATATTCAAGATTATTGTTTATTAAAATATCAATAAACCTTCTTTCATGCTCAGTGGTGCCCGCAGGATTTGCCCAATTTATGTTTGGAAAATTAAAAATCTCCCAATATGAGTGTTCTTCTATTTAGTTCCACTTTCTCAATCGTGTCTAAGAACTGTTTGTTTTCCTCTGCGTTAAGACTTAGTGTCCTGTAGCATACCCCAGTGGTGATTTTCTTGTTACTCGGTTGCATCAAATTTATCCATATGTGATCTACTTTATCTATATCATTCACTGTAGAATTTATTTCATATCCTTCAAGTGTATTTTTAACAAATAGTGCTACTCCACCTCCTCTTTTGTTAAGATGTTTTTTACTGAATAAATTGTATGCTGGGATATCTTTTTCCAAGACATCATCTCGCCATCATGTTTCTGTGACTGTACACAGGTGCATACAGTATTTGCTTATTGTAGTAGGAAATTTAATTCATCTTTTTTATGTGCTAGACTTCTATAGTTCACTAATATGGCTTTGATCTCATTCATATGTTGTATAACGTTACTACTTTTGTTAGTTTTCAAAGTTGAATGTACATTGTCCATTTTGTGTTCATACAAAGTTGTAGGCAAAGTACAATCCCCTCTCCCCTATTTTAGCAGTTTAAAGATGCATCTGTCATTTATTTACAGAAGAGATTTCCTAATAATCTGCTCCCTGTTTTATTGAGGTGCAAACTATCATAAGTGAATAAATCGTATTTTCCTACAAACATTTTCCAGATTTTGAGACACCTTATATTTTCCTGTAAGCACCATTGCCTTAGTTTGTTATTCATGGGCGCTATGCATGAATGGGCAGGAATTACATGCTGAAGGTACATATCCCACCGGCATAGCACCATATCCGTGGAAGGATGTATGGTGGTCCTATTCACAGACACCGGTCACCGCGTGGCCCCCATTCATGGCCCCCCCCCGGCATGCAGGTGCACACAGGACCATTCTATGGACATGGACATGAGCATGCATCCAATGGGATGCCCAGGCCTGGTCCACCACTGGATCCCTTGCACCCGTGGGACACCAAAATAACAGGCAGCGTGCCGTGTGCTGGCATCACAGGGGCAGACAGGTGCCCAGTCAGCAGCCTCCAGCCTTCCCTCTGGCCCTGAGGGCTGAGGTGGTGTGTTAAGGGGGTCTGCTGTGCCCCAACATCTTTGCTGCAGCTGGCAGCAGCATCCGGGGGGGGCATGTATCCCTTATGGCTGGGTGATCCCCAGTGTAGCTTGAACCCCAGTGCCCAGCACTCTGCACCTTTGTGAATGGTGTGGAGTGTGGCACGCCCCCTGCACTGCCCCCTGGACCAGCCCCACATGGAGTTCCTTGTCTGGTCAGGGGATTGGGAGCATAGGGGTTGCATGTCCCATTTGTGCATCCCATGTGGGGGGCGCAATGGGCATGGAGTGCCTACGCACTGGACATACATGGCGCATAGGCTTTTATTTGCTTCATACATAGCACCCAATATGTTTCATTTTCTGGTTCAGTTTATAATTTGGTCTTGGTACTGGAAGTATTTATGACATTACTAACTCGCCATCATTTTCTTTGCTATGTTTGCATATTTGTTTGCATTCTTCCATTATTTCATCAACACTTTGTCATTTTTATACAGTATTTGCTTTCACGCATGTGCAAGAAACATAGTGTCATAATCTGAGTTTTGATAGGTGTGGCACCCTGTCTTCCAATGCAGTCAGTGTGTTTGCAGGCGTGACCACAGTTCACCAATGAATGCTGCAGCTGTCTATTACAGCAGTTGAAAATGCACTGCTGTACAGTTGAAAGGGAGAGCTCCGCTTCAGTGAGCAGTGATAAGATGCATGCTCATGCGCTCCACCCACACACACACACACACATATTGCATACTCATGCGTCCCCCCCAAGCACCCACTGTATGGCCGATGGGGGTGCCCAATCCCCCATCAGTTCTGCTGCGCTCCCCCCAATAGAGTTTCAGGTGCCATGCTGGGAGCCCACCCCAGTGTGACAACAGTCCATATGACTGACGGAGGATGCCCAATCCCCCATTGGCTCCACTGTCCCCCCCCAACAGACTACTGGGTGGCACTCTGGGAGCCCACCCCAGTGTGACAACAGTCCGTATGGCTGACGGAGGGTGCCCAATCCCCCATCAGCTCCACTGCACCCCAAACAGCCTTCCAGCTGCCACGCTGGGAGCCCACCCCAGCATGGCACAAGTCCTGTGTCATTTAAGGAAAAATAAAAACCTGCAAGAAAAAAACCTTCCCTCGCTGACTGTCCTGACCCCTATCCATCCTCCTGCTCCCACACTCTGTGCACCCTGCCTCCCCACACCCCCCTCACCATAATACTTACCTCTGGAGTCTGGCGCGACGATCTTTGGTGAACTGGGAACACATCTGCACTCTTCAAAGCCGACCGCGAACTGAGGAAATGCCGGTAAGCTGTAAAATGGAATAAATAGGGTTTTTATAACTTTGATGCATATTTCAGGCACTGTGGGGAATTTTTTTCACCAAATTTTCAACATGGGGTTTTTGGGACCCCACCTCATGAATTCTGTCACTGTCATTTTGTCACTCGGGCCCGAAGGGTGATTTAGTGGTCACTTTATGGAACCACCTTTCAGGACCGATTTATGAAACAATGTCATAGTTCATGAGGTAGGCTCCCAAAAAACCTATGTTAAAAATTTGGTGAAAAAATTCCCAAAAATGACTGTTTTTACGAGCATGCGTTGTGCTGTTCCTATGCACGCTCATAAGTTCACGAATTTTTAATATTTTCACTCCAGATTTTCAACATTGCCATTTTACCACACCTCCTTATGAGCAATACAGCTGTCATTTTTCACATCTCACCCAAAATATGTTTCCACCATGTAGCGCACAATGGCGCAGTCGGTGTGCAAAATCAATGTTCAGGACAGATTAAGAAAATCACAGTGACACTGTTCATGAGCAGAAGTGTTAAAATGGCTATGTTAAAAATTGGGTGAAAAAAGTCTATAAAATGACTGTGTTACAAGTGACCATTGCGCAGTTTCCATGCACCATTGCAAGTTCATGGATTTCTAATATTTTCAGTCCAGATTTTCACCACTGGCATTTTTCCACACTTCCTTATGAACAGTACAGCTGTCATTTTTCACACCACAGCTGAAATGTGTTTTCGCACTTCCAGCACAGAAATGCATGGTCATGGTGGGAAATCACTGTTTGGGACAGATTAAGAAAATCACAGTGACACTGTTCATGATCGGAAGTTTCAAAATGCCTGTGTTGACAATCTGCTGTAAAAAATCCCCAGACTAATTGCATTACGGGCATGCGTTGCACATTTTCTATGCAGACTCGTGACTTCACCAGTTTTTTTAATATTTTCACTGCAGATTTTCAACATTGCCATTTTTTGCACCTCCCCATGAACAGTACAGCTGTCATTTTTCACATCTTGTTTGAAATGTGTTTTCGCACCTATGGTGCTAAATGGCATAGTTGCTGTGCAAAATCAGCTTTCGGCTAACAAACTGATATTGCCACTGTTCATAAGGTGGGGGTCACAAAAAAACCATGTTGAAAATTTAGAGTGAAAATCCCAATGAAAGCCTGAGGCATTAGGGGTTTCTGACCATAACGCCCCACCCTGTAGAGATTGACAGGCATCAGGGGTGTGACTTGGGATTCTCACCTGTAATGCTCATACCATTCCACACCCTGCAGCCAGTGAGAGGCATCAAGGTGTGCCTTAGACTCTTTGGCCCCAAAGTTCACCCCATTCTCCTATACGGCACCCATTTCACCATATTTTCTGATGGAATGGGGTGAGCATAAGGGCCAAAGACCCCAAGGCACACCGTGACACTTGTTGGTGTCTACAGGGTAGGGTGCCGTGAAATGGCGTGGCCGTTATGCCTGACGATCCAAAGGCACACCCCAATGCCTGTCAGTCTCTGCAGGGTGGTGGTGGGGTTGGCTTCAGTTCAATACTTCTCTGCCATTCCAATTATGCAGCTCTCTAACTCATACACTGCCATTGCCAATGCCAGTAAGCAAACATTCGGCATTGACAAATGCTTATTTTTATTTGTCCCAGCGTGAAGGATTACTAATGTTTTTTCTCCAGCTGTTTGCAGTATATTCTGTAGCATGGCTCCAATATCTCTTGTTTTGGCACCTGAAAAATAACTTGTTGGACTCCTGTTGCTTTCAGCCTTACAAAAGGTAATTCCCATTTGGTGCTCACCGAGGCACACCCGCACTGAACAGTCTCAGAATGCTATGAATTCATTTATTCATTTTATTAGCCATGTAAACTTAGAAAAAGTACAACTCTCATTTAAACAATGTTCAGAGAGAAGACTGGAAATATACACATCCCCAATTCAAATACACTGATTTTATTTTGAAAAAAATCTGTATTTGCTTTTAAAGGGACACTGTCAACCCCCTTAGGCCTCAAATTGTCCCTAGTTCAAAAAACACATTTTATAACTGGTCACATTCTGTTGCGACTGCTGATGTAGCTGGTTTTATGATTCAAATTATGTTTTTATTTTTTTTAAAGTGAAAAACAGACTAGCAACCATAGTGGTTTTACCACACAAAAACATATTTGTTGACATTCCTTGATCAACTTCTACTGCATCATTCCTGGACCTGGTAACACTTCCACACAGTCAGGCACTCATGATGCAGTGGGAGGAGAGACAGCTATTGCATCTTGAGTGGCTGCTCTGCTTGGGGGTGTTCCAAGTGTTCAGGAAGTATGAAATAAGAGCTGATAATGGGTTTGAAACAAAACCGGGTTGGTCATAATTACCCATTAGCATGCCTTTCAGTCCTGCTAATAACAGAAGCAGATAAAACAATCAGCAACATCAATGAATTTTAAAGGGGGTAAGCAGTCATAAAATATGGGTTTTCAGCCAGAAATAATATGATACAAAATGGTTGACAGTGTCCCTGTAAGGATTGAAGAATATGTGTGTGTGTGTGTGTGTGTGTGTGTGGTTGCGTGTTGTGTGTGTTGCTGTGTGTGTGTTTGTGTGTTGTGTGTATTGGTGTGTTGATAGAAACCCGACTTGCACCTTTTTGTGGGACATTTAACGATGTTTTTGTTCATTATGTGTGCTAATAACTAATGAACATGCCTACAGATCTATGCCATTACAAGCATTTGTCAATGCCGAATGTTTGCTTGCTGGCACTGGCATTGGTAGTGTAGAAGTTACAGAGATGCATAATAGGAATGGCAGCAAAGTATTGAACTGAAGCCAACCCCACCACCACCCTGCAGAGAGTGGCAGGCATTGGGGTGTGCCTTTGGGTCGTCAGGCATAATGACCACGCCCATTTCACCACACCCTACCCTGCAGACACTGACAAGTGTCATGGTGTGCCTTGGGGTCTTTGGTCTTGTACACCCATTCCATCAGGAAATATGGTGAGATGGGTGCAGTATAGGAGAATGGGGTGAAGTTTGGGTCTGAAGAGTCCGAGGCACACCTTGATGCCTCTCACTGGCTGCAGGTGTGGGTGGGGTGGAATGGTATGAGCATGACAGGCAAGAATCCCAAGTCACACCCTGATGCCTGTCATACTTACAGGGTGGGCATTATGGTCAGAAACCCTAACCCTCAGGCATTCGTTGGTATTGTCACTCCAAATTTTCAACATGTTTTTATGACCCCCACTTATGAACAGTGGCAATATCAGTTTGTTAGTAAACTGCTTTTGCACAGCGACTATGGCATTTGGCACCACAGGTACAAAACACATTCTGAACAGGATGTGAAAATGACAGCGTACTGTTCATGGGAGGTGTAAAAATGGCATTGTTGAAAATCTGCTGTGAAAATCTTAAAAATGGTGAAGTCACGAAATGCAGATAGAAACTGTGCAACGACACACCCGTAATGTAACTAGTTTGGTGATTTTTTTACAGTAGATTGTTAACACAGGCATTTTGGGACCTCTGATCATGAACAGTGTCAGTGTGATTTTCTTTATCTGTCCCGAATAATGATTTCCCGCAGCGCACCACGATCTCTGCACTGGATAATGTGAAAACACATTTTGGCCATGTTGTGAAAATGACAGCTGTACTGTTCATAAGGAGGTGTGGAAAAATGTCACTGGTGAAAATCTGGACTGAAAATATTACAAATTCATGAACCTACGAGGGTGCGTGGAAACTGCGCAATGCTCACTCGTAACACAGTCATTTTATGGAGTTTTGTCACCAAATTTTCAACATAGCCATTTTAAGACCTCTGCTCATGACCAGTGTCACTGTGATTTTCTTAATCCGTCCCAAACATTGTTTTTGCAACCCCGACTGTACCATTGTGCGCTACATGTGCGGAAACACATTTTGGGCGAGATGTGAAAAATGGTAGCTGCACTGCTCCTAAGGAAGTGCTGTAAAATGGCACTGTTGAAAATCTGGTGTGCAAATATTACAAATTCGCAAACTTGCGTGCGTGCGTAGGAACTGCGCAATGTGCGCTCCTAAAACAGTCATTTTGGGGAATTTTTTCACCAAATTTTCAACATAGCCATTTTTAACACCTCTGCTCATGACCAGTGTCACTGTGATTTTCTTAACGTGTCCCATACATTGATTTTGCACACCGACTCGCGCCATTGTGCGCCACATGGCAGAAACACGCTAGGCTAAATGTGAAAATGACAACCATACTGCTCATAAGGAGGTGTGGTAAAATGGCAATGTTGAAAATCTGGAGTGAAAATATTGAAAATTTGCGAACTTACAAGCGTGCATAGGAACTCTGCAACGCACACTCGTAAAACAGTCACTTTTAGGAATTTTTTCACCAAATTTTCAAAATAGCCATTTTAAGACCTCTGCTCATGAACAGTATCACTGTGATTTTCTTAATGTGTCCCGTACAACGATTTTGCACACCGACTGCGCCATTGTGCACTACATGGGCGGAAACACATTTTGGGTGAGATGTGAAAAATGACAGCTGTACTGCTCATAAGGAGGTGTGGTAAAATGGCAATGTTGAAAATCTGGAGTGAAAATATTGAAATTTCGAAAACTTACGAACGTGTGTAGGAACAGCGTAATGCACACTCGTAAAACAGTCATTTTTAAGAATGTTTTCACCAAATTTTCAACATAGCCATTTTAAGACCTCTACTCATGAACAGTGTCACTGTGATTTTCTTCATGTGTCCCGTACAATGATTTTGCACACTGACTGCGCCATTGTGCGCTAAATGGGTGAAAACATATTTTGGGTGAGATGTGAAAAATGAAAGCTGTACTGCTCATAAGAAGGTGTGGTAAAATGGCAATGTTGAAAATCTAGAGTGAAAATATTGAAAATTCGTGAACTTACGAGCGTGCTTAGGAACTGCGCAATGCAAGCTCGTAAAACAGTCATTTTTAGGAATTTTTCCACCAAATTTTCAATATAGGCTTTTTGAGAGGCCACCTTATGAACACTGGCAGTGTCATTTCATTAATCATTCTGGAAAGGTGATTTCGCACAGTGGTTGCGAAATCACCCTTTGGGCCAGAGTAATGCCATGACAGTGCAAGAATTCATGAGGAGGGGTCCCAAAAACCTCACGTTGAAAATTTGGTGCAAAAATTCCAAAAATGCCTAAGATATGCAACAAAGTTGAAAACCCCTATCTATCCCATTATACAGCTTACTGACATTTCCTCAGTTCGCGGTCGGCTTTGAAGAGTGCAGACGTGTTCGGTTCACTCAAAGATCGTCGGGATGGACTCGGAGGCAGTATGGGGTGAGGGTGTGTGGGGAGGCAGGGTCGCGCAGTGGGTGGGTGCAGGTTGTGGGGGCAGGGAGACTGCGAGGGATAGTTTTTTTCTTTCAGGGTTTTTAAAAGAAAGACGGTTTGAGGATGTTTGCCACGCTTGGGGTGGGGCTCCAGCATGGCAGAAGGACGGCTTTGGGGCGGAGCCACAGGGGATTGGGCACCTGTCAGCCATGGTATTCTGTTGCCATGTTGGGGTAGGCTCCCAGCATGGCACCCTGTACTCGGGCGGGGAGACAGTGAAGCTGATGGGGATTGGGCTCCTCGCTGGTGACAGCATGGGGGTTGGGGGAGACAGTGGAGCCGGGGATTGGGCACCCCCCATCGGCCATTATCATTTGCCACACTGGGGTGGGCCCCAGCGTGGCACCTGGATGCTTTGGGGGCGGAGGCGACGGGGATTGGGCACCCCTGTCTGCCGTGACAGTGGAGGGGAGGCGATGAGCATGCAGTGTGCGCGTGTGTGTGTGTGGGGGGGAGAGCTCTGCTCACTCAAGTGGAGCTCTCCCTTTCAATTGTATGCCACTGCAATTTTCAGCTGTCATAGACAGCTGGGGCAGTGATTGGCACTCTGTGACCGTGCCTGCAAATACACTGACTGAATTGGAAGAGGCTGACACACCTCTGGAAAACTCATATGATGGCACTATGTTTCTTGCACATGTGTGCAAGCAAACGTAAAAATGACTAACACAAGTTGAAAGTGTCACAGGATAAAATTGTCAGGAGGTCTAGAAACAAGAGACACGTTTTATGCAGCTGGAACACTTGTTTGTTCCTAACCAGAGAGATGGCTGAAATGAGCATAAAGGGATCATGACTTGTGCCGAGTGTATTTAGTTTGAAAGCTGCAGCCATCTAAGGCGTTCACCTAGTAAACTGTTTTAACCCAAGTTTAACCCCTCTGTCTGACTTACACCAGCAGAGCTTGGCTGACACATGTCTTTAAATGTGATTCTCCATTTACAGTATTTGTAAATGTTTCTATTGAATCTCATTTTCCTCACAATCATGCGGTAATAAGTAGTCCAAGTGCAAGTGAGATTGTTTCAGTCTAGTTGTTGAATGGACTTTGAACTAAATCCAGAACAGCCTAAGGAAGGCATAGACAAATGTGATTCAAGTTTGTCCCTGATTGGACCTGGCTGGCTGCAGGGGCTGTGCATTGGCTCTGCTCTAGTGGTTTTTCTTAACCCCTTTTATGTGCAACTCACTGGAGTGCCTTGGGAAAGCAGTAGTGAGTAATCCGCTGGGGCTCACATCAGAAAATTATGGGGTGAGCCTCTGAGTCCCCCTTCCCTCATTTCTAATATTGTCTTACCTCCCTGTGGTTCAGGCACCCTAATATCAATTGGGAACCAACAGCTGCATCACCCAGGGTTAGTTATCTATATCTGTATTTATTTAGTTTGCTAACCAGGTAAGAACACTGGGCCAAGGGTCCTTTTTTAGGTTATCAAAAATTTACTGTAAAAGGAAACTTAAGATGCTAAAATCTCAAGTTTCTAAATGGAGACACATATTCTGCAGAAGGAAATTGTCATTTTTAGAACTATGCTGTACAAATGTTTTAATGATTTCAGTAAACTTTATATTAATGTACAGTAAATAAATACCAAACACAGGTTTCTTCAAAATATTGAAAGAAAAATGGCCCTGTGCTTCCAAAACTACATACATATATATATACACATCTATGGAGGGATGGGAGGGGACCTCCGCTCCCACAGGCGAATAAGAATACAATTATACTATCTCAAAATGTAAAATAAACTGTAAAAAACTTTGTTAATGCTTTAGTCAGGGTTAAAGCCACAAAACTAGGTAAATGTAGCATTAGGGTTTCAAATCCTAACACCCCGCCCTGCACACACCAACAAGTGTCAGGTGTATGCCTTGGGGTCATCAGGCCTAACACTCACTCCATTCTCCTATACTGTACCCATCTCAGCTTATTTACTTATGGAATGGGTTGAGCATTAGGGCTAATGACCTGCTCAGTAATTTTCCAGGGAAGAGCCCTGTAGTGTTAAAAAGGCAATTTGGAAATTAAAGATTCAGCTTCCAAAGATATATGTTGCCTCAGTGAATGAAGTGCTAGAAATGCATTATAGAGAATGAGAGAAGTTTTCAGCCAACACAGGGATATGGTGTCATGAGCAGAAGTGCTAGTAATGCACTAGTGAGAGAGAGAGGCATGTGTACAGTTGCACATCAGAACAATGACATCATGCCGGTGTGTGTGATGTCACTATGCCCACCGTGAGCACATCTAAGCAATCAGGGTACAGAAAATTTGCATTTAAGCAAGCACTGGGGAAAAGAACATGAAAACTTATCTGGCAAAATGCCAGCAACAGTTAATAAGTGTGTGGTTCATCTGAACTGACAGAAAATGTGCTAGTCAGTGTGGAGTCAGTGATGAGCTGCCTTTTTGGCAGAGGAAGGCTTTAAGGTAAGAATCACCAATCCTCTGACATAAAATATGACATTCAAAAGAATAACAGGTAACAGAACACAGGACTGCTCTGAAGCATGTCAACACACACACACACACACACACACACACACACACACACACACACACACACACAGCCCCTGTACTAATAGCCCACACTGCTGCAAAAAATAACAAACTCTGATCAGAGCTGGTATAGCTGCTCACTGCTGTGAGATCAAGTGAAAGAATATTCAGAGATCTCGACATGCCAGAGTCTGCCATATCCAAGATAACAGTCAGAACTTCACATGACTAATACTCGCGCATGTGCAGTTTGAATTAGTGGCCATCTTGGGTCAGTGACTGCCACTTCCACAGTTTTGGGAGAAAAAAGTAGTGCTCCATGAAGGGAGTGTGTTTATGTGGCTGGCGGAGGGGAAGGGCCATTAAAACACAACCCAGTGGAACAGTGCCACAGCACTGTAGAAGCAGGCCAGTGAGCTGTCCAGTCACGTGCTTCCACAGTGCCCCTTATAAGAATGTTAGCAATACATCTGTGGAACTCTGCCCAAGCAGCCGTAAAAAGGTGCTCACACTAATTCTGGAATAAGAGAGGGAGGGTCCATCAGTCAGAGCATGCAGGAAAAAAGGAAAGAAAGAGACATGACAGGATAAATCACTCAAAACTATGTACCCACTGTATCCCCAAAAGGAAAAATCACTTACATGAAAAAAAGCACCAGGTTAGGAAAAAATTCAATACTGACCCGCAGAACACCCTATTTTAATGTATAGGTACGTGACCCCAATTGACTCACAATAAACAGTGTAAAACTGGTTAAAAGGAATAGTAGGTTAGTCAGTTTGAAAGCCATAGTTTGACAGGTAGCCCCAACCTGCTCCACAATTGCACAAATCTGGCCAATTAAAATAAGCAAACTGTAGTCTGAAGAAATACTGAGATCATTCTCAAAGACTGAAGAATCTCAGCTCTCAGAATGTTTGTATGCCCAGTAGCTATGTTGATTTATAGCTTGGGCTATACCACTACCCCAGTTGGGATGTTCATTACCCATCTGTATTAACTTTCCATTGACAATGTGGAGCAATACAGAAACAGCATTCTTTGCAAACTTGCATGATGTTCTGATCAAAACTGACATCACACATTGCATCTGCTTATTCTACAATATCCAGTATCTTCAGTTACTGTACTTAAAGGGACACTGTCAACTCCCTTAGGCTTCAAAGTGTCTCTATTTAAAAAAAAACACAGATGTTATGATTGGTCATGTTCTGTAGAGATTGTTGATATATCTTGTAGTTTGATTCTGATTTTGTTTTTCCTTTTTAAAGTAAAAAACAGACTGCCTGCCACACTGGTGTTATTTCAGAAAAACATGTTTATTAGCAGCCCTTGACCATCCCCATTGTATCTTTTCTGGACTTGGGAACAAAGTGCAGTTTAGTCACTTGTTATGCAGGGAGAGGAGAGGAGACTATTGCATCATTAGTGGCTTCACTGTTTATGAGTGTTCCTAATGCTCAGGAAGTATGCAGCAAGTGTAGATCAGGAATTTGATGCAAAACAAGGCTATGTATAATGACACCATTAGGATGCATTTCAGTTCTAGTAAGAATGGAAGCAGATAAAACAACAAGCAATATCAATGAATTTTAGAGAAGGTAAGCAATCATCAAATTTGGGTTTTCAGCAAGAAAGAATATGATGCTAAAGGGATTGGCAGTGTCCCTTTAAATATAATGGATTTACACAAAGTAATATTTTAGCTAAGATTAATTTATGATCACTATAATCAGAACTAAAGCATCATAGTCAATTCATACAGCAGCTGCTACACCATTCCCTCAGTCTTCATACTAGCTTTGGGATTATTACTAGCTTTGGAATTATTATGAAAGACCAATTTTCACAATACCAAGTGTCAGGATCCTGAGACTGACTGCCTGAAACTCAGAATCCCGACACTTGGTAATGGAGTTTGTTATATTAAGTAGTGGGTGGGTGGGGCAAGGCCCCTGCATCAGGGTGTGTGGGGACGCTTCATCCCTCCAAAACATGGAGAACACCTTTGCTGCGGGCAATTACAGAGTGTCATGATTCCTAGTTTTGGGCAGTCAGTCTCAGGATCCCGACACTCAATATTGTGAAAGTCGATCTTTCGTAATAAATCCCTAGCTTCACGTGTTCAGATATTCGGAGTTTGGGCTGTCTGTGGATACACAAAACCATTTTTTGATTACAATTTTGGATTCATTTTAGGTGTACTGATCAGTAAAGGGGATAAAAAAAGAAATATATGGTTAAGATTAGGTTCCACTGCATGATGTAAAAAGCTAAATAATAGCCATAGGGAACAGCTAGAAAGGACAGTGAACAAATATATAAGGATCATGACCACACCATCCACTCATTATTGATCTGATTAGCCCTTCAGAGAGAAGTCATCATCGTGCTACGGTCACAGTAAAAGGCAAAAGCAATTTTTTCATTATCCATTTATCTCTCTACTTTTATGGGTATCTTCAAGAAGTACAAAACATATATGATTATAGGTATAACTAACAAACTCTGGCCAGAGCCAACATGGCTGCAGCTGTGCTTTAAGAGCATTTTCTGAGCTCATGGCGGAACAGTGCATTGTACCCAAGATGGCCACCAGCGTTCAGTATGCATGCATGAGCAGCAGTGAAGTAATGCATTCACATTGAGCTCTGGTGGCCATCTTGGGCATGGTGAACTGTTTCACTGTGAGTTCAGTGCACATGCCCAATGAGCAGAGTAAGTCACTCATGTGCACTGAACTCCAGCAGCCATCTTGGCCACAGCATACTGTTCCGCTGTGAGTTCAGTGCACATGCTTGCTGAGTGGAGTTCTCTCACTAACCGTACTGTACTGCAGCTTCAAACTTGTGCTGTGATCAGAATCTGGTCAGTCATTTTTTAGAGCTGGTTGCAACACGGATGTAGGCTCCGCCCACTACAGCTGTAAAAATGGTTACCAGGCACAGTGATTATTGTAGGAATGATGCTACAGTAGTGTCCAGTGTCAGGTATACTTTTGTGATAAACACCTCAGTTGCAACAACTTATAATTCTTGGTACCCCTTGATGTCACTGTTTTAAATGCTAAAAGGTAAACAATGAGACCCAACAGGGTGTGGGGTGTTTGGGGATACCTGCACACCCAGGGTCTTATTGTCTCTGGAAGTGTGGGCATCCTGCAACACCACACACCCTAAAAGGATTTTATTGCACTTAGAAAATGGGTTTTTGCATTAACAACATTTAGAAAAGATATTTTAAAACATTTAAAAAGCAAGTTTTATATGTAAAATAATCCTTATGCAGGAATAATGCAGGCTTTATTTAAAGAGCTCTGTTGCCTAGTAAACTTATATCTTTTGACTGCTGTTAGACAATCAGGTTATGGGATTTTCCTAACCCATTTCCTAATATACTGTATGGTATAATATGTAGGGTTGTTAGGAAGTTATCGGGTAGCGTTGTATAGAAACAGTGCTGTGCATGTGTGATCAGTCAGAAGCCCTTTAGCCTGTGAGCTCTAGTCAGTTGTCAAATAGCAAGGAGGCAAGTGTGAAGTCATGGCCCAGACTGTTCTCAACTGCTTCTCACTCAGAATATTGATTGCCATAAGGGAACGTGATGCTGGGTACCACAGTGCTACCATTTTATGATTGGTGCCAGGCCATTTAAAGGCTCTTTTAGTAAAAATTCAGAACAGCTCTCTTTTGTTCAATTTGTTTCACAGATTTACCCTTATGGGCCTCAGTTAACTATTTCTAAGTCAAATAATTTTAAATCATAGGCCTCTGTCTGTCTGTTGGTTAATGTGCTGTACCATGGCATATTCCATTTTCCCATAGACTACTGCCCCACAGAATCACCTATCCTCAAATTACAGTAACCCTTGTGTTTTTTCTTATATAGAAATGAACACACTAGCGCACTAGCATGTACAGTATGTGACCACTTTTGCATCGCAGGCAGTGAAATTAGGGACTTACAGTTTTTGCCATTTGGGGGAGTTTGTGACTTCTTCGTCTGGACAACAGTATTTGCAGTGGCCACATTTGGAACCCCCAGTCTGGTTTCAGCAAGTTCACCAAATGCAAACTCACATTGGCTCCTTCTTAGTTTATGATGAAAATGTTCAAGATCCATTTAATCCCTGCAAGCATAATGTCTTATTGGTACCCGCATGTTGCTGAAATGCTCTATAACAGCCATCCATAATCTTAACCTTTTGTTTTTGTGGATCAGTGTTCCGTTGTTTTCCCTTTTGATATCTAGGCTGACATCTATAGACTCTCACTTGAACAGGCTAGCACAGAAGAGAACAGAACAGAATTGAATTTGCTCGAATGCAACACTTTTCAATTGCATAAACTGTATGACAATGTGCTTCATATACCAATGACTGTGTAAGCAATGACACATGACAGAGCATACACTGAGCTATTATGAGACATGCCTCAGGCATGTTGTGAGGCATGAGGTTACAGGCGCTGTGGGGCACTTTGGTCCCACTGTTGCTTTTGTTTTTTCTGCCTGACAGTTTTCCAGTGCACTGTGAGGCATTCCAGTTCCATTGCTGCCTTGCATTGTTGCTCAATGTTTTTTTTTTTCTACCAGATTCAGTCACTCACATCTAAGTGCATTATGTTGCATTTTTCTGCATTTAAGTGCATTTTGGCTCTACACAGCATTTACTAGGAGTCTTAGGCCATTGTTATATTGAGAAAGGAAATGTTGATCTAGTTGCTGGAGTTGTCCCCTACTTCTGAAATGTGTCACACATTCATTAACTGCCACTTGGAGACTACTAGACTTGACTTAAAGTGCTTGTATCTATGAAGATTAAAGGTTTAAAACTATTATAGTTTCACTGATCATGTTTAACTTACTTGTTTTTTAGATTTTTAAATATTTCCTGTGACTGGTTTACCAAATATTTCAGATAATGTAGTAACACAGTACTTTCAGGTCAGAAGTGACTCTTTGTCCATTTCAGAAGGCCACCCCACTTTATAAGCATGGATGAATAACTATGCTATGCAGACATGTACTAATTTAATTAGATTCCTTGTTCACGTTACTACCCAAAGTACACCCTGATACCCTTGGTAAGCACAGATCTATCCTGGCTTGCCATAACCGCTTGTTTTTTGTCTCTAATGGGAGGCTGTTTTAAAGGTTCTCCACCCTTTGGGGGAAAAGATGCTTGTTAATGTTAACATTAAATTTACTACCTCTGAGCTGAAGAGGATGCTGCTTTAATGCTGTAAGAACTGTTTTATTCATTTTTTTTAATACTTTGTCCACAATGGCTCCTCAGCTGTCCCCATCTGACTGACCCCCCCCCAACAGCCCCATCACTTAGCTGCTTCAGGGCTTACTTTGTTCCTTCTCACTCTCTGCTTGAGGGTCTCCTTGGAGGTGCCTGGGCTCTGGCACAGAGCCTGTAGGGGGTCAACCATCACCCTGAAGCTGGAGATGGTTTCCACATTTTCACCCCAGGGACCCATGCATATGCTCTAGACATGATATGTGTACGCCACCTCTGTGGAGACACCCTCCAATGGTCCTGCATGCAGTCCCTCTCCCTGCATGACCCCACTGCACTGCTACTCAAATTTCTCTAGGGGACACATGATCAGCAGGATACTGAGACCTCCCAAGTGAGGGGAGCTGTCCTCAGGTCACTCTATCTTCCCTCCACCTCCAGCCCCCAAGCAACCCATGTCTGTTTCCAAACCTGGGTCACTGGCATGGCAGGAGTTGAGGTGCCTAGTGCCTCAGCCCTCCACACACTAGACCAGCCTCTACTGTTTTATTTTTGTTTTATCTTACACCGTTAATACCTAATGGTATGTGTGACATGATCCATCTCCTTGATTGCAGCATCTACTGCCAATTATTTATAATGTTGCATAACTGCCTGCTGGTTTGTAACTCTTCCAGGTCATGCCTGAAAATATGAATCTGTTTACCTGGTACACTTACCTGCTAAGCAAAAGCAATGAAAAAAAAATGTCACTGCATCCTGAATAAGATGGTGTAGCTCTGTTAAACTTTCTCTATGTACATATATTAAATTTGCTATCTCTGAATACTATAACCATTTGCATTTTGGAATGTTATACTTCATGTAATTAAGGAGCAATGTGAGGAAGTATTGTTTTTAACTGAGAGGATGGTGGACACATAGAATGGCTTTTTTGAGGAGGTTTTGGGGTCAGAAACAGTGGGGGAATTCAAGAATGCATAAGACAGACATAAGGCAATTCTAGTGGGGGGTAGGAGGAAGTAGGCTGTTGGTTAGCTAGGATCTGCAGCTTATCCAATAGGTAGGGAAATGAGCAGGTGGGCCAACTGGTCCTTATCTGCTGTCAAAGTCTATGTTTCTATGTTTATCACTTGCTGATTTTTCACGTACTTCTAGGACCCTTTTGAACATTTGGATTTGCACCTAAATATTACGGCTGTCTTGGTGTAGAAAATGAATGAATGAATTAATTAGTTAGTAAATAAATAAATAAATAACATACTGTATAACTTAAAACTCTTTGCAGCTTACACAAAGTGAGCAGCAGCAACTCTGTCAATGACCTTTTTGATTATCCAATTTCCAATCTTGTAGCTCTGGGTTGTTATTTACTGTACTCTCTAACAATGACCCCAAAGGTATTTGCTCTTTAAATGAAAATGAACCCCAAAGTTTAAGGGGTTCAAATAGCATTTTAGCCATGTATTTCAGCTCTATTAAAGGTTTATTGACCTTTATGTGTTCTCAGAATGAGAATATTTCAATACCTGAGAAAGTATACTGTCACACCACAATTTCTTGTAATTGTGGCTTAGTTACTTCATTTTCAGCTATGTATGTGATCAACAGCAGTCAAAATATGTTTTCACTTATTGTAGCTTACAAATGACCAATGTGTGTTTGTTAAACGTGCCTTTATTTATTCAAAAAAAAACCCATTTTAATAAGAAAGGAATTTGTTTTCCAGAACAAACTGGTGTCAAAGCCTTTCAGGCTGCTCAGAACCTTGGAGTCTCCATTACTGGAAAGACTGTTTTTGTAACACTAAACATCATAAAGGGGATTTGAAAACTGATTAACGAATGCAGATCTCTCTGTGCTTCCAATTCAGTAAATAGGCTCTTGGAAGCGTTTCTGCAATGCAAGTAGCTTTATCTTCATTTAAGAAAAAGTCCCTTAGATACTTATCCAGGTATTGCTGACTGACAATCCTTGTTTAATGGATCCTTCATTATTTAATGCAGAAGGTGACCTTTGTGCCTGAAAGTAAAACTGACAAGAAGTTAGGAGTTGCTTGACAGCATTTGCTTGAATGTTTGGCTGATTTAATGCAGATTTTTGTGCTATTATACTTCCCAGTAAAACAGAAGGGGTACTGTCCTGGGAGAGCAAGCATTTCTTTTCATTCAGAGCTTTTATCCCTAGCAGCCCTGTCTTGATATACTTCAAAGTAAAGTGAAAAAGGAAAAATATACAGAACCTTCTGTTCTTGTACTCTTCTCCTCATCCCAACATCATGCTTACACTGACAAACTGCCATAATGCTTTTCACACTTAACCATCCTTGTGGCCTTACCCCTGCAGTGGGCCTTAGCTCCCTAGGATCCAACAGGGCAGGCAGAACAACAGGAATTGGTATGGGCTATTGGTGCATGGGGGAAGGCTTGAATAGTATCCATCTTGGGGGTGCCCAATATTTCCCCACTTTTTCCCACCCACCACTGAAATGTTGCCACTCATACCATGACTAACCTTACAAGGTGAGAGGGTCAATGTTCTGGGGACACCCATGATTTTGTGCCATTCCCTGTTTGCTATTGCAGTGGGTGAGCAACACTCTGCCATGGAATCAACATAGTGCTCAAGAGACTAATTTTTCTGGGTCTGGAAGTCAACTGTGACTTAGACTATGGTCTCCCACATGGTATGGTAGCTTAATCCACTGCAGCTGGTGTTATCAGGCTATGCAGAAATCAGATATATTGTGCCCCTAAAACTATATAAATGTTAATATCTCTGACATTTGTAATTTTGGCTAATCTGTGTGGTGCATAACAATGCAAATTGTAGTCCTCAGCACTGCAAATTTGCCAAAATGTGTGGATTTTTTTCACAGAGTGAATTTTAGGAACTTCTCACATCTCTTTACACAGATATGCATTGGAAAAACTGTAACCACAAGGCTGATCATAATTCTGTTTTGAGGAATATCCAATCCTATCTTGCTACAGCAAGCAGATGTGTGCAGAGATCCATGAAAGTTTGCAGATACTGCTCAGACTAGAACCAAAACACTGGATGTTATGTCTGGTGCCACCAGGGGTTCAGAACAATAAGGAAAACTATTTATTCTGCATCTTTCTGGCTGCAGCAGCAAAAGCCATAATAAGCATGTGGCTGACAGATATGTGCATATCTTTAAAGATGTGGAGAACTCACTGCAAGACAGTCCAAAACATTGAATACATCACCTACTGTATTAGATTAAAAAATGATGAATTAAATCAAAGGCAGGTGCCTTTGAATGTCTGCTGCAGAAAGGTAGGAAGCTACCCCTATCACTGCACAGGCAGCCACTAGTTTGATGTATGAGACTTAAATGAAGGTGTCAAAAATTGTAAAAGAGACCCAAAAGATTCAAGGTCAAAATAAAAGTTACAGGCTAGTTTATTATAAATAATGAAACACAAGATGGGTAAACTTCCTCCTCTAGGGTGAATTTTATCCTGTGTTCAAAGAAAAATCAATGTCTCTCAAGCTCTTTTGATGTTTGAACAGTGTCTGGTGAAAGTAAAATACTGAATGGCGTCCAACAGGCTGGATCTTAATCTTAGTAAAACAGGTTATCTTCTGGTAGACTTGGATCAACAGGTCTGTACTGTTAAACATAGTCTAAGGCTACAGATTGTAACTGGTATTCAGGTGAAGGCAGGGACAGTGGATAAAATTCTGGGAGTAACACTGAAGAAAATTTGTCCCTAGTGTCCAAGATGTCAATCGGAGTCAAGGGGTGATTTTACTATCTTACGAATATTGTCAAGTTGTGTCCCTTTCTAAAACCTTGAGATATGAAAATCCTGATATAGGCAATTCACATCCTCTCTCCTTGACTATTGTAGAGTGCTCAGCAAGGGCCTATCATGTAGCCTGATAGGAAGCTTGTAGCTGGTGAAAAAATGATCTGTGTGTAGGTCAGAAAATATCACGCAAATGTAATGCAAAATGCACTGACTACCATTTAAGCAGCAGACTAACTATCAAGTGATTGGGATTGCTTTTAAGGCCATTAATGGTCTGGGTCCCAGCTTACTGATAAGAACCTTTGAATACCTCATGGGGTAAATAAGGTACAGGAGGGAAGTATTTTTCAGAAAAAAAGATGCTGAAGTACAAAGGCGCACAATAACAAGTTGTGGGGGGTAAATTCAGGAGAGATGTGACAAAGTACTTCTTCACAGAAAGAGTGGTGTATTCCTGGAACAGTTTTCCAGTGGAGGTGATGGGGGTGAAAAACATGGTGGGGTCCAAAAATGCATAGGGTAGGCATAAAGGAATCTTAGGGAAAGGGAAGGGGGTGGGTGAATGAGTTGGAGATCAAGTAGGATATGTTGTGATATTATAGACAGGAAAAAATGGGCAGACTAGGTAGACCAACCGGTGCTTATCTGCTGGCAAATTCTATGTTTCTGTGTTTCCACAGTGAGCTGGTGAGCTGCTAATCAACCCCATCTCCCCCATTGCCCACGTTGAGACCTAAGAACAGGATAACTGCAGTCAAACACACAATAGCACACACTAAAATTTAATGCAAATAAAAATAGGGTTTATTGCAGACTTTGGTCCAGATATTCAGACTGCGCCAGGCTGTGGCGCAAGCCTGGGCGCAGCGCAAATGGGCTGTGCAGGGGCGATGACAGGGTGATATTCAATGGAGCTGCACCATGGCACAGCATCACTGAATATTGCACCCTGGCCACCCCGCAGTGTGCATGGCGCAGTGGCACTGCGCCAATGCAAGTGGCCAGAGTGGAGCAGGGGGATGCGCTAGCACAAGTTCCATTGAACTAGGCACAACAACCGCGATATTCAAAAGTTCACATGCAAATGTGGCCATAATGCATGCAAGGCACAAATGGGGCCCTTTGCATGTAATTATGGACCCATTTGCATGCAGGTGCGCCGATCCCTGGTGACTTGTGCCTGGCACCCTGCCAGGCTGTAGCTGTCAGGGACTGACACCCCCTGCATAGTATGGAAAAGTGCCCCACTGCCTGATCATGGGCATATATTGTCAGAAGTACACGTCCAATATCCCTGGTGGTCCAGTGGACTGCTCGCAGACCGATCATGGGCTTAGGTATAAACATAATTGTTCCATATCCCTGGTGGTCCAGTGGACCACTCACAGCCCGATTGTGGGCATCAATGAAACATTAATGCCAGAGCAACTGAACTCTGGTGGTCTAGCGGTGCCCCCACCCACCCACTGAGAGCCCCACCGCCCGCTCCCCCCCCCAGTCAGCAGTGGGTGGCAGCTCCCCCTTGCTTGCCACCCCGCCACCCACCGACTGACACCATACGGTAGGGCTGCACCCATTGGTCAAGTGAGAGCCAATGGGCGTGCAGCTCATATCATACACAAGTCCAGATATGTGAATGAATCCATTGACATATGACATCTAACTGTGTCTGATATGCATGCCCATTGGCTCACACTGTGGACCAATGGGTACAGCCCTACCGTGATGGTGTCAGTTGGCCAGCGGTGGGGCGCAATTGGTGGGGAGCCGCCGCTGCTGACTGGGGAACGGGTGGTGGGATCAGTGGTGGGTGGGGAGTGGGGTACCGCTTAGACCACCGGGGTTCAGTTGCTGTGGCATGAATGTTTTACTGATGCCCACAATCGGGCTGCAAGCAGTCCACTGGACCATCAGGGATATTGGACATTTAAACTGTAACATATGCCTGCGATTGGGCTGCAAGCGGTCCACTGGACCACCAGGGATATTGGACATTTTAATTATTACATATGCCCATGATTGTGCTGCAAGCGGTCCACTGGACCACCAGGGATATTGGACGTTTATATACATCTATGTATGCCCACGATTGGGCATGGTGGGGCACCACCACAAAGGTGCAGCCAGAGCTTGGGTGGCCACCCACAAGGTGGCAGCTGCCGTGTTGTGCCCTGCAATATGGCAGCTCACTTGTGGGTGGCCAGCCGTTGTTCCTTTTTTTTTTTTTGGTTCACCTGTGTGCAGCGCAAGTAGAGGTTCCACATGCATGGGCTCAGCACATCCCAGGCTGAATATCGGGATGTGCAGAGTATGCATGGACATGCCTCCCCACCTGCACCGCATACATTACTGATGCACTCCGGTGCATCGGGATTTGTGCCAGGCACAATCCCCATTTGAATATCACGCTGGGGCACATCAGTGGGTTGCACATGGTGCAACAGTGTTGCGCCATGCACAACCTTTCTGAATATCTGGACCCTTTAGCATGAAGACTATCCCCAGCACTTCGACCAATATTGGTCTTCTTCAGGGGATGATGCCATGATAATAGCTAGTACAATTTATAACCAAGCATATTTAATTAAATAACCTCATATTACATTAACATTCTTTACATACAAAATGTACTGGCTTATTGGAGTAGACATCAGAGACAAAGACTTACAAACCAATACCACATAGAAATACGGGGGAGAGGGGTGAGAGAAAAAATGAATAAGCAATTTATTCATTTTAGTCATTGCTATTGCATACTGTCCAAAATTATCATTCTGAATTCAATCAACTTAATTTACAATATTAGTCTTGCTCTGTATTATAAAGATAGTATCAAACCTTTGAGAACAAGCAAACACTTAATTGGGGGAGAGAGGGGGGTTTAACACAAAAGTAAATATCACACCATAATGACAAGGAAAAAGGAGGAGTCTTTGTAGCAATTGACATTCATATTACTTTTATTTTAAATACAATCAAATTTTATTTTAAATATCAATCTGTCACTACATTATCGCAATAGTGCAAAAACCTACAAAGATAAACAAGCACTGGAAAAATAGGCATGGGGAAAGGGGAAAGGAGAAAGGGAAATGAGAAGCAGCAAGGAAAGGTAGAAAACATAAACCACACACAATGTAAAAGCGCCATCATAACATGTAATACCACTGTGTAGATACAGTCTCTTAAAAGTACAATTCGAATCAATGTTCTATGCATATATATGACATTTCCTTAATGACTATACTAGATCATAAGGGTGACTCATGCAACAAAATACAATTTGATTGTATTTAAAATAAAAATAATATGTATATCAGTTGCTACATAGAGAGATAGTATGGATATCAATATTAATGATTCAAATTAATAAAGTGCTTATCCATTTCTTCCTTCTCCCCTTCCTCTTTGTTCCTTGTTGTTGTACTTTGGTATTTGTTTTTGCTTTAAACTCCTCCTTTTGGCTGGTCCAGTGGCAGTGAGGGCTGAGGCATCATGTCTTACTTCTTGCCATGCTGGTGACCCATGTTCGCTGTGCAAGTGGGTCATGGGGAGATGGCTGGGGTGGGAAAGGATCGAGTGTCTGGAGGACAGCTCTCCTCTCCCGGGGAGGGAGGGACACAGAGGCCAGTGCATTTCTGACACCTAGCAGTGACTGGGTGTCTGAGCACCTAGGACCTGTATGTAGGGGATGGGGGTGAAGTAGTTAGCTGACATGCTGTGAGAGGAAGGGTGCACAGCTCGGCCATTGCCAGTACCTACATTGCTCCACCTCCAGGAAGGGTGGAAGGGAGCAAAAAGGAGAAGAAAATTGTCCTGGGCACAGCCGGATGATGCTCACCCCACAGACGCCACTCCTGTGAATGGCAGGCACCTCCTGAACCGGATCCTTGTTCGGTGGGTTGAGGGATCCCTGCTACCGTGCTGGAGGGGAAGCCATGGAGGAAGAATGGAGGTGCACTGTGAATGGGGGATGGGGCTGGGGGGTCTGTGAGATAGAGGCCACCCAAGATGGAGTACAAAGCAAGTGAAAAAAAAACCTTTCTGTAAGTGTTTGTTCTCAAAGGTTTGGTACTATCTTTATATTACAGTACAAGACTAATACTGTAAATTAAGTTGATTGAATTCAGAATGATATTAAAGTGTATGTTAGTTATGGTCTAATCACTGGACAGAGTGCTATAACAATAAGTAAAATTAATAAATTGCTTATTCATTTTTTCACCCTCCCCATATTTCTTTTTTTATTGTTCAATAAACTTTATTTAGCTTTTTTTCAAATATTGTATTAATATTACAAACACATGGGTAGCAGTTGGGTAATCAGGAGGATCACCCCAGTACAATGTACAAATCCATTATCTGTTACAAGAATACAATAAATTACATATTGGAGATAGACCCCCCCCCTTCCCCCTCACCCCAGATTCCATTTTTTACCCCCTAAAAACCTTCCGAACTCACCCCATATCAGGTGTGTATCTATTCATTCTGATAAGAATACACGTGTAGAACAATGTACACTTTAGTCACTTATGATTTCCATGTACTAAGCAAGGCATCAAGTGGTCCCCATTTAAGAAGGTAGTCATGAGACCAGTTTGCCATATAATGAATGTGCTTTTCTAGTTGGAGAGCAAATAACAATTCCCTATGTCATTCCAAAACTGACAAAAGAATAGTATCCTTCCAGTGTATCATAATAATTAACTTGGCTGTGGCAGAGATCAAGGTCAAGTGTGCTTTTCTAAGATTAGGAGTACCCTTCGGAAAAACATTAATTTAACAGGCTTCTGGAGTAAAAAGTGAATCAAGACCCAATAAGGGATCAAGTGTTTGTCTTATAAATTGCCAAAAAGTCTGGACCACCGGGCAGTCCCATAACATATGACATAAAGTTCCAGGGGAATTGCCAGATTGAGAACAATTGAGAGGGTAATTGGCCCTGTTTATGAAGTTTAAGTGGAGTAAAATGTAAATTGTGCATGATCTGTCTTGTTTAACAAATGTATATACTGTTTGCCACAAATTCCTCCAGAAGTTGGTTTCAGTACTAAAAGATAATACTTGGGACCAGTAGTAACAAACCCCCTGAGGAAAGTTTGAGTCAAGTAATTGAACTTGCTTATAGACTGCAGAGACTGCATGAGGTTGTCTAGCTCATTGAAGGAGGTTGTTTAAGATATCAGTGGACCCTTCATGTATCTCTATATGTCCCAAATGGGCAATAATAGCTTCTTTGAGCTGTTTATATTTGAAAAAGTTTATTGTTGGCATATTAAATTGAAGTTTAAAAAGGGGAAAGGAGATTATATTCCCTTCAGCATAGAGATCTGATACCTTTTTATTGATCAAAGGAGGCCAGAAAGTCAAAGGAATGGGTTGATGCCCAATTTTGAAATGGAGATTGCCCATAATAGGTTGGTCAAGTGAAAGATGTGTTTGCAGCTGGTGTAAGGCCCGAACTGACCAACCAATTGAGGTACTCTGGAACGGTCTGGGAAGTGCCCTGGGCGTGACATATATAAAGAAAGGGAGAGTACAATAATGTTGAGCAGCTAAGACTCAGTGTCAAGCCACAAAGGGAAATAAGCCTGTGACTCATTGTACCTCCTTTGGCCAGTGTGCCAGTCTGCTATGGTGGTGTGCACAGTAGTAGGTAAAAAAGGAAGGTGTAGCTAGACCACCCTGCAATTTTGGCACAGTGAGTTTTAAGTAAGAGTGTCTCATGCCCTTGCCCTTCCACAAAAAGGCAGTTAGCATGGATTGTAATTTAACAAACCATTTCTTAGGGATTAAAAAACAACAACATCCCAAGTGGGTATAACACACAGGGTAAAATATTTATTTTGATGATATTTATTCTACCCCATAATGAAAGGAGGAGACTGCCCCATCTATCTAGATCAATTTTAATTGTATTATATCCCTAGTAACTTGAATTCCAAGATAGGTGAAGGAGTCGGGTTCCCATGAAAGATTAATATTATTTAATACTGACTGGTGGGTTTTATTATTCAGGGGAAAAACTTTTGTTTTAGAGGGGTTGAGATTGTAGTGGGAAACAGTAGGAAAACAATTAATCTCCTCAATGAGAGAAGGGATACTTGTTATGGGGTTCTCATGGTGTAAAAGGAGGGCAACTGCATAAGCAGATAAGGTGTAGTATTGATCTCCCAGTCTAATTCCATGAAGTCATGGGGAGGATTTTAATCTTCGGATCAGAGGCTCTAGATGAAGATTAAATAATAGTGGGGAAAGGGGGCATCCTTGTCTGGTTCTTCTTTGAAGCGAAAGGGGATCAGACAACAGGCCATTGCACCAAGTCTGGGCAGATGGTGAAGAATATAATAATCTAACCCACTTAAGAAATCCCGAAGGAAGTCCAAAGTGGGTCAAAGTTACAAAAAGGAAGTCCCATGAAACCCTGTCAAAAGCTTTCTTGGCATCCAGGGATACCAACACTGCAGGAAGGTCAGAATCCCTGGAAGCTGAGATGATGTACATTAGCTTACGCATATGATCCACTGATGACCAACCTGTCATGAAACCAATTTGCTCCCTGCCAATGAGGTTGGGCAACACAGGTCACTAGAGGGGTACCACAGGGTTCAGTACTGGGACCGGTCCTTTTTAATGTCTTTATGAGTGACATTGCAGAGGAACTGGAAGGAAAAGTATGTCTCTTTGCAGATGACACAAAGATCTGCAACAGGGTTGATACACAAGATGGAGTGGAAAGGATGAGAAGGGACTTAGTAAGGTTGGAGGAATGGTCAGATGTATGGCAGCTTAGATTCAATGCAAAGAAGTGCAAGGTAATGCACAAGGGAAACAAAAACCCAGGGGAAGCATACAGAATGGGGGGTGAGATACTGACAACAGTAAAAATGGAAAGGGACCAGGGGGTAATTATATCAGATGACCTAGAGGTGGGCAAGCAATGTGAGAAGGCAGTAAGGAAGGCTGGGGGGATACTGGGAAGCACAGGAAGAGGCATCAATAGTAGAAAACAGGAAGTTGTTATCCCTCTGTACAAACAGTTGGTGAGACCCCATCTGGAGTACTGTGTGCAGTTCTGGAGACCCCATCTCATAAAGACATAGAGAGTGGAGGCTGTCCAGAGGAGGGCAGCCAAAATGGTGCAGGGTCTGCACCAGAAGACATCTGAAAGAAAGACTAAAGGGCTTAATATGTATACCCGCCAGGAAAGAAGGGAGAGAGGGGACATGATAGAAACTTTCACATACCTCAAGGGAATCAACAAAGTCCAAAAGGTTAGCATCTTTCAGAAAAAGAGATGTGCAAGAACAAGGGGGCACAATTTGAAGATAGAGGGGGGACGGCTCAGAGGTAATGTGAGGAAGTATTTTTTCACAGAGAGGGTTGTGGATGCATGGAACAGCCTCCCTGAGGAGGTCGTGGAGTCAAGAACAGTGGAGGAATTCAAGAATGCATGGGACAGGCATAAGGCAGTCCTAGTGGTAGTTAGGAAGAAGTAAGCTGTTGGTTAACTAGGATCTGCAGCTTATCTGTTAGGTAGGAAAATGGGCAGACTAGGTGGGCCAAGCGGTCCTTATCTGCCGTCAAATTCTATGTTTCTATGTTAGGTCCCAATCTAGTAACCAAGATTTTTGCCAATATCATGACATCAGTATTAATCAGTGAAATGGGTCTATAACTTTCCAGATAAAGGGGATCCTTACCTGGTTTGGGAATGAGAGTAATTAATGCATTGAGGAAGTTCGGTTCTGACATACCCTCAGCAACCAGAAGTTATATACCTCCGCTAGAAGAGGGGCAAGTTCTGATAAGCAGGACTTATATAAATTGTTAGAGAGACCATCCAGTCCAGGGGATTTATCTGCTGAGAGCTGTTCAGCTGCAACATTGACTTCCTGGACACTAATCAATTTGCCAAGTAAAGTTACTTGATAAGGGAGTAATTTGTGGAGATCAATAGAATTGAGATATCCAGAGATGGCTATACTTGTAGGTTGATAAGCTAGGTCTTCAGTATAGAGCCTCTGATAATAGGATCTTAAGACATCAACAATTTTTCTGGGGGAAGTGACAAGTTGATGGATCCACGACAGGAGTCTGACAGAAATTCTGTTGAATGCCCTGTCAGTGATGCTGGCAGGTTGACTGCATTATGCAGTCAGCTGCCAGTTCACTATTGCTGTCTTTGTTTTCTTAGAGGGGCCTCACCACCTGAAACCCCTATGTCGGGGGCTATGCCCCCTGCAATCCCTCACTTAAGGATTCTCAACTCCAGTTGGAGCTGATTGGGGGATGCAGGACCCCCAACAGACAGCGCTGGGTTCCAGTGGGTCTCCCACCAAGGCTAGGTGCTATAGTCGCTGTGGAGGGCCTCGCTGGTGAAATGTTGCTATGAGGGAGGTAAACGCAAGTTGACTATCTTTATCAGTTTTAATACTTGAGATGATTCAAGAGGCTACAGCTTGCCTGAGCCAAATTGCTAGTAGCTTGCCTGCTTTTTCCCCTGTATCAAGATATTTAATTTTAGTACATTTTAGCTAAAGCTCCACCTTTTGCAACATAAGGGATGAATATTGGGCCTATAAACTATGTAGGTTGGCTCAATCAGCATCTGAAGATTGGCAGTTAAGAGTACGTTCTAGTTGATGATTGGCACTAAGCAAGGTATCTTGTTGAGATCTAGACTGCTGAAACTTAGTGGCAGACAACTGAAGACACTCACCTCTAAGGAAGCATTTCAGGGCTGCCCAAACCATATCTGTTCTGGTTACTGAGCCCCTATTGCTAATCATGAAGCTAGTGAGAAAATGTTTAATCTGGTGTAAGGAATCGGGCCTTTGGAGCAGCTGATTACTTAATCACCAAAGAGCATCCCTTTGAATTCCAGGCCCTAGGAGGTATGTAAGGGTGATAGGAGAGTGATCAGAAATGACCCTTGTATGTATATCTGCATTAATTACCCCCGGGAGAGAAAAGGAGCTCAAAAAAAGAAAATCAATTCTTGAAAAAGATTTATGTGGGGGTGAGAAAAAAGTATATTGGCATTCCCCATGAGTTCAATACTCACCACACATCCACAAGATCAGCTCCTCTCATCAGGTCATGTACAGCCCTTTGTGAGGGTGATAATCCAGATTTTCGGGAGTCAGACCTATCTATGTGTGAGTATGGAACAATGTTCCAATCACCCCCAAAATGATTGATACAGGCAGAGTAGTAACCATGAGACCTAGCAAATTTGTGAGAAAATGAGGGATTCAATGTTTGGTCCGTATATAGCCCCCAAAATTATTTGCTGAGTTTTCAGGGTTCCATAAAGTATAATATATCTGCCATTAGTGTCCCAGATTTCTTGTTCCAATTTAAAGGGAATTTTCTTTGTTATTAATATTGCCACTCCCCCACTACACGTGGATTTCCCTGCTCCGTATACCTGCCCCACCCAGTTTTTAGACAATAAATTCACCTCTTATCACCAAAGATGTGTCTCTTGGAGACATGCAATCCCAGTTTTTAATCAATAAAGGTGTCGAAGGATAACTTGCCTCTTGCACCTATCTTGAGCCCCTTTAACATTCCAGCTTATCACATTATAGGGTTCACTCATTCTAACTGTTTAAAGAGAAAATGGTAGGCAGCTTTAGACTGTCTAACTTGATATAGCCCATAGTGTTGATCCCTCTGTAAACCAAAGGAAGTTCTACAAAAGCAGGTTAAGCTAACACACTTGATATTATTGTACCCAAGAACCATAAAAAATATTAAAGGAAACTTACCCTCACTTATATTTTTCATCCCTACTCTTATAGTAATCAAATCAAACCCTTATTATACTCAAAGTTCCCAAAACCCCAGTTCCAATGAACCGCACCACTATATTAACTCTGGTGAGTGATGTCTTTGCACAAGAATGAGTTGCACTAGAAAACATCCCCCCACTCCCACCCTTCCCCTGCTACACCAATAGTGATCAGTAGGTTCAAATTAACTAATCTTATGCAAACATTACAATAATTCTAATAAATGCTGCATACTGATTAAGAGAAACAGTATATAGAACAAGACATTCACATTTATGACCTCAGGATGGTTTCTTCATTGTGTGAAAAGAGGGAGAAACCCCCTCCTTTCTTTAACAAACCCTTAGGCCATGAGTATTTCTGGAGGGCTCGTAAGTAATTCAAAAGAAAATACCCTCTGGGGTCGAACAGAAATGCCAAATAACATTGTATAAAAATATGAACTAACAAGCATTTTTCAATGGTGAATGTTGTCGCTCTGGCATTAGGTTTGGTAGTGCAGTGTGGAAACACATTTTGGGCAGGTTGTGAAAAATGACAGCTGTACTGTTCATAAGGAGGTGTAAAAAATGGCAGGGTTGAAAATGTGGCATGTAAATATTGCAAATTTGCGAAGTTACAAGGGTGTGTGGGAAATGCGCAATGCACGTTTGTAACACAGTCATTTTATGGACTTTTGGGACCAGATTTTCAACATAGGCAATTTAGCACCTCTGCTCATGTACAGTGTGACTGTCATTTCCTCAAACTGTCCCAAAAAGTGATTTTGCACAGCGACCACGCTATTCTGCACTGGACGTGCAAAAAACACATTTCGGGCAGGATATGTAAAATGACAGCTGTACTCTTTATCAAGAGGTGTGGAAAAATGCCAATGGTGAAAATCCAAGTGAAAATATTACAAATGCACATTACGAGCGTGCGTGCAAACTGCGCAACGCACGCTCGTAACACAGTCATTTTATGGAGTATCATCACCAAATCTTTTACATAGGCATTTTATGACCTCTGCTCATAAACAGTGTCACTGTCATTTTTGTAATCTGCCCCAAACACCGATTCCCACAGTGACCATGCTATTGTGCGCCAGAAGTGCGGAAACACAATATTGTGAATTCATGAAGTTACAAGCGTGCATAGCAGCTGTGCAACGCACACTCGTAACACAGTCATTTTATGGAGTATTGTCACCAAATTTTCAACATAGGCATTTTAGGACCTCTGCTCATGAACAGTGTCACTGTCATTTTCATAATCTGCCCCTAACATTGATTTCCCACAGCGACCGCGCTATTGTGTGCAGGAAGTGCGGAAACACATTTCAGCCAGGATGTGAAAAATGACAGATGTACTGTTCACAAGGAGGTGTAGAAAAATGACAATGTTGAAAATCTGGCATGAAAATATTGCAAATTCATGAAATTACGAGCATGCGTAGCAACTGCGCAACGCACGCTTGTAAAACAGCCATTTTTTGGATTTCTTCCACCAGATTTGCAACATAGGCTTTTAGAGAGCCCACCTCATGAACACTGCCACTGTCCTTGTGTTAATCAGTCCTGAAAGGTGATTCCATGCAGTGACTGTGAAATCACTTTTCGGGACAGATTAACATCATAACAGTGACAGAATTCATGAGGAGAGGTCCCAAAAACCCCATGTTGAAAATTTGATGCAAAAATTCCAAAAAATGCCCTAGATAAGCATCAAGTTGAAAAAAACCCTATTTATTACATTATACAGCTTACCGGCATTACCTCAGTTTGCGGTTGGCTTTGAAGAGTGCAGATGTGTTCCCAGTCCACTGAAGATTGTCTCACCGGGCTCCAGAAATAAGTATGGGGTGAGGAGGGTGTGTGGAGGCTGGGTGCACTGTGGGTGGGTGTGGGTGGTGGGTAGGGAGACTCTGAGGGACCATTTTTGTGTTACAGGGTGAAAGAAAAAAAAAACATTGTGGGACAGATTTTTTTTTTTACAGGGTATTTGGCACACTGGGGTGGGCACCCAGAGTGCCACCTAAGTGTTTGAGGGGGTTGTTGCAGCCGATGGGGGATTGGGCACCCTCGTCAGCACACAACACAAGGGAGGGTTAATTTATGCCGACGGGGATTGGGCACCCCTATTAGGCACAGAAAACAGGGGAGGCCGAGGATTGGGCACCCCTCAGCATTTAACAAATGAGAGTTCTTTATGCTGACAGAGGTGGGCCCCCTTATTGGCACATACATTGGGGCACGGGAAGCCGGTAGGGGGATTGTGCACCCCTGAAGTCGGCAGTTGGGCGGCTGCCACATACACAGTGTCGGCGAGCATGTCCAGGGAAGGTCCTCTGTGTCTGACAAGCTTTGCTCAGATTGCAACAGACCTTTTCTTAGATGTGCTCACCACATTATGTATGCATTGTGTGGTGCTGACATGCAGGCTGATTGGGGAATGAGGGACGCACTTTCTGGTGCATGCTTTGCATTCGCCCAACAGCAACCGTGCCTCCAAAACTGCACTTTGCAAGATGTTGGCTGCGCAAGCGCGCCAACATAAAAATAACATGGCCAGACCCAACTAGTGAGCTCTCAGTAAATAATAAGTCAATATCGACTTCAAGTCACCATGTTAGTTTAAAGGTCAAATGAACTGAGACATTAAGGACAGGACAGTCCGAGCTACTAAATAAATTCGGACTCGGTTTCTGCACTTGTCCTTATAGGAAGTAAATTAGACCATGGAAAGGTAGATTTCAATATGCATACAAGGCAGGTTTAACTAATACTGCTCAAAGTGTATCAATTTAAAGTCCCATAAATTAACTGTTTAAATGAAATGTTCCACTTTGGGAAGAGTGAATCTCTCCCTCTACACCCTCACCAAAACCATCTGGAAAGTGCCTTGTGGATATTCAAAGTTCCAATGATTGCATATATTATTCAAATAAAACAGGAATGTCCAACAACAAGGTAGAAATAAGAGAACCCATGGCTTTCAATCTGGACCCAGTGTTTCTTGCAAAAGTCACCACTTAATCAGTCGCTGGTAAACAGTAGGCCGAAGTCAACTTCTAGGTATCCCCAAATTGAAGGTCCAAATGAATTGTAATGGAAAGGACAAAACATTCCGAGGCACTAAATAAGTTCTGATTCAGGCTTTGCTCATGGCCTTATAGTGAGTACTTTAAGTCACGGGAGAGTGGTTTGCAATATGTAAAAGAGGCAGGTTTTAGCTGACGCTGCGCCCTATAAAGTCGCTGTTTAAATACAGTGTCCAGCATTAAAGAACATAAGTCGCTCCCTTTAAACTCCCACTAATACCATCAGAAATATCAGCCTTACACATCTTTTAGTAAATCAAGGTGGTTCCACATACCCTCGGAGGTCTCTTCATTTAAAAAGGTCAGGAAAAAGGCCTTTGAGCTCCTGCACCGCCTGGTCATGAGAATCAAATGAGATCCACTGATCACAGGATTTCATTTGAAACACCCGCCAGGTATCTCATTAGAAAGGGTGTTCCTAAGGCAATAAGCTTCAATACAGTCAGATGCATTTCTTGTCTTTTCAGTCTTACTGATTGTGGTAGATCTTGGGTGATCCTGATTCTACACCCTTCCCATAAGACATCTTGTAACTCCTGAACTTTTGCCAGAATATGTTGTCTATCCAGGAAGTTTAATAGCTTGAATATGGGTCTGGGTGGAGAATTAGGTGATGGAGGAGGGCAGAGGGCACAATAGGCCCGCTTGATTATCTAGGTTGTTCCATTCTGTGATGGCCCTGCCATCTTCTCACACAGTTTCTGAAGGAAAAGTATTGGAGTTGTTCCTTTCTCCTTTTCAGGTATGCCAATAACAAGGAGATTATTTCTCCTACTTCTACCCTCCCAGTCCTCAATTTTTTCTTCAAGCTTCTTAAGTCCTCAACCAAACTGAGTCACTGATATCTCATTCTTATCTTGCTTTTTCTCCAAGGAAGTTAATCTGGCTTCTGAATCTCCCACACGGGTAGTTAAAGATTGAACTGAGGACTTGATTAACTGCAGGTCATCTGAGATTTCAGTTATTTTATCATGTAAAGGCTGCATTATTTCTAAGAATCTCTCTTCCGAGAGCATGCCCATTGCAGCAGCTGATTTACTCAAGCCCACAGGTTGATGCTTGGGCCGGTTTGTGGCCTTGACCTTCTCCGGGGTTGGTGGAGGAGAATGTTGTGGTGGGGCTTTCTTCATGTAGATCTCCATCACTGGACAGTCCTACCAAATGCCAGGGACTTTGAGAATTCAGGTCATGCAGGTTTTAGCTCACTATTAATTGTGAAAGCTGAATGAAAAGGCTGAAATGTGTAGCAGAGGTGTGGAGCAATGGAGGGCTGCTGCTGCTTCTCAAGCTGCCATGACGTGACTCCCCCCCCCCCATATTTCTATGTGGTATTGGTACGTAAGTCTTTGTCTCCAATGTCTCAACTATCAACCCTGATAAGCCAGTACATTTTGCATGTAAGGAATGTTAATTTAATATAAGGTTATCTAATTAAATATGCTACTACTGTATTATAAATCATACTAGCTGTTATCATGGCATCACACCCTGATGAAGACCAATATTGGTTGAAGTGCTGGGGATAGTCCTCATGCTCAAAGTCTGCAGTAAACCCTATTTTTATTTACATGAAATATTAATATGTGCTATTTTTGTGCTTGAGTGCAGTTATCCTGTTCTGACTGTTCCAATCTGGGCTAGCTGCCCTTAACTCCACCACCACACTGCTCTGAGACATGCTAGTTTTTTTTTTTTTTTTTCTTTTGTTTTACCAGGTGAGACACACTAAGCTGAAAGCTTGTTTACAGGTGCAACCTGGGAGCATATGGAAGTTAAGTGACTTGCTCAGGGTCACACAGTATCCAAGTGAGGGGCTGTGGGATTCAAACCCTGGTCTCCAGGTTTGCAGCTCAGAGCCTTAAACCACTGCATTATACTGCCTTTGTTTTTGTATTGCTCAGGTACAGACCTCCATTCCAGAGATCTAGAGCTAGAGTGTGGCCCCCACTTCAGGCTTACCTCTGTGAGGGATTGAGTACTATCAGTTGTAGCCCTGAGTCTCTGGAACGCTTTCCCTCAGATGTCTGATGAATAACATCAGAGAGCTATCTTAGGGCAGAAATCCACAAGTAACTCTTTGTGAAAGCCTACCATGATGAAGTTACCTTGACCTATTTTTTGTGTTTGTGATGGGAAATGTGACCAGATTAATTTATTCCTCTTTTTTCTCTTAGCTTAAATATTCTTCTGGTATAAGTTCTGTTTGGAACCAACACCCAACATGGTTTCCAGGTTACATGTTCTGGCAGTTATCACAAGTGCTGCTTTTTGACTGTGAAGATGTGAATTTTCCCATTGGATTATTTAGCAGCAGATCCTAGTAGCTGTGAAGCTGTTAGTTTTAGCACCAGTGACATCTTGCACATCCTACAAAACAAGGTTGTAAAAGCTGGAAGAAGGATACCATTGGTGTAAAAGTTGCCAGTTGGACTGGATTATGTCATACATACAGACACACATATACACACCTGGGTGGGGAACTGTTACTTAAGGGAGAAGTCACTCCTCCACATTCTTGATAACATAAATTGGGGAGCTAGATCTTCTCTCCTCTCTCTCTCTCTCTCTCTCTCTCTCGCCTCTCTGTCTCTCACCCACCCTCCCTTTACATCTGGAAGAAGGTGGTGAGCCTCACTAAGAAAGCTAACTTGTCTCAGTGAAAGAAGGATAGACTTAGTGGAAGTCTATTTTTCAGTTTAGTGGCAGGTAAGATAGACACTAGGTGAGCCTAGGTCTTGAGATACTTCTAGCCATCATCTGCTTTCATACCTGACATAGTATTTGATGGCAGATAAGGACAGGTACACCCACTCAGTCTCCTTGTATTCCCTGCCTGCATCAGTGGTCGCTGACCCTACTTGATCATTGGCTTTAGCCTTTCCTACCCACCTCAAGGGTTCCCTTGTGCCTATCCCATACATATTTGAATGCCCACACTGTGCTAGCTCCCACTACTTCCTGGGGTAGGCTATTCCATGCGTCTACCACCCTTTCTGTAAAGAAGCATTATTTTCCTTTCCCATTAATTGTGTAAACCTTTTGTCTTACTGTATATATCCTGTATATATGTTGATAGCTGTAGTAATTACTGGTAAAGATTCTGTCTTCATAGACTCAGTAGCTGTGCCTCATTATTGAGAAAGTAACTTTAATATTTCTGCTTGCACCACAAATTCTCTCTTTACAGTCCTCTGTTTGAAGTGCAATCTACCTTATATTTTTTGTGTTTGACCTTCCAGGCCTTGAGCAAAAGGGTATTTTTCTGATATAATCAGGTGGTGGCAGCCCAGTCAAACAGTATACCTAGACAACTGCCCTGTACACTGGTATGGCCCAAGGGGCTGGTTGTCACAGTGTTGTTTTATTGCCAGTCTCCCTATTTATTTTTATAATTCTGTTATTCATTTACTATATTCATCCTGTTGTTTGGGTCATTTTGAACTGTAAAGAGCTTTGGGTTATAGAAACGCATAACAGCAAAAATAAACATCATGCCATGTTAAAAATGAAATGGAAACCACGCATATGCCATACATTGAATACTGGACTTTGTACATACAGTGGAGCTCACCAGGATGCAATGCAAGCAATACTGTAGAACATTGCAACAGAGTTACTGCAGAAACAAGGCAGTTTTAATGTAAGTTGATCCCTTTTGTCATGCAGGAATTTGGAACACTGAGTTGCAGCCATGCAGGCTCTGCTGTATGTAAGAACTGTTTCTTTTATCATATGGCTGTAATGTTGAAAAATGCTTTGATAAACTACTACCTTCAAAAATACATCATTCCACAGTGATGGAAGAGGTCTGGAGGGAGGAAGTGGAAGGAGTGAGAAAACAGCAAAGGATGGAGGGGGTGAGGAACACATAAGAAGGGTAGGTGGGGGGATGCACACAGAGGGAAAAAATGTGAAGAGAAGAATTGAGGGAAGGGAAATAAGGTCATATTCTAGGTGTAGGGTGGTGTCTCTGAACATGCAAAGTCTTGGAAACCTGACTTGCAGGCATTATTAGCATAGTAACATAGAAACACAGAATTTGTCGGCAGATAAGGACCATACAGACCACCTAGTCTGCCCATTTCCCTACTTGGTTTAGCAGTCCTTACTCTTATCTGGACTGCCTTTCCCCCACTCTGCTGTACAGCAGGGTGCCTTTATGCTTATTCCATGCACTTTTGAACCCCCATACTGTTTTTGCTTCCACCACCTCCTCCGCTAGTAGGCTGTTACACGGATCCACAACCCTCTCTGTGAAAAAATACTTCCTAGCATTCCCCCTAAGCCTCCCTCCCTCCAGCCTCATGTTATGTCCCCTTGTCCTTGTGCACTTTCTGCTCTGAAATATGCTCCCCTCCTGTACCCTGTTTATTCCTCTAAGGTATTTGAAAGTCCCTATCATATCCCCTCTCTCTCTCTTCGCTCTTCCAGTGAATAGATATTTAGTTCCTTGAGTCTTTCCTCATAAGGCTTGTGGTGCAGTGCATGTATCATTTTTGTTGCTCTTCTCTGGACTGCTTTCATTCTGTCATTGCCCTTCCTGAGATGCGGTCTCCAGAACTGGACACAGTATTCCAGATGAGGCCTCACCAGTGATCTATACAGTGGCATCATCAGTTCACTCCTCCTACTGGTTAGACCCCTTTCTATGCACCCCAGCATTCTGTTTGCCTTTCCCATTGCTTTTTTTGCATTGTTTGGCAGACTTCAGGTCATTGGATATGATAACCCCCAAGTCTCTCTCCTGACTTATTGTGGCTAGAACCTGCCTCCCCCCATCCTCTATTCCTTTCTTGGGTTTCTGTGTCCCAGGTGCATTATCTTGCTTCTTACAAGTGAAACCCAACTGCCAAACCGTTGACCATTCCTCAAGTAATCTTATGTCATTTCTCATTTTATCTAGCCCCTCCTGTGTGTCAACTCTGTTATAGATCTTGGTGTCATCTGCGAACAGGCATACTTTCCTCTCCAGTCCCTCTGCAATGTCACTTATGAAGACATTGAATAGAACTAGACCCAGCACCGATCCCTGTGGAACCCCACTGGTCACCTCCCCCTCTTCTGATTTTATGCCATTTACTACCACCCTCTGGGTCCTGCCTTTTAGCCAGTTTCCAACCCATTTTGCCACTATAGAGTCCACACCCAGATTCTCCAATTTGTTAAGCAACCTTTTATGAAGAACAGTGTTGAAGGCCTTGCTGAAATCTAGGTAGGCCACATCCACCACCCTTCTCTGGTCACCCAGTCAAAGAAATCGATAAGATTAGTCTGACAGGACATACCCTTAGTGAATCCATGCTGCCTTGGGTCTTTTGCACTACCTGACTCCAGGAACTTCACTACCCTCTCCTTAAGCAGGGACTCCACCAGCTTCCCCACCACTGAGGTCAGGCTTACAGGTGTGTAACTGCATGCCTCCTTCCTACTTCCAGTCTTGTGCAGGGGGACTACCTTTGCCCTCCTCCAGTCCCCAGGTACCTCCCCATCTCTAGTGATTGGTTGAAGAGGGTTGTCAGCAGGCCTGCTAGGACTTCCCTGAGTTCCTTCAACATTCTAGGGTGAATCCCATTTGGCCCCATTACCTTGTCTGTCTTTAATTTTCCTAGTTCCTCCAGACTCTATTCACCATAAAAGGGCTGGTGTCCACCTCTCCCCTGTACATCTTTCCTCATAAGTCTTGTCCCCCTCCTCTGCCTCTTCCTTGGTAAGTACTGACAAAAATATTTGTTCAGTATCTCAGCTTTTTCAAGGTCATCCTCCACCCACCCACCCTAGCTTAACAATATGATTTCTGGTCTTCTTCCTCCTGCTAATATAACAGAAGAAGTTCTTGTCCCCCTTCTTAATAGCCTGTGCTATTCCTTCCTCCATTCTTGCCTTAGCCCCTCTGAAAGCTTTCCCAGCTTGTCTCTGCTTCTCCATATATTTCAGTCTGTCTTCTTCTTTCTGTGCCTCTTTGCATTTCCTGAATGCCTTACATTTTTCCTCACACTTTCTTGGCTACTGACTTAGAGAACCACAGTGGCAGTGTCTTTCTTTTGCTTTTGCTAAGCAATCTGACATATTGACTTCTCACTCCTGCTATGGATCTCTTGAGCCTAAACCACTATTCTTCTACCCCCTGCCCCCGTATATTCTGCTGTCAGGGCAATTTTGAGCTGTTCCCCCATCTCCATGATGTTGGCCCTCTGGAAATCTAGGATCTTAATCTTTGAATGGCTTTCTTCTGCCAATGTGTTGACTCTAAACCATACAGTTTTGTGGTCACTGGTACCAAGGGGATGGCCCCCCTCAACACCCATGATTCTGTCCCCGTTTGTCAGCACTAAGTCCAGTATAGCCCTCTCCCTGGTGGGCTCAACCAGCAGCTGCCTTAGATTTGCCCTATACATGGCAGACTTGAGGTCATTGCTCCTTAATGTACTTACAGTCTGGATATTTCAATCTGCATCTGGCATGTTGAAGTCACCCATTAATAGTACTTCCCCTTTGGCTGTCATATTATGGATGGCTTCCACTAATACTAATAAATAAAAAAAATAAAAAATACTAGATCTATACCATCCCCCCTGCGTGGGAGGCCTGTAAACTACTCCAGCATGAATGGTTGTTTTGTTCCCCAACTCCAGAGTGACCCACAATGCCTCTGCTTCTTCTCTGGACCCCTGAGCCTCCGTAGCTTTAATCCCTTTCTTTACATACATAGTGACCCCTCCTCCCCTCTTCCCCTCCCTAACCTTTCTAAAAAGTGTATACCCTGGTATGGCTGCATCCCAGTCATGGTTCCCTGCGTACCATGTCTCCATAATAGCCACAATGTTCAGGTTTGTGTCTGCCAACGGTGATGTTAGGTTTGGGATTTTGTTTCCCAGATTGTGGGCATTTGTGCACATAACCTTCCACTCTGTGTACCCCCTTAATGTTCTTTGTTTATTGGTCTTTGCCCTGCACCGCATTAATGATTTACCTTTTGTTCTCTCCCCCATTGTAACCATGGTAGTTTTAAGGTTAGATATTATGCTAGTTATTGGGTCCTCACTGCTTTCAGTTATGTCCTATAGGGGGGCTATGATAATCCCCATGACTGTCTATGCCTCACCCCTTGTAAAGTTTAAACGATCACTAAGGATGCACTTAAACTTCTCAGACAGGATGCCTCTGCCTCCCCTGGATAGAGGCAGGCCATCTGGAGAATATAGTCCTTCATCCCCCTAGATGAGGTTCCAGTCCCCAGTGAAGCCATACTCTACCTTTCCACACCATTTCTTCAGCCATTTGTTGAATTCAGTGATGCAGATGTCCTTCCCTTCCCCCTTGCCATGGACAGGTAGCATCTTCGAGAAGGTGACAAAGTGTGCTACTTGCTCAAGACTCCTCTCCAGCTCCCTGAACTCTTCCTGTACTCTTCCTACATCTACCCCCTCTCTAGTCAGGTCATTAGTCCCCAAGTGAATAATGATGTCCAGCTCCCCCTCCTTGCTACTACCCTTGCAATCCTAAGGATTTGTTTGCTCTCCATCTGAACTGTGCCTCCAGGTAGGCACATTACCTCCCTCTCACCATTGCTACCTGACCCCAGCTCAATCCCCCGGACAATGGAGTCCCCAACCAGGATTTGCTTCCTCCTCCTCCTGTGTGTTCCCTTGCATCTGCCCTTGGGTTCCATCCTGGATGACCCCCTCAACCCCCATGGTGTTCACTTCCAGAGATGCTGCACAATCTCTATGCTCTGCCAGGATGGCATATGAGTTGTTGATTGCCACCAGCTGGGGGATGTGCCTCCGTGCTGCCTCACACATCCTCCCCGAGCCCACCGTAGTCCATTCTTCCCTCCTTCTTGGCAACCTCTGAGGAAGTGGTGGTGGTGGACATGGTGGTCTCTGTATGGAGCGGAAGGCCACCTGTATCCTTGCCAACTCTGCTCAGAGTTCAGCTACCTCCTCCCTCAACACAGAGAGGTGCCTGCAGATAGGACAGCACTGCAGTGACCAGAAGGTATTTCCAAACACTGCTGCCCCACATCCACTGCAAAGCACAACACCCATCATCTTCCTTCTACTATTCTTGCTCTAACTGCCCCTTATTGCCCTATACCCTCTGCTTCTCTTTTCTTCTATACCATGTTCGGTGCCCAGCTATATATATTTGTACTGTCAGTACTCTTTAGCGGTATAATGTATCAAGGAATGTAGATTTATGTCAGGGTGTGGTGTGTGCCTATGTTGTGTACTGAAATAAGATGCCTAACAATGTGTGTATATGCAGTCAGCTGAGACCATATGATGTCACAGATTAACAGTATAAAGAAAGTGATGCACTAAGGGTGGGTGGGGTGTGGTGGGGGATGGGCCCCCCTGACCACCAGAGACAATGAGCCGCACCAGCAAACCCCCACAGAAACACTCAGCTGCACCTACAAAATCCCCCAAACAGGTAACTTTCCAAATGAATCCAGCAGACAGGAGGGTGGACATAGCGGCAGTAACTGAGACTCGGGCAACACCACACCATCACTGGGACCTTGCGATCCTTGCATACAAACTATATGGAAGGGACAGCATGGTCAGGAAAGGTGGCAATTTACATCAGAGAATGAATAATTTACATGAGGGAAGAGTCCGAGGTAGAGAAGGTGGAGTCATCAAGGGTTCAGTTACATTCCAATAGAGGGAGAAAGGTGAAGTTGGGATGGTTTACAAACTACCCAACCAGGATGAGGAGAGGGACAGGGAACTGAGTTTGGAAGCTGTGGGGAAAGGGGAGGTGGTAATTGTGGGGGACTTCAACCTGCCCAAGGTGGACTGGAGCATACAATCCACAACATGTGCTAGAAGTCAGGTGATCCTGGAAGGACTGCAAAATGGGTTCCTGACTCAGGACATCACAGAACTAATAACAGGAGAGGCAATTCTTGATCTGGCACTCACAGATGGGGAGGATATATAGGAAATAAGGGTCAGTGAGCCCCTGGGTGGGAGTGACAATTGCACAGTGTGGTTCAAGTTGGATATAAGTAGGGAAAGCATCCTGACTAAGACCAAAATCTTGGATTTTAGGAGGGTGGACTTCAGGAATATGGGTGAAGTGCTAATTAGCCACCTGGCAGGCATCAGAACAGATATGGGGTGGACAAAAGGTGATTCATCATTAAGGAAGGAATACTGCTTGCCACAGAGGAGTGCATTAGACTCAGGGGGAAGAATGCAAAGGCCAAAGTGCCCAGCTGGTTCATTTCTGGCATCACCCTGGCAGTAATGGAGAAGAGGTTGGTCTATAGGAAATTCAGGAAGACCAAGAGAGAGGTGGATAGGGAAAATGACGTAAGGTTGGCTAGTGAGGAAAGTATGAAAGTCCAGTAAACTAAGACACAGAAGGAGCTGTAGATAGCTGAAGGAATTAAAAAGGAGGAAAGGCCTTCTCTTGCTATGTAAGTGAGAAATGGGACAAGGATGGAATTAAGAGGCTTAAGAAAGGGGAGGAGTGGGTGGAAGATAATGGGGGAATAGCAGAGATACTAAATGAATATTTCTGTTCTGTCTTCATCAGGGAGAAGGATAGACCAGTGCCTTCAGGAGAGAGAAGAGGAGCAGGGAGGAGGGGAACATAGATATAGTGATAAAGAGGGGTTGAGAGAGGGAGGGGCTGCTGGCACTGAAGGTGGGCAAATCCTCAGGCCCAGACAAAGCACATCCAAGGGTAATAAGGGAATTGACTGAGGAACTGGCAGGACCACTGGCAGGCCTATTTAATAGTTCACTAGAGTCAGGTGTGGTAATGCAGGACTAGAGAACAGCACATGTGGTCCCCCTCCACAAAAGCAGTCACAAGGATGACCCAGGGAAATACAGACCAGTCAGTCTGACCTCAATCGTGTGCAAGCTCATTGAGATCATACTTAAGGAAAGGTTGGTAGAATATCCAAAGAAGCATGGTCTCCAGGATGCGAGGAAGCACAGATTCATGGGGGTGGGGATAGTGTCAAATGAATCTGATTGACATATTTAACTGGGTCACTAAAACAGTAGACAGGGGTCAAGTGGTAGACATCCTCTATCTGGATCTCAGCAAGACCTTTGACTCTGTGCCCCACAAAAGGTTGATCAGGAAGTTGGCAGATCTCAAGGTTAGGGATACAATGTCCAGATGGGTGGAAAATTGGCTAAGGGACAGAACCCAAAAAGTGATTGTGGGAGGAGAGTTATCTGGCACTAGAGAAGTCACCAGTATGGTTCCACAGGGCTTGGTGTTCCATCCAGTGTTGTTCAATGTCTTCATCAATGACATTAGGGATGGCATTAAGGGCAAAATGTGCCTACTCGTGGATGACACCATGCTCTGTGGGACAGTGGACACAGCTGAAGGGATAGAGGACCTACAGGATGATCTGGAAAAGCTGGGGAAGTGGTCCAGGATCTGACTGCTTGTCTTCAATGCCAGGAATTTCAAAGTTATGCACACTGGAGCCAAGAATCCCAGGGCAGAGTATTACCTGGGTGAAGTCCAGGTAAATGCATCAGAGAAGGAGAAAGACCTGGGAGTGATGATCATTAATGACCTGAATCACTCCATGCAGTGCAAGAAAGCAGCAGCAAGGGCAGACAAGATGCTGGGATGCATAGCTAAGGGGATCAGTAGTAGGAGAGAGGAGGTAATACTACCCTTGTGCAAGTCACTGGGGAGGCCACATATACAGTGTGGAGTTCAGTACTGATTCCCAGACCTCAAAACAGACATTAACCTGCTGGAAAAGGTCCAGAAGAGGGCTAAGAAGATGATAGCAGGTCAGCAAGGTAAGGTATATGAGGAGAGGATGAGGGCACTGAACATGCACTCTGTGGAGGAAAGGAGAGAGAGAGAGAGAGAGAGAGAGAGAGAGAGAGAAAGGGGACATGATTTGGACCTTCAAGTACTTGAAAGGGATAAATAAGATGGATAAGGAGGGTCTCTTTAGGCTGATTGGCAACTATAACACAAAGGGGCACTGTCTGGAGGGGGGTTTAGGAAGGAAGTCAGGAAGCACTTCTTCATGGAGAGGGTGGTGGATACTTGGAATGTGCTGCCAGAAGAGGTAGTCTCATTGAATCCAGTGGGCAGCTTCAAGAGAGGCTGGGATATGCATAGGGGGAAGGTAATGATCATGAGTAGGGAGGATGGGAGGAGAAGGGAGGGGTCAGGGACAGTAGCTCAAGCTGTGGACCCTGCAATACAAGCAGACTCAATAGACCAAATGGCCTTCTTCTGTTGGCTTCTTTATATGTTCATCTCATATTGCACATATGCATATCTCCTAACAGGCCAATCAGACATTCCATCATAATAACCGGTGATGTGACAAGTTATAATTATGGTAGCAAAATGGGTCAGAATTGAAGATTTTACTTCACAGCATTTTTGTGTAACTGCGCAAAAAATGTGTGAAGTTACTGATGTGCCAAAATTGTGCATTTTCAAAACTGGTTTGCATTTGGAAAGGCTTTTGCCTGGAGTTCAGTGGCCAAGCAGTCAGCCACTCCCACTTCCTGAGCTATATAAGCAGTTCCTCTCAGCCTCAGTGTAAAGCATTTTTTCTTTGCAGCTGAAGGCTCTGTCCATCTGTCCTCTGAGTTGATTGGGGCATGCCCCCCTCCCCGTTGCTCGTGCTTGTCTGCTGGCTTCTATGTTTCTTTCCTGCTTCTGGTTTGTATTTTGCCTTTAGCTGTGTGTGCTTCTTCTGTTTTTGTTCCTTGTTTTGCGTTTGTATGTCTTTGGTTTTTTTTTTGGGGGGGGGACTTTGTTTCTAAGCTCCTGGCATACTGCTGCTCCACAGCTCATACAACTTGCTTTCAGTTACTCACAACCTGAATTGCTTCCAGTTACAGCACTTAAATGCCTTGCAATGCAACTGCAAAACTGAGCAGGATTCTCAAAGAACAGTAAAAATCCCACATTTGCTGGAAAAAGGCTTGCAGCACTGCAGAAACACAGTTGTGTGATATTCTTAAAGAAAATCCCACAGCTGAGGAATTCTGCAAAAAGTCCCCCAGCTGCAGAATTCCAGCAGCTGTGGGAATTCCGCAAGTGCTGCAAATTCACAGCTGTGGATCTGCAGCTGTGGAAATGGCTGAGAAGGCACAGCAATAGTACAAGTAGCTGAAGCAGCAGACATTAACATTGCTGCCATAGTATGAGGCTGACAGTACCCACAAAGAAACCAGCAACCAGTCCCTCAACTGAGACCACTGCACACCACAGGTACCAACAATACCATGGCACCACAGTGGGTGACTGTCACCACTGGTCAACCCTCCCTGGGGCATTTCTGTTGCCTGCAGGGGTAGCACTTGCTGCAGGCTGGTCAGGCTCTACTGGCTGTGGGGCTCCACCATGGGCTATTGCCTGTTTCCATATCATGGCAATGTGTGCTTTTGTTGCTGTAACATCAGCCGCTGCTGTACTATCTGGGATGCTATTACCTGTGCCTCACCTGTACCTTAATTGATTCCAATTGTTGGGGCACTAGTGCAGTTTCTAAGGGAGAGTTACACCTCATTCCACTGTGTGTAATATTTATTCCGCAACTTCGGAAAAAACATGACTGAGAATAGCCCTTCAGTGGATGTGTCTTACTCATCTTACACCTTTTTTTCCTCAGGGACTTCCACAGATATATTTTTTTCCACAGTCTGTAGTGTTTTTTTCTGCAGCTGTGGAGGCTTTTGTGCATAGCACTTACAGCAATCTCCCCTTTATTTCCGAAGCTATGGCAGTTTTGGGGACTTAGGGAAGGTTTTGCACCTTCTGAAAGCATTGTGAATCCAGCCCATTATCTGTGTATTCAGCTCAGCCATAGCCATTTCCATATTGCATACTTCATTGCTTTCATCTGATTATAGCTCACACTGAACCCCGGCTATACAGCTGAATCATGCTCAGCTCATTCTACTTGCTTCATTACTACAGTTCATTGCACTGTCTGTGACAACTGCTTTCAGACTATTGCGCCTCCTTTGTTTTATGTTTATTGCAGTTTGCAACTTGGTGTACTCAATACAGATGCTGCTTCTATGTTTGTACACCTGCTTCAAGCTCTGTACCTTGCTATGAAGTCCAATCCTGTTATTCCCTTTGTATGCTGCTGTTCTACTCTGAGGTTAGCTAAAGCTTCTGCTGAGGCTATTAAACTAGCTTTAATATCTGCATGTAGTTCTCGACCCTTCCATTGCTTCCTTGTTTGTCCTACGGTGGGGACTGGGAGGTGTTTGTGGGGTCATGGCCAATGCGGCTAATTATTTTTGTTCTAAATCCTGTCTTCACCTCCACAAATCCTCAGAGTTTGTCACTTGGTTTGGCTTTGGAAATGTCTGGCTGGCTTGCCCCACTATTCAGTGCTGTTTCTTTGCCTATGTTATGCAGACCTCTGTGCAGGTCCACTTATTACGACTGTTTACTGACCTACGTGCAGGTCCACACTTGCTTACGTAATCATTGCTCCTTGCTTATGCAAACCATTACATCATGCCTACTGCCATCCCCTCGGCTTCAGCCTCTGGAATTCTGCTGCACTCAATTCTGTATTCGACCTTGCAAGGTCTCAGCACCCAATGCTCATTACAATCTCAGCACGCTGTGCTCATTCAGCTCACCAGCTTTACAGCTCTCAATCAATTTCTGGGGCATGTCAGCCATTCTATTCTGTAGCAGGGTTCCTGCAGCCGACGGTCTCGCTCTGCATTTAGTATGCATCTCAAGCGTGTCCAACTTGGGGTGGGATCATTCTCACCTGGCCCATAGCTGGGAATGTCCTCACCCTGGGCTTGGCTTTAGCTGCCTGCTACGTGACAGCAGCTCCTGGTGTAGAATTTAAGACTAGCAATGAAGGGTGGAAAAAGTTACCTCCTTTGGCTCTAGTGTTCCACTAAAACTGTTAGTCATTGACGTTAGGGGTTTCCCTAGCAAGGCACTTTCACTGCATTCTCCCTATAACTGCCTCTGGTTCACCTGGTTTGATTTAGGGTGGGTAGGCTAGGTGAGTGCCCCAACAGTTGTTGCTCTCCTCCTGCGCCTTGGTTGCATGTATTGTTGCAGAGTTTTCTCACAACCTTCCATGGCATTCTCGCTAGAGGGTTTGAGTGAGAGCCTTCCTCCAAATTGGAATATTTTCCACCTCCCTTTAATTGGGTTTTTAAAATTGCAGCTACAGAGTCGTCACTAAATAAACTATCCCAAGCCTGAAGGGAAGGCGATCTAGGCCTTGGATCCCCAGAGATTTCCTCCCCACAGGGTTTTTTTTCCTCTCCTCCATTGCCTCAGGTCACAACTCTTAGTTAGCATAGTAGTGTCCCCTAGTTTCTTTAGGTAGGGTCCACAGTTGGATGGGAATGGAGGATCTCCTGCCATTCCCTCTCTCCTTAGGGGATCCCCTAATCAATGTAAACCATTAGTATCATGCCACGCAACCTGGGCATTTCATTACGTTATCAAACTGTCTATACTTCTCTACTACTACATCACAGTTACTGCTACTCCATCACAGTAACTGCTTGCTCACATGCTTTGTGTTGCCTCCTTCTTTGGGGTATGATTGTACTACATTTCTTTTGGGGATTCCTAAGGTGCCTTTAGCCACGGGAATTGTCCTGTGGCACCGCTAGGGGTGGAACCCTCTCAGAGGATTCCTTGCCTTTCGTACCCTACAAGGTGGTAATTCCTCTGGAAGAGAGAGTGTGAATAGCCAAAACCAAACTAACACAGTTGCACAAGCATAACACTATACTAGCTTCGTAGGACAGTGAATTGGAAAGGCTTTTGCCTGGAGTTCAGTGGCCAAGCAGCCAGCCACTCCCACTTCCTGTGCTATATAAGCAGTTCCTCTCAGCCTCATTGTGAAGTATTTTTTCCTTGCCCCACCATCCTCCACTCTTCCTCCTCCTCCTCCTCCTCCTCCAGCATCAGCATTTCTCTCCTTAGGGGGATTCCTAAGGTACCTTTAGCCATGGGAATTGTCCCGTGGCACTTCTAAGGGTGGAACCCTCTCTGAGGGTTCCTTGCCTTTCATACCCCTACAGGGTGGTAATTCCTCTGGAATAGAGACTGTGAATTTCCAAAACCAAACTAACACAGTTGCACAAGCATAACACTATACTGGCTGTGTAGGACAGTGAATTGATATTTTGCCAAAAAAAAGTCTTTTCTCGGTTTGTTCTAGCAATAATGCATTTCTAACATCTTTAGCTTTATTATCAATGCATTTTTTTATTCTCTCAGACATTTTAAAACAGTTGTTTATGCATTTTGTAATTAATTACTCAGGTCAATGAATATGGCAGTCACTGGCAATTTTTAATAAAAATTTCTTCTGTTGAAGTTAATTATTTTATCATAACCTTTTATTGGAATAAAAGCATAATGTGTGTAATTTCATCTGTTTGGATACAGAAAGCTTTTTACCCTTTCCCATTTCCACACTGCTTAATGATCTCACCCAGAAGCAACATGCACATGGCAAACAGCAAGGGGGCCAGGATTGAGCCTTGAGACACTCCCCAGTCAAGGGCAGCCATCTCAGAGATGTAATTATGAAGACTGCCTGCTGCATTATTCCGAACAGATAGGACCCCAGCTAACACAAAATAGTACCAGTAAATCTCCACATGCCCCAGGTGTTCCAAAAGTGCTGCATGATCCACCATGTCACATGCTGATGCAAGATCAAGAACAGTCTGGTGAGTGCAGTCTCTGTACTGTGACATGGACAAAATCCCTACTGGAGAGGCTCATCGATGTCATACCTTTCCAGGTGACTCTCCAGTTGCATGGCCACCACCTTCTCGATTACCTTCCCAGAAAACGGATAGGTTGAGATAAGCCTGTAACTCAGAAAAATGTCAGGATTTCAAAGATGACTTCTTGTGCAGGGGCCTCACTGCCACCCTTTTCAGAATAGCAGGATAAACCCTCTACACAAGCAATGATCTGACAATTTCTGAAATAATCAGGTTCAGTGCCCTGTTGCAACCATTAAGAAGCTGGGTAGGCCCTGACTCCAATAAACAGTAAGTAGGACACAATCCTGAAACCACCTGGAACACCTCTTCATCCAAAGCTGGCCAAAACTCCACCAGGACAGTTGATCACCTGGGTCCATCTTAGTAATGGTACTGGAGGCTCATGACAGGAGGAGATAACATACGAAATAGAGGACACCTTGTTGAGGAAAAACTGATCAAACTCACTGCATCTTTTAGATGAAAAAACTCTTTTGGACTGTAGACAGGTGAGATTACGCAACCTGTTTACAGTGTGAAAGAGATGAGTCAGTCAGTGTTTCCTCTCAGCAATCACCCTTGACAGGAATGATTTTTCTGGGTGATTGTCTGCTGATACTCACCATAGTGAGTTTTGAGCATCAGTTTGTCATCTACTAAGCAAGACCTCTACAATAAACACTACAACCACTGTTCCTTAGCCTTCAACAGCCTTAGCTCCTCACAGTGCCATGGGGATCTGCAGTGGGATGTTAAAGAATGAACATGGTAAGGTGTCAGGGAATCAAAGACAGATGTAAGAGCAAGGTTGTAATCTTCCACGGTCCCCTTAACCCCACTAGCACAGACCAACCTTATGCTCGATAGGTCCAATACCATCAAGAGTTTGTGAGGCTCCAGATTATTTTTGGGATAGTATCGAAGCTTCTCCTCATGGAGAGGGGGACAGCATAATGGGCTAGTCATATTGGATTAGTAGTGATGTAACCATGCAGTTACACACCAGAACAAACATCATGTAATTTGAAATGTCTTGTCAAACAAATAGCACTTTAATTTGTTTTTGAAAATGGAAACTGAGCTTAAGAGATGGAAGTCAGCTGGTTACAAGTTTCAGAGGGCAGGGGCAGCCATCACAAAGACCTGGTCACCTGCTGATTTTAGTTGAGTGGGTGGCACCCACAGAAGCCCCTGCCCCAAGGGATCTCACCACCCTATCAGAGGTGTAAAGGGTCAGACGTTTGCTGAGATACTGGGGCTTTAGATCATTCAGGGCTTTGTACACTAATAACAATGCCCTGTAGTCAATATGCCACCTAACAGGATGACAGCCCAGAGCACAGAGCAAGGGGTTAATATGTTCCAGATTCTGAATGGAAGTCAGAAGACTTGTCGCTATGTTTTGAAGTACTGTAGTTGCAGACAGAACAAATAAAATGGCCCGGCAAGCCCTTATAAAGCGCATTGCATGGCTTAGTTTAGAGGAGACAAAGACCTGCACCAAAATACAGAGATCAGCAGTACTGAGAAAGGGGCACAGTCTGGCAATATTTTTTAAATGATGGAAGAAGCCTCTGACTACAGAAGACACTTAAGATTCAAATGTCAGCTGTCTGCCAAGAAAGAGCCCCGGACTGTAAACTTCTCTTCTGCCTTCTAATGAAATCCATCAGAGATGGGAAGCTTTAGGTTTTCTTTAAACCTAACAACAAATGATCACTCACAACCAGGAGCAACTCCGTCTTCCCTGGGTTCAGTGCCAGTCAGTCAGAGGCAACCAAGGATCTGGTTTCTGCAAGACATTCTTCCTCCTACATACAGATAATGCCCTGCCAGAGGCAAAGGACAGACGCTGTACAGCTCAGTGTCATTTATTTATTTATTTTATTTATTTCACAGACTTTAGGATTACAACCTTTGAGTCAGGGACTCATTTACAAAGGCTCCGCATCAGAAAAAACAAACATAAACACTTAATACATATAGACATAGAATGGCAGCTAAAGGTTACAGTTTTTTTTAGTTATGCAATATTGCAGAATCAAGATTAGCTGTACATTGCATTGAACGTGTTACCAAGAACTGTATTTTACAGTTTACAAGAGAACAATACATTTGCTGATAGAGGGAGGGAGTAACAGGTTAGATATTTACAGAGAGGTAGAGAGTTAGATAGATATCTTGGGAGTGCAGCCAAAGGAGGCATTGTTAATAGGTAATGTTTGGTAGCCCTGTCGGTAGGCTCTCAGTGGTGGGGTGGTCCTGTAAGATGATGGATAGATGACCCAACACTAGGTGGTACATTGGCAGTGCCGTAATGTGAGAATGTGCTCTTTGAGGGCTGACTTGAAAGGTCCTAATTTGGAGATGGAGGAGACATCAGAGGGGAGTTCATTGTACCATGCTGGGGCCCTGTGTGGGAATGACCTTTGGGCTAAGGAGGTTCTAACCCTCGGGATGGATCACACCTGTCGGTTGGCAATGCGAGTGTTCACCGAGGTGTGGGAGGATAGGAGAGAGGCAGAATCCCCCAAGGGGGTAAGTCCCAGGTGTATTTTCTTTGTGAGGAGACATGTTTGATAAAATTGCCTTTCATCCAGGGTGAAGAGATTTGTCAGGGCATTTTACAGCAATGATATAGCAATGAAACCTTACACTGCATTACCTTATCTCCTCCAGTAGAGACAAGTACATCATGAACAACAGAGGAGATGACATAGAGCCCTGATGAATGCCATAGTCAACAGCAACCGGATGTGACAGGAATAATCCGATTACTACTGATGTCTTTCTCATCCAGTAATGACCAAAACCATTTAAAAGCAGTTCCAGTTCATCCCCTGCCTGAGTCCCCTAGTCTGGCCAATAGTTATATGTGTTCCATGGTATGAAATGCTGATGATGGATTCAGTTGGGAGAAAGTGCTGTTTAATAGACACTTCTTCCTGATCCCTTACCTGATGGAGGTCATTGCACACTCTGACCAGGGTGGTGACATGTGTGAAAGCCAGACTAAAAGTAGTTGAAGTTGTTATTCTCCACAGGATGGTCCAGCAGTTCTTCCACAATCACTGTCTCAACAATCAGCAACATGAATGGGAGGCTGTGGATAGGTTGACAGTTTCCAAGGACATCAGGGTCTAAAGAGATTTTGATTAGGAGTCTCAGGACTGCCTCTTTTAAGGGCAGTGGTAGGGGACCCTCACATAAAGAGATGCTGATTATGTCCGCAATGGCTGGTACCAGTGTATCCAGCTCCACCTTGAGCAGCTGGGGTGGTGCTGAATGCAACCTAAAAGTGGTGCAATGAATACTAGAAATCGCCTTGTGAATGTTTCCCACATCCAGTTGTCCGAATCGTTCCCAGAGTTTTGCCATGCCTTGTGATTTTAAATCTGTATCACTGCCACATACGTACAGTAATTGGCAGCAGCAGAAATGCGATCCTTCATGAGGTAATCTTGGCTATAACGAACATGGTGAACCACCCACAACACTCCAGTGAGACAAACTCTGTGGACTGCAGACAGCCAGGATGTAAAAGGCTGTCTACCATACAGAACAAATGTGGCCTGGTAGTGCTTCCTGGCTCTAACCAGTCTAGAAATGTTATTCATTCATTCATTCATTTATTTATAATTAATGGGCTTCCCTTTTTCCCATTGGGAAACTGTGGCATAATTTGCCATTATAAAGGAGCGTTTATATTGGCAAACACGCTCACGGTTTTCCCCACACTGTGCATGCTGAACTCCTCACCTGCAGAGTCCTTCCTGAACAGAAAACCCTTCCCCTGCTGCAAACCCACCATGTAAACTGCCACGGACACTCGGCAGTAAGTAATTTTTAAAATAACTTGTAATGTTCCGCATGGCTACCGGATGAACCACCCTGGCAATAATTTAAATAAAGCAAAAACAGACCTCGGGCGCTGAGGTAATCTGACTGTGCCAGCACAGCAGTCTTTTTTATTTATATAATTTCTGAGGCAAAAGAGAATCCAACAATTATATAAAATAAAAATGATCTCGTGTAACTTGAATTCAACACCGAGGGTTTGATTATGCATAAACCCCTTGAGCTTTGCTCTCGGTGTTTATGTAGCATCAAACCCCTCAGGTGTGTGTAAATTCTTGTTACACACCGAGACCTATACTTTATTTTCTATATAATAACTGGGCATTTTTTTTGCTAAGGGACACAAGGTTATAATTTGCTGTTATAACCCATGGGTTATAATGGCGAACATGCGCCAGGTTTCCCTTGTGCACATGCTCCAGCAGCAGCTCTTCCTTCGTTCACCACCAGCCGCCAGTCCTTCGCATCGGATGCTGACACTCGGCGGTAAGTTAATTTATAAAAAAGAAGTAGTAAAGGGGCACTTCAGTCAGTAAAAATTACAATTGTAACAAAAATAAATAAAAAAAGGTAAGAGAAACCTTTCCCTTTATCAGCCATTTCCCGGCTGCATGAATACTAAAACTTGACCAGACTGCACAGGGAGGTTGTTTTTTTTTATTTTATATAGTTGCTGTGGTGAAAAAAATTATCCCCAGCAATGATATAAAATAAAACATGGGGTGGTGTGTTTAACTCAAGATTTTACACACACCCCTCGGTGATGGATGCTTAAATAAACCCCTCGAGCTTCACTCTCAGGATTTCCGTAGCATCTAACACCTCAGTATGTGTGTAAAATCTCATTAAACACACCACCCTATGCATTATTCTATATATTATTATTTATTTGAATATTGTTGCATGGGAAAGGCACACTGAGCTGAGGCTCATTTCCACGTACAACCTGGAGGAAGGGCACAAGGGATACAAAATACATAACACAGACACAATTTACAATACAATAAAGTGCAATCAGAATAACATGATTAATACAGGAATAAGTGCAGAATGAACAGGCAAGGCAACAAATAACAATTAAGTGCCTCAGTCACATCTACTCCATGGTAGTATAGCAACTGCAGGGGAAATGTCAGGGAGAGGAAAAACAAGAGCAGTGGGGAAAGGAAGAAGTTTCAGCTGATACCTGAAGCAGTCAGGGGAGACAGTGAAGTGGAGGGATGTGTCAGCTGATTCCAAAGTGCGGGAAGATGGTGGAAAAAGGATGATTACATAGTAGTGGAGCAGGGATTGAAACTGGCAAAAGTGTGAGTATCCCTGGAGTGGAGGGAGCAGAAAACAGAAGGAATTAGAGAAGGGAGTGATGGAAGGTATGAGGGAAGGGACCTAAAGCAGTATTTGGATGTGGAGGAGGCAGAGTGTATTTGGCAATGTGAGGGTAGGGGGAGAACAGATAAGGAGGAGTAAAGTGAGAAATGATGAGTGTGAGTGGGAAAATTGGTAGAAAAGTGGCAAAAGGAGCCACAGAGGGTGTCCAGTCTGGCCAGGGAGTTGGAGGAGGCAATGCTATAGTCCACATCTGCATAGTGGAAGACCATTAGCACCATTTTGGTAACAAGCCCTCACTGGACCTGCAGAGACAAATAATCTTTATTGCAGTACATGGTGCCACGTTTAGCTTGGAGCTTGGCATGGATGGCATCTACGTGGGCAGAGATGTCAAGCTTGCTGTCTAGCCACAGCTATTTTTTTTTCTCTACCATAATTGCCTCCTGGTAGGTTTTATAACAACCCTCCAGTGCAAGTTAGTCATCATGTATTCATGATGATATCTGCCACCTGTGCGCGCATTTCCTCCCCTGACTTTCAGCTGCTAAATATCTTCAAACAAATAGTGGGACGTTCAGCATGAGCTCATGAGGCAAACATCAACTGGTGCCGGAGTATCCATTTGTTCTGCCAAAGCCAGGTTATAAACTTTGACATCTTGCCCACATCCTCTAGTAGATGCCTCAGTCAAGTTCACAGTGTCCAAGAGACTTAAAAAAAAGTTTTAGAATCCAAGTCCCATTTTAAACAGTATTAAGCAACCTTCACAATCAGAAATGGCAAATTAAGGGCCCCACGACTGAGTGAAATGGTGCAGTGGTTCAACCAACTGATGTGATCCACTGAGATGTTATTAATCAACCTGTCAACAGGACAAGGTCCAATGTGTGACCCCTACAATGCCTTGTCTGAAGCCCAGCTACTCAGTAAGCTGGATGAATTTGAAAGCACATAAGTCTCAGGGGTTATTATGCCTTGCACTGAAATCCCCATGAAGAAGTCGCAGGGAATTCCAAAGCTATCGCCGACAGCCTCTCAATTAACTCCTGCACCACAAGGAGGGGATTAGAGAAAGACAATCTAGCACCTCAGACCAGCTGGATACTTGAGTGCTGCGAATTCGAAGGAACCAGACCCCCTGACAAGAGGCACCACACTTCCCAGTTCTGTGTCATAACTGTGATAGTGGAATAGTGATCGCCGTTTTGGGTGAGTGTACATCGCCGAAAATGAATTACGGCAATGTACACTCACAGCGACTAGAAAACCAGCAACTGTTTTTCTATGTTATGTGGGGGTCTGCACCCTGCACTCCTCTACTTAAGGATTCTAAACTCCAGGGGTGCATGTGGGGGAGGGGTGAATTCTAAAATTCAAGCCGCCTGCTGGCACAAAAAAAAAAAACGACGCTCTGGACCCAGACCCTGCACCCTACACACCCCAACCTACCACCTTCCCCACCATGCTAGCTGACCAGCTCAGCAGCTGTCCAGCACACTTCCTCCCACATAACTCCCCTCCCTCTCCTCTCCCCCATGTGTGTACACAGGCATACACTTCCTGTCACTCAACCTCATCCACCCAGGTACCCGGTCACTACCCTGAAAGGTAGCCCTGTACACAGGTGCCATGACTGAGCTGTCCTTTTTGGAAGCGCTCAATCACAGTCGCCTTGTACATGGTATACCACACTTCCCAGCTCAGATCTAAAACAAAAGGTTGACCACCATTCCTTTAGTCTAGTCTTGGTTTCAGAGTATCTCAATGAAATGATCTTCTCCAGAGTAGACCAAGTAATATTACCCAGGCAGGTCTGTGATCCATACTGTGCTAATTCAGCCTGTGAATCAGAGATAATATCCCATATAACACTTGTTTTCTTCACAGCTAACCAAGCACAGTTGCGCAATACACAGACCGAAGGGGCCTGCTTGGCTCACCCATTAAGATCCTCTTTGTACTACATTGCCTAGTGAGTAGAATCAGGCAGAAAAAATCACTACCACTCTCATTTTGCAATTGCTGTGTTTGTGACATCACAGTCTGTTGGAAAATTAAAATCTATTATGTAATTCCTTTTTTATACTTTTAAGAAAGTCTTCTAAAATATATTTGCACAAATATACTCCAGATTTTGAAGAAGAAAAGTTTAATTCAAAAGAGTGCACATAAGTTAGCTGTAATAGCTGAACAGCATATGTCCATAAAATTGTATAATAGTGAATGGAAGGACTCATAATCCCCAAGGGGGCAGCAAAGGTTTGAGGGATAGGGTAGTGAGGGAGGGAGGAAAGGATATAGCCCATCAGGGCAAGGCTAGGTATCCCATCAATAGAGCAGAGAAACGAGCACCGGGTGATGGGGGCGAGGTAATTAGGGTGAAATCAAAGTCTGTGATTTGGTGCTTGGAGCATGTGGAAGTGTGGGCGTGCTGATGGGCAAGTGTGTGAGAGGTCTGTATGGGGCGAGCATGGATGTGCTGTACATGTGGGATGTATGGGTGGATTGTGTGTGTGCTGCTATCTGCGACTGAGCTTGAGTAATGGGGCTCTCTGGGTTGTTGTACTTCCTCTAGGCTGTGCAGGTCTGACTTGGTGCAGCATATCAGGTACTGGGTTGGTGCCCCCCCCCCCGTTCTGATCTTCACCACTATGCCACATGGCTGGAGTTGTTTATATATATATTTTGGGGAGTGTGGGGGACACAGCCCCCTGTGACAGGGTGAGTGGAGGGTGGAGCTCCCCACAGCACATATGTACTCACCATATTTTCCCTCTATGAGTTTACTGGCAGAATGACCTGCCATGCCCTTTTCCCTCACTTTTGTACTTGGGCTCCAATTGTCCTCTGCAAAATTGTTTTCACCATATTGTGGGTGACCCAGTAGGTTAGTGAGGTGAAGTAGTATAGTAAGGGCAGATTTGACGGATCTTTGATCTCCTTCTGACATCAAATTCTATGTTTACACAGAAGTTTCTATGTGAATGCCTGAATTTGTAGATCAAAATAAAATGTACAGCTTCTTAAAACATATTATAATAATGGTGAGGAACTCTACAGGTTGCTGTACCTTTCTGCAACCACCCAGGCACACAGCATTGACCATTGTCTCATTTTATTGTTTCACTGATGCTGTTATTACCTGTAGTTGAAATGCATTTTTATTAAACCCACTAATTTCATTCTGTGGACAAATTTAATTTTAACCCCCTCATTTCAGTCTCTGAGGAAGACATATTTTGTCACCCCTTTAACTTAATTCTTTGCATTATTTCGGGGCTTAAGGAATGCCACAGCAAATTCAAAAATTAGGCAGATTCAGATAGTACTAAGTAAGGGCAGTATCAGATAAACAGAAGTTCAGCTATAAAATCCTAATCCTGTTTTTTTTCTAGGGACATCCCAGCTGGCTATAACTCACTTCAAATCGACAGGAACATTGGAAACAAAATTTAAACTTTGAAGCATTTTTCTAATATTGGATTAGCTAGGGACCTTATAAAATTAGTCAGTTGTCAAATGGGTTGGCTGAGGTTCTAAAGAAACAGGCTGGGATACATAATTTGAATTTTTGGTCAAAGCATGGCACCTGATTGGAGATAGTTTGCTGCCAAAGGGGCATGAATCTGTGGGGGAAACAAATCAGGGCCAGATATTTCTCATCCTGTGTCAGCTGCAGTCTTTCCAAAGTGATGCCGCTGGTAAAAACAAACAAATAAAAGAAAAAACAGAACATTCTTCCAGAAAGGTAGCGGTGCATATTCATTGGAACATTAGGACTCATTGTGAGAGAACAGGATGTTAAAATGAATTGTCTGCCACCACCCCAGTTTTATAAGTAGCTGTACAAGATCAGAGGCATGCTTAGAGAATTGTCTGTAAGGGAATGATTTATAGAGAAGCATTCCTAAATAGTTAACACTATTTCAAAGACAAAAAGAAATCACTGATCAGGATGTGAAGAGAGGCAAGAAAATGGATGGGGGCTGTGGTTCCTGACTGAAAATACCCATTATTATTGACAGCTCTATCTGGACATTTTTAATTTACTTCAGCATTAAGTGTTAATGCTTTCCAGAGCTCTGTGGTGCTATTTACATTTATTGACAAAATGCAGAAAGTTCAGGCAGTTTATGGAGTTAACTCGTGCCTTGAATGTGATTAAGAATTCATTTTATATATGCATGTTTTTCACAGTCTCCCATCACATGGTACTTCACTTTTCAACAGATATACTTCTACATGTCAGACAGAGGGTACTTCCAAGCATGAATACTAAGAAAAAAATCATTTTTAATCTGTGTTCTTTCATTTGCAATGCTCCCTAAATATGTGACCACAGTTTCCAGAGCTTCAGTCTTCATGATTTACAGTAATAAAGGGCTCAAGCCTTTGTATTGCTCCGCCAGCGTTACCACTTTCACTGGGGTGATGAAAGGTGGTGAAGTTTGTCAGCAGAGATGTCAAGCCATACATTGTGTGGTACAAGGTCATTTAACAATCTAACTGAAAAGCTCTGTTCTGAAAGACTGAAACATGGAACTCACTATTATTCATTTCCTCTGAAGATGGATGTATAGCAACTCTTGTTCCCTGTAAAGATAACTCCACCAAAAATTTTGTGGCTACACCAGCTGATTCAACCTTGTCAGGATTACATAATGGAATGTGGGCTGCATCACTTAAAAATGGGTTTAATAAACATTCCGCTCCCACTGTCATCATTCAGTCTCTAAAATTGACTATCTTCTGGGTCAAGCCAAAATCCTACCATCTACAGTTTGGGACTATTCTCTGGTCTGGATAACTTTGTCAATTAAAAGTGAAACCCTGTTTCAGCTTTTTTCACAGCATATGACCTGTCCAACTATTCACCCTTTACAAAACAGAGTTGACGTAACTGGCAAAGCACCTCATGTAATTTTACAAAGTGCACCAAGCACCAAATGTGGTGAACTGGCATCACTTTTTACAAAGGGCAAAATTCATGATGTCCCCACATCTTTGCCAGTGAAAGAATACTTTGCAACATCCCCATTGAACAAAGTTAACTTATCAGCATTTAAAAACATGTTGTCACATATTTGTGGATGAAAACATTTAGACTCATGAGAGAGGAGGGGCAGAAGGAGGACTATGTGGAGAGAATCTTTGAGGCTGGATTTTCCAAGGTTGATGCAGGGCTTGCATCAAGTTTTGCATCAAACTAATGCACTGCCGCAGTTACAGCATTGCTGAGTGCCACAACTGCACCATATTTTATAACTTCGGGTGCAGCTGGGACAATTAGGGTTACCATCTGTCCTCCGTTTTGCAGGACAGTCCTGATTTGGGCAGCTGTGTCCTGCAAAAAAACATGAAAAATACTACATGTCCTGATTTTTTAGTAGAAAAAATATTTTCTAACTTTCCTCTAAATCTTGTAGAAAACTATAGTACCTTAACTAAAATACATTAAAAAGATATGAACCCATAGAAGCAACCAAGAAACTACAATATTTAGCCTTAATTCAATGATATAAAGAAAACAAGTCTATTGCACTAGTCGAGGTTACATACTGTCCTGCGAAAAATCATATTTTAGTAAGAAATGTCCCACTTTGGGCTTCTTAAAAAGTGGTAGCCCTAGGGACAATCAACCCAATTTACAGGAGCCTCTGGCAAACTTTTGCTGCAGGCTGTATGTTATGGGTCTCTGGCTAGACTTCAAAAATATGGTCTAGTGGGCATCACATTGATGAATGGGATAGAAAATCCCTTTAGACTGCTGCAAATCCAGTGAGCAATATATTTGATGCACTTGGGGCTTGTGGCAATTCTAAACATTAGAAAATCTGGTTCTTGGAGTCTGCTTGGACTCAAACTATCAGTAGTGCTTGTTCCAGCTGACAAGCAGTCTTTGAAAGAGTAGCAGCGGGAATGAGAGTTGGTTCTCAGGAGGTGTGGCTGAGGTCAGGACTGAAACTTCAAAATAAATCGGTCCACCATGAACAAAACAGAATCACATACTTATCTTCTACATGTGGGAATATAATATATTTAGGTTTAAAGTGTTATTAATCTGTTTCTTGTTCTTACTGTGGTGAATGTGGGTGGCTAAGCCTGTAGAAAAAATTAACTGCATTTGAAATTCTGTTTAAACATATATTTTTTGAAAGGCCCACAACCAACAGGGTGGATACATTCACAGCTTCATACTGCTTTTATTAGACACAGCTTTAATGCTCTCCTAGTACAGGTGTGTGCGTGCGTGTGTGTGCTTAGGATTTTTGAATTGCTTTTGGGGGGCAAGAAGGTTTTCATTTTAAAAGCTGAAGGAATAAATACTGTATCTCACTGTTCATAATTCCACCCAGCTGAAAAATAGGATCCCACTTAACTGTATGAACAAATTGTAAAAACCCATGCTGTATAGTACTTGATAAATAACAGGAGACTTTTGTGACTGGCTAGTCCAGTTTAGGCAAAATGCCACTATACAGTATTCAGTTCTTGATGTGATGAATGATGTGACACCTTCATGCATGACTCAGACCATGTGATATTTACTACAGGATGAACAACAAGAAAACTAACTGATCCAAAATATGAAACACCATTATACAGTGGAGCCACCCACAATGCAACACAGTAACTTGAAGTAAGTGACATGTCACAAAATACTGCATGACAAAAGAGCTTAATTTCCCTTGAATTACACTGTTCCCTGTAGTATATCGAATAATTTTGTGATATACACAGCACTAGAGATGGGCAAAGTTTAGAAAATTTGCTCCATGAATTCAGCACAATTCGTGGATTTATCAGTGGATGAGATGTGCGAAGTTCCACCCACAAAGTGTGGAATTTCACACATGAAGTGCAGAATTTTGCCCGTGAAAGGCAGACTTTCACCCTCAAATGGTGAAATTCTGCCATTCATCGCAAACTTCTACTGTTCGTGGGTGAAATTCCACACTTCATGGTGAAACTTCTGAAAGAAAAAATCCGGCAAAGTCACATAGGCGAATTTTGTGCCTATTAGTAAACATTTTCTGATTGCTCCATGGAGGCAAATTTACTGACTTCACCGGAACTTCCAACTAATTTTAACTTCGCAACATCTCTACCCAGCACTACTGCATTGCATCCTGACTGGCGCCACTGTATTTTGTACTTGAAGATCAATGGGACTGACATCCAGATGCAACATACCAATGTGCTTAGTTCTCAATCAGTAATGGAACAGTTACTGTGTATGGGTGACTGCACCTCAACAGAACATTACTTATCTAATCTGTGGCCTGCAGTAAATTAAAAATCTATGAAGAAAAGAAATTAATTACTGCAGGGTAAGAAAGAACTGCAGCAGATATCATGGGACTGCCCTTCTTTACACTGCACCCACTCATCCCATCTCTGCAAACTAAATATACAAAAATAAATGTCTCTGTCAAAGTTCCATCTATTTTTTTACTATCTTGTCAGGAGTGGGTGGATATTAAGGTATAATATATGGCTCCAAATCCTATTCTAGAGACTGGAGAAGCATCAGGATGTAGTGAAGCCATATGTGATTTGTTAAAAGCTTCTAACTAGTAAAGAATACATACTGTATTCCTATATTTATAACCTTGCATGTGCAGAAATAAATCAGCATACAGTGGCGTGAAAAAGTATTTGCCCCCTTCCTGATTTTCTCTATTATTGCATATTTGTCACACTGGATGTTTTCAGGTCTTTAGACAAAATATAATATTAGATAAAGGGAACCTGAGTGAACAAATAACACTTTTTTTTTTACTTATTTCATTTATTTAATGAAAAAAGTTAACCAACACCAACTGGCAGTGTGTGAAAAGTAATTGCCCCCTAGTTAAATCAATCCAATTAAAGGGATAATTAGAGTCAGCTGATTGAACACAGCCAGGCTTGATTACAGCCAGCCCTGCTCAATATAAACCTCACTTATTTTGGCCCTTACCATCAGAGTCACATTGCCAGCACAAAGATTCAACAAGCACATTATGCCATGATCAAAGGAAGTTCCTGAAAAGATCAGAAAAAAATTGTTGCCCTCTATCAGTCTGGAAAGGGTTACAAAGCTATTTCTAAGGCTCTGGGACTCCATCGAACCACAGTGAGAGCCATAATCTCCAAATGGAGAACACTTGGAACAGTAGTGAACCTTCCCAGGAGTGGGCAGCCTGCCAAAATTACTCCAAGGGCGCAGTGTAAAATCATCCAAGAAGTCTCAAAGATCCTAAAACAACATCCAACTGAACTGCAGGCTTCTCTTGCCTCAGCTAAGGTCAGTGTTCATGACTCCACAATCAGAAAGAGACTGGGCAAAATGGGCTTCATGTGAGAGTAGCAAAGCGGAAACCACTTAACCAAGAAGAACATAAATGCTCGTCTCTCATTTGCCAAGAAGCACCTGGATGATCCACAAGCCTTTTGGGAAAATGTTCTATGGAGAGATGAGTCCAAAGTGGAACTTTTTGGACAACATGGATCCCATAATGTCTTTAAGTAAAACAAACACAGCATTCCACAGTAAGAACACCATACCAACAGTCAAACATGGTGGTGGTAGGTGTGATGGTGTGGGGATGCTTTGCTGCCTAAGGACCTGGATGACTTGCTATAATTAAAGGAACCATGAATTCTGTGTACCAGAAAATTCTTAAGGAGAATGTCCAGTCATCCTTCCGTCAGCTGAAGCTGAAGCGTAGTTGGGTCATGCAGCAAGACAATGATCCAAAACACAAAAGCAAGTCCACATCAGAATGGCTAAAAGAAGTAAAATTAAAGTTTTGGAGTGGTCTAGTCAAAGTCAGACTTAAACCCAATAGAGGTGCTGTGGCAGGACCTGAAGCAAAGCACTTCATGCTCGAAAACCTACCAAGTGTTACTGAATTAAAGCAGTTCTTATGAGGAAGAGTGGGTTAAATTCCTCCACAGCGATGTGAAAGACTGATATTGAATTATAGGAAGTGTTTGGTTGCAGTCATTGGAGCTAAATGTGGCATAACCAGTTATTAAGTGTAAGGGGCAATTACTTTTTCACACAGTGCCAGTTGGTGTTGGTTAACTTTTTTTCATTAAATAAGTGAAATAAAAAAAAAAACAAGTGTTATTTGTTCACTCAGGTTCCCTTTATCTAATATTACATTTTCTCTAAAGACCTGAAAACATCCATTGTGACAAATATGCAATAATAGAGAAAATCAGGAAGGGGGCAAATACTTTTTCACGCCACTGTAAATGAGGAATGTAGCTGAGAATTTAAATCCATGCATCAACTAATGTCAGTGTTGGGTTTGGATTGCTATAGCTACATCAAGATAAACTGAAACTCACAGCCTTCTAAATGATGATATATTTTTCTTTCCAACAAAGCTAAGACAAGATCTCAATTTATCCCATAGGTGTAGGAAACCAATAGTGACCCAAATAGCTGTTTCCCAATGCTGCCAAATTGCCTCATCTGCCCTCTCCAGGCCAGCTAGCAAAGTCATGTACTGTGCTATTTATGTGTCGGAGCCATCTAGACATGGTGAACCATACTGTCAATAAGTTTGACTCAGGCAATTCTACAACTGAAACTGCATGTCCATAGTTGGACAGCCTCCCATATCACCTTGAGGTAAATTACCAAAGCCTAAATTGTAAAATCTTGATAACTTCTCCAAGTTCTGTAACTTTTTTCTTGTCGAGATTTTTCTGATGTTTTCTACACTCTCTGATAACACTGATGTTAGACTTCATTTATCCCACAAACACTTTGATTGTATTTAATTTTTCAGAAAGATACTCCTATACTTTTTTCTAACTCCACTAAGGCCTGTAGCAATTCACCAGTCTCCAGATTTCAGTGGTGTTATATCTTTACCAGAAGCAGCTTTGGCACTGACACCTTTGCTAAGGAGACCCAAAGTGGGGCATATCTATTTATTGATTGTTCACATTTCTAAAGCAATAAATTTACATATTAATGTAAAGCACTGTTTTCTAAGTGTAGCTATCCACATAAAGCAACACTATGTAAGCAATAAGACATGAGAGGGTGTGCATTAGATATTTCTAACTCATGGCCAGGGGTGTGGTGAAGCACAAGGCCACAGGCTGAGTGCCTTCAGCCCTTGGCCATGCATTAGAAATGTCTAATGCACACTCCCAGAGTGTCTCATTGAACTCATAAAATGGGCCTTAAAGTTAAAAAAAAACTCTAAAAAAATGTCAGTTCATTATATTGGAAAATGTATCTTACTGTGTAATAAAATAGTCGCTCGACCTGCATAAACTTGAGGTTTTCTTTTTTCTTCTTTGACCTTTGACCTACTTGTGTATCCCTAGCTCTAGTTTTTTTCTTTTTGTTAAACAAATAGTTTTAAGCCCCCACACACACACACAAACCCCTCCAACTGTATCAGTGGATAATCTGGTAGGGTTTTTTTTTTTTGTATTTGTTTGTTTCTTCTTTCTTTTTTTTTATTTTTAATAGTAATTTAGTGGCTGGGCATCGGGTCTGATGGTGTAGGATAGAGAGAGAGAGAGAGAGAGAGAGCCAGAAAGAGTGAGCATCCTGGTGAGTGTGATGGGGGAGGACAGAGTTGGAGACCAGAGTTTTTATTGATGGGAGCAGAGCATGGGCTGGACAGACAAATTATGCTGAAAGAGCCTTCAGGCAGACAGTTTGTAGTAAGTGGCACTGTGATGGATAGAGCAGACTGGGCAAACATAGTGCAGTGAAAAGCAGACTGTGGTTGGGAAATCTAAAACAGAGAAGTTTGCAGGAGGACAGGAAGTGCAACCATGATCATTCATGGATGGCAGTAATGTCTTCCTATATATTTAGTTTTGTGATCACTGAGACTGGACTGTGACTGGGTGGGCAGGCAGGAGAAAAATGGCAGCACTGAAGGGGTTGCAGGAGTTGTGTTTGATTAAAAAAAAAGAAAAAAAAACTAGCTTATTTATTTTGTTCTTCTCACCTATCAGTAGATTTTGAGGCCAGTATGTGAGTACAGGTAGTGGTGGCTGTGACACCAGCAGTGGAAGTGAATGAGGCCAGGATTAATAGCACAACAGAGCATTGCAATCCCAAGGTTGGCAGATCAAAAACTCGAGAACAGGCTCAAGAAGCTGTTTATAGCTTTGAAAGTGAGTAAACAGCTTTGCCTCACATTAAAGAGGAAGTGTGTCTCAGAACAAGTTGCAACCAAGGCAAGCAGCAGTCGGTATTGCTGTATCAGAACAAGACCATAAGTGAAGTGATGGGTGGCAACAGTAACCACGTGCATCAACAGTCGTCGTGGTGAGCAAGTGATTGAGTGAGTGGGGCATGCTAAAGTAGTAAAAGTCAGTGTCTAAAATCAACTGGTTTAAATAAAAATTTATCTTTGATGCTCATTACAAAAGAAAGTGTGCCAGAGAGCAAGTTGCAGTGGAACAGCACTCGGTATCAGAACAAGACCGCAAGTGATGGGTGGTAGCAGTAACCACGTGTGTCAATGAGTGGCGCGGTGAGCAAGGGATTGGGGGAGTCAGGGGGACTTAAGTGCTGAAAGACGATTTCTAAAATAAATTGGTTTAAATTAAAATAAAAGTTTATAATCATAGCTTTCCTGCAGGATTACATGGTGCTGAAAGGGCATTTGTTTCAGTAGCAGTGTCAGTAATGAAAGAGTTAGTGGTGAGAAAAAAACGTGGTGATTCCAAAAATGAACATTCCATCTGCTTCTTGATAACCTAATTTTTTAACTGTGGCTGTGATTACCTGAACTTGTTGCTAGCCATGCATTAGACACTTCTAATGCACAGCTAGCAACCAATCAAAATACAGGATGGTTCCTATCCATTTTATAAGTCCCTAATGTACTGTAACAAGGAAGCTAACTACCAATCTTAATGTAAAGAGACAGAATTTTGGCTAGATGGTTAAAACAATTTGTGCTTTGGAGGATGACAAGTTCAGTTGCTCAAGAATTCCAGTTACTTGCATGAGAGGTATTGCGAGGTTTTGGAACATCCAAAGCTTTGAGTTGAGCTAATGCCTGAAGGATGTAAGAAGTACTGCTATCTGTAGTTGTGTGAACATACTTCCTGCAATGAAAACAGATAGTGAATATTGGTTTAACACAATAAAAAATGTTGATACCCTTACAAGATCACCTTTGCATTTGTCCATTTTGGCATCCTGCATGTGGCTGCAACATTTCAGTTACACAACTTATTTTATGGACTACGGGGTGATTTTTAAAAGGGTTGGATGTAGATGCAAATGCATCTATCTGCTTGTACACAGACAGCCCTGCTGCTGTTTTAAGAGATTGTGTCAGTTTATGACAGTCACAATTTGCACAGGAAATGGCTGCAATTGTGAGTTGCATCCGGTTTAGATGCACTTGTTTCTATTTTTGGACCAAACTTTAGATGCTATTAGGCCATCTAACAGATATCTAGCTGGTTTGGATACATTTTCCATTTGAAGATAGTGGCAGATGCATCTTGGATGGATACTTGTGAAAATCCTGCCCTGTGAGTCTAATCTTGTCTAGCAGCAGGTTGATTTCCATAAGCCTTTGCTATTGCCGTTTCTTGCCACTTCAATCAGTTGCTGAACATCTCCTTCAAACAAGACTCCACATGATGCTATAAAGATCAATGTAAGAAAACAGTCAATTTAGACAGAAAAAAATGCTTACCTTCTCAGATTTACCATGGGGGTGGGGGGGGTTGGTTGTGCACTGCACTCTTTTTGGTTGTTTGGTACATGCCACAAAACCAGTAGCACCCCTCATCAGAAAAGTGATTTGAACTTTGTAAACAATGCAAGGGTACAGCATACTAGTCTTGGAATTGAGTTTGGGAGCTTTGTGGTACTTCTTTTAGCATGCTCCCTTTGATCGCCTGTGAATTTCCTAGGTGGAAGCACTGTACTTTAAAGGAAAGGGGTCATAAACTGTTTTTCCTTTAAATCTGTGCAGCCTGGGCCATTAATCCCTCAGTGTTTTTCTCTGTTCCTTTCAAAATCAGCAGTATGTCAACTTTTATTAGGGTATAAAAGTTTGTTGAGCTAAGTGTGAAAAATACTGGTCATAGCCATCTTATAGGTCAGAGCCATCTTGCAGGTCATGACCCCAGTCATGAAATACATCATGGGGTTTGATGATGTTAAATTGCAATTTGCTTTGTTTTCAACTCAGTTCCTTTTAGATTTTCCCAAGATGTTGTAGCTTGTATTTCATTGCCTGTGTTCTTTCTTCAGCGCTTATCTAGATTCAGTTTAAAAGGTAAGTGCTTTCTTCCTTCATGGGGGATTGCAAAACGTGTACACAGTGCAAGCTGCTTATAATGGACACATTCATGCAACCAGATTTTATCCATTATAAGAGCTGACTGTTAATATTGTTTTCATTAGAAATTGCAGTACAAACAGAATAATGGATATGTTAGTGTCCATTACCGGTGAGTAATACCATCAAGAGGTTTTGGACACATAGGAACCTTGAAAGCAAAGCTCGAGAGGTTCCTGTGTCTAGAACCTTGAGATGGTATTACTCACTGGTAATGGACACTAACCTATCTTTTATCTTTTTTAATATATGGATCTGATTTTTGTGTTTTCCTGAGGGGCAGTTGGCAAGAAAGGTTTGGTCTAACCAACAGCCGCAGTGTCTCGTTCTTGTGTGTTTGCTCCTTGCTGCTTCCCCACCCACCCCCACACCGGTAAGCAGGCTAGAAAAAAAGCATTTTATTTTTCTTGGTAGTCCTATCTCGTCAGTTTACGGGCACAACAAACTAGATATGCCCATGTTTGTTAAAAAGGGAAAAATGGCAAAAAGCGGAGAACATAATACGCTTTCACTAAGTGAGAGATGGCTGCCATGTTTTTAAAAATGTTCTGCCCACCCAGAGAGGGAAAGTGGCCAATCGTGGGCCATGCTGTTGTTTGATTGACACTCCTAACATGGCCTGGTGTAGGACACTGCTTCACTTGCACTCTTTAGTTTTAGTGATAATAGTATCATTCAGAGTGCTGAACAATATTATTACAAGCTCTGAACAATACTATTATCACTTTTAAACAGTGGCATTATCATTTTAGGGAGTGTGGCATTATGGAGAACTTTTTGTATACTTTTATATACCATTATTTTCATAATCCCTATATTACAGTACAGTTCTAGTGCAGTGGCACTAGCAGTAAGTCATTAATACACCCCAGATTCAGTTTATTTGGCATTTGTCAGTGTTTATTAGCAGTAACTGTAATTATTTTATGTGCTGTACCTGATACAATCAAACAGCTGAGACAAGATGGCAATGAACCGAGCAAGGGGGAGACAGGTATGAGACCAAAAAGTAGGATTGCTTGACAAGGTATCAATAAATTAAGCAAGGATAAGTACAGTGTAAGAAGGAGACAGATGTGTGAGTGTGAGCAGGAGATAGGCATGCTGTACCTGGTTTGAGTTGATGAGGCAGCATTAAACAGAACCAGGAGGAGACTGGCTTACCATGGCTCGAGTAGGACTGCCATGAGGTGGCAACAAACAAAACAAAATAAAGCACACACCAGACCATGAGGGCATACTCAGGACATCTGCAGCAAATTAACACATACAGCAGGAGGTGAAGTGATTTCTAGCAGTGGGTTATAGGGGTGACTCAGTAATTCACAGCTTGTCAGAGCTTCAGGATTGGGTTGCTCAATTTGCTCAGTTTACTCAATTTAGTAAGGCAGTAGAAAGCTGTTAGCCCATTGGGACTGTCTCCCACTCCTAGTGGGTACATAATTTTACCTCAGATGAGGATATTAAGATCTTATCAACCTCTGTCTGGAACTTGTTGAAAGATATCATATCTACCAAATACTGCAGTTTTGTGTTCCAGACTTAAGATGCCCTAATAGTAAAATAATTATTTCTTTTGTCATTATTAGCTCTTGAGTTGATTATTATGTGATCTAAGATTGAATCTTTCACAAAAGGTAATTTCACATTGGGACATAAGTTCAGAAATCTGGAGAATATTAAAATGTAACAATACAATGTCTGGGCTGGTGGTGCTGAAGGTTGAGGTGCTGGACACCACACCTCGTGCCATGCCAGTGACCTGAGTTCAGAAATGAGCTGGGGTTGCCATGGGTCAGCTGGGAAGGGAGGGCACAGAGCTGGTTTGAGCAGCCAACAGGCAGCTCTCCTCTTCAGGGGAGGGATCTGGGGTCTCCTGAGCTCTTGGCTGCCACCAAATAAAAGCTTTGTGGTTGCACCAAGCCCAAGGTGAGACTCTGCACTAGGCCAGGTGGGGGGAAGCCAAGGGGTGTGGATTTACCTCAACAGGCATGTACAGACATGTTCTGGGGTCCTGGGGTTAGGAGGGAGGAAAACAAAAACAACAAATAAAAATACCTATGTCTCCCCATTGATGAAGTAAGGCAGTAGGCAGCAATGGGGAACAAAAAGCAATATGGAAAAAAAGCAATAATACATCACCCCTCAATCTTCTAACCTCCAAGCTGAAGAAATGAATCTCCTGCAGTCTTCCCTCACATGTCATATATTTGAGTCATTGGATCAGTTTAGTTACATGTCTTTGGACACCCTCAAGTAGTTTTATTTCACTTTTTAGAAATGGAGACCAGAAGGGAGAACCAAAATCCAAGTGGGGTCTAATGTATGTTCTGAAAAGAGGTAATATACACTGTTCACTCCTAGAAATGATGGATTTTGTAATAGTTTTTAACATAGTGTTTGTGGTCTGCGTAACCTTCTTACACTGATTTGATGATAAAAATGTATTATTTATAATAACCCCCAAATCAGTCTCTTTTGTTACAGCTTTTAATAGGATTTTGTTTAGAGTGTACATATTTAAAGCATTGTTCTTCCCCAAGTGTAAAACTACATTTTGCCTGATTAAATTTCATTTTGTTTATGTTTTCCCACATTTCAATCTGTTTCAGATCATGCACTAGTGATTGATATTGGGTGAAATCACTGACTTCCCACCATAACTTAGTGCCGTCCGCAAATTTGATTATATTGTTATTAATATTAAGGTGCATGTCACCAATAAACAACCCAAATAGAATTGGTTCAAGCACTGAACCCTGCAGAACACCACTAGCCACTAATCCTTCCTCTGAATAATGGGCACTGATCCTCACACGCTGCTTCTATCAGACAGCCAATTTCTAATCCACCTAACCAGATATCTATTAAAACTCACATTGATAAGTTTTTCCACTAGTTCTTTATGGGGGACCATATTGAATGCCTTACTGAAATCCAGGAGAAAAACATCTACCGGGATACTGGAATAAAGGATCCTACTAACTGTTTCATAGATGGTTACCAAGTTAGTTGTGCATGAATAACCTTTTGTGAAGCCATGCTGTGTCCAATCATTTAATCCCATATAGCCAGTTTCCTCTTCAAAACAGGTTTTATTAGTCATTCTAATGTTTTACTGACTAAAGATGTAATACTGATAGGTCTATAATTAGTCACACTACTTCTGCTGCCCTTTTTGTAAAGTGGAATGACTACAGCACTTATCTAATCACAAGGGATGTCACCAGTTTCCAAAGATTTGTTAAAGTGGATGGTAAAGAGGTGACCCAAAACTGCTGCACGTTCTCTAAGAAGCCTAAGACAGATATCATCAGGGCCAGGAGAGGTATTGGTTTTGACTAAACTCAGTGCATTCTCAGCCTCCTGAGGTGACAGATACATGACTTCACCAAAAGATGGATTATTTTCCAATTTGCATTTCCCCTTATCACTGAAAACCAGGGTTCGACCTTAACATTGTTTTACTAGCCCTGAACCTAGTGCAAATTGGCCAGGGCTAGTGCAGCTAACCCTCTACTTGTCCGTCTGGACTAGTGCAGATTTTTCATGTCTGTTAAAGAAGTTGAAAAAGTCCCTACTTTAGAAGGCTGTAGTCCTTTTGCTAATCTCCCTCAGTGTTCCAGGTGGCCTGGTGTGATTAACATCTCATTATAGCTGCAATTATCTGGCAGTTTAAGAGGGGGGTCAAACAAAAGACTCAATGTGAGTCATTATCACTCAATTGTTAGGACATTCAGCTAGTGTGCATACTCTGATCAAGGGAAGAGTGCAACTTGTCTTTGATTTGCCCCACAATATTAAAACCAGAGTCTCATTTCCCAATCTTCTGAGTGCCTGTATCCAACACTGCAGTGACAGAAAGCTATCATGTATACACAGTCTGCCCAGCCAGCTGGTCTGTCCACTCTGTACTTTCTATGGACACCACTGCAGACTAGGCTGTGAAGTGGCCATCTATAGACCCATAGCTGCCATTACTGGCTGGTATATGGTTCACAGCTCCTCTTAATGGATCACACCAGTCAATGCCATCAATGCAGTGCCACCCAGCATGTCATTTCATCCTAAAAACAACGCTTTGGAGCATGTATGGTACAAAGCAAAACCTTAGTAAAACATATCATTTGAAAGGTTATAATAGGTATTCCTGGTGTGCACAGATCATCCTATATAGAAAGAGAGGTAGTACAGCATCATGCCTGTATACTGCCCTGCTTTGACTGATGAAAGGACACTGTTATGAAAAATCTGTATTTTAGGGCAGAGCATGATAAATCAATATTTTTGTGCCTGGTATATATGAACAGATATGTCAAAGTTTCTTACATCCCAGCACCCTGTGTTTGTTTTACTCTCTCCAAAGAAATCCTAGAACTGCCCCAGGCTCACCTCGCTGTGTAAGAAAACTTCCAGAAGTGCAGTTCTGGTTAATCACAGGGTGGAGGATGAGTTTGTCTTTCTCTGCCTGATTCTGTACATTGCCCTGCAGGTCAACATGGGACTGTGGTGACGTACATGATGATGTTGGCTATTGCATGTGCAGAGACAGAACTGCCTGGTTGAACATTTGCTATTGTGGTATTCCCTGGTTTGTCGGGGAGAGGGTGAAGAAAGAGGAAGCAATGAGCACATTGTAAAAAAAAAAAAAACAATGGGGTACACACTGCGTGTGATTGGACTGCAGTCTTTTTTTTTCTAGCTTGCATGTTTCCTGTATAACCAATCAAAATTGATCATTATTATTGTGGGCTAGTGCAACCATCTGCGGGCTAGTGCAATTTTTAATCAACTTGTCCATCTGGCTAGAGCACAAATAAGTTAAGGTTGACCCCTGCTGAAAAATGAACAAAAATATACATTAAACAGATTGGCTAACTCTGTAGGATCCTCTTTACTAATCCCATTATTCCTCGGGGAATGTATTGCCCTAGAGCTGTTTCTATGGCTATTAATGTAACTGTAAAATATTTTTTTTCTTTGCAAACTTTCTTTATGCACCACAGACAGCAGGGCCCCTTCAGGCAAGATCCACTCGACAGTCACTACCACCCTGGCTAAATCCCCACCCGGTGAGGAATCAGGGACAGAGTCCTTCCCTCCGAGGCCCCAGAGAGCAGAGAAGACCCAGGAGAGTCGACCAGTGGTGTGCGTGTGCCTGGTCCAGGGAACTGCCGTCTGCTGCCTGGTGCCAGAGGGATTTTTCCATTTTTGATTGCCCCTGAGGCAGTGGATGTGTAATGACATCAGCACGATGCCTTCCACTGACATCCACTGCCACACCCCCAACTCATGTCCCCACCCAGTGCAATGCCTCCGATCCCCACCGGGGGCCACTGCAAGGTGTGGAAACCCCTGGATCCCACCCCAGGAGAGGAGAGTAGTCCTCCAGATGCTTGATCCTCTCCTCCCCCACCGACCCCTGATGGCCTGAGACTGCTCCCAAACCCAGGCCATCGGCATGGCATGAGGTGTGGCGTCCAGTGTCTCAACCCTCAGTGCGACTGGGCTGGCTGATTTTTAATTGACTTTTAAATGTACAATCCAGAACGCTACCTTTTTCTTTTCTCTCCTTATCATAGACTTCACCACACACAGTTCACATCTGTATTTTTGTCTATTAATATCAGATACGTCTTTTTTAAGACATGCATATGCCTTTCTCTTACTCATAATTTGTTTCCTAATAGCAGAGGTATACCATACTGGAATTTTTCCTTTGTAGTTATACTTTTTCTTGAGGGGGACATGTGTTGTTTCCACTTCCTGGATCCTATCCCTTAACAGTAATTAGCTATCTTCCACAGACAACATAGACATAAATTTCCTAATCAAAGGAATTTAAATGGTCATGAATGTCACTGAAGTTGGCTTTTGAAAAATTCCTGAATATGATATTATCTACATATCTTTTTATACAGCTCAGAATGACAACGTACAGCTCAGAATGATATCATATTGTGGTTGCTATTGTCACAGGGATCCAGCACTGATATATTTGTGATATCCAAGTCAAAGTTAGTGATCACAAGGTCCAGAACATTGGTACCTTGTGTAGGTGGATTGACTAATTGCTCCATCCCATTTTCCAGTAATAAATTGATAAACTCATTCTCAACGGTTAAAGAACCCATTAGAGAGTTCCAGTTGTCCCTGATAAGTTGAAATCCCCAGTGATAATTGTGTCACCCAGGCAAGATGCTGCCTTAATTGCACTCATTAACTTATCATTATATTCCATATCACTTGCTGGGGCATATAGCACTCTCTATAACTAGTTTGACTTGTTTTTGAGTTGTAATTGGATCCATTTCTTCTTGATTGAAACGGATGTGTTGCTTACAGTTTGTATTTGTTTGTAGTCAAGATTGTTTTTGACATAAAAGCAGACTCCTCACCCTTTCTTATTTTCTCTATTTTTATAATAAAGATGGAATCCAGGTATTTCACACATCCAACAATACAACAAGCCTCACCATGTTTCTGATATTGCCACTATATCAGAATTATTTCTGTGAAGGATTATTTTTAATTCTGATTTCTTTGTTAAGTTTAAACTTCTTGCATTGGCTATTAAGATTTTACACTGCTAACTTGCTAACTTGTGATAGCTTGATAAGACAGCATTTCCTGCCACAGATCACAGAGAGGCCACTTACAGGTGAACTAATGAGGTGAGAGACAGGACAAGTCACCAGTGTAATCACCAACTGAGGCTAGTGATGTGTCCACTATATAGGGGTGCTTAGTTCACTATAGCTGCCCATTTTTGCATTAGTACTAAAGTGCTTGTTTTTTGGCAGAACAGACTTGTCCACTATAAGTGGTTGCTCATTATTCAAGAATGCATGGGACAGACATAAAGCAATTCTAGTGGGAGGTAAGAGGAAGTAGGCTGTTGGTTAACTAGGATCTGCAGCTTATCCATTAGGTAGGGGAAAATGGCAGACTGGATGGACCAAGCAGTCCTTATCTGCCATCAAATTCTATGTTTCTATGTTTGTATTATACATGTGTCCAGTATAACTATATCAGACTGGAAATGCTTTTAAAAAAGATTGGTTTTGTCTGGGTAGTTTAAATTGCTTTTGCTGTGTTTACAATTGTCTGAGTAGTGGGACCCCAGTGCCTTCACTCACATAGTTTAGAACTGTATACTCCTCAGAATTCTATGCAGATAAGATAAAACTGTTTTGTAAGATGTTTGGTTGTTTTAGGTGCATTTTACCTGCCCTTTGATCACTTGCTCAGGTCACATTTTACTGTTTGGTGCCTAAGTATGCATTACTTATGTGGCAGAACCTTTAGAAACTGAAAGCTTCTGTATACTCCCCATAGTAAAGATATACTTTTTCACTTAGTAGACATGTATAAGTAACGGGTATTACCAGGTTAGTACTGTAATGTGCTCCCCTACTAGGGGAAATGGCACAGCCCAAGGCTGCAACCAGCATTGAATCTTGGGCACATGAACATTCCAGACAGCAGCAACTCTCCAGTCACTTTTGTCCTCACAGTGCCCCTACTTATGTAAGGGAAAACTCATATAGATTATACTGCTAGTCTTGCAGTGAACCAATATGTATACATTGTTTGCATACTCCTACCTTATATATGGGCTCTAATAAGCATTATCCATTATCCAACTGGCTGAGGGAGAATATTGTCCCACATGCAAACTGCCAAAATGAAAATGGAAAAGGAATTTACCTGCTAACTGCTGCCTGCAAACCTCAGTGACCAAAGCTTTGAACATCCAATCTGTAGTACTTGGTGAATGTGTGGGTGGAGGACCATGTTGCTGCCATGCACATTTCTAAAACAGATGCACTAACTACCCATTGACCATGTGGAGTGTTACAGAAATAAAGTTTCTGAGGGAGGTTGAGCTGATATGTGAATTTGCATCTGACATTGACAGTAGCTATTCTTCCAACTTATTCTTTGGCACAATGACATTTCACAACTATATTGAAGGCAGATACAAAGAATTTGAAAGTAGTTTGTCTAGTTACTCTAGTTTTAACTTGTCTTCTACCTCATTTACATGACCTGATCGGCACCATTGCAAGTGGTAGATACAAGTTGCACTGGTGAAGATCAGGTTGTGTAAACAACTTGATGAGCATCATAGGTTGCTCCATTGTGATGAAAATCCCTGTTTTTGTGGGATTGTGTACTGATGCATGTGCTTTTTGCAAGCATGTAAACACACTGCTCCACATGCACCAGTACAGCCCCACAGCACCGCGTGCCAAGTCTCAACTCAGTCATGGCTTCATTTTATTATTTTTATTAATAATAACCCAAAGAAAATAAACAGTACATTCAGGGAATTGCATTAATGTTGAAATAGGAAAACAGCTTGTGAGAGAATGCAGTATTCTTTCATGCCTGTTTTAAAAAAAAACACAGACTCTTAAGATGCAACACCTCCTCTGTTGTAAAGCAACACAGGCCAAAGTTCTGCACCACTCGCCAGCTGTTTCTCCCAAAACCAGCTCCTTCAAAATAACTTCATCCATGCAGCACATAGTAATAAAATGTAAACATCTATCGAGTACCAACTGCTTATATGTGTCATCTTCAGCACTGGCAGATATTCCGTCCAAAACTCTGGAAGTAAAGTACTGCTAAAAGCTCACTCCTGTAATGGTGCACAACCTTTGTTATGTAAACACAGCATTGAAGGGTTTTGGGGGGAATATCGGGGGAGTGATGCAGATGACAGCACAAATACCCTAAATCCAGGGAAGGTAAACACGCCTTTTGATTACTTGCTGTAATTTTAGTTCAGTGCTTCAGCAAGCAGCATCTATGTGGGTTATTCTGGCACATCGTTTTAAATTGTAAGCTTTACACTAATTAACTGATGCACATATATTCTTGTTCACCTAAGAGGCATTGCTTAGTCATGCGTGTTTAGTATATTGATTCTGTTCATGTGTTGAGGTAAAGTCAATGAAAATAATATTTTGCTTACTCTTGTGCTTGTCTTATTATACTATGTAGTCGATTATTATCCATGGATTACATTCCTTAACTTTGCACTTTGAATATTCCATGTGTGTTGGGGGGGTTGCAACAAGTTCTTGTGTCTGGTGTGTAGGTGGGGGTTGTTATCTCATTTAGGAGCATCAGGTGGTGTATGTTACCGTTCATGGTTCAGGAATCATTATGTGGTGTGCCACATTGTGGTTGTGCTACTGCCACACTAAGTGGTGTGTGTTTGTGGTTGGTCATTTTATGAACCTGTGTCAGTGTGTAATGGGTGAGTTAAAAATGCCCATTGGTAGGCTAATGATTTTTTTCAGACTATTTCTACTCCTTCTAACAGGCAACAAGTCACACACCATCCCTGGGGACTAGCAATAACTTCCAAATTCACTGATAGTTTCACCCCCTGCTGTGCCCTATGGGTAGCATGCTTTCCCCTGCATAACCAGGATCACACCCATTGTACTGTCAGCATGCCACAAAGTGATGTGTGCATGCCAAGTTGTTCCTAGTACACATTGGCATCCACAGTAGGCATTAACACCCAAGGCTGTCTCTACCCATGCTGCCACCAAGCCGGAAAGGGCAGCAGTCAAGCAGAGGAGTGTGGAGTCCCCCTTTCATGAAAGTGGAGACCTGTTCAGTGGAATGATCAATCCCTCCTTCCCCTGGCTGGTCAATTGCAACCTAAGACTGTTTCTGAGCTTGGGTTACCAGATTAGCCAGCAAACACCTTGTTGCCACGCTATGTGACTGGCATGAGGCCGAAGTTAACATGTTCTGAGTCTGCATGCCTGTGAGTGACATTTACTTTGAGTCCAATTAGGATTAGGAGTGAGGTAGGGAGCAGAGGTAGAAAAATTCCACAACATATTGGCAGCCATGGGATTTTTAATTCCTACATAAGCAACAGCACCTTCAGTTGTGTTCCATAGCTGATTGAAGGCCCCTATCAGTTGATGGAATTGTCTGTGGATGTTTGTGTGTGTTTCTTATGTGGGAGTGTGGGGGGCTACAATGTGTCCAACAATGGTGTGTGTGTGTGTGTGTGTGTGTGTGTGTGTGTCAGTGTATGTTCTTGTGTTGGCGGTCTTGCTGCTTTTTTTGTTAGTGATTGAGGATGTTCTCTGCAGTATTTCCAATTTTGTGTGTGTGTGTGCGCGTGTGTGTGTGTGTTTGTGTGTGTGTGTGTGGTGAAGGGGGCAAAGCATGGGTGTTCTACTGATGTAGGATGTGCCAGGGTGAATATGTTTGTGGGTAGAGAGCTTTAGCATATTTTAAGTGATTTATAGTTTGGTTGTCTTGAGTATTATGCACCAAGGGGCAGAGGTACGCAGAATCTGCATGTACCCACACCTGCATAGTTGCACACCCATGGACAGGTGCATGCAGGTGGTTTTTATGACCGCTAGCCACCTGTCCATGGCCCGAGCCCCCCTGGCAAGCAGGACTCTAAAGGGTGGCCAAGGGCAGGACCACAGGTCCTGCTGGGTACCCGATTGGATGCCCAGACCGGGACTCGCACTGGATCCCTTGTGCAGCAGGGTGCACATTGACAGCATGCCCTGCGGACAACTAATGGCTGGGAGCAGTGGCAGGTGAGGGAGAGCAATGCCACTGGCCCTGTGCCAGCACCAATCAGTGCTGTGGGATGGATGGGGGGCATTTCCGTCAGGTGGAGGGGGGTTGAGGTAACCAGCACCACAGGGGGGATCTCCATGGGTTGCAATGGGATGGTGGCAGCCCTATGCCTGTGGCTGTGCCCCTGCTCCTGTGCAGGGTGACCATGATGTTGGGGGGCCACCAAATACACCGTTGTGTGTTGGGGCAGGAGGGTGGTGTCCAGTGTCCCAGTCCTGAAACCCTGGGAGGTAGGTGGGCTGTTCACCCTGTCCAGCGGGGTGTGCATGGGGCATGTAGGGGGTTTATGACTGAGTCTCTCTGGCATACCCAGTGACCCTTGTGCATCCCTACAGCCAGCACTATGCGCCTTAGTGTATGGTGCGTAGGTGCTGGCCTGCCCTTTGCCCACCCTTGCACGTTCCTGCTCATGCAGCCAGGGGATTGGGTGCATCTGTGCTGCACACCTCTCTGTGCATCCCATGTGGGGGGCACATAGTTCGCGGAGTGGTTGTGCCCGCATAGCCACTCCGCTCACTTGGTGCATAGGAACCATTATGTGTTTATTGACCTAATTTGTTGGATCATTTAATCCTTCTAGCTGTATGTCCACATCAACAAGATGCATCCATGTATGGTGTACTGCTACAAAAAAAACAACTGGGAAGGTAGACTGAATCACTTTTCATCATTTCTCTGCTAAAGATCCTTTCTGATTATAATGGATTGCTGTAATGAAATGTGCAGATATCACAACCAAATTCAAACCACAGAAACACCATGTGCTTTGCTCTTTACACTCCAAAGAAGATGATTTTGAAAACAATATTAGGAGTCGGTTAATGTGTAGGTATTAATTACAAGTCACATTGTTTACTAGGATCATCACTATTTTTCATTATATAGTTAGGGTTCAGAGGTCACTTCAATGTTAAACTCAAACTTTTGCACTTTAATAACATTGCAGCTGTTCCACTGATTCACATGAAATTCTGCATGCACCACTAGGGATCAATGATCTCTGGATGTGGTAAGTTTTGTTGTGGTCAGATGTGCAGGTGCAAAGATATGGAGTGTCCAAAATGTGAAAATTCCCATTTTTGTGTACATTTTTTGTTACCGCATTGCACAAAAACTGTGTGCAGTTATGGTTTGAAATGTACAGGGTACACAGGTCTTGTGTCACAGATGTGCCTTTTGAAGATTTGGTGAAAAAATATTAATCTGTTCAAAAGTTATTAATTTTTTTAGTTTCCCATTATTTCCAATGGGAAAAGTTAGATGTCTCACTTGAAAAACTTTTTTTTTAATACGAATTCAGTATTTTTTTCCACAAATGAGAAATCTTTTTCCATGCTGCCACCATCTTGTTTTCAGTTATTGAGGCAAACAAAGTTAAATATTCAAAAACAAACTTGCCAGCTTGGTAAGCAACAGCAGTTGTGTTTACCTAACTAGGGCCCAAGAAATTCGATTCTGGGGATGACTTTCCCAAAAAATGCCCAGAAATATTTTTATTTCATCCACGGAAGGAGTTGCCCACAAACCATGGAAACACTGGTTCACAAAACAAGGAGCTTTTACTGCAAATTGTGGCAAAAGGTTTCTGTGTTTCACAAAACAACATTCTTTTTTCACAATTTGCAAAATTAGTTTTTTATATCTGTTTCTTTGAAGTGGTGGAGGTCTTTTATAACAGGATCACTAGAGGAAACAGGCTACTTGGCCTGGTGTCTAGTGGCACCCCCCCACCAGCGGATCACTGTCCTCATTAATTTTTTTTATTCCCTGGTGTCTAGTGGCACCCCCCACCACTTGCCAATCGCCATTCTAGATTAAATTTTTACTTACTAGTGGTCCAGTGGTACCCTCCCTGTTCTACAAATGCTGTCCCCAATACATTGTTCCATTTCCTGGTGGTCCAGTGGGCCCTCACCCTTCCCCATACTGTGATCGCTGTCCCACTGTCCCAGATGTACTTATTTATTTCCTGGTGATCCAGTTGTCCCCCCATTCTCTGATCACCATCACCATGTCCAAAATGTATTGCCTGGTGGTCCAGTGGTCCCTCCCCATTCCTCTCGCTGTAATCACCATACCTGTTTTCTGTTACTTCTTCACTGGTGTGTAGTGGCACCCTTCACCTATCCATCACTGTCGCTGTAATTTAAAAATTATTCTCTGGTGTCTAGTGGCACCTCCCTCCCTTCCTCACATTTCAAGTGAAATCCTTAAATAAAGAAAATGGTTCCTTAAAGACTTTTTTAATCCTTTTAAAACCTGTCAAAGAAGAAAATGGTCCCTCACCAATCAGCCCCACATCCCTCACCTCCCACTTAGCACCCATCATCCCACATCCCCAGTACATCTCCACGTACCCTCACTCACCTAAACAGGTCCCAAATTCAAGACCCCTCTCTGATTGAAGACATGTCTTGCTGCTGGAACCAACAACTGCAATATGGGAAACTAATGTAAAGTGGTCAAATGATTTTGACCCCAAATTTTCATCAGAGCTTTTTGAGGACCTTACCTTATGAACAATATGACTGCCATTACCCAACTCCTGCCAGAAAGGTGATTTTGTGGTCCGCTGGAGAAATCACCTTTTTGGGCAGGATTTCTGTAATGCCAGTAATATTGATCATGAGGTGGGGTCATAAGAAGGCTATGTTTAAAAAATGGGTCAAAATTATTAAAATCTCAATGCTGGGGGGGCATGGCCAGCAGCCAAACTGAGAACAGCCTTTAGCTGCAGCTCTCCAGACAAGCAAGGAAAACTGATAAAAATCGATATTTTTACAAGAGCAGAAGTCTTATAAGTACATTTAGAAGAAAGAACAGACTACAAGCTCTCGAACAATACTAATTTTGTATTGTTGGTCACTAGCAAGCAGCAGCAATGATCCGGGGAAACAAAGCAAGCACCAGTGCAGAAGAGGCCCGACCAAAGGAGACCAAACAGAGCAGCAGCAAAGATCCCCATATGGTTCCATGAAGATCAAGCTGGACCACAGCTGACCAATGCAGTGTTGTTGAAGGCTATCCAAAGACTAGACAAAAAATTAGAGGATTACAATATGGAGCTGAGGCAAGTGAATGTAAAAGTTGGATCACTGGCCAAGAGATGCAGGGGGCTGAAAAACATGCAGAAAAGGCCCTTGCAGCGACTTTGGGTCTCACCAAGGAGAATGGTCTACTATGGTGGTGCTTTGATTGGAGAATGTAGAAAACACTGTCTGCACTAACAACATCTGAGTGCTTGGCCTTCCAGAGCAAGCCAAAGGGACCACCTTGTACCTTTTTGCATGAATGACTCAAAGAAGTGCTGCAAATTGAAATGGACTTTGCAATCTGTAAGGCATACAGGATTACACCTCGTGACAGCAAGCAGACAGTGGTAGCTGGAGATCAGGTGCCATGCAAGGTCATGGCAGAATTGTGCACTTCCACTGAATGGGACAGTATACTGCAACAGGCAAAATCCCTTGAGCCCAATTACCTGGCAGGAGCACAGAGAACATTTTTTCCCAGATTTGAGCTATGCCACAAGGATGTAGCGTAAGAGGTTCGATGGGGCACGAGTGCATCTCCAGAACTTGGGGGTGCACCATGTATTCCTTATGCCAGCCAGCCTCAGAATTGTGTATGGCAGTAAGATCTACCAATTTCCAGATGTCTGGGAAGCTGCTAAACTTCTAGACAAAATCAAAAAGCAGTTTCTTGCTCATGATGCAACTTCTGACTCCGAAGGCGACTGAACTGCTGTACAGGTCTCAGCTTTAAACAAAATGTTTTGTGCGCTAGATGGGGATAATCGAAGGAAAAGCTATTAATGTTTGGGTCTATTTGCTTCATGTTCATACCTCAAAAAGTCTATTTGGAATTTTAAATATGTATTAAAGTCTCTGTTTACTATTAGAATGAGATAAAATGGCAATTTGTGGCGCAAGTGACAATTGCCTTTCCCGCTAGTTCTGCCTCCCATTTGTGGAGCCTGAGAGCTCTAACATAACTGTATGTTTAAAAATGTATTGTTACTTACTTAATCAACTGAGAAACTGGTTTAATTATATACAAATTTCCAAGATGACAAATCCATATGGCTAAGTTTGAATCTTTCTCTTTCTAAATATATGTATACATATATAAATATATATATATATATATATATATATATATATATATATTCTACAAAAAACTTTGTTAATGCATCAGTTAGGGTTCTTCTATAGCAATAAAGTGATGCAATTTGATTTTCAGGGTTCCCACCGCACCAACCTGCCCCCACCAACAGGCATCGGTGTGCATTAGGTCATTGGCCTAACTCTTACCCCATCCCATGTGTAAACAAGCTGAGGTGCAGTGTAGGTGAATGGGTGAGAGTTAGCTAACGACCCAACGCACACCCCTATACATGTTGGTGGGGTGGGCTGGGGGTGGGGTGCAAGGTGTGGGAACCCTAAAATTGAATTTCCTCACTTTTTTTGCTGTAGAAGAACCCTAAGTGAAGCATTAACAATGTTTTTTTCATAGAATTTCCTTACTTTTTAAGAAAGAATAGAAAAGTAGAAAGTTGTGCATGTTGGTGGGAGCGTGGGGCCTGCATGTGATTTTGTGTGACATAGTAACAGTAAGTGAAAGTGCAAACACAAGTGCAAATGGTTACACACATGGTGCTGCAAACGTAAATGGTAACACAAATGGAAATAGAACTGCAAACGCAAAGTGACGCCAAAGCGAACAGTAACGGAAACGGAGACACAAACGGAAATGTGCACGTTCACAGTACCACAATTGGAAATGCAAATGGTAGCATTGACAGCAACAATAATGCCAAAGGAGACAAAATGGAAACATAAATGCAAGCACGTACGGAAATGCAAACCATAATGCCCACGGACATGGTACCGCAATTGTAAATACAAATGGTAACAGTAACAGTAACAGCAAGAATAACACCAAAGGAAACAGAAATGGAAATGTTAATGCCAGTGCATACAGAAACACAAACAATTACATGCATGGACATGGTACTGCAGTTGTAAACATGAATGGTAATTGTAACAGCAACAATAACAGCAAAGTAAACAGAAATGCAAGTGCGTCGGAAAACGCAAACCATAAAGAGCACAGTCATGGAACTGCAATTGTAAACACAAATGGTAACAGTAACAGCAACAATAACGTCAAAGGAAAGATGAATGCAAATGCAAGAACGTACAGAAATGCAAACCATTATGCGTACAGGCACGGTACTACAATTGCAAATACAAATGGTAACGGTAACAGCAACAATAACACCAAATGAAACAGAAATGCAAGCGCAAACAAAAACACAAACCATAATGCACATGGTGGCATAGACAGCATCAGCTTCAGAGTGCCATCAGTTTGCTGCCCTGTAATATTTTTTCACCAAACCACCAAAAGGCACATCTGTGGGTTGTTAGCTTTCTTCCCTCTAAATTTCAGCCCAAAAGACCAAACCGTCATTTTGCAGCAGGGTGGCAAAGAATTCCTGTAATGCAGCAGATGCCGTAATGTTATCCTATGGGGAAAAGCATCAACTTCATACTGCCATAAGTTTGCCGCCCTGTAATATTTTTTGACCAAGCCACCAAAAGCCACATCTGTACAATGTAGCCTTTCTTCCCTCCAAATCTCAAGTAAAAAGACCAAACCATTTCTGAGATATTCTGAGATATTCAATGTCAAAAATTAGTAAAATTTCCCTATCTATTCCATTAAAAAAAATCTGACCACCTTGTCCTACCCTCATGGGCAAAGATGGTGATCAAAGAATCTCATGATCAAAGAATTTGCAGGCTCATGAACAAAGAATTAAAAATCTTATAAATAAACAAATTGAAGGAATTGCGGAAAACCACCACCATGGTTCAACTGAACGAAGCCCCCTGAGTAAAACCCACCCTCATTTGACTTCCTTGGACACCCCTGGGCTGAGAAAATAGATTTTTAAAATGGGCCACCTCATCCTTCGCTCATGATGCACAATTGCGATCAAAGAACGTCACGATCAAAGAATTTGCAGGCTCCTGATCAAAGAATTTGTATGGTCACGATCAAAGAATAAAAAGTCTTCAAATTTAAAAAATTAAGAGAATTGCAGCAAACCACCACCATGGTTCATCAGAACAAAGCCCCTGAGTAAAACCCACCCTTATTTGTCTTCCTAGCACACCCCTAGGCTGAGATAATTGATTTTTTAATCTGGCCATCTCGTCTCTCCCTTGCGATGCATGATCGCAATCAAAGAATTTGCAGGCTCGTGATCAAAGAATTTGCAGGATCGCGACCAAAGTGTGAGAGACGAGATGGCTGGGGGGGTGGGGGCCACTACACTACCAGGAAAGGGCACTGCTTATGGATTTTATTATGATGGGAGGCTACCAGGGATATGAAGAATAATAATTATATACAGATCAGGGGTGGGCCACTAGACCACCAGGGAGATAAATAACAAAAATAGAGGTAAGACACATTTGGAAGGGGGCACTAGACAACCAGGGATAAAAAAAATGTATTTATTTGATACAGAATGGGGGGGCCACTAGACGACCAGATATACAGTGATGATTATATATCTTAGCATGATGTGGAGGGGGGGTGCTAGACTACCAGAGACATAAAAAACTAATGTTTTTTACTCAGATGGGGCAGAACAAAGCCTCCTGACCAAAACCCACCCTCAGTTAACTGGCTAGGACACCCCTTGGCTGCAAAATATGTATTTAGAAATCTGGCCATCTCATCCCTCCCTCCCTCGCAATGCACGATTGCAATCAAAAAATCTTGTGATCAAAGAATTTGCAGGCTCGCGATCAAAGATCGTTAGTGAGCCGTGAATCAAGATTTTAAACATTCAGAACTCTATTTTTTGATCAATTTGGAAGCAACCAAAGGCATGGCTTGATAGATCGGGGCCCCCTGAGTAAAACCCATCCAAGTTTTACTTCAAAAGTGACCCCTGAGCCGAGATATTTGTGTTTTTCTGATCAGAAAACTGAAAAGAAGATTGCAGACCTTGTGATCAAAGAATTTTTGAAAATCCTCGGGGTCAAAGATTCTTGAACTGTGAGGCTGCAAATTCTTTGATTGCCAGGTAGGATGAGATGGCCAGAACCCCATTCTTTGTTCACAAAACATACATATAAATTTTCCCATTGACTTATAATGGGAACTTAAAAGTGGCGTAACTTTTGAATGCCTTAATATTTTTTAACCAAACAAAAAGTGGCATGTTCTGCCACCAAAGCTCTTTCAAATGAGCCATCTTACAGAGTGGCATACCACACAATGGCCATGCAGGACCACATCCAGAATCCCAAAAGGTGCCGCCAAAAATGGATAATTTTGCATTTTTCAGCGCTTTTGTACACAAAGACCGTAAGTCCAACTGAAACACAATTTGGCATATCAAGAGATCTACAATGCCCCACTATGTGTACCACATTCCAGGCAAATCCATTGAACGGGTCCAAAGTTATTAATGCGCAAACTTTTGAGCTTAGTAAGTGACCGCTGAACCCTAACTATAGTGGCGCGACTGTGCCACTATAATATATATATATATATATACAGTATATATATAGGACTACAGTTTCTTTGTTATCTCCTTGCTGTTCGGGCTGTAGCTGCATGGGGGTTGTAAAGAGAATAATTAAATAACTGATGTTTGAGGGTGGGATGTTTAACCCTTTAAGAGGGTGCACGTTGAGTTTGAGCTATGTATGTTCTTCCTGCTCATGGCAGCAATGGCTAATTATGGGGTCATTTTAATTCTAGAAACAGTGCTTATGATAATTTTGAGTTATAAATGTTGATAAGATATGCAAACCTCCATGTGATGTAACAAGAACAGGGGTGTTCTACTTCCAAGACTACTGTAAAAATTTTGATGACATATGTTTATGGTGGCTATTCATTTTATGTGCCTGCCTGATGTAATACTGTGTAATGAATTATTACATAATATAATAAAAAAATAAGTTAAAAAAATTGCAAAGTTATGGCCATTTGTTGCAATTTCACTACACATGCTTGTATTGTTAGAAATTTTAAATATTTTGACCCCAGGTTTTCAGTATAGCCTTCTTATTACACTATCTCAGGAATGTCACAGCTGTCATTTTTCAAGTTCTGCACAAAATGTCTTTTCACACGTGTGGCTTGGAATGGCATTGCAGTTGTGCAGAATTACCTTTTGGCAGGGATTCAAAACATTTCTCTGTTGGGTACATGATGTGGGGTAATAAAGTGGCTATGCTGACAATTTGGTCACTATTGACCTATAAATGGAAGCTCCATGGCTACATACATATATGCATCCATGGAGGGATAGGAGTGAAGGTCCCAGAGGGCCGTGTGTTCTCACAACAAAATAAGGATACGATTATACTGCCTCAAAAAGTAAGGAAATTAGTTGCAAAAAAGCCCATTAATGCATCAGTTAGAGTTAAAGGGACACTGTCAATCTTTTATGCATCATATTATTTATAGGTAAAAACCAGTATTTCATAATTGCTTACCTTCTCTGAAATTCATTGAAGTTGTTGGGTGTTTTAGCTGCCTCCTTGCTTAACGGAACTGAAATGAATGATAATGTATAGCTACACCGGACCTTGTTTTGCTTTAAATCATTGACCTACTCTTACTACATACTTCCTAAACATTAAAAACACCTTCAAACAGTGCAGTCACTCATGATGCAATAGTCTCATGTACTCCCACTGCACAATGAGTGGTTAGATTGTGTTGGAGATGTTCCTGAGTGCAGAAAAAATGAAGTGGAAGTTGGACAAGAAGTGTAAACAAACACTGTGTAGTGCCCCAAAGCTGGGGCACCACAGAAATTAATTAAATAAACTAGGTGCATCTCAGCATCCCTGTTAGAGTGGGGCATGTGGGGCAGTAGTAAGAATACGGTGTTAGGGGCCCTGATAGTGCCTCCTTTTTTTACCAGACAGCAGGATTGTTTAAAGAGAGGAAAAAGGTTTTTCCCTCATTTCTCCTGGCTGCCTGCTCTCCCAGACATTTCCCCTCAAGCAGGCAACGCATGCTGTGATTCCCCACGTGCTGGGACTGCTGTCCCTACCCAACGTGTGGTGTGTTCATTCAAAATTTTCAACTCAGTGGTTTGGCAGGAGCTCAGGGTTCCTGAACTGGAACCCTGAATGTAGCTTTTCCAGAGAGTTTGTTTTTTTTCCAATTGGAAAAGCAGCAGTAAGGAGAAGACACAGACAGTGAGTGGGGACCTGGTTTGCTTACCTGGTGAGGCTAAAACCATCCTGAGGGTTGTGCTGTATGCCTCTGCTCCTCCAGTCTGCAGCTCACATACCACTTTTTTTTGTCAGCCATCTCTGGTCATGTGGCATGACTGTGCGGAGGTTGGAGAAGAAGACCAAAGAAAAGAAGACTGGTGTGGGCTCTGTTTTGCCCCATTTTTTGTTTTCTTGCCCTGCCCTGTACACAAAACCATCCAGTCCCTCATTGGCAGCATGCAGAAGAGACACATCTGTGGAAAGAGAAAGAGCACCATCCCTCTGCAAGGCCCCTAGCCATCCCCCGCATGGCTGGCATCCCACCCACTGCCAATTACCTCCCAGCCTCCTGATCTCTGTCTTCACCCCGTGCTGTAGTGGTGAGTTGGTGGCAGCATCTACAGCCAGCTACAGACTGCCTAAGTACATTTAAAAAGTAAAGTTTGATTTAAAAAAATGTTTTGAAGCTCTTAGAGTGCTATCGGAGGGACGGGTAAGAAGGGTTCCTGAGCATTTAAATATTTTAATATTCATGGACTTCGCCATGCCCGTAGGTGGGGCCACTGCATAGAAGCCCATAGGAGGGGGGCTTAAATATTTATTAAAGGCCAAAGTCGGAGCTGGAGGGAAGTGATAGACAGGCCCTGCATGTGTCTGGAGAAAGTACTTAAAGGGGCAACAAGGCCCAAATAATTATTTAAAGGGGCAAGACAGGCCCAGAGATTTAAAGGGTGCCCAGCATGCCAGTCTGGGCCTACTGCAGACTCTTCTGCAGTAGGCCCAGTGCTGTGAGATGCAAGACAGGCCCAGAGATTTAAAGGGGGCCCAGCCAAAGGCCCAGAGATTTAAAGGAGGCTTAGCCAGGAGGGCCTTAGCTATTTAAAGGGGCCCAGCAACATGGTCCGCAGTGTTTAAAGGAGCTCAGCAGTCACAGTAGGCCCATTGTGTTACAGGGGCTCAGCCTACCATATTGGTCCCAGCTGTTAAAGGGACTCAGCCAGCTTGTAACAGGTTGCCTTGTTACAGATGTAAACAGTCAAAAGAAAGATGTGTGCTGCCTTGTCCTTATTCCCTTCTTGCTTATCTATCTTCTTCTTTCTCGCCTTCTTTATCTCTCTTTTCATGTCAGGGTGGCCAACCTGGCATTCCTTAAACCCTTTACTATCCCTGTTTGACCAAAATCCCCATTTGAAACAGCACATATTAAAGAGTACAAGTAGCACAGTGGTAACATTAGTGCCTATACTTATAAGGTACCCCTATTTTGACTAGATAAAGTGCTTTGCACTGCAATGCTGAAAGGCTATATGTTAAATTAAGCCCTGTATTGAAAGTTCTCTGAAAGAGCTTATCATTTGGAAAAGCTGCCTCCAGCAGCTAAAAAAAGAAGCCCCTTTGCAGCTTTGTTTAGTGGAACAGGGAAATGCCCCAAATGTCTGCAGACAGTGCAGCACTGAGTGTACTCTGAAGCAGGTTGCTTCAGGCAAGTAAAAAGTGAAAGTAACACACAGGGCAAGGAGCTTCCTTATAAGGAGCTCTGGGGAAAAAGGGAAAGCCCATGGTGTCATGTACCATTACAAGACTGTAGAAGTGGTGTTTAAACTACAGCTTTATTGAAAATAGGCCTGAAGTTGTTGAAAAGATGTTGAGTTGTTGAAAAGAAACATACATTTATAAAGTATTGCATTTGAGGATGCAGCATTCTGCCAGTTTAAAAAGAAAGCAGCCAAAATAAACAAGTTAGATATAAAGTCCATTTCTGAAGAATGTTTACTGTTTGTCTTGTTTGAAGTTTTTCTTTTTTAAACAATTAGCAGGTTTCTCTGGCTGTCAGGGGAATGCAAAGAGGGAGCACACCCCTCCTTGCTGTTCCCCTGTTCAGACTGAGTATTCCTTGGTTAAAATAACATCAAATAGAAAATTGAGAAGTTATTTACCTGTATCACCCCACAACTTATATTTCTCTTTGTCGCTTTCTTTTTTTTTGTACTTTGTATTTATTAGTTTCAAATTAAACACAAACTGTTTTTCCTGATGCAGAACATAAGGATATATTAAATAACCACTCAAGGGCACTACCACTCTTAATATAAGCAGGTTAAATAATCGACTGACATCTACAAGACACGGCATTGGGGTAACCCAAAGAAACATTTAAATTCAGACTTAAAAAGAAAATTCCAATATAAGCTGTGCATTGTAAGCCCATGAGCTGCATGCTGAATAACATATTTACTATTAAAGTAGTTCCAGAGTTCCACTTCCCATTACAGGAAAGCTATAAATGAGCATGCTAAATCTTTTGAAAGGTACCAACAGGTACTATACGTATGGGATCATATTTAGAAACTGTATGGAGAATCCCCATTATATAACTTTGTTTCATGTCTGCATTATGGATATTAACTTTACAAACAGTATGTCAATTAAGCACTGCAAGAAAACTGCCCTAGATATAGAACATTTTTAAACAAATTACCTCATTCCAAACCCTTCAGGTCTGAAGCTGTCTCCCATATATGCCCAAAAGCTGCCATTTTCCAAAACCAGAACTAAAGGGGAAGAAACTTATCCTCACGAAATTGGTGCTAAATGGAGAATGCTATTATTATAAGGTATCAGAGTCTCTCACTAAGTCTCTGCTTCATCCTCGCTCTCCAATGTGAATTCAGAGGGTTCTCGTCCCCTTCTGGAGGGCTGGGCATGTTTTTGAGCCCACTTCAGGGCCTCTGAAACATCCAAAAAGATAAGTACTCTTTGTTCATGCACCAGCCAAAGTCTGGCTGGAAACAACATGTTGTGCACTATGCCAGCTTCACAGAGCATCGCCCGGATACCATTGAAGCACTTCTTTTCCTGCCTGGTCGCATAGCTGAGGTCAGGGAAGAGGGTGATTCACTGCCCATCTTGGAGAATTATCAGTTTTTGTCTGGCCATGTTAAGTAGCAAGTCTCTAGTCCCCATGATATCCAACATGACAACTATTGCCCTGGGAGCATCAGTAACGTTGGGCCTGCCCCGAGTGGCCACTCTGTAGGCCTTCGGAATAGACCAGACCCTGTCCTTTAAAGACTGACCAAAGTATTGTTTGAGCCATTCTCTAATAAAGTGAATGAGGTGATCCCCCTCCGCTCTTTTCTGCATCCCAATATTCCAAAGGTTAGTTGCTCTCACTAGATTTTCAAGATTCTCTAGCCGGGACCACAAATGTGCATTCTCTTTTACTAACATTGCTGCAGTTCCCAATGCTGATTACAGTTGTTTTTTAGCCTCATAAACCTCCCTTTTTGTAGATCCGGCCTCAGTTTCCAGAACCGTGACCCTGTTTGTCAAGGCATCTAAGTAATCGGCCAGTCCAGCTATGGATGTCAGCATCCTGTTCATCTTATGCCCTAACATCTGCAGGGTCTCCTCTTCATCACTATCTGACTCCAGTGGAATACGGCCTTGCACCGACCGTGTTGCTGGTAAGGTTGAAGAACTTTTGTTTTTTGTGCCATCTCCCTGGTGTTTATCCTTTTTCGGATTTCCCGTATTTACACCAGAAATGTTCTGGTACCCGAAAGTGTAGGTTGGGGATATTCTCTCTCAGTTGCAGCAGCCAAAAAACAACTTTATAATTCGTAATCCTTATGAGTTTCTACTCCCAGCGGCCATATTGCTTAGGGTTCACTGCACCCCCTCCCTTTGTCTCTTTCTGATTGTCTCCCTCTCTACAACTTATATTTCTCACTCTGTTTCTGTCTCCCCCTTCACTGCCATCTGCCATGAAGTTGGATATCTGCCCCTCAACCCCTCCAACGATCATGATAGGAACTATGCTGTACATCTTCTGCTGGTACAGTCAACATGTGACGCTAGAAAAATAACAGATAAAAATGGTGATTAGCAACTCAGTGCAAGGGTGTGCTTTTGAACTGCACACACAGTCACATTGTTCCTGCTAGGAGCGGGAACTGCATTAAGACCCAGTGATGGTCATGCACCCCCCCCACCCCAACAGTCTCATTAGGTGAGTCAGTTTTGCTTTTCCCAATTGCAATACAAACAATTAAGTTGCTGATCAATGAGCAGAGTGCACAGTGCTGTTTAAAAGCACATGCACTCATAGGGCCAGATATTCAAAACTTTGCCCAGGGGCCAAATTAGCACTGCCCAGCGGGCAAACTGAGCCCGGAGCACAAAGCAAGCCATATTCAAACGGAATAGCCCAGGGCAAACAGCTTCTGAATATAGCATGGTAATGAGGCCATGCAAACTGGGCTGGGAGTGCAGGCAAACATTGCCCTGGAATAAGACAGCACTGAATAAAACAACCAGGAAGTGCAACCCACAACAACAACACAGTACACAGCAACGTGAGGGCAGGTACAGACGAACTACGTGGCAATGTGTGTGCCAGCAAATGCATGGACTCAGTACAGTTGCAGGAAGCAGCAGATGAGAAAGAACAGTGATCAAAACTTTACAATATTCCAATACCATTAAGCTCGTGCTAACACATTAGCGTTGAGCTATGATTAGCCTGGAGCAAATATCGCTTGCCCGGAGCTAAATGTGCCATATTCAAAAGTGCTATGCAAATGAGCCTACTTGAGGTAGTCTCTGGGCAAACAACGGATTAGCATCTCATTATACCCTGATTTGCACACAGTTTGCCTATAGCGTTACTGCAGGGTCCATAGAGCCACCTGTAGGTCAGTCTGGGTACAGGGCAGACAAGGTCCAACCGCAGCTCCATCTGTAGGTCAGTCTGGCAGTGCACGATGATAGCTACAGGCTACAGGTAAACAGTACAGCATAGCATAGCATAGCATATTGTACCCCAGGGGACAGGACAGCATAGGCACAGGTGGTGGTGGTGGTGCTGCATGCAACTGTCACACTGTAGGGCATGCTACAGTGCACAGCAGACACTACAGTAGCAAGGGAGACAGTAGTGTGAGGGACGTAGCACTGCCTATGGTGTGTAGGGCAAGTGATGCTGATTGCACTGTACACAGTGACAGGCCCAACCTGCAGGTGTTTACTGACAGTCGACATTACTGTTACACTGTTGTGTGACCCACAGATGCTGTACCTCTGGCATGTGATGCTCACAGTGACATGTACATATCTGGCTTTGTGTGTTGGCAGTTGTACAGCTGTGTGGTATGTGGCTGGGGGGATATAGTATCCGAAAGGCACACTAGTGTTAGGGGTATTCCTAATACTGGCCCATGTGCACTGCATGCTGAGTCCCAGCCTTATGGCCACACCTGGTCTGTGGCACAGCCTGGCCACCCACACACCCTCAACATCCTCCATGCCCACAGTGCTGCATGTGTGTGCTGGCATCTGTTCGTGTCCACAGATATGTGTGGTCAGCAGGTGTGTGCTGTATGGCTACCACTGCCATGCTGTCCACTGGCGGCAGGGTCACCACTACTGCCTGGCATGGCTGGGACTGGTGAGCAGATGTTGGCATCATTGTGATGCCATTGGTTAGCAGCAAGCTTCCACTATGTTTGGCTTTATCTATGTATTTATATTTATGTATTAGGATCGGCGCCAAGACCCGGCGCTAAACTTCCAGCAAATCCAGCACAGCCATTTATATTCGTAAGCTGATTGCCCAGGATTAAGACCAGCTTTTTCTGCGGTAATCTACCACCGCTTAACTGGTCGCGGCCAGGGTCGCGCTTAAACCACTTAGCTGCCGCCAGCCACTGAATATCGCATTGCCGTTTTGTATTCATGTCACTTGCCCTTGCATACATTATACTTTTGCCTGGCGCCATGCAGTTTGCCCGCGCTATTTGGCCTTTTGAATATGGCAGACCCGCGCTAATCCCGCGCTAAACCTGCGCAAATGATTTTTGCCCAGCGCAAAGTTTTGAATATCTGGCCCATAATGTTTAACGGCAGAGTGGGGACTGTGCAAAGGAGTGAAGCTGATCATGGCGATGGCTTTATTTCTAATTCCTTTTTTATAATATGAAAATATCACAACAGCAATAATGGGGTAGGGCTTTAGTGTGAACTTTAGGTTTACAGTTTTGGTGAGGGTTTTAATACATTTGTGAACTGTGGGAGGGAGGGAGAGAGGGAGGGATTTCAGTGAAAAAAAAACAGTCAAGTACTGGCAGAATTCATTTTGGCCATACCAAGTGCTGGGCAATTTATACATGACCTGTGGAGTGATTTATTTTTTATTTTATTTATTTATTTAATTGTTCAGAAAAAACCTTTGAGAGAAAGCTCTTTTGAAAAGGTTCCATGTCAAGTACATGGCATATACAGTACAACAGAAGAGGAATTGCCCTCTCTGTGGTTCGCACTTCATGGGAAGGAGTGTGCACAATAAGAACAACTCAGGGAACATTAAACAAACAGTGCAATGGTAATGCAAACACAGAGACATAATGTGGAATATAATTAAGCAATAAGGCATAACGGAGGGGATGTTATGGTGAGATAATGGCCCACCTCAGGTGGGCTGAAGCATAAGGTGAAGCCGAGTACTTCCACCACCCAAGAAGGGCCGTTAAAACCACCTTGATGTACACCCTGGAGTGTCTTATTAAGATTATGAAATGGGTCCTCTTTAGCAAACTGGATATATTTTTAAAACATATTTTTGTTGAGCTACTTTCAGTTGGGCTGTTGTGCTGGGATAAGGGCCCAGCTGAAAGTACCTCTTGGCCAGGCAGGTGCCAAAATTCTTTCTACCCATTTCCTATTATGCACTAAGCAGTCCAATTTTCCTAGTGTTAGAGATATCTGTACTCAGTTTCCAGAGCCAGCAGATGGTATAATCAGTGATCATACATATTTCTGTTTGTTCCTCAAAACTTGAGAACAACAATGCCTCTGTCATAGCTCAGGATAATGTAACAGACTGTGATATATTAGAAAAAGAATGTACAGATAGAGTGTTTCCAGTCATGTTTTCAATAAAAGTTAATGCAATGACACAAATAGGTGATGCACAGAACAATGACATGGCTGATACTCAGGACATAGAAGCATACAATGTCAAGCATACAGTCTCAAGTGATGTTACTGACAATATTTCAGTGGTTAACACTGATGAAAATTATACATTATCTGATTCTAGTGTACATTCTGGCACTTCAGAAGATTATGTTGTAAAAGATGACAAATTCCTCATTTTTTATTCATGCTAGCATCCTTGTTCGCACAACTAAAATATCAGACATGTAGTGCTCCATTAATGATAGACAGCACTTTTGTAAAATGGACCTTGCTTGTTGTCAAATTTTGTTGTTCATACAGTCACAGTTATACTTGGTACTCACAACCTTGTGAGGGAAAAATGGGTGTAGGCAGCCTTTTCGTCTGTTCTGCTTTGTTGCTTAGTGGTAATACTCATGGCCATATCAAGCAGTTCGCTGACTTTTTAGGGCTGAAATTTGTTAAAAAATCACAACACAACAGACTTAAAAAGGCCTACTCATATCCAATTGTAAATATTTTCTGGTTGCAAGACAGGAATGAAATTTTGAAACAGACCGCAGGCCATGGAGTCACACTAAATGATGAAGGTCATTGTGATTCACCTAGTCATTCAGCCAAATACTGTACATATAGCTTGATGGAAAGGGAGTCAAGTAAGAATTGATTTTAAACTTGTACAAGTGTCTGAGGTGTCCAACTCGGTGGACATGGAGAAGGTGGGCTTTTCTGAACAGTCTGATTTGCCCTGGTCAGTCAAGGTGATAGGAAAGTAATTGCCACTGAGTGACATCCATAAAACACATGTGGAATAAAAAAAAAGAAAGAAGGTTTACAAGTCCTCAATTTGATGTTTGACACATGGAAAAATCAGTGTTAAAAAAGCTGATAACCCTAGCAAAAACATGTGTCAATGTAGCATTAATGCCATGGGTTCGGTATGCATTAAACTATGACTCCCCCCTCCCAAGCCGGGAGCTTTCCTGCTGTCTCCTGAAGTTGTCTCCTCCTGCCTCCCAATTTGGTCCTGCAGACAGCACTCACTTCTTGTTCCCCAAACCCGCTCTTGGACTTCTGACAGGGCCGGGAACAGATAAACTTTGCTGTGGCACCCCAAGCACCGGATCCCGTGCAACCGGTGAGCTGCTTGAATCCTCGCTCCCCAAGCCCAGTTCTGGACTGATGCTAGGGCTGGGGAGCACTACAGACTGTCCTGGTGCCTAAATGCACCTGAGGAGAGAGCTGCCAGTGAGTAGCCAGATAATTGCTTCCCTGCCCCCTCAAACTGCTGCACAGCGGGGTGGGGAGCGGAGAAAGGCAACAAGATTGTTCCTGGTGCCTCAGACTCCCACTTGACAAATGTGGCAGAAGCACTGCTTTTCCATCCCTCTCCCCAGCCCCATCAGACACTGGTGGGGGCTGGGGGAACAAACTAAAACATTTTAAAAGGCTCCACGATCCAATCTATGCCTCCAGCGAGTTGGAGAGTACAGGGACAACATGGCTGCTGGGATTACAAGTCCCATGATTCTTAGCGGCCGAAAGTGATGTTTTCTCACATGAGCTCCTGCTGTGGAGCTCACAAAACAGAGCTCCCAATGAGACTCCTGTACTCCAAAAGTACCCCCTTGACCTAGCGACCACCAGAAAGGGGGGGTCCTAGCCATGCAGCCAGATGCCACCAAGACCGTGCATTTTTATTTATAATGGACTGAGATGAACAGTACTGTATGTGATCACCCATATTGGGCCTGGTCTGCCTGAAGACAGCGAGGATAGCGAGGAACCCTATTGGTAGCTGCAGTACAGCCAATCAGGACATGGAGCTCGAAACTCCTGTGGACCAATGAGATATGGGAATTAAAACTAAACATTCTGGGGTTGACAATTGGATCCTGGGTCTGTCGTGAGTTTCTGAGGAGAAACAAATGATTTTTGACAGCTCCTGCTGCTGTCACAGCCAAACTGGAGAAGTGTGTGCGAAAACAAACTGGGGTTCTTCTGTGAGAATAAGGAGAAACAACTGATTTTTTACAGCTCCAGCTGCTGTCATAGCCAAAACTGGAGAAGCCTGTGCCAATACAAACTGAGGTACTTCTGTGAGAGTGTTTCAAGAGAAAACAACTGATTTCTGACAGCTCCTTCTGCTGCCACATCCTAAAACCATTTAGTTTGTGCCAAAGCAATTTAAGAACTTTAAAACCCTGTTGCCAACTGCCTGGTAAATACCAGACACGAGGGATTTACCTCATCTGGATGGAACTGCTGTGGTTTGGCAACCAAAATTGCTGAGACTGCTGCAAGAAGTATTTATGTGTGCTTGGGTGAGGTGACAAATCCTCTGCCTCACTGTCCTGTTACAAGAGACTGTGATTTCTGCCAGGGGACCTCAGCTCTTAAGTTCTGCCTGCCTACCTAATTGCTGGCCTACCTGCAAGGTGGGTGAAGACAAGTCCCTCTGTGGGGTGAAGAGGATCATTGTCTGCATCCATGCCAGTTCTACCTGTTCTTCCCAATTGCCTACAAGGGGAGAGGTCCCCCAACTCCTGCATCATCTGTTCACCAAAAGGTAGTGAGTACTGGGTTTTACCCAAACCAATACTTTGTTCAGCTAGTTAACTTGTTAATTTACTATCTGGACTCCCTGCATGACCTTAGCTAAGCCCACTGCCACAGTTACAGCCAGGATACACTGCACATCTACATTCACTGGTGTAATTTATAAATTACAGCTGCAGCAGCCAACCATTGCAATGGTGTTGCACCCAGTGTCTACTCGTCACAGGCCTGCAACTCCTTAGTGTGCTCACAAGGTACTTGGAAGCTCCCACAGGGATTGTGGGGTTAACTGGTGTACCAGTGGGGGGAGAGGGGCTGGAACAGGGAATGCTGGATGGTAATGTACTATGGTATATGATCATTTTGCCTGATTGCAGTATTTATCCTAAGCTTGTTGTTGAATGTTTTACTACCCTTTGCTTCCATTGTTCCTTACCTCATTATCCAGACCCAAAATGACCCCTCTTGTTTATTTTACTGCAATTGGTGAATTATTTGCATTATTGTGTAGTGTAATATTTGCATGCTTAGAGTGATAAGTTTGGGGGGATTGTGTACTGTTCTACCTGTCACTAAGGGAGGGGGCTGTATTTCATTTCCTGTGGGGAAGCACCCTGGCAGCACACTGCTATAAGGATCCCCATAGGTGGAGGCACTGTGCCATTTGCCAAGCCAATTATAACCACAAACCCAGATGCCAACCTATATCCCTTAGACAGCATCATTTGTGAGTGGGTGTGTAGACAGAAGGGTAGGGGTGGTTACAAAACCATTTATGGTGGTGCTCTGCTACCTGTGGTGGCAATATCCAAATCCTTATAATGCCAACCACTTTCTCAAATGTGGACTTGAACCAGTGTCAGACACTGATAAACACAACATTGAATGGTTAATAGATGTTAGCCCTGCATATCTGGTATTAAAATCAGTAATTTTGGAAAAATAATTCCAAAGTGACTTATTCAAATTGACAAACTTTCTGTCACCCAGGTGCACTTGAAGTCTATCATTTAATGATGCTAAAATATCGCCCCAAAAGACAGCATTTTTTACATGCTGGAATGCTATGCAGAACACAACTTTCTACAAGAGATTTCAGCAAGAATGTAGACAGTAAGCAAGCTATTGTCTAGTACTGGGCAAGCCTCTTCCTTCCCTCCTTCATGCCCTCGATACTCTCTACCCAACTGGTCCTCTCCTAGTTCTGCCCATGGCGGGTTCTCAGCATCCTAGAGGGATCAGTTTTAGGCAAGTTTCTTCCTCCTTTCCTGCACCACTCCTACCCACCTACCCAATCTATTATTCCCCTGACTTTCCCCCACCCTTCATCCTCTTTCCCCTCATTCCAAATCATCACCTCGTTCTGCCCCAGGCAGGGTTCTCTGCATCCTGGAGGGGCTAGCTCTAAGCATGACTCATCCTTCCTTACCCAGCCCCTCACCTCCACCTGTCTCCTGTCCCTCCTCTCTACCCCTCTGCACTTAAATAGGAACCCCTAGTTCCTATATTCACTTGAACTAATTATTTGTACTTTTTGTTCTGTCCGAGCTACTACTCCAGCTTTCAGTAGTCCTGTGCGAACTTGCCACTAACAACTGGATTTTGCTTTTGTTATTCTGGCAATGTCCTGGCTTCCCCTATCTTACTTGCTTCTCCTTCCTCCAGCTGACATCCTCTGACTATCCCTCAACCCTATTGGTTGTCCTCCCACTGCAACTCAATCATTACCTGTACTGATTCACCTGTCTCTTAATTGTAATACAATCCAGCAAGGAGATGGCTGTGTTCATTTCTGTGCGTTGCTCCTCAGGTATGTTAAATGTAATTGTACGTATAAGCCCATCACCCACCTTGCCTCCATTGACCCTTTCAAAATTGCCCTAAAAAAATACCTCCTCGAGCACCCAGCTTGTAGATGTTCTACCCAAAGCGAGGGGCTCTGATACCTCTGTTTGACTATTTTGTCTACAATAAAACCATCTGATTGCTAACTAGGGCTATTTGGGTCTGTCACAACAGCCAGCATATTTGGTATAATAAAAAGTCTAGCAGGCCTGCTTTTTCCAGTATTTGTCCCCATGCACATCCTGTACATATTTGTGTTTTATGATGCTAAACGATGGCCTGTCTCTGGCCGGTTTGTATATAGATATGGGTGTTGCTCTATTTGTGCATAGTTCCTCTGCAGCTATGCTTGTTGTTTATTTCTCCCCATGCTGTATTGTTTAACTGTTGCCCACCTGTATCACGCTGTATTGTTTAACTGTTGCCTACATGTATCACGCTGTAATGTTTAACTGTTGCCCACATGTATCACTCTGTATTGTTTAACTGTTGCCCACATGTATCATGCTGTATTGTTTAACTGTTACCCACATGTATCACGCTGTATTGTTTAACTGTTGCTTACATGTATCACACTGTAATGTTTAACTGTTGCCTACATGTATCACACTGTAATGTTTAACTGTTGCCTACATGTATCATGCTGTATTGTTTAACTGTTGCCCACATGTATCACGCTGTATTGTTTAACTGTTGCCCACATGTATCACGCTGTATTGTTAACTGTTGCCCACATGTATCACGCTGTATTGTTTAACTTTTGCTCACATGTATCACGCTGTAATGTTTAACTGTTGCCTACATGTATCACACTGTATTGTTTAACTGTTGCCCACATGTACCATGTTGTATTGTTTAACTGTTGCCCACATGTATCATGCTGTATTATTTAACTGTTGCCCACATGTATCACGCTGTATTGTTTACCTGTTGCCCACATGTATCACGCTGTATTGTTTAACTGTTGCCCACATGTATCATGCTGTATTGTTTAACTGTTGCCCACATGTATCATGCTGTATTGTTTAATCTGTTTGCCCTCTGTATTGTTTACCTGTTGCCCACATGTATCACGCTGTATTGTTTAACTGTTGCCCACATGTATCATGCTGTATTGTTTAACTGTTACCCACATGTATCACGCTGTATTGTTTAACTGTTGCTTACATGTATCACACTGTAATGTTTAACTGTCGCCTACATGTATCATGCTGTATTGTTTAACTGTTGCCCACATGTATCACGCTGTATTGTTTAACTGTTGCCCACATGTATCACGCTATATTGTTTAACTGTTGCCCACATGTATCACGCTGTATTGTTTAACTGTTGCTCACATGTATCACGCTGTAATGTTTAACTGTTGCCTACATGTATCATGCTGTATTGTTTAACTGTTGCCCACATGTACCACGCTGTATTGTTTAACTGTTGCCCACATGTATCACACTGCATTGTTTAACTGTTGCCCACATGTATCACACTGTAATGTTTAATCTGTTTGCCCTCTGCATTGTTTAATCTGTTGCCCTCGTGTAACACCTTTGTAAAAGGTTGTTTCCGATCCTTTCAAATAAATAAAATAAATAGAAAATCCTCTGGCATGTTAAATGTTAACTGTATGTATAATTTTACATCCAGTTGTACCCCCCCCAGATTGCACCAGGAGATGAGCAACTTGTTGTTCAGTGTGCCTTCCTGGTGAAACATTTAAATCAATAAATAAATAATTGGAAATATTGTGCAGAAAGGCATTAATAGACTCAAATCAGGCTTTACATTTGCTTGCACAAAATCAAAAAAAGAATGTGTTACAAAGATAGTAAAGGAAAAGAAAGATTACAGGTATATCTATGACATGATGGATGCAGTTGTCTGCTTTCAGAGAGGCACCGTTACAGATGTTGTAGTGCCTTGAAGGCCTCACAGACCCAAAAACATTGCCCCCACTGTACACCCAGCAGCTGATCATTTGCTGAGGAAACACTACACTTGAATGAATAAAAAACATTTTTAGGAAATACTCTGTTGTGGGCAATACCTGCAGCTGTGTTTTGGCTGTTTTGTATCACATGGCTTCAACACTCCCATATGTTTGGATGAATGTGCATATACTGCTATGAATATATTTCTGCTACAGCCTTAAATACTGGCTTCCCAGTGCAGCTTTCCCCCAGGCTCCAGGACATCACTTCCACCCTCCCCAGACACAGCAAGACACCCCAGGAGTCGCAAGGTATGGGACCCTCCATTTGCAAGCTCTCTAGGCATCTAGCATTCAGTGCAGCTAGCACGGCACTGCACAGTACTTGCTACCCACCCACCCCACCTCCCACCCACCCAGGTGTATGCCTCATTTAAGCATACTGGTAATTCAGCTGTAACCAATCAGCCTATTTTTACCCCCCTGAAATCACAGATGGCTCAGTCTTCACAGAAGCAGCCCCTCAGCACAGACATTCTGTGGTTTATTCCTCAACTCCACTTCCACACTAGCTTTCCTAAACTGCTGTCTTCAGGATACCTACTTGCACAGCAACATCACTTCCACCTAATCTTCATTATCTGTTGAACATTTGAAGAACTGCTTTCAGTATCATCCATGCTCCCTCTGCTCTTAACACTTACCCCATTGGTTAGACATGGAGGAATCGAAGGCATCCTATCCACTGTGATTGAAACCAACTTCACATAGTCAGAAGTATTTCTGCCCAATGCCTACAATGGCCCAGTCTCTGACCTCAGTTATCCCAACCACATAATTACAAGTACTGTTGAGCAACACTTACCCCACATAAAAACCCAAGACTCTATAGCTACAAGCAAGACACTAAACTTAAAAAGTGTCTTATGCCTTTCTTTGAGTACCTCATAATGTTACTGCTACTGTCCTCTAGCAATGTTCACTCTAACCCAGGGCCACAGTCCCTCCAGGAAAATTTCTCCCTCTCGGACTTCTGCTCACTTATATAAAATTGGGCCTAGTCCATATAAACGTAAGGAGCCTATTACCAAAAATTGATTGCAGAAAGACTTGGCTTAACACCACCAACCCTTCCATATCTGAAATCTGGCTTCATCAAAAACCCAGTCACCCAATATAGCAGTTGATGGCTACAATGCCTTCAGACAGGACATATCTAAGAAAGGGGGGAGGGGGTAATCTACCTATAAGATACTTACTCTGGACATATCAGATTGGCCAAATCAATCCCCAAACAACTTGACCTAATAATCCTGCAAATAACTGCCTCTACAAAATTCAGTTTTTGCTTTGTTGCCTGCTAGAGACCTCCATCAGTGAACCATGAGTCCCTACACCAACTATCTTTGCTAATAGCCCTATACACTGACCGTGAGTTCACACTAATGGGAAACTTAAATTGAGATATGCAACACCCCTCCCAATCACTCCTAAATCAATTAACTGCCCTGAATCTGTCCTAGATTATAACCTCCTTAATTTGTCCCCATAGGGCCTACCCTGGCATGGATTCCTTTCCTAGAACTGATCCTAACCACCTCACCCTCAAAATACATTGTGTAGGTTCTTGCGACTGACATAAGTGACCATTGCTACATTGCCTGCATAAGACAACACATAAAACACCTTCCCCAGCTCATACAGTGTAACTTTAAATTCTTCTGCGATCAGGCATTTCTACTAGACATTGGCAACATAAACTGATCCCAAATATACATCCGCCCAGATCTTTTCTCTTCCTGGGACTTCTTCAAAGCATCACTACTGGAAATAATAAACAAACATGCACTCTACATTAAAAAAAGAATCAGGCATCCCCAGAACTCTGGATTAACCATAACATAAAAAGCCTCCTAAAAGAAAAGGACCACCTTTGGGTTATCCCACAGGCCACAAGAGCCCCCCACGATATCCTGGCCTATAAAACCCACAGAAACAGATGCACTTTGGAAGTTTACAAAGTCCAACTTAGCTACTGCAACAAAAGATTTCTCAGTAACCCCAGTAACACGAGAAAGGTCTGGGAGGGCATAAAAAAACTCCAAATCAAGGCTACCCATAGTCTTACACTACAAGAACACCATTTTCCACAGCTCCAAGGACTGGGTAACAGCATTCTATGCATTCTTTGCAGAGGCTGGCCTAGCTTTTAAAAGGGAAAACCCTGACCTGCAACCAACTCAACTTGATACAAAGTTCTCTGGCATCTCCCAGTGGCCCTTTTTCACATTCATAAATATCAGAGAAAAAATTACCAAACTGAATAAAAAACAGGGAGCCAGCTTTGATGTGATAGAACTCATCTTCTATAAACTTGTTGCTCCGCTCCTGTCAAAACACCTGATGCACCTCTTCAACTTATCCCTAACAACATCCCTGTTACCCAGTGACTGGAAGACTGCCTTTGTAATCCCAGTCTTTAAAGAGGATGACCTCTCAGACCCCTGGAAGCTATAGGCCTATATCCATACTCTTGCCCACAGTTAAGATCCATAAGACTGATTCATAAACAGCTTACCTTCTACCTCACTACCTACAATGTACTATCTGAGGACCAATCGGGCTTCAGAAAGGTCACAACACTATGTACATAGTATCCAGAGCAACAGATGACTTATTAAGTGCCTTTGACAAAGATCTTGTCTCCCCAACAATTTTCCAAGATTTGCCAAAAGCTTTCAACACTGTTGATCACAACATACTGCTTAACTGTCTCTAAACTGCCAGCTTGGGCATCAATGCTCTATTATGTTTCTTAGCCTACCTGGGTTCCAGACAACAATGTGTCATGGTGGGGGATCACTGCTCAGACTTGACCGCTATCAACAAAGGGGTACCCCAAGGGTTGGTCCTTGGGTGTCTCCTATTCTTGCTCTGTGTTAATGAGATCCTATAACACAGCTCACCAGACACAAAACTATTCCTGTATGCAGATGACAGAATCATTTACACACATAATAAAGATGCCACCACTGCGATGAACACCATCCAGGGTAACTTCCATAAAGCAGAGAGGATACTAACAGAGATAAAGCTGTTGCTTAAAACAAAGAAAACTCAATGGATGATGTTCAGCAAGAAATCAGTTAACACCACCCAACTCTGTCTAAATACATTGGGGGAAGAGGCTATATCTAGGGTAGCCACTTAAAAATACCTTTGTATATACCTTGAAGAACAATTATCATTCAGCTCCCACATCCAAAACCTGTCCACCAAACTAAAATGCTTCCCAGCCTTCCTGTATAGAATCAGGGTATACTTTAGCATACCAGTCAGAAAGAACCTGGTCAATTCATTATTTTTATTCAAGCTACACTATGGAGACTGTATTTATAGAACTGCCTCTGAGACACTCCTAAAAGTTCTAGACCCCCTATATCACAGTGTCCTAAGATTCATCACTGGACTAACTTGGAACACCCATCATTGTCCCCTATATGAGGCTGTGGGCTGGACTTCTCTTGCTGTGTGGAGACTAACCCACTGGTACACTTTTGTATACAAATTCATCATTAACTCAGTCCCATCCTACTTACTCAATAAGCTAAACCCCAGAACTCTCACCAATTAAAATCTCAGATCATCCTCCCTACTAAATTTTATGCGGCCCAGATTCCATACAAAGACAGAGCAGCACTCCCTTGCAACCATGGTCCTGCACATCTGGGAGACCATTAGAAAAACCTTGCAGCAAACTAACACTGTGTCACTCACCCAGTTCAGGGTCAGGCTTAAGTAAGTTGCTGCACAGCCACTGTGACTGTTACAGTTGATCCCTCTCCTAACTTAATGCACTTCTTAGTAACAAAATCATATACTTTTACAAGCACTTCATTTAACTATATGTAATTCTCTAGTGTTTTTGCTGTATGTAATTTCTTACTGCTCCACACTGTCTCCATCTCTATACAATGGACACAATTGAAAAAGAGAGTTCCCGCTCTCAACTTGCCTTCCAATAAACTTTGATTGATTGATTGATATGTTAATATATCTTTCAATACCTATGTTTTACTTATGTAAATAAAATAACATTTCTTTTTCAGTCACTGCTTTCCATGTACAGTACTGTTTTACTAGATAATTCTTTCATTCCACTGTGGCTAGTTTGCATTGCAATTCATTTTAAATACTCCTACCCAGGGCTCCAGATAAGGTGTGTACCGACCTATTTTACTCACCACATTTTAGGAAATACTCTTCAGAATTTTTTTTAATGAGTATCAGTATCACCCAACATTTGTAAATACTCCACACGCCAAAGAATAGTGCTTCGTAACATAACTGGTGAGTCAAAAGGAATGGCTTTTTGTCAGATTAATAGAACTTGTATGCGTCCCACTTTTGTTTTACTCACTGTGTTTTAAAACTGGTGAGTAAATTCCTACCTGCAAACATTATTTGGAGCATTGTTTGCACATGAAATTCTTATCTAGAAAAAAACTACATTTTTTAATAAATGTACTCCTCGGTCCACTCTAGAAAGACATTTGTACACATCTGAATTTCGTTTTACTCACCTCACTTTCAAAATGAGGAGTACAGGTACTCATCCCAAAATATCTTATCTGGAGCCCTGCTTCTACCTCTGTTGCTCACAAAACATTCTGGATTCATTTCAGATATTTGAATGTGTGGCACACTGATCCACTGAGTATAAATGAAGTGGTTAAAGGAGTTTAAAAAGTTGGCCATATCCTTAATGTGTTAATGTGGACCATTAGAACAGTGCTTTAAACTGAGCCAGCTTGAATGTGCAGTGCTCCAGCTACTGCTTGCAATGCTGTGTCATCATAAGGATGGGGATGGCAGGGCTGAGCATCCCACCAGACATTGATTTCCCTGAGTGGGAGGTCAACCAGCTGTCACCATGTCAGATCTTCTTAAGGGGAATGCAGGAGGAACTGGCACATAGAGTGGAATCAGAGGTAGGGGAAATATATAAGCCATCGCTATGGGATAGCAGGAAGTGGATGGCAGCACTTTGGGTTGGAAGTACAATGACAAAAATTTAATCAAAGACAAGATACTGAAGCCAGCCCAGTGGTGTGGAGATCTGAGGACCTGGATGCCTTACTGCCTACCTCACCAGTGACCCAGGTTTGGGTATGACCCAGGGTCACTCAGGGGCTTAATGGGGGAAAGAGGATAGAGCATACATTCATGGCTTGCCTCTTTTGGAGAGGGGAACACTGTGTGTTGCTGCTTGGCTGCTGCCCAGTGGGAGGCAAATTTCTGAGGGCTGGATGCAGGTGTATGAGTACATGTGGCATCTTCACATGGCACAGTCATGCCAGTGCATGCATGCTGACCTTGGGGTGGGAAACCAAAAATAGGAAAAGCAGGGGCAATGCTTCCATGAAGCCCTACTCACCAATATCTGAGCTGCACCACCACCCCAGGACAATGCCAAACAGGATCCAGGCTTGGGGTGGGGTCCTGGGAGTATGGCCCTCCTTATCCAGGCTCCACATGGAGGGAGATTATGTAATGGGGGAAATCAATATAGGTCCTAAGGAGAGATGATGATGGATAGCAGGGTAGGTGGGTAGGGGCTAATGAGCCAGCCAGCAGCCTATAAGCAAGAAACAGCTCTATCAGAAAAAAAAATGACAAGGTACACTCAGGGCAAGCAGGGACAGTGTCAGCACCACAAAGACTAGTTCCTCCACCAGGTTGTCCTCTGGAAGCTGATAACCACCCATGTAGTCCCTTGCCATGAGTGGTCAATCACTGTGACTGGAGGTCAGTTTGTCTTGGTGGTTTGGTTTAGCTGACAATGCTTACTGGTAACCTTGGGTGGGTGGGGGGCACAGACAGGTATCATGTCTGGATGACAGAAGAGGAATAAAAAAAAATACAGATTGTCCCCAAGAGAGAAGAAAAGTCACTGAACTGCCATAACAATTTTTTTAATTTAAGTTTACAGAACAAACCATTGAAATACAATACTTTTTCAAATGTAAACAGTCAATTCAAGTTTTGCAGCAATATAATGTGCAAAGGAAGAGAGAGTAGCAAAATATGTCAACATATGACTCATTTTGTCTCTAACAAACTGGGATGGGAAAAAATTCTAATGTGCTGAAATATATTTACTCTGGCCGGGCAATCATGTCTTCTGATGCAACAAATCCAGCATAACTATTGGATGATCCTCACTGGGATATGCTTCCCTTAGTTTTGTGATTATGCATGGCAGAATTATATGTCTTTTGTGATGTCTAAGATGATCATATTCCCAGAAGATGAACTGACAAATTGTAGCTCTCCTTGTTGACCAGTTTGGTTCAAGGTCCCTGGGAACACTGTTTTGCATGAAATCACTTATGTGGACCAGGGTCATCCTCAGCACTCTGTGATGTAGAAAAAGGGTATAAAAATCTCAGTTGTGTCTGCTAGACATAATTGCCCATACTTTCTTGGTAGCCCAGGCACTCATGCTGCACTGGAATTATTGTGCAGTTACCACATCTACACCAGAATAGCTCAGGCAGATGATCAAGGCCAGCTAATGGCTCTTGTGCACTACTTTTTTCTGACTCCTGATTCTAAGCCTGAGAGGCAGCAGAGGTAGCTGGCAGTGCAGTGCTTGCTGCTTGTCTGGGCTGAAAGGCAAAGTTCTACAATCCAGCATTGAAATATACTTCACTATATTCAGTGTCCAAGTCAGAACTGGTGGAGTAATCTGAGCTGGAGCTGTCTAGATCATTCTCGCTATCATCATAAGTGAAATTGTACTGCTAAATGTCACCATTGGTGTGTTTTCTGTAAAGGTGTCTCTACTGTAGTGTCATGATTGCTGATGCATGCGATAAGGAGTTCCAAGTCCTGGAGAATGCAATCAGTTAAAGATAAATAAGGGTAAACGTGTTGCATAAGAGGAGCAAACAGGTGCAGTATTTTGTAAAAATCTGCACAACAGCAGAAACAGTAGACATAGAAACAGAGAAACATAGAATCTGACAAGAGATAAGGAAAGCTTGGCCTACCTACACTGCTCATTGTTTCCCTACCAACACCATCACCACAGACCCTAATCGGTCTTCATCTATTTCTCCCTCCTCCCATTCCTTTCCACTAAGATACCCTTATGCCTATAGCATTCATTGTTGATCCTTACCACTCTCTTCACCTCCACCGCCTCTGGTGGAAAACTGTTCTAGGCATTCACCACTCTTTCTGTGAATAAATACTTTCTCACAGCTCTTCTGAATCTACCTCTCTCCAGCTTCATATCATGTCCTCTTGTTATTGAGCTCCTTTTCTCTGAAAATACTTCCCTCCTGTACCTTGTTTACCCCCACAAGGTATTTAAAGATGTCTGTCATATAACCCCCTCCCTCCTCTCGTCCAGGGTGTACATATTGAGGTTCTTTACTCTCTTGTCATGGGGCTTTTGGTGCAGATCCTGCACCATTTTAGTTGCTGTTCTTTAGAAGGCTGTAAGTAAGTAGGCATGGATTGTGCACTAAGAGCAGGAGTACTTGACATCATAAAAAATATTGCAAGCTCTAGGTACTTTACCAGAAGCAGGCAGTTTAAATGAATCACACCACCTTCCTAGCAGAACACTTCACTGCAAAGCTCAGATCTTGATTATAGGTGATGTGACATTCAATATATAATGCCAGCCCTATGAATCCACACTTTGGAGGGTGCCATTAGCATAACTGGCCAGTCTCTTTACTGGGGATGTCACATCATGAAGGTTTAATGGCACACCACACTTTGCAAAGTCACTTTTGATCCCATGGTCAGTTAAGGATACCAAGATAATTGTGCTTCATGGTATGCCATGGTTTCCAATCCTTTGAAGTCATGTTTTGGTGTTTTGATGGAGGACTGTCCTTCCCACACAAACTCGTACCAACATAGGAGTTTTAGTAGACTTCTCTGTTGTGCAGAAATGACTACTTGCATTATTTACATGATATATTGTGAAAGTTGTGCCACTGTGGCCAACCACCACTTAAAATTGTGGTTCATAGTGAGGGGTAGCTTTCTTTATAGTCAAGATCTGTCACTCACTTTATAGTGTGCTGCCTGGCCTCCACCGATATATTGCAGAATAGTTATTAAAGAGGACCTTCTAAAATGTATGCCAGGCAATAAAATTAACAACACACAACACATGTTTACAAGATCAAGGTCACCTCAGACAAAACTAATTAATGAGCACCTTTTGTGGTACTCACCCCCAAAGATCACTACCACTATCCAAGTTGCAGACTGCATAAATAAAAATTGTCAAATTTCTGTATTTTGGAAGGGAAGGGATTGTATTTTGGCTCCATGGAGCTGACAGCCTGATCCCTTCCACTTCTGTATACTGACCACTGACCCATGCTACCACATTTTGTTAATTTGTTCTTTTTATCACCTACCCCCAGCGTGGCAGCCATCCAACTGACCTCTAGTCCCCTCATCCTGGCTTCTCTGGTCTTATCTTGCCATGTTCTCCCATGCCATACACCACATCTGGGTAGCAGGGAGTGCTCTCAACCCATCAGGTCAAGGATCCAGAAGGGCCATGCCTGGGTCAACAGGTGCAGGGCCCATGAGGGGTCAGCAATCATCCTGCCAGCTAGAATATCTTGTTCCATTTTTCTTGCCCCTCCCACAGGCATGGAGCACCATGTGTACAGGGACATCAGTGTCAGTGCCACATATGCTTCGATCAATGGCAACCAGATGCCTACCTTTCCTCTGCCTCCACAGTGTGGTCCTAGCATCCTGTTCCCCAACCTCCACTAGGGGACAAACTGACTCTGAGAGCCATGCCACTCCCGCTCTAGAGGACAGCAATCCATTGACACTTGATGCTCCTCCCCATTCAGCTGACCCTCCAATGTCCCGAACTCAAGTTGTTGGTGCTCCAAATGGTAGTGCTGCCAGTGTGCTGGCAGGCTGACTTGCTGGCACATTTTGTGATGGAATAGTCTGAATAGTGTAACTATGTACTCCATAGGCTTCAATGGCGGTGCTTTTGTAAAGATGAATTTTTGTATTCTAAATGCCCAATTTGAACAAATCAAGGTCACTGCTAAACTAAGAAGGCATTTCTTAGGGGATCAATGGCCCTATGTAGTTCAAGTCGGGCCTTTAGAATATAAAAATTTGTCTTTAAAAAAGCACCACCATTGAAGTTTGTGGAGCTCACCTTCACCCTCTCCAGACTATTGTATCAAAAACATGCAAGCGCGGGGGTGGCACTCCAAATACAGAAGTTGAAGGGATCAGGCTCTAGTTTCCATGGAGCCAAAATGCTCTGCCACGAATTTATAATAGCATGTGTTTCGAGAAATTGCCGTCAGTCCTACGGAACCTTTCCCAATGCCTCTGCAATCTGTTTAGAGGATGTATGCACCCCAGGCTTTTATTTTTGGAATATTTATTTAAACTATTGTTTTTCAGATGAATCAACAAGCAGGGTGGAATAAGGGTGGATCGCATTTACAGACATGGTCCACTGGTATGATTTTAGGACCTCCACGCCTGCTGGTAACTGTAGCTATGTTCAAATGAATTGTCATTAATGGGTTATTTGCTGTGAGACTGCAGTGGTGTTTGCGATTCAGGGTGGGACAAACCAGTTTGTGAGTTGGCTGTTAGTTTACTTACAAGTTTCCAAAATGTAATTGCCAAATCAATGTTTTTAGTGGTCATACATTTTAAGGGCTCAAAAATCACTTTGTGCATAGGTAGCCAGTTGGCCAGTAATTTTCTGAATATGGTAAGTCAAATATTTTTTTAAAGGTCATTGGCCATATGGCTACCAAATTTGTCCCACCCTGTTGGGAATATATTGGGAAGGCAGAGGGGCCAGCTAAGAGGCAGATGAGATAAAACACACCACCTTCTTGGCAGTCCCTGTATACCTATTAACATTTTGGTCTAAAATATTAGATACAGACAGTCAAAATGTAGGGAAATGAGGGACATTGGCATTAATACCGAGGACCACATCATCATACACACAAAGACAAAAACTCAGGACAGTGGAAGCTGGTGATAACTCTGTCTCTGAGCATAGCCTAGCTGGAAAACACACACACACACACACACACACACACACACACACATATACTGAGAACTCTCGGAGCTGATGATAACTCCACCTATGAGCACAGTCTACATGCTAGCTTTTACCCCCGCTCCACAACCAGTGGCTGCCAGAGGTAAGAGCCAGACTCAGAGCTGGTCTGACAGTGGGTAGGTAATAGAAGAGGACGTGCTGTGATAGCTAATACCAGTGGCTCCCACACCTATTGAAGATTGGGCCATCATGAGGGAAGGGGGATTTTTCTTATGGGTGGTGCATGAGGCTAGGTGGCATTGCTTTAGGATATCACATTTTCTGTGTAAAGGGGATCCAGTGTGGCACTACTGGCAGGCCAGCATACAGGGATGTTCTGCTTAGCATTTCAAAGGGGTTGGACATGGATGCTGAGATTGGTATGGGTCAGTGCATGGCTTGTGGAGAGGTTCAGGCTAGGTTGGGCCAGGGCATGGTTTTGTGCTGTCATGATATGATCATGCTTGGCCATGGGGGAAGCATAAAACTGACTGGTATGGGACAGTGCATTTTGGGTTTCTCATGTTGTGATGATCTCAGGGTTGATTTTAACTTTGTTGTTTGACTCATAGTTCAGATTGCTCTGGAGTCATACAGCTAACCCTCTAGTTGTCCCACCTGAATAGAGCATCCTTTTATGGCTGTCAATGCAGAGTTAAAAAACAAAAGTCCTCAGCAGCCTCTTGTTCTCCTGTTACTACCCCCTTAATGTTCCAGATGACCTACTGTGGCTATTGGCTGCATTGCCCACCACAAAAGGCTAAATGTGAGTCATTATCACCACATTCTTAGGGTTTTCCAGCTGACCCTGGTCTGAGTCCATCTCTCAACTCTGGCAGCTGTTGGTTGTGGAATGGGAGTATCAGTCCTGATGGTAGAGGGCTGCAGGATCCAATCTGACAGCCGTTAGCCAGAGGTGGGTCCTGAATTGACAGCTGATAGTCCTGGAGCAGGGCCCAGAGGGTCTGAGGAACAGAACCCAGCATGACAGTCACTGGCCTTGGAGAAGTACTACTTTAGACTCACCTTGCTGGGTCAGTTGCTGTGTCTCAGTATCTTTTCTTCACTCAGTCCCAGTTTGCAATCATCTCTGTATTTTTCATACAGCAAAGTGATAGGATTGTGGGATGCAGACTAATGAGGAACCAAAGAGGGTACTCATGGCCACAAACAGTTACAGGTCTCACATGCAAGCTGTTGGGTGAACGGACAGAGGAAAGACATTTGGTGAATCAGCACACCACTGTGTATTTACTCCTCCCACCACAGCTCCAAATGCCAGACACTTAGTTCCCACACCGCTCCAGGTATTGCCCGTACCCACTCAGTCAACATACTGCTCCGAATATAACTCACTCAGTCCCTGCCACTCGAAATACCACTAGGTGGCTCTTCACCTGATGTCAAGAGCCTGGAAAGCAAGAGGACACTGTAACAGGCACCTAGAAAGAAATATCATTATCCCTTACATGAGATTAGCCATAATCACCTGCCAACTGTCCCCTCAGAGACAAGATGTGTGTCACTGGAAAAACTAGCTGCTTGTGGCAATGAAAACATGTAGAATTTCTCCTTCGCAAGTCAGTGCCAAAATCAAACTGCCAGCTGAGCCTTAGAGATTTCCAGGTAGACTGACAACTTCACATCATAAGACACATGGTGTTGTGGGTAGCAGGGGGGTTTCTATGAAAACATAGTGTGCATGATCCTGTAAGACACTGGATTTTAAAATATAATGTTTTTGCAGTTTGAATATTCTGAAAACTGTGACATTCTCTGGATGCCTGAATTGGAGGGTAAGTGCATCAGAAGCTATAATTGCAGATATATAAGGCTTTCCCATTAAAGGAGTCAGTTTAGGCAATACACTGTATATACGTGTAGTCACGTCAGGCATGTCATAGTAAGGACCAAACTGGGGTGTTACATCTTGCTGTTTGGTAGTTTGGCTTTTTCAGATTGGAATTCTAGTCTGAAGACTATTAGAACCTCTTTTCCACGAAGATAAAAGTAAGAAAATGACCAGTTAAGGCATAAAAAATGTTTAACTTCTCAGATTTACCATGGGTGTTGGTTGTGCACTGGATTCAGTTTGTCAGAGGTTGAGACATTCTTTGATTTAGCCCTTTATCCCAACGTGGACACATTAAATTATTGTTTTCTAGCATGCATTGCCACTAGGTGAATCATTTCAAACTCCAGTCCAGATTTCCTTCCTTCAACATGGGCTGCTGCTGTTGAATGGCTTAGATCATCTGATTCAAATTATCTTAGATTCAAGCTTAAATCTGAACAAGGTCACTGCTACCTTGTACATTCATAATCAGTACAACAGCCACTGCAGACCTAATTGACAAAAGAAAAGAAAAAAAGCTAGCACTGATTCTTATTGAACAATGGTCGGCTCATATGTGCAAACTACAGAATAGTGCTTTTCAGTTTTGCTTATAATTGCCAGATCCTTTTAAATGTAGTATGGGGACAGGACAGCACTACCATAATTAAGGTTTGTTGGTAACTTCTATATAAACCCCAATAGTTGTTCATTTGTAACTCAGGCACCTGTGGGAAGACTGGGCTAATTTTATTTCTAGATGTTGTGACTTTATAAGTCACAGACATTTCAATACAAACTCTCAACAGTTTGCACAATGGAAAAACATTTTTTTTAAATAATGGCATATTTTTGTGTGTTTTAATGTTAAACCTGTTATTGAAAATGTTATCATGTAACAACACTTCAGTGTACAAACAAAGACAAGATGCTGTGTCAGCATGCAGTCTGAAAGCAAAACAAAATGGTTATATTAAATGCACTCTGAAAATAGAAAATGGAGTTAAAAATCTATGTTTTGACCTTAGGTCTTCTTCAGGAAATATCTAAAAGAGAAAAAAAAAAGTTAATGGGGGGGTAAAATAAGGGATATATATATGGGGAAAGAAGAAAGGGGAATGCTTAGGGAGAAGTGATAAAAGGCAAGATTAAGAAAGAATATGTGAAACAAAGGGGTGATGATGAGAAAGACGAGGCATAACTGGAGAAAATGAGTTGGAGAAGTCTCCAGGAAGGACTGATTAACAGGGCCTAGTAAGAAGACTGAAAAGGGGAGAAATCTGGGGGAAGGAGGCAGAGATGGAGACAAATGGTGAAAATGAAAAGAAGTTAAGTGTTTACAGATAAAAATGGACTTTAGGGAAAACAAGGGCTAAAAGATGTCAGTAGAAAATAAGTCTATTATTTAAACCAGAGGGCTGCTGGGAGCCAAGGCAGATGATCATCTTGGTTTCCATGTTCTTTCTATGGTCAGAATCCAAGAAGCCCTCCTGAAGGACAAAAACAGAAAGGTCATTGGCACGTCAGTGTGTTGTGCATAACATAGTGCTTGTGTATACTTATTAACTTTGAAGTTCTGAACTTTTAATTTGGCTTTTCTCTATTCCCACCCTTTGTAGGAATGCTAGGTAGGTGTAAGAATGGAGGCCCAAAAAGATTGTTAACGGTTTAAGATTACTTCCTCCAGCTCCACAGAGTGTGACCAGTAGCATGCAAGAAAGCAAAAATCCCCATGGAGGAAACCTTTGAGGACCCATGGCTATTGACCTGCCCATCCTCCATGCAATCTACGAGGAGATAATCCTAAATGATTGGACTGAAGTTTGTTTCTGGTTAGGTTGATGAGATATATCCTCCGAATCTTTGACGGCTCTGAACAGTTGTTAGGTAGACGAGTCATATCCTGAATCTTTGATGTGAGTAGGAAGCTCAATTCTGGATGATAAAGGAGAATCCAAGTTGGAAGGATATCCAGATGTAGGAAGATGGTGGTTAAATGATGTCTGGGTTGTCTTTATTGTATCCAGTATTAAAGTCTTGGAGGTATCTTCATATGATTAGATAAATTTGAACATATGGATGGGCATGAGCTTCATATCTGGGTGCTGGTGGTCAGTACTTGAATATGATGATATGAGGGGTTTGTAGTCAATGGGTAGTGATTACGAGAAAGTAATACAGTAGTGCTTTGTAGCAGATGATGTTTTATGATGGCAGCCAGGTTGGGGAAAGTTGGTAGACTGGAAGTGTTGATTGGATGCCAGAGATGTAATAAAGGCAACACTGGAGTGCTGGAACCGATCGATGGAATAGTGGAAGTTTGAAAGGTGGATGGTGGAGCTGTAATTCTCCTGATGATGATGTGAGTAATGGATGGAGAAGACATGGTATGATGGAGGAATGGTTACTTTGAATGAGTCAGCTTGAGTTTCAGCTCTGAGAGCGGCTTCTGTCTTGAGCTTGGCCTCAAGGTATTTGGCCTCCACCTCCATGTCCTTTCTTCTTTTAGTCACATAAACTATAATGTGCCCTCTCAAGTATGCGTTCAAGGTTTCCCATAGCTTGACATGAGAGACTTGCCCATTGTCACTATGTGAGAGGAAATCACGAACCTCTATGAGGATCCTTGTCAGAAATTTGAGATCAGTTAATGAAAGGGATCTAAACACCAGGAGGAGGATTTGGAAGTGGAGGGGCCCCTCAAGGATGTTAAGGGAAACCGATGCATAATCCAAGATAAGGATAGTGTGTATGGTGGGATGGAGGATAGTTTGGGTGATTTGTGGGGATGTGAGTCAAAGGATTAACCTGATAAAAGAATGCTATGATTGGGAATGATAGGTGTTATTCCATACAGGAGGACTGGCCAGACACCAGCCATCTGTAAGGGCATGATCCTGCATAGTTTGTTTCAGAGTGTCCAGTGACCTCTGATGCAGATCTGTAAGGATGGAAGATTGGTCAAGGTCCAGCTCTAGAGTGAGACTGAAGTCCCCCTCCTATTAGGATGGGGGGAGGAGTGGAGTATTCAGAGAGGATTTTCTCCATTTGCAGGGAAAATGCTGGTGCATCTTCTTTGAGTGCATGTACATTTAACAAGATGAGGGGACCTTGTGGGGTGGAGAACTTCCCCAGCACATAGCACCCCTCCCCATCTGTTCACATTTTGTCTGCCTTCCCACACAGGGATTTAAGTCACAAGATGGATACTCTACACTTTGCCGATAGTGAAGAACTATGTATTTCACCCTCCTCTGACCCTAATTTGTTTAATTGCTTCCTTGGAAACAAGCATGGTTTCCTGAAGGAATGCCACCTGAGCCCCCAGCCTTTTCAAATGAGAAATTACTTTTTTTGAGCTTGATCTGGTAATCAAGAGACCCCGTACATTCCATGTTATGAAGTTCATGTCAGCCGTAACAGTAAAGAATTAAGAGATAATGAAAGTACTGGATCATTTTATTATGGGATCACCCCCATTCTGGTCCAAAAAGGAAGTAGGAACTGTGTGCTCCATTAGGGTGTGGTGGCTGTATGGCTATCCCCTGGGAACCATTTGACACAAAGAGATACACTGTCAGAAAACATAAGAAATATAGCAGAGAGAAGAACTGGCACTTCCCAAGGTAGCCCTCTAAGGTATCCTGCAGATTTATCCTGGTGAGTCTTGACTCTCCTTGTACAGAGAGAAGAGATTGAAGTATGTAGGGTTGAAGAAAAAACCTAGAACCATGTACCTTTCTACTCAGTCTCCCTGAGGAAAAGAGAGTTCAAGTGGAAAGTCCAGGTCCAGAGGAGTAGCAAGGCCACTCAGCCTATCATAGAGTCATCAGAAGGAGATCAGAGATTTTGTCCATACTAACATTGCATTTTAACAAAGGCAGGAACATCTTAAACAACCATAAAACACACAGTACCTGATTAAAATGATAAGATATGCCCAATGTTTTATCCAGTTCAAGGTAGGTCAGAGTGGGAGCGCCCCACACAAGCTGGTAGGAACCTGGCCCATATTAGTCACCCAGGAGCCCTGCACAGGCACTGGAAGATTGTGAGAGGCTGATAAGGAGTCAGAGTTGGGCTGATAGGTCCTAGATGGGTTCCTATGCATTTGTAGACTACCTGAGTAGGCTATGATGGAGGAGACCATGTAAGCCCCTTATGACCAAGGGAGGGCATGCCCGCATAAGAGGTCACATGCACACACAGCATGGTATCCCAGGTGAGAGAAAACTGGTGGGGCCCCACCATTGCATCCCCAAAGGAGCGCAAGTGTGCATGCACATGCACACGCACACACACACACACACACACACACACACACTAACGAAGAATATTATCTGTGCATTGAAACCCTTTGGAGGCACCTGTGTGCATCACACTATACCATGTGGTAACAAAAAGGCATCACGTGGTCAGTCTTAAAGCAAGGAAGAATAAGCAGTTAAACACCAGTATCATAGCTGCAGAACAATACAATGTGAGGAAAAGTTAATGAAATGGATATGGTGTATTAGTTTTCAAGGGAAGTGCCCCCCCCACCCCATCACTGCCTCATTGGGACAGAAGGCATTGTAGGAAAAAGAAGAGCAATAAACCATTCCAACATGGAGATCCCCAGAGGTCATAAAACTTGTAAGCAAATTTAAAAAAGAACTCCTAATAGCAAACAACTGCAAGAACACACCAAGACTACACACACAAATTAAAACACCATGTAACATGTTTTTGCAAATTTTGACTGTAGTACTCCTTCAACCAGTGGATAATGAACAGTGTTTTTTTTAATAGACAAGTGCAGCTGGTTTAAATGGTGAATGTCACATGGTTACTCATGTGTAATAAAGACAAGTCAGCAATTACTACAGGTAGCATGGTAGTAGCATCAAATGGTACAGATCAAATTGTTATACTGTGGTAATTACTTTAGGGGTTTGGTGTAAAATGACTGCACAAGGTAGTGCACATAATATAAAGTACCCTATGCATTTTATTGTGTGACCAGCATATCAGATATAGACTGAGAAGATGCTCTGAAGTGATTTAGAATTATACAGATAGGGCTAGATATTCAGACTGCGCCAGGCAATGGTGCAAGTGGAGGCACAGCACAACCGAGATGTGCCGGGGCCAGACAGGGGGATATTTCAAAGGTGATGTGCCATGACGCATCACCTTTGAATATAGCACAGAATGTGCATGGTGCACATACAATGTGCCAGCGCATTCTCCAGACAGGGAAGACTGTGAATGCTCCAGTGCAACTGCAGTTGCACTGGGCACATTCCTGAGATATTCAGACTTGGGCATGCAAATGGAGCCAGAATGTATGCAAGGCACAAATGGGGTCTTTTGCATGTCATTATGACCCCATTTGAATGAGCTGAGCAGGTCAGCCCAGCGACCTGCGCCTGACACCCTGAACAGCATGTGGTATGGACAGAGAGGGTCCTGGGGCAACCCCCCCTGCCATGTAGCCATGATCACGGTAGATGTAGATGGAAACACTCCCTGGTAGTCTAGTGGTAACCCCCCCTTCCTCCACATAGCCCAATCATGGTAAAAATAAATAAATGTCAGCCCTGGTAGTCTAGTGGTAACTCCCCTTCCTGCCTGTAGCCCCGATCACCTGTTCAATGAGGTCGATGTAATCCCTGGTAGTCCAGTGGTACCCCTTCCCTCCTGTAACCCTGACAGCAGGCAACAGTAACTAAGAAACAAGCCCTGGTAGTCTACTGGCCCCCCCACCCCACCTGTAACCCCCGATCATGGGTAACATCTACAGATCTGAATCCCTGGTGGTCCAGTGGCATCCCCCACCCCTCCCACCCATACAGGACCCCTGCCCACCCAGCTCCCCCATCATCGGCAGGTGGCTGCAACCCACCCGCATACTGCCTGGTGGCCCACCAAATTACAGCTTACAGTATGAGCTCTAAGCCTATTGGTCCACAGTGTGGACCAATGGGCTTGCAGGGCATACTGTACTAGGCAGGCACAAATATGTGAATGACTCCAATGACTCCTGTGTGGGCAGGAGGGGTGGGGGTGCCACTGGACCACCAGGGATTCAGATCTGTAGGTGTTACCCATGATCAGGGTAGGGGCAGGTGGGGGGACACTAGCCTACCAGGGCTTGTTTCTTAGTAACTTTTGCCCATGGTCAGGGTTACAGGAGGGAGGGGGTACCACTGGACTACCAGGGATTACATCAACCTTATTGAACCAGTGAATGGGGCTATGGGCAGGGAGGGAGGTTACCACTAGACTACCAGGGCTGATATTTATTAATTTTTACCATGCTCAGGCAACGGGCAGGGAGGGGATTACCACTAGACTACCAGGGACCATTTGGGTGCTTGTGGACAGTGTTCTTGCTGGATGGGTGGCCAACCATGGCTGGCAGCTGCTGTGTTGCGCCCTGCAGTATAGCTGCTCACCTGAGAGTGGCCAGCATTTGAGCCTTTTTTTTCTGGCTCAACTTTGTGCCCCGGTATGCGACGCATGTAGAGGTTGTGCCAGCAGATGCGCTGCACATCCCATGCTGAATATCAGGATGTGCTGCATATGCATGGGCATGCCACCTTCAGATGTGCTGCATACATTTCCAATGCACCCCGGCACATCAGGACTTGCACTACCCAAGTCCCCCTTTTACATATCGCCCCGGATGTATTACTAGGGTTGTGCCAGTGCAACTCAGTTGTGCCAGGCACAGCCCCTTTGAATATCTAGCCCATAATATTATTGTGTATTAACACAATTTCAAATAACACTTTCTGCTTATACAGTATACAGAAAGCTCTTATCTTGTAGGTAAAGACAGCTACCATATATTGAGATTGTGTCTATCAGCTAGTGCTGTGCAAAATTAAAATTCCACCAGCAGAACTTGTGCAAAATTCTAATTCTGTCTTGTGTATTATTGTGACTTTTACAAGAAATTATGGTTACGTTTAATATTCAATTTCTTCATCTAATTTTAAACCACTCATTTATATTTCAAACAAAGGTCTGGCTGGCTGTCAGAAGGCAGACACTAAAGATCCCATTCTGGGACATGCAGGGCCCTCTGGTCCCTGCTTCAAGAAAATTATCTGTCTTGCTGCATGCACGTTCTGCAGGTTCCCCAGGCCCTGCGCACAGCCAGATGCCAAACTATGATGTGTAGGTCCCTCCAGGCCCTACATGAAGAAAATTTACTCGGTGGCTGTGCACAGGGCTCTGTGGGCCCTGCACATAGGCAGACACCAAACACAGCCATGCCAGGATGTGCAGGACTGTCCAAGCCCTGCTACAAAACAAAAGTCCATTTGGTTAAATGCCAGGCTCTACAGGCACTGGGTACTGGCAGACACCAAAGAACACCCATACCAGAACACAATGTCCTAATCTAAAAATGTCCTCAAATTCCTTAAAAAAAACTCATAAAAGCATAAGCACTTCAGGAAATCAGAAACTATTATGTACAGTATGACTCACTAATATACATGGTGAGCTGTGCATTGTAAGTAGCTGTCACTGACAAACAGACCATAGCTGGAAGTACTAAAACACCTACAAATGTAGCAGTAGATTTGGCAACTTATTTTCCAAACACTCCTGGAGCTCTCTCTCAGTAGATTTTCATGAGCTCTGTTGCAGCACATGTAGTTCTAGAGATTTTGCTCTCTTAGTATCTGCAGAGAAACTGAGGCGATAACTTGATGAATTGATTGCTATCAATGTTGCTCTGTGATAGGTATAGAATACTTACTGATCTATAAATGATTCAAGTCACTATATGGAATGGATTTACTGGCTAATCAATCATCAATTAACAGTAATAATAAAACATATTTTTTTTTTTAAGTATGTTTTAAGTTCTCTTTCTATATTTTAGGTGCATCCATTAATGATATCCATTAATGACTGTTTGCTACAATAACAGTGTTCACAGCTAGGCTGAAACTACTGTAGCTAGCAAGTACCATTCTGTAGCTCCACCATACTCTATTTCTTTTACTGGCTTCTATTAGTCAAAAGAAAGAAAAAAAACTAAGTTTGCAGTTGCAGCAATTGACATGGTCTGGTATTTCTTGACATTCCAGTGTCACCCCTAGAGCAAGTCCCTGCTTGCCTGCAGTACCACCATAGGGCCACCAAAGAGAATCCTTGAATCTTGTATGAAATACTGTATAGTATCTGGCAATATCTGACCATGTTTGTTGCTGTAACTGTATCTTTATTATTTATTTATTTATTTAGCTTTTGTTAACCAGGTAAGTATATTAGACAAGACATTTGCCTATTTTCAGGTACGACCCGGGAGAGTACAAGGAAATATGACATAGGACAACATGATACACTTTAGACAGTTACACAGAGTCAGGGAAAACAGACGCATCACATAGTCAGTAGGTACACAAAAATGGTCTGAGCATATACATCAAGTCACCAAGGCTGGGAGCAGCGCATTATATACAAATTATATACAGTATAGGACCCCAAAAAAGTGGGGGCACAGTCAGAGCAATACCTAATACATAGGGGCCTGGATATTCAGACTGCGCCAGGCTGTGGCACAAGCCTGGGTGCAGCGCAACTTAGCTGCACAGGGGCGTTGACTGGGCAATATTCAACGGAGCTGCACCATGGCACAGCATTGTTGAATATCGCACCCTGGCCACCCACAGTGTGCATGGCGCAGTGGCACTGCAATGGCCAGAGTGGAGCAGTGGGATGCGCTAGCGCAAGTTCCGTTGCACTAGGTGCAACAACTGCGATATTCAAAAGTGCACATGCAAACAGGGCCATAATACATGCAAGACACAAATGTGGCCATTTGCATGTAAATGTGGCCCCATTTGCATGCAGGTGCACTGATCCCCAGCGACTTGCGCCTGGTGCCCTGCCAGGCAGCAGCCGTTGGGGACTGACACCCCCTGCATAGCATGGCAATGCACCCCTCTGCCTGATCGCAGGCATATGTAAATATAAATAATGTCCTATATCCTTGGTGGTCCAGTGGACTGCTACACACCCGATCATGGGCTGAAGTATATAAAAAGCACATCCTATATCCCTGGTGGTCCATTGGACCGCTGTCAGCCAGATCGCAGGCTTAAGTATAAAAACAGTCATGACCTATATCCCTGGTGGTCCAGTGGACAGCTCGCAGCCCGATCGCGAGCATTTGTGTTAAAACATAAAGTCCAATATCCCTGGTGGTCAGAGGTACCCCCTCCCCACCCGCCCACTGAGCCCACTGCCCCATTCCCCCGCCTGCCCACCGCCACCGCCATTGACACGTAAGTAGGGCTGTCGCCCATTGGTCCACAGCATGAGCCAATGGGCATGCAGCCATACATATTACATATTCCAGATATGTGAATGGATCCATTCACATAACTGGAATGTGTGAATAGTACGGGCTGCACACCCATTGGCTCACGCTGTGGACCAATTGCGTACAGCCCTACCTACAGTGTCAGTCGGGCGGTGGCGGGCGGCAGGTGGTGGGGTGCTGCCACCCATTGCTGACGGGGAGCGGTGGAGGTGGGGCCCAGTGGGCGGGTGGGTGGGGAGGGGTACCACTGGACCACCAGGGATACTGGACTTTATGTTTTTAATATAAATGCCCGTGATCGGGTTGTGAGTGGTCCACTGGACCACCAGGGATATTAGACTTTATGTTTTTAATACAAATGCCCGCGATTGGGCTGCGAGTGGTCCACTGGACCACCAGGGATATAGGACGTGAATGTTTTCATACTTAAGCCCATGATCGGGCTGCAAGCGGTCCACTGGACCACCAGGGATATAGGTCGTGAATCTGTTTATACTTAAGCCCACGATCTGGCTGACAGTGGTCCACTGGACATGAATTAATTTACACAGATGCCCGCGATCGGGCATGGGGGGGCGCCGCCATGGGGGTGCAGCCGGAGCTCGGGTGGCCACCCACAGGTGGCAGCTGCCGTGTTGCACCCTACAATACGGCAGCTCACCCATGGGGGTGGCCAGCCTTTGTCTTTTTTGGCTCACCTGTGTGTAGTGCAAGTAGGGGCTGTGCATGCATGGACTCAGCACATCCCGGGCTGAATATTGGGATGTGTGGAGTATGCATGGGCACGCCCCCCCCACCTGTGCCGCATACATTATTGATGCACTCCGGTGCACCAGGATTTGTGCCAGGCACAATCCCCATTTGAATATCGTGCCGGGGCACATCAGTGGGTTGCGCATGGCACAACACTGTTGCACCATGTGCAACCCTTTTGAATATCTGGGCCAGGGTGCATACATTGTGTGCAGGACAAAAAACATGCAGGCAGGCTATACCTTAGGAAGGATGTTCAGTGCAGGGGACCAGGTGAGATTTTGGAGGTCTGGGACAACCAACACTGAGGAGAGCTTCAAATGGTTCTACAGGGAGGTTCGGAGGCATGCAAGGGAAGGGGAGGAGTGGACCTGGGCAGGAAAGGAGTTCCATAGTCTGGGGGCACATGAGGCAAAATCTCTGTCCCCCATTTGAGTGCGAGTGGTAGGAATCCTAAGAACAGCAGGACCCAGGGATCTGAGGGAGTATGAGGAGGAGGCAGCCGGCACGAGAAGCTCCGCCAATCCGGGGGGGGGGTGCCAGTACCAAGGACCTCGCCGTGAAACAGCCCAGGACAAAATTTAAGTAATTGGGCAGGGAGAGACAATTAAGCTTACTACACAGGTAAGTGGTGGGTGAGATGAGGGGCAGCAATGGCAAAATGGCAAATGTTGTTGTAGGTGATGGTCCACCTAGAGAGGTGGGCTTTGGAGGTACGAGCAAACAGGAGGAGCCCATACCAGAGGGAGGGGAGCAACATGCCTCTAGCCAGCGCAAGGGGAGCAGCGTAAGTGAGATTGCTTTTTGCTCGATAGGCCAGACCCAGTTTGCAATTAATGGCTCTGCGTACCTTCTGGATATGGAGTCCAAGGTCGAGATGTTAGTAGAAGTCATAAAGTACTAATTATATTTCTAAGGTAGGAGAAGACTTAACTAATCAAATAATCAGCAACAACAATCCAGAAGGCAACAGTAAAATGGAGTTGTTATTCCTCCAGGCTCTTCCATGAACCCCCTTGTTCACGGGACCCAAAAACAAGCACTGCCTCTGAACTAAACAGCAAAACTGCACAAAAGCACAGGAAAATAAGGTAGCTCCTACAGTTAAATGCTCCTCACTCAATCCTGCACTAATCAGTTCTCATTTGCTAAGTAGAGTTTATGTCTAAAATTGTTTTGCTCTTTTGTAAGAGCTTTGAAATATTTCAGCATGCTACCACTGCCTGTAGACTCACCAACTGATGATCTGATGACTGGTGATGCACTTCTGAAAAGGGAAACACTACCTTATACAATAAATGACTGCAAACCCCAGAGTCCAGGACTCCTGGGTAACCACCCCAGAGATGTAAAGATGTGTGGAGCCTTTGATATCCATCTTAACTGCTCCACTCTAAAGGTGTGAAACCTGAGGCTATCTGGAAACACCTGCAGAGCATCTAAGTGTCTCTACTATCAAGTCCGTGCTCCTGTAGTTTCAACAGTTATTAACTTTTTATGCAGTAGGTAAGAATGTCATCAAGTCACTTCTTGAACTCTGTTATGCTTTCAGTCTTTACCATACTGTCAGGCAGCTTACTCCAGAGTCAAACAATTCAGTCCATGAAAAATGATTTCCTCACATACAATGTAAATCTTTCATTATAATCTACGTTTCATGCTTAAATTTCCTCCCATGGTCAAATATTTCCCAGGTGTCACCCAATAACCTTGAAGTGTCCTTCATGATTTTATAGATAGGTATCATCTACTCTGTTCTATGCAAACAAGTCCAGGTCTTCTAGCCTATCACAGTACTGTATGCATTCTTTCTTTGGCTACAATTATTTTCATTGCCCTTCTTCTCATCTTCTCCAACTCATCCTGTCCAATTTCATCCCAGTTGGCCATGTCCCCTGCATTCCTGGATGAATTCTAACATAAAGTAGTTATTCAGTGACTCTGCAATTATTCCTGTCTTGTTCAATGCCTGCTCATTACCAGGGGCCACACCTTATCACCAACTCTCCATGTGTGTAGTGTGGTTGCAGTGCGTGTGTGTGTCTGTTGTGTGAATAATGTAACAATGTTCAATTGTTTGCAATTCATGACTAGCTTACAGACTCATAGCACAGGACTTTCAAAGGGGATGAACAGTTTTTGGTAAATGTTCCACTGACATCTGTATCCACCTGGTTCTGCCAAAACTTTGTATTACTATTTTTAAAGAATTTTAGATCTGTGCAAATATTTCTGTGATGGAAGCATATTTTGTTTGATTCAAGCTCTGCTTGTCTGGGTGTGACTGCATCCAAAATACAGATGTTGGTATGTATATATTGTGCGGCCTAGCAGCATCAAAATATTTGATGCAGTTGCATCCAAAACAGGATGGTCAGATTTAAAATTCCTGCCCATGATCTTTTGCCTATAGGTTTGATTTAAGTTGTTTAACCTTTTAAAATATATACCTATAACCACCATATCAGTATGTTGAAAAAAACTAAATATAAACACATCCTGCTGAAGTCTGTCATATTGAGGAAAGATTACAGGTACTACTTAACCATTTCTGGTGCCTTTTATTATTGTTTCATCAGCTGTAAAAATGGTAAACAAAGATGGTCTTTATTCAAAATTTCCTGTCATCAATGATCTTAAAAAAATGTTCATCTTAATTATGTGATGGTATCAGTAGCCCAAGTTGGATCCATCTGTATTACTGTCCCCCTATGGTTCAGTGCAGCTCATTGCATCCTACTACACTTTTACCATAAATAACTATACTTAGCTTGTGTGTTAGTGACTAATACATAAGGGAAGCACAGCTTTTTACAATTGTATGAGGGTTCACAGGCAAAGAGCATCCCAAATGTCTGCAGCAGATAATGCAACTGTCACTATGCTTTGTGTAAGGCAGTAACAATGTGTTTAATAACCATACAGGCAAGTCTTACAACACCCAATGGTGCAAGACAAGGGAGTGTAGCTAACTGGTCACTGTGACCTCTTAGCATCAATCTCTTACAATTATGTATGGGGTCCCGCAAATACAAGGTGCTTACTTTATGATCAGTCCATTCATAGAATTCCAAGTAGAGATACCTGTAGTTTGTGCTGTGTCATTTAAGAACCAGCACCACCAAATGCAACAGACAGAAAATGCTATTAGTTTTTATGTTTGCTTGCATGCATGTGCAAGAAACATAGTGCCATCATCTGAGTTTTTGGAGGTATGGCACCCTGTCTTCCAATTCAGTCAGTTTGTTTGCAGGCAAGGCCACAGTTCACCAATGAATGCTGCAGCTGCCCATGACAGCAGTTGAAAATGCAGTGCCGTGCAATTCAAAGGGAGAGCTATGCTTCAGTGAGCAGTGATAAGATATCACGTGCTCATGCGCTTCTTCCACACACACATGCATATTGCGTGCTCATGCTTCCCCGCCCCATGCACACACTGTATGGCAGATGGGGGTGCCCAATCCCCCATCAGCTCTGCTGCACTCTCCCCCAAAAGAGTTGCAGGTGCCATGCTGGGAGCCCACCCCAGCATGGCAACAGTCTGTATGGCCGATGGGAGTGCCCAATCCCCCGTCTGCTCCACTACCCCCCCAAGAGACTACCGGGTGCCATGCTGGGAGCTCACCCCAGTGTGGCAACAGTCCGCATGGCTGACGGGGATGGCCAATCTCCTGTTGATTCCACTGCCCCCTAAACAGCCTTCCAGCTGCCACAAGTCCCACGTCATCGAAGGGGGAAAAAAACTGAAAGAAAAAAACTTCCCTCGCTGACTGTCCTAACCCCCCCACACCCACCCTCTGCACACCCTGCCTCCCACACCCCACCTCACCCCATACTTAGCTCTGAGTCTGGCGACGATCTTCGGTGGACCGGAACATGTCTGCACTCTTCTAAGCCAACCGCGAACTGAAGAAATGCCAGTAAGCTTATGTAATGGAATAAATAGGGATTTTTCAACCTTGCTGCATATCTCAGGCATTTGGGGGAATTTTTTCACCAAATTTTCAACATGGGGTTTTTGGGACCCCACCTCATGAATTCTGTCACTGTCATTTTGTTAATTGGGCCAGAAAGGTAATTTCACGGTCACTGCGTGGAACCACATTTCGGGACCAATTTATAAAAAATGACAGTGTCACAATTCACGAGGTAGGGCCCCAAAAACCCTATGTTGAATTTGGTGAAAAATCTTCAAAATGACTGTTTACAAACCATAAAGTTGCACTGTTCTACGCACACTAGCAAGTTTGTGAATTTTTAATATTTTCACTCCAGATTTTCAACACTGCCATTTTACCACACCTTCTTATGAGCAGTACAGCTGTCATTTTTCACATCTCGCCCAAAACATGTTTCCGCCCATGTAGCGCACAATGACATAGTCAATGTGCGAAATCAATGTTTGGAACAGATTAAGAAAATCACAGTGACACTGTTCATGAACAGAGGTGTTAAAATTGCTATGTTAAAAATTTGGTGAAAAAGTCCATAAAATGACTGTGTTATGAACGACTATTGCGCAGTTTCCACGTACCCTCGTAAGTTCATGGATTTCTAATATTTTCAGTCCAGATCTTCACCACTGGCATTTTTTCACACTTCCTTATGAACAGTACAGCTGTCATTTTGCACACCATGGCTGAAATGTGTTTTTGCACTTCTTGCGCAGAAATGCGTGGTCGCTGTGGGAAATCACTGTTCGGGACAGATTAAGAAAATCACAGTGACACTGTTCATGATCAGAGGTTCCAAAATCCCTTTGTTGACAATCTGCTGTAAAAATCCCTAACTAATTTCATTACGGGTGTCGTTGTGCATTTTCTGTACCTTTCGTGACTTCTCCAGTTTTTTTATATTTTCTCCAGATTTTCAACATTGCCATTTTTTGCACCTCCCCATGAACAGTACAGCTGTCATTTTTCACATCATGGTTGAAATGTGTTTTCGCACCTGTGGTGCCAAATGGCATAGTCGCTGGGCAAAATCAGCTTTCAGGTAACAAACTGATATTGCCACTACTCATAAGGTGGGGGTCACAAAAAACCCATGTTGAAAATTTGGAGTGAAAATGCCAACGAACGCCTGAGGCATTAGGGTTTCCAACCATGACGCCCCAACCTGTAGAGATCGACAGGCATCAGGGGTGTGACTTGGGATTCTCTCCTGTAATGCTCATACCATTCCATACCCCGCAGCCAGTGAGAGGCATTGAGGTGTGCCTTGTACTCTTCAGCCTCAAAGTTCACCCCCTTCTTCTATACAGTACCCGTCTCACTGTATTTCCTGATGGAATGGGGTGAGCATAAGGGCCAAAGACCACAAGGCACACCGTGACACTTGTCAGTGTCTGCAGAGTAGGGTGTGGTGAAATGGCATGGCCGTTATGTCTGATGACCAGTCTATGCAGGGTGGTGGGGTTGGCTTCAGTTCAATACTTCACTGCCATTCCTATTATGCAGCTCTCTAACTCCTACACTACCAATGCCAATGCCAACAAGCAAACATTCGGCATTGACAAATGTTTGCTAAAAGAAGCCAGCAGTTACAGTTTACTTCAGAAGAATGCTTATAGTACTTTCTCCTAATAGCAATTAGAAGAGTGTCTACCTTGTAGTATTAGGTATCATTTATAGAACAGCCTGAAATTGCAAGCTAATACATCCAGTTTGATTCCCCTTCATATCTGTTCTGCACTTTGACTTCACATATCGTGACATCACTGTTTATCAATCTGGCAGAAGGTGAGTGACTTTTCATGATCAATCATAATGCCATAATCAGTGACGACACAATGCTGATGTGTTATAAATGGGGACTATAACTAGCTACGTCAAGCTTTATGTAATGTTCTGTAATCACACCTACCTGTAGTACTGCTAGGTACAACATATTAGTGAAAAGTAGATAAGTAAAAATGTATTTATCAAATACACATTCCTTGGGGCTCAGAGCACTCTACAACAAAACAAATACAATACAGATTTAGCAATACCAGTAAAACACTTTGCATAAAGATGAGCAAAAACACAGTTTAAATAAAATTAAAATAATTAAAATAAATTTAAATTATATTCTATTTAGTAAAATAAAAAGAAGAAATATTTAAGCTGTAACAAGCAGCAACTAAGCATTTGTAAAAAATAATATTTTCTGAGGGTATTCTGGATCTTTAAATGTAAATCAAAAAAGAATGGGTCTTAACTAGTCAAGCAATCAATTTAAACCAAAACAACTGGTAAATTAAACAAGCGTCATGAGGCAGGATGTGTAATTCTAATATCATTCCTCTGCTTGGAAACTGTTATTTCTCTTTAAACATATAGAAGCTACCCATTCTAGAGATGTAGTCAGAATGCCCTATCTGACATGGAATGCAGGTCTTTCTGTTTAGATTGTCATCCAGAGCAGCAGTTGGTATTGTGATGATATAAATAAATTGAGGTCCATCATTCAATTATGACCAAACAGTTATATATATTCTACTACTTGATTTCAATTGGAGAATCTAACACACCCTATCATCGGTATTGATCAGGCAGGTATTTCTCTAGTAACATCCACTGTTTCTGTTGTTTTCTCTTTTGTGTAATCATTATTTAAAGAGTTGTTAAATATTATTAGCTGTGTTTGAATGATATTTTTTTCTGTTATTTGATCCCAGGATAAGGCAACCCTAAACACACACACACACACACACACACAATATACACACCCTTTTCTGCAAAGTCCTTCTAACCAAAACCCACTTTTGAATTTCCAGTTAGCAGAAATGTTTAGCAAGACATATGCATACTCTTTGTCAGTGACGGTGTGACTCAGTTAGTAGTTCATCTGCCTCTGGACCAGAGGGTCATGGCCTTCTAGTCCCTCACCAGTCATGGGTTCATACAATAAATGTTGGTACCTGTGTGCAGTATTAGGGGGATGCTGTACTGTCAAGTGTGCCATCCTTTGGATGAGATGTTAAACTGAAATAAGTAACACTTTGAGTTCCAGGTTTGCAATAGTGATATTATTACATGCAACTACAGTGTAATTCCCCTTGTTGCATGTAATCAATGATTGCCTACCCTGCATACTGAAACTGACACTTAGTGTGACCCAAAGGTCTCTTCTGCCCATTGTTGGTGCTCTCCTGGTGGGTGTCAAGGTGTAAGTAAAAGAACCCAAGGCACTTTCTGAAAGACTCAGGCATTTTCCTGAGCATTCCCCTTCCCATACAACTGGTTCATACAATTGTAAAAGGCTGTGTGGGGTGTCTATGTGCAAAATGGCTGCTGCTACATGTTGACAGTCACTTCTTTTATTTCATTTTATTTCTTTTTTAATTTAAAAGTTGTACTGCCCCAAGGGTATTAGATGCCTAAATGCAAGGGGGACCCAAAGGCATAAAACAATAATGCAATCATAAGTAAAACAAAGCAATTAATAGTTTATGAAAAACATTTGCAAACAGAGTTGTCAATACAAAATGACTTTAACTTCACTACCAGGCTCTCACTGCTTGTAATGAGCTTAGGGTACAATGTGTTTGAAAAGTGCTATAGACATGCAAATTCTCCTCCTTCTCCTTCTCCTTCTCCTCCTTCTCCTTCTTCTCCTTCTTCTCCTTCTCCTCCTTCTCCTTCTTTGCCCTCTACTATGTTCAGATATGCATTCTGTACTGAATTGGGCTTTAAGGAGCTTGTGCTATCTCCGGGAACATTTTTAAAAACATAACTTTAAACATAATTCTGCTTATGTTTCTATGGTATACTTATTTTCCCCTCTTTCTTGATTATTAAGGACAGCTACTTGGCAGCGGGATCTTGTACTGTGCAGCAGGCTTTATCTGCTACTGCTGCCAGTCAGCACATAATGTTATTATATGCTGTTTAGTAGACCCCGGAGCAGTCATCGGCAGTTGAAATAGTCAGTTGCAGTTCAATGCAGTTGCAATCAGTTGCAATTGCATTGGATTACAGTCATAAAATAGTAGAGTTGAAATCCACTGCAGTTGACGATTCCGTGACCCATCCAGGTTTGTTTCTGTGGTGCACTGCGGAGTGTTTTCTCTTTTTGTTTCTTTCTGGGGGAGGAGGGGGGCCGGGGATCACGAATATCTAACAGTCCTCAACTGCCAGCACCGTGCCTTACAGCCAATAAAATGCACCCCTGGCTCCTGAACATGAAACATCCACCAATTAGGAGAGATAGACGAAGGAGAGAGGAGCTTGAGAGTGTCTGTGGCTGCACGAGATGGCTGGGAGGGAGTACCTAGGTAGGAGAGAAGACTGTCATGAGAAGAGGCATCTGTGTTGGTGTGTGGGCAACAGAGCGAACAATGTTTTTCTGCATGGATGAAGTTTGGTTGTTCAGCCATTAATTTAAAAATATGTTAACTGTGTCCCTTGTCCTAATGTGTCCGGTGCCTGGAGAGAGACTAGTGTGTGGCTGTGCAGGTCCCAGTCAGTCCTCCAGCAAAGTCAAGCAGCAATCGTGTAAAGGCAACAAGTCAGTGGTCTGGTCATGGTTGGGATCAGCCCGTGACCCTATCGGCCAGGCCCATTGGGCAACTCTCACTCAGCCTTGGTCAAGTTTTCAGAGTTGGCAAGGAGGAGTGGTAAGTGCCCTAGTTTCACTGCGAGGGGTGCCGGAGTGGGGACGTGGGTCTGGGTTAGGGACTGACCATGCAGGTTGGGAGGAGGAAGCACACAGCTCCAAAAAAACTCCGGCACCATCGCCGCATAGAGCAGCAGTGGCAGCTTGAGCCATGGAGCCACCTGCCACCGAATCATCACCCAACACCTGACTGAACTAGCAAAAGGCTACTACAGTGAGCAAGGCACTGTATGAGATGTATATGCAAGGCCTGCCAGGGCTGGGCAGTGTGCAGTAGGAAGGAGGAAGATGGTCTCTCACAGTCTACTCAGTCTGCCTGTGTGTCTGCTGCATGCTAGGCTGGCTTGTCTGGCTGGTTGAGGGCTTGGGGGCACAGGGGCCAAACTTGAAAAGCCAAGGTGATCAATCATCATTGATCTACTGCTGGTGGCTTGGCTGGACTCTCTCTGACTGTGGTGGCATTGTGAATAAGTCAGGCTCCCCATGAGGTCATGGAGCAGGCCAGGCGCAGGTGGTCATTTGATGAGTTCCCAAACCCATAGAAGGCCGGAGCATGGAGCATGGTTGGTCGGGTCCAATGTACAAAATGTTTCTTGATTGTCACTGTAGGAATCAGATAGACTAAATATTAAAGTCCTCATGGCAAGTTAAATAAAATTTCAAAAAACACATTAGTGTACATGCTGAAAGCCAAAACCAGTTCAGAAACTGTCAGAAAATGTTGTTTTAATACGTATGTGTAACCCCTCTGCAAATGGAGGTTCCCAAAGTCTTCCAGGTGCTGGCTGAGTGCTCCTAGCCTGAGTGGTGTTCGGCACTTAAGCCGTTTATCTGTGAGTGCTCTTAGAGTCTCTGGTACTCCCTCTTTAAGAGCTGTCTGCTTGCAGGCATGATTAGTTCGCAGGGGGACTGTGTGTTTCCCTGCTCAAGTCCTGCTCGAGCGACTGACAAATCGCTCTGTTTCTGCCATCGCTAAGTGGGCAGAGTGAGCAATTATCAGAGATGTAACTGTTTGCCCCATATCATTTAGAGCATTAGTGTAAATGTAATTTGTCTAACCTGCCTTTCTTGCAGCTGGGACTCTATGTGTTTTGCCCCTCCATTTTGGATCAGAACTGCTGAATAGATCCAATCAGATAAGGAGGGGCATCTAAAATGGAGTTTAAGTGGACTAACCAGGATCCGGACTCTCTGGGAGCTGGCTGGCCATAAGAAATATAGCTAGTAATTCTGGGAAGTGGCGTTCTGGACATTGACGCCTATTTTCACCAATAGGGGGAGTTCTGAGTGATTGACAACTAAAGTCTACCAATTGGAACGGGTGGCACCCGAATGGAATGCCCTGCTTTGCGTCTAGAAGAGCAGATCCATTGTGGCCGTGATTGGGGAAGGAGCTCTGAGTTTCTGCACTGCAGAGTTTCGCACGGGAAGCCTGTGTGGAGGCCTAAACTCGGGCGGCACGTTGCCATGGCGATTCAGACTGAATCTGCAGCTACCGAGAAGAAGAGAGGCTTAACAATTGGGAACCAGGCTCACCCTGTAGAGGACTGGAGAAACTGCTTAATCGTGCTCGATCTGTCAGGAAAGTGAAGCTGCAGTGTGAACTCCCAGGTTAGCAGTAAGTGCGATCGGGACCTGAGAGCAGCTGCCTGGTATAGTAATTTCCTTTACATATAAACATGTGGAGTGTTTGCGAAGGACAGCTAAACGAGTCTTCTTGTCCCGTGTGTGTAGACGGAAAGGCAACTGCATGCAGGTGGACTAAATCTGTTGCTGATTGAAGCTGTGTGCCTGCCTGTATTATTTCCCCCCTGCTGTGAGAGGGCATTTGGCAATCCATGATCCCCTCGGTGCCAGTTGTCAGCATCGAATGTGTGAGTACAAATCAGGGTAGCTCCCTGCCAACATCTAATTGCAAGAGTTCCATCTGATTTCTTTTCCCTTCTTTCTTCATGAACTGAGCCAACTGGCTCTGGATTACAATTGGGTGTTGTGCAAGTGTTTTTCCATCACAGAGCCCCAACCAGCTGCACCGATCCTGGCTAGCCCCACCACCCTCGGTACCTAGTAAAGTGACATTTTGGGACTCTGAGTATGTGCACAGTGCCGTGATTATTAATGTGTCTAAATAATTAACCAGATTTCCCTGTCCTTGTTACAGTCCCTTGAATAAATCAGATCTGTTTGTTTCAGCAAAGTTACACTGACTGAAGTATTCGTTTATGTTAAAGTATTGTACTGTGGCTATTGTATTGCATCATCTTGTTTTACAGGAGGTCTCCAGAGTCAAGCTGATCAAACCAGTCCTGGGGGTAAGTGTGAACAGTGAAGGTACTCATGGTGTACAGTGTGGGTCACTAGCAGGAAAAATAGGGGGTCTCAGTGTCCCAGAGGGCTGTGACCAAGTTAGTCGAACTACTGTAAACCCTGACCTCCGAGTGGAGGCATCCGCCATAGAACCTAGGCCCCTCAACCTGTTAGCAGGCAGGGGTAGTAACCCTTGGGATTGTGCCATCTGGGGGTTACACATTAATTTTTTTAGCTTTAAATTTAAGCTATGGATAGATCTCAATTCTGGTATACCTGGCTCTACCATGCCGGTTCAACATTCTTTATGTCTACCAGCATTATGCCAACAGGAATCAAGTTGACCGCAAGTTGTGGTCTACATGATTCTTGTGTGTCTCCCGGTCCTATTTTTTTCATCTGGGCTTTTAGCCCCCCCAACCCCCCATGTGGGGGCTCTGCCCCCCATTCCCCATCATTTGGATTCTCAACTCCAGTCGGAGTTGATTCAGGGTTGGGGTGCAGGACCAGGAGACAGCATGTCCTTGTCTCAGGCACACCAACACAGCGATCTGTCGGCAAAGTGTTGATTTTGCCGACAGGTATGTATTTCCCAGGGTTGGTGTCACCTTAAGGTATTTCTAGGGGCACTCCCATAAACTGTTTTTAGTATCACAGATTCTATGACTACTAGTAAACTAACATATATCAATGGTTAGCTCTGTTCGCAAAAGGGTACCTTCTACCTTCTGTGGTGTGCTTAAGAGGCCCTACCTATACTGTATTTTAGACTCACAGTTCTTTTTCTAAGTAACTAGTATTATTGCTGCTTATTTTTCTATACCATGTACTGCTTTACTGCCTTGCTTCAACTTGTTACTTTCAGGGACTTAGTATATTTTGTTGTTGTTTTGACTGGTTATTGTGCTTTAGTGGGTCCCTACTGTGTGTAGATTTGTTTCACAGCACTTAGTATTTGCATTTTAAAGAGCAGCCAGCTTCTTAGCTGCTGCTGACTAGTTGCTGCTCCCTCCAACATATGCAATACCTCACCTGCCCCAGAGCAGAGGGGCATAAATAATTTCTTTTGTTTCTGACCATGTATGATGTTATAATGCTGCTAAATCCCAAATGCTAAAAACGGAGTTGCTTCCCAACCTTAACCCACCAACATGCCCCGACGTAGGCACATGCAGTCCCATTTTGTGATATCAGAAGGTGAAGGCTGTGTGTGTGTGTGTGCGTGCCCCATTGATTTTTTTTGGGGGGGGGGGATTTTCCATACATTTTATTAACTTTTATAGTCAAAATTTTAATAAAAATAGATACGAAGTTAAAAAAGTATGACAAACTACTACATAATAAAATTCAACGATGGTGAAAGTTGAAAAAATTGGTTGGATTTTCTTCAGTTAGTTGGTCAGAAATTTCAAACTAGTTGAAAAAATCAGTCATAATGTGTGGTAAGTCAGTCAAAATTGTTTCTTCAACTGACTCCGAGGTCTACTGTTTAGCAGTCACAGTTGATCACTGTGGAATTGGCTATGATGTCACAAGCAGGAGATAATGACATCACATGTAAACAAACAGCACTACTAAATGAAGTCCAAATGACAAAAATTCTGTCCCCATACAAATGTCATTAGTAACAGAGAATAAGTGGAAGATAAAAACAGTAAACATGGAAAACTACAACTAACACTATATATAATTTCCAAAATGTTTCCTAGAGGTGCCACAAGCTCTTTAGGGCCTAATAAAGGTTAACAGTTTCCCTTTAATTCTGGAACTGTCATGGCTCAATAACTAAATGAAAAGGGAATATTTTGTTTTCAATGACAATTTTAGGAAGGAAAATTTGGGATAGCATATGGTCTATAAAGAAATTGCACATCATAATTAATGTGCTTCAAAATATGTAGACTTATTTTCAAAATATTTCATGTCCCTGAAATTTGTACTCATGTTTACTGATTAAAAATTACGTGGTTGGAACATTCAGACCTGTAAATGAAACCCTGTCTGCAGTTACGATGCACTAAAGCAAATTAGTAGTTCTATTTAACTCACAGTCAAATAGTTTAGATTACAATGATAAGCTGTCCCCACAGAAAGCTGCAGTATTATGACACTGTCTAGCAATAAATAATTAGAGTTTTGAGACCAGCAAGACAGGAGTGCTACCTCTGTGAAAAGGCTATTAGGTTGTCTTTACTGTATACAGGTCCTCTGGCTACAGGTTTATTCTTTTACATCAAACACGTCTATTTGGAGCTCATCAAAGAAGAGCTTGTGGACTCTCAGTTTGTTACAAGGCAAACCACTGCAATGAGCATTCATCAATTTCAAAGTCTGAGGCAGCTTTCTGGCTTTGTATCATGCTTAACTAGAGTCACCATTATTTAGAAGAAGCAAGTCTTCTAGACATGACAGATTTTAAATCCTTATATCTTGTTACCTCTGTTCTTGTGCAGCACTACTGTCATTTGAAACTGATGTCTGTTAGGAAGCTGACCTTTTAGGCAGAATCACGTTTACTAAGCTAGCAATCTGCTGTAGGTATAACAATTGTTCTTCTCTTGGTTCTGCTTTATGTCGTACTCAGTGTCGCTCCCAATCTCAAGATAATGATAGTTTGCTGTGCTTTAAATGTCATTTATGAATTCAGTGATTACATTTAATGATAATCACTAGCCCCAACACTTGAGACTCAGTGCTAGAAAAATAAACTCTGGTCAGAGCCAACATGACTGTGGGGAGCTTTTGGGATGCTTTTACCCATTATTTCTAATGAATTTGCACAATGCAGATCTGTGAAAGGCAGTTTCAATGTGGTCTTCCTTTTACACATTTTTACAATGTGTTTTCATAAAATATGCCTTTTGATTGCTGTATATTTAGCCTGGATAGTTCACAGAAGAAATGGCATTTTATTTTCAGTGTGGCTCTACATCTACACAATATTATGCTGCACTGTATAAAATCAGAGTGCACTAAACACAATATTTTGCATCTGGCGGGATATATTAAGTGTTGGATCGATGCAAGAGCAGAAAGATGCATTGCACAAAGAAGGTACGCTGATCAGCACTGATACAATATTCAAAGAGAATGCACCACCGGTACATGGTGTGCATACAGTGAAGCCCACCAGGATGAAGTGCAGCATTGCAGAATTCTGCAGTAGAGTTACTGCAGCAAACAATACAATTTCTAAGGGAGTTAATCCCTTTTGTCATGCAGTAAACCTGTGACACTGCACTTCATCCTGGCTGGATTCAGCATTCCTGTTGAAAATGTGACACTGGACAGGAGTCGCAGTGCAGATGGCCACCAAGTCAGGTGCATCCAGGGTGACCATGACTGAATGCCTTCCAGGGGGAATGTGTGGCACATGCCAGTATGCACTGCAGATCCCATGGATGATATTCAGCCCAGGAATGCAAATCAGCTAGTTGAGCATGCAGGGTGCAAAGGGACCTTATGCATGCTCATTACTAGTCCATTTGCATATTGGCATGGGGATGAATGAGCCAGAGCAGCTCTCGTCCCTAAGCCCTGACCCTGATCGCTCCCATGTGGGACAGGCCCTGAAGTCTCTGGTGGTATAGTGGCACCCCTCCCACCCATTCCACCAACCCTGATCATACCAGAGTCCAGGCTCTATTGGTTCCATATTGTAGGGATCCCAATGCCATCTCTAATTGCACCTGAATACACATACAGTCCATGTCCATAGTGTAGTGGTCTGCACCCCCCCTCAACAGTGCACAGATTCCCCCTCCCTCTGCCCCCCAGCCCATCCCATTGTGATGACTGGCTCTGTAATGGGATCATACCACTCTACCAGTGGGTGGTGGAGCACTCACAGTAGGATGTTGGAATGTGTTATATGTAGGCATGAGCTGTGTGTGGGTGTTAACACCCAGTGGCAATACTTCTCAGGCACTCACATGTGGATCCATCATCCTGGTGCCATTGCACTGCTTAGTGTGGGTGATGGCCAATGCTGTACCCACTCACATAGGTCCAAAAAACAGGCATGTTACAGCCAACCTCCCATTTGTTTGTACAATTGGGGAACTGGAGGTATGTAAATTCCCTTTTCAGTTTGCCAGTGACGTACACACAACTGCATACACTGGTGGATCCACCTCCCATCTCCCGACCAAATTCTGGAATGTGGTCAAGTCGCTCATCAGCCCCCCCTTCGCAGCCTCCCACTTCATCCCTGCAGGTAGGAGGACTCACCATCTCCGACCCTCCAGCAGTGGACACGCTGTTTTTCTCTCATTTCACAAACAGCCATGCTACTCCCCTGCCAGCACCTCCACACGCTCATTACCAACCCACCTTTCCCCCAGGTAGTGACACCCCCCCAGCTCAGTCTTTCTCTTTCCTACAGGTCACCCCAGAAGAGGTGTATAATGCACTGGTTGCCTATAATGCACTGGTTGCCCTTAATTCAAGTAAGGGTAAATGCCCCCCTGGGCTGAACTCCAAAATGCTCCACCTTTTGGCCCCTGCCAAAGCCAACCCCCTGGCCTCCCTTTTCAACCTCTCCTTCTCCTGTGCTGAAATCCCTTCTGAATGGAACATGTCACCATAATTCCACTTCCTAAGGGTGGGGATCCCTCAAACCCAAACAATTACTGGCCCATCTCCCTCCTACCAATTCTTGCTAAATTACAGGAACGCCTGGTACTCTCTCACCTATCTCCCTTTCTGTACTCCTCCTCTTTTTTCTCCCCCTACCAGTCCAGCTTTAGGAAATCCCACTCCACCACTACCTTCCTTCTCAGGCTTACCGACTCCATCCTTACTGGGATGGATGCTGGCCACATCATAGCAGCCATCTTCATCGACCTGGTCAAGGCATTCGACACAGTCACTCACTCCCTACTCTTAGCCAAACTCGCCGATGACGATCTATCCAGTAGGGCCACTTCCTGGTTCCAATCATACCTTACTGGCAGGTCCCAATCTGTCCGTATCAGTTCCACCACCCCGGCACCTCTCCCGGTCACCTCAGGTGTACCGCAAGGCTCTGTTCTAGGCCCACTCCTGTTCTTGATCTTCCTGAACCACCTGCCCTCTGCTTGCCCACACACCTCAATCTATACGTATGTGGATGGCACTGTGCTGTATGCATCTGGCCCCTCGTACTCAGAGGTCACGACCTGACTGGAGCAAGATTTTATCTCAGTCCAGCAATGGCTTTGCTCAAATCATCTCCTTCTCAATGCCAAGAAAATGGTCTCTAACCTTTGGCACTAAGCAGAGACTTTCTAGGCTCCCCTCTCCAATCACATTCCACACCCTGGAAGGGACACCACTGGAAGCCTGTACCTGCTTCAGATACCTTGGAGTATGGCTGTACCAGCAGCTCAACTTTTCTGCACACATTGACTCCTTACTCAAGAAGCTACACCTCAGGCTTGGTGTACTTTATTGGAATCGTGACTGCATCCTTGCACCTGCTCAGAGGGCCATTGTGTAGAAAATGATTCTCCCCATCTTTGACTATAGGGACTTAGTCTACAGTGCTGGCCCTAAGTCAACTTTAGTCAGGCTGGACCTTCTTTTCCATTCCTTCTGCTGCTTTGCACTGAGCTGTCCCTACTCCACACACCATTGTGCCCTTTACCAATCTATGGACCTATCTATCTCTACATAATCACAGACAATCCCACTGTGCCAAAATCCCAGCCAAGTTTTGGTCCCAGCATCTCCCCTCCTACCTCACCACTGCCCTGGCAACCCCCGCACCTTAGCTTACTCTGTCTGAAACTTGGACTCTCATTCCTTGGCTGTCCCGCATAGGTCCACTACTGCCGGTCAGGCTGCATTCAGCTACCACATACCAACATTGTGGAACTCCCTCCCAGCAAACATTTGTCACTTCTCTTCCCCTCAGCACCTGAACTCCTTGCTCCAAGCTCACTTTGCCCCTAACTGCACATGTGCCTAGGCAGATCTGCTCTCCGTGTGAAATGACAGTATTTTGTCTACCCTTAGCACTGCAACTAATCTATGACTGTAACTACTGTTCTCCCATTTCATGTTGTCTGCACTATGCTGTCAAGCTATTGTATATTCTACTGTTTTTATGACCTCTATGCCTAGATACTTGGACCAAATGTTAGACAATTCACACTATGTCTTTTCACCTGTATATATGCTGTTCAACTATTGTCTATGGTCCCCCTCCCCGAGGACGCATCTGGAATCAAGCATTTAGCATGCTCAGTATGCCTTCCTGGTTAAACACTTGAATAAATAAATAAATAAAGTGCAAATGAACTATCTATAGCCTGAGGCATACACCGCAAATGGCATTGCAGGATACTGCACCCCATGACACCCGGGATACTTCAGCAGTCTGGAGGGTGGCATGTTACACAGGGGAGCAGGGAAGAGTGTGGACTTGCAGCAGTGTATGACAGCAGGAAGATACAGCATCATCAAGGAATGCATTGGAGGTATGTAAATTCCCTCCTCAGTTTGCCAGTGACGTACACACAATTGCATACACTGGTGGATCTGCAGCTGGCATGGTGCCACAATGCACAGTACAGCCAGTTGAGACATTCCAGAGTGCAGGTCCCCAGCCTGGGTTGAGTGCAGTCAATGGCTGGCCATGGCAGGGTGTGGAGGGCAGTACCAGTCTTTGCAGCAGGTTGGGTATGGGGGGAGTGAGGGTGTCTGCATACAGGGATGGTGGTTGGGAGTCCTCCAGACTCTGGATATGGACCATGGTTTCCTCTGGTACAATTGGGTCTGCGGGGGACCCTACACTATGGAGCTCTTCATGGATGGAGTTGGCTAGATTGGAGATGGAAAGGGGGTACCACTAGTCCACCGGGGCTGCCAGGCTGCTGTGCACCTGGGTGTACATCTGCAGCCAGCCTGTGGGTGGCTAGCCTGGTTAGGCCAGCTATTCATGGCCTAACTGTAGGCCTCAGTGCTTTGGACTGTGGTGGGCACATTCCCACTGAATATGTTGCAGCACGGCATATTCATGGGATTTCCCCTTCAACTTGAACAGCATTTGTGTGTGCCCTGGACCATTCCCTTGTGGCCAGTGCATCCCGCATGTTTGAATATCACGCTGCTGCGCATTGTTGGAGTTGTGAGGCACATCTTCCTCTTCCAGCGTGATGTGTTGCATATCTCCTTTGAATATGGGGGCCCTGGACTAGGTAGCTTGAATAAATACATAAAAAATGGTAAAATCATGACCCCCACTGAAAACAAGATATTGCATCTAATCTGGGACAGCCTGAGTAAATACAGTGCAAAACCGTATAAAGGAACATCCCTGTGACAATGAGATGTAGCATCTCCCCTGCCCTATCCAGGATACAAAATATAGGATAAGAAATATTCAGTGCTCCCAGATCCAAATAACCATTACTCTGTATGAAACCCTAATTTTCCCTGTGTTTTCCCCACAAAGGCAGAAACAAATCCCTGTATAAATCCCTGTAGATTTTTTCATAAGTCACTGGTTCCTTATTTATGACTTTGTTCTTTATTATAGCAGCAGCCTTTTATTAGGAAGATTGTACCACCTTTTATTGCACTCATTTCTGTACCTGCTGTATTGCACCACTGCCTATGCTTCAGTTGTATGTATGTATGTATGTATGTATGTATGTATGTAACTCCCAGGTCGCATCTGGAAATGAGTGGATCCCGCTCAGTATGCTTATCTGGCAAATCTCTTAAATAAATAAATAAATAAAATAGCGTTGATTTGCTGCTCAGTATTAATATTATATGTCAAGATGGCCTTGGAATGATTTGGATTTACATGATATGCATAAGGCATAATGAGGAATTATATGAAATAACAAATATCAAGCTCATTATTTCATGAACTATACTCAAAATTAGTAATCACAAGTCAGACACTCTTTCAAAAGATACTAGTAATGCCTGTAAACAAATGTATTGCAAACAGAGACACTTCCATATATCTGAATATGATCTGAATATGCCAGATGTTAACTGGAGTGCAGTTGCAGCTGCCACTTCGAAGAGTGCAGTTATTCTAGATGCCCTACAGGGGGCATGCCTTAGACAACTAGTACTGGAGCCCACTTGAGAGGGAGCAATATTAGACTTGATTCTCTCAAATGGAGGTGGAGAGAGGATCACAGACATAGAAGTGGGTAGCCATCTGGGAACTAGCAACCACAGAACAGTATGGTTCACAATAAACACAGCAATAGAGTCAAGCCATACAAAGACAAAAGTACTGGACTTTAGGAGGGCTGACTTTGCCAAAATGGTGAGTGCCTAAGGAATGCACTAGCAAATGGGCAGGAAGGAGGGTGGAAGAACGATGGGGAATAATAAAAACTGCCATCACAGAGGTAACGAGCCTTTGTGTGGAAGCAAATAAACAAAACAAGATGATGTAAGAAACCACTATGGTTCTCAAAGGAATGGTGAAGGTTCAAGAGAAAAGAAAGCATTCCAGGAAGTACAAGGAATCGCAGAAGGAGCAGGACAGAGAACTGTATCAGTTAAAGCAAAGAGGCTGGGAAGGCAGTCAGAACAGCAAATGCCCAAATCGAAAAAAGATAGCCAACTCAGTTAAAAAGGGATAAAACCTTTATAGGTACATCAGGAGCAAAGGAAGACCAAGGGAGGGATAGTGAGGCTTAATAAAGGGAGGGAGGGTGGGCAGAGGAGACTGTGAAAAGGCAGAGATACTAAACAAATATTTTGCTCAGTATTTACAAATGAAGAGGGGAGGTACATAAAACAAACAGTAGTAACACTCTGGATACAGAAGTTGATACCAGCCCATTTACAGAAGAAAGGGTTCTGAAAGAACTCTTAAAACTGAAGGTGGACAAAGCAATGGGGCCTGATGGGATTCATCCTAGAATTCTAAAAGAGCAAAGGGTAGAACTAGTGACACCACTGACTACCCTTTTTAACAAATCATGGGAGGATGGGGTTGTACCCGAGGACTGGAGGAGGGCAGATGTGATTCCCCTTCACAAAAGTGGGAGCAAGGCAGAAGCAGGAAACTACAGACCAGTTAGTTTAACCTCAGTGATAGGGAAAATGATGGAATCACTTCTGAAGGAAAGAATTGTCGAGTATCTAGAGGCCAGAGGGGCACAGGACCCTAGGCAGCATGGATTCACAGTGGGATGGTCATGCCAGACAAATCTGATAGATTTCTTTGGCTGGGTGACCAAAGTAGTAGATCAGGGAGGGGCTGTGGACATGGCCTACCTAGAGTTTAGCAAGGCATTTGACACAGTCCCACACAAAAGATTAATATACAAGTTAGCCAGCCTGGGAGTGGGTCCCAAGATGACAGCCTGGGTAAAGAATTGGCTGGAGAATAGGACACAGAGAGTAATAGTAAATGGAGTCCACTCAGAAGAAAGGAGGGTTACTGGTGGGGTACCGCAGGGTTCAGTATTAGGACCGGTCCTCTTCAATGTCTTTATAAGCGACATTGCAGAAGGACTGGAAGGAAAAGTATGTCTCTTTGCAGATGACACTAAGATCTGCAACAGAGTTGATGCACAGGGTGGGGTGGAAAGGATGAGAAGGGACTTGGCAAGGTTAGAGGAATGGTCAAATGTATGGCAGCTTAGATACAATGCTAAGAAGTGCAAGGTAATGCACCTGGGAAACAAAAACCCAGGGAAGAGTACACAATGGGGGGTGAGATACTAACAACAACAAAAATGGAAAGGGACCTGGGGGTAGTCATATCAGATGACCTAAAGGTGGGCAAGCAATGTGAGAGGGCAGCAAGGAGGGCTGGGGGGTTACTGGGATGCATAGGAAGAGACATCACCAGTAGAAAACAGGAAGTTATTATCTCTCTCTGTACAGACAGCTGGTGAGACCCCATCTGGAGTACTGTGTGCAGTTCTGGAGACCCAATCTCCGCAAAGACATAGACAGGATGGAAGCTGTCCAGAGAGGGCAACGAAAATGGTGTAGGGTCTGCACCAGAAGACATATGAAGAGAGACTTAAGGAGCTTAATATGTATAGCCTCGAGGAAAGGAGGGAGAGGGGGGACATGATAGAAACTTTCAAGTACCTCAAGAGAATCAACAAAGTCCAAGAGGTAGCATCTTCCAAAAAAGAGGTGTAGAGAACAAGAGGGCACAATTTGAAGATAGAGGGGCGGCTCAGAGGTAATTTAAGGGTATTTTTCACAGAGAGGTTGTGGATGCATGGAACAGCCTTCTGGAGGAGGTTGTGGAGTCAAAATCAGTGGTGGAATTCAAGCATGCATGGGACAGTCATAAAGGCAATTCTGGGTGGTAGAGGTGAAGAGTAGGCTGCTAGTTAACTAGGATCTACAGTTTATCCAGTAGGTGGGGAAATGGGCAGACTGGGTGGGCCAGCGGTCCTTATCTCGCATCAAATTCTATGTTTCTATGTTTCTATATATATACATATATATATATATATATATATATAGGCCCAGATATTCAAAGGGTTGCGCATGGGCCTTGTAATTGCTGCGCCATGTGCAACCCACTGATGCGCCTCGGTAGCGATATTCAAAAGGAAAAAGTCTGTGGTACAAATCCCAATGTCGGAGCGCATCAGTAATGTATGCAGGACACAGGTTGGGGCATGCCCATGCATACTCTGCACAGCCTGGGATGTGCAGAGCCATGCATGCGTAACCCCTACCCGCGCCAGCACAAAGTTGATCCAAAAAAAAAGGAACAACTGATGGGCACCCACAGGTGAGCTGCCGCATTGCAGGGTGCAGCACGGCAACTGCCACCTGTGGGTGGCCACCCGAGCTCCGGCCGCACCTGGTGGCACCCCCCATGCCTGATCGTGGGCATCTATAAAAAAGAAAAGAAGAATTCCGTCCTATATCCTTGGTGGTCCAGTGGACTGCTATCTGCCCAATCGCGGGCATCTGTATAAACAAATAAATAATAATTCCAATATCCCTTGTGGTCCAGTGGACCGCTATCTGCCTGATCGCGGGCATCTGTGTAAAAATAGAAGTATTTCCTATATCCCTGGTGGTCCAGTGGACCACTATCTGAACGATCACGGGCATCTGTGTAAAAATAGAAATATTTCCTACATCCCTGGTGGTCTAGGGTACCCCACCTCCCCACCAGCCACTGAGCCCCACAGCCTGCTCCCCCGGTCAGCCAGTGGGTGGCAACACCCATTCATTCACATATCTGGAATGTGTAATACAGTATGGGCTGCATGCCCATTGGCTCACGCTGTGAACCAATAGGCGTACAGCCCTACCGACTTGTTAGTGGGCGGGCGGCAGGTGGTGGGGTGGTGCTGCCACCTGCTGGCTGACCGAGGGGAGCGGGTGGTGGGGCTCAGTGGGTGGTGGGGAGGAGGGTACCCTAGACCACCAGGGATGTAGGAAATATTTCTATTTTTACACAGATGCCCACGATCGAGCAGATAGCGGTCCACTGGACCACCAGGGATATAGGAAATACTTCTATTGTTACACAGATGCCCATGATCGGGCAGATAGCAGTCCACTGGACCACCAGGGATATAGGAAATACTTCTATTTTTACACAGATGCCCGTGATCGGGCAGATAGTGGTCCACTGGACCACCAGGGATATAGGACTTATTTAGTTTGTCACACAAATGCCCGCGATCGGGCAGATAGCAGTCCACTGGACCACCAGGGATATAGGACTTATTTTGTTTGTTACACAAATGCCCACAATCTGGCAGATAGCGGTCCACTGGACCACCAGGGATATAGGACAGAATAGTTATTTTTTTTACTACAGATGCCCATGATAGGGCTGCAGGGGGCGGTCCCCGACGGCTGCTGCCTGGCAGGGCGCTAGGTGCAAGTCATCGGGGATCCACGCACCTGCATGCAAATGGGGCCATAATGACATGCAAATGGCCCCATGTGTGCCTTGCATACATTATGGCCCTATTTGCATGTCAAGTTTTGAATATCGTGGTTGCTGTGCATAGCGCAATGGAACTTGCGCTAGCACATCCCCATGCTCCACTCTGGCCACTGGCACTGGTGCAGTGCCACTGCACCATGCACACTACGGGTGGCCAGGGTGCGATATTCAACGTTGCTGAGCCATGGTGCAGCTCCGTTGAATATCGCCCAGTCCACACCCCTACGCAGCCATGTTGAGCTGTGCCCAAGCTTGTGCCACAACCTGGCGCAGTTTGAATATCTGGGCCATAGTGTATAGTGGAATGTTGTTCTGTATAGAATTCCATCCCATTCAAAATGCTAGTGGAATGTTGTTCTGTATAGAATTCCATACCTTTCAAAATGCTGTTCTACCACAGTTCCAAGGTCATGGAATGCTGTTCTACTGTACTGTGGTAGAACAGCATTCTAGAACCTCTAGAGACTGCATGAGTCAGTTTAATTTTGAAAGCAAAATAACTCACAAAACCCATTTTTCACACAGTACTATACACTATAAAAAATACAGGATGAGCAACTCTATGCACAACCAGTGTGTTTTGCCACCTTGGGATTCTGATTCCCATGGACCTCTCGAACTTCGCTCTCAAGGTCAGAGGGAATCAGAATCCCTCTGTGACAGAACACACTGGTTCTGCATAGTTGCCCATACGGTATTCTCTATGTATTCACAAATGCTATTTTTGCATCTTATAGTTGTTAGTTTTCAGACAAATTCTCATAGACGTTATTCTGTCCACCTAATGGAATCTTGAATGAGTTAAGCAAATGTTATTTTTTTATCAAGTCCCTGATCCAGCAACTCAGTAAATACACACTCAGTATATCATATTATAAAAAGGCAAAAAACTGTCTTCTGTTTGCAGTTGTTTGATCAGAAATTTTATAAATGGTATAAGTTCTTTTTGTTACATCTACAGTATGTTGGTCCAATAAAAGGTATCAAATCATTTGCTTTTGTATCACTCACAGTTTGTCAGCAGTTAATTCATTAGATGAAGTCTCCCTTTCCAGGAGTTTGACTGTTTCTCCATCCCTCCCAAACACACACACACACACACACACACACACACATATACACATATGCACACACACTAACTATAAGAGATCTCAGTAACTCTTATCTGTTATGTTTGAGAAGCAGGCTGCAGCCCTTGCTGTCAAAAATAAATTTATGTATTTAGTCTGGGTAGTTCACTGAAGACCTGCCATTTTATCAGATTGGTCTTGAGAGGTTAAAAACAGTGTAAATCTTTACAAAATTTGCTGGGAAAGAGTAACATTTATGAGGTATGACTCTTTCTTGAAAGATATTCATCCCCAACTGAAGTTAGTAGCAAAAAGTGTTAAATATTAATCATTTAAATGTGCAAGCTGTTGCATTTCAAAGGGGGTAAACAAATATCCAGTTTAATAGGCAACCAATACTTAACAAGCTGTTTCAGTTTCCTAATTTTGTTTTTATTTTTTATTTTAATGATAACCCAGCTCTACCTCTCTTTTGCACCTGACCAGGATAGAGCTCTCTCAGTTTTTAATAGCTGCCTCACAGAAATCCAAGAGTGGATGGATTCCAGTTGGCTGAAGTTGAACTCGGAAAAGACTGAGGTGCTGGTTATGTATCCGGTATGCCGGATGGGGGGTTGGGGTTGGTTGGCCCTTCAGACTCTTTCTTGGGGGCCTATCACTCCTGACCTATGAATGGGTGCAAAACCTGGGGGTAATTTTCAACGAAGGGCTGACCCTGCATTCACAGGTATCTGCCGTCATCAAATCCTGTTTCTACCATCTGAAGAATATCTCCAGGATTAAGCACCTTATTCCATCCAGTGATCTTCCTACTCTGGTCCACGCCTTTGTGTCCTCACACTTAGATTACTACAACTTCCTTTACCTAGGACTACCAGGGTTGCAAATCCATCACCTGCAGCTAGTGCAGAATGCAGGAGCCCGGCTTTTGATGGGATCTCCCTGGTCCTGTCATATTTCGCCAATGCTGCACGGACTGCACTGGCTGCCAGTACAGTGGTGGATCACCTTCAAAGTCGGTCTTCTGACTTTTAAAACCCTACAAAGACTGGGCCTGGACTACTTGAAAGAGTTCCTGGTCCCTTACTGCCCTGGGTGATTGCTCCATTCAGCTGATGAGGGGTTGCTAGGGATTCCAAGGGTGTGTTTGAAATCTTCTGGGGCTTGAGCATTTATGCATACGGCTCCAACCCTTTGGAATTCTCTACCCCATCGGTTATGGGAATGCACCACCTTGAAGGGATTTAAGCAAACTCTGAAAACATAATTATGGCACCAAGCATTTAGTGAATAACTGTATAATGACATCAGTGGTTTTATATAATTAATGTTGCTGAGATGTCTGACTTGTGATTTTAAACTTTGTTAGGTGCCTTAATATTTGAAAGGCACCATAAAAATAAAGATATTATTATTACTATATCTTGGAGAACACCTGTGAGTGGATGCTCATTTGTAGGTTACATGTCAGTTACAAGAAGAAAGTGAACAGATGCATAGCATTACATACAAGGCATTACATTACAAGTAAGTAAAAAAATTGCATTGGTATGGAACAATATATTACAGGCTAGGTAGACAATAAATTGGTGTGGATTACAAGATTGAGATAGCATTTAGCTTAAGGTATAACATTTAAACATTGCTTCAACATTGGTGAGAAGGTTCTTGCATCAAAGAGTTAAGCCTACTTATGGGGGGAGAAACAGGGTGGAGAACAGGCATAGCTGCAGCATAGTGAAGTGTATGCCTGCGTAAGGGGTTAAGAACAGATTTAAGGAAGGTTGGAGACAGTGGGGCTAGGACAGCAGCAGACAGGGGGGCATGAAGGTGCGGACAGAGAGGGGAATGGGTGCCCAATGGGGCAGGGAGGGGGGTAGATGGGGGGGTGGGACAATGAAGTGCCGTAAAGGTAGGTTCCCCTAGGGTTAGGTGGACCACTAAGTGCTAATGCTTTATGGTGGTCCAAATGTAAAAGAGTTGTTTTGGTCATCATGAGTGGCCAACAAAGTCACAATTGTCATCTGTGGCAAGGTGCTGCCTGAGCTTTTTGCTTGAAAGCACCAATGGTTGTGGCATCAGAGATGTCTGAAGGAAGGGTGTTGGTCCACTGTGGTGCATGGTAGTAGAATGCACATTGACCCTGTGCAGTGCGGCATCTAGTTTCGCTGAAAATTTGTCTGTTGGTGTTTCTGGTCAGCCTGGCACTTACGTGAGCAGATTCTGGACTCCTGGTGGCATTAGGTTTAGTGCAATTTCTTTGGCCAGTAGACAGGTATGGTACTTAACTCTGCTCTTTAGCTGGAGCCACCCTGCCTGTGAATAGAGCTCATAGGTGTGAGTAAGCCTTGCAGCACCTGTGAGGAGTCAGAAGACCTTATTAAGGGCCAGAGATGCGATGGAGGGCTGAGTCTGGTGCAGAACCATAAACTGCTAGGCCATATTCAACGAGGGTAACAACTGGGGTGGTGATGGCCATGTTATGTGCTTCATATGTAAGGCTGTGCTTGTGGCGGTGGAGTATCCCAATTCTGGAACTGATGGCCTTGGCTGTGTTGTCTACATGCTGTGCATAGGACAGGGTGGAGTCAAGAGTGATACCCAGGTACTTAATGTACTACATGAGGTCCAGCACATCACCACTGTTGTTCAGGATGGATAGTGGGAAGGTCTTGTGTTTGCTGTGGGTGCTGGAGTAGATCATAGTCTTAGTTTTCTTGCAGTTAACGATTAGTATGTGCTCCTTAAACCATGTTTCAGCAGCAGTAAATCCTAGTTGGAGGTAATTTTGAAGTAGTTCGGGGTTGAGGTTGCAGGTGAAAATGACAGCATCATCAGCATACAATAGCATGTGACTGGTGCAAGAGCCTGGAGGTTTATTTAAGAAGGTACTGAAGGGATCCCAGTATTGATCCCTTGGGGACCCCTGAGTGAACAGGTTTGCTAGCCAAGACAATGTCCCCAATCTTGACCCACTGTGAGCGATTGCTGAGACAGCTTTTAAATCATAGAACTGTATCAGAAGAGAGACCAGTGTCATCTAGCTGTTCAAGGAGGAGTGTGTGGTGAATCGTAACAAAAGCTTTCGATAGGTCGATGAAGGTAGCCCTCACTAGCTGCCCTTGATCCAGGGCTTGGTGGATATATACCAGTGAATTCCAACAGGGTTGTGATAGTGCTGTGTCCTGCTCAAAACCCATGTTGTTCTGGGCATAGGAGTTGGTGCATGTTTAGGTATTCCACAAGCTGATCCACTACTATCAATTGAAGTGCTTTGGAGAGTGGTGGGAGTATGGAAATTGGTCTGTAGTTGTTCTGTAGTGCCCGGTCTCCACTTTTTGTGAACTGGTGTTACGGAAGCCAACTTACAGAGCTGGGGGTACTGAGAGTGGTGGAGGGATAGATTGATGATGGTAGTCAGGGGGCTTAGTTCTTCTGCAAGTGCCATAGTGATGAACTTAAGGTCCAGGGTGTCTCCCCTGTGCCTCGACTTGCTCAGCACCTTCTCAAGGTACTTTCAAGCCTCAGTAGTGCTGACTTCTTTAAAGTAGAAAAATCTATGGTTCCCCATAGGGAACTGATCTCCTACTAGGTGCTTCTGGACTGGAGGGTCAAAGTAGTCTGCTGGGAGCACTCCACTTAGGTCTGTGAAAGCAGTATTTAGGGCATTTGCTATTTGAAGTGGATCCACTGTTGGTACATCATTGACCAGGAGCATGGATGGGGCTGTTTTGGGATCCTTACTAGTAATATCACTGAGGTTGGCCCAGAAGGATTTGCTGCAGTTCCAGGAGTTGGAGATAGCTTCCTTATAGTAGGAGCATTTTGCTAGGCAGATAGCTTTTGTGTACTTGTTTCTAGCTTTTTTATATATTTGGATATTGGCAGCAGTACCATGTGCCCATGCTTTTATCCAGAGGTGGTCCCGAGCATTGAGTTGTAGCAGGAGTTCTGGTGTTATCCAGGGGTTGCAGGGAGCTTTAGATTTTCTTGTTTTCAGGGGGGCATGTTTATCGCAAGTAGAATAAAAATTTGTGATAAAGCATCTGAGTGCGATGTCTACATTGTTTGTTTCATGCAGGTCAGACCAGTCTAGGCCTTGAAGGTCTGCCTTGAGTTGTGGTAGGTGCCCTTTGAGGAGTACTTGGCTGGTTATGATTCTGGGTGGGTGCTTGCTGAGGTTGTTTTGCCATGTGCAGATAATGGGTGAATGATCACTCAGTGAGTCAGGGAGGACAGTGATGTTGGTGATGTGGGCTGGTCGGTTTGAGAGGATCCAGTCCAGCAGTGTACTAGTACCAGTTTAGTAGCTGACCCTAGTTAGGGCCATCAGATAATCAACTTGGGGTTATGTCTCCAACATTCTAAACAGAAAGAAGGGATTATTTTATTTTAGTTGTCATAGTGGTTTGTAGATGTGGAAGGATACATTGAAATGTACAAAAAATGTGTTCCACGAAACTCCATTTTCAAGCTACAGATAGCAAAATGGCTGTAGGCTCTGCCCACAGCCATAAAAATGTACAAAATAGTCACTCAACAGAATTGCCCACTGTTAGGGTTGAATTCAGTATTTTTATGTTTGTTTCAAGTTGTATTGTAATGGTTAACTCTGGTAGAGCACAAATTACCCTTGCAGAATTGTCAAGCTTCCACTTGCAGCATGGCACAGTTAAAATGAAGTAGGTGTACACATATGACTAGGAGTCAACACAAGCCACGATCCAGCTCTAACAAGACAGGAAGCAAAGAAATATTACTTACTGGTGTGTAAGTTGATTTTAAAATGGTTGTCAGATTTTGGTCTTTATTGATGCCATGCCACATTATCATTTAGGGTTCACTAACATCTTCTATAATTGTATTCAACTACTTAAAGGAACTTCAATAAAAATCATCAAAAAGTAGAAAACTTTAGATGAAATTGGTATCCAAGAAGAATTCACCCTAAAAAATGAAACTCCATGACAAAGCCTCATTTCCAGAGGTGAAGCACCAAGTCCTTTCTTTACTATCTCAGTAGCATGGTCACATAGGATTCATGTTTGCACTTTAACCATGCCATTTCTGTAACAAACTGCAACTCTTTTGCACAGAGGTTTTTGTCACCTACAAAAATCACTTGAATTGCCACAAGTATCAAGACTGTAATGTGTTCTGCTTCAGGGTTTTGTAGTTCATAACAGTTTCTAGGAGCACCTCACACTTCTAGAATGCTAGCAAGACTTCAACTATGGAACTGTGATTCTCATATTGGCCTGCATTCAAATGAAAGTTGTTGCCCATATACTGCCTTGCTCCTCCTGGGGGTCCTCTCTTCTGGTGCTACCCAGCTTTGTTCTCCATCCCTTTGTGATCCCCTGCACCTGATTCCTGCTGTTGGTAATCCCCTGTTGCAGTCACCCTCCCTGTACTCTAGTTTAAATCCCCCCAACTACCCTGTCCAGTCTCCTGACCAACACCTCTCTCCCTCTAGTGAAGACAGAGCCCATCTTGGTTATATAGGCATCCCTTACTCCAGGGTGCCTATGAAATGGCAAGACAAGGAAGGCCCTGTCTCTCTGAAACAGATCCTAATGAAGAGTTACCCACAACTCGGAAGCCCGTTGCAGGTCTAGGTGATGTCCAAAACAACCAGAGCAGTGAAATGAGAAAATATATGCACTCTAATTCAGGAATTGAAGACTATAGCAACAATTAATTCAACAAATGTTAAAACAAGTAAATGCTTCTTCTATGCAGCTCTCACATAAACTGTAACCAGCAGCAGATACATTACAGAATGAGGAACATGCAGGCTACTGATCATCACATTTCTCATGTGTAGCCTTCCTTTGTCATGGTTGTTCCTATCTTTAACAGCTCTTCATGGTCTGCAGTGTTTCTCCATGCAGGTCCACTTCATACTCCCTCTTGACTGATATAAAATGTGTTAGTTGGAACATCCAAGGACTTAACCCTCACATCAAGAGAAAAAAAATGATTTACTTTCCTTCAGTAACCTAAAGCCCAAATTGCCTTCCTAGAGGAAATGAAGCTTTTTATCACTAGAGGCAGACAATTAGAAGAGAATGGGTAAGGGTGGAGCTGCACAATATGGCTGCTGTAGAAAGAGAGAGTGATCTCTATTCTATTTCATAGATCCCTGCATTGGTAGGTGATGGGCTCCTGCACTTACATGGAGGAGAAATGCATACTTGTAAATAAGTAGCCACTCCAAAGGGCCAGATTATCTTGGGTAATATCTAAAGCCCAAATGAAGATCAACCCCAATTCTTCCACAACATAAATAAGACCTTCCCCTTATTCAGTCCCAGTGCTTTTCCTATTCTTCTGTATGGAGACCTAAGTTTGGCTTTTGAACCATTACTGGGCAGGAGTTCTGGGTGCCTGAATTCACACTCTAGAGCAGCACTTGCCCTTTGAGCCCATCTTAAAGAGCATGTTCTTTCTAATATCTGATGCCTGTCTCATCCCAGGGACAGAGACTTCACCTACTATTCAGCAATTCATAACTTGTATAGCCCTCTAGCTGGGATCTTTAAGCATTTCCCATCAGATTCTTCAATGGATAAAGGTGATATCCACCTTTCCACCACCAGGGTGTCCTACTACCCCAGAACCTCACGATGGCCTGTTTTGGCACTGCATGAGACTCGGTTTACACCGGTAGCCCATCCAACCATCCCCAACTGAAGTATTTTTTTTTTAAATGTTAAATAAAGTTCCATGCTTTGGCAGTCATACTGTCTCCATGCTGTGACATACGGTACAGTGCATAGCCCTGTCACTTACCACATGTCATTTCTTACATTTCTTATAGGATCAGTGTGGTGTACTACTGGACACATTTGTGAAGATGAATGCTTGGCAGCCAGAATACACCAAGTGTTCCCCACCTATTCTCCCCAGTGGCACTCTGCTGGCACCGGTCTTCATACTTTGTGATGACTGGGAGTACAAACATGGTCTGGGACAGGTGTGGAATATCACCAGCCATTATGTGCTTGTGTCATTGACTCACTGCTTACTGTACAGTACTGCTGTGCTGTTAGCACATTTCCCTTTATATACAATTTGTATGTATAGTTTATATAGTGCCTGTGAATGATTTAAATGGTCATAAGTGTAACAATGGAATGTTTTGGTGTAAGTTGACTTACATGTCTTTTCACAATCTGATTATTACTAGAAATCCTCTGTGGTATCCTGTAATGCCATTTCCAGTGTACATTTCAGGCTATAGATAGGTCATCTGCAGTTCCCCATCTTTACAAACAAATGGGAGACTGGCTGTAACATGCCTGTTCTGGGACCTGTGTGACTGGGTACAGCATCAGCCATCACCCACACTGAGCAGTGCAATGGCACCAGGATGATGGATCCGCATGAGAGTGCCTGAGAAGTATGGCCACTGGGTGTTATCGCCCATATACAGCTCATGCATATGTATAACACATTCCAACATCCTACTGTGATTGCTCTGCCACCCACCGATAGAGTGGTATGATCCCATTACAGAGCCAGTTGTCACAATGGGATGGGATGGGTGGTAGGGAGGGGGCTGTCTGTGCACCGTTGAGGGGGAGTGGGGGCAGCTACACTATGGACATGGACTGTGGGTGTATTCAGGTACAATTAGGGATGGAATTGGGGTCCCTACAATATGGAACCGATACAGCCTGGACTCCGGTACGATCGGGGCTGCTGGAATGGGTGGGAGGTGCCACTATACCACCAGACACTTCAGGGTCTGTCACACATGGGAGCGATCAGGGTCAGGGCTTGGGGGTGAGAGCTGCTCAGGTGCATTTATCCCCATGCCAACATGCAGATGGGCTGGTAATGAGTATGCATAAGGCCTTTTGCACCCTGCATTCTCAATTAGTTCATTTGCATTCCTGGGCTGAATATTGTCCATGGGAGCTATGGTGCATGCAGGTATGTGCCACGCATTCCCACTGGAAGGCATCCAGTCAGGGTCACCCTGGATGCACCTGACTTGGAGGCCACCTGCACTGTGACTCCAGGGTCACATTTTCAACAGGAATGATGAAGCCTGCCAGGGTGAAGCACAGTGTCACAGGTTTACAGCATGACAAAAGAGATTAACTCCCTTTGAAATTGTATTGTTTGCTGCAGTAACACTACTGAAGAATTCTGCAGTGCTGCACTTCATCCTGGTGGGCTTCACTGTATGCACACCCTGTACCGGTGGCGCATTCTCTTTGAATGTTGCATCAGTGCTGGCTGACGCACCCTCTTTATGCATCACATTATTCTGCTCGTGCATCGATCCAGCACTTAATATATCCCTTCAGATGTAAAATACTGTTTTTAGTGCATTCTCATTTTACACAATGCAGCATAATATTGTGTAAATGTACAGCCCCACTGAAAATAAGATGCCATTTCTTCTGTGAACTATCCAGGCTAAATATATAACAATCAGCATATTCCAGGAAAACACATTGTAAAAATGTGTAAAAGGAAGACCACATTGAAACTGCCTCTCCACAGATCTGCATTTTGCAAATTCATTAGAAATAATGGTTAAAGGCATCCCAAAAGCTCACCATAGTCATATCGGCTCTGACCAGAGTTTGTTATGTATTGTTGTTATCTTAGCAGTTTTCCAATCTGCAGGTACTTTACCCATTCTCGGAAGCTTATTAAACAATATCTCTAAGGGAATATAGATGGTATTCTTGGTTACTTTAATCATTTGGGGAGTGATGTTATCGGGCCGGGAGCCCCATATTTCTTTAGTTGTTCAATTTTCTTTATTATATCATCTCTGGTGCATACTGGAGCAATTTCATTATTGATTTGCATTGTCCCAGGATTACTGGGTTCAGCATAAATTGAACTGAAATGTTTTGTTAATTTTTTTTTTGTCAGGAAAAAGATCGCTGCTACATTTGGCTCAGAGATAGCATTTTAGAGCTGACAAGGATTAGATCAAGACAAGCTAAAAAATCATGGTGTGCAGCAAAAGATGTAGAAAATTTGAGTTGAGCTGGGTTCAATGCCATAATGGTGATTGCAGAATAGTGACCATCATTTGGGGGACTGCATATCGCTGTCAATAAATTTTGGCGATGTACACTCACAGCGAACAGCAAAAGGGCACATGACAGTTATGTTTTTCTATGTTATGTGGGGGGGGCTTCACCCCTGTACCTCCCAATAAAGGGGGGTGCATGTTGGGAGGATGCAAAACTAAAAAAAAAAAAAAGAAAACCCCTGACCCGGCACAAAAAACAAGTGTGCCCAGAAGCAAACACAGCACCTTCTCAACCCCCACCTGCCACCAACCCACCACACCACATGGCCAGCTCAGCAGCCTACCACCACACTACACCACACAAACCCTTCCTCCCCTTTCACTCATTGCACGGCATAGTCCCTCCCTCCCTCCCTCACACACGTGTATACAATGCGACATCCTGTCGCTATATTCCCTACTCCCCAATTTGGTCCTCCTTCCAGGTAGCCTTATGCACAGGCACCGTGATTGAGTAACCCCTTTTGAAAGCACTCAATCATGGTCGCCGTTATCACAGGCTACCCTGAGGGGTATACTAATATTTTTATTAACTGTAGCTTAAACTAGCATTCTGAAAAACATGTTTCATTGCACTGCTGCTTTAAGCTACAGTGTCATTGCTTTAAAAGTTTTTATGGTTTGGTACAGTATATGGAGACACTTAAGTCAAGGGCACCATCTCTTTTGATGGGCAAGTAGCTGGGATAGCTCATGAACTCCGTCCAACTCAGGCGGTGTTATGCAATGTCAGATCTTTAAGAACAAAACTGCAATTATTTCAGATTTTGTTGGAAGAGCTGATCTGGCTTGCATCACTGAGACCTGGCTGGATGAAAATTCTGGTCCCATTCTGGAATCAGCAATTCCAGTTGGGTGCTCGGTGTTACACCGCCCGAGATTGGACCATGGTGGGGTAGCAATCTGTTTCAAGACCGAGTTGGGCCTCACTGGTGTAACAGTAGAGGAAGCTGAATCCTTTGAATGTACTGTGGTAGCTGGTGTGGGCTGCAGGGTAGCTCTCATCTACCGTCCACCCGGGGACAAAAAGCGATTCCTGCAGGAAGTGGCAGACTTTGACGTCGACATGGCAGTGGAGTCACCCAGACTGATGGTTCTGGGTGACTTCAATGCCTGGGTCAATGACAAACTTTCACCTTTTGGACAGCACTTCCTTCAGTTGATGACATCACTGGGCTTCACACAGATTGCTTCTTCAGCTACCCATAATCATGGTCATTCTCTGGATTTGGTTTTCCTCCTGGGGATTGAGGCCTCTGACTTGGGGGTGGAACCTGTCGGTTGGTCCAATCATTACACCGTGAGGTTCAACTTTTGTGCTCCCCTTTGTAGGTCTGCCCCTGTGGAGATGGTCAGTTATTGCCCCTTACGGGATGTGAGTCCTGAAGACCTGGCAGCAGTGATTGACCTCTCAGAGTTTCCTGATGCCAGCTCAAGTCTGGAGATGTTGGTCCTGGCCTATAATAAGGCCATTTCCTCAGCTCTAGACCTGATGGCTCCTGTCTGGGTTCATCCCTTTCTACTCCACCCTCGGGCCCTTTGGTCTAATGGGTCTTTGAAGGAGTTGCGGTGGTTGGGATGAAGGTTAGAACGTCGTTGGTGGAAATCTGCCCTGGAGGCTGACTATCTTAATTAGGTGGAGCATTACCAGTTCTACCAATCAGCGATCTCCCGTAAGAAGGCAGAGTTCCTGTCCAGGGGGATCGCTGTCACTCAGAATCAACCAGCTCAACTCTTCTGAACTATGGACAGGTTGTGCAACCCAGCCTGTCTGTAGCTCCATCGAGCTTTTTCACAAAAGGGGTGTGATAAGCTTACTCGATTCCTTGCGAATAAGGTAGCCGACATCAGGTCAGAGATGCACTTGACTCGTTCTATGCGGGATGCGGTTGGTCGGTGCTCGGACACTGTACCTCGTACTTCCTGGAGTAGTTTTGACCTACTGGAGTTCGAGGATATTATGCGGATTGTCCAGGGGATGCGTCCTACGTGTTGTGGTTTAGATCCAGGCCCAATTTCCCTGATTTGGGGTTGTTATGAGACCATTGGCCCGGTTCTGTCTCAAATTGTCTGGTGCTCCTTGGAATCGAGTGAGTTTCCAAACTCCTTGAAGGAGGCAGTGGTGACACCCCTTCTGAAGAAAGTTTCATTGGACCCAGACAATTTAGCTAACTACAGACCTATCTCGAACCTTCCCATTACAGGAGAGGTTATTGAGAAAGTAGTGACAATTCAACTGGAGAACGATTTGACCATCCATAATGTCTATGAACCTCTCCAGTCTGTTTTTTGTAAGAGGCATAGAACTGAGACTGCTCTGGTTCAGGTGCTCAATGATCTCCTGATGGCGAGAGATCAGACAAACTGTTCCATTCTTGTACTCCTTGATCTCTCTTCAGCCTTTGACACTGTAGACCATGGGGTGCTGCTCCAGTGCCTGACATCCATCTGGTTTCTGTCGAGTACTGTGCTGAGATGGTTTACATCTTTCCTAACTGGTAGAACACAGAGAGTTGTGTTGGGGATTTTTTCTGCTGACTCTTTCCCCTCTGTCTTGTGGGGTTCCTCAGATCTCAGTGTTGTCCCCCATGTTGTTTGCAGTATATATGCTACCCCTCAGAGACATTGCAATATGGTATGGGCTGAGGTTTCACTGCTATGCTGATGATACCCATCTCTACCTGTCTTTTGCCCCTGACCAGGCTAGTGCTCTCTCAGTATTTAACAACTGCCTCACTGAAATCCAAGACTGGATGAATTCGAGCTAGTTAATGCTGAACACGGGAAAGACCAAGGTTATGGTTGTGGACCCGGGTCATAGGATAGAGGGGTTGAGGACTGATCAGCCCTCTGGACTATTTCTGGGGGGCGCTCAGATCCTTACCTCAGAACGGGTGCGTAACCTGCTAGTGGTGCTTGACGATGGGCTAACCCTTCATTATCAGGTGTCAGCAGTCATTAAGTCAGCCTCTTATCATCTTAGGAACATTGCCAGGGTCAAACACCTTGTTCCTTCCAGCGATCTGCCTGTGTTGGTCCACGCCTTTATGACCTCGCGCCTTGACTACTGCAACCCCATTTACTTGGGGCTTCTTGGGGTTTATATCCAGCACTTGCAGCTAGTGCAGAATGCTGCTGCTCGATTGTTGACAGGGGTGTCTAGGAGGTGATGTATCACCCCTGTGCTGCGTGATCTGCACTGGCTGCTGATCCAGTGGCGGATCACCTTTAAGGTAAGTTTATTGACCTACAAAGCCCTACACGGATTTGGCCCTGACTACTTGAAAGAGCTTCTGATTCCTTACACCCCTGTGCAACAGCTCCGCTGCTGACGAGGGGTTGCTGGAGATTCCCAGGGTTACTTTGAAATCTTCTGGGTCCTGTGCTTTTATGTTTGCGGCCCCCACCCTCTGGAATTCTCTGCCCCATCAGCTCCAGGAATGTATGACCGTGGGGAGCTTTAAACAGGCACTCAAGACTTTTTTGTGGAGTCAGGCTTTTTTATGAATTGTTATGATTTTGTTGCTGTTTTATTTATTAATTGTAATATTTTTATGGAACTAGGTTTTAACACTGTAAAGCTCCTTGGCATTTGAAAGGAGCTCAAAAAATAAAATTATTATTATTATTAAAACTCAACAATCTGTTTTTACTACTGGTGCATTCTTACAGCTTCATCCTATCACACACAGTTGCAAGTTTTCAGGTTTTGTGCTACTGGGACTGAGACAGACTTCTCAATTCACTCCTGGAACTAAGTCCCTCCCCCCCCCCATTTCCCCCACTGCCATTTTTTTTAAAACAGCTTTGTCCAGCTAAAACAAGGAAATTGGCATGAAAAATGACACACCTCATAGAAAGTACTGAGAGACAACTATAAATTAAAATAAAAATGTATGTTACTGTATCTTACTACGTAGAGTAACAAAAATGCCTGACCCTGAGGATGCTGAAATGTGAACAAGGAAGACAATGTTCATTGCTGTCCTGTGCAGCTGAGCCAAAGGATGCACAACAGATGCAAAGGATCTAAGCACAACTGTGGACAGTGCACCTGATGCAAAACAACTAATGTAGGCACAACTTCAGACAGTGCGCCAGAGGCCAAACAACTACTGTAGGCACAACTGCGGACAGTGCACCTGAGGCCAAACAACTACTGTAGGCATGACTGCAGACAGTGCACCTGAGGCCAAACAACTACTGTAGGCACAACTGTGGACAGTGCACTTGAGGCCAAACAACTACTGTAGGCACAATTGCTTACAGTGCACCTGAGCCTGAACAACTACTGTAGGCACAACTGCATAATGTGCGCCTGAGCCCAAAACAACTGATGTAGGCACAACTGCGAACAATGCACCTGAGGCCAAACAACTACTGTAGGCACAACTGCATACAGTGCACCTGAGCCCAAAACAACTGCTGTAGGCACAACTGTGGACAGTGCACCTGAGCACAAAACAACTGCTGTAGGCACAACTGTGAACAATGCACCTGAGGCCAAACAACTACTGTAGGTACAACTGCATACAGTGCGCCTGAGCCCAAAACAACTGCTGTAGGCACAACTGTGGACAGTGCACCTGAGGCCAAACAACTTCTGTAGGCACCACTGCAGACAGTGTACCTGAGGCCAAACAACTAGTGTAGGCACGACTGCAGACAGTGCACCTAAGGCCAAACAACTACTGTAGGCACAACTGTGGACAGTGTACCTGAGGCCAAACAACTACTGTAGGCACAGCTGCTTACAGTGCACCTGAGCCCAAATAACTACTGTAGGCACAACTGCAGACAGTGTACCTCAGGCCAAACAACTACTGTAGGTATTACTGTGGACAGTGCACCTAAGGCAAAACAACTACTATAGGAACAAATGTGAACAGTGCTCCTGAGGCCAAACAATTACTATAGGCACAACTGCAGACAGTGCACCTCAGGCCAAACAACTACTGTAGGTATTACTGTGGACGGTGCACCTGAGGCAAAACAACTACTATAGGAACAAATGTGGATAGTGCATCTGAGGCCAAACAACTACTGTAGGCACAACTGCAGACACTACACCTGAGGCGAAACAACTACTGTAGGCACGACTGCAAACAGTGCACCCAAGGCCAAACAACTACAATAGGAACAACCGTGGACAGTGCACCTGAGGCCAAACAACTACTGTAGAAACAGCTTCATACAGTGCACCTGAGGCCAAGCAACTACTGTAGGCACAACTTTGGCCAGTGCAACTGAGGCTAAACAACTACTGTAGGAACAACTGAGGACAGTGCATCTGAGGCCAGACAACTACATTAGGAAGAACAACTGTGGACAGTGCACCTGAGGCAAAACAACTACTGTAGGCACAACTGCAGACAGTGCACCAAAGGCCAAATAACTACTGTAGGCACAATTGCAGACAGTGCACCTGAGGCCAAACAACTACTGTAGGCACAACTGTGGACAGTGCACCTGAGGCAAAACAAGTACTGTAGGCACAACTGCGGACCGTGCATCTGAGGCCAAACAACTACTATGGGAACAACTGTGGACCGTGCACCTGAGGCCAAACAACTACTGTAGAAACAACTTCATACAGTGCACCTGAGGCCAAGCAACTACTGTAGGCACAACTGCTGTCAGTGCACCTGAGGCCAAACAACTACTATGGGAACAACTGTGGACCGTGCACCTGAGGCCAAACAACTACTATAGGAACAACTATGGCCAGTGCAACTGAGGCCAAACAACTGCTATAGGAACAACTGTGGACAGTGCACCTGAAGCCAAACAACTACTGTAGAAACAACTTCATACAGTGCACCTGAGGCCAAGCAACTACTGTAGGCACAACTGCTGTCAGTGCACCTGAGGCCAAACAACTACTGTAGACAAAGCTGCGGACAGTACAACTGAGGCCAAGCAATTAGAATTCATAGACTTCATCCATACCAAGCTCGATCAAGGAAACTGTGTAGGGGCAGTATTCATCAACCTTATGAAAGCCTTTGATACTGTGAACCACCCACTCCTACTCAAGCAATTATCAAACATTGGGCTCTCCAATGAAGCATTGCTCTGGTTTTCAAGCTACTTTGGGGAGAGGTGCAGCAGATTAGGATTGCCAGTTTCACCTCGTAAGAAAAGCCAGTCCTTTCAGGGGTCCCACAGGGGTCCATCCTGGGGTCACTACTCTTCAGCCTCTTCTTCAACGACCTTCCCAGTGTCTGCCACCAGAAATTACTGCTCTATGCCGACGATGCAGTCATGTTCACCAACCACCAAAATGCAGAGCTCCTTGAGAAACAATTACAGCTTGAATTCATGCGCATTGAAGAATGGTTCAGGTCACACAAGCTGGTCATGAACTACAGCAAAACAAAGGTTATGACCTACTACAACACCAGAAGTGAGTACAAATTCCATGACCTCACCATCCTAAACCAAACAGGGACCTTACTTGATCACATTCCTGATATTAAATACCTAGGTGTCACATTGGACAGCTCACTCTCCTACCATCGGCACATAGATTCTGTTGCCAAAGCCACCAACAATCCAAATAGGCCTGCTCTACAGGCACAATACTGCATGACTCCTGACACTCTCTGGTTGGCTATCAACAGCTCTGTTACCTCCATCATCGATTATGGGCTAGCAAGCTATCGCTCTGCCTCTGCCCTCTGCAGAATTACAGTTGCACTCAACGAAGCATGCAGGTTGCTAACTGGGGCTGACTGACTTATACACACTTGTGACCTGTACACTTCGGCAGGATGGCTTCCTCTCATCAGCTGGATACAGTATCAAACCTGTCTATTAGCCAAAAAAGTCCTCCCCGGGGTCATGCCCCCGGGCATTGAAAAGTTCTTCATTGACCACCACAGCACCCAGCGAACTAGAAGTTCACAACAACTAACCTTCCTTGTCCCCAGATGCCGGACTACCATGGGCCAGAGGGCCTTTGCCCACAGAGCACCACAGTGGTACAATACTCTCAACAAAGAAATCTTACTGCTGCTGCTCTTGGCCCTTTAAAGAGACAACTCCGACTTCATCTCATTTCAACTAGTCATTGTGACTGCCTCATCTAATCAGGAGCCCACTGCTCACTGCCCTCCACTTCAGTCTTGACAGCTACCTCTCCCCACCTTGCCCCCCCTCTACCTGTCTCACCTGCCCACCCCTTCACCCCCTTTCTCTTTTCTCCCTACCGGGCATTTCCTGACTTTTATCCCTTCCTTCTCTCCCCTTTAGAGCTCTTACTCTTACCCTTTACCCTCCAACAACGGTCTTCCTGCCTGCATAACCCCCCCCTCACCTGCAGTGCTTGTTTCTAAGATTGCCCTTGGCTGGTATGTCATGCTACCTAACATTTGGCACATTTTAAATTACTGGAATTTCCTAAGCCTCAATCTCTTGCTTGTTTTTATTGTGTAACTATGTATTATTATGTCAACCTTTGTATGTCTGTATATCCCCCATTCCTTCGACGTGAAACCTTTGTAAATGCGCAGTTCCTGCTCAAAGGTATTTGTAATCCTAGATTTCAGTAAAATAAAAAATAAACTACTGTAAGTACAACTGTGGACAGTGCACTTGAGGCCAAAGAACTACTGTATTTTTTTTTTAATTATTTGCTATATCAGTTTACAACCTTTGAGCCAGACTCCATTTAAAGATACCTCGACACATGTAAGACAGATGGAAACATAGAGTAGGTATAAAGACAATTACATTAAACATGATATACATGGTATAACAGTGGTTACATTAAGCATGTGTTACAGACATTTGTCACAGACAGTATTTACAAGATTTGGAAGTAGGTATTTTCTGACATTATTTATAATCTTTGGATGACAATATTTACAACATAACAGCAGTGAGGCATTATAAGCTTGAGAAGGCATCTAAACATAGTAGTCAGACCAAATCATGGGATTGGTGTTAAAGATGGAGGTTGCAGTCCATAATGGACTTTGTCAGAGAATATTGGATCAGAGTGGGTAAGAGAGTGAGAGAATTAGAAGCAGTTGCAGGAGCAGATATTGAAGAGGTGGTTACGAAGAGTGGTTTTGAAATGGGCAATCTTGGGTGCACTAGTGATGGTGCTTGGGAGTGCATTAAACCATGTGGGTGCCCTATGGTGGCAAGATCTCTGGGCAAGGGAGGTTTTTACCCTGGGCACAACCAGAGGGGCTTTCTCTGAATTGTGGGTGAAGATAGTGGGGGTTGCAGGCTGAAGAGAGGTGGTGACCCCAGGGGGGAGAGTCCGAGCAGTATTTTCTTGGAGAGTAAGCAGGTCTGGTAGTGGAGCCTTTCATCAAGGTTGAGAATATTGGCAGAGGTACAGAGCAAGCAGGTGTGAGTGAGCCTGGGTGTGCCTGTAAGGAGCCTGCAGGCCTTGTTTAGTGTGGCCTGGATTATCTGGAGAGTGGTGTTAGTTGCTGCACCATATACAGGGAGCCCATAGTCCACTAGGGACAGTATCGATGCGGTGATGGCAAGCCTAAGGGTGTGGGGGGAAGGCAGTCCCTGTGTTGGTAAAGGAGTCCAATCCGGGTGTTTGTTGCAGCAGCAAGGGTGTTTATGTGGTCATGGAAGGTAAGGGCCAAGTCGAGGGTAAGTCCAAGATATTTGTAGTTGGATACCTGCTCAAGGGGGTACTGGGTGCTGGGGAGGATGCTGAGCAGTGCGTTCTTAGCTCTGTTTTGGCAGTGAGAGAAGATCATTGACTTCGTCTTTTTTTAAGTTGAGGACCAGTCTATGGTCCTTAAACCAGGTTTCGGCCTGGGAGAAGGCAAGTTGGAGGGAATTCTGCAGGGGTGTGGGTTTATGATGTGAGGTGAAGAGCACTGCATCATCTGCATATAGTAAGATTTTTGTGGAGCAGGCCTTTGGTAGGGAGTTTAGGTAGAGGGAGAAAAGAAGTGGTCCCAGGATAGAGCCCTGGGGCACCCCGGAGCGGACGGGTAGAGTGTTGGACAGAGTTCCGTTAATTTTGATGCATTGGGACCAGGTGGAAAGGTAACTGGAGCACCAGGCCAGGGGGCCTGTGGAGAAACCAAGTTGGTGGAGTGAGTCAAAAAGAAGAGGGTGGCAGACTGTGTCGAAGGCCTTGGATAGGTCTATGAACACAGCTCCTGCAATGTTACCAGCGTCTAGGGAGGAGTGCAGGAAGTTGGTGAATTCTAGGAGGGCTGTGGTGGTGCTATGGCCTGAATGGAAGCCATGTTGCTCTGGGCATAGGATGTTATACTTGGCTAGGTATTCAGTAAGTTGGGTGGCCACCAATTTTTCTAGCGCTTTGGGGGGGGGGAGAATGGAGATGGGTCGATAGTTATTAGGAGAGGCTTTGTCACCACTTTATGGATGGGGGTAATGACAGCTGTTTTCCAGGCACTAGGGAATTGCCCTAGGCATAGGGATTTGTTGAGCAGGTCTGTTAGGGGGACTAGGACCACGTCAAGGACTAGATGAAGGAGCCTGGCATCTAGGGGATCATTTATAGGGTTATTGCTGTTTAGCGCTTTTTGTAGGTAAGGATGAGCTTCATGGGGGGATATTGTGCACAGGAGGAAACAGGGATGCTGCAGGGTTGGAGGCGGGGATTGGGGCACGGGATCAAAGAAACCGCTAGGGAGAACAGTGCTGAGATCTGAGAAGGTGGTGTTTAGACAGTTTGCTAAGGTGAATGTGTCTGTGGAGGCAGTGCCATTTATGGTGAGCAGGGAGGGAGGTGGGGAGCGAGATTTCCCATTGAGTTCTTTGATATTATTCCAGAAGGTCTTTGCAGACCCCCACGTGGTTGTGAGAGTGGATTGATAGTGGTCTGCTTTGACCTTACGGATGGCTCGAGTGCATTTATTGCACACGGCGTTATAGGAATGTCTGTCCACCAACCTGCCCAATTCTATGGCTTTGTGCCAGAGATTATCCTGTCTCTCAACATTTGGAGTAGGGAGGGGGTTATCCATGGGGCATGTTGCTTTTTGGTGTGGAGTTTGATGAGTGGAGCATAGAGGTCACAGGCCTTGGTGAAGGCCTGTATAAACAGGGTGAGTGCAATGTCTACACTGGGGGCTGTATTAATGGGGGACCAATCTATCTGAGTGAGCAGCTGTTTAAGTTTTTGTAACCCTCCTGGGCGGAGACACCTTCTGAAGGTTGTTTGGGCTACGGGTTTGGGTGTGGAGGAGGTCCATTGGAATAGGATGGGTGAGTGGTCACTTAAGGAGTCGGGAAGTACTTGTATATCCTGGATTTTGTGGGGGCAGTTAGAGATAAGGATGTCCAGGAGGGTGTGGGTACCAGTAGATGTGTGGAGTCTAGTGGGTTGGGTAACTAATTGGACCATGTCAAGGGCTGAGAATGAGTCCTTAGTTGGTGCTGCAGAGGGGCCAAGCCAGTTGACGTTGAGGTCCCCTACTAGTTTCCATTCTGCATTGTGTGGTAGGGTAGAGAGGTATTCAGTGAGGGATGTGATGGCAGTCTTTTGGTTCTTAGGGGGTACATAGGCAACTGTGAGGTATAGTGGGGCCCTGGAGGGGTCAGGGGTGATTTTTAGGGTGAGGGCTTGTGCTCCGTTTGTGAGTTTGGAGGGTGGGAGCACGTGACCAATAATGTTGTTGGCGATGTAGAATGCACTACCACCCCCACACTTTCCTACCCTGTCTTCCCAATGTAGGGTGTATCCGGGGAGTGAGACAAAGGCGTCGGGAGTAGATTCGGAGAGCCAGGTCTCCACTAGGGCAATGATGTCTGGTTGGTGAAAGGTTGCCCAACATTGAAGCGCTGCAGATTTCTTTGGCAGGCTGCATATATTCACCTAGGCAATGCGGAGTCCAGAGGATCTGGCAGGTGGAGTGGTGGGGGCAGGGCCAGGATTAGGGTGGATATTACCAGAGAGAAGTAGTAGGATGACTAAGGCTCTAATCATAGGGCAGCAGGTTGTTAGAGTTTTGGGGGAATGTTTAGTGGGAAGGGAGGAAGTAGTGGGGCAGGGGATGGGCAGGGTTTGGAGGATTGGTGGATGCAGAAGGGTGGCACGGGGGGCCCTTGGTGGGTGCTGGGGTAGGGGCTGCTAGTGGGAGGTGGATGCAGGGGTCCAGTGTGTGATGACAAGGTGGGGGGGGATGGCCAGATCTGGAGAGCTGCAAAGGTGCAGTCCACAAGCGGCATAGGGTGAGGTGTGGCAGGTGGGAGGTGACACCCAGGGTGATAATGAGGATGAGGCACATAAGGTGGAATTGAGCAGACATGGTGCCTAGATAGCTTTGGGGGAAGAACAAAGAGGTTGTGGGGGGAGCCAGAAAAAAGCTGTAGGGGCTTTGAGATATGCCACGACACAGTAGTTTAAAAAGATAGCCAGGTATGATGGCTGAGTGGCAGTGCTGTTGACTTTGGCAGCAAGGGTGCAGGGTTCAAAGTCTGCAGTAGCACCCAGAAAATGTTTTTGCAGACTATGGGGGTTAGAGGCTTTTAGAGTCTTAAAACCTATCACAAACAATAGTCTGATGTGATAGCTGACTGGTGGAGATGCTGAGTGAAATAGCAAGGGTGCAGGGTTCAATGCCTGCAGTGGCACCAAGAGAGAAATGGTGAAATATTTTGGCAGACTAGGGGGGTCAGAGACTATGACAGCCTTAGAAAGTACAGATAAGATAGCCAGATATAATGGTTAAGTGGTAGAGCTGCTGACTCTGACAGCAAGGGTACTGGGTTTGAGAGCAGTAGCAGGACAGAGAATTGGTGTCCTTGTTTCTAAGAAGGAAGGGTTAAAAGCTTGAAATTAGAGGTAGATATTGGCCTGTTTCCTTGGCTTGGCAGGTGGGCTACAGACCTTGGAGTAAGGGGTACAAGGTTTGTAGACAAGACTATGGACAGTGCACCTGAGGCCGAACAACTACTGTAAGCACAACTGCAGATTGTCTCTGAGGCCAAACAACTACCATCAGCACAACTGCAGACAGTGTGCCTGAGGCCAAACAACAATTGTAGATACAACTGAAAACAGTTCACCTGAGCCCAAACAACTACTGTAGGAACAGCTGTGGACAGTGTACCTGAGACCAAAGAACTACTGTAGGCACAACTACGGACATTGCACATAAGGCAGAACAACTGCCATAGGCACAACTGCGGATAGTGCACCTGAGGCAAAAGAACTTCTATGAAGGTCACACTTTCCACACTTTGTGAATGTGCCCATACTTTGCAAAGTTTGTTTACCCTCTGTGAAGTACTTCACAAAGTTTCAGAACTTCACGAAGGAATTTGTAATGTGAAGTTTTAGAATTTCACACACCACTGATACCAACTACATCTCCTGACTACACCTGTGGTGAAGGCATGACCCTCACTGAGGTGTAGCTAATTAGCATTTTGACAGGCACAACTACACCTCTGACATACACTTTAACTGCAGTGTACCAAGTCAACATTTTTAGACATACATCAGCTACACCTAAATTACACTGTATAAGTGCACTGTGGTTGAATTTCATGTACTGTATACTCCTCAGACCGTGGTGCAGTAGAGGTGCACACCTTATGGTGCACTTAGGTCTATAACTTATTTAAACCTTCACACAAAAGTACCTCATTTGAGCATAATAGTGAATATAGACAATAGCATAAGAAGCAGTATTCATTATTCACTGTGATCAGCTTGCCAGGTCTGGTAGGAATGAACTGCACACATCAAAGCATACTAAAGATTATGAAAATAAATTACTTCTGAACCTAAGCAAGGGGTTTAGCTGGAGAAGGGGGACCTGACAAAGAAGTGCCTGGAATAGAGGAAGGGGCATGCTAATAATATGCATATATTCAAGGCCAAACCTGGTCAAACATTGGAATCTTTTGCAGTCCACCACTGAATTAACCTTTCTCGTAACACTGATGAGCTCAGACTACTCTGCAATTTATGAATTTCATGCTCTTCCATCTATAAAGAAGCATTTTTTTTGAGTTTTTAAAAATGTAGGCAATACTGAGGGCACAAGATGAATAGAACTAATTGTTTGACTTTTTATAGGCTATACTGCACAAGTGTCTATAAATGGCAACAGGTTTTACAAAATGTGATACTAATGAAAATGCATTTCAAAGATGTTGTTCTGTTGAAGTACTGTAAATAGGATGTTATTTTGGAAAGAAACTTGAAGGCAAACTGCAGTTGAATGCTGGTGCCAGCCTCCAATTGGGAAGCAGGACTCTGAGCAGTTAGGACTTCTTAACTCTGTTTCATTCTACTTCATTCAAGCAACCCCAAGTATAGCAGTCCCCAGTGTGAGGGCCATGGCATGAGGGTGTCGGCTTGGAGGATTACAACAAAAAAATGACCACATGGGTGTCAGCATAAACTGTTAACATGTCTGCATGTCATGCTTCTTATCACCCAATGTATATCCAATGTTTATCAAATGTTTTTATTTATAGTTTTTTTTCCTTTGTTTTTAGAATGCTGTTTAATTGTTTTGTACTCCCTAGGACTTCACTGTAAATGAGCTGCAGCTCAATCAAGAAAATCCTAATAAATATGATTTTTATATGAATACAAATATTTACTACTACTGCTACTAGCTTCCTACACCCATCTACTGAGTGATTGCTAATGCTACGTGCCACCCAGAATGGTTGGCCACCCTGCTTGATCCTACCTCCACTGTAGCCCCAATACCTATTTGTACCTTAAGTGATATTCTTCCTCCTTCCAGTCATCTGGTAAGCCTCACTGAAGCTTGTATTTGCTAACTGATGTGACCCATTCTAGCCTATGTTTAGCCTGTGTTAGTCATGACAGACTGGTTAAATATTAGTTTGTTTAAGCAAGTCCATCTGTTAAACTCTGGACTTTAAGCCCAATAATCTGGCATTATTCCAGCTCGTGTTGGCCTCTACCTTTTGAAATTCTAGACTGTCAGCTACTTGACCTGTTTAATGTTACAGCTGGTTACAGCAGGTATGGGTGATAGGTAAAGGGTAGGCCAAAATTTAGTATAGAAGCAACATCCTTTATAGGGTAGCTGTATAAGGGACATAGCAATTAACAAAAGGGGAATCAGCTAGAATAGCCATAGTGTGGGGAGGACTGGACCATAGGAAAGATGTAAGGGAATAGGAGAATTTACTGACATCAGGATACTGAGAATAGGGTGGCATCCTGTAATGGTTGTGGGGCTACAATATTCTTGGGGGCAATCTGGGTAAAAGGTGGATGTCCAGTGTGCAGGAAGCAGGAACAATTAATGTCAATTAATAAGCAGTTAATGACAGAAGTAAAGCAGCTCAGATGGGAGGTGGGGAGGATGGTGTGGCATGTACAAGAAGCTTGGCAAGGAAAAGGAATACAGATAGGTATTGCTCATGGAAGAGAGGTCAGCGGGCAGTCAATGAGGTTAGATGGGATTACCCCAGCTCCAGTGGTTACACTATCTCAGAGGGCCAGGGAGATCAGGGAGAGGGAATGGCAAGTAGTAGGGAGGAAAGGTGGGACTGTGAGAGATGAATCAAGAAGGTGAACATTCAAAAAAGCTCCCTTATGGAACAGATTTCATCCACTGTCTGGAAGTGAGAATGAGACAACAGATGATAGGGAGAGAAGTCAGGATGAGTCAAAGGGGTTAGAGGAAATAGGACAGGAGAAGGAGGTTGACAATACAAAGCATGACACCATGTCAGATAGCATTACCTCAGAGGATGCCACAAAGAAGGAGCGGTTGCACTTTGGTGGGCTCGGGAAGGGTGGGAATGGTGGGCTCTGGAAAACTGGGGGTGGATGGGAGACACATTCCTCAATTAGTACCACTACAAAATTCATATGCCACTCTGGCAGGAAAGGACTGCCAGGAGGAGGCACCCATGGTAGTGGCCAGGGAGGATGTGAGGACCCTCTATAGTGGAGACCTCAAGGAGGGTGGGAGAGAACCGTATAGAAGGAGGAAGCAGTTTCTGGTGATGGACTCAACTATCAGACAGATAAATCTGGGAATAGGAATGGGGTGGAGAGGGAAGTCAGATGTCTTCCTGGCACCATGACCTGGAGGGATGGGAAACATATTTAAAGGATTGCTTGGCAGCAGGACATAATGGGGAGTAGGATGTCATTCTCCACCTAGAGGCAAATGACCTGACCAAGGATGGGCATGGATTAGTGCAGGGAGATTTTAGGGAACGGGGGAGTGCTCTCAGACAGGTGGCAAGCTCAGTAGCTTTTGCCGAGGTGCTGCTTGCTATGACAGGGAAAGGAGAACATTCTCCACACCAGGACCATCAATTCATGGCTGACGGAATGGTGCAAAGAAGAGGAGTTCAACTACATTTGGGACTGTGGGCCCACCCGGCAGGATAGGGGCCTATACATGGGTAATAGTCTGCAACCATCTGAGGGAGAACTGCAGTCCTCAATGAATGGTTTACATGTTACTTTAATGCTTTAATATGCATTTAAACTAGCTGACATGGGTGGTGGAAGGAATAGGCGAGGCAGAAACTGCCACCCCCACTGACTGAAGTGGAGAGTAAGGAGATTCCAAGGGGAGATGAACCTCCCAGGTGGCAAATGAATAAAGGAAGCAGGGTGATAGTAACAGAGAGGGAAGGGCAACAGTGACATTAAAAAGAGAGGGGGAAAGAGTAGGTGCAAAAATGAAAAGGGGGATTATAAGCAAAGTGCTAATAAAATCTGGAAGGCCATGTGTGCCAATGCTAGAATCTAGGAAATAAGACTTCAGACCTAGAGGCCATAATGACAGACGCTGACCTGGATATACAGTAATGGCTATTACCAAGTGATGGTGCACTGAAAACTATGATTGGGACATGGCCACACCAGGCTACTCTCTGTGCAGGAAGGTCAGGGTGGGAAAGAAAGAAGATGAGGTGCTTTATGTGAAGGAAAGTGTAAAAACAACAGAGACAGCGAATACAGGGGGAGACTGTGGTGCTGTGGGTCACCCTGGAAAAGGAGAATGGAGCCACTATTCACACTGGTGTGATTTACAGACCTCCAGCACAGGGGGAGGAGTTAGATAAGGTACTGGTAGCAGCCACTGGCAAGAAAACAGAAAAGGGGGAGGTGCTGCTGGTGGGGGATTTCAATCACCTTGATGTAGATTGGAACATCCCAGCTGTAGCTTCAGATAGAAGTAGGAACATCCTGTACTCACTGCAAGGGGCATTCTTCAGGCAACTAGTCACTGAACTGACATGTGATTGGGCAATACTGGACCTAGTACTGACTAACAGTGACAGTGTTGCAGACATCAAAGTGAGAGACCACCTAGGGACCTATGATCACTGTGCAGTGTGGTTCAATATAAGGACAACTGCAAAGTTGATCCACACAAGGGAGAGGGTCCTGGACTTCAGAAGGGCAGATTTTATAAAGATGGGTGAATGCCTCATGGATGAACTGACATAAGGGAAGAACTAAGTGGGGTGAAGAACAGTGGGTGAAACTAAAATAGGGCAGAGTGAAGGCAACAAACCTATGCATCCAACAAGTGAGTAAGAGGAAGAAGAGACTCCCATGGTTCTTGAAAGAGATAGCTGAAAAGGTTAAGGCTAAAAAAGGTAACATTCAGAAAATATAATGAAATGCAGAGGGAGGAGGATAAGGATGTATTCCATGAGAAACAGAGTGAAGCAGGGAAAATAGTAAGGAGAGTGAAGTCATAAACTGAAGAGAAAATTGTTCAAGTGGTAATGAAAAGGGAGAAGACATTTTTTACATATGTAAGGGAGAGGTGAAAAAATGAAGAGGGACCTAGATAAACTGGAGGAATCGTCTAGAGTATGAAAGGTAAGATTCAATGTGAAAATGTGCAAAATCATGCATTTGTGGAGCAAGAACCCAAGGGGAGGATTATATGATGGGGGAACATACTGATAGTCACCGAGCAGGAAAGGGTTTTGGGGATAATCATATCTGATGACCTAAAGGTGACCAAATAATATGCCAAGGCTGTGGAGAGAGACAGTGGGATGCTGGGGTGCACAGGGAGAGGTATCACCAGCAGAAGAAAAGAGGAGGTAATTCCACTGTACATATCATTGTTGAGGCCTCATTTGGAGCACTGTGTCCATTTTTGGAGGCTGCATCTCTCTAAGGACATAGACAGGGTGGAGGCAGTTCAAAGAAGGGCCACAAAGATGGTGCAGGGTCTGCACCAAAAGTCATATGAAGAGAGAGACTGGAAGACCTCAATATGTATACCCTGGAGAAGAGGAAAGACAGGGTAGATATGATAGAAGCCTACAAATATCTAAAGGGCATAATTAGGGTACTGGAGGGTAGCATCTTTCAGAAAAGGAGATGTTCAGGAATGAGGGGGCATGACATGAGGTTGGAAGGGGGTACACTAAGGGGTAATGTGAGGAAGCATTTCTTCACAGAAAGGGTGGAGGATGCATGTAATAGACTCCCAGTGGAGGTGGTGGGGGCAAACACAGTGGAGGAATTCAAAAATGCATGGGACAGGCATAGGGGAACCCTAGTGATAGGAACGAGAAGGTAAAGCCAGAGATCAAGTAGGGTCTACTGCATTTGCAGTAGGTAGGGAAAATGAGCAAACTAGATGGACCAAGAGATTCTTTTGTGCCCTCAATTTCTATGTTTCTAGTAAATGAAAAGAAGAAGAAGACCAGGTAAGGGTTTGTAAGGTTGAAAAGGTATGAGCGGGATAGTGCAGAAGGGGACCAGGAAAAGGCAGACATCCTGAACAAATACTTTCATTCAGTGTTCACAGTGGAAGGAGAAGGGAATAGGTCACAAAAAAGTAGCAGGATCTCTGAAACAAGAAAGGTGGACACTAATCATTTTTCAGAGGAGAGAGCTCTAAAGGAACTCACTAATCTTAAAGTGGACAAAGCAATGGGATCACATGGAGTACATCCTAGGGTACTGAGGGAGCTCAGAGAGGTACTGGCTGCACCTTTGACAGTACTATGCAACAGCTCACTCAAAACAAGTGTGGTTCTAGAGGACTGGAGGAGGGCAGATATAGTCCCACTTCATACAAGTGGTAGCAGGTAAGAGGCTGGCAATTATGGGCCACTCAGCCTCACATCAGTGGTGGGAAAGTTAAAGGAATCACTGCTGACGGAGGGGATAGTGGAATATCTAGAATCAAATGGGTTACAACACCCAAGACAACATGGGTTCATGAGTGGGCGGTCATATCTAACAAGTCAGATAGATTTCTTTGATTTGGTGACCAAGGAATTAGATCGGGGGCAGGAGTGGATGTGACCTACCTAGACTTCAATAAGGCATTTGACTCAGTTCCACATAGAAGACTATTAATCAAGCTGAGTAGCCTGACAGTGGGTCAGAAGGTAGCAAACTGGGTAAGAAATTGGTTAGGGGATAGGTGGCAGAGGATGGTAGTAAACAGAGTTCAGTCTGAGGAGGGAAGGTTGACTGGTGGGGAGCCTCAGGGATTGGTGCTGGGACCATTCCTTTTTAATGTCTTTTTAAATGACACTGCAGAGGATCTGGAAGGGAAGGTATACCTATTTGCAGATAATACCAAAATCTGCAAATAGTGTGGATACTCCATGTGTGTGTGTGTGTGTGTGTGTGTGTGTGTGTGTACAAGGAATGAGCAGAGACCTAAGAAAATTTGATGAGTCGTCAAGAGTATGGCAGCTGGGGTTTAATGTGAAAAAGTCAAAAATAATGCACTTGGGACACAGAAACCCGGGGCAGAGTACAAAATGGGTGGTGTGTTATGAAGACCACCAAGCAGGAGAGAGACCTGGGGTAATAATCTGTGATGACCTAAAGGTGGCCAGGCAATGCAACAAAGCTGTTGGGAGCTACAGTAGTGGGATGCTGGGGTGCAAGCGAGAGGTATCACCAGCAGAGGGAGGTAGGGAGGGAGGTGGTGCTTTCTCTGGGATCCACGATGGATGTTCGACAAATTTTTCATTGAATGCCCCAACAGCAAAATCCAGCAGGTCAACTACATTTAGCATTGAACTGCCGCCAGTTTCCCAACACAGAGTGTTTCTTCGAACTGCCCCCTGAATTTCCACACACGGGGCTGCGCTCACACCCCCCCACTAAGGATTATCAACCCAGTCAGAGCTGATTCGGGGGGGTTGCAGGACCCTAGACAGACAGTGCCTGGTTCCAGCAGGTCCCCTACAGTGGCATGGCACTGTAGTCGCTGTGGGGGACCTCGCTGTTGAACAGTCGATATTGGGTTGGTACACGCTTCCTCTGTATAGATCACTGGTAAGATCTCACTTAGAATATTGTGCACAGTTCTGGAGGCCACATCTCTGCAAGGATATAGGCAGAATGGAGGCAGTCCAGAGGAGAACAACTAAATGGTGCGGGGTCTGCAACACAAGCCCTATGAGAGGAGACCGAAAGAAAGCAATATGTAAACTTTGGAAGAGACAAGGAAGAGAGGGATATGATAGAAACCTTTAAATACCTTAACAGGGGTAAATAAGGTAGAGGAAGGAAATATTTTCCAAATAAAAGATGCACAAGAACAAGGGAGCATGCTGTGAAGCTGGAGAGAGGTAGGTTCAGAAGGGAATTGAGGAAGTACTTTTCACGGAAACTGTAGTGGATTCACAGAACAGTCTATCAGCAAAGGTAGTGGGGGTGAACACAGGGATTGGATTCAAGAATGCATGGGATATGCATAAGGGGATCTTAGTAAAAAGAAATTGGGACAGAAAAAGACCCAGAGATCAAATGGGGTCTACAGTGATACTATAAGCAGGGAAAAATGGGCAGATTGGGTGGGCCAAGCAGTCCTTATCTGCTGACAAACTATGTTTCTATTAAATGTTTTCACTGTGTAAGCTTGTTAATGTTCAGCTTGTGTTAGCCCCTTGTACTTTGATTAATTTTCAGACTGTGTTTGCTACATTACCTGTTTCATTTTCTTTACCTGTTAACCACTGTAACCTGGTTAAATGATCATGTACCTGTTAAATTCTGGAAAGTGTTAGTCCAACACAGCCTGTTGTTGTGTTAGCTTGCATTACCCTCTACCTGTTGAAATTCTAGACTGAGTTATTCAGTCTACTTATTTTTTTTGTTTCACTGTGCAAGCCATAGCAGTCTTTTTAATGTCTAGCCAGTGTTGGCCCCTTGACTCCTGTTAAATTAAGCTTATGTTAGATACTTTAGCTGGTTAATGGTTTTCATGGTGTTAACCACTGCAACCTGTTTAATTTCTAGTCTATGTTAGCTATTCTACAGTACCTGTTAAATTCTAGACAGCGATAGCCCATTACATCCTGTTTAAATTTATGTATGTATATATGTACTATACAGTACATAAGCACGTACGTACGTACGTATGTATGTATGTATGTATGTATGTTTAGGGAATACCCTTGACCTTGTGCTGGCAAATGGGGACTTTGTGAGAGAACTTACAGTGGAGGAATCACTGTCAGGGAGTGACCACCACCCAGTATGGCTCACATTGGATATGGGCAAGGAAGGAGTGGAATCTGGCACAAGAGTGCTGGACTTCAGGAGGGCCAACTTTGGGAGGATGGGGGAAGTGGTAAAAGGGTACCTGTCCAGAATTCAATCTAGTATGGACACTAACCAGAGGTGGGAACTCATAAAGCTGGGGATAGTGGAGGCAACAAAAACCTGCTGCAAGGCCCAGAGCAACAAGGCTAGGGCTAAGAAACTGAGCTGGTTAAGCAAGAAGGTCATGAAAAAGGTAAGGAGGAAAAGAGCTGCCTTTAGGAGGTACAAGAAAACAGGGAGGGGGAGGACAGGGAGGAGTACTTGATGGAAACGAAGGAGGTGACGGGGCAGTAAGGTGAGCCAAGGCATCTACGGAGCTCAGGCTGGCACAAGGCATTAAGAAGGGGGAGGAGGACTTCTTTAGGCACATCAGGGAAAAAAAGAGCTGTAAGGACCACATAGTAAGGATTAGGAAGGAGGGGGATTGGGTGGAAGCAGGGCGCGATAAGGCAGAAGCACTAAATGATTACTTCTGCTTGGTATTTACTAAGGAGAAGAGGGGGTGACACCCAAGGGGGAGGAACAGCAGAAACAGGGGGGAGGAGGTGACAGATGGGGAAATCATAGAGGGCAGAGTTCGGAAGGGTTTGAAGGCACTGAGGGTGGACAAGGCACCAGGCCCAGATGGCATCCACCCCAGGGTACAGAAGGAGCTGGCAGAGGTCCTTGCAGGACCTTTGGCAGACCTATTTAATGCCTCACTACACTCAGGGTGTGTACTTCAGGAGTGGAGGATGGCTCATGTAGTGCCCCTCCACAAGAGTGGCCCGAAGAATGAACCGGGGAACTACAGACCTGTGAGCCTCGCATCCATTGTGGGTAAGCTAATGGAGACTATCCTGAAGGAGAGGTTGGTGACCCTCCTAGAAGTCAAAGGACTGCAGGACAGCAGACAGCATGGCTTCATACATGGCACATCCTGCCAAACCAACCTGGTGGAGTTCTGTGACTGGGTAACTAGGCAACTGGACAGGGGCCATGCAGTGAATGTTCTGTATCTGGACTTCAGTAAGGCATTTGACTCAGTGCCACATGGAAGGCTGGGAAGTAAGTTAGAAGGCACAGGGTTGGGTGCAAAGATAGTGAGATGGGTAGGGAACTGGCTTCAGGGAAGGCAACAGAGGGCGTTGGTGGGTGGGGAGCTCTCACACCCAAGGGTAGTGATGAGCGGTGTTCCACAGGGCTTGGTGTTGGGACCAGTGTTGTTTGGAATATTCATTGCAGACATATCATTGGATATCAAGAGCAAGGTCAGTCTTTTTGCTGATGATACCAAGGTAGGAGCGGTGGTGGATGACCTAGGGGGATGGCAGGAGTTGCAGGATGATCTGGCAAAGCTTAAAACCTGGTCAGACACCTGGCAACTGGGGTTTAATGCCAAAAAAGTACAAGGTGCTGCATTTTGGGATGAAGAACCCAAGGAGGAGTTACCTGCTGGGGGATGCAGCTGGCCCAGACAGAGGAGGAGAAGGATCTGGGGGTGCTCATTACAGGGTCAATGAACAACTCAGCACAATGTAGGAAGGCAGCTGCAAAGGCCAACAAAATGCTGGGTTGCATTGCAAGGGGTATATCCTCAAGGAGGGAGGAGGTGATTCTGCCACTGTAGGTCATTAGTTAGACCACACCTGGAGTACTGCATGTAGTACTGGTGCCCGTATCTGAAGAGGGACATTAAGTTACTGGAGGGAGTGCAGTGCAAGACAACAAAGATGATCAAGGGGCTGAGGGACTCATCATACGAGAGGAGGCTGAAGGAGTTGAACATGTACTCGCTGGAGGAGAGGTGGGATGGGGGACATGATTGAAACCTTTAAGTACATGAAAGGAATAAAAAAGACAGGTACAGAGGGTCTGTTCAAAGTAAGGGAGGGGCGGGACACCAGGGGCCATGATATGAGACTGGAGGGAGGGAGGAAGGTTCAGGAGGGATATGAGGAGACACTTTTTTATAGAGAGGGTGGTGGCTGGGTGGAATGTGTTACCTGCAGAAGTGGTATCCAGTAGAATAGTGGACTGCTTCAAAAAGGGATGGGACTGGACAAGAGGGAGGGTCAATGGAGGGGAAGGGTGGAAGGGAAGGGCAGCTGCAGAATAAGGGGTGCTAGCTGCACATTTGAGCAGACTTGGTAGACCTCTAGGCCTTTATCTACAGCCAAATTTCGTATGTTCATATTTACAGTATGTATGTCCGTATTTATTTATTTTAGTTTAAAATCTTCTTTTATAGATCCAAAAGTTAAAACATTTGGTAACCATCCATAAGTAGTGCAAATGAAAGTAAAATAAGTCCTTACAGCGTAGTCTGATCGTGGTAGTATCCAGTAATTTTATCAAGTTCATTTGAGTAAAACACGTTAGGGGCAGGTGGGAGTCCCTTGAGAATTATTGGATACTACCACAATCAGACTACACTTTAAGGACTTATTTATTATTTAATTTGCACTATTTATGGATGGTTACCAAATGTTTTAACTTTTGCATCAATACAAGAAGATTCTAAACTGAAGTGCTTGTTGGTCCACTGTGGTCTTATCTGAATTGGGAGCCTGGTTTAAATTCCTAAACCACACAGCTAGCAGGTGCCGGTTCCCTTTGGCTTGCTTTTGCTATTTTCTCAACCAGGCACTGTGTCTCCCTGTCTACGGTCCTCTAGGAACCATTGGATTGGAATACATTTTACCGGGAAAGACATATTGAGCTGGTAACAGCTACTTTCTAGATGCGTCTTGGGGGGAGGGAAGATAGGAGGAGCAAGCAAATACCAAATATAGTGTAAAATATATAGAATGAAATAAGTATGTCAAAAACAAACAATAATGCTTAAGAATAAAAAATTGACAAACAATTAATTACATACAGTAAATTAGAAGTGATGAAAGAGCAAATAAATACTAATCAACATATCAAAATATGGAGTAGTGGTTATTAAGTGATGGAAGGGAAATGGGAAATGCAGAAAAGCATGATAAGAGTTTCGGATAAAAGGGAATTCAAAACAAAATCAAAAACAACTGCAGAAGTGAGAAGAGAAATCACAGCGGAGAGCTTTAAGAGGAGAAAAGGAGGGAGGGATGTATCGGTCTGACTAAATTGTTAATATTATTTTGTTGTTAGCTCGCTTTTTAGAGCTTTTTAAGGTCTATTGAACTTTATTTTTGTTTGTTATGTAACATATCATTATCCGTGGAATCACTCCATATATTACTTGGGTTTTTATTCCGCAATTTCCAGTTAAGCTTTTTTGGGGACAGGTATTCGTTTTTAAAAGTTTTAGAGTTTAAAGTGTTTAGTTTTAAAAGTTTTGTGCCAAAAATGAATGGTACTCACATGACCTGAGCATAAATGTGCATTTGTGGCATTTCTGTCCTCAGATTTGCAAAGGCCATCAGTGTGTGCTGAGTGAGCAAGCAAGCGAGCAATTTTGCACAGCATAGCATATTTTACATAGCTTACTGGCGTATGCTTTTTATTCTTTTTGGCTCACTGGCTAGTTTGTTAAATCTGTGTTGTACTGTTGTATTGTTCACTCATGGAGTTCTCTCACTGAGTGTGACTGCAGGGTTATCTTTCTAACAGAATGCCGGGTGCTTTCTGGTACCTCATAAGAAGTAAGTTAGCTAAACTATTAAACTACTAAAGTCTTTTCTTTGAGGAATCATAGCTTAACCTATAACCTTTAACCTGGAATTAGAAGTCTGGGAGAAACAGGGAAAGGGAAATTGAGTTATAGTCTGGTCACTATATCTTTAGGTACTTAAGCTGTGAAAAACCTGTTTAACATTGTAGCTCGATTTGATGATTTTGTTATTAGACATTAGTGGGAACATCTGTGGGAGCATCAGTGAGTAAAGCGAGCAAAGTGGTTAATATTAATCCACCATTTTTTTTTATAGCTTGGTATTTACGTTTATTTTATTTGTTTTACAACGTTTGCCCCCTCGCAGTGACGTTTGCAAGCGGGTCCCCACAGCGACTACGACACTTAGCAGCGGTGGAAGACCACTTCTGTCAGAGGTCCTACACCCCCCCCAATCAGCTCCGACTGGAGTTGAGAATCTTTAAGTGGGAGGGGTGTGGGGGGGCACAGCCACCCATATGTGAGGTTCAAGGAAATCCATAGCGAACTGGCAGCCAACATCAGAATGCGGTCAACCTGCTGGTGTTGCTGACAGGGCATTCGACAGAATTTCTGTTGGACTCCTGTCATGGATCCGTTTTACAATTCTAGTGTCTTGCTTGAGATCAGCACTATTTTTGCACCTTGCAGCATCTTTTAAAGTGCCATTTAAAGTACATGAAGCTCAATATTTAAGAACACTCACTATTGGATATTTGAATAACTCTGACTTTTTCAGGAGCCTTACACTTATTTGGCTAACAGGTGGAATAAGTCGAAGACTGATAATATCCAGGACAGTGTTGGTTGCTGCAGAATTTTTGTCTGTGGACCATTGGAGATTGAAGACTGCTGCCCCATTGATCTGAATATTTGCTCTCAGGTCATCAAGTTCTTAGATTGGAACAGAAGTGAGAAATAAAATGGACACATAGTTTTCACGCTGCATGTTGTTTGCAGCATCTGCTATTAAACCCTTAGAACTAACCTTTGGCTTTGGTGGATGCTGTGAAGCCGTGGAATTTTTTTCTCTTTTTTATCATCTCTGTTTCTCTTGCTCAGAGGGTTATTGTGAGGATTTGTTTTAGTTCTGGTTCTAGAGCACTGTCTGTTGTATTTACAAAATTTGAATACTTTTTCTATTATTGCTATATAGTGTTTTTTTTTCTTCTATTTCAGGAAACATCTTATTTAGAGATGTCGGCTACAACCAGAAGCAGAACTTTAAGTAGCGATGAGCAAATAATGTCTGAATGTGCACATAAGAAAGTCAAATGGGGAGGTCACTAAAAATACCCTCTCCTTAAAAGCCTTGGCTGTGAGATGTCTTGGCAAAAAGCAAACCAAGTCTTGTAATAGTAGCTACATAAGTAAACATAGAACTAAGTTACATCAAAATAGCAGGAAGATCTAAAATAAGCTCACTGTAAGGAAAGGGTCTGGTATTCAATTAGCATCTACACTGAATTGGGATATTTTAAAGTTTTTGGTATTGCAAGCCCTCAGGTAAAGTTTCATAAATCCAAATCTCAAAGCACTATTAATCCTCAGAGTGTCATTACTTTGACCCCTGAGTACCAGATTGGTAAGGGAGAGAAGGAATGTTTTCCCAACTCAACTCAGATAGAGCTGTTGTCCCCCAATAAAAGTGGCAGCTAGGGGGAAGTTGAGTGCTTGAAGACCACCAAAATAGATTTTACTGACATTGTGCATACTTTATCCATATTAGACACAGAAGTTAGAAGCTTAAGAGAAACATTAAGAGTACACACCAGTGACAATGAAGAATGTAGGGTTGTTAATCAGAATTCAGCAAATATTCATGTCTCTAAATTGGGAAATGAGATGCACTTGATAGAAAGGTTGGGTGAGAAGTCAGTCTCACCTAGGGAAATTGGTAGAGATACTCAAGCAGAGGGGATCCAGGAACAAAGCTATAGGGGAAATTATAGTTATACCTCATGAACAATGAGTCTGGATAGTTTGAAAATACCAGATCTGGAGGGTATAACAAAAGACGTGATTAATGTGCTAAGAGATCCTCTTAATTCGAATATCTTTCTATTCAAACAGTTGATGGATATTAAACATGACCTATCCTTTATAAAGGTAGTTTGTCTTGAAAACAAACACAAATTAAATTTAATTGAACATGGCCCAAGAGAAACAGGCTCACCCCTGAATACTGCTGAAGAAAACTTAACTTCTGAACAGGGTGCTATTAGCTTCCCCTTAGGTGATATTTTAAATGTTAATTCTTCATTTGAACACAGTTCCATTAGTCTGGAGAGTACTGACTGGCCTGCTAAGATAGCAGATAATCTCTCAGAGTCTAATACCAAGAGCGATTGGTCTGTGTGTATTATACTTCCTGACAAAATCATAAGAGAGAATAGTATATGTAAAGAATTGGATGAGAAATGTCCCTCTCTCTCTGGAAAAAGGGAGAGGATCAAGAGGCTGACAGGGAAACTTCTAAGGGTAGTAAGGGCAATAAGGGTAATATAGGGTCCAGTAGAGTTAATGCTCATAGGCACTGCACAGGCAAAAAGAATACTGTTAGGAAGGTCTCAGGTGAATCAAAAACTCAAGAGACTTATATGACCATGCCAGAAAAGAAGGAGCAGATAAATAATGAACCTTTGGTGCCCTCTGTGGAAGCTAAGCAAAGCTCCGAGAAGTGACAAATGGGGAAAAAAAGAGGATAGAGAAAGGTATTAGTAATGGTAATAGAATAAAGAAACTTAAGACCTCTAAGAAAAATCTTAATAAGAACAAAAGAATGGCAAATAGTCATGAGAAAGAGAAATTTAATGGTGAAGCAGACAGAGATTCTAGGGAAAACAGAAAAAACATTGTGATCTCAAATTTAGAACCTTCATTGACTGAGGTGAATTTGATTCAGGAACAGAACCCACAAAAATCCAAACTTTTGAGTAGTCATGAGAATGAGGAAGATGAACAATTTAGAAGATTTCTGCTAAAAACACTTGCCATTGAATTGTTCTTCCATTATACAGAGGGTGGGATATTCAGAGCAGTTGTGCCATGTGCAACATGGATGTGCCCGCGCAAGAGCGGATATGGGCCAAAATGTGATATTCAGCGGCATCAGATGCGCAGTACAAAACCCAATGTGCCATAGTGCAACGGTAATGAATGTGTGTTCAAGTGCAGGGGATGTAACCAGGAATAATGTGTGCAGTGCGATATTCAACAGCAGGCCACATGCGCAACAGCAGAGCAAGCAGAAGTTGCGTGATAGCGGATATGAGCAAATAGAAAAGGAAGCAAGTGAGGGGAGGATGATTGCGCTAGAGAGGAGTCATAGTGGGGGAGTGTGGAGACAGAGTGGCAGGGAGCCAGGCAAAGAAGCAGGCGGTCAGGGGTGTCCAAGAGGTGGATGTGGGGCCACTGGAGGCATGCGTGAGTGTGCGTGTGTGTGTGTGTGTGTGTGTGTGTGAGAGAGTGTGCATGTGTGCATAAGGGTCTGAGCATGCCACAGAGGAAGGAGAGCAGTGGGGCAGAGGCAGGGCATGCAGTGGTGTAGTACCAGGGGTGCACCCAGTGCAAAGGCAGTACCAGCTACACACAGCCGGGGGGGACCAGGTAGTCAGCCACCCGGGGTGGACACCAACCAGGGACATGGCCAGTGCCACCTTCCAGATGGAGGCAGTAATGAGGGGTAGGAGGAGGCAGGCAGCAGGAAGGCGCAGCCATGGAAGGGCCCGACAGTGGTATGCCCAGAACAGGCTGTACCGTGCCCATGTCAGCTTCGAGCTGTACAGTGACATTGAGATTGTGGGCCAGTACCACCTGAACTTGGCCATTCTGAGGCAGCTCTGTGAGCTGTGCAGTGAGGAGATGCAGGCACCCACAAGACAGAGCCATGCTCTGTCCGTGGAGACAAAGATCACAGCAGTCATGTGCCTGCTTGCCACGGGCACCTTCCAGAGACCAACAGGGGACACAACAGGCATAATCCAGTCAGCCGCATCACACCTACTCACGCAGTTCCTCAGAGCACTAATGCCACATGCTGCGGAGTATATCTGTTTCCCCAGCACAAAGGCGGATTGCACAGCAAACATGCAGGAGTTCCACAGGGTAGCACGGTTGCCTGGCATGCTCGAGGCTATCAACTGTACCCATGTCAGCATCCACATGCCATGTGGCCTGGTGGGGATGGCATTTATAAACTGCAAGGGATACCCGTGTGTCAACTGCCAGGCAGTATGCGATGCCAGGGGGTGCATAATCAATTTCTGTGCCATGCGCCCTTGGGGAGCACACGATGCCTTCATCTGGCACCAGCCTGCACTGTGTCATAGGTTCGAGAGTGGGGACATCCCTACTGGCCATCTGGTAGGTGAGTATGCAGTGCACACCGGATGTTGGGTGCAGATGGGGGTTTGTGTGGGGCAAGGGCAGGGGTGCCATGGGGATTAGCCTAGAAGGTCAGAAGCAGTGTCACAGACCACCATGCTAATGATACCTCTCTACACACAGCTGACAATGGATTCCCTCTGTGGCCCTGGCTGCTCACACCATACCAGTGCCCCTCTACCCCAGTGCAGCAACAGTACAATGAGGCACACGCCACAACACTGAATATTATTGAGCGGGTGTTCAGGCTGCTGAGGGCATGGTTCTGTTGCCTGCACACTTCTGGCAGTGCCCTACAGTACAGCCCCTCAAAGGCCTGCAGGCTATTCATGGCCTGCTGTATACTGCACAGCATGGCCACTGACTGTGCGATTGCCATTGAGGTCGAGGAGGGGGACAGCTCTGGAGACAATGAGGATGCCAGTCCAGCTGGTGTTGGGCAGCCACCCCCTGGACGAAGGGATCCCCGGCTGGCCCAGATGGTCCAACAACACCGGAACACCATTGCAGAGGAGCATTATGGACCACACAGGTAGGTTAACAGGGCCACGAGCAAGCACCAGGGGCAATGGCACAGCAGACGGACAGGCCGGGGCGGACACCAGGGCAGGTTCGGCAGTGGTGGTGTGGGAATGGGAGGTGGCCAGCTCACAAAGGCACAGAACATCAAGGCAGCACACACAGGCACACACACCCCAACCCATGCCCACAGGGCCACATACACACCCACCCCCATACGCTCCCCCACACCCACACAGGACCCAACACATCCACACCCAGTGTAAGGCACTGTGCGTGTCTCAGACACTGAGCACTGTTTCACAGTGGTGGACAGTGCTATGCTGGCATTATCATGCACACGCCACAGTGGCTAGCAACCATGCAGGTGTGCACAGGAACCGTGTGAGTGCAGGACAAGGCACAACACCCATGGGTTGCACACAGAACACCACAGTGTAAACTGGGCAACGGCAGACAGTGGTTGTGGAGGGGGAAGGGTCAGTCATGCTACATAGTAGCACAGCTGTCATGGATGCATGGGATGCCCCGGCGAGATCTGCCAGCTGTAACAAGCTGACCAGTGGCCTCGTGGGGTGGCACTGAAGGTCCCCCAGGGGTGATGCTGTGTGAACATGACCGTGTCCGTGCAGGTGTCTGCAGGCCACCAAACATGCCCTCATCAGGCGTGCTCGGTATGCCCACAGCTGAGCCAGGCATCGACATGGCAGGGGTCATCCGACGCTGAGAATGGGGGGTGAACATTGCACTCCATGGGGTGTGCAGCAGCTGGGCACACAGCCAGTCAGCCACTGTAGCCATGACAGTCACCATTGCATTGGTGTGCCTGTCACTGGCTGCAGTCACATCTGTTGAGCTAACTCTGCCAGGAGCAGGGCATGGTCCCTGCTGCACCACTCCTCTGCCTGGTGCAGCTCCACATGGAGTGCATCCACTGCCAACATGAGCCATACCTGCTGATCCACAGAGGCCTGGAGAAGACAGCTGTGGGCAACCAAGGCGTCCTCTGCATGTCCAACATGCTGACCCCTAAGTTATTCCTGACCTTGCAGCACAGTGGCCCGTGACAGCGGTGCCTTCTTGGGGTACTTCCTCATGCAGTGCACTGTTGCCACCCCCTGCCCCATTTCCCCCATCAACACTGTCCAGCTGCTGCCGCTGCCTCTCCGGCTGCTGAGTGCCAGGCACCACCAGTGTGGCTGCATCGATGCCACCAACTCCACTCCCACGTCTGCACACCAGTGCTGCCCCACTGGATGCTGTAGACATGTCAGGCACAAGGGCTGTTGGGCAGGCAACCACACCAGTGCTGCCCGCACTGCTGTCTAGGTGGATGCCAGTCATGGGTTCCCCCTGAGACCCACCTACATCCCTGTCCGGGACATGCGTCACGTCATCATCGGTACTGGAGTTGGCCCTGATCTGTGTCTCAACACACAGGGCACTGTGACTGGTGTCTCACTGGAACACAGCCAGGGCCTCATCCATACCTGCACCACAGGCATCAGTCCAGACAGCTTTGCAGGGCTGCAGGTGGTAGGTCCCTCAGACACCTGTGGAGGTGGATGGGTGCTCCACCGGTTCCAGGGCTGCCCCCTCGGTGGACACACCCACCACCACTGCCCCATGCAGATGCTCAGGAGCTGTAAAGGAACACAGTACCATTAGTGGTTCCGCCTGGCTCTGGCCCCCCCTGCCACCCACACACTGCCAGCACCGGTCCTAACATGTAGTGATGGGCTGCCACCTGTCTGGAAGCCTCTGCCGGGCACATCCTCAATGGCACAATGCCGCATGATGCCGGCCACCTGCTCCTCCGGTGGCGTCAGGTGAGGCATGTCCTGCTGGCCCCCACCAGTGGCTGCACACGCTGCCCTGATGGCAACCACCTTATCCTTAATCCTCCCCCTGTCTGTGCCAACCTTCTTCTTGCACTCCTGCACAGAATGCTAGTGGCTGCCTTGCTGGTTGACTGCACATGCCACCTCACCCCACGCCACCGCACAGGCCTGTGGTGTGCCTCTCTGTCCACTGAGGAGTGGCTGTCTGTCGAGGTAAGCCTCAAACAGGGCATCCAATTCTGTCCTGGTGAAGTTGAGCCTCTGCTTCTGCAACCTCCCCTGCTCCTCATCCTCCTCACTTTCGATTATGCTTGAACCTGGGGAGATGGACAGGTGTTACCGTGTCAGTCTGTTCAGTCCCATACAGCCCTCCCAGACCACTGTCCCCACATCTCCACAGCATGGCATGTACCTCCAAAGGCTGCAACTGGCCTGTGCATTTCCATGTCTCTTTTATAGTGCATCACATGCAAATGAGGGTATGCACAACTGTAATGGGATGCAAATGCAGCCAAGGCACTGCATAATTGATCATGAGCTGATTTGCATAACCTGGCTGAATATCACACTGCTGCGCCTTGTGCAATGGTGTTATGCATGCTCAGCTCGTGGCACACCATTGTGATGTGCGCAATCAGACCCACACCACATATGTGCTTGGTGCTGACACGTACGCGAGCGGTGCAGCATATGCACATAGCGGTGGAGGCAGTACAGTGCACAGCCACTACTGTGCTTGTGGCGCTCATGCGCCATACGTCCTATGGGGCACATGCAACATAGTGCAGATGGCGCAGTGCCATCATGCCCCGTATTGTGTCACTGCACCATGGGTGCCATGGCACTCAATGTGGTAGGCCACTGCATGGTGTCACACACATCCACCCTACTGTGCACCATACAGAGCCTTCCAATAGCACAATGGAGCTCTGTCCATGACCCAACCCTTGACCTACAGCTGCCCTTTGCCCTCTAGGCACCATGTGGCCACATGGCTGCCCCCTATTGCGCAGTAGGATGCCAGCACAATTGTGACTGGCAGCACAGCATCACACTGCTGCAGCACATGGGGCACATGCACTACCGGGTGCCATTTTGCATTGTGGACAGCCTGGATCATGCCATGCACTGGAGCCCCTGTGTGGGGTGCCATTGAGCTGGCCAACCTAGTGGCCCTTGTAGAGTCACATGCTGGTGCCCTGTTTGGGCAGGTGCCCCTCCAGAGGCCCCACACCACGGTGTGGCAGAAGGTGGCTGATGGGCTTGAAGAGGTCACTGGGAGCCATCTTAGTGGGGAGCAGTGTCGCCACCACTATGGTGACCTCCAGTGGCATGATCCTGACCACCTGAGGTGCCTGCAGGTATGTGCCCAGCGGGGAGCAGTGCCATGGCCAGGTAGATGCTCCATGACCGTCACTAGCCATCTCTGACTGTCCTCGCGGCACTGGGGTTGGCAGGCCAAACTGCTGGGGGGGCTAGCACCTGTGTTGTCTGGTGTGGGGGAGCATCATGCCCACCCTACGCCACCACAACACAGACCGGCTGTGCAGGCTGACACCCGGGGGGTGGGGCCTATGGGCCAGATGTGTACTGATGTGACTCTCTCCATGTTTCCCCCCATGCCCAGAGAAACACTGTAGGGCATGGTTGGCCAGGGAACAGCAGGACCAGAACCATGCTGGGGGAGTAGCCTTGAGGGAAGGCCACAGTGGTGGTGCTGTGGGTCAGCAATGCCCTGCAGACCAGGACCTAGGTGAGTACTATGTTTCTTTATACACCTGTGCAGGGTGGGTTGCAGAGGTGGTGGTGTGGCATGGCTTCTCTGCACATGGCCCCTCCAGCTGTGCACTTCCCGTGGTGCCCTCTGCACCGCCCTGTGGGCCTGCACATATGGGTGGGTGTCGTAAGTGGGCTGGGGGTGCACTCGGTATCTGGCTGAGCCACTGCTGTCCCACTGGATTACCATGATGCCGGATGGCCAGGATGGTGCTGTGCGGTGCATGGGCAGGGAAGGTGTACAGCCCTTTACATGGCTTTGGTTGCCCAGGTGGCTGGCTCATGTGGGCACACTCACTGTAGGTGGTGGCATGACATCCCAGGGGTGCCAGTCACTGATGCACGCCGTGCACTTTGGGTGGGCTGCGTTGGTCAGGGCAGTCACTCATATTGATTCTGCTCCCTTGTTCTAGGTAGCCATCATTGGGAGGCCATGGAGCAGACCCCTCCGGGAGATCCTACAGGTTACCTGGATGACACTGGAGCTGCTCGAGAGGATGGATGGGGGGACAGACAGCACCACAGGCACCACAGGGTGGCAGGAGAGGACCAGGGCCACTATTAGCACCTGAAGCATGTGGAGGCACTCAATCCCTCCCTGGCCTGTACCCCACTCCCCATGTCTCCCACCTTTGCCTTAACCATTGTCCCCTGCCTTTTCCCCTTCGTCCCCCTTGTAGTGTCCTCACCCATCCCCCCTCTGCAGTACATATCTGTATATAGGTTCTGATTCTGTTGTTGCTGTTGTTAGTCTGTTTTAATACATTTGTTTATATCCATGTCTGTGTCGGTCTCTAATTTGCAGAGGGTGCATGGTGCCTTGCTGCAGTGGTGTGCATGGCTACTGTAAGGGGGGGATGGCTTGGGCACGGGTGTGCCTGGCGGGGCTCCTCCACTGGTGTGGGTGGGGGCCATGGGCTCTGTCTGGGGCATGTGTGATGTGCCCTGTGCACCATTCATCTGTGTGCAGCGGGATGTGGTGCATGTGCAGTATCCCATCTGCCCCTGTCACCCTGTTGGTGTGCGCTTTGCTTGTGCAGCTGTGGTCATTGCTGCTACACTGCCACCATGCATGGCTATGGTATGCATGGTCATGTGGCCCCCACCACCACATGCTCGTCTGATGGCGTGCCTTCAGGGGCAGCACATACCTGTCACCTTGCAGGCACAGTGCCCTTGCTGCTGACATTTAGGCCCCTGGAATATCGCACATCTGTCCCTGTTGCCACTGTGGGTGCTGCTATTGGTTGCTCCCTCTGTGCTATCCATGGTGACTGGGGTGGTGCCTGTGGTCTGGTGGTTGTCACAGGGGGTCCTGCTGCATGTGGGTGGTGGCCTGGTCACAGGCCCCTGCACCTGCCATCTGGGTGGCCAGGGTCATGGGGCAACCACAACATTTCAGGCTCACCAGCACCTTGGGGATGGGCTGGTTGCAGGTTATATGGCACCATGGGCCTCACAATGGCAGGACCTGTCACACTGCTTTGTGTGACTGTTTGCAGTGCACCCATGTGACTAGGTGGGGGGGCATTGTGTGTGCCCTATGTTGCCTCCTGTGTGGCACAGGCCTCCATGCACCACAGGAGGGTGCTGTGTTGCCTGGTGGGGCCGGTGCTGTGGCAGGGTGGGTGCATGGGTGGAGAACCTTGCTCTGGCCCTGTGTTCGAGGTGCCTTAATGCTTGTGCTAGTGTCCAGGCAGCCCTTGTCCCATGCAGGGTCCCTCAGGTACCGGTGCCAGGTCACCCACCTTGCTGTGCCTCTGTGTGGGCCATGCTGGTGGGTCTTGCATGGGTTGTGGTGGCATTGGTGGACGGTGTCACCACCTGCATTGGGTGGTCATGGTGGGGTTGTAGAACTTGTGCATTTCACTCTGGGGTGACTGGATGCCTTGGCACAGTGGTGCTGGAATGCCTTCAGTGCCATGTGCTGTTTGGTTCTGCTTCTGGGCTAGGTGTCTCGGGTGCTCTGTACTGGGGTGGGGCAGCAATGGTGTGCTGCCATGGTATGGATGAGGCTTGGCCATCACTGGCTCCTGGTCCCTGTTGGCTGATGGATGGTGCAGGGGCACCATGCCTAGCAGGTGGGGACTACTGGGTCACATCTGCTTGGTGGTTAAGCTCTGGGGTTCAAGGGTCAGTGGTCCATCCTGCACCCATCTGGTTGTTCTGCTCATGGGGGCCTTGCCCTGGTGGGGGGGCTGGGGGTTGGGGGGAAGGTCTGTCTGTCCTGGTGCATGCTCCTGGCACATGGCGCATCCATGGCTGCTGCTCAGCTGCTTCCTGTCTTTGTCTATGCGCATCCCTAGGGGTGCTACTGCGCATCATCCCTGCTCCATGGTGCATCCCTCATTGCGCCATGGCACATCTGGTGCAATATTCAGCCACATTGCACAGGCACACCTTGTCCTGCACATGGTTTGAATATCGTGCCCGTTGCACAATGGTGCACTGGACATGCACCTGCTCCCGCTATTGCTCATCTTTCTCGCGCAGTCTGAATATCCCACCCAGAGTGTATTGTATTCCAAATGAAACACAGGATAAATTAAAAGGTCTGATAACTGCTCTATTATTTACAATATTGGATGACTGCAAACTGTTGAGAGATTCTATCAGTATATCAGGCCCTTACCTGGATCTGAACTTGTTTTGCTGGTCACTGATCAGTTATATCTTTTAAATGCTATTACACTCAGAACCAAAGATCTGGAGAGGGTGGGAATCCAGGTTGAGGACATGATGACTCTGAATAAACTATTTCCAGAGTTTTATATCAGTAATGGTAACAGCTCAACTCAGTTTGAATCATATATCTTGATCTCTGGATTGAGGCAATTATGAAATAAGAATAATATAATCTAAAGGGGAAACTGATTGACTTTTTTAAATGCATGTTTGGGAATCCATGTTAGCAGCCCTCTTATTGGTAATGTTTGGAGACAAGAATGTGATGGACAGATTATGTTTCTGGCTAAGCAAGAGAATGTTCTTAGGGAAATAAGGAAGAAGAATCGACTTTAGATGAATTGGGTATTCATGTTTGTATCAAAAATAATAAAGGGAAATATGATAGTTTCCACTTAACTAAACAATTTAAGGGGCATCAATGGGAGATACTGATTGAAACCAGCTAACAGATATGAAACTCTTCCTCTAGTGGACCAATGACAACTGGATCCTCTGAGAGGGAGGCCACAGGGATACAAACTTCATCTATCATCTACAAGTGACCTTTCTTTGTCACTTGGAGCAAAAACTTCTAATGATAATGAAGATATGTTTAATATTTTGTCATGGAACCCATCTGGACTGGGGGAAAGCTTGGAGACCCAGAATTCATCAAATATTTAAATCACTTTCAGCTTATATGTATTCAGGAGACATGGGCCCTCAGTAATTCCTATCTAGATGGCTATAAGTCCTATAATAAATTAGCAAAGATAGTTATAAAATATGGGAGAGAGGTTGGGGGACTTGCAATCTTTGTTAAGCTAGATACAGATATAACATCTGAGGAGCTTAGCAGCATTAGTAGTAACTTACAATTGGTAAAAATTATTGATAAGGAGTAGGGGCTTTGGTTTATAATTAATGTTTATTCTAACCCCCTTGGGAGTAAATATGGAGATCAGGATTATCTTGAAACCCTGGATGATCTAATTGTTAACATACAAAATGAGTACCCTGAAGGTAGGTTATTGATCATGGGCGATTTTAATGCCAGAGTAGGAAATTTACAAGCTTGCTCGGAGGCATGGCTGATGTCCTGACTTTAATTGATCAGAAAAATATGAGTTATATAAGAAAGGCTAAAGATCTGACAATTAATAAAAGAGGAATATATATTTACACAGCTTAATGATTAATAGGAACCTTTGTCTTCTAAATGGAAGAAAAGCTTTAGATCTAGAATGAGAATATTCATTTATGGGGGGGATATGGGTCCTCAACTGTCGATCTTATGTGGATAAATATAAATTTGATTGATTAATGCCGTTCTCTCCATTTGGAGGTTAGAACAGAAAGCCAACACTCTGGTCTAGAACTTAGAATAAAGAAGAATGAATCCATAATAAAAACAAGGAAAAAGAAGAAGGAAACTTTACCCATCCAACTGAAAAGAAAGGGCACTGAGTGGGAAATGATTGAAGTCCAACACTTTGAAACCATATTACAAAATGAAGGGATTCTAACCAAAATATTAGACTTGGTGCACAATTCATCTGATAGTCAAATAATCCTCGATTATAACTCTGTTATCAACTCAATAGCATGTATAATCACAAAAGAGGTTAAGGTAAAAAGAAAGGAAAGTCAACCCTGGTATAACAAAGAATGCAAGACAGCAAGGAAGCATTTAAATAAACAATTTAGAGTATTAAAAAAACAACCCAATAAGGAAAATAATAAAACAATGAATCAGTTGAGGAAAGTATATAAAACAGTATTAGATAATAATAAAGGAAAAAAAGTCAAACAATTATGGTTAGAACTGAAAGGGACAGTCCAATCAAGAGACAATAAATTGTTTTGGCATGTTGTACATTATGGCATGAAAACTAATAATAGGATTGATGCATATATTGAACCTAATGTTTGGGAAATTCACTTCAAACAATTATTTTTTTGGGATGATCCTGAATGCCTTATAAAAATGATGTAATTGAAGCCCAGTGAATGAATTTACAGACCCAATGATGAGATACAAATAAATGAAATAGAGATTGCAATGGATTCATTTAAAAAAAGAAAGGCCCCAGGCCCCGATGGAGTTCCCTTAGATACTATAATTAGGGCCAAACAATATTAGATTCCTTTTTTAGGCAAACTGTTCAATTATGTTTGGCTAACGAGGGTTATTCCAAGTAGTTGGAATTTAAATATAATTGTACCAATTTTCAAAAGAGGAGACAGAAAGGATCTGGGTTGTTACAGACCAATTAGCCTCCTTGACTCTGTAGGGAAGCTATTTTCAAGAATCTTAAATAATAGACTGTCTAATTGGGTAGAGGGAAATAATATAATTGATGAAGCACAAGCTGGATTTAGAAAGGGGCACTCAACAATTGAACAAAGCTATACACTGCCACATCTAATATACAAATATAAAGTGATAAAAAAACAAAACATCTATTGTATTTTTATTAACCTTAAGTCAGCTTTTGACAAAGTTAACAGAAGTTCTCTTTAGGAAAGACTATGTGATTTAGGAGTAGACCCACCCCTACTAGAAACTATCAGGTTGATGCACCAGGATAATTTTGCTAGTGTCAGATATAACAACAGAGGAGAGCTAAGTCATTGGTTTGGATCTAACATAGGGGTTAAGCAGGGTTGTTTTTTGGCCCCTTTGTTCTTTTATCTGTTTTTTTGCACCGTACTAAATACAATGTATAATGAAGAATTCCATATGTCAAGGATTGACACTAGAGCCTTACCTTACCTGGCCTATGCAGATGATGTGGCTTTATTATCGACTAGCATTTAGGCATGTCAAGGAGCCTGGATAAATTTTTTGTCGAATGTTGCAGTGCAGCTCTACAGATTAATTATGGTAAGACCAAAGTTCTGGTCTTTGGGGGCAACAAAAAGAATTATAAATATTTTATGAATCATCATAAGCTAGAAGTGGTGACAGAATTCTGTTATTTAGATCTGATTTTTAGTCAAAATGGAAATTGGAGTGCACATATAAAGGAGATCAAATCGAAAGCTGAAAAATTTCTTCCAGCTCTCTTATCTTTTTTTCTAGAGATATGGAGGGAACTCTATAAAAGACAATTTAATGGTAACAGATGCCAAGATTAAATCCCAACTACTATATGGAGCTGAAATATGGGGGATTAATATCAAAATCAGTATGGGTATGGATCCCTGTTTGAATAAATTATATAAGAAAATGTTAGGGCTTCCGAATAGTGCTCCTTCAGCATTAGTAAGAGCAGAGCTTGGTAAAGCATCTATTGAATTTCAAATACAGCAAAAGGCTAGTAAATTATTGGTTAACGATATTTAGGTTACATTTGGATAGACTTCCTCATCTATGTTTAGATGAAGGAATTTCATATTTACGTTCCCACATAATTTTTACATGTTTGAGGGTTGTTGAAGAAATAATTAAACCTTTAGGGATGTTACAAACCATCACGGACAGTCTCAGAGTCCCATTAGCTCAGATAAAAGAACAAGTGAACTCCAGAATTAAAGATGTTCACATTCAGAAAGATTTGGAGGCTTGTAGACTATCTAAAGCCTGTCCGTGGCTTGCCAAAAATCAGAGATCACACAAACTAGAAAAATATCTGGAGATCTTACAAAATCTGAATCATAGGAATGTTTTTACCAGATTTCATTTTGAATGCTTTACCAGTAATTTTAGGAAGGGGAAATATGAGAAGAAGAGTGGTGAAGATTTAATGTGTAAATGTGGGCTAGATCAGGATAACTTGTTCCATCTGGTTATGCTGTGCCCGACCTTTATATGGAAAAAAAAGGTGCTCCCTGTTGGGAAACATAATACAAGAACTTACATATCAGCCAGAATATATATTGATATACTTATTAAAAGTACAGGACAGGGGGATGCTGATCCCTGTGGCCTCCCTCCTCAATTATATAGAGTCAAGCGGATTTCATTTAAAGTCCTGATTCTATTGGGTTGGTTTGATGAACATGTATTTACCTATTTAATCTGTAGTATAACTAGAAAGTTAGACTTTGTAATTGAATGCTAAACCTTGTAATGATGCATTAATGAGATAATCAAGTAAAGGAAAGACTGGGTTGCGCAATATGGATTCATTATACCTGATGTAAAATAGCTTGTAATGTATGTTTTTATGAAGATGTATAATGGCTGTGGACATTTTTGATATGTTATTTATTGCCAATCAGCTTTTAACATATGTATGTATCAATGATGATGCTCTTTATTTTTGTACTGTATTGTGGACATTTTCTTTTTCCTTCTTTAAATTGTAATTTATTTATTTATTTATTGTATAGTCGGATTTACAACCTTTGAGCCAGAGGCTCATTTACAAAGGTAGCTAGTCACAGAGAGGACATACAGAGTCAATATACGTACAGAATACAATCACACAGAATAACATAGTTTTACATAGTTGCTTGAACACAAAGAGGAATTAAAAAAAATGGCATTTGTATGCCGATCAATAAACTTTAAACTAAACTAAACTACTTCTGTCATGGATCCAAACCAGAAGCTATCCTCAACCTCCTTACTTCTATTTTTCTCTAGTAGCATTCTGTGACTCCTAGTCTGGAGTGACTTTGATTCCAATTAGTTCTCCTTTGCTACAAAAAACTCATCCAAAATGTCCAATCTTTCCAACTTACACAGCACACCACTGAGCCTACAGCCTTAACCCTTCCTCTACAAACCACTCATTAGTTGATGAGGTTATCTCCTCCCACCCCATCCCATTGTCAAAGCTGGCACCCTCCTTGACACCCTCATCAACCATTGCATTGTCTATTGCATGCACTTCCCCCGTGGTAGTACATGGTTAAACCATGGATATACATTACGGAGGTCATTATCATCCACAGTTTGTCCATCATTTTAACCATGGTCTACCGTAGATAACACTAATGGTAAAAGTTCAAGAGACAAACCTTGGATGGCCATGATCAATCTTGTTTCAGAATTAATCTGGTTGGCAGTGGTTCTCCATGGATATCCATGGCTGTTAATGTCAGACATTTCTGGCTTTATAAGAATGTATAAAAAAGTAAAAATAGCTTTCTCGAATATAGTGTTTACTTGGGCAGGGTGAAATACACAGATTCAGTTCTCTGAAGTTGCAGTGGAAATGCCACACATTTTTGCGAAAATGTTTTGCCAATGTATTTCATCTAGTAAACTCAATTATTATTTGATCTAGAGACCTGACAATTGGCAGGCTTATCAATGGAGGAAATATAAAAGTACATGTGCAGTGTTCTGACATTTGCATATGTAGGTGTGAATTTGCATTGCCATCTACCAGGATCAAGTACTCTTATTACAGCTTTTGCTGGGGTACCTTGCATGCTAGTACAGGAACTCAACATAATTAAGTGGCAGTTACTCCCCTTTGTCATTAATTAAACTGAAATTTCACACTGTACTTGGTACAGGTGGATGGCACTCATCTTTGTCCTAAATGCTTGCAGTATATTTCTTTGTAAAAGTTTTCAACATTTTACAAAACTTTTCAGCTAGTTATAAGTCAGCCATTGTTTCAGCAAAAGACATGAAAACTGGCATGCTCACCTATGCAGTAAAGTTATAAACATCTGCTAAATTACCAAGCATTTGGTGATGTAGTGTTAAATTCACTGGGACTCGCAATTTGGCAATTTGTTTTTTGTGAAATTTAGCAAATTGCTGCCAATAATGTCATCAACTGTTTATATCCCACTCATCTGTTATGGTACAGACATGAACAATGGCATGCTTACCTATGGATGAATTCTCTATGTTACTGCCAAATTGCCTGACATTCATATATGTGGTTTTGATCCTATAGGGATTTACAGTTTGGCAGTTTATTTTTTTATGAGATTTTGTGACAATATCTAAAACACCTTTTGACCTAGATATAGAAAATTTCTATGTACAGCATTTTTGGAAAAGTATAAGAACCTACCAAATGTGCCTGATTTATTTTAAGTTTTGTTTTTAATTATAGGGGCTACATACTTTACTGTTTTATCATTTGTGAATGTTTGTGAAAATTGACAAATCATTTGAAAGCTTATACTGTAATTCCACTGCCATTAGAGGTATATAACTGACATTTGGCATGCTTACACAATTTGATGGTTCTAAACATTTAAAATCTGGAAAGATTCAGTTGATTAGTTTCATATTTACTGAGGAAATAGTACACATGACTTATTTGCAAAATTTTTCATGTAAACTTTAACAAAGTGTTTAGAATTTCATGAAGCAGAATTGTTGTAGTAGTACTGTAGTAGCACTGTAGTAGTACTGTGGTAGCACTGTAGTAGTAGTAGTAGGAAGAGGTAAAATGTTTTAATTTAGAGCTCAATGTACTTAATAATCAAATTAAACAGATACAAATAAATAATACAAGCAAATAACTTTAACAGAGGCACAGTGAATTAAATATGCAAAGTAGATGACACTTGGCCAGGGAAGGCAGAGCAGAAAAGCCACCCCATCAACTTGGCCAGGAAGGCAGAGCAGAAAAGTCAACCCTACAACTTATCTTTCAAGTGCCTGACATCACTGCATCCTCTGCTGCAGACAAGGAGGGAATTCCAGAGAGCTGGGGCAGCCACAGCAAATTATTTGTCTCTCACCAACTGAGGTTTGGTAATGCTGCCACAATTCCAGCAGCGAAAGTTTTAAATTTTGCAAAGTAATAATCATCACTGCATCTAATTGCTTTCCTAATTTCTCCAATCAGCTGGGCATCAAGCTCTTCTGAGCTATCTGGAGGCCTGTAGAACACAGTGGGTTGAATATTGTTCCCCATTAGCTGGTCCCAAATGGACACCATGGCACTGTACCCTCTGATATCTTCCTTGTGCTCCATAGTGATGCAATCCCTTAAGAGGAAGGTAACCCATTCACATTCCTGTCAGACCTATCCCTTCAGAATAGCCTGAATCTTTGCTTCTTGATGAACCTATCACTTTCTTCCCTTTACCAAGTCCTTGTCAATGCCACTAAATATGGTCTTCTAAGTGCATCAGGCTCACAACATTGTCAATTGTGTTGGGTATGATTTGCATATTGCCCTACATTCAAGTGAACATTGCTGTTCTTGTATGCTTCCTTGCCCCCCCTGGAATCTCCACTTCTGGTGCTACCCAGCTCTGTTGCTCTTTTCTTGGTGACCTCTCTGCATCTTACTCCTGTCCTTGGTGAAATGCTGCACTAGTCTTCCCACTTGCCCATTCTCCTAAACAGTACCCCCACTTCCTTCCTATTCATTTAGAGACCATATTTGTTTAGGCATCCCTTTCCCAAGAATAAAAAAAAACGAGGTGCTGTGTCAGCATGTAGTCTGAAAGCAAAACAAAGTAGTAATATTAAATGCATGCTGAAAATAGAAAATAGAGTTGGAATCAATGTTTCAACCATATGTCTTTTTAAGGAATTATCTAAAAGAGAAAAAAGCTAAGTTAATGGAGAGGAAATAAGGGTTACATATGTGAGAAGAAAATAGTGGGTGAATCTAGGAGAAAAAAATGATAATAGGCGATCTAAGAAAGAACAAAAGCTGGAAAACAAAAAGGTGATGAGTGGTATGAAAAGGCATACTAGTGTAACCCCCACCCCAGCCTTTTTTCCAAAATGGCAGGTGGCATGCTGTTGGCACTGGCAGTAATACCTGGTGGGGACCTGGGTTCGGGGAGGATGAGTTTACCTGGCACAAGGAGACCTAGGTTTGGCTACTCTGCACGGGGGCACCCAAGTAAATCCGAACACAGGAAGCAATAACTGAAATGTCCAGAACCAGGAATGAAATTTTACAGTGTGGCTTTTATTTACTACTAGCTGAACACAACAAAGCATAGATGGACCCCCATGGGGCTACGTTTACTGATAATGCAGATAAGAGACTACAAGGTGGTCCACTGGAAGAATGAACCATTTCTACTGTTTTCAGGCTCTGGACCCAAGAGGCACACAGCCTGGACTTGCATGCACTTTGGGTACACAGCCCAACTGGCCCGGCTCCCCTGTCGGCCACTTGACTGGCAGTTCATTGGAAGAATGAACCCATTTTACTTGTTGTGGCTCCCCACACCACTTAGAGTCTGCGACCCCTAGAGAGATTTCCTTCTTACTTCTTCTGACTCCCATCTCACAAAGAGAATTCTTTACCCTTGTTGTGACTCCCCACACCACTTAGCGTCTGCGACTCCTAGGGAGATTTTCCCATTTGCGACCCACATCTGGGTGCTTCCCTCATCACTGGCCAAGTGCATGAGGCAAGTAGCAATCACAGCAGAAATCCGTAGAGGTGGACCTGATTACTAAAGATGGGGGGTGTTCCCACCTCCAGCTCCCACAGCCCATACCCAGCCATTTCTCTGGACAAACTGAAACTTTGAAATGTAGATTAAACAGTGGATGAACTGTCGCACCCCCTCTACAATATTACTTGAATTGACACAGCACTTTAGCTCTTGACACTACTCCATTTGTTTGTCCTAGTACTATAGGCCTCCCAAAGAGTAGTTCACATCCCAGATTTCCTCACATTTCCCAGGCTGAAGAAATACATTTTTGCCCTCTCATATTAGAGCAAACACTCACCCTTTTGTTGCAGGTGCCCCACAGGTGAAGTACAACTCTTCCAACACTTTCCAAGCACAAACTGATACTGTAATAGGCAGCTTTCTTTCTTCAGCAGAAATTAGGGGATTGCCCCTGGAATCTACATGGGGATACTTTACTTCCTCCTCCTCCCCCCCTGGAGGGAGGGGGCACTGAGACCTGGACAGTGGTCTCCACCACTTGAACACTGGACACTGACCTTCTTGCTTCAAAACAAACAAGAGACTCCCTTCCTGCTTGAAGGCAAACAGGAGACTCACTTTGAAAACTCCCAATGTTCTATCTCACTCCCTCTGCTGCAGATTCCAATGTGGCTTATGCAGCTGCGACAGTTCTATTGGTGATGTCATCTCTCAGTCTGAGCTGAGACTGAGAACAGAGTGAGACAGTGTGAAACCCATTTAACTGGAGTTTCACAAGCTGCCTTCCCTGCCTACCACTAGGTCTTACTGGGATTCTAGTAACCCCGGGTAACAAGGGGTTACACTCGCCCTTGACCAGGAAAATGACTGTCCCCAGTCATTATGCACCCAGCCTTAGGCCATCCCACCCTATGTGCTACCTGTGGAGAGGGGGTGATCAGGCCCCCTCCTACCATGTGCAAGCATAGGCAGGCAACACTAAGGGCCTAGAGGCCTGTAGCTGACATGTCAGCCTCTACACTATCCACTTACTATGGACACCTAGTGGCTCTGGTAGAACCATCCAGAGCATAGCCCTGATAGATCAGCACTGCAGTCCCTATGGCCGTTCAGGACCACAGCCTGTTTATCCCCCCAACCCTCTAGGGAAAACCCATCTGCCTCTAACATAATATTCCAAAACAAAAACAAACCTGGGGACCTTCCCGACCTTGGGCAACCTGCAACCACCCATTAAAATACCACATTAATACCTCCTCCCTACCCCCACAACCACACCTGTGGAAGGAAAGGGTTAATACAGCAATAACCATAACAATAACACCACAGTACTTTAAATTTCTACACAATAAAGCACTGACGAGGAACTCCGATGAGCCCCTCCTCCTCTTCTTGTCTTCTCTTCTGTCTTCCCAGGAACACCTGTAAGAAAAAGAAAGACAAAACACACTCCTAATCTGCATACACAGTCTACCTAAAACCCTACCATACAAAACACTGAAAAATCCCAAAAAGATTTTTTAGAAAAAGGTAAAAAACAGTATTTACATTAGAATACAATAATGACATTATTTATAATACACATTTGGGGGGATGGAGTGCCCTAAAAGTCCCAACTAGTGACCACAAGGCGAAGGCTAGTCCAATAAGAGTGTCTCCTGCATGAGAGCCGGTGAAGCACAGTTCTAACAGGCCAAAGTCCCAAAGGGAGAGGTTTTGCAGATAGTTCACACATTTTGAAGTCTGTAGTGTAGGTGTGTACTGCAATGTCATAAAGATAGGAAAGTTCGGACTTACCAGCCATTTGTAGTACAAGACTAGGCACCGACCTGCACCGCTTCAAGACTCGCCCTGGCAGCATTTCTTCTGATACAGCTGGGTAGACATCTTCCAGGAACCAGAGGAGGGCACATCTGGGAACAGCTGGGATGATGTCATCTCTGGAGACGGAACCTTAGAACAGGAACAAAAAGAAAACAGCTGGTCCAACGTCATCCAATTACCAGGCGATGAACAGGAAACAGCTGGGCTGGTGTCCTCTCTGGATCTGAAGTCATCTGGTGGGCCAGTCGATGGTTGCTGGACAGGACAGTACACTGTAGACTGATGAATGTGGGGAACCTGAGTCCTGGTTATTCATATTGGCAGATCAATAAGGGCACTTCACAGTCTGGTGTGGCAGTATTGACTACCACTGCTTGGCTCACCATTTGGTAGGCACGGGCTTAATTGCTGGGAGGTCCTTGCACTGAGGCCAATAGTACTGGGGGTCAGGGGCTTGAATTATTACCCTGTCTGGGCTCACATAATTCACACAGTGGGAGATTTCACGTCCCTCTCCATCCACCACTCTCACTCTGTCCACAAACAGTGCCCTGCCTCTCTTCCACTGGGTATACTTTTCGTGGAACAGTCTATTCTTTACATGCTGGTTAGCCCCAGGATGCACACTTTTCATTGCTTCATCCCAGATCCAGGATTTCCTGCAGTTCTCAATCTCCTCCCAGACTTTCCGAGGAAAGGTAGGAAAGGTCATACCATAGATCTCATTTGCCTTTCTACCAACCAGTCTCTTCTCTTTACTTGCTTTGGTCAATCTGAGACTGCTGGCCTGGCTTTGGGGTGGCCAGTCCTGCTTCTGCCAGCTTCACATCCTCAAGGAAATTAGAAATGGATCCTTGACTTTTTCCTCCTGTAAATCCAGGGCAGTGGCATCACCACCTTCTTCAATACATTCCTCCAAGGCAAGATCTTGAGGCTGTGTACCCATTCCTTCTTCACAAGGCCACATTGGTTCCCCTTATCTTCCTCTTCATGAGGATCTGAGCCCAGGGTGAGAAGTCGTCCTTACCCTGAGACTATCCATTCATCACTAGGCAACGGAGGTCGACACCTCCCATTCAAAGGCCTCCTGCATCTCATCTTCACCTAAGAGACTCGGGCTAGGTCCCCTCACCCAGGGGTCTATTGATGCCTTATCCGAACTTTCTTTCTGAGATCCAGCATCCAAAACTTCAACTTCTAGTTCAGGCTCTAACTCTGCACCCTCTAGCTTTGTGCCACACTCCCCTGAGGGACCTTCCTCCACAGGCTCCGCCTGGTGCTGTGTGCTGCCAACTGCAGATTCCTGAATTTTTGTCCATGTGGGGGCCAAACAAATTGGAAGTGCTTTATACAAGCCATATTTTTGTAGGCATCCGGCACAGTGAGGAATCATGAAGACGTTCCTTCCAGCACTCAAGCATATTTGACATACACGCACTGGATAATTAGGAATTGCCACATCAGGAGGCAGTTGCCCTCCATAGCATCACTTTTCAATATCTCTCAGTCTATTTACTGCTGCTGTTACTGCAACCCGGGCATTAACCAGGTAACGAGCTGGTCCTGAGGCCATAACTGCAGAAAAATAAACAAAAGTTCACTGTAACTGAAAGTTCCACTTTATTGAACACACTTTGTAGTTTTAAAATGGCTCCTCTGCTACTGTGTTTACTTTACTACCCTACCCTGTAATGGTGGCGGCAGCACTCCTGTGCATCAACATTTAGAATCTGAGTCAAGCCACTGCGCACACGATTTACACCAGCTACTGATAACTTTTACTCAAACTGCATAACTTGCTCTGTTTTTGCTTTACACACATTTACAGGATTTTCCTTGGGCTTTTTACAAACTGGTAACATTTATCTGACTCACAGTCCTTAAAAGCTTCAGGTTTAGCACAGGATTGCCTGCTTTCACTAGTGTGCATTTTGCTGCAACCCACAGTCTCTCTCTGGCTGCAAACTTTAAACTAAGGTTAATTTCACTTCCATGCACACATTCAATGGCTTTACAGACTTGCACTTGCTGGCAGGACTTCACACAGTCATTACTTGCAAAGCGACTACACTGCTGCACACACATTTTATATGGCATTACTGAAAATCACTGATTGAGCAGTTTTTGGGTTGTTTACTTAATGTTATCAGTAGCAATTTTGCTGCGATGGGGAAAACGGCCTGCAGCCAGTTCTTGAAGGCCTCAGTATACAAACGGGTGGGCAGTCCTAGCGATCGTCGTTTTAAACACCAAACTTGCAATTTCCACGATCGATTAGTGGGTTGAGCCTGATTTTAAATTCAAAAGTCAAATTTCTGGATGTTTACAGTGCTTTGAATACTCCGCGAGGCTCCTCTACTGCCAGTACACGCACTTCACTCTGTCTCCCTCTTGAATGCTGGGACAGTCTCAGTAGAGCTGGCTGAGGGGCCGGACCAATTGCAACCTGACCAACCACACGACGCCATGCAAATGAGCCTCTTCTTCCTCGCGAGGGCTCCTCTCCTCATGGCGATCATCGAGCAGGCGAATTTAAACTGCAGAATGCACTTTTATTTTTTCCAACTGACTCCATGGTGGGAGCACATTTCAACCATGTAACATTGCCATTAACTCTGCAGTCTCTCCATTTACACAGAAAGCATTTCCAACATCCAGGGCATAATTTCTCTGTTGCTATCCCTAGTTTTCCACACTTTCATTTACCACAGTTCATTTTTAAAGCTGACAAAAATGCTGCAAACAATTTTGATGATGCAGGACAAGGATACACTCTTTGGCTTTCCTTGGTAAACAGTTGGCATTTTTTAAACAGCAGCACAAGATGCACAGCACACAGCAACACACTAGGGAAATTGCTTCAGCTTTTTTGGGCTACCCAATGCCAGATAGCCAAAATGCTAGCCCCCTTGCCCAAGCACCTTCCTTCCTGAACAAATCCAAAGTGGTGCCTCCAGGTGGCATGCTGTTGGCACTGGCAGCAATACCTGGTGGGGACCTGGGTTCGGGGAGGATGAGGTTACCTGGCACAAGGGGACCTAGGTTTGGCTACTCTGCACAGGGGCACCCAAGTAAATCCAAATACAGGAAGCAATAACTGTAATGTCCAGAACCAGGAATGGGATTTTACAGTGTGGCTTTTATTCACTACTAGCTGAACACAACAAAGCATAGATGGACCCCCATGGGGCTACGTTTACTGATAATGCAGATTAGAGACTACAAGGTGGTCCACTGGAAGAATGAGCCATTTCTACTGTTTTCAGGCTCTGGACCCAACAGGCACACAGCCTGGACTTGCACACGCTTTGGGTACACAGCCCGACTGGCCCGCCTCCCCTGCCAGCCACTTGACTGGCGGTTCTTTGGAAGAATGAACCCATTTTACTTGTGGCTCCCCACACCACTTAGAGTCTGTGACCCCTATAGAGATTTCCTTCTTACTTCTTCTTCTGACTCCCATCTCACAAAGAGAATTCTTTACCCTTGTTGTGGCTCCCCACACCACTTAGAGTCTGCGACTCCTAGAGAGATTTTCCCATTTGCGACCCACGTCTGGGTACTTCCCTCATCACTGGCCAAGCGCATGAGGCAAGTAGCACCACGCAGAATCCATAGAGGTGGACCTGGTTACTAAAGAGAGGGTGTTCCCACCTCCAGCTCCCACAGCCCATACCTGGCCATTTCTCTGGACAAACTGAAACTTTGAAATGTAGATTAAGCGGTGGATGAACTGTGCACCCCTCTACAATATTACTTGAAATGACACAGCACTTTAGCTCTTGACACTACTCCATTTGTTTGTCCTAGTACTATAGGCCTCCCAAATAGCAGTTCACATCCCAGATTTCTTCACATTTCCCAGGCTGAAGAAACACATTTTTGCCCTCTCATATTAGAGCAAACACTCACCCTTTTGTTGCAGGTGCCCCACAGGCGAAGTACAACTCTTCCAACACTTTCCAAGCACAAACTGAAACTGTAATAGGCAGCTTTCTTTCTTCAGCAGAAATTAGGGGATTGCCCCTGGATTCTACATGGGGATACTTTACTTCCTCTACTCCCCCCCCGGAGGGAAGGGGCACTGAGACCTGACAGCAGTCTCCACCACTTGAACACTGGACACTGACCTTCTTGCTTCAAAACAAACAAGAGACTCCCTTCCTGCTTGAAGGAAAACAGGAGACTCACTTTGAAAACTCCCAATGTTCTATCTCACTCCCTCTGCTGCAGATTCCAATGTGGCTTATGCAGCTGCGACAGTTCTATTGGTGATGTCATCTCTCAGTCTGAGCTGAGACTGAGAACAGAGTGAGACAGTGTGAAACCCATTTAACTGGAGTTTCACAAGCTGCCTTCCCTGCCTACCACTAGGTCTTACTGGGATTCTAGTAACCCCGGGTAACAAGGGGTTACACTCGCCTGACCAGGAAAATGACTGTCCCCAGTCATTATGCACCCAACCTCAGGCCATCCCACCCTATGTGCTACCTGTGGAGGGGGTGATCAGGCCCCTCCTACCATGTGCAAGCATAGGCAGGCAACACTAAGGGCCTAGAGGCCTGTAGCTGACATGTCAGCCTCTACACTATCCACTTACTATGGACACCTAGTGGCTCTGGTAGAACCATCCAGAGCATAGCCCTGATAGATCAGCACTGCAGTCCCTATGGCCGTTCAGGACCACAGCCTGTTTATCCCCCCAACCCTCTAGGGAAAACCCATCTGCCTCTAACATAATATTCCAAAACAAAAACAAACCTGGGGACCTTCCCGACCTTGGGCAACCTGCAACCACCCCATTAAAATACCACATTAATACCTCTTCCCTACCCCCACAACCACACCTGTGGAAGGAAAGGGTTAATACAGCAATAACCATAACAATAACACCACAGTACTTTAAATTTCTACACAATAAAGCACTGACGAGGAACTCCGATGAGCCCCTCCTCCTCCTCTTCTTGTCTTCTCTTCTGTCTTCCCAGGAACACCTGTAAGAAAAAGAAAGACAAAACACACTCCTAATCTGCATACACAGTCTACCTAAAACCCTACCATACAAAACACTGAAAAATCCCAAAAAGATTTTTTTAGAAAAAAGGTAGAAAAACAGTATTTACATTAGAATACAATAATGACATTATTTATAATACACATTTGGGGGGATGGAGTGCCCTAAAAGTCCCAACTAGTGACCACAAGGCCCGAAGGCTAGTCCAATAAAGAGTGTCTCCTGCGCCAGAGCCCGGTGAAGCACAGTTCTAACAGGCCAAAGTCCCAAAGGGGAGAGTTTTTGCAGATAGTTCACACATTTTTGAAGTCTGTAGTGTAGGGTGTGTACTGCAATGTCATAAAGATAGGAAAGTTCGGACTTACCAGCCATTTGTAGTACAAGACTAGGCACCGACCTGCACCGCTTCCGAAGACTCGCCCTGGCAGCATTTCTTCTGATACAGCTGGGTAGACATCTTCCAGGAACCAGAGGAGGGCACATCTGGGAACAGCTGGGATGATGTCATCTCTGGAGACGGAACCTTAGAACAGGAACAAAAAGAAAACAGCTGGTCCAACGTCATCCAATTACCAGGCGATGAACAGGAAACAGCTGGGCTGGTGTCCTCTCTGGATCTGAAGTCATCTGGTGGGCCAGTCGATGGTTGCTGGACAGGACAGTACACTGTAGACTGATGAATGTGGGGAACCTGAGTCCTGGTTATTCATATTGGCAGATCAATAAGGGCACTTCACAGTCTGGTGTGGCAGTATTGACTACCACTGCTTGGCTCACCATTTGGTAGGCACGGGCTTAATTGCTGGGAGGTCCTTGCACTGAGGCCAATAGTACTGGGGGTCAGGGGCTTGAATTATTACCCTGTCTGGGCTCACATAATTCACACAGTGGGAGATTTCACGTCCCTCTCCATCCACCACTCTCACTCTGTCCACAAACAGTGCCCTGCCTCTCTTCCACTGGGTATACTTTTCGTGGAACAGTCTATTCTTTACATGCTGGTTAGCCCCAGGATGCACACTTTTCATTGCTTCATCCCAGATCCAGGATTTCCTGCAGTTCTCAATCTCCTCCCAGACTTTCCGAGGAAAGGTAGGAAAGGTCATACCATAGATCTCATTTGCCTTTCTACGAACCAGTCTCTTCTCTTTACTTGCTTTGGTCAATCTGAGACCGCTGGCCTGGCTTGGGGGTGGCCAGTCCTGCTTCTGCCAGCTTCACATCCTCAAGGAAATTAGAAATGGATCCTTGACTTTTTCCTCCTGTAAATCCAGGGCAGTGGCATCACCACCTTCTTCAATACATTCCTCCAAGGCAAGATCTTGAGGCTGTGTACCCATTCCTTCTTCACAAGGCCACATTGGTTCCCCCTTATCTTCCTCTTCATGAGGATCTGAGCCCAGGAGTGAGAAGTCGTCCTTACCCCTGAGACTATCCATTCATCACTAGGCACGGAGGTCGACACCTCCCATTCAAAGGCCTCCTGCATCTCATCTTCACCTAAGAGACTCGGGCTAGGTCCCCTCACCCAGGGGTCTATTGATGCCTTATCCGAACTTTCTTTCTGAGATCCAGCATCCAAAACTTCAACTTCTAGTTCAGGCTCTAACTCTGCACCCTCTAGCTTTGTGCCACACTCCCCTGAGGGACCTTCCTCCACAGGCTCCGCCTGGTGCTGTGTGCTGCCAACTGCAGATTCCTGAATTTTTGTCCATGTGGGGGCCAAACAAATTGGAAGTGCTTTATACAAGCCATATTTTGTAGGCATCCGCACAGTGAGGAATCATGAAGACGTTCCTTCCAGCACTCAAGCATATTTGACATACACACTGGATAATTAGGAATTGCCACATCAGGAGGCAGTTGCCCTCCATAGCATCACTTTTCAATATCTCTCAGTCTATTTACTGCTGCTGTTACTGCAACCCGGGCATTATCCAGGTAACGAGCTGGTCCTGAGGCCATAACTGCAGAAAAATAAACAAAAGTTCACTGTAACTGAAAGTCCCACTTTATTGAACACACTTTGTAGTTTTAAAATGGCTCCTCTGCTACTGTGTTTACTTTACTACCCTACCCTGTAATGGTGGCGGCAGCACTCCTGTGCATCAACATTTAGAATCTGAGTCAAGCCACTGCGCACACGATTTACACCAGCTACTGATAACTTTTACTCAAACTGCATAACTTGCTCTGTTTTTGCTTTACACACATTTACAGGATTTTCCTTGGACTTTTTACAAACTGGTAACATTTATCTGACTCACAGTCCCTTAAAAGCTTCAGGTTTTAGCACAGGATTGCCTGCTTTCACTAGTGTTGCATTTTGCTGCAACCCACAGTCTCTCTCTGGCTGCAAACTTTAAACTAAGGTTAATTTCACTTCCATGCACACATTCAATGGCTTTACAGACTTGCACTTGCTGGCAGGACTTCACACAGTCATTACTTGCAAAGCGACTACACTGCTGCACACACATTTTATATGGCATTACTGAAAATCACTGATTGAGCAGTTTTTGGGTTGTTTACTTAATGTATCAGTAGCAATTTTGCTGCGATGGGGAAAACGGCCTGCAGCCAGTTCTTGAAGGCCTCAGTATACAAACGGGTGGGCAGTCCTAGCGATCGTCGTTTTAAACACCAAACTTGCAATTTCCACGATCGATTAGTGGGTTGAGCCTGATTTTAAATTCAAAAGTCAAATTTCTGGATGTTTACAGTGCTTTGAATACTCCGAGAGGCTCCTCTACTGCCAGTACACGCACTACACTCTGTCTCCCTCTTGAATGCTGGGACAGTCTCAGTAGAGCTGGCTGAGGGGCGGGACCAATTGCAACCTGACCAACCACACGACGCCATGCAAATGAGCCTCTTCTTCCTCGCGAGGGCTCCTCTCCTCATGGCGATCATCGAGCAGGCGAATTTAAACTGCAGAATGCACTTTTATTTTTTCCAACTGACTCCATGGTGGGAGCCCATTTCAACCATGTAACATTGCCATTAACTCTGCAGTCTCTCCATTTACACAGAAAGCATTTCCAACATCCAGGGCATAATTTCTCTGTTGCTATCCCTAGTTTTCCACACTTTCATTTACCACAGTTCATTTTTAAAGCTGACAAAAATGCTGCAAACAATTTTGATGATGCAGGACAAGGATACACTCTTTGACTTTCCTTGGTAAACAGTTGGCATTTTTTAAACAGCAGCACAAGATGCACAGCACACAGCAACACACTAGGGAAATTGCTTCAGCTTTTTTGGGCTACCCAATGCCAGATAGCCAAAATGCTAGCCCCCTTGCCCAAGCACCTTCCTTCCTGAACAAATCCAAAGTGGTGCCTCCAGGTGGCATGCTGTTGGCACTGGCAGCAATACCTGGTGGGGACCTGGGTTCGGGGAGGATGAGGTTACCTGGCACAAGGGGACCTAGGTTTGGCTACTCTGCACAGGGGCACCCAAGTAAATCCGAACACAGGAAGCAATAACTGTAATGTCCAGAACCAGGAATGGGATTTTACAGTGTGGCTTTTATTCACTACTAGCTGAACACAACAAAGCATAGATGGACCCCCATGGGGCTACGTTTACTGATAATGCAGATTAGAGACTACAAGGTGGTCCACTGGAAGAATGAGCCATTTCTACTGTTTTCAGGCTCTGGACCCAACAGGCACACAGCCTGGACTTGCATGCGCTTTGGGTACAAGCCGACTGGCCCGCCTCCCTGCCAGCCACTTGACCGGCGGTTCTTTGGAAGAATGAACCCATTTTACTTGTAGCTCCCACACACTTAGAGTCTGTGACCCCTAGAAATTTCCTTCTTACTTCTTCTTGACTCCCATCTCACAAAGAGAATTCTTTACCCTTGTTGTGGCTCCCACACACTTAGAGTCTGCGACTCCTAGAGAGATTTTTCCATTTGCGACCCACGTCTGGGTACTTCCCTCATCACTGGCCAAGCGCATGAGGCAAGTAGCAATCACAGCAGAAATCCATAGAGGTGGACCTGGTTACTAAAGATAGGGGGTGTTCCCACCTCCAGCTCCCACAGCCCATACCCGGCCATTTCTCTGGACAAACTGAAACTTTGAAATGTAGATTAAACGGTGGATGAACTGTCGCACCCCCTCTACAATATTACTTGAAATGACACAGCACTTTAGCTCTTGACACTACTCCATTTGTTTGTCCTAGTACTATAGGCCTCCCAAATAGCAGTTCACATCCCAGATTTCTTCACATTTCCCAGGCTGAAGAAACACATTTTTGCCCTCTCATATTAGAGCAAACACTCACCCTTTTGTTGCAGGTGCCCCACAGGCGAAGTACAACTCTTCCAACACTTTCCAAGCACAAACTGAAACTGTAATAGGCAGCTTTCTTTCTTCAGCAGAAGTGGGGATTGCCCTGGATTCTACATGGGGATACTTTACTTCCTCTACCCCCGGAGAGAGGGGCACTGAGACCTGACAGCAGTCTCCACCACTTGAACACTGGACACTGACCTTCTTGTTTAAAACAAACAAGAGACTCCTTCCTGCTTGAAGGAAAACAGGAGACTCACTTTGAAAACTCCCAATGTTCTATCTCACTCCCTCTGCTGCAGATTCCAATGTGGCTTATGCAGCTGTGACAGTTCTATTGGTGATGTCATCTCTCAGTCTCAGCTGAGACTGAGAACAGAGTGAGACAGTGTGAAACCCATTTAACTGGAGTTTCACAAGCTGCCTTCCCTGCCTACCACTAGGTCTTACTGGGATTCTAGTAACCCCGGGTAACAAGGGATTACACTAGGAGTGAATGAGCTGAGAAATCCTCAAGTGAGGACTAATTCACAGGGCTAATAAGGCTGAAAGTTGACAAATATAGGGAAAGGAGACAGAGACATCTGAAAAAAATGAAAATAGATATGCACACATAGCTGGCATGTCCATGTGAGCATGTCAACATGTACACGCAGGCATGCCCACACATGCAAACTTACCATGCACACATGCAAGCAAAGATATAAGGGGGCAGGTTTAGAAAGGACAGACTACAGTCATAAAATCATGCTACTGTATATGCCACCAACTCCAAGAGCCTCAGAGTCTTCTATCTAAATGCTAGGAGTCTGCTACCGAAACTTGACCTCCTCTCTGTTTAACTGCAGCTACACTCCCCTGAAGTCCTATCACTGAGTCGTGGCTCTCCTCCAAGATTCCCAACCATAACCTGTTACTTCTTGACTACCATCTTTTCAGACAGGATGGGGTAAATGTGGTGAAGGTGCAGCCATTTACATTCGCCACAGTCTGCAATGCACTGTGGGTAACAAGGAGGCTATTCCCTCCTCCCTCGAATATATATTAGTAAAACTCTCCTTTCCCTTCTCAGTACCCATTTTCATTGGAGTTCTTTATGCCTCTCCTAAGATTTCTCACCCTTCCCAGGTAGACTGTCTTTCCACCATTGCTTCTTTTTCTTCTACAGAAGAATTCATCCTCCTCAGGGACTTCAATATCAATTGGATTTTCCTGTCCTCCAGATCTACCATTCACAGTATTGAGTCACTTAATTTGACACAAGTTATTTCAGAACCAACCAGGCTCAGTTCTTACTCTGCTAGCCATTCCCTATTGGGCTGGATTCTAACCTCCCACCCACATTGCATCATGGCTACTGGTATTTTGCCAGATGCCTTTAGTGACTACTGTATGACCTTCTGCATCACAAAAATCTGATGCCCCCTTCCCACTCACTACTTAAATATATCTGGGCTAGGTCTCTATAGTCATAAAATACTGATATTCTACTGAGCGACCTTACTGCTGCCGACTGGTATGACATCCTCATAGCCCAGATATCGATGTTGCCCTTGTTCTTTTTCATCCCAAATTTTCCACTTTCTGGGACAGGCACCCCCCCCCCCGAGGAAACTCAGAGTAAAAACATCCCACCTTTCCTGGATACGTCTGAAATCATAGACTTGTGTAAGTCTCAGGACCATGCTTGGGCTTGTCCAGTCAGCTAAATCACAATATTTCAAAGCCAACCTCCAGTCAAACCTAAATTTCCTATCTAAATTTTGGAAGGTTATACACACCCATTTTGACTCCTCAATTTCTTCTCATCTACTAACTTCCTATCACCTTTCCAGTCTGGCTTCTGGAAGTACCATTCCAAGATCTCCTCCCTGCTGAGTGTCACTGATGCCATCTTCTCCAGGAGGCTCAGGGAAAGACAATAAGTGCAGGTACATTGGGGATGGCAGGGATGGCAACCATTGATGCCCCATGCCTGGTAGCATGTGTGGTGCATCTAGATGGCATTGCACATGTGTGCCTCTGTACTAGAACAGAGGAAAATGGCTGGATGCAGCACAGATGACACCAACCCCTCCCAGGCTCCTCACCAGGCTATTGGACCCACTCCCACACCAGATCCATCTCATTAATGGTATGGCACCTATCATCGAACCCCGCCATGTAGGGGGGTAAGCTATGGGGGAAGCATCAAGAAGAAGTAAGTCCCTAGGTTGCCAAGTGACAGGGCAAGGGGGGTTAGTGGAGGGCTAGGCTAGGTATCACTTTAGAACTCCAGGTCACATTCCCACTGGACTCAATTCACACTGGGTGTTGATTCTCTGTATTAAAGTGGAACTCCAGGAAACTCTCCCTCTAGGCTCTGGACTGATGACACATTGGATGTGGGCTGTCTGGATCACTGTGGGTCTCCTGTAAACTCTCGCTCTGGACTATGATTTGAAGAAACACTGAATGTGTACATGAAGAAGACCCTAGCACATGTTATGAACAAAGTCCCTCTCTATAGAACTGGGGCAGTTCCTTAACTTACCACTTCACTTTTTAGGGTTAGCAGGAATGTGAAGCTTTGAGGCTTTTTCTGGTGGACATCCCACACCGTCTCACTATCACTCTATGATAACTTTATGATGAGACCCAATGTTGGACACTTCAGCTAAGTGGATATATGAATTATGATAATGATGGCTTGGAACATTACTGTAGCACATGCAAAAGATGTTTGTGCAAGGGTACTTGGACTCAGTTCAATGGTTACATGCAATAGCAATTAGTACACAGTGCAAATTAGCATTAGATAAGATCAGAATATTTTTTACTTATGCTCACTGCATTGGCTTTATTAATATTTTTTAATACATTTGAATGACTAATGAAATCATGCCAAAACTAAGTTATCAAGCATTATTTTCTATAACAACCCTTGATATCCCCAAATACAGTGCTTTAATTGTGTACCTGTTTATAAGTTTGAAACATCACTATCAGTAGTACTGTTACTTGTGTCTCTAGATAAACTTTTGTCAAAACCAACATCAAGAGGATTTGAGGTCATCAAAGATGATGGCCTTTAAGCAATTATGTCATGCATTTGATCTGAAAAGTTGACATTGGACTGAACTGCATTTTTTATTGCTTTTTTTTACTTAAACTACAGCGTTTTCATGAACTTACATCAGTGCTTTGCATGGTAAACTGTTCTTATCAAGCCTGCTCTTATCTTTCTGACAATGTTCCTGAAAATATTGCCATTTTGGCATTAATTATCATGATGTTGTTGACCTGCTTTCTCCTCATCATTCCAGAAACGTGCTTGGCTTCCACTTGATGTCATCCTGTAAATAGTTGTAATACAGTTCAGAAAACTGTAAAAACATGGATATATGTATATGACTTATGTCATATTATACAGGTATTCATATTTTTAGCAGTGCTTTGCAGCCAGTCCTGGTTACTGAAACCTAACCCCCTTCCATCACCCCTCCATTCCTGTTACCAGTACAATAAAGAAATATAACATTTGTAACCAAATGAGGTCACCATGACCAGTTAGATACTGCTGACATTTTGCATTCGATATAAATAGCAGTTGCAAATAAACCCTGGTGATCTGCTGGCTATGCCCCCACCCACCCCGGCTACCATGTGTCCAGAGTAGACTTGTCTTTTGTCCATAATTTTTTTATAGCATGTTGAGTTATGCACCAGTGATTTACTTGTGGCAACCCCTTTAAACATGCTCAGTATGGTTGATAATCCAAGCCACAGTTGCACAGATGTTAGAGGATTGAGTGTGGGGGGGGTGGCACAGGTTACACCAGAAGCTATGGGGTATTTATCCTACCAATACACCCACAAAAATAAAATGCCTAATTTTAGTAAGGGGATAGCAGGAGGATTTTTCATGGTCAGTAAAGAAATACCAAGAATTTAACATGTGAATAGTACAAATTTTTTTAAAATTTGTAAATACTGTGAGTGGGATATTCAAAGGGGTTGCGCATAGTGCAACAGTGTTGTGCCATGCACAACCCACTGATGCACCCCGGCACGCTATTCAAAAGGAGATGTTGCACTGTGCAGATCCCGATGCGCCGAAGCTCACCAGTAATGTATGCGGCGCAAGTGCGGGGGCGTGCCAATGCATATTCCACACATCCCGATATTCAGCTTGGGATGTGCGGTGCATATGCTGGTGCAACACCTACTTGCACCACATACCGGTGCTCAGAATTGAGCCAAAAAGAAATAGGAGCAAGGGCTAGCCATTCCCAGGTGAGCTACCGTATTGCAGGGTGCAACATGGCAGCCGCCAGCTGTGGGTGGCTACCCGAGCTCCAGAGCCAGGGTCTGTTGGCATCATGCCCCACCCCCACACCCAATTGCAAGCATAAGTAGAAAATAGAACACGTCCAATATCCCTGGTGGTCCAGTGGATCACTTCCAGCCCAGTCGAGGGCATAGGTATAACGGAAGACACGTTCAATATCTCTGGTGATCCAGTGGACCGCTTCCAGCCCGATCGTGGGCATAAGTATACTAAAGAAACATTTTAAATTATCCCTGGTGGTCCTGCGGTACCTCCCCACCCACCACTAAGCCCCATCCCCAACACCTCCCAGGTCAGTGGTAGGCAGCAGTTCCTCACCCGCCAAGCCGCCCAGCTGCCGCCCGACTGGCCCATTACCATACTACGGTCGATATGTGAATGAATCCAATCACATATCTGGACCATGTAATACAATACTGTCTGCATGCCCATTGGCCCACGCTGTGGACCAATGGGACTACAGCGGTACTGAACACAGTCAGTCAGCAGGTGGCTTGGTGGCTTGCGGGTGGGGAGCTGCCACCCGCCGCTGACTGGGGGGGATTGGTGAGGTGGGGCTTAGTGGGTGGATGGGGGGGGTACTGCTGGACCACCAGGGATAATTTAAAATGTTTCTTTAGTATACTTATGTCTGTGATCGGGCTGGATGTGGTCCACTGGACCACCAGGGATATTGGACATGTTTTCTGTTATACTTATGCCTGCGATCGGGCATTGGGGCACTTTGCCATGCTGTACAGGGGCCGTCAGTCCCCAACGGCTGCAGCCTGGCAGGGTGCCAGGTGCAAGTCGCCGGGGATCGGCACACCTGCATGCAAATGGGGCCATAATTACATGCTAATGGCCCCAGTTGAGCCTTGCATGCATTATGGCTCCATTTGCATATCCACCGCCGAATATCTCAGTTCCTGCACCTAGCACAACTGCACTTGCGCTGGCGCATACCCCTGCTCCTCTCTTGCCACTTGCATTGGTGCAGTGCCACTGCACCATGCACACTGCAGGAGGCTACATTGCCATATTCAACAGTGCTGAGCCATGGCACAGCACCATTGAATATCACCCAGTGCATGCCCTGGTGCATCCCAGTTGTGCTGCACCCGGCTTGCACCCTGCTTGGCGCACTTCTGAATATTACACCTCATATGTATAAGGAAGGGATCATGATGGTAGAAGAACATTTATTTAGGATTTTTTTTCTTCAAAAGAGCTTTAGTTTAAGGGTCTAGTTGGTGGTTTTTCACAAGTAAAGGTGGCAGCTCTGTCTGTGATGGCATTCTGCAATGAAGGGTAAGTGAAATTGCCAATGAATCTCCCTGTAAGATGCAAAGCTCAAAAAACAAGTTCTAACTCTTTTTAGCCCACGTGGTGGTGGTCTAATAGTTGCATAAGTCTGAACAGCTGTTAACCAATCACAGCATTAATGTTTTCATACCCATTTTACAAATGATTTAATGTGTACCCCATGGACATACTAAAGTAGGTTACAAACCCATGTGCCATTCATCATTGTGTCCCTCTGTAGAGCAATCAAATTCTGAACTGTAGATACAGTCATGATTTTTTGTATTTTATAAATAGGATATGGTTGTACAATCTCTGTTCATATTCATAATGGTTAAAAATTTACAATATGATTACTACAGGTTATACATGATCAGTTACAGTTTCCAGGACCACACAAGGAAGCAGCTGATGGACTTTCTTTGTACATATAAAGGAGAGAGTGTTGTTGCTGGCAACCTATGGGAGGGGGACTGGAAAATGGCTTTATATGTTTCTTCACGTACAGGATGTATAAAGTGGTACATTTCACTCTAGTACATTGAAAGAAGAGACTGTTGCTGACAGTGGCATTAAATGATCTTAAATAGTGTATCCTATAATGCTTTTTAATCTATGACATGGAGGTGAAAGAATGCTGTCTTCTTTGGCCTGTGCATAGTCAGGAATTGTTATTTGGGTTTATATGATAAATGCAATGTAAGAGTATTCAGCTGCACAGTTAGACTGCAGAAGATGTTATGGTGCACTTTGATGGTTCTGTCCCTTGGATGAAAAATTAAACTATGGTCCTATCTAGCCATCTTTCATTTCTCTTAAAGTTGAAATAAAAGGCACCATGACACTTGTCAATGGAAAATGAGAATGCGTTTCCGTTGGCAATTTTGCTTGTCATTACAGATTAAGAAAATCAACACCAGCTCTAGGTCTCCTCAGTTGGTGCCTCTCTCTATAAAATATATTACATACTGTAGATCTTTATTAATAAAAGAGTACATTTGAATGAGGGTCACTGGTTTTAAAGCAGTAAGACATAACAGGATATTATTAATGTCTCTCACTTTTCACCTTCCATCTCCCTTCAAGCATTTCCATATGTTTAGGCAACATTGAACCAGCATATAATCACTGACAGGTAAATAAAAAACAAACAATTCAAACAGGGTAGCAGAATGGAAGCTGTTTTGAGTGCATATATATTGCTCACACTATGAAATCATCCATGCATTTTTATTTTAAGCCAAACTGTTACCCTTAATTGGACTGGTGTCTTCCTACTTACATAAAAAAGTAGCCTACAGAACTGATCTGAAACAGTAACCAAATAAACATGCAAACAAAAAAAATATGGAGCTCTGCAGGACTGGACTGACAGAAACATTCATCACTGTTGTCTTACTGCTATGACTGCAATAAAGTAACAGCAACTCGAAGGAATGTGGAATATAAGAAAAATTATCCATCTGATAACACCTGGCTACCACTCCCTTAAACTGATTTTACTTTAGAGCAGTGTTTTCATTGTGAGCCTGGTCAGCCCCAAGGTCATGTTGGACTCCAGTGGAGATACTGTACAATAGGGTGCCTTCTATTGTGAATTGGTATTACTTGGGAAACTTCAATGATTAAACTAATTCCTTTATTAAAATGTGTTGTAATTCAACCAAAGAAAACAGTTCACAGTGAGAACTCAGGTTTTGAATGGGTGCATTTTTATACTCTATCGGGGGGGGGGGCATTCTCTTGGCTTGTAATGTAAGGTACCCAGAAAGACTGTCACATAAATGATCCAAAAAGACAAAGGGTAACTACTGACCTTTATATAACATGGGTGTGAACATTGTGTTAAGTCTTGTATAGTTTTACTTATTCCACATTACAGCTTGATCATTTCACAAGACTTCTGAAAATGAATAGGCTGTTGCTTCTGCTTTGACTATGTTAAACTGTAAAAAGAACATTTTTAAAAGCACCTCACTAAAACTAATATATTACATTGCAATAAACTGATTTACTGAGATTTAGCAGTGGACCATGTACTTCAATTTAATAAATTACAGAAGAATATACTGAATTAGTTGTTAAAAAGTAATGCATTCTGCACATCACTGCATTTAAGGAAACACTATTTATTACTTGGCAAACATTTTTACTGTATTTTTTTTTAGCAAATATATACTCATGATATCCTTAGATTCATAGTTACTGTCTTTCTAATTTCCTCAGATATTGATAAAACAGCTGTTATAAACATTTTTGTAATTAAAGGCTCAACACTATAAAGATGGCCATCACTCACAATATTTAAAAATCTCTGTTAAGGGCACCTTCACTTTTAACTGTATTTATACTGTGGCTGTATTGTGATTGTGCTAGCATGTGTTTCTTATGGTAAGCAGCACTACACCACTCCAAGATGTTAAAGGGATACAACATTCAGAATTTGCAAAAACATATGTTGTGCAGAACATTTTGCTTTGTTTGTGCAGTCCTAGTGTATCCATCTCTTTGTTTGCTATTAGGAGTTTTTCTCAACAAAAAATGCTAACATAGAGATCCCCAGGGGCAACAGAACTAGTAGGCAAGTTGAGAAAAAACACCATGCACATACTGTATGTAAGATAATGAATGAAGGTAATCTGTTTTTTTCACCTGAAATCTTATTGTTTACATGTGCCCACATATTCCGATTAAATAATCAGATACAAAGAAAAAAGTATCAGATCAGAAAACATGATGCATGCAAATGTGGTGATAGTAGTAACATAGCTACTGGTTGTACTGGTCTTGTTTTTATATGTTGTTATGTTTGGTAATTTTTTTTTAGTATATTATGTGTAAATATGTCAGTATAACAGTTACTGTTGTGTAACAGACTGCCATATTGTTTGTTTTTACATTTTTGTGCCAGGCTGTACTGGCTTACCAGTCTCACTTTTATAGTTTTATTTATTGTAGGACCACATTAATCCTCACATTTAAAGTTTTGTTTTATACAGGAGGTTGGGGGGTGGATGAAGCAGTACTGCTTTTCACTAATGCTCCCTGCGATGTATTCAATGTTTCAAGTCCCCTAACACGTAATAATTACTGTTTCTGCCAACAAGCATTGTGTACATGTGTGGTCTCCCAACAATGGACACAGAGATTCAACTTTCACCCCCATGTTGGACACACTTGAAGGGTTTTTTCCCACACTGTACACACAGGCCCAAATCCATCAACACTAGACACACACATAGTTTAACTCCCAAAGCAACAGACATATGTGTGCTCCCCAAAGAACTGAGCATACAACTTCAGCACCCCCAACAAACTCAGACACATTTTTAGCCCCACTCACCATACACATACTATAGGTTCAACCACAATTATGAGATACTATTACAGTTTCACTGTTCACAACAAGAGCTTGACCAACATAACCCCCTCCAAAAAATACAATTACTGCCAGCTGAAGGGCAGCACTGTCAATACAAAGTACTGAGTTAACTTATTAAGTTTCCTTTTTAAAAGTAAGGACATTCATTGCAAAATAATATGTACACTCATTCAGACAGAAGCAATTAATGTGTAAGGATCATTATCTGGCAGTATAGTTTCTTTCAATCACAATTACATTTACAGATATAAAAAATTAACAGGTTCATCGCTGGGCACTAAGCAACTGGGTATGAGATGATAGAGACCTTTAAATACCTCACAGGGGTAAATAAGGTAGAGAAGGGAAGCATTCTTCAGAAGAAAAGGTGCTCAGGAACAAGGGGACATGCTACAAAGTTGGAGAGGGGGTAGATTCAGGAGAGATGTTAGGAAGTACTTCTTCACAGAAAGAGTGGTGGATTCCTGGAACAATCCTAAAATGGACATGGTGGAGGTGAAGACAGTGGAAGGGACTGAGAATGCATGGGACAGGCACAAGGGAATCATAGTGAAAAGGAAGGGTGGAGAGAGAAAGAGCATTAGATCAAGTAAGGTCTGCAGTAACAATGCAGGTAGGGAAAACAGGGCAGACTGGGTGGGCCAAGCAGTCCATATCTGCCATCAAATTCTATATTTTTTTTAAATAAATGAGGATTTTTTTGGGGGGTGGGGAACAACACTATGAGACTACTTTGGGTATGGATGATCACATACTATATCAAATAATTGAGCAATAATGCACATTACGAAGTGGGTTGTGCTGAGATAATTTCTTGCCCAGGGTGGTTAGTCACAAGACCAGAGTAACACACACACCTACACCTGCTGATATGTATTCCCATTCCAGCAGTGCATTATTTCTTTTATACAATGGCTCTTATTTATTAAAACTGTGGGGACAAAAATGAGCACATGTAGATGGCTATTAGGCAGAGAACAAGTGTTGGAACATCCCTTTTATGTGTAGGGACATCTATTTTATAGTATCAGTTGTACGATTTTATTTTTTTATTTAATTACATTTTTTGGTTTTTTGAGGAAACACTCCCCATGTGAAAGCACTGTATCATGGGTATACAAATAACCAATTGTCTGGTATCACTGTATTGTGTTATGCAACACCAGGCAATTCGGTATTTGCATACCTATGATGCAGTGCATTCAAATGTGGTGTGTTTCCTCACAAAAAATAAAACTGTAAAACTAATACTATAAAAGAGATGTTCTCACACTATAAAGGAGATGTTCTGACACTTGTTCTCTGCCTAACTATGAAATGTTTTAGCCATGACAAAAAAAATGTGTGTCCCCCACAATATAAGTAAATAAGGCTTTTATATGAAACTAAGCTTGTGCTTTTATACTTCAATTGCAAGGCATCAAACTTGGTTGGCAAGAGAGTCTGTGGTTGGTTAATCATTGTGTTATGCAGTCATCTGTATGTTAGGACTTGATGTGAGGTCATGCTCAGATAACTTCACTTCAACAAGCACACTCTGACCAATCAGAGTTCAGAAAATGTTCTTGCTATTGTATAATACATGGTAAACCATACCAGTGTGGTCTATGTTTTCATCTTGATGGTTGTTAAATCATAGAGCTTCTCAAAATTTGCTTTTCAGAAGGGATGTCATAAGCCCTCAATAGAAATGCAGCTTTGTGTATGATTGACCATACATTATTCTGTATAGTGACTTATACCGCATGTGAATGTGTTCGCAAGAACCTCTTCAAACACATCCAGCAATTCACCACTGTGATCTCAAGAAGCAGATGATGAACGCATGAATAATGTAAGACTCTCCATTTTTTTCTATAAAGAACACTTTCTTCTAATTTGCAGCAAGCAATATTGAGCACTGCTATTCTCATGGCACTGTTAGAACTGCAACAAAAAAAATGATAATGGCCCAGTGCAAGTCTCTGAATTGCCCATTATTGCTGGAGAGCAAGTAAGCAACCCACCAAGGACCTTAGCTAATTTCCCATTATAGCGCTTTTCTGCAAAGAATGGATGTCTATTTTGAGTTATACTGAAAAATAAAAGGGTTGGACTGAAATAAAAAAAATTACTGAGTTTTAAAGGTTGCACAGATTTTTTTGTACATTCTTTTACTGCTTATCTAACTGCAGTTTTCTAAGGCACTAAACAAAATGGACTTACCTGAATAAGTCTGCAGATAAGCTTAACTGTAATCAAAGAGCATAATAGTAGGCAGATACCCATGCTAGCATAAAAGGTACAGAAACCACTGGAGCACAAAGAATATTAGTGCACAAGATGTGAGGCAAGGGTTACCCCAACGGGCATTGGCCAGGAAGCCAAGTTTCAAAGAAATACAAAATCACATGTACCCCCCATAATGCAAAGCATCATGGGCTATATATGCAAATCACCACAAAATATTATGCTGGTTCAACTTTAAGTAGAACTGTATGGTGCCGAAAAAAGCCTCTCACACAGTCTGCAAAGGGTGCCAACAGAAGACACAGACATGTGTTTCACCCTACCAGGACTCATCAGTGTGCCTCGTCTGTATGACACCCCAGTGGAATGAACCAGCTACCTTAAGTTGGTCTATCTGGGTTGGGTTGTGATGAGCCCAATAAAAACAAAAAACGAGCTGAAACACAAAGTACCTTAGTGCACTAGCACTGAGGCAAGGATTACCCCAAAGGGCATTGGCCAGGAAGCCAAGTTTCAAAGAAATACAAAATCACAAGTACCCCCATAATGCAAAGCATCATGAGCTGTATATGCAAATCATCTCAAAGTATTGTGCTAGTTCAACTTTATGCAAAAATACATGGTGCTGAAAGACCTCTCACACAGTCTGCAAAGGGTGCCAACAGAAGACACAGACACGTGTTTTGTCCTACCAGGACTCATCAGTGTGCCTCATCTGTATGACACCCCAGTAGAATGAACCAGCTACCTTGAGTTGGTCTGTGCCGGTTAGGTTGTGATGAGCCCAATAAAAACAAGAAACTGGAAGTTTACTTTCAACTTTTTCAACTTATTCAAAAATGTCAAAGGCAACTAGTACACTGTATCAGCCATGTATGGCTAGTTGATTAAGCAGGACATATTATATACAGTAGGCAATGAAGAGGACTTTTGATTCACTGGAAGGGGCATTCTGCAACACTTCTTTACATACATGCACTAAGACTGTATGGGAATATGTTTTGAGGAGAGTTTCAGGTCCAGGTATGCTAAATCTGCTAAATCTGCAAATCCTATCTTCCCTCAAATCATGCTGCCCCCTGGTGTGACCCCAGATGAGGGTAGTAAAGCAGGAGCCCAACCGCCACCCTCCCTGACATATAATAGTGTCATCTACTGTATGACACCCCTATTAGCTTGCCCCTAATCTCATGGTCTCACCTCTGAACCCTGGTAACCAGCATCATAAGTGGTTATGCCAATGCTGGGCCATAGGACTTGCTAGGATTATGACTGTTTAAAAAAAAATTAAATGCAATCAAAGTGTACAGAATACAAAACACCAACATAACATGAAAGTAATAATGATGTATAAGTAAACAGGTTGTCCAAGATGTCTCTTGGGTAATCAAGAGTGTCATCTTGAGACATCTTTGCATTTGAGAAGTAGCCAAAAGACATCACGGACAACCCATTCATTTTTTTGTTAGGCATTTCTTTCTTTTCCTAATTAATGTTTGCTGGTTCTTGCATGTGACTCTATGATGCCAGTGATTATGCAGCCACAGATTTATTTACTTGCTGTGTGACCTTTGACCTATACTGTACAGGTTATGAGAGTATACCAGTGCTATGCCATTTATTATGGTTAAGTTGTGGTGTGCTTATTTTTGTTGTTGTTGTTTGTTTTATTAGCATCCATCATACACACACACACTCACACAGACATGGTGTGCCATTATTATTTTTTTACTATGATGTTAACAGCCAAGTCAGTGTGTGTGTAGGGATGAGCAGGATACCTGACTGTGCACATGGAACCACGGATTAATGACTAGATAGATAAAATGAGGCTTTCCCATTTTTAATACACTAATTGTAAGAGGTTTCAAATAGTGTTTGGTGGATAGCGTTCTACTGCCAGTTGAAGTGAGCTATTCAGAGGTCAGTTGTACATGATGATTAGTTTTTTGAAAACAAAATCAAGAGTTCTATGGCCAGTTTCAGTGTGCAGCATGTGAATATCTCTTGGCTACATAAGAGAGATTCATGCAGTGAAGCCTCTCCCGTTCACATCAATGAAAGAAAAAAAGAAATGCATTATAACAGTGTTACTTATATTACAATGATAGTGTTACACAGAGTAATATTATGAGTGTTACATTGGTGTAATTACAGCAGCTGGCTCAGTGGTGTGAAGGGATGAGGCACCAAGCCTCAGCTGCTGCCATGCAGGTGACCCAGGATTGGGAGTGATCTCTAGGTATCAGGGTCGACAAGAAAGAGGAGGATTGAGTGTCCAGAGGACAGCTCTCCTACTCTCTGGGGGGGGGCACAAGCCCCAGCATTTGTCTGCCCACTAGTGGTGACTGGGGATACAGGCTGACAGGACCACAACATGGGGAATGGAGAAGCAGCGGCCATCATGTCCTATGCATGGGAGTGTGTGTAGGCACATCTGTAGATATTGCAAATCCACTCTTCTGAGGGGAGAAAGGCAGAAAATGGCCAGTGGTAGGGCAAGATCATAGTGCCACCTCACAGGCTCTGTACGCAGGCTATAGGACCCTCTACCAGAAACTGGATACATTCCATTGGCAGGTGGGAGTTACCAACCCCAGCCATGGGGAAAGACTAGGATTGAGGTAAGTCCCTATGATGCCAGCTGACAGGGCTGTGGGGGTCAGTGGAAGGAGCAATCCACCCTGGCAGGGGAGAAACAGAGAAAAGAAATATTGGTGTAATTACAGCTGTGTGGAATGCGAAACTCCACTGACAGAATTCATGCAAAATGGCAGTTCCATGTCCATGATGCTTTGTGTAATTACCTTTCATTCTGTGGGATTCCAAAAAAGATTTCTATGTAAATCATATTACATAATCTGCAGAATATTCTTTCACAGTTTGTATAAAATAAATATACTGTTTATGTAAACTGCAAAATGTTATTCCATGGTTTAAACTGTTGATTACTAATCTGCAGTTTTTTTTTTATTTATTTTTCTTAAGGTATTACTACCAGTGAATACATTATATGGGATACATGGACACAAACATTGTCTTTTTACATCCACTGAAATACATGCTTTGCAGTTCAGCTCTTTCATACAGGACAGTTCAATATAAATGTGTATTAATATATAACCCATATATTCTATTGCTGTAAATGTGAAAAACATTATTGCTTCCACTATAGGCAGTTGGTTCCCACACTAGTCTGCAGTTTTAACAAAAAATCCTGTTTGGGGAATTTTTGAATTTCACTTCTGATGGTATTCTGTAGAACTAGGCAGAATTTCCAAAATTCTGTGTAGTTCAGATGGAAGCAAAATTTGAAAGTTTCACACTGCTGCAGTGTACATAACTGAAGTATTAAACAGGATTTTATTTAACTTACCTGGTTATGATCATGTTTTACTTACAGAAAAAAATACCACAGAAGCTATATATGACAACATGACATCTGTGGTGCTGTTATTGCTGAGGTGAAACTTCCTGACAACTCCCTTCAAATGCATCTACTACAATCTGCACCAATGAGACAAGAAGTGCTGAGCACAGAAGGAAATCAAATGCAAGCAACAACAAACCTGTCAATGAGAGACCTGAAAAAGCATGTTTCTAAGTCCAGTATTTATCTGAGAAGTGGATTCAACAGTTGCAAAATCCATCCATTTAACCCATGATTGGTGTATAGTAGTTGTGTTCACTGGGTAAAGCTGCAATTGTGGACAGCTGATAATGACAGAAACTGAGGGTATTACATGATGAAGCAAACAGTTTAGTAATCAGTCGAGTGCAGGCTTTAATATTTATTTTACGTCCCTCTTGATTGCATTGTGTTAGTTAAAGGGCAAGTGGAATCACTATGGGTTTGCTGCCTGCTCATACGGGTGATGAGCATTCTCAAGTCAAAAGTGGGAATAAAATTATGCTGACTGTGCATGAATGTGAAGTAGAGGGTCAGCTGACACCTGGATCCATCACCCTACTTTGAGATGTAGTTGGGCCTGGGTGGGGGGAGGACAGTGAGTTTCTGGGTGCTACAGTCAGTGGGGGAGGGAACATTATTTTTCAGAGTGGCCAAACTGAAATGGAAAATTGGGGTACACTGGAGCCACTCAGCTCAGCTAAATTGAATGGTAAAAGGCAACTAATGCACACTGGAACCACTCTGCATGGCTAAATGGAAAGGGAAGGTGTTCCATCAATAAAGTTCACTGCCTTGGTGCCTCCAAGGGTCTCTCTTACTCATGCTTCTGTCTACCCTTCTCCTGTGGCATGCATTCTCAGCAATAATAGACGATCATCATGGGCAACAGGAGCTACAGTACAGCTCCTATCCAACTTGCTCACCAGCTAGTTGCTTCAACATTTCTCAATCAGTTGCCCAAGTGTTGCTGTATACAACACAAAGCTTTGCAAAGACTGCTGCCTAAGAGTTGCAAGTCAGTTTGCATTGCGCTGTGACAGAAGTGGAGATGCATTCTAGCTGAGTTGCTAAAACAGTTAATAGAAGTCACTTTTAAGCTAGATAAGTAGTAGTAGTAATATATTTTATTCATGATATCAATACGGATTATCCTGTTGAGCATAGGTAATTTTCAATGGAGTCCTTAGTACAAAGCAGTTACCAAGTACATAGTCTTAAGTTACTTACATGGATCAATATATCTTTAGCACGTATTGAACATATAAAACACAATATACATCATACATGTATGACTCACACACAGGTTTCCAGGAAAAATGTTCAAAAATAACGCAGTAATTTGCCAGTACAGTCCCACCTTGTAAAGCAATGCTGAACCAATGTATTGGCATTACAGTTTGATATGAATTGTACACTATAACATCATGTTCTTGAGTCTGTAACCAGCACATTCTAAAGAGCTTTGCCACTCTCTGTTATCTGTTATGGCTGTTGTGTGTAAGTAATATAATCCTGGCAAGCTATTATAAACAGCGCAATGAATAAACAGGAAGCTACTTCACCCACTTATTTTCCTTAATGTCTCCCAACATCAATACTTTTCAGTATAACTGTTGCAAAAAACTTCCTGACTTTGATTACAATAGGAATGGTCTGCTATGGAGACCAGCCCTAAAAAGGGTGAACATGGGACACCCAGGGCCACAGAAAGCTGTCACTTCAACTAGCAGGCTAAAAGCCCCCCCAACACACACACACAAATGAACCAATGCCCCCACTGGCAGGAGTCTGAGGAGAGGCAGCAGCAGCCACAGCCACAGAGGCATAGGGGACACCAAAGCCTTTGTGTGAAACAACCAAATGGGAAGGACATAGGAACATAGACATTGATGGCAGATAAGGACTGCTTGGCCCACCTAATCTGCCCATTTCCCTACCTACAGTATAAGCTGCAGATCCTAGATAACCAACAGCCTATTTTTTTCTACTACCCACAAGAATTGCCTTATATCTATCCCATGCATTCTTGAATTCTCCCACAGTTTTAGACCCCCACAACCTTCTCAGGAAGGCTGTTCCATGCATCCAATACCCTCTCTGTGAAAAAATACTTCACCACATTGCCCCTGAGCCGTCCCCTCTCTATTTTCAAATTGTGTCCCCTTGTTCTTGCACATCTTTTTTTCTGAAAGATGCTACCCTCTTGGATTTTGTTGATTCCACGGAGGTACTTACAAGTTTCTATCATGTCCCCCCCCCCTTTCCTTAAAGGTATACATATTATGCTCCATTTGTCTCTCCTCATATGGCTTCTCTTGCAGACCCTGCACCATTTTAGTTGCCCTCCTCTGGACTGCTTCCATCCTGTCTATGTCCTTGCGGAGATGGGGTCTCCAGAACTGGATACAGTACTCCAGATGGGGTCTCAACAACTGTATGCAAAGAGGGATAACAACTTCCTGTTTTCTGCTGGTGATGCCTCTGCCTATGCATCCCAGTATCCCCCCAGCCCTCCCTACTGTGCCTTCTCCCATTGCTTGCCAACCTTAAGGTCATCTGATATGATTACCCCAAGGCCCCTTTCCATTTTTGTTGTTGCTACTACCTCCCCCTGCCCATTGTGTACTCTTCCCCTGGGTTTTTGTTTCCCAGGTGCATTATTTTGCACTTCTTTGCATTGAATCCAAGCTGCCATACTTCTGACCATTCCTCCAACCTTGTCAAGTCCCTTCTCATCCTTCCCACCCCACCTTGTGTATCAACCCTGTTGCAGATCTTTGTGTCATCTGCAAAGAGGCATACTTTTCCTTCCAGTCCCTCTGCAATGTCACTTATAAAGACATTAAAAAGAACTGAACCCAGTACTGAACCTTGCAGTACCCCACTAGTAACCCCCCTTCTTTAGAGTGGACTCTGTTTACAATTACCTTCTGTGTACCGTTGTCCATCTAATGTTTTACCCAGGCTACCACCCTAGGATTCACTCCCAGGCTGGTTAATTTATTTATTAATCTTTCATGTGGAACTGTCAAATGCCTTGCTAAAGTCTAGGTAGGTCACATTCACAGCCCCTCTCTGGTCTACTCCTTTGGTCACTCAGTCAAAGAAATCGGTTAGATTTGTCTGACATGACATTCCCATTGTGAACCCATGCTGCCGTGGGTCCTGTGGCCCACTGGCCTGTAGTTACTTAACAATTCTTTCCTTCAGAAGTGATTCCATCACTTTCCCTACCACAGAGGTCAAACTGACAGGTCTGTAGTTTCCTGCCTTTGTCTTGCTCCCACTTTTGTGAAGGGGAATCACATCCACCTTCCTCCAGTCCTTGGGTACCACACTATCCTCCCATGATTTGTTAAAAAGGGTAGTCAGTGGTTTCACTAGTTCTCCCCTTAATTCTTTTTGAATTCTTGGGTTAATCCCCTCAGGTCCCATTGCTTTGTCCACCTTCAGTTTTAGGAGTTCTATTAGAACTCTTTCTTCTGTGAAAGGACTGGGATCAACCCCCCTATCCAGAGTGCTTCTATTAATTGGGTTAGGTACCTCTCCCTCCTCCTCTTTTGCGAATACTGAACAGAAGTATTTTTTCAGTATCCCTGCTTTTTCACTGTCCCTCTCTGCCCACCCACCATCCATTCTATTCAGCCTCACTATCCCTCCCTTTGTCTTTCCACACTCCCTGATGTACCTATAAAAGGTTTTATTCCCCTTCTTAACTGAGTTAGCTGTCTTTTCCTCAGTTTGGGCCTTTGCTATTCTGACTTCCCTCCCTCCTTCCTTCTGCCTTAACTGGTACAGTTATCTGTCCTGCTCCTTCTGTTTCTCCTTATACTTCCTAAATGCTATCATTTTCTCTCTAACCTTCCACACCACCTCTTTTGAGAACCATAGTGGCTTTTTCTTTCATTTTGATTTGCCTATTTGCTTCACACAAAGGCTTGTTGCCTCTGTGATGGCAGTTTTGATGTTTCCCCATTGTTGCTCTACCCCTCCGTCTTGCCTGTTTGCTAGTGCTTTTCTAAGGCACTCTCCCATCTTTCCAAAGTCAGCCCTCCTGAAGTCCAGTACCCTCACTTTTGTATGGCTTGACTCTGTAGCAGAGTTTATCATGAACCACACTGTTTGGTGGTCACTTGTTCCCAAATGGCTACCCAGTTCTAGAGCTGAGATCCTCTCACTGTCCCCATTTGAGAGTTCAAGGTCTAAGATTGCTCCCTCATGAGTGGGTTCCAAAACTAGCTGTCTGAGGCATGCCCCCTGTAGGGCATTGAGAATGGCCCTGCTCTTGGATGTAGCTGCAGCAAAGGTGCTCCAGTTAACATCTGGCATATTCAGGTCCCCCATCAACAATATCTCTCCTTTCTCTGCCATCCTAAGGATGCCTTCTATCATATCCTTATCCACCACCCCTGAGATGGGGGTCTGTATACAACCTCTGTGCAGACTGTGGTGCCATTTCCAGTTTCCAAGGTGACCCACAGTGCCTCCCCTCTCCTCCCTGTTTAGTCTTTTGTTCCATTGCTTTTATCCCTTCCCTTACATAGAGAGTTACTCCTCCCCCTCTTCTCTCCTCCCTGCCTCTCTTGTAGGTTGTATACCCTGGTAGGTTAACATCCCAGTCATGGTTCTCTGTGTACCATGTTTTTATGACTGCCATGATATCAAGGCATCCTTCTTCCATCAAGGCCACCAGTTCAGGGGGCTTGCTGCCCATATTACGGGCATTGGTACTCATTACTCTCCATTTCTTGATGGCCTTACCCCTTTTTGCCCCATCCCTGTCCTTATTGCCTTTATCATTTTCTCCATTTACCCCTGCCCTTCTCCCTCTCGACATCTCATCTTGGTGTTTGCCTCACTTACTGCCCTGATTTTTTGGGGGGTGGGCTAGGATTTTCCTGCTCCTTTCCAGCACCTCTCCCCTTGGCTAGTTTAAATACCTGCCAATGAAGCATTTAAACCTATCACCTAGGATCCTGGTTCCCCTCCTGGACAGATGCAGACCTTCATGCCAGGACCCTGTATGAACAACATGAGCAGCAAAAGTAAGGTGAACAGTGGGATCCAGTGGAAGCCTGGCTTAGGGCAGCTATGGAGCTAGGAAAATGGGCATACTAGTAAACTTCTGCAAGGAAATAAGCAAGTACCAAGCTCACTGCTGGACATCATATTATGATGCTTGGAGTGTAGAACATACAGTAAGTTATCCACTGGCCCTCCTGCAAACTTAAGGCTTAGCCTGGAAATGAATTACTGTAACAATTTTAATAATTGCATTTGAAGCAAGGCCTTTCTCAACCTAAAGCAGTGGCCCCAACAGGCTGACCACATATTCTTCTCTACTTTTTGGTCAAGGATTTTTATTTGCTGAACAAGTGCTCTGACCCATCTGGGAGGCTCTGTCTCAGTATAACTATCAGAGTCTTCTGAACTGCTGTTTTGTGAATGCTCCCCCTTCTCATTACATTCTTTACTCTTTCTCCCTGTATATGTGTCTTTCTGTAATGTTTGTAAGTTACAAGGAGCACTGGTTGGAATAATCTTTATATTGCCTTCACGTGAAAATAATAGAGTTAGAGTCTCACTTGCCCCTGATCAATTCCCATGCTCTCCATTGCCTGAATGGACTGGGGAATTTGTTTCTTATGTTGTGAACATGACTCTTGTTCTTCAGGGAAAAGTAATTCTTCCTGGCTTTCTGGAACAGGAGAACTTTTGTAGAAGCATGGGTTACCATCCAGGTCCATTGTTCCATTGGCCAAAACCATTTTCTTAGCAGTTACCGGAAGTCTTCCATTGGCAGCTGAGCACTCTCAAAGTTCTGACCCTCTGCTTCTTTTGGTTTTTCAGCTTGGGAATCCTCAACCATTTGTATATTCTGCGTCAGCTGAGGGTATGTCATGGATTTCCTTTGTTCCATCATGGTGGTCTGAGTTCAAGTTGGTTGCTGGACTCTCTCTGTAGACACTGCTAGACCCTTTCCCAGTGGTCTTCCATCCTGCAATAACATTAAAGGCTGTTCAAATTCAACTGAAGTCATCGCAGGAACAGTTTCCTTCAGCAACTCTGAATTCTGAATCGTGAATGTGGCAACTGGTGAAAAATTCAAGTTCATATTCAAGCTCTCAGACTACGTTGGTTGATTTACCACTTCTGAAGGCAGAGCCCCATTCAGAGCCGCAGGCAAAATGTCTCGTTTTAGTAAGTCCTTTTTTCCATAAGTATGGAACAGTGGGAAAGGACAGTCATTAGGGTTCTCTATAGGTCTGTACTCTTGTAGCTTTTTTTGTTTGCTGAATGTCACATTTGTTTTGCAAGTTGCCATTGTAGTGTTTTTTTAAGCTTTTTGCTTTGCCCCTCCCACAGCACCTTCTAACTCTTTCTGGGTGTCATAATTCCAAATGAAAGTAGTGATTTTAAATTATTTTTCTCCAGTTCTTGTTTCAAGTTCAAAGGTTCAGATAATCAATGCACTTCGCCAAAGTTCATACCTCTTCTGAGTTTAAATGGAGGGAGCATCCTGGAGGGAGCTAGTTGCAGCATCTAGCCATCTCAGCTGCTTGAGTGAGTAGCCACAATGCTCCTCCTACTCGTGGGCTGGTCGCCCAATACTCACCAACCCCTACCTCAGAAAACTCTGACCACACATTCTTCTAGGATCAGTGCATCATCCAGTGTCCACAAAGGTTGCCTCCAGTTGTAAGGCTCTCATATGCAGCATGAGGGACCATATCATTGTGGAAAGCAGATCCAAGTAGTGGGTGGTGACTGTCATGCTGCCCACAGTCTCTCCCTGTTTGGGTGTCTCAGGAGCCATTGGAACTGTAAGGCCACTTTCAGTGTCAGCAGTTGTATGTGTATCTCCACTGCCTTCCTCTCTGAAAGTGCTACAATCCATTCTAGGTCCCTGGTGTCCCATCAGATGAACTGATTACATGCATGGTCTGAGTCTTCCATTGCCTGCTAAAGGAATTACTGTGAGAGTGTCATGGTGGCACTCTTGCTCTCCAAGGCAGAGAGATTTGCAAATGGCAGTACTTGTGCCCCTGGGTGCCTGAAACACAGGGACCCAGACTTTCTTCTGAATCTGGGTTACCATGAAGTAGCCAGACATGCATCAGTTAGGCTACTAGAGCAGCCTTAATACAGTGTAAGTATATTACATACACATAAAACAATTACAGTGCAAATGTTGACCAAATAAATATCTGCAGTTATAAATCCGTTGCCTCAAAATGTGTGATAGAAACTAGTCAATATTCCACAATAATTGCATTGAAGCCTGAACACTACTAAGTAAAATAATAAATACATTTGAAAATATTGTGTGTTTCATTTGTTTACAATACCAGTAAACCCTCCATATAGGGAATAATTATGGAACACAAGTAGTATAAGTTCATATAACTTCTCAAATATACATTTTTAGCCAATCAGCATGCACTGTGTCATTTGACTGGTGGGTGTAGTCTAAATGGACCTGGCACCAGAAGTCCAGCCTCAAACGTGGAAGTCTCTCACCAAACAAATCAAGTGATGCATTCTCAAACCCAGAAGTAATGCTTTCTTGAATCCAGAAGTGAGGCAACACACCCTTTTCTAAACCCCTTATGCCCTCCTCCTGATGTGTCCTTTCCTCCATCCTCTATGCCTCCCCTTGTCCTCATACCTCATTCCCTCCTGCATGCCTCCTCTTCTCCTAATACCTCACCACCATGCCCCCCCTCCTCATGCCTCCTCACAAACACATCCATGCCTCTCTCATACCCTTCCCCAGGTTGTTAGACTTTAGGATGCTGTAGTTTTATTCATTCACCCCCTGTTGGTCTGGGGGGGTATAAAGACAGGATGATAAGTTGGTGCTTTTTACAGTGTTTTCTGCAATGCAGTATTAGGTGTCTGCATCATCATGCAGAGGCTTTTAGTCTGAGACATGTTTGGTGGTTGTGGTTTGCCCTCTTACAGGCCCACTCCTGTGGGGAAGGATTCACCGGTCTCACAGTGAACTCCCCTAAGTGCAGCCTGTGTGGTACGGGTCAGGAACCCCCCCTCCTTCCAGAGCACTCACTGGGTTTATAACTGAGCATCCATCAGGAGGTCCTGGGGTTCCCTCTCTCTGTATGAGAGGTGAAAATAAAGCCACAGGCATTTACAAGCCTTCGGGGTATCCTATAAACCCTATATGTGTCTTTTCCAGAGAAATGCAGAGACCAGCTTCCCTGGCACTCACAGGGTACCTTCTTATGTTTCTTCTTGGTAGCATTTGGCCTTAAAGCATTAGGTCAGGCATGGTGTTGTTTAAACAAAACCCTCCCAAGCTTACACACACAACAGACAGTTTCAGAGGTATTATAAAAATATGACAAAGGCTTTGCTAATATTTATTAGATAAGACAAATTAAATATATCAACAGCATTACAAATTTTGGTAACAGCATATAAAAAATAGAAGTTGGACAATATACAAAAAAAATAAACTTAACTTTCCTTAATCTAGCATATAGCTCTACCTTGTTTCTGTTGCAGTTGATGTAGAGTCCAGTAATGTAAAAATTGCCCTGTTACATGTTTTGTGATGGAATTCAAAACTGGGGTCCCATTCAATCAGTTACTCATCCCAAACAGGACCAGCTTTCAGAAAACCTTCCCTGGCTTTTCAAATGCAAGTTCAAAAGGGCTGCCTCTGGATTTCCCTGCTATGACTGGCTGGCCTTTATTATATGACTGCAAAGGACAAACTGGCTCCTTATGTTCTGATAATAAAAAAAACTCATCTGCAGAATTTCTTCACTAGAGGGGTATCATCCCTCCCACCTGGTTAGAAAAAAGAACCATTTTTTCTGATACTTTGTTGGAGATGTTAGGCAACACCCCCTGCTGAGATCACTTGGCCCATGGACTTTTGTTCTGCTTCTTTTACCCCAGAACTATTCAGACCTAAACATTTGTTGGGCTGTTAAGCTTATAATTACTCTGCCATTACTGAAGCTGCCTCACTAAGCACAGCTTTCTGAAACCAATGGACCAGTTTAACCTGGCAGAGCCTCTGTCCTTGAACTCATATGCAGAAAAACAAAAACCTCAGTAAATATTCCAGGTCAGCAGAAGCTATAGAAAAAAAAAACAGGCTTGACCACCACCATACAATAAAGGGAATATTAACTATAGAAACACAGAAATATGACATGGCACTATTCTGCCACACACCCAACAGGGAAAATCTGGCTGCTGTCTGACTCTGTAAGCACACCCCTGTTTTAAATATTTCACTGTAGACAGGAGCCTTTATTCTTTTGTGTATGAGCTTGTTACAGGATTTAGGAAAATAGACATTTCCTTTTTAAATGCTAAATAGAAATGCATACCACATGAAAAACACAGTGTTGCTTTTTTATTAGAAAGGCCCACAGCTATACTGCTTGTGTAGTCAGAACAACCTTCTCTGATTTGTGTTAAGTTGAAAAAAGGCTGTAGGCAGCTTCTTGTGCTCTTTTAAACTTTTTAAGTGGTGGGGCTACCAGTTGAAAGTTCATGGGACATCAGTTGAAAGTTAGTGAGTCACCAGTTGAAAGTTCATGTGTTAACAGTTAAAAGTTTAGGGGGAAGGAGGGGTTAAGCCTTATGGTTTAGGACATGATGGTATAGCTTCCAGATATTATCTGAAACATTGAAGAAGATGGCCCAGAACAGCGCATCTCAAATTGACATTCCACTAAAGGAACAGATTGTTACACCACTAAGTGAAAAGCCAGGAGAGTAGAAGCCACCCAAGCCAAAGATCATATATATATATATAGTGCATGACAGAGTGCTGCTGTGTATAGAAATTGATTACTGGAATCAGTCTGCTGTGCGTTAGTAGTGATGTCAAACTCCTGTTGTGCTTCACTGAAGATGTCACTACTAACGCACAACAACATCAAATCAGTGCTCATGCTGAAATCTCGAGTCATGCCGACCATTGCCAGAGCTGTCACCTAGTAAGCAGACCTCCAAGTGGATGCCCTGAAAACAGCAACAGATAAGACTGCTGTTTTGTTGTGAATCTACCATTTTACATGTCTCTCCCCCCATGCTACTTGTTTATTTGAAAAAAAAAAACTAATTCTTACTAATTGCGATGCCACTGTATGTGAGTTCCTTCTCATACACTATAAAAGATTGTGTGTAAGCAGGCATACACAGACAAGGGTATGCTTGAAATCTCGAGGTTTCCTTGGTGACAGGAGACCTTTCGAGCTATGCTCTTGAGGTCTACTGTCACCAAGGAAACCTGTCAATGCAAGCATACCTTTGTTGTGTATGCCTGCTCATACACAATCCTTTATGTACTGCATGAGGCATGAAGAAGAATGTCAGACTTCAGCCTTGTTGAGTGGAAGGGTTTGTGACATAAAAAAGAATCTTGCTGTACAGTTTGGTGAACTGAAAAAAAAACTAAATCTGATCCTGATACTCCTACTGAAGAGCCACCTCTACAAGACTTTGAAGAGGTGCCACAGTATGAATCTGATACAGAGGAAGTTGTGAAAATGAAGCTCAAAACAGGGAGTGACATGGAGGAAGAACCAGAGAATGCTGCTAAGACACAGCAAGAAGAAACATCCATCCAAGAGGCAGATGAAATTGCTATAACCAGTAAGCCACAAGCAAAGGAAGAAAAAAAAGATAAAAGGCCTTGCTGTGCAGAGGTAATTTCATGTTTGTTTTCAAACATTAAAGAAAAAATGTGTTTGTTGAGATATGTGTACATAGTGTAACTCAATAGATTAGTCCGCACCTGAATTAGATCCTATCTATTAACAAGTAATAGGACCAATGCTGTTTTTCTTTTCTTTTATTAGAGTGATGAATTTGCAATGGAGCAGCAGTCATATTCAGACAACATGGATACTCAAGTCTCCACTAATCTATTGTTTGACTGTGTGTGCTGTTGGAAAGATACAGATGTAGTTATTAATGTTCAAGTTCAAGTTTAAGTTTATTGCAGAAAAACTCCTTTGAGCAAGCTCATTCACAAGGAGGTCCTAGATATAATAGCCAAGTGGCTTAACATAAAAAGACAACATATACAAAGTATCATAAAAAACATATACACATAGGATTGCTATACATCGGTTTATAAAATTACAGTCTGACAGATTGAAGCACAGTAAGGTTCATATATTACCTGACACAGGAATTCAACCAAACAGGTAGGGATTATTAGTGTAGGATAGTAGGGAGCTGGGCAGGTTGGGAGTGTACTGTGGGAGGAGAGAGTAGGTGAATAAGATGAGGGTGTAAAGATAACAGAAGGGAGTAGTGGAATAAGTAGGAGGGGTTAGAAAATATGAGATGAGTAAAGGAAAAGTGCTAAGGAGAGTAGGGTGAAGAGGATAGAGATAATGAAGGCAATAATAGGAGAGAATTTAGTGGTTTGCCGAATGGTTTCATGTCCTGGTAGGTATCGGTTTGAGGTGATTGATCTTGAGGCAATAAGGTCCCAGGGAGAGGCTTAAAAGCAGTTACAGATATCTTTTAGTTTGGATGCTGTTAACTTTTTGAAGAAGTTGGCTGAGACCATACTGGATAGTTTCAGAGTGGTTTGGAGCAAATTCCATATTGTTGGAAGAGCATATGTAATAGCACATTTACCAAATGTGGTGCGAGTCCTAGGCACATCCAGGAAGATAAAGTCGGATTTCCTCAGGGAATATGCACAGTGGGAGATACTGATGAGGGATGTGAGGTAGCTTGGAAATTTGTTCAAGAGTATCTTAAGGGTCCAGATACCAGCATGAAACAGCCGTCTTATGCAAACGACAACCCCATGGTTGCTCATATCATTGTGAAACACTGCAGAGCATAGAATTTTGTGTGGGTGAGTGATTAATATAACATCTAGGAGTGAGCTGTTGGCAAGGTTCAATGTGTTATTCCTTGTTGGTTCACTAACAAGCTGTATGAGGCCAAACTCATCACAGAGGGATTTCAGGCTGTGAGATTTCTGGATGAGCCAGTCCATATTAAAATCCCTGAGGATTATTGTCTCAGAGTTGGAAGCTGTGATTATAAATTTAAGTTCGTTGAGAATATCAGTTCCACCAGCCGGGGGCCTGTATCCACCTATAATAGTGATAGTCAATGAGATGTGTGAGGGCCAGTATGTTAGAAATACAGAAAGCAATAGAATTTGGCAAAAGAAGACAGAAATTCCTGTAATCACTACACATCTGGAGCAGTCTTCTACTGCAGTTAGGCTAGGTTCCTCATGCGAAAAACCAGGCCTGAGTATTAAGCCCCCAAAACTGACCATGATATGTATCGTAAATATGTTACGTACCATACCATTCGTGGCGTAATCACTGTGATGATAGAGAGGGTGATACATGGTGAAATGATTGATGCCTCTTCCAGGTGTAAGGTAGAGGATTCTAGTCAGAAAAAACATACTTGTAACACTGATGAATTGACAGCTAGAGAATTATACAGAACTGCTTCAGAAATCATACATATAGGGCAACTGATGCCTGTCATTTTAGCCATAGCTATGAAGCAGCGAGGGCTAGACATGACCAACAAAACCCTTGAATCAATCAGTCACATTTTAACTGAAGTGAAAAGAGCTATGTATAGCACGGTGTCATCTGCAAATAGACGGACTCTAGCATCTGTTATTCCGACATTTAGGTTGTTGATGTTTACTGCAAACAGCAGTGGTCCTAAGATAGACCCTTGAGGCACTCCTCTTTGTACAGCTTTTAAAGTGGAGAGATAGCCATCCGCTTTGACTTGTTGGTGGCGACTGGTAAGAAAGCTAGTGAACCATGTGGTTGTCAAAGGATCAGCACCAATGATACGCAGAGTGATAATAAGGAGGTTATGATCCACCATATTGAAGGCTTTGCTCAAGTCGAGGAATAAGGAGCATACGCAATTTTTGTTATCTAAGGCCAGCTGCCAAGCATTGGTGACTTTAGCAAGTGTGGAGATTGTGCTGTGGTTGGGTCTGAAACCAGACTGGACCTCGTTAAGTAAATTATGCTCCTCTAGGTAATACCTAAACTGTGAATTTACTACTTTCTCCAGCAATTTAGACATGATAGGGAGTAAGGAAATTGGGTGATAATTATTTAAGTCACTGGTATTGCCTGATTTGAAGAGAGGGATTACTTGCATTGTTTTCCATAATGCTGGGGTTGAGCCATACGTAATGGACAGATTAAAAAGATAGGCTATTGGAACAGCTAGAAAATAATAACCTATCTTGAGGTAGTACAGCTCTATTAGATCTGTGCCAGGGCTTTTTCTGATGTCTAGCTTCAAGAGGAGATCCTCAACTTGTTTTACAGTGACTGGTTGAAGGGTGAAGGTTGCCTTGCAGTTTGTTGAGCTATATTTAAGCCAATCAGGATTGTGAACACAGAGCTGAGATCGAAGTACATTGGCTGGTGAGGTGTCAAAGGCTAGACCTGCTGTGGCAAATGGTTGTTTAGCAGTTCGAGGATAGAATGTTTGTCAGATGTAGATTCACCACCCATAGTGATTTTGGTGGGGAGAGAATGGACAGAGGAGTATCCTTCAATGTCCTTTAAAGTTTTCCAAAGTTTCTTAGTATCATTAGAGGCATTGTCAATTTCTGTTTGGGAATACTTAGCTTTTACAGGTCTAGTGAGTTTAGCCCACCTATTTCTAGCTGCTCTGAAAGATGTCCAGTCATTTGGGAGTTTAGTTTGTCTTGCTTTTTTTCCAAAGAAAATCCTTTTGTTGTAGGGCTCCCTTCAAGCTGCCAGTGAACCGTGGGCACGTTTTCCTTTTAGTTTGGACTTTCACTACGAGAGCGTGATTATCCAGAGCACTAAGAAGGAATTTTTTGGAATTGCTTGAAAGCGGTATCCACGCTTTGGGCCAGGTAAAAGTCCTGCCGGCCTGCATGTTGGAGGTCTGAGCAGAAGGCTACCAGATCAAAGTACCTCTGGCATCTTTTATAGATTGCTTGGAGGCTGACTCTGTTTTAAGAGTAGATCTCACACAGGCAATAGCACAGTGGTCACTGGCGTCATTGAAGAATGTGCATGCATGGGTAAATAGGTAAGGTTTATTGACTAAAATTATGTCTAGTAAGGTGTTCTTCACCGTATTTTTTGCATTGGGCTGTATGGGTTCAGTTATAATTGATTGATTGATTGATTGATTGATGACCCTTTGTGGGTACATAAAAAGATGTACCAGCAGACAGAGAGATCAAAAAAGAGGCCAAAAGTCTGGTCAGTATATGCTCATTTAAAAAAAAATTCTAAAAAGACATTCATGGCCCCTGTTGTAAAAAATTACTTACCTTCTAATCTGGTAAAGGTTATGTGTAAATGTTTCAGAATCAAAAACTTCATATTTTATTTTACAGAGAGCTAAACTGAATGCATGCAGGGAGAGCATCCAGAGACATATGTATCTGATCATAAGCCACCGCAGTGAACCCACAGTTTTCATTCTAAGTCTGAAACATCCCTTTCTCGCATACATTCTCAGCTGAACTGACATTGCATGTATCCCCACTAATGTGGGAGGATATAGATGAATATATGAAAAAATCTGGGTTGACACGTTTAGAAACTGTTAAACTGATTGAACCAATATTCACAGGAGACAAAGATCCAGAAAGTCTTTGTAGTCTTTTTCTAATGGTAGTATTAGGAATGTGTATGTCCGCTTTAAAGATAGGAAAAAAACGTGATTTCACTGAAACAGTGAAAGTGGCTTCTCCAATTGTTATGCTGCTCCATGCACTGAAAGGTCACTAAACATCACACTGTATGTTTTTTTTTTTTCAGAGTAAACAACATTGGAAAGCACCGTCAGTGCTACCATTCATTTACTTTGGAGCTATTAAGACATCAGTCTAAACAACCTGCTTTAAATCTGTCTAAAGGAGAAGCACTTTTTCCACTTTTACAAACAGGTAAAGAATTGTTTGAAAATATCCCCAGGTCCCTGAAAGAAACTGAGAACTATTTTAAGGAGCAGGGTGTTACCCTCCATAAAGCAGTTAAATCAGTCACTATAGAGTTTATCAATAGTCCTTATGATGGCTACACTGTTTTAGTTTTATTACTGCTGCTGTTGTTTTTTGCATGGTTTGTTTGCAGAATGGGGAAATGAGTCTGACGTGCAAGATGCTGAATATATTGTGTTCAGTAAATGCACTTTAGTAGCCTTTTTTTCCTAAATTAAAAAGTGACACACCGTTCTGCAAGGATTATGTGATTATTTTTCATAACATGTATTATGATGTACTTTCAGATGGTATGTGGTATGGATAATGACTAAGGTTGTAAGTATTTCACACAATGCACGGATTTCATGATTATTTGTAAAAAATGGGGCATTGTCTTGAAATATTCACAAAATAATAACTGGCATGTACTTTTTCCCATTGGGAAACCATGGCGTAATTTGCCATTATAAAGGAGCGTTTATAACGGTGAACACGTGTCCAGTTTCCCTCGCACTGCTCAGGCACCCTCACCTCTGACACTCTTCCTCCCAGCCACTGTCCGCCTCATCTTTCCCCCTCTGGACCACTACTCTTAACTGCAGTAAGTGCTGGCAGGTAGAAATGACTCAAAATGAGGGAAATACCCTCAAAATGAAATAAAAAAAAATAAAAAGCAAGCGACCGACAAACGTAGAGCACGCGCTCACAGCTAAGCAGACTGCCGTGGTCGCACAACAACGTCTTTTTTTATTTTATATAGTTGCTGTGGGGAAAAAGGACATCCCGGCAATTATATAAAATAATGTATGGTTCTGGGTGTGTGTAAACTCCAATTTACACACACCCTCAGGGTTAGATGCTATGCATAAACCCCTCAGGTGTGTGTAAATTCTCGTTACACACCCAGACCCATACTTTATTCTCTATGTTAAAAATAGTTTTATCTAGGGCCCAAAAGTTACTTTTTTTCTGATTTGGTGATAATTGAGGAAGATTTGGGGAAGATTTGCTAAATCTAAGATTTGTTAAATCTAAAAAGTCTTCTCTAGCTGAGGTAGATCTCGAAAGAACTGTGTCATTACCTTGAGGTCACACATAATTGTCGCAGATTGGGGATTCCATAATGAGGAAACAGGAGGCTGCTGTCTGTCTTAAACGTAGTGCCAAGTTTCCCGACCTTATTCCCAGCTTGGCCTATGTAAGTAGCCTTGATTGCTGCTGCAGCTTTATCCACCTTGTCTAGCATATAGGTGGAGTATTCTAAATGGATTTGTGCCAACTCAATGCGGATACTAAGGATTTTTCCAAATGTCTAATTTTGGATAACCTGGATTCACACTGGGTGTGTAGTTTCTTTTTGCAGACTAAGGGCATCCTTATGAGCTCCCCTCTCCAGACCTCCTTAAAAGTACAGAAACAGATAACAGTATCTAAATTCTTTATTAATAACTTATATTAACCACAATTTTATGTATTAAAAATCATTGCATCATGGTCTAACAACTGTTGTGTTTTCCATGAAAACAGATAATTTCTGCCATGAAAAACGGCGATTTTTACCGTGAAATACTTACAGTCTTAATAATGACATGTTCTCAATATTGCACACAGTTCTGGAGTGTACCATGTTCTGTGTGATAAAGGACATACTAAAGGGCCCTGCATTAAATGTATCCTCTGAACCTGCATTGAATGCACTGGCAGAAAGGACAACCGTCGCAGAGTCCTAAATCTCATAGAGGTCAAGTATTCTCTAAAAGCAGTTCTTGACAGATAGGCAGGAGACCAAACACTTCTTACCATATCCAAACCTTTACTGAAAATGATGGACCAATTTACAAAACAGTGCAAAGTGAAACACAGACACTCTTACAGTAACTGAACATTCCATATTTTCTTCTTCATGGCTCAATTGCTTAAATTCAAATATGGTCTCTGTTCAGTAAATCCAGTGTTGTGACAGCTGCTAAAATGTTTTTTTTCATACAGCTTTTTATTCTATTCCCACTGTCACAGTGAATTTTTAAGTTTTAAGTTATGCTGACTCTAACTTCATTTCCCCACATGGCTGTTGCTAAGGGCCGTTCACAGTGTCAGCACAACAGGGGATTCAAATGCAGGTGCACAATGGGTGCACACCTTGATGTTACAGCAACACACTGCACATGCCACCAGCAGCTATCCAGGGCCAGTCCCATCACAGCGGATGGGCCAACAATTGCAGTCGGCCACTGCACAGCAGGAGAGCAACATGATGCAACCTGCACAGGCACAGCAGTTGGGCACTATTGCCCAGCAACAGGGAACCAGTGACCAGCCACAGCCTGATCAGGTGCAGGATCAGCCAGCACATCCACGTGCAGTTTATGAACTTGGATCATCCCCACATGCCCAGCAGCCAGCTGTGGGGCCACTACGCACCGTGACAGTTACATGCCAGGCCCCCCCCCAGATTGGCAGCCTGACACTAGCCCCAAACACATTGCACCAGACAACCAGCTTGCTGACCATACATGAGGTCCACTATGGACAGCCAGGTGGCACTCCATAACGTTGTGCAGGGGTTGCAAGCACAGATGCAGCTTGATGGGTAGCAGGCTTCTGTCTGCCATGTGGAACTCATGGGAGCTCTTCACATGTTCCATGAGGACATTACTGCAGGGTTATCAGATATTGCAGCGGCAATGCAGGACCACACCATGGCCTAGATTACACGTGGTGGTCATACCACATGCTACACACCTTGCAGCAATTCCAGCAACCCAGAACACCACTCAGCACCTGCTTTTTCCCTTGCACCCCATCCCCTAGCCTTGCACATCCCCCACCTCGGCTGTGGTGTTTGTCTCTTCATACTCTCCCCAACACATAGCCATGCATGGACATGTGTTTTTACCCCCCTCAGGGGTGGATGCCTCACCTCAGGGGGCCCGGCTGTCCCCAATGGATACGACTGCATCACTGGGCCAAGGCCATGTTCATGTCCGTGGTGGCTGCAGGTGCAACTCCTGAAGGGGCCAGGGTCTGTGCAGCATGCCTGTGATGCCTCCAGGCTACAGGTGGGGCTACCTTTGCCTCATAATGCCTACATTTGTGCATTGTCCACACCCTGTGCACCACACTGACCCACCTCACAACCCCTGCGACATTGTTACATTGTATGGATGATATCTGGGACATGCATGTGGCTCCTGGTGACATGGGACTGGCATGGGCATGAAGAGTGCACCTGTAGCTTACCACTGTGGGTATGTCCCAATGGTCTGCTCTGACCCATGCCAAACTGCTACCAGTACCTCTATGCATCCTTGCCAATGTTGTTTCAGTTGTGGACATGTGTGCAAGCCACTTCCTCACACCTGTGTGCACATCACCCTGGATTGTGCTGTGCTGTACTTACTCACCATTACCATGAGGCCCAATGTGCACTCACATACACTATGCCTGTGTGCATAACAGCAATGTCACACCTGCAGGCTACACTTACCGTTGGGCTTCAAAGTGTTCGTGCACAATGATGTCCCTGTGCTGCTGTTCCCTCAGGGCCAATCTTGGGTCCCTCCTATCATGCCATTGATGCTCACTCTTGTCTGGCAGCTCCATGTCCTCTGCACTGTCCCTCTCTGGGTACTGGACAACTATTGCATGATCTATGGCCATGTTTGGTTTTCTAAAACAGCCAGGAATATGGCACAGGCCTTGTCTGGGCTACATTGTAGGGCACCCCTAGACCTTCCCAGGCATCTGAACTGGATTTTCAGCAAGCCAAACATGCACTTAATGTTGTTTCTAGTAGCTGTGTGTGCCTCATTATATCTCTTTTCCACTTTGGATGTGGGCTGCAGTATTGGGGTGAGTAACCATGGCCAAAGGGGTATGCGTTATCTCTTGTGTAAAGAAAGGTGATATGTTAGTACACCATTTACAATCATTACATTCAGCTCTCCACAGTGACCTGTTCCATATGGTCAGCCTCATCTGCACTTTCCCCATCCACATTGTCACTGTTGCACATTGTTGCCCTCCCATTTATGGCCATTTCCCAGCTGTTGTCTTTCCACTGTCACTGCCACTGCCACCTACATGTCATTTGGGCTATGGGTCAGGGCACATTCTTGGGATGTTTGTTCCACACAGTGATCACACCATCCTATGTGGTGTCTTACACTTACCTTCCCACAAGGTTACAGCCTCCTACTCACTGGTACCACCTCTGTATCTTGTGTCTAATGCTCACTGTCATGTTATCCCTCCCATGCCAACCTTACACGTCTGTTCGGTGTCAGTCCTTTCAGGTTACATCACTCCCTCCTTTCTCCCATGTGTCACATGGATGTCTGCCATTCCAACATCCCTTCTTTCTGTGCTGACACCTGTACATCCACCATCACTGCACCATGTTACTATGTGGACACTTTGTGGCTGTGGTTGCACTCATCCACAAAATGGCCACTGGGTATGTTCTCAGACTCAAAGTGATGGCACAGAGATGACTGGTGCCAGATAAATGCATCGTGTGCAGTCCCAGGGTACTGTTCAAGCACATTTGAGATACACCCTGTGGCATCCCACACCACCTAGCAGTTGATTGAGTGGTACTCCTCCCAATTTACATATATGTCCTTGTCACCACCAGGTGGTGCACTGATGGCCACATGGGTGCAGTCAATGGCACCTCACACTGCTGGTAAGCATGCAAATCACTAAAAGTGCTGCATTGTTACTGTCCACTCTGCTGGTGTGCCAGGGAATCGTATTAACTCACTAGCATGGGGCAGCAGAGCGTTTAGGAACTGTGTGAGAAGATTAGATGTGGCTGACTGTGTGATGCCAGTGGTGTCACCCACTGGTATCTAGAAGGTGCCCGTGGTGAGCAGGCATAGCATTGCTGGGACCTTGGTCTCCACTGTCATAGCATGACTTCTGTATGGGGATGTCTGGAGCTCTTCATGGAGCAGCTCACAGAGCTGTCTCAGAACAGCCCTGTTGAGGTGGTACCTGCCCACAATGTCAGTATTACTAAGCTTTTCGAATGCGATGCAGGGCTGGTACTGTCTCTGTGGGGCATGCCACCTAGAGGCCCTTTGTTGGCCACCTGGCTCTTTCCTCAGTCTCCTCACATCAGCCATGACAGCACCCATGTGAAAGGCTATCCCGACCATCCTGCATACAGTTCAGCAGCCTGCCTCTGGGTGTCTGGCTGATTTAGGGCTGCCCCTTTTATACCTAATTTTGCCCGGCTCAAATGTGGGCTGTGCAGCACATGCACTGCACATTTTCTCTGAATGTACACATGCGCTGCAGATGCAGGTGTCCGCCCCCTTTTTCTGTGCTGCATACATTGTATGTGGACGACTGTGCAATCAAATATGTGTGTGACGCATTTCATGCTTTTGAATATCATACTGCCGTGCATTTTCAAGGATGCACCATGCATTTCCATTTTGTGCCGCATAAGTCTTTTGACTATGGGGGCCTAAATAAATAAAACAAATGCTAAACTGAAACACAATGTGAAAACAGATTACCTACAAGTTAATACATCCTGATGAAACAGAGGCCTTAGCACTTAGCATCTAGGCATGCTTTATGTTTTATGAGTAACTTAACATTTTGAATATTAAAATCCACATTTTACTTCAAAGGGTATAAACATCTTAACACATTTGTGACTAATTGCTAGGTTATACAAACTTCACAGGATTACATCTCTAGAATGATTTTATGGTGTTATTAAAACTTAGCAAGGCAGCCACTTACATTATTTATTTTATTCCTAAAATTCATAGCTGTAGACCTGAAATTTAAATTAACTACCTCAGACTTATGTATTAATGACAGCAGTGATCTGAAAGGCAATGATCAGAGCTCACAATTGCCTAAAGTGCAGTGACAACATAAACTGTCTATTTAATTCATTGCTTTTTTTTCCTTTTTTTTTCTAACAAGAAGGGACTTCAACACAATCCCATCAAATAATGTTTTTAACTATGCTAGTGAATAATGCATGAGCTACAGTTATGGTATCCATTAGCAACTGTTCCAGGAATCCAATATATTTATAGCGTTGCTGTTTTCTTAGGTCCATAACTGCAGTGCACTGATACAAGGTTGGAAAATCTGAGCAACAGAAACATTTTTGAAAAGGAAAACTTATTTTTTTATAAAAGCAAAATTTTGTAACACTTAGAAGTGTCTGTTTATTATGAATAAATACTTGTGAATTGTAAATGCCTTCATATTGAATTATTCAGGTTATTTATACACTGTATAATACTTTGGAATTCCTAATGAATTACATGTTACTTGTATCACATGTACCATTTAACAATATTTGCAGTGAAATTAGAAATAATTAGTTTATTGAGGAAAATGACAGTTGAGCCACTGGTTTATTTTCAGTGTTGTCCTACAATTAGAATACAATTACTTAACATAGAATATAAAACTGTGCTTACAAATACATTAACATCAGGTTACACAGGATGATACTGCTACATAAGAACCACATTTTTCGTACTGTATGCATGCTCAGCTATACTTCTGAGGACTTGCACTGTCTTCATTGTAAGCAATTCCACAGTAATACCATACCACAGAATGTGGTCTGCTAGTGTGGGTGTGGAATACTGTGGGTGACCCGCTGCAACAGGGGGGCACAGCTTCCCTCCCACCCAGCAACACTCCAGGGGTGGCACATGGGCTGTTAGACAAACTGTATGCCTTGTGGGATGGCTTTCAGAATCCCATTTTAGGGGATGCCATAGCATTGCTCTGTTGCAAGCTTCTTCCACCATGGTGCACCTGTGCATCCAACACAAGAATGGAACAAGCTCGGCTGGCACAGATGGAACCTCAACTGGCACAGGCTGCATTGCAGAATCAGGAATGATGGAAGATGTGGCACAGGAAGCCCCTTACATCATTTTTCTCTGATGCAAGCACCCTGCATCATTCCCGATGCTTTAAGAATCGGACCTTTATCTTTTATTATATATTTTATAGTTAAGTACTTGCTGCCGTGTATTTTTTGTGGCCTTTCTGAACACTGTATATAATGTATATGTTATACTGTACTCTGTTATATTATGTACCTTTGTTGTGTGTTTGTATTTTCCCTGTAAATGAACACTGCTCAGTGGAGCTTTTCCTTCTGGTAAAACAAATAAATACAAATACTCCGTTGGCATAGCCTGTCCAATTCAATGTGATGTCATAGTCAATTAATGATAAACCAAATTAAGGCTGTAACTTTAGATCCAGAAGCAAATGATTTGATACCTTTTAATGGACCAACATAGATGTAACAAGAACAAAGTGCTCTAGCTTTCGGACCAACCAGTCCTTCTTCAGAAGCTCATGGCAGTTGTTGGCTGTAACTTTGTGACAGAAGTCATAGAAATTATTAATACTATGGCTTATATTTATCTACCTTTTGCCATTTGGGAGGCACTTAATAATGATATGGTACCTTTATTTTACCTGTTATTTAAAAAGTATTTTTACAGTGACACAGGTGCATTATTTATTGTATTTTAAGCCATTAAGTCCTTTTCTTATGTGCTTTCATTAAAAATATGTCGAATAGATAAAGTTAACATAATACAAAATAGATCTGTGACTTTTGTTATGATTACTATTACTTTCGTAAATTTATCCATGAAAATACAGTACCATGTTTTTTTTCCAAATGGTTCCATGACAAAAGTATATCCTTAAACAAAATAAACAGCATTTTAATTTTCTTTTGTGCACATATTTTGAGAAACATAAAATTATCCCAATCACTGTTCTCACACAGTTGGCACAGTGGAAGCCAAATGCCCTGCTAACTTGGAGTTGTAGAATTCCATAAAAAACTATTCAGCACTCATCCGTGACCCTCAAGGTGCCACCAAATAATGCACACAAAGCTGTCCTTCATGCAGTGTTTGCATTTGTATTTGTCCATAAGAAACTACCAACACTGAATCAAACACCACAATATTTCACCTTCACACCGGCTTCAGTATGAGGCTGAAGCCTATGTCAAGGTGATATGTTGGGGTCTTGTTTTGGTATCAGTAAACATTCTTTAAAGATGATTAAAAATCCAAGCACTTCATTATGTCCAGCTTTGTATGCACCATGTTTTTGCTTTCTCTCATTCCCTAAAATTCCATACTTGATCAGTTAGAGGCTATATTCATTTCAGAGGGGAGGCACTTGATTCTTGAGGGGTTTATGTGATAATGGTGAAAGCCTAAAGGTGAGCAGCATTATTACAAACCAGAGTGCTGAAAATCAGTTTCGGCACTCTGACTTCCTGGCGCATAGCACAAGAGTGCCAGGGACACACATTTTAAATTTCAATGCAGGGAGCTGTGCCCCCCCCCCGCGACCCCTTACTAAAAGATTCTCAACTCTAGGAGGGTACATATCGGGGGCGGTGCAATCTGGCAAAATAATTTTGGGTCGGGTGCAACAAAAGGCACCCACGCCCGAACCCAGCACCACACATGCTCTAGCCCTGAACCCACCACACCACAGGAGTGGCTCAGCAGCTCACCATGGCACCACCCCTCACAATCCCTCCCCCCCACCCAACACTTATACATGTAGTGACATCCTGTTGCTATAGTCATGCACCCCCCCATCTGGTCACCCTCCCTCCTCACCGTGGTCTAAAGTACCACAATTGAGTTGCCATTTTGGTAGGTGCCCAATCATGGTCACTAAACTCATGGGCTACCTTCTTGAGGAGGGAGGATGCAGGCCATCTGTCATTTATGCATCCCAATTAGTCAATGCAAGAACAGAGAGTTGGCCAGAGTAAGGGAGTAGTCATGGCAAACCTGATGATTAGGATGGGGAACATGGCAAAAAAGGGAAAATGTGGAGTACAAAAACAAATAATGCAAAAAAAATATTTTTTTTGGAAATTACACACAGTAGAATAAAAGAAAGTGAAAACATAATAAACATTGAGGCAGTTTACATTGGTCTGAAGACTGTTGATAGGTGACCAACATAGGCACAGCACCACATTCACCACAGTCAGAAACAACTTCCTTGCTGTGATGGTTGTCTGAACCCAGCAGTGGCAAGCCATGGATGACATTGATATCCCAATGGCTGTCCACAGGTGGACTCCGTGGCTGTTTACATCTCAAAGGCTCACAGCACCATTGGGAAACTGTTGACTATATGTGGCAAGAACTGCAATGAGCACCTGCAGCTGTTGCCTAACTTGCTGTGTGCCAACACCATGTGGAGGGCATGGAGACAATGAACAGCTATGCATCAGGAAGGGCCATGATGTGAATCAACCATCCGCAGTTGTCCATATTGGGATCCAAACTGGGCATAAGCACTGGACATGTGTTGCAGAGGCTGTGTTAGAGTGTTGCACTGTGGTCCCATGTACCACAAAGGGGCTATAGATAGGCACAGTGAATGTGCCTCCATACACCTGCCCTTGCTCCAGTACTGGTATGCCTGTGTCGGTGCCACCTGCCATCCATCTGACAGATAGACCCAGCCATGCCCCTCTATGCAGTTGCACCCATCTCCACTCCCAGAGTGTGTTGGATCAACAGAGGGGTGGGCAGGAGGTACAGGTTCTGTGGTGGCACAGGGACTGTCCTTCCCTGCTGATAGGTGGTGACCCAAGGTGCACAGCAGAAAGTAGAGGCACTGAGAGGTAACAGAGCCTATCCAGGACTACAGGGAAAACCCATATGAGCAGGGCAGCTGCATGAACCTATATTTCCCAAGCTGGTTGCTCCCAGGAGATGGCCCATGGCACACAAGTCCCTTGCCTGCAGGTAGTGCAGCATTACAGGAAAATCAACTAGGAGGGGTAAGTGGCACACAAAGGACACATCTGATATGTGTAGGCAGTGCTTGAGGGTACACTGACATCTTGCCACTGCCCTGCCAACATTGCTATGGCATCCCAACTCCCTGTTGCCATCACTGCCAGTTGTTGTATGTGCACTAAATATGTACACAGCCATGCTGGGAGATATCACTAGGTGTCAGGTGTTCCTTGGGGGCAGGTGGCTAAAGCTGTCAACACTACACCAGCAGTTCCTGGGGTTATGTGTTGGGCCTATGTAAACCATCTAATTTTAATACGCTAGTCCACCACTACATACTTATTTTTTTACTGAAAACTATTAAAAGACTTAACTGAAACAAGCGCTGTTTTTTTGCATACCAAATTCATAGACATCTTGGAAACATTGTGAAAGCTTTTTCTTACTCTATTTTTGCTCCTTAGAGAAGTTGAGGGATATATCCCCACTTCCATCTATCAGGTACCATTCAGTTTCACCCCCACATGCTGGCTTCTCTTGAAACTCACCTGGCTCCCGGGAGCTTGTGGCTTACCCCCCACTGTGGGGCTCCCCCTATTAGCTCAAAGGTGGAAGACTGAGATGCTAATCCAGAGGTTCAACAGCTCATGAGACAGCAGAGGTGGCTGTGGCAAGGATCACGGATGTCATGCTGCTCATCCAAGGGATTTTCTGCTTGTGGTTTGTTGCATGCCTGGGGAAGTCAGATATGCAATGACACTGGTGCATGATTGGGCATGCAATCAGAAGTGCTTCTGCCCCTAATGTGTAGATACCCACTGCCACCACCAATACCAACTTCCTCACTAGTCCCAGGCTCACCTACCCCTAGCCATTACTGGAGGTCAGTATATTGCCAGGCACCAGATTCCTCCCTCCTTGGAGAAGTTGAGCAGTCCATCGGACACTCAGCTTTGTCCCCCAACCAGCCCTTCAATAGCTATGGGTAGCTCCTGAACCTGAGTCATTGGCATTGCAAGTGGCAGTGCTATTGCTGTGCCAGCAGGCTGGCCCCATTAAAGTTCATTGTCAGGGTACATTCAAGCAGTATGTGAGGAAATTCTGTTTCACAGAGAGGGTTGTGGAACCATGAAACATATTACTGACAGAAGTGGTGAGGCAGATACCATAACTGGGTTTAATCACGACTTTTAAAATCAAACTCGACAATTGGTTAACTAGATAGCTTCATAATAATGATCCACACATGTGGAGAACAATCTCGATAGGCTACGGCTTTCTTTTGTCCTTTTAACCAAGTAACCAAGTAACCAAGTTACAGAGCTAGAGGACTCCTATTGCCAAAGAGGAGTTCCAGTGTGGGTATGGTTAAGGAAGGGTGGGCAGAGGAGGACAAGCTTCCATGACTCCATGCCTGGAAGAGAAGTACTATAACATGGGCAGACTCAGTAGACCATTGGTCTTTTCTTCCAACAGATTCTGTGGGCAAGATTTTCAATGGGTGATGCAGGGCTACAGTCAAGCCCTGCATCAACCCCCTTGCTTGGCACAGCTGCACCAAACTTCTTTGATGCAACAGCACCCAATTTTTGTACATTGGGCACAGTTGTGACACTTTTCACACTTTATGGCAGCTTGCACCAAAGGTTTGATGCAAGTCTCGTAAGAAGGGTCCCCCCAAATGGTGCAAGTTAGACCTGGAAAAAGCTGGTCTAACTTGTGGCATTTGGTGCTTGGGATTTAAAATCTTAGTTGCTGGCCAGGAGAATGCTACGAGTCCCATGCGCCAAACTCAGGGCTCTGAAAATTGAGCCCTGTGTTTCTATGAAGTGAAGTAGTACAGTAAATCAATACTCATTTAATTAAGCATGTTTTCTCCTTATTTAAAGTCTGATTTCTGAGCTATAGTACATTATGATCTATTAAATGGTATTATATCCCCTGGTTGTCGTATCTTTATAGGGTCCAGGTCATGCCACAACATACTATTTTGCCTGCATTAAAGGCTAACAGTGATGAGGTGATACAGCCTTTCCCTCAAAAATATTAAGTACAATGTGCTGACCTTTAGTTCCTCTACGAAGATTTTTTTTTTTAAATCATGCCCAGGCACATTTCCCCTATGTGATTTTAAATGATACCTTCTTGTTACAAACACAACAAATCATAATAGAATTGGAATACTGTGAGGTTTGTAAAAGCTAGTAATTAGACACACCGTTAAACAGATTTAAATTAAAATATGTATTCAAAATGCTAAGTTACACATTAAATATAACATATGCATCCAGTTTGAATGCAGCAGTCCAGTAGTTTCTCTCACCCCAGCTCAAGTGCCTCTACTTTAGGCTCACTTCTGAGAGAAGCACAGAGATAAATTTCTGCCCCACAGTTGCAAGAGGCTACCTTGTCATGACTCATCACTCACACTATTAGAAGCCTTTGGCATGTGGGATGAGGAACCTTTGCATCTCCAATCCATTTCAAGTGCTGTTTTAAAGATAAGAGGTTATGACTGATATGATTTCATTATCAATATTTCCCTTCTTAGTACAGAGGTCTGATAAATGTCTAATGTGTAGGGCTATATGTGAGTGTTGAGTACTGTACTTTATGACTATCTTTACTGTATACTGTAGAATTTCTGTATTACCAATATCTCCCTCATGCGATGGCAAAGTACTTTGAGATATTGTGCATAAAAGGTACAATACAAAATACCTTTGAAAATAATAAATAAATACTGCAGAAAACTTCTCACCTGTTTTGGTTTAAAAGAGCAAAGCCTCAGAATGTCAGTTACCAGGATGTAACTAAGGGATGAGCATTTTCTAATATTGGGCATATAATACAAATGTTCACTTTCTGTCTTTTTTCATTCTGCTGGTTCCTATCTTAAATCCGACTTGTAGCAAACCATTCTTTGGGAGGTGTCATATGTCTCAGAAAAGCAATCACAATATTCAGAGTTGTTATGGTAACAAATAAGAAACAGAATGTGTCATATAAGCAAATGTCTAGACAAATGATTACATAAAAACATGTCTGCTAAGCTAAAAGAGACCGAAATCCAACATGACTTTTGTATATGTGTAATTATATGTCAAAAGAATGACTACAGAAGAACTTGTTCTTTCCCTCTGTAAAGACATACATTAAAAACTACTGCAGTAAATAAATTACTGGTGGAGCACAAAAAATGACATTTTTCAAGTCAACTGCATTGTAGTTTGACAGGTAAGATTTAAAAAAAATGTTTCTGACATTCTAGCTTTAAAAGCCACACTTAGCTTTGTAGAATTTGTTACCATAGAAGAAGAAACTAAGCAATTATACTGTGTCTGTTCTTATTTTTCTGAAGGATGAAAATTACTTAAAATGTACATTATTTGGTTTAAGAACTTACTTAATATTCCTTGTTCATGATTTGCCTAGTAGGTTTTAAAACAAATGCTACCTTCTTTAGCAAAATATTTAAAATGTTTCCTGGAATGGGTTAATTTTGAGAAATGAAATTTAAGTCACCTACCATCATGAACAGAAAACACAACAAAGATGTTAAGTTCTGCATTTTAGTTTCAGTATGAGTCAAAAATATTCTTATTCCAAAAACTACAAATTATACAATTATGTTAATGTTCTCCTTCGAGAATAACGCAAGAACACTGTAAATGTACTATTTTCATTATTTTAAATAAAACTGGTATCTTAATGGCATTTCTCTTTGCTTTATTGTCAAATGGTAGTGGCAGTATAGCACAGTGGTTTAAGGCTCTGAGCTGCAAATCTGGTGACATCCAGCAGACCAGACCTGGGTTTGAATCCCACAGCTTCCACTTACACACTGTGTGACCCTGAGCAAGTGACTTAACTTCCCTATGCTCCCAGGTTGCACCTGTAAAAAAGCTTTCAGCTTAGTGTGCTACTCCTGGTTAAACAATTAAACAACTAAATAAAAGTGGAAGTCCCATGAGTGTCCACATTTTCATGTTTGTCACTAGTAATTCATATACCATTCCTACAGGATCAATGTGTATAGCGATACCTCTGAAAAAGAACACACAGTTCCAGTGCTTCTCTGTATGATTATTATACAGCACTCATACTACCCATTCCTTTGTTTCCTATAAGATCATTGAAAACTGTTAGATAAACAAGTTATCCACAGACAAAGCAAATACGGGTTTATTCCATTAAAGAGCTGGTGACACGTTCAGGTGAACTTTAACAAAGCATAATATTTAGACACAGTTCAGCTTGTATTTACAATTAGTTCTTTATTTCTCCTCCCCATTATTTATTTATTACTGAGGCCATTTGTATGAAAACAGGATTCCTGCTCCTGAAGAGTTCATCTATTCCTGCTGCTTTCTCCCTACCTGAAGTCATAGAGCACTGCTTGTGACCTCACAGTTGGTCTCATGGCAACAGACTGATGTCACAACAAAGGTTTATAACTTGGAGAAGAGAGTAAGCTATTGAGGCAGATGAACTCAAAATAAACTATAAGGGACAACAATTATATATTCATACACTTTTCCTTAGTAATATATGGAGAGGAGAAATATATAAAATATAAATGGAATACAAGCAGAATTGTACCAATTATTATGTTCTTTAAAGCTTTCTTCAATGTGTCAGTAGCTCTTTAATTTTTAAAAGGAATTCAAGCCTGTTTCAATCTGCTAAATATTTATAGGTGTAACAGTGTGAAATTCATGGAACCATGTTTCCCTAACAACAGAATATGTCTTAAAAGCTGACTTCTTAATGATTTGAGTTTGACTGAATTTACATTTTATCACATTCTTTTTGCAAATAAGTATCTATAAATCCTGCTGTTCTGTAGATGTAGATGAATAGCAAAAAGCACAATAAGGTAAAATGAACATATTCATTTATTTAATATTCTTATACAGATTTGTCTGAGTTCCAGCTCATATACAAGACACATCTCCATATGAGATCATGTTTCCAGAAATAATCAAGAAATCTCAATGTTGTCATAAAGTACTGTTATGTGTTGATCCTGAAATCAATTATGCACTTACTAAGTGGAAAACCTAACCATGCCCCATCCCCCAGTCTGGTTCAGAGACCACAGTTCTACTGTAGATTCTGTTGAAAATACCCATTTCTTGTGATTATTATTTTATTTGTATGCATTACATTAGCATGCAGAAATAGAACACAATGTATGGTATTTTCCCCATTTCACCCCCTCTAGAGTTGGCACAGTACATTCTACTGGACACACACACACACACACACACACACACATCTGTGTATGTATCTCTCTCTCTCTCTCTCTCTATATATATATATATATATATATATATATATTATATTATATTATATATCATAGGGGCACTGTAGTGCCCCAATAGTTAGGGTTGAGTAGGCTGTTTAACACTAAGCCAGAAATTTTTCACCTTAATAACTTTAGCGTCATTTACGAAATAGCCCAAACTTTGGCATGCATGATCAGGCTGTCAGAGTCTCAAGATGTGAAAAGTTTTGTGAGGGCATCTTGTATGGTGTTTGAGATATGGAGTACAATAAAATGGAAAAATAAATATGTTTGGTTTTCCAATACTTAACATTGGGTATTTTTGCTCTCACTTACAGCCTAGACCCTGTGGATTTTTTTCATTACATTTTCAGGGTTGAAGGGGCCTATGGCAAGGGTGTGCCTTTGGAAGATTTGGTGAAAAAACTATTATACCATTTCAAAGTTATATTGATTTTTGAGTTAACATTCCAGTGTAACTGGTAAAATAAAAAACTATTGCAAAAGAGAAAAAAAACTACTGTGAAAGGTTAAAAAAAGTATTGTAAGTGGTTATTTGCAGGATTTACTTGTAGAGATGTTGCAAAATAAAATTGCCAGAGAAATTGCAGCAAAATCAGCAATTCTGCCATGTGAATTATTTTGCCAAATTCCACCTTTTCATGAAATATTTCATTGGGTGCAAAACTTGCTAAGTTTTTACAAAATTTCACCCAAAACTTATGAAATTTTGTCCAAATATTGTGACATTTCACCAGAAAATTGCAAAATTTCACCAGAAAATTGTGAAATGCACCACTTAGGGTAATATAATGCCATAAAAGTAGGGAATGTGGCATTACAGTTTCCAACTCTAATGCACCATCCCCACCCCTAAGCAGCAAAAGGAAATAAAATTAGGGTTTTGGGACTTTGGAGTCTTGGTGAATCATGGGTGGTTTCTTCCTTGGGGTTGTCAACTGTAATGCCCACCCCATTCTGTGAGCAAACAATGTCACACATGATCTCCTTTCTTCACGCAGAGCCCCAGGGTCCTGCATCAAGAAAAGTACAACATATAGTGTTGGCAACCTGTGGCAAGACATACTTCTCTACCTCTGAAGAGTGTACCATTATGATGCAGAGGCTTGGAGCTGTATCTTTGCTCTGGATTGGAGGCTATTGGTTATGGGGAGGGTTGATGACCCCCAAGGAAGACCCCATCACTAATCTGCCAAGACTCCAGAGACCCAAAACCCTAATGTTTTTTCCTTTTGCTGTTTGGGGGGGAGTTGGGGTGGGGTGTTAGGGTTGGAAACTGTAACATCACATTCCCTTACTTTTGTGGTGTTAAGTTAACTTAACTGCTGCATTGACAAAGTTATTTTTCCAAAGAATACTGTATCTATAGATATATAGATTTAGTAGATCTAGATATAGATATTGATACATACATATATAACTGTATTAATGCATTAGTTATGGTTTAACTTAACACCACAAAAAATAGGGAAATGTGGCATTATGATTTCCAACCCTAACTCCCCACCCCAATGCAGAAAAAGTACAAGACCACAGAAGCAACCTCAAACAGCCATCATCAGGTAAGGCAAACAAAATACAACTTTTCCATATAAGACAAATACCTTCATGGATTTGTATCTGACACTGCAAGACATATATATATATATACTGTATATATATATATATATACATACATACACTTACTAGTCACTGCAGATAGAAATCCACAATATTCAAATCACAACACTGCTTCTGTGTGCAGAAGCTCATGCCCCTTCAGCCACACATACAAATCCATGATACCCAAATAATAAAAGTTATTTTGTCTGCAGAAGTACAGGCCCCTATGGAGATAGCACTTCTGTCACCTCAGGTACTTATGCACACTTGACAGGCCTGCACGTCTGCAACCACAGGTGTAAGACATACACACTGACCTCTGGTTGCAGATGTGCAGGCACCACAAAATCCATGGTACCAAAACTGCGACAGTACTTCTGTTCACAGAAGCACAGACCCCTGAGGGGCCTCCACCTCTTCAATCACAGGTGTAAGACGTACACATCAACTTTGGCTCCTGAAGGGCAGGCCCCTAAGGGGCCTGTAGTTATGTAGCTAGCAGCACTGTTGCAATATGGGCAGCATGGTTCCAGCAGTGGATCTAGAAATTGTTCAAGGGGTAGCGATGCAGCAACATATAGAAAATCATCACTAGTGGATAATGCTATCTAGTGAGGTACCTCACAGAGTGTGTGCATGAGTACCTCTGGTTATAGAGTCATAGGCCTCATGGGTATTTCTGTTTGCACAAGCACAGGACCCCCCATGGGCAGCCCGAAGGTAGCACATTAGTGCTGCTGCATTTGTATAACCTAGAAATAGCTGTGTGTTGTTTATCTTACCTAATAATGTTTATATGTGGTTGCTTGTGTGGGCTTGTCATTTTGATGATTGAGGGTGCGGAGTTGGGGTTGGAAACCCTAACACCACATTTCTCTACTATTGTTCCATTAAGTTGAACCTCAACTGGTGCATTAATGCAGTCTTTTTGTAAAGAATTTCCTTTCTTTTTGAGATAGCAGAATCATATGTACCTGTGTTTAAAAAAGGCACTAATAAAAATATCTGCAACTACAGACCTACTGCTATCCTACCTGCTCGCAGCAAGGTCATAGAAAATATTTTTGCCACTCAACTCACTGATTACCTTTCTGCACATGAGCTCCTCTTTCCTTTTAGCATGGTTTCCACCAGAACCACAGTACCACCACAGCACTGCTTACCCTTACTAATAACACCTCTAAAGTATTCAACAAAGAGGAGCTAACAGGTGCTGTTTACATTGATCTCACAAAGGCCTTTAACATGGTTGATCACACTCTACTTTGCAATAAATGAATGGTTATGGGCATATCTGACACTGCCCTCCATGTTTCAAAAGTTACTTGTCTAATAAGCAACAAGTCAGGTTTGGATCCTCCCTCACAGACCCTGCCCTTGTCACAGTTGGGGTCCTTCAATGCTCAATACTTGGGCCTCTCTTCTTCTCCCTCCACATTAACTCTGTCCACCACTGTATTTTAAACAGTACACCAATCTTTCATACTGAATATCTGGTGTTCTTCTCCAGCACCCAGAATTTGGCTGACATTAAAAAAATATCATCTGACTTACATACTGTCCAAAAATGGTTTCATGAAAATAGGCTTTTAATGGGTGCTACCAAGTCACAGTCTAAGCTATTCAGATCTGCCTTTCAGTTAAAGTACATCCTAACCTCTCGTTCTGTAAATTGTGAAAATGGTACACCTTTGGTCACTGTTCCATCCTTTAGTTACCTGGGTGTTACGCTTGACCCCCTCTCTGGATTTTACACTCCATGTGGCATCTATCTGCAAGGCAGTCAATGTCAGACTAGGGCTTATCCATAGGACTAGCCATGATCTCTCTCCTAGAGCCTGCATTGACATTACCTTAGATAATTTTCTCCCAAAACTCTCCTATGGCTTGCCTGTTTTTTTCATAAAACTCCAATTCAATATTACAAAATGGAATGTGGCATATAATGTCTGTTGTTTTGCCCTTGCTAGTAATCGATATGTCCATCACTGCACTCTGTACTCAAAGCTTGGTTGGCTCCTTCCATCTGCAATGTGTGTGTCTGCTTGGGAGGCATCATACACAGTGTTGTTCAGAATCAGGTCCCATGCCACTTGCCTCCCTTCTGATGCCCTACAGAAATGGTTCCTCACTCAGATCACCCAGGATCAATTGAGATAGCTTTCTCAGTCTCTGTTCCTAAACTATGGAATACCAACCAATATAAGACACTGTCCTGTTACATGTACCTTCTGAAACCTGTACCACTCCCATTTACAACAGCTGACTGAATGTACCTAGTATTAGCCTTTGAATTCTGACAAACATTTTGCTTGTATTTATGGACACCATTGCACTTGTTAATTTGTATACCTGCTATGATGAATGTACTTGACTAGGTGGAAGACAGTTTGCTGGCAAAGGTGCCTAGCTTCACCTGAGCTCTCTTCTTCTAGGTTTGCTTGTAAGGACAGAGCAAGGAACATTATCGGAGCAAGGAAAAAGATTAAGGCTTCTTTTTTCTAGGCAGATTTACTGTGTGTTACTATCTTCCTTTGTACTCACAGGGTTTGTTACTGGTTTTTGTTAACATTTTACTGCTTTATTGTTCTCTGATTCAAATTACTGTTGCAAGGTATACTTTCTACTGTATTATTACAGGGTATGCCTACAGGTTTGTTACTGTTTTGTGCTTACAAATTACTGCTGTAATCTTCTCTGATTCAAATTATTTTTTTGTAAGGTATATCTTCTGTTACTGCTTTATGTTTCTCTGTAGCAAAGTGGTTTTTGGAGGGTATATCTTCTGTGAAATTGTTACAGGTGGTGCTTTACAGGTTTTACAGTTTTATCTATCATTAGGCTAATCTTTCAGGGCTACTGAATTTGTTGTTGATTGTTTCTGCTCTTATCTCCTAGTTTCTTTCATCCATGGTTCTTCTTTTTCAGCAGAGGAAGGGCCTAGCCACCCACCCCATCCCCAACCACCCCTCTACACTCCTTTTATAGGGTAGCACAGTCGTGACATTTCCTGTAGCAAAGTAGGAAAAGGAGGATCAGAGGGTTATCCACACAGTGACCTCACTTACAGGGGCACAAGTAAGTTAACTTGTTATAACAAGTTATACAAAAAAAAATCAAACTTTTGCTTTCATTTTCTTCCTTCAAATTACCCAGACCAGGTTATAAACCCAGCAACTCATCTGGAATGGATATTATTAACTGCAGGTACTGCAGGACACTTTTCAAAAGGGCAGTTATACAAGATTTAGGATACTGTCCTACATGCTGGACCACTGAAGATCCAAGAGCTCAGCTCCAGGCAGCATGGGCAGAGATTGAGTGCCTCAAATTGCATGTTCAGTAGGAAATATATTATAAGAACTGTCCTCCATTTCCCCAACATCCAACTGAAGCACCTCAACTGCAGAAGATAGTTGGTCCGGGAGGTTGGCAGGTGGTTAGGAAGGGCAAATCAGGTGCTCCATCACTCAATGCTCTCCAATTTATCATCTCCACAAACCACATACAAACTACAAACAGGTATCTGCCTCTATCTCTGAAATCAAACAAAATGGGCAGATGACACTCCAGAGCAGGACACTGCAGCACAGGAGCTAGCACAACAAAACTCACCCAAAACAGGGGCCAAAACAAAAAAAAGCAAAAAGAAAATCCCAAACATTTCTGATCATAGGAGACTCCATTATTCAGGGAGTTGATACCTTCCTCCAGCCAGAGGTAATGGTAAGATGTCTCCCAGGTACATCAGTGTGGAGAGACACTGACCACATTGCTAAAGTCATGCAGGAAGCAGGAGAAAACATCGATGTCCTGGTACACATAGGGACTAACGATTTCACCAGCTGGTCATTTGTGGAGACCAAGGAACACCTGAACAAGCTCAGAGACAAACTGTCATCCATTTCATCCAGCATCTCCTTCTCTGAGATCCTGCTGGTCTGGGAGAGGGGAGCAGATGGATGAAAGGTGAGAGAAAGGGAGATCTGCAACAGAGTAGATGATCCAGATGTGGTGGGCAGAATGAGAAGAGGGCTGGATAAACTGGCAAAATGGTCGGGAGAATGGCAACTGGGGTTTAACGTAAAGAAGTGCAAGATCATGCACATAGGGAAGAGAAACCCTGAAGCCACCTATATGTTGGGAGGGGAGTTGTTGGCAATCACAAGGGAAGAAAGAGACTAGGGCATCATCATCACAGATTACCTGAAATCATCCAAGCAGACCACTAAAGCAGTAGGTAAGGCTAGAGGGATGTTGGGGTGTATTAGTAGGGGTATTGCAAGTCATAAGATGGAGGTAATGATCCCTCTTTACAAGACACTGGTTAGGCCCCATCTGGAGTACTGCGTACAGTACTGGAGGCAGCACCTGCACACGGACAATAACAAAATGGAGGCAGTTCAGAGAAGGGCAACCAAAATGGTGCAGGAACTGCATCAGAAAACTTATGAGAACAGATTAACGGAGTTCAATATGTATACCCTAGAGCAAAGGAGGGAGAGGCAATATGATCAAAACATTCAAACACCTTAAGGGCATTAACAAGGTGATAGAGTGTAACATGTTTCAATGAGAGAAAAATAGCAGGACAAGAGGACACAGCATGAGATTAGAGGGAGGTTGATTAAGGTTTAATGTCAGGAAGTTCTTTTTCACAGAAAGGGTGGTGGATACATGGAACGGCCTACCTCAGGAAGTGGTGGATATGAATACAGTGCAGGGTTTCAGACAGGCATGGGATAGGCATAAGAAAGCAATACAGATGAGTATGAACAGATAGGCCTTTGACAGAGTACAGGCCTATGGCACATTCAAAGGTAGGAAAAATGGGCAGACTGAATGGGCCTTGCAGTCCTTATCTGCTGTCATCTTCTATGTTTCTATGTTACATCTGTATTATTCCACTGTGTTTATCTCATTGCAATATCACAATATTATAATCATTGTAATCAGTTTTTTTTTTCATCTTGCTGCTGCTGTAACCACCATTCTGCTGCACCAGAGCTCCAGTCTGCTAGTTGTACTGCTGCAGATGAACAACTAACTTGGTGTTTCAGTTATAAGAAGAACAGACTGTTCCCCTGTGCTCCAGTTTTGGCTGCCATTACAGTCTTGTGGAGGGGACTGGGTGGCAAGCCAGCAGCCAAGCAGAAATAAGAAGGGGTGGGGCTGAGCACTATAAAGGTTCGTGCTAGCCCGAGGCACGAGCACTTGGGCATGATCATGAGTGGCTTGAGTGCCACTCAGTAGAACTTTTCAAGGATTCATTTAATATCCAGACATTACTTAGTGAGTTATATCTAGTCAGTATTCTGTCTGATACAATTTTAAAGTGTTTAATGTTTAAAATGAAAGATTATTACTTAGAATTATATTGTATTGTATTAGGATTCATTTTATTAGATAATGGGGTGTTTCACTTACTAACAAATTGTAACAGAATAGCTGACCTTGTTTTTGATGATTTGGAGTCATGTGATAGTGAGTTTTTGTTTTCCAACTGTCTATAAAATTCTACCCAAGTTATTTCTTTTACTATTAAGCTTTAAGGTGTAACGAAAAGGAGTGTGGTTTATGACCTTGGGCTTTATTTAGGTTCATATAAATTGTTAGTCCCAATGTTGATTTTTTTCTTTGCTACACCTTCTTTTGCTGGGCTTATTCAGGGGATGTCAAGGCCCACAAACATATGCTGACTCTGCAAACCCTGATTATTTGAAATTGAGGGGATTGCATTTTGTATATTTAAATGTGCAACAAATAAATAAAAAAAACAAAAGTTGAGGCCTTATTGGACCTATATCACCCTGATGTTTTGTATCTGACCGAATCCTGGTTGAAGCCCTCGATTGACAACAAATATAATTTGATTGAAAGATATAAAACATTATGTAAAGATTGGGTATGGATGAAAAGGGGGGGTGGAATACTAATTTATGTTAGAAACGGACTTGAGGTCATTGAATTCGGGAACACAGTCAATAATAATTCAGAGTGTGAATGGCTATCCATAGGTTTCATAGGTTAGGTTCAAGTTCAGAGGGTGAGTGTCCACAATGGAACTTGCCACCATCTCAATTTGGCCTAGTGGAATTGACAAATCTTCTATCCCCCATATAGGTATCGAATCTCATCTTAAAACTATCTATATTCTTACTTTCAACCACATTACTGGGAAGTGTATTCCATATACCAATAATTCTCTGGGTATATCACTGGCTTCTTTTTAATGTTTCAGAAGTTTCTCCTATTAATTTTTGATTATGAGATCTAGTTATATTATATGTCACAGGTTTTTTTTGTTAACTTAATTACTTCTAAGAAGGCATCATCCCTACTAGCTCTGAATACAAAACATAAGTCACCTCTCAGTTTCCTATACTCAGCTGAGTATAAATTCAAATGTTTTAATCTGCTGTGATAGTTCAAGTGTTTTACCAACTTGATTTATTTAGTTACATTTCTTTGTACTTTTTTCATCTTGTTTTTCCCTTGTACAGAGTATGGGGCACAGAATAAAGAGCAGTATTCAATGTGGGGATGAATTTGTGCTGAGTATAAGGGTAGAATAACTTTGGTCTCTCTACTTTTAATTGACCTTGGGATTCTTCTAATTATCTGGTTACACTTTATTGTAGTACGACTAGCATGATAATCAAATTTTAGGTCGTTTGAGATCCAGACACCTAGATCCTTATGGTTTTCTGCTTCCTTTAAGGCAATATTATTCAATTTGTACTGATAACCAGGATTATTAGATCCAAAATGCATCACTATACATTTTTGTTAATTAAATAGTAATTTATGATTATCTGCCCATTTAGCCAGGAAATTCAAATTATCTTGAAATAATGTTGCCGATGTTTTATTATGGGCAATTACACCAACTTTGCAATCATCAGCATATTTACAAGACCAGACATCGGGCAATGTTTGCATTGACGATAGCAAGATATTAAATAGAAGAGGTCCCAAGACCGATCCCTGGGGCACTCCACTTGTCACCTCTCCCCTTGTTAATTCAAATCCCCTTATGGTCACACATTGTGTATGGTTATTTAACCATGAATTGACCCAGTTGATTACATTAGGATGAAGCTGGAGTTTAACTAATTCTTCAGTCAGAATTTTATGTGATACTGAGTCAAACGCCTTGGAAAAATCCAAAAATACTGCATCAACAGGCATTCCCTTTTCCAAAGCTACACTTACTGTATAGGTTCAAAAAAGCTCATAATATTAGTAAGACATGATCTACCAGAGATAAAGCCATGTTGTGACAGGTCATAAAATGAGATACTTTTGAGGTGATCCAAAATATATTTTTGTAACAATCTCTCTAGGATCTTTCCCAGGGCACATGTTAAACTAATTGGTCTATTGTTTCAGCTTTTACTTGGAGGCTGTTATAAATAAAAAAAAAATTGTACAGCTTCCAATTCCCCTAAACTGGGTTTGAAGGGACTCAAAGATATTTTAGAGTTTTTAAGTCTGGAATGTAAGACTGGAGATTTATTAGTATTAGTAAAATGTAATATTAATTGGGGACCTGATGTTAATCCTGAAATAGACAGGAATGAACTTAACAAGTAAAAAACATATTACCTTAGACTGGGTTCTAACTAATAATCCTACAAGAGTGTTGGCCAATGGGACAGTCCCTGATGTGACTAGTGACCATCTAGTGGTATTTTGTAAATGGAAGAGGAATAAGCACAACACCCCCAGATTTATACCTAATTTACAGGATGATCTCCAGTGAAGTAAATCTCATAGATTGGTCATATCTTGATGCCATACCTAGATCGATTTGGCTGTAGATTATTTTACTAATATTCTGGTGAAGATTCCTTAAAAAGATAAGAAGGGTTAGAGGTAACGCTAATAAATGGATCACTCCTGATTTGTTTAAACTCATGAAAGAAAGAGATATTGCTTGGAAACTCTATAAAAGAATGCATGGTGAAATTGACTTTAATAATTAATGCAGACTAAGGAATTCATGCAAAATAAAGTTTAGGTTTAGTAAATCTGAGTACCATCTAAATAAACAGCATAGTGATTAAAAAAATCCTAGGAAGTTTTACTCAGCTATTAAAACAATGACTTCACCAAATAATAATACTTTACCGGTCTTTACCAGTCTTTTAATTTAAATGTTCGAGCAACTACTAAGTTAGCTGAAATATTTGAGGCATTTTTGGTTACATTTGCTGATTAAACTCATTTTACTGATCTGTTTTTTCCCCAGGCAGTATAGTTAATACCAAATATGTTGCAGAAGAAAAAATATCTATCCTTTTACTTTCAGTTAATTAAACTAAAGCAGGTTTTGAAATTATTGAATCATTTGTTTCCCAATAAAAGTGCTAGGAGTGATAATCTTGAGCCCAGGTTCTTGAAATTAATAGCTCTTCATATTTATTGTTCCTCTAATTAAGTTGTTCAATCTATCTCTTATAACAGGTCAATTCCCAAGTCAGTGGAAATACACTATAATAAGACCAATATTTAAAGGGGGATTAACAGCCGACTTGGATCACTATTGACCCATATTTCTGCTTCCGATATTAGGTAAACGTCTATAGAAAATTGCAAATATACAACTGGTAGAGTTCATTGACTCCTTTGACCTTCAATCTCCTGAGCAGCATGGTTTTCTTAAACATCACGGTACGGGAATAGCATGGCCAGGTTCACGGAACACATCGGTGGGGCAATGGATGGTGGAAAACTCACCAGTGCTATGTTCATGGACCAGTCGAAGGTTTTTGATCCGATAGATCATTGCCTGCTGCTCAGGAGGTTGGCAGACCTTGGAGTCAGGGACTCACCACTGGAATAGACTGATAGCTATCTAACTGGGTGGGTAAGGGTACTGAGAAGGTGGTCACACTGCAGCTGGAGGATCACTTGACCATCCATGACATCTACGATCCTCTCCATTCTGGATTTCAGAAACAGCACAGTACTGATACAGCCTTTGTTCGGGTCCTCAATGATCTCCTAACAGCAAGAGACTGGAGGAGCCATTCCATCTTGGTTCTTGATCTCTCAGTGGCATTTGACATTGTGGACCATGGAGTGTTAGTCGATTGCCTGCAGCTAATCTGTGGACTGTCTGGTACAGTCCTCAGATGGTTCCACTCTTTCCTCACTGGCAGGTCTCAGAGAGTTGTCTCAGGGGTTCACTCCTCTGACAAGGTCTCCCTGACATGTGCTGTCCTGCAGGGCTCTGAGCTGTCTCCCATGTTGTTCGCAGTGTACATGCTGTCATATGGAGACATTGTAAGGTGGTATGGGCTCAGTTTTCACTGTTATGCAGATGATACTCAGCTCTACCTGTCCTTTGTGCCCATTCAGGCGGGAGTAATCTCAAACTTTAACAACTGTCTCTCTGAGATAGAGAACTGGATGAGTGCCAGCTGGCTGAGGTTGAACCCAGATAAGACTGAGGTTCTGGTGGTGGACCCGGGTCGTTGGGTAGAGGGGTCATCAGAGGGGTGAACATCCAGGCTTTGGCTTGTTGGTTGCCAGCTGACGACCTCTGAGTGGGTGCAAGATCTGGGGGTGTGATTCTTGATGATGGATTGACACATAAACATCAGGTGTCATCTGTTGTCAAGATTGCCTTTTACCATCTAAGAAATGTAGCCCAGATCAAGCACCTAGTTCTCCCCGATGACCTGCCAGTCTTGGTTCATGCCTTTGTAACCTCACACCTTAATTACTGTAATGCCCTTTACCTAGGGCTTCTGGGAGGTTGATATCCATCACTTGCAGCTGGTGCAGAACACAGCAGCTAGGCTGCTGACTGGGCTGCCTCATGGTTCCCATGTCACTCCAGTGCTGTGCGATCTGCACTGGATGCCTATTCAATGACAGATCACCTTTAAGGTCAGTTTGCTGACCTACAAGGCCCTACATGGACTGGGACCAAGTTATCTGCAAGATCTTCTTCATCCCTACTGCCTCTCCCAGCCACTGCGCTCCACTGACAAGGAATTGCTAGAGATTCCCAGGGTCCATTTAAAGTCATCCGGTGCCTGAGCATTTGAATTTGTGGTCTGACCCTGTGGAACTCTCTACTTCATTGGATACGAAAGTGCCCAACAGTGGAGAGCTTCAAATCTGTCTTGAAAACTTATTTATTTACTTCGGCATTTTCTGATTTTACATAAGCTGCTGCAGTTGTTTTTTTTATGTGAATTTGTTTTACTGCTTATGTACTAGTGCTATGGTCCTTTGGGAATGGTGCTATTTTATAAATAAAGTTTTAATTGATTGCTTGAACTGGCCATTTACTTAGGGTATGTTACAATGGTGTGATGTCTGGGAATAGAACTATAGAGGAAGGGGTGCCCCAGGGTTCTATCCTGGGGCCCCTCCTTTTTTCTCTATTTGTTGATAATTTGCTAACTTTGTTAACCTGAACATTTTATGTACACAGATGACTTCATCCTATATAGTAGCTCTCCCTCGGAGGACCTTATAAGTTCTGACTTGAACTGGGACTTTCAAGCTCTGGATGCTTGGTTAAAAAATCGGCACCTGCTACTAAAGAGTAAAAAAAACTATGAGCATGCCTTTTGGCTGTAGACAGAGATTGGCCAGCAGTAAATCTTTTGTAGTGCTGGATCAATCAGGGGTTGAGATGGAACAAGTATTTCAGTTTAAATACTTGGGGATTCTATTAGATCCTTGTTTATTTTATTCTTTGCATATAACATTTACCTGTAGAAATATCAGTAAAAGGCTGGGTGTATTGTTTAAACTGCAGAACCTTTTAACTGATCAGGCTAGAATAGCTGTTGCTAACAATGTACTGTTGTCTATAAAGAATTACAATTATTTATATTTCACAGCTTAGCTGAGTCAGATTTGTCTTTACTCGCCACCACATTTCATGCTACTTGTAGATTTGTTCTGAAACTGCCTTTTTGGACACACCACTGTGTCCTGTAACAGCAATTGGGTTGGTTACCTCCCTGTTTATATAGTTTATACAGCTTTAATTGCTTGACTCGTAATGCTGTAGACTTAGGCTTACACACTCCACTGTATCCCATGTTAGGTATAAGGAACTCAGTAAGGGCCCCTACAATCTAATACCTCATTTAATCACTGTCTCAAAGGTATCTACAAAGTTGGGCATGCAAGTCTTCCCTAATTGTGCCCCTACTGAGTGGAATAAATTACTAGTGAACGTACATCAACTCTCCAGTCATAATAGTTTTACATTTTTACTAAGACAACATAATAAAACAAAAGGTAATACTGGACAATATGGCCAACTCACCACAATAATCTACAAACACAAGTAAATGTGTACTTTAAATACATTTTTTAATAAAAGTATCTTCCAGCATCAATAAGTCAGTACCAATGTTTCGAGATAAACCCTTCATCAGGAAAGCTGGATAGTCTAGTATAAAAAGATACACATTAAATAAATATATTTTTAGCATATTATGAGTCATAATCATGACTAAACAATTTTCAAATGAAAAGAAAAGTCAAAAAAATGAGAAAAATCACGCCTTACATTTCATATAGCTCAATCTAGTACTTCCAATACTTTTCAAACCTCATTTTTATGTTTGACTCCCACCACAGGCCACTGATGAACCAAAAGATAAAAACACTTATCAAAATCAAATGATTCTGTAATAACCTGTTCTCACTTTCTTTTTAACTAAATACATTCATCCCCTGAGCTGTGTAAACCTGCTATGAAGTTTAAAATAATTTCAAAAGAAGTACTGGTATTCTTAAATATTTTAACTAATATCATGTTAAAGAAAGACCTGTCCTTCACTTTTTAAAAGTACCTTGCACTTTCTTGCTTGTTTACAAGTTCACTACCAAATGCCATCAAAAAACATTAACCTTTTCAAACTTTCATCAGTTTCACTTTTGTAATATATTATTTTGCAGTCTTGCGCTTCCTTCATGCTGTGAATAAAAACAGGGTAAATTAATAAAATGTTCCTTTTAACTGGCTCTTAACACAAAGTAGCATTTCTACTTGTAAACTATTTTGTACTCACCACCTTTGTCTCACAGGCACTGCTAGAGTGGGAGTAATGTGGGGCTTAGACAGATCATTTTTATAGTGGGGAAACTCCACCCCTGAATCTGGCAATTAACGCTAATGTGTAACACATGCAGGATTAACCTGCCTGAGTGCCAGACCTGCCTTCTAGAAGCACCAAATACCACATTACGTGGTGTCAGAGGTGCCTACAAATATATCTCACTTTTCAATATATAACCCACATGTCTAGTACTTTTAAACAAAATAAAAACATTCTATTATTCCTAATGGATCTAGAGAAAGCCCCAATGGCTTGTGCAACTACAAAATCAGAACACACGGTTGCCGGGTAATTTCACCTACCCTCATATCACAAAATAGGTTGCCATTCAATAAATTCATTTAGTCCAAATTTTGGATTATTAGTCTGAAAATGGTTAATGAACCTTGCTTCTCTAAGAAGTAATTTATTGTTATAATTTCCTCCTCTACTGTCTTTATGGATTTTTTCTATACTAAAAAATCTGAAAGATGGTAATTGATGTCCCCTTTCTAAAAAGTGACGTGCTATAGGGGAAGTTTAGTCTTTATTTCTAATGTATCCTTTATGTTCCCCTATTCTTTGTTTTAATGCTCTTTTCATTTTGCCTACATGCATTAGGTCACAAAAACATTTGATACCATATATTACCCTTTCTGTGTGACAATTTTTAAATTCTCTGATCTTAAAGTCCTCACCCCTACTTATGTTGTGTATATTTTAATCTTCTAAGTATCATTACAGTGCACACATCTACCACAGCTATAATTCCCCCTCAGCTCTTCAGATGTAAATAAAGTATTTCTCCTTAGATCAGGAATGTTATGTTCTGAATGTACCAACCTATTTGACAGTGATCTAGCCTTCTTTGCTACCACTTGTACACCATTGTGGAAAGCTTTTTCTCCCATATTAGTTGATTCTAATACATTCCACTGTTTAGTGACTATCCTTTTAATGTCATAAAAAATGACACTGTATTTTAAAGAAAGGATAATTTTTCTATCTCCTATATTTATTTCTTCAGTCTCCTTTCTTTTTAAAAGATCACTTCTTTCTTTCACAGATATTTTTTTGCTTTGCTTTTTCCAAAGTTTCATAACTATATCCTCTTTCTTAAAATGTTGTTGTCATTTCTACCATAAACAAATCAGTGTCACTAGTCTCAGAACAATTTAGATTTACTCTTAAAAATTGGCTAAATGGAATTGATTCTATTAACTTTTGGGGGTGAAAACGATCAACACGAAGGACTGTATTGCTATCTGTTGGTTTTCTAAATAATTTTGTCAATAGTTTGTCATTTTTCTTAAAAATCATTAAATGCAAGAAATAAATTTCTGTTTAATCATAATCTAAGGTAAATTTCAAGTACTCGGTTTGTTTATTCAAATAATCATGGAATTCCAACAACTCTCTTTCTGTCCCTTCCCAGATAACAAAAATGTCATCTATAAAGCATTTCCATTTTAGTATATTATCTTTAAATGTATTATTAGTATATACAAATCTTTCCTCAGACCAGTTCATAAAAATATTTGCGTATGATAGGGCCACACTCAAACCCATCACCATACCTTTCACTTGGACATAATAATTTTTCTCAAATCCAAAATAGTTCTGTATATTGACAACATTATGCTGATTCTTTGAAATGTGAATATTTATAATCTTGTGGTTTTTATTTTATTGTACTCTATTGTATTTTTTTAATTTGTATTTTATGTATTGTTTTTCAAATATCTTAACTGTTTTGCATGGTCCTGGGTCACATTTGAAAAAGGGCCTTGGCTCTTGTTGCTTACTTGGTTAACAAACGTTTAAATAAATAAAAATAAAATATTATTCTTATAGATTTCAATTTGTCATTGTTGCACGTTGTATTGCTTTTTGGTTGTACTTCTCTGAGGTCATGCCAGAAGACAGGCAAATGATTGGCTAGTACATCCTACCTGGTTAATAAAAACTACATAAATCAATAAATAACTATCCTCATTGACACAGATCCCTTTGAGGCCAGCATGAACAGGTACATAGGGCCCTCATGGCCCTCCATCTAGGAACAATTCTGCCCTGTGGCTCTGCAACTCCATTAGGGTTGTGCGAAATTGGAAAATTTCACCCAGCAAAATACTTGGTATAATTAGCACATTCCAATAAATATTTCAGTGGGTGAAATGCAACATTTCACCCCCAAGCCAAGGAAATTTCCTCATGGGTGGAATTTCACACCCTAGGGTGAAATTTCACCACCCACTGGTGAAATGTCTCTACCTGCGGGAGTAATTTCACCTCCCACTGTGGAATCTTATGGCCACTTGGCCAGTGGCCACTGACCACTGGCCAAAGTTCTCCCTGTTGTCCAGTAGTCCCCACAGCTGATCATCAGCTGTAATTACATTAAATAAGCCCCCCAGGTTACCCTGTCCCCTCCATTTGTTTAATTAAAAAAAAATTCACCCTAATCTCCCTGGTGTCTAGTGGCCCCCCAACCCTGGCTGATCACTGGCAGTAATTACCCTAAATAAGCACCCCCAAGTTACCCTACCCCTTCCATTTGTTTAATTAAAAAAATTCACCTTCATCTCCCTGGTGTCTAGTGGTCCCCCCACCTCCGGCCGATCACCAGCCATAATAATAATAATTCTTCATTTATATGGTGTCTTTCAAAAACCAAGGCATGTAACCATCAATAAAAAACAAGTAAACCATAAATTCACACATTATAAATGCAACACAATGCAGATAAAACAGTAAAATAAAGTTTAAATCATTCACTGAATGCTTGTTTCCACAAGTAAGTTTTGAGAGCCTGTTTAAATCCCTCCATAGTTGCACACTCCTGTAACTGCTATGGTAGAGAATTCCAAAAGGGTAGGGGCCACATGCATAAATACATGGGCCCCTGAAGATTTTAAACAAACTCTTGGAAAACTAGTAACCCCTTGTCAGCTGATCGGAACAATTGCCCAGGGCAGTAAGGAACCAGAAGCTCTTTCAGGTACTCCAGGCCCTGTCTGAGTAGGGCTTTATAAGTCAAAAGTCTGACTTTAAAGGTGATCTGCCACTGTACAGGCAGCCAGTGCAGTTCACACAGCACTGGAGATATATGACAGGACTTAGAGGTCCCTGTCAATAGCCTGGCTGTTGTGTTTGCACCAGCTGCAAGTAGTGAATATCCACCCCAGAAAGCCCTAGGTAAAGGGAATTGCAATAATCCAGGCACAAGGACACAAAGGCATGGACGAATGTGGGGAGATTGCCAGATGGAACAATGTGTTTAATGATATTCCCTCAGATAGTAAAATGAGGATTTGACAGCTGACACCAATGAATACAATGTAAGCCCTTCATCAAAGATTACCCCCGGTTTCACACCTCTTCAGAGGTTGGGAGTGGTAGGCTCCCAAGAAAAAGTCCCAAAGGCAAACCTGCCCCCACCCGCCTATCCAGCACCCCGGGTCCACAACCAGCACCTCAGTCTTTTCTGAGTTCAACTTCAACCAGCTTGAATTCATCCAATCCTGGATTTCCATGAGACAGTTGTCAAATACTGAGAGGGGTCTATCTAGGTCAGGTGCAAAAGAAAGGTAGAGCTGGGTATCATCAGCGTAGCAGTGAAATCTCAGCCCATGCCTTCTTATAATGTCTCCAAGAGGTAGCATGTACACTGAAAACAATATGGGGGACAACACCAATCCCTGAGGGACCCCACATGACAGGGAAACTGGGTCAGAGCAGTGAATCCCTGACACCACCCTCTGAGTTCTTCCAGTAAAGAAAGATGTAAACCACCTGAGGACTGTACCTGACAGGCCACAGATGAACCTCAGGCAACTGAGAAGAACCCCATGGTCCATGGTGTCAAATGTTGATGAGAGATCTAGAAGAACCAAGATGGAATGTTTTTTCTGATCTCTTGCCATCAGGAGATCATTGAGCACCTGAACCAGTACTGTCTCAGTACTATGCCTTTTTCAAAAACTGGATTGGAGAGGTTCATAGATGGTCAAATGGTTCTTCAGTCGGTGACCCGACTGAGAGCCACTTAGCACTTGAATGAATGATCACAACTGAGCTCATTCATTCATTCAAGCACTTAGTGGTGCTCAGTCAGGCCAGTGGCCGTGGAGGGTGAGTGGAGGGTTGTGTTGATGGCCTGATCTGGCTACTGGGGGGGGAGCTGGGTGGTTGCTGCTATCTAATGATGGGGTTGGGGTCCACTAGACACCAGGGAGATGTGGGTGAATCATGTTTTTAATTAAACAAATGGAGGGGGCAGGGTAACTTGGATGGCTGCTTATTTAATGTAATTATGGCCAGTGATCAGCCGGGAGGGGTGGGAGGACCACTAGAAACTAGGGAGATGAGGGTGAATTTTTTTTTTAATAAAACAAATTGGGTGCAGGGTAACTTGTGTGTTGGGGTGGAGGATTCAGTTTGCAGACTTATGTTGGCCGGTGGCGGTGGGTGAAATTGTGAAATTTTGCTGCAATTTCACATAACATTTCACCTGGTGAAATTACCAATTTCATGGCAATTTCACCAGCGAAATTCAATTTTGCTGCATCTCTAAACTCTATGCAGCAACAGATGTCAAGTATTCATTCTTCTATGTGGCTACAGATACAGATGCACAGGACAAACAGTCCATCTCTCAGTCAATGCACAGGGCTCCTGACAACTATGGGTGCAGAGGTGCAGGGCCCAATGCCAAGAGAAGAGTTCTTTTCACTATATAGCACTTGGGCCTGTGTAGGCAACCAAGCATCTTTTTTTCCCCAGGCTGGAGTAGGGTGCCACATGACAGCACTGTTCCGCCAGCCTTGGCCAACCAAGCTGACTCATCGAGTTTGCACCCAAACTCAGGTCATCAGCATGGGATCAGAAAACACTACCCACTGGGCTAAAGGCTGGTACAATGAATAATGGCCTAGATTCTAAAATGGGCGTAGGGTGGACACCACCCACTCTACATTGGAATGCCATGCATCAAGGTCCTGTGGACCCCCTGGCAGCATTTACTACAGGAGTGCAACCCTGTGTGCACACGATCCTCCACCTGATCCCTCAGCCACCCACCACTGGTGGTCCAGGGGCATACCAGAGGGTGCCCACACACCATTCACTTAGGTACAGAGCAGTGTGAAGTGCCTGAAAGGGGAATGCCAGGGTAGGCAAAAGAAAACTGGCCATACATGGGACATGTCCCCCCATGCCACCAGCCAACCAGACACCAGCTGGAACAGATGGCCTTTGGACCCCTGCCATACAACAGCCCCTGCCCACTGGGCTGCTTGGGTGTGCTGGGGAAGTTGTCACTGATATTCAGGACCAGGCCACGGCTCTGGTGGGCTGTCACTGACATTCGGGATCAGGCCAGGACTTGGGCGGGTGTACTCTGCATACAGTACAAGGCCTGGGGCAGTTGCATGATCCAAAATGTTATGGTTTGTATTAGTAGGTTAGCGAAAAACCTTATTGAGCATGCTCAGAAAAAAACTTGAAATCTTACAACCCTGGAACCGTTTAATATTTTTTCACAAAATCTTTAAAAAGCGCTACCTTGGCGTAGGCTATTTCTACCTTGAAAGTTTTATAAACAAATTCCATACCATCTAGGCTGTAGATGAGCGTAAAGAAAATTTTTTATTAAGAATAGAAAAAAAAATGTTCCATTTTGCCAGACATCGATGTTCCAGAACTCACAAACCACACAAGATGTGATCACAAAACATTTTATGTCTTTAGACTCTACCAGTCAGACCACACATGCCAAATTCTGGGCTAGTCCATCAAACACTGCCAAAGTAATTAAGGTGCACAAATTGGGTTAATTACGGAATGCCTTACTCAGCATTAACTATATGGGTGCTACTATATGGTGTTGCTCAACACTAACTATGTGGGTGCTGTGACAGTATAATAATACATATCTATATTCATTTCAAAACACTTTGCTAATGCAATAGTTAGGGTAAAACCAACTAAAGTAAGGAAATGTGGTGTTAGGGTTTCCAACCCTAACATTCTGCTCCATTCTGCAAACAGCAAATAGAAAATACTTTACGGTTCTGGCTGTCCTGAGTCTTGGCAAATGAGGCTTGGGGTCTTCCTTGGGTTTATCAACCCTAACGCTCCCCCATTCCATCTGCAAATAAGGTCATGTGTGCAGATTATATGAGAATGGGGTGAGTGTTAGGGTTGACAATCCCAAGGAATACCCCAGGCCTGATTTACCAAGACTCAGTACAGCCCAAACTGTACTTTTTTTTTTTTTTTGCTGTTGACATATGTGGTCTGGCTGGCAGTTTTTTTTTCCTTTTTCGCTGCTTGTAGCATGGGGTGTTAAGGCTGGTAACCCTAACACAATGTTTCTCTAGTTTTGCCAGTTTAATCCTAACTGGTGCATTAACAAAGTTTTTTTCATTTACTTACTTTATTTTTTGAGATAGTAGAATCATATTGTCATCCATGCAGGTCCCTTCAGGACCTGTGTGAACACATCCATGTGATTACAGATGCACAGGGCCCTCTGGACCCAGTGCTTCCATTTATCCACATGTGCATGTGGATGTGGAAGCCCAGGGCTCTCTGGGCATTGTGCTTCTATACCTTCAGAAAAGCAATTTATGTGCTACTTAGTAATTTTTTGTTTGTTTTTAGGGATGGACCATTTTCACTTCTTATTTCTTAGGAACTTATTGTTGTATTAGTCATTAAGACCATTCTATTAATATGCACATTGTCCATTAATGCCAAAGATTGACAGTTGCAGCTTGTTAAAGTTGCAATGTTATCCTATGGGAACTATATATATATATATATATATATATATATATATATATAGATATATAATTTTATGTTTTTTATATGGCCACCAATTTTTGGTTTTGTTTTTTTGAAGGGGATATGTATTAGTGCTGTAGTACTCACTGAGACCTTTGTTTGATATATAGATTGTCCCATAATTGCATATGTAGACAGAGCTATGGTTTGTAAAAGTTGAAATGTGGAAAGAAAAGTAAGTCCAAATTCTTTGTTCATATGAAGGGATCTTTTTTTGTGAGATTGTGTCATTCATATGAAAAAAGAATGTGAAAAAAGCTAAGACCAATTTATTTTTCATATCTTTGCTGGTAACTTAAAAAAAATGTTATGGCAGAAACCAATGTCAATGCTTATTAGGGTTGCTACTGCACAAAAGTAAACCTCACAAAGGATTGAAATAGAGATGGGTGAAGTCCTTAAAATTCACTCTGTGGATTAATTTGCGAATTATGCCAAATTGGTGGAGCACAATTCACAAATTTGCAGAGTGCGGACTGACTGGGAAGTGTGGAATTTTGCAGGATTTTCCTGCAGTTTAGTGGGCACCCCCCACCCCACCGATCACTGGTCCCACTGAATTATATATATATATCCCTGATGTCTAGTGCCCCCCACTGATCACTGGTCCCAGTTTAAAAAAATATATATATATATAGTTATTAATAAAATCCATGGTGTCTAGTGCCCCCCACCACCACCAATCAGCAGTAGCAGCTACATTTGTTATTTTGTGTGGCTCATATTGGAACAGTGAGCTAATCTTTTTGGAGGCCTGGGTTTAGAACCTATAGTTACCATTTTATTAGTGCATGGACATTAGCAAGTCACTTAAATTCTCATTTTATGTGTACTTTCAAAGGAGCGTTTGCTCAATGTGCTTTTCCTTGTCCCCAAAAATAAAATAAACCAAACTGATGTTTAATCCTGTCAGAAATAGGCAGGTGTTTAGCACTGCTTAAGGCAATATTCACGGCAGTAACATGTGCGGCAGAGGTAGGTGCAAGGCCTGTGGTAGTAAGGCAGCAGCAGGAAAGGGACATGCAGCTGGAAGGCAGCAGGCAGAGGCAGCCCATAGTGGTAAAAAAATCAGAGCAGATGATGTGGATAATATTCTTGTTGATACAGAAGGGTGGTGGAGAGCTGAAGATAGACTGAGAGCCAAGGAGCTGCTTCGTACCCTGATTTTCTGTTTATTAAGGTATGTGATAAACAGGAGTCAGAGGTACTGGAGAATATAGGGGATAGTGTTGTACCCTTAGGTGGAGATAGCTGCAGGCTATGGAAGTGAAGCCTATGGAAAAAGATGCTAAGGAGCAGAAGGGAGACTGCTGGGGGGGGGGGAGGCAAAAGTGGAAGATAGTGTGAAAGAGGAGATTGTTGAAAATGAACACAGTGAGGATGACCTGGTAGTCATTCCCTCCTGGGAGCCAGAAATAAAAAAAAAACAAAAGTAGATGATGTTAAAGAAAAAAGATGAAACTAAGGGTGAACTGAGCAATGCAGTGCCCATGTGAAACTTTTTCCACCAAGTATCATCCCAAAAGGTACATCCCCCAATCACCAGCACTCTGTTCTGGCAGTGCAAATTTCCCCCTTTCCCCCAAAAAAGATCATGCTGTGGCCAGGGAATTCAATGAAGCAACAGCAGAGATGCTTGTCATCAATCAGTTGCCATTCTCATTCACTGAAAATTAGGGATTCTGCCACCTTATGGCAAAAGCATGATCAAAAATGACAGGTTACTTTCAGGACTTTTTTTTCACACAGGGCAGTTTCAGAACTGAGGAATGTTGTTGAAAAAGTAGTAAACCATGCATTGTAGCATTCCTCAAGTTGCTATATCCATATACCCACTGACAAGTGGAGTAGTGGCCCAATAGCTGCACGCTCATGCATGTGTGTAACTGAAACATGGGTGGAATTTCCAGAGGTAAGCCACTATTTTGTTACCAATACCAAATGCTGCATAACAAATTGCACTGGTAGATCTAGCACCAACACTGGCAGAAGCAGCAGCCAATCTGCTGTGCTGTATAATCACACCAAGCTTGCCCTGAAAAGTATGGTTGTCTCACATAGTGCAGGCAACATTTTGTCTTCATTTTTAGAAGAGGTAGACATCTGACTACACCCACTCTTACTAAAGACAGGGTTTATTGCAAGCAAAAATGGGTCAGATTGTTAAGGCCATTAATGATTTTTTTTCTCAGAGTGCCTTGTTTGATCCCTTGTATTAACCTGGTGGTTACAGAGTTTGTGTCACAGGTAGATAGATATGAAATAACTACTGATTGTGTGCAAGTGAATTTGTGCACATTTTGCAAGGACTGAAAAGGCCAGGGACTGGCTGCAGGCACTATCACTAGCCTAAAGCAAGAGGTTGTAATGAGGTGGACCACAACGATATATATGCTGGAAAGAATGTACGAGCAACATACGGCACTGCCCAAGTACATGCTGTTGCATACAAGCAGGGACAGTTCAGGAGCTCCCATGTCATTAACCACTGTTCAATGGAGGTTTTTGGATGGCTTAATTGTAATGCTGAACCCATTTGATCATGCAGCACAGGCAGTGAGTGGAGACACTGGTTCCCCAAGACATGTCATACACCTCTGCTCTGTGTGTTGAGGCAGTCCCATTATGAAAGCACAGAGGCAGTCCAAGGTTACTGGTGATGCTTTTAGTTGTTTATTGGCTGACCACTTGCTGGAGACCCTAGACCACAACAAACACTTGAACAGCATACCACCATCAACACAATTCAGCATTGTGACCATGCTAGAACTCCTATGCAAATGTGGGTTGTCCTCAGTCATTCATAGGGGAGACAGCCAGGTCCTATGTCATCAAAAGCTTCTCACAAAATAGGCACATGAGATGCATGTTTTGGAAAGGCAGCATGAGCAGCTTACTCAGAGGAAGCTTTGAATAACTGGCTACAAACGCACTCGGGGGGGGTGGGAATAATAAACATAAAAGTAAGGACCACAGAATCTACATGCAATAATTTTATTGCAAAACCAGCAATGTGGGAGAACTCTAACAGACCCTGTGCTTCAACTTTGAGTGAGTCTTCTTCAGAGGTCAAACTTGGAGGAAGGCAGGAGGAGCATCTGGCTTGGGAAAGGCAATCAGAATGGAGGGTAAATATTGTAGCAGCACAGCAGGAGGCAAAAGAGCACATACATCATCCAATCCATTCTGGATGGTGCTGTCATAGGTCAGGGCTGCTGACCATGAGTCACAGGAGCAGGAAACATGGGCTGTTGATGACGAGGAAAAGGCAGTGGCGAAAGCATGTGAGGCATATAGTACATGGTTGATCAGGTGTATCTAGCTGCTGATGAGCAGCCACTTCTTTACTGGCAGAATAAAGTGAAAGACTGGTCATTACTGGCAGCAGTAGCCTTAAAATATCTGAGCTGTCCCCCAACTGGTGTGAGTGCTGAACATGTTTTCAAGTTAGCAGGGGCCATTATTATGGACAGACACACCAACCTTTCCCCCACCATCATCAGCATAGGTAAGCCCAGTGGTGTTGAGGGCTGAGGTGCTGGACACCTTACCTCAAGCCACATCGGTCACCCGTGTTCAGGAACAAGCATGGGTCGTCGGGGCTTGGCAGGGAGGAGAAGGACTGAGCATCCATTGGACTGCTCTTCTTCTCCGGGGTGGTGGGACATTAGCTGTCACCGCTCCACTGGCCCCTAGCGGCTGCTGGGGGCAGCGTGCTGATGCTACAGCCAAAGGGAGGAGATGGAGCAGATGCTTGGTGAGAGCACGTGCAGAAGCATGCATGCTCTTACTGCAGGCATCATTGCACACCCCGCCTCCACACAAGGGGGAGAAAAAGAGGAAAAACAGCTCCAGCAGAATGAAGTGGTCCCTGCAGCACCGCCTCCGAGAAAGCACCTTCCTGGCATGGATCCATCTGGAGTGGGTTGAGTCACTCCCCACCACCCTGCCATGAAGGGTAAGTCATGGAGTGTACAAGGGCAGGGGTCTAACCTTCGGGGCTGCACTGGGGGACAACTGAAGGCAGGTTTGTAAGCTGGGAGCTCCGGTAGAAATAATACATCAAGAAAAAAAAAAAATGAATCAGCATCATATTCTCTCAAGCAAGACAGCATCAGTTTGGGCACCACTCACGCATAAGGACATGGAAGGTGAAGCTACACCAGGGGCATTACCCTCAGCCAAACAGAGGCAGGCATGGTAAAAATGGAGAAGGAGTTCCCTGTAGGAGATAATTCTGACACTGAAGATGGCGAAGGTTAATTCTTGTACTGCAGAAAGACAGCATTAGTGGACATGAATAAAAGGAACCTAAACTCATACCATGTGAAAAATTTCATTTTTTTCAGTGCCGTTGCTTTGTGGTGTGTGTGTGAGACATTTAGAAACAAAATGTTCTCATTGTTCTAATATTTACTAATTTGGAATAATATTTTCAATGCACGTTTACCTATCCTAATTTTATTAAGCATTGTCCCTGCTTTGTAGAGCAGGAGGTTGAAAGGTATGCCAAATAAGTACTAGACTGTGCTCTGCTGCATGTCTGCCACCTCATCTTCTCAAATCAAATTTATTTCTAAAGTGCTTTTCAAAAAGCCAAAGCGAATATACAATATAAAACAGACATGCAATCAGATAAAACATGTAAAATAAAAGGCAGCAATAATAAAACTAGATGTTATCCTCAAAATGCCAGGCCAAATAAATTAGGGTTGTCAGAACCCTCAGAGGTTCTGGGTTCTAGTTCTAGTCTAGAACTTTTTAAAAAGTTTTAGGGTTCTAATCTTTTTTAGAACTTGAACCCTATTTTTTTAATTTTGCTGCCAATAATGAAGGTAATAGTGAAATACGCATGAAATTAAGCACATGCTGCCAATTAAAAGACAATAGTGAAATACATATGAAATTAAGCACATGCTGCCAATTATATCTTACTTATTGAATTGTGTGGCTAGTGGTGGTAGTGCTGGGATTTTATGCTTTTGCGTATGTAGGATACCACAGAACTGGCTTCTGGGCTAGACACAGTCACACACACAACATACACTGGGGTACAGTGCAGTCAAAGGGCACACACACAGCAGGGTGATGGGCTGGCAGTGGCCACAGAACCCCACAGCAGGAAACTACACAGTGAATACTGTGTCAAAAATAACTGCCTTGTATGTATCAGGAGGTTTGGGCTGAAAGGACCCCTTCAGCACAGTCATCATGGTATGATTTTTCACTTTGTTGAATTTATTTATTGAAATGTTTTGCTAGTAAAGCACACTGAACAACCGACATGTTGCTACCAATCTCATGGTACAAACTAGGAGACATTTTTTCCCTATTTGTTTCAACTTTCTCCGGTTCCATTAATCTCTTTCCCCATCCCCAGCCAGAGTGATACTCCTTCCTGGAGTGCCCCTGACCATTCTTCCTTAACCCCACTCCCCACCCCTTTTTATGCAACCTTTTTGTTTTGTTTCAGCAAAGGCAATACACTTTTTAAAAAATTTTCAAAACTGTAGAATGCTGCCTGATAAAATGCAGTTGGGTAGGTCCAGGGTTGGACTTGGAGCAGAGCACTCTGCAGCATGCCTTCCTCAATTGGAATCAGACACAGGACTGGAGCCATGCATTTGCACTTCACTTATCCCGAATTATGGATCCCGTGAAGCTTACCCCTCCGACCTTCTTTCTACCACCTGACCGTACAGCAGCTGGTCATGTGACAGGGACTCCGGCGCGAAAACTTGCTGCTCCCCCCCAACTGTCTTGGGCTGCACAGTGGGGAGGAACTGAGCGGAAATGACTTGGAAACATCAGCGCCAACCAGGAGGGAGAAGGAGCGACACGCTGACAGTAAAGTAATAATTATTTTTCAAACAACTTGGGCAGCAGAAATGAGCATTGTGATTTGAACCCTTTTGTGAACCCTCTAGTGTTCGAGTTCTAAATAAGAACTCGAACACCAGGGTTCGAGGAGGGTTCGAATCTCTACCGAACTAGTTCTGACAACCCTAAAATAAATGTTTTTAATGAGGAATTAAAGGTCTTGGTGGTCAGGCACTCTCTAATCCAACGAGGTAGAGAGTTCCACACATAGGATCAGGGCTACAAAAGAAAAAGCCCTAGCACCTGATGTCTGAAGACAGACCCTGGGAACCTCTAGGAATCCCTCTTTGGTGGAGTGGGCGGAGGGGGCAGTAAGGCTGAAGGAGGTCATGCAAGTAACCCAGTCCCTGTTCGTGCAGGGCCTTATAGGTCAGCAACGTAACCTTGAAGGTGATCCTCCATCACACCGGCAGTCAGTGTAGTTTGTGCAGCACAGGAGTGACATGGCTAGTTCTTTAGAACCCTGTCAACAACCTGGCTGCAGGGTTCTGGACCAGCTACAGGCAATGGAGATCCACCCCTGGTAACCCTAGGTATAAAGCATCGCGGCAATCAAGACAAGAGGAAACAAAGGTGTGAACTAACGTAGGAAGATCCTCGGGTGGAACAAAGTGCTTTATCCAGGTAGTATTCCTCAGATGATAAAATGAGGACTTGACAACTGCTGACACCTGTAATTGTGGTGTCAGTTCATTATCAAGCACAATGGCCAGATTCCACACCCGTTCAGAAGGTCTCAAGTGGTTACCCCCTAGCACAAGGCCAGACGGTTGCCCAGGAGTCAACTTCTCTACCCACTGACCTGGGTCCACCACCTACACCTCAGTCTTATCTGGATTCAGTCTTAACCAGTTAGCACTCATCCAGTCCTGAATCTCAGTGAGGCAGTTGTTAAAGACCGAGATCACACTGTTCTGTTTGGGTACAAAAGACAGGTAGAGCTGAGTGTCATCTGCATAGCAGTGAAAACTCAGCCCATACTGACTTATAATGTCTCCCAACAGCAACATGTACACCGTGAATAATATGGGGGACAGCATAGAACCCTGCAGCACCCCACAAGGCAGGGGAAGGGGGCAGAGGAATAAATCCCTGACACCACCCTCCAAGTCCTGCCTGTGAGGAAAGAATGGAACCACCTGAGGACTGTCCTTGACAGTCCACAAAGTAGCTGCAGGCATTCAAGCAACACGCCATGATCCACGGTGACAAATGCTGCAGAGAGATCAAGGAGGACGAAGATCGAACAACTCCTCTGATCCCTCGTTATTATGAGATCATTAAGTACTCGAACCAATGCTGTCTTGGTACTATGCCTCTTCCTGAAACTGGACTGGAGAAAATCGTAGACTTCTTAAGAATGTTCTTGAGCTGCAACGCGACTACCTTCTCAATAACTTTACACAAAAAGGGCAGGTTAGAGTTAGCATTTAGCAAGACAGTCTGGGTCGCAGGAAGATTTCTTTAGAAGGGGTGTCACAACAGCCTCCTTCAGGGGGTCCGGAAACACCCCCTTGTCCAGAAAGCACCAGACTATCTCAGCAAGGATTGATCTGATGACATCCATACACCCCAAAAGGAGGTGGGTTGGACCAGGATCCAAACTATAGTAAGTCGGTCGCAAGCCCCGAATAATCTTCACGAAATCCACGATCGCTGGCTGGCTGAAATCTGTCCAGACAGACCGGGTGCCTGTGCCTGTGTCCTCGTATTGACCACCGCTGTGCTCATTTGAATGAATCAAGCAGATCTCCGATCTGATGGAAGACACCTTATCTGCAAAGAATTGAGCAAACTCGTCACACTTAGATTGTGAAAAAGCTGTCCTACCCCAAAGGCAGGTTGGATTGCACAGCCTGTCCATGGTTCAAAAGAGCTCACCTGGTTGATTTCTTGTTGCAGCAATCACCACGGACAGGAACTTTGCCTTCTTATGGGAGATTTCTGATTGATAGTCCAAATAATGAGCTATCAACCTAAGTCTGTCCTCCTCCAGGCCAGATTTCCACCAACAATGTTCCAACCTTCACCCCACTCTCCTCAATTCCCTCAAAGTCCCATCAAACCAAGGAGACCGAGGGCGGAGAGGAAGAGGGCAAACTCGGACAGTAGCTACGGAATCCAGGACCCTCAGCACCACACTATTATAGTGCACTACTAGGTCCCCCGGATCCGAACATTTCAATGGCCTACTCAAGAGGTTCAGCACTGCCATCATACCCTCACGGGTGACACCCCTCCAAGGGCGGTATTGGACCATTTCCAAAGGGGTGGGTCTCACAGGGGGAGCTGCAAAACTGAACCTTATAGCGTGATCGTCCAACCATCCAACTGGTTCCACCATCAAGTCAGTGGCCTCTATCCCCAGGAGGAACACCAGGTCCAAAGAGTGACCCTGAATATGGGTTGCAATGGTAGCCACCTGTGTGAAGCCCAATAAGATCATCAGTTGGAGGAAGTTCTGACCAAAATACGAGGGTTTCATTGTTGACCCAGGCACTGAAATCCCCCAGGACCAACCACCTGGAGGATTCCAACACCATATCAACCATGAAGTCTGCAGCTTCCTGCAGAAAAGCTTTCTCATCTCTGGGTGGATGGTAGATGGGAAGAATCCTGCTACCCACACCTGCTCCCATGATACACTTGAAGGATCTAGTGGTCTCCACTGGAACCTTTACAAGGCTCAGTTCTGTCTTAAAACAGATGGCTACACCCCGCCCCAATGATCTAATCTTGGGTGGTGTATCACAGAGTACTCATCTGGAACCGCTGACTCCAATACCGGACCAGCATTCTTGTCCAGCTAGGTCTCGGTGATGCAAACCAAGTCAGATGTCTCAACAAGATTAGCAATAATTGTTGTCTTGTTCTTTATTGACCTGGCATTGCATAACATCACCCAGGTTGGAAGAGAGGAAAACTTGCCCACTGTCAGTGAAGTCCTACAGTATGGGTACTAGGCAGGGAGGACCCATTTCCTGGGCCCATTTCACCCCAGGGTGCCTCCTTGACCCCATTACCCCAATCTGCCCCCCGGCTCTCCCCCCAGGTCCAGGTTCCCCACCCCTTCGACCTCTCTGTGCAATATCCAAGGCACGGCAATACCTATGCACTTCGGGCTGCAATGGGGGACTATCAAAGGGGTGCAGGCCCCTCAGCCTGGAGAGGGAAGAGCACCTGCCCACAGAAGCACAATCTCAACACATACTACATATTAAAAAGCACCTTCTATAGGTGCTAATTAGAGCCACAATAAAACAATGCCCAAATCAACCCCAACCCTCTATCGAAATAAATCAAAAGAAGTCAAACTATCTAAAGTAATCTATTCAATTTTCCAGAAAACGTAGTCCAAAAACCCCTCAAACTCTCACTTCGAGGGTTTTGAATATAATAGTCAATTCAATTTCCAAAATATGTAGTCCAATAGCCCCTCAAACTCTCACTTCAAGGGTTTTGAATACATTGAGTTGAATGTAATAGTCCAAGCAGAAAATCAGTCACAAAAAAGGTTATGAATTTGAGTTATAAAAGCCAGAGTTCTCTCACTACTCTGGAAAAATTACCAAGTTAACCCCCACCACCACCTCTCACATAGCAGGGGAGAGCACAGAAAACAAGAAAAAAGTCGAAATAATCACCCAAATAATAACAATACTAGAAATTATACAACTTTGCATCCAAACCAGATCACTTCTCTCCAAAAATCCCGTAGAGGAAATGAAAGCAATCAACCATGTGAATCACAGTTTATTCAGTCAAACGACCAATCAAATCCCAAAAGTTCAGTTTGTAAAATCCAGATTTAGATCCCAAGTTAAATAAATGGCCCAAGTTGAGGACCAGTTCCCTCAAGTCACTAATTTTGGCCCAGTGGCAGGGGCCATAGGCAGCAGGCTATGTACCAACAACAGTTGAAATCCAGAGGGAGCCCCCCCAATTGCACCTGCAGGAATGACTACCTGACTACCTCATACCCAGCCACCCGCTACCCACAGCCACTGTCACCCCAGAGGCAGACCGCTAGGTCTACCTCCTAGAAGACTTAGGAGATCCCCCCACTCCACTCTGGTTCCCTGGAGAAACAGTAAAGACACTCCCGCCTGGGCCCGAGCCACACAGTAACAAAGGCCCCAGGTACAGGGAGGGAGCCCTCCCAACACAGCACAGCTCTCAGGCTACACTGCACATTGCACTCCACCACTCATAGATCTGGGATGCAGGATTCTGTGCACGACTCTTCCAACTGCACAACTCCAACTCCGAATCCAAACCAGCTCCGAATCCAGTGACTCCCAAGTTCACAGACTCCCAAAATCCAGATAACGTCCAGGGACTAAATGACGGATAACCAGGGGACCAGATCTCCAAACTACACGCCTTCTTCTTCTAGACGTATCCGTGTCCGTATCTTAATCTGCCCGCAGATATCACTCAGCTCCAGAGACAGTACACGGACAAACTGTGCAATAAAAAAGATGGTGTTTAAAAACAAATGCTAACAGGTGCTAAAGGCATTTTGGGTGACAGAAAACAATAAATAAACAAAACACACGGTAACGCAATCAGAAAACTTAAAAAATAAAACTTACAAAACCGAAAATAAGCATAGTTTAAAACAAAAATCAGAGCAATCTAGCACACTCCTGACAGCCTTCCCAGCATGGCCGCCATCTTGTCCCAGTTCTCCTATCAGTGTTGATGCTGCTGCCCAAAACAAGTACCCAATTGTGCTGCTTTGCTACTGCCAATGTCACTTCTTCCTCTGTAATGAGAGATGATGCCATCATTTCTGGAACTCGGGATGCAACACGGGTGATCCGCCTGCTGTTGTTCACTGAAGGACAAATGCCAGCCAGGCTTCATTTCTGGAATTGGTGGTGTAACACAGGTGCTCCCTGTCCTATTCTTTCCTGAAAGACAAATGCCAACCAGGCATAATTTCTGAAAATGGGGGTGTCATATGGGTGCTTCATCTGCTTGCTCTTCTGCTGTGAAGAACAGACTGAAAGAAGAAGACACCAGTGCAACTATAAAGTCAAAATTGAAATTGGAGAAGACAGTGGTAATAATTAACATGACTCTGACAGTGTGGGTGCACCACCACCACCACCACCACCAAATCCTGGTCCTGGTGATTGAGCCAGGTTGTGTGGGCATGATGAGGGTGCCTCCAGGATGACAACAGGCTTGGTCCTGGGGTGAACCCCATTGGTGGCATCCTCTAGGGTAAGAAATCTGGGTATTGTCCTCGATGAAAAGTTGACATTTGAAGCCCAGGTGTTGGCTGTCATCAAAAGTGTTTTTTACCATCTGAGGAACATCTCCCAGATTAAACCCCTAATTCTGCCCGAAGACCTACCATCACTGGCACATGCCCTCATGGAATTCAGGCTCGACTACTGTAGTGCTCTCTACCTCAGGATCAGTGGAGGGGTCATCCACTGACTGCAGGTACTGCAGAATGCAGTGGCCAGGCTACTGACGGGGCTGTCAAGGTCCTGTCCTGTGACTCCAGTCCTTCAGGGTCTGCACTGGCTGTTGGGCAGGTGGAGGAGTCTCTTCAAGGTGGACTTGATCACCTATAAGGCCCTATAAGGATCAGGCCCTGTCAGACCTCATTACTCCTGCCACCCAGCATGCACCCTCCGTTCCTCCACCGAGGGCCTCCTGGTGATTCTGAGGACCAGGTTGAAAATCTTGGGTGGCCATTCATTTGGGGTGGCCAGCCCAGTCCTCTGGAACTCGCTGCAAAGATTCTTGAGGGAGGCCCCTTCTGTGGAAGCTTTCAAGAGGGGCCTGAAGACTTTTCCTGTTGACATATTTTAACTTTTACAGAATCTTACTTATTTTACATCTGTTTATTTATTGTTTATATACTCGTGAATATTTTGTATCACCCCGTTACATTTTTTTACTGTAAGGTACCAAGAACATCCAGGACTGGACACCAAACAAATAAAAACGTACTTACTCCTCCACCTCCATCTCATGCACCCAGATAAACTTGGCCAGCATAAATGCCAGGCACATTTACTACTATGTGAACATGCTTCTGTTGTCCTGCTGCCTCCTCCATCCAGCAAGATGACTACTTCTCCTCCCATCCCAGTGGGGCACCATTGTGCTGTTACACATCACTGCCATCACTAATGCGAATGTATCATTCCATTTTTTTTTTTACTTTTCTATGTTTTCGTCTCTATTTTAATTTTCCTTTTACAAGTACAAAAGACTGAGTTTGGGCTAGACTTTAAATAAGTTCACTTTTGTATTCACAGGTCTTCTCTCCTTCTGTCTCATCCTCAGCAGTCAGCAAGACACCTCCTTCTCCTTTGTGGCCCTACTGTGCAATTACATGGCCTGGCAATTATTAATGTGATGGCATGTCTCATTCTAGGATTTCATTTCTTTTTTCTTTTCAGTTTTCCTTTCACAGGTGCACTGTCTGTCCATGCCATGGACTGCTAGCTGAGGAGAGGAACAATAATGTCAGTCTTGTCTTCACAGGTGACAGCAGTGGCAGTAATAATGTAAGACTGACAACGAATAGGAAAAATAATTCATCTCTTGTCTTTACAAGTGACAGTTGGGAGTGGACACCAGATATACTGTGTGACCATAACCATGGTTACACGGCTAAATTAGAAATTATTTTCTCTTGTTTTTACAGATCTCCTGTCCTACTTTGTCCTCCAGCCAGCAAAACTTGCCTGCCTCCAACTCCTGTGTGCCTGGAACCACACTATTCCATTTCACAGTGGTATGGCAATCACCAAAGTGATGGGAAGTATCTCTTCCTGAAGTTTTTTTCCTTTTCCTTTATTATTTTCAGTTTTCTTTAACAGGTGTAACGCAACATGGAATCTAATTTCAATCTTGTCTTCACAGCACAGGTGTAATCTCTGGCTCTTTCTAAAAGTAATAAGTACACTCCAACACTGGCTGTGGAGGGATTCAGTCTGAGAAGGTGACACACAGCGCAGCAGCAGACCTGACTGTGGTTTTGGAGAACTTTTTGGGAAGCGAGAATTGTATATATTGTGCTTTTACGTGCAATAAAGTCATTAAGAAGAAGGGGTATGCAGGGACTCCATCTGAGAGGGCAACTGATAGTGCAGCAGCAGCAGAACTGGTATGCATCAAGATATCATTTCTGGTTTGGGATAAATTTTCACAAGTGATGACAACATTGTTTGTGGAGGGACTCAGTCAAAAAGGGTGACTGACAACGCAGCAGCAGTAGACTCGATTCTGGTTCTGGAAAAATTTTCAGGAAGTGAGAATGTTATCTATGGTGCTTGTACATTTACGCATTTTATGGAACTGGAGTTGCCACATGGGCGCTCCACTTGTTCTTCTGCTATGAACAACAAACTGAAAGAGAGAGACACTGGTACAACTGTAAATTCAAAACTGAAACTGGAGGAGACGGTGGTAATAATGAGTAAGACTCAAATGGACAGTGTAAGTGTGACACACATGGGCATCAGTGGGAGCAGACTACCAACATATTATAGTTCTTCACACAAAGTCAAAAAAGCTGAAAACAGTTACAAATCACCTGCTTGGAAAATTATTTGCACCTGAAACAAGGGTGGGATGCAGAAACCTTTTTTGCCACAGAGGGTGCACAGTTCAGTGACAGACCAGAAAAAAACTGGCAGCATGTCATAGTTCCTCACACAGAGGATGATAAAATGGTCACAAAAAATCCTACATTGAGAGTTAGCTCCCAAAACAAGGGTGGGATTCAGAAACCTTTTTTGTAAATCACAGACAGTGGAAACTTCAATGCAGAGCAGGATATGTTTGCCAATGTGTCATAGAGTTCCTCACACAGAGTTTAGCTGAAAACAGTCCCAAAAATTCCTACATTGAAAGTTAGCCCCCGAAGCAAGGGTGGGATGCAGCAACCTTTTTACCATAGAGGGTGGAAACTTCAGTGACAGATCAGGATATGGTTGGCAGCATGTCATAGTGGCTCACACAGAGGATGATGGAAAATGGTCACAAAAATACCTACCTTAAAAATTATTTGTGCTCAAAACAAGGGTGGGATGCAGAAACAATTTTTACCATACAGGGTGGAATCTTCAGTGACAGACTAGGATATGGTCAGTAGCGTGTCATAGTTACTCACACAGAGGATGACCAAAAAGGGTCACAAGAATTCCCATTTTGAAAGTTAACGCCCGAAACAAGGGTGGGATGCAGAAACCTTTTCTTTTACTAAGCGGGCGGAAACTTCAGTCAGTTGCTAGAATGAGACAGGTATAAAAGGGGATCCAAGTGTGCAGATAGCTACCTAAGGGTCAGGAGGACAGGCACCTAGTGCTGCCAAACCAGTTACAGCACCAACAGGATCATATTCTGCTATACGGCTGTTCAAGGCTGCAGCTATGAATTTTGGGGCCCTGGACAAGTCACTTGAAATGGGCCCCCTGTTTCCCAAACCAGCTAATGCCAGGGGGTAATGCCAGCTCCTCAGGTGGGCCCCTCCTGAGCTCGGGGTCCCGGACAACATCCCCACTTTTCCACCCATTACTGTGGCCAATTCAATGGCTAAGATCTTCAGTGGTACCCCCTGTGCCACCACCTGTGAATGACAGTCCTGCACCTGCCCCACCTGCACCCTCACCTGCCCACCCACTGCATCCATGCCCTTACCTGGCCTCTGCATGACTTGAGCCACACCACACCTCCCCAGGTATGGCTGCAGCCTGCGTCCCCCCCTCACTCTGCTGATGAATAGACTTCTGGGTGTGATTCCTACATTTACACACTCAAACTTCTTTCTCAGGAGGAGTTGGAGGAGGGCCCCCCGCACCAACACCACTGGCTGCACCCCCTGCACCTGTAGCCCAACAAATGTGTTTCTCACTGAGCACTGTGATGGACCTTTAGGTGGGTATGTTGGCCGCCCATCCAACATGGCTGCCCCTTCCCACCTCCTGATGCTGGCATTGCACAGTGTGCAAGTGGCCACACTGGCATCAGCTGGGTTCAACTTAAAAACTGCCCACACTTGGGACATCAGCTACAAATGATGGTGGGTTATACCATGGGTCTGGGAGGGCACAAGATCTTCATCGCGTCTTGGTGGTCTTTCTGTGCTGGTGATGGAGGGATCCCTGCTTGCTGTTGCAGCTGTTGCTCCTGTGACGGGGGGCACTTTGCTAGCTGCTCTACCACCACTGCCACAATCTCCTGCACCACTCCTCTCCCTCACTTAGCCAACAACTGGTGGTGTACAACACAGTCCTACTAGATGGCCCAGATTGCCATTGCCAGACAATGGCAGACCAGCACTCCCATTGCCACTCATAATTAATTTTTAAAAGAACAACAATTAAGAATAAGAAAACAGCTAGTGGAGAAAGACCAGAAGAGAAAGATTCAGCTAAATGAATAAGAACAGCAGACAAAAGCTGTTTAAAAACAGAATAAAATAAAGCAGAAAACACATATTTAAGTAAAGGAATGTGCTCTCTCTCTACTACTACTAAAATGATAAAGATTTTATAGCAATTTGAGTGTGTCACGACATGATTTTCCACACTGATTTAAGAAGACATTTAAGAAACAGTGGAATAACAGACCTTCCCAACTACTACTTTAACGTACTGCAAAAGTGAAGCTGTCTTCACTTTCTGCTTATAGATGCAGCTGATCACATGACCTGCAGTAGCTTGTTTTTCACAAGCCTGTTTCTGAGATTCTGCCTAACAACATCACTTTATGAAGTTTCCCAATGCACTCGGGCATCACAAAGTAACTTCATGAATCCAAGGCAATGCTGGCATAAACCCATGAAACTTTATGAAGTCCCTTTGCTGAAACTTTGCCAGCAAAATAAAGCTTTGCTGCATCTCTAATCCCCAAATAAACACCTCTTCTACCCGAGTTCACATGGCCTTTATGGGTACATCTTATTCATTCCGGACTGATAAGGGAGGACTGTGGACAACATTTAAATGGAGGATATTGAACGACACTGGACTGAAGAACCCTTCCAAATTTAACTTCCTCTTTTTGTGGTTCTCTTGCTGAGAAGCTCTAGTGGAAGGATTGGAAGGTTTTCACTGACAAGTCTGGGTAGTTCATTTCACTTGTTACTGCTCTCCTGCTTCCACACTTAAACTTTTTATTTTTATTTCAGGCTTTTGGACTTTTTCACACAAGCTACCTTTCTTTCTTCGGGCAAGGCACCTTTCACATAAGCTGCAGGACCTTTTCTATATAAGCTGCCGGGCATTCATTTTGTTACCCATGCTGTGTATTACTTTTGCCACCCTGTGGTATAAAGAAAGACAATGGTGGCACCAGTTTAATCTCTGCCACCCCACAATTAAGAGAGGAAGGGAGACAAATGGTCCTGACATCCTTCTTTACTCACTGCAGACTGGATTAGATAAACACTGGATGGTGGGTGCTGCACTGCAGCTGAGAGGGACAAAGGGACCTGACGGCTTCACTATGCCCACTACTGCAAGGAGCAGCAGTGCGGTGAATGGCCTTCAATATTTGCTACTCAGCAGCTGAGAGGGAAAGAGGGAAGCCTTTCTTTGCTCACCACAGGCTGCATCTGCTGAGCACTGGGTGGAGACCCAACAGCTATCTTAATTCTGCAGTGCGGAGAACAGCAGTGCACTTGCAGACCTTTAAATGTTGCCACGCAGCAACTAACTCACAGTTGTGAAGCCCATGTCTTCTGGTGCCAGGGATCTTCAAAGATCATTTCTCCAGCTTCTTAAACTTAGGCTCTGATTCTCTTCTGCAGCACCCAGCCAGCCAGCAAGCCAGCCTTCCTTCTCCCTGCCACAGGTCAACACAAAATCCTATTACTCTCCCCTTGTATGAATTTTTACAATTGAATTTTTAAAGTGTCTCCTACAATTATTAAGACAGGATCACCCATATGATATTTCATTGCATATTAGCAATTAACTTTTCCAAATATTTCTAATAACAGGACATTCATGTGGCACATATAATGTACCAACTTTTCCACACTCTCGCCACCATTTATTTTCTCTCTGTTCAGTTCTTCACAGTTTCACTTGAGTATAATACATTATATTGATATTGTGTCTTGGACTGATTGAACCTGTATTTCAGCTGAAACTCACCAAATGTTGGAGAAGATTGCAGCCCTGTCTAAATTTATTCCATCAAGTTCTTTCTCCCAAGTCAAGATCATTTTGTAATCCATTGCAGTTTGCAAGTTTATATATCACAGCTGTGGGAGCCTTTTATCCTTGGCAGATTCTAAGTATTCAAATACTGCAGGTACAAAGCACAGGAGTGAGCCAATATATTTCCATGTTTCTTTTGTAGTATTCTAGTAGTTTCAGTGGCTCAGTAAGTTGTACACTCACTGCTGGGGCTGTAAGATCTGAACGGTTGTGGTGGGTTCTAGTCCCACACCAGGAACTAGAGTTAATACTTTTCCTGTCCAAGCACCCATATTTTGGAATACATTACCTCTATATTGCCTTAATGTAAACAGCCACTTTAATTTTAATATTCAGTTAAAATCTTATTTTTTTTTAAAACAAACCAAGTGTGAATGTTTTTAATGTCATATGTTGTACTATTGTATGTTATACATATTGGGCCCTATGCATGAATGTGCAGAATGGTTACACACTGCATATCTGTGGTGCATAGCCAATCTGCACCCATTGCACCCCGTGTGGGATGAATGACAAGGGGCATGCAGCCCGTATGCACCCAATCCCCTGGTCATGTGGACATCAATGTGCTTGCAGTGGGTAGGGAGCATGCTGGGGCTGGGCCAGCACTATGCCCCATTCACTAAGGTACACAGTGCTGCACACCAGGGGGTGTAGGAGGGCACAGTTTATGCCAGGGATGACCCTGCCTTAAGTGCCCTACATGCCCAGTGCTACACGCAGCAGAAACCCACACATACCCCGGCAGGAGGTAGGGATTCCCCTGACATGACCGGCCACTTGCCCAGTCCAGATGCCAGCCCCCCAACACATGACAGCCCCATACCTATATGGCAGTAGACACACCCCACCCCACTACAAGGTGGTCTGACCCCTATTCATGGCCCAAACTCCCCACCCCCAGACATGTGGCTGCTAGGTCCCCCATTAGCTGAACACAGATCCCCCACCCCTGATGGATGTATGCCCATTCCCCATCAGTACAAACATACAAACATATGAAATTGCCAGCAGATACAGGCCATTCAGTCTATTTAGTCTGCGCAAGTGTACAGCACTTCAGTCCATTAGACTGCAGCTGCCCCCCCTCCCTTATATGCCCTCCCTGATCTCGTGCCCCACCCTGGTTTGTATCCTCCCCTTGAATCTGTCCCACCCCCTCTTGAAGCCCCTAACACTCTAGCGATACAACTTCTTTTAGCAGAGCATTCTACCCTGCCACCACCCTTTCTGTGAAATAGTGCCTCCTCCATTCCTGCTTGAATTTTCCCCCTTCCATCTTCATAGAGTGTCCCCTGGTTTCCCTTCCGCCCTTCAGATTGAACATACACCTGGTGTCTACTCTGTTCAAACCCTTCAGGAGATTCCAAAAAAGAAAAATCAATGACTGGTGCACATGCATTATTTTATATAACGTTGGCTTAAAAATATAAACAAAATAAAACATATTACAATATATAAATATTGACCAGACTTGAAGAATATAGCAGAAAAACAGTTATCCTGAGGGAGAAACTATTCTATCCAAGACCTGGCAATTGAAATTCAATGTCAAAAAATGCAAGGTCATGCACTTGGGAATGCATAACCCAGGGAAACTGTACTCAGTGGGAGGGGAGCAGCTGGTGGCTACCAGGAAGAAGTGAAACCCAGGAGTGATCATATCAGATGACCTCAAGGTCAGTAGACAATGTGAAAAGGCAGCACTAAAGGCTAGTGGTATCCTGGGATGCATAGGGAGGGGCATCACGAGCAGAAGGCATGAAGTAATCATGCCATTGTATCGATCCCTGGTCAGGCCTCACCTGGAGTACTGTGTCCAGTTCTGGAGGCCACACCTCAGAAAGGACATAAATAGGCTAGAGACGGTACAGAGAAGAGCAACAAAGATGGTGCAGGGCTTGCATCATAAACCGTACTAGGAAAGACTGGATGACCTCAAATTATATTCCTTAGAACAAAGCAGGAATCATGGGGACATGATAGAAACATTCAAATACCTTAAAGAGCTAGAGTACTGCCTGGAAACTGCCTGCAATTAATTACTAAGATTCATATTAAACTCTAGTAGAAGCAAAAGGCTATAAAGCCCAATAGAGCTTCCTGATTTACATATAGCATTTTAGTTGGCTTGTTGATCTCATAAATTTATCCAGCCTATTTTTAAAAGTAGTCTTATTTGTACCGATATCTAAAGGTAGCATGTTCCAGGGTCTAACAACTCTTTGAGAAAACTAGTATGCCTTTTTTTTTTATTTGCATTTATTTCTAGTGATTTGTAATGGGTGTCCTCTGGTATTTTTAAGCATCTGTTTGAAATCCAAACCACATTCTGTTAGGAGGTTTTGATCTTGGATAATATCCCATGTAAATAGGATATCGCCTCTAAGTCGCTGCTCTTCTAAAGAAAACAAATTAAATTTACATAATCTCTCTTCATAGGAAAGCGATTTAATACTACGGATTTTGTTTTTCTTCTTTGCATTTTTCTCGATTCTGGCAATATCTTTCCATTTATAAGGGCACCATAATTGGGATACGAAATCAAAAATGGCTCTTACATATGCTCAATATAGTGATAGTAAAATATCGGGGTTTCTAGAAGAGATGTTATGACGAATCGCCCAACAAATTTTATTTGCTTTACTAATAATGTTAGTGATATGTACATCGAAGGTAAGGCCTGAATCAACAGTGATCCCTAGATCTTTTTTGCAGGGTTTGTTGCTTAACAGGCTATTGTAAAGACAGTAGTTATGTTTTAGATTATTTGTACCAAAATTAATAACACTACATTTGGAAATGTCGAAATGAAGATTCAGTTTTAAAGTCCATGCTTCTAGTGTGCTTAAGTCATCTTGAATAAGTTTATGTTCATTTACATTTGTACAGACATTGACTAGTTTGCAATCATCTGCATATTTTGTAATTGTACTATGAATGTTTATTGTTAAATCTGATATGAAAATCTGGAATATTATAGGAGCTAAAATGGATCTCTGTGGAACTCCACTTTTGACCCTTTGCCAAGTTGATTGTCAGAAATGAGATCAAACACCTTGAGTCACCACAATCTTTGCAGCCTGAGCAGTGACTCTCACAAGCTACCAATCAAAATGTAGGAAATCGTGACATCACTGATAACCAGGGAGATCCAGTCCCTGCTGCTTCATATGAAAGTGAAACTTGGCAGTGAGAAATGGTTTCTTATTGGTTAATAGTGATTTTATAGTCAGTGTGGTCTCAGTGTTGATGTAGTGGGAGGAAAAGAACTGACTTTTTTCCCCTCCAGAGTGTTGCTCCACACATCACCCTAGTACCACCAGGTGGAAAACCTAATTAGCAAACAGAAAAGAAAAAAATACTTGAGATATAAGAAGTGATAGCTGACTACATCAGAAAGTTACAATTAATTGCAGGCAGTTTCCAGGCAGTACACTAGCTCTTTAAGATCATGCTGTAATCAGATGTGAAAGGTCATGGCATTAAACCTTAACATGATATGGTGCAGCATGCCATCACACAGCAACATTCATTCTAAATAAAACCAGTACTTTATTACATTATTATTAGGCATAATTAACTATTTACTGTGTTTGTCTCTCAGTGAACATCAACTTTCTTACCTGGTGTGCAGCATTCTGTTGTGAGAGTCACAGTGAGAGAGTTTACTGTTAACAGGCTGACTACCAGGGCAGCTGGAAGAGAGATGGAGAGAAAAGGAGACTGAAGTAGTGATGTTTCTGCTGGGGGCCCAAGCAGTTCTCAGCTTGAGCCTTGCTTGCTGTATACCATAAACAAAGTGGCATATGATATTTATGAAAGGTGAGATGGGGATTTTTGGAATGCTACAGATCATCCCATTATAGGTCACAGTTTATGAAGATATCCTATAGCCTGTACTTAAAGATATTTATTTTTTTGTAATTATCCACAGTATACTATAACTACAATACAGTCTCCCTTTTTATTTTGGTTAATGCCCAGCATGGTTTGCTGTTCAGCTGCTGCACAACCACCAGAGAAGCAACCAAGCTAAAGAAGGGCCCAGGATGTTGCTCCCAGGCTGGTTGGAACTGACACATCAGGTCTTATCAAGTCATTACAAAAGTTTACATAAATAATAAACAAAAGATTAAAACCATTTTTTTAAATATAAATACATTTTTAAAATATAAATATCAAAGTGTAAAAAAAAGCCACAGTGTAAGAATCTGCAGGAAGAATATTCATACCATTATAGTATTTCTATTTTGTTATAGTGCACATTTCTGGGGAGAATTAAGTCCACCCTTGTAGGAGTTTATTTAGCTAACTCAGTATGGGAAAAGAAATTGAACCCTATCTGCGAGTGTAAACAGAACATTACAGATCTGGGAACTCTGAAGGAAGTATTGTGCCTGTAATCTCCAATATCCTGAAGACCAGGACTAAGGTGCTAAAAGCACTACAAAAGAAACACACCTAAGGGTGGGCTAAAACCTGTACAATTCCGCGAACCTAGAAATTATTTAATTTTCTAGCTTTTAGATAGCCAAACATAAATCCATCTAATATATATCCTTACATCTCTTAATACAAAATCTGCAGAGAAGTTCATAACAGCATTTAGAAAAGATTGACCATCACTACGGTTTGAGAAACCATAAGGGGATAAGCACTCAGAAATTATATTCTCAAGTTTCTTACAGTGGAAAAAAAACATGCTCAAAGGTTTCATATTCACGTATCCCACAATCACAGTAAAGATCTAAGCCAAGTGGTTTTTGTCTATTTCTGTATCTATACATCCGTAACCTGGAATGATATGTTTCAAGTTCGAATTGAAAAACATATTCTACTATCTTTAGGATTTGATAGGAGTGATAAGTAAGGCTCCATTCTGTGAGATCATGTGACAGATGTTAGTTTTCTGAATTCCACCAGTGCATTTTTGCACTGATTATATATTTCATATCATTCCTTTGGGATAGGTTTTGTAGCCTATCTTTAATTATCACCATATACTTTGAAGAGATACTGATCCCTTTCAACCAATCTTGCCATAAATGATTCAGTTGAACTGACATCTATCTGACCATAACTGCTAATTATAAAATGGGCAAGAAAAACACTAGTAGCTGATTGATCAAACTGGGGCTTTATTGGTGTGTAAATCTCAGAACAAACATATGGATAAAGTCCCAGCTGACCACTGCTGACCGCACAAAAGTCACAGAGGGTGGTATCAAGTGACCAAATGTTTGTGTAGCTGAAAACTGCAATTTTTACCTTGAGTGGCACCACTGAGAGACATCACTCTCTAGAAAAGAAAAAGTCTTATATGGGGTCAAACAAAATACAGTAAAAGAAAACATTACTACAATGCAGAGTATGTGTTTTGAGTTATTCAGTGGCTCTGCTGACATGCTCCTTCAGAGTTTTTGTGCCGGTAGCCCCGATCACAAAGTGACCACTGTGGCTGTGATGGAGCACGTTAACAATCACCTTGAAATCACAGCAACTGACAGCATAGCACAAAAAGCAGACTCACAAAATACTCAAACAGCCAAAACAAGAAACTTATAGCCAAGCACCCCAGCCATCAAAGAATGTGCCCTTCCTGTTATTGATAAGTCACCCAACATCATTACCAGCGTAGCTGATGACGCAACAGCGAGTCTTCCCTCAGATACTGTCCCAGCAATAGATACTCAGAACAGGGTGGTGCCTCAAATTAATATGCAGGCCCCACCTGAGGTAAGTCTGACGCCACCCTCAATGGAACAGACAACCCAAAACAGCTACACTGGGCTGGGAATTATGTTAAACATGCAAAGCCCACCTTTACCAACTGCAGCTTCTCAAGAAATATCCCTGTCAGCCATTGTAAATCTCTGAAATTTCTTTGACAGACAAGGGACTGTATCAATTGACTTAAGCAGTGTCAGAAGTACTCTTGGAACAGCACTAATTAGCAAACAGAAAAGAAAAAATACTTGAGATATAAGAAGTGATAGCTGACTACATCAGAAAGTTACAATTAATTGCAGGCAGTTTCCAGGCAGTACACTAGCTCTTTAAGATCATGCTGTAATCAGATGTGAAAGGTCATGGCATTAAACCTTAACATGATATGGTGCAGCATGCCATCACACAGCAACATTCATTCTAAATAAAACCAGTACTTTATTACATTATTATTAGGCATAATTAACTATTTACTGTGTTTGTCTCTCAGTGAACATCAACTTTCTTACCTGGTGTGCAGCATTCTGTTGTGAGAGTCACAGTAAGAAAGTTTACTGTTAACAGGCTGACTACCAGGGCAGCTGGAGAGAGATGGAGAGAAAAGGAGACTGAAGTAGTGATGTTTCTGCTCCAAGCAGTTCTCAGCTTGAGCCTTGCTTGCTGTATACCATAAACAAAGTGGCATATGATATTTATGAAAGGTGAGATGGGGATTTTTGGAATGCTACAGATCATCCCATTATAGGTCACAGTTTATGAAGATATCCTATAGCCTGTACTTAAAGATATTTATTTTTTTGTAATTATCCACAGTATACTATAACTACAATACAGTCTCCCTTTTTATTTTGGTTAATGCCCAGCATGGTTTGCTGTTCAGCTGCTGCACAACCACCAGGGAAGCAACCAAGCTAAAGAAGGGCCCAGGATGTTGCTCCCAGGCTGGTTGGAACTGACACATCAGGTCTTATCAAGTCATTACAAAAGTTTACATAAATAATAAACAAAAGATTAAAACCATTTTTTTAAATATAAATACATTTTTAAAATATAAATATCAAAGCGTAAAAAAAAGCCACAGTGTAAGAATCTGCAGGAAGAATATTCATACCATTGTAGTATTTCTATTTTGTTATAGTGCACATTTCTGGGGAGAATTAAGTCCACCCTTGTAGGAGTTTATTTAGCTAACTCAGTATGGGAAAAGAAATTGAACCCTATCTGCGAGTGTAAACAGAACATTACAGATCTGGGAACTCTGAAGGAAGTATTGTGCCTGTAATCTCCAATATCCTGAAGACTAGGACTAAGGTGCAAAAGCACTACAAAAGAAACACACCTAAGGGTGGGCTAAACCTGTACAATTCATGAACCTAGAAATTATTTAATTTTCTAGCTTTTAGATAGCCAAACATAAATCCATCTAATATATATCCTTACATCTCTTAATACAAAATCTGCAGAAGTTCATAAGCATTTAGAAAGATTGACCATCACTACGGTTTGAGAAACCATAAGGGATAAGCACTCAGAAATTATATTCTCAAGTTTCTTACAGTGGAAAAAACATGCTCAAAGGTTTCATATTCACGTATCCCACAATCACAGTAAAGATCTAAGCCAAGTGGTTTTTGTCTATTTCTGTATCTATACATCCGTAACCTGGAATGATATGTTTCAAGTTCAAATTGAAAAACATATTCTACTATCTTTAGGATTTGATACGAGTGATAAGTAAGGCTCCATTCTGTGAGATCATGTGACAGATGTTAGTTTTCTGAATTCCTCCAGTGCATTTTTGCACTGATTATATATTTCATATCATTCCTTTGGGATAGGTTTTGTAGCCTATCTTTAATTATCACCATATACTTTGAAGAGATACTGATCCCTTTCAACCAATCTTGCCATAAATGATTCAGTTGAACTGACATAAACATAACTTCTGTTTCCTACAACCAAGGAGATGTTACCCAATCAGTAACCATGCCTGTTTCCAACAGACATCTTTTTGTAAGTTTGGATTCAGTCATATTTAAACACTTTATTTTTTTATTTTGCTTAACTCTTCTAACATATCTCACTAACTCAGCTCTAACTAATCCTGCTGGAGTAGAGTGAGTAGTATGTAAAACTAAGCAGTAAAACTGATTAAATGGTCATTTAATATGCTTGAAATTTTTGGTATACCATATTTCTGTCATCTATAGTATTATGTTATTCATTTTCATATCTGCCACTTTTAGAGCTGAAATAAGAGTGACACCACTATACTTCATGTTAAATCGGAATATTGCGTCCTTAACCTGAATCAACTTATTTTTTGCATAATGTATCTACCCATGAATTGTTAGCTGAAAACATTAGGCCAAGATAACCGTATGATTTTACAATATCCTTCTTTTCATTACCTATTTTCCATTTTATGTTAATTTTTTTCTTCCCAGATATCATTATCTTACTTTTGGCCACATTAATTTAGAGTTTATTCTATAGATAGTAATTATCCAAAAATATTAATTTCTGTTTTAACCCAGCTAGGGAAAAAGAAATCAATATGAGATCTTCTGTATACAATAGGGCAGGAACCAGGGTTTCCTTTACCATCAGTGAGTGGCCCTGAATGTATAGTAATTTTGTTGCTAAATCATTTACAAAAAGATTAAATAAAAGAGGGGCTTGCTTGACCTCTCTGTTAGTAAAAAAATGTTATGAGGTATTACATATAGATCATATCTCACTGTTGTCCAGTTTTCTGTATATACAGTACATTTATAATAATATAAATACTATCTTTATCTATGAATGTTTGTGAAATTTTGTCCACAACAGAGGTCTTGATATTGTGTTGAAGGCCCCCTTGAAATCCATGAAAGCCATATATGATGGCCTGTTCCACCTTATATAATAAGTTTCAACCACATGCTGTAATATAAAACATTGATCAGTGGTGGAGTATCCCTTGTGGAAATCTGCCTGATAAATATTTAATATGTTATTAGTTTCAACCCATGAAACCAAGCTCTCTTGAATTATTCATGTAAAGGTCTTTTCTAAGCAGTCAATTAGACTTATGGGTCTGTAATTTTCTGGGGAGTGATGGTTACCTTTTTTAAAGATAGGTATAATTAAATTTCCCTTAAATTCTCCTGGGGGAAAAAGTCATCTTGTACCACACTATTTAACAATAACAACCAGAAGGTGACTCCACCATTCTATTTCTAATTTGTAAAAATAGGGAGGAATTTTATCTAAACATGGGGCCATATTACCTTTAGTCTGCTGTATCACTTCCTTTATTTCCCCTGGTGTTATGTTTATTGAATTTTGGAGTAATTTGAGATCTGCAGCTATTCTGTTATAATCATATAATTCAATGTCAGAATGGAAACTTTTTCTGTAATAGTTCATCCATGCCTGTGATTGTATATGAGATGAGGTATCCAGTCACATGGGTGTCTCAAACTGAGTGACGCAGTTTGAACGCCCGTGATGTAAGCTACCTTGAAAGGGTAGTGAGGCATGGTGATAGCTAGGATGCAGCATAAGAAGAGTGAGTGTTCTGGAGAGCGAATGGATGAGGAAGGTCAAGGGAACAGGTATATGGGAGGTAGTTTGTCAGGGCACTGCTGAGCTGGCCATGTGGTCTGGTGGTGAGGGTGGATGACTACAGTGTGGGAGGTTCAGGGCTGGGTGGGGATAGTATTCTTTTTGGGTGTTTGTGGTACATAGATTTTTTTTTAATTTTTGAGATATGCCCTGATCTCCCAGTTTTGTTGTCAATGGAATCCCCCTGAATCCCCCCGAATAGCCCCCTCCCAAGCTGCCTGCAGTACCCCAGTGCCAGGTCCCATCCCGAAGTTGACTATAATTAGAAAAGGGGGTGTGGTGGGTAAAGCCCCCTGCAGGGGGGGTTAGAGTGTAGCCCCCACATAAAAAGTGTAATGCTGTATATTGCTGTAGCTCAACCACGTTGCGGACCCTTGCTTACTGTGGGTCTGCTGTTGTGCACAGTCATTGCTTCTGTTCTCATCATTGTGCACTTGCCGATATGTAAGTCATGGAACAATTTTTGCCTTTAAGACATGGAACCATGAGCTGAAATAGTTTCAGTGAAATTTCCCATACCACTGTCTACCACAACCTGTTGGAATCTCTATTATCTATATTTTGTACCACTTGAAACATTTCCCTCCAGTGTTCTTCACAAAAGAAAGCATTTTGTTCATTCTGAAAGGCTGTATATTGCTTCCTAATTGTATTCAAAAGTGAATAATTTTTCCTTGACGTCTTTCGCTTGACGTAGTAAACATAATCAAGCCTTATATGTCTTACAGTAAGAATTGAACCATGTATTATTATTGCATTTATTTTTTAATTTATCTAAGAATGGCAGAATGGTTTCAAAAATTTCTTGTATACCTTTATGTATTTCATTGGCCCTACTGTTATCCCTCAAAGCTTTGGTCTTATTGACAAATTCGTGTGAATATTTATTATTATTATGCTTCCAGAGTGGCCATTTCCTTTTTTTGAGGAATTAGGGTCCAGATTTTTTGATATCATATGAATAGGGAAATGTTTACTTTCTGGCCTTTTGAGAACTTCTAGAAATTTGCCCATGGGTATTTACTAATAAAACATAAGAAAATAGTCTATTATATTGGCACCTAATGGTGTAAAGTATATACATTTTGCGGGTAAATCTCATTCCATGATCCCATTCAATACACAAAGCCCTGTATTCTCAAGAAATTTCAAGAATGTTCTGCCATTGCCATTTACAATAGTATCTTGGGAAAGCCTTTGGTATGCCAATTCCTCTCCTGCCTCTGAGTAGGAAGCTTTGTTATCAATTCTTGCATTAAAGTCACCCAAAAGTAACAGATTAGCTTCTGTGTGATCAAAAATTACTTTCTTTGTATTATTATCATCCTTTAATACTTCACAAAGATTGCCCTCATAATATTCTGTATTCATTGGAGGAATATAACAATTCCTAAATAAGAAGATATATTTTCCCTAAGACAGTAATGTTAAGTGTTTATGGTTCACTAGTTCGGCTATTACCATCACATCTTTTGAGATTTGTAGTAAAACAAGCTAAACCCCCAGTAGGTCTGCCTGATAATTTTTCTTTTCTGCTTTGGACATAATGCAAGAATATCCCTCCAACCAAATCTTAGTCAATGCCCATGTTTCTTGTAGTGCTATAACCTGAAATTGGCTGACAAAGGACCTAAACTGATTGTCTGCTGAATTCTTATGAATTCCAGCTATCTTCTATGATAAAATGCCCTTTTTTCTCATTCTTAGAATTGAAATAGGTCTGGTCTCTGTTCCTACTAACATTCCTATCAGTAATATTTTCTTGAGCCAGAGATATAAGTCAATCCTCCTGTAATCGAGCTAAGGGAATAAATCTATTTTCTGTTGGTACAGAAATATCTCTGTTCTCTTGAGATCCTTCCCTGGGGTCTGGACCATTATCAAGTTGAATTTTAGAGGACTTAGGCTGAAAGGGGGTCTAATTGCAGATCAAAATGCCTAAAATTATCCAGCTTATAGACCTCTGCTAGTACTTGTATGTATAAGACGTAGTCACTAATACCCACATCTATCTGACCATAACTGCTAATTATAAAATGGGCAAGAAAAACACTAGCAGCTGATTGATCAAACTGGAACTTTATTGGTGTGTAAATCTCAGAACAAACATATGGATAAAGTCCCAGCTGACCACTGCTGACCGCACAAAAGTCACAGAGGGTGGTATCAAGTGACCAAATGTTTGTGTAGCTGAAAACTGCAATTTTTACCTTGAGTGGCACCACTGAGAGACACCGCTCTCTAGAAAAGAAAAAGTCTTATATGGGGTCAAACAAAATACAGTAAAAGAAAACATTACTACAATGCAGAGTACGTGTTTTGAGTTATTCAGTGGCTCTGCTGACATGCTCCTTCAGAGTTTTTGTGCTGGTAGCCCCGATCACAAAGTGACCACTGTGGCTGCGATGGAGCATGTTAACAATCACCTTGAAATCACAGCAACTGACAGCATAGCACAAAAAGCAGACTCACAAAATACTCAAACAGCCAAAACAAGAAACTTATAGCCAAGCACCCCAGCCATCAAAGAATGTGCCCTTCCTGTTATTGATAAGTCACCCAACATCATTACCAGCGTAGCTGATGACGCAACAGCGAGTCTTCCCTCAGATACTGTCCCAGCAATAGATACTCAGAACAGGGTGGTGCCTCAAATTAATATGCAGGCCCCACCTGAGGTAAGTCTGATGCCACCCTCAATGGAACAGACAACCCAAAACAGCTACACTGGGCTGGGAATTATGTTAAACATGCAAAGCCCACCTTTACCAACTGCAGCTTCTCAAGAAATATCCCTGTCAGCCATTGTAAATCTCTGAAATTTCTTTGACAGACAAGGGACTGTATCAATTGACTTAAGCAGTGTCAGAAGTACTCTTGGAACAGCACAACAGTACATGCACAACCAAGCACCCCAAGCTACAGTACCAGAAATACACATTCATGAGGGAGAGGGACAACAAAATGCCATTATGAGCCCTCATGCAGTGACAGTCTCCCAACATAATGAAACCACACTAAGTCACAACACTAATGCTGAAATATTGCCTTCAAGTGTTTCTTTTTGCCATACACATTTTTAATTGAAGTTTTAAACTTTACAAACAATTTAAGGCACCCAACAGAATATACAAAGCTTACAGATGGAACCAATTATACAGAGTACACAACAATAACTAATATTGCAGTAAATAGTACAAACTCCTTACTTCAAACAGTAAAAAAAAAATTACCATGCACCCTCCAGTTGCCAATGTGCCTACAGCTAGTATTGTGTGAAATTGGAAAATTTCACCCAACAAAATATTTTGCAGAATTTGAGCATTTCCTGAAATATTTTGTGGGGCAAAATGTGAAATTTCACCCTCAAACCAGTGAAATTCGGGTGAAATTTTGCAATTTTTCTACTAATTAAGACTCCCTGGTGTCTAGTCAACCCCCCAGCAGATCACTGACCAAGGATTTAGCGTGTGCAAGTCAAACTTTGTTTTCACTTGGATATTTTGAGCATTTTGTGTGCTGTATCATGTGATACAATTTTACATAAAATCAAAAATGGTAAGTGATGATAATGGTACAAGGGGGGAGTGGGATGGATGCTATCTGACTGAAGACATGGTGGGGGTGTGAGGTCACTAGACACCAGGGACAGGGGAGGGATTTTTTTTAAAGATTGGGGGCCAGGATCATGGCTGGGGAGGGGAAATAACTCTGGGGGTGACTCCAGAGGAGGGTTCTTCAATTTGGCTGGTGATCGGCTAGGGGGATTACTAGACACAAGAGAGGGGTATAAATAGCAAAATAATGATGCACATTTTCAGGTGAAATTGCAGGTGAAATTTTGCAATTTTGCAAATATTTCACATGGTGAAACTGCTGATTTTGTGGCAATTTTACCGCCAAAATAAAATTTTGCAACATCTGTACCTACAGCTTTGTAACCAGAAAACAGCTCCACACGTCACTCCAAGGTATCACACAGTGAATTAAACCTATTAGAACTTAAAAGAAATGAGAACACAACAAGGAGACAAACAAAATGGGCAATGAGTGTCTTAACAGGCTGGGAAAAAGAAAAAAACATAACTACTGAGATCCACAACATTCCAGTAACTGCACTGAATGAAATCTGTAGGCAGTTTTATGGAACTATACAAAATAGCCATAGAGAACCTTGTGGGCTTAGTACTAAGTAAGTCTGCGTGCAAGCAATAATAGTTTCCATAATGATCCTCTGTTCAGCCGCTCCATAAATCTGATGCAAGACACAGCATTCACCACTGCAAATAATGTGTTTAAGGGATCTATAAAAACAATGAGAAGACAGGGAAATGACAAAACCTCACATCATCCACACCTCACCAGTAGAGAACTAGAAACCATGTGCAAGTCACCTGCACCGAGTCCAGACACCTCACCAGGACTAGTAAAAGTGTGGTTTGACCTACAATTACATCTAACCTGCCGTGGCAATGAAGTACGCACACTCACAACAGTCATTCAAAGTAAAAACAGCTGAAAATGGTCTCAGATATCTCACAAAATCCTTCAATGAACATACAGAAAATCACCCAAGCATGCATAATTCACAAAAGGATGAGATACATGGCAATATGTTCGAACTACCTGGAAACCCTTCCCTGCCCAGTGAGTAGCTTCATGAAATATTTTTGTAAACTGTCTCCAGGATGTACATTCCTTTTCTGTCACCCCAAAAAATTGCCACAAGACATACTAGACAAACAGCCAATATGGTACTCACATGAGCCAATGGGGTGAATTATTTGCAAGGCATGCTCCCCATATCTGCACACAAGCAGGACTACCTAAAAAGCACTCCAATCACTCTCTACAGGCTACTGCAGTCACCCTATTGGCAAAGACAGGACTGGAATCCAAGGAAAAATGACTGTCACAGGCCACAAAGCTGAATCCTCACTTCAAAGCTACTGGAGGCCAGGCATAAATAAAAGGCACAAATGGAGTATTGTAATATCCAGAATCAAACCTAACCAAACTATGGTACCAGACACAAGCAAAGATCACCCATCAGCCACATGCACATTCAAATCAAAGTAGGACAACAGAAGAAAGAAATAATACAAATACTGAATAACCATCAATTCCTTACCTGAGTAATTTCAAATTACATGGAAACATAAACTTCCAGATTATAAACAACTAAATAAAAATGAACTGACAATGAAAATAAGTAACACAACAGAATAGTGCTGTGCAGAATGCAGAATTCCGCCAGCAAAATTAGCACAGAATGACCATTCTGCTGGCAGAATTTCCATTGACATTTTACTGGTTCTACTGCGGATTTCCACCCACCAGTCCCCTTCAGGCAGTGTTTTGCAATGCCAGATCAGTGAGGAACAAGACCATAAATGTAGGTATTGCGTCTAAAGTTCAGTGGCTGCTGCCAGCCACCTTCCCACTCCTGATGAGCTATATAAGCAGCAGTTCCTCTAAGCCTCTCTGTGAAGCACTTTTTCTTTGCAGCCGGATGCTATGTTGGTTTGTCCTCTGAGCTGGCTGGGGCCTACCCCCCCACCTGCTGTTTATGTGTGTCTCTGCTGGACTTTGTTGTTTGTTTTCTTGCTTCTGGTTTGTATTCCTCCTGCTGTGTGCTTCCCTGTGTGTTTTGTTTCTTTTTTTGGGCCTTCCCCTGTTCTGTTTTGCTGTGTTTTGGTTTAGTATTTTTGGGGGCTTTTATTTTCTAAACTCCTAGCATACTGTTACTACACAGCTCATACTGCTGGCCTTCAGTTGCAACTCTCAAATTACTTGCACTGCTACTGCAAACCTACTCAGAGCTCATGCTACTGCTTTCAGTTACCTACAATTGCAGCCACTGCTGCTTACTTTAATTACTATTGTACCCAGTGCCTGTGTTTTAACACTGTGCTCACCACGCTCAAACTACTGCAATGCAACTGCATTCATTATCTGTGTATTTCAGCTCAGTGTACTCATTTGTTTACTACTGCTGTGCAGGCCTACTTGCTTCCTGCTGCTGCATTGTTTACACCCATTCCTATTGTACCTTGTTTACTCTGAGGTTAGCTGAAGCTCCTGCTGAGGCTATTAAATTAGATTTATATCTACATGTGGTTCTCAGCCTTTCAACGCTTCCTTGTTTGTCCTACGGCGGGGACTGGGAGGTATTTTGGGGGGTCGTGGCCTATGTGGTTAATTAATTCTGTTTTAAATCCTGTCTTCACCACTGAAAATCCTCAGAGTTTGTCACCTTGATTTGGCTAATCATGTAAGGCTGACTTGCCCCTAATTCAGTGCTGTTTACTTGCTATACAGTTGTTATGCAGGTCCACCTAGTACTGCTACTGCTTGCTGACCTATCAGGTCCGCACTTGCTTACGCAACCATTGCTCCTTGCTTACGCAAACCATTGCTTCATGCCTACTGCCATCCCTTCAGCTTTGGCCTGGGATTCTACTGTTTTCAATATGCATTCGACCTTGCAAGGTCTCAGCGTTCAATGCTCCTTATGATCTCAGCATGCCATGCTCAGTCAGCTCACCTGCTTTCAGCTCTCAATCAATTCTGGGGCATGCCAGCCATTCTGTTCTGGCGCAGAGTTCCTGCAGCCGACAGTCTTGCTCTGCATTTAGTCCACATCATTGAGCTTGTCCAACTTGGGGCAGGATCCTTCTCACCTGGCCTATAGCTGGGAATGTCCTCGCCCCAGGCTTGGCTTTAGCTGCCTGCTATGAGACAGCAGCTCCTGGTGTAGAATTTAAGACTAGCGGTGAAGGGTGGTTACGACAATCTCCTTTGGCTCTAGTGTTCCATTATAATGGTTGGCCATTGACTTTAGTGGTTTCCCTAGCAAGGCACCTTCACCGCATTCTCCCCCATGACTGCCTTTTGTTCACCTGGTTTGATTTAGAGTGGATAGGCCAGGTGAGTGCCTCAGCAGTTGTTGCTCTCCTCCTGCGCCTTGGATGCACATATTGTTGCAGAGTTTTCTCACAACCTTCCAAGACGTTCCCGCTACAGGGTTTGAGTGAGAGCCTCCCTCCAAATTGGAATATTTTCCACCTCCCTTGAATTGGGTTTTCCAAATTGCAGCTGCAGAGCCATCACTAAATAAATTTTCCCAAGCCTGGAGGGAAGGTGACCTAGGCCTTGGATCCCCAGAGATTTCCTCTTCATAGGGTTTTTTTTGTTCTCTCCTCCATTGCCTCAGGTCATAACTCTTAGTTAGCATAGTTGTTTTCTCTTCTCTTTAGGCAGGTTCTGTTGTTGGATGGAGGTGGAGGATGTTCTGCCATTCCGTCTCTCCTTAGGGGATCTCCTTCTCTCAATACAAGCCATCAGTATCATGCTACACAAACCTGGGCTGTTACTACAACAACTGAGCATGTCATTGAACTCTCAAACTGCCTATGCTTCTCTACTACTATGTTACAGTTTACTGCTTCCACGTCACTGTTACTGCTTGCATTATGCTTCGTGTTGCCTCCTTTTTGGGGATGATACTACATTTTGGGGGGATTCCTAAGGTACCTTTAGCCACAGGAAAGTCCTGTGGCACCTCTAGGGGTGGAACCCTCTCTGAGAGTTCCTTGCCGTTGTACCCCTACAGGGTGGTAATTCCTCTGGAATAGAGAGCGCAAACTGCCTAAACCAAACTAACACAGTTGCACAAGCATAACACTATACTGGCTGCATAGGTCAGTGAATTATAGTGGACTTGATTGCCTCTGTCAATCTGGTTTGCATCACAGAGACGTGGTTGAGTGATGATGCTGGACCGGAGTTGGAGGTAGCCATCCCCACCAGGTATTCTGTGTTGCACTGCCCAAGGCAGAAGTGCAAGGGTGAGGGAGTGGCCATCAGTTTTAGATCAGACTTGGCTTCACCATGCATCCTGTGGGAACTACTGTGTTCTTTGAATGTGTGGTGGTGCATGGTGGTCTGGGTGCATGTTGCAGGATTCTATGCATTTATTGCCCTCTGGGGGAGGGGGGAGATTTTCTGCAGAAGGTTGTGGATTTCATCATTGGTGAGGTGTTGGAGTCCCCTAGATGTTTGGTTCTGGGGTACTTCAATGCCTGGGCAAATGACAAGTCTTTGTGACTGGGTTCCAACCTCTTCCAGTTGATGTCATCACTGGGCTTGACACAAGAAGTTACTTCTGCAACCCATCATCACAGCCACGTGTTGAACCTGGTTTTCTCACTGGGGCTTGAGATAGTTAACCTCAGAATTGATCAGGTCATGTGGTCTGATCATTGCACAGTGAAGTTCTCATTTCAATCAATCAATCAAATTTTTTATTTATCGAGGTGAACACCTTTATGCAAGCTCATTTACAAGGTGGACCTGCATTACACAAGTCAAGTAACAATGCATTTATATTCAGACAAATAGACAGTAGATGCAAGAGTACAACAGTACAGGTAGGCCTGCAATAGACAGGATAAGTAAAAATACATTTGGTTTCAGGTAAAAGACAGTCAGTAAGGGTATACATAACAATAGGGTAGCAAGTCAGTAAAAATTTATTCCAGATACAACAACATACATGGTTTAGTATTCCTGTAAGGTAAAGGCATTGTAGTCCAGCGAAGAGATTAGTTGAAGTGGATGCTACAAGTGAAGAGACATACATAGTCAGTTTAAAAAGACCCAGGCGTATGAAGGAGGAGACATGTGTTGGGAGAAGTGGGCAGCCAGTGGGGGGGGCCTGGAACTGGGATAATACTAGGAGCGAAGGAATGAGATGCTGTGGGAATACAAGGAATAGGTGGGTGAGGGAGGGTGAGATTTAGGGTGGTAGATAATTGGGTGGCTCAGGGACAAGTTATGCACTGATACAAGAAAGAAGGATGATGGGAAAAGAAGGGAGGATGTGGAAGAGGGGTGTAAGTAAGCTAGGATCATTGGAAGCAGTTGCAGGCTTCTGTAATACATTTTGAGTATAAGGTCTTAAACACAGTGAGACTAACAGGAGTCCTCAGTTTCAGTGATTTCTGTAGCACATTCCAGAGCTAGGATCATTGGAAGCAGTTGCAGGCTTCTGTAATGTATTTTGAGTAAAAGGACTTAAACACAGTAATACTAATAGGAGTCCTCAGTTTCAGTGATTTCTGTAGCACATTCCAGAGTGACAGTAGAATGAATCCTATGGCAGCTCTCCCAAAATGCATTAGGGCTTTGGGCACTTTCAGAGAAAACAGTGAACAACTTCTTAGGGCATAGGTTCCAGGCATATTGAGAGTCAGGCAATCAACAATGTACTGCGGAAGTTTGCCAGTGATAGCTCTGTATGTCCAGAGAGCTGTATTTTTATTTCATCTGTAGTGTAGGGAGGTCCAACCTATGGCCACATATAAAGAGCAGTGATGGGTGGAGAAGGACAGACCAGTGACGAAGCGCAGGGCTCTGTGGTAAAGTACCAAGGTATGAAGTAGCACATTGGCTGTAAATAAAGTCAGCGTAATCAATTAGGGAAAGGAACATAGACTGAACTAGCTGTCTCTTGGCCTCTGTAGTTAGTAGGCAGTTTAACCTGAAGAAGAGACCTAGTCTCTGCCTCAGTTTTTTTAACAAATCCTCCAGGTGGTCTACAAAGGAGAGTTTGAAGTCTAGCCAGACCCCCAGGTATTTGAATTTTGGCACAAATTCCAGGGTTTCTCCTAGGAGGGTGGTGATGGGGGGTAAAGCAGGGTAGGCTGCATGGTTAATAGGTGAAAATAGCATCGCCTTTGTCTTTTTGGCACTAAATAGCAATTTTTTACTAAGGAGCTGGTATTGAAGTATGTTGAAGTCAGCTTGCAGGTCACTACAGGCAGTTTCAGGAGTTCTATGGCTTAAGTAGATCACTGTGTCATCTGCGATCAGATGAATTTTCACCTCATTGATGCCTGAATCTATACTGTTGATGTAGGTGGCAAATAGGAGTAGCCCCAGGATGGATCCCTGCGGGAAGCCCTTTTTTAACAGATTTGAGAGGAGAGTTCACCTTCGGCCTTGACCTGTTGGTGCCTATCAGAAAGGTAGTTGTGGAACCAATGCAAGGAGGTAAAATCTAGACCAATAACTTTTAATGAAGAAAGAAGGAGGCTGTGGTCGACAGTGTCAAAGGCCTTACTTAGGTCTAGAAAAACGGCGCAATTTTTTTTTTCTCTAGCGCATGCTGCCAGTCATTTGTCACCTTGGCCAGGGCCATGATTGTACTATGTTCAGTTCTGAAACCAGATTGCATTGGGTTTAGCAGGTTAGTATCATCTATGAAAGATTTCAGCTGGGCATTCATAATTTTTTCCAGAAGTTTTGATAGTACCGGGAGAAGGGAGATGGGCCTGTAGTTGTTTAGATCACAGAGGTCTCTAGATTTAAAAAATGGAATAGCATGTGCGGTCTTCCACAGTTTGGGGAGGGTCCCTTGAGAAAGGGACAAGTTAAATAGATGCATAATAGGTACGGCCAAGACATGATAGGCAATCTTTAGTTAGTATGGATCGAAGGTAACAGCGTTAGCACTTTTCTGGTGTCCAACTGGAGGAGAAGATCTTCGACCACTTTTAGTGAGGCAGAAGAGAATGAAAAGACTGCATCTGAGGGACTAGGTTCTGAAGGTTGCGTGGTAAGCTGGGAGCGTAGGTTGTATACAGGTGAGTTATCAAAAGCTAGCCCTGCAGTAGCAAAGTGATTGTTGAAGGCTTGTAGTATCTCTTTATTGTTGTTGATAGTTACATTGTCAAAAATAATTTTTGAGGGGAGAGTGTTTCCTGTGGTATTACCAGAAAGTTCTTTTATTGTGGACCAGAATTTGGTAGGGCATTTGGAGACAGTGTCGAGTTCAGAGCGATAGACGTTGGACTTGGTTTCCCGAATTAGCTTTGTACAGTGGTTTCTGGCTGTTCTGAAAAGATGCCAGTCTTCAGCTTTGTGGGATTTGCGTGCTAGCTTCCAGAGCTTGTCTCTTTTTAATAGTGCTGCCTTGATGTCTGCTGTAAACCAGTTGCACTTTCTAGCCTTTATGGGGGTTTTGACTAAGGGTGCGTGGATGTTAGGAGCGCTGGATACAATTTAGTGGAAAATGGCATATGCTGCTTCTACTGATTTGGCTAAATAAAAGGTCTGCAAAGCAGGGAAGCTTTCAGGTCATTGATATACGCAAGCAGGTCAAAATTCCGTTTTGATGTTTTGGTAGAGAACTTTGCTGAGGCTGTGGTTTAGGGACTGCTCTTATGCCAGCAATAAAGCAATGGTCACTAACATCGGCATAAAAGATCCCAGCATGGGAGAAGAAATGGGGTTTGCTTACTAGAAGTACATCTAATAGTGTACTTTTTGTAGGCTTTTTCTTATTGATATGAGTAGGTTCATCAGTAAGTACAGTGAGCCCATGAGAGTCACTGAAGGATTTAAGTGGAAGAGATGTGCTTGACAGCCAGTCGTAGTTAAGGTCCCCTAGTATAATTGTTTCCATTGTGTCAGTGCTCATAGTAGATGATAGGTGGGACAGGAGCTGTGACCCTGAGGATGGGGTTCTATAACAGCCTATGACACGGAGGGCCATTGATGTAGATATTTTGATTTTTAAGGACAGGCATTCAAAGACATTGGCAACTGATGTAGTGTCAAGGGTAGTGACTGTAAACTTATCCTTAACATAGATGGTTACACCACCGCCTCTGGTTAGTCTATCGGCTCTGAATAACAGATAGTTGGGGATATTGACCTCTTTGTCTGGAGTGGATGGACGAAGCCAGGATTCAGATATGACAAGTACATCCGGCTCCATGTGGATAGCCCAAGCCTGTAATGAGGTGAGTTTCTTTAAGAGGCTACACACATTAACATGCATAAAGCTGATACCTTTATACTTCGTGACTTCAGACGGTGAAGGAATGGCTTGTATAGGACCAGGGTTAAGTTTAACATTACCTGAGCATAGCAAGAGGAGGAGTAAAACTTTCCTCAAGGCAACAAGTGGTAATTTGGAAGAACTAAACCTTCTTTGGCTAGTGGGAGTAGGAATGCAAGGACCTATTCTTTGTACTGTTTAGTCCTAGTGATACACATGCTAAGACCCTAGCTGTATGACACCAGTAGATGCAGGTACTGGGCTGAGTAGGTAACATTCCTTGGGTAGGTAACGAGATGCCAGTGGCTGTCTGAGAGGGAGACTCAGCTGAAAGTGGGTAAGACAACATGGGGGCATAGCACGAGTTGTATAAGGACTCCATGAGTAGACATTTTTGTGGTAGGTGATACGAGTCCTCTTTGGGGTAAATTCCATCTGGTGTGTACCCTAATAAGGGTAGTGTGCATAAGGCGGTAAATAGGTAGAGCCAGATTGCAAGTTCCATGGTTAAAGCCTGGGGTCAGAAGGAGAAACAGTTGTAAGGGCTTAATCTGGGCAAGGTATCATCAGGTAAGGCTACACGCCAAGGGGTCTGAAAAGGGTTATAGGTGCCGCTACCACTTGAAGGGAACAAGGAGATGTTTCTATGGCACAGTGACTAGAGATAGTTACGAGAAGTCATAAACCTGATCTAAGAAGTATCACCAGCTAAGGCTACACACCACAGGGTCAGTAAAGGGATGTAGGCACTGAAACCACTTGTAGGGAGCAAGGAGAATTTACTATGACACAGCGACTAGGGACAGTAATAAGAAGTTACAAATCTGATCTGAGATGAGTGGTAGGGGAGACTGCGGTGGGTTAGTTAGGATGGGACACTTAAACCTGAAGCGGCAGTCCAAAATGTATATGTCTGTGGGCATCCAAGGAGATGGGAGGATAGATTTGTAGAAAAGCCAATGGCAGGAGGCGGGGGCAAGGAGGTCTATATAATAATGGTCAGGGGATGGGTGGGTGGGCATAAATTTGCAGGTTCTGCATACCTCTCTGGGTCTGAGTCCGAGCAAGTGGTCTCGTCTGCGGTGGCTTTGGGCGCTGACTGCTCAGTGGCCACGGTTCTTGCAGCGGGTGAGCTAGGAGCCCTGGAGGTTTCTCGGCTAAAGGAGAAGAGAAAGCAAAGCCAATTAGTACTGGTCCCAGACAACGGTCGAGCTACACAGTGACAAAATTAATTTACAAATGAAAGGGGTCAATTTCCCTGGCACCCTGAAGTCTGGGCGGCAGTTACAGAGGCAAAGGAAAGGGCTGTTTCACTTAATCAATCTAGCAAGAGCAGTTTGCAAGTCTTTGGGCCCCCCAAGAGTCCTCCCTTCCCATTGAGATGGTCAACTACTGCCCTTTGAGGGGATTGTCCCCAGAGGGACTTCTGGTGGCTGCCGATCTATCAAGTGTAGACACTGCATGTGAGAAGGGCACAAGTGAGGCAGTTGCTGCTAATAATAGGGTGGTGCCTATTTACCTAGTTACCGCCTTATGCACACTACCCTTATTAGGGTACACACCAGATGGAATTTACCCCAAAGAGGACTCGTATCACCTACCACAAAAATGTCTACTCATGGGGGCCTTATACAACTCGTGCTATGCCCTTGCACCAGGCCGTGTATGACCCAAATCTTCTCAACTGAGGTCTCCTTGGTTTGATGGGGACCTCAAGAAAATGAAGATTAGGGGTCGGAAGCTGGAGTGTTGCTGGTGGAGGACCCAGTCAGAGGTGAACAGAATGGCCCTGTGTGCTCTCTATGATGAGTACCAAGGGGCAATCAACTATATGAAGGCAAAGTTCCTGTCCAAGGAGACTGCTACAGGGAAGAACTGACCATCTCTGCTCTTTTGGACTGTTGACAGACTTCTCCAGCCGGTCTGGCTGCAGCCGAAAATGAAAATTAGCTACCGTAATTCTTGATCTTCTTGGACAATGTCTCCACCACTCATTCACACTCATGGGACTACTCCAAAGGTGCTAGGACCCAGTGGGAGCTGAAAATCTTCAGAAGGGCCAGTGCCAAGGTAGGGCCATGAAGAAGTGGCACTGCAAACCCGGCTCACACCGTATAGGCTACCCTGGCATTGACTCTCCAACTGCCTCAGTACCTTTTTACTGAGGAGGTGCAGCGTAAATTAACCTAGTGAACCTAACCTATGTCAGACATAAGATAGTCCGAATGACCTGTATAAGAAGGGTCAACACAACAGTTTTCATAACCCAGCCATCGAGGGAGTGAAGACCAAAAACAGATAAGTGAGCTAGGGGGATGGAGGGTAGGCATGTGAATGAGTGGTGGAGACTTGGTAGGTAATTTTCATATCTTCCTGGACATAAAGTCATTCACACTAATGGGAGAGTACCAAGCTGAAATAATCCTCCAAGAAGGGCGTCAAGAGAAAGGAGCTCACTTAGGACAGAAGTCTATTCAGGATTGTCCTGCCAAAGGACTGATGCTGCCTGGCATGGATATCCAAAGCATAGTGCTTCACAAACATGTGCACAGAGCTCCAAGTAGCTGCACTGCAGATGTCTGCAATGGGCATGTTTCAAATTTCTGCCAGAGATGCCGCAACTGCCTGGTAGAATGAGCGTACATTCTACCTTCCAGCTTAACCTGTGCCATGGAGTAGCACTGGTGAAGACATGCCACTAGCCTCACCGAAATACATCTGATAGTGACAGGCTGACCCAGCCGGGCCATGCTGAAAGAGACAAACAGTTATTTTGATTTGTGGATTTCTTTAGTTCTGTTTAAATGGAACCACAAAGTTCTCTTAACATCCAGAGAATGTAGGGTACGTGCCCCCCTCATTCTGGAAGTTCGCAAAGTAGGTCCAAAGAGCCAATGGCTGTTTCAGATGGAATTCTGAGATCGCTTTAGGGAGAAACTTAGGGTGAGTTCACAAAACTGTCTTTGTGAAATACAGTATGGGGGGGTCTGTGATCAAAGCATGTATTTCAGACACTCTGCGAGCAGAGGTAATGGCTACAAGGACCACAGTCTTCCAGGTCAGGAACTTCAGCTCACAAGTAGCTAGGGGCTCAAAAGGTTTGTGGGTGAGCATGTCTAGCGCAAGGTTAATGACCCAGGTGGCTACCGGTCACCTGACCGGGTGGCCTAGTGTTGAGTATCTCCTTAAGGAACCTCTTGACCAAGGGTAACTGAGCCAGAGACACAGAGTGTACAGACTCGTGGTACTCTGAGATTGCACAGAGGTGAACCTTCACAGTTGAGTATTGCAGTCCTGTATTTGACAGGTCCAGAAGATACTGCAGGACTTTGTTTGGTGAGCGGAAAAAGGGGTCCAGGAAGAACTTTGCACACCAGATGAAAAACCTCTTTCACTTAGCCGTTTGAGTTTTTCTAGTAGCTGGCTTGCACGCTGCTAGCAGAATATCTGAGACCCTACATGAAACATCAGATCTACTCACCTCTATCGCCTCAGGAGCCAAACATGGAAATGAAGGGATCTCAGGTTGGGATGGACCACTGGGCCCTGGGTCAGCAAGTTTGTTTGAAGTGGAAGCTGTCTTAGTGAAGTTTCTGATAATCTGTTGATTAATGGAAACCAGATCTGACAAGGCTAGAATGGGGCAATGAGGATCATTCTGCCCCCTTGCGCCTCCAGTTTGAGCAGCACCCTCTGAACTAAGGGAATAGGAGGAAATGCGTACAGAAAACATCTTGTCCACCGTAGTCTGAATGCATCCTGACAAAAAATGCCAGGTTCTGGATTTCTGGAGCAGAATAGAGGCAGTTTTGCATTGAGTGGGGATACAAAAAGGTCCAGGTCCAGAGTTCCCCACTCTTCGAAGAGTGACTGCACGATGCTTCTGTCGAGAGACTACTCATGAGGATTCATCTCCGTTCTGCTGAGACAATCCACCAGATTGTTCTGCACTCCTGGCTGGTAAACCATTTGGATCAGGGTTTTGTACTCCAGGCACCACTCCCACACTCTCATCGCTTCCCTGCATAAGGGGTAAGAGTGTGCTCCGCCCTGTTTGTTGATGTAGTACATCACTGCTTTGTTGTCCATTTGAAGGAGAATGATCTTGTGACAGAGAATGTCCCTCAGAGCTCGCATACAGAACAGCTCTCATTTCTGGGATATTTATGTGGACTTGAGACCCATCCTGATCCCATCGACCTTGGGTGTGGAGATCTTGACAGTGAGCTCCCCATCTGAGTAGGGATGCATCTGTGGTGATGAAGAGCTGAGACTCCAGTGGGGTGAAAGAAAACCCTTTCAGAAGGTTGTCCTCTTGAGTCCACCATGTGAGTGACCATTTTAGAGGTTCCGTCACCTTGATGTGAAAGAACTGGGGATGTGTGGTCGGGGACCACTGAGTGCTGAGCATCCACTGGTTAGTCCTCATGTACAGATGAACCAGAGGCACAGTGAACAGTGAGAATGCCATGAGACCCAGCATCCACTGCATTGAGAAAGCTTGAACTGAGTTGTTCTCTCTGATGAAGTGGGCCATCTGAAGGATGTCTATCCTTCGGTCTTCCGGAAAAAAGGTTTCTGTGTTGGTGGTATCCAGAAGGGCCCCTATGAAGAGTAGCCATTGGAAGGGCTGCATCTGTGATTTTCTGAAATTCAACAGAACTCCCATGGACATGAGGAACTTGGAAGCCGTAGCGATGGCTTCCTGAGTCTCTTGTCTGGAGGGGCTTGCTAGAAGCCAGTCTTCCAGATATGGAACATTTGGATTCCTAATTTCCAGAGATGTGCTGCGAGAAATGAAAATTATGTACCTACCATAATTCTTGATCTTTCTGTGTATCTTCACCATTCATCACTACCTGGGTATCTGGCCAGAGGCTAGGACCCCATGGGAACTTTTTTTTTTTTGGAGACGGAGTCGATGCTGCCCTTGAGGCCAACGTATTATGTGGCGCTCATGGGTTGGCCATTAACTGCCATCAACTCTGCCTTAGCCCCAGTTCTGAAACACCAGAGAAAGAGAGATAGGAAGGGATGTAGGGGTGGGGCAAGGAAGCCCAAAGGATAGAGAAAAGGAAAGGATATAATAACTGAAAGGAAAAATAAACGACTAAGGACAGCAAAAAAGTGAGCTAGAACAGCCTAAGGGATTGGGAGGAGGGGACCCCACTCTCTGGGTAAAAAGAAAGAAAGGCGGAGAAGGGAGGGTAGAAAAAGAAGAAAGAAAGTGGGAGGAGAGGAGGACAACACCCCCAGTCAAGACGAGACCTGGACCTCAAGAGGGGAACTCAATTTTACAACCTCCAAACTACAGAGAAGATGTTGGCACAAGAATGCCTCCTACGCAGCCAAAGTAGTCTCACAGAGACTAGAGCTTAAGGAGAAGGATCGAGGTCTAACAGGCCAGACAGGATGGGTGGCATCCACCCCTCCTACCAAATAAAAGAAGAATATCTCCAAGACAGGAGGTAAATAATATGTATGGAAAACCAGGGGACCTGCCCCTGTTAAACTCAGCAGGAGAAAGGTGTGAAAGCCAACACCTTAGATGGGAGGAGTCATCCCAAGGGAACATCAAAATAACACGGGGTTGTAGAGGGGGTACTCAGGAATCCCTGATCCCTCTCCCCATCTCAGACCCGCAGAGGGGTTGAGGGCAGAGAGTTGAGCCTTGAAAGGCAAGGGAGGGGAGAAAGGAGGAGACGCACCGAGACCCCCAAGGAAAAAACTCCTCTCGGATGTCTCCTAGATTCCTCTTCCTCCTAAGTACAAGGGAGAGGAGAAATAGGAGAGGTGCTGGAGTGCAACAAGAGAGACAAACAGGGAGAAGGATCACCCAGAGACAGAGGCCTCGGGGGGGGAAGAAGGGCAGGATTTAGTGATGAATGGTGAAAATAGACAGAAAGAGCAAGAATTACAGTAGATACGTAATTTTCATATCTTCTCTGTGTTAGTCTTCACCATCCAACACTACTTGGGTGAGTACCGAGCCCCCTGAAGGGGGCCCAGCACCTCCCTAAGGAACAGAGTCCCTCAGCCTCCAGTGGGGGAGACACCAGAGGGAAGAACCCCTATAGGCCTGGTGAGGCCTGGGACTGGTCTGGGTGAGATGGGGAACTCCCTGTGGGAGATGGAAGGCACCCCTGAAGCCACCACCTCACCCTATGGGAGAAAAGATGGGTTCTCCAGAAAGCAGAGGAACTCACCCTATGCTGGGCCAAGGATGACAACCGGGAAAGGCAAAGCCATGCTGTCCACCTAGTGCAGATTACTGTCCCCACTATCCTGGAAGCCACTTCACTGATGTTGTATGATGCCCTTTCCTGGTGCCTTGCAAGCTCCAGGCCCTATGCAGAGAGGGCAATGGCTTGCCTGGTTTCCTTCAAATCAGGCATAGAGACTAGAAGTTGTCCTAGCCTAGACCACAAGTACCTATTGTAGGTAGCATGGTGGGCCTGATGTGCTGCCACACTGCGCAGAAGGTTCTCCTCCCCCAGAAGTCAAAATCCAAAGAGTCTGAGTCCATGAGTCAGTTACGGCCCAGGGTTCTATGCCCAGAGGCAGGATCCAAGCATGTCATGCCCAAAGGGGGGCTGAGGCAGTGTTCCTGGAGACCCAAGGGGTGCAATACCTCTGGCAAAGGTCCCTAGGAGCTGGAACAGAGGAGAAGGGATGCCGCCAGACCCGGTGTGACACTTCCCGGAAGGAAACAGGCCAGGCGGGAACTGCAAGGTTGGTCACACTGAATTTGCCTAAGAAAGTGCACGCCAACTGGTCTGGATTGCTTTCACTAAGGGTGGAGACATGGAGCTCATCAAGTATCCCTGAAAGGAAGCGCTGATAAGCAGTAAGATTAGCCGCTGGGAAAAGGTGGACAGAGGGTTCCTCTCACTCAGAGGAGGAGAAAGATGAAGAAGCAGATGAGTCCAGAGATTCAGGGACAGGCTGCACTGGAGAGTGGTGAAACACCTGCTCATCCATGACTCTAAAATAGGTAGGGAAAAGTGCAGCTGAAGCCCTGAACTGCTCCCAGGTAAGGGATCCCGTAGGACTAGGAACACTTGGATGAGGAGGAGGAGGAGGAGTAGGCAGAGGCATGGGGGACCAAGCACCTCTGAGGAGGAGCACAGCTCTGGCCCGGGCAGGAGGTCCGAGTGGATGATCCCAACAAGGAGGGAGACCCGGTGGTCCCAGTAGACAGTAGACATTCAACCGGGTCAGAACGGCTGGAGTTGTGCTCGAAGGAAGAAATCCCCCCGTAAGGTGACCGGGACCATATGAGTCCAGAAGGATGGTCCCTGACCTCCAAAGCAGAAGACCCTCTCAAAGAGTCTCCAAGGGAGGAGGGAGAATCCAGACTGCAACTCCACCCAGAACCTGGGCAGATCCCAGGGAGAGGCCGCTGCGCTGAACCCTGCCCACTCAACCCCTTCAACTCCAAAAGGGCCCTCTTCCTCAGAACCAACAGCCTAGGTAATTGGCAACCTCTAGTTGACCCCTGGGAGTCAGCCAAAGGTACAGCACCCTCCCCTTCCTGGGACATCCCAGACTGTTCCAAACTTGGACTGTCCAGTATCACTGAGGAGGGGGAGTACCCCACCTAAAGGAACAGACATTTCCGTGGTGTCAGGCTGAGCTGCAGCAGCCACCTGGACTACAACAGGCTGGTCAGTTCTATTGACCCCAGAACCAAGAGAACCTACCCAGCCAACAGAGGGAGATTGAGTGGGGGCCGAGGTGCTGAACACAGAGGGACCAGAGGACTCAGATGAATCCAGGAGCCAGTCCAGATCAGACCCCGAGCCCTCCTCTGAGGAGAAGGACTGAGAGGCCAAAGCCAGATCAATCCACGATCCCTCCCATTCCTGGGACCACGAGCCATGCCACCTTCAACTCTGGCACCACAAATGGCACCAGAGCCCAGACTGGCACTGCGACCAGTGCCGACCCTCTCCTCAGCACCATGAATGGCACCAGAGTCAAAGGCAGTACTGACTCCTTCCCTTGTACCGCAAAAGGTGCCAGAGGTGGCCCCAAGAGCAAATCCTGCAGCACCCACATCACCGCTCTCATCCACGGCAGCGCGAACGGTGCCAGAGTCAGAAGCGGTTTTGAGAAACAGCCTGGCACCATCCGCGGTGCTGCCCAAGCCACCAGTGCTGCAAGTGACACCGGATCCAAGGGCGGCATTGACAGACTGCGCTGAGGACAGTGTTGGCCCAGGCCCATGGGCCCCAGAGCTTGACACCAGGGGAGCCATCGCTTCTGCAGAAGCGACTGCCAGAATGGTGCCTCCTGCCTGGCCCCCGAAAGGGCCAGACTAGGCCACCTGCACTGTGGAATGAGCCCCCATTGTGGCAAGGCTAGAACTGGTGGAGACCCCCTCCTCCACAGGTCATAGAGTCCGTGCTTTGGCCCGCAGACTGCAAACCCACCCTCCAAAAGTTGGCAACGCACATCCAACTTTGAATGCACGCATTTCTAAAACCCGGTGAGCCATGCAAAAGCAAGCTTCACAGTTATCCATATCATGGCCTGGGCCGAGGTAGGAAAGGTACCAGTCATGCTGGTCCATTATGGAGTAAAGACAGCCGCAGGGACACCGACACATGGGGGGCCGCCCCGCTTTTGGCTTCTTTTTGTTCCCGGGACGAGGTATGACCAGATGGGAATAAACCAGAAACAAGTACTTGGCATCGCATATAAGAAAAAAGAACAACCTTACCAGAGATCAGATGAAGCAGCGCCAAGCAGGGCAAACAGAAACCGAGACTAACACTATACGGAACCGATGAACTAGGCCACAAGTAGGCTGCAAACGCAGGTGATTTTGAAGATTCTTCCACAAGGTCCTCACTCGACAGCGGGAGAACAACTGTGACTGAGGTGGAGTCGACGGCAGTTAACGGCCAATCCGCAAGTGCATGTAATATGTCAACCTCGAGTGCAGCACCACCCCTGCATTGACTCCGCCTCCAAAAAAAAGAAAAAAAAAATCACGCAGGGTCCTAGCCTCTGGCCAGATACCCAAGTAGTGATGAATGGTGAAGACTGACACAGAGAAGATCTGCAAAGCATTTTGTAAAGACTCAAGGCACCGAGGATAGCCCAAAGGGCAGGACTCTGAAATGGTAGTGCTGACTCAATGCCACAAATCTGAGATACTTGTAGTGGCTTGGGTGTATGAGAGCATGCTGGTAGGCATCCTGCATGTCCAAGGAGGCCAGCCAGTCGATTTGATGAATCAGCGGTAACAGGGAGCCAAGAGATATCATCTTGAACTTCTCCTTGTAAAGGAATTTGTTTAACTTCCTTAGATTGAGAATAGGGCTTATGTCACCTGTTTTCTTTGGAACTAGGAAGTAATGGGAGTAGAAACCTGTGTTTCACTAGTCCAGTGGAACTACTTCTACTGCCCTGTTGTTCAGAAGGCCTTGAATCTCGGAAGCAAGAAGGTCTGACTGAGAGACAGACAGCCTGGGCTGTCGTTTGGGTGGATGATCCGGAGGGATTTCTAAAAGATTTAGAGAGTAACCCTCACTGACTATCCTGAGTACCCATTTGTCTGAAGTGACTGACTTCCACTGGTTTAAAACTGAGTCAGATGCCCTTCTACTGCCGAGGAAGAGTCCCCCTCGGACAGCTGAGATGGGATGTGGGACAGAATCTCAGAGGGTGGCACTAGGTACTTTTGTGCCCTGTGCCTTCTGCTGCATTTTCTTTTGTGGCTAGGGGGCTTGATTTCTGTTGAAGCCCCCTCTGCCTTTGCCATGAAAGGACTGACGGTTATGAAACTGCCACCTGTTCCCGCCCCGGTTGAGGGGCTGCAGATGGCGGCCTGGCTGCTTTGATAGCCATTCCAGTTTTCTGTGTCGCCTCTAGTGCCTGCTTGACTTGAGGGCCAAACAGGTATTTATTTATTAAATTGTGTTAAAAAGGTAGGCCCGTCTCCCAAAGGTCTCTTTTTCAGGGGTGACCCAGGATTATTTACAGATAGTAAGGGTACAAACAATTGGAATGTTACATTTCTGGACAGATCATACAGGATAACAGGTTGAGACAGAGTACAGTGTTAAATAGTACAGTGAAGTTATATACAGCAGGTTATAGAGTAAGTCAATATCATATAATTGCAATCAAAGGCATGAGATTAAGGGGACAGTTTGGGTAAAAGACAGTGCAGGACCCATTTTGCCAGTTAGCAGGGAGATAACCAGGGGAGGTAGAAGGGGGAGACGGGGGAAGAAAGTGCAAGGAACAGTTATTCTTTGGGACAGGAGCTGGGGCTACTGGTCAGAAAGTGCCTGTATAGACCCTTACAGAAATTCTCTGGGGGGGGGTTGCTTTCTGTAAGTGGCCAGGGAGCTTATTCCACAAGGAAGGGGCAGCATGGTTGTAGGATTTGTTGCCTGCTGCAGAGTTGATCCTTGGTACTTCCAGGACTTTTTACCTGTGGAGCGCAGCAATCTGCTGGACCTCTTCAGGGCAATCAGCCCCGCTAACCCAGCTGGAGGGTGGTCACCAAGGAACTGGTATGTGTGACATAGTAGGGGGAGTTGAAGTCTCTGGCTCAAGGAAGGCCACTTGAGGGAGGTGAGGACATCGTAATGGTGCATTCTCATGGGGGAATTAGTGGCACAACATGCTATGTTCCATCACAGGAGCTTCTGGTGCACCATCAAACATGCTGTAAGTGGTCCTGCCTGCCCCCAGGTCTCTTACATGCAAATCAGCAGTGTCAGCTGTAACAATGCCCTGACTATAGTCAATGCTTTTAATGTCCAGTTCTCTGACATGTCTGACTATACCCCCACATCTTCTGTATCCGACAAACTAGGCCCCACTCGTAGCACTGTGCCCTCTCATCCTTCCCCCCTTCTACTTTAAGTCTGTCTCCTGCAGTGAGACATGAAAACTTCTAGCTGGACTCTCCCCACACACTGGAGCTGGGCACAATAACCTTGAGCCCAAACTACTCTGCCTGAGGGCCCCCTACTTGGCTCAGTCTATCTCCCACATTCTCAACTCCTCTCTCATATCTGGAACTATCCCAGATATATGGAAGGTGGCTCGCATTGTCACAGTCCTCAAACGTGGAGACCCCAAAGTTCTTGAAAACTATCATCCCATAGCGATCTTATCTGCTGTAAACAAGTTGCTCAAAAAGACAGTGGCCGCCCAGCTTGCTCTCTTCCTCCAAACCCATGGCCTCCTCTCCCTAGCATGACATGGGTTCCATAAAGGGCACAGCACTTCCACTGCCCTCGCACAGGTCACCTCCAAAATCAGAACTGCGACTGACCAAGGCAAACTCACGGGCGCCATCTTTACAGACCTGTCTAAGGCCTTTGATCTGGTTGATCACACACTCCTGGGCACTGCCTTCCTTTCCCTCTGCCTTTCCCCTCCCATCCTAGCCTGGTTTTCCAACTACCTCTTGGGCAGGCAACAGTACACCAAGTTCCAGAAAGCCCTCTCCGGGCTCACACTGGTTACATGTGGGGTGCCTCAGGGGTCTGTCCTCGGCCCCATACTGTTCTCCCTCTTTATCAATCAGCTGCCCTCGGTCACTGTCTCCGGGCACGTCACCCTATATGCTGATGACCTTGTGCTTCTTGCTAGTTCACAGGATATCAGTGTCATCAACACCAGTCTAAACTTTGATTTCAACTGTATTCAATTCTGGCTTAAGGCCAATAAGCTTGTCATCAACCTCCACAAGATGCAGGCCATGTTATTGGCTCCCTTGCCAAGGTAAGAGCGTGCCTGGACTCTCTCAAAGTTGCTGGAGTGGATGGCTTCCCTGTACAGGTGGTTGACTCTTTCAAATACCTGGGGGTAACCCTTGATCCTCAGTTGGACCTTTCCCTGCACATACAACATTTCTGCAAGGCCACAAACTATAAATTGGGTCTGGCGTACAGGGCCAAAAGTTGTCTCACCCCAGCTGCCCAGCTTGCCCTTGAAAAAGGGGTTCTTTTCCCCACGCTCAGTTATGGGCTCACTTCCATTGTGAAAGCTCCAAAAGCCTGGCTCATGAAATGGGATGCAGCATACAATAACGTATGTCGCTTCACCCCATCAGCCCCTCACCTCACCCATCACTGTCAACTCTATTCCAGGCTAGGGTGGCTCTCTCCTAATAACCACTGATCCTTTGTTATGAGCAACTTCATGGACAACATCATCAGAACGTCCACCCTTCCTGCACTTGCCGTTCTACTCAAGCCTGCCCCCTGGCTACCGGCTGAGGTCCAGTGACTCTCAAACTCTCATGGTCCCCAAACCGCCTCCTCAGGATCGCGATCAAGAGCCCTGTTCCCAGAGCCTGGAATCTTCTCCCTGCTCATGTCACTCTTGCTTCAGGTCCTCTCTCTGGGGCTACTTAAAATAAGCTTCCACCTGCCTTTGCTCTTAGCTGCCCTACCCTGTATGGTGAGCCTGTGTCCCAATAACCTTGTGCGCTTGCCGCATGTGTATAGTGTATACCTTGAATCTGTCTTCTGATACATGTCTGCTTCCTTGACTGCCCCCTGCTGTTGCCTTGCCTTAACTTTGTACTTGCCATTTTGTTTGATACTGCCTGCACCTGACTGTACCATGTTGATTGCTGTACCTTGTCTCTGAATTGTTACTGCCTGTACCTTGTTGTTGGATACTACCTGCACCTGACTGTACCATGTTGATTGCTGTACCTTGTCTCTCAATTGTTGTTGCCCGTACCTTGTAATTCTCCCAAGTCACACCTGAAAATAGGCACTTGACTGTCTAGCATGCTTACCTGGTTAACAAAAGCTAAATAAATAAAATGGTAAACGTATAACTCGCTGTTGGGCATCATTTGTGAATCCTCATGTTCGTAACCATGAGTGGTGACAAGTGCATATACCAGTTGCTGCTGCCCTGCAAGCAGTGTCAAAGGCATCCATAGTGGTTTTGAGCTGCTGATTTTTGGATTCAATACCTCTAGTAATGGTCTGGAGAAGTTCTGTGCTAACGTCTGGCTCTGTAAGAGCTTCTACAGTGGCTTTGAGTGAATGCCAGAGGGTATACTCATACTGAGAGAAATTACCTTGGTAGCTAGCAATGCACATACCCAGGGTGGAGGCAGCGAAGACTCACTTCCCAAAAGTGTCACTCTTACGCAATTCTTTATTTAATGGACGTGCTGCAGATTCTTGAGGAAGAACAGCTTTGTCATTCTCTGCCAGGAAAATTATGGCATCAGCAAAGGCTTGCAAGGAGGATGATCCTTGGGAGAGGTGTATTTCCTATCTATGGATTTGACCACAGAGGGAATATGTGCCGAATTATGCCACACCATTTGTGAGAGAGTCTCAAAAGAGGGTTGCACGGGGGGAGTAAATTCCACAGGAATATCTAGAATGTGCAGATACTGCAGACGCAGCAATTTTACAGGATAAGTACTGTATCTGAAATATGGAGAGAAAGGGTGGTATTCATGTCCTTAAGCAGAGACTTAAGGGAAAGGTCCTTGACCAGAGGCTCTGCTGGAAGAGAAGGTTTATTTGCCACCCCTAGAGAGGAATCGTCGTTGAAGTCATCTTCCAATCAAAGATCAGGGTCAGGCTCAATATCATCTCCTTCTAGTCCCAAAGGGACAGAGTAAATAGGAAAGGGTGGAAAGAGAGAAGGAGGAGCTCCACGAATTGGAATCGAGAATCCCGGCACCCTACATGGTACTGAAAGCACAGGTGGCATCAGCACAGGACATGGCCCCAGACGTGGTGCCGGCACCAGAGCAGCTGGCACCACACCCGGCACCGCAGGATCAAGGGCCCCTAACAACCCACTCAGGGAGGAAGAACTGAGAATTTTAGCAGGAGAGAAAGGCACCTGTGCTGACCTCTGAGCCACAGCCATATGAGGGGTAAAAGCACCAGAGCACATCATTGAAGGCACTGAAGAAGGTGCCACACAACTAGGAAGTCCCGACCATCCTGCCCACAGGTCTGAAACCAGTAGGCCCAAAGGCCCCAGTGATGGACTCACCGGCTCTGGTGGACAGGGCAATCGCTGAACCCAATGCTCCATAAAAAACTTGCCTTCTCCTTCTATGCCCCCAAATTTTGGAACTCTCTCCCACTTGATCTTAGGCACTCCAAATCCCACCCCACTTTCAAGAAAGGACTCTCCAATTACCTTGCCTCCCTTGACATTTGCAAATGTCCCTAGCTTCATGAGTCATGCAAATCTTCCATTGTCCTGCACTTACATTTCCCTGTGGCCTCTTGATTCCTCCCATCCCCACTCTTCCTCAGCTGCAGCTACGCACTTTGTTCCCTGTCTCTGCCTGGGAATTGTCTCCTTGCTGACTTACCAACAGCACTGTCATTTTTTGTACATTATTAACAATAAATTGTGCCTTTTTGTCTGTTTTGTTCCTACTATACTGTGTAATATGTACCTCCTCTATGTACTATGTAACTTGCACCTCTGTATAACTATTTGGAATCTCCTATTGCATAACACTGTATATGTATTTGTTTTTATCTGTTCCTTGATTTGTACTCTCCCGGGTCGTGCCTGAAAATAGGCAGTTCTGTCTAGTGCACTTACCCAGTTACTAAAAGCAAATAAATAAATAAAAAAAGAGCAGCCCAATGATGAAACTGCTCACCGGAGGACCCCCCAGGGGGTGAAGAGGGACTCCAGAGTCGAGGATGCCAGTCACCAAGAGCAGAAGCCATAGGAGACCCAGAGGAGTCAAAGTCAAACCCCTGGACCTAGACACTGATGATCAATGTGCAGACGTACCAGAAGGAGACCTCGAGCGGTACCATTTCTTCTTCAACCGGGAGGTTAAAGAAGAACAAGAGGTCGAGCAGTGTCGAGTCCTCAATGAAGATCAAGAATGAGACCGCTTCTTTTTGTGATTTCGGGAGGACCGCCCATCCCCCCAAGCACCGGACTGCTCGTAGTCAGGCCTTACTCTGTAGAGGGCAGCGGACCAGCCCCAGTCCCGCTGAAAACATGGCTTTCATGCAAAGTCTCCCCCTACCATCACCTGCCCTGTTCATGGTCTACTCCATTGAAGGAGGGCTGAAGACTTCTTCTTTGAAGAAAAAATTACTTTATTTATTACTGAATTACTAAAATAAATAAAATCTAACAAATACTAAACGACAATAGCTGGTGTCATATAGACATAAAGATTTGACTCCCGGTGGGTGAGAGATGTCATCACTGAAGTGCACTCAATGGTGGGAAAAAGGAACTGAGATGGTTGGAGGGTCAATGCCAGGGTAGCCTATACAGCATGAACTGGGCTCACGATGCTGATTCCTCATGGCCCTACCTCGGCTCCAGCACTCCTGAAGATTTTTGGTTCCTGCTGGATCCTAGCACCTCCAGCATAGTCCCATTAGTGTGAATGAGTGGTGGAGACTTTATGTCCAGGAAGATAATGCCTTTTCAGTCACCCTGTGTGATGAGTTTGCTCAACTCTTCACTAACAGAGTGTCCTCCATCCGGCAGGGGATCCCATCGACGAGCTGCATTGTGACTTGCAGGGATCACCTTGGGTGTGACAGAGGTGCTCTGCCTGTCTAGGAGGAGTTTAAACCAGTGGAGATGGCTGAGGTTATTGAGGGCATTGCAAAGCTGAAGCACACACGTTGTGAACTGGACCTGGCACTGACACATTTTTTGATGAGATGTGTTGGTTCCACAGGCCCAGTGTTTGCCATGATTGTCTGGTGCTCGCTGGAGGGAGTCTTTCTGGATTCCTTGAAAGAGGCTCTGATGAGGCCCCTTCTAAAGAATTACTGACCAATCTCCAACCTCCTGTTCCTGGGTAAAGTTGTAGAGAAAACCATGGCACAACAGCTTGAGGAGCACCACATGACCTTTGACATCTATGAGCCACTCCAGTCTGGTTTCAGAGCCAGGCACAGTACAGAAACAGCATTAGTCAGGGTGCAGAATGACCTCCTCAGGGCTAGAGATAGAGGAGACAGGTCAATTCTTGTTCTCCTTGATCTCTCGTTAGACACTGTAGACCACATTATGCTTCTTGATCACCTCAGAGAGTACTTTGAACTTGCTGGCACTGTCATCAGCTGGTTCAGTCCTACCTCACTGGCATGATGCAGTGAGTGGTGATGGGGAATTTCTCCTCCTCCTCCTCCTCCTCCTCCCGAGGCCCTTGCCATGTGGGGTGCTTCAGGGGCTCACCTTGACACTGATGTTGTTTGCAGTGTATCTGATGCCCCGGGAAAGCTCACTGGGCAATACAATGCAGGTTTTCACTGCTATGCAGATGATACCCAGTTGTATTTGTCCTTTGCCCCTGGAACATCAGATGCTGTGGAAGTACTTAATATTTGCTTGGCCGAGGTTAATGACTAGATGTCCTCCAGCTGGTTGTGACTGAACCCCAACAAGATGGAGGTCCTAGTGACTGAGCTGGGCTGAGGGCATGATGGGAGTGCCTCCGATGTGGCCACAGATCTTTTCTTAGGGCCTGCACCATTGATGGCCTCCTCTAGGATGCGATATCTTGGTGTGCTCCTGGATGACAGGTTGACATTTGAACCTCAGGTGTCATCTGTTGTCCAAGGTGTTTTTTGCCACTTGAGGAACATTGCCAGGATCAAACCCTTAGTTCTGCCTGAGGACCTGCCCACACCAGTTCATGCCTTTATGACATCTAGGCTTGATTACTGTACTTTGGGGTCTCAAGAGGTACCCTCCGTTGACTGCAGCTGGGGCAAAACACAGCTGCCAGTTTGCTGACAGGCCTTCTGAGGCCCTGCCATGTGACCCCAGTTCTATGGGAGTTGCACTGGCTGCTGGTCAGGTGGAGGGTTATCTTCAAGGTGAATTTACTCACCTATAAGGCCCTACATGGACTAGGCCCTGGCTGCCTGGCCAATCTTCTGACACCATCTACCTCAGTCCACTCCCTTCCTTCCTCCTCTTTCAGGGGCCTCCTTGAAGTTCTCAGGACTAGATTTAGTACTGCCAGTGACAGGACATTCAGTGACACCGCCCCAGTCTTGTGGAATGCATTGTCACCATCTGTCAGGGAGACCCTGTCGGTCAAGACTTTTAAGTGCTGTCTCAAGGCCCATTTATTTTCTTTTGCCTTCCCGGACAAGGAGTTCTGACCCTGTTTTGATAACTTGCCTTAGTAATGTCTGCTGATTTATTGTCATTTATTACTATTTATTATTTTGTTCTATTATTTTATTATTGTGCTTGCTGATGCTCTTGCTTCTCTTGCTTGTTTTTAAGTGTAAGGCACCCAGAGCCTCCGGGATTGGGCTCCATAGAAATAAACTTTGCCTTGCCCTTGCCTTGCCTAGGGTGGATATATAAGTACCTGTTTCCATTAAAGCTTGTGTTGTCTTTTTTTGTGACACTTTGCTGGTATCCAGTAGTCTCTCTTTTAAGGTTACAGTATCTTTTCGGCCCTTATTTTTTCCTGATTTTGAAGCATTATAAGTATTAAGGTCAGTCTTCCCCTGCCCAGAATTATTTTTTATTTTTGTTGATTTGACTTTCTTACCCCCATTCTGTCCTTCTATCCTTACTATTCATGAATTTTAAAATTTATTCCATCTTGTACTAGCCACCATGTTTGCTGCAAAGTGTCTTTTTGTTAAGATCCAAATTTCCTAATGAACAAGTATGTATAACAGAAGTGGTTCTTATAGCACTGTATCCCCTAGCAATCATTTCCCCTTAACTGAAGTTCTTATTGCACCAAATTTCCTTGAAGTATATTATGAATAAAATATTTAAAGATCCCAGTTATTCAAACCATAAAACTCTTGGGTTCAAACCCTGTGGTCTAACCTAACCTAAAAATAAAATACCAGCTATTAGTGCCTCTATAATACTCATGTAGCCAAAAGTGCAGATGCATTCATTCATACGTATCAGAATTCATACATAGAGACCACAGTATTCACAGCTCTTACTGCCCAGAGAAGTTGAGTACAATCAAGTGTTAAAAGAAAGTTCTAATAATTAAGTTTCTTGCTGGAAACATTGTGTAAATGTTGAGCCTAATATTCCAATATAATTGATATTGAGAGAAGTTATAATACATCTCACGGTTCTGGTTTGTAAAATAATAATTGGCTTCACTACATTTTTGTTGTCACACCACAGTTCACCTGAGTGGCTTCTCTTTTTTTAACCATGCTTCTGTATCAATGAATATCAAGTGCTGTCTTTGGTTTAGGCTTAGATAAACACAAAACTTCATTCCCCATTTCGAGGAAACGGTCCCAGTCCTTGGTCAGGTAACTTGCTTTAAGAAAGAAAGGGAGATGCGTAAAAGAAATGTTATTCCCCCTTTGAACTCAAGTAAATCTGAACAATACCCACTTCCCAAAAGAAAAATGGGTCTGCTTAAAACTGTGCACAACTGTTAGAAATATAATTCCTTACCATAATAAAACTTGTGTGTGCAATGCAGTCTTTACATCGTTAATGAAAACTGGAACTGTCACCCACCAAAACAGGATAGAATGTCAAAAGGTACCATATCCTTCACCCTTATCCCCTGAGCCCTATAGTTTATCATTTATTGGAGCAGGCTTTCAAGCAGGTGACTTAAGACTATGATGGTGACTGCCAGCATTATTTTAATGTAGCTTAAATATAGCTTTCAAACCTTTCAAAGCACCCAGAATATCTTACAATTTGAGAGTGTCAAGCTGACTGAACCTTACTAATGAAGCCATTAAGCAACAGAGAGATGGCGTAACCCATAGCAGAGTGATTTAAGTGGCAGTTTTTAGACACATTCAGTTTGATGTGTACTCTGGTTCTTGTTTGGCCAGGTGAAAATTCAAAGGAAAACACTTCTTAAACACTCTACTTTAAAAAAGGAAAGAAAAACAGCACAGAAACATGACCCAACCCAAACCACAGAAAGACCTGGAACTCACCAAAATAAAAAAAAAGGCAGAGAAATTGCAAAAAAAATCACAAAAATCCCATTCTTCCTCTTTAAACTTGGTGAGGAACTTCTCCTTCCTTCTCTACTCTCCATCCACTCCCAGTCACATTTGAGATACCCTCCAAAACTTTCCAGTCCTGAAATCTGAGGATGGCTACCCTCCAAAAAAATGCTGTACTGGAGTCTGCAGATCCTCTCAGGTAGGGGTACATCCTCCCTCTCAGTCCTCCATCACTCTGGCCTAGCAGAACATGAATACACTTGTTTGGGAACCTGGCAAAACAAAAAAAAAATGCTATTCAATCACAATTATCCTGGTGTTCAACAGTACAGTATGTCAGGTTGTAAGTCTTATGACATAAATGGCAAACTGTCTGGAAATGGATTAAAATGACAAAAAGCTTTAGCTAGTCAGTCTCCTCTCAGTAGAAAACCTCCAGCTCTCAGCCAGCCAACCCGCAGCCTTCACTTGGCAGAGTGCAGTCAGTATGCAGCAGGTCCTCTAAGAATATTCACATCAGGTCTATCATGTTGATGAATATGGGACCGTATGGCATGTGCTGGAACCATCTGATGTATTTGTTGTTTTAGCATAGAGTAATAGTCATGAGTTGAAATTTTCTAACAAACTATGTATTGTACTTCTACTGTGGCTGACTGACGCTGCTGCATACCTCTCAATTGTCCCTGATTTTCAGGGATGTCCCTGATTTTGCCTCAAACTTTTATCCTGTCCCTCCTAAAAATTGTGTTTCCATGACTAAACAGTGGCGGTTGTAAGCAAAAAATAATGTCAAACAAAAAAGTTACAGACTTGTTGGTACTTACAAAATGCATTTCACACTAAGCCTCTTATACTGGCAGCTTCGTGGGTGGATATCACCAATTTAGAAGATGTGTCCCTGATTTTGGTCCTTTGTCCCTGATTTTTTTAAGCCTTGTCCCTGATTTATCAGGCAGGAGGTTGAGAGGTATGTGCTGCTGTAGGCAAGAAATCCTACCCTTGTCCTCATACTGTGACTGATCAAAGTTCAAAAAGTTACCCCTTCCCCCTTGGATGATTAAAGCTAGAAGGAAACCTTTCCCCTACCCTGATACTGTGGGATCTAAGGGTACACTAACTTAATGTTTATGTTGTTATTCAGTCTGGCATCTCTGCATAACTACAGTATGAGATTTTTTTGCCTAATGTAGGGTGACCACCTTACAGCATACTAAAGTCAGGATACAGGACATTAGTAGTAAATGGTTTTCCATTTATAGTACTTTACTCAATGTTGTTGCAGAGCAATCAAGAGCCTATGCGGGAGATCCTGATGGAGCAGATTTGGGCAGCATGACTGGATACTGACAGCTAACCAGCTATTAATGCAACTAGGGAAGAGGCCCTCCTTGAGCATATTCATTGAAGCCCACATGTTGGTGATTGAGCAACAAGCTTAAGATTAAAAAGCCACAGATGCCTTGAGAAGAACTTTGAAAAACCTAATATCTGGGCACAAAGCAGCTTACATTTTTCATTAGCTTTGCCTTTCTTATCACAGTTATTTATTGCTGAGGTCATAGGGATGAAAACAGAAGAGTTATTCCCTGAGGGTTCATCATCTCCTTTTGCTTCTTCTCAACCTGAAGTCATAATACTCTGCTTATGTTATCACAGTTATACCTAGTGCTGTGCTGCATTTTCAAATTTTAGTGGAACGAAATTTCATGGAATTTTTGAAGTTCCGATGAATTTTGCCAGAAATGGAACGGTGGAATTCCACAGCAGAGAAATGTGGAATAAGTTTTTCTGAAAGATTTCAGCAGAAGTTTATTTTGTGGATCTCAATATTTTCAGCAGAAATGGTTGTGGAATGATTTTACACAGAAAAAATGCTGGAATGCAGCAGGTGGAATTTCACAGAAGAACCAGTGAACCTCTGGTGGGAATTTCACTGGAGAAATGGTCATTCCTTGCTAATTTTGCCAGTGAAATTCCAGCATTCAGCACAGCACTAGTTATACCCAGAGCAACAGACTGTGATGTCACAACAAGAATTACGATTTCAAGTAGGGATTAAGCTATAGAGATAGATGAACTCTAAGGGTTAAATATGTTGTTTTTGTGGGATTTCTTCAGTAATAAATAATGGAGAGGAGAACTCCATAGCAGATATATGAAATACAAGCTCAATTTTGTCCAACTATTATGTTCTTCTAAGTTTTCTCAAAGCTGTCAACTGCTCTTTCAGTTTGTGCACTGTGTAATGTATTGTACTTTACACAGTGAAGCCCACCAAGATGCAAAGCAGAATACTGCAGTTACTGTACTACAGGAAACAGTGTGATTTTAAATAGTAGTTAATAACTTTTGCCATGCAGTAATGTGACACTGTGTTGTATCCTAATGGGCTCTATTATATTTGGTTTTGTATTTTTTTTTGCTGGATACTTTTATTTTTTTTTTATTCATTAGTTTTCCTTTACATCTTTGAATTATAAATACAATATACCCTTTACATTTTTTAGAGTATTTTGGGTGGAGATGACAAATAATAAATGTCTCATTAGTTTTTAGTACTTTGGGAGAACCTTTTTTGGTTGTGAGATTTTAACGACTCAGTAAAAAAGTCAGTGTACCGTCTTCAACAGTTTCTTGTATGGTTTATCTGCAGGAGGTTAAAAAGTTCAGCAAGTGTTGAACAGTAGAATCCAATTCTCAGGCTGCATGGTGTAATAGTAATTAACAAATAATGTGACAGCAGCAAGAGGGATGAAACTGTAAGTTATTGTATTAAAATGACAAATATACATACTAACATACTAACATACTATTTGCCAGCAGATTAGGCCTTACGGTCTATCGAGTCTGCTCGAACCTAGATCCTTAGTTGGGTGCCGAGATCATCCCATCCCTTGTTCTCTAGAAACCCCTATCATCCATCCCCACCCCCCCGGGACAGGCCATCATCTGATACATCCACTTTCTGTGTCTGTCCCACCTCTCTTGAAGCCCTCCACTGTGGATCTCTGAACCAGCTCACCAGGCAGTGCATTCCAAGGGTCCACCACCCTCTCGGTGAAAACCTCCTCCTCTTTCCCCTCACCTTCCACCTTCCAACTTCAAACCATGCCCTCTGGTGATACCTCCCTGCTTTAGTCTAAAGATCCCTCCATGTTTACCCTATTTATTCCTTGAGGTACTTGAAGACCTCAATCATGTCCCCCTGTCTCTCCTCTCCTCCAATGAAAACAGGCAGAGCTCCTCAAGTCTGTCCTCATAAGTCAAATCCCCTAGCCCTGCATTGTCATCTTTGTTGCCTCCTCTGTACCCTCTCCAGGAGCTGTATGCCCTCTTCAAATGTGGTCTCCAGTACTGTACACAGTACTCAAGGTGTGGTCTAACCAGTCCATTGTACAGCGGCAGAATCACTTCCCTGCTCCTAGAGGTGATCCCCCTTACGATGCATCCCAACATCCTGTTTGCCTTGCTAGCTGCTCTCCTACACTGCTCAGAGTTATTCATACATGTATCCACCATGACCCCTAGGTCTTTTTCCCCTATTGAGGCCTCCAGCGCCTCCCCTCCCAGGGTGTACCTGTGTTTAGGGTTTCCCCGACCAAGATGCAACACCTTGCACTTGGTGATATTGAAATTTAATTTCCATGTGTGAGCCCAGCTTTCCAGGGTGTCCTGGTCCCCTTGCAGGGCCACCCTCCCCTCTTCTCCCTCAACTACTGCTCCCATCTTGGAGTCATCCAGCGAAGACTCATTTCACACCCTATACCCTCCCTTGTGTCACGATAATGTATGCATTAAATAGGATCAGGACCCAGGACCGAAACCCTGGTACCCCACTACCAACCTCTCTGGGTTCGAGGGCTCCCACAGACCACTACTCTCTGAGTGCATCCAGCTAGCCAGTTTTCAATCCATCTGACCATCAAAGGGCCTACTCCTAACCCCATCAGTTTCTCCACCAGACCATTGTGGGGACAGAGTCAAACGCCTTGCTGAAGTCCAAGAATAATACATCCACAGGCTTACCCTGTCCAGTTCTGATGTTACCCATTCATAGAACTCCACAAGGTTGGTTTGACGTGATCTACCTGGCACAAACCCATGTTGCCGACTATCCAGACCTCCCACCTCCTCCAAGTACACCCCAATCGTTCCTTTGAATACTCTCCATTAATTTTCCCACCACCGAGGTCAAACTGATGGGTCTATAATTACCTGTACTTCCCTCGGCCCCCTTTGTGGATTGGTACCATGTGCCTCTAGCCAATCCCTAGGTACCCTCCCTGTCTCAAGTGACCTGCTGAAAAGCTCCGCCAGGGGTGCAGCCAGTATGTCCGCCAATTCCCATAGTACTCTCGGATGAATGCCATCCGGCCCAGGAGATTTGTTTTTCTTTAGGGCCTTGAGGGCTAACCACACCCTTTTGATTGAGATAGCATCATCCGTCCCCCCCTTACTGGTCTTTTTATCCTTATCCAGATGTGACCCCCCTGGGGTACCTTTCCCTCCCTCTTGCTCCATTTCTCCTGTTGCTCCCCTGATCCCACTCCCCTGCCGCCCATCCCCTTCATGCCTTGTTTTGTAGATATCCCATCCCCCCTCCCTAGTAGAACACAGAGGCAAATACTGTTAAATACCTCTGCCTGGTCCCTCGCTCTTCCACCCACCCTCCTTCTGATCTCAATCTGCTGAGATGGCCCTTAGTTTTTCTCCAGCTCCCCAATGTACTGGAAGAACCCCTTTTCCCTCCATGTATCCCCTGTGCCAGCCGCTGCTCTTTGCTGGACTTTGCTCCCCTCACCATACGGGTGACTTTTCTAGATGCAAGCTGGTACATTTCCTTATCCCTATCCCCCTTGTTGTTTTATATTTTTTGTAGGCCGCCTTCTTTTCTCTGACTGCTACCTGTACCTCACTGGACCACCAGCATGGTTTACGTGACCTTGCTCCCTTACGTTTCAACTTAGCGCAGATCCTGACTGCTTCATGAAGTCCCCATTTTATGACCTCCCATCTCCTTTCCACACTTGTCATTGAGGTAATCCCCTTCAAGTGATCCTTGAGAATATTTCCCATGCCCATAAAGTCTGCCCCCCTGAAGTCCACTGCCAGTGTCCTAGATCTCACCCCCACCCCCCATGCTTATTTGAAACCAGACAGTATTGTGGTCACTCCCAGTCAGGGGTCCTGTACAGCTATGTCCCTTACCAGATCCCCATCTGCCAGAACCACATCCAGGACATGCCCCTCCTTGTGGGCTCATCACATGCTGTGTAAGAACACATCCTGGAAGCCATCCAGCAGCCTCTGCTCCTTGGCCACCTTAGACAACATGGTTCCCCAGTTTGTACCTGGTATATTAAGGTCCCCATCACCACCACTCCTTCCCTTTTGACCACACTGGGCAATGATGTTGTCCAGCAAACCATCCTCTAGAACATCACTCATCCGGGGGCCTATATGCTACTCCCAGCTTGACCTTATCTCCTGCTGGGATCGTAAGGTGACCCATAAGGCCTCCACGTTTCCCTCTGCCTCTTCTACCATAGCAATTTCTATATCATCTCTAATGAACATAGCCACTCCACCCCCTCTGACCTCCTTTCTATCCTTCCTAAGCATAGTGTACCCCTGTACATTTAGGTCCCAGTCGTGGTTTTTGTTGGCCCACGTCTCCGTGACCGCCGCCACATCCACCCCCTCGAACAGCATGGCCTGGAACTCCGGCAACTTGTTTCCCAAGCTCCTGGCATTTACTAACACCAACCCCCACCCCTTATCCCTGATCCTCTTTGTCTAACCCCACCCAGATTCCTTATACTTCCATCCTCCCCCTGCTCCTCCTGAAACCTCCACCTCCAGTCTGTTTCCCTCCCCTCTTGGGCTTGACAGCTACTCCCTCATCTGGAGGAGAGGGCTTCTGGTCAGCCCTCCTCATCCTTCCCCCCTTACAGTTTAAACCCCACCTTTCTTGTATGTAGTCAGCCATCCCCTGTTTAAGGACTTCCTTCCCTAATGGGGCAAGATGAAACCTGTCCTTGGCATATAGTCCCTATCCTCCCAAACTCCATTCCAGTTCCCTAACACCCCAACCCATTCTCTTCACCCCACTTCCTGAGCCAGTCATTAACCTCTGTGAGCTTTTTTTTTTCTCCACTGAGGCCTTTGGTACTGGCAATATCTCCGAAAAGGAAATGTTGCATCCATTATCCCGACAGACTCTGGCAAGTTCTTGGAACCTTGCTTGGATTTCCAAAATGCTATTTCCTCTAGATCATTAGTTCCCAAATGCACCAGGAAATCCGTTTCCTCCACTATCCCTAACCATTTCATACACCATGAACTTTGCTCTGTGCACTGTCAGCCCAGAGATACTCACTACCTTCACCTGGCTATGGCATCCACCCCTGTCCCTCCCAATGGATACCCCTAATCATCGAGTCTCCCAGTAACAGAACCTTAACACCGCCATCATCCTTATGGTTACCTCCACTATGCCCTCTCAGCCCCCCTTCCCCTTTATTCATGATCTCAATTTCATGGGAGTCTTCCTGCCTTATTAGAGACCCCTTGTCACCCTCCTTTCTGCCTCCCTTGCTATTTTGCCCATTAACTCAAACCCTCTGAATAGGTGTCCCCTTTAACCTCTCTTATCTGAACCATTTATCCTGGCCCTGATGGTTTCTCTCCCCACACCACCATCCTCCCCTTGTAATAGTACCATCCTGCTTCCAGAGGTTCTCTGTGGGTCCCTTTAGCTAGGGCCCCATCCTTGGTACTGACCTCCCAGCTGAAGGGGGCCTTCCACCTCCTTTTTCTCCCAGTTTCTCTCCAATCATGCTCTCCTCCTCATGTCTGGAATATGTTGCATCTCCCATTTGCTTAACATATATGTTTCCCTTCTCCTCTGGGACTATGTCTATCCTTTCCATAGCTGGTCTGTGATGCCCTATGGGTATCCGACTCCTCCCCGGCCTCTGTATAAGTTTCCTCATTTCCACCAACCCCTCCTCCTCTAGGTTGCTTAGTAGCTCAAATTTATTGTGACACTCTATATCAGCCTCCATCAAGTAACCCGAGTTTCCTGACTGCATCTCTAAACTGACCCTCTTCTTCCTCTCTTGCACTGTTCACCTTAGGATCTCTTTCCCACAGTCTGTTGTTTTAGGCTTCCAGACAACAGCCCTCCTGACTCTTCCCCTCCAGATCTCTTTGTATTCAGAATGTTCACCCTGTACGCTTTCTCCTTAGCATCAACTTCCCTATCTAAGGGTCCTCTGTCCCTAATATCCCCCCTCCTGCTTGCTGTAACATAACGTCCTGTAATTTCAGAGCGTTGCCCCAGCCTCCCCTCAGCCCCACCCTTCTGCTGCCCATATCCACACCCCTTATCCTTGGACACCCCTCCCAGCTCCCACAGCTTACCCCTTAACCAATATACCTCACTCCTGATACAAGATAGCTGTCTACAGAGTGGGCAGCCTCCCTCTCTCCAGGCCCAATTTAGAATTATTGCCATCCCACAGCCTGTGCAGCCTACAACCCTTCCAAAGATGCCTGCCATGGTGGAATATGGCCACCCTGATTTTCCCTCTGTTTATAATAGCACACCCCTTTCTCAGTCCTTTCCCCGGAGTACAGTTTCTCTCTATACTGACTGTAGTTATTTACAAATCCAATTTCAACCCCACCAATAACGTTCCTAAGTCTCACACAAAACATACAGTCCAGTGTGTGTTCAGTCCCACTAACAGTGTATGTAAGCAGACATCAGGTACCATACGATGTCACAGGCCACTCAGCTCCTGTTGCTTCGAATTTCAGTCCAAACAGAAATACTCAGCCCTTCAATCCCAACCCCCAGTGGCTTTTCAGTATTTAAGAAGGCATACAAAAACACGGTGGGTGGGAGGGCTCTTACCAAACACCAGGCAACAACACATTTAAATTTCCCTCTAAGTATCCCTGCCAAACAACTATCCACAAGCCACCAAAGTTACAATGTAACAGTTCTAATTCAAGGTAATAATTTTTAACACATAAAACTAATTTCACTTACAAACTATTCAAATATTTCAGTTAAAACAGAATATAACTCCAGCCCTCTTTCCTACCTGGCTGCTTGAAGCTCCCAAGTGAACAATGAAAGCCAAGTTAATTCCTGTTTAGAGACAAGGTAACTGCAGCTAATGTCCCATCCCCCAAACACCAGGCAACAACACATTTAAATTTCCCTCTAAGTATCCCTGCCAAACAACTATCCACAAGCCACCAAAGTTACAATGTAACAGTTCTAATTCAAGGTAATAATTTTTAACACATAAAACTAATTTCACTTACAAACTATTCAAATATTTCAGTTAAAACAGAATATAACTCCAGCCCTCTTTCCTACCTGGCTGCTGCTGTATATAATATAATGTGAATGTGAATTTTAAATAAAAAAAAAAAAAATACCTACTGTACCAAACCTGCCCCCTCTGAAATTCACAAAAACTAGATCTCCAACTCCAAGATTTAAACAAACAATTCAAAATGCACTACCAGCCCTCACCTGGATATTAAAAATAATCAATGACAAAATACAACATACTGTAAACAGAAATACATTACAAAAAACAGTGCTATAGGGCTTACACAAACTTAAAAAATGGCATCTTTTCTGAAAAGGATGCCCACTGGGATCCTGTCCCATGAAGGCAACTTTATATATCTATAAGGTTGTTATTTCATACTGCATTCTGTACAGTAATATGATGGGTGCCTCTCTTAAGCAATAAGACATGACAGGGGGTGCATTATGGTGGAATAACCTCCTTTCTTGGGCAGACTGAAGCACGAGGCAAACCTGACTGCTTCCAGTGCCTGAAAAGGACTGTCAAGCTTACCATAATGCACCCCCTGGAATGGGTCAAAACAGTGTGTAGTGCCCCAAAGTTGGGGGCACAACAGAAAGAAAAGTAAGGTGCCCCAGCAACTCAGGAAATGTGCCCCAGAAATGCCCAGGTACCCAGCTTCCGATCAAGTCATCACAAACCTGTTTTAAATAAATGTACATAGCTAAAGAATTGTAAAAAGTTAGCCCTTTATGCCAGCTCGAGCAGATGGAATGCCACGCTGAGCAGATATTTGGCACCTGCCCTGCCTTCCAGAACTAGAACCCAGAGTGTTGCTGTTTAAAATTTGTAATCTGTTGAGGGAGAACTGTGGTTGCTGTGGAGGAGAGAGGATGCAGCAAGTGTGGAGAAATGAGAAAGAGCTTACCTGGTGGGTTGAAGCTGTCCCTGAGGGTTTGTCTACATGCCTCCTCTGCCTCCAGCTACTGAAGACTGCCCGAAGCTGTTGTGTAGTCTGCGGTGCCACTGTGAGGCACCAGAAGAAGTAAAAATTGTCCCATTTCCCATCACAAGGGCTTGGTGCCCTGTTTTATTATTTTATTTTAAAAGTAAAAGTTTTGGTTCCCCTGGAGGCAGCGGTAGCAGTGCCGCATCATTTGCGTCAATCCCAGGACCTCGCATGGTCCCCTGCTGTCCGGTTCCTGCCTGCTTTCTCTCCCTCTGTGATCAGCACCTCCCACCTCCCTGACTGCATCTCTTCACCCTGGTTTGGTGCGCTGAGTCAGTGGCAGCATGCTTGAACTGTGCTGACCGCCACAGAACAAAAGAAAAGTTTGTTTATTTTTTTATTATTAGCATGAGGCGCAAAGAGCTAGAAAGCAGCTCAGAGCAGTGGGGGGAAGTTGCAGAAGGCCTAGTTTAAATAACTGAATATTCAGTGGGCATGGCAATGCCCAAGGGAGGGTCCAGCATTAAGGCCACAGAGGGGGCTTATGAGTATTAATTAAAGGGGCAGGGTGACCCCTAATTAAGAGTGGGCCAGTGTCTGCCGGCCCGTCGGCGCAGCGGTTGGATTTCCACTTGCGACGCCGGCGACCAGGGTTCAGGAATGGACACGAGTCGTCGGAGGGCTGGCCGGGGGGAGAAGGATTGAGCATCCATTGGACTGCTCTCCTTCTCTGGGGGGAGGGATGGGGTAGCATCCGGAGTGATGGGGACTCCTAGTGGAGGCCAGGAGCACCCACGCTGCCGCGCTCAAAGATTGTAGGAGGCAGGGCGGACGCTGGGCGTCATTGCATGACCCCACCTCCCCGGAAAAGAGGAAAATGGACGGCTGCCAGCCGCCCTCCATGAAGCCCGCCGCGGCTTTGATTAGCCCCCCCAGGCCAGTCCTCCGACCAATTATGGTCTCTGCGGGATGTCTAGCCCTCTCCATCCCGCAGCCCCGCCGTGGGTGGTAAGCCACGGGGTATCGGAGGACCCGAGGCTGATGTGGGGGGGGTGGAAGTCATCGGCCCGTGACCGGGCTGAACATTGGGTGGCCGGCAGCTAGGAGGCGGAAAATGCAAATTTAAAAAAAAAAAAAAGAGCGGGCCAGTGAGTTAAAGGGGAAAGACAGAGCCAACTGTTTGTTTAAAGAGGCAAGGGAAGCCCAGGACTAAAAGGGTGAGTTAGGCCCACTGCTACTTAAAGGGGCAAGTCAGGCCCACTGCTACCTAACAGGGTGAGTTAGGCCCACTGTTAGCCGTTTAAATACCAGGTGTTATAGGGGCCCAGCGGCATTAGCAATCCCAGATGTTGAGGGAGTCTAGTTAACCACACAGACCCACAGTAACAGGAGAACCTGATCTAGCTAGAAGAACTCCTGGTAGTTAGGTCCACTGAAGCTCAGATTCACCCAGTATAGTAAAGTGCCTGTCTATTTACGGAGGTCTGGACATTGAGACTGGGTAGTTGACCACTACAATAAGAACTGAGACGTTCATTGCATTGATATTATTCGTACGAACAGTAAAAGTGCTAGACTGTCCTTGTATTGCTTTGTGCCAGCATTTGTGTGCCAGAAAGTATATCTTTATTGCCAGCATTTCAGTGTCAGAAAGTATTCGAATCAGTCTTTAGCAAGTTTCCAGAGTCACTTCATCAACGTGTATCCAGATCAGTCTTGCTCAGTTCTTCAGAAATCATCTTTCAGTGCATCTCCAAAGCAGCCAACAGCAACTTCCTGAAGAATTGTGCTGCAGTCGTCTCAGTTTCAATGTTTTGTTTATTATTTTCCTCTCTCCAGTTCCCAATGTACGGACTGGCCCAGTACAAAGTCTGACACACATTTTCTTGTTTTGTCATTCATATCGAAGTGCCATCTAAATCTTCTGTTTCAGTACCCTGCATCATCGTCCTGTTTCTTATTTTACATCAGTCCTTGACTCATCCAGCCTTGATGCCCAGAACCCTGTTGTTCTCCCATGTTCCACAGACTTCCTTCCCCCAGCATCTTCTTCATTTTCCAGCAGTCCAGAAGTGGGCTGTAGCAGGGTGTTCTACATCTTCTTCATTTCCTGACAGTCTAGAAGTGGGCTGTGGCAGGGTGTTCTGCATCTTTTTCATTTCCTGGCATCCAGAAGCAGGCTGTTCTGCATCTTCTTCATTTCCTGGCATCCAGAAGCAGGCTGTGGCAGGGTGTTCTGCATCTTCTTCATTTCCCAGCAGTCCAGAAGTGGGCTGTGGTTGATTGTTCAATATCTTCTTCTCTCTGCAGTCCAGAAGTGGACTGTTGCAGGGTCTGCTGTGTTTCAATTCCAGTAGCCCTCAGTGGGTTTTGAGCTGAAGGAATCTTTGTGTTGTTCCTAAGTTCCAGCAACCCTAGAGAGGTGGGGTGTGGTCGAGAAACTCATGGCCTGTTCAAAATCCTCTCTGCATGTCCTTAGTTTTAAATCATACTAGTCAGTCAGCCAAGTTGTTCCCCTTGTGTTTCCATATCCTGCATTCCAGTTTCTTTCTTGATGACAGAGAAAGCTCAACCATGCATGAACTGCCTTTTATGATATATGTAGAGTTTTGTGATGACATGCTATAGAGTTTTGTAGAGTGGAGTACTCAAGGTAATAGGCCCTCGGTAGAGGTGCACCCCAGGGTAGTATTAGATATTGCACAGTGATTTACTGATCTTAGGAGATAGAACACTCTTAAAGTGGAGCTGTTACAGTCATTTGATTTAGAATTCTCCTCATACAGGAGACTTATAAGGGTTCCCTGTGACTATGTTCCCTTCCCCCATTTGTTCAAATAAAAGCCTGTCAGGCCTTTGGAATCTATTTCAGACTCCTGCCTCTCTGTCAGGTGCCAACATCCTCCTCCTTGGGACCTGTGTTCGTAATTTGTATGCAAGTTACTGGTGTCATCACAACACAGTTGCTTTATTTACCATTTTATATTTTTGTGGAGACCCAGCACACATTAACATCCATTTTATTACCATCGGGGTACAAGTGTTAATAAATAAATATTTTTTTTAAATCAGGGTGCGTGTTTTAATTTAGCAAAAAAATAAAACAATATAAACACTAAATTAAAAAAAGTGTGGGTACATGACGATGTCATCCACTGGCCAGTAGATGGCACCAATGCTGCACATAAGCAGCCAAGTATGGGCAAGACTCCAGAGTGAGGGCAGCCATGGCTTCATAGAGCATGATGTATGGAGGTTTTTTTTTCCCTGAAAGCAATGCTGAAGCTCTGGCAGCTATAAACAGTTGAAGGATAATGGAAGGGATCTTCTCAGAGCTCTTTCTTAGACTTCATAAATTGGTGTATGTTCTGAAGGAAGGGATGCAATCTAATCTCACTGGGAGTTCAAAATCAAAATGGCAACATAAATGTCCATTCCACCTTTAGAGAGCAGGAACTGTAAGGATCGGAAACTGTGCTGCTGTAGTTGGGCATTGTCTCCTGAACATCCATGGAACCAAACCATCAAACCATTATGCCCTCAAGCTGCAGTTTCTAAAAAGATAAGTAGAGCCTTTGATGTACAGAGACGGAGGAGAGAAAGAGAGTTAGTGGCCTAGGTCTCAGGTTGAGATTGAGAGGAGAGAAAGAAAGTGAGTGATCAGCTGGCAAGCAGGAGGTGTGTATCAGAATGGCTTGCATCACGTACAATAGCAGAAGACAAGTGTCAGTGGCTCAGAAGGTAGCACACTCACCTCTGAGGCTGGGAGATCAGAGGGCTGTGGGTTCAGTTCCCACACCTGACACTTAGGTTAATATGCCAATATTGACACTGTAGTGCAGCAGGAGGGGGGTGCTGCACTTCTGAGGTGCCGTCTTTCTGATGAGACGTTAAACCGAGGTCCCATCTGCCTGGATTGGTGATAGTTCAGGTGGATGCTAAAGATCCCATGGCACTTATTGAATAAAGAGTAGGGGTAAATTGCTTCTTTATTGAAATAAAGCATGGAAAAAACACATCAAGAAAAACAGCAGCAAAAAGCACAAAAGCTATACAAATCAACAAAGGTACTGAACAAAAAGCAAGTGATACACAGTTATCTTTTAACAAAAAGCATAAAAAGAAAAGAAAGTAATCCACATTTTAAATTTTATCATATGCTGAAACCCTTCCACCAGATTTGAACTTTTCTAGTCCCATAAATCTGAGCATCTTTTAGATATACTTTATTTAATTCACAAATAACATAGTGGCTGAAGCTCAAAAAGTTGGCTTTTTTGATACAAAACCCACTGGCATCTAACTTGCCATAAACAAAATCTAAGACATGCTAAGAAAATGTGTACAGTTGAAGTATGAAATGTAGCAAGACATGGGGGTAAAGATCCCAATACTAACAATTCATAAGAAATATGTTTCAACCATGGGAAGTGCCAGATAGTTGCCAAATACACCCATAGTTTAGAGGCAAAAGAACAATGAATAAAAAAATGTTCCATTGTTTCTTCTTGTGCCTTACACTCTAAATAAGGACAAAACCTTTCTTCTTTCATTTTATACTTAGCTGTCCTCTAACTTGTAACCGAATACATTATCAACCATTAGTCTCCCACATGTAAGGGGTAAACGGGGTTATTTAATTGTGCTAACACCAGATGGGTCATAGTACTGGGCAGTTTTAAATGCGGGGAATGAGGATAGATTTGAGAAATAATAGTGGAATATAGTTTTGTTGGAGAATTAATAATTTGTGATTTGGACAATTGCCACATATATAATTTCCGAACAATCGGTTTAAAGAAAAGGGGAGTAGGAAAGGAAATATTAGGTTTTGGAGCCAATCCAATCCATTTTGATGAATACTTGGATAGTAAGAATTTCAACCAGCTAAATTCTGGAATATTGGGGGTTAAAGTACAGTTCCAAAAAGAAAAAGCAAGAAAAGGGAAGAACAGAAACCACAGGATCTACCATCCCACCCCTCCCTTGACTTTATCCAGGTAAGTATAATACCTTTTAATGGGATTTAACCTATTTCCCAAAAACTGAAAACTAATACTGTACAGTTTCACTTCCAGGTTAGTTGGGACAGGGTACAGAAATGCCAAATATTGTAGGCAAGGTAACAGGAATTGTTTAAAATCTGAACTCTCTTCAGTTTCGAGAATTTATAATGTTTCCACCTCTGAACTTTATTATCCATTTTATTTAAAACTGCAAGCCAATTCTGCTCAGGTAAATTTTGGGAACCTAACAGAACCCCTAAAATGGAAATAGGTGTTGTAGTGAATGAAATAGTTCTGTGCACAAAGGGGTTAATGTATTGCTCCTATTAACAACCCTTTAGATTTTTGAAAATTAATTTTGGCGTTTGACAAGGTCGCATACCTGTGAAATAACTTAAAGAAAACTTCCAGCTGGCCTTGTTGTTTAAAAAATAAACAGATGTCATCCGTAAAACTTGTACATTTCTAAAGGAGTCAGAAAAGGAATGTTTGGACCCTCCCAACCAGAAACCAACTGTAAATGTCTAATAAGGGGTTCTAAGGAGCAAATATATAATAAAGGGCTCAGTGGACAGCCCTGCCTGACACCAGCTTTTAGCGCCAACCTTTCCCAATTTTCCCTTTAATAACTGGACAGATTATTGAATTAGAATATAAATTTTGTAAAATTGTAAGAATCTCAGGGGCATTCCTAAAAGGCCAAGGTTTGGAAAAGGAATGAATGACTAACCCTATCAAAGGCTTTTTCTAAGTCTAATGATAGTAGAATACCAGTTTGTTTGCTGTGATGTAATATTTCAATAAAATCTCTAATATAACAAAGTACCAATGTATTCATCTTTGAGAAACACCACAGAACTGAACTGGAGAAATCACTAGAGTAGCCAAGATTGAAGTCTGTTATTAAGCAGCATCGCAAAGATTTTATATAGTCAGAATTTAACAATGTGATAGGTCTCCAGTTTTGATCTCACTTCTATCTCCTGTTTTTAAAGATATAAACTTGTAACCCTTTGTGAATGCAGGATAGATCTGTCCTCCAGAAAGAAAGGAATTAAAAACACCAACTAAACAGGGAACCAGCTCATTTGCAAAGTTTTATAAAAGGCATTAGATAACCCATCTACCCCAGGAGACACATTAAGCTTAAGTTTAGAAATAACATCCACAATTTCTTGTAAAGAAAAGGGTTCAGAAGAACAGCTGCCATTGAGGCATCAATGACAGGGCCTGTAACACCTTTCAGAAAATCCTGAAAGACGCAGTTTGTAAGTCTATATGAGGACCTAAATTTTGAAAATGTCGGAATATAATATGACTTATATCCGAAGGGTCAGTATAATACTGTGAATTACTGACTAAACAATCTAGTGTAGAATTATCTCGACGGTTTTACACAAACTATAGGGGTCCCCAATCACTGTTTTGGACGTGTAGTTGTTAATTAAGGCTTGCAGGATCTGGCTCTATCATATTGAAACTTCCTCATCTGTAATTTAACATGCTTAATTAAAGGAGATAAATCTTCTGAAGAAGTGTTAGCTCTAGTTAATAGAGACTGTAATTTTGAACGTAATGTGAGGTAATGAAGAAAATTATCGTTCTGGGTTTTTGTCCATAAGTTCTAAACCAATCCATGCAGTCTAGTTTAGTTTCTTCCCACCAGATCCCTAAGTCCGAATATAAACATTGCACCGATAGGCGGGCAGTTAGAATTTGAACTATAGAATGTTTGACAAAGTCATTTTGTAATGATGAGGTATTTAGTCGCCATCTACTTTTGTAGGGCTTATAATTTACTGGGATTTCTATTGCAATTTTAAGTAGGAGATGGTCTGAAAATTCAAAAGGCTGTCTAGAAAACTGTGAAATATATATATTTTTGGAGGTGAAAAGGTAATCAATACAGGTACCAGTCTTCCCTTTACAAAATGTATTTTTAGGGGGGTTGGATTCTAAAGTATTGCAGACTCTGAGGTCTGCTCTCTAATAACAGATTGTAAAAGTTAGCATCACAATACATTTTTTTCCACTAGATCTCCTGTCAGTAAGAGAACAGTTGAAATCCCCACCCCACAGTACTGGCCTGGTAGTGAGCAGAAAAGGTTGTATAGTTTTCATACACTTTATTCTGGCTGTTTTTACCTGTGGATTATAAATATTAATAAGTCTATATAGGACAGATTCAAGAAAACAGTCCACAATCAAAACCCTCCCTGGAATGCAGTCTATTAATTTATGAAGTTTAAACTGGAAGGTGGAAAAAAGAATACCAATGCCGTCAGCTTTATCCTGACCAAATGACCAATATGAAGGGCTCCAAGGCCAATCCTTTTAAAGACAGTAACATGTTCTTTAGAGAACATCCAAGTTTCTTGTAAAAAGCAAACAGTAATTCTAGAATTATGCAACATATGAAAATAGCCTTTCGTTTAGCTCCATTTAAAATGCTATGAACATTCAAAGAAGCCCACAGAAAACCCATATGAGTACCAAAAAGAAGGAATTTATTTTATTTTTTTTTCTTTTCTTTTCTTTTCCTTATAAGAACCTTGGGAGGGTTCCATGGGGTCTTGGGTAGAGATTTGGGAATCCGAATCCACAACTATCCATTGCTGTATCTCCCAAGAAGAAAGAAGAGAGAAAGGATTAGAAGTTTCCACTGAATCTGTAACTGCATCAGGTACTGATTTCACATTCCTCATGGACCTTCTAGGAGGCAGAGAGAGGGGTTAATTTTTGGGGGGTTCTACGCTCTGATCTAAAGTCTTAGCAATACCACCCGATTTCACACTTGGGACAAGCAGAGGGTCCTGCAAAGCAGAACTATTAGGCTGTACAGGCCTTGACAATGATGAAGAGGGAGGGGAGAACTAAATTCATTGTCACAGGAGTTACAGGTTTTCTTACATCAAGAGGGGTTCCCAGGAAAAGTGGGAGGCGAATGAGAGAGTAGGTCTTCCTGTGCTTTCTGTAAAACTGTTCAGTACAATTCCCTGATACTTTGTTTTTCAGCCCACGGACAGGTGTTGAATGTGTGAGAACTACCCTGCATAAATCACATTTCGTTGGGTTAGAACATTGAATCAGTGAATGCCCAATTTCGCCACAATTGTCACATCTAGGACTATCACAAACACTAGACAAATGCTCCGCGAGCCACATTTATAGCAGGCCCTTGGCTGACCACTATAAAACAAACACCTCTATCACGGCCTAGTAAGAAGGAGTTTGGGATATGCATAAAACCATGTTCATTGTGTCGTAATTTGACCTTATATTTCCATCCCCTGTCCAAAAGCCTCTGAGTCTAAAATAGGCTCTGGATCCCCTGTACATCACATTTATTGGACAACCAATATGTAATATCATCCACTGACACCCCTTCATTGTGGAACATTACTGTAACAAACTTGATGGCTGGTTGAGAGAGGGAATAATCACAAACGGGACCAAAGGGAGAGAACTTTACCTGAGAATACCTAATCCAAAATAATTCTAACAAGGCAGCTGATCTAAAACTGACATCATAATTATCCTCTCCTGAAATATTGATGATGGCAAACACATCTCTAGGAGAAAATGCAAGGATTCCTTAATTAAATGTCTCCCAACATAGTTTCTATTAGGTCTTTCAGCCATGCCCCTGTATATCTATGCAAGACTGCATTCGCTCTGGGAGCGGATTCACGCTTTGTTTTTGCAAATAAGTCAGATAATAAAGGTCTTTTATCAGATACAGCATTATGAGACTCTACAGAAACAGGACTAACAGTATCATTAGAGACATTAAGAACCAAATCCCTAGAGTCTGAGCCCTTTTTAGCAGATTGAACAGGCTTTTCTGGGTTCCACTTAGGGAATGAGAGTTTATGTCAAATGAAGAATCCCAGGTTAAGTCAGCAGCCCATTCTCCTGAAGGAGTTTGTTTCACCCTGCTGCCATTAAAGCTGAAGAAGGAGTCCAGTCACTCTCATGTGTAGAAGAGGAAGTCAAAATATCAGAGTTAGGCATAATGGGCTGAGGAACAGAACTTTTAACCTGCTGCAAAGATGTAGAAGCATTCCCCATATTTCGGTCACCAAAAGAAAAACAGTTGCTTCCTCCTGTTCATTTGGCTTGTTTTGATAAATAATCTGAGCAGTGGAAGAAGAAAACAAACCCTGCTTGTTTAGTCAGTGTTGGAGCAGTTCCTCACCACATACTTTTCGCTGGTTTCAGTTTCTTGTTTATCTTGCTGCAGTCCATTTTTCCCACTTCCAACAAATCCCCAAACTATTGGAAACAAGTAGCGCTTCAGTGCTAGGCAGGAGACCCCCAACTGACCTGTTTTTGTGCTGGAGCAGAAAGATTTCGATCTTTGGAACTGCCATTGCTCCTGAAAACAGCAGAAACACCATTCTCCAGCTGAATCCCTTCCGTGTTCAGTAGCATGACATCATCCACAGGCAGGCAGGTCTTAAAGGGCAACACCATCTATAGGTTTTGTACAAGAAAGTAGCTGAACAGTCTTTAAAGGCAGCATTTTTACTTTTCAGGCTCTGTAGGGCTTACAGGAACTTTTGAATCCTCAGAAGATAAGGCATCCAGAAATAATTCTGCATCTTCTAGCTCTGCTGAAGGAAAATTAACCTTTGTAGAATCCTTGTCTATGGTCTCCTTCACATCTGCAGACTGAACTTGCTGTAGCTCCTCTACAGCGTCCATCTTGGAAAGCTGACCAGCACTCCTGCTGGCGGCCATGCACCATCAGAGTAGGGGAATTTCCCTGGTGTCCTGGCCAAATTCCTCCTATTCACTAAAAATACCACAAACAGCTTAATCTGGTTCAATTTCAGTTGCTTACCATCTGTATCCCCTCTCCGCCCGGTCGCCCCTGAAAAAGGGACTTATAGGCCCAGTGGGCTTACCGGGTTAACAAAATTCAATAAATAAATAAAAATAAATGAAAATAATTTGAGCCCCATTTGCTGGCTATGGCAATGAAGTTTTTTTCTTCATAATCCCTGTCATGTTTCATGACAGGATATCATCCTCTTGTGCCCCTTGTCATAGGGAGTGATGCCTGTCCATTCATGTTAGTTGTGGCAATATTGCATTGAGGCAGAGAGGCTAATTTATAACAAAGATGCTGAGTCCTGCTTTTGTGGGGTCTACTTTCAGACAGGTTGTTGTGCAGGGATAGTGGTCCAGCCGAAAGTAACTCTCAACCAATCAGTAGCCAGCATTCCTTAAACACATTTCATAAGTCAAATTAAAAAAGAGAAACATCATTGCTGCAGGTGGAAAAAAAACAGAAGTACTAAAAATTTGACCTGTGAGTGCACAACCACATAAATCTATTTTCAATCATAACTCTATCTTTTTTCAGCATATTTTCTTCTAAATGTTGACATTTGTCAAGTAAGCACTGTCCTTCATGACTACACAACTCTCACCTTTCAAATCCCACCTAAAATACCTTACTACAAAAAGTTTCTTTGTTACTTGAGTTCCACAAGGACATGTGTAATTTCATTCTTTGGGGTCTTACATTCTTACATTTTTTCCCAGTATAGTATTACACAAATACACATACACACACACACACACACACACACTCTCTCTCTCTCACTCTCTGATGTGTACATAGGTGTGCATGGGAATGGTTATACAGTCACTATACAGTACTGTATGTCCCATGGCAGACACCTGCTGGAGGGCTCAGTAATAGATGAGAGCAAGCATCTACCCTCAGCCATCATCTCATTGTGCAACATGGTATGCCAGGTGTGCTGAATGACATGACTCAAAAAGGACACAACACATGTTGGAAACATAGAAACATAGAATTTGACGGCAGATAAGGACTGCATGGCCCACCCAGTCTGCCCATTTCCCTACCTAATGGATAAGCTGCAGATCCTAGTTAACCAGCAGCCTACTCCTTTCTACCCCCACCCCCTAGAATTAGAACTCATTTTCAGAAACAAGTAGGAGCTAGCAGAACTGGTCTAGACAATACCGATTTATACTAGCTTTAATTAAAGGTACACTATTAATTAAGCAATAAGGCACAACAAGGGGTGCATTCTGGTGGGATAACAGCCCACCTCAGGTGGATTGATGCATGAGGTGAAACTGAGTGCTTCCACCATGTGAGAAGGGCCTTTAGCCCACCATAACACACCCCCTCGAGTGCCTTATAGTGATTATGAAATGGGTCTAATTTAGGTAATTTAATGTATTTTTTTAAATATTTTTGGTGTTATTTATATAAAAAACTATTTGTACTATTCTAATTCAGGTTTCAGATAAATAAAATAGTCCAGTTTAAACAAAGTGTACAGTAAATATGATCCTGCCAGTAGGTGGTGCTGATGCTGGATATTAGCAGCTGTTTAAAAAGAGCAAAGGGAGGGAAGGTAGTGACTTCAGATGCTACCGAGCATGTTGAAGTAGCAGCAGCAGGAGAGAGGGAGAAGGTTGGCAACCCGATGCAATCTGTACTCTAGGTTGAGCTGGACTAGGCCTCCTTGGCCAGTTTCATTTTTAGAGGCTGGCTGTAAGACTGGTGGAGCAGCGGGTCCTCATGGAGCTGGTAGTCTGGAATCAGAGCCAGTATGCATTTTTTTCTCCACTCAAAAGAAAAGCTGCTTTTATTTTGTGGTCCGCCTCAATCACAGTCTACGAGACAGCTCATCAAGATGGAGCTGCATACCTGCTGCGGTCACTGAAAATCAGGGTTTAAAAAGCGGTTTGGCTTTGGTGAGTAGGAGTAATAGGATGTGTAACAGCGAGGAGACTAGAGCTGGCTCACTGCTATGGCAGGCAAGGTAGGATGTTGTTTGAGATGAGCACCTGTTTCTTGTGCATCTGTGAATTGGTATTATGTGCCGAGTTCTGACTGCCAGGAGCTACTTTCACACAGATTGTTGTGTTTGGATAATGGCCCAGGTGAAACTACCTCTTGGCCAATCAGGAGCCAGCATTCTTTACACCCTTTTCATAATTAAAGGTAATGTGCATAGTGCTTAGTGCAAAAATTTGTTAGCAGCATGTCTGTGAATACTATGCTTTTGTTTCTGCAAACCACTGCACAATAGCAAAAGCAAGTGCCAGCTAAAGTGACCAAAAGGGTAATTATAAAACACATAATCAATATGTCACAAACACATGTTAAAAATTGAAAACATAAAACAGCTATTTGGCAAATACAATACAATACAATATGATACTGATCAGACAAAATACCATCTCAATATATACCTTCTAAGAGTAAAACTATATATGTTACAATAACAGCTATAAAAACATCTTGTTACATTTATAGTTTTACTCAGAAGGTATATATTGAGATTAATAGTGCATCTTTAATTCTAGCTTGTATAAATGGGGTATAGACTACTCACTTAATTGCCTTGATAAAGTGCACAATCAAGTGTATGAAACATTGGCAGTGGGAGGGCTGCTACCACAGTGTGTGTTTTTTAAATTAAATAAAATGTGTCTTTTGCATTGAACCAGATGTTTGGGTATCTGTTTCTGGCATCTGTAACTTGGTCCCTGCTTGTTTCTAAAAACATGCTTTCCTTCTCACCTGTGGCTCATCGCTACACAGACCAGTTGTTGCCTTCCTGCATTTCTTGGTTTCACATGTTTGAACTGTAATTTCACATTAACCTGATTTTAGTATCTGGCAAGCAAAAAGATCCAGCCATATTCATGGGTAGCCAGCATCCCAGAATAACAATGAGTAAAGTTAGAAACCATATCACTGAAGCACCTTACAGCTCAGGTAAGTAATTACATTCTTAAATGTACTTGAACTAAACAAAATAGTGAATTATCAATTCTTAACTGAATGCCAAAAGAGGAAGTGATACTTGTTTTGACTGATGAAGCTAGAAAATTGCTAGTCTAGTTATTTATTGCCAACTATGGATTACGGGACCTTAATTTGGGGAGGTGTATCTGAAATGATCTAAAAGAAAAGAATCTGCATGTACATAATCTGAAGGTTTACGTGGAGAGCTAAATACCACAAACACCATTGTTTTCTTTATGAAAAAGTAAACTGGTTGTCTACTGAACAAAGGGATACATGTTATAAAAGGTGCTTTGTGTACAAAGCTATTAAATTGGGGTATGTCCCCCCCCGATAGCAACACCATTACAGCAACCAACATCAATGCTGACATCGACAGTTCACTGTAATGGTGCACCTGAGACCCCGGCACTCTGTCTCCCAGTCCTGCACCCCCCTTCCCAAATCAATTCCGACTCTGAGTTGATTATATTTAGTATGGGGGATGCGGGGGGTTCAGTGGGTAAACCCCCCAATATAAATGGACCATGTTTCCTTACAGATTTATGTCAACCACAAATTACAGTCGACATAAATCCATCGCTCTGATGCCAGTCAACATAGCAGCTGTTGAACTGGCATCATAGAGCCTTAAATTGGGAGAGGATGGGCCATCAGCAGGTATGTTCATCCCCAAGGATAACACTAAATCTCTGAGATCTGACAGTTCTTTGATTTTACCTGTACTATTGTGCAGAACTACTACAACTCATAAAGCTTTTTAAATATATTCTGTTGCTAAAACATGGAATAGTATTGACCTGGAGATAAGAATAGCACCAAGCATATGTAAAACACAGCTTAGCTGGAGCATGGTGTTCCTGTTTTTAAATTTTTAGTCTGGTTAATGAATGTAAAGTTGTGTGTTTTTTATTTGTTTAATCTTGTATGTGTAATCAATGTAAAGTCTTATTTTTGTATTTATTTTGTATTTATAGGATGTATTTTATATTATGAATGTTGCATTTCTGCATTGTTGTATCCCTGACTTCTGGGTCTAACCTGTAAAAGGGCCATGTGGCCCAATGTTATTTACCTAGTCAACACAATTTTAAATACAAAAAAAAAAAAATTCTATTCTGTCTCTGGATCAGTGTTAGCTCAGACCAATAATAATGGAAATTGCATCTGAGGTGGGCTTATCTGTGCACTAAAGGCATACTGAGTTGGTATAAGAAACTCAGAAAGGTTTTAGCTGAATAAAATTACTTAATTTAGTCATTACTGGGAAAGTTATGTGATAGATGAGTTTAGATTATGCAAACATTGTGGAGGAATTATCTATTTTAATATGTAAATTGTATTATAGGATGTTCTTAGGGAAAAGCATGTCAGCATTTTGTCTGGAAAAGTCATCTGATCCAAGTAGCTTGAATTGTTCTATTTACTTATCACTGGTATTAAATTAATTCTTTAGTAGTAAAACAATTTAATAGTTAATTGAAGTAACAGCTTTTTTTTTTTACAGTGGCTATGGTGTCACAGTTAATTTATAACTTTACACAACAATTTAAACAGCTTATCATTTTGTGGGTCATGTATTCAAGAAACTGACCAGAAATAAAAGAAGGGGTCAAGTTACAACCCCTAGTTTCAAACAGAAAGGGCACAACTTGTTTTATTTATAATTTGCCTTCAGAATCCTTGCATAAAATTGACATCATTATTCTATATACTGTAAGTAGGTCAGCTTCTTCCTCTTGTGAGCCTTTTGACAATTTGATGCATGGAAACAATTTACCCTGAATATAACTTCATCACTAAGCAGGCACCAGAGGCAACTTAAACCATGTGATATTTCATTATTTCTGGTGGTGTATCTTAGTTAGTGGTGATGTGATGATTGAATAAATGAAAGCTAACATGATCTCTTTATTTATCCATGCAGTTATTACTGTGCACTAGTAGGACTACATATCCCACTCATTTATTGTGGATTCTTTAAGTTGAAGCTGATTATTTCCAAGTTTTTTTTTTAATCTGAGTAGATACTCCAAAGTTCACAAAATAAATATTAGGGATCTGCTGTTAATAAATTATCTCCCCCAAAAAAGAAATAACTTCCATCATTTATCCATTAAAATGCTTAGATTGGGTGCTCACTGCTCGCTTGTTTATAAACTGTCCACAAGGGACTTATTTCAGTAGAAATATTAAACTAATTGATTAGTAGGGGAGGGAAAGAGGCATAATGTAATTTCAACTGTGAGAGTTTGGAACACTTCAGTGGTGGCAGCTTAACACGCCCTTTGCTAGGAAAGGAAGATATGGTTTGATGAAATAGCATGATGCCCTGCCCTTGTCAATATAATGCTTATTAAGTGCTTCCAGTGAACAGATTAAAGAACAGGGATAATTTCTATAGCTGGGGCAGTCACTCATGCCAGTCACTGTGTTAGACACCACTCAAACCAGTTAAAATCCTAAATCATTTAGGAGGACTTCCAGAGCTATAAATCAGACAAGGTTGGCATGATCAGAAATATATGGAAACTTAATGGAATGGCAGTAGGCAACATCTATTTTCCAGCAACAGGAAGGGTCTGGACTTTGATCATTGTAGGGTAGTAAACTAGTTGAGGGAGTCTCCCATTTGACTTTCAGCTACCACATGTAGTAGTTGTGCAAGACCCAGATGCAGCCATGATGGAAGATTGAGCAAATTTCCTCCTCACATCCCTCAGTCACTTGTCTTTTGTTGTTATGAGGCCTTTTTGTACTAACAAACTTTCAAAAATGAAAATCATGAGATGCGCATGCACGAGGAACAGGAGTAGATGTCTCTACTGCACCCTTGAGAATTTGCTTGAACAAAAAGTATATTTATGTAATTAAAACCCTCCAGACATGATGAGACTATGAACAGTGGCATAGCTAAAGGTATGATGGATGTATTTCTGGCATCGGGGACTGGAAAACCAGACAGAACAGGGCCACAAGGGGAAAAGAAACCTCCACCTGAGCCAGCTATAGACCCCAACATGAGCACAGAGCTTGAAAATGCAGGCCAACAGCATCACTCGCACAGGAGGTATCTGACAGAGTGCTGAAAGCACTCACTCTTCAGCTCACAATAGTAATGTCAAAACTGGATACCCTCATGGCACAGTATGAAATGTAACAGATTGAAGAATTACAGCAAAGAGTGTCAGAGGTTGAAGATGTAGTCAGTCCTCTTGCACCAAAAGTGGCACAGCTCGAAAGTCAAATGGCCGAGCTGAGGGAGCAACTGGATGTACTGGAGAATTTTCCATGCCACAATAATCTGTGGATCCATGGCCTACTGGAAGGCATTGAAGGCACAAACGAGGAGCTGTTTATTGGAAAGTAACTGTCCGAAACACTAAAAATAGCTGGCAAATATGCCACATTTAAAACTGATAGAGTGCACAGAGCTTTGACGCTAAGACCACCAGACAATGCACCACGAAGGGAAATAATATTTAAACTGCACAACATTCAAGAGAAGCAGTCCATCTTATATACCTATCCGAAAGCAGGGGATATTAAATACAATGGCCAAAGGATTTCCATTTTTCAGGACTTCTCCCAGCTGGTCTTGTGAAAAAGAAGAGTGTTTGCCCTGCTGATGGATGACCTACAGAGTAACAAGGTGGAATTTCAGAGCTTTTTTCCAGCGGTACTCAAAATCTGCCATGAGGGACAAAGATACACATTTTAGGAGATAGAGAAGGCCAGGAAGCTGTGCATAGATACACATCTTTTGAGTTAAGGTGAATTGAGCTGAGGTATATTTTCAGAATAGGACTAATAAAGTACAACCATAGGAACAAGATGACAAACTGATCAAGGAGAACTACCCAATAAGAGAAGGGGGAGGGGGAATCTGTGGAACTGGACATACTTTGGCCATTGCTAGGACTAATCGAGTTTCTCCTTTCCCCTGTCCTTATTTATTTACCAGATCATCTGAGATAATGACAGGACAACATAGGGAACAGAAAGCCCACTTGGACGTTTTAGGAATTGAAAGAAATCCTCCCAAACTACAGGATATAAAATGTGGATTCTCATGATGCCATGACAGAAGGCAGCAGAAAGTATTTATCAAAGGACATTATTATAAGGACAACAGCAGGTTAAACAGTGGGAAGAGTTGGGTGGGAGGGAAGAGGTGGATATGTACAGGAATAAAAAGTGTGTTTTTCTGTAGGTGATATCAGAGGAGGTGGGAACCAGGGCAGGAGGGGGCACGCTGGGTGTGCAGTGTAGCAGGGATGAGGTGCTATGGTAGAAGGAAATGTGACAAATACCCAGTAAAGGAATCATTTTAAAAGACAAGGACAGAGGGAATGGGGGGGAAGGGTGGTATGATGAGGGGTACAGTTAAGTCAAAGAAACGATGTAGGTTATTCATGGTGAATGGCTTATGCATGGGGTGTTGCTCCATTTCAGGGTAAGGCAGAGAGGAGTGGGGAGGGAGGAGTGGAAACGGGGAGCCCTGGCTATGCTGAACACTCATAGGGGGTAAGTGAAGTTATAATTGAAGTGTCAGTAATTGTTTCATCTCGCCTACTTCTGTTCTAAGTTGCACAGGTGCTCCAGAAGACAAAGCAGAGAGCAGGAGGGACCAATACAGGAATGGGAAAGGTGGATCCTTGTGGAATACTCTGGCCTGGCTCTGGAGAATCATCAATCCATAGTGAGTACTCGCAACTGACTATATAAATAATAGAACACCATAAAAGGATAATGGGGAAGATGGGGGGATAGGGTGTGGGGTAGGAAGGATAAATAAACAAACACTCAGGATATATGGGCAGGGAGGGGGGCAGGGAAGGAAATGTAAACTGTAAAGAAATACAAAGGTATAGGACATGTGAACTGGTCAAGGCAGGTGAAGGGGAGGGGTGTGATGGGGAGATGATATTGGACTGGGGGGATGTGTAAAGTGTAAAACATAACAATCAGGGTATAAGAGTCTGTGCACAGATGAAAACACAGGGGTTGGAACCTTAAACAGGAGTGTGGGGGGCGGGATGGTTGGGTGAACCATGCCTGGAGTCCTGTGGGGGACAGCTGCATCAAGGGTATTTAGTAATGTACTAGGGAAGTGTAAATGGTCAAACCTGAGGGTCATCGGGGAAATATCTGTAACATATAAAAGAATATGAAGCAGAATGTCAACTGAAGGGTTAAAAGGTGATTTAAGTGGGGTAAGGGGGAAACAGAGACATGCTGGTATAAGTTTATGAAGTGTCTGAAAACCAGGGACGTACAGGAGCTATCGATAGTGGGTGGAAAGTACTATGTGATTTGCATTAGGAAGCCCCATGAAGTGATAGCTCCACTGAACTATGAATTGTTAATGTGTGTGCTACAAGTTTATATGTTTGTATGTTATTCAAGGTTGTTAAGAGGTGTAAGAATGCACAAAGCTAAGGTGAAGGGGGAGGTACTGATGAAGAGGAGGGGGGAAATGGAGGAGGTGGAAACTGGGCAACTCGGAGTCTGAACTTGGTTAGGACGATGGGAGCCCTCCCCCCGAGCAAAAGGAAGGAAAATATAGTCACAATGAATATCTTAACAATAAGTTCATGGAATATCCAGGAATTATCCACACCAATAAAGAGGAAAAAAGGTACTTAATACACTGAGGAAGAACAGAGTAGATATAGCGATGGTACAGGAAACACATTTAATGGATGAGGAACATGGAAAACTAGTGAGGAACTGGGTTGGGAAATGTTACGCTGCATCATTAAATGGGCACAAATGAGGGGTCGCTATTCTAGTGAGAAGGGGTATACAGTTTGTAGAACAGAAGGTACTGAAGGATAAGAAAGGAGGAAGATATATATTTGTCCAAGGAATGCTACAAGGGGAGGTATATACATTAGGGAACATATATGCGCTGGCCCCACATGACCCATTTTCTTTATGATGAAATGCTGTCTATCCTCCATGGGGAACAATTTCCTAATTTAATAGTAACAGGGGATTTTAACTGTGCAATAGCCACAGCGATAGATAGATTAAGAGGGGAAGGCAGGCAAGATGAGGCCATATGGAGGTGGGCAGAGGGATTGGAGGAACTGAACCTGATTGATGTCTGGAGACAGGCAAATCCAGGATCCATAGAATACATGTTTTTCTCCAATCCGCAGTGCACATGGTCTACGATAGACTATATATTTGTCCCTAGGTACATGTACTCCAGAGTGACCTACACAGAAATTACACCCACACTGGTGTCAGATCATGTTTGGGTAATAATGTCTCTCAGGATAATGGGGGAGGAGAGCGGTCCTGGCACATGGAGATTTGCAGTGTACCTGCTGTCATCCAAACCATTTGTGGAGTTTATGGGTTTATTGTGGAAACAATGGGAGAATTATGAGGGGAGAAATAAAAATTCAGTCCCTTCTAAAGCAATTTTCTGGGAGGCCAGAAAGGCATACTTCAGGGGGATGATTATCTCATATAAGGCCAGGATAAACAAACAGAAAAAAGAAAAGATACAGGAGTTGGAGGACAGGGTTAAAAAGTTACAGAAAAAAGTATATGTAGATCCAAGTGCGGAGACTATGAGAGGGCTTAGGGTGCCAAGAGAACAATTCAATTTGGCCATAACCAATGGGCAAGCAAAGCATTGTTCTATGCTAAGCAGGATGTGTATATATGAGTGGGGAAATAAACCCAGCTCAATGCTAACGCAGTTAGCTAGAGGCAGAAAAGGCAATACTATAGTCACTGACCTGAAGGATGTGCAGGGCAGGACCCACAATAAAAGCAAAGCTATAAGAGCCCAGTTTCTAGACTACTACAGGACACTTTAAACTAGGGAATGCATTAATATGGAACAGGCAGCAGAGGAGTTTCTAGATAAACTAGACTTACCCAAACTGGGGGAAGAGCAGAGGGAGCAACTGACAGCCCCACTCACAGTGGTGGAATTATCTAGGGCAGTTGGGACACTGAAAAAAGGGAAAGCAGTGGGACTAGATGGCCTAAGTGCAGATTATTACAAGATTCTGGCTAGTCAGATCATACTGGGCTTGCAGGCCATGGTGGAGGAAGTACAGGAGAACAGCACCTTGGCAGAGACATGCTATCAGGTGACAATAATAGTACTTCCAAAGCTGGGGAAGGATCACACAACATGCACAGCCTATAGACCCATATATCTTCTAAATTGTGACACCAAGATAATTGCCAAGGCCCTGGCAAGGAGATTAGAAGAACTCCTGTCAATATTTGTAAATAGATACCAGACAGGGTTTGTTAAAAATAGACACTCCTACAATAACATAAGGAAACTACTAAATGTAATATGAAAAGGAACACAGAGGCCAGGGGAATTGTCTGTATTTTCATTAGACATCAAAAAAGCATTCAATAGGGTGGAGTGACCCTACCTGTACCAGGTATTAAACAAATTTGGACTGGAAGAAAAATTTAGAGAGTAAGTCAAGCTGTTGTATGCATCACCTAAGGCTAGGGTGCTGGTGAATGCAGGGCTTTCAGAATAGTCTGAGCTCCAAAGGGGGACAAGACAGGGATGCCCACTGTCACCTCTATTGTTCACTCTGGTGATAGAGCCTGTGGCAGAATATATTAGGAAATATCCAGACATCAAGAGGTTGAAGGGAAGGGGGAGGAAGAACATAAGATAACATTATACGCACGTCACATCCTACTATTTGTTGTGGAGCCGGTGGGAACACTGCCAGCCGTGATGGAGGCACTAGTCAAGTTCTCCCAGTTCTCTGTCTATAAGATAAATAGAGATAAGTCAGAGTTGATGCAGGTGGGGAGAGGGCCAACAATGCAGCTGCCAGAAAACCCCTTTAAAAGGGTCACTACATACTTCACATACCTGGGAATCAAAGTAGGTCCCAAATTTATGGAATTATATCAGTTAAATGATGGGGAATGCTGAAAACCCTCAAGGGAGATCTGTGAAGGTGGAAGGCACTCTCTCTATTTCATGGTTTTGGGTGAATCTAATTAAAATGAACTTATTGCCAAGATTATTGTATCCACTGCAAATGTTACCAATGGGACTAACCAGGAGAGATTTACAGAGACTGGAGGCTCAGTGCTTTGCCTTTTTGTGGCAGAGGAGGAGGCCCAGGGCAGCCCTGAAAAGACTAAAGGGCACAATTGCAAAAGGAGAACTTAGGTTCCCAGGTTTAAGACAGTAACAGACAGCAGCTCAGCTTCAATTAATTCGGGAATGGGTAATGGGGGATCGAGGGGCCAGCTGGGTGTCATTGGAGATGGATGGAAGAATAGGGACACCCCAGCTTTACTTGGAGAATGGTGGTATTACAAAACATAGGAATCAACAACACCCTAACCCATTAGTAATACACACCCTGCAGGCATGGAGAATGGCACAGAAAATACGGAAGAGCAGGGAAGATTGAATCCTTCTAGCTCCCATTAGTGATAACCCAGAGTTCCTCCTGGGGATGAAAGAGAGGGGATTCCAAAAGAGGAAACAAAGGGGGATACAATGCCTGGGAGACGTAGTGAGAACAGGAGGTATGAGAAGCCAAGAGGAGATAAAGTGCATCTATAAATTAGAAGGACATCAGACCTTTCACTACTTGCAAGTCCAGGCGCACATCACAGCCATCCAGAGGGCATGCCCAGAAAACTCTACCATGTACAATATAGAAAGGGAAATTCTTGGATCAAGGTTAGACCCTAAAGGATTAATGGCAAGAATATATTCACACCTTAGAGAAGCCATGCCAATCCAGTCAGAGGGAACACAGAAACAATTGGAGAGGGAGTTAGAGGGAGAGATCTCAGAGGAAAACTGGCAAACAATATGCGAATCACATATGGGGCTGCTCTGGTGCAATAAATACAAAGAGACTCAATATAAATTCATCCACAGACTATATTTGGCACCAACAAGAGTGCATAAGTTCTCACCTGAGATTTCAGCCACATGTTGCAGATGTAAGAGGGCAAGAAGAACATATCTACATTATTTCTGGGAGTGCACCACCCTGCTCCCATACTGGGCAGAGATTAAACAGCAGATCGAGCAAAGGGTAGGAGTGCAGGTGATGAAGACCCCAATTTCTATGCTCATGGGAATGGATCAGGGGCTAGTTAGAGAGTGAGATCCCTTACCCCAGAATGGTATGTGTACTGCTGACTCTGGCTAGAAAATGTATTCAGAATATGTGGGTGGAGTGCACAAAACCCACAGTAAACATGTGTCTGGAGCTAGTGGCCAAAACGCTCCCTCTGGAGAGAGTGACCTATGAACTCAAGGATAAGGGAGAACTCTTTGAGAGGGTGTGGGGGCATATATGAATTCCTTCCCACTAAAGAAGACAGCACTGATGCACCTCAACAATGTTCTCCTAGGGTGTAATGGAACAGATAAGTGTATTAAGGAGTAACTATGGGAATGATGGCTTAAAAAGCCAGGGAGTGGAAAGGGCATACTCCTCATTATGAGCTGATATGAAGGAGATGGAGGTTGGAAACTACAGTAGCAGTAGCTTACACCAGTTATTAGTAGGTTAATTAAGTTGAAACAAGTTTGTTGTGGCAATAAAACTGATAAAAAGGGAGGCAATAAGTACTAAGCTGAATATACAGGGAAAATAATTGAATGAAATGACGTGGAATGCAAATAATGCAAATGCATGTAAGAGAGTATTTATAAGACTGAGGATAAGCAACATGATGGGAAACATGTACCTGCACTAAATATGGAACATAATGTATATGTATGTAAGATTGGTTGATGTCACCCAATACAGAATTAAAAAAAAAATGAAAATCACACAAAAGTGAAAATCTCGGATAGCAAAAATGAAACATCACTTTTGTCATTTGCTTTTCACTTTGTATGCAGCTATCACTATCAAATGGCTGAAAGTGAAAACACATGATAACTCAAATTTTGTATTACTTTTTATAACAGAAAAAGTATATGTATAACATCATGAATGAAAGATGTATGTTTGCATTAGGTATTATATTTTTATCAGTGCTGTATATGTTCACATTACTGCTCTGTGCATCTCAGCACATTAAGTACATCTAATGATGTAACTGCTTAGAAAATTAGTTTACCAAATATGTATCTGAAAGATTTATCTATTATTCATTGTTTTGTCTCTCCCTCTCTTCCCTGTCACCCACCGTAACCCTTTACAACCTCAACTTTCCCCAAAAGAAAATCTTACCTTACCTCTCCTCCCTCCATCCTGTTTCCTCTCTGCAGATCGATCACTGACTGAGAATAGCTTTATCCATTATTGAAGATTCCCATTAAGCTGAGGACTCATCTGCAATGATATCAATGTTACACTGAGTGTACAGTCACAAAACCACAAGTGGTAGTTAAAAAGGATCAGAGGCAGGCAGCAGAGGAATTAGCAATTCCTCTGCAGGTAATTTTTAACAAATCTTTAAGTCAACAAGTGGTTCCTGATTTGTGGGGAAAAATATATAACATAATTCCCATTTTTAAGGGGGGGGGGACAAATCAGTTGCCCAAATAACTACAGACTAATATCTTTATCATCTTTGGTTAGTAAAGTAAAGGAGAGGCTATTGCACTCCCTAATCTTGGAATATTTGGAAAAATATGATAAATTATTAAGGGCCCAGCATGGTTTCAAAAGGGGGTGTAGCACAATGACTGCCTTGGTCAGGTTCGTGAAAGATCTGCAGGAAAATTTGGATGCAGGTCTGTACAGGGGCGGTGTTCATGGACCTCACCAAGGCATTTAACCTTGTGGATCACTCCATCCTAAGGGCCAAGTTGGTAAATATTGGATTTCAGTGTTCTGCAGTAAAATGAATTGCCTCTTGTCTGTACAGAATCTAAAACTGTACTATACGCTGATAATGCAGTGTTGTACATGGCTAGTAAGGGCATAGGGACATTAAATTCTGTAACAGGATATGCATTTCTTAAAATGGTAGACTATAGGCTTGTATTAAACAAAAAGAAAACAAAGGCAATGTTGTGTAGTACAACCCACAAAGATGTGCTATGGAACCTTTTAAAGTTTCTGTATGTAAAGGAAATGATTTAGATTGGTAATACTATTGGATTCACATTTAGATTTTAATAAACATGTTGAAAATTCTGTCAAACAATTGCATGTGAAAATTGAAGGTTTATGTGCTTTAAATGATTATTTAACAAATGACAATAGAAGGCTAGTAGCACAGAGCTGTCTAATATCCATGATAAATTACAGAAGCTTGATATGGGGGAGATTTTCTGAGAAACTAATTAATCAATGCAAATACATGTACAATACTCTTTGCAGATTCGCTCTTAGAGCCAAGTCAAGAGATCACCATTGCACATTATATAATAGATTAAACTGGTTACCATTGGGATTAAGGGACATAGTTTATAGGTTCTGCTTTGTCCATAAACTACTAAATATGTTAATAAATCATCCCCTTGCAGCCTTTTTTTTTTAACAAAAACATAACTTGAAATCTTGCAGATCAAATAGCAGAATGACACTGGCAGTTCTATTATGCAAAACCACAAAAAAGCAAAAAGCATTTAAACAAGTTGCAATGCAAACCAGGAATAATTACCTGGGGCCAGATATTCAAAACACTGCACTGGGTGCAAACTGTTTGCACCGGGTTTGTGCCCCATTTGTGTGTGTCCCCCACATTAAAATGACCAAATAGCATGGGCAAACTGGATAAGCACTGCACAAAATTAAAATAAAAATTAAAACAGGGCAAAGAGAGGGGGCGTGTACATGAATACAGGCACTATGCAATATTCAGCATGTTAGTGCCACACAAAGTGCATTTGTGTGACTTTCTGTGACACTTAACGTGGTGCAAACTACCCCCCAGAAAAGGCTAATCTTAACTCTGAGCAAAACAAGCTTGGGGGCATGGACACAGCAGCAACTAGAAACAAGGCTGTATGCAACAACAGCAGCAGCATGGTGCACCTGATGACTGCAGCCAATGAGGAGGCAGAGGTGGCACCACCTATGTCTCCTTCATCTGGCACCAGTCCCAACTCTGCCAGGCATTTGAGGATGCCCCAGTGCTCTGTGGACACTTTGTCAGTGCAGCCATGCAGCACACACCACCAGTACCCCAATAGGGGTACACCAACATAATCCAGCACACACATGCAGCACTGAGGAGATGGAGGGTGTTGAGGGGAGGGTGCACAGGTGCCCAAGATGCACCACATAGTAGGTGCCACCACATGACTGGGGCCATCCACACAGGCATATGTTTCAGTGATGGGTATGCTCCTGACATCGGTATGCCTACAGTGGCATCCCCCAGGATGAGACGCAATTCTGCAACATTTTGCAGCACTCTGCAGAATGCTGCAGAAGACCTACTGTATAAAGCAATGTAATTTCAATGGTAATTAGTCCCCTTTGTCATGCAGGAAAATGTGACACTGTCAGGATGAAGTAAATGACACAGTTTCCTGCATGACAAAGAGGAATAATTGCCACTGAAATTACTTTGCTTTATTTAGTAGGTCTGCTGCATCATACTGCAGAGTGCATTAAAAGTGCATTTCATCTTGGGGGACACCACTGTATATAATGGCATGTGTCTGCATACCCCCCCCCCCGGGCATACACCTGTACTTACACCCCATCACACATGGCCAGCCATGTGTATGTTACTGTGAGACTCCCATGCCATTGGCACAGCATATGTGGGTCACAGGACAGTATGACAATGGTGTCCACTGTCAGAACACACCTACTAGCTGGGCCTGTCACTGTGTGGATAACAGCAGTCTTTTTTTTTACTTTATTTTTTAATCTTTTATCATAAACAAGTCCTATGACAAGAATTACATACAGCAAACAGACCATCTCCTTAAACATCATTTGGGAAAAGTTTCTCTTAATCAAAGGGTACATTATGCATCAGCTGTATAGTGGTACATCATTTGAGGGTAACTACAATTCTGAGGTTTCCTAACATTAAGTCCATATTTTGCCATTCATGTGTCCAGAAGCTACAGTACATGGCCTGTCTTGATGAAACAGGATTGTCCAGCAATCCGACCCAATGATATCAGCATCCCTATATGGGACAAGTAATGCCATGTATAAATGTTTAATGAAAAAGAGAAAAAATATAATAATTATGCAGCAGACTTCTCACATTAGGTACAAAGTCTGTAATTACATCCTCCCAAGCTACAAACTACAAATGGGGAAGAAGCAGGACAGCAACAGGGAAAGAATAGAGGATCCAATCTAACTTGTATTTGCTAAGTGACTAGGCTCCTAAAGATAACTGAGAGACCTACCTTTTTATCTATGAAGGCAACCATTTGTAACATTCAAACGCTGTACAAAATAATGTCCCAAAATGTAACACTTAACAAACTACAGTCTCTAAGGAAGTCCCAGAAAATATTATCTCCCAAGGTATCGGTACATCCAGAGTGTCTTCATCTTCTGATTCCTCTGGTCTTACTCTCGATTCCGCCATCCTGCGGTCTGCCTATTTACTGGCTTCAAGAGGATCTGAGAAGATAAATGTTTTATTCTGGTAGACGATCCAAAACCATGCTGGGAAAATAATGGTGTTTGGTATATTCAGGTCTCGAAGCACTTGCTGCAATGCATCAAACTTTTTATGCTGCTGCCACGTAGCGTAACCGATATCTGGGAAGATATGCACAGGATTCTCATCTTGCATTAATGGGGCAGCTCGACGAGCATAACGAAGGATCTTATCCCTGGCTCCAACACTCGAGGTGATCAGCTTCGGAGTATGAGGTTCTTCTGTATTTGATGCCCATCCTCGGGGGAGGTCACCCGATATATTTTTTGGATGTCCCAAGTCTCTTGTACTCCCTCCAGCAGTAATTTCTCTGATAGCCAGTCATGAATGTTCATAATTGGGTGGCCACCCTCCAAACCTTCAGGTAGCCCCACTATCCAGATGTTTGCTGATCGGAACTGGTTCTCTAGGGTTTCTATTCTAGCTCACAAATGCTGTAGTTCTTTAGCCATTAGACCTGTGGCTCAAGTTGATGCGTCAGCTTGCTTGCTGATCTGTTGCAGTTCCCCTTTCAGTCCCTTTACCGATGTTTCAAGGACCAGGACCCATTATTAAAAACATCTATTTTATGGTTGAGGGTAGGCATGGAGGCAATTAAAGTCTGCAGTTTCTCCCCAGGGTAGTCAGCATTTCTCCCAGGCTAGAGGCCTCATTAGCCTGTGTGGTTTCTTCAGGATACTAGGCCCCTAGTTTCTCCCAGCTGCACCAGATATTTTGTCTCTCTTAGGATTACCCATCCTAGTGAAATTGAGGTAATTCTTTCCACTGGTGTTAAAAAAAGTCAGTTTTAGAGCCTGTAAAAGGGAGGATTAGAGCAGATTTGATAGCTAACTGCACTGAGCTCTGAAAAGTTGCTGCTTGTTGCTCGGGCTCAACAGCGCCTCCTTGATAGCAGTAGTCATTGATACCTGTCACGACGTAGGCATTGCTGTGTCCTTCACAATACCAGCTACTATGATACTGTCACAACTGATACATACCTTAGCAGCCACAGCAATACATCAATGGCATGCAGCACAATCACCTGTGCCTGTGGGGCTGATCCCAAGGCGCAATAGTCTATGCTACTATGTACAGACCCAGCCTGCAGCTGCCATTCTGTAGTTCCAGTCCAACATACAGGTGGTGCTGTGTGCAAACCCAGCCTGCAGCCACCGACTTGATGCTCCAGTCTAACCTACAGATGGAGCTGTGTGCACCCTGAAATAGCCAGGGCAATCCACACATGGTAATGCAGGCAAATCAGGCCATAATGACATGATAATGTGGCCTTTTACCCTCAGACTGCCTAAGTAGGCTCATTTGCTTATCAGTTTTGAATATAGCAAACTTTTGCCCTGGGGTAATGTGTTTGCCCTGGGCAAACTTGTATGCCCCAGGCAGACCTGTCAGAACCATAGCACAGATCTGCAGTATTTAGCCTGCAATGTTGTTTGCAGTTATTGTGCACCACTTCTTTGCTAGCACCCACATTGGCCACGTAGTTCACCTTTGCCTTACTCCACCTCTGTGTGCACTGGGCTGCTGTTGCAGTTTGCACTGCCTGGTTGCTATATTCAGAGGGTTACCCATGAAAATAGTGACTACAAAAACGTGCATTAAAAACAGCGAACAAAGAATCGCAACTGTCAGATTAGCGAGTGCATCAATACAGCACGAGTTAGAAAATAGGGACTCTACTGTATTTTTAAAGTCAATAAGGTGACTCTACATAACAGCAACCGTGGAACTGCAGTTACCTCTTTGGTGCTTCTAACATGCTTACCCCCTTTCCACACTCGTCTGGCCAGATATGAGCTCCCTCAAAACTGCAGTTACCTCTTTGGTGCCTCAAAGCTCGAGTTACAAAATAGCATGACTGGAAGTTTGACGTTGAATGGGACCATCAAATTCAAACCAAATGGTATCCATAAGCACTACGAAGTAGACCTCTGCAGTTCAGTGTGGCATGTCAAAATAGCGACTACAAGGTTGCAAAAAAAAAAAGCCAATTAATAATGAATGAGCCTAATTCACTAAATTAAAGGAAGAACCTTTATTTCAATAATTAAAAAAGTCAATTAGCCGAATTAGCCGAATCATATCAGGTGTAATGGAGGGCAAAAAGGTTACTCAGACATTTTCTTTGAGAACAATTCACAGCGCTCTGTCTGCACCTCACACCTGAAACTGGAAATGATATGCAAGTCCATGCAAGAGCTCGTAATGGCTTCTGGATTCATACTGTGACACAATTCTTCATACCCTTTCATTGGCATCCTTGTACTTGTGTTTACTGCCACAAGACAGCATACCAGACACCAACCGCTCTAACTTCAAGTCCGTCATGCTCTACTCTTCTTGTGGGCACTGTATCAGTCACCAGGAATTAGGATGGCATGCCCCAAATCGGCTATTAAAGCCACAATGCCAACCTTCAATGGCATTGTTTGTTCGCACTAAGCCTCTGGCAGCTGCATCATTACCATTCCATTAATTGGGATGAAAAGTAGGTTTTTGTCTGCCTGATCTTCCCTTTGGTCTGCCGATCCATGTTGCCGCAAAGTAATCGGTTACTGGCAACAGCACCTCTTCATTAAGTTGAAAGAATTCCCAGGTAGTCAGTTCATCAAACACCATGGGAATATCATTTGCAGGTACAAAAGCAAGGGCCAATAACATCCTCATATGCAACATAAAGTCTGGGTCTTTGAGATACCTTTTGTGCACTATGTTGTGCTTTTGTATGTTTCTCCAAACTGATTGAGTAAAATGAAAGAAACATCCTCTAACTTCAGTCTCTGGGAAACATACAGCAAAAGCTTTCCATGCTGCTTTTTCAAAATCCAGTATAGCAGTTGAAGGTTTCAGACCAGGAGATAGAGATTTTATTTCATTGAAATCCCTCAAATAGGTGGTAGCCTTCCTAGAGCACATCAAGACATATAATGCAGTGACAACTGACCCTGATTTTAACCCATGAATTGTATAAATCTGGTCAAAAATAGATGGTCAAGATTTGAAGGTCCCATCCAACATCCAGTCAGTACACTCAGTCAGAAAACCCATATTTTCTTTTGTTGCAAATATTAGGAATCTGTCTTGCTCCTTTCCACTGTCATACAAAAGGAAAGGGTCACCAGAGATGGTAACAGTGAACTCAGAGAAAATGTCAAGCTCCATAACAGAGCTAGATGTAGCAGGACATCCTTGCTGCACCTGTCTGAGTCTTTGCACTGTTCTTTTAATCAATGGCAAGCCAGGTAAATGCCCTGCTACGGCCTCTGGTGCACTAGTGGTACACTGCACCACAACTTGAGATGTGCTCTCAACAGTGCCACGAGCTCTCTCTCTAACATTTCCATTAACTTTCCTCACACCAATGTCCCCAGCATCAGCTACATGATCGTGCTCCTTTATCTGGGCTATTACCTTGTTTTCCATGGTGTTCAAACAAGCAAGGCAGCTGAACTTGTGTGAGTCAGCGCAACGCCAGTAAACCTTTCCTGTTTTTTCTTTGTCCTTGTGGAATACAAAGCCCTCATATACAGCAAGAAGCTTTCCTTTCTGGCTTAGAATAATTTCAATTTCCATCTCAGCACTGTAGTGAGCCTCACCTAACCAAGCAACAGTGATCTAAATCAAATTGCAATCAGCCATCACCTGGTAACACTAATGCATTCTGGGATGAGGGTGGACTACTGCTCTGTCACACTTTGGTACTGAAGCCCAGACTAAAGGAAAAACGATCATTACACTGATATCCAATCCAGTAATTCAGATTGGTGAATGCTCTATATGTTATTCGGAGACAAGCTGGGGCAAGTAGCAAATTTATAATGCCTGCTGTTTTAAACAAGTAGCATACGGATGCATAGGAATGGTTGAAGCCAATGGTTGCTCCGTGATCATGATTTTTACATGAGCGTTGTAAATGTAGTCGCTACATATAGCAGTCGCTATTTTGAATGTCGCCAATTAAAACTCGCTAACATCACAGTCGTGATTCTTTTCTGCGCTATTTTTACATGGAACCATTCAGAACTGGGTTTTTTTTTGCTGGGCTATTTTTGCACTGCACTCACAGCCCTTTCTGCCCACCTTCATTTCCCCACTGTATTCAGTACTGTTTGTCTCTGGGCTAAATTTTCACGCTGGGCAGTGCTATTTTTGCCCCCTGGAAAAGTTTTGAATATTGGGCCCCTGATCCTTTACGGAATATACAGAATTAATATGGTTTTAAAACCTTGCTGAAAAGAATTCTTGAATCAGAGTTACAGTGTAATTGTGAATGAAATTCATATATGTGTTAACAGCAGAACTGAAACAGACATCTGGCAAGGCAATTGTATTTCGAGTATAATGGTAACATTTTTTGTTTTATTTCATTTTATTTTAGATTAGACATGATATAAAATATGACATTTAACTAATGTGTAGTAGAATGTTTTCATTTTTTCTATGTTTAATGAATTTTGAAGTTTATTGTACGTCTGTCTGTCCAGGTCAAGCCTGTAAAAGGACCAGCTTGGCCCAGTGCTTTTTACCCAGTTAACACATTTTAAATAAATAGAAAAAAATTAATAGAGTAAGTAAACAGGAAAACACATAATGCTAGGTACTACTTAAAAAAAATAGGTAGATCAAGAAAGGTAAACACAGCTGAGACTAGAAATACATACAAAAATGTGAAGTGTTGCATATAAAGAAAAAAACACTGTACAAGTATACAACATCTATCCAAAAATCATAGTAAGAACAAGCATGAAAAGAAAAAAAAAATAAAGGAACACATACAGGGTAAGTGTGGATTGTACTTCTGCAGTGTGACTGAGAAAGCAAAGGTAAGGAGGTGCCTCTTAGCAATCACAAGGAAAAAGTGTAAAAAAAAAATAAGGAACAAAGCTGGTGTGGAAAAAATCAAAATACAGTACACTACAGCACTTTGTTCATGTTATATCCATTGTCAGATTGTACCTAAAGTTACACAGGAAAGTACCAGCATTCTCAGAAAAAAAATATTTGATTGGAAAATGGAAATGCCAAAATATGGACTGTTAAATCACAAAAAAAACTCAATTCTGTCTTTGCGGGTTAACAGTTACACACAGCATGCTGAAGTTTTCTTTTGGGAGAGTACTTATGCTGCAGGCAAAGAAATAGTATACTATTGACAATGAAAGTCTAGATCAAACTGTCATCCGTACTATCCCAACTGAACCGCCTATACATCAGCATACCAGCAGTAATGACACTGGTGAAACTAGGAAGACACCAGTGGAAAAATGTTCATGTTCCAAAACATGTGACCTACGAACACTCTCCTTTGATTCAGAAGGATTTTATAAACACATACATTCTGATAAATAGGAAAAAAATATAGACCTGCTTGAAAACATAGATGAATGTTGAGTTAGAATACTGATAACACTAAAGAGACTTTCACTGCCATGTCTACATGCAAGAGCATGAGGTAGCTTTTTCCATTAAAATGGTCTCATTGTCACCAGGATACATAATACTAGAGCATTGCATAATAGTATGGCAAAGCTTGATAGCATCCTTCAAAGTGATGATATGTATGGTGTTAATTTATTGGCAAAGAAGCCCCTAAAGCAGTATGATGGCGATCAGGAATTAAACGATGTAAACATAGATATTGTGAAATTTGTAATGATAAAACTTGAAAAATGTAATGTGGCATCTGTTTTATGTGAATGGCTGTTTTACAAATCTCAGAACATCAAAGTTGATATTGCATCCTCTGTTATATGGAATGACATGTGAGCATGACTGTTCAGTAGCACGTCAATATAGCGAGTGAATTTCAGAGTCAGTATTAGCAACTACAACAGCAGCGACCACAGCAATATAGTGAATGGACATTTCAGCAAGCCTCCAGAGTCAATGAGTGACTTGGAGGATGCTATATTAAAAATGGGGGGGTCAGGGGACACAGCCCCCTGTGGGGGGGTGCAGAGGGTATAGCCCCCCCCGCATCAACAGGTGAACCAAGTGTTTAAAGGTGTGGAAGGGCTCTTTAGGTGGCAGACACACATCGCTATAGGTGTCTGGCTCATACACACACTGCAGCTGTGACTAGGGTGCACAATCATGTCTTGAATGACTCTGAGGTGGGAGCTCACCTAGTCATGAATGAGTTGCGAGAGCGTGCATGAAGTACTTCAGACAATACAGCACAGGTTGTTCTAGCTACTACAGGTAATTTCAATTGCACATCTAAATATGTGCACTGAAAAGTCACTCGCTGACATTACCAATCGCTATAATTAGCTTCGTTATTAAAGATTTGCTGCAATTGCACTCGCTGTAATTTATTTGCTGTATTGACATGGAACCGACTGTTCACATACTATTTGATCAGGCATGATGAAGATTTTGTCTTAAGTTGTTAATTTAGAGAGGGCCAAAGCTTGTGGTTCATTGTGCGGAAATAGCTCCTCCCACATCCCAAACAAAATCCTGCCTCTCCCAGCAGCCCATGCTTACTGTGTTTCCAAGCACTCTGGGGTCCTGCATGGCTCATGCAGCTGAGTCTTCTGGGCTTTCCTGTGCCTTTTGCTGCTGTTTCTTTTTCTCCAATGCCTGCTTTCTTTTTCTTTCCAGTTTTGTTCCATGCCTATAACTCCCCCTCTGTCCCCTTTCCTGTGTTTATTCATTCATGTCCCCCCCCCGCTCTGTTTTTCCTCTCCATGCCCCATTTTGTTTCCGTGGTGCCTATTCCCCCTTCCATCATTCCCTCTCATCTTCTGCCTGTTCCATGGTTCCCCCTACCTGGTCTCTGTGCTTTGTTTCTTTATTTGCTGCTTTTTTCTATTTTTTTGGTTTTGCATTTTCTCCCATCTCTCGGAGCTGCCACTCCATCTGTGCCAGTGCTTACGGGTTGTGCAAGCTCTGGTAGCACTCCTCTTACACCTGTACCCATGGAGCATTCAAAAGAAAGCAAATCTTGTCCCTCTTAATCATACCAGGATGCTTCCTCCCAGTAAGTGCCATACAGAACAGAGAACCTCTGCATACAATTGGTGCTCTGTGTTTGACATTTGCAATCCTTGTCTCGCGAACAAACCAGTTATACCACTAGCACAATTTTTACTGCGCATGCTTTGTCTAGTCCGATTCATTCAAAACTGTGCTCCTGGATTTCTCCATGTTGCCTTACTCCACTCATTTTGTGCAGCTAGAAGTAACTTATTTTGGTAGTCATTTACAATGCTGTTACTAGCATGTTTGCTCCATTGCATAAATATACCTGTTTCCACAACTCAGGCACCCCAGGATCTCTGGTGTTGTGCTATCTCCTCTTGCTATGTACATGGTTTCATCCTCCTAGCATCGCTATTTGTTGTGCTTTTGTTTTACTTGAATCCCGTTCAGCAGTACATGTTTGTTCTCCCTTTTTGCAATTTTCCATCCTCTTTTCCCTACTTTCCACCTTCTTACTCATGATAAATAACTATGCTTTGTATCACAGCAGCCGTCAGCTGCTCTTTCCTTGCTCAGCCCATACCAGCAGTCTGACAGCCTCTCTGTCCCTAACTCTACCTTGAGAGGTACTGAAGTGCAGGTGGGCTTGCCCTGTCTACCAGGGATTGGAACCTGATTCATTCCATCACAACTTATGCCATCAGTCCAACAGCCTCCATCCCAAACTGTGCCTTGTGAGGTATGGAAGTGCAAGTAAACTTGCCCTGTCTCCCAAGGATGGGAGATCTGTTTCACCTATTTACAGTACAGTCTACCAGCAGTCCAATGGTCTCTGTCCCTAACTCCTACCTTTTGAGGTATTTGAGCCAAGGTAGACATGCTCTGTGCACCGGGGATGGCAGTTCTGTTTCATCTAATTACAGTCCCTGCCAGCAGTGTACCAGCTTCTGTCCCCAACTCATACCTTCTGAGGTATTCGAATGAAGGTAGATGTGCTCTGTCTACTGGGAATGAGAGTTCTGTTTCATCTAATTACAGTCTCTACCAGCAGTTTGACAGTCTCCATCCCCAATTCATACCTAGGCAGTACTGAAGTGAAGGTAGGCTTACCTGTCTCATGGGGATGGGAGTCCATTTCTTCCAGTCACATTCTCTACCAGTTTCCATTCCTGAATCATCCCTATGAGGTATTCAAGCGCAAGTGGACTTCTCGATCTACTAGAGTTGGGAGTTATGGCATCAGTCCTTCAACTCCACCCTATTCTGCATACTGCAATATGCAGCCTATTGGTGTTTGGTTCCTTTTATGCTTTCAACTCTCTGACATCTACTGAACAGGATCCTGCAAGGGCTTTGGACTTCCTCCTGCTCAGCGTAACATGGTGTGTTTTTCATTTACCATCTCTCCACCTGCAGTTCCTCCAAACATCCTCAATGGTTTTCTCAGATTTCTTCCTGCTCTCAGTGCGATACACAGTACTAATGGCACCCTAGCATCTTCTACCATTAACTGCTGGTTGGCTGCAAACCCTGACAAAGGTGGTGCAAATTCTCCTCTGACTGATTCCAACTCCTCCAGCTTGTCAGAAAGTTTTCCTATCAGCCTACTCATTACCAGTATCTTGTGATAATCATGCCAGAATATAGTTAACCACAAAAACGGCAACTCATATTTGTCACTTTTATTACAGGGTGACTGCAAGGGTAGCGACCTACTGTGATGAGGAAGGAAGGAGATGACGACCAGAAAGGAAGGTTAGCAAGGGGAAGGATAGGGAAGTGGGTTAAAGAGATGTACTGGACCTGCTGCCCCTGAGCTAACCATGTGGTGTGGTGGTGAGGGAGGCTGGCCACAGTGTACCAGATCTTGGGTTCGGGGCTGTTGTTGGGAGGGTTGTTGTTTTGCCGGTGCCTGCGGCTGCAGGACTTCATGTTTTGTCAGGTCTGGACTGTGTCCCCCCCCCCTCGATATACACCCCTCTGAAGTTGAGAATCTAAAAGCAGGGTGGTGTGGGGGCAAAGCCCCCACTAAAGCACTTGTAATGCCGGATGTTGAGTCGCCTACAAGTGCATATCGCCGATTTGGTTTTCAGAGATATGCACTTGCCGTAAAAGCAGTCGCAGTTTGGCGATCGGTATTATGACATAGAACCCTCCTTTATGGATCAGATTACTCCCGCCTTCTGGCTGCACCATGATACTCAGTATCCTGCACAGAGCTTCTGCCTACAGACAGAGTTGCATGGTTCTCCCAAGCTTCACAGACTCATCCTGTTTTCAGGTCCTGGTCCGAGCTGGCTGTGTCTCACCCATAATCTACTCCTTTATTTAAAATTTAGGATTTCATGAGCAGTATGGAAAAGGCTCTACTCACCTCTTCAGTTTCCTCCTTGTCATCCCATAGGTGGATCAAAGTTCACTTCTGGGCTTTTCCTTCTCCAGCCTTTGAACCATCAGCTCCAGCTGTACTGTCATCTACCTGACCTGCTCCTGTCATCTTTGCACCTCCATGTACTCTTCTGACCTTCAGTGCTCCATCATCATTTCCATCTGATATCATACTTGAATTCTGTGATACAGGATCCTACCATGATACAGGATCCTACCATGGTCCCATCAGTTTCTCCAAGGAATATAAAGAGAACTTCTTCCTGGGTCAGTTTTAGCACTGCCATTCCCTCCTTCTCCCCTAATCCTATGTATGTTGCCTCATTGCTGATTTATCTGCTTCTCGGTCCTCATTCATCTTGAGCATCAAGTCCTCAAACTCCTACCACGAATATCTCCATCCTATGCTCATATTAACTACCCACTAGCTCTCATCATCTGCTACACCTCTGGCTCCTGGCTATTAAGTGTTGATCTGCACATGCATTTAATTCATTTCCCATTTATCCATGTTTGGCATCCCTGTTATATGTTTGGGAGAACCGCTATTGTCGTGCAGTTTGTCTGGCCTTCTGCTTTGTAACAACCCACTGCTTTTTGATATGTTCTCTGCAGTGCAGTTTTTTTTTTTGTTTGTTTGTTTGTTTTTATTTTTGGGGGCTTTCTCAATGTTTACCACCATCTAGTGGTCATTTATCTGTTAACTGACTTTCTGTCAATAGATTAGATGGATTCTCCACATGACTGCATTCTGGCTCTTAGTCAACTGTTTCAAGAGTTATCAATTTCCATGCTGGAAAAGAAAATCCCCAGTCCAACTACCGTACTTGAATTCTTCAGCATAACATTGGATATAAAATGTATGGAAGCCAGGCTACTTCACCATCACCTTCACAGCGTACTAGCTTAGTGACGTCTTTTTCATCCAGATGCTCTTGCCCAAAATGAGAACTTTTTATTTTGTGATACCTCATCTGTGCGATCAAGATAAATTCCTCAAAATCAATCATTCATTTCCTACCTCCAGACTTGGACGTCTTAGTGTCCTGTAAATACAGCAAATGAATGACAGCGAATGAAAAACAGTGGATGTAATATTGGTAAAGTGGTCATTACAGTGCATGGTTATTTCAGCAATGTAGGTAATAACTGTCAGTGAGGCTGAGCACTGTAAGTTCATGACTGTGTGCTGCTTCACCATCATGGCAATGTGGCTTAGAGGTAAGAGTGACAAGCTGTGAATGGTGTTGGTACGTCCAGCTGACCTGGGTTAGAGTCTCAGTCTGTTGTGTTCTTTTTTTTGGGGGGGGGTTGCTGTCATGCCTCTCTTGCCTCCCCCACTCTTGGAGTTATGCTAGTTTTTTGTGGGGATCAATATATTGATACTATTGAGGTTCAAAACCACATATTTAAATTGTATTTTATCTGAATGATGATCAAATTTTATAGCTGTGACCTGTTAGCACTTTTGGGGCTTTTTAGATGTCTGTAATGTAAAAGCACATTTTTCCTTACAAGCCATTTGTTTTAATTGCTAAGTTACTAATATGTAACACCAGTCAATTAATGATAGATTTATTTAACAGTGGGTTGTATAGCTAATTCCATCCCCTGAGAAAGACCCACCCACTGGGTTGATACATAGGAATGTTAGCACAGTTTTGGCCTGTGACGACTTTTTGTTAAAATAAAATAATTTTTTCTGCCACTTATCTATCGATGTGGGCCCAGCTTCATTTCTTTTCTTTTACCCCTGATGTTATGATAGTAAATCCCCCCCACACTTTGTCCCCCTCCTTAAATTGCATCTTCCTCAGAGTAAGAATAACTAATCTGCCCCCCTCCAACATTGTCCCCTCCCCAAGATGTACCCCCCAGAGTGAGGATAATTAATCTGCCCCTCTCCCAATCCCCCCAGAGTGAGAATAATTAATCTGCCCCTCCCCCAACCCCCCAAAGTGCTGTTCACCTCTTTGCACCAGTTGTGTATGTTAGTTTGTTTATTTATTAGATCATCGGTTTACAGACCTTTGAGTCATAGACTCATTTACAAAGGCACCTCGTCAAGAGAGCAATGCATCACAGCAAACAAAACAGTACAGTACATAATGCTTAGATTAAAAAAGCAGCCAGTGTTACAGGTATTCACTGGTGGTACCCACTTGGTAATAGGTAGATCACAGTAGTCATAATATAGGTACACAAGTACCACATCAGGTAGCAACCAGAGATATTTTATTACATTAGTCAGCAGATGTTGCATGAGACCCCAGGTATATACAGCAAAAGTAGACATGGCAGACCCAGCCTAGAGGTGAAGGTAAGGAGCAGGTGGGGGATTATGTGCAGTTGCAGCAGTGAGTACTTGTCAAATGGCTTCTGAGGGAGACCTTGAAAGGACCAAGCTTAGTGCAGTCAGCTATATTGACTGGGAGGGAACTGAACCAGGAGGGAGCCCGATAGCAAAAGGAATTCTAGGCCACAGAGGTCCTTACCCTGGGGACAATAAGGAAGGTTTTGACAGTGCTGCAGGTGGAGACTGAGGGGGGAGGTACCCTGCAGGGAGGAGGCAACCCCGGGGGGGAGAGCCATACCAGGGTCTTTTTTACAAGAAGGCAGGTTTGGAAGTGGAGTCTTTCTTCAAGGTTGAGCAAGTTGGTGGTGGAGTACAGCAGGCATGTTTGGGTGTGCCTAGGGGCTCTCAGCATTAGCCTGCAGGCCTTATTTATAGAGAGCTGGATTCTTGCAAGTGCAGTGTTGTCGGCTGCAGCATAGATGGGCAGCCCATGGTTGATTAGCGTCAGGACAGAGGAGGTGATTGCCAATCTAAGGGCCTGTTGTGGTAGACAGTCCCTATGGTGGTATAACAGTCCAATCCTGACACTGGTGGTAGCAGAAAGGGCATTGATATGGGAATGGAAGGAGAGTGCTGAATCAAAGGTAATGCCTAGATACTTGTAGGAGGAAACCTGCTCAATGGGGTTTAGTGTGCTTGGCAGTATCATGAGACGGGCAACACTGGCTTCGCTTTGGCCATGTGAGAAGGGCATAGCTTTGGTCTTTTTTAGGTTCAGAACTAACCTTTGTGATGTGAACCAATGCTCAGCTCTATCAAAAGCTTGTTGGAGGGTGGCCTGGAGTGTGTTGGAGTTGGGGTCAGCGGTGAAGAGCACAGCGTCATCCGCGTAGAGGAGGTTCTTTCTTGGGCAGGCCAAGGGGAGGGAGTTGAGGTACAGACTGAAGAGGAGAGGGCCTTAAATGAAGCCCTGGGGAACCCCAGAGCAGACAGGTCATGTGTCAGATAGGGTGCTATTGATTTTTACACACTGAGTTCTGGCAGAGAGGTAGCTGGTGAACCATGCAAGAGGGCCAGGGGAAAAACCAAGGCATCTGAGGGAGTCAAGCAGGAGATGATGGCAAACCATGTCAAAGGCCTTGGAGAGGTCAATGAACACGGCACCGGCAGGACTTCCGGCATCAAGAGCGGAGTGCAGGAAGTTGGAGAATTCAAGTAGCACGGTTGCGGTGCTGTGGAAAGCACAGAAGCCATGCTGTTCAGGGCACAGGATATTGTGCATGGGCAGGTATTCGGCAAGCTGGTTGGCAACTGCTTTTTCAAGGGTCTTAGAGAGTGGGGGGAGGATGGAGATAGGTCGATAGTTACCTGGGGTGGCTCAATCACTGCTCTTTGAATGGGAGTGATCATGGCAGTTTTCCATGTGCTGGGGAACTGCCCCAGGCACAAAGAGGGGTTGAGCAGCTCAGTAAATGGGACCAGTATAGCATCCAACGTCAGATGAAGTAGCCTAGTGTCCAGTAGATCGGTGCCTAGGTTGTTACTACTAACGGCCTTTTGCAGAAGGAGTCTAGCCTCCAACAGGGAGATGGTACTTAGGTAGAAAGGAGGTCTCTGAAGAGTCGGCAGGAGAGCTACTGGGATGGGGTCAAAGAAGTTACTGGGCAGGACTGAACTCAGGTCTGAGAAAGTGTGGTTTAGGCAGTCTGCAATGCCAAGGGGGTCAGAGCAGACAGTTCCATTAAAGGAGAGTTGAGAGGAGGGTGGGGAGCAGGATTTCCCATTCAGCTCCTTTACATTATCCCAAAATTTTCTAGCTGACCCCAAGGAGGAGATGAGAGTGGATTGGTAGTACTGGGCTTTGGTCTGTCGAATGGCCCAAGTACACTTATTGCGCTCAGCGTTGTATACTTGCCTATCAGACGGCTTGCCAAATTCCATGGCAATGTGCCATAGGTTGTCTCTCATTTTAAGTTTGTGTAGGAGGGAGAGAGTAACCCAGGGCATGTTTTGCTTTTTGGTGTGATTTCTAGTGAAGGAGGCATAGAGGTCACAGGCAGTGTTGAAAGTGCGAGTGAAAAAATCCAATGCCTCATCTATGGACGGTGCAAGCCTGATTGGGGACCGATCCAGTTGTGAGAGGTACAGTTTAAGGCAATGCAGGCCATCTGGGAGTAGGCGACGTAGCTGGGTGGTTTGTGGTGCAGGTTTTCTGTTGGCAGCAGACCAAGAGAATACAACTGGGGAGTGGTCACTAAGTGAGTTGGGAAGTACACAGATATTGAGCACCCTCTGGGGGCGGTTGGTAATGGTGATATCCAGGAGGGTGCTGGAACCAGTAGAGGGGTTGAATCTAGTTGGGGTGGTGACAAGCTGGGACATGTCATGGGCTGCAAAGATATCTCTGGTTTGGGAGGCCATGGCAGAGAGCCAGTTGATATTCAGGTCACCAACAATTATCTGGGCCATTTTTTGTGGTAGGCCAGAGAGGTAGTCAGCAAGTGCCTGAATGGCGAAGTCTTGCTTTCTGGGGGGAATATAGGCAACGGTGAGAAAGAGTGGTCCCTTACCAGATTTGGGGGATATTTTTAGTGTGAGGGCTTGCGCCCCGTTATCAAGCTTGGGTGGTGGAAGTGCATGTCCAAGGAGGGAGTCACACATATAGACAGCACAACCACCTCCATGCTTACCCACCCGATCTTCCCTGAAAAGGGTGTAACCAGGGAGGGAGACGAAGGAGTCAGGGGTGGATTTGGATAACCAGGTTTCGACGAGTGTGACAGTGCCTGGTTGGTGCTGAGTAACCCAGCATTGGAATGCAGCAGCCTTCTTAAGGAGGCTGCAAATATTCATAGAAGCTATGCAGAGTCCTTGAGGGTGGGCATGCTTGTTCATAAGGTTGGCCATGGGGCCAGGGTTTGGATGAATGTTACCTGATAGAAGCAACAGGAGGGTGATTAGGCACGCCAAAGTGTGGTAGTGATTGTGGCATCTACCCTTACTACTGGACACGGGGCCGGGTGCTGGGGTGCAAAGGGTGGGTAGAGTACGATGGGTGGGAAAGGCATTGAGGAGAAGAGACCAAGGTATGAGTGGGAAGTAAGAGACAGCAGGGGTGGAAGTGTGGGGGGGTATCGAGGGGGAGGTGATCGAGCATTGGGGGGGTCTAGTAGAGGTGTTGCAGATAAGAGGGAGGGTACTATGCATAGAGGGTGATGGTCCTAAGTGAGATGGGGCTGGTGTAGGAAGTAGGAGGAGGACCATAGTCAGTGTCAGTGCACGTGATCCCAGATCCATTGAGGACGATGAGTTATTTGAGCACGAGAGAGGACCACCCCTTTAAGAAGTTACAGAAAGGAGAGCCCCCTTTAAGGAGTTGCTGTAATTGACTATTGTGAGGCCTCAGGGGGCAGAGATCACTGGGGAAGTGTACTTAATAAAGGGGGGAGGAGGGGCAGGGGGGTTGGCAAAAAAAATTGTCCAGAGAGCAGTACAGCAAGGCAGTGACCCAGCTGTGTTTTGAAAAAGGTGATTTGTATGCTTTCTTTCTCAATGGGGATCTGCAGCATCTAATCGGGAAGCAGCCACAGTCCCCAGAAGCTAGTCCAATTACAGGGATTGAAGCCTGACACCTCCAAGCTAGGAGCTGACCAAACGTACCTGCTTTCCTTGGTGAAGGGGGTGGTGGGCTGGGTGCAGAGGTCCGACTGCCAGTAGGTAGCAATGCCAGAGCCACTAGCTGAAATGAAGAGCCTGGTTTGGCCTTGTGGCTAAAATAGATCAGAAAAAAAGGCAGGTCATTAGTTAAAAAGTCAAGACAAAGGTAAAATAAATTGGTGGGAGGGCCCTGGGCAATTAAGTGCTCAGGGCAGAAGTAGGTGCAAATAGGAGGAGAGAAAAGGTTCCTGCAGAGAGGTCTGGTCAAAGGTGCCAGGTGGGAATTTAGCAAAACAAAAGGCTGATTCAGGAGGTTGGGAGGGGGGGCCCTTGAATGAGACCAGGGAGAGCTGGGAAGGAATTGTGTGGTGGAGAGGACTCGGGTAGTCTGGAATGGGTAGAGAAGATGGCCCAAAATGCCAGGCAATATTTACAGAATGTGCTGGTTATGGGGGGTGTCAGGAGAGAGAATCAGGGGTCCAGTAGATGGCAGAGAAGCATTGTGGGGAACAGAGCGGAAGAAATACAATAGGAGAAAAAAGCAAGAGGAAGAAGGAAGCAAAGAAGGTAGTCTGAGGATGAATGAGAGGATCTGTGATGTGTGGAAGTCTGGCAGAACAAACAGCAGGCAGTAGTCAGTTCTAGCTATTCTACAATATTGGGCAATTAGCAGAAAAAATTCAGTAGTGCAAGCAGTAAGCTATATAGATGTCAGGCAGTCAGATAAAGTTCGCTACAACTCTGCTAGGCAATTCCTACATATACAGTACAATAGTTTAAAGGTAAAATATTTAAGCAGTAACAATATTCAGTAGTGCAAGACATAAGCTATATAGAAGTCAGGCATAGCTAATACAGTAGGCTAAACAGCAGAAAATTCCAAGAGGAGAGAAAAAAAAAAAATATAAATATATATATATTTCTACATGAGCAGTAAATTCAGAAGAAAAAATTGTCCATAGAGCAGTACAGCAAGGCAGTGGCCAAGCTGTGTTTTGAAAAAGGTGCCTTGTATGCTTTCTTTCTCAATAGGGATCTGCAGCATTCAATCGGGAAGCAGCCACAGTCCCTAGAAGCCAGTCCAATTACGGGAATTGAAGCCTGACACCTCCGAAGCTAGGAGCTGACCAAATGTACCTGCTTTCCTTGTTCAGGGGTGGTGGGCTGGATGCAGAGGTCCGACCGCCAGCAGGTAGCAGTGCTAGGGCCATTCACCTGAAGTGGAGGGCCTGGTTTGGCTTTGTAGCTGCTTTCCTTGGTCAGGGGTTGGCGGGCTGAATGCAGAGGTCCGACCGCCAGCAGGTAGCAGCACCAGGGCCACTCAGCTGAAGTGGAGAGCCTGGTTTGACCTTGTGGCTGCATTCCTTGGTCAGGGGATGGCGGGCTGGATGCAGAGGTCTGACCGCCAGCAGGTAGCAGCGCCAGGGCCGCTCAGCTAAAGTTCTTTTTTTGCAGGGATTTTTTTCAGTTTTGACTGCTTTCTATTGTTGTTCCTCACTATTTTTGTTGGCGCTGATTTTGATGCGCTATTATTGTCTTCGTAATTTTTTTCCACTGTTTTGACATACTGCCGGACATCTCCGGTTCTTCAACTATACCATTAAATCTGATTCAGCGAGCTGGGCCCATTTATCTTATTGCAATGGCTGTTCAACCTACTACAAAGACTTTTCTCCTGTTTACACACCAAAATACATCAATGCATCTTCACTGTATGGCTATGCTGCCATTTTTGAGCAGTACTGGATTGCTGCCCCCCTGGCCATTGCATCTCTTTAATATTGCCATTAATGTCTCCTCTCTTAAGATTACCTAATAGGAAATAATGCCTCCATATGGGAACATTCTGGATCCCTCCTGTCAGTCTTTATTTTCCTGTCAATCAGCTGTAATGGCCATTTTTCCAAAAGGGAAGTCTTCATCCCATTCAATTATAAGGATTATTTGAGGCTGACTTGGTTTCTCTATCTCAGCGTTAAGCTACATTGTTTTCATATTCCGGGCTATCCAAATGATGCAGCTGATTATCTTGATTTCAATTGGAGACCTTTCATTGCCTCCCTCCTTCAGCAGCTGGTCATGTTCCCTCCTTCTTCAGCCATGAAACTCATACCTTTCACCAGCAGGACAACTCCAGCCACCAAGTGACATATGTTACAGTATACAAAAGCACTCCTCTTTCCACATGCACCAATCCTCCCAGAGTTCTTTGTAACCAGGTTCTCGCATTCCTCACAGGGCCATCAAGTCATAAACTTATCATACGGACTGTTAAGCATATATATCAGATCATCAAGAACCAGAACTCCTCATCATCTCCCTATAGATGGCTTCATCACAAAGTCTCCAGACTCAAACAGTTCCTTTCAAATATCACAGTATTCTGTTATCTCTAGCCTCTATGGATCCCTGCTTCCTGGAGAATTTCGTTCCATTATTTTCCTCTGCTAAATTCCTTAAAAAATTCCAAAAGTAAATTAATCAAAATATCCCATCACTCCTTCCCCAAGACTGAGAGCACATAGGGGAGTTTTAATAACTTATCACCACACCTATACCAACTGGCGTCCAATAGCGTATTTGACCAACTCATACTCTTCCACATATGTTCAGATCCTGCCCATCATCTCTCGACCACAGTTAACAAAATACTCATGACAACACAAAGGTTCCTGCAACTTGTCAAACTCCACATCGACTTGGTCTCAACCTTTTTTGCCTTTTCAAAACATTCTTTCAACTTAGAGCAGCTTCTTCAACGTTGAAGAATAACATTCCTTCACAGATCATGAAGAGTCATAGAATATGGAGTTTGTCAGCCTTTGAACCAAACAATCCTAATCCAGAAAAAGAAATCAGACAAGCATATAAGATCATCTCCCCTTAGCCTGCCCAGAGGATGGGTAGGTCAGTAGCCATGGGTCCTCAGAGGTTTCCTCCAAAGGGTTTTTTTCCTCTCCTGTGTGCTACTGATCACACTCTCCATGAGCTGGAGGAGGTAATCTTTTTGGGCCTTCTATTCCCTACATGCTCACCGGCTTATCTACCAAGGGTGGGAATAGAGAAAGGCCAAAGTTTTACAAGTATAACACAAGCACTACTCTATTTACCAGACGTTGAAGTGCAATTACTGTTTCACTAAGGCAAACAAAATGCCACTGAGGTCAACATGTATAACATGTACGGTACCTATTAGACTTATACTAGAAAGTCAGTGCTAAAGAGGTATTAGCCCATAAGTAACTCCTTTTGTTATTCAAAGGTTAAATTTGGTTTGTTTTTTGTAAAGTGTAAACTGTCCAAACTCTACTTAAATTGGTCCTTGCTACTACATATTGGGGTGGATTCTCCAAGGGGCGAGAAGAACGCACTGATGACAAGTATCACACCCACAGAACTCTGCACCTGCAGGAAGATACACGATGGCTATATTCACAGCCACTGAATGGATGCCTTCTGCAGCCGCCCCCCCAGTGCACAGTTCCACACAAGGTGGCCAGTGGCAGCATAGCAGGCCCAGGCAGGCATCCAATCAGATGCCCATCAAGGGTCCCACACTGGATCCCATGTGCTGCAGGGCACTGGTCCGGGGGCGTGAATGCCATTTACAGACATCCGTACCTGTGCAGACCAATCCAGATGCCCAGCATGCCCCCCCGGTGATGTCCATGTACAAGAGCACAAGTGCTCAGATGGCCCTCGGCTGTAGGACCCCATCCCAGAAGCTGACCCCCAAACATCAGGGCCCTGTCCCTGAGGTAGGGCTCCCCCATCAGCCCCATGGCATATGGGCTGGCACCGTCCTGAACATCCCAAACACTCCCCCTCCACCAGTCCCAAAATTCCCATCCCCCAATGGTGATTAGTGGTCCCCCCATAGCACTAACACCACCACCCCTGGCCCCCATACCTGCCCGTCAGTGCCATGGCACAGGATGGCCAGTGGTACAGCCCTCCTCACACCTCCTCAGCTGCTGGCCATCCAAGTGATGCTGGGATCATGCTGCTACATATAGGCAGCATGTGCCTAGCATCACTTGGACACCTAGTGACCAAGGTGGTGTGAGGAGGAGGGCTGTACTGCGGCACTGATGGGCAGGTATGGGGCTGGAAGCGGTGTGTTGCTGCACCACTGGGGACCACACTAATCACTGATGAGAGGCTGGGTATGCCAGGAGTGGGGGAGGGGGGATTGGCTGGTAGTACATTACTGAGCAGGGTTATGGTGGTGGGGTGTCTGCATTCCTGGGGCCAGTGCACCTATTTCTGTGTGTTGGGGGAGGCGAATTTCAAGGGGATGGGGCGCAGCTGTGTGCCTGGGTGTGTGTCACCTGGTGGCCATTGAGGATAGGTGCAGGGGTTCTGTAGGTTGGAGAAGGGGACTATCTGCCCTTGCAGTGGTCCCTTTGGGATGGGAAGGCACGGCGGGTGGCCCTACGGTGTTTGCCGCTGTTGACGGCATACTGTCGGGGGGGCACACAGTGGCTATGACTGCCTCAGAAATGTGTAACCTGTGCCCCCCCCACCCAGCACTCTGCACTTTTGAGCATAGCATGGGCACGGCCCTCTGCACCACCCCGCAGACCACCCCAGTGTACAGTTCACCAGTGGGCCGGGGGATCCAGCATGTAACAGCCCCGAGCCTCTTTGGAGACTCAGGTGCAGTGGGAACAGCGGCCACGGAGTGTCTATGTGATCCAGATATGCAGCACGTAGTCACTCTGCACCTTAGAGAATAGGACCCATTTTGATTTCAGTGGGTAAAGAGTTCCACTGATTTACAATGCATTGTGCATAAGTGTTGCTCTTTGTAGAATTTACTTTTACTCCCATCAATTGAAGTGGGTGTCCTGGAATTTGCTGTTCTATTTGTTTAACATTTAAATTTAGTTAACACAGCATTTGCTCATCTTGGATAATGCTATACATTTGTAATAAATCTCCCAGCCTGCCCCTTGGTTCTAATGACATACGGTTTAACTCCATAAGTCTATCTGCATATGTCTTTTCATTTAATCCTTTTTTTGCTTTGGTAACTCTTCTTTGTACCTTTTCAATTTGATATATTTCCCCTGACTTATATGGACATTAGAACTGGGATGCATAGTCAAAATGTGGCCTCATGCAGGCCCTGTACTGTGGTAACAAGGCTTCTCCATCTCTTGATTTGATGTTTCCTGTAATCCCCCACATGGTGTTATTAGCTTTTGTTATCATTGTGTTGCATTGATTTTTTCCATCATACGGAATTTTATTGACCATGGCTTTGCTTTCTTGCTCATAAAAGAAGTGTAAGTTTGCTGTATGCAATTTTCCTGATTTGAGACCATGCTGGTTAGGATCTGCTGGTATAGATTGCTCAATGTTTGTTTTAATGATACTTTCAAGAATTTTCCCTAGTATTTTTTGTGTATTGGTATTACAAGTGCAGCGTTCCAGTCAGTCGGTGTATAACCTTGTTTAACTGATGCATCATAAATTACTTTTAGCAGAAATGCAATATTATTAACCATAATCTTTAGCATTTTTGGTGTTAGTTAATCTGGGCCTGGTGATGAGTCTGGACCTGCACCACCACAGATTAAACGTCTAAATTTGATTGCAAAAATTCTGATTCAAATAAGACCATTACAGACAACTCTGAGGCCGATTACAAAAACGTAACAGTTATTATGATTTGTCATTGCCTAATCAAGGAAATGTTGAGACACTAAATCATAAAATATCATCCCAATTCTAGGCAATGTGATTCCAATGAAAGGCAAAGCAATATGGCAGGATGTTGTCAATATTGAGAAAGCTGCATTAAACGTCTTCAAGAGCAATAACAACCTGTATAATAACACTGACGTTGACAGCATGATAAATCTACAGATATTGGATACCATCTGAAAAAAGCTAGGCTTTGTAAATTAGACTGTCCAATTAGTGAAAGCAGATATGAGCAATACACAATCCAACCTTTGCATGGCAAAAACCTAGCAGCAGATAATCTCAAGTTGCATCACATGAGGTAGATTTTTTATATAGGTTTTTATGGGTTATTCATCAGGGGTGACTGCATCAGCCCAGTCCCCAGCCCCCCAGGCCAGCTCTCCACCTCCCTCAGCTGTGCACGCAGTTGGGGTCTCCCCATGAGTTCCCCTCTTGTGGCAGGGCCAAAGTAGGAGGGCTGTCCTCCCCCCAGTACCCACAAGTCCAAGACAGACTGAGACATGCACCGAATGGCAATGCAGGTGGAGAGATGGCTGGGCCAGGCTTCACAAAGCCCCCTGATGTTCATTCTTGCACTTTTCTGGTTCTCACCCCAGCTGTGGAGCATCAGACTTGTGCACGGAGGCACACCCATCACATGTTCCCCAGAGACCCTCCCTTATGTTGCCTCCCTGGACTGCTCTACACCCAAGCCTACACCTGGAGGCAGCTTTGGCTGGGATAACATGCCTCCCCATCCTGGGAGAGGAGAGCAGCCCTTGGATGCTGGATACTGGATCCTCTCCCTACCTGGCCAACCCCCAAAGACCCGAGTCCATTCCTGAACCTGGGTCACCAGCTTGGGACCCTCAGCACCACTGGGTCTGCTCAGATGAGGTAAATTTAAGATACACCACTGAGTATTTGGGAATCAACATTAGAAGTTCACTATTCCTCTGCTTTATTTCCCCTTGGAACAGGAGCCAAACTTGGCTCCTGTAATGTCCATGTACCTCAAGCTGAGTACCAAGCTTCTAGAGTAGTGACAAAGATGGGACATTTCAATGTAATACAATATCTAGTCCTTTAAAACACATTTGTTCCCATAGACACCATATGGCATCAGAACCATCCATTGCTAGATCTGACCCAAAATGGCCACCGGGGCAAATGAGTTAACTGTGATAAAGCGAACTAAGCACACTTTCTGCTAACACTACCCACTCTCTTAGAATGAAAACAGAACTTCATGGAATGAAAGCTGCTGGTCTTTTGTAGCTTCTAAAATCCAGAAACAAAGAACTGCAGGTAAATCTGGGATCAATAAACACATGCATGGTGCAAAACAGTATTGGTTCACAGAAACTCAGAGGTGATGTATATGTTGAAGGAGCATGGATCCCCAATGTGGTAACTTACACTCAGATGAGCAGAGTAGAGCTGAGATGAATTTGACAAATTACTTCAATGGGTAGACTCTGACACTGGTGGAAAAATGTTAATGACACCTGGAGAAAACAGTTCCCTAGATCCAGCAGCAGTATCATGCCAGTTCCATCATCAATTCCAAGCACTGTTGAGCCTTCCGGGGGGACAAAGGCACGCTGATTGACTGGATACTGAATAACAGACTAGACAAAATTATCCACGCAGGAATACTCCTGGATGTCATCTCTGAGAACTCTCCTACCTACTGCATTTGGGGCTCCATATCACCTAAAATCCCCAGCAGAGTGATCCAGGTGAGGGACTTCTCCAAACTCATCCTCAAAGACTTCTATGAGAATCTATGATGTGCCGACAGGTCCAGGGTCCATAGCACTAATGACCCTGTTGCCGCCCTTGACCACTTCCTGGCTGTATTCATTCCCCTGCAAAACAGGCATGCTCCCCTTACAAAAAGGAGGGTGAGGGGCACTGTCATGAAGTGGCTGTATGAAGGCCTACTTTCCCTAATGAAGCAAAGAGACAAATTCTGGGGGAAACACAAAAGCTCCTGCAGCAATAATGACCTCCTAGGATATTGCCGGCTCAGAAACTCTTGTAAGAGAGCTATTCACACCGCCAAGAGTGAGTACTGCAAATCTGCCCTGCTAAACTCGGTCTATAACCCCCGGTGCTTTTGGCAAAACATCAAAAACCTGGTCAGAGGTTCCGCCAAGGAAACGCTCATGGACATGAATGTCGGGGGGGGTTAACTGCAATAACCCCCTTACCATTGCCTCTGCATTCAATGGCATGTTCTCGGACCTGCCTGCTCCACCCACCTCACAATCCTCCACCCTGAAACCCCGGGCTGAGCTCCCCCCCTCCCGCCAGCCATTCTACCTTAAACGAATCTCAGTTAAAGAGACTCAGGCACTCCTCGCCGGTCTCCCCTACCATACAGGGGCGGGTCATGACAACCTCAAGCCAAAGCTGCTTAGCCTGAGGGCGCCATCCTTGCCCGGCCTGTCACTCATATATTCAACTCTTCCCTTATCTCGGGAACCATACCTGATGTATGGAAAGTGGCCAGGGTTGTCCCGGTCTACAAGCATGGCAACCCTAAAGAGATGAAAAACTATCACCCCATAGCCATACTCTCTGCTATCTGTAAGCTCCTTGAAAAGGCAGTGGCTGCACAAATCTCCCATTACCTCCAGGAGTATGTAGTTCTCTCCCTTGCACAACATGGTTTCAGGAAGGGCACAGCACAGTGATTGCAATTGCCATGGTCACCTCTGAGGTCAGATCCTCGACGGACCAAGGTAAACTGACTGGAGCCATCTTCATTGACCTCTCTAAGTCCTTTGATCAGGTTGACCATAATCTCCTCCACTCCACTCCACTCTACACTCGATCGGATTCTCCCCCCAAGCCCTTGCATGGTTCTCCAACTACCTTGGGGGTAGACAGCAATACACCAGCTTCAACCGTGTCCTCCCGGCCCTTTCCCCAGTTAGCTGCGGGGTCCCCCAGGGGTCCGTCCTTGGCCCTATTTTGTTTTCCCTTTTCATAAATGAGCTGCCCTCCATAGCATCCTATGGGCACACTACTCTATATGCGGATGACCTCGTAGTACTGGCTAGTTTCCAGGACATTACAACCATCAACTCCCATCTTAATTCAGACTTCGTTCGTATCCAGAACTGGCTCACAGGACACAAGCTCACCGTAAACTTGGACAAGACCCAAGCCATGCTCTTCAGTTCAGTGGCCAAAACCTCTTCCTGCCCTACTCCATTAGCTATCCTTGGGGCTAACGGCTCCCTCCTGCCAGTCATTGACTCCATCAAGTACCTTGGTGTCACCCTTGATCCTCAACTGGATCTTACTGAGCACCTTAGGAACATATGTAAAGCCATGAACAGCAAGCTTGGACTAGCCTGCAGAGCTAAGGATTGCCTCACTATGCCTGCTCAGCTTGCCATATCCAGGGGGATTCTCCTTCCCACACTCTGCTACGGGCTTGTAGCTTTTGCACCAGTTCCGAATTCCAGTCTAGCAAAATGGGATACAGCATATAACAACATTTGTCACTTCGCACTCTCCAAACCTCGCCTTACACATCGCTGTGAGCTCTATTCTCGACTGGAGTGGCTCCCCCCTGAGAAACACCGACCCTTTGTCCTCAGCAATTTCATAGACAATATTGTTAGAACAGAGACCCCCTCTGCGCTTGCCCTACCCCTCAAACATGTAACCCCTGCCTACCACTTAAGTTCTAGTGCTGCCCAGGTCCAGCTGGTCCCAAGGACATGCTCCCTCACTGGTGACCGGGCCTTCTCCGTCTATGCGCCTCAACTTTGGAACTCCCTTCCCGCCCTTGTCTGTGCCTCCCCCTTCCACCCTTGTTTCAAAACATCCCTATGGAACCTCCTCAAAGTGGCTTCTACCTGTCTATGTGCCGCATAGACCCAGAGTAGTCTCTCCCTCACCCCCGACCCCTTCCCACCCTGGGTGTTTGTGTGCTGTCTCTCCAGCCATTGTTTCTCTCTGATACTCTGGCCTTAAGCACTTTCTGTCTGTCCTTTGGAGAGGCGCTTCCTTACATATCAGCACCCACTCTAGCTGCACTTTGATGCCCCCACTTTCCCTCAGGCCAAGCAATTTGTATTGTCTGTACTTTCTGTTTCATGGTAGTTGTCACCGCCACATTGTCTCCTGCTGTTTCTGCCCCTCAGTACTAATTTTGCATCTTGCTGGCACACTGCCAACTTCTGCCTTGTTGTTCCTGTTGATTTGTTACTTCCCCATGCTACTTATATACCCTGTTGATGTACTACCTACTTTACTGTATAATTTTGCTATGTGTACTGTTGCTGTCCTACCCACTAGTATGTGGGCCTGTTACCCTGACTCTGTATTTTTGTATCTCTTGTGCCCTGGAACCACCGGTATGTGGGCCTGTATGTTACCTTGACATTGTATAATGTGTCTCATGTACTCTGTAACCTCCTGGGTCACACCTGAAAATAGGCACTTGTTGTCTAGTGTGCTTACCTGGTTAACAAAAACAAATAAATGAATTATCCTTTCAGACGAAAATGCTCCTTTAAGATTTGCATATCAGCATTTTTGGTGAGTGGAGTACCAATCCTGTGCATATACAATCCACATTTTACTGTGGGTAAAAGTTGCACCACATATTGGAGAAGCAGACAAAAATGACATTCTGTAATTCATACAGTGCTATGTCACTTGTCAACTGCCATATGACAATGAAAGTCCATTTCTCTGTAAACTAGTTGATCAGTTACAGCTTCACAAATGAATAGTTATTGCAAGAAAAAAGTTAGAAGTTGAGATGAGTTTCAACCTGTGCAGGGTTGAATGACTTGTTTTCTGCAATACAACACCATCTCAAGTCTAATCCTACAAAAAGAGTGTATGACTTGCCTGGAACAGAAGAAGTTGTCAGAAGAGATGCAAGTCACAAGTGGGGTGCCTCAGGGATCAGTCCTGGGGCCAGTCTTCTTCAATATCTTCATCAGTGACATTACTGATGGACTGGAGGGTAAGGTTTGTCTGTTTGTAGATGACACCAAGATCTGCAACAGAGTAGATGATCCAGATGGGGTGGGTAGAATGAGAAGAGATCTGGATAAACTAGAAAAATGGTTGGAAGAGAGGCAACTGGGCTTTAATGCAAAGAACTGCAAGATCATGCACATAGGAAAGAGAAACCATGAAGCCACATATAGGCTGGGAGGGGAGTTGCTGGCAGTCACAAGGGAAGAAAGAGACTTAGGCTTCATCATCCCCGATGACTTGAAATCATCCAAGCAGATGACTAAAGCAGTAGGTAAGGCTAGGGGGGATGTTAGGGTGTATTAGTAGGGGTATCACAAGTTGGAAGAGGGAGGTAATAATCCCTCTTTACAACACACTGGTTAGGCCCCATCTGGAGTACTGCATTCAGTACTGGAGGCCACAACTTCACAAGGACGTCAACCAAATTGAGTCAGTCCAGAGAAGGGCTACCAAAATGGTGCAGGGACTGCATCAGAAAACATATGAGGACAGATTAACGGAGCTCAATATGTATACCCTAGAGCAAAGAAGGGAGAGAGGTGATATGATCGAAACATTCAAACACCTGAACAGCATTAACAAGGTGCAAGAGTCTAATATGTTTCAATATAAGAAAAATAGCAGGACAAGAAGACACAGCATGAGATTAGAGGGAGGCCAATTAAGGGTTAATGTGAGGAAGTTCTTTTTCACAGAAAGGGTGGTGGATGCATGGAACAGCCTACCTCAGGAAGTGGTTGATATGAATACAATGAGGGGCTTCAGATAGCCATGGGATAGGCATAAGGGAGCAATACAGATGAGTATGAATAGAAAGGCCACTGACAAAGCAAAGGCAGATGGCACATTTATAAGGCAGAAAAAGAAATGGGCAGACTGGATGGGCCTTGCAGTCCTTATCTGCCATCAGCTTCTATGTTTCTATGCTGTTCTCATTAATGACTACAATCCAGTTTATTCTTTTTATGCGGCAGGTAAACATTGCAATGCAATATGTTGCTGATAACGCAATGGCTCTTGCACACTATGTCATCATATGTCACAAAACATGAGCAGACTGTGTTATAGGAACTACAGTATGTGAGGACATGTCTTCTAGATCACTAAACTCCCATATGTGGTCCATAGGGTTAAAAAAGTCTCATGGACAGTGCAGTGTAAATGAAACAAGTTATCAGCTCACTGGCACACACCTATATGGCAAATCTTCTGCCATACATTACATACATGTAAAAAAAATCAAGAAGTGTGTTTTGAAATTATATAATGAAACTGAAAAATTGGCAAGTTTCAAGCCAGGGTGTACCAATAAACTGCACAGTAATCTTACTGACATATTATCCAAAACATCACAAGCAACTTAGGCAGCTCATCTGAGATCACACAGTGGTACAATTTTAAACAAGATTTCAAAGAGAACCACAACAATGGGATATATGCAACCTCAGAGGTGTGTGTGTGGTTTCTTAGTAAAAAGAAAAAAAGTCATGTTTAACTGATTACATGAGGCTTTTTTCCTATGGAAACACAAGAAAAGAAAGAGCAGTACTACTATGCACTACTGTTTATATTTAAGCCATGGCGGTCAGAAGCCAATCTAAAAGAACATTCTGAAACATATAAAGAAGAATTTGAAGCACCTTCTGAATCTTTCAAAACAGAAAAGTGAAAACTGTACATATCACAACTAAACACACAAAAAGACATACAAGAATAAAATATGGCCCAAACCAAGGCAGATACACCTACTGTACATACAACTTTACAAGAACAATTGGATTAATAGTGTCATGCAGTACCTGCTGACCCAGTCTCAATAAATGATGCAACAGTTGTCATGGCAGAAGTCAAAGCTGCCATGGAAGTTGGAGCTGACTTCAATGTGGATTTGGCAGATACTGAGAAATGGCTAAACGTAAATCAGAAAAAGATTTATGACAATATTACATCAACTGTTCTTCATGGTATCAAGCACCAAAGAAAATAATGTGCCTGCAGTGATTAGGAACCACTGTGTTTGTTTTTCAGTGGTGCAACTGGCACTGATAAGAGTTTGTTGAAACATGCCATCTGTGCCAACATCAGAAAAGAAACACAGTAAGTGATGGCATGGGCTGTTATTGCACCAGCAAGGTTTGTGGCATATAACATTGGTGGTGTTACATTACGTCATCAGTTTATGTTACTTGTTGAGCATGGCAAAACCAGTGGATATCAAAAGTTGTTGTGGGAAATAGCATCTGAGTCGAGAAACACATTTAAAAAAAATGCATCCTGTCATTATTGATGAGGTTAACTTGGTACCAAATGTGATGTTTGCTTTCCTCAACCTTCACCTTCAAGAAGTAATTGCCACAATGACTGATGTACCTTTTGCTAGAAAACATGTAGTTGTATTTGGTAACCTTTTGTAACTTACTCCCATCAATTGTAGCCTGATATTTTCAAAAGGTACTGTATCTGAAGCAAAGAGAAACACTGGATGCATAGTTGGCATAAATGTTCGGCATTTCTTCAAGTACAAACAGCTAACACAAACTATGCATCGGAGTACAGGCAAAGTATAATAATCAATTCTTAATGAAGTAATCAGTAAATTAACACAGGAATCTTCTGAAGTACTAAATAGCAAGTAGTGCTGTGAGGAATTTTGAAATTCTGGCAGAAACAACATTTTGCAGAATATTCAGAATTCCACTGAAATTCTGCTGAATTTCACCAGAAATGGAATGGTGGAGTTCCATGGCCAAAAAATTTGTACTGAGATTTTCCACAGATCTCAATAATTTCCATAGAAATGACTGCAGAATGATTTTCCGAAGAACAAAAATGCTGTTCCATGGAATATTATTCCACAGATCTTAGTATTATCTGTAGAAATGGTAGTGGAATGATTTTCCACAGAAAAATTGCTTTTCTGTGGAATATTTTCCACTGATTGCAGCAGGTAGAATTCCATAGAAGAGACAGTGAAATTCTGGCAGAAATTCCACCGGCAGAATAGTCATTCCACTGTAATTTTTTCAGTGGAATTCCGCATTTCACATAGCACTAGTGGCAAGTAATGCTAAGAGATAGAAACAAACTTGATGTAGCTGCTCAAGTTTTCACTAAACTGTCACACAGAGATACAAAGATAGTGTGCCTTATGCTAGGGAAAGAAGTCACAATATCATTGAGCTACCCTCAATTGATATGATATATGGAGTGCACACAGGTGAAAAAGTTCTAGCTTAGATGACTGAAAAGCTACTGGAAATTAATATAGATGTTTCAGGAACTGCATGTCTGGAAAGTATTCTTCCTCTATGTAATAATGCTCAAGTAATGCTTAGAGGAAATCTGTCAATTGGATCTGTATTGGCTAATGGAACTATGGGACATATTGTTGATTTCTATTTTGATCAAAGCAATATGTCTGTCAAGACTTTGTTAATAACTAGTTGAAAACGTACAAACTCTTCAGCATATTTACAAAGGTTCAGTTACAACTGATAAAGGACAGATACATCATACAGAAACAGTTTCCAGTCTGTGCCATATGCTGCTTCCATACATAAATTATAAGGTTTGACACTAGATGTGGCAATTCAAGATGCAGGCAGTTCAACCTTCAGGAATGAAATGTGCTATGTGGCATTGACTCATGTTGATACTCTTGATGGACTACATGTAATGGACTCTTGATGGACTACTTGCAATGGACACTTGATGAACTACATATAATAGTCATAGATTGCAAGAAAATGCATGCAGAGAGAAAATGCATAATTGCTTAGATAAGCTATGAAATGCGTTCCAACCACAGCTACCTCTGTTTACATTATACAATGATGTGACCCTTGTGACTTCCTGAAAACAATAACTAAAAAGAAGAGAGCTGAGATAATGAGTGACCATTGCGCAACCTCTACTTCCAAAAACAAATCAGCGGTAAAACCAACCACATGACCAGTTGAGAAGAGTAAACTCACAGTAGCATTAACTGTGCCAGGGGTTGTCAGTGTCACTGGTGTTAACTGCAATGCAAATGTACCGATGGCAACATCCTTGCATTTCAAGGAGTTTGTGGCACAAGTAGAATCAGCACAATCCAGTGTATCAATTAAAAAACTAATTATGGATGTTAGGGAAAACACCAAGAGCTCATCTGGACTATTTTTGTTTACTTGGTAAAACATGTATAAATAAATAGATGCACATAAGTTGTAGACTCTTGTGTGGTACAGGGCCCTGACACCTGCAGGCATCAATCAGATGTTCTCCATTGGTAGCTACCAGAAACCCCTATTTCTGCAGCAATGAAAGCACTACTTAACTGGAGCTAATTCTTCCCCCCACTCCTTCAAGGGTGCTAGAGATTCTACTCTATTATTAGTCAGTAACAGTACCTGCTATAACAGGTAGCAACCAGATGCTTAGGCATGGTCCTTCTCTTCCATCACCAAAGAGATATTTTAAAAAATGTAACCCCTAGTGCTGATAATCACTTTCCCAGCATTATCAGAGACAGAATTTTTTTTAGTGGCCTGACCTTCTCTTATCATCGGCCGGGGGGGGGGAGTATATTTTTTAAAAGCTGACTTCTTGTATAATGAGAAATCCATTTTGGATTCCCTTTTTGAGGGGTAGAGAGTCTTGTGTCTATTTTAATGCAACGGAGAGACAACCTAACACATTGATCCATGGGCAACCCTCCATCTGCAGCCTTTCGTAGATGTTGGATGCATAGGAATCCCCCCCACAAAAAAAGTCATTTGCTTATATTTTGACAAGATTTGTTTTCATTTTTGTAATCAGTGTGGTGCAGATAAAAAGATGTTCTGTAAATTGGATACACAAAGTACTGAATACAATGTTGCAATTCATTCCCATTCATAAGGAGCAGGATTTTCATGACGTACTGCTCACCCTTTCATGTAAACGAATTCTATTTATCTGCTCAGAACTTTCTGTATCATATATGTACTGATCATCATGCTAGAAATGTGGAATTATTCCAAGACCGAGGGGAAAGGCAATAACTCAGGGGTGACAATCATAAGTGGATTATAAAAGCTCAACACCCTCACAAGTATGATAAACATCTCTGCAGTAGGGGCATTGTTCAATTTATTTATACAATAAGAATTTTATTGTTCTTAAACTGTTCCATTTTAAAGAGATTGCCCAACTTTTTACATACAGTGCAGCCTGCCAGGATGCAATGCTGACTACTGAGGAATTATGTAGTTACTGTAGAAAATAGTGCCATTTCAATGGCAGCTGTTTGTGTGTGGGTCATATAACAGCTGCGAGCATGGAAGTTGCAGGCCTCAGCATGCCAGTCAGCATCTCTTGGGCACTGTTTAAGGACAACTTTTAGTTTCTCTGGTATTTGTGAGAGTAACATCTATTTTAATTTCTGCACTTCTTGGGGGCCCCACCTCCTTCCTCTAAGCCTCTGTGTGCGCCCGCCCCCCACAGTAGATGAAGCAGAGCCATTCCCCCTGATTTTCGGTTGACACATAGATCTCGTGAGTAAGAAGTAGAGCACCCACACTGAGAAAGTGGAACATCTCTGCTGAACATGGTGAATGTGGGAGTTTTATCTGCCCATGATCCACTCTATGTCCCTCTGTATGCTCCTCTGTACCATCTAACAAGGGAACATTCTGCTGGCATGCAAAATGCCTGACACTCTGCAAATAAGTGCTGTAGGGCTGCAGTACAACCTGTGACTATTCCCATGTGTTTCTAATCCTGCGGGAGTCACTGCCCTCCAAACCTGATGGAACAGAACATCCTGTGGGATGCTGGATCTTCCTCCTGCTGGCCTGCACAACACCTTGGAATTGGAACAAAAACCCATGTCACCAGCATTTTGAGTAGCCACCACTTATAGATCAGCTAGCTCCTGGGCAGTTCAACTCTTTCATTTTGGGAGCAGAGTATAGTCTGTCTATCACCATACAATTGAATGGTGTGTGCAGAAGTTCAGCACTTTTTTTTAATTTTATTTGTTTATTTATTCTAGGATTACAAGTACCTTTGAGCCAAAGCTCTTTTACAAAGGTTCCACATCAAAGGAGGTACAATACAGAGTAGATAAGACATTCAGTTACATATGCAGGTAAACAACATAACACCAAGTACAAATATACGGTCCTGTACATTCAGGCTAATGAGCGATAGAGCACAGAGCAGCAGTAGTAAGAGAACAGAGCAATGGGGGGAACTAACTGAAGGTGCAGCCAGAGACATTGTCATAATACAAATAGAAGTGTTGGAGTTGAAAAAAATGAGAGAGAAGTAAGAAAGAAAAGAAGAATGGAGGCAGGGAGTAGTGGAAGTGCAAGGAGGGGACTAGAGAAGCAGCCAAGAAAGGGGGGAGGTGGGCTAAGGAGGCAGTAGGGAGTGGGGAGGAGGTAGCCAATTAAGTGGGGCAGTGACAGGTACTGGAGGCAGTGAGGTATAGGCAGAGTTTGGATTTAAAGGTAATAGGAAACAATATTAATTATTTTTACATTTGATTGTTGGATCTCCCTTTCAATTATATAACATATTAAAATCCTTCGATGGATTTTGCTTTTTGCTTTCAACGGGGAACATATTTATTGCTACGGATTTTGTTTGCATTCTTCCTCAATAGCCCGGGATGCCAAATTTACTCTCTTCTGTAAAGTTAACAAATCAGTGTTGAACAGAAGAAATCCAGGAATCTTAGAATATCCAAAAACACTGAAATAGACAGTTTTAATCAGTAAAGGGTGTGAGTTAAAGGCACGTTGTGTGGAATTAACAAACATATAACAAATAATGTTTCTAAATCAAAGCATAGCCACAATATGTCATAATAATTTATTGTTAGCAACCATCAGCCATATTATAGACTGAGCAACATAAGAAGGCAAAAAAATTTAACTGCTGATATGCTGAGCTTTTTGTAGGACTCTGCTGCATCACATGCCACTCGTGCCATATTTATGCTGTAAATTAATTTGGGATATTTTAAGCTCTAAGCATTTAAGCTGTAAATGAATTCAGGCTTTAAGGCTTTCAAACAAATTTGAATTCCAGCTACAGTGTGCGCTTTCCGCACTTGCAGCATTCTCCGTTACTTCAGGAGCTCAGGAGTTTATTTTCATTTACATTGCTAGCAGTTATTTTCGTTTTGTCCTACTAGTAGTCATAAGCTAGTCAGCATTCATTTGTACAGTGCACCTAGACAGCAGCAGTTTTGATTTTGGTCTGATGCAAGTTTTCCTGCTCGGACCTAGCCAGCAGCAGTTTTGCTTTGGACAGAACCAAGTTAATCCTGCTCTGAAACATTCCACTTACAGATCCTCTCCTCTAGTGCTAGGTTAGTTAGTCAGCACTCATTTTTATTCTGAAATGTGTACTTAGCTAGCTGCAGTCTTTTAATTGTGTACCTTCTCTGATTTTATTAATTGCTAAATACCACTTGCTAACTCTCATACTCTCATCCTCTCATTTGTAATCATCTCTCACTGCCCTCCATACCCAGCTCTCTATCTCTATCTGCTTCCCTGTATCTGGTCTGTCCTTATCACTAAAACTCAGTTCTGCACTCTCTCCTCCACTGTTCTCTCTCCAGTTTACTCTGTTTCTCTACACCCTTGTAGACAGCAGCCTTTTGCCTCCTCCGTTTGTAATCTGAATCACCTGTTTGCCCTGGTGTCTAGTATTTTCTCCTTCTCCCCTTCCCCTTTGCTCCCCCTCCCCTCCTGCTGCCTTTTAATGTGCTCTCCCATATGTCTCAGCCCACTCTCCCATGAGGAGCCGTTGGGGACCACCCATGACTCCGGGACCAACAGCTCAAGCAATTCCTGTAAGGTACAGTGCTACTAATTCAGTTATGGAACAGCAGAATTTCTGGTGCCTTTCTTCAAATGAATGCCTCTGCAGCTTTGTTCAGAATTAACTTGGACCTCCCACAGATGTACTTGCTCCGACTTTACTACTGCACTTTAGTACTGCATTGCCAAAAAGAATTAAGCTCTAGGCATTTAAGCTGTAAATTAATTTGGGATTTTTTTAAGTTCTAAGCATTTAAGCTGTAAATTAATTTGGACTTTAAGGCTTTTAAACAAATTCAAATTCCAGCTGTGGCATGTGCTTTCAGCACATGCAGCATTCTCCGTACTTCAGGAGCTCATCCCACTGTCACTTTGCGATGGCTCCCCACCCGCCCTATCTGGGCATTTACTCTTATAGGTACTGTACACAGCCCTGATTGCTGGCATTCTATTTCCCTGTTCTGCCATAGGTTCCTTATACTAGCTGTTCACCACCCAAGACTGGTCCCAAATATATTTGGTTTCACACCACTTACTTGAGAAGCTAGTCACACTAATTATTTGCTTTGGTGTACTCTACTACTCCTGCGGTTCAAGCCACAATTTCTTCCTTTTCAAGCTGCCTGTTTCCCACCATCCCCCACTATTTCATTCTTTAACATTCCCCTCCCACTTTCATTCTTTAACATTTGTACTCCTGTGCACCAAGATTAAAGCTACTCCTCTCAGGCTACCCTTAGTCTTTGCCCCCCTACTTCCCCCACAGATCTCCATCTCCCTCCCCTCTCACAGCCATGCACCCTTTCCCTCTTTTATCCCTCTCCTGCCTCCTTCTGTTTCACCCCTTCTCTCGTCCCGCTTCTGGCCCACCCCACTCCTCCATGCTTCACTTTTTCTCTCTCCCCGCTTCTCTTCCATCCCTCTCAACCCTGCCCCCACTCCTTGTCTAACTTGTCACATCACCTCCCCCCTTCATTCTCTCTTGCATTACCCCCTCTTGCTCATCACCCCTACCACACTACCCTGTCCTGTCATTTATCATCCCTTCATCCCTGATACAGCTTATACTCCCCTCTGTATCCACCCATTCCATCGCTGTGATTCCCAACACCCTCCCTTTCTCTCTCTCTCTCTCTCTCTCTCTCTCCTCTCCCTCTGACCATCCACTCCAGCTTGCTCTCCACCCCTTCCCTAAATCTTGAGGCCCTCCCCCGCTGTATCAGCCTCTCCTGTCTGCTCTGCTCTGCTCTCGCTCCTCCAGAAAGCCAAAGTACTCCTTTAAACTATCCTTCTACCTACTTCCTCTTGCTTCCTTGTAGGATGTTGAAGACAATTCCAGACCACCACATTCCTCAATTCCTTCTGCATACCCTAAGAGCTTGTGCATCTTCCATCTAAGTGCTAGGAGCCTCCTTCCTAAAATGAATGACCCACAAGTCTGGATCTCCCAGCATTCCCCCAATATACTATGTGTCTCAGAGACTTGGCTCTCTGCCAAGGTCCCTGACTCCTCCCTTGCCTTTCCTGACTATAGCACCTTCCATCAGGACCGTGGTAAGCGAGATGGCAGAGTGGTCATCTTCATCAAGGACATCATTTCCTGCTCCATCTTACTTACTGACACCAAGCCCTCCTTCCATGAATTTCTTATAGTTTGCCTCTCCCTTCCCTCCCCTCCACTCTTCCAATCTATTTGGAAGTACTCTACTTTTCTCCCAAAGTGCCCATCAGCTCTTTGCTCGATTGCATGTCCACTATTTCCACTCACTCAAACAAAGAATAATTCATCCTGATAGGTGATTTCAATCTAGACTGGCTCTCTACCGTTTCCAAACCCTTTATCCTCAAAATCAAGTCATTAAACCTTACCCAGATGATCTCTGAGCCCACTTGTCTGAACCCTAAATCCTCCAAGCACTCTCTCCTTGATTGGGTGCTTTTCATCACACCCCCACCACATCTCCTCTGCCGGAGTTCTACCGGTTGCCCTTAGTGACCACTGTATCGCCTTCTGTATATGCAAAGCCTCAACCCCCAAGACCGGTCCCAAATATATTTGGTATCAACTAACCTGCTACCTTGACTCCAGCTCCCTCATCTGCTATCTTTTCTAGGAAGATTAGTCACCTGTGTACTCTGCCCCTGACATGGACTTTGCTCTCCAAATGTTCTCTGACATATTCACAAATGTATGAGATATCTATGCCCCTTTAAAAAAAAATACGAGTAAAATGATATCACCTCCCCTGGATCACTCCTAACCTCCTATCCCTATGTAAATTGCATGACAAAAGCTGGACAAAATTCAAGGCCAACCGCCTTCCTGCAGACTTCCAATTCTATAGATCACTGAGAAATGCCTGCACTCCAGCAGTCAGAAAGGTGAAATCCATCTACTTTAAATGCAAACTTCAGTCCCGGTCAGTTTCCCCTATAAACTTTGGGCAAACCCTCCATAGCTCCATAGGTCACACCTCTGCTCATACCCCTAAAGTGCTAAACATTGAGGGTTAATCTGCTGGTGACTCAGCCGCTGTCTCTGAAGCCTTCAACAAATTCTTTACATCCTGTGCCCTCCCTAATAACACCCCTCCCCCTGCCCCAGATGCCCCTCCCACCCCTGCTTGTTCCAGCTATTCCTTTCCCCCAATCTCCCCACAAGAAGTCTATAAGGCGCTAATGGCCCTTAATCCCTCTAAATCCAGTCCAATGGTCTCCACACCAAGTTTCCCCACATCTCTGCACCTGCCATAGTTGCTTCTCTTGCTCACCTTCTGAACCTCTCCATCACCACCTGCACCATCCCCCTAGCTTGGAAACATGCCAAAGTGCTCCCCCTCCGTAAAGGCAGGGACCCATCCTCTCCCAGTAACTATACACCTATATCTCTCCTCCTGGCCCTCACAAAGCTCCAGGAATCCCTACTCTACAAGAGGCTACTGGAACTCCTAACTGTCACAGACATTCTCTCTTCTCACAAGTCCAGGTTTAGGAAACAGCACTCTACCATCTCTTCCCTGTTATGGGTAACTGACTCAATCCAGTCTGCAATGGACAAAGGCCAGGTCACCGCAGCCATCTTGGTGGACTTGGCAAAGACATTTGACTCTGTCTTACACACCTTTCTTCTCTATAAACTGCACTCCATGAGGCCAGCTCCTGATGCAAGTCACTGGTTTAGTTCTTTTCTTCAGCACAGGCAGCAGTCTGTCCTTGTAGGTAGCTCCCTCTCCTCCCCCCATGCTTGCCGGCACCCCTTAAGGATCCAATCTGGGCCCTATCCTTTTCTCTATTTTCATTAATGATCTACCGTCCATCTGCTCCCCATCCAGGATTCATATGTATGCAAATGACACCATGTTATTCCACTCTGGTCCTTCTGCCCTAAATGTCACTGCCCCTCTTCAAAGAGATTTATGCAAGATGTAATCCTGGTTTCAACAGAATCAACTAAAACTCAGTTCTAAAAAAGACAGTTTCTATGCTCTTTGGTTCCAGGCAAAAGCTGCTCAAATCCTCCAGCCCCCCCCCCCACCTTCTCCACCCTCGATGGCTTTCCTCCAATCAGTTGACATTTAAATACCTGGGTGTTTGGCTTCGAATGTAGTCTTGACTTCTCCGTGCATATAGACTACATCTGCTCTAAGCTCCACCCAAAACTCTGTGTCCTTTACCGGCACAAAGACTGTCTCCCTCTGTCAACCCGCCATGACCTGGTCATGAAAACTATTCTTCCTGTATCTGACTATGCTGACATTGTCTATGGCTGAGCCCCGGCAACCTCTCTTGCCAGACTTAACACCCTGCTCAATTCTTTCTGCCACTTTGCTACCTCCTCTCCCCCTCTCACTCACCACTGTGCCCTCTACTCTTCTCTCTCTCCCTCATGCCCCTTCCCACAAGGCACCAGCTGCACAGCCTCATCTTAATTGGTAAATTCTGGTTTGGGTCTCTTCCCTCCTATCTTAGCTCATGTCTTTCTCCTGTCAGCCCCTCTGAGTACTCCCTACATTCCAGGGATGCCTGAACATTCTTCCCTTCCTTTCCCTCACACTGGCTCAGGCCTAGTGACCTTCTCTTACCAACTCCCTCACCTCTGCTATCAACTACCTTGCAACACCCATCATGCCCCCTTCCTGCCCTCAAATCCCTGCTTTGTACCTTCCCCACTGCCCCCTGGAATTGCTCTTCCACTCCTTCTGTGCTTCCTTCTACCACCCCCACCCTCCCACACCTTCCTAAGGCTCTAGCCACCTGATGACCCCCACAGGGATCTTTGTCCACCTCCCCATCTCTCTTTTCCCTCAGGTCTACCTGGACCAGTCTCTGTATTTCCCCTCTCTCACCAGGCACACAGCTCTAACTATGCCCACTCTGTTCCCTTTTCTTGGTATGCAGCTCTGACTTAACATCTTGTTCCTTTTATACAATTCTGGGGCCTATCACACATGGTACACTGTGCACAGTAATTTTTACTGGCTTGTTTGTACTTCCCCGAGTATTTTATTGTTACACTTTTTTCTTAATTGTTTTATACTGTATTGCATTATGTTTTTTTTATATTGTACTGTACTTTTAATTTTGAATTGTTCTACAGCTTGTACCTCCTCTCTGTGTTTATACCCCCTTGTCGCACCTGGAAACAAGCTTAGGCTCACTGTGCCTTTCCCGGTTAACAAATTTTAAATAAATAAATAAATATTTAACCCCACATATTCATTCATTCTTTCATTCATAATCTATGACCAGGAAAGGCACCCTATTCTAATATAGCTTATTTCCCAGAGCATCCTGTGGGTGAGTTGCATGGAACTGTTTTATTGCAGAGATAATGTTGACCATGACATTGGGGAAATTCCCCTGCTCTTCATTGATAAGTGCCATGGTAGATTTTACTTCTTCCTGGACAGTGACCAGAAGGGGCCTCAGTTCAGTGCCTCATCCAAAGGATGGCATGCTACCAGCACAGCATCCCCCTCATACTGCCCAACAGTGTCAGCTATGGGTGTTACCCCAAGTGCTTGTTGTGGGGCTAGAACCCATGAAAATCTGATCTTCCAGCCCCAGAGGTGAGTGTGCTACCTACTGAGCCACTGACAAGGTATGACGCCACTACTGTGACACCCAGACAGTGAACCGACCAAAGTGAAAGCCCCCACCGCACCTAAACTGGCAGTGATGGGGGTTTCACTTTGAGATACTGTACAATGACAGGCAGTAAATATCTAACTCCACTGTCTGCGTGACATGGAGTTAGACATATTTAGTGTGGGGGTGTGGGGGCATAGCCCCCCCACAGGGGTGTGTGGGGGGACTGTGCCCCCCCTGCATTGCCAGTAGGGAAGTTGCTGGTCAGTTCGGGGTCACATCACAGTTGGGGTTCCCAGAGCTGTAGCAGATGTCGCAGTCAGGATTGTCGCGCCAGCATCATGGATTTCACTGTCAAAAAAATCTCATATTTGAATTCTCAAATACCATAAGAGACAACCTGAAGAAAAATTGCTCACCACGGTAATCTTCTTTCTTCCAAGGGGTCCTTTAGCATCAGTAACTTTTTTGCACTTAGCTGGCTAGTCTGCAACTGCCCCAGAGGTGTGCCTATAAGAGATATGTAAATGAGCTTAGGGCAAATCCAATCAAAAGACAGGAGGGGGTGTGAGCTGAGTGAGAGCTGCTGATGGCTTCTAAATTTTTTCGAGGAAAAACAAGGGCAAATGCCACAAACAAGAATCAAAAGGATTCAAAAAACATGCAAATGTCCACAAAAGTGGAAACAGAAACAACAGAAACAACAGCAACAAGAGCTAAAAAGTCATCAATAAGAAATGCCAAATTTGGTAAAAGGTGACATAAAGAGCGTTTCTCTGACAGGTGAACCGGGGAGGAAGGGTGGCAGTTTACTGATGCTAAAGGACCCCTTGGAAGAAAGATTACTGTGGTGAGTAACTTTTTTTTCTTATCCCAGGAGTCATTTAGCATCAGTAACTTTTTTGCAGACTACCGAGCAGTACCAAGAGAGAAGTCAGCAGAGAACCTACTTAGGAAAGAAGCTCTGCAGAACCACCCTGCCAAATTTGGCATCAGATCTGGTCTGCACATTCAAACTGTAGTGTTTAACAAAGGTGTGCACAGATTTCCAGGTAACTGCTTTGCAGACATCCAGTAGGGGAATGTCCCTTGATGCTGCAAGCGAGGCTGCAGTGCCCCTGGTGGAGTGAGCCCTGAGCCCCACTGGAGATTGTTGACCAGTTTTCCCATAGCAGAATCTAATACAAGAGACCAACCAATGAGAAATAGTTCTCTTGGTAGCTGGTCTTAATTTACCTACATCCCCGTAGGTGAGGCGCAACTGAGTGGAAGAGCCTCTGGACTGTCCAGTATGCTCTAGGTAGTGAAAGATGGCTCTTTTGACATCCAAGCTGTGGAGCTTTTGCTTGCCAGAAGTGGATGGCTCAGTAAAGAAGACAGGCAGAGTAATGGACTGATTCAAGTGAAACTCTGAAACCACCTTTGGCAGAAATGTCCTATTTGTCCTGAGCTCAACTCTATCGTTGTGAGGGATGACGTAATTTGGCTTAGTGCACAGGGCCTGTAGCTCTGAAATCCTCCTGGCAGACATAAAGGCTACCAGGAAGATGGTCTTCCAAGTTGCAAACTTGATGTGGGCCATGGACATAGGCTCAAAGGGTGGATTCATGAGCCCATCTATACAAAGGTTCAGGCTCCAAGGCAGAACAAGCTCCCTGATTGGAGGCTGGAGGTGTAAAAGGCCCTTGAAAAACTGTTTAAAAGAGTCATGGGAAAAAATGATTTCTTCTTTCCCACTGAAAAAGGTAGGCTGAAATTGCCACAGGTGTAGCATGCATAAAGATGATTTCAAGCCCGATGCCTGTAGGTGTACCAGGTAGTCTAGCAGCTGATAGTCTGAAGCCGATAGGGGTTCGACCTTTTTGCTCTTGCACCAAATCTTTTCCATTTGGCTGCATAAGTCTTCTTAGTGTTCCGTCTTTTAGCCATTCTCAGTATCTTAAGGACCTGTTCAGAGTACTGTGAGGATGGAAACTAACTCCTCATGAACCAGACCTTGAGGTGAAGAGAGAGAGAGTGTATGTCTGGGTACTGCACTCCCATCTGAGGAAGGGTCAGCTGGGAGTCAGTTAGAGGCAGGCAAATGGGCCTGTTGCAGGACACTGAGAGAAGGAGAGGGTACCAGGCTTGCCTGCATCAGTCCAGAGCCACTAGATCATTGATGCAGGCTGCTGTCTGAGTTTCAGCAAAACCCTGAATATCAGGGGAAAGGGAGGAAATGTGTACAGGAATCTCCCTGACCAGTCCAGGATCGGGGCATCCAGAGGAAGTGTTCCCGAAACTGGGGGCCTGCAACAGTACTGAGGAAGCTGAAAATTGAGAGCAGAGGCAAACAGATCCATGTCTAGTGTGTCCCACTGACTGAACATTGTGGCTAGTACTTGTTTGCTCAGTGTCCATTCTCTCTGGCCTTGACTGATGTGGCTTAGATCATCCGCCAGAGTACTGAGTTTGCCTGGGAGATGAATAGCTGGGAGGCTGACTCCCAGTTAGAATGCTAGAGACCAGAGCTTCAGAGCTTCCAAACAGAGTATTCATGATCTGGTACCACCCTGCTTGTTTATGTAAAATATTGCAGTGGTGTTGTCCATTCAAATTTGAACTGCCTTCCCTTCCCTTCTATGCTTGGAGTGAAAGATTTCAGAGCTAGTAAGACTGCTCTGAGTTCCAAAAGATTTATGTGCAACTGTGACTCTTTGGGAGTCCAGTTGCCCCTTACTGAGGTACTGTCCAAATGAGCTCCCCAGCCCAAAAGGGAGGCATCTGTGGTGATCACCTTTGTGGGAAAAGGAGGAGCTTGAAAAGGTACCCCCTGTCTGCAAATTTGCAGGGTCCTTCCACCACAGCACATTTTGGAGGAACTGCTCTGACTCCGGTATTAACTTTGAAAATGTGTTGCTTCTCTGAGACCAGCGAGCTCTGAGGTAGGCTTGCATGAGTCTCATCCTGTACCTGACCCCAGGACTACTGCAGTCATAGAGGCCACTTGTCCCAGAAGTTTGAGGAAATGTCTGGCTGGTCTTGGCTGTCTCTGGGTGAAAGAATCTGCCACTGAAAGGAAACTCTGAATTACTTCCAGTGGGAGGAAAGCATATCCCTTCTGAGTGTTCAGCTGGGTCCCTATGAAGGTGAGCAGCTGGGTAGGTTCTGGGTAAGATTTCTTGAGATTTACTAGGAAATCCAGAGACTCCAGAGTGCATTCTGTGAGGGAAAGAGATTCCTTGACTTGGCAAGGAGACTTTGCTACTATGAGCCAGTCATCCAGATAGGGGTAGACAGCGACATCGAGTCTCCTGAGATGTGCTGTTACCACTGTGAGACACTTCGTAAAGAGTCTTGGGGCTGAGGACAGACAAAGGGCATTGTGGTGAACTGACAGTGACCCGAAGGAAGTTTGAACCTGAGAAACTTCCTGTGAAATCTCCTTATGGGTATGTGGAAGTAGGCGTCCTTTAAGTCAAAGGAGGCTAGCTAATCTCCCTGCTTTAAGGACTGTATGACCAGTGACAGAGTGGCCATTTTGAATTTGGTTTTTTTCAGATGTATATTTAAATTTCTGAGCTCTAAGATAGGTTGCCACTCCCTAGTTTTCTTTTGTGTCAGAAAATACCTGGAGTAGAGGCCCTTGCCCTTCTCGTGGGAGGGGACCCTCTCCACTGCTTGTAAAGCCAGAAGGTTTTGTACCTCCATTTCCAACAGCAGTATCTGTGTTGGGGACAGAGGTCTTGACACCTGGGTACCCTTGAGGTCTGGCAGCTGCTTGTACTGTAATGACAGACCCTTCTCCACTATCTCCAGCACCCACTTGTCCGACTTGATGAGGGACCAGTGCTGAAGATAGTGGGAGAGTCTGCCTCCAACCAGAAGTGGGGAGAAAACCTGGACACTCACTTTGACTGAGAGGCAGATAACTGGGTAGAGGTGCCTTTTCTTTGGCCCCTTCTGCCCCTGCCTCTGAAATACCCACTGTACTGACTGAAGTCAGATTGGGGATAGGGATTGTAAGGCCTTGGAACAAAACTTCTGTCCCTACTGCTCCTGGGACGGGATCTCTGAGGGGTGGCAGTCTTAGGCTTGGATGAGTGGCTTTGCCAGGAGGCCTTGTACTCATCGACTTTTTTCATGTAGTCAGTGGTTCTGTAATAAAACAACATATTTTGATCACAGGGAAAAGCCATGGCCTTGTTCTGAGTGTCTGTGGTCTAAGCCAGGCAAAGCATCTCAGAGAGCTGGCATGGGCCATCACCCTAAAGGCTGCATCATTGTTTTCATCTACCATGTGGAATTGGTACATAGTAGCTTTCAGGGCACTTTTTGACATATCCACCAGCTCCTGCACCATAGAATCTGATCCGTTGCAGCCGATAGCCTGAATAGATTTCCAAAGGGCTTTCTGATATTTGAATGAAATGCTGGAATCCAAGAGTAATGTAAAACAATCTCACTTTTAGTGAGAAAATGTATTCCAGCAAAAAGAATACAAAGTGTAGGACTGCAAACTCAGTACAAAACCCCTAGCGCCTCAACTCTTATGAGTCTTCAGTGAGTGCACTGTGATTTGTGATCTGTGTTTCATGTGGAGGTTCAGCCACCTCCAGCACAGTGCAGCCAGGTCAGATTTGCAGCATCACAGAGGTGTGCTGAAGGGGAGTTTTTTTTTCTGTCTGACATTTGGCTGTGAATGCCATGTAAAAAGAAAGTCTGAGAAGCAGGGAAGTTGTGGACTACATTTTCTTTGCTATAAAGTCAATTTTCTTGGAATCCTTATCAGGGGGAGAGGGGGACAAGAAGACTCCAGCTTTCTCACAAGCTGCCTGCTGCACTATACTGATGTGGCTAGGGTGTGCAGACAGGAGCTCTGTACCATTTTTAGACAATTTATATTTTCTCTCAAGCCGCTTATCAACCCCTGATACTGAAGTGGGGTGTTGACGCACCTTCATTGTATTTTTTCTAAATGTATTATTGATAGGGACAACCAGGGCCTTTGAGGATGAAAGACCCTTCATCTTCCTATAATCTTCATCTTCATCAACATCCTGGTTGGGTTCCTGAGTAGAGAGGTCCAAGGTGTCCAGCATATTTTGTATAAATGTAAACTTGGAGGAAGGATCCTCGTAGTCACCCGAAGGATCCCCAAGATGAGGGTCCAGGGACTCCTGGGGCTCAAGGCCCTCAAAATCTATGTCTGGATCATCATAAAATTGATCGTCATCTGCATCACCCTCACAGTCTACAGAAGAGAGAACTGTGGAAGACTGCTTGCTAGCCCCAGTAAATCGAGGACCCGTCTTTTGAAAGGTCTGAAACAGTTGCCATGCTTTTCCATATCTTGCACTGACGGAAGAACCTGCACAATTTGTAAGTGTTTTGTTTTTTCTGTATGCTTTAAGCTGCTGGTTGCCTCACTATTAGCTTTCACAGAAGCAACGGGAGCATATTTGTCTTGACAGAGTTTCTTTTTAGCCACTTCATCAGAGGCTTGATCAAGATTCCTTTTCTCATCACTCATTATTTTTCAATTTGTGAGGAAGTTATCTTTGGAAGCTTTATTTTTTGGCTGGGATCTGGAGGGTTTCTCAGCACCTCTGTTTTTGGTATTAGTACTTTTTAATGGCCCCTCATCAGAAGCCTTTGATTTATCCTCAGCCATAATAATCAAAGGTTTGTCAGCTATGTTTGCCAATTTAAGCAAAGCAAACCAATCCTGGACCTACGAATTGAGTGCAGATTTCTGTGAATACCACTGGCCAGTCCTGCCCCCGTTAGTAAACTCTGTCTATTACTAGTGCCTTTTTTTTTTGGTTGTAGAACTGGGATCTATGCCAGTGCCAATCTTAATAGAAATCCAGTAATACTCAACTGCACACAGGTTGCTGCTGGACCCTTACAGACAGTCCTGACACAGATGATACCAAGGTCCAGTAATATAACAAAAAAGGTTTCTTTGTAATTGCCAATCTACAGAGAAAACCCCCCAGCACTGTTTAAATTTGAAATCCACTGCAGGTGCCTCACGGTAAAACCCATGAGGTCTGAGGTAAAAAACAAGGCAACTGTCCCTAATTCAATGGCTCCCACTAGAATTTGCCCAAAAATGAAGGAAACCGTCGAAAATGAGCACACGCGATAAAATTAGGCTTTAAACTAAACAGTCGCAGTAAAAACAAAGTCAAAATAGCATGGTCATGCTAAAAATAAAACAATTTATGCAGCGCTAATGAAAAAGTAAAACTTTCACTCAGCACACTAAAGGAAATAATTTATGAGGAAAACTTTACCCAGATAAGCACTAAGAGGCTGTCAACAAGGAAAGTTGGGAGACACCTCAGAGGCAATATTGCTCAGTTCAGCAGAGAAAAAATTTGGAAGACTTCAACAGCTCTCACTCAGCTCACACCCCCTCCTGTCTTGATTGGCTTGGCCCTAAGCTCAGTTAAATCTCTCTTAAAGGCACACCTCCAGGGCAGTTGTAACTTGCCAGCTAAGTGCAAAAAAGTTACTGATGCTAAAGGACTCCTGGGGTAAGAAGACGCCCTATTAACTTATAGAAAATGTGCTTTGCCAGCCATATGGCAACACTTATATGAGTGTTGTGAGGGTGTCCTCATTCTATGTATGGATAGGCAAATAAGCCCCATCCAGTTGTGTACCTGACATCCAACATTTTTCAGACGTACTGGTAACTAAATTAGCCTACACATTTAATAGGGTCATGAGAGTTATGAACTCTTTTTTGTGAACACCCCAAATAACTGTAAATGCAGTACTTATAACCAAATACCAGGCACCTTCTAATACCAAGGATATTCAGCCTTAGGAACAAAATTAATTGGTAAAAACTGTAGCCCTCACCATGTGGCCAGTGCTAGTCCCATAAGTGTATTTATTTATTTTTAATAAAGCCTGACTAAGTCATTTAACAGCAATGGGATTGGCTCTTCCTCCTTCCCATCAATGATGCTGAATTGCTTCTCCCGCATGGAGATGACTGAATGAGGTAGAGGTGTGTCCATGGGATTATCGAAGGCCACCTAAGAAAGGCTAGATTCAACTTGTTATACTTTTTCCCCTTCATTTTTGGCCCAAACAATTAAAAGCTGAATATCTATGTTGTTGAGAAGGAATATTTTCTGAATATTCAAGAAAATGTACTCATGGGTCCAGCCTGGTGGTGTAGAGGCTTGAGACACTGTAAATGTGCCTTACCGCTCCTTTGCCAGCAATCCATGTTTGGGAACCAGCTAAGGCTGCTGGAAGAGGACTGAGCAGCTGCCTGGTAGCTCATCTCTCCCAGATAAGAGGGTTAAGCCTTCCTGGCTCTTATCTTCCATTAAGTAGAGACCCAGTGGTAGTGCCAATGCTGGAGGGGACTGGCAATATGCTGGGTGGGCACAGTGGGGATGGCTGTTCTGGAGCACATGCGTCCCCCCATGTACATGTACCATCTGTTTGCCATAGCCTTTGGGGAAGGTTAAAAACCAGGAGGAAATTGGGAAAGGAACTGGATTCATGAAGCTCTGCCCATGTGCCCATAGTGCTGCAGCCCACCCTGCCACTACAGAGGAAGGAGGAGGAGAAAATGAAGAGAGGCAAGCAAGCCTGTGGACAGCACCCAGGACAGGGAAGAACAAGGCATCTGGTCCAGCCCAGGAGTATAAAAACCTTTATTTTAAAAAATAAATAAATAAATAAAATAGTCACACACAGCTAGTCTTGGATTACATGTAACAAATATTAAAACCTTTTGGGGAGACACATGTCCATACAAAGTATATACTTTTTCTAATTTACAACTGGCTATGGTCCAGGATAGTATAGGGTTGTTTAGGTTTGTATGCCTCAGAAAATAAACATTAAAATTGATTCATTATTGCCATCAATGGGCCAGCATTGTTGGGCCCCAAATGATCTGTGCCTCTACTCCTCCATTTGTCTCCCTTTCCATTTTTATGTAAAATCCATAGTTTTCTTCATGTTTTTGTCCTTCACTGGTAATGTTGGGGTGGAAGGAGGTTTGAACAACTAGTGTGCATGCAGCCTCCTGCCTCATGTCCACATCCTGCTTATGGACTTGTCACTATGATAAATAAGTACTGTCAGCACAAGCAAATAAGGCCACTACACCCTTTTCCTCGGGTGTCAACAAGCTGTATCAGCCATATTGGGTTAGCCAGAGAAGCTCATTCTAAATATGGGTTGCTGGCAGAATTCCCACATGTAGGAACAAAAAAGTGTTTTGTTTGTACACATCAACACCCTTAGAACATCACTTCCAATCTCTTTGAGTTACAAAGATGACACATATGCACACACATTATGAATAAGCCATTTACAGGTAGCTTTTTACAAAATAAAATACTAAAACAATCCATCTTCAGTTTAATCTACCCAATCAATACATGTGCTATAATCCAAGGTATTTGTTAGATGAATAGCTAAGATGGAACAAAAGCAGCCATTGTACTGTATTCTATTTCACCAGCATTACATTTAATAAAACAATGAGACAGTACATCATTATTGTAATATGTTGTAAAGATAGGTGTATAATATTGCAAGTGATTCTGCGGCATATGCAATCAAAGCAGAACAAATGTAGCTGTCAAATATCTTTTGGCACAAACGCTGTAATGGAAACATATTTTTACTAAAGGAATGTCCTTTTATGGTAAAATATTTTCCCTAAAGAGTATTCACATTCCAGTGTTGCTGTATCTTGATTTTAGCAAATCCTTCTGTGAAATAGAAATAGTTTTCATAGTATTTAACAGTAGTAACTAAGGTCTGTTGCCACTAGCAACAGCAGTTCTAGAAAATGAAAGCTTGTCTCCGGGGGTTTCTTGCTTTCAATGACTTACGAGATGGATATAATTATACAATCTACTTTACTGTATATGTGAAATTGTCACCAAAATTGGATATTCTCAGTGGGGAATGGTAAAAGGTTAAATACCACTTACTGATATTATTCAGCAGTATTAATAGGAATTATTTTTTAGCAAGATGAGATTGGGGGCATATACTGTAAATTCCAGTGGGAAAATATCAACCTAAGGTAGCTTACATGTGATTATTCATTTCATGACAATTCAAATACTCTTTCAAATTCTTGAGTAACTATAATGTGTAAGTAAGAATCAAACAAGTTCTGTTTTGCATGACATTTTCATTTTAGTTGCACAAATCTTAAATGCTTTCACTTTGATTTAGATCTCATTCTAACTATAAAACTAATTTTTAAATGCCAAGCAATGCTAGTTCATATCAATTATTATCTTTAGAGCAGGAATAATTTAAAATGAGAAACTCAGGCTCCAATGCCAATTTCCACTTCTTGTGTTTCAGCAGCATGATAAATGTCAAAAGCAATTCAAGCCCCATTCAAATACTGCAGTCACGTACAAAACTGCTCAAACTATTTGACTAAATTACATTATAGAGATGAGAAACTGTGTGTTGTATACATATATGAGCATTCATTACTCTGCGGTTCTTCATTCCAGATGTTTTAACTCTTACCTTAAGCTTTTTGAGTGTGTTTACTGAATTTTAAATCTGCTTCCCCCATGTTAAAGGTGGTAGGAAATGATTTTAGAAATCTCAAAAACTCTCTTGTATGCATTCCTTCTAATGTCATCCTGTCTTCTTTGAATATGCTATGGTTGATTTTTTTGCTAAGCATATACTTTTAGTATATTTAGTGCTCACTTTATGAAGATTAAAAAGTAATCCTGCTATTAGAGGGGGTCTGTTTTGCAAGACACCTGCCAGGATGCTTCACTCCTGCTGCTTCTGTCTTCACTGTTTTGTAGTATACCTTTTTTTGCAAGATAGGTGTTAGTAATTTGATAGATGTCTCTATGTTCCATTTGTATTCAGTCAACTGTATTCATGTGTATATGTGTACGATTTACAAAAATACCTTTGCTATTGTTTGGGATAACTTCTTTACTTTGTCACCTAATATTCTTAACTTACTGTGCCTATTTTTATGTCATTTGTGTGTTTGCATTGTATAGAGCATGAGTTGTCTTAGTTATAGTATATTGAAATTATTTGGAAATAAAGGGGCATTTTCTTTTTTTTTTTTGTTCTTAAGTCCAAGCATTGCAGTTATCCAGCTGAGATGCGATAATGTAAATCCTATACAAATAACCAGCATCTTTGGAACTACAACTTCCATCATGACTGCTTTGGTTATCCAGCGTTCTCCAAGTATGCTTAAAATATGGTCATGACAAGACATGTGCAAAGCTGGCAATATTCGCACCATGAAAAAATGTGAAAATGCCTGTAAAATTCACTTTCGCCAATGATCACAATTTGCGTATTTATTTACCTGGCAAATTGCCTAAATTCATGCAGCAGAGCTACTATATTTGATGATTCACAGGTGAATTAGCAAATTGCATAGTTCTGACATGCAAATTTAGGCAATTCAACAGCGAAAACCTGCAAGTTGTGTTTGGTACATTCCATAAAATCCCTCCCTACAACCATTATGGTGCAATTCTGCCACTGCCACCTCCCAAGCACTTTGAAATTTCAATCCTCCTCCCATTCCCATACTAGCACCCTCTGCCCTGGTGAATACATACATAGAAATGTAGAATTTATCAGCAGATAAGGACCACTTGACCCATTCAGTCTGCCCATTTTGTCCCTGCCTATACTGTCACCGCAGATGCTACCTGATCTCTGGCTACTCTCCCACTTTTCTACCAAGATTCCTTTGTGCCTATCCCATGCATGCTTGAAACCCACTGCTATTTTCATCCCCACCACCTGTGATGGAAGACTGTTCCAGGCATCCACCACTTTTTCAGGAAAGAAGTACTTCCTCACATCCCTCCTAAATTCTCCCTTCCAGTTTCAGTGCAAGGCCCCTTGTTCTTGTGCACATTCTCTTCTGAAAAGTACTCAACAGTTGTACCTTATTCACCCTGTGAAGTACTTAAAACTCTCTATTATGTCCCCCACCTCCCTCTTTTCTTCCAGGGTTTCCATATTGAGATCCCACAGTCTCTCCTTATATGGCTTATGATGCAGCCCTGCACTACTTTAGTTGCTCTCCTCTGAACAGTCTCTACCCTTTCTGTGTTCTTCCTGAGATGTGATCTCCAGAACTGGACACAGTATTCCAAGTGGGTCTTGCCAATTATTGATACAATGGTAACACCACCTCCCTCCTCCTGCTGGTGATCCCCCTCCCTATGTACCACACCATCCTTTGGCCCTGACTACTGCCTTGTCACACTGTCTCACCACCCTGAGGACAGCAGATATGATAACCCCAGGGTCCCTTTCTTGTTTAGTGACCATCAGTACCTCTTCTGCATTTTATACACTGCCTCTGGGTTTCCATGCTCCAGGTGATGATTTTGCACTTTTTTGCACTGAAACCTAGCTGTCATACCCTCAACCACTCCTTGAGGTTTCTCAGATATCTACTCTTTCTCTTCATCCCCTCAGGAGTATACCCTATTATAGATTTTGATGTCATCTGCAAAGGGGGCATACCTTTCCTTCCAGCTCTTCTGCAATGTTGTTTATAAAGATATTGAAGAGGAAAAGTCCCAGTACCAAGTCCTCAGGTACCCCACTGATCACTCTCCACATATTATAATGATTGACATTTACCACGACCCTCTATCACCTATCCATTAACCAGTTCTGTACCCAGTTTATCACCTTGGGTTCCGCCCTTAAATTGCCCAATTTCCTTACAAGCCTCCTATGTGGTATGCTGTTGAAGGCCTTGCTGAAGTCTAAGTAGGCCATGTCCATCACCACACCCTGATCTGGTTCCCTGGTCAGTCACCCAGTTGAAGAAATCAATCAGGTTAGTCTGACATGACCACCCCACCAATGAATCCATGCTGCCTAGAGTCTTGTAACCCATTTGATTCAAGATATACAACTTCACTTTCTTTTAAGAGTGCCTCCATTAACTTCCCCACCACTGATTGTAGGCTGACATGCCTATAGTTGCCAACTTCCTCCCTGCTGCCACTTATGAAACAGGAGTACATCTGACCTCCTCCAGTCCTCTGGCACTATTTCTGTTTCCAGTGTGTTATAGAATAGGGCTGTCAGAGGTGCAGTCATGACCTCCCTGAGCTCCCTCAGCACTCTTAGGTGTACCCCATCCAGCCCTATAACCTTATCCATTTTGAGATTCACAAGTCCTCTCAGGACTCTACCCTCTACGAATGGACTTGTAGCTGCCTCTCTCTCTCTCCTCTCAGTGTTCCTGCTTTGAGGTCCATCTCCCTCTCCCTCTACTGCAATGACTGAGCAGAAGTAGCTGTTCAGGATATCTGTTTTTTCCTGATCCTCCTTTGTATTGTGTCCCATGCCCTTCTTAACATCACAGTCCCTTCCCTTGCCTTCCTCTTTTCACTTATGTATAAAAAAAGGTTTTGTCCCTTTTAGTTACTCCTTTGGCTACCCTTTCTTCTGTTTGTGCCTTTGAGGCCTTCACCACCTTCCCTGCTTCATTCTGCTTTTCCTGGTATACCTCCCTAGCCTCTTCCCCCGCCTCTCCTTGTACCTACTGAATGCCACCCTTTTAGCCTTCATCTTTGCATCTACTTCCCTTGAGAACCATAATGGTGTCTTTTTCCTCCTATTTTGATCACTTCTTTCACTTCAGAGGTTTGTAGCTTTCATTACGGTATCCCTTAATTTGCCCCACTGTTCCTCCACCCCACCCAGGCAGTCCCTCCAGCTAGGTCATCTCTGAGGCATTCACCAATTGTTTTCAAAAATCTGCCCTCCTGAAGTCCAGAATACTCCTCCTTGTGTGGCTTGTCTCTGAAGCTATGCTTATGTAGACCACACTGTACAGTGATCACTGGTCCCAGGTGGCATCCCACCTTGGCATCTGCAGTACTGTCCTTGTTTGTGAGCACCTGGTCCAGTATTGCCCCATCTTGAGTGGGATATCTAATTAGTTGCCCAAGAAACACTCTTTGTAGGGCATCTAGGATAGCTTTGTTTCTAGCTGAGACCATGGCTGAGAGGCACCAAAATACATCCAGCAGATTGTTGTTGATTGAATCCCACTATGCTTTATGTTTATTTTATTTGTATTTTATTTTAGAATGTTTGGACATGAAAGGCACACTGAACTACAATTCACCTTCAGGTGTATACCAGGAGCACAGGGAGGGTAAGTGATTTGCTTAGGGTCACACAGTATGCATGTGGCTATTGTGGGTTCACACCCAGATCTGCTGGGTCTCCAGATTCACAGCTTAGTTCTTTAACATGCTAGGCTATACTGGTTCCTTAATGACCCATGAATGGGGGGGAGCATACCACTCATCTGTGCCACAAGGGGAAAAGGGAGGTAACAGAGGGACAAAACAGTCCTGGCTGGCCTGGAGGGCCACCACTCCTCACAGACCCCTTCCCCAGTGACTTGGGTATGGCCACTGGATCCTTAGTGCAAGATCCCCCCACTCCACCATGAGGGATAAGCTGAAGAAGCATGGCCATGTAAGTCTTGAGGGAAGCTGGGTTGACAGGGCTGATGGGGCAGGCATGATGTGGAAGCATACCAGGACAGGGAGAAAAAGTACTAACTGTAAAAAAGTCTTTTTTCAGTCATCTAAGTGAGCAGGCCTGATATTATTTGACATAGTTTAGAACATTTCTGGATAGTTTGGTGATTATGAGGCACCCTGGAGCTGCATAAACAGATGTAGCAACTCCACAACTATTAAAGAAGAGTGACCCACCACTGTGACCATTCACACTTGACAGAGGAACAGCCTGCCTTGCTGGATTCCCTGCAGAGAGCAGCTACTGTACTAACTCTATGCAACAACCTGATTGACAAACAACTGGACTCTTACACAGACCCTTTAGTGGTTGCTGAAAACAAAATTTTAGGCATAGTTGGGACTGTGGCTGATTCAACTGGAGACTCTGGGAAATGCTAGTAGCAGTGGCATTCTCAATAAAGGAGCAGGGGCTTATAAAAACATGGCTGAAGCCACTTGAGAATGCCATTCAAGTTCAGGATATATGAATTCTTGCAGTTCTGGTGGGAACAGACAGGGACGATGTGGTTATTTTTCTTGAGCGATGGCTCCCAGATGCATTGGGACCGGGCTATGTGCTCTGCACCGTGAAGACTAATTGAATTAACCTGCACAGATCTGAAGCCCAGACAGAGGGGGCATGTACAATTTTGATGTTAATTGGCTCAGTGGGAGAAAGGGACCAACTACTCCAAGCTGCCCAAGAACATGCCCCGGCCCTGGACAAACATAAAATATGCATTTTCCCAGATTATGCATATTCCACTCGTATGTTCCATGAGATGTTTCAGGGGGTCACACTTAAATGTAGAGAAGCAGGTATCCTGTACCACTTCAGTTTTTCTGTCCACCTTCCGTTTACAATAACAGAAAAAATGTACTGCTTTACAGACCCTCGGGCAACAGGAGAGTTTGCAGAAAAACTGAATGGCAGACCTGACCCAGAAGAAGTGGAGCAGAGGATGAGGAGACTTGAGGTTTGCTCAGGAATCACTCAAACCTTAAAGAGCTAGTGTACTGCCTGGAAATAATAGTAACCTTCAGATGCAGTCAGCTATCACTTCTTATAAGTCAAGTATTTTTTATTTTCTGTCTGTTTGCTAATTAGAAGATTTTCCACCTGGCAGTACTGGGGTGATGTATGGAGCAGCACGCTGTCTGGAGGCAAAAAAAGTCAGTTCCATTCCTCCCACTACAACAACATTGAGACAACACTGACTGGAACATCATTAGTAAACAAGGAGAGCTATTTCGCACTGTCAGATCATTCTCTTTCACATGAAACAGCAGGAATTGGCACTTCTTGGTTTCTAGTGATGTCACAGTTTCCTGCATTTTGATTGGTAACTTGTGAAAGTCACTACTCAGGCTGCAAGGGTTGTGTTGCTTCAGCATGTTAGGTCACATTTCTGATGAGGTAGTGGGAGGAACAGAACTGACTTTTTTTAGCCTCCAGAGTGCTGCTCCACACATCAGCCCAGTAATGCCTTACTATGCTCATACCCTAGGAAATATTTTTTTTGGTAATGTGGGCTCCCCCAGATGGACTTTGTTGACACACATGGCAGGGAACCAGGGCTCCTATAATAATGGCTTTCATCACAAACCATGTGGTCAAGATGGCAGAGCCTAGCTGGTCACACCCTTATTGTCTCAGCAGCAGGGAGCCACTGCGGAAGATAGAATGTGTGACTTCTGAATGAGCTGCATACAGGGTAGCACAGATTCCCATTGCAAACCTGGTTACTCTGAGAACAAGATATTGGGGGTGAGTACCACAACCTCTAGCCAAGTATGTTCTCTGGTTTGTGAAAGAAGAAAGGGCATTATACATTGTAGCTTCTTATTTTTATAACAATTATCTATAAAATACTAATCAAGTGCTGATGATAAAGGAACAATATGAGAAGCCCTATAGTGTGTTGAATTGTTGACTCGCATCTTTATTGCACTTTTGTCAGATTTCTAGCAACTGAAGTGGTCTTTTTATACTGATATTTGCAAAGGCATTGACAGCAATTTGACTCCATGTGTATACTGAAACTGATCTAATAATGTGGGGGCTTCCTTCCCTCTGATGGAGCCCCCATCATAGCCAGCACCCTGACCACAGAAGATGCTAACACTCGGTCAGGATTTCCAGATTCCTGGTCAGAGATGAACTGGGGAGACTACCCTAGCCTGGTGATGAATCCTAATCAAGCTTCTTCACTGCTACACTATTCACCACCAACACCATCGGAAGGGATTAAGAAGAGCAAATTCATAGACAGACCACTGTCAGTGGCTGAACCCTCTAAGATGGCAAGAGACATGCAAATATGACTAGAACTGTAAAGAAGCACAGAAGGCTTGATGACACTGTCCCAGTCTGCAAAATCATGCAGAGAGTGTCTGCCAGGTGTGGTTTTGAGTTTCCTTACAACTGTGTCTGATTGTAGCATGTCATGCAGGCTCTTAGAGAGCTATGACTCCGGGACAAGGCAGAAGCAAAGCTGGAGAGGGTCAGGGTTGATAGCGAGAAGGAATATGAGACTTGTATCTGGGACTTTCTGGATAAACGAGAAATGTGTTGCAGTATAAGGATGCACAGAGTACTGTGAAAATAACCTTTCCAGAGGAAACAGGAGATATTTGATGGTTGTAAAACCTTTCCCTTCCTACTATCAGAGTCATGGCTTCAAATGGCCCTGAGCAAACGGACACTTAAAAAAAAAAAGACATGACTTTCCCTTTTAACATCTTGCTGAACCATAGGTGTATAGTTCAAAGATGCCTGTCCACCAAGGGATCACACTTTTCAGCCCATTAGCTCCAATGTTTTTGGACAGTTTATTGGACTTTTTCTTGTAGAACTGTACCTTGTGCCATTTGAACATTTCTAACCTTTTTAAGGCAGCCCTCTGTGTATTTACTGTTGAGAAGTGCATGCATATCTTGTCTCTCTTTTCCCTCCCTAGGTCAGAAGGAGGTGCCAGTCATTAGCTGAGAAGCACTGGATGAGGGATCAGGCTGTGCTGTAACAGGTAAGTAGTAAGAGGGATAACTTGTTTCCCAAGTGACTCTGTGGGACATCCCCAGTTAGGTAGCATCCACAGTAAGAGAAAGAACAAATGTTTTTTTTATATGCCAAGTGTTGCCACACCACTATGATTTAATGGTGTGCACAAAGCCTGTGCCTGTATATTTTTGTCTTGTCCAGTAAAGAAATTACATTTTCTAAAAAAGGAAAAACATTAAAATGTGGGGGCTCCCTGTACAGATGTACCAAACAGGAGTATATGGCATGTACCTTGCCTGATATTTGTGCCGTTGCAGATGTGCCTGTTTCTCCCCAAGTTCTACAGTATTGTATATTCATATATTATGATGCAATAGTAATAACAAATTCGTGTAGGATAATGCAATAAAAACAATTAAAAAAAAACAACCTTACACAGCCATGTGCAAAAAAACTTAAATGAAAACAGACAGCGGTGCCACTCCATGCTGTGAACTAAACTGCCACACACAAATAAAAATAAGCTGCTGCTTACTTCCCTCGGAGTGCACATCAGTCTAACGGGGGTGACAACACAGAGACCAGTGTATAAATCAAAGAAAAAATACAACTACAGCTGCCTTCTTGGGACACTTAAATGAAATTTAAAACAAAATCAAAATCAAGCAGGATCCAATAGGTGGAAGAACATCCCCAAACATTGATGCAAAAATTGTTTTTAATCTGGATGTTTATCCACAGTGCTTTCTAGCCTACCCACCTCAGGACTGCACCCCCCCCCCGCTACATCACCTACCTTCTAATGGGCTTACTCATCAACCACTTATTCAGGACCACTGAAATGATGGAGAGCCTTCAGTGGGTGCCAGCATCTCCTCCAGTGGACCAGGGCTGTTTTCCTCCAGTTGTCACCCCTGAGGGAACTGTGTGCTATGATACATCTGCAAACACTGAGAAGTGCAACATGTCAGCATCCAGCAGAATTGCTACCTTGTTGTGATGGTCCTAGTTACAGTGCCACATAACCTCCACTAGGTAGGGGTCATGGTGTGGGACACTAATGTCCATTCACCAAAAGAGACACAGCCATCCTGGGGACACTTATATCCTCTGTCCCCCAGCTTGTGCTCAGTGACCCGAGCTAATTCTTAAACATAGCACTACTGCATATGATGCCAGTGACCCAACACTGCACTAAAGGGCTCACTGATGCAGAGATGTTTAAATGTTTAAATATATAAACTTCCTTTTTGAATTTTTCTCTGTTTTAAAAAACATTTTATAAGTGCAATAACACACTACAGGGTGTGCATTATGCTAGATCACTGCATATTCTGACTAGCCAAACACACTCAGCTTGTGGATTTGTGCTTCACAATGAACCAGGAACATAAAGCAATCTTCCATAATGCACATCCTGTTGTGTGTTATTGTTTATTTATATGTATCTGGCTGTGTGCATATAGGCGTCCGTGTTTTATGATGGCAAGAAAGCATGATGACTCATATCAACTCAATCTAACTCTGCAGCTGCATTTTAAAATGATTACGTTTTAGGTGGTTCCACATTATTCAGGTTCCTGGTTGCCCTGGTCTCCCAGTTAACGTAATTCTTAAATAAATTGCAAATGGTACAACACTTAGGTGGGCTAGCATGTAAACAATAACCCACGACAGGTAATGGGGTTATTCAGGATTAATCAACACCCCAGGTGCATTGTGATGCATGAGGCTGCAGGCCAAGTGCCCTCACTTCACCTGGGATGTTGATTAATCCCCAATAACCCCATACCCTGGAGTGGGTTATTGCACTTATAACATGGGTTCTAAAATAACACTATTATAATTAAGAAAAATGCATTTATTGCTGTTGAAAGTCATGACATGGTACTGTGTCCTGCCACCTTACAAAGTAGTCCTCAAGAAATAATGCACAGCACCCTGATTTTATGAAGACACAAATGGTAGACGTACTGTTAGGTTCATTTCTGCCATTTGTTCTTCATAACATAACTGTGAGTATGACTTCTGCACACTAACACTCTTCTAATTTTGAGCTACAGTGTTTCACTGTCTGCTCACTCTCTGTCTCTCTGCGTCTGTCTCTCTAGCTGCACAGGGTTGAGCAAGGTTGCTCACTGCAGACAGGACAATGCTGCTAGAAAGTTATACTCCATCTCTCTCTCTCTCTCTCGCTGTCTCTCTCTCGTAACCTGTAGATGCATTTCATAGTCATAGCCAGCTGGGTATGCCCTTTAAGCACACATTGTTATGCATTACTACTAGTACAAAAGAATGTCCTAGATGCCTGGTCATCTGTGTCAGCAGTTAGCTGTTTTCTACTACTGGAATTGCTTTTCAACAGCTGTCTCTCAGAAGTTGCTGACTTATTAAAATATTTCCTGGTGACTGAGTCAGACAGTTGATCTGTCACAAACTTTATTTTACCACAGTGAACTCACTCAAATTCTGTGATGTCTACCATGCTCATGGAGCATGAGCAATTCTGTTTTCATGGCCGGCCACGATGAGGGGACATCATGTGGGAGGGAACGAGAACAGAGGACACGCTCGAAGGGGTTACTCTCTCTCCCCCCTCCCCCGTGTCTGTGTGTGGCTCTCACAAGTGGCACATTTCGCACAAGTTGGGGGACTGTCACTGCCTCTCTCTCTCTCTCTCTGATGTATGGGTGAGGGAAGGTGCCAGCAACCACTGTCACCAATTCGCTGGGGGAACAGCATGTGAGACTTGTGAGACTTGTATTGCTGGGTTCCCCATAATGTGACTTGACAGCCTGCAATGGATCATGGGGGGGGTGTACAAATCACGTCCTCTGCAGTCCTGCTCTCTCTCTCTCTCTCTCTCTCTCTCTCTCTGCTGCCTAATTTACAATGCTGACTCTTTTTTTTTCTTTGCTTTTGGCTACAGGGAACAAGAGCCGGTGGCACAGCTCCTGAGTTCCTACATGGAACCATGCATTAAATAGACTATTTTAATCCATGGCCACGCAGAGGGACAGCACCAATCAGATTCTGCGTTTCTCCAAACCCATGTAATAATTATATTTTCACCCTCTTCTGTCCATTCTTTCACATTTTAAGAGGTGAGTTTTGGTATAGGTGAATTACTGGACACTGTCTCAGTCATTTAAGTCACTAACTTCAGGACAACAATACACAACTGAATTGCTGGGGCTTGCTGAACAATAAGACAATTAGATGAATAACTGACTCTATACAAGCATCACACTGTGAGCTTGTATACTTGAACAATGGGAAACTTACAATATTTGAGTGACTGACCCCAGAGAGTAACTTTAACCCTATACCAGATTTTGAACTCCTTACACTACAAAACTACAAACTTTGTGCTCTAGTTTTACCTAGTGACTGTGTTGCTTTATATTAAAATGACTATCGTAAGTGATAGCAGCAGTGTAATGTAGCAACTAGCAAGGCAAAGAAAATCATGCCATACATTAATATAAATAGCATACAGTAGCTCTAAAGATGTTATACTGCCTTTATACAGATTCATGGACATGCCACATCTTGAGTACCATGCACAGTTCTGGTCCCCAAATCTGACTAAGGATATTGACATGCTAGAGACCCTCTCTACAAAGGGTATTGACCAAATTGGTTGACTTCTTGATTATAATGGGCTCTGAGGACTGACTGGAAGAACTGGGATGGTTTGCCATGAAGCAAAAGATCCAGGAGAGACATTATTATGGCATTCAAGTATCTATAAAGGGTTAACACTGTAGCTCTTCAAGATTTACAACAATGAAAGGAGAGGGGGCATTTGATGTCATTAAAGGGAAAATAATTAATTCATTTCAAGTTTTGAAGTTTTTATTCTAAAATTACAACCATTACGTGTACAAAATGTTGACGTTTTTCACATTTCACATTTAATACACAATTGAAGAGAATTAAAAAGGAAGATGTAAAGAAAGCAAAAGGACATTTTACTAAACAACTACAAAAATATCAAATACAACAGAATACCTATGAGTAACATTTCATATTGCATTTACAGGAACATCAGAAATAACTACCTCACAGAACTAGTGGTGAAGTCTTGGAAGAGACTGTCAAAGCATGTGGTATCAGTGCTCTTAACCACTATGCTATACTGCCTCCTTTGACTTAGTCATGTAGGACTGTATCAATTCAGTAAGACCATGAATTTTGTAAATGCAAACAATATTGCGTCTCAGTCAATACCTTCCTCTAGTTTGATAATGTAATAAGGACATTGACAGTCTGTAGTACATTCTCAAGTTACAGTAACTGAAAGTCAGATATTTCTTAAAATGATGATGGATGATGGCAATCTACTGCCAAGTAAAAGCCTGTGGTGTACAATTATTAAATAGAAATTAAATAAACAGTTTACAAATACAAACTCAACAAGGAAACATATAGCACAAAATGAGGAAAATGGGTTGCTGTTAGATGCTATTAAAGACAATAAAATCATGAAACAGCTCTAGATTTAAGCAGTAGTGGTGCATGAAGATAGCTATGGATCTTGAGGTTCTGTTGATGTCTCCTTCTATATTGCAGCAGCACTGACTTCTAGAGTTATAGATCTAAATATGGTAGTTGGCCTGGGAATAGGCATATGTGTAGCAAATGTAGTTGTTTGATGATATCTAGAAGTAAGTTTACTCTTTACAACCAAATGATTATGCAACAGATGTGTTGGAGTTGACTATAATGCTATATATTATATATTAGATGCAGAAAGTTTCCTTTTCTATAGACAGTCAAAGGAAACAATCCCAATTTATTGTACATAGTACACTGGTGTACCAGTAGTTAACACTGAACCACAAAGCATGCAATTTTTTTTGTATGCAGCATCTAATTTTCCTAATAAGGATTTATTTGCAAAGTAGTAGATTGGGCTACCATACTCAAGTGAAGGGAGCAACAGTCTGAGTTATATTTGGTCTATTTAGCACAGAAAAAAGTAGGCTGATCTATATAAGGTTCCCATTTTTTTCTTGACTTGGGTGGTAACTGTATGTGATGTGAATAGTTTGAATGATTGTCTTAGTGAACCCAAATGTATTTATATACCTTATCATTTAAATTATTTTTCCACTAAGAGAGACCACATTGATCTCAGAGGGGCTCTTTTTTTTTAAAGATGCATGAAAGCCAGTCCAGTGGCATGGAGGGCCGAGGCAGCGTGCCTTACCTCCTGCCATGCCAGCAACCTGTGTTTGCAGTGTGAGTGGGTCATCAGGGGCTGGCCAGGGTGGAAGAGGATCAAGTGTCCTGACAGCTCTCCTCTCCTGGGCAGGGTGGGAAACAGAAGCTGGCACTTGCCTGACACCTAGCAGAGGCTGGGTGTTGGCACACCTGGCCCAGTACAGTGGGGCGTGGAGGTGGAGTAGCTGGCAGGCATGCTGCATGTGGACACACATGTGGCATGTCCACTGTTGGCATTGCATGCTCTGCTGCCGATGGAAAAACAGGAAAAGTGGAAGCCTGGTTGAGCGGCTTGATGGCCAGAGTAACTGCACAATCTCCAAGGGCAAATGCCTGTACGGGATCCAGTCCTGATGGGGGAGTTGTGGGGCTCCCCACCATGGAGGGGTAAGCCATGGGGGTAGCAAGGCAGTGACCCAATTTGGGGACATGTGCAGGATGGATGGTGGCCGGAGGAATAGGATGCCCAGACAGTAGGAGCTGACCAGGTGCCAAAGGGGAGCATAAAGAGTAAGTAAAAAAAAAGTGATACTTGAAAATACATTTGTTGAGTTTTCCTATCATTCAACACAAGACCAGATTGGGAAAACAAATTCTGAAGGTTCTGAAAGTCATCTCTCAAATTTTGTTCCATGACTAATATTTTTAAGCAAGGTAATAATGGCTCTATCAAAAGCATAGATCTTTGCACTGGTGTGTTTTAATGAAAGAGGTAGGGAATTAAATACTATAAACAATAACAGACTCAGGACCAACCCATATGGGACCCCTCTTTTGATCTTAAGTAGTGAGGATAAAGAATTTGCAATTGAAACAGATTGACTTCTGTCTGCTAAATATGATCTGAACAAAGATAAACTGTTTCAGCCTACACTCATACACTACAACTGATATAATACTAATGAGTGATGACAAATTTTATGTCCACAAAGACTGCCCCATCACTTTACTATTCTCTAAAGAATAGGTTATAATGTTATGGGTAGTCAAGTAGGGCCGTGTTCATGGTGTAATAAGCTCAAAATCCATGTTGGTGTAAGGTTATTAAATTATTACCCTCTAAATATGACGAAAATTGTTACTGAACTTTTTTTAAGAACTTTCAATATAATGGGGAGGAGGGAAATTGGCCTATAAGTTTTTGCATTTAGAGAGTCACCACCCATGGAAACTGGAATTACTTTGCTTATTTTCCAGTTTTCCAGAAAATATTGTCTCTTATATTCCAGTTGAAGAGATAAGCAACTATCTTATAAACATCCAGTTTCAAGAATTTGACACCAATTTATCAATTCTGGAAGCATTGATTTTTTAACAGTTTAAGGGACATGTATACTTTACTCAAGATCAATTGTTTAAGCTTAAAACTTAAATTACACTGTTGGCAGTTTTCCCCACTTCCAGTGCCCCTATGTTACATGCAGGAATTGTTACATCGGGCAAGTTCCCAAAATATTTGTTTCGAGATTTTGAAATCATCTCGTTGTACTCAGAAATAGTAGAACATTACTTTAAGGAAATTGCAAATGTTTTTCAAATATAATTTGTCAAGTTTTTTAACCAGTCCCAATAGTTCTTTGGATCAGAGTTCTGAGACATTTTTGATTAGTATTTTGTTTTGGTTTCTGCCAATTCCAGTTCATGATAACACTGTTTTCATTTTTTTTCAAAAGAAAGCCATTCACTGAAGATTTCTAGTTTTCCTTGCTTTTTTTCAAATCCTATTTTTTATTCTCATCAATTTAAGTAACTTTTCATTCACTCAAGGAAGGTGTTTGTTTGTTGTTCTTGACTTAATCCAAGAGGTCTGGGAGTTGAAAACCTTAATAAAATAATCAGTGAAATACTGAGTTGCAAAGTCCAGGTCAGGGATCAAGTAATGTTGTGACCATTATAAAATTCTTTAAATTATCTCTAAAAGTAGATTCATTGATATTTTTAAAGAAAGTTTGTAAATGAATGGTTGACAGGCCTCTACTGATTTAATCAATTTAAATTTACAAAATATGGATTAATTTCCCCCAAATTTTCACCAGAGTTTTAAAGGGACACTGTCAACCTATTTTTCACCATACCATTTCTAGTTAAAAACTCACATTTTATGATTGTGTATATTCTCTAAAATTCATTGATGTTGCTGTTTGATTTGTCTGTCTCATCATTTAGTAGAACTGAAATGCATGGCAATGTATGTTTATAAACATCTTTGTTGTTTATAATCCTGGATCTAGTCTTACTGCATACTTCCTGAGCATTAGAAACACACCCAAATAGTTCAGTCACTCATGAGGCAGTAGCCTCCTAAATTCCCACTGCACCACAAGTGGCTAGACTGTGTTTTGGGTGTTCCCAAGTCCAGGAAAGATACAGTTGTAGCTGATCAAGAAATATAAAAAACCTGTGTTTGTGTGGTAACATCAGTATGGTGGGCAGTCTGTTCTTCACTTTTTCTAAGACAAAAAGACAGACTCAAACTAGCAGCTACATCAGCAATCTTTACAGAATGTTGGCAATCATAAAATGTGTTTTTAAACAAGGGACACTTTGAGACTAAATGGGGTTGACAACTCATGCCAAAGCTGGGGTTCTTCACAAGTGGGATACATCTTACAACAATATCTGTAGATTCACCTTATCTGCTCCTCATCTAATCCATCACTGCCTACTCTATTCTGCTTTAAATTGGCTGTCTCTCAATGCTCTCCATTCTTATGCCCTAGATTGTTTGTTGACTCACTGGCTAGAACCCCTCACCCCACCACTCTGGGTGACATGTTTACTCTGTCTCACACTCCCACTCCCTCAGGTCCTCCTCCTTCCTGTTGCTCCCCGTTAGGACCTGCTCATCAAAAATAGGTGAGCAAACCTTCTCCTACTTTGCACCTAGGTTCTGGAACTCTCTCCCTCTACATGTTCAGAACTCCTCATCTCACCTTACTTTTAAGCATTCACTGTTTTCCCACCTATATGGTCTTGGCAACTGCAGCTGCACTTAACTTTATGTATTGTTGCCAGATGTGCAGATGCCCTCGACTGTAATGTTTAACTTAAGTATATTGTTTTGCTTGTATGTCTTTTTTCTCTCTCTCCCTTAACTAGGCTATTTGACATGTGATCTGATTAGTTCATGCTGTAACTGTCTTTTTACTCTAATTTTGTTGTATTACTGTTATCCATGTCTTGCATAACATTCTGTGATCTATAATGCTGACTTATTGTTGTGCTGACAGATATCCTCATCGTGTCACAATTTGATTGTCACTGTGATACATTACTGTTGTCATTGCTGTATTTTGCAGTTTGTACTCTCCCGGGTCATATCTGAAAATAGGCAGGTTTTTGCCTAGTGTACTTACCCGGTTACCAAAAGCTAATAAATAAAGAAATGTCCCTTTAACATTTTAAACTCACAACTTGGTGGAACTAACCATGAGTTCAAGTATGGTCCAGAACTAAAGACCCTAGTACATTTGGTGGGGTAACAGACCTGTTGTTGCAAACCTAGAAGACAGGCTATTGCTTAACTTTTTTTCTCTCACCTGTCCTTAGTCAGTATTCCTATCACTGACCAGGAGTAGATCTTAACCCTTAACAGCTTGCATAACTTCATCAGCTAGTTACTGTACATCTCTAAAGAAATTCACTGACTGCCTGCAGTACCACCGCAGGGCCACCAGAGAGAATCTCTTTGGAAATATTGTGAAATATCTCTAAGTATCTGACCATGTCAATTGCAGTAACTGTATATCCACTACCAGGATAAGGTGGAAAATAGGAAATAGAATTTTCTGGCCTCCCCTTCTCTGTAAATGAAAAAATACATAAATAAATAATTTATAATATATATATATATATATATATATATAGTATATATATATATATATATATATATATATATATGTGTATATGTATATATATATATATATATATATATATATAATATTTAGTGTCTTAGTAACAATCATACACTTACATGAATATTGGACCTTACAATAACATCACAATATTTGGTACTCGATGAACCATGGTAAGAAGAAATATGTGATTGACCCCCAAGAGCAGTATAGCATTGAAGTTTAGTGACTGATAAGTAATGGGCAACTAATATAAGTGACTGCTTTGAGCACCCTCTCTGGCGGTGGTCTTGTATAGTAAGAATACTGCATCATACTGAGCTGAGCTGTCTGCTGAGGCACTGCAGCTTGGAATTGGGAGAAGACACAGTAGGTATGCACACCGCTGTTTGAGGAGAAGGCAGCGGCAACAGGACTGCTATGCTTGTTTTATTTTTTTTAAAAGGTATACCATCTACACTGTGTTTTGCAGTCTTTCCAGACCAGCTTTATTCCTCCTGTGACTTGCGGCTTGCTCTCCCCTGTATTTGCGTTTTTTTGCAGAGACGAAAGTTTGATGGCAAAAGTAAAACTTTGAGCAGACCACCATTTGGGATGGCATGAAGGGGTTGAAGCCTGCTGCTGATATAATTCCTTTCTCTGAAAGTTTGATCTGAGGGAAGATTTACCCCTGTTTCAGACTCTTTTGGGAAGTGAACTTTGAATTTCTTGCTTTATTAATTTAATGTTTGTTATTCTACATCTTTGTGTTTCCGTGCTTCTGTTTGTCTTATGTTTATATTTTTGTTTTTAATTTTTATTGTTTTTCTGTTAAAGATCAGTGGAAAACTTTTATTATCTATTACTTCCCTCCATAGATGTTTTTAGTTACTACACAAGACGATTTTATGGTGTTTATTTTAAAATATATATTTATTAGGTAATTGAGAGGGAATAAACAGCACTTCAGTGGATTATTGACATTCCTCACTCCCTAATTTTATTTTACATTCCTCTAGCAGTTATTTAATTGTTCTCAGCTGACATCACTTATTAATTAATTAATCAATAATCAAGGTAGTAACCACTTAGGCACTAACCGGAGCGCTTTATAACACACTCCCTGCAACCTCACATCAAATCAAGAGCAGGTTTTACAGGAGTAGTAGCAGTTATTGCCTTAGCTTGGAGCTTGGTGTTTGGTGGGTCCTGCTTTTCCGCCTTTCTGGCGTGGTGTTTTAGTTTAATTTATAAGCTTAGTGCTTTTTATCTGCCATGCATTTCAATGAACCCAATGAACCCACTTCTAGTGTGTACTCCTGTGCGTGCTTAGAAAGCCTAGATTGGGGTTGTGGATAAACCAACACCCATCATAAAGATTGCTCTCTCTCATTTACTGGAACTGGCTTTATCGCTCAATGTTTAAAAATGGAGCGTAAGTAAAATCATTAGATTAAGTATAGTAGGAGTTGTGAAAATGGACTATTGTGGATTGTTTTAGTTTTACATATATATTACAACATTATACATGGTACAAATTGCTCTAAAATAATTTCTTTGAGTCTAATGATATTTGTTTAGTTGACTCAGCTTTATTCAGACAATAGTTTCCTGCTTATATTATCCTAATTGTAGAGGGGTTTGTAGATGCATATTGTTTACTAACAGAGTCAGAAAAAAAATTATATATACATATACCCCCCCTTAAAACCCTTTCCCTATTTCTATCCACAGTGTGTTTGTTGTGGAGATCAACTGGAACGAGGGGTTCCTTTGGGTGGTGATCCTAGTGGAGACTGAAGCCCTCACCGAACCCTTTTTTTGGCCTGGAGCTACATTAAACTATGAAGCCAATGTCAATGTTGTGGGAATTGTAGGAGTTGTAGGAGGTGTAGGAGTTACGTGTGGCCTTGCTAACTTTTAATAGCTATTTCAAAGCAGAACGAGAGCTGAATAATCTGCAAAATCTACTAGCTAAGAACTGGTAGGGGCTGCAGTACTAGCTCTACTCCTGAATATCTAACATACAGACTATCCATAATCTTTGGAGAAGTATCATTTGAACTGAGAATACCATCACAAGAAACTTAATCTTAGAAGATTTGATGCTGCCTTGAATCCATTATTTTATAACTTTTATCTATTAGAGGACTAGATTTTTGGACTTTATAATAAATTACAATACTCGACTATATATCCGTTATATGAAAATTTGTTAAATATTTTGTTTTTGCTTTTTTCATGCATTTTGGTTGAATTTTTTTTTATTACTATGGAAACAAGAGCTGCTAAAGAAAAAACATGTGAAGCAAAACAAGTGTTAAAAATAAGACAAATAGATCTACTAAAGGTCAAAAATAACACATAAATTGGACCCTGGTTCAAGGAAAATAACAAGTTATATTCTTGCCCCAGGTAGTCAAGTAAACTTGGTAAATTCAAATGAAATATTGAGAATACAGAGTTCTACATTTCCTCCATTGTGTTCTTGCCCAATAAACACTACCCAGGAAGTGAGCCTAGAGGCAAAAAGTGAAGAGCATTCCTTAATAGGAAAAATAAGAGACCGGGAAGAAAAGAGTAAGCACCCAAAACCAAAAAAGGAAAGCATACAGACTAAAGCCCAAATTCATAATGTGGGAGTAGAACAGATGGGGGTTGAAACTCGAGAGAGACAAGAAATCAGAAGAAAACTAGTAAAGGAACATGAAAATTTAGTGACTTATGAAAGAAAAAACAAAGTAGAAGCTGAAGAAATAGAAAGAAAACAGAGGGATAAATCCCATCAATTCTCTAGTAAGTCCTTTCTTGACTATTTTGATGAGTTTATTACCCCTTACACTAAACGTGTTAAATTAGATCCACCATCTGTCTATCCCCTTGATATTTCACATATTATAAGTTCGTATTTTCCAGTATTAAGAGAAGATAGGGTAGGGGTGGAACAAGAACCAACTCAATTGGATGGACATTTTGTGAAACTTCTCAAGGAAATAAGAGATGGAATAGTTTTAAATAATGATTTACTTTTAAACTTTACCTCCTTGTTAAGTAAAATGTTATTAAAAAACAGTAACCACCAAAACTGTGTCCAAGCAGAAAATGAGGACAAAAGATATAAATCAAAAGTAAGGAAAGGTGGGAAAATTTGTGAGAAGCCCAAAGAAAAATCCATTAGAAAAATAAGAGAAGAAATAGGTGAGAAGAAAATAAAAGAGATGGCTACCCTGGTTCAAGAATTAGGAGACAAAAAATTAATAAAACAGAAAAACATTAAGTGTAAAGAGGGAACAATAATGGTAAATGTAAGATCAGAAAGTGTTAAGGGGGTTTGTGATCCAAAGAAATCTACTAAGAATAAGTTAGGGGAAAATAAAAATCAGAGAGAAGGAAACCTTATTAAACATATGGATAGTGGAAATAAAAAGAAAGTACACCAGTGGGAGAATACAACTTCTGAAATAATAGAACAAAATGTCCCAAAGGAAACAGAAGAAACTATATCAAAATATACAACTAATGTTGAAGACATTAACAGAAACCTTTTAATTGAAAAAGGAGAAATGCTTCCTACTCTGTACTTCTATGGTATCCCTAAGGTGAAAAATGAAAATAACATTACCTTGAAAATTATAGTATATAACATATGCAAGGGAATTTGGGGTAAAAGCTTTACATGGACTGATATAAGTTCAGTATATAGATACTGGTCAGGAAATGACAAAGGATGGATATGTCTAGTGGTGAAATCCCCCAGAACAAGACAAAATATATTAAGAAATAAAGATCAGTTTAAAATCCTGGGGGTAAAACTACAGGAAACAATTGAGAAAAAAGAACATTATTTGGATAATCAGGGAAGTGTAATAAATACAAAGTCAGCACATATAGTTAAACAGATTAATCAACCAAAATCAAATGTAAAAGTCCAACAGAGAATTACAACTTATATGGTACCAGATGTTCATGAACATGTTCTTCTTTCGGATGAAGAGGCTATTTACAGAGAACAAATAAATCAATAAGAGGAAGATTTCAAAAAGGACCTAGAATAAATAATAGTATCATATTAATGAAAGAAGAGGAAGAAGAACAGGGTAGTAAGGATTGGAGGGAGGTTTCTGATGCTTCTGTTGTCTCTGAAATAGAAAATAATTATTGTTCTAGTATAAGAAACCAAAATCAGTTTTGTATTCTGGAAAATTCAGTTGAAGAATGTTGACCACTAGTACAAAAGGTACATTTTCATACATGGTAATATGGAAGAAATGAAAATAATTAGTTGGAACATCGCTGGTTTAGCAGGGAAATTAAAATATATTGGATGTAGAAAATGACTGGAAAAGTACTCAATAATAATGTTACAAGAAACTTGGTCAAGTACAATAGAACATTGTTTACTGGAAGGATATCAGAGCTGGGCATTAGAAACTAAGGAAATTAACAAATATGGAAGACCTTCAGGAGGTATTTGTACCATGGTTAAAATAGGCCATGAATTGAAAGGGTTATGTATTTTTAAGGACCTATATATTTTATTTTGGGAATTCTTATACAGTATAAAAAAGTTAATGTTGGCATTTTTGTGAATGTATATCTCCCCCCACTCCCAATTACATCTCCCAGTGTTAAGGAGGTACTTGAAATACTAAAAGTAACAATAATGAAGTTACAAATATCCTACCCAGGTCTAATGATAGTAATGGCAAGAGACTTTAATGCTCGTACAGGAGAATTATTGGAAGAAAAAACAAATTATAGGAATCTAGATGACATCATAGGAGTTCCAATAAGGAAATCATTGGACAGGAAAATAAATAAAAAAGGGGAATTACTTATGTAAGTTTTGAATACTCTGAACATGCGGATTCTAAATGGGAGATGTAACGGGAACAAAATGGGGAGATTAACACATAACCATTATTGTGGTGGGAGTTCCCTGGATTATGTCTTGGTGGATGTTTTCTCATACAATAACATATTAAATTTGAAAGTGATAGATAATTGGGACAGTGATCATAGACCCATTGAACTAATAATTAAAGTAAAGGGTTTAAAAAAAGGAGAATTTAGAATGTACAGAGTGGATAGAAAATAATCTGATGATTTATAATACTAAAAGAATAAAGTGTACTTCGTATAACATTCATAAACTTCAGAGTCTATTAGATGATTCAAAGATATTGATTAAGAAAAGGCAAATTCAGGAAAACGTCCACCATGATAATATAAAGGAGAATCAGAGGGAATTACAACAGTTATATATAGAATTAGAAGATCATTTCTATAAAGAATTAAAAAAATGTCAATCAGAGACTAAAACCAGAAATCTCAATAATGCAAAATGGTTTGATGATGAGTGTAATTATATGCGTAAAACTATAAACCGATTAGGGAAAAGGGTTACAAGGTATAACAAAGTAAATGATAGAACAGCATTAAAAAAGGTTAAGGAGGAATACAAAATGCTTATAAGAAAGAAGAAATATGAATTTGCCAAAAACTTATGGTTTAATCTACAGGGTGCAATAGCCTGTAAAAATAATACATCTTTTTGGCAACTAGTTGCCTATGGTACAGGCAAGATGAGATTTAATATTGAAGCAGTTATCCCTCCAGAAGTATGGGAGCAATATTTCAGAAATTTTTTTGATAAAACACCAGTAGAAAATTGGAACATAATGCCAATTAGTAATATAGAAACAATGAAGCACAAGGTAAGGAACCAATCTATCTCTAAAGAAGAAATAATTTTAGCTATTAAAAGACAAAAAAAAAAAAAAAAAAGGTCGGGGTGGATGGAATCAGTGCAGAAATATTTCAAGTGAATCCAGAGTGGTGGGCTGATGTTTTGTTACCCCTTTTTGAGAACATAATCCAAACTAATAAAATACCTGCTAGATGGAATACAGGGGTTATAGTTCCCCTCCATAAAAAGGGGCCGATAACATTACCAGAAAATTACGACCAATAACTTTATTGAATGTAAGTGCAAAATTATTTACTAGAATACTTCTTACTAGAATGCAAACTTGGATAGAAGAAGAAGAAATAATATCCAGAAATCAAGCTGGGTTTGGTAAAGGGAGGTCAACTATTGAACAAATTTTTATCCTTCGCTATATTATGGAGAAATACGTGGTTAGAAAAAAAAGAAAATCTTTATGGCTTTTCTTGATATAAAAGCTGCATTTGATTCAATTAATAGACAAATTCTATGGGAAATTCTAATTAAAAAAGGGATTAATAAAGACGTTTTAGAAATTGTAAACTTTGCATTCTAATAATAAAGTAATAGTAAGGTATAGTAAACAAGGTGAAATGATGGGTAACATAAGAGTAGAAGCCAGTGTTAAACAAGGCTATTTACTAGCTCTGACCTTATTTAATTTATATATAGATATATTAGTGGATAGGTTAGAAGAAATAGACACGTTCCCTCCAAATGTAAATAAACAGAAAGTAAAAATTCTGTTATTTGCAGATGATGCTGTGTTACTATCCCAGACCCTGTTGGGTCTAAAAAGAGCATTGACTAAAGTGAAGAAAACCCTTGTAAAACTTGAACTTCAATTAAATATAGAAAAAGCTAAAATAATGGTCTGTGGTAAGGGAAGGAGAAATGTTAAATAATGGAAAATAGGGTCAGATTCTATTGAAGAAATTAAAGAGTTCCAATATCTGGGGGTTATAATGAATAGAAATTTAAGTTGGAACACACATGTAAAGAAAACAATAAATAGTGCCACCAAGACAATGTTAGCAGTTACAAGATTTGCAAATACAATTGCAAATAATTCTTTTATTGCACAGAAAAGGTGCTATGAAGCTAAGATAAATTCACAAATGTTATATGGTGCAGAAGTATGGGTCACTGGCACTAATCTCAAATCTATGGAGATAATGCAAAATGAATATTTAAAGAAACTACTTGGAGTCCCTAGGTCTACCCTAAATGCGGCAACAAGGGTAGAAACAGGAATATTGCCAATTTCAACAGTAATTAAAAAAGGAGTTTGAATTTGTAAAAAAAAATAATGGAAGCCCCAAATGATAGTTTACTTCATCATTGCTGGGTAGAAGGAAAAAACTTAAAAAATTGAAAAAACTGATGATTGTTTAATTAAGAAAGGGTGGTTTAAGATACTAAATGATGAATTTAACAAGAATGGAATATCGTACAACAACATTTATACTGAATCATGTGACCCTAACAAATTTAGAGATATAGTTATTCAGAGACTTGAAGATACTGCTAAACAATGAGACATGAGCAGTATAAGGGACTCATGGCAGTATATAACGTACAAGAAAATAAAACATACTTTTAAAGAAAAGAAATATTTAAGGGTTTGTGAGAATGCGAAACAAAGAAAAGCCACAACAAAATTACGATTAGGATTATTATCAAATAAGGGAATTTTAATCCCAGGCAATCCTGTCTACCCATGTATTTGCAAGGAGATGACAAATCTTGTAACTAGATATGTTATGCTGGAATGTCCTGCCTTTGAGAGAGAAACAGAGTTGTTCCTATCTTCAAAGCTAAATAAATTTAAGAGGATGGAAACTAACAAGAAATTGGAAAGGATTCTTGATCCAACTGAAATAGTAGATATTTTTGCACTAGCTAGTTTTGCACAAAGAGTACTGTATAAATTCAAAGACCAAGTAAATTTATAAGTGATGTGGGGAATTATGTTTTATAAGAATGTATTCTTAATGACTGGTGTTGAGAAACTTATTAAAATTTGTATTTTAATTATTTTTATGAATATTGTGTGTAACAAACATTGTTTTATACATGCTGTCAATAAACTTTAACCTTACCTAAACCTAAACCTATAAGTGACAGATTCCCTGTAGGCAATACACTACTATATTTAGTACTGCATGAACAGTAAGGCCCTTATATAAGAAACAGACAAGGAATGGGTAACATGCCTCCACAATGTTGATGTCTGACATACAGTAGGACACACATATACAATTGTATCTTACTTAGAGCTTCACTTACCCCCTCTGAGACCAGCACTCAGTTATACATGTACAGTATGTATGTAATGCATAGGCGGTGGACCTAGGGGGGATTAGGAGGTGTCTAAGCCGATCCTTGCTTTTGTAATAAAGGGTCAAAAAGTATATCTTGACCCCAAGCTTACAAGTAACAATCTAACTTCTAAGTGAGGGGTTAAGAAGTAACACTCTAACAGGTTTAATGTGATAAATATAAAGAAATAAGATGGCAAAGACGGGGTTAAGGAGGCAAAAGCAGACACAGAGCTGCATACTTCAGAGGGGGTTAATGGTGGGAAAAAACTTTTCTACCAGTATAGTATGGTAAAAAGGAGGGGGAATCATTAGGCTATCAGAGGTGGGTAGGGTGATAATGGAGGATGGGAAAAAGACTGTAATCTTAATTGATTATTTTTGATCTGTCTTCACTAAGGAGGGTAGCGGGCCCTTGCCAGAGAGTAGCATCAAAGCAGCCACAAAGGGGGTACCATAGATGAAGCAACCATTCTTTAATAGTGAAAGGGTTTAGAAAGGGCTATCTTCCCAAAAGATAGATAAGGCCCCAGGACTAGATAATATGTATCTGAAGGTGCTCAGGGCAATGACAGTGGAACTGGCTGAAATCCTGGTAGGGATATTCAATAGCTTATTACATACAAGGTAGTACCAAAGGACTGGAGGGTGGCAGATGTAGTTCTACTCCATAAGGTGGGGGAGGGACAAGGAACAGGCAGTCAGTCTTACCTCAGTGCTAGGGAAGCTAATGGAGTCACTGGTCAAAGAGGAACTCGTAGACTACCAGGAGAGCAATGGTCTCCAAGATAGTAAACAGCATGGGTTCATGGTAGGGAGGTCTTGTCAAACTAACCTGATAGCTTTCTTTAGGTGGATGACAAGGGTATTGCATTGGAGCAATGCTGTGGATTTATTCTACTTTGACTTCACTGAGGATTTTGATTTGGTGCCTCACAGATGATTGCTAAAGAAGATGAAGAAATTGGAGGTGGCTAGGGACATAGTAAGATGGGTAGGTAACTGGCTAAGGGGGAGGCAGCAGACGTTTGTGGTAAATGGGGTCAGATCAGTAGACAGGAAGGTCATGAGTGGGGTACCACATGGCTCTGTCCTGGGTCTAGTCTGCTTCAACATGTTCATCTTCAACATTGGAGAGGGAATCCAGGGCTGGTTGCGTCTCTCCACAGATGACACAAAGCTATGTGAGAGGGTGAATAGTGACAAGGGAATCAAGTAAATGCAGTGACCTGCAGAGGCTAGGCAGGTGATCTAAGATTTGGCAGTGAAAATTCAGAATGAAAAAAACTGCACGGTAATGCACCTAGGGAACAAGAACCCCAGGACTGAGTACTGGATGTGTGGGATAACACTCAGCACCATGACCGAAGAATGGGACCTAGGAGTCATCATCAGTTGCACCCTCAAACAATCAAGCCAGCGCAACAAAGCCTATAGTAAAGCAAACAGGATACTGGGGTGTATCGGGAGGGGTATCTCCAGCAGAAGAAAAGCGGCAACTTTGTCACTTTACAGATCTTTGGTGAGGCCTTAACTGGACTACTGTGGACAGTTCTGGAGTCCCGACTTCAGGAAAGATAATGACAGGATGGAGATGGTGCAGTGAAGGGTAACTAAGGTGATTCAGGGCCAACTGCACAGGTCTTACAAGGAGTGCCTCAAAGCACTGAACATGTATTCACTGCAGACCAGAAAAGAGAGGGGGGGATATGATACAGACCTTCAAATTCCTGAAAGGAATAAACAAGGTGGACCACAGGGAATTATTTAGCATAAGTAACAGTTCAAGGTCATGAAGACACAAGTGGAAACTGACAGGAGGGAGATTCAGGAGGAACATTAGGAAGTATTATTTTACAGAAAGGTGGTGGAACCTTAGACCAGTTTACCAGCTGAGGTGGTGGGATAGAATGAAGGATATAGTGGTTGCTCAGGAAAACAGAAACTATGAGGGGAATGGGGGGCTGGATAGGGAGGGCTAGGATCCTAGATGGACAACAGGTCTCAGGGTTAGACAGGGTATCATAGGCAGACTGGATGGACCATTAGTCTTTTTGTGCTGTCATTGTCTATGTTTCTATGCAATGTATTTTTGCAATCAGTCCATCTGTGAGTCACTAACTCTGTAACTATTTCCCTGCACTCTTGAATTCTTCATGTCGTCCTCTGCACTGAGCCTCCAAAACTTCCAGTTATCTTTTATGTAGTACTGTGAGCAAATCTAATAGTGTGAGACAGGAATGCTTCTTCCCCTCATTAATGAATAATCTTCTGAAGGAATGAATGTCTTCCAGGGCCTCTTTATTACAGCAGAAGTGGGGCAATTACCATTGTATTCATTGCATTTGACCAGATGCAAGGGAGGGACTATCTGAACAAAAAAAACCTGAAAATAAATATTTCAAATGCATCAAACACAAACCATGCCTGAAAATGTGTTAGGGAATTTGAATTTTGGTTTGAAGACCCAAATGGTCCCATAGCTAATGGTAGCAGGGGATTACAGTACATAACCATCCATGGAAGAACTGCTGTGTCCCCCTTCACAAAATTCCTTCTGTCTTTTCACAAACCAGAAAGGGTTTTGTGAAAACTATGTTAGAAGTCACCTCCAGCTTTGCATTGGCTTTTAAAAGCCATGAGTAAATTAAGTTACTACACAATTCTCTTAAAAAGTAAGGACATTTAAAAAACAGTGTTAATGTACATGAAGGTTACTAAAACACAAAAATGCGAGACACACAAAGCTTGGAAATAAACTATTATGGTTGCAAACACAATTCCCACAAAGTCTGGAAATTCACTATCAGGGTTCTTATGTCAGACTCTGACCCACCCTACTAGGTGTGAGATGACCCACCCTACCGGGTGTGAGATAGGCTATGTAGTTCGAACAAAAAAGTGCAGAATCAATGAACATAACATAAAACAGCTATTAGAACTGCAAATATTAGATAAATCGATGGCAAGACATTTTTTTTCCAGTTCTGTTTATCCTCCAATGCCAAGCAGGCAGAGATGACGACTGGAGGGTTTGATGGGGTCCAGGAGTGCAGGATCCAGTAGTGGGTGTGGTGACAGTAAGCAGTGTCATCTGCCTAGCCAGCAGGGTATTTCCTGCTTTCTAGTTCCCTAGAGAAAAGGCCATGCAATGCCATCATGGTGATGGCAGACATGCTCCCATGTCTGATACATCAACATCTGCCTCTCCACCAATACCCTTGCTTCATGTGATCTCAAGCTCACCGACCCCAATCCACTGCTAGGGGCTGGAATTTCACCAAGCACCACAGCCCCACCCACCCCACAGGAGGAGAGCAGTCCCTGGAAAGCACAATCCTCCTCCTCCTCCCCTGCTAACCCTCCGGCACTCCAGGCTTGTTACTGAAGCCAGATGTCAGTGTCACAAGCAGTAGTGCTACCGCTTGCGCCAGTGAACCAACGATGGCAAGACACTTCAGGTTAAGTAAATCCTAGCTTCTCTGAGAAGCTCAGGTTTACTGCTGTTCAAAAAGTGACAATGAATAAAAGGAATGGGGGCTATTTAAAAAACTGGCACAGCCTGAAATATTTTGGATATTCATGTTGGATACCAAGGTCCCACAGGGATTGAATAAGGATATTCCTTTGCACTGCTTCCTACAAGAAAGTGAATGGAGAGATTAAGCCTTCTTTTGATATTGTGTTTTGTATATATTGAGAATCATTTACATGGATTTATGGATTTATACTGGATATTTATTCTATTTGGAGGGTATTGTTTCTATTACTTCCTGTTTGTATAATGTCTGTTCAGATTAGCACTGTATGAATCTCTATACTATAAAGATTTTCTGTTAGGAGATGTTTGCACTGTCATTGCACTGTGCACTTTTTTCATGATACATGGTTACATAAGACATTTTTCACACAGCCTGAGTAGACTTCATGGCCACTGGTCACATGACACCCATGTGTGATATTTAATGTGGGTGGTACCAGGGCATCAGTCAGCTCTGATAAAGGCTTACACTGAAATGTTCGCTATGTCCCATGAAGAACCAGCTCATGGCTCCCCACGTCCATGATGGCTAAACTGTTAATATCCTGGAGCTGCATCAAAAGAATTCATGTGGAATTTTAGATATGAAGGCAATAATGGAGCTGTACACTAACTACAAAATTGCTGGTACTTGAAGTAAAACTGGTAGGACACAACCTTTTTTTCACCGCCTGTTGATATTGTGTGAGTGTTTCCCTAAGTGGGTCATGGGCTGTGTTCCAAATTGTTCTGCATATTGAACTGTTAAAAGCTTGTGAAGGCACAGTGTCGACAGGCTGTAGTGAGCAACTGAGTGCTGGAGACTTTGGGCTTTTGTTATACCTTAGAAGCATTAAGTAACAGTAATCAAAATAATTGCTTAACCTCTGTACTGCTCAAATCACTACTCTTTAGACTGCTACTGTTGAGATCCAAATAAAAAAAACTGAAGTTAATTATGCAGGTAAGGCTGGGAGGAGTTGTGAAATTCAATTTCTGCTAGAATTCCTCAGAAATTAGCAAACTTCTGCAGAATTCTTTCTGTGGAAATATTTATTATGAGCAGGCGGTAGTTCAAGAGTCATAGCATGTTAGATAGTTTGCCTATGCAGGCAGGTTCAGCACACTGCATTTTTCTCATTGTGCTTTTAAAGAAATTAGGAAAACAGCTGATCTGCCACAAGAAGGCAAGTTGTTTCAATTTCTAGTTGCACAGCTGGCAAAGGCCTGCATGTCCATGTCTGTTCTCGTCACTGTGATTTTATAGGTTGTGTGGTCCATCGATCTCTAGTTCAGTGCTCAAAGTAAATAAATACATGAATGGAATGGGATGGGATGTAAGCTAGTGTAGCTGGGGGCACAATCAGTACTTTATCTAATAGACAGTCTGTATTCCCGTAGATATAACCAGCCTGGCATGTATAGCTGAAAGCTGAGCTCACAAGAGTTTTTTTGAGTGAATGGTAGAAAACATCTATAGAGTTCCTCCAGTTCTTCTAGGCTTATTTCCAAGGCAGTCGTCTATCTACTGTATACCATATCCCCCAAAATGTTTTTTTAAAATGTATTTTTACACGAGTATTCAAAGCCACAAAGGTCTCTTCTTCCGGTATTGTGGGAGCCAACCAGCATCTTAGAACTGATACACACATGAAGTCTATTGATCAAAACAAATTTAAAAAATACAAAAGGTTAAGAGAAGAACAGAAACAAAACAACTAAAGAAGATGTGTTACTGCAGCAGTAGCTGTCAGGGAATTCCAAATAAACATCCCTTTGAAAATGTGCATCAGGTATATACATAGGATTGTTACATCACTCAGACATGACAGACAATGACTCTTCAGGTAATAATGTGCAGGGTCACCTAGTTAAGCAACATTACAGAAAAAAAGCTCAAGGGAAACAAGACTGAACCCTATGACAACAACAGTGCTAGAAAAAGATTAATCACACTACCACTTTAACAGCACGTGAATAATCTTTATTGATAAAAGTAAAGTATCAAGACCCTGATATTCAGAAAGTTAAGACCATGCTATCTGGACAAAGTGAGTCTGAATGGGTTAGGCCATATTCAAAAGGTCCCAACGCATGGGGCACAGTAAATAACATGACCATGCTAAATGCACCACTGTGCCCAAACAAAGGAGGGAACCCACCTGCATAAAAGGCAAAGTATCATATTGAGAGGATTTTTGGAAATGCTAAAAGGCTGCTGAGGCAGTACTCTTTACTGTTTCCAAAACCATATTATTTAATGCACACAGTGGTACATGGCCCCCTGCCACCTGCTGCAGTGGTACCACGCAGTGTTATGGCACCCACCCCTTCTGCCCTGCTCCCTGTTGTCATAAGTAGAAATACACTGGTAGTTTAGTGGTGCTCCCATCCTGTCCTAATCACAGGTGTTATATATAGAAATGCTCTTGTGGTCCAGTGGTACCCTACCTCTCGCCTTGATCCCTGGTGTCATAAATAGATACACACTGGTAGTCAGGTGGTACCCCCCTCCTTCCCTGATCCCAACTGTAAGACAACATACCCATCTCTGACCCACTCACTCAGCACCCACCAACCTCCACCCCCCCCAATCTGGCACCTGACTAAACATAGAAAAAGCTCATTTAAGACTGGAAGCAGAGCACTGAACTTTGACTGGAACAAATCCTCTTCTCACAACCTCAGCTAGCTGCCATCTGAACGGCAGGGACTGAGCACATGTAATTTGTGGAAACAGTTGTTTCTACAGGACATGCAACTCAGTCCATGTCATTCAGATGGCTGCTGACTGAGTTGGGGACAGTACGGTCTTTGTTGGTTGCCATCCAATATTCTACCCACAACCCTGAATGGGCTTTTCTCCGGCAGTTTTTAACCACATCCTGGTAATCACAGAGAGGCCCCTAGAGGAGGATCAGAGGGAGCGGACCGAGGCAGCAGGTGTTAGAAGGTCCGACAGGTAGTGAGGGCCCAGTCCATGTAGGGCCTTAAAGGTGAGCAAGCCCACCTTAAAGTGAACCCTCCACCAAACTGGCAGCCAATGCAGTTCACGCAGCACGGGGGTGATATGGCAGTATTTTGACTGTCCCATTAACAGCCTTGTGGCTGCGTTCTGCACTAGCTGAAGTCAGCAGAGGGTACCTCCAGAGACCCCAAGATAGAATGCATTACAGTAGTCAGGCCTTGACATCATGAAGGTATGTATCAAGGTGTGGAGGTCCATGGGCGGAACTAGGTGGTTAATCCTGGTGATATTCCTTAGGTGGTAAAAATTAGTCCAGACAATGGATGACACCTGTGACTCAAGTGTCAGTCTGCTGTCTAGGATAACACCAAGATCCTGCACCCTAGAGGAGGCCTTCAATGGCACAGACCCCAGAGACAGTCCAGTCTCTGCGCCAGAGACCATCCTATCACGCCCCATGTTCAGCTCCACCACCAGTACCTCCATCTTATCAGTGTTCAGTTGCAACCAGCTGGAGGCCATCCTGTCATTGATCTCGGCCAGGCAGCTGTTCAATACATCCACTGCTTTGGATGTCCTGGGGGCAAAGGATAAATACAGCTGGGTATCATTAGCATAGCAATGAAAATCCAGACTGTACTTCCTAATGGTCTCACCCACTAGACTACCAAAGATTGTCAAGTTAAGGACCATGGATTGGGTGACGGTGGGGGAAATAGCAGTGATTCTGCACTGTGCATCCATGCATACTGTACCTATGAATGGAGGCATTGCACAGAGCTGACAATGGTTGCAGAATGGATTGCAGATGGCCACTTACTACTTTAAATGCTATATGTGGTCATTAGCATACTGGGTACTGAATATGTTACCCAAGAGCTAAGGTGATAACCTATTTTGATTATGCTATCCTCCTTTGTTCATGGTTGACTGTTGCCAGAGAGGGCTGTGGTGTGCTGCTTTATATGCACTTTGCATGACACTAATACAGGCTACAGGCATTGTGCACCAGGCAGGGCATGCAACCTGTATGAATATGCCTCCCTTGTGCCTGGGCACTGTTTTGTGCATGACACTATGCTCTGTGCAGTGCAAATGGCCAGTTCTGAATACTGAAGCCCAAGTGAATAGTTCAAAAGATAGCACTCACAGAGTCATCTGCAAAGCACTACAAGCACCTCAGTGTTTCACTCAGAATCAAGCTTCCTCAAGGGAGGCTAACCACCAAAGTCAGGTATCTTTTATTATCCATATTTCAAAGGGGAATTTGCACCAGTTCTGTGATGAATGCAAAGCAGAACTAAAGTGCGCAAAATGTGATATATTCTCCTATACTATGCCCATCTTAACTTATTTACTTATGGTATGGGGTGAGCATTAGGGCTGATGACCTCAAGGCATACCCCAGAGTGTTTGCAGGGTGAGGGTGGTGTGTTAGTGTTAGAAACCCTAAAACCACATTTCCCTACTTTTGTCTCTTTAGAAACAACCCTAACTGATGCATTAACAAAGTTTTTTACAATGAATATATAAATATAGATTTATTTAATTTTTTAACCTGGAAGTACATACTGAGCTGATAACAGCTCATTTCCAGAAGAGTCCTGGGGGAAAGGGGAGAGGCACATATCCAAACATATGATATTAAAGTAAATACAAATAAGTAATACAAGCAGAATCAAGAATGTAAGGCAAAGAGTAAATGAAAGCAAAACTAGAGAATTAATACACTGTCAATATATACAGAAGTAAAACAAACATGGAACAGCAAAAAAGGGTAAGACTAGAGAATAGAGAAAGGAGGAGGGGTCAAAGGCAGTTGCAAGTAGGATGTCAAAAATCAGAAAGCAGAGACTTTAGGAAGGTGGAAGAAGAGGCAGAATGACTAGAATGGCAGAGGGATGACCAAAGTTTAGGAAAGCTGCAAGAAAAAGCAGATTGTAACACTAGATTTTCTAGGAGAGATATTAGAGAATGGAACGTGCTGCTGCGAAGAGGGTAGTGTTATGTTCTAACATTTATTCTGGTCTTGTTCAACAAACTCACACTGCAACAGGATAGAGCAGCTTTCATTTTCATTTAGGTGCCTCTCTGGTCTCAACAACGACACTCTCTCAGCTCTCTTTCTAGCTTACACATATCGGAATGCTGCCCTCAAGTGGCAGAGTAACGCAATGCATTACCATTTCACATACATAACATTTCCTCCCCACTAAATTATATTGTTACAAAATAAACAAGTATTAGCATTATTCGTTATTATTAAGATGGTTCATTCCATGCTAGAGGTAGGGGGTAGACTGCCCCAGGCCTCGAACCAGTCAAAAGGATTATTCTGCCCTGATAATTTGATCTGGCAATCTAACTACACAAAACATTTGTTCCCTTTTTTTAAATGTCTCACAGGTTCAAACGATCTGGAGGTTTTGAAATTCGGGATGGATAACGTTTCTCGTGAGCAACCCTTGGCATGGCTGCCCTGTCTGATACCTCCCTCAGATCCTCGGTTGGTGGTTGTACAGCCTCACCATTGCTTCTCTCCACCTCCTCCTCCTCCTTTGCATCTTCAGAAGGTGTTGAGACTTCCGTAGTGGGGCTTCTGTAAGCTACGGCAGATAGAATCCACATTTCCCGTGGGTTTTCTTTCCTAGAAGTGTCCCCATCTGTGCGCTGCTGAAGATCTAGGAGCTGTTCAGCGTGATGTTTCCATTTTCCTCCAGATTCAACATCAACTGTATACGACACTGGACCCATCTGAGATGTCACCACACCAGAGGTCCACTTCTCCCCCTTCCGGTAATCTCGAACAAGCACCTCTTGACCAACAATGAACTGCCTGTCCTTTGAACAAGCTTGCCGGCATAGTATCTGAGATTCTTGGTTCTTCCAAACCTCTGATGCCACATCTGGCTTAAGCAAATCAAGACGGGAGTGAAGCTTACGCCGAAAAAATAACATTGCAGGAGATTCTTTTGTTGTAGCATGGGGTGTATTTCAGTATGCCAGCAGGAAGTTATCCAACTTGTGTTGTAAGGTCAAAAAAAACCCCGCCAATTTCAGAGCATTCTTCATGGTTTGCACAAAACGCTCCATGAAACCATTAGTCGAGGGGTGATATCGGGCACTACGAATATGCCTCATACCATTGGACTTCAGAAATGCTGCAAAGTCACTAGAAATAAATTGTGGTCCATTGTCACTGACCAGCTGTTCAGGAATCCCATAATGGCTAAATAGTCCTCACAGCACTTGAATGGTCTTACTGGTAGTAGTAGTGTCCATGACTTGAATTTCGGGCCACTTTGAGTGGGCATCTACAACAATTAAGTACATGTTTCCCTCCCACGGACCCACAAAATCTACATGAATGCACTGCCACAGTGTACCTGGCCACATCCAGGGCTGTAGAGGTGAGGGACAAGGCATTTTCTGAACACGCTGACAGGTAGTGCACATTTTGCTTGTTGCTCAATTTGCAAATCAATCCCTGGCCACCAAATATAGCTTCTAGCTAAAGCCTTCATTCTCACTACACCCGGGTGTCCCACATGTAGCTCATCCAGAACATGAATACGTAGTTTTGAAGGGACAATCACCCGGACACCCCACATCAAGCAACCTTGCTGTACTGAAAGCTCATTACATCTGGTGTAGAATGGTGATAACTCACCGTGAATGTCCTGGTTCACAGTAAAATTCCCTTTTGTTACTAAGTCCAAGACTTGAGACAACACAGGATCAACTTTTGTCTCCTTTTTAATTTCAGAACTTGTGATAGGTAATTTCTCAAGCTGACTAATGTAGAAGACATCAACAGTGTCCACTTTGTCACAGTGGGCTACCTGCAGAGGCAATCTTGACAGCCCATCAGCATTGCCATGAAGAGCCGCCTTCTTGTATTCAATGCGGTAGTTGTGAGCTGATAACAAGAGAGCCCAACATTGCATTCTGACTGCTGCCATGGAAGGAATACCTTTGTGGGGGCTGAAAATGGTCATGAGGGGATGGTGATCAGTGAGGAGTGTGAATTCCCGACCATAGAGGTATTGGTGGAATTTGCGAACTCCGAACACTATTGCCAAAGCTTCTCTCTCAATTTGGGCATAGTTTTGTTCAGCTTTGCTGAGAGTTCTGGATGCAAAGGCAATTGGCTTTTCATCCCCATTCGGTAGAACATGAGAAAGAACTGCTCCCACCCCATAAGGTGAGGCATCACACGCCAGTCTGATGCTCAGCTGTGGATTGTAGTGAATGAGCACATCTTGAGAAGCAAGTTGCTTTTTAGCCTTCTTAAAGCACTCTCACAGTCCTTTGTCCAACACCAGGACTTCCCCTTGCACAGCAAGCCATTTAGTGGGTTGAGAATTGTAGCCAGATTGGGAATAAACCTGCCATAATAATTTAACAGGCCCAAGAATGACCTTAACTGGCTCACATTTTCCGGTGCTGGGGCACCCACAATCGCTTTTTCTTTCTCAGGTAATTTGTGTAAGCCCGCTGCATCTATGGTATGGCCTAAGTACTCCAATGAAGTCTTAACATAGAAACACAGAAACATAGACTTTGACGGCAGATAAGGACCGCTAGGCCCATCTAGTCTGCCCATTTCCCTACCTACAGGATAGGCCGCAGATCCTAGTTAACCAACAGCTTTTATCTTCCTGCTCCCCACAAGAATTGCCTTATGTCTGTCCCATGCATTCTTGAATTCTCCCACAGTTTTAGACCCCACAACTTCCTCAGGAAGGCTGTTCCATGCATCCACTACCCTCTCTGTGAAATAATACTTCCTCACATTGCCCCTGAACCGCCTCCTTCTATCTTTAAATTGTGTCCCTTGTTCTTGCAAGTCTCTTTTCTGAAAGATGCTACCTTCTTGGACTTTGTTGATTCCCTTGAGGTACTTGAAAGTTTCTATCATGTCCCCTCTCCCTTCTTTCCTCAAGGGTATACATATTAGCTCCTTTAGTCTCTCCTCATCACGGCTTCTCTTGCAGACCCTGCACCAATTTAGTTGCCCTCCTCTGGACTGCCTCTATCCTGTCTATGTCCTTGCGAGATGGGGTCTCCAGAACTGGACACAGTATTCCAGATGGGGTCTCACCAACTGTCTGTACAGAGGGATAACAACTTCCTGTTTTCTGCTGCTGATGCCTCCCTATACATCCCAGTATACCCCCGGCCCTCCCTACTGCTTTCTCACATTGCTTGCTAACCTTAAGGTCATCTGATATGATTACCCCCAGGTCCCTTTCCTGTTTTGTTGTTGTTACTAGCTCCCCACCCATTGTGTATTCTTCCCCTGGGTTCTTGTTTCCCAGGTGCATTATTTTGCACTTTTTTGCATTGAATCCTAGCTGCCATACGTCTGACCATTCCTCCAACCTTGCTAAGTCCCTTTTCATCCTTTCCACGCCTCCTTGTGTATCAACCCTGTTGCAGATCTTTGTGTCATCTGCAAAAAGGCATACTTTTCCTTCCAGTCCCTCTGCAATGTCACTGATGAAGACATTAAAAGGACTGGACCAATACTGAACCCTCTGTACCCACTAGTAACCGCCCTTTCTTCAGAGTGGACTCTATTTACAATTACCTTCTGTGTCCTGTTGTCCAGCCAATGTTTTACCAGGCTACCACCCTGGGACCCACTCCCAGGCTGGTTAATTTGACTATCAATCTTTGTGTGGGACTGTGTCAAATGCCTTGCTAAAGTCTAGGTAGGCCATGTCCACAGCCCCTCCCTGGTCTACTACTTTGGTCACCCAGTCAAAGAAATCTATTAGATCTGTCTGACATGACCTTCCCACTGTGAACCCATGCTGCCTTGGATCCTGTGCCCACTGACCTCTAGGTACTCAACTATTCTTTCCTTCAGAAGTGACTCCATCACTTTCCCTACCACAGAGGTCAGACTGACAGGTCTGTAGTTTCCTGCCTCTGTCTTGGTCCCACTTTTGTGAAGGGGAATCACATCCGCCTTCCTCCAGTCCTCGGTACCACACCATCCTCCCATGATTTATTAAAAGAGTAGCCAGTGGTTTCACTAGTTCCTTCTTAATTTTTTAGAATTCTGGGTGAATTCCATCAGGACCCATTGCTTTGTCCACCTTCAGTTTTAGGAGTTCTTGCAGAACCCTTTCTTCTGTGAAAGGACTGGGATCGACCCCCCTATCAAGAGTGCTTCTGTTAATTGGATTAGGCACTTCCCCCTCCTCTTTTGTGAATACTGAGCAGAAATATTCGTTCAGTATTCCTGCTTTTTCGCTGTCCTCCTCTGCCCACCCACCGTTCATTCTATTCAGCCTCACTATCCCTCCCTTTGTCTTTCTACGCTCGCTGATGTACCTTTAAAAGGTTTTATCCCCTTTCTTAACTGAGTTGGCTATCTTTTCCTCAATTTGGGCCTTTGCTATTCTGACTTCCTCCCTACTTCTTTCTGCCTTAACTGGTACAGCTCTCTGTCCTGCTCCTTCTGTGTTTCCTTATACTTCCGAATGCTATCTTTTCTTCCTGACTTTCACAGCCACCTCTTGAGAACCATAGTGGCTTTTTCTTTCATTTTGATTTGTTTATTTGCTTCACACAAAGGCTTGTTGCGTCTGTGATGGCAGTTTTGATAATTCCCCATTGTTGCTCCACACCTCCTTCTAGCCTGTTTGCTAGTGCTTTTCTGAGGCACTCTCCCATCTTGCCAAAGTCAGCCCTCCTAAAGTCCAGTACCCTCACTTTTGTATGGTTTGACTCTGTAGCTGAGTTTAACATGAACCACACTGTTTGATGGTCACTTGTCCCCAGATGGCAACCTACTTCTAGATCTGAGATCCTCTCACTGCCCCTGTTTGAGAGTACGAGGTCTAAGATTGCTCCCTCATGAGTGGCTTCCGAAACTAGCTGTCTAATGCCTGCCACCTGTAGGGCATCAAGAATGGCCCTGCTCTTGGATGTGGCTGCAGCAAATGTGCTCCAGTTAACAGTCTTGAAAGATTCACACTTCTCCTTCCAGACACGCAAGTCAAAGTCTTCCAATTGCTGCAGAACTGCATCCAGGTTTTTCAGGTGCTCTGCATCATTTCTACCAGTCACCAGTATATCATCCAGGTAACAGTGAACATTTGGAAGACCTCGCAAAACCTGGTCCATAGCTCGCTGAAATATGGCTGGAGCTGATGCAATGCCAAAAAGGTAGGCAATTATAGCAGAAGAGACCCTTTTGGGTAGTTATTGTGAGATATTTCCTTGAGTTTTCATCTACTCTCATTTGCAGATAAGCATGTGACAGATCCAGCTTACTGAAGCATTGGCCCTGTGCCAGCGATGCAAACAAGTCTTCGATGCGTGGGATTGGATACTGTTCCACACACAGAACTGGATTTATGGTTACTTTAAAGTCTCCACATATTTGCATGGACCCCTCTTTCCTACCACTGGCACTACTGGCGTTGCCCAGTCACTACACTGTACTGGTGACAAGACTCCAGCTTCAGTTAGACGAGTTAATTCAGCCTCCGCTTTCGGTCTGAGTACATAAGGTACTGGGCGAGGTTGACAAAACTTTGGTTTGTGCTGTGACTTCAGAGACACTTTTGCCTCAATGCCCTTCATTGTGCCTAGCTCCCCTTTGAATAAAGGAGCATGTTTTTGCAACACTGCTTCTAGAGTGTTGTAGCCACTCGTATTAACAGTCCTTATCTCCTGCCAGTTGAGGCATATTTTCTTCAGCCATTCCCTGCCTAAGAGTGAAGGGTAGTTACCTTTAACCACGTACAAAGGCAGTAGTGCCGTTTGTTCATTCATTTCCACCTGCACTTTGATAACACCTTAGGGTGAAATTGCCTCGTCAGTGTATGTCCTCAGTACAATGTCAGTCGTTTGCAGGGGTAGATGTCTCAATATAGTTTCATACTTGTCTGTAGAAATCAAGGAAACTGCAGCCCCTGTGTCCAATTCCATTTTCAGTGGTTTCCCTTCAATTTCAGGTGTTACACAGATGGTTGCCGTTTCCCCTTTAAGAGTCAGCACGTGCAATGCTAATTCAGTATCAGTGTCATCACTGCACGTCCCCTGTGTTTCCACACAATGTACTAGCATACTATTTGCCAGCAGATTAGGCCTTATGGTCTATCAAGTCTGCTCGAACCTTAGATCCTTAGTTGGGTGCCGAGGCCTTCCCATCCCTTGTGCTCCAGAAACCCCTATCATCCATCCCCACCCTCCTGGGACAGGCCATCATCTGATACATCCACTTTCTGTGTCTGTCCCACCCTCTCGAAGCCCTCCACTGTGGATCTCTGAACCAGCTCACCAGGCAGTGCATTCCAAGGGTCCACCACCCTCTCAGTGAAAACCTCCTCTTTCCCCTCACCCTTCCACCTTCCAACTTCAAACCATGCCCTCTGGTGATACCTCCCTGCTTTAGTCTAAAGATCCCTTCCATGTTTACCCTATTAATTCCCTTTGAGGTACTTGAAGACCTCAATCATGTCCCCCTCTCTCCTCTCCTCCAATGAAAACAGGCAGAGCTCCTTAAGTCTGTCCCATCATGTCAAATCCCTAGCCTCATATCATCTTAGTTGCCCTCCTCTGTACCCTCTCCAGGAGCTGTATGTCCCTCTTCAAGTGTGGTCTCCAGTACTGTACACAGTACTCAAGGTGTGGTCTAACCAGTCCATTGTACAATGGCAGAATCTTCCTTGCTCCTAGAGGTGATCCCCCTATGATGCATCCCAATATCCTGTTTGCCTTGCTAGCTACTCTCCTGCACTGCTCAGAGTTATTCATACATGCATCCACCATGATCCCTAGGTCTTTTTCCCCATTGAGGCCTCCAGCACCTCCCCTCCCAGGGTGTACCTGTGTTTAGGGTTTCCCTGACCAAGATGCAACACCTTGCACTTGGTGATATTGAAATTTAATTTCCATGTGTGAGCCCAGCTTTCCAGGGTGTCCAGGTCCCCTTGCAGGGCCAACCTCCCCTCTTCTCCCTCAACTACTGCTCCCATCTTGGAGTCATCCATGAAGAGACTCATTTCACACCCTATACCCTCCCTGATGTCTGATATGTATGCATTAAACAGGATCGGACCCAGGACTGAGCCTCTGGTACCCCACTACCAACCTCTCTAGGGTTCGAGAGCTCCCCACAGACCACTACCTCTGGGTGCATCCAGCTAGCCAGTTTCCAATCCATCTGACCATCAAAGGGCCTACTCCTAACCCATCAGTTTCTCCACCAGACCATTGTGGGGACAGAATCAAACGCCTTGCTGAAGTCCAAGAATAATACATCCACAGGCTTTCCCCTGTCCAGTTCTGATGTTACCCATTTGTAGAACTCCATAAGATTGGTTTGACATGATCTACCAGGCACAAACCCATGTTGCCGACTATCCAGACCTCCCACCTCCTCCAAGTACACCCCCAATTGTTCCTTTAGTATACTCTCCATTAATTTTTCCACCACCGAGGTAAAACTGATGGGTCTATAGTTACCTGGTACTTCCCTCAACCCCCCTTTATGGATTGGCACCACTTGTGCTTCTCACCAATCCCTAAGTACCCTCCCTGTCTCAAGTGACCTGTTGAAGAGCTCCGCCAGGGGTGCAGCCAGTATGTCCGCCAATTCCCATAGTACTCTCAGATGAATGCCATCTGGCCCAGGAGATTTGTCTTTCTTTAGGGCCTTGAGGGCTAACCACACTCTTTTGGCAGAGATAGCATCATCCATCCCCTCCACCTTACTGGCCTTTTTATCCTTATCCAGATGTGACACCCCTGGGGTACCTCTCCCTCCCTCCCTCTTGCTCCATTTCTGTTGCTCCCCTGATCCCACTCACTGCCGCTTCTATCCCCTTCATGCCTTGCTTTGTATATATCCCATCCCCCTCCCTAGTGAACACAGAGGCAAAGTACTCGTTAAATACCTCTACCTGGTCCCTTGCCTCTTCCACCCACCCTCCTTGTGATCTCAATCTGCTGAGATGGCCCTTAGTTTTTCTCCGCTCCTCAATGTACCAGAAGAACCCCTTTTCCCCTCCATGTACTTCTCTTTTTCTACATTTCACAAATTGCTTCCCTTTGCTTCCATTGATTTCCCCTCCTTTCTTTTTCCCTCTGCACACTCGCCCAATGTGGCCTTTCTTCCCACAGTTATGACATGTCTGTTCTTTAAACCAGCAGTCCTTATCACTGTGATTAGCCTTCCCACAGTGACCACATTTATTAGGCTTCCTGGGAGAAGAGAAGGATAAAGCATTTACTTTCAGGGAATCACTTAAATGCTGAGCCTCCCGTGCAGCTGTTTCCATCGATACAGTGATCTCTATCGCTTTCCTGTATGTCAGTCCCGTCTCTGTTAAAAGATGCTTCTGTGTCACTTCACTTTTCAAACCGCACACAAATCTGTCCCAGAGGGCATCATCTAAATGGGTGCCAAACTCGCAATGCTCAGCTAATTTCTTTTAAAACAGCCACATACTGCAACAGACTCACTCCTCTGGTTGATTTCATTTAGAAAGCAAAATCTTTTCAGCGATCACCAGAGGCTTAGGAGAGAAATGTGTCTGTAAGACCTCCACAATACTGGCAAAAGTTTTCTCTCCGGGCTTTTCTGGTGCTATTAGACTTCTCAGTAAACTGTACGTTGTGCTGCCCATGACACTCAGTAACACAGCCACTTGTTTTTCATCACTTATATCATTTGCTGTGACAAAATGTCCAAATCTCTCAATATAAGTTGTCCGTTGTTCCACATTTTCATCAAAGGCATCAATAAGTCCTATAGTCTCGGCCATCTTTATGTGTCTCCTCGCGGGTTCACTCGTGGGTCCAAAAGTTACGTCTCAGGAAAACCCTCACAGCTGTAGTTCATTCTGGTAAGGTACCAGAGAGTAATTAAACACCTTGTCGCCAATTCTGTTATGTTCTAACATTTATTCTGGTCTTGTTCAACAAACTCACACTGCAACAGGAGTAGAGTAGCTTTCATTTTTATTTAGGTGCCTCTCTGGTCTCAACAACGACACTCTCTCAGCTCTCTTTCTAGCTTACACATATCGGAATGCTGCCCTCAAGTGGCAGAGTAACGCAATGCATTACCATTTAACATACATAAAAGGTAGGAGAAAAAAGGATGAGAGGAAAGAAGGGATTTGAGATAAGAGGGAAGGGTACCAAACCAGAATTTGGACAAAAAGAGAGACACAATGGGAAAGCCACCTAGCATCAAGAGAAGATAAAGAAAGAGCAGAGTAAAGAGAGCAGTGATGAGTATCATTGGGGCAGTTTAGAGCAAAGTGGCAGAAAGAATGAACAAACTCTGGCCAGAGCCGATAGGGCTGCAGGTGATGAAGTTGGGGTAAAAATATGGAAAATTAGTTTTTTAAATATGCTTATACCAAATTTGCAACATAACATTGTTAAGACCCTGTCTCATGAAGAAGGGCAGAGAAAATGTTCAATTTCTGGCCTAAAGGTGATTTTGTGCAGGGACTGAATAATCAACTTTCAGGATGCAAAAACACATCTTGGACAGGAGTTGAAAAATGACAGCTGTCAAATTCATGTGGTGCTGTAAAGAAACAGCTATGCAGAAAATTTGTGGGTAAAAATATTGAAAATTACCAAAGTTAAGAGGCTGCATTTGCAAAAGTAGGCTCATAACTGTTGTGTTTAATATTTTTACACCAAAGTTTCAACATAGCCTTCTTAAGACCCCACCTAATGAAAGAAGGCAGAGAAAATGTTTAATCCCTGGCCGAGAGGTAATTTCATGTAGGGACTAAGAAATCACCTTTCAGGATGTAAAAAAAAAAAAAGAAGAAGTAGAAAAAAACACATTTTGGCCAGGATTTCAAAAATGACAGCTGTCATTCTCATGAGGTGCCAAACCATGGTTCTGTTTAAGAAAGGTGAATAAAATCCCATTCACTTCCCTATTACAACTGATTTCAAACTCTTATGTCTCATTTCATGTTTAGTTCACCAACACTGCACAATAAATAGAGAAAAGTCACTGTGTGTAGCCTACAGGCAATATATAGTCATCACACAGCTCCATTTTGTCTGTCTTCGGGGCTCAGTTGCCTAACCCTAGAATAATTTAAAGTTCATATGTGTCAACCCATTTTTATGACTGTGGGCAGAGCCTACAACCATCTTACTATCTGTCGATGGAAAATGGAGTATCATGGAACACATGTTTTGGACTTTTCAATGTATCCTTCCATGCCAGCTGAAATAAAATACTCCATTCTTTCTGTTAAGAATGTTGGAGACATAACTCCAAGCAGCTCATCAGATGCCATTAGGAAACAAACAGCTTGTTAAATATTTGTTAAATATTGGTTGCCTATTAAACTGGAAATTGGTTTGGCCCCTTCAGAATGCAACAATTTGCACATTTAAACAGCTTCTTCCTACCAGTTTCACTTGGGAATGTATTGCCTTTCAAGAAAGATTCATACCTCATAAATGTCATACCTTTCTCAGCAAATCTATAATTTACACAGTTTTTTTAAGCTCTAAAGACTTTATCAGATAAGCACTGTCTCAGACATATGTTAGGTCTTCAGTGAACTACCCATACTAAATATGTAGCAATCAGCAGACACTCTCTCGCACACACCCTCACACACCCTCACTCACACACACACACACACACACACATACACCCTCACACACACACATACACACACACATTCACACACACATATATACGCCCACCCTCACACACACCTTCACACAAAGACACACCCTCACACACATACACACACACACACCTACACACACCCTCACACACACACACACACACTCCTCACACACACAATCCTCACATACACACACAATCCACACACACAATCCTCACACATACACACACACACACACAATTCTCATGACCACAACATTCAAAATAAATACTACTTTCTAATATGTTATAAAACAAGAAACTGTTTATGTCATTGAACACAGTGAAGTTCAGTTTAGAGTAGATTTCCTTTAAATATTTCTTATCCTATATTTTGTATCCTGGATATTGCAGAGGAGATGCTACATCTCATTGTCATAGGGATCTTCATTTACACATTTTTGCACTGTATTTACTCAGGCTGTCCCAGATTAGGTGCAATACCTTGTTTTCAGTGGGGTCATTATTTTACCATTTTTATAATGTATTTCTTCAGGGTAGCCTAGTCAAGGACTCCCATATTCAAAGAAGATGCATGGCACATCCCGGTGGAAAAGGGAGATGTGCCACAGCGTGATATTCAAACATCCAGGATGCACTGGCCACAAGGGAATGGCCCAGGATGCACACAATTAGTATGCCGTGCAAGTTGAGGGTACATTCCCATGCATATGTCATGTTGCAGCATACTCAGTGGGAATGCACCCCTTGTAGTCCAGAGCAATGTGGCCCATAGTTAGGCCATGAATAGCTGGCCTAACCCAGCCAGCCACCCACAGGTGGGCTGCAGAAGTGCATCCAGGTGCACAGCAGCCTGGCAGCCCTGGTGGACTAGAGGTACCCCCTCTCATCCCTGACTGATCCAACATCATCTCTGAAGAGGTCTATAGTGTAGTGCCCCCCGGACCCAATTGCACCAGAGGAAACTACGATCCATATCCATAGATAGAGAACCCCCACCCACCACCTTGGTGTGCAGACACCTCCACTCCCCCATACCTGACCTGTTGTGGAGACTGGCACTACCCTCCACATCCTGCCATAGCCAGCCATCAACTGCAATGGACCCAGGCCAGGGACCTGCACTCCAGAATGAACCAAGTGGCTGTACTGTGCATTGGAGCACTATGCAATTTGAGAATCCACCAGTGTATGCAACTGAATGTATGGCCCTGGCAAACCATAAGAGGGAACTGACATACCTCCAATGCATGCCTTGTCGATGCTGTTATCTTCCTGCTATCATACACCACTGCAGGCCCACTCTCTCCCCCATTCCCCTGTGTAACATGTCAGCCTCCAAACTGCTGAGGTATCCCAGGTGCCATGGGCTGCACTATTCTGCAATGCCATCTGCAGTGTATGTTCCAGGCTATGAATAGTGTATCCATGGTTCAGTTGCATTGTCCTTTCTCTACCCATCTTCCTAAATGCAAAAAGTTCATTTATTTTAGTTTCATAACCCCAGCTGGGAAGAACACACATTTTTGGAACATAATACTGAGTTGAACAGGTAACATACAGCAGGAGGCACCAGTGATGCAGTTCCAAGTGCTAGCACCAATTGCACAGCAGCTGCCCCTGGTCTGGGGAGCACAAAAGGGTTGAGTGCAATTTCCACTGCTGTCTCCTACTGTGTGTTATATGTTCACCTCTGTATTATTGGGACAGAATTATTGTTTAAAAATGTGTTTCTTCCCTAGCTGGTGCTATGAAACTAAAAGAAGTAAACTCTTCCATTTAGGAGGAAGCAAAGAGAAAGGACAGCTCAACATACTTGTGAGAGTCATTGGATTAGGCAATTGAGCCAAGAAACAAAAGCTGGTAAAGTGTTAAACTGCTCCTATCCTAATGCAGCAAAGGTAAAATGGGGCAAGTCCAGCATATATTTTTTAGTGTCTACTTACTATCAACTAACCACTGCAGAGTATCAACCTGTCATAGCCCCCCACCCCACACTTAAAATAACAGCTTAAGGGAGCGTGGCTTAGCCTTCACCTAAGATGGCAGCATTATCTCTTAGTTCTCCCTGTATGGGCTAAAATCCTGAGGCATCCTGAAACAAGGAGCACTTGAGATCCTCTAAACACACAGACAGCAAAGAAGAACTCACTGATTGCACCAATTTCTCAAAATTATTCTCCTATCTGTGAGGATTCACTTCATAGGGGCGTCTAATCTACATCATGGCCTACAGCAGGATGACAGCCATGCCAGCTCCAGCTGAATCTGTTAAAACAGAACAAATGTTCACTTAGCTGCTCATACAAATGTCACAAATGACTATCACTTTAAACTCCAATACCCAAACTTTACAAGCTATCGAATCCAGGATGTTCCATATGGAAAGGCTTCTTAAGGCTCATGATGCCACTCTGCTGGAAGTCACAGCTAGCATTCAGGAACAAGCCCTGCTCATACTCTACTTGCAGGACAAGGTGGATGACCTGGAAAACTGGAGCCGCCGCAACAATCTGCAGCTCATCGGCTTTCCGGAGGGAGCTGAACAAAAGGGCATTGTATGTTTTTTACAGGACTCCTTGCCAGCCTTATTAGGCCTTCTGCCTGCATCTGTCCTGCAAATCAAATGGGATCATCGATCCTTGGCCCCCCCCACCTAAACCAGAAGAGTGCCTGTGAACCATTTTGGCCTGCTTCCTAGATTTTCACCAAAAGGAGATGATAACAGCTACAGCGAGAGACAGAGGCTCCTTATCCTGGAATGGTAATACCATTCATATAATAATACTAATAATAACTTTATTTGTAAAGTGCCTTTCAATATATCAAGGTGCTGGACATTTTAAAACCATGATTTCAAATACAAATCTACAATACATATAAATAAAATCATACCATAATAACATCATATATTAAAATCAAATAACAATTTCTAATATAAAATACAAGCATCATAACATTAACTTAATTATCCAGGAAGGCCATTTGCCATAAATAAGTTTTCAGGTCTTTCTTGAATACCTCCACGGTGGTGCAGTCCCGTAACCGGTGTGATAGAGAATTCCAAAGAGTGGGTGCAGCATGAGAAAAAGCTCTGCTGCCTGAAGATTTTAAACTCACTCTTGGAATCTCTAACAACCTCTCGTCAGCCGAGCAGAGCAATCGGCCAGGGTAGTAAGGCACCAGAAGTTCTTTCAGATAGGTCAGACCCTGATCGTGAAGGGCTTTGAAAGTCAATAAAATGACTTTGAAGGTGATCCGCCACCATATGGGGAGCCAGTGTATTTCGTGCAGCACCAGGGTAATATGACAGGACCTACTTGTCCCAGTCAAAACCCAGGCTGCAGCGTTCTGCACCAGCTGTAGGCGATGGATTTCAACCCCAGAAAGCCCAAAGTAAAGGGCGTTGCAGTAGTCCAAGCGCGAAGACACAAAGGCATGACCCAACATTGGCAAAGAGTCAGACGGAACAAGGTGCCTAACCCTGGCAATATTCCTAATGGTAAAAGGAAGTCCTGACAATGGCTGACACTTGAGATTGTAGGTCAGCCAACTCGCCTAGGTCAATCCCTGTGGCTATGCACTCGCTCAGAGTATTTCCAGCGACACGCCGCCAAGAAAATTCCAGAAGGCGCCATCATGCACTCTCTATCTGACCACCCGGTCCACAACCAAAACCTCTGTCTTCTCTGAGTTCAACTTTAACCAACTAGAATCCATCCAACCTTGGATTTCATCCAGACAGTTGTTAAACACCACGAGAGCTACATCCTGGTCGGGTGCGAAAGACAGATATAGCTGGGTATCATCTGTATAGCAATGAAACCTCAGCCCATACCATCTTATAATGCCTCCGAGGGGCAGCATATACACTGCAAATAACATGGGTGACAGCATGGAACCCTGAGGCACTCCACACAACAAAGAGGTTGAGCTGGAGGAAAAATTCCCCGACACAACTCTTTGTGATCTCCCAGTGAGGAATGAGGTGAACCACTGTAAAACAGTTCCCGACATTCCACAGATTTGCCTCAGGCATGCTATCAACAGCAGGTGATCCACAGTGCCAAAAGCTGATGAGAGATCAAGGAGAACCAGAATGGAACGTCTCTTCTGATCCCTCGCCCTCAGAAGATCATTAAGCACCTGAACCAGCGCAGTCTCGGTGCTGTGCCTTTTACAGAAACCAGACTGGAAGGATTCGTATATATTATGGATGGTTAAATGATCCCTCAACTTGGCTGCCACTACCTTCTCAATAACCTTTGCAATAAAGAGAAGGTTAGAGATAGGTCTGTAGTTTGAGAAACAGTCTGGGTCCAAAGTAGCTTTCTTCAAGAAAGGTGTCACCACCGCCTCTTTCAGGGAGTTAGGAAACTCACCTGATTCCAAGGAGCACCAGACTATTTGCACCAGGACTGGACCAATGGTATCAGAACAACCCAAAATTAGGGGAGTCGGTCCAGGGTCCAAAGTACAGCTTGTGGGATGCACACTATGGATGATCCTCATAATATCCATGAACTCAGCTCAACAAAAGGAACTCCAAGAGAACTGAGGCACTGTGAACTCACACTATTCTACAACATCACCCTTAGAGGTTGCTGGACACAAGTCTGCCGTGATGTCGGCCACTTTAGTTGCAAAGTAACGAGCAAGCTCCTCGCACTGTAATTGCAAAAAGACTTTTCGAGCTTGCAGACAGGCTGGTTTGCAGGCTGTCTACAGTTCAAAACAGCTGAGCCAGTAGATTCTGAGCAACTGCAATCTCCCTTGACAGGAATTCTACCTTCTTATGGGTGATTGCAGATTGATAGATAGAATAATGATCCATCAATCTAAGGCGGTCGGCTTCAAGGGCAGACTTGCGCCAACAATGCTCTAACCTTCACCCCTGTCTCCGCATCTCCCTCAGTGTCCCATCAAACCAAGGGGACATGGGATGAAGGGATATGGGGCATTCATGAACAGGAGCAATAAAATCCAGGGCAGCTGCAATGGCCTCATTATAGGTCGACACCAGTGTCTCTGGATTACTGCTCACCAACACAGGGGATGATAGGTCAAGGACCACCGCAAGGCCTTGTGAAGTAATATTCTGTAATGGGCGGTACCTGACCATCTCCACAGGGGAAGGCCTTCTAAGGGGGGTGCAAAAATTGAACCTCACAGTGTAGTGGTTAGACCAGGTGACTGGTTCCACCCCCATGTCGGATGCATCAATCCCTAGAAGGAAGACTAAGTCCAAAGAGTGTCCAGATTTATGCGTAGCAGTGGAAACAACCTGTGTAAGGCCCAAAGAAGACATTAATTGGTGGAAGTGATTACCAAATTGTGAGAGTTCATCGTCGACCCAGGCGTTTAAGTCACCCAGAACCATCAATCTGGGCAACTCAAATGACATGTTGATGAGGAAGTCTGCTACTTCCTGTAAGAAGCGTGTCCCATCTCCGGGTGGACGGTAGATGAGAATGATTCAAACACCTACACCTGCTAAAACTGTGCACTCGAAGGACTCAGTCTCACCTAGTACTACATTCGTGAGGCCCAATTCAGTCTTAAAACAGACTGCAACCCCCACTCCCCTGCGGTCCAATCTCGGGTAGTGTATCACTGAGTACCTGGATGGAGTCATGGCCTCCACTATGGGGCCTGAATTTTCATCCAGCCAGGTCTCGGTTATGCAAGCCAGGTCAGCCGAGCCAACAAGATCAGCAGTAATGGCGATCTTATTCCTGATGGACCTGGCATTGTATAACACCGCCCGAGTTGAACAAACCTCGGAGGTTGTCAGGCCTTTCAAGACTACTCCCAGGAATTAGTGGAGCGAAGGAAGACATACACACTGGGTAGCAAGATTCTGCATTGGCACCATATCTCTTTCTCCATGAGGTACCCAGCAACAATGAGAATAACATCCAACAGTGCTCCGATCTCTTTTGACTCACCAGAAAGTCTCATGGACTACCTCCAACAACAGTTCTCTAAAGATTTTCAGAACCCTGATTTGTACAGCAATTCCAGTGCCATTCCTACCTACCGAGGTAACATGGAAGTATCAACCAGCTCCAAGCAGAAACCTCATCAGCCACTGCCACATCAATTTGATGCCCGCCCCAAGGAACAGAAAGAGACATATCTCTCAAAGGCATGAGAGGAGAATGCACCTGGTTACCAGACAAAACAGGGAAGATCCCCACAGAGAAGATGAAGACCATGCAGGACTATGCCAGCACTACTCCCCAAACAAGTTCACCCCCCTGTTATCACTTCCAGAGGCCTCAATGCTGGGTGACGAGGTGCCAATCCCTGACGGGCTCGTGGAAGCACCCAAAACATGGGCTGCGGTCATAGCAATGGACAAGCCGCAACCCCAATCAGAGCGTTTATCACCTCCCCCGGTGAACACTGATCGACAAGCATTAGGAGCAACAGATCAGTCTCCTGCTCGATCAGCTGATGAATCTCTCTCATGACTGTACAGATAAGTACTAGTCCTACTGATTTTGTTTCCTCTGCATAGGCCGTGTTAGGTCTGGGTAATGGAGGCTGGGCTGAGAAGGGGCCGGGCGGGCCTTTTCCAGGCTGACTAATCTCTGGGGACTATAATAATGGAGTCGCTGCCTTGTGGATAGCTGCTATATTCTAATATGTCCAGGACTTTGTAGCAATTTTCATATTCCTGTAAAGCAACATTAATAGATGCTAATAGGCTTGCTGTTTGCTTGCTGCTCAGGACATTTTCAGGACTATTATATTTTCAGTATAAGTATAGTACCCATATGCCTGCAGGAAAGATTTATCTTGACAATTTACTGTGTGGATGCCTGATTTTATTCATGTTTGGGGTCTCTTATACTGGCTCCTTGTACTACTGGGCTAATGGGTGTGATATAACACTGGCCCGACTGTTTCTTTTTCTTTGCACCTCAGATGAGGTGGCTGATAGCCATGATTTGCTCCTCCTAGTTAAAGGGGGCAGAGGAATGGGAAGAGCCTCATGAGCTATGTCTCAAAGCACCCCCACAGCCCTACAATGTCATTTTGACAAGGTAGGAGATATGATGAGGAAGAACCCGAAAGCAAGACCTCAGACTACAGCCCCAGATTGCAGTGGGCAGTGGCCCCTCAACTGCCACTCACAGTCCAGAGTAGTGGCAACAATATACAGATATCAGTCTGGACAGGACAAATAACTTTCCTGCTCCTAAAGCCATTATTCACTCTGTATAGGCCCCAGTATCGTCACTGCCCTTTGCTGATTTCTAACCCCTCCATCTGCCCGTAGATTACATGAGACAGCGATTCTTCAATGGAGTCTCATGAGTACTCCATGCAGAGTGCAACGAGCTGCTCTGCTTTCCTACAATCTCGACCCACCCCAGAAGAGAATGACAGGTGGCCTTGGTGGCTAGCCTGTCGGCCTGGCTGTCAGCCTCTGAATATTGAGTGCTATTGTATTGATAAGTTACTTGTATATAGCTGGATATTGCTCAGGGCCGATTATTCAGATAGATGGTGTTTAATGTATTACAATTGGGTTTCTTGCAAGGCCTTTAGATTTTTGGGCATAACAGTGCTTTTATGGGCTAGGGAATTTGGAGTTACTGGGAGATGTCTAGGGGAAGGACCAGCTCCCCCCTCAGCCTACCTCTTATGTTTCTCTACCATGGTAATTCATGCATGCGTCTTTCCACTTGATCATGGCTGACCTCCATGGATACACCTGGAACATATGGGGCTTAAACACCCCGGTAAAACGAAAACAGGTGATATCTCACTTGAAAAGGCTGAGGACTACACTGGCCTTCCTACAGGAAACCAAGTCACAAAACAGGATTATGATCTGTTGAAAAAGGAGTGGGTGGGACAAGTACTTTCCACATCCACCCCCACTCGGGAAAGAGGAGTTGCTATCCTCTTCCATAAATCATGGGCCTGGTCCACCATACAAGTGCAGAGGGGTCCCTGCAGTAGATGGGTCATAGCACTAATGAAAGCCCCAGAAGGCCATATTCTCCTTGGCACTATTTATGCACAGAACGATGATACACCCTCCTTCTTTCACCATCTGGCCCAAGCAATAGGCTCTATTTTCTCGGAACCAGTTCCCACAATTTTAGGAGGGGATTTTAACTTGGTACTAGTACCCCAGCTGGATCATAGTGCCCCCTCCGCAGTACAACACCCTGAGGCCCACTTAACTCTGCAACACATGATGACAGAAGCAGGCCTTACAGATATATGGAGAACATTACATCCCACACTGAGGGACTACTTTTTCACTTCTGTAGTGCATGGATCCCACAGTCAATTGGATTTCTGGCTGATCTCGGCTGACATCAGCCAGAATACAGTTGATGCCAAGATTATGCCCATAGTTATTTCGGACCATGCCCCGGTGCATTTGCATTTATTGTGGGCCCACCCACACCTAAAACCTCTACTTGGAAATTAGATCCCCTACTCTTTAAAGATCCTAACTTTGCTCATTGGGTTTCCTCTAAGACAATGCTATTTCAAGCAGAGAATCCATCTCAAGACACTTCCCCAGGAGTCCGCTGAGAGGCCTTTAAAGCCCCCCTATGTGGAGCTATTATTAGCTTCACAGCTAAACGACAGAAAAAGTGGGTACAACATCAGACCTTCTTGGAAACTCAATTAAAAACTCTGGAAGCTCAAGCAAAACAGCTCCCTAATCTAGATCCACACTCCCCAACGTACAGAGATTTACTTGCCACTCACCTAGTGCTAAATGAACTATTAACCCACAAGGCCGAAGTAGCAGTTTTAAGGCTAGGTCACCAGTACTGGGAAGGGGGGAGAAAGCTTGCAAACTCCTGGCTTACAAGCTCTGTAAGCAACAGGCTGAGCAGCATATACTAGGCTTGAAAGATCAGACAGGAAAAATTAGTACTGACCCCACTGTTATCAACGCCATCATGCAGCAATTCTATGAAACCCTCTACACCTCTAGTAGAGTTATAGAGGAGCATGATATGAGGATGTTTCTTGCTTCTTTCCAGCTTCCAGAAATTACCCCATCCCAAACAACACAACTGGATTTGCCTATTTCTCCGGCAGAGGTCATAATGGCTGTCAATGCCCTTAATACTGGCAAGTCTCCTGGAAGAGATGGCTATCCAGCCTAAATATGGCAACTGTTTGCTCCTCACATAGCCCCTTTTCTCTGTCAGGTGTTCAACGAAGCCTTGCACAACGGCGTCTTCCTCTCTACTCTTCGTGAAGCAATTAAAATGGTTTTCCCAAAGAAGGGTAAAGACCCCACTCTACCATCCAGTTATCACCCAATCTCCTTGATTAATACCGAAAGCAAAATCTTTGCCAAGATACTAGCTACAAGGGTTAGCCCCCTCTTATCAGCACTCATACACCCCTCACAAGTGGGTTTCGTACTGGGACGTCTAAGCCGGGATCACATTAGATCACTGATTAATATCATATATCAGGCCAAATCATTACCCTCCCCAGCAGCTACCATCGCAGTAGACTTCGAGAAAACCTTCGATTCCCTCGAATGGGACTTTCTAGATGGTGTCCTTCTGAGATTTGCCTTCAGGCAATGGGTTTCAGCCTTATATCAACAACCCCTGGCCAGAGTCTGGACCAATATGGTTATCTCTAGCCCCTTCCAACTTGGCAGGTGCACCAGCCAAGGCTGTCCCCTTTCCTCTCGCTTGTTCATACTAGCAGTGGAGCCACTAGCAGTGGCCACTAGGCAACATCCTACTATCCGGGGCATCTCCATTGGGCCACAATCATACCCCATGCTCATGTATGCTGATGATTTGCTAATCCTGGTTGAAGATGCCAGCATAGATCGTCCAGCTATCCTATCACTGCTTGCTAACTTCGTGAAGCTGTCTGGTCTCCAGATGAGTACATCTAAAACAGAGCTGTTATCTCTCAGTTCTAAATGTACTCCAAACTCAGTCTCATCTAATGGACTTACCTGGGCCACAGACTCCTTGGTGTACTTAGGTATCAAAATCTCCCCTGAGCTATCCAGACTTTGGAACATTAATCTCAGACCCCTGGTTGCTAACCTTTGAACTGAATTAGATAGGTGGAAGATGTTGCACCTCACCTTAGCTGGGAAAGTAGCTGCTATTAAAATGACTGTGGCACCCAAACTATTATACCCTCTCTCGCATATCCCCTTATCCTCTCCTATTAAATGGCTTTGTACGATAGACACAGTAGTAGGACATTTTCTCTGGGACAATAAAAAGCCACGTTACAGTAGGGGGAATCTCCGCTCCCACTGGAAAGATGGTGATTGGGGACTCCCGTGGCTTGAGGGTTACTCATGGGCCTATTTGGTAGCACAATCCCTGAAACAGTTCAGCACCCCCGACTCCTCCTCTCCACACTGGCTACATATGGAGCAGGCAATGGCCCAGGTACATAATCTGCCTCTTCTAATCTACAATCCCCTACCTACATCCTTAAGATCCCATCCCACATTTGTCTCAGTGATCCAGATCTGGTGTAAGGTGCACAAAAAAATACAAGCTAACCCAACCCCTTCCTCTCTTTCACTCCTATCTTTCATAATCAGCACTTAATGATAGGCAATAAGCCCTTTCACTGGCCACAATGGGAGCAAGCTGGTATTAAGATGTTGGTGGATATCCTTGATGAGACAGGCTCCAGAATGGAATCATTCCAAGCCCTGGATAACAAATATTGTCTGGGTAAAAGTGATTTCTGGAGATATCTCCAGCTTCATAGCTCCCTAACAGGTTTCCTTAAATGCTACCTCCCTGAAGTGGCATGTCCTCAGAAGCTCGGTACCTGGCTTAAACTTCTGAGAGGACAAGCTAGCAGCATATATGCAGAGCTCAGACAGAGTGCTCTCCTCACAGTCATGAGCTTCTAAATCTAAATGGGAGAAAGCATTACAAGTGGAAATAAGTGATATTTAATGCGCCTTAATCTGGAAGCTAGCACATACATGTTATCCAGACACTCGAAGCAAGCTTATTCAAAACAAACTGCTACACCACTGGTATAAAATCCCAGATGTGTTATATAAAGCTCATCTCCTAAATACTAATGTGTGTTGGAGATGCAAGAATCATCCTGGAGATCTGTACTACATTGTGTGGCAGTGCTTGGTGCTGGTCCCCATTTGCAAAGCAGTGAACCAGTTTGCTAGGGACATCCTGGGACTAAATGTACAACTTGATCTCCTTCCCTGGATCTTGAGACTACCCCCCCCAGATATGTGCTGTAAACCCTCTCAAATTAGATGGCTGGCCCTGGTTGGTATCACTGCCAAACATCTAATATTATGCTGGTGAAGAACTATTGAAGTTCCTACCATGCGAGAATTGCACCATGCTCTTACACTCCTTGCTACACATGATAGACTAACTCACAATAATTATAATAAAAATAGTGTGTATGTCGACTGTTGGGCCCCCTTCCTGGCATACCTGAAACTTAGGGCTAGAATAGGCTGACCCCAGGAACAGCCTTGTTTGGTTTTCCCCTTATTGTTTTTTTTAACTCAAGTTTATTGACAACAAATGGGTACATGGGCATTTATATTCATCAGACCCAATAATCTGCCTGTTCAGGTTGCAGCCAGTACACAATTCAGTAATTAATTATTCCTCATGAGTATATTGCTTCTTAGGTTTACACAGTACAATTTTATCAAACTGTCCAATTTGTAAACATTTCGTTACAGTAAGTAATCTTGTCACTTCAAGTTTTAATGATTCAATTTCAGATAGGTGTTCTTCCGGCCCACTTCCCTTCTCCCCAGTCAGCCCTCTCCTTCTCTCCGCCTCGACTCAGAGGAATGTTTCTAGGTGTGTATCCCTCCAAAGACACCACCTTGTCCATCTTCTTGTATATATATGTGTTTTGTGGTTGAATTTGAAGGTTAACTCCTCCACCTCTGAGATCTCAAGTATCGTCTTGTGCCAAATCTGTAGTGACGGTGGATCTGGTCTGTGCCAAGAGCAAGTTATGGTTTTATGTGCTGCTACTAGCAGTACTGCCCAGAGATAGAGGGTGTCAGGTCTGCCAAGACCTGGGGGAGGTATACCCTAAATCAAGTTAGTACACCCTAAAGGTTCATCTATTGAAAAAATATCTGTTAGGGTGGTTTGTATCCCCTCCCAGAAGGTCCTCAATTTCGGGCAGTTCCAGAAAACGTGTAGGTAAGTTGCCCCCTGTTCATTACACTGTCTCCAACATTCTGAAGTCTGCATAGGGTCTCTTTTGTTCAAAGCTGCCAGGGTGAGGAAAAAACATACCTTCACCCTCCATTCGAACTCCTGCCAGTAAGGGGAATCTGTGGTTTTGGTGGTGACACAGAAAGTCCTATTCCAGTTTCTCTCCTCTAGGCCAAATCCACTCTCCTCCACCCACCTAGCCTTGATTCTATGTAAGGGGTCCTTTTTAAGTCGTGATATTGTTTTATAGATGATTGAAATAAGCCCTTTTTGGATCTGACCTGATAAAATTGCTCAAAATCAGTCTAGGAGGGGGACTGCTCTGGGTGAAGTGTGGTCCAGGCTCTGACACTGATTTATATATGCTCTTGCTTGTAAGAATCTGAAATGGTCCACCTCCCTGAGCGTATAAGTGTCTCTAAGTGTGGTGAAGGTGGAAACTTGTTCTCTCTGGATAATCTGTTCTATGTAGGTTAAGCCCAGTCTCTCCCTGGTCCTAAAGTTGTGGTCTAACTTTGCTGGGAGGAAGTTGGGGGCCCATGCTATTCTAAACAGAGGCCAGAGAGAGCCTATCAATTTATATTTTTGCCAGATCCTATGTGTGGCAGTTATAGTGTTTCTAACAGCCATTAGTGGGTGTAAAGGTATTCCTAGCTGGCTTCTGGGCGTCAGGACTCTCATGTCCAAAGGAACCTCCTCCTCAGTCTCCCCGAGTTCAATTGTCTTCCAGTATGAGAAGTATGATGGAATGGACCAGCACAGGGCCATCTTTAATTGGGCCACAAGATAGTAGTCCTCTAAATCTGGCAGTGATCTACCCCCTTCACTCCTATGCATTTGAAGCACTTTAAAGCTGATCCTAGGTCTCTTGCTATTCCAAATAAATTTAGATATTAGCTTATGCCATATAGAGAATTGGGATTTGCTTATATGTAATGGCAGGCATTGAAACAGATAGAGGAACCTAGGAAGAACATTCATTGTTATTATCTCGATTCTAGAGTACATTGGTAGGTTGATTAGAGACCTTTTCTTGAAGTCTTTTTTAATCTGGTCTATTAGGGGAGTATAGTTAGCTTTGAAGAGTTGGTAGGGGTGTTTAGTTATTAAAGTACCTAGGTATTTCATCTTCTCTGCCTCCCATTTCAAGGGTAGGGCTTGTAAAATTGTTTGGGATGGGGTATAGTAAAAGGAGAGCACCACCATCTTGGATTTATTAATTGAGTATCCTGCATGCCTCCCAAACTCCTCCAACACTGACCACACCTCAGGGATAGACAGTTCTGGATGTGCAAGGGAAAGGAGCACATCATCCACCTATAAAGAAATTCTCCTCTCCATTCCCCCAACTTCAATTCCCTGAATAGTCTCTGACAGCCAGTGGCTCAATATAAAGTACAAATAGCAGCGGCGAAAGGAGACAGCCCTGCCTGGTTCCTCTGCTCAGTCTGAACCTCTCCGACAGGCTCCCATTTACCCATATGTATGCCTGTGGGTCAGTGTATAGTGATTTTATGCCATCTATGAATGGGCGCAGGAAAGCCATAGTCTCCAGCACTAAGAATAGAAAACTTCAGGAGACCTTATCAAAGGCCTTCTCCGTGTCCAAGCTCATAAGGCATGCTGGGGTTCAGACCTGATGAATGGAGTCAATGGTGTTCAGAGTGGTCCAGACACAATCCGAGGCCTGACGTCCAGAAACAAATCCCGTCTGGTCCATGTTGAGCAGGTTCGGTAAAAGTACATTTAATAGGGAGGCTATAATCAAGGTGAGAATTTTGTAATCTGAATTAAGTAGCGAGATGAGCCTGTAGGAGTCACATCGGGTTGGATCTTTATTATCCTTATGAATAAATGAGATAGTGGCATATTGCCAGGAGGGTGGGACAGAGGACCCATCTCCCCAGATGGCTGAGTAAACCTCTGAGAGGAGGGGAACTACCTCCTTTTTAAAAGTTTTGTAAAACTCAGCACTGAAAGAATCCAGTCCAGGCCATTTGCTCATTTTTAGGTGTTTAATTGTGTTTAAAATTTCTGATTGCGAGATTGGTCTGATTAAGGATTGGCCCACCTCTTGGGAAAGAGCAGGGAGCAAGAGGGATGTCAAAAACTTCTCCCTCTCAGCAGGGGTTGTCTCTTCAGGGGCTTGATATAGCTTGGAGAAATATGAGAAGAAGGTCTTAGAAATATCAGCTAGCCTAGTGCCCATTTTACCTGTAGTTGGGGAAATTATTTTAGTGATAGCGGTGCTCACATGCTGTCACCTTAGCCTGAAAGCCAATAATTTGGATGCCCTAGGCCCTCCTTCGAAAAACTTCTGTTTCAGAAAGAATACGGGCTTCTCCACCTCCGCTCTTTGGAGTTCCCCCAAATCCCTCTGCTTTGTATTGAGTTTCTGGTTCCTATTCTTATCCCATTTGAGCTTTTGTGCATCTTTCTAATTGTTTAATATGCATATAAAGTCTCAAGGTCTTTGTTTATCAGTCCTTTTTTGTAGAGGCAATGTATATGAGTTTCCCCAACCATGACCTTAACAGTGTCCCAGACCATCTGTGGAGTAGTTCCCCCTTTATCATTTTCCTCTAGGGTTCTGGCAATATGTTGTTTAATTTCTTGGACTATATCCTTGTCTTGGAGGAGTGAGCAATTTAATCTCCAGTGTGTCTTTTTTATTGGGAGATTAAAGTCTATTTCTAGGAATATCAGGTTATGATCCGAAATTGTGCAGGTTCCCGCCCACATCAGAGAACTCGGTCAGGCTCTGTGAAAAGGCGAAGAAAGTATCCAACCTGGAAAAAATCTTAAACCTAGAGGAATAACAGGTATACTCCCTTGTCCTGGGATACTTCTCTCTCCATATATCTTTTAGCCCTACTTGCTCCAATATTTTTTTGACAGATCGGGCTTTTCTAATATCTGCAGTTGGTATCTGAGAAGTGGTGTCAAGGGTCCTGTTGAAGGTTAGGTTCCAGTCTCCTCCCATAACCAAAATATATTTTGCCTTTTCTGCTATCAGTTGTATAAGGGAGGAGTAGAAAGAGATTGGTGAGCCTGGAGGGGCATAGACATTGGCAAGTGTGATCGTGGTATCCTGAATCCTACCAATAACTATAATGTACCTAGTGCCCTGGTCCTCCACCACCTCCTGCACTTCAAATGGAAGTGAAGCCGCAAGTAAAATTGCAACTCCTCTCTTCCTACCATTCTGAAGGGAGGAGTGGAACACCTGGGGAAATCTTTTAGATTTCAGCTTCAATGTTTCTGAAGGAGATACAGTAGGTGTGTTTCTTGAAGAAAATTGACTTCACAATCTTGAAGTGACAAGTAACTCAGCAACTTCTTTCTTTTTATCGGACTAGTACAACCATTTATATTAAATGAGAGGATTTTTGAAAGCTGTCTAGTCATATGCTGTATTTGTATTATGCCATTTTGCTTTGCTGTGCTTACCATATTTTCCTGACTGAGGTCTGGTGTTGTTTTGACAAATAGTACAACTATTACCCAAATAACTAACAACTATAAATTGAAAACTAACTTTTAAACCTTGTAACCAAATAATTATAACCTGTTCCACTATCATAACTCCTATGTAGGAAGTGGAACTGTAATGTTTTGTGAGTAGTCGGGTAATATGGCCCCGGTCTATCCTCACAGCATTCAAGTTCTGCTGACTTCCTAGGTTAAGCTGGAAGGAGTCCAGCTTGTGGGTGTTAGCCTCTAGTGCTGAAAATAGGGGACTCAAGTAAATTAAGAGACACCCTATTAGTCCCAGGGAGAAAGCCCTTTCAGGATGCAGCCCCATGATACCAGTAACTGAACCAGCCAGCAGAGTCCACTCCCCACCCCCGAGATGTTCTGAGTAAAGAGCTAAATGCTAGGTAAAGATGCAAAACTGTTTTTTAGAAGCATAAAGTATACCTTTCCCTTTCTCTGGAGGCCTGTACACAACATAGGAGTGAGCATTGAAAGGATCTGAGGCACAAGGTGTTGTCCTGACTGAGCTCAGTGTTTTCCCTTAGGGCGATAGGACACAGCCCCCCATCCAGCCCGACTGAGGCCTTTGGCACAGCAATGGGCCTGTTAATCAGGGATACACCAATCAGGGAAGCCTCAAGATCTCAGTGCCAGAGTGGAGGGGGTAACCCTCCCTGTCTCGGCAACAGGCTTCCAACCCTCCCCATAACACCCAAAAAATCCTGATTCTACCTCCTTCCAGATTATTCATACCTCCTCACCCTCTTCAAGTGAGAGGGTTTTCCTTTTCCAGCTCCTTCCCTCCCCGAAGTCCACTTCCTCTCCTGCATTAGGTCAGGCCACAAGACCTATCATACATAATTAGGAATGCAAAAGTCCTTCATGCTGAAATCAATCAGTCCGGTCCCAAGAATAGCTACTTCCCTCGAAAGATTCATCAGACAAGCATCGATCCCACGATACAGGTGGAGGGACACACAGCGAGGATACAAGGTGAAAATTGACATTCAGTTGTCTGGGGGGGTTACAACGAGGAGGAGCTAATTGGCCCAAAAACATGAAAAGTCCAAAGCAGACAAGTATCTACCTGATTGATCATTTAGATCAGGTATGCACTGCTTCCGGTTGTCTGAGGCTCGGGTCTTCTCTCAGGTGCTGTGCTTATTTATTCACTCTGGAGGGGTCACCATATCTTCAGAGCAGCGATAAAATGTCCGAGTGTAGATCTGATGAAGGCACTTTCTTTGTGGAGCCTGGAAGGGTCGCACCTTTTTGTGCCACCAACCACGCGGATGCAAGTAGATCTTTTTCCAACTTTTCTTTCTACATCATGGGGATAGGTATTGAGAGTGACTCTAGGTATTGGGATGCAGCGAGTAAATTGGGGTAGATTTTCACCCCCTTATCCGTCATCACTTTCAATCTCGCAGGGAAGAGTACCTGAGCTTTGATAGATTTGGCCCTCAGAAGCTTCACTATTGACCAGAGAGCTCTTCGTGCTTCTTGTACTGAAGTGGTATGATCGTTATCCAAGGTGATTCTTTGGTCTCGGAAGGTCAGGGGGGCTCTGTTGCCAGGCACTTCTCAGCACCTCCTCCTTCGACTTGTAGTGGGTAAAGTGTGCAATCAACGGCTGTGGCCTGGCATTAGGATCGAGGGGTCTGGGTTCCAAGGATCAGTGGACTCAATCCATTGAGAGTTCGAGGCCCTCCGGGAAGGGCAAGAGTCCCCACAGTAGTTCCTTCAGAAAAGCCTTGGTGTCCTTATGCTTGTCCTCTGCGCCCTCTGGGATCCCATAAAATCTCACATTCTGCCACCTGGACCTACCCCCTAGGTCATCGATTCTCTGGGTCATCTCTCTGTCTCTGGCTAAAAGGTATAGCAGTAGACGATCGTGCCTGTCTGACTGTTCCGATGTTTGGGTTAGGCTGAGTTCTAGTTGCTCCATCTTGTGATCAATGTTATTTAGCTCTGCGCGGAGGTCTGAGAGCTTTTGATCTATATTTTGGACCATTTGCGCCGTTTGCATGATTGTTTTAATAAGTTCTGTCAATAGGCTGGTTTCTTGCTGTACTGGTGTTTGAGGGCTGTCCGCCCCCCCACTCGGGCCTCTGCTGTATCTGCCTGTTCTGTTTGCATCAATTCCCTCAGTTTTTGCATCGGGGTGTGCGAGGGTCTGTTAGACTTCATTCTGGTGGTTTTGGCTGGGGAAGGCATCAGTTTTCTTGATGATGGCTTTGGATTTTGTCGCATCAGGGTGGGAGTCACAGAGCTAGGCTGCCATTAACCCGATGACGTCACTGGAAGTCATCCGGTTTTTCCCTTATTAGTGATACTCTCGCTATGCTAACCCTCATTCCCAGCTCTAAGTAAAACATGAAACTAAACACAGACATGACCAGCTCACGTGTGAGCAGAATATCTGAGTATTTGATACACCCCCTCATACATAGTCCTCCTTACATTGGTTAACAACCAAGAAACCTGACTTAGGTTATGTTAGTAGTTTTTCTTTTTTTTTTTCTTTTGTGTCTAGAGCAGAGCAGAGATGAGAGGTATTACCTCCTGTTAGAGATGAGAGGTATTACCTCTTGATTCCTTTAGATTTCCAGCCTAGCCCACAACCTCTAGATAAGACATGCATTTGGTATAAGACCTTAGATAATATGTATAATTCCTTCTCTGCTGTTCAGAAGCTGCTTGTGCTCTGTATTGGAAATGTTCTCTGTGTACTGTATGTTCTTGTATGTTCCTTTTTGTTTTATATGTAATTTGGAAAATAATAAAAATTATTAACAAAAAAAAAAATAACAGCTCAAGAGAAATTCAGATTCCCTCTTGTCATTTAAAATTCATTATATATATATTTTACATAAATAATTAGATCAGAGTAGTATCTGGCAGTGCACTGGTCTGAGGAGTGCAACAAAAGGGATGAGCGTGGTTTCCACTACTACCTCCCATTGCATGTTACATATTCAGCCCTGTATTAATGGGACAGTATTATGGTCTGAAAATGTATTTTCCCTAGCTTGGGCTATAAAAATAAAAGAAAACAACTTTTACATTTAGAAAGATGTGAAGAAAAAGGACAGCTCAATGCACTTGTGAGAGCTGTTGAATTAGACAACTGAGCCAAAAAGAAGCCAAAGCTGGCAAAGTGGTAAGCTGCTCCTATCCTAATGCAGCAAAAGTAAAAAGTGTTTATAAAACGTGGGTTGACAGAATAAACTTTAAATTATTCTAGGATCAGGCAATTGAGCCTTGAAGACAGGCGAAAAAGGAGCTGTGTGATGAAAGGAGGGACTTTCATTTGACGCACTTTATGCATAGATGTGCACACCATAATGTCCCAAGATATGCTTCTGAACTGTTTGCAGTAAGAAAATGTAGACCAGATCTTTGATTTCAATGTGTGAAACAGAAGCGCATGATGAACAATATTTTTAAAGTTTCTACTTAACAATGAACTGATCACTGCAAACTATCACCCTTTTCTACACTCCCCCACCTACACTTAAAACAACAGCTCAAGAGAAATTCAGATTCCCTCATGCCATTTGAAAGTCATGCTATTTATTTTACATTCCAAAATTAAAATGAATAGATCAGACTAGTATCTGGCAGTGCAGTGACACACCATTGTTTTACATCTAGCATGTTTTCCTTCCAGGACTCACAGGGGAAGCTTCACTTTATTCAAGTTTTGTCAAACTTTGGTTCTGTTTAATAAACATGAATAAAATCCCATTCACCTTCCCTTTACAACTGATTTCAAACTCAGTGACATCTCATTTCAATTTTAGTCCACTAACACTGCACAATAGAGAAAAGTCATTGTGTATTTCTTACAGACAATATGTAGACATCACAGAGCTTCTTTTTTGTCAGTCTCCATGGCTCAGTTGCCTGATAATAGAATAATTTAAAGTTCATATCTGTCAACCCATTTTTAAGACAGCATGGGCATAGCCATGCTGTCTTATTGCTATGAAGTAGAAGAGGAAAGGGGACAGGAATGCTACAATGTGTCCCTCCACAGTGCTATAGTCATGGTCCCAGCATTGACTTTCCACTGGCCCCCTCATCTGCAAGCCTGACAACCCCCTCTCCACCCCCTCCTGCTGGGGCACTGGATAAATAGTTCTCTACAGTTTTTGAAAACACAGGATTTGATCATCCTTTCCAAGCATATTCTGCTGTCAGCTTCTTATCAGGCTAGCACTAAGACCTTGAGGAATTTCAGTCCCACAGGCTGAATGGATTGTACTTTGAGTCGAAATGCAACAGACTATGTGGGACAAGCAGAAGGTAAACAGAACTGCGGGATTTTTAAAAACACACCTAGGTAGAGAAAGCTGCTGTTGGTAGACTGCACCTGAGAGACTGTAAATGCTTCTTCTTTAAAACCCCCTAATTAAAAAAAACTGTGACATTATGCATTTCATAAGCCTGTTTAACAAACAATTTAAGATCAATGGCAAATGATTTGTAGTGTTTTGCTGTAAACACTTTTTATTTTCTCTTCCTGGAGTTTTAGACTCTGAAAAGGAAGTTGAAAGGAAGTCTGTTCTATGTCCAGTGTCTTTCTGCCTGGTTGAACTGTGCTGTAAGGACATCATAGGGGTGCTACCATTTGCCCCCCCCCCCGGAACTCTGAGTAGCATTCCAGCAGGTTAGTTCAGTAAACAACAAAGTACTGTATGCCTGCAGCTTGTTCAGAGCTGAACAGCACCTTAACTGCCATGTGTCCAGACAAGCACACCAAAGGTTAAAACAGTTATCAGCCCCCTCATAAAATACTAGTACACTACTACCATGCAGCAGGACCCTTCTGAGCAGTTCAGCAGATACATACAGGCCCCCAGAATGACACAGCAAATGACACCATTAGTACAGTAGCCTTAGACTGCAGCACAATTGAGATGACTAGACGGTGCTTTGGGTAAACTCATCATAATAGGTGACAAACTATTATTTCAAAACCAGTTTTAAGAAAACAACACAAGTGCCATGTGGAACTATGTAGTTAATGCAGCAGATTCAAAAGCCCACTTTTTGAATTGCAGACATTTTATTTATTGGAATTTTGGGAAGAACCTTTGAGTATGAACTCTTTTACAAAGGGTCCATGTCAATTAAATGGTACAGACAGCTATCATTGAATTCACAGTACAAATACAAACATAGTTCAATTATCAGTACGTAACTGAATTCACAGAATGAAATACAAACATTGTTGAATTATCAGTACAGGAAGTAACAAAAGAATAGAAAACAGCTACGTTTCTTATGAGTTTCATTAAGGGGGTAATACTAAGTGTGTATGGCATAAGGAAGTATGTGAGAGAGAGGAAAATGGAAGATAGGGAGAGAGTGGTGTGGGGATAGAGCAGCCCAGTAGGAGCCTTGTCATGCTGAATTACAGCTTTGGAGCTGAGGAACTGGGAAGGGTGTATGTGAGATAATGTGGTAAGGTGGGAAAAGGTGGAGAGAGAGAGAGAGAGAGAGGAGGGAGGGAGGGGGGAGAGAGAGGAAGAAGATAGCGACCAAGCAGTGGAGGAGTGGTAACATGAGAGTGAATACTGATGGAGTAAAGGAGCTATGCGGGAAGGGGAAGAGACAGCGGAGAGAGGGGCAGTGAGGCATGAGACAAATGAGAGAGCACAACAACTAGCGGAATAATAGCTATGGAGCATGAGGTAGCAGAGTTTGGGGAGTGGGGAGGGGTGGAACATGTGAGTGAGACCAGGAGTAGTTGCTAGAAGGCAGGATTGGTGCTGGCTCTGGAGAATTGCTCTGAACAGTTGAGCACTCAGACATCCTTTTGCAGCAGAAACTGCAGAAGTTCAGCTTTGAAGGTTACAGGGTTAGCAGCACTCAGAATGTTAGTTGGGATCTCATTAAGTCACAGTGGAGTATGGTAGGAAAAGGATCTTTGTTAAAGAGCTGTTCTTTGGAATGGGTCACAGAACAGGTGTCATTGTTTGTTCCTGCCATTTGCCATTGATCTAGAACTGTACTGATACTGTAAGAGTGGTCTTGTTGGGGGGGGGGCTAAGATGTGTGTTTTCCTACTCCTAGCATGATGTTCAGCTGAAGACTTCAGAGTCTTGCCTTCCAGATACAGACCTGAGGGACTGTAGCTGCTAGTCTTTTGTGGGTGCACAGCACCAGTACTGAGAGACTGTATGTAACCCCCCCTCAGAGGGCTTAACTGGTAGTCCTCCCATATGTCAGCTGTACCTCTCGGGCATCCTCGTGATGAATCCCCTGGGCCACCACCTGGCCCAAGTTCTGTGTCCCCTCCACAGGTTCCCCAGGCAGCCCCATTATCTCATTTGAGCCCTGCTGGGCTCCTGGAGCACATTTTATGAATGGCCAGTAGTTCAGCCGTGCAGTCGCTGTTCACACTTTCAAGAGGCACACTGTTTGTGACCGCCAGTTGCAATCAAAAGTTGGAAGGTGTTCCTGTGGATCCTGGTGCACAGTATTTAGTTAAAAAGGCACCAGAGACCTAGAGCAAGGGCAGGGAAAGTATTTTTTTTAAATAAGTATAAGGCAAGCACCTAAAGCACTGCATCTGGGGCACCAGTATCACAAGGCAAATGTCAGGGCAGTGAAGCCCTGATGAATATTAATGAAGTGCTGCCAGTTTTAGAGGGACACTGTATGCAAGGCAGCAACACAGAAACTAAGCACACATGGGAGACATTAATAAATGCATTTAAAAGAGAAATGCTGGGGCTATATAACTGTGGGGAATTTATGTAAGAATAGTGTTTATTCTGGCTGCACCAGGACAGTTATGTTGGGACTGCAATAAAATGTGTGTTGGGGACTATGCAGCAGCCACCATTGTGCAGCCAAATAATCAGTCAAGAGCCTGGACCTTTGGCCAGAGACTTATTGAAATTAATGAAGACTTGTAAGGAAAAAAGAAGGCCCTTTCCTAGGCCCCAAAAAGCAAGACAATTAAAAGACTGGGTCAGTTTGGGATAGTTTTGACAGCCAATGAGATTCCTGGACCTTAGCTCCATTTAAAAGGAGTAACTGCTGAAACAGTGGAGATTTGGCGGATCTGACCAGGAATTCAGAGTGTGAGCCTCTGAGGAGCCAGCCAGCTCTCAGAGGTTAGGCCTGGTGCGTGTAGACTTTTCTCAGTAGTTCAGTCCGGGGGGTCCAAGGTGCATCAGTCACTGCAAGCTGTGGTATGCAACAGCAGTAGATTCATGCAGCAAAAGGCAGTATTGCAGATCAGCCTGCAAGCCTACTGGAAGGACCAGAGAAGAACCAGCAGCACCCTTACATATAGAGGTGTAAAAGTTGCCGAAGTGTTTGTGCGACTGGCCAGTTCAAGATATCTGGTTCATGGTTTTGACTCATTGACTCCTCTAAGCCATTCGGCCTTGGGTTATGTGAAATCAGCCTGAGTCAACTGCACCTGCATCACCAGACCAGCTGCTGTACGAGGACCATGAGGGAGCCCTCCCGCCTGCTTCAAGAAACATCTCCACAGGTCTTATTTTCTCAGTTCATCTCCAGTGTCTGAGTACAGAGAGTAGAAATCAGGGTAGCAGCCTGAGACAAGCTTTAATAATCATTGTGGTACCACCTAATCTCAATTTCACTGCTAGTTTAATGGTTCAAGAGACTGGGCCATCCGGCCACTGGACACAAATAAAACTGCATGCCAAATCATCATATCTTCTTTCATCAAGGACCCCAACAACAGCTGCAACCCTGGGCACTATTTAGGCTAGCTTGTTTTCCATCTGGGTACCCAGTATATTTATAAGACTGCAAAGTGGAAGTAAATGCATGCCAGTATCCTGCCTCAGACCTGTAAGGATAAAATCATTTGACCAGATTTACCCATTCCTTGTTATGCTTCCCCTAAATAAACCTGATTGGTGTTGCAATGTTATATTGCCTCATACATGTTTACTGGTGGTCTGTTACTGTGTTTGGAATATTCCTGAACATGCATGCCTGATACCCACTGTTTGCAGGGGGTTCCAGGAGGTCGCACTGAAGCCCAAACCACAGTAAGTGGGAAACTTATGAGCATATCATTAATATCTGTTGACAAATGTATTGTGAATGTTGTGAGAGATTACTGCTTTTTCCAAGGTACAGTATAGGGCCATTAGGTGGGGTAGTGGGTAGTTATAGCTTCCTAGCGGGCTGTAACAAATACTGTATAATAAATATCCACTGAAACCTTACACTGAGTGGAGGTACCAAAACTTGGTGTTTACTGTGGGTGGAGAAACCCTGGTACTAGCTAGTTATGAACCCAGGCCTCTCAACCTGTGGATAGTAATACAGCCAGGGGTTGTAACCCTAGAAGCAGTGCTGCAAGTCTGTTTAACAAGCAATGTAAAGTTGAATATACAGAGTTGCAGTGGTGCTAGAAGAGTGGTCCTGTTGGGGGGGGGACTGTGATGTAGGTTTTCCTACTCTTAGCAGGGTGCTCAGCTTTAGGGCTGGTTACTGGACAGGAATGTCTAGAGGCAAGGCAAGGCAAATTTTATTCTTCAGGTGCCCAATCCCAGAGTCTCTGGGTGCCGCACAACAGCAACAGATATATCATAATATGACAACAGAACATAACACATTTTTCAGTCTACGAATTGTCACTTTCATAAATTAAAATCAGTAAAACCAGAAGAGGGTAAGGGGGAGAGGGCCATCTTGTGGATGGTATGGCCCACTCCAGGTCTCTAAGTTAAGTTTTGCAGCCACTAGCCAGCAAGTCTAGTGACTGGGAACATTTACTAGCCCCACAGATTCTTCCACTAGCCAAGCTGAAATACTGTACTTTTTGATTACATTCTACAGTACAAACCTACAGGGCTAATTAAAGGAAAATCTTACTAGTTTAACACAAAATCCACCAGAATTAGGCTAGTTGGCCTACAAGTTTTGGCCGCTGCACTCTCTGTGATAGGTTACAGTACTTAAATAACTTATTTTTAAGATGTAATGACTGAGGTGTGTTCAATTCTGGGACTGCCAGTGGCTGGTTGTCAGTGCTGTGACTGTCGGGGGCATTGCTGTAAGGGGACAGGTAAGTACTACAACTGTTGAGGGAGGGCCAGAGGCAGTGTTGTGTTAATGGTGGGGGTCAGTACTGTGACTTTTGTGGTGGAGGGTGTTGGTGCTTCAATGTTTGAGGGTTGGGAGTCAATGCAGTTATTGTCAAGGGGTGGGTGGTCAGTGCCGTGACTTCCAGGTGTTAGGCAGGACTGCAACTTTTGGCAGTGGGGGGGTAGTGTTGTGACTGTAGGGGTGGAGATTACTGCTATTTCTGTCTCTAGAGGGTATCAGCCCTGTGACTGTCACAGACGTAGGGGGATAGTGCTATGACTGTGGTAGTGGGTAGTGCTGTAACTTTTGGGGTTAGAGGCAAGTGCTGTCACTGTTGGGGGATGAGGATCAGCACTGCGACTGTTGGGTAGGTGGCCACTGTGACTGATGGTGGAAGGTGTTAGTTCTGTGACAATTGACAGGTGGTATAGGTCTGTGACTATTGGGAGGTGGTAGTGCTGTGACCGTTGTGGGTGAGGAGGCAGTGCTGTGGCTGTTGTCGATGGGGGTCAGTGTGGTGACCGTTAGGAGTAGCAGGTCAGTGCTGTCATTGTCAGGGGATGGGAATGAGTGCTGTGACTGATGGTAGGAGGTGTCAGTTCTGTGACTTTTGGGATGAGATGGCTGTGCTGTGACTGTTGGGATTGATGATCAGTGCTGTAAGATGGGATGGGGTGCAGTGCTGTGACTAGTGCTGTTCCTGTGGGGGAATGGGGATCAGCACTGTGACTGATGGTAGAGGGTGTCAGTTCTGTGACTTTTGGGGTGAGGTGGCTGTGGCGTGACTGTTGTGGATTGCTGATCGGTGCTGTAAGATGGGATGCAGTGCAATACTGTGACTAGTGCTATTACTATGGGGGATGGGGATCAGTGCTGTGACTCTGAGGGGTGTATGGTCATTGCTGTGACTGCCAGGTTGGGAGGTAGGACAGCAGTTCTTTGACTATTGGGAATTCTGAGAAAGTGTTGTGGTTCAGAGGTGAGGATCAGTGCTGTGACTGCCAGAGGTGGGTAGTCATGGTTCAGATTGTCAGTGGAGGGTGTTAGTCCTGTGATTGTCAGTGGGCTGATACAGTCCTGTGCTTGTGGAGGAGGAGGGGGTGCTACAGTCCTGTTACTGTGTGGGAGGGTAAAACAGTCCTGTGACTGGGGAGACAGTCCTGTGACTGTGTGGGTGGGGTCCAATCCAATGACTGTTGGGGGGGTGGTCTTTGCTGTGACTGATGGTGGATGGTGTCAGTACTGTAACTGTTAGAGCGGTGGTACAGTCCAATGATTGTCGGGAGGAGGGTCTGTTATGTAACTGTCGGGGATAGGGTGTCATTTATGTGACTATCAGGGTGAGGGTCATTCCTCTGACTTTTGGGAGGTCTTCTTCTGTGCAATTCTACAACTCTGAGGGACAGAAGCATTTGCAGGAAGTTGTACATTTCAGGGAAGGTTGTATGGTGCCAAACTAAGAGACTATTCGGAGGTGTTGTGGTCCCAACTGTGCGGGGTGGTCATCAGTGCTGTGATGTACAGTGTTGTGACTGATGGAGGGGGGGAGATTACTGCTGTAACTGTCTGTGGAAAGTGTCATTCATGTGACTGTCGGGGATATGGGTATAGTGATGTCATGGTGGGGTGTAGTGCTGTGATTGTAGGGAATGGGGATCAGTTCTGTGATTGTCAGGCATGGGTGCCCAGTGCTGTGACTGACAGTGGAGGGTGTCAGTCCTGTGACTGTCTGAGGGGGTACAGTCCTACGACTATCAGGGGTGAGATGGTCAGTCCTGTGATGGTCAGGGGTCAGTGCTGTGGCTATTGTGTAAGTAGTGTAGAGTGGTACACAAATAAAGAAAAATGTGGTGCATAAGCAAAGCAGCAAGCTTGTAATAACAAAAGAAAAGAATGCTCAGCACGCCTAGATTCAGTTTTACATGCAAAGTGCAAGATTTATTTTTCATCAGCATGCCTTGCATGCACCCACTTGGGCCAGCACTTCAAGCCTTCAGTGGCCCTTCCACAGAGAACAGGTCTGAGGATTAAAAAGGGTGCATCTAATTTACACAGAAACGTCAAAGTGACGTACACCACACACTAAAAACAACATGCATGTCAAGGTGAAAACACAGAAACAGCTTTTCCAATGGGAACAAACATTTAATTATTCTGTTTTTTGGTGTTTTGTTTTTGACCCTCATGGTAAACAGTTGCTGATGTTAGCATAATACTTAAATTAAGCTTGTCTCTGTATCTTTTACTTCATTTAAATTGTATACCTTTCCCTCTACAGCTATATTTTTTAGCTCTTACACTGTACTATACTCATTTCATCTCTCTCCTCTCGATTGTTTCCACTACTGAATTAACCTTCTCTTTATTTGTGCAGGTCTCACAGGATGTGAACTCCTACCCCATCAGATAAGTAACTTGTCTTATCCTTCCTTGCCACTCTCTAAGAATGGAGGATCATTTGTGACCCCTTCCCTCTATTTTATTCTACAGGTTTAAGAAATGTCATCCCTTTATAACTCCTACCTCTGGCTCCATAGTACCCTGATAAGAGACCCTGTACATATTACCTATACTTGATAGGTTTACTGTAACAGTGCAGCTGCATCCACTATGGGAGGGTTGTGTATACTGTATGTGTTAAGGTCATACAAATTGCAGCATTTTCTCCCTCTATAAAACATTTTGCTTTGCCAGTTGACTCAAGCAGGCTCTCATCCCTATCCCTACCTCCCCTGTCCCAAACCACAGAGCCCAAAGTTCCCATGGATTGCCTCCCTTCCCCATGATAGGGTGGCCAGAAAAGGGAGATTCATCCTTATTCCCACCCAGTCACTTACATCCACAACTGAGACAGTCATCCAGGTGGTCAGTGGGACAGAAGTAGCTGTGTAGGGCTTTATGGACCCTGCACTAGCCATTTCTGCATTTTTCCCTTTCTTGAGTTATTGTCTTCACCTGGGGGTAGCCAAAGGTTAAATCAGCATGCCTTTCCATGAAGGGACAGGACAGTTATGTGACAAACGTTCAGTCTGCTTTCCAGACCCTGGCAATCTGGTATATTCCTGAAATTGGGTCACTGATTTGGCAGGCAATAAGGCACCTAGCACCTCATCCCTCCATACCACTGGACCAGACAAGCCTTATACTGCAGCAAAATAATTGTTACTATTGGGACAGGCGATTAGACAACAATGGTGCCACAGCACACCAGGAAATTATTTTATTAACTGGCCCAACGGTAAGAGGGTGGGTTGTACTTGTTTACACCAGAGAATGTGTTAACTTTAACAGGGCCAGCAATCACAGTTACTGGCTTCCAGTTTTAAATAAAATATTGCACAGCTTGAGGTTATATCTCTATATGGGGTATGTGGGGGTGCCTGTGGGATAACCAAGTTATTTGTACAGTAGCCTGTGATCTTGAGTAACCTCACGAGTGGCCACAGGCTACTGTACAAATAACTTGGTTATCCCACAAGCGCCCCACGCATATTTGATTTACACAACAGGATATTTTTAGGTTCAGTTTTGTTGTATTTTTTTATTATTAAGTTCCTTTCCATGTTTTTTCTCTGTGCCTGGCTGCTGTGTTTGGCTTGCAGGGTTGCTGTGCTGAGAAAGAGGAAAACATGGCTTTTTGTTCTTAGGAGTGTTTTCATTTAAAATGCTGTTCCAGTATTTTTTTGGGGGAAGGGTTGGTTAGGGTGTGTATTTTGTGTCTTTGGGACTGTGATAGCTTGTGTTGTAAACAGCACTGTGAGAAGGTGAAAGTGAAACTGAGAGGCAGTACTGCTGAGCAGGCAGCTCATGTGGTTGTGGTTAGTGATGTAGTCACTGTGTGGATAAATGGGTGATGATGTAATCACTATGTGGATAACCTAATGTTATCCAGATAGTGATATCACCACCTATTTATCCACACAGTGACTCAGATAACTGAAGTTGTGTCAGTGTTTATCCTGACACCTGTTGTATTTGTGTGTGTGTATAAATATATTAGAGGCAAAAAACTATGTTTAATGCATTAGTTAGGGTTGTTCCACAGCGACAAAAGTGAGGAATTCGCTGTTAGGTTGAAAACCCTAACTCGATTCACCCCTCCCCAACACACACACACAACACACACACACACACACACACATTCAAGTATGGGGAGGACCAAGTCAACACAACCAATGACAGACATCCAGCAGCAGGTGACAGAAATAACAAACAATTGTCTAAATGTACTACGAGACATCCCACCCACCTGACCAGGTGCTGCATGCTCAGTGGAGATCAACAGCAAAACTGAGGCCATGTACACCAACGTACACATCCCTGATTGCAGCTGACACAACATACCACACTTAGTAGTTGCATGGCCTTACCTACCGATGCCCCACACCACACCACAACTGGTACTGTGCCGTTACTCAATATAAATGCTGAAGGTGCATGATGACAGTTGTAGAAAGGTTTTAACACTAGTGAGTATACATTAATTAAGAGAAGTACATAAATTAACTACAAGACACTAGCATGCTCAAGATCAAAGTAGTGTTACATTTAGTAGGTGATTTACATAGTAGTACATTTACTGCAGTGGTTTACTCAAGATAGAGAGGCTGATGTAAGCGTATGGAAAAGCATTGCCTGTTCAACGCTGGAAATTTGTACTGCCAGTATCAGATGCATTCTTACTGATGAAGGTGTACTGCTGATGTACATACATAGACCTTCAGTGTGTTTCAATACTAAAGATGCAGTAAGTATTCTTTGTAAGAAACAGTGTAATTGCATGGATCAGGCCAAGCAACTTCTAAATATCATAGCACTACTGAGCCAACAATGACGTACCTGTATCGGAGATGTATATAGGATAGATTTTCCTTAGGCACTTACTGAGTATGTTGTACCTGATAAAGACAATCTCATTGCATCTGTGTTGACTAACTTATTCAAATAGTAATACATTTACTATTGTTGCAAAGAGTGATCTATGCCACTTATGGACACAGTGTAATTTTTTAACAGTTGTTTCATACTCAGGCTGTATGCCTAGTGTTTGGGTTTGCCACACTTCTGTCACTGATGCTATCAAAGTGATAACTATGTTATTGTGGTACAACAGGAATCAAGTAGGTATGGTGTAGCTATAAACAGAATGTCTTTTAGTATTGATTTAACTCACAATGGGGTAAGTGTACTAGGACAGCAGGGGGTTATTCTCTCACTGACTCTGTCAGTTATAATCACACTAAAGGTTTCGATGACTGTAATGATCAAGTTAGACTGTTCATCTTCATGAGTTCATATTCACAGCCATTCTCCAGTAACTAGACAGTGTATGGTGTAACTGGGTGGGACACTGTGTTACAAAGCTGCTGCAGTGCCTAGCAGAGGAGAGTATCTACTCATAAAGACAATTAAGCAATAAGGCATGACCAACAGTTATGTTAAATGTCTGTTAAACACCCTGTAGGGTTTAATGTTGAATGAGGTATAGCCGAGTGCCACATGTCGCTAGACAGTGATAAACTGACCATTAACATAATACCTGGGAGTGGCTTATTGCTATCATAATAAACTGTTTTTAAACAACATTAAACCATGTTCATCATATGGTTAGGGCTCTACATGTATGTTAATAAAACTAAACATAAGGCTGTTACAATGTTTACAGTCAATTAGAAAGCTGCATTTCTCAAACCCTCGTTATAATCAGAGATATTACACCTGTACAACTCCTTGGTTTTGCTGAACTCTATTGCTCAGGTGGCCCACCACATGTGGTGTGGTCTGGTGTGGGCATCGGTAGGTAAGCCATGCAACTACTAAGTGTGGTACATTGTGTGCAGCTGCAATCAGGGATGTGTACGTTTGGTGTACATGGCCTCAGTTTTGCTGTTGATCTCCACTGAGCATGCAGTACCTGGTCAGGTGGGTGGGGATGTCTCGTAGTACATTTAGACAATTGTTTGTTATTTCTGTCACCTGCTGCTGGATGTCTGTCATTGGTTGTGTTGACTTGGTCCTCCCCCATACTTGAATGTGTGTGTGTGTGTCTGTGGTGCTGGGAGGGGTGAATTGAGTTGGGGTTTTCAACCCTAACAGTGAATTTTCTCACTTTTGTTGCTGTGGAACAACCCTAACTAATGCATTAAACAGAGTTTTTTGCCTCTAATTTCCCTTCTTTTTGAGAATGATAACGAGACATAGTGAATGTAATGCAGCGGGGGGAGGGGCCCTCCCGCCACATGATGTCTTGTGGCATAGTAACAGGAAGAGCAACGCAAACAGAAGCACTAACAGTGGCGCACATGGTAACGCAAGCACAAATGACAACAGAAAGGGCAATGCACATGGTGGCATAGACGGGAACAGTGTGCCACGTGATGTCTTGTCACATAGTAACATGGTGCCTGTAAATGGAAATGTCAATGGGCATGGTGACGCAAAGTGAAACAGAAAGAGAAACAGTACTGGTAGACACAAATGGCAAAAAATAACAGAAACGCAAGCGCAAATGAAAACGCAAAGGATGACGCACGTGGTGGCGTAGACGTCAACGGTAAGTGAAACGGGCATGGAACCGCAAGCGGAAAGGGCAATAGTAACAGTAATGTAAGCGCACAGGCTGGTTTTCCCCAAAAGCTGAATAGAGAAAGACAGTGAGTACAAAGAATGTGTGCATAATAATGGGTATCGGAGCAGAAAATGAGGACTTGGAATACCAAATAAGTTATATCTCAGGAATCGTACGACGTAGAAAAAAAATTTAAAAGTCGTATGATTTATGACTGTCCTGGCTAGTTTTGTATTTAATCCCTGTTAGGGGGCTAATAATTTTTCCAACGAAAAGTCCGTATCTCGCACCGTTTCCGAGATACGGGCCCTGAAAGGCGCGGCGAACGCCGTAATGTTATCCTATGTGAAAAAAAGAGAAGTTTGGAGCACCATAACTTTGCCTCCCTGTAATATTTTTTCACCAAACCACTGAAAGGCACATCTATGAGATGTCGGCTCCGTTCCCTCCAAATTTCAGCCCAAAACTCCCAACGGTTCTTTTGCAGCGCAGTGCCAAAGAATCGCTGTCACTTTCCCACAGATGGAAAACTACTGTCGCAATTTGCGAAAGCTTTCGCATAAAAGTTCAACACTTTCGTGAGCACGAAAGTAATTTGCAAAAGTTCTTTTTCCAGAAATTTGAAAAACATATTTCTGGGGTGTTTTACCACAAAATAAAGACATGGCAAACATCCTCAGGGTCCGACTAGGTGAATACAAAAAGAATTAGGTTGCTAGAGGGTCCCAAATTTAAATGCCAACCATTTTTCTGATCACCAACTGAAAACAAAATGGCCGATTTGCGAAAGTAACAGGCCCATTTGCGAAAGTAAAAATGCATTTGTGACACTGTCGAACTTTTTTAACTTTTCCCATTGACTTATAATGGGAAACTGTTTTTTGAATAACTTTTGAACCGTTTAATATTTTTTTATGAAATCTTCAAAAGGCACATCGGAGACCCTGGCCGCATGTTCCCTGAAGATTTTGGGCCAGTCGCGTAAACCGTATGACCTGCAGGAACGACTGTAGAATTCCAGAAAAAGCGTAAACGTGCACACAGATCACACTTAATAACTCCACAGCCGTATATCCAACCTGTACAAAACTTGGCAGATCCCAAGGCCTATGGTTCTTGATCATGTATTCCAAATTTCAGCGAAATCTGTGAAACGGTTGCAAAGTTATTAAGGTGCAAAGTTTTGGGTTTAACATAGAAATGGCTCCTCAACCCTAATCTATGGTAGCACTACCGTGCTACCATAATATATATATATATATATATATATATATATATATATATATATATATGTATATGTTATATATATATATATATATATTATATATATATAATATAGTAGCATGGCAGTGCCACTATAGTTAGGGTTGCATAGACATTTCTATGTTAAACCTCAAATTTTACACTTTAATAACTTTGCAACCGTTTGTCCGATTTGCCTGAAATTTGGAATGGAGGAAAATTTTTGGTAGGTCTCCAGTTCTGAAAATGTTTGTGTCGATCGGCTGTATTGTTGCAGAATTGTGGTGTGCTGAAAAACGTGAAAAATCCCAACATTCCGTTTTCTTTAGACATTCACTTTTTACTGAAGACTGCCTGTGAGTGGGTTCAAATTGGGTGGACTAGATGGGTCCTGGGTTGCAGATGTGCCTTTTGAAGCTTTTGTGTAAAAATCTTGTTCCGTTCAAAAGTTTTTAGTGCCCCATTATATCCCATGGGAAAATTTATACGTGCAGCTTGAAAACTGTCGCCATAGTATTTTTTAAGGTTGAGCTTGCCAAAAACAGTGTTGTGCTGCCACCATCTTGTTTTCAGTTAGTGAGAGAGAAAAAAACAATATAAACTCAAAAAATACTGCACTTTTTGACACACCAACCATTGGGTTTACCATTTCGAGGACTAAAGAAATCTGGTATTAGTTTTTCACCAGCTGGTCTGGAAATGTGGTTTTCAGATTTTTTCTATCATTTTTCCATTTTTTGATCATGACACTATCTCAAAGTGCCATGGCAATATGCATGACCATAAAAAATACAACCGCAACACTATTTTTTACATTCACGGTTGTATTCCCATTATAAAAAATAAGAGTGTTGTGATAATATTTTAAATGACCACGGTAATACTGCACAACCATATTTTCTGAAATGATGTTTGCTTTGTCACTTGATTTGGGCAAGCTGGATTGTGATATTGGCCTGAAATTTTCAGGGTGGCAAGCCCTAGTGATGCAGATGTGCCTTTCAGTGGTTTGGTTCCAAAATGTTCACCATGTCCATAGTTAAAGCATTCCAAAGTTACACATTTTCCCATAGGATAACATTGTGGAAGTCGTTTTCTTTATTACTTCATTGTGGCTACGTGCATTGTGGTATTGACCCAAAATTTTCAGGGTGAAAAGCCCTAACCCCTACAGATGTGCCTTTTGGTGGTTTGGTACCAAACCATTGCACATGGCCATACTTACAGCATTGTGAAGTTTGGAAATTTCCCTATAGGATAACATTGCAGCACTGGTTTCTCTTTGTCACATCGTTGCCTCAATGTGCATTGTGATATTACCCTGAACGTTTCAGGGTGAAAAGCTCTAGTCTTACAGGTGTGCCTTTTGGTGGATTGCTGGGAAAACATTCAGCAGGGGTAGAGCTACAGCATTCCAAAGTTCCACATTTTCCCCATATGATAACACTGCAGCGTCCATGATGCCTTCCGGGGCCTGTATCTTGAAAATGGTTCGAGATACAGACTTTTCATTGGAAAACTTCATAGTCCCCCATCAGGGGGGATAAGTACAGAACTAAGTTAGAAGCCTTAAAAACCCTGAAATTTGAATTTTATTCCTAGCGTGTATGGTTCCTGAGATATTTGCAAATTACTGTTCTAACTGGTGATTTTCATCTGCATGGGCCACTACTATGCCCTCAGATTTAGCACTTACATCGCATTTTGGTGCATGTATCTCAGAAACAATGCAAGATATGGGTTCGGTCATTATGTGGTTGCGAGAACTGCACACTGTCATAATTACGACACTTGAATTGTTTTTCTACCTCCTATGGTTCCCGAGATATGGGGAAATTACTGTTGCCAAGCCTCCTTGCCTTATAGGGCTGCTGTATGGCTTCATGCTTATATATAAGTGGGAATGCAGGGCCAAGAGGGCCCGCACTCCCACCCACACATACATTATGCACAAATAGGTGGCTTGGTGGGAGCGTGGGGCCCTCCCACCAGCTGCCCATTTCTATTAATACTAACAATGCACTTTTAAAAAAAGAAAAGAAATTCTTTGCAAAAACTTCATTAATGCATCAGTCAGGGTTGTTTCTACATGACAAAAGTGTGGAAATTCAATATTAAGGTTACCACCACCCCTATCACCCCAAACCCACCCCCACCAACAGGCATCGAGGTGTGCGTTGAGGTCATTGTGCCTAACTCTCACCCCATTCTCCTCTACTGCACCACCTCAGCTTCTTTACACATGGAATGGGGTGAGAGTTAGGTCGATGACCCCAACGCACACCCTGATGCCTGTTGGTGGGGGTGGGGTGGTAACCTTAACACTGAATTTCCACACTTGTCTCCGTGTGGAAACAACCCTAACTGATGCATTAACAAAGTTTTTGCAAAGAATATATATATTTATACAATGGGGTGAGTGACAAATGAGTGTGATAAATCATGTTATTTTCACTGGTGTGTGATAAATGTAAGAACTGACATTTATCACACCTGCGCAAAGATGCGAAAACCAAAAGCCGCGCAAATGGTAAATTTTACAACAACAGAGGCCCCCATTGTATAAATTGGATACATGATGTGCACTCATGTGATATGGTAAATATTTTCACTCCTGAACAGTGAGCTCTGGATAATCATGAGTGGCTTTGCTACTCATGATTATTCAGAGGTCACTCTAAAGGAATGAAAATATTTGCCATATCACACTCATGCCCATTATATATATATATATATATATATATATTTATTTATATATTTCCTTGTAGATCGCTCTTAACCCCCTGTAAAATTTATTTTGTTGATGAATTTTGTTGACCAGGTAAGACCACTGAAACTAGAAGTCTCTTTTTCAGGGGTGACCAGGGTTGGCTACAGATGATAACCAACTGAAATTGAACCCAATGAAGCTGTTGGTGGCATTTTACTAAATGGAGGAAACTGGCCAGGACACCAGAACACCAGAAAAATACCCCTATTCTTTTCAAGAAGTGCCATAGGATCTTTAACGCCCGCCTGAACAAACAACCACCAGACCATGTAGAAGTACCTCGGCTTAACATCTCGTCTGAAAGACAGCACCTCAGGAGTGCCTGGTACGGGGATAAAACCTACAGCCTTTGATCTTCTAGCATCAGAGGTGAGTGTGCAACCTGCTGAGTCACTGACACTGAAAATATCATTATGCTACCTTGTTGGCTCTGACCAGACTTTGTTTACACAGTTTTAACTTTTTCTGCATTAGGATATGAGGAGCTTACTGCTTTACTGGCTGTGGCTTCTTGTCGGCTGAATTGCCTAATCCAGTGGTGCTTACAAGTATGTTGAGCTGTCCTTTCTCTTTGCCTCTTCCTAAATGCAAAAGTTTACTGATTTTAGTTTTTGGACCATAATGTTGCCCCACAATACAGAGCTGAACAGGTAACATGCAGCAGAAGGCACCAGCGGTGAGGTTCCAAGTGCTAGCACCAATTGCACAGCAGCTGCCCCTAGTTTGGGGAGTGCAACAAAAGGGTTGAGTGCAGTTTCCACTGCTGCCTCCTACTGCAGGTTACATGTTCAGCTCTGTATTACTGGGATAGAATTATGATCTGAAAATGTGCTTCTTCCCTAGCTGGATCTATGAAACTAAAAGAAATGAACTTTTGCAGTTAGGAAAATGCGAAGAGAAAGGACAGCTCAGCATACTTGTGAGAGCCATTGGATAAGGCAATTGAGCCAATATGAAGCAAAAGCTGGTAAAGTGGTAAACTGCTCCTATCCTAATGCAGCAACGGTAAAGTGGGGTAAGTTTGGCATATATTTTTAAAGTGTCTACTTATAATCAACTGACCACTGCAGAGTATCAAACTTTCTTACACCCCCCCAAACACTTAAAACAACAGCTCAAGAGAAATTCAGATTCCCCCATGTCATTTAAAATGCATAATATTACATTACAAAAAATAAATATATCAGGCTAGTATCTGGCAGTGCACTGGTCTGAGGAGTGCAACAAAAGGGTTTGACAGAAAAAATTTTATTAATATTTTGTGCAAAGTAGTTCATACAATATTCAAATGAAAATGCAATTTAATGCTTTCAGTAAACTTAAATTTATCAGTTTTTTTAAACATTATGTTTTATTTTACCAAAAACATACAGTTTTATTTTACAAGCACCGATATTACACCGTATAGAATTTATATTTCCATAGAGGGTGCTACTCCTCTTTAATACAAACAGTATGAGCTATCTTGTGCTTTAGATACTACATCTGGAGGGAATACCATACGAGGGATATAATTATACTATGCCTCAAAGAGTACAAATAATGTCAATGTTGTAGAGGAGCCCATGAGCAGCGTGGATTTTATCAATAAATAAAGTAAATAAAACTCCCAAAGTCCTTCACCACACATGGTGGTACTGGTAACCAGGCATTAGCATAGAAAGGCACAACATCTGTGCATCCTAGATTTTGATCAAGGAAAGAAACACGTCTCAGCACTTAATTAGCAAACTTTAACAAAATTAGCAATCTAAACTGTGACTTTAGAAATCTGAGAAGAACCATTATTTAAAAGTATGAGTCCAAATAAATCCTGAAGATCTCCAGCTTAGCCATCTGTCCCGGATGAACATATATTGACTTTAAGAGTTCTTAACCCAGCTATAAGGTTTTGGAAACACAAGTCCGTCAAGTGACAAGATGAAGCCATCAACATAATGGTTACTCGAGCAAGTAATTACTAAAAAAATGTTAGAGTACCTGGAAAATATCTATTCAAGTCACCACCATGCCAGAACTTTGAAATCAAGTCTCCTCATCCTCCGAGGACTGATGATTAGATTCATTCTGCTTTTGTAGGGGAAAAGCATCTCTACTACTCTGTTTTAGGGCTTCAGTCAGCTCAAAAAATAAATATACCTTCCTGCGATAGGCGATCCTCAATCATGCAGGAAAAATCATACCGTGGGGGATAGAGGCTTCACAGAGCATTGCTCTTACCCCGTCAAACCTCCTTCATTTCTGGCAGGTGATGTAACTGATATGGGATAAAGATTGATCCGGAGTCCATTGTAGAGAAGCCCCCCTTTTCTTCTGGCTAAATTCAGGATAGAATCCCTTGTACCTGCTCCGTCGGTCAACAGTATGATGGCTCGGGTACATCCTGATCTTCCACTCACACATGAGGGGTAACCCAGTAGGCTCGCTGGAACTGTTGAATTTTAAATTGTACTTCTGCCCTTAATTGTTAACTTAACCATGCTTGTAAGACTAATAGGAGGCTATCTCCCTCTGCTTCCTCTGGAATTCCTAAAATTCTTATATTAGGAGCTCTAATCTGATTCTCAAGAGCCTCTATACAAGCTTTCCAGTGACTACTCTCTTTTACAGTGGTAGACAGGGCACCCACGGCTGCATCAGCTCTCTTAGATGCATCAAGGGCAGTTGTTTACATCCCTTCCATGGTCGTTTCTAGTCTTGCGACCAGATTACTGAGCCTAAACTTATCGGAGAGCACGGTCACTGATTTAATTAGTTTTGTCAGCTTTGACCCTATAGTTTGCAAGATATTTGATAAAGAATGGAAGCACATCAAAAATGCATCAGGCAATGCCTCATTTTATTTGTGTAAAAATAAATGTTTTTTAAATGAGACTGGTGCCCTAGCTGTCTATTTGAGGTTAGTATGTGCTCTGCTTTATGTGTTTTTACTTTGGTTTACTTTAGCATTGCAGCACCACAATCCTTGTGCACACTCTACTTGGTCTGTTTTGTAGTATCCTTTATATAGATGTTGCAATATTTATGGAACAAATTCCTTCAGTGTGCAATATATGTGTTTTCACCAATCTGTATTTAAAACTGCATTTGCTCTACAATTTGTGGTCCATTACAGTGATCAGCCTAGAGAATACAATTGCATCTGGATATTCTGCACTTTTTATAAAAAACAGGGCTACCATTCAAAAAAGTCTCCCACTTGCGAGTACTATACTGTTACTAGGCAACTGCAAGATAAAAAACACTCAAACCTTAAAAGGGACATGAAACGCCAAAGTTTAGTTACTTTGATTAAATACAGCTTAAATTCAGGGTAAATAAGGAGGGGGTGGCATGTGGCACCCAGATAGGGGGAGGAACAAGGAGCCGGCTGGGTGGAGGGGCTGGTAGAAAGGATGAGGGACATGGAAGGGGGGAAATGGAGGAAAAGGAGAGGTCAGAGTGCTCCTGTTGGGGGATTCTATGATCAGGGGTATCAAATGGGATAGGGAGGGAAAAGCCTGGCCAGTTAGAACAAAATGCTTCCCTGGACTAATGGTGCACAGGGCTAAGCACGGTATATCACTGGCAAAGGATTGCGGAGTTCCCGGACATACTGGTCCACCTGGGTACAAATGACATTGAGGAAATAGCGAGCTAGAGATACAGGCAAGATTCAGGAGCTTGCCAGGGTCTGTCATGACATAGGATGCACAGTTTCCTTCTCAGAAATCCTGCCGGTGCCAAGGGCTAGTGGGAAACACAAAAGGAAGAGTAGAGAGATAAACCAGTGGCTCAGGGAGTGGTGTGAGGCCAGAGGGTATGGGTTGATGGGGGATTGGGGGGAGACCTAGGAGGATAAGGAGCTGTATGTTAGAGATAGACTCCTTCTCAATTTGGAGGGGAGGGGAATCCTTAAGTTGAAAATAGAGGGGTTCATTGGTGAAAAGTGGGGTTTAAACTTGTGAAGGGGGAGGGATGGGAGAAAAGGCTGTCAAGGGGGTGCTGATAAAGGAGGGACTCTGTCTCCACCCCCCCTGGGGAGCTGGAGGATTGCGGGAAAAGGCCAACTGGTAAAGTGCAGACCAGGAGAAAACAGAATCCCCATGGGAACATGAGCAGGGGAAATGGAAGTATAGGGAAAGGGTGGAAGGTAGTCCTGCTAAATGCCAGGAGCTTGGGCAATAAAATGCCTGAGCTCCAGGTGATGCTAACTGAGGGAGCAGTGGATGTGGCAGTGGTCACCAAGACCTGGGCCACTGCAGGACATGACTGGGACCTGAACCTGGAGGGTTACACTATGTTCAGAAAGGACAGGGGGAGGGGGGGAGGGAAGGGGAGGAGGGGTAGCAATGATAGTCAAAAACTGCATTGGCATAGGGAGGGAGTAGAGGAGGTGGAGGGAACCATGGAGGTGATTTGGGTCACCTTGATAACAAGGGGGGCAAGAGAGTAAAAATAGGAGTGGTGTATAGACCCCCTGCCCTGGCAGAGGAGCTGGAGGAGAGTCTGGTGGCAGATGTTGGGAGACACTGCAGACTGGGCAGAGGAGCGGTGGTGGTGTTGGGATTTAAACATGCCAGGAACAGACTGGGAGACTATGACTTCCTCTGTGACCAGGAACAGAGGTTGTTGGATGTCTTTCAAGGCGCGTTCCTAACTCAGCAGGTGGGGAACCGACCAGGAGGCATGGTACTGGATGTGGTCCTGGCAGACAGTGACCAGATTGGGGGCCTGGGTAAGAGACCCATTGGCGGGGTGACCATGCCACGGTCTGGTTCTGCCTGGACCTGGGAGGGCTAGAAGGCTGCACAAAGACAGAGTTAACTGACTTCAGGGGGACGATTTTAAGAAAATGGGAAGGATCCTTAAGAGCATTTGGATGTGATTGAGTCAGACATGGATGCTGATAGTAGGTGGAAATCATCGGAGAGGGGTGCAGGATGCACCAGCACCTGTGCAAGAGTAAGGCAAAATGCGGTGGGCCGGAAGCCCTGCTGGTGGACCAGGGAGGTCCAGGAGGTGGTGCGGGAAAGAAGGCAGCCTATAGGCAATTCAAGTGCTCAAGGGTGAAAGGGATCGAGGGCATGAGCTGATGGCTAGAAGGGCCCTGGGGTGGTGGCGTGCTAAGGCAAGGAAGAGCAGAACCTGGCCAGAGAAATTAGGAGAGGAACAAGGTTCCTTAGATACATTGGGGAAAAACGAAGGGTGAAGGGGCAGATTAGCAGGATTAAATCAGGGGAGAGATGGGTACAAGACCCGGGGGAACAGGCTGAGGTACTAAATGAGTACTTCACCTCAGTTTTCACCAAGGAAAATGGGGGTGCTGCATCATACACGGGAGGAGACAGAGATACTGAGGAGGAGGGGACCCTTACCGATCGGCGGGTCTGGGGAGCGGGGGAGGCATCACTGGCAGGAGGTGGGAGGGCTAAGCAGGGAGAAGAGGTACCAGAAGTGGAAATCACAGCAGAGAGAGTGAGGGAAGCCCTTAGCTGCCTTAAGACGGAGAAAGCACCAGGGCCGGATAAATTACATCCCAGAGTGCTGAAGGAGCTTGCGGATGTCCTGGCAAAACCCCTGGCGGAGCTTTTCACCATCTCTCTGAGGACAGGGTGGGTGCCCCAGGACTGGAAGGTGGCACATATAGTGCCTATCCACAAGGGGGGATCAAGGGAGGTGGCAGGGAACTACAGGCCTGTCAGCCTGACATCGGTGGTGGGCAAGGTGATGGAGGGCATTGTCAAGGAGAGGCTGGGGGGGCCTGGAAAAGTCAGGGTGCCTGGGTGATAGACAGCATGGATGCGTCCCGGGGAAATCGTGTCAGACAAACTTTGTGGAGTTCTATGACTGGGTGACGAGTGCCTTGGACCTGGGTAGACCAGTGGATGTCCTCTTTCTAGAATTCAGCAAGGCATTTGACTCTGTTCCTCACGTGGACCTGTTGGATAAGCTGAGGGAAATGGGGGTGGGGAACCAGATGATCAGAGGGATAGGCAATTGGCTCCAGGACCAGACCCAGAGGGTCATAGTTGGCGGGATAGTCTCATCCCCAAGGAGGGTCATTAGTGGGGTCCCACAGGGATCAGTCCTTGGGCCCCTCCTGTTCAACACCTACATCTCTGACATAAGGACAGGAATCAGGAGTGAGATGAGCCTCTTTGTGGATGACTCAAAACTGGGGGCGGTGGTGGATGGGGAGGAGGGGAGGGTGGCCCTACAGGGGGACCTGAAGGCTCCAGAAACATGGTCTAGAAAGTGGAAGCTGAGGTTCAATGCAGGAAAATGTAAGGTACTCCACCTGGGGGCCAGAAACCCGAGCCAAGTGTACACCCTGGGGGGGAATGCTACAAGTCTCGATGGCTGAGAGGGACCTGGGGGTGGTGGTGGATGTCAAGATGAACAACTCAAAGACTTGTAGGAGGGCAGCAGCCAAGGCCAACAGGATGCTGGGATGCATCGCTAGGCGATCACCTCCAGAAGGAGGAAGTGATACTCCTTTGTATAACTGCTTGGTGAGACCACACCTTGAGTACTGCGTGCAGTTTTGAGCCACACTTAAAGAGGACATTACCATCCTGGAAGGGTCAGAGAGGCAACCAAAATGATTTGGGGCTTGGGGACAGGACCTATGAGGAGAGGCTCGAGAGCTAAATATGTACACATTGGAAGAGAGAAGGACCGGGGGACATGATGAGGTCTTCAGGTACATGAAGAGGGTAAATAGTTGAGGAACAGTCAGGGTGCTTGAAGGAAGGAGGAGGAGGGGCAACTAGAGGCATGGGTGGAAGCTGGAGGGAAGATTCAGGGAGAAAGGAGGAGGTGCTACTTCACTGAGAGGGTGGTGGAGCCATGGAATGTGCTGCCTAGGGGCTGGTGGAGGCAGAGAAGGTGGAGGGTTCAAGAGGGGGTGGGACAGGTACAGGGAAGGGTTCTGGAAGCAAAATCCAGTGCAGCAAGAATATCCAGAACTGGGAAGGGAGAAGCCAGAGAAGGCGAGGGGGGCAGCAAGGTCAGCACCCAGGGTTGGGGCTGACCAAACGAGCAGACACGAAAGACTGTTAGGCCTATTCTGCTGGCATTTTAGTATGTTAGTAATAAACATAACTTTTTTTCAAAATAAATTTGCCTCCTGTGATTATTTTAGTGATGTGTACTCACTGAACCATAAACTTGTTGACACTCTGGCAATGACAATTCTTTTTTGAGCTTGAGATCTGCTTGACAAGTGTTGAATGGAATGTGTTGACATCCCTGTTTGAGCCAGCCCTACAGAGTTCATGCAGGCTCAAAGTAAATGTGAGGTATAAGTGAAAATGTGTATAGTTGTAGATGTATTTAGTGTGAAATAGTTAATGATTATTTAGCCATACATGTCATTTAAAAACCACCCCAATTTGTACTGCTTCTGTACTTTGAACAAATAACCCAAATTTTTGCTGACACCACTCAGAACGTAATCAAACTATGTTTATAAACAGTAGGAATGTTACTTTGTGCTACAGCATGTTTTCTTTTATCTATTGAGCAGATATGTAGTAGCAGCAGCACATACAGTCCTGTGGCATATTTTTCTATGAATGGATACTGGGCTGGGATTTCAACTGAGGTTATTTAGAATCCATGTTCATATTATTCCCTTTTGGAGGGGTGGGGTGGCAACAGGTCCATACAGAGTACAGTCATGTTTAGTGGCATTAGTTTACATTGACACGTAGTAATAAAATATGTTGGAATTACAGTCTGTGAAACGTGGTATTGTACTATACCAAATAATAGTGCTCGTCCACACTGTGCAGAATGTTTGTGATATTTAAGGAGACCATATAAAGTATTTTGGATGCATCACGGCCGGTTGTAAGCAGAACAAGTATGTTTATTCCCACTTCCAGCCTTTAATCCAAGCAGTTATAAATATATCCAGGGCCCCTAGTGCTTTGTGGCAGAATTTTCTGATTTCTGCGGCAGGACTCCTTGGCTTCTGTGGCAGCACTTTATGATTTCTGTGACATGATTTATTCATGTCTCTGGCAGAATGCAGTCCTGCCATTGGCTAAATATTATGTGACATCATCAATGACATCATATGATGAGCACAGAGGGGGGCTTCAGGATAAACAAGATGTGAAAGAAAGCCTGATACTATAGAAAAACAGTATATTTGAATGAAAATTCACCAGAAACAATGAATTTTGTGGTACTATACAGTATATATTCTGCAGCTTGATGCTAATTCTGCAGAAAATTCCACAACCGCAGAATCGCAGAATACCAGGGGCCTTGATTATAACTTTGAGTCCCTTTAAATTGATGCAGTGACAATCAGTAGTGCTATGTAGTCACAGGATGTTGCAGAAGTCAATAATTGGTGAACTTCACCCTGTATCACTACACAATTTTTCACAAAGCAGAAAGGGAGGCTGCACTGGTGAAATTCACCCCTGTATAACAACATAATTTTTTACAAAACAGAAAATGAGTTTGCAGCTTTGCGTTTAAAGTATAAGTGCCTGAAGTGGTCACTATTCTATATTTAAGTGAAGTACTATCATGGTACTACAAGAACTTCATATACTATTGATACGTCTATAGATAAAATTTCTTTAGAATTATAAAGGCTGAAAGTTGGTTGTAATAGTATCAAAGGACATGATCCCCAATTACATATAGAGTGGGAAAAGAGCAAGATGTTTAGGAATTTACTTATTGATAATTAGATATGTGGCTTTCTATTTGTGTACTTATTTCTGTTGGTTTTGGATTTTAAATATGAATTTTTTCCTTGCCCTAAGTATTTTATACAAAACAACCGCCCCCCAAAAAATTATTTCACATAAGTGCTATAAAATGTTTTTTTTTAATTCCTTGCTGAATTCATTGATTTGTGATGTTGGCTGCCTTTGTTCTGCAACCTAGCCTGTGCATAGCATCCCCTGGATGAAAAGCAGAGTGCTGTGTCAGGCCTGCAAACCGGAACCCTATCGGAGCTTTTGGGATGGGGAAGCATTAAAAAAAAGTTGCTTATTCAGGCCTGCTGAAAAGTACAGGAACGGCATTCTGGTTGCAGAAAATGTATCAGAATGCCCTTCCTGTGCATTCCAGTCCACTTTAATCACTTAAGAAGAAAAAGGTGCATGCACAGTAGTGAGGGGGTGTCACTGTAAACAAAAACAAATAAAACTGAGGATTCTTCATTGAGTCACTGGGGAATTGGACACCCCCAGTGTCACTGTAACATTTCAGTGGGGGAAATAAAGAAAAAAAACAGTCACCAACCACCCAAAAATGTTTCTGCAGGTTAAGTAGTGTGAGCAGCAGAGTGAGCCATGGTGAACAGACTCAGAGATGACTTTTCTAACCTCATGAGATTGTTCATTTGTAAGCTGCTTTTCTACTAGCTCTCACAAAAGGACTGCAGGGCTCCATCCATGCAGCCCTAAAAAGGGGGTCAAGTCTGGCAAGGGAGGTTTTAGGGGCACTACAGTTGACTGTAATCAAAAATTGGAAGGATCATTTTTAGTACAACTTCTCAGTGGGCAGGGAGTGGAATACATGCTTTGTTCCTGTGCAAAGCACCAAGCTTAGGATGAAGCTTATGGTGAAGTGCATCAATGTGCACAGAGAAAATCAAGATGCTGGTCAAGGCAGACCCCAAGGTACTTGAAGGAGGAAACATCCTCAAGTATAGCACTACCAAGGGTTTTAAATAAGGGCAGAGAAGTAAGTTTAGCAATCCTCTGATGGGTACCAAAAGTCATAGAGACTGTTTTTTTGACATTAAGAGACAGTTGGTTTACCTTGAGCCAACGGTGAATGTTGTCAAAAGCTGACTGAAGTCTGGAGGTAAGGTCATGGGGAGAGGAGCCAGAAGCAAAAATAGTTGTATTGTCAGTGTATATATGAATGAACACAGAGGAACAGACAGAGGGTAGGTCATTTAGGAATATATAAAAGAGAATAGGACCCAGGACAGACCCTTGGGGATGCCCAAGGTAATGAAGAGAGAAGGTGAAATGGATTTACCTATCCAGACAGCTTGAGATCTGCCTTTAAGGTATGAACAAAACCAGCTGACCAAAGAGTCAGAAAAGCCAGCAGTTTTAAGTTTGTCCAGGAGAAGGGAGTGAGTCAAAGTGTCAAAAGCTTTATCAAGATCAACAAAAATGGCAGGGGTCAGTCATCACTCCTTTGTCCACACTTTTAAGTATGGAATCAGTGAGCCAAAGGAGGGAGGTAGAAGTGGAGTGGGATTTCCTAAAGCCAGACTGGAAGGGGATGAAAAAGGATGAACTGTCAAAAAAGGAGGTAAGCTGAGATAGAACAATGCACTCCTGTAGCTTAATCAAGGTAGGAAGGAGGGAGATTGGATGAAAGTTACGAGGAGAAGTTGGATCACCACTTTTGTGAACAGATATGACAGTAACCTCCTGTTTCCAGAAGTCAGGAACAGTAGGAGAGAAAAAGGGGAGATTTAGAAGTAAGGTAATTGGTGATGCAGTGTGAAGGAGAATCTTAAGATCAAGCCCATCAGGACTACCTCCATTTAGTAGATTAAGGGAAAGCAGACTTTTAGAGAAACAGCAGGAGTGATGGGAGAAAAGGAGGAGAAGGAGAAGGAGGTGGGAAGAGAGAAAGAGGGGGTAGTGGAGAAAGGGATAAGAGAAAGGGCACAGGTAACAAAGTAGGAATTAAAAGAGTTGGCAACAGCAGAAGGTTCAGAAATAAGAGTCACTGATCTTTAGAGTGGGAGGGGGAGACTGGGTCTGAGGGGAGAAAAGGGAATGGATAACCTTCCAAAAATTGGAGGGGTTATTTATGTTATTTTGGAGTGTGGAACCAAAATATTCAGACTTTGCAATTCTGACAATTTTAGTACAGGCATTACAGAGACATTTGTAGTGGGTCAATGAACAATGGGAGCCAGGAAGCTTAAAAGTACACCAGGCAAGGTCTGTGGAATGGAGATAAACAAGTACCTCAGCTGTTATCCAGGGAAGGTGAGAACCCTGCACTCTGGTTCTATGCTGGTGTGCATGACTATCCCATACAACCAAGAATTTAGATTGAAAGTAATGAAGGGCACAGTTGTGCCTCTATAGTTAGGGTTGAGTAGCCTGTTCAGTGTTAAACCTCAAATTTTGCACTTTAATAACTTTGCAACTGATCAATGGATGTGCACAAAATTGGTATGCACTGTCCTGTGGGTAGATCTCTTGATGTGGTAAGTCTCGTTCTGGTCGAATGTATGGATTTTGAGATCTGGATAGTGCAAAAACCTGAAAAGCAGCCATTTTTTGCAGTCCCCCCTCCCCCAATCGCCTTGCATCCAGACGGTGTGGAATTTTGGTGTGCTTTTTCTATAGTTTGGGTAACAGAACTGCCATGCTTTGGTGAAAAAATATTAATCTGTTGCAAAGTTATTTCATTTTTAAGTTCCAATTGTTTTCAAGGGGAAGATCACTGTCCAGAATAGAGGGACAAAGTTCAACAAAGGATTGACCTCACAAAAAAGGATTAATTCTCATGAGATCTGTTTCTTTTTCATGAGGGAAAAATTATTTTTCCCCAGCCACCATCTCCCCCCCCATGAACTAAAAATCATGGGAAATACATAAAAATTGTGTCATTTTATATATCAAACACCAGAACCTAGCTAAAGGGGCCCAATTTAGCTAGATTCTTGTGTGTTTTCCTTTCACAATTAAGGCCAGAAATACTTTTTCTAGGCACCCAAAATCCTGGGTTCCCTGCTTAGTGAGAGGAGCCTTCCGCCGTGTTCTCTGTATGAGAACCGTAAATTTTGTTTAGTTCTGCAGCCTCAACTGAACTCCTGCTGCTGGCTGAAGTGTGAGTTGTGAGCCCCCATTTACCCTGGTGTCTAGTGGCATCCCTCACTCTCCGATCACTGTCCCCATATATTCTCTGGTTTCTAGTGGCACCCCACCCACCCTCCGATCACCATCCCCTAGTTCCTTGTTTATTTACATAATCCGACACTAGGATGCCCACCCTTAGTGTTGGATATGCCCCCCTCACAGCCCATTGATTTATGAATTAACCAACATCAGGAGACCCAAATCTCTGTGTTGGCATTTAGAGCCCCCCTGGCAGTATGGGACACTGGGAAGCCCTCCCCCAGTGTCCCAAAATATGTATTTACCTTAAAGCTGGAAAAACAAAACAGTCCACAGTCTTTTCATTTATTCTTTTTAATCTGAGATAAAATGATCCCTCGTCATCCCTGCAGTCCGTCTCCATCATTTGGACCCTCCCACTGAGCACCCACCACCCCACACCCCCACTTACCCTATATGTACCACCGGAGGTCTAGGCTGTCATCATCTGTAGACTGAGACACATTTACACTCTTTAAAGCCAAACCGCAGACTGAGAAATCAAGGTAAGTACCGTATGGTATGATGTATTCCAATGGCATTCTGAGCTTATGTTAATAACTTAGCCATTTTTAGGAATTTTTTCACCAAATTTTCAACATGGCCTGTTTGGAACCCCACCTTATGAACACTGGACATGTCATTTTGGTAATCAGTAAATGGAAGGTGATTTCACAGTCACTGCATGAAATCACCTTTCAGAACCAATTCAAATTTCACCACGACAGTTCATGAGGTGAGATCCCAAAGGCCATGTTGAAAATTGTTGAAAAAAGTCCTAACAATGGACGAGTATATGAGCATTCATTGAAATTTTTCTACGCATGTGCATAACTGATAATTTTCAATATTTTAGTCCAAATTTTCAAAATTGCCATTTTTTTTCACACCATCTCATGAACACTACAGCCATCATTGTTCACATCCTGTCTGAAATGTGTTTTCACACCTGTGGCGTGGAATGGCATTTTGGCATGTATTTGAAGATTTTCACCTATGGGGTTTATGAGGTTTGTCAGAAGAAGACTATGTTGAAAATTTGGGGTCAAAATATGAAACAAATGGCAAAGTTATGACCATTTGTTGCAATTTTGCTACACTCACCCATAACTTCATAAATATTAAATATTTTTACTCCAGATTTTCAACATTGCCTTCTTATTACCTGACCTCATGTATGTCACAGCTGTTATATTTCAAATCCTGGCCCAAATGTGTTTTCATACCTGTGGTGTGGAATGGCATTGCAGTTCCACCCAACTATATTTTAGTGGGAATTTGAAACAATTTTCTGTGCCGAGTACATGAGGTGGGGAAAAAAGATGGCTATGCTGACAATTTGGGCACTGTTGTCCTATAAATGGAAGTGTAGGCCCCAGAGGGCCCTGTGATTCCACACATATACACATCTACGGAGGGATGGGAGCGCAGGCTCCAAAGGACCCTGCACTCCCACAGCAAAATAAGGATACTATTATACAATCTCAAAAAGTAAGGAAATGAGTTGCAAAAAAACTTTCATGTTCCAGTTAGGATCAAAGTGACATAAGTTGTGAAATTAGGTGTTAGGGTTTACCTAACACCCCACCCTCCCAAACCAGGCAAGAGAACAGGTATGGGGTGTGCCTTGGGCTTCTCAAGTCTAACGCTAACCCCATTTTCATAACATCTACACATCTGACCTTATTTACAAATAGAATGGAGTAAGTTTTTGGCTTAGGAAGCCCAAGGCACATCCCACACCTGGTCTCCTGCCTGGGTTGGGAGGGTGGGGTATTAGGGAAACCCTAATGCCTCATTTCCCAACTTTTGTCACTTTGATCCTAACTGGAGCATTAACAAAGTTTTTTTCAACAAGCATGGGGGTGTGTGCTTTGGGGTTGTCAACCCCAATGCTCACCCCATTCTCCTATACCGTATGCACTTAACTTATTTACTCATGAAATGAGGTGAGCGTTAGAGGTGGTGGATGTGCCCTGTAGTTGTCAACCCTGTTGCTACATGCAAGATGGGGGTGGGGTGTTAGGGTTGGAAACCCTAACACATTTCCCAAATTTTGTCACTGCAATTCTTTCTGATGCTTAATGAAGTTTTTGCAAAAAAAATGTCCTTACGTTTTCAGATAGTATAAGTGTATCCTTCTTTGCTTGTGGAAGTGCAGGGCCCCCCAGGCCCATCACTCCCATCCATCCATAATTTTTGAGACATTGTAAATGTATCATCATTTCCCTGTGGGAGCACAGGGCTCTCTGGGCCCTGTGCTCCCATCATGCCATAACTGCATGCATAAGATGCAACAGACACTGCTCACTAGATTCTACTCACTAAACTTCAGAGACAATGGAAAATAATGATGACAACCTAAGTAGAGCTGTTTATTTTATTTTGTATTTGGTTACCAGGTAAATAACCCAAGGGCATCAAATGCCCATTGTCATGGGTGACTCAGATTCAAATACAATGAACAATAAAAACTACAATTGACAATAGAAAAGACAATAAATTAATTACAACAGGAACAAGTTGAAGGTAAAAGTCAGTGTTGCTTCAGACCTTTTTTAAAAACATAAAGAGTTACAAATTAAAAAATCATGAGGCAAATCATTCCATAGTTTTACAACATGGAAAGCTCAAAAATTTTGACCTTGAGATGACTAATAGGCAGGAGGCTTCAATTTACCACCATTGATTGATCTTGTGCAACAAGAATAAGAACCAGCAGTAATATAAATATTATATATATAAAAAATAAAATATTTTTTAAATAACCACTCCTTTTATTATTTCAAATATTAGGGAGACAAACAGGGAAAAGGTTTATTACACATGATAATAAGGATCTATGTTCCCTTTTTGGCACTTGTCCCTTCTCATCCACCCCCTACTCTCCCCTTCCACCTTCCCCCCTCCTCTTACTTGCACTTTCCACTTGCACTTCCTGTGTCTTTTGACAATTGCCTCTGGCAGCATCTTCTTCTCGTGTCTCACCAAGTTCTCATTATCAATGTTATCCCTGTCCTGTGTATGCCCCTAATACCACCTAATCTGTATGTACTCATGTGATGATAAACAACTGTAACCTGTTATCCTGTAATAATTAATGTCCTGCTTGTTTGTTCTCATCCTGATGTGGAACCTTTGTAAAAGAGCCTTGGCTCAAAGGTAATTGTAAAACTAGACTCTAATAAATAAAATAAAAAATAAAATAAATGTTCATCTTAAACTGTACTGCTGAACTATTTGTCCTGTGCTATATTGTTTAATTGGTTTGCACTCTCCCGTGTCATCCCTCAAAATAGGCAAATGTATGTCTAGCGCACCTTATCCAGTAAACAAAAACTAAAGAAATAAAAAAAGAAAATAGGATGGAAGGTGCTGGGTATATGTTAAACTTTCCACCATAACATGCTTTGTTGTTTTAATGGAACAATAGATGTCTGGCATCATTGCAAGGTGACTAATGTTTCCCATCAGAAGTGCGCATACTTAAGGAAAAACTAAGTCAGTGAAATGATGTAACATCCTTGAAATTAAGCCACTGAATCTAAACAAATTCTGCTACATTTCATTGTAGGTTGGCTTAGGACTTAGAATGAAGTGGCAAATCCTTGAATAGCAGGCCCACGCTAAGCCATTCCAAAGAAGAGGTGAATGTTGCAACTCTTATAAAACCCAATGCCCTCAGGTGTAGTCAGGTGTGCTGTTGGTCTAATTCCCCACACCAGGATGTCCTGTTAGGTACAATGAGTGTGAACTTCCAAGGGCTACCAAGGGGGTGTAAAGCAGCAGAGTTTTGGAGTTAGAAAAGTTGCAGGGCAACAAAGTTAACCCAGACTTGATACGGTACAAATAATTAAGTGGGGAGTTATAATACAGGACACAGAAAGATCAGAAATACCAAAGAGTAAACAGGTTAGTATATAATAAATTGCAGACGTATAAGCAGCTCAACCCTCTGGCACTGTCTTACCTGTACAGGGCTTTCAGGTTCTCTTGGATCCTCTGGTTAGGCAGTTGCTAAGACAAGGGTGCAGGAGCACACAGATCAGCAGCAGAGCAGACATCGGAAAGGGTCTTTCTTTTCACCAAAGTTTGTTAACAGCACCAGTCCCAGTCCTCCTCCTCTTTCTCTTTTTCAGAATCCAAATGGTCACCAGCCTATTGAAAACCCCCTTCCCTCAACAGTCCTTCATACTCTGTTAGGCTGAGGGAAAGGTACCCTTCTCCCATCTTTATCTTTCAAGCCAACCAAGGGAGGGGCAGCTCTGGGTGGACCTCCTTGTCTCTCAGTGATCACAAACTATGTGCACATTGGATCCTCAGATGCTCCCAAATTACATAATTTGGCAAGGAAGGAAACAACAACAAATTATTCTGGTGTCTTAGGTTTGTTGATCTGAAAAGATTTGTTTCAGGCTCCACAGATGTATCTCTTTTTTTGGCCCACTGAATTCCAAGACTCAGAGGCTCCTCAATGTTTAGTCCTCCTGAGAAATGTAGACTTTTCCTTCTCTGCTGTATTACCAAGAAGCCAGAAGCACCCGCTGCAGTATTACATCCCCTGCTTACTCACTGTGAAGGGTTGATGCATATATGCAATATTCTTTGCAAAAAACTACATTAATGCAGACATTAGGGTTGTAAAAATTCAAAGCATAAAAAGATGGGAAATGAAAAAACATTAGGGATTTGGGTCTCTGAAGTACTGGTGAATCAGTGGTGGAGTCTTACTTAGAGTTGTCAAAACTAATGCCCACCCTTACCAGCCCGTAGCTTCCAGACATCACATTTAACCTCATCTGATCCAGGGTAGAGATGGGCATTAGGATTGACAACCCCAAAAAGGCCCCACCACTGATTCGCCAACACTCCAGAGACCCAAATCCCTAATGTTTTTTTAATTTCCCTTCTTTGTACACTTTGGCCCAGATATTCAAAAGGGTTGCGCATGGTGCAACAGTGTGGTGCCATGCACAACCCACTGATGCCCTCTGGCACAATATTCAAATGGGGATTACGCCTGGCACAAATCCCGATGCGCTGGAACGCATCAGTAATGTATGTGGTGCAGGTGGGGGGGTGTGCCCATGCATACTCCACACATCCCGATATTCAGCCCTGGATGTGCTGAGTCCATGCATGTGCAACCCCTACTTGCGCCGCACACAGGTGAGCCAAAAAAAAGGAACGGCTGGCCACCCACAGGTGAGCTGCCGTATTGCAGGGTACAACTTGACAGCTGCCACCTGTGGGTGGCCACCCGAGCTCCCGGCTGCACCTATGTGGCGGCGTCCCCCCATGCCCGATCACAGGCATCTGTTTAAAAAAATCACGTCCTATCTCCCTGATGGTCCAGTGGACTGCTGTCAGCCCGATCGCGGGTTTAAGTAAAAAGAAATAAAGTCCTATCTCCCAGGTAGTCCAATGGACTGCTCACAGCCCGATCGAAGGCATTAGTAAACATAAAATCACGTCCAATATCCCTAGTGGTCCAGTGGGCCACTCGCAGCCCAATAACGGGCATTTGTAATCAGAAAATAATGTCCAATATCCCTGGTGGTCCAGTGGACTGCTCGCATCCCAATCATGGGCATTTGTATTGAAAATATTAAGTCCAATATCCCCGGTGGTCCAGCGGTACCCCCCTCCCCATCCGCCCACTGAGCCCCACCGCCCCGCTCCCCTGGTCAGGCAGGGCAGCATCCACCGCCTGCCACCCTACTGGCCACTGACTGACATCATAGGTAGGGCTGTCGCCCATTGGTCCACAGCATGAGCCAATGGGCATGCAGCTCATATCGTACTACACAGTCCAGATATGGACCATTCACATATCTGGAATGTATAGTATGTATAAAGCTGCACACCCATTGGCTCACGTTGTGGACCAATGGGCATACAGCCCCCACAGTGTCAGTCAGCAGGCAGCAGGGTAGCAGCAGGCGAGGTGCTGCCACCTGCCGCTGACCGGGGCAGAGGGTGGTGGGGATCAGTGGGTGGTGGGGAGCGGGGTATCACTGGACCACCAGGGATATTGAACATAATTTTTTCAATACAAATGCCCACAATCGGGCTGCGAGTGGACACTGGACCACCAGGGATATTGGACCTTTTTTATTTGTACAAATGCCCATGATCAGGCTGACAGCGGTCCACTGGACCACCAGGGATATTTAACTTTTTTATTTGTACAAATGCCCACAATCGGGCTGACAGCGGTCCAGTGGACCACCAGGGATATTTGACCTTTTTTATTTGTACGAATGCCCGTGATCGGGCTGACAGCGGTCCACTGGACCAACAGGGATATAGGACGTGAGTTATGTTTACTCAAGCCCACGATTGGGCTGTGGGGCACATTACTGCACTGTGCAGGGGGCGTCGGTCCCCAACGGCTGCTGCCTGGCAAGACGCCAGGCGCAAGTCCCCAGGGATCAGTGCACCTGAATGCAAATGGGGCCATAATGACATGCAAAGGGCCCTATTTGCACCTTGACTACATTATGGCTCCATTTGCATGTGCACTTTTGAATATCACAGTTGTTGCGCATAGCGCAACAGAACTTGCGCTAGCGCATCCCCCTGCTCCACTCTGGCCACTTGTGCTGGCACAGTGCCACTGTGCCATGCACACTGAGGGTGGCCAGAGTGCGATATTCAACTATGCTGTGCCATGGCGCAGCTCCATTGAATATCGCCCAGTCAACACCCCTGCGCAGCCAAGTTGTGCTGTGCCCAGGCTTGAACCACAGCCTGGAGCAGTCTGAATATCCATGCCTTTGAGTTTTTACAACCCTAATGTCTGCAATACGGTAGTTTTTTGCAAAGAATTTCCCTTCTTTTTTTAAATAGTTGAACTATATCCTTATCCAAATGAGCAAACTACAATATTTGAGACAGTCCTGATGCTATGCATGGGCCCAGCAGACCCCAACACACATCGATACCTTGTGGGTGAGGTTCCCTGACCCACCACAGGGTGTGGCATCTGTGCCAAAACACTGCTAAGTCCCTACCCAGGCCAAGACTGGTGCTTCATGCTGCAGCACCTTTCCCATCAGCCTTGTCCCAGTAAACCGGCTCACTGAGTTCATATCTAAACTCAGCTCACTGGCATTGTAAGGCAGCATGTTTCCCAGAGGTGCAACAGACATCCCTGCAAACAATGTTACTTAATAAATTATTTGTTTTTTTAATATTTTGACCCCAATCCTTCAACATAGTCTTCTTATGACCCCACCTCATAAATCCCATAGATGAAAATGTTCAAATCCATGCTGAAACATCATTCCATGCCACATGTGTGAAACACATTTCAGACAGGATGTGAAAAATGACAGCTGTACTGTTCATGAGGTGGTGTGAAAAAATGGGTATGTTAAAAATCTGGAGTCAAAATATTGTAAATTACTAAAGTTACACACCTGCGTAGAAAATTTCCCGTCTTTTTGTGATAGTAACTGGCCCATTTTTAGGAATTTTTTCACCACATTTTCAGCATGGCCTTTCTGGGACCCTGCCTCATGAACACTGGCATTTTGTTAATCAGTCTCAAAATGTGATTCCATGCAGTGACTTCAAAATCACCTTCAGGGCCTAATTAATGTAATGACAGTGACAGTGTTCATGAAGTGGGGTCTCAAAAAGACCATGTTGCAAATTTAGTGAAAAAAAATTCAAAACAATTACAAAGATATCAACATAAGTTCAAAACACCATTGGAAATGCATTATACAGCATTTACCTGTATTCCTCAGTTTGCGGTTCAGCTTTGAAGAGTGCAGATGTGTCCCGGCCTACAGATGATGGCATCAGCCAACCTCTGGAGGTAAATACAGGGTAAAAGGGGAGTGGGGTGCTCAGTTTGGGGGTAGGGAGATGGTGGCAATGATGAGGAAACGTTTTCTTTTTTTCAGGTTAAAAAAAAATCGAGGGACCATTTTTTTCCAGTAAGTTTATTGAAACTGTTTCAGGACCCTGGGAGTGGAGTCCCCAGTGTTCCACATTGCTGGGGGGGCTTATGAATGCCAATATGGGGATTGGGCCCCCATGCCAGCACCTATTATTAAAATGAGAGGCTGGGGGGAGGGACATCCGGCACTGGGGATGGGCATCCCAGTGTTGGAATATACCCAAAAAAATATAATTACACTATTTTGGGACACTGGGAGTGGGATCCCCAGTGTCCCACACTGTTGGGGGGTTTTAAATGCCAACACAGGGATTGGGCCCCTCAATGTCTGCACTATACGGGGTTGGGGGCATCTGACACCAGAGGTGGGCATCCCGGTGCCAGATTATTATAAACAATTAAAATAACTTAATACACTGCCACCGGGGATTTGAGCCCCCAGTGTGCAAAGAACAGGTTAAGGCACAGTAGTCAGGATGGGGACTACAAGGACAGTAGCCCCGTCACTGACAAACCAGTCACAACAAAGCAGGGGTTGCACTATACAACAACGATATCATTTGTTAAAGGACAGCTGTGTCGTATAGTGCAACCAGCTGCTAACTGGCAAATACATGATAGGGTAGTAAGGGTTGCACTATATGACACAGCTGTCATTTGTTAAAGACAGCTATGTCGTTTACTGAAAATAGCTGTTAAACCCAAATACATTATACATAAGGCCATTTTTCTGCCAGGTCCCAACATGGGAGGACCCAATCTCCATGTCGGCATTTATAAGCTCCCCTCCCACCAGCAATGTGGGACACTGGGGAACCCACTCCCAGTGTCCCCAAATTCTGTTATTATTTCATCTCACACCCAGCAGTGTGGGACACTGGGGAGCTCACTGCCAGTGTCCCAAAACAGTTTCTTTAAACTTCCTGAAAACAAAAGTCCCTCAAAGTCTTTTTTTTTAAACCTGAAAAACAGAAAATGGTCCCTCATCATTGCCCCATCCCCCTCCTCTATCCTGATCCTCCCACTGAGCTGCCACCACTACCCCACCCTATACTTATCACCTGGTGGTCGTATGATGTTACCTTCTGTGGACTGAGACACGTCTGCATTTTTCAAAGCCAAACCACGAACTGAGGAATAAAGTGTAGTGCCATATAATTTATATGGCACTTATCATTATTTCTCAGTTCATGGTTCAGCTTTGAAGAGCGCAGATGTGTCCCAATCTACAGAAGATGATGGCATAAGACAACTGAAGGTAAGCATAGGGTAAGAGGGGGTGGCCGTTTAGTGAGAGGGGAATGGGGCGATGACAAGGGACCATATTCTTTATTTCAGGTTTAATATTTTTTTTTTAAAGACAGACATCAGGAGAAGGTTTTCTTTTTTGCAGGTATATAAAATAAATGTATTTTGGGACACTGGGGACCACTCTGCTGGGAGAGGTGTTAATTCTGACTGTCGACACAGGGATTGGACCACCCAGTGTCAGCAAACATTATTACAATAATAGGCTGCTGAGGAAGGGGTGGCATCTGACACTGGAGATGGGAATCCTGGTGTTGGATTGTACAAATGCATGAATAAAGAAATACACTGCCGCCGGGGATTGAGGCTCCCAGTGTGCAGATAAAGTTGATGGCACAGCAGAGTCAGGATGATGGGGCTACAATGACAGTAGCTCCACACCTGACCTAAGAGTGGCAACAGCAGTAGAGATTGCACTATACAATGCAGCTGTCATTTATTAAAGACAGCTGTGTCATATAGTGCAAACTGCTGCTTTCACCATAATTCAGTTATGAATAGAATGTTGATTTGCTGAACTGCGCATGCTGAGAAACTGAAAATTTTTATTACATAATTTAAAAACTACTTAACAGTGGGACCCAAAAAACACAAAAGTACACACCTTGGACCAACCTCAAATCTGAAAAATTCAGGTTTCAAACTTTTTTTTTTTTTTTATTGGGTGGCAAAAAATATCTCAAAGATTTAAAAAATGAAGACTTTTGAGTTTTTTGTGCCTCTGTAATGTTGCCTCCCCTGAAACAATCTATATGAACTTTACAGGAGCAAGAGATGCTAGAACAGAGGCTGTGTTTTCCAAATTTCATGTAAATCAATTGAACGAGGGCAAAGGTATTAAGATGCAAAAATTTAGGTTTAACATAGAAGTTCTTATGCAACCCTAATATATAGGCATGACCTCACTTGTATAATACGTCCTCCTATAATGACAAATAATGAGTATTTTTTAAAAGTCAATAGTGTAATACCAGGACATGATCTAAGGTAGAATGAACATGGAGAAGTAAGAGAGCATGAGCTGCAGGCATATAAAAAGAGTGATCATTTGTCAGGAGAAGGAGCTGAGCTGACTTTCCATATCTTTTTTATCTCTTTTTCCCCCTCAGCCCTCTGGAATCTGCAAGTTCAAGAAATTCTCCTTTTCACAGGAGGGCATATTTCAAAAGAGAACAGTACACTGTAACAGAGAGGAAGATGGAATGAGAACACACCTTCCTCAGAGACTGAACAATCAGTCCACCTGATCACAGTTCCCTGCTCCTCCTCCTGGCAGCAGCAAAGTCAGATACCTCCATGTTTCCCACCTACATTTATGGATTTATCATGAAATTGAGGTTCTGTTTCACACTGTAATTTTTACAAATCTTACCACAACTGCATCTCTTATCTCTCAACCTCCTGCCTCATAAATCGGGGCAAGGTTTAAAGAAATCTGGGACAAAGGACCAACATCAGGGACACATCTGAAAAATTGATGGTATCCTCTCAGGAAGTTAGCAGAATAAGGAATTTAATGAAAAATACATTTTCTGAAGAAGAACAAGACTGTGATTCTAATGTTTCACATTATTTTGTGCTTATAATCTCTAAGGTCCAGTCATGGAGATACAAATTTTAAGAACGACAGAGGTGCATTGAGAAGCAAAATCAGGTATGTCCCTGAAAATTAGGGACAGCCGAGAGGCATGCAGCTTCTGGAGATCTCTGCAGAAGCTGGTTTTCACAGCTTAATATGTGATTAAAGAACCAATATAGTAATAACAACAAACATTTAATTGTATTATCATTACTGGGGGAAAAAACACACTACATATGTATAAAACAAGACCTCGCTTTATTTTATAAGAACCTTCAGTATCTGCTGCAATACAAAATTATCTATAGGTATATGTATATGGGAGGGTGTACACACACACACACACACAGTATATCTTGCTATATATATTTTAGACCTGGATTGATACATTTCTCACTCTCACTCTCATGCGTATCTTATAAAGTTGCCTGCGTTGATGTATTAATCCAAGTCTAACTTTAAAATGTGCAGTTTAGTTATAAAGTGACAATCGGGCTGATGAACATACAAGAAATCATCTTAATACATGTAGAAGACATATAACAACCTTACATAAACACAGTGTGGAAAATGACCAAAGCTACAGTTGTGCTATTTTAAATGGAACTTTTCAGATTGCCGGTTTACCTATTGCTGAAAGCAACATCAAAATCTACTTCTGCCATAACTTCCAAAGGTGTCCTATAACTTTATTATGCTATTGGTAGCTCAGCAAGTATAGAAATGAAAGTAACAATCCTTAGGGAGGCACACCCATAGCCACGAAGTACGCTTTGCTCTACAATGTTAACTGGCAGCACAAAATTTGAGAAGCAAGCCACACTTTGTACAAATCTACTTCCTTCACTTTATAGCTATAACACATATACCCGCAAACCAAACGGTCCATTTCTGAGGTCACCATAGGCAGGAGGAACAGCTTGGTATGTTTTACTGAAGCCTGACACTGTTTCAAGAACAAGTGGGTTCATATTTCTTGGAAAAGACCAGAAACAGGATATTTTATTTTCACCAACCTGTAATTAGAACTTTTTACTCTATTAGAAGCCCTACCATATATAGTAGCTTTGCAGCTGTGGAAGGACATTTGGAACAAAAATATACACCTCACCCTTTATATACAGGGATGGTGATTGGACATCAGGGAAGGGGAGAGGGACCACCTGGGTAGTCATTAGTTCACAAATTGCAAAAAAAGAATCCTTTTCTGTGGTTCCTTTTTTGCAATTTGCAGTAAAAGAAAAATCCTTTTTCACAAACTACGAAACAGGATCCTTTTTGTGATTTCTTTTTTCACAATTTGCAAAACAGGACTTTAGCAAGTTAAAAAAAATGCATCGACAGGTGATTTATAAAAAAAAAAAAAATAACAGCAGAATCCAATAGGATGGATCCTTGTTAGCAGAACGCATGGGTTGGTTACTTCAGAAGCATTATTGTTTTCTGTTTTTTTAACTTTGTTTCCATCGCTATGAAAAAACAAAATGGTGGCAGCACAAAAAAAGACTCCCCATTTGTGACACAGGGTTGTTCATTTGCAACACAGAATCCTGTTTTGAGGCTCATGCCTAACTTTTCCCTTTGAAAATAATGGGACATTTTACAATTTAATAACTTTTGAACGGATTAATATTTTTTCACCTAGTCCACACCTTAGTCACATCTGTGATCCGAGACCTTTCTAACCTGAAAATTTCCAACTAAAATCCCAAGCCATTTTTGTGCAGTGGCAGTGACAAAGAAGTTTACAAAAAATTGTAATTTTCACATTTTTTGACACTCCGCATCACCACATACACACACATACACACACCTGACCGGAATGGAACTTGGCACATCGTCAATCCCTGATGGTGCCTGCAAAATTTCATGCAAATCGGTTGAACCATTGTGAAATTTGTTTAAGTGCAATATTTTGAGTTTCGCATAGAACTGAAGCTTTAACCCTAACTATAGGGGCTTGACCATGCCCCTATAAGAAAGAAAGAAAGATAGATAGGCAGGCAAGACAAGGCATATTTTACTTATATGGAACCCTCTCCAACAGCTCAGAGCACCCCACAACAATAAAAGAAAAGTATGGATTCAAAAATTCAAAGAACAGAAAAATAAATACATTTAAATAAATAAAAGGGGCATGGCTAGGACATCATGAGAAGCAGATGCATGGTAGATTGGCTTCTGAGAAGGGTTACCTTTTAAACTATATTTTCAGAGTAAAAAGACTTTTTTTAGGGCAAAACCTTGTCTACAAAGTGTGGGCCATCGAGAAACAACAGAATATTGGTGCAAGCTGAATTTTTTAAACTGAAATCGACCCAGCCCTCTACCAGTAAGCAGGCCCTGGATCCCCCATCCTCTACGCAACAACCGACTGGAGAATCAGCCTTTGCGATGGTACATCAAACACTGTGACAGCTGTGTCAATCAGTACAGGATATGGACAAAAACCTGGAAAATCTCTCAGGGAAAGTGGTGGTTTTGGAACGATGAGTGGACACAATCCAGACAACAGTAGAGAAGGTGGACACTAGTGTAGCTAAAGCTCGGGATGCCTCTGTAAAGTTGATTCAAGAAAATCAAGTGCAGTGTCAGCATCTTGAAGCAGTGGAAAATCTCTCAAGAGCTTGCCACGTTCAGCTGGTGGGTCTGCCTGAAGGGGTGGAAAGGGATGACCCAAAAATCTTCATTGAGCACTGGCTGGTGAAAGCTTCGAAAAATTGATGAGTCCACTACACCCTTACACTTTGAAAGGGTGTGCTGGATCACTCCTAGAAGAATGACTGCATGATTGTAAGGCCCTAGAACCCTGCTAGTGGTGTGTGCAAGGGTCAGCATTAGGCCTTCTCCACACTACACCCCAAAAACCCCTCTGTAACATTACAGAGGGTCCAAACCATTACAGCAACAGTTTGCATTTATGCCTGTAATGTTACAGAAGGTGTTTTCATAACCATTGTTGAAACCACCTCATGTGGTTTCAACAACGGGAATGAAACTGGTTCCACCTCTGTAATGTTACCGTTGTAGTGTGGACACATGAGTGTGTTGCTCCAGCTGTACACCACTGCAGAACGCACTGCCCTGTGGGATAGGGTGTCATCCGTAATGATTCCATGGCACCCACAATGTGAATGGGCTGTCACGGTTCCACACCATTACCGAGACTGTTCGCCGGCAGTGTGGAAACACTGTAACGGTTACTGTCTGTTATGGTTTGGAACCTTTACAGCATTTAAGTGGTATAGTGTAGATGGGGCCTTAAAGTGCATCTCTTACGAGCAACCAGGCAGCAACAAGGGGCTAACTATGAGTAAGCATTGGTCTCCCTATACCTGGACCTATGCTACAGCATGAGGCAAAGGTGGAAGCAATTCGAACCTATTCAGTGAGACTTAAGGGGACTTAATATTCAACATCGGATGCTTTTCCCTGCAAAACTCCTTGTAATGGAGGAAGATTGCACATATTTGTTTTCAGAATCTAATGACATTGCAAAGTTTGTTCAAAAGAATGACAGAGCAGTAAGATCATGTGGAAGGGGTTTCGGACCAGTCAGAGGAGGAAAGGTGATTCTGTTCCAGATAAGTTTTTCTGCTTGTGAGTACTTCAACAAGGGAAGGTAGGAGAATTTTGGGTAGCAACCTTGCATCCTTGGATACTTGACTTTTTTGTTGTGGGACTATTATATAATGCATCCCACATGTATTTGTAATTCTTTGTGCTGTGTCACAATTTTAAGATAGTGCTGAAGAATATGTGAGGCTGTCTTCCCGCTCTCCTACCCAAGAGCTCTAAATGTGTATGCAATGGATGAACATTCTTTCGTCTCCTTACTTTTTCAATTAAGCTTAGCTGCGACTAAGTTTCTGTTAAAAGGTTAACATATCTTAATATTTCTGGTATACACATGGGATATATATATATATATATCAAAGTATGCAGTTAATACTGTGCAGTGATTCATAAATTTCCCTTAATTCAATGTGGTAGTAAAGGACTGATGATTATTCAGGTGCTCACAAGTTACACCTAGCAGAGAGTTTAAGACTATACAATGCTGTCATAACTGTGTTCTAATTTAGACATACCGCTAGATTATTAGCGATTCCTGTTTTACTTCAGGTAAACGGCCTATCTCAGGAGACAGATTTAAGAAATGCATTCTTTATCATATGGAGTCTATATAGGTCTATAGACCATAATGGTAAAAGGGTATCCTATTTTTTTCTGCATTCCATAGGCACTTGGAGTTCCTTGATGTCTATTAGCCCTTTGATAATGCCCACGGTTGTATTACTCTATTATGGTAACTCCCCCTGTGATGTAACTTCTTGGAAGTGGCTTGCCAATTACTGTTTATGAGACTATAACTGTACTCACTGAATGCATCTTCCATGGGTATTGGTCTGTATGATCTTATGCAAAATCAACAAAGAAAATTTAAAAAAATATATATACATAAATAAAAACAGAAAATAAGTTAGAAGCATCTAGAGTTAATTAATTATCTGGAAAGGCCCGTATAAATAAGTATGCTTTTAATCTGTGCTTAAAGGTATCCACAGTTGTGGCACAGCATACTGATTCTGGGAGAGAATTCCACAGTAAACGGACCGCAACTCCAAAGGCCTTATCCCTGGACTGTTTTAAATGGGAACGCGGAACCAGAAGTAAACCTGCATCTGTGGACCAGAGGGGATGAGAAGGAGTGAAGGACATCATGAGATCTTTCAGGTAGTTTGGGCCCAGTCCATGTAGGTCCCTGAATGTTATCAAGCAAATCTTGAAGATGATACACCATTGAACAGGAAGCCAATGCAGAGCCTGCAGCGCCAGCGTGATGTGGTCACTACAAGGAGTTCCCACCACCAACCGGGCCCATGGTGTTCTGGACTACCTGCAGTTGGCACACCAAACTTCCAGTTAGCCCTAGGTACAGAGCATTGCAGTAATCCAATCTGAAGGTGCCAAAGGCATGGACAACCACCTTAGGTAGGCTAGTGCCAAAATGGCTTAATTCAGGCAATATTATGAAGATGGTAAAAACCATTCATACCACCAACATCTGTTTTTCAAATGTCGGTCTGCAGTCAAGAATGATGCCCACATCCTTCACCACATCGATGGCTTAAAGATTGTGACCATTTAATGATGGAATTGCTGACCCAAATTGACCCGGTTTGATGACCATCACCTCTGTCTTCCCTGGGCTGAGATGTGGCCAGTTGGAGGCTATCCAGTCAATGATTTCTTGATGGCACTGTCCAAGCACTGGCACATTTACCTGATTAGAGATGCAAGACAGGTAGAGCTGAGTATCATCTGCATAGCAGTGAAACTCAACCCCATGCCACCTTATGATCTCACCCAAGGGCAACATGTACACAACAAATAACATGGGTGCTAGAACTGAACCTTGAGGAACCCCATAGGTGACTGCCCCAGGTTCAGAGATGAAGTTACCCAAGGCCACCTGCTGAGATCTCTTATGATGTAGGACTCAAACCAGCACAAAACTGCACCAGTGAGTCCCACATAGTTCTTCAGGCAATCCAGCAAAACACCATGATCCACCATGTCAAAAAGCCAAGGAGACATCTAATAGTACCAGGATGGAACACAAGTCTCTGATCCCTTGCCATGAGGAGTTTATGCAACACCCTAACCAAGGCAGTCTCAGCACTATGACAAGGCTTACATCTCAACTGAAAAGGCTCATAGATGTTGAATAACTCCAGATGAGCCTCCAACTGTGTTGCCACTGCCTTCTCAATAATCTTTCCCAAAAAGGGAAGATTTGAGGCAGACCTGTAATTTGCCAGAACTTTGGGGTCCAAGGATGTTTTTTCAGGTGGGACCTCACCACAGCCACCAGGAAGACCCCCTTTCTCAAAGAACACCTAATAATCCCAGCATACACCAGTCCTAGAAAAATCAAGGTTACCAATAAGGAACCAGGCTGTGCCAGGATCCAGTGAACAGCATGTAGGATGCAAGCCAGATATTATCCAGACCACCTTCTCTTCTACAACTGGATTAAACTCAGCCCAGGTTGACAGATTATCATTGCCCCTCCTTTCATGGATACCACTGGTCCATGACAAGCCATTTGCAGTGATCTCCCTCCGCATTGAGGGCACCTTGTCAAGAAAGAATCAGCCAAACTCCTTGCACTTAACTGCTGAAAATGCTTTAATGGATCACATACAGACAGGATTAATCATTCTGTTTACGGTGTGAAAAAGCTGAACTGGTCTATTCTTGCTTGCTGCAATCATCCTTGACAGGAACTCTGTCTTTTTCAGGGTGATTGCTCTCTGGTAATTACCACAATGATTCTTCAGAGTCAATTTGTTCCCATCAGAGCAAGATCTCCAAGAATGTTCCAACATGTGTCCCTTAATCCGCAACCATCTCCAATCCTCACAATACCATGGGGAACTATGCCAGGAGGTCAAGGGACAGATGCAGACTGTTGCCATGGAGTCTAAAGCAGTCATGAGAGCCATATTATAGCACTCCATGGCTTTCTTGGCTCCCTCAGCACAAGTCGTCATCATGCCCAAGACATCTAGCACTGCCTGGAGTATGCAAGGCTACTGATTTCATAAAGGGTAGTACCAGACTGTCCCCATGGGGGCAATATTTAAACAAGAAGCACCGCAATGGAACAACACAATGTGATGATCTGACCAGATAGCAGGATCAATCTCGACTGCATTAATGTCAAGTCCCAACATGAACACCAGGTCCAGTGTGTGGCCATGCTCATAAGTGGCAGTGGCAACTACCTGTGTAAGGCCCAGTGATAACACTGACAGGAGAAGCTGCTGACAAAATGATGAGATCTCATTGTTGACCCAGGTATTGAAATTCCCCAACACCAACAGTCTGGGGGCTTCCAGTACCTGGCCGACCATGAAATCCATCAGCTCCTGAAGGAAATCACCCTCACAACATGATGGTCAGTCAATGATGATGAGTCTAAAGCCTACACCTGCCTCACCACTAATTGCCACACATTCAAAAGACCTGGTACTGTCCATGGGAGATGCCATGAAACCCAAAGTGGATTTAAAACAAATAGCTACCCTGCCCCCCCATGATCCTATCTTGGGCGATACACCACTGAATAACCTGCTGGAATAGATGCCTGCAGCATGATCCAGAATCATCACCTAGCCAGGTTTCCTTAATGCAAACAAGATCAGATGAGGATCCAGCGATGAAAGCTTCCTTCACTACAATCTTATTCCTCATCAATCTTGCATTACAAAGAATGACCCAAAGGGGAGGGGCAGAGTTGGCTGGCCTGCGAACCTATTGTTTCTTGACAGTAGGCAAAGCCCTATGGAGGGGAACTAGGCAGGGGGGCCTCCTGTCACTATTCCATATTCTGCCTGGGCATCTTTGAGTCTTTACTAACCCAATATAGATAGATAGATAGATAGACAGACAGACAGGATATTCATTGCAAATAACTGTGGTAATGCACCAGTTAGGATTCAACTTAAAACCACAAAAGTAGGGAAATGTGGCATTAGGGTTTCTAATCCTAAATCCCCATCCCCCCAAATAGCAAAAGGACAAGACCACATAAGCAACCACAGAGAGCCTTCATCTGATAAGAAACATACAACTGTTTCCAGATAACAAAAATGCAATATCACTGATGTGCTAACTTTGTTGATTTTTATCTGTGGCTGCAAAAGCACCGACCCCAAAGGGCCAGAGCTTCTGCAGTCAGAAGTGTTTTTGTATGTATTACAGTGTGCACAAGTACCTGTGGCTACAGAAGCGCTGGCCTCACAGGGACATATGCTTCTACAGACAGCAATAAAGTTGTAATTTGGGTATCATGGAATTCTATATGCAGCAGCAGAAGTGCAGGTCCCCACAGGAGACTGCTCTTCTATAAAAAGAAGTCAGTGTGTCTATGTCTTACACCTGTGGCTGCATAAGTGTGGGCCCAACAGGGGCCTACACTTGTGCAGACAAAAGCAGTGTTGCAATTTTGGTATCATGGATTTCTATATGCAGTACCATAAGTGTAGACCACACAGAGGCCTGCAGTTCTGAAGACAAAAGTTGGCATGTATGTCTTACACCTTCAGCTGCAGAAGTGCAGGCCTCTGAGGCACCTTCACATCTGCAGACAGTAATGTTGCTATTTGGGTATAATGGGTTTCATGGGGCATGCACTTCTGCAGTCAGAGCTCATTGTGTATGTCTTACACCTGCAGCTGCAGAACTGTGTGCATGTCTTACAGTGTGCTTAAGTACCTGTGGCAACAGAAAGAATGACACCCTGGGGGCCTACACTTCTGCTGACAAAAAAAATCTAGTGATTTGGGTATCATGCATTTGTATCTGTGGCTGCAGGAGCCTGTGCATCTGCAGATGGAAGTAGTGTTTGCTTTGAGCATTGTAGATTTAGGTTTGCAGCCAGAAATGTGTGTGCATGCTGCAGATACATATCCACAATGGTAACACATCAGTGCAACTGCATTTGTGTCATCTGGAAACATTTGTATGTTGTCTGGTCTTAACCTGATGATGGTGGTCTGTGGTTACTTGTGTGGTCTTGTCCTTTTGCTGTTTGGGGAGTGGGGAGTTAGGGTTGGAAAAACTAATGTCATATTTCCCTACTTTTGTGGCATTAAGCTGAGCTCTAACTGGTAAACGCACAGTTTTGTTTGCAAGGAGTATCTATCTATGCATATAATATACTGGCATAGTAGTGCCACTATAGTTAGGGTTGGGTAGGCTGTTTATTGTTAAACCCCCTAAATTTGCCCCTTAATATCTTTGCCCCCATTCAACAGAATTGCACAAAATGTTTCATGCACAGTCTGGAGGACTGGGTTCCTGATTTGCCAAGATTTGTTCAGTTCAGATGTGCAGATTCTGAGATTTGGATAGTGCATTTTTAAGAAAAAAAATCGGGGGGTTGCTGTTTTTTCTCACTGCCTAGAGCCCAGACAGTTTGGAAATTAGGTCTGATATTGTCACGGTAGAAAGGGCTTGCCCCAGAATGGTGCCTTTCATTGGTTTGATGAAAAAAATATTATTCCATTCCCAAGTTATAAGGATTTGAAATTTCAGTTCTGAGCATACTCAGTAGGGTCTTTTGGATAGTCCTTTGATACCTCACTGAATATGCTCAGAAAAACTGGGGGGTTTTGGTGTTTTTTTTTTTTTTTTGTCATTGCCAACAGCTCAGACAGTTTGGAATTTTGGTCTGAAATTCTCAGCGTAGAAAGGGCTTGCCCCAGAATGGTGTCTTTCATTGGTTTGGTGAAAAAATATTTATCTGTTTCCAAGTTATAAGGATTTGAAATTTCAGTTTGGAGCATGCTCAGTAGGGTCTTCTGTATAGATGTTTGATACCCTAAACCAACATTTCAAATCCTTATCACATGGAAACAGACTAATATTTTTTCACCAAAACAATGAATGGCACCATTATGGGGCAGGTCCTTTCTACTCTGAAATTTTCAGACCAAAATTACAAACCCTCTGGACTGCAGGTGATGAGAAAAAAATGAAAAAAAAAATTATTTTTCTTAAAAATGCACTATTTGGATCTTGGAATCCACACATTCAAGTGGAATGAAACTTGGTAAATCAAGACACTCTGCCCCCCAGACTGTGCATGCAAACTTTTGTGCAATTCCATTGAATGGGGCAAAGCTATTAACAAATGTATATATATATATACACTATATGTATCTATATACAGTATTATAGTGGTGTGGTAGCACCACTATAATTAGAGTTGAGTATTGTTGTTTTAAATGTTATACCCCTAACTTTGTACCTTGCCCACACTTAATGGAACTGCACAAAATTTTGTATGCACAGTCTGAAGGACAAGGATTCTTGATTTGCCAAGTTTTCTTCCAGTCGGAGGTGCAGATTCTGAGATCCAGATTGTACATTTTTAGGAAAACTCAGGGGGTTTGCTATTTTTTTTTTTGTTTGTTTGTTTGTGTTTTTGTCACCTACAGTCCAATTGGTCTGGAATTTTGGTCTGAAATTGTCAGGGTAGAATGGGCTTTGCTCAGAATGGTACCTTTCATTGGTTTGGTGAAAAAATATAGTGGGCACATGGTTTCCCCTACTGTGTTTGTGCAGGATGGTATTAAGAGTGACAGTGTGCGGCAGCATCAAGTGATGGGTTACACTGCATGGGAACAGCAGAGAGGTCTATGTTTAGTGAGAAAGGTCTGTGTCTTCCTTGAGGGACCTGAACAGTTGTTGAATATATCAAGGAAGAGCATGGAGTGAGGATTTTATTCAGTGACAGGCTTTACAGGCTATGGTACTGATGGGTCTTGTAAGAGCTGTACTGTTATGTTTTATACGTGAAGGCGTGAATGGTTTAAAGTTTTTTGTGTATGTATGTGTTTTTCTTACTGTTTTAAACTTTTTTGTGTGAGGTTTTGCTGGTGTCAGTTATCTTTGTGGCAAGTGGTATCTGAATGTTCTAATAATTAACTGGTTAACTGATTGCTACATTTCTGTTTTGGGGTGTTTGAGGATAATTATCATTGGTAATTGTGTTTACTCGTGATGCATTGCATTCTGTACCAGTGGTATACAACTTTAATTGCATAAGTGTATTGCCTTTATTGTTATGGTATATAACTTACTGTAAAGTGCCATGGTATATGGCTTAAATTGCTGTGAAAATATCTTCTAACCATTTTTTGGAGAAAAGTCTCAATATTTATCTCATTCAATTGGCAATTTTAAAATTGGAGGCAGTATATGAGTATTAAAGAAATTAAAAAAAAAAGACTATAAGCTATAGCTAAACATGACAACCAGACAGTTGAAACACATAAGGTAAATCTGTACTATATGCATGACTAAAAGCGTGTCATTGTTGACATGTATCTGCCATCTTTAGCTACAAGTAATAATTATTAGTCTTATAGTCCTATTTGTGCAACCACAGATTCCTCTTAAATTCTTCTTTCTTGGCCTATAATCTGTCACTAATGTCTCTGAACTTTGTCAGACTCACTCAGCTCTGTAGCATAAAGAAGAATGGGTAAGTACATCTTCAGATGTGACAGAATATGTGCCAGACGTCTCATCAAAAACTAATTTATCATTGTTCTCTCACTGCAGGCATTGTTCAGTGATCTGTAACTGGCTGAACATTTTATACACAGAGTAGCTCAGCCACATAGAACTTGTCCTGTCAGATGCAGAGTCCTTCAATAAGTTGAAGAGAAAAATAAAAACTCCACACTAGGAGTGAGCTCAGTATTCATTTGCTAACCGTACAGAATTCTAGGAAGGGTGTACAGATGTACATGTTTGCAAGTTTGCCCCCCAAAAGAAACTTTAAAATTAATGATGTACTGTCCTAAAGATCAGTCCTTATAATTATAACTTGATTTGTTTATCTTCTGATACAGCCTGCTTCTTTTTTCTTTGTTTTTGTACGTTAACCTTCAGGGTGAACTTCTTTTATATACTATACATAAATGAAACATTATTTGAATGCTTTCAGTACATGGCACACATCTGCTGCATGAATTATCATTCATTTCATATTCATTCTGTAGCATGGATTCAGAAATAAGGTTCTTAGGATTCCAGGCTAGAATAAATGCACAATTGCTGAAGAGCACAGACTCAATCACAATAAATTTCATCAGGTGCACTTTCTAAAGAAAGTGGTATTTTTCCATTCTAATGATCAAAGTGTTTACTGTATTTTAGAAAGATAAAAGTCGTCTCACAGTCTACAAGACAGTCATCTGAATTTTCAAATTCCACACAGTTAAGTAATATCAGTTTAATCTGGGTTATATACGGTATACATAATGCAACCCTTTTCATGAATCAGACCAATCAAATTCAAATGGTTCCATATTATATAGTGGTCTGAACCAACCTAGTGCCTCTGCATAGCTTGTCCTTGCTTGAGGTAACCTTCAGATAATTCTCAGGCCAAAATAAATACCAGTTCAAGTATAGCCTGCTTTATCCTAGTTAACCTAATAGTCCTTTACTTATACTTTTCTTTTTTTTTTTAGTTGTTTAACCAGGAGTAGCACACTAAGCTGAAAGCATGTTTACAGGTGCGACCAGGGAGCACAGGGAAGTTAAGTGACTTGTTTAGGGTCACACAGTATGCAAGTGGAAACTGTGAGATTCAAACCCAGGTCTAGTCTGCTGGATGTCTCCAGATTTACTTAGCTGCCCAACAATCTACAATACATACCCAACCAATAACATTTGTCTTTTGCTCGAGATCCTAGCCTATCATGTTTTTTTTCTCAGACATAACCTATTTCAGCTCCCAAGTTCCCTTCTTAAGTACAATACATAGATGACAACTCTAAGAACAGTGCAATAGTAGTGATTGCTCAAATGATGATATCTGTTGAAAAGGAATATTGGACTGTAAACAGATGTTTTACTGCTGTTTCAAGGCAGTCTTTATCTGATTGCCACTCTTCTGATCTTAATGCGTGAATAACAATGGTCCATGAGGGTGCAGTAGTTGAGAGAGTCATGTGATGGCATGACAATTATGGTAGCTTAAATATCTGGGTGAAGCCTAATATATGTTTTTGCTTGTGTAAAAGTTTGGAATACAATACTACCATAAATTAATAGTATTTATATATTAATTGACATTTTATTTGTTCAGCCTTTCCAACTGAAGCTGAACAACACTCTTAGTGTTAGTCTTTTAAAGAATTGTATCCCAAGATAATTGTACAAATTTTGACAAGAAGGCTTCTGTCTTCTACTTTACATGAAACAGAGGAGAGGGTTAAAAAGCAGAAAAAAGACAGCGTCATCAGTAAAGACTGTGGACTTCAAAACAAGGTGAGTTGATCTAATCTAATGGTTGGCTTTGGTTATGAAGACTTTCACATAACACACATAAGCAGGTTTGAAGTCTACCTTGATCACATGGAACAATACCTTTCAGCAAGTACTGTTATAGATACAGACAAAAAGAAAGGCAGCTTTGTTTTTGACTGTAACTGGGTGAAAGGCTCATGGAGTTTTTGCACACGGTGAAAGCTGATGAACTTACTTTTCCAGGATTGGGAGTCCTGCATTTTGCTATATACCCCAAACATGCATGATAAGTAAGAAGTTATAATGTAACACCCAGCCTATACAAATGTAATATCAATTCAATTACAGAGCACATGGATTAGGTCTAGAATGGCTAGTGATTTATGGATATGGAATTTTGCAAATTTTGGCGAACAAAAAGCAATTTTGCATAATTCCAGATATGTTACAATAGGTTTCTTAGCAACATTGGGTATGCTACAGCAGTTTAACTGTACACAGTGCCACAGAGTAGAGAAATCCAATGACAAAGTTACCTTAGTTCACTTAACTATGAATTATTATAGCCATTAAAAATATATTTGTATATATGTCATGTCATGTCATGTCATGTCATGTCATGTCATGTCATGTCATGTCATGTCATGCCATGATAAGATTTGGGAGAGAAACTCTGATAAATTCAGATGCTCAAAATGTGGATCCTTGTTACCTCAGATTTGTTCCACAGAATCTAAACATTCATTTGAAAAGCTGCTTTCATTCAGATGACATATTTCACTAAATTAATCAATGGTTGCTCTGATGCAGGCTGCCAGACTATGAGAAAACTGTCTGAACAGGAACAATGGGACTATATCAGAGATGTGAACTGATTCCCATTCACCCTAATGGGCACTGGAATCAAAGCTGTCTAACCATTTCAATGCCAATGGTATTGAGTTTATCTGAAGTGGAGGAACTTGGAAAGATGTCTATTAGTACAATATAACATCAATGAAAATTTTAAGTTTTATTATATAAGAAAATGTGCTTTATTTATGTATAGGAAACAGCAAAATAGTGAAAAGCAGCATGTTGGATTACATGGGATTCAAAATGTTTATTTTGGATATACTATCCAGTTTTACGCAATTTTGGAAACATCTGCAGAAACTCTGGCAATATCTAGAAATCACTGGCTCTAGGCAGAAGAACTACAAGTTGGAACAATTTTAACAGATCCACCTAGAGACCACAGTGTGAATGTAATCAACTGTTGAATGTAACACACACAAATGATTTGAAGTTAGCAACAACCTTGCAATATTAAACGTTCCTGGGAAAAAGGGTAGTGTGTATTCTTTATCATGCTGTTTTTCTTTTTCATTTGTATGGACACCCTCGATTTCCACTTTGTTGCTCAGGGCTGTGATAGCAGCACCTTTTTGAGTTTTGCCAGAACAGGAGGGTTGAAAAGTAACTACCTTCATAGCCAGTGCCAATGCTGCTGGATGATGGGGTGCGGGAATGTTACATGGCCAGAGCCCTTTAGAGTGCCTTGCCTTCATAATGTACTCAAACCACAGCAGGCTCCAGCAGGGGACTGAAAGGATTTCAAGTGAAGCCTGATTTCCCAGGTGCCAATATGACATACTGCAACTTAAATAGTGATGTACTCTAGTGTATTATTATCAGGAGTACTAACAAGGCCTGCAATCATATATTACAGTGTTCTGCTTTATTTCCCACTGGTTACAGTGACTGGAGAAATGTTCACAATAACAGTTTACACAGTTATTCATGTCACACACTGTTATTCATTGGTGTGATACCACACCTGCAAACAACAGTGTAAACCATGAATAACAGTCTGAACTGTGAATGATAATGATGCACACCTGCACACAGTGTTTCAACTGTTTTACCACTCCACAAACTGTAATATAGTTCATAAACATGTCAGCCTGAGAACAACTATATGGAAATTTCATCATGTGGAGCTGGGGTCATAAGCCACAGAGCCTTCAGCCTTGAGACACAGGGCCCAATTTTAAAAGGTCCTAGAATGACGCAAGGGACTTGGTCAAAAGAGTTTGATGCAAGTGGTTATATGCATCACAACTTGCGTCAAACTGGGATTTGGTAAAGCAGTCTGCATCTGACCCAGACACAGCTGCATCAAAGCCCCCTTGCACAAGGATTACATCCAACAACCCAGTGTGCCAGGTCACAAGGGGACTTGCACAATGGTGGGGCTGACACATCCCCTTTTTTGGGACTTTGGTAGCCCCACCATGGATGCAGGAGAGGTCACCATTTAGACCAGACAGGAGGAGGCCTAAGTGGGTTGCCATACAACAGGGGGCAGTATGCACATACATTGGAGCGGAGAGGAAGCAGTGGGGTTGTGGTGCCCAGAATGGCAGTAGCCCCAGCACTGTGGCACCAGGTGGGGTGCCATTGGAGTACCTGTGCTGTATTCGGAATCCCTGTTTATGCAGTGCCCCCAAACCCTATGTATAATACTCATCCCTGGTGGTGCAGTGGCCCCCCCCATCCTGCATGACACTTGATGCTCACGTGCAATGTGCCCCCGTGGAATAGCACCCCCATCCTTTGTCCCCGAAGCTTGGCAGTAAAAAGTACCTGGTGGTCTAGAGATCCCCCCCATCTCCAGTGTTTTCACAGCTCATTGGTGGTATAGTTGGTTTCCCCAAGTGATCCCCTATCTCCCCTGTGATATACTCAAAACCTTCCCATTCACATTCTGCCCACCCCCTAATCCCCGAATGTACCCACACACATAGACCCAAAAAGGACCTGGTGGTCTGGTGGACCCCACACACCCTCCCCACCCTGATAAGCAGTGGTCAACCACACCACTTCCCCCATCCCCAACATGCTTCTGTGACTGGCACAGCCCATCGCATACCACTACAGCCAGCTGCAGAATGTGATTGCATGGATCACATACTGAACACTGTCAATATACTGAACATGTTAGGTACAATCATTTCCTGGTGGTCATTTTTGAGAAAGCCTGTCAAGGTGAAACATCATATTTTTTTCTGCTCTTCATTGCTGTGTACTGTCTGCTAATAAAGAGGAGATTTTTCCATGCCATATAGGACTGGACTCCCAGCATTGAGGTGAATGTGCCATTACTTATGCATGTACTGACCTGTGTTCCTGTCACTGAACAGCTTGGTTCCTTGGAGCTCTCTTCTCACAAAAGGATTGTTTTTAACATTTTAATATACCAGTATATGGGGGGGGGGCTGCTAGCCCACCAGGAAAGGACTGTATTTAACATTTTAATGTATGGGCATATTGAGTGGGGGGGGACTACTGGATCACCAGGATAGGATTTCTTTTATCATTTTGATATACATGCACATCAGGGCTGGGGGGGGGCGCTATAACACTAGGAAATAATTTTATTTAACATTTTGATATATGGGCATATTGCAGCTGGGGGGACCATTAGACCACCAGGGACTGATTTCTTTAAACATTTTGATATAGGGACACATTGTGCCTGGGGGGTGGAACTTGTGAGGGAAGGCTCCGATAGCGGCACAAGGGGTCAAACCCTCCCAGATGGTGATTTTCTAAGTACCTTAAACTAGCCCTGGCCAGTCTAAAGGTATTCAGAATTTCACCCTCTGGGAGTGTTTTGAGAATCCTGATTTTGGGGATGTGGCAGCTTGTGTCTGACACATGCCCCCTCTTGCCGTGTTGCAGCCCATTTTGGGATACATGGATGGTGCAAGCACCTTCTGATGCAGGCTGCCTTTGTGAATTGCTCACAGTGCATATTTTGGTACAAGCAGCAGTTTGAGACATTCTTTGTGGCGCAAGCCCCTGGTGCCATGCTGGAAACTTTAAGAATTGGGCACAAGGGCACAAACCTGTTTACAAGGCAAAAAGTAGTTTTGTATGGCCCTAATGCTTTGACTATCTGGCCCATAGTTTGTTACTGATAGATTCATTACCCATCAGCTTATAAATGAACTGAAAAAGCCTTGAGAGTTAACACCTTATCCAGGCACATGTGACACCAGTTCTCATGCAGAAGTAAATTTATAACAAACATGCTGTGCTATTTTTTATGAGATTCAGCTCTGTGGCGATTATATTATCCCATATAGTTGCTGCGTAATTTAAACTCAATCCACAGTGTGATGACTTCAATCAGTGTTTCTAAGCCAGTTCAGTTTCCAGAAAGTTGCACTGGTTATTCCAATTGTTCCAACACAATAGGGAGTATAAAAGCTACATGTGAGATGCGACTAATCAAGGATATGGGGAGATCAGATGTGTCCATCATTTTGTAGGCTTGCTGTTAAATACAGGAGCAGATGTTTTGGACTACAGTTTTCTATGCAGGGAATGTAAGTTCAATGCCTCCCCTGGCTTGGTGCCTAATCTTAGACAAAGATCAATCCTGTTCAGATTATCTCTCATGAACATGCACCAGCTGTGTACCAAAAGCTGCAGCCCATCCAGATGCATTTACAGAATAAGTGCACGCACTGCAGGCACAGAAGGCATGCCCTGAGGTGCTGGGGTATAATCTTTAAAGCAAGCCAAAATGAATACGCTAAATGGTTTGTGTATGGTAAGTCTTTGCAAATGAGAGAAAATTGCAGTAAATAAAAAGCTAAATCAAATAGGAAAGGGATTGACTTATTCAAAATAACATTACTAGTACTTGTAAACATCCTGCTTTGAGGTAAGATGCTAGTTGGCAATTTACATGATGCCGTCAAGCATGCCACCCCCATTCGAAAATATTCTCAAGTTAACAGAATTTTAGTGCATATTCTTGAAAATTAAAAGGGGATTTTTGGTTTTTAAAATACTATTTTTCTTCTCAACACTATTTTTATTTTAAATTATGAATACATGGTAACATTTGGCATGCAGAATGCTAGGCAGAAACACAGTTGTCCTTTTAGCACTTTTAGAAATATTATTGAAGCCCTTAGAACCTAGATAATTCCTTGGATTTCCAGTAACCCTGCCCTTCATCTATATTGTATTTCATGTCTAATTCCAAATAGGGGGATGTTTACCTGTGAAGCAGTTGTATCTTGTCATGTTTCTCCTTTTCTATTTCTTTAGCATACTTCTAAAGTAAATGATCTTAATTAAAAGGAGGAATTAGGGTCATGTAGAACACTCTTCACTCTTTTTCAGATGGGTTGGATAGTGGCAAATATCCATAAACACAGCCAATTGTGCACAACCCTAAACCAGTTATCTTTTTATTTGTCTATTTATTGGAAAATCAGTGGCCACGAAAGGTGCACTGTGCCAAGGCTCATTTCCAGGTGTGACCTGGGGGGAAAACAGTTACAGGAGGTACAACAAATAAAACATTACATTTCTTGGTACATAAATGCAGTGTGGGCAGAGTGCAATGCAATAAATAGATTCATCACAGGCACATAACTTGGTAAAAATTAAAGTGTGGAATTACAAGAATAGCATGTCATGCACATACGAGTAGAAAATAATGCCACAGCTGGGCACACAGGCTGACATTGCTTTATAATAAAGACCAGTTAGGCAGTGGTGTTCCTAACCCCCTGAACCACCAGGGAGGGCAGGTGCAGGTGAGCGGGGGAAGAGTTTCAACTAGTGCCTGAGAGAGCCTGGAGAGATGGAATGGTGGAGGGAAGAGGAGGAGAGGTTGCAGAGAGTTGGAAGTCAATAGGAGAAGGCAAATTACCCAGCACAGGAATAGGGATGAGGAGTGTGGAGAAGGTTCAATGATTCCGGAGCAAAGGGAGCAGAGAGCAGGGAAGACTGATGACAGGAGTGAGGAGAGGTAGGAGAGAAGGAAATCAAGCCAATATTTAGAAATGAAAGCGGTACAGTGTGACTTGTGACATGAGGGTAGGGGAAAAATGGATAGGGAGCATTAGAGGGAGCAGTAGTGCATATGAGGAGGGGAGTTTGTAATGAAATGACAGAAAGCTTTGCAGAGTGTCCAGCCTGACTAAAGAAGGGGAGGGGGTGGTACCGAAGACCACATCTGCAGAGTTGAATATCGTGAGTTCCATTTTAGTGACTACTTCCCCACAGACTGACAGATGTAGGCAGTCTTTATTACAATACAGGGCACCCAGATTAGGGCAAATTTCCACATGGATTGCAATGATGTGGTCTGAGAAATCAAGCTTCCTATCAAGCCACATACCGATGTACTTGAAGGACAACACTCCTTCGAGAGGGGAGTCATCCACTGTGATGAAAGCTAGAAGTCTCAAAAGCCTGGCCAGTTTCTGGCTGATACTGAAGGTCATAGACACCATTTTATTGGTACTGACCTGGAGATGGTTGGAAAAGAACCAGCATAGAACATGGCAGAAATCCTGCTGGAGCAGGTCTTCCACAGCAGCGGTAGAGGGCACGGAGGTGAAGAAGACTGTCACCTGCATACATGTCAATATAAAAGTTGCCACAGGTGGAAGGGAGGTCATTTGAGAAAATGGAAAAAAGGATGGGACCCAAGATGGAGCCCAGCAGAATTCCATCCTGGATGGGAAGGGATGGTAATAGGATGCCTCCAGCCTGTACTGACTGTAGATGGACCATTAGATAGGAACAAAAAATAGCTACACAGTTTGGATACAGTAGTGTACTTTTTTCCAGATAGCCTGGCAAATCAGACTGTGCACTATCTGCACAACTGTAGAAGAAATAAATACTGATGCAATCCATTTGAAATCATGCACAAGTAACAAATGTGTGTAAAGTGATTTATATGAGCAAAGGAAGAGTAACAGATTTCCAGCACCTATACTGTAGGTATTAACTTCCTATATGGAAAACAATACATTCTGTGAAAAAAAACTTTTGCATGAGCTAGAAACCTGCATTTAAATTACGATATACACTACTAAGATTTGTTAAAGTCTATGGGACAGAAGAAGGCCATGAAGCTCATCAAGCTTACCCCACCCCCAAAAAACTCAGAGGTACAGAAGTACTGATCATGTGACCCTTTCCAGATATACAGTAAAGAAAAAAATACAGTATTATAGTAGCACAGTAGTGGCACTAGAGGAGGTGTTAGGGTTGTAACCCTAATGCCACATTTCCCAACTTTTGTCACTTTAACCATAACTGGTGCATTAACAAAGTATTTGCAATTTACACACACACACACACACATACTATATATTTATATCATTGCAAAAAAAAACTTCATTAATGCATCAGTTAGGATTGATAGCTCAGTGACAAAAGTTTGGAAATTTGATGTTAGGGTTACCACCCCTACCACCCCACCCCCACCCTCCACACACCAACAGATGTCAGAGTGTGCCATGGGATCATCAGGCCTAACTCTCACCCCATTCATGTAAAAGCTGATATGCTATAGTATAGAAGAATGGGATGAAAGTTAGGCCTGATGACCCCATGGCACACCCCGTCTGTTGGTGTGTTGAGTGTGGGGTGGGGTGGTAACCCTAACATCGAATTTTCAAACTTTTGTTGCTGTGCAATCAAACCTATCTGATGCATTAGCTGAGCTTTTTGCAATGAATTTCCCTTCTTTTTGAGAAAGTGTAATAGAAGTGGTATGTGGTTGTGGGAGCGTGGGCACTCTGGGCCCTGCACTTCCCTCACACTGCCCATTTTTGCATACTGATATCCATATGTGGGAGTGCCCACACTCCCACTCAGGATCTGCACTCCCCTCATACTGCCTATTTTATTCAAGATGATATGCATATGTGGGAGTATGGTCCCTCCAGGCCCCGCACTCCCACTTACACATAAGTACAGAGACATACCACACCCCTATAGTCATGAAAAGGAAACCTTGCAGCACTAATCTGGTAATATCTCAATAACCATAGCAACCAAGGAAAACTCCCACTGTAGTTGTAATCATGGCTTCAAAATCTCCACAGGGCTTGGTCCACCTAAAGGTGAACTAAGGTCACCACAGTGAAAAATCCGTATTTCTAACCGGTTTTGAGATATGAGCACCAAAAGGAATAGCAAGTGCTGTAGTGTTATCATATGGGAAATCTGGCAACTTTGGAGCACTATACCTATGGAACCATCACCAATTTTGTGACCAAACCAGCAAAAGGCACATCTGTGGGGCCAAGACTTGCTACACTGCAAATTTCAGCCAAAAAGGCCCTCACCATTATTTTGCTATGAAATGGCAAAGAAACTGGCTCATTTGGGGCTTTAATTCCGTGAAATTCTGCAACTTTCACAAAACTCCCATAAGTCAACACGGTACTTTTGCAAAACTAAAAAGTAGTGTCACAACATTACTGGTACTTTCGTGAAACTAATGGCAGTGTCCCAACACTACTGCCACTTTCCTGACCAACTTTTGAGATACGGGCGTCGAAAGGTGGCATGGATGCCAATATCTCAGTAATGTTTTCCATAGATGCTTTTTGCTGGTTTACTGGAAAAATTTACACCAGTTCCATTGTAAATGTAGTCCAATGTAATTGGTATGTGGTTTTGAGAGCATGGGCCCTCTGGGCCCTGAGCTCCCCTAACACTGAAAATTTTTGAATAATGGTATGCAAATGTGGGAGTGCAGGTCCTCTGGGCCCTCTTTGGCTCCCACTATAATCACTGAGGGACATAACGTGGCTTGCAGTATGAAAATGAACCCTGGAACATTATTGCAAATTAATGTTCCAGAGGTTCATTTTCATGTAACCGTAGCAGCTATGAAAAAAAATCCACTTCGGTAGTATTCATGACATTGAAACCTCCACCCATGATTAGTTCATGGTGGACTAAGCTGCGAGTAGTGACAAATCCATATCTCGAACCATTTTTAAGATATGGGCATCAAAAGGTGCTATGGGCATTGCAATGTTATCCTATGGGGAATTTTGCAAGAAAATTGCATAACGGACACTAGCAACGCAGTGAATTTTTTGTATTTTTGAACCAAATTTTCAACACAAAATTTTTTGGACCTCCCCTCATGAACACTAGCACTGTGACAGGATGTAAAAAGTGACATCTGTACTGTTCATAAGGAGATGGTAATGCTGAAAATCTGGACTGAAAATATTAAACACTGGCAAAGTTACGAGCATGTGTAGAAAATGAGCAACACGTACTCGCAAAAGTTCTTTTGGAATTTTGCTGCAAATTGAACATGGGCTTTTGAGACCCACCTCATGAACAGTGCACTGTTATTTCATTAATCAATCCCAAAAGGTGATTCCATGCAATGACTGCAAAATCACCTTTCAGGACCGAGTAACAAAATGTCAGTGACTGCGTTCATGAGGTGGGTCCAAACGCATGTTGAAATTTAAGACCACAGTTCCCAAAACTGGCCAAGATATCAACATAAGTTGACCCCCCCCCACTGACTCTCATTATACGGCTTACCTTGATTCCTCAGATTGCAGTTTGGCTTTGAAGAGTGCAGACGTGTCCCTGGTCCAGAGACAATCACTGATCCTGACCTCCAGAGGTAAGTATGGGTAAGGTGGGGTAAGGAGAGGTGAGTGCTCAGTGGAAGGGTGAGGGGAGACTGGGGAGATGAGGGACTATTTTCTTCTTTACAGGGGAAAAAAGAAACATTGTGGGATGATTTTCTTTATTTACAGACTGCTTTTATTTTTAAGAAAACATTTGGCATACTGGGGTGGGCTCCCAGTGTGCCACATTGGTGGGGGGGTGAACACTACCCTACTCATGGATTGGGCACCCTGGTGTTGGGGTAAAAAGAACGGGCTTGGGGGAGGGCATCCGACACTGGGAGGGGTGGCCCATGAGTCAGAAACATATGATATAAAATTGGCACCCTGGGGTGGGCTCCCAGTGTGCCACATGAGTTTTTTAGGTATGACGCATGTTACCAACAGGAGGATTAGGGACCCCCGTTGGCAAAGAAAGTGGGCTGGTGGGGGCCATCAGACCCGGGGAGTGGGCATCCTGATGTTGGAAAAGATAAAAATATTGAAAAAAATCTGGGCCCACTGAAGTGGGCTCCCAGTGTGCCACATAGGTGTGTGGGGTGACAGGAGGCATACCGACATGGGATTGAGCACCCCGCTGTTGGTGACTGTCACACAAGTTCGATGCAGGATCTTGCATCGAAAATTACAAGGCAGAATTCTGCAAAGCTAAAAGATGTGGGGGGGACAGTTTTCTTTATTTACTGCCCCACACAGTCAGTTGTAGTTACCTAATTAGCAGCTAAGGAACACACTGGGGGCATCAGATTGTCAATCTGATCTCCAGAAATACCATTTTCATAATCCTAGTGTTGGTAATTGCAGAAGAAGCAGGTGCAACACTTACGCAAAAGTGCCACATCTGCTTCTTCTGGAATTTAAGACACTACCGGGGGCCCAATCATGAAAATAGCATTTCTGGGGGAGCAGATTGAAAATCTGATGCCCCCAGTGTGTTCCTCTGCCTCCAATTAGGTAAACACACCTGACAGTATTTATCAAAGGGCAGTAATTTTTGAATTTCGGCCATTTTGTCGACCACTAACTGGAAACAGGATGGTGGCAGCTCAAAAACCAAAAACAGAGCCTGAAAGCTTTTTTTGCTTTCGCCAAAGCTTTTAAAGCTTTTGAACTCAACATATATTTTTTCCCATAAGCTATAATGGGAAACTTTAAAGTTTAATAACTTTTGAACGGATTAATATTTTTTTACCAAATCTTCAGAAGGCACTTCCTTGATCAAGACCCCATATACCCTGAAAATGTCACACTAGTCGGACAAACCATTCGGGCTGTAGAGATGAAGAAAGAATTCAAAAACGTTGACGATTTTTCATGCTTTTCAATGTTCCAAAGCTCTACAACCACTCATCCGACCATAAAGCAACTTGCCAGATCTAGACATCTATGGTACCATACCACGTATGCAAATTTTCAGGCAGATCGAAGAAACCGTTGTAAAGTTATTAAAGTGCAAAGTTATAGCTATATAAAGATATGTATTTTTTCTCTCATTGCAAAGACGTTGTTAATACATCACTTAGGGTGAATGCCATAGCAACAAATGCAGGAAAATTAGACATTAGGGTTTTCAACCCTAACACCCCACCCCCAGGGTTCCCACCCCTAACACCCCAACTTCCACACACCAATAGTGTCCCATGGGGTCATCAAGCCCAACTCTCACCCCATTCTACATGTAAACAAGCTTACACATTACAGTATAGGACAATGGGGTGAAAGCTAGGCCTGACGACTCCATGACACACCTCAGTTTTTCTGTTTTTTTTTTAACACTTTATATCTCAGAAACCACTCAATGGCTTCCCCCCACATTTGGCAGGTCAAAAGACCTACCCCTAGAGATTATGTATACCACATTTTATGCAAATCCATTAAATGGCTCCAAAATTATTAACCCTCAAAGTTTGCATAAGAAATCTCATAAATGATGAATAGCTGATGCCTAAAATAGGCCTTGATTTCAAACAAACCAACATAAATACAAGAGGTCACTTATAACAATTAATACACCCTAAATTTAACACTAAAATAGAAACTATTTTTTCTCACAGAGAATTGTTAATCCATGGAACAAACTCCCGATTGAAACTATTTGTAAGTCCAAACAAACTTATAAAAATAAACTTGATACTTATATGTTACAAAACAAACTGGAATATTATGGGTGAAAGACAGAGGCTCCTATGGGCAGTTGCCTTCTTGCCTCTTACCAAAACCTAGTGGAACACAGAAGTGAACTTTCACCATAACTATAACTATATATACACTTTTTTTTTATAAAATGGGTAGGAAGAATTATGTCTGCTGATTGGTTGAAACACATCACATGACCGTGCGTATAGCAGAGTGTGACTGCACACCTCCACTTTCACCCCCCCTTCAAAACAGTTTTGCCATTTAATAAGATAGATAACCCACTCTAGGGTGTGCGGTTGAGCTCTAATATATGCACGCCTTATGTGATTGACGCACACCAAGGTGTGCATATATCAGAGCATGACCGCACACCTTAGAGTGGGTTATCTATTACATATATACATACATACACACATGCATGCACACACTCACACTATAGGGGTGCGGTTGCGCTCCTATAGTTAGGGTTGAGTAGGCACTTTAATGTTAAACCCCAATTTTTGCACATTAATAACTTTGCAGCCATTCAATGGATTTGCATGAAATTTGGCATGTGTGGTCTGGTACAGTAGATTTCTTCATTTGCCAAGTTGCATTTTGGTCCAGCTTACGGTTTCTGCACAGTGAAGTGCTGAAAAATGTATTTTTCGCTACTTTTGACATGTTTTTTTCCCATCATGCTGCGACCACACCATCTGGTGTTTTGATCTGAAATTTGGAATGTAGAAAGAGTTTGGTCAAAGAAAAATCCAGTGTTGGTTTGGTGAAAAAATATTTATCTGTTCAAAAGTTACTTTTAATTTTGGGGTTCTGAGTATGCCCAGTTTACTCCAAGACATATGTATGTTTTGCAAAAGAGGAATGGGCTCACAGTCAAGGATTTTGTCAGCTCACAAAAGGGGATTTTAAAAAATCCTAGTCTGTGAGGAAAAATTCCTTGTCCACGAGCCACCATCTTGTTTTCATCCCCCCCCCAAAAAATGTTGTAGCTTCCTCCACGGGTGACTTCTTGTTGCAATAAGGCATGGGTTTTGTTCAGGGTGATGCCCTCTACAAACCTATATCTTTAGCTTGCTTCATTTTGGCCAAAAAAATAGGTGTTTCAAATTTTGAAATTCTTCTTTCGTGACTTGCTTCTGATCCTCTTTTGTGAGCTGACAAAATCCCAGTCCATGAGCCGATCCCTTTTGCGGGGCAGCGAAATCCTTGACCATCACTTTGCGACCAGATGGTCCTCCTTGTAGGTGAGGAATGACTCACGGCCAAGAATTTTGTAGCCTCACGAAAGAGGATCAGCTTGTGGACTGGGATTTTGTCTGCTCATGAAAGGTGATTGGGTTTTTGAATCCTCTTTCGTGAACTGAAAGAATCCTAGTCCACGAGCTGTCAAAATCCCAGTCCGCAAACAATCCCCTTTTGTGAGGTAGCAAAATCCTTGACTTTCACTTTGTGGCCAGATGGTCAAAATCTGACAGACAAGGATTTCTCGCAGACAGGGATTTTGACAGCTCATGAAAGGGGATTGATCCCACGGTCGGGATTTAGAATTTTTTTTTTTTTAAATTAAGTATGCTTTATTCAACTTTCACATATACACACAATACATTACATGACACAAGGGGTAAAACATTATGTGATGAGCATGTAGATTCCAGAGGATATAATCAACTAATTCCGCCCCCACCCTACTATTCCCCCTAATGAATCCCCCCAAAACCCACCCTCCACACAAAACTCACCCACCGTCCTGGAGCCAAAGTCAAAGAGTTGTACTAGCTAATAAATTAAGAAAAAATAAGAAAAAGAAGTGTTATTTGGGTAATACTCTCTGAAGTTTAATTAAGCGGTCATGGGGAAAACCCTAGGTGAGAGTTAGAAAAATACTGTATGAGTAAAGTATAGGGCCATGCTCTAAGTTCAGTGTGTGGGAGCAATTGACCATAAAGTATAGAATTTCTCCCACTTTGTGTTGTATCGGGAAACAGCATTTCTGAAACTGGCAATAGTTTTCTCAATCCTTAAGTTATAAAACAGATCATTAACCCATTCTTGGTAGGTAATAGCATGCTGGTCTTTCCAGTGCCTTAACACAAAGTTTTTCACCATGAGTGATATTAAGTTAATATAATAACGCCTTTCTTTCACTTCCACTGCTGAGTAGTCCCCAACAATACATATTTGCAGGGTGAATAGGTTTTGTATCTCTAATAAGAGATCTGCCTTAGATTTAATAAGGGACCATAAGGGAGCAACCATGGGACAGTCCCAGAATATATGTAGCAGGGATCCTTGCTTCTGTCCACACCTGAAACATGTAGCTCCTGGAAGTTTACCCATTTGATGTTACTTTGTAGGAGTTAAGTGCATGAAATGTAATATGTAGTATTGTATTAATCGAAGCTTATCATTGGCACTATAAATGTAGATCCCTTGCCATAAAAGTATTCCCAGTTAAAGCAGGTATTGGGGAAGGTCTCCATCCAGTATTGAGATTGTTCCACGTGGTCAGGGTGAAATTTAGAGTATAAGACAGTGACTAGGCAGGAAACGGCGTGAGGCTGCCAAGCAAGGACCTGGAGTTCAGAAAAGGTTTCCCCATGGTTAACTTCCCACAGACCCATCCCAAACTATGTAGCTAGCATATGTCTAACTTGATAAACAAAGAAGGAGCACTTCGGTGATAAGTGGACTCTCTCCAATATTTCTGAGACTGAGCCCACCTAACCATGGGATACTAGATCATTAACAGAAGTTTGTGTAGGTGTATTTAGTTTATGTGGGAACAGGAGATTCTTCTCTACTTTAAAGTTGGGATTACCAAACAGTGGTTGTAAGATGTCCTTAGTATGTGTGACCCTAAGAGACCTGTATAATTGATTATGAACCTTAACTGAAGTGTAGATAGCCATGGAATGCTTAAAGACAGGTAGCTTTTATGGGAGTACATACCAAAGGCTAGAAGGCATTAACTTTTAAGTCCTTAATAATATATAGTTCAATCTGTAACCATAAAGGGATATACTGGGGTTTATTGTGATCAGGAGGGGGTGCTACCCAGCACAGGTATTTGGCCATATGACCGGCCAAGTAGTAATGGTAACAATTTTGGAGTTTTAGTCCCCCTTTGGATTTTGGGGCACAGAAATGATTATAAGATCTCTGTGGGGGTTTGCTGCACCATAAACATTTGGTAATCATTCTCTGGACTTTATAGAACCAAGTTAAAGGGAGGTAAATATTCAGCATATTGAGGGAGCAAAATAGTCTGGGCAAGACATTAATTTTAATAACGTTGATTGTTCCTTGAAGGGAGAGATAAAGGGGAGACCATCTAATCAAATCTTGCTGAATAGTTAAAAGGAGATTCTCTAAATTGAGCTTCCTCAAGAGAAAACTTGAGGGGGCCAGAATAATTCCAAGGTATTAGAGTCTGGTGAAAAATGTCATATTGAGGGATACTATATCTATTTTACTTACATGGGAATTTAGAGGCATAACCTCAGTCTTGCTTACATTCAACTTATAATTAGAGAATCGGCTAAATTCAGCATTTATCTCCAAAGCTGTTGGGATGGACTTAGCCGGATCAGTGACATACAATAAAATGCCGTCCGCATAAGACAATAACTTTAGCTCAAATGGGTCAATTGAGATACCAGTTAAATATGGAGATAACTGTAATCGATGAAGCAAAGGCTCCAAATACAAGTTGAACAACAAGGGTGACATTGGACACCTCTGCCACATTCCAGAATATAGTGGAAAGGACTGGGAAAAGATCCCATTACAGTAAATTTTCGCACTAGGTCTAGAGTATAAATATCTGATCCAGGAAATGGATTCAAGGGAGAAACCATATTAGGCCATAGTTTCAAAGAGGAAAGGACAGCTGTCTCTATCAAAAGCTTTCTCCGCACCCAGGGAGACAAGAGCCATCGGTAGGTCAGGGATTTAGAATTTTAAAAACTTTGCCACTGAACTGTAAATAAATGGTTTGGTCTTTTGACTTGAAATTTACAGGGTATTAAGGGAATACCCCAGAGATGTCAATTATGCCATTTAGGTGTTGAAAAGTTAATCAGTTCCATGGATATGGTATCACAAAGCTTTATTTTTTCCCATAGGATAACATTGCAGCACCCATAGCGACTTTCAGCGTCTGTATCTCGAAAACGAAGCGAGATACGGATTTTTTGCTACCTGCAGCTTAGTTCACCTTTAGGTGAAGTAGGTGAACTAAGCTGCAGAAACAAGTTTGAAAATCGTAGATTACGCCAGCAGTGGAAATTTTTTCTTAACTGCTACAGTTAAGGAGATATTGGCAAAAAGGTGTTACAAGGGTTCTAATGGTGCCTTTTCCACACTTTCCAGTGCCTGTAGCTTGTAAATGGTGCAAGATATAGATTTCATCAATTTATGTCATGTGGACATCTCGATGTCATGATTACAACACTTGAATTTTTTTCCTCACTGCTATGGCTCCCGAGATATTGGCAAATTAGTGTTACAAGGGTTCCTTGCCCTATAGGACTGCTGTATGGCTCTGTAGCTACTGTATGTGTAAGTGGGAGTGCAGGGCCCAGAGGAACCATGCTCCCACAGACTCTTATCATTATGCAGAAATGAGCAGCGTGGTGGGAGCACGGGGCCCACCAACACATGCTCTTTACTAGTTATATTACACTTTTTCAAAAAGTAAGGAAATTCATTGCAAAACACTTTGTTTAATGCATCAATTAGGGTTAAAGCAACAAAAGTGGGGAAATGAGATGTTAGGGTTGAGCCCCTAACCCCCCATCCCCCATCCTCCATAGACTGACAGATGCAGGGGGGTGTGCCATGGGGTCATGAGGCTTAACTCTCACCCCCATTCTCCTTTACTGTATCATGTCAACCTGTTTAGACATGGAATGGAATGAGAGTTGAGCCTTGTAACCCCATGGCATGCAATATATAAAAATTGCACATATATATATATATATATATATATATATATATATATATATAAAATTACTGGTGACCCCCTTTATCAACCCGAATTCAGATACCTCGGAAACGCCGTAATAACCCATTCTGAAAACAATTCACTTGCACTGTCCTTGAGTGCCACTTCCACTTTCCTAGCAGCATAGCATGACTGAACGGTGTTCGTTCTAGAAAAAAATTGATGAAAATGTAGACAACATAGCAAAACTCGCTTATGCTTGAATCTCGTCTTCTGAAGCTGCCGAGTCACTTGCACTCCTCAGTCTATACCCAGCGGCTTTAACACACAAAAATAAGAAATTAGATTAATTGCTACAAGAGACAGGATTTCTAAACAAAACACTGCAGTTTGTCTTCATTTTTGACATTTTTTTTTTCTTGAACAAAAAACCCTCAGTCACGCTATGCTAAGGGACCCAAGTCAATCGCTTATGGGCTACAGAAAGGAAACCAATTGTCTTGGGCAGGAAGTCTTTGCACCAGTAATTATAAAAAATAACATCTAGGTAGGTGCGTGTTGTTTTTTTTTTGTTTGTTTTTTTACACACACAAACACACATACATGAGGTGAGTGATCAGCTCAAAAACCTCTCAAGCTTTGCCGTTGAGGTTTATGACTTATCACACACTGCGTGAGTGTAAGAAAACATCATAACACACACCTACCTAGCCATTATTCTCTATATATTATACTGGCTTGGTTGCACCAGTATACTCAGGGTGAAATGCACTTCAGTGTTAAAGTTCAAACTGTGGCAATTAATAACTCTGGAACTGTTAAATGGATTTGCATAAAATCTGGAATGCATAACAACTAGGAGTCAGTCTCTTGATCTGCTAAATTTGGAGGGAAAACATCAAGTTGTTTCTGAGACATAAAGTGTTAACATAACAGAAAAATCAGGATTTTTTTACATTTCTTTGTCATCCTGGATCTCAGAAATGGCTTTATGTTATGGGCTGAAATTTTCAGGGTAGAAAGCCCCTGGGACGCATATGTGCCTTCTGAAGGTTTGGTGAAAAAAATAGTAATCTGTTGAAAAGTTATTAAAGTTTGAAATTTTCAGGCCCGCTGGCACAGTGGTTAGATTTCTGCTTGAGATGCCAATGACCCGTGTTTGGGAATGGACCCAGGGAGTAAGAGGGCTGGCTGGTGAGAAGGATTGAGCATCCTGGGGACTGCTGTCCTTCTCCAGAGGAAAAGAGGAGTAGAGTGTCCGGTGCTTGACTGACCCCTGGCAGAGGCCAGGGGCACCACAGTGACCAGCGCTAGCACAATAGGGGGGCAGGGCAGATGCTGGATGTCATTACAGGTCCTCGCCCCCAGGGCAGCATACTCAAAAGAACACTGGCCACCCTGGATGAAACCCACCTCTGGCACTTGGCCTCATTAGTTCCCTACCTCCCTGCTGACCAATTATGACTCTGCAGCATCACTGGCCCTGAACCCCACCCTGAGGGGGGAGCCAGGGAGGTAATGTCGGTGGTGGTCACTGACACCTTTTCTTGTCATAGGCAGGCCTGTCCAGTGTTGCAGCCCCACTCTGGGGGGGTTAACCAGGGGGCATCAGCGGGTGCAAGACAAATAGGGGAACAAGGCAGGTTGTCCAGGGGATGCAGCAGAATAGTAGGGCAGATGGCTCCAAAAAAAAAAGTTTTAAATTTCCCATTATTTCCAAAAGTTAAGTGTTTAGCACTGAAATGGACCATATGTGAAAATGAGTCTGCTTGCAAAAATGAATCCAAGTTGTTTAATTTGTGAATGTTAATAACTCTGGAACCATTCAATGGATTTGAATGAAATGTGAAACACATAACCTCCAGGAGTAGGTCTCTTGACATGCCAATTTGTGTGTGTCTAGTCTTTATGGTTTTTGAGATAAGGACTGTCAAACAAATGTAACATTAATGGCCATTTTCGAAAATGAATCATCTGCCTTGTCCACTGACACTTTCACTGCTGATGGGGGTGCCCAATCCCTCTGTCAGCATCATGTATGCCCCCCCAGACCCATCTGGCACACTAGGAGCCCACCCCAGTGTGCCCATTTTTAATTTTTAAATAAATTATCCTGTTAATACAGAAAACTGTCCCCAATAGTCTTACGTTAAAAAACAAAAAACCTGAAAAAAAGAAAATGGTCCATCATTGTTTCCCCACTCCCCCTCCCCAACCTCATCCTCCCTCTGCACACCCACCTCCCTGCACCCCCCCTCACCCATACTTACCCTCCAGAGGTCAGGATCAGTAATCTTCTCTGGACTGAGATACGTCTGCACTCTTCAAAGCCAAACTGCGATCTGAGAAATTAAGTTTAGTTGTATAGAGGACTTCCGGTTCCGGTGATGCCTGGGTGAAGACATGTAGCATGAGGCTCCTGCCAATAGCTAATTAAAAAGAGTGCGAACAAGCTCAGAACTTTATAAAAAAGGAAAAGAAAAAGAGACATAGGAGACTTGGTCTCTCACCATGAACAACGCAGCCCTCGCTTAAAAAAAAAAAAGACATGGCCAAACAGCATCAAAACCATTTTCAGCCCACTGCTGAATGTACAGAAATGGAGGACCAGGGGTCGGACGAAAAGGAGGTCCAATCCAGACCAACTCCAAGCTCAGAAAAAAATTGTCCTCTAACAAACCAAAAGGACAAAGAAAAACCTCTGAGACATCTTCCAACATAATTTTACAAGCGATCACGGACTTCCGCGGTGAAGTCCGCGAATCTCTCAAAGACATCAGAAATGAAATAAATAGCTTACAGAGCAGGGCCGCCGAGGTGGACCTTCAGATATCATTGAATGCCTCACGAATAGATACTCTCAAGGATTCAGTCTGCTCTCTGGCTGCAGAACAACTAGCAATTGCAATAAGACAGGAGGATGCAGAGAACAGGGGTAGATGGAGAAACATACATATTTTTGGTCTCCCAGAGGGGGAAGAGGGAAGTGATCCCAGGGCCTTCTCTATTTCCTTCATCTGGCACTTGAACTAGACTCTGATGTTCAACTCAATGTAGAGCGAGCCCATCAAGCACTGGTCCCAAAGCCCACACGTCCTGAGGCCAGACCTTTTTGCTTTGTAGTCCACTTCTTGAGCTTCCTGATGAAGGATTCCCTGCTGAACAAGGCCTGGCAGAAGGGCAAAATAATGTGGGCTCAACAAAGAATCCTGTTCGATAATGACTATGCCCTGTGTACTCAAAGGCAACGTAGAGAGTACAGCCCTCTATTCCCAATACTCAGATCTCAAAAGATTTGATTCAGAACACCCTATCTGGCAAAATTAGCAGTTTCCTTAACCTCTGGCCAGCAAATGTACACATCAGCCTCAGATGCCATATCCGACCTCCTGCTCAGGGGAATTCTTATGGAAAAAATGGCTGAGGGAATGAGACAATGTCAGAAACAATTCAAAATCTAAGAACACTCTAATCTACCACAAGCAACAGAAACACCTATAACGGAGATCCTTAAACGTCTGCAACAATACCACAATCCAGCAGTGCCTCCTTGAGATATACTGAGGTACTATTTACTTAATTGAATTGAGTTCTGAGAGGATATTGGTCTGGGAGAATGGGGAGGCGGGGAGACTGTGAAAGAGTCCGTGGGTGTCGGGGAGGGAGAGTGTTCTACATAGGTTCAGGCAGTCAAACAAATAACCTTTTTCTTTTCTTTAATTCAGAATTGGGTTGCCATTTGAACCACAGTGAGTTCCCAGATGGTGGGGTTATTCCCTAACCGGGACACTCCATGACTTGAGGACACTAGCCTCCCTCTTTTTCATGCCCTGTGGGTCCCTCCTGTTTCCTTTTCCTGCTGCTGCCTCCATCCCTCCTCCTGCCTCTTGGGACTGGCTCCCTGGGCTCTCCAGAATAAAATGAGAAATACCATCAGTGTGATTCTTTTTTGGTTTCCTGGATCTTGGATGCCCCCATGGGCTTTTCATCATCAGCCTGTGAACTCAATAAATAAATCGAACTAATCTCAATGGGAAATTTTGCAGAACAATGGAAAGATATCTTTTGAACAGAGGGCAGTTCAGAAGAACATGACTCTGGGAAAATACGTGGTGGGAGAGAATAAAAATATTTGCTAATATTAAAACCAGGTAAAAATGACTATTTCAGGTATAAAGCTATACACTAGGTCTATCAGGAGATCGAACGTATTAAGTTTTCTTATTCTAATTGACTAAGATATTTCAAATTACATCAGCAAGTAGTGCTTGTTTGATCCCAGCTATCCTATTCAGGTTGAGGGTTTGTTTTGCCTCTATCCTACAGCCCATTTGACCCAGCTAGTTATAAAGGAGGTAAGGGGGGAATTCTCCCTCTCCTCTGGCCCTTTGTGAAGTGAGACATTTTGGGGGAGATCTCTTTTATTGAGAAGCCTGACTTGAGCTTATATTACTGATGGGTTGACTTTATTACCACTTTATGTGCTTCTGAGATGTAGTCTTAACAGATCTAGCCTGTGTGCCTATGATCTGCCTTTAAGTGTTTAGCCACCACCATTTTGGCCTTCATATAGGACAGGTCTTTGGGGGGCTCTTTACCCTCCCTTAAATAAACTTAGCTTTCTACCCTTAAGATATGAATATGAACCCATGATACAGGGGTATACTGAGTTAACTCTCATACTAAAAGGGTGCATGGGCCTAGTTCAGCCCAACTAATCGACCTTCTCTTCTTTTTTTTCAATAAAATGGCTTCCCAACTAGATAATGAGGTTCCTCCTCTAGTTGGACTGAATGTGGCCCCTCCCCCAATCCCCAATTCAGTGCTCCAAAATACTGCACTAACCACACTAACCACTCATTCTCATGTCATAAGCGACATTATGATGGCCTAGAAGATTCACCTGCAGGCGGCTGGCCTCAGAGACTATAAAGTTACATTATTACTCAGGCTTCATTAGCTCCATCACGGGGTGGGTTCATACCCTCTCCCCTTGGGGTTTTGATCCAGATTCTGGGAATAGTGTTCCATCGATCTGGTTCATGGGCCTCATATCCTTCTCCTATCCCAAAGGGAAATCAGGACAGGATGCCTCTGGAGGAGCTCTATTCGAGCACCTCCCACATGGGAGTCAGATTGTATATAGTTTTTATAGGTTTGTTAAAAGTTTATAAATGGTTAACCCTTAAGGGTATAGGTTTAAAGTTTTTTCTTACAGCTATTAGTGAATTCACTAGTTGGGGGGGCACAAAAACACACAGGTAGAGACAAGATAATGACTAACAATGTTTTATTGAATTACTTGCAATGATTGGAGTTTCTGTGGATCTCTCTTGGTATGAAGCGTCTGGGAATATCGAGGAGCCTGGTCTGGATGGATCCTTACAAGTCCTTCCTGGAGGGAAGGGAAAGAGTAAGACAAGATGTTAGTCCTCTAAATATTAAAAAATGATGACAGTTACACCAGTAAAAAAATGTTCACACAATATTAATGGTCTTCATGATCCAATTAAAAGAGCTAGGCTAATGCCATTTTTTACAAAAAATCCCTCTGACCTTATTTATCTTCAAGAGATTCACCTCTCGGTAACTGAGCATCTTAAACTTAACTGGGGGGAATATCGGGTGGTGGCATCGTCACATCCTAGCAGTAGAAAGAGAGGGGTCACAATCCTAATTCCCCAGAATACACCCCTGGAGATACAACAATCCCATATAGATGCCCAGCGGTACTTTGTAATAGTCAGAGGATTACTTTATGGTAGGCAGGTTACATTGGCAAACATTTACTTTCCTCCACAAACAAAATTCCCCACATTTAGGGGCTACATATCCACCCTACTAGACCTGCTTCAGGGTCAGTTGATCATGGAAGGTGACCTAAATGTAACATTATCCCTGTTCTTGGATTGTTCAAATCCACAAAAAAACACAGAAATACCTCCACAACCAAACAATTTAAAAACACAATGGAGCACCTGGATTTGATAGACATGTGGAGAAGAATATTCCCCTCTAGCCCAGGATTTACTTATTATTCCCCTAGATTTAAATCATATTCCAGATTAGATTATTCCATTACAATTTAAGAACACTTATCATTGATTCAAGATATCACAATTGGCCCTAAGCTCCTATCTGATCACCACCCTTTGATCTTAAAAAGTGGTCTTGGAAAAGTGGAGAGGAATTCTCTCTGGAGATTAAATATATCCATCCACTTTAGGGGATAAGGAATTCCAAGAAAATATTTCATCTAGACAATCTCTTTTTACAAGAAAATGTGGATCCAGAGATTTCAGAATCAATGCAGTGGGATGCGATGAAGGCCACCATTCAAGGTGAAATTATAGCCTATTCTTCTAACAAGAATAAGGAAAGAGAGGCAGAATATCAAAGATTATCAGCCCTCCTTCTAGACTATCAGATGTTATATCAGGGAGGAGACACTGACCTCCAGAAACTAATCAGAGACACTAAGGCATCCTTACAATGGATTTTAGACAATAAAATACAGCAATCTCTTTATTATCTTCACCAGTCAGTCCATGAAAGTGGGCCTCAAGGCACCAAGAAACTAGCATGTAAATTAAGGGCAAGGAAAAACTCATCCACCATTCTCAAAATTAGAAATCCCCCTACATGAAAACTCTACCATTCTTCTAGCCATATGCAACAGGCTTTCTCTGATTTCTACTCAAAATTATATGCACCAAATCCATCCTACAACCAAACTACAGCTAAACACTTCTTAGAAAAAGCAGGCCTTCCAACTTTGTCTTCTTTTCAGATTACATCACTGTCTTCTCCTATCTCAACCCTAGAAATAGAAGACACAATTAAAAATCTTCATTCAGAACAATGTCCAGAGCCAGATGGGTATACTTTGGAGTGGTACAAGAAATTTCATAAAGAACTAACTCCAAAACTATACTTTTTCTTCAAGAAAATTTCCCAGGGTGGCCAGAGCCCCTCCATCCTGGAATTTTGCTATGCTTGCTCCTATTCCCAAACCAAATAGGGATCCCTCAGACCCAGGATCCTACTGTCCAATATCCATTCTCAATGTAGACTATAAAATATACCTGGCCATATTGGCTTCAAGACTAGAACATATTATTCCCCAACTAATACGCCCCGATCAATCAGGCTTCATCAAAAACAGAAATACTTCAGATAATATTCGATGAGCCCTTGTCCTACAAGAATATATATGTACCCAACAAATCCCCCACAGTCTTTATTAGTCTAGACGCAGAAAAAGCTTTCGATCGGGTAACATTGCCCTTTCTTTGGGATCTGTTGAGAGCTTTCCATTTCCCCTCTTTATTTATAAAAAGCCTGGTTAACTTACATAAATCTCCTTGGGTATATATCCATACTAATGGGTCGATATCCCCTCCTCTTACATTGGGCAGAGGTATGCACCAGGGTTTTCCCTTGTCACCATACCTCTTTGCCTTATTTCTTGAACCCCTGGCATCCATCCTCCATAGCACTCCCCAGGTTGAGGGGATTCCAATTGGCAAACAGGAATATAAAATAAGTATGTTTGCTGATGATGTGCTGTTGACCCTGACCTCTCCTTCCCAATCCATCCCAGTAACATGGAATATTTTGTCTCAATTTGAAGATATATCTGCCTTTAAACTAAATGTAACTAAAACTGAAATGTTGATATTTAATTATAAGCCAACTCCACAGTTGAAAAAAGCCTACCCTTTTGTATTGTTGGCTACCAAAATAAAATACTTAGGCCTGCATATTCCATGGGATATTGGACTGTTAGAAACTATTAATTATGAACCTCTGTCAATACAGATTCAATCAGATCCCTTGGACAAAATAGGACTAAATCCCTACAGCTTCACTCACTTCATTCACTTGCTGGCAAAAGCATTGATGTGGTAGACTCCCTAAAATACTAAGGGCTAACAATTGACCACAGTTTCACCTTCAAGACCCATGTCAACCAAGTAACCAGGATCATCCATGGTAAACTAGGGACCCTGTACCAATTAAAAGACCAGCTTATCCCAGAATCTAGACTCGTAATTGCCTCTAATGCCCTGCTCCCATCACTTACCTATGCTGCCCCAGTATTACAGGACATGTTCAAGCAGGATTTCGACCGGCTACAGACTCTGTACTATAAGGTAGCTCAGTTCGCAACTCAGGGTCACTCTAGAAGGCACCACTGTGAGATGTTGGCCCAACTACAGTGGCCATCATTCGTTTCTTGGCTACAGTAACCCCCTGCTCTGTCTAGCGTTTAAGTTACTAAGCCCTGATGGAACACCTAGCCTAGAAGAAATCATCACTGCCAAACACAACCCTCGAAGGCTTAGAACCTCAGGTCAGACTCTGCTGGAAATTCCTAGAGCTAGGACTAACATGGGTGGCAAATCCTTCTCCTACACTGCCCACTACCTGTGGAACAAACGTCCACCTTCTGAACTTTTGCATAAGGCTCAAGGCCCACATGACCGAGAACAGCATCTGTCACTGTCACAGCATCTGACAGCCCCCCCTCCACAATCCAACGCTAACCCTCTCTCTTGTTTACCACTGCTCTTCTCATGCCTCATGTCATCCTCAATGACCTCATGGCTAGGTTTTATCATGCAATCACTGCTGGTCAATCAAAACGATTCTGAAAATTGCTTTTGGTGTGTAACCTGTTTAAATAGTCTGCACTTACTCTGTAACCAATTGTATCTGTGTATCTCACCCTGTAATGTTATTTCTGGGTTGCCCCTGAAAAAGGGATCTTCGGGGCCCAGTGGGCCTATCCGGTCCCGTCATCAAAATTTAATAATTAAAATAAATAAATAAATTAATAAATCAGATCTGGAAAGATGGGCAACATGATTTTTTCCTTTCCATCAAAGAATTGAGATTGTTTGAATAAACATTCTCCCTCATATTTTATATCTATTACAGACCATCCCTATCTTCCCATCAAAATATTACTTTAAATCATGGGATAACATGATTTCGGGCTTCCTGTGGGATAAGAACCACCCAAGAATTAGGCTTTCAATTCTGAAGTTACCCTTGGCAAAGGGGGGCCTTAATCTACCTGACTTTGGACTGTATGCTCAAGCAGCCTTTTACGAATAATCGTGTTATGGCTGATGGAGTCATACAGCTCTCCCTGGAAGTCCATTGAATTTCACCTCAGTAATCTCTTTGATATTAATAGAATATTGTTCTTATCTGAGGAGAGATCAGTTAAGGCCTCTGACCTTACTAATATTACATCCCACACATTAAAACTTTGGAAATAGATGAGAAAAAAATGGCCCAATATTAAGGATCTATGAATACTATAAACTAATTTCACAGGATGAAACATTTGCCCCCAACTTCATGGATCCGGCTTTTGCCATATGGAGGAAACAGGGCCTTTCTCATGTTTTTCAATTTCTTTCTCCCCATGGCATTCTCTCTTTCGAACAGCTTTAATCCCAATTTACACCAAGGAAATCTGAGTTGTTTAGATACTTCCAAATCTGTAACCATATTCTACATAACAGAATAATCCAACCCACCATTCCCTCCCCTATCCCAAATCTATTAAAGCTATTCATGGACTCTCTGAGGGGAAACATAGGGACACATATAATTGGCCTAATCTATAGAGAGTTGACAAATGAAGTGAAGGAATCCACAGCCACCATTCTTAATGAATGGAATAAAGACCATAACCTAGAAATCTCCAAGGAAACTTGGCTATTCTCTGCACTAACAGAAGTTAGATCAACATTGTCTTCCTATTGGAGGGAATTTTCATGGAGAAGCTGCTCTCAATTCTTCAGGTCCCCAGCAGCCCTCCTTAAATACCTCCCAGAGGAGTATGGCCACTGCTGGAGGCTCTGTGGAAGTAGGGTGGCAACTCTCGGCCATGTGTTCTGGTTCTGTCCCCATCTCATGCCCTATTTTTGCTCCCTCCAAATTGAGCTTTTGAGCTTATTAAATGAATCTATTGAACTTACAGCAGAACAATTTCTACTGGGGATATTCCCAGACCATGCTCCTCCATGGGGGGTTACGATATTGCCTATTTGCCTTTTAGCTGCTAAAAAGACAATAACACGACACTGGATGTCATCACAGATTCCAACGATACAAGAATGGAGAAAAATCATGCATGAGATTTACATATCTGAGCATTTTAATCTAGAAATGTGGGGCAGATGTTCCTCTCTCATACAGAAATGGCAGACATGGGTGTATTATTATTCAAAGATTGATTCAGACTTTAGTCCTTGAGATCTGATTAAAATGTGGTGTCTGATTGAATACTCTTTATAACTTAAACTATTAACAATATGAAAATCTAGTGGGGGGAGGCTGACTCACTAATGATTATGGGAATAAGCCCATTACAATATATAGATCTTAAAAATAAAAATAAAAAGGAAGAGGGTGAATTCAGAGAAAGGAGCCTTTGCCTATAAAATAATCTAAACAATTGAGAAGAAAAAGAAGAATGAGGTAAAAATATACTACAACTACTGATTGTTGTATCTAGATCCTAGAACTGTATGTTAAGCATAAATAATGTATGTTTACATTCTTGTCCTTTTATGTGGAAAAACCTAGAAATAAAAAGAAATTAAAAAAAAAGGTAAACTGTATAATAGGAGTCAAAGGGTGGGGGAGGTTCAACTTATGTTGATATCTCAGTCAATTTTAGGAATTTTATGCACCAAATCTTGAACATGGGGTTCTTGGAACCCAACCTCGTGAACACTTGCACCATTATTTCGTTACTTGGTCCCAAAAGGTGATTTTGCAGTCACTGCAGCACGGAATCACCTTTTGGGACTGATTCAAGAAATGATAGTGCCACTGTTCATGAGGTGAGGTCCCAAAAAGTCCATGTTAAAAATTTGGTGAAAACATTCCCCAATAATGACTGCATTATGAGCGTGTTTTGTGCAATTTCTATGCACGCTCGTAACTTTGCCAATGTTTTATATTTTCACTTCAGATTTTCAACACTGCCATTTTTGCACACCTCCATATGAACAGTATAGCTGTCATTTTGCACATCCTGCTCGGAACATGTTTTTGCACCTGTGGCACAGAATGGTGCAGTCACTGTGCAAAATTGACCTTTGGAATGGATTAACAAAATCACAGTTGTACTATTCACAAGGGGAGGGTCCCATAATGCCAATTTTAAAAATTTTGTGAAAAAATTCCCAAAAATTACCTTGTTACGAGCGTGCACTGTGCAGTTTCTACACACGCTTGTAACATCGCCAATTTTTCCTGTTTTCAGTCCAGATTTTTCACATTGCCATTTTTCCCCACCACCTCATGAATAGTACAGCTGTAATTTTTCAAATCCTACTGGAAATGTTTTTCCACAGCTGTGGCATAACAACGGTGTTACAGTTGTGTGGAATTACATTTTTACAGGGGTTTGAAAGTTTGTTGTACTGGGTACATGTGGTGAGGTGCTAAGAAGGTTATGTTGAACATTTGGGTGAAAATTATTTGAGATGACAGTTATGAATATTTGTTGTAATTTCGGTATGCCTGCTCATAACTTAATGTGTGGAAGCGCAGGGGCCAGAGACCCCTGCTTTTCCATAACTTGATACATATGTGCATCTGTGGAAGGATGGGAGTGCAGGGTCCAAAGAACCCTGCACTCCCACCATGATGTAGGGACACAGTTGTATTATCTATATGGAAGTGCAGGGTTCTATAGGGACTCTGTTGTATTATCTGTATGGAAGTGACATATGGATACTGATACTATCTGGATGGAGGGATGGGAGTGCAGAGTCTGAAGGATCCTGCGCTCTCACCATGACATATGGACAGTGTTGTACTAACTTGATGGAGGGTTTGGACCTTGCGCTCACACCATGACATATGGATATTGTTGTACTAGGCTGTACTTTGAATAAAATGAGGATACAATTATACTATCTGAAAAACAAGGGAAATTCTTTGCATAAAAACATTGTTAATGCATCAGTTAGGGTGAATATCACAGCAACAAAGGCAGGGAAATGTGATGTTAGGGTTTCCAATCCCAACACTCCACCCCCAGGGTTCCAATCCCTACCACCCCATCCCCCCACCCTCTACATACCAAAAGTTGTCAGGGTGTGCCATTGGGTTGTCAGGCCTAACTCTCATCCCATTGTCCTATACTATAGCATGTAAGCTTATTTATACATGGAATAGGGTGAGAGTTGGGCCTGATGACTCCATGTCCAAAGAATGAATGCAGACACACACACTATACTATACGTCCTATAGCAGTGCAGTAGCACTGATATCTTAGAGAAGTGCAGTAGCACCTGTATTTTAGAGCTGAATAAGCATGTACACACTTTCATGTTACATCTCAATTTGTGCACTTTGAAAACTTGGCCCCCATTTAGCTAATTCTCTTGAAATTTGGCAGCCACCCATTTGTTTACCAGGATCTTTGTATCCTTTAAATTGGGTGATAATTATTTCAGTGGGTGCAAAGTTATAGAGGTGCAAAAGCACAACAGTTCACCAAAATAGAGAGTTTTTTTTCTCACCTATAGCTCAAAAATGGTTAACATTTGAAACTTGAATCTTACAGGCTTTATAAAGTCTGGCCCAAAGAAGGTTTCCTTGTAGTTTTTATCCCTTAACAAAGTCCTGTTTTTTGCACGTGCTCAGTAGCAAAAATGAGTATTCAATGATAGCTGCATTTCTGAGAAACCATGTTGTTATCGTTTTGTATGGCTAAATCATACCAAATTGGTTTCTTACAGCCAGGCAGCATGCTGGCCATTTATTTAGTGCACCATGCTGCTGTTCGGGAAGGGGTCAGGATCATGTTATCACATCCATGCCTGTCGCTGTGGCATTGTCTCCTGTCCTGTTGCTGTGGTGCCCATCATGGTCTGCTTGCAACCTTTCTGAAAAAAACAATGGTGACAGGTGCTTAATCCTGCCACTAGGATCACTTTCCCACTCACAGATTATTTTTTTTATTTTAAACTACAAACCCACAGTAGTTGCCCAGTTCTGCATCCAGGATCCCCCTCACTCCTCATGTTATCATTAAGAATCAGTGGCAGGTGCTCCATTCTGCTGCCAGTACCAGATTACCAACATCGGGGAGCCCAGCCCTCAGTACTGGTTGAACAGGCCCCCCTCCACAGTTTTCAACACTGCGTTGCCCATTCCCGATGCTGCTACACTTTCTGTGCCAAGTCCATTGTGTCACACACCAACAGTTCCTGATCCCACCCTCCCACCAATATCTTGTGACACTGTGGTGCCCAGTCCTGAGTGTTGGTGCCTGAAAAAAAAAGAAAGCTGTCCCTCGAGGTTCTTTTTCCCCTTACCTGAAATAAAGAAAATGGTCCATCAGTGACTTCTGTTCCCCCTGACCTTCTGATACCCCCACCCATCCTAACCAACCCTCCTCTGGGAATCCATCACCCCACCCACTGCACACTCTTCACTTACAAAACATGGCCCGATGCTATAATCTTCCCTGGGACAGAGATCATCTTGCTTTTACCAATGCTGACTGGGAACTGACTGAATACGAAGTAAGTGTGGTTAATGGTTTTCAATACAATTTATTAATAACTTGGTAATTTCTTAATATTTTTGCCCAAAGTTGTCCCCCAAGGGAGATGTGAGGAAGTACTTCTTCACAGAAAGAATGGTGGATGCCTGGAACAGCCTCCCAGCAGAGGTGGGGATGGCAAAAACTTTAATGGGATTCAAGAAGGCGTGGGATAGACAAAAGGGAATCTTAGTGGTAAGGAAGGGGGGCAGAGATAAAGTAGTGTCTGCGGTAATACAGTAGGTAGGGAAAATGAGCAGAATAGGTGGACAAGCAGTCCTTATCTACCATCAAATTCTGTGTTTCTGTTTTCAACATGACTTTTTTTACCCCACCACATGAACCAGGTAACTGAAAAGTTTCAAATCCCCCAGAAACAAGGTTTCTCAGTTGCTTCATGAAATCAGCTTTTGGTCATGATTTTAAAAAATTTCACCTGATAGAAGAAAATATTGGCACTCACTACCTTAGCACAGAGACAAATTGGAAAAAGCGTGCTGGATTCCTTTATTTGAAGTGTCTGGTTGTAAAAAAAAATAAAAGCCCACTCTAGAAACTGCCCAACATGTTTCACATAAAGTTATTTCTCAAAGACAAGGGTGCCTTAGTCCAGATGTCTTATATAGGGTGCTCTTAAGGGGGCAGATCCAATTTATCCACTATTAGACAGAAGTAGGCACCATACATAAAAATGTAACTAAAGGGCAGGTGCTAAGTTATGAATATATACATATTTACAATGTATTAAAAACATTAAAACCAAATGGGATGAGCAGTTTCCAGAGTGAGCTTTTAATATTTTGTACCGAACACTCCAAACAAAGGAATCCATCAGGTATTTCAGTTTGCTCCCATCTTGTTTTAGGTGGTGAGTGCCACAAATATTTTCTTACATCTGGTTTCCTGTTTTCTCATTGGAACCTGGTTCTTGGTGCTGTTTCTAATTTGGATTGAAAATTTCCACTTCCATGAGGTAGGGTCATAAAATTTAGGGTCAAAATCTCAAAAACAAGAACTTTTTTTTTCTGGTAATGTTATTACAGCAATGGCAGCCTGATTCCTTTTGCTCTCTGCCTTCTCCATCCTGATCTAATCCCCCTGCACACTCTGTTAAAAGTAAAAATATTATAAAAATCTACAATGCCGATGGGGGCAAACAACAAAGGGTCCATCCCTAAAGAAGAAACTCACCGGATGGAGGAGGACGCCCAAGGATTGTTACAAGAAGTCTGGGACTCTGAGCTTTTGCAGGTCTCCGTAGATGCTGGTGCTCCAACAGACACTCCTCGATGACCAGATCACTCCCTACAAACAAAAGAGATTAAATTAGAAATCTACATCTACAATGAACTGGTCAATTTTTGAACAGCAATTAAACAAACTGTATGGAGAACTGAGAAAAGATGTAGAAACACTGGAAGAATGGGCCAATACGGAATGACAACTGGCGGCCACACACAGTCGGGAGGATGATCTGGATCTCCTGGTGCAGGAACTAAAGGAGCAGCCATTATTTCCCAGCAAAAGGATAGCAAGAATAGATCACAAAGAAAGAACATCAGGATCTACGGCACACCGGAGGGGTTGGAGGGACAAGACGTTAAAGATTTCATCACGTTTCTCTGTACTGCCCTGGAGTTACCCTCCAACCTCCCCCTTGAGCTGGAGTGTGTGCACAGGGCCCTTGGCTCAAAACCTGAGTGCACCAGGAACCCTCCCACCACCAGTGTTGCCCTATGTCCACAACTATGCCATAAAATAGCAAATATTGTCAACGGCTTGCAGGAGACAAAAAATCTTTTACAGGCAGACCCTTATCTATACAGATAATGACTATGCTCGCTGTAAAGATGAAAGACAGATGAGAATACCAACCCTTGTTCGGCGTGTTGAAAGAGAAGGGGATCCGTTTTTCTACACCCTACCCGGCCCGTCTAACAGTTCATTTGCCAGAAGGAAAACAGGAATACCATTCTGCATGTGAGGCCAGAGAAGATCTTTCCAAATGGCACCTCCAGTTTCCAGAGCAGCCTACATCTCAGACTCCATGATCCCAGCAATCACCGCAATGGCAACCTGAGAAGACCGCTTGAAACGGGCTGGCCTCTGTTCGATGTTTTGTCACCGACTCCACAACATGAAGAAGCTCGACTGGACTTTGATTTACTGCAGGTGCACTAGTTGACTGGGGGGGGGGCATGTGGGACTCCTGGCAGGAGACTAGTGGGGCTCACCTGTGGTAGGACTTTGGGCTCCCCCAACACACCCTTTTTTTTTCCCGGCCTACTCCTATGTTTAACTCTGGAATTATTAGCAAAATTAAAACAGCTGACAAAATATAGACACTGGATACACACAAATACTTAACGCCGTCTCTTGATCTGTATATGGGGATTGTTAAATGACTTTGCTTAGTGCCTCTGGATATTGGCGCTCCTCCCAGTTTTTATGTATTATTTTTAACATGGGACTCTTTCAGTACCCTATAAGTATAAGTCACCATATATACAGCTGCCTTTTCTTTATAGATTTATTGGCCTTTTCATTTTTATGGGTTGTTGATATCCAGCTTATTCAATTTTAGCTCTAGGGAGAGGAGAAAATGTGGTTCTGATTTTTGTTGGGAGCAATGGACTGTTAAATTTTATCAGCTTCTGGTTCTGGTTGAGACATTTTGCTATCCTGCTATAGTATTATTTTAAGTTCCATTGATAGGTTTATTGAAGCAGATGAATATAGCATGGAGCTACCATAAAACTGAATGTTCCCTATTTGATAGCTGAGCTCTTATCTGCTCTTATTAGTTCAGAATGGCCGCAGTTGCTGGATACATTAATATCCCTTATAACAGGAACACCCATGGTTGCTCTAATGCCATGTCTGTGGGAGCACAGGTGCCTAATAGTGGAACCACTGAGTGTGAGTAGCCATTTAGTTATAATGACCCTATGTTTTGGATGGCAGCAGCTGCCAGTCACATCAATTCTTTTCTAGTGTTTGCTTTCCGTCATTGCCACTCATCTGGCAAGAGGTGACACTGTTTTTTCCCTTATTCTTATTACTCTGGGGGATACCCCCGATGGGGGGGGTAGAGACAGGAGACAGATGACAGAGGAACAAACAATAAGAAGCGTGCAGGCATCCTAGGCCTTTTTTTATATACAGGGACCCCAATCAACAGGGTAAAGTTTTTAAACTGTCTTCTAAGGAGAGAGGCATGAGCGCTGCAATAAGGTGCAGTGATGAATTTCTTTTATTTTCCCCCTGATATTTTGGTTTGTTTGTGTTGTACTTTAATCCTGAATTTTGGGAGTTTGACATACTCCCTGGAGGCCCAGGTAGCACTGAATCCTGGCTTTTCCTCCATTCCAGTGGCTCATAGAGCTTATCCTCAGACAGTCACTGTGCACCAAGGGAGAACTGATTTGTTCTCCCCTGCCTTAGAAGTCTTATTTTACTTTTGTTTTTTGCCCTGTATTAGGACCCTATATCTTATATAATGGTCGATTGAAGAGGTTTTTCCTGATAAATCCAAATTTTGGGGTCATCTTGTTTTTTTTTTGTTTTGTTTTACAATACTAGGTTGGGAAAATATTTCTCCCATATTTAAAGGTTGTGCTCTGTTGGCACGTTTGATTTTCTTACACCCCCTCTTAGTGTTGATAATGATATACAGCTGGTGTTCAGCAGTGGTGCTCATTCCTGGCAAGGCTTTATTGTGGACTATGTTTGCTATATGATTAATATGTCATGCTATTTTATTGGTGTTTCTGTTATATTTGAAACTGTCTTCTCAGGAATACGACTATCAAGAGAGCTATTTTTTTGTATAATGGCAAATACTGTTTTTTTTTATGAGAAAGGTATGGTTGTCCTTGGTTTTGGCTGCAGGATTGCTCAATGGTTAAAGCTGGGCAGTCCACAACCCTGGGCTATAGGCTTCTATATATATTTCCTTTATAGTAAAACAAGACAGAGGGTGTGTAGCACTGCTGATTTAATTACACACCTGAAAATGATGATTTACTTCCTTTTACAGTACAAATGGTGGTATTTCCAGTAAAAGCTTTTTCTTTAAATACTAACAGCCTAAATAGTCCTATTAAGTGACCCAGGCTGTTCCAATATCTTAAAAAGCAAACAGCTGATGTGATATACCTTCCAGAAACTCACCTGTCCTCGGGGGAGCATTTAAAACTTTCTTTGGGGGGGGGATACAAGGTGTTCATCTCCTCCTATGGGAAGGGCAAGAATCAGTGGGTAGCCATCTTGATTCCCTCTGCTACAGTGTTTTTACCACACAAAGTGTACACTGATCCCTCTGGAGGGTTTTGTGATTTTTAGTAGGACAACTTTTTGGTAGGAAGGTGACTCTTGCCAATATTTATCCCCCACAGGCCTCCTCCAGCAAAATGTCATGCTTTCTTCAATAAATTATTAGACATGCAACAGGGAATACATATCATGGGCAGTGACTTTAATGTTACCCTAGCCCCCTCCTTAGATACCTCAAATCTGGCAAGGCCCTGCATTTCAACAGTTGACCCAGTTGGGGAATGAGGACATATGGCGCTACTTTTTTCCCATGACACAGCCTTATACTTATTATACTTTGAGATTCCATTCCATTTCCCACATAGATTTTTTTTTGTTACAACCAAGCACTTGGATGTACTTAGATACATCTCCATTGAAGCTAGTCTCCTTTTACACCACTCCCCTCTGATATTAGAATTGGATTGGGGTAAATCCCACAAAATGACTTCCTGGCACTTAAACCTTTCTCTATTAAAGGAAGATGCTTTTAAGACTATGATAACAGAAACAAATTGAAAAATTCTACAAGAGAACACCTCCCCTGATATATCCCCAAGGATTTTGTGGGACACCCTCAAAGTGGTTATTTGTGGGGAAATCATCGCTTACGCTACCCACAAAAAGAAACAGCAGAACACCCAATATAAAGCACTGTTAGTGGAGTTGGGCTCTCTCTACAAAAAGAACATGGTGTGGGGGAGACGGAGAGGAGAAACCCTATTAGACAGGTCAAAGGAGAATTACAGAAAATGCATGATCAAAATGTACAAATGGCGTTAATATAGCCAAAAATGTTCCATTGTGGGGGGGGACATAGAGGGGCCCAGGTGTTGGCCAGAAAGCTGCAGGGTTATAGAATGGCATCCCATATTTCCAATCCTCACTTAAATGTCCCTCAACTGGTAGATTGCTGTCTATTACCACAGAGATAATTTAAATTGTTCAGAATTTTTATAGTCAGCTGTATGAGGACCCTAACCCTGGTGCAGGCAAACATATTTTCAGTTTTTGGGTTTGGTGGGTTTAGCAATATCGAAACTCTCTCAGACCCATCAGGAACTGCTTTTGGCCCTGATCAGAATGGAGGAGCTTCAGGGTGCCTTGACTCAAACTAAAACATTAAAATGTTCGTGCCCAGATGAGTTCCCTGTAGAATGGTACAAGACTTCTGTAGAACTTTTAGCCCCCAGAATGCTAGAAGTTTTCCTTGCAATTCAAGAGGGGAGTCCCCCAACACATGGACCGGAGCAGTCCTGTCAGTGATCCCAAAACCAGGTCGTGACGTTAAACTCCCTGCCTTTTACAGGCCAATCTCCACATTAAATAGAGACTATAAATTATACATGTCAGTCTGGGCCCACCAAATTGAACAAGTTCTCCCCACCATCATTCACCCAGATTAGTCAAGTTTTATCCAGTATAGACAAACAATGGACTTCAGTAGAACTATTCATTTTATGGACTTTGTGATCCAGAGATCAATCCCAGCAGTATTAGTTAGTTTGGATTCAAATAAGACTTTTGATAGGGAGTATTGGCCCCTTCTGTGGAAAACCCTATTAGCATTTGGTTTCCTGTCAGAAGTCGTCTCCTAGCTTCAAGCTATTTATACATGCACAACAGCATACCTTAGGATTAATGGTCAGATAGCATCACCAATTACATTGATTTCTCTCGCCACTGATCTTTGCACTTTACCTCAAACCAGTGGCTATCACCATTAGAGGGCTATGGGTGTGGAGAGGATCCCCATAGGAGGTCAGACCTTTAAAATTACATTGTATAGAGAGGACATTTTGCTGTCTCTGCTGGATCTGGAGGGCTTCCTACCAGAGTTGTGGAGAGTCCTTCAGATGTTTGCAGACCTGTCAGGTTATGCTATAAATGTCTTTAAAACTGAGGTGTTGACCCTTAATTTTAAACCATCCCAAGCCTTAAAGCTACAACTCCTCTTGCATTGGGGTTGCACAAAAATCAAATACTTGGGTGTTAACGTGCCCAAAGGCTTGCAATATTTAGAACTGGTGAACTATGAACCCCTGACTCAGGATCTTGAACAGGACTTGGGTTGATGGGCTTCTTTACATTTACCCTTTTTTCCCTCACATTGAAACCATTCGTATAAATATTCTTCCCTGGTTATTCAATTAGTTCCAAACACTTCCCATAATACCCTCCCTCTTTTATTTTACATCATCGAATAAAATGCTGTCCCAGTTTGTATTGGTGGGTCATCATTCTAGACTTAGATGATCCCTTCTCCAGCTACCACAAGCTAAAGGGGGCCTAAATCTTCCTATCTTACTTAATTATTTAGGAACGGCTATGTTGAGAACTGTGGCACTGTGGATCAACCCTAGATTCAACTCCCCATGGAAACAGATAGAATTTATGTTGAATGACCTTTTCAACATGGAAAGGATCTTGTTAATGCCCCTGACTGATCTCCCCAACTTAAATCATTTTGGCCTTGGCACTGCGAATGCACTTTGCACTTGGTTCCAGATCTGGATGCTTCCCAGACTGTCCCCAATATTTTATTATACCCATTTACTATTCAACAGAGGCAGAGTCTTTACCTGCCCATATAGATCACACCTTTAGTAGGTGGCATCAGATGTGTTTAGCATATATCTTTCAATTTTTGGATACTAAGGAGGTTCTTTCCTTCACCAAGCTGCAAGCTGCTTTCCCTTTGATGAACTGGGAACACTTCCATTACCTGCAAGTGCAAATTTTTCTTTTACACAAAGGCCCTGAGAGGTGCCAAGTCCCCGACCCTTTGTCACTATTATTAAAACTAATACTTGACTTGTTGGAAGAGATAACCTTGCAACATCTGATAGGACATGCATATAAAGCCCTAGGCGATTTTGCTGAAGATTCTTCAGAATCAATATTACAGGCCTGAAATAAGGAATTATCATTAAATATTACTTACAAGACTTGGCTTAAATATACCCTTCCATCTATGAAAGTCTCCTCCGCCCCATATTGGAAGGAGTTTGCCTGGAAGTGCCATTCGAGGTTCTTTAATACACCCTCTTTAGTAGTCAAATTTCTCCCAGCCTAATTTGGACTTTGCTGGAGGGGCTAGTTGGAACCAAGAGTCACTCATACCCACATTTTCTGAACCTGTCAGGTAATCTCTCCTTTTTGGACACAGGTCGCTGAGGTTATGGCTCAAGTAGTAGGAACAGAGGTGGTCCTCACCCCGGAATTAGTTTGTTTGTCAATTCCCCGCAGGATCTTCAGCTCTATCCAAGAGCTATGCCTTATACATACATAATAACTGCCAAAAAGGCCATTACCCATAGGTGGCACCAGTGCTCTCACTAGACGCTTGCCCTTTGGTACTCAATCATGAATGACATGTATTATTTGGAGTGCCTCATTGCCCATTACAGTGGTAGAGAGATGCTGTCTGAATTACAGTGGAGACCAAGGGTCTTTTATATAACTGAGCAAGATGAATCCTTTGTTCCTTGGGGGGAGTGGCTAGATTGAGAGATTTATTTAATAGAGTCAGACAGTAGGCTGAGTGATATGCGTGGCCTGGACCTTTTTGCTGATTAGTTATTATCAATGTACAGGACCATCTGCTAACAGAATGATTTTGTTTACTATCCTCTGTCTAGTTTAACTTTCTCTTTTTTTGCCTACCCAACTTTATTAATTAATATTGGGACAGGTGAAGTTACTTTAATGGAGTAATATCAGCTCTCTGATTAATATCATACGGATTTTCAACATTTCTTAATAGGTGCTCTGGCAATTGTAATATAATTTCTATTGTTAATTTGTCTATTGTCAATTCTTCTGAGAAATTAAATAGAGTATTAAAAAAAAATAAGAAAGTTACTGTATGAGGGAACACTAAAATATTTCAACATTTACTCATAACTTTGGTAACTTTCAGTAATTTGACCTCCAAATGTTTTACATAGCCCTTTTTTAACACCACCTTATGAACAGGACAGGTGTCGTTTTTCAAATCCTGCCCAAAATATATTTCCACTCTTGTGATGGAAAATGTTTCCAACAGGACTTGTTAAATACCACCTGCTGTGTTCATAAGGTGGAGTCATAAGAAGACTATGCTGAAAATTTGGGGACAAACTCTCACCTAAAAAATTAAGGAATGTCACATTTAGGGCTGCCCTTCAGTCCAGCGGGTGGTGTGTTGCGCTTTTGTGCCAGTGACTTGAGCTTGAGGACAAATTCAGGGTGCTGGCTGGGTTTCCCAAGGCTGGGAGATGGTGTTGCCATGTGACATAGCTCCCAGCCTGGTGAGGGACAGCATAATGTTCCATCACATGGGTGGCGCCTTGTGGTGGATCACAGAGCTTTCCCTCACAAGGGATAACATGCCGAGGCCTGACAGGGCTATGCACTGTGTCTGAAGATTTTCATTTCATTTTTATTTATTATACTGGAGAATAAGATGAACTACACAGCCCTTTTTCACAAGTGACCAGTCATACATGCAGGTAAAGTCAAAGTCAAATTTAATGAACAGTCAGAGACCATGACAATATAGAAAACATGAACTGACAACAGTATATAAGCAAACAGACCTATATATTAGTATAGTGTACACTCTATAAAATACCCTATCAACCTTATTAATAAATAATGATAAATACAAAAATATACCAAAATACAGTAAATACTAGTACATCCACAAATAAACTCTAAGCTGCAAGGTGCATAAGCAGTGGTAGTCATTCAGAAATAGTATTTAATAATAATCACAAACCAGAACAGGTAAAATGTGCAATGCAGATGTACCTCAAATAAATACACAGTACAAACTAAACAAAGAAAAAAATGGGTAAGGCAAATATACAATGATTAGAAATGGTTGCAGTGCAAATTGTCTGTAACATGTTGGTGGAGCCTGGAGCTGAAGGAAGGAATGTTACGTACATCTGTGAGGAGAGGGGCATAGTAAGGCCAATAGCCCTGTAGGTCAGTGCCTCTGACTGGTGGTAGTTTTCCTGAAGGGAGGCTTCAGTGTAAATCTAGATGGAATGTGTCCCAAGCATTGGAACAGTTCAGAAACACAAAATGGGACTTTCCTGAGCACTGCCTTGTGGAGGAACGCCTTACCTGGGGACAGACGACCCTCTGGGGATGGACAGGAAGCCACAGAATACAGTTGGCAGTAGTGGGTGTGATATGGTAAGCCAGTAAGGAAGTGACAAACACTGTTGTAGGCAAAGTGCCCCTTGGCAGGGGCAACTGCATAAACCAGGGAACTGCAGTCAATTAAAGGGAAAGGGAGATTATGGGCAAGCAGTCTCTTTTGTTTCAAGAACAAGGAAACATTTTATTTGGCACAGTGATCTCAGACTCGAACAGATTTTATCAGGTTGTTAATATGGGTGTCAACATTTAGAGAACTGTCCAAGTAAAGATCTAGGTATTTAAATTGAGAGGCATGCTTCACCTCTGTACATCCACTAACAAATAAGTGGAAGTGGGCACTGGTGTTTTTTTTTGTGCGCTTCCTAGAATACCATGAATTTAATTTTTTTTTGGTATTGAGGCCTAACCTGTATTTTACAGACCAGTCCCAGAGTAGGTCAAACTCCCAGGGACTGGATTTGTTCAAGGTTGCCAGGTAACAGCCCATACTGAAGATGACAGTGTCATTGGCACAAAGGATGGTTTCTGTTGTTGTACAGGTGTTATGCAGCATGTTCAAAAAGATACAGAACAGTAGGGGACCATGAATAGAAATCGGGGGGACCCCACAGCAGATCTGATGAAATTCAGAGAGCGAGTTGTGAATTGTGATCCTGTGGAATTGGCTGAACAGATAGTTTATAAACCATTTGATGACATTTGGGGGGGGGGGATTGAGGGAGGATAGTGCCTGGATCAGACGTTTGTGGTTAACAAGGTCAAATCTCTTGTTGATATCCTCAAACACTGAGGCTACAAATGTATATTAGTCGATTATTCAATGAACAAAGTCTGTGAACTTCACAAAGGTAGTCTCTGTATTTTGTTGAGGGTGGAAACCATGTTGGGCATTGGTCAGCAGAGCATTTTGCAGGAAGTACTCAGAAGTCTGGTCGAAAACTATCCTTTGAAGAATACAGACAGGAAAGCCCGAAGGGAGGTTGGCCAGTAGCTGGAGCTGAGATGTTTGGGACCCAACTTGTGAATAGGGATAATTGTGGCCGTCTGCCTCACTTTTGGATGATGCCTGCAATTACTAGCTAATAGGTCTATAAGGCACAAGAAGGCTGTGGGTAAATCAATGTTGTTCTCTAGCCCAATTATAAAGGAGTAATATCCCCATTACAGGAATCAAGCAAGATAAAGGAATGATACCCATGGTCCACATTAAGATGGACCATGTCTATCATTCCTTTATCTGTCTGAGGATAAAGGACCAGGATAAGTACGTACATTCCTGACATTCACAGCATCATCATGTGTTTTTCTTATTAAGTATACTTTATTGAACTTAAAAAAGAGAACACAGTACAATATGAAGTCTTTAAACAATAAATATTAAATGTACAACAAAATAACCCCCCAACCCTGGTCTGGGCAATCTGAAAGGAATGAAGGAACTAATCCATCAAAACATTGAGACAGTGAATTGGAGTACAACTGAACTAAGATCCATAAAGGAAACTGGCAAAGGAGAACCATCTCAGACTGCATAAAGCACAGTATAGAAGAAGTCTCACCTTTTATGGAAATATTGCAGTCATTGTTGGAGATATGCAATATGATTTTCTGTATTTATGGCAAATCTCCTTATGCCATTCTGCCCAAGAGGGATCCTGATCATCCAATCAGTGATGCGAAATGACCAGCTTAGCTGAGGTGGCAATCAAAGCCATGTAGCCCCAGTTGGGACCTATTTGTTCAGTGGAGTATCTACCAACAATGCACATTTCTGGTGTGAAGACCTCATATAGCCCCAACAAAGGATCAAGCCTTCATTTGATATCCTCCCAAAAAGGCATAACCTTATCAGAAGTCCAGAGAATATGATATAAAGACCCTTCTGCTTTCAACATCTAGTGCACTGACAGGATAACAGCCTACCCATCTTATGCAATTTATTAGGCATCAGATATAGATTGTGCAGAACCTTGAATTGTAACAATGGATATTTTTCTTGTTTAAGATATTTATATAAATTTCTCCCAACCTTTTGACAATCTGCAGGTGACCAACCCAATTGAAGTGCACCTTCACAATAGAAACAAAGCCAACTAGTCCTTTAGGATCTTTAGATTATAGCTTCTTATATAACAAAGACAAACTATGGGGCTGAGTAGTGGCATGTACTAGTTGCTCAAGAATGTCCTGGCCACATGTATCCCAAGGTGGTGGGACCATGTGTGTCACAAGGAAGTGGATAGTCTGATAATAAGTAAAATGTTTTTATCTAGGAATCTGATGCTATGCCTGGAAGAATGGGAAGGGGCACACATTACCATTAGTAACAAAGTGGTCAACACAGATATTGGATATTTCAGGCCATGGTGTATCCAAAATGGGATATAGTCAGTAATAATGTTTGCATTCCAACCTATAGGCTGAGAAAGAAGTCGAGTAAAATCTAAACATATTAAGTTACAAAGTTGTTGGTATGCCCACATGGACCAGTAAATTGTGGTTGTATGAAGACCTTTAGGTATTTTTGCAGGTGTGACATATACTAATCCAAGTAGTGATAATCCCCACTCAAAGTCAAGCTCTTGCTTTGTATGAAGCCATGGAGGTATGTATCACAGGTAAGCAGTCAATTAATGTGGGCATCCCCACCAAAGCTATTTTGCTCCCATGAAAATTAAATAGTAAAGCCAGAAGTTGAGTAGTCTAAGACCACTGACCTCTTTGGCAATAGTGAGTTTGATGTATACCCGTTAGGACAATTTCCCTTGTCAGATAAACTCAGATAACATTCTATGGAGCTGATTAAACCATAGATATGGTAACAATATCTTCAATATAGTCATGGGATAAGGGAAACTTGCCAATATATTCATTTTTTTTTTTTGTATCTTCTATTTTTGTACCATCCTACAAGGAATTCTCTCAGGCATCCACCATTGCCCCTAGCTCTACCTCCTTGCCTAAGACATCTCCAACTCCCGGGAACCAGTCCGGCAATCCCCCCCAGCTATGAGACCCTCCAAGGTAGGACTGCCCTATCTGCCCAGGGCGCTCTATCTAGAATTAGGGATGCCAGGCTGGGCTCGGCCCAGGAGAGGAGGGGGATGACCAGCAGTTGGAGTGTGGCTACAGGGTGGTGGTGCCGTCACCTATCCCCATGGATGGGGATTTTCTACATCGAGGCAGGACTTTCTATCTTTTCAAATCTTGTTGTACGATATGAATAAGAGGGCATAAATTATATATATATTTTTTTGAGAGTTGATAAGCATTGCAATATTTTTATACCTAAATACTTAATAAACTTAGAGTCTCATTGGAGACCTAGGTTGCTAGCCTTGCTTGTAGAGCAGAAAGCAGCTAACTAAAAGAAGCTAAATTTTCTTATTAATTTAAAACTTATATCTCAGCAGGAGTCATTTTCTGTTAAGATAAAGTAGACAGATAACTTTATTAGAAGTAGAAGGGGTCTTATTTAGGGTTAAAAAAAGAAAGAAAAGAAAGAAAGTCAGTGTGTGTTCTGTGCAGGGAAGGGTACTAATCAGCTGACTTTGCTAAACCAGTAGGAGGAAAGAGAGCTTACCTGGGGGTGTGGTTTAGACACTATAAAAGCAGGTGAGTCAAATTACAACTTCCTGTTGCTAGCCTTGCTTGTAGAGCAGAAAGCAGCTAACTAAAAGAAGCTACATTTTCTTATTAATTTAAAACTTATATCTCAGCAGGAGTCATTGTCTGTTAAGATAAAGTAGACAGATAACCTTATTAGAAGTAGAAGGGGTCTTATTTAGGGTTAAAAAGAAAGAAAAGAAAGAAAGTCAGTGTGTGTTCTGTGCAGGGAAGGGTACTAATCAGCTGACTTTGCTAAACCAGTAGGAGGAAAGAGAGCTTACCTGGGGGTGTGGTTTAGACACTATAAAAGCAGGTGAGTCAAATTACAACTTCCTGTTGCTAGCTTTGCTTGTAGAGCAGAAAGCAGCTAACTAAAAGAAGCTACATTTTCTTATTAATTTAAAACTTATATCTCAGCAGGAGTCATTGTCTGTTAAGATAAAGTAGACAGATAACTTTATCAGAAGTAGAAGGGGTCTTATTTAGGGCTAAAAAAGAAAGAAAAGAAAGAAAGTCAGTGTGTGTTCTGTGCAAGGAAGGGTACTAATCAGCTGACTTTGCTAAATCAGTAGGAGGAAAGAGAGCTTACCTGGGGGTGTGGTTTAGACACTATAAAAACAGGTGAGTCAAATTACAATTTCCTGTTGCTAGCCTTTTTTCTTATTAATTGCCCTCCATCCCACCCCTCCACCCAGCCACCCAAAGCCAGTTCTACTTCTATAGCCACTGGATTTGACTGTCAACAGGAACTTCCTGTTTGGCAGTAGGAAGGAAAGGATCATAGAGAAACATTGGTTTTGTCAACCCTAAAGGAAAAAAGTAGCTCACTCCCCCCCCCAGCTGCTGGTGGTCTGATATTGAGCAAGGAAGAAGGAGGCTGCTTAAGAAGATAGAAAGTTGCTGTCCCAGAACAGGAAGGGTGAGAGTTGTAAGGAGAGGAGAGAATAAGCATCCAGAGAAACAGTAGAGAGGACACAAAATAAGACATGCTAGGAGTGGTGCAGTGCAATGGCTGTGGGGTGGCAGTGTTCCGGGAGACATTCTGGAAGCTGCGATGCTGCCCTATTTGCAGGCACCTCTCTGGTCTGAGAGAGGAGGTTGCCTGTCTCCAGGCTGACCTGGCTAGGATTCGTGAAACCTCCTCCCCCACCCAGGGACCACCAGGGCCAATGCCACTACCTCAAAGGTTGCCAAGAAAGAGGAGAGGCTGGACCATGGTGGGCTCCAAGGAGGAGAGGTGGTGGAACAAAGTGCATCCCTCCAGCTGTACCTCTCCACAACTCATCCACTCTTCTGGTGGATAGTGGTTCCTCCATGGAGGCACCTGCAGTGGAGACCAAGGAGGATGCTGGGAACCTTCACAAAGGAGACCCACAGGAGGGTGGCATGGGACCCCACAGGGGAAGGAAACAACTCCTGGTGGGGGACTCAATCATTAGGGGGTAGAATGGGGGAGGAAGGGGAGAGGGAGGTAAGGTGCCTTCCTGGTGCCACGGCTTGGAGGGACAGGAAGTGAATCCTCAGGATCGTGGGAGGAGCTGCACGTGGGAGGGAGCTGGATGTCATTGTCCACCTAGGGACAAATGATCTGGCTAGGAATGGGATCAGAGCAGTGCAAGAGGAGTTTAAAGAGTTGGGAAGGGGCCTTAGACAAGTAGCGCATACGGTAACCTTCTCGGAGATGCTGCCTGTCTATGGCAAGGGAGATGCTAGGGCACTTCTCACCAGGGAATTCAATGAGTGGTTAAAAAACTGGTCTGGAGCTCAGGGTTTTGGCTTCATTGGGGACTGAGGAGCCACCTGGAGGATGCAGACCTATACTGGATGCGATGGTCTGCATCTGTCCAGGGGGAACCAGGATCCTAGGTGAGAGGTTTAAATGCTTCATTGGCAAGTATTTAAACTAGCCAAGGGGGAAGGCACTGAAAAGCAGCAGGGAAATCCAAGCTTCCCCCACAAAACATGGTGATTAGTGAGGTAAACACCAAGGTACAGAAGTTATTAGGGAGCAGAACAGATTTAAATGTAAAAAAAGGCAAAGGCAGTAAGGACAGAAATGGGGCTAAAAGGGGTAAGGCTATCAAAAAGTGGAGGGTGATGAGTACCAATGCCCGTAGTCAGGGTGACAAGCTCCCTGAACTAGTGGCCTTGATGGAAGAGGGTTGCCTGGATATTGTGGCAGTCACAGAAACATGGTACACAGAGGACCATGACTGGGATGTCAACATACCAGGATACACAATCTACAGGAGGGACAGGGAGGGTAAAAGAGGAGGAGGAGTAGCTCTCTATGTAAAGGAAGGAATCAAAGCAACAGAACTAAAGAGTAAACAGGGAGCAGATGAGGCACTTTGGGTCACCCTGGAGACAGGAAATGGCACCAGAATCCGCATGGGGGTTGTATACAGACCCCCATCTCAGGGGGAGGGAATGGACAAGGAAATGATAGAAGGCTTTCTTAGAATGGCAGAAAAAGGGGAGATATTGTTGATGGGGGACCTGAATATGCCAGATGTTAACTGGAGCACCTTTGCTGCAGGCACATCCAAGAGCAGGGTCATTCTTGATGCCCTACAGGGGGCATGCCTCAGACAGCTAGTATTGGAACCCACTCGGGAGGGAGTAATTTTAGACGTGGTACTCTCAAATGGGGATGGAGAAAGAATCTCAGATTTAGAAGTGGGTAGCCATCTGGGAACAAGCGACCACCAAACAGTGTGGTTCACGATAAACACAGCCATACAATCAAGCCATACAAAAACAAGAGTACTGGACTTTAGGAGGGCTGACTTTGGGAAATGAGAGAGTGCCTCAGAAAAGCACTAGCAAACAGGCAAGAAGGAGGGTGGAGGAACAATGGGAGTGATCAAAACAGCCATCACAGAGGCAACAAGCCTTTGTGTAAAGCAAATCAATAAAACACAATGAAGAAAAAACCACTATGGTTCTCAAAAGAGGTGGCAGGGAAAGTTAAGGAGAAAAGGACAGCATTCAGGAAATATAAGGAAGCATGAAAGAGCAGGACGAGAGAACTTTATCAGTTAAAAGCAGAAACAGACTGGGAAGGCAGTCAGAATAGTAAAGGCCCAAACCGAGGAAAAGATAGCCAATTCTGTTGGAAGGGGAGATAAGACCTTTTATAGGTACATTAGGGAGTGAAGAAAGACCAAAGGAGGGATACTGAAGCTTAATAAAGGGAGGAATGTGGGTAGAGGGTGACAGTGAAAAGCTGGGATACTGAACGAATATTTCTGCTCAGTATTCACAAAGGAAGAGGAGGGAGGTTACCTAAACCAAACAAGAAAACACTCTGAAGACAGGGTCGATACCAGTCCATTTACAGAAGAAATGGTTCTGAAAGAACTATTAAAATTGGAGGTGGACAAAGCAATGGGGCCTGATGGGATTCACCCAAGAATTCTAAAAGAACTAAGGGTAAAACTAGTGACATCGCTGACTACTGTCTTTAACAAATCATGGGAGGATGGGGTGGTACCCGAGGACTGGAGGAGGGCAGATGTGATTCCTCTTCACAAAAGTGGGAGCAGGACAGAGGCAGGAAACTACAGACCAGTTACTTTGACCTCAGTGGTAGGGAAAATGATGGAATCACTTCTGAAGGAAAGAATTGTTGAGTACCTAGAGGCCAGTGGGGCACAGGACCCAAGGCAGCATGGATTCACGATGGGAAGGTCGTGTCAGACGAATCTAATAGATTTCTTTGACTGGGTGACCAAAGTAGTAGACCAGGGAGGGGCTGTGGATATGGCCTACCTAGATTTTAGCAAGGCATTTGATACAGTCCCACACAAAAGATTAATTCACAAGATAGCCAGCCTTGGAGTGGGTCCCCAGGTGGTAGCCTAGATAAAAAATTGGCTAGACAACAGGATGCAAAGGGTAGTAGTAAATGGAGTACACAGTGAAGAATGGAGGGTTACTAGTGGGGTACCGCAGGGTTCAGTACTGAGACCAGTCCTTTTTAATGTCTTTATAAATGACATTGCAGAGGAACTGGAAGGAAAAGTATGTCTCTTTGCAGATGACACAAAGATCTGCAACAGAGTTGATACACAAGATGGAGTGGAAAGGATGAGAAGGGACTTGGCAAGGTTGGAGGAATGGTCAAATGTACAGCAGCTCAGATTCAATACAAAGAAGTGCAAGGTAATGCACATGGGAAACAAAAACCCAGGGGAAGCATACACAATGGGGGGTGAGGTACTGACAACAGTAAAAATAGAAAGGGACCTGGGGGTAATTATATCAGATGACCTAAAGGTGGGCAAGCAATGTGAGAAGGCAGTAAGGAAGGCTGGGGGGATACTGGGATGCATAGGAAGAGGCATCAATAGTAGAAAACAGGAAGTTGTTATCCCTCTGTACAGACAGTTGGTGAGACCCCATCTGGAGTACTGTGTGCAGTTCTGGAGACCCCATCTCCACAAAGACATTGACAGAGTGGAGGCTGTCCAGAGGAGGACCCAAAATGGTGCAGGGTCTACCAGAAGACATACAAAGAAAGACTAAAGGAGCTTAATATGTATACCCTTGAGGAAAGAAGGAGAGAGGGACATGATAGAAACTTTCAAGTACCTCAAGGGAATTAACAAAGTCCAAGAGGTAGCATCTTCCAGAAAAGAGATGTGCAAGAACAAGGGGCACAATTTGAAGATAGAGAAGGCGGCTCAGAGGTAATGTGAGGAAGTATTTTTCACTGAGAGGTTGTGGATGCATGGAACAGCCTCCCTGAGGAGGTCGTGGAGTCAAGAATAGTGGGGGACTTCAAGAATGCATGGGACAGGCATAAGGCAGTCCTAGTGGGGGGTAGGAGGAAGTAAGCTGTTGGTTAACTAGGATCTGCAGCTTATCTGTTAGGTAGGAAAATGGGCAGACTAGGTGGGCCAAGCGGTCCTTATCTGCCGTCAAATTCTATGTTCTATGTTTCTAGGTGGGCTATGTCCTGCTTAATCACTAGGGAATTTAATGGAAGGACCATGGTTTTAGTTACATTAAGCTTATAGGATGATATTGCTCCAAAATGTTGTAGCTCTTGCAAGGCCACAGGTATTGAATCACCAGGATCTTCTACATCAAGCAGGATATTATCTGCATATAATTAAAACTTGTACTCTGAGTGGCCTATGCTAATCCCTTTAATTTTATTATTAGAACAGAATTGTCAGACCAGTAGCTCAAGATACAGATTGAAAAGAAATGGTGACGGGGACAACCTTGTCACTTGCCCTGTTCAAGAAAAAGTGTATCAGACAACAAACCATTACAAAAAATGCTAGCACTTGGATTTTGATATATAACTCAAATCCATTTGACAAAGTCCTGTGGGAAACCAAACTTCAACAAAACAGCAAACAAAAAGGTCCAAAAGATCCAGTCAAATGCTTTTTCTGTGTCCAGGTAGACCAGGTAAGAGGAACCCTGTTCTTCCTGGACACTGCCACTAAAAAATGAAGTTTCTTAGGTGGTCACTAGAGACATGCCCCTTTATGAACTCCACCTGTTCAGAACTGATCAGCCCATCCCATACATGCTCAAATCGTGTGGCTAGAATTTTTGCTAAAATTTTTACATCCGTATTTGTAAGTGATATTGGCCTATAGTTACCCACATGAGTGGTGTCCTTCTCTGGTTTGGGAAAGAGGGTGATCTGGGCTAGCAAAAGGGATGTATCCCAGCTCCATTCTAATTCAGTATAATTAAAAACCTGGGTCAAGATGGGTACTAATATGTCGCTGTATCATTTATAAAAACTGACAGGTAACCCATCTGGACCCGGGGCTTTATCCAAAGTCAGGTGTTGTATGACCCAAGAAATCTCCTCTTGCCTTATTGGACCAACCTACAAGGCTTGTTGACCTATCATGAACCAAAGGACTGGACCTGATTGAGGTATGCTGCTACAGTATGTGTTGGTTTATATCACTGGCATGCAAATAACCTTATAGAGCTCCTGTGAGTAAGAGGAGAATACTCTTATGATGTCTCTTGGGTGAGTAAGTAGAGGCAATGCATCTCCCTCTCTCCCTAATCCCCATGACTACCCTGGAAGCTGCTTGTTGATGTAATCACATGGATAGTAATTTGCTCACTTTTTCCTCCTTCATCAGTATATTTTATTCTCGTCCATTACAGGGCATTCTCTGCCTTCTCATGCAACAGGGCCGCATATTGTGTTTGGAGAGAGTTTAGCAACTGTCAAGTGTGCTCTTCGGTGCAAGAGGAGAGCGATCCCTCCAGTTCCCTGATTTGTGTTAAGAATGTGTCTGCCTTCAACACTCTCTTTCTTGTGCATAGTAGCCAAATGAATGCATTGCCGCAGTCCAAAATTTTTTGCAGCCCCCCCCCCACAGTACATCAGGCCTATCCACAGAGCCCATATTCATAGCAAAAACATTTTTCATACACTCTAGCAATTTACTGTCAATGACCTTGTCCTTTAATAATTGGGAATTAAAGTACCAGATTTTATCCAGCAGCACCCATAGTCCTAACTGAATTTGCAAAAGTATGGGAGAATGATCTGAAATTACCCTGGGTTTTATGTTACAGTCTAATATGCCAGATATTGATTCTCTGCAGAGAAGAAGAAAGTCAGTATGAAAGAAGGCACTATGTGGTTGAGAGTAAAATGTACAGGAGCGATCTGAGGAGTGAAGGTGATGCCATGGGGTCAGGAAGACCAAATGTATCCATCATCTCTAGAATACTTATTTGGGCATGGGGTAAGCCTTGTCCTGTAAGAACCCTCACAGTCTATGTGTGATTGAAGAACAATATTCCAGTCCCCACCCAGTATTATAAGAATACTGATAAGGGGAGAAGTGCTATGGTCAGCTCAGTGAAAAATCTGGGGGTATCAATGTTAGGCCCATAAACAGATCCTAGTAGTACTTTGTGCTGGTCCAGCCTCCCATGAAGGAAAACATAGCTGCCCTTCGGGTCTCTGATTGATGTAATAAGATGAAATGCAATTGAATTAAATATTAAAATTGCTACTCCCTTTTTTTGTACTAAAGTCCACTCCATAGACAAGCCCCACACATTCACATCAAAAATAATTAAGGTTGTCTACTTTAAGATGCATCTCCTGCAGAAAGGCAATTGATACCTGCAGTTTTTTAAGGTGCCTAAGTATCATATGTCACTTCTCTTTTAAGTGTCGTCCCTTTATCTTCCACAAAAACTACTGTGCATGTACCACACATATAAAATCTTGAAATTAATATCTATTACACTAAGACCCTTCATCTTAAGAAGAAAAAGAAGACAACAAAGTCAGAAAAGTCTGGACCTCCAAACATCCCTAACCCAAGACTCAGTCCCCAAATCCAAACATGAGAAAATGATAAACAAATCCATAAACTCATAACAATAGTAAGAAATCCACAAAACCCGGTCCCTGAGACCATACTTTACTCTGCTGGCCCATGCGTGTTCCAGAAGCTAGTAGTGACCAAGCCAACAGCCCCATCCCATCAATATAAATAATACAAAAAGAGGAGCAATAAGTACAATATATGCAGGCATTAGATAACCAGGTGGCATTCTGAAAATAAACATGCATCATAATGGGAAAAGACTCAACTGCCTGTGTTATGCATAAAAAAAACTTTCTATAATGAATTGCATCTGTAGACAAAAAAAATGCTAAAAAGAAAATGGGAACCATAAGCAAAAACATTCTAATCCTGTTTAGTAATATGAAATTCTGTCACCGTGAAAAGATGATGTGTACTTAGGCTCCAATTAATGATTTCCATCCAAGTCTGTGGAGGGCACATAAATGGCTACAGTATCCACTGCATGACCCTTATCTTCAGAAAAATAAAACTTGTCTCTTACATAGTGGTGTCAGTTAGCCACATAACTAAATAGAATAAAAGAAAGAAGAAAAGAAAGAAAAAAATGATCTGAGAAAGAATAATTATCCGCGCGTATGTAATTATTCGAAGAGCCTTAACCAGCCTAAAGTAAATAGCAGTGACAAAATCCACCTGATATATCTAGAAAGTTTGATCTCCCAACCACCAAAATCATCTTCCAACAAACCTGTAATGCTAATGCAAAGTATTCATAGTACATTGTCCCTTATTTCCAAATATCAAAAAACAAAACATTAAAATACAGCAATAAAATAATATGAACCATATATGAACAACCATTACACAAAGGCACTATTAATAACTTCCAATGATAAGGGAAAAAAACTGTAGATATCTGAATCCCAGCAGCTGAAGATGCAGTTTGTTCATAGAAACATAGAACATAGAAACACAGAATCTGACGGCAGATAAGGACCACTTGGCCCATCCAGTCTTCCCATTTCTCCCTACCTACACTATTATCACAGACTTTGCCCAATCTACAGCCCTTTCTCTCTCCCCCCCACTTCCTTTGCAATATGATTCCCTTGTGCTTATTTCATACATTCCTGAACCCCACCACTGTTTTTGTCCCTACCACCTCTGCTGGAAGACTTTTCCAGGAATCCACCACTCTTTCAGTGAAACATAGAAACTTAGAAACATAGACTTTGGTGGCAGATAAGGACCACTTGGCCCACACTCGGTCTTCCCATTTCCCTACCTATTGGATAAGCTGATGATTCTAGTTAACCAATAGCCTACTTCTTCCTACCCCCACCAGAATTGCCTTATGTCTGGCCCATGCATTCTTGAATTCTCCCACTGATTTTGACCCCACAACCTCTCAGGAAGGCTGTTCCAGGCATCCACTACCATCTCTGTGAAAAAATACTTCCTCACATTGCCCCTGAGCAGTCCCCCCTCTATCTTCAAAATGTTCCTCCATTTTCTTGCACATCTCTTTTTCTGAAAGATGCTACCCTCTTGGACTTTGTTGATTCCCCTTGAGGTACTTGAAAGTTTCAATCATGACCCCTTCTTCCTCCTTTCCTCAAGAGTATACATATTAAGCTCCTTTAGTCTCTCTTCATATGACTTCTGTTGCAGACCCTCACCATTTTAGTTGCCCTCCTCTGGACTGCTTCCATCTTGTCTATGACCTTGTGGAGATGGGGTCTCCAGAACTGCACGCAATAGTCCAGATGGGGTCTCACCAACTGTCTATACAAAAGGATAACAACTTCTTGTTTTCTACTGATGATGCCTCTCCCTACGCATCCCAATGTTCCCCCAGCCATCCTTACTGCCTTCTCACATTACTTGCTTACCTTTAGGTCATCTGATATGACTACCCCCAGGTCCCTTCCCAATTTTGTTGTTGTTAATACCCCCCCCATTGTGTACTCTTCCCATGGGTTTTTGTTTCCCAGGTGCATTACATTGCACTTCCTTGCATTGACTCTAAGCTGCCATACATTTGACCATTCCTCCAACCTTGCGAAGTCCCTTTTTTTCCTTTCTACACACACCCCTCATGTATCAACCCTGTTGCAGATCTTTGTGTCGTCTGCAAAGAGGCATACTTTTCCTTCCAGTCCCTCTGCAATGTCACTTATAAAGACATTAAAAAGGACTGGACCCAGTACTGAACCCTGCAGTACCCCGCTAGTAACTCCCCTTTCCTTGGAGTGGATTCTGTTTACTATTACCCTCTGCATCCTGTTGTACAGCCAATTTGTTACCCAGTCTACCACCCAGGAACCCACTCCCAGGCTGGCTAATTGTTTATTAATCTTTTGTGTGGAACTGTGTCAAATGCCTTGCTAAAGTCTAGGTAGGTCACATCCACAGCCATTCCCTGGTCTACTACTTTGGTCACCCAGTCAAAGAAATTTATTAGATTCATCTGATATGACCTTTCTGCTGTGAATTGCACCGCTGGCCTCTGGGTACTCAACAATTCTTTCTTTCAGAAGTGATGCCATCATTTTCCCTACCACTGAGTTCAAGCTAACAGGTCTGTAGATTCCTGCCTCTGCTTTGCTCCCACTTTTGTGAAGGAGAATCATATTCACCCTCCTCCAGTCCTTGGGTACTATACCATACTCCAATGATTTGTTAAAAAGGGTAGTCAGTAGTGCCACTAGTTCTCCCCTTAGTTCTTTCAGAATTCTGGGGTGAATTCCATCAGGCCCCATTGCTTTATCTACCTTCAGTTTTAGGAGTTTTTTCAGAACCCTTTCTTCTGTGAAAGGACTGGTATTGACTCCCCCCCATCCAGAGTACTTCTATCAATGACATCCCAGAAATAACAAACATGCAGGGAGAAAACACAATTTAAAACAAGAACCAGAAATGTCATGACCGGATCCCCTTGGGACTTGTCAGCCCACCACTTCAAAAACCCATAATGCCTTAGATCAAAGTCACAGTACTACCCTATGAAATAAACTGGTCTAAATCACCAGGGTCCAGATCCACCCTCTGGAATAGAAACAGCCCAGGTATTGTTCACTTAGGTTGAAATAAATTGGGTAGCAAAGTTTGTAGTTCCTGATGGGCTGATTTAGCTGACTGAAAGGTACGTTGTCCATCCATGAGGGAGACTGCAAGTCAAACTGGATATTGTAGTCTGAACCAAATCTGGGCAGCTAAGAGTTTAGATGTAATGTCATGATACACCTTATGTTGCTGTGTACCACTTGAGGTAGATCCTGAAACCAACAGAGGTGCTATCCCTTCCAGAGACTTTCGTTGGATCTGAAACTTTCCTAAGAATGTGGATTCTGTCCAGAAAATTAAGCAGCCTGAATATTGTGAGCCAGGGCTTCTCACTGAGAGTTGGCGGGGGAAGAAGTGATCTGTGAGCATGTTCAATAATGTAATTGGGTAAATTTTGGGGGGACCTGTCACTTTAGTACAAAGCCTTTGCATAAACTGAATTGGATCAGGACCCTCTGAATGCTCAGGTAGTCACACTATGACAATATTGTTTCAGTGGCTCTGTCCTTCAAGTTCCAGGTGTCGATTCTCCAGTTTGTGAATTTGTTGCCAAAGCCTTGTAATTTTCAGACGCAGCCCTGGAGCAACAATTCTCAAATGAGCTGATTTGGGTTTTGGCATCCCCAAACCATCTGGTTAATTCCTCAGCTGGTCAGACAGCTTTGACATCCCCCAAATAAGTCCAAAAGGGTTTCTTTAAGGGGAGTAAGCTCCTGCAAAAATCTAGTTATCGGCAGCACCAATGTGTTAGTAATTTCCTCCAGGGGGTCACCCTTCTCAGGTGACTCTGCAGCCATGCAAAGACACTTAGGCCTTTCAGCTTGATCATTAGGAAAGGGTAGAAGATGAATAGAAGAGCTCCAAATGATCCTTCATCATCAGAAAATAAAGCAAGAAGTAGTAGTATCACAGGAGTCTTAAAGTTTAATCCCACACTGAGGAGGGGGATAATCTTGGTTGTAGTAGATAACTACAGTTATTTAACTAAATGTATGCACAATGAGGTCAGAGCTCTGACAGCAAGCTGCTTCTAGCTTTGATGCATCACATGACTCCCAGCATCATTAAAATTAAAATACACTTTTATTCAGTCAGCATACAGTCTCTTCTTATCTTTTTTATCATAATTCTTTAAGTTACTTAATCTAGTTGCCGACACTAATCTATATATGGCCTCATTAAATCAACTAAACCCAGAAAATGATCCCAATCTTACAAATTAAAATTAACAACATAGACTATATCAACATCATAACAGGTGAATGGCCTATTCTCCTGATTTCTAAAAAGAAGCCATAGAAATGGAATTTGTCAGCAGAAAAGGACTGCTTGGCCCACCCAGTGTACCCAGGTATTTCCTGCCTATTTTGCCACCAATCCTATATGGTCTCTAGTGACAATCCCACCTCCCTTCTCCTTTTCTAATATACCCCAACTGCTTCCTATGAATGCTTGAAGCTCCCTACTGTTTTAGTCTCCACCACTTTTGCTGGCAGTCTGTTCCAGATGTCCACCAGCCTTTCCATGAACAACTACTTCCTTATATCTCCTGAACTTCCTCACTCTAGCTTCACTGCATGACTTCTAGTTCTAGTGCTCATTCTCATTTGAAAGGGACTCCCCACCTGCACCCTGTCCTGTTCAGCCCTGTGAAGTACTTACTGTAGGTCTCCCTTATGTCACCTCTCTCTCTGTCCTCTCTTCCAGGGTGTACATGTAGAGATTTGTAGGTCTCTCCTCATAGTCTTCTCATACAAAGCCTGCAGCTCCTTTGGAACACTTCCACCTTGTCTATTTTCTTTCTTAGGTGTGAACTGGAAACAGTACTCAAGGTGGGGTCTCACCAGTAAGTGATACAGTGGCAACACCACCTCCTTCCTATGTTGAAGATACTCTTCCCTCTGCACCAAAGCATCCCACTTGCACTACTCCCTGCCTTGTCACACTTCGCTGTCACCTTGAGGTCCTCCAATATAATAATTCCATGGTCCTTTTCCTGCCTAATGAATGTCAGTACCTCTCCTCATCCGATACTCAGTGTTGGAGTTCCCATACCCAGGCACATGATTTTGCACTTTTGTTCCTTGACCACTCGTTGAGTTTCCCTAGTTCCCCATGCATTATCTCCACCCCCCCTTTTCAGTATCCACCATATTGCAGAGTTTGGTATACTCTGCAAAAGGGCACACCTTTCCTTCCAGTTCTGCAATATCACCTATGAAGACATTAAAGAGGGCTGGTCCCACTACCAAGCCCTACCACCACCATCTGTCTCCTATCTGTTAACCAGTTTCTAACCCAATCCTCTACTTTGGATCCCACTCTTAGGTGAGTCAACTTCTTTATTAGGCTCCTGTGTGACATAGTGCTGAAGGCCTTGCTAAAGTTCAAATAGGGCATGCCCACTGCCCTCCCCGATCGCATTCCCTGGTCACCTAGTCAAAGAAATCTATCCAGTTTTTTTGGTATGACCTTCTCCACTTGAATCCATACTGCCTGTGGTCTTGCAGCCCACTGGATTCACATTACTCTGCCAGTCTTTCTCTCAGTAAGGTTTTCATTAATTTTCCCACCACTGATGTAAGACTGGCCAGCCTATAGTTGCTAGACTCCTCCCTGCTGTTGTTTTTATGTACAGGGATCATTTTAGCTATCAGCTTGAATCAATATCCAAGACAAACCTGTCAATGAAGTAACCTCTCATATATGTTTTTATGTACAGTTTCCATGTCACTTGTGGTTGTAACTGGTGTGGAGCTCAGGGATTTGGCTTCACTGGGGACTGGGGGTCCACCTGGAGTGATGCAAGCCTATACTGGCATGATGGGCTGCATCTGTCCGGGAAGGGAACCAGGATCCTAGGTGATAGGTTTAAATGCTTCATTGGCAAGCTTTTAAACTAGCCAAGGGGGGAGGCACTGGAAAGGAGCAGGAAAATCCTAGCCCCCCCAAAATAATCACGGTAGTAAGTGGCAAACCTCAAACATAGAGGTGTCGATAGGGAGAAGGGCAGGGGTAAATGGAGAAAGTGACAAAGGCAAGAAGGACAGGGATGGGGCAAAAGGAGTAAGGCCATCAGGAAATGGAGGGTAATGGTACCAATGCCTGTAGTCTGGGCAACAAGCTCCTGAGCTGATGGCCATAATGGAAGAGGGATGCCTGGATATCGTAGCAGTCACAGAAACATGGTACACAGAGAACCATGACTGGGATGTTATACCAGGCCAATAACCTACAGGAGAGACAGGCAGGGGAGAAGAGGGGGAGGAGTAGCTCTCTATGTAAAGGAAGGGATAAAAGCAACTGAACAAAAGAGTAAACAGGGTGGAGAGGAGGCACTGTGGGTCACCTTGGAGACTGGAAAGGGCACCACAATCCGCACAGGGGTTGTGTACAGACCCCCATGTCAGGGGGGAAGGAATGGACAAGGATATGATAGAAGGCATTCTTAGAATGGCAGAGAAAGGGGAGATACTGTTGACGGGAGACCTGAATATGCCAGATATTAACTGGAGCACATTTGCTGCAGCCACATCCAAGAGCAGGGCCATTCTTGATGCCCTACAGGCGGCAGGCATTAGACAGCTAGTTTCGGAACCCACTCGTGAGGGAGCAATCTTAGACCTCGTACTCTCAAACGGGGGCAGTGAGAGGATCTCAGATCTAGAAGTGGGTTGCCATCTGGGGACAAGTGACCATCAAACAGTGTGGTTCACGTTAAACTCAGCTACAGAGTCAAGCCATATACAAAAGTGAGGGTACTGGACTTTAGGAGGGCTGACTTTGGCAAGATGGGAGAGTGCCTCAGAAAAGCACTAGCAAACAGGCTAGAAGGAGGTGTGGAGCAACAATGGGGAATTATCAAAACTGCCATCACAGAGGCAACAAGCCTTTGTGTGAAGCAAATGAACAAATCAAAATGAAAGAAAAAGCCACTATGGTTCTCAAAAGAGGTGGCTGTGAAAGTCAGGAAGAAAAAGATAGCATTCCAGAAGTATAAGGAAACACAGAAGGAGCAGGACAGAGAGCTGTACCAGTTAAGGCAGAAGGAAGCAGGGAGGGAGGTCAGAATAGTAAAGGCCCAAACTGAGGAAAAGATAGCCAACTCAGTTAAGAAGGGGGATAAAACCTTTTATAGGTACATCAGCGAACGTAGAAAGACAAAGGGAGGGATAGTGAAGCTGAATAGAATGAACAGTGGGTGGGCAGAGGGGGACAGTGAAAAACAGGAATACTGAACAAATATTTCTGCTCGGTATTCACAAAAGAGGAGGGGGAAGTGCCTAATCCAATAAACAGAAGCACTCTTGATAGAGGGGTCGATCCAGTCCTTTCACAGAAGAAAGGGTTCTGCAAAACTCCTAAAACTGAAGGTGGACAAAGCAATGGGTCCTGATGGAATTCACCCCAGAATTCTAAAAGAATTAAGGGAGGAACTAGTGAAACTACTGGCTACTCTTTTTAATAAATCATGGGAGGATGGTGTGGTACCCGAGGACTGGAAGAAGGCGGATGCGATTCCCCTTCACAAAAGTGGGTCCAAGACAGAGGCAGGAAACTACAGACCTGTCAGTCTGACCTCTGTGGTAGGGAAAGTGATGGAGTCACTTCTGAAGGAAAGAATAGTCGAGTACCTAGAGGCCAGTGGAGCACAGGACCCAAGGCAGCATGGGTTCACAGCGGAAAGTCATGTCAGACGAATCTAATAGATTTCTTTGACTGGGTGACCAAAGTAGTAGACCAGGGAGGGGCTGTGGACATGGCCTACCTAGACTTTAGCAAGGCATTTGACACAGTCCCACACAAAGATTAATAGTCAAATTAACCAGCCTGGGAGTGGGACCCAGGGTAGTAGCCTGCAAAACATTGGCTGGACAACAGGACACGAAGGTAATTGTAAATGGAGTCCATCTCTGAAGAAAGGGGTACTAGTGGGTTACTGCAGGTTCAGTATTGGGTCCAGTCCTTTTAATGTCTTCATCAGTGACTTGCAGAGGGACTGGAAGGAAAGTATGCCTTTTGCAGATGACACAAAAATCTGCAACAGGGTTGATACACAAGGAGGCGTGGAAAGGATGAAAAGGGACTTGGCAAGGTTGGAGGAATGGTCAGTAGTGGCAGCTAGGATTCAATGGAAAGAAGTGCAAAATAATGCACCTGGGAAATAAGAACCCAGGGAAGAATACACAATGGTGGGGAGGTAGTAACAACAACAAAAAGGAAAGGGACCTGGGAGTAATCATATCAGATGACCTCCAGGTTAGCAAGCAATGTGAGAAGGCAGTAGGGAGGGCTAGGGTATACTGGGATGTATAAGGAGAGGCATCAGCAGCAGAAAACAGGAAGTTGTTATCCCTCTGTACAGACAGTTGGTGAGACCCCATCTGGAGTACTGTGTCCAGTTCTGGAGACCCCATCTCCGCAAGGACATAGACAGGATAGAGGCAGTCCAGAGGAGGGCAACTAAAATGGTGCAGGGTCTGCAAGAGAAGCCGTATGAGGAGAGACTAAAGGAGCTTAATAGGTATACCCTTGAGGAAAGAAGGGAGAGGGGGGACATAATAGAAACTTTTAAGTACCTAAGTGGAATCAACAAAGTCCAAGAGGGTAGCATTTTTCAGAAAAAGAGACTTGCAAGAACAAGGGGACACAATTTAAAGATAGAGGAAGGCGGTTCAGGGCAATGTGAGGGAAGTATTATTTCACAGAGAGGGTAGTGTATGCATGGAACAGCCTTCCTGAGGAGGTTGTAGGGTCTAAAACTGTGGAAGAATTCAAGAATGCATGGGACAGACATAAGGCAATTCTTGCGGGGGGTAGGAAGAAATAGGCTGTTGGTTAACTAGGATCTGCGGCCTATCCTGTAGGTAGGGAAATGGGCAGACTAGATGGCCCTAGCAGTCCTTATCTGCCGTCAAAGTCTATGTTTCTATGTAAGCGTGCATTCCTGAGTTCTTTGAGTGAAAGAACTGCGAAGCAACTTTAATGTAAAATAAAACTGTCTGACTTTGTAGAAAATTAAAGAAACCCCTGCATGATGAAATGGACTCTGCTAACTGAACTTAGAACTAAAGAATTTTAGAAATATTTGCATGAGACAACAGCTTGCAGGAAATAAAATGAGTACGCACCTGGAATGTTTAGAAATAAACAATCCTGTCTGGTCACGAATTATGTCATGGGGTGCCAGAGAGCCATCTTCTTGATAGGAAGCACCTCATCAGAGCTCCTCCATCTACAAACAAATAACGCTTAAAAACAGCAATTAATAATTTTCTTAATAGTAAACTACTATCAGAAATTGATTCCTGAAAACTCAGAGAATCAAAAGATCTAAAAATTAAGATGGTTCAGCAAAAGGCGCAGCATCAGGGGCCACCAAAAGATTCCCAACAACACATCATGAGCAAGGCCTGTGGATCAGTGAGTAGTAGGGAAACGGGTGCTACAGCCTTATTGGAACCACCTGGAAAGCAATGCTTAAGTCTATGCAAGCTATGAATGCTAAGATAGAAAAAAACTTTACAATAGTTAGAAACTCTCGATGCTGCAATTCGGTCGGTAACTGTATCAATGGCTGAGATGGAAAAAAGAGCTGTATCTACAACGGCTATGGTGGCTAACCTTACCCGGGAAAATACTCAGCTGAGAAGCTGCATGGAAGCAGTGGAAAATGAACTCCGCTCTGGAAATGTGCAGATAGTTGGTGTTCCGGAAGGTGCCGAGGGCACAGATTTACTGCAGTTCCTCAGAAAATTGATGCAAGAACATATAAATATTCCCTCTGATTTTGAATGGTCCACACTAAAATGGGAATACTGCGTTAATCCTAGGGTGAGACCTACCAGAGTGAATCTGACCAGGGCTATTCTTATGCACACTTCAGGGCCTGAGGTACGAGATCTCCTGATTGTGGTCACTAGAGCTGTGTACCCCCAGACAACAGTGGATCAGATATCAAGATGTATCCATACCTCTCCTTCCAGACGAGAGCACGTCAGAAGAGGTTCGATGCAGTTCACCATCATCTAAGGACATTAGGCAACATCCACTCCTTTTACTTCCAGCCCAGCTAAGGATCATATATGGGGGTAAAACATGGAGTTTCAACAACCCCAAGATGCTGGCCAATGGGTAGAGAAGATGGAAGCTGAGTTTTCAGGCCATAGAGAAGCCTCAGAGTACCAGCAGTCTGGCTCAGACACTGATGATTGAAACCAGGAGTAGTAAGTGCTGTTGCAGCAATTCCCAGAAATGACTCACTAAAGAAGGACATTTATTTTTGAAACAATGACAATTTTTGATCTGGGGAGCTACGGGAAAATGGGGATTCATTTGTTTATCTTAATGTCTTTGGGGAAATACACATGTATTTATATTTACAGTTTGAGTTCTCGTGGTGGGAGTGCGGAAATAATCTCCATGATGTTCCCTCTAGCACATAAACTTCATACGCTCTCGAGCATTCTGTATCTGTAGGTTTATGGCATACAGCTACCTTTATATTTCCTAATGCGTACCTGTTGTACAACATTTGAAAATATTTTGATTAGTTGGCTAAGAGGATGTGCCTTAACTATACTGCTGTTTACTTTATTTTATGTTAACATAGAAGGTGGATGGGACAAATTTAAATTAGGTCCATTTCAGTGTTTATCTTTCCTATCTATTACCAGGTTCAATAGCAATCATTTTGATTGCATTATAATCCCAAAGTTTATGTACTCCCTACAGGAAACATCTTTATCCGCTGAAGAGGCTGACAACTTACTGGACAATATGGGACTTGATTTATAAAATATGAGGGAACACCCATTTCCTATTGTACAAGATTATGGGGCTTCTGATTTACTGTTTTATTACTATGTACCTAAAGTATATCATATCTATTTCCTGTATGAGTATCGTACCTGTAAACTGTTTATTAACAGAAAATTAATAAAGTGCAAAAAAAAAAGAATGATGTCATGATTTATTACAACATAATAGAAAACAAAGTAATCATAGCTGCATTTTGTAAATCTGTAGTATCTACAATTCTATAATAAACTATAATTCCAACTTACTATTAGTAAACCTTAAGACAATAAAAACCCATAAAGCCAACCAATCAGTGTTACACAATAATGTTACACAATTCAAACTTAAGAAGTCTCATAATGAAACCAGCACATTATAAGTGCCAGCCCCATGACTCCAATGGACTATGATAGACTCGTCCCCACTTTGTTGCCCCACTTTTGCTGCGGCATTTGTCTGGATCCACTCCTACAGTAAATGCTTGATGCTCCTCCCAGCAAAAGGGGGCCACCACTTTAATTGGGAGCCAGGATAGTCAAAATCGGAGTGGACAGGCAAGGATTATACCACAAATCAAGCAAATACTGCAACAATAAACAGTCTCAGTGGTGCAGTTGCAATCCATCTTTGGGGTGCAGTTACAAGCAGTCTTAGGGCTGCAGTTTGTAAAAGCAAGCAGCAGTCTTTAACACTAAACAGCAGAAAGCAAAAGATTCAGTTGCAGGACAGATAGTGGAGCAAATGTTAATGATGCACACACAGCAGATTCAAGGCACAGATGAACACAGTACTTGAAGCTAAGTGAGGGGCTCAAACTGGAGTCTGTCACACTCCAATAGACTCTGTCTACTTTGCTGCTCCACTTTGCCACCACTGCAGAGACACTGCCACATCTGATTGTATCCACTTTTGTATGCCTGATGCTACTTCCAATAAACGCTACCGCCACTTTGATTGGGAGCCAGGCCAATCACAATCAGGGTGGGCAAGCAAAGATTATACCACAAGTGCAGCCAATATTGCCATTACAAACCATCTCAGGGATACAGTTACAAGCAGTCTTGGGGTGCTTCACTATATGGCTGAGCTGCTCTGGAGTTACTGTTGCTTGAACATATCTGAGCTTCCAGGATCTTTTTTTTTTAAGGTGTGGTTATCTAAGTGGATAAATTTTAATCACTTGTTTAGGTTTTCTTTTAATTGAAATATTCTCTTTTCCTGTTGTTGTTTTGAGTCAACTACAGTAGGTGCCAGACAGCAAACAGAAACCAGAGACACAATTAATAACTTGAATTAATCACTTAACGTTGCTAGTGCTAGCCTGACAATGCTACAGGGAATTTCAAATTAAGCAGTATTCAAAGCTGGCCTCTTAGCAGCATTTGGAACTTGTATAAAAAGAAGGGAAAATACCCTCTCAGTCTTTCTTGGTTGCATCAACAGGAATTGCAGCAATCATCTGAAGTACCCAAGCCCCTGCAGTGAGTCTACCAGTTGCAGCTCAAAATATGGTAACTGAAGGAGGATCTTTAAGAGGCAGTGACACTGGAACTGTCACAATTATATTGTTGCAAAAGCAATTAGTCCTACAGTGCCTGTCAGCACAATTTGTGTTCCTAAGTTATTTAATTTTAATTTTTTTATTTTCTTGCCTTTTCTGCTCCATAGGCTCGAGTTCCCCCCCATGATGGTACTCATCTAGCCATGTCACCAACCATCTTGTAGATTTACAAGTTAACCACCCCTGAACTAGGGCCAGAACCTCCATGGTGGTGGGTGACCTGCATGTAAGTCTTGTGTGGGCCTGCAGGGGGAAGCGTTCTGGCATTGATTCTAGTGTACCAGGGATTTTTCCATCACTTTTCTTTCACAGGGTGCCAGCATGCAATGACTCTCATGCATGCACGCATCCATGTTGACTTCTAGCAGTGGTTCCTACCTATGCAATGTTTTCCTGCTGTGCTACCACATGGCCTCCACCAGGTGGCAGTTAAGCAGCAGAACATAGTGTCCTTCCTCCCTGAGGGATGAGAGTTGTCCCTGGGATGCTCAATCCTCCCTCCCCCCAACCAGCTCCCAAATGACCCAAGTCCATTCCCTAATTCAGGTCGGTAATGTTGCAAGCACTAATTGGCCATCCTACAAGGGATTTTTGAAATGCAATTTTTTTCTCAACATTTACACAGTATGGGAATTGATGCCAGGGCAGCCATGTTTGTCATGGGAATTGTGTGCCATCTGGACAGTGTAGGAAGGGAAGGGAAGGGGACGTTGTTTAACTAGGAAATGCACACTAAGCCAAAGCATGTTTCCAGGTGTGACCTGGGAGCACAATGAAGTTGTGAGTTGCTCAGGGTCACACAGTATGCAAGTGGGGGCTGTAGAATTCAAACCCAGTTCTCCAGGTTTGCAGCTTAGTGCCCTAAACCACAGCCATACCTGTGGTGTATTGTAAGTATGAAGGTCCTGGATTTTCTTCCAGTGCTGTTGAGCTGGGATATCAGAACTGTATTCAGAACTCCTCAGTCAGTCAGGTTTTAGAAATTTGTTTCTACCCATTTTATAATCATAACCATCTTCTGTAGCTTTTTTCCATACCCATTCTACCCTTCCTACTGGACACATCTGGAAATGCTTTTCTGGTGAAAAATTTTAAAAACAAGTATGAAAAATGCACCAGATCAAACATTCCTATCTGTCTGACCTTCGCTTTGCCATTCAGTATGCAAGGATTGAATGCATGTCCCCCTTCACCTTTCTTTTCTCCAGGGTGACCATGTTAAGGGCTCTAAACAAGGTAGACTGTGAATACTTGACATGGTGAGGTGCAAGCAAGGGCATGCCAAGCCCAAAAAAGTTCCAACAGACCTCCAAAGATCTTGCACTCAGCCAAAATAACTTGCACCAAAATGCGATACCCTTTTCAAGTGCTTTATTGTAAAAATAAACCAAAAGGTGCAAATTCAGACAGACAGTCATCCACTCTGGCTCCAGTACTCTGAGCACTCAAACCCTTTTGTCAGGGGACGCCCTCTGACGAAGGGGTTGAGTACCTGAAGCACCGGGGCCAGAGTGGATGATTGTCTGTCTAGATTTGCACCAGTACGATTTATTTTGCAGAAGCACTTAAGAAGGCTGTGCGATTCCAGTGCAAGTTATTTTGGCTGAGTTCAAGATCTTTGGAGGTCTGTTGGTCGTGTTAAGGGCCTCCAGTCTCTCTTCATAGCTTTTATCCACCATACCCCTGATCATTTTGTGGCCCTGTATTGCGCCCTCTCTGCTGCCTCAAAGTCCTGTTTTTATTGGAAAGTCTACAGCTGCACACAGTGTTCCAGCTGGGGCCTGACTATGGTATGTAAAGTGATAGGATTACTTACCCTGTTCTGCTGGTCATGCCCATTTAATTCACCCCAGAGTTCTTTCAGCTTTCTTGGCAGCAGCCACAAACTCCTTGTCATGCTTCAACCCCATGCATATGATGACACACAAGTTCTCTAGGATTGGGCGCCATATAACTAAAAATTTGCCTTGCCTTGTCTGTTCTTCCTCCTCCTCTACTATAGCAAAAAGGAGCCCAGCAAAGTGTGTACTGTGGGTCCTAACTCTGTTTCTCCTCTCCAAGAGTAGCTCCTTGCATTTGGCTACATTGAGTCTAAGACTTCAAAAACCTGACTAGTTTTCCTAGTTTGTTAAGGTTCTCCTGAATTTTGGCCCCATTCTTAAGGGAGTCCCCCACCTTGGCCAGATTAGAATCATCAACAAACTTATGCAGTCTGCTAGAGGCACCAGTTTTCAGGTCTTGGCAGACATGCTGGACCCTTGCTCTTTATCTGCTGGCAATGTTTAAGTTTCTACAATCAATCTATAGTTGTCTGGGTCCAATTTTTCCACCTTTTGAAGACAGGGATCACACCATCCACTTTCTAGTCCTTGTGCCCGATTTTCAAGGCATTGGCAATGATGCAAAGGTACTTGCATCAAAGAGAAATGACACAATGGGCTCCAAGTGCTGCACCCACTTTTAAAATGCTGTCTGTGCCACTTGGAGGATTATCTTTGTCAGTCTAGCTTGTGCTGCCATTGCAGCAGATGCATCAGTGCACCATGGTGGAAGGGGGCTTGCACCAGAGTAGTGCTGCAGCATCCCCTAAACTGGGATTATATAATCCCCACAAGGGCATTCAGCCCGCTGTTGTTAGACCAGCCCAGAGCTGATCTAATAGCCTGAGTGCCACCCCTGGAGCTGTTCCTGATTGGGAGGTGAACCTGTGCCCCCTCCTGTTGAAGACACTCACACAGTCCCTGAATACCTGTCAAACCACCAGTGAAGCAGCCTGCAGTATTCCACTGTGGAAGATATGTGCTCCAGGGTCCCCCTTGGTACCTGTCATGTGACTGCCCCCACACACACACACATGGATGCAGTGTCGTGGTGACGGCCATGCACTGCCCCTGTCAGGGATGATCTGTTGCCACCCCTCCCCCATTTTGACCCATCCTGCCCTCCATGAGCCCTGTCCTGTCCAGCATGACCCTGCCAACCACCTAGGGAACTGCCCCATTGGGTCTCCATCATGGGCCACTGCTGCCACATGACCGTCCTGGAGCTTGCATCAACCTCCGTTTGTGCACCATGTGTTTGGCACATGGGGTGGTTGTGGCACCCATGCAGAGTTTGGCATCAGGAACTCTCCTGTTGGAAAATCTGGTGCAGGGTACCTGTGGCACTGGAATTCAACACAAACTGCTCTTTGCCACAGCTTACATCAATCTAAGGGCCATTTTGAAAATCCATCCGCTTGTCTTTGGGCATTACAAACGTATGGACAGATCCATGAAATATTATGGCATCATGCCCTTTCATTTGTTCCTTTAGCTCCACTATGATCCTAGGGTGCACCTCATCCACCTTTTGTGATTTACTGGTCTTAATCTTTGCCATGCAGTCAGTTATCAAGGCTGGAATGATGCCACCATGTTGCATCATGGCTACCCCTAAAGCCATGGATCTTCCCAATGAGCACCCTCCTTCAACAGGGCTTCTTTGATGAACACCAAAATGAAGTATTCATTCAGCATCTCAGCCACCCCCCACCACGCACAGGTTTCCCCCTCCATGATTTCAGGGTCCTGGTCTCCTCCTTCTCCTTCTTCTTTCCTTTTATGTACCTGAAGAAAACTTAGGTGTTATCTGCAGCTCTTTCTGCTATTTTTGGTTTTGGACACTCTTTGGTTTCCTTAGTTCTGTTTTGACATTCCTCAATGCTCTGTACTTCTCTGTTGCCTGGAGGCAACCGGTATCTCTCCAGAAGTTATAGACTCTTTTGTAGTGTAGGATTAATTGCCTTAGGTCCTTGTTGAGACAGGGGGACTACTTATTTTCCCTTCTCCTTGGCCATGATGAGATCCTTTATCTTTGAAAAGGCTGCCCCTCCAAAGTTTAAACAAATATGCAAATGCTTTCCATCAATTATGACATCTTTAGTCTATAACACCAATACTAACACATCAACTATGGCATCATCAACAAACTAATTACTCATTTGAAATTTCCTACTTCAACCTCAAACAGACTTTCACAAAAAAATGTTTCTCAGTATTTTGTATTTTTTTCATCAGCATTACTATAAAGCAAGATATGACACTAGAGAAGCACTTCACACTCCAGGCCCCCCTCAGACAAACAGACAGACAGACACAACACACACACACACACACACACACACACACACGTGTATATATGCATGTGCACACGTGGTTGAACACATACATACACACAGCAAAGCTCTAAATCTTCACAATTTATTATAACATAGAACATTTAGCAAGGTTTATTTAAAACCATCATGGAAACACAGCTTTCAAAACAAGAGATCACATTCGAAAAAAATCAAATTCTAGACACATTAACAAAATGCAAAGAGAAAAATAGGGGAGGAGTCTGTTACAAGCTACTGTAGTAGCAGTTGATTGGGCAAGTTATTTTTGTAAAATCTCTGGTGATCTCTTAAGGAGGCTTACATGAGAATTCTCACAGTACAGGCAGTCCCAGAGATTTTTCTTTCTCTAGGTATCTCCAGAGATCCTCTGGGGCTCTTTCCTGAATCAACTGCTGTCACTAATAATCCTGCTAAAATTATCCATGACTTTTGGAAATCATCAACCAACTTACCCGGTAATAATTCTTGGAAACATTGATTTATTTTATAATTTTTTTATTTCTGATTTATGTTCAGAATGTACCAAATCTAAATACTGTGCCAATGTTTTGTAGCATGTAACCACTTCTTCAGGGTCTATTGGACTGTTAAATAATAGTCATATCAATATTCATATTTGTACCTGTTATTCAATATTTTCTCATTACTCATATTTAATTACTATTCATGAATAAACCAACTTTTCTTACTTCCCAGTGCTATTGCACCCATTATTATGACTAAACCATTATTAATTCATATTTTGTAGAACCACTTTTTTCAAACCAACTGCAGCACTGCATTTATTTCTTAAGACAAAACAACAGAAATCAGATTGTGATGCACATATGACCAGACAGATCTATTCATTTCTTTTTATTAACCTATTTTGTTAGTGTAACTATGCTTCTGTCATAAGTCCTGCTATTTGCAAGTGGACAAACATGGCTTCTAGGGTTGCATGTCCAGATAAGTCTTATGGGAAATACTGAGAACTGTTCTATGGAACTTTCCCATGAGTTAATCTAAGCTGCACATCCTTGCAGATGTGAAGGTGCAACTTCAAACACCTCAGACATCCTGGAAAACAGGATCATAAAGTGGGACAGAGGATATCGAGGCATAAAACAGGCCAGCTGGTCTGGGTGATGTCAGCCATCAATACACACACCCATGTGAGATGGGGCGGGCAGTTTTAAACTGTCACTCAAAGGGGAGAAACCACTTCCCACAGTCAAAGAAAATAAATCAGTGAGCTGAGGTTCACCTAGCTCTCTCTGGAACATGCATCATCTGAAGGCTAGAGGGCCCTGCCAGGACTAGCTGAAGGGGTAAGAAAGTATAGTGAGGGACAGTGATTTCTATAGCTAGGGCAGGTTAAGGATTTTAGAGTGAGGAAAGCTCAGTTTTTCTATCTGTTAACTGTCTAACTTCATTTAGTTTCTATTTCTTAGTAAACTTGTAAACCTTTTTTCTAAATATAAATATGCCCTGTTTGTAAATACATGTAGTTCTTCTAGTAAATAACCTATTTTTCATAAGTCCTTTGACTGTTTGGTTATTAAAAAAGGTAATTTTACTATTTCTGCTGGACTCTGTTTGCAGTCCCTCTTCGAATGGCACTCTACCCATAGTTATAGTGTTGACCTTCCTGACCTTGTGCATGGAGAAGAGATGAAGATGGTTTGCTGGTTCCTGTCCTGGTAAAGACCTGGTGGTGGCAGAAAATTAGAAGTCCCTGGTATGAGATTTGGTATCACACAGGTAAAATGTGCTTATTCATTACTATGTACACCAAGAGAAGGTGGAGCTAAGAGCTAAAGCATAAAGCTATACAATGATACCAAGGCAGAGAAATATGGGATGTGGACGTGTGTTCATAAAACAACTTTATTTTTAAACAAATGAATACATTATTGGCTATTTGAAATATAATTGATGACTTGCTGGATAAAAATGAATACAGTGCTCCAGTGGGTTTGAAATAGGTGATTCCATAAAATATGAAATAATAATAATTTAGTCATAATTATAGGCGCAGTGATGCTGGAAAGTAAGAAACATTGCTTCATACATGAAATGTAATTTAATACTAGATAAGAGAAAATGTTGAACAATTGGAACAGATAATATTAATGTAATTGTTATTTTGCAGCCCAATAGACCCAGAAGAAGTGGCTGCTGTACAGCTTTGAAACATTGTCACGGTATTTCATGTTTGAGTAATTCTGAACAAGTCAGAAATAAGGAATCATTTTGCAAAATCAATCAATGTTCAAGAATTATTACTGGATTAGCGGACCGATAGTTTTCAAAGTTCATGGATGATGCAGCAAAGGTCCCTGCCACCCCCCCAACACACACACACACACACACACACATATATATCATTTTAACAGAGTAAACTTGAATTATGTTTATTTTACAGCAGACATAGAGATTCTACTTTCATAGCATTTATAAAGCTATAATGTAAAAAAAACAATAAAAAGGCATTTACAGCATTTTTGGTTAGGCACAGTGCTCACAGATTGATTTGACATTTTCCTTCTAACTCCAGGGCAATTTTCCTACATTTGCCTGGGATTTCATTATTTCCTATGGAAGAAGAATTGCGCTGTTTTCCTGTATAACCAATGCAATTCAATTCAGTTTATTGTTCGACCACAATGTTGTTAGCATTTTGAACTTTATGAGACATTACAAAATAACACTCAATTAAACACAATATATTAACATATCGGTTAAAAAGAGAAGTAAGACAGAAATTCCATCAGGCCTTTATATTCTATCCTGTTATATTTAAAACAAATAGTAATTAAGAAAACAGGAATATTAACTGTTCTTTTAGAAACATAGAAACATAGACTTTGATGGCAGATAAGGACCACTTGGCCCTCTCAGTCTGCCCATTTCCTTACCTATTGGATAAGCTGCAGATTCTAGTTAACCAACAGCCTACTTCCTGCAACCCCCAACAATAATTGCCTTATGTCTGTCCCATGCATGTTTGAATTCCCCCACTGTTTTAGACCCCACAACCTTTCCAGGAAGGCAGTTCCATGCGTCCACCACTCTCTCCATGAAAAATGCTTTCCTCACATTACCCCTGAGCCGTCTCCCCTCTATCTTCAAATTGTGCCCCCTTGTTCTTACACATCTCTTTTTCTGAAAGATGCTACCCTCCTGGACTTTGTTGATTCCCTTGAGGTACATAAAAGTTTCTATCATGTCCCCCCCGTCCCTCCTTTCATCAAGGGTATACATATTAAGCTCTCTCAGTCTCTCTTCATATGGTTTCTCATGTAGACCCTGCACCATTTTAGTTGCCCTCCTCTGGACTGCTTCCATCATGTCTATGTCCTTGCGTAGATGAGGTCTCCAAAACTGCATGCAGTACACCAGATGGGGTCTCACCAACTGTCTGTACAGAGGGATAACCGCTTCCCTTTTTCTACTTGTGATGCCCCTCTCTATGCATCCCAGTATCCCCCTGGCTTTCCTTACTGACTTCGCACATTGCTTACCCACCTTTAGGTCATCTGATATGACTACTCCCAGGTCCCCTTCCATTATTGTTGCTGTTAATACCTCCCATGCTACTGTGTACTCTTCTCCTGGATTTTTATTTCCTAGGTGCATTACTTTGCACTTCTTTGCATTGAATCTAAGTTGCCATATGTCTGACCATTCCTCCAACCTTGCCAAGTCCCTTCTCATCCTTTCTACCCCCCTTTTGTATCAACTCTGTTACAGATCTTTGTGTCATCTGCAACAAGTCATCAGACCCTCTGCAATGTCACCTATATAGATGTTAAAGAGGACTGGACCCAGTACTGAGCCCTGAAGTACTCCACTAGTAACCCTCCTTTCTGCGGCATGTGTTCCATTCACTATTACCTTCTGTGTCCTGTTGTGCAGCCAGTTTGCTACCCAGGCTACCACCCTAGGACACACTCCTAGGCTGGCTAACTTGATTATTAATCTCTTGTGCGGGACTGTGTCTAATGCCTTGCTAAAGTCTAGGTAGGCCATATCCACATCCCCTCCCTGGTCTATTACTTTGGTCACCCAGTCAAAGAAATTGATTAGATTCATCTGACATGACCTTCCTGCAGTGAATCCATGCTGCTTTGGGGCCTGTGCCCCACTGACCTCTAGGTACTCAACAATTCTTTCTTTCAGAAGTGATTCCATCATTTTCCCCACCACTGAGGTCAAACTAACAGGTCTATAGTTTCCTGCTTCTGCCTTGCTCCCACTTTTGTGAAGGAGAGTCACATCTGCCCTCCTCCAGTCCTCAGGTACCACCCCATCCTCCCATGATTTGTTAAAATGTGTCGTCAGTGGTGTCACTAGGTCCTCCCTTAGTTCTTTTAGGATTCTAGGGTGAGTCTTGTCAGGCCCCATTGCTTTGTCCACCTTGAGTTTAGGAGTTCTTTCAGGACTCTTTCTTCTGTAAATGGACTGGTGTCAACTCCACTACCCAGAGTGCTTCTATTGTTTGGTTTGGGTAACTCCTCCTCTTCTTCTTTTGTGAATACTGAGCAAAAGTATTCATTCAGTATCTCTGCCTTTTCACTGTCTCCCTCTGCCCACCTCCCCTCTCTTTTATTAATCTTCACTATCCCTCCCTTAACCTTTCTATGCTCCCTAATGTACCTATAAAAGGTTTTATCCCCCTTCTTAACTGAATTAGCTATCTTTTCCTTGGTTTGGGCCTTTGCTTTTCTGACTGCCTTCCCCACTGCTTTCTGCTTTAATTGATACAGTTCCCTGTCGTGCTCCTTCTGTGATTCCTTATACTTTTTGAATGCAGCCTTTTTCTCCTTAACCTTCCCTTACACCTATATTGTGAACCATAGTGGGTTTTTTTTATTTCGCTTTGTTTTCTTTATTTGTTTCACACAAAGGCTTGTTGCCTCCATGATGGCAGTTTTGATTTTTCTCCATTGTTCTTCCACCTCTCCTTTCTGGCCATTTGCTAATGCATTCCTCAGGTATTCACCCGTTATGCCCAAGTCTGCCCACCTAAAGTCCAGTATCCTTGTCTTTCTATGGCTTGTCTCCATAGTTGTGTTTATTGTGAAGCACACTGTGCAGTGGTCGCTTGTTTCCAAATGTCTTCTGACTTCTAAATTTGTGATCCTCTCTCCATTTGAGAGTATCAAGTCTAATATTGCTCCCTCCCAAGTGGGTTCCACCACTAGCTGTCTAAGGTATGCCCCCGTAAGGCATCGAGAATGACCCTGCTCTTGGATGTGGCTGCAGTCCATGTCGTCCAGTTAACATCTGGCATATTCAGGTCCCCCATCAACAGTATCTCCCCTTTTTCAGCCATTTTGAGAATGCCCTCAATCATTTTCTTGTCCATTTCCTCCCCTTGAGACGGGGGTCTGTATACAACCTCTGTGCAGATTGTGATGCCATTTCCTGTCTCCAAGGTGACCCAGAGTGCCTCTTGTCCTCCCCCTTTACTTTTTAGTTATGTAGCTTTGATCCTTTCCCTTATGTAGAGAGCTACTCCACCTCCTCTTTTACCCTCCCTATCCCTTCTGTAGATTGTGTATCCTGGTATGTTGACATCCCGTCATGGTTCTCCGTGTACCATGTTTCTGTGACTATCACAATATCCAAGTGTTCCTCTTCCATCAGGGCTACTAGCTCAGGAAGCTTGTTTCCCAGACTATGGGCATTGGTACTCATTGCCCTCTATTTAATGTTGGCTTTATCCTTTTTTACCCCATCCCTGCTCTTATTGCCCTTGTCTATTTTTCTATTTACCCGTCCTGCCCTCTGTCAAGCTCTGTACCTCAGTGTTTACCCTACTACTTGCCATGTTTTGTGGGGGGAGGCTTGAACTTTCCTGCTTCCTATCAGCACCTCCCCCCTTGGCTAGTTTAAAAGCTTGCCAAGGAAGCATTTAAACCTGTCACCTAGGAGCTTGTTTCCCTTCCTGGACAGATGCAGACCATCATGCCAGCATAGACCTTCATCTCTCCACATGGATCCCCAGTCCCCAGTCCCCAGTGAAGCCAAAGCCCTGTGCTCTGCACCAGTTTTGCAACCATTCATTAAACTGCATGGTGTGCAGTACTCTAGCTTCATCCTTGCCATAGACTGGCAGCACCTCTGAGAAGGTTACCGTGCTTGCTACCTGTCTGAGGCCCCTCCCCAACTCCACAAATTCATCCTGCACTGCACTGATCTCATGCCTAGCTAGGTCAGTGATTCAACGTAGTCAAACATAAGATGCTCCAGTTGGTAAAGAAAAACAGAGGTAGGACCCAGACACCTCGTATACCCTGTATTGTACAGTACATCATAAACTGCATAATAAGAGCAATAATATGCCATACATACTGTACTTCTATGCATTTAACATTATGTTTTATGGAAACAGTACAATATTCATATTATAGCACTTGCAGTGGTGGATATCAGGACCTGTGGCACTATAACAAACCCCTCCTAGCACACCCCAGGATACAAGGGCTGATTCACTGGCAACTCTCTCCTTAACCTCTAGCCATTTCAAGTCCTTCTCCCTCCAGCTTTTTCCCCATCCACTCACATATTCACTTAAAAAATGCTGGCTCTTTGCTTCATGCCAAGAGCCAATGCCATCTTTTTAACTAGTCTCCTCATCCTGGCCTACCAACCCCAGGTCATCAAAATACCAATTTTTAATAGTAATCCCCTTCTACTGATGAAGGGTCTGATGGGAAGACATGTGAAATTCGAAATATTTATACGTGAGCCCCAGCCCAAAGTGGATCACGGATTGATCCTGTCCCCCAATTTTGCTATGCCAGATTGTTCTGCCATCAGGTATAAAAGGGGAGGAGCCATGTTTCGAAAGTAGAGAGAGAGACGGAGGAGCCTGCCAGACATGGCAGGTTTACTGCCAGTGCTACAGGTGCCTGGAAACCCCAGGATCCAAACTATTTCCTGTGCATTACACTCCAAGCTGCCCAGAGCTGAAGTGACAGAGACAATCTGAAAGGTTATGCCACCAGGGATCTGTATCAGCATGCTGGGTGTCTCTGAAATATCAACATCATGCTTGTGTTGAAGACTGGTTTCAAGTTGCTGTTCAGACTCAGTGTAAGACTGCCAGGAAATTAAAGTGGATAGGAAATTATTTCTAATTTGCAGCTGTTATAATGTTCCTGCAGTATTTTTAGAAATTGTTTTCATGCCTCCACCAATGTGATGTATGTAAAGTACAGTTACGTAAGAACTTATCACAACAGTAGATCATCGAGAGTATCTTTTGCATTAGGCCACACCTATAGGACTATATCCTCCAGGCGCTAGGACCACACGGAAACTTTTCTAGCTAACAGTCTAGCACGGGGGCCACCCAAGACGACATCACATGCTGTTGCCACTCCTCCCACATAAACGTGCATGACCAAGCGCCCTCCTCAATTCTTCTACCAGAGACCATAAGCAGTAAATCCTGCTGGGAAACTGAGGAAGACCAAAGGTTCCCATCATGGCATTAAAGGTGAAAGAGAAGGGTAAACAGCATGAAGTGAGATAGAGGTAGAGAAGCCCTCAGACCAAGGAGGATGGAAGGTGGGGCAGCATGGCCTGCTGCAAGAGATTCTCTCAAAGATCTACTGTTATGATAAGTTCTTAATGTACTGTCTTCATTGAGAGTATCTCTTGCAGCAGGCCGCACCTATAGGGTGAGTCCCAAGCAGTTCTGATAGAAGAATCGGTCTAAGTGGCTGGAGGCTATAGGCTTAAGAAAGAAGCCCTTGTAGCACAGCCAGGCCAAAGCCTGCCCTACGTCTAGAGGCAGTGTCCAGACTGTAGAGTTTAGAAAAAGTGTGGACAGTACTCCAAGTGGCAGCAACACAAATCTCTGCAGCTGAAAACATTTCTGAAACCAGCACCTGAAATGACCTTGCCTCTGGTTGAATGACCATGAGCAACCCCAGGAAGTTCCTAACCATACTCCCTATGACAAAAGATAATACTGTTAGCCAACCACTTGGACTGACATGGTTTCGGAAATCGAATACCATATTTCCCAGGGGCAAAAGAAACAACTACAAGCACTTTCTGCAGTCCTTAGTGCAGTGTGTATAGTAATGAAGTATTCTATGCACATCTAACAAATGGAGCAAGGCTCCCCCTGGATTGGCCTGCTCAGGTAATAAACAGGGAGGAGATGGTTTGATTTAAATTGAATGCAGACACCACCTTTGGAAGAAACATAGGATTGGTACACAAAGACACTCTGTCTTTGTGGAAAAGTAAATGAGGCTCACACATAAGAGCCTGAAGCTAGGAGATCCTTCGAGCAGAAGTAATAGCAACTAAAAATAATGCTTTCCACAACAGAAATCATAGCTCGCATGATGCGGCTGGCTCAGAAGAAGCCAAAGAAAGTTTTTCTAGCACAAAATTCAAGTCATAAAGCAGGAATGAATAGCAGATGGGAGGCTTCAGATGAAGAATGCCTCTCAAAAAGGTACAAAACACCTCCAGTTGTTACTCCAGGCAGCCAGCAACAGACACATGGAAGGTTGAAATGGCTTACAAGTGCACCTTAATGGAAAGATATGTCAGGCTTGAGTCTGAGAGGGTCAACAAGTACTCCAAAACCTGAATCACTGGACAAGTGAATGGATCCAGATGGATGGGAAGCCATCCACAGAGCAAAGCGCTTCCACTTCATAGAAAAAGTGGCCCTGGTGGAAGGCTTCCTAGCTGCCACCAGCACATCAGCCACCATAAGAAACACTCCAAACCTTGCAGTGGCTACATCTTTAGAAGCCAGATATTAAAGTGAAGTGACTTAAGGTCTGGAAGGACCAGGGTATCCTGTTCTTTGGAGAGAAAGCCTGTGCACTGGGGCAAGGGCACCAGAGGTTCCACCACCAGCAGTTATAGTAAAGAATACCAAATCTGACAAGGCTAGGAGGGGGCAATGAGGATCAGAGTGACTCTTTCTATCTGAAGCTTGATCAGCACTGTCTGTATTAGAAGGAAGGGAGAGAAGGTGTAGAGGAATTACCTTTCCAAGAGAGGGACAATGCGTCATCTTTTTTTTTAGCGAGAAATCGGAAATGCGGCAGTTTTGCGTTTGAGCAGAAATGCAAAAAGGTGGAGGTCACGTGATGCTGTGCAGAGGGTAAGACGCATTTGTCAGAGCTCTGCTTTCCCTGCCTTATAATTGCACATAACCTCCTTCTACGATCGCTCTTTTCTAATTATTTGGCTGTTAACAAGTGCAAGAATCAGTAGTGGTTTAAATAGAGGGCTAAAAGAATTTGCAACATGTCTAAATTACCGGATCAAGAAGAGGCCACGCAGGAGTCAGAAGCTAAGCGACCTTGACGTAGTTCTTCTCCCCAAAGCATATCGGAAGAACTGTAGCCCTCCCACGTCTATTCTGAGCTCACATCAATTAAGGAAGCTTTGATGAAGCTTATTGAGGACGTGGCTGATTTTAAGCCAGCACTCACCCAGTTAGCCCGGAGGGTCACTGATACCGAAGCAAGAATAGCATCAGTTGAGAGGAAACAGGACAGAATGGAACCAGAGCTAGTGGAAGTTAAAAAATCCTTGACAAAAATCGAGGATCGGCTCGAAGATATTGAGGGAAAGAATAGGATAACCTGGTTTTAATAGGGTTGCCTGAAGGAGAAGAAGGACCGAACACTATTCTGTTTCTACAGAAATCTTTGAAGAAAACGGTGGGACCTTCTCCAAATGGTCCAGAGTTCATTATAGAAAGGGCTCATAGGTCCCTGAGAGCTAAACCAGCTCTGTCTGACCCACCAAGACCTATAATATTTAAAGGAGTAGTTCACCCAGAATGTGAAAAAACATATGTTATGTAGAGTGTTTTGATATGTATGTTAAATCCTAGTGTGTCCTTCCCTCTGTCTGCTATTTAGAGTTTTTCCTAAATTGCCTGCTAGCTGTATGGTAGTTTTACGACCCATGGGGAACTCCATAACAAATAGTTTTATTGGCTTTCTTTCTCCCAGGATGCCCCCTGTCTCATGTAACAGTGATGTAGCCATGCCTTAGATTTAGCATGTGTATTGCTTTAAAATTAGTTTAGCAACAGCAGAGCCTTGTAACTTCTTATCCAGGGAGCACAAATGGCAACAGTTAGTTTAGCAGATACCTGAGAGTAAGCTAACTGGAGTTTCTGTAAGATAACAGCTACTAAATAGCTCTGATTCACTATTTTTGTTTTCTCTATGCATCAGGTCTAGCTAGCAGGAGTGTTTTAACATCAAAAACACAAATGAATTAAAGCTATTTAGTAGCTGTTGTCTTACAGAAATCCCAGTTAGTTTGCTCTCCAGTATCTGCTAAACTAACTGTTGCTATTTGTACTCCCTGGATAAGAAGTTACAAGGCTCTGCTGCTGCTTAACTAATTTTAAAGCAATACACATGCTAAATCTAAGGGCATGGCTACATCACTGTTACATGAGACAGGGGGCATCCTGGGAGAAAAAAAGCCAATAAAACTATTTGTTATGGAGCTCCCAAGGGGTCATAAAACTACCATACAGCTAGCAGACAATTTAGGAAAAACTCTAAATAGCAGATAGAGGAAAGGACACACTAGGAGTTAACATACATATCAAAACACTCTACATAACATATGTTTTTTGCACATTCTGGGTGGACTTAAGTTGTTGAATTACTTGGATCGAGAGTTTATTAACAGAGAAGCTAGGAAACTACCAGCTAGTCTATGAGAAGGTAAAAAACTGAGGCTGGTTCCTGATCTGACTTTAAAAACCCACCAACTCTGAGCCTCTTATTGCCCTGTCTCTTCAAAATTATGGGCAGCAGGTATAAAACATCGTATGCTGTACCCAGCTTGACTAGAGGTGGCCTTAAAGGAAGGATTAAAGTGTTTTGACACTGTGGAAGAGGCTGTTAAGGCCTTGAAGAAATGTTATCCAGACCCATTTCCTAAGTGAGAGGGTATCAGCTTAACTATAAGGAACCTGAAGCCTGGGCTGAGAATCTTCTAGAGGATTTTCTATGTTGGTGTACAATACCGATTAATAGACTGCTACTCCTTGAAGTGACAATTTGTAATGAAAAAGCTCTTTGTCTCATCTCAATAGGGGTGTTTGTATTGGGACACATTATTTTTAGTTTAAACATTTCGGGTTTTATCGGCCCCTTCTCACTTTGATAGATCGGTACTGCGAGGCAAGGGTTGTGATAGCCATCTTTGACCACTAGATGGTGGTACATTATTATGCATACGCTTAGCAAGCAGAACTGTTTATTTGTGCAGTTCCTTTTTTCCCTTCGGCTGCAGAGTTACTCTAGTTTTGATTATCCAGAATCTTTGCTCTGTGTTAAGAGCTCTCTCTTCTGGTTAAATCTCTACAGAGTGTATTTCAATTAATGTTACTTTAGTAACTTGTTGGCTGTTTCACTTAAAACTTAGATATTGTCTCAGAAGCTGAGAAGTACAATCGCTTTTAATAGATCGTTTCTCTGAAGGGATCCTTTTCATGTTACATATTTTAACTTCTCTGGTTTTCGAAACTAAACAGTTTCTGGCGTTAACCCCTAATGAACCTTGATCTACAACTAGATGATTAATCGGTCCATGGGTGTAAGGAGAGTCTATTGAGTTCCCGTTTAAGTTGGCAAGGGGTATAGATAGAGGATAAGGAGGCACAGATTTGCCACACACCCTGTAGCTCTCTACTGCCGTAGAGACATCCATGGACATAATTATATCTTATTTAAATAATACTAGATTATAGCTTGAATAAGTGGGGGGCAATCACAGTATTGTATTTAAATTATATTTGATTTACCCCCTCGTAGCCCTTCTCTCTTAATGTGATCACAGAGACAAAGGATGTTTGGGGTATGAAACTATGTGAATATTATATACAATAATAGTAGTTTGGGGTGAGTCTCTCTGCTAAGACAAGTAGGGGGTTGTCCCTTTAACTCCTTTTAGTTTAGTCCTCCAGTTTGGAGGAAGGCGGAGGAGGGGATCTAGCTCTTTTGCGAGCACCATGGACCATCTGGTGTGGCATAGGCTATGGGCCTGGGTATATAGTTCTGTAAATAAGTTAAAATTGATGTGGGTTTTTTTTTGAGTTTGGGGGGTGGGCTATGGCTTTTGGGATTTTCATTCTTTCCTGCTTGGTGGGGGAAGGCAGCACTGCAGGCCTTTATTTAATTATTGGTAAACGGCACAGCAACAGATACTGTTATGTCTAATTGTTTGAATATTCTTTCTTGGAATATAAAGGGAGGGAGAGACAATAAGAAGAAATATGTGATTTTAAAGCACCTTGCTAAGTACAACCCTGCAATTGTGTTTCTGCAAGAAACACACTTGCCCCCAGAACAACTGCACCCCTTTAAGAAGAGTTGGGTTGGACAGGTTTTTGGCTCCAGATTTAGTTCTAATAAACGGGGGTAGCTTTGCTCCTAGCAAAAAAAATTCCTTTTACGCTAGTGGAATCTACCCCCGATTCTGAGGGGAGATTCATTTTTGTCATAGGCAAATTAGGCAACCTGGATATTGTCTTGGGTTCAGTTTATGGCCCCAATATTGAATCCTCATCTTTTTTATTCACTTAGATGTGGTTCTAGCTCCCTTTCTGCACTACCCTCTTACAATAGGAGGTGACTGGAATTTGGTGCAAACTAATGACCTAGACCGTTCCTTTTGCAGGGGGGTAAGCTCCTCACCTGTGCAAAGAGCTTTAAAGGAATGTATATCGTCCCTGGGCCTTGTGGACCCATGGAGAGTGTTCAACCCGATAAGTAAAGACTTTACTTTTTTTTCTCCAATTCACAAAAGTTATTCTCGAATCGATTATTTTTTAACCAGCCACCAGTTATTGCCTAACATAGTAGAGTTTAAGATCCTGGCTCGAGTAATTTCAGACCATTCTCCTATCCTAATGCAAAGTGCTTTGTCAAATATTCTGGTCCGATCCCACTCATGGTCTCTGAATAATAGATTGTTAAAAGACAGCCAAATTGTTGCAAAACTCCAAAACTTTATACAAAACACTATAAAATTTAATTGGGGTTCAATTCCTGTGGTGGACCAGGTGTGGGCAGCCTTGAAAGCAACTTGGCGGGGGGAGCTAATTCGCATTGCTACAATCCAAAAAAAAAAAGAAAAACTACCTTCTGAATAGTTGCTTACTAAAAATCAAAAATTTGGAAAGTAAAAGGACTAATAAGCTTTTACCGAAAGAAGAGCAAGAGCTATCTACTTTGCGAGCCACTTATTCTAGTGCATTATTAGAGAAGGTGGAGAGATCTGCTTCTTTATTAAAGGCTTCGTACACTGGTCAAGGAAGTAAAGTGGGCAAACTACTTGCCTGGCAATTAAAACAGCAATCCATATCCAAATGGGTTACAGCTCTCAGACATTCCCGGACAGAAGCTATGGTGACCGACCCTGCGGAGATATTAATCCTATTTCGAGATTAGTATAAGACATTATATACTTCAGATCTATGTTCGGAGGATCACGATAGAAAGATGTGGGCTTTTCTGGAAAGGGCAGATCTACCACTTCTGTCTGAGGAAAATAAAAACTTCCTAATTGCTCCAATTACCAGAGAGGAAATCTCAGCAGTTATTGATTCCCTAAAACCTGACAAGGCACCGGGTCCAGACGGTTTTACAGATCTATTCTATAAGACTTTTAAAGGATGTTTAATTCCCCTGTTATTGCAACTGTACGATTTTTGGAACTCCCACTCCAAATATGAGCAATCATTATTTGAAGCGAGAATAAATTTGGTAACTATAGGCCCCTTTCGCTCTTAAACATCGATATAAACATTTATGCCAAAGTCTTGGCTAATAGACTGGCGAGTGTGTGGATAGGTTTGTTGAGTCCTGAATAGCCAGGGTTTGTTGCAGGATGTACCTCAGCAGACCACCTTAGAAAGATATTTCATTTAATTTCTGCGTCCGGGGCTCCTGAGTTGGAGGCAGCTTTGGTATCCCTGGACACAGAAAAAGCTTTTGACAGAGTGGAATGGTACCATATGTTTGCAACACTGCAAATGTTTGGCATCCCACAACCCTTTTTTAATCAAATCCATGTTTTGTACTCTTGCCCATCAGCTAGAATTCAATGTAACAACCTCATTTCCGACATATTCCCTTTATATCGGGGTACCCATCAGGGTTGCCCTCTCTCCCCTTATCTATTTAATTTATATATAGAGCCCTTAGCTAGAGTTTTAAAACTGGACGAAGCAATAAGGGGTATACACTTGGGGCACCTTGAATGTAAACTATCTCTCTTCGCTGATGATTTGCTTGTTCATATATCAAATAGCAGGGAATCTCTCCCTCGAGTGTTACAAATTATTTCCCACTTTAGCTCCTTTTCAGGTTATAAACTCAACAGAAATAAAACCATAATTTACTCGCTATCCCCTCTCCTTTCTAAAGATTGGAATCTATCTATGGGGTTACAGTGGGAAAGTGAATTTTTAATTTACTTTGGTATTAAGGTATCTAGGGATCTAGCTAATCTTAAATACCTTAACTTAACTCCATTAATAAAAACTACTAGAGAAGATTTGGCGAGGTGGAATAAGCTACCACTGTCCCGTTGGGGCCGGGCTAATGTTATTAAAATGTCAATTTTGCCCAGATTTTTTTAACCTCTATGTAATCTTAATATTTACCTGCCAAAGTCTTTCTTCGTGTCCCTCTGTAGGATTTGTTCTGATTTTCTTTGGAAAGGTAAAACGCCACGCAGGGCTTATGCTAAGCTTACTCGCCCTAAAGGGTTTATGTGGGCTTCAATTACCTGACTTTTACATCTACTATTTCGCTATCCATGCTAATAGATTTTTGCACTGGCTGTCCACGACAGTCTCTTTAGTGAATGCCCCTCCTTGGCTGTTTCTAGATTGGCTGCAAGCAAATTCTTACAAGATAGACTTAGAGGCCCTTTTATATATCCCTTGGGCCAAAGCTCCCTTGAAAGTGAAGAACTCTCCCCTGGGCTGGGACATGAGGGCCTTGCATCAGCTTTGTTCCTTGCTCCAGAAATCTAACCCAAGGGACCTAAGGCAACCATTACTAAATAATCCCAATTTACAGATAGGCAAGAACCCAATTCGAACTTTTCCAGGTAACTACTCTATTAAGTTACATTTAGAATGTTTTGTCTCAGATAAATCTCTTGTATCTATTTCAGAACTGCAATCACAATTTGCAGTGGCCCATGAGAGATATTTTCAATTGTACCAAATACGCCAATGTATTCATCACTTCTTGGGGAAACCTCCATGGTCAGAAGGGGTTGGAACCATGCTAAGCAGCTTGTGGGCATTATCCAAGAGCCGGAAAGTAATAGCTAAGTTACATAAATTAATTTTGACCCATATCATGTACAGGTTTACTCCTATAGCCTACTACTGGGAAAACAATTATAACAAAGCCTTCCCGGTCAAAACCTGGGAAAAGATTTGGACAGACATTTATGTTTTAACTAAACAAGACCGTTTAAGGAATATCCAGTTCAATATTTTGCATAATCTATATTATAAGCCTGCCAAGTTATTTTGGATAAAGAAATTATCCTCAGCCGAATGTGGGGATTGTGGGTTCGAATTTACCACTTTACACCATAAATTATGGGCATGTCCAAAAATTGTTAAACTATGGAACTCTGTTAAACAATGGGTGGCACCACGCTTAATATTGCAGCCTTTTTTAATGAGGATACATGCCTGTTAGGTATGTACTCGCTGATACCTACTTTTTATCAAAAGGTATAAGTGGCTATGGTTGCTATGGTTACTAAGCTGTTAATTCTTCGACATTGGAAAGATAACTGGGAACCCTCATTTAAAGAATGGTGGGCTGAACTCCTCAATGCCCTAAATGCGAAGAGATGTGTAGCCTGGATTTTCCAGGCCAGTGAGAAGTTTCAGAATTGTTGGGGAGACTTCCTGATAAATTTAAGAAGCAAATTTGGTCACTAAGGCTAAGTTTACTGCTCTCCTTTCTTTCCCTTCTCCATTTAATCTCCTCACAGAAGACTCTTAGGGTAAAATCCCCTTTTAACTGTCAAACTCTATTTCCCAGGATAGGCTATGGGCTATTTTTTCCCCTCTATTACTAGATTCTATTTTTTTCTATCCCCTCCCATACAGTAAAGTTAATATTCCCTTGGCAACATTTCTTCTAATATAGCCTGCCCCCCCTTTATGATATAGCCTTTTTTTCGGTCAAAAGAATTAGTGCTGTTCCGTTGCCTTGGTTTTGGTATTCTACATAAGCTTTCGCTAGAGTTTAGTATAGGACCATAATGGCCTTTACACTGTTTCTTACCCGGAGAGTATGGTAGAGTGCCTGCTGCAGTTGGGTGGGAGGGAGGGTTGGGTATGGGTTGTTGTTTTTTTGTTGTTCAGCCTTTTTGTATTGGGGCTCTATGTTATTTTTGCTTTCAGTGTACAATCATCTGTATCATCCATCCATGATAAGTGCTGGGTTATGCTTATGTTGTGGAAAAATAAAGTTAATTGCAAAAAAAAAAAGAAATGCAAAATGGTGCAACTCTGGATGAATCCCCTGTCGAACTGGTCGACTGCAACCAAAGTCAGTAGCTCCCAGTTGTGCAACCAAGACTGCGACCAGCAGAATCTGTCTGCCAGGATGTTTTGGATGTCGGAGCATGGATGGTCTACAGTTCTAAACCATGTTCTAGAGCCCTGTACCATACCCTCAATGATTCCTGACACTGAGGGTATGAGAGGGTCCTCCCTTGTTTGTGATGTAATGTACTACATTGAAGTTGGCCGTCTGAACCAGCAGATGGCACAGGTAAAGGCAGTTCTGGGAGGCTTGTAAAGCAGACAGAACAGCTGTCATCTCCAGGACATTGATGCGGAGTGAAGTCTTCATGCTGAACCACATCCCATAAGTCTGATGAGGTCCCCAATGAGCTCTCCAGCCCAGCCCAGCCCCGGGGTGTCTGTGCTGAGGATCTACTGGAGGGAAGGAAAGAGGTAAGGAACCCCTGTCAACAGGATGCTGGCTTCCATCCACCATGGCAGCACCTTCTTTCCCGGTGAGAAGACCAGAACTAGTTGCTTGAGGTTGGCAGTGCACTGTTCAGCTGAGGGGTGTACCAATGGATCCCCCCATCCAGTGGACTCCTCAGGCCCTGCACCAGCCACAAGCAGAGCTCTGACCCCTTTCAGCCTGCCCACCCCAGGCCGCTTCACAGCAGGTACTTACCCCACACACTACGGAAGACCTGGGGCTGGGTTCAGGGGGAGCTGGCTTGAATGCTGTGGTGCTGCAGGGCCGGCCTTCACGTAGCGGGCCAGAGGATTGTTTTTTTTTCCCCCATGACCCCCTCATAGTGTGGGCATGCAATGGCATCAAAGACGCTGCCACACATGCTTCTGTGCACTGCATGTCCGATGCCAGCCCATGCCAACCCACATTTGTGCCCCCTGAACCTGCACCAGCCCCCAGCCACCACCAGGAGCCAGCAGCTCAGGGGTGTCCCCTCCCACCCTTCCTGGAGGAGGAGAGCAGTCCTTGGGATGCTCGATCGTCCTCCCCTGTCCAACCCACCAACACCCAAGGTCACTCCCGATCCCGGATCATCAGTGTGGTAAGAGGTAAGGTGACAGCACCTCTGCTTTCTACACCACCAGGCTGGCTCTCTAGGGGGAAGAACTGTGAAACTGGCTGCAGACATCAAGCCCAAGAGCCTGAGGAAGGCTGTGGCTGTAACATATCTGCTGTTGCAACATAGCTAGGCCTGAGCCATCAGGCAGTCTGCCCTTCTAGCCTGAGGTAAGAAGGCCATACTGAGTCATGTCCACTACTGTCCCTATGCACTGTGGGTGCTGACAAGGGGTTAAGACTGATATTGGCAGGTTGACAGTAATCTTCAGAGCATGGAACAAGCATCTGGTACATGCCAGAGTCTGGAGCAGGCACTCTCTGGACTGTACTTTGAAAAGCTAGTCGGCTCTGTAGAGGGGGTATAAAGTCCCTCCCTCCTGTGGGCTGCTGCTGCTGCCAAATATTAGGTAAAATTCCAAGGCACAAAGGTTACAAGCCAAAGGGCAATGCTCAGAACTGGAATCTGGAATCCTGGGAACTGGATCCTGTGATACCAACTGTGGAGACCACACATCTCAAAATGCAGGTATGCATCCCACATGTCAAGGGAACATGTCTAGTCTCCCTGGTGCAGAAGGGGAAGCAGTCATAGTAGGGACAACTGCCATAACATTTTGTAATGGATTTTGCAGGGAAGTTTGAATTTTACCCTGGCAACACTGGAATGTGGTTTAGAGAATAAGTGGACTGAATTGGAGGTAGGTCTGGAGACCACTCCAGAGCCTCTAGAGTGTGAACTTTCTTAATGAGCTATGGGACCCTGGCATCTGTAGGGAACTCCCACCACCTTTCCACGTGCTGAGAGGACCATCCCCATAACACTGCCTCCCAAAGTGATGGAGGGTGGAGGCTAAGTAGTAGACCTACTGAAGGAGAGTCAGCAGCCAGGGCCACATGCCCACCTTGGGGGGGACCTCCCAATGGTAGAGAAAGGGGCAAGCAAGGCCGTTCATGCCCAGAGTGCTTTTTGATGGCAAAAGCCTGGATTGGACCAAGGAGTGACCCAACAAGAGGAACATGTCTGGGCCCTGTGGTGGCTGGGTGTGAGAAAAGGAGGGGTACAAACTGCAGTGGCCAGCCAGCAACCTGCAGGATGGGAATATGACCATCACAGCTGCCTTGAGGAGTTTGAAGCCCCAGAAATGGGCAGGCAGAAGAGCATGGTGCCCTCAAAGGAAAATCCTGACACCCAGAGCCAAGGCTGCCATTTCAGGGAGGCACTAATCGCCACCACTCTAGCTGGGGCATCAACCCATGGGCCCTATACTGCAGGGCCACCCTGCAACAGGCACCATGGCCACAGCCTCATAAGTGGCAAAAGGGTGGGGGGCTGAAAGGAAGAGACCCCAACAACCATACCAGAAATAGTAGCCATTCCCTAGGTCCCTGAGCAGGGATAAAGGGCATGAAGCCCCAGGCCAGGGAGGGTACCAAGGGTTTCCCTTCCCAAAACATGGGGAGGGGGGACGGAAGGCCAGCACATCATAGGGATAACCCAAGAAGCTATATGCTGTTCTCATGAGGAGCTTGCCTTCAGCAACCACCACAGTCTGGCCCACAGACAAATGACTGAGTAGGAGAAAGGTAAAGAGGAAATTGTTTAACCAGGAAAGGCACACTAAGCCAGAGCTTGTTTCTATTTGCAACCTGGGAGCACAAAGAAGTTAAGTGACTTGCTCAGGGTCACACAGCATGCAAGTGGAGGCAGATGTGATTCAAACCCAGGTCTCCAAGTTTATAGCTCAGTGCTCTTAACCACTTTGCTATACTCAGGGCCCCATGTTTACTGCAGCAAAGTGGACCTATTTTCTGCGGCAGGGCAAATGCAGATTCTGCAGCCATTCTGTGGCAATTCTGCAGCTGTAGCCACATTCTGCATCACTTACCAGGCTCCTTGTGCATGCTCCTAAATGAGTATATTTCAATGAAATAAATGTGTACTCACATTCCACTATGAATTTAAAGCAAAAAATATGTTATTATACAAACATATAGAGACTAAAAGCTAACAATAGTATACCCTACACCACCACCACCACCACAAATTAATGAGAAAACCATGCAATATATAAAATCCAAAACTGAAAAGTATTCATGTAAGAATATGTATCTATGTATGTATGGATTCTGAATTTGAAAACTTTTTTAGTATCTGTGTATTACTTTTGAGCTTCAGATAGAACTGATACAGATTTAATTAATTAGTGTATCTTGTATGGCATGTGTAATTATTTTGTGGAAATATTCAATGGCAAATGTTAAATGCCAATAAAAGTCGATGCTGGGAATAATAGTCTCTAGTCTTCTTCTGCCCTCTCCTAATACATCCACTATATAAGTGATGACTTGGCAGTATAGACAGAGCAGAATTTGAAGTGCAGCATAGAAATCGTAGCATCACTTAAATCAAGTAACTAGTAAAAACCAAATCAGAAAGTCACAGCTTGCTCTAGCCATGCTGGTCTTGGAACTTGGTGGATCCAGGGCACATGACATTTACATGCAATTGGTTGGGCTTATATTTTACAAAGTTTCTGTAGTTCCATTCCACTCATACTTCATTCATTACAAACAGGATTCTTGTTCCAGTTAGCTAATACAATAAATGGAGCAGGTAACAGAAAGCCACATAGCACATTACATGAAATAAATGCATTTTAATTGCAGCCTCCTTCTGTTCCCTGCTCTTTCTCACAAAGCAGTGCTGGTGCTGATAGAAAGGGCAGCATTCATAATTTGATGGTGCCTCTCCTCCAAAAGGTGCCAATGTCTGCGGGAATCCTCCAGGGCACAGGGCATCAAAAGTGGCCCAAAACTGGGATGCAGAGGAGGACCAAGTGATGGCAAGCAGCCCCCAAAGTAAAGAAAAATTATGGGGGCTGCCTCAGTAGAGCAGGGAACAAAAAGCCACAAAGCACATTAAATGAAATAAATGGTATTTTATTTGCAACCTCTGTCTGTTCCTTGCTCGTGGAGTGGCACAGCGGTGAGAATGGCAATGAGATGAACATTCTTCTGTGTGCGTGTGTATATGTGTGTGGGGGGAGATATGGATGCAGCTATTGGCTGAGCCTCGAGGGACCACAAGAATCATCCAGAAATCTTGCCCATTACTTGTTTTCAAGCATCTCTCTCAGCTGTACTTGCAGTTCCGTGCAAATGGGGGGGGGGGGCACAGGAGATTGCAATCCCATTCAAACTTCCTTTGGGCATGTTCACTTTTTACCTTATTGTTTTAAACATTATAGCAAAGCAGCTAACTGGAAATACTGTAGAATAGGTTAATTTTGTGTCTTTTTATATTTCACTTTTATCTATGTGGATCAGGCATTAAGCACGAAATAAAAAGCATATGTCTCTCTCTGGTCCCCTACTGTAATCCCCAATTGCTCCCTAACAGGACAACACGACACTGTATCATTGGAAAAGTAGAAAACTCACATACAGTATACTGATAATAGTAGCCTGCAATCTGAAATATTCTTCATTTTAAAACCAGTATTTCTAAGCTTTGAAATGTCAGTGAGCTGGTTACTATGCTGGTTACTATATGCACTGTTGCTAACCTACTGTTTCCTAGTTTCCCACTGCAGTATCATGTGGTGTTAGTACATCGGGATGCCACTACATGCAATGGATTTCAGCAATTCCTTTATTAAACAGAAACAGAATTTAAGTAAAATAAAAATAAAAGATACATTAGTACTGCTGCATTACGAGAGAGACAGTACAGAGTCTGTGACTGAAAAGATCGGGTGCTTAGGATATTGTATTGATTGTTTGTTTTTTCTTCTGGGTGTCATCTAGGTACTGCATCTAAAAAGGAAAAAATCTATTTACATAGAAACATAGACATAGACTTTGACGGCAGATAAGGACCACTTGGCCCACCTAGTCTGCCAATTTCTAAGCTGCAGATCCTATTTAACCAACAGCCTATTTCTTCATACCCCCCACAAAAATTGCCTTATGTCCGTCCCATGCATTCTTGAATTTTCCCACAGTTTTAGACCACACAACATCCTCAGGAAGGCTATTCCATGTGTCCACCACCCTCTCTGTGAAAAAAATACTTCCTCACATTGCCCCTGAGCCATCCCCCCTCTATCTTCAAATTGTGTCCCCTTGTTCTTGCACATCTCTTTTTCTGAAAGATGCTACCCTCTTGGATTTTGTTGATTCCACTGAGGTACTTAAATGTTTCTATCATGTCCCCCCTCCCTCCTTTCCTCAAGGGTATACATATTAAGCTCCTTTAGCCTCTTCTCATATGGCTTCTCTTGCAGACCCTGCACCATTTTAGTTGCCCTCCTCTGAACTGCCTCCATCCTGTCTATGTCCTTGCAGATGGGGTCTCCAGAACTGGATGTAGTACTCCAGATGGGGTCTCATCAACTGTCTGTACAGGGGATAACAACTTCCTGTTTTCTACTGGTGATGCCTCTCCTATATATCCCAGTATCCCCAGCCCTCCCTACTGCCTTCTCACATTGCTTGCCAACCTTAAGGTCATCTGATATGATTACCCACAGGTCCCTTTCCATTTTATGTTGCTTGCGCATGTGCAAGAAACATAGTGCCATCATCGGAGATTCGGGTGTGTCACCTCCTCCTCCAATTCAGTCAGTGTGCTGGCAGGGCCCTGTAAGCCAATGCATTTTGGAGCTGTCTATGACACACTCCAAAATGCAGTGGCACTACTGATTGAAAGAACTATGCTTCGGTGAGCAGCGATGAGGCTGCTCACATGCAACACCTCCCCACCCGCGGGCGTGCGCGCGCCCCGCACGCACTGTATGCTTCACAGGTGCCCAATCCCCTGCCGGCTGAGCAGCGCCCCCACCCAGTAGGAAAGCCACGCTGGGAGCCCACCCCAGCGTGGCAAGCGGTGTCCACAACGGGGTGCCCAATCCCCATCAGCTGAGCACCCTCCAATCATCTTGTGCCACGCTGGGAGTCTACCCCAGCGTGGCAAACATCCCACGCACGCTTTTTTTTAAAAAAACCTGTAAAACAAAACTGTCTCGCGGTGCCTCCACCCCCCTCCCACAACCCGCATCCACCCACTGCGCACTCCAACCTCCCACACCCCTCACCCTATACTTCCTCCGGACTCCGGCGATGATCTTCAGTGGACGGGAACACGTCTGCACTCTTCAAAGCCGACCACGAACTGAGGAAATGCCGGTAAGCTGTATAATGGGCTAGATAGGGGTTTCAACTTGTTGCATATCTCAGGCATTTTGGGAAATTTTGCACTAAATTTTCAACATGGGGTTTAGGTCCCCTTCTCATGAGTGATGTCACTGTCATGGCGTTATTCGGGCTCGAAGGGTGATTTTGCGCAGTGACTGCGAAATCACCCTTTGGGCCCAAATAACACCATGACAGTGACATCATTCATGAGAAGGGGTCCCAAAAACCCCATGTTGAAAATTTGGTGCCAAAATTGCAAAAAAAATGACTGTTTTACGAGCGTGCGTTGCGCAGTTCCTACGCAGGCTTGTAAGTTCGTGAAATTTCAATATTTTCACTCCAGATTTTCAACATTGCCATTTTAACACACCTTCTTATGAGTAGTACAGCTGTCATTTTTCACATCTCACCCAAAATGTGTTTCCGCCCATGTAGCGCAGAATGGCGCAGTCGGTGTGCGAAATCAATGTACGGGACAAATTAAGAAAATCACAGTGACACTGTTCATGAGCAGAGGTCTTAAAATGGCTATGTTGAAAATTGTGAAAAAAAATTCTAAAATGACTGTTTATAAATGTGCTGCGCAGTTCTCTACGGACCTTTCGTAAGGTGCAATTTTCAATATTTTCACCCCAGATTTCCAACATTGCCATTTTATCACACCTTCTTATGAGTAGTACAGCTGCCATTTTACATCTCACCCAAAACGTGTTTCTGCCATGTAGCACACAATGGTGCAGTCGATGTCTGAGAGCAATGTCTGGGACAAATTAAGAAAATCACAGTGACACTGTTCATGAGCTCCAGGTGTTAAAATGGCTATGTTGAAAATTAATGAAAAATCCCAAAAATGACTGTTTTATGAGGCGTCGTTGTACAGTTCTCCGCGCGCTCGTAAGTTTGCGAATTTCAATATTTTCACTCCAGATTTTCAACATTGCCATTTTACCACACCTTCTTATGAGTAGTACAGCTGTCATTTTCACATCTCACCCAAAACGTGTTCCGCCATGTAGCGCACAATGGCGCAGTCGGTGTGCGAAATCAATGTACGGGACAAATTAAGAAAATCACAGTGACACTGTTCATGAGCAGAGGTCTTAAAATGGCTATGTTGAAAATTTGGTGAAAAAATTCCCTTCAGATGTTCTGCAATATTACTAATGAAGACATTGAACAGAACTGGCCCCAGGACCGATCCCTGCAACACCCCACTGGTCGCCCCCTCTCCCTAGACTGCATGCCATTTACCACCACTCTCTGCCTCTTGTCTGTTAGCCAGTTTCTAACCCAGTTTACCACCCTTTCCCCCATGTCCAGCCTACCCAGCTAGTTTATCAGCCTCCTATATGGGATGGTGTCAAAGGCTTTGCTGAAATCAAGGTAAGCGTTGTCCACTGCCCCACCCTGATTCACTTCCTTTGTCACCCAGTCAAATAAATCAACCAGATTTATCTGACATGATGTCCCCACTGTGAATCCATGTTGTCTATGGTCCTGGGTTCCGATGACATCTAGATGCCCCACTATCCTTTCTTTAAGCAATGTCTCCATGATCTTCCCCACTACTGAGGTGAGGCTGAATGGCCTATTGTTCCCTGCCTCCTCCCTGCTGCCGGACATGTGTAGAGGGACCACATGTGCCCTCCTCCAATTCACTCATGTTGAATGACTCAGTGAACATGGCTGCCAGAGGTACTGCTTTCTCCCTTCGCAGTTCTGTTAATATCCTTGGGCGTATGCCATCTAGTTCCATCGCTTTGTCTACCTTCAATTTAGTGAGCTCCTGCAGGACTCTTTTGCCTTTGAATGGACTGTTGTCCACCTCTTCACCCCCTTGGCAACTGCTGTACTCCTGTGGCCCTTGCCCCTCCCACTCTTCTGTGAATACTGAACGGAAAGACACAGTGGATGTCTTGGGAGGAAGGCATGAAACTGTCACTTCCAAATACCTAAACAGCACATACAAGCAAGCAACATTCGGCATTGACAAATGCTTGTTGTTGTTACTACCTCCCCCCATTGTGTAATCTTCCCCTGGGTTTTTGTTTCCCAGGTGCATTATTTTGCACTTCTTTGCATTGAATCCAAGCTGCCATACTTCTGACCATTCCTCCAACCTTGCCAAGTCCCTTATCATCCTTTCCACACCTCCTTGTGTATCAACCCTGTTGCAGATCTTTGTGTCATCTGCAAAGAGGCATACTTTTCCTTCCAGTCCCTCTGCAATGTCACTTATAAAGACATTAAAAAGGACTGGACCCAGTACTGAACCCCGCGGTACCCCACTAGTAACCCCCTCTTCTTCAGAGTGGACTCCATTTATAATTACCTTCTGTGTCCTGTTGTTCAGCCAGTGTTTTACCCAGGCTACCACCCTGGGACCCACTCAAGGCTGGTTAATTTGACTACAAATCTTTTGTGTGGGACTGTGTCAAATGCCCTGCTAAAGTCTAGGTAGGTCATGTCCACAGCCCCTCCCTGGTCTACTACTTTGGTCACCCAGTCAAAGAAATCAATTACATTCATCTGACATGACCTTCCCATTGTGAACCCATGCTGCCTTGGGTCCTCTGCCCCACTGGCCTCTAGGTACTCAACAGTTCTTTCCTTCAGAAGTGATTCCATCACTTTCCCTACCACAGAGGTCAAACTGACAGATCTGTAGTTTCCTCCCTCTGTCTTGCTCCCACTTTTGTGAAGGGGAATCACATCAGCCTTCTTCCAGTCCTCATGTACCACACCATCCTCCCATGATTTGTTATAAAGGGTAGTCAGTGGTGTCACTAGTTCTCTGCTTAATTCTTTTAGAATTCTGGGGTGAGTTCCATCTGGCCCCATTGCTTTGTCCACCTTCAGTTTTGGGAGTCCTTTCAGAACCCTTTCTTCTGTGAAATGACTGGGATCGACCCCCCTATCCAGAGTGCTTCTGTTAATTGGATTAGGCACCTCCCCCACTTCCTCTTTTGTGAATACTGAACAGGAGTATCCATTCAGTATCCCTGCTTTTTCACTGTCACTCTCTGCCCACCCGCCATCCATTCTATTTAGCCTCGCTATCCCTCCCTTTGTCTTTCTACACTCCCTGATATACCTATAAAAGGTTTTATCCCCCTTCTTAACTGAGTTGGCTATCTTTTCCTCGGTTTGTGCCTTTGCTATTCTGACTACCCTCCCTGCTTCCTTCTGCCTTAACTGGTACAGTTCTCTGTCCTGCTCCTTCTGTGTTTCCTAATACTTCCTAAATGCTATCTTTTTCTCCCTAACCTTCACCACCACTTCTTTTGAGAACCATAGTGGCTTTTTCTTTCATTTTGATTTGTTTAATTGCTTCACATAAAGGCTTGTTGCCTCTGTGATGGCAGTTATGATATTTCCCCATTGTTACTCCCCCCTCCTTCTAGCCTGTTTGCTAGTGCTTTTCTAAGGCATTCTCCCATCTTGCTAAAGTCAGCCCTCCTGAAGTCCAGAACCCTCATTTTTGTATGGCTTGACCCTGTAGCTGAGTTTATCGTGAACCACACTGTTTGGTGGTCACTTGTTTCAAATGGCTACCCACTTCTAGATCTGAGATCTCACTGTCCCCATTTGAGAGTATGAGGTCTAAGATTGCTCCCTCATGAGTAGGTTCCAAAACTAGCTGTCTGAGGCATGCCACCTGAAGGGCATCGAGAATGGCCCTGCTTTTGGATGTGGCTGCAGCAAAGGTGCTCCAGTTAACATCTGGCATATTAAGGTCCCCCATCAACAGTATCTCCCCTTTCTCTGCCATCCTAAGTATGCCTTCTATCATATCCTTGTCCATTCCCTCCCCTTCCCCTGACATGGGTATCTGTATACAACCCCTGTGCGGATTGTGGTGCCATTTCCATTCTCTAAGGTGACCCACAGTGCCTCTTCTCCTCCCTGTTTACTCTTTTGTTCAGTTGCTTTTATCTCTTCCCTTACATAGAGAGCTACTCCCCCCTTCTGCCCTCCCTGTCTCTCCTGTAGGTTGTGTAACCTGGTATGTTAACATCCCAGTTATGGTTCTCTGTGTACCATGTTTCTGTGACTGCTACGATATCCAGGCATCCCACTTCCATCAAGGCCACCAGTTCAGGGAGCTTGTTGCCCAGACTATGGGTGTTGGTACTCATTACCCTCCATTTCTTGAAGGTCTTACCCCTTTTGCCCCATCCCTGTCCTTATTGCATTTGCCACTTTCTCCATTTACCCCTGCACTTCTCCCTATTGACATCTTTATGTTGGTGTCTACCTCACTTAGTACCCTGATTTTTGGGGGGGCTAGGATTTCCCTGCTCCTTTCCATGCCTCCCCCCTTGGCTAGTTTAAATGCTTGCCAATTAAGTATTTAAACCTATCACCTAATATCCTGGTTCCCGTCCTGGACAGATGCAGACCATCACACCAGTATAGGCCTGCATCCATCCAGGTGGACCCCCAGTCCCCAGTGTAGCTAAATTCCTGAGCTCTGCACCAGTTTTTCAACCACTGATTGAATCCCATGGTGTGGAGTACCCTAGCCTCATCCATGCCATAGACAGGCAGCACCTCCGAGAAGGTTACCGTGTGTGCTATTTGTCTAAGGCCCTCCCCATCTCCACAAATGCTTCTTGCACTGCTCTGATCCTTTCATGAGGTCATTTGTCCCTAGGTGGACAATGACATCCAGCTCCCTCCCTGTGCAGCTGCTCCTGTGATCCTGAGGATCACTCCCTGTCCCTCAAGCCATGGTGCCAGCTAGGCACCTACCTCCCTCCCCTTCCTCCCCAGTTCTACCTTCCTAACAATGGAGTTCCACCAGGAGTTGTTTCCTTTCCCTGTGGGGTCCCATGCCACCCTCCTATGGGTCTTCTTTGTGGAGATTCCCAGCATCCTCCTTGATCTCCACTGTGGGTGCCTCCATAGAGGAACCACTCTTTTCCAGAACAGCATAGAAATTGTGGAGAGATACAACTGGAGGGATATGCCTCTGTTCCACCACCCTCACCATCCCTGAGCCCACTGTGGTCCAACCACAACTCTTTCTTGGCAACCTCTGAGGCAATGGCAGTGACCCTGGTGGTCCCTGAGTGGGAGAGGAGGTCCCACAAATCCTGGCCAACTCAGCCTGGAGATGAGCACCTCCTCCTCCCTCAGCCCAGAGAGGTGCCTGCAGATGGGACAACACTGCATCCTCCAGAACATCTTCCAGAAGACTGCTGCTCCACAACCACTGTACTGCACCACTCCCATCATGTCTTTTTTCTGGCTCCCTAACTGTTGTTTGGAATACTTACTCTTTCCTCTGTTTGTTTATTTTCTTTTTTCCTTTTTTCTTCCCCTATTTACTTACTGTCTCTGTGCCCTTTTAGCTCCTGATCCTCCTGTTCTAAGACAAGAAGTTCCTATATTTCTCAGTAGTCTCCTTACTTGCTCAGAGTCAGACCTTCAGCAGCTGGGGGACGGAGAGCTACTCTTGCCCTTCTAGGATGGTGAGTCTTTGGTGGCTCTGTGATCACTCACTTCCTGCTCCCAAACAGGAAGTTCCTGTTGTCAGTTAAATCCTGTGCCTATAAAAGTAGAACTGGTTTAGGGTGGGGGGGGTGGAGGGGAGAGAAGCAGGGCAATATAGTCCCAGTAAAGGAGTTTTAGTATACCAGTAGCTCCTTCCTCCTGGTGTTCTGTTTGTTCTCTGGCAGAAGCTATCTAGGTCAGTGTTTAAATCTGGTTTTAACCTGGCTCCTTCTAGCTAAGCCACTCCCCCTACTTTGCAAATCTTTCTACACTTAGTTAATTTCACAGATAACAATTCCCTTCTGACACCTGTGACAAGCACCTAGATAAGCACACAGATAACAGATAACAGTTTATTTCAACTACCTCTGACAAATACACTCTTTTTTTAACCCTAAATTGAAGGTCCCAGTACAAGATTTCTAGTTCTTAGTCCCAGTAGAGAAGTTTTAGTTATACCAGTAGCTCCTTCCTATTCTTGTTCTGTCTATCTCCTTTGTCCTCTCTATTTTAGTTCTTTAACAGCAGATTTTTTTAAACACCTAAGTGACCTTTGGTTACCCAGCAAGTAGGGAAACTGTACTTTAGTGACCATTGATTTAATGAGTGAGCTAGCAAACTGTCAGCAGAATGAATAGAAATGGTCTGTAAATGGTTTGAAAACCGGTTTGCAAGACAGCTCATTATACTGTATATATCTAATTGATTTACTTTGTGGTGCGAGACTACCACTAAACTATCAGCTGTAGTGGAACTAGTTTTAACTTTTATAGGCAGGTTGACTGTAAATGGTATAGCTCTAATTGATTTACCTGTGGTGTGATGTTACGAGTTGTAACTTTCAGAGATGAGCTGGTGCTCTTTTCAGCAGAGCTCAGCGCAAGAAAATTAAAGAACCGTGAATGTCAATGCAATGCACTAAATATGATGTATGCATAACTTTCCTATTCTACAGTATATATACCACTGTGCTTTTTTCAGCAATTTCTGTAGTTTTCTGCAGCGGGTGTCAAATTCTGCTGGTGGACACAATTTCTGCGGCAAATGCCACAGCCACAGAATCGTGGTAAACATGGAGCCTTGGCTATACTGCCTCAATCTCAAGGAGCGAGATGGGCACCCAAACGGCAACCACATCCAAGGTGAAAATAAGGGTGAGGGAGGGTGCCCCTTAGGGTAGGGGAGGACAAAGCTGAAAAGCACTGGATACCCCTTGCAACATTCTCTGGTATCCTCTCCAAGCACCTGGGTGGGATGAGAATGCAAAAGCCTCAGGCCCATGTGGGAGGCCAAAAGACCCTGCAACAAAAAGGGAGGAATCAGAGGAGCTGGCATACCATAGGGGCAGCCCTGGGAAACTATGGGCTGAAGCTCTATCCAAGAGTCAGACCCATGAACCAGACCACTGGGAGTGGCAAATGCAGGCATCCCCTCCCCAACGCCATCATACATCTCACTGTGAGCTTGGGGGGATCCCAGAGAGACAAGGCACAGCTCCCTAAAGTACAAGAGGAACCACCAGGAGAACAACACTGTCCAAGTCCATGGTGGGCCGAGGAGGCAAGGGAGTGGCACCATCAGTAATAGGCCCAGTCAGGCTGAGGCAGGCCGTGTCAAACTCCACACTGGTGGTCCCAAGGCACAAAGAGGCCTGAGAGGCCAGGGAGGAATGGTGACTGGGGTGAGAAGGGGATATGGCACCAAACAATCACCAGGCAGAATAGGGCTGGTAAAATACCCTGTCTGTTTCCCCTGAGCAAAAAATGGGAATGAGCAGCAGGAAAAGTGATAGTGGCTGGGGTAAGGTAAAACCCTGCTGGTGGCCAGGGCTAAAAGAGGGCATGGTGCCAAATGAGCACCAGGCACAGTAGAGGAAATACCCTGCCCATTTCCCCTGTGTACAAGGGAAGTGGGTGGCAGGTAACGTGACTTTAGTTGGGAGGAGGTCTAGGCTCGATGCCAAAAACTCCTCACCAGCCAAGAAAGGCCTAACAGGGTGCCTGCTGAAGCTCACCCTGAGGAGAGGAGGGTAATGGCAGTAAGGTGAGAAGAAGAACTTTGTCCTGGTGGAAGGTTCGCAGTCCTGTAGAAGACAGGTCCACGCCAGCCTGAAGGCGGGCAGTGGAGCTCTGTCAGAGCCATATCTTGTGGGAGCATTAGGTGTTGGATGGCAGGCCACAGAATCACCAGAGTTAATTACATTGCAAAAGTGATCAGCACCCAAGAGATGTAGGGACTGGAGAAAGACTGGAGAGGGGAGTGTCTTTCCTCCCAGAGCAGAGTGAGAAGATCCCAGATGTTCCTTGGGACCACAGGACTCACAAGGAGAAGCACCAGAGACATGGGGGGCCCCCAACCCCCTAAGAGAGGTGATCTACTGTCCAAAAGGAAAGGAAAGGAAAGGACAGGACAAGTGGTGCTTCATCTTGGAATCCAATGAGTTTTTTTCTTGGAGATCTGTGAAAGTAGAAATGGTGGGCCCCACCGTCTATTGGCCCACCAGAGGAAAACAACATCACCCATCAATACTGAGAGGAAGCAGGTTTTGGCAGGCAAAAAACAAAAGTATTATGGTCTTAAGATTTTTAGGAAAAACACTTAAAGCAAAGAAATGAAAAGTAAAATCAAGTGATCAACTGAAGTAGCAGAGTCACTGTAGGTTCCGATGTGTGATTGTCGATGGTGGGAAAAGAACTGAGGGCACAAGTTGCCTACGTTTACATAGAAGGAGTGGCTTCAGCATGTGATGCCATCATTGGTGGCCCCCTGGAAGGCTGCTACCTAGAAAAGTTTCCACGTGGTCTTATAGGCTGGGAGGGGAGTTGCTGGCAGTCACAAGGGAAGAAAGAGACTTGGGCGTCATCATCACCAATGACCTGAAATCATCCAAGCGGAGCTCTAAAGCAGTAGGTAAGGCTAGAGAAATGCTGGGGTGTATTAGTAGGGATAGCACAAGTCAGAAGAGGAAGGCAATAATCCCTCTTTACAACACACTGGTTAGGCCCCATCTGGAGTACTGCGTGCAGTACTGGAGGCCACACCTTCACAAGGACATTAACCAAATTGAGGCAGTCCAGAGAAGGGCAACCAAAATGGTGCAGGGACTGCATCAGAAAACATATGAGGACAGATTAACTGAACTCAATATGTATACCCTAGAGCAAAGGCGGAGAGAGGTGATATGATTGAAACATTCAAACACCTTAAGGGCATTAACAAGGTGAAAGAGTCTAACATGTTTCAGTATAAGAAAAATATCAGGACAAGAGGACACAGCATGAGATTAGAAGGAGGCTGATTAGGGATAATGTGAAGAAGTTTGTTTTCACAGAAAGGGTGGTGGATGCATGGAATGGCCTACCTCAGGAAGTGGTGGATATGAATACAGTGCAGGGCTTCAAACAGACATGGGATATGCATAAGGGAGCAATACAGATGAGTATGAATAGATAGGCCATTGACAGAGCAAAGGCCAATGGCACATTCATAAGGTAGAAAAAGAAATGGGCAGACTGGATGGGCCTTGTGGTCCTTATCTGCTGTCAACGTCTATGTTTCTATGTCTTAGTGACTGGCGGCTATAGTCCTATAGGTGTGGCCTGCTGCAAGTGATACCCTCGTTGAAGATCTTACCTGAACAAAAGTAGTGACCACCTGTTTTTTGTATTCTGTTTTTATGGGCAACAATCCATACAAGTCCGTTCAAAGAACAAAAAAAAGTTCAAGTGTTGACTACTGTATGTCACCATGTTTGTAAGAATTCAGAGCACTACTCTGATTGAAAGCTCTAAATTACTGGCTCCATGAAGAAAACTACAGAATGTTGTCCATAAAAACCAAACTATATAAACCACAGTTTTTCAAATTCCTGTTTATTCAGGTGCAGTTGATAGTGGCTCATTTGTGGTATTTTATTTTTATTTTTTTTACTTTATTTACTGGGCAAGTATACTAAGCCAAAGGCCCTTTTTCAGGAACTTCCTGGAGCCACAAATACGAGCAGCTAAAGATGAAACAATATATTACATATAAATGAGAATACAACATGCAATATGCAGGAATATTAATTACAACAATATCAATAAGTAGATTCATTAAAACAAACACAGTCTAGCTGTTCATTATGAATTTTTTTTTCTTTAAATAGGTACATTTCAAACAACTGCCAATAAGGATACATTTCCAGCTTCCTTTAAGGATCTGATATGAGAGGTGGGTCAACTCTGGGTCACCAAAGTTAAAGGAGCAGAAGGAAGCTGGGTAGTAGGGTCAGAGGAAGGACAGAAGCTCCCTGAGAATCCCTTCATTGAAGATTTAGACCACATTATTGTATTCTGAGGTCAGGTCAACCCTAAGCCAGGACAAATACTTTCTCCTGTGATTGTCACCTTACTGCCAGGAGGAAGTCACCAAAATGTTGATTCTAACCAAGTACCACCAAGAGGGTTTCAGATGTGCTATGGAAATTTTTGAGATGTCTTATGAGCCTCCAGAGGAAAAGAAGAAAATGACAGAAATTGGGGGAAGAAAGGCACCCTTAGAGAACTCCTCCAGTGAAGGTTGAGACACCCACATGTCCCTCTCGAGTGCACGTCCACTCCTATGATACAGCAAAAGATCACAACTGTGCAGAAGGTGTCAGGTCCCAAGAAAAAGGCAGAAGCCTGTTGGAGTACCATCAAGAGTATTCAATTGGTTGAAAATTAATTAAAAGTAAAATTAAGTTGCTGAGGACCCCAGACCTGTCAAAAGGAGATGAGCTGTGTTCTATACTTGTTCTACTACCAGGAGATAGTAATATTTCTGTACCATTCACCTGGAAAAATCCAGCTGCTGTTTGACTCCAGTGCCATTTATGGGCAAAGTGTTATTTCAAGTAAGGGACTATTTCTATGGTGCCTCAGTGCCCATGCATGTGTTGTTGTCCCACCTCATAGGATAACATCCTGGCTGGTCCCCTCACATAGCTGAGGGTCACAGTATGCCCAGCCCCGTCACAAATCTGTATAAGTGTAATGGCTATGTCTTATTTAAAATGATTTACAGGTTGCGCCCCTGCTGATCCCAGATCCATGATTTGAGGGGTGCCACTGTTTGAGAAGTTTAAATCAAGGCTAACTAGTCAGGCCCTCCCTTACTGTATACGTTTGCACTTTCACTGTTTAATGTTCTTTTCCCTGTTATTGCAATTCACTGTAGGGTGATTTACTGTATGACAATTGTATTCATTAATCATTTCTTGTAATTGAGGCATTTGTTATACATATTCCATATTATTGAATTATTTTTGTATATTGTACTTTGTATCTGTTCTGTTCTCTTTCCCCTCCCCTCAGGATGCACCTAAGAATTAGCTGATACCAGCTCAATATGACTTCCTGATAAAACGTTCAAATAAATAATAAATAAATAAAATGTTAAACTGTAAAAGCACTGAAAGAAGGATGTGAATGGTGCAACTGGAGTCATATATGACATGGGATAGGTTAGTCTGCCAAGCATCAGTAATAAAATTGACAGCTCTATCTCCCCTCTGCCTCCCAGGTGTGCATGTGGCATGAGTACAGTCTACAACTGTTTAATGAGAAAGGTGCAGCAAAGAGGGGGGCCCTAACTAGATATCCTGGATTTAAACTAGCAGTGGCCAAACTCAGATTGAGGGTCAGGAAACCCAAATAAATGCAGATATAATGTGAGCTCGGTGGATTGAAGGACTGAATATAATTATGAAATGCGTAGAAAGAATGCTAGCTCCTAACTGGCCAAGAGATACTTTCAGCTGGGCCGTTATCCCAGAACAGCAGCCCAGCTGAAAGTTGCTCAGCATGGTGCAGCAGCTCCAACTGTGGAGGCAGAGGCACTGGGACTCTAGGGCTTAGCAGAGCACAGCAGCCCTGTCTATGGAGACCAGAATGGGGCAACAGGATGCATTGGTCCTGACTGTGAGGGTGGGGAACAGGGGGAAGTAGGGTGCAGCAGCCTCAACTCAGGGTCAGGAGACAGGAGCAGCGGTATGCCATTTAGTATTTCTAGATATACACATACATGATGTATTTTCACACAGAAACCCTCAAAGAACTGAATTTTAGGAGTTCATATAGTACGTGTTCCTGAAATAGCAATGTGGCAGTCATGTTTGTCTATCTGACATAAAAACAAAACTGTTCTCACATGAACCTATTAATGGAGGCTACGTCAAAGACACAGTACTTCTATGAATTAACAACAATTAGATTTATTTTATATCCACTAAAAAAACCCAAGTTATATACCCAGAAAATGATGCAGAGTTTTGATGAGAAAGAACTGACAGCTGTGATACAGATAAGGTGATTTCTCACAAACATTTATAACACTTCAGTTCAGCACTGAAACTCAAATGATCAACTTTTTTAGAGAATAGAATGATAGATGTTAAACTGATCTATCTAAACACACACTAGATAGATTAGTAACAAACTTGGTGTAAAAACCATTGGCTCTACAGACTGCTCTGACTTGGAAGTGCAACAGCTTCTTCAGTCAATCCGGGACTTAACTGCTGAAGCAGCTGACTCGACCAAAATGTCATTGCTCTGCAGGCTTCATTGATAGGAACAGAAAAATCATCACTATTTTCATTTACTGCAGAGTTCATTAACAGATGCTGATTTAAAGAAAACCACAAAACCAAACAGCATGAAATTTTCAGGAAACACTAATCATGACACAGGAACTTGAATTCAAGCTTTTATTAAAAATATGAAAAAAATGGTTCATTTGCTCTTTAGCTTACTAGTGTGTGTTTCATACAGTGGATTTTAACTGCACATTTTTTTTGCACTGCACTTGTGTAAATTTGGGCACATAGGGTTCTATGACAAGAGTCGTCACCACCATAAACAGAGAATATAAGGACTCAGGAAACAGTCACTTAGTTCAGATGACGTGCATGGCACAAAATGTAAGCTGCTAAAACACAAGCTAGCATTTTCACGTACTGCCCTTACACTGCTCTTGCTGCATGTAATTGTGATATTTACACTTCTGAGCACCTAAATAAAGGAATTATTGCAGACACCAACAATAACTCCAGGTATTGTGAGCTTTTGAGAGCTTTCTCCTGGAAGAGGGGAGGTGTCTGACTTTTCATGTTCTTGCTGACATAATTAGCTAGCCTGAATTATGACTGCCATTACTTCAGTATTTTGAAATACTTCAATACTTGAAAATAGTCTATGTATGCAATTTTGGGCCTAGAATTGGTAGGCTATAGAATAGTTAAAAAGTTGTTCAAGCTCCTGGCAAAATGCCAAGAGCTGGCAGATTTTTTTTACATATACTGTAGGTTTGGGAGGACAGGAACAGGGGTGGCTGCCATGTGGTTCGAGGTAAGTCAGTTCTTCTGGATAAAGTAGTTCAGACCAATCAAATCGTGTCAACCAAAAAGTGCAGGTTTGGCCCTAAGGGTTGGGAGAGTCCACAGGAAACAAACACTCAAAGTTTGAAGTGTTTGAGTCTTGGGCAGAACCAGATTTGCAGCTCTGATTGATGAAGTTTTATGTAGTTATTTACAACTAATTAGGAATTCCTGAAACTGAGACTTTCCAATTGAATTTTGTTCAAGGAATCTTCAACTTATAACGCTATTTATTTATTTATTTATTTAGTGTCACTTTGAGCTTAATCTCAAAGTTGCAATACCAAATTAAATATATTACACAAACTACTTTCAGGCAACTGAATATGATATCAGAAATGTCCATCATCGACCACTAAAAACATGATTTTCATTAGTCGAGTTACAACAACCTGGCATCTTTGGAAGTTTGGCAAAAATTTATACGCATATTAAGCAAAACAACAACTGCATGGGAGTCTGATTTATATAATAAAGTACCAATGCATAACAGCATGAAATAGTTCAGGAATTTGAGTCATGCCACTGGTTATAATTCAAGGTGTGGCATGCAGTACAGTACTGATAACTGGGAGAACATTTTTGGATAATGCTGCTAAATTATACAAGCCTTTACTGAATCCAGAGCAATATACACTACATTAAAGCTATTGAAAATGAAAGTAGAAATAAAAAGGATCTTCAATATATATTGAACTATCCTTATAATGTGCTGTGCTGTGTTAATGAAATCATTCAGTCCTGCAGCTAACAGAGATTGCGATCCAGAAGTGTAGGGCTGTATGCTGCAAAACTCAGTTTAATACAGCCATATTGATTCATTTCAGGTGAAAATTACTCTGAGACCCAGTTTAATTTAGGTTTCACTTTAATAACGGTATACTTTAATGATGTATCTTTGCATTCAGAGATGTTAAGAAACCAAGAAAAGCTATTGGGACTGGAACACACGCAAGATAGAATTATGCCCTTAATATCTATGGCAAGACATAAGTCGGTCCCTCCTGGCTACATAATAGAAATTGCATTAAGCAGTCCTTCACATTTATGTTTCCTTTAGTTCAGAAGTTATCTGTACAGGTTACTAGCATGATTTTATTTTATTTCATACAGTAGCCATTGAAAATTATAATTTCACAATGTCTCCCTCACAACCATGTAGAACTTGTCAAAAACAACCTTACAAAATCCCCTTTTCTTAGCAGGGAAGTCTATAAATTAATTTCCTGACTTTTGTTTACTAAATGCATTATAGAAATTGCACAAATGCAGCATAACAATGTCAGGGAATGTTAAAGAGCTATTGGAACCAAAACAGGCAAAGTGGAAATAATACAAATTATAAAAAGCAGTTACTTGTAACTTTTGATTTCTGAAGTATTTTTTCTTTTTACTTTTGCTTATTAGAGAGTTTTCTATGTGATAATATTGTGCTGGATGTGTGGGACAACTCTCAGCCTGGAAGCTGATATATCTCTCTCTAGCCCCCACACACACATACACACCACCACCACCTTTATCATCAGCATTGTGATCTCACTGGCAGTGACATCACAAGTAACTGACCTGGCAGCTACCTAGTGGCTGTTCCTAAGCAGTGATGTCACAGTCAGTGAGGTCAAAATACTGATGACGTAGTGGGGGATAGAGGGTGCTGTTCCACACATCACACCTACTAACATCAGGTAAACAATCTTCTAATTAACTGAAGAGAAAAGGAAAAGTACCTCAGATACAGAAGGTAATGGTTGACTGCTTTTAAAATCTAATAATATCAGTATAGGCAGTACACTAGCTCTTTGATGTGTCTGTCAGATATCAGCATCATGTCAAACAAGACAGGGCCTGATTTTAAAAGGAGTTAGATCAATGCTAGAGATGTTGTGAAATAAAATTTCACCAGCAAAATTGCCGCAAAATCAGCAATTTCGCCACATGAAATATTCTGTGAAATTCGCAAAATATTTTGTGGGTGCAAAATGTGAAATTTCTTCTAAAAATTGTGAATGTTCACATTTCGTGGTGAAATGTCACCATTTTCAGATGAAATTTCACAATTTTCAGGCAAACTTTTGCAATTTTGGGGTGAAATGTCACATTTCACACCGCAAAACATTTCACGAAATGTACAAATTTTATGCAATATTTTGCGAGATGAAATTTCTCAATTTCGCACACTAATCGACACAAGTGGCTTGTATAAAAAGAGTTTGATGCAAAAGGTGACTTGTGTCACAACTTGTGCCAAATGAAATTTTACAACACAGCCTGCATCAAATCCAAATACTGCTGTCCCAAAGCCCCCTGCACCAGGGCTACGTCAAACAGCCCAGTGTGCCAGGTTGCAAGGGGGTGTGCGCCATGGCAGGGCTACAACATCCCCTTTTGGGGGATTTTACCTGGACGCAGCAAGGAGCACCACTTAGACCAGCCAGGAGGTGGTCTACGTGGCTTGCACCAGTGGGATGGGGTCTTACAGGGCGCAGTAGGGGCACACTAGGAGAATGGGAGGTGGCAGTGAGGGGTGTTGAGGAGACAGTTGTGCTCATAAATGTGCTTTTATATATATATATATATATATATGGATATATAAGAATCTCAGGAAAGGGGAGGAGTATCAGCACCTGTGAATGGGACTGTTAGCCTAAAGAGCTGGTAACGTATAGCGCTCTTGTGCCATCTTGCTGTCATGGGGAGCAAGGCAATGACCATAATTGCTGTTTGCTTTTTGTGGACTTTTTGGTATGGCAAGTAGCATTCTGAAGTAACAGGTCTACATTAACTGTTAATTGTGTGGGAACTATGACCGGGAACATAAATTATGTGGGAGCTGTCAAGGGGAACATTAAATCAGTAAGTGTGGGAACTGTTTCAGGGAACATTGAGTCACTGTGCTAGCATTACAAAACCATAACTGCTTTATCTGGGCTTTTTATATAGCAAGTAGCATTCTAAACTTGCTTGCTTAACTGAAATTCATGGGTTACAGTGCAAATGCTACTGTGTTGTATTCGAGGTCAACCCTAACATTTTTTTGCACTAGCCAGATGGACAAGTTGATTAAAAATTACACTAGCCCGCAGATAGTTGCACTAGCCCACAATAATAATGGTCAATTTTGGTCAAACAGGAAAAATGCAAGCCAAGAAATACTCTGATTATTGCATATTTATCCTGCTCCCATATTGCTTCCTGCCCCAGCAAAAAAAAAGACTGCAGTCCAATCACACGCAGTGTGTACCCCATTTTTTTAACCATGTGCTCCTTGTTTCCTCTTTCTTCACCCCCTCCCCGCCAAACCAGAGAATACCATAATAGCAAATGTTCAATCAGGCAGTTCTAGCTCTGCACACACAATAGCCACATCATCATGCATGTCACAACAGTCCCACCCAGACCTGTAGGGCAATGTACAGAATCAGGCAGAGAAAGACACTCTCATCCTCCACCCTGAGAATAACCAGAACTTCACTTCTGGAAGTTTACTTACACTGCGAAGTGAGCCAGGGGCAGTTCTAGAATTTCTTTGGAGAACGTTAAACAAACACAAGGGGCTTGGGATGTAAAAAAAATGGACATATCTGTGTATATATACCAGGCACAAAACTATTGATTTAACATGCTCTGCCCTAACAAAAGCAGATTTTTCATAACAGTGTCCTTTCATCAGTCAAAGGGGAGCAGTATACAGGCATGATGCTGTACTACCTCCCTTTCTATATAGGTGATCTATGCACACCAGGAATACCTATTTTAACCTTTCAAATTATATATTTTACTAAGGTTTTGCTTTGTACCATACATGCTCCAAAGCATTGTTTTTAAGATGAAATGACATGCTGGGTGGTACTGCATTGATGGCATTGACTGGTGTGATCCATTAAGAGGAGCTGTGAACCATACACCAGCCAGTAATGGCAGCTATGGGTCTATGGATGGCCACTTCAGAGCCTAGCATGCAGTGGTGTCCAGAGAAAGCATAGACCGTGTATAGATGATCGCATTCTGTCACTGCAGTGTTGGATACAGGCACTCAAAATGTTGGGAAATGAGGCACACTGGTTTTAATATTGTGGGACAAATCAAAGACAACCCTCTGTACCTGTCTTGTTTATTCCTCTCATGTACTTAAAGGTTTCAATCATGTCCCCCCATCCCTCCTCTCCTCCAGTGAGTACATGTTCAACTCCCTCAGCCTCCTCTCATATGATAAGTCCACCAGCCCCTTGATCATCTTTGTCACCCTGCACTGCACCCCCTCCAGTAACTTAATGTTCCTCTTCAGATACGGGTGCCAGTACTGCACGCAGTACTCCAGGTGCGGTCTAACTAATGACCTATACAGTGGCAGAATCACCTCCTCCCTCCTCAAGGATATACCCCTTGCAATACAACCCAGCATTTTGTTGGCCTTTGCAGCTGCCTTCCTACATTGTGCCGAGTTGTTCATTGACCCTGTAATGAGCACCCCCAGGTATTGCCTTCAACAGTTCGGACTACATCTAAAGAAGCAATGCTACTGGATTGCTGAATTATGTCTACATTTCGTCTGAAGAGGACCGAAGATTTACTTTTACGTGCTCGGCCTGTCAGGACTTCCAAAACTACCACAGAGCATACAGTTTGTGCAGAGACACTGCAAATTGCAACTGGACTGTCATAAGAAACTATGGTAATTCTCCACTCTTTCTATAAGTGTGCTGATTGTGGTGAGTGGGTCGCAATTTGGTTTTCCACCTTACCTAATGCATCATGCTTGCTGGAAGCTGTATCCAGACCATAAATGGACTGTATCTGAATTGTTCACCCGGTCTGGGCCTTGCCAATCTGGCCCAGACAATCACTCATGCCGCAGAGAAACAACCGACGAGAGACTCACCAGGGGTTCGGCTCCCTGCTCAACAACAAGAGACAGAAATGACACCACAGTGCTTCGTGTGGACCCTGCTTCTCCTGGCCATCCAGCTCTTCATCCGGAGGTCTCCATTTCGTCCATCCTGCATCCTGTACTGGGTAGCATGAGTAACGACCATGGTAGCTCCCTGCAACAAATCTCAAATCAAAGTGTGTCAACTGATTTAATAATTGTTGCTAATCTTTCGGACTGAGCCATCTGGCTCCAGACTACAAATTAAGCGTTAATGTGCATGTTGTATTTTCTTTCTTCCAAAGGGTCTCCTACCAGCTGCAATGCCAGCCTACCCCGGGCAATGCTTCAGGCTAGCCTGTAGTTCCAGCTGAGAGCCCAGAGTGTGTGTGACTGTCATACAGGGACCTTTGAGTGCATGCGTTATAACCTGACTGAATCAGATCTGAAATCAACCTCTAGATTATTGCCCCTTCCTTTGTTCACACCCCCTAATAAATCAAATCTCAATCTTTTTGCATCTCAACTGGTGGTGGATTACCTTTGTATTGAAAGCTCTGTGATATTGTATGTTTATTGCTACAGGCCTTGTTTACATGAGGTCTCCAGGGCAAACCCAGCCCTGGTGTTACGTGGTTATCAGGGGCATTCACTGTGTATTGCAAAGTGTATTTGTGTGGAACAGCTGCAGGCATAGTCAGACTGCTAGGGGAGTCAGAGGAGGGTATCAGTGTCCCCGAGGGCTGTACCCAAGGCAGTCATGTGGCTACCAGCCCTGTCCTCCCGGTGAAGGCACCCATTCAGAGAGCCCAGGCCCCTCAACCTGCGGCCCACTGTTCAGGCAGGGATAGTATCCCTTGGGATAGCACCACCTAGGGGTTACACTTGCTTAACTGAAATTCATGGGTCGTAGTTCAAACACCACTCTAAGACTGCTTTTTGTACTACTCAAACTACTATTAGTTTCTGGATTGTAATAACTGCTGCTGATTCTCTGTTTCTGGGCTGATTTTGGCATAAAGGGAATCTGAGCGGGGAGTAAGGGAGCTAAACCACTGTCTACTACAGTTTAAACTGCAGGTTTTGCCAGGGACTGGGGCTGAGATTGACCTGGCTTTCTGTTTACCATTACAGCCAAGGGCATAGAAAAAATGGATCCAAAGATCTACGGAGGATGTGGGAACCAGGCAGGGGGCACATTATATGGGGTAAAAGGAAGGGGTGGGGCAGAGGGGATCGGGAAGAAGGTACAGGGGCAGGAGGGAAGGGTAGTAAACTATAATAGTAGTGGGATGGCAGTATTCTTTGATGTAATGTGGAGAGCAGGGGGCCGACAAATATGCAGGTACCTGGGACAGTTAAGGGCAGAGATCACCTGGTTTAGAAGGGACATTGAGAGAAAGGCAGGGGGATGGGGAGAGAAAAATGGGGAAAAGAAGAGGGGAGAAAAGGTGTGAGCCGGATTGGAGGTAAAAGCAAGAGAGATGATCAGGGGATGCAAGGGGCATGCGTGCAGAGTCCCCACACAGACCAATCAATACTAGGACAGGGGAGTGGCAGGAGGTAAGGAGAAAGGGAATGGGGAGGAAAAATGAGCAAGTAGATGACACTACATTGATGGCAGGTGGCACTGACGGGTGGACTTCTAATGGAGGGCTGATATCAAATAGGTATACAGTTTTGGAGGGGATCATGGACCGGGGGCACGGGGGGGGGGGATAGAGACTCAAGGCAGCACAGGTGATGAGGACAAAGTCAAGGGAGGGATGATGGGAGGAAAATACCAGAGGGCACAGGGACAGATAGGGGCTCTCAAAAGCATGTGTGAGGAAGACAGAGTTGGGGAAGGGGAGAAAGGAAGGGCAAACAGGCTGGAAGAAACAGAAACTAGGGGGCATGGAAGCATAGAGAGGGTCTAAGGGGGGAGGGCTATAAGGGATTGTAGGGGGCAGCAAGAGAGAGGGGGACTGGAGGAGGCAAAGGAAAGAATGGAAAGAGAGAAGTAGGAGTGCAGATAGGGCTAGCAGGACTGACACAGAGAAAAAAGGGGAAGGAGGCTGCATCACCAGGGGCATGCAGGAGGATACTTTCCAATGAGGAGGAGGCAGAAAAGGTGATGATTGTGGGGGATTCCATCATCAAGGGTATTCACTGGTGTAAGAAGTGGGACCCAAACAGAATAAGGGTGGTTATCTGTATGCCAGGAATGGAAGCGGGGAGGGCAGGGCCTGGAATCAGGAAAGAGGTAAGAAGAGTGGGGGACAAGCCTGAAGTGATGTTCACCCGGCAACGAATGACCTGGCAGGAAATTAGATCAGGGTAGTGCAGCAGAGCTTTAAGGACCTAGCTGGGGGTTTCACCAAGTCTCGTTGACAACAAAGTTGACAAAGACTTTACAGCAATACTAATTTGAAGATGGCGATCACATCACCCGGAAAATGTGTTGACCAACCACTGTGGCACAGGGCACATTTAAACTGTTTGCAGAGGCTTCACCCCACACACCCTTGGACTTAAAGTTAATCAACTCTGGGGGTCAACGGGAGAGGGTCAACACATGAGTCACTGACTAATAGTAGCTTTCCAACAACCCATTCGACACTGTGGATATCGAATGGGTAGTCGTCGCTGTTACAGATGTGCTGGGGGTGTCACTCAAACAATGGTATACACTAGCTGGGTGCTGCAGAGGTTTAGTGAGCTCATTGACATTCTCCAAGGTATTGCCAGTTCACAGAACCAGTACAGTGAGAAAGGAGAGAATAGTGGAGTTTAATGATTGGTTAATGGATTGGTGTGAGTTGGAGGGTTCAAATGCATTGGAGAATGGATGGACAGGCTAAACCTAAATGAGGAGGGGTCTATGTGCTCATGGGCAGACTAAGGAGATCCTTAAACTGAAGAGGGGGAGGCTGAGGCTAGGGTGGTCAGAAAGGATAGCACTGAAGGTGAGAACCTAGCTGACACTCCCCTGCAAATGGCGGAAAGGATTAAGCAAGGGGAGAAAGGGAAGGGGAAAGGGGAACAGGTGGACAGTCATGACTCCCAGGTCCAACTTGAAAATGAGTTTTCTCAAAGGTGTTTCACCTTGTAAAATAAAGATTTTGATTGACTGATGAGTGTGAATGCTTGTAGTCTGAGCAAAAAGATTACTGACCTGGAGGTCACCATGGTGGAGAAGGACTTGGACATTGCAGCCATAACAGAGACCTGGTGTACGGAAAACCAGTGATGGAATATGGTCATTCTGGGTTTTAATCTATTCAGAAGGGATAGAGTAGGAAGGGAAGGGGTTTTGCTTTATGTACCGGACCACATAAAGGTTATTGAGATACAGGGGGAATGGGAGGGAGCGGACTGTGGGTCAACCTTAAGAAAGGAAAGGGGACGTTATTCAAGCAGGGGTGGTATACAGACCTCTGGTGCAGGCTGAGGAAATGGATAGGGAGTTAATGCAAGCAATCGAAAGGACGACTGAAAAAGGAGAGATGCTGCTGATGGGGGACTTTAGTTTTCTGGATGTAGAGTGGAATGGAGTGGAGCCTCCCAGCTGCGACAACTACCAGGAGTAGGGACATCCTGGACTCCCTGCAAAGGGTGCTGTTCAAACAACTGGTAAGGGAACCCATTCAGGAGGGGGTAACACTGGACCTAGTTCTGACCAATGGGGACAGTGTGACCAGTGTCACTGTAGAGGACCACCTGGGGACCAGTGACCATCGGGCAGTGTGGTTTAGCGTAAAGACTGGGGTTTGAGAGAAGCCACAAGAGAACGAGGGTCTTGGACTTCAGGAGGGCCAATTTTGATAAAATGGTGATATGCCTCAGGGATGTCCTGGCAGGACTGCAGGAACTAGGAATAGGAAGAACAGCGTGTGGCAATAAAGGGGGGGAGGTAATTGAAACAGCTACAAGACATTGTGCCAGACAAGTCAGCAAGGGCAGGGAGAAGGAGGAGGCCATTTTGGTTTACTCTGGAGATGGCAGAAAGAGTGAGGGTAAAGAAAACAGCCTTTAGACAGTACAAAAAAAAAAACACAAAAGGAGGAAGACAGGAGAACTTACCAGGAGAGGAAAAGCAAGGTGGGGAAAGAAGTAAGGAGTGCAAAAGTGGTAATGGAGGAAAGGATAGCTAAGTCAGTCAAGGGGGGATAAAACCTTTTTCAGATACATCGGGGAAGGAGGAAGGCCAGAGGGTTAATCAGGCTACTGGGGGAAGGAGCTGCCTCCATGGAGAAAGACTGTCAAAAGGCCAACATATTGAACAAATACTTCCTGTCTGTCTTCACGGAAGAGGGGGAAGGAAATGGGTCTGAAATACACAACAAGGACATGATGAGTAGGAAAACAGACACTAGCCCCTTCACTGCAGACAGGGTTCTAAGGGAACTGTCCAAACTAGGAGTGGACAAGGCCATGGGCCCTGATACTGTGCACCCCAGGCTGCTGAGGGAGCTTAGAGAGGTACTGGCTTTGGCAGCCCTGTTCAACCAGTCTCTGGAAACTGGAGAAGTGCCGGGGAACTGCAGGAGAGCTGATGTTGTTCTGCTTCACAAAGGGGGTAGTAGAGAGGAGCTAGAAAATTACAGGCTGGTTAGCCTGACATCAGTAGTTCACAAGGTAATGGAATTGCTCCTAAAGGAAAGAATTGGAGAATACCACCAGGACAGCAGACTGCAGGACCAGAGACAGCATGGGTTCACAGGAGAGAGGTCCTGTCAGACCAACCTGATAGTTTTCTGATGAGGTAACAAGGGTAGTGGGCCAGGGTGGGGCAGTGGACATGGCCTCCCTGGATTTCATCAAGGTCTTCAACACCATCTAGCATAAAAGGTTAGTAATGAAACGAAGCAGCCTGGGGGTGGGGCCTACTTAAAAATGGGTGGAAAACTGGCTTAGAGACAGAAGCCAAAGAGTGGTGGTAAATAGGGTGCACTCTGGGGAGGGGGGGAGGGAGGTGACAAGCGGGGTACCCCAGGGGTCAGTGTTGGGCCCTATATTCTCTAATATCTACATTAGTGACATGGCAGGAGGACTGGGAGGGAGAGTATGCCTGTTTACAGAGGACACAAAGATCTGCAACAGGGTGGACACTCGGGGCTGGTGGGAAGGATGGGAGAAACCTAAGAAAGTTAGAAGAATGGTCAAGAAGGTGGCAACATCGTCACAACACAAAGAAGTGCAAGGTTATGCACTTGGGACACAAGAACCCGGGAGCAGAGTATACTCTTGGGGAGAGGTACTAGAGGTCACAAGGTAAGAGAGAGATCTGGGAATCTTCACTACCAATAACCTTAAGGTGGTGAAGAAGTGTGGGAAGGCAGTGGGAAAGACTAACACAATGCTTGGATTCATAGGGAGGTGTATCATCAGCAGAAGGGGAAGGAAATACTTTCCCAGTATACTTCGTTGGTGGGGCTGCACCTCAAGTAATGTGTGCAGTTTTGGAGGGCCCATCTTCAAGAGGACTGGGACTGGATGGAGATGGTGCAGAGGAGGGCAGAAAGGGTGGTGGATGACTGGAACAGCCTCCCAGCAGAGGTGGAGGGGGCACATACAGTCACAGGTTTAAAGTGTGCCTGGATAAACATGTGTATCTTGGATAACAGAGGGGGTGGAAGACGGTCCCCTAATAGTGGCTTGGCAGCACCATAAAGGGGGATTATATGGGCAGACTGGATGGTCCAGGAGGTCCTTATCTGTTGGCAAAATTTATGAATCTATTTGTGTGCACCTGCCAGGGTGCATTTGCAGTAGTGGTACTGCAATACATACACATTGGAGTGCCTGTTACATAAATATGCCCCCCCCCGGTCCCTGATGTCCCCCATAAAAAATGAAACCTCTGCCCTTGGTGGTCTAATGAATCCCCTCTCCCAGATCTTCCCCATTAATGTGCATATGTTCTTCCCTGGTGGCCGAGCGGAGCCCTCTCCCTAGCCACGATCACCCCCATATAGCATGCAAACACTGTCCCTGGTAGTCTAGTGACCTCCCCACCACCCCCACCCTGTCAGTGGTGTCCCACCACCACTGCTCCCCACCACCCCTGAATCAGAGCCGGCAACCAGCACAGTCCTCCTCTGACTACCATGGCTGACTGCTAACTGAGCTCTTAATGAATGCATACTGTATACAGTATGCGCTCAATGGAGGCTCAGTCAGTGGCAAGCTGTGGTGGTGAGAGGAGGGCTGTGCTGGTCACTGGCTCTGATTTGGGATGGGGGAGTGGGGTGGTGGGACACTACCTGACGGGGTGGGGGGCAGGTGGCACTCCACCACCAAGGACAGTGATCGCATACTATTTGGGGTGATCATGACTAGGGAGAGGGGTCTGCTTGGCCACCTTGGAAGAACATATACACATTAACAGGGAATCAGGGGATGGGGTCCACTAGACCATCTGAGGTGGATGTTTCATTTTTTATGAGGGGGATGGGGGGCATATGTATGTAACAGGCACTCCAATGTATATGTATTACAGTACAACTACTGCAAATGCACCCTGATGGATGCACACAAATGCACATTTATGAGCACATCTCTCTCCCTGAAACCCCCACTGCCACCTCCCTTGCCCCTCATCCCCTGGCACCCTCCTGGCATGCTGTTTCCCCACCACTACCATCCTGGCCCTCTAGTGTTGCACCGGGTGGGGGGCCTGATCCTGCAGCACAACCGCAGCGTGCCAACTGTTTACACACCCAAAGACTTGTGGCAACCCGGGAGTTTGACGCCAGGACCCTGCTTTTTATAAAATCAATCACAGCATCCCTAGGGCACCTGGAGTTTGCCACAACCCTTAGAACAACACAACTTGCATCACTCTAGGGGCTCTTTTAAAATTGTGCCCATAGTCTTCTTGTCTGCAGGATTGTGTTCAATGGTATCAATAGCAAATTATGATTTTTAGTCTCATAAGGCATCTAGATTCATACTGATAGACTCTTGCTGAAAACGGCAAGACTAAATTTGATAGGTAAGGGTAATTTCTAGACAAGACAATGCTAAGCTTAGTTTAAATATCTACCAATTTTCAAATACAATATTCTCTTTACAGTCTCTCTAATATTATGACATCAGAGCCAAAACATGATTTCTGGTTAGAAAGACCTTTTGGCTTTCTGATTTTGCATATTGTTTTTCTGAGGCTCATACAATGTTACTTGTCTAAAAATCAAACATAGAGAAATTTTCAGAAGCAAGAGAAGCACTGCTGTATATGAGAGACGTAGGGATGTGTATCTTTGACCTACAGTATATGCTGCAGCACTGTGCATGCTCATTTTCTGTAGTGACTCTGAAGAAGACAGTGCTAATTTTAAGTCCATTTTAGCTATCACTGTAACAAAAGGTACAGGGCCAAATGGAGAAATCTCTGGAAAATAGCTACCAGTTATTTTGGAACTCATTGTTTGAGTAAAATGCGGAACATGAGCACTAAATATACTGAATACTGAAACAGAGCATTAGTGAAGGTGATCCAGAACTATCCCTAAGGCCTCAGACATAAAGTCGCATGTAGAGTTTAATGCTGTGGCTGATTTATTATGTAGCAAGAGGTTGGCTTAGGATAATTAATTGTTTTCTGTCAACAGAGCCATTGCATTGACCCCTACGGCACTGTCCCCACCAACAGTGGATGCACATGGCATGCGATCCTATTTCTTGAATGCATTGTAGAGATGCTAACTCTTTATATTTGTCACTGAGAAACCACAGGCCTTTCTTCCAAATTATTTATAGCCCTGATATGTGCAGCGATCTTAAGGCAAAAGGATGTCTTCCCTTGAAGTTTGCATTACTAGTTGGTGTTTTGACACTCATGAGTTTCTTCACAGCATAGAAATTGCAGCTTGCTGCTATAGCAGCACAGCACAGGATTTATCTAAAAACAAATCTAAACAATTTCAAAAGTGCATTCATCAGCCTTCATCTGGGGTATTATGTATGGATATATGCACAGTATGTATAAAATGCAGCTTACACAAGTGCATAATTGGTTGGGAGGATGAATTTATTTATTTATTTATTTATCTATCTATTTACTTAAAAGTTTCACCAGGAAAGGCACACTGAGCAGTAGTTGCTTGTTTCCAGATATATGTCCTGGTGGGAAGAGGAGAGAGAGCAGACAATAATACATAATTTCATAGTTGTATTGAAGCACAATTTTTACAAGGTCAAAATCCATACAGTTAGGATATGTAACAAATCAGGAGTCATTTAAGTACAGGGAGGAATACAGGCAGGTGAGTACAGTATGGCAAGTTCAAAAGCCATTACAGTGTAATGCATAGGACACAAACAGCAGTTCAAAGGACATTACAATGTTAAGGCATAAGTCATGATCAGCAAGTGCTACAATAAGGGATAGGGGACTGGTGATTGGCAAGAGTTAGAGGTAGTTGCAGGTGGGGGAGATGAGGTTCTGGAGGAAATAGGAGAGGAAACATGGGGAAGGGACAGTTTGGATAGCCAGGGGAAGGGCATTCCAGAGTCTAGGGAAGCGATATGAGAAGGTGGCCTGGCCAGCAGCAAAGGACCTAGGAGGGAGAACAAAGGTCTGAGGTTACAAAGGAGGGTAGGAGGATGTGGGGGGGCTCAGAAGTGAGGTAAGGGGTAAGGGACCCGAACCAGTCTTTGGCGATTAAGCTAGCACAGTGGGCAAGGCACCTGCCCTCAAGAGAGGGGAAGGAGAAGGATTTCTAAAGGTTGCAGTGGTGAGTCTGGAGTGGAAAGTCTAGAGCGAGGCGACAGAATGAGTGAAAAAGACTGTCCAGTCTGGCAAGGGAGGACTTAGGAGTAGCACTGTAGACTACATCTCTATACTCAAATATAGGTACAAGCTCACAACAGGCAATCAAGGGGATGCAGCCATGGCTTCTGTATAGTGCACCAAGCTTTGGATGCAATTTATTGTGGATGGTATCCGCATGTCTAGAAAAGTCGAGTTGTTGGTCAAGCCAAACCCTGAGATACCTGAATGAGGCCACGTCCTATATCAAAGTCCCATCAAGGGTGTGGAAGGAAGGGAGGGTTGAAAGCCTATAGAGTCTCTGCCTAGTGCCAAAGGACATGGAGACAGTCTTCCTGGTGTTTAGAAACAGCTGGTTGGAGCAGAACCAGAGATGAACATTGTCAAAGTTCAGCCGAAGTCTGGTCACAGCATCAATATGGGAGGGGCCAGAGGTGTACAGGGCAGTGGCGTCCACGTACTGTACATGTGAATGGATGTAGAGGTGCAGACAGCCAGAAAGCATGCTGAGTCCAGATGTTCAAGAATGTGGAGTTAAAAAACTGAAGGCTGAGTCAATGGAGAAGGCAGTGGGAATAGGGGACCAGTCAGCGTTAGTGAGGTCATTGAGGAGAGGAGGCATGTCTAAGGATCTGAAAAAACAGAGCAATAGGTGTTTTTGGGGAGCCTTGGGACAGTGGATTTTACATATGCAATATATCATGTAATGGTCACTCAGGGCATCCAGGAGAATACCTGCATCAATAAAACGGTGTGGGTGGGAGGTGACAGCCCAGTCCAAAAGGGTATGATTGTGGGATTTGAGGTTTAGGCATGTGGGCTCAGTGATTAATTGGGTCAGATTTAGGGATGCAATGTCATTACAGGTTTTGGTGTGAGAAGGGGAGAGCCAGTTTAAAGTTAAAAGTCTCCTAGGATGTGGAGTTCGCTGAAGGAGGCATATGACATGAGTGTAGTAGTGAGGTCAGTAATTAATGCAGGGGGGATGGCTGAGCAACAGTATACACTGGCCAAAAAAATGGGAAGGGAGCAAGGGAGGGAGAGTTTGGTGAGTAACAACTCAAAAGCAGAAGGGGAGGAGACAGATAGTATAAGTGAAAACTGGATAGAGGAGGAGGAGAGTTACATGGCCACACCACCTCTCCTGCTGAGCCTGTTCTGTCAGAAAAAGGAGTAACTGGGAACGGTAATGCTACTATCAGGGATTTTAGGGGAGAGCCAAGACTCGGAGATGATTAATACAGCAGGCTGAGGAGTAAGCATGAGTGGCTGGAAAAGGGTTCTTTTGGGGAGAAGGCCTCTGATGCTGAGGTGAGTGATCTTTAATCCTTTGGAAGACAGGTGGGAGAGGAATGAGTCAGGCCAGGGTAAGGTTCAATATCACCTGCAGCCAGAAGTAGCAAGGTGATAAGTAACTTGACAGGGACTGAGACCGTCTATGTGGCATCAAGTATGGGGATGGGGGGAGCTGGGGCCGTAGTAGCCCCGCATGGAGGCAAGGCAAAGGGAGGACTGAAACTCCTGAGTGGCAAGGGTACTGTGGTAAAGCAGGAGGACTGGAGGATGAGGGGAGAGTGGGGGAGGAAGTTGGAGTCAAGGCAAGGGAGGGAGAGGGGAAGGAGGAGGGGAGGGAAGCTGGGGGTAAGGAGTACACGAAGAAGGTAGAGGCTGACAAAAAAAAAGCATAGTTAGAATGCGATAGGACCAGCCAGAAGGCTGCCAGAAGCAGCAGCACAACATTGTGCAACTGAGTTGATATGCAGATGGACTGGTACAATGGGAGGGCAGAATGGCACACCAGCTTATTTGTGGATTTCTCTTAGATATGTGCACTGAAGTATGAAGGAATGAATGAATGAATGTATGGTTCAGACTAGAAGCATATGCAATAGTGCAACATAGCATTACTTTCTGAAATAAATCTCACTAGATAGTGTTATTTTGGTTGATAATATACTGTATCTGTCATCAAAATAGCAGTATTTTACTATTGGATATACAAAGGCATTGACAACAGAAAAAGGCTCATTGGACCTTCCAGTCTGCCCATTCTGCCTAACTACTCTGCACTGACCCTAGTGGCCCTAGAATCATAGAAACAGAATTTGTCAGCAGAAAAGGACTGCTTGGCTCATTCATTTCTCCTAGATTTTCCCTGCCTAATCCTTATCCACAGACCCTAACTGGTCTCTGGTGACCCACCTTCCTTTCTGCCTATTTGCCAATACAGTATACCCCTGTGTCTATCCCATGCTTGCTTGCAGCCCCACACTATCTTAGCCTCCACCACTTTCACTGGAAGTTTGTTCCAGGCACCCACCACCCTTTCAGTGAAGTACTATTTCTTCACATCCCTCTTGAACTCTGCCACTCCTCCCAATTTCAATGCATACCTCCTGGTCATGGTGCTCTTGCTCATTTGAATGAGATGCCCATTCTCCACCCTGTTCCCCCCGTGAGGTACTTGTAGATCTATATCATGTCACCTATTGCTCTCCTCTCTTCTAAGGTGTACATGTTGAGATCCCTTAGTTTCTCCTCATAGGATTTCTCGTGCAATCAAAGCACCCTTGCCACCATGTTGTTTATGTCCTTTCTGAGGTGAGGTCTCCAAAACTGGACACAGTACTCCAGATGGGGTCTCAGCAGTGACTGATACAGTGGTAACACCATCTCTCTCTTCATGCTTGAGATACCCCTCTCTATGCACACCAGCATCCTATTAATCTTCCCAACTGCTTTGTCACACTGTCCTGCCACTTTGAGGTCATTAGTTATGATATCCCCAAGGACTATTTCCTGTTTAGTGCCTGTCAGTACTTCCACCCACATCCTATATTCAGCTATTGAGTTCATATGGTTAGCTCTCAAAACCAAGAGACAGCAGGGATTGAGAGGAAGGCTCTTCAGTAACTAAAACCCTCCTCCTCTCCATCAAATGCTGCATCAGATGGGAACAGCTAATCAGATGGCTGGAAGACATGCTAGCCACTCAGCTAGCTAAGCACAAGAATTTAAAACCCCTTTGTTTTTTTTTTTGTTAAAATAAGACCTCCAGAGTGTGTCAACACTCAGTTCAGCTCTCTGAAATGGGAGAGACAGCATGGGTCTAGAGGTAGGCTGTTCAGTAACTGAAGGTCTTCTCCCCTCCACATCTGACAGGAACAAACAGCGGGGTAACTGGAAAGACACGCTAGACAATCAGCTGGCTATGTGTGAAAATTGAAAACCCTTTTGTTCTTTTTTGTTAAAAGTGGACTTCCAGGGTGCAGCAGCACTCAGTACAGCTCTCTGAAATGGGACATACAGCGGGGGCAAGAGGGGTGCTCTTCAATAACCAAAACCCTCCTCTCTTCCACTGAATGCCACATCAGACTGGAAAAGCCCATCAGGTGATTGGTGGGAGGGACTTGTTTCCTCTTGAGGATACAACCATCTAGCAGCCCTCCATGCTGTGGCCCTTCACACTAAGGACTGAGTGCAAAGGATGTTGGGAGAGTCTGCCAGGGAGGAGGCAGCCAGCAACTCTGCACGTCTCATCACAAGTAAAACTGTATATGAACAGTTAAACTGCATTGTTTGTGGAACTGCATTGTTTGTGGGAGTATTGTTTGTGGGAGCATACTGCTACTAGGTCCTAGCTGTAATCTAGCTGGGTGTGTACTGCAAGTTAGTACAGAAGTCTGTGTCAGCTACAGCTGATACTCATTACTTATGAAAGTTTAATTTCATATGTGTTTTAAGTTATAGCTGGTGTAGCTTCAATTTGTAAGGCTGCTCTTTACTATAGTTAAATCATAGTGCTTCACCTTGTCTGTGTGGGCATTACAAGGTGAAAGAGTCTAACGTTTAAATATAAGAAAAATAGCAGGACAAGAGGACACAGCATGAGATTAGAGGGAGGCCGATTAAGGGGGAATGTGAGGAAATTATTTTTCACAGAAAGAGTGGTGGATGCATGGAACGGCCTACCTCAGGAAGTGGTGGCTATGAATACAGTGCACGGCTTCAAACAGGCATGGGATAAGCATAAGGGAGCAATACAGATGAGTATGAATAGATAGGCCATTGACAGAGCAAATGACGATTGCACATTTATAAGGTAGAAAAAGAAATGGACAGACTGGATGGGCCTTGCGGTCCTTATCTGCCGTCAACCTCTATGTTTCTATGTTTCTGTAAGTTAGATTTTGTGACTATAGCTAATGTACAGGTAACTTACTAGGCAATTTCTGTAACATAGTTAAATCTCTCAACTACACCTTATCTGGGTTAGCAGTATGAGGTAGTTTTCACTCCTGTTTTCTGTGCTGTAGCTAAGCCTTACAGCTACACCCTATCTGGGAGAGCACAACAAGGTCATTTTTATTCCTGCTTTCTGTGCTATAGCTGAGCCTTACAGCTACACATTATGTGGGTGAGCACTATGTGTTCAATTAGGCATCTGTTTAGTACAGGTCTGTATGGAGATGGCATTCAGAGGGGAGGCAGTCACTTGTGGTGTCTGTGGGGTGCTCTTATCCAGTAATATGCTCTGCAGGAGGGGGTACTGCCCCATCCGCAGGTCCATGGCAGAGTTCCAGCGCAGCTGGTGGAAGCAAGGGTAGAAATATCTCAGCTGCATCACCAGCTCTACCAAGGTTGACCTCCCCCACATCCCCACGCCTGCAGAGACCCACTGGTCCAGGGAAGGGACAGTGGTGGGCTGGAGGAGAAGGACGCGGGGTAGCCATCACTATCCAGATGGTGAATCACTTCACAACCCTAGAGGAGGTTTAGGCACCTGACTCTGTGGGGGAGGACTCTGAGTCAGTCATTGTGAAAGGGCAGGACAATATGATGGTACCCAAGGGAAGCAAGTCTACCAGGAGAGTTTTAGTGGTTGAAAACTTAATGATTGGGGGCCCAGGGGTATAGAGAGTGGTGGAGGAGGGGCTGGAATGGAGGGGAATAGTCCAGTGCCTTCCTGGGGGAATTTAGACTTTAGACAAGCTAGGAAGGATGGTGGAGAGAAAGCAGGGGGAGCTGGGAATTCTGGTACACTTGGGCACCAATCATCTGGTGACCCAGTAAGTGGAGATGGTGAAGGGGAACTTCCATAGACTGGGGGACAGACTGGCAGCAAGCTCAGCCTCCTTGGCCTTTTCCAAAGTCCTCCCTTGTGGGGCAGGGAGAGGAAGTGGAATAGGATAAGGAGTGATATAATTGCTGAGTTTAATGGATGGGTTAAGGGATGGGATCAGGAGAAGGTGTACCACTTTTTGGGGCTTTTAGGACAGGACACTCATCAAGGGTGATGGATTTTACTGGACAAAAGAAAAGGCCAGCGCATGGCGGCAGACGTTTGATGCCTATATCAGAAATTTAAACTCACTGCAAGGGAGACAGGGTCTTGGGGAACCTTGGTGGCAGGTAAGAAGAAAGGGATCCTAGCAAGTACTCCCCCTCATCTGGGGGCTTGCAGAGCACCGTGCACAAAGAGAGATGTGGCCTTAACTGGACCAGACGAAGGGACATTAAAGAAGGGGGAATGAAAAGTGTGCAGGCAACAAGAAAAACAAGGGGATGAGAGGACAAAGAAAGCACAAGAGTAGTAGCAAAGAAGAATCAGGGGTTGGATGGAAGGGGAATACCTAAGAAACATAAAAACATAGACAAATAGAAATTGATAGCAGATATGGTCTGCTAGGCCCATCCAGTCTGCCCATATTCTCTATCTGTATCAGTGGCCACTGACCCTACTTGGTCATCGGCTTTAGCCTCTCCTTCCCACCTATAGGCTTCCCTTATGCCTATCCCATGCATGTTTGAATCCCACCACTGTGCTAGCTCCCACCACCTCCTGGGGTAGGCTATTCCATGCATCCACCACACATTCCATGAAGCAATACTTTCTCACATCCCTCTTTATCCTGCCCCCTCCAATCTCATATCGTGCCCCCTTGTCATTGTACATCCCCTGTACTGTAGGATGTCTTCCACTTGCACTTTGTATATGCCCTTAAGATACTTGACAGTTTCTATCATATCTATCCATTCCTTAATGCCAGGAGCCTAGGTAACAAAATCAGTGAGTTCCAGCTGCTGATGGTGGACATTGAGGTGGACCTTGTGGCCATCACAGAAAGATGGGATTTGGAAAATAATGACTAGGGACTGATGGTCTCTGGGTACTCAGTGTTCAGAAGGGACTGAGCAGCAGGCAGTGATGTGTTGGAGCTGGCTCACATCAGCTTGCTTCAGTCAATGGTTCTCTCCCCAAAGCTGTTTAACCGGCTCATATGAGCAGGTAGTTAACAGCTCCAAGCAGCAAGTCATGTACTGTCACTTTAAAACAAATATATATTTTGTTTGGTTCTTGTTCCCTGAATGACTCGAGAAGTGCAGGGGGGAGGGTCAAGAAAGGAAAATTGAGATAGATGCGCACTCATACATATATTCATTGGCCAGGCATCATCCCCATTGGTTTTTGTTCCTAGTATCACCATCCCCACTGACCCAGCATCCCCAAGAGAGATTGGCTGGCATCATCTCAGCTTCATGATATGGGAAAGTGGGAGTCAGCACTGAAGCCTGGCACCAAAGTGCCATTTTTGCTAAGCAGCTGCTGAGCAGCAAAATGAGCACCACAAAGGGTGAAAAGTGTCCTCTGTTCATATCTGTTCCAATGCCTGCCCTAGTGCTGACTGGCTGGCAATATGGGTGCATGAGGACAGGCTGGTGTGGGTCTTCCCACCCCTCCCAGTCCCTGTTCCCTGCCTTGGCTAAAAAGAAGATGGCAGGCCTGAGGAAGTGCCTGTGTCCTCAGTGGCACCAAGTGCAGGTAAAGTGCATCAAGCAGCAGACAGGAGGGTCATGCACAGAGCTCTTTTTTGTGGTTTATATACCATTTGTTGTCATCAGTGAGAGCATCAGTGGTCACTGTCATGGCTCATTGCAGCAGCAGGATTTGGCTGAGGAGAAGCAGTCACAGATCCAGTTCTACACAACAGTCCGGAATCTATCAAAACTACACACCCTAAGGTATCTCAAGTCAGTGGATGACTGCTGTGCTGTAGTGTTGTTAGGGACTGGGCAGCTCAGTGTAGGCAGGCAGGCTGGGACTGTGTCCAGACTCTGCTGTAGTGCTGTTGGGGTTATGATGCTTACCATGTTATCACATCTAAAACAATGTTTCATTCATTTCACATAATCATGAATTGAGGTAATGTGTTGGCTTGTAATATCAGGGAAATATGAAGTTATTTCTATTTCTTTACATTGAGCTAAAGTTTATTTTTTAATTCTCATCCAGGCTGCAATTTCATATGTGCTCTGCAACCAATCAGATACCTTAATATACAGTAAAGGACAGAGTCTTTGTTTGATCTTTAATTTGCAGGTTACACCATCATTAGTATTATTTGTTCAAAAAGATTTTATAACATTTCAAATGGTGGAGAGTAAAAGGCTCCCAGAGAAATTCCATTGAGTTTGACTGTTTACTTCAATCCCAGGTTGGAAGTCATGGGTGTAGTCACTTAAAGGCCAGATTAGAAGGAAAGCAGGGAGACAGTCAATTTAAGCCCAGGTTGGAATGAGAGTGGGAAGACAGTGGGAGTGGGACACACAGGGGTGGGATGAGGGAGGAACCAGGGAAGGGGCTAATGGTGGGTTAAGAGCAAGGGTCAGTGGGTATCACAAATTTGGCTGCACGTCACTGGATGTTTTCACAAAACACAACACACAGGCATATTGTGTTACAAATAGAGCTTTTCAGAATGAAAGCAATTGTGAATTTGTGGAATTTTGATGGAATTCCATGAAATTCCATAAAATTATGTTGAATTTCATAGATTATATTTTGAATTTGTGAAAGCTATTCATTTGGTCATAACATGCCTATCAACTGAGCTAGAGATCTGACGTTTGGAAATTGTATTTGTAGTTAGGTGCTGTAATGGGGATTCGTACTACTTCCTGACTTACAAGTTCCCGAAAATTGTTGTACCGACACCAAATTCCCAAAACACACATTTCCCATACCGTCATACTCCAAACATACCATTTCCCGATAATGAAGCAGCATTACAAAACGGGAGCTTGACTTGACCGGAAGACAGTTTACAGTTTACAACCCTGGAGGGGGGGCGTGGAATGGAGCTTGCTTACAAAACTTGTAATACAAAATGAAGCATTACAAAACTGGAGCCTGCATTTTTAAAACATACTCACCAAAAAGAAGCAGCATTGGGTACGTAACAGATGCGGACTATAAATGAGTTACCAGTAATCAATTATTCAATTAAACAATTAAACAAACCATGATTCTCTTGTTTGCAATTTCACAGCAGATGTCAGTGCGCTACTGATGCTTACTGACACTTACTAGAGGTGTACACAGCAGATGTGTGTGTGCAGATCCTTACAAGTAAATCCAAACACTCATACCACTTATTAACTCAAATGTGTGCAGATCCTTAGCCATATATTTTGTACAATGTGTCGGTGACTTGACAATCGGGGAAAAAGTACTGTCAATGACAAGCTCAGTCGGAAGATCGATTACGGGAAGTTTATTTTCGGGACAATGCGAGACGGGAAAGCATACCTATTCCGCTGTAATGGTACACCAAATATCTTGACATTGAGATGCATTGTCTCCAAATTTTAGGTGCTCAAAGTCTGTCATTTTATTTTTTGGGGGGAATTTCATGACAATTTCTATCTGCATGTAACTCAGGCCACCCATAACTCATCTCTCTGTCATGCTAGGAATCTGACATTTGGTACACATGTGTAAGCCATCAGTACCTGTATACCTGCTGACATTGGTATCCTTTGAATGTGAACTTTACAAACTAGGCCAAAATAACTAATTTAAAATTTGGCAAAATTACACAGAATTTTCATGCAAACTCCATGGAACTGGAATGGTAATTACATGGCCATTCCACCAGTGGAATTTTATATTTTGCATAGCTCTAGTTACAAACCCCATAGGGGATGAACCAGCCTCCGATTCTGGAGTACACTACCAATATATTAATAAAACAGAATAGTCAAGAAATTAATAGACAAAATCAAGACTAATAAAGCTGCAGATCCAGATATGTTACATCCTAGAATACATGGGTTTACAAAAGGAAGGTCCTGTCAAACTAATCTCATAGATTCATGGGTTTACAAAAGGAAGGTCCTGTCAAACTAATCTCATAGATTTCTTTGACTGGGTAACCAGAGTGGTGGACCAAGGGGGAGCAGTTGATGTCGCCTACCTTGACTTCAGCAAAGCTTTTGACACTGTTCCACATAGAAGATTGATAAATAAGCTGGGTAGGCTCGGGGTGGGTCAGAAGTTGGTCAACTGGGTGGCAAACTGGTTGACGGGCAGAAAACAGAGAGTGGTGGTAATTGGTATACAGTCAGAAGAGATGCAAGTCACAAGTGGGGTACCTCAGGGATCAGTCCTGGGGCCAGTCCTCTTCAATATCTTCATTAGTGACCTTGCAGATGGACTAGAGGGTAAGGCTTGTCTGTTTGCAGATGACACCAAGATCTGCAACAGAGTAGATGATCCGGATAGGGTGGGCAGAATGAGAAGAGATCCGGATAAACTAGCAGAATGGTCAGAAGAGTGGCAACTGGGATTTAATGCAAAGAAGTGCAAAATCATGCACATAGGGAAGAGAAACCGTGAAGCCACCTATAGGCTGGGTGGGGAGTTGCTAGCAGTCACAAAGGAAGAAAGAGACTTGGGCATCATCATCACTAATGACCTAAAATCATCCAAGCAGACCTCTAAAGCAGTAAGTAAGGCTAGGGGGGTATTAGGGTATATTAGTAGGGGTATCACAAGTCGTAAGAGGAGGTAATAATCCCTCTGTACAAGACACTGGTTAGCCCATCTGGAGTACTGCTTGCAGTATTGGAGGCCACACCTTCACAAGGACATTAACCAAATTGAGGCAGTCCAGAAGGGCAACCAAAATGGTGCAGGGACTGCATCAGAAGACATATGAGGACAGATTAACTGAGCTCAATATGTATACCCTTGAGCAAAGGAGGGAGAGAGGTGATATGATCGAGGCATTCAAACACCTTAAGGGCATAAACAAGGTGAAAGAGTCTAACATGTTTAAATATAAGAAAAATAGCAGGACAAGAGGACACAGCATGAGATTAGAGGGAGGCTGATTAAGGGGGAATGTGAGGAAATTCTTTTCACAGAAAGGGTGGTGGATGCATGGAATGGCTTACCACAAGAAGTGGTGGCTATGAATACAGTGCAGGGCTTCAAACAGGCATGGGATAGGCATAAGAGGAGCAATACAAATGACTATGAATAGATAGGCCACTGACAGAGCAAAGGCTGATGGCACATTTATAAGGTAGAAAACAAAATGGGCAGACTGGATGGGCCTTGCGGTCCTTATCTGCCATCAACTTCTATGTACTAAGATAAATTGATGAATGTTTGTTAGAGTCAATAATTGCACTATTCAATAAATCATTTGAGACAGGAGTGGCACTGGAAGACTGGAGAATGGCTATAGTTGTCCCTATATTCACAAATGGTACGAGAACTCAAACTTCAAATTACAGGCCGATCAGCCTGACATCAGTCTTGGGAACACCGATGAAGCTATATTAAAGGATAAATTAGACATAAAATTAATATTAAAAACTTAACTGATAAAAGCCAGAATTGCTTTTAAGAACAAGTTTCGCACTGTAAATACATTCATTTTTTAAAGGGTCAACTAAACATTGAATACAAATACTCTGGTAGATATAATTTATTTAGATTTCCAAAAGGGGTCTGATAAAGTATCTCATAATATATTAACCATGGATATAGACAAAAAAATGCATAAGGTGGGTGACAAACTGGTTGAATAATAGAACTCTGGGGTGAAATTAAAGGAATACTGTCAGAAATAGGAGAGGTAATTAGTGGGGTCTCCCAGGATTCAGTACTAGGACCAGCATTGTCTGCGCTGTATATCAGTGATCTAAATAATTTGTTTACCTATTTATTTTATTTGATATTCAGAAAATAACCTTTAAGCCAAGGCTCTTTTACAAAGGTTCCATGTCAAGTGAACAGGGTATAGACATTCAATTAAGAAGGTTACAGAGTTTTAAGACATTTGAGACACTAAACAGCACAACAATCAGGAAAAGATTACAGAATTTCTTAGTCATTCAAAACACTATACAGCATATGGACATCAACTTTATTTGATTACAAGTGCAGGTAAGGTGCAGAGGCACTAGAGGTTAGGCTAGGGTGGGCAGAGGGTCAGTAAGGGCATGATTTTGGTAGGGGAGGAGGGGGGCCTATAGTAAAAGTGCTCAAGGAGGCAGGGCTAAGTAGTTGGCTGGTAAAATTTGCTGATGATACAAGGTTAGGTGGCCCAACTGACATAGCTGAAAATACTAACAAAATAAAAAAAGATCTTAAAATTATTGAGCAGTAGGCTGCTAAAATGGTATGTCATTTAATAGTGACAAATCCATGGTTATGCATTTGGAAACTGCAAATAGCTTTGAAAAAGACCAATTAAGTTGAATAACTTAAGTGGAATAAGTAGAAGATCATAACTAAGACTCGAATCGAGTGAGTTTCCTAGCTCCCTGAAAGAGGCGGTGGTGACACCTCTCTTGAAGAAAGTTACCTTGAACCCGGACTGTTTCATAAACTACAGACCCATCTCAAACCTACCGTTTATTGAGAAGGTGATTGAGAAGGTAGTGGCGGTCCAATTTGAAAACCATTTAACCATCCATGACATCTATGAACCCTTCCAATCTGGTTTTCGTAAAAGACATAGCACCGAGTCTGCACCGGTTCGGGTGCTTAATGGTCTCTTGAGGGCGAGAGACCAGAAGAGATGTTCTATTCTAGTTCATCTTGATCTCTCATCAGCTTTTGACACTGTGTATCATGCGATGTTGTTAGCATGCCTGAGACAGATTTGTGGAATATTGGGAATCGTCCTCCGGTGGTTCACCTCATTCCTCACTGGGAGATCACAAAGAGTTGTGTCAGTTTTTTTTTTCCTCTGGTCCAACTCCTTTGTTGTGTGGAGTGCCTCAGGGTTCTGTGCTATCTCCCATGTTATTCATGGTGTATATGCTGCCCCTTGGAGACATTGTAAGACAGTATGAGCTGAGGTTTCACTGCTACGCAGATGATGCCCAGCTATACCTGTCTTTCGCTCCTGACCAGGATAGAGTTCTCCTGGAGTTCAACAACTGTCTGAAAGAAATCCAGGACTAGATGGATTCTAGTTGGCTGAAGTTGAGCTCAGAAAAGACAGAGGTTTTGGTTGTGGATCCGGGCTGTTGGATAGAGGGGCCGCCTGTTGGTGCACCCTCAGGAATTTTTCTTGGTGGTGTGTCACTTCCGACCTTTGAACAGGTGCATAACCTAGGGGTTATCTTGGATGACAGGCTGACACTACAGTCACAGGTGTCAGCAGCCATCAAGACTTCCTTTTACCATCTTAGGAATATTGCTAGAGTGAAGCACCTTGTTCTGTCTGACACGTTACCAACGTTGGTCTATGCCTTCGTGTCCTCACATTTGGACCACTGCAACTCCCTGTATTTTGGGCTTTCTGGGATTGAAATCCACCGCCTTCAGCTAGTGCAGAATGTGGCAGCCCGGGTCTTGACTGGGACAAGCAGGTCTTGTCTTATTATCCCGGTGCTGTGCGAACTGCACTGGCTTCCTGTTCGGTGGTGGATCACCTTTACAGTCTGTTTACTGACTTTCGAAGCCCTACATGATCAGGGTCCAGGCTATCTGAAATATTTTCTGGCTCTTTACTGCCCAGGTTGATCACTCCACTCAGCCGACAAGGGGTTGCTAGAGATTCCAAGAGTGAGTCTAAATTCTTCTGGTTGTAGTGCTTTTCCTTATGCTGCTCCCACTCTTTGGAATTCTCTACCCCATCGGTTACAGGAGTGCACCTCCGTGGAGGAATTTAAGAGGGGCTTAAAAACTCATTTTTATCAAACTGCCTTCTTGGAGTATTGACTGTGTTTAAGCTGCTGATTAGATTGTAGTTTTATCTGTGTTTTATATTGAATTATAATGTTTGACTTGTATTACTTGTTTGGTACAGCACCTTGAAAATTGAAAGGTGCTTTAGAAATAAAATGTATTATTATTATTATTCTAACCTAAAAGAAGTAAATAGTGAAAAAGATCTAGAGCTATTAATCAATATGGACCTACAATTCAGTCATCATTGTAATAAAGTAGTTGAGACAGCCAACAGACTACTAAGATGCATTAAAAAAACTTTATAAGTAGACATGTACAATGGATAATGCCACTGTATAAAGCATACCTACAGTAAGACCACATTTTGATTATGGTACACCACTGTGGAATCCATACCTTAAAAGAGACGTAGCAAATATAGAAAGGGTACAGCATAGAGCAACTAAACTGGTAACGTTTTAAAGGACTATTCATATCAAGAAAGATGAAACAATTTGGGGCTATATACTCTGAAGGGCAAGTGATACAGAGGAGATATGCTACAAATGTTTAAAATTATACATAATGATGAATTAAGAGTGAGGTTAGGGATAGAATGTACACACAGGAAAACAAACCTGAGGTGCACATTAAACAAATTAAAATAGCGCATACAAAAAAATACCAGAAGAGGATTCTATACCCATAGAGCCAGTGAACTATGAAACATTTTATCTAGGGAGATTGTGCAGTCAGATACATTATCCATATTCAAGTCTAGGTTGAATTTATTTATTTATTAGCTTCTGGTAACCGGGTAAGTGTATTAGGCAACAATTCTGCCTATTTTCAAGCACGACCCGGCAGAGTATAATTTACAAATGGGTAAGTACATACAGTTTACAAAATGCGGTGTCCAAACAATGCAGGGTAAATACAGTAGTACAGGAGATCATTGAGATCTACCATAATCCGTGGATGACGATTGTTGACCCAGTAAAGGGAGTAGAATCATAACAGTAAGGCTTGGGTTTATAGACAGAAAAGAGAGCAAACACCATAGAGTAAGAGAAACCAATAAGGAGGACACAGGGAGACAGACAGGAATTAGGTACAGACACAGGAATCAAGTGCATGAAGGTGGGAAAAAAGTGCAGATTTAAAAGCTGGGTGAGATGAGGAGTCCTTTAGGTAGCGAGTTCCAGAATTTAGGGGCAAAATGGGCAAAGGCAAGCTCCCCCAATTTTGTCAAGCAGTGAGGGACGGAGGTCAGAGAGAGGTTAGAGGATCTCAGAGTTTGGGAATGGATCATGGGGGAGAGCATAGCTGCAATACTATTTGGGTGGGGTACTGTACTCACTGAGTCAATAAAACAACCCAGAGAGAAGCAACGCTGCAATTTAGGGGACAACCAATGCAATGAGGAGTATAAAAGACAGTGATGAGTGAGGCAAGGGACCGAGAGGGCAAACCTACAGATGTTGTTATAGGAGGTGTCCCATTTATGGAGGATACCCACGTTTGCATGAGATAGAATGGGGAGAGCATGAAGTAGTCAAGGAAGCAGTATGCCACGTACCACAGAGGTTCTGGCAGCAGGGGTAAGTGAGTGTCGCACGCGGTAGGCTACACCTAACTTGGCATTCACAGATACACATACCTCATTTGTATGTGCAAAAAAATCTAGTATAGGATCTAGGGTCAAAAAAATCTAGTATAGGATCTAGGGTCACACCAAGGTATCTGAAGGAATCAGTTGTCTTGACTGCTGTCCCATCACCACCGAGCACATGAAGTTTAGTAGACTCAGTATGTAATTTCCTGGCAAATCCAAAGAGCATGGCCTGAGTCTTCAGGAAATTGAGAATGAGAGCATTGGAGGAGAGCCAGTTTTGAATCAGATGGAACGAGAAGGAGAGGTGAGTGTTAATTTCAAGGACTGACCAGGAGGCAGAGTAGAGCACCAAGTCATTAGCATACATGATGGAGTGACAGTTTGGAAGAGAAGAGGGGTATAGTTAGTAAAGATGTAGAAGAGTAATGGTCCTAGAATGGAACCTTGGGGACGACACAGGTGATGGGAGCAGGGGGCGAAAGAACTTTTCTGAAGGGGATGGATTGGGGTCGTTTAGTGAGGTAACTACTCAACCAGGACAAGGTAGATTCAATGGCTCCAAGTAAGTAGAGTTTGTTCAAGAGCAAAGAATGATTAACCCAGTCAAACGCCTTGGTGAGGTCGATAAAAATTGTACCAGTGAAGAGTCCTTTGTCCATATTCGATTTGATATTGCTAGTCAGGAGCATGAGGGCAGTCATGGTACTATGTCCAGCCTGGAAACCGTGTTGAGCAGAAGACTGAATATTAAAGTTCGATAGGTGCGTGGAGATCTGGCAATGAATAAGTTTATCTAGCATCTTACTGAGGAGTAGTAGGGCAATGGACCAGTAATTGGCAAGTACTTTTGGGTCATCTTTCTTGAATACTAGAATAACCGTGGCAACTTTCCAAGCTGTGGGCACAGTAGAGGTGCATATAGACAGATTATACAGCCTGGTAATAGGTGTAGCGAGTAGGTGTGCACCAAGTCTTATTATCCTTGGTTCAATACAATCAGACCCAGGGCTACCTCAGGGTGGATGGATAAAAGTAACCGTAGAACATCTGACCATGCTATATGAGGTAGAGTAAGCAGCTGAGGAGCTGGGGGGGGTGGGAACACAGGGTCCTGGAGGGGACATGTTAGGAGACTCGGAGAAGAGTAGGTTAAAAGTATTGGCTATGGTACAAGGGTTGTGGCAAAGAGTATCATGTATTAGCTGATCCTTGGGAGATGGATGCCTGGTGTTACCCAGTATCTCATTAATCTGGCTCCAGTACTTCTTAGGGTCAGAGGCAGAAGACTGGGGGAGTTCCAGTAGTAATTGCTCTTTGCAGCACAGATTTCTTTCTTACAGGCATTACGTAAAGAGCAATAGGAGTCAAAGTCAGGTTGAGCAGAAGAGAATTTCCATTTTTGCCAGGCCTTGTCCCATTCCTTGAAGGGGTGCAGGAGAGGCCACTGCAGCCACTTAGTTATCTGCCCTCTGACCCTCCGTGTAGAGACAGGGATATGTTTAGGCTGTAAGGTTAGCAGAGTGGAGGTGAAGTACTCCGTGGCCTGATTAATGTCATTAGTTTGAAATAGAGGGGACCAATCAGCATGTTTTAAGTCAAACAGGAAAGCTGCAGTATCCAGATAGGAGAAGTTAGAGAGGGACAGAATCCTAGGAGGAGGGTAAACAACAGAAACACCCTTTATGCAGTAGACAGGGCAGTGGTCACTAATAATGTTGGATAGTACTCCAGTAGAAGAGTAGTAGTCCTTGCGGTTTATGAGTATCCAGTCAATCATAGAGCGACAGTGGTTGTTCTGGGTTATCTGAGTGTGGGAGGAGATAAGTTGCTCAAGGTTAGCCTTGCTGATAGTCAAAGCAAGGGAAGAGGAGTTAGGACCCATCCAGTCCAGATTGAAGTCACCCAGGCAGACCACTTTATTGTTCTTAATTAAGGCAGAAATCAAACCAGTGAGCTCCTCAAGACCAAGTTTGCTCTCATGGGGAGGGGGTGAGTGTACCCCAACTATATGCAACTTCTTGGCCTCCCCCAAGTAGCAAGACAGAATGCAGTACCTCACTGTAGTTCAGACAGGGGGATGGCAGCAGAATGACATTAAGGCGTGGCTTGAAGTACAGTGCCAGGCCACCCCCTTTTTCAGAGAATGCTTGGTCAGTGCAGAGTAAGTTATATCTGGGTAAGGCACAGCTATCGTCCCAAATGGTTGGTTTCAACCATGTTTCAGACAGTACAAGGATGTCAGGGTTATTAGTCAGAACCCATGCCTTCAGCTCAGAGAGATTGGCTAGCAGGCTACGGATATTCAGGTGCATGATGGACAGGCCATGAGTTTGGGTAAGGAGCTGAGTAGCAGAGGGGGTGGAAGAGTTAAGGGAGGTCAAGGGGCTAGGGTTCCTTTCAATGTCTCCCGCGAAAGAAAGAGTGAGGGTAATGACCCATAGAAGAGCAATTGCCATAGCATAGGGGACAGAAGAAGGGGAGACAATCCTCCTAATCACCAGGTGCCTTAGTAAAGACCCCAAGAGTTTAAAGCTTAGGTAAGCTATAGGAAGAGGAGAGAGAGAACCTTCGGCTATCAAGTTTGAGAAGGTAAAATTCCTAAGGGGTTCCTCAGACATGGGAGGGGAGCCGGCCACCGGTGATATGGAGCTAGAGGCCAATAGAGTGAAAAGCAAGGGCACAATTAGATACATAGAATAACTTGACTCCATGGTAAACCAGGTACTCTGGAGAAGTGTACAGAAAGAAAAATAACCAAAATGTGTAAAGGAGGGACAGCTGTAAAGGGAAACCTAGGTACAAGCGGGGGGAGGCCTGGGGGGGGAGCAAAGGATGTAGACAGGGTGGACTGCAGGGTTGATAGAGAGAGCAGGGGCTGGCAGTGTGAGCAGCTACAACAGAAGACAGCAGGAAAAAAACTGATCTTGAAGAGGAGAAGTGTCACCTAGTGGAGAAACGCTGTAACCTGCAAATGAGATTGTAGTTAGATAGAAAAAAGAATGCTGAAATCTACACCTCCCACATGCAGCCCGGGTCCTATATAAACAAACACTGCTAAGAGTGGAAGGGTATTGGGGGCGGACAGGAAGCAGCCGTGTAGCAGCTGCGAGGAGAGCTGAACCCACAGCAGAAAGCCGCAGAAGCAGCAGTTGCCAGGATCAGGGGGTGAGCAGGCGCCATGGGGAGAGCAGGTGCGATCAGACCAGCGCTAAGGCTGAGGATCATTCAGGAGAGCATCCTTAAGCAGGTACTGGAGCAAGAATTAATTATCAAACAGTAGCCTGCAGTATTTAGGATAATTCAAGCCTTGATGATTTAGCTTGGTTGGTAGGGACTACAGTCTGATTAACATTAGCCTGCACTCATGGGACTGATACTGAGCCACGAGGGGATGGTCCTGGCCTTCAGTTCACAAAGGAGACAGTGCTGCAAATGTAAAGCACCCTCGGGCTTAAGAGGAAGACTTTTGTTGGGTGAACCTCCTAGAAATAACAAACAGATCCTAGATTCTAGGTAAAATTAAAGAGCAGTGCTCCTACACACTAAGCAAAATTACAAGAGCAATGCTCCTACTCCGGCCAGAGGTGCAGTTAGCACAGAGACTGGAAAATATTTCAGTAGTCACAGTGGAAATTGGTAGAGACAATGCAGTGTAGAAAAAGCTGCCAAGTTTGAAATTTGGGGCCAGAAGCCATCTGTTCTAGTACCTGTAGATTGCTTTGGCAGACAATCCCACAGCAGCTCCATGGGCAGAGAGCCCCTGCAGTTAGGGGGTGGCTGTAAATCACTTCAGCAGATGATCCCACAGCAGCTCCATGGGCAGACAGCTCTGCAGTTAGGGGGTGGCTGTAAATTGCTTTGGCAGACGATCCCATAGCAGCCCCATGGGCAGAGAGCCCCTGCAGTTTGGGGGTGGCTTTAAATCACTTCAGCAGATGATCCCACAGCAGCTCCATGGAGATGGGAGACAGACACGATAGGCAATAGCCTCCTTTTGTCTAATGCGAAGTATAGTACCAAGAATAATATAAACTGGACATGTAGGACCCTGAGTCAGAATATGACATTTATGAAGATGTATGCATGCTCGCAGGATTTTCGTAACTGATTTGTAGCTTTGCCAGTCATGAATTATGATCCTGCCATCTCACTTATACAAGATTTGTGTTTATTTTTATATTTATTTGTCATTTTTGATCAGGAAAAGCACCCTAAGTTGTGATACCTTGTTTTCAGGTGCATGCAGGGTGTGGGTTCCAAGGACCTGTTTTACTGACAGGGTAATGCTGGTTATGACACCAGGGATACTCATCTACTACTCATTGACAAATGTCATGGGATCTTTAACTTCCACCTGAACAGTGACAATATATAGGCTAAATGGACCTCATTTTAATGTCTCATCTGAAGGATGGCTCTTCAGTAGTACAACACCTCCTCGTACTGGACAATAATATAAGTTATGACTATATGCCAAGTACCTGGTGCAGGGCTAGAACCCCTGAACTTGCAATCTTCTAGCCCCAGAGTCTAGCATGCTGCAGTAACTGCTGAGCCACTGACACTGGTAAGTTAAGGGCAAGGAAGGAAATTTGATCTTATCTACTGTAGCATCTTGTATACAAACTGTGGGCTAGATTTAAAAAGAGTGCAGAAAATTCCACACGTTCAGAAAAATGGCTTGCAAAACTGCAGCAATGTAAATGCAGCATATTCACAGTCAAAAGTTTCACAGGTGCGGAAAATTACAAAATTAAAAGGCGAGTTATGGAATTCCACAAGTGCAGAATTTGTGCACGTGCTGATCCGCAGTTGTACAAATTTTATAAACTACCCACCAGACAGAACAACAGCTGATCCATATCAATTTTAACAAATCATGGGTGGATGGTGTGGTACCTGAGGACTGGAGGAAGGCAGATGTGATTCCCCTTCACAAAAGTGGGAACAAGGAAGAGGCAGGAAACTATAGACCTGTCAGTTTGACCTCAGTGGTAAGGAAAATGATGGAATCACTTCTGAAAGAAAGAAATTGTTGAGTACCTAGAGGCCAGTGAGGCACAGGACCCAATGTAGCATGGATTCACAGCAGAAATGTCATGTCAGATAGATCTAATAGATTTCTTTGACTGGTTGACCAAAGTAGTAAACCAGGGAGGGGCTGTGGACATGGCCTACCTAGACTTTAGCAAGGCATTTGACACAGTCCCACAAAAAAGATTAATAAACAAGTTAGCCAGCCTAGGAGTGGATCCCAGGGTGGTAGCCTGGGTAAATAATTGGCTGGACAACAGGACACAGAGGGTAATAGTAAGCGGAGTCTACTTGAAGAAAGGGGTGTTACTAAGCGGGGTACCACAGGGTTCAGTATTGGGGCCGGTCCTCTTTAATGTCTTTATAAGTGACATTGCAGAGGGATTGGGAGGAAAAGTATGCCTCTTTGCACACGACACAAAGATCTGCAATAGGGTTGATACACAAGGGGGGTGGAAAAGATGAGAAGGGACTTGGCAAGGTTGGAGGAATGGTCAAATGTATGGCAGCTTAGATTCAATGAAAAGAAGTGCAAAGTAATGCACCTGGGAAACAAGAACCTGGTGGAAGAATACACAATGGGGGGAGGCACTAACAACAAAACTTGAAAGGGACCTGGGGGTAGTCATATCAGATGACCTAAAGGAAGGCAGGTAATGTGAGATGGCAGTAAGGAGGGCTGGGGAGATACTGGGATGCACTGGGAGAGGCATCACTAGTAGAAAACATGAAGTTGTCATCCCTCTGTACAGACAGTTGGCGAGACCCCATCTGGAGTACTGCATGCAGTTCTGGAGATCCCATCTCCGCAAGGACATAGACATGATGGAGGCAGTCCAGAGGAGGGCAACTAAAATGGTGCATGGTCTGCACCTGAAACCATACGAAGAGAGACTAAAGAAGCTTAATATGTATACCCTCGAGGAAAGGGGGGGGAGATATTCTAGAAACTTTCAAGTACCAAGACAGGTTAAGACTTGCCCAATACCAGATACTCAGTAATATGTACTACACCCTGGTCAAGTTGGCTAAGATAGGGCAGCTGCAAACCCCAACTTGTGTTTGATGTGGCAAGGTAGATGAGACATTACTACATGTTTTCTGGACTTGTGAAAAAGTCTCCCTTCTGTGGGACACGCAATCAAGTCACATAAGGACCCACTGTTAGGTTTAGATTACCTCTTTACTCTGAGTGTCTGTTTACTGGGGGGCTTGTCCCAAATTAGCATTAAAGAAAGGAGATATCATATCTCCCTTATTTCCATCGCTGTTAAAAAACTTGTTCTTAAGCATTGATTGGACCAGTCAACTATTTCTCACACAGAGTGGCTACATGAATGTCATTCTATCTTAGAACAGAAAGACTGACTGCCAGTACTAGAAATAGACTGGCCCACTTCAGTCGTAAGTGGGGCAAATTATATGTCCTTTATCTAAATTAATATGTGCAGGCTCTCTAGCTCCATCTAGTTTTATTATTCTGTATAAACTGATCATGTTAGAGCTGGGCTGCTTAAGGTTAGGAGGGTCGCTCCGGTGGGAGATGGGTAGGGGGAATGGGGGGGATAGGATGAAGGGAGGCTATAACGGGGGTATGGATATTGAAATGTTACTGCCTTGGTTGCTTTGTACATGTTTGTGTTTTTGGAAAATCCAATAAAGCTTATTAAATTTAAAAAAAGAAACTATCAAGTACTTTAAGAGAATCAACAAAGTCCAAGAGGGAAGCATATTTCAGAAAAAGAGATTTACAAGAACAAGGGGGCACAGTTTGAAAATAATGGGGGAGCAGCTCAGGGGCAATGTGAGGAAATATTGTTTCACAGAGAGGGTGGTGGATGCATGGAACGGCATTCCTGAGGAGGTCATGGGGTCAAAAACAGTGGGGGGAATTCAAGAATGCATGGGACATACATAAAGCAATTATAGTGGCAGGTAGGAGGAAGTAGGGTGTTGGTTAACTAGAATTTGCAGCTTATCCAATAGGTAGGGAAATGGGCAAACTGGGTGGGCCAAGCAGTCCTTATCTGCTGTCAAAGTCTATGTTTCTAATTGGAGCAGGATACTTTTTACAGTCTTGCAAAAGGTGCAGCAGGACCAGCACTTCCAGTAAGGCCAACAGCCAGTTCCACAACTGGGACCACAGCAGCGCTACCTGTATGAGCAGGACCTTGCACCACAGCAGCTGCCCAACCTTCCTGTCCCTGCACAATAGCAGCACATGCAACAATATGCACTGTTGGTGAGCTTCAACCAGCCAAGAGCATCACACATGTAGCAGTTGAAGTGCTTCTTGGTGTCATCTGCACCCTACCCTCCACATGTAGTAGGCCCATACACCCAATGGCATTTTCTAACTGTTGGTTGTGTCTCTCTCTGGGGTGTTTATTTTGCCTGCTTCTGTGGCACACACTTCTGGCTGTTACCACCTCTGCCTCTACTGCCTGTGGGGCTCCTTTATGGCTTGCACTGGGTCATGAGGTTACGGTCTGCTGTATTTCAATTGAAATGTGTGCTATTTGTGGTCAAACATCTAGCACTACTATATGACCCACAGGTCTGCTGTTGCATGGTGCCTGAACGGCCACTGTAATTGTTTCTCAATTGATAGTACACTGCCTTTAGCTCAGGATGAGTTACGCCTCAATGTCTTTGGTGCAGTATGTACACAACGTATTTTTAGCAACTACAGAAAAACAGTGGCTGAGAATAGCCTTTAAGGAGATATGCCATATTTTGCAATGACTTTTTTTTGTGCAAGAACTTCCACAGCTGTGTTTTTTCTGCCATACGCTGAGCATTTTTTCCACAGCTGCAGAATTTTTGTGAATATAACACAGTGCAATTTTGGGGAACTTGTATATTTTGCAACTTCAAAGTGTTTTGTGAATCCAATCCTGTATCCAAAAGTGTTTTACAATCAAGAAGAGGGAGGGGAGAGGATGTTGTTTTCATTTTCTGAACATAGATTCCATGAGCATACAGACAGACCAGAGAGACATTAAGGAGAGGTTAATCAAAGGGAAGGGTGAGAGACCTGCTTAACTTCATACATACAGTAAGTGGCATCCGTGGGATTCAGACCCTGGGATTGGATTTTGAAAGAGGCACCCCGAACATGTGGCATCTTTTTACCACAGTTGGGCAACTTGTAATAAATGACGAGGCTTAGAAATATGGTCTAACTTTTTGACACAATTGTGGCAATTTGTGCTCAGAAGATGTGCATCAAAAATGATGCATAAATTAGAGCTGCACAAAATGTGGAATTACAATGGCAGAATTCATGCGGAATGGCAATTCTGCTTTCAAAATATTTTTTGGAATTTCTTTATAAATTCCAGAGAATTACAAAAAGCATTTCTGCATAACTGCAGAATAATTTTCCACAGATTGCAGAAAAACAATCCATAGTTTATTTAATATATGAATTATTAATCCACAAACTTCATTTTGCATGCAAAATGTCAATTCTGTGGCATTTTCCAAAATGCTGCAGAATTTAATTTTGTCAGATTTAAACATTTTGGCACACTTTTAGATGATGTGGATACCACCTGAAAATCAGGAATTCTGTCAGTGTTATCACTGAAAATGCAGCCCCTGGTCTCGAAGTTTCCAGTGCTGTACTCTAACTGACATGGCAAACTGTGTCACACAAAATTGGCGTATTCTGAGTTAGGCAATTACATATAATTAGTTATAACATAGGTAAGAACATTCTAGTCACCTAAATGGCTAAAAGACAAGTACAAGAGTGTGATTATCCAGCCATAACTACACACTTGTACTTGCTTAGCATGTGCAGCAGGTTTGGCTGCAGTATCAGTATGCCTTAAGAAGATCTATTCCTCTTTCTTCCACTCATATGTCATACAGAAAACAATTTTCTTTTTTAATATACAAAAAAAGGATCCAGTCAGGAACGTGACAAAAAAAATCTTATAGCACCCAACAAAGTAGGCAAAAACATCACCGCCTGTAATGTTGGCATGTAAAAACATCGTCAACCCAAACCTTGTGGGCAGTGCAAGATAAGAATTGGCTGGGTGACCACCAAGTCCCACATCCCACCCACCAAGCGATGGCCCCAGGAACAGTAACAGCAGCCAGCCCCAGTGTGATGACCAGTCCCTCCCCCCAACAAGCTGCCGCCGATCGCCTACCTGTGTCCCATGACACAGCGCATTGCACTATATCCCTTGTGTCTAGTGGACTCCCCATCTTCCCACTCTGGCATGTAGATCCCCACCACTCTGCACCCCCAACACACCCCAACAACAGACTGGTGGCCAGTACAGCCCTCCACTCACCACCACTGCAGGCCACCCAACTGAACTGAATGAGTGAGTGTGTACACGTATACACACTCATTCATTTAGTTCAGTCAAGCAGCCAGCCATGGTGGTGAGTAGAGGGCTCTACTGGCAACCCACCCATTGTTGGGGTGGGTTGGGGGTGCGGGGTGTTGGGGATCTACCTGCCAGGGTGGGGGGTCCACTAGACACCAAGGATATAGTAAAATGCATTGTGTCATTGGACATATTTAAGCGATCAGCAGTGGGTTGGGGGGGAGCTGGCCATCACACTGGGGCTGGCTGCCATTACTGTTCCCAGGGCCATCATTCAGTGAGTGGGGTGGGTGACTCTGTGGTCAGCAAGCCTATTCTTTCATTGCACTGCCCATGAGGTTTGGGTCAGTGATGCCTTTACATGCTGACATTACAGGTGTCAGTCTTTAGCCTGCTTTGTTGGGTGCCACGATATCTGTTTTGCAATGTTGCTGGCCGGATCAAAAAAAAGCATTTCTTAATTGAGTTCCTGTTGTCAGTGCAGTAAGACAATTCAGGTATGTGTAATTATGATCAATAATCACACTTTCCTCTTACATATTTAAAGAACACTTTTTATCGGTGCCTTTTACAATAAAGTATAAGCTCCCTTACTTGCCAGGGAGCTGTTTTAGCAGACATTTATAATTTTTTGTTGTTGCCCTCTCGGAAGGAAAGGGAAGGGATTGTAAATCACCTCTGAGGGGCCAGCTGAATGATCCCTTCCACTTTCTACATTGCTGGTCACACCCCCATTCTCCAATGTTTTGTGATATGTGTGCTGTATTTGGAGATCATGGGAGTGTGCACCATAAAAGTCTGGGGGAGCATATTTTTACTTCATTTTTAAACGATTTACAACCACTTTTTGTACAAATCAAGGCCAGCACTCAACTAACAAGTGTCTTGTTAGTTGAGTGCTGGCTTTGATTTGTATAAGAAGTGATTTTAAATGTTTTAAAAATGAAGTAAAAATATCCCCTATAGACTTGTATGGTACAATCTTCTGCACTGCCCATATATACACATGGCAAAATGGCAGAGATTGGAAGCATTACCAGCAACGTAGGAAATCGAAAGGATTATTTGGCTGATCCCTTTGGGACAATTTGCGATCCCTTCCCTTCTAAGAGGGCAACAACAAAAAATTATAAACATCTTCCAAAACAGTTCTCAGGCAGGTAAGGGAGCTTACACTTAGTTAACAGGGCATATCCAAAAATGTGGGAAAGATGCACTTTAAAGGCATTTAAAGCAAGTGCCTTATAATTAACAACACAGTCAAGGCGTGAGATTATGAAGCATTATACAATGGAGTATGAAAATCCGTAACCTCATTGGTCAAAAAACATCACGTGACCTTGATAAATCCTCCAGTATACTGACTGTAAAAGTTTTAAATCACTATAAAAACCAAAAAACAAATTGAACATTGTATAATAGGGATATACTGTGACAGAATGTGGGTATATGGGTGGATTTACCACTTCTGGTGTGGTTAAGTCACTCGGCTGTGCCTCATGACCGAACCGCATCAGGCATGGTAAATCCACCAATATACCCACTCTCCGACATGGTATATTGCTTAAATAAGCCATGAGGGGATGTGGGCTATCAAGGGATTTACCATGGCTGGAGTGGTTTGCCCATGAGGCACAGCTGAATGGGTAATTCCTCGCCAGCCATGGAAAAATCCCCTGATAACCCACATCCTCCAAGTGGCTAATTGCGATTATACCAAGGTTAATTTTTTTACTATAATAAAATACAAAGGTTGATTTTTTAGTATTTTATTTTTATTGTTTTTATTCCTACGCTGTAGATACATTGGATTATAGTCTGATCAGCAGCCATTGATTATCAAAGGATTTACACCGGTGGTAAACTGTCAGTCTGACGATTTCATTGGCTGTTCACTTATGTCCATGGTATAATTTACAATACACCCTGGTGTGTCTTTTTGCATAAGTGCATGATGCCCATTTAGAAATAGAGAGTGAAAGTGTAGATAATTGTCGGCATTTTGAGAAAACAATCCTGAAACCACCACACTAAATTTACCCTCTGTCCCAATATCTAAAGAACTAAAATGAAACAAGGACAAATAATAAACATCAGACTATACAGTGATATAGTAGAACCCACAATAATACAAGAATCCTAGAAAGCAATCAAAAAACCTCTCCAGGTATTTATTCTTAGGAGCACATTACAGTGCTAAAATGTTCATATGCTTGCAGTTGTAATTTATAAATCCTGACCTTACATTCTCTTACTGAAATGTATTTATTTTGGTTCACTCTATTAGACAAAAGCCTTGTGGATTGTCAAGACTATGTCACAAATCATTTGTGCAGCCTGTCATAAATATTATTGATCTCACAGACAAAATGTTATATCTTAGAAATATATTAGCATTTCAGCTTATGTTCACAAGCCAAAATGACCACCAGATCTAGTAAACCCACCAAACTCTTCCATTACATAAAAGGACAATGAACCTCAGCACAAAAACAGTGAGGCAAGGGTTACCCAATAGGGGCATTGGCAACAAAGCCAAGTTCAAAGAAATGCAAAATCACACATACCCTCACAATGTAAATCACCATGAAAATTTAGGCTGGTTCTGCTTTAAGTAGGAATACATAGTGGCAAAAGGATCTCTCACACACAGTCTGCAAAGGCTGAGAACAGAAGACGCAGACACATGCTTCATCCTGCACAGGACTCATCCATGTGCCTCATCTGTATCTCCCCCCAAGAGAACATTAAACCAGCCCTTATGTGGTCTTCTAGGGTCACAGTGGGTTCACAATAAGAAAGAAACTAAAAAGACAACAAATCTTAGCACAAAAGCACTGCAACAAGGGTTACCCAAAATGGGCAATGGTTGCAAATACAAGTTTTGTGTTTTCTGTTTTCAGCCATTGCTTATTGAGTGAGAATCCCTTTGGCGCCATGCATTCCTGCTTAAAGCAGAACCAGCCTAAGGTTTCATGATGATTTGTATATACTGTACATCCATGATGCTTTGCAGTATGGAAGTATGTGTGAGTTTGTATTTCTTCTACTACATAGTTTGGAAACATTCAAAATTAGTGATATCCATGGAAAATGGTGCTCATTCATATAAGAATTCATTAAAAGGATGAAAATAGACTGCACACATCCCTGTAAGAGCCACATACTTCAATTATTGCAAAAGTGAATATGGTTATTACAGGTAAAATAGTGTGCAAACCTTTGTATAAGGTAACAAACCCCAGCAAGCTTGATACTTTCTCAAGGGTGACACTCCCCAACAAGAACAGGTAAATAATAACTGTGTCTTAATGTGTCAGGTAGCATTGTTATAAACATTTGTTTTAAGTACAATCTGTTAATAATCCACACAGTGTCATAAGCATCAACCAGGATGTCAAATGTCAGGTGTCACTGGAGTTGGCTGACTTGCACGCTGCTTTGCACACTTGGTTATTTTCAATGAAACTTTTCAGTTTAGCAATAATCAAGTGTGTTGTTTGTTCAGGTACTAGTGCAGTGCATGTCTTTCCTTCTACTTCATAGTTTGCTAGTGTACAATATGTCACACACTGTGAGTAACCACACTGTGACATCAATTAGAACCACTATGCTCATTGAAAAAGGTAGAAAAATGAAATTTTTGCTTCCAAATACACAGATACAGTACATTGTTTTAGGTCCGCAGATAACTACTGTACAACTGTCCCTTTAAGGTGTTCGCCAGTAAGCTCTTCAGCTCCCATGATACCAATAATACCTGAATATGTTGCAGATCTTCTCTGTATATAACATTTATAAATGGAGTAGAGCAGATGTTAATCCCTACCATTTCTGTCTTATCTGCAGTTCTGAATTCAAGAAATGGAGTACAGGTCAGAATAGGTTAATATATGTTCCTTCTAGTGAGTAGCATGAATCTGTAATGTTAAGGATAGCACACAAAAGTTACATGACAGACTTGGCTAATGATGTTGTGAGATGACAAGAATGTTACTGTCTACATACAGTAGCAAGCATATATTTTTAGTGTGTGTAGAGTAAGCATTACAGAATGGAAAGGACACAAGATAGTGAGTGTGACTTCCTGCCCAGTAGAAAGAGAATATGCATAGAAAAACCAAATGTGCTTCATTCTTTGTCAGAATTACAATAGAGATCATCTTGGAATGAAAGAAGCTGCTCCAGCATCAGTATATATCTTTTCTTCAGTAGCAGCTGCTTTAAAACATAGCACATAGGGCCATTTGATAAAATGACAGGCAAACGCAGATGATGGCTTATAATTCATTGACAGAATTGCACGTAAAAGCTATAGGTACTTGACCTTGTATTTATTGCATGTTAGTACTTCCTGTGTCATTTGATTTAGAACTAACTCCCACATTTTCCCTTGAACCTATTAAATGTGGTATTTTACTTTTATATAAACTTGAAATGGAATCGAAGTGAAATTTTGACGTCCTTTAAAGGGGGAAAAAACCCAGGAATGATTACTGATGTTCTTTCTTGTGTACTGGCTGCTATTGTTGATCCATTCCAAATCTGGAGAGTCTGAGTGTTAGAGTAGAATAGAGACAGAAATGAAAAACAGAATGTGTCAGTGTTTTAAAAGGGATATTGTTCAGCTTAGACAGGCTGATATTGCCCTTTTAAACTAGAATGGGCTGGTGATAGTGTCTTAAACACAAATTACATTTTGTGCTTCAGAAATCTAAACAAGGACCAATTTTAAATGATTTTTTATAGTGTGATATCACTTCAGCTCATTACCATCACTGTTAATATGCTGGGAACACATTCAATACAAGTGAAAGGGGTGCCAATGTTTTGTTGTTACTATGCCAATATGTCCCTCCTTTTTCCAAATATTTAAGACATTATCACTCCATCCCACACACACACATACACACACACACACACACACACACACACGCACTATTTAAAAGTGTCAGATTGAACAGTAGGTGTTCACAGTATCCCATTAAATTGACTTAGCTATATTGTCAGTAATTATAAATATATTTTTTAACCTTTGGGTGCAGGGAAGACTCAATGATGGTCTTTGTCATGCAAGTTCACTAAGATAAATTGGATAGAAATAGCTATGGATTGTTATTTAAATGAAAGTATATTATAATGTGCATTCTTATTCCCACCTACTGATGGGGCCTTTATGGGGGCATTCAGGATATCCACTGATTTATTTTGAATCCATGGAGTAGAGCCCTTTAAATTGACTTTTGAATGTGTCATTCCAGTGAATATGATAAAGTTCTGACTATCTGCTTGAAGAAGTTGCAGTGCACTGTTTTATGAATACTCTTGTAACCCATAGGTGGCGCTATTCCAAGGGCTACTACCCCTGTCTGCCTTCCTAACAACGAGTTGAGGGGCGTGGTTCAAAACTGCCAAATACCGGGGTGTCCCTACCCTCAGTAAACACATTAGTTTGGTGCCTCCACTGAGAGTACAGTTTCCGTGGTTATCTATTTATACTGGTGCAGCCCTCTGGGAAGCTATCACCACCCACAGCCTCACCTAGTGACTGATTACTTAGATATTGACAATGGCCATTAACAGTATTCACTAGGCAGTTTGCAATAGGCATTAACAATATTCTCCCAGTTGTCCCACTTACCAGCTCCTGATATGAAGCTCCCTGTAAAGACAGTTTTGAAATACAGCATGCACTTTCAACACATTCAGTGAAAAGCTCATCACTTTAAATCAGGTAATATGCTCACAAGTTGGGTTCAAAGTAACACAGAGAATCAGGTTTACTAAAGGGTTATGAACAAGGAGGGCGAGCAAATCTGGGCAAACGATTACTTTTCTGGAAAACCAAGTTACTAAACACAGGTTAATTTTGCCCTTTGCTACTGGGTACCCAGGATCTATGCTGGCTGGCCAGAATCAGTGCCTGGGGTTGCAGCTGTTGTTGGGGCCCTTGAAATAAAAAATCAATCACGTTGACTGTACAAAGCAAATTAAATTAGTTATATCCGTGACCGTTTGGCCTAGTCTATTGGAAATGTTTTAAATTATGCTAAGAACAATCAGATGATACTATAAGAAAATCAAGATGCCTGCTGCAAGGAGCTACCCTGCATTTACTCACTGTACCAGTTGATTTAGGATGCCCTGGTGAAATGAAGACGCAATGCTGGAAGCTGCTGCACATAGTAAAATGGGGCTGGTACAACTCACCTCCACTTCACGGCATTTCCCTGTAGGTGGCTGCAACCTGCATTGACTTATTGCACAGGGGCTGGATCCCCAAAGCTGGTCTCTCACCAGTAAAACTGTAGCTGGCATGAGAACAGACAGCATGGGCCAGGATAGACTTGGGCCCAAACTTTACAGAGTGTCTCTGACAAAGTCCAGTTTATCTGTTGGTGACCCCCCCAGCTGGCAGGCAGTTTGGTCACTGATAATGGCAGGCTTTGTTCCAGCACTCAGGAGTCCTTGGACGGTAGGCCTGAACCCAGAACAAGTGTTCAGCACATTTATTTCTAGAAACATCAAACTCTTTGAATTCTCTTTTGATTCCTGCCCGATTCTCAAGGTCAGTCACTTTGCTGAGCAAACCTCTTGATCTGTAATAAGGCTGTTCCTGGTGACTGGTCCCCTTTTGGGACTGTCCGATGCACACCAGAGAAAACTATGCCTCTCCTAGGCTGGATTCCTGCAGAGCATACACGCTCTTTTTCCCTACAGAGTCTCAGGATGAACTGCCACACAAGCTCCTCTCAGTTCAAAAGCTCAAGCTGCACTCTCACTGTTTTAAAATATTCCTCGGACTTGTCCATCTTTCCAGCTATTAGGCAGTCTGATGGTGAAAATAGTAACAGGGAGGCCAGTCAGGCTTTTCCCCTGCCAGTTCTCTTCGGTTCTTTTACCGGAGCTGCTTCTCGATGGCTCAAGCTGCTTTCTCCCTGCACTCTACCAGCAACTGAACTCTTTTTTTCTATCAGTTCTTGGACTAGTCCAGTTTCTCTGGATTTTGGTTGGCTAGGGGAGCTGTCAATCACAGTTCTGGTGCTCCCATTTGTCAGTTTAGGCACCAACCTGATAAACTACAGCTTTTCCCGCAGGGTACCTGAGTTAAGGACCCCTCAATGTCCCCTGTGTCCTAATTGGTCCAAACAGAAAGTCCCGGTCCAAAACATGGCAGCTTCCATTGGACAATGCATGCTGCAATAAAGGCAGGTTAAACAACAATCTGTATCGTTAAGACAACTATGCATTAGAAGTAAATAACTGCAGTACTATGTAATGCTCCCTTTGCTTTATTAGCGACAGCAGAGTGGGGCAAATTGGGATGATGACTGGCTGATCACATGCTTTGAAACACTCAGACCCAGCCAAGGCTATCTACTGCATTTACACTGACTATGGCACTTAAAGAGACAGGCACGGAGTCACATCATGGCACTCTCATACAGATTAATAGGAGGAAAACAGCCGTTATGGATTTGCCATCTCTGCAGGACATTTGTCTGACAGTGGGCATTACTGGAGCCCAGGGAGTTACTTAAGGTAAGCCTCTGATTAAGGAGGGGGAGGGTTACAATCAATAATGTGCAGTAAGTGATATATCACAAACTACTGCATGACAAAAGAGCTTAATTGCCACTGAATTACATTGTTACCTGCTGCATACTGCAGCACTTTGTGATATGCTGCAGCATTACTGCATTGCATCCTGGCTGGTGCCACTACATATATGTAGTATATTATAGATAGACAGGCAGATAGATAGATAGATAGATAGATAGATAGATAGATAGATAGAGAGATAGATACATAGATAGATAGATAGATAGATAGATAGATAGATAGATAGATAGATAGATAGATAGATAGATAGACAGACAGACAGACAGACAGACAGACAGAGAGTGAGTGAGTGCGTGAGTGAGTGAGTGAGTGAGTGCGTGCTAGCCTGCCAAACTGGCAAACCTGTTCGGTTAAACAAATGCAAACGCCATATATAATCTGTTGTATATACTATAACGTATTGTAGCTTTGACTTATTCCTAAGCTGCCTAACAATAGCATTAAACATGCTAACACATATTACATGCAGAGATAAGGCCACTTGCCAAAGACTCTAGCAACAACAATTAATACAAGGCCCAGAAATTAGTTATTGGTCCCAACAATCATGTCTGCAACCTGGAAGGAGACAAATATGAACAAGAAAAAGTGTAAAGGGTTATTAGAGTGCACAGCACGGGAAGAAACTTGATGGTTATTATAAGATGGAGGTCCCCCCCCCCAAGACAATATCCATAAAAAAAGAATGAATACTTAATTGGCAATAATATAAAACAAAATAATAAAAATACATAATAAGAAATAATAGAAACATTCCCCATCTCTCTTATAGGTTTGAAAAAAATAAAACTGAAAATGTCTTAACAAAGTGTTTAAAATGTATCATGTTAATTAGTAGCCGAATATCGGATAAGTGTTGTCATGACTGCTTGTTTGTCATGTTCAACTGTTCCTCTCTACTTTGCATAATGTTTCACTGACCTATTAGGTTGATAGATTAGATTGTTTTTATTTAGTAAGTACAGACAGCTCAATTTGTGAACTTTTGAAAAGCCTTTCATTCTGATCTTTCTCACTACATGGCAGAAATAAAGTGCCACCTGAAGCAGGGTAATGAACATAACTTAATTGGGCCTGGGACATCTTCCAAAATAAGTTCTTATCTATCAATCCATTAAGCCCTGCACTGAGACTTTTTAACCTATGATGGGCATGGAACACTGGTGAATACTGTTCTGAGCCTATGACTGGGGTGAGAGTGCCATCTCCTACACCATTACTGTGCTGCACTTTACTGCTATTTACAGAACAGTTTGGCTAGCCCATTTAGATGAATGGAAGCAATACTTTATACATTTGGACAAAAGGCTGTGACTCCTGTACTTTCACTACATAGGCCTACGTACCTAATTCCTACACTGTACTATGGTGTATATCATAAATTGTATAAAGAAAGTTTAAAAAAATAGAAAGGAAAAATATCCCAGCTATCATTTAATCCCTTGGGATAAAGAACATACAAAGTAGTAGACCCAAAGACTCATCCCTTGGAGTAGGGTCTGAACCCTGTCTTCTTCCCTGGATCTAGGTTAACATGGTTCACTACCATGAATTTTAACCTAAATTCCCTTCATGACATGTGCAGAAGTATGCTCCAACTAGTGTTTCAGATTGGTCACTCATGTTGACACCAGAGGGCTCTTCTAGGTGCACCTCTGTTGTCTTCACTATACATCTTACATGAATTCTTAGTCATTCACAGTATAGGCTATTGAGACTGAAAGTAGTAATGCTGGTCGTAAATTGCCTAATTTCATATTTTCTGGACAACTAGGATGTTGAAAGTTTGTTTCTGGTACTGCACATTTACACAAAGAACAGTCACCACATTTGAAGACCCCTTTAGGAGCTGATTGTAGCCATGCACTGCCCCTTACCCATCACCCCTCCCTTTATCTTAATCTTTTTCTCTCCCCTCCCATAACGCACACTTCTCTCCCACTACTCCTCTGTACTGGCTAAATACAGGCTTGCTACCATCCTCTCCTATCTCTCCTTTCTCCTCACCTACTCCTTCCCATCTTCCTACTCCCTTCACTCTTCTAATGCGCCACCATTCCATATCCCTTTCTGAAAAATCTCCCCTGGTCAGCCCTCTTTTCTGACTATTTTTTATTCTCTGGAATACCCTTCTCTTCCTGGTCATCTCTCACCTTCACTTTCCTTTCTTAATCCTCTCTATTGGTTCATCTCTATCTCTGCCTTGCTGTGGCACCTAGTCACTCACAACAATTTTGGCTGCTACATTACCTTTCCCTGGCCACCACTGCACCCTGCACAGTTTCAATACTTTTGCAATTTATTGTCATCCTCACTGTGAATATTTTAGCAATAATGTATGACAGAGTGTGGGTTCTGCTGTGATAACCTCACACCTAGGGTGGTTGGGCATGTGGCTGCAGGCTGTGTGCATCCAGTGCCCCAGAAGTGAGGCTATCCCAGCACAGCTCACACCCTGGAGTGCATTATTGCTATTAGACAATGTCTCCTTTATAATCGGGGAAAAAAAAGTTAAAAATATATATTGTTTTACTTCATTGGCTGGTCATTTATCATTGTGGAGGTATATGTAGGGAAAAATGGTCCCTTTTTGGCCAGTAGGTGGCGCTGTTCGGTGTGTTGATCTGTTACTTTATCTAGGTGCCTCTCTCAGTTTTGTGTTGGTGTTGTGGGTCTCCTCCTCACCCATCAAACTTTTGATTTTTGTTTTCTGCTTTTTGTGGTACTGTGTTTTCCCTGATCAGTGTAGCAGTTGCCATAGCTTTCATTCAAATGGCCCAGTCACATGGGGAACAAGTGAACAAAGAAAGTGAGACTTTCAGTACTCCAAAATGGGCTGGTAACTGCCCGGTAGCTTCTCAGGTGGAAAAGCCATTTTTGGTGTTTATTCTGGAGGACTGATTTTTTTTTTATTTGTAACAAGTATCTCACAGCTGCTGCATGCAGTTTTCTCAGGACCAGCTAAGCACGTGATTCCCTAGTTACAGTAGTGACAGTGCATGTAGCAGACATTTCAGATGGAATGTGAGAAAACTGGTCATCTCTCACCTTCACTTTCCTTTCTTAATCCTCTCTATTGGTTCATCTCTGTCTCCACCTTGCTGTGGCACCTAGCTACTCACAACAATTTTGGCTCCTGCATTACCTTTCCCTGGCCACCACTGCACCCCACACAGTTTCAATACTTTAACAATGTATTGCCATCCTCACTGTAAATATTAGTTCAGATTTACTACTATGTTTCTACTACTTGAGTAGTTTAGTGATTTATTATCAACAGAGTGATATGTTGTACTTTTGCAAATGCTGGTACCTTGCAGCGTCTGATATTCTGTGTTATACTTTAATTGAATTTTTGCCTTTGTAGATTCTTGTAACTTTGTAAATGTTGCACCTTACACCATTAGCTATTTGGTGTTGTACATTTCACCTGTCAGTTTGTATCATATTGCACTTGGCTTTTGTCACATTGTGTTTACTGTATTTCTTACCACTGTGCAATGCTCACTCCCTGCCCCCAGGTCACACCCATGAATGAGATCATTCATTCATTCAACAAATGTTAGATAGATAGATAGATGGGAAGGTAGATAGATAGATAGATAGATAGATAGATAGATAGATAGATAGATAGATAGATAGATAGATAGATAGATCCTTCTGAGTTCTAGCAGGCATAACATGATTGTGCAATGTAATCCGCAATGTTTTTCCCCTATAGTATAAGATAAGGGGCTCCATACCTATCACTCTAGTTAGTACCTCATGACTCTTCACAATGTGCCAATGTTTTACAATAATCTCGCTGATAATAGGCGCTGCCTTATTATAGTCAGTAACAAATGTGACTACATTCTGCTCATGTGTCTTTCCTTCATTTTGGTGTAAAGAAAACCTTTCTCTCTCTAAGCTCTTTGCAATATTAGGGCTGAATCTAATAGTTTGGTTAAATACCCCATCCTATTAAAGTTACCTTTCTTTTGTTTCTTCTTGTTTTAATCTACTCTTTGTGCTTCTCTGACCCCAGTCATGGCTGCTCTTCCCCAGCCCTATCACTGACCGTTACACTGACCTTACTGGTTACACACCACTTACACAGCCATGTTTGGTGGGTGGCCTGACACTTATGGTTGTGTGTGTGGCCTGTGGGTGGAGCCAAGCAGACAAAGGCTTTTTCCCCTGCTCTTTTTCTTCCCAGGACATCTGTGTGCAGTGACTTGTGTACATGACTTTATACGGTGGGGCGGGGGGGCGCTAATGAGCAACTAAGCTGAACGGTCACATCTCTGCAGAGCTCCGTACCACAACATTTTAAAACTGCCTAAAATTCTTCAGAAAATACTTATTTCAGCACCAAAAGCTACCTTAGCAATTACTGCAATGGACGAGTACCTGGCATCAGGGAAATCACTGCAGCATAGTGGCAAAAGTGCAAAAAAATCTTCTTCCTCGGAACAAGTTGCTTCATGTGGTCCAGACCCAATTTTTTTTTTCAGCCATGAACTTACAGTAATCAGTAAGGCTGTTTTGAAACAAATACTGGCTGCTGTCATGCCAAAATGGGACAAAGTTGAAAAGTCCATTGGCAGCCTGGCTTCAGAGGTTAAGCAACAGTCAGGAAAAATAAAGGAAGCAGAGCAGAGAATATCGGATATTGAGGATGACACGAGGTGGATGCCTGACAAAATAGCTAAGCTGGAATAGGAGGTGGAGGATCTAAAGGATGCCCTAGACTACCAAGAGAATTACAGCCGCTGCAATAATCTTTGTATCGGGGTCTCCTGGAGGGAGCAGAGATGGGGAACCTCATGGAATTCTGTGCCATCACCCTACCTATGCTGCTTAAAATCCAAACCAAGGCAGGCAAGCTTGAAATATAATGGGCACACCGGGTCTTGGCATCAAAGCCACCCGGAGACCAACCCCCATGCTAAGTGATCTTCAGGATGCATCATTACCCGGACAGGCAAGCGCTGATGGCGGCATATACGAACCAGAAAGAGCTCATCTTTGAGGGGCACAAATTAACCATGCATCAAGATCTATTGACCAGAATACAGAAAAAATGGCAACAATTTAAAAATCAGATGGATCAGCTACGGGAATGCAGTCTGGAGTTCTTCTTGGCACACCCTGCTGTAGTTACGGTTCAGTGGGAAGGTGCAACATATTCTTTCTTTGAACCAGTCAAATTACAGAGTTATATAGATGAATGGGATAAAAAGAATAAATCTGATGGGTGAAGTCCACAGTGAGTACTTGGGAACTTTGCTGACTTGCATATATATATAACCCCATACGATGACTAGACTCTCTCTTGTGATCTGTTTTCCTTGGACAAAAAGGGATTGGAGGGGCTTGGGGGGGGATTATGCTTTGTAAAGTAAATTGGTTATGCCTTCTTATATTGTCTGGAGCCTGACTGGAATCTATTAAAGGGGGTTCACAAGGTACTGTGTCAATGTGGATATACAAGAAAATAGACAGGCTCTCAGGCATTCACACGGCCTGTATTGTGGTGCAGGAAAGACACCCTTTAACTCTTTATATTCTAGCTGTAAACAATTTGAGGTGCAAACCATCAGCAGAGCCATGCTCTGCAATATGCAGGGTCCACGTCTGAAACAAGCCTGCATATTTTTTGTTGAGACTGAACTAGAGACTGTAAACAGTATGTATGGTCTGAGAAACAGAAATTTAATGTTCACTGTTGTGCAAGGGCCACAAAGAAGAGTTGAGGGGAAAGGAGTAAAAAATAGTTAAAGGAAACATTGGCATGGGGAAGGGATAAGAGGGGGTAGAAAAGAAAATGGCAGATATATTAATGGGAACAGAGGGTTACCCAGCATCAAAGTAGTCCAGGGATAAAATTGGCAGCTGCACTGGTATATGGGTCTACTGCCACCAATGGCCCTACAGCCCACCATACAAAACTCATATTGAGTGGACGGATCATGAGTAGAGGAAAGTGGTTTATCAATAGAAAAGAAACAGAGGTGGATTAAGGAACTGTGGACTGTTGATCTGTGGGGATAGTGCTGGAATTGGCTGTTCTCACATTTTCCCGTGGATACATATCTGCTAAAGGGATACTAATAGAAATAAGTAAAGGGCATATTAAAGGCAAGAGAGTTGCATAGATGTCTAAATGGTGATGTGGGGGAGGGGGGCATAGAGTTGAGATAAAAACAATAGAGCAATATCAGAAAATAACTAGAATAAGACTAACAACTTGAGGAGGGAGAGAAGAGAATTGCTTAAGTAAAATAAGATGAAGGAGGAGGGAAGCAGTGGAATGGCTATTCCATAAAAGTTTTCAGCTGTTACAACATTTGGTACACATGTTAGTGTACACTACTGTTCAAAGTAATTGTTACCATGTTTATATTTGTTTTTATTTTGCTTTGCCAATGTTCCTACAGATTGAAAATTCATGTGCAGGAGAAGAAGTTACAGGAGACGGGAGATAATAAAGGGACATAAAGGGAATGAGGATCATGGTAGGCCCTGACACAGCCTCGTGGTCTCCTGGAATGTGAAGGGATTTACCTCACCAACTAAGAGGACTAAGATACTAGCCGTACTCAAAAGAAAACAGACAGATGTAGTAATGCTACAGAAGACCCATCTGACTCCTAAAGAGCATACTAAATTGGTGGGAGGCTGGGTCAGAGCTTGTCATACATCTTCTTATAATTCCCACAAGCGGGGTGTAGCCATCCTATTTAACAAAAGTTTCCCCTTTGTACACCATCATACGTTCAAGGATCCCACAGAAGGGAGATACATTTTTGTGGTAGGGGAGATTCAAGGGGAATTGATCACCTTTGGTAACATTCATGCCCCCTCGGTACTAGACCTGGCTTTCTACCAGAAGATTGCAGACTTGTTAGTGAGAGAGCAATTTCCCAACTTGATAATGGGTGGGATTTTAACTGTGTCACAGACCCTGGGCTGGACTATTCGGGAGCATGGCTTAGAGCGGCCCCAGCGGTGCAGCAATGGCAAGTGAGCCTAACAGAACTAGCTCTGGTAGATGCATGGAGAGCATCCAACCCGGGGGCCCATGAATACACATTCTTTTCCCACCCACACACTACCTGGTCCAGGTTGGACTATATATATGTTCAAAGAGATGTATATCCTGCAATCACTGGAATGGAACATAGCCCCATCTACTTGTCTGACCATGTTATGGTCCAATTTGAGTTGAATGTGGGCAAGAAACAGGGACGGGAGGGTGGAAATTTCCCAATTATCTACTGTTTAGGAAGGAGTTTAGACAATTTCTTAAAGGATCAATGGAATGTGTATGAGACTGCTAACGAGGGTATGGTACAGGCAGAGGGAGCATATTGGGAGGTGAGCAAGGCTTATATGAGGGGGGTAATAGTTGGTTACCCAGCGAAACTAAAAAAAGGAAAAAAAAACAGGGGGACTTAGAAGAAGCAATAAGATGACTAGAGAAAAAAATAATAGAAACTGAAGATAAACAGTCTATGAAAGAACTTCGGGCAGCTAGGGAAACCCTAAATACTTGTCTAACTGAGAGAGCTCGAGCTAAACAGATGTTCACTTGACAAAAAATATATGAGTGGGGCAATAAACTGGGGCCACTACTTGTGAATTTAATTAAGGGAGGGAAGACTTCCAAAAGAATCATTACTATAAAAGACAAAAAGGGTAAATGAGTACAAGGGGAAACAAAAATTAAGCAGCACTTTCAAGAATTCTATGCAGCATTGTATACTGCAGAATTTACAGGCACAGAGCAGCAGGGCGAGGACTTCCTGAGGGATCTCCCTATCCCAACACTAACAGAGGCACTGCATACTTCTCTGGCAGTACGGTCTCTACCAAAGAAGTGCTGCAGGCTATAACCACACAGAAAAGGGGTAAAGCTGCAGGACCAGATGGGTTTATGGCTGAGTACTATAAAGAGTTTAAAGAGAAGGTGGCAGATCCCATCAGAAATGTTCTCGAGGGGCGAGGGGGAGAGGGGCATACCTAAGTCATGCTGCAAAGCACATATATGTGTACTTCCCAAGCCAAATAAAGAACCTATAGATTGTGCCTCACACAGACCTATATCACCTCTAAACTATGACTGTAAAATAATGACAAAGGTTTTAGCATTAAGATTGTACAAATTATTACCCTTAATAATTAACCCTGATTAGACTGGTTTCATACATGGTGGACTGTCATACCATACCATGAGAAGGCTATTCAATGTTATATGGTGGGGAAACAAACATCCAGGAAAAGCATGTATTTTATCAACTGACGCTGAAAAAGCCTTTGATAGAACAGAATGAGAATACTTAATAAGAATTATGGGGAGATTTGGTCTGGGAGAAAAATATATACAATTGGTTAAAGCTTTTTAAACAGCCCCCACAGCAAGAATATTAGTTAATGGTTCACCATCAGAGAAGTTTCAGCTTGGGAGGAGCACACTACAGGGGTGCCACCTCTCCTCCCCTCCTGTTTGCCTTGGCCATAGAACCACTGGTAATCAAAATCTGGGAGGATCCTCATATCCAGGGTATACCAGATAAGCAGGGAGGACAGCACACCATAACCTTGTAAGCAGACGATATTGTACTTTTCCTAATCCAACCTGATAGATCTGTACCCGCTCTTCTAAAATTAGTGGGGGCCTTCGCCGAATTCTCAGGTTATAAACTTACTCTTAATAACTCAGAAATAATGCACTTACAAGATGGGAGGGATAAAGCAGACCTGAACACCTGGGGACTCAAGTCAGAACACTGGGCCTTTACTTACCTAGGCATCAAGGTGAGCAGTGACCTAGGGAAGATGTATGACCTTAATTGTAAGCCTATGGTTGACACAATCTTGGGGATCTACAGAGGTGGCAGGCACTTCCGATATCCAGGATTGGCTGACTAAACATACTTAAAATGAATGTGCTCCCCATGATATTATATATCCTACAAATGATGCTGATGGGTCTCAAGAATAGGGATATCCAAATCTTGGAAAGGGAATTCGGAACGTTTATACAGCACAGCAAAAAAACACATATCAGCCTGGCAAGGCTAAAAGCTGCACCAGAGAAAGGAGGCCTTAATCTACCAGACATGAAGGGATATTATTTTGCCACCCAATATAGGTATGTCCACGACTGGGTAAATAGAGGGAAGCGGCCACCTGGCCAACATTAGAAGAGAGTGGGTGCTCCAGCAGACTTACTGCCTACTTAGGTGTAGATGGACTGAAATCATATAAAAGACAGAAACACCCAAATTCACTGGTAATAGCATCTTTGGAAGCATGCGGCTGCATTAAACAAAGAAGGGGAGTTAAACAAGAAAATAGAGTGTTGGTACTCATGACCGATAACCCCAATTTCCTACCAGTGCTAGGAGATGAAGGTTTTAAACATTGGCAGGACAGGGGCATTAGATGTGTAGGGGACCTGACCTCCCAGACGGGAACACATTCATTTCAGCACCTTCAGCTAAGCTGGGGGAAACCTTCCGCGCATCTCTTTAGATTTTTCCAGATCTGGAAATATTGGCAGACCCTTAATAGGAAAGCCAATATGAAATCGGCCTTGCTAGAGGTTGAAAGGGAGATCTTGGGGGATAGAACACAGGAGAAGGGACTAATTGGCTGAACAGCCATATTAGATAGGGTGTATTTCAAAGATGACCACCAGAGGGCGAAACAGAACTGGGAAAAATACCTTAATATTGTAACCAAAGATAATAATTGAGAATTGCTATTAGCCTGCCATATGGGACTGTTACTATGTAATAAATATGAAGAACTGCAATATCAATTCATGCTCAGACTGTACTTACCCCCCGGCAAGTGTGCTTCGGTTTTACCCAGAAGTGTCACCCATATCTGGGAAATGTAATGGAGACAGAGGCACCTGGATACACTACTACTGGGAATGCCTGGGAATTAAGAAATATTGGAGAGAGGTGGCCACTGAATTGGGTAAGACAGCGGGATACCCACTGGAAATAACCCCAAGGTCATTATTGCTAGGGGCGGCTGGGCAGGAGAATGGGAAATGGGAATTACACACCAGACAGATTAGGGTTCTCCTTGTGGTAGCTAGGCAGGGAATACAAAACCTGTGGATCGCTGGAAGTGTCCTCACGGTTGACCAGTGGAAAACCCTCGCCTTAAGGGCACTCTCAGTAGACAGGTTAACATATGTGCTAAAAGGCCATGAAGAAAGGTTTCTGACTACATGGGCAACATTTATGACCACTTTAACCCTAGGGGAAGCTGCACTTCTTTGGGAGGGTTGGACAGCCTAGGAGAACTCATTTATACATACCAGAGGGGGTGAAAGAAGCTGAAGCCACATCTATAAGGGCTAATCCAATTAAGGACTTTCTGCATTACATGATATGTATTAAACCTTTGGAAGAAATAAATCACAATGAGATGTATTTAGGCTTAAGGCAAAGCACATTTATTTTTGTTTAACTATTTTCTGTTACATATATCACAATGTCTTTTATAGTGAAATGAAGTTGTCTGCTTTATCTCTCCTTCCATGAAGATGCAGCTGAATTTTCTGGTGATTTGATTTATTTATTTTTCTTTTCTTCACTTTTATTGATGTGCCATGTGAGTACTAACTAAGTCATAATATCTATGCATGTGATTCAATTGTACATTAATCTACTAACCCAGTGGATAGGGGAGGGTGTTGTGATCTAATTATACTGTATCACTGTATATGAATGTACTTGTATGGTATATGAAAAAAAACACAATAAATATATGATACAAAAAAATATACATGGTGAGGCACATATGTACTTCCCAGGACATCAGTGTGCAGTGACTTGTGTACACGGCTATATACGGTGTGGTACATATGAACCACATTTACCAGTGAAGCCTGAGTGTGAGGCATGGGCGCATCCACCAGGTCAGTGTTTGAAGCCTGCTATCACATCCCCCTCGACATTTAAAGCATTGTTTTTTGTCAGGTTCTCCTCAGCTTTTTTGGGGGTACACTAATCTGTCAGCTGCATGTGCTAGGGAGTAGTTACACAAGATTGTTACACAATAAATTACACTGGAGAACGTAGGGAGTGAAAGTATGGGGCGACTTTCTAGCGAGCGGCTTCACAGTGTCAGTAGCAAGTTGATTGGCAGCTACAATGGCCAAAAGGCATGCCGAAGGATGTGTAATCAGTGCTGTGGGGAGGGTTAAAGGAAAGGCAGAACAGTGGGCTTTTCAAATACATAGACGTAAACATCCTCAAGTGAGTCTGTGATCTTCCCTGGTCTGGACAGTGTTTGCTGAGATGCTGTGGTTTGCATATTATCAAAGCAGCTGGACAATGCAACGATGACCCTTCATTTCACCAGAGGTGAAAGTGAGGGGCAGACGTGGATCAAGGCGAGTAAGTGAGTGAGTGAGTGAGTGAGTGAGTGGGTGGTTGGAGCTGCCAGACTCCCAGAGTAGACATTCAGAAACTGCTGCTTAAAAACGAGTGCTGGGAGCTGACTTTCCAGGGCTGTTTCTACAATTAACTTATAAATGTAGCGCAGTTTTAATTAACTTTTACAAAGTGCTAAGCTCAGCTAAAATAAAAGATACCTGCAACTGTCAATAAGCCTCTTCTTATCCCCATGTGTGCCATGTGCATCTTTTGGTAAGACATAATTGCTTTGTTCATATTAACTGCTTATTGCTTGCACTTTCATTTATATTAAGACACTATTCCACTGTCCGGCTCCTGACTTATATCTGCTACCTTTCTGCAGTAATCCAACTCCTGCTATCCCTTCCCTTCCTACTCCTGGCTCTGTCTACATATACACTTCTCTGATCACACTATCAAACCATTCCTACCTTCCTTATCCATTTTATTCTGTTGTTTGTCCCATCTGCCAAAATGTATGTACTGCAAATACCAGTTACCATGTTTCAATTATCAGTATTCTATCTATAAGTCACTACCCTGTGTCACATTAGCTGAGTACCACCTGCGGTCATCCCATGTGGTGTCCTTGTATGTATATCTTGCCTGTATTATGTGATGCTTGCATTTATGTATATATTGTTTATTAACTATTTATGTATGTATGTTATGTAAGACTATATGTCACAGGACCTCTTTGTGAATGAGCTTGCTCAATGAGTTTTCCTGAAATAAACTTGAACTTGAACTTGAAATCTGGAGTTTCAGAGGTCAAGATGCAGGCCAGTGCACAGCAGGCATTTTTAAATCAGTTCACTTTTGGTAATGGCCTTGACTGACAGTCAAGGCTGGGGAGGGGGGATATTTTATGTTCTCTGAGCTTGTATAGTAACTGTGTGTGTCCCCACCTCCTGCTATAACAATATACAACCTCACAGCACAAAGTGATCTGCAAGCCAAGACAGTGAGAGGCACAACAGTATTAAACCAAAGCATGACGAGTTTGTAGGGAGACATTGGGTTTCAGAACCCTGCAGTGTAGAGGAGTTTATGTAGTGAACTTGGTGTCAGTTACCCAAGGCTGTCTTTGGATCCCACTTTTTGTACTGCTTAATTGCTGCTTCTTAGGGCCTGTGGTTGGATTTATGATCAAGGCATTCCTGTGCACACAGACCCTGAACAAACAAGAGGATTCCAAGTTTGTCTGCTGACCTGAAAACACATTACTTTGAGAAGAGACATGAGGTCTCTAGACCAGTACAGGTAGTGGTTGTGTGGGGGAAGGGCTATGGTAGTCAGAGTGCATAGAAACTGTCTTGCAGAGGTGGAGCGCATACCTTTCAACCTGTTATTGGCCACATGTGTGTCAAAATCTCTGATAAATGGGTAAAATGTGTGGTATATCATCAAACATGGCATTGCATGCTCAGAACATAGTAGAGTTCAGTTCATTAATATTCATAATGTTTGCTGATAACTGAGCATCTGAAATTATTATACATTTCTGCTTTAAAGTCTCAGAGGGCAGTGTGGTATTCTGCCTTCTCCATGTGAGAAAGAAGGTTTCAGAGTGGTAAAATGAGTGCCATGTCTTGTAATGTGAGATAGTTGAGTGGTATGGCTGTGTGCGTGTGTGTGAACCTACCTGTGTGGTGCTGGTCAGTGTATTCTATGGAGTAGTAGTACAGTTAACTTGGCTATCTTAGACTCAACTTTTTCATTTTTGTGTTCAAGTTCAGGTTCAAGTTTATTAACAGGGAATACTCCATTGAGCAGGCTCATTTACAAGGAGGTCCTGTGCATACAATCATACAGTAATACAGTCATGAGCACAAGCAGATTACTCACAACAACAGCATAGGGTATAACAAAGTCAAAAAATGATGTAAACATGGATAAAAAGGAAAAAAAAGAAAGACACTATGTACAGAATTCTATACTAGTAGTATAAATACAGAAGTCCTCAAGTGCTGGGAAGCAATGAGGTTTAGCATTTGGTAATTACAGCGTTTTTTTTAAGACAGTAGTAGAGGGAAACACAGGGGGTAAAAACACCCCACACAGGATTTAAAAGAAGGAATTCCTTTGCTTCAGTCAGGGGAGCTATCTTTTGCATTAGACAAATTAAGCTACCCATGCATTTTAACAGTTTAGAGAAACAAACCAACATTTGTTTGGTCTTGTTAATGGGAGGGAATATAGAATTAAATGCAGCCCCCCCCCCGCTTATTTAAATTAATATATGACAATGCAAGAAGTTTAAGAAATAAGATGGATCTGTTAAGAACATGGGAGGCCATAGAAAATCCAAGCATTATAGTGCTAACAGAAACCTGGTTACACCAAGGATAAGTGAGGGGGAAATTGAGCTACAAGGGTATACTATGCACAGAAGAGATAGGGTTGGGAAGTGAGGTGGGGAGTTACTATTATATCTCAAATGAGATTTAGGTCAAACTACCATGTTATACATGGGTGAAGTGGGGATGATTGAATGTTTACTGGTGAATATTAGAGGTTTGAATTTGGTACTAGGACTAATATATTTTCCTCCAAAGGTTAGAGTTACTAATTTTGACAAACTGGCACACTTGTTACAACAACACACAATGGGATCTGACTTGCTGTTGGTAGGTGATTTTAATGAACCATGAAATAAACTGAGAGGAAATGCCTTTTGGACTAGTTTAAATCCATTGAACGTGAATCAAAACATTGTTTTCTCCACAAGGAAAACCTGTATTTCGAATGAGGGGAATATGTTGGATCTTATTTTCACCTCAGAGGGAATCCATGGCAGTGAAGTACCCTATTTTGGGGGTCCACTGCTCCATCGTATGGATGTGTGGGGTGACTGGATATAGGAGATGGTCAAAAAATGTGGAAACCAGAATAGTAAGGTGATGAAGCTTTAATAAATATAATAAAGAAGCTTTTTTGTATAAATTAAGAAGTATTAAATGGGACAGGCTGTTTCTAATTCCTGAACTAGATTGGGCTATAGAAGAATTCACCAAATTTTTCATTCAGGCTTGTAATGAAATTACCCCTTTTAAAAAAAGTGTAAACAAAAAACAAATGTCCAGTGGATTACAGATAAAATAAAACAAAACATACAATATAAAAATAAATTATGGAAAAAAGCAAATAAAACATTGGATATAAATGTTTGGGAGAAGTATAAAAAGGAAAGAAATATACTTAAATCTAAAATTAGACTATCAAAAAAATCTTATTATAAAACCAAGGTTGAACAAAGTACAGATTCAAGAAAATATTGGAATTTGATAAAGTCTTTTCAAAATCCAGTGATGAATAAACAGCCCATTCAAATTAAGGATAATGACATTTTATTGTCACCATTAGGCTCAGCAGAGAGGTTAAACCAATATTTTGTTTCACTCCCTGTCAAATTCCACAAGAAAGCCATACAGAGAGTGGTCTTAGGGAGCAGTGGCCTCCAAATGGGAAAAAATTTAGATTTAGAGCTATCACTTGCAGAGAGGTAAAGGACGAACAGAGGAAACTTCAACTAAACAAAGCCCCTGGGATAGATCAGATCAAAACTAGGTTTTAAAAGATTCCCTCAAGGTAATAGACCCAATACTAACTAGGCTCCTAAATTGGAATTTGTTAGAAAATAGGTTTCCGACATTGTGGAAACAGGTGAAAATGATTCCAATACATAAAGGTGGCTATCCTGTAGAGCCAACAAACTATAGGCCAAAATAATTACTGTCTGGGGTGTCGAAGGACTTGGAGAGACTGGTCCAGAGGCAGTTGAGTGGTTACTTGGAAGAAAATTCTCTCCTGTCCTGTTACCAGTCTGGTTTCCAAAAGGGCCACTCCACAGACACGGCGCTCATGGACCTGGTTGATATCATTGGCACTCATTTAAATGGGGACGGATTGGTGGGCGCGGTGTTCATGGATCTCTCCAAGGCTTTCGACACCTTAGATTATGACATATTGTTCAAAAGAATGCTGGGGCTGGGGATAGATAATGAAACTCTTCCCTGGTTCCAGTCATATTTAACTGACAGAGTCCAGCAAGTACAGATTTGAGATGTTTTGTCAAACCCAGAGGCCATAAAAAGAGGAGTTCTACAAGGCTCGATTCTGGGCCCTTTACTATTCATAATGTATGTGAATGAGTTGCCAAAGATAGTTGAACATTCTGCTTTGAGAATGTATGCAGACAATACTGCTTTATTGGCCCATGGAAAATCAATCCAGAAGATTGAGAAATGTCTCCAAAAAGATTTTAGCAGGTTGGAAACCTGGTTGTGTCAATCAGAACTTGTTTTAAACAGTAAAAAAACAAACACTATGATCTTTTCAAGTAAAGGGAAAGTAATTACTATTTATTGCAAAATATCTATAAAAACAGTAAAAAAATAAACACTAACCCAAGCTGAGTCTTATAAGTACTCGGGAGTCTATATGGATCAAAATTTAAAATTTGACACTCATATAAATGATTTGGTAAGTAAAACAAACAATGAGTTGGGAGCTTTTCAGAGGTCTAAATATTGTTTAAATCAGAAAATGAGAGGGGATATTATAAATCAATTAATTATACCCAGTATTGATTACAGAAGCCATGTCTATGGCATGGCTAGTAAGATATATCTAAGACTCATCCAAGTGCTGTGTAATAATCTGGCTAGATTTGTACTAAATTGTGAATATCATACTCACCATTGTGATATGTGTGTGTTACTTCAATGGCCTCATTTAAGAGCAAGAAAGAGATCAAAAATGAATAAAACAGATACTTGGGGTGGTACACAATCAAAACCCTAGATATCTGGTAGATAAAATGTCATATGTTAATCATAAACATTATCATAACCTTAGAGGAAATCATACATTTGTCATGCCTAAACCATGTAATAGATTTGGGAAAATGACCTTTGGAACAAAAGTTGTTAAGCTGTGGGTTCCAACAGATGAAGAGATGAAACAAATTCAACAAACAAAACATTTTATGAAAGTTATTGGTTATGACCTAAAAATGAAATGTATGCGCAATGGTTGAAGTGTTTGCTTTGTGCATGAATAGATTAAAGAGCTAACAATTGTAGTAAATCTTTTTGTAAAGTTAGGAAACTGTTGAAATTTTAAAGTTTTTAGTCAATAATGTATCTTTGTATATTAGTTTGTTTTTGGATCCCTGGGTGATTGTAACAATGTAGCAAAGGGAACGTTGACATTAATAGGTAAACTGCTGTTACGATATTTTTTTATTTTTTTTTTATTTTTACCAATTATTTTACAGGTATATATACGATATATGTTGTATAAGTATGTTATTTATGTAACAAGTGTGTAAATTTTGTATGTAAATTGCCGCAGGTCCATCTTGAAAATGGGTCTTTGACCCAATGATGTTTAATACTGCTACCTGTATAAAAATAAACTTTTACTACTACTACTACTACTACTATTAAGCTTTGTATATACAGGATTACAACATTAGTCGAATGGTGGGAGATTCTGTCGCAAATTTGGAGAGGTTAGGCTATGGAAGAGATTAGTGGGGGAAGGAGATTTGGCAGGGGGATAGTGAGGAAGATCTTGAGAGAAGAGTATGGCAATGTATGGAGGATAGTGGGGAAAGGAGATTTCACAGGGGGATAGTGAGGGAGGTTGTGAGGGAGGTTGTGAGGGAGGAGTGGGGGAAGGGGACACAGGGGTTTGGGAGGAGGGCGAGGTGGTGGACGGGGAAGGGTATGAATTGAGGGTGGAAGGGATGGAAGGAGAACTGGGGAAGGGTGAGAAGAGATTTAAAGTATGAAAGAGGTGAAATGTGGGTCATTTAGTCAGTACACAAATCATTAATTTTGCTGGTGATCAGTATTTTGAACCTGTGTAGTGGTATTAGTTTTGGGAGCTTGAGGCTAGGTTGGGCTTTATTTCAGGTTGCCGGTAGAGCATGGCTTATCGCCATTGCACCAAACCGGGGTCGGGCATATGAGACTTCAAGCATGAGGTAGTCATTGCTGCGTAATGTGTACAGGCAGGCAGTATACCGAAACAATAAGGAAATGTAGGAGGCGAGTTTTGAAAGAAGTGCTTTGTAGAGCCAAGTGAGTCAGTGGATTAGTCGACGAGTCGGTAAAGAAGTCTAGCCCAAGTCAGCATATAGATTGCAGTGATGCATGCATCGGTGGGCATTTGAAATGAATCAGATCACTCTGTGGTACAGAACATCTAATTGGTGAAGCAGGGAGTCCAAGCACTGGCCATAGACTATGTTGGCATAGTCGAGGAGTGGCATGAAAGTAGTCTGGACTAACTGTAGTCTGGCCTCAGTAGTGAATGGGGAATTCTTCCTGAAGAAGAAGCTAATACGCTGCAGTTGTTTTTTCACAAGTGAAGCATTATGGACTGATAATGTTAGGTGTTGGTCTAAATCACAACCTAGGTATCTAAAATTGTGAAGAACCTCAAGGTCATCGTCAAGTAGAGTTTTGATGGGGGTAGAGATGTTACCTTATTTGTGGTGGAAGTGAGCTGATTGGAGTAGAAGTACATGGCTTTAGTTTTTTTGCCATTTAAGAGAAGTTTTGATTGAGCCAGGCTGCATCATAGGAGATCGAATTTGGATTGTAGCTCAATTTGGGTTTCAGTTACTGAGGGTCTAGATATATATAATACCATGTCATCTGCGAACAGATGAAGTTTTGCTTTGATGATATTATTTCCAACAGTGTTGCTGTATAGCATGAATAGCAGGAGTCCAAGGATCGAGCTTTGTGGAACACCTCTTGTGACAGGGAGGAATGGGAAGAGTGAACCATCAGCTTTCACTTGTTGAAGTCTGCCTGCCAGGTAGCTGTTGAACCAGGATAATGCTGGGCCAGAGATGCCATGGCATTGTAGAGTGTTGAGGAGTAAAGCATGATCAATGGTGTCGAAAGCTTTACTGAGATCCAGAAAAGCCAAAGCTGTTACTTGTTTTTTATCCATGGCAAGGAGCCAGTCATCAGTGACTTTAGCTAGAGCTGAGGTAGTGCTGTGAGCTGGTCTGAAACCAGATTAGGCAGTGTTTATCAGGTTGTTTTTTTATGGCAATCTCTTAACTGGGTATTTAACAACTTTTATAGGAGTTTTGAGAGGAGGGGAAGAATAGATATGGGGAGGTAATTGTTCAGGTCCATGGGGCCACCTGATTTGAACAGTGGTAGAACCTGAACAATCTTCCATGCCTCAGGGATGGAATCGGAGCTGACAGACAGAATGAACAGGTGCAGCAAAGGGCCTGTTAGATATCGGTAGCCTGCCTTAAGAAAATACAGTCCTATTCCATCAGCACCTGCACCTTCACTTACGTTTAGGTGGAGAAGGAGGTCCTCGACATCTTTAAATTGGAAGGGTGCAAAGGAGAAGATGTGTTTGGATGGTGCTGGGGGGATTCTAGTTAAGTTGGTTAAAAGTGTGACTGTTTTAGAGATATTGAATGCCATACCCGCGGTCGAAAAGTGGTCATTGAAGCTATACAGAATATCAGACTTGTTTGAGATGGTATTACCCTTGAATGTGATCTTGCTGGGTAGTGATGAAGAAAGTTTGTTGCCTTCAGCTGATTTAACGATTTGCCAGAGTTTGGTGGAATTACGATTTGCGGAGTCAAAGGCAAATAGATAGTGGTTTGCTTTTGATGTTCTGACTTTCTTGTACAGTCATTCTAGCAAGTTCTGAAAGCTGCCCAGTCTTCAGGAAGTTGGGTTTGCCTGGCTGTTGCCCAGAGCCGGTTCCTCATGTTTAGTGCAGCTTTTAGTTCAGATGTGAACCAGGGGCAGGAGACCTTCCATGTTCTGCATTTGATCAAGGGGGCGTGTCTGTTGGTAATGTTACTTAATGTCTTATTGAAAAAGGAGGCTGCAGCATTAATACTCAGAGCCAAGTAAAGGTCAGTCCAGTCTATGTTTCTGAAGTCTGATAGGTAGTGGGATAGTTTGAATTTGCGGAAGCTCCTTTTCCAAATGAACCTACTTGTCGATTTTGGTGGGGGCTGTCCTCTAATGCTGGCCATGGTGCAATGATCACTGACATTGTTGTGAAAGACAGCTGTGTGTGTAAATTTGTGGGGCCTATTAGAGAGGATTAGGTCGGTCAGTGTTCCATTTGAGGGAGTTTTGGGATTTGGGTGTGTCATTTCAGGGACAAGTTCAGTGAACCCAGCTTCTTCACAGTACTCTTTGAGCAGCAGGCAGTTATTGTTGTTATTTAGCCAATCGAGGTTCATATCACCAAGGATGATAATTTTGTTCTGTCTTGTGTCTGATACTGTATGAAGGTAATTCAGAAGCTCCAGACCCCCATTGTTAGGTTACTGTACCCAATTTTGGGGAGGGATGAACTTGTGACATCCTGTGGTCTGCTTCAGCTCTGGCTCCTCCTTGCTGATCCCAGCTCCTGGTGTCTCAGTCTTGTTTAAAGTTTTAAAGAGATTATTGGAAAACTATGATTAAAGCAATAGCATAGGGGCAACATATTAGAGAGTTACAGAATCCTACCACACACGGCCTTAAAGGGACACTATCAGTGGTTTACTTACTTCTGGGGGGGGTTTCCCTAAACATGCCTAGCAGTGTCAGAATCAAGGCAGAATGTAATGCAGCCCTTATTTCAGCCCAAAAGTACTTAATTTAAAATAATGTCACATGCTTCGACACATGACTGCTTAGATTTCGGTGTAGTTCTGTCTTTTGTCTTTGTTGTTGCTGAGAAGATTTGTGAGAAGGTCTTGGCCCCCCAGGTCATCCTCTGCTTTTCCTTGTGTTTGTGACATCAAAATATTTTGCTGTGAAAATGATTGCAATGTCATGGGTGGAGTATCCTGGGGGGGGGGTGATCGGTCTGGGTGACTCTGACTTTATTTTAATGTAAATGTCCTTGACAGTGAAGATGAGGGAGATGGATACAGAATATTGGTGAAATGACAGCTGTTTTGTGTCTAGACATTGTGTTTTTGAAATGTTTACCTGGATTCTGAAAGTTTGCTTTAATGGAGTGTTGTGCTGAACTTGTAAGTAATTTTCCTCTGTGTAAACTGGTTCCAGTTCTGTTACTGTCCTGTCTCTAGAGGCTGTTTAGTTATAATAGTGAGCATTTCTGATTTACACACAGGTAGTAAGTGCCATTTTAAAACAGTATAATGTAGTTTATGGTCTTGTTCAGTTCTTCCATTGTTGGCACCATGCATCCACGTTGTGCTATAGAACTGTATGGCTGAGAAGGACATAAACTACATCACACAGTTCTAAAACAGTACATAACACTAGAGTTTAAATCAGCAACACAAACTGAGGTTATCAATGGACCTATATAGATGGAACAATGATAGAATGTAAGCAAGTATTAAACAAAAAAAAAAAAACAGCTTCTACTGGGGGCACAAAAGGTTCGGTAGCATCATGTCCCCCCCAACCTTTTAATGATGGTTGCACCCCTGGTGTGAGGTGAAGCACCAGAATAGTTGGAGTGGTGCTATTGATGCCTCGATAAATAAAATGTTTTGTAGTCATATTGAGGCTGATTAGCTGTATTATTCTTTTTTGTGCTACCAACTTGTGTGGGTCTTTGAGCAGAGTAGCTTTCCATTTTATTCATTTAAATGTCTGGTAACCGGGAAAGGCACACTGAGCCAAGGCTCATTTACAGGTGCGACCCAGGAAACTGGGGAAACAGTAGCAACAATATACAAAAGATGGTTACACAACAAACAAGCATCTAAAATACAGTCAGATACATATTCAGTAGTGCAGTTCACAAATGCAAATCTGCAATTACAATTAATGTAGGCATAAGAATAGAAAGAGAGTCAGGGTGTACAATAGCTACAGCTAGTATGGGGAGAGGCTGGGGGCAGATGCATGGAGCTGCCGGAGCACTATGGAGCAAGCTCTTGAAAGCCAGGAGCGAGGTGGCTAGCTGGAAAGTAGGTGAGAGCTGGTTCCAAAGAGAGGGTAGACAGAAGGAGAAAGCTAACTGACCTGCCATGGAGTGAGGGCAGAAAAGGGAAAAAGATCGTCTAACCCTGGAGCGGAGTGAGTAGGGGAAGGGTCTGGCCAGAGATAGGAGTGAGGAAAGATAGGAGGGCAGTAGTCCAAAGCAGTATTTGGCAATAAAAGCTAGGGAGTGTGTCCGGTGGTGGTGGAAGAGGGGAGGGATAGAAAGTGACGAGTAGAGGGAGCAGTGGTGAGTGTAGAATGGGGAGTTTGTGGCAAACAGCAAAAGGAATTCAGGAGGGTGTCAAGTCTGGCAAGGGAGGAGGCAAGGATGGTGCCATAGACAATGTCTGCATAGTCAGGCACAGGAAGAATGTTTCTTGTGACCAGTTCACGACGCATGGAAAGTGAAAGACAATCCTTACTGCAGTACATAACACCTAATTTTGGGTGGTGCTTGGCATGCAATGTGTCAATATGGACTGAGTAATCAAATCTGCTGTTCAGCCATACCGCCAAGGTATTTGTATGCAGAAACATATTTAAGGGGGGAACCGAACTGTCAGGGGTGGAAAAGACGGGGGAGAGGGCAAGATAGCCGAGAGTTTCTGTCTTGACCCAAAAGTCATGGAGACAGTTTTCTTCATGTTTACCTGCAAGTAGTTAGCCTGGAGCCAGTTTTTTTTTTATTTATTATTTTATTGATTTTCACAGTTACAACCATATATGACATGACACTGTTACAGGAGTAATATGAAACTACAGTGACATATAGAAAGATCCAGAAACAGTTAAACAATACCATGTCCCCTCCTCTTTATCACACCTTCCCTTCCCCATCCCTTATCCCCCTATTTCCCTGATTCTTATTATACTAGTCCCCCCCCCCACCTCCCTTTCTACTACGGCTGAAATACAGCTTATATCCCTAAACTCATTAAGGGCAAATATCATTCTTGGAAAGACATTGGACTGAGACATAGGAAGGAAAGTAGTCCATTCATGCAGAAAAGGACAGTGGGTGTTCTAGGCAGCTTTTAGCCATCCCTGACTCCAGTCTGAAGCATGTAAATAGTATGCATACTTGCCCAATTCTTCCTGTATTTGGATGAGGGGCGTCGCCAACCTAGCTTGTATTGCTCCACTCTCAAATTAATCAAAAGTTCTTGAAGCCATTCATTGTAATGAATCTTCTGAGCATCAATCCAGTGCCTTAAAATTACTTTCTTAAGTGTCAATGCTATCATTGCCATGTGGAATCTGCACGCTCTAACCTGTACCTTGGAATAATCCCCGATGAGGCAGACCTCTGGAGTGAATAACTCATCAAGACCTAACACCAGGTCAGCCCTATCCCGGATTTCCATCCAGAGATTTTGTATATGAGGACAGTCCCAAAAAATATGTTTGAGGGAGCCTTCTTCCAGCTTGCATCTATTACTTGTTGGGGATAGGTTTTTACCAATTTTAGAAAGCTTAAGAGGAGTCCAGTACATGTCTTGTAGGATTTGAAATTGTGTGAGTCTAAGCCTATCCTGAGATATATACCTATACGTGTCAGCCCATATTTTATTCCAATTAGTGTTAGGATCCTGGAACTGGCTAGCCCAGTATTTGGGCCTTCCCTTTTGCATAGTGGATGTTAATTAGAGAAAAGAGCTGTATGGCTGAGATATTGCATGAAAGTGAACAATGCTCCCAAGTGAAGTAAAAAAGTTATAAAACTTGTCCTCTCTGACCACCTGCTTTTTAAAACCACTTCGAAGATGAGTTACCTGATAAAGCTGGAATAACTGGCCTTGATTTAGGGAAAACTTGTTAGCTAGAGCAGTCAAGGACAGACATTCTCCTTCCCCATTGAACAATTCCCTTATTTTTGCCTCTTGACACTGGAGAATCCAAAGTTTGGGTATCAGTTTTCCACCTATCCTAAAATTTTGATTCTCTACCAGCTGTTGATTCCAGTCCCTAGTGTGGTCATATTTAAGAAAGGCACATAATTGTACATGACATTTTACAGAAGTTCCTATGGGAGAATGAGAAAGACTAGACAGGAGATTTTTCCGTTTACAAAAAAGTATCATGGATATGGGCATCTTTACTGTTTCTATCATCGTTTTCTCTAAAGTTAACCACGATGGAACATATGGCATTAGGGACAGTGTCTCGTCACTGGACAGCCATTTTATGTATTTGCTAATCTGGCTAGCCCAGAAATAGCCCCCAATGTGTGGAAGTCTCAGTCCCCCTCTATCCTTGGGAGCTGTTAACTTCTGATAGGCTCTTCTAGGTGGCTTACCAGCCCACATGAAGGTGGAAATTATAGAGTGTACTTTCTTGAACCATAAGTTAAGCATTTGCAAAGGATGAAAGAGCCTAGGTAGAATATTAATTTTTACTATGTTAATGCATCCTCATAGGGAGAAAGGGAGGGCTGTCCATCTGGTTAGATCCTGTTGTATGATTTGGAGAGTATCTTCAAGATTTAACTTCCGCATTAGGGAGTCGGATTTGGCAAGAAAAATGCCCAGATATTTCAGCTGGAACCAGTTTAACACGCTGTTGAAATCATTTTGAAGGGGGTCTCCACATCACGGGTTGAGGGTCCTGTAGAATAGATGATCATGTCATCCACGTACATATGGATTTGTGCATGCAAGCTGAGGGAAGGTCATTAATGAAGAGGGAAAATAAAACGGGGCCAAGGATGGAGCCTTGAGGGACCCCAGCAAAGATTGGGATGGGGAAGACAGGGCAGAGCCTACATGAACTGATTGACACATGTTCATAAGCTAGGAGCTGAATCAGTTCACTACTAGAGTAGCAGAGCCAATATTGTGGAGCTGGCAGAGCAGGAGTGGGTGGGACATTGGGTGGCAGGCAGCAGGAATGGTGCAGCCCAGAAGTGTATCAGAGCCTGTGGGAAGCTAAGTTTGGCACATGGCCTGCCACTTAGGGTTATGTGAGGCCTGCAGGGGGAGCCAAGCAGTGTGTTTTTTTTCCTCCTGCTAATTTTCTTCCAAGGACATCAGTGTGCAATGATGCATGCACACATCTGTGCATAGTGGTGCACATATATATTGCATCCACCAATGTCCCACCAACATCTGGCTGTTCCCACCACTGCGGCCAAATGGTAGTCATGTGGCAGGAAATAGGATCCCCCTTTCCTGAGGGAAGATAGAGAGGTCTGGGACCCTGAAGGGATAGTAAATCCCAGGGCTAAATAGGGAACTCAGGTAGACTGGATGGGCCATCAGTCTTTTTCTGCCATCATTGTCTATGCTTCTATGTCCTAGGTGCATGATTTTGCACTTTGTGGCACTGAACCTCAACTGCCATCCCCATGGCCATCCCTGAACTTCCCAAGACCCCTGTGCATTCTCTCCATCCCCTCCTCAGTGTCCACTCTATTGTAGATTTTTGTATCATCTGCAAAAAAGGCACATCTTTCTTTCCAGTTCTTCTGTAGTATTACTTATGAAGAAATTGAAGAGGAATGTTCCCAGTACTGACCACTGTGGCACCCCACTGGTCACTCTCCCATCATTAGAGTGAGTGCCGTTAACCACCACCCACTGTCACTTATCTGTTAATCAGTTTCTAACCCAGTTCAACACTTTTGATCCCACCCATAGGCTGCTCAATTTCCTTTTTGGTCTCCTGTGTGGCACAGTGTTAAAGGCCCAGCTAAAGTTCAGATAAGCCTCATCCACTGCCCTCTCAAGATCTAGTTCCCTGGTCACCAGTCACCCAGTCAAAGAAATGGATCAGATTCACCTAGCATAACCCTCCTCTCCCCCCTCCCCCCATGAATCTATGCTGCCTATGATCTTCCAGTACAAGGAAAGAACAGCACCCACAGATAGAAAGCCACACACAAATGGTTATAGATAGTAAAATATATAGTTTTTATTGAACATGTTGCAAATCCAATCCTGCACCAAGTGTGAGCTGGATGCATCTAGGTGACATCTCGGCTGTTGCATTAAGATGACATTTCATTCAGTACTTGCTGAGCTTCATCAGAGAAATCTAACACCATTAAGTGTGCCCATCCATATAGCTGTGATGTCATCTAGATGCATCCATCTAGATCTTGTCATATCACTTATTATCTGCTGTAGTCCTAGCTCAAGAACCAATTCTCTCACATTAGTTTTTTGGTCTTGATCCCAATTACTGTTAAAATCCCCAGTACCTGTTCAGGATGTCAGCTTTTCATAGTCCTGTTCTGTGCAGTCTTCCCCTTCTGCCCTTCTAATCTTCACTATCCCTCCCCTTGCTTTACTGTTCTCACTTACATATCTGAAGAAAATCTTATCCCCTTTTGGGACCCCTTTGGCTATCCTTTCCTCTGTCTGTGCCTTTGCTTCTCTCACCACCTTTCCTGCTCCCTTCTGTATTACTGGGTATACCTCCCAGTCTTCCTCCCTTTGTGTTTCCTTCTAGCTCCTAAATGCCATCATTTCTTCCTTCACCACCATGGCCACTTCCCCTAGAGAACCATAACAGTTTCATTTTCCTTCTGCTTTTACTCACTTCTTTCACACAGAGGCTGGTTGCCTTATATTATGCCCTCCCCTATTTTTCCCCACTATGCCTCTATTCCTTCCTGGCAATCCCACCCCTTTATGTCTGCCTTCTTCTGACTAAGCCAACATGCCTGTCCCATCCCTTCTTGAACCTGCTTAGCAGTTTGACCTTTTATCACTTCTTCCAGCAGCTTGTTCCATTGTCTACTATTCATTCTATTAAAAGGTGCTTGTGGACATCTTTCTTTAATCTCCCAACTGCTAGTTTCAGTGAGTTGCAGCTAGTCCCTATATTTAAAGAGCAGCTTTCTAGTAGCTGCTTGCCCCAGTCCATTCAATAACTTACCCCCACAGACAGCTCCTAATGAAGTGTGGCATAACAAGTCGTGCTGTACTAAAAGTTCTTTTACTTGTAAAATTAAAATCAAGCCCACCGGCAAAAAAAGAACCGAGCAAACCACGCCCCCACATTGGCCCACGCAGCCCTGTTTTGTGATGTCACAAAACGAAGGCTGTGGGAGCGCGCCTTGATAACTTAGAATGGGGCGATAGTTATCACATAGTTTTAGATTATTTACTGTTGGGATTTTCGCCAAATCAAGCGATCGATCAACTAATAGGGACCCTATTGGTCAATCAATCACTTTGATTTACGAAAATCAGACGATAATAATCTAAAACTATGTGACATACTCGACCCCATTATAAAATGAATGAGCGCGCTCAGCTTCGTTTTGTCACATTACAAAACAGGACCTGCGGCCAGCGTGGGGGCATGGTTTGCTCGGTTCTTTTTTTGCCGGTGGGCTTGATTTTAATATTATGAGTAAAATAACTTTTAATACAGCATGACTTGTTATATCACACTTCATTGAGAGCTGTCTGTAGGGGTAAGTTATCGAATGGGCTGGGAGAGGGCAGCACAACCATCAGTAGGAAGCTGCTCTTTAAGCTTAAGGAGAAGATTTCCTTAGTGTCATCCCTATTTATCCCATGCAGGTACTTGCATGTTTGTCTGATGTCACCCTTTTTCCATCTTTTCTCGATTGTGTACACATCCAAATCCTACAGCCTTTCCCCATAAGACTTGCCCACTAGCCCCAGACCATCTTGGTTACCCTGTGCTGTACTGCTTCTACTTTGTCACAGCCTTTGCTCAGATATGGACTCCAGTACCTTTTGCAGCACTCCAGATGTGGCCTCACCTATGCCCTGTATAGCGGGAGAATCACCTCCTGATTACTTCTACTTGTCCCTTATCCTATACATTCCAGCATCCTGTTTGCCATACCCACTGCTTTGTTACCTCTGATGGGAGTGTGGAGTGGGGTGGACGTATTGGGGTTGTGGGGTCAAGGAGATGCCCTGGGGCAAAATGGGTCCAGGAGAAGGGTCCTCCCTGCCTGGTTCCCATACCCAAGGGCTCTACGTTGGGTGGGCAAATACTGCATCTACCTCGGTGGTCCATCCTATTTGGGTAGTGTTATGTAATGCCAGGTCTATTAAAATTAAGACAGCAGTAATTGCTGACCTTGTTGGAACATCAGACCTGATGTGCATCACTGAGACCTGGCTGGATGAGAATGCTGGTCCCGTACTGGAGTCAGCAGTATTTGATGATACACTGCCCAAGATTGGATCATAGGGGTGGGGGTGTAGCCATTTGTTTTAAGTCAGAACTGGGCCTTATTGATGTGCCAGTGAAGAGTCACTAGATCCTTTGAGTGTATCGTGGGTGCACGTGTAGGCTGCAGGATACTTCTCATCTACCATCCACTTGGGGTGAGAAGAAATTCCTGGAGGAAGTCGCAGACTTCATCATTGACATGGTGTTGGAATCCCCCAGATGGTTGGCTCAGGGGTATTTCAATGCCTGGGTCAATGACGAACTCTCACAATTTGGTCAAGACTTCCTCCAACTGATGATTTAGTTGGGCTTACACAGGTAGTCACCTCTGTGACCCACGGTCATGGTCACTCGTTGGATCTGGTATTCCTGCTGGGGATGGAGATCTCCGATCTGGCAGTGGAGCCAGTCAGTTGGTCCAACCATCACACTATAAGGTTCTATTTTGAGGCTCCCCCAATAGACCTGCCCCTATGGAGATGGTCCAGTACCGCTCTTTAAGGGGCTTGACCCTGATGGTTTTATGGTGGTGCTAGACCTATCTGGTAGACCAACTGTAAGCTCAGAACTAGAAGATCTGCTAGTGGCCTATAACAAGGCAGTGACAGTGGCCCTGGATTCCAAATCTCCTGTCCACATTCTCCCCCTTACTCTTTGCCCTCAGTCCCCTTGGTTTGACAGGAGCTTGAAGGAGTTGAGGCGATTGGGGCGAAGGTTGGAGTGGTACTGGCAGAAATCTGGCCTGGTTGATGAGAGATTTAGATTGATGGCCCATTATAAGGACTATCAATCAGCCATCTCCCGCAAGAAGGCAGAGTTCCTGTCCAGGGAGATTGCTCCTGTGCGAAACCAACTGGCTTTGCTCTTCAGAACTGTCGACAGGTTCTGCAATCCAGTTTGTCTTCAGAATTGGGGAGCATTTTCACAGAATAAGTGTGATGAGTTGACTCGATTTTTCACAGATAAGGTTGTCACCATCAGGTTGAAGATCTGTGCAGTGCACTCTGATGGGTATTGTGGTGGTCGGAGGGAGGTTGCAAGTGCCAAGTTTATCTGGTCTGACTTTGACCAGCTGGTGATCACTGACATTGTGAAGATTATCCAGGGTATGCAACCAGCCTACTGTAGTTTGGATCCGGGTCCAACCCACTTCTTGTGGAGTGTGTGGAGGTAATCGGACTGGTGCCAACTGAGATAGTCTGGTGCTCATTGGAGACAGGGGTATTTCCTGACACCCTGAAGGAGGCGGTGGTGTCACCTCTCCTGAAGAAATCTCCCCTCGACCCTGACAGTCTTGCCAACTACAGACCTGTCTCTAACCTGCCTTTTGTGGGCAAGGTTATTGAGAAGTTGGTCGCATTGCAACTGGAGGATCATCTTACCAGCCATGATTTCTATGATCCCCTCAAGTCGGGATTTAGGAAGAGGCATTGTACCGAGACAGTACTGGTTTGGGTACTTAATGATCTCCTGATAGTGGGAGATTGGAAGAGCCATTCGATCTTGGCCCTTCTTGATCTTTCTCTGCGGTGTTCAACACTGTGGACCACGGAGTGTTATTTGAGTGCATGTGGCTGATCTGTGGATTGTTGGGTACAGTCCTCAGGTGGTTTCAACCTTTCCTCATGGGCAGGACTCAGAGAGTGGTGTCTGGGATTTATTCCTTGGCCCCTCTCCCCCTGTCCTATAGGGCGTCGCAGGGCTCCATTTTATCACCCATGCTGTTTGCAGTGTATATGCTGCCATTGGGGGCCATTGTAAGGTGTTATGGGCTGAGTTTTCATTGCTATGTAGCTGATACTCAGCTATGTATGTCTTTTGTACCTGAACAGGGTGAAGCTATCTCGATCTTTAATAACTGCGTCTCTGAGATCCAAGACTGGATGAGTGCCAACTGGTTGAGGTTGAACAAAAACAACAAGTCAGAGCACACCTTGACTCCCCCCACACCAAAAAAAATGTAACAATAGACATATTTTGTCAGCCTGGATTGGCAGCTTACTATTTTGATTTCAAAAGGAGTGGGGGTCTCTTAATATTCACCTCAGGGCCCTGCTGTGAAGTCACCCAGCTACCAATGTTGAGGTAGAGCACCCGTCAGCTGGGTCCCTACTCTAAACTGCATCTGCCTCAAATGGCTTACCTTTATAGGGTGCATCAGCCAAAAACTGGCTTAATTAACCCAATTTTGTCGCTGATGCAGCCTATAAAGGTAAGCCATGTGGGTGGTCTACTTCAACGTTGGTAGCTGGGTGACTTCACTGCAGGGCCCAGAGGTGAATACTAAGTGATCCCCACTCCTTTTGACATCAAAATAGTAAGTTGCTAATCCAGGCTGAAAAAATATGTTTATTGTTACATTTGGGGGGGGAGTCAGGGTGTGCTCTGACTTTTTTTTTTTTATGTATGCCCTAAACAGTAGCACCCCTCATTTAAAATTCCATTTATAGTTTGTGAATGAGCAAGGGTGAGCAGTTAATATTGGATTTGGTTGAGGTTGAACCCTGATAAGACTGAGGTGTTGGCTGTAGACCCGGGTCATCAGGTAGAGGGGTAATTTGCTGGTCAGCCATCTGGGCTTTGGCTGGGAGACAGCCAGCTGAAGGCCTCTGACCGGGTGCAGAATCTGGGCGTTTTGCTTGATGGTGGGCTGACACTTTACATCCCAGGTGTCAGCCATGGTCAAGACCTCATTCTACCAACTGAGGAATATTGCCGGGATAAAACACCTTGTCCCGCCTAATGATCTTCCAACATTGGTCCATACATTTGTGACCTCCCGATTTGACTACTGCAATGCCCTCTACCTATGGCTTCCAGGGGTGGACATCCACTGCCTGCAGTTGGTGCAGAATGCTGCAGCCAGGTTGTTGACTTGGTTACCTAGATCTTGCCATGTCACACCTGTGCTCCACAGCCTGCACTGGCTGCCACTTCAGTGGAGGATCACCTTCAAGGTCAGATTACTGACCTATAAGGCCCTACAAGGACAGGGACCACAGTATTTGCAAGATTTCCTCTGCCTCTACTGCCCGCTCTGCTCTGACGAGGGATTGCTAGAGGTTCCCAGGGTCTATTTGAAGACCTCAGGGCCAGATCATTTGTATTTGTGGCCCTGACCTTGTGGAACTCTCTACCTCGTCGGGTTGGAGAGTGCCTGACCGCTGAGTCCATTAAATCTGCCCTTAAGATGGTATTTGTTTAAAATAGCATTTTCTGAAGACTGACAAATTTTGCTGCTCTTTTAATTATTCAACTTTTAAATTATTTTTAGATAAGCTAAAGTTTTATTATTTTTTGCTTATGTTTGTACGAGTGCTTTGATCATTGTGAATTGCACTTTTTATAAATAAAATCTTGATTGATCGATTGATTGACCTAGTGCTAAGGATTTTAGGCTCTCAAATATCATGACTCCTAGGTCCTTTTCCTCCATGGTGCTTTCCAGCACCACCACTCTGCTCTGCCCCCCCTTCCCATTTCATAATAGACTCTAGAGTCCCTGTGCCTAATGTGCATCACCTTATATTTCTTTGCAAAGAAGGACAACTGCCAGGTTTTTGACCAGTGCTTCAACCTGCTCAGATCCTCACTGAGTTCCCTTTTCTCTTCCTCCATGTCAACCCACGCTCAGATCTTTGTGTCATCTACAAAGTGGCAGATCTTGCCCTTAATGCTGTCCCCTATATATGCGCTGCTTTATTGTACATCACATTACTGTAGTTGTTAAAACCTGGCTACTCCGATAAAATGGCCTAGTTACCAGTGGGATTATTTGATAACTCAAATCAATTAAAAAAATAAATATGTTACAACTAAAAATAATACATAATACTGTATATATCTGTGGGAGAGCTGTTTAGCAATGGTTTATGAAATTAAAAGAGAGCTACACTCAGGCTTCAAGGTCCCAAGTCCTGAGGCCCCTGCTTGGCATAAAGGTGACCCAAGTTCAAGTCACATGCTTGAGAAATCAGGAAAAGAGGCTAGAACAGAGGGTACAAACTGTCCAGGTAGATGGTCTCCTCCTGGGGGAGTGTAATTTCCTGCCCTATGGAAAGAGGATGCGTATAAATAAACAGATGCTTTTCATTCTGTGTCAGAATTCCACTGGAGATTATCATGGAATGAATGAAAGCTGCCCCAGTCTCAGCACCATTTTTTCTTCAGCTGCAGTTGTTTTAAAACATAGGGCCCTTCAGTATGATGGCAGGGAGGCATGATCAGATGCTGGCTTGTAATTCATTGACAGGATTGCACGTAAAAGCTATAGGTACTTGATGACCTTGTATTTATTGCATGTTAGTACTTTCTGTGTCATTTGATTTAGAACTAGCTCCCACATTTTCCCTTGAACCTATTAAATGTGACATTTTACTCTTACATTAAAATGAAATGGAATCAGATTAGCGTTTGCAATTTTGACGTCCTTTAAAGGAAAAAAAAACAGGAATGGCCACTGATGTTCTTTCTTGTGAACTGGCTGCTATTTTCGATCCATTCCAAATCTGGAGAGTCTGAGTGTTAGAGTAGACTAGAGACAGAATTGAAAAACAGAACATATCAGTGTGTTAAAGGGATATTGTTCCCTGATCCCCAGACATAAATAACTCAGGCCACAACCATCTCCCTTTGGATGCTCACTGGCACTGCTTATTACATCATTAGGCACAGCCAATTTATACATCCCAAATCATCACATATTTACACTTCATATTTACAATTCAAGACATAACAGTCCCTTGGCCCTGGACGTAACAGTCCCATCTTCTTCCTTGTGTCTCTTCATCCTGCTCTCCTCCTGTTCATCCTGCTTCTTGGGGCCCGGACACTGTGATCCAGCCCCCCCCTTTTCAGTCACCACCATCGGATACCACGTTACCCAGACCACTTCCCCACACCAGGTGTGGACACTGCGATCCACCACCTCACCCTATGTCCTTCCCCCGCCTCCCCTTTACTCCCATGCCTGGGTTCCTTTGCCCCCGGCCCATGGACTCTACCACCCTGCTCCGCTATCTTCCCCAGTTTCCCCTTGCTCCCCTGAAATCCTTCCAGATTTGCCCCTTGTATCCTTAACTACTATCCCGCCAGAGGGACTATGCCTAACCCCTTGGCCCCCCCAGCCACCATCTGCAGCCTGTGTGCCCAAGCAGGGCCCCCAAATGGACACATCTTGCATGCGCCCCCCAAATTTTTGTACCCTGTGCCTTACATTACCTCTTTGTTCACCCTTAGGGAGGGAGGATGGGCATTTTACAGCAAAGAGAGGGTGAACTGTGGTTACTTGACCTTAAGTAACCCTGCTGCCCTTTGTTCTGTAACCCCTCCCCCAGCCCTTCACCTGGCCAATAGCCCATGACCTCTCCCTGCCTTGTCACTTTACCTTGCAGTGAGGTCACTGCCCCCTCCCCTACCCCTCCACCCCTGGCTCTATATTCCTGGCTGGGCCCCAGGACAAATTGGCCTGCCTTTTATTGGCAAACCTCATTGTCCCCTGATCCCCAATCAGAAATAACTCACGCCACATCCATCTCACTTTGGATGCTCACTGACATTGTTTATTAAATCATTAGGCACAACCAATTTGTACATCCCTGTTCATCCTGCTTCTCGGGGCCCGGACACTGCGATCCAGCCCCCCCCCTTTCACTCACCACCATCGGGTACCACGTTACCCAGACTGATCCCCCACGACAGGTGTGGACACTGCGATCCACCACCTTGCTCTATGTCTTTCCCCACCCCTTTACTCCCTTGCCTGGGTTCCTTTGCCCCAGCCCTGGACTCTACCCCCTCCCCTCTTTTCTTCCCAGTTTCCCTTGCTCCCCCCAAATCCTTCCACTGCCCCATCTCCAGCTTGCGATGGAAGATGGGGCTTCCCCTCTTTGTGGGCTAGCCCTTCATCCCCCTCCTATTTATGCTCTCTACGATCTCACTGAATGGGCGCAGAAACAGACCCATGCCAAACTCAGTGAGATGGACTCCATCTGATCTGTATACTGCCTCTTGGTCAAATGCTACAGTATCTCCCTATGTCATATCTGAATCCCACCCATCTCAATCACTGCCCTGGCCACTTTTCTGTTGAGATGCTTCCTAGCCACCTCCACTGCCTGGGGCTTCTTGGCTCCCCTCCATACCCTCCATGACGTAATCTCGGACCACCCAATCACTACCCTGGGCCACCAGCTTTTATAATGTTTTTCATCAACGATCCCCAGGGCATGTCCCCCAAATCATTGCCCCCCAGGTGGATGATGATACAATCCAGGGTGGCCCACCTCACCCATAGTTCATCTAGAAGAGGCAGCAGCTATGGCCACCTCTTGCCCCTCAGGCCCCTCCATCTCACTTTTGTGTGGTCGATACCTGGTCGCAGCTGTGTGCCCAACCTAGTGGCCGCTGCAAATCTTTCTGCCCAGTAGATAAATGAGTGCCCAACGATCCACACTTGCCTCCTGTATCCTGCTGTGGGGGAGAAAATGTGGACATCGATTAGACACCGTCGACACCTTACATATCTCTTATAACAGTTTGATGTCCATCTCCCTACCATTTTGACCTCGTCCTCCCCCGGCCCCGAAATGGTTGCCTCTAAAGCTGTACCAATCTGGAAGGAGTGGGGAGCAAACTCACTGGGATTCTCACCTATGAACACCAAGGCCTTTTTCAGGACTGCCCTTCCCCCACCGGAAACACGTCACCGGGAACAAGTCCCCGTGCACAAACCAAGGACCCCCCCACCTGCCATCTGACTCTCGCATAGACCGCCATTGCCTGGACTGTGCAGGTGTCTGCCATCCCATCTTTCAGCAGCTCTGTGGTGGCACCTTTCCCCTGCTGCTCTGTCTTCGACTTCGTAAGTAAAATTGTTACCTTCCCCTTCCCCCATCTCACACAGTGCTCCTGCAACCCTGCCTTGGTTGCTCCTTTCCTGGGCGCCATGATTTCCCTGACTCGGAAAGCCCCCCTTCTCCATGACTTCAAATATGGCCCTAAACAGGCAGGCCTCATTTACTGAATAGCAGACATGACCCACCACCTGCAATACTTTCCCGAGGAGGGGACCCCTCAGTGGCCGCCTCCCATCTTGCCACTTTCCTTGATCCCTCTGCCAGCCTGCCATCATCTCTTGATGTCCCGGCCACTCATCACATTGGACCACCCCCTATCCAAGGAAACCCACCCAATTTCTGCCAGCTGTACTGCCATGGTGGTGTGTACAACACCTTCATCCCATTTTTTAACCATATATTGCATTACTTCCCCCTCCTTGGCCGGGTCCTCTGGGCAGATTAATTGGGCCAAGCAGTCCTTATCTACCGTCAAAGTCTATGTTTCTATGTCTATGTTTCTATGTTTCTATGTCTCAAAGTCTATGTTTCTATGTTTCCCACCCCATTCCTCTTCTGAACAACTGGAAAGCCACCCATGCACTCTCGTAAGCCCTTAGGGTGCCCACTGCCCAAGATCCCCTATATAAAGCCCTGGCCTTTTCTGTCCAATCTCCCACAGCCGCTCTGGTACCCTGGTCTGGGTGAGCAAGGCTTGCAGTGCCAGCTCTTGGAATCGCTCCATCTGAAAACAAGAAAGACAGTCAGCTACCTTGTTGTGAGCCCCCTCAATGTGCCTCGCCCTGAAAGACAGGTCAAGTCTCAGTCCCAACAGCATCATACCCCTCAACACTATTCTGATTACTTCCATCCGGCCCGTCTGTCTATTGATCACATTGACCACCCCCTTGTTGTCGCACCAAAAAACTATGCGCTGCCCTGCCATCCATGCCCCCCACACTTCCAAAGCTACACACATTGGGAAGATTTTGAGGATTGTGATGTCCTTCATCCAACCCCATTCCCACCATCGGTCCAGCCATGCCTCAGATATCCACTCTCCTCCTGAAAATAGGCCCCCATTCCCAGGCCACCAGCTGTGTCCATGTACAGCTCGAGGTCTGCATTGGGAGCTCACTCTTCCTGCCAAAAGGTCACTCCATTATAGGAATCCAGGAATGTCTCCCAAACCCTTAAATCCTCTTCCCCCCCCCCCGCTGATGTCCGCCCAATGACGTGGGAGTTTTGCTTTCCCCGTGACCCTCCCCAGCCTCCTAGTGAAGGCCCTGCCTGGCTTATGGCCTTACAGGTGAAATTAAGGTGCCCCAGTAGTTGCTGTACCTGTACCAGAGGCACCCTCCTCCTCCCCCTTACCAGGATGAGTAGCCCCCTGAGCCATTCAACTTTGTCTCCTGGGAGGCGAAAACGTTCCTCCTCTGTGTCCACTTCGATCCCCAGAAATTTCAATGTGTGCACCGGGCCCTCGGTTTTTCCGGCTGCCAGCGGAATGCCTATGGACCTGCATATGTTCTGAAAATTGGCTAACATTTTTTCTGCCTCCCCCTTGACTAGTCCCTATTAGCAGAAAGTTGTCCAAATAATGGATGACCCTACCGTGTCCATACCACCACCCAAACACCCACTGCACCCATGAGCTGAATGCTTCCAAGGTTGTACAGGCAACTGAGCAACCCATGGGCATTGCTTAGTTGAAGTAAAACCCGCCCTCAAACTGGAAACCGAGAAGGTCCCAGTCCTCCGGCCTCACCGGTAGTAATCGGAATGCGGCCTCGATATCTGTCTTGGCCAACCAGGCACCCTCTGCCGCTGATATCAACTCTACCACTTGGCCCAGTGATGCGTAGGAAACCATGCTGAGCGCATCTGAAAACCCCTCATTCACTGACCCATCTTTCGGGCATGACAGGTGGTGTATGAGCCAGAACTCACCTACCTGTTTCTTAGGCACCAAACCCAGGGGCAATACCCGGAACTCTGCACATGGGGGTGCAGCCAATGGCCCCTCCACCTTACCTGCCGTCAACTCCTTCTGGATCTTTTTCCATACAATGTCCTCTTTCCCCACCACTGACCCTAAGTTCTTGGCATGCATCCCCACCTGCCTCCCTTCGAACCCCAGCACAAACCCCCCTTTGAAACCTTTATTAATAACTCCACCCCTGCCTTGTTGGGGTAGTCCCTGGTTCAAGCCTCCACCACCCATAGTTTTATGAGTTTGTAGACCACGAGTATCCCCACCTACACCCTGACCGATCAGGCCTGATTCCACCCGTAATTGGATGTATAACCCCCTCTACCCATGCCTCCCCAGTTCCTGCCGGCTTCTCCCCTTCCACCCCAAAAGGGCTGCTTGGGGGCCTGCCCTCTGACCGGGCCCCCTTTATCACCACCACCCCTACAACTTGCGGCCGGGTGAGACCCCCCGCACCATGAACAGATGTGTCTAAACTTACAGCTAGGCCAGCTACGTGCTGCCATGTTGTAAGTCCAACAAGCCCTAGTCCCCTGAGATGGTGCCATCTTTTTTACCATATCTGATGTCTGGCCCCCTGCTGCTCCCAACAGCGTCCTGACCCAGAGCTTTGCGTGGGTGCAATCCCACCTCAGATCACCCTTTACGGCCATGCGTCTCCGAAACACCTCATCATACTTGAGCCAGCCAAAGCCCAGTTTCACCTGGTATGCATCCCTAATAATTGCCATGTATGTTATCAGCAGGATTGCCAGCTCCAGCTGTTCTCGAGTACCAATGCACTGTAAATCAAAAATCCCGCTTGCCACATGTCTATGTTCTTTCCCTTATTCCTTGCCTCCTCTGCCTTGTGTCCTACCACTGCCAGCACCACTGCCAACTAAATTTGCTGGATTTCCTTGAACTTCTTGGATCTCCCTTGTACTAATTTTTCCCTCCGGATTTGTGCGACTGCCTCTTTTATGGACCTGGACTGTCTTGGATTTTTATTGTATTTGAGAAGCTGCTGTTTTTGTCTTCTGTTGACTCTGTTCTGGTCTTCAGGGTGGTGAGAGGACCCTGGGTCCAAAATTTTTGTTTATTTATTTATTTGCTACTTGTTTGATTTTCTCCCCTGTTGTGAGAGAACTGGGGGGGAATTTAAATATTTTGTTTTTTATTAGGTAGTGAAAGTGCCTTTGTACCCTTGCTCCCCGGTGGTGAGAGGACTGGGGTAGGAAGGGTCTGTTTTGTTTTAATTTATTTTTTGTGGTTTTTGTTATAATTTATTGATTTAATTATTTATCAGTTAGTTTTAGGTAGTTAGTGAGGTTTTTTGTTTTAAATAATTCTGGCGGTGGGTTTCTTTTTATTTTTATTGTTTAATTTGGGTTAGCAGCGTCATGTGCTGGACTTCCTCCTCCATGGTGGTGCGTTATTCCCCCTCCTCTCTTCATGCCCTCCGCCCCTTCTGCACTCCTCCCTTGCAGTTCGAGACTTATCAGCATTGTAGGGCATTGGGGATTGCTCGTGGGAGGGTGAGGGGGTGGGGGTGCGCGAACAGGGGTGGGGGAACCAGTGGAGTCACCGTATTGGAGCTATTAAGTCCAGAAGGCACCCTGTGGCGAAATGGAATCCAGAGCGGGGTCGCCCTGTCTGGTTTCCATACCCAAGGGCACTACTGATTACAGTAGGCAGATAGGCCCGACAACCTCCGAGGTTTGTCAAACTCGGGCGGTGTTATGCAATTCCAGATCTGTTAGGAATAAAACTGCTATTATTGCCGACCTTATTAGCATGGCTGATCTGGCTTGCATCACCGAGACCTGGCTGGATGAAAACTCTGGCCCTATAGTGGAGGCCATGACTCCATCCAGGTACTCAGTGATACACTACCCGAGATTGGACCGCAGGGGCGGGGGGGTTGCAATCTGTTTTAAGACTGAATTGGGCCTCTCGAATGTGGTAGTGGGTGAGGCCGAGTCCTTTGAGTGCACAGTTGTAGCAGGTGTAGGCGTTTGAATCATTCTCATCTACCGTCCACCCGGAGATGGGAAACGTTTCTTACAGGAAGTGAAAGACTTCCTGGTCGACATGTCGTTTGAGTAGCCCAGATTGATGGTGCTGGGTGACTTTAACGCCTGGGTCGACAATGAACTCTCACAATTTGGTAAACACTTCCTCCAACTAATGTCTTCTTTGGGCCTTACACAGGTAGTTTCCACTGCTACACATAAATCTGGACACTCTCTTGACTTGGTCTTCCTTCTTGGGATTGATACATCTGATATGGGGGTGGAACCAGTCATTTGGTCCGACCACCACATCGTGAGGTTCAACTTTTGCACCCCCCTGAGGAGGCCAGCCCCTGTGGAGATGGTCAGGTACTGCCCATTACGGAACGTTACTCCACAAGGCCTGGTGGCGGTGCTTGACTTATCATCCCTCTTGTTGGTGGGTAGTAGTCCAGAGGTGCTCATACAGGCCTATAATGAGGCCATTATGGTTGCCCTGGATTCTATTGCTCCTGTTCACGAGTGCCCTCTTTTCTGTCACCCCAGGGCCCCTTGGTTTGATGGGACTCTGGGGGAGATGCGGAGACAAGGGGCGAAGGTTAGAGTGTTGCTGGCACAAGTCCGCCCTTGATGCCAACCATCTTAGATTGATTGAACATTATACTAGCTATCAATCTGCAATCACCCATAAGAAGGCAGAATTCCTGTCCAGGGAGACTGCAGTTGCTCAGAATTGACTGGCTCAGCTGTTCCGAACTGTAGACAGACTGTGCAACCCAGCCTGTCTGCAAGTTCGGAAAGCCTTTTCGCAAATTGAGTGCGATGAGCTTGCTCGATACTTTGCAATTAAGGTGGCTGACATCAGGGCGGACTTGTGTCCAGCAACCTCTAAGGGTGATGTGGTGGGAGTGTGTGAGAGCACAGGACCTTCCTTCTCCTGGAGTTCCTTTTGTCGACCTGAGTTCGTGGATATTATGAGGATCATCCATAGTGTGCGCCCCACAAGCTGTGGCTTGGATCCTGGACCTACTACCCTAATTCTGGGTTGTGTAGACATCATAGGTCCAGTTCTGGCCCAAAATTGTCTGGTGCTCCTTGGAGTCCGGTGAGTTTCCTAGCTCCCTGAAAGAGGCGGTGGTGACACCTCTCTTGAAGAAAGCTTCCTTGGACCCAGATTGTTTTTCCAGCTATCGACCCATCTCTAACCTTCCCTTTATTGGGAAGGTAATTGAAAAGGTCATAGCTGCTCAATTGGATGACTATTTAACCATCCATAATATCTACGAATCCTTCCAGTCTGGTTTCCGTAAAAGACACAGTACCGAGACTGCGCTGGTTTGGGTGCTAAATGATCTTCTGAGGGTGAGAGATCAAAGGAGACATTCTATCCTGGTTCTCCTATATCTCTCTTCAGCTTTTGACACTGTGGATCACATGGTGTTGCTAGCATGCCTGGGGCAAATTTGTGGAATGTCTGGAACCCGTTCTTAAATGGTTCGAGTCATTCCTCACTGGGAGATCACAAAGAGTTGTGTCGGGGATTTTTTTCCTCCGGCCCAGTCTCTTTGTTGTGTGGAGTGCCTCAGGGTTCTGTGCTGTCACCCATGTTATTTGCAGTGTACATGCTGCCCCTTGGAAACATTATAAGATGGTATGGGCTGAGGTTTCACTGCTATGCAGATGATACCCAGCTATACTTGTCTTTTGCACCCGACCAGGATGGAGCTCTCTCTGTATTTAGTAACTGTCTGGGGGAGATCCAAGACTGGATGGATTCTAGTTGGCTAAAGTTGAACTCGGAGAAAACTGAGGTTTTGATCGTGGACCCGGGTGGTCAGATTGAGAGGTTGTGTGCTGGCGTGCCGTCTGGAATTTTTCTCGGTGGTGTGTCGCTTTCCGGCCTCTGAACAGGTGTGCAACCTTGGGGTGAGTCTTGACGATAGGCTGACTTTTCAATCCCAAGTGTCAGCCGTCATCAAGACTTCCTTTTACCATCTTAGGAACATTGCCCGGGTTAAGCACCTTGTTCCATCTAACTCTCTGCCAACATTGGTCCACGCTTTTGTGTCCTCACGCCTCGACTACTGCAGCGCCCTTTACTTTGGGCTTTCTGGGGTTGAAATCCGCCGCCTACAGCTTGTGCAGAATGCGGCAGCCCGGGTTTTGACTGGGACAAGTAGGACCTGTCACATTACCCCGGTGCTGCACGAGCTGCACTGGCTCCCAATATGGTGGCGGATCACCTTTAAAGTCGTTTTATTGACTTTCAAAGCCCTTCATGATCAGGGTCCATCCTATTTGAAAGACCTTCATGTTCCTTACTGCCCTGGCCAATCACTCCGCTCAGCCGACATGGGGTTGTTAGAGATTCCAAGAGTGAGTTTGAAATCTTCTGGCAGTAGAGCATTTTCTCATGCCACACCCACTCTTTGGAATTCTCTACCATGCCAGTTATGGGAATGCTCCTCCATGGAGATTTTATAGGAGAAGCTGAAAACCTATCTTTGGAGAATGGCCTTCTCAGAAAGTTAAATGCACTGTCTAGTGTGTGAAATTTTATTGTAATTTATTATGCTTTTAGAACATATTTTATAATCTTTATAGTTTTGACGTTTGTATTGTGTGTTTTTATTGATCTGTTCAGCGCCTTGATATAGTTAAAGGCGCTATATAAATAAAATTATTATTATTATTATTATTATCTCAGACTTCCCTACCGATTCTTTCTGTTTGTACCTTTTTGTTGTCTCCTCATCCACAAGCCCAAAGATATCCACATACTCTCCCTTCCAAATCTTTTCTTTAATAGACACCAGCACGTGGTCACCCAGCATGAAACCCGGTGGACTGTCATATAACTTCCGTACCCCTCCTAAAGCACCCGACCCCCCTTTGTCCCCTTTTCTTCTTTATTTGATTGCCCACAATGCTGTCTCCATCCTCGCCACACCTTCCTTCCCCATGTCACCTACCAACCCTTCCATATATTCTCTTAAACTCTCATCATTACTCGTATCCACCTTATCCTTACCCCTCCATCTGGTCAATAGTCCAGGGCCCAGTCCATGTTTTCTCCAGCCCTCAGTGCTGCCTAGGGGCTGGTACCTGCCTTCTTCGCCCATTTTCTGCCCATCCCAGGGCCAGTCCCCTCATCCCGCTCCTTCCGCTTCCTTTGCACCTCTTCCTCTGCTTCCCTTCGCTTCACTGCCTCCATCAGCTCGGTCATCTGGGACATCAGCTTCATGGCCTCTGCTAGCATGGTAGCACTGGGCCTCATAGCTCTCTTTGGTGCCATATCTTCTGTAGCTGCATGACAAGACATACATGAATACTGTCCCCTCATACCCAGATTCGGCTCCCCCTCCACATCCTTATTCCCCTCCCTTGAAAAGGGAAGTCTGCTCAGCCTCCAGCAGCCACCCCCTCCCACCCCGTCTAAGGCCCCAACTTCTGCCCCATTAAACCACTGGGGGTTTAGCTGGTGTTCATATATCCTGTTTCCTGCACACCTGTGCCTTGAATGTGACTGGCTTTGTGAAAAACTTGCCCCCCCAGGCCCTAAAGCCCTGAGAGTCTCTGTCAATTGGATCCCCTGTCCTGGCTGACCTGTGTTCCGTTGAGGCTTGGGGGGCCCCGAGTTGCCACTACCCCCTCCTGTCAGATGACTTGGCCCGGTCACGCCCCATGGCTGCAGTGAACCATACACGTGATGTCCATAGCCATCCTGCCCATGCTGAGGTGCTGCCCACTCTTGTATACAGGCCACTTTATTAGGCCACCAAGACTCATCCCCCGCTTCACTCTTCACCCCTGCAGCCTTCCACTACCAGATGCCGCCAACAGCAAGGCCATAATGCCCCAGTCACACCTCCCACCCCCCCAACAGGCACGTGGTGGGCAGGGCTTTCCACTTAAATGCTTGCCAGAAACCCCCAGCCACGCTTCCCCATCTACAGGCCCAGTGCGGTCTGTAGTACCCTCCAATCGCCCTAACCACTGTGTGGGGGTTTCATTACCCCAAGTTACCTGCCGCTGCATTTTTTTTCTTTTTTAAAAGAAATGAAAAACAAACAGGCTTGCCCTGCTCCCCATGTGTGGACTTCCTCACCCTGAGCTACCTGCCGCTGCATTTTTAAAAAAAAAGAAATGAAAAACAAATAGGCTCACCCTGTCCCCCATGACCACATGGCAGCCCCACGCTGGCCTGCGCACCCTCGCAACTTCCCCAGGTTCTAGGCCCTCCAAGACAGAAACATCCCATTCAGCCACCCATGCCCACGTGGTGGCCCCGACAAACACCAACACCGTGCTGCACCAATTCAAACTTGCCCATTCAATGCCCACCCGTTGCAGCCCCGGCTACACCCCATACACTTGTGCATTGTTGTCGAGCAAGCCCCCCCTTTCCACTGACTGGACAAGCAGTCTCCTCACGCTTTCCCCTTACAGCTCTTGCTGATTACAGCCCCTGCAATCAGAGGCCTCTGTGCCTCCCTGCTCAAGTCAGCTCCCACTTGCTGGCAGGTTTTATGGCCTACCTGGCCCAACTCTCCACCTCGCAGCTTAAACTGAGCTGTCGGCCACGTGGATAAGCCCACCCCCTCTTCCCGGTTCACGGCAACGAACCACGCCTCCCGAAGGAGTTATCCCAGTCCCACTTCCCTGCTGGTGCTCGCTGCATTCCTGTCCATGAACCACATAGCTCACGCTCCCAGCAGTACTCCATGCCTGGCCACAGGGCCTGCCCATCTGAGCCACCACCCTCCAATGCTGCATGCACCCATGGCTCCTGTCTCATCAAGACTAATCTCTGCCCCCCAACGGTTAGCGGGGCCGCGAACTGGCCACCTGCACCGGACCTCCAAAGACCACTGCTACTGAAACAAAACATGCCAAAACCTCTCGCCTGCTTGAACATGGTTCTCACTGTGGGTCTACTCGCTGGCCGCATGCTCCTCACGAGCAAACCACTGCCTACTCTATGCAAAACTTCAATCTTCACCACTTAAAATGGCTCACCTCCACCAACAAAGAGAGGGTGAACTGTAGTTACTTGACCTTAAGTAATCCTGCTGCCCTTTGTTCTGTAACCCCTCCCCCAGCCCCTCACCTGGCCAATAGCCCGGGACCTCTCCCTGCCTTGTCTCCTTACCTTGCAGTGAGGTCACTGTCCCCTCCCCTACCCTCCCTACCCCCAGCTCTATATTCCTGGCTGGGCCCCAGGACAAATTGGCCTGCCTTTTATTGGCAAACCTCATTGTCACATCTAGACAGGCCAATATTGCCCCTTTAAACTACAGTGGGCTGGTGTTAGTGTCTTAAACACACAATTACATTTTGTGCTTCAGAAATCTAAACAAGGTCCAATTTTTAATGATTTTTTTAGTGTGATAGCACTTCAGCTCATTACCATCACTGTTAACATGCTGCGAACACATTCAATACAAGTGAAAAGGGGGCCAATGTTTTGTTGTTACTATGCCAATATGTCCATCCTTTTTTTTCTAAATTTTAAATTCTATGTTTAAAACATTATCATCCCCCAGACACACACAAACACACATTACTTTAAAAGTGCCAAAACTGAACTGTGAGTGTTGACAGTAACTTCACTGTATTGTCAGTAAACATAAATATATATATTTTTTAACCTTTGGGTGCATTGCTGATGTTCCCAGTAGAGAAAACATCCATTTTTTTCTGTGATGGTCTTTGCCATGCAAGTCACTACGATAAATAGGATTAGGGTTGCCATCTATCCGGTTTTTGACTCGATAATCTGGTTTTTAGGGTCATCCAGTTTTGGTTACATGCAGTCCAGTTTTTGGGCCATTTTGAGTGCTCATATACTCGTAAAACTGATGTATCAAATCATTCACTGTTTTGGCTGCATTACATGTCCAGGTTACAAAGAAGTTCTGCTGTCACAGTCATTCAGACCTGCCTTTGTTTGTAAAACCAGACTGTATGAGAGGTGTAAAGTATGGCCATTAAGATCATTAGCAGTAAATTAACCTAATCTTTTCCACTCTGAATTTTAAGTATATTCTTTTACTGCTATGACAGGAAATAGATTTTACACCTTTATGTGCTTGTGTGTGTTTCTTTTTGTTTGTTCTACATTATGGTAAGTTTTAGACCCATTTTTGTTAAATTAATAATCTAACTTTTATTGCCTTTATCACTATATTTGCTCTAATTTTTTGTATTACCTGAACATTCCATGATATTAGCTACACTTTAACAGGTCATTCAGATAAACAGCATGGAATGGTGTATCTGAAATTGTAGAATGTCTTAGAAATATGAAAAGAAACAGCAGTAGCTGCTGAGGTAAAGGGGAACACAGTGCAGTATTAAGGGTACCACAAACACTGATAATTAAGTTATCAACAATTGGTCAAAGAGTCATAATACATGACTGACATGGAAAGGAAAATGGGAGAGTGTTTAACAGAGGGCTGAGCAATAAGCTGTGGCTGAGCTTGGCATATCCAACAGACCTGAGTTTGAGTCCCACAACCTCCACTTAAATACTGTGTGACCCTAAGCAAGTCACTTAACCTTCCTGTGCTCATAGGTCACTCCTGTAAAATGGGCTATGTGGTCTATGGGAGGTAACCTGGTTGCCAAAGAATAAAAATAAATAACTGAATAAATAAATCAAATAAATAACAGTATAAAAATAATTTCCTATCACTAGTAATGTCTATTCCAACATTACAAATGGCTTTGGAGGAGGAGTGTATACTTGCCAGTCATAAAAAGGGGGTGGAGCCAGAGGCAGAGTTTGGTGGTGACCCTAAATGGGATGGAAATAGCTATGGCTTGTTATATGAATGAAAGTATCTTATAATGTGCATTCAGATTCCCACCTATGGTGGTGCCTTTATGGGGCATTGGGATATCCACTGATTCATTTTGATTCCATGTATGAGAGCCACTTAAATGGACGTTTGAAGGTATCATTTTGATGAATTGATAGTATTCTGACCACCTCCTTGAGGAAGTTGCACTGCAGTGTTTTATGATTACTCAGTAATGTACAGTAAGTGACATGTCACAAAATACTGCATGACAAAAGCACTTACTTGCCTTTGAATTACAGTACACTTTCCCCTGCAGTTTACTGCAGCATTTTGTGATATACTGCAGCATTACTGCATTACATCCTAGCTGGTACCACTTCATATCTTTATCTATATCTGTTCTTGGTAAAAAAAACTTTGCTAATGCATCGGTTAGGATTCCATCAAAAGTTTGGAAATGTGATGTTAGGGTTGCCAACCTTAACACCCCACCCCACTCTCCACACAGCAACAAGCATTGGGGGTATGCCTTGCAGTTGTCAGCCATAATGCTTACCCCATTCCATGTGTAAGGAAGCTAAGATGTTACAGTATAGGAGAATGGGGTGAGCATTAGGGCTGACAGCCCCAAGGCACACCTCCGATGCCTGTTGGTGCATGGAGGGTAGGGGTGGGGTGGTTTGGGTTGGAAACCCTAACATCACATTTTCAATCTTTTGATGGTGGAACCCTAACTGATACATTGACAAAGCTTTTTGCCAAGAATGTCCTTTTTGAGAAAGTATAATTGTAGCCTTATTTGCTTTTGGGAGCACAGGGCTGGAGGGCCCTGTGCTCCCAACAAACAATAATTATTGACAGATTGTAATTGTATCCTGATTTCCATGTGGGAGTTTAATACTATGTGTATTTGTGTGTGGGAACGCAGGGCCATCCAGGCCCATCTGTCCTTAAAGATATCCATATTTTCGTGTGGGAGTTCAGGGCCCTCTGGGCCCTGCACTCCCCTCCATGTACAATTTTTCAGATAGTGTGGTGCTGTCCTTCTTTGCCTGTGGAGAGACCTGTGCTCCCATCCTGTAGTGTGCAGCACCAAAGAAACACCTCAAATTGCAATGCTAGCCTATAGGAAATACAGCAAAATTTGAAACCTTTTATAACTTAACATCAAAATAATATATTTTTATGAGGCCACTAAAAGGCACACTGGTAGGGCAAGCCATTTGTACCCTGAAAATCTGACAGCAAAATTACAAGCCATTTCTTTACAACAAAATGACAAAGAAACGCTGGTGTAAACTTCTCATTACAATGTAATCCTATGGGAAATTAAGTGAAATGTAAAGTGCAGAACTCCAGAGAAAAGTAATATATTTTCACCAAACCAGCAAAAGGCACAGTCATCAGGCTGCCTTTGTACCCTGAAAATTTCAGAACAAAATTGCAAACCATTTCTTCACAGCACAGTGACAAACAAATGACTGTGCACACCTCAATTACAATATAATCCTATGGGGAATTAAGCAAAATTTAAAGCTGCAGAACTCTAGAGGAAACCCACAAAAGGCACATTTGTGAGGAAAGCCCTTTGTACCCTAAAAATTTAAGCCTAAAAATCTAAGCTGTTTCTTTGCTATGAAGTGACAAAGAAACAGATACATTAAAGATCAATGGCAAACGTCAAAAAATGTAAAGTTTTGTACTGTTATTAGAGCCTGTATATTAAATTCTCAACACTGAACCTAACTATGATAGTCTCTTGTGATTTTTTGTTAATTAAATATCCATTTCATGCCTGTTTATTTCTACTTGACTGAACTCTGTCATATATCTCTTTTCAGTGAAGCTACTCCGTTTCAGTTAGCTCTCACTTAAAGAGAAACCACGATCAGAGCACAAATCTGTTAAGGGTGTATACTGCCCTTTTTGTTTTTACTTGTACCCCTGTGTGTTGCTTTATATTTAATTATTGAACCCATTGAATTTGCAGTAAAATCAGGGTGAATTAAAATGCTGTAGTTTTGCTTTCCCAGACTGTCATCTTTATTGGTTCTGCAATCAATTCATTTAGATGCATTTAGTAATGTCAACATAAACTGCATTCATTCATAAATTCATCAGTCACATTAAACTATTGCAAGAACGGCAGTCAATAACCCCACAAACAATATATGTTTCCCTAGCTGAGATTCATAAAATGTCCTGAAATTATTAAATGGTAGTACAATAGGTGTTCACTCATAGCTCAGTTGGTGACCAGCCATGGAAGTGAGAGGAGGGCGGTGCTGGTCACAGACAGGGAATCAGGATGGGGGAGTGGGGTGGTGGGTGACTACTTCTGAGGGTGGGGTTTGGGGGTCTACTATACCACCAGGGATCTATGTTACTTTTCACAGGAGGGGGAACGGGGAGGGGGGAGGGACCACTAGATTACCAGATTTTTTTTTAAAATAACAAAACAGCGATCGCACATCAGGGGCAGGGGGGAGAGTCCACTAGACTACCAAGGTCAGTGTGTTTACTGGGGATGGTGATTGGACATCGAGGGGAGGGACCACTAGACAACAACTAATTTTTTTTATATCAGAACAGCAACCAGAGATCGGGGGGTCACTAGACTACCAGGTGAATTTTTTTTAATGAGAACAGTGATCAGACATCAGAGGAGGGACCACTAGACAACCAGGAATTTTTATTTTATACGGGGACGGTGATCGTACTTCAGGGGGAGGGACTATTAGACTACCAAGGGCATATTTTGTAGATACAGGGATGGCAATCAGGCAACAGGGGAGGAGTGAGGAAATAAAAAAATAACAAAGATGCCAATCATGGGAGGAGGGTGCCACTAGACACCAGGGACAGGCAATGGGGTGTGGTAGAGGTGGGCAGCATATACTGTAACACATAAACATTGGCTCACAGATCACACTGCAGCCAGCTGCAGGAGTTCACCTGCGGCTGCAGAAGTCAAGAAATTCCTGCTGTTTACCTACAGAGAACATGGGGGAAGTGCTCCTCTCGCTAAGCTGGGCACCATGTATTTTGGCTCCCCAGAAAAGTATTTATTGCCATCATTTCAAAAAACAAACATTAGAAAGTAGCTAAACTGATCCAGTTCAGCTAGGTTCTGATGTTTGCTTTTTCTAATCCATTCAGTTTTATTCAGTTTTATGCGTACTCTTTCTCTTGCTAACTACCAAACAAAATGGCAGCATCTCAAAAAAGGATTTCAGACCTGTGACACAGGATGACCCATCTGTGAAAAAAGATTATGTGTCTGCAACAAAGAATTCATTTTCATGCTGAACATCTATAATTTCCCATTGAAAATAATGGGAAATTCAACATTTAATAACTTTGGAATGGATTAATATTATTTCACCAAACCTTCAAAAGGCATGTCTGTGAGGCAAAAGCTTTCTAGTCTGATAATTTCAGACCACAGCTTAAAACAGTTTCTGGTGGACAAAGAAACAGCAAAAAAAAACATGTAAATTTAATAATATTTCAGACTCTGTATCTCAGAAACCACACAAGCGATTCAAACAACATTTGCCACATCAACAGACCTATCCCATGAGACTATGCATACATTATTTCATGCAAATCTGTTGAACCATTGCAAAGTTATTAAAGTACAAAAAGTGAGCTTTATCATAGAATTGAGCACTCAACCCTAACTATAGTGGTGCTATCGCACCACTATAACATACGGGACAGGAGTATGTTTTTTTTTATTTCATTATCTAATAAATGAATTTCCTGCAAAAGCAGAATTTCTACTTGATTTTTATTGCTAAATGCCAACAACATTTTCCTTCTGACGTGTGATTGTCACCATTCATGTTCCACATGGCACATATTATTATCTGTCATTATAATAATTTTGTAGATAATAACCATGCATTAAAGCATGAATATTAAACATAAATCCCTTGCTTGTTAAGTTTCAGGAAAAGAAAATTGCCTGCATCTGTAATTTATGAAAGTTAGAAAGATAGATAGATAGATAGATAGATAGATAGATAGATAGATAGATAGATAGATAGATAGATAGATAGACAGACAGACAGACTGCCAAACTTGCACACCTGTTTGGTTAAACAAATATACAGTATATAGTCTACTGTATATATTCCAATGTACTGTAGCTTTGATTCTTTTCTAAGCTGCCTAACTTGAGCATTAAGCATGCTAACACATATTACATTCAGAGATAACACCACTTCCCAAAGAGGCTAGCAGCAACAAGTAATGCAAGGCAAATAAATAAGTTATTGATCCAAAAGTTGACGATTGCAACACGGGGGGAGGCAAATATGAACAAGGAAAAGTTTAAAGGGATATTAGAGCGCACAGGATAGGAAAAAATTTATGGCCACTATAAGAGGGAGATTTTTTTCACAAACAATATCTATAAATAATAGAACGAATGGTAACACTTTATTTTTAAAGTGTCACACACTACAGCTATTATACAGTATAACTACACTATAGCTGCACTGGAAACAGCAGTTACAATATTACTACTATGTAGTCATTATGTGCTTTTACACATTTGTGAATTGTGTAGTTACACAATTTGCCTGATTAAATAGTTAACACATGCAACTGCTACTGCCTCCTTTTGGCACTAATCTCATACTAGCAAGTGTAACTACACATGCAATAATAGCTGCTGAAATGTGTAACAGCAGATCTATTGTGCAACTACCACTCTATCTACTGTGGCATTATGTAATTTGTCCTTACAAGGGTAACTACATATGTAATAGCTATGACAAAATGTAACAGCAAATCGGTTGTGCAACTAACTCTTTTGGCATTATTAAATTTGTTCTGACAATTATACCTATATATGTATACAAGTCATGTGCATTGGTTCAACAGGTAATGGCTATCAGATATGTTTTTGAAAGGTAATCACATAGAAAACTTGAGGTGTAAACAGAATGGTAACTAAGATATGATTATTATGTGTCAGTCAGCTACACTTAAATGGATCGATTGACAACTCTGTACATGATGTACTCTCACCTCTGTAAATCTGATCTTCATGAACTTACAGGTTAATATGTATGCAGTGTAATACTGCTAACTGATACATAACTTTTACCTAAAATATTTGAGTTACAAAGCCTATAAATAATTATGTAAATGTATGAGTTTTACTGTATAAGTAAAACATGTAGTTGCATATCAATTAACAATATAAGATTGCACGTTTATTATGCAGTAAGTTCATGAAGCACTGTTTTGTGAAGGAGAATGTACATCACAATGCACCACTTACATTTAATAAACATAAGGGCACAAAAGTTACCAGCAGTTACACTGTACTAATAACTTAGTTACCCTTCTTCTTACACATTATTTTAACTGTCAGTTTATGCCTACTACTGTACCTTGCAAATATATGTTAGATGAGCAGTAAATGTGGAATTAACGCCACAGAAGCTGCACATTTCTTAATAACCGCAGCATTTTACAAAGCCATTAAGTAATAATGTAAATGATTGATATTTATTGTGTAAGTGAATAATGTAGTTGCACATCAGTTAACAATATTGCATTGCATGTTTAAGTGGTACATTCATGAGAGCCTGACATTCCAATGTGAAAATACATCATTCATACAGCATTGCCAGTTGATAAATGTAAATGTATAGTACTTACTTGCAGTTACATGATAGTCCTACTTTAGTTACCCTTCTTACACTTAACGTTTCAGTTTCTGCATAGTTATCTTGCAAATACATGTTAGATATGCATTAACTGTGGAAATAATGTCACAGAAGCAGCATATTTCATAATAAATACAGCATTGTTTCAAAGCCAATAAGTAATTATATAAATGAATGATTTCTACAGTATAAGTAAACAATGTATTTACATACCAAACAACAATATTAGACTGCATGTGTATTCAGTGGCAGGTTCATGAGAGCCTGCTGTCCCAATGTGAAATTACATCACATATGCAACACTGACACTTGATAAATGTAAATGTGCAGAAACATAGAAACATAGAATTTGAAGGCAGATAAGGACTGATTGGCCCACCTTGTCTCCCCATTTCCCTACCTGATGGATAAGCTGCAGAGCCTAGTTAACCAACAGCTTACTTCCTCCTACCCCCCCACTAGAATTGCTTTATTATTTTATTTTTTTTTTTATTTAACTTTTTACTCCTCCAGAGCCGCCCGCCGCCCTATCCTTCCGCCCGGTCACGGGCCGCCGGCTTCTGCTTTCCAGATCGGCCACTGCCCCCAATACCCCGTGGCTTACCCCCCACAGTGGGGCCCGCAGCACCCCCTTCATATATGCTGCGGGCACTGGAGCTAGGTCGGGGGCCCAGCCTGGAAGCACATTGAAGCCGCGGCGAGCTTCATCCATGACAGTGGGCAGCTCCTCCTCCTTTTTCCGGTTTTCTCCCAGGGGAGGCGGGGTCGTGCAATGATGCCAGCGTCCGCCCCGCCTCCATCCATGCTGAGTGTTGGCTGCGTGGAACTCCTGGTCTCCACCAGGGGTCCCCAGCGCACCGAAGACTGCCCACACCCTCCCCCCGGAGTAGGAGAGCTGCCTATTGGATGCTAATCCCTACTCCCAGCCAGCCTCTGACGATCCGGGGTCCGCTTTCCAACCCGGGTCGCCTCAGTACGCATGGAAATCCCACCGCTGCGCCGATGGGCCGGCTAGAATTGCTTTATGTCTTTACCATCATTCTTGAATTCTCCCACTGTTCCTGACTCCACAACCTCCTCAGGAAGGCTGTTCCATGCATCCACAACCCTCTCTATGAAAAAATACTTTCTAACATTACCTCTGAGCCGTCCCCTCTATTTTCAAATTATGCCCTCTTGTTCTTGCATATCTCTTCTTCTGAAAGATACTACCCTCTTGTACTTTGTTAATTCCCTTGAGATACTTGAAAGTTTCTATCATGTCCCCCCTCTCCCTCCTTTCCTCAAGGGTATACATATTAAGCTGCTTTAGTCTCTCCTTGTATATCTTCTGGTGCAGACCCTGCACCATTTTGGTTGCCCTCCTCTGAACAGCCTCCACTCTGTCTATGTCTTTGTGGAGTACGGTACTCCTACCTTAGTTACCCTTCTTCTTAGGCACTAAATGTCAGTTCCTGTGTACCTACCTTGTAAATACACATTAAATAAACATTCATTGTGGAAACAAGGCCACAGAAGCTGCACATCCCTTAATCTTCATTTCATTTCATTTTTGTCAAAGTTTAAAACCCATTGAGCCAGGCTTATTTACAGTGGGTATTGTGTGTTTATACAGTACACACTGCACACAAAACAGTCATACAGCACACAGAAATATATATTGTAATGCATAGTCACATGGCTCATGTGCATGAATACATAAAATGGCAGTTCACCACATGCCAGAAAACCAATTACAACTACCCAGTCATGTTGTAAACCATATTTTCAGTGTGAAAATCAGTGGGTGCTTACTAGCCATACTTTAGGACAGAGCTAAAAGAGCGTTCCAAATCTGAGGAACAAAGTGGCTGAAAAAATATTTAGACCAAGTAGTCTTGGCTCTTGGATGTGTAAGTTCAAGGCAATGGCTACTACACAAGGAAGCGTTAATGCTCCTGACCTTAATCCATTCAGTCAAGTAATCTGAGGGCTGACCCATTACACATTTGTAGACAAACATATATCTGTGGAGTTTCCTTCTATTTGCTAATGAAGTTCTCCCCAGCCTGTTACAGAGGACACAATGGTGGGTTTCACATGGGCAAGCAAGAATTAAATGTAATGGATGATTATACAGTATATCAAGTTCATGAAGACTTTCAGAGGAGGCATGTACATACAGCAGGCCTACATAATCAAATATAGGAACAAAAATGAGCCTATATAATTTTTTGAAGGGTGTTAGGGTTTAGTTATTCTTTAACACTATGAAGGAGTCTAAACCTTTTACCAATTTATGGTACTGCTTTTATTTCATTAACGTCACTACCCTTTGTTAATCCCTTATGGACAAATTGTTGTCCCTTTATACCTTTGTGCTTCCTGCTGCACACACTGTGTTCATTCTTGGTACCCTGCCTTCTGTACCTTATCTGATGTGCTCCACACACATAATATCTCTCTGTCTATTTTTGTGTGTTGTATATTGTGCATTGTTATATCTTCTTTGGGCACTTTGCCATGTTTAGTATTTTGGATTGTCAATTACTTGTCTTGTACCCTCCTGGGTCCTACCTGAAAATAGGAATTTAACTGTCTAGTGTACTTACCCAGTCACCAAAAAACAAACAAACAAATACATTTTCCCTACCAAATTATCAACATGTCTGTTTTCTGTACCATGTGAGTCTAACCAGAACCCACGGTATTTATAACTCCAGGAAAACACGACTATTTGCAACAAAGTGAATAGTTGAAAATTCTTTTAGTTTTGTGAGATGACCAAATGACATGAGTTTGGTTTTAGTTGCATTCAAACTCAACCATGAATTTAAAAGAATGATTGCAGTTCATCAAAACTCTTTTGCAACTTTATCTGTACATCCATATACAAACTACTAGAGGTATAAGCAAAAATGTAATATGCATAGAGACAGTATATAATGTTAGTGACTGTGTTGTCCAGGCCCCTTAAGTAGATTAGAAACACAATAGGGCCAAGGACTGAGCCTTGGGGAACACCCTAAGAAATGGTAAGTGTACCAGATTCTAATCCATTTGCAATAGTTAGTTTTCTGAATGATAAATATGCTGCAAACCATTTGATGACATCAACACCCAAACCCAGTTCATTTAGATGAGACAAGAAAATGTCAGGATCTACTATGTCGAGGGCTTTGGAGAGGTCAATGAAGATGGCTCCAGTGAGCTGCCCAGAGTGCATAACTAGGCTGGCATCATCCAAGACCTTCAACATGGCAGTCAGGCTGCTCTGCTCCTTTCAAAATCCAGACTGGTATTTATCGAGTAAACCAAAGTCTGCCAGAAAGCAAGCAAACTGCTTAGTGATCAATCTCTCCCAACAGTTTAGGAGTAACTGAAAAGAGAGGAAATTAGATGACAATTAATCAGTTTGCCGGGGTCTTCCCCCTCTAAAAATAGGGATGACACAGGCAAGCTTCCCGTCATTTGTCAAGATCCCCTCAGAAAGTGACCTACTGAAAATGTAAGGAATGTTAAGGCTTCAGCAATTTGGAGAGCAGAAATTTCAAGTAGCTACAGAAACAACTCATGATGTCCACCACTTTTAGAATATTTTAAATTCAGAAGGGCTTCGATCACCTCAACAATTTCTGTTGTAGTAAACTTAAAGGTACCTTTAGCCCCTTCATAACTGGGGATTTCTGAGTCCTGAAGGCTGATGGTATTTTGTCCAAAAAAGTTTGCAGCTTCAATAAAGAATAAATTCAAAATATTGGGAAGAGCTTCATTCTGCACCATAGAGCCATCAAGCTGAATTGTAATACTGATGGTAAATTTAGTCTTCCCCTTCAGGTTTTTAATTATTGATGTGAACCTGGTGGGGTCCCAAGCTGCTTTGTTTGTCTTGTTGCTAAAACATAAGTTTTTGGCTTTCCTAACCTCCAACACATACTGGTTGAAGAGTTTCCCATAGAAAACCCAATCCCTCTACATTGACATATTGTGGGCTGGAGATTCAAAGTCCTTAGAATGGCACAAGGTGTTTGCATCAACATGTTGGATGCAACAAGTACCTTGCGCTAAGGGTAGCACCCCAAGCTATTTTAGAAACAGCCTGTGTCAATCAGCAGGCTGCTTGCACCAAAGTGTGCTAGCACCAGCCTTGCACAACAAAAACGCCAATATAAAATGTATTCAGCTGAGCAAAGGCTGTACTCAAACCAGACATTTTTATAAAGCAGATTATATTAAAATTAATAAAATATCTAGAAAAATGGTACTGGGCCACAGATTTCTCAAACTATAATGTGCACACTAATTGGCTGAAATTACAATCAAAAATAAATCATTGTAAAAATTACTGGGTACCAAACAGGTCCAAATACAATAACAATAATAACAAACAAACTCCCATATGGTGGAATAAGTCTATAAAACATGGTTTAACAAGAAAAAAGAAACTTTACAGAAAATATGAAAAGAATCACTCTACTGAAAACTTGGCTACTTGCAAAAAAAGCAGTCAATTATAGCCAAAGTTTAATAACAAACACAAAAACAATATGAGGAAAAATTAGCTATATCAGCCAAGGACAATAAAAAAGCCTTTTATAATTACATTGGTTCCTTAAAAAACAGCAATTCCACTATAGGACTCCTAATTACTTCTGAGGGAGTTATCACCGATGAATCAGAAATGGCAACTGAATTAAATAAATACTTTGCAAGTGTATTTAACAAAAAAGATAACATGGCAGCCCCTTGTCATAATTATTCTGTTGTATTTAGACCCTTTACACAACAGGATGCATTAGATGTCATTAGGAACATCAAATCTGATAGTTCTGCGGGACCAGATAGAATTCCATCTATTTTCATTTAGAATACTGTAAATCAATTAATGGGACCTTTAACATATATGTTTAATACCTCTGTAACATCAGGAACAATTATCCTTCTTTGGAATCAAGCGATAGTTATTCCATTATACAAAAAAGGGAGTAGGAATTCTGTTCAGAACTACAGGCCAATAAGCCTAACTGCATGTTTTTGTAAAATATTAGAAAGGCTCTTAAAAAACAGAATTATTGATCATTTAGATGAAATGGATCAAACTGGTTTCACGCAACATGGGTTTGTGAAGGGGCGATCGTGTCATACTAACCTTTTGAGGTTTTTTGAGCCTGTAAGTGAGGCTCTTGACAATGGCCTTGCAGTGGATATTGTTTTTTTAGATTTTTCTAAAGCTTTTGATTTGGTAGCACATGGAATATTAATTCAAGAGTTAATACAAGCAAATATACATTATTCCATAGTAAATGGGATTAAAGCATGGTTGATCGATAGGAAACAACGAGTGTCTTTAAAAGGATATTTATCCTTTTGGGAGACTGTGACCAATGGTGTCCTTCAGGGATCTGTGTTGAGCCTTGTACTTTTTAACATATTAGTTTCTTCATTACAACCTTTAAATAATCAGCGCTGGATAGTTAAGTACACTGATGATTGTAAACTCGGTGGAATTGTAACTGATCAAATGTCTGCTCAGAAGTTTCAAGAAAATATCACATATTTAGAATCATGGTCCATAAAAAATACATTATCATTAAATGCACAACAATGTAAAGTGATGCTTTTGGGGAAAAGAAACAAATGTTTTAGTTATACTTTTAATAATACTACACTTCAAACTACAGATAATGAAAAATATTTGGGAGTTACTTTTTCTAGGGATTTTTCATTTGATACTCACACTACTGATATAGTAAAGAAGAGTAATCAAATCTTGGGTTGTATACTGAAAAACATTAAAAGTGGAAGTGAAAAAGTAATTATACCTCTTTTTTCTAGTCTGGTCAGACCGCACCTGGAGTACTGCTCATTAGTATGCGGTCCTTCCTCAGTTAGAGGTAACAAGCTAATTGAGGGTGTTCAGTGTAGAGTTACCAAGAAAATCAAAGCTGTTAAGGGACAAGATTATGGCAATAGATTAAAGAACTTTGGACTTTTTTCCTATGCAATATAGGAAATTAAGGGGAGATCTGATATTGGTTTATAATGCATTTAACAATAATAGAATATTTGAAACTATAGGACTATGTTTGAATCCATCTATAACATTTACAATATCTCATAATAAAAAACTGGCGGGAACACAAAATAAGACTAATAAGATAAATCAGTGGTTCATTCGGAGAGTGGTTTCTACATGGAATGCACTACCTGAATATATTGTTGGCAGCAACTCATTAAATATATTTGAAAAAAGATGAGATGTATATATGGGATATCGCTAATACTCCTTCCACCAATAAAAGGTGGCAAGCTCATAAAAGGCATCACTGCCTACTGAGTTTGTAAATCACCTAAGTGGCTGCAGCATGGTGCTAGGAGGCTTTAAGCAAGCACAGGCTACCAGAACCCCAAAGTTTCTATTTTCAAAACCCTCCCCAGGGACAAAGGGCTAAGTGCCATTAGACCAGCCAAGGGCTGGTCTAAAGGTACTTAGGCAGCCCCTGGAAGGGTGTCAACTGTGTTGTGCACTGTGTCACCCCCCCACACAATACCCCAATATGCAGTCCCATCCCCTAGCTCTGATGTGCCCATCATAGTAGAATCCCTGGTGATTCAGTGCCCTCCCCCACCAAGACCCCTGATCTGCCTGTAAAGGATATTGATATATAAGCAATCCCTGGTGATCTAGTGCCCTTCCCTCCCCTCCCCTCTCTGATCCCCAGTAAAGTATAATAAGTGGTCAAATCCCTGGAGATTCAGTGGCCCCCCAATCCCCCACCACCCAGCAGGTAGTGCCCACCACTCAGCTGTCCCCCATCCAGACCCCAGATTTGGCAACCAGCACATCCCTCCACACACCACCATGCTTGACCACTGAATTAACTGCCAGAGTGTGTACTGTATCCAGTATGTGCTCTGACAGTTCATTCAGCAGCCAGCCATGGTGGTATGTGGAGGGATGTGCTGGTCACTGAATTTGGAGTCTGGATGGGGGGAGCAGAGTGGTGGGCACTATCTGCCAGGTTGGGGGGCACTGGATCATCAGGGAGTTGACCACTTATTACCCTTTACTGGGGATCACAGAGGGGAAGGGAGGGCACTAGTTCACCAGGGACTGCTTATGTATCAATATCCTTTATGGGAAGATCCAGTTGTTGTTGGTGGTGGTGGGGGCATGAGTCACTAATTTGCCCCATCCAAGGGCACAGCTCACCCCATCTGTCCCATGGCTGCTATGGCATTCCCTGTGGGTGCACCATCTCTTTGGGGCACTGCCACTGTTGCCACAGTCCATGGAACTTAGGCGCCTGAAACCTGTCTGATGGAAAATTGGTCACAGGGTCATGGATGCACTGGCACTCAAGCCAAGCTGCCATTGTTACAGCTTGTGACTGGGTTTTAAAAATCCATCCCAATGTATTTTTGCATGCATTTTAATACCTACAGCATTGTTGCAAACCACTAAGTAATTATGTAAATGAAAGATTTTTACTGTATAAATAAATAATGTAGTTGCATATCAATTAACAGTATTATACTGCATGTGTGTCAGTATGTTTGTGAGAGACTTATGTCCCAACGTAAAAGTACATCACACATATAGCATTGACAGTTGATAAATCCCAAGTGTATAAAATTTACCTGCAGTTACATTTTAGTCATACTTTAGTCACCATTCTTCTTATTATTTTAAGTGTCCATTTCTATGCACTTACAGTACCTTGCAAATCCGTGTAGCCATTAACAGTGAAAACAATTACATTGTTTCTTAACCATAAGATTTTGACAAAACTAATTAGTAATTATGCAAATGAAATATTTTATTGTATAGTTACATATCAGTTAGCACTATTAGATTGCACGTTTATTAACCTGTAAATGCATGAGGAACTGATTTAAAGAGGTGGAAGAATATCATCTAAAGAGTTGTCAAATCATTTTAATGTAGCTGACTGACATTGCATTGTAATCCTACATTAAGGAAAGGGGAAATTGTTTAACCAGGAAAGGCACACTAAGCCAAATCTTGTTTCCAGGTGTGACATGGGAGCACAAGGAAGTTAAGTGACTTATTCAGGGTCACACAGTATGCAAGTGGGGGCTCTGGGATTCAAACCCAGCTCTTGAGGTTTGCAGCTCAGCACAGTGCTATACTGACCCCATTCTGTTTATACTTTAAGGTTTCTATATGATTATCATTCAAATACATGTCAGATAACCATTAACTGTTGGACCAATGCACGTGACTTGCATACATGTGTAGTTACACTTGTCAGAACAAATTTAATAATGCCAAAAGACATAACATAGAAGTTGCACAATAGACTTGCTGCTACAATTCACAATAGCAATTTCATGTGTAGTTACCCTTGTAAGAACAAATTACACAATGCCAGAACAGATAATAGTGGTAGTTGCACAATAGATTTACTGTTACACTTTGCAGCTATTACACGTGTAGTTACACTTGTTAGAATAAGCTCAGAGGTAATTTAAGGAAGTATTTTTTCACAGAGAGGGTTGTGGATGCATGGAACGGCCTTCCGGAGGAGGTTGTGGAGTCAAAAACAGTGGTGGAATTCAAGCATGTATGCGACAGTCATAAGGCAATTCTAGGGGGTGGGGGTAGGAAGAAGTAGGCTGCTGGTTAACTAGGATCTGCAGCTTATCCATTAGGTAGGGAAACGGGCAGACTGGGTGGGCCAAGCGATCCTTATCTGCCATCAAATTCTATGTTTCTGTGTTTCTGATAAGTGCTAAAAGGGAGACAGTAGTTGCATGTGAAACTATTTCATAAGGAAAATTTTGTAACTACACAATTCACAAACATGAAAGTTCGCAACAACAACATCATAGTTGTATGTAACGGCACAGTATTTACAATGCAGTTATACTATAGTAAGTCAGTAGCTACGGTGTAGTTAATGACAATTGAACTATAACCAAATGAACAATTGTCAATAATACAAAACAAAAAGATAAAAATACATTATTATAAATAATAGAAAAACTCCCAGTCTTTCATATCAATCTAAAAACCAAAACTGGATGAGCCAGCCTGGTGGCGCTGAGGGTTGAGGCACTGGATACTTTACCTCGCACTACACCTGCAACCCCTGTTTGAGAACAACCTCGGATCATCGAGGTGCTAGCATGGGGGGGGGAGCAGGATTGAGCGGAGCCATTAGGCTGCCCTCCTCTCCTGAGGGTGGTGGGGTGGGTTGTTGCCCTCCCATAGTTTCGCTCCCACTGGGTGGAGGTCCAGTCAGAAGCATAGGCAGTGGGGGTGGCAAGGACAGGAGGGTGAAAGGGGCTGAAGTGGTGCCACGGTGTGCGTGTGTGCCTCCACATGCACGCACGCATGGCTGGGGCCTCGGGCAGGTGGGGTAAAATCGATGAAAAACCACCATAAAAATAATAATTAAAAATACCTGAACATTTCTTAATGAAGTGCTTCTCACTTACAAAAAAGGAAACATATCCCATCTTATCATTTAATCCCTTGGGATAAAGAGCATACAAGTAGTACATCCAAAGACTCTTCCTTTGAAGAAGGGTTAGAACCAAGTCTCTTCCCTTGGATCTACGATAACATGGTCCACTACCACAAATTTTAACCTATTTGAGTCTCCTTCTTGACAGGTGTAGAAGTGTGCCCAAACTAACGTTTCAGATTGGCCACTCATGTTGACACCAAAGGGCTGTCATAGTTGCACCTTTGTTGACCTTACTGTACATCCTACATAAATTCTTAGACATTCACAGTATAGGACATAGAGACTGAAAGCAGTCATGTTGATGATCAGTTGCCTAATTTCATTTTTCTAGACAACTAGGATGTGTAAAGTTTGTTTCTGATACTGCAAATTTTTACAAAGAACAGTCACTGCATTTGAAAATACCTTTAGAAGCTGACTGTAACAATGCCCTGCCCCCTACCCATCACTGCTCCTTTTATCCTAATCTTTTTCTCTCCCTTTCCCTAAAGCACGATGTCTCTCCTACTACTCCTCTTTCCTGGCTAAATACTGACTTGCTACCATTGCCTCATACCTCTCCTCTCCTCTCCTCTCTCCTCACCTACTCCTTCCCGGCTTCCTACTCCCTCCCTTCCCTCTTCTAATGCTCACCCATTCCATATCCCTTGCTGAAAAATCTCCCTGATCAGTCCTCTCTTCTGACTACGTCTTTACTGTCTGGAATACCTCCTCTTTCTGGTCATCTCTCACCTTCACTTTCCTTTCTTAATCCTGTCAATTGGTTCATCTCTATCTCTACCTTGCTGTTGCACCTAGCCACTCACAACAGTTTTGGCTGCTGCATTACCTTTCCCTGGCCACCACTGCACCAGCGCAGTTTCAATACTTTTATGATTTATCATCCTCACTGTGACTATTTAAGCAATGATGCATGACAGGGTGTGGGTTCTGCTGGGATAACCTCATGCCTGGGGTGGTTGGGCATGAGGCTGCAGGCTGAGTGCATCCAATGCCCCGGAAGTGAGGTTATCCCAGCACAACCCACGCCCTGGAGTGCATTATTGCTATTATACAATGTCTCCTTTATAATTGGGGGAAAACAAGTTAAAAATAAAAAAATAAACACTGTTTTACTTCACTTGCTAGTCATTTATCATTGTGGAGGTATACGTAGGGAAAAATATTCCCTTTTTGGCCAGTAGGTGGTGCTGTTCGGTGTGTTGATCTGTTACTTCATCTGGGTGCCTCTCATAGTTTTGTGTTGGTGTTGTGGGTCTCCTCCTCATCCATCAAACTTTTGATTTTTGTTTTCTGCTTTTTGTGGTACTGTGTTTCCCTGATCAGTGCAGCAATTGCCATAGCTTTCATTCAAACGGCCCAGTCACATGGGGGATAAGTGGACAAAGGGAGTGAGACTTTCAGTGCTACAAAATGGGCTGGTAACTGCCCGGTAGCTTCTTAGGTGGAAAAGCTGTTTTTGGTGTTTGCTCTGGAGGACTGTTTTTTATTTGTAACATGTTTCTCACAGCTGCTGCGTGCAGCTTTCTCTGGACCGGCTGAGCACGTTATTCCCTAGTTATAGTAGTGACAGTGCATGAAGCAGCCATTTCAGATGGAATGTGAGAAAACTGTAGAAATGAAGAAAAAAACTTGAGTTGCTGTTTCATTATGGTACTGTTGCACAAATTGGAAAAATGAAACTGTTGGGGTGGCGGGGTTACGAGTGTCTTTTAGTGATACTGCTTGAACATCTGTCGCCAGACCAGGACAGTAAAGACATTCCGAAAAGTGTGCGGATTTATTTTTTTTTAAGGTTGATGTGGTCATTTTTGCCCGATCTTCATACAGTGAGGTTATGCCGAGATACCCTCACTGGTGAAGGTGGACATTGACCAATCAGATTATAGCATTCTTTCTTGCAATTGTATATTTACACATTTTGACCTCTTTGCTTCTGCTACTTAAATAATTTAATGATTTAGTATCATTAACAGAGTAATCTGTTGTTGTTTCACACATTTTGGTACCTTGTACTGTGAGATATTCTGTGTTATACTTTGTCAATTGTTGCCATTGTAGAGTCTTGCAACATTGTAAATGTTACACATTGCACCATGAGATATTCTGTATTGCACATCTCACTTGTCAGTTTGTATCATATTTCACTTGGCTTTTGTCATGTTGTGTTTACTGTATTTCTTACCACCACGCAATGCTCACCCCCTGCCCCCCACGTCACACCCTTGAAGGAACTCGTTCATTCAATAATTGTTAAATGAACTAAATAAATAAATATTCTTCTTCTGAGTTCTAGTAGACATAAAATGGCTGTGTGATGTAATCCACTGTGTTCTTCCTCCTGTGTAAGATAAGGGACCCTATGTCTATCACTCGTTAGAAAATGGCCTGAATTAATTCCGAAACCTGATTGGCTGAGACTGGCTCCAAGCTGGGCATTTATTTTTCAATAGATGCCCAGCTTAAAACAAGAGCCAGTCCAAGTGCCACTTCACCAGGTACCCTTGTGTACTGGTGCCCAGCCTGCATTCTCATTGGCTGAAAGCACCCGGCCAAATTTCAAACCTCGCCGCATCTTTTTCTCTCGCTTAGCAAGAGCTACTGCCCCCAAACACAACATAAGGAAGAAATTCAACAAAATAAACAGTCATTACTAAACTCAGCTGAGAAAGAGAGTTGAGGAGCTATCTCTAGCAGCTCACTATTATGAGAACAGCGGTACTTTCTTCGTTTTCCATACCGCAGATGAATGTCCATCTGCGGTATGGAAAATGAAGAAATGACTGCTCCTCTCACACTTAGTAGCAGCACCAGAGCTAGCAGTCTCTCTCTTCCTTGGCTGCCTGCCCACCACCACCGCTCCTCAGCTTTTCTCCCATTGTCAGTACCACATAACCCCTGCTGCCGAGAGATTTGTTTAACCTCTGCGGCACAACTGTCCTGCAGACGAGGTGTGTGTCCATTGCCTGTTTCGAAAGGCCGGAGTGCGGCATCCCCCTTCCCCCAAAGGAATCCCCTGCTGTTGATTAATGGTGAATGCTGACAGTTGCAGCTACGTGTGAGAGGACTGCCAGGGTGCAACTTTCAACAGGAACCGCGTTCAGAAAGGCACAGGCAAAACAAGTATGCATGCCATGAGTGCACTGTGCGGTTGCCACACTTCACTTTCACGGTCTCTCTCCAGCCTTCAGAAGACGGGTTGGTGTGCCTGCTCAGCGACCTGCTGCAAATCGGACTGGAGCTTGCTGCAGGACAATGTAGCATTTCTAGGATAGGAGGAAGTGGGCCAACACAGCCAAAATCCTCTGTCACCTGTTGCTCATCGCTGTATCAAAACAGGGACGGGAGGGCAGGCTCTACCGACTGGTGAGTTTTACAAGGGGGGGTGGAGAATGTGTAACAGCAGGGGAAGTCAGCAATCACTGACATATGACAGAGACAAGACTGTGCTGCAATTCAGATTTACAAACCCTCAGTCTCCTTTTCACGGTGCACAGCTCGCTTCTCCCAGGGGCCAGGTTCCTATGTTTTTACAACATGGGATAGTGCTGACAAGCTGCTTGTGTTTCAGCACAACAATAAATCGGTGGGCTTTCTCAGCTGCTGTTCGGGGGGGATACATTCAATAGAATGGCTCTCTGATGGGGGGGTGCAGCAGGAAATACAACAGCAGAAATAAAGGGACTACTTTACAACAAGGAGACGTACAACTCATTGTTACTGTATATTTTCAAAATGTATTTTTAAATCCCATTTAAATGCCACAGTTAGCCATTTTCTAAGCACAATAATACCCTCCAGGGTGGGCGGTATTGGGCAATACTGGACCACCCAGGGGCTATAAGGCCCTCGCCTGCTGCGTTGGCCCATTATGCTCTAGGCGTCCGTATAGCCTAATACCGCCCACCCTTGTTGGTATTATTACTTATGTAGTTACTCACCACTCTTCACAATGTGCCAATGTTTTACAATAATCTTACTAATAATAGGTGTTACCTTGTTATACTCCACAACAAATGTCACTAAATTCATCTCAGGTGTCTTTCTTTCACATTTGGTGTAGAGAACCTCTCTCTCTCGCTCTCTCATCTGTCTCTTTAACCTCTTTGCATTCATTAGGGCTAAATCTAATAGTTTGGCTGAGTACCACATCCTCATAAAGCTGCTTTTCTCTTTTTTCCCTTTTCATTTATTAAATATCTTGTGCTCCTCTCTCTCTCTCCAACCCCACCTGCTCCTCCACAGCCTGTCACTGGCCTGTCCAGTGTTCTTACTGGTTATATACCACTTGCACAGCTATATTTGGTGGATGGCCTGCCACATGCTGTAGGGTTGTGTGGGGCCTGTGGGGGGAGCCAAGCAGTTTGATCTTTCTTCTGCTCATTTTCTTCCTAGGACATTGTCGTGCAGTGACCTATGCGTACATCTGTGCATGGTGGGGCACATTTGTACCACATCTGTCAACAAAGCCTCAGTGGGAGGGGAAGCACCAGGGTAGTTGAAGTGGTGCTGTTGATGTCTCAATAAATAAAATGTTTTGCAGCCATACCAAGCCTGATTATCTCCACTGTACTTTCTTGTGCTACCACCTTGTGTGGGTCTTTCAGTTTGGTAGCTCTCCATGGCAGGCAGCAGGAACAGGACAACCCCGAAGCATGCCAGAGCCTGTGGGAAGCCATGTTTAGCAAGTGGCCTGCCACTTAGTGTTGTGTAGTGCCTGCGAGGGGTGCTGTACAATGTGGGTCTTTTTCTTCCTGTTTATTTTCTTTCAGGATGTCAGTCTGCAATGATGCATGTGCATATCTGTGCATGGGTGGTGCACATATGTACCGCATCTACCAATGTCCCACCTACATCTGGCTGTTCCCACTGTTACTGCCACCTGGCATCTGTCATGTGGCAGCTTATAGGATTACCCCTTCCTGAGGGAGGAGAGCTGTCCTTGGGATGCTCAGTCACCCCCACTGACTGACTCCCAAATGACCCTGGTCCCTTCCCAAACCTGGGTCGCCAGTGTGGCAGGAGGTAAGGTGACCAGTGCCCCAGTCCACCATACCAGTGGGTGAGCAATTTAAGCAGTCTTTCAACTCAATTGCTTTAATGTCAAATGATGCCAAAATGGAGCAGTTGTGCCTTAGTCTGACAAACTGGCCAAACAGTACACTCTGCTTGAGACTAGTAAGATAAGCACAACTTGCCCTTAAAAGTGCAGTTCCAGCTGTACATTTCTATAGCCCAAAGTCAGAACAAGCTTTCCATCTGCTTCAAATGCAAAATCCAAGAAAACAATTTTGTTTGGGTCTGCAACATAGGTGCAAGTCAAATTAGGATTGTTGTTGATCAGATACAACATGAATAGGCTTGGCAGTTTGTGATTAATATCGATTTCCGTCGATTTTCATCGAGACATGCTATTTTGTCAATTTCAACGAAAATCATTTTTGTCGATTTCTACCAAAATGCTATTATTTCGTGCATCACTTGAAAATGTTCTGATTAAAATTATAACTGTCTGGTGATTTAAATCGTAAACTGCCCTGCGTCTCATAACTTTATTTTAGCTTGTGATTCCCTATTCCGAAAGTAGGTTACGATGTTTGAACAACACAAAAGCTGGGAAGTCCCTTCCTTGGCACTCCAGAAGGGCAACATCAACTCAACTGGTGTGTCTATATTTAATTTCTGATTATGTCTCCCCCACCCTGTACCACCCATCCCCCTTTCTTGTTTTAATTTAGCCGACAGGACCGTTTGGTTTGTGTCATTCTGAGAAAGAACAGTGCTCACCAGCAGTGGGTGTCATATTATCATTTTCTGCTGCTTTACAGTATGTGAAACCTTCCAGGACTGCAGGCTCCGCTCTGTGTATCACTCATCTTCCTGTCACCCAAACTTAGTCCCAGAACTCTTCAGAACTTGTGTGTAAGACTGCGAGCACCAGAGCCCGTGCATGCAGGCACATTTCATTGAAAAAAAGTGAAGGCGATCAAAAGGGAGAGGACGGGACCATTTAACTGAGAGGAAAGACCAACCTCTGGAGAGCGGAGGTAATTTCCTATTGGTAATTATTTTGATGAGTTTTATTGTGAGCGGTTTCTGTTGCCTTGCTGGTTAATTACAGCTGTCAGTTTCACGGGACGGTGTAATATACAACCTTGTCAGTTTCAATTTTGCTGGTGCTTTGCAGCTGGCTGCTGTTGCAGTTACTTGTTGCAGGTAGCTGAGCAGTTTATGTAGATGTCTATTTGGGGTGGGAAGTGTTTTACAATAATGAAACACTCTAGACACGAAAACGCTTCATTTGAGCATTTACTTCAGGATGCCGTGGAAACGCATGTCAAGTCCCTAAGCACAACTCTATGCAACTTTTTTTTTACGTGATTGTTTTTGTGGTCATATCTTTTTTACCATAAAGATTGATTTTAATCGAAATAAAGACCTTAAAATAAACATCGATTTTAGCCGTTGAAATTTGTAAAAAATTAAAATTGAAAACTGCCAAGCCTAAACATGAAGTACCTTGTTATGGCACAAGATGAAATCAAGAGATTGTACAGTTCATTCCATAGGGATGTCACCTGTTGACCCAAGTTTTTCCCAGAATAATTTCTTCATCATGATTTACCAATGTGTAACGATCCAACATTGATTATTATCCACATGTAGCCTGGCATCCATTTGATAATTCTCAGTCTATCCAGGATGTCTATCATGCTTACATACAGTACAGTATGAAAAAGAAAGGTAGCAACTAGATACTTTAAAAATAAATTTACAAAGGAGGACAGTCACTCTGTGACAGAGGTTATTCTGGACATACAACAGAAGAAAAAACACACTGGGATGGGGTGCTCAAGTTATAAAGCAAATATTAACAACAGTAAAAATCGAGCACTCACCACTGAAAAGCACAAAAGATGCTGCTCTCCAAAATGTATAAAGTGCCCAAAGTTTTAATGAGGTGCCCAACAAACACTTTGATGCTTTTCGAATACAATTCCTTTTTCCAAAAGCATTTGGAACAATTGAATCGGTTGCCTTATACATAATAAGGTGACATCACAGGTACATGTCAGAATCATTATTTCAGAAAATTGGAACATAAAAGTACAGGATGCAATAAAAATTCACAAAAATAATTATATACTGTTATAATATAAACATACATAAAAATGCTATATTAGGTTAAAATCAAATTTATTGCAACAGTTCAATTTAATGGTGTAATTGAACTGTTGCAATAAATATGATTTTTTTGATTACAGTATGTAATTATCTATGTGAATTTTTATTGCACCCTGCACTTTGATGTTGTTCCGAATTTTTGAAATAATGATTCTGACGTGTACTTATGATGTCACCTTATTATGTGTATATAAGGTGACTGGTTCAAATGTTCCAAATACTTTTTTCACAAAGTAATTGTTTCCAAAATGCATCAAAGCATTTGTTGGGCACCTCATTAAAACTTTGGGCACTTTAAGCTGGTCCGGTGGTGCTGAGGGTTGAGGTGTTGGACACCACACCTCACTCCATGCTGGCAACCCAGGTTCGGGAACAGACTCGGGCCACCGGAGGTCGGCAGGGGAGGAGAGGGACTGAGCATCCAAAGGGACTTCTATCCCTCTCTGAGGAGGGGGTCTCCAGCTGTCGGCATGCTTGTGGCCCCTAGCAGAGGCTGGGGTGGTGCACTGACAATACAGGTGGGTGAGCTGGGGCATGGCGCAGGGAGGAAACGCATATGGAAGTGTGCATGCTCACCCCATTGGCATAATTGCACACCCCACTCATGCTGGCACAGAAAAAGGGGAAAATTGTGAATGGTCACAGTGGGTTGATGACCATCTATGGGAATGCTCGGCTTCAGGGGAATCACTGCGTACTGGATCCGGTCTCGGCTGAAGAGTGTGGGGGCTCTCCGCTGCCCTGCCATGGGGGTAAGCCATGGGGTAATAGCAGTGAGATCTCCACTGGGGGCTGGGAGTGGACCTGATGATGGCCAGATGAAGAGGATGGATGGACGCGGAAGCAGACCAGGAGCCAGGAAGAAAAAGGATTAACAAAAAAAAAACGTTGAGCACTTTATACATTTTGGAGAGCAGCGTCTTTTGTACTTTTCGGTGACAAGTGCTGAATTTTTACAGTTGTTACTGTTCTAGACATGATGATATACCCTGGACAATGCTTAGGGTTTCTGTTTATCTTGAGCATTATATGGTACCACTGGGTTTCCAATTTGAAGGTAGCTTGCTTCAGATGTGTTTGTCCAACCCATACAGCAAGCAACATAAATTAGATTGCCCACTTTATTTTTAAAAGCTGTTTTTGTATTATGCTTACACTGACAGGAACATATCCCCCTTCCCCCAGTTGCCCCAGACTCTCTGTTTTGTAGTATTCTGTAGTCACTGAAGCAATATTCCTGCCTTTATCTGACAGTTTGATGTCAATATTGTCTAAGTGCCTTAGTTCTTCCAAAGCAGTATATTCTTTTTTGGTGAGATTTATTTAGTTGTTTGAAATTACTTCAGCTGGGTTAACTCCAAGAGAAGCAGCATCCCATTTTCTTGGGGTTCCTGGGAGGTGGCAGCAGTGAGCAAGTTAACATAGTCCAGCAATAATAGCTACGGTACATACAGGCTAAAATAAACACAGGAAAAACAAGCAAGTTTTAAGGTTAGGACATCAAAAGAGTAATAAAAAACAAACTAATAAAGTGGGTTCACTGCAAACAAAGAGCATGAACATTGTAATGCAACATGATCAAGGTTAGTTTGATGCTGACTCTGGAACAAAACAAACACAGGATGTTCTAAGGTGGCTGGAAAGACTGGACTTGAACGCAAGTCAGAAGCATTCCTCAGCTGGAGAGGGAGTTTCCTCCAGGTGTCTGGTGCTGCAAATGTAAAGGCCGTTCTACTAAATTCATGCTTTATCCTGGTAACTGAAAACGTAAGTGGTGCTGTGGAATGGAGTAAGTCAGTACTGCTTGACTGTATGATGCATAAGCAGTAATACCTGAGATGGTGGGCAGTATTTGGCTATACCGGACCTCCCTGGGGAGTAATGGGGCCTGATGCTGCAGGTAAAGGGCCTTATAGCCCCTGGAAGATACAGTGGAGCCCATACCAGCCACCCTGGAGGGTATTATTATACTTAGAAAATGGGTTTTAGGACACATTTTTAGTCAAATGAAATTAAGGATTAAAAACAAATCAAATGCCCAAGACTTCATTGTCACCACGCTAAATGAGCCTCTGGAAGTTGTAACCAAATTTAAATATCTGGGTATCTGGATCGACAATAAATTATCTTTCAATGACCATGTCGAAGATGTCTCTAGAAGGTTAAAAGCAAGGTTAGGTTTCTTCTACAGAAATAGGCCCCTTTTTCCCCTTGAAACTCGAAACAAGCTTGTACAGGCCACTTTTCTCCCCCTACTCGACTATGGCGATGTAATCTATTCCTCCACCACTCTTGCAAATCTAAGTAAACTGACATCCTTTAGGTCACCGGGTATGCCACGTTCATTACCGACTCCTCACTGCTCGCACCACTGTGACTTACATGCAGCTGTTGGTTGACATCCCTTACTACTAGATGTCTGCCTCATGCTGGGCTATGGACTTTAAACTGCTGCTGCAGAAATTGCCAAGCTTCTCTCTTCCTTATTAGTATCTCACATAGTGCATACTCGTAAGAAAATCTGACTTTATTATGCTTGACATATCAAGGACGTGGACCTCCTTTGGTAAACGTATATTGCATATGCCCTTCCTCCATTTGGAACCAATTACAAACCGTACTGAAACTAACTAGCACAGTTTCAATAAACTTCTACAAATCGCTAAGTTCAGCCAAAATAAAAGACACCTGTAACTGTCATTAAGTCTCTTTCTTCCCCATGTGATATATTTATCCACTGGTAAGGTATAATTGCTTTGTCATATTAACTGCTTTCCTTCCCCTTCACGCCTTTGGCTTTATCTATGCTTACGCCTACTGCTACTCTATCAAACTCACCTCCCCCATATCAGTTGTAGTCTGTTGTTTGTTCTAGCTGCCAAAATATATGTATTGCACACACCAGTCATCATGTTTCATTTATCAGTATGCAACCTGTAAGTCACTTCCCTGTCTCATATTAATGTTTACCACCTGTGGTCACCCTGTGTGGTACCCTTGTATGTATATCCAGCCTGTATCACGTAACGTGCATTTCATGTATATACTGTTATAACCTATCTATGTTTGTACTTTAAGTGTTTATGTCACAGGACCTCCTTGTGAATGAGCTTGCTCAATGGAGTTTTCCTGCAATAAACTTGAACTTGAACTTGAAATGACTGTTAAAAAAGGAGTAAAAACACATTTTAATGTAACATAGTCCCTCTACTGGTATACTTACCAGTAGAGGGCACTGCAGCTTTGGAGGGCCTGTTTCAGTCACTTTTGTTTTCTGCTCTTCCCACTCACTTGTTTTGTACTGCCTGAACTGTCCGCCCCCCCCCCCATACCACTTAGATGGCATTCTCAATGATCAAGCGGGCTGTGGCGAGGAAGTGTCTCTCTTTCCCAGTAGTACATTTTATTCTGTCATTCATGTCCATTGTCTACTGCCCCCACCCCCAACAACTGCTATTGTGATGACAGAGTATGTGAGAGTCATGAAGTGCTAGTAACATGTGCTTCCTGTCGTGTCCCAGTGGATTTTTTTAAATTACTATTTTGTTCCCATTTTCACTTCAGGATCTGTTGGTGGTTGCAATTGGGATGGAAGGCACAAGTGGGAGCAGTGTTGGTTAACCAGTTCGACGAGATGCTCATCTTCTGCAGGTGAGGTCAAAGAATAAACTGATCAGCTCAGGAAGGTGATTTTCTTTAAAACAAAATTATTTTTTTTGTTTCTGTTTCAGGGAGCCAGGGTGCAGTCAAGGTAAGCAGGGCTGTCTCAGAGTAGCACTGAGCACACAATGTGCTAGCTCTACTATTTTGAATGATAAAAGTAATTTTTTCCCATATAGGTGTTTTTACTCCCTGGCAGGTTGAGTGGCTGCATCAGCCTGTCTCATAGTCATTGGCCATCCCGAGTCTCCCACTAACTCTGAGACTGGGCAGGCTGTTGGTGATCTGGGAGGGCTTCACTGAGTACAAGCTCCATTTTTCCACCTAATTTACTCCCATTATGTCCCCAGAGCCCCAGTGCAAGGACATGCATGTGCATGGAGGCGTGCACATGCACCTTGGCCCGAACAGCCTCAATCCCTCTACCCAGCCTAACACCTGGCCCCAAAGATGCCCACATGACCACCATGCTTCCACATGGTGGCAGTCAAAGTCTGGAAAGACTAACCTCCCAAATCCAGGAGATGAGAACTGCCTGAAGACTGCTCAGTCCTCACCCAGCCCTCACCTCAGGCCGACCCCCAGCATCCCATGCTCAAGCCCAAACATGGGTCACCAGTGTGGGAGGAGGTAAGGTGACAGCACCTCAGCTCTTCATGACACTGGGCCAGTCCAATAAAAGTCATTTTTTTAAAAAGAGAGACTATCATAAAAGATTGTCCCTAGGTGAAAAATAACTTTTGAGGCTGCCATTTTCTCTTGCATTTCACTGAGAGCGGCACTTACTGATTGTTGTTGTCTGGGGGTTCACTCGCTAAGTGAGGAAAAATCATGACTGCTTGTAAGTTTTTAACATTCTGAAGCTCAATGATATTTACCATAAAAAGACAAGCTGGCACAGAGACTTGTTATTTTCTGGTCTATGTTGCTACATAAATGCCCCCCTTGCCAAAGGGCTCAGCCAATCAGAGACCATGAGATGTCAAACCCATTTTCTAGGTGCTAAGAGATACTCAGGGGCTTTTCCTCGTGCACAGTTGTATAACATAGAAAGCCAGTAGTAGTCATGTCTGCTTGAGGGACTTATCTAGTTAAGCTGGTCATACAGCAGACAATGATGGGGTAGACCAGTCACAGGAGAGGATGAACCTGCACATCTTGTTGCACAGCAACATATGATGTCTCCATAGCCAGTTGAACAGAGCAGGAAGTGAGAGACTACCTGCTTCCTTACGTCAGCACTAAGGCAGTTTGTAGATCTGTAGAGAAAGATGAACTTGGGCCCTACAGTTGATAAGTTGTGATCAACATGTCTACTTTTGTATAAGTAATACAGCAAGCCAGATTACTAGATATTTGAATTTCTTGACTTTCTCAATAGTGCTGCCACCTGATGTTATGATAACATGTTGATTAGCTGAATGAGTTAGTACTTTCTGGGATCCAAAGTCTGTCGTCTTAATTTTTGTTTCATAAGGAATCAGGTGGTTGTTGATGAATCAGGAGGAGATTGCATTGAAATCAGACTGAAGTACTGATTGAACCTCAGACATTGTTGTTGCACTGTCCCAGAGTATGGTGTTATCTGCATACATAGGTAGATGCACCTTCCACTGTGCATCAGAAGGTCATTAACAAAAACAGAGAACAGCAGAGGGCCAATGATTAAGCCTTGAGGAATCCCCAAGATTTAAAACAGCAAGGTTTGAATTAATGCCTTGTATGGACACCATCTGGGAATGGTAATTCAGGAAATTGTCAAGCCATTTGATGGCTGGTTGGCTGAGACCTAGAGTCTTCAGTTTCAGCATGAGTATTGTATGAACCACTAAGTCAAAAGTGTTGGAGAGGCCCATGAAGCTGGCCCTAGAGAGGAGACGATTATTCATGACTATGTAAAAATTGTCGGTGACTTTGAGCAATGCAGATACGGTGAAATGCCTCTTCCTAAAGCCAGGTTGCATGGGAGAAAGCAGATTGTGCAAATTAAGATGTTCAGTTAGCTGTGAGTGAATGCACTTTTCAAGAACCTTGGAAAGGGCTGGAAGGACTGAGATGATCTATATTGCTTCAGATCCTGTTTAGTCCTTCCTTTGTTATGGGGCACAACTCTAGCACATTTCTAGACAGTAGGTATCTCCTCACAGGCAAGAAAGATGTTCAACAGCATGGTAACTGATGTGCAAATGTGATGTGCTGCAAGGCAGAGAAGCTTTAGGTCAAGGGAGCTGGCACCAGCACTCTTGTTTGGGCTGAGGCCCTAACTTCTCCTGTAGTGATTTTTCAAAAGTTAACATTTGGCAGATCATGTGTATCAAGCTCTGGACTGCTTGATGAGAAGCCAACCATGGATGGTAGCAAGGAGTTCTGGAGCTTGATGGATATGCTGTGGTTTGTGAAGTGGTTATAAAAGGCATTCACAATGTCTGGAAGAGAGGTAACAAGGTATCTAGAGGGGTTTCTGGTTTGATCAATTTGTTCATGATGTTTTGTATGAAATAGGTGTTCAGCCCCTGACCAGAATTTTTTTGAATATTTGTTTTCCTCATAATAGTTGTGGTAGTAGTTCACTTTGGCACTAGCTACTGTTGATTCCTTATTTTTTGAATATTTCTGTAATACTGTCATTAAAGGATTGGGTTTTTCTAAATCTGGCCCAAGCAGTATCCCTTCATGAGAACAATTCAATAATTTACTTACAGATCCAGGAATTATGGTGTCCTTTGACTCTGTGATTTCACTGGTGCATGTTCGTTGCACACGTTAAGAAATTCACTGGCAAATAATTCCCAGGTGTCAGCTACTGAGGGAATACGGTTGATACAATCCCATTTTGTGGCAGACAAGTCTGCACAGAAATCCATTATTATACAATGGTAAAAAAAAACTGAGCTCTGATTGGTCAGTGTGTGACTGGAACAGTGATGTTATCTCAGTATAACATCACTGTGTGAAGTCCAGCCACATGCATTACCACATCTTATCAAGAAGTTTGATATCTTGTAGCTAAAATAGAAAAAGCTTAGTTTCATATAAAAACCTTATTTACTAATATTGAGGGGACTAACATATTTGTCATGACAAAAACATTTCATAGTTAGTCAGAGAACAAGTGTCAGAACATCTCCTGTATACTGTGGAAACATTTGCTTTATAGTTTTAGTTCTACAGTTTTATTTTTTATGAGGAAACATACCACATGCGAATGCCTCATGGATATGTAGCCGCCCGCCAATGATGGGTGGGAGGGATCGGGGTTGGCATGGAGTTCTGTGTGGGTGGGAGGAGTGGGGGGTGCCACTGGATCACCAGGGATTAATTATACAGGGATTTACCACGATCGTGGCAACGGGCAGGGGGGTACCACTGGATTACCAGGGAGTGTATTGTTATACATCTATCAGGGCTTTGGGAGGGAGAGAGGTCCACTGGACCACCAGGGAATGGATTTTCATACATACATATACCGCAAGTGGGGCATCGGGAGGGAGGGAGGTACCACTGGACTACTAGGGAATATTTTTACGGTGGATGACCGGTGATCAGGGACACAGGAGGGAGGGGGGTTCCACTAGACTACCAGGGATGTCAATAACAGGCAGATACCAGCGATCAGGGTATCAGAAGATTGGGGGTCCACTAGACTACCAGGGCACCATGTGTGCTTGTGGGCGGTGTTCAGGGTGGGCAGGTGGCTGCCCATGGCTGGCGGCTGCTGTGTTGCACCCTACAATACAGCAGCCCACCTGTGGGTGGCTGGGAGTTGTTCCCACTTTCACAGGCTCCAACTTTGAGTCTCTATGTGGGCGGAATGCAGGGTTGCATTCAGCATATGCCACACATCCTGACTGAATATCACGATGTGCGACATGCATGGGCACACCCTGCATCTATGCTTGCATACAATTACATTGTGACCTGGTGCATTGGGATTTGCACTGCTCTGGGCAGCCTTTTCAATATCCCACAGGGGCGCATTGCGGGGTTGCACTGGCACAACTCTGCTGCACCACGCGCAACCCTTTGTGTTTATCTTCTGATATTATTTTGGGTGCTTTATCTTATTGTGATTTTGCATAGTTATTAAAATCACCATCTAATATTATTGGTGCATCTCCTAGTGTAATAATTGCCTGATTTATCTTACTATGAACATTTTGATAATCTATAAAGGGACCATAAACTGATGCTATAATGTAAACAACATCACATATCTGAGCCTTTTTTTTTTTTGTAATGTTTATTTATGCACCCTACCTTTAGGGCATCTCTCAGGGTCTCTTCACCAGCCGCCGGACACAACCACCCACCTGAACCAACTACTCCGGGCTACGTCAGGTATGCGTGGACTGGGCACTCCCCTGGCCCTTAGGAGCAGCCCCAGACCCCAAGGAGAACTGGAGAGACAGCCAGTATTAGGTGTGAGGTCAGTCGGACTGCCTATGATCGCCATTGCCTCACCTGAAGGAAGGGGGTATTTCTGTAGTTTTTCTCCCCTGAAGCATGGACATGAAATGACTTCCTGTCCAGCATGCACGTGCTCCTGCAAGCACCCAGAAGATGTCCCTGCCATGCTCCAATCCCCAGGCATCTGCTACCATGCTCTGCAGTACCCCCAGCCTCCACCAGGGGATGCCAGAGCAACAGGAATCCCTGAATCCTCCCCAGGACTAGGAGAGCTGTCCTCAGATGCTCAGTCCTAGTCCTCCCTTGCTGACCCCCAGCTCCCCGAGCTCGTTCCCAAACTCGGGTTGCCGGCGTAGCGTGAGGTGTGGCGTCCAGTGCCTCAACTCTCAGCACCACTGGGCTGGACATATCCGAGCCTTGACTATTATAATTCTCCCTTTGTCATCTTTATAAGTATCCAGAAATTCAAAATTTAGGTGCTTTGTTGTAAGTACAGCACGGCTTCTACTCTTTGATGTGCCTAATGTTTAATACATGTTGTCTAGCAAAGAAGTATGTATTTTTTCATTTCATTATCTAATAAATGAATTTCCTGCAAAAGCAGAATTTCTACTTGTTTTTTATTGGTAAATGCCAATAACATTTTCCTTCTGATGTGTGACTGTCACCATTCATGTTCCACATGGCACATATTATTATCTGTCATTATAAAAATTTTGTAGATGATAACCATGCATTAAAGCATGAATATTAAACATAAATCCCTTGCTTGTTAAATTTAAGGAAAAGAAAATTGACTGCAGCTGTAATTTATGAAAGATAGATAGACAGACAGACAGATACTTTATTTATAACGTGCCCCTTCCCAGAGGCTCGGAGCGCTATACAACAATAAAAACATTAATCTTAAACATACACAGTTTACCACATTTCAGAGTATAAACAGAATTAAAATACAAATTCACAACATTAATAAAAAATAAACTGCCAGTTTTTATGAAACATAAATATTTCTAATTATAGTAATTCAAACACTAATTCAAAAATAAAAATATCTTGAGCCCCCTCTTAAAGGCTTCCACTGAGGGGGGCCTGTCTAAGATACCCTGGAAATGAGTTCCACAGTGCAGGCACAGCCATGGAAAAAGCACAATCACCAGAAAGCCACAGCCTTGCCCTGGGAACCACCAAAAGGCCACCATTGGAGGACCAAAAAGGGCAAGCTGGGCAGTGAAGAACCAGGAGTTCTTGAAGATAGTCAGATCCCTAGCCATAGGGCTTTATTGGGTCAGTAACCTGACCTTGAAGGCAACCCTCCACCTTATTGGCAGCCAGTGCAGTCTGTGGAGAACTGGTGTAATATGCTCAGATCTAGATACACCCATCAATAGCCTGGCCACTGCATTCTGCACCAGCTGCAGACAGTAGAGATTGCCTCCCAAAAGCCCAAGGTACAAGGCATTGCAGTAGTCCAACCTCAATGTGACAAAGGCATGTATCAAGGTGGCAAGGTCATCAGATGGTACCAGGAAATGGACCCAGGCAATGTTCTGTAAATGGTAAAAGCCACTTTGGATGATGGCCAACACCTGAGCATCAAGTGTCAGGCTGTTGGCAAGTACTGTACCCAGATCCCTAACCTGTGTGGAGGGGGTCAGAGAACAGCCACCCAGTCTAAGACCCAGGTCACTCCCCAGCACCCCTTCACCCTGTCGATGACCCAGCTCCACCACCAATATCTCTGTCTTGTCTGGGTTGAGTCATAACCAATTTTGAATCAACCAGTCCTGGATCTCGGCCAGGCAGGTGTTCAACACAGAGACTGCCATCTGGCTCCCGGGCACACGAGACAGGTATAGCTGGGTATCATCAGCATAGCAATGAAAACCCAGACCATACCACCTGATAACATCTCCCCCAAAGGCAGCATGTACACCGTGAACAAAACAGGCAACAAGACCGATCCCTGCAGGACTCCACATTACAGGGGCATCGGGCTGGATGAGGATAACCTCATCACCATCCTTTGTACTCTGTCTGTGAGGTAGGACCTAAATCAGCTGATGACATTGCCAGTTAGTCCACACCAGTCCATAGGAAGTCCAACAACACCTCATGGTTTATGGTGTTAGATGCTACAGAGAGATCGAGGAGAGCAAGAATAGATCACTCTCCCCTATCTCTTGCTCTAAGGAGATCATTCAGCACCCTCACCAGGGTGGTCTCTGTACTATGCCTAGGTCTAAATCCAGACTGGAATTACTCAAAAATGGCAGAGGAAGCTAGCCGAGTCTCAAGTTGACCAACCACTACTTTCTCCAAAGCCTTCCCTAAAATGGGAGGTATGACATCGGCCTATAGTTGGTGAGACAATCCAGGTCCAACAAGGGTTTCTTCAAGAGAGGTATCACCAGGGCTGCTTTCAAGGCCACTTGGAAGACCCCAGTCCCCAGGGAACATCGGACTATCTCAGCAACCACAGGTCCAATTAGGCCAATACAACCGACCAACAGTCTGGTTGGACCTGGGTCTAGTTTGCAATAGGTTAGCCATAACTTTGAGACTATTTCACTCACCTCATCCACTTCAACTGGGTTGAACTTACGCCACATAAGAAGGATGCCGCTCCACACCACCAGTTCAACCCTACAAGCCAATTGAGTGACCCTGGAGGAGATGTCAGATCTGATACAGAACACCTTGTCAGCAAAGAACAAAGTGAATGCTTCACACCTAGTGCTTGAGCTAGCTCCCCCCAGATGGAGACAGGCTGGGTGTAACAACCTGTCTACCATACTGAAGAGCTGAGCTGGTCTATTCCTTGCTGTAGCAATCTCCCTAGACAGAAAATCCACCTTTTTTCCAGGAGATTGCCCTTTGATAGTCACTGTAATGTGACCTCAAAGCCAATTTGTCCTCTATCAATCCGGGCCTACTCCAGTGATGCTCCGACCTCTGGCCCTTAATCTTCAACTCCCTGAGCTCCCCATCAAACCATGGGGGTCTCCAGTGTATAGATAAAGGCCATACACAGATGGGCATGATAGACTTGAAGGCAGTGGTAACAGCCCTAGTACAGGCTGCCACCACCTCCTCTGCACCCATCCCACACACAGTTTCCACAGTTGATAGGTCCAGCACCTCCTGTAGTCCTACTGGGGACAAGCCCCATAAAGGGCAGTACCAGACCATCTCCACAGATGAAGAACCCTTGGGGGGGCCCAAAATGAGAACCTCACGGTGCTATGATACAACGAGACCACCAGATCAATCCTGAGATCAACAACCTCAAGACCCAGATACCAGGTCCAACGTGTGCCCACGTAAGTGGGTTGCTGAGGTAACAACCTGCAACAGGCCCAGGGCTTCCTTACCTTAGAGGAGGTCATGTCTAAACAGCAAGAGTTTGATGTCAACCCAGGCATTGAAATCCCCCAGAATTATCCATCTGAGGGACTCCAGCACCATCCTGGCAATGAAGTCCCCGACCTCCTGCAGGAATTCCTTCTCCCCACCAGGTGGGCAGTAAATGAGCCAGAATCACTGCCTCTAAAGTGGGGCCAGCATTCTCATCCAGCCAGGCCTCTGTGATGTGAGCCAGGTTTACCAAGGAAATAAAGTCTGCCATTATAGTGGTCTTGTTCCTCATCGACCTGGCATTGAAATGCACAGCCCAGGTCCGATGAGTGGGTATTGCTGGATCACTGACTATATGCCTATTCTCAATGGTGGCGCCCTTGGGTATGGAAAACCAGACAGGGAGAACCCCTCTCCAGTACCCATTTCACCCCAGGGTGCCTTCTTGACCTGTCTGCCTGAATCACCAACTCCCATGCCCCACTGCTCCAACCACCATGCACATGCAATCCCCAAAGTTCTGCACCTAACGTAAATCTCTGCAAGCAGGGGAGGAATTTCTGAAGATCAGAGGTCGTGCAGCTGAGCTACAGAGTAGCTACACCTTGGGAGCCCACAAAACCAGAACATCCTGATTATCCAAATAGTAAACACCTAACCAATAATATACAATAACCAAATAAATATCAAAAGATTAAAACCAACCCCCAAACTAACCCGCCCAAACAAAATCAAAATTAAAACAATTTTGGCTTACAAACATAAAAGATAATCACTCACCCCACTTTACAAAATTCACACATACCAACACACCACACCAACAATACACAACAATCCACTCCAAACAAAAACCTTTTAACCCCCTCCCCACCCTTAACCCCAAGCAGGCTTTCAAATATAATATAAGTCCATGGTGCACTAACAGAAACCAGTCACTACCGTTCACCAGGTAAGTTCGAAATAATATATGGGACTCTTACTCCCAGCAGCCACCACATTACTAGAAGGACTAAAGGTGCTCTCACCCCCTTCTGTCAGAACTAGTAGAAACAGTTGTTCAATTCAAGTCCATGAATAACGTCCCTATCACAGCCTTCCACAAACATAGAACATATGCTTTTGCCCCTTTTTGTCACAATCACTGCCAACAAAGGCCAACTACTGACTCCAATTCATGTTACACAATACCTGAAGAGTGTAGGGCTACAGCCCATCAGATGCACAGATAAGGCCTGTTCAGACAGAGCTGAAGAAACAGAGCAGGGGAATTAAATCCAGTATCCCCGCACTGAGTAAACTGATCCTCCTTGCAAGTTCAGCTCCACTCCCCAACACTCCACAGCCAGAACACAGCCAGTCGGCAGTTTGCAATCCACAAGGATCCCCACAGGAAGCTGCACAACAGTAGACTACTCCAACCAAGGACCGAAAACGAAAACCAAATAGTCCGTTGGAGGTTAACGTAAAACCACAGCAACACAGTCAGCCTGCTGGCCGAATCCAACCAGCCCACAGGAACTGGCAAAGTTTGTCTGAAATCCACTCCAAAATTAGGACTTCCAGGACTTCCAACTTCAAGATTCTTCAGGACAGCCCACAAGATTACCGGCGACAGGTGCACAGCCCACCACAATTCAGGCAAGTGAACAAAATATGGGATGAATATAAAAGAACATAGTGCACCACGACTTCCCTCACTAAAAACCAAAAATCTATCTCCTAATCTGACTCACTGGTAAACCCTAACTATCACTAACCTACCTCACTATACCACTAGCTAACTAAGCTTACTTCTTGTATCCATATTACACGGATGTCTTAAGACACAAGATTTCCCTTTAGGTTATCAGTCTGCACAATTTCCTTGTTGCTGTAGGTCTGCCCATTCTGGTGTGACTTGATTCTCTGATGAAAGATCCACCAAGGCCTGTAAGTCAACAACATGTTGTCCACAATGAATGCTTTTACTTTGCTCTGTTTTTCCCATTATACGTCTGTCAGCAAAATATTTCTTTAAATGGATTTTGCAAAATAGTTGTAAACTGACTCGCATGTGAAAGCTGTCAACCTTGTGTGGTCAGGGACAAAGGATAGATTTTTCTTAAGTACTGGTATCCGTGCCTGTGATACATTCTGCTGTCCATGACCCGCACATAGTTTCTCCCTCTGGAATTCATTTCACATGGGTTATTTAATATAGGACCATTTGGGTCACCCTGTCTTTTTCATTTGCCTTTCCAACACTATAGACAGCAGCCTTCTACTCACTTTTATTTCACTTTTATTCTCCTCTTCACTTTGATTACCCTCTTCAAGTGATGCATATAACTGTATACAATCAGTGTGCAATGTATTTAAATGGTCACTGTTTCCTTACTAAGGCTGTATATAATGACTGCCAATATGTTCTGCCTTGTCCCTTGATGAAGCATATGAAGACGTGAAGTGATGGGGTGTTGGTGAACAATCCAAGCACTAGTATAGTATGTGTCTCAGGTTGATTTAATAAATCATTTATTTTTCAGTATCTTTTGTTTCCACTTTCTCCCGAGTGCACTCCTAGTGCTTCTTCCATTAATGCAGAATGCCAATGAATTTTTGATCGTGTAGTATGCTTAGGGAACTCATTTTCAGGAATTCCATGGTGGTTTCTTCAATCTTGAGACATCCAGAAAAAGTCAGGGACTGAGATTTAGTTTTTTGATAGGATTCATAGGTGTTATGAGTCATGATTTTACCTTGTATTTATGGTGTTTTGTTTTATGTGTATTGTACAGTGCTTTGGAATTTTGAAAGGTGCTCAACAAATACATTTTATTATTATTATTATTATAATGGATCCTTCTTGATTTAATGTTGCTAATGGATATTGGATACACTTCTGAGTTGATAGGTACTTTACAACAGACTAGATGGACATTCTGCTGCATAAACAGTTACTTTATATGCAGTGGTAGAATATCTAATCTTCTGCTTTACCATGGAAAAGTTTACCACATTACTGTACTACAACACAACACTTCCCCCGTATGGCAATATTATTCAAAGTACCACATTGGCTGAAGTGCTACCTTATTGTGCTGACTAAGCACAAAAGGGTAACACTTTAGCTTATGTAGTACCTTGAATGATACTGCCATAAGGGAGAAGGACTGAATTGCAGTATGTTACTGTGGTAAACTTTTCTGTGGTAAAGTGGAAGATTCGGATGGCTACCACTATATTATTTCAGATATAAAGAATATGTTTCTGGAATGGCTTGCTGAAATTCATCTGTCAAGAATTTTAATGAAAGTTAAAAACTGAGGATGTGAAGCTCACATTTTGTTTACAAATTTGTTTATCCAGGATAGCCAAGCAGAGCTGTAGATCTTGTTCCCAGTGGGGTCCTGATTCTTCCCATTTCCATGGCGGGGGACTTGAGAACCACAGGGTCAATTCTCAAAGAATCGGCACAAGCTTTGCCAAAGGCAACTTGTGCCAATTGCCAATGCGACAGGGACCCAGCGCCTTATTCCCTGTCAGGCAGGGTCCTTGTGGTTAAGTGCCACAGCTTGCAGCAACTCTAGTACAGGGTTTTAAATAATTGATTAGCAGTTTTTTTCTTGGGACTATACTAACTGTACAGAAAGTATTTATATAGATTTTCTAGAAGTGCTGTGTTTGTTTAACACAGTGAAGCAAGAGCTATGCATTTTCACAAAGATTTAGCACTTTTATGAGCAAAACGCTAATCAGTTTTTAGAGTTAAATAGATCCCTGTAGTAGTGCAACAAACAGAGGGCACACCAGGCTAGGTTGCCACAAGCCTGCTGCAGTGTACAGAGAAAGAATGCAAGCACCCACCCAGCCCCGATTCCTGATCATAAAATTTAAAGTACATTGGTGGGCTAGTGGTCCACCCCAGCCCTGATCCCCGATCATATTAGTTAAAGTGTCCTGGTGGGCTAGCCCTGATCCCTCCATTCTGCCAACTGAACTATTTATTGGTGGTCCAGTGGATCCCCCAAGCCCGATCCCCCATTACATACATATGCAACATACCTGATGGTCTAGTGGACCCCCACCCAGCAGTGCCCTACCACCTCACTGCCCTCTACCCATAACCCAGCTGGTGACTGGCACAGCCCACCACTCACCACCATGGCCAGCCATTGACTGAGCTATGCATGAATGCATACTGTACATAGTACACACTCAGTGACTGACAGCTGCTGTCAATCACTGAGCGCATACCATATACAGTATGCACTCATGCATAGCTCAGTTGGCAGCTGGCTATGGTGGTGAGAAGTGGGCTGTGCTAGTCACCGGCTAGGTTATGGGTTGGAGGGTAATGATGTGGTAAGGCACTGCCGGGTGGGGGTGGGGGTCCTCTAGACCACCAGATATGTTGCATATGTATGTAACAGGGGATCAGGCTTTGGGGATCCACTGGACCACCAATGAATAGTTCAGTTAGCAAAATTGTGGGATTGGAGTTTAGGGAGGGTTCACTAGCCTATCAGGGCATTTTAACTAATATGATCTCGGATTAGGGCTGGGGGTGTCCACTAACCCATCAGGGCACTTTAAATAATATGATTGGAGCTGGTGCAGTGCTAGCCCACCAGAGCATTTACATTCATATTATCTGAGATCGGGGCATGGGGGGGTGCTAGCCCACCAGAGCAATTTAATTTACTATTATGGGTGACTGGGGTTTGGGGGGACCTCTATACCGCCAGGTTACTTTCTGTATAAATTCTTGGGAATCAGGACTGTTGGAGGCAGTGCCCTAGACTACCAGGCATGTACACAGGATCGGGACCCTGGTGGCACATTGGTGCAACCCCCAGATGATGCATAAGTACACTTAGACCAGCCCCTGGCTGGTCTAAATGCGCTTCGACAGTTGTCCTCTGTGGGTTGTTTTGAAATAGAATTTCAGGGAATGTGGCAGCTTGCATCTGCCACAAACCCCCTAGTGCCATGCTGCAGACCATGTTATGAGGCAAGACTGATGCAAGCCCCCTTTGCCACAAACAGCCTGTGTTTGCTGCAGGCTGCTTTTGAGAATGGCTTGGGTGCATTTTTTGATGCAAGGTGCCACTTGTGCCTTTTATCTTTGGTGCAGGCACTTGCGTCATTCTAAGTGTTTTGAGAATCAGTCCCACATATTCACAATGTGTTCTTAAGCAAGTCACAGAATCTCCAAGTGCTCCAATCCACTCAGCTGTGTAAATAGGCAGAAACAGCACCACTTGAAAAACAAGATACTGCACCTCACTAGGCAATCCTGAGTAAATAAATTATAAAATAAAATTGCATACATTGAAAGAGTGGAGAGCAGATATACATTTAGTGGAAGCCAGCCCTTGTATTTCAGTGGCTCAGATGAAGCCAGATGTTTCTTAGTCTTGAGAGGAGTGCTCAGCTGAGGGACTTGATCCAGATTAGAAAGAACATCTTCAATGTCAGTTGCCTCATGCTTAGAATTGTCTAAGTGTTTGCAGAAAACTGTTTTGACAAATAGAGTTTTTTGAGATAGAATAATAAAGTGAATAAAAAATGCAGTATACATCTGAGACTGCTGACAATTGGAGAATTAAGGCAAAACAAATTTAAGTTGAAGACAGCTATTGTGGACTACTTTTAAGAACTCAACCCTCCAGTTCAATTAAATGCCTTGGGAAACCTGTTCCTTCTGCCCTGTAGGCTTTGGGCTTGAATGTTGTTGTATATCCTTAATAGACGGTAGGTTCTTCCCTAACAGTCACTCCAAAGTGGATGAATCAGCATTCTGCTTTCTTGCTCCTAATATTGGCCCCATGCACAAAGGGGCGGGTAATACCCGCCAGAGGCATGTACCCCACCCATGCAGCTCCGCACCAGCAGGAGATCTGCAGGTGGCCATATTCACAAACAGTGGGCACTGCACATCTCCCATATGTGATGACCCCACCCCCCCGGGCACACAGGCCAGAGGGGGGTGGTCAGATGCAGGGATGCGGATCTGGGTGGGTGACCAATCAGCCGCCCAGCCCTGACCCTGTAGTGGATCACTTGAGCCCATGGGTGCTCGCGAGGATTCTGGCACCAAAAGCAGTGTGGGGGTAAAGTGCCCGGCTGACCACCCGCCAGCCTCCTGGTGTTCCCCACATGCTGGAGCTCCCTCGTTGGGGGTGCAATGGACCCTGCCTTGCAGTTGCAGCGTGCAGCTGTCACTTTTAAGGGGCTGCGTCACAGGCCCCCAGCCATTACAGCTGCCCTGGCAGAGGCCCCAACACCTGTGACCGGTACATTTGTGCATCCAACGGAGTGCCAGAATGCCCCCTGCACCACCACCGGTCTGTTCCCCGCATGTAGGACCGCATGCCGCCAGTGATCCAGCATGAAGGGGGGCAGCCATCGGGTAGTGCATGCCATGCAGGGTGTGCAGTGGATCAGGGCTGGTGCAGAGTGGGCTATGCGCCAGGGTTACGCAGCACATACCCACTCTGCACTTTCATGCATAGGGCCCATTGAGAATCTTCTACCTCGGGGCATCTGCTGTGTCTCTTCACACACATTTTTTAAAAGTGCATTACAGAAATGTTATCTAGATTTAACTACCTGTACCTGCATCTAGTTTTACCTTTGTCAGGCTATTGGGAGGGCTAAAGCCCTAGGTTCAATGTGAGGGAATAGCTCCTATCACATCTCCTACAAAGGCCAGCCTCCCACCGCAGTTCCCCATTTACCATGGTGTGACCTGCACTCTCTGAGCTCCCTGTGTGGCTCATGAGCTGAGCCTCCTCCCTTTTTCTCTGCTACTTCTGTTTTCCCCTTTCCCTTGTATCTCTGACTCTTGTTCTCGTTGTTGTCCCCCAAACCCCCACCCCGGCTTCCCTTTCCGTGTTTCTTATCCACCCTCATTCCTTCTCCTCCCTGTTCTCATTTTGTTGTTGTTCTTTGCTGCTCCTTCACTTCTGTCTTTCTCCTGCTTCTCTGTTTTGAGTTTCTCCTTTCCCCGTTGTCCCACGCCATCCCTGCTCCGGCACTTCCAAGGCCTTCTGTCCTTCCCCTAGTGCTCTGCTTCTGCCTCCTGCCCTGACCCTTCTGCTCCCTCAAAGGATGTTCCATTTCCTCCAGCTGGTCTTCCTTACCCTCCTTCTTTCAGCGTTTGCCCCAATCGCTTTCCAACCTCTGAGCTCCATTGCTTCCCTGGTGTCCCAGCAGTTGGGTGCTTTGCTCCATTTGCCTGCTTTCCATGCACAGCCCTGGTTTCCCACCTCCCCCCCCTCCTGTTGGTCCCAAGTGACCACTTCTTGGTGCTCGGATCATGACCTGGAGTGCTGGAGTGAGACTGGTGTGATGGTAAGGCCTGCTAATACTCTGCAGCACTGATAACTCCATAACAAACCATTTAAATATGAATTACAAAAACAAAAACAATACAAAATAAATAAATTACGCAGCCTGTTTGTTTCCTTCCCCTCACCCCCCACCTTCACCCCTATCCGCCTTTTGTCCTGATTAGCTGTTTTGCCCCTCTGCCTGCAGCGCTGTTTTGTTAACCCTTTCCTGAGGCCTGTCGTCCTTGTCCTTCGGACTTATATCCCTGCTGTCTGTCCTGCTCCATTGTCCATTTACATTTCCTGTACTATTGTCTTTTTGTTGGAATGGCTGCAGTTTATACTTTTTCCAGTTGTTTCCACTTTGTGCCTGTGATTCCCCATGAGTTGTCCCAGGTCTGGCTATGCCCCATTATGCTATCGGTGCTTCGTGGGGGTTCTTTCTATTTTTGCCCTGCTGGACAACTCTGAATCAATGCCTGTCCTTGCGATCTTTCTTCCTTGTGGTCTTCCGGTCCCCCCCCAGTCCTTTGTGCTTGCACCTTGTCCCTTATTCCCCCGTAATTTCTTTTGGGCTTTCTCGCTCACCATGCCAGCACTCCATCTCCATTCCCATCCCTTCCTATTCTAACAGCTTTGAGCCCCGGTTCACCTCGTCTGGCACCTGACATCCCGCACTGACTACTTCACTCAGTCATCCATCACAAATGACCTTCCCGCACAGTTTTGTCTGCACTGATGCTATTCCTGCCTTTTACCCCATTTGCTCCATCTCCTGGTCTTGGCGTTCATCTACCCTGCTTGACCCATTGTTCTGATTTTACCCCATGGTACCCCTACTACTTCATCCCCTTCTTGCATTCATAACCACCTGCCTCCTCTCCCTTTGCCATTTGGGCTTCTGCACACTCTTAACCCCGCTAGCCCTCCATGATATTGTGCTCATTCCTGTACCTTTCCTCTATTGTTTTCAATTGCCCATGCTATGTTTTTCATGTTTCATCCATCCCATGTTCCCCACTATGTTCATCCTACTTCTGTTCCCCACTTACCTTCCCTTTGTCCTGCTCCTTCCTGTTGCTTATTTTAATATGCAGCAGTTGGCTGCCCTTTTCTTGCTCAACCCATACCTGCAGTTTTCCGGTCTCCATCCCTAACTCTGCCTTTTGAGGCATCAAGCATAGGTGGACTTGCCCTGTCTGCCAGGGATGGAAGTCCATTTCAATTCATTTACCATTTATCATGCTGGATTTTTTACAACCAACTACCTTTCATACCAGTGCCCTGTCACCCTCCATCCCTAACTCTGCCTTTTGAAGTACTGAGTGAAGGTTAGCCCGCCTCGACTACCAGGGATGAGAGCCTGTGTCTTCAATCTACTGTTTCAACCATATGCATTCTCTACCTGATATCCAGTTGCCACATTCCCTTTGGAAACGGGGCCACCATACCCCATTTTCCCATTATACTTCCAATAGACTGCATTCTATGCCTGACAAGCAGTTGCTGCATCCCCTTCAGGAAGGGGATGGTTGTACCCCATTTGCCTTTCATATCAAGAAGCCAGAAGAGGAAGGAAGGAAACATATTCAATTCAGTGCTTTAGAGTAACTGGTAATTGCTATTTTTCTTTTAAACTTAGATTGTGGGCATTTAGTGACACTATACTTTCTTTGTTGTCTTTACTTATAATTGTTTTTGGGCTGTTGAAAATTTAAAACATAGTGGTGGTGTAATTCTGTGCTGTCTTTAATTGCTGCAAATTTTCACCCCCCCCCTTCCCCCAACTCTTAATTATATACCCTGTTAAATCTGATTAACAGGAGCTAAACACAGGCTATAATAAGAGGTGTGAAGTAGGAGGGGCATAAGGGGGAAGAAGCCCACCTTCAGCACGACAAGTGTTTTGACTCATTTATTTATTTATTGGTTTCTTTTTCTTTAAAAAAAATTATCTGAGGATCAGTGGCAGGATTTTTAGTACAGTAGATTAATAAAAAAGGAACTAGGAGAGCTTCAGTAGCAGACAAGTAGTGGAATTGCAGTATAATGTGGGGAGTGGTGCAATGAAGTGGCTGTGGGGCAGCCATATTCAGGCAGACCTTCTGGACACTGAGGTGCTGCCCTATCTGCATGCATCTCTCTGGACTGTGGGATGAGGCAGCCAGACTCAGAGTGGAAGTAAACTGGGTCAGGAGTACCATCACCCCTATCCAGAGACCACCCAGTCCAATGCAACTGCCTCCAAAGGATGCCAGAACGAGGAGCACTTGGATGACAGTGGGCTCAGGGAGGGTTAGAGCAGTCAGGCAGAGGCACATCCCAGATCCTATTCCACTAAGAACTCATATGCCACACTGGCAAATGAGGACAACCAAATAGAGGTACCCAGAGAAGTGGAAGGAAAGGATGTGGAGGTTAGCCAAGGAGGTGACCTCAGCTGGGAAGCAGTGGACCCCAGAGGAGCAGGAAGCGAATCCTGGTGGGGACTCCATCATAAGAGGATCCAGCTAGGAACACAGGAGGGGAGGACAGGGAGGTGAGGTGAGGTGCCACCAGGTGCCACGGCATGGAGGATGGAAGGAAGATCCTGGGGATCACTGGGAAGGCAAGACGGGAGGGTGAGCTGGATGTCATTATCCACCTAGGTACTAATGACCTGGCAAATGGGGAGCCAAAGGAAGTTCAGGAAGAGTTTAGGAAACTGGGGAGGGTCTCAAGCAAGTAGCTACTTCTGTCACTTTCTCAGAAGTACTACCTGTGAGAGGCAAGGGAGAGCATAGGAGTGCATGCACCAGGAACTTTAACTCATGGTTGAAGAACTGGTGCTGTGAGGAAGGGTTTGGATTTATTGGTGACTGGGGACCCACCTGGAGGGATGGAGGATTGTTCAAGCCTGATGGCGTGCATCCATCCTGGAGGGGAATCCAAGCACTCAATGATAAGTTTAAATGCTACATTGACAAGCATTTAAACTAGCAAAGGGGGGTGGCAGGCCAGCAAGGATGGTACCTACTTGCTCACCCTCCACAGCTAGCAGTGGAACCAGTGAACCAGAGGAGTGGCTATCTCTGCAAAGCAGTGTGCAAAAGATGGAGATTAGTGCCCAAGAGGCGGATAAGCAGAAAAGGGGCAAAATTCAGCAGAAGGGCAGACAGCAAGGAGAACCAGGGATAAATGACAACCAAGGAAGGGGCTGAAGTAGAACAGTGAAACAGTCTAGGGAGGTCAAATCATGGGAAGCCATGTGTACAAATGCCAGGAGCCTTAGCAACAAGATGGAAGATCTGGAGGCTGTCATGGTACAGTCAGACCTGGACATTGTGGCCATCACTGAAACCTGGTGTAATGATAACCATGACTGGGAGATGGTCATACCTGGCTACAACATATTCAGAAGAGACAGAGCAGGCAGGAAGGGAGGAGGAATGGCACTGTATGTGAAAAATGACATAAGGGCCACAGAGATCCAGGAGGAACAAAATGGGGGAGAGATACTGTGGGTTAAGCTGGAAAGGAAAATGGGGACAGCCATCCATGCAGGTGTGGTCTATAGACCACCAGCCCAGGAGGAAGAAACAGATAGGGAGCTGATGCTAGCCATCCAAAGGATGGCAGACAAGGGTGAGGTAGTACTGGTTGGAGACTTCAATATTCCAGACGTGGACTGGAGCATCCCAGCAGCAGCATCAACTAGGAGCAGATTTATCCTGGACTCCCTTCAGGGTGCCTTCCTCAAGCAACTGGTCATGGAACCAACTCGGCAGAAGGCAATACTGGACCTTATGCTCACAAACAGGGACAGTGTGATGGGGGTAACAGTGGGGGAGCACCTGGGAAACAGTGACCACCAGTCATTGTGGTTTGAAATCACAGAAAGAGCAGAACCAAACCACACAAAAACACGTATCCTGGATTTTAGGGGGGCAGACTTTGGGAAAATGGGGAGATACTTGAAAGAGGCATTAAGAGGAATGGAACAGGAATCAGGGGTTGAGGAACAGTGGGCAGTATTTAAAATGGAATTACAAGAACAACAGAATTATGCATTAAGCAGGTTAGCAAGAGGAAAAGGAAGAGGAGACCATTATGGTTTTCCAAAGAGGTAGCAAAGAAAGTGAAAGCCAAAAAGATTGCATTCAGGCAATACAAAAAGACACAGGCAGAAGGGGATAGGGAGAAGTACCAGGAGAAGCAAAGGGAGGCAGGGAGGTCAGTAAGGAAGCCAAAGCTCAGACAGAAGAACACATTGCAAAATCAGTGGGTAGAGGGACAAAACCTTTTACAGGTACATAGTGAAAAAAGAAGACAAAGGGAGGGATAGTGAGACTGAAGGGGAGGATGGGGGCAAGTGGAGGATGACAACAGTAAAGCTGACATATTGAACAGGTATTTCTGCTCAGTCTTTACTGAGGAAGAGGAGGGTAATGGGTCTGAAGGGAGTACAAGGGGTGAGAACGATGCAGAAATGGACACAAGTCCCTTTACACGAGAAAGGGTCCTGAAGGAACTGGAAGTAATAAGAGTTGATAAAGCAATGGGGCAAGATGGGGTGCACCCAGGGTCCTTGAAGAACTAGAGAGGTGGTGGCTGAACCTCTGGCTATCCTGTTTAGCCAATCACTGGAAACAGGGAGGTACTCCAAAGACTGAGGACAGCAGATGTAGTCCCCTTATACAAAAGTGGTAAATAAAGAGGAAGTAGGGAACTACAGACCAGTCAGCCTCACCTCGGTAGTGGGGAAGATCATGGAAGCACTACTGAAGGAGAGATTGGTGGAACATCTAGTTGTCAATGGACTACAGGACCCAAGGTAGCATGGTTTCACCAAGAGGAGGTCATGTCAGACCAACCTCATTGAATTTTTTGACTGGGTGACTAGGGAGGTGGATCAGGGGAGGGCAGTGGACATGGCCTATCTGGACTTCAGCAAGGCCTTTGACACTGTGCCACATAGAAGACTATTACACAAACTGGGGAATATGGGTGTGGGCAGGACAGTAGTGTGGTGGGTAGGTAACTGGCTGGGTGGCAGGACACAGAGGGTGGTGGTAAATGGCTGTCACGCCACAGAGGGAAAAGTGACCAGTGGGGTACCACAGGGATCAGTGCTGGGACTGGTCCTATTCAACATCTTCATCAATGACATTGCGCAGGACCTAGAAGGCAGAATTTCACTGTTCGCTGATGACACAAAGCTCTGTAACAGAGTAGACACACCAGAGGGTGTAGACAGAATGAGAAGGACCTGCAGAAACTTGAAGAATGGTCAGGGGTTTGGCAGTTGAAATTCAATGCAAAGAAGTGCAAGATAATGCATATGGGGCACAAAAACCCTGGCACAATATATCAGTTGGGGGTGAGGATATAGCATGCACCAAGCAGAAAGGGATCTTGGGGTTGTCATCTCTGATGACCTCAAGATGAGAAACAGTGTGACAAGGTAGCAGGTAAAGCAAATAGGATGCGGGGAATGTGTATAGTGAGGGCATCACCAGCAGGAAAGGGAGTCATAATTCGCTATACAAGACACTAGTGAGGCCCCACCTGGAGTAGTATACAGTTCTGGAGACCATACCTACGTAAGGACATAGACAGGGTAGAGAAGGTTCAGAGGAGGCAACAAAGATGGTGCATGGATTGCATCACAAGTCCTATGAAGACAGGTTGAAGGAACTGAACATGTACTCCCTGGAGGAGAGGAGGGGAGAGAGGGATATGATAGAGACATACAAGTATCTTACAGGGAGGAACAGGGTGCAGAAAACACTATTTTTAAGTGAAAAGATGTTCCAGGACTAGAGGGCATGGGATGAAGTTGGAGGGAGGACGATTCAGAGAACATGAGAAAGAATTTCTTCACAGAACGGTGGTGGACAAGTGGAACACCTGCCAGAGGAAGTGGTGGGGGCTGAAACAATCACGGGATTTAAGAATGCATGGGATAGACATAAAGGAATTCTGGAGGTCAGGGGTAAGGGGCAACAGACTTCTAGGAAAACGAACTGAACTTACAAGCTCAAATGGGCAGACTGGGTGGGCCATAGGCCCTTATCTGCCGACACTGTCTATGTATCTATGTATTTATGTATCTATGTATCTATGTATATCCTACCTCTCCTGACTCCATCTTGCACTTCCATGGACTCGGTGTACTTGACCTACCTTGGCCTCCTCATGTTCTGGATTTGGACTCACCTGCTTGTTCATCCTACACTTCTATTCCATCCATCAGACTCCAGGTCTTCCTAACTGCTTGTCTTTCACCTCTTCCTGTGCTACTGGGCATCGTTGTTGTGGCTTGCTATCCTGCTCAACCTCATCTGATCTGCTGTTCTACAGCTCCATGCTGCCATCTCCTCCCTCATTGCTCTGTCAGATGTCTGGGTCTCCTTACTGCCTTCCTCTTGGACTTGTCTGCCCACATTCCCCTTGCTTCCTGCTGGATATGTGCCATTTGCTCCTCAAGGACATGTGCCTGATGGCCTCCTTCTAGTTCCCCTGATGCTCTCCTTCTCCAATCCAGTGGTCTTCCAGCGATGATTTCAGTGCTTTCCCTATCTGCAATTCTGGTTCACCATATCCTTTGAAGTGGGACCCAATTGCCCTTCACTGTAGACCTTACTACTTCATGTTCCAGCTCACCATCTCTTTCGGAAGTGGGACTCACTCCTCGGACTTCACAGCATCTAGTACATAGACTCACCTCCTGGTCTGACATTGCTGTTCTGCATTCTGCTCTGGTATGTCGTGGCACTCACTCCTGTCCTCTGCCTTTCCTGCACCTGCCACTGTCTGTGCTACTTGGCCTCCACTGTCTTCTTCTCCTACTCCAGCCTTCCATCGATGGACTTCTGCTTGGACTGTTACTGCTGCTTCTTCCTCACCACCCTGGCGGCTCGGGGCCCCTGTACATTTGCTGTGTCTTTTGGGCATTTCTTCAACTATCAACATCCAGCATCTCTTCCTGGTCAACTACTCCTACAAGTTCATCCATCTCATACTCCTACCTCGGCCATCATAACAGCTCCTTTCCAATGCTCCATGGACTGCTAGTTCTTCAAGCCAAAGGAAACCTTATTCCAGCACCATCCCTCAACTAGCATGCCCTATAGATTCTTACATCACCATAACATCTTCGGTACTTCCCAATAACCTCCCCAGGACCCATTCCTGGCATCCCTTTTGACCGGACTATAGAAGATCTCATCCCCAATCATCTCTGCAGGATGCTTCCTCATCTACTATAGAAACATAGACACATAGAAACATAGACTTTGATGGCAGATAAGGATCACTTGGCCCACCTAGTCTGCCCATTTTCCTACCTAGAGGATAAGCTGCAGATCCTATTTAACCAACAGCGTATTTCTTCCTACCCCCCACAAAAATTGGCTTATGTCTGTCCCACGCATTCTTGAATTCTCCCACAGTTTTAGAGCCACAACCTCCTCAGGAAGGCTGTTCCATGTGTCACCACCCTTCTGAGAAAATATACTTCCTCACATTGCCCTAGAGCCATCCCCACTCTATCTTCAAATTGTCCCTTGTTCTTGCACATCTCTTTTTCTGAAAGATGCTACCCTCTTGGACTTTGTTGATTCCACTGAGGTACTTAAACATTTCTATCATGTCCCCCTCTCCCTCCTTTCCTCGAGGGTATACATATTAAGCTCCTTTAGCCTCTACTCATATGGCTTCTCTTGCACACCTGCACCATTTTAGTTGCCCTCCTCTGGACTGCCTCTATCCTGTCTATGTCCTTGCGGAGATGGGGTCTCAGAACTGGACACAGTACTCAAATGGGGTCTCACCAACTGTCTGTACAGGGGATAACAACTTCCTGTTTCTGCTAGTGATACCTCTCCCTATACATCCCAGTATCCATAAGCCCTCCCTACCGTCTTCTCACATTGCTTGCCAACCTTAAGGTCATCTGATATGATTACCCCAGGTCCCGTTCCATTTTGTTGTTCTTACTACCTCCCCCCACCATTGTGTAATCTTCCCTGGGTTTTGTTTCCCAGGTGCATTACTTTGTACTTCTTTGTATTGAATCCAAGCTGCTATACTTCTGACCATTCCTCCAACCTTGCCAGTCCTTCTCATCCTTTCCTGCCTCCTTGTGTATCAGCCCTGTTGCAGATCTTTGTGTCATCTGCAAAGAGGCATACTTCTTCCTTCAGTCCATCTGCAATGTCATTATAAAGACATTAAAAGGACTGGACCCAGTACTAACCCTGCGGTACCCACTAGTAACCCCTCTTTCTTCAAGTGGACTCCATTTACAATTACCTTCTGTGTCCTATTGTTCAGCCAATGTTTTGCCAGGCTACCACCCTGGGACCACTCCAGAGCTGGTTAATTTGACTACTAATCTTTTGTGTGGGACTGTGTCAAATGCCTTGCTAAAGTCTAGGTAGGCCATGTCCACAGCCCCTCCCTGGTCTACTACTTTGGTCACTCAGTCAAAGAAATCAATTAGATTCTTCTGACATGACCTTCCCACTGTGAACCCATGCTGCCTTGGGTCCTGTGCCCCACTGGCCTCTAGGTACTCAACAATTCTTTCCTTCAGAATTGATTCCATCACTTTCCCTACCACAGAGGTCAAACTGACAGGTCTGAAGTTTCCTGCCTCTGTCTTGCCCCCACTTTTGTGAAGGGGAATCACATCAGCCTTCTTCCAGTCCTCAGGCACCACACCACCCTCCCATGATTTGTAATAAAGGGTAGTCAGTGGTGTCACTAGTTCTCTGCTTAATTCTTTTAGAATTCTGGGGTGAATTCCATCTGGCCCCATTGCTTTGTCCACCTTCAGTTTTAGGAGTTCTTTCAGAACCTTTCTTCTGTGAGACCTGGGATGAACCCCCCTCTCCAGAGTGCTTCTGTGATTGGATTAGGCACCTCACCCACTTCCTCTTTTGTGAATACTGAACAGATGTATTCATTCAGTATCCCTGCTTTTCACTGTCACTCTCTGCCCACCACCATCCATTCTATTCAGCCTCACTATCTCCTCCTTTGTCTTACGCTCCTGATATACCTATATAGGTTTTATCCCTCTTCTAACCGTGGTCTATCTTTTCCTCAGTTTGTGCCTTTGCTATTCTGACTACCCTCCCCGCTTCCTTCTGCCTTAACTGTTACAGTTCTCTGTCCTGCTCCTTCTGTGTTTCCTTGTACTTCCTAAATGCTATCTTTGTCTCCCTAACCTTCACCGCCACTTCTTTTGAGAACCATAGTGGCATTTTCTTTCATTTTGATTTGTTTATTTGCTTCACACAAAGGCTTGTTGCCTCTGTGATGGCAGTTTTGATATTTCCCCATTGTTGCTCCACCCCTCCTTCTAGCCTGTTTGCTAGTGCTTTTCTAAGCACTCTCCCATCTTCCAAAGTCAGCCCTCCTGAAGTCCAGAACCCTCACTTTTGTATGGCTTGACTCTGTAGCTGAGTTTATCGTGAACCACACTGTTTGATGGTCACCTGTTCCCAAATGGCTACCCACTTCTAGATCTGAGATCCACTTACTGTACCCATTTGAGAGTATGAGGTCTAAGATTGCTCCCTCATGAGTAGGTTCCAAAACTAGCTGTCTGAGGCATGCCCACTGAAGGGCATCAAGAATAGCCCTGCTTTTGGATGTGGCTGCAGCAAAGGTGCTCCAGTTAACATCTGGCATGTTAAGGTCCCCCATCAACAGTATCTCCCCTTTCTCTGCCATCCTAAGTATGCCTTCTATCATATCCTTGTCCATTCCCTCCCCCTGACATGGGGGTCTGCATACAACCCCTGTGCAGATTGTGGTGCCATTTCAGTCTCTAAGGTGACCCCACAGTGCCTCCTCCTCCTCCCTGTTTACTCTTTTGTTCAGTTACTTTTATCCCTTCCTTTACATAGAGAGCTACTCCCCCCCCTTCTGCTCTCCCTGTTTCTCCTGTAGGTTGTGTACCCTGGTATGTTAAAATCCCAGTCATGGTTCTCTGTGTACCACATTTCTGTGACTGCTACAATATCCAGGCATCCCTCTTCCATCAAGGCCACCAGTTCAGGGAACTTTTTGCCCAGACTACGGGCATTAGTACTCATTGTCCTCCATTTCTTGATGGACTTACCACTTTTTGGCCCATCCCTGTCCTTATTGTGTTTGTCACTTTCTCCATTTACCCTTGCGCTTCTCCCTATTGACATCTCTGTGTTGGTGTCTACCTCACTTAGTACCCTGATTTTTTGGGGGGGCTAGGATTTCCCTGCTCCTTTCCAGTGCCTCCCCCTTGGCTAGTATAAATGCTTGCCAATTAAGTATTTAAACCTATCACCTAGGATCCTGGTTCCCCTCCTGGACAGATGCAGACCATCAAGCCAGTATAGGCCTGCATCTCTCCAGGTGGACCCCCAGTCCCCAGTGAAGCAAATCCCTGAGCTCTGCACCACTTTTTCAACCACTGATTGAATCCCATGGTGTGGAGCACCCTAGCCTCATCTGTGCCATAGACAGGCAGCACCTCCAAGAAGGTTACCATGTGTGCTATTTGTCTAAGGCCCCTCCCCATCTCCACAAGCACTTCTTGCACTGCTCTGATCCCTTTTTCAGCCAGGTCATTTGTTCCTAGGTGGACAATGACATCCAGCTCCCTCCCCTGTGCAGCTGCTCCTGTGATCCTGAGGATTCGCTCCCTATCCCTCCAAGCCATGGTGCCAGGCAGGCACCTTACCTCCCTCTCCCCTTCCTCCCCCAGTTCTACCTTCCCAACAATGGAGTCCCCCACCAGGAGTTGTTTCCTTCCCCTGTGGGGTCCCATGCCACTCTTCTATGGGTCTCCTTTGTGGAGGTTCCCAGCATCCTCCTTGGTCTCCACTGAGGGTGCCTCCATAGAGGAACCACACTTTTCCAGAATGGCATAGAAATTGTGGAGAGGTACAACTGGAGGGATGCGCTTCTGTTCCACCACCCACTCACCCTCCTGAGCCACTGTGGCCCAACCACTCCTCTTTCTTGGCAACCTCTGAGGCAACAGCAGTGACCCTGGTGATCCCTGGGTGGGAGAGGAAGTCCCACAAATCCTGGCCAACTCAGCCTGGAGATTAGCAACCTCCTCCCTCAGCCCAGAGAGGTGCCTGCAGATGGGACAACACTGCATCCTCCAGAATGTCTCCCGGAAGACTGCTGCTCCACAGCCACTGCACTGCACTGCACCACTCCCATCATGTCTTTTTACTGGCCCCCAACTGTTGTTTGGAATACTTACTCTTTCCCCTGTTTATTTATTTTCTTTTTTTTCTTCTCCTACTTACTTACTGCCTCTGTGCCCCTTTAGCTCCTGATCTTCCTGTTCTGAGACAAGAAGTTCCTATATTTCTCAGTAGTCTCCTTTCTTGCTCCGAGTCAGACCTCCAGCTGCTAGGGGGAACGGAGAGCTTCTCTTGCCCTTCTAGGATGGTGAGTCTTTGGTGGCTCTGTGATCACTCACTTCCTGCTCCCAAACAGGAAGTTCCTGTTGTCAGTTAAATCCTGTGCCTATAAAAGTAGAACTGGTTTAGGGTGGGGGGTGGAGGGAGGGAAGGAGGCAATATAGTCCCAGCAGAGAAGTTTTAGTTACACCAGTAGCTCCTTCCATCTGGTGTTCTGTCTGTTCTCTGGCGCAAGCTATCTAGGGCAGTGCTTAAATCTGGTTTTAACCTGGCTCCTTCTAGCTAAGCCACTCCCCCTGCTTTGCAAATCTTTCTTCACTTAGTTAATTTCACAGATAACAATTCCCTTCTGACAACTGTGGCAAGCACCTAGATAAGTACACAGATGACACAGATAACAGATAACAATTTACTTCAACTACCCCTGACAAACACACTAACTCTTTTTTTTTTTACCCTGAATTGAAGGTCCCAGTACAAGACTTCTAGTTCTTAGTCCCAGTAGAGAAGTTTTAGTTACACCAGTAGCTCCTTCCTCCTGGTGTTCTGTCTGTTCTCTGGCAGAAGCTATCTAGGGCAGTGCTTAAATCTGGTTTTAACCTGGCTCCTTCTAGCTAAGCCACTCCCCCTACTTTGCAAATCTTTCTACACTTAGTTAATTTCACAGATAACAATTCCCTTCTGACACCTGTGACAAGCACCTAGATAAGTACACAGATAACAGATAACAATTTACTTCAACTACCTCTGACAAACACACTAACTCTTTTTTTACCCTGAATTGAAGGTCCCAGTACAAGAGTTCTAGTTCTTAGTCCCAGTAGAGAAGTTTTAGTTACATCAGTAGCTCCTTCCTTCTGGTGTTCTGTCTGTATTAATTGAAGCGGTATGGACATCACTACATCCCATGTCATCATAGGATCCAAGATTTAGTGGAATCTCCTTCACTCCTATCCTCTTACCTAGAATTGTGACTCTAATCCCTTCTGAGATGTACCAACTCCACAATAATCATCACCATTAAGGATAACAGGATCTGCAGGACACCTCATAGCAGCACTGGCATCATCCATTATATCTTCTCCTCATAGTCTCCTCCTAGAAGCACCGCCTAAGTTTGATCTCATTATTTGACTTGTACTCCCTTAATAACCATCTGATGTTCCTAAGATCTTCTCCAGTTGCTATTCCAGAACATATATCGTTGGATATTTGGTGCTTAGCTGCCTTGCTAAAGTTACTCTATCCGAGCCACTGTTCATGGCCCCTTGATGTCACCATAATTCATAAAGTTACATTCATCTCTTCATCATGTTACTCTAAATCATGCCAGCTACCCATGCAGCTGTCCTTTTAACTCATCCAATGGTATTTACCTCCCATACTCCCTCCAGTGACTACCAGCATTGAGAACAGGCTTCCATTTCTGCACATCTGCAACTGATCTGGCTGTCTCCCTATCCCTGTCATGTCACACAACAATTCTATATATGACTAAGCATGCTAGGCACCCATCGCATTCTATGCTGCTCTCACCTTCCCTTTGCCATATCTGTCTATAGACTTATTCAAAGACCCATTTTCAGGCTCCCCTCAGCATTCAGACATTGGATGCTCCAGCACTGCAAGGCCACCATGGCCACTCAAGCTCCTGCCATGAGCAATGAAGCCACGGCAATACCCATATCCACCATTTCCCATTGACAGTCCTTCCTGAACATGAGCCTATACATATCTCATTATTGCAACAATAACTCTAATCAACCCTCAAACTCATTGTACTGAACTTTCCATTTAGTCCCATTGATATCCATTTACCATCTCTACTGCGTATTCCAACCTTCTTTCATTGGTCTTGAATATTCCATGTTCACCCTTCCTACCTGGTACCTAAAGCTTTTGTCTGACTTTTCAATCATCTTCATTGATGCTTACATAATGACTTATTGTCAACTGCTGAACTCCAAGCCTTCAAACTCTAATCTAAATGTCAAGCCCTCTGCTACGTCTGATAGATTACTTTAAGAATTTTGTACTCCATCATACTTCCCACCGTTTGGAGTGTGGCAGATCATTTAATCAGATCATGCTCTTCATGCCTGTATTGACTCTGTACCCTTATCGACTACCAGCCACTATCACTTTGGAATTCTGGACCACGTTCACCCTTTTTCCAGCTGGACCTAAACCAATTAGGGGTCCAGGTGCTCCTTCAGACTGAATCTGCCTCTTCAGCCTCAGACTCATCCTTACAGATCACTTCATCCAACTGACTCTGAAGATGGAACAGCATCTCTCCAAGCTGTCCACCTTCCTCAGAAATTAGAATATGGTTGCTAGAACCTAGGTTCATCTCCTCTTAGTTTGCCTAGAGGATGGGTGGGTCAGTAGCCATGGATCCTGAGAGGTTTTCTCCACCTGGGTTTTTTTCCTCTCTTGCGTGTTACTGGTCATACTCTCTGTGAGTTGGAGGAGGTAATCTTTGTGCTTTCCATTATAATATTTTTGAACTTTCTATTCCCTACTCACTACCCAGTTTCCCTACCAAGGGTGGGAAAAGAGAAAAGCCAGAAAGTAAACTACAGTTACATAAGCACTACTAACCCCATACTCTGTTCACCAAAACATTGAATTGCATTTAGTGTATTGCTTTTGTTGTCTTTTTGTGTCCCAATGTCTTTGTAATTTTTGCACAATTTAGAGTGGCCTACCATTAGTTTTTTACTTTGTGTGAAACTTACCTATATTACTGATTTTTTCTTTCTTAGGTTCATGTCTCTTGTATTTACTGCTAGCTCACTTATTAGTCTGTTGTTGTAGCATGTACTCTCCTTGGTCAGGCCTAAAAATAGGCAATATATATATATATTGTCTAGTACACTTACCTGGTTACTTATTGTTTTAAGCATGTTTTCAAAAAGTAGCATTGGCACTGGCAACAAAAAGCTATATATTGTTTTTGGGGGGAGGTGCTTCCTTTTGAGATGCTATAAGTATTTGTGTGCCCAGCACCTGGTTGACCAGAAGCAAGTTCCTCTTTGTGTGTTTTTCAAGCACTGGTAGGCAGCCACAGTAAGAAGTCAAGCAAAGCCGTAAGTGACTTTCAGGGAGCAGAGTAAATTACCCCCATCCCCCCAAAAATGAAGGTGCAGACTTTTTACTGTAACAGTGATTGTTTCCTCTGAATCTTGCTTACTCAATATAGAATAACATCAGGTAAGATCATCTAGCCTCATAGTTTAAGCCTTCCATACCAGTTACTGTCTGGGTTGCTCTCCTCTGAACTCTTTCTTGCATATCAAGACAAGAATGATTGTGTCTAACAAACAGTAGCACAGAACTGAGCACTGTAGGTGAGCTGAGCATGGGTTTGTATAATGATACTAGTATAACTCTTTATTAGAGCTGTATATTCAGTTCTACAAAAAAATCAGACTGAAATTCTCACAGACTAAACTGAACTTTGAGTTAAAATTGTAGGCTTGGCTTCTCCACCACAGTGCAACCTATCAAACCAGATGACATACAATGATGGCAGTGGAGAACTGAATCACACTTTTACTCAAAAAAACAAAACAAAACATGGCAAACAACATTATATCATCAAGCAGGGTTTCTCCAACTTTATGATACTACAGACATCTGATAATTGATATAGCTTTTGCATTAAGATGCTGCTTCATCTAAGAAAGGCATGAATGTGTTACTTTGGAAAAGGCTCATGTTTACAACTTTCTCAGCTGACAGTATGGCCAGCTGAAAGTCAAAGCTGTATAAGTCACCAGTCCTTATGAATTTACACTTTACTGAGATACAGTATATAATGGGAGAAAAAGGTTTCATGACAGATATGTGGTTTGGGTGAGGAAAGGATTATTTGCAACCAGTAAAGAGGCTCCACCAAATGAAATATACCATGAAATGCCAATACAGTCACAAAGTGTGTGGTGGCCACTGGGGGTGGGGGCAGACTCACTGAAATAAACATCAAATGAGAAAGAGCCACAAATAGAAAAGGCAAAACCAATTAGTCAGGTTAAATACTTGCACAGTGATAGAGATAAATATTATGGTAACTAGTCTGAGGTACAGTAATTAATGATCTTGCAGTATGATGTGGATCATAGCTGAAGGGGTGGAAAAGTGACAGAAAACTTATTTTTTAAAAGTTATTTTAAGAAGTACACAGAAGTTATGTTGTATTTGTAATGAGGTTGGTGGGTATCTAGTTCAAGTGAAAGGTATGATCCTTAGAAAATTATTAATGGTCATGGGATATGCTTCAGCCAACGAGGTTATGCCTCTTTCTAGGGCCATATTATTAAAAGGAAACATTCATCTACAGTGGCAGACATAGTTTGAAAGCCCATGAAAACCTCTTTCAGATGAAGCACTGGGCTCATCTTTAGCTGGAAATACTACAGAGCTACAGTATAAGTGTTGTTGTCTGTTCGCTGTTAATACTACAGTGCAGCTATTTGCAGAGCATTGTGATGTCATTGAGGAACACGTTGTGTTTAGTTCAATGTAGTTAGGCACAGTTTGTTCCAAAATTACATCATAATGTTCTAAAAATGGCTGTAACATAGTGTTGATGTTTAACAGACTCAGTTGTCTGTATCTTTGGAGTGCTTCAAGCTACAGATGAGTCAAATATAGCATTTGAAGGGACAACGTCAACCCCATTTGACCTCAAAGTGTCCCTAGTTTAAAAAAAAACATTTTAAGATTGTTCTCATTCTATAGAGATTGCTGATGAAGCTGGCTGTTTGATTCGACTCTTTCCTTTTAAAAAGTAAAGAGGGAGTGTCAACCAGACAGGTGTTACCACACCAAAATATGTTTGTCTACATTTCTTGACTAACTGCAACTGCAACTTTCCTGGACACAGGAACACCCTCAACACTATCTAGCTACCCATTGTGCAGTGGGAAATAGATGAGACTATTGTATCATAAGTAGGGCTGAAAGTTTTTCATGTTTTTTTCAGCCGCATATCACGGCCCCCGATTGGCTCAAAATGACATATTTCACGGAATGCACTAAGCTTGTTTTACCCACTTTAAAACACTTTATTTGACACCAAAATTGAATAAAAATCACATTTTTAAACACACATGTTTAAAACACACATTTAGACACATGTAAACACAGACAAACATAAAGCACATAAGTGCATTAATAGTGCAAGTTGATTTAGTGTAGGAATTTAGTGCAGTATCAACTGTATTTAACTTATTTTATTCTGCTGTAGCACAGACTATACTTTCAAGTTAGCAGGTTTAATGCTTCACCTTGTGGTGCTGAGCATAGCTGAATATTTGGAAAATGATCTTTCAACACTCACGTTATGAATTGGCACACTAAGACAATTAATTGCAATTGTGCTCAAAGTCGGGAAGTGTTCCTTAATGTCCCATCAGAACTGCATTACTAAGCGTTCGTGCATTTGCAGTGGTTGGCTTTGTACTTCTTTTATGTAGATCCGCAATTCTGCTTGTGCCATTATATTGTTGTCAAAGGCTGGGATATTTTCATAGACTTCTTGCTCAGTCACTAAGAGTAGCTAGCAGAGTGGGGTTAAATACGCACACAGCTTTGAAGAACTTTGATGCTGACTGATGGAATCATCTGCTGCCACTGATATAGTCTGTTATTTTTTGAGCACATGCAGATAGGTTTTTTTTGGTTGCTGGGTGATCTGTTCCCTCTGATTTTATCTGTAGAAAAACAGCAAAGTCTGTCAATTCATCAAATACAACGTGAGCCTTCACTTCGTCCCCCTCATATTTTTCCAACATCTGTAGTGGGGAGGGGGCGCATTACTGGCAACTATTTGGACATCTTGCACAATTGCTTTGTTTGCTGACAAATTGATTACCTCCTCACATGCAGAGCTTTCTGTCTCAAAAAATTCAACATAATCTGGTAAATGCTCAGCATGGTAAAACACAGCATAAAACCAGGTGTTCCACCTGGTTATGACAGGCATTGGTGGCAGTGCAGTTCTAACTCCCTTTGCATGTAAGAATTGTTTGAAACACGCTTTGCATGCTGGACATGCTGTGAAAGCTTTCTTTAGGGCAACAACCAGATAATTCACAGTACTATAATTGCACCTCCAAATGTCCCCCAATAGGTTAAGAAGGTGAGCACAACATGTGACGTGCATTGAATTAAGCAGAACATGTTTTAATCTTTGTCAGCAACATTTGTACATATACATGGTGTTGTCAATAACAAAATAATATATTTTTGTATATGGCACCTCAGAATCCTGCAAACACTTGAGTACTACCTGAGAAACTGTTTTAAAGTTTGTGACCTCAAGTACAACACAGTCAAGAAGTAGCGGCTCAAGCTTAGTGTTATTTTTAGCTCCAAATATGTAATTGAGACATGGTATGGCAACAATATTTAGAATATATCTGTCCTGAGTATCTGTGGTCTCGTCACAGACGAGAGATAGAGTTACTGCTTCAGAAACTTTTCTTTTGATCTCAAGTAAATGGCAACTAAATACCTTTGGAAAATATTCAGCTCGCAGCCATTGAGCAGTTGGAATGACACTGACAGACTCCACGTTTTCTTCCAGGAACGAATGCAGGACTGGGTTATTGAGTGTATGAAGTGGAATATTAGCAGCTGTGAATGCTTCCACCAGGTTGAAGAGGGCCATTTCTTTTGTCTCTTGCTGGACAGTCTTACTAGAGAAAAACTCTGTGACAGTGACCTGCTTTTCATTACAGGATGTAGAGGAGGACTCCAGCTTGCGCTTCTTGGCAACATGGGCTGCAGCATCTAAATGCCTTTCACAGGTCACTTTGTGTTTGTGATCCACAGCTACATTGCAGACCAAACAGAATAACATATCACCAGACATATGAAAGGTGCCTTTTTCGTATTGACAGCATCTCTGGCTTGCATAGAAATTGCCTGTCTTAGACATAGGGGAGCAGCTCGATTTTACAGACGTGTTCTTTGGGGGTGAGATGCAAAGTGCTAATGCCTTCTGCCTTCTGCAATATCAGACCCAATTTAATTTTAAATATTAACTCAGTAAACTCTGTGCACCTGAAAGGCTAATTGACAGGATAATTGACAGAGATTCTGAGTTAGAATGGAATCCTGTAACAAAGCAATTGATGTGCTAAATGTCTTCGTTTGAAACCACCGAACTGAAATTAATGAAACTGCAAATGAACACGAGGTGTTAACGATCTGACAGCAGGATTCACATAGTCAGCAGTCAGTAGTCAGACAAAGTTAATTAGCATTCCCCCAGCATAAAATGAAAAAAAATATATACAAAACAATGAGTAAATAATGACTAAATTCAGTGGCTTGAAACAAACAATGCTGTTTTCACAGAGACAGGTTTTTTATGGAAATCATGCACTCCATGACTGCCATGAAAACCTTTTAGCCAAAATCATAAGTGGCTATACTGTTTGAGAGTGTTTGTAATGTTCAGGACATATGCGGAAAGCTTAGGTAAATACTTTGGAGCAAAACAAAGCTTTGTATAGCTATACATTTCCATGCATGTCAGTGCTAATAAGCAAGGAGGCAAATTAAACAACCAGCAACATTAAGGAATTTTAGACAAGGTAAGCAGTCATAAAATGTAGGTTTTTACCTTGAAATAATGTGATGCAAAAAAGGTTGACAGTGTCCCTTTAATAGAGCTCTTCATTGACTTTAAAGAGCAACTATCCTGTTGCTCCCCCCAAGAATCATACAAAAACCTTGCCTGGCCACAATTCATATGCTTCCAATATTTCCTTTGTTAAGTGCCCCTATTTTGGAAGGGAAGGGAAGGTATTTTGGCTCTGTGAAGCTGAGCTGCGCCAGTCCCTTCCACTTTCTGGTACTTCCAGAGACTGTGATCTGCCCCCGATCCACCCCTGCAGTAACACATTTTCTGATGGGAAAAATCCTAACAGTTTCTATGAATCCAGAAACTCAGGTACCATCCATACTGGATGCTGCAGCTTTTGAGAGAGAGTTCGAGAGTTCGAGAGAGAGTTCGAGAGAGAGTTCGAGAGAGAGAGAGAGAGAGAAACTGATGTGTTCATCTCACACAGCATGGAAAAGTTGCCTGGGTAAAGCAACCCAGCTTCTAAGATGGAAGGGTACTAACAGCTGCCAGGTAGAGAAACCAGTCACCAAGCAATGGAAAGAAGAGACCATGATGTACAGCCAAAGGAAAGGAAAGAAGTTACAGGAGGCACCCCTGGGATGTACTGACTTGTTGCTTTGAGATACGGGTCTCCTGTTTTGGAATGGCACCCAATACAGGAATGTTGGCCAAGAAGTGAGCGTAAACATTCCAAGAGACTGCAAAATCAAGGCATTCTGCCATCTTAAACACAGTTAACTGCTATGCACTTTAAATTCTCAGTGGGCTTGTATGATGTCAATTGCACGTGGAACACAAGGCTGGAAGTGTGATGCATTTGACGATCACATGGACAATATGTGCAGAGGTGTGGTATGAATGCAGCCTTAGCTCCTATTTGGTTGCTGGGCATTGACATATGTTCTAGCAGCCAAGAGGTGGTGCAAGGTGTTACTGCCTCAGAACTGTTGCTGAAGTAGAGAAGAGTGAGTATTTTACTCCCAGAGCCTTTTGTCAATACTTTTTAAATCCCCAAAGCCAAACTTGCTTTCAACAGAATAAAACTTGCCAAAAGTGCAGTATGGAGGAACCCATCCATGTTTCTCCAAGTTTTCTGCAAGTCACTTGTAGTGGAGATGGAGAAGCTTGCTGTGCAAATTCTTTTTACCATCTGTGTTCAGCCTGAGGAAGTTTTGCGCCTGCTGCTGTGATTCCCCAATTGTTCTGTGCTTTATGTGGCAGTAACACCAATGGCCTCTAGTGATCAATGATCGTGAGGGTCATGCCAAGGGAGGCCTTGGGGATGCAACAGAGTGATTTGCCAAGTTGGGAGATCAGCATGGTGTGCCTGCAATAGCCAGTTCCACTATAGTTCCTCATGAATCCACCATACTGCCTGCAGAAGGGGAGGTGCCTGAGACAGAGGTCCAGCTGATTATGGAGTTTCATCAGAGACAGACAGAGAGAGAGAGAGAAAGAGATGGTGAGTCACCTTCATCAACACATACTAAGGATACTATTCCAATCAGTTTAGAGGTGAGTGACCCGATGGGGTCCCAGGAGATTCTATGCTAGACAGAGTATGCTAGGCAGCCTGTGCTGTATGAGTATACATTGCACCTACTGCAATAGAGCCAGAGGCAACTGATACTTCAGACCCAGGGATGGAGATAGGGGAAGGTGCCACTGATTAGGAGCAATGTACTCCCCCGTCAGAGAGAGTAGGGATTCAAAATTCAAAAGAGGAGTAGGGAGCCACTGCTACATTCCTGAAATCTCTTCCAGTTGAATTGTACCAGTTTGCCACTCAAACATGCCACTGGAAACTAGGGTTCCATTACATGGCAACAAGAAAAAGGTGGAGGAGTCAGTGCCACAGGACTATGGAGAAAAAATTTCATAAGGATGGGGGGACAATAGGAATAAATGACATGGGGACAAGGAGAAATTGTGATGCCAGTGCCAAAGGAACCCAAGAATGAATTTCATGAGGGCAGACATACCACTAGACACCAGGGACAAGTTACATGGAAACAGGCAACAAATCCTTTGCATCCACTCCACTTAGACACTCAGAGTATTCACAAAGGCATCAATTTGTATGCATCATCCATTTATTGTTGTAATGGGCATACAGTTTCTGTTCATTGATTGTTTACCCATTTGCAAAGTAAACGGATGATGCATGGAAATTGAAGCCTTTGTGAATATTTTGAGTGCCTTAGTGGAGTGGATGCAAGGATGGGTGCCAGACAGCATCCATTACAAATAGCACATCCATTGTCTGATCTGAAATACCCGGCCACACATGAACCCATGCTGATTCTAAATGAGCCATCCACCAATCTTCATTCACTAAACCTGTTGACATTACTTCTTCACAGAGGTTTGATAGTGGTAATTATCAACATCTCAGATCTCATTTTTCCACTGTAGATTTAGTAGTTCATGAACTCAAAGGTCCTGCTGGAGGAACATTTGACAATTGTACAGAACTTCACAGCACTGACATCAGCAGGATGCAACACTGTACCCTGCAGCATTTTTGCAACATGCTGCGGTATACCGGAGGTAAAAGTGTAAATCAATGGTAATTAAGCCCTTTGTCACGCAGTATTTTATGATATGTCATTTATTGCAAATTATTGCATTACAGGGTTCTAAATAATTGATTAGCAGTTTTTTTCTTGGGACAATGCTAACAGTGCAGAAAGTTTTAAATGGGTTTTCTAAAACTGTTATGTTTGTTAAACACAGTGAGGCAAGTGCTATGCATTTTCACAATGTGTTAGCAGTTTTATGAGCAAAACACTAATCAATTTAATTTTTAGAGTTTAATAAAATACTGCATTACATCCTGGTTGGCTCCACTGTATGCATGAAGGCATTATGCAGAGATGCTGATGGGCACATAATACTATGTTCATACTATGATGGTGTTCGGGAGCAAAAGGCAGATGCCCATTAGAAGCTTCCTTCACATGACCCTTAGTGTGTAACTGTATCAATAATCCAGCTATCTAATTTGTTTTTAAAGGTACATTTATTATTGCTAGTATTATTATATCCAGTGGCATAGCATTCCAGATATTAATTATTCTGTACTTTCTTCTATTTGTATTCTGTTTCAGACATTTAAGTTGCAGTGGATGCCCTCTGGTTTCAACAGTATCCTGTTTGAATTTGAAACCCATTTCATTGAATAGATATGGGTCATTCACAATGTCCCTCATGAGAAGCAAATCCCCATGAACTCTTCTTTTCTCCAGTGACATCAAATTTAGTCTATTCAGTCTCTCATTATAAATGGCATGCAAATGGCCCCTTAATACCTTGCATGCCATAGGTGGTCATTAGCATGCAGATCACTGAATAAGGCACCCAGGAGCAAAGGTGCTACTCCATTTGTGACAGGTTATCACTCTGTGATGCACTATGCTACAGTAGCCTACTATTCACACCTGCTGCCTTATGAATATGCCTCCCTGATGACCGCATGCTATTTTGTGTGGCTCAAACATTTGCATCTGAATATGGGGGCTTCAATCTTCACTGCATTTTTACTGTGAGATTGGGTGTTCAGCTAGCATGTTTGGAAATATAGAATGTGTTTTTAAAAAACAAAAGATAGTATAATTAATAAAAATGGTTAAACCACTAACACAAATTGAAACCCAGGCACTGAGGTGATCAGTAAACATGATCCTGATCTTCAGGTGTATCAGTTGCTAATCTTGTATTCATTTTTGCTGATTACTCCAAAGTGATTGCTTTCCCCTTGAAAATGAATTTGAGTTGGGAAAAATAATTACTTCATAAAATTAAATATGGCTCTGAAGATGTTGCTTGACTAATAAGGAGCATTCCACTGTAACTTCTTAGGACTCCATTCGTTTATTGGATAGCAAATTGAAAATTATATTCTCATTTACAATTGCATCCAACAAAAAAACAAAACAGCACATTACAACAATCAGTTACATAATAAAAAAGTGCCATGCAACGTCTTGTGTATAAACATTCAGTTCATTCACTTATCCAAAGCAGTTACAATGTTTATAAGACAAACTTGCTAATGATGTTCTAAAATGAGACAAGGATAATAATGCCTGCACATCTAATTGTTTTTGTATTCTAACCCATGTATGGGTTACAGCTATTGCAACGGTCATTTGCCCACTCTTAGGTTTTTTTTTTTGTTTTCAATTTAGTATATTTTATTCAATTATTCAATTAACAAAAAATGCAAATTCTAAACATGACTTCCTATACCAAGACAATACATGAATGAATACATACAAGGATTGGTAGGTACAATTTATCATAAAATAATAAAAACATAAAAACGTAAGACCCTCTCCTCCCCGCCCCCACACCCTAACCCTGGCCCACCTAAGCTCCCTGTGCAGCACCCTCAGGAATAAGAAAGATAATGCATAACAGAAAAGTCAGAAGCTAGGATTGGACAGTGCAGACATTTCTCCTTAGGTACAGACTCTCTAAGGAGTAGACCTAGACAGTAGGCATAAATAAAACACCATATTTGTTGTAGCTGGGAGTAAAAGGGTGCACAACATTTCTGGAATCTAAACCAGGCCCCAGTAGACCATGCAACCACTCTTTCTGCCACTAAAGCTATTAGGAACTCCTGGTACCATTCAGCAAATGTAGGCTTCCAGTTATTCTTCCAATAGTGCAGGATAATTAATTTGGGAACTAACACCACCAATGCTATACAGCATTTTTGGTCTGTAGATGGTATCCTGGAATAATCTCACAGCAAACATATCTTAGGAGTGAAATAGGCAGAAAGGGGGATTATGGTTTGCAGTTTGAACTGTACTAATTGCCATAGACCCTTAATCTTAGGGCAAGTCCACAGCTTATGAACCAAGGATCCATCTCTTTTTCCATACACATCACAATTTGGGGACGAGTTTTTACCCATTTGATATAATTTGGTTGGGGTAAGATAAAGATTATGCAAAACATCGAATTGAAGGAGGTGTAATCAATCCTTCTTAATGTAACGGTTCGCATTAGTCCAAATACTATGCCAGAATACTGGAGGTTTAACTACATTTAAGGCTTATTTCCAGTAAAAGGCAACAGGAGAGATCACCTTATTCCCCTGGAAACACAGTTCTTTATACAGCCCCAAGATTGGTTTGGGGTGGAAGGCTAATGAAGTCATATTGTGAAACCAGGATCCTGCTTGAGAGTTCCAGGGAAAGAAACCAAGGAATTGAGCCACTGAGGACCAAATCTGGATCAGCTTGAATGTCTCCCTATAAGATATAACAAATCTGGACTGTAGTCCAGTAGGACACAATATATGGTCCTCTGAAACAAGGTCCTGGAGAACAGCTTCTGCCAGTGGAGGGCAAAATGATGCTGGGATGGGTTTCCCAGCTATGCAAATATTAGTGTTATTTATTAATGGTTGGGAAAGATCTTTTACTTGTTTTAACCCAAATTTCCAGCATAGTTGCATATGAGCTTAAAAGTCCCACCCCACCGGCAAGTCCTTAAGGTCTCTAGGAAAACTAACTAGGGAAAGACAGGGTACTGCTGTTGGGGAAAGGTGGTGTTTCTTGAAAAGTGATTGTCCAATAGCCTGCCAATCTGGCAAATAGTCAGTATCATGCTCAGGCTGGCCCCTTTTAAAATATTTAGAGCTATGGATTGCTAAGTAGTACAAAAAAATCTGGTAGCTGTAACCCTCCTTCTTTCCTGGCCCTAGTCAGTTTGGAGTAGGCTCTCTTTTGGGGTTTCCCAGCCCATAACAATTTTGAACATAGGGAATGTAACCACATAAACCATTTATTAGGTAGTGGTAAGTTAAGCATAATCAGGGGGTACAAAAGGCAAAAAAGCACCATTATTTTAACCACTTTTCCTCTCCCCCATAAGGATAGAGGTAAAGCTTGCCGCCATTGGAGGTCTTTTTCCAGATTCTTAATCACAGGATCAAGATTCATTGCTTTCAGCTTAGAAAGATCATGGGTTACCTTAATGCCCAGGTAGAGTAGCGCATCAGGTTCCCACTGTAAGCCCATCTCCAATACTGATGATTTGGTATAGGAGCAAGACAAGGAATAAGCTAGTGTTTTATTTTTGTTTCATTTATAGCCAGAAAAGGAGCTGAAGCCATTAATAATTACAAAGGCCTCTGTCAAGGATGAATGTCAGTTGGCTACGTGCAACAACAAATCATCTGCAAAAGCTGAAATTTTATATTGTTGGTTCCCCGTCGAGATACCATTAACCTTTTCATCCAATTTCAACCTACGTATCAGGGGCTCAATGTGCCCACTCTTAATTTTGATTTTCGGAATATGGAAAGAAATCTGAGTAGCTGATTGTAAAGAATTTCATTCTGTAATTTACTTAATAAAAATAAGGGCAAAGACTTAAGAATGAATTTATATGCAAACAAATTCCAATGGAACTCCCTATGACCTGATTAAGGAGTACAGCTTAGTGCTTTAAACAATATACAGTTGTGTGTTTTTATAGGGTAAGTATGTAACCAACCTAAGTGCACTATTGTACAATGGGTCTAATGTACTAAGCAATGTGGTTGTTGTATTCCTATAAAAAAAGTTCCCATAATCTAACATTGGCAAAAACAAAGATGCGACTAACAACTTCCTCAGAGGAAAATTAAACAGAAAACGATTTCTGTAGAAAAATCCTAATAATTGCTTAAGTCGTATAGAAATGTTTTTTATGTGTAAATCAAAAGTCAGGTGACTAGCTAAAGTGAGACCCAAGTATTTGTATTGATAAGCCCTACTGATACTAATACTTGAAGCAGCCTGAATTGTATATTTTTTTTCAGTCTTGTTTGTTTTTTTCTCAAATAATACCCATCTTTTTTTTTTACATTTAAAAGAAGTCTTAGGTTCAGTAGGGACTCCTGTATTTTTAAAAAGTCTTTCTGTAGGAGAGCAAGAGCCAAATTCATGTATTTGTTTTGTGTATGCATAATTGTATCATCCGCATAAAGGAATATATTTGTATCTGTAGAGCAATGCTTTGGGAAATCATTTACATAAAGTAAAAACAACAGTGGACTGAGCACACATCCTTGTGGTACTCCTGTGTTTATGGTTATTGTACCTGAACAGGCTCCTCCCACCCTCACACGTTGTTCCCTTTGAAACAAGTATGCAGTAAACCAGGACAGTGCAGAAACCCAAGGCCTGCTGTGTTTAATTTGTTTAGTAAAATGGTGTGATGAACTATGTTGAAAGCCTTTGACAGGTTCAAGAATACTGATGGAACACTGTGGCCTCTATTGAAGGCCGTCAGCACATCATCCACCACTCTTTAGATAACATAAGTGGTATTATGACCTTTTTTAAAACCAGATTGGAGGTGGTAAATTATATTATATTTTCTGAAATATTGTGTTAATTGTGCATATAATAGCTTTTCAAATATCGGCTCAAGTTTACTTCTTGGTTCTTGAACCCTAAGAAGTCATGAGGAGACATTCTTGATTAGCTAAGTGACATCTCCTGAGTCCCATTTACTTATGTTGAAAAACAAGTCAAAAATACTTTATTTATTAACACAAATCCCTTCCTTTGAGACCTATGAGTACCTTTGGTACTTTGTGTTAATTCTGTTGAGATTAATGTTAACTTTTGTGTGAGTTGAGTGTGCATTAGTTGTACAGTCTGTGTGGTTGTGCAATCAGTGGACTGTAGTATGGGTTGGAATTTTTTCCTATAAAGTTGCACAGCAAGGCGCTATCATGCATATGCAACACACACCCAGGAGTCCCTGACAGGAATATCTTTTTCTCAGTCTCATCTGCTTACCATGCCACTGACACTCTATTTCTCCATCTGTCTTGTTGTCAGTGTAACTTTGTGGGAATGTTGGACTTGGTACTTACCAACAGGGACAGAATTGCAGATGTCATGATCAGTGGACACCTGGGGTCCAGTGATCATTGCATGATGTGGTTCAATATGAGTACAGCAGCAGAGTCAAGCCACATTTTAAAAAATACCGTGATTCTCTTCTGTGTTTGTGTTTGTGCATACTACGAGTATGTGACTGAGCCCTGCTGATGTTTTGTCAGGAAGCAGGAAGAGGGACTGTAGTTCTTTTGACCAGACTCGAATAACTATAATTCAAAAAGGAATTTTTTAATTTTAATTTGGGGACTAGCATACACTTATACTCTACCAGCTCCATGCATGAGTGGTTTTCGTGGAGTTTTAAAAGGGCATTAAAAACATTAAATCTCGAGGGGCTCTGTGACCTTGTTTGAGTACTTCCAGGTCATTCCTCTCCATTTATTGCACTTCTTATGCAAGCAGGGTGAGCAAGGGAGCAGGGTGTGCGTGACTCCATGCGTGAAGACGTGCACTAAGACATGCGCGGTCAGCACGTGTTAAGTGTGTTAGGTGGTGTTAGGGGGAATAATTATGGCTGTGTTGTCACCTTCACTTATACTTGTGAGTACTATTACACTACGTGGTTCTGTTGTTTCACCTCTAACATGTGGTAATGGCATCCTCCTTAAATCTACCAAGCAATAGTAATGTGTTTGTAACCACTACTAAAGGGGAAACAGGTATACAATGCACATCTTGCTATATGTTTAGCCTATCAGCTGACATTGCTGAAAATCTCCCCTTTCAATGTGCAAAATGTACTGACAACATTGTATTACAATGTGAGAATAGCTTATACTATGAACAGATATTGGCATTCGAATCAAGAAATGATTCCGAACCTATAACAGTTCAAGATGCTTTACATGTAACAAATATCCCTTTAAATGAGACTTCCTCTACCTCTACTTACAGCATCCCTTCTGACAAAATAATATCTAGGGAGAATAATCATGCTACTATGAGTAGTTCAGTGATTTATCCATCTGATGTCTCTAAAAAAACAGCTAGAGAAGATGAGCACAGTTTGGTAAACTGCACAGAAGATACAACTTGGTATAATGTGCAAGGGTCTAAAGCTACTAAAAAAAGAAAGAAAAAGGCTGAGTATTTTAACATTCCACTACATAATAGCTTTGACCCATTGTCCACTGCCCCTGTCGATTCTAATTACATTCCTATTGAGTCCCCTAATGAAGGATTAAATTCTAAAAAAACTTCCCAAGTCATGGTTGATATGCCAAATTCTTCAACTCCACCACCTAATTCCACGACTGATATTCCTTTGATTGATTTTGCTACTATTCAAACTGGTGAAGAGGCACCCTCTATGTGTGTTCCTAATACTGATGATTCACATACCAGACAAATACTTGTTCTGGGTGATTCCTTAGTTAAACATCTGGATAGGATTTTATGCGAGCCCAAGAAACATAATAGAACTTGTTCTAGTTTCAGTGGTGCTAAGATCTCAGATCTAACATATATGGTCGATAATATTATTAGCTCTCAAGACATAAATCCACTGTGTATTATCCATGTTGGAGCCAACAACATCTACAGGGACTCTGTTCAGAATATCAAATTAGCCTATGTTTCTATGACTAATAAAATGACTGATCTCGGTGATATTATTTTTTCCGAGATTCTACCTATACCACGGTACTCCCGGTTTCTTAATCATAAAATTAAAATTATTAACAACTGGCTTAGGCAATGGTGTTTATGACAGAATATTCAGTGCATGACCCATTGGGAAGAGTTCTCTGATAGATCTGAGCTTTACTGTCCTGACGGCTTGCATCTTAACAAACTAGGGAATGCATTGCTGAGTCAACAATTTCTATCTACAATTAACATAAATTTAAACTAAATAATGGGAGGGGGAATGCAAATGTACACACCTCTTCATCTCACTCTTATAAAGTCTTCAGTAAACAATTACAGTTTCTTGGTTTTAATGCGAGAAGTTTGACACATAAATGCGATGAGTTACAAACTGTGATTTCAAATAAGGATTTTGATATTATTACGGTTTGTGAAACATGGGGTGATTATAACTTCCACTTGATCAAGCAACTCCCTGGATATATCTCTTATTATCTAAATCGAAGTGAAAGAAAGGGTGGAGGTGTTGCCTCATTTATTAACAATAAAATCAACTCAGTCAATATTTCTAGTTCTATAAAAATTCATAATCTCCCGACTGAGAGTCTTTGGCTTAAAATTTTCCTATCCAAACAGGATTTTATTATCCTTGGGACATGTTATGTTCCCCCAAATTCATCTAGTCTAATTATGGACACCATTCTTTCCAAATTTGAAATAGCTACTCAAATGGGTTTTGTTATTATTACAGGGGATTTCAATCTCCCAGATATAAATTGGCAGTCATTCACAACATACTAACATACTATTTGCCAGCAGATTAGGCCTTACGGTCTATCGAGTCTGCTCGAACCTTAGATCCTTAGTTGGGTGCCGAGACCCTCCCATCCCTTGTGCTCCAGAAACCCGTATCATCCATCCCCACCCCCCTGGGACAGGCCATCATCTGATGCATCCACTTTCTGTGTCTGTCCCACCCTCTCTTGAAGCCCTCCACTGTGGATCTCTGAACCAGCTCACCAGGCAGTGCATTCCAAGGGTCCACCACCCTCTCAGTGAAAAACCTCCTCCTCTTTTCCCCCTCACCCTTCCACCTTCCAACTTCAAGCCATGCCCTCTGGTGATACCTCCCTGCTTTAGTCTAAAGATCCCCTCCATGTTTACCCTATTTATTCCCTTGAGGTACTTGAAGACCTCAATCATGTCCCCCCTGTCTCTCCTCTCCTCCAATGAAAACAGGCAGAGTTCCTTAAGTCTGTCCTCATATGTCAAATCCCCTAGCCCTCGTATCATCTTTGTTGTCCTCCTCTGTACCCTCTCCAGGAGCTGTATGTCCCTCTTCAAGTGTGGTCTGCAGTACTGTACACAGTACTCAAGGTGTGGTCTAACCAGTCCATTGTACAGCGGCAGAATCACTTCCTTGCTCCTAGAGGTGATCCCCCTTAAGATGCATCCCAACATCCTGTTTGCCTTGCTAGCCACTCTCCTGCACTGCTCAGAGTTATTCATACATGAATCCACCATGACCCCTATTTTTCCCCTATTGAGGCCTCCAGTGCCTCCCCTTCCAGGGTGTACCTGTGTTTAGGGTTTCCCTGACCAAGATGCAACACCTTGCACTTGGTGATATTGAAATTTAATTTCCATGTGTGAGCCCAGCTTTCCAGGGTGTCCAGGTCCCCTTGCAGGGCCAACCTCCCCTCTTCTCCCTAGCAGTAGCAGTATTAGTAATACATTTTGTTCACTTGTTCGGAATTGGACTTACAGCAATGGATAACTTCTGCAACCCGAGGTAATAATATATTAGATCTTGTTCTGAGTACTACCGCCTTAGATATTAGGGATGTGCATATTTCATCACCAATTGGCAGCAGTGATCATAATTATATTTTATTTAACTTGCAGATACATATTGTCTTTAATACTAATTCTTCAATTATATACCTGTACGACAAAGCTGATCTTCAGAGTATCAATCTATACCTTGAAAAAATAAACTGGTTATATTTTTTTGATAACCAGTCCTTATATTAAAGTTGGGTATTTTTCAAATCACTTATTTTGACTCTTCGTGATACTTATATTCCATCAAAAAATAAGAATTCTAATGGGAAACAGACTCCTAGATGGATGATTAAAAACATAAAACGTTTAATAAATGTAAAAAATAAAAAAACATTGTAACTACCTATAGAATAGGACAACTTCTAATTGGGAATCCTATTTAAAATCAAGTAGGAAGTGTAAATTAGTCATCCGTAGGGCCAAATCTAGATGGGAAATGAAATTAGCAGCAACAGCTAGTAAGTCTAATTCCAAAAAAATTTACTCTTATATAAACTCCCTCAGGAAAAGTCCAAGTGTGGTGGGGCCTCTTACAACAGAAAACTTACTTATCCATGAGCCGGAAGCCATGGCTGATGTAGCTAATAATGAATTTTGTTAAGTTTTCTCTGCATCAGAAGTTCAATCATCTGTACCTATGATTTCACCATCAGATACTTTTATCACATTCTCCATTGAGTCTATTCTTAAAAAACTACACTTACTAAAAGGTAAATTTTGTTCAGGCCCAGACAATATAGCAGGGCATTCACTTTAACTATTATCTAAACATATTGCCTTTCCACTCAAACTTTTATTCAACCTTGTTTTACAATATAATTTTATCCCTTGTGAATGGAAAGAGGCGTTTGTGGTACCAATACATAAGAAGGGATCATAACATCTATGGGAAAATTATTGGCTGATTAGTTTGACTTCATCCATATGTAAGGTGTTAGAAAGTCTACTGAAGGATATTATTGCCCCTATTATTGATGCATCTGATTTGGAACAACATGGCTTTAAGAAGGATAGAAGCTGTCTGACAAATTTGCTCTGCTTTTATGAACATTTTAGTTCTTGTTTGGATAACCGGTTAGCCTGTGACAGTGTCTTTATTGATTTCAGTAACGCTTTTGACACCATGCCACACTGGGCTCTAATTCAAAAACTCATAGGTCTTGGTATTAATAGTCATATAATTACATGGATTCATAATTGGCTTTCAAACAGAACTCAAAAGGTGATGATTAATGGGGCATTTTCTAACTCTGGTAAAGTTTTAAGTGGTGTTCCACAAGGCTCGGTTCTCTGCCCCTGTCTTTTTCAGACTTTTATATCTGATTTAACTAATTCCTGCCTTTCATTTACAATAAAATATGCAGATGATGTGAAGATCGGAGGACCATGTTCTAATTTAGACCAAATATCTTGTATTCAGCATGATCTTGATATTATTAGTACCTGGGTTAATAAATGGGGCATGAAGTTAAACTCCAACAAATGCTAAGTAATGCATTTGGGTTCTAATAATTTAAATTTCCAGTATATTCTGGATGATTTACCATTGTGTGCCACTAATGATGAGAAGGATTTGGGTATAAACATTTCAGATGACTTAACATATTCCAAGCATCTGCATTCGGTTATTAGTACATCTAATAAAATTATTTGGTCTATTTTGCATAATATTAGATCTCGAGACCAGGAGGTGTTGTTACCCCTATTCAGGTCCTATGTCCGTCCCCATCTTGAATATGCTTCACAGTTGTGGTGTCCTTTTAAAAAATCAGATAGTCACTCTCTTGAAAGGGTTCAGCAAAAATACACTAAAGAAATATCTGGTCTTGAATCCTCATCTTATGAGTTTAGGTTGGATACATTGAAACTAATGCCTCTTACTATCAGATGCATTAGAGGTGACCTTCTCCTCCTATATGACATTATTCATGACCCCTATATCATGACTGAGTTAGGATTTTCTTTTAGTCATCAATACATAATACTAGAGGTCATGTCCTCCAGTTAACTGGTAAATCTTTTAAACAATAAACCGAGATTTTTCTTTTCTGTAAGAACTATTGGGCCTTGGAATAGACTACCATCTGATGTAGTAACAAGTAATACTAAAGAGATTTTTAAACATCGTCTCAACACGCTAATTATGTCTGGGTATGACTTAACATTCTACTGTATGGCCTAGCATCGGAGCATTATGGGCTTTGGCCTACTAGCTCTTTCTTCTAACCTTAGTATGAACCTTAGTATGAACATGAAACTGAGGGTCCCGTACTTCAGGAGGGCAGACTTTTGGCCAACCCGGTGGTGCTGGAAATTGAGGCACTGGTCGCTACACCTCACACCATGACAGTGACCAGGTTCGGGAAGTAGCCCGACCACTGGGGGTCAGCAGGGGAGAGAGAGGATTGAGCATCCCGAGAACTGCACTCCTCCCTCTCAGGGAGGGAGGGGTTGATGTCCCGCTCATCGATCACCCTCTGACATCAGCCAGGGAGAGATGCAAGCTGGGAGGTATGTCACTGATGTATGTCGTCGGTGGGGAGGAGGGCGGGGATAAACTTGGAGGAAAAGGAGCTGGTAGGCTCCATGATGGCTGCACCAGTGCCCTGTCCAGCCCCTAATGCCTGGATTTTGCTCCCAGGGTGGGGGAAAGCTGGCACCCTTTTGCCTCAGCCCTGCCACAGGGGGAAACCCGTGGAGGATTTAGGGGCTGTCCGGCAGGGGAAAGGTGCGGCTTGAGACTGAGTCCCTCCGAGGGAGGGACCAGAGCTGCCAGCCAGGCTCAGAAGAATAAACAGTTAATAGAAAAAAAAGGGGGGAGGGCAGACTTTGAAAAGTTGTGGGTATGTCTCAGGAAAGCCCTAGTATGGAGGGAGGACCTGGGGGTGGAGCTGAGGAACAGTGGGCCCATCTAATCTGAGCCATAGTGGAAGCAACAATCCTTTGCTTTAGGCAAATAAACAAAGACAAGAGAAAAATAAAACCACTATGGTTCTCAAAGGAAGTGGCCGGGAAGACAAGAGCAAAAAAGTTGACTTTCAGGAAGTACAAGGAAACACAGAAGGAGGAGGAGGACAGAGTAATGTATCTGGATAAGCAGAGGGAGGCAGGGAAGGCAGTCAGGAATGCAAAGGTGCAAACTGAGGAAATAAAAACCCAGGCAGTAAAGAAATGGGACAAAACATTTTATAGGTACGTTAGTAAAAGGAGAAAGACAAGGGGTGGGATTGTAAGGCTTAAGGGGAAAGAAGGTAGTGTGCAGAAGGGGACTTGGGAAAAAGCAACAATCCTGTACAAATATTTTTGTTCAGTATTCACAGAGGAGGGGGAAGGTGATGGACCACAATCAAGCGACAGGAGCAATAAGGGGAGGGAAGTGGACACCAGTCCATTTACGAAGGAGTTCTAAAGGAACTTACAAAACTGAAAGTGGACAAGGCAATGGGACCAGATGGGATGTATCCTAGACTATTAAAGGAGTTTAGGGAGGTGCTAGCAGCCCTGTTCAAGGAATTGCTGGAAATGGGAGTGGTTTCAGAGGACTGGAAGAAAGCAGATTTAGTTCCTCTACACAAAACTTGGAGCAGAAAGGAGGCTGGAAACTACAGACCAGTCAGCCTGACCTTGATGGTGGGGAAAATAATGGAATCACTACTAAAAGAAAGGATTGTGGAACATCTTGAATCCAGTGGAGCACGGGATTGGTGGCAGCATGAATTCATAAAGAAGGTCACGTCAAACAAATCTGATAGAGTTCTTTGACTGGGTGACCAGGGAAGTGGATGTGGTCTATCTGGACTTCAACAATCCCTCTGACACTGTTCCACATAACAGGCTTGTAAACAAGCTAGGCAGCCCAAGAATGGGTTCCAAGGTGGTAAAGTTGGTTAAAAATTGGTTGAGGGATGGAACACAGACTGTGGTAGTAAATGGAACTCAATCCAAGGAAAGGAGGATGACGAGCGGGGTACCACAGGGATCAGTTCTGGGGCCAGTCCTGTTTAATGTCTTCATAAGTGACAATTTCAAAGGGGCTGGAAGGAAAGGTATGCCTCTTTGCAGATGACACTAAGATCTGCAACATGGTAGACACTCTAGGAGGGGTGAAAAAAATGAGGTGGGACCTAGGTAAACTAGATGAATGGTCAAGAGTACAGCAGCTAAGATTCAATGCAAAGGAGTGCAAAATCATGAATTTGGGGCACAGGAACCCTGGGGATTCTTACATGATGGGTGGAAGGATACTGATAGCCACCAAACAGGAAAGGGAGCTGTGGGTAATCATATCAGATTACTAAAGATGGCCAAACAATGTGCCAAAGCTGTGGGGAAAGCCAGTGGGGTATTGGCATGCATAGGGAGAGGTAACACCAACAGAAGAAAGAAGGTGGTGATGCCACTGTACAAACCATTGGTGAGACCCCATCTGGAGTACAGTGTCCAGTTCTGAGGTCCGCATCTGTGTAAGGACATAGACAGGGTAGAGGCAGTTCAGAGAAGGGCAACAAAAATGGTGCAGGATCTGCACCAAAACTCATATGAGGAGAGACTGGAGGACCTCAATATGTATACCCTGAAGGACAGGAGAGAGTGGGATGATATGATAGAGACCTTTAAATATCTCAATGGCATAAATAAGGTACAGGAGGGTAGCATCTTTCAGAAAAAGATGTTCTTGAACAAGGGAATATGACATGAGACTGGAAGAGGATAGCCTAAGGGTAATGTGAGGAAGTATTTCTTCACAGAAAGGGTGGTGGATGTACAAAACAGTCTCCCAGTGGAGGTGGTGGGGGCTAACTCGGTAGAAAATGCATGAGATAAGCATAGGGGAACACTAGCGATAGGAAAGAGAATAAAGCTGGAGATCAAGTAGGGTCCTTGGTTTTTGCAGCAGGTAGGGGGAAATGGGCAGGCTGGGTGGGCCTAGCAGTCCTTATCTGCTGACAGTTTCTGTGTTGCTATGTTTCTGTTTTACCAACCAGGAAAATGGACTGATATCTAGGACCAGGCAATGTATTTTTTTTGGGGGGGGGGGTTACATCAACTTCTCTCACTGGGGGGACATTTAACATTATTGTTATATAATTGCAGCCTGCTCTTTTCCTCTTCCCTGATAAAAATGGAAGAAATAGTAGTTTATCTTTTATTATTAAAAAAATCATTGCAATCATCTAAAATATAAAACTAGAAATACTGTTAAAGACAGACTGTAAAAAAGTGTAGTGTATCATCAGATAGCTTTACAAAATGTTGATATTCTTGATTAATACTGTAGAACTGCTAAATACTGCATTTTGTTAATTTTACACTTGCAGCAGATGGCAGCATTTAAACTTTGTCTGTCTAGCTGACCAACTAATTAGCGGATCAGCAGCTCCATGACAGCCTGTATAAAGTTGCGTTGACATAACGCTATCAGCTGTTTATCACTAAAAATCGATTTACTACAGCTATGGCTTCACTATTCACTGCTGTATTTTCCAGCTGTGGCTTCATGATGTCCTTCCATTAATGGCTGTCCTACAGCAAACGCAAAAATGTGAGAGGAGTATGAACCTTGCGGTTACCAGCAATCTGTCTGCTGAAGCTCTCATCAAGACAGTGGATTTCCCGGTCTTTGTGGCAGAGCGTGTGGCATCTAAACTTGCAATGATGCAGCCACCAGCCAAGAAATGGAGGCCAGAGTATACTCAATACTCCATAGACATGTGGTTTGAGATCAGCGTGCATGCTGTAGAGCTCGGGTCATAAGAGTTGTCTGGTTTTGCAACAGCAGATATGGCAGCACAGTGAATGAGAGTACTGTTCAGAAATTCAAACTGGACTACCTCACTAAACTCCGCTTTATCTCTGATTCAACCTAATTGCCACCAGAGCTCCCTACCAAACCCCAATCTTTTCATGGATGACCTAGAATCAGAGCTTAAAAAAAATCATAAAAGGTCTCTGTGGAGAAGGGGCTGTAGTTAATGCCTGTGCTGTGCTTGCTGTGATGACTGTTGTAGCAAAGGCACATAGCCAGCAACTCCTTGCTCAATACAGTGGTAGCATGTCACTGATGAGGCAGTGGCTCTGGTAGCTTCTGAGCAGGATTAATTACTGCAAGCTCAGGGGCACAAACTCAGGTAGAAAAACAACCAATGACTTTCCTGTTCTCAAATCAAACTTTCTAAACAGGCTTGCTAAGGCTGCCAGCCAACAACTGATCCATGCTGACCTTGTGATAAACATAGATGAGACTAGTTTAAATTTAATCCACTGTTTCCAGAGGACTATGGCTGAGAGGAGTGCGAGGGAAGTGGAAGTCACTGGGTTAGGGGACAAGAGACATGTCTCCTTCCTTCTTGGCTGCACTTTATGCAGTTCCTCCACCCCTCCAAAAAAAACAAATGACATATCGGGGGAAAACACTAAACTGCCACCCTGCATACAAGTTTCCTGAATCATGGGGATGGATTTTCAAAGCCCTACATCTGACACAAGGTGGTTGCATCAAACGGATATGACACAACTTGCACCTTGCATCATACTTTGCAGCATTCCCGATTCAGAAATGTGGTCTGCATGTGAATCAGGAGTCACTGCACCCAAGGGGCTCTGTGCTGCCCCTGTGGTCAAAATGAGGGTGCGCCATGCTGCAAGGGTGCCTGTGCCATGGAGGGGCTGCAGCATCCCCTTGTATGGGATTCAAGAAGCCCTGACATGCCCGCAGCAAAGGGCTGGAGATAGAACAGTGAAAACCTGGTCTAAGTTCCTTGCGCCACTGCAGACACTGGGGTGGTGTGTGGGTAGGGGGCCCTATTGGGCATGTAAGGGGTGGCATGAGTATGGGATGGTATTTGGCATTTGGGAAATGGGTTGGCAAGCACGTCATTGTGGTTGCACCCGGCGGGGATTCCGCTTATGGCACAATACTGGCACAGACTCCACATGGAGAATGGGGAGCTGAAGTGACACACAGTGCCAGGGCCCCAAGTGTGCATGACCCTGGCAACAATCCCCAGGGCTGTGCCCATGTGGGACCCTGGTACTGTGTGTCACTATACCCCCCATTCTTTGTGTGGAGTCCGTGCCAGTGATGTGTCATAAGAGGAACCCCCACTGGGTGCAACCACAATGACATGCTCACCCACCTTTTCCCCAAATGCCACAGTACCATCCTGTGCCCATGCTGCCCCCGAACCTCCCTTGTCAGCCATGTGTGTGCCTCCCACCCCCATTCATTCCAGCACTTCTTGCATTGTGCTGATGGGGAGGCAGCCAGATCCCTGCTGCATGACCGGCAGGTGTGCCACTTGCTTTGGCGAATGCCTACTGGTGCAGCAGATCCTGGATTTCTGCCGCAGGGACCCTGCTTTTTCTGAATATGGTGCAGGGTCCCTGATGCAGCTGGGATGTGGTAAAGCCCCTAGATTGCTGCAAATTGTGTTTATCTAGGGGTGCTTTGAAAATCCAGCCCATGGTGTAAAACTCGCTTGGAGAATAACTGGGTGAAGAGCGACACCATGCTCCCACATATTGACTCTGTTCTTGTGCCCTGTATTAATAACATAAACGGAAGCATGATTTGCCTGGAAAGCAGCAAGCATTGCTTACCATTGACCTCTTTAGGGCACACACAACACAGCCAGTGCTTGAGAAACTGGAAGCATCACAAATTGTCCCTGTATTTATCCCTGCTGCATGTACTGACCTGCTACAGCCCCTGGACATCACACTAAACAAGATTCTGAAAGACTTTATGAAAAGCCACTTCACTGACTGGTATGCTGACATGATCAATAAACAGGTCAGTCAGAGCACATTGTGTTGCCCTTATTCTAGCCGAGGTAACAGAAGCACTACTGTATGTCTGCAGCTGAAATAATGTGTAGCTGAATTTGTACTGTACACTGACCAGGCTTTCAGTTTTGTTTCTCAGTATTTCTTGTTCAAATGTTAATGTTTCATTTACTGTACAATAAGGTTTACCAGGGGTACAGAAAGTGGCTTTATGGCTTTATGGTTTATGGTATGTTTGGCTGTTTGTGCTCTGAGTGAATGTTGTGGCTACCCACACTGCCATATTGCCATGTTGCCAGTGTTTGTTTGCTTGCTAGCATACTTGTTGGAATGCTGTACTACATAGCTTTCAATTGCTTTTAACAGTTTTATTTTTTTGGCAACGGTATCTTCTGTGCTAGTCATGTAGTTCTTTATGTTACTGTATTTAGCAGAGATCGGACAATGGCATTCGTAATGCCACTGATGTTCTTTGTGTGACCACGTGGCTCTGGGAAACGGTTGACGTAATGTATGCTGCCATTCTGTTTTCTTAGATGCGGTCCACCCAGCGAATTAAGCAAAAAATAAAATTATATTAAACATTACCCATTTTACAGAAATGTTGTTAAAAAACACCTATATAAAAGTGTAGTACATCATCACATACCTGTACCTAAACATTTTGACATTCTTGATTAATATGGTAACCATTATTTTCCATTATAAAGCAAGGTAATTTATTTCTGATTTTTACATTGTCCTTTCCTGTTGTATGCTTTCTTTGACCTCTTAACAGCCAATAGATATAATGTTAGTGCATTAAGTACACAATGAGATTTTAGGTTCAGTTAAAAGACAATAATTCAATCTGGTGTTATGAAAATATTAGCAACATTTCCAAGATGTCAGTCTCTAATGTCCTTAAACCAAGTAGAGTTATACTACATTGTCATGGTGTTTTCCTGCTACCCAGTCCCACGTTATGTTGGTTTCTCTATTTTCACTTCTATCAAATATTTGCTTTAGTAGTCTTACTCTGATCAGTCTGAAGATGCACTGACAGGGGAGGGACCACAATTAGGAGGTAAAAGCATGCATGGATGTATACCATGGAGGAAAGGAGGAAGAAGGGGGATATAATAGAGACATTCAAATACCTCAAGGGGATAAACAAAGTTCAAGAGGGCAGCATCTTTCAGCAAAAGAGATGTGCAAAAACAAGGGGTCACAATGTGAGGCTGGGGGGGAAGACTCAGGGGAAACGTGAGGAAGTATTTTTTTCACAGAAAGGGTGGTGGATGCTTGAAACAGCCTCCCTGCGGAGGTCGTAGGGGCTAAAACAACAGGTGAATTCAAGAATGCATGGGGTTGACAAAAGGCTACCCTAGTTGTGGGAAAGAAAAGGTGAGATGCAGATCAGTTAGAATCAAGTTTATGCAGCAGGGAAATGGGCAGACTGGGCAGGCCTAGCGGTCCTTATCTGCTGTCAAATTCTATGTTTCTATGTTTCTAAGTATTGCATGAGGATATGTGTTCTCTTGTTCCAAGCTAGCCATGGGCTTTGTCATGAGGTGTTAAGTTGCACAACATTATTCTTGTTAGCAATGTCGAAAAGACAAGTCTTTGTAATATTTTCATATTCTGAATTTTTTAATTCGTTTCCATTTAGTGCTCTTCCATAGATAGTTTATTCCAGTTCTAGTTAGTGTTTCATTAACAAAGGTTATTTATGGTGCCATACACTTTCTTCCTAACAGAGAAATGCTTTCTGGTACATACGGAATCGTTCTGAATTATAAGTGGCATATTTTCAATCAATATAAAAGTAGTCTGCAAGTGGCTGTACCTGTTGTACTCAGAACACTTCCTGGTATGCTTCCACCTGGAGCTGGTTCCTTGCACTAACTTTGATCAGGAGCATGCAGTCCATGCCTGTCAAGGCTCCCATGTTAAAGTTCCATACTATTACTACTTCCCCTTCCCTGGCTGAATTCTTCAGCAACTCTTCCAGTTCCTTGTCTGCCCTCTGGTTTCAGCCAGGTGGTCTGTAAGCCACTTCAACTTTAACTTGTTTTCCTTTCCCTGTGACTACTAGCCCTCACAGAGTTTCTAAACCGCCAAGGATACCCAGATTATCTATCTCTGTGGCCATGATTCCTTCCTTCACATAAAGTGCAACTCTGCCTCCCATGCCTTTTACCTTGCCTTTTCTGAACAAAGTGTATTCTTGTATGGACTTAGCCCATGTATGGTTCTGGTTTGCCCACATCTCTGTGACAGCTACTAGATCCAGATTACCCTAATCAACCAGTGCTGAATTTTAGGGATTTTGTTGTTCAGACTTCATGCTTGGCGCAAGTCATCTCCCAATAACCGGTCTTACTGTTCTTTTCTCCAAGTATCCCTAAGTTCAAACTTTCACTTGGTGGGTGAGGCCACCAGGACCCATGGGATATGTCAGTAATAGTGTCTAGTACCAAGCTTACTCTTCCTACCTAGTTTAAACTTATTGTGATGTACTGCTCCCATCTTGCTAGCAGCACCCTCCTGACTTCCTCACTGGAGTGTTGGCCATCCTTTTGGAACAGCCTTCATCCCTCTCAAGTTGGGCCCCAGTCCCTGAGAAATTAAAGTCCCTTTTCCCTGCATTACCATTCCCTGTGCTACCTCTTCAGCTATGCATTGAACTGGAACACATGAAACTGTTCTCTCTCACTCAGCCATAACAGTGGCAGTAACTCAGAGAAGGTTACCACACCCACCAAGAGTTGTTTCCTTCCCCTGTAGGGTCCCATGCCACCCTCCTGTGGGTCTTCTTTGTGGAGGTTTCCAGTATCATCCTTGGTCTCCACTGTGGGTGCCTCCATAGAGGAATCACACTCTTCCAGAATGGTGTATGAATTGTGGAGAGGTACAACTGGAGGGATGCGCCTGTGTTCCAACATACTCACCCTCCCTGAGCCCACCGTGGTCCAACCGCTCCTCTTTCTTGACAATCTCGGAAGCAGCAGCAGAAGCCCTGGTGGTCCCTGGGTGGGAGAGGAGGTCACCTGAATCCTGGTCAACTCAGACTGGAGATGAGCAACCTCCTTCCTCAGACCAGAGAGGTGCTTGCAGATGGGACAACACTGCATCCTCCAGAATGTCTCCTGGAAGACTGCCGCTCCACAGCCAATGCACTGCACCTCACATCATGTCTTATTTGTGGCCCCTCAACTGTTGTTTTGTATGCTTGCTCTTTCCTCTCTCCATTTACTTTTTTTTTGTTTGTTTTTCCTCCCTACATTCCTACTGCTTTTGTGCCCTTACAGCTCCTGCAATTCCTGTTCTGACACAGGATGTTCCTGTATTCCTCAGTAGTCTCCTTCTTACTTGCTCAGAGACAGACCTCCAACAGCTAGAGGGTGAGGGAGAGCTATTATTTCCCTTCTAGGATGCCTCTGTGATCATTCCCTTCCTTCTCCCAAAGAGGAAGTTTCTGTTGTCAATCAAATCCAGTGTCTATAAAAGTGGAACTGGTTAAGGGTGGGGGTGGAGGAGGAGGGAGGGCTATATAGTCTGAGTAGTAGAGTAGTAAAGTTCTAGCAGCTGCCTCCTTCCTCTTGCTGCTCTCTGCCAAAAGCTAACTAGGGAAGTTTCAAATACAGACACCTGGCTTTCTGCTGCTTAAGCCATGCCCCTAATTTATGGCTCTTCTCTTCACCTAGCTTACAGCACAGTTAACAGTTCCCTTCCCCCAACTCAGACAAGCAAATCAACTCTTGTTTTCTTTTCTTTTACCCTAATTGTAGGTCCCAGTAGTAGAGTTCTAGTTCTTTAGTCCCAGTAGTAGAGTTCTAGCAGCTGCCTCCTTCCTCTTGCTGCTCTTTGCCAAAAGCTAACTAGGGAAGTTTTAAATACAGACACCTGGCTTTCTGCTGCTTAAGCCATGCCCCTAATTTACAACTCTTCTCTTCACCCAGATAACAGTTCAGATAACAGTTTCCTTCCCTCAACTCAAACAAGCAAACCAACTCTTTTTTTTTTGTTTGTTTTTTACCCTGATTAAAGGTCCCAGTAGTAGAGTTCTAGCAGCTGCCTCCTTCCTCTTGCTGCTCTTTGCCAAAAGCTAACTAGGGAAGTTTTAAATACAGACACCTGGCTTCCTGCTGCTTAAGCCATGCTCCCTAATTTACAGCTCTTCTCTTCACGTAGTTAACAGCACAGATAACGGTTCCCTTTCCCCAACTCAGACAAGCAAACCAACTCTTGTTTTTTGGGGTTTGTTTTATTTGTTTGTTTTTTACCCTAATTGAAGGTCCCAGTAGTAGAGTTCTAGTTCTTTAGTCCCACTAGTAGAGTTCTAGCAGCTGCCTCCTTCCTCTCGCTGCTCTCTGCCAAAAGCTAACTATGGAAGTTTTAAATACAGACACCTGGCTTTCTGCTGCTTAAGCCACACACCCTAATTTACAGCTCTTCTCTTCACCTACCTCACAGCACGGATGACAGTTCCCTTCCCCTAACTCAGAGAAGCAAACCAGGAAAATACTTCAGATATAAGAAGGGACAGTTGACTCTATTTCCCCATATATCAGTATGAGAAAGTATTATTGATACAAGTGAAATGTACCTGATTTTAACATAGAGTATACATTTCATGAATCTCTAATATATATCTATTTGTGTATATTGTTTCAGGTGAATACACTGTGCTGCTGGTTACAGCTCTTCACTGGAGCCTATTTGACTGCAGATCTTCAGGTTGCCACAATACTTTTTTTTCATATGTAGACTTGGACTCCCAGGATTTCATTTTTAACCTTCTGTTCTTTAACCTAACATCAATTATGGCTGTTACGTGTGTTGTTTAATGCTTTGCACATATGTATGTTTACATATTGTACTGATGTCACTAGTTTATGTCTCGGGATGATAATGTCATTCCATTGTATACAAGACACTTTTATCTTAGTTTTGCATGACTTTTGATAAAGGAATGGACTTCCAAAACATGTCAAGACATGCTTTTTCACACTAGCACCTTTATAAAATACAGCATGATTTTATACTTCTGTGAGCAGTATCTTTACTTGGTGAGTGCAGGACCTCCTCATTTAGATATCAGCATATGTAGCGATACCTAGCTTGTGCACCAGACTGGTAAGTATCGATATATATGCTGATATCTACATATTCTGCCAATATCCAGCACTTTAAAACAGTGCCCATAAGTTTTAGTGGAAAAAGCAGAGTGGACTCGCTCTGATGACACCATCATTTAGGAACATCGTCACCATGTGGTAAACTGAGCAGTGGCTCAGCAGCGGGGCTAAATGGAGGTTTTGTTTACATTTTGGTGAAAGTTTCAACTGTGATGATAACTGTACAGACCACTAAAAAAAGGTAAACTCTAGCATAACATAAATCAGCATTCCTTATTCTACAAATGCACTGGAGCATTTGCGATTTCATTCACACAGAAAAGTGCTTGTTTACTTGTTCTTTAAAGAGCTACTGTACTGCTTGGAATTAACAGTAACGTTTAGACACAGTCCACTGTCCCTTCTTATATCTGAAGTATTTTTCTCTTTTCTGTTTTGATAATTAGAAGATTTTCTACATGACATTACTATTTGTGACATATGGAACAGTACTCTACATGGAGGCTGATACAATCAGTTCTATTCTTCCTAATACTGTACATCATCAACATTATGACCTCACTGACTGTGACATCACTAGTAACCAAAATGAGTCAATCTCCTGTTGCTTGATTGGTAACTAGTGACTCATGTTACCTATCATGCAGCAGAGTTTGTGATGTAATAAAGTGTGCCGTCACATGCAACTGATGTAATAGGAGAGATTGAACTAGATATGTCTGCTTCCATGTAACGCATTGCTTTTCACACCACCCAAAATACTATTAGGAAGAAAATCCTCTAATGCATGCACAGAAAAAGGAAAATGCATCAGAATACAAAATAATAAGAGACTACTTTTAAAAATGACTAAACTTTCCTGTCTACTACTTTCTGGTGCTACTAGCTCTTTAAGCAGCATATCTCAGCCCTTGCAGCTTCTATTTCACCCCTCATGGCCTGGAACATCCTGCAGCTAAGTAAGACTGTGGAAGAACTCCCAGAGCTCCCTCTGGTTTACAGTTTTCCACACACACCCACTCCCCCCTACATTGTTCCAAAGTGTTCCCCAAGTCCTTGTGTGTTGTAGATCTGTAATGTAGATTAGTACAGGTTACTCAATTGACTTCACTCTTGACACCTCTTCCTTTTCACAGACCCTATCAGTTACCTATGTATAGCAGTACTCTAGATAGGAGTTTTCTGTGATTCCAGAATGTTGTTACTTAACTGGGGTGCATTCTTACCCATCACCATTTGTGGCCTTACTTCATCTAGTTGTCCTTTCCAATGATTATTTGTACTGCTTTCACTTTAATCCTTGCCCTTCAAGTCTCCTTCTATCTTGATGTTGTAGTCATCATCATCTGGTTACGTCTGCCTCCCCTCCACCGAGCCCCTACTTTGCACAGATTCTCCTGCCTCTCTGCACTTATGCCCCTCTTCTGGTAAGTCCCTCTATGACACTTAACCTCATGGCACTTAAGCTTGTGGCAGTTAACCTTAGGGTAATTACCTTGTGGCAATTAACCTCAGGGTAATTACCTTGGAATTGAGAACTATATATATTAGCTTATTCAGCACTATTCACAACAGCAATCCAAAGAGCTGATGCCATTATCTGTAGTCCTTTACTCAGCACTGCATCAAATATATCCCTCTTTTCATAAATATTCCATCTTTTTCTTCTTTATTTTAAGTTGAAGAAACCATACAGCTCCATTATGAAGTGGAGAACAACTACACATTCTCTTAAAATATGCACAAGATTTGCAAAGATAGATGGAAGGACATAATGACAAATTTGCTACTCGGCAAATGTATTGTGCTTTATTGGCACTAACGGTCATTCAGTGGCAGCTGATGAAAATATATTGTGCCATTTATTCCATTTATCCCCAACTACGACTGTTTGTTCTTACAATACTATGAGTTTGATTTCACCAGTAGTTATCAGAAAAAAAAATGACGTGACTCATAATTGTTTTCATTCCATTTTTTGTCTTCTCTGGGATGTTGCAGGGCTCCGTTCTGAGTCAAAACATGCTGCCAGCCACTCAGCATGTATGTTTACTGACATATATAACTAGATGTGGTTTCAGTCATCACTCTCACACTGACAAATACTGATTTAGTTTGAAAATCATATAATTTTGAGTTATTACAAGGGTGAGTCACTTGTATCAAAAACAGAATTGCTGAAAAATCAGCTTAGGGACATAGGGAATGGTAAATGAGAAAAGGGTACACTGTTCATCTCCTACCACCCAAGTAGCCACAGTACTCAATATAGTATCAGACCAAAAAAATGAAAACCTCAGGGAACCCTCCCTCACTGATTAATTGTATGATGTACCCAGTAATGTAATACAGTGCAAGCTGCTTATAACGAACTACTTGCTGCATGCACCTTTGTCAGTTATAAGTATCATCTGAAATAGCCAAATACAAGGACTGTACAAACGATTACACACTACACAGGGCTCTTGCCTACCCACCTGTCAGCCACAATCAACATTGCCATTTTTGTCACCATATTAGTCAGCACAGCACAATAGAAACATAGAAACATAGACTTTGACAGCAGATAAGGACCGCTTGGCCCACCTAGTCTGCCCATTTCCCTACCTAGAGGATAAGCTGCAGATCCTATTTAACCAACAGCCTATTTCTTCCTTCCCCCCCCAACAACAATTGCCTTATGTCTGTCCCATGCATTCTTGAATTCTCTCACAGTTTTAGACCCCACAACCTCCTCAGAAAGGCTGTTCCATGCATCCATCACCCTCTCTGTGAAAAAATACTTCCTCACATTTCCCCTGAGTCATCCCCCTCTAAACATAGAAACATAGAAACATAGACTTTGATGGCAGATAAAAATATGAAGAAACCAGTCTTGAACCCACAACCCTTGAACATTCTTACTCTATGTCTTGCCCATTACACCACAGGAAAGCATGACAATCAGTACAGTTTAGTTGTAAAAGAATAGTCTAGTTGCAAGAACAGTGCTCTTAATAGACTTGCCTACTCTCCCTCCACCATATTCACACACCAATCACTCTCATAAACCTGCCCCCCAAGATTCAGCACTAAAGGTACCAACAGCAAGCAGTGAGGGTCAGAAAACCTTCGGGGCTAAACAGACAATCTATGGCAGTGGTTTTGGCTTTCAGGTTTTGCCCACAATAAGTGACTGTCCATACTGTGCATGTGCAGTTAAATAAAGTCCACTGTACTCTATGAGCAACTGACCCAACCTTAATTTAAAGGTTGAACTCATCCAACATGCACTTCTTTATTTGAGAGCTTGTGTCATAGGTTTGCTACTATCTTGGTAAAAGAATGCTTTTTAAATCACCCAACCTCTAGTCCTTTTAAAGAGGACAAGGAATAATTTCTAATTGACAGCTGTTTTTAATGTTCCTATATTCAGAAATGATAATCATACTCCTAAATGATCCAGATGTAATTGTACCTGAACAAGCAGTTATGAAAAAAACTGAATTTTGCATTGTTTTGTTTTTGTGTGCAGAATTCTGTTACAGCTCTCTTCATGGAGAGTTTTAACTATGTGTATGTCATGGTCTGTGTACAGAACTGTAAGCACAGTTCTGATAGGTCAACAGCTCATACTTAGTATTCTGTAAACAAATCATGACATACCAGTAGTAAAAACTCTTCCATGAAGAGATATGTGCAGCATGTTGTCCATAAAAAGAAAACAACTGAAAACATATTTTAACATCACTGTTTATTGAGGTACAGTTAAATATGGATCTTTGTAAACATGACTTTGACTTCCATAAAGTGGGACATTACTAACTGCTGCCAATTGGTACAAAGGTCCTGTCCCCTTTAAGCATGGCTTATGGCATCTATTGCTACTGGCCAAAAGAACTTAAAAGGAGTTTCCTAATCCACTTCATCTAATCCCATTAAACTATGTTTAAAATATGGAGAGAAAAAATGAAATCATGTCTCTTTTTTGCCTTTTGTCCACAGAAATCATACATAGCCTATCTAAAGATTCCCCATACCATACTTAGACTCTTCATTTCCTTGATCATTTTAGCTGCTCTCTGTGGCACCCTTGTTATTGGCATAATATCCCTTTTGTTCTGAGGTGAAAAGGACAGAAGAAAAAATACTCACCATAGTAATGTTTCTTCTAGAGGGTATATTTGTGATCTAAGCTCTCAAGGTGTTGCATTGGAGAAATAACTTTACTCTTCAGTGTGTTCACATTCCACATATTTTTTAACAGCATCACAGAGGAGCAGAACAGAGCAGTGACCATCCAATTAACCTGTGCTGCTATGTACTACTACTAAGAAATGTAAATGCCATAAGAAATGAAAAATCACAATATGACAAACTGCAAAGTTTGAAATTGTAAAATGCTTAAGCAAGACCATTTTTAAAAACATTTGATTTGTGCTGATGTGAACAACCCTTTTTATTTATGTTTTAAAAGGGAAGGTATAGTTGCAAGGGACTGTACATTTACACAAATAAACCCTGTGAAAGAAACATCATTACTATGTTGAATACATTTTTTCGTCTTTATTTTGGATTATGGGCCCCAAAAGATTAGCATGGCACAAACTGGGTTTGAGTCATGCTAGCCAGGAATAGTGCCAGCCATTGGAGGCATGGCCATATTCAAAGGCCACCTATGATGCACCCCCGACAGTGCCGTCATGCACAATATTGCGCTGCACACATGAAAATGATGGAACGCCATGCATATGCAGTGCAGCATGATATTGAAAGTTTTCAGAAATGCTAAATGGCTGCAAGCATGGTGCAGTTTAAGGTTTCTGAAACCCAGCCCTTAACAGTGCGCTGAGGGGGTGGGTGTCCCACATGTCGTCCACGCACCATCACGGGCTGGGTACTCTGTTGGTCTAGCAGTCCCTTCCTAGCCCTGATACCCTTTTTTACAAATGTAAAATTCACCCTGGTGGTCTAGCAGTCCCTCCCTATCACCAATCTCCTTTCATATAAAGAAACAGTTGTCCTGGTGATCTAGCAGTCCCTCCTCAGCCTTGATCTCCATTTGGAACACCTAACATGACTCCCTGATGGTCTAGCAGTCCCCTCACCCTAATCCCGACCTGCTGTATCATATAAACCTCCATCTCTGGTAGAGTAGAATCCCACACTCCCCACCCCAGCAGTTAGGGTCCCACCACCCTGCTGCCCCCATCCCAACCCTGAGAGACAATGACCAGCACAGCCCTCTACCACCACCATGGGTGGCTGCAGACTGAGCTCTCATGGAGCACATACTGTACAATCAGCTGATTGAACAGTACATGCTCCATGAGAGCTCAGTCTGTGGCCAGCTGTGGTAGGTGCGCAGAGGGCTGGCACTGGCCACCGCTCTTGGGGTTAGGGATTGGGGGGAAGTGAGGTGGTGGGACACTCTCTGCCACGAGGGGTGTCCTCTAGACCACCAGGGATGGAGGTTTGTATGATACAGGCAGGTCAGGGTTAGGGAGGGGTAGACCATCAGGGAGTCATGTTAGGTATTCCAAATGGAGATTGAGGCTGGGGAGGGACTGCTAGTCCACCAGGGCAATTGTTTCTTTTTTATAAAAAGGGATTGGGGTTGGTGAGTGACCTCTAGACCACCAGAACAAATGTCTCATTTATATAAAAGGGGATTGGGGTTAGGGAAGGAATGCTAGACCACCAGGGTGGTTTTTACATTTGTATAAAAGGGGATTGGGGCTAGGGAGGGACCACTAGACCACCAGACAATACTTCTACTCTCTTTGGAGAGGGGATCGGGACATGGAAGGGGGGACCTGCCCCAGCACACTTGGCTGATACAGTGGCATGCAGATCAGCCCTTAATGGGCATGCAAATGGCTGGAAAGTGCCATGCATGCCCAATGGACTCATCTGCATGTTTGGGCTGAATATAGCCCATAGAGGCTGCGGCGCTAATCAGTGTGTGCCATGCTTTATCCCCTATTGGTGGTATTTGGCCCAGCACTCTGATAACACGGCTCACACCATGGTGGTCACAGGCTGTGCGCCAGGTTCCCATGGTCTGATATTCAGATGGATAGTGCAATCAGTTCAGATCATGCTACCTGTTTAAATATGGTGCCACAGCTGGCCAGTCCTATTTTTTCATGAGACGCACCTGTGTGCATGCGCTGCTGGATGGCTTTGAATATGGGGCCCCAAAATAGCATTTTAATTAACTATTCTGCATTTTAGTTTACTATCATCCACATGTTGAATGATCCAATTTTAAAATCCACTCACCCATGTCCATCACATATACTTGGAACAGGATTGGTCCAGCACTGGGACCTGTGAGACCCTGCTGGTAACTTTGTTTAAGGTAGATTTATAATGTGTTTTTTTTCACCTTTTGGATTCTATTAGATAACCATTATGTTACCCATTCTACAATATATCTATTTACACCTAGGCCCCCACTTTCAGTAGTTATCATGGCACTAACTGGGGAAGTGCCACACTAACCAAGAATAGCACAAGTCCCCAGTGCCCGAGATGACCCAACAGCACAGTCCCAGAAAAAATACTGCTGCACCATTGCAAATTAGGGAACTCCCTTGCATACAAGGTGCAGGTGTATAGTCAGTGGTTTTGGCAGCGCTAGAAAGCCTCCATGCAGCACTGTTTACCACTGCCATAACCCTCCCCTTAGCCCTGTACAGAGGTATGCCCCACTCAAATGCCCATCCAGGCTAATGCTAGACATCCCTAGTGGTCAATTGGTCCCCCTACACCTCCTGCCCATCATGTACTGCTGCAGAGAGGGGTTGGCAGCACTTTGGGGAGAGGGCGGGGGACCACTGTACAACTACAGAGGGTGCATAGCATTTCAGATTACCAGGAGTGATGATAGGGGTGGGGGACCACTAGAGTGTGAGGGAGTTCTACGGCAGCACATGATGGATGATTTGTGGTATGACTGGGGGGGTGGGGACCACTAGACCACCAAGGAGTTATACAGCATTATAGGACAGGTGCTCAAGGGTGAGGGGCATTCATCTCTGAAGGCATGTGAATGGGTCCATAATGGTCATGCAAATGGTTCATAGTGCCTTGCATATCCAGTGGGCTCATCAACATGTTAGGGCTGGTTATGGTCCACAGGAGCCCTGGTGTTATCCCATTCAGAATGCGCTATCTTATCTTCATTGGGCTTCTGTTGGCCATTTCCAGTCAGGGCCTGTGGCAGCACAGTACATGGTCACTATGCACTGCACTGACACATTCCCATATTCAGACAACACACTCTGGTTGGAGCATACATCAGTGTCAGTGGCTCAGTAGGTAGCACACTCACCTCTGAGGCCGGGAGACCAGAGGGCTGTGGGTTCAGTTCCCACATCTGGCACTTGGGTTAATATCCCAGTACTGACACTGTAGTGCAGCATGAGAGGGGTGCTGCACTTCTGAGGTGCCGTCTTTCGGATGAGACGTTAAACCGAGGTCCCATCTGCCTGGATTGGTGGTAGTTCAGGTGGATGTTAAAGATCCCATGGCACTTATTGAAAAGAGTAGGGGAATTTCCCCGGTGTCCTGGCCAAATTTCCTTCATTCACTAAAAATACCACCAACAGCTTAATCTGGTTTAAGGTCAGTTGGCATTCATCTGTATTCCCCTTCCCCAGGTTGTGCCTGAAAATAGGCAGGATTTGTCTAGTGCACTTACCCGGTCAACAAAAACTAAATAAAAAAAAAATAAAAAATTCTAACTCTGAATATTTCCCCTGAGTTTGCCATGCACTGCTTGCTGTGCAGCACTTCTGTCTGTACAGTGCACATGGCCAGCTTTGTATATGGGAGCCTTAGTCTCAATAATTTATTAATAATAGTGTGGTGTGGTACCAGATCAAATGCTTTACTAAATCTGATCTTTGATAAGCATGTCCAGCATTTTTCATAAAATCATAATCAGGCTCACTGGTCTATAATTATCTTGATAACTTCCATCTCCCCTCTTAAAGGAGTAGTACATCCAGAAGTTGCAAAAAAAAAAAAAAGGGTTGTGCAGAATGTTTTGATTTGTGTGTGAAGTCCTAATGTGTGCTTCTCTCTGTCTGCTATTAGGAGTTTTTCCTAAATTAGCCTGCTGTCTTTATTGTAGTTTTACGACCCATGGTGATCTCCATCTGAGCCAGATTCATTGCTTTTCTTGTTCCTACAATGCATCCTGTCTCATGTGACAGTGATGTAGCCGATACCATAGATTCAGCTGCAAGTACTGCTTTAGAATTAGCTCACAACAGCAGAGCTGTGCAACTTTTCTTATCTGGTTTGCACAAATGGCTACATGTACAATTTAATAAACACTTGAGAGCTGAGTGGGGTTTCTGTAAAAAACAAGCTGCTATATAACTCTAATTAAATATGTTCATTCTCTAGTGTGTCTAAGGCTAGCTAGCAGGAGTAAGTGTTTTGATTTTAAAACTTTTAATTTCATCAAACTACACACAACCATAGAAAGCACAGAAATCACCCCAGATCATCAATGCTATAATTAGTAAAGACACAAGCTGTTTTCTTACAGAAAACCCCACTCAGTTATCTCTCAAGTATCTGCCAAACTGCACATGTAGCCATTTGTGCAAACTGGATAGGAAAAGTTACACAGCTCTGCTGTTGTGAACTAATTCTAAAGCAGTACTTGCAGCTGACTCTATGGTATCGGCTACATCACTGTCACATGAGACAGGATGCATTGCAGGAACAAGAAAAGTAATAAATCTGGCTCAGATGGATATCCCCAGGGGTTATAAAACTGCCATAAAGACAGCAGGCTAATTTAGGAAAAACTCCTAATAGCAGACAAAGGGAAGTGCACACTAGGACTTCACACACAAATCAAAACATTCTGCACAACATATTTTTTTGCAACTTCTGGGTGTACTACTCCTTTAAACAGAGGAGTCACTTTTGCCATCTTCCACTCCCCATATGCCTCCACAGTTTCCAAGGACTTCTGAAGAATCATTGCCTGAGAACTTACTATTACATTGTTTAGCATCTTGAGTATCTTTCATGTATGCCATGTGTTTTTTGTGATTTACTCACCTTAACAAGCTGTATAGCAACTAGACTAGCAATGATATTTATTGTGTTGCAAACATGCTCTACAGTACTAATCCCTTAAATCCCTCAACCAGATGTCCAAGTCCCTTAAAATGTCTGTAGTAAATACTGACATGAAATATTCATATAGCCTTTCTGTTGCTGAGGCATCATCTGATATTGTCCTTCCTTTAGTTTGCATACTGAAGTGCCACCACGCTTTCCTTAACTGTCCTCTTTTCTCTTATACTGTATAATGGAAGAGCCTGCAATCAATAGCAGCATATGAAGTTTGTCTGTAGGCACACCCCCAGATGAAACCTGAACAGATGAGAGGTAGCTTTCATCTACTAGGGGCAGGGGCAGTCAGGTAGGCAGGGCTCCCAGAAGACAGGAGCCACCACCTGTTGGAGGGGAGGAACATTGTTAAAGCAGCAGTGCAACAAAAAAAAGTTTTTCTAAAAAGCCAATTTTCTGCTATGGTTATGAAAAATATTGGCAGAACTGTTGATTTGGGATTTTCTGGATGCTTCCTATGCTGTATATGGTACATTTATATTTTTGTCTGACTTTTTATCCTCTTCAGGTCTTCTATATTATTTCAATGCAAAAACAAGCATTTGTCAATAAAGGAATAATGCCCGACAGGGTGGGTGTTATGCTGGGATAACATCCCACCTTGGGTGGTTGGGCCCGAGGCCAATGGCTGGGGGCATCCAACACCCAAGGCGGGATGTTATCCCAGCATAACACCCACCCTGGAGGGTATTATTCCTATTATACAATGGCTCATGTGTGTAAAAAGTATTAAAAGATTTAAAAAAAATACATTTAAAAGTAAAGTTTTGGTGTTTATTTAATGCGCAGGTTTACTTTTTAAAAAAATAGTGCTAATTTACAGTTTAGAGTACTAGGTGAAGGTTGTGTTTGAGCTACTGTTATTGTGACTCTGCAGTCCCCCATAGGTTTGTTGTTGTTCCTAATCTCCCCCCCCCCGTTTGAATATACTTTTTATTTATTTCCATCTCGTTTCCTCTCTTTTGCTGTTTCATGAATGGCAGAGGTCATCTTGCTCTGCATGTCTGAATGTGGCTTCTTGTTCTGCATGTCTGAATGTGGCTATCTGCCACCGTGTGGAAGTCAGAGGTTGTTTGCTGTCACATGCAATGGCAGAAGTCATCTCCCTCTCCGTGTCTCAATGTGGTGATTTGCAATGGCTCCTGTACCCTGTATCGGTGTGGAAGGTCTGTCGGTAGAGCTTTTACTGTTACAAGGAGAAAGAAAATGACATGAAAGGTAACCAAGTAAAATACAGGGTTATTATGTTCATGCTGAACTGAACTACCGAGCGGGAAAGTGCTGTGAAGCCAAAGGTGGTTTTAGTTTGTGCCTGTGATTACTTTTTTTAAACTGACATTGGAATGGGTAGATTTTGTGTCGGGCTGGGATGGGCAGTCAGTTTGAATTTGACTGAGAGTGCCAATTCCGGTTGGCGGTGCCGTTTATTTAGCTTGGCGGAGATGCCGATTTCGAGCACAGCAGTACCGCTGAAGCTTTTCTCAGTAACGGCTGTGGAGGGATCGTGTTGTAACATTTTATGTGGTCGTGAGCATAGTGGGACTAGAGCCGGGATGTTATGTTGGAATAACATCCTGGGTCCAGTCCCAGTCTGACCAATCAGGGACCAGCATTATTCATTGCCATTGTATAATGCCGAATATTATCTTGCTGGCATTGGTATTGGTAGTGCAGGTGTTAGAGAGATGCATAATAGGAATGGCAGTGAAGTATAGAACCGACGTCAACCCCACCCCACTCTGTAGAGAGTGACAGGGATTAGGGTGTGCCTTTGGGTTGTTGGTCATAACGGTCGTGCTGTTTCACCTAACCCTACCCTGCAGACTCTGACAAGTGTCGCATTGTGCCTTTGGGTCATTGGGCCTTACACTTACCCCATTCCATAAGGAAGTATGTTGAGATGGGTGCGGCATAGGAGAATGGGGTGAATTCAGGAGCTGAAGAGTCCAAGGCACGCCTGGATGGCTGTCAGTGGCTGCAGGGTGGGGGTGGGGGTGCAATGGCATGGGCATTACAGCTGACTATCCAAAGGCACACCCTGATGCCTGTTAGTCTGTACAGAGTGGGACATTATGGTTAGAAACCCTAATGCCCTGGGTATTTATTGGTATTTGCACTCCAAATTTTCAACATGGCCTTTTTGTGACCCCACCTCATGAAACCATGTGGGACCGCTGCTCATGAACAGTGTCGCTGTGAGTTTGTTAATATGCCCCGAACGTTCATTTCCCACAGTGACCACGCCATTCTGCACCACATAAAAATGTCAGCTGCACCATTCATAAGGAGCTGTGAAGAGATGGGAATGTTGAAAATCTGGAGTGAAAATATTAAAATTTCTCAAAGTTATGAGCTTGCATGAAAACTGTGCAACACATGCTTCTAACAGTCTTTTCTTGGAATTCTGTCACCAAATTTTTAACATAGGCATTTTGGGACCTCTGCTCATGAACAGTGGCAGTATGATTTTCTTAATCTGTCCCAAATGCTGATTTCCCATGGCAACTGCGCCATTGTGCACCAGATGTGCAAAACCACATTTAGGGCTGGATGTGAAAAATGAGAACTGTACTGTTCATAAGAAGGTGTGCAAAAATGGCAATGTTGAACATCTGGAGTGAAAATACTAAAAATTCTTGAACTTACGACTGTACATGGACACTGCGCAACACACGCTTATAACATAGTCATTTTGTGGAATTTTTCACCAGCTGTTTAACATAGGCACTTTGGGACCTCTCTGCTTATGAACAGTGTTACTGTGATTTTCTTACTCTGTTTGGAACATTGTTTTCCTATAGCGACTGTGTAACTGTGCATTGAATGTGCTAAAACATATTTCAGGCAGGATGGGGAAAATGACAGCTGTACTGTTCATACGGAAGTATGGAAAAATGGCAATGTTGAAAATCTGGAGTAAAAATATTAAAAATTCTCAAAGTTACAAGCATGCATGGAAACTGTGCAACGCACACTTGTAACATGATAATTTTGTGGAATTTTTTCACCAAATTTTCAACATAGGCATTTTGGGACCTCTGCAGATGAACAGTGTTACTGTGATTGTCTTACTGTATCCTAAACATTGTTTTCCTACAGCGCCAGTGTGCACCGGATGTGTGTAAACACATTCGGGCAGGATGTGGAAAATGACAGCTGTACTGTTCATAAGGAGGTGAAAAAATGGCAATGTTGAAAATCTGGAGTAAAAATAGTAAAAATTCTTGAAGTTACAAGCGTGTATGGAAACTGCGCATCGCACGCTCGTAACACCAGATTTGCAACATAGGCTTTTTGGGACCTCTGCACATGAACAGTATTACTGTGATTTTCTTACTCTGTCCCAAACATTGTTTTCCTACAGCGACTGTGCCACTGTGCGCCAGATGTGCGAAAACACATTTTGGGCAGGATGTGGAAAATGACAGCTGTACTGTTGTAATACAAATATAATATATGTATTGTGTTGATTATTGTCACTCCATTTTGTATGATATTATTCCATTTTGAAATGCTTAATCATAGTTATATAAGATGTTTTGTACAAGATGTTATGGGACTTGTTTTTGTAAGATGTTTTGTACAAGATGTTATGAGACTTGTTTTTGTATGATGTTTTGTACAAGATGTTATGAGACTTTTCTTTTGGAATCTCTGGCATTGTTTGGCTCATGATGTTCTGGGCACCTGGCCAGTGCTTAGGGCATGATGATCTGACGAATGCCAAATATTTATTAAGTGGTGTTTGTCATGCTGAACTCGTGATGTTCTGGGCACCTGGCCAGTGCGTAGGACATGGTGGTTTAGCATTTCTAAATACCAGATAAAATATATAAAAATGGGACTTTCCAGATGCCTGGTTGGAAGCCTCACCTGCAGAGTGGACGCATTGCTGCAGGAGCTGTTCCCGATTCCTGAGACTCCTAGCCAGGCTGAAGGGGGCTTCCCAGCCCTTGGAAGAGGGCTTGGATGTTGCTTTATTGAATCGGTGATGTATTAAGTTTTGTCCAATCTTCTGTATATAATTTTACGTGTAAATACAATAAATAGATCATATAAGCATATTAGTTGGTGGTATTGTATGTGTGTACATGTAAGCCCCTTTGTATAATTCTTGCATACTGGGCAAAACATTTTTGGCGTAGTCGGCAGGATGAGTTCTTCGGTCCATGTCACCTCATGATCGGGTTGTTTCCCTTGGACATTTTTGTGGAACCCCATCAGGACGTGACGCCTAGGGGCCGGTGACACTCATCATCACTGTAAGTACAAGAATACCTTGGAGCGAGTGTGCACTATAAAGGACAGACCTAGATAATATGGGAAACAAGGAAAAAAAAAATAGCTGGGTCCAGAGTTAGTATTATCTGGACCGGCAAAATGTATGTATGACAAGTTTGACCAAACAAATTACAAGGGCAACTGCACTGCCCTTTGTACTTGTAATTTGTGCTTGCTGCAAGTATATACTGTTAGAGCCAATGATGGCTTTCACACTTAGGCTGCTTTTAGAGAAAAGCAGCGGCTGATTAAGTAAAGTTAGATAAGCAACATCTAGAAAAGAAAAAGAAACTACTGTGGATGTACATACAGTAGGTGACTACAGACGGGATGATTTGAAAATCCTCCCTTCCCCATGTTGCCTATCTGTGTAGTTTCAAGTTTTTCTGTATCAATTTCAAGTTCCCTTGCCTTCTATAGAGGCTGGAACATTTGATCCCAAACCCAAGTACTGGGGACCTCTACCAGATGGATCTCAACCTAGTACTGTTAGATATTTTTTTGTCTGTTTTTAAACTGCAAACCAGAGCTCTGGAAAAAGACTTGGTTTGGCAGGTTACTAAAATGGCCAAAAGAAAACCTTTGAAAGGGTTAAAACCTTTAAAAGGGTTAATAGCTGCAGTGTTTGGAAATTATCATGAAGGTCCTGCAGTCAGTTTTCTTACTCAGACTTGTGTATCGGAAAAGAAGAAGAAAATACCTTGGCACCGGGTAAGTCTGAATTTTTTTTATTCAAAGTTGTTTTATGTCTGTCTGTTTTATTTCTGTAATACGTATACTAAACAAGGTAATGCTCCGTCTTTCTCGTGCATATTTTCTAGCTTATATCTGTGTTCTGTAATTATGTTCTGTTGTCAAGGTTGCAAGATAGGATTAACTGCCTTCGGTGCACAACATGTTACAGTAAAAAAAAGAGAAGAAGCTTCTTGCCTCATAGCTGACTGTTTTAATTGGTTTTATTTTTAATGAAACATTTGTGCTGCCTAGATAGGGTCAGTGAAGAACTTTTGTATGTAGTTGTTGGTTGGAGCAGGTAGTGTTAAAGGTGAAGAAATATGACATCATAGATTGCAATGTGCAGAAAGAGTTGTAGTTTGCAAGCAACGTGCCAAGCCACTGCTAGGTGAAAATGTAATGTGTTAACAGCTATAAATGGCTTTATCATACTCCTATACTAGATGTGTTCACTTACAAATGGTGTGTTGTACTGCATTTTAAAGAAATTAAAATGTGTTTAAAAAGGTTTTGTTCTGGAAAGATTTGGCATGGCAATATGTATAAATGTGTTGGTTTAAAAAATTGTCAGTGTTACAAGACAGGCAGGAGGCAGCACATATATCTAAAACACGTTCAGTTTTCTAATAAAACTATGGGCATTACCTCAGCAAATTGGTGTGAAACAATGTCAGTCTTATTTTGTGTTAAGTATTTCTTTTTGTGTATGTGTATGTGTGTACTGTCTTGGCCAGCAGTTTTATTGTGTGCTCTAATATCAGTAGTGCTCAAGGACACTACAAAAATAACTGGGTTTGAACAACCCTTGCATGCACTCTGTGACCTTTTGCACATTATTTGACCTTCTTGTGTTTCAACATTTTATGTTACTACCAGTTCAAACTTGATGTGTATTCCATACCTAAAGCACAACTTTCACACAAAATGTATGTTTTCATGAAAGCACAACAAGAGGAACCATGTAATTTGACTTTTATTGCAAAACTAGTATTCTAAGTGAAGAGGAACAAACTTTTCTTCTCTTCTCACTGCTTCTGACTTGCAGCCAACACAGGCAATACTCCAGCTGGAAGGGAGAATTATTCATCATCTCCCCATATTTTTATTATATATATATAGTACGCTTTTGAAAAAAGGACTATTACAGCTGTTTTTGAGAGTTTACCATCTACAGTTAAAAGCAATGGCTTTTGTTTTTATGTGTGACCATGGTGTAATCATTATTTTTTTTTTGTCTTTTTAAAATGCATTCTAAGAGATACATACGTACGGTATTACCATCAATCCGGATTTTTTATAAACTCAGCTGACATTTTGTCATGCTTAGGATAAGGGAACCAGGGACGCTATTTCTTTTTATCCTATGGAAATAATCTTGTTTTATTTTTAAACTGGTGTGTGTTTGTTTTTTGTTGTTTGTCTGTGTTTCTTCTCTTTCTTCTAGAGAAAAAAAAGTTCCCCATCTTTATAGTAAGGTATAAAACTTACTAAACTAATTGTAATATTATCTTGTTATAATTTAAAGTGTAGTAGGTGGGGATCATGTCACCATCCACAGCTAACCTTTTTATTGCTACAGTATTCGAGCTGTCTCTGCACCTCGAGCTATGTCTTCCACCAGTAGGAGCTTGGAGGGAGGGGGTAAGCTACCCTTCCTCCCTTCCAGTGTAATACCCACAAAGGTTGCAAGGTACATCACTGTTCCCCCAAAGGGGTATAAAAAAAAATGTGTATTTGCCAATAATTGTTTCTTATTTACAGGTTTTAGAAAAGACCCAAGGTATTTTAACAGCATAACCCAGCCCAAGCCCTTCTGTTTTCTCTAGTGCAAACAGTTGAATCTCACACCTATTAATATGTGCCTGCATACAAATGTTATCTTTGAGAATAATAAAATTTGTGTATTTCTAGGTCCTGCAATGGGTCCTAAAAGGAATGTTGGTGTGTCTTATGGTCCGTTTGGCAGAGCCTGTTACCCCAGGTGGAAAAATACAAAAGCTTAATAACACATATGGACTGTGGAGTTGGAGAAATTCTACTAAAATAAGAAAACAAGACAATTTCACTTGTCAAGCCGGACAGGGATGTTCAATAGTAAATATTACCTTCTCACCGAATGTTAGTATTTGGAAAGCTGTTGACGGAACAGGATGATTATTTGTTCAATATGCCTACGAAACAGATAAAATTTTTCTACAGAATAAAACTGCTATTAAATGTTGCAATTTCCTGGACATTTGCATGATAACTCCACAGCGAGGACGGGACTGTTGTAAAAATCAATCAGATATTTTTAACGAAACTATTGGATTAATTGATATAAACACTTTATTTTGTATGAATTCTACTTCGATAGAGAATAGGACCACTCGGGTAGATTATATTACTGTATTAAGAAATCATCCTGTAGTTAGTAATGATAGTATAATTAAAGTTCCTTCTACTTGTATACCAGTAGCACAACAATATAAAAAAAATGTAATTCATTTTAATATAACATTTATGCCTAGTAAGAGATGTAGGTATAGAAAGGCTTTCAACGATACCTTATTGGGTGGGCTATGGGGTAGGAATTTTGAATAGTGTTGATATAAGAACGTTAACGAACAAACTTAAAGCAGTAGGAGTAGATGTATCTAGTTTAATTAATTTACAAGCTCAATGGATGCCAACTGTCTTCTTACCCCAAAAATTTACTTTAAATTATGGTTCTGAATTTTTACAATTATTTAATATGTCACAATTATGGGAACTAGATAGAGCAAAAAACATATCACAATTTGTCAATTGGACAGAATGCACTATGCAATATATGTATGCTTTAATACAGAAGAATAAGGCACAAAGTGATTTAATGAGTAATAATGAATTTATGTGGAGGACCGTATTTAAACAGTGGATACCTAGTGACAATTGGATGACAATATCATCAAATACAATTAAGTGCACAGATACATATTGTTCTGGACAGATTACACATTATAATATTAGTAATTCTAAACTAATGTGTAAATATGTAGTATTACCCATAATATTTGGCCCCCCCAATATTTGATCCCGAATTTTGGTTACCACATTTTAACGGGGACTATATAGATAGTAATAATAGGACGCACGATTTAAGTTTATGCTCACAGACGATGGATGGGGTGTTGTGTGGACAACATTCTCAATTAACAATATGGAATTGTTACTTGTCATATTGTATACGAAAAATATATGACAATAGACCTTTTTATGATGCCTGCATCATACAAATCGTATTTACAATAATCAAAGGACCGAATGTAATACAAATATAATATATGTATTGTGTTGATTATTGTCACTCCATTTTGTATGATATTATTCCATTTTGAAATGCTTAATCGTAGTTATATAAGATGTTTTGTACAAGATGTTATGAGACTTGTTTTTGTAAGATGTTTTGTACAAGATGTTATGAGACTTGTTTTTGTATGATGTTTTGTAAAAGATGTTATGAGACTTTTCTTTTGGAATCTCTGGCATTGTTTGGCTCATGATGTTCTGGGCACCTGGCCAGTGCTTAGGGCATGATGATCTGATGAATGCCAAATATTTATTAAGTGGTGTTTGTCATGTTGAACTCGTGATGTTCTGGGCACCTGGCCAGTGCTTAGGACATGGTGGTTTAGCATTTCTAAATACCAGATAAAATATATAAAAATGGGACTTTCCAGATGCCTGGTTGGAAGCCTCGCCTGCAGAGTGGACGCATTGCTGCAGGAGCTGTTCCCGATTCCTGAGACTCCTAACCAGGCTGAAGGGGGCTTCCCAGCCATTGGAAGAGGGCTTGGATGTTGCTTTATTGAATCGGTGATGTATTAAGTTTTGTCCAATCTTCTGTATATAATTTTACGTGTAAATACAATAAATAGATCATATAAGCATATTAGTTGGTGGTATTGTATGTGTGTACATGTAAGCCCTTTGTGTAATTCTTGCATACTGGGCAAAACAACTGTTCATAAGGAGGTGTGAAAAAATGGCAATGTTAAAAATCTGGCGTAAAAATATTAAAAATTCTTGAAGTTACAAGCATGCATGGAAACTGCATAATGCAAGCTCATAACACGGTCATTTTTTTGAATTTTTTCACCAGATTTGCCACATAGGCTTTTTGGGAGCCTACCACATGAACAGTCACACTGTAGTTTCATTAATTGGTCCCAAAAGGCAATTCTGTGTGGTGACCGCGAAATCACCTTTCAGTACCGAATAACGAAATGACAGTGACCGAATTCATGAGGTGGGGTCCCAAGAACCCCATGTTGAAAATTTGGTGCCAAACTTCACAAAAATGGCTGAGATATGCACCAAAGTTGAAAAAAAAAAACATTTATGCCATTCTACAGCTTACCAGCATTTCTTCAGTTCACGGTCGGCTTTAAAGAGTGCAAACGTGTTCCTGGTCCACTGAAGATCATCGCGCCAGACTTCTGGAGGTAAGTATGGGGTGAGGTGGGTATGGGGAGGTGGGTGCACAGAGAGTGGCTGTGGGCTGGGGAGGGACAGGATGGCGAGGACCATTTCTTTGTTTCAGGTAACAAAATTTTAAAATTCACCACGAAACGTTTTTTTTTTTACAGGTTTGGCCACACTGGCGTGGGTCCATGTGGCACAATTGGGTGGGAACAGCAGGAAATGGTGAGGGGGTTTAACATGTCAACAGGGGGATTGGGCACCCATTGGTAAGCGTATCTGTGTTCAAAGGCATGATGCCGAGGGGGATTGGGCACACCCTTGGCAGACCACATCAGTAAAGGGGGCACATATGCTGACAGGGGGATTGGGCACCCCCATGTTGGCTTCCTAGGGACAGTGAGCAGCAGGCGGTGGGTGGTGAGCCACCGCCCACCATGTTTCTTGAAATCTTACACCAGGCAAACATGCCCTGCAATGAGGGGTCACTCCCTCATTGCAGTGGCTAAAACATTTCAAGTTGGTGGCACGTTTTGCAACTGCTGTCATAGACAGTGTGCAATATAATTCGTGCCATGGAGTCCAGCCCTAAAAAGCAATGGTGCCACTGGCCACAACACGACCGTGCCTCCAAAACCTGCTCTTCCACTTCAAGCAACCCCAATATGTTGTCTGCGCTGCACGCACAAGACAACATAATGAGGTGGCCATCTTTTTTTCTTGAGAAATAATTATTTTAAAACTTTCATAAAATTCTTAAATGATAACGGAAACTGAAAATGTCACCACCAAAATAAACAGGAAGACATCTGGCATCAATTAGGAAGAAAAAAATGGCAGGGTCAAATTTTAGCCCATTTTCGTTGCACTGCTGCTTTAATTAAGTTGGTGTAGCAGAGGCTCTGCCTTCAAACCAGCTTCTCCTTCACCAGCAGATAGAACAGCTCCAGAGAGAACAGCAGGAGATTTTCAGCCCTCCAAGGGATTAAGGCAGAAGCAGAAATTAGGCTTTTTAAAACTGGAACACTTTGGAAAGGGCATTTTGTTTTAACTCTCAGGCTGACCTGGATTTCACTCTCAGCCTGCAAGAAATCCAATGGGAGCAGGTAGTTCCTTAGTTTTTGCTGATTGTGAAAAAAAAAGGTTTGAGGGTTTATTGCTGAGACTGAACTGCTGGGGGATTGTTGATTTCTGAGGCTATTTTGTAACTGAATGTTTTCCATAGTACATTTTACAAATTGTTGATTTAGTTAGTGCTATTTGTGGTTGACTTTTGCAAGATTTTATGGTTTGGAGCTGTTGAGCCAATTCCCTTTTCCATGTGCATCTTATGAACACCTTTCCTTGACGTTCCACCTGATCTTCCTTCTCCTTCTCCACTTCAGGCTCCTTCTCCACCTCTGTCCCACTATGGGGGATTGCCTTATGGGTTGAGAAGGAATTGTACTTTTCCCCCCCCCAATTGGCCTTAACAGTTTTTCACCTTCTCCAGCAGGATGCTAGTAGTATGTGATTAGATAGGCAGGTTGTCACAGTCATGCAGGCATGATGGCGGTATGGTAGTCTAGCAAGACTGGTTGCATGGTCAGCCAGCCTGGTGGCACCGAGGGTTGAGGTGCTGAACACTGCATCTTGTGCCACACTGGCGATCCGGGTTCAGGAACAGACTCGGGTCATCGGGGGTTGGCTGGGGCAGGAGAGCACTGAGCGTCCGTAGACTGCTCTCCTCTCCTGGGAGGGGGGAGGCAATGTTGGATGCTGTAGGAGTGACATCTAGTGGTGACTGGGAGGTCAAAAGCAGTGGAGACAAATGTATGGGTATGGGAGTTGTGACGGACGTCCTGGTGGGTGGGTGGGTGCACGCTGGATGTCATTGCACATCTGAACTGTTGGGGAACCAAGAAAAAGGAAAAACAGCTAGTACCTGGGTAGGCAAAGGCCTACTCACCACTCCCAGCCATGCTCAATGCCAGACTCACCTAGAGTACTTCTCCACCTTTTTGACCTTCAGATGGCAGCCTGGACCCTATAGATAGAGCACTGGAGGAGTTGGCGGCCTTTACCCAGGGGGGCTCAGAGCCGGGAAGCCTGTCACCTGGAAAGAAGGGGAAGGGAATCAGAGACAGAACTTCTGGGGACCCTCAGACAGAGTGGGACATTGGGGGTGAATGAGTAGAGCTAGACAGAGACCTAAGGGACCAGTGAAAGGAGAAAGAAATAATACAAAAAAAAAAAAGATTGGTGGCATGGTAGTCTCATATGATCGCACAGATGGGTTAACAGGGTATCTTCACCTTATCATGCAGACTGCCCTGAGGCTGGAGAGAAGTGAGGCCTTGGAGGCTGGTACCAGCTGAGTGCCAGCAATAGGTGAAGGATAACTCTTGGGCTTTAACCCACAGTCAGTGATGCCCTCTTATGGGGAAGGGTGCATTCAAGACTGGCCCACTAAGAGCAATCCCTTATGCCTTGGAGGCCAGAGTCCCTCATGAGGTTGTACCTAGTATGTTGGCCCCCTCCAAAGGTGAGTGGAAGGCCTACACCTATTGATTGATACGATTATCAAATGGTTAGCTTTGACTACCTTGCTGCGTACATCATGCCAGATTAATTGATACAGTCATACCTCATCAGTTTATGAATTTGAATTCTAATTGGCTGTTTAATAAACATAGGGCCTTGGCCATTTCCTCCAAGCACATTGTCTGTCTTGTTTGTTCACATGAGGGAAGGGGGCTGTGACCTCTAAGACAACTAAATAATAGAATGTTTTATCATTATCCTTAATGCCTTTCATCATTCCTCTCTCAAATTTCTTTTTTGTCAGCCAAAACCTCATTTGCATTTTAGTGCCTGTTTGTATCTGGCCTTGTTCCCTATAGTGTATTTCTCCCTTTGTGCCATAAAGGCCTTTCTTTTCACTCTCACATGTTCTGTGGTGGTCATGGCCATCCTGACAATACAGCCTTGTTTTTATCCATTTACTCCTCAGATGTCAACAAATGAGCCATCACATTTTTTGACATCTGTTGAAGTTCTGTTTCTCCTTCACCCTGTTGTTCATATCTATTTTATCAGATTCTCCTTAATCAGTCCCATTACTTTATCAAAGTCTGGTCTCTTGAACTTTTGAGGCTTCATTTTTGTTTTAACAACCACCTAACACTAATCATTTGAATGTTATTCGGGTTGCTTGACACCAATATAGAAAAAAAACTGACTGTCCCCATAACTGAGAATTAAACCTCAACTATTAACTCCTTTAGTGGCCTCCTTCACATATTGTGATTGAAAGAAACTATTATATTTAAGAATGTTTGCCCTACCTCCCCTTTGGCAGAACAACTTTCTTTCTTTATGTCTGGTAAATTAAATAAAATCTTCTATATTTACTAACAGGTCATTAGTCTTTCTAATTTCATTCCATAATTTGTGATGAAAATCCTCAGCTTGGTAAGGAGGCCTAGAATATATTCCTAGTAATATTTTACTTCAATTCCCCTCAGTTAACTCCAGCACTCAGGATCTAGTTTTCACTTCCATTATCAATATCTATTCCCTTACCCAAATCTTTAATTCCTGTTACTACACACTGCTCCTCCTCCTCTATCCAGTCTGATATTTTCTGACTGTGCAATACCCTTCTATGTTTGCATCCCAATTGTTTGATTTTTTTTCTTCTAGGTCTCAGTGATACTCTTGATCAAGGCCACTGATTCATGGTGACTGAAGTAATGAAATTCTGTTTCCAAGATTTGTAATTATACAGTGTCAGTGGCTCAGTAGGAAGCACACTCACCTCTGAGGCTGGGAGATCAGAGGGCTGTGGGTTCAGTTCCCACATCTGGCACTTGGGTTAATATCCCAGTACTGACACTGTAGTGCAGCATGAGAGGGGTGCTGCACTTCTGAGGTGCCGTCTTTCAGATGAGATGTTAAACCGGGGTCCCATCTGCCTGGATTGGTGGTAGTTCAGGTGGATGTTAAAGATCCCATGGCACTTATCGAAAAGAGTAGGGGAATTTTTTATTGATATCACATCATCACAAATCATAACACATTATACAAAAAATAAAGAGGAAAGAAAAAACAAACATATAGAAAAAAAGAACAACAGGTATTCACTTCATACACTTGATGCAGTATGTTAAAGACCACACAATAATCACTACTTAACCCCAAAGAAACCTTCCCCCCGGCCCCTTATTATCTTTCCCCATACCATTGTGGCAGGGGAATTTTGCTAATTGTAGCTCTCAAACCTAATTACTTCTGAGTGTGTTAAGTTACATAAAAGAATACAATTTTAATCCCAAATAAACAAGTATTTCATTCATACTCTGGTTAAAAGTGATTGTTCAAAAATAGTTCTCCAACTACTGAGTAACCAATAAACTATTAGGGCAAAAATCAGTAGTACTTTTTAAGCACGTTTTGTTTAGAAATAGGTTTTTAGTCTACCTCCTTACTTGTATTTGCTAAATCCAAACAACCCTTTCCATTTCCTTAAAACATAGCTCTTAGGATTAGCCTGCAGATCTTTCTTAAACACTACCCCCATAGCTTGTTCTACCAGTGTCTTATAGGTGGTATATGACAACAGTCTCTGTTGGAGTGTCCATTGACAGCGAGCCTGCCAAAGGTAAAACTTTAAACAGCAAAACAACACCATTAAAGTTTCATAATCATACATTATCTTGAGGTTGGGACAATGCCCAAGGACCAAAGACTCATACGTTAAACTGTCAAACCACCTTAGATTCCATTCTGCCTTTAAATATCCCTATAGGGCTTTTGCATAGGAACAGGAAAAAAGGAAATTATCCATTGTCTCTTCAATATTTATACAACGGTTATATGGACAATTCCTTTCCTCTTGGGCCTTGTGTTTTGCATTGCCTCTTACATTCAGTCTCCCATAAGCTGAAAGCCATAATACCTCCCACATGTACATTGGAATTCTGTTGTTATTTAATTGTTTTAATACCCCTCCCTTTAGATCTGGTGGGCAATTTTTAAATTCAGGTTGTTCAGGATGGATTTGACTCACCATGTGCAAGTACAATTGTCATCCTGAGAGTCTGGAGATATCCGCTTTAGTAATCTCCCATTTGCAAAGCTTTTTGAGTGCTGGTTCAATGTATTCTGGTATTTTGATATGGGTGGGCAATTTTGGGGGAAGGTTTCCAGTCCAAATTTCCAAATATGCACTACAAGTTTTACAAAACAAATTGTATGTCACACCAGTTGGTTCCCCAGCCCAATTTTAAGATTGTGAGACAGGAAAAGGCTATGGAGAAATATTATATGGTCCACCATACCCAGACCCCTTGTTGTTTAGACAAGTATGTAAAACACCTTTTTATTGGGTTCAATCTGGGTCACCAAACCATCTGAAAAAAGCATGCATATAACCTGGTTTCTAAGATCACTGGGGGTGGGAAAATCATGGCTATATACAACAAAGTGGGTATAATGAACCTTTTAATTATGTGTACCCTTTTTATTTTAGACAACCTCCATGACTTCCATCTCTGGACTTCATTTTCAGCCCCCTGAAGAGCCCTTTCCCAGTTCTCAAGCGGGAGATTATGTTGTCCAAACATTATTCCCAATATTTTTTGTGGCTCTGAGGAGAAATAAATATGGTTTACTGTTACAGGTGCCCTCTCTTTATCTCCTAAGTACAACCCTTTACATTTATTTAGATTGAGGGTGGCATTAGATACTCTAGAATATTCCTACAGTTGTTTTATTACTGTTGGTAATTGCCCCAGGTTTGCTATAAACAGGCATATATCGTCCACATAGGCTTGGATTTTCAGTTCCATTTGGCCTGGGATCCCCCCACCCCAAACCTTCCCATTCCTGAGTATTGCTCAGAACTCTAATCAGAGGGTCCAGGGAAAAGTTGTAAAGGAGCAGGCTGAGGGGGAAGCCCTGTTGAACCCCTGTATTTATGGTGATACCTTTCATTACCAACCCTCTAATAATATTTTGCACATGGACTCTAGAATATAGAAGTTGAATTTTATGCACAAATTCCTTTGGAATACCATAATGTAATAAGGTCTGAAAGAGGAAAGGAAGGCATACTCTATCAAAAGCCTTGCTTTGATCTAAAGTAATGATACAACTGGATGTTTGTGCAGCACCACACATCTCTATTACATCTCTGATAATAATTAAGGCATGTTGTAGCGTCTTTTCAGGGATCCCGCAAAACTGGGCTGGATGTATTAATAAAGGAGCTATTTGCCTTAGCCTATTGTTAAGAACCTGAGACAATATTTTAAAATCAGCATTCAGGAGAGTTATAGGTCTCCAGTTGGAGATGTCTACCTTTCGCCCTCCCTTATATATAAAAATTAAGAGACCTGCTGTGAATTGAGGGGGGACCACCCCTTTGTCAAAAAATACTGAAAACAGTTCTACTAAACACCTTGCCATTATTTTGGAAAATGATCTGTAAAACTCATAAGGTAGTCCGTCAGGTCCGGGTGAAGATCAATTTTTTAGTTTCATAATTACATCTTCTATTTCCTGTAATTTTAAAGGAGAGGTTAAAAATTCCTTATCCTCCTGGGCCAAGGTTACCTGGCTTTTCTCCAAATAAGAATTAATCAAATTTGTAGAGGGAGGAGGGAACTCTCATGTGATGCCAAAAGCCCACAGATTATTTCATAGATCCCCATCTCATCTTCCACTATGTTTCCTCTGTCATCTACTAATTGAAACATATCTAAAGTCTCTTTCTTCTTTGTACAGGGTTCAAAGGGGTCTCCAATTTGTTTTTTTTTGTGTTCATCCACCATATCCCCAAATCTTTGTAGAGATCACTGACCAAGGTCCTAGCCCAGAGTAATGATTAATTGTTTTCTTTAACAAAAGGGTCTGTGAGCATTGAAACATTTAATCCTCATCTTTTCTCCCTCCTTATTTTTTTGGGGGGGCTATTTGAAATGTTATTTGTAAGAGAAGGTGGTCTGAAAATTATATAGGGATAGTATGAAAGTTTGGGTCAGGGAGATTCCTAGAAACAAAAATATGGTCTATATTTGATGTCAGGTGTCCTCTTTTGTATGTATATTTGGGCCCTTGGGATTGGTAGTGCGCACAATTCTTCAGCTCGCTAATATTGACACATTTTTGAAAAGCATTTGAATCACAGTATGTTTTCACTCTTTCCCCCCTCAGTCCCCCTTGGGTAAGTTGCATAATTAAAATCCCCAGGATTTCATAAGTGGACGATGTAAGTAAGGTTGAATTTTGGAAATTAGAGCTACTCTATCTGCTTTTGTTTGAGGGCTGTATACATTTATTAATCTATATGGAACCTTATCCCAATATCCATCTAGGATGAATAGCCTCCCCGGAATCAAATTCACCATCTTGATCATTTGGAAGGAAAAGGTACTAAATACGATACCTATTCCATCAGCCCTGTCTGGCCCAAAGGACCAATAGGAAGGCCCCCATCTCCATTCAGCCTGGAACAGCCTAAGTTGGTGCAATGTGAGCATCCATGTTTCTTGCAAAAAACAGATATCCAGTTTTAGATCTATCAATAGGTGAAACAACACCGTTCTCCTAAGGGAATGTAAGAGGCTATGACAGTTAGATGACCCCAGGCATAACTTAACCATTCAATTTAAGAGTTCAAGGCCCTTTCTTCCTCCTTTTATTCTTCTTCCCTTTGTACTCAATCATATCATCCTTCCCTCCTTCAGCTTGTATGGGTGTAAGAGCTACATCCATCTGTTCTGTGTCTGATTCTACCTCAGTGGGAGCCAAAATCTCAAAAGGATTAGGTTCCACTAGGCCTGCTTGCTCACTTGTAAGGGTGGGGAAAAAAATCTATTTGAAAAAAAGAAGGGATTCCAGGCTACCAAATTTAAAGAATCTCTATAATTGGGTCATCCATTAATACCAAGAAATTTGTTACAAAGAAATGAATGGATGAATTCCACTTTAAGTATACTTATTATTATTTTTTATTCAAGTCACATTACACAAAAACAGGCAACAGTTTCGTGGTGATCCCACTTCATCAGGCCACTGTGTTACTAGAAATAAAATGAAAAAAACATAATGAATATTCAATTTGTGGACTGATATTAATTATCAAATTGAAACAGAACCATCCGCACTAATTATGGGTCACAATGTCCTGAGAAAACTATGATAGCCATTATATTATCTCACTCAGTGATCACAACCATCATACATTAGTTACATAAAATCAATTCATGGTGAACCCATTCTGAAAGACACCCCACAGGACTGAAACCATCATAGCCCCCATGAAATACTGTACTATGTATATATAAGTGCATTATTACCTTAATTAGCTATTGCTTGTTATTCAGTAAAAAGATTGAATCCTATTTAGGTAACCAAACTTTCTCTAATTACAAGATCTCTAGGCTTCTGTAACAAAGCTTCAAAGCAAAAAAGATATGTGTTAATAAATTGTCAAAAATAAATTAGTAAATTACCAATTAAGTTTAAATCAATCTTAATTATCCTTACCACTAAATATATGGTGTATCTGTTACTTCAATAATGGGTGCTCATCTCGGCGCTGAAAAATAATCAAAAAATGTTTAATTAAATACTTTAACTAACTTAATAATGATTAAAGCCATATATTCTGATTGTGACAATGCTTTTAAAATATCTTAGACTTGTACTTTTGTCTTTACCTAGTTTAATTTTATTTAGTATTTGACACTCATAGTTATATTTAGAAGTATTCGATGTATTCTTGACAATCCTTCAAAACCTCATAAATGTCTGTTGCCCCGATTCTGGAAAAACATCAATAATCAATGTTTATTAGATAAAAAATTATTTTGTACAAAATAAGGGTTTTTTCAGTCACAATATGTGTATTATAATACCTAAGAATGTTAGAAAGTAAGTTTGTCATGCAAGCAAGGTACCACTGGCATTAGAACTATGTTTAAATATGGTTTCTATCTTCTCTCAAGGGATCGCGGTTCAATAGTAAGCGTCTCAGTGCTTAAAAGAAAAAATACAACTGTTTAGAAATCTTTTACTTTCAAACATAAAAAGCGAAGCTGTTCAACAAATAATTCAGTAATAACTTACTTAAAGATGTAACTGGTGTATGATGCACTGCACTGCTGCCATTATCAGACACAGCAGGGTTCTCTTCCACGTTTAAATATCGCGGGCGGTGGGGGAAGGGAAAGAAATGTCATAATGACATAAGTTACCTGATATCAGGTGCAAGGTAACCTCTGAACAAGATGTAAAAAATGCGAGCAGCTAAGGAGATCGCAACCACCTGAATCGCAACCTCCAAGCTAACTCTCTAGTCAGGGGTTCGCCCCCCACCTCAGGGATTAAAATCCTGAACAAGCTCTTAGTTGTTTTATAAATTGTATTCAACACCTCAGAAGGATCTTGCCATGATTCAGCCCAGTGTTATGTCTGACAACACACTTTACATCATGAATCGACACAGTTAACTACATCCTTTATTATAAATCATAGTAAACTTCCTTAACAGGATTCCATAAACATAAAATATAATACACAAATTTATTATATTTCAATAAATATATTCTATCACATTAATTATATAATTCCATGTATAGCTTCTTAAAAAGTTGTAAATCCTATCCCATGGATATTCAAAAATAGTGTTAAACCACTATTTACAGACACTGTTGGTGTGGGGAGAGAATTAACTTCCAAATTGATGAAAGACAACTGCGGTCAGGTATAACAGTCGGCCTCTGACACAAGAATAATGTAAATGAAGGTACAGTGGGAGCAGTAAGGATTGAATAAGACCTGACTAAAGTGACTGCTCGCACTGTCTTCAGGTCAGAAATTCTCTCCCCATCACCTGAACATCCGCCTATATGTGTCTTGTCATATAATATAAATTATTTAGATCAATATTCTTATACAAGCCATATTTTCTAGACAACATGTAATTTATTAAACATATATATATATGAATTCTCTGCACATGCAATCCAAAAATTCCTGGTGTGAAATACACAGTGAAGACATGGAAGAAAGGGGAGACTAATTGATCAAATATTTTAGAAACAAAATTATGTTTCAGATAAAAAGGTTCCAATCACATTCTTCATTTAATCCAACAGATGGGTTGGTGGTATTAAGTGTGAAGATCCAATATACTTCTCTTTTCCTCAGTGCCAAATCCCAAAATGCAATTCCATTATTAGGTTCTTGGACCAATTCAAGACCCCAAAAACGTAAAGAAACAGCAGAATGCCCCACTTCTGTATAATGTCTTGCAACTGTGGATGTTTCAACTTTAAGTCTAATGTCACTTTTATGTTGACTAATCCTTTGTCGTAGTTCTTGAATAGTCTTCCCAACATAAAGTTTGTCACAAGGGCATTGTAATAAGTATACAACATGATGACTTTTACAAGTTATATGTTGTTTTATCCAAAACTTACGATTAGTATATGGATCTTCAAAAAATGTCTTTTTACTTGTGTTGCCTCATTGAAAACAATGGCCACAAGGAACATTTCCAGGAGCTAATGGACCCAATAATAATTGATTCTCTTTCTTTTGTATTTTATAATGTTGAGTATATACTAACTTGACTTCAAGTGTTTGATTTTTTCTAGAACAAAACAATGGTTTCTGAGAAAATCTTGTGTTATAACTAGTGTTTAGTTGTAACAGATGTCAGTTGTTATTTATAATCGATTTGATCCTATTGTTAAGATGACTAAATGCTGTGGAAAATACGATTCTTTCATCAATTCTATTATCAGGTATTTTTTATTCAGATACTCTTGTCGTGGTGTAATAGAAACTTCATTTTGTATCTTATTAACCAAACTCTTGTTATAACCCTTGGCTATGAACCTCTGTGACACAAGGGTGGGGGGCCGGTTTGGTTTTGTACTCCTAGTTGTCCTTCTTGGAGGGTGGGTTTTTTTGGGGGGGGAAGAGGGATCTCCTGCACATCAGTGGATTGCTTATCTGTGTAGCAAACCGGTAATAGGCCCCCCCACTGGATGGGCTTATCAGGATTGGGACAGAGTGGATGATTCTCCTTATCTATTCTTATCTCCTCAGTCTCTACTTCCTCCTTTCTGCCTGGAATAGGGTCTGGAGCCTTATCTGGGGGGTTGTGTTCCACAGGAGGGGCTTCAGCCTCTACCACCTTTTTGGCTGCTTCCTCTTGAGCTTGTTGGATAAGAAGCTCAGGGCTAATGACTGTTGCCTTATTTCTTGGAGCCCATGGACACTATGGAAATGTGTGACCTGTGTCCTCACATAACTCACATTGTATCAGGTTTGCGCATTACATACTTATGTGTCCCACCTCCCCACAGTTGTCACAGTGGAGGCAATCACATACACTAGAGAGGTGAGTCCTAGCCCCACACTTGTAGCATGCTCGTGGTTGCCCTGAATAAAAACACACTCCTCTATCTCTACCCAGCATGAAGAAGTTTGGTATATGCTCTATGTCACTCTCCAGTTGCCTCAATTTAATCTTATATTTCCATCCCCCATCCAAAACATCTCAGAATCCAGTTGTGCTTCTGGTGCACTCAATACTTCACATTTTGTTGAAGCCAGTATGTAATGTCATCAACGCACCCCTTCATTCCGAAACATCACTGTCACATATTTAATGAGGGGTTTTGTCAAGGGATCACCATAAAGGGGATCACAGAGGTGAAAATTTAACTTGATTGAAGCGCTGCTGAACAAATCCAGGTGTATGCAGATCTGAAACTAATGTCATAGTTGTTCTCTCCTGAGATGTTTATAAAGCATAAATATCTTTTGGTGAAAAGTGTAGTGAGTCCTTCAGGAGCTTTCTCCCCACATATTGCCAATCTGGCCTGATTTCTAGACCCCCTTTGTACCGAATCCTAACTGCATTCCTTCTAGAAGCAGCCTCTTTTTTTTGATTTAGCAAAGAGTTCTGACAATAGTGGGTGCTGGGGAAGGGAGATTGGTTTGTTTTTCTTCACCTTCAGGAGCCGCTCCTCTTCTGAGATCTGGGGTCCCTGCAATGGTTGTTTAATTTTTCCTGTCCTGTGCCGGATCCCCCCCGGGGTTCCCGTATGTTTTTCTCTAAAGGTTATTTTTCCAGTATAATCAGTTCAGTTATGTTCTTCTTTCCCATATTGTCATCCCCCATATCTTGGGCAGAATCTGGATTTGTACTCCCCTTTTCCCCAACAGAGATTTGAGACAAACCCCTGGGGCACCATTCTGGGGTGTTTGCAGGCCACGGTGGGTCTGGCAACCACTGGCCTGAAGGCAATTTCTTCCATCCTGCCTCCTGTAGGGCTTTTCCCTGTGACCAACTGCAGAAGGGTTCAAGTCCCTGATTTAGATTAGTGTGTATGGAAAATGCTTTGCCAATTGCCTCTGTTGTTGTTGTTGGACAGGATTGCATATATATATTTTGTCCCTTGTGTTCTACAGGCCCTTTATGAGTATTAGGCCCATCTAGATTGCATTTTGCCAACATAATAGCCTCTCTCCTGTTTTTTCCTTCCTTTTATCCTGGTTTGGCAAATTGTGCTGAGAAAGAAAAAATGGTAGCATCAGTCTGTTCAAAGAGACTATTTTGGAAAATGACTTCCCAGTTTTCTTTTCCTCTGTATTGGGGCCTTTTTGAATCTCTGTGTTGAACCAGGGGACTGTATTACCAGAGTTAGGATTGTTTTCCAGTCCTGAAACTACATTAGGCATTTATTTATCTTGTACAGCAGTTTTTAAACCTTCGTTCCCCTTCTCGCTCCTTTTCTCAGTTTTAGATCTAGTTTTGGTAGGAACTTCTGCCTAATATCACTGCCCTCTACCTCCGCGAGGTTATTCAAAACATTCACCTCTTGGGGTTCTAGGCACCTGAATCCCTCGGTTTTCCTGCCAGCCCCATTCACATTTGCATCAGTGGTTGAAATAATAGGGTGAAGATTTACCTGCGGGAGTGTCTGTCGGCTTGCTCCTTCCTCATCCTTCGATGTTGCTGCATCATATTCGGAGCTGTCAGCTGGGCCATACCCATTGTCAATTTCTTCACTGTGATCCAGCAACTTTAATTCAGCTTGTTTTCTTGCCATAAAAGCTGCATATTTCTCCTTGGCTTTCTCTAATTCCTGCAGAAGTTCTTCTTTACTTTTGCCCTTAATTCCGCCCATTGGAGTTCTCTCACAGTCCTTATTTCCATCAATATTACTTAAGTCCTCGATCAAGAAAAACATCTCTTCTTGTTTATTTTGAACTAATTCTTGTTTTATTTCCAGTAAAGTAGCCTCTTGCAATATGAGATCAGGGGAAGAGGCCATCTCTCCTGCCACATCAGCAATTCCTCCTCCTCCTTGGTCCGGCTCCCAACTGGGCTCTTCCATCCCTGCTCACAGGAAGTCAAGCCCCCAGCTGGCAGGAGAGTAGGGGAGTTTCCCTGGTGTCCTGGCCAAATTTCCCTCATTCACTAAAAATACCACCAACAGCTTAATCTGGTTCAAGGTCAGTTGGCTTTCATCTGTATCCCCCTCCCCCGGGTTGTGCCTGAAAATAGGCAGGATTTGTCTAGTGCACTTACCCTGTCAACAAAAACTAAATAAATAACTAAATAAAATTCCAGGATTGTACCAATGATTGCTAGTATAATTTCCAGATTTTACTGGGATTCTACTAACAACTTTAAGTATGTATACAGTATTAATGTAACGACTTTTGTGTATTTTTTCATGTTTCTGTGTTTAATTTTATTATTACCTAGACCTGTTGCAAGTATTTCAGGTGACATAAATACTGACACGGCTAATGTTTCAAGGCACTGGAGCCCAGGTCTGAGATAGTCAGCTACGGGGTCATTTGGGCAAACAATAAAGTTCCTGATAGCTAAAGAGTACTTACAATTAAAAGAGGTGAGTTGCTTTCATAATTACAGGCTCTGTTTTTAGTGTAAATAAAGGGTATCATTACATTATCCTAAACTCGCTTGCCCAACACCCTGTAGCCCGACGCATGGAATTCTGAAACACAAAATCCAGACAGTGGGATTTTGTCACCCCACCCCACCCAGAGCTAGTAAGCCTAATTAAGGGGGATGGCCCCTGCATTGGGGGGTGCAGGGGGAGAAGCCCCCCAAAACAAGGAAAACTGGCAAAATCCCACTGTTGAGATTTTCCATTTTGGGATTTTGGCATTGGGCTAAAGGGTGTTGGGCAAGCCAGTGTCGGAATATCATAATATGTCCTAAATAAAGCCAGTGCAAGAGAGACAGAACCCAAGGGACTGTAACATATGAGAAGACAAAACAGTGGATCTTGCAATCCATGAAACCAGGGTCTTGAATCCCAGTCCAGTCTGGAACAGTTTTCCAGATGGAAGGTTTCCCAGGACATAAACAAAGTGTCAAATCTATGATATCAGAGTGGCATACTTGATGACATGTGATGAGTGTCTGGCAGCTGAAGAGTTTTCACAACTTGCCAGACCCTGAAAAAGTTAGTCTGGTTTTCGAACATTGAGCAGTTAACATCTAAGGTTTGAGTCTGCCCTGATTCACCAAGGTGTCCTGTGTGGTAAGCTCTTTATACTTTGGGAAAGTAATGAAGTGTAGTAAGACTTTTCTGTGTGTATTTTTTGTACTGTTCAAACCATTTCCTTTTTATCTCTGTAGACATACTGAAGTCTTAGTGTAGTACCCTGTATTATATATGTAAATATCTTGAAGTATTAAAATATTTTTTTTACATATTTCATGTTTCTGTGACTGAGTCCTTTGAGGTACAAATAATTGGATTATAACTGACAAAAACAGTGTTTCTGTCTCTGAAGAGAAGACTATGGTTACCATATTTTGTTTCTAAAGTGAGGTGGTCTTAGCTGTGACAGAGAGGGGTGCGTCAGTTGCCCTTTGATAAGGAGCACTGTCCTATGTGGGCAGTGGTTCTGGTGAGATTCAGACCTAGAGACAGTGAATATACTGAGTGGTGGCAGCTACTGAAGTACCTTTGCAGCCATCTGAAAGGTTTGAGAAAAGCCAGTAACAGTGTACAGGCTGAGTCTGGGAGAGACCAGTCTATCACAAACTGGAGGCAGCAGTCAGGATCTGAAAGAGTTTTGTCAGTATAAAGATTATCTGTCCAGTCACCGAACAGGAGACACAAAAGGGGACTGTATATTGTACCAGTTTTATTTTGTTATAAGCAAAAGTAAGATAGATAGATAGATAGATAGATAGATAGATAGATAGATAGATAGATAAACAGACAGAAAACACTATGTCTGGACCATTTGAGAAATTCACACTTCAAAACTAGCAGGAGCAATGCTGAAGGATAGAACTGGGCTGTGAGGAAGGTCAAACATGAAACTCATAGACATCCTTGATAAAAGTGACCAGGGAATTGGTACAAAAGTGGTCACTGCTAGCCAAAGTTGTGAGATGGAGGTTAGGGAGAACGTAGATGAGCAAGAGCCTATGCCTTGGGTAGCTGCAAAAGCAAACTGGCTAAAAAATGTTGGAGCTGAAGCATACCCTCGTTAAGGTGAAGGCAGAAACTGAGACGCAAAAGGCAGATGTGCATCTGAAGAGGAGAAAGTTGGAAGCTAAAGAACAAGAAAAGCAGTGCAAGCATGAGTCCAGCTAAGGGAGCATGAGAGAGAAAGGCAGTGAGATGACTGAGAAAGGCAGTGCCAGTGAGAATGAGAGGAACAAGAGAAAGAATGAGAGGAGTGAGAGCAGCAACACCAGCACAAGATCCATCCGAGAAAGAAGCAAGATAGGGTGAGCATGAGAGATACAGAGATTCTGTACCAGAGGACATCACCACAAACTGTGAGTATTGGCATGAGGGGTTCAGCCCATGAAGCCAAAATTAATTCTAAAATGTTTCCCAAATATAAGGAGGAAGATGATCTTGGTTTGTTTTTAACATCTTTCAAGAGAATCTGTGGGTAATTTGAATTGGGCAGGGCTTCTTTAGTGACTCACTTATTGCCACTGCTTACAGGCAAGACATTGGAAGCTTTTGTCAGACTGGACAATGAGGAATGCAGGGACTATGGTAATGTGAAACAAGCATTTGTCAATGCTGAATGTTGTCATGCTGGCATTGGCAGTGGTGGAGGTGGAGAGGCATAGCACTGTGGGTTTGTTAATGTGTCCCAAAAGGTGATTTTGCACAGCGAGTATGCCACTGTGCGGCAGAGCATCGGAAACGTGATTTGGGCAGGCTGAGGAAAATGGTAGCTGGACTGTTGATAATGAGGTGTGCACAAATGCCAGTGATGAAAATGTGGCATGAAAATATTGCAGATTGACAAAGTTATAAGGGTGCGTGGAAACTGCGCAATGCACGCTTGCAACACAGTCATTGTCTGGACTTTCGCCACAAAATTTTCAACATAGGCATTTTAGGACCTCTGCTGATGAATAGTGTCACAGTCATTTCCTGAAAGTGTCCTGAAAAGTGATTTTGCACAGTGACAGTGCAATTCTGCACCGGACATGCGAAAACACATTTCAGCCAGCTGTACTCTTCATAAGGAGGTATGGAAAAATGGCAATGATGAAGAGCTGGAGTGAAAGTATTACAAATTCACAAAGTCCCAACACGTGCTCGTAAAACACTCATTGTATTGACTTTCGTCCCTAAATTTTCAACATTGGCATTTTAGGACATCTGCTAATGAACAGTGTCACTGCCATTTTCATAATGTGTCTCAACATGGCCTTCCACAGCGACTCGCGTTATTGTACCGAACTACGAAAACAGATTTGGTCAGATGAAAATGACAGCTGTACTCTTCATTAGGAGGTGTAGAACAATGACACTGCTGAAAATGTGGAGTGAAAATATAAAGTTTGCGTACTTACGAGCATGCGTGCGAAGTGCGCAACGCATGTTCGTAACACAGTCATTTTATGGAGTATTGTCACCAAATTTTCAACACAGGCATGTTAGCACCTCTGCTCATGAACAGTGTCACTGTCATTTTCGTAATGTGTCCTGAACACTGATTTCGCACAGCGACTGCACTATTCTTCGCCAGAAGTGCAAAAATACATTTTGGGCAGGTTGTGAAAAATGCCAGCTGTACGGTTCACAAGAAGGTGTGGTAAAATGCCAATGTTGAGAATCTGGCATGAAAATAGTGCAAATGCGCTAATTTACAAGCGTGCGTTGCGCAGTTGCTACGCATGCTCGAAAAACAGTAATTTTTTTGATTTTTTCCACCAAACTTGCAACATAGGCTTTTTGAGAGCCCTTCTCATGAACAGTGGCACTGTCATTTCATTACTCGGTCCTGAAAGATGATTTCATGCAGTGACTGCGAAATCACCTTTCAGGACTGAATAGCGCCATGACAGTGCAAGAATTCATGAGAAGGGGTCCCAAAAACCCCATGTTGAAAATTTGGAGCCAAAATTCACAAAAATGCCCGAGATATGCATTAAAGTTGGAAAACCCCCTATTCATTCCATTGTACAGCTTATCGGCATTTCTTCAGTTCGCGGTCAGCTTTGAAGAGTGCAGATGTGTTCCCGGTTCACAGAAGACTGTTGTGCCAAACTCCGTGTGGGCATGGGGTGAGGGGGGGAGGAGAGGCAGGTGGCGAGTGGGTGGGTGCAGGTGGGGAGGGGGCATTGAGACTACAAGGGACCGTTTTCATTTTACAGGGAAAGAAAAAGAAAAACCCATCGGACAGTTTTTTTTTTGCAGGGGTTTGCACGCTGGGGTGGGCTCCCAGTGTCCACCCAACTGTTTGGGGGTGTCTGTAGCTGAAGGGGGATTGGGCACCTTCGTCAGCACACACATCGGGGGGAGTAATGCCAACAGGGATTGGGCACCTCGACACACAAAGAAAGCGGGGGGCGCAAGCCGAGGGGATTGGGTACCCCTCAGCATTTAACAATGGGGGTTTGCTGATGTGGAGTAGGCCCCTGTTGGCACCTAGGGGTCAGTAATAACGGGATTGGGCACCCCAAAGTCGGCATTAGTTAGCGGCCGCCCGCTCACTAACCATGCACATAATGGTGGCGAGCATGGCAAGAAAAGGACCATTGCATATGATGAGCTTTGCTCAGATTGCAGCAGACCTTTTCTTAGATGTGTTCGCCACATTATGTATGCATGGTGTGGTGCCGGCATGCAGACTGATCGGGGAATGCGGGACGCACCTACTGGTGCATGTCCTGCATTCACCCAACTGCGGCCTCACCTCCAAAACTGCACTGTCCCACGATGTTGGCAACGCAAGTGCCAACATAAAAATGCCTTGATAAAGTGTTTTGAGTTAACTCTCGAGGCCTTTAGGTAAAAACTTAGAAGGTTATATAACTATACTGAACTATGTGTGCAGCTAAGTAATTTGTTAGAATGTTGGGTAGAGGCTGCAAAAGCTCAGTCTGTAGAGGAAATAAATTATTTTTTCTTCTGTGACAAGTCCTAAAAACTGTACCTGAGGAGCTGAGAATATAATTGTTGGATAGAACTCTGTGCTCCGCGAGGAAGGCAGCTGAGAGGGCTGATCCGTTCATATGCAGCAAAACATCCTTTCATCACAAGGGTAATGGGAAAGGGACATCAAGGTGTTTTAAGGGAACCACATGGTGGGAGGGGTTGGGGAACCTAAAGGAAGCCAGCCAGTGCCTTAATAAAAAAGTAGGACACCTAGTTTCAAAAGCAATGAGAAAGGTGAACTTAGGTGCAATATCTGCCACAAACTGGAGCATTTGTCTTATTATTGTCCATAAAATCTGAAAAACAGGACTAGTGCACCAGAAGGAGGTAGCTTGGGGAGCTCCCAGTATTTAGTGGCCTGTTTATAGAGTGCAGTGCCTAATAACATCACTGCACACATGCACCCCGTGTTTGTAAATGGGATGTTGACCCAGGGATTGAGAGACATTGGGGCCTCCATTTCTATGGTGAAGCAGGATTTGATTCAGGAAAAACAGATCCTGCCTGACCAGTTTTTTAAGACTAGAGGAGTGATGAGTCCTGTGGTCTCAGTGACAATGGTCCAGATCATTCTAAGCTGGGAAGGTGGCCAGAGCATACGGTAGGTGGGTTTTGTACCCGATCTGGCTGTGGATGTAATCATGGATAACGATTTTTATAGTAGGGACAATATTGTGTATATCACTACCCATAGCAAGACAAGGGAGCCAGGAACTTTTTGTGCAGCCACTCACCTAATGGCCGCCTGAATGTGAAGCTCCTCATGTCACCTCACAACCTATAACCCTCACAAACAAGCTCCCAAATTGGTAAAATCATCTTAAAAAATTGCAGGTGATGCGTGGCAGCATCCAAACCTAAAGGAGGGACTCTACAATTTCTTGCATTAACACATGAAGAAAATGGATCGGAACAAGAAGCGACCAACTCAGAGGGCTTCGAATTCTCACCACAACAACAGCACTTGGCTATCTCCAAATCAACCAAATCCAAAACAAACAAAAACAACAAAATGAACACCAAACTGGATAAGATTTTATCAGAATTACAAGACTTTGAAGCCAAATTTCACCAGTTTTAAAAACTCTTAAGATTCCTTGTATTCTGACTTCACAGAGCTAGGAACTAAAGTAACAGCCCTAGAAGAAACAACGACGATACAGGCCAACCAGACTATGCAACTCCAAAACACCATGACCCAAATTATACAGGTGTACCAGCTCACAATAAATCACCAGGAGGAGCAACCTTCGCATTTATGCCAAACCCCGAAAATAGTTAATGAGAACATATGTGCAATTTCATCAAAATGGTGCTCCACACCTCTCGCACAATACAGTTGGAATTTCAGCTGGAAATAGAGCACGCACATCAGGCCTTGGGGCCTAAGCCTTCCACCTCATTAGCATGCCTCAGATCAATTGTAGTATATTTCCTCCACTACTGTACTAAAGAACTCCTCCTCAAAAAAGCGTGAGCGCAGGGGAAAATATTTTACAGTGAAAATCGAATCTTTGTAGACAATGACTACGCGCCTGTAACCCTGTAGCAGCACAGGGAATATATCTCCATCTTCCCAATCCTTCATTAAAATAAACTCAAATTCAGAATTCCTTACCCTTTGAAGCTGATGATTCAGTACCCTAATGGACAATACACCTACTATACAGCATCAGCAGCTCTAGAGGACCTTAAGAAGAGGGATTTTTCAATGCCTTCCCAGGCCACGCTGCCTCAGAGGAACCCAATGAGATGTCTGCCTGACAGAAGAACCACCCTGCAGGACTCCAAAGCACAGCAGAATATGCTTTATGTCATAAAGAACATCCTGACCAAACTTACTTCTCAGAAGACTTAAAGATTCAACCCACCTTGATGCACCTTCAGTCAGTAGCCTGGTCCTCAGCTTTCTTGTTCTCCCTGAGGTGATGTCGGGGGTCATGGCAGAATGTTGGCTGATCTGGGGCCTGGCTCCTAGCTGTGGGTTGGATCCATGGGGGGTACCACAGCTATGGGCTGCAGCCAGCCGCTCCTTCTATCATGCACCAGTGGGTTTTTGGATTTGCTCCATTTAATAGGTTTCAAGTCCGTCTCCTCTGAGACCTGGGCAGAGTGATGTTTAGCAGCCCAGACTGATCCTCCACTCCAGTGAATTAAATTAGTAACAGGGAGCAGTAGGGTGATATTGAGGGAAGTAGCTCCCCTAGTCACCCGGTCTCCCACTAGATAGGGTACTGGTTGGTTGAAGCATGACTGGTTGGCAAGTTAAGGGGGCCCACAACTTAAACGGAGGGGGGGCGGAAGAAGGAGGGACATCCAGGGAACTGGGTTCCACCCTCAGGACCTCCCCATCAGATGTTTGCTCATTAAATAGGGATTGAAACCCGTGGGCCTCCCATATACACCAGACAGACCACCTTACATTGCTACAAGTAGGGCAGAGGGGCAGTGGTGGATCCGGAAGATAGGGGAGCCGTGGCGCTCCACAGATCCTCTCCTTTCCATAGCCCATTAAATAGAGAATGCATATCCTCTCTGCCTTCATAAGTTCAGCAAGGGGATAGAGGAGCTGGAGATCTCTGGTGTGGTCATGATTTGGTACTCAGCTCAGGTGCGCAGAGGGAGATGGAGCTCAGTTGCATGGTTGTTGAGGGAGCTGGGGTTGGTGGGTGGGCCTGGGTGTGGGGGCGCCCTTTAAATACTCCCTTTTCTGGATCTGGGCCGGGCTGGAGGGGTGGGCTTGGGGAAATGCTTGAAAATGGGGGGAATGATATATGTTTGGGGCTCCCCTAGGGCTGACTTCCTTTCTAACCCACAACTTGGGGTGGGGGCTTGGGGCTAGGCACTCACAGACTATCTACTCCAGTTTCTAGGTTGACAATGGGTGAACTGAGTTGACAGCTCACTGAGGGCAGGTGAGTCTCTTACTTTGGACCTGCTGGTTTCCTTTATAGACAATGATAAGGAGATCATTCTCACTTTATTCTCAGGGACTCATAGCAACTCCCTTGGATTCTTGACGCAGAAAGGGGCAGATATTTATAGACTTCATTTTATTATTAGTAGCCTCATTAATATAGGAAAATTAAATATTATGACCCAGAGACTCCTGGAATACAGTAGAAATGAGGCCTTAAGAGACTTACAGGATCCTTAATTTTAAAGACTCACCCTCCAAGGAACTGGTTTAATGAGGACTGTGGGGTGGAGGGGACACAGATATTTCTGCTGTGGGATGCCAGCGCACTTTTTTCCTATCCCCTTTCCAGACCTCAGCTACCTAGCCTATTAACTTGTTTTTTAGTTGATACCCTGATATTCTTCCCTCACCCATTCCCACCCACTTTATGGAATAAAGAAGACCCCAAGGGAGATATTCCCACACAGGGATTTGCTTCTTTCACTAGGCGGAGAATGCTTTCGCCACACTTAGGAAGGCTAGATATTGCCTTCTTCATCTTGGAAGTCATTTTTTGTAAATAGTTCACACCAGAGCAAGGGGGGGTTGCTATCCTCCTCTGTTTGGATCCCTTCTTTTAGGCCCAGTTGGCCATTTTCATTTCATCTGTTGGCATTATTAGCCAAGTTGGTAAGGTTTAATTTGGTTTATATAATAAGTGGTGTCTGGATAATACTGGTAAGCCAGTTACTTTTGGGTAGCACATGAGATTCTCAACAGTATCTGTCTAAATTATTACTATTCTTAAGGAGAGTGAATAGGCAAACACTGGGAGGGTGGGGGGCCAGTTGGGAGCAGGGCCCATTGGACATAAAACTACTAGGCCTGGTTAATGGACACCATTTAAAATGATATCACATAATGTTAACGGGCTGACTGGTCCCATTAAGAGATATAGGACTGGTTTATACATATAGCACAATTTAGACTGGATCAGATACCATAGCTCCAGGGAGGAAGCGTGCTGTGGCAGGGATCCCGGCAGGTGGGGTCATACCAGTCCTTCCCCTGTGCTACCTGTACAGTTGCTTAGACCAGTTCCCTTTCAGAAACCTCTTACATCCTGCTTGAGAGGGAATTTGATATATGATATTTGGGGGGTTCCTGGGCCTCTCTCTCTCCCTAAAAACCTTTTGAATCTATACACTGAAAGTGCAATCTGGTTGCTGATGACCTGAGTAAAGTAATAGATACTAAAGGAAGACCTAGGTGTGCCGTTCTTTAACACACCTATATCAAGATCTAAATGTATATCTGATTATTAATTTTTCCTATCTCATTGAGGTCTGCCCTTATGCTTATTGAATACTATACTTTACACTTGTAACTGACATCCTGTAAACAACAACTGTATTTTCAATGAAGTTAACATCTGAAATACAAAAACAGTTTTAAAAAAGAAGAGGTATAGGATTCTGACTGCAATGAAGAAATTTAGACCAGATCTCTTGCTGCTACAAGAGATGCACATGTCTCAAAGAGAACACCAAAAATTAGTGAAATTTGGCTTTGCCAGTGTAATTGACTCAGCATATCATCATGGGAGGCAGAGAGGGACAGTGATACTAATACCCAAATCATCCCACTTTGAAATCTCAGATAAATATACGGATAATGAGGGGTGCCTGGCTCAAGTGACAGAGTTGCTACATGGACAGACCTTAACAGTTTGTAGTGTGTATATCCCACTGGGCAGCGATGCTTCCTCAATCCAACAGATATTCAACACTACTATTTCCAATAAACAGGGTATACTGGTGCTGGGGGATGATTACAATTGTCATCTGAACCCATCATTGGGCACCTCGGCCTCTAGGCCCCCAACATTGGCCTCAGGACAAAAACATCTTAGACAAATACTGAAAGACGTAGGATTGGTGGACTCCTGCCGCCTCCTCCACCCCTTGCAGAGGCAGTTTTTATACTACTTACATTCCCACAAATATTTCTCGAGGATAGATTATCTCTGTGTAAGTGGAAAACATTGGGATATGATTAAAAATGTGGAAATTAAGAACATCTGTCTCTCAGACCATGTCCCCATAGTTTTAGAACTAGCCATCACTAAGAAAAGCAAAAATACCATTTAGCACCTGAATAATGCGTTATTGAGAGACTCAGCTTTTCAGGAGCTATTAAAAGAAAACATACCAGAAATAATACAAGATAACAGGTCATCCAGAATTTCACCTCAACTCCTGTGGGACACATTGAAATCTGTACTGTGCGGCTATATTATTGCATTCATGTCAAAGAAAAAATGACAAACCGAGGCTCATCTGTGGGAACTTCAAGAAAAACTTAGTTTCCTCCAGCCTGCACATATGCAAGGAGATGACTCACTGACGGACTAGGTGACACTGATTTGTTTATTTATTTATTTAAACGTTTTACCAGGAAGGCATGCTGAGCAGACTACTTCCACGATTCCAGATGCATCCTGGGGGACAGGGGAACGTGGATAACAGTTGAAGACAGTGTAAAAACAATTGATATTACATAGTAGAGATAACACAAACATTAGTGCTGTTTGCTAGACAATAGTGAGTCGAGAGAGATAGTAGGTGGCCACAGTTGATACAGCATGATACAATAAGTACATAGTGAACGCCTCTAACAAGTTGGTGTCTAACAAGTTGGTCAGATTAATGTGTTACTAGGTGGAGATATACTCAGACATTCCACACAGAGACTGGAAAACACCTAGACACATGTGCAAGTAGGGGCAAAATGAACTTGGAGCAAGGAGTTGAGTTGAGAGAGGGAGGAAAAGTGACGAACGGAAATTGGGAGGGAGTTCCACAATAAAGGAAGGCGATAGCTGAAAGCTGCCTGGCCAACGGTAGTAGACTGGTGTAGGACAGCTAGAGTCCGAGAGCCGGTGTTTCTGAGAGAGTAAGCTTGGATGCAAGGGTTGGATAGGGCATCGGTGAGGTAGAAAGGGAGCCGCTGGGACCAAAACTTGGCTGGGATCTTGGAGCAGTCGGTCTGTCTGCGAATGTCTAGAGAGGTGAGGTGCATAGATTAATATAGGGCACAGTGGTATGTGGTGTAGGAACAGTTCAGGGTGAAATGACAGAAAGAATGGAAGAGAGGGTCGAGTCTGGCTAGTGTGGACTTGGGGCCAGTGCAGTAGATCACGTTCACATAGTCGAGGACAGGGAAGATCATTTTCTGCACTATTGCCTTCCTGGCAGATAGAGGGATGTTGTCACGATGCCGGTAAAGTGAACCAAGCCTGGGGTGCAGCTTTTTGAGTATGGAGTCAATGTGCATGGAGAAATTGAGGTGCTGGTGAAGCCAGACGCCGAGGTATCTGAAGGAGGTGCAGGCCTCCAGGGGGGACCCTTCCAGGGTGTGAAATGTGATCGGAAAGGGTAGCCTGGAAATTCTCTGCCTTGTGCCAAAGGTTAGTGAGACTGTTTTTTTGGCATTGTGGAGGCAGTGATTTGAGCGGAGCCAGTGCTGGACTGAGATAAAATCTTGCTGCAGCCTGGTCGAAACCTCTATGGATGAGGGTCTGGATGCATACAACACTGTATCATCTGCATGCATGTGGATAGAGGAGTGTGGGCATGCAGAGGGCAGGTCATTCAGGAAGACCGAGAACAGGAGTGGACCAAGGACCAAGCCTTGTGGTACCCCTGAGGTTATTGCGACGGGTGCCGAGGTGGAAGAACTGATGCGGATGACTTGGGATCTGCCAGTGAGGTAAGAGAGGAACCAAGATGTGGCCCAGTTGGATAGTCCAGCATTGGCAAGTTTTACCAGGAGGAGGGAGTGTGACACTGTGTCGAATGTCTTAGCCAGATCAATGAAGATGGCAGCTGTGATGTGGCCGGCATCCATCGCAGTGAGGATGGAATCAATAATTCTGAGAAGGGAGGTAGTGGTAGAGTGGGATTTCCTAAAACCAGACTGATGGGGGAAAAAAGGAGGAGAAGTCCAGAAAGGAGGATAGACGAGAGAGTACCAGGCACTCCTGTAGTTTGGCCAGGATCAGTAGGAGGGAGATGGGCTGATAGTTGTTAGGGTTTGAGGCATCTCCACTCTTAGGAAGCGGGATTACAATGGCATGTTTCCATTCAGAGGGGACTTCAGCTATGGAGAAGGATAAGTTAAAAAGGGAGGCCAGGGGTTGAGCTATGGCAGGGGCAGAGAGGTGGAGCATTTTTGAGTCCAGCCCAGTGGGACATTTGCCCTTCCTTGGGTTAAGGGCAATCAGTGTATTATATACCTCTACCGGGGTAACCATCAGGAAGGAGAAGGCATGATCTGTGGGTGTGCCACTAGGTGGGTTGGAAGGGGAGGGGTGCCGAGCAGGGTGAGGAGTGGACAGGGGAGTGGCATGTCTAGTTGTGAAGAGAGAGTTAAACAATGTGGCCACAACTGGGGGATCGGTGAAGGTAAGACCACCTACCTGCAGGGAAGGGGTGGGGGGGCTGCGATAGAGGGCTGAGGAGTGATTTGACCACTTTCCAGAATTTTGACAGGAGATAGGAGGTGGAGTTGAATGTGCCTTTGAAATAATTGGCTTTTGCTTGGCGGATTATTTTGGTACTTGAATTCCGAAGCTCACAGTAAATCTGCAGGTCAGCCGGAGAACCAGAGGACTTAAAGATTTTCCAGGCCTTGTCTCTGATACGAAGTTGGGCTAGGATTTCAGGAATGATCCATGGGAGGTGAGCACCACAAACTCTGGTACGTCTGAGGGGGGCATATCAGTCCCAGGTGGCAGTGAACTTGGACTTAAAGAACAGCAGGGTCTCATCTATGGAGGTAAATTGACTAATGCGCGACCAGTCTGTGTTGCCCAAATCATTTAGTAGAGAGGGAAGGTCCAGAGAATTGTAGGATCTGGTCATAATTACTCTCGGTGGGGGAGCTTTAGGTCTGAAAATTTTGCGTACTGAGTAGATTCCATGGTGGTCGTTGAGGGCATCTGGAAGGAGGCTAAGATCCTGTGAAGGTGAGAGGTGAGGGACCAGTCCAGAAGAGTGTGGTTCTGTGTTTTGTGGTTTAGCCTAGTGGGTTCAGTGATTAGTTAAGTTAGGATTAGGGCTGTTACCTTGTCACAAAATTTAGAATGAGATTCAGCGAGCCAGTTCAGGTTAAAATCCCCAAGTATATGGATCTCACGTCCTGCTGCCAGAGAGTTTAAGGAACCAAGGTGGTCAAGTATGGCAGGTGTGTTGGTGTCAGGAGTGCAGTATGTACCTGCTATGTAAATTGGAATTGAGTGGGGAATGGAGAGTTTTACCATTAAGGTGTTGATGGGCTATGACGGTATGGATAGGGCAACCGAGGAAAACTGGATTGTGGTGGAGGTGTACATAGCTAAGCCACCCCCTTTTTTGCCCATATGGTCATGCCGGAGCAGTGTATAGCCGGGTATAGCAAATTCTGTGTCAGGGTTATGTGGCTTCAGCCAGGTTTCAGAGATGATCAGGATATCTGGGCTAAGGGACAAGACGAGAGTTTGAAGTAAGGTTATTTTACGTAGGAGGCTACAAATATTTAGGCGAATCAGTTTAAGGCCTGTGGAGAGTTGGAGTGGAACAGAGGGGTTAGGGGTGTTGTGGTGGGTGGGTCCAGGGTTAAGCTCAATATCGCTAGCAAGGAGAAGTAGTAGGGTGGCTAGGAGTTTAGTATGATGGGCCACCCACTGAAGCTTTTTTGAAACAGTAAAGGGCTTGGCTATATAGGCTTTAGATCTCCGAGCATGTGGAAGCAGGATGAGGTGGCTAATTCGGAAGGTAGAAGGGATTAGCCTAGGGCCAATTAATAGTGTCTGGATGAGGTGGCCATGGTGTGAAACAGCTATGGTTTTAGAGGTACCAATATATGTTTGCAGCTTGATACATGGTACTTGGCAGGCTGGTAGGGTAGGGTAATTAGCTGATGGGAGGGACACCCAGGAGATGAGGGTAAAGAGGGCTATTAGGTGCAGTTGAATCAACATGGAGAGACAGCAGTGCAAGGGTTGAGATGGGCTTATTAATGCTGACACCTGAGTGTAGCGGCCACTAGTGGATACTCGGTATAGCCTGCAAATGGTAAAGTGAGCTGATTGTTTTTTTTCGGCATGTGATCACCCCTATATAGCTCAGAGTTTGCCAAGGGTGGTGGTGGGGGTGGCGGGGAGCTGACACGAAGCATCAGTGGGGCTCACTTTGTTGAGAGAGCTGTGCTGTGCCATACCTGCTTGCTGCATGCGATTGCTTGGGGGGCATGCTCCAGTTCGGGGGAGGGCTACTTGGCTGCCCTCATGACCTCCAAAAAGGGCAACAGGTCCATCTTGCAAATGAGCTTCTGCTCAACGATGGACGCCTGGTTAAATAAAGACTTGATTGATTGATTGATTGATTGAAATGCATGGCAATGTGTATTTGTAAACAACTTTGTTTTGTTTACAATCCTGGATCTGTTCTTACCACATGCTTCCTGAGCATTAGAAACACACCCAAACAGTGCAGACACTCATAAGACAGTAGCCTCCTGAACTCCCACTGCATCATGAGGGGCTAGACTGTTTTGTGGGTGTTCCCAAGTCCAGGAAAGATGCATTTGGAGTTGATCAAGGAATGTAAACAAACCTGTTTTGGTGTGATAACACCAGTATGTTGGGCAGTCTGTTTTTTACTATTTTAAAGAAAATAAGAGTCAGGATCAAACTGCCAGCTACATCAACAATCTTTACAGAATTATGGCAATCATAAAATATGTTTTTTTAAACTAGGGACACTTTGAGACCTAAGGGGGTTGACAGTGTCCCTTTAAAGCTCCTTTCTGCAGGAGAGAAATACACAGTACTTCAGGCTTAGGAGCAGTCAGTAAAAAACTATCTCCATTCGTCTGCCGATGGAATTTGAAATTGGCACCCTTTTTCTTTGTTGAGAGAGCTGTGCTGTGCTGTGCCATTCCTGCTTGCTGCATGTGATTGCTTGGGGGGGTCCACACTCCAGTTCGGGGTAGAGCTACTTGGCTGCCCTCACGACCTCCAAAAAGGACAACAGAAGCTGCTTGCTACATGCGATTGCTTGGGGGGGTCTGCACTCCGGTTCGGGGGAGGGCTACTTGGCTGTCCTCATGACCTCCAAAAAGGACAACAGGAGCTGCTTGCTGTGTGCGATTGCTTGGGGGGTGGGTCCACGCTCCGGTTCGGGAGAGAGCTATTTGGCTGCCCTCACGACCTCCAAAAAATTCTGACTACCTGAACCGAGCAAGCCCTTTTATGGCTGTGGCAGAAATACTATGAAGGGGGGGCCCAAACATCACAATTGTTGGCGTAGTGCTTACGCAGACAGACACAAATGGTGTTGATATCTACAATTAAAGATCCCCAATCAGGAACTTTAGCTTATAACACATCTCAAATTCTTCTTATCTTTAAACGGTTTTACATGGACCTCTATGTGGATCCTTCCCTGCCAGACCAGGCCAAGATAACAATTTTTTTCTCCAGGCTCAATCTTCCTTCCCTAACTCAACAACGTATAGATTGTATTTTAAGTCCCATAGTTTTACAAGAAATTCATACTACTGCACTATTAAAAGTCTTAAAATGGGGAAGAGCCCTGGTCCAGACGGTTATGGGATCAGAATTTTATAAAAGTACATTTAACCTATTAAAAGACCCACTGCTGACGGCTCTCTGGGAAAGTCATACTACAGTGGATTACCCTTCCCCATGGAGACAGGCCACAATACCGGCAATATTAAAACCCAACAAACCCCCTCACTTTTGTGAGTCATATTGGTCACTGTCCATGTTAAATCAGGATTACAAAATTTATACAAGCATTATAGCACATCGCCTAGATGACATTCTTCCAGCATCAATACACCCAGACCAGTCTGGTTTTATTAAATCCAGACAAACAACAGATATTATCAAAATAACTTTATATATAGTAAATCATGCCTGCCTCCATAAAACACCACTAATGATAATGAGCGTCGACACTCAGAAAGCCTTTGACTGGGTCTCCTGGCCTTTTTCACAGGTGACTCTCTCTAAGTTCAGCTTTGTTCAACCATTTCTGGTTAATATAAAAGGCCTTTATATGCTTCCTGAGGCCATGGTCAAAGTTACTGTCTCACTTTCTACCCGTTTTCATTTGTCGATGGGGCACTCATTAGGGCTGTCCCCTTTCCCCATATCTTTTTGCTTTCTACTTAGAACCCATAGCACAATATCTTAGAGGTCTCAGTTTCAGGGATACACAATCAATGGATATCAACACAAGCTTGCTTACTACGCCGATGATCTCTTGCTTTACATTACAGATCCAGAGTCTAGCTTAGTGGCTCTGCAGGAAGGCTTCCAGCTGATCGAACATACAACTGGTTATAAAATTAATCAAAATAAAATGGAGGTTCTTATGGTGCAGTGCTCCCCATCCCTTACCTTGAAACAACACCACCTGTATTGGTGGGACTGTAGCCAGATTACATGCCTGGGTATATATCTCACATAGAACCCAAATACCACTTACTCTCAAAATTATGACCTTCTGTACCATCAGGTTAGGGAGGATTTGTAGCATTGGATTCATCTTCCCCTCTCCTTGATTAATAGCATTCAATTGATTCGAATGAACATTTTACCTAGAACACTATAATTAATGCAAAATATCCCATACTTTATAATACAAAGGGACATAAAGAGATGGAATAGGATAAGCTCTACTTATCTGTGGTGGGGGGTGCAGACCTAGGATGACTCTGCATAAGTTACAGTTGCCTAGGGAACAGGGTGGACTAGCTTTGCCCAACCTCTACAACTATGCTCTGGAGGCACTTGTTATGCATATGACTGGATGGTTTGTACCCTACTGTTGTGGTGTCGGGATGGGTGTCAGTCGAACGGGCTCTTTTTCCAATACCGCTAGATAAAATCCTGGTTTTCCAGCCCAACAGAGCGGAGATGACGGGGAGCTCTCCCCGTACATGGGGAGTTTGATCTCTCAATGGACAAAGCATTTGTAAAGTCGGGAGCTCATGTGGGGGGCTACATGGATGGAGATCCCAGTACTAGATAGAAACTTCATCCCAGCGAGTCTTGACAGAGGTTTCAGAGGCTGGTTGGGGAGGGGCTTGGTCCACAGTTTTAATTTTTACTACAATGGTGTATTGAAGTCCTTCACACAGTTGCAGACAGAGCACTCCCTTCCTCAAACAGATTTCTATAAATATCTCCAGATACACCACTATTGAGCAACACCTAGGGCCTAGATATAACAAATCGAGACATACTGTCTCTACAAGACCATGGCATCTACATGGATGGCTTGCACAGAAGGGGTTCAATCCAACTGGGAAGAAGAATTGATGTTGGAATTGACCCCAGAGGACAGGCTTTGGAGAGAGTCCAGGTGGAAAGTGACAATGCTGTTTTTCCACACCCCACAAATCACAACAAAATCTTTGATCTCAAGGGACTCCCCTTGCTGGAGACATTGTGATTGGGAGGTATCAGCTCATGCCCATATGTTCTGCTACTGCCCAATACTGACCTCCTTCTGGGAGGAGGTGGGACGGGTATTGGAGAACCTCTTCCCCAATCTGGGATGACTGACACTGCAAATTGTCATCCTGCTATATTTCCCCAGACAAATAAAACAAAAACATCATATGTACAGTATCTAATTATTATACTTCTGGCTGCAGCTAAGAAAACTATTGCAAGGCTGTGGCTCTAGCCCTCACACCCAATAATTCATAGCTGGGAAGACATGGTATACAATATTTATAAAATGGAGAGCATGACAGCCCAATTAAGAAACAAAACACACATCCTTATGAATCAATGGATGACATGGTTCATCTATATAGCCTCACATCGGCCAGATCTGGTTCCCTGATTACCCCTACTCTGGAGGAGGTCCTCATGGGACATTCTACTCAGCCCTCAGCATTCAGCTTATGATTCCACCAGTGGACAAGCGCACTGGTGGTTTGTGAGGGAGTTAGACTCCGGGCCCTTGCTCTCTGCTGAATTTTACAGTGCCTTCTCTGTGCTGGTGGGTCCTGCCTTTCTTCTGCCTCTCCTCCTCCAACTATCAGTTCCTAGATTTACATTTATATAAATGTCTTTTACTCTCTGGATGGATGTCTCTAACAAAAATGGTACTGCAGATTAAGAACTGTATTACAATGTATGGCAGTTTGTGAAAATATGCATTATATTGTACACCACAAAAAAATGAATAAAAACTACAGTTTAAAAAAAAGACAGGAGAACCAGCTCCTAAGGTCACACAAGGGGGAGTGCATGAGGTAGCAATCTCTGCCTCAGTAGCAGAAGAAGTTGTAGCTGAAGAATGAGCTGTGAGCAGCTACAGACTGAGGAGAGTCCAGCCATGGGCAGCTCTCCCACAAGAGTGTGCTTTGGAGAAGGTCAGGTGTGCAGAGCTATGGAGAGCTCAGCAAGCTAACTCATCCCTGTAAAAATTAAGTAAATTAGCCACTGGTGTGGAAGGTGAATCTCTATGGTCAGGGAAAAGGGAGGTGTACTGGGAGAACAGGCTCCTGAACTATGTGTGCATGCCTAAGGGAGAGCCAGAGGAATGGGTACTCCAGCAGATAGTTGTTCCTAGGGAGATTAGGAAACAGCTTCTAGCCTTAGCCCACAACATACTCTTTTCTGGACATCTGGGGTCAGCCACACAAAAAGGTGGCTGACTAACAATTTCTTTGACTCAGTATTTTTAAAGACAAGGCAAATTGCTGCTAGGTTTATCTCTGTGCCAGAAGGTGATAAAGATTGTTGAAAAGGCTAAGGGGGTTTTGATTTCCCTGCCTGTTATCGAACAGCCATTTTGACAAATTGCTATGGGCACTGTGGGACTACTCAGCACCCCAAGTCACACCGGCAAGTGGTACATTTTTGGTGATAATGGAGTGCTCCACAAGGTACCCAAAGATAGTGGTCTTGTCCTCCATCAAGGCTATGAAGGTGGCTGACGAACTGCTGGGAATCAAGGCCCCTGGAATTCTGTGATTCAGTGGTTGTGGAATTTTCCACAGAATTTGCACCATGCCACGGAATATATATGGTGCCACAGAATTCCTTGCTTTTGGTGGATTTTCATTCAAATTTACAGTTTTTTTCATGGTGCCCAGCTCCCTTCCTCATCTTGTTTATCCTGAAGCCCCTCCTCTGTGCTTACCATATGATGTCATCTATGACATCACATCATATTTTATCCAATGGCAGGACTGCATTCTGCCACAGAAATGAAAAAAAAATCATGCTGAGGAAATCAGAAAACAATGCCACAGAAACATAGGAGTCCTGCCACAGAAATCAGGACATAATGCTGCAGAGCACTACAGGCCCTGTTGGGGATATTTAGCTGGGTAGGTTTTCCCCAGAGGATTCTGTTGAATGAGGGTGCCAACTTCATGTCTGATCTGAAGGTTAGTCTTTGGAAGAAGTGTGAGGTAAGGCAGCTCAGGACCTTGCCATATGACCCCTAGACTAACAATCTGGTCAAGTGATTCAATGGGTTCTTAAAACCATGTTAAGGGTCTTCACCAACCAGCATGTGAGAATGTGGGATGAGTGCTCATCCCATCATTTATCTGCATACAGGGAAGTCTCCCAATAGTCCACAGGTTTCTAACCCTTTGAGCTCCTGTTTGGCCATAGGGTAAGGGGTCCCATTGATTTGGTAAGGGATGAATGAGAGGGTGAGTTTGCTCCTCAAGGGGAATCTGTTGTAGAGTATATCCTGAATTTCAGGTCACAGCTCAAGGAGCTTATTGGGTTTGCCCAGGAGCAACCAGCCACTTCCCAACAGATGCAGAAGATTAGGTACAACTGTGGGACCAGAGGCTGGGAGTACCAACTCGGGCAATGGGTGATGGTACTCATCTCCATCCGACAAAGTAACTTACAGGTGACATAGGAGGGGTCTTACTTGGTGATCAGGAGGATAAATAATGTTAATTACTTAGTGGAGCTGCCAGACAGGAGGCACAAACAGTGAGTCTACCACATAAACAATGATGAAACCCTACCAGGACTGGGATGAGATGGTCCTGGCTGTGTGCAACTATCGAGAAGAGGCGGCTGAAGCAAACCCACTGGTGGATCTCTTGGAGAGGTTAAGGGAGAATACTCAGTGGATGCTGTCACCCTCTTGGAGCAGCTGCCACCATCTCAAACAGCCAAAATGTGTGGGGTGTTATATACATTTAGTGAGATATTCACTGGGAAAGCTGGTGTATGCTACACTGGCAGAGCACCATGTGGACACAGGGTCCCAAGCCCCACTGAGACAGGCACCCTATAAAGTCCCAGAAGGAGCAAGACATGCCATAGAGGGGGAGATCAGGAAAATGCTGGCTCTCTGGATGATCCAGGAGTGCAGTAGTCCTTGGGCCTCCCCAGCTGTACTTATTCCAAAAGGATGGGACCATGAGGTTCTGTGTCAACTACCACAAGCTCAACAGCTGCACAGGGTCAGACACATATCCCATGCCAGGAAGAAACAGGTCCTACAGTGGTTCGGGGGAGCCTTTTACTGTCCACAATAGACTGGACAAAGAGCTACTAGCAGGTACCTCTGACCTCTGAACTCAGAGAGAGGTCAGCCTTTATCACCCTTTTTGGATTATTCAAGTTCAGAGTAATGCCATTCGGGATGAACACATCAGCCACCTTTCAACTGCTCATGGACTGCATTCTGAATGGGGCAGGAGACTTTGCTCTGGTGTACATGTATGACATTGCCATCTATAGCCAGATTTGGGAGGATCATGTCATGACTAGAGCTGGGAGAAAACTACAAATTCTGAATTCATGGAAATTTCATGAAATTTCACAGATTTCTTGAAATTTTCTAAATTTCCACATTTTGCAAACTCTTAATCTTCTGACTGTGTTTAGCAAATTTTCACCCCACTCTGCAAAATTTTCTGGCAGAATTGTGGAATGATACACATGAACTGTGGAATGACATTTCAGGAATTCCATTCTGCTGTTTAATACATTAATTCATAATACAATACATACAATTATTCCACAGTTCAATGACCAGTTCTGTGGAATTTTATTTTGCAGTTTAATACATTAATTCATAGTTGATACATTCATTCTGCAATTTCAGTGACTCACTGAACTGTGAAAAAAACTGTATTAAACTGTGGAATAAAATTTTGCAGAACTGATCCCTTGTAGTGATCAGTTCTACAGAATATCATTCCACATTTTAATACATTAATCCATAATTCATAGTTATTCTGCCATAGTAAGTCAGAATTTCAGTGAAAGTTGCCAACGTGCATTCCAAAATTTCATGGTAATTCCACCAGTGTAATTTTATTTTCGCACAACACTATATGTGACTGAGGTGTTCTGCTGACTATAGGCCACTGGACTGACAGTCAAAGTGGAGAAGTGCCAGATAGGAATGGCAGAAGTGTCATACCTTGGACACAGGATGGGGAGTGGGTACATCTGGTCTGAGCTAGTACTAAAGGGTTTTGAGGACTTTCAGACCTTATAAAAGTTAGTCAGGTTTTGGGACCTTGAGCAGTTAGCATGCAAGGTTCAAGTCTACCCTGATTCATCAAGGTTTCCTGTGTGGTAAACTCTTTCTACTTTAGGAAACGTAGGAAGTGTAAGATTGTCCTGTTTTTTTTCTACTGTTCAAAATATTTTCTTTTTATCTCTGTAGAAGTACTGTTCTTCATAGTCTTAGTGCAGTATCCTATATTATATGTGTAAATATTTTGAAGTATTAACATATTTTTATATACTTCATGTTTCTGTGACTGAGTATCTTGAGGTACAGACAACTGGGTTATAACTGACAAAAACTGTTTCTGTATCTGAAGAGGAGGCTGCAGCCAAGTTATGAAGGGCTTTCTGTAGTGATCTATATTGATCATATCTTCTAAAAATGCTACCAATTTCTGTGTTGTCCATACATTTTGCTAATCATCCTTCACAGCTGACACCAATGTCCACTATAAAAATATAAAAAATTAAAGGCCCAAGCACATATCTATGGCACTCCTCTTGTCACATCACCACATGCAGATGTTTCCTCATTTACTCTCACCCCCACTTGTTGGTTAGTCAGCTAGCTACTGACCCATAAAATTAGGTAATTTAGAAAGCCCAATTTATCCATCTTGTCTGTTAAACTACCATGAGAAAGCATATCAAAGATCTTGCTTACACCCAGGTAGATGGCATCAGTTGATCTGTTATCAAGTGCTTTATTGATACTGTCATTAAAAATCATAAAATTAGTAAGGCATAATCTAACCTTTCTAAAGCTTTGCTGGCTATTATTATCTATTATAAAAAGGGTCTCAGAAATTCTGCAATCTGATTGGCTGTTAGGATTCCAGCAGCCTTACATTAATCCATGTTATACTGTCATGTACAGCCTGATCACCATGACACATGGATTCTTCCTGTCAGCATTCCATCCTCTAGCACTGCTGAATGTGTGGAATGATGCATTCTGATTTTGAACCAGCATTCTTAAACTGTTGGTGGAAGAACTATTTTATCAAAAATCTCTCTCTAAATGAGGATAACATTGAAAAAGTACACTTTTAACACTTTTCTTTTGTGCCTCGTGCCACATTACACCTTTAGGGGGTGATTAACAGACTATTAATCTAACCCCTGGTCATGCCTTATTGCTTAAGTCTGTGGCCTTTGAGGTATTGCATAATCGGTCATTAATGGTGACCTCCAGTAGTTTACACACAACCAATGTCAAACTACTGGGTCTATAATTTCTCACTGTACTGCTATCACCGCCTTTCTGCAATGGTGTCACAATAGCATTTCTCCAGTCTGCTAGGATTGATCCTTCCCTAAGTGACTGATTCAAGCTGTTATTTAACAGAAGAGATAATGCCAATGCTAATTATTTCAAGACCTTACAGTGTAAATTATTTGATCTCAGTGATTCATGTAAGCCATAACCAATAATAGGGTGTGTGTTTCTGGAAAATTAATGCACAACCCAGGCAAATTGGAAGGCATGAGGCCAGTGGCTAAGTGACTTGTAATCCACCCAGAAAATGCCCTAATTCTTAAGAAACTCATGCCCTAGAGTGGGTTATTGCACTTGTAAAATGCAAAAAGTTATTTGTAATGGAAAAAGGTTTTATTTTCCTTTAGTAAGATTGTTGTTAGGTAGAATATGTGAGTCTAGCAAAAAGGATGGCTGACTTTGAATGAACCCAGGAAGTGCTTTTATTTTGAATAATCTCATGTGGATTTTAATGTTTAAAATGTGAAAAAGTTTTTATTTTAATGGAAAAGGGTTTTATTTTCATTTAGTTGGATTGTTGTTGAGTAGACTAGGGAGGGTTATTTATGAACTGTTCATATGCCAGATGTTAATGAATGATCAGGTGTTCTGTTCAAACCAATGAAGCTGCTAAACTTCTGAAAGATTCGAAAGCCCATTTCATAATATTGTTTTAGCTTCATCAGTGTATGCAGTATATCCTCTACGCTGATTGGTTCAATCTTCTGTTTTGTGCTTGTCATGGTCTGTGTTGTGGGTATAATCTGTGGTTTAAATATTGAGCAGAATTACTTATTTAATACTTTAGCTATATTCTTACCCTTGCCAAAGACCATATTGTCCTGGATAACTGCTCCTACACATATGGTCAATGTCAGGTTAAAATCCCCCATAAACACCAAGTGCTCAATAGTGTTTGTTCTCTGGATTAAATTACCCAGTTCCAAGTCTTTTTACCCTGTGCTACCTGTCAGTGTATAACATGCTCCGAAAATCATCTTTCTTCTCCTGTACATCCTAGTTTTATCCACAGGACTTATATGATGCTCTCATCCCATCTCCTTCCTGCTCACCTTGCTCCCTTCCTTGACATGCAAAGCTCAGCACCATGGACATGGGAGGGATGGAGGTGTGCACTAGTCCCTTCAGAAAAGAAAGGGTCCTACAAGAGCTCGATAAGCTCAGGGTGGACAAGGTACTGGGACCTGATGGCATACAGCCAGGGTACCACAGGAGCTAAGGGTGTAACTAGCAGAGCCATTATCAGAACTATTAAGTGGGTCTCTAAGCACAGGAGAGGTCCCAGAAGACTGGAGAAGGGCTCATGTGATCCCACTCTACAAGAGTGGTAGAATGGAGGAGGCAGGAAACTACAGACCAGTCAGTCTTACCTCAGTAGTGGGCAAGATTATGGAGACATTCCCTTAAGGAAAGGATAGTGCAACACCTGGAATCCATAGGAGCACAGTACCCAAGATAGCATAGGTTTACAAAAGGAAGGTCCTGTCAAACTAATCTCATAGATTTCTTTAAATGGTAACCAGAGTGGTGGACCAAGGGGGGAGCAGTTGATGTTGCCTACCTTGACTTCAGCAAAGCTTTTGATACTGTTCCACATAGAAGATTGACTAATAAGCTGGGTAGGCTTGGGGTGGGTCAGACATTGGTCAACTGGGTGGCAAACTGGTTGATGGGCAGAAAATAGAGAGTGGTGGTAAATGGTATACAGTCAGAAGAGCTGCAAGTCACAAGTGGGGTACCTCAGGGATCAGTCCTGGGGCCAGTCCTCTTCAATATCTTCATCAGTGACATTGCAGATGCACTGGAGGGTAAGGTTTGTCTGTTTGCAGATGACACCAAGATCTGCAACAGAGTAGATGATCCAGATGGGGTGGGCAGAATGAGAAGAGATCTGGATAAACTAACAAAATGGTCAGAAGAGTGGCAACTGGGGTTTAACACAAAGAAGTGCAAGATCATGCACATAGGGGAAGAGAAACCCTGAAGCCACCTATAGGCTGGGAGGGGAGTTGCTGGCAGTCACAAGGGAAGAAAGAGACTTGGGCGTCACCATCACTGATGACCTGAAATCATCCAAGCAGACCACTAAAGCAGTAGGTAAGGCTAGAGGGATGTTGGGGTGTATTAGCAGGGGGTATCACAAGTAAGAAGAGGGAGATAATAATCCCTCTTTACAAGACACTGGTTAGGCCCCATCTGGAGTACTGGATGCAGTACTAGAGGCCACACCGTCACAAGGACATTAACCAAATTGAGGCAGTCCAGAAAAGGGCAACCAAAATGGTGCAGGGACTGCATCAGAAAACATATGAGGACAGATTAACTCAGCTCAATATGTATACCCTAGAGCAAAGGAGGCAAAGGAGAGAGAGAGGTGATATGATTGAAACATTCAAACACCTTAAGGGCATTAACAAGGTGAAAGAGTCTAACATGTTTCAGTATAAGAAAAATAGCAGGACAAGAAGACACAGCATGAGATTAGAGAGAGGCCAATTAAGGGTTAATGTGAGGAAGTTCTTTTTCAAAGAAAGGGTGGTGGATGCATGGAACAGCCTACCTCAGGAAGTGGTGGATATGAATACAGTGCAGGGCTTCAAACAGGCATGGGATAGGCATAAGGGAGCAATACAGATGAGTATGAATAGATAGGCCATTGACAGAGCAAAGGCCAGTGGCACATTCATAAGGTAGAAAAAGAAATGGGCAGACTGGATGGGCCTTGCAGTCCTTATCTGCCATCAACGTGTATGTTTCTATGTTTCCTCTTTGTCCCACCTTGTCCCTTCTGAAAAGATTTTACACCTCCACCCTAGCATCCCAGCTAAGTCTCTGATTCCACCAGGTCTTTATAAGTCCCACTGCAGTAGTAAAAGTTGATTTGGCAAATTATTTTCCAAAATCTGTGGAGATCTCTAAGGAGATTTTCACAAGATTTCATGTAGCACAGACAGTCCTGAGATTTTTTTTCTTGGTGTCTCCAGAGAATATTGGGAAAAAAATTATTGAAACTTACTGAATGGACTGCTACCACTGTAGTTTATAACCTACCTCATAGAGTTCACTCTCAAACTTATCCATATAGTTAAAGACACACTTCACATTCCCCATCAGCATAGAGCTTGGTTTTCATCTTCCCTGGTTTGGGCCACTCACAGCTGACTTTATTATCGGGGAGGCTCAGAATTGGCTGATTCTGATCCAGTTGAACTATTTAGGAATTTAGGGATTTCAAATTTCAAATCTGATTCCTATCCAATTTTGAACAGGACCTCATAATCGGAATCAGAGTTAGGAATTCTAATTCCTAAATTCCAAGTTCCTTTGTAAAAATATTTCTTAACCTTAAACTTTGGAACAAGGATTTTTGGACTGCAATTCAAAAAATGTAATTCTAAAACTAGATCAGAAAAGCAGATGGCTCCAATTCCGTGACTTGGAAATTAGACAACCCTAGTTTTTCACACTTTTATTTCTGCCTAGGACATGGATGTTCTTCTGCACCTATCTGGACCACTGTCCTATTTAAAGATCCCACCACCCTATATATCCAGTGTGCCAATACCCCCACCCTAGACTTTGTGGCTATTGGAGTACCCTAGTCTTGAATATCCTGCCTTTACTATCTTCAGCTTCCACTCATCAGGTCCCTCAATTTAATCCTTGTTTTGGGTATTGTGTCCGAAGCATCTTTGTCCCTTCTAATGTTGGCGCATTTAAATTTTATGTTGCATTAACAATCATTTTATTCAAAAATAGTTACAAATATGATTTTATATATAGTGGGCCTGATTTTAGAACGACTTGCAGATACTGCAAGTCCCTGATGCACTGAACATATGGCACAGGGGGCTTGAATTCCTGTGGTGCCGATCGTGATTTTCTTTCAGGTGCGCCATTTGCCACAAGTTAGACCAGCTCCACCCTGGTCTAACTTTGTGCCATTTAGGGACCCTTTTAACAGGGTTTGCACCAAATAGTTGGCACAAGCTGCCATAAATCATGGAAAGTGTTGCAATTGCGCCCAGTGTACTAAAATTGGGGTGCAGTTGTGTGAAAGGAGTTTGGCACAATTGTGCCAAACATCAAGGTCAATGAAGGGCTTGATGCAAGTCCTGTGTCAACCTTTGAAAATCTGTCCTTGTATATTTTTATAAGTAAAATGTAATTACAGTTCTAATAAAATTATTTCACAAGTCTCATTTCCCATAGTTTATCTGAGTTAATATAGGATACTCCGTTTCATGAAATAATGTAAGCCATGCATCCTGGGGGCTTAAAGCTGTTTCCTGGTTAATACATTTCTTTGAGCTTCAAGCCAGTGAAGTTAAATAATTGGCTTGACCCTGGCTTACGATTTCATAGCCTCTCTCAGCTCCTTATTATCCTCTCAAGATTTTCAGACATACTGCATCTGTCTGCAAAGCTAAAGGATTACTATCCATATGACTTGCTAAACTTCTTAACAAAAAGCCATCATTCTAGTATTTATCATTTGAAAAGAACAGAACTTAATATAACAAAATACGTTATGTATTTTTGTATACTGCAGTAGTTAGATTACATATACCTGTAGAACTGCTAGCACATCAGTATGTTTCCAACTTGTTCTTCAGAAAATGTAAAGGTGCAACAGGACTGAAATAATTCAGGATTAGTGCTTGCATGTGGCATCTGTACATAATCACAGATTGGCAAACCTGCTGTCATGTTTAATATCTGCTTTAACAAGCTTTATCCATGATAACCTCTAAGCTTTATGAGTGAATAAATGAATTAGCCAGAATATCTACCGGAGACACAAAGATGGCATGTGTTCCACAGCTGTTCATTCTTGTTTGCTGATAAACACCCAGATTATTATGAGACTGCTATGTTAACAGACTTGTGCTTATTGAAAAAGAACACATATGATGCATGAAATAAATACAGATTTGAAACTTTCCAACCAGACCCTGAACTACCAACTAATGAATAGCACACTCAGTTTCCTGGGGTGTAGAATGGCAAATTTGTGTAGGCACTGGTGTGTGTGTGTGTGTGTGCGTGGGGAGGGGGATACAAAAATGAAAAACATAATTAACTGGACAAGATCAAGCTACTGATATAAACTCATGCTCCATTCCAAACACAAGTACTGTAGTACTCTATCTTCAATTAATTAGATAGATAGATAGATAGATAGATAGATAGATAGATAGATAGATAGATAGATAGATAGAAAGAACAGACCCCGCTGCCAGTTTGAAGCTCCAGTCAGGTATTTATGGTCTGGCCGTTCACTCTACTCAATTGTATTCTCCCAGAATTCGATAGCATTGTCATTGTATTACAATGTAGTGTATTTAATTTCCAGCTATCTCACTGTATATAATGTGCTGTTCCTATACATTGTTGATGTATTATAATCTGTGTTGTCTCCCATGCTCCCCTTCCCCAGAATGCATCTGGAATTGAGTGGTAGTCTGCTCAGTATGCCTTCCTGGTAAAACTTTTAAATAAATAAACAAATAGATATGCAGGCAGAGAGATATTCATATTGCAAAATACTATAATGATGCAGCTATTAAGGTTGAAGAACATGAAGCATACGAAGTAGGAATATGACAAAAAGGGATTTGGAGTCTGGGAGTCTTGGCAAATTGGTTGTGTGGTGTTCCTTGATCTTCTCAACCCTGACGTCCACACCCCTTTCACAAGCACCTAGCCTTGTGACCCAAGCACGTTCCCCATAGGCCTAGTACTTGTAGTTACAACACTTTGGGCCTGATATTTAAAGATTAGCACACCCACTAACAGGGTTAGTGGGTGCACTAATCCAGATTTGCACTGGCACTCCCAGCCAGCCTATATTCAGAAGCCTCAGGAGTGCCAGTGCAATCCCTCATCACCAAAATGCTATAATACCACTGCACCTATGCAGCTGAGGGGGTCCCCTCATGCATATCAGTGCAGTGGTATCATCAAAGGTTTGTCGTGGTGGTATTTACTGCCACCAAAAACCATCTCTTAACAGGGCACTTCCATCCCCGAAGGCAAGGTGGCTGTACTGCAGCTGCCCACCTCTAATCACCCGCTGAATAAAATTACAGTTGTCCTGGGCATCTAGTGGTCCCCACCCCACACAATTACCCATTACTGTGTAATATAGTTGTCGCTGGCGTTTAGTGGCACCCTTTACCCCCCATCACCCTTTACTGTTTCTCAATGGGCGATCAGGGGGTGGTGCCACTAGACAACAGGGATAACTATCTTACATAGTAACAGGTGATTAGGGAATGGGGTATGTCACTAGACATCAGGGTTAACTATATTACACAGCAACAGGTGATTGGAGGGGTGAAGATACCACTAGACACCAGGGAATTCATCACTCACACTGCTGGAAGGATGCTAATGGGCTGCCTGTGTAGCATGCAAATGAGCCTATAATGGGCATGCAAATGGCCCCTCAGTGCCCTGCATGCCCAATGGCCTCATTTGCATGTTGTGGCTGAACATAGCCCACAGGGGTCTTGGCACTATCTGTTTCGGGCAGCGTTATTCCCTGTGGGTTATATAGAGCCCAGATCCATGTCAGGGCAGAGCAGTTTCCCTTAGCACTGTACCGACAGGGTCCAACATTCAGTTGGATAGTACCATCCCCCTATCCGACTGAATATAGCAACTGCCGGGTCAGGCTTTAGCACAAGCACAGCACAAGTATTTGCACTGCAGTTGCACATCTTTTTGAATAATGGGCCCTTCGGCTTCCCACATGTGACCCACAGGATCAGTCATTCCTTCCATCATCCATCATGTATAACTTTATTTTGTCAGGAAGGGGGTGGGCATTAGAGTTGAGAACCTCATGGAACACCACAGTATCAATTTACCAAGACTCCTGAGACTTCTACACTAATTTTCTCAATTCCTTACTTTGTGTGCTTTATATTCATCAACCATAATGTTTGCATTAACATAGTTTTTTGTAATGAATTTCCCTTTTTGTGATAGTGGCATCATTACCTTATTCATGCAAGTCCCCAAAAGACTTGTGTGAAATAATGTGGACAGGCAGAGCCCTCTGAGCCCAGCACCATGGTAAGAGTCCATGAAGCTGTGGACATGAGGGTCCTCTGGGCCCTGCACCAATGTAAGACTCCATCTGGTTGCAGATATACAGGGCCCTCTTAGCCTTTCACAATGGGAAGAGACTGCCTGCAGATTCACACTGCCAAGGGAAGAGTCCATCTGGCTACAGACACACAAGGACCTGCATGCTGTGAGCCAAGAAAATGGCAAATAAATTCAAAAATGCCTTTTTTTTAAATTTACTGTGCTTTTTTCTCCCTTACCCGACCAGCCTCCATAGGTCCGGCCACTCCACTTAGCTCCATCACCAACCATCCCTGGGACTTACCTCTCCCTTGCTGGTCCTCCATGGATAACACCCCATGGGAAGGGCCATGTGAGTGGTAACTCCATATTCTCCCTGGACAGAGTTGAGCTTCAGTCACGAGGAAAGATGATTCCAGTCAGTGGTGTGGGGCCTACAATGGGCAGAAAGTAACATCCTGCATTGGTCAGGTTGTTTCTTCACATTTTCTTGTCCCACTCCCAGACATTGGAAAGTCTTTGCTGATGCATACATGTCATGCTGCCAATGTCACCCTCCCATGATGGCTCCTGTTGCACCACCACCTGTGGTCACCCAGGTGGCAGTATTGCAATGGAGACCACACTCCCTTCCACCCCGAGGAGGTGAGCATGCATGGGACACTCAGACATCCTCCCCCCCCCCCAGCCGACTCTCCAACGACCAACCCTCCTTCCCTAAGCCGGGTCATTGCCATTGTAGGCGGTAGCACTACCGCTGTGCCAGCAGGCCTGTGTTCAAAAATTCCTTTTAAAACACACTCACAAAGGCAAGAAGACCTCATGAAAGCATTTGCATGTCAGGATAGCCATTTGCTGAAATAATGTAAGCAAATATAAATGCCATATTTCAACAAAGAACAACCTAAAGAATCCCTCAAACTCTTTAACCTGTCCAACACACAACGTTCAGCTGGCAAATCCACCACGTATTGCAGTTGTCAGTGCACAATCACTTTCCATCACTTGAAACTGATAATACAAAAATGACATACTCAACCATAAATGGGAGTGAAGAAAGCATAATAAAACATGTATGTTTTGATCAGGCATGATTGTTAATAAATGTTATTTTCTGTTACAAAACACAGTACTGAAGGGGTAAAAAGTTCTAAAGCACACTCATTTCAGAGTAATACAGTATGTTGATGACTCAAAGCACAGATCACCCCTCCAGCTAATTGGCCTGTTTTCAGCATGCAAAGATTGTACCTTTAGAGAGTTCATTTCACTAACTCATATGAATGCTAAAATGTGACTGAAAAAACATAATCACGGATACATAAAATATTTATGCTTTTGTCATGCGTGATTCTTAACAAATGTCATTTTCAGTTAAAAAACACAATATTTAGGGTACAAAACCACCAAAGCACATTCTATTCAGAGTAATATGTTGACCACTCAAACCGCAGACCACCTGTCCAGGTAATTTTCCTGTTTTCAGCATGCAAAGATTTTACATTTTTGGTTTGTATTGCCAGTTCATACTAATGCTAAAATGTGTGTGACAAACACATAATCACAGACGCATAAAAGATGTATGCATTTATTACTTGTAATTTTTAACAAATGTTATTTTCAGATAAGAAAAAAAACACAGTATGTAGGGGCAAAAACTACTAAAGCACATCTTTCAAAATAATATGTCCCCCACTGAAAGCACAGACTACTCCTCCCAATACTTTTCCTGTTCTCAGCATGCAAAGATTTTACATTTTATAAGCATTTTCACAGTATCCCTAGATCATAGAAATATTAAAATGTGAGTTACGAATGCACAATTATGAGCACATAAAATATAGTATGCATTCTTCACTTGTGTTGTTAGTGTCAGTGGCTCAGCAGGTAGCACACTCACCTCTGAGGCTGAGAAATCAGAAGGCTGTGGGTTCTATCCCCACACCAGGCACTTGGGTTAATATCCCAATACTGACACTGTAGTGCAGCATGAGGGGGATGCTGTACTCCTGAGGTGCCATCCTTCTGATAAGATGTGAAACCGAGGTCCCATCTGCCTGTTCTGGTGGTAGTTCAGGTGGATGTTAAATGTCCCATGGCACTTCTCGAAAAGAGTTGGGGAATTTCTCTGGTGCCCTGGCCAAATTTCCCCCATTCACTAAAAATACCACCAACAGCTTAATCTGGTTCAAGGTCAGTTGGTATTCATCTGTATTCCCCTTCCCCAGGTCATTTCTGATAATAGGCAGGATTTATCTAGTGCACTTACCCGCTCAACAAAAACTAAATAAATTAAATGTTGTGTTCCCTTGTAGCTTTTTACCTCTCAGGTGGCTGCTCTGTCCCAACAACATCTCCCCCAGGCCAGCATCTACCTCCCTCCTATTTATTTTGGCTTTTTTTCCCCACAGATTCCCTCCCATGGGCCCAGACCCCCCCCCACCAAGAGTACAGCATATCCAGATTGTGCCAAGGAGTTCAGATAGTGGTGCAGGTACAGAGAGGCATGCAAAGTGTCATCTAGCCCTTAGGGCTCCATTTCCGTGTTCTGGTCCCAGGACTATGGTGGCATGGATTGCACATGCTCATGAAGGCACACTTGCACCCTGGAACCTCAGCCCCCCACCCTGTGATAAACATTCTGTTGCTCAGGAGTTGGCACTGCCCCCAGGCCTCCACCTCAGAGCAACCAAGAGCTGAGCCGGCCAACCAACCCATCCGGGAGAGAAGAACTGCCAGATGACTGTTCCTTTCACTCCCAGCCCCCGCCTCCCCCAATGACCCCCAGTGGCCCAAGCTCATTCTTGAACTCGGGCCGCTAGTGTGGTACAAGCTGAAAAGCTTGTCAATGCCTCAGCCAGCAGCACCACTGAGTCAGCTCATCACTCATGTTTTTTAATAAATCTTTTTTTCAGTTAAAAAACACAATATTTAGCAGCAGAAACTACCAAACCCCATTCCTTTCAGTATATATTGACCGCTCAATGCACAGACCACCCCTACAGCTAATTTTTCTTGTTTTTAGCATGCAAATAAATTGCAGTCTTCCTTTTTTTATCATTCATGTGGATAACTCATATGAATGCTAAAATGCAAGTGATGATGCATAATCATGAACATATGGCATATTTATGTGTTCATCATTTGTGATTTCTAACAAATGTTATACAGTAAAACCCTATTTTTCCGAATGTTATGGGGAACATAAAAAACATTAGAAGAAACAGGTTTTCTGTTAATCAAGGATCCTATACTTAACACATTACTGTACTAAGATGCAAGCCAGCTTAATTCACTGAAGGTAATTCATTTAAAATCATATGGTTTAGTACCTGAAGTGCTGCTGAAGTTTATACCCTGGGGAGAGACATGAGAGAGTCACCCTGAATGCTGCCACACACACACATGCACGCTTGAGACCGGAAATACTGTAGCACGCTGGTCACTTTGCAGAAAGAGAAAGCATGAGAACTGTGATGGATTTAACTAGGTGCAACTGCCATGGTAAAATAACATTGCCCTCAGTAATGGTATCGGGATGATATCATGATAAGGGACAGAGAGAGAGAGAGAGAGAGACTGAGCATGAGCACAGAGACTTTGCAGCTTACTCATTTTGGACTTCAGTGCTGCAGTGGATTTGGTACAGGTGAGAGAGAGAGAGACCCCCAATGCTGCCACACTCATGCATGCCTGTGACCGGGAATATTGTACTGTACCATGCTTGTGTATGGAGAGGGAGAAAGACAGAGAGATCATGAGCATAGCAACAGATTCAGCTTGGGCAACTGCTCTGGTGAAAAGACATGGTGGTCTCGATTCACAAAGGTGGGCGCAAGCAGTGCCGAAGGCAGCTTATTCTGACCGCTGGTGTGCCAGTGACCCTGTGTCCAATTTACTATCGGGTAGGGTCCTGGCAGCAAAGTCCCATGGCTTGCAGAAAACCTGGTCCTGTGCCAAACAGACTGTGCACCAGGAAGGTGTGCTGCAAGCCTTGTGGGTTAACCATGCAGCAATAGCACCATGGACAGCGGTCTCTGGTGGTTAGTACCCCCCAGCCCTGTTCCCCATATATTATGATAAAATCCTTTTCCTGGTAGTCTAGTGGCCACCCTAGCCCCAGTCCCCATGTATAAAAATAATATCCCGTCCCTGGAGTCTAGCAGCCACCCCAGCCCTGATCCATGTGTATTAATATACAATTCTGTTCCTGGTAGTATAGTGGTCACCCCCCCCAGCCTGAACCCCGATATCCCCAAACCCCATAAATGACAGTCCAAGGTGGTCTAGTGGTCCTCCCACCCCCCCACCTCGGCAGGCATGCCCACCACCCCACCTTCCCAGTCTCATCCCAGAGTCGGCACCCAGCACAGCCCTTCACTCACCACCATGGCTGGGTGCTGACTGAGCTGTGTGACTGAGCAGTGTGCGTACTGTATACAGTACACTCATTGACAGCTCAGCCAGCACCCAGCCGTGGTGGTTAGAGGAGGGTTGTCCCAGGCACCGGCTCTGGGATGGGACGGAAGGGGAGCAAGGTGGTAGGGCACTGCCTGCTGGGGTGAGGGGATCACTAGACCACCACAGACTGTCATTCAAGGGGTTTTGGGGACATCAGGGATTGGGAATGGTGGGGGTGACCGCTACGGTACCAAGGACAGCATTGTGCATTAATACATGGGGATTTGGGCTGGAAGGCAAAGGTGCTAGACTACTAGGGACAGAATTGTGTATTAATACAGGAGGATTGGGGCTGTTGGGGGGGGCTGCTGGAGTACCAGGGACAGAATTGTATATTAATATGTGTGGATCAGGGCTAGGGGGGCACATAGCACATTGGCACATGGTTCCCAACTCTCCCAGAGGATTTCTAAGTTCCCTTAGACCAGAATTGGCTGCTCTAAAGATATTTAGACCAGCACCCTCTGGGAAGGTTTTGTGAATGGTGACTTAGGGGATATGGCAGCCTGCATCTTCTGTAAGCCCCCTAGCACCATGCCCCTTTTTTTGTGGTGCAAGGCTGGCACAAGCCCCCTTTGCTGCATGCAGCCTGCGTTTGAAGTAGGCTGTTTTTCAGGTGCATCTTTAGGTGCAAGGTGCCGCTTAAATCATTTATGTTTGACATAGGCACCTTGCATCATTCTACGGGCTTTGTGAATAGGGCCCAGTGACATCAGTGTTGCAGCCGGTCAGCTGAGTTCACAAGGTACTGGATGGGGGTTGCCATTCCTTATCTTATACTAGTCTGGAGGATTGCGATGATTGTCACTGAAATGAAAAGATAGCCTGTACTGAGCTCTGAGCAGATGTGAAAGTTTAACAATGGGATATAAGGATTACCAAACACATAAGGAGGTGCTAATGACTGGCTTAGCGCTAGTGCTAATTGTACTGTTGGTGCAGTTCAGTTATTAAGTTATCAAGGCAGAAAAATCAGGTTAGTTGTGGAGGACAACACTCAGTTTCAGATAACTGAGAGTTCCACAAAAGCAGAGTTCAGATAACTGAGATTTTACTGTATTCTGTAAAAAACACAATATTTAGAGACGATAACTACCAAAGCACATTCCTTTCAGAGTAATACGTTAACTACTTAAAGCACAGATCAGACTTCTAGCTAATCATCTTGTTTTCAGTGCACAGAGTTTACTTTTTTTAGTGCTCATACAAACATTAATATTTTTATTGAATGAAGGCATTTTCTCCAAACAAATGCATGCATTTATCCTTTAGCAAAAATACAGTTATCCTGAGAATGCTCATTCTTGCTACTGAGCATGTGCATAAAATGGAACGGTGTTTTACAAAAATCCAAAAAGCAGCATAAGGAAAGAAAATAAAATTAATAAAACCACACACCTTGGACTAAACTCTATCAACCTGAACATTTCAGATTTCAAATCCAAACAATTCTTGAGTTGTTGGTCAGCAACAAAAGGTCTTAATTTGAATGAATTTATGTGTCTTCAGCCTTCTAGAACTTTGCACATGCTAAACAGATCACTATGGAAATTATAGGATCCAGCAATCCTTGCAGCAGCTCCATGCATGACACATTTTAGGCAAATTGGTGAAGTGACAGTCATGCTATTAAAAGTGCAAAAATTGTGGTTTAACATAGAAATGCTTACTCAACTCTAACACAGGCACTGTTGGACCTGTATAATATGGACTACATCGGGCCTTAGCATTATTCTGATGCTGACTTTCAATATTTAATGACAACACTAATAGAAACATATTTTTAATACTGTACCTTGCTGTTATGCTGTCAGCACCCAACATATCATTTTTACAATGTGTACTATATATTTTATATATTTATACTTATACATACTGTATACATAATAAATAGTTAGAAAATGGGTTAAGAAAATCCCAGGCTCGGATTGGCTGATAGACCTGGTAAGGTGGGCGTCTATCAGGCAACAGAGCCTGGGTATTAAAAGTGCCAGTCCCTACCAACCTCATCACCAATATCAAGTTGCAACTGGAATTTTCAATTCAAAATGGCCACCATTTTTTTACCTTGCTTAGTGAGAGCTGAGACTGGATCACAGTCCTCCAGCCAATCTCCCATTGGGCACATTCCTCCATACTTTTTTTTTTTTTTTTTGCACCGCTCTTGTCCCACTCTTGGACAGCCAACTGTGCTCTCAGACCTTCCTCCTCCAGAGGGCGGCCCACTCACTACCAAAACTGAAACTTGTCATCTGTAGCGCCAGTACAGATCCCACTTACATGAACGGCTCACCATTACCATCACACCCCCTCCCAACTGTATCCCCATTTAATATTCTTTCATTTAAAAAAAGTGTCTTACTTGCCGATACTGCATATGCTATCCTGCTCAATTAAGGAGTTTAATCAGCAGTAGTACAGCTCTTACCTCGAAGCATGTAAGTACATTCTTTTATTTTCGGTCTTCTGTTAGCGGTGTACATTTAAGATATCAAATTTACTTGAAACAAAGAGGCGGCTACCATGGAACAGGGGAGCAGATTGCTGCTACTTTTTAAACATTTTTAAACATATTTAATAAATACTTTTTGATAACGGAACTTAGCTTCAGAGTTAATTTTATGTCAGTATATTTGGGCAGCCAGATTCTTCTTTTGCACATTTAAGATATCTGTACTGGAAATTAAATTACTAAAGTACGTCTGAAATCCTGGGTCTGTAAAAAGTTTGGGACCGAGCTGCGTGCACTGCTTGACTTTTTGTCTCTCTGTCTCATGGGGTGTGTGCAAACACACACCCTCCCAACCACCAAATGTTGAGATTCAAACATATATTGTAAGAAGTATCTCAATGCAGTTGAGGTCAACAGTGGTAAAAACAGAGGAGCACTGAGCCCTGAGCAGTGTCCAGACAGTTATTCTGTTCTACCTATCAATTTCATTTTCAGCAGCTGCTTCAACTGGTGGTGGTGGGGTGGCTCTACTGCCAACAGCAGGAGTGGATGGACTACCTTACATAATTTATTTCTCTTTCTCATTTATATTTAATTTTTGCATTTTTTTACATAGTTGTTGATATTTTATATAAAATCTGAAACAAAGAGTCAATTTTCTAAGCACAATAATACCCTCCAGGGTGGGTGGTATGGGCAATACCAGACCTTACAGGGGCTATAAGGCCCTCCACCTGTGGCATCGGGCCTCATTACACACCTGGGTGGTCCAGTATTGCCCAATACCACCCACCCTGTCAGTTATTATTGCTTAGATAGATAGATAGATAGATAGATAGATAGATAGATAGATAGGTAGATGATAGACAGATTGATAGATAGATACAGACAGATAGACAGACAGACAGATAAAAATATGAACAGACAGACAGGCAGATACAGAGAGAGAGAGAGAGAGAGACAGATAGATAGATAGATAGATAGATAGATAGATAGATAGATAGATAGATAGATAGATATGTGAACATTACTTCATTGGGTTCTCCTACTCATTAACACCTAATAAACAGACTACAAACCACCTCAATACAACCTTATAAACATTTGTAACAGCCACCTCTATAACCCATGTAACAATCACCTTATTAACACTTGTAATAAGTAAGCCATAAGCAACAACAAGGTGTACAATAAAGGATTAGTAATATATACCCCAGGAGCATAGTAAGGCAGAAGGCTGAAGGCCAAGTCTCCTTATAACCCTGGAAAGTGCACTGTTCATTCTTTAATACACACCACAAAATGGCTTACTGTGCATATTAAAGACTCCCCACAGTAGTAATTACACATTGCACACTAGTAAAATGCCATACCAAAGTTTGTTTACTAACCGGTTTTTTATAACACTTGTTAAATACAACATGAACATAAAATAGTCCACAAGAGCTGCCAGATGACTCAATGGAAGCACTTTGCACTTCCATACCAGCAACCTGGGTTGACAAGTGAGCTCGGGTCTGCACAGGTCAGGCGATCAGGCTGAGGAGTGCTACCGAGGGGAGCATGAGCCAGCTGGGGAGGGAGCCAGCCAGGCTCCAATACAGCAGCAGCCCCTTGCAGTGAGCCAGAGAGCTTGCTCCTTCATGAGAAAGCTGCACTGGCCATCTGGGGTGCCAGAAGGGGACCAAGAGAGAAAAATGGAGGAGGAAAACAATGGATTCTGTGCTACATGAAGCCCTGTACACTTCCACTGGGCCTACAGTGTCATTCCGGAACACCTGGCCAAGAGCTGGATGCATGTCTGGAAAAGAGGAGACAGCCTTCCCACTCCACTGTCCCACAGGGGAGTAGCCTGTGGGGACCATGGCCAGGTATGCACCATGGGGGAGATGGGCTCCGGTGATGTGGCAGCGGGGGCACGGATAGAAGCAGTCACCCAGGTGTCCCTGATGTGGATAAACAAATGAGATAAAAATAGTTATCTAATAGCTGACAGCTGTGTATTTAACTTGACAAAATAAGAAAGTGTGAACTTCTTAACTTGAAAACTTTATACTGTTCAAAACTTTATACTGAAAAAATGATAAATAAGAAAAAGTTTCAACTTACAGTAAAGACAGTGTTAAAGTCTATATTTTTCTCTAATCTGTATGTTATCACTTAGGTTAGATGCAGAAAGACTGCATGTTGAAAAAGCTAGAAATGATCTTGGCATTGTGGGCAGAGTACTGTCATTTTTTCCTACTTTTCATCTTGTAGTTCAGTCCTTGGTGGATTGAGGAGAAGGCAATATTTCATTGGAGGGAATTTCCTTGTGCTCTGCAGTCTGTAGCGTGATCAAAACAACAGTTCATCAGTGGTGCAGCAAGGTCACCTGAAACAAGCAGAAGACGTTTAGTTATGCTTTAAAAAAAGATTCATCAGAGGCTGAGGTTTTTTTTTTTTTCAGCTCAGATATTTTTTCTGTAAAAGACAAGTTTGTTATCTTTTTTTGTAAGAAAGGGAAGGGGTCCTGGAGTTGTGCACAGAGAGAGAGAGAGAGAGAGAGAGAGAGAGAGAGAGACTGAATCTGGCCAAACCAGGTGCTGACAGTTCATTGGCTGTGCTTCAAGTTATTCTGGAATAGAAAGAACATAGAGAATACTTGATGGGCATTGCAGCTATACACAACCAGTATGTACTGCTACCTCAGGGTTCTGAATCTGTCTGACCTCGAGAGTGAAGCTCAAGAGGTCTGTGGGAATCAGAACCTAGAGGTGGCAGAACACACTGGTTCTGCATAAAGTTGCTCATCCTGTATTTTTTATAGTGTATAGTATTATGTGAAATGTACATGCATGTGGTTCTTTATCTTTCAGAATGAAACTGACTTTTGCAGTCTCTAGAGGTTTCAGAATGTTGTTGTATCACAGAAGGGCACAATCACATTCCATGACCATTGAACTGTGGTACAAGAGCATTTTGAAAGGGATAGAATTATATACAGAACAATGCTGTACTATACACTATATGGTTGGTAATGTTTTTCTTTGTGTTGTTTAAGAAGTGGTTACAGGCTAAAGTCCGGTTTGCAGAACATGCTTTTTTTTTTCAACAATGAAACAGAAATTTGTCAGTTTTTAGGTAATGGGTGATGGATGATGGAGTCCTAGAGGTGTGTGCAGGGAGGATAATGGAGTTGTTCAAAGACAGAAACCTATTATAGTAAACCAAGTAGACTAAAGGCTACTCTATTATGTCTAGCATGTCTACTTTTATTTAAAGCAAATCTTTTCTTCTGCAGCCAAACTTAAAGCAAAATGGTAAAAAGCTACATTTGTTCACAAAGGGTGTGGAGAGGGTTCCAGAGGCATGTTTACAGAGAGAAAGACTGAAACAGTACATAATTAAACAGAACAGTTTTTTGTTTCAACGTTTGTTACAGAGAGGCATTACTTGATGGTGCTCCTGTGGAAAAAGTAAAGAGAAACTGGTTAATTGTCTTTTTGTTGAAGTTTGAGGTGGGGGAAATGGATGCTTGATCAGATAGAGAGAGGATTCAGTGGCACAGGAGCTGAAAAATATTACTTAAAGCTGGTCTGCTGGTGCAGCGGTAGCGCTACCACTCATGATGCTGGCGACATAGGTTCAGAAGCGAGCCACGGCACTGGAGGGCTGGGCAGGTGGATGAGGACTGAGCATCCCATAGACTGCTCTCCTTCTCCAAGGGGAGGGTGGGGAAGCTGCCGATGCCTGCATGACCCCTAGTGGAGGCTGGGGGTCTGACAGTTGGAGCTCACTGGAGCTGAAAGACATGCCAGAAGCATGGTATTCTTATGCATCTGTGTCACTGCATGTCACATCTCTCCTAGAAAAATACTGAAAAATGCCAGACAAGCACAATGCTGCTCGCCTCACCCTGATGCTGCACAGCCAACCCATGCTACCTCCCTTGACACTAGACGTGGTATCCGATGGAGTAAGAGGAGTGGCCTTGCCTTTAGGGGGTAAGCCAGGAAGGAACACCAGGAAGGGTCGGCCCCGAGAACATTCCACTGTGGGGAAAGGCAAAGGGGAGTCATTCCAGAAAAAAATTCTTGCAGGCTTTTTCTGAGAAAAAGAAAAGGCAAACTGGTTAGTTCTTTTTATTCTAAGACTGGGGTGGAGTTCTGTGTTGTGCACACTGAAATCAATTCCATACCTGTTGAAAATGAAAGAAATGTTTTTTGTTTTTTTTTATTTTGTCTTGCTCACGCAGCACAAGCAACATTTTGTGGCAGCTTGCTGGAGTGGCAGGTTGTGGAAGTGTGGCAGTGTTGTGGCCAATGGCGCCACTGCTTTTTTGGGCTGGTCTCTGTGGCACCAATGAAATAACATGCTGTCTATGACAGCAGTTCAAAAGCATGCCAATAACTTGCAAGAATTTTGCCACCGCAATGAGGGAGAGCCCCATCGTTGCAGGGTATACCTTGCCTGCTGAAACATTTCAATAAAAATGGCAGTGGCTGTCGCCGTCCATCCCTTGCAATCCATAGAAAGCAGACTGCAGTGCCCACTCCCCCTGTCGGTATGTTTATAATCCCCTAAAATTGTGTGGCACACTCTGGGAGGCCACCCCAGTGCCTCATGTGTTCAAACCGACCGTGTCAGCATGTTCCTGCCCCACCCCACCTCACCCCCATTGTGCGCCACACTGGGAATCCACTCCAGTGTGGCCAACAGAACCCACTCAAACTTATGGGACACTCTGGGAGCCCACCCCAGTGTGCCCAATAGTTGGTTTATTTCACCTGTAAATAAAGAAAATCTTCCCATGATGTCCGTTCCTGAAACAAAGAAAACGGTCCATCACTGAGTCTGAGAGTCCCCACCCCAACCTGCACCCACCCTCTGCACACACACCCTCCCCGCACCCCCGCCCACCCCATACTTACCTCCGGAGCCCAGTGCAATGATCTTCGGTGGAGTATGAGACGTCTGAACTCTTCAAAAGCTGACCGCGAACTAAAGAAAATCACGGTAAGCTGTATAATGGCATCAATGAGAGGATTTCAACAAAGGTGGATATCTGAGCCATTTGTGTGACTTTTGGCTCCAAATTTTCAACATGGGGTTCTTGGAACTCCACCTCATGAACTCAGTCAGTGTCATTTTGTTATTCTGTCCCAAAAGGTGATTTCACAGTCACTGCCCAGAATCACCTTTCAAGACCAAGTAATGAAACAAAAGTGCCACTGTTCATGAGGTGGGATCCCAAGAAGCCTATGTTGAAAATTTGGTGAAAAAATTCCACAATGACTGTGTTATGAGCGCGCATTGCGCAGTTTCCATGCAGGCTCATAACTTCGAGAATTTTTTATATTTTCACTCCAGATTTTCAACATTGCCATTTCTTCACACCTTCTTATGAATGGTACAGATGTCATTTTTCACATCCTGCATAAAATGTGTTTTTGCACATCTGGTGCAGAATGGGGGGTTCATTGTGGGAAATCAATGTTTGGGACAGATTAACAAAATCACAGTGCCACTGTTCATGAGCGGAGGTCCCAAATGCTTTCATGAGGTGGGGTCACAAAAATCCCATGTTGAAAATTTGAAGTGTAAATACCAACAAACGCCTGGGGCATTAGGGTTTCTAACCATAATGTCCAACCCTGTAGAGTCTGGCAGGCATCTGGGGTGTGACTTTGGATTGTGGGCTGTAATGCTCATGCCATTCCACCCCCACCCCTTCCCTGCAGCCAGTGACAGGCATGAAGGTGTGCCTTGGACTCTTCGGCCCCAAAGTTCACATCATTCTCCTATACTGCATCCATCTCAATATATTTCCTTATGGAATGGGGTGAGCATAAGACCTGATGACCCCAAGGCACACCGTGACACTTGTCAGAGTCTGCAGGGTAGGGTGAGGTGAAATGGCATGAGCGTTATGGCCGACAACCAAAGGCACACCTCAATGCATGTCAGTCTCTGCAGAGTGCAGTGGGGTTGACATCAGTTCCATACTTCACTGCCATTCCCATTATGCATCTCTCTAACTCCTGCACTACCAATGCCAGTGCCAGCAAGACAGCATTCGGCATTGACAAATGCTTGATTTTTATGCGAGAGGGTGGATTAGAGCATGGTGGATTGAATGGCTGATGAAGGTTGAGAATTATATTCAAGTTTCTGGGAGAAAGGGACAGTGCATAACAGGTTTCTTTTTGGAGGGGAGGTAGGGTTAGTTGACTACATACCCACAGTGTACTTGTTGCAGCTGGCACCATGCTGTTCACAAAGTTTACAGTTCCACCAGTTATTGTTAGATGCTATATGTTGAAGGGGGAACTGGTAGGCACTGTCGCTGTTCTGGTTGGCATGCTGAAAGCATTTCTCACAGGAAATTGTGCACTTTGGTAGGAGGAGTCTTACTGCTTTAAATTTGTAGACAGCTGGATGTGCATGATCGCAGACTGATCATCTTGTAAAGCATAGGGAGGATTTTGGGGGGTTGTTTTGTGAAAAGATACAATTAGCTCTGGAAATCAATTTTCTCCACTGGTGTTGGTTATTTATTGATGCAGACCAGAAGTTCTGCAGTGATTATTATTCACAGCTATGGCTGGTTTTGGCCAAGATTTCTCTGGCTGCTAGACCTCGGTCTGACAGGATTCATACAATAGGGGTGAGGTGATATTCAGTGAGATAAAAACATGTATTCCCACTACTGTTGAATAAATAGGCCATGACATATGCACTGTGACAATCTAAAACATTTATACATATAGTAGATACGTCACAGCCATATATTATTACAGTGCATACGTCAGTACACCTTTAGCCCATTTCATTTAGTAAGCCAAACTACTTTCCATACCACCGAAAACAAATTAACACTACCAATAGTACATTTACTATTCTGTAGGGTAAATATTCATATTTTTTATGTCACTATCTAATAAAAGATTCCAAACACAGTAATAACTGCTTCTCAACATGTTATTTTGTATCTCTGCAGGGCGTGAGTAGGACAAGAAACCCTGCAAGAGACTCCAAGTAATTAAATTAGACAGCTACTCTGAATAACACCCCATTTTATAGAAAGGACACCATTGGACTGACTACGTGATGCTGAGTTCTGTGTAGCTGCTTCCCGGCTCTGCTCCCGTCGCCTAGTGTTAATTTCGGTATAAATCGCAACATACAACCAGATTTGAGTCCTCTATTTGTTCTGGTGTACTAAACGATATACTAAGAAACAGATTGGCAAAAAATGGATGCTGAAATGCGTCTCGCTCTGCCTAGGCACACCCCTCCTGTTTCGCCAAAGAAGATCAGTAGGAGATCCAGGGCCCATCCGGCAGTCCAGCAGGCAGACTCTTCCAACCCTTCCCCCGATGCGATTCCCCTCACACTGGAGCTATTTCTCCAAGAGCTCAGACCTTTCCAAGAAGACCTGAAATCTGTGGTGAGTGAAGTGAAACAGATGGCTTCGGCGTTAGAGGATCTTTCTACCAGGATGATGGACAACGAGTCACGTCTCATCTCCTTGGAGAAAAAAAACGAGCACACAGATAACGATTTGGTGGACAACAGACACAGGCTAAAGAAATTGGAACAGAAATTAGAAGATCTTGAGGGGAGGAGCCATAGAAATAATGTTGTTATAATTGGAATTCTGGAGAAGGAAGAAGTTAACAACTCTATTTTGTTCATTCAAAAATTGATAGAGAAGCTGGCTGGTCCTTCCCCTTTCGGCTCTGTCTACATTATTGAAAGAGCACACAGAGCCCTAAGACCGCTGCCTGCTCCAGAAGCTTATCCCAGACTGATAATTTTTCAATTCTTGAACGATCAAGAGAAACAGTTTTTTCTGGGGAAGATTAAGCAATGCGAGAGGTGTTATGGGAGGGTGAAAAAAATCCGTATAACGCAGGATTTACCTGCTACAGTGAGACAACGGAGAACACAGTTTCATCCCATTGTGTTGAAGCTCATCGCTGCAGAAATTACATTTCGTATGGGTTACCCTGCACATTTTCAGGTTCAGATCACTGGAGCCTGGGCTACATTTGAGGAGGTGGAGAGTGCACAAGAGGCCTTGCAGAAGGCCTTTTCAGACCTGTTTCATATCCGTTGAAAGGGACAGTCAGAAGACTTGCAATGCTAGAGTGCTGGGGGAAGAGTTTTCTTCAGTAAAAGAAGGTAGAAACACACCTTTTTGGGCTGAATTGTGAGGAATCTGTTTGGTCAGAGATTAATCGGTTGCAGTCCATGTGGAGACTTATTTTTCTATCAAGAAAGAAGGCGCACCCTGTCTGCTTTGAATATGGGTTATTTGGTGTGATGCATGTCCCAGACTCTCATCCGTTATTTTATTATGTTTAATAGCACAAATTATGTGTAGGTTACTACTAATTTTGAGTGGGAAAGTGGTGTTCACTTCAGATTATTTTTTATAACAAGGGACTGGCTCAGACGATAGAAGCCACAAAAGGGAGCACAATGTTTATGTTTTGCAAATGTTAACTTGGTATGATTCAAAACAGTAAATGGTTCTGCATTACATGATACGTTCTCAACTAGTTTAGGAAGGGTTAATTTCTTGTTATATCAGGAAATAGAGAAATTTCATATTTTGCATGGTTAACCTCTCAGGCATTTTACAATTTTTTTCCAATAAAACAGGGGACAGTGTGTTTCCCATGGAGCGCTTTTGGTTAAAACGTGTTATTCTACCATGATGTGTGTATCGTTAATTATACATGGTATGGTAAATGTTGATGGTGGGGTCTCCCCTAGAGCTCCTTGAATTAGTGGGATTTACAGGGGATTAAAAGGTAACATAAATATTGTTTCGTTAGGGGCTGGGCGACAGAGAGTCAGAATGGGAGGAGAATGCATAGTACAGTCTGCATAACGGAGTTCAAACAGTAGGGGGGTATGTGGGGGAATTACCCACAGGATGAGGTTTTAAGTATAGACATAGTAAGACATTAACACAAAGGAGGGGAAATGGGGGGGGGATATTAGTACTGAGCACAACTTTCACAAGTTACACGTTATGGACAGATTTCATGGGCAGACACAGTCCGGATTTTTGTTGTCATTTAGTTTGGATAGATGGCTAATCCTTTTACAATAACCTCCTGGAATGTAAAAGGGGATCAGGAAAAAGTAAAACAATATCAGGTATTAAAACACTTAACATTTTTGAATGCTGATATTGCTTATGTTCAAGAGTCTCATTTGTTAGACTCAGAAGCTTCTCAGCTTCACAGAAAACAATGTAATCATTATTTTTCAGCAGGGGCACAACTCACAGTGCTGGGGTGATGATTCGTATTCATAGAAGGGTCCCTGTTAAGGTCATCAAGGAGGTCAAGGACCCACAAGGTAGATACCTACTGGTCCACGGTTTGCTTTTCAACAAATACATTTTGCTGGGTACTATATATGGACCTAATCAGGACACTCCTGTTTTTTTTCACACAGCTGATACAGGGGTTATTACTATTTATATCTTTACCTATGATTATTGGGGGGGATTTTAACTTAGTGTATGATTCTATGGTAGATAGAATAGGTCAACAGAGAAAGGGGTTATCACCTTCTCAGCGGGCACTCAGAGAATTAATGGACCAGATAGGTCTTTGTGATATTTGGAGGGTGCTGCATCCCATGAAAAAGGAGTACACGTATGTTTCCCCTGTCCATCACTCTTCTTCAAGAATTGATTACATTCTCTTATCCCACTCTCTAATACCAGGGGTTATAGATGCGTCGATTTTACCAGGTCCCCTATCTGATCATTCGACTTGTTTCCTGTCAGATTTCACTAGTTTCACTACCCAACAGGGGTTCTAGATGGAAGCTGAATGATCTTCCATTATCAGAACCTGATTCTGTTAAACTCGTTCAAGAATATATCCTAAGATTTTATGAGTATAATTTTGATCCTTCAGGGAGACCTGATATGCTTTGGCTTGCGTTTAAAGCCTATCTGAGGGGTAGCCTAATCAGTATAGCTACCAAAAGGAAAAAAGCTTCTAAAGCTAAGTTGTCTCAATTATTATCTAGAATTAGGGTTTTGGAAAGGGATCTCTCTCCTAAAACTCCGGAACCTGTCAGACAAGAATTAATTAAAGTGAAAGCTGCTTATTTTGAGATATTGAAAGACAAAGCAGATTACGCCATACTAAAAACCCAGGCATCATCTACAGACCAAGTAGAAAAGGTACGCCGCCTTTAGCTCTCAGGATTAAACAAATGTAGTCTTCCTGATATATATATACTCGATAACTCCTCTCCCAGATGGTTCCTCCAAAACTCACCCCAAGGATATTTTAAGGGAATTCACCAGTTATTACAAGGTATTATATGGTCCTATGCAAACTCCTCCTCCTGTACAGGCTACACGTGAATATTTACTAGAAGCTAATTTACCTCAACTCTCAGAGGATCAGTGGACTAGATTGCTAGTTCCTATTACAACAGGAGAAATTGATGAGGTGATGGGCAATTTACCAGTGAATAAATCTCCGGGGGTGGATGGCAACTCAGCTAACTTCTATAAGAAATTCAAAACCCAGTTAATCCCAGTGCTTCTTCTCTTATTTCAACAAATTCTTTTGGGCCAAGTAGTTGACTCTACACTATTTGAAGCACTGACTGTCTTGATACCAAAACCTGAAAAGGCTCCAGACATGGTGACAAATTACAGGCCCATATCTCTGATGAATCTGGACATAAAAATTGTAGCTAGATTGTTGGCCAACCACCTTAATACAGTGCTGAATACCCTGATTGGACTTGAACAAGTCAGTTTCATGAAGGGCAGGTCCTCTTCTGACCATATTTGTACCCTGTCGCATGTCTTATTGGTGTGCAGGGATGCCCCATACCCGGCTGTACTGGTATCTCTGGATGCTGAGAAGGCATTCAACAGGGTAAACTGGCAATATTTGTTTTTAACCCAGGAAGCATTCAGTTTCCCACTAACTTTCATTGAGTGGATAAGGTCTCTATATCATTCCTTATCAGCACATGTTTCGGGCAATGGGGCGATCTCTGAGGTCTTCACATTACAATCTGGAACCAAACAAGGGTGCCCCTTATCCCCATTGTTATTTAACATCTACCTAGAACCATTAATCTGCAAATTGCTAATTTGTCAGGAAGTACAGAGGATTCCGCTTTATCCATGTGAAGTGAAAGTGTTAGCATATGCAGATAACCTGCTTCTCCAACTTTCTAATCCCAGGTTATCCATTCCCTCTATGTTAGAAATTATTAAGGTGTTCAGTAGATTATCTAATTATAAATTAAACATAAGTAAAACCTTAGTATTTCCATTAAATCATAAGGTGCTTAAAATTTACATTCTGGCCTTAGGGATCAGTTGAAAATATAATTCCCTCCAATACCTGGGTATTGAACTATCCAGAAGTACTGGACAACTAGTTAAGTTAAATCTTGACTCCCTAATTTACACTGTTTCCCAAGATCTTAAAAGATGGACATCACTTCCAATTTCATTCTGGGGCAGAATAAATTTAATTCAAATGAACATCTTCCCCAGACTTTTTTAACCCGTCAATGCTGAACATTTGGTTCCCTTTGTCTTGGTTTCAAAAAATACATTCCTTATTCTCGAAATTCATGTGGTATAAAAACACCCAAGGACTGCCTATTTCAAGTTGACTGTCCATAAACTAAAAGGGGGATTACGCCTCCCCCATCTCGCATTCTATTTCTGGGCCATTCATATCAATAAATACATAAGATGGCTTTCTAATGAAAACCTGCATTCTGCCCCGACCTGGCTTAAAACTGAACTCACCCTTATTTGTTCCTGTGGCCTGCATCCTAAGGGATTATTATTCATGAATCAGAGTCTTTTGCCTCCAAAACTTAAAAATTGTATTATTACAATTCCACTAAAGATCCACACACAGATTTGCCGGTACCTCAAATATGAGCATGACAAAGACCTCAATCAGCAGATACCGAAGTAGGAAACCTTAATTTTAAAATAAATGGTAAAATGATTCTCAGAAATTGGTTATCCAGTTTAAAAAATATGCAAATTTCCAATTTTATTAATGACAGAGATGAATGGTTCTCAGTTGAGGAACTGAAAGTCAGGTTTGGGATCCTGAATAAATACCATTTTCATCTTATACAGTTTAGACATCTATTAATAAAAGTACTTGGCAGAATTCCTCAGTCTGTGAACTGTATACCCTTTGGTAAAGAACTCTTGAAGTTTAGTGGTGGTCCCAGAGCAGTCTCAGAAATTTACAGCACAATCCATAATTGGAAATTCCCGGAATGCCATGGGCCCATGCAGATGTGGGAATCCTTGTTCCAAAATCATGTTATAGAATGGCTGATGCTTTGGTATAACTGTCATAAATTCATGACTCAAGACAGGCTAAGACTAATGCAGCTGTTTATCTTGCATAATGCATATTATTCACCATCTAAGTTATTTAAATTGGGCCTAAAGTCTTCCCCAACTTGCTCCAGGTGCTTATTGGAAGAAGGGACTTTATGTCATTTATTTTGGTCCTGTCCTAAAGTGCTTCCACTATGGTCTGCTATTAAACAGTTCTCTGACCCACTACTGGGACTCAAGGACCTGTTAACACCAGAAGTGTGCATTTTGGGAGATCTTTCTGGGGTGTCTGTTTGTAATCGTAAATTCCACATAACCTTTATAGCCATGTTGGTCAAAAAAATAATTTTAAGACATTGGATTGACCAACAGGTGATTACATATAATGAATGGTTGACCGAATTCTTAGCACATCTTTGGACAGAAAAGGCAACTGCCAGTCTTAAGAATAAAATGGGACAAATCAAGAAAATTTGGGATCCCATATACACTTTATACTCTTTACAATAAGGGTACTCTGGTCATAAGGGTTGTGTGGGCCCAATATGCTACCTTAGGACTTGTATATTGTGTAAGAGGTTTTGGTCATTGATATGTTGTTGCTCTATGTGGGTGGAGAGGGAGGTTGGGATAGGGCGGGATAGAGGGGGTTGGGGGGGCAGAGTCATGGGGACAGGATGTCTCATGTACTATGTAGTATCTTTCATGTATATCTGCCATGTGTATACTGTGATAACAATAATTTTAATAAACTTTAAATTGAAAAAAAAAGAAAGGACACCTTTGAATCCCAGAACAAGGAGACACTTCTCTTTAGAAACTCACTTACCAAACAAGAAAATGATTTAAAATTCATCCTCCGATGATGGGAAGCACTCCATAAGTGAAAGTAAAAGTGTTGCCAAAATGTCCTGTAAAGTGAACTGGAAAAAGGTAAAATAAGTTAAACACACTGTGTTGCATGAAGCAGTTCACACCCTTAACAGAAATAAATAAATACCGCGCAACAATAAAAGTCCCAAATATAACAGAAACTCTTCACGATGCACACCACAAGAATGTCCCACCCACTGAAGCCAAACAAGCAATCACATCTGAACCTTTGAAGAAAAGCAACCAATCACACATAGGCAACTCCTCCCATTCATGAAACAAACCAACAGAAAAGCACAGTAGCACTCATTCAGAAAACCAAAACTACTATAACTCTTGCAGCCATAGAACACACATGAAAAGCAACTAGAACAGCAAAAGAACAATGGGAAAAAAAACAACAAACACAGCAAAGCAATGGAAATAAGACACCACAACCTACAAAAAAGCACAAACCATATAGTATAAATTGCATACATGATTGGCAGGGGTGTGATACAGCATATAGTTGAACTCGTGGAGAGTCACCTCAGGCACCATCACTCATGGCTCCACTATGCTCCACCACTCTTGAGATAACCCAAGGTCACTCTCCACTCATTCAAATATATGCTGTATCACACTCCTGCCCATCATGTATTCCCTGTATACATGACTCTACTGCAAAGGAAGAGACTTGTGTATCAGACAGAGAGTGAGGCTTCAGAAGCTAGTCATGTCATCATCTCATGATCATAACAAACCTGGGGGCTATGTATCAATTGGGAGGGGAAGTACTGGCAACCACCAAACTGGAAAGAGACCTGGGTGTAACAATTTCTGATGGCCTGAAGGTAGCGAAGCAGTGTGATAAGGTAGTGGGAAAGGCTAGCAGGATGCTTGGGTGCATAGGAAGGAGTATCACTATTAGGAAGAAGGAGGTAATATTACCCCTATACAGATCACTGGTAAGACCCCACCTCAAGTACTGTGTCCAGTTCTGGAGGATCCACCTCTGTAAGGATGTTAATAAGATGGAGGTGGTACAAAAGAGGGCTACCAAAATGGTGCAGGGCCTGCATCAAAAGCCTTACAAGGACAGACTCAAGGAACTGAATATGTACTCTCTGGAGGAGAGATGGGTAGGGGGCATATGAAAGAAACATTCAAATACCTAACAGGTATTAATAAAGTACTGGAAGGTAGCATTTTCCATAGAAAAAGAAGCTTGAGGACAAGGGGTCACACTATGAAATTGTGGGGGGGGGGCTCAGAGGACATGTGAGGAAATACTTCTTGATGGAGAAGTGGTGGATGCCTGGAACAGCCTTCCAGTGGAGGTGGTGGGTGCCAGAATGGTGATGGGATTCAAGCATGTAAGGGAGGAATACAAAGGGACCTTGGTAGTAGGCAAAGGCAATGCAAAGTAAAGTTGATTTATCGGGTGGCCAATCCCGGAGGCTCTGATTGCCTAACATACAGAAGGCAGAGAAAATAAATCAAAACATCTTACAAAAAGATATTAAATATAATAAAACTAGTTTAAAACAATAACTAGAATACATAGGTCTCACAGCTGGTTAAAGTACCTTGTTCTGGAATGCCAAAACAAATAAATGAGCCTTGAGATTACTTTTAAAACACGCGACCGAAGGATCCTCCCTAATATAGAGTGGCAGAGAGTTCCAAAGGACTGGGATGGTGATGCTAAAGGCCTTATCACTGGTAGTTTTAAAACAGGTCCTAGGAACCTCATGGAGGACCCTGGTCTAGAAGCAGAGGGATCAGACCAATGCAGCTGGTGTCAGAAGGTCAACCAGATAGCCATGGGGAGGAGACAACCGGGGCTCCAGTAGGGTTTGCAGTGGTATAGTAGGCAATGTAAACTGGGCAGACTAGGTGAGCCAAGAGTTCCTTATAGAAACATAGAAACATAGACTTTGACAGCAGATAAGGACCACTTGGCCCACCCAGTCTGCCCATTTCCCTACCTACTGGATAAGCTGCAGATTCTAGTTAACCAACAGCCTACATCCTGCCACCATATCTACCAACAACTTCAGTGTTTCTGTGTTTCTATCTTTCTATCTCTCCTAAATAGTTTATCTCCATCAGATGTCTTGTGTACCAGTAGGTTTTAAAGTTCAGTATTTCTTGGGGAAGTTTTGTTGGGTGTAGATAAAAAGATTTTTCATCTGATGGACGCTCTGATATGTATTTAAGGAAACTATTTACAGGGCAGTAAGGATTTCCTTGTTCAGATATGAATCCTCACTTTTGCTTTTTATTTATTTTGTTTGGCTTTTGACGATTTTGGTACTTTCATTAAAGCTAAGAGAAATGTATTTCTTATTATCATTGTTGTGTTAACATTAAAAGACTGAAAAGCCAGGATTTTGAGTCTTTCTCAACCACATTGAGTGAAGTACATTTGGAGGTCTAATCAGATCTTTCTAACAAGTTCTTCAGCAGTTTCTGTTGAAATTACTGGTGAAGCTCTCAATTTTTTAAATCAGTATCACGGATTCTTGGATAATGTGTGACTTCACACTTTTCTGACTTTCTGTACCTTTTCAGGACTCATGTTAACAAGTTGTTAGCAGGCTTAAATTGTTCTCCAGTAACAATGTTCTAATTCTTTTTTCTTTTGTTATCATTTCTTTTTATTGCTTCTTTTACATTACAATTGATGTGAGCAGTGATACCATAGGAAACGACAATACCAGCCATCGCAAATTAGGTGTTTTTTTAATAGTCCTACTTAATATATATGACACAGGCTAACACAGTACATATTGCTAATATTAGAAAGTTACATCTTTTTTTCAATCCCTCTCATAGCCCTACCATGTCCATCTTTTCCAGATCTAAAGAAGATATTAAATGAATGAATCTGACAAGTTACCCCCTCCCCATCCCTGTCTATCTATCTGACCAGCTTATATTATTTTTATGGAACAAATCCTTTATCATGTTGCATGACATAAAGTATCCAGGATTGCCATTTTGTTTGAAATTTCTGTTGAGTGTTGTTTAAATATGCTGTGATACTTTTCATGTAATATATTTCATTAGAAACATAGAAACATTGAATTTGACAGCAGATAATGACCGCTTGGCCCACCTAGTCTGCCCATTTCCCTACCTAACGGATAAGCTGCAGATCCTAGTTAACCAAGAGCCTACTTTCCCCTACCCACCACTAGAATTGCCTTATGTCTGTCCCATGCATTCTTGAATTCACCCACTGTTTTTGATCTATGACCTCCTCGGGAAGGCTGGTCCATGCATCTACAACCCTCTCTGTGAAGAAATACTTCTTCACATTACCTCTGAGCCCGTCCCCCCATCTTCAGATTGTGCCCCCTTATTCTTGCACATCTCTTTTTTTGAAAGATGCTACCCTCTGGGACTTTGTTGATTCCCTTGAGGTATTTGAAAGTTTCTATCATGTCCCCCCTCTCCCTCCTTTCCTCGAGACTCTACATCTTAAGCTCCTTTAGTCTTTCTTCATATGTCTTCTGGTGCAGACCCTGCACCATTTTGGTTGCCCTCCTCTGGACAGCCTCCACCTGTCTGTGTCTTTGCGGAGATAGGGTCTCCAGAACTGTACACAGTACTCCAGATGTGGTCTTACCAACTGTCTGTGCAGAGGGCCAACAACTTTCTGTTTTCTACTGGGGATGCCTCTCCCAATGCATCCCAGTATCCCCCTAGCCCTCTTTACTGCATTCTCACATTGCTGGCCCACCTTTAGTTCATCTGATATGACTACCCCCAGGTCCCTTTCCATTTTTGTTGTTGTCAGTATCTCACCCCCCCCCCCATTGTGTACTGTTGCTCTGGGTTTTTCTTTCCCAGGTGCATTACTTTGCACTTCCTTGCATTGAATCTAAGCTGCCATACATTTGAGTATTCCTCCAACCTTGCCAAGTCCCTTTTCATCCTTTCCACCCCACCTGGCATATCAACCCTGTTTCAGATCTTTGTTACATCTGCAAAGAGACATACCTTCCACTCCAGTCCTTCTGCAATGTCACTTATAAAGACATTAAAAAGGACCGACCCCAGCACTGAACCCTGTAGTACCCCACTAGTAACCCTCCTTTCTTCACTGTGGACTCCATTTACTATTACCCACTGTGTCCTGTTGTCCAGCCAGTGTTTTACCCAGGCTACCACCCTGGGACCCACTCCCAGGCCAGCTAACTTGATTATTAATCTTTTTGTGTAGGACTGCATCAAATGCCTTACTAAAGTCTAGGTAGGCCTAGTCCACAGCCCCTCCCTGGTCTACTACTTTGGTCACCCAGTCAAAGAAATCAATTAGAGTTGTTTGACATTACCTTCCTGCTATGAATCCATGCTGCCTTGGGTCCTCTGCCCCACTGGCCTCTAGGTACTCAACAGTTCTTTCCTTCAGAAGTGATTCCATCATTTTTCCTACTACTGAGGCAAACTGACAGGTCTGTAGTCAGTGACTATTGTGTGCTAGTCCCCTCTAGTGGGTACACTAGTGGGTACACTTTGTTTCCATTTTCTGCTTATGACTTTTTTAGCCACTAAAATGAGCACTGGGGCCATGGACTGAGGGGTTACCTTTATATTTCCTTGGGGTATTGAAAGAAGTATAATAGTTGGTGTAAGTAACTCTGATTGTACACCTAGTTGGGACATTTGATCCCTGTTATCACACCAGTAATCCATCAAGCTAGGGCAAAAATAAAATATACAGTATGGGCTTGATCTGCCTATGGTGTACAACATTCCCTCCAACGCAGACCCGTTGTATGCATATAAATTCTTGCTATCTTAGCCAGAGTCTAGAAAAACCTCAGCTGTGATCTCCATGTGAATTCTCGCCAGCTATTTGAGGAAGTTACCCTTATGGATGTATCAATATGTTTCTACCAGTCTTCCGAGGGGATCAACATTGACAAGTCTGAATTCCATTTGTCTAATAGGGAGTGTGTAGAGTCAGACAAGTATTCTTTCAGACCCTTAAAAAAAAGGCCAATCAAGTTTGCCTATTGCCCTCCAGACTGAGCGTCCATTAATACTTTTATAATTACTGGCTTTGTGTCAGGAAGCCTAGTTCTATCCTTAGTCTTATATAACAGGTAAGTTCATACCTGTAGGTATAGGAAATGATCCATCCTCAACAAATTATAATTTTTCTGCAGAGTTTCAAATGGAAGCACCCCTTCCTTGTCAAGGAATTGGTGAATATATGTTAGGCCTTGGTGATGCCAGCTAGAAAAAGTCAGGTCTATGTGCAGAGGTAACAATGTTCCAATTCTTATTCTAACACTTTCTAGATGTCTGTTCAGATCCATCTGAGGTCTAGGTAAGTGGTTACACAGTATTTTGAGCCACTGCTATTCCTTACTGTTTCAAATAACAGAATCTCACAGAGCTCTGTTTCAGAAATAGTTTTTAAATTTATAGAAATGTTTTTTCTCTAGCCTAATCCTACAAGATATTTGCTGCCCATGCAGTTTTTTAGTATTAATTTAATCTGTATCTGTCTCAATTGCAGCCTGTTCTATTGTTGTTAAAGTGATGTGCCTACTCATATGTTTTGAAGTGTCTGTTTTTAGATGTCACTGTTTTTTCTATCTTTTCCAAGGAGGTGGATTTGCTTCAAAGATGTTTTCTACCCATTCTGTAGCAGTAATTTCTTCATGGAGGCTGAATTCTGTTGAAGGTATGTCACTCATTTTATTTTTTCTGAAGTGAAGTGAAAACAAGATAGTTGAAAGTTTGTTTTCAGAGTGGAACTGCAGTGTACTGACACCTCTCTGGTGCCAGGTAAAGAGGCCAGGTTAGCATGGAATGTAGACCCAACATCTGATCACGCATTGTTACTACTTTAGGGCATGGTCAGGTGATTACTCTTGTCCAGTGAAGTTTTAGGATTCTATCTACCCATCTTATGTATGTAACAGACAACCACTGTATTAACACATGTAACAATCACCATAATACCGCATGTAACAACCATCATAAAACCTCTATGTCTCTTCCAACTATAGTCACTAAAAGCAAAATATAGCAAAAAGCTACCTAAAAAACTGCACTAGTCTAATATTTTATCACTCACCCCACCAAACACCTCACTCCAAGCTCACTCATCAAACAGCTATGTCCCTTGAAGCTGCAGCTGCCTTTCACTTACACAGGCCCTTCATGCAGAGGAACTTGGAAAGGTACATAAATGACTATACCCTGTATGCAAGGGATAACTTACACCTCAGCACACATAGGACAAGGACGTTGGGAAATAGTCTCTGTCAAATCATTAACCACCCTTTAAACTAGCTTCCCTGGGGGAGGAGGGAGGAGATACAACTAACAACTGTGGCATAATACACCAAACAAACCCATCCATAACTAAGCAGAGAAGGAACAATAACAAGTGTTGGAACTGCATTCTCATAAATGCATGAAACCTAAATAACAACAAGAGTAGCTGGAGACAATGATGTTTGAAGGAAACAGAGACATCTGTACAATCACAAAGTCATGCTGGGAAATGGATGATGATGATTAGGGAAAAATAATACAGGGATACAACCAGTTCAAGAAAGAAAGGAATGGAAGGAAGGAAGGGAGGTAGAGTACTGTATGTCTTTATATAAAACACAGCACTAAGGTGGTTGAAGTAAAAATAGACGTACATGATGAACCTGCGATGCTGTGTGTAGCTAATCCTCCAAAAAAAGGTTAAAAATTGTTTGTTTGGTTTTTGTTTGTTTTTTTGGGGAAGTTTACAAACCACCATCAGTTTCAAATTAAATGCTTCAAAAAATGTACAACACCATCAGATCCTTTATCACAAAAGACAGAATATACTTGGTAGGTGATTTCAACATGCCAGGGGAACATTGGAAAACTTTGATAGGTACAATTAACAAAAAGAAAGAATTTATAAATGTTGTAAGCAAACTTAACCTACAGCAGTATGTTCAATGCCACACAAGAGAAAGTACAACACTGGATTTAATACTCTGTAACATGGAAGGAGGGGTGTCAGATTGCAGAATAGAGGTTCCACGCTTGGGTAGTCATCACAGTACAGTTAAATTTAAGATATGTCACCAGGAAAAGGAAAAGAGAGGAAGGACAATAATAAAATGATACTCTAAAACCAATTAGAATGGATTAAAAAAGAGCATCACAACTAGAAATGGGAAGAGGAGGTAATGGAGTTAAACGTGGAGGAAACCTGGGAAATTACAGAAAATAAAATTAAAACTATGGTTAAAAAATACATGCCAGAAAGGATCAGATATAGCAATAACAGGAAAACACCTCTATGGTTGTCAAAGAAGATAAAAAAGTATTTAAGAAAAAGAAAGAAGGCCCATAAAAGGGCAAAATGTAGTGGCAAAAATGCTGACTGGCTAGTTGTAAGAACTGGGTCAGAATTTGCAGAAAAGAAATTAGGAAAAACAAGGTTGTCCAGGAGTTTAAGGTAGCTGCTGGAGCCAAGGATAATCACAAAAGGTTTTATAAGAACATAAGAATGTTTCAGCAAATGGGGACTGCATGATCCATCTAGTCTGCCCTACGAATACCCCCTCCCTAGTAGATTTGTTGTTTTTGGTTACTGCAATGCCTATCCCAAGATAGTTTGAATTCCGTTTTTGCCTCCAACACCTCTTGTGGTAGCCTGTTCCAAGGCTCAACCACACTCTCAGAGAAGAAGAATTTCCTGATGTTGGTCCTAAACTTCCCTCTCGTTAGACACATGTTATGGCTTCTAGTTCTGATTTCCTTGCTTTGTTTGAATAGGCTCTGATCCTGTACTGAGTTGATTCCTTTGTGGTATTTGAACATTTCTATCAGGTCTCCCCTATTTCTTCTATGTTCCATGGAGTACATATTCAGTTCTTTAAGCCTTGCCTTAGAGGGTTCCTGGTGGAGGTCTTGAACCATTTTAGTGGCGCTTTTCTGTACTGTTTCCAACCAGTCTATATCCTTTTTTAGGTGAGGTCTCCAGAACTGGACACAGTACTCCAGGTGTGGGCTCACCAGGGGTCTGTATAGTCGGATTATCACTTCTTGTTTTCTGCTGGTAATTCACCTGCCTATGCATCCTAGGATGCCGTTGCCTTTTTGTGCCACCTTTTCACGCTGTCTTCCCACCTTCAGATAATTGAAAACTATCACCCCAAGGTCTCTTTCTAAGTTTGTAACAGATAATTGCTCTCCCCCTAACATGTACCTCTTACCTGGGTTATTTTTCCCCAGGTGCATAACCTTACATTTCTGGCAGTCACAAGGGAAGAAAGAGACTTGGGCATTATTATCATCACCGATGACCTGAAATCATCCAAGCAGACCATTAAAGCAGTAGGTAAGGCTAGGGGTATGTTGGGATGTATTAGTAGGGGTATCACAAGTCAGAAGAGGGAGGTAATAATCCCCTCTTTACAAGACACTGGTTAGGCCCCATCTGGAGTACTGCGTTCAGTACTGGAGGCCACACCTTCACAAGGACAGCAACCAAACTGAGGCAGTCCAGAGAAGGGCAACCAAAATGGTGCAGGGACTGCATCAGAAAACATATGAGGACAGATTAATGGAGCTCAATATGTATACCCTAGAGTAAAGGAAGGAGAGAGATGTTATGATTGAAACATTCAAACACCTTAAAGGCATTAACAAGGTGAAAGAGTAACATGTTTCAATATAAGAAAAATAGCAGGACAAGAGGACACAGCATGAGATTAGAGGGGAGGCTGATTAAGGGGTGGTGTGAGGACGTTCTTTTTCACAGAAAGTATGGTGGATTCATGGAATGGCCTACCTCAGGAAGTGGTGGATATGAAAACAGTGCAGGGCTTCAAACAGGCATGGGATAGGCATAAGAAAGCAATACTGATGAGTGTGAATAGATAGGCTATTGACAGAGCAAAGGCTGATGGTACATTCATAATGTGGAAAAAGAAATGGGCAGCCTGGATGGGCCCTGTGGTCCTTATCTGCCATCAGCTTCTATGTTTCTATGCTTCTTGGCATTGAACTTCAACTGCCTAGTTGTTGACCATTCCTCCAACTGTCTTATATCTGATTCCATCGCTGAGGCCCCTTCCTGTATGTCTACCCTGTTGCAGAGCTTGGTGTCATCTGCAAACAGGCACACCTTCCCTATCAATCCATCCATAATGTTGCTGATGAATATGTTGAAGAGGACTGTACCCAGCACCGATCTCTGTGGAACTCCACTGGTTACTCTTCTCTCTTGTGACTGGGAGCCATTCACCATTACATTCTGGGTTCTCTCCTAGAACCAGTTTCATACCCAGTTAACAATCTTTTCACAAACCCCTTTATCCTCTAACTTATTGATGAGCCTCTTGTGGTGGACGGACTCAAAGGATTTGCTGAAATCTAGGTATACTATGTCAACTGCCTCACCTTGGTCCACTGTTTTTGTTACCCAGTTAAAGAAGTCTATCATGTCTGTTTGACATGATCATCCAGCTGAAAAATCATGCTGCTTAAGGCCTAACTTCCTGCTGGCTTCTAGATATGCCACTATCCTTTCCTTCAGTAACGATTCCATGATTTTCCCCACAATTGAGGTGAGACTGACTGGACAGTAGTTTCCTACCTCCTCTTTGCTTCCACTCTTGTGTATGGGTACCACGGTGGCCTTCTTTCAGTCCTCAGGCACTCTATTGCACTCCAGTGATGAACTGAAAAATTTGCCAAGAGAAGCAGCAAGTTCCTCCTTCAGCTCCTTTAAAATACGTGGATGAATTCCATCTGGCCCAATGGCCTTGTCAGTTTTCAGCTTATTTAGCTCCTTGAGGATTCTCTCCTTGGTGAAGGGGCTTGTGTCTGCCTCCTTGATGCTGTGTCCATTTCTACTCAGTATTGGTCCGCTTCCATTGTTTTGTAATTACATAAATAATAAAAGGGGCTCTAAGCAGGGAGTGGGCTTCCTGACAATGGATGATAGGACAATTTCAAGGGAAAATCATATGGTAAATATTTTTAACCAGTTCTGCTGTTCTATATTTCATAGGGGAGATGGGAAGCTGAAGCAATTGTGATCCAGCTGGGTACTGAAGAATTTAGCACAAATGAAAATAAACTACTGAACCTACTTATGAGACTAAAAACAAATAAAGCTCAGGGACCAGATGAGATCCACTCCAGAATTCTCAAAGAATTGGCAAGACAGCTGTTGGGGCCTAGTAAATGCTTGTTCAAAAGATTATTAAATGCTGGGCAAGCGGTGAAATGTTGGAGTGAAGTTTTAGTGGTAATTATTTTTAAAAGAAGTTCAAGAGTGGACTATCGTAAGTATCGACCAGTAAGCTTCACTTCAGTTCTGTGAAAAATCTTTGAGATTTTTGTTAAAGAGGAATTGGAATACCACTTAAGCAATAATAAATTGTTAGATGACACACAACATGGGTTGCAAAGTGAAAGATCATACCAAACAAGACTTATCAAGTTTTTTTGATCAAGGCACTTGACTGGGGCCTATTTGTAGAGATAATATTTTTAGATTATGGCAAGGCCTTCAACACAGTGCCACATCAAGAGCTTATATCAGCACTAAATAATTAAACTTCAATAAAGGACTTATTAGATGAGTTCTATCTTGGCAGACAGAAATGAAGCAGAAAGTTTGTATAAGGGGTTAATCTTCAGCTGAGGGTGAGGCTACAAGCGGGGTCCCCCTGAACTCAGTATTGGGACCCATCCTCTTTAATACCTATGTAGCCAGTGTGCAACCACAGGATGGGATATGGATGTTTAAGTTCATGGATGACACCAAAATGGTTTGGTGGTAGACACTGATGATAGGGGTCAACATCATAAGAAAGAACTTTCAAGCTATTGAAGATTGGGCAATTAGGTCTAAGCTCATATTCGATAATCATAATTGCATTGTGATTCATCTGGGTAGAAGGAACAAAAGACATAGTTACAAATTATATGGGGTAGGACTCAAGAAAATAATGGAGGAGAAGGATTTAAGGATTAGCACTACTAATACTCTAAAACATTTGAAAATCAAAATTCTGAAGTTGGTAACACATGTCACCTCCACTGAAATGGTGGGGACTCTGGGGAGAGCCTATATGAGCCTTGCCTTCTTGGCTTTCCTAAATCCTCCAGTATGAATTAAATTAGTAACTAGAAAGGGGTACAGTATTCTTGGATGCATAAGGAGGACCATTACTACTTAGTGTTGACAGCCCAGATCCTTTTTGATCTGTGGCACGCCTTCTCTGCCTATCTCCAGGGAACCCTTATGTCTTTCCCATATGCTCTTGAACCCTCATATTGTTTTAGCCCCCACCATCTCCAATGGAAGGCTGTTCCATGGATCCACCACCCATTCTGTGAAAAAGTACTTCTTGATATTCCCCCTGAGCCTCCTCCCTCCAGCCTCATATCATGTCCACTTGTCCATGTGCAATGCTTCCTCTGAAATATGCTTCCCTCCTGTACCATTTTTATATCCCTAAGGTACTTGAATGCTTCTATCATATCCTCCTTCTCTCTTCTCTCCTCCAATGAATAGATATTAAGGTCTCTGAGTCTTTCCTAGTATGGCTTCTGGTGCAGCCCATGTACCATTTTCGTAACTCTTCTCTGGACTGCCTCCATCCTGTCTATGTCCTTCCTGAGATGCACTCTCCAGAAATGGACACAGTACTCCAGGTGAGGCCTTACCAGTGATCTGTACAGTGACATCACCACCTCTTTCTTTCTGCTGGTTATGCCCCTACCTATGCATCCAAGCATTCTGACTGCCTTCCCCATTGCTTTTTTACACTGCTTGGTCACCTTTAGGTCATCTGATATGATGAGCCCCTGGTCTCTCTCTTGCTTTGTTGTGGTCAGAACCCCTCCCCCATTCTGTACTCCTTTCTTGGATTCCTGTGACCCAGGTGCATTATTTTGCACCTTTTAGCATTGAAACTTAACTGCCATACACCTGACCATTCTTCCAATAAGCTTAAATCCTTTCTCATTCTTTCAACCCCTTCCGATGTGTCAACTCTGTTGCAGATCTTGATGTCATCCGTGAACCAGCATACCTTTCCCTCCAGATGCTCTGCAATGTTGCTAATGAAGACACTGAACAGGACCGGTCCCAGCACCAATCCCTGTGGCACCCCACTAATCACCTCTCTCTCTTCTGATTTCATGTCATTTACTATCACCCTCTGAGTCCTGTCCCTTAGCCAGGTCTCAACCCATTTTACTGCCATAGGGCTCACTCCCAGGTTTCTCACTTTATTTATCAATCTCCTATGTGAGACAGTGTCAAAGGCCTTGCTGTAATCCAGGTAGGCCACATCCACCACCCCTAACTAATCTACCACCCTGGTTGCCCAGTCAAAGAAATCAATTAGATTTGTCTGACATGACCTTCCTGTTGAGAATCCATGCTGCCTTGGATCCTGTGCCCAGTCTCCAGAAACTTTACAATCCTCTCCTTAAGTAGGGACTCCATTAGTTTCCCCACTATTGAAGTCAGACTTACATGTCTGTAATTGCCTGTCTTCTCCCTACTGCCACTCTTGTGGAGAGGGACCACCTCTGCCCTCCTCCAGTCTTCAGGTACCTCCCCTGTCTCTAGAGATGAGTTGAAAATGTAAGTCAGTGGACCTCCCAGTATGTCCCTCAGTTCCTTTAATACTCTGAGGTGAATCCCATCTGGCCCCATTGCTTTGTCTGTTTTTATTTTCCCAAGTTCCTCTAGGATTCTTTCCAAACTGAATGGGCTGGGGTCAACCCGGTTACTCTGACTACCCATCCTAATGAGTTTTGGTCCCTCATCCTCCCCTTCCCTGGTGAACACCGAGTAAAAGTATTTGTTCAGTATCTCAGTTCAATATCAAGCATAGGGAGGTGATTATGCCCCTCTATAATTTACTGGTAAGACCAAATGCTGAGTACTGTGGCCAGTTCTGGGTACCTCAGACCAGGAGAGACATAGGAATTGTGGAGGATGTTCAGAGGAGGGCAACTTGAATGATTGAAGAAATGAAAGGTATGAGTTATGAGGAAAGACTAAGGGAGATGAATTTGTACAGTCTGGAACATAGGCAGCTAAGGGCAGATATGTGCTTGGTATTTAAAGAGCTCCTGACTTAGCTGAAACAACTTTGTAAAAATGTAATATTCAGGCATAACTGTAGCTTATATTTAATATCTTATTCTATAATTCACACCCTTGTTTCCTTATAACTAAGGGTATTTGCATGAATACAGTATATTTGCCCTTTTAGCTCTCGCTGCCTGCCTACACTTGACATCATAATTCTGTTTATGACATCAAAATATAGTGCTCTGGAGATAATTATGATGTCATAAACCGGGGATTATGACGTCATGTGTAGAGAAGCAGGCAGAGTAGACATATTCTAAATAGGGGACAGGGATCTTTTTTTCATGAAACTGTTTTTAGTAATAAAAGAAAATGGGGAATTAATATATGAAGTAATAAAGAAAATAGGATTGAGTTGAATATAAATCTTACTTTTTTCAAAGTTTTCCAAATACCTAGGCCTGGAAACCAAAGATGACTCATATGAAAGTAAAAGGCACAATAAACAACTTAAGGGAGACCAATTTAAAACTACTAAAAAGGACAGTCTGGTTCAGGCAGAGAGTGGACACCTTGTAGAAGAGTATCACAGCAGCACAGCAACATTTACACAGCGAAGTCCACCACAGTGACAAATCTCGTCAAGTCACTGTGCTGGTCCGCTGTTTGCGCACGCTGTGACTCCTGGTGTTTTGCCACCCACCCTGAACCAACTCTGACTCAGAGTTGGTTATTTACAGATGGGGGCGGGGTTCAGGGGGCAAAGCCCACTGCAGAAAAACACTTTGTCCCGACGGGAACAATGCCAACTGTCAGCATTGTTTCTGTTGCTGCGCAGGATGTCGACAACCTTGTTGTCGATATTCTGCCATGAAACCTGGTAGAACTCACTTCCAGAAGACGTAATATCATGTAAAATAATGGATAGCTTTACAAATCATCTGGACAGGCATTTGAAAGCAAATTGCATTCAAGGATATAATCACTGAGAAATAGTGGGTGTATAGTAGACTCTATGGGCCTGATTTTCAACCACAATTAGAGGATGCAAGGGACTTGTGGCAGAGGGTTTGACGCAAGTGTCAACTTGCGTCAGACTGGGAGAATTTGCAATTTTAGAACTGTGGTTGCCGCAAATCCCCGATGCAAGTCCCTTGCATACTCTCTCCCCTGCTATAACTTTGCATCCGAGGGGGACCTATGCTACAGGGCTCGTGCCACATCTTTGGCACAAGCTGCCATAAAATGAGGGCACTTTGACAGCTTGATCCATGGTTATAAAATTTGTCGCAAGTTGCAGCAAACCCTTGGAATCAGGTGTGGCAAACTTTGTGGGGACACAGGGCTTGGTCACAAGCCTTGCATCCTCATTTGAAAATCAGGCTCTATAAGTCTAATTTGCTTATAACTTTCCTGAGATTCCTATTCTGCAGCTGCTGCTATTTCTATGCTACTTCCAAATGCCAAAATACTACTGAATGCAAACACTGTGGCTCTCCATAATCTGTTCCCAACTACACACTACACTCTGCCCTGAATCACTGCTCCCAATTGCACTCTGAATGCTTCTCCACACTGCATGTCACATTGTTCCCCATCCTAAACAGACTAAACAAAAGACCAATGGAGCCATGCCTTCTTTTACAGGAGGCCTCTACACTACAGCAACATTACAGGGGCAAAACTCTTAACAGCCTCAAACATGCCATTACTTAAGAAAAAAATGCCACTATGCTACAGAAAATGACTCAGGTATATCACTACATTACAGAAAAACCCTACACTATGGAACAATACTATAACTACCTACTGAAGCACCACAAACTCAGAAACAATTGCAAACCCTAAAAAAGTGCCCAACGTAATGTAATATGTAAAATAAAGGATAGGTAAATTCTGTATGGGTAAGCATACCCATAATGTTGGCTATTACCATCATAATACCACTAGTCCTTTAGGCATGCATCCTTTATAATCATGTTAGTCCCCACAATATGTATATTTCCCCATACACCACACTTAACCATCCTTTATCATCTATCCTCTTTTCTGACATATGAAATTGCTTTACAAGAGTAGCTTTTTTCCCAAAATAAAATGTGCGAGTTTATCAACTTATAAACAACACTAATGAAATCTAAAAAAAAAAAATTGATTTTAATTTATTGTGACATCATCAGTATACTAATTAATAAAGTATGTCAATCCCAAAGCCAAACTTAAAACCAAGATATCTTATTAAAAATATTTTAAATTCTTCCCTGCAAATCTATAAATAATCATAATTAATGTTACGCTTAACATGTTAATTCAGTTTTTTTACAATAGAATATTGAAAATCAGCATTCTGAGGATAGGAAGCAGTTTTTACACCTGTAGATGCTCCTCATTTCTATTTTAGTGCCTATCCTATATTCCGTTATATTTTGACCCTGTCCACCTCTGAGCACCTCTAAAACTGTGTCCAGCAAACACCCCTCTCCCTCATCTATGTAAATTCAGTTACTCCTCTTTCCCTGCTGTGTATTCCTACTACCAAATTACACTAACAACAACATTCTCATGCTGTTGTATATAGGATAGTGTATGGTAGCACATACGCAACAATGCTATTCTTACACTGAGTGGTTATATGACATCAAGGACCTTGAGAGTGAAGCTTGAGAGGTCCCTTTGATGTTACAGTAACCACAAGGTGTGAAAAGAGTGATGTTGTGTATTTGAGCTATCATATACTATTCTATATAGTATATGGTCCCCCCAAACACTAAATCATTTACTTTTTTTTCAAGCATCAGCCTCTGACATCCACCCGCCTGCCAGTTCATGCACATGATGCTTCAACCACCACTAGCCCTATCAATTGCACTGATGGAGTTGCTTACTTTGTGACATTTATACTAACAGAAAAAAAGTTGCTCTGAGTTAGTAAGAACATCACTAGTGCAGCAGAATAAGTTTTTACAGTATATGACTCTCCATACACAGTCACATTTGACCATACACTATAATATGATACCACTCATACTTGATTAACCTGTCTGCCTGACCGCCCTGACTTGTGTAGCACCATCACTGTGTGACAGCATCATACCTTGTTGATTCTTTTCTATCAAATTCATCTCACTACTTATCAATTTAGTTAATTTGTGGCCCATATGGCTGACACATACAAAACCAAGATAAAAAATAATGAACCCCAGATAAGCAAAATGTACACTGAAAATCTGACCCAGAGTAGATGTACCACAAATAAGGTTAACCTCCAAATAATGGAGTGTTCCAACAGAGTCTGCAGTGTTGATAATGCTCTATTCAAGCAAGATAGTCAGACAGAGAGACAGACAGACAGTCATAGAGAGATAGACTGAAGTATAGGTTATTTGTTTCAATGAGATGGTCTGTTTATTCCTCAGTGACTAATACTAGTCTACAGTGCCAAGAGACCGATTAGTTTCTTTTTTCTTGCTTCCATGCCTTGCAGTAACAATATAATATTTCAAAGTTTTATGAATCTCTGACTGCCTGGTTCAGCAGATGGAAGTTTCTATTTATTGACTCTCATTTTCAATTTATGATGTTATGATGTACGGAGATTACTGAGACCATAAGGCAGAGGTATTGAAGACCTGCTTGTCTGCTTGTTTATTACAAGACAGTGCAAGTGTGTCAAAAATATGTTCTTCCTCAGTACGAGACTTATTTCTAAGTTAGAAATATCACACATCATATTGTTTGGGTAGTTTAAAATTCCATACCAAACTTAACATCTTCTACATTTCAATAGAAATTATAACTTGGGAGTACTACTTGGACTAGAGTTACGTCATGAGTTGTTTTTCTAAGGAAACTAGCACAACAATTTTGCACTTTGTTAAACTGTTTTATTAGTGGTGCAAAAGGTCAGTCCAATACATTTTCCAGTTGAACAGGTTGCCATGCAGATACACACTTGAAGAATAAAAATGCTTCCCTGAAAAAAGTATTTAGTAACCAACGGGTAATCAGATGAAGATGTGCAAATGTGTGTGCACTGTTTGTGTGTGTGTGTTTGTGGGGGGAGGCTGATAGACAATATTTTTGAACCTCTAAATCTACTCAGCCAGTCCTATGCTGGAGCAGTTTTAAAGAGTGCAGACAGACTTTCAGCAGGTTATAGTGGGAAATTAGCATGTCTCATTCCAGCATTATCTAATTTTGTACAGTATATGGGTCCTCATTCAACCATTGGCATGAGACAATTTGCTAGTTGCTTCATGTATGAGGAACAGACATATTGAATATATATCCTCATTTTACAGAGTCATGAAATAGTAATTTTTATTTCATTAGTAAAGCATATACCAAGGTTGGATCCAAGCATTCACAGCAAAAACCTAAAAGAAAAGGGAGTCAGCCAGACTGCTGGCACAGTGGTAGTGCTACCGCTTGCAAGGTTGACACCCTGAGTTTGGAGGCAAACTTGGGAGTCAGAGGATCAGCTGGAGAGGAGAAGTATTGAACGTACTAGGGACTGCTTTTCTCTGCCGGGGGGGGGTTGGGTTTGATGTCTGGTGTTAGCCTGGCCCCTAGTAGTGTCTGGGGGGTCAGCACAACAGGAACCATCGTAAGAGTGGAGTGGAGATGGGGAAGATGCTCAGCATGCTGCACATGGCAGCATGCATGGTCTAGCCATTGGTGTCATTGCATGCCACCTCCTCTGCACCGTGGAACAATAGGGAGGAAAACAGGGCCGACCAGCAGGATGATGCTGATCTCTTGCAGGCTCCACACCTGGTTACCTGGGCACATCTGAGCCATCCAGATCCTGTCTTGGTAGGGCTATGAGTGAGACCCGCCAACCCCACCAAGGGGGCAAGCCCTGGGGAAAAGAGCTGGACAGGTAAGTCCCAGAGGACACGGGGTGATGGGGCTGGGGAGATCGGGGGAAGGGGGATGGCCAGCAAAGGAGGAAAAATAGATTAATAAAAAAAGGGGATGGGAATAGTGTTCCATATAGAAGATTGTTTTGTTTTAGTGTTCTTTGTTTATTTTTGACATATCTATTATTCATGTTACTGTAGGTAAGGCATGGCTAGCCCATAGGACCTCTCCACAAGCCTTGGAATGATACAGAATTTTCCCATGGGCTGTAAATAGAATAAATAGGTCTATTTATGCATTTATCTATTTTTTTTTTTTTTTTGGTAACTGGGTAAGGCCCATTATGCACAACTGCCTATTTTCAGGAGTGACCTAGGAACACTGGGTGGGTTAAGCTACTTGCTCAGAGTCACACAGTATGCAGGTGGAGGGTGTGGAAAGCGAACCCAGGTCTGCTGGATGCACCAAGCTCATTCACAGCTTGTTACTCTAACCTCTAGGCAAGGGGTGTCCAACCTTTTTGGGGTCATGAGCCACATTTACATTTCTGAGTAAGGCATGAGCCACAACAATGTGTGGTCCATACCATATTCATATTTACCCATATTTAACCATATTTAGGAGTTTAAATAGTAACAGTCATAGTAAATAGTTAATAATCATATTTTATTAAGTTACAGTATTTTTTTAATTATTCAGAGCAGCTCTGGAGCTTTAGATTTGCTTGGAGGCTTAATAAAATTAGCTTGTTAAGCACTCTGGCATTTTTCAGCTCCTATGCTTTGACTTTTCTCAAATTTCAAAGACTGTGTCATGTACTTGACATGTAATTGACAAATCCCTTGAGAGCCACATCAAACTGCTTCGAGAGCAACATGTGGCTCGGAAGCTACAGGTTGGCCACCCATGCTCTAGGCTATACTGCCAGCCCTGGGAAATTAGTATGTCTCTTTCCAGTATTATCTAATTTTGTACAGTATCTGAGTCCTCATTCAACCATTGGCATGGATTATCTATGATGCAAGCTGAAAATAGAAACTAAAGGTAGAATCTAAACGAAAGTAAAAATAAAGGTAGAATTGATGTTTCAAGAAGCAATATAGAAGGTTCCACTCCTGTGTAATGTAAGTATTTTTTTTATTTCATCCACCATTTCAATTGTTGATGTTTTGTGGCTTTGAATCCATTTCATCAAAACGTGGCTGGTAGGTGATATATAAAAAATACATACATAAAAGGAAATGTTATTTTAATATTTGCTTGGTTTTTCTCTGGTGATGTTTGGCTACAAGTAATGCCTTTAAAAATATTAAGATAAGTATCTTAGTTGTAATTCATTCACTGACCATTTTATAATCCTCACAATTCTAAAGGCAATTAACTAATTTGATACTTACTGTATGTAGGGTAGTGACTACTGCTAGACTAAGACACTGCTTACTGTACTGTAAAATATGTGAATATTTCATTTTCATAAACTTAAAGCATGCCCTGCCTAAAACCTTTGTTTAGCAGTCTGATGTTATACATTAGAAGAGGCATATAATAAACAGTCTGCACAGTCATTGTAGATGAAGCACTGTCTGTGGCCCCTCTTCCAAAATCTGGCCTCCACAAAGGCAGGTAGAGTTCCACCTATGAGGGCGGGAGGTGCCTGGCACTGCTCTCAGGGGAGGAACCACTTGGACCACCTAGAGGGCAGGGCCATCCGACTAGGGGAAAAGAGTGAGTGGTTAAAAGAGCTACAACTGAGGGCTCCACTCACTCTCTTGTGCCAGCTAAGAATTTCAGAAGGATTTGCAGCAGCAGAAAAGGATAAAGTATTTGGTAGGCTACACTCTTCATTTAGGATCTTCTGTTTTATTTGTCTGCCTGTTAATTTAGAATAGCTGGCTGGCTCCTATATGTCCTGAATCCTGCATCTGTTCTCAACAGATTGGCTTTCTCTGGAACCTCACCCAGTACAGACTGACAGCCATCTGGGGTGTGACTTGGGATCATCGCATGTAATGCTCATGCCATTCCACCCTCCCAACCCCACCCTGCAGCCACTGACAGGCATTGTGGTGTGTCTTGCACTGTTCGGCCACAAAGTTCACCCGACGCTCCTATACTACACCCACGTCTGCATATTTCCTTATGGAATGGGGTAAGTATAATGCCCTAAGACCCCAAAGCACACCCCGACACTTGTCAGTGTTTACAGGTCAGTGTGAGGTGCAATGGCATGAGCGTTATAGCTGACAACCCAAAGGCACACCCCAATGCCTGTCGCTCTCTACAGGTTAGGGTTGGCATCACTTCAGTACTTCACTGCTATTCCTATTATACATCTCCAGCTCCAGCACTGCCAATGCCAATGCCAGCGTGACAACATTTGGCATTGACAAATGCATGTTTTACATTTACCTCTGTCCTGCTCCCTAATGACTTCTCTACCTTGGTGTTTACCTCACTAATTACCGTGTTTTGTGGGGGGAGGCTTTACTGCCCTGCTCCTTTCAGTGCCTCCCCCTTGGCTAGTTTAAATGCTTGCCAATGAAGCATTTAAACCTCTCACCTAGGATCCTGGGTCCCCCCCCGAACAGATGCAGACCATCATGCCAGTATAGGTCTGAATCCCTCCAGGTGGCTCCCCAGTCCCCAATCAAGCCAAAACCCTGAGCTCCACACCAGTTTTTCAACCATTCATTGAATTCCCTGGTGAGGAGTACCCTAGCATCACCCTTGCCATAGACAGGCAGCACCTCCGAGAAGGTTACCGTATGCGCTACTTGTCTAAGGCCCCTCCCCAACTCTACAAACTCCTCTTGCACTGCTCGGATCCCATTCCTAGCCAGGTCATTTGTCCCTAGGTGGACAATGATGTCCAGCTCCCTCCCTCATGCAGCTGCTCCCACGATCCTGAGGATTTGCTTCCTGTCCCTCCAAGCCATGGTGCCAGGCAGACACCTTACCTCCCTCTTCCATTCCTCCCCTTCTACCCCCCTAATGATTGAGTCCCCACTAGGAGTTGTTTCCTTCCCCTGTGGGGTCCCATGCCACCCTCCTGTGGGTCTCCTTTGTGAAGGTTCCCAGCATCCTCCTTGGTCTCCACTGCAGGTGCCTCCATAGAGGAACCACTATCCACCAGAACAGTGTATGACTTGTGGAGAGGTACAGCTGGAGGAGTGCCACCACCCTCTCCCTCCCTGAGCCCACCCTGGTCTAGCCATTCCTCTTTCTTGGCAACCTCTGAGGTAGTGGCATTGGCCCTGGTGGTCCCTGGGTGGGGGAGGAGGTTTCACGAATCCTAGCCTGGTCAGCCTGGAGATGGGCAACCTCCTCCCTCAGACCAGAGAGGTGCCTGCAAATTGGGCAGCATCACAGCCTCCAGAATGTCTCCCGGAACAGTGCCTCCCCACAGCCATTGCACTGCACCACTCCTGTCATGTCTTATTTTGTGTCCCCTCTCCTATTTCTCTGTATGCTTACTCTCTCCTCTCCTTACAACTCTCACCCTTCCTGTTCTGGGACAGCAACTTCCTATATTCTTCAGTAGCCTCCTTCTTCCTTGCTCAGTGTCAGACCACCAGCAACTGGGGGGGAGAGCGGGCTACTTTTTTCCTTCAGGGTTGACAAAACCAATGTTTCTATATGATCCTTCCCTTCCTACTGCCAAACAGGAAGTTCCTGTTGTCAGTCAAATCCAGTGGCTATAAAAATAGAACTGGCCTAGGGTGGGTGGGATGGAGGGCAGCAACAAGGGCAAGGGAGGAACAACTCAAACTGCAATTCATCAAACAGATACTCCAGCATACCTCTAAGGTTCACATAAATTTTAGGGCTGCATCCCCTAGAAATCCCTGTGGGCATCGTTAGAGAGCCATGATACATGCCAGCCTAGGCTCATTGTACAGTTCCAAAATATGTCTTATTGTTTGTTCAAGAGACAAGAACTTGAGTTGTTGAACATTTAGTCAATTATTTATTTTAGCTTTTATGAGGAAGTTTAAAAAGCACATACAAGAGATGATACAACACAAAATAATGAATACACTAGTGACAACATTTGTCTTACTACATCAAGTCTACTGGCCATAATTTACTCAAATTCCGATACAAAATAAATTAGGAAATCAGGAAGTTAATTAAATACTCAAGTTATTAAATATCCTTACCTTAATATTTTCGTCTTACAAGCAATTTCCATATTACCACTTGTCTGACATCACAGTAGGCCATCTGGCATAAACATTAAACTGCACTATTTTTAAAGGATATTTTACAATTAACCCCTATGACTAACTCTAGGACATTCAAAAATATCCAAGTATGCCTCTTTATGCTGGCATTGCTGGCAGTATAGCCTAAAGGACATTCAAAAATATCCAAGTATGCTTCTTTATGCTGGCAGCATAGCCTAGAGGTTAAAGTAACAAACTGTGAATGAGCTTATTACATTCAGCAGACCTGGGTTTCATTCCTATAACCTCCATTTGCATTCTGTGTGTGATTCTGAGCAAGTCACTTACCCTCCTCAGTGCTTCTGGGTCACCCTGAAGGAAGGCACTTGTGCCTAGTGGGCCTGACCTGGTTACCAAAAGAATAAAATAAAAAAATACAAAATGAAACCTGGAATAATGGGGTTCAGCCTGGTTAGCTAGAGCCATATGATGAGAATCAGGTACTCTCTAGTAAGTAGAGATGTTACAAAGTTTTAATTTGCCAGTGAAGTTGGTGCAAACTCACAATTTGCAATCCAGGTGCACCAACTTTGCCAATGAGTTTATTATTATGGTTTAAAAAGCAAAAAAAAAAAAAAACCTTCCAAATTACATAAAATACCTTCCCCCACTCGCTGTACTGTAATTCTGCCCCCAAATGCTTTTCTGCATCATAAACCCCCTCCTATCCCCGTTAGCACTCTCTGCCCTGACAAATTTCATTAACAGTCATCAGTATTTAAACAGTATCAATAGTAGCCAGGTAAGTGTAGTGTGTAATACTACACTGATTGTTCCAGTGGCCGATCTAGAGGGGGGACTGGGGGGGCGGTCGCCCCTCCTGTCTACCTCAGTGTGAGTAGTGGTGGCCCACCACCTTCATTATTCAATGTTTAGTGCCCACTGTGCAGCCCATGATTGACTGAATGCCCCCCCCAGCTTCCAAATGCTCCCAAACCTGGCTCCACTACTGCATTGTTCATATTATTTTAGTATATCCCTTCCCCCACCCATGTGCTAAACACAATCCCCTGTCTTCCCCCACTCAACCAGATCAAACTAACATGAAGATCCTCCACCAAACCCTCCTTGGGCCCCCACCACCCTTCTACTCCCACAAGCACCCATAAAAAAATCAGTTCTCATCAACATGTAAATAATGAAAACAGTACCCCAGTGCAGATCATCTGCCCTGTTCAGTGGCTATTTCGGTAACAGTTCTGGACTGGTGCATGTGGATGGTGACAATTTAGCATCTAGTAAAACCTGATTTACTGAAATGGCAGTTACATTTAATATACACGTTCATTAATATGTTTTCTCATGACTATTACAATGTTGGTACTGGTAAGTTGATTATGTTTGGAATTTGACTTTTGATCCATTATTTCTCTATGATTCTGGAGAACCCTATATCCAATTGTTATCAAACTTGATATAGACATATTCATAACATTTCTTGCAGATGAGTACCAATGCCCATAGTCTAGGTAACAAGCTTCCTGAATTAGTGGCCTTGATGGAGGAGGAACATCTGGATATCGTGGCAGTCACAGAAACATGGTACACACACAACCATGACTGGGACGTAAACTTACCAGGATACACTATCTACAGGAGGGACAGGGAGGGTAAAAGAGGAGGAGGAGTGGTTCTTTACATAAAGGAAGGAATAAAAGTAACAGAACAAAAGGGTAAACAGGGAGAGAAGAAGCACTGTGGGTAAATTTGGAGACAGGCAATGGCACCACAATCCGCACAGGGGTTATACAGACCTCTCTCAGGGGAGGAAATGGACAAGGAAATGATAGAAAGTATACTTAGAATGGCAGAAAAAGGGGAGATACTGCTGATGAGTGATCTGAATATGACAGATGTTAACTGGAGTGCAGTTGCAGCTGCCACTTCAAAGAGTGCAGTTATTCTAGATGCCCTACAGGGGACATGCCTTAGACAACTAGCACTGGAGCCCACTCGAGAGGAGCAATATTAGACTTGATACTCCTCAAATGGAGATGGAGAGAGGATCACAGATGTAGAAGTGGGTAGCCATCTGGGAACTAGCCACCATCGACAGTATGGTTCACAATAAACACAGTAATAGAGTCACGCATACAAAGACAAAAGTACTGGACTTTAGGAGGGCTGACTTTGCTATAATGGTGAGTGCCTAAGGAATGCACTAGCAAATGGGCAGGAAGGAGGGGTGGAAGAACAATGGGAATAATAAAACTGCCATTACAGAGGTAACAAGCCTTTGTGTGAAGCAAATAAACAAAACAAGACGATGTAAGAAACCACTATGGTTCTCAAAGGAAGTGGCAGTGAAGGTTCAAGAGAAAAAGAAAGCATTCAGGAAGCACAAGGAATCGAGAAGGAGCAGGACAGAGAACTGTATCAGTTAAAGCAAAGGAGGCTGGAAGGCAGTCAGAACAGCAAAGGCCCAAACCGAGGAAAAGATAGCCAACTCAGTTAAGAAGGGGATAAAACTTTTATAGGTACATCAGGGAGCGAAGGAAGACCAAGGGAGGGATAGTGAGGCTAATAAAGGGAGGAGGGTGGGCAGAGGAGACTGTGAAAGGCAGATATACTAAACAAATATTTTGCTCAGTATTTACGAAGGAAGAGGGGAGATACATAAAACAAACAGTAGTAACACTCTGATACAGAAGTTGATACCGCCCATTTGCAGAAGAAAGGGTTCTGAAAGAACTCTAAAACTGAAGGTGGACAAAGCAATGGGCCTGATGGGATTCATCCCAGAATTCTAAAGAACTAAGGGTAGAACTAGTGACACCACTGACTACCCTTTTAACAAATCATGGAGGATGGGGTGGTACCGAGGACTGGAGGAGGGCAGATGTGATTCCCTCACAAAAGTGGAGCAAGGCAGAAGCAGGAAACTATAGACCTGTTAGTTTAACCTCAGTGATAGGGAAATGATGGAACTACTTCTAAAGGAAAGAACTGTCGAGTATCTAGAGGTCAGAGGGGCACAGGACCCTAGGCAGCATGGATTCACAGCGGGAAGGTCATGCCAGATGAATCTGATAGATTTCTTTGACTGGATGACCAAAGTAGTAGATGAGGGAGGGGTTGTGGACATGGCCTACCTAGACTTTAGCAATTCATTTGACACAGTCCCACACAAAAGATTAATATACAAGTTAGCCAGCCTGGGACTGGGTCTCAAGATGACAGCCTGGGTAAAGAATTGGCTGGAGAATAGGACACAGAGAGTTATAGTAAATGGAGTCCACACAGAAGAAAGGAGGGTTACTAGTGGGGTACCGCAGGGTTCAGTATTAGGACGGTCCTCTCAATGTCTCTTTATGTTACATTGCAGAAGGACTGAAGGAAAAGTATGTCTCTTGCAGATGACACTAAGATCTGCAACAGAGTTGATGCACAGGGTGGGGTGGAAAGGATGAGAAGGGACTTGACAAGGTTAGAGGAATGGTCAAATGTATGGCAGCTTAAATTCAATGCTAAGAAGTGCAAGGTAATGCACCTGGGAAACAAAAACCCAGGGGAAGAGTACACAATGGGGGGTGAGATACTAACAATAACAAGAATGGAAAGGGACCTGGGGGTAGTCATATCAGATGACCTAAAGATGGGCAAGCAATGTGAGAGGGCAGCAAGGAGGGCTGGGGGGATACTGGGATGCATAGGGAGAGGCATCACCAGTAGAAAACAGGAAGTTATTATCCCTCTGTACAGACAGCTGGTGAGACCCCATCTGGAGTACTTGTGCAGTTCTGAGACCCAATCTCGCAAAGACATAGACAGGATGGAAGCTGTCCAGAGGAGGGCACCTAAATGGTGCAGGGTCTGCACCGGAAGTCGTATGAAGAGAGACTTAAGGAGCTTAATATGTATAGCCCCGAGGAAAGGAGGAGAGGGGACATGATAGAAACTTTCAGGCACTCAAGGGAATCAACAAAGTCCAAGAGGGTAGCATCTTTCAAAAAAGAGGTGTGCAAGAACAAGAGGCACAATTTGAAGATAGAGGGGGCGGCTCAGAGGTAATTTAAGGAAGTATTTTTTCACAGAGAGGGTTGTGGATGCATGGAACAGCCTTCCGGAGGAGGTTGTGGAGTCAAAATCAGTGGGGAATCTAAGCATACGGGATAGTCATAAGGCAATTTGGGGTGGGGGTAGAAAAGGCAGGCTGCTGGTTAACTAGGATCTGCAGCTTATCCAGTAGGTAGGGAAATGGGCAGACTGGGTGGGCCAAGCGGTCCTTATCTGCCGTTAAATTCTATGTTTCTACGTTTCTAGATATCACAGAATGTAATGTATAAGGAAAGACAGCACTTTTCCCAGTTTAGTGTTTATCGCCTTAATGCCCAGCCGGTTCTCATCTGCCAGCACCCTCCGTCCTTGTTATCCACCCTCTCCTAGACTTTCAGTACCTTCACCATTTTCACAGGACAGTCCTCTGGCTGGTAAGTGTTGCAGTCAGTGGTATGCAGCCTGCTAGGGAGACAGTGTCATACTGCTGGTCAGGGAAGTTTCCTCTAGGTTTTCATCCCTAGGTTCACTAACATGCAATACACATGTGGGTGTATGCAGAGGCATGCACAAATGCTATCAGCATATGGAGGCAGTGTTGGTCCACTTCCAAGTGTACATTTCCACTTTGCTGCCACCCAACTTCTGCTAGTTAACAGGCAAGCAGTGGGGTATAGTGTCCTCCTCCCCAAGGGAAAAAGCCATCCATGGGTCGCTCATTTCTCACTCCTTGCCATCTCCAAGTGACCCGAGTCTGTTCCCAAACCCAGGTCACCAGCACAGCAAGTGGTTATGATATCACTGCCCTACTGGTCCAGCCTGGGTAGATTGTATTCCGTGCCTTCATAGGACCAGAGATACAGATTTTGTAGCCTTCTGGTGTTTAGAGCAGTCAAATTCCAAGATGCTTATAGGGAGAAATTGTGCATTCTAGCATACAGGCCAGTTATGAATTGTAAGGCTCAATGGTAGAACACATATAGTGTAAATATATGACTCTATATATACTATTTATGTACATCGAGCTGAGGTAGGAAGGTAGCCTATACCAACCTTTTCTTGGCCTCCAATGTAAAACAGTTTTTGATCACATTCAAATTTATCAAATACCAAACCTGCAGAGGAGAAATGAAAGTCAAAATCTTTCACTATTGGGTATTTATTGTTCATTACCTTATCATTAAGTTTTATTTTTCTGAGGAATTACTGATGTAGTTTGTTCCCACTCTACAGCTAAGTTCAGTTCAAACGCTACAGTTATGTTCAGTTCAAAATGTTATTTGTTCAGTCACAGGACCATTGCAATTTGCAAAATCATATATCTATGTACCCACAGAACTGCACCCAATAAAGAGTTCATATACAAGTATAAGCAAATAAAATGCAGACAATTTGATGAAAAAGTAATACATAGAACAGTCAGAAGCCATCGAGCAGTTTCTCAACTGGCTATTACTAGCCAGAGGATAACAATTCACATTTTATACTTTTTGACACTACAACAAAGTTTGCTATCCTTTCAGTACTGTACTCATCTTCCGTGGTCATTATAACATTGAGGGTATCTCTTCTTAATCACTAGATTTGAAGATTGGACCTAACCAAAGGTTTCTCATCTCCTGGTAGCAGGGGCACTCAGTTACACTATGAAGTGAATTATCGTCCCCTCCAGCTCCACAGTTACACTCTTCATCTGCAGCTTTACTGTGAGTCAACATTTCACAGGGTCACTTTAATTTTCCTCTACGATTTTAAAGGAGAATTTTGATTTGATTATGGAGCACGACTGGTCATGTGGGCTATCTCAGGGTGGGAATGCCGACAGCCCCAGAAAATTCTGCAGGAGGGAAGCACAGTCAATACAGTACATACACCGGAGTCCCTCCTAAAGTATTGTATACACCTTCTTCCAGTAACCACCACTTTCCCATGAATCATGGCTCTGCCCCCGCATGTCCCCAACCTGGCTGCCAGCACTGCTCAGCTGGAGGAATGGAATAAATCTGGGAAGGTGGTGGATGTCCTAATGAGGAGTCATGAAGGCCATGGGGTTCTCCCTGGCCCCCTATTGCACAGACAGAGTGTCAGAAGAATGCCTTTACAACATATCCATGTAGCACATCGGCTTTGAGCATAGAACCATAGGGTCATACTATTAAAAAGTTTGAAACAGTATAAACAAATACCAAAGAATGACATGATTTTTAGGTCTTTGTTTTTCTCTTTATATGTAGTCCCTTAGTGAAAAAATGCTGCACCCCACCTTGTAAACAAAAACAAATGAGAGTGAAATAGAACCACAAATGGTCATGCCATGACTAATACCTTTTAGTACCATTGATTTTGCATTGTTGTAATATCCAGTATGACAGAGTTTCATATTGTTTATTGACAGAGGACATGATGGTAGATGTGGTTAACCCATGCCTACCATTGGTATGTCAAATTTGCCCTATTTGGGGGCATATAGAGTACTTAAAAAAAGGAAACTCCTGCATGGGCACAATGAGACCATCCTGTAAATGTAGATGTAGTTAACATAGAAACATAGACAATGACAGCAGAAAAAGACCACTAGTCCATCCAGCCTGCCCATAAACCCTAAAAAAAACCTAGGACCTATTGTCCATACAGGGTTCTAACCCACACTATCCACCCCAATGCTTCCTGCTCTACTGCTATCACCCTGAGCAACCACTAAGCCCTTCGCTCTGTCCCAGCCATGTGGAACCATTGATAGTTTTGGTGCCCATCACATCAGCTGGCAGACGGTTCCACAATTGTTCAACATGTGACATGAAATGTGTAACTGAGCGCTACTATGCTTGCTGATCTTCTTAAAAGTACAACTCAGGCTTTTTGTCAGGTAATCTTTTTATAATTGAGATTGCAGGGGCATTTACGGCTAAGTACTCTGAATCACCATCAGTATCATCACTGTTATAGTCAAAGGGAGAGGGTTCAAAAGATTTAATCAATGTTTTAATACTGTAACATACAACACTATTTCTGCAATTAAAAAGTGGGCCTATCGCAAGGATAGTTTCCCCAGAAACAATGTTTAACAATAATGTGCTAATGTCTGAAAACAAATTTTTTCCCCAATTATGTATTTTATATTTAGTTCATTACCAAGACTGTGTTTCTATGCTTGTCATGCTATAATTAATAAACTCATATCATATGTACAACAGGATTTGCTCTATGTGTTAGCTAGTCAGAGAGTTTGAGTAAAAGGAGTTCACTGGTGTCTGTGGATTTTAACATATAGGGCAGCTGTCAAAGACTGGTTCTCTACCTATCCTCAGTCTTCACCATGCTACCAGATTTCTCCACCCTTCTGATGCTTGAATGGTCACCTTGGTGTGCTGCCACCACTCAGCTTGACTCTTACTCAGGGTATCTTTAGGTCTGAATGCCCCTAGAGCCACTGCTCACACAGTACAGTGCCCTTTCCCAAAAGGCAAATGACCCACCCCTTTGGTCATAGCTGATAACACATTGCTTTAGCTATGGCAGCTTTGTAGCCTGTCTCTTCAGAAACAGATCACAGACTTGTCAATTTACCCCTGGTTATCTATACCTTAAAAGACTCAGTCATAGAAAGTGTGACTACATAAAAATAACATTTAATACTCCACAGTATTTACATATGATATAGGATTATATACACTAAAGACTATAGGGAATATGGTATTCTACAGAAAAGAAAAAAAATAACACATTTAAAAAGAGAGGTCTTACACAGAAAAAAATAACTAAAAGCTAACTAAATCTCAAGATAGAGTAGCTTACCCCAACTGGGCACTTGTGGGTTATGGCAGACTTGAACATGAGTTGCTGCCAGTTCAATGTCCCAGAACATAATCTGATGTTTAAGTAAAACAAATAGCCTTTACAGGACAGGAACTGTTGCTGTCACCCAACCCAACCTGTTTGTACTCTGAGGACAAAAGACTGCCTAAAGAAAGTCACTCTCAGGTAAGTGCACTAAGGCTTGGACCACAGAAGAAAGCAATTTTCAGTTTTCACTAGACCTACCACCTCAGCTCAAATACATTAATGGGCATAGATGATTAATAAAAAAAAATACATTGCATAGTTTGCAACACAATAATTTGGAAACTGGTACAAATCCAGTCACAGTGGCCTGTTTGTGCATGGAAATGTGCAAAGGAGAACAGCACCATGTACTGTATACTGGAAGAATCATGTTACTGCGTACACACCTATGCTATAACAGTGTAAAGCACAAACCAGAGTATAAGCACCAAGCCCACCTCTAACCATGCTCACAAACTACCTGAAAGGGCTTATACTGTGATCAAGCTGCTGACTTGGTACTGCACAAACTAAGTTCGCTCAGTGCAAAACTTTCAAATATGCTGCCCACAGTGTACTGTAAATGCACAGCTTAGGCAATTCCAGTGGTCCAGCAGCAGAGCATCATGTTGAAGTGCAGGTGACTAGAGTTCAGGGATGGATGTCACTCACCATGTTGGGGCAAGCTGGGCTGTAGGCAGTTGCCCAAAGGCAGCATGCCTCATCTGGTGAGGGCTGGCAGTGTGTTTTGACATAACAGTTATCCCTGTGGCTGGGCAAGGGAGCTTACTCCTTCCAATGGGGTACTTTGTACATCCAAGGCCATATGGCATTGTTTAAGCCAGAGAGGAGAAGGGAAGAAGCAAGGGGATAAACATAAAGGAGAAAAACTCCCTGCCTTCTATATGATGGCACCAGTAGCCCTGACATACAGCACAGGCTATATCCCTGATAGGATGGTAGGGATGGGGGATATAAAGTATATTGGGGGAAAAATAAATACACCGTTAGAAACCACTGTTTACATTTTTGTTCCAGAAATCTCTTTTTTAATTAAGCACACACTGTATTGTTGATTATTCGTATATACAGTATTGCAATCAGTGTTTCTTTCAAAACAAAGCATTTCATAGCATCTGTCTGCTGTGCTTTGTGAAGCAAGCTACTCTGTAGTTAAGGAGAGCACAATGGAACTTTGAAAAGGCTTTATTGTACTAGAGACTGTCAGTCAACAAACTGTTAGGCATGGACAAAAAAAAGCCATCAGGAATCATAGTAATTTCCTTTGTCATATAGCGAGCTTCCTCTAGGTTCTGTTGATATGAGAATAAAGACTTTCTGAAGAAAACTCCAGTGTGGGAGTTAATAATTAAAGTGCTTCATAGTGCTGGTAATGGCATACTGTACCTTACATTGCAAACTGCTTAGGAAAAATGTATATCCCCTGCTTTAGGTAAAGTATTGACCCAGTAATTACCCATCATCATTTTTGAGCAGATGTTTCTTGGAATCCACCAAAATGAGTTTTTATGCAGTTACTACATTTTTTAGCACCTTAAAAATATAAATCTTGGTAATAACAGCTTAAGATGATGGATGCATTATCTGTATTGTATCTATTTGAAATACTTGATAAAAAAATATGGCATATTTCCAGTTGCAACTTTATTTTCTGAGGTCTGTATTTGGTATTATTTATATAGTGTCAATGATAAGCTGCCATGTTATTACAGTCTTCACACCACAGGGGCTAAGGTCAGCTAACCTGTCTTTCATTTTCAAGTCTTGACAAAGGTCTGATGTATAATGCTGCTATCTCATATCGCATGAATGCCTTCATTTACTTTTTTACCTCTTATGTTGAGAAAATACATTTTGTTTGTATATGGAGTGGAGTGAGAGAGTCCTCTTAGGACAAAAACTGGACTTTCTGGGAGTTTTTTTGGTCCTCTATACAAGTGCACTGATTTTTTTTTTTTGCACTGAGTAGCGTGTTTCTAATTTATTCATTTCTGTAACTTTATTTTTTAATGATGTTTGATAACATTTTCTGTACATCTGGTGGAAGCCCACACTGGTGTCTTGACCTGCTCTAAGCTGAGGGTTCACTGATTGGCTCTTCTCCATGCCATATCTCTGCTTTGGATTGATTTGCTGTCATGCCACTGCCTTTGTCTTATTGTTTACTTACAGTTTCTGGCCTAGTTTTTCTCCATGACGTTTCCCAGTCTAGTTCTCTCTCTTGCAACAATCCCCCTTGCCAGGAGTCTTATTAAAGGGAGCCTTAATTCCTCCAGACACAAAATATATCAACATATGAATGTATTTTATTATGATTAATCTACCTAGGATAGCCCAGCTGAAATGCAATGGCTCCTTTTCAGAGAAGAGAGAGACAGGAAGAGAGAGAAAGAAAGAGAGAGACAGACAGACAGAGAGGCAGACTCTGTAGCTAGAAACTGTAGCTAGGTAGAGAGACAGCACAGATAGATTCATAAAGACAGATACATACTGTAGTTAGACACTATAATTAGAAGCAGACAGATAGATAGACAGATAGACAGATGGATACTGTAAATAGACAGATAGATAGATAGATAGATAGATAGATAGATAGATATATAGATAGATAGATAGATAGATAGATAGATAGATAGATAGATAGATAGATATTCTGAGCTGAATTTTTAAGGGGTATCTGGGATTTCCAGTATAACAGAAATAGCAAGAGACAGAGAAAAAGGTAAAGAAACAGATCCAATTGTGAGTCGAGGCAGCAAAACACAAGCCAAATAGGAGAAATTCTTATCCATAATTTTTCAAAAAAAAACTTTAGACATTGAAGAAACATCTGTTCTAAGTAAAGAATTACTTTCTGCCCTCATAATAAAACAGAGTTATTTAGATATGCAGTGATTTTTCAGAAAATTGAAACGAAAGCAGTTTTTTAACATAATAGAAGAGATTCCCTTAGACACACAGAAACTAAAAAGACTGGAACTTGGAGTGGTATTTGGATATAAATCCAAATAAATGCCACCAGGAAATACCCCATCTAATATTAATGCATACTGTACATTAAGGTTGAAGAAAATGACTTGGAACAGATGATTAGAACAGAAAAATACACAGAGAGAAGAATTATGTACAATTCATCATCCAAGGAGTTTGCAGACCTGAGACATTTAGAAAATAACACATCAGTGGTAATTAAACCTGGTGATAAGGGTGGGGCATAGTGTTACTAGATAGTAAATGTGCTAGCAGGAATGTAACAGACAGCTTAGCTGTGAAGACACCTATAAACAAACTCTGATCAGAGCTAACACGGCTGCTTAAGTGTGGTGGGCCTGAGTCAAACAGTATTTGGAGCTCCTGCCACAGCTGAGACTATACTTGTGGGGTTCTCACTCATGCACAATTGAGCCTGCCATGCCCAAGATGGCTTCCATGACCACAGTGCACATGCTGCAATATTCAACATTAATGCATCATACCAATGACAGTCACCACAGGGTACCCACAGCACCCTGATATTTCTACCCAAATTAAACAGGGCACCAAATGCAGAATTCAAGGCTGATCTTCACCAAACTTACATAGAAACATAGAAACATAGACTTTGACGGCAGATAAGGACTGCTAGGCCCATCTAGTCTGCCCATTTCCCTACCTACAGGATAGACCGCAGATCCTAGTTAACCAACAGCCTATTTCTTCCTACCCCCCACAAGAATTGCCTTATGTCTGTCCCATGCATTCTTGAATTCTCCCACAGTTTTAGACCCCACAACCTCCTCAGGAAGGCTGTTCCAAGCATCCACTACCCTCTCTGTGAAATAATACTTTCTCACATTGCCCCTGAACCGCCCTCCTTCTATCTTTAAATTGTGTCCCCTTGTTCTTGCAAGTCTCTTTTTCTGAAAGATGCTACCCTCTTGGACTTTGTTGATTCCACTGAGGTACTTAAAAGTTTCTATCATGTCCCCCCTCTCCCTTCTTTCCTCAAGGGTATACATATTAAGCTCCTTTAGTCTCTCCTCATACGGCTTCTCTTGCAGACCCTGCACCATTTTAGTTGCCCTCCTCTGGACTGCCTCTATCCTGTCTATGTCCTTGCGGAGATGGGTCTCCAGAACTGGACACAGTACTCCAGATGAGGTCTCACCAACTGTCTGTACAGAGGGATAGCAACTTCCTGTTTTCTGCTGACGATGCCTCTCCCTATACATCCCAGTATACCCCCAGCCCCCCTACTGCCTTCTCACATTGCTTGCTAACCTTAAGATCATCTGATATGATTACCCCCAGGTCCCTTTCCTTTTTTGTTGTTGTTACTACCTCCCACCCATTGTGTATTCTTCCCCTGGGTTCTTGTTTCCCAGGTGCATTATTGTGCACTTCTTTGCATTGAATCCTAGCTGCCATACTTCTGACCATTCCTCCAACCTTGCCAAGTCCCTTTTCATCCTTTCCACACCTCCTTGTGTATCAACCCTGTTGCAGATCTTTGTGTCATCTGCAAAAAGGCATATTTTTCCTTCCAGTCCCTCTGCAATGTCACTGATGAAGACATTAAAAAGGACTGGACCCAATACTGAACCCTGCGGTACCCCACTAGTAACCCCCTTACTTCAGAGTGGACTCCATTTACAATTACCTTCTGTGTCCTGTTGTCCAGCCAATGTTTTGCCAGGCTACCATCCTGGGTCCCACTCCCAGGCTGGTTAATTTGACTATTAATCTTTTGTGGGACTGTGTCAAATGCCTTGCTAAAGTCTAGGTAGGCCATGTCCACAGCCCCTCCCTGGTCTACTACTTTGGTCACCCAGTCAAAGAAATCTATTAGATTCATCTGACATGACCTTCCCGCTGTGAACCCATGCTGCCTTGGGTCCTGTGCTCCACTGGCCTCTAGGTACTCGACTATTCTTTCCTTCAGAAGTGACTCCATCATTTTCCCTACCATAGAGGTCAGACTGACAGGTCTGTAGTTTCCTGCCTCTGTCTTGGACCCACTTTTGCGAAGGGGAATCACATCCACCTTCCTCCAGTCCTCGGGTACCATATCATCCTCCCATGATTTATTAAAAAGAGTAGCCAGTGGTTTCACTAGTTCCTCCTTTAACTCTTTTAGAATTCTGGGGTGAATTCCATCAGGACCCATTGCTTTGTCCACCTTCAGTTTTAGGAGTTCTTGCAGAACCCTTTCTTCTGTGAAAGGACTGGGATCAACCCCCCTATCAAGAGTGCTTCTGTTAATTGGATTAGGCACTTCCCCCTCCTCTTTTGTGAATACTGAGCAGAAATATTCATTCAGTATTCCTGCTTTTTCACTGTCCCCCTCTGCCCACCCACCGTTCATTCTATTCAGCCTCACTATCCCTCCCTTTGTCTTTCTACGCTCGCTGATGTACCTATAAAAGGTTTTATCCCCCTTCTTAACTGAGTTGGCTATCTTTTCCTCAGTTTGGGCCTTTGCTTTCTGACTTCCCTCCCTGCTTCCTTCTGCCTTAACTGGTACAGCTCTCTGTCCTGCTCCTTCTGTGTTTCCTTATACTTCCGGAATGCTATCTTTTTCTTCCTGACTTTCACAGCCACCTCTTTTGAGAACCATAGTGGCTTTTTCTTTCATTTTGATTTGTTTATTTGCTTCACACAAAGGCTTGTTGCCTCTGTGATGGCAGTTTTGATAATTCCCCATTGTTGCTCACACCTCCTTCTAGCCTGTTTGCTAGTGCTTTTCTGAGGCACTCTCCATCTTGCCAAAGTCAGCCTCCTAAAGTCCAGTACCCTCACTTTTGTATGGCTTGACTCTGTAGCTGAGTTTAATGTGAACCACACTGTTTGATGGTCACTTGTCCACAGATGGCAACCCACTTCTAGATCTGAGATCCTCTCACTGCCCCCATTTGAGAGTACGAGGGTCTAAGATTGCTCCCTCACGAGTGGGTTCCAAAACTAGCTGTCTAATGCCTGCCACCTGTAGGGCATCAAGAATGGCCCTGCTCTTGGATGTGGCTGCAGCAAATGTGCTCCAGTTAACATCTGGCATATTCAGGTGTCCCATCAACAGTATCTCCCCTTTCTCTGCCATTCTAAGAATGCTTTCTATCATATCCTTGTCCATTCCTTCCCCTGACATGGGGGTCTGTACACAACCCCTGTGCGGATTGTGGTGCCCTTTCCAGTCTCCAAGGTGACCCACAGTGCCTCCTCTCCTCCTGTTTACTCTTTTGTTCAGTTGCTTTTATCCTTCCTTTACATAGAAGCTACTCCTCCCCTCTTCTCCCTGCCTGTCTCCTCCTGTGGGTTATGTACCCTGGTATGTTAACATCCCAGTCATGGTTCTCTTGTACCATGTTTCTGTGACCTTTCACGATGTCCAGGCATCCCTCTTCCACACTAAGGCCATCAGCTCAGGAGCTTGTTGCCCAGACTCACGAGCATTGGTACTCATTACCCTCCATTTCCTGATGGCCTTACTCCTTTGCCCCATCCCTGTCCTTCTTGCCTTTGTCACTTTCTCCATTTACCCCGCTCTTCTCCCTATCGACACCTCTATGTTGGTGTTTGCCGCACTTACTACCGTGATTATTTTTGGGGGGGCTAGGATTTTCCTGATCCTTTCCAGTGCCTCCCCCCTTGGCTAGTTTAAAAGTTTGCCAATGAAGCATTTAAACCTATCACCTAGGATCCTGGTTCACCTCTCGGACAGAAGCAGTCCATCATGCCAGTATAGGCTTGCATCACTCCAGGTGGACCCCCAGTCCCCAATGAAGTCAAATCCCTGAGCTCCACACCAGTTTTTCAACCACTGATTGAATCCCATGGTGCGGAACACCCTAGCCTCTCCTATGCCATAGAAGGGTAGCACCTCCGAGAAGGTTACCGTGCATGCTACTTGACTAAGGCCCCCTCCCAATTCCATAAACTCTTCCTGCACTTCTCTAATCCCTTTCTTAGCCAGGTCATTTGTCCCTAGGTGGACAATGACATCCAGCTCCCTCCCCTGTGCAGCTGCTCCAGCAATCCTGAGGATTCGCTCCCTGTCCCTCCAAGCCATGGCACCAGGCAGGCACCTCACCTCCCTCTCCCCTTCCTCCCACAGTTCTACCTTCCTAACAATGGAGTCCACCACCAGGAGTTGTTTCCTTCCCCTGCAGGGTCCCCTGCCACCCTCCTGTGGGTCTCCTTTCTGGAGGTTCCCAGCATCCTCCTTGGTCTCCACTGTGGGTGCCTCCATAGAGGAACCACACTTTGCCAGAATGGCATAGGAATTGTGGAGAGCTACAACGGGAGGGATGCACCTCTGTTCCACCACCCTCACCCCTCCCTGAGCCCACTGTGGTCCAACCACTCCTCTTTCTTGGCAACCTCTGAGGCAACGGCAGTGGCACTGGTGGTCCCTGAATGGAAGAGGAGGTCCCACAAATCCTGGCCAACTCAGCCTGGAGATGAGCAACCTCCTCCCTCAGCCCAGAGAGGTGCCTGCAGATGGGACAACACCGCATCCTCCAGAACATCTCATGGAAGACTGCTGCTCCACAGCCACTGCACTGCACCACTCCAATCATGTCTTATTTCTGGCCCCTTAACTGTTTGCAATCCTTACTCTTTCCTCTGTTTTTCTCGCTCTCTTACTTTCTGCCTGTGTGCCCTTTAAGCTCCTGATTGTCCTGTTCTGAGACAAAAATATCCTATATTTCGTAGTAGACCACTTACTTGCTCAGAGGCAGACCTCCAGCAGCTAGAGGGGCTGAGAGCTACTCTTGCCCTTCTAGGATAGTGGGTCCTTGGTGGTTCTGTGATCACTCACTTCCTGCCCCTAAACAGGAAGTTCCTGTTGTCAGTCAAATCCTGTGCCTATAAAAATAGAACTAGCTTTGGGTGGGGGGTGGAGGGAAGGAGGGCAATATAGTCCCAGCAGAGAAGTCCAGTCACACAGCAGTCCTTTCTCCTGGTGTCTTCTGCCAAGTTATTAGCAGAAACTTTCTAAGGCAGTCTTTAAATGTAGCTTCCTTCTAGCTAAGCCACTCCCCCTACTTACCAGATCTTTCTACAAGTAATTTAAACCTCACAGCAGTTAAGTCCTTTCAGTCACCTGAGATTTACACCTAGATAACTCTTCAGATACCCATTCAGTTCAGTTAACCCAAACACACACTTTTTTGTATGTTAGTTTTTTTACCCTTAATTAAAGGTCAAATACAAAAGTTCTTCTACTTTAGTCCCAGCAGAGAATTCCAGTCACACAGCAGTCCTTTCTCCTGGTGTCTTCTTCACACACTTCTTTCTCTTGTGTACTTTCTAATGGACTATATGCTCACCAAGACTCTAACAACTCCCTTAAAAATTGATGGAGTTATGCCCTAAAACCTGGAACTGGATGTTTACCTATAATTCCTAAACCACTGGGAATTAAGTGTAAACCTAAATGTATGTTACTCTTTGGAGCAAGCCCCATAGAATGGAGGGGTCAAAACCTTCATCCTACCCTTTCCTGAATGTACACATTTCCCGTAACCATAACAGTAACCCTAAGCCTAACCCTAATTCCTAGACTACTAGGTGTTAAGTGTCAGTCAACATATATGTTACTCTGTGTATCAAGCCACACAAAGTAGAGGGGGGCAAGTCCCCCTCCTAAGCTTTCCTGAATGTACACATTTCCCTTAACCCTCCATATTTTTTTAAGAGATTGTAATTGTATCCTTATTTCCCTGTGAGAGTGCAGGGCCCTATCGCTCTCATCACTCCATACTCCTCTGCATATTTATGTGTGGCAGTGCAGAGCCCAGCTATCCATCCACAAGTCCCTAGTAGTATCCGTATTTCTCTTTGGGAGTGCAGGGCCCTCTGGGCCCTGCACTGTCATCCATGCATTACTGCTTAATAGTATCTGTATTTGTGTGTGGTAGTGCAGATCCCTCTGTGTCCTGCGCTTTCATGCATGAAGTGACAAAGAAAAGCTTGCTTACATTTCACAATACAATATTATCCTATGGGAAATGAAGAAAAATGATAAGCCGCAGAACTCCAGAGGAAAGTAATGTATTTTCACCAAACCAGCAAAAGGTATGACTTTGAGGCAAGCCTTCAGTACCCTGAAAATTTCAGAGCAAAATTGCAAACCGTTTCTTAACACCATAGTGACAAAGAAACAGCTCTGTAAACATCCCAGTACAATGTAATCCTATGGGAACTCAACCAAAATTCAAATCTGCAGAACTCCAAGCCAAAGTCATATATTTTCAAAAAAATCAACAAAAGGTACATTTGTGGAGCAAGCCCTTTCTGTCTGGAAAATTTCAGTCCAAAATTTCAAACCATTTCTTTGCTATGAGGTAAGAAAAAAAAAAGTTACATAAAATTCCTTGTTTTGCAAACTGTGATCAAGAACCCTGTTTCACAACCACTTTACACCACTATGATCCAAGACCCATATGCCCCATAGAGAATACTGGATGGGCAACTATGTACAACCAGTGTGTTCTACCACAGAGGGGTTCTAATTCACTCTGACCTCGAGAGCAAAGCTTGAATGGTCTGTGGGAATCAGAACCTCGAGGTGGCAGAACACACTGATTATGCATAAAGTTGCTCATCCTGTATTTTTTATAGTGTATAGTATTATGGGAAATGTGTGCATTTTTTTTTTCTCTTTTACAATGAAATTGTCTTGTGCAATCTCTAGAGGTTCTAGAATGCTGTTCTACCACTTAAGGGTACAATCACATTCCATGACATTTGAACCGTGGTGCAACACCATTTTGAAAAGGATGAATTTCTATATAGAACAATGCTCTATTATACACTATAAACATTACAGATGGAAATTCCACACCATTTTTGCACAATGACGCAACAAAGAATTTGACAAAAATGGTAATTTACACATTTTTTTTGACTCCATATCTCAACACCTGCACATCCAACTGAAATGAAACTTGCTACATCATGGGATCCTTGTTCCCTGACAACGCATGCTGCATTTCATGTAAATCACTTGAACAGTTGCAAAGTTATTAAAGTACAAAATGTTCAGTTTAACATAAAAGTGAAGAAAGAATGACAAAAAACAGAGATTTACACATTTTGGGGCTCTATATCTCCACAACCACACATCCAACTGAAATGAAGCTTTCCACAACAAGGGATCTTTGGTCTCTGATGGGGCATGCTAAATGGCATGCAAATCTCCTGAACATTTGCAAAGTTAGTAAAGCACAAAATATTCAGTTTAACATAGAAGTGAAGAAAGAATTTGACAAAAAGTGGTGATTTACACATTTTGGGACTCCATATCTCCATACCCGTACCTCCAACTAAAACAAAACTTGCCACCACAAGAGATGCTTGGTTCCTAATGTGGCAAGCCAAATTTTATGTAAATCACCAAAAGGGTTGAAAAGTTATTAAAGCACAAAATATTCAGTTCAACATAGAAGTGAAGAAATAATTTGACAAAAATGTATACATTTTGGGTCTCTATATCTCCACATGTGCACTGATTTTTATACATTTTGGGTCTCTATATCCCCACATGTGCACTGACTGAAAAGAAGCTTGCAACATCAAGAGATCTGTAATCTCTAATATGGCATGTCAAATTTAATACAGCTCACCTGAACAGTTGCAAAGTTATTTAAGCACAAAATATTCAGTTTAACATAAACGTGAAGAAAGAGTTTGACAAAAAGCTGTGATTTACGCATTTTGGGACTACATATCTCAATGGTAGTGGTACTATTGTAAGGGCTGAGTAGGCACTTTAATATTAAATCTCAAATTTTGCACTTTAATAACTTTGCAACCGTTCAACCGATTTCCCTGAACTTTTGCTTGCACAGTCTGATACCATAGATCCATGAATCTGCAAAGTTTTGTTCTGGTTGGATTTGTGGTTACAGAACTGCTGAGTGTCAAAAAGTGTGAAAAATCATCACTTCTTGGCAAATTCTTTGCCCATCTCTACAGCCCGAACGTTTGTCCGTCTGGTCTGACATTTACAGGGTATACGGCGACTGGGTCACTGAAGTGCCTTTTGAAGGTTTGGTGAAACAATATTAATCTGTTCAAAAGTTATTCAACTTTTTCATTTCCCATTATAGCCTATGGGAAAAATATATGTGCACCACAAAAACCTTTGTGAAAGTCCACGGAACTTGGTAAACAATCCCAAAAAAGTTTCTTTGCCACTTCATAGCAACAAAATGGCTAGGACCTTTGGGCTGAAATTTGCAGGGTGGCAAACCCTTGCCCCACATATGTGCCTTTTGCTGGTTTGCTGAAAAAATTACACTGATTCCATAGTTACAGCACTCCGAACGTTTGGAATTTCCCATAGGATAACATTGTGGCACCCATGCCACCTTTCGGCACCTATATCTCAAAAATGGTTTGAGATACAGATTTTTCACTAAGTACAGCTTAGTACACCTTTAGACCTGATGACCCAAAAGCTCACCCCGACACCTCTTGGTGTATGGAGGGTGGGGTGGTAGGGTTGGTAACCCTAGCATCAAATTTCTAGACTTTAGTTGGTGAGGAATCAACCCCAACTGCTGCATTAAAACAGAGTTGTTTGGAATGAAGGTATATATATATATATACCTGTATATAATCTGGCACGGTCACACCCCTACAGTTAAGGGTCAATGGGCACTTCTATGTTAAACCCAAAATGTTGCATTTTAATAACATTGCAACCATTTGACCAAGTCACATGAAATTTTCCACATGCCATCAGAGACCAAAGATCTCTTGATGCAGCAAGTTTTGTTGCAGTCGGGTGTGTGGGTGCGACAATACGAAGTGCCATAAAATGTGAGAATTACCATTTTTATATAAATTCTTTGTCACACCATTTCTCAGAAACAGCTTGAGCGTTTGGTCTAAACTTTTTAGAGTACATTGGTCTTCGGTCATAGATGTGCCTTTTGAAGGTTTGGTGAAAAAATATTCATTCATTCAAAATTTATTACATATCAACATTTTTCCCAGTATTTCCTATTGGAAAAGTTGGATGTCCTGTGCAAAAGAGGATTTCTTGATTGCAAAAATGTCATCCCTTTTGCAAATGGGGAATGTTCTTTCATGCTGCCACCATCTTGTTTTCAGTTAGCAAGTTAAACAAACGCAAAAAATTAAAAAAATACTGCCACTTGGTAAACACCAACAGTTGTGTTTACCTATTCGATGCCTGAGGAATCAGATTCTGGGGTCAGTTTTTCAAACCAGTAGTCAGAAATGTGTTTATTTTGTCAGAGCCATTGCTTTGCTGCAAATTGCGACACTTGCTTTTGTGAAACAAACATTCTTTTTTGCAACTTGTGAAAAAGAGTTTGGCTGAAGCACGAAACACTAGTGTTGTGCCACAATTTGTGCCCCCCCAGTAATAAAAGCGGGACAACTCTGACCAAAAAAATGATCATATCAAAAGTAAATTAAACAGTCTTTGTACAGAGCAGAGATGTTAGACCAAGTAATCCGAAACCAGCTCTGTAGTTATCAGCCAAGATCACATGCTGATCCTTTCAGGTCCCTATAGAAATAATTGACTATCATAGCAACAAGCCATGGAGAAAGAACCCTTTAGTCCCAACATTTAACTACAAACTGATAACATCTCAAACTGCAATAACAGTAAGTTCTTAAGCCAGTTTGCAAAATGGAAAGGGAAAAATTATGTTGACTTCTGTGGTCTCTTTCGGTCAACCAGATTTAAACAAATCAAGGCACGAAGAAGGCAATTCTCATTTGGCTTGCACTGAAAAATTAAAGCTGTATGTGCTATCCAAGTGGGTAATTTAGTACTTGACTCAGTTCAGCATTTTGAATCAGTTGAGTACTGCAATCAATTTCATAGTGATGGGTCAATAAGCCATTCTCCAGTCGCAGACTGCTTAAGGCAGATCTTAAAATATATGGATCCAGTTGGCCTGGTGGTGCTGAAGATTGAAGTGCTGGATGCCACACCTTGCGCCACACCAGCAATCCAGGTTTAGGAATGACCTCGGGTCATCAGGGTGCCGGGGGGAAGGGGTGGAGCAGGATTGACTAGCCAAAGGGCAGCTCCCCCCCATAGTTCCACTGCCACCAGGTGGAGGTCCAGTGGCAGCATAGGTGGGAGGGGGAAGCAAGTTGGGAGGGTGCCTCAGAATGAGGCATGTGCGTGCCTCCACATGAGTGCGTGCAGGCCCAAGGAAGGGGGAAGGTGAAAACGGGGCAAAAAACACATAAACACACAATTGAAAAAAAAGATATGGATCTGGGTCCCTTCTCATAACACCGCTTGTAAGTTCTGAACTTTATACAAAATATCTTATTTAGAAAGGGAACAAATATAATAACATCAGTGCCTGTTTGAGCACCCCCAATCCAATCCCCCATTGTATATGTAACCCCCCAACATTCCTGATGTTATATAATATTTATATTTCATATATGGGTTTATTCCTAGTGGTCTAGTGGCCCTCCTTCCCTGATCCCTGCTATTTGTGTTATTTTGAATAATTTAAATTTCCTGCTGGTCTATTGGCCCTCCCTCCCCAATGCTCATTTTTTTATTTTATTGGTGGCTAGTGGCATCCCCCCACTCTCCCATGTTTAACTGTTGAAAATAAGAAAACCATCCCTCAATGTCTTTTTTTACCTGTAAAAAAAGAAAAAGTTAATCGCTGATCACACCCGTACCCCCACCTGACCTCCAACTGTGCACCCACCTCCCCACACCTCCCTTGACACACCCACACCCACTCACTCATCTGAAGAGGTCCCAGGTTTGAAATCCGCTGTCCTGATTGAAAACACGTCTTGCTGCTGGAACCAGCAACTGCAATATAAGAAACTACGGTACTGTAAATGCAGTTCATTGTATTTCAATGGGGATTTCAACTTTTATGCATAACTGTGGCATTTTGTGAGATTTTGACCTCAAATTTTCAACATGGCCTTTTGGGGACCCCGCCTCATGAACAATATGACTGTCATTATGCAGCTACCTCCAGAAAGGTGATTTCACTGTCAGTTGGTGAAATCATCTTTTCGGTGGGATTTTTGTAACAGTCATGTTGTTCATAATGTGGGGTCATAAGAAGGCTATGTTGAAAATATGGGGTCACAATACTTAAAAATAGTTATGACCATTCATTGCAATTTTGCTGCGCGCGCTTGTAACTTTGGGAATTTTATACATTTTAACTGCAGATCTTCAACATAACTTTCTTGTTATTCCACCTCATGTATATCACTGCTGTCATTTTTCAAATCCTGGCCAAAATGTGTTTTCATACCTGTGGCATGAATGGTGTTGCAGTTGCGCAGAGTTATGTTTTGGAGAGGATTTGAAAATTTTCTGCACTGGGTACATGAGGTAGGGTAATACCATGGCTGTGTTGACAATTTTGCTCCCTCTCTGTATTTTAAGGCAGAAGATTAGGTCACTGTTGTCCTAGAAATGGAAGCACAGTGTGTGCGTTGTAGGCACAAGGCTGCAGGCTGAGTGCGTCAACTACCCAAGGCATGCATATATCAGAGCACAACCGCACATCTCAGAGTGGTTTATTTATCTTATAAAATGTCAAAATTGTTTTGGAGGGGGGTAAAAGTGCAGATGTGTGGTCACGCTCTGATACACGCACGGTCATGTGATGGTAAATATCCACTCTATCCCAAGCAATTTCCCTACCCATTTTATAAATATATATATATATATATATATATATATATATATAATGGTAGTACGGTAATACTACCATAGTTAGGTAGTGGTATCATAGTTAGGGTTGAGTGGCACTTTTAAGGTTAAAGGGTGAAACTTTGCACCTTAATAACTTTGCCACTGTTCAAAAAACAAGTTCCCATTTTAAGTCAATGGGAAAAGTTAACAAAAAGTTTGAAAGTGTCTCAAATGCACTTTTTTGTGTCGCAAATGGCCCAAGTAGTGTCGAAAATCTGCCATTTTGTTTTCAGTTAGTGATCAGAAAGATGCCTGGCATTTAAAATTTGTATTCCAACACTTCATTTTCAGCTCCATGGCCCATTATTATGCATACATTCTTTGTACACACGGGCCCAGATATTCAAAAGGGTTGGCGCTCGCGCACAGGGTTGCGCCGCGCGCAACTCCAAAATGTGCCATCTCACGCGATATTCGGAAGGGCCAGTTGCGCCACCAAAAACATGCTGAGCAACAGCGCAATGGAAATGAAGGCATGCGCAACTCGAAGGGGCAGGTCCATGCATAAAGCGCGCAATGCGATGATTTGAACACTTGCTATATGCGCAAGAGGCTCAGCCGAAGTTGCGCAGTAGCGGAATTGAGCCAAAATAAAAAGGCTCAAGGAAGCGGCGCAAGAACCGTAGCAGGCCGCAAACTGGGGAGAGAGACAGAGACAGAGAGAGAGAGAGACAGAAGCTGGAAGGGCAGACAGGGACAGTGGGTCCAGGAGGACAGAGAGGCCAGCTGGGGGTGCCCGGTGCAGTGGAAGCAGCAGTGGGGGCAGCGGGGGTAACACAGGAACAGCAGCCGGGGGGGCAGAAGCCAGGGAGATGACAGTGCCAGCTTCCACATGGAAGCTGTAATGAGGGGTGAGACACCATGCTGCAGGGGACGGGCTGTGGAGGGGCCCATCGGCGGTATGCCCCCGACAGGCGGTATCGTGCCCTCATCAGCTTTGAGCTGTACACAGATGTCGAGATTGTGGGCCGGTACCACCTGAACAGGGCAATACTGAGACGGCTCTGCGAGCTGTGCAGTGATGTGATGCAGGCACCCTCACGACGGAGTCACGCTCTGTCTGTGGAGACCAAGGTGACAGCCTGCATGTGCCTGCTCGCCACGGGCACGCTTCCAGAGGCCGACAGGGGACACCACAGGCATTACACAGTCGGCCACATCACGCATCCTCACCCAATTCTCAGCGCACTGCTGCCTCATGCTGCGGAGTACATCCATTTCCCCAGCACCGCGGCAGAGTGTACAACAAACATGCAGGAGTTCCACAGGGTAGCACGTATGCCTGGTGTGCTAGGGACCATAGACTTCACCCATGTGGCCATTCGCACACCACCTGGCCCCCACGGCCAAGCATATCGGAACCAAAAGGGGTTTTCCAGTGTCAACTGCCAGGTGGTGTGTAATGCCACTGGGCACATTATCAATGTTTGTGCCACACACCCTGGCGGAGCACATGATGCCTTCATATGGCACCAGTCTGCACTGTGCCATTGATTCGAGAGTGGGGACATCCCCACGGGTCATCTAGTGGGTGAGTACACATGTATGGAATGCAAACTCTGGGCAAGGGTGGAATGACACAGGTGCCATGGTAGTGGCACACAAGGATATGGTCAATATGGACCGACATGACACTGCTCTCCACTATCTCACACAGGTGACTGCGGATACCCACCCGGCCCCTGGCTGCTCACACCCGGCACCGCCCCCACGACCCCAGCTCAGCTATGCTTCAATGAGGCACATGCCGCACACGTAACATCATAGAGGGTGTTTGGGATGCTCAAGGCACACTTCCGATGCCTAGACACCTCCGGTGGTGCCCTACAGTACAGCCCCCAAAAGGCCTGTGGGATATTCCTGGCCTGTTGCATCCTGCACAACATGGCCAAAGACCATGGGATAGCCGTACAGGTCGAAGAGGGGGACAGCGATGGGGACACCAGTGGCGCCGGTGATGTTGGTGATGAGCAGCCCCCCCAGGACGGAGGGATCCCCGACTGACCCGGCAGGCCCAGCTGCACCGGGACACCATTGCAGAAGAGCACTACGCCCAACACAGGTAAGTCAAGGGGACATGTGCAGGCAACACTGTCCATGCGCAAACCACAGGCACACAGGGGAACACACCGTGCATGAAGGTCAGGGGAGTTGAAGGTTCCAGGCATACCAACACACCATCAGGGAGGGGTGAGCACTCATATGGACACACACACACACACACACACCAGGCAGCATACATGGGGAAGAAGCACAGCACTGTGGAAACAACATTGCCAACACACAGCACCACCGACCACCCCCACCACCTGTACCGTCCACGACGCGGTGTCAGACCTGGGCACCCTTGCACCTTGGTGTACAGTGCAATGCAGGCATCATCATGCACACGCACCTGTGGACAGCAGTTGGGAGAGTGTGGGTGGTCCGTGTGTCAGCGTGGTGAGCAGAGCACCCAGCAGTGCACCTGCCCACCATGACACACATTGCACACAGGGCAGCACCAGACAGGGCCCACACTGGGAGACAGCTCAGTCAGGTAGCACTGTCCCACGGCCACCACGGATGCATGGGCGGCCCCACCATGGCCCAGCAGCACTGGCAGGCTGAGCAGGGGCTACATCGGGTGGCGCTGTTGCACCACCAGGGGTCCCACTGTGCGAACGCGACCTTGCCCGCACAGGGGTCTGCATCCTGCCAAACAAACATGCACCAGGGGTGCTCGGGATGCCCACAGCAGAACCCGGCATTGACAGGCCTGGTGTCGCACGACGCCAGGAACGGGGAGTGGAGAGCGACTGTGTGGGTGGTACAGGGGCACCTGACAGTGTGCCCAATGCATCCATGACAGAGACCACTGCCTGGGTCAGCCTGTCAATGGCGGGGTCACATCCGTCCACATAAGGACCAGCCTCGGCTGGTCCCGAGCACACTCCCGCTATTCCACCCACGGACACAGACAGTGCCTCCACAGACCTTGCAACCCGCCCCCTGCAGCTGTACCGATTCCTGCAGCAGGCGGGTGTGCGCGTCCAATGGGTTCTGTGCCCCAATGGCACGTGGGACCCCAGGGTGGACGGTCCTGCACAGCACCCCTTGAGGGTGGGCGCTGTTCACCAGGACCAGGTATGGGTGGATCAAAGGGAGTGGACATGTGCCACTGCTTGACACTGTACCCCCAGACCTGGTGTGTGTGACCGCTGCTGCTGCAGCCTCCAACTGCTGAGCCCCCAGGTCCACCTGTTCCACCTCCGTGCTGGCAACAGTGCCAGACACCTACACAGCCACCGTGCTGCCTCACGGTGCTGACAGGCACAGCCTGGGACTGTGCAGCATGCTGGTACACAGGTGTGAACCAGGAAGGCCCAGGGGCATGTGCTGGGCCTGCCACGCTGTCCGTCATGGGACACACCCATCACTGCCCATTGCAGGCCTGCTATCATCAATGGTGCAGGTAATCGCGCCACTGCCATAGGCACAACATGCTGGCATACCTGCATGCCAGACTGCTGAGACACAGGCTGTGCACCCCGCACCCGTATCACTGACACCAGAGTTGTTGGCCCAGCGTGCATGCTGCTGCAGTGCCTGCTGGCTGGTGGTGGAGGTGGATGGTCCCTCCTCCACATCCAGCAGGTCTGCATCACTGTCTGGACCCACCACCACCACCGTCTCCTGAAGACCTAACAGGATCTGTAACAGAAAGAGAGATGTGAGTGCATGAACAACCGCCTCCCAACACCACCACCATGTCATATCGCTGCAGTGATGGGCTTCCACCTGTTCGAATCCTCCGCCTGGTACACCCGTAATGGCACTCAGCTGGCATGGCTGTGACCAGTGTCTCCTCTGTTGAGGTCAGCTGCAACACCACCGGGCGGCCCAACAGTGCCAGCATTGCGCGTCGCTTGAAGGCTGCCACCTCTCCTTCAGCCTCCCGCGGTCAGTCCCCATCTTCTTCTTGCATTCCTGCACGGAGCGCTGGTGGCTTCCATGCAGGTTGACGGCCCGAGCTGCCCCCTCCCATGCAGCTGCACGTTCCTGAGGGGTGCCCCTCTGTCCACTCAATAATGGCTCATCCTCCAGGTAGACCTGGAAGAGGGCCTCTGTCTCTGCAGCTGTGAAGTTCGGCCTTCTCCTATGCCCGCCATCCTCACCCTCACCTTGTCTCTGGTCAGTCATGGTGATCTGTATGGGTGGAAGTGGACACCTGTCACTGTGCAGTCTGCAGCATTTCCCCATGAGCATAGGTGCCGGCCCGGGGGGGGGCCGAAGCCCCCCACATTTCTTCTCCGTATGGCAGGTACTAATAGAAGAAGTGCCCTTTGTCCCTTTCTAAGTGCCCTTTTGATTCTCAGCCCCCGCAGCCTTTATCATCCTCCAGCACCCCTGCCCATGAGCATTGTCCTGAGCATCACACAGCATGTAACTCACCTCTCACCTGCAGTAACCAATTCTGGCCAGCACAACCCACTGTCGCATTTTTATAGCGCAACACATGCAAATGAGGAGTGGCGCAACTTTAATGACATGCTAATCGCGCCACTGCGCCTTTGAATGGCTGATTATTGACGTATGACTGTCGGCTGAATATCACGGATGGCGCTTTGGCGCAATACGGAAGGTCCGCTGAGCCAATGGCGCAAGTTTGTGCCTGGCGCATACACTGCATTGCGGATGCCCTGACAGCTTACGCGATGCATCTATTGCGCTGCAGACCTGCTGAGCTTAATCGCACTCAGGCCATGGCTACCATTGTGCCAGTGGCGCTACAGCACTGGGCACTATATGGCGCTGTGGCACTACTGCGCGATGGTCCACTGTGGCACTGGTACAAAGCTTGGCAGTCACGCAGGATGCCTATACGTCTGATGGCACTGTGCGTAGCCTTGCGTCATTGCCGTGACCTTGTGTATGCCCTCTGCCCCCTGGCATGGTTCACATGCCATGTGTATGTCCCTATTGCGCTGTCTGGTGACAGCGCCATGTGAAGTGACGGCGCTGTTCGAACAGCGCGATTGGAGCCTGTGGTGGTCTATTGCGCAACATCTCCACATGGGGTTACAGTGCAGCTGGAGCCATATTGCCTGCTGTAAACTGGCTGAGATGGCTAGGAGGAGGGCAGTGACTTGGAGCCCACTGGAGGTGGCCAACCTGGTGGCCCTGGTGGAGCCCCACTGTGAGGCACTGTATGATGAGGCCCCCCTCACCATGCCTAGGACGCAGGTGTGGCAGCAAGTGGCCACTGACCTGGTGGAGGTCACTGGACGGGGCCAGTCTGCTGAGCAGTGCTGGCACCAGTACAGTGACCTCCGCCGGAGGGAGCCAGACCTTTTGACGCGGCTGCGGTCGCATGCCAGGCGGGGCGTGGTGCCTAGGCCAGGTGAGTGTACCATCTATGCACCTATATTCTCTGTAGGGGTGTGTGTGTGCTGGTGGCTGTGCATAGGTGCCGCGCTCAGACACGGTTGGCTGTGTCAGTGTGTGCAGCTGTGCGATGGATGGTTATGGCTGTGGGCAGGCACTTTCACTGGGGCAGGGGCACTCTGCTTTTGAGTCACACTGATGTTTGTCTCAACATATGTCTCCCACAGGCCGGAATCTGAGGACGAGGGCGAGGGTGGAGGTGGGCCATGCCAGGGCCCCTGTGCCGTGGGTGTTCTGCCCCAGCAGCAGCAGCAGTGGCAGACCCAGCTGCTTGAGGAGTGTGAGTATCATTACTTCATGGATGCTATTGCATGCTGGGGGCAAGACCACCAGCCATGCACAACACAACCATGCAGGAAAGGGGAGGTCATAATTCCACTATACAAGACACTAGTGAGGCCCCACCTGGAGTACAGTGTACAGTTCTGGAGACCATACCTATGTATGGACATGGACTGGGTAGAGAAGGTTCAGAGGAGGGCAACACGGATGGTGCATGGATTGCATCACAAGTCCTATGAAGACAGGTTGAAGGAACTGAACATGTACTCCCTGGAGGAGGGAGGGAGGGGGATATGATGGGGACATACAAGTATCTTACAGGGGGGAACAGAGTGCAGGAAAACACTATTTTTAAGCGTAAAAGATGTTCCAGGACTAGAGGGCATGGGATGAAGTTGGAGGGCGGACGATTCAGAGGAAACATGAGAAAGAATTTCTTCACGGAATGGGTGGTGGACAAGTGGAACACCCTGCCAGAGGAAGTGGTGGGGGCTGACTTGGTCACGGGATTTAAGAATGCACGGGATAGACATAAAGGACTTCTGGAGGTCAGGGGTAAGGTGCAACAGACTTATAGGAAAACAGAGTGAACTTACCAGCTCAAATGGGCAGACTGGGTGGGCCATAGGCCCTTATCTGCTGACACTGTCTATGTATCCATGTATGTAGGCACGACACAGGTGACATGCATCACTGTGCAGTATCACAGCACGTCTGTGTATGCATCACTGGTGGTCCAGGCATGCACTGGGCACATAGCTGTGTAACTGGCATCGCACCATGTTGCCACGTCACTTGCCAGCCTAGTTTGTACTGTGATTGACGTGGGCAGTGTGTGTGGGCGGTGGTGCGCATAGCTGGTGCTGCCTGTTTGTGATGGCCATGTGCATGTTCACTGTGGGTGGGTGCATCCATCAAGGTGTGGGACATTGGGCTATGTGGCTTGCAGGTTGGGTGGTGTTCAGGGTTGTGGTCAGTCACAGCCATTGACTGTGTTCCCATTTTCCTAGGCCTCACTGTTCTCAGGAGGATACAGCAGGAGCTACATGGGCTGACGTAAGTGTCCCTGGACAACCAGGCCATCCTCAGGGACATCCAGCAACATGGCCTGTAGGGAGGCATCGCCAGGAACAGCGGCACTCGGTGGAGGAGGACCAGCCTGCTGGGCCTTAGGCCAGATTACCCTTCCCACTTCACCCATCCTACCACCCTGCCTTCCCTCTCCAAGTTGTTCATCCTTACCCTTGCCCACCCCTACCTTGTACCCGCATTCCCCTTGTAAATAATTATAGTTGATTGTTTTACACATTTTGATAATACATTTATATTTTGATATGAATACTGTGTTGGTCTCTGTTTTGCAGCTGGCTATGGTTGTTCAGTTGCAGTAGTGTACATGCCATCTGGGGTGATATGGTCCTGGTGTGTGTGTGTGTGTGTGTGTGTGTATGTGTGTGTGCATGGGAGGTATCTCCAGCATGGCAGTGACTTTCTGTTGGTCTTGCTCGTCTGCTGCCACCCACTGCTGGGTGCAAGGGTGTGTCTGGCTTGTAGGCTTCTGTGTTGCATGGGGCTGACCGAGTACTGGGAGGACTGCATGGTTTCTGCAGTGCCAGTCACTGCACATGGGTGGTGTCTTGGGGTCACAGTGCAGGATGTGTAAGCGTGAGTGGGGCTGATGTGCACTGTGGTTGTCAACCCCTGTGTGTGGCACTCTCAGCCTGCCAGTGGTTGTGCTGGGGTGTCATGGCTCTGCTATGCTTTGTTGGCTTGTCCCCATGGGCAGGTAGATCATCTGTCCCACCCCAGTGATGCTGTTCTTGGGTGCAGGTGTGGTGTGGGTTCTGCAGTGTGTTCCTGTGCCTATGTGTGGCATGGCTGGGTGGGCCCCAGCCTGCCTCCTGGATGTGCAGTTCCATTGCTCTGGGGGCTGTGCTTGCGCTTATGGCAGTCTTGGAATGCTCAGCTGAGCTTCCCTGGTTGCTCCATAGCACAACATTTTGGCTCAGCTTCTCCTTCCTGGTTGCACGATGGCGCAGTATGTGCGATATTCAGATGTTGGTTGCTTGCGCAATTTGCTCTGCTCCATGTTTGAATATCGCACCTGTTGCACATTTGCGCAACTGGTTTGTGCTTGCTTCTGCTGTTGCGCTAGTTTTGAGCGCAGTTTGAATATCTGGGCCACTGTGTATCTCTATGCAGCTGTTGGGGGAAAAACAAGGTATGCGCATCTGTTAATGTTACAGTTACTGTTTCCACTTGCGTTTACGTATGCATTTGTGTTACCGTTACTTGTCTACGCCACCGTGTGCGTTACCCTTTGCATTCTCGTATGCGCTTGCCTTTGCGCTACTGTTACCATTTGCGTTTCCACTACTGTTTGTGTTTGTGTTTCGATCTCCATCACTGCGTGCATTGCCATTTGTGTTTATGGCAGCCCTTTCGCTTGCGTTTGCATTTGTCTTTAGTTTTGTGTCTTTGTTGCTGTTACTGTTACCATTTGCGTTTCCTATTGCGTTACTGTGCCCATGCGCATCACGGTTTGCATTTCCATATGTGCTTGCATTTGCATTTCTATTTCCTTTGGCGTTATTGTTGCTGTTACCCTTACCATTTGCATTTACAATTGCGGTAACTTGACCGTGCGCATTATGGTTTGCGTTTAGGTACGCGTTTGTGTTTGCGTTTACATTTCTATTTCCTTTGGCATTATTGTTCATGTTAACTTTACCATTTACATTTACAATTGCTGTACCATGCCCATGTGCATTACGGTTCACGTTTATGTGCATGCTTCCATTCACGTTTTTGTTTCTGTTCCCTTTGGCATTCTTGTTGCTGTAACACTTAACATTTGTGTTTACAATACCGGTGATGTCACTGTGCGCATTACCAGTTGTGTTTTCGTACATGCTTGCGTGTCCGTTTGCATCACAGTTCGCTTCGGCGTCACTTTACGATTGCTTTTCTATTAACATTTGCTTTACCATTTACATTTGCTTTACCATGTGCGTAACCATTGCCGCTTGCATTTGCATTGCAGTTTCTGTTACTATGTAACAAGTCATCACGTGGTGGGAGCATGGGGCCCCGCCACCGCATTCCATTCACTATTTATCATCTTTATTCTCAAAAAGAAGGGAAATTAGAGGCATAAAACTCCATTTAATGCATCAGTTAGGGTTGTTCCATGGCGACAAAAGCGAGGAAATTCAGTGTTAGAGTTGAAAGCCCTCTTGGCCCTCAGCCCCCCCAACCAGCATCAGGGTATGTTGCTAGTAATAGCCCAACTCTCACCCCATTCTCCTATACCGCTGCTTCTTTTCACATGTGATGGGGTGAGAGTTAGGCCGACATCTAATGTGCACCCCAATGCCAGTTGGGGTGGGCTGGGGGTCCAAAGGGGCTTTCAACCCAAACACCGAACTTCCTCGCTTTTGTCGCTGTGGAACAACCCTAACTGATGCATTAAATGGAGTTTTTTGCCTCCCTCTCTCTCTCTCTCTCTCTATATATATATATATATATATATATATTTATTTATTTATTTATTTATTATGGTAGCACGGTAGTGCTACCATAGTTAGGGTTGTGTAGTCCTTTTAAGGTTAAAGAGTGAAACTTTGCACTTTAATAGCTTTGCCACCATTCAACAGATTTGCCTGAAATTTGGCAGGCACAGGGCATAACCATAGATCTTGGGATCTGCCAACTTTTGTACCGATCGGATATATGGCTGCAGAGTTATTAAGTGACATTCGTGTGCGCAGTTACTTTTTTTGCGAATTCTTTGCTCGCACCTACAGGTTACACGGTTTGCGCGATCAGTCTGAAAACTTCAGGGAATGTGCAGTTGGGGTCCCCAGTGTGCCTTTTGAAGATTTTCATGAAAAGATATTGAACAGTTCAAAAGTTATTCAAAAAACATGTTCCCATTATAAGTCTATGGGAAAAGTTAACAAAAAGTTCGACACTTTCGCAAATGCACTTTTTAGTGTTGCAAATGACCCTAGTAGTGTCGCAAATCCACCATTTTTTTTCAGTTGGTGATCAGAAAAATGCTTGGCATTTAAAATTGGGACTATCTAGAAACACAATTCTTTTGTGTTCACCTAGTCGGACCCTCAGGATACTAGCCATGTCTTTATTTTGTGGTTAAACACCCCAGAAATATGTTTTCCAAATTTTTGGGAAAAGTAGTGTCGCACTTGCAACACTTTCGCAAATTTTTGCAAAAGCTTTCACAAATCACGACACTACTTTTCCAGACAATGGCCAAAATGACAAGAATTCTTTGCCACCCTGCTGTAAAAGAACGTTTTATTCTTTTGGGCTGAAATTTGGAGGGATGGCAGCCAACATCTCACAGATGTGCCTTTTGGTGGCTTGGTGACAAAATATTGTACAGATGCCAAGTTACGGTACTCCAAAGTTGACATTTTTTCCCATAGACTAATATGGTGGTGTATGCCACGCCTTTTGGGGCTTGTATCTTGGAAACAGTGCGAGATAATCAATTTACTATTCCAACAGCTCATTTTCTGGTCTGACTCATTTACTTGGGTCCTTGCACAAAGCGCTGGTTTCAGAGTGCCTCACCAGGCTTATCTCCCGTGGCTAGGGAGTAAAAAAATGTTTCCATTTGTTGGGGCGAAGGTTCAGTTTTTGACATGTTTTCCAAAACATTGCTGCCATCAAGTGACAACATTGCAGAACTGCAAGCTAATCATTTTGTGCTTAACCATTCGCAGCAGCTGTGCAAGGTTTTTTTCCCTTTTCTTTTTATCTTTCTTGTTGTTTAAATGGACTTTGTTAGTGTTTACCAAAAAGGGCTACTTTTTTACTTAAAGGAGAAGACTCCTGTATATTTATGATTTGGATATGTCTGATGTGTTTATTATACATTACATTAAGTACTGTACATATGTCAATAAGAGATCAGCCATTTTTTCTGTTGCAACACATATCTAGAGTTTGAGGCTCTTACACAAGGTAGTAAATATCTAGCAAGCCTCCATTTACATGCAAATGAGTCACTTGTAATACAGCCCCTCCCATTTCTTGATGTCACTGCAGCAACAGTACAGAACAAAACATAAGGGTATCAATGCTGTCTATGCTGATTGTAGTTTAAGTTTGCAATGGCTTAAGACAGTTCTGTCATGCAACTTACACAGGGAGTGGTACTTGTAGCCTTAATACTGCATGTGTAGAGCAAATAATACAGCTAATAGTATTTCATTCACAGGAAACAAAAGCTGTTCCTGTCTACTGCTCATTTCTTTCTGTGAGACAGTTGTAACATGTTATGGAAAGCAGTAGACTGAATCAGTTAATCAACCAATCAATCAATCAAGCAGTCAGTCAGTCACTCTGTAGTAAACCAGGTGAACACCCTTGAGAGGATTCATTTACAATGCAGGCTTGAGCAGTTTCCAAAAGGATCACACAAGACTGAATTCCTCCTATGCACAACTTATACTCTCCCTTTTCAGCAGCCTGAAAGTGGAGACCTAGATCACTTACTTTATAAAGTGTATTGTTTTACATTTCAAATACTCCTTACGTCTGGGTTCTGACTGGAAATAGCAAGACACAGAATGCATATGACATGGGAGGAATGAGCTAAGCAAATACAGAGTACTACAAACACTGAAACTGATTAGTTTATTTACCTACAACAGCTGAAGTGTAGTATCTGATTTATGAGGGACATCCTACTTCAAATGCTGGCATTACAAAGAGGGGGGGCTGCCACAGCTTGTTTTCAGTACCTTTAAAGTGAAGTGCTATAGCTCTCACATCACTGCTAATGATTTATAATGGGGGCACTGTTAAAGTCATGGACCTGAGGGGCCATCACAGTTCCCAAGGAGGTTAGGGGAACCTTGTTAAGGGTTAGAGAGTAAGAGACTTTAGTAGGATTTGAACCAGAGTTTCCCAGTTCTTGTGCCTGTGCTTTAACCACTAGATTACCCTTCTTCCACATGCTGCAGCTGATGTCCTGGTAACCTATTTCTTGTTATAGCTGAACTCTTTACTGCCTTACATCTGCCATCCTATCACTGACTGCCTAGTTACAAAGGGAAAGGGGCATTTTTGCAAGATTGTGTCTCACTGCTGGTGTCAATCAAAACAGAGAATGCTAACACACACAGAACATAATACAACAGCTATATAATACCACTTAAGACTCTTGTTGTACCCAGAGTCATTTATTGGGTAAACTGTTTTTGCTAACAATAACATTAACACAACACATACAGGCACTTCCTTATAGACATACTGTATATACATGTCAAATCAGTGCTGAATCACACTCATATGGTCCTAGTCCCTATTAGACCTGCACTTCAGGATGTGCATAACACTTAGAGTTCCCCCATTACTCAAGTGGGGGACCAAACATTTTGAGTTCTGTTTACTGGTGGAACAGCATTTAGTGCAGCACCATTATCTGTTGCTCTGATGACATCATACTCCAGCAGCATTGATGGTAAAATAGAGGACAAACACATTGATAAATTCTGGGGACTGTATATTTTTATTTATAATCTAGATTTGGACATCAATAAGACTGCTGGCAACTAGAGGTGGAACACAACAGTTACACATAAGGAGTTGGGAAAATATGGGTGTGAGACTATGGGAGAATTCCCCTTTAATGAGGCAACTGGTCCATGAATTGTTGGGTTCCTCTCTTAACTTTGAAGGTTTACTAGCCTTCAGTACCCTATATATCTCAGTGGATGGGAGTGGCCTCATGTCCATGTCCTTGGAGGGGCCCCAGTCTTCTCGTGGGCCATTGGTTTAATTTGGGATCCCCATCCTCAAGTCCATACTGGGAACTCTCATGAATGGATCCTATATGTCTACTGTGGGTATTAGCTCATTGTAGCAGGTGGGAAGGGGGAGTGGGTGGATGTTTAGTGGATAGCATGGACATCATCATGCCAAGCATATTATATACTAATAATATCTTTATTTAAATTACGCGCCTTTCAAGGTATCAAGGCGCTGTACATTAAAATTGATAAAGACAGTAACAAAATCAGCAAAACAAACAATAAAATGGTCTGTAGAGATTCTTTCAATAAATTAAGCTAGGATAAGGCTGATGCCACAAAAATGTTCTCAGCCCCTGTTTAAAAACCCCCACAGTCACACACTACTGAAGCTGATGGGGTAGAGAATTCCAGATGGCTGGGGCCACGTACATAAATACATGGGCCCCTGAAGACTTTAGAGATGCCCTCGGGAATCTCTAGCAACCCCTCATCAGCCAAAGAAGCTGTCACTTGGGGCAGTAAGGCACCAGAAGCTCTTTCAAGTAGCCAAGGCCAAGTCCGTGTAGAGCTTTATATGTCAGCAATCCAACTTTAAAGGTGATCCACCACCGAATCGGCAGACAGTGCAGATCGCGCAGCACAGGTGTAATATGGGAGGACCAAGAAGTCCCCATCAGCAACTGTGCTGCAGCATTCTGCACTAGCTGCAGGTGGTGGATATCAACCCCAGGTAGCCCTAAGTACAGGGAGTTGCAATAATCAAGGCGCGAGGTCACAAAGGCATGGATCAGTGTGGGAAGGTCACCAGATGGAACAAGATGCTTGAGCCTGGTAATGTTCCTAAGATGATGAAAGGAAGACTTGATGACTGCCGACACCTGAGATCACTGTGTCAGCCCATCATCAAGTACCACCCCCAGGTCCTGAACCTGTTCGGAGGTAAGGATCTGGGAGCCCCCCAGAAAAAGTCCAGAGGGCTGACCAGCCCTCAACCCCCTATCTGGTGACCTGGATCCATGACCATCACCTCAGTCTTTCCCACATTCAACTTTAGCCAGCTCAAATTCATCCAGTCCTGGATTTCAGTGAGGCAGTTGTTAAATATCAAGAGAGTACTATCCTGGTCAGGTGCAAAAGACAGGTAGAGCTGGGTATCATCAGCATACCATTGGAACCACAGCCAATACCATCTTACAATGTCTCTGAGGGGCAGCATATGCACCTTGAACAACATGGGAGACAGCACCGAGCCCTGAGGGACCCCACATGACAGAGAGAGAGAGAGTCAGAGGAATAAATCCCAGACACCACTCTCTGGGTTCTGCCAGTGGGGAAGGATGTAAACCACCTGAGGACTGTACTAGTCAGGCCACAGATGAACCTCAGGTGCTCAAGCAGCACCCCATGGTACACAGTGTCAAAAGCTGAAGAGAGATCAAGGAGCACCAAGATGGAGCGGCTTCTCCGATCTCTTGCCATCAGGAGATCATTGAGCACCCAGATCAGTGCAGTCTTGGTACTGTGCCTCTTTTGAAAACCAGTTGGAGAGGTTCATAGATGTTATGGATGGTCAAGTGGTTCTCCAATTGTACCGCCACTACTTTCCCAATAACCTTCCCTATAAAGGGGAGATTTGAGATTGGTCTGTAGTCGGCCAGAGAGTTCAGGTCCAGTGAAGCTTTCTTCAGGAGGGGTGTCACCACTGCATCCTTCAGGGAGCTAGGGAACTCACCCAAATCAAGGGAGCACCAGACTATCTGTGCCAGGACCTGACTGATAATACCACAACAATCCATAATCAGGAAGTTGGGCCTGGTCCAAACTATAGCACATAGGGTGCATACTCTGGATAATCCGCATTACATCTGTGAATTGTGGCTAGTCAAAAGTACTCCAGGAAACATGAGGACAGTAACCAAGTAGCCGAGCAATAAGGTCCCCCCATAGAAGCGAGTCAAGAGGATCTCCGCTTGATGTCAGCCACCTTATCATGAAAGAACAGAGCAAGCTCGTTGCACCCCAGTTGCAAAAAGCTCTTGAAAACCGCACACAGGCTGGATTGCACAGCCTGTCCACAGTTCAAAAGAGCTGCCAGTCAGTTCTGAGTGGCAGCAATCTCCTCGGACAGAAATTCTGCCTTCACGGAGATCGTTAATTGGTAGACTTTGTAATGCTCACCAATCTAAGGTGGTGTCAGCCTCCAGGTGGATTTCCTTTGAGCCCAACCTTTGTCCTAGTCACTGTAACTCCCTCAGGGTCCCATCAAAATGAGGGCCTGAGGGTGAAAGGAGAGAGGGTGAACATGGACTGGAGCAATAGAATCCAGCGCTGTGGAGATGGCCCTACTATAGGCCAACACCAAAGCCTCTGGATTTCCACTTGCCACAAGAAACTCCGAGAGGTCAATCACCACCGCTGGTCCTTCAGGGCTCACATCCCATAAAGGGCGGTAACTGACCATCTCCACAGGGGTAGGCCTATGAAGAGGGGTGCAAAAACTGAACCTCACGGTGTAGTGATCGGACCAACCAACAGGTTCCACCCCCAAGTCGGAGGCTTCGATCCCCAGGAGGAAGACCAAATCAAGGGAATGACCATGTTTATGGGTAGCAAAGGTAACAATCTGTGTAACGCACAGAGATGTCATCAACTGGAGGAAGTGCTGTCCAAATTGTGAGAGTTCGTCATTGACCCAGGCATTGAAGTCTTCCAGGACCATCAGTCTGGGCAACTCAAATGCCATGTCGATCACGAAGTCCACTACTTCCTGCAGGAATCATTTCTCATCCCCAGGTGGATAGTAGATGAGAGCTATCCTACAGTACAACCTACACCTGCTACCACAGTGCACTCAAATGATTCAGCCTCCTCAATTGGTACACTCGTGAGGCCCAATTCGGTCTTGAAACAGACTGCAACCCCCTCCCCGCGGTCCAATCTCGAGCAGTGTATCACAGAGTACCTGGCCAGAATTGCAGCCTCCAGTGTGGGGCCAGCATTTTCATCCAGCCAGGTCTCAGTGATGCAAGCCAGATCAGTTGTTCTGACAAGATCTGTAATAACTGTAGTCTTATTCTTAATTGATCTGGCATTGCATAACACCGCTTGAGTTGGACAGGTTTCCAGGGCCTCCCGGTTACTTGCCCACCATCTTGATTGGAAAGTGGTTGTTAGGACTGGGGAAGATTTATAATTACTATGGCATTCCATATGTTTTTATATACAGGATGTTGGGAGGTTGGATTTTGGGAGGGAAGGGTGGAGGGATGGGCTTCCTCCAAGGTCCTATTATATATGGGGGCATTGAATCGGGGCCGGAGCGGGGGTAGGGTTTGAGAGCTGGAGGGTGCATAGTGTTTGGCTTAATCAATTTCTTTACAAGCTTTCTGGTTGAATTCAGAGATACCTTTTGTTCAGGTAATGAAAATTGTCGCCTGGAATATTAAGGGTGCCTGTTCATAGGTGAAACAGTATCAGATACTTAAGCATCTAAATCTCATGCAATGTCATATTATTTTTCTGCAGGAGACACATCTATTGGAAGCAGATGGCAACTTATTTTGTAGGGATTCATTAGATGCAGCCATGCTATGGCAACTCGTCCTCACAGAGGGGGTTGCAATTTTATTTGCCAGAGGGACACACTTTCAGGAGTTACAAAAAACAGCTGACCCAAATGGTAGATTCCTCTTCCTCAGAGGTATTTTGGATCATAGAGAGATTATATTACGTAACATATACGGACCCAATAAGGACTACCCTGAATTTTTTTCTAACCTTTCTCTCATTTTGGCCCCTTTCAGTCACTTGCCAATGATCTTGGCAGGGGATTGGAATCTTGTCTCTGACCCTAGGTTGGATAGGTCATCTCAATGGGGGGGAATAGTCTCTCATCAGCCCAGTTGTCACTCTGTGACTTGTTAGATATTTTTGGTCTGTGTGACCCTTGGCGTCTACTCAATCCTACCTCTAAGGAGTACACATTCTACTATCCCTAACATAAATCCTTCTGTATTGACATTTTCTTGATGAATCAGGCATTATTACTATGATTAAAGGGATGTGGCATAACCCCTAGAGTGCTCTCGGATCATTCTTTGATTTAGCTGGAGGGCAGTATAGACCCAGATATGCAGAAAGACTTCACATGGAAACTAAACTTGCAGTTACTTTCCCAGGAGGAAACGGAGAGAATTCTGACAACCATCAACCAATTCATGAACACAATTTAGGGTCTATCCCAGCTTTTGATCAGATATGGAGTACTCTTAAATGTGTCCCTAGATGGGGAATTTATTAGGATAGCTGCCACCAGAAAATGCAAGCAAGAAGTGACATCTAGGACCTTATTGTAAGCCATCAAAAAATTGGAGGTGTCACTCTCCACTCAGCTTTCTGAGGTAAGAAGGGAGCAGCTTGTAACTCTCCAAGCTCAATAGGCCCTGAGAGAGAAGGCTGAATATGCACTTTATAAAACCCATACTAAATAGATAGAGCAAGCCACCTATTAGCTCTTAGGCTCTGGAAACAGGAGGAATCGCGCTTCGTTACCTCGCTTTCCTCTATGGAGGGTAACAAATTACTAACTACCCCTAAAGATATAGCTTGAGACTTCGAGCTATATTATCGACAGCTGTATTGCCCCCCGGAGCAAAGTCTCATAGAATTTGAGATATAGGCCTACTTAAATAATATGCCTCTCCATGTCCTTAGTCCCTCCCAACAATAGCTCCTAGCCTCCCCAAATACCCTGCAGGAAGTTACTATGGCTATTTGTTCTCTTCTGCAGGATAAAGCTCCGGGCCCAGATGGGTTTCCGCCCAATTTCTACAAGGTTTTGGAAAAGGAATTAGCTCCAGTTTGTCTCCAACTATTTAACTATATCTGTTCAGAAGGGATCACAGATCCTACCTTGTTGGAGGTTACTATTGTGGTATTGCATAAGCCTGGTAAATCCAAGGACAGAGTGACTAATTATCATCCAATTTCATTAATGAACTATGATATAAAACTTTTTGCTAAGATACTTGCTGCTGGAGTGTCGAGGGTCTGGGAGGGACTACTCAGCTTAGAACAAATAGGATTTGTGCAAGGTAGATCCTCATCAGACCATATTAGGAAGCTGGCCCATATTTTCTCCATATCCAGGGAGGTTGGTCACCGTATGGCGCTGGTCTCCCTGGATGCAGAAAAAGCCTTTGATAAGGTTGGTTGGCCTTTACTTTTTGGGACCTAAGCTAAATTTGTGTTTGCTGCCTCATTTATTGCTTGGGTTAATATCTTATATACTAGGCCTAGTGCCAGGGTCTATTACAAAGGTTTTTTTCTCTCTACTTTTCCTTTGCGTTCTGGTACTAGGCAAGGATGTTCATTGTCTCCCCTATTATCTAATCTATATTTAGAGCCATTACTTGACAGTTGACTGCTTCCCTTCCATAAATGGTATTGTCATAGGTCCTTTCAATCTCAAGCTGTTCATGTGATGCAGATGACATGCTTCCATGTTACCAACCCGAAAACTCTATTTTAGCTGCTTTGATCACAATAGATTTAGTCAGCTCTCCAACTATAAATTAAATCTGGGTAAAACAGAAGTAATGCCCCTAAATGCTCATGTAAACAAATCAGACATCAACACACTAGCTATGAATTGGACTACATGGCTTAAGTATCTTGGAATTATATTATCCACCTCAAAATCGCTCTTGAAAAAGCTCACCCTGGATAACTTAATTCTTACTATCCAGCAAAATTTGGATAGATGGTCTCCCCTCTATTTGTCTCTTCAAGGCCGGGTCAGTGTGATAAAAATGAATATTTTGCACAGATTATTCTACCCGCTTAACATGTTAAATATCTACCTTCCTCTAAGTTGGTTTAATAAGCTCCATGGCATTATTTCCAGGTTCTTATGGCAAAATAAATCTTCTCATAGGCTGTATGTGCAACTTTGTGCTCCCAAAATTCTGGGGGGACTTAAACTGTCAAATTTCTACCTTTACTATTTAACCAGTCACATGGCTAAGTATTTGTGCTGGAATACAGAATTCCCTGGAAATAGTAATTCCCTGTATACCCCCTTATGGTTACAGATTGAATTTCATCTGATGAGAGCTCAGGGAATTACATCATCAAGTCTTCTCCATATTCTTCCCCGCAAACTCCCAGCTCCTCTAAGATCCACAGGTATGTACACCTCCATTAAAATTCACAATCAGTTTTGCAAATCCCTCAAGAGACGTTAAACCAAGGTCCCTTCTGCCCATCCTGTTGTTATCCTAGTGGGTGTCCAGGTGGAAGTAAAAGAACCCAGGGGACTCTTCGCAAAGAGTAGGGAACATTCCCGGTGTCCTGGCCAACATTCTCCTTCCCATAAACTGGTTCATGCAATTATCCAGGCTATGTGTGGGTGATGATGTGAGATATGGCTGCCACCACACATTCAGTCACTTCACTACCAGTCTAGCATTGCTTGTAAAGCACTTTGGGATACACTGTGTATGAAAAGCGCTATATAAATGCTGATTCTTCTTCTTCTTCTTCTTCTTCTACTCCTCAAATATGTCAACCAGAAAGACACTTCCCAGCAGCTGTTTGATAATCCTAATTTCATTATAGGAGGCAGAATAATGTCTCAGGGGTTCTGGCTCCATTTGCACAGGCCAAGGTTAGTGACTTAGTTATACAAGGTAAATTGGGCACCAGTTCAGAATTATTAGAAAAGTTCCATATACCACAAAACATTCTTTCTATGTCTATCAAATTAGACATATGCTAATACACTGGTTTGGGTCTGGGCAGTGGATGAATAACCAGGAAGTGGATATCCAGGAATTTCAAGTCACTGCCTGGCAACCCCATGCAGCTCTCTTCTGGTATCGCTCTGTACAGTAAGATATATCCTGCTACTGGTAGTAAGTCATCGATTGGGACGCAAGCTATCCCATCTGATCTCATTAGTTTGGAAGTTATGGCAGAATGTATAACAATACACTGCCAATGATAGGCTGAGATTAGTGCAGTTCTATATCTTACACAACATTTATTTTATTCCAGTCAAAATGCATGGGATGGGCAAACTGCCAGATCAGGCTTGTTTTAGATGTGGACAGCAACAGGGAACACTTTTACACATATTCTGGGAGTCTGCTAGGGTTGCTTCCCTCTGGTCTCTTATCAAGTCTAGAACAGACCCGCTTTTGGGACTCCAAGATTTATTTACACCTAACATTTGCATATTAGGGGATTATTCCACAATCGAGACAAAGGAGAGGAGGTATCACAGTACCCTTATCTCTCTCTCTCTCTCTCTCTGTGAAAAAAGTAGTGTTAAGACACTGGAAGGACCAACAAGTCCTGTCATATCTGGAATGGGTTAAGGAGTTGTTTTATAACTTCAGGTTGGAAAAGACTATAGCTAGTAGCAGAGGTCAGTTGCCACAGTATCGTGCGGGGTGGGATAAGCTCCATACTCTATGGTCTATTGTTTCTGCTCCTTAATTTATTTCTCCCGCCGGTAGCTCTCTGCTTCCAAATGTCTTATAAGTCTTTTCTGTGACTGTTTTATTTTCATAAGATGTTTGCTTGTAGTTGATAGGAGAATGTTTTAATCCACGACATTTACACTGTTAGAAATTCTGGCACAGTGTTCTTCAGATAACCACCAGCTCTCGGGGTGGGGTTGGGTAGCTGGTGGGGACAGTGGGGGGGGGAGCGTGGGTTTATTGCAGATGGGTTGTTATATTATCTCATTGAAAATTGTATCTCCTTGAATGTCTGGAAAGCACCAATTATGTTCATATCCGACTGTAATGTATGTGACTGGTGTATATTCAAATCTAAGAAAGCATATTAAATTAAAAAAAAAAAAAGAAACGGGTTTGATGTAGGACTTGACACAAGCACTGCATCACAATTGGAAAATTAAACCCATAAGTTTTGTCAACAGAAAAGGACCTTTTGTCCCATCCAGTCTCCCCTTGTCCCTGCCCATTCCATCACTACTGACACTAGTTAGTCATAGGTGTTGCTCCTTCCCCGTTCCTCTACCTAATATGCCCCTGTGCCTATCCCATGCATGCTTGAAGCACCACACAGTCTTTGCCCCTACTACCTCTTATAGCAGGCCATTCCAGTCATCCAACACCCTTTCCATGAAGAAATATTTCCGTACATCTCTCTTAAACTTCCCTCTTTGCTTCATTGCATGCCCCATTATTCTAGTGCCTTACTTTCTCTGAAATAGACCTCTATCTGGACCTTGTTCACTCCTGTGAGGTACTTGTAGGTTTCTATCATGTCTCCTCTCTCTCTCTCTCCTCTCTTGCAGGAATGCATGTTGAGTTCCTGCAGCCTTTCCTCGTACAGCTTCTCAAGCAACCCCCTCACCATTTTGGTTGCCCTCATCTGTACCACTTTCACTCTTTCAATATCCTGGCAGAGGTGTGGCCTTGAGAACTTGACATAGTAGTCCATGTGGGGCCTCAGCAGGAAACAATACAGTGGCAGCACTCTACAGTGGCAATTGCTCTGTTCAAACAGGCATTAATCTGAGTTTCTTTGTCCCCTATAAAAGGGGAATATAATGAATTCACATATGCTGTACTGATGTCTGCTATCTCAGTTTGCACTGCTTTTGTGCTTTTCTGCTTTGCTCTAGCTGAAATATTACTAGCTCACAGATCCTTATGTGCAAAGATGAATGACTTTTTTCTCTCTCAACGATCCAGAGATAAAATCAATACATTTCATCAGAAGTGGTTTGATATGGGTCAGAGTTATGTTTTTAGAAACCATGATGGTTTCAAATGTCAAGAAAGTCTCAGGTATTGCTGCTCCTACTGTATTTGCTGACAAATTGAAAGCAATAAAGGATAACACTAAAAAGCAAGCCTCTGCTGGAAGAGCGCAGGATGTTATGCATTCCATCTGGGTTTACAACATGAGTGGATACAGCACAGTTTAAGAACTGAATTTGTTATACTTCAGAGAAAATGTGTATTTTTTGAGGACCTCTGTAGATAGAATATTTATATCTCTCAACTGTAGGTAAATTATTTTGCAACTGCTGGATTTTAAATACACTCTATATACAATACAGTAGGAGATGGTATATTGCTGAATGAGAGGTGCACGCTACAACAGTGGTGCTTAATTTGTTGCAATACGTGACAGTCACTGCTGTTCAATACTGATTAAACTGAATTGTCCTACATTTGGACCCAGAGAGGAACTGAACTAGCACAAGCCTGTACTTGAAAGAGAAAAAAACAGTCAGCCTAACTCCATCCTGCACTCCACTGAATTTCGAAACACATCAAGTATGGACTGATAGGTTTCTAAACCTATATTCATAAGCTTGATGGGTAAATCACAAACCACACAACATATCAGGATATTCAAACAACAGGCAGACTGAAGTACAGTAATTTGTTTCTTTTAAATGCCAACAGTTCTGCAGACAAGTATTTTTTAGAATTACAAACAACAGAATTTTTAGAAACATCAACAGCATCAAGATAAGGAAAAAAACAAAAATACTCTTATGAATGGGGTGACAATGTAATGTAGTGAATGGCACATTTCTTGTAACGACTGAGTTTGGGATCAGCCTCATGGCAATGGGCGCATTGTGCTATCAACCAGGGCTGTGTCAATAATGAATATTAATTCCAAAACACCAGGAATAATTGGTTATTTGTCATCCTGGAGCAAATAATGAATAATACCCACTATTCAGGGGCATTTGTATTTGTGAATTAATCAAAAAGTTGGAAGAGCACATGATGGGAGATTGTAGTAGCAGTGCTGGAACTAGAGTAAGGTAACACATCCGGCAGACTCGTGGATTTAATTCGTTTCAAAGTCTTGCTAACTAAAATGTAAATTAACATGGATGATAACAATTCTTTTGAGCACACAACTCAGTTTCAATGACATTCAATTCAAAAAAGGTTGTTACAGAAATAAATAGTACTTATAATACACATAAATCTCAATTAGACAGATTTCTTCTCTCCTTGCTATGTTTCTATGTTAAAAAAACACCTTCCTCCCTCCCACCTACAAGTGGCCAGGGATAGACCCATCATCACTCCCACCACCCTTAGTGGTCAACCACCTGTCACCTCTCTTACTTGTATCCATTTCTTAAAAAAGCTGGCAACCAGCCAGCACTTGCCCATCCTTACACTCCATTTTCTTACAAAATACTCTCCTCTCTGAACTGATGACCCCTGGTTCCATGATGATGTGAACATATCATTTCCTTCTTGTATAACCACTTACCCCAGTCCCTTGACCACTGGAGGGAGGAGCAACAAAGTGGGACTACTGTTATGTCTGGTATAGCCTACCTCTGCCCCCAACATTACATGTCATTTGAGGCTTCTTTCTCTCAGACTCATCCCAGGACTCGTAGCCTTTGTAGTAAAACCTCAAATGCTGCAGTCTTCCCTTCCTACCCTGATCTAAGGGTGAGAGCATCTGAAATTGACAGCTTGGTTTGGCTTTGATTAGAACCATCTGGGCCAAATTTCAAGAGCCCCAAGATTGCTGCAAATTTGCAGCAATTCAGAGCTGCAATGCACTCCAACTCTGACAGGGACCCTGCAGCATATTCAGGAAGATAAGGGTCCTGTGGCACAGAGCCAGCAGCTGCGGACCCGCGGGTGTGCACCAAAAGTTGCGTACCTGCGGATAATGTCCTGAGGGTCAGCTGCCCCCCACACACCTGTGGCACAACAGCAGAGGTGCTGGGGTGGGTGGCACAGACATGGCAGGTATGCAGGGTATGGGGCATCATGGACAGGGTACCCTAGTGGCAGCTGGGAGGGGTTGCCAAGCATATTAGTGAGGTTGCACCTGGCAGGGGTGCCGTTTATTGAGCATGAGTGTCACAAGGAACATAAGGGGTACAGAGACACACAGTGCCATGGCCCCACTTGGGCACAAGCCCTGGCAGCAGCCCACAGGGCCATGCCCACATAAAGCCATGTGTCTCCGTACCCCCATCCTTCCTTGTAAGTGACACTCATGCTTAATAAACAGCACTTCACTGGGTGCAACCTCACTAATATGCTTGGAACCCCACCACCACCACTAGGTCACCCTGTACCCATGCCACCCCATACAAACTCATCAGGGCCCCTGACAACAAGTGCCTACAGCATCTGGCACTGGTGCAGGGGCATAGACCAGCTTATTGTTGGTCTATCACGAGACTCTTGCTGTGGCCATGGTGAGGCTTCTTGAGTCACAGAAAGGGGATGTTGCAGCCAGCCATGGCATCAGTCCCCTTGCGATGTGCACACCCTCATTTTGTCATGAGGGGCATAGTGCCAGTTTGCTGCAGTGGGTCCCTATTTGGATGCAGACCGCGATCTGAATTGGGACTGCTGCACTGTTTGACACAAGGTGCAAGTTGCATCACAACTCTTTGACACAAGCACCTTTGTCATTTGTTGGGCTTTGAAAATCCCGGCCCTCTGTCTTCAGTTTGGTTTCAAAACTTTGAACAAACACACTTTGGGTCCTAGGTATTGGGATTTAGCAGGCAACAAATAAGGATAAGTGGCATGTCTCCTTCACCACTTACCCACCCCAGTCAATCCCAACCTCTTCCCACCCTTCCCTTGTCCTTCAGTCTGATTTTCAGAGAAAAAAATTCATTCAGCACCTGGCACTGTGCCAGGAACTGGAATTGTGTCTCTAAAAAAGTATGGACCTTTATGTTCTCCCCAGACACACTCTGTGTCACTGAAACCTGGCTGTCTGCCAGTACACCTGACTCCCAGATAGCCCTCCCAGACTACCACCTGTTTCACCAGGACAGAGGTACATGTGGAGGTGGCATTGCCATCTATACCTGACAGTCCTTCCCCACCTCCATTACTCACATGGAAACTATCCCTGCCTCCCATGAGATTCTCTTACTACAAGTCTCCATCCTTCTTCCTCCCCAATATTTATAGCCAGCCTCTACATCTCCCAGGTCCTCTCTCTCCTGCCTTCCAAACAAACTGTCCTCTTTCATCTCCCTCCCTGTCTTTGGGGAACTTGTGCTCCTTGGTAATTTCAATCTCAACTGGCTGTCCCCAAACAAATAACTCATTCCATTGAATCACGTAACCTCACATAATTAATCACTGAACTCCTCTACACTCAACTCTTACTCAGTCAACCACTCCTCTTGGATTGGATGCTGTCCTCACACCCATCGGATCGTTGCAGCTGGTATCCTCTCTGATGTTTTTAGCAATCACTGCCTAACCAACTGCTTTAGAAAATCCAACCCATCAATCTACCTCAAATACATTTGGTATAGGCCCTCAGATCCCTTGATACTGAATCCTTCTAGCAGATCTCACCTCTGCCATCTGGAACCCGTTTACTCCAGAAGCAACATTGATGAAGTCCTATCCTCTTTAGTTCAATTTTCAACAAATCTTGGAATACCTATGCACCCCCTAAAAACTAAGAGTCAAGTGCTCTCACCACCCATGGGTTACCTTCAACCTCATTGCACTTTTAAAATCTTGCAGCCAAGCATGAGCAAACTATAAATCCACCCTCACCTGCCAACTAGCAACACTATCGGTCCATCAGAAACCTCTGCACCAAATCTGTTTGCATTGCCAAATCCTGTACTATTCATCTCATCTTCAATCCAATCCAATCTAAGGTCTCCAGCCAAGTTCTGGAAAATTCTGCATTCCCTCATTGATCCACCTGCCCCCCCCCCCGCCAAAGCTGATGACAACCTAGTACCTGACCCACTCACAGTTGGCACTATTTTCAATCATTTTTTACCACCTGTGCCCTTCATAGCCAACCTGCCACCTACACTCCCCAGGTCTCCTCTCTCCTCACCTTGACGTATTTGACTTTTCTCCAGTCAGCCCTCAAGAAGTCCTCCAAGCCCTAGCATCTCTGAATCCCTCAAAGCACAGCCCAGATTGGCTGGATCCAGTGTTCCTCCAGCTTTCTGCTCTGGCCATAGTCACCTCTCTCACACACATCCTGAATCTATCCTTCTCCCTGTCTTCTGTTCCTCAAGCCTGGAAGCTGGCCATAGCCCTCCCACTCCACAAGGGCCGGGCATATCCTTCCCTGAGAACTACAGGCCTATCTCATTGCTACCCTCCCTTGCAAAACTTCAAGAATCCTTAGTGCTTTCCAGGCTTACCTCCTTTCTTGTCTCCTCATCCTTTCTCTCCCCCTTCCAGTCCAGGTCACAGCCACTATTTTTATAGACCTGGCCAAAGCTTTTATTCCATTTCCCACCAGCCCCTCCTAAATAAATTGAGCTTAGCGGGTCTCTCACCCCATACTGTTAATTGGTTCCACTCCTACCTGACTGTCCGTCAACAATCAGTTTAAGTGAGCAATATATTGTCACCACTCCCCATCCTGACCGGTGTTCCCCAAGGCTCTATCCTCAGCCCAGTCTTATTCCCCATCTTTCTTAATAACCTTCCTCAGCCTGTGTCTTCTCTGGCATACTCACGTATGCTGATGACACCATAATCTACCTCTCCACCCCAACAGCCACTTCAGCTGAGCTCCCTACCCAGCATAACTTTCTTTTTTTTTATTTAATTTTCATTACATGAAGCATATATGTTTCTTTTTTATTTTTATACTTTATTTCTCCCGGTCAGCCAGCCCTCATCCACTGATCCCCCACCCCATCACCCCCATGTCCACTGGGACTTACTCTCTTGCTTGCTCCTCCGTGGTGCCCAACTGGCCAGGTGTGGAGCCTGTGGGGAACCGGCATCATTCTGCCAGTCAACCACCATTTTCTCCCCTTTTCTCCCCCAAGTGCTGCATGGGAGCATGCAATGACACCAATGGCTAAGCCACGCGTGCTTCCACATGCTGCACACCGGGTGTCTGCTCTGCATCTACCCCCTCTATCAGGGGGTCTGTTGTGCCAGCCCTTGGCTGCTGCTAGGGGCCAGACAAGCAGCAGACTCCATCCCCACCCCTCCCCAGGAGAGGACAGCTGTCCTCCAGATGCTCGATCCTCTCCCTTCCCAGCTGACCCCCAGCAACCCACTCACACTACAAACATGGGCCGCCAGCATGACAGGATGTAAGGCAGTGATGCCGTTGCCCTCTATGCCACTGGAGCGGCCCTAAGCATACAATATGGATCCATCTTTGGCATCAAAGACAGGGTATATAGTTTGAGTCACAGATACAAAGGAAATATATCAATCAATGCATTAAGGGTCATATCAAATCACCAGCAAACTCAAGACATTCCCACAGAACCCAGCTGATTCCACAAAAAATATAAACAAGAGAATGTATCAAACAGCTCCCAACCCTCCCTCTCAACAGCAGCACCCCATCCATCCCTGGCCCTTTACATATATTAGGGGACAAATCCGGGGTCTATTTGCGACATATACCACACCCATTGTTGCCATTTCATAGAAAATGGTTTAAGCTTGTCATGCAGACCGGCTGTTAATCTTTCCAAAAGAAATAAATCCATCACTATCTTACACCAGTCAGCTAAGGTTGTAATAGTGGATGTCATCCACCTGCGGGTTACAGCTTTCTTGGTGGATAATAGATAGACTGGTAACAGCGTCTTATGCCAAGGTGGATAGGGGGAAGACAGCTAATAGTACCATTTCGGCTGTTAATTCTACTGGTTCGCCCATGCTCATCCCCAATTCTTCTTGAAAGGCACATCCAAAAGGTGTCAGCACTGGGCATAGCTAAAAGATGTGGCCAAGATCTGCCCCATGGCAGCTGCATCCCCTTCAACAAACACAATATGAAGGGGGCATATATTTTATCAGGAGTGCTATAGATCAAAAGTATCTGTATGGGCACTTCCAGACATATTCTGTCCAGATACTGGAGATAGTAATTTTAACTGCAGGGAGTACAAATTTCGTCCAGGAGTCAAATGACACAGAGAGTCCCAAATCTTTGTTCTGTCTGTCTAGGATGGACTGAGTAGAGTCCTGCAAGGTGTTCCGCAAGATTTTATAAGGGGAGGTGGAATATTCAGACTGCACCAGGCTGTGGCGCAAGCCTGGGCGGAGCGCAACTGGGATATGTCAGGGTGCTGACAGGGTGATATTCAATGGTGCTGCACCATGGCTCAGCACCATTGAATATCACGCTGTGGCCACCCACAATGTGCATGGTGCAGTGGCACTGCAACAGCACAAGTGGTCAGAGAGGGGCAGGGGGATGCGCTAGCGTAAGTGCCATTGCACTAGGCGCATCACCCGCGATATTGAAAAGTGCACATGCAAATGGAGCCATAATGCATGCAAGGCACAAATGGGTCCATTTGCATGTCATTATGTAATGACCCCTGATAAGTCTAGAAAATTGCTGAAAGTAATTAAGACCTAAGTGCCTCCAGCATTTAAAAGTTAGGTCTACTAGGGCCGGCATAAAGTCTTCATCCGCACACAGTAATCTGCAATAGTAGAATGTGCTTTCAGAATTAGGATGTGATTTTAGTTAGTGCCACACCCTCAGGGTATTGGATGTGAATGTTATGAAGTTGCAAAATGGAGGGGATTTTTTTTTTCATGGCTAACAGAATGGAGTCAACTGAATAAACATCACCTGAAGGAAGGACGCCCCAGCATAGAGTTCCAAGCTAGGTAAATTAACTCCTCCCTGGCCTAGGAATAATTGTAAAATTGAAAAGCATACATGTGGCTGCTGCCCCCCCAATATAAAGTTAGAGATCATCCTGTTCCACAATGATTCCTTTAATTGTTGTATCCTGTATCTGGGACACTTGGCTCTAGTATGATGCCCTCTGGCACCTCCCTTTACAATAAATCACTCATCCTATCCACTAATTACCCCATCACTGCCAGCTGTTGGTCTGGTGTAGTAGCCCAGTTCATTTACCTCCTCCCATCCCTTTGAAGTTTGCCACCATTCATGTTGAGGCGCTTCATTCATTGTCCCAGTCTTACAGTTGCTTTTTGGTTATCGACTCTGTCTCCAGTCATTAGATGTTCCATACCTTAGAAACTCCATTCAAACTAACATCTACTCCCTACACCCTGGCCAAACTATGAAAGCTTGTTTGTAATTGCTCTATACTCTCTTCTACTGTGTTTCCCCAAGGTCTGTTAGGGTATTTACATTTTGATAGACCATCGTATTTAATGTACTTATTACATTATTTAGCTACCACTGCACCTATGCCTCAATACTGAATATTGCTTTTGTATATTGTATTAATCTAATGTTGTTTTGTATTTTGTACAAATGTATATTTGTTTTATGTAACCATTACTATGTTGTCCAGGTCCATCTTGAAAATGAGCTTGCCTCAATGCTGATTGCCTGGATAAATAAAGACTTGATTGATTGATTGAGTAAAAACGGGCTGGGAAGACTGGGACGGTTTGAAAAAGGTTCAACAAACTTGGAAGTATATTTATTCGGATTATCTCAACCCATTGGAAAAAAGTTAGGAATAATTTTCCCCATTTGACTAAATCCTCTTGAATAAGAACTGTCATGGGTTCATAATTAGTGGAAAGGGAAATTGTTTAAACAGGAAAGGCATGCTAAGCTGAAGCTTGTTTCCAGGTGCGACCTGGGAGCACAAGGAAATTAAGTGACTTGCTCAGGGTCACACAGTATGCAAGTGGGGGCTCTGGGATTAAAATCCATGTCTCCAGGTTTGCAGCTCAGAGCCTTAAACCACTACACTATACCAGATCCACATTTTAATATTTTTGTAATATAAATTCCCAGGTATTTTATCTTTGTGCATGACCACCGTAATGGATACCACCATTTAATTCCATTGAGGGACAAAATTGAATGATAAGACTTCTGTTTTGAACATATTAAGTTTTAAATCAGCCACTCTCTCAAACTTATGTAATATGTCCCAGACTGCAGGCACTGACGTCTCAGAGGAGAGTATAGAGAGAAGGACATTGTATTTGGGCTGCCCTAAGGGGATCCCCTCCACCCTCACCTCCCTCCATAAGGTGATGGTCAGAGGCTTCATGTACAGGGCAAATAAAATGGGGGGAAAAGGGCAACCCTGGTGTGTCCTGCGATGCAGACTAATAGGAGGAGACAAGGAGCCACTGACATGAATATATGCCAGTGGGCAAAGGTAAATGTTTTTTAGCCATATTAGGAAAGTTTCTGGGAATTGAAAGCAAGCCAGGGTGTCCCAGAAGAAGGTCCAGGACATCCTGTCAAATGCCTTCTTGGCATCTAAATTGAGCAACACCACAGGGATCTGTCTGGTCTGGACATAATCTGCCAGGGTAAGAGTTCACCTAATATTATCCATCATATTTCTGTTTTTATAAACCCCACTCAGTCGGGATGTATGATGGATGGCAAAAGACACTTTTGAGTAGCCCAAATGGTCATATAAATCTTATAGTCTGTGTTTAGTATTCAAATTGGGCGATATGAGATTGGGTCAGTTGTGTCTTTGCCCAGTGTGGGCAATGCAGCAATAACAGCATATGCTCAAGAAGGCAGTGGAAAATCCCCCTAAGCAACCTCCCGGTAAACTCACAGCATCTCCGAAAGGAGCAGGTCTTTAAATTTCTTGTACCATTCCACTGCAAAACCATCGGGTCCCAGACACTTTTCAACTTTCACCACTCTAATATGATAAAGATGTTCATCTGCACTTATTGGGGCTTCCAGTGTACTTTGTTAATCCGCTGTAAGATGGGGAACGTGCAACAGTTCAAGAAACAGGCATCTCTCTTCTGGGGAAGTGGAGTGCCCTGCCTTGTAAAATGTACTATAATAGTCACTGAAGATAGACCTAATTTCATCCTCTTAATACTTCATTGGTTTTGTATGGGAAGGTTTAATTTTTAAAATGTTAGAAGCTTTTTTCTGCATTCTGATCTTATAAGACTGCATATGGGTCCCCTTGCCCCCAATTGTTTTGTTTTAAATAAAGCAATGCCTGCTGGACACTGATGTCCATGATTTTTTGTAACTCTTTTGAGTGTCTCTAATTTTCATTGCAACTTCATGATCATCCTCTGTATATAGTAATTGGTATGCTTGAAGTTGTTGCATCAAAGTTTCATGTTTAGTATCAAGTTGGTGCTTTTTCCAAGCAGAATATGCAATCATGTCCCCTCTTACCACCACTTTAAGAGTAACTCATGTTATAGCCACTGTAACCGGTGAGATGCTATTGCAAAATCTGTGGGATATATTGTTAAATGCACATGAAAAGTGTGGATCTTTTAATAATGAGGGTTTTTTTCAAACTCTATTTGTGCACCCTCACCTCTGAACTCTCTCCGCAACCTCTGGATCACAGTCTCTACCTCCCAATGTGGCTCGGCGGTCACTTGGGCGCCTCTCTGGCACCAGGTATCCCCAGGTCTACCCTCCGGGAAGGACGTCCCTTCAGTGCTCTTTCTCCAAGTATTGAGGCACTGGGCCAGAGAGGAGGGGGATAGCCTGAGGAGCGAGCCTGTGTCTGGGAGTGTGGTCCGTGAAGGGAGGTGCTTTCACCTATCAGATGCGGGGGGGTTTCCTTTTTTCTTTTGCGCTTCGTCCCCTGTGGAGTCCGGCTACCAAGGCAATGTATGCCATGGCTCCACCCCTGGCATACGCCTGCAATGCTACATTCGGCTACCCCCCAGCCTCCACCAGAGGACGCTAATTGAGTGACTCACAACCCTAACCCTCCCCGGAAAGAAAGAGCAGTCCTGCAGATGCTCAATATCTTCTCCCCCCTGCTGACCCCCGGCCACCCGGGGTCATTGCCGAACCCTGGTTGCCGGTGTGATATGAGGTGTGTTGTCCAGTGCTTCAACACTCAGCACCACTGGGCTGGCCAATAATGAGGTGTTTAAGTACCAGAAAGACTGCCTCTTAGTTTTACCCAGATCAACTTTTAACATTAGCAAATGGTGATCTGACAAGGTGTGAGGGCCAAGAGAAATAACCCTTACCGATGTGAAATGCTATCATGTTACAAAAACATAGCCGACCCAAATAGTATGTGTATGCTCTTTGTGTCCGGAACATCTTATGCCATACATCCACCACTCCTAAATGTTCGAAAGTGCCTCTTAAATATCTGAGCACATTAGTTACCCTGTTGGATGATGATTTAGTTGAATCTAAATCCACAGAGAAAGTCACATTAAAATTGCCTCCCATTATTAATCTTCCCTGCAGTAGGTCCATTACTTTATTTAGGAAGGTACAAACTACCGAGACAGAGGCCTGCGGCAGGAGGTAAACACTAACCAACATCACTCCCTGCGAATACAAGGTACCCTGTATAATTACTTTCCTGCCCATAGCATCCGCATAGGTTTTCTGGATGTCTGGGGGGTAGTATGGGGAATAAGAATAGCTGCACCTCTCTTCTTGCCACTGGTGTGAGAGGAGGCATAGACCCCGTGCCTCTGTCCCCACTGCAGCTTCAGATGTTCTGTCTCTGATAACTGAGTCTCCTGGATGAAATATAGGTCTGCACTAGTTTTCTTTAAATACTGCATAAACCTTGTTCTCTTGATAGGATTATTAAGGCCATTAATGTTCTGATCTTCACAGGTTCTGAGGATGCCATGACCCAGCAAGAAGAGGGTGCTGCCATCAGGGAGGAGAAAGTCCCCCCATGCCTTCAGCCATCAGGCTTCACATCTCTGGGAGAGTCTCAAAGGCATCCATCTCCTGCAGCTGTCCCACGGGACCCAACACAGCAAGCTGGAAGTAGGAAAAAGACCGTCTCCCTAGACCCCACCATACAATAAACATAAACCCACCACATAAGTTCCGGAAATAAACATTGTTCTGCTACTAAAATAGTCTGAGTGTGTTTCTTTTTTCTAACTAAAAAAAAATGTTAAAGTTCATATTTTATCTTTTTAACCGAAAATAACTGTAGTGTTAAATAACCACAGCAATGAAATGCCACCCCCCCCCCCATACCCTCCTTCAGTAAACTGCAACAAAGGATAAAAAACATTTTTTAAGGAGCATACGGGTCAAAAATTCTGACCTGAAATAACAACTAACTATATGCAGTTTGACTTCCTTAGTATATTAGTCAAAAGCTCCACCTACAACATCCCTGATACAGGATTCCAACCTAGGGAGTTCTCCTCAGGTAGGAGTTGTTGACCCCAAAACTTGGGGTTAAGACCTCCTGAGGGATGACCAGTCCCAACAGAAAAATAAAAGAACCCATAGGGTTAAACAAAACTTCAAAAATGGTGACATCATGCCTTGGACAACAGCCTGGTCCAAGAGTCCCCCTTCCAAGACTGGCAGAAAGGCCAGGTAATTGTCTCTTAATGTGATTGCCCCTATTTATATTATAAAGTCCACCAGCCCCACATGCCCAGTGACCCTTCTATTCCTAAATCCCCTTCCCACCAGGAGAAGAGAGGGAGGAAAAACAAATCCATCAAGCACCCAAAGTTGTACCCAAGTGGTGCTAGTATGAAAACAGGGTTTCCTAAGCTTGGGAAATGCTACATATATTAATGAGTGTCAAATGGGGCTTCCTAGGCTCAGGAGGGGGCGATCCCCCCTTAGTAGTGCACTGAGTTACTGTACTAATTACGCATGGAACTCCCCCTTAAAAAACAAATGGGCCTTTATCCACTCCCGCTCATCTATACCCTTGGGGAGACAAAGCATCCCCCCCCGCAAAGTGCCATCAAACCGAATGAAGTAATGAGTGTTCCTTGCTGTTAAACATATTCATCGAGCTTTGCCATAGCTGTAACATTAAAAAAAACAGACCTTTTATATATGGGGGGAGCCCAAGTTGAAACCTAGGTAAAAGTTCAGTCCTTTCTAGGAGGAAGGGATCTGGCCCATCCCAATTAAGGAAATAACTGCGCTATGCCACTATATACGATCCCAGGAGAGCAAAGCAACTTCCACAGGTCCACATAAAGCTTGTTTAACTTCATGGAGAGCAACAACTGACTAGTGTGAAACATCATGTGGCCATAGCAAGATGATCCCGCCAGCTAACAGTGAGAGGAAAGCATGAGTGCAGTAATAAAATAAAATACTAAAATCGGACTTCCCTTTCCTCCTCCTTCTCTTCCAGAGGACTGCTTCAAATTTTTATGGGTGATCTGAGTTAAATCCCAAAGAAAATCTTAACTGGCAAGTCACATGAAACAGAGGCCATAGCAGCTCTAACGTCTGACCAGTACAAAAGTTATATTAATAGGATTCCTTCTTGCTGTGGTATGGAGACATACCAAACATTTTAAAGAAAAAAATTCAAGCAGTCTCTGCAAAATCAAACTGAAAGAGCTCCAGTCAGAGCTCAATGCAAGCGACAGGGCCTCCAAGGGCAGTGGGTCCAAGGCAGAGGAGAGGAGACAGGGCCCTTAAAGGCCTGTCAAACTGGACGAGCCTAACAACCAACACCAGCCCTAGTGATCTCCTATCGTAGTGGAGTTGCAGCCACCAATTTATGAACAGGGAGGCTCTTGTTATTTTAAATAGCTGACCATCAGAGCCACAGGCGGATGCCAGTCACCTCAGGCTGTCCATGTTACCACTTCCCCCCACCCCCCAACAATCCCCAACCCCTTACGTCACCCACCTGAAGCACAGGTCATCACTAAACAAAGAAAAAGGTGCCTTTCCTTAAGTCTGGAGAGCAGGATTCCTGAATTGCTGGAGTTGTTGTAGGATCTCTGGCAAAGGCAGATTCACTTCTTGAGGCATCCGATGATTTGCAGCATGTTTCTGATAAGGAGATTGAGTAGATCTCCTTGTAGGTTTTCCTAGCTGCTATGGTCTGTGAGGATTCCCTGAGCTTGTAAATCTTTCCTGGTTTCATCTGCTGAGGTGCAAGTATTTGCTCAAAGGAATTGGCTCCACTAGCTTGGCGGGTAGGTGTTTTGAACCTCAGGTTATGTGATCACAGGTGAAGAAAAAAGGCATACTCTCTGCTCTGTCATTGAGTAGTTGGGGCATAATTATTATCAAAAAGATATGCATCGTCCCATAAAATAACTTCTTTTTGCCCCAAGCTTTCTGTAGCAGCGATCTTTGATGGCATAATTCAGGAACCGTACCACAACTGAGCACAATTGACATTTGTGCAGTAGGCTTTGTACCTAAGGCTCAGTGAGCCCTTTCAATATCTAGAGTGAACTCAGGTCCCAAATCTAAGGCAGTGGGCAGTTGCTGATCAAGGAAGGCCACCATGTCTTGACCCTCCTCGTTTTCAGGTAGGCCGTAGATTCTAATATTTTTTCTTCTGCCTCTATTCTCTGTGTCCTACTGATGAGAAACAATTTACAGCTGAGTATTTGCAATGACAGTTATAGCAGACTCTAGTTGGTCGAGGCGGGAGCTATTATTTTAAATCTGACAATCCGCCTCATCTATCCACTGCTGCATGCCTCCCAAATAGGAGTGGGGCTCCCTGATCAAATCTTTCATCTCTGATCGGAACTCTTGGATTGCCGTGAAAATATTTTTGAGCTGTGTTTTATTGTGGAGCTGCTTCGGCGGTTGGGATTTTTTCCTGTCATCAGCTCCCATAGCCTTCTCCGGTATGGTCAGCACCTCCATATGTGAGACCCCGCTGTCCACTGCATCTCCCTCCACTGACAGGGCTTGAAACCTGTCGTGAGTACTTTTGTCCATCTGCATTGGCTGTATGCAGGACCCCCAAATGTAAGCAGGTGAGGAAATGGAAAGTTTTCTTTTAAGAATAATAGTTTTGGGTTTTTTTAGGCTGAACTGGTGAGGGAGATCTCTAGTCCCAACTGCTCACGCCACCACAGAGCCACCAGAAGTCTCCAGCATGACTTTCTGAACATGCTCCACTGGTTCAAGGCTAACCAGCTCACAAAAGAATAATAAAAAAAATTATCCATGACCTTTGGTACAAGCCAAAAGCTAGGAAAACTCCAATCCCTCCCTACCTTCCATACGTTAGATGGCCCCCAGCAGGAGACAGTCTCTGCATTCAAATACCTGGGTGTATGGTTTGACAGCAATCTTGACTTCTCCACTCACTTCGACACAATCAATAACAAACTCTGTCCAAAACTCAGTGCCTGATACTGTCATAAATACTGTCTCCCACTCCCTGTATGCCGAGAACTCATTACCAAAGTAATACTCCCTATCATTGACTATGCTGATGTGGTCTACAGTTTTGCCCCTGCCTCATCCCATGTCAGACTAGACAATCTTTACAACTCATTTTGCCACTTTGCCTTCAACCTGCCCCCACACCCAACACTGCACATTATATACCCGCACTCTTCCTACCTCCCCTATCACATCGTTACATTACTCACTACTATGTCCTCTTTGCCAAGTACTAGTTTGACTCCATATGCAAACTAGACTATCAGATACATTTAACCTGCATAGAGGGACAAGGCAAGGCTGCCCTCTCTCCTCACTACTTTTTCCATTACACTTAAAACTTTTAACGCAACACATAAAGGACAATATTTCAGGAATAAAACTGGGGGTAAAGAATATTCTATTTCACTATACACTGATGATAGATTAGTGTATTTAACTAGTATAAAACAAACTAGTGAAACGCTGTTGCAATTGATAGATTTTCAAAGGTGTCAGGATACAAATTAAATACAACAGAAACAGAGGTGGTGCTCCTTGGAGAAATAACAACACCGGATCATGCTCTTATTGTTAAGTCACAAGACTCCTTTAAATATCTAGGAGTTGTCCTAACAAAAAATATAAACAGATATAATGAGTTAAATTATACACCACTTATGAAAGACACTACTAATGACATGGCTAGATGGATATATTTACCTCTAACTTGAATAGGTAGAGCTAACATAATAAAAATGAATGTTCTCCCTAGAATTTTGCTTCTGTTCTAGACACTTCCTATTGCCATGCCAAAAGAATTCTTCTTGGACTTGGAAAAAAAATCAAAAACTTTTTGTGGCAAAATAAAAAAAAACAAGACTTAAAACTGAGAAGATATATGCAGCTAGAGAAAAAGCTGGAACTGATTTACCAAACTTCAGATGGTACTATAAGGCAGCCCATGCAGAAGGACTAAAAGACATATGCCATAATAATGACCTAATAGTTCATTGGAAGGATATTAAAATGAGCACAATATCATATCAACTTTAAATGAAATATTAGGAATACCACTTAATGATTTAATAGGGAAAGATCACGTTTTGAGATGTTTATAAAATTCAATTAAAATATGGCAGGAAACTAATAAAATACTATGTCATAAAATAAAAATATCAACATTTATGCCAAGACAAAATAATCCATTTTTAATAAAACTACATGCAAATAATGTCTGGAAATCCTGGTCCCAAAAAGGAATATTAAATTTAGGGGACATATATAAATGAGAGATTAGCTAAATTTGAAGAACTTATTGAAAAATACATCAGTAAAAAAAAACGATATGCCCTATTTACAAATAAGAAGCTATATTTAGAAAAATTGGAATTCAGAAGAAGGGATACCAGCAACCCTATTAGAAGAATTCTTTATGAATCAAGAAAACCATAAAAAACAATAGGGAAGTTGTACTCTTCTATAAAAGAAAAACTACAGCCTGACACCTTAAAACGTAAACAAGTTTGGGAAAAGGAATTGGGTATATCAATAGAAACAGAAGACTGGTTAAATATAATAAGAAACCCACCAGTGGTGCCAAAATCTATCAGATTCCAATAAGTACAGTTTAATTTATTACATAGACTGTACTATATTCCAGTAAAACTTAATAAATTTCATTCTTCAATCTCTGAGCTCTTCCCTAGATATAGAGCCAGTAAAGGATCTATCAAACATATGTTTATGAAATGCTCATGCTTGAAAACATTTTGGAAGAAAAGTATCAATACCTTGGGAATTAAATTTCCATTTGATCCAGGAGGAATTATGTTGGGCCTCATAAATAGCTCAATTCAAATTGTAGAGAAAAATCAATTTAGTCTTATCCAAGTAGCCATGACAGTGGCAAAAAAACAGATTTTGCAAAAATGGAAAAATCCAGCACCTCCAATATTTAAAGAATGGATAGCAATGATAAATGACATTGCTAAACTGGAAAGAATATATTATAAGATGTAATACACTGGGGATAGCTTCGAGAAAATATGGCATCCATTTCTAGATAAACTGAGAGAAATAGTGCTAGTAGTAGATGTGCATCTGCAGCAGCAAAATGTACATTTCCTTTCTTTGATATGATGGGCAAAAAATACCTAACAATAAACAACTGGGAATGGAACCCCAGAGAAGAGTGGATGATGGCATATTTAAAACAATTTTAAAAAATGTACTGGTTTGACTCCTTACCCTCATACCTATCTTTACTTCTGTCACCCATGGCTATTTCTGACTATGCTCTACATTCCAGCAACTCTCACACCTTCTTTATTCCCCAGCCACACTCCTGGGTAGGACAATCAGCTTTCCCGCACAGGCTCCCTATTCTTTGGAACCAGCTTCCCTCCTCTCTCCGGTTCACTCCCCCCTCTCTCTCTCTCTCTCCTCTTTTAAGCACCTCCCAAGGCTCTGCCTACAACCTATATGCTCCTGCCACCACCTCCTCTGACAGCAAGTGTTATTACTACAGGGTGTATCTACTGATTCTACCCACAGCTGACCTGGTTTCCTTGCCCTGTTGTAATATTTTTGCAGTACTACTACTATGTGTATTGCTGTTTTGCCTGAATATACTATACCTGTATGTACTACTTTACGCAAAGTTCTCACTCTACTGTAATTACTGATTCCCTAGCCCTGTTGTACTATTTTTGTAATACTACTATTATGCATATTTTTGCTTTGCCTAAATTTTACTATACCTGTATCTGCTACTATGTGTAAAGTTCCCACTTGATTGTAATTACTCATTATCATTCTGTCAAATGTTGTGTTGTTTACCCATTTTACTACTGCCCCTTTTTGTTTCCTGTCCTTGGGTCGCACGTGGAAATGAGCCTCAGCTAAGTGTACCATTCCAGGTTACCAAATTTTAAATAAATAATAAATAAATAAATAAATAAAATAATAAAGAAATGTATGGGAAGGTAGGTGAAGGGAGGGAAATGAATGGGGTGGGTGATGGGGTGGTCATGGAATTAGCCTTGGCCTCCTACAAAAGGCTAAAGTGTCTTTCTTTTATTAACTAGCGGAAGGTCAAAGTGTTCTCAAAGTGACCCAGATGTTTGACTGGGCTAAATCTAAGGTACAAAATGTTGAGTATTGGCACAATAAACACATACAAAGTTTGGCATCAGTTCATCTTTTCCCAAGTCTGTGATGTGGGAATAATGGCACAGTGTGGTCTGGCAGCAGTATCTATTATCAAGCACATACTGTCTTTTCCTGTTGATTTTTAAGTCCATAGTGAGTACACAGCTTCAGTGTATCTGCATGAGTGGATTAAGATCTGCTTCCCAGCATCATTTAATGTTGCTATGGTAGCTTGTAGTAACGGACTTAAAATAACTCACTGGTGTGTATACATGCCTATGCATCAACAGTTCCCATAGCAATCTCTATAAATAGAAACTATTTAAATGTTTCAGAATTCAGAAAACACTGGGATCAAGAAGCCCCTACCCTTTTTAAAATGAAACATTGTTTTAAATAATTATAATAAATAAAATCCTGCTAACATCTTGGCTGCCATATTTGTCAGTTCACTGTGTACAATAAATGCATCACTCCAGATTTATAATTCTGCATTAATCATCTTTATCCTCTAAATCATCCACTGAAAATACAATAGCATTTATGGCATCCAGCATATCTCAGTCCAGTCCAGTGAGTTCAGCCAGAGCTTGTCCATTTTGATTTAGGAGTGACACCACTGAAACATGTTGACACCTCTAGTATGAAAGTCAGATAACAGTAATCATAAAGGCCATGTTGTTTAGTTCAAAACCTTATCTAGCCAAGAATGTACATGCATAAGACGACCTTCTCATTTACCCTCCTGATGGTCCTGCCCTTGAGAATGTCCTTGCCTTCGCGTACCTAGGTGTGTTGCTCAACCCCTTTCTCACTTACAATGACCACATAAACAACATAGTCAGGACAGTAAACCAGAAACTGGGTTCTGCTTACCGCCTTAAGCCCTACCTGACCAATGAGGCCTGCTTTGCCATAGTCACCGGCAATCTACTCCCACTCTTTGACTATTGCTCTTCCATATACTCTAGAACCTCAACCACACTTCAAGGTAGGCTCATGGTAGCATACTACAATGCTTGTCAATTTGCCTTGTCCACTCCTTAGACTACTCACTACTGTGACCTCTACCACTCCCTTGGATGCCTCCCCTTGCAGGGGCATTTTGACTATACCCTTGGTTGCCTTGTGGATACCACCACCAGAACTGGCACCGTCTCTCCCCCTTCACTGCCCTCTTCAACTTCAGAACTCCCACCAGGAACCTACGCTCCTCTACAGTGCCCACCCTCCAGTTACCCAAAACCCTCACTAGTACGGGTGGCAGGGCCCTGTCTAGCGTGGCCCTCTCCCTGTGGAACAGATTGCCCACCTCAGTAGATATCAGAATCCCACCAAATTTTCAAACACAACCTCAAATCCTGGCTTCTGGACAAATATAACTGTAACTTCCCCTCTCACTAGCACACATCCTGCTGCAATGCATTCTCGTCAATTTCTCTCTCTTCCTATCTTCCCTTGTATCTCCCTAAAATGTTGACATCTTTCTACTGTGTATCTCTCCTCTCTAACTCCATCCAGTAGCACTGTTTGCCTATATGCTAATTAAATTGTGCTTGTATACATAAATGTACTTTGCAATTTCTACCTGTCTGCGCCATTATAGTGACCACTACTGTATTACCTACTGTATCTACATCTCAATTACTGTACAGTACTGCGATTACAACCTGTAACACTATTGTATGTACCACTACCTGTATTGAACATGTATTGTGATTATTACCTGTATATATCAACTGCCACTAGCTGGCCCGGGTCATGCCTAAAAACATTCCCCTGGACGAGTGCTTTTACCCGGCTAGCAAAGAATAAATAAATAAATATGTGGGGGCAACTGTGTGATACAGTATTTATCTGGTGTAGTTGCCATTGACCTCAAGCAACCTCATGAGTGGTGGAGCCACGAGTGATGGTTACAAAAGAACAGTGGCAACTACACCAGATAAATGCTGTATCACACAGTCACCGGCCACATATTTCATTTATGCAATAGGGGAGGACTTTGTGTGATGGGTTATTTTGCTTTCAGTAGCTGTGTATATTGACAAATATAGCTCAGTTTGTGGGTTTCTTTTGTAAAAAATATGTGAATGCGATTTTTTCTGTCTTGGTTGTTAGGGACATCGCTATGGACGTGGCATGGTGACATCAAATTAAGTTGCCGACATCCTCGTTGATTGGTTCTGCTTACGAGTTTGTGGGGGGAAAAAGCCCAAGAAAATGACATTGTCTTTTATCGAGACTATGAAGAGAGACAGCCCTGCGTGTCCAGCTGTGAAAAAGACTGTAGGAGACAAACTGGCAATGTTTTGCTTTTTTAAAACTGAGTACTGTTGTTTTTTTGTGGAGTTCAATATGCTCTGTAATACTGCAGTGGAGAAAGGTGGTGTGGGCAGTGGAAGTGAGTGGAGTGGGAGTGGCATGGACAAATTTGGCAGATGGGTGGTAAGGATAAAATGTTGTGTTACAATGGCAGAGTTAATAAAAGTGAGCTGTTTTAAATTAAGTTGCTATCCAGTTTTATGACCACAGTTTAGGAAGGGGCTTACTCGTGGGCCGTGAAAGAAGGAGGTTCGGGGAGGGGATGAGAGTAAACACTGCAAGACCAAGAGAGAGAGAGAGAGGGAGCATGAAGAAATTGGAGCAGTTGTAGCACTACAGGTATTGCTGCTGGAGATTACCTTTTTTGTGGTGGTTTGAAACAAAACTTTTTGATTTTAAATATGTGCTATAGTTTGAGAGGGTGCATGCTGGCAGGGAGCACTTGTGCAGGGAGTGTGAGAACAGAGAATGACTGAGACGTTGTATACTGCAAAACTGTAGGCAGTGAAGTGAAGCTAGGATGTAGTGCCAGCAGCTGGAGGGGGGGGCATGATGTAAGAACTATGTGTATAAATGGCTGATGACATAACAGCTGTGTATATAAACAACATTTGTACCCACAGTTGCTCAACTAAACAGATTTATCACTCTCAATTTATGTCCACACCTATTACATAAATCAGTATATTACAGTGGGGCAGTCAGAGTTATTGCTCTGATAAAGATTTATGCATAAAATAGATAAGCTGTGACATGACAGGATACTGATAGTTGTGCCATGACCACACACCTAGGGATGTAGTAAGATATGAGACAAAAGGCTGACTGCCTTCTTCCACTGGAAGGGTGGTGGTGACAGAATGACAAAAACCCTGGATGGTCTTATTGAGCCCTGATGGCCAGCTCTTTTTTAGCTGTTGGAAGTAGTCTCCACTTGCACAGCTGCTGACCAATCAGCCACAGTGTACCTCGACTGCCTACTGATAAAACCCATCAGTACGAAACACCTTGGCTTCTGCCATATTTAAGCACACAGTAGGGCTTTTTCTGCAATTTTTAAATAGCTACTGTATATTCCAAAACCAACTAAAATACATGTAAAGCAAAACAAATGCAGTCAAACTCACCCTTAATCCTTGTCTAAATTGTCCAGCTTCCACAATAAATATATAAAGACACAAGAATGCAGAACATTTTTCCTGATAAGGGACAGGAAGTCTGTAGTGCAATGTATATATGTTCAGTTTCTTGTTCTAGGTTGAATGCTTTTCAACACATTTAAATAATGCATTGTATTGCTCATTTTGAACAAGGAGTTTAGATGGAAAATGGAAAAAGTAGACCATAAAGTAATTCATGAATTCATGCTATTTCTTAATTTACATATAAATGAACACTTATATTAGAGATTGTATTCGTATGAGAACATTTGTAATATCTGGTAGAAAAGTTAAGGAGCATGGATGTTGATGCGAGTCATAACTAAGCTAGCATGACATTTTTTGGGGGAGCATTACATTTAGAACAGCCTGTTATGCTACTACAGACTAATCAGCGAGCTGTCCATGTTTCTAAAAACTGTAACCAGATTTGTAGGGAAGGTACTGCTTACCAGAGAACAACAGCTCAGTGCATATATTGTTAAATAAGATAATATATTTGGGGGGCTTGCAATTTTTACTAAGGACATCAACAAGGATGTACTCATGCTTCTAGAAAAATTGAGAAAATATAATTGGCCCAATATTAAAATGTTTGCCCAGTGCAAATCCTGGTTTGTGCAAGCAAACAGGACTTTGCCTGTATTTCCTATATTCAGAAGCCCAGTTTAGTGTCTAAACAAGTTTTACGCCTCGGCAACCTGTGTAGGGGGTGCAATGCAAATTGAGGGGTGGGGACCTGAATATTAGCACTGTCCAATATTTAAAGTATTTGCACTGTGCAAGGTTGTTTTACGTGATCCCTTAGGTGACACAAAATAACGCTTGGTGAAACCACGACTTCCTCCCTGCACACCTAGCAACTGGCAGAGAAGTCTGGCATCCCACTCAACCCCGTTGGTCCACATCCACCAAAACAGTGTCCCTGATGTCCAGTGGTCCCCCCCAACTGCACCCATGCCCGATGTCTGCACACAAGTTCCCTGGTGTCTAACGGTCCCTCCCCCCACCAGCACCCATGCCCGATGTCCATACACAAATTTGCTTGTGTCTAACAGTCCCTCCTCCCACCAGCACCCATGCCTGATGCCTACACACATGTTCCCTGGTGTCTAACGATCCCTCTCCCCACCAGCATCCATGTCCAATGTCCACACACAAGTTCCCTGGTGTCTAACGGTCCCTCCCCCCACCAGCACCCATGTCCGATGTCCACATATAAGTTCTCTGGTGTCTAACAGTCCCTCACTCCACCAGCACCCATGTCCAATGTCCACACACAAGTTCTCTAGTGTCCAGTGGTCCCTCCCCTCAATAACATGCCCAATGTGTTAATCCCATTTCCCTGGCATCCAGTGGTTCCCTCCCCCCACCTGATCCCATGCCTAATGGTAATGAGGATACTCAGAGGGTGTGACCACTGGACACCAGGGACAGGGATTTGTGGTATCGGGCATGGGATCGGGTTGGGGGAGGAACCACTGGACACCAGAGAACAGGGATACAAACATCAGCATGGGACTGGGTGGGGGGAAGGACAGCTGGAAACTAGGGAAATAGGATTCACACACCAGGCATGGGATCTGGTTGTGGGAGGAACCGCTGGACACCAGGGAACAGGGATTCAAACATCAGGCATGGGATCGGGTGGGGAGAGGGACAGTTGGAAACCAGGGAAACATAATTCACACATCAGGCATGGGATCTGGTGGGGGGAGGAACCACTGGATTCAATGGAACTTGTGTGTGTACATCGGGCATGAGTGCGGATGGGGGGAAGGACAACTGGATACCAGGGAAATTTTGTGCATGTACCAAGTGAGAGATCAGTTGGGGGGGAACACTAGCACCAGGGATAGCTCCACATCTTGGACTGGGCAATTGGGGGTGGGGCTGTGCTAAATTACCTGGCAACCCAACTAAGCCCATAATGGGCATGCAAATGGTCCCTTCACACCTTGCATGCCCAATGGGCTAATTTGCATGGGGCCATTTGAACATTGCAAATTGCACTTTGGTGCAAGCCATTGTGGCAGCGTACTTCCGGAGCCATGTTGGGGCAGTGCTAAGTTGCTTTGCGCTGGGCTGACACGGTCCTATATTCTGTTGAATAACACTGGTGCAACACCTGTTTCCTGTTATCTGTTTTAGGACAAGGTGTAGTGGCTCAGCAGGGCACAGAGATAGATGTTCCCAGCAGGGGTGTCGGTAGGCATACGCACTGTACTCAGCAGAGTACAATAAAATAAATAAGGCGGGGGCAACAAATCAGGCAGGGGCAAAATAAAGACGAAAGCAAGACACTGAGAGTCACATTGTGTCTGTCACACTGAGCCCTTTTACCTCTGTTGTTCGCTATGGGGCACTGATACCACCAGCCAAATACACACAAACAGAGCAACTTACAAGGTAGGCAGAAAAACAAGGAAGGAGGATTACAGTAGAACTGATTACTTGAACTCAGACATGCAAATGGGGGCCTATTATTGGTGTGGTGTGGCAGTGCATATTTTGGTTTATGTTTATGTAAGGGGGCAACAGTGCATCAGTTTTGAGTACCAGTTTAAAATTCCTGGCTACACCCCTGGTTCCCAGTGATGACAGCATGATATTTCTCAGCTGGATAATCAGACAGTTTCCTGGCATTGTAGAAAAAATAAATCTTTTGCTTAAAATGTTGGCTGATGAGGATAAGGCATTAGCAGCAGTTGGAATCTCATCTGACAAGGTATGTCCCACAGGAAAAGCTTTTTCTAAAGTTACAACCTCCCCTCTTACATAACTAAAGGCTGCTGTGTCAATTTCTCCAGTGCCAGAATCAGTTGCTCAGGACAGCACTCTGCAAAAAGTGCAGACAGCAGGCACTCCTGTTCAGAGTCCTGGACAGATAGAAAACATTTTGTTACAAGTGGGCTGTTGTAAGTCACCGGTGGAAAGTGGTTGCCTGGAGAACCCCCAACAGCAACTGCCATTAGAATGCCCGATATTTCGGGATCACGTGATGTGCTAGTTCGGTGAAGACGTGCTGAGCGCTACTCCCGGGCTGACTCAACCTCAAAAGTAATCTAAAAGTCCCCGATTAGCGAAAACAGGCTGACAGCTGTTATTAAAACCGGCAACTGACCGTCGCGCATACCGGAGAAGCTTGTTGGGTCTGGTAATCTGTTTTGGTAGAGCGAGTAGAACTTCCTGTGGTGCAGCACTGATTGTAGAGTCTGGGCCCGAACTCTCCGGCGCGTAGGCGCCGCTTCAGCGCCAAACCCCTCCACCAGTGCCAGAAGACCAGGAGGCATGTTTGGGTGCGGAGGAGAAAGGCCAGATTCTCTGGATGATGTAACGGAAATTAAATCGCCCTGGGTTGGTAGCCGATTTTGTTATAATCAAACCTACTCTTAATGCTCTGGCACAGAGAGTAGGAGATCTTGAAGCTAGAGCTGCTTCGCAAGATAGGAAAACGTCTGCACATGAACAGGAGCTTGTGGCTTTAAGGAGACAGGTGAAGAAACTTGAGGAGAGAGTAGATAACCAAGAATCTCATAGCAGAAGGAATAACTTGATTTTGGCAGGTTTACCAGAGCGGTCTGAAGGTTCGGATTGTATTGTCTTCATCCAGGGGCTGCTTTTAAAGATCTTGGGCCCTACACCTTATGGAGAGGCGTATAACATTGAGAGGGCACACTGATCTCTGAGAGAGATCCCCGGGGCTCGACCCAGGGTTATTATAATGCGATTCCTGAATTTTAGGGAGAAGACCCACGTTCTTATGAGAGCGAAAGCCCTTAAAAACCTGCATTGGAATGGAGCTGCAATCTGGCTTTTCCAGGATCAGACACCTGCCATCCGTGAAAAGCAGAAAGAATATATTGACATTAAGAAAAAGCTATATTTAGCAGGCATGAAGTTTCGGATGCAACATCCAGCTACTTTGGTGGTCAAATTGCAATCGGAGACCAGAGGTTTTTGACAGCAAGGGATGCTGCAGAGGGTCTGAAAGTTGAACTTCCGGATCTGTTCAGGGCGGCAACCTGAAACTCTGTGATGGAGAAGTCTTTGGATGTGGCTGAGGACTGCTTTTCCCATTTATTTTACCTTGGAATAAGGCCATTCAGTAGTACTGTTGTGCAATCCCCCCTGAGGATTTTGAAGACTCTGTGACTTTTGCTTTAAAGCCCTTAAGAGGAGGGGCTATGTGCTGGGGCTACAGAAGAAGTAGAGAAGGGGGAAGGGACTTTCAAATATTGATATTCCTGGTAAAGGGAATAGAAGCTTGACTTGAGTTAATTTGAGGTTGGAGGGGCTAGGGAGGCGCTAGTGGCTGGCTCATCTCGTTTCGGCATGGTGGTTAGGAGAGGACGCATCAGAGGATCGGGTTGTGTCAAAGGGGTGAGGGTTGGGGAGAGGGAAGAGAGAGATCCAAAATGCAGATTTTGAATTTTTCTTTTTTTTTTTCCTTTGCTGGCAGCCGGGCTGGGAGGTATGGGGTGTAGTAAATTATTATGTTTATGGTCAACATAGTATCTTGGAATGTTAAAGGCCTCAGAGGGAGGAAAAGAGGCTAGTGATCCTAAAGTATATTTCAGAATAGGGGCTCAAATTGCTTTATTGCAGGAAACCCACCTGTTAAAGGAAGAGTTAATGCTCTTGAGAAGGCTCTGGGTGGGTCAAGTCTTTCAGAGAGAGACACGCCAAAGCTTCAGAGAGGCGTTGCGATTTTGATGTAAAGAGTTGCCCGTTTGTCCCCTTGCAATATAAAGCGCGGGAGGATGCGGGGAGTCTTCGTCACGGGCACTATTATGGGGAGGTTAATAACAATTACCTCTGTATATGGGCCAACTCCTCCCAACCCTGATTTTTTTTCCTCCCTGGAATTAGACCTAACTAGCTTCTCATTCCACCCCCTAATTATAGCAGGGGATTGGAATCTCTGCTTTAGTAACCTGGTGGATAGGAAGCCCCCTTCTAAAAAGCCGCCTTCTAGAGCGCAGGTATCTTTGGCTAGACTTCTAGCGGTGGCAGCGTTGACAGACCCCTTTTGGAAGTTTAAACAAGGGAACTGTAATATGACCTTTTATTCAGGGGTGCATAAAACTCAAACACGTATCGACTTTTTCTTGGTTAATCAGGAGGCCCTGTGGGGGGTTAAGAAACTATTTACTCACAGTAGAATTTTGTCTGACCATTCTCCAGTTCAGATGTCTTGGGTAATGGAGTCTGTTCGGACAAAACCTTTCAGATGGAGGCTGGATGACTCCCTCTTCTTAGAAGACAATATGTTATCTCGTCTGGAGGAAGCTCTTAGGGATATTATTTTGACCCAGATCCCTACCCTTGACAATAAGAATTTAGCCTGGCCTACTTGTAAAGTTCTATATACTAGTATAGCTCAGACCCTCTCCATTAGGAGAAACAGGATGAGGAAGGCAAGGAGGAATTCATTTGGGGTGCTATTAATTCACTTGCCCCCTTGGAGGGATCTGGCGAGGAGGTGGACAGGGAACTTCGGGAACTGAGGGACGAAATGACGGACATCATGTACTACAAATTGGAGGCTTGGACCGAAAGGCTCCAAGCTGAATACCTTTTGCAAGGGGACTTGCCCAGTAGGCTTCTTGCAAGTAGGGTAAGAGAGTGGGAGGCCGCTCGCACAATACCATTTTTGGAATATCGTGGGGAATTGGTTACAGACCCACAGGCTATGGCAGATGTCTTTGCAGATTACTTCACAGAACTATATCAAGGGGCATCAGGTAGCACTGAGGAGAGTGTGTGGGGGTTTCTGGAGAGTATCAATTTACCAAGACTGGAGCAAGAACAAGCCCAGGCCTTGGTAATCCCTATATCAGAGGCTGAAATAAGTGATGTAATTAATACTTTACCTAGGGGTAAGACTTCAGGTCCAGATGGTCTTTCAGCTGGGTTTTATAAAGCTCACTTGAAGACTCTCATACCTTTAATCCTTGAGCTTTTTTCTTGTATTCTGTCTGATGGAGTTCCCCATTTACCACTATACCAGGCTTATATTACACTTATTCCCAAACCAGATAAGCCCCGAGAAATGCCAGAGAGTTATAGGCCTATTACCCTCTTGAATCAGGACATTAAATTATTATCTAAAATATTGGCTAATAGAATTTTAAGGATAGCTCCTCGGATTATTAGCCAAGACCAGGTTGGTTTTATGCCAGGCAGGGGGGCTCATGATGCCTTGCATAAGCTTCACCATGTCCTTTTGGAGGCCCCCAGCTCTTGTTCGGATATGGCACTTTTCTCCTTGGATGCTGAGAAGGCCTTTGACCGGGTCTCCCACTCCTTTCTATTTTCCACCATGGAGAGGATAGGTTTCCCGGAGGGTCTTCTCAGGAGCATTAGGAATCTCTATGCTACACCTACAGCCAGGGTCCTTTGCAATGGTTTTTTGTCAAAGGAATTCCATCTTGATAATGGGACCAGGCAGGGTTGTCCCCTCTCCCCAATTTTATTCAATATTTATCTGGAGCCCTTATTGCGGGCAATCCAATCGGACCCTGAAATACAGGGGATTGTGGTTAAGGGGAGGGAACTGAAGTTTTCGGTTTTTGCAGATGATATTCTATTGCATCTTTGCGACCCTGTGAAGAGTTTTGACAGGGTTTGGAGGTTATAAAGAGATTCTCGGTGGTCTCAAATTACAGCTAAACTTGACAAGACACAGGTCCTCCTTACCCCACATGTATATAAGGCAGACTTTGACCACCTCCAGTTGAAGTGGGCTCCAGATGGTATTGATTATCTGGGTATTTGGGTTACTCCTAATTTTCAGCAAGGTGTAGAGGCAAATCTGAATAAAGTATTAGTAGCAGCTAGGGCTGACTTGGATAGGTGGAACAAGCTTCCCTAAACTTGACAGCTAGAATGGGATTAATTAAATGAATCTATTGCCTAGATTTTGTATCCCATATATTTGTCCCGTATAATATTCCTAAGTCCTGGTTTATTAGAATACAAAAACTTTTTCTGATTTTCTATGGAATTCCAAGCCTCCGAGGAGGAAACATGTGGTTTACGACTTCCTTTTAGTTTAGGGGCTTAAATTCTAGATCTTTACTTATATTACGTAGCCGGGCAATTATCTATAATGACCCGGTGGAACAGCTCCCAGGAAGGAGAGGGCTACACTCCAACTTGGTTACATATTGAACAGCAAAGTTTGAGAGATAAGGGTATCTCTCCCGATTCATTGCTCTTTACTAATCCTGGAATTCTCCCCAGAGTGGGTAATGATTCCCCAATATTTAAGGCAGTCCTGGCCTGGTGGGCTCTCCTGTCCCCACTTCGTAAAAAGCTCCAGAAGGGCTGTAGAGATCAACCTATTTTAGGTAATCCTAACATGACTATTGGTGGCCGATTAATTAGGGGTTTTTGGGCTCTGCAGTTAGCTAATTATGTTTGGTCAGACTTAATTCTAGATGATAAAGTAGTGTTTCCACTTCAATGTAGTGGTATCAATTTTTTTAAGAAGATTCAGATTACTAAAATGTTGCAGAGAATGCAGAGGGATAATATATGTCCACCAGGGACTCCATTTACCTGGGACAATCTTAAGGGAATTAATTGTGCTCGTAAACCCCTGTCAATGGTGTATAAGGTGCTTCTCGACTTCTTTAGTAAGGAGGTTTCGGCGAAGGTGGCTTACTGGGAAAAGAAGGATACCCTCCTGAGGCCGGACTGGGAGGCAACTTGGAAAAGTGTGGCTTACATACCTATACCTAAATATAGAACTATGCAATTCTTCATTTTTTCTAATTTGTACTATACCCCTGCCAAACTTTGTGCTAGGAAGCTTGGACAGACAGATCTATGTTTTAGGTGTGGACTGAGTCCGGGGGATACATTGCATATATTTTGGGACTGTCCTAGGATATACCCAATTTGGGCTCAGATTAAGCAGAATATGGACCCCCTTTTAAACTATGTAGACTATATTTCACCTAAGGTCTGTATTTTGGGGTATATGACCCAAATCCCGGGATCGCAGATCAAGTATCATATTGCCCTGATGTCTGCCCCTAGTCAAAGCTTATGTTTTGAGGCATTAGAAAAGTGAATGTATTTATTCATATGACCATTGGCTAGCAGATCTACTGAGGGTATTAGGCAGGATTAAGCGTCAATTGTCTCGGAACGGGAAAAAGGGAACATATGATAAGAGGTGGCGAATTTTAGAGGGAATCTATTCGACCCAACTAAGCCTCCCTGTCATCAGTCTGTCTGTCTAAGTGTAGTCTTTTGACGTGGTGGGTATTTAAATTATCTATGCTCGAATATTTACACTTGGATTATCTCTGTTTTTTACTTTTAGGTTTGGAGAACTGTATGAATTAGGATTAAGTTTCTTTTTTTTCTGTGTACATTAAGTAGATAGGACCTGGGCTGCCAAGCAAAGGAGTTTTTAATTTTTCCTTTTTTTGGGGCTCGCTCTCTTTCTCGGGACACAGCTGCGGGAACATCTCCCCCTTGATTAGAGGGTTCTGGGAACTATAGGACTTGTGGATTAATTCCAGTCTTTATGCTTTGAGGTCTTCCTTTTTTTTAAAATTTAGTTCCAAACTGGGTACCTTCTTGTTCATTTTCCCTCAATTTGGGTAGTGGTGAGCTGGTTTTAATGTCTGGATAGGGGTGGTGGTTCTAGCAGCTGTGATTGTATATAGTCTCTGTATATAGTTTGCTTACCCAGTTTTTGGGGTGGGCACCCGGGAACCCGGGCTTGCTGTGTATGTCTGTTTGTATGTTCATTCAAAATACAATAAAGACATTATTAAAAAAAAAAGAATGCCCGATATTTCAGGTAACCATTTCGGAGGGAAAAGACTATGCTGTTAGACCGGCCACTAGTGTTATTGCTAGGTGACGTCTTGGGACAGCAGGACAAAAAACTGCAATTCAGTATTGAACAAAATGTGCAGCCACAAGCTGCAGCAGCTTCAGGAATTGGTCCCTCTAAAGTGAATACCCTGAGTTTGCACACCCCAAAACTGTATGAGCAAACCCAGAAAGTTTTTATCTTTCAAAGTACCAAACAAAACTGCTTCTAAGCCTGTTTCTTATGTTACACCCACTTCAAACAGTGGTACCCCTGATAGCATACATATAAAATGGTTAAAGAGGCTATTTCAGTTAACATACTGTATATCACATGCAAAATGAATTAAAGTGTCTGAATGTTTGACTGCTTAGTTAGTCAGTTAGTTCATTTTTGTTGACTGAGAATGGAGGACTAGGCAGTTCTGCCTATTTTCAGCCTCAACCTGCCGGGAGGGGAACAGATGGGAACCAACCAAGCAGTTGATGATATTTTAGTGAATGGTAGAAATCTGGCTAGGACACAGGGAAACTCCCCTACTCTTGCCAGTAGGGGGAAACGCTGGCTGTCTGCCAAGCTGACAAAATGACTGAGCAGGAGGATGAAGGAGGTGGAGGTAGAGGGAATGAGAGAGCAAGTTTTGCTAAACATGAAAAACAAACTGAAAACCCTCAAGAAATGAACCATGAAACCAACACAAACGCTAGCTGCTATACCTGTTGTTTCCACTGAGACAATGGGCTTTCTGAATGATGATGCTGATATGGGCATTGATTCTGCACTTGCTATGGTGGTGAATCCTGCATCTGATGGAGATGATATTATTATGCACCTCAGGCCCTCAGAGTCTTCTACCACTGCTGAATGCAGCCATGCTGTGGTTATGTCCAAATGAAAAAAGCATCTTCCCCAGTTGTTGGCAGAGGAGAAGGGATGCTTATACCAGTTCTCAGTGGCTAAACCTCTGGTTTCCAAAATGCCAAAATTATCTGCTGCACTGACGCTGTCAGTTTCTGCCACATCATCAGCGTCCCACACAGGGAAAGATCAGAAGGTAGTAATCAAGATACTGGGGCCTTGGAGAAGCAGAACAGCCCCTGCCCAAGCACACATGGCTCCCTGGACTGTAGAATCAGCATTCATTACAGCTGGCAGGGAATGATCTGTAGATGGCAAGTCCTGGCTCTTGGGCCATACACTAACTGCAGCAGAGATATGGGAGTGAACCAGGAGCTGCCTCCCATAACAATGGCTGTGGCTGCATCAAGACAGCAAGGTTTTGCTGAATACAGGGCTGGACATCTCTATTCACACGAACTCTGCAACAGCAGAATCTGAATCATGGGATTTTATTATGAATGAGATTAATTCCAGTTCTGATACGCTCACAAATGCAAATGACTCTGTTTCATGGACAAGGGAGGTAAGTTCAGTAGGGAACATTAGTTTATTTCAGCCTGAACAGAATAAGGTGTTCAGTAGATGGAGACCCTCCTCTAATATAACTGTGGCTTCTGAAGGTAGTTAGCTGAATCATGACAGAAGCACACCTGCTGAGGAGCAGGTTACTGCACAGAATGATAGTCCTCAAAGGCAGTCCACACAGGAACCACCCTACAGCCTGAGATACATGAGCCAGCACAAGCTAACCCTAAGGTTTTCATTCCTACGCTTCTTCCTGGGAGCCATGCTCCCCCTAGGTTGGGTGCCTCAGAGGGAGGTCCTCAGGCAACGATCCCTAGATTAACCTGTTGGGTTAAAGGAACACTGGGTCTTCTGGTAGGGCATGTCCAGATGCATCTCAGAAAGAGTCCTCCACACTGGAGGATGGCAAATGGCCTAGCACCAGTGGATTGCAAGGGGGGACATCAGGACAGGAGAGAAAGACCTTTTTGTATGGCCGATTTACTCAAGTCACAAGGTGAGTTAGCACAGTGTAAGAATGCTGTCAGGCTCAACTACATGGGGACTCACAACTCTGCAGCCAGCAGCAGGAGTTCAGCTGCAGCTGCAGATCTAAATAAAATCTGCTGTTCTCATACAGAGAATGCAGTGGAAGGCTCCTGTTGCTAAGCTGGGCACCTGGGATATCGGGGCCCAGAAAAAGTATTTCTTGCCCTAATTGTGAAAAACAAACACCATAATCTAGCTAAACAGGACTTGTTTAGCTAGGGTCTGGTGTCTGATTTGTAAAATGACAACATTTTTATATATTTTGCATGCTTTTTGATTCGTGGAGAATAAAAACAAGATGGCAGCTGGTGGAAAAGGATTTTTCTCTCACGGAAAAGGATTTTATTCTCATGAAAATGGAAAGGATCTTACTAAAATAATCCTTTTTTCGCAAGATCAGTCCTTTGTGGAACTTTCTCCATCTACCCAGGAAAGTGATCTTCTTATTGAAAACAGTGGGAACTTAAAAATGTAATAACTTTGCAACAGATTATTATTTTTTCACCAAGCAAATGTATGACAGTTTTGTTACCCAAGCTGTATTTACCACTAAAAATCACACCAAAATTCCACACCGTATGGACGCAAGGTGATGAGAAAAAAATCTAAAAAAAAATGGTAACTTTTAAGTTGTTTGCACTATCCGTATCTCAGGATCTGTTCATCCATGCACAGCAAAACTTGTCAAGTCAAGAGATCTAACCCACGGGGACAGCACATACCAAATTCTGTGCAAATCCATTGATCAGTTGCAAAGTTAATAAAGTGCAAAATTTAAGGTTTAACATTAAACATGATACTCAACCCTGCACGACCATGCCCCTATAGTATATACAGCTATATATATATATATATATATATAGAGAGAGAGAGAGAGAGAGAGAAGCCCACCAGGATGAAGCGCAGCACTGCAGAATTCTGCACTACAGTTACTGCAGCAGACAATGCAAATTCAATGGGAGTTAATCCCTTTTGTCATGCAGTAAACCTGTGACACTGCTCTTCATCCTGGCGGGCTTCATTTTATATATATATATTTATGCAACAGGAGTGGATATAAATGGAGTGTGATGAATCCATTTATCTGAGTAACTGCTTACATAAATTTCATTTATATACATAGTTACTGCCGTCACTCATTTATGTACACAGTTACTATGTAACAGTCCATTGTGTTGGTTGACCAACCATGGCACTCCAGACCTTACATAATGGGTTTTAGCCCATCTGATAGGCTAATGATGCACATGACCTAGGATCAAATTTCTAGACCTCAGGTCCCAAAAGCCCCTGCTCTCCAGTTCAAAGTGTGCATCTGATCAGGCTACAAGCACCCCAGGAGTCCCTGTAGTGTGCCAGGAAAGGTAGGCCTGTGGAGTCCACAGAATGATGTTCTTATCAAATGTTTTTAACTTCTGAGCCTGCCAGCAGTAAATTCTGGTCAAATAGAGAAATTCAGAGCATTTTCTAAAAGCTGGTTTGTGTCCTTTTTGGACACTCCTGTGGTTCAGAGCAGACTATGCTGTTTCGTTCTTTAGTTCATGTGATCTCCTCCTGCCACTTTGAATGTGATTCCTCCTGTTTGAAAGAGTTTTTTTTTTCTTGGGGGCTAGCGAGGAACAGGCCCGCCTAAGTCTGTTGCCCACAGCCCCGAGAACGCAGCATTACACTGATTCTGCTATGAGCCTAGCACTTTGCTAGCTTTTTAAAGTTTCCCTGCATGTGTTTCCTTGTTTTTTTGCCTGGTTTTTGGTGTCAACCACTTGATCGGCTGCAAGGTGGCCAGAATAGCTCCATACGTGACGGAGCATGCCGAGGATCATGTAGTCGCTTTAACCACCACCTTCGCTCCAGGCCAGCCATTTCAGCTGATCCAGCATGTTGGAACCCTTTATGGCCCTCGGATCAATGGCGGCGTGCTGCTTCCAGCAACGTGCGTATTGAGCTAAGCACTCGTGCTCCTCTGGTGGCCCCTCCCACTTATTGTGAGGCCGGCTTTGTCTCCCGGTCAGGCCTTCTCTCCTCTCTCTTTCTCTCCTTCAGCAACCACCCAACACAGAAAACTGCATCTGCTCCTGCTTCCATGCAATTGGAGCAACAAGGGGAGTCAGGGAAAGAGCCTAGAAGTGCAGCACACCAGGAAATCCTCCGTTTACCTGCCGACTGATCTCTAGGGTGGGCCCCTAGATGAGGAGGGGAGGAGGAGAAACTCGAATAATGGCTAAGGCCTCATGGCCTTTGCACCCAGGCTAGGGAACAGGTTTAGCTGTCTGCTACAGGGAGTGTTTATTGAACAAGTCTCCTATTAAAAAGGAAAATAGGTCCTATCCAGCGGAAAGGTTCCCCACGGCCCACGACCATCTCCCATCCCAAGCGGAGACCTCTAGGCTATGGGTGGAACAGGGAGCATTGCTCTCGGGGAGAGATTCTCCAGATTAGGCCCCTCCCTCAGTGGCCTACCTGTCTCTACCCTACCTGTTCCTCTCATGATCACGCGGCCGTGACCCTCCATTTCCCTTCCATCTAGGGGCACCTCACCATAGCCTCCCTCTGACGGGGGAAGAAGAGGAGATGTTGACCTTTCTCCTTTTCTCTCGGTGGGATTGCTATCCCTCCATTGCTTGAATTCTGATGTCATTTTGGAGGAGAGTGAGTATTCCCCTTCCTGTCCAACACCAGGTTGTGCGGGGGGGAGAAGGATGAATCCAACTCATGCCTGGCGGTCACAGGATTTTAAGTGATTGGTCACTACACAATTGGTGGATGACATATGGTCACTTTGTTGGGGGCATACAGTTTCTCTTCTGGAGGCCCACCATTTTTCTGTCCCTAATCTCCATATCTCTCTCTCTCTCTCTCTCTCTCTCTCTCCCTCTCTCCCTCCTCCCTCCCCTCTCTCTCTCCCCAGATGGTGAAAGCGAGGGAGTGCACTACATGCAGCACCACCCTGATGCCCCATAACACGGGACCTCTATGCCCCATGTGCATTCAAGAAGAGGACAAATCATCTCTGGAGCAATCTCCAGTGATGGGGGTTGATATCCCTTGGTGCAGCGGAAATACTTGGATAGATCCAGGGACCTTTCTCTACAGAACCAGCAAGCAGCAGTGGCCATGATGGAGAGTCAGCAAAATTTTATGTTAAAGATCATGGAGGGGTTGGAGGCCATGATGAACCCCAGAGTGGCACACCCTGAAACCACAACCGGAGCCAGAGATCCCAGGGGAGACATCAGAGACCTGCGCAGACCTGGTCAATCCACCCCTAAGTTCCCTAGCACCTGACAATGGGGGCGATGCCGGGGATAAGGAACCCCTCGAGGACGAGGAACACATTCCGTCCAATGAGGAAGAGATGGAAACACAGTTTGTCCCTTCTCTTACATCTAAACTGTGCTCATTTGATTTGATCCCAGGTCTTATGAGGATAATTAACACCACTATGAGGTTCGCGCTCAAGGAGTGCCAACCTGAGTCAAAGCTCGATCCCGTGATTCAGCAAAGGAAGACCACCAAGGAAACTTTTCTAGTCTGTCCAGCAATTGAGGATGTATTCATGAAAGAGTGGGAGTCTACAGAGCCGGGCAGAATGTCAGACAAGAGAAACTTAGACTTTATGTACCCAGTCCAGGAAGACAAGGCCAGCGCCTGGTGTAACGCACCCACCATTGACCCCCAAGTAGCTGCAATCAGCAGGAAAATGGTCCCCCCATGCGGTGCCATATCATTGAAGGACCCAGCTGATAAAAAGGTGGAGGACATGTTGAAGAAGCTGTTCGAGATAGAGGGCACAGCTGCCAAGGCTTCGACTACTGCCATCTTAGCAGCGCATGCCCAAATATGCTGGCTTGAAGAGCTCCTAGACAAAGCAGCTCCCAAGACCAGGGAGGCTGAATTACCAGAATGCATACTGGATGCTGCTAAATACCTAGTGGATATGGCAGTGGACACTCTAAAACTGAATGCCAGGGCCACAGCCCTAACAAACCGGGCCAGAAGAGTATTATGGTTGAAACTATGGGAAGCTGACAATGAGTCTGAGATGCTGCTACAAAATTTACCAATGAAGGGCAAGCATGTCTTCGGGGAGAGTCTACAAGACTACCTGAAACAGAAGGAAGAATGGAAGGACCTGCTCAAGAACAAGAATAGACCAACCTACCTGCCTTCAGGAAGACAGAGATTTTGGGGGTCCAGCAAGCAACAAGCCTGTAGGGACACTTATTACTAGAGCAATTCCTTTCAAGGCAGAGGGAGTTAAGGAGGACACTGTAATTCTTTAAACTCTAGTTACCAGTCCTCGAACTTCCGGGGCCACGGCTCCAAGTTCAGCAGCAGAGGAAGAGAGAACAGATACAAACCATAATGACTACAGACTCTTTTCTCACAAGATAACGCCTGCACAGGGCCCTTGCCCAGCAGTGGGCAAAAGACTCATGCTGTTCCACCACCAGTGGTGCAGCACAACTTCAGACAGATGGGTACTAGAGATAGTGTCCAGAGGGTACTCTATAGAACTGTCCAGCTCTCAGGTATCGCACAGGTTCGTAAACTCCCTCATATCATGAAAAAGGGCATCACCCCATCACGTACAACAAATACTGCAGAACCTGATGCAGAACAAGGCAATCCAGTTACTGCCTCCACACGAGCAAGAACAGGGAGTGTACTCCATCTTCTTTCTCATTCCCAAAACGACAGGGGAACTACACCCCATTCTAGACCTCAAACACCTCAACAGATTTGTGGTGTCTCAGAGGTTCAAGATGGAAACATTGAAGTTGATTCTCTGCAGCATTTGAGTAGGTGACTACCTCACTTCTATAGAGCTGAAGGACGCATACTTTCACATCCCCATTCAGCAATGCCACAGAAAGTTTCTGTGGTTCCACATCCTCGGCCAGCATTTTCAATACCAGGCCCTACCCTTCGCTCTTACCTCAGCACCAAGGGTGTTCACCAAGGTGTCCATGGTTCTTGTTGCCAGACTGAGACAGCAGGGAGTGGATATTATCTCATACCTGGACTACTGGCTGTTCTGAGTGCGGTCCAAGGAGCAATCTCTCAGATCCACCAAGATGGCATTGCGGGCACTCTAGGAACACAGCTGGGTAGTAAACCAAGCCAAGAGCTATCTGGTACCCACGCAACAGCTGGAACACCTGGGAGCAGAGGTAAACATGCTCCAGGGGTGGGCCAGACCATCCCAAAAGAGGGTAGAGACAGTGACGACCTTAGCCCGTCAGCTAAAGAACAACAACCTACTGACGGTTGGGCAAATAGCTCAGATGCTAGGCTGCATGGCATCATGCATCGACCTGGGCCAGGAGGCATATGAGACCCCTACAAAACCACATGCTGTCCCATGGGTCCCCGAATGAATGGAACCTGAACATCAGGATTATGTTACCCACTCCGGTTCATCATTCCCATGGTTGGTGGACTGCAAGGCAATCCCTCACGTGAGGGTTCCCCCTAGAGGCAACCTACGATGTCACCATTGAGACATATGTTATCCTTCTAGGGTGGGGAGCCTGCTTGGGCCCCCCAGTCAGCTCAGGGCAGCTGGACGGCTCTAGAGACCAAGCTGTCCATCAACGTGCTGGAAATGAGGGTGGTCTGCCAAGCCCTCAGATCATTCTAAGTGACCATTGCCAGTCAGTCAATTCTGATTCGCTCTGACAACCAGGTCACCGTGGCCTACATTGCCAAACAAGGGGGAACCAGAAGCAAAGCCATGCAAAGAGAAGTCACGAGGGTGCTGGACTGGGCTCAGGCCCATCTGGTTCACATCGATGTGATCCATCTAGCTGGAAGCTCAACATTCGAGCGGATTGGCTCAGCCATCAGCTGGTGCACCCAGGGGAGTGGCACCTACACACCGACCTGTTCTGGCTGATACAGGAGTCATGGGGTCCCATTTCCATGGATCTCATGGCAACAGTGGGCAACACCCAGGTGAAATTTTTTTTCCAGATACAGGGAGCACTGCTCGCAGGGGATCGATGCGCTGTCCCAGGTCTGGTCCCAGGACCGGGCATATGCATTCCCGCCCATTCCCCCTTATACCACAGGTCCTAGCAAAGATCCATCAGTCACAAAAGACCATTGTCCTGGTGGCTCCATACTGGCCCTGGAGAGTCTGGTTCTTGTCAGTGGTAGCCATGGCACTGGACAAGCGCAGACTCCCATACAGACCAGACATGCTAACTCAAGGGCCTGTGGTCCACCCCACGCCGGGAACCCTGATGCTAATGGCTTGGCTCCTGAGAGGCAGAGACTGCTGAGAACAGGCTACCATGCCTCGGTTATAACCACATTGCTGCAGTCCAGAAGGCCATCAACCACCATTACCTGTGGCAGGCAGTGGTCCATATTTGAGGCATGGTGTAGAGACAGAGGCAAAGCAAAGAACCAGAACAAGCAGACATGTCAACCATACTACTGTATTTGCAGCAGGAGATAGATAAAGGGCTATCCCATTCATCTCTCAGGGTACAGTTGTCCTCCATCGGTGCCGCCATTGGATCCATAGGCCAACACAGCCCGGGGGCCCATCCAGACATGATACATTTCCTCAGGGCAGTGGAAGTGCTTCGCTCCAGGGTCAGGACCCTGATTGCCACCTGGGATCTGACTTTAGTCTTAGACTCCCTCAACTCCTCACCTTTCGAGCCCTTGCAGGAAGTAGAACTATACTGGGCGGGCCTAAAAACCTGTTTCCTGGTGGCCATTTGCTCCACTCGGAGGATTAGTGAGCTGGGGTGCTGTCATGTAGGGAGTCCTACACCATGTTCACCCCACAAGGGGTACACCTACATACAGTTCTGGCTTTTCAGCCAAAGGTCACGTCCATTTTCCATAGGGAACAGCCCATTGAATTGCCAACGTTCTCTGATACGTTGCAGACAGGGGATATAAGGGTACCTCATCATCTGGACGTGGGGGGCACCCTAGCCAAATACATATCTAGAACTCAGTCCATTCGTAAAACTGAGAGACTGTTCATTGTTTTGAAAGGGCAATGACAGAGTAAGGCTGCTTCCAAGACCACTATAGGGGGCTGGCTCAAGAGAACCATTCAGGAGGCTTACAAGGTGAAAGATCTAATGCCCCCAGAGGGTATTAGGGCTCACTCTACCAGAGCTGTGTCCACCTCTTGGGCAGAGATGCCCAACATGGCTATGGAGGACATTTGCAAGGCAGCTACCTGGACCTACATCCATACCTTTGCCAGGCACTATAGATTGGACCACCTCTACAAGCTACAGGCCCCATTTGCCACTCAGGTTCTCTCTGTGGCCAGCCCGCACTCCTCTCACACTTAGATCACTCTGTCCCTCCTGAGTTGGGTACAGTACTGCTTCTTAGCAACCTATTATGTAAGGTCTGGAGTGCCATGGGTGTTTACTCACCTGGTAAAGGTGATTGTGTTGGTTGACATCCATGGCACTCCACGGCCCACCCAACAGAGCGATCAGAGTGACTGGGAGTATTCCCAAACAATATCAAGAGAATAGGGGACCATTGCTAGGGAAAGCTGGCATCCAGGATGTCCCCCATCGACCATTAGCAGGCCGAGTATTAGTGTTGTATCAATAGGTAAATAAATAGGCCTTCCCGGCCATATTCAGAATGCATCTCAGTGTACATGTGTGTTATTTATCTCAAAGCATATTGTGGTATTACTAACCTTACTTTTCAGCTATGAAAGATTCAAACTGGAGAGCAGGGGCTTCTGGGAGCTGGGGTCTAGAAATTTGATCTTAGGTCATGTGCATCATTAGCCTATCAGGTGGGCTAAAACCCATTATGTAAGGGTCTGGAGTGCCATGTATGTCAACCAACACAATCACCTCTACCAGGTAAGTAAACACTCATTTGTGTACACAGTTTCTACATCAGCATCCCCCTCCCCCCCATCAGCATTACTTCCAGCAACAACTTTCATTTCTAACAGCATCACAGCTTGTGCTAACCATCTGCTCAAAACACAGGCTGCTCCCTGTACCCCGCTTTTCAAGTTTTCCCTGCAGTGACTGCTGAGCCTTTCCTATTAAGCCTTTCATTGACTGCTGAGCCTTTCCAACTAAATCTTCAAAAACAATGCAGTACCTTCTCTCTCTGCTGTTCGGCCACCACTAAACACTCCAACCGCATTTTCCTCTCTCTCTCTCTCTCTCTCTATACTCCCGAAATTCGCCTCCTCACAGCAGGACTTAAACTCTGCGAGATGATCACTGTCTCTCCAGCTGCCACACTTCCTGAAACATGCACACTCTGCAGGATCAAACAGATAAAGGATCCACCAGGATTTTTTTGTTTTGTTTTTACAAAAAAGAAAAGAAAAATGAACCCAAGAACCTGAAACCACAACAACTACCGCTAAATCTCACCAAGCGAGAAATGGAGCAGCCATGTTTTAGAAACTATCCAGCCCTCCCATACAGCAAAACCAGACAATCAAAATGCATGCTCTACATGTCAGAGGTGTCAATTCCATAGCAACAATCCTCTCAACCCTAGCAACCAGCTAAAAAAGGAGTAGCAATATCAAGAAGACCGTAAAAAGTCCCATATATTTATTCAAATATGACATACAAAAGTGAAAAAAAATTAATTAAAAACAACACCAAAAAATCACCTTCCTATTGCATGAATGGAATATTCAATGGGCAATTCATCAAAAAAGTTATTTATGTGCACGCAGGCAGTTCGACCTCAGGCAGATCATTCATGGTTTATGCCACTCGTGAGGTTACCCGAGATCAAACTGCTCTAGTGCACATAAATCATTTATTTGACTTGTCCCCACTGCATATTGTGACCAGAAAGTACTATCCAAGAATTTGTGTAAAGTATCTCTGACATCAACCATTATATCCCCATCCCAGACATGCGGGCTCCCCCATAGGTCAACTCAAGATAACCTATTTCTTATCTGAGAGATAGTCTATAAAGGCCACACCAAACAGGAGAAAATACTGTCCAAGATTCTGGGTCAGAGACTAGTATCTCTGATATCAACCATTATATCCCCATCCCAGACATGTGGGCTCACTCATACATCGATCAAGATAACCTATTTCTTATCAAGGAGGCCACACTAAACAGGTATCAGGTTACTTCCTCATGATTGGCCAAGAAAAGGCCTTTGATAAGGTTGTACATAGTTATCTATTTAAGGTTCTGGCACAATACGTGGTGCCTACCCACTTTATTAATTGATGTAAGCTTTTGTATAAAAACATATCCAATATTTATTCGTTTGTTTATAGCACATTTTATCTCCCACTACCAGGGGGCACAGTGGCTGTAGCACCAACTATTTATGACCCTTCCCTCCTCCAGTTGTCGGGGACCACCCGGGCACAGAGGTCGTTCAGCTATAGAGCCTCGTCCTGGTTCAACTCACTTCCCACAGCCATTTCCAACACCACCAAAATTGCCCTCTTCAAAACTGCCCTACGGAACCTATTGTTCAACACTCGCTGCTGCATCTGTCACTAACAGATGCTCTGCTGCTCTCAAAACACTACTGACATAGCTCTCTGGGCTGAACTCCCACTCACCCCACCCCACCCCACCCACGCTCCTTCATGGCCTCCCTCTCCACTGCCAGTACCTGCTGGTACTAAACCTATCAATTCTGAATTTTTTTTTTTAATTACTCTTTGTGTTCAAGCAATTTATATAAAACTATGTTATTCTATATGACTGTATTCTGTAGGTATGTTGACTCTGTATGTCCTCTCTGTGACAAGGTACCTTTGTAAACAAACCTCTGGCTCAAAGGTTATAAATCTGATTATACAATAAATAAATAAATAAATAAAATCATGCTGTATGGCAGTGGAGGCTTGATATTTTTTATTGTCCTGCTGATATCCGGTTCACAAACCCCACCCCTGAGGATGCCAGCATGAAGGATGAGAGCCCAGGCTAGAGACATGCTGGTCCACATCTCAGTCAAGTGCCTAACAACATCCTCCTCTCCTCAAACCATGACTCCCATACCACAACGTGTGCATACACAGGTGGTGGTAACAGGGCAATGTGACAGCACCCTTCCCCATCAGAGGAATATGGTGCATCCTATGGGACACTCAAACCTCCTCCTCTGGCCGGCACTCGATGACCCAGGCTCATTCCCAAACCTGGGTCACCAGCATTGTGGGCAGCAGTACTACAGCCACTCCAATGGGCCGGTCACCATTATTCCATTTATTAACAGTTGGATAGGAAGTTCTGTCAGAGTAACTCAAGGGGTTAGGCAGGACTGCCCCTAAGCCCTTTATTATATGTTTTTGCAATAGACCCATTACTCTGCACTATTTAAGACTCTCCAAAGGTTCAAAGGCTAGACACTGTGACTGGGTTGGGCACTAAAGTAGTGTCATATGCAGATGATGCTTGTCTGGTTTTAAGGCACTGTGGGGGGATGGACTACAATATGCTTCTTTCAACAATGTTCAGTTATATCTGGAGCTCAAGTCAATTATCAAAAAAAGCATGGGGATACGCATTGGAGCTGACCCCTATGAGCAATATTTTTCTACTATTGTTGATATTCCTATCACATAGTACAATATTAAGGTGTTGGGGTGTGGTTTGGTAGAGAAGATACTGCTAGAGTGAATTGGGAGGAACGTGTTTCCTCAGCACAAAGAATAGTGGATATATTTATTAATTTATTTTGTTTTACTAGGAAAGCTCTATTGAGCAAGGCTTATTTGTAAGAAGGTCCTGGGAAGGACAGAGAGAGACATAGAATATTCATATAAACAAAGTACAGTAGTTTCATTGACCAGTTATAACTGGGGGGACATAAAAAATATAAGAATAGATGACTCCTATAGGAAAAATAGGTACACAATATCATGTTTTTTTTTCCATATTTGTTATTGATTTTTTGAATACATCCATAAAACATTTTACATTTATGAAAAGTACAAATGACAACAAACAGGCAACTATTGAAAGTAATATCTTTGTCATGTCAAACAGCTACCTTAATAAACACAAAATAGAAATGAATTCATTTTCCATCTAGGGTCCAAGAGGTTGCCCAAAACTGCCAAGATTTCCTAGATTAAACCTAAAATGCAATACTAATGTTTGTAGTGTCTTATATAAATTGCTGTGAATACTAAGCGTGTTCTCACCTAGTACAGAGACCAAAAGGGTGACCAAATGTAATCAAAAATATCCAATTTATCCGCCAGGGAGTAGCAAACTCTTTCATTATTATATAAATATACCATCTGACCATACCATTCACTAATAGAGGGGGATAGAGCACTACTCCATTTCTGCAGTATTAAATGCTTAATTCTGAGTGTTGCATAAAAGACCTAAGTTTCCTGAAATCTATCTAGATTCAACAAATCTGGGAATATTCCGAGGATTAAAATTAGCGGTGAAAAAGGAATAGCTCGCTTTGTTACATTAGTACAAATGGTTTGATCCTCTTTCCATACATTTAAAAGTATTGAACAGACCCAAATCATATGTGCATGCCTGGCGTTGGATTGTTTACATCTCCAACAATCAGAGCTATTTAAGTATCCCATAGCATGCAATTTGTCTGGACTATGATAATATCTATGCAGAATTTTAAATAGAATTAACCTACCTTGAAGTTCTTTGCAGTTCTTGTTGGTTATTTCCCATGCCGTGTCCCACTCCTCCTCAGATATGTTGAGGCCTAGTTCCTCTTCCCATTTCCTTTTCGTCTTAATGGTCAAACAAGTAGCGGTTAAACTACTAGTCAGTATTTTGTATGATTCCTGCCCCCTTTTTTAGTAATGAAGTGCTTATCAACTGGTACCATCTTTCCGATATTGGCAAATAGAAATCCTTATTTAGTATATTAGATCTATTAAGGGCTTCCCTTAACTGCAAATAGTAATGGAAGTGGTAACTCTGAATTTTGTATTGCTCTCTGAGCTCTTGAAAGGAATACAAAACTCTGGTCTTTGTGTTAACTAAATGAATCAGTCTGGTAATGCCTAGTTTGGACCATTTTATATTTGAGTATCCTTTTTTTCCTCCAACTAATTTCATATTACCCCATAACGGCATTAAATCAAAGGAAGTCCCATTGGAATTGATAATATTATTGATTTTTCTGATCTTCAGCACAGAGCCTAGAATACAAGGATTTTCTGACAAGCTAGGCTGTTGTGGGATGTATAGAAAATCATATGGTGAAGCAATGTACAGAATGGTAATATACATATAATGAACCTGTTCTAAAATAAGATAATTAGCTAAAGGGAAACATACAAAAGAAGTTAGAATGGCCTATTAATAAATACAGCAGAATGCAGAACTATCCCAAGGTTAAGAGCAATATGAAATAATTACAACAAAGATAAAAACACAATAACTCTAATGGCAACTGTATTTATCTGTACAGTGTTAATTGAGAAGCTTTTGAAAGTGCAGGAGACTAACCAGAGTGGGTAGCTTAAGTAAATTCTACAGGGTATTCCAGGCTTTAGGGGTGGCCCAGCTAAACACCATCTTTCCAAATGTTGTGAAATGCTTGGGGACATCTAGTGTAAAGATATTATGTAGCCTCAGAGAGTGTGGGTCTTGGGACCTATGTAGGAGGGAAGAGATATATGAGGGTAATGAATTATTCAAGGCTTTGAAGGTCCAAAGTATAAGATATCTTTGTCTTCTGATGTATAATGAGGGCAGCCTACTTCCTTGTAAACAATGCTGTATAATGGATGGGAGCTCACAGATAAATTGCAGTGCCCTATGGTACAGCACATCCAAGCTAGCTGGATATGAACTAATAGCACTTCTGTAAAATAATATTGCCATAATCAAGCAGGGGGAGGAATATAGCTTGCACGAGTATATTCTTGACTTCACGACCTAGGTAATATTTGTTGCGGAAGTAAAAACCTAACCTTTACCTTTGTTGTAGTTTTTTACAAAGGGATTCTATATGTACACTAAACGTCAGTCTATTATCCACCCACAACCCTATGTATTTGAAGGAATCCACTAATTCAAGTGGCTCATTAAAGAAAGTAGTGATGCCTAATGAAGATGGAGAATAATTAATGTCCTTCTGGGTAAAGATCGTGTATTTGGTTTTGGATACATTTAGGAGCAATTTGGACATATTGTATGGAGGTTACACTGGAGAATGTTGAAAGCATTTTGTAGGGACTGCAGGGTAAGATCTGGGTCTGGGTGAGAAGTGTACAGTACCGTATCATCAGCATAATAATGAAGATTGGCATCCGAGATATTCTGCCCCAAGTTATTTATATAAACTGTGAATAGCAGCAGTCCTAATATAGAACCCTGTGGAACACCTTTAGTGATGGGAATGTGTATGGAGGTTAAACCTTCAACCTTCATCTGCTGACATCTACCTATCTATATATCTGACATCTATATATCTATATATGGAAAGGGAAAACTATCTCCAAACAGAAAAGGGTATTCCTTTTCAAGACTGTGCTACTCCCGTTTTATATTTCCGAGTTAAATCTTTCTCATCCCCATAGACTTAGAATCACGATGAAGGAATATTTTCTTACAGGCCTTGTGAGGTAGCCATTTCAACCCTGTGAGATGGGAAATTACTTACCTGACTATTAAAGAAGGTAGGCAGGACATGACTCATCCTGTCATTCTCTTTATGACCCTTTTTCTTAAAGCTAACCTCGGTGCAGCCTTGTCATTGACAACAAGCCTTGGGCTCTGTTGTTTCTAGATTGATTGACATCCTTTACTAACACATGGAAATCTGGTAAATTAAAGATTCTGAATCTACAGAAAAATCCTCTATTGCCTTCATATAGACACATGGTCCTCTGCAACATAAAAACCAGGAAGATTACATAGGTTGACATCTGTTAACTGCACCAGTCTGTTTCATGTGGCAGATGTGTTCCCTTTATTCCCTTGATCAAAAAGAAAAGTAATTTTGCAATATTGAAAGAAGCCAGACTTCTGAAGCATGTGTGGGATGCGCAGTGCCTCAACTGCCACAGCAGGCAGGGCATCAGGGATTCATGGGAAAATAGGGCAACTGAGAAAAGAGCGTGTGCTAGGGATACATGCACAGGCACTCTCAAAATCCAAGTTCACCTAGTTCTGGAAGTCCCCCATGTAATACAATTCAGCTTAGAATGGTGAGATGAAATCTGGAAATGTATCACTTATGAGGTCCTTGTACTGGGAATTTTTATGGGAAGGTGGGGGCATTTCCATGCTAGCACCCTGTGGGTAGTTTTAGCCATTATAAAATGTTACCTGTGGCAAAGTAGATGTGACCTCATGATGAAACAGAAAACATTTACTCCAATGGAAGTTCTTCACATGGGAAACTCCTGTAGCTAAACAAATTATGAAACTGAACAAAGACACAGAAGTGCAATATGGTTCAGTTCTCAAAGAAACCATTTTGGCTGGTTAAAACATTGAGTCAGCTCCAAATGTGTACAACACTCATAGCCAAAGCATTGAGTAAGATGTCTCTTCACTCTTTATTTGGTTTCTTTTTGTTTTGTTTTTTTCTCTTCCACCTTGAAGTTCTTGATTGGAAAACTTATCAAGTACCCTGAAAGTGGTCTAATAATGTCTTTTTCTTTTGATTGAAGAATGATGAAATGTGAAATAGCCTTACAGCTTTGTATTTTTTTTTTTTAGTTGTTTAACCAGGGGCAGCACACTAAGCTGAAAGCTTTTTCACAGGAGCGACCTGGGAGCACAGGGAAGTTAAGTGACTTGCTCAGGGTCACATATATAATATATATAATGTTCCACCCACTATTCTTTTCCTATCTGATTTTTGCATTCAACTTCTAATCCCATTTAATTGTTGTTGTTTTGTAAGTTTCATGTATTGCATATTTGCTTTAGTTACTGTTCAAACATTTTAATAAAAAATTCCCCTACTCTTTTTGAGAAATGCCATGGAATCCTAGACATCTACCAGAACAACCAACACACCAGGCAAGCAAAACATCATTCTAATGTCTCATCCAAAATAATTTTTATAACTCGGCCCTCTTTAAAGCTAGAGATCTAAAATGTAGCACGTACACATTCTATACGCTATATGGAACTGCAAATGTACCATATCCGGTGAATGTGTATTTAACATTAGAAGGAAATAGCTGAAAATTACATTTTCATTGACATTTTGCAAAAGTTTTGTGGAAATTCTGTGAAATTTCATGGAAGCTGAATGGTAATTGCTCATAAATTCTACTGTTGTTATTACTGCTGCATTCATGTACACTAAAGTACCTGTCTGCCAATACTAGGGGTGCTTTCAAATTTAGAAATGTCCCCAGCCTTTTTGGAGTAACTCTTTGCCATTACCATCAGGGAGGTATGGATGACGAGTGCAGCTCTTCTTACTCTCTCATTGCTGAACTTTGCTGTTGATTTCTGAACTAAAAATGCATGGACCCGATCCTTAAATGTGATGGACCCATTTCAAGCTAACTCCCATTCAGGGCCTTAAGTCCCCTTTCTGCTTTATATGGGAAAATGTAAAGCACTCTGTCCCATCTTGATAAATATTGATACACAAACTGGGATTAGATTTTCACTTATAAGGGATTATTTATAGCAGAGATTCTGCCCTTGTATTTTGGACTGACTGCTTTTATTGATTATGTGTGTGACTTCAGGAGGGAAATGTTCTACTTGTATATATGTGTCTTTTTCTCTCACTCTGTTTTATTACCTGTAGATCACTCCTGTGCGAATTGCTATGCCACTCTCTAGCTCAAGGGTGAGCCACAGTGCCTCGGCCTCTCCCTGCCTATCCTGTACTGCCATTGCTTTCATAACTTCCCTGATGTAAAGTGCCCCCCTTTTTCCTCCCTATCTCTCCTGAATAGAGCATACCCTGGTACATTTACCTCCCAGCCATAGTTTCCAGTGTACCATGTCTCAGTAATTTCCACTATGTCCAGGTCCGCCTCTGCCATCTATGTCACCAGGTCTGGGATTTTATTTCCCAGACTGCGAGCATATGTACACATAACTTTCCATGTTTTGCTGCCTGTCCCCCTTCATAGAATCATAGAAATCTGGTGGCAGAAAAGGACCCTTCTGGCCCATCGAGTCTTCCCCTTACCTCCCTCCCTACTCACCTCTGTCCAGAGACATTGCATTATGCCCACTGGTCAACCCCTTAGGCATGTCCCATGCCCTCTTGAATCCTTCTACCATTTTGGCCCTCACCACCTCTTCTGGCAGTCTGTTCCAGGACTCCACAACCTTCTCAGTGAAGTAATGCCCCCTCTCATTGCCCTTAAACCTTCCTCCTTCTAATCTTAGACTATGACCCCTTACTTGCCTTGTAAATAAGCTCCCCTTCCCCACCTTATTAATCCCTATCACATACTTAAGCATTTCTATCATGTCCCCCACTCCTTTCTAGTCTCCAGTGGGTACAGATACAATTCCCTCCACCTCACCTCATAGCGCTTCCTATACATACTGTGCACCTTCTTGGTTGCCCTTCTTTGAACCCTTTCAATCCCATCTATGTTGGGGGGCGTGGCTAATGCAGGCATGATGGCGGTCACAGTTTAGCTGAGCTCCCAAGGCATCCACCTTTATAAGCGCCCTTTTCCCAGTGACCTGACCCGATTCAGTGGCTAGTGTGTGTGGAGCGATAGCAAGAGTCCATAGCAGCAAGGGAATCTAAGCACCAGCAAACCAGATTGCAGTTCAGGGAAGCAGAACAAAGCAGAGAGCAGAGAGCAGAAGCAAGGCCTGGACCCCTCCAAACGCCTGCAGGCCAAAAGCACAACATCCCCCGAGTCGAGTATGCCCACTTTGGAGTGCTCTTTGGCAGGAATACCCTCCACCCTTGAGGCTATACAACAGGAGATGCGGGCGGTATTCGCTACGGTGACCACGCAAATGGGGCACTTGCATGCGGTGGTAACTGGCCTGACTGATACTATGACTACACACCCCACGCAGATCATTGAGCTGCAGCAAAGGGTAAGAGATCTGGAGGATTCACTGCATATACTTTCTCGAAAGCATAACAACCAGGTGGATACCATGACAGAGCTATGGGGGAAAATTGACAAGCAAGAGAACCGCTCATGTAGGTCGAACCTGTGGATCGTGGGGTTACTGGAGGGCATGGAAGGCAAATCTCCTGCAGAAGGCCTGCAACAGTGGTTGACAAAGAACATCAAACTACCACCAGAGGCAGCGAACTTTGAAACTGAGCGGGCGCACAGAGTGGGACCCCAGCCCAAGCCAAATGAGCGACCGAGACACTGTCTAATCAAATACTTGAGGTTTGCAGATAAAGAATTAATCCTGGCAGCAGCTAAGAAGCAGGGACCCCTTCGATGTGGCAGCTCATGAGTGGGAATCTACCAGGACTATTGCCGCGATCTACAAGCCAAACGCCAGAAGTTTAATGGGGTGAAATACAGGCTGCATGATTTAGGATGGTCCTTTGCATTCCTCTACCCAGCAAAACTTAGGATCAGCCGAGTGGGGATGCCGTCCAAGACTTTCTTCAACTACCTGGAGGCAGAAAAATGGGTGGCAGCTGCAGTTCGACAGGAGGGGGAGAGATCACCACACAACTAAAAAAGAGTGAATAATGCCTTCCTGAGTTACTCAAGATCAGTGTGCTTAATGAAGGAATTTGGTTGCTTTGGTTTATGGTTATTCCTGGTGTTGTGTTGATAAACCCTCACAGACTAGCTCCCTGTTGCCACCTTCTCGGAAGCCTTTTGGCATGAAAAGCAGACTGTCCCTGTGTGGGAGTAGGTGAAGGACGTCCTTGCGATACTACAAACCAAGTGAATTGGGCTCAGCGTAATTCAGAAGATACAAGGGTGATACAGTCATCTAAAGGGTCATCATCCTTACAATGAAGGTTGCCAGCTCAGGAAGGGGGAGGCCACGGTGATCCGGACAGCTAGTTGTAAATGTGATCAGCCGAAAAGACTGGGAATCCCCCACCCACCTATGCTGGCCCCCTAATTCAACTTCTATCTTTCTTCGAACCTGTGGCCGTTATGGAACACCGCTCAGTCCCGACCACATCTAGGGATGTGGGTATCCGCGGGAGACCCTGGATCTGACTCAGGGAAGTGCACCCATATTTGCATGTACAGCATGGTAGTTTTTGCATGAAATGGGGGGAAATACATGCAATAGCAATGACCAGGATGAGACTTTCAGTGAAATTTGGAGGGGAATGGACAAAATAACACTTTACTGATTGCATGGGGGTTGGGGGGAACAAAAAGTACGGTGAGAATAATTATTGCTTCAATAATACACTTTATAGCTCAGAGAGAGGGGGGAAGAAAACTGCATGGAGTGCACAGACTTTTTGATTGTCTAATGCTAGTTTTATAATGCATTTTGATATATTTTCTAGTAACCTGTCTGTTAACGCATGTTCATCGAGGCCTTTTGGATTTGGGGGGGGCACAGTTGGCCACAGTCTGGATACTTGGTGTTTCATTTTTCTTTTTCAAGGTGGAGGCTGCCATGCATTCCACCCATGCAGAAAGATTTCTGGCCTTAAACTGTAGATGCCCTGCACTGCACTCAAATTAAAGGTAGATAATTGGTGTTTTAACTTCCATTTACATGCCTGCCTGCTGCAGAGAGTACAGATGTGAGTTAGCGCCATTTAACGAGGTCACTGGATGAAAGGGGGTATACCCCCCTATTATAGATGGATGCTCAGGCAACCTTGGGAACTTGCCATCTACAGAAGAGGGAGTTCTGACAGGGCAGGGTATAGCCCAGTCGAGGGGGGGTATGGGGTACAATAATGGTTGTGTTGTATGCCCCATTGGCATCTTTGGTACTAAGGTTGGGTGGTGGGAATGTTAAAACGGGGGGTAAGTTAGGGTTTGTTAAGTTTCAAAAACAAGTTAGGAGAAAAGTTATGCAGACATCCAGTGAATTGTATTTTCAATCAACAGTAACATTTGGTAAGGTGCTCGTATATAAGGGAAAAAATGGGTAGCTTAATTAAAGTGGTTACATGGAATGTCAACGGGTTGATATCAGTGGTAAAAAGGAAAAAGGTTATGCATGAGATGAAGAGAACAAGGCCCATATAGTCCTTTTACAAGAAACACACGTCTGCCAAAGAGGCTCTAAAAACTGAAAGGTACATGGGAGGCCAGTGGATATCATCTAATTATTCAAGGCTAGAGGAGTGTCCGTATGGATCCCTAGAGGACTGAGGGTTAACATTCATAAAGTGGTCCAGGACGGAGGGGGAAGGTATGTGCTGGCACACATGACTATAGAGGGAGGAGGTGCTGTGTCAGTGGGGTCAGTATATGCTCCTAATTTGGAGGACCAGGGTTTCTTCCAGACCCTAGCCCTGGATATGGCTAAACTTCTGGGTCCCTGGGTGCTGGGGGGAGATTATAATTGCATTAGGGACACCACGCTGGACAGATCTAACCCTAACCCGGTCCCAATGTCAAAGAATGCAATGGCCCTAGAGGATATAGAAGGGGCGTATACCTTGGTGGACGCCTGGAGACACCTGAACCCCATGGGCAGAGAGTATAGTTTCTATTCGCATGCTCATAGCTCATATGCCTGACTGGACTGGATTTTGGTCAGTAACCCACTTCTGGGGGACATAGAAACATCCCAATACTCCTCTATTTTAGTGTCGGACCATGCGTACTCACAGTTATCCATGACCCTGGGGGAGGGCGAGAGATCAGTACGAGGGGCGTGGAAGCTCGATCCAGTATTGCTAAAGGACAAGGATTTTTTGGCATACATGACTAGGGCCCTGACAGAGTTCTGGATGCATAACAAAAAAGGGGACACTTCTTGTTCAGCTAGATGGGAGGCAATAAAGGCTTATGTCAGAAGTCAGGTTATTTCCTATTCGGCTTATAAAAAAAGGGAAGCACAAAAGGATATGGAAGAACTCAGGCAAAGAATTGCGGCCTATGAAGAGACCCATATGAGGGCCCCCTCACAACCCTGTATAGAATAGTGCAGAAATTGAAGTGGAAATTTAACCTTCTAAACACTGCACAAATAGAAAAGGCAATTTTATTGTCAAGCGCAACAGCTTACTTTGATGGGGACAGGGGAGGGAAGTTCTTGGCCTGGCAGCTAAGGAAGAGAGAGGGGGACAGGTCTGTCCCCCAAATTCAGTCCACAGCTGGGGCACTTACAACCTCAACTGAAGGGATTGGGGAGGAATTTAGTAGGTTCTACCGAATGCTGTATACATCAGAAGTGACTCCCACCCCACAACTAATGCAAGCTTTCTTTGAGAAAGCCCCCCTAAGGACATTGCCCTCTAAGATGGCAATTGACCTGCATAGGCCACTAGACGTATCCAAAATACTCAAGGCCATCAGAATGCTGGCAGGGGGGAAAGTACCAGGACCAGATGGTCTGCCTATTGATTTTTTTAAGGTGTTTAAGGAGCAGCTAATAGACCCCTTATTTGATGTTCTCCAGGAGGGATTGACTAAAGGGACCCTGCCACCATCTATGAGGTCTGCCACCATCACTGTCCTTCCTAAGCCTGGAAAAGACCCCACCCTCTGCTCCTCATACCGCCCTATCTCACTGCTTATAGCTGACTATAAAATACTGGCCAAAGTGGTGGCCACCCACCTAGAGTCGGCCCTCCAAGAACTTATGCACACTGATCAAGCAGGATTTGTGGGGGGTAGACAAGGAAAGCATAACATCAGGAGAACCATAAACATTCTGCATTCCTGGGGTAAATCTGTGGCAAGGCATGAGGAGGCCATACTAGCATTGGATGTGGAAAAGGCCTTCGATAGAGTCAAGTGGGGGTACATGTTTGAGGCCCTTTCAAGGCAAGGGTTGGGGAAGGGGATCATGGGCTGGATAAGAGCCCTGTATAACTCCCCAAGAGCCCAAATATTAGTGAATGGGACATTAACTGCCCCTTTGAGTTGGGAAGGGGAACCAGGCAGGGATGCCCCCTATCGCCTCTCCTCTATGTCTTGGCATTAGAGCCTCTACCAGCAGCCATTAGGAATCACGATGGGATACAGGGATTTGGGGGGGTGGTAAAGAACACAAAATAGCTTTATTTGCTGGCGACATCCTATTATACCTACAGAAGCCTGGGGAAGGACTACCTGTGACCCATGGTCTAGTGCAGGAATATGGAGCATTGTCAGGCCATAAGGTCAACTGGGCAAAAAGTGAACTCCTCCTGGTGGGACGGCTGAATAGACCTGGGCTAGTATGGGTTTTGGGGGCCTGATGATGATGAGTCAGGTAAAATACCTGGGGATCCTCATCTCTGCCAAGATTGGAACACTGTACTCCCAGAATTATGGGGCATTAATGAAAAAATTGAGCCAGGACTGCGAGAAGTGGCAGAATCTGCCCCTAACTTTGATTGGGAGAGTCAGTACGGTAAATGTGATGATTCTGCCAAGATGTCTGTATCTCTGTCAGTCCCTTCCCATTCGGGTACCACTCAAACACTTCAAACAGATGAATTCTCTGGTGCATGGCTTCATTTGGAGGGGGAAGTCAGCCAGCATCAAGAGAACTATATTGCAAATGCCAGCTGGTAAGGGTGGGGTGGGTCTGCCCAATTTTCAGCTCTATTACCTAGCGGCGCAACTGGCATTTCTGCCAAGGGGGATGAACCCCCAACTATTAGATTGGCTGAACCTGGAGGAGGTACAAATCAGGGGATCCCTGAGACACATGTGTTTGTCCAGAGGGATAAGGCTTGGAGACAAGCCAAACATCAACAACCCTTGCACAATGGCCTCACTAGGAGCCTGGCAGAGGGCACACAGTAAGTTGGGCATAGGGGAAGGTGCGTTGCAATCACCATACTCAGACCTACCCACAGTAATGAGGCATAGATTGAGGCATTGTCAGTGTCAGTGGCTCAGTGGGTAGCACACTCGCCTGTGAGACTGGGAGATCAGAGGGCTGTGGGTTCAGTTCCCACATCAGGCACTTGGGTTAATATCCCAGTACTGACACTGTAGTGCAGCATGAGAGGGGTGCTGCACTTCTGAGTTGCCGTCTTTCGGATGAGACATTAAACCGAGGTCTCATCTGCCTGGACTGGTGGTAGTTCAGGTGGATGTTAAAGATCCCATGGCACTTATCGAAAAGAGTAGGGAAATTTCCCCGGTGTCCTGGCCAAATTTCCCTCATTCACTAAAAATACCACCAACAGCTTAATCTGGTTCAAGGTCAGTTGGCATTCATCTGTATCCCCCTTCCCCGGGTCGTGCCTGAAAATAGGCAGGATTTGTCTAGTGCACTTACCCGGTCGACAAAAACTAAAACAAAAAAAACTAAAACTGAAATAGAGGCATTTACACAGCCCTCACACATCAGAGGTTGAGAGCCTGGTATTCCAGGGGTGTCAGATGTGCCATACTACTATATGAAGGGGGCAGGATTTTAGAGTTCGCTGAAATTAGAGCCAAGTTCTTGATGGACCCTGGGGACTACTTTGTATATCAGCTAATTCGGCACCGGCTAGGAGATGCCATGAATACAGAGTCTGGATGTGCCGAACCAACCCCCATTGAGGAGGGCCTATATAATCACCCCAACAATGACAGCCCTCTCCACATATTACCATACATTGCTGGGAGCAGAACCAGATCAAGCCCAACTTACTAGAATGAAGTGGAAGGGGGATTTGGGGATCAGAATTGAACATAGCGTCTGGCAGAGTGCAGTTAAGCACCTCAGGTTGTGCTCCAGAAATAATAGACTACGAGAGATACAGCTTAATTTTATGTATCGAGCTTACTTGACCCCTGCCAGGCTTCATCTCATGAGTCCAGAAAATTCTCACCAATGCCCTAAGTGCCAGCAGGAACAGGCTGATTTTTTGCATATGGCACTGGTCTGCTCTAAAGTGGCTCCCTTCTGGGGCGAGGTGCACAGAATTATGGAATTAACCCTCTCAATGAAATTACCTGCACACCCCTGGAATTATTGCTACGGGCAAATTCACTAAGAGGAAGCAGGCATAATAGCCACCCTCTGTGGGGAATAGCACTGGTTAATGCAAAAAAGACATTAGCTCAGACGTGGCTGGCGCCCAACCCACCCTTGGTGCAACAATGGGTTAATAACATAAAACTTTGTCTCGCACTTGAAAAAGCCCAACTCTCAGCAAATGGCAGTGTAGACATATTCAATAAGCTCTGAGGCCCCTTGGAAAGAGCTGTTGAAGCTGGCCATTTAGCACCTTAGCCTCGGTTGATAGTATAAGGGGTATAGTGAATTAATTGAATGGTCATGCTGCTAGATCAGGCACATTGGTAGAAATCTGCCTGTTTGTGTCCCCCTTGACCCTAATTACACACCTAGACATCTCAGTTTGGATCACTAACTACCTGCAACCAGTATTTGATTCTATGCACCTTCTATAGGCTTTGACTGATATATGCTAAGTATCGACAATGAACTTTGCAGTTTGTCCACTTGGAATAATGTATCTTACTGTTAAGACACTGGTTGGTATCTTTGAAATGTTGCTTGCTTGGATATTTCTTATATACTAATTGTATTGCTGCTTTTCTCAATAAAAATATCTTACAAAAAAAAAATCCCGTATATGTCCTTGTATAGGTGAGATCTCCAGAATTGGACCCCGTATTCATGGTGAGGCCTCACCATGGATTTATAAAGGGGCATCAGCACCTCTTTCCTTTTGCTCATTATACCCCTCCCTATGTACGCCAGCATTCTATTCGCTTTGCCCACTGCCTCGCTGCACTGGTTGTTATCTTTGTATTGAGGAGCCCGGAGCTACACACAGTACTCCAGGTGGGGCCTGAACTGAGTCTTTTAAAGTGTCAGGATTATTTCCCTTGTTTTGTTAGTCACCCACTTTTTTAACCTTTTACATAGCACAAAAATATGTAGATGGCACAGCATTTGTATGAACAGAACTACTACTAGAACAACAATATTCATGAAGTACAACATTTGCGCACCACAAAGCAGGAACATAGTATGCTCTTAAGCTATTTAAAAATGGTGACCAGATCCTGTTCAATTGGTCCATTTTATCAAACAACGAATAGCTGACCCATTTATTCTGAGCTAGTATGCTCATGTTACACAACTAGCACTTGATTAAAGTAGGTTTATTTTTCTTCCAATTACATAAGTTCAGTCTCTTTATACAAAGCAATGCAAGTAAAATCCGTGTTTGAAGTCAGTAAGGAATGAAAGGTATTGTTTTAACATTACCTAGATTCCATAATTCAGGACTGAGAGGTAAACTGAAGGAAGACATTTTGGGGCATATGGAGCAAATTTAATCTAGTGTTTTTGCTGTAGAATCTTCCAGTCCTTTTGACAGTAGCTATACACTACTTGTTCCTTTAAACTACTTTTTTTTTTTTAAGTTGTTTAACCAGGTGAGACACACTAAGCTGAAAGCTTTTTTACAGGTGCAACCTGGGAGCACAGGGAAGTTAAGTGACTTGCTGAGGGTCACACAGTATGCAAGTGGAAGCTATGGGATTCAAACCCAGGTCTGGTCTGCTACCAGATTTGTAGCTCAGAGCCTTAAACCACTGTGCTATACTGCCTCCCTACTTTACACTACACGTTATGCTTTAGCCACTTGTCTATTATGACTCAGAGGCCCTTTTCATCCACCACTGCAGTAAGAGGAGCCCCACACAGTGTGTACATAGATACATAAAATTTGTTGCCCATTTTACCCTACCTGCAGTATCCCTGCAGACCCTATTTGGTCTCTGGTTCTTTTAAATGCCCCTTGTTCCTTTCCCTGAAGATTCACTTGTGCCTATCCTAAGTGTTCTTGAACCCTTCCACTGTTTTTGCCTCAACTATTTTATCTGGTAACCTGTTCTAGGAATCCACCACTCATTCTGTGAAGAAGAACTTTCTTATGTGTCTCCTGAATTTACTACCCCCCAGTTTCATATTATGCCTCTTGAGCACATGTTCTTCTGAAAAGCATAGGTATAGGTGTAGGTGTAGGTTCTACTTCTGTGTTTCCTTCCCAAGCATACACAAGCATCTTCATTTTGCTGCATAATCCAAGTCAGAAGTTGACCAATTGACCCAGCTTGGTCAGGTGTTCCTGATGTTTGTCACTATCCTCAAGTGGGTACACAAGCATGGTTAGTTTAGCATAATGAGTGAAATTAAGTAGCCTGCTGGAGAGTCCAGCTTGTAAGTAATCATCTCAGAAAGCACAGATCCCACAGATAATTAGAAGGAGTCCCAACGTAGGGGACCACTGACTGAAAAAAATGTATACCCACTGATTTCAAAAAAGTCCTCTAGGAACCAGTAGTCCCTCCACATTAGAGCAAAAAGAGCATGAAGGGAGTTGTGGGTCATGGATTTCTGACATGCAGTATCAAGAAGGTCACTAATCCCTCTGACTGTTTGGCTAGTTGTGGTGATGTCATGGAAGATGAGCTGTGGATGGGGAATGAAGTGCACTACTACTAAATATGTCAGTTTCAAAGTACATTGCCATTCTACATGTCACATTTAATAGTGTCAAGCAGGACATTTTCTGAAGGATGGAAGAAATAAAGAGAATATCTTAGAAATAAAAAAGTACCATGTATCAACTAATTGCTTTGAAACTTTAAAATTATGTTAAAGGCTGTGCTTGCTCTTTACATACGTTTTAATGACATATAATGACTTTAAAAGTTATGCTAATGAAACATGTTTCACTGCTAGCGCTGGAGACAGAACCTTTCCTTTTTTCATGGGTAACTACAGTGTGAAAGTGTGGCATATTACTGTGAGCAAAAATCAATCAGGATTCTTCACATGAAAGTCCATAAATCTTCAACAGCAACAGCTGCATTTTCAGCAAATGAATCTGTTGCTTTAGAAATCTCTATCATGCTCCCAGGGAGACATTATTAAAAATTCTGCACTTGTTTGACCTACAGTATGCAGATTTCACATGAACATGAAAGGAAGGTCAAAAAGCAAAAGTTTTTCAGGAACATATTAAAGTGTCTCTCCCCTTTGCAATTCCCCCTAGGTATCAATGTGACATAATGCAAATTACAATTACCCCACATGGACTCAAAAGCATTTTGTTCCTCATTGAAGATTACTACTGCAAATTATTGAATTGTTATTGAGGTGCTGAGATGTTACTAATGCACTGGCCTACTAGTCATTATGCACTTTGTGATCTAAAGTGGCATGCCTAGTATTTGCACTGGGGACTTGCATTTTGAAGCCTGCCTTTTATCTTCTTTTACAGCCACCACAATAGCTCTGTCTTTTATTGGGAGTCTGTACCTTATATTCAACTGTGTGACAATGACCATCAAAAACTATAGTCAAATTTTTACAATTAATGACAATTTACACTTGCAGATTATAATTAATATTATTTATTCTGTAACATGTAATTGCAATATATATTCAGTGAGTTATATTACAGTATTAAAACCAGAGGAATGAAGAAACGGAGAGAAATGCAAATAATCAATGTTTTAAAGACTGAAACTAAGCTTGTTATTGCTTTACCAGTATGAGTGCTTTTAGTGTGCAATGAGTGCACTCTGCCATTCACTTAAGGTCAGCAAATAATTCATTCGTAAAGGAGAAATTTAACTATTGCAGCTTCACATTTTCATGAAAACCAGAAGCCAAACCTCAGGTTTTCAAAATTCACTTAATAAAATAGAAACAATAATTACAAATAGGGTGACAATTAAAATAATCACTGAAAGTGGGAGTATGTGTTATTAAAAAATGTTTCCATGTATTATGTGGTATTAATGATGCCATTAGCCTCCTAATTGCAAAAATGTGCATGATTTATGGGCTTCTTCTACCGTCTAGTAAGCAGCTAAGTGTGTGTGAGGTAGCTCATTGCTGATTTAGATTGGTCAGCCTTATCAAAATCATCATAACATTTGCTTGTGTTTGTGTATTGCTAGGGGCTTTATGTTAAGATTTAAAAGACTGGCAAGATATATTACAATTAGATCATATCCAAATATATAAACAGTGATCATGCAGTGAACACTGATGTTTTTCACATTGATATTAGTGCATATTTCTCAACCTCCTGCCTCGTAGATCAGTAGAAGGTTTAAAAAAAATTCAGGGGTAAATTACAAAAATCAGGACCACATCTGAAAAATACTAATACTAACACAAGAAGCTGTGTACAATATGCCGCTTAATGTAAATAGCATTTTCTTAATGAGTCAGTGTCAGTGGCTCAGCAGGTAGCACACTCACCTCTGAGGCTGGGAGATTAGAAGGCTGTGGGTTCTATCCCCACACCAAGCACTTGGGTTAATATCCCAATACTGACACTGCAGTGCAGCAGGAGAGGGATGCTGCACTCCTGAGGTGCCGTCTTTCGAATGAGACATTAAACCGAGGTCCCATCTGCCTGTTCTGGTAGTAGTTCAGGTGGTTGCTAAAGCTCCCATGGCACTTCTCAAAAAGAGTAGGGGAGTTTTTTATTCAAAAACTTAGTACAAATTATACAACAAAAAGTATTTCTTCATACTAACTCATAAAAGCAAATCAAAATCAAAATAAGTATCACATTGTACATGAACTTGAAACCTAAATAATATGCATTGATATAACCCTCCCCCCCATAGAAAAGAGTAGGGGAAGTTTTTATTCATAACTGAAAAGAACATATATACAAAGCAGTATCACAGCATACAAAATCAAAAGCAAGGAAACAATGAAAACCAAAAGAGTATTACATCATTCGGGAAACCACAAATATAAAAATTACTGTAAACCTACCCCTCCCCCCCCCCACTAAAAGAGTGAGGGAGATTTTTTTTCTTCCATGACTGAAAAGAACATACATACAAAAACACTATTGCAGTATACCAAATCAAAAAATAAATAATGAAAACCTAAAAAGTATTACATCATACGGGGATCTCTGAACATAAATAACATTAAATAAAATTACCGTAAAATGTATCCCCCCACATAAAGAATAAGAGAAAATCCCTTCCACAAAATAAAAAAGAAAAAGGGGAAAAAATGAAAGAAAACCATAAAAGAGTATTGTATCATACTGTCAACCCTAAACATCCATGAAGTTACTGTAAACCTACCCTTTTCTGCTCCCTATTAAGGGAGAAGGGAAAATTCTTGACTTCAACAACAAATAATAAACACACAGTGTTGACTTCCTACAAATAATATACATCATAAGAGAAGGAAGCTCAAGTGGGTATTATGTCACAGCCTACCTAATTCATTGTTAACTAAAATTTTTAATTCCCCTGAGATTATCTTAAACTAAAATAAACTCATCCCATCCCACTAAAAGAAACACTCTCCAGCCACCTATAATCTATAAATGTGCACCCATTCTCCTGTTTGAGAGCCCTACCCCCAGAATCCACTATCTTCTACTGAAGAGGAATCAGGGGCATAGAAAAAGGTTACCTGTGAATCCAGCAAGGCAACATGTTATTCCACCTACATCCAGGAAATGGACTCCCAACATGTTTGGAACACCTGGAAAGGCACAGAACATCGTTCTTGAGCTCTTGAGTTGTGCAAATTTGTTGCAATCAACTCAAAAAGCTGAACTTCAGATGTATGTTGTTATTGCAAAGACAGACAGCAACAAGTAATCCAAATATAATATTTGAAATATGTTAGGAACAACCATGATGTGGTTTTATTATGTTTGGTCCACTGATGTGGGAGGATTCCTAACAACAAAATATCAGGGGTCATAAGAGAAAAGGGTGAACCAGGCCATTTAGCTAGCAGCAACTTCCAAAATCTTTGGACATAGGGACACTCAAAAAATAAATGTGAAATGGTCTCGACTTGTGCTATACATAAAAGTCTAGGGCAAAACCTCTCATTACTAGGTTTATGTTTTACATTTCCTTTCATATTGAGTTTGTAATGAATGGAAAGCCAATTCACATCCCACATGTGTACAGGGGTACGGGAAGACATAATCATGGCAGAAATTTGTTTAATCTCAAAAGGTGATCGAGTTGTAAAATGAGGTTGTATTATAAAAAAAATCTTCCATAACCAAAGAATATAGAAGTTTCTGTGGTAAGGAGGACACCTGATGTTTTGGCAGTGCCCATAGTTTGATTTTGTTAAAACAATGTCTATAAGACAGATGTAAGCATGATATTGGCTTTTGTTTTGGGAAGCACACATCTGCCTTCCATTCTTGCAGAAAGCCACCTAACCTATCCAAAATCCAAGGAGCCCATACTTTTGGGTATTGTAGTAACAAAGGGTGTACATTATAAGTTATAAACATAGAAAAGAAAAAAAGGAATGGGGTTAACCATGTGAAGGCCTCCCTTGGCCACTGGTTGATTAAGGATGCCTCTTTTGATAGGGTTCAACCTACTGCCCCAAATGCAGAAAAAAAACAGCTATATACTCTTGTTTCTAGAGATTGTGGAAGTACAAAAATTGCACTAAGGTGTAAAAATAGGGATGACAGAAAGGTTTTCAACATAAAGATTTGTTTACATTTAGCCATTTTCCATCTATTCCAAGTGGTAACTTTTATCTGTGCTTTAGATAAAAAAAATTCCCAATTAAACATAGTTAGATACCCTGGACCAAAAAATAACCAAAGGATTTTGCAAGGGACTAAAAGGATTGGTATGCCAATTATTTCTACCCTATGAGAATAAGCATCTCCAACCAAAATACATTTGCTCTTCAGGAAATTAATGCAAGACTGAAATATTAAGGCATACGAGGAGAGTTCTTGATTAACTTTTACACATGATGCTACATCTGCTAACAATAAAATCAAGTCATCTGCATAGGCTAAATTCCATAGCTCTGGGTCTGTACTGGATAAGGAGAGACCACTGAGAGACAGGGAATTGTTAAGTCTGTGTAACAAAGGATCTATGGAAATAATGTACAAGGCCAGACTAAGCGGACATCTTTGACAGACCCCTCTAGCCACCAAGCGCTCTTTACCCATCCAACCACTAACCAATGGTGTAGTCATGGCCATATGGTAACATGCCTGTAGTATATGTATAAATTTACTAGGAAACCTAAACGCAGCCAAATAAGCCCAAAGATAATCATGCGGGACCCTGTCAAAGGCCTTCGCTTGGTCTAGAGATAGCAGAAATCTTGTAAGGTTCCCCCTTCTGGCCTCTTTCAAGGACCTCTCGTATCAAGATTAGGTTATCCGTTATGGATCTCTCTGGTTCAGTACACATTTGAGAAGGATGAATAATATCTACTAGAACATTAGCTAGTCTCATGCTCAGGAGTTTCATAAAAAGTTTGAAATCAGTATTTAATAAAGTGATTGGTCTCCAGTTAGAAAGGAGTTCCCTATCTCCGGATTTATACATTAACACTAACAAACCTGTCTTTATGGAAGGGGGAATATCTAGAGATGATAATAAACAGTTAAAAACCTCTAAAAATTGCTCCAAGAGAACAGCTGTGATTGATTTGTGTATTTCATAAGGTAACTCATCTATTCTGGGTGCAGATCCGGATTTCAGCTGGGCTATTATAGAGAGGAATTCACACTGGGAAATAGGTGAAATAAGTGACAGCCTATTTGCCTCAGACAATTGGGGTAATTGACTCTGAGACAACCATTTGTGTACCTCAAAGACTGATGTAGGGGAAGTAGGGGGTTGTAGAAAGGAAGCTACATATTCATTTACTGCTGACATAATGTCGTCTTTATTTAAAACGTGACCCATCGGGTAACTGAATACTATCAATGTTTTTAATATTGTGTTGCTTTTGGCAAAATTCAAAGGGGCTCACAAAGGAAAACTTCCCTTGTGTGCCAAAACGCTGTTCCACCTCCAGAGTCTTTAGGCGATTATACTGTAAGTATGCCAACTGAGCTTTTAATGACTGAATTGCTGCTGAATAATCGCCCAGGGATGCATTGTGTAGGGAAGCTAGTTCAAGTAGGTGAGATCTGTAATAGGCATATTGATCTGTATTGAGCTTCCCATTATGCCGTCCCATTTTTTTGAAAAAATCCTGGATGTCCTGTTTGGTAGTAATCCAACATTCCAAAGGGGAATCATATAGAAAGAATACTGATTTTCTGGCAGCCAAAACTGATTGGAAACCTTGCTGAGTAAGTGAGTCTTGTAGGAGAACAAGATTTAATCTCCAGTAACCTGGGCCTCTACATATTTGGGCAAAATTAGAGATTGTCAAACTTAATTGGGCATGATCTGATGAGATGACCGGGGTTGTTAAAGCTTATTGTACTCCTAAAGTGGAATTAAAAAATATGTAATCTATTCTGGTAGCTAATATACCCTTAAAATAAGTTTTCTGAGGTATTTCCCCATCGATGGTAAATGTGTCAATCAGAGATGCTTGTGTAAGCAGTGAATTCAAGCAAGAGGCATTACAAAAGATTTTGGTAGTTTTTGAACCTTTGTCTGAAAGATATCTACTACAATTAAAATCTCTGGTAAAAATAATTTTCCTATTGGTATATAGAAAGGGTTGGATTTTATTGTACAGGGCAATCCTAGATGCCTTGGTTTGGGGGGTATATATGTTGATTAATCTAAGTACCATATCTGCAATGTCTGTATCAAGCAATAAGGCTCTCCCAGGGTCCACATCAACCAGATGGATTAACTTAGCAGCTGTGTTTGAAACAGAAATCCCTACCCCGGAACAAACATCTGTTCCTGGTGACCAGTAGATCTGCCCCCATAACTAGGCGGCACTGGCCGTTTCCATTTCTAAAGCAGTATGCAGTCTAGTGTCTTGAAAAAAAATAAAATCAAACATATCTGAAAAATGGGCAAAGGTCATAGTTCTCTTCCACTCTGACTTGATACTATTAACATTTAATGATGCTAAAGAGAAATCATACAGTAGAGAGTTCAGGGAAAGTGTCAATCAGGGGGACATGCATCTGGATGTTTTTAATCCATGCTCTTGTACCCATGCATTTTCTCCTAAATTTTGCCACTGGTACATCATGCACAGAATCACCTTCAGTACCCCCCCTCTGGTGTGAAGATGGCAGCAAGGCTGAATCCGATTCAGACTTCATGTCTGCCTCTCCATTGTGAAGGGCAGATCATTTATTTTGTAATGGGACAACATCAGCTATTATAGAGGGAGGCTGGATGGGCTGTTTATGTCTCAAGCTTGCCCTCCATTTTTTAAGCAATTGAAATTCAGAATCTGGGGCAAAGGGGAGCATCACCACCGTTTCTACTGGTAGAGAAATCTGTACTTGTTCTTGTGGAGCTAGAATCATGACCTCAGGGTCTGTGGGGAGTTACATTAAACTAGGTGTAGAAGTATTAACATGAGGTGGAATAACACCGAATCACATTTGTAACAATGTCGTTGTTGACCAGGGTTAAAAATGAAGCCCTTGTCTCTCCCTAAAAAAAAGGAGATAGGGAGGTGAGATAAACCAGAGTCAGTTTGGGGTAAGTTGATTTTAAAATACCATCCTCCATTCCAAAATCCTTCTTCATCCATGATAGGCTCAGGGTTGCATCTTTTTTCCAGCCAATATATAGTATCTGTCACATTTACCCCCCTCATTCCAAAACTAAACTGTAATGACTTTAAAGGTTAGTTTCATGAGAGGGATAGCCTGGAAGTCCTGCCAGAAGGCTTAGTCTTAATTTGGGTATACTTGATCCAAAATTTGTCCAGAAAATCCTGTGACTGAAAGCTGGTGTCATAGGAGCTCTCTCCTGGAGCATGGATCAGTGCGTACACCTGAGCAGCAAAAAAAAAATAGCCTGTTTTAATAGAATCTTCCCCACGTAAAAGTGGTCTGGAAGTTCCTCTGAGCACCCCAGGAAATGTAAAAGAACTGCATTTCTCCGTTTTGCCAGTTCAATAGATTTTTGGAATAAGCTGGCAAAGGCTGGAGCTGCAGATTGAGGGTGTACCTGTGACTCAATGTTATCTGGGGCCTCATTAACTTCTGGGGCATTTGGGACCACAACCCCTGTCATACCACCTGAAGAATCTGAGGGATTTTGTATGGGAGAAACCATAGGGTCAGAAGCCGAGGAGACTGTTTTATTCGGTGGATGGTCATCATATTGTCTAGGTGTCTGTGAACCCAGGGGAGAGATATCTGTGTGTTCCTCTGGAACTACCTCTGCAACCCTTAAGCTGGGACTTTGAACAATGCCAGAAATTGGAACTTCTGGGTCAGAAAACCAGGATCCATCATCCATCTGACGCGAGCCAGCTTTTTCCAGAGCCCGCTCTGGTGACCAATTGATCCCATGGATCAGTTCTTCTTCTGTCCCCTGAGGAACCGAACCCTGGGCAGGAGTCTGGGGATCTATAGGGAGATTGTCAACGTTTGGGCCTGAAGAAAAAAACATTTTTGTGGGGAAGGACCACGTACAATCTGGTGAGATACTCACCCCTCTCTTCCATTTCTTTTCATCTTCTGCTGTGGTACCTAGCGGCTGGTATCTAGGAGCAGCCAGCTTGCTCTGGGTGTGGGGACAGCTTTCCATAAGCTGCGATACTTGTCCAGAGATATCTGCGGACAGTTGAGAGTCCATTGGGGGTAGGCCTTTCACCATCTCTTTCTCTGGCCTCGATACTGGGTCTTGCCATTGAGAAGTCACTGAATCGATCTCCTTCAGATCCACCTCAATAAGATTTTGTTCTGGAGCTAGATATCCATGTGGTACGTTACTTCACAGAGCTAGCACTGCTTCTTGCTCTGCAATTATGTCCAGGAGCTGCCTTTTTTTGCACTCAAGATCCAAAAATAAATCATCTGCCTCATCCAGCGATGTCTTTGGTGTCTCCGGCAGTACTGTATCCCTCAGTAACATATTGCCAGTGCCATCCGGCTGCAGAGGTATAGCTCCTGGTAAAACAGAGACAGAGGGGGGAGCTAACCCCTCTGCTCCTTCCATGACCATCTCCATTTCAGGACTGCTGTCCTCCATCGCCATCCATTCGCACAGCAGTGCCCCTTACCACAGAGAAGGGGAATTTCCCCGGTGTCCTGGCCAAGTTTCCCCCATTCGCTAAAAATACCACCAACAGCTTAATCTGGTTCAGTTTCAGTTGGTTACCATCTGTATCCCACCCCACCCCCACACCCCTGAAATAGGGACTCTAGTCTCAGTGAGCCTACTGGGTCAACAAAATTCAATAAATGAACTAGACTGAAACACTAATAGCTGGCTATGGTTAAAATCCATACTCTTTAGTGATAGAAATGTCAAATTTCACAGGGATTCAGAAAATGTGTGAGACAAAATCAAGGACACATATGAAAGATATGATTTAGTGTTCATTAAAGATAAATAATTTAATGTGACTGGGAACTGAAGCCGTCTCTTTAACACACAAGCCAGACACACTGTAAATAAAAGTAGTGGAGGAAGTGTCAAACTGCATTAACAGAGATGTTCAGTACTGCGCTAGACTAGGTTGATTTTCAGAGCCATACATTGGTGGTCTGAGTCTTGCAAGGCCATAGATGCCATTTGTAGCTGCAGATTTGATCCAGAATTTTAAACAGTATGAAAACACTATAGCATAGTCTATCTACAACGTGGAGCTAGTCACCAAAAACAAAAATCAGCATGTTGTAGAAATTGTATTATTATTCACTTTTGTACAATGAGCAGTTTATAATCAGGGCCCCTAGTCTCGGTGGTACATAGTGCTGATTTCTGGGGCAAGACTCCTAGTCTTCTGTCACAGAATTTATTCATTTCTGCAGCATCAATGTTTTCATTACTATGGCAGAATGCAGTCTTGCATTTGGCTGAAATATTATGTGATGTCATTGATGGTATCACATGCTGAGCACTGAGAAGGAGTTTCAGGATTAATAAGGAGAGGAAGGGACCCAGGCATTATGGGAAGACTATATATTTGAATGAGAAATCACCAAGAGCATTGATACTGCACATATTCTGCAGCACAATGCAAATTCTGTGGAAAATTCCATGGCTGTTGAGCTGTGGCATTCCAAGGACCTTGCTTATGATCTAGCTTGGCTTCAACTGCCTGCCCAGTACTGGGTGAATATAGCGCTACTGAAATAGCACATGAATAACTGCATGGTCTAAAGTGCAGAATGCAGTACAGCGACAGGGGTATAATAGCAGTAGGGAACTACAGCTACCCCTGTCACACAATAGGAACTGGAGGAAGGCGTAAATACACCAGAAGTGATATGCCTGGTCAAGCTGCTCCTGTGGTGGAGTGGCTAAGACACAACCACCTGCCATAGTGAATACTGGGGATTGGGGCTTGATTCCCCATCTTCTGATATTTTTTTTAGGTTTAAAAAAAAAACTAAGTTACCCACTCCCAAATTTGCCTTTTGCCCCTCTGTCCACACCCCCCCTCGGAGCTGGTTAATTAAGTTGGGGGATTGGGGGGGGAAGCCCCCCACATAAACACAGATTTTGGCATTGCTGCCAAAGGTGTGTGCTATGGTGGTGAGGTCGGAGTTGTGTCCCGACCTTTTTTTGCCACACATTATTTTGCATGCGGCATTGTTGTATGCGCTGTTTCGGCCACGCCTGCTGCCTTTCATGATTATGTCAAGCCCTACCAAGACTGTGACACTTGCAGCTGATGTCACCAGGGGAAATCAGCGATTGGAATGTTGATGCTACTAGGACTCAGTGAACTCAATGATAATGCAGCTTACAACATTACCATTCCTGGTGGAACCATACTGTCTTTCCATTTCCAACCCAATTACTTAACAACAGAAAGTATTTGGTACCACAGATGGAGAGCAGTACTGGCAGTGTTGGAAACTGCATTATCACAGAAAGTAGGAAATACTATTACACATAGCATGTGATAAGCTGGTGGAACAAACTTCCATTAGATCTCGTTGGCATAGGCACTATTTTAACTCTTATACCATTAAGCAAGGTCTGGATAGATGGTAGGGATAAGAAATTCAAGCAGGTATTATCACTGAGATAGTGAGGGGATGATCTCGATGGGCCTCGTTGCCTGCTTTTATTGTTACATCCATCATATGAACAACAGTATGATAACATTTCTACAATATGCCAGTTGTATAGCAGGTGACCCATCCCAAACAGGAGGTAGACTATTGCACAATGTTTCTGTCCCTTGCCTTTTATTATTGTAGTCGCACAGATTAATGATCTGCACCTACAGTATGTAATGCCATTGTGGCTGCAATTTAGGCATGAATGTCTACTAAGACATGCAAACTGGACCAAAACATCACCAAAATAATGTTAAAATTCAACTTAAAAAAAGTTTTTGAATGGAAAGATAGTGGAGTGATGTTCATTGCTGCCCCCTCCCCCCCAGGTTAGGGATTAATAATATAAAGTAACTGTCACTATGGTTCAGAGACACTGTAGTACTTCATCCTCTGAACCAGAATGTAATGAGTTACAGTCCCACAGCAGGGGCTCGGGCTTATATCCAGTGCTGGCACTGTAGTACAATACTAGGTGAGTACTGACCATAGAACCACCTTCCTTCAGAAGAGACATTAAACCAGAGTCCCTTTTGCCATTTCTGGACGATATCTAAGTGAACCTTAATGATCCCTTAACACTTGTTGGTGCTTTCCATAAGTGGTTTTGATTATGGACGAACACACAAATGTTCCAGCAGAAACAGACCACCCGGTCTATCTAAGTCTGCTTGAGTGTGCAGCCAACACCCCTAGTTTGCAGATACCCCAACCCCTCTCCCTTTTGTCATCCCAATGCCACCTCCCACCCTCACTCTCCCCTGTTCCCTGTCCCATGCCCTTTTGAAGCTGTTCACAGATTTACATGATATCACCCATTCTGGTAGGGCGCTCCATTTTGCTACCACCCTCTCTGTGAAATAGTGTCTCCTCATTTCCTTCCTAAATCTTCCCCCCTCCATTCTTAGCCCGTGCCCCCTGGTGACCCTCTCCCTCCTTAACTTAAGACCCCATCTGCCCCATCCTTATTGATTCCCCTCAGATCCTTGAATGTCTCTATCATGTCCCCCCTGTCCCTTCTATCCTCCAGGGTGTACATATTGAGGTCTCCCAGCCTGTTGTCATAGTCTCTCCACTCCATTCCACATATCATCTTTGTTGCCCTCCTCTGCACCCCCTCCAGCAGCCGGATATCACGCTTTAGGTATGGCCTCCAAAACTGCACACAATACTCTAAGTGCGGCCTTACCAGAGATCTGTAGAGGGACAAGATCACCTCACTTTGCCTGGATGAAAACCCCCTCGCTATGCACCCCAGCATTTTGTTTGCTTCTGCAGCTGCTCTCCTGCACTGGGCAGTGTTGTTCATGGTCCCCGTTATCATTACCCCAAGGTCTTTCTCCTCCTCAGTGATCCCCAGCTTACCCCCCAAGCCAGTATTCTCTCTCCTTGGGTTCTTCACCCCAAAGTGCATAACCTTACACTTCTTTGCATTGAACCCCAGCTGCCACCTCTCTGACCACTCCTCTAGCTTGCTTAGGTCCCCCTGCAGCTGCTTCCATCCCTCCTCTCCATCCACCACTGCTCCAATTTTGGTGTCGTCAGCAAACAGACTTACCTTGCTCACCACCCCATGTCCAATGTCTGATATGAAGAGCCCAAACAATACTGGCCCCAACACAGAGCCCTGTGGCACCCCTACTTGTCACTGGCCTTGGAGTTGAGAGCTCCCCTCTCACCACTACCCGTTGCAGCCTCCCACTCAGCCAGCTTGTAATCCAGTTCATCATTTTTCCCCTTACTCCTACACCAGTTAGCTTCCCCCAAAGCTGCCCATGAGGCACAGAATCACAGGCCTTGCTTGAAGTCCAAGTAAAGAACATCCACCACATGACCTTTATCCAGTTCGCCTGTCACCCAGTCATAATATTGTATCAGGTTGGTTTGACAAGACTTCCCTGAAACAAACCCATGCTGCCTCACATCCTGGAGGCCATTGTCCTCCAGGTATGACACCAGTCTTTCCTTTAGTATCGTTTCCATGAATTTGCACACTATGGATGTGAGATTTACTGGACAATAATTACCTGGTTCATCCCTTGGCCCACTCTTGTGTAATGGCACTACATGTGCCATCCTCCAGTCCAGTGGCACACATCCCGACTCCAGTGAGGTGCTGTACAGATCCACCAGCAGCTCCACCAACACCTCCGCCATCTCCCTCAGCACCCTGGGGTGGATACCATCCGGGCCCTGGTGCCTTGTCTACCTTCAGTGCCCTCAGTCCCTCTAGGAATCTACTTGCCTCAATTCCTCCATCTGTCACCTCCTGTCCTCCTGTCCCCACCCTCTCAGGCCATGCTGGTAGTGGTCCCCCTTTTTCTTCCATGAATACCGAACAAAAGTATTCATTCAGTGATTCTGCCTTTTTAGGAGGTCTAAACCTCACTTTCAGATTCTTGATGATATTGGGAATGCAAGTAATCACAGACATGTTGCACTAGAGTAATAAACAAGTTTATTACTACCAAAGGGATAAATCACAGTTGCCTTAAGCAGTTCCTACCAATACGAACCGGGAGCCAGTGCTAAGCGTTCCCTACACCTCGAGGTTTCTCTGTGTCTCTTGGGGTCTCTCAGGTCTCCGAGGTATAAGGCTTGTGCATTACATTATATACCTATGATAATTACTATGGTTACCAAAAGATAGAAACATTTCTAGTTACAGAGATGAGCCCTATTGGCTAAATTAGAGGTGGCTCCACGGTCCAAGATAACATTATACAATTCTGTAAAATCATCAGTTTGAGAACAAAAGAGTTCTTATACAGAGTCTTACATAACTCAGTGTAGTGGTACAAATCACCAAAAGGTGGCAATGCCGTCTTACATATTATAATTACTCCAAGGACACAGATGTCTTGGCATCTTACAAGTAAGAAATACACAGAAAATACATAGCAAAATATATGTATTAGCAAGCAAAGTGTATTACAACAATATGTATTCATATCCTGACATCTACTCTTGTACGGTAGATGCCCTTAGCCCTATATGTTAGTATAACATATGCTTAAGTGCTAGCTATCTACGGTGTACCTCTGAGGGTACCGACTAGGGTGCAGGGACCTCGTGTAACATTCCCCCCCTTGTTGCCTCCAAGGGCAACACAGGCAAATCTCTAGGGAAAGGACAGGAGCAGTAGTTGTTTACAAACCCGACGTGCAAGCTTTGTAAAGGAACTCGAGCTGCTCACGGTGTTGGTGCAGTGTGCACCATAGGCAGCAGAGCATTATAATCAAAATGAAAATTAAAAATGCTTGTATAATAACAAAACCTTTAAAAGTAATCTCTAACCAGGTGTTAGTTAATGCGTTATTCATATCACCATCATTAATCAAGGCGAGAACAGCTTCATTGGCTTTGGTCATATTATTGCTGATGTGGATGAGGTGTGTGTCTTTCCTGTCTAAAAGTGATTTTAATGTAAGTGTAAGTGGGTCTATGTGTACATTAAAGTATGGCAAACATTCTGACAGTGTGAGCAGATAATCGGGGTTACCATCAATAATGTCTGCATCAAGGAGGGGGACAGGGGTTATAACAGTATGTCCAATGACAGTCTTCTGGTGGGGAACAAAACAGAAATTGGGGTATTCAATAGCACATGTAACAGATCCATAGGTGTAAGACTTGTAGTTCGTGACTACACAATACTCGCCATCGGAATTATACTGTGAGCGCACAGTAGACAGTCTCCACTTTTGCAACTGGACAGGGCAGGTGTAGGTCATCTTCGAAATCCATTTTGACAGGCGATGAACCTCCTCACAATAGGATTGGTAGAGCTTATCCAGAGCCAGAGTCGAGTCAAAGGAGTTGATGCCATTGGCAGTGATGTCATCATCCATAGTGAAAGTCCAATCAATGCTGTCTGGAGAGTAACCACAAACTGGTTGTATAACATCAAATACATCACATCGGCACAAGTAAATATATTGCTTTTTCGCACAGCAGTCCATGTGCGGAGCCACCCAGGCATCCAGGATAGGATGGTAAACCAGTAGAGGCGATAGATCCAGGCGTTCTCTGTAGATGTCTTCATCCAAATGCCCAATGGAGTGTACCAGTGCAAGCTTGTTGGACAAAGCTGTAGTGGGATCAAAGCCTGGTAAGGAGACAGTAAAGGAAACAAACATGGTATCTGTTACGGAACACTTCTTAGCAGTGAAACAAGGACCAGTATTTAGGGTGTCTGGTCACAAACCCAAATTCCTAGCTGTAGAAAGAGGTATAGTTAAAGTCAGTTGCATACACATGGAAACACAGTTAGTGGTTTTACATCGTGGACAATACCATTCGGAGATGCGTCTATCATGTATAATGTCAGGTATCCTTCCAGATTCTAGATCACGGAAGAGGTTGTTGATGGTAGTGATAATGTAGGAGCCATAAGCAGAGCAAAGTATCTCTCTAGCAATGTATTGTTTATCTGCTTCTTTATTGTTCTGTTGTATGAGTGCGTTGATCTTATCTTTAGAATCAAAGAATGCCTTAGCAATGTCGTGCATGTTGTATACAGTTTATCTTTCTTCCTGACTAAGGCCATCCACACCATGCAATAATGGGGTAGTATGTTGTTGACCAAACCAGTGGAGAATTTGGCAGAATGATTTTTGATAGCAGCAATGTCTGCTTTGTTCCAGATAGACATAGCCATACCAAAAAGGCCTGTGACAGTACCTGTTGCATCTGTAACATCAGAACTGTCAACTTCACGTGTTTTATGTTTATGAGTTAGATTATCAGGAGGGGGCTTTCTCCTGAAGTTGCCTCTATGTTCAGTAGAATGGACCCCGGCAATAGGGTCTTGCGTACGAATCTGAAATGCAGCTAAACTATCAAGCAATAATGTACTATAAAATGCTGATGTGTTAGTATTGTGACACATACCAAATTCTTTCATATTCCAGTAAGTTAGATTAAACAAAACAGGTATATGCATAAACTGCAAGTTATTAATCAAAGAACCTGGGAGGGCAGTGGCTGTTAGACCACTACGTGGACCAGGGGTATGCTTTGGACATTCCAAAAGCTGTTTGTCAGTGGGTGGTAACACAGAGAGGTACATGGTTGCAGAAGCCATGTGGCGTATAGCACAAACTTTTCGAGCAGAATCTCTGGACAAAGAATTACAGTATGAAGGCTCAATTAAGGCAGTTATGTTGTACAAACCAGAATGTCTTAATGCAGTTTGTAACAAGGACAGCGAACCATCTGGGGATAATTTAGCATTGGGTCAACCTTGGAAAGTTCCTTTGGAGAGTTTGGCCACAGGGAGAATGTGTCCTTGTGATGTGGTTTGCCACTCAATTTGAAGGGTAGATTTATCAGAAGCATCAACCGAGGCAGTGAGGTAAGCATCGGAACCTTCCTGGACAGTGATCATACTATCTGGTATATTGATGGATGCTCCCTCTGGAGGAGGTGCTGGAGGATTGAGGTGTCGTAGGAGGTCCGGTACCATGCCTTGGATGTAGGGGATAACTCCTGAGAGGAGGAGGAGATAATGGAACAAGATAGCCCTCTTGTCAGTGTATCTGAAAAGGCAGATCAAAGATTAGTATGTTAATACTATTCCACCCAATGGGGTGAGGAAAAGTAATTTAAGCTCCTTTATACAGTTTCAGCTGGTTTGCATGTAACCATTTGTCAGTCAACTTATTGTTGTGGAGGAGTCTAACTTGATAGACTGCCAGACTGAGCTTGTTGACAATGGGGTATGGGCCTTCCCACTTGTTGGAGAAGGAGTGGGTGGGATGTGCAAATCGAAGTACCATTACCTGATCTTCAACTTGCCAATCCACTTCCTGTGCGTGTTTGTCAAATTGTATTTTGGATTGTTGCTGGGCCTTGCCCATGCAGTTGGCAGCATACAAGTGTGTGTGTATGAGGTATTTTCTTAGTTTTTCCACATGTTGGTCCACAGACACCCGGTCTGCAGTGGGGGTATGCAGGTCAAACAACAGATGTTCAGGTAATCTCATTTGTCTGCCAGTCATTACCTCAAAGGGTGTGAGCTGGGTGGTGGCTGAGGGTGTGCCCCTAATTGCCATAAGGAGTAATGGCAATAGGGAATTCCAAGTTTTGGGATTGTCCTCAATGAATTTGGAAAGCATTTGCTTAATCCGTCTGTTGGCTCTCTCTACTTGACCTGAGGATTGAGGGTGGTAAGGTATGTGGAACTTCTGCTGAACTCCAAGGAGTTCAAGGGATTCTTTCATCAACTCACCTGTAAAACTGGCTCCTTTTTCAGAGTCTACCTTGAGGGGTAGACCCCACCTGGAGAAACTCTGTTCCACCAGGACTTTGGCAGTAGTTTTCACTGTACATGTCTTAGTGGGGAAAGCTTCTACCCACTTAGAGAAGAGGTCAGTTACCACAAGAGCATATTTGTTATTTCTGCTGGTGTTGGTCAAAGGACCAATGAAATCAATCTGTATGGCATGCCAAGGGCCAGAATGTCATTGTGGTAAGAGTTTGGCATTTCATTTGGTAGGGATGGGGTTGTTTTGCGTACAAATGAGACAGTTGTCTATGCATTGTTTAACATCTTTGGTGATACCAGGCCACCAGGCAGTGATCTTGAGTCATTGGAGGGTATTTTCTGCTCCCTGGTGTCCACCAGTGGGGGTGTCATGCACTTGGTGCAAGAATTCAGATCTTAAATGTCTGGGGACCACCCACAACTTGGTGGTGGAGTCATCAGGTTGAAACCAGATGAGCTTGTCATCTGGTGACAGGCGTAACTTACCTTCATGCCTCCGGTACAGATTATGTGTGGAAAGTTTCTCTTCAGTACCTTTGTCAAGGAATCTGAACACCTCTTTCAGTTCAGTGTCAAAATGCTGGGCTGCAGAGAGGTCCAAGGGGGAAAAAGGTTCAGGTTTCTTCCTAAGTGCTGCAATGTGTACAGCTGCATTAGTCTCTGGATGGTCCATCATCCAGACGTCCCTCCCTTGGGCCCCTTCCTTAGCAAGGGTGTCTGCTGTGTCATTGAAGGCATGATAGGGATCATGGAGAGAGGTGGGCTTTGACTTTGTGTACATAGAGTTTGTGTGCAAATTTTTGTGCCAGTGAATGTATGTATATTACCAATTCCTTGTATTTCACTGGGCTGCCATCAGAGGAGAGGAAGGAGTTCTTCTGCCAGAAGGAAAGAAATTCTCTAAGGGAACAACAAACCCAGTTAGAATCTGTAAAGATGATGGTATCCTCAGTTCCATGCAGGATGAACTCGAGGGCACAGGCCACCGCTGCCATCCCTGCATATTGTGATAATGCTACACTACAACGCTTAGATATTTTGACAGTGTTCCCATAAGGGAAAATCACTAGAATGCCCATCCCTGCAATTTGTTCTCCCTGGTAGTAGGATGCTAAACCATCAGTAAAGACACAGCACAAAGAAGTGTTGTCAAGTATCTGTGGTGTGACAGGGAGGAAAGGACCTGGATCTGGAAGATCAGGTGACTGTAGTGTACAGTCATGGGGTTCTCCTTGGAAAAGGAGGCCATGAGCTAACATAGATGGAATTTTAGTCGGCTACACCTGTATGTCTCTGTCTTGGAGAAGAAGTTATCAGTGTGTCAGTCTGGTGTTAGAGACTGACCCATCCTTCACTCTGTCTGAGAGCAGAAAGGTGGTTGGGGTGTGGTTGGTGTTGATGATCAGTGGTGAGTACCCAATGATATACAGGAAGTGCTTGACAGCCCAGTAGGTGGCCTGAAGGTTCCTTTCACAAAGGCCGTACTTCTCTTCCACTGGGGTCAAGAGCTGTGAGGCATATGCAATGGGTCTCAAGGTGCCATGCACCTTCTGAGCCAGCACTGCTGACATGGCAATATCAGAGGTGGCACATTCCAGATTGAATGGTAGTGCTGGATTGGGGTTGACCAGAGCTGGGGCAGAGACCAAGGCCTGTTTCAGTGACATCACAGCCTGGCTGTGTATAGGGCTCCAATTCCAAGGTACATCCTTTTTGAGTAACTCATACAGAGGAGCAACTTTCTGAGCAAAATCACAAATAAAATCTCTCAAATAATTCACCATACCTAGGAACCTTCAAAGAGTTGCCACACTGGTAGGTAATGGCAAGTCTTGCAATCCCTGTACCTTCTTCCAGGTAGGGCTTCGACCTTGGTCAGTTATTTTTAGACCCAGAAAGAGTACCTCTTTCTGACATAGTTGTGCTTTTGCTGGGTTACATTTCAAGCCTGCTCTCTGAATGAGAGTTAGTAGTTCATCCAAGAGATCCAAATGTTGTTCCTGTGTGGCTGTTGCCAGCAGCAGGTTGTCCACATATTGTAAGAGACACTGGGGAGTAGAGAAACTCTTGAGGGTGTCCATCATGTGGAGATGGAACAGGAATGGATTGTTATTGAATCCTTGTGGCAAGCAAGTCCACGTGTACTGTCTTCCTTCAAAGGTGAAGGCAAACTTATATTGACTCTTAAGGGCCAATGGTAATGACCAAAAACCATTGGAGATGTCCAGGGCACTGAACCATTTCAAATCAGGGGTCAGAAGTTGTAGCACATCTGGTGCTGATGCCACAGTTGGAGAACAACTGGGGGTGACCTGATTCAGTTTCCTGCAGTCAATAGTAAGTCTCCAGGTGCCTGTGGGTTTCTTCACGGGCCATACTGGGGAATTGGCAGTAGAAACACAAGTTCTGATTACTCCTTGCTTGAGGAGTGACTTGATCATTTCTCTGAGGGAAGGCAAGGCCTCAGTTGGGAAAGGATATTGCCTTTGCCTCTCATGTGCTGGGCCTGGCACTTCAATGATGGTTTGCATTCTACCACAGTCATGCCTGTTGATTGCAAACGCGTCCAAATGTCGTTGCAAAATAGGGAGGAGTTTTGGGAAAAGTTCATGATTCTTGAACAAATCTATGATGTCATACTCTTTGTCATTAGCAGATATCGTTGCCACAACGTGTGAATCAGGAATCAAAATGGTATGATATTGACCCTGAATCTGTATCAGTAGCATGTTAGCTAGGTCCACCACACAGCCGTGTGGTGCGAGGAAGTCAATCCCTATGATACTAGGATGATCATACAGTACCATTAGTTGGAAAGTGTGTGAGGCCTTTAGATGGCCTAGCTCCACCGGTAGGGGTAGAGAACGGTATGCAGGTAGCCTAGTACCATCAACACCTGACATGTTCGTCCTCCGCCCGGTAGACCAAGGGGACGTGTCTGGGTGTTCATCATGTAGCACAGATACAGCTGCACCTGTATCTAACAAAACTACTAGTAGGCGGCCCCCAACCTTGGCCTCGGTGCAGGGCCTTCCGTTTGTATCCAAGACTAGCTTGTTTACAATCTGGACCGGGGCCTGTAATTGTCAATCTGTACTGCTGGAAGCATGTAGAGGTTGGGCCTGGCTCATGTGAATCACTTCACCATGTTGCACTGATGCTATATAGGGAGGAGCTTCTGGGTTCAGGCCTGAATGGGCCTGAGGGCCTGTACCGGCGGTGTCCCCATGGCCGGTTAGGGCCTGGGTTGCTGGTTGTACTGCTGCAAGGGCCTGTGCAGGAACAGCATCCGCCACAGAGCGTACTTGTCCCAGGAGCTCTCAGAATTTCCGATTCTCTTCAGCTATCTCTCTATATGCCATCTTCCTTCATCTATCTCCCTGTTCTATGCTGTTGTGGTTTACTTCTACCCTTATGCTCCCTGTTCTTATGCCAATTCCGGTTCCCACTCCATTGTTGCTGCTGTTGTGGTTGCTGTTGATAGGCCTGTTGGGGGTGTTGATTATCAGCTGGAGGGGCTTGCTGATGTTGGGCCTGTTGGCGTTGGGCCTGCCCTTCCACTGTGTAGTGCGTCGTGGCCTCCAGAGAAGACTCCACGTCGGCTACCTTTTTGGAACCGGAGCCCAGATCTTGGGTATAGAGATGATACACTCTTTCGGTTTTCTGAAGGATGTCGGCAAACCTATCCATATTGGGGTAGGAGGTTGGCTGTACCTTTTCTCTTACTGCTTGAATCATGTTCCTAAGGAACAGAGTCTTATATTCAATAAGATCTACATCCGCAGCTTCTTGTGCCAAGTGCTTTCCTGCTCAGTAGGCCATCCAGAGTCCCTGGTGGTAAGTCACTGGACTTTCCTTTGCATTCTGCTTCACAGGATATGTGAGCATCACTCCTACTACACCTGGGCTGTGAGCAGAAATGAGCTCAGCTGCAACCTCATCAAAGGTAGCATTCCCATCCTGGTGAACAGCATCGGGGAGTTTGGCCCACAAACCAGGATCGATGGTCTGGCATAGTATTTGGACCTGATATTCTGCAGTGAGGCTAAGCATCTCGCATTTAGAATGCACCTTTTCCAAGTGACCACTGAGGTTGTCGGACGGGTTCATCTAGCCGATGCTGTCAGCGATTTGCTGAACAGAGTAGGCCATTTGTAGGGGATTACTGGGTTGATCAGGCAGAGGTAGATTGTCTCGAGTGCCATCCAGGGCAGCCCAAGCTGCAGCTTCAGCCACAGTGTGGACAATACCTTCCTGAGTGCCAGCCTCTTGCAGAAGCTGCCTAATCTGGGTTTTAATAGCCCGTTTACTTCTCTCGGGAAGAGGTACATTGCCTATCGCAGTTTCAATCATGTTTTCTAACTCCTGCCTGTCTTCCACATTAATAACGGCTACCGGAGGTGCCATCTGGACCAGGCTTAGGCCTACTCCTCCCCCATCATGGGGGCCACCATGTTGGTGTCTCCCATAATGAGCATCACGACATCACCGATGTATGAGATGGGGAGTTGGAGGCGGGGACCCGCCATGTTGTGGATGGCTGGGTGGGGTCTCTGGGCCATAGTAGGGGCATGACTGGGCATTGTACTGTGAAATGTCATCATCAGATAACTCCCCTTCTGATGACGAATGAAAGGCAGGGGCTACGCCTCCCATTGCCTTAACATGTCCAGCCAGAACCTCTCGCTGATGGTGCAGTTTCGCCATCTTAGTTCTACATTTATCGTGACTCACACTGGCAACACCCATATCAACCTCATCTTGCTTTTGCTTTTGCAACACTTTGTACGCGGCGCTCAATTCGCGATTGTCCCTGATAGACACTTCTAAATCATTACGTACCTGGTTTATCTCGTCCTGCAGTTCACCCATTTCATCACTCAACTAAGCATTCACAGTACTCAGCAAATCATTCATTTGTACTGCCTGACTCTTATCCTGTCTCAAACTTTCACACTCCTGCTTCAACATACACAGTTCCTGTTCTCCAGCTTGAGCTGAATGATGCAATAGTGAATCCTTTTCATTTCGCAGAGTTTGGAGTTCAGACTCCAAGTTCTGCTGCGGTCTTATACATTCTGCTTCCTGCAAACCCATCTGTTGCTTAAGAGATGAAATCTGCAGATCAAGGGTTCGAAACCTCGCTTTGGGGGCTTCCAAAGCAGCGTAGAGAGCCGCGACCATCAACCCTTTAGCGTGACACTTATTGGCTGATTGTCTCGTCTCTGTATACTGGGTTGAGATCCACAGTATAGGGTTTTCGGATTGACTTGCATCCCGCGCAAAGTCAGCCCATCCTCCATGGGAGGCAAAGAAGTTCGAGACATTGAGTCTCAGTTCTGCGCAGATATTTGATACGGTGGCCATTGTGTGGGAGGGAATGAAAATTCAAACTGTGAAAAGGGCACCATGCTGCGTATCGATCCACAGCACAAGCACTTTATGCACAGCCGGGCTACTGTATAAGTTGTAGGCTTGCAATTCAAAGCTGCTATGGAATGGGTCGAGACAGCATCGACCACACCCAAAAAGACAGCCAGACTTTGCAAGTGACCACAAACTGGTTGTAGAATGGGAGAGGTGGTACGGGAGTGTACACCTACTGTCCCTGTGGGAAAGGGAAAAGTTTAAGCAACAAGTGAAAACTTACAAACACCAAATATCGCCTGCACATGGTTGCCAATTTATTAGGAGGTCTAAACCTCACTTTCAGATTCTTGACGATATTGGGAATGCAAGTAATCACAGACATGTTGCATTAGAGTAATAAACAAGTTTATTACTACCAAAGGGATAAATCACAGTTGCCCTAAGCAGTTCTTACCAATACGAACCGGGAGCCAGTGCTAAGCGTTCCCTACACCTCGAGGTTTCTCTGTGTCTCTTGGGGTCTCTCAGGTCTCCGAGGTATAAGGCTTGTGCATTACATTATATACCTATGATAATTACTATGGTTACCAAATGATAGAAACATTTCTAGTTACAGAGATGAGCCCTATTGGCTAAATTAAAGGTGGCTCCACGGTCCAAGATAACATTATACAATTCTGTAAAATCATCAGTTTGAGAACAAAAGAGTTCTTATACAGAGTCTTACATAACCCAGTGTAGTGGTACAAATCACCAAAAGGTGGCAATGCCGTCTTACATATTATAATTACTCCAAAGACACAGATGTCTTGGCATCTTACAAGTAAGAAATACACAGAAAATACATAGCAAAATACATGTATTAGCAAGCAAAGTGTATTACAACAATATGTATTCATATCCTGACGTCTACTCTTGTACGGTAGATGCCCTTAGCCCTATATGTTAGTATAACATATGCTTAAGTGCTAGCTGTCTACGGTGTACCTCTGAGGGTACCAATTAAGGTGCAGGGACCTCATGTAACAGCCTGCTCCTCAACCCTTTTCCATACACTCCCCACCCCTTTTTATCCTCACTATTGTCTCCTTGCACTTTCTTTTCTCCCTGATGTATCTGAAGAAGTCTTTCTTCCCCCCATTAATTCCCTGTGCTAATCTCAGCTCCTTCTGGGCCTTGGCTTCTCTCACTTTTCTGGTCACCTCCCTGGACCATCTTGCATATTCTTCCCTGTCCACTTCCTTCCCCTGTCCTCCTAAACCTCTGGTGAGCCACTCATTTTGCCCTCACCACCTCCCCAACCTCGCTGTTCAACCAGCATGGTTTTCTTGCTCTGCTTCTCTTACTCTGTGCCTTGGTGTAGGCTTCTGTTGCCTCTGTAATCCCTCATTTAATAATATCCCATTTCAGCTCCACGTCCATCTCATGCCTTATGCCCTCCAGTTTCTCTTTCAGTACTTCTTGCATCTTCCCAAAGTCCACCCCCTGAAGTTTACCACCTGAGTAACTGATTTCTCTGGCTCCCCACACATTGTGATATTAAACCACACCGTTTAGTGATCGCTGTCGGATAGTGGGTCCTCTACCTTTATTTCCCTCACTGCCTCCCCATTCAGCAATACCAGATCTAAAGTGTTTTTTAGCCTAGTAGGTACAGTAACCAACTGTGTCAGGAGACCCTCCTGGATTGCATCCAGGAGCACTTGCTCCCTAGCACTGGAGGTGACAGGAATTCTCCAGTCAACCCCTGGCAAGTTGAAATCCCCCATGATGACCACCTTCCCTTTTCTACATACCTTTTTGATTTGTCCCGCTAGTTCCCTGTCAAGCTCCTCAGACTGGGACGGCGGCCTGTATACCACCATAAACCTTAGTTTCCTACCCCTTGAGTCTAGGAGCTGCAGCCAGATTGCCTCTGTTCTCCTTTCTTCTCCCTCGTCCCTCGTGCATTTGATCCCGTCCCTCACATAGACTGCCACCCCACCCCACCCTCCTTATGGTCCTTCCTATGTAATTTGTATCCTGGGATTGCCAGATCCGAGTCCTGGTGCTCAGTTGCCCATGTTTCTGTGACAGCTGCAATATCCACCCTCCACACTGCTAAGAGTGCCTGTAGTTCAGTGGATTTGTTTCCTAGGCTTCTTGCATTCAATGAGACCACCCTCCATAATGCCCCCTTCCCTTCACTAGCCTCCATCTTTTCCCTTCTACTCCCTCCTTTTTTGGCCTCCCTGAGTCCTTCTCTGCTAGCCTGGGGGGTAGGCTGTGACTCCACTCTATCGGATCCCTGCCTACCTGCTGTCCACTTGCCACACCCCTATCTAGTTTAAATCCACCCTTATCGCAATATACCTCTCCAGTCTTTGCTTTAATACCTCCTTCTCCCTCCCCATTCAAGTGCAGCCTATCCCTTGCAAAAAGATTGTTATTATCCCAGGTACTGCCCCAGCTGCCCACAACCCCATACCCCTTAGTTCGACACCATTCTACCAATAATGTGTTCAACTCTCTGATGCTCTCCTTTCTCACTGTGCTTGTGCACAGTACTGGGAGCACTTTGGAGAAGGCCACAGACTCCCCAGTCTCCTCACACAACCTTCCCACTTCCTCAGTCCTCTCCCTTGTTATCTCCACCAATTCCCCTGCTAGGTCATTTGTCCCCACATGTACCACAATGTGTGGTTTCCTTCTACCCCTCTTTATGCACCTTAGGATTGCCTGTCCTGCCATGTCTGCCTTTAATCCTGGTATGGACTCCACCCATATCCAACTGTGCCTCTCCCCCTTGCCTTACGATTAACTTACGATCTGTTTACATCTTCCAATGTAGGAGGAGTACAAGAACAAGGGGGCATGAGATGAAATTAGTAGGTGGCAGATTAAGGAGAAATGTAAGGAAGTTCTTCTTCATGGAGAGGGTGGTGGACACATGGACTAGTCTGCCACAGGAGATGGTGGGAGTGAGCACAGTGGAGGAATTTAAACATGCCTGGAATAGACATAAGGGAACTTTATAGGTGGGACGGAGTGGTAAAAAGTCACTGACCAGACAGGGTCAGAGGAGACAAACAAGTGTAGGGCTTACGGGCAGATTGGATGTGCCTTGCAGTCCTTATCTGCCAACAATTTCTATGTTTCTGTGTTTAGGGACCTGTCATGTTATGCATCTGCATCCTTCATGTCCCATGAGGCACTCCGAGTTCTTTAAAAAAAACACCAAATAAAAATAAATTGCCATTCCCAAGAGTGTGGAATCACTCTAGTTTCCTGTTCAGAACTCCTTCTTTCAAAAAAAGTGCAAAGCTCCCTGCCATCCTTGATATAGTTGAATCTTATGGAGCCCTCTTGAACTACAAACTCAATATAGATAAATCAACAGTCATGCCCCTAAATAAATTTACATATCAGTCACAATTAGAGGGGTTACATTTAAAATGGTCACTCCAATTCAAATACCTAGGTTTAAGCCTAACTAAAGAGATGTCCCAAGTTAAGAAACTCAACCTAGACTCTCAAATTGAGACCTCAAGACAAGATTTGGGAAGATGGGCTCCTCTATACCTCTCCTTACAAGGTAGAATCAGTGTAGTCAAAATTAATATCCTCCCAACGGTATTCTATGCTTTGAATATGCTGAATTTTTATCTCCCACAATCCTGGTTCCGTAGGCTTCATAGTATTATATCCCAATTTCTTTGGCAGGGCAAACCGCCCAGAAGATTGTACATGAAACTCAGGGCACCAAAACATGAAGGTGGGCTCAGGCTTCCCAACTTATAGCATTACTATTTAGCCAGCCATATAGCCAAGTATATGCACTGCTTATCCCATGACCCTAATCAACAAGATTCCTCTTTTACTCCAGCATGGCTTTACTTAGAACGATACATAATCAGTCAGGTCAGTATATCCCCACTTAGTTTGCTGTATACCAATATTAAAACCAGCTCTGCTATTATTAACAATTAGATAATTCTAATGTCCATAAAAGTACATGGTCAGCTCTGTAGAAGTCTTAAATATGACAACTGTACAGATATCTCACAACCTTTATACTACAACCTCAATTTTAGGTTAAATGGGCACTGCTTGAAGCCGCATGAGAACCCTACCCTGAAAGAGACTAAAATTGCCGATTTGCTAGAAAATGGAGCAGTCAGGACTACACCAGATCTTTTACCCCTCCTGAATCTCCCAAAAAAGCAGATCTTTAAGGGATATCAAACTCGGCACTTACTAATCACTAAATTAGGCATGGGTACATGGCACACAGACCACTCTGAACTCATTGTCTCACTCCACAGATTAGCATTGCAACCTCATGCAGCCTCACAGATAACCTCAATATTATACCCTTCCATCTGCTCTGTGGAATCTGGCACCTCTCCATATTGGACAGACCAGTTTCCTAATAAAGAAATTAGCTGGGATAAGATTTGGCAAGCGGTTTACCGGTACACTTCTAATGATAGGCTTCGCCTCATGCAATTCTATATCCTGCATAATAAGTATTATACCCCACTGAAGCTATTTAAAATGGGGAAAGTACAGAATACAGAATGCAATAGATGTGGCCTACATGAAGGTTCCCTATTTCATGTTCTGTGGGACTGCCCCTTAATTAGACCACTGTGGAGTGAGATACGGGCCAGAGCAGACCCCCTATTGGGAATTGCAGATCTACTTAATCCTGAAATTTGTATACTAGGAGACTTCTCACAGACCCTGGTAAAAGACAGAAGATATGCCATGACTCTTATTTCTCATACAGTCAAGAAACTGGTATTAAAACATTAGAAGGACTCTAAAGCATCTCCTATTATGAATGGTTAAATGAGTTTCTCTTCAACTTGAGAACGGAAAGAATGATTGCATCTCTTAGACATATCCCAGCTGCTTTTGATAAGAAGTGGGGCAACGTTCATACATTATATTCCCTACATAACAAATAAAATCCCTGCCTCTATGATGTATCTGTTATATTTTACATTTCATAGTATCTCAGGAGTTGACTGCACCAATAGGGCCCTTGGTAGTAACTAGGGACAGGCTCACAAGGGAAGTTAGTCCAATAGAGTTGCCATTTTGTTCGGTTAAATTGCTGCCTTACGTATAATCATGACCACATGTTTTAATTGTGATGTGTAGAATGTAGGGTAAAGGAGGGTGGGATGGTTGAGGAGAGGTAACGGGTGAGTTGTGGGATAGTTAGGTTGCATTATTTGAACCGATGCAACCCTAAGGCTTCTGCTTGAACTACCTGTACCAATTTGTACCCGTACAATTCCTTGATAAATCTGTTTGAACGGTTATAACAAAATAAAGTACATTTAATAAAAAAAAAAAAGTACAAAGTTTTGTGATGGTCCTATAAGTGGGATGTTGATAAAGCTATAAATGCTGTTTGTTTTAAATACATACAGTACCTGCACTACTGTTATCTATTGCATGGATTTGCACATAGTTTGACATACTTTATGTAAACGTGGAAGCAGCTACAAATAATTCTGTAATATTACATGATTCACCTTTATGCTGTATGTAAATCATTGCGTGACTCCGAGCAAGTCACTTGACCTCCCCAGTGCTCCTAGGTCGCCCCTGAAAACAGGTGCTTGTGCCTAGTGGGCCTTATCTGGGTACCAAAGACTGAAAAAAAACCAATCAGCAAGCTCAAAATCCTTGCTGTGTACATTTGAAACTGGTGCGCACATTCTAAACAAAGCCAGGGTATTCAGTTTAGTGAGCACTAACAGGGTTAGTGGCTTGTTAACCATTGTTAGCACATGAAAATGGAGAAATCACAAAAGGTGCCGTATTGAAAGGCACAGTTAACGAGTCATTAACCCCTTAGCCAGCAGTGCTCAGGTATGCCAGATGTCTTTGCAAACTGCCTGACTGCAACTTGCATACAGGCGCTCTGGCATACTGAAAGGCTTGTGGGGGTGTTAGCCACCCATGCTGTATAATGCCTCTACAAACCTAATACTAATTGCTGTAGCAGCATGTCTCCTTGGCTGATCACTACTCTGATCAATGTAATATCAGTCCCTGGTAGTCTAGTGCACCCCCCACCTTGATCACTGTTCTGTACTGTGTTATAACTATCCCTGGTAGTCTACTCCCCCCCCCACTGATTACTATTCTGATATGTGTTATAACTATCCCTAGAAGTCTTGTGGCCCCCACCTCCCACCCAACTACTGTTCTGATTTGTGTTATATTTAACCCTGATAGTCTAGTGGCCTCCCACCTCCTGATCACTGTTGGAATCTATGTTGTAACTATTCCAGGTAGACTAGTGGCCCCTATTCCCCAATCACTTTTCCAGTCTGTATTATACCTATCCCTGGTATTCTAGCGCCCCCACCACTAATCACTGTTATGATCTGTGTTATAACTATCTCTAGTAGTCTAGTGTCACCACCTCTCAATCACTGTTCCGATCTGTGTTGTAACTGTCCCTGGTAGTCTAGTGGCCTCCTACCCCCGACCACTGCTGCAATCTTATGTTATAACTATTTCTGGTAGTCTAATGGCCCCAACACCCCAGTCACTGTTCTTATCTATTGTAACTATCAATGGTAGTCTAGTAGCCCCCACCCGAATCACTTTTCTAGTCTGTGTTATAACAATCCCTGGTAATCCAGTGCACCCCACCGCTGATCACTGTTCCAATCTGTGTTATAAGTATGCCTAGTACTCTGTGGCCCCACCACAGTCACCATTCTGATCTGTATTATAACTGTCCTTGGTAGTTTAATATCCCTCAACCAGGGCTGACTTTAGAGTTTTGGGGGACCCCAGAGAGATAAATCATGGGGCCCTTACCCAACAGAACTTGACAACATCTTTTACTCTGTCCAAATTGCAGATTTTATTTTCAACACCACCAGGTGTATATTTGTGTTTTTAGGGGGAGATACCAATGTTAGTCTTTGGGGGCCCCATTGCCTATCCAATCCAACGTCTGTTCATCAGACTCTGACTGACTGTGCCATACCTAGGTGAGTAATTTCCTGATTTATGACATCACATGAGAAGGCACCATAGAACCCAGTGATTTCTGTCTTGCTTTAAACATAAATAATAATTAAAAATTAAACAAAGTAAATGACACTCTGGAGTTGGCTGGAGCTCCCCCTTCAGCAGGGGCCCTCAGCAACCGCAAGGTTCACTGGTGCCAAAAACCGACTATGGCCCCATCTTTGATCAATGTTGTGATATGTGTTACAGCTATCCCTGCTAGTCTAGTGCCCCCCACCTGGATGAATATTGTTTTGTTCATAGATCAGCATCCACAGGCTCAGACTCCTCCTGCAGTTGGAGCAGAGGCAGTGACAGTGGCTAGTGCAGTACTGTTCATCTTTGCCAAATCCTCTCATCTGTTACAGAAATTGCATTTTTAATGTATTCTTAAAAAATGATGCATTTTACCAAAGTACTGGATGTTTCTGTAGTTGGGGAAAAGGGAGTAAACAAGTATTGTAATTCTGCTGGGGTCTGTACAACAGGTCTGACAAATAATTCCTGGAGAAAGTTTAAGCGGAGAATGTGCTTAAACTTTTGTGCTGGTGCAGCAGCAAGAGAGTGGCAAAAACTAAACTGTTGCACACCCAATAGGAAGACACAACACTGACTTGGGTTTGTGCCAGTCGCTGTCTGGGTTGTGGGTAGGGAGCAACAGTACAGCTCCAAGTAGTCTTCTTGTTTATTAAAAGAGGCATGGAGGCTTCAATTGTAGCCACTAAGGATGAGCTCCCAGTGGCCAATTTTTATTTTTTTAATTTGTATACGCAACAGCAGGGTTGAGCTCCTGGAGTCAAAGTGCAGGTGTGTGGAGGGAGGGGAGGCAGGAGCAGATCAGACCCCAGTGTCCATTTTTTGTATTGAAAGGGGGAGGCAAAAGACAACAGGAGTCATTAAGAATGGACATCCTTAGCCGGCCCAGTGGTGCTGAGGGCTGAGGCACTGGACGCCTTACCTCACACCACACCGGCGACACATGTTCGGGAATGACCATGGGCCACTGGGGGTCAGCAGGGAGGAGAAGGATCGAGTGTCCTTAGGACTGCTCTCCTTCTCCGGGGAGGGGTGGCTCTCAGTGCACTACTGGCTCCTAGCAGTGGCTGGGAGCTAGGGGCGCTGAAGCCTACAGTAGGGGAAGCCGAGGCAGATGTTCAGAGGAACGCATATGGGAACGTGCATGTTCGCTCCTTGGATGTCATTGCACGTTCTCGGCTTGAGGGATCTAAAATTAGGTGCAAAAATGGCCCTGGCATGCTTCATGATGGCCGGTCCCCACAGGAGCTGCCCCCGCAATTGGCAGCAACACACCTCCAGCACCAAATCCTAGTGTGAGGGGGGTTGAGGTATCCTCACCACCCACCCCAGGGGGTAAGCCGTGGGGTAGCTGGGGGTTGAGCTGCGAGCGGGGGATGGGGCTGGGAGACCGACGGGAGGAAAGGCCGTCAGGGACCGAGGAGGAAAAGGAATTAACTAAAAAAAAAGAATGGACACCCAGTGGCCAAATATTTTTTCTTTAATTCTGTATCTGACACCGAAGTTGGGCTCCCAGCATCAGAGTTCAGGTGGGAGAGTTGAGAAGTAGCCACTGGAGATGGGCTCTTGGTAGACACATTTTGTATTTATAACGGGGGTGAGTTGTTAGCTGTTACTAACAGCTACCACAAGGGAGGGATTCCTGGTGGTCATGTACTTCATTTTGTTTTTAATGAAAAGTATTGAGAAGTCCATCATTGTGAATCCATCATCCATTTGCCATTAAAGAAGTTCAAAATGCTAGCTGAAGTCAAGCATTGTCAATCAAGAGGGTGTTTGCCAATAAAAGTATCTCTTTTTTCAAAAACTAATGAAATTCATTGCAAAAAACTGCATTTATGCATCTGTTAGGGTTTATGCACAAAATGTTTAAAGTAGGAAAATGCAACGTTAGGGCAGAAAGTCCTCTGAGACTTGATGAATCGGTGGCATGGTGTTCCTTGGGGTTTGGACAAGTGTGCATCAGCATTGCCCTAACAAGGCACGCTCTCACCAAGCATTGGTGTGTGACTATTTTTCTGTATCTGGACAGACAATGCCAAAGTTAGGGAAATGTCAGTCCTACAGAACTGTGCAAAATTTTCAAATTTCTGCTTCTGTCAGAATTCCACAAACTTTTAGAAATTCTGCCTAATTCCACAGAATTCCATTAGAAACAAAATTCCAGAATTTCAAAAGAGGAGTGTGGTAACTGTAGAATCATATTCCATCATTTCTGCAAATTGTGGATTTGTTTTCCACAAACCTAGATTACATAATCTGCAGAACATTATCCAGTTGTTTACATAGAAATGGTTTTCAAAATTCTGCAGAATTAAAAAAGAATTTCCAAAAAGCATTTTGGAAGTGGAATTTACATTTGGCATGAATCCCACTAAGTGAATTCCACGTTCCACACCATGCTGCATCATGTGATTGTCTGAGCCCCAAGGAGCACCACAATACCAATTTATCAAGACTGACATTACATTTCCCTACTTTTGACACTTTGGGCCAGATATTCAAAGCTTTGTGCCGGGCCAAAAACATTTGCCTGGGTGTAGCGCGGGATTAGCGCAAGTCTGCTATATTCAAAAAGCCAAATAGCGTGGGCAAACTGCATTAGTGCTGGGCAAACCATAATCATGTGCAAGGGGCAATATGAACATGAATACAGGTGCACTGAGATATTCAGCGACTAGCGCCATGCTAAGGTGTTTAGCGCAACTTAGCGCAACCCATGGCACGGTACAAATTACCACCCAGGAAAAGCTGGTCTTAACCCTGGGCAAATAGCTTTGTGCGTCATTGTTGCTTTGCGTGGTGTTAGCGCGGCATTAGCATGGCTTGCGCAACCCTAACATATGAGTATGACACTTAGAAACTGCCAGACATGGAGGACACATGATGCTCACTGATGGCACCACCATGATGCCAACAGCTGCCACAGGTCCCAGCCATGCACAGGCAGTAAGCGGTGATCGGGCCCACAGGGGACAACATGGTAGTGTGTCCATACAGCACACACCTGCAGACCATACGTCTGTGGTGCCCAACAGATGCCAGCAAACACAGGCAGCACTGTGGGCATGGTGGCCATTGAGGGGAGTGTGTACAGATGGCCAGACCTCATCACAGCCCAGGTGTGGCCACAAGACTGGGACACAGCATGCAGTGCCCATGGGCCAGTAGTGGGAATACCCCACCGCCTGTGTGCCTGTCGGATCCTACGTGCCCTCCCGCCACATACAGCACAACTGTACAGATGCCAGAGCACACACAGCCGGCCATGTATATGTCACTGTGTGCATCCCATGCTGCAGGTGCAGCATCTGTGGATCAAACAACAGCATAACAGTAATGTCCACAGTCAGTAAACACCTGCATGTTGGGCCTGTCACTGTGTACAGTGCAGTCAGCATCACTGCCCTACATACCATAGGCAATGCTGTGTCCTTCACACTACTGACCCCCCTTGCTACTGTAGTGTCTGCTGTGCACTGTAGCATGCCCTACAGTGTGGCAGTTGCATGCAGCACCACCACCACCTGTGCCTATGCTGTCTTGTCCCCTGGGGCACATTATGCTATGCTATACTGTACTGATTACATATAGCCTGCAGCTATCATCGTGCACTGCCAGACTGACCTACAGGTGGAGCTGCGGTAGGACTTGGCCATCCCCTGTACTTCCAGACTGACCTACAGGTGGCCCTGTGGGACCCTGCAGTAACGCTGGGAAAACTCCATGCAAATCAGGGCATAATGAGTTGCTAATCTGGACGTTTGCCCAGAGACTACCTAAGTAGGCTCATTTGCATGTCTCTTTTGAATATGGCAAAGTTTAGCACCAAGCAAACAGCTTAGCTCCACGCTAATCCCATGCAAACGCGTTAGCTCCGCGCTAATGGTTTGGGGGAATATAATACTGTTTTGCACACTGTACTTTCCCGTAGGCTGCTCCCTGCAGCTGTACTGGGTCCACGCATTTGCTGGAACACACATTGGCCACATAGGTCGCCTCTAGCTACCTGCATGTCGCTGTGTACTGTGTTGCTGTTGTGGTCTTCACTTCCTGGTTGCTATATTTAGAGATGTCTTATTCCAGGGCTAGGTTTGCCCAGCCTAATTCCCATGCTATATTTAGAGGCTGTGTGCCCTGGGCTATTCCTTTTGAATATAGCTTGCTTTGTGCTCCAGGCTAAGTTTGCCTGCCAGGCAGTGCTAATTTAGCCCTGGGGCAAAGTTTTGAATATCTGGCCCTTTGTGCTCAAACTCTAATTATTGTGTTAATGTAGTTTTTATTTGCAGTAAATAATACAAGGTTATATCTTCAGGACTGTACTTTGTTAAATTTTTTTTAAAATATTGCCAGCTAATCTATTTTTTTTTTGTTAGACCTCTTTATTTTAATGAGACTCACGGAAATCTGCTCAGTAAATTTCCCTCTCAGCACTGGCATTTCATATTTCTGATCTCAAAGTCAAATTTACCATTTCCCTTTTGTTTAACATCCTTCTATCTATAGCTTGCCTTAAGACTCATCATTAACCTAATATTTTTTATATACTACTAATAATAATATCCTCTTTGAATAGTACATCCTCTCACAGTCATGCTGACTTGCAGCAGGGGTCCTCCAAATGAACCATCTTAACTTTTACACCAGTCTGGCTGATGAGGCTACAGTACAGATACTCTCTGGAGAATTGTCATTCTGTTGCATAGTACTCTTGCTCTAATTGAGTCTGGCGTACAATACTTGTAGCATACATGTAAGAGGCTCCAAAATGAGCACAAGTTTCTATACTCCTGTCATACAGTAAATCAGTTTCTGCTTCTAGATATTTTAATGGGCAGTGCACATTCAGGGATTTTACAATCAGAAAAAAAGTTCAAATTAAGCCTTTTAAATGCTGCCTTTTTAATACTGTTACAATGGAGTGCCAACTTGTCTTAAATCAGTAGTCCATGTTAAACTTTTTATATGCCTTATTATGTACCACTTTGTAACCACCAACCGACTCAGAATTGCTTAAAAGAAATCTGCAGAACTCTAAACAAATTCCATAGAAAAATTCCGTGGACCTCAGTAGTGTAATTGGAACAACTTTTCTTTAGAGTTCCTCTGAGTATCATCCTGTCCCCTTTATGGAAATTATTTCAGTAGGCTTCCATTCAACCAAATATATTTTTGAAAAGGGGGGATATGGGGGCCAGCCTCTTGGCACATTGATAGGGCTCTGCTCAGGATGCTGGTGATCTGGTGTACACATATATTTTTACTGAGTATTCTGTGTATTACTTGCTCACTGGACGATGCAGTCACACACTGTACACTGTGCCTACGATTTATTTGTTTGTACCAAGTCTTCTCATGTCTAATATTGAAACCTTGTATTCACTGTTCTCAAATGGACCTATGCATCAAGCCTGCATGTTGTGTCTACTATTGTTGCTTGTATCAAATCTGTTTCATGTGTATTACTGTTACCTTGCACTCCACTGTCACCCTACACCATGTGTTATGGCCCGTACCGTGCCTGAAAACGGTCCCTGGGATCAGTGCACTCACCCGGTTATCAAAGTCATAAATAAATAAATAAATCTGGGTTTGGGAATGAACACAGTACATCAGAGTTGGAGGAAAACTGAGCATCCCAGAGGATGTGCCCCTCCTCTGGGGGGGGAGGAGGGAGGGCAGCGGTCTCCTCTGTGACACTGCTGCCTGAGAGACCACAGAAGGCAGTAAAGTCTGAGAGGCTTGTGAGCACACTGGCTGGCAATGTGCTCAGTTACACAACTGCGTGCACAAGTGCACTTGGCATCTATGGCACTGGCATCTGAGGGTGACAGGAAGAAACTTGGAAGGCAATACCCTAGAGTGAGTAGGAAGATGCTACTACCTCTTGGGTTCTGCCAGAGCTACTGGCCTGTCTGAGCACCTGTAAAAATAGTGACAGTGAAACAAACACTTGTGTGTAACAAGAGCTACATGAGGAAGCAGCTTCAGTGACATCTGCGATGTTGTGAAATGGTGAACTGTGCTGGGGTAGCGGGGCACAGAGTGGGGAGTATTCTTACAGTGGGGAGTATTCTGCAGTCTCGTAGTTTGTTATATTTATTAAGAGGTGTGGGGGGGGGGTAAAGCCCCTTGAATGCATGGAATTTCCTCAGTTTGCAACTCTGAACTGTGCTGTGTGATTCCTGAGTTTGCGGTTCTGAACTGGGCTGTGAGAGGTTTAATTAGATGGTGTTCTGGGTGGGCTGCAGTCAAGCTGGTGTGGGCAGGTATGTATGATGAGGTGTGCAGGCGTGGGTTCTGCTGCTTTGGTTTCTCATGCTTTTCCCTGGCAGTTGATTTGGCCTGTTTTTTGGGGGCTTGAATCACTGTTTTGATGCTTTTTGGTATGGGGTATGTCTGTCTATGGTGGGGGGGGGGTTTGCCCATGTCTTCCTCACTATTTAGTTTTCGCTGATATCACATAGAACCCAGATAATTCTGCTGTGAATATAGCTGTAGCAGTCTAGAGGAGTGAATGACCACTGAGACCATCACATCCAACTGTAGGTAGGGCTGGGCAAACTGGGTGTGCTATTGGGGCCTTTTTCTGCCATCAGGGTCTCTGCTTCTTTGTACCATAGTGTGGTGTATATCAAAGATGTAATGCAAATTGAAAATTTTGAAATATGTGCCTTGATCTCTGTAAGCTTTAAAACAGCTTTGGACACATCACAGTTAATTTCTTTTTGACCATTCTATTAATGGGCCCCATGCACGATTGTGCAGAGTGGCTATGTGCCACATATGTGTGGCATGTAGCCACTCTGCACCCATTGTGCTCCCTGCGTGGGATGCACAACATGGTGCATGCAGCTGGTATGCACCTGATCCCCCATCCACATGGACAGCAGTGTGCCAGGGGTGGGTGGGGGATATGCCAGCACTACAAGCCATTCATCAAGGCACATAGTGCTGCCCACAGGGATGCAGAAAAGGGCACAAGGTACAGCAGGGGGGACCCTGCCATAATCCAGTGTGTGCCCCCACAGACCTCACCCACCACTCACAACAGAACCAAGAATTGACCCTCCATGCTGTCCCAACCCTCTAGGTAGTTGGGGAGGGCTGGGGCAGCAGAACAGGTGTATGCTCATACGAAATACCACAAAAGTCCCTATGTGGCGGACCCACACCTGGGCAGTGTGCCTATCTGCTCTGTACCTGCATGCCACATCCCACCCCTCCACACCCTCACACAAGACTGGCCAGTCCCTCCGTAGGTACAGCTGCCCCCCCATACAAACAGGTGTGCCCAGACAACAGTACTGTGCAGGAACCCCCCCGCCACATACTGCATCACTGTCCAGATGTAGGGGAACCCCCCGGCACACACATGTGCACTATCGTGCATGACCCAGTCGGGCACAGACCAATCTGAACAGCCCCCCTGCTCCCAATGCTGGCACACCCACCCACCTCTGATTGGTGTTCAGTGCCCCCCCACAGCACCAACCCTCCATCCCTGTACCCTGCCATCTGTGCTGTGGCCTGGGACAGCCAGTGGCGCAGTCCTCCTTACACCTCCTCAGCCACCAGCCTTCCAAGTGATGCAGGGAGCACAACACCTATTTATAATGGCATGCTCCCAGCATCACTTGGACAGAAAGCAGTCAAGGAGGTGTGAGGAGGGTTTTGCCACTGGCCATCATGGGCCATGGCAAGGTACGGGGAGGGGGGATGTCTGTGCTGGGGAGGTCTCTGGCCACCATGCCTTCTGCAGGGGAGGTGGGAATGGGGTCAGGGTACAGTTGGCCAGTGTGACGCTGTGGGGGGGTATGTCAGCTGCATATGGAGCCCGGTCTTTCATGTAGGGGGGATGCTTGGTGCTGCTGGAGACTAGCCCGCCCTGTGCTGGGTGTGGGGGCCAATGCTGCCATACAGGGATGGGTGCAGTTTTGTGTGCATGGGAGGGTCATGTTGTTCCAGGGCCAGAGCACAGATGTGTGGTGGGTGGGGGTATTTGCCAGTGCAGGCATGACATGGGGCATGGCTGCAAGGGACCGGGTGCCTTCAGAGGCTATTCATGCACCCAGACCTGTGCTGTAATGCACAAGGGATCCACTGTGAGACCTATGCCAGACATCTGATTGGATGCCTGGCTGGGTCCACAACTCTGCCCCTGACCACCCTGCACAGACCTGCGTACTGGTGGGGCATGCCCACAGACAGGTGGTGGCCATTGGTGACTACTGGCCAGTGTACACCTGTCCGCAGGTGCGAAGCTACACAGGTGGGATACGCGCCCCTGGTGCGTAGTTCCCGCCCATTTGTGCATTGGTCCCAAAATGAATATTTTGCAGTCTTGTTAGTGTATACATCTTCAGTGCAGCTTGTTAGAATTCTGAAAGCAAATTGGCATGTTTCTCAATTTAGCTACTGTATGAACAATGAACAGCATTCATAGCCTTCTTTTCTTAGCTTATTACATATCCTCTAAGCTGTGAAAGGCAGGCTTGTGCCCCTCCTCTTGTAGATGTAGCATATATACTTAGAAAAAAACAATCTGAGCTCATACAGCATTTAAATTATCTACATGCACAATTGAGAAAATGAGTGTGTGTGAGAGTGTGTGTGTGCATGCGTGCGTGCGTGCATGCATGCGTGTGCGTACATGTGTGTGTGTGTGTGTGTGTTGTGTAAAGGCATGGCTGGTGTAAATGCCCAATTTCACAACTGCTGCCACCAGTGCTGACAAAGAGAACATGCAGGGGGTGCAGAACTTTATGCCTGTGAAAGTTAACCCCACTTACTGCCAACAGAAACGATTTTTATTTCCTTTTAATCTAAAAATAAACATAATATTGAAATGAGGAAAATACGGTAATATAGTCAGTTCCTCTTGTATGTACACTTTTAGGACAGCAATATTTGCACATACATCTGAAAATGCATATAGCTAGAATATGAACTACACATTTTAAAAGGCTTGAGGAAGGCATGTTTAGTAGTACAGTAATTAGCTGCCTTATTTTATTCTAGGCAGGGAAGGCTTTTTAAAGCAGCTGAACATAGTTCTCTTGTTTTCTCCTCTGTCTGGCAGGCAAAATTCTGAGTGCACAGAACACCTCACTTTAAACTGCATCTTGAACACAAATTAGCATCTAATTTCCTAATTTCCCCCAAAATCTGAGTAATTGCCACCTCAAGTCAGGTCAGAATATCTGTTGAAGAGGCCACATGAGCTACATACAACTGAAATTAATTTGATATGCTTACAACCAAAAAATAAATAAATAAACAGCTTAGAATTGGAAATGATTTGGGATTGAAGGAAATGTGCATAAAGTTGCAGTCACTGACTTGTCCAGATATTTTCTGAAATTTCTATGACATCTCTAGAGAATCTTCTTGCCTGCCAGCAGTATTGGTATAGAGTCACCAGAGAGAATCTCTTTAGAAATATTGTGAAATACATATCTGGATAACCTGATGGCTACAACTGTATATCCAGCCATTGCATACATCTAGTATTAGTTGTATAAACATTCCATGTAACTGCCAAATTTTAGTCTACTGTATTTTTAATTTAATTTATTTATTTAATAGTTGATAACCAGGAAAGGCACACTGAGCCAAGACTCATTTCCAGGTGGGACCCTTGGGGGGGGGAGACAAATACAGGGAAAAGAGACACAAATTTATTTATTTTTATTTATTTCGTTTTTGTTGACCAAGTAAGTGCACTAGACAAATTCTGCCTATTTTCAGGCACGACCCGGGGGAAGGGGATACAGATGACTGCCAACTGACCTTGAAACAGATTAAGTTAGTGGTATTTTTAGTGAATGAGGGAAATTTGGCCAGGCCACCAGGGAAATTCCCCTAGTCTCATCAGCAGGGGGCCCTGAGATGGTCTGTGAGGTCTCAGTATGTCCCAGGTCGGGGAGAGTGAGGATGTAGTGTTGCAGCAGTCTGGAGAACCTGGTTTGGATCAACAATGTGTGGCTACTTCAGTAAGTTTGTTGATTCTTGATGGAAGTAAGACAACAATACAGGATGAGGAGCAGCGTCCAATGGAGGCAAGTGTTGACCTTGAGAAGGATAAAAAGTGAAAGCAAACTGCGTGCAGTCCACTAACACGGGTTGGTACTGTTAAGAAAAGTTTGCTGGACGTTTCAGAAGGTGTACCACTGGAAGAGTCAGAGCCTGCAGTTATGGAGGGAGTTACTGACTCATTTCCTTTCCTGTTTACAGCGCATGACTCTTCATGGTCACCCGAGTTGGCGCTGGAGAGTGCAGGATGAGTTAGGGATCAGAAGGAGTGGGTGCCGGACCTGAGACTTCCTTTGCCGGGTGGTATGGATTCTCCACAGAGAGAGGATTTACCTGATGTCAGGACATGAATCAGATGGTCCAGAAGGTAATATCTGGAGTACGGCATTCCGCGGTCTTGGAAGAGTTTCAGGGTGTGGTTGCTGCAGAACAGAGAACTGCGCCAGATGCCAGCATGGGGAGGCCAGGTACACTGTCTAGTGTGTCTTTAGATGGTACTTCTAAGGTAAACCCTATACAGTTGGTGCTTTCTGACTCTAACCCTGAATATCTTCTCCACCCCCTGGTATGCCCTCCACCTCTGCTCAAGGGTTTCCAAGCAATCTTCTGATCTTCCTAGCATAAGCGTAGGTATGAACAAACAACAAGCTAGCTAGGCATCGTTATTTAAAAAGCCTGATGTACCTGCTAGAAATGCTTTGTGGCCAGGATTTATTACTGAGGGGGTTTAGAACTACCACCGGACCGTAATTATGTAGGCAAACGCCTTATTATCAGTTCTTTGCACTTTAAACCTTCGGATGTATATGTTTTTAGTCATACTTCGGGGGACCATAACTTTGACGTTTCTTTCCACTCTGCTGGTATGTTGGACAAATTTGGGGCAGTATATTATGAAGTGTGATCGCATCTGATCTGGAAACCCTTTGTGGTCATTCCTATTACTAGTCCTACAGCAAAAGTTCTTATCGTTTTGTTTAGGAATGACGGGGTGAATGTTTTAGACATTATCTATTAGCTAGAGAAGCGCTGCACTGTGAATGGCATTCCACATGCCTTAATTGATGATAATGGCTTTTGGACCGGGGGGGGTGAAAATTTACCATTCAGCTGAAAATGTCAGAAGATGGTATCCACCACCTTCCCAATTGTTTTTACATTGGGAGGGATAGAGGGATCTTGTTTTATCCCGGTCAACCCCAATCATGTTATCGGTATGGTTCCCTGAAACACCTGAACTCAGACTGTCACCAGCTTAAGTGTGCTGCCTGCGGTACACTGGGGCATTCAGTCATGACTTGTACTGTCCCCCCTTCCTGCAATCTGTGTGGTGATGATTCCCATATGTTTACTACATGTCCTTGGGCTGCCCACAATTCTGCGGACTTTATGGAACATGATTTATACATCTCTAAATCTGCCAAGGCTAAAGCATCAGGTGAGAAACACAAGGAGACAGCCACAAATTTTGTGTCCCTGGAGACCAATAGGGGTACTGCTCAGTCTTTCCAGTGGCCTGCGCCTGATCTTCAGGGCTCAAGTGGCGAAGTCTTTCACCTCAGAAACCTTTGATGGCCCCCCACCGGACCTTCACATCCAACCATTCTTTCTCCTGTAGCCCCAGTTATTCCACCCTCCTCTCAAGCGGTGGAGATTGAGGAAATTGGGGAAGATTTGGGATCTGACTTCCAACCAGTCACGGCCAAAACAAAATCCAACACTTGTATAAAGGAGAAACCAGTACAGCCGGTTTCCTTGGAAAACCCATATGAACCTCTGCAAAGTTGGAGAGACATTATGGACTGTGATAACCTGGAACTACTGGTCCCTTCCTCATAGGCTGATTCAGTGGCAACCCCCTCTCAAGTAGTGGATTCCTCAGTAGGGAGGGATTAAAAGAAGAAGCACTCGTTCTCGGAAAAAAAAAATGATTGGTTTACTTTTGAATTCTATTTTTTTTGTCGCTCGCTTCCTTCCTTCATTGAACTCTGATTATGACTTCCTTTTCATTAGCTAGCCTTAATGTTAATAGCATTAGATCGGCATTTTAAAAGGGAGGCAACTTTTCTGACTTTAAAATCTCTGCTGTATGATGTATATTTTTTACAGGTTGTCCAGATGTATACTATTCATGATCTTGAGCAGTCCTCAAAGGAATGGTTGGTGGGGCACTCCTTTTGGTCTTTGGGTCAGGAGCAATGTTCTGGTCTTGGTTTCTGCTTTCAAATACAAGGGGTTGTTCTCCAGAAAGTGGTGGATGTAGAACCTGGTAGGGTAATGTTGCTAGATGTAGTTTGGCAGGAGATTAGGTATAGATTTATAAATATTTATGCTCCACAGCAAAAAGCCGCATGGGTAGCATTATTGAAAAAAAATTAAGCCATATTTGTTTACTTCTCTACTTGTTATCTGGGGGGGATTTTAACATTGATCTGGTACACAAACCAAACAAAAAAGTATACTGTTATGTGCATGAAATGTGGCAGATAGTTCAGGATGCTGATTTGGTGGATGTTTTTTCACGGAATCCACGGTATACCTTTTCAAAAGGGAACTTAACATCGCAGATTGATTATTTTTTATGTTCCAAATCTATTGGGCTGTTTATGGGCAGAGTGCTACCTGTTGAATCGTCTGACCATAACCTGATTGGTTTACATATTAATCCGTCTCCCTTTTCTTTACATGGTCCAGGTGTGTGGCGAGCCAATGTACAGTTATTCAAGTATGAGGGTTTCAATGAAGGATTTTCAGAATTGATTGAGGATAGGGGTACTGTGTGTTTTCTTTACGATTCTTTGATAGACTGGTGGGTGGATACAAAAGAATGCATTCATAATTATTTTTCAACATTTTCTAGATTTCTGTCTGATAAACAGCATCATCAAGCTGATTGTCTCAGACAAGAATTATATTACTTATTTTCTAGTATGCATGATTCACAGGGTGATTATGGGGATCGTATCAGGGAACTCAAACAGGAATTAACCAAACTTCAATATAATAGACAAAAATTATTGGATTTTGAACAAAAATTTGGAGTGGTTGGAAACAAGCATCGAGTTAATCCATATGAAAATTGTAAAAATAGAATGCACAATAAACAAATAGATAGCCTTGTAAATGAGCAAGGCCAGACCATTAGAGGAACTTCGGACATCCTGATTTGTATAGTGGACTATATTACACGTACCTTCGAGATTCCTGTTATGAACACTCAGGATATGTCATTATTATTACAGGTAGCTGATTTGCCTCAGGTGACCCAAGTGCAACAACTGAACTTGTTGAAACCCTTTTCATTAGAGGAAATGAAACTAGTGATGGCATATCTTAAAGATGCAGCCAGGGCTGACGGTTTACCTCCTGAAATTTATAAAAAATTATGGGGCTTGATTCCCGAACAGTTGTTATCAGTTTTTAATGCCTTTTTAGAGGAGGATCGACTTACAGAATGTATGTATGAGGGTATGATGATTTTTTTGTTTAAAAAAGGTGATAAAAAGGATTTGAACAATTGGAGGCCTTTCACCTTATTGAATTCCAGTTTTAAGATTTTTACGAAATTATTAGGAAATAGGATAAAAACACTATTACCTTTCTTAATTCATTCCTCTTAATATTGTTCGGTCCCAGGTAGATCAATCCAGGATGCCTTGATTTTGATCCATGAGTTATTTTTTAAAGGGCAACAAGGAAAGTGTAAAGGATATTTATTTAGCTTTGATCAGACTAAGGCTTTTGATTATGTTTCACATGAGTTTATTTGGCTAGCCTTAAAAGCATATGGTCTTCTAAGCATATTTATAAACTGGCTTTGTATGTGCTATTCCTTGGCTTTTGTTAGACCTTTGGTCAATGGATGGCTAGGGAAACCCTGTTATATACGAAGAGGGGTTAGGCAAGGTTGCCCATTAAGTCCTTTATTGTTTGTTTTAAGCCTAGATCCCATTATCCATGTGATTAAGAAATCTTCACTTCTACCAGGTGTAGGGAAGGTAGGATTGCTTAGAATTAAGACAATCTGTTATGCAGATGATCTGTGCATAGCGGTCCCGTCTAAACAAATTGGTCACTTGTTATGTCTAGTCTTACTGTTTTTTTTTAGGTGTATTGGTTCTTGTTTGAACTTCCATAAAAGTATTTGCTTTAATTTGCAGGGGTTTCAGGACTATGATACTTACCAGGGGGTGTCCGAGTGGTAGATTCTCTGCATAAGATTTTGGGGTTATATTTTGGAGTACAGGATACAGCACCCTTTAATTGGGAAATTCAAATTAATAAAGGTAGGGAAAGGGATAGTAAATGGAATAAGTGGTCCATGGGGAAGAAAAAAAGGTGTATTTAGTTAAAACTTTTCTTCTACCCTTATTTGTGTATGTCAGTCATATATTTCCCCATCCAAAAAAATGTTTTGTGCCCCAGTTAAGTATTTTTTTCTCATGCTTCTGGGAGAGTCAGTTGAACCCAGTCAAACAGAAAATTTTGTATTTAGATTTCAAATATGGGGGTGTTCAGATGCTTTAGCCAATTGTCTTCTTTTTTCAATTTTTTTATATTCGGATGTTAAACCAATTTGTCAACAGAGAGATAATGAATGGTTAGGGCTGGTTTTATCTCAATTGAGGGATATTTTGCAGGAATGGCAGAGAAATTCTTTTATTCATAAAAATGCAAAGAAAATATGATTTATCGTCTGACTGGTCTTTAGTCTTTTATTTAATTGGAAAATTACATGGCAGATAGTTCTAGAATTTCAAAGGAAAAAAATGTACCTGGTAATTCTGGATACCTTTTTTTGAGAAAATGTTTTTCCGGCATTTACGGACCTGGAAAAACAACACATTGGTGATCGTTTAATTAATAAACGGAAACCCATTGCAATGTGGGATATTGCTTGGCTGGGAGTACTTGAGAAAATTAATACTAGAGGGAATCACAAGCATAAAAAGTTAGTAGACAGATTTTGTTTTCGCGAGTCCTGTCCTCAGAACATTGAAACAGTGAATCATTTATATTTTGAATGTCCATTTGCTATTCAATTTTGGTTCATTTGGAGGCGGAGGCATTGGGCTCATTTATGGAATTCATGGGATGCTAAATCATTGTTGTTTGGTCTTTTCCCACCTACATGGGACCGATATAACTCTAGTACTCTAAATTTGATTGCAGTGATTATTTTGTATTGGATATGGCAAGTTCAGTATTGCTTTTTATTTCAACAAAAATATATATCTCCAGGTGATTTATACGACAGAATTAGAAGCAACATCGAACGTATCCGTGAAGGTGAAAGGAAAATCTTAAAAAAGAAACATTTGGGAAAGGTATTGGGGTTTTTTGTAACATTTGGGTTTTAGGATTTTTGGATGAGACTACCAGTATGGTGAAGATACTGTCTTTTGCCCTTGTATACACTGTGTTCTTCATTCTATGATATGTTTCTACATCTTTTTGATATGGGGTGTTGTACTCATATGTGGTTTTTGAATTTTTCTTCACATATCAGTTGTGCAGTGATTATTGTGCAGACCTTTTTTTTTTTCTTCCATTTCCTTTTTGAGGACTGTATTTTTATGTTGGGACACAGGATAGTCCCTTTTTTCAGATTATTGAGTTCATAGTTTTCTTTTTTTCTGTTTACATTAATGCTCATATTGGATGTTTATTTTTTTATAAGTTATTATGTATTATATGATTTTAATAAAAATTCTCCTACTCTTTTTGATAAGTGCCATGGGATCTTTAACATCCACCTGAACTACCACCAATCCAGGCAGATGGGACCTTGGTTTAACATCTCATCTGAAAGATGAGAAACATGGAACATTACAAATAAAAACAGCTGGTTATGAGAGATTAAGAGTGCAAAATAAATACAGTATTTACATTTTACTTATTTTATTTTATTAAAATCTAGGAATTGTAATACCTTTGAGCTAGAAGCTCTTTTACAAAGATTCCAGGTCAGCAATAACAACAGAACATAGGAGACATAACAGATTATATAATTGATGACACAGTTTGTAAAGGTATACAGAGTCAAATTAGAATACAGTGATTAGAGCAATATACAAGGACCACACTATGTAATACAATATACAACAGAACCAAACAATTCACAATTAACTCAGATTAAATATGAAGCAAGGTAACTTAACATGATTATGAGCTTGCAGAGTGGGTAGGACAGTGTGGGAATTAGCCAGAGAAGGCATTGTTGAAGAGGGGAGGAGGTGGAATGCTTAAAGGAAAGATGGACACCAAGAGAATCAGCCAGAGTGGGCTTAGTCAATAGAAGGGGGGCACAATGGAGAGGGGGTAGGGCAGCAGGGGAAGATAGTGGGAAGTTTGGGCAGTTGTAAGGGGGGATACCAAGGGTGAAAGAGATTAGGTAAGAGTAGTTAGGGCATGATAGTGCTGGCATAATTTCAGTGGCTAGTGCCAAAATTGTCTAAGTGCTAGAGGGGCGTTCCAGAGTTCCATGGTGCACCCATCAAGGTCCAGCTAAGAAAAGCAATGACAGCTACTTTGTGCTACAAGTAACTGGTGGAACTTATATTTAAATGGACCCAGTTTGAGTTCAGCAAGGATGTCACTGTGTAAGGAGTTAAGCCAAGATGGGGCTCTGTAGGCAAATGACCTTTGGCCTTGCACAGTGGAGCATAAGGGGACTAGGAAGGGCTGGCTATCCAACCCTCTCATATGGTGAGGGTTACTAGAAAGGATTAGGTACTTCTTCACCCCCTGTGGGGAGAGCCCAAGGCTAGATTTTTTAGCCAGTAGGCAGGTTTGATTTTTGATCCTACCTTTCGAGTGGAGCCACCCTGTCTGCTTATAGAGATCACATGTATGTGTGAGTCAGCGTGCACTAGGGATGAGCCTGCAGGCTTTGTTTAGTGCCATTGAGACACTCTTTAGAGATGTATCAGTAGCAGCGCCATACACTACCAGCCCATAATCTATAATGGAGATGATCGAGCTATGTACAGCTGTACCTAGGGCCTCGGCAGTCAAACAATGCATGTGTCTATAGAGTAGCCCAATATGTGTGTTGACTACTTTAGCAATGTTTTCAGTGTGCTGTGTGTGTATGACAGGGTGCTATCAATGGTGACCCCAAGATACTTGAAATGCTGTACCTGTTCAAGGGGAATGTTTGCACTATTCTGAATTATTAGCTGGTGGACTTTTTGCTTGTTGTAGGAACTGGTAAATAACATAACCTTTGTTTTTTTTTTTCAGTTTAACAGTAGTTTGTGCCTACTAAATCAAGTCTTTACACATGAGAAGTTTAGCTGAAGCTGGTTTTCAAGCAGTAAGGGATCAGAGTGACTGGCAAAAATGCCTGTGTCATCTGAATATAGTTGGATCTTGTTGGGGCAAGTGAGGTGAAGGCTGTTTAAAAAGAGGCTGAACAGGAGGGGACCAAGTATAGACCCTTGCAGGACTCCTGAGCGGACTGGTTGTCTATTGGAGAGGACATCAGATATCTTTACCTATTGCACTCTGTTCTCAAGGTAGCTTTTGAACCAACATGTTGCTTTATTTGAGAGCCCTGTACAGGAAATTTGCTCAAGTAGGAGAGAGTGATTGACCGTATCGAAGGCCTTGATTTGATCTATAAAGGTGGCCCCTACCAACTGGCCTTGGTCAAGTAAGCTGTGAATTAATCTGGTGAATTCGACCAATGCGGAGGTGGTACTGTGTCCTTTTCTAAACCCATGCTGCTGGGGGGACTGGATTTGCTATTTCTCCAGGTATTCAGTCAGCTAGTCGAACACTACCCAGTCAAGAGCTTTGGAAAGTGGGGGAGAGAATGGAGATAGGCCCCCTGTACTTCAAATGCTGAGCCCTGTCACCGCATTTATGAATGGGGTAACTGTGGCAGATTTCCACTTCTGGGGAAATTGAGCTAACCTTAGTGACAGGTTCAATATTTTGGTAAGCGGTGCCAAGATTTCATCCAGGGTTAGAGTGATAAGCTTGAGATGAAGCATATCGCCACTATACATGGATTTTTCTAGAACCCTCAATATGTATTTCCTGGCCTCAGGTTCAAAGATAGTTTTGAAATAAGGGGGGGGGGTGATTTTGTGGCTGGCCATCCCACCCTAAAGGGTCCTGATTAGTAGAATTCTCAAAGAAATCAGTGGGAAGGACATCACTAAGGTCAGTAAAAGTGTTAATTAAAAGTGCTGGCAATAACCTTAGGCTCAAGTGTGGTAGTGCCAGCAACACTGAGCATAGTTGGAGCCATTTTGGGGTCATACCCTGTGATATACATAATATTGCTCCAAAACTTCCTGCCATCACGCCAGGAGCTGGTAAGTATCTCCTTGCAGTATTGACTCTTTTCAAGGCTGATGGCCATGGTGCAGGAGCTCCTTGCTCTTTTACAGTTTTGTATGTCTGCCTGCTTACCAGTAGCTCTTGCCCATTGCCACAGATGGTCCCCAGATTTCATATGGTCAATGAGAGCTGGCATGATCCACAGGTTACTAGCACCCTTAACCATGTTTTTTTTTTTTTTTTAGGAGAACATGAACATCACAGACCTCGGTAAAGCAGTTGATGAAGAAGTCTAGTGCTGTGTCAACATCTGTCGCCGCATCAATTGGACACCAGTCATGTTTTCTTATGTGTGACTTTAGATGTTCAAGGTGCCCTTAAGTACAGACTCTACTTAGAATAGTTTTAGGTAGGGGGCTGGTGGATTTGTCCAACCAGATGCATATGATGGGAGAGTGGTCGCTAACAGAGTCCAGGAGGACAGTCATGTTGGAGATGCACTCTGGACAATTAGAGAGTATCAAGTCCAGTAGCATGCTAGTTCCAGTTTTATAATTCAGTCTGGTGAGGTGTTTCACTAGCTGGGTAAAATGAACAGCTGAGACAGCATCCTTATATGGACTAGCATCAGGGGAGAGCCAATTAACATTGAAATCCCCTAACATGATTATCTCAGAGTTGTGTTGCATGTTGTTGCAATAGTCCATGATGGAATGGAAGCCAGTGGCCTGCTCTTTGGGTGAAATATAAGCTGATACCACTGTGAGGGCTTCATTGTGTGTGCCTAGCAGCACTTTAATTTGTTAGTGCCTGTACTGAGTTTCCTGAGAGGAGCCTAGGTAGTGCATGCACCATGAGGGCATCTTTGATGTATATAGCACAGCCTCTACCCCTTTTAAGAAGCCTATCCTGCCTAAAGACAGTGTAACCTGTAAGAGCAATAGCTGTGTCCGGAATCTTGGGTGAGAGCCAGGTCTCCACCACAGAGAGCACATCAGGGTTATGCTGGGTGACCCAAACTTGGAGGGTCTCATATTTAGAAAGCGGGCTACAGATGTTGATTGAGGCCAAAGTGATTAAGCCTAACTTCTTTGTGCCACTCCAATTTTCTTGAGGGGGGCCTGGGTTTGGGTGAATATTGCCAGATAAAAGTAGTAACAGCAGTATGATTCTCAATAAGTGGATCTTTTGTTGTTTGTTAAACGTTGCACGTTTTCTTCTCATTAGTACTCCCAGCTTGTGCTTATGTGTAGTGAGAATTAAGCTAGGGAGGAGGGGGGGGATGACATGCTCTAGTACGAGGGAAGGTCCAATCGTGGGATGATGTGGGAGGCCTCCCAGGTGTACTAGGGACCCTCCGGCCTGCATCATATAGGGAGCCAAGAGTGCCATGTGGGCAAAGGATATCATCAACAATGTAATATTGATTGAGAGGGCATTGCTGAGTATTATCTGAATCTAACTGGCTAAACACCATTAGCAGGATACTTAGGCAGGGTAGCCAATAGGTGGCCTTCATTATTATTGTGGGAACAGAAGCAGCAGATTTAGCTAAATCGGGTGTCGCACTGAGCTTCCTAATTCATAGCGTGAGTATACCTGCTGAGATAGTGAAGCAGTAGAATCACTCACTCTAAGAGCAGAAGTATAGGGGTTTGAATCCTGGGTAAGAGGGGTGAAAAGAAATTACCATTGGGGTGAGTTCTTTACTACTGGGTGTTTTTAGAAGTGAGATTGCAGGTAAAGCTTCCTTTAAACCTGAAGAGAGGGTACCTGCAGGGGTAGTGAGGTGGCAGTTTTACTCACTCTGGAGCAGAAGTACAGAGGTTTGATTCCTGGGTGAGTTAATTTTTTTTTACTATTGGGCATTTCTGGTAGTGTGTTACAAATTAAGCTTCCTATAGACCTAGACTGACTGGAGATGGAGAAGAGATAGGTGGGGTCTAAGAGCAAAAAAAGAAGCAGGGCAGGTACAAAATCTGAAGAAGTAGTGGAGGGGGAGGTACCATTAACCTATAACTAAGGGGGGAGGTAAATAGTGAGTATTAGTGGAGCAGGGTGACTCAGTATCTGTAATGGAAATGAAGTGGGGGGCTGTAGCACAAGAGGGTATAGAAGTGGTTTGTACAAAATGGGGTGAAGAGGTATAAAAAACTTAGATAAAATGTAGCCACTTGGATGGTCTAATGGTTAGGGTTACTGACTATGATGTGGGATGTCAAGGGTTCGAATCCCAGAGGGAGCTTAGGAAAGATGAAGAAGGGAGAAACATTTGGGTTCTGTCTACCAATAGCGAGCTGACACAGGTCAGGGCTAAGAGCTGATATAGAAAGGGTTAAAGTATGCTAAGGATGCAGTGTGCATTAGTATGCACAGTGACTTCTAGTGGGTATAGAGAACAATAGGGAAAGTGGGGAGATTGGTCATGTGACCGGGACTACCTATAAGAGTAGTGCCCGCCCAGGGGGTGAGGGCTAGCACAGTCATAGTACAGCTCTCCAGACAACTGCCTACTGCCCAGACCATCTTTCTGTTGAAGGAGGGGGTGAGCTGACTTCTGCAGACTTCTGCCTGCTGCCCAGACCATCTGTTTCTGTTGAGGGAGGGGGTGAGCTGACTTCTGATAGCCTGGAGGAGAAAAGATGTAGACATAGCAACATGATTTTACAGTATAACAACATTATTTACATGATAGATGCATGACTGTATTGAGTATGTGCAGCGCAAAGTGGATAAAGAGGATTAACTCAAAGGCGAGCAAACAAAGAGTTAAACTGTGAGTGGTAGTAGACCAGGAGGTACATATCTGTCCTGGGGAGATGGGGCAACACTTGGCTAATTAGGAAGCAGGGCCTGTGAGGCTGGTGATAAAGGTAGGGAGGGAAGGGGGTGGAGGAAGTTGAGGGGGAGCAGGTACATGAGCTGCAGGAATGGCACAGAGAAATGATTTAAGGATGGAAAAGTAGCGGTGTGACGGGTGTCCCAAGGGAGTTAGTTCCAGTGGTGAGGGAGCCAGTAAGAGAAAGCCGCCTGACCTGAGCAAGAGCGACGTTGTGGAAGACAGAACGTTTGGGCATCCCTAGAACAAAGGGAATAGAAGGAGGAACTAACCGGGGAAAGAAGGTGCTGAGGTAGGAGGGGAGAGACCCAAAACCAGAATTTACCAATGAATGTGAGGCACTGTATCTGGCATCTGGTACTTAGAATAGTGAGGGAGAGAGAGAAGTACAAGGTACAGTGGTGAGTGGGGGGTGGTAAAACGGCAGAATGAATTAAGTAGGGTGTCAAGTCTACCTAATGAGGTTGCAGGAGCAGAGGCATAGACAATATCAGCATAGTCAAAAATGGGAAGAATAGTCTTGTTGAGTATGTCGCAGCGAGTAGACATTGGCGGACATTCTTTGTGTTGGTAAAAGGAATCGAGTTTAGGGTGGAGCTTGGAGCAAATATAGTCTATGTGGGTGGAGAAGTCCAGGCTGTTTTCCAGCCAGATCCAAATGTATTTGAAAGAGTTGACAGATTGGAAGGGTGATCTGTTGAGGGTGGAGAAAATAAGGGGGCATTCAGTTTTAGACCATTTTTGCTTCGTGCCAAAGAACATGGAAACTGTTTTTTTATTATTACATTTCGACTGGATCTGATGGAATCATTTTTGAACTTTGTCGAAGTCACTTTGAAGGAGGGGCTATTACATCAGTGGCAGAAGGACCGGAAAGGTATAATACGGTGTTGTATGCATGCAGATGGATTTTGTAGTGGGAGCAGACAGAGGGGAGGTCATTTATGAATATGGAAAATAAAATGGGGCCTAGTATGGAGCCTTGGGGGACACCAGCTAGGATGCAGAGGGGGAGAGAGGGTGGTTCCTACTACCACAGATTGCTGCCTTTGATGAAGATACGAGCTGAACCACTTGGTGGCAGTGGGGGCGAGACCAAAGCAATTAGGTTTTTGGGTGAGGAGGGCATGAGAAACAGAGTCAAAAGCTTTTGCCAGGCTAATAAAGATGAGTGCTGTAACAAGGCCTCTGTCCATGGTGAACTGGATAGTGTCGGTGACCTGGAGCAGGGAGGAGACAGTGGAATGCTTCTTCCTGCAGCCAGACTGGAAGAGAGAAAGACTGTTAGTGGCAGTTTTATGTTCCAGGAGCCTTGAGTAGGTAAGACACTCTTGGAGCTTGGTGAGGGCTGGTAGGAGAGATATGGGTCTATAACTGCTGGGTGAGGTGGGATTCCCACCCTTATGTAGGGAGAGCACTTTAGCCAGTTTCCAAGCTAGGGGGACAGAGCTGGTAGAGAGGGAAAGGTTTAGGAGATGAGCGAGTGGGAGCTGCGATGGCGGGGGTGGAGATGCAGAGCATCTTGGGGTGGAGACCATCCTGACTGACTTTGGTAGGATTAAGCACCATTAGGGCCTTGTAAACCTCTTCTGGGGAGATGGGGGAAAAGTGAAGCCAAGCTCTGTAGGGGTAGGAGATTCAGAGGAGGGGGGATGGGGTGGTCAGGGAGGACACAGGTGGTAAAAAAGTTGTTGAAAGTCTCTGCAATAGTGGCAGAGTCAGAAACAGTTAATCCATCAATTTTTAGGATATGTGAGGGTTGAGCGGTGAGATGGCTTAGGAGGTTGCAGAGGGCTTTCCAGAAGATTGCTAGGGAGCCTGGTCTGGTCTGGTCTGAAGCTGAGGCTTAAAATAGCTGGATTTGGCTTTTCTGATGTCCTGGGTACATGCATTTCTGAGGGACCTATAGAGCTGGTAGTTGGAGTGTAGGTGGGAGGCCTTAAATCTTGTCCAGAGTTTGTCTTGTGATTTACAGAGAGGAGGTTTGGCATAATCCTAGGGAGGTGGCGGTGTTTTACTCTTGCCTTTCTTAGGGGAGCATGAGTGTTCCATATTCAGGTTATGGTCTCAGAGAACAGTTGGAGAGCAGCATCATTATTTAGGGCAGAGTAGATAGATGACCAGTCTGCATAAGTAAAGTCCTGGAGAAGGGAGTTAAGAGTCCAGGGTGCAGAGAGGACGATACCAAATATATTTGGGGCTGAATGGGGAGTTGCAGCTTTTCTCACACAGTATGTGATGCAGTGGTCACTAAGGGTGTAAGGGAGTACACCAGCATCAGAAATGGGGTGAGAGTGGGAAGAGAGCACCCAACTGAGGAGCGTGTGTTTCGAGGATTTGGGGTTCAGGCGAATTGGTTCAGAGATCATCTGTGAGAAGTTTAGCGATTCAGTTTTTAAGAATGGAGGGTTTAGCGATTGGGGATAGCCAGTCCATGTTAAAGTCAGCAAGCAGGATGAGCTCGCCTCCACTTGCGTGTGAGGAGATAGCGGAGATGCAATCGACCAAGGAGTTGTGTTGTACTTTCGGTGGGCAGTATAGTACTGCTATGTAGATAGGCAGGGTGGAAGGGAAGACGAGGAAGATGATTAGAAGCTTGTGATAGGAGGGCTGGGCATCTTGGAGGGAGACAGTGCATGGAAGGGATAACCAGGTGTAGATGGCCACACCCCCACCATGTTTACCATGGTCCTGGCAGAAAAGGTTGTATTCAGGAATTGAGATAGATGTGTCTGGGATCCTAGCAGAAAGCCAAGACTCTGACACACAGAGGACACCAGGGGAGTGTTGGGAGATCCAGACCTTTAGGTGATCCATTTTAGGAAGAAGGCTCCTGGCATTAAGATGATTATTTAAAAGTTGGCATATAGGAGGGTTTTCCACAATCCCCTGTATATATGGGGTCTTCTTTGGATAGACAGATGGCTTTTCAGTTTCTAACGCCTCATCCGACCTCTTTCAGTAGCTCTTCTGTTGCACACTATATAAAGTGGACAATTCAGAATGCAACATGAGCAATCTGGGCTTACTCGATGTACTTAAATTAGAACTGATACATTTTTATATATTATATTGATATTGCAGGTGGGTAGCCAATATTATGCTGACAAGCAAATCCAAACCCCAAGTTCTGCTCAGCATACAAACAGGACATCCATAGGTTCTCTCATGCCAATATCATGTTTAATACCAGTCCACTTCACCAACTCTGTAGTTTGCCCCATAATATAGCCCTAAAAATTCCCCTTTACTTGGTTTGTAAACTGAATCCAGCTGCGTGTGAATGGAATGCACATACACGAATCCTGGAGACCCTGTTTCGCACATATAGTGATTTCATGTGGGGAGGGAGGAGATGTGCCTGCATACACCAGTGGACATCTTTTTTTCCCATCCAGTTTTATCCACCTCAGTGACTTTCAGATTTCAAGCCTGTGCGTCAGTCCTTATGCCGAGGTTCTTCAGCATCATTCCGTCTCTCAAACTTTGCTCCAACAAAAACATCCATATCCTCCATGATCACCAGGAACACACATGCAGTAGTTGCTGGAATTAACCTCTCCCCCGACCCTGAGAAAATGAGCCTCTTTGGGAATGCATCTGTGCAATGTTGTCAAGTGTCAGGTTCCCTCATATCAATCATCTTGAGTTGAAAACACTCAAGAATTGTCAAGGTCCAAATGTTTCACTTGCCTGTCTTCTTGCAATATTCCTGCTGACTACTACAGCCTGCAGGCACACCCCTATAGATGATAATGTATATTTGTAGCATTTAAAATCAGTGACGCCAAGTGATATCAAGCATTGTAACTCGTTGCGGCTGAGGATACCACGACAGCAGTATCCGGATATCTTCAGTCATGATGGAACCTGGTGCTGGGCACCACTGTACCTCCTGCCAGCCTACAGTAAAAACCTATGGTTAGGACATGATCTTGGTTCACCGGTATGACCAGCAGGACCACTGCTACTGAATCTTTGGCTCAAGCAGAGAGAGGACATATGACAGGAAGTACATGGTTTGCTCTGCTCCTAGAGCCACCATTTCAGATCTTCAGGACTGCATCAGTCAGCTGAAGAACAGTTTTAAATATAATTTTGGTGCAATAAGGCAAGTTTAAGGTGTGGGTTAAATTGAACCACTTCCATAAAAGGTCATACAAAATGGCCCATTTTGAACATATGCTCTCCCAAGCTAGCTCATTGTCTGAGTTATCAATTGCCCTCGAACATGATTTTAGGGATGTTTCTTCCTGGTTTTTAAATAATTCAATGATTTTGAATTCTATGAAAACAAAGTCAATGTTATTTAGTACATCTGCAATGTTAAAGGATAGCCCATGTCTATTACTTCAAGATTTTGAGGGTGCTGTGATTGAACAAGTAAACCAATTTAAATATTTAGGAGTTTTGCTTGATCCAGGTCGAACTTATTCTCTGCAGGTCAAACTGGTTAGTAATATCACTAATCAGAAACTGTGTTTTCTTTATAAAGGTAGATCCTTTTTTTTCTTTGGAAACTAGAACATCCATTGCAGTAGGCTGTTTGCTGCCACACTTTAAGTGTCATATCTTAATTTTAATTTAGGTTTTAAAGAGTTTAATGTTTTGTCAGTTATATATAACAATGTAAGTCGGTTTGTTTTGTCTGTTCCTTATCGAACCCATCATTGCAATCTTTACTTACAATTAGGTTGGTTGTCTCTAAAAGCTAGAGTTTATTATTTTTTTGGCTGTTTGATTTATAAATCTATTTTTTCTTCTGTTTTGTTTCCTTTAACTGATGTGTTCTCTGTTCATCTAATTTTCTCTAAACTTAGATCTGCTAATGGTACATTATTAAATACAGTCTTTCGAGGTGGGGGCTGTGCCATCAACCTAAGGGATACCTACATGGGCCACATCATTCCCTCCTCTATCCTAGGCTCCCCATCTCAGATCCTCGCCATTAAAATTCTACTTGGGGCCCACAATAAAGAACCTACTGTAGCCTCTGTTTACCTACCTTCTAAGGACCAAGCAGTTGGCTTCAATAATGTCATGGAATACCTAAGAAGCCTGCACCACAACTCGGAGATAATTATTTTGGGTGATTTTAACATAAACTGGCTTTCACCTGAGGCCAGTGTCTATAAGGATGCTATCACAGCACAGCACCTCACACAGCTTGTCCCTGCTGCCACCAGGTGCAACTATAGGACTGGGATGTTCACCCTTCTTGATTGGATTCTGTCAAACCGCCCCAAACAAATCTCTCAGGTTTCAGTACTCCCTGACTCAATAAGTGACAACTCACCTGTCATCTGCTCCTGGGCCAACAAACTCAACAAGCCCCCTCCTAAGCTATAACACACTAGGGTACTTAAACAGGGACATCTCCAGCTGCTAAAATCCCATCTATGCAACCTGGACTGGACACCAATTGAAACAATCAATGATATTAACAAAGCGTTGGACTTGTTCATCAACCGCTTCACTGCAGCCTGTGATATCTATGCGCCCCAGAAAAAGATAAAGGTCAAAAGTAGGGCAAACCCATGGATAACTGCTGAGCTTGTGGCATGGCTGAAGCACAGGGACCACCTCTGGTACTGTGCTCGAGCAACACCTACGAAAGGGAACATACACAAATATAAAGCTGCCAGAAACGACTGCACTCGAGTGATTCGGAATGCTAAAAGCAAATACTTCAAGGAGTCACTAACCAACTCTTGGGGTAACGGTAAAAACTTCTGGAAGAACCTGAAAGAACTCACAGGCAAGGATCCAAAGGCACCATCCACTATGTTCAACATCGATGGAATACTAACGCTTGACCTTGACACTATTTCCAACACTTTCAACAATGCATTCTCCAACCTGGGCAGTGTCCTTCCACCAAACTTCTTTGATGTCCCTTCATCCGCTACACCCATAACACCACACTGCAGTTGCACACAACTCCACAGCTCTTCTTTAAAGAGATACCAACACATGTAGTCAGAACCTATATCAGCAAGGCCATCTGAAATACTGGATACAGTGGTGACTCCCTGGACCTGAAGCTGATCTCACGTGTTCTAGATGAAATCCTTGAACCCCTGACAAAGATCTTCAACCTTTCCTTAAGACTGGGGCAATTCCCTTCACTTTGGAAACTGGCCACTATTACACCGGTACATAAAAGTAGAAATAGGGCCCTACACACCAACTACAGGCCCATCTCACTCCCCCCCCCCCCTTATCTAAAGCCCTGGAATGAATTGTCTTGGACCAATTAGTCTAATTCCTAGAGAAGTATGAAGTTCAATGTCCAAAGCAGCATGGCTTCAGAAAAGGGCACAGTACCACCACGGCGCTGTTGGAATGTACAAGTTTCATCCATGCCATGCTTGATCAAGGGAACTGTGTGGAGGAAGTATTTATTGACCTAACAAAGGCATTTGACACTATAAATAATCCACTCCTACTCCAGCAAGTGTCTACTATTGGGCTCTCTAGTGACGCACTGCAATGGTTTGCTAGCTACTTTAGGGGCAGGGGCCAATGCATTAGGATTGCTGGTGTCACCTCAGATGAAAAGCCAGTCCTCTCTGGAGTCCCACAGGAGTCAATACTGGGACCCCTACTCTTTTTCCTTTTTCTGAACAGCCTCCCTAGCATCTGCCACCAAAAAATACTACTCTACGTGAATGTTGCAGTCCTGTTCACAAGCCACCATGACGCCAAATTCCTGGAATGCCAGCTGCAGCTAGATTTCAAGCATGTTGAAGATTGGCTGAGCACACACAAACTCATTCTGAACCACAGCAAAACTAAAGTCATGACATTCTGTCATGCACAGAGCAAGTTCAAATCTCTGCCCCTTTCCATCAAGAACCTTCACCCAAACATGTCTCTGAGTTCAACTACCTTGGTATCACTCTGGACAGTACCGTCTCCTATGCTCAGCACATAGACAATGTAGCAAAGGCTGCCAACATTCAAATTGGTATGCTCCACAAGCACTGTATGACTACAGATGCCCTTAGATTGGCTATTCACAGCTCTGTCACTACTATCATTGACTATGGTCTTGCCATCTATGGGTCTGCCGCTACAACTGCCCTACACAGGATCTCAGTGTCACTCAACAAAGCCTGCAGGCATCTAACAGGTACTGTCCACCTAACACACACCTGTGACCTGTACGCCCAGGCTGGCTGGCTTCCTCTGCACAGTCAAATACAATACCAGACCTGCCTGTTAACCAAAAAGGTACTCCTCAGGCTCATGCCCCCAGGTGTTGAAAAGCTCCTTACTACCCATAACAGTACCCAGTATACACATAGTACCCAACATCAAACCTTCCAGGTTCCCAGGTGCAGGACTACAATGGGCCAGCGGGCATTTACGCACAAGGCTCCTCAGTGGTACAACACCCTCAACAAAGAAGCACTTTCTTCTGCTTTGCTTGGACCCTTCAAAAGGAATCTCCGACTCTACTTCACCTCACCTCAACCACGCAATGTGACTGCTTCTCCTAAAAGGACTGGTTCTCCGTCCACCTGGTCATTTCTGACCTGTGACCTGTAACCATTAACAGCTAACCACCTGCACTGTGGCACCTGCTGTTCCTGCCCCACCCATGCCCACCTCACCTTTCAAGCCCCCCATTACATTCACTCCTGCCCTTCCCCCATCTTTCAAACCCCCTCCCTCCACTACTGCACCTCTCAGACATCTGCCCCTTCATCTCTAACTCTGCTTACACTCCTTCTAACCACCCATCTCTCTGACAGAGGCCCCTTAGCCTGCCCACCTCTTCCATTCCCCTCCTACCCTGCTCACCCAACTGTCCTTCCTGTATAGTTTTTTTTTTTACTCTGAGACTTCATTTAAGCTGCACTCTGAATTCTCCCTACACTTATGAGTGTAGCTGGAAAACATGTTAAGACTGTATATTGTCTACCTTTGTTTTTTGTTTGTTTTTTTTGGTATTTAATGTACTTTATTATAATTTTCAAATAAGTGTAAGCTGATGACAAATGACAAGCATATTACACAATCTTTGAAACAGCAATTAGAGTGTGTATATAACAGAATAATACAAATCGTAGTCTGCAGCTTACCAATTTCCCCTCCCATGCACCTCCCCCCTCCCCCCCCGTATCCCCCAGTCTGCCACCAAAATAGTAGATTCAATCTTTACGTATAAGAGGTTGTCCAATCTACTGGAATACCACTATACCAAGTAATCGATCTCCCCCAGCTCGTTAGTTACTTATTAGCAGAGTATAGAGAGGCTCCCATCTCTTTACATACTTCTTGGTATTATTGGACAATTTAGCAATTGTGTACTCTGCTTGCAGGGCAAACATTATTTCATGAAACCATTCTAGATAAGTGGGGGGGATCGTCTACCTTTGTATGTATGTATGTTACCCTCCATCCTCTGATGTGGAACCTTTGTAAATGAGCAGTTCTTGCTCAAAGGTATTTGTAATCCTAGAGTTTAATAAATAAATAAATAAATAAAACATAAACATAAGTATGGTTTGCATTCCATTTCAATGGCAACGCCCTCATATTGAAATGCTTTGCCCTTATCTCTTCATTCTACATCCTTACTTTCCTGTTTCAAGTTTATGTTTAAGCATCTTTTATTAGAAAATATTGTGTGTAGGTGTTTTTAGTTTTATATTGTTTGTGATGTTATACATTGGTGTTGTTTCTTGTTGTCCCCAGGTCTGACCCGAAGAAGGACTTGTCCAGTGTCCCTACCTAGTTACCAAATAAGTAGTTAAAAAATATTTTAAGTTGCTATATGTAACAAAGCCAGTCAAATAATAATAATAATAACAACAACAATATGATTTTTAAAGAACAAGTGTCAAAGGCTCATTTTCAGTAGTGTACTCCATTACAGTATGCATAACTGACACATGACACACATCTTAAAGCAGCAGTGCAACAAAACAGGCACCAGAGCCCAGCGCGACGATCTTCAGTGGACCGGGAACACGTCTGCACTCTTCAAAGCCAACCGCGAACTGAAGAAATGCCGGTAAGATGTATAATGGCATAAATGGATTTGTTTCAACTTTAGTGCATTTCTCAGCCATTTCTGGGAATTTTTTCCCCAAATTTTCAACATGGGGTTTTGGGGGCCCCACCTCATTAACTGTACCACTGTTATTTCATTAATCGGTCCAAAAAGGTGGTTCCACTGTCACTGCGCGGAACCACCTTTCCAGAATGATTAAGGAAATGAAAGTGTCACAGTTCATGAGGTAGGCTCGAAACCTATGTTGAAACTAATTATATCCAAAGCATTTTGTTTCTGGCGTGTGTTGCGCAGCTCCTACACGCTCATAACTTCCAGCGTTTTTAATATTTTCACTCCAGATTTTCAGTAGTGCCATTTTACCACACCTCCTTATAAAGAGTATAACTGCCATTTTTCACATCTCACCCGAAATGTGTTTTCGCACATGTAACACACAATGGCATGGTGGGTGTGCGAAATCAATGTTCTGGACAGATTAATAAAATCACAGTGACACTGTTCATAAGCAGTACTCTTAAGCTGGCTATGTTGAAAATTTGGGGAAAATATTCCCCAAAATGACTGTTTTACAACCGTGCGTTGAGCAGTTCCTACACACGCTCGTAACTTCGAGCACTTTTAATATTTTCACTCCAGATTTTCAGTATTACCATTTTACCACACCTCCTTATGAACAGTACAACTGTCATTTTTCACATCTCTCCCAAAATGTGTTTTTGCACATGTAGCGCACAATGGCACGGTCAGTGTGCGAAATCGATGTTCGGGACATATTAAGAAAATCAGAGTGAAGTAAAGTGCAATTCATAAACTACAACAAGTAGACTGTTGTTTGCTAATGTTGTTAGTAATTGCTATTTTTTACCATTCAAAAAAGTTTACCAAGGGACTATTTTATCTCAATGTTTCAATTAATTCTCTATTCTATATTTAAATAAATGTTACAAAGTTTTCAAAATATAAACACCTTGTCATTTTCTTTGTTTCCATAGTTATTTCTCATTTTATAAGTGCAATAAGACACTCCAGGGTGGTGGTTGTTAGTTGATAACCACACACCTAGGTGTGGAAGAACACTCGGCCTTCGGCCTCGTGCCTCACCATGCACCTAGGTGTGTGGTTATCACATAACAACCACCACCCTGTCATGTCTTATTGCTTATAGCACAGACACAGTACTCAGTTACAGTGAATGGAATAGAGTACATGATTAAAACAGGAATAAGTACAAAAAGAGCAAGCAACAAAAAATCAGGTAACTCAGCCATATCTATGTCGTGGTAGAAGGCAAATGTGAGGGGGTAGTCAGGTAGGGGAAAAACAGGCACAGGGATGGAAGAAAGGAGTTTTTGCTGGTGCCTGGTATTAGCTTCACCCTGTCAGGGAAAGTTAAAGAATACAGTATCAGACACTTAGCTTTAACCAGATGCCATTGTGTTTGATGCAATCTACAGCACGTTTGTTACAAACATATCCTTAAAGGGAGGTGTACCCAGATTAAGCACTTTAGTTGTATAAGACTCTTACCACCCAGTCTAGCCCTAGGTAAGTAAAGGATGGAGCACCTAGTACTCTGCCATACCTTTTTTAATACATTTTATAACCCCCTTCCACCTGTATCCTGAAGCATTGCAGCATTTTCTCCTTTATGTCACATAGTCAACAGGATCATTCCTCTTAATGGTGTTCATGCCTCACCATATGTGAGACCATGAACATATAGAAGCCTCAGACCGCATAGCTTATAGGGTCTCTGTGTCAGGGTCTGATGCTGGTTGCGTAATTTGTTATAATAAATGGGTCTCCCTTTTTTCCATCAGGAAACTATGGCATTATTTGCCATTATAAGGGAGTGTTTATAACGGCAAACATGCGCACGATTTCCCTTGCTGTGTGCATGCTCAGGCAGCAGCACGACCAGTTGAGACAGCTCACTGCTTCTGTCTTGCCAGAAATAGAACCACCACAAGAACTTGGCGGTAAGTCCTTTTCTTTTCTTTTTTTCCCCCATGTACCCTGGAAACACACAAAAACCTGCAGAAAGAGAAAAAAAAAAAACAGGTTTAAAATACGGAAATCTCGGCACCGGACTAAAAGGAAACTGACCGTAGGAAACACTGGGAGCTCTTTATTTTATATAATTGCAGAGGCGAAAAGTGGAAACCCAGCAATTATATAAAATAAAATATGGGGTAGTGTGTTTAAACACGAAGTTTACACACACCCTCGGGGTTACATACTAACATAAACCCCTTGAGCTTTGCTCTTGGGGTTTATGAGCATCTAACCCCTCAGGTGTGTGTAAACTTCTCATTACACACATCACCCTATATATTATTCTATATATAATGTGCCATTTAACTCTCTTCTCTAACACCTGGTGATAGCTTCTGATCGATCAGGCACTGCCATGCAAAGCAGCTCTGAGTGCACTCTACAGTGAGTGTGCACACTTGTGTTTACTTACTGGGCTCACATATTAATAGTGAATAAAGGGAAAATATAAGCAACATGACAGTCTTGCATATTATGCTAAAAAGACACCTACACAATGTGGTAGATAGGTATTAGAGTCTAAAACACATTGGAATTAGTTGATTTTTATGTCTGAAACAGAGTCCTGTGAGTGTATGCATCAGTTATGAGCACATAGAATTAATTACAACTAATAAGTGCAATTTTAGAAACTGCTAAATGAAAAAATATATTACAGCAAACAATTTAGTAATGTTAGGAAAATGTCCAATAGCTACTAAAATGGTTTGGTGGAAAAATGTTCCCAGCTAACATGAACTGCGGCTTTAATTAGTGCAAAAATGAAAAACCCTTTTCTCTTGTTTAGGTATATTGAAGGTAGACTTTTTACATCCTCCTACTGATGCATGCAGTGTGTTCATTCCAGTGAGTATGACACATTTTGTCTCTGCAGCACAGATGCTGTTACCAAGTCACATCTAATTAATTGTTTCCCTAGGGAAGCGTTGGCAGCATCAGTCCTCATCAATGCTTTGTGCTGCCTCTATTGTAATAAGATGTCCCCAATTTAAAACAATTCCACAGAGAGTTCCTTCTCTAACATTATTCTACACAGTCCAACCTCCTGATCTTGATCATCAGACTACCTCATTTTTACTTTACTAATGGGGCTTAATAGTGCATTTCAATGTAATTTTACTCCCAGTGACTGGCCAATAATCTGGCAATATGCAGCGGCTATGACTGGTTGCCACAGTTTATCACAGAAGAGACACTGAAAGTTTCAGAAGTCATGTATTACAACAGATATATATACATATATACTGTGTATATATATATATATATATATATATACAGTATATACACTGATCAAGATAGTCTAACAGTTCCAGGTGACAGCTACCAGATGTTAACATGTTTAATTCCTTCCTTGCTTACCTTGAAGTGCCATATGAATTAACGTTGAACAACTAAAAAACTGTTAAAGCTCGCACAGCAGAAATCTACTGCGATACTTTCAATGCATATTCAAAGTAGCAAGAAAATAGACCCATTTAAAGCAGTAGTATTTGTTCAATGACAAAAGAAAATTCTCATACTTTTTTTATCAGAAATGTATTCATTACATCCTTAGATTCATAATCAGTGTATTTTTAGTTTTCACAGATGTTTTTAAAACCGCTACTATAACTAATTTTGAAATTAATGACTCCAGTAATTAAAAATGACTGCCAATTATGGTATTTAAACATCTATTCCATTAAGGTGCCTTTTTGAATGCATGTACCAGATTTGCAAAGTGGATATATTTGGACAGTGATATCACATGATTTTGCTGGGACTCAGCATAGAATCACACCAATATATTAATTTTTTTCATGGTGGGCATGGCAAGGGAGTGGGAACTTTTCAAGGCTTATAATCCCATATTGCCAGCTCCATGACGCCAAGTGATGGATGTTTGCTCAGCATGCTGGCGACCCGGGTTCGCACCCCGAGCCTGGATGACAGGAACAGAGTCCGGCAGGGAGGGAGCTCAGAGCATCCTTTGGATGCTTCACTCACGGAGGGGTGGTAGGTCCCGGACTGCTGTTTGCAGCTCCTGGTGGTGGCTAGTTTCATGGGTTTCACAGGTTAGATCAAGCATTGATAGACTCACATCCTCAGTGCCTGCCATTTATACATTAACTGAATTTAACTTTTAAATTTAGTCTCGCTGCCCAATGCCTGATCTAAACTGGTTTTAAAAGTATCCATAGCTGGACTATCAACCACTTCCAGTGGGAGACCATGCCATACTGTAACCACCCTTTGGCTGTTTTGGTTTTTCCTTGGTAGTAACTTCCATCTCTCCAGGAGGAGTTGTTTTGGATGTCTCCTTCCACTAACTCTACCATAATTAAACACAAGACCAAGTTCTGCTCTAAGGTTGTCATCCCCCATTGCTTTGTAAAGCATACACAAATCCCCCCTGTGTCTCCTATAATGTAGTGAATAAAGATTAAGTATTTTTAATCTTTCCTCATAGGGTGTCTCTTTTAATCCCAAAATGGACCTAATAATTCTGCACTGCATGCCTTCTACCCTTTTTATGTCTTCCTTGCTATAGGGAGCCCATACCTGGGTGCAGTATTCCACATGAGGCCTAACCAGTGCAACATATAGGGAGAGTATCACTTCACTGGCCTGGCTAGAAATATGCCTAAGGATACAGTTGAGTAGCTGACTAGTCTTCTTCACTTGGTCCCTACAGTATATATATTAAATTTAAGGCCTGGGCTTATGGTTACTCCAAGGTCTTTTTAAAGGTGCGTTACATTTAAAGGTTCATTATTCGGTCAATACATTTGTTGTTTGTTTTGGGTACCTAAGTGCATGACTTTGCATTTGCCTGTATTTAGAGCCAGTTTACTGTAATTAGTCCAAGTGGAGATGTAATCCAGTGCTTCCTGTAGAGCAGCAGTGCTGTCTGGTCTGTTCACCACTGTTCCCAGGTGACAGTCGTCAGCAAATTTTGACAACCATATGTTTGGTATATCCAGCTTTAGTGACGAAATATAAATATTAAAAAGGCAGGGACCCAGGACCAACTCCTGGGGTACACCACTTGTGACCTTAGCCCAGTCCAATAAACACTATTTGCTGCCACTCTCTGTTGGCGCCTCTCTAGCCAATTGGCAATCCAATGTGTGATATCAGTACATAGCTTGAGACCACCCGAGGTTTTAACCAGTTCTGAGTGAGGCAACTTGTCAAAGGCCTTTGCAAAGTCTAGGAAAATAATATCATCAGAGTTTTTTTTGTCTATTTCCCTACTTATGTTTTCATAGAAAGTTAATAAGTTACTCTGGCATGACCTAGTTTTAGTGAATCCATGCTGGTGGGAGTCATACAGCCCAAGTATCTCTTGTTGGTGTTGAATGTAATCCTTAATTATGCCCTCCAGTAGTTTCCCCATTGGAGATGTCAAGCTGATGGATCAGAAGTTTTCAGGTTTTGTTTTAGGTCCTTTTTTTTAGGAGGGGCACCACAGTGGCCACCTTCCAGCCTGGTGGTATATCTCCCAAGTCCAAGGAGTACTGAAATATATGTGTCAGGGGTAAGAATATATAATAAGTTAGTTCTTGAAAAACTCTGGGGTGTAATTTGTCTGGCCTTGGGGATTTATTAACAGCTAGTTTTTTTAGTCTTCCGTGTACATCATTCGGGTTAATAGTTAGTTGTCCTGGTTTGGATATTAAAGTGTCCCCAGATGTGTTGGCAGTATTTTTGTTGAACACTGTACACAAATATTTGTTTTGAATGTCTGCCATCTCTTTGTTACTTGCAGGTAACCCTGCATCATTGGTAAATGGGCTTACTGAGTTTGTGATTCCCCTTAAACTGTTTATATGCGGAAAAAATACTTTTTTATTGTCCTTGACCCTAACAGCCAGGGTAATTTTGTGATGTTTTTTTTTATCTCAGATTTAACCTTTTTGACCAAGGCTCTATATGCAGGGAGTATGTGAGGGTTGCCGTGTTTGATATGCTTAAGCATTCTATTTTTTTTTATTGATTAACTTTTTTATGGAGGGTTTCATCCATCCAGGAATTGTTCTCTTGTACTGTTTTTTTTATTGCTTGGTATATTATTAATGACCTGTCCCTTAAGTTTAGAGATCAAAAGGTCCAATTTCCTTTCTACTCTATGGCCCACAAATTCTTTAGCCGAGTCCCATTTAGCCAGGTTCTTCCTTACTGCAATGAAGTTAGCTTTTCTGGAATTCAGTCTTTCTGTAACCACTATCCAGGCCTGTCTATGGCTGGCATTCTTGGTGGCATGTGGCCTTGATGCATCATTGAATGCCCCCAACCCCAGGATGCTGCAGCAGTCAAACCACTATGTGGGTGGTGGGTGGGTCGGCAGAAAAACAGAAAACTCACCGCTTGGCTGACTGGATGATGATGGCCAGTCCCTGTTGCCACATAACCTGGAGGTGTCTGTGCTGACCCTTGCTGTGCCCAAGATATACAGAATGTCTGTGGGTGACTCGCCTCTCCCAGTTGTCCCCCACAGGGGAGGGGCCCTCTTGACAAAGGGATGCATTGGGTTACATGGGTTGCGGAACTCAAGGAGGCAGCAGATGGTGAAGGGACATGTGGGCATTGGGCCTAGGCTGCCTGAAGGAGTGGCCGCCTGAGGGCTCGGGGGAGCGTAAATAAATAAGACCAAAAAAATCCCATATCTTACTTCAGGAATAAAATAAACTAAAAATAAAAACAAAATGGTTATATTAAATGCATGCTGAAAATAGAGTTAAAAATCTACATTTCAACCTTAGGATTTCTTCAAGAAATATCTAAAAGAGAAAAAAAAAGCAAAGTTAGTGTAGAGGAGAGGTAAAATGAGGGATATATATGTGGAGAAAGAAAATAAGGGGAGGCTTAGGGAGAAGAAGTGATAAATGTGTGATATTAGTACATAGCAGGTCAGTGGAGTTGCCATGGGTACCAAGATGGGTCCCAGCTTTGCTAATCTGTTTGTGGGTTGGGTGGAGGAACTTTTGTTTCTCTCATTCACAGGGACTATGCCTGAACTCTACAAATGCTACATAGATGACTGTGTGGGGGCCACCTCCTGCTCCAGAGAGACCCTCCAAGTCTTCCTCAACAAGTTTACCACAGCCCATCCTTCCCTTCAATACTGTGTTGAAGTATCCTCCTCTACACTGCCTTTTCTGAATATCCAACTTTCAGTACAGAACACTGGTCTGAAGACATCCGTTTACTACAAACCCACTGACTCTCACAGTTTCCTCCTCCACAGCTCCTTCCATCCTAAACATGTTAAGAATGGCCTGCCTTATTCACAGTTTCTTAGATTTCGCAGGTTATGAAGTGAAGATGATGATTTTTCTGAGCAGACCCAAATAATGCATAGTTTTTTTATCAACAGGGGACACCCTAAAAGCACAGTGGACAGAGCACTCTCTCGGGTCAGTAACATGCCCCATAACCTTGAACCCCACAGGAAGGATACTGTCACTCAAGAACAACAACAGATTCCACTAGTGCTTCCTTTCCATCAGAGCACACTTTTTCTTCACAGGATCATCACCAGTAACTTTCCCATTTTGCAGACTGACTCTAACATTGGTGCTTCCTTTACAGAACCACCTATTGCCACCTATCACCGGCCATCTAACCTGTAGAATCTCCTGATTAAAAGCAGCCTACCTACTTCTAACATTTCCTCCCTACCAGGTACCAAACCTTGCAACAGGACTCCCTGCTACACCTGCAAATTTGTTTCCAGTGTGCCTGAAATTCGGGGGCCTACTGGTGTTTTTCACATCACCAAGGAGTTCTCATGCACCTCCATTAATGTGGTATATGTATTCTTTGCAGGAAGTATACAGCTATTTACATTGGAGAGACTGGTAGGTGCCTTGCTGACCATTTCAGGGAACGTTACAGAGCAGTCAGGAATGGTGACACTGATAAACCCATTGTATCCCACTTTATTTCCAGGGACCACAGTGTCAATGACCTTTATGTTTGTGTCCTTCAGCAGGGCTTCTGGGATTCTGACCATAGCAAAGATATGGAAGCCAAGCTGATCATCCGCCTTGGCTCCCAACAGCCCTCTGGCTTAAATGATAGACTTATTTTCCACTAACATCTTTCAGCCACCCCTTATTTTCCCTAAAGTCTTTTTGTATCTGTACACATTTAATTTCTTTTTCAATTTCACCATAAGTCTCCATCTCTGTCTTCTTCCCACACATTTGTCACCTTTCAGCCTTCTTACTAGGCCCTGTTAATTAGTCCCCTCCTGGGGACTTATCTAGCTCTTTCACTCCTATTATGCTTTATCTTTCCCATCATCACCTTTTTGTTTCACAGATTCTCTCTTAATCTTGCCCTTTATCCTTCTCCCTGAGCCTCCCCTTTTAGTCTTTCCCCACATATATATCTCTCATTTTACCTCCCCTCTACACTAACTTTGTTTTTTTTCCTTTTTAGATATTTCCTTAAGACCTAAAGTTGAAACGTAAATTTTTAACTCTATTTTCTATTTTCACTGTGCATTTAATATAACCATTTTGTTTTGCTTTTAGACCATATGTTGACGCAGCGTCTTGTTTTTGGTTTTTACATTAAAAATAAAAATGGCTATACTATTGTTTTTTTGCAAGAAAAAAACATTATTGCTGAAAACACCATATGATGACTAACAAATGCTGCTGCTTTAAAAGATCTATAGATAAAAAAATTATATTAAATATTTAGATTTATACAGAGCATCTTATTCCATGGAAGGCACCAATTTTACAACACTTATTCATTTATACATATGCTAGTGTACTTCTTGAAATTAATATTAACTTTCAAAAGGCATGAACTGTTACTTATTATACCTAAAGTATTTTTTTTCCTTGTTACCAACTAAAAGATTTTCTACCAGACAGTACTGGGTGTCATGTGTGGAATAGTGTTCTACCCGGAGGCTGACATAGCTAGTTCCTTTGGTTCTTGCACATCATCAGTCCTATGATCTCACTGACTATGAGATCACAACTGGCCAAGAAGAGCCATTCATCTGCTGCCCGACTACTCACATGTGATGTCACAGAAATTGAGGTCATGATGCTGACAAGGTATGAAGACCAGAACTAGATATGTCAGTCTCTGGCTGCAGTACTGCTCTTTACATCACACCTAATATCATTAGATAAAAAAACCTTCTAACAAGCAAATGGAAAAAGAAAAGAAATTCAGAAATAACAAGTAACAACTGACTACCTCACAAAATAATATGTTCAGCTTGCTAGTGTCGTCACTACTACCTCTTTAAAAGAATAGGAAAAAAGTCTGCACCATAAAATGTGTAAACTAAATTTGTGTTGTTCACATAATTACCCTTCTAGAACTTTGGCTGCATAATGGTTTAGGATAGAGGTGGTGAACTTGAGATCAGCAAACATAATACAGCATGGAGTATCTCAGACAACAACAGTATGTCAGGTGAATATGTATTTTGTAAACTCATAAAAAAGAGACCATCACTCTTTAACTCAGAACTAAATTTAGGATAATGCACCCTGCCACTGTTGTCTACTAGGAACCCAATATTATAATGATGTAACAAAAATCAGCAGAGTTACTCAACAGAAAACGTGTTCTGTTATTGAATTCTGAGACATGTCACTATTATCGTATTGGAATACCTTAGCTTTGACCTCATTAGTGTAGTCTGCAGCTGAGACCAAAATCAATTTTTGCTTCTGTTTAATCTCCCTAGTTACAATCGTCTTCCCAAAAAAGGTTTATAGACACATGGCTCCTATTTAAATAAGGATTCCATGCTCTGCTTGGTGCTTTCTGCTTGGCTGGATCATATTTCATTGTCACCCAGACTCCATTCAGTCTTATTATCCAAACCAGTGGGTCTAGTCATATAAATGTCATCCACTTCATAGACTTTATTAAAAAAAATTTCACAGCATCTAAACACAAAAAATGGATAATTATTTCAGGCATCAGTTTCACTCTTTGCAAACAATTTAACAATAACTTACAACAGTCAGAGCTGCTCATAGAGTGGAATTAGTGCAAATTACAGTGCTGCTCTCTGGGGTAGCAGCTGCTCAAGCCTCAAAGGAGGCAACTTGCAGTAAAGCTAGGGAAAATCTTTCAACAAAATTCCTTTGTACAATTCAACAGTATAGATTATTATGCAACAAGTAAGGGTAATACTCTTTTTATGCAAGGACTATTTATGGTAGTGGAAAGAGTATCTTAAAATGATGCTCCAACTGGAGCTGTATGAAAGTGACTTGTTCCTTCTCATGCATTTTTGTGTGTGAAAAAATGCCAAAATTACATTTCGCACTGAAAGACTACGATGCAAAAGTCATAATTTTCAAGTGGTCCCCCGTTTGTTCTATAAACTTGCTGTCTTTGCTTGAAAACCAGTGATTTATTCATGCAAATACAATGATTTTATTTACGTGGACAATACCTGCATGTTTTTGCTGATGCATGAAAAGGGCCATACTCCTCTTATATTTGTCATAATAAAAGAAAAGGATAGAAAGGAATTTTATTTTTTATAGTACCTCTCATATACACTTTTTCCCAAGGTGCTTTACAATCAACAAAGAGTTAAGAGCAGCCATTAGGTGTGCAAAGAAAGGGTAAGAAAAGGACAAATGACTAGGTACAGAGAAAGAGAAAAGCACACTGAGAGTAAGTGTCTTGTTGAAGGACATACAGTAAGTAGGTGGTGGTTGTTGTGCGATTCAAACATGGGTCTGTTGGGTCCCCAGGTTTACAGCTTTTTGCTCTAATAAACAGGCACTACTGCCTCACTAGGTTTGTATTGTTTTCACTGTAAAAACACCCAGCTCTGTCTCCAACTTACATCAGTGAAGGAAGCAACTATTATTAGAGGCAAACTAAAACATGGAAAACAATTGTGATGTTCTCGGACGAAGGGATCCGTAATCAAGTGCAAGGTGTATGGTCTTTTGTTGAGAGCTGCTGAAGAGAAGCTCTGATACAAAGAAGAGGTAAGACATGCAAAACTATACTAATAAAGGAACATTCATAATGTTTGTGTAGAGTACAGAAACACAACTATTCTATATCAAAGAAGGATAGAGTCATTGTTCTGGATCTCATGGAAATTTAATAATCTGCAGTAAAATGGAAACAGAATACATACATAAGATAATCCGATGAAAATATAATGAGGTAAGAAAAGATATGCATGGGTGACAAAACTGCCTAGTGCCTACAGTCAATGTTTCTGAGGGAAGCTAAGGAAACTGGTAACGAATTCTCATACATTCATGTTCTTGCTGCCTATACAGGATAAGCCTCAGAATATTTGGGAATATGATGCTTTTAGGGGGGACCAGAATTCTCACACAATGTCAGGTTGTCCTGACATGGCTCTTTGTCAGCCTTAATAGTATCCCTCTTTAAAGGGTAACCAGAAAAAAACTGCAAATGTAATAAATTCTCTTGTCCCCTGTGGACTAAGAGGCAGAGTAGATTAATGCAGCAACCCTTCACCTCATGAGGTTTTGTTCTGAGTATTTGATTTGTACCACAAAGAAACCCTATTAGGTGAAGCATTCAATCAGTTCCATGTAGGAAAAAGTACCATATAAATACAGCTAAATACGTCATATTGAGTATGTGTTTCCTTAGAGAAAAGCCCATGCATGGAGATGGAATATCACCCCCACCAATGGTGTCTCATTCAGGTAAAAGGAGAAATAAATCCACAGAGAAATATAAACAATCTTGCACTCCCCAACCCCACCCCCGTAATGTCCAGTTTTATGTAATTCATAATCTTCAGGATAAGTACAGTGGCACCAGCCAGGATGCTATGCAGTAATGCTACAGTATATCACAAAATGCTGCAGTATACTATAGGGAACAGTGTAATTCAATGGCAATTAAGCTCTTTTGTCATGCAGTACTATGTGACACGCCATTTATTGCAAGTTACTGCATTGAATCATGCTGGATCTGCTGTAAGCTAGTGTTGTTCTTGAAAGTCAGATTTTTGTTTTGGGTTTTTACTGTTTTGGGTATTGTCTAAGCAAGAAGGTTTTCCATACAGTATTAGCCACCACAGGGCAGTGACAACACAGCTTTGCATGACATAGAAATAATTCTATTGTTCACTTGGGAGCTTAAGCAACAGGTTGGTAGAAAAGAGGCCAGGAGTTATATTTTGTTTTAAACTGAAATATTTGAATAGTTTGTTAGTGAAATTAGTTCTATGTGTTAAAAATTATTACCTTGAATTTGAACTGATACTTGGGCTGTGATATTGTAGGTTTGGGGATAGATGTTTGGCAGGGAAAATTAGAAGGTAATTTAAATGTGTTTGCCTGGTGTTTGGAGGAGGGGACATTAGCTGCAATTAACTTGTCTTTAAACAGGAATTACTGTGGCTTTCATTGTTCACTTGGGAGCTTAAGCAACAGGTTGGTAGAAAAGAGGCCAGGAGTTATATTTTGTTTTAAACTGAAATATTTGAATAGTTTGTTAGTGAAATTAGTTCTATGTGTTAAAAATTATTACCTTGAATTTGAACTGATACTTGGGCTGTGATATTGTAGGTTTGGGGATAGATGTTTGGCAGGAAAATTAGAAGGTAATTTAAATGTGTTTGCCTGGTGTTTGGAGGAGGGACATTAGCTGCAATTAACTTGTCTTTAAACAGGAATTACTGTGGCTTTCATTGTTCACTTGGGAGCTAAGCAACAGGTTGGTAGAAAAGAGGCCAGGAGTTATATTTTGTTTTAAACTGAAATATTTGAATAGTTTGTTAGTGAAATTAGTTCTATGTGTTAAAATTATTACCTTGAATTTGAACTGATACTTGGGCTGTGATATTGTAGGTTTGGGGATAGATGTTTGGCAGGGAAAATTAGAAGGTAATTTTAAATGTGTTTGGTAGAGCCCTCCACCCACCCTGTTTTGTAGGCTTACTTAAATACTGAAAAGCCACTGGGGTTGGGATTGAAGGGCTGAGTATTTCTGTTTGGGACTGAAATTTTGAAGCAACAGGAGTTGGTGGGCCTGTGACATCATACGGTACCTGGAGTCTGCTTACACACACTGTTAGTGGGACTGAACACATACTGGACTGTATGTGTTTGTGAGACTTGGGAACTTTGTTGGTGGGGTTGAAATTGGGTTTGTAAATAACTACAGTCAGTATAGAGAGAAACTGTACTCCAGGGGAAAGGGACTGAGAAAAGGGGGTGTGCTATTATAAACAGAGGGGGATAATCTGGGTGGCCATATTCCACCATGGCAGGCATCTTCGGAAGGGTTGTAGGCTGCACAGGCTGTGGGATGGCAATAATTCTAAATTGGGCCTGGAGAGAGGGAGGCTGCCCACTGTGAGACAGCTATCTTGTATTAGGAGTGAGGTATATTGGTTAAGGAGTAAGCTGTGGGAGCTGGGGGGTGTCCAAGGATAAGGGGTGGATATGGGCAGCAGAAGGGTGGGGCTGAGGGAGGCTGGGGCAACGCTCTGAAATTACAGGACATTATGCTACAGCAAGCAGAAGGGGGATATTAGGGACAGAGGACCTTAGATAGGGAAGTTGATGCTAAGGAAGCGTACAGGGTGAAAATTCTGAATTCAAGGAGACTGGAGGGAAAAGTCAGGAGGGGCTGTTGTGCGGAAGCCTAAAACAGCAGACTGTGGGAAGGAGCTCCTAAGGTGAACAGTGCAAGAGAGGAAGAAGAGGTCAGTTTAGAGATGCAGTCAGGGAAACTCGGGTTACTTGATGGAGGCTGACATAGAGTGTCACAATAAATTTGAGATACTAAGCATCCTAGAGGGGAGGAAGGGTTGGTGGAAATGAGGAAACTTATACAGAGGCCGGGAGGGAGTCAGATACCCATAGGGCATCACAGAACAGCTATGGAAAGGATAGACATAGTCCCAGAGGAGAAGGGAAACATATGTGTTAAGCAAATGGGGAGATGCAACATATTCCAGACATGAGGGAGGAGAGCATGATTGGAGAGGAACTGGGAGACAAGGAGGTGGGAGAGGAGCCCCTTCGGCAGGAAGGTCAGTACCAAGGATGGGGCCCTAGCTAAAGGGACCCAGAGAGCCTCTGGAGACAGGGGTACTATTACAAGGGGATGAGGGTGCGGGGAAGGGGAAACCATCAGGGCCAGGATAAATGGTTCAGATAAGAGAGGGTTAAAGGGACACCTATTCAGAGGGGTTTGAGTTAAGTGGGCAAAATAACAAGGGAGGCAGAAAGGGAGGGTGACAAGGGGTCTCTAATAAGGCAGGAAGACTCCCATGAAATTGTGATCATGAATAAAGTGGAGGGGGGCTGAGAGGGCATAGTGGAGGTAACCATAAGGATGATGGCGGTGTTAAGGTTCTGTTACTGGAGAGACTGGATGATTAAGGGTATCCATTGGGAGGGACAGGGGATGGATGCCATAGCCAGGTGAAGGTAGTGAGTATCTGGGCTGACAGTGCACAGAGCAAAGTTCATGGTGTATGAAATGGTTAGGGATTGTGGAGGGAACCGGATTCCTGGTGCATTTGGGAACTAATGATCTAGAGGGAAATAGCATTATGGAAATCCAAGCAAGGTTCCAAGAACTTGCCAGAGTCTGTCGGGATAATGGATGCAACATTTCCTTTTCGGAGATATTGCCAGTACCAAAGGCCTCAGTGGAGAAAAAAATGAAGCTCACAGAGGTTAATGAATGGCTCAGGAAGTGGGGTGAAGAGAATGGGTTGGGGTGTTAGGGAACTGGAATGGAGTTTGGGAGGATAAGGGACTATATGCCAAGGACAGGTTTCATCTTGCCCCATTAGGAAGGAAGTCCTTAAACAGGGATGGCTGACTACATACAAGAAAGGTGGGGTTTAAACTTGTAAGGGGAGGGATAAGGGAGGGCTGACCAGAAGCCTCCCTCCAGATGAGGGAGTAGCCTTCAAGCCCAAGGGGAGGGGGAAACAGACTGGAGGTGGAGGTTTCAGGAGGAGCAGGGGAGGATGGAAGTATAAGGAATCTGGGTGGGGTTCGACAAAAAGGATCAGGGATAAGGGGTGGGGTTATGTTAGTAAATGCCAGGAGTTTGGGAAACAAGTTGCCAGAGTTCCAGGCCATGCTGTTCGAGGGAGGGTGGATGTGGCGGCAGTCACGGAAACGTGAGCCAACAAAAATCATGACTGGGACCTAAATGTACGGGGGTACACTATGCTTAGGAAGGATAGAAAGGAGGGCAGAGGGGGTGAGTGGCTATGTTCATTAGAGATGACATAGAAATTGCTATGGTAAAGGCAGAGGGAAACGTGGGGCCTTATGGGTCACCTTCGATCCCAGCAGGAGATAAGGTCAAGCTGGGTGTAGCATATAGGCCCCGGGATGAGTGATGTTCTAGAGGATGGTTTGCTGGACAACATCATTGCCCAGTGTGGTCAAAAGGGGAAGGTGGTGTTGATGGGGACCTTAATATGCTGAGGTACTAACTGGGGAACCATGTCCTCTAAGGTGGCCAAGGAGCAGAGGCTGCTGGATGGCTTCCAGGATGTGTTCTAACACAGCATGTGATGGAGCCCACAAGGGAGGGGCATGTCCTGGATGTGGTTCTGGCAGATGGGGATCTGGTAAGGACATGGTTGTACAGGACCCCTGACTGGGAGTGACCACAATACTGTCTGGTTTCAAATAAGCATTGGGGAGTGGGGTGAGCTCTAGGACACTGGCAGTGGACTTCAGGGGCAGACTTTATGGGCATGGGAAATATTCTCAAGGATCACTTGAAGGATTACCTCAACAACAAGTGTGGAAAGGAGATGGGAGGTCATAAAGCGGGACTTCATGAGGCAGTCAGGATCTGTGCTAGTTGAAGCGTAAGGAGCAAGGTCACATAAACCATGCTGGTGGTCCAGTGAGGTCCAGGTAGCAGTCAGAGAAAAGAAGGCGGCTTACAAAAATATAAAACAACAAGAGGGATAGGGATAAGGAAATGTACCAGCTTGCATCTAGAAAAGTCACCCGTATGGTGAGGGAGCAAAGTCCAGTAAGAGCATCGGCTGGCACAGGGATACATGGAGGGGAAAGGGTTCTTCCGGTACATTGGGGAGCGGAGAAAACTAAGGGCCATCTCAGCAGATTGAGATCAGAAGGAGGGTGGGTGGAAGAGGCGAGGGACCAGGCAGAGGTATTTAACGAGTACTTTGCCTCTGTGTTCACTAGGGAGGGGGATGGGATATCTACAAAGCAAGGCACAAAGGGGATAGAAGCGGCAGGGAGTGGGATCAGGGGAGCAGCAGAAATGGAGCAAAAGGGAGGGAAAGGTACCCCAGGGGTGTCGCATCTGGATAAGGATAAAAAGACCAGTAAGGTGGAGGGGACGGATGATGCCATCCCCACCAAAAGGGTGTGGTTTGCCCTCAAGGCCCTAAAGAAAGACAAATCTCCTGGGCCGGATGGCATTCGTCCGAGAGTACTATGGGAATTGGCGGACATACTGGCTGCACCCCTGGCGGAGCTTTTCAACAGGTCACTTGAGACAGGGAGGGTACCTAGGGATTGGCGAGAGGCACATGTGGTACCAATCCATAAAGGGGGGTCGAAGGAAGTACCAGGAAACTATAGACCCATCAGTTTAACCTCGGTGGTGGGAAAATTAATGGAGAGTATACTAAAGGAACGATTGGGGTTTACTTGGAGGAGGTGGGAGGTCTGGATAGTCGGCAGCATGGGTTTGTGCCAGGTAGATCATGTCAAACCAACCTTGTAGAGTTCTATGAATGGGTAACATCAGAACTGGATAGGGGTAAGCCTGTGGATGTATTATTCTTGGACTTCAGCAAGGCGTTGACTCTGTCCCACAATGGTCTGGTGGAGAAACTGATGGGGTTAGGAGTAGGCCCTTTGATGGTCAGATGGATTGAAAACTGGATAGCTGGACGCACTCAGAGAGTAGTGGTCTGTGGGGAGCTCTCGAACCTACAGAGGTTGGTAGTGGGGTACCACAGGGCTCGGTCCTGGGTCCAATCCTGTTTAATGCATACATATCAGACATCAGGGATGGTATAGGTGTGAAATGAGTCTCTTCATGGATGACTCCAAGATGGGAGCAGGTTGAGGGAGAAGAGGAGAGGTTGGCCCTGCAAGGGACCTGGACACCCTGGAAAGCTGGGCTCACACATGGAAATTAAATTTAATATCACCAAGTGCAGGTGGTTGCATCTTGGTCGGGAAACCTAAACACAGGTACACCCTGGGAGGGAGGTGCTGGAAGCCTCAACAGGGAAAAAGACCTAGGGGTCATGGTGGATACATGTATGAATAACACTGAGCAGTGCAGGAGAGCAGCTAGCAAGGCAAACAGGATGTTGGGATGCACCGCATGAGGATCACCTCTAGGAGCAAGGAAGTGATTCTGCCACTGTACAATGGACTGGTTAGACCACACCTTGAGTACTGTGTACAGTACTGGAGCCACACTTGAAGAGGGACATACAGCTCCTGGAGAGGGTACAGGGAGGGCAACAAAGATGATACGAGGCTAGGGGATTTGACTTACGAGGACAGACTTGAGGAGCTCTGCCTGTTTTCATTGGAGGAGAGGAGAGACAGGGGACATGATTGAGGTCTTCAAGTACCTCAAGGGAATAAATAGGGTAAACATGGAGGGATCTTTAGACTAAAGCAGGAGGCATCACCAGAGGGCATGGTTTGAAGTTGGAAGGTGGAAGGGTGAGGGGGGAAAAGAGGAGGAGGTTTTTCACTGAGAGGGTGGTGGACCCTTGGAATGCTCTGCCTGGTGAGCTGGTTCAGAGATCCACAGTGGAGAGCTTTAAGAAAGGGTGGGACAGACACAGAAAGTGGATGTATCAGATGATGGCCTGTCCCGGGGGGGTTGGGATGGATGATAGGGGTTTCTGGAGCACAAGGGATGGGAGGGTCTCGGCACCCAACTAAGGATCTAGGTTCGAGCAGACTTGATAGACCATAAGGCCTAATCTGCTGGCAAATAGTATGTTAGTATGTTAGTATGTAAGTTGGTATTTAACCCAGGTCCTGTGATTACAATCCACATGCTGTGCCAGCTGACATGCGAGGCCAGCTAGATATAGTACACATCTGTCATACAAATTAATTGGTTTAGCATTGTTTCTAAAAGTTTGCAATGCATTGACAACTCATTGCATTTTTTGTCAACACTTATCCAGCTCTGGAGAAATCTTATAAAATGTTTTTATTTATTTGTAATTCTTGACCAAGAAAGGCACAATGAACTGTAGCAGCTCATATACAGGTGTGTCGGGGGGTGGGGGTGAGGGCACTACATGGACCTGATTTACAGGGGGAATATTGAACAGGGCACTGGAGAAAATCCCTTAATCATATGATAGAGCTAGGGCATCTTTAACTTTCACATTGGTAGCCACCAGAGATTGGCAGAAGGAACTTTAGTGTAGCTTCTCATCTAAATTATGTCACCACTGCAGTGCAGCACTCCCTACTGGAATGCATCTGCAGTTCTTACACAATGCCATGCAAAACCGAGTCACAACTCTTAGCCAACAGTTTTTCTAAAGCTTTGTGCTGGATCTAGCAACAACTATGCAACTCACTGAGAAATGCAAAAGAAACTTATTGGAGTGATAGTTTAATGCCATTTTTTCTTATTTCACCAGGAGAAGCTCCATTGAGCAAGCTCATTTTTAAGGAAGTCCTGGATGGACAGGATTATACAGACTGACAGTTTACAACAAACAAGTTTACAGAGTCATACTAACTACATAGAGAGCACTGTACAATAAGTGCAACATTCAGAGGAGAACAATTTAGGTAGCAGGACATTACACATACAGTTAGTTACATATTTGGTAGACGAGGCTAGGGTTTTAGGAAAGAAGGTTTAGAAGGGGAAAAAGGGTCTGAGTTAAGGAGAGGAGGTGAAGCAGATGGATAGAGGCAGGGTTAGGAGTGACAGATGCATTTTTCTTGGATAGCTTTGTCTAAGACAGAGATTTGAAGGACTCTATATAGATGGTAGAAACTAGCTTAAATGAGTGCTAAATGTTATTCCATAGTGAAAGGAGGGAATGTCCGATAGCGGCTTCCCCATAATGTGAAGCAACCCTAGGTGTCTCCAGCTGAAGGTAGAAATGCCTCCTCTGTGAGTAGGTACTGGCTATAGCTTGAGCTTCCAAGGGCTACTTTCTTTCTAAAAGGCTAGCAAGTTGACATAATAGCACAGATGGTCAAAAAAAAACTTGGATGGTATTCAGTGGAACTTGTATCAGTTCCCATCAAGTTCATGTTATTTCCTTCTTACCATAATCTGTTCTTCCAATAACTAATACTACTGTGCTGAAACCTACCTACCTACCTCCCTTCCTTCCTTTCTTCCTCCCTTCCTCCCTCTTCCCCTCCCTTCCTCCCTCTGTTCCTTCCTTCCTTCCTTTCCTTCCTTCCTTCCTTCCTTCCTCCTTCCTTCCTTCCTCTTCCCCTCCCTCTTCCCTCCTTCCTCCTCCCCTTTCTTCCTTCCTCCCTCTTCCCTCTCTTCCTTCCTTCCTTCCATATGGTTCTTAGTAACAAGGTCTGCAGTATGAAGAAAAGATGGCCATAGGAAACTCAATCTAAAAATTGGGAGAAAGCTGGCTAAATACCAGGAAGGTATTCTTGGTATCCTGGTCCCAGGTATCCCCCTGAGACGGGGATCTGTATACAACCCCTATACAGATTGTGGTGCCTTTTCCCATCTCCAGGGTGACCCACAGGGAGAGGCATCACCAGTAGAAAGCAGGAAGTTGTTGGCCCTCTGTACAGACAGTTGGTAAGGCCACATCTGGAGTACTGTGTACAGTTCTGGAGACCCCATCTCCACAAAAACATAGACAGGGTGGAGGCTGTCCAGAGGAGGGCAACCAAAATGGTGCAGGGTCTGCACCAGAAGACATATAAAGAAAAACTAAAGGAGCTTAAGATGTATAGCTTTGAGGAAAGGGGGGGTGGGACATGATAGAAACTTTCAAATACCTCAAGGGAATCAACAAAGTCCAAGAGGGTAGCATCTTTCAGAAAAAAAGATGTGCAAGAACAAGGGGGCACAATTTGAAGATAGAGAGGGGACGGCACTGAGGTAATGTGAGGAAGTATTTCTTCACAGAGAGGGTTGTAGATGCATGGCCAGCCTTCCTGAAGAGGTCGTAGAGTCAAAAACAGTGGGGGAATTCAAGAATGCATGGGACAGACATAAGGCAGTTCTAGTGGGGGGTAGGAGGAGGTAGGCTATTAGTTAACTAGGATCTGCAGCTTATCCGTTAGGTAGGGAAATGGACAGACTAGGTGGGCCAAGAGGTCTTTATCTGCCATCAAATTCTACGTTTCTGTGTTTCCTTATGTATCCCAGTATCCCCCCAGCCCTCCTTACTGCTTTCTCACATTGCTGGCCCACCTTTAGGTTGTCTGATACGACTGCCCCCAGATCCCTTTCCATTTTTGTTGTTGTCAGTATCTCACCCCCCATTGTGTACTCTTCCTCTGTGTTTTTGTTTCCCAGGTGCTTTACTTTGCACTTCTTTGTGTTGAATCTAAGCTGCCATACATTTGACCATTCCTCCAATCTTGCCAAGTTCCTTTTCATCCTTTCCACCCCACCTTGCGTATCAACCCTGTTGCAGATCTTTGTGCCATCTGCAAAGAAACATACTTTTCCTTCCAGTCCCTCTGCAATGTCACTTCTAAAGACATTAAAAAGGACCGGCCCAATACTAAACACTGTTGTACCCCATTATCGCCACAGTATCTCCACAGCTTTCTGCCCCAGAGGTCGTGAGGGATCGTTGATGTCACCCTCCCCTGCCCGCCAACTCAGTACTTGCCACTGATACAAGCTTTCAGCCCCAGAGGTCATGAAGGATCGTTGATGTCACCCTCCCCTGCCTGTTGACTCAGTACTCACCACTGATACAAGCTTTCAGCCCCAGAGGTCGTGAAGAATCGTTAATGTCACCCTCCCCTGCCCACTGACTCAGTACTCGCCGCTGATACAAGGTAGATGCATTGCTGTGAGGCTCCACTGCCCAGCACTCCTCACTTTGAGTTTGAATTTGGTGCCTTTTCCTGAAACACCTAAAAGGACTCCAGCAACTTTAATTACTTGTTGCCTTAACTAACAGAAAGTAATTCCCTGTATAACTTCAAGTTATGCAAGAGGCTGCTGCTTTTTCAAAGTAAAGGGATTGCTGTATTAATTTTCTATCGTCGCACATGTGGAGATAGTTTTTTACTGCAGTATAATTTCCCCTACTGCTAACCTCTCTCACAATACTGGTTGCCTCTTTTAAGTTTGTTTAGCAAGTTTCAAGCCTAAGTTTGTCTATAAAACTTTGTTAGCAATTTTCAACCCTAAATCTGTTTGTAATCCAACTCCGGTGATAGCCCTCCCCTATTGCAGTATTTTTTCTCTCTCCTAACCCTCCCCCTCTTTACCTGCTTGCCTCCTATAAATGGAGTGACCGCCTATGTTTGTGTTCCACAGCTTTCAGCCCCAGAAGTCGTGAGGGATCATTGATGTCACCCTCCCTGCCCGCCGACTCAGTACTCGCCGCTGATACAAGGTAGACGTATTGCTGTGAGGCTCCACTGCCCAGCTGTCCTCGCTTTGAGTTTGAATTACTCTGCCGACACAAAGCGTCAGCTTCCCACTGCCCCCACCACCACCCTTAATGGGCCCTCCCTTATATAGCTAAGGAAACTCCTTCCCTCATCCGTTTGTAACCAATTACACAACTTTTCCATTTGCAGGTTATTTTCTCTCACCACCAGAGGTCATACCTTTTCCTAGATCTCACTCTCAACCTGCCCTAACCATATTTCTTTCCCCTACCACTTCCTTGCTACTTATAGATATAATATCACCCTCACAATTATGTTACTATCCATGATCATCTCTATCTCTATCTCTACACTACTATCCCTCCCTCCACTGATAAACCAAAATTTCTCTCCCTCATGTCCTTCCCCCACCTGTTTACCCCTGAATGGAAAGCTGTCAAATTGGCTGGCAGACACCCCACTCCCTATCCATTCCCTTGCACCCTTACCGCAACCTTACCATCCCCTACCGTCCTCCTCTCTACCAGTAGGCAGCAATATGGGCACTGGACCATGTGCAGTCCTGCTCTCCCAAGCCAACCTCCAGCTGCTCTCCAGCCCCCCCCAACTCTGGCCCCACCTCCTCCTCCTGGCTGCCCTCCAAACCCTGAAGCTCTCAACTCCTACCTTACACTCAATGAAAGGGTCCACGATGCGTAAATGTCACCAACTCTATGCCCAAATGAGAAGCTGCTGCCTCAGGACTCTTGTCCTGCTACTACTGCTCACAGGTAATGTACATCCCAACCCTGGCCCGTTGACTGCCCCCCAACCCACTACTACCACTTCAAATGGTTTGCAAATCACCATGCTAAACATCTGTAGCCTGCAAAAAAAATTGGACCACTTTCAGGGGTGGATACTCCAGCACCACCCTGACATAATCGGACTGAGCGAAACCTGGCTGTCTCCCTCAGTACCGGACTCTGCAGTTAGCCTCCCTGGTTACATCCTCTATCGATCTGATAGGTTGGGTAAACAAGGTGGTGGCTGCACTGTATACCTTAAAGACTCGCTATCAGGCTAACTGCTCTCTACCTCTCAAATAGCATCGAGAGAGCAGATCTTAACGCTAAAAATAGCCCCAGGCAGGTCGACTGCACCCCTCCTACTAACCATTGTCTATCTTCCACCAAATGAACACAAACTCTCCTTCCAGACTGTCCTGAGCTATATTGCATCTCTTCCACCTCAATATGAAAAAATAGTCATGGGCAACTTCAACATAAACTGGTTGTCCACGTAAGCGGCCCCTTACTCCAATGATGCCTCAGCACTCAACCTCACGCAGGTTGTCACTTCACCCACAAGAACAAATCCCCACACAGGGACATCCTCCCTCCTGGATCTGGTCTTCACAAACCGCCCTCACAGAATTACCAACACCCAAGTACTCCCTAACTCACTAAGTGACCGCTCTCCCATCCTCTGCGCTTGGTCTTACAGGGCACCAAAGCATCCCCCCAAAATTACCTTTCAGTGCACCTTTGGCCCTGGGAAACTCTCCCAACTCAAGGCCTTCCTTAGAAACTGGGACTGGACACCCCTCCTCAACACCCCAGACCCAGATCTTGCGCTGGACCTATTCATCCTCACTTTCAATAGGATCTGTGATAAGTTTGCCCCCCTTACCAAGAAACTGTCCAAAGGCTACCAGGTCCCCTGGTTCTCTGATCACCTCCTGGGTCTAATGAAACTGTGTGACTCCCTCAGGCATATCGCTAATGAAACAAAATGTCCAGCTGACATGCAATGCTTTAGGGAGACACATAACAAATGCATGTGGTCCCTATGCACTGCCAAAGCGGACTATTACAAAGCATCCTTAACCTCCACCTGGGGAGATGGTCAGAAATTCTGGAATAATATCAAGGAACTCTGTGGCGAACCCCAAAACCAGTCCCTAGACCAATTAGAAATAGACAGAGTCACTGCAAATGATCCCCACCTCATAGTCTCAGCCCTAAACTCCTCTTTCACAAATCTCAACCATATTCTCCACCCTAACTTCTTCCATCCACTACCTACCCAGGTAAACCTTCACCCCTCCCTTTCGCCTCCACATCCTGACTTCTGCTGATACCAAACCTTACCTAAATAAAGCCCTTAGCCACTCTACAAACCTCAGTGGCCCACTGGACCTGAAGCTTCTCTGCCTTACTCTCCAGGAAGCTCTCATCCCTCTCACTCATATCCTAAATTGCTCCCTCTGTCAAAGGAAATTTCCCTCCCAGTGGAAACTGGCCAACATCACCCCTATCTTTAAGATTGGGGACCGCACCTCCGCTAACAACTACTGTCTAATCTCCATTCTCCCCCAAAGCCCTAGAATGAAACATTGGCAACCAAATCATTGACCACTTGACTAAATACAAACTCCTCTGTGACCAACAACATGGCTTCCGTAAGTGTCACAGTACCACCACTGCCCTCCTCGCCTTCACCTCGCATTTCCATTCCGCCTTGTATTGCAGTCACCTCACAGGTGCCATCTTCATGGATCTCTCTAAAGCCTTTGACACCGTCAACCACGCCCTTCTCCTAAACACTCTTGCCTCCAGTGGTTTCTTCAGTGATACCTTAAAATGGTTCACCAGCTACCTGTCGGATAGAACACAACAGGTAAAGGTAGGCACTGTCCTGTCCCCTTGCCTCCTTGTCTGCTCCGGTGTACTACAGGGGTCAATTCTTGGACCCTTACTTTCCAGCCTATTCCTAAACTCCCTCCCGGTGGCTGTCCCCGGTAATCTGCTCCTCTATGTGGATGACGCAGTACTTTTTGCCTCTGACTCCAACCTACGTAATCTCCACCATACACTCCAACATAGCTTCCATGAAGCAGAACAATGGTTCTCCACTCAGCGGCTTACTATCAACTACAAGAAAACTAAAGTCATGATCTTCTCCCACCCGCAGAACCCTCACAAGCATCACTGTCCCCCTTTTCTCACCATCAATCACACCCCCCCTTGAGCAAGTTACCTACTTTAAATACTTACAGATCACTCTGGACCCAGCCCTCAACTATAAGCAACACATTCTCCTCCTTGTCTTGGCCCTAAACTCAAAATTAGGTGCGCTTTATAGACACAAACATTGCCTTACCCCAGAAGCCCTATGGCTCACCATCAACTCCTCCGTCCTTGCCCTCCTTGACTGTGGTATTACTATACACTGTGCTGCCCCCAACTCAGCTCTAACCAGTCTCCGCCTTGTTCTCAACAAAGCCTGCCACCTCATACTTGGCTGTGATCGACGCACCCACACCTGCACACTTTACAACTCCTCTAATTGGCTAAACCTTGATAACAGAATCTGGTATCATTCATGCTTTATAACTAAGAAGATCCTCCTTGGACTTGCCCCTTCCTCTCTCTCCTCTATTATCCGCCCAGCTGAGTCAACCAGATCCACGAGAAACTCAAACAGGCAGATGCTACAGGTTCCACATCCACATACCTCCCAACTTCAAAGGACCTTCAGCTACCAAGCCCCTGCTCTGACTAACTCCCTCCCTATCCAAATAACTAATGAAACAAGGATAGGTCCTTCCAAAACTAGACTTAGGGAATTCCCCCAAAACGTTAATGTATGTGACTGCACCTGACCATGCCCTACAATTATGCCTGCTCCTGGTGCTAACTCTTCCAAACCCACTATTTGACAAACAGCCAGGTACAGATCTTTCTGCACTATTTTCGGCTGGGCTTGACCGGGACCCTTCTACTTTTCTGATCTACTCTGTATCTCATGTCCTGAACTGTAATGTAATTCCTAGTTATCTACTAATCCTGTAATACCACCTAAGTTTTTTCTTTTGTATTTCAGCTGACTGTACTGTGCCTTGTTGTTTGTATTGTACCTGATGGATGATGTGGAACCTTTGTAAATGAGTCTCTGACACAAAGGTCTTTCTGAATATTTCTCAATAAACAATGTCACAATAAACAATGTCACTAGTAACACCTCTTTCTTCACTGTGCACTCTGTTTACTATTACCCTCTGTGTTCTGTTGTCCAGCCAGTGTTTTATCCAGGCTACCACCCTGGGACCCACTCCCAGGCTGGCTAATTTGTTTATTATTCTTTTGTGTGGGACTGTGTTAAATGCCTTGCTAAAGTCTAGGTAGGCCATGTCCACAGCTCCTCCCTGGTCTACTACTTTGGTCACTCAGTCAAAGAAATCAATTAGATTTGTCTGACATGACCTTCCTGCTGTGAATCCATGCTGCCTTGTGTCCTGTGCCCCACTGGCCTCTAGGTACTCAACAATTCTTTCCTTCAGAAGGGTTTCCATAATTTTCCCTACCACTGAGGTCAAACTGACAGGTCTGTAGTTTCCTGCCTCTGTCTTGCTCCCACTTTTGTGAAGGGGAATCACATCCGCCCTCCTCCTCCAGTTCTCAGGTACCACACCATCCTCCCATGATTTATTAAAAAGGGTAATCAGTAGTGTTACTAGTTTTTCCCTTAGTTCTTTTAGAATTATGGGGTGAATTCCATCAGGCCCCATTGCTTTATCCACCTCCAGTTTTAAGAGTTCTTTCAGAACCATTTCTTCTGTGAAAGGACTAATATCAACCCCCCTATCCAGAGTGCTTCTATTGACTGGATTAGGTATCTTCCCCCCTGCTTTTCCATTGTAAATACTGAGCAGAAGTATTCTCAGTATCCTGCCTTTTCACTGTCCTCTCTTCCCAACCACCTTCCCTTTATTCACCTCGTATCCCTGCCTTAGTCTTTCTTTGCTTCCTAATGTACCTATAAAGGTTTTATCCCCTTCTTAACTGAGTTGGCTATCTTTTCCTCAGTTTGGTCCTTTGCTATTCTGACTGCCTTCCCCTCTTCCTTCTGCTTTAACTGGTACAGTTCTCTGTCCTGCTCCTTCTGTTTCCTTATACTTCCTGAATGCTATCTTTTTCTCCCTAACCTTTCCCACCACTTCTTTTGAGAGCCATAGTGTTTTTTTCTTTTGTTTTGAGTTTTTATTTGCTTCGCACAAAGGCTTGTTGCTTCTGTTATGGCAGTTTTGATGTTCCCCCATTGTTGTTCCACCCCACCTTCTTGTCTGTTTACTAGTGCTTTTCTGAGGCACTCTCCCATTTTGACAAAATCAGCCCTCCTGAAGTCCAGTACCTTCACTTTTGTATGGCTTGACTCTACAGCAAAGTTTATTGTGAACCGCACTGTCTGGTGGTCACTTGTTCCCAGATGGCTATCCACTTCAAGATTGGAGATCCTCTCTCTGTCCCCATTTGAGAGTACCAGGTCTGAGATTGGTCCCTCCTGAGAGGGTTCCAAAACTAGCTGTCTGAGGGCATGCCCCCTGTAGGGCATTGAGAATGGCCCTGCTCTTGGATGTGGCTGCAGCAAAGGTGCTCCAGTTAACATCTGGCATATTCAGGTCTCCCATCAGCAATATCTCCCCTATCTCTGCCTTCTATCATTTCCTTGTCCATTTTCTCCCCCTGAGGCAGGGGTCTGTATACAATCCCTGTGTGGATTGTGGTGCCATTTCCAGTCTCTAGGGTGACCTACAGTGCCTCCTCTCCTCCCTGTTTACCCTTTAGTTCTGTTGCCTTGATCCCTTCCCTTGCATAGAGAGCTACTCCTCCTCTTCTTCCCTCCCTGTCCTTCCTGTAGATTGTGTACCCTGGTATGTTGACATCCCAGTCATGTTTCTCTGTGTACCATGTTTCTGTGACTGCCACAATATCCAGGCATCCCTCTTCCATAAAAGGCCACCATTTCAGGGAGCCTTTTACCTAGGCTACAGGCATTGGTACTCATTACCCTCCATTTTTTATGGCTTTATTTCTTTTTGGCCATCCCTGTCCTTACTGCCTTTGTCTTTTTCTCCATTTACTCCTGCTCTTCTCCCTATTCACTGTTCTATCTTGGTGTTTACCTCACTTGCTACCCTGATTTTTGGGGGGCCTAATATTTCCCTTCTCCTTTTCAATGCCTCCCCCTCGGCTAGTTTAAATGCTTGCCAATGAAGCATTAAAACCTGTCACCTAGGATCCTGGATCCCCCTCCTGAATAGATGCAGGCTACAGCACCAGTATAGACCTGCATCCCTCCAGGTGGAGCCCCAGTCCCCAATGAAGCCAAATCCCTGAGCTCTGCACAAGTTTTTCAACCAGTCATTCTATCCCATGGTGCGGAGTACCCTAGCCTCATCCTTGCCATAGACATTTCTGAGGTAGCACTTCCGAGAAAGTTACTGTGTGTGCTACTTGTCTAAGGCCCCTCCCCAACTCCACAAACCCCTGTTGCACTGTTCTGATCCCATTCTCAGCCAGATCATTTGTCCCTAGGTGGATAATGACATCCAGCTCACTCCCCCTTACAGCTGCTCCCACAATACTGAGGATTTTTTCCTGTCCCTCCAAGCCATGGTGCCAGGCAGGCACCTCACCTCCCTTTCCCTTCCCTCCCCCAGTTCTACCCCCTAACAATTCAGTCCCCCACCAGGAGTTGTTTCCTTCCCCATGGGGTCCTGTGCCACCCTCCTGTGGGTCTCCATTGTGGAGGTTCCCAGCATCCTCCTTGGTCTCCACTGCAGATGACTCCATAGAGGAACCATGCTCCACCAGAGTGGCAAATGAATTGTGGAGAGGTGCAACTGGAGGGATGCACCTCTGTTCCACCACCCTCACCCTCCCTGAGCCCACCGTGGTCCAACCCCTCCTTTTTTTTGGTAACCTCTGAGGTAGTGGTGGTGGCCTGGGTGGTCCCTGGGTGGGGGAGCAGGTTTCCCAAATCCTTGCCAGGTCAGCATGGAGACAAACAACCTCCTCCCTCAGACTAGAGAGGTGCCTGCAAATAGGGCAGCAACTCAGTCTCCAGAATGTCTCCCAGAAGACTGCTGCTCCACAGCCAGTGCATTGCAGCACTCCCCACATGTCTGTGTCCCTTCCTGTTACACATGCTTTTCTTTTTTTTTTTTGTTCTTGTTTTAGTGTGTGCAAGCTTGTGAGTGTCTCTACTCCCTATTCAGTGTGCTGTGCCTTTAAGGATATGAACAAGTGTATGTTGTTAGCAGTTTAGAAGTGATGTCAGAATCTCTGCTATAAAGGAAGTTATGCGCTTGGGGTGGGTGGAGTGAGGGGCAGGGTGGGTGAGCAAGCCTGTGCCCTCCAGAAACAATCAACTAAAGCTGAGTCTCCACCCTGAGGAGTGCTTTCCTTCCTTTCAGACACCTATTTCACAGAGGTTAAGTAACAGGTCTAGTCACACATGACTGAAAATATCTCCCAGCTACAGTTCCTCCCTGGCAAATTAAAGTTAAACTAATAAAAGTCAGCCCTAAAAACAGAGAATCAACACTAGTTACTTACACAATAATTCAATTCAGCGTAGTCTAGTAAATAACCTCCTTGATTTAAGGAAGCTTCGGCTCCTTTCTCTCTCTCTCTCTCTCTGTCTTAGCAGCAAATTTCCTGCCTGCCAATAGTACTTCTAATGGACCATAAGATGGAATCTCTTTAGAAATATTGTGAAATATCTTGAACTATCTAAGTCTTTGGATGTAACTATACCAGCTCTTTTTCCTTTACCTCCCATCCTTTCACTGGTCATCTATTCCCAGAAGGATATTCAGCTACATCTCTCTTGTTGAAGATAACTGGAAGTAAAACTAAATCTATAACAGAGGAACTTAGTGAAAATTTAATTAAAGACCTCAAGCATGGCATACAATTAATGTAAGTTGATATTCATCAGGGTTTCGAGAAGATACAATGCTATCTGGTTTCCCTAACGTATGCAAAATCCAGTATAAAGGAACAATGAAGGCCTTGGCCTTCAGGACTGGAGAACTAGAACAGAGAGAAAGTGCTGTAGAAGACAAAGCCACTTACTGGCTGGGGTGAAATGTTAGGTCAGCAGACTCCTTGGTGCATGTTGTTCCAAGTCTCTGATTGCTGTTTTTTGTTTTGTGTATCACTGGTATATAAATTAAAAAGAAGTTTCTTACACTTCTAGAGCCTCATTTTCTTTGTGCCTTCCCGGGCAAGTGGTGAGCACCGTTTTTCAATTTTTTCAAATGTCTGCCTTTGAATTGGCACCACCGTCCCTGTGCTCACCATTATTTGTACCTGTCCTACAATGTTATTGGAGAAAGGAACAATAATTTTGGAGGACATGCCTACTGTCATTGAGAGAGCAAAAATGCAGAAGACTGCCTACCCTTGCATTCTGTTGTACTAATTTATTTTCCTTAAGAACAACCCCATTAGAACCACCGCCAACTTAAACAAAGGTACAAGTTATCATTGCTAACAGTGTTGATAAAACTAGAGTCCTATTGTAAATGTGTAAAAACAAACAGCTGAGCTATGTAATGTATTATATATCCCTTTACTCAACTGATTAGCCTTGCAATATGGTAACAGACTCAAATCCTGACAGATCATATGGATAATGGTTATGGATAACTGGTTGGATTTGTTAGGAGCTGGCTACAGGACAGACAGCAGAGGGTAGCTGTAGGAGGAACACTCTTGACCCCCAGAGCTGTAACCAGTGGGGTCCCACCAGGCTCTGTACTAGGACTGGTGCTGTTTAACATCTTCATTGCCAACATATTGGATGGGACTAGGAGTAAGATCAGCCTTTTTGTAGACGACACAAAGATCAGTGTGGAGGTGAATAGTGTGGAAGGGAGCAGGTACTCCAAGTGGATTTGGCAAGACTTGAGCACTGGTCAGACACATGGCAGCTGGGGTTGAATGCTAAGAAGTGCAAAGTCATGCACTTGGGAGCCAGGAACTGTGGGAATTGCTTCTGGCTAGGGGGAGTGCAGTTGTCCACTTCGTGAAGGAGAAGAATCTGGTGGTTCTAGTCACAAGAGACATGAATCACTCCGTACAGTGTAGAAAGGTGGTGGATAAGGCTAATAAGATGCTGAGGTGTATTGCCATAAGAGAATCACCTCTGGAAGAGAGGAAATCATTCTGCCACTGTACAGGTCACTCGTGAGATCTCACTTGGAGTACTGTGTGCAGTTCTGGTGCCCATATTTAAAGAAGGATGTCAAACTACTGGAGGGCCTCTAGCCCAGGGCAACAAAGATGATCCTTGGGCTGGGGGACTAACCATATGAGGAAAGACTGGGGGAGCTTAACATGTATTCCCTGGAGGACAGAAGGGAGAGAGGGGATATGACTGAGACTTTCAAATACTTAAAGGGCATGAATAGGGTTAGAAATATTGTGAAACTGAAACTGCAACAACTACAAACAGCAAGAACTGAACAACGATGACACTTACAGTGATATATTTATTTGAGAGGGGCTTTTCCCCTACTCCCCCCTTGTGGGGGGCATTGACCTCCACACCCCCTTACTAAAATACTAACTCTAGGGGGTGCATCTCGAGGAGGAGGGAACCCCCTGTTGCCGTATGCACCGGGGCTGTATTTTGTCATCCTTTGTGGTCGTCGACGTTTCAGATTCGCTGTGTTCATGTGCAACCCTGAAACTGGAGGGTGGAAGATTCAGGAGGGAAATAAGGAGGCACTAGTTCACAGAAAGGGTGGTAGTGAGGTGGAACGCACTGCCAGAGGAGGTGATATCATTGAAATCTGTGGGCAGTTTTAAGAGAGGTTGGGACAGAGTCAAAGGTAAGGTCAAAACTTGGGGGAAGCTGGGGAAGGGGAGTCAGCAGAAGGGGGTGATAAATCAAATGAACGAGCAAGGGGTTGGGGAGAAGCAGCAATAGATTATACTGGGAGCTGCACACCCTAGCAGAGTTGATAGACCATATGGCCTGTATCTGCTGGTATTTTTGTATGTTTGTATACATTGACTAACTTTCTACTTCCTTCTCACTTCTCTCCTCTCTCTCTTCTCTTCCCTTCCCTTCTTTTCCCTTCCCATCCCTTTCCTTCCCTTCTTTTTTGAAACTCTGCATTAGGATTTAAACATATGGCCCTGCCTTTGAGCAGGCTGTCAGTAATCTTGGGCCCAATTCCAAGTTGAATGTCATGCAACTCACTGGCATATGTGAGTTGCGACATTTGCCACTACACCAGGGACACTGTGCCACATTCCTAGAGTGGCAGGGTCCCAGCACTTGTGACATGCAGGCTGTGCTAGGTGGAGGCTAACAACACAAACATGGCATAGAAGCCATGCATGTCACAAGTCGTGGTCCACTACTGGCAGCAGCCCCCCCATCCTGGAGCACCACAGCACACTCCAGGGGGCATGGGGGTAGAACAGGTGACACAGAAGTCCTGGGACACACTGGAGATCAGACTCCCGGGGTCCCTGACTTTGAGGGGGTTGGGGCAGGGTGTGCTTGTGGGGCTACAGGGAGCACATCAGAGTCATTGCCTCGGTGCTGCAGAGTGGGCATCTGATGGATGGCACTGTCAGATGCCTCTTAGAGCAGCTCTGAGCTGCCTTAACCTAGCTCCGCCAGTGCGGCTCCGAGAATCACGGCAGTGGGTTACAGCAGCCACTGTCTTGGAATAGAGTGCAGTCGCTGCCGTAAACTGCCCTTGCACCATGTCATTGCAGGCTATGGCAAAGTGGGTGGTATAACCCAAGGATGGCATAGCCCGCAGCTGATATGGAGCAAGGCACCTCTTGGAATCAGGGCTGGCATACCACTTGGCACAAGTCTCAAGATACACCAAGGGGATTGACGTATCTCAGGTTATGCTGGCTTATGCTGACTTGGAATCAGCCCCTATTTAATTTATTTACTTAATTGATGCTCATTGACCAAATAATATCTGCAACTAAACTTCACATTACTATAGAATGAGCATAACAGAAATCAGCATTTCTTCTTATAATGACTCTGCATTGATTGTATACAGTCCCACATAGCACAGCTGCAACTACCTCAAGAAGAGACACCAAACATGGTGGGACCCAACCTTGCTGATAGTATATTCTATGCTGACTTTTCAGTGGGGAGAGGCAGAGCTGTCAATATTGAAATTAGGATCAGATGAAGAAGAGCCAAACTGTAAAATAGGCTAAATGAGTAAATAATTAAATGATGAAACAATGGATATATGATGCACAATGGGAAAATGAGGAGAGGAGAGGAGACGGGAGGGGAGAGGAGGAGAGGAGAGGTGAGGAGAGGAGAAATACATTATGTAGGCAGGGTGGCACCTGTATAATAGCATTGAGTCAGTGTTTGTGTCAGAAATGGAGGCTTTGACGTTTGGGGCCCGCTATTCAAAAATGCGCAAGGCGGAGCACAAACATTTGTGCTCCACTTTACGATAGCGCAGGTGCCCAAAGATGCTATATTCAGTCGAATAGCACTTTGTTGCTATTCGACTGAATATAGGGCCATGTCATCCCAGCACTAAGCCACTTAGCACTGCCCTGACATGGCTGTCAAAGTACGCCACCACAATGGATTGTGCCAAAGTGTAATTCGCAGTATTCAAATGGGCCCATGGAAATAAGCCCATGGGGCATGAAATGTGCTAAGGTGCCATTTACATGCCTATTATGGGCTAATTTGCATATGTAGCAGGGTAATTTAGCATGGCGCTGCCCCCCAAATGCCTAGTCCCAGATAAGGAGCTATCCCTGGTGCTAGTTGTTCTCCCCTCCTTTCAATTCCACACCCGTTAAGTATACATCATCTCCCTGGTGCTAGTGGTGCTCCCTTCTCTCTGATCCCACACCCGTGAATTATACATCATTTTCCTGGTGTGTAGTGGTCCCTCCTCCCACCTGCACCCTTGCCCGATGTGCCATAATTCTATCCCTGGTGTCCAGTGGTCTCTTCCACCACCCGATCCCTTGCCCCATACATTATACCATATTCCCTGGTGTCTAGTATTCCCTCCCCCCAACCACACCCATGTCTGATGTGACATAATTCTGTCCTTGGTGTCCAATGGTCCCTTCCCCCCACCCAATCCCTCATCCGGTATGATACACCATATTCCCTGGTATCTAGTGGTCCCCCCCACCAGATGCCCTGCCCAATTACTAAAAGAATATTTTCTCTAGTGTCCAGTGGTCACTCCTCCCATCTGAGCTCTGTCCCCGTACTGGTTACATTGGTGCAATGAATGCCCTCCCCAGCAACACAGCCCCATCCTCGACTACCAATCCCCCAATCCCCCCACCATGTCCTCCACTGATGTCTGGAGGCCCCCCTCCCTCCTTCCCATGGCACTGATAACCCACCCCCCTGGTCTCCTGTACCTGAGTATCAGTGCCATGGTGCAGTGACAGTGAGCGCCACAGCCCTCCACACCCCACCTCTGCATGTGTTATGTTTAAAAGCCACAAATGGAAGAACATTTTGCATTACAGTTTTCAGCCCTAATGCCCACCACCTCCCCATCCACTACCCTCATGATCCAAGGCCATGACACAGGTCCAGAGCTGTGCCCCATGGGTCTTCTGCTTAAAGCTACATGTCTGGGGCCATTCCCCATATGTCAGGTTCTTCAAGCTACAGATATGGGGATGTGCCCCACGCATCTTCTGCTTTGCATAGGGCCCACAGGTTCCTACGCAGAGCAAGCTAGAGGTCTTGAGCTGTGTCTCCAGGGTATGCTGCTTCATGTAGGGCCTTTAGGGAATGGCACATAGCAAACTAATAGTCTGGAGCCATGCCCTATGGATTTTCTGCTTCACTTAGGGCCTGCAGTCCCTGCACAAAACAAGCAACATATCCTGGGCTGTGTCTATGGGTTGGCTGCATCATATAGGGCCCACAGAGCCCTGCACAAAGCAAGAAACAGGAAAGGCTTGTGCCCTCACGTCTGCTGATTTGCATAGGGCCGCAGGTTTCTGACCATATACCATGGGTCTGCTACTTTGATGCAACAATGCAAAGTGTAGAGCTTTGGCAACTGGTGAGTAAATCTACAGTCTTTCTGCACATTCAGATACTTATCTAATTATTATTAATCTAGTTTCTCTGTTTGTTAACCTTGTCATATTGTACTTTGATTCCTGTACTAGTTTTTTTTATTATACTCCTGTATATATTTAGTTCTCTTTATTGTTTTACCCATCTCTCTTTCAAACACTTTTAATTGTGTTTTTTAACAGGTTGTAGTATTTTGCTCTTCTGTACTTTTGCACTCTTGTACATTTTGCACTTTTGGATATTTAGGCACTTTAGTTACAACTTTGTGGGAGCTGACTGTGATTATTTACTTTGGATTAATCACCTTTGGGCAGATCTCATTAGTAATATCCAGTACAGGAGCATAAAAGTAATTTACTGAAGCACTGCAGATGAACAGTTCCATTTCAGCTACACTGTGACTTTGACATAAATTTTTAAGCAATGTGTCTGAAACATATGTATTAAAAAAATGTATGTACCCATTTAGTTGTACAATGTAGGATGTGATGTCAGGACCACGTGGTATTGCTCGACTATTTAATTTACCTGTTTTCTGGCACTTTCTGGCGGCTCCTTGAGAAAGGGGTAGTGCACCCCAAAGTGCTGGAACTTTAATTCTCTGATCTTAACTAATCACACAGCTGCTATACACTTGCTGTATTTGTTCCATATTTTGTGTTTTCTTTTGCCGAGTACATATCAATATTATATGGCAGCATAACAAAACCAGGACATCTGGGAGACCCGATAGTGCTATTTTTGTTTGTTAGGGCTGTGGCCATGCCTGATGAGTCTTATTCTTTGTCTATTGTCCTGCATCAAGTTAGACACTTATAGGGCATCTGGGTCCACAGACACTTGTAACTTGAAACAGTGGGCCCATGGGGCATAACCCTGGACCAGCAGCTTGGCCTTGGGTCACAATGGTAAGGTAAGGAGGACTGTGAAAACCCTAATGGCACATTTTCCTCATTTTGTGGTTTTGTAACACTAATGTATACATTAATGCAATTTTTCACAATGAAGATATAGATAGCTATATAGGTATGTATAATCGATTGCACTAAAATATGTTAATGCATATGTTAGATTTCAAAAATCACAAATGGAGAGGTGGTGGGCATTAGGGCTGGTTTGATTTCTCCCTGGGGTGATATATAGATGAGGCACACTGCTGAGTCCTGTGTAGGACAAAACACATGACTGAGCCTTTTGTTCTTAGCCTTTGCAGATTGTGTGAGAGGTCCTTTGGCACCAACAATTCCTGCTTAAAGCAGAATCAGCCTAAATTCACAGTGATTTGCATATCATCCTATGATGCTTTGCATTATGGGAATATGTGTGATTTTGTATTTCTTTGAAACTTGGCTTTGTTGCAAGTGCCCTTGTTGAGAAACCTTAGCCCTAGTGCTTTTGTGCTGAGGTTTTTTGTCTTCATAGCTTGCTTTCTTATTTTGGGCCTACCATGACCTAAACCCATAAGACCACATAAGGGCTGGTTTGATTCTACCATGGAGTGAGATATAAATGAGGCACACTGATGAGTCCTGTGTCAGACAAAACTCGTTTCTGTGTCTTCTATTCTCAGTCTCTGCAGCTTGTGTGAGAGGACTTTTGGCACCATGCATTCCTACTTAAAGCAGAAGTAGCCTGAATTTTAATGGTGATTTGCATATATATCCAACGATGCTTTGTGTTATGTAGGAATGTGTGATTTTGTATATCTTTGAAACCTGGCTTTGTTGCCAATGCCTTTTTTGGGTAACCCTTGTCTTAGCGCTTTTGTGCTGAGATTTTTTTGTGATAGATAGAGATAGATAGATAGATAGATAATGTACTGTGTATGTATATGTGTGTGTATATATATATATATCTTCATTGCAAAAAAAACTCTGTCAATGCATCAGTTAGAGTTTCTATTACAGCGACAAAAGTTTGGAAATTTGATTTTAGGGTTACCAACCCTACCACCTCACCCCAACCCCACTCTCCACATACCAACAGGCATCGGGGTGTGCCTTGGGGTCATCAGGCCTAACTCTCACCTCATTCCATTTGTAAGGAAGCTGAGATGGTACAGTAGAGGAGAACCCAACAACCCAACCCTAACTCTCCACCACACCTCCCAAACAGCAAAAGGAAAGAAAATAAGGGGTTTGGGTCTCCCAAGTCTTGGTGAAGCAGTGGTGGGGTCTTCCTTAGGGTTCTCTTCCCTAAAACTCACTCCACCCCAGCCCATAGCCTCTTGTCCACAGCCCAAGGTAAGGCTCCAAGCCAGTACCTCATACTGAAATGTTCTTTAAATGAAGAGGGCCCTGTGTGATGAAAAGAGATCACGTGTGGCCTTGTTTGCTCAGAGAGGGAGAGCATTAAGTCTGACAACTCCAAGGAAGATCCCACCATGGAATCACCAAGACTCAGGAGACTCAAATCGCTGATTTTTTTTTCTTTTGCTGCTTGGGATTGGGGTGGGGAGTTGGGGTTGCTAGCCCTAATGTCATGTTTCCCTACTTTTGTTTTTTGCGTAGAATTTCCTTTCTTTTTGAGACAGTGGAGTCAAATCCTCATTCATGCAGCTCCCAAAGGAACCGACATGGACAGATGCAGACATGCAGGGCCATCTGGACCATGCACCAAGGCAACACTCTGTTTGCCTATGGAAGTGCAGGGCCCTGCTGACCCTGCACATCCATGCAGAAATTGATGTCAAAATTATCAAAGTATTAATATGTGTAGAAAAATGTCACTGTCCCTTCATAACTATGTTGTTTTTTAATATTTTGACCCCAAATTTTCAACATAGCAATGCTGGGAACCCCCCTCATGAACCTGGTAGGTGAACATTTTCTAATCTCAGCCAAAATGCCATTCCATGGCACAAGTGCAAAAACACATTTCAGCCAGGATTTGAAAAATTATAACTGTCACATTCATGACATGGTATGAAACAATTTTGAATATTTGAGGTCAAAATAGTGAAAATTACCAAAGTTATGAGTGTACATTGCAAACTTTTAATGTACACTCACAAATTTTTTTTTTTTTAATGTTTGTACCAAACATTTTCAACGTAGCTTTCCTTTGACCCCACCTCATTAACAAGGGCAGAAAAAATGTTCAAATCCCACCCAAAAGGTGATTTTGCATCATGACTGTGAACTCATCTTTTGGAATGAATTTCCAGAATTTCACTGCCCTTGTTCACGAGGTGGGGTCCCAAAAAGGCCATGCTGAAAATTTGGTGTAAAATGTCCAAAAATGAGAAAGTTATAAACAAAAGTTCAAACCACATTAAAATACATTAAACCACGCTTACCTTATGTTCTCTTATTGTAGTCACCTGTTCCAACAGCAAGTCATGTCTTCAATCAGCAAGTGGGTCTATGTTGTGGGAGTGAGGGTGTGTGGGGGGTGAAGGGTGGTGGGTACTGAGTGGGAGGTTGACATGGGGTGGGTGGGGGTGTGTGGAGGGTCAGATCAGTGAGGGACCATTTTCTAGATTACAGGTTAAAAAAAGATTGATGTGGTATGGTTCTCTTTATTGTAGGGTGACAACAACCAACACTGGAGATTGGACACCCCATTGTCAGGATGGTGTTCGATGGTACTGGGGGGTGGGCATTCTGGTACCGCCACCTATTTCTTTTGGGAGGAGGGAACACAATCTGTAGGGGAGGGAGTGGAAAGAAGCAGTTCCAGAGTCTGGCACCCCAGTCCACTTAACAAAACTAAGATATATATAGCTAGAGAGAGAGACAGACAGACAGACAGACAGACAGACAGACAGAAAGACAGAAGAGAGAGAGCTAGGTAGATGGATAGGTGGATGAATAGATAGTAGACAGACAGACAGATAGATAGATAGATAGATAGATAGATAGATAGATAGATAGATAGACAGAGAGACAGACAGACAGGTGGGTGGGAGTTGGGTGCTGGGGAGGTGAGATCATTATTGGACCTTTTTGTTTTCCTCACCAGGTATTTTGCTCACTGCTGGAGGTGCTGGTCCCCCGCACCCCACCCCATCCCCAGGCTTCCCCCCTGGCAGAGCCGCCGGGCAGGTGCCGCCTCCCAGGAAACATAGTTGTGAAGCTCTGGCTTGCCCCCCAAGAGTGTGATCACGGGAGTGGGACCCCCCCCGGCAGACTTTGGTCTGTAGCGGGGAGTGACAGCAGAGGCAGGGGCTGTCATTAGCGGCTGGTGATACATTTATTTGCATATTTTTCCCTGTGGGGTGGGGATGTGCAATGACACCAGCATCTGCCTCCCCATTATGTGTGGCACCAGACGTGGCAGTACCACCAGTCTCCGCCAGAGGTCCCGTTGTATCAGACACTCTCCCCCCCGGAGAAGGAGAGCAGTCCATGGGATGCTCAGTCCTTCTCCCCCCCAGCTGGCCCTATGACTCCCGAGTCCATCCCCAAACCTGGGATATCGGTGCTGCTGATGGACGCCTTGCCGCTGTGCCAGCGGGCTGGCCTTTGACCATTTTATTTTTTTCAGGTATAAAAAAAGATCAACAGGGGATGCTTTCTTTATTGTAGGGGACAGAAACAAACAAACTGAGGACTGGGCACCCCAGTGTTGGGATGGTGTCTGGCAGCACTGCAGGTGGGCACTCTGGTGCCACTACCCATTTCTTTTGAGGGGGTTCATGACCAGGAGGGGAGGGGATAGGGTGGAAAGAAGCAATACCAGGAGTGGGCACACAAGTCTACTTAAGAAAAATATAATGATAGATGCATAGATATGTATATAGACAGACAGACAGACAGACAGATAGGTGGGGTGGGGGTATAGGTGGGTGAGATCACTGTTGGACCATTTTATTTTTATCAGGTATAAAAAAAGATCAATGAGGGATTTTATTTATCATAGGGGAAAGAAGTCAACACTGGGAATTGGGCACCCCAATGTTGGGATGGTGTTTGGTGGCACAGGTGGTGGGCACCATGTTGCAACCACCTATTTCTTTTGGGGAGGACATGACCTGGGGGTGAGGGGGTGGGAAGAAGCAATACTGGGAGTGGGCACCCCAGTCCACTTAACAAAAATATAAAGACAGTTAAATAGATACATTAATAGTCAACCTGGTGGCACTGAGGGTTGAGGCACTGGGCGCCACACCGGTGACCCGGGTTCTGGAATGAGCTTGGGCCATCGGGGGTCAGCAGAGGAGGAAAGGACTGAGTGTCTGTCCAACTGCTCTCCTTTCCTGGAAGGGAGGGGGGATGATGATCCCACTGTCTGGTGGCCCCCAGTGGAAACTGGGGGTTTAGCAACAGTCAGGATCCAGGCAACAGGGGACTGGCTATGGTGGCACTCCTGTGGGCATGCATGTGAGTACACATACATCATGCTTGAGTGCACTGCCCTGCTGGGCCAGTGGGGGGAGACAGAAAAAGGAAAAAATCCCCATCCTTGGGGATAGACAACAGCACCACGCCCCACCAAGCCACACTCCAAAATGCCAGGCTCTCTCCTCACCACAGCCACCCACCCAGACTGACACATTGGATTTACAGATAGAGCACCCTGGGTGGATAGGGCAGCCCTACCTCAGAGGGTGCAGAGCCAGGGGATCTGTTGGGATGGTGTGGGGGTGGTGAGAGGCTTCAGGCAGGAAGGTAGAGCTTCTGGCCATGTAGGATGCCTGAGAGAGTTCCCCAAGGTACGGAGCAAAAATAGAGTTAAAAAAATAGATACAAAGATAGACAGACAGATAGACAGACAGACATATAAAACATAGATTGATAGATGGTTTGATAGACAGATAGATAGATAGATAAATGTTCCCAGTCATGGACAATTCTTTTGTGAGATGACATGAAAGGACAATGGTTCTTTCATTTGACCTCATGAAGGAACTGTGAAAATTCATGACCCAACATTCAGTAGCAAATGGTTTGATACCTTTTATTGGACCAGCATAGATGTTACAACAAAAGAACAAGATGCTCTAGCTTTTGGACCAACCAAGTCCTTCTTCAGAAGCTTTATGACAGTTATTTAGAAAATCCCATCTTATTAACATCCAGATAATGCATAAAAACAGAAATAATTCTCATTGGTTTAACATACTCAGTTGAAACATAACAGAAGATTACATCATTGAAGCTAATTAACACAAGTATGCTTTTAGCTGATAAGCCCCTGAAGGTCAAAGGTTATCAGAAGATAGTTATCATGAAAGAAGTTGGTGAACTTAGTTTATTTCTCCATAGTTCTTTTGTGAACCAACCTTCTTTTGTTATCATGAACAAACTCATGAAAGAAGAATATTGGCTCCCAAAAGACAATGGTGGATTTAGGCTTTTTTTTCATAGCTGTTTCTTGAGCCCAGATTCTTCTTTTGTGAGTTCTTCTGTGATCATGATAGAAGAAGGTCAGCTCACAAAAGAACTATGGGGAAAAAAACTAAATTGACCATTATCTTTTATGAGCCAGGATTCTTCTTTCATGAGTTATTTTGTGATCACAAAAGAAGAAGGTCAGCTCATGAAAGAACTATGGGAAAAATCTGTCCATCATATTCTTTCATGAGCAGAGATTCTTCTTCCATGAGATGGTAATCTTCTTTCACACGACTTATGAAAAAAGACTTTCGGCTCACAAAACAAGCTTTGGTAAGGATTTGGAGTCATTCCAAAACTCTATTTGGGGGCCGTTTTTCCAAAAACAAACTCCAGAATCAAGCTAAACTTGTCCCATTTATCTAGATCCATGTGTTTGTTTCCTCCAGGACATCATTTTTATGAGTTTCCAATTAAAAAAAAACAGAAACAAGATGGCTGCCATACAAAATAAGTTTTTTTATCACAAAAGAATTTCAGCTGACAAAAAAAGATTCTTCTCTCATGAGCAAGAAATTCTTCTTTCATTTCAAACATCTATCTGAAAGATCCTAATGATTATGCTCAGATCTAAAATTTCAAATCCTTATAACTCTGGAACAGACCAATATTTTTCCACCAATCTAATGAAAGGCATCATTCTAGGGTAAGCCCTTTCTACTCTGAAAATTTCAGAACAAAATTCAAAACTGTCTAGGTTATAGGTGAGAGCAAAAAAAACAACCAAAAAACGATATTGGAATCTGCATGTCTGACTGGAACAAAACTTCCCTTATCAAGAGATCTTGTCCCCAAGACTGCACAAGCACAATTTTGTGCAATTCCATTGAAGGGGTGCAACTATTAAAGTGCAAATTAAGGGGTTTAATATTAAACACCCTACTCAACCCTAACAATAGGAATGTTACTGCACCCCTATGATATATACTGCATCAGAACCAGTCTTAGTTTTTACATGGGGATTTGCACATACTGTACATCTCCTATGTTGCATTATAAAAAAGAAATACAAAATCACACATATCCCAAATCATGGGATGTATATGCAAATCATTATGAAAAAACTGAGACAGGTAGCACCTGTATGTTAGGGCTGAGTTAGTGCTTGTATCAAAAGGGGGGTGTGACAGTTTATATCTCATCAGCCATAGCCCCCAGGACTGCAAAAATTGGTATGCAAAGATTCAGTTCTGGGTGCTAATTTTTTGGCAAGTTTGGCAGAAATCTGATTAGCAGTTCTAAAGTTATTAATTAGTGAGATTACATTAAAAAAAATTCAGTAATGTATTTTTGCCCACAAATATATAAAAATTATATCAATGTATATTATGGAACTTAGTTTTATTAGATCTTGCACAAGAATAGGGCTTTTTCATAATTTGGAATCTATTTGTTTTCTTTAATGTTTATATTAAGTTATATGGTTATGTTTGTTCATTAACTTTTTATTGATTATCAACTTTTATAACAATCATATTTCAGTAACTCGTAAATAAGGCAGACAATAGCAAGTGTTACAGGAGTTTAAAAATATCAAGACAGTGTTTTGCCTATCTAAATGGTAAAATTCAGTAACAAACAACTAGAATAAATAACAGTCTAGAAAACCATTCCTTTGTATATGAAAACCTATGTGAAACGTATTCATATTCTAACCAAATAAAACATGGTCTCCATATTCTTTTAAAAGTTCCCATAATATTGTTGACTACGCGACTTATTCTTTCATTTAGTGCAGTGCTTGTCATACATTTAATCCAGTCATTTAAGTTTGATGAAGACTTATCATTCCAATTACTTAATATTATTCTTTTAAAACCCAGTGCAGCCACCAACAACCATATTTTTCATTGTCATCTAGATAAAACAAAGATGTAGTATCCTCTATTATACAAAGGGGTAAATCCAAAGATGTGAACCCAACAACCTGATTGGTTGCCTGGCACCTTTTCAGCATGATAAATCCTCCAGTGTACCCACTGGAAAAGGTGCCAGCCAACCCAAAACCTGTGACATGCTTAAAAAATCACTCAGATGGCAAAACATCAAACAGACTGCTACCATTTGCATTCACTGCTTATCGCTAGCACCCCAGGAAATTCAAACAAAATGAATATGCTTTCCATCTAACACACACGGATGAGCTAGAAATGCTATTCAGTGTCCAAAATTAGCCATCCGACACTAAAATCTTACCTGCACATACAGTTCTAGATCATCCAAACTTATGACAAAGCTTATTACTAAACTGCTAAGGATGACATAACTCTGGTATTGTTTGCATCCATCCTACCTGTACCAGCTTGTTTGTATCTATGTCTTAATTTTACTGTTATACTTATGTGTTGTACTGCTATACTGTGTATTTTGGTTTGTCTTATTGTGACAAGGTACCTTTGTAAATGAGCCTATGGCTCAAAGGTTTTCCAAACTGCTATTTAAATAAAATAAAAATAAAATAAAATCCATTGGTGCTGTAACTCAGACACCAGCTTCAAACACGCCACAGTAAACAATGATCAATAATTTAACAAAAATAATAACAATATACCCCAACAGGGAGTGGGTACATTGGTATATTTACTACTTCTGGTGTGGTTAAGCTACTCAACTGTGCTTCATGACCAAACCGCACCAGCTGTGGTAAATCCACCCATATACCCACTCCCTATCAGGGTATATTCACAATGTTTTTTTTTTTTTTTTTTCACCATTGTCCACTGTAATTGTAATCTTATGAAGTGTACTGTATTGTATTTATGCCCAGGACCACCGTGAAAATGAGCTTGCTCAATGGTGTTTATGCCTGGTTAAATAAAATGATTGCTTGATTGATATTGCTTAATTATGAACTGGTTGGCGAAAATGTAGGAAGCTGATTGGTTGTCAGCTCTTTGAAGCCATGATGATTTCTAGCTACATCATCACAGCTTCAAACAGCCTCTGGCCACCAGCCTCCTCACTGACAACAGCAACAAATACATCAACACTGAAGTTGCACTCGGTAAGACCAGCTTCTCACTAGTTGTCACTCGTAAATTCAAAAGCACTAGCCTTCAGCAACAGCATGCGAGTGGCAACAAAAGATGAGTGATTTATTTTTTTCTTATAAAAAAAGAGAAACCAGAGACCCTCATTCACACACAAACCGCTGCTCACACTACAAACTCTTGCCCCACCAAAAGAAAACCACAAGCCAACCATGTACAAAAACTGCCAGTCTTCTCTCAGAGCTCGGTCAGAGCTCTACTACTAACCCTAACAGTAACACCTCCAACAAATCACACCAAGATCCAACATTTTCTTTTTTTTTTTGACAGTTTTAAACAAAAAGCTGTACTGAGCATCGTCTTCACAAAAGGCACGTAGCAGTGCAGAGATTATCAGCTCCCCAACTTCTCTCTCAGCTTTACTTACCAGTCCTCCCCGCTGCCATTCTCAGCATTCAATTCAGAGCAGTTTTTCGCAGTACCAAAAAAAAAAATAACGAATAAAGTGCATTGTCCACAGAGACTAATGTAAAAAAAAATGACAATGAGGACTAGGGGTCACCCAGTCACTGGAGCTCCACTTCCTCCTTCATGGCCAATAACTGCCACCTGCTGTTCACAGCTCTCCAGGAACTATTTTTTTAAAGATAGTCCTCCAACACCCCAAAAAACACATTTAAAAAATGTTTTAACATTTTTTTTTATTTTTTTTTACCTAAAAGATATTAAAACCAGTTCATAATGGCAATAAGTTACTCCAGAGTGTGGTATATCATGGGATATCATCATGTCTCGGATGGTTGGATGCACTCGGCCTGTAACTTCATGTCCAACTACCTGAGGCGTGATGATGTCCCATGATATACCACACCCTGTCATGCCTTACTGTTTAATTATACAATAGTAAGAACATTTCTTTAAATTCTGATTGGTCAGTGTGTGTGTTTATTACAGTAAAGTTATTTGAGCACAACCTCACATCATGTCCACACATACAGAGAACTGCATGGCAGGCTGAGTAACAAGCCACAGCTTTTCTTACCAAGAAAGCTTGAAGTCTTATAAATATAGTACAGGAACAAAAGCTTAGTTTCACATAAAAACCTTTTATTTACTTATATTGTGGGGGGGCAAAAAATGTTGTTATGGCTAAAATATTTCATAGTTAGGCAGAGAACAAGTGCCAGAACATATCATTTATAGTGTGGGAACATCTCTTTTATAGAATCAGTTTTACAGTTTTATTTTTTAAGAGGAAACACACCACATATGACTGCACTGCATCATTGGTATGCAAATACCCAATTGCCTGGTATTGCATAACACACTACAGTGTTAAAAGACAATTGATTATTTGCATACCCATGATGCAGTGCTTTCACATGGGGGCGTTTTAAAAAAAATTTTTAATTAAATTAAAAATAAAACTGTACAACTGATACTATAAAATAAATGTCCCTACACATAAAAGGGATGTTCCAACACTTGTTCTCTGCCTAATAGCCATCTACATGTGCTCATTTGTGTCCCCACAATATTAATAAATAAGAGCTATTGTATAATAGCAATAATGCACTCTAGAGTGTGAGTTGTGCTGGGATAATTTCACTTCTGGGGTGTTGGATGTATTTGGCCTCATGCCTAGCTACCCAAGGTGTGAGGTTATCCCAGCACAAACCACACTCTGTCATGCATTGTTGCCTAAGTATAAATATACTCAAATCTAGTTTTATACTATGTTCTAAAATTTGAGAACAAATTGGATTTATAACCAACAAGGAGAGATGAGAGGGCAGTCCCATAACATATGGGAAGAGATATCCTGATTATTGGAGATTCAATAATTAGGGGGTATTGATACTCTAGTGTATTTTAATCGAAAATAAAATACTACAGTTAGTTCATTGTCTGGAGCTAAACTAAATAATATCGTGGGTTTAATGGATGGACTGTTTGAAAATACAGTTACCCCCTTGGTCATCCTTCATGTGGGGGCTAATGATGTAGGGAAAACAAATTGGTACTGTATGCAAAGGGATTGCAAATACATTGTCGATTCAGTTACAAAACATGGAGGGGGGAAATTATCATATCTGGCATAATTCCTATGCATGGTCACAAAGCCTACAGAAATAGACAAATTATTGACATTAATTGCAAACTTAGACAATTTTGTGTGGAAGAAGGGATTGGCTTTATGGATAATGCAAGAACATTTAACAGAACTTCTTTATATAAAAATGATGGTATCCATTTAAATTATGCAGGAGCAAGGGTATGGGTAAAAAAGTTTTGGAGGTTATTAAGTTCCATTTAAACTGGCTCAGAGGGGGGGACTCAGTTAATAATAACTTATTTGGTTCCTCATCTCCTCTTCAAAACACCCTCGGATGGAATGCAATCCTTCTTAATGCCCGTAGCTTGCAGAACAAATATGATGAGCTCAACATTATATTGCATATAAATAAAATACATATCACCCTTATTACTGAGACATGGTGGAATGAAAATGATAATTGGGAAAAAGAAATCAAGGGGTATAAGCTTTTCTCTCACTGTAGAAAATATCGAAAGGGGGGGTGGCAATTTATATTCAAGAAGATATAGCTTCGGAGGATATTAAATGGGATACCGGCTAACTTGAACTCTTATGGGTTAAATTGTTGCCCATAAATAGTCCCAAAATTATTCTAGGACTTCTTTACAGGCTCCCATCTATGTCACGGGAAGATGACAAGGCCTTGTTGGATATTCTTGGAAATCTTGACCCTACTAATAGGTTATTGATAACTGGGGACTTTAACTTACTCAATATTGATTGGGGTAAAGGTATAGGTTCATCTCCCCTCGAGAGACAGTTCATTGACGTTATGGATCATGAGGGATTTAAACAGATGGTACTTGATAATACAAGGGGTATTAATTTTCTGGATTTGTTATTCACTAATATGGGTGGTACAATCAATTCGATTGAAATAAGCATTCCCTTGGGAAATAGTGACCATAGTTCTGTCTTATTTAATATTAGTGAAACACAATTGTCCAAACCCACTGGAACAACTACAATGTATAATTTTCGTAAAGCAGAGTTCCATAAAATGAAAACTAAACTAAGTTGCTGGGATTGGGAAACAGACTTTGTTAATAAGCCTATACAAAACATGTGGGAATCCCTTAAAATTAAAATCAATAACTTAACCACTGAGTATATCCCTGTTACTAAAAAATATAATAGTACTATGGCTATGAAACATGTTTGGCTCTCATTCACAATCAAAAAACTAATTAATAAGAAAAATAGATTATATAAAAAAATCTAAATCGCCAAAAATACATGCGAATATAAAGAATGCCTCAAGAAAGTAAAGTATTAGGAAAGCCAAAGCCCAATGTGAGGTTAACCTTGCGGATAGGGTACAGGATAATAAAAAATCCTTTTTTTCACACATCAATAAACAAAGGAGGGTCCCTAGTAATATAGGGCCATTTGCCACTGAGTTAGGACTTATTTCTTCTAACCAACAAATGGCTAATATTCAGAATCAATATTTTTGTTCAGTATATAACACTAATGATGCAGATTCATACGAAATTAGTAGATCTTCTGTACCTGGTTTAATTATTTTAAACCCTAATACTATATATAAACAACTGGCTAGCCTTGATGTCAACAAATCCCCCGGTCCAGATGGAATGCACCCTAGGATTTTGAAGGAGTTGGCAGAAGAATTGGTCCAACCAATAACTTATATTTTCCAAGCATCTATTGATATGGGATTGGTTCCTAGGGATTGGAAATTAGCTAATGTTGTGCCTATCCTAAAAAAGGGTCCCAGAACTTCACCTGAAAATTTTAGACCAATTAGCCTGACTTCAATACTGGGAAAGACAATGGAGGGATTAATTAAAGAAATCCTAATAGAACATCTGGAGAGACAGGATATAATCGATCCCAAACAACACAGATTCACAAAAAATAGATCATGTCAGACAAATTTATTGTCTTTCTATGAAAATGTGAATAGGGAGATGGATGTGGGAAATTCTGTGGATGTGGTTTTCCTTAATTTCACCAAAGCTTTCGATAAACTACCCCATAAAGAATTACTGACAGTTTTGGAAGCCATTAATTTGCCTATTAATATCTGTAAATGGGTTTCAAACTGACTTTTGGATAGAAGGCAGAGAGTAGTCATCAATGGGGAATACTCTGCTTGGGCTCCTATAACTAGCGGGGTTCCTCAGGGCTCAGTGTTGGGCTCCAGTTTATTTAATATTTACATCGCTTCACTAACAATTAGAAATAACAACATTTGGATGTATAAATTTGCAGATGACTGTAGATTGGGCTTAGTTGTTAATGATGCTCAACAAAAAGCTACCCTACAACATGCCTTGGACTTAATATACACTTGGATTATCTCAAATAAGTTAGTATTAAATAAAACTAAATGTAAGGTAATGCACTTTGGTAAGAACAACAAACAAGAAATATATCTATTGGATAATAACACCCTGGGGGTAGTAAAAGAGGAAAGGGATTTGGGGATTACAGTTACAAATGATATGAAATTTAGATCACACTGTAGGAACCAATTTAGGAAGGCAATCCAAAATCTTAACTGTATCCTCAAACACACAGCAAGTAGGGATAGAAGGGTATTGATCCCCCTTTACAGTGCATTAGTGAGGCCTCACCTCGAATATTGTGTTCAAGTTTGGTCACCTCAAAATAGGGAAGACATTCTATCAATAGAAGGGGTTCAGAGAAAGCTAACAAAGCAAATAAAAGGAATAACGAATAAAAGTTATTATGATAGATTAGTTAGCCTTAATCTTTACTCATTATATTATCACAGATTAAGGGCAGATCTGTGCTTTCTATATAAAAACATGATTGATGTGGATTTAACGGGGGAAATGGGGCTTCAAACCTTGATAGAACTAATACAAGGAAGCATGCGAAACAACTTTACCAACCAGCATGGGAGCACAACTTTCAGAAACAATGGTATAGCTGTAGAGTTGTTGGGGTTTGGAATACCTTGCCGATAGAACTTGTTAATAGTATTACCATGAATGAATTCAAGAATGGGACCGACAATCATTTTGGTAACAGAAAATTTTTATTTTAAAATATGAATGGCAAGCCTTATAAGGTAGAATACTATCTTCCAGCTTGTATATACCTATGATATGGAATAGGTCTGCCTGACCCTGGTTAAATTTTCAGCATCTTTCATTAACGGATATAGCCATTCTGTGTACCCTTTGTGCCAATGATCATAATACATTGTGCAAGTTTGCCTTTCATATCTGTGCTTGATTTGTATAAATTTCTCCAAATTAAGTCCCAAATTTCATCTGTGAGTGGGCTCTTCAGGCTCTCTTCCCATTTTTCTTTTCTTCTTATTGTTCCTCTGTTCTGAATTAAACTGTACCTTACATATCTTGCCTTGCACCTCCTTTCCCCAGTCTATGTTAAGAAGGTATTCCCATTCTTTGTTGATAGGGATGTAAAATGTATTCAGTATACCAGATAAAATATGTTTTACTTGAAGATATAGGCATAATGAGATTTTTTTAAGGCACTAGCAGTTCTATAGATTATGTGCATATGGGAATAGGGTTGTACCAACTCTTGTTCATATTTCATCCCAGAAGGTTGTTGCTGTCCTGGAAGAAACCAGAAATGTAAGTATCTAAGTTTAAAAGCTTGGTGGTAGATTTTTAAATTAGGGAGTACCACTCCCCCTCTCCCCCATGAAGCTCTAATCCACTAGGATACTAGTCCTTTTTTGGAGGAGAGAGTGCTTCAATGATTTGCTAATCTGAAGGTGGGCAAAGCGATGGGGCCAAATGGGATGCATCCAAGACTAATGAGGGAGCTCAGGGAAATACTGGCTGCACCTCTGACAGTTCTATGTAACAGCTCACTGGAAACAGGAGTGGTTCCAAAGGACTGGAGGAGGGCAGATGTAGTCCCACTACTAGGGCTGTGCAAAAGTATTTTTTCCTATGACAGTGGAACGTCCGCAAAATTTCTTAACTTTCGTGGAAGTTTCCAAATTTTCACCTGCCACAGAACAGAAAACTTCCTAAGGTTTTTTTTACAAAATTTCACCCATTTCCACTCACCTAGAGGCAGAAAAAGAGAAAAAAGTTTTGACCGTGGTGTCTAGAGCTGCCCCCACCCAAGCCTTGCCAGAATTTAAAATCCCTGGTGGCTAGTGATCCCTCCCACCACCTGATCAGCCACTCCATTTAAAAAAAAGCCAAGCTGACCAAGTAATTCCTGGTTCTCAGCCAGAAGTCCCTTCCCCACCCGATTACCCACCCAGCCTGTCCAGGGCAACATACCCTTAGCCCTTTCAGTAACCCTCATCCCGATCCTGATACAGTATACAAATAAAAAAAATTCTCCCTGGTGGTCTAGTGACCATCCCTCCCTTTCCTCAATCCCGGAATTCAAATCTGTATCCCTGGTGATCTAGTGAACCCCCCACTCCCACCCCTGGAGGCAACCCCACCATCCTAAACCCGACAGCGGGCCACCGGCACAGCCCTCCTCTCTCCACCATGGCAGGAGCCCACTGAGCTATTACTAAATGAACATGTGCTTGTAAAAGCACATGTGATTCATTAATAGCTCAGTGGGCCGCCGGATGCATGGAGAGAGAGGAGGAGCTTTGCTGCGGCCTACCTCGTTTTGGATGGGGATGGACTTTGCTTCCAGGGGTGGTAAGCATAGACCACCAGGGATGCTGATCTTAATTCAGGGATTCGAAGGGAAGGAGGGTCACTAGACCACCAGGATTATTTTTTTTTTAATACTAACTACTGTATACGGCGGTCAGTGGGGCATCAGGATGGGGCTACTGAAAGGGCTAAGGGCTAAGGGTGTGTTGCCCTGGACTGGTGGGTGGGTAATCAGATTGGGGGAAGGTACCACTAGCCACCAGGGATCAGGAATTCAATTTCATTTTTACATGTCGGGCACTCAGGCAGCCATACAGGGAAGGCGGAAATTCCAGAAAAGTTTGTAAATGGATTTTTGAACTTTCACGGCAGCGGAAGTCTAACTTTCACTTCAATTCCTCTGGCAAAAGTTTTTTTCACACACCCCTACCCACTACACAAAAGTGGTAGCAGGGAGAAGGCTGGCAATTATAGCTCAGTCAGCCTGACGTCAGTGGTTGGAAAGTTAACAGAATCACTGTTGAAGGAAAGGATTGTGGAGTATCTTGAATCCAGTGGGTTACAAGACCCAAAGTAACATGGGTTCACATGGGTGAGGTCACGTCAAACAAATCTGATAAATTTCTTTGACTGCGTGACAGAGGATTTTGATCAGAGTGGTGTGGTAGATATGGCCTTTCTATATTTCAGTAAGGCTTTCAACACCTTTCCATATAGGAAACTAGTAAACAAACCAGGTAGCTTAGGAGTGGCTCAGGCTTCGTCGGGGGGCAGGGACAGATAGAAGTACACACCTGTCTGTCTCATCCCCCCCTGACAAAGCCTGGTAAGGTGAAGCACTGGGGTTCTTTATTCCCATGGAGACTGGCACACTGTCTGCACCTGATTGTTGGATTTTGCTGTCATTCTTGAAAAACTGTATTTTTGCAGTTTGCATTAAAGTACTTAACAGTGAAATGCCATGTGTGTGTGTGTGTGTGTGTGTGTGTGTATACAGTTTTTCAGTACTCTCTACCAGAGTGCAGCTTATCTTGTTTGTCTGTCAGTATGCTTGGGGCACAGCTGTCATGCACTGCTATTTGGGAGGCATGTTTTGTTGAGTGGTTTAATATTCATTTTGAAATGATTTGTAGATGATTTACTATTTTATTAAATTAGTGTGTCTGTTTGCTAGATTTGTACGATATCTTTTCAGAATGTACTTTTTCCTGTGAAGCACCCTGAGCCCTAGGGTTAGGGCACCTATATAAATAAAATTGCCTTGTCTTGCCTTACCTTCAGCAGGGGACACGGTTTGCTATTATTTGGATTAAATCAAGTTATTTTAATGGAACTTTGTTCCCAGTTCGAGTGCTTTCAGTTTCTGTTTGTGTTCTGACATACTTTAATTCCTTGTGTCATTTACCCATTCCCCAAGGGCCACATAGTTCATGCCCATTGCTGATCTAACCCGACAGGCAAGGCCCTAATGTAGGGGAAAGCAGAGGAGCATAACTATGGGGTATGATGGGGTTGGGGTCAGTCAAACTAAATCATCAGTATCATGGTGGGGGGTGGAACAGGTAGAACAGATGGCAGCAGCTCCTTGTGGGAGATACACACCGCATGAATAAAGTAAAGATTACAAATGTTAGACATAAATAAATAACCCCTTCCCCATCTATTTTTAGAGACTGCAAAAAGACACGTTTGCAGGTCGAATGGTTTTAAAAATAAAATACATTCCATAAAATAGTTCTACTCACAGCCTGTAAAATGTGTTTGAAAATGGCCTTGCAGCATGAGAACAGATTTGAAGACTGAAATACAGATTGTAATTCTCTAGCCTTTGGATCCCATATGCACCTTTTACACATGTTGCACTTGCATGTCTAGTAGGAGCTGTCAAGTGCTGTATTACGTCTTGCTAATGCACCACTTGACAATCTGTTCTTTGCTTAGTAAAGCAGCTGAAATGTACCATTACTGTCCTAACACACTGAAGTGCACTTACAATGATCAATAATTCAAAAGTATACTGCATGTTAGGCCCACGCACTTCAAAAAATAAAGTTTCTCAGAAAGAACTATCCAATATAGAAAGAAAAGATGGAAAAGCACATCTCAAAAATCCCCATGGTAGAAAAAAGTAACTGGCCACAGGGCTTTTGGTACTAGGGTGCTCTCATCTGTCTGAGGGGGCCAGCCAGGGGTTACCCTGGGACAAGAGAATACATAGGTACTGTGCTGCCTCCTGGGAACAGAAAAGGTACAGCATGCAGTTGGGTTCTCCGAAACAGGACCTGAGGGACCCCAGAAAATTAATTAAGCTTAAAGGGACACTGTCAGGATTTAGTATAAGAATGTTAAAAATAAATATAGAGGCCACCTAACAACTTTTCAGTCATCAGAAAGCAATACTGACAATATCTACAAGGTCTCTTTCTTTGATATACTTCATCAAAAAACATAAAGAGTGATTTGCTCCACCCTCTGCTCATGTCACTTACACAGTATCATACTTTGATCGTTTGAATGCTGGCAGCATGCATGAGAGAGTTGAAATGGTGCCTGTCTTAGCCGGCCCAGTGGCGCTGAGGATTGAGGCACTGGACACCACACCTCATGCCACACTGGCAACCTGGGAAAGGGAGCAACCTCGGGTTACCAGGAGTCAGCAGAGGAGGAAGGGGATCGGGTATCTGATGGACTGCTCTCCTCTCCAGGGGACGGGAGGGTTGTCATCCAGCTCCCTGGCTGCACCCTAGTGGAGGCTGGAGGGCAGTGCCAGAGAACGGGAGACACAGAAGGGCGGAGACATGATGTGTGCATGCCTCAACACATGCACGTTCACACCACGAGGGAGTGGGGGTGTACAGGAAGAAAACAGAAAAAGTACTGAAAAAAATATGAAAAAAAAAAAAAGGAATGGTGCCTGCCCCATTTATTCGGGGCTGTATTAGACATGGTATGGTATTGTACCTGGTATGCTAAAAAATAGACATATTCCACTAAGTGCACATTCAGAAAGAATGTGCATAGACTAATGTATAGGTATGTTTCTCATTACAAAAATAAGTATGGGGACCTCATTAACTAGCAGACTGAAAATTCAAGCCAGGGCTGTGAACGCATACCAGAAGTAGTACAGAAGAGATTTAGGATCTTGTGGGGGTAAGCTCAGGGATGTTGTAGAGTCAGTAGGCTTCTCAGCAGTGCTGCCAGTGCTATGAATGGGTGAGATCAGCAAAGAAAACGTCTTGGAGTTAATTATATGTCTGATGGGGTGGTGGGCATAGCAGAGGTTACATAGAAACATAGACAATTATAGCAGAAAAAGACCAAAGGTCCATCCAGTCTGCCCAAGGTTCTCTATCTAACCCCAGGACCTATTTTCCATACAGAGTACTAGCCCTCCCTATCCTTCCACCATTCCCCTCCTTGTTATTGTCACTCTGAATAACCACTATACCCTTCACTCTGTCACAACCATGCTTGAAACCATTAAAGGCTTTGACACCCACCACTTCCGCTGATGGACTGTTACATGATTCCATCAAACTTTCTGTAAAATAGAACTTCTTCATATCCCTTTTGAACTTCCCTCCTGTCAGTTTCCACTTATGACTTCAAACTGTTACTCATACTAAATAATTCCCCACAATTCACCTTGTTTATTCCCTTCAGGAACTCAAAGGCCTCTATCATATCTTCCCTCTGCTGTCTGGTCTCCAGTGAGTATATTTTCATTGCCTTGTGGCGATCCTTGTAAGATCTTCCCTGTTGGCCCAAAATCATCTTTTTCACCCCTTGCTGCACCATCTCCAGCCTGCCCTTATCTTTCATGAGGTAAGGACTTCAGAACTGGGCACAGTACTTCAGGTGTGACCTCATCAAAGATCTATAAGGAGGTAGTATTACCTCTTTTCATCTACTGTCAATACCCCTCCAGATATACCCAGTATCCTATTTGCCTTACTATGGGCTTTGTTGCACTGGCTTGATTGTTTGAGGGAGTCACTAATGATAATTTACTGCTAATGATCTTTTTTTTTTTATTTAGTTGTTTAACCAGGTATAGCACACTAAGCTGAAAGCTTTTTTTACACAAGTGACCTGGGAGAACAAGGAGGTTAAGTGACTTGCTCAGGGTCACACAGTATGCAAGTGGAAGCTGTGGGATTCAAACCCAGGTCTGGCCTGCTGGAGATCACCAAATTTACAGCTCAGAGCCTTAGACCACTGCGCTATACTGCCTCCTAAACTCCTAGGTCCCTTTCGTCAGCCATAGTACTAAGTTTTACCCTCCCATCCTGTACTCTGCCCTTCAGTTCTTGTATACTAGGTACATTGCCTTGCAGTTTTTTGGCACTGAATTTCAACTGCCAAACCTTAGACCACCTCCAACCAGATTCAGACATGTGGGGAACTGAGAAACCCTCTGGGAAGATAATAGCCTCTTTGCAAATGATGGCTTGCATCTGAATAGAGGGGCAGCCTTCATGGTAAGCAGATTGAATGGGTTCATTAGACAATATTTAAACTAGGCAAGGTGGAGGGCTGCATTGGGGCACAGGATCTAGGGCAATATCAAGCAGGGAACCAAATGCCCCCACCCTGAATGACACAATGATTGGGACCTACAAAGGTGGGGTGGAGGAATATGAAAAGGAAAAATACGGGACTGCAGAAGGGACATCATGGACCCTGCAAGACACTGGTAGGTCAAATAATTGCCATAGGGAACAGAAATCAAACAAGAAGGACAGTAGGGTAGACCAAAGAAAAATAGTAAGGAAGAGCTTCTAGAAGGCCATATGCACAAATGCCAGGAGGCTGGGAAATACAATGTGCACATCCACAGGTTACTTTAGAAAACAAAACACTTTGGAGAGTCATTGGTCTCTGATCATTTTGTACCATCCAAAAAGACAAATATACACAACTGGCTCCCACCTAAACTGAATGAGTTCCACAAATGTGGTAAGTGTAATGTATGGAAGTATGTTCAAAAGGGGCACACTTATACACACCCTCATAATAACGGAAGGGTGGTTATACAACAGTTTATTTCATGTGTGATGGCATTCTTGTTTAAATTGCCTAGTGCCCGGGTAACAAACATTATGTTGAGAGAACTGTCTATTCACTTAAAATTTGCATACAAGAACATGAGGGCCATTCTTAATGGTAGCAATAGGAGTGCTCTTGTAACTCATTTTGCCAGCTCCTATGGTTCCAACCCATCAATGCTCAAATTCATAGCCTTGGAATGTGGTAGACCACTCCAGAGAGAAGGAAACATGGTTAACAGATTATTACAAAAGGAAACCCACTGGATTGTCTTCCTAAACACCTTTACACCATCGGGTCTGAATGAAGAAGTAGATTTTTTCCCACATCTAAAAAACTAAAAATTGAATTACCTAAAATGAAATCTTCTGCTCGGTGACACCCTAGTGGGTCACCTGTGTCTTTGTCCTGTATTTTTGTTTGTTGACTTTTGTTCTGTGTTTGTTTTTGTTTTCTTCTGTATGTTCACAGGGCTTAGGTGGAGACTGACTTCAGTCCAACAGTCACCTTCTCCGTAGATATGGAGAAAGCGAGACACTCATACAGTGTAGTAGAACCAAAAATAATTCTGTAATAGTTCAAACTGTAATTTATTATTAAAGCCTAACTAGTCATTAGTAAGAGTTCAATTATTACTTAGTCTCTAGCACTCTTGTGATAAGCAGCTTCCTGTCTTTTACACACACACACACACACACACACACACACACACACACACGCATGCACGCACACACACACACACACACAGGAAACCCCTCTGCACAACCATTTTTTTGCACTATTGCTTACTTGGGGAACTGCCTCACTGATATTGTGAATTAATTACTTAAGTTATTTTGTACATTTGTTTATTTATATGGATGCAGTTGAAATAATTTATGTTAATTGAGTACTGTGCCTTTTATGACTAATACTCTTAAAGGCGAGGGATTAGCAGGCTGACACACCTCCTGACAAAGGCCTGAGTATTTGGCCAAAATGCTGGGAATATTCAGTTTTCTTACAGTTGGAGTATAACATTCTGCAACTATTAAATGAGATTTTGAGCACTCCAGCATTTTGCATCTGTGGTTCTTGAGTGCAGGCTTTTCTTCTGTTTGAAACTTTGGGCTAGCTGCCCGTCCTTGCTCCACAGTGTCTTCTGAGTCACACTGCTCCCCTGCTTTCCAAACACTGGTGGAAATATTCCAAGATTGCCTTCTACTGTAGTTCAAGGAGTCAGGGTACCTTCTAAGTAGAGGACAATTCTGGACCTGGTACTCAGAAACAGGGACTCTGCCACTGAGATAAAGCTAAGGGAAGCACTAGGCAGCAGCCACCATCTTTCAGTAAAACAATATTGTACTAGAGTTGGAGCATACAAACTCCAGGACCATGGTCCTGAACTACAGAATGACGGAATTTGAAGGGATGAGGGAGTTATCAGGATCAAGCTGGAGGGTATCAGAGAGCCAGAGGGCATGCAAAGGAGACTGAAATAATACAGAAAAGTCTGCAGGAAGTGACAAATTCCTGTCTGAGGCAAGCGGGGATGAATAGAAAGAAGATAAAACGTATGTGGTTTACAAGAGATGTGGGGGGGAGAAGTCTGAGAAGAAAGGGTGGTTTTCAAGAGGTATAGTGCAAGCCAGACAGATGGTAACAGGAACATGGAGCTATACCTGGAAAATTAAAGGAGGCCTATTGGGCGGTAAGGAAAGCAAAGGCTAGAGCAGAACTCAGGATTGAAGAGGGAGTCAAAAATGGTGCAAGGCCTTTTTTCACTGCATAAAGGAGGAGCGGAAGACCAGAGAAAGAGCAGTCAAAATTAAAAAGGTGAGCAGTGGGTGGATGATTATAGAGGGACAGCTGAAATACTGAACAAATATTTCTGTTCAGTATTCATAGTAGAAAAAGGGGAGCTTCCACCAGAAGCATGGGGCCATCAAGGCTAGAAGGGAATCACGAATTAACATGGGTACAGTATCTGCTGGTAGGGTACATATGGGACTAAGGTCCCTGAAGATTGATAAATCATAGGGGCCAGATGAGTTGCAGCCCAGGATGCTTAAGAAGGTGGTTAAAGATCTCTGAAGACAGGAGATGTGCCAATAGATTGGAGAGTAGACTGGACAGAGGCCAACACAGTGCACCTACAAATGAGTGGAGGGCGGGATGAGCCGACAAACTATAGGTCTGTCAATATGACTTCAACAGTGGTAAAATTGTTGAAATATATCATTAAGGAAAGACTAGCAGAGTTCCTTAAGGCAAGAGGGCTGCAAGATAACAGACAACAGGCAGGAAGATGATGTCAGACAAATCTGATTACTTTCTTTGACTGGGTGATGAAGGCTGTCAATAAGGATCAAGCAGTAGGCATATGTACCTGGACTTAAGCGAAGCATTCAGCTGTGTCCCACACAGCAGACTAGTGCAGAAACTGAGAGACCTAGGGGTTGAGGATAAACTAACACAGTAGATAAAAAAATGGCTAGGTGGGAGAAAATATAGATTAAACAATGGCAAGAAAGAATGTTGCTCCCTGATTGGTCAGACTGGGACTGGAGCCGGGATGTTATCCCAGCATAACATCTCAGCTCTAGTCCCAGCACACTTACGACCACGTTAAGTATAAAAAAACCACTCCACAGCCATCATGATGATCGGCTTTAGTGCTCCCCACTCTCACTCTAAAGGTGCGGTCCCCGCCCCACTCAGAACCAGTGCTTGGCACCCACGGTAAACACACTGAAGACATGTTACACTTTGTGTTAATCTCCTGGTACAAAACAGACAGCAAGTGTACTAGGAGAAGCAAAATGCCACTCTGAACTTGGAGCAATAACAGGCTGGCAGCTGACCATGCGGCATCCTGACTGAACGCAAATGAGTAGAGTGGACTGCTGCTCATGCGCCATTGCCATATAAAATAATTAAAAAAAAACATGACTTATTGGCCTTCTTTTTCTGACTTTCTCTTCTTTTTTTTCATCTGCACCAAAACTCATGGTAGCTAAATGGGACAACAACAGCCACAGCCTAACTCGGAAAACACTGACCAGAGTGGGGCACGCATACTTCTAGTTTCACAGACAAAGGCAATAACAAAGTCCCCTTTCCCTTTTTAAAGTAAAAAAAAAAATACAGTACAGCAGACTATCTCCCTTTTCTTCCACAAACTGTGCCACCAGAGCAACAGGCTGGGGATTCATTTCAGAGCCACAGGCTCTCACTGACATCCCAGCAGCTTCACCTATTGACTGAAATCAAAAATAAGTACTATTTTTTTACCAAGTATTCCTGCCCTTTAGAAAATTACACAAAAAAACACTTTTAATAAACCTTTTTTTTCTTTCAATTTTAGCCATTGTATGATAGGAATAATGCCCTCCAGGGTGGGTGCTATGCTAGGATAACATCACTTTTCGGGTATTGGACACCCTTGATCTGCGGCCTCGGGCCCAACCACCCAAGGTGGGATGTTATCCCAGCATAACACCTACCCTGTTGGGCATTATTCCTTTAATCATAGTAAACGGGAAACACTCAGGAGTGAAAGAGACAATAAGCAGAGTACCTCAAGGGTCAGTCATTTGACTGGTTCTGTTTAAAGGAAAACTACACCCTCATATCATTTAAATTTTATTTGTTTCCATGTCAACAGACAACTCTTTTCATGTAGCTGTTATTGATATATCCAATTGCTTTAGTTAGTTTTCACACTTCATACTAGGCCCTGTAACTGTCCTGGAAGGCTCCATTTCATGGTTGCTGAAATCTCATCGTCCATGAGAACTGCATTAGCATATGAGAACATGATGTCAGATCAACCATTTATATCATGTATCTCTATGCTAAAAGAACAAATACAATGCAAAAACACTCTGGAAACACAAACTGAAAGGAGTTTAAAGGGAAAAACCATGCATTACAACTCAGATAGTTTGCAAAGCTCAATGAAAGGTACATGTGGTATTTCATACCTTCTTGCATCTTGTTTCTTTGAAGACTAATTAAGCAGACAGGCATACTGGGGAGTTTAAAGGTTGATTAGGCATCATAGTCTCATATGCTAATGCAGCTCTCAGGGACAATGAGATTTCAGCAACCATGAAATGGAGCCTCCCAGGACAGTTACAGGGCCCAGTATGAAGTGTGAAAACTGACTAAAGTAGTTGCATACATCTTGAACAGCTGCATGAAAAGTGTTGTCTGTTGACATGGAAACAAAATTTACAAGATATGAGAGTGTAGTTTACTTTTAACATCTTTATCTGTGACATACAGTAGCAGAGAGAATACAGGATGAAATCTGTCTCTTTGCTGATGACACTAAGTTCTGCAACAGAGCGGACAGTGATGAGACCGACCATGGTTCCTGGTAGAAGTGGAGTAGATCAGTATTCTATGAACTGTACAGGGCATTGCATCCATTGCTTTATTCTCACAATGGGCACCCTCAAACACAAGCTGGACCATGACCCAACTTCAAACATTTTTTCCATACATGAAGCTCAAGAGGGTATTTTGGCTACAGTTTCATTAAATTCCATCCCTTTTGATGAAATGCCATCAATGGGAACTGTTCAAGGTATACTGTAATTTCATCCATAAATATGATATAATCACATGACTGCCATGAAGATCTCCATTTCTGGCCTGCTGTAATCACTTCTCCTTATTCTCATCATAGAAACATAGAAATATAGACTCTGATGGCAGATAAGGACTGCTTGGCCCACCTAGTCTGCCTATTTCCCTACCTACAGGATAAGCTTCAGATCCTAGTTAACCAACAGCCTATGTCTTCCTACCCCCCACAAAAATTGCCTTATGTCTGTCCCATGTATTCTTGAATTCTCCCATAGTTTTAGACCCCACAACCTCCTCAGGAAGGCTGTTCCACGCGTCTACCACCCTCTTTTGTGAAAAAATACTTCCTTACATTGCCCCTGAACCGCCCCCCGATTTTCAAATTGTGTCCCTTTGTTCTTGCACAGCTCTTTTTCTGAAAGATGCTACCCTCTTGGACTTTGTTGATTCCACTGAGGTACTTAAAAGTTTCTATCATGTCACTCCTCTCCCTCCTTTCCTCAAGGGTATACATATTAAGCTCCTTTAGTCTCTCCTTGTATGGCTTCTCTTGCAGACCCTGCTCCATTTTAGTTGCCCTCCTCTGGACCTCATCATGTAGCATTAGGCATTTGCTGGAGTATATTAGACTGTTGTAGCATTAGTACACTGTGCATTAATAGAAGTTATGTAAACACAATTAGTCATACATGTGGCTGAGTCAAAGCATGGTCTAGGTAAGCACCGACCCCATGCACTGTGATACAAATCCAGCTGCTCCCAAGGACTATATGGATCTCTTTCATGCTAACACCAGCAGCTTTAATTTTTCTCACACTCTCACTCATTATGTGCTTCAGAGAGTGAACACTGCCATGCATGTAACGTTCACTGGGGAGACCAAGGGTGGCCAGCCAGTACCAGAATGACAAAACCCTATGCTGAAGGATGGGATACCTACCTCCCCTCTTCCTCACTACATCATGGGACCAGGAGAGGTACAGTACATAGATCCATGTGGCCAAATATGTTGCCTTGTAGGGCTCAAGAGGGGTTGAATTTCAAAGAATGCTGTTGTGCCATTGAGTGTGTACAGTATGAAAGCAGGCACTTTTGTGTGTGCTAGCATATTCCTAGATACAAATGCTGAATTAATTTGTATCTTCCTACCTGACAACAATGGAAAGAAAACCTAGGTCCAGACCTCAGAGGGCAACATCCCACTACCTCCCCTGTGACTGACCCTGTTCTTTTTCTGCCTCCACATTCAAAAATTAGCCCATTACCTTACCAGCCCTTGTGTTATTAAAGTTTTTATCATGAGTTATGTGCAGTATGCTGTTTTTCTCTATTTCCCTCATACAGTAGTATGCAGTAGTGTGGCACACTAATCTCTATCCATGTATGTAATCCTATAGGGAGTTATATTGTAATAATGTATGGGAGAGGCTTATTATTAACTGTAATCAACCAGATTACAGCCATGTTATGCCATTGCTATGACATCAGGTTGTGATTAACCCTTCCTGAGTACGTCATAGCGATGGCATAACAACATCGGTGCCATTGTGCATGCGCATCCCTTGGTGTTACCCTGCTGCCCCAATGAAGCTATGATCATTGCAGACCTACTGGATCATTTGACTAAATAGTTGTGTTTGAATTTTAAAGAAAGAGTATCATGTTCCTCATACACTATAAAACACAATGCCTGGGATGTGGTTGTTAACCTTGCTGAAATCAGTTCTTGTGGTTCCCAGGACAACAGTAAACCTCTCGAGCTGCGCTTTCGAGGTTTACTATGCTGTCCTGGCAACCACTTGAGGCACTTACAGCCTGATTAACAACCACATCCCAGGCATTATTCTCTCTCTATATATATACTGCATAGTCAACTCATTTTAATGTGTGCAGAATGGTTTTCCATGGAGACCAGAGGAGTGCCTCCATAGAAAATGCCCTTGTAGTGTCCATTTTAAAAAAGTCAAATGCCAGTAAAACTGGGTTCTCCAGCCGAAAAATGGTCATACGTTTCTTTTCAGTGTTGGCCAATGAGCTGACCATATATAATCTAAACTGAAAAAATGCATCTTTTATTAATAGCGCAGATCAGACTGCATGGCTCTGTGATGTCACAGAACCCCTCAGTGTCCAAATAGCTCCACACTTAGGAGCTGAATGTTAATTAGTCCATATATAATAGATGGCTATGGCATTTTGTTCATGGTTTTTAAATATAGTTCTGCATGGAAAATCTTTATGGTTTTTAAATATAGTTCTGCATGGAAAACCTTTTTGAATATGCTCTGGTTTCCATGGACACTGTGGATGTACTTGTGTGAATCATCATTTTCTTGTAAACAGCAGCACTCTTCTGCATTTCAGAGGGCCAGGACCAGCCCAGGAACAAGGTTGGGTGTGTACAGTATGTGTTACAGACATTTAAGGGTATACTTTCACTGGTGACCTGTGAAAGAATATGCTATTTTCAGCATATGAAGGTTATTATGTCACACTCATACATCATGACTTCTGTGGTATTTGTGTTGTGTTATTCTGTGCCATAAGCATGCTAGAAATGAGACCAACAAAATGTAAGGTATAATTATGTAAACATGCTTTAATAAATAAATAAAAATTTATAAATAGAACCAAATCATTTATACTGCGTGATATTGGTGATCTTTTTTTTCTGTTATGCTTATGACACACAATAAGACAATGCAAATACCACAGAAACGAACATACAAACATACAAATCTGCAGGCAGATAAAGGCCATACGGTCTATTGAGTCTGCTCAAATGTGCAGCTAGCAACCCCTATACTGCAGCTACCTCTCCCTCCCCTCGCCCCCTCCAGTGACCCTGCCCCTTACCCTATCATATCCCCTTTTGAAGCAGTCCATCGTATCACAGGATACCACTTCCACTGGTAATGCATTCCAACCTGCCACCACCCTCTCTGTGCAGAAGTGTCTCTTCATTTCCCTCCTGAACCTACCCCCCTCCAATCTCAGATTGTGCCCATGGGTGTCCCTCCCCTTCCTTACCTAGAAAAGCCCTCCTATGTCCTTCCTATTTATCCCCTTCATGTATTTGAAGGTCTCAATCATGTCCCTCATCCCTCCTTGACTCCAGGGAGTACAGGTTCAGCTCCTCCAGCCTACTGTCATAGGGCAAGTCCTCCAACCCATGGATCATTTTTGTTGCCCTGTGCTGCACAGCCTCCAGTAGCCTAATGTCTTTCCTCAGGTATGGCCACCAGAGCTGCACACAGTACTCCAGGTGTGACCTCACCAGTGGCCTGTACAGTGGCAGAATCACTCCCCCCTCCTGGAGGATATGCCTCTGGTGATACAGCCCTGCATCTTGTTAGCTTTGGCAGCTGCCTTTCTGCACTGCGTGGAGTTGTTCATTTCGCCCATTATGATTACCTCAAGTTCTTCTCTTCCTCCATCTTGGCCAGCTGAACACTCCTATCTAGTAGCTCCTCCTTGGTTTTCTTGCTTCAAAATGTAGCACCTTGCATTTCTTAGCATTGAACCCCAGCTACCAAGTGTCTCACCAGGCCTCCAACTTTGCCAGATCATCCTGTAACCCCCCGCCACCTCTCCAGGTCATCAACTACCGCTCTTATCTTGATGTCATCTGCAAACAGACTGATCTTGCTCTTGATGGCTATTGAAATGTCTGCTAAGATCCCAAATAACACCAGCTCCAGCACAGTTCCCTATAGCACTCCACTTGTCACTGCCCTGGGCAATGAGAGCTCCCCTCCCACCACCACCATCTGCTGTCTCCCTTGCAGCCAGTTCACTACCCATCCCACCAGCTTTGACCCAGCCCCTGTGCCCTCCAGCTTAATACTTAGCCTCCCGTGTGGCACCAAATCAAATACCTTGCTGAAGTCCAGATACAGGACATCCAATGCATGGCCCCTGTCCAATTGCCTGGTTACCCAGTCATAGTATTCCACCAGATTAGTCTGAAAGGATCTGCCAGAGATAAACCCATGCTGTCTGCTGTCCTGCAGCCCAATAGCCTCCAGGAGGGAAACCAGCCTCTCTTTCAAGATCGTCTCCATCAGCTTACCCATGATGGATGTGAGGCTTACTGGTCTGTAGCTCCCGGTTCATCTCTGGGGCTACTCTTGTGGAGGGGCACCATGTGTGCCATCCTTCAGTCTTGTGGTACACCCCCCCCCAAGATCAGAGATGCATTGAACAGGTTTGTAAGTGATTCAGTCAGGACATGTGCCAGCTCCCTTACCACCCTGAAGTGTATGCTATACGTGGTGCCTTGTCCGCCTCAGTGCCCTCAAGCCCTCCAATACTCTGCCCACTGTGATTTCCTGTCTGTCTCTTCACCCTACGGACTGCCCCCAGGTACTGCCCCTCTTCTTTGAAATACAGAGCAGAAGTACTTTCATTTAATGCTTCTGCCTATTCTGCCTTAGTGTCCACCCACCCACCCATCCCCTCTTTAATTCTCACATATGGTCTCTGCAGCTCTGTTTCTCCTGATGTACCCAAAGAGTCCTTCTCCCTTCCTTAATGCCATGGGCTAGCCTGAGTTCCTGGGATGCCTTGGCTGCCCTGACTGCCCTTGTCATTTCCCTTGACTCCTTTAGGTATGACTCTCTGTTCTCCCCCCCTCCCTGTTCTCTTGTACCTTCTAAAGGTGTCTCTTTTCTTCCTGCTTTCTCCATGACCCCCCTGCTCACCCAGCTAGGCTTCTTTGCCCTCACCCTCTTACTCTGGACCCTTGTATATGTTGCTACTGCCTTCTCTATTTCCCTTTTTATGACCTGCCACCTCTGATTAGTGTCCATATCTGGGCTGATCCTTGCTAGAGCCCTCTGCACTATTTCCCTCATTTTCCCAAAGTTGGCCCTTCTGAAGTCTAACACCCTTATGCCTGATCCTACTCCCTTTTTCCCCATGTTTATCCTAAATCACACTGAGTGATGGTCATCCCCTGTCAGTGGTTCCTTCACTCTCAGCTCCCTCACAAACTCACCACTTGCCAGGATGAGGTCAAAGGTGTTCCCTAACCTGGTCAGCTCATTGACCATCTGCAATAGAAAGCTGTCCTGGAAGGCATCCAAAAGTACTTGCTCCCTCCTATTTGTTGAAGCTGTGGTACCCCAATCCACCCCTGGCAGGTTGAAGTCGCCTATATTCACTGTACTGCCCCTTCTGCAGATCCTTCTGACCTGACCTGCCAGTTCACTATCTAATTCCTTGGTCTGAGAGGGTGGTCTAAAAAAACAGTCCCATCCTGAGGGTCCTATGTTTGGAGACCTGGATCTGCACCCATAATGCCTCTGTGTTGCCTTCCTTCCACTCTTTCCTGATGCATTTTAGACCTTCTCTCACATACAACGCAGCCCCCCCTCCTTTTCCTTTTACCTTGTCCCTCCGAAATAGCTTATATCCTGGTACTGCCAGGTCCCAATCATGGTTGTGGGTGGCCCATGTCTCGGTTATGGCTGCCATATCCACTTCCTCATTTGCCATGGGAGCCTGTAATTCTGCAACTTTGTTCCCCCCGACTCCTAGCATTGAATGTTAGCACCCTCCACCCCGCTTCCTTCATCCCTCTCCCTACTTGCTCCCCCTTCTTTGCCCCCCCCCGAAGCCTCCCTAGGTCTTCTGCCACCAGCATGGGGTAAGCTCGTTTGGCCTCCCTGCCTGAGCATCCTTCCAGGCTTCTGCCCTCTTGCTAACTCCATTACTAGTTTAAATTCTCATTGGTTGCCAAATACTCCTCCAGCTTCTGTTTCAGGACCCTCCTACCCTTCCCAGTCAAATGAAGCCTGCCCCTGGCATAGAGATCCATGCCCTCCCATGTTCTTTACCATCACCCCACCAGCCCATACCCTTTGGATGGTTACCAGTCCAGTAGCCACACGTTAAATTCCTCAATCCTCAGCTTCCTTGCCATGCTTGCCCTCAGCACAGGAAGCACCTCTAGGAAGATTATTGATCCCCCCACCTTCTCACAAATCTGCCACAGTTCCACAAACCTCTCCTGGACTGCATCAACTGTATTGTCTGCCAGGTCATTGGTTCCCAAATGCAGAACTATGTGAGGTTTCTCCCTATCCTTCCTAGCATACTTCAGAATGAATCACCCCACTCTGTCCGCTGTCATGCCTGGCATGGCCTCCACCCATATTCTACTATACCTCTCCCCCTTGCTCCCCATCTGATCCCCTTCAGAACTGAATCCCCCAACGCTAGAATCCCATCCTTGTTTTCCTGTACTGCTTGTCCTGTGTGTTCCTTGTCACTTCCTGCCAGGTTATTTGTTCCCAAGTGCAGCTCCACTGTTCCCCCTTCCTCCCCCATCTCTGCCCTGCCCCTCCACCCCATCCTCCTCTGATATCACCACCATTTTCCACTGGTCCTCACCTGCCCCTCCTTCCCGATGCCTCCCCTCTCATCTCATTATATCCCCCCACCCCTACCCCTAGCTACCAACCCTCTGTCCAGATCTCTAGCTCCTGCCCCCTTACTGTTACCCATCGAATCTTTGGCCCCTATAGCCACCCTTTCAATGCCCACAGGCCTGCAAGTAACCACATCCTCTCCAGCCTTGCCTAATTGGTCCTCCTGCCCTATCTCCTCTAGTGAAGCTAGCACTGAGAACCTGTTTCATGACTCCCCCCCCCAAATAATGTGATGAGTGTAAAAACAAACTTTATGTATTAAGTATTAAAATGCAAGAAACTTCAAGGGGAAACTACAGTGTAGGAGACTATCACAGGCATAGCTACACACATATTTTACTGTATTTTAGAAAATGAGGCATAGAAAATACAGCATCTCATTGGCTGACATGGGGTACATTAACTTACAGTGACAGCCCTGTAAGTTAAAAGTACCAGCCTGTAGTGCCCTCCTCACCCACGGATGTATCCCAGTGCCCACCCTGCTCCTTAACTGGCTAAAACCAACCTGTATAAATTTTAAATCACTGCCATTTTTCTATCTCGCCTAATGAGCACTGTCACATTTCAAATTAATTGCCATTTTTTTACCCAAAGTAACTGAGATTTACGGCAGAACAGATATCGGGCAATGTCCTCTATCCACTCCCACTGTCTCATAGAGCCTTCCGTTGGCTAGTAAAACTTACATTTACAATAAAATTCACTGAATAAAGTGATAAAAAGAGTTCAAATCTGATAGAGCTTAGCATGACCCACAGTACCCCAAACACCGGACAATCAAGTAGCTACTGTAAGCCAGCAGCGTCTCACCTTCTAGGGGGAGTGCAACTCATAAAACCACCACTCCAATCCTCAGCTTGTTTCTCCCTGTCCCATAATTAGCCATGCTGAGTACCGCCTATCCCTAACAGGACAGAAAAGCCAGTGGGGAAAAACATAGAAATGTACCTGTTTTAACAGGTTAACTTCTTTTTTTTTCCTCTGCCAGCTCACTCGATTGCCGTCTTCAAGGTCCCTGTTCAACCACGCGTCTGCCCGCTCAGCTAGCCACTCCCTGCTTATACTCTTGTACAAAGAACAAATGAACTCTAAAGAAAGTCTAGCTTTACCATGTAAGTAAAGTCCCGGAAGACAAGAGAAGGCATGTGCGTGTGTGTGTGTGTGTGTGTGTGTGTGTGTGTGGTGGGGGGCACAGAAAAGCAGTCAAAACAATAAAGGCAGTAAATCCAATGCAATAAGAAGCTCCCATAAGCAGCAGCCTCTACTGACCATTCAGTAAAGGGACTATTTTTACACAAGCTGCTGTGTCTGATCATGTTTATGAACATTTTACCCTATTTTTCCTCATAAAATCACTGTTACAAAAAATAAAAAAATGAAATCCCATTTTCTAAGCACAGTAACACTGTCCAGGGTGGGCAGTATGGGCAATACCATACCTTCCAGGGTCTATAAGGCCCTCTGCCTGCAGCATCAGGCCTCATTAGCCCCTGGGCGTCCTTGTATTGCCCAATGCCACCCACCCTGTCGGGTATTATTGCTTGCATATAAAGCATGTGCACTGTTAATACAGGTATTGTACAATGTGAGAAGCCAGGGACACCTACTGGCAAACAATGGAACAGAGAGTGGAACATGGTGCCCTGTGATACCTGTTTCAATACATCATATCAGCTTACATTAAATACCAAAGATTGCTGCTACACATCAAACAGCAGAAAGAAACAGGCTGTGTGTCAGGACTAAATGTTGCAGTCTAACAGATATTCACTAAGTGGGGGAAATATTGAAAGGAGCTGGTGGAGGATATAGGGAAGATTTTAGTAATTAAGAATCACTTTCCTAAACATTTCTGGCTGGGAGACATTCCACAGGATTAGCTATCTTATGGGACAGTCTAACTCAAAGACTAACTATGCCTACTTTTATCTTTTTAGCTAATTACTCAAGAAGACCTTTGATTGAAATGTCACTTAGGACTTTATAGCTTCTTTATTTTGTTTGCAGCCTACATGCTGATGCAGCCTTCCCCTTTCTGTTCCAACAACAAAAATGGAAAGGGACCTGGGGGTAATCATATCAGATGACCTAAAGATAGGCACGCAATGTGAAAAGGCAGTAAGAAGGGCTGCGGGATGCATAGGGAGTGGCATCACCAGTAGAAAGCAGGAAGTTGTTCTCCCTCTGTACAGACATTTGGTAATACTGTGTGCAATTCTGGAGACCCCATCTCTGCAAGGACATAGACAGGATGGAGGCAGTCCAGAGGAGGGCAACTAAAATGGTGCAGGGTTCGCACCAGAAGAGAGACTAAGTAAGCATTAATCACCGCCAGCTGAGGGCTCTACGGGTGGATTAATGCCCGCTGGGGGGGCGCGTGCCCGAGGGCGCCCCCCAGCGGGCATTAATCACCGGTGGAGCCCGAAGCAGAAGGTGATTAATGCGTTTGTAACAGAGGCTCTACGCGCGCCGCACAACCTCTGTTACCGGCATCGCCTCCGGCGACATCACCTTCTGCCCGGTACAATCACGCTTTGTCTCTGTTCCAGCTGGAGCCCTACGAACACAGGAGGCGGGAGTCAGGTGTGCAAACAACATTTTTTTTATTACCGTACAGTGCTACAATCTTACGTGCTGGAGCGCACTTCAATGATTCGGCAGCTCCACCTGTTGTACAACCTGTCATCGTGCCTGCCTGTCTGCCTGTAGTCGGGGAGCTGTGGGGTTGGCTGCTCCGGGCCTCTCCGAGGTCGAGAAGGAGCTCCATGGGTGAGGTACTACTATGGGATGGGTGGGAACAGATTCACGACTGCAGCGGTTTCATCTGCGAGACAGGAGACAGCAATCCTTTCGCCCGCCTGGCGTGCATCGGAGCCGGCCGCTCTCCATGTAAGGGTCGACCAAGTGCTGCCCAGCGACGTGCATGCAACGATAGCGAGGAGGGACGCTACAGATGTCTGTTCCGGGGACAGCGAGGTGGACCGCAGCCACCACAGCACCAGACATGATATCCGGGTTGATCGCCCTTGCTCACACAGGCTGATCAGCATGCAGTTTCTCCTTCTCGCGGGTGGGACGGGCGGGATGACCCGGGACGGGGGGGGGCTCCACTGCAGTCTACTCTTGTGGCTTCGTCACTGGTCCACAGCAGAAGTTTACAGGACCATGCACCACCATGTTCCAGGCATGCTCCCGATTTCTCGTTTCGCTCTCTCACACTGTAAATTGCAAGCTCAGTGCTGCACCCTCTCGCTCCTGGCAGATCTAGGTACTACCGGAGTGGGCTGCTACTGTCTGCAGCCTCCATGGCCACAGCTGGTACTGACCGAGCAGGCGTTATCCCTGGCTTAATACCCGCTCAGTTTCAGTCAGCTGTGGCGATTGTGACTATCACCGTGCTGCTTTCAACACCCCGACTCAGAGCCGTGTTACAAAGGAGCTTAATATGTATACCCTTGAGGAAAGGAAGGGGAAGGGGACATCATAGAAACTTTCAAGTACCTCAAGGGAATCAACAAAGTCTAAAAGTGTAACATCTTTCAGAAAAAGAGATGTGCAAGAACAAGGGGGCACAATCTGAAGATAGAGGGGGGACAGCTCAGGGGTAATGTAAGGAAGTGTTTTTACACAGAGAGGGTTGTGGATACATGTAACAGCCTTCCTGAGGAGGTAGTGGAGTCAAAAACAGTGGGGGAATTCAAGAATGCATGGGACAGATATAAGGCAATTCTAGTAGGACGTAGGAGGAAGTAGACTGTTGGTTAACTAGGATCTGCAGCTTATCCATTAGGTGGGGAAATGGGCAGACTAGTTAGGCCAAGTGGTCCTTATCTGGTATCAAATTCTATGTTTCTATGTTTCTGTACAGTATACACACTTACTGTAGAAGGATGCTTTTAGCAATAAATAGATATTATGGGGGCAGTTATCCCCCAGGGATTAAATTTATTTATTTATTTATTTAGCTTTTGTTGACCGGGTAAGTGCACTAGACAAATCCTGCCTATTTTCAGGCACAACCCAGGGGAGGGGGGTACAGAATGAATGCCAACTGACCTTGAACCAGATTAAGCTGTTGGCAACTTACTCAAATAACTTTGAGCATTAAGGAAATACGTAGGACTACAGAAGGATTTTAAGAAAATAGAAACATAGAATTTGATGATAGATAAGGGCTGTTTAGCTCACCCAGTCAGACCATTTTTCTCTACCTACAGTACAGTATCACTGCAGACCCTTCATGAGCTCTGGCTCATTTTTCTTCAACCCTTCCTTTGTCCCAAGATCCCCTTATGCCTATCCCAGGCATTCGTGAACCCCATCACTGTTTTCACCCCCACCACCTCAGCTGGAAGGCTGTTCTAGAAATCCACCACTCTTTCTGTGAAAAAGTACTTCCTCACATCAGTCCTGAATATACCACCTCCAGCTTCATAGCATGTACCCTTACTCTTCAGCACCTTTTTTCTGAAAAATACTTCCCTCTTGTACCTTATTTACCCCTCCATGAGGTATTTAAAGGTCTTAATCATATCCCCCCTCCTCCTCCTTGCTTTCAAGATGTACATATTGGGTTGTTTTAGACTCTCCTCTTAGGGCTTATGATGCAGACAATGCACCATTTTAGTTGCCCTGTTCTGGACCACCTCCACTCTGTCTATGTCCTTCCAGAGATGTGGTCTCCAATACTGGACACAGTATTATAGGTGGGGTCTTACCAACAATCTATACAGAGGGAACACCACCTCCCTATTTCTGCTGATCACAACCCCCCCATGCACCCCAACATCCCACAAGCCCTCCCAACTGTCTTGTCACACTGCCTAGCCATCTTTAAGTTATCAGATATTATTACTCCCAAGTGTCTTTCCACCTTGGTGGTCGCCAGTACCACTCCACCCATTTCATACTCCATCCCAGGGTTTCTGTGCGAACAAGTGTATGATTTTGTAATTTTTCACACTGAAACCCAGCTGCCATACTCCTGACCACTCCTTAGGTTTTCTCAGGTCTGTGCTCATCATTTCCACCTCCACGAAGCATCCACCCTGTTGCAGATTTTGGTGTCATCTGCAATGAGGCGTATCTTCCCTCCCAACTCCTCTGCAATGTCACTTACAGTATAAAGGCATTGAAAAGGGCAATCCCAGCACTGATCCCTGAGGCACCCCGCTGTTCACCTTCTCTTCCTCAGAGTGAGCTCTGTTTACCACCACCCTCTGCCACCTATTCCCTAATCAATTTCTTACCCACCTTACTGCCTTTGAATCTATTCCTCGGCTACCCAGTTTGCTTATTAATCAGCTATGTGGAATAGTGTCAGAAACTTTACTGAAATCTAGGTAGACCCCATCCATCACCTAGCTCTGATCTAGCTCCTTGCTCACCCGGTCAAAGAAATCTATCAGATTTGCTTGACATGATTCCACCCCCCACGCCCATGAAGTCATGCTGCCTTGGCTCTTGTAAGCCAGTGGATCCACAATCCTTTCCTTCAGCAGTGATTCCACTAACCTCCACACTACCAATGTCAGGCTAATGCCTATAATTGCCAGCTTCCTCCTGTTATCACTTTTGTAAGAGTGGGACTACATCTGCCTTCCTCCAGTCCTCCAGAATCACTCATGTTTCAGCAAGCTGTTAAATAGACTGTCAGTTGCACAGCCAGTGCCCCTAAACTCCCTCAGTACCCTTGGATGCACCCCATCTGACCCCATTATTTTGTCTACTTTTAGATTAGTGAGTCTCTTCTGGATTCTCTCTTCCAAAAAAGGATAAGTGTCCTCCCCCCTCCAATGCTCTTTTTACTTTTCTGTGGCCCCTCTCCTTCTCTTTCCTCTGCGAAAACTGAACAAAAGTATTTGTTCAGGATGTCTGCCTTTTCAGAGTCCCCCTCTTCACAGCCCCCACCCCCTTCCCTTTTAACCTTACAATCCCTTCCCTGGTCTACATCTTTTCACTGACATATCTAAACAATGTCTTGTTCCCTTTCAATACCACCTGGGCTATTCTTTCTCTTCAGTTTGCGCCTTTGCACTCCTTACTGCTGTCCCTGCTTCCCACTGTTTCCCCTGCTACACCTCCCTCTGCACCTCCTTACCCCTTTTGAATTCTACACTTTTACCCTTTGCCTTTTCTGTCACCTCTTTCAAGAACAATAGCAGCCTCTTTTTCCTCTTGTTTTCTCACTTGCTTGACACTGAAATTGTTGCCTTCACTATGACCACTTTTAGCTTCACCCACTGTTCATCCACCCCACCCAGGTTATCCTCACACCAGGTCATCCCGAGGCATTCATGCATCTTTATCAAATCTGCCTTCTGAATTCCAGGACCTCATGCTAGTGTGGTTCATTTCAGCAGCTGTCCTTATATTGAACCACACTGTATGATGATCAGTGATCCCCAGGTGGCCTCCCATCTTGATGTTTGCAACCCTGTCCCTGTTAGTGAGTACCAGGTCCAGTATTGCCCTCTCATGAGTGGGTTCACTCACTAGTTGTCTTGGGGAATGCCCCCTGCAGGGAGGCCAGGTTGATCCTGCTTTTAGCTGAAGCCACAATTGAGAGGCTCCAATCTATATTTGGCAGATTAAAGTTCCCAACCAGCTGCACCTCCTCCATTTCTGTCATCTTGCCAATGGCTTCCACCAGTACCTTCTCTAATTCCTCTCCTTGTGCTGAAGGTCTGTAGAGCATGCCAGTGCAAATATATTCACTTTGTTCCCTGTCTCCAGAATAACCCACAATGTCTCTGTCCCCCATATTCCCTGTATCCCTGTCACTTTTATGCTTTCCCCTCACATAAAGTACCACGCCCCCTCCTTTCCTTCCCATCCTGTCCTTCCTGAACAAGATATAGCTTGGCAGGGCCATGTCCCAATCATGGTTTTTAGAGTACCATGACTCAGTAATGGCCACAATATCCAGGTCAGCCTCTGCCATGATGGCCTCTAGGTCTGGAATCTTGTCTCCTAGACTTCTAGCATTCGCACACAATGCCTTCCTGATTTTGTTACAACTCTGCTTGTTGCGACCATTTTTCCTGTATGCCCTTGATCCACTTCCCTGGTCACGTAGTCAAAGAACTCAATCAGGTTTGTCTGGCAAGACCTTGCCCTTGTGAAACCATGTTGCCTGAGATCCTGTTATCCACTGGTTACAAGGTATTCCCCAGTCCTTTCCTTCAGTAGCATTTCCATTACTCAATCAGCCTTCCTTCTTATCCTCAGATTGACTGTGGCCCGATTGGCTATTGCATGGGCTTAGTCCTGCCTTCCCACTCAACCCCGTCTCCCAATTCTGCCAATGTGGCTGGCTCCTGTAATGAAATACAAATGCAAAATATGAAAGCTAATGAGGATGCAAATGTTTGGAAAGTATTAAAATAAGATCTAATGACGTAGTTGGGGGCACATTTTATTTTCTTCTTAATTGGGCATATTTTTCATTTCATTTATCATTTTTATTTTTATTTTTTTATACTTGTTAGCTGATGAGCAAACTGCCCGTTTTCACAAGTGACAAGTTCAGTACGTATGAGATATAAGCCTATTTTGGGAAAATATCAGGAAGAACTACTTCACGGGTAAGTGGTAACTATACAGCACAGATGAGACTCCCAGAGCAGGTGGTATAAGCAACCACTGTAACTAAAGCATTGGATGTAATAGGTGCTTTGAGGAAAAAGCTGTGACAGAGTATTCCCCACTCTGCTGGTATGGGAAAGAATTTGATGGCTCAATGACCTTTGTTATTTATTTAAATGACATGGTCATATCTTTATACTTAGAGTCAGTATATAAATTATATTTGAAAAGGCTCACCTGTACATATCATGAAAACATGGCAAAAATATGATGGCATTTTGGATTTGCTGCTTGTTTACCAAACTACTATGTTGTGGGAAGCAATTTGTGGAGTTTGTAACCTTGGAGCTGCCTCTATACCATTTCATTTATCTTGCTCCCAGAGATTCAGTGGAGTGCAGTTATGCTCCCCAGTATAGCCCAACCTGACTGCCTGCATAGCTCCATGGATCAGGTCAAGACCGCACTCTGTGGCTGTAGTACCTCTTAATGGGGATGTGCAGATGCCTCCACGCTTATGATGAGGGGCCTCTGCATGTTGGAGGCTGGTTTATTCACCCATGTAAGAGATGTGCTGTCTTCCTGCTTTATGGATCAGGTCCAAAGACACAGCCCTCAGAAACAAGCATTTGTCAATGCCGAACATTCACTTGCAGGTATTTGCAGTGAAGTTTGGTACTGGTACTGGCTTCAAAGAGTGAGGAGGCAGTAGTTAGAGTGGCAGGTGCTGCATTGTGAGCTGCACTGTAATGCAGAATGGAGCTGCTAGTCAGAGAAGCTGCTCCTGCTGGTCTTAGTGGATGGGGGAGAGAGTGCACTGGCAGCAGGAACTTCCAATAAGCAGATCTGCACTGCAAGTAATGTAGAACCTTGGGGTGTTCAGAGGGAGCCAAGACGAGAGAGAGAGAGAGAGAGAGAGAGCAGAAGCCGTTAATAAGCAAGCTGCACCGTGGCTATTGTAGAAGCGGGAGGGCATTTCAGAGGAGCGAGGACCCAGGGAGAGAGGTGGCAGGCAGCAGATAGGACTGCTAGGGCCCATCCAGTGCTCCATAAGCCGTGTACTTGAATACAGCTTCTGTGTCTCCTCAGCTTCTTCTGCTAATGATACCTCTGCCTATGTACAGCAGCATGACACTGGCCCTCCCTGCAGCCTTTGTGCTCAGTTTGACACATGTAGGTCATCAGAAATGATAACCCTCAGGTCCTTATCTTCCTTGGTGATCTTCAGCACCTTTTCCACCCATCCTGTAGCTCTCCCCAGGGTTTCCTCTACCAGGTTCATTACTTTGCAGTTCTTGCATTGAACCTCAGTTGCTACACCTCAGGCTATTTTCAAGCTCTCCAAGTCCCTCCTCATTTTCTCCACCCATTCTGGAGTGTCCACTATGTTACAGATCTTGTGTCATCTGCAAACAGGCAGACCTTTCCTTCTAGCCCTTCTGCAATGTCAGTAATGAAAACACCCAGGACCATTTCCTGAGGTACTCACTGGTCATACCCTCCCTGGATTGGATCCCATTTACCACCACCCCTGCCTTGCTTGCTTTCACCACCTTTTGTACCAGACTATTCCATGTGTCCACCACCCCTCTCAGTGAAGAAAATGATCTCACATTTCCTCCTAATGCCCTCTGATTTCATATAATGCCCCTCAGTCTTGTTCTCCTTCTACATTGGAAAATGTCTCCCTATACCTTGTTTATGCCCTTAAGGTACTTGAACATTTTTATTATGTCCCCCTGCACCCTTCTTTCCTCCAGTGAGTGTGTATTGAGGTTCCTTAATCTCTCATCATATGTTTTGTGCTGCAAGCCACGTACCATGTTGGTTGCCCTTTTGTGGACTGCCTCCACCTTGTTAATGTCCTTGAGCAGGTGCAGCCTCCAGTATTGCACACAGTACTCTAGGTGAGGCCTCAGTAGTGTTTTATACAATGGCATCACCAGCCCCTGCCTTCTGCTAGTCATACCTCTGCCTATGCACCCCAGCATGCCACTAGCCCTCCCTGCAGCCTTTCTGCTCAGTTTTGACACATGTAGGTCATCAGAAATGATAACTCCTAGGTCCTTATCTTCCTTGGTGATCTTCAGCATCTTCCCCACTCATTTTGTAGCTGTCCCCAGGGTTTCCTCTTACCAGGTTCATTACTTTGCACTTCTTTGCATTGAACCTCAGTTGCTATTCCTCAGATAATTTTTCAAGCCTCTCCAGGTCCCTCCTCATTTTCTCCACCCATTCTGGATGGTTCATTATTTTACAGATCTGCAGACCTTTCCTTCTAGCCCTTCTGCAATGTCAGTAATGAAAACACCTAGAACCACTCCCTGTGGTACTCCGCTGGTCATACCTCTATCCCTGGATTGGATCTCATTTATCACCACCATCTGCCTTGCTTGCTCTCACTACCTCTTGTGCCAGACTATTCCATGTGTCCACCACCCTCTTGATGAAAAAACATTTTCTCACATTTCCTGCTAATGTGCCCTCCTCCAATTTTATATAATGCCCCCTCAGTCTTGTACTCTTTCTACATTGGAAGATGTCTCCCCCCTGAACCTTGTTTATGCCCTTGAGGTACTTGAATATTTCCATCATATCCCCCCACTCCCTCCTTTCCTCCAGTGAGTACGTATTGAGGTTCTTTAACCTCTCCTCATATGTTTTGTGCTGCAAGCTGTGTACCATGTCGGTTGCCCTTTTGTGGACTGCCTCCACCCAGTTAATGTCATTGCACAGGTGCAGCTTCCAGAATTGCACACAGTACACTAGGTGAGGCCTTAGTAGTGTTTTATACAATGGCATCCCCACCTCCTGCCTTCTGCTAGTCATACCTCTGCTTATGCACCCCAGCATGCCACTAGCCCTCCCTGCAGCCTTTGTGCTCAGTTTTGACACATGTAGGTGTGTAAAACTGTCAGAACTACTTGAACATTTCTATCATGTCCCCACTCCTCATTTCCTCTAGTGAGTACATGATTGAGGTCCTTTAACCTCTCCTCATATGTTTTGTGCTGCAAGCTGTGTACCATGTTGGTTGCCTGCTTGTGGACTGCCTCCACCTTGTTAATGTCCTTGCAAAGGTGCGTCCAGAATTGCACACAAAGTACTTTTGTGAGGCCTCAGTAGTGTTTTGCCATAATGACATCACTCACCTCCTACCCTTCTGTTGGGTCATACCTCTCATTATGCACCCCAGCATGCCACTAGCCCCTCCTGCAGCCTTTGTGCTCTGTATTGACACCTTTAGGTCATCAAAGCTGATAACTCCTAGGTCCCTTTCTTCCTTGGTGATCATCAGCACCTCTGCCCCATCCTGTAGCTCTCCCAGGGTTTCCTCTTACCAGGTGCATTACTTTGCACATCTTTGCACTGAACCTCAGTTGCCACCCTCAGACCATTTTCAAACCTCTCCAGGTCCTCCTCATTTTCTCCACCCTTCTGCAGTATCCACTCTGTTACAGATCTTGGTGTCATCTGCAAAAAGCAAACCTTTCCATGTAGGCCTTCCAATGTCAGTAATGAAGATATTGAACAGCACTGCTCCCAGGACTGATCCCTGAGGCATCTTGCTGTTCACCCCATCTCCCAAGATTGAATCACATTTACAACTCCCACTACCTCTTGTGGCAGACTATTCTATGTGTCCACCATAATTTCTGTGAAGAAAACTTTCTCACATTTCCTCTTAATCTACCCCTTCCAATATCATGTCATGCCCTCATTGTTGTACTCCTTCTACATTGGAAGATGTCTCCCCTGCACCTTGTTTATGCCATGAGGTACTTAAAAGTGTCTATCATGCCCCGCCCCCTCCTTTCCTCCAGTGAGTTCATATTGAGGTCCTTTAATCTCTTCTGATAAGTTCTGTGTTACAAGCCATGTACCATCTTGGTTGCCCTTCTGTGGACTGCCTCCACCCTGTCAGTGTCCTTGCACAGTTGCGGCCTCCAGAATTGCTTACAGTACTCTAGGTGAGGCCTCACTAGTGAATTATACAAAGGTATCACCACCTCATGCCTTCTGCTAGTGATACCTCTACCTATGCACCCCAGCATGCCACTGGCCCTCCTTGCAACATTTGTACTCTGTTTTGACACCTTTCAGTCATCAGAACTGATAACTCCTAGGTCCTTTTCTTCCTTGGTGATCGTCAGCACCTCCCCCCCATCCAGTAGCTCTTCCCAGGGTTCCCTCTTCCCAGGTGCATTATTTTATGCTTCTTTGCATTGAACCTCAGTTGCCACTACTCAGAGCATTTTCAAGCCTCTCCATGTCCCTCCTCATTTACTCCACCCAATCTGGAGTATTCCCTCTGTTACAGATGCTGGTGTCATCTGCAAACAGGTAGACATTTCCTTCTAACCCTTCTGCAATGTCTGTAATGAGGACATTGAACAGGACTGGCCCCAGGACTGATCCCTGAGGTACTCCGCTGTTCACCCCCTGCTCTCCTGATTGGATCCCATTACCACCACCCTCTGCCTCCTATCCATAAGCCAGTTACTAGCCCAGTTCACCAGCTTGTGCACCATGGCCAGAGAACTCATCTTGTTAATCAGCTTTCTATGTTGGACAGTGTTGAAGGCTTTGCTGAAATCAAGGTAGGTGACATCCACTGCCCCTCCCTGATTTACTTTCCTAATGAGGCATTAGGGTTTGCAACTCTAATGCCCTACCCCCACCCTGCAGAGACTGAAAGGTGTCGGTGGTGTGCCTTTGGATCATCAGCCATAATGCTCACCCCATTCCACCCCCATCCTGCAGACACTGACAGGCATCACAGTGTGCCTTGGGGTCTTCTGCCCTAATGCTCACCCCATTCCATAAGGAAATAAGCTGAGATGGGTGCAGTATAGGAGAATGGGGTAAGCGTTAATGCCAAAGACCCCAAGGCACACCCTGACACCTATCACTGTCTACTGGTGTGGGTGGTGTGAAATAGCATGACATTACAGCCAATGACCCTACAGCACACCTGCAATGCCTGTCAGCTCTGTAGGGTGGGGGGCATTACAGTTGGAAAGCCTAGTGCCCCAGGTGTTTGTTGGTATTTTGCTCCAAATTTTCAACGTAGGCTTTTAGGACCCAACCTCATGAACAGTGGCACTTTCATTTTGTTACTGAATCCCAAAAGGTGATGTCACACAGTAACTGTGCCATTCCGCACCACAGGGGCCAAAACATATTTCAGGCAGGATGTGAAAAATGACAGTTCATGAGGTGGTGTGGAAAAATGGCTACGTTGAAAATTTGGAGTGCAATTATTGAAAATTACCAAAGTTACACAAGTGCGTAGGAAAATTTCAATGCACCTGCGTAACATGGACATTTTTAGTTATTCTTCCCACCAAATTTTCAACATGGGCTTTTTGGTACCCCACCTCATGAATACTGCCACTGTCGTTACCTTAATCAGTCCTGAAAGGTGATTTCACATAGTGACTGCGCAATTCTGCACCAGAGGTGAGAAAACATGTTTCAGGCAGGATGTGAAAATAACAGCTATACTGTTCATGAGGTGGTGTGATAAAATGTGTATGTTGAAAATTTAGAGTGAAATGTAAAAAATTTGCAAAGTTATGCACCTGTGTAGAAACTGTGCAACGCACACTCATAACACAGCCATTTGTTGGAAATTTTTCACCAGATTTTTAACATGGGTTTTTTGGGACCCCACCTCATGAACACTGGCACTGTTGTCTCATTAATCTGTCCCATAAGGTGATTCCACACAGCAACCGCAAAATCACCTTTCGGGATCGAGTAACGAAATGACAGTGCCAGTGTTCATGAGGTGGGGTCCTAAGAACCCAAGTTGAAAAGTTAGTGCAACAAATCCTAAAAATTGCCGAGATATCAACATAAGTTGAAAACCCCATTGACAGCGATTATATGGCACTTACCTTCATTCTTCAGTTTGAGGTTCGGCTTTGAAGAGTGCAGGCATGTCCCACTCCACAGAACACTGCAGCCATCAACCTCGGAGGGTAAGTATGGGGTAAGGTTGGGGTGCATGGAGGTGGGTGTGCAGAGGGAGGGTTGGGATGTGGGAGGGGCAGGGAGACGACGAGGGACCATTTTCTTTTTTTCAGGGAGAAAAAAAGACGTCGGGGACAGTTTTCTTTTTTACATGTACATTTTAAATGATATTTGGGGACACTGGGATTGGGCTTCCCAGTGTCCCAGACTATGGGGGGTGTGCAGTCATGGACCGGGAGAGAAATCTACACTGCGGCTATTGTTGAAATGGGGGGAGGTCAGAGGAGAGAGGAGCAAGGACCAGGCACACAGACTGTGGTTGGAGCCACTAATGAGGAAAGCTGCACTGTGGCTACTGTTGAAACTGGAGGGTTAGAGGAGCAAGGATTGGGCACACAGACTGTGGTGGGAGCTGCTAACAAGGAAAGCCACACTGCGGCTATTGTTGAAGCAGAGGGAGGCAGAGGAGGGAGGACTGGCACACAGAATGAGGCGGATCTGCTAACAAGGAAAGCCACACTATGGCTATTGTTGAAATGGGGAGTCAGAGAGAGAGGAGAGAGGAGCGAGGACCAGGCATGCAGAGTGCGGTGGAAGCCAATAATAAGGAAATCTGCACTGTGGCTAATGTTGAAGGAGGGAGTGGCAAAGGAGCTAGGACCAGAGAGAGAGAGTGTGGCGGGCAGCAGGAGAAAGCTGTAGCCATAACTCCGACAGTGTGCATTAGTGATTAGTGTGAACTATAATGCATATGGCCAGAGTTACAGCTATGGAGGCTGCCTCATTGGAGCAGTTAATTTCTTTTAACTAGAGAATTTGCCACGTCAGCAAAGCTGAATTAGTGTCATGACCAGAGTGCCTAGTCATTGGTGTACACTGCCAAACCCATTGCAGTTTCAGCTGTAATCAGCTCAGGCAGTGACACACCTCTCGAACACCATATGAGATGCAAGATGTTCCTTGTGCAAGTGCAAATGAATGCAAAAAGCAGAAAATATTATGGAAGCACAGTTTTTACCCATTCATACTGATTCAGACATTTTGCACAAGAACTGTCTTACCTATATAAATCATATGCTTTGTTGGTTCTCTTACTATACTGTACCATGAGCAGAACAGAGTCCAGAAAACCTAAATTATGGATCAAGAAAAAGACAGGGCTACTTAGTTAAAGCTCATTTCTTATATTTTTTTTGTTTAGAGTGGCCTTTTCAGGCAACTGATTGAATGACTGATCAGTGCTATCATCATTTTAGGTTGCTGAAATGGACCAAATCTAATGTTGAGTTAATAATTGTTATTAAGGCTGTGTGTCATTGTATTTCTGTGTTATTATATTGTAAAGTGCTTTGAGCCCTGGAAAAGTATTGTATAAATAGAAATTTATCCATCTATCTTGTGCTCAGGGCTGTTTTCTACATTATTCTTGCCATATCATCAAAAGAGTATATATATTTTCATGTTTGCAACAGATTAGTACAGGAGGCTGGAAGTGTTTCTGATGTCATGCAATGAAGGAGCACTAAAGCACAATAATCTGCAATAAACCAAAAATGTGTTCCATTCTGTTACACTAATCCCCAAAGAAAGTATTGAAAAATGTATATAACGCTTGAGGCAGAGCTCAAAAGCATAGCATAGCATATTTGGAGCTGCCTGCATAGAAACAACTGGAAATAAATCTTATAAAGCCTATTTAGAAAAAAAAATCTTTAAAATTAAACTTCTTTCTACGTCCCAAAAGTGCTCCTCTCCGGAAGACAAAGGAATTCATAGTGAATTCCTTTTTTATCAAAATGGTAATAATTCGCAGTTTGTAGAATATTGACTTTATAGAAACATAAAGCAAATCTGAAAATGGCATCTGCAAGGATTTGATTTTAATTCTCCTTAGCCCAGGGAGAGTTTCCTGCCTCTGCCCACAGTCCAGTTCCTATCTCAACATGGCTGATCCAGTTCTGATCATCCATCAGCTACAACATCCTTTCATTCCTGTGCCCATCCCAAACAATGGGTCCAACAATTCCACTCCAAGGTCTCACATTGGTCAGGGATCAGTAGGTCATTGGTATATGGGTAGCTTGGGGCATCATGCTGCCACACCCTTCCCCGATTTTACCCTTTATATTCCATCCCACCTCCCTCATGTGATGTGGATCTATGACAGTCAGTTGACAATTTCATTGTCGACTGACATTACAGCGACTCCTTTATGTCGATCGCATTTGCAGTTGGCATAAAAGGAGTCACTTTGAACTGTGTTTTTAACCCCCACACCACCCCACTACTTAATTTATCAACTCCAAGTTGGAATTACTTCAAAGCGGGGGTGTAATACCCCCAGAAACAGTGCCAGGGTACCATGCAGACACTACAGTGACCTGGTGTTGTTGTTGCTGTAGTGTCAGTCACGGTAAAGTTGTCACCGTGGCAACAGTACACCATATGATGTCATCATCACCACTCCGGGGACAACATTTTGAAATATATCCATCTCGGAGCTGTTATTTTTAAGAAGGAAATCCTTCCAAATTATTAGACCATCTACAAGATGGTCTAACTGCATCCACATTTCACATCCAAAAGTGGTCCTGAAAGTGCAGTTCTCCCCAGTAGCCCAGTGACCCATTTCTTTATCCAAGAGCCATGCTCACACCCTGGTGTGGAACCCTTTCCCTATCTCAGTTCCTCCATGCATGTCTGTTGATGTCTGGTTCTTCACTGATCTTCATCCTCCAGTGGTTCTTTTGGTTCTATTTGAACTTTAGTGGCACCCACCCTTGACTATAACAGTTCTACAGGCAGGTGATGTTGCTGAAGTTGTGAACATAAAAGTTAGGTTCACCATACTTTGAGAATTAATGTTCCTGTGAGCTTTTTGCATGGCAAAAGATCTGCCTCCTGTACAACTCACAAAATAATGTGTGAATGAGAGGGAGGGGTTTGTGAACCCTTTGAGCAAAGCTGAGGGGGTAGCAAAAGTGGAACTGGCTTAAAAGTGCATTGCAAGCAGTTTTATGCAGGTCATTTGTGACTGTGAATGGGACCCAGGGTCTCCGTAGCAGCAGATGTGTGTCCCAGAATAGTGTTTACATGTTTTTCTGACATATACTATATACCACCGTTCTTTACTGTAACTACTGATACAAATTTGGAGATGGGAATCGATTGTCTGATCTCTCTAACATCCAAGATTATGGATCCATGGTGCTGAAGGAACTTCAGGTAATAAATGTAAATAAATCAATGAGTCCCAATAAGTTACACTTGAGGGTATTAAAGGGACACTGTCAATACCCTTAGGCCTCAAAGTGTCCCTAGTTTAAAAAACACATTTTATGAGTGTTCACATTCTGTCGAGACTGCTAATGTAGCTGGTTGTTTGATTCTGATTCTTTTTTTCTTTTAAAAAGTGAAAAACGGACTGCCCACCACACTGGTGTTACCACACAAAAACTTGCTTGTTTACGTTCCTTGATCAACTGCCACTGCATCTTTCATGGATTTGAGAATGCCCCCAGCACAGTCTAATTGCTCTTTATGCAGTGGGACTTTAGGAGGCTACTGCATCATGAGTAGCTGCACTGTTTGAGGGTGCTGCTAATGTTCAGGAAGTATTCAGTAAGAATAGATTCAGGATTTGAAACAAAATAAGGTTGTTTATAACTATACATTAGCATGCATTTCAGTTCTACTAAGCAAGGAGTCAGGCAAAACAACCAGCAAAATCAATGAATTTTGGAGCAGGTAAGCAATCAGAAAATGCGAATGTTTAACTATAAGTAGTAGCTAAAGACTCAGCCAGATATTTCCAGATATTTTGTGATATTTCTAAAGAGTTTTTTCTACTGCCCCTATTGTGGAACTGCAGAAAGCAGGAGATTTCTCGAGAATATCACAGAAATTTCAGGAAATTTCTGACCATGTCTTTGGATGTGACTGTAAATAATATGATGCAAAACAGGTTGGCAGTGTCCTTTAAAGGAGAACTACGTTCAACATTTACACAAAATGTTGTGCAGTGTTTTGATTTGTGTTTGTAGTCCTAGTGATTTTTTTCTTTGTGTGCTGTTAGGATGTTTCCCTAATTTTGCCTACTTGATTTATGGCTGCTGGGGGTGTCCTTTATTGCCATTCCTTGTCCCACTATGTCTCATCACTCATGTGACAGTGATGCATTGGAGACAATTGATTCAGTGAGTGATGACTTAGTGTCTTATCTGCAGCAGCAGAAATGTTCTTTTAAGTGTCCAATAGGCATGAATACAGGATATATTTACAGTCTGGCAAACACTCGAGGGATGATAGAATGGGCTATTCTTTAAGGAAACAGCTAGAGTGTTCACTAATTATAGCACTGATGACCTGGGGTGATTTATGTGCTTTTTTGCGGCTGTGTATCATCTGATGAAAAGATTTAACAAAAAACATCCACTCCTGCTGGCTACACCTAGGTATATACCTTGAAAAAGATTGGATTATTTAATTTAATTTAATTTTATTTATTTTTTTATTTAAACATTTGATAACTGGGAAAGGCACACTGAGCCAAGGCTCACTTCCAGGTGTGACCCAGGGATGGGGGAAATAGGGAATATAAGAACACAAAATACATAATAGATACATAAAATCATATATACAGGTTATATATTATACAGAGGGATATATACAGACAGTACTCTTTGCACCCTAGTACCTTATGAGGCCTTTAGAGAATGGCTGGAGAGTGCAAGGTAGCAAGGCAAAAAACATTCACAACTGGATACACATAATTCAGGATCCATAAAATACAGGAGGTTAGTTACATGCCCTTGTTATGTTAGGATTGAGCGATGGCGATGTGCGTCTGGGGATGGCTAGAAACAGGTACAGGTGGGGGGGTGGAAGTTGATGAATTTGATATTTGATGGAGTTGTGAGAGTGCGAGTTTTTAGGAGAGGTGGTGGTTCCATAGGTGAAAGAAGATTTGCCAGTGGACGATGAAGGTTTGGGAGAGAGAAGGAATGGGAGTCCCTTGAGCGCAGTGTGTACAGTGAAGCAGCTGCTGGTGCAGCCTCTGCCAGGTAAGTAGGGAACAGGTTGAACCAGAATTTGGATATAAAGGAGATGGAGTGGATGAAACGATGGTGGGATGGGGATAATATATCAAAGGTAGAGAGGAGAGCAGTGGTGGGTTCTAAGGGAGAGTTTGTGGCAAAGTGGCAGAAGGCATAAAACAGGAGTCGAGCCTGGTTACCAAAGAGGAGGGGCAGTGCAATACACGATGTCAGTGTAATCAAAGATGGGAGTGAACATTTTAGTTAATAATATGTATCTTACTGGTAGTGGAGGCAGTCTCTATTTCTGTATAGTAATCCAAATTTAGGGCTAAACTTCAAAGTGATGGCATCAATGTGGATCGAGAAGTTTAACTGGGGTTGAGCTGCACTCCTAAATATTTGTAGGAAGAGACTGTGTTTAGTGTGGTTCCATCTAAGGAGGTGATAATAGGAGGATGGGTACTCTAGTAAGTTTTTGGACCGACCCAAAAGTCATGGAAACAGTTTTGGATGTGTTTATTTTGAGTTGGTTTGCCTGAAACCAAGATTATATGTTGTGATAATTATGTTGTTATAGTGACTGAATGTCGCTAAGAACTGGGCTGAATGCAAAAAGGATGTGTCATCCACATACATGTGGATGGAGGATCTAGAGCAAACAGATGTGAGGTTGTTTATAAATAAGAGAACAGAATGGGACCCAGAATCAACCCTTGGGGACACCAGCGAGTATGGTAGAGGAGGAGAAGTGGAGTTTGCAATCCTGACAGACTGGAGCCTGTTTTTGAGGTAGGATCTGAACTACTGATTAGCGGGGGTGAGTCCAGCAACCTTCAGTTTGTCTAGGATCAGTGGGTGAGAGACTGAGTCAAAGGCCTTAGCCAAGTCTACAAAGATTGCAGCTGTTAGTTGGCCTTGGTCAGCAGCCAACTGGATGTGTCCAGTGACTTGAAGGAGGGAGGATATAGTGGAGCGGTGCTTTCTGAACCCAGATTGGTACAGGGAGAGGAAATTTTTGGTAGTGAGGAAGTCAGGCAGTCTGCATTGGACTCAAGCTTCTTGTAATTTGGCAAGAGCTGAGAGGAGGGAGATTGGTCAGTATCTGCCAGGTACTGAGGGATCACCACCCTAGTGAGGAGGGATGACACAAGCTGGTTTCCATGCTTGTGGGTCCATGCCAGAGGAGAAAGACAGGTTTAGTATGAAAGTTTGGGGATGAGTAATTGCAGTAGCAGATATACATAGAAGTTTGGAGTGGATACCATCTGGACTGGATTTTGAGATGTTTAAGGAGTACAGGGCATTCACGACTTCTTCCGGAGAGGTGGGGGTGCGAAGGAATGTGTTTTGGGGGGCTGCATTTGATCCCAGGGAGGTGGGTGTGGGATGGTCTAGCAGGGCATAGGTGGTAAAGAAATTATTTAGGGTTTCAATTATTCTGACAGGGTCTAAAATTGTTAGGTCATTTTGCTTGAGATTGGGTGTGATGGCTTGAGCGGGGGTGCAATGAGGGAGTGGACCACCTTCTGGAAGGAGGAAGGATGAGCAGTATTTAGATGGGACCTAAAAAAGTTAGCTTTAGCTCATCTTATGGCCTTGGTGCAGGCATTTCTGCAAGTGTTGTAGGTCTGCTTTGATTGAGGGGTCTCTGCAGATTTAAAGATGGACCAGGCCTTGTCTTGGGCTTTTCAGAGGGCAATTATCAGGGCAGAGACCCACAGGTGGTGGCCCTTTTTGACCCTAGCTTTTACCATTAATTAGGATTAGAAAGAGTTATTCATTTGATGCAAAAATAACAAATTCCTAACAGAACAGTATTGCTGCAGAAAGAACAGAAAGTGAGCACTCACTGAATCAGTGGTCTTCAATGCATCACAGTCACATGGGACAGGAGGTGGTCTCAATGTATCACAGTCACATGGGACAGGAGACACTGTAGGAAAGGGAATGGCAATAAAAGATACAGGCATGGAAATCACTAGGGGCCATAGACCAAGTAGGCAAATTTAGAAAAAAAATCTTAACTACAAACAAAGGAAAGGACACAGTAGGACTACACGCAAATCAAAATACTTGCACAACATATTTTTTGTAAATTTTGACTGTATTTCTCCTTAAGCTAAAGGTGGTAGGTCCACTAATAGTCTTCTTCAACTGCTCACTGGAGATGGGAGTAGAGCCAGAGGATTAAAGGACAGTGGATGTGGTCCAATTTCATAAAAGTGGGAGTTGTGAGGAGACAGGAAACTATAGACCTGTCAGTCTGATGTTTCTAGTGGGAAAGATCTTGGAAGCTATTAAAATGAGAGAAATGTGGAGTTTGGGAGGTGAATAGGCTGCAGGACTCTATGCAGCATGGTTTACCAGTGGGTGTTCATGCCAGATGAACCTGATTGACTTTGTTGATTGGATGACAAGAGCCATGGACAGGGAGCAGGTGGTAGACATTCTTTACCTGGATTTTAGCATTCATGTGATGCTCCAGTTATCCATGCAATACGAGTCAGATTTGCAGAAACTAACCTTGCTCTTGAGAAGGGTTAATCAGCTGATTGAGGTAGAGATTCTGGACATGCTCTTGTGACTGGCAGCCAACAGATTGAATTGAGCACACCATTCAAAAACACTCTGAATGCATGCTCCTGAAGAAAGATTGGGATGACTGTTGCAAGGGGCGATTCAGTAGAAAGTGTAAGTCAGTTTAAAAATATATGTGCGGCAATTACACCGCATACAAATTTTGTGCTCAGACCTGGCTGACTGAGCTACAGACACATGCACGTATAAATATAGACTATTAGCATAAAACATAGTCAGCAATGCAGCAAATGTAAAAAATAAATAGCATAAACTTAGCAGGAATATGTAAAAAATCTCTGGGTAACTGGTCTAGGGTGGAATGAGCTAGTAGAACCCCACCCAGCAACCATAGGAAGTACACCGACCAGCAGATTTGGCAATAAAAACTCACTTTGTAAATCTTAGTCAAAATGTCTCACAAATTATTATAGATGAAGAAAATAAAAAGCCCCCAGTTAGTCTTACCTTAAGAGGATAGTATTTTGGGGAACTCTATTAGCATTGGAGATAAATATGAACAACTGAAAATTCACAGGAAATCATTGGAGCACAGATAGAGTCAGATTACAACTTCTTGGGTCACATGTGCATCACTAGCTAGCCTAGAAAGTGACAGCAGCCCATTATGCAAGGTTTTTGAAGTGCTACAAAAATATGTGAATTATGAAATGCTGCTTTAAACAAATAACTGGCAAATGTTTTCATGCCAGCCAAAAAAAGTGATGGTGAGTATAAACCCATCAGTCTCAAGGTGATTGTACACTGTGTAGAGATACATTTATGATACTTGAGCAGGAATAGAATTTCAGATGGCTAGAGAGATTCTAAATGCTAAACACAAGGAGATAAGGCTAAACAGATGATGCTGAAATCTATAGATAAGGCTGTACACACGGAGACCTGTACTAATTGTTGTGGTCAATTGTTCTGAATCGCAGTCATTTGTAGTGAATCACACCATTGTGGGGAAGCATAGCAAAAGTGTGTGTGTGGGGGGCATAATTGTTGTGGCTAGGAGGCAGAGCCATGCAACACATCAGACCAGGTTACTGGTAAAACAATTGTCTTCATGAATGTATTTCAGTCAAACCACCTGTTTTTTAAAGAATGCCCCACTGAAAACAGAATGAATGCAGAAATAATGAGTATTCTTGAGGCAAAATGCATACACCAGAAAGAACCATTCATCCATTAACCTAATCTTGTCCCTGCATTCTGCACTAATCTCCTATCCAAGGTTTTAAAGCACTGCTCTCTACTAACATGAAGAGCTTAAAACTACCAGATTAACAATTACAGTACATTTAACTTCCATGGTCTCCTTTCTCATATGGTTGGTCTATTTAAATATTTCAGATAATATAGTATTTACATCATTTTCACTGAGTTTTTCCAAAAGCATCTATCGGTTCCTGGCTGACCTCACAACTGCTGTTTGTGACATTGCAGTCTGTTGTAAAGGTGATAACTAAGATGTCATAAACAAAGGTGCTGTGAGGGTAGTTGAGACAGGAAAAGTCTTTTTATACAGACTTTTTTGGATTGGTTACCAAGAGCACAACCCATGCAAAGGAAATTTGAAAATAAAAAAAAGTATTTTCTTGCAAATTGTTTTAGCCAAGAGATGATGTTTATGGTTTATGAAAATACATACTTAGGTGCAGATCTGCTCTTTAAAGGACGCAAGAAATTTATGCTAATTAGCAGCAATTATAAATGTTCCTATTTATAGAAATGAAACTGCGGCCTCCAAATAATCCACATTTAATTGCAACTGAATATACGCTGATGTGAAAAACTGTGTTTTCAATTGTTTTCTTTTTATGGATGACATTTTGCACAGTTCTTTTCCTGGAACCATTAATTTGGAGTTTTCACTGTGTCATAGCGGTGTACAGAATGCTAAACATGAGCAGTTAACCTATGGGAAACATGTTCAGAGCTCAGTGCACCAACTATGATATAGTTAAAACTTCAGCTGACTGATTCCATGACGAGAACTGCAACAGAATGCTGGTCATAAAAGCAATTTCAGCTACATGTAAACATGGATCACTTAGGGATCTGAATATCATTTCTGAAAATAAGAGTTTTATTCACAGCTGCCAATTAGAAATATTTTACCTGTCCGCTTTAAGGAAATGTGTATGTTCTGTGGTCTAAGGCAAAGTTCATGCATACTAAACTACAGTGCTTCCTCACTATAGCGAACCTCGCTATAACAAATCCCTGCATATAGTGAATATGGAGTATGGCTCCCAAGCATTCATTGTAAACTTCAAGTTCTGGGTTTTGTTCCAGTGTGGTCCACATTTACAAATGTCAGGCGGCAAGCGGGAGTGGTGTACAGAAGTTCTAGAACAATTACAAAGCAATCACAGTGTACCTGTACTTAACTGGATTTAGTTAACAAGGTGCAATATTTAGGTATCATTAACCACACCCCTGTACCCATTCTGTTTCACTGACCTCTGGTTGCATTGAACTTGTGCCTTGGACTATGTGTTGTTGTGCTCTCCGTTTGCGGTTTGCATCATCACCATGAAGCGAGCTGGCTACACCATGGAAACTAAGCTGGCAGTATTGTACAGATTAAAAGCCGGTGAGAGTTTTAAAAGTCTGTCTCGACACCGGCTACTCAAAATCTACCATCTGCACCTGAAAAGACAGGAGCCATCCCTGTGTGAGTTTCTTGGGGAGTGCGCAGACACCCAGGGTTTGACATGGAAAAGGATGCCCAAGTCTGATTAGAATGAAATTGATCAGGCAACACAGCCATGGTTTCAGCAACAGAGAGCCATAGGTGTCCCTGTCTCTAGTATGATTGTCAAAGAAAAGGTGGTCCAGTTTTCCAAAGCAATTCACGGCGCTAACTCTAAATTCTGCTTCTCTTCTGGGTGGCTATGGAGATTCCAGCGCAGGCATGCTATACATCGTGTGGCAATCACGGGGGAACAAAGATCATGCGATGATCAAGCTACGAGATAGTTTCTGCCTAAGTTAAAAGAAATTTTGTGTGAAGGGGACTACCTGCCAGAACAGGTGTACAACACGGATGAAACTGGCCTGTTCTGGAGGTGCATCCCAGAACAGACCATGGCAAGCAGATCAGAGGACATTGCATCTAAGGGGTTCAAAGTAGCCTAAGATAGAATGACTCTGATGTTCTGCACAAACACAACTGGCACACACAAACTGTGCCCTATCTGCATCAGGAAATTTGCCATTCCCCAATGCTTTCAGCATCTTAACAAGAGCAGCCTTCCAGTGTCCTACACGCACAGTTGAAATGCATGGATGACCTGTGAGATTTTCCAAAGATGGTTTGCTGAGGAGTTTGTTCCTAGTGTGACTGCACATTTACGCCAGCAAAACTCCCTACCAGGGCAATCCTACTGCTAGATCAGTGCCCAGACCATCCACCTGAGAATTAAAATTCGGACCCATGATGGGCGAATTAAAAATCTTCCTTTCTAAGAATACGACATCCAGAATTCAACCTTTGGATGGTGGAATCATAGCCACCTTCAAGAAACACTATAGGAAGAGGCTATCGCTATTGAATGACCTTGCTGCTGCTGAACAAGAAGTAACCACATTTCTTAAATCACTGAACTTGAGGGATGTGGCAATCACTACAGGAGAGACATTGTCAAATGTTAGTGCAGCAACCATACAAAACTGCGGGAGGGCTACCTTGGGACCATCCTTTGATGCCCTAAGCAAAGTGGATAATGAAGAGGAAGAAGAGCCACACGACATAGAGGAGATTGCCCAGCTAGCCACAAATCTGTAGTTGCTAGCCAACAATAATGAGACCGACACCGCTATTGAGAACTGGCTGTCAGTTGATGACTGTGTTCCCACCGATGCTCAGCTGACTGATGATGTAATTGTTGATGCCATCATGCAGGGAATGGAGGTGAAGACTGCCAGAAGGAGATACATCAGATGAGTCAGATTCAGAAATTGAGATCCCTTTGTATGCCGATGCAATCTGCGGCTTGCAGCATGGCTGGACTACCTGCAGTGTCATGGAGCAGACCTGGTAAAAATAATATAACTCAGTACATCTTGTGCTACACAAGGTATCTAGCAGCAAAATACAAAGCAGATGAAAATAACTTTGTTTTTCAGTGCTGCAGGACCCAGTAAGAGACTGTAACCAGAGACTCCATCCTGGTTACAAAACTAACAAGCTTTAAAAATGGATTGTGTTTTAAGTTTAAGTTTATGTTTACTAAATTGAAGCCTGTTGAAATAAAGTGTTTTAACTGCGACAGTTGTTTGTTCATTCCTATGTAGTTAGCGTAGAACCAGAAGCTGCGGCTAATTGAAAAATGCATTCCTCGAAATAACGAACAAGTTGGTATAATAAACACAGGTTGTGGCTCCTGGCTTGTTTGTTATAGTGAGGGAGCACTGTGTCTCAATTCCTGTACACCATCTATAGAGATAATAACACTAAAACTGTAGCCATGTAGCATTTGATTTGTACCTAATTTAGAGATGCAGCAAAGTTATACTTGGTCTGCAATGTTGCCTCAAAGTTGTAAAACTTCAACATCGCAAAGCTTCATGAAGTTCCAACTGGCATCACCGACTTTGACTTTGCAGATTTTGTAATGTTTTTCAGGTGAAGTGGTCTTTGTTCGCAATGTGACAACTTCACGAGTGAAGTTTGGTCACTTCATGGAAAAAATACCACTTTGCCTAGCTAAAAGTAAAGGACTCCAGACTGCAGAGCACCACATCAGATATCTATGTCGCATTCTACTCTGCTGTGTGCCGCGCCGTGACCAACTTGTGCTTTGCAGAGCTAAGTTGTTTTGTACTGCCACTTCCACTTTGTCAACTGAGTTGGTGGGTGCAAAACACAACAATTGCCCCTTCTTTGTTTGATCTGTGCAATACTTGACACTTGCAGCACCATGGACCACAGTGCTCTGTCTATCTCTGCTGCTGCTGCCACTTTGGTTTCGTCCTCTGTGTTACTCGCACCACCTATTGGTCGACCCATGCCTACTGAGCACATTGCACCCATACCTTTCTAAGTGCATTCACGCTCTCAACATGGCATTAACATCTCATAATGCCTTGTTGCTCTTGTACCAGCTGACGCCCTTGCACCTATCGTCTTTCTTCCCTGCACTCCTGGTATTTTTGCCATATTACAGTAAACCACGATAGGGCATGGGTGTATGCTTAGACTAACATAGATACATAGAAACATAGAATTTGACAGGAGATAAGGACAGCTTGGCCCACCTAGTCTGCCCATTTTCCCTACCTGTTTTATATACTGTAGATCCTCAATGATCTGCAATTTAGCCTCTCTTTCCTATCACTAGAGTTCCTTTATGTCTGTGTCATGTGTGTTTGAATTCCTCTACCATTTTTGTCTTACCACCTCTGCTGCAAGGCTTTTCCATGGATTCACTTTCCTTTCCATGAAAAATACTTTCTCACATTACCCCCAAGTCAACCCCCTTCTATCTTCATATCATGGCCCCTTGTTCTTGAACATCTTTTTTTTTTTTGAAAGATGCTATCCTCTTGAGCCTTATTTACACCATTGAGGTATTTGAAAGTCTTTGTCATATCCCCCCTCTCACTCTCCTCTCCTCCAGGGAATACATATTGAGATCCTCCAGTCTCCACTCATATGACTTTTGATGCAACCCCTGCATCATTTTTGTAGCCCCTTTCTGAACTGCTTCTACTCTGTCTATGTTTTTCCAAAGATGTGGCCTCCAGAACTGGACACAGTACTCTAGATGAGGTCTCACCAATGTTCTGTACATTGGCATCACCACCTCCTTCCTTCTGCTGGAGATACCTCTCCCTATGCACCCCAGCATTCCACTGGCTCTCCTCACAGTCTTCTCACATTGTTTGGTAACCTTTAGATCATCAGATATGATTACTCCCAGGTCCATTTCCTGGTTGGTGGCAGTCAGTACCCCCCATCATGTACTCCTTCCCTGCATTTCTGTGCCCAAAGTGCATGATCTTGCACTTCTTTGCATTTAATCTTAGCTGCCACACCCTTGACCACCTCTCAAGCTTCCTTATGTCCCTTCTCATTTTCTCTACCCCTCCTGAAGTGTCAGTCCTGTTGCAGATAGTCATGTAATCTGTAAAGAGACATAATGTCCTTTCCAGCCCCTCTGCAATGTCGCTTATGAAAACATAAATGAGGACTGGTCCAAGCACTGATCCCTTGTGAGACCCTGCTGGTCACTCCCCGCTGTCTTTGGATTGAACTCCATTCACCACCACCCTCTGTGTCCTATTGCTCAGCCAATTTTTGACCAGTTTACCATCCTGTGACCCACTCGCAGGCTGCCCATATTGTTTACTAGCCTCCTATGTGGGACAGTGTCAAAGGCCTTGCTGAAATCCTGGTAGGCCACATCCACTGCCCCTTCCTGATCCATCTCCCTAGTCATCTAGTCAAAGAAATCTATAAGATATGTTTGATAAGATCTTCCCTCTGTGAATCCACGCTGCCTCAGGTCCTGTGCTCCATTGGATTTGAGATATATCACAAACCTTTCTTAATAAATGCCTCAGCTGCATACTGCAAAAAGGTATGAGGACAATGGCCTAATGCCTTATGCAGCTGGGATGTGCATTAATTGAGCAGATACCTATGCCCTGGAGTAGCTTATTGCATTTATAATAGGGAAATATGTTGACAAAATAAAGACAGAAACATTTTAGCTGCCAAAAACCTAAAGACATTAAGCGCTTTTACACACAGGTTTCTTTACCACAATATTCAGTACCTGTGTGGCGCCGTTGTAGTCTGTTCCATTTCGTGCTGACTTTACACACACTGCACTCTGTCGGAAAACTCATCTTCCATTCTCTAAAAGCACCTTCTGCTTCCCCAGAATTCCATTCTAGGTAATGACTGGTACCGGAATGACCATTGCACACAATGTAGTGAAACAGAACACATCACCACGAACCATGCCAACCAGGGAACGCGGTTCAGGCGAGCGTTTTCTGTGGAATCGGAACACATACAGTTTACACACCAACGGAGGTAACAGTAAACTGCTTCTGCAACGGTTATTCCATTGCAGAAGAGGTAGTGTAAAAGCACCTATTGACTCATGTATATCAACTTGTTAAAGCAGTTACTGCTGTTTTAGTGGTTTTTACATTTTTAAAATACTGAACTGTTAAACTAATAAAAATTAGACCTTTTGTTTAAAGAAAATGAAAGATGGCTTCATTAGCTCTATCTCTTACTTGCTGCTCAGGCTTTTCTTCTCCATCTGTTCCCAGGTTGATTGTTCCCTCTCAGGCTGTATCTGTATATCTTTGGCAGATTGCTTTTTTGTTGTTGTTACTGTTTGTTTTGAGAGCTAGCTGAAGCTACAGGTAGACATCTTGTTCTGCTTTTCTTTGTGTTCTCAGCCTTCCACTGCCATTTCAGAGCCCCAGATCTGTTTATGACTTCTCAGTTCAGATTCCCTCTCCCCCTTGCTGTTAGAATTCCTGATTAGCATATTGACACAGATTATTCCATAAGGCTGGGGTCTGCCATACACCTGGTGCAAAGTAGGTGCTCTGGTAAGATGTGGTTTGCCAGCCCCACACAGAGTACAAGTTCCAGGAGTTAACCAAAGCACTCATAAAGTGGAACATGCTGAACAACTGATTTGCTGGTGTCCTGTGAGGAAGACTCTGGGTAGAGTTGAAGCACAGAGCTATAAAAGTTAAGACTGGTTGATGGTATGCTATAATGCTTTAGAAAATAGGCAAGATTATTCATGCTCTCTAATTGGCTGATGGGCACTACAGAGGGGTACATTAATTTCTGATAGACGACCGCTTAAAACAAGTGCCAATTCAGGGTGCCACATTACTGAGAATATGTATGGGTACCCCGAATTTTCAGCGTCATCAGCCACCATTTTTACCTCTCACTTAGTGTTACCGAGAGAGTTGGGGAGTGAGTTTGTGGCAGGAAAATCCCCTCAGAGAACCCCCCTTCCCACCTTTCAATTATTTTAATAGCAGCCAAAAAAAATGGCAAAATGAAGCCGACAACCTTATTGGCTTCACATCACCAGCAGCGCAGCTTTCGAAATAACAGCGCATGCTTCTGTACGGCAACAAAACTCACTTGTGCTGCTTACCAGCGCTGCCTGCCTCACACTGACCCTGACACAGTCTTTCTTCCACCACTAAACTACAAAAATCGACCCCACAACAGGAACCTTTATTAAAAAAAATGCAGAGTATCTGCTTTTTGATCTAGTTACCACCCGACTTCTGTGTCCCCCGATCACGTACAACACTGCAGCATTCTGATTCCAGAGCTCAGCCACTCGCTAACTGCTCACAATCTAGCTACCCAAACAAAATTAATTTACAAGTCAAATGGCAAACTCATGGATTGGGGGGGGGGGAATTTTAAACTAACAATTTCCCTAGTACCATTTTGAAAAAGTGACACTGCAACAAACAAAACATATTTCACAAACGGCAGCACCCTCTAGTGGCACTAAACCAGTACACCAGTAAAGGGACTATTTCACATAACCTGATATTTCTTTGCATTTTTACTAATATTTTACATTTTTTTGTATTAAATTATTCAGTAAAACAAAAACATAAGCTCATTTTCTAAATCTAATACCCTCCAGGGTGGGTATGGGCAATACTGGACCTTCCACGGACAAGGCTCTCTGCCTGTGGTCGGCCTCATTATGCCCCTGGGCAGTATGGTATTGCCCAATACCACCCACCCTGTCAGGTATTATTGCTTGCATTTTGCACTGAAAGTATTTTTCAATTTGCAGTGGATGCACTGTTTAATACTGTGAGCAATTTTTCACTGTGAGCAGCATGAATAAAACTGACAGTAGTAATCCAGCAAATCAGTTGTTCAGCACGGTCTACTTTGTGAGTGCTTTAGTTTAACTCCTGAAACTCATTTACACAGATAGTATGGAGCTCAGTAATCAACAAGCCTGCAGTCTGAGTGCTTCATGGACAGCTTTGCATTCAAACTATACACAAGTCCAAAAAGGACAAGTATATTTTATAAACTACTAACTCAACCCGGTGGTGGTCTAACAAACTCCCCAGAAGGCAAATGGGAAAATGAATTTAACATCACCATCTCCAGCTTGGATTGGGACTCTGTATGGGTTAATGCTAAGATGGCTAGCAGGGAGACCCAGGGAAGACTTATACAACATAAAATCTTGCATTACTTTTATTTCTCTCCATTCAAGCTAGACAGCTTGGGATTTCTCATGGAAGGGGCATGCTGGAGGTGCTTACACAACCACTGACTTGTCATACATGTTCTGGAAATGTCCTAAGCTCTTGCACTTCTGGTCTTCCATACATAGCACATGCTCAGGAGTAGTTCAAACTAAGCTAACTTTCACACAGTCCCTTTTATTCTGTGCATCTTCCCATATAATATGCTTGTAGGAGAAACTCAAAATGATGGCTACTAGCAACTCCTGGGGGCTAAGCCGCTTAATCTCACCCACTGGAAATCAGACACAGTTCCCTCAATACTACAGTGCATCAATACATGGGTGTGACAGCCAATAATGAAAGGATTTCTTATTCACTTCAGGGAAAGTCAGGCTTATTTGAACAGGTTTGGGGCCCTTTCTTGAATTCCTGAAGCACTGGCACTCGTAGTCATTGAATTGCTGGACAGGTATACCATTGTTACTTAGGCCTTATTCCATGTCCTTATTTACTATTACAATGTTGGTTGTCTAGAATATACAGTACATATTTTATTTATTTATTTTTTTATTTATTTAAGATCTTATTGTACTGTTTCAGGATACTAATATATTTTTAGCTATAGCTTTACCTATTTATAGTGATCCCTGTAGTATTTCTTTGAATAGACTTGCATGTTGATTTTTATAATGTCCTTGACTAATTCTGTACTACTTTTTAAAATCAATAAACATTTTTAAACAAAAAATCCTATACACAAGCCACAGTCAGAAGCAACCTAGACTGACTGTCTGCAACTCTACACTAATCTTATCACTGACATCGACAAAACAAATCTCACAGCTCAATGTAACACTGATCTTTAGTATATTTAGAAAAGAGTATGCATTGCTATAAGGCATGCTACAGTCTATGCTTGTTGGCCCCTAAAATGAAGAATTCACATTTTTTTTCTGAAACTCTTTTCTGACCACACAAAATCCTCCTCCTATCCATACCTGCTTACTGGGAAAATCTTTGCTGCTTACCTGAGCAACTCCCTGCTCTCTTGCTAGAATCTCCTGGTGCAACTTGGGAAAAAATACAACGTTCCTTCAGCTCCTGCCCTGGGCCTTGCTAGAAATTAACTTTCAAAGTTACTGACTAGGGCAGGCATCTCAACCACTCCCAGTCTCTGAAGGTGATTCCTGAGTGGCATCCCTCCTAACCTCCTGTCTAGAGGTTTTAGATGATGTTACAGCTTGTGGAGAAGGGTGGGGGCACCAGTTCCTGAGAGGTAGTGTCCACGGTCATTTCAGTAGGGTAATAAACACAGTACCTTTGATGTGCAGATTTTGGGATTCTTCTCGTGACACAGCGTGAGTCTGGCCTGGGTGCAGGCTGATGTTCTCTTCCCTCTTCTGTATTGGCTGGTGGGCACAGGCACAGCCTTTTATCTGTTGGAGCAAACTTGTTAGAACAACATAAACACAGTTCAATATGGCTCAGGACTCAAAGGTTCAGCCCAGGCAGGAATCAGGATGCAAGCAAGCATATTTTATTATGTTAAAATGTCAAAAGGTTCAAGCCATAACAGTTAGCTCCATGGAGAGGAGAGCATTTAGATTATTTCCACACGGTCACTACGGCATGACAGCTGCAGCACAAACTACTTGAGGGACCTGGGTCCCGAACTTGGATCCTGCATATTTACTTCTGATGAGTCAAAAGGGATCCTCTCCCCTCTTTCAGCATTCTTGGGCACTCCACACACAGGCTGATTTCCTATATCCCCACCAATGGGAGCAGGGCAAACTGTTACATTCAGGGCACCATTTCCTCTTTGGCATTCTGATGTTACAATGGGCTAGATCCAACCTCCTAGGCCATCCACCTTGCTGATCCATGGGCAGGGTTGCTTGAGAGAGCAGTGGCCACCTTTCCTCAGGCACAGCTCTCTAACTCCACCACAATGGCTCCCTTCTTCTGAAGGAATGGACATGAACTTAGGACCTCTGGAGCCGCTTCTGCCACGCCCTGGTCCGAGCCAGCCATGGCAGTCACCCCAACACTCTCTCTCTCCTTCACAGAAATGGATGAGCAGCAGCAAACTGACTCTCTCCTTCCTGCTGCTATGGAAAGCTGTCTGCCCTCCCCACCAATGGCTTGTGGGGGTCTATCCACACTTTTGGGACTGAGGGAATCTCCCCTTCCCGGCCCCGACTAGCGGCCTGATCCCCGACTGGCCTGGAAGCAGGCCTCACCGCTCCTCACACTTCCCTGACTCCTCACAGACTCTCCTACCAACTGTCACCCTCATGCCAGTTGGTACTTGAATTACAGCACATGATGGTCAGGCTCTGACCCTAGGCAGACCTGGCATTACACATGTCCATTACCAATGCCAATGGGGCATCACTGATAATCTAACAATTTGGCATGGGGTTACACTTTCCTCCCACAGAAATGCTTCACCTTCTGGGGAAGCTGTCTGTTACTGGCTAACCAGGCTGTTGGACCTTGAGGGATAATGCACACTCTCCTGCAGACCACCCCAACCAGGCTCCACCAGTCAGGCCACTTAAGCATAGCCTCCCTGTTTTGAGGTGGGCAAACCCACCTATGTGCACTAACCTACGTCACCACATTGGTGGCCATGGCTACCTGATCTGAGTTCTTGAAGAAAAATCGCTAGTACTTTCAGAGCCAGCATCCCACCCTACTCCCCCTCCCCAAGGGGACCCCAAACCTATACCCTTTACAAACATTTCTTTTTAACCAAATACATTCTCCTAGCTGTTTACCTAAACCTCCAACAGGGTGGAACACAGTTACTTCAACTTTTGAATGGTAAGCTGCAGAGCTGCTGCCCCCCCCCCCACAGAAATACCTGGTACCCATTTACATATCTAAGTACTCATCTACAATAACCTACCATATCTACAGGATTACCTTGACCTCCACCATCTGCTCTCAACCTCTCAGCATGGGTTTAGAAAAAACCACAGTACAATTACAGCTCTGATTAAAGTCACCTCTGACATATTCCATGAGATGGACCATGGCCAAGCCACTGGAGCAATTTTCATAGACTTGACCAAGGCTTTTGACTTGGTTAACCATGGCCTTCTATTATAACAATTGCATGTCCTTGGCCTTGATACCACTGCCCTGTACTGGACCCAAAGTTACCTTTACGGCTGTACCAAAAGTAAAATGGACAGGCTCCTATCTAACCTGGGGCCCATTACCCTGGTGTCCCCTGGGCTCCATATTGGGCCCATTACTTTTTATCTGTATATTAATGACTTCCCTAATAACTGTGGTAGTGCCTCTGTTCACCATATGCAGACGATGCTATCATATACTGTTTTTCTCCTGATATTGGGTGGCTCAATTCAATGCTACTCTCGATTTCCACACCCTTGAGGACTGGTTTCTTCAGAAGCAGCTTGTCCTTAATACTGAAAAAACAAAGAGTATGTTATTCTCCAACTCGTCCACACCAACCCTCCCCACTCTGGCTATCCTCTCATGTATGGGGGATGCACTCAAATTGGTCAGGTCCTTCAAATACTTGGGAGTCACCATATATCCTTCACTTACCCTAGATGCCCATGTTACAGCCATCACTAAAACTATAAACCAAAAAATCAGTGTCCTCTTCTGCATCTGTCCATTCCTTATATTGATCTCATGCTGCAAGATTGTGGATGCCACACTCCTGTCCCTCCTTATGTATGGTGCTCCATTACTACTGTCTGCTTCCACATCTGTACTATCATGCCCATCACAGGCTTACCATAGAGTTGGCAGGTTTGCTCTCGGGCCAGTCGCGCGCATCATCACTGCGATGTCCTGTCTGCCCTAGGATGGCACCTATGAATTTAAATTACGCCATGCCACACAAAGCTTTTTATACATAGGCTTGTACATCACTTCACCCTCCTTGCCTTGCTGATATTGTTCAACACTGTCTCCCTTGATGTACCCTCAGATCTACCTCCTTGCCTCTTCTCTCAGTGCCAAACTTAAGACTCTCCAAGGCTTGAAGATCATTTGCATTTTCTGCTGTGTCCCACTGGAACTCTCACTCCTTCTATACTGGTCTGCACTCCTCTCTCTATTTCAAAGGTCACTGTTAACTCACCTAACTCCTCCACCTTGCTCCTGCTTCTGCTGACTTCTAACCCCTGTTCACTTCTTGCATGTTTCTCTTAGCAAAACTTCCCACTCTCTCTATCTCCTGCTCTCCAAGACAAAAAAAATGTAAATGATGTCTGAATGCATATAAGGTTTTGTTGACTGTGCTTTAAATTATGTATTTTTGCATAACTGAATGTAACTGATGTACTCTCTAACTGTATAACTGTTGACTGTGCTTTAGATTGCTTATTTTACATAATTGAATGTAACTGATGTACTCTGTAACTGTATGACTACTCCTTGTCTAATTTCTTGTGTCAATGAATGCAAGTATCAATGTACTGCACTTCCTGGGTCACCCCTGAAAAAGGGACTGTTTTGCCTCAAAGGGCCTACCGGGTTACCAAAATGCAATAAATAAATATCTGTTAAACTAAAGATAAGCCTATACTATCTAAAAAGCTATCCTACTTCTTGGCTACTTAACAATGTGCATTTACATTTTACAAGCCTAAGAAAAACATTTCTATGGGTAGCACGTCATTTCGTCGAGGCAATTTTAGTGAATGCATTTTAGTTCATGCAATTATAGTGAGTGCCACATTACAGCAAATGAGTAATTTCAGCACTTAGAAAGTTAAGTGATAGTATTTAGCAAGCACAACCTTGAGAAATACCCCATGTCCAATTGTGGCTCAGAGTTGGTATCCTAAATATAGGGGGGTGCAGCTGGCACAGCAGCCCTACGTTCATAACAACAATTAGTAAGGCTCTAGCCAGCTATGCTAGAACCAATAATGCAATAGAGGAATGGCACCAAGGGTTCAATACCTGCTTGGGCATATGTCACACCACAATCTGGAGGTTTCATGACTGTGTTAAAGAGGAACAGAGGATGTCCGAAATTTGAATGGCACAGATTATGTCTAGTTCCACAGCATCAGCTTCTAGGAGGTGCTACTGAGACCTAACTGAGCGCATAGTCCAGGTTGTTGGTGAATATGGAATCCGTCCTTGTATGGACTATTTGTTAGGGCTTGCCTATAATTTTCAAATGCAGGAGTGATTATGATGTTTGCTGAAATCATTGTAATCACTATATATTGCTGAAATTGGCAGTCACTAAAAACTGTGGTCACCAAAATTTATTTCACTATAATGTATTGCTGAAATTGTCACGAGCTAAAATTGCCTTGCCGAAATGACATGGAGCCTTTCTATGTACTCTAATTGCAAAGTCCCATGGAGTCCATTAGGTGGCAGACTCTTTAACTTTGAGTCCATTTACCCAGCTCCAGAATTTCTTTTTGAGCACAGAATGAATAACTAACCCTACTTAACAATGCTACTTAACATTTCTAAACTACCAATTCCAACTTTTTCTATAGCTACTATCCCCTTTCTATTGTTATCTATCTAAATTTCAAGGCACACAGTTCTATCAAATGAAGGTCACATTTAACAGTTTTTTTTTCCTTTTCGAACAATTAACATGGCACATAACTTGAGCTATAGTCCTTGCTATTGTAAGCATGTAAATAAAGAACAGTCTCACCAAGGTAGTCTCTTAGTGGCAAATATTGAGCAGCAGTCCACAGCAGCACCGAGGGCACTGAGTTCTCTGTGTTCTTTTTGTCACTGCCTTGGAGTCTTTTGACGGATCTTCAGGAGCATAGCAAAAACAAGGATCTAGCTTTCTGCATTCAGCTCCACGGCAGTCATGACTAACCACATAGTATTTGACCCTGTTTCCAATCTTATCTTGCACCATGGCAAAAGTCTTAAACAGGGTAGCTCCTTCTCATACAGACGAGGCACACATTGATCTGCTGTGGTCACCACCTTATGTCTATCATATGCAGAATCAGAGGGGTCCACCTGGTTTCTCAAATGTACTTTCTCCACAGCACCATGGAATATCCAGTCCAATCTGTGAACTTCAATAATGTCCCACATCCTCTCACTGACATAGAGGTAGGTCTCCCCGGGAACTCCATCCACAAATACCTTCTCACCCAGTGCTCAGCTTGGCTACAAACAGGAATTGATCACACACTAGACCGTGGAGCCAGTCCTTTGGGCAACCAAGTGCCATCTTTGTAGTTTAGGTAGGTCAGGTCCATGTGGTGCCTGGAGTCCATGTCTACCAGCCAGCATCTGCATTTTTCAGGAGCAAGGTGGTTGTTTCAAGCAGTCCCATAATAGGCAGAGCATAGGTTTGGGAATGTCTCTTTCCACCACCAGGTCCTCAAACATTTAGGTTATTCCCTCTTTTGACTGGAAATACACAGACACTGCCTCTGGATGTCCGCCATCGCTATTAGCATTTGAGCCTGGACCTCCATTACTGCTTCCACAACTACATCATGTTCCTCTCTGGCTTGTGCATTTTCCTGCTCTGTGAGGAGTGGGGTGGGTTCATTAGATGCTGTTGCCCCCCGCCTTCTTTGGGAGTGATGCTGGTTTTACAAGTACCTTTTCCTCCTCCACCTTCTTTGGGGGTGGTGCTTGTACCTTGGCCATGAAGCTGGGTGCCACGGCCTTGGGAGGTCTCAGCTGGCCTGGTTATTTCCTCACAAAGCCAGCTGAGCATACTGCATTTGTGAGGCCCACCCATGGCCCTTCTCTCTGCCGGGGGGAGGTTCTTGGGCACCCAGTGATGGGAGAAGGCTGCACAGATGACTGGGCCATTCCACCACCATTGCCTTTGCCTTTGCCTCCGGAAGATTAATGGCCACTTCCTCCCATTGCTACAACAGTTCCAAAGTGGAACACTCACTCCTTGTGGGTGATGCCATTCTTCCTACTCAGACCCCAGGACCAGAGCAACATTGACAGTGGCACAGGCACCACTGGTGGCACAGGTGGCACATTTGCAGCACCACAGAAGCACTGAAGGCATACAGACTGTCCCAAAACTCCACTCCCACTTATTTCACAATAAATGCAGGACTCACCAGAGCTGCTTCTCTCCACCATGTCCCACAGCCAACTCAGCAGCAGCTCTGGCATGGTCACAGTTCGGCCAGCAGCTCCAGGAGCAAACACCATCTCACTGGAGTTTGTTCTTTTCCTGATTGCCCCCCACTACAGACACAAAAACTTTGTAATCCACAGTTTTTTTCTTTTTCTGCGGTGGCAAAATGCTACAAACAACTCCGTGAGATTAGTGGACTTCTAGATGCAACACAAGTCCTGCAGCAGAATAACAATCTCTCACATGGTCTCGTCTTTATATACTTGCTAGTCCCATACATCAATCCAAATGCAAGGTGCTCCAATTAATTAGGTATTCATTACATTTTTGAGCATGCGTTTCCAGTGCCATTTTGTCTCCTCATGAAGCACCTCACACTCAGGCGGCAACTCCAAACTCCTACTCAGCATTCCGGCCTATCAATGTTCCATCACCTCAGAACAATACCCTCCAGCCTTGACAGGTAGGTGTTGAACACCCCCTGCTCTCTTGCTATAATCTCCTGGTGCAACTTGGAAAAAATACAGACTTTCCTTCAGCTCCTGCCCCTAACTCACAGAAATTAGCTTTCAAAGTTACTGACTAGGGCAGGCAGCTCAACCATTCCCAGTCTCTGAAAGTGACTCCTGGAGTGGCATCCCTCCTCCTCTCCCTGTCTAAGGGTTTTAGGTGAAGTTACAGAAGTTACAGTTCACGGAGAAGGGGGGACACCAGTTCCTGACAGGCAGTATCCACAGTCATTATAGCAGGATAATAAACTCAGTACCTTTGATGTGCAGATTTTGGGATTCTTCACATGATGGCATGATCTCCGTCTGCGTGCAGGCTGATGTTCTCTCTTCCTTCTTCTGTCTTGGCTGGTGGGCACAGGCACAGTCTTTTATCTATTGGACCAACCTTGTTAGAACAACATAAACACAGTTTGATATGGCTCAGGACTAAAAGATTCGGCCCAGGCAGGAATCAGGATGCAATCAAGCATGTTTTATTATGTTAAAATGTCAAAAGGTTCAAACCATAACAGTCAGCTCCATGGAGCAGAGAGCATTTAGATTATTTCCACACAGTCACTAAGGCATGGCAGCTGCAGCACAAACTACTTGAGGGACCTGGGTCCTGAACCTGGATCCAACACATTTACTTCTGGTGAGATGAACGGGCTCTTCTCCCTTCTTCCAGCACTCTTGGTCACTGTACACACACAGACTGATTTTCTATATCCCCGCCAGTGAAAGCAGAACAAACTCTTACATTCAGGGCACCATTTCCTCCACAGGGCATTCTGATGTTACAACGGACACAGTCCAATCTCCTAGGCCATCTGCCATGCTGATCCATGGGCAGGGTTCGTACAGGGCAGTGACCACCTTCCCTCGGGCACAGCTCTTTAACTCCACCATAGTAGCTCCTTTCTTCTGAATGAGTGGACATGGACTTAGGGGCCCTGGAACTGCTTCTCCCACACTGTGGTCTGGGCCAGCCACGGCAGCCACTCCAGCACTCTTTCCTTCACGGAGCCGGATGGTCTCCAGAAAACTGACTCTCTCCTTTCTGATGCTGCAGACAACTGTTCACCATCCTCAATGATGGCTTATGGGGTTCATCCACACTTTTGGGACTGGGGGGGCAATCTCCCCACCCTGGCCCTGGGCCTCCGTGGCCCTGACTAGCGGCCTGATCCCTGACCAGCCTAGCAGCAGACCTCATCACTCCTCATACTTCCTTGACTCCTCATAGACTCTCCTTTCAGCTGCCACCCTTGCACCAGTTGGTGCTTGAATTTCAGCACTTGATGCCCAGGCTCTGCCCCTTGGCAGACCTGGCATCATGCATGTCCATTCCCGATACCAACGGAGCATCACTGGTAACCCCCAGTCTGGCACGGGGGTTACACCTGCAACAGATAACACTGAATCACTGTCTTTACTGTGGCTTTCTGTGGTGTGTGTTTATGTGGGGATAGGTGAACATTCTGCCAGAAGAGTACTGCAGAAGTTTAAATTTTTGTATTCCATGATAAATAAACATTCCATCTATTGAATGTGTAGAAGACAGATGATTCACATTTGGAGGTACTGCCTTTTACTAATTACTTTCAACAAAAGAAAATACCTGTTTTCAATAAAATAAAGTTGCCATTTTTTTATTTCTAAATGTACTCAGTTTACCCAGTCCATAAGTGCAATATGACATGACAGGATATTTGTGATAACACTACTTCCAGATGCTGAAGGCACTTGACATAAATGCCTTTTGTCTCCCAACAAACCTGGGCATGCATTTACAGTATCACAAAACATAACCCACACCCTGCTGTGTTTCATGGCTTACTTGTAACATCTTTCTGACATCTCATTGATGAAACAGTAGCGTAAATTGACACAAGTGCTGCCCCCACCAAACCTAAGCAATTTTGTGGTTTTTAAAAATATTAAAACTCAACCACCCCACACATATCCGCCAATGATCAACCTATTTGCTGTCCCAAATAACCCTATTTACTGTTAAATTTTAGCTTTTATAAGTACATTTCTTGTTCAATAGTGTGCAACAACTAATTTTTCTCTCATTGTTTAAGCTCGATTCTTCTTGTTGCAGCAGATCAATAAATCTGCAGCAATGCACTTTCATTTTAATTACTTCAAACCTAGAGTTGAAACTATAGACCTGAATGCAGATGGCCTACCTGCTAGCGTTAGTGAGTTTATCATTGCTATTATTATCAGGTCACACTGCTACAAGCATTGTTACACAGACAATATGTACCCTGCAACTAATGGCATGACTTTTGCTATAACTTTGTACAAATTGCTTAGTAGCTTTAATATATACAGCAGGTATCAAATTTGCAATTACTACTGAATCTAGTCTTAGAATGCAGCTAAAAAATTCATATATCTGTCAAGAGAAGTTTCAGAAATGGTTCCGCTGAATAGATTAAAGAGATGATATTCTTAAGTATCCACATATAATATATCTTATAATTATTTGTTTGCAGGAAATTGAATTTCCTAGTGTTCATTTTTCTGTAATACTGCTGCAGAGTGATAATTTCATTATGCTGTTGGTGACTGTTACAGTATTAATAATTTTAGTGTACAGTTGCTGCTGTTCTTTATACTCTATTACATCCATATCTCATGGGACATGAAGCAGAGGAAAGCATAATTTCATTACACAGAAATATTGGTCTTGTCTTTCAGAAGCTGTACTGGATGAAGTACGTAAAGAAAGCTGGGTAAACATAATTTAAAAAAATGCTTACTGAGACTGCAAAAGCAATGTGCTTTATTATTTATGGAATGACTAAATCTAAGGAAAAAGCGAGCACATGGAAACACAAGCATACAAATGGCATGTGGGACTTGAAAACCAGTCGTACAAGGCAAGAGGTCTAAATATCCATGTTCTACTACAGCAGCAGATGTTTGGGACAGGTGGCTGCATGGTTCAGTGCAGAAAAGTATAATTCAGTAGAGGTGACAGCATTTTACAATACAGGTGGCTGCTTGGTTCACTACAGGTGACAGCATGGTACAGTCATAGAGAGCTGGTAGAACCAGAATGCTAACTCTAGCAGTTTCAGTGTGTGAACTGCAACAACTGATTAGGGAAATTAATGGGTATTTCAATAGACACATGTTAGTGGGGGACAGGTAAGACGTGTGTATGGGAATTACTATTCATTGCCCTAATCTAAGATTAAGATTAAGCTAAAATAAAACCAAATATATGATTTTTTCAGGGCCAAGAACAACTAGATATCCTGATGAAGTGATGTGTGTTCTCAATGGTGAACCACTTGAATGAGTGGAATGCTTTAAGTACCTTGGTGTACATACTGATGAGGCCTTAACATTTGAACATCATATTGAATCAGTGATTAAAACAATACATCAGAGATTGGGTGTCTTGTTCAGGATTAGAACTGTAGACCCTGAGACTAGGAAACTGCTTGCAAGTAGTTTCCTGTTCTCTGTGGTGGACTATGGATTTATTGTTTATGATGCAGCCAATGAAACTGTCATTTTCAAGCTGTGAGTAGCATATAACAGCATCTGTTGGTTTATAACCAACCTGCCAAGACATACTCTCCACTGTGTTTTATACTCTGCTGCTGGTTGTTTTTTTACTGGAAAACAGATGCAAATTTAGCTCAGCTCTACTAATGCAAAGCATTTTGGGGGGTTTACTCCCTTCATCAGTCTATTTAAGATTAATGCATATTCACGTGATACTAGATCAGCCCTGTTTAGGCAATATACAGTTCCGTGTTTTAAAAATCATATAGTCAAGAGATCTTTATATAGGGCTCACTATATTACAATTTTCTACCAGTTGAGATCAGGAATGTTATCACTGTCCCAAGTTTTAATGTATTACTTAATGATTACCTATATTCAAAAACTACCTGTTCATGTTTTGGTATACATTGATTGTATTGTATCTGCTTTTGTATTTGACTGCAAGGGTGTCAGCTGGTACAAGAGCAACATGGCATTATGAGATGATAATGCCGTGTTGAGAGTGTGAACACGCTTAGAAAGGTATGGGTGCAATGTGCTCAGTAGGAGTAGGTCACTAATAGGTGGCATGAGTAACACAGAGGACGAAACTGAAGTGGCAGCAGCAGCAGAAAGTAGATGGAGCACTGTGTTCCATGGTGCTGCAAGTGTCAATTATTACACTGATCAGACAAAGAAGGGGCAATTGTCGTGTTTCTCACCCACCCACTTAGTTGACAGAGTAGAAGTGGCAGCACAAAACAACAGAGCTCTGCAAAGCACAAATCGATCACAGTGCGGCACACAGCAGAGTAGAATGTGACATAGATATCCTATGTGGTGCTCTGTAGTCTGTGGAGTCCTTCACTATTGCAGGATTGAGCGCAAGAGTGGCTGTCGCCTGAAGCGGTAATTAATATTTGGAGCTATAGATGCCGGTTTTAAAGAGTCACATAAGTACAGATCAGCTAGAAACACACAAAAAGTTATGTGACTGTTTAAAAGTGCCACCTATAGGTCAGCATAATGATTCAAGCCAGCCAAAGAGCATGTTGGGGTCAGTGCTGCAACTCTACTGAGACTCCACAAACGGCGGAGCAGGAGGTCATATATCTATGTAAGGAGAAAGTGTGCTGTGTATCACGCGGCGAGGAACCCGAATCACATAGTGATAGTGGCACTAGAATAGTGGTGGAAAAGTACAGTGCCAGGAAACACATGATTCCGAAAAAGTACAGAAGTGCCGAAGTGTTCTGAAAGCGCCACTTATTGGTCGGAAAAGCCAGTGCTGAGGTTTAGAGCAACAATACAACAGTGTTGTCAGTGTAGTAGTATAGCAAAATATGCACCCAAGAAAGTGTGCCCACAATCCAGCTCGGTATGAGTCTGACATGGAAACAGATGGATAACACTATAGTAGCCAAGTACAAGTGGCAAATTTTCCGGGTGCAGCATTAATTTATCGCTAGGTTGATAGTTAGAGTAAAGTTGAAATGTCTGAGAAATTGGTAGACACAACATTACTGGATGTCTGCTATGCAACGTGCATGCTCACGCTCCGGTTAGATACAGGCTTAAAAAGTAACAAAGCTGAACCATAATAGTGGAAGTGAAATAAGTGGCTGTGCTCATTTGTGTTGAATAACAAGTAAAACAGTATCTAACGATACTAGCCTTGCCATATTACAAGCTGTTAAGCCACTCAAGGTGGCATCTAATGAATTATGCATGATTGGGCAGTTGTGGGCACTCGGCACACCGGTCCCAACCATGCATTAATTCCCCATTAGATGCCATCTTCATCATGGCTTAATGCTTACATGTAATCCAGTTGTAGTACCCTCTCCTCAATCCCCATTGTGAAAAAAAATTACCCTGGTAGTCTAGTGATACCACTCCCCCCTCCCCCAACCCCACTGTGAAATGAAATTACCATGGTAGTCCAGTGATATTCCCCTCCTGGCTTGATCCATTCTGTGAAACAAAATTACCCTGGTTGTTCAGTGGTACCCCCCCCACCCTGCTCCCAGTTGTGAAATGAAAGTACACTGGTACTCCAGCAGTATGCCCCTCAACCTAATCTCCATTGGAAAATAATGTCCCACCTCCCCAGTCCACCCACTCAGCACTCACCACCCTCCACCCCCATCCAGTACCAACTCACCCTAAAAGGCTTGTGTACATGACACGCAGAGCAGTGGAGTGGCACTGGCATAGATCATTCTCTTACCACCTCAGCAAGTCACTGCCTGAATGACTGGGACTAAGCACAGACATACTGTAGAAACACAGTACATGCATACTGTGTCCCTGTCATTCATATACTGGTTGGCTAAAGTGGTGAGAGCAGGCTCTGAGCCGGTCCTCATCCATCGTTTTGTCCACCATGACCATGGGTATTTTAGAATGAGTTGGATACCAGACGGTATGTAGATGGTGGTGGTTGCTGAATGGATGGACTAAGACAGGGAGAGGGGATGGCATTTTAAAATGGGGATTAAGGTGGGAGGTGGATTACCACTGGACAAGCAGGGCACTTTCTTTTTACAGTGGGGATCAGGGTAACAGAGGCATACATCTGGAGTACCAGGGCATTTTCTTTTCACAACATGGATCGAGGTAGTAAGGAGTGCCAAGAGAGTACCAGGGTAAGTTCTTTTCACAATGGGTATTGGGGCAGGAGGGGATACCACTGGACTAATAGAAAAATTTCACCTCATAGCTGTGATCAGGGCAGGAGGGGGGCACTACTGGATTATGAGGAAAATTCAAATTCACAATGAGGATTGGGGTTGGTAAGGGTACAACTAGACTGCCAGTGATTTACATATTAGTGCACAGTGAGAGGGTGAGAGTGGAGGCAATGGCCGAAGCTCTGCACAATGCCTTCATGCATGCATATGTGAGGAGAATTGCTTAGAGTTGCTAATTGTCACATGATATGCAAACAGGTTCTTAGCACCTTACATGCCTTATGTGGTCATTAGCATGCAGGCCTCTAAATATGGCATCCAGGTACAAAAGCACTAATTCATTTGGGGTGCACTACCACCCTTTACTCCTGGGTGTCTGTTGCCAGCAGGGGGCTGTGATGCACTGGGCACATGTACTTTGCACAGTAGTACCACAGTCCAATGTTCATAAGGCAGCAAACACTGAACATAATGTGCTGTCTTATGAATATGTCTCCCTGATGACCCCATGTTATTTTGTGCGCTGTGCTATGTTTTGTGCAGTGCGAATGGCCATGTTGGAATAAGGGGGCCCCCTCCTCTAATGCATGTTTATTGTGCAGTTTGGGTGTTCGGCTAGCATAACTGGAAACTTTAGTTATTAGGTGCAAACGCCATAAGCTAGTAAGCCCCTATTGCCATCATGCATCTTTTCTGCATTCAGTCAGTGTTAAAGTTACATCCTGAGGGATGCACCTGCGTGATGCCACTGAAGAGGTCAGTAATAGGGCTTTTTGGTTTTAGCATAGGATTTCAGACCTACACAAGGCTGGCTTTGAGTCCCAGTGAGGAACATTTTTTCTTTTTAACTACAATTTATGTAGTATGAGAGAAATTATTGGATGGCATTGATGGGCATCTCATTATGTGGGTGACTCAAATTGAGTGTCTCAGTTTTGAGTGACTCAATTTGAGCCTGTTAGAGGAGGCGACCCATACTGAATAAGCGTTGGGGTGGGGAATAGTGAAAGACAACAAATAGGGAATGGGAGGGAAAGTCAAGTTTGTAGGGTCATGGGGCATTGTTGTGCAGGTCAGTTATGAGCCACTTTTGTGGTGTGGTGGCCAGAGCTACTGCCACTGGTGCTGGCAGACCCAGGTTCTGAACTGGTATCAGGCATTATTGCATGTTTTGTTTGGGTGGGATGTTGTTTAAGTTTTACATTTTTTTTTGTTTCACGCCTCATTCCCTTGACTTTGTTCCCCTGCCACTATCCCCCACTGACATTTGTCCCCTCCCTAAGTTGCATCCTCCCTGAGTTTCTCCTCCTTGAAATGCACTCCCCAGGAGTTAGTTATATTAATTTTGGAGGTGCGGGGGGCAGTGCTCCCACATAAAAGTTTGGTTCATATATGCAGCTGTGTATCAATTTAGCGGCCGCTCGCTGCTGTTTTCCTGGTGGTTGTAGTGCACATTGCCTGTTTTGGTTTGAGGTAAGTTGCCATTTTAGTTTTGCTGTTATGATGTAGAACCTCATTGCTGATGTCAGTGTTAAGAGTTTCAGTAAGGTATGAAGCAGACTTTCAGAATATTAAACTATTATTTGGTTTCAGTCAACTTAGTTATGACTGATACTCTGAGGTGTGTCTAGGTTTGAATGCAGCTTAGTGAGAATCATTACTTCAAGTTGGCAAATGTTCATAAATAAACTACACTGCAGCTATGTATGGGGTGCCTGTGCTCAGTGCAGGATGTTCATTCTCCTTGCATGGGTTTCTTGTCAAAATCTTAATGTTTTACCATTTGAAATTATAACACACGGTGGTAGATATTAAGCCAGTAGCTGAACGAAGCCTGTGTTCAATCCCACTGAAGAAATTATTCTTTCTCACTACAATTTATGTATTATGAGAGAAATTATTAGATGTCATAGCTAATGTTAGTGATAGGAGAGTCTGTAAGGTCTGAAGCAGACTTTCAGAATAGTAAACTGACTTTATTACTGTCAATTAATTCTGGCTGAAACTTTGAGGCTTGTCTAGGTTTGAATGTAGCTTAGTGGGAAGCATTACTTTACGTTGGCAAAATGCTCATTACTAAACTCATTCATTTGTAAACTCCATCACAGCTGTGTATGAGGAGGTCTGCACTCAATGCAGAATGTGCATTCCCCTTGAATGGGCTTCTTGCCAAAACAACTTCTGTTTCACCATATGAAATGATAGCACACAGTGGTACAGACATTGGGCTCCATGCACAAATGTGCACTGGGTATCTGCAATACACACATACCCAGCCCATGTAACAAAATGCACCCAGGCAGGTGTGCATTGGCTGCCATTCACGAATCTGTGGCCCCACCCCTGGCGTACACAATTGCAGTGCGGTGGTTCAGAGGACACAGGTAGGCATCCAATTGGATGCCCGTCCTGGGTCCTATAGTGGATCCTCTGCTCTGCATGAACAAGAGATTCTGGGTAGGTGTGGGTCCAAGGAGGTGATATTTACTGATAAGTTCCTAAATGTTTGCCCCCAGCCCTTCCATGCAGCTCTGTGGGCTGGAGTATCATGATGAGGGTATTGCCTGGCCTGCTGCAACTGGGGGGTGCCACTGGTTGGGGTGTGCAATAATGGTGGCAGGGTCACAGCTGCCAATCCTGTGCTTCCCCTTGCCCAGTACTCTGCACCTTTGTGAGTGGCATGGAGTGTGGGCAGACCCCTGACACTACCCTGGACTAGCTAAAGGCTCATGCCCATGCTTTGAATGTTGGTGGACTGGCCGGACCCCTGCTGCATGGCATTCTGACTTAAGGTTGTCTATGGGTATGCACTGAAGGTGCATGGTGCATAGGAAATCTGCCCATTCATGCATACAGCCCTAAGTGAGTAGTTGATTGGGACCTAGGTTTGATCAACAGGAAATGTCATTTTGTCTTTCTTAATACAGTTTATACTAAAATTCATACTAAGGTGTGTACAGGAGCAGAAGTCGAGATGCCCAGTTAAAGCGCCTATCATTTACCCATAATAAAATAAGTTGATACCAGTCAAGATCAAATTATCTAATTTGTTTTTAAACATAGATTTACTTTACATGATAATTATTTCAAGTGGAAGACAATTCCAAGGATTTACCACCCTCTGTGAAAAGTAAAATGTTATTTTTGAAGTATTATATTTCTGACACTTTAATTGAAAAGGGTGGCCTCTCATGCCTAAGGTGTCCTGCTTGGATTCAAGCCCATCTCAGTCATTAAATATGGGTCATTCATCTACGTCCCACATAAGTAATAGATCACCTCTAAGTTGTCTTGTCTCAAGTAATATTAGACTATTTGTTTAACCTTTTCTGGTATTGTAGTTCCTTAAGGCCATGAATTTGCTTTGTCATTCTCCTTTGTACCTTCTCTACCTCAGAGATATATCCTTTCTTAATAGGGCACCAAAACTGGGAAGAGTAATGTAGTAAGGATGAACATATGATCTATAAAATGGTGCAATAACAGCTGAGTTCCTAGATTTAATATTTCTCCTTATAGCCCATAAGATTGTATTGATTTTATGTATAGCTTCATTAGTCTGCTTGGTACAACCCAAATAATTTGAAATTATGATACCTAGATCTCCTTATGTAGTATGAACGAAATTGTTAGATGTCATTGCTGATGTCAGTGATAAGAGTTTCAATAAGGTTTGACGTAGACTTTCAGAATATTAAACTGTTACTTTATTGCAGTCATCTTAAATGGGAACAGTCAGCACAAAGGACCCCACACTCAAGTGTAGGGATGGTCCCAATATGTACTTTGTGGGCAAAAATTTTTAGTTTACTGTAGTATAGTAGATTATATAGCAGGGAGAGTCAATAGCCTGCAATGCATTTTAGAGCATTTATAATCTCTGATCAGATGTTTTCTGGGATATCTTTTCTCCAGAGGCTAAGTATAGCCCTCTGCAACTGTATATACCCATGAAGGACTGCATGACCAGGCAACAAAAGATCAGGGACTAGAGTCACAAAACTTTGCCCTGGTGCAAATCTGGTTTTATGCGAGCAAACCAGGTTTTGCGCCAACTTAATATTCACAAAAGCCCAGTTTGTGCATTCAAATTGGGTTTGTGCTGGGGCAAAGTGTGGAGGGGGCTGCAATGCAAATGAGGGGATGGGATCTGAGTATCAGCGCAGTACGAAACACAAAGCACTTGCTCTGCTCAAGGGCCTTTTGTGGGATTCCCTTGAATGGAGCAAATACCATTGACTGGGAGATTACTTTAATCCCATGCAACCCTAGTGGTTTGTGGAGGTACTTAACCCCCACCCCGCCGCCAATTGCTGGCCCGAGTTAAAAAAAAAAAGAATGCTCCCTGGTGCCAGTAGTCCCCCCATGATCCCTCTCCGAACCAATGAAACAAAATCATCACTGGTGGCTAGTGTCACCCCCATGATCTCTGATTGTGGCCTGATGAAACAAGAATAGTCCCTGGTGGCTAGTGGCCTCGCCTGCTGATCCCCGCCCAAGTAAAACAATAAGTTTCCTGGTGCTAGTGATCCCCTCAGCCAATTGCTGACCGATAGGTAATAAAAAATATTTTCATGGTGCTAGTGGTTCTCCCCCATGATTGCCCATCGCTGGCCTGAGTACAAGAAACAAGTCTCCTGGTGCTAGTAATGCCCCCCAATCACTGATCACTGGCCTGTGTATGAAACAGATTTTTTCTAATGTCCAGAAGTCCCTCCTCCTACCTGATTACCCGCCCAAGGTATAGAACTTTTTCCTAGTGTCCAGTGGTTCCTCCCCACCAGATGCCCACCCAAGTGAAAAGATGATTTTTCCCTGGTGTCTAGTTGTCCCCACTTGCTGATCCCCAATTGCTGGCCCAGTGTTAAAATACATGTGTCTCACCCACCATCTGCACCCATGCACGAGCTTTATGTAATAGTCCCTGGTGTCCAGTGGTCCAACACCCCACCCACACCCATGTCTGAGCTTTATGTAATTGTCCCTGGTGTCTAGTGATCCCTCCCCCCACCCACATCCATGCCCAAGCTTTATGTAATAGTCCCCAGTGTCTAGTGATCCCATCCCCCACCCGCACTCATGCCTGAGCTTTATGTAATAGTCCTTGGTATCTAGTGGTCCCTTCTCCCACTCGCACCCATGCCCAAACTTTTTTTAATAGTTCCTGGTGTCTAGTGGTCCATCCCCCTACCCAGTTCTATACTCAATCTATTTACTATTCCCTGCTGACTAGTGGTTCCCCCACTCTGATCCCAATATAAGAAACTGATAGCATTCCCTGGTGTCTAGTGGACTCCACCCCTCCCACCCTGGCAGGTAGTGCCACCACCCCGCTCCCCAACCCGACCTGGGCTGGCCACCAGCACAGCCCTTCCCTCTACACCACAGCCAGTTGTTGATTGAGTTGTTAATGAACATGTATCAAGGCCAGTAGGCACTATTAATTGGCTGGAGTGCTTACTGTATAAATTACATGTTCATTGACATCTTAGTGGGTGGCCAGCCATGGTGGAGAGTGGAGGGCTGTGCTGGTCACTGGCTTGGGGTTGGGCTGGAAGGAGTGAGGTGGTGGAGCATTACCTAACAGGGTGGGGGTCCACTAGACAACAGGGAAAGCTATCAGTTTCTTATATTGGGGATCAGGAGGCAATCTAGTCACCAGGGAATAATAAATATAGATCAAGCATGGGATTGGTGTGGGAGGGACCACTAGACACCAGGAATATTCAAGAATTTGTTCAAGAAGTTGTTAAATATATTAAAAAAAAATAATTCTGGTTGAGGATTTCAGTGTTGCATGGGGGAAGGGGGCAAAGGGGAAAAAAGCTGAAGGAATCTGTCCAGTCCTTATACTTAGAACAAGAAAAGGGAGATTATCTAGGACAGGTAACATTGTGGACCTAATCTTTGTTACAACAGATGTAGAAGTAGAAAAAAACAGAGGTGTGTCACCCTAATTTAGCTGACCATGGTGTTATCATGTGCAAAACGAGGCTATCCGATGGCAAGAGACAACAAAATATACCAGCTCAGAAAACAAAGAAGAGAAGTTATAAAAACTACAGCCCCCAAGTTTTACAGACTAAACAACCTAATTTATGTTTATATAGATCAGCCCTTACACTGGATGTACACTTAACCACAGAAGATTTCACAACTTCATTTTTAAGAGCATGCAATGAATGTGCCCCTTTTGGGAAAATTAAAATAAAATCACAATGTCTCCCATGGCTGACTGATTCAATAAAAAAATTGTTAAAGGAAAAAGATAGATTATGGAAAACAGCAAATAAAACATTAGACCAAAATGTTTGGGAGATGTTTAAAAAGTGAGAGAATGTAGTTAAGCAGGAAATTAGGAAACTAAAATGCCTATCTTATAAACAGAAATAAAAACACCAAGGAACCAAAGTTCTATTGGAAATTAATTAAGGGTCTGGTTAATCCAGGGAAGGTCATAATGATATACATTTTATAGAAAATGGGGAAAGAGTTGCACAGGAAAGGGCTGCAGAAATATTAAATAACTACTTCATAAATCTTACAAAATGTTCAGTCATTTGGTGTTCTTGTAGCTTCCGATGGTTTTTATTCCATCTACAGCTTATGTATTGCCACATTGCTGCACTTTGATTAAATAAACGGTATGTATTTTTTAATCATGCCTATGTGAGTGTGTTTTTGCTGGTGGGTGCTCAGTAATTTTTGATTTTTTGTGCTTTGCAGCGTGAGCACCATCATTACATTTCCTGGTGCTCATTTAGTTCTTTACTTTACTTCATTAATCTTCCAGATTTAGAAAAAGGACCCAATAATACTCAAACAAGTAAAAATAAAATCCATAGGGATGAATATGAAGAAAACAATAAAACCTCAGGTTTCAGATTCAAAATTATTAAAAAGGAAGTTCTCCATGCAGCCAATAAACTTAAAAACAATAAAGCAGGTGGCCTTGATAACATAGAAGTCCGTTTCCTAAAGGACTCTGCAACCATGATAGCTCACCACTTGCAGATATGTTTAATTTGAGTTTAATTCAGGGGTTTTCCCCAGTAGGGAAACAGGCTAAAACTATCCCTATTTTTAAGGGAGGTGATCCCTCACAACCAACAAACTACAGGCCTATAGCTTTGTTGTCTATCATTTCCAAGCTAATGGAGCGCCTTGTGCACTCTCAACTAATGGAATACCTAGAGAAATATAAAAAGCTAACTCCAGTACAATTTGGATTTTGAAAGGGCCAGTCCACGGAGGCTGCGCTCATGGACTTTTCTGACCAACTTGTTACCCCACTTGGAGAGGGTTGCTCTGTGGGCACTGTCTTTGTGGACTTGTCCAAAGCTTTTGATCTGGTAGATCACAATAGGCTGATAGATTGCCTTGGGGATGTAGGGGTAATGAATGAATCCCTTTGATGGTTCAGATCATACCTGGAAGATCGTTCCCAACTGGTCTCAGTAAGTGGACTAAATTCAACTCTAGCTTCAATAACAAGAGGTGCACCCCAAGGATCAGTTTTAGGTCCTTTAATGTTCTTGATATACATGAATAATCTCCCAAATCTAGTTCAGCATACTACTATAATGTTATAAGTGGATGATACTGTAATAGTGGCAGAGGGAATAAATAAACAGGAGGCTGAAACTAAACTTCAGGTGGACTTTGATGAAATTCAACATGGTTCAGGTCCAAACTGCTACTTATGAATTTGAAGAAAACACAATCCATGTTATTTAATTCCTGTAGGAGAAAAGTGAAAAATCAAACAGAACCTCATGAAATTAGGGCCAGTGACGGTCGAGTTCTGACTCGGGCAACAACATATAGGTACCTGGGTATAGAATTTGATCAGTCTTTAAATTTTGAAGTTCATATAGATAATTTAACAAAAAAAGATAGGTAAGAAACTAAGGGTCATCCAACGAGTTTTGCATTGCCTGACGAAAAAAGATTGGCTGTTAGTTGCCAATCAATTGCTTGTCCCACTGTTGGATTATGGGAATCATAAATTAAAAAATTTTACAAAAACATCTTTACACAAATTGGGTGTAACTTATCATAAAATAGCAAGATTTGTATTAAAAGTGACATAAATGCTTACCAATGTGTCTTGTATCAAAGTCTGGCCTGAATTTACTTCAGTATAAAACAGATAGAGCATGGGTCATTTTGCTATACAAAATTTTAAAACTAGAAAAACCTTTAAGACTTTTAAAATCACTAGAGTGGACAAATCACAGTTTTTGTTTGAGAAATAATAGTAAATCCTTACACGTTCCAATTGTCAAAAACAAATCTGGAGAGATGACATTTAAGTACCAGTCAGCGATTACTTGGAATAATCTTCCAAGTAACATAAGGAACATGGATTTGACTATAGATTCTTTTAGAAATGAACTAAAACAAGTTCTAGTTTATGTTTGTTACTAGGAGCTCTGTATGTCTAGTTATAATACATGTCTATGTTGCATGTTTGTTGGAAACTCACTGTATATCTGCTGCTACTTGATATTTTTATTATGTTTTATAAAACAAATGTTAAACTTAGTGTAATAACAACAATAGGACCGTCTTGAAAACAGGGCTTTTTTGGCCCTATGGTGTATTTGCTTGTCAAATATATTGTCTGTATAAATAAAGATGTTTTACTACTACTTTTACTACTACTTCAAAAATATTAGGCATGAGTGCGGGTGGGGGGTTGAATCATTGGACACCAGGGACACATGTATTTTAACATCGGGCCAGCAATAGGTGGGGGGAACAACTAGGCATTAGGGAAGAATCATCTTTTCAATCAGGTGGGCATTTTCCTGGTGTCCACTGGACACCAGGGAAAATGTTCATTTACCTCGGGCAGGTGACAGGGTGGGGGGGTTAGGGACCACTGGACACCAGAGAAAAGTTAATTTCATACAAAGGCTGGTGATTGGCAGTCATGGGGAGGGGGCTACTAGCACCAGGGAGATAGTTTTTTTCACTCAGGCTGGCAATCAGCAATCAGGACGGGAGATCACTAGCACCAAGGTAATACATTTTATTACCGATCAGTCTGGCAATCAGCCAGGATACCACTAACATCAGAGAAACGATTTGTTTTTTACTCTGGTCAGCGACTGGTGGGGAGAGACCACTAGCCACCAGGGCCTGTGGCTGCTATGGGGCAGGGGCTGGGGGGCAGCACAAGCTCCATGTAGCCTATGCAAATGGACCCATAATGGTTATGCAAATAGTCACCTAGTGCCTTGCATGCCCAATGGGCTCATTTGCATTGCTGCTTTTGTGAATTGGAAATAGTGCACCTGCACTATTCATTGCGGGGCTATACTCCTGGCTGTATTTCAGGGTGGCGTAGGGTTGCCACCTTTGAATGGGGCAAAAACCGGATCCTAAGCTCCATCCCTAACCCCACCCCTTTTCATGACTCATTATGCATTGTTCCTCCTAGAAGGCCATTTGTTATATCAATAAAAGACAACACTTAAAACAGGAGTTCAACAAAAATGTTAAGATACTGTACTGTACCTGTTAAAGTTACTTTCCTAGGTTCTTCCTAGTTATCCATTTACATATGTATTTATTTATTGACATTGGTTTACCAAATAAACACACATAGATAAAATAAATCTAATTTACAGATATGATCTGGGGGGAGACAAGGGAAATACTGTAAATAGCATACAACAGTGTACATGGTATATAATAATACATAAGAAATTGTTTCCTGTAATGTGTATTTTATATATTTTTCTGGCTCCATTCCCTGTTCATATCCACAGCACTATTTCAAAGCCAGAGAATTGACCATCCTTTTTTTTTTTGAAGAAACAAAATAATTTAAAACATTTAAAAATGCCTAAATTCTTTTAGCGATGAAAATGTTTACCAGCAAATGAAAGTGGAAGACAACTGGCTCTGTTACTGTTACAAAAGGTGGGGGCAGCTGTGCTTCTATGCCACTTTAAGACGCAGTGGTAAAGATTAGGTTAAGTAAGTGCTAACAGTGTTAATGGCCATACTTTACACCCCCCAGGCTGACAGCTTTCACAGGCAAAGGGCTATATTGACAACAGATCTTGTTTGTAAGCTGGACATGCAGCTGTAACAATGAATAATATGACAAGATTTGTTTCAAAAGTATGTGAGCACTCAAAATGGCTCAAAAACCTGACCAGCACAGAGTAAAACCGGATTACCTGGTACGGACCCTGAAAACCTGATCACCAGGTAAAAAACCTGACAGGTGGCAACCCTAGGGTGGCGCTGCTGGGGTTCACGCTAGCAGTAATGGAGTTTCCACAGACTCAGTCTAGCCCTATTCACAGTTGGATCATGCAGTACACTATTCATCTGTGAATAGCATTTTTAACACCTGGGCAATCACACAGCGCAATGCAAAATTTTGTGATTTGCTTTGTGATTTTTTGTTAATCTAGCCCCAGAGCTTATATAAACTCTAACATGCACTGCAGGTTACAGAATCTTATCGCTGGTGCCTACTGCTCTGATGTCAGCTGCAGGGGATTCTGTGATTTGTAGTAAAAGAAGATGTCAGCCTACAACTAAACAAAATTAATCTGATACAATATACTATACTATAGAAAACAACTGAATTCAACAACTTCTTCACCACCTGTGCCTCCTCCCTTCTTGCCTCCCTACCCCCCACAGCCTCTCCACCAGACTCCTCCACATGTATCCCTTCTTCCTCATGTTTTTCCTTCCAACCCATCTCCCCCGATGACACCCTGTTAGCATTATTAGCCCTAAACCCTCATAAGAGCGAAAGCCCTGATGGCCCGGATTACAAGCTGCTTCACCTGTCAGCATATGCTATAGCCTACCCTCTAGCAACTCTTTTAAACCTATCCTACTCACTCACTACTATCCCTCAATCCTGGAAAGTCATAATTGTTGTCCCCCTTCCTAAGGGCAGTGACCCCTCCAACCCTGGTAACTTCCACCCAATATCTCTACTCCCAATCCTGGCTAAATTTCAAGAGCATTTGACTCTGGTGCAACTCTCCTTTCCTTGATTCCTCTTTCTTCTTCACCCCTTTCCAGTCTGGATTCCATAAGGCTCATTCCACCACCACCTCCCTACTCCGGCTCACTGACTTCATTCTCTCAGGTATGGATCAGGGATGCATCACCTCTGCCATTTTTGTCGATCTGGCCAAAGCCTTCAACACTGTTGCTCTCACTTCTGCTCAGCAAGCTGACTGTGGCGGGCCTCTCGAATCTGCTACTTGCTGGTTCCAGTCCTATCTCATAGGCAGATCTGAGTCTGTCAGGGTTGGCAACTCCCTCTCCTCCCCTCTCCCTATTAACATTGGTGTCCCCCAAGGCTCAGTACTTGGTCCAATACTATTTTCCATATTCCTAAATGACCTACCTGATGTCTGCTCATCTGTCAGTATCCACATGTATGCAGATGACACTGTTTTGTTTACCTCCAGTTCTTCCCCCTTGGAGGAGGCGACCAGCCTTCAGATGGATTTCAGTAATGTCCAGCATTGGTTTTGCACAAATCAACTCTCCCTAAATGCCAAAAAGTTGGTATCTATAACCTTTGGCACTGGGCAAAAGCTTGCCAGGCTTGATGCCACTCCCACCTTCCATACCCTCGATGATTCCTTACTGGAAGATGTCTCCTCTTTCAAATACCTCAGGCTATGGTTCAACAAGAACCTCAACTTTGTGGTGCACATTGATGCTATCCACAAAAAGCTACTCCCCAAACTCAGCTCTGCACTGACACCACAGCTGCCTTCCCCTTCCAGCCTGCAGAGAGATCATCCAAAAGATGATTTTCCTTATCTTTGACTGGAGACGCAGTCTACAACTCTGCCCTCAAATCCTCCCTTTCCAGACTGGACACTCTTTTCAACTCCTTCTGTCATTCTGCTCTTGACTGTCCACCTCATATTCATCACTGTAACCTTTACACTGCATGCAGTTTCCTATCTCTCAGTGCCAGATGCCTTGCCCATAGCACTTCCTTAACTGGGAAGTACTGGCTTGGCCTCTCTTCCACCCTACCTGCACTCCCTCATCTCTGTCCCACCCACCCCTCTCACTCCCTCTGCAACTTCCCCCACAGGACCCTCACCCTCCCCACAGCTTACCACATCAGTGTGAGCCACCTTCTATTATCACTTCCCAAGTATCTGGACTCCCTCCCATTAGAAATCCAGTCCACTCAGTCCCTTCACTCACTATCCATTCTTCTTTGCCTTCAAATTTCACACACCTGCAATTGCACCTGACCCTCCCCCCCTTCAGGTCCACTCTCCTCCCTTCTACAATATCCAGCCCATTTTTTTGTCACCTTCGCTCCATACTTTTCCCTGCCTACCCCTTGTGGGGTTCTTGCATCCTGAGGGGGTGAAGGCCCTTTTGGTTGGCCAATCTCCTTCCCCCCCGCTCCCCTTTAGCCTAACTAATGATTCAACTTACCCCTTGTGTATGCTGAGACTACTATATAACTGTTTGGACTGTTGCACTTATCCTTATAAGCTCAGTCATGAAATTGTATGGCATATAATTTGTGTGTGTTTAAGTGAGTTGGTTCTCTTAAGTAACTGTATATATTAAGCTTTATAGTTTGTTATGTAACTGAATATTCTTACCTGTTCCCAAATGGATGGTTTGTACTGTTTGCTTATCTCTCCGAAATGTCTTGTATTCTATATATCCTCTGTATCCCCCTTCCCCCAGGATGAATCTGGAAATGAACTATTGCAGTTCAGTATGCCTTTCCCAGTGAAACTTTGCAAATAAATAAATAACTAAATAAGTAAACAGTAAGTAAACCAAAATGTTTTTGCAGACAAAGTGTACACTTGAGTGTGGGGGCCTTTCCTGGAAGAAATGGGAAGAGTAGTACAAGAAAACAAAATAGAACAATAAATAATTTCCCAGTACAGCAATACAATTATTAAGAAGAGGCAAATTATACAATAGGTTATACAGTACATCAATACTAAGCACAAACAAGGGAAATTTATATAAGGTACAGGGCAGAAGAATGCCAACATGGGATTAAGGAAATATCTTACAAACAGCGGGGGCCACTAAGGGATAGATTGTTATTAATTATTAAACTTATTGTTATCCTCCTTAATTTGTTTCAGCTGATCATTTCAAGCTCATCTAGGTCTGAATGCAACTCAGGTGGAAGCTTTACTTCAAGTTGGTAAAATGTTCATTATGAAACTCGTTTATTAGTAAATTCCACTGCAGCTGTGACAGGGGGAGTCTTCACTCAGTGCAGGATGTGCATTCTCCTTGTGTGGGTTTCTTGTCAAAAAAAAACTTCTGTTTCACTATGTGAGATGATAGCACACAGTGGTAGAGTCCCAAGTTAATAGTTGAAATGGGCTTGGGCTCAAACCCTAATGAGGAACATTTTTTCTTTCTCCCTACAATTTATGTTGTATGTGTGAAATTGTTAGATGTCGTTGCTGATTTCAGTGATAAGAGTTTCTGTAACATTTGAAACTGACTTTCAGAATATTGAACTGTTAATTAGCTCTGGCTGATACTTTGAGTCTTGTCTAGGTTTGAATGCATCTTAGCAGGAAGCTTTACATCAGGTTGGCAAAATGTTCATTACTAAACTCTACTACAACTGTGTATGGGGGGCGGGGGGGCTATACCCAGTGCAGGATATGTGTTCTCCACACATGGATTTCTTGTAAAAAAAAAAAAAATCCTGTTACACCAAGTGGGATGACAGCACACACACAGTTAGCTAGTTAGTTAATTAGTTAGTTAGTTAGTTAGTTAAAATTTAATTTTTTAAACAGGATAAAACTTTTGGTCTAAAAAGGACCTCTCTACAAAGTTGTCCTGTATACATTCATACAGACATAAATGATACAGATGTAACATTAATACATATGGACATAACAAAATAGACAGCTATTACCAGAAATACGAAACATAATGAAAGCAGAATAGGTTAAATCAGTGACAGACACATTCTTGATGATACAAAATATAAATTTTTGTCTTAAAGTGGATAGTCAAGGTTGATTCCTTACCATTGGAGAAATTTGATTCCACAGAACTGCAGCTGAATACTGAAAGGTCATTAAAGCAAATCTGAGTTTTATTTTGAAATGTTTATGCCTCTATGGACCACTTCCCTAAGCTGGTATTGTCACCCCTCAAGTTTCTTGAGGGATACTTAGGTTTCCCATAATCAAACCTTCCCTAACCTTGAATATCAATGTAACATATTGCTTTTTTAGTCGAGTGTACAAACTGTCCCAGGCCAATCAGTTATACATTACACAATGATGTGTCTGGAATGGGCATCTCAAGACAAATCTAGATAGACAGTTATAAACTTTGTACAGCCTATCTAGTAATTTGGTTTCAGAAAAGCCTTAGACTAGGTTTCCATACTCCAGCACTGTAAGTATCAATTAAGTAGCTATTGTTTTCCGAATATGAAAAGGCACAATGGAGGCTGACCTTCTTAAGGCACCTACTCTCCTATTAACTTTTTTTGTTACATAATTGATATGGTTTTCAAAAGTTAATAAATTGTCCATAATAACACCCAAGTATTTGCACTGTGTTGTATTCGTGAGTACTTGTCCATTTCTTAAAAAGATTTCCAATTGAGGTATTTTTTTTTTATTTTCTTTCTTTGAAAACACATGACCTGTGTCTTTTTACTACTTAGTTCTAATTTTGACTTAAGAAACCAGTCTTGAAGTATGTCAGCATCAGACTGGAGCCTTGCTGACATCTAATATTGAGTTTATGCTGACGCAAGTAAGACAGTATCTTCTACATAAAGTTTTACTTGGGTGTTTTGTAAACCAGCAGGCAAGTCATTTAGATAGAACAAAAATAGTAATGGCCCCAGGATTGATCCTTGAGGCACTCCTCTAGTCAAGTAGCCTAAGCTCAACAACTGACCAGCAACTTCCACCTGCTGAGTCTGTTGCCCCAGATAAGATTGTAGCCACTTTAGTGGACCAGAGATCAATCTGATTCCTCCAGTCTCTCAAAAAGAATGGTATGGTTCACTAAATCAAAGGCCTTGGACAAATGGGTAAACACTGCATCCATAGACTCCCAGCATCCATAGCAGTTGCTACTTTGTCTAGGAAGTCCACAAGTGCGATGCCCATCGAATGCCCAGCCCGAAAACCATGCTGCGATGGAGTTAACTCTGAGTACTTCTCTAAGTATTTGTATAATTGGTAGAGCACTAAACCAGTACTTGTAGGGGGCCTGGGGTTGATCCCTAATGAAGGACATTTTTTTCTCACTTCAATTTATGCAATATGAGAGAAATTGTCAGATGACATTGTTGATGTCAGTGATAAGAGTTTCGGTAAAGTATGAAGCAGACTTTTGGAATATTAAACTGCTACTTTATTGCAGTCATTTTAATTAGTGCTGGCTGATACTTTGAGGCGTGTCTAGGTTTGAATGCAACTTAAATGGAAGAATTACTTCAAGCTGGCAAAATGTTTATTGCTACACCACCGGAGCTGTGTGTGTCTGTTGGGGTGTCTGCACTCAATACCAGGTATGTGTTCTGTGTGCATGGGTTTCTTGTCAAAAACCTCCTGTTTCACCATGTGTGATGATAGTGAACAGTGGTAGAACACTATAACAGTAGTTGTAGGAGGCCTCAGTTTGATGCCCTATGAAGAAATGTTTTTTTCTTTCTCACTGTATAAGAGAAATTGTTAGATATCATTACTGATGTCATTGATAAGCAATTCAGTGAAGTTTAAAGCAGACTTTCAAAATATTAAACTAGTACTTTATTGCAGTCAGCTTAATTTGTTTTAATTCATACTTTGATGCTTGTTTAGGTGTGAATGCAACTTAGAAGAAAGCATTACTTTAAGCTGGCAAAATGTTCATTACTAAGCTGTGCATGGGAGGCAGCACTCAATGCAGGATGTGCATTCTCCTTGATTAGTAACATGCCGATGATGCAACTGGAAACATTGTAAACAATGTTTTCAAAGTGTTATTTCAGAGTAACCTTAACAATCTTGCAATATGGGCTGATGAATATAAAATAACATTTAATGTCAGTAAATGCAAAGTCATGCATCTGGGAAAAAATAATCACTTGGGAGGATAAGGAGCTGTATGCTGGAGATAGGCTCCATCTCAATTTGGAGGAGGGAATCCTTGTTGAAAATAGTGGGGTTCATTGGTGAAAAGTGGGGTTTAAACTTGTAGGGGGGAAGGATGGGAGAAAAGGCTGTCGAGGGGTGCCGATAAAGGAGGGACTCTGTCTCCACCTCCCTGGGGAGCTGGAGGATTCGGGAAAGGCCAACTGGTAAAAGTGCAGATCAGGGAGAAAACAGAACCCATGGGAACATGAGCAGGGAAATGGGAAGATAGGGGAAAGGTGGAAGGTAGTCCTGTTAATGCCAGAGCTTGGGCAATAAAATGCCTGAGCTCCAGGTGATGCTAACTGAGGGAGCAGTGGATGTGGCAGCGGGTCACTGAGACCCGGGCCACCGCAGCACACGACTGGGACCTGAACCTGAGGGTTACACTATGTTCAGGAAGGACGGGGGAGGGAAGGGGAGGAGGGGTAGCAATGATGGTCAAAAACTGCACTGGCATAGGGGGAGTAGAGGAGACGGATGGAACCGTGGAGGCGATTTGGGTCACCTTGATAACAAGGGTGGGCAAGAGAGTAAAACTAGGAGTGGTGTATAGACCCCCTGCACTGGTGGAGGAGCTGGAGGAAAGTCTGGTGGCAGATATTGGGAGACACTGCAGACTGGGCAGGGGAAGGGTGGTGGTGTTGGGGGACTTAAACATGCCAGGAACAGACTGGGAGACTATGACATCCTCGGTGACCAGGGAACAGAGGTTGTTGGATGTCTTTCAAGACACGTTCCTAACTCAGCAGGTGGGGGAACCGACCAGGGAAGCGCGGGTACTGGATGTCGTCCTGGCAGACAGTGACCAGATTGGGGGCCTGGAGGTAAGGGACCCATTGGTGGGGAGTGACTATGCCATCGTCTGGTTCTGCTCTGGACCTAGGAGGTAGAAGGCCGTACAAAGACGGATGTAATTGACTTGTGGGGGCGGATTTTAAGGAAGTGGAAGGATCCTTAAGGAGCATTTGGATGGGATTGGGTCAGACATGGACGCTGATAGTAGGTGGGAAATCATCAGGAGAGGGGTGCAGATGCTACCAGCACCTGTGCAAGAGTAAGACGAAAATGCGGTAGGGCCCGAAAACCTTGCTGGTGGACCAGGGAGGTCCAGGAGGTGGTGCGGGGAAAGAAGGCAGCCTATAGGCAATTCAAGTGCTCAAGGAGTGAAAGGGATCGAGGGGAGTACGAGCTGATGGCTAGAAGGGCCACTAGGGTGGTGAGGGCAGCTAAGGCAAGGAAGGAGCAGAACCTGGCCAGGGAAATTAGGAGAGGGAACAAGGGGTTCTTTAGATATGTTGGGGAAAAACGAAGGGTGAAGGGGCAGATTAGCAGGATTAAAACAGGGGAGAGATGGGCACAAGACCCGGGGGAGCAGGTTGAGGTACTGAATGAGTACTTCACCTCAGTTTTCACCAAGGAAAATGGGGGTGCTGCATCATACATGGGAGGAGACAGTGATACTGAGGAGGGGAGGGCCTTACCGATCGGCGGGTCTGGGGAGAGGGGAGGCATCACTGGCAGGAGGGGAAGGCTAAGCCGGGTGAAGAGGCAGTATGGAAATCAGCAGAGAGAGTGAGGGGCCTCAGTCCTTTAAGACGGAGAAAGCACCGGGCCGAAAAATTACATCCCAGAGTGCTGAAGGAACTTATGGATGTCCTGCGAACCCTGGCGGAGCTTTTCACCATCTCACTGAGGACAGGGTGGTGCCCCAGGACTGGAAGGTGGTGCATGTAGTGCCTATTCACAAGGGGGGATCAAGGGAGGTGGCAGGAAACTACAGGCCTGTCAGCCTGACATCGGTGGTGGGCAAGGTGATGGAGGGCATTATCAAGGAGAGGCTAAAGGGGGACCTGGAAAAGTCAGGGTGCCTGGACGATAGACAGCATGGATTCATCCCGGGGAAATTGTGTCAGACAAACCTTGTGGAGTTCTATGACTGGGTGACGAGTGCCTTGGACCTGGGTAGACCAGTGAATGTTCTCTTTCTAGACTTCAGCAAGGCATTTGACTCTGTTCCTCACGTGGGCCTGTTGGATAAGCTGGGAGAAATGGGGGTGGGGAACCAGATGATCAGATGGATAGGCAATTGGCTCCAGGACCGGACCCAGCGGGTCGTAGTTGGCGGGATAGTCTCATCCTCAAGGAGGGTCATTAGTGGGGTCCCACAGTGATCAGTCCTTGGGCCCCTCCTGTTCAACGCCTACGTCTCTGACATAAGGACAGGTATCAGGAGTGAGATGAGTCTCTACGGGATGACTCAAAACTGGGAGCGGTGGTGGATGGGGAGGAGGGGAGGGTGGCCCTACAGGGGGACCTGAGGCTCTGGAAAGATTGTTCTAGAAAGTGGAAGCTGAGGTTCAATGCAGGAAAATGCAAGGTACTGCACCTGGGGCCAGAAACCGGCCAAGTGTACACCCTGGGAAATGCTACAAGTCTCGATGGCTGAGAGGGACCTGGGGTGGTGGTGGATGTCAAGATGAACAACTCAGAGACTTGTAGAGGGCAGCAGCCAAGGCCAACAGGAAGCTGGGATGCATCGCTGGGGGATCACCTCCAGAAGGGAGGAGTGATACTCCCTCTGTATAACTGCTTGGTGAGGCCGCACCTCGAGTACTGCGTGCAGTTTTGGAGCCACACTTAAGAGGGACATTAAACTCCTGGAGAGGGTCCAGAGGAGGGCAACCAAAATGATTTTGGGCTTGGGGACAGGACCTGAGGAGGCTCGAGGAGCTAAATATACACATTGGAAGAGAGAAGGGACCAGGGGGACATGGGTCTTCAGGTACATGAAGGGGTAAATAGGGAGGAACGGGCCAGGGTGCCTAAGGAAGGAGGAGGGAGCCACTAGAGGGCATGGGTGGAAGCTGGAGGGGGAAGATTCAGGGAGAAAGGAGGAGGTGCTACTTCACTGAGAGGGTGGTGGAGCCATGGAATGCACTACCTAGGGGGCTGGTGGAGGCAGAGATGGTGGAGGGTTCAAGAGGGGGTGGGACAGGTACAGGGGAAGGGTTCTGGAAGCAAAATTCAATGCAGCAAGAATATCCGGAACTGGGAAGGGAGAAGCCAGAGAAGGCGAGGGGGCAGCGAGGTCAGCTCCCAGGGTGGGGGCTGACCAAATGAGCAGATGCAAAAGACTGTTAGGCCTATTCTGCTGGCATTTTAGTATGTTTGACTACACTCTAAATGGTACACAGCTTCAAACTATCACAACTGAAAGAGATTTAGGGGTCACTATTTCAAGTGACCTAAAGTTTACTACCCAAACTAATAACACAGTTAAAAAATGTTATGGTATAATTGCATGCATGCTTAAAAATATCAAGAATAGGAAATCAGAAGTAATTGTCCTACTATATACTGGCCTAATTAGATCCCAGATAGAATACTGTACCCCCTTCTGCTCCCCTACATCTATTGGTGACAAAACATTAGTTGAAAAAGTTCAAAGGAAAGTTACTAAGAAAATAAGTAACTTGTCACTGATAGATTAAAATCTTTAGGTTTGTATTCCTTGGACTACAGATCTCTCAGGGGTGAATTTTGTTTACCCTATAGAGCCATACATTACCCCATTTTGCTTGAAACTATTTGCCTGGTGAAATAAGAACCTGTCAATAATACCCATCTACATAAACTTAAACTAGATGTTAACTGTAATAAAACTGTTAGAAGAAATAAATATATTACACAGAAACTGCCACCTGTATGGAACTCACTCCCACACCATGTAGTTTCAAGTGACAATATGACACAATTCAAACATAGATTAGACAAACATATGGGCGATAGGATATTTTTCTACCACCATTAGGACATATGGTGGTGAGTTCTATATGGGCTTGCCCTCGAATTTGTAAACAACCTAAGAACCTATGTGTTTTTTCTCAAAAACAACTCGTCTTGCACCATGTGGGATGATAGCACATAGTAGTACAGCAGTAAGCCAGTAGATGAAGGGGGTCTGGATTTGATCACCAGTGAAGAATATTTGTTTTCTTTTTCACTACAGTTTATCTGGTATGAGCGAAATAGTTAGATGCCATTGCTGATGTCAGTGATAAGAGTCTTAGTAATGTTTTTTTTTATGTAAAGTACTTTATTAGTTTCCACAACAATCTGAACAAGAATTACAACAGCAACACCAAATAAAAATAACAATACGCAACAAACTAAAAACTAAAAAAACGTAACAAACTAAAAACTAAAAAAAATGAGAATCCCCAACTCCCAATAGGAGACCCCCCGGAGACGTGGCGGTTGTGAGGGCCCGTAGCAGCCCTCCCCCAGCAGCCCTGCAGGACACCTGACGAGCAGGCGAAACCAGGAGCCCCCCCGGAGATGTGGCGGTCGTGAGGTCCCGTAGCAGCCCTCCCCCAGCAGCCCTGCAGGACATCTCGATGAGCCGAAAATCAGGAGACCCCCCTGGAGACGTGGCGGTCATGAGGGCCTGTAGCAGCCCTCCCCCAGCAGCCCTGCAGGACACCTTGATGAGCCAAAAACCAGGAGACCCCCCCGGAGATGTGGCGGTCATGAAGGCCCGTAGCAACCCTCCCCCAGCAGCCCTGCAGGACACCTCAATAAGCTGAAAGCCAGGTAAACTCGCAGCCCCTTGAAGGAAGCATCCGATGACTGTGGTGCATCCAGGACTAATTGAGCGTTTTTAAAAACGGCTCGTTTCGGCGCCCTGCACCTGGCCTCGCCCCCGTGGTGCAGCTGTCCTGTGTAATCCATGGCACAAAATTTTAAAATGGCTGGAGTCTCTCCAGTCGGCATGGCAGAGCAGCACTAGCCCCACTGAACGCTGCACGTTCAGCTCCCCACCACCCCCACCCCCACCCTTGGTCGCTCTCCCTTAAATAGGCTTGAGGAGTCAGGTGGTGCTGAAAATAACCTATCAGCCCTGTTTCCCATCTGCAGGTTATTTTCTCTCACCACTAGTGGCTGCCCTATCAGCCTAGCCCTTACTCTCTCTCACTTGCTGCTCACCCTAAATTCTTGCCCAGCTGTCCACAATTTCCTCCCAAGTTCAAGCTGACACTTGCTGTCCCTCCCTCCCTCTGCTGACCCTGCACTGCCCCCACTAAGAGTGCACCCAGACCAAGTGGCTGTTCACCTATACTTGGTCTAACTCCCAAACTCTCATATATTTGGTCTAATCCCCATACTCTCAGCTCACTCTCAGGACTCTTCCCTCCTCCCTGTCCCACAGTAGGTGCTCTATTTTGCAGCCATTATGGCACTTCCCCTTGCACCCTCAGGACCCCCTATGGGTAGTGCCTCCCCACTCAGTCCACTACCCACCATACCGTCTCTTAACTCCTCCCCCTGGCTCTCCTCTAATGGACTCAAAATTGCCCACCTGAACATACAAAGCCTCCTACGCAACCTAACCGAGCTTACTGCGTGGGTTGCTCACCATAAGCCAGATATCCTGGGCCTCTCTGAAACCTGGCTTAAGCCCCACATCCCTGATGCCCAGTGCTCTCTCCTGGGCTATAACCTCCTCAGATGAGATAGAACGGGAAAAAAGAGGGGCGTCGGGGTGCTCCTCTATTATAAGGAGCACCTAAACATGTCCCCCATCGACCATTCTCCTACCAACCATCCTGCATGTGAGTTCCTGCATGCTCTCCTCCTGCTAGGTCACACTAAGAAAATTCACCTGATATGCACTTACATCCCTCCCAAGGGTGGTCTGCCTGGTCTCTCCTCTCTGCTTGATGGTATTGGCGTTAAAGCGGGTCGTAACGAAATCCTAGTAATAGGTGACTTCATCCTCAATTGGTTGGGTGCCAACTGCAAACTGTACAATGGCTCCCTTATTGACTGGATCTTGTCCAACAGGCCTACCAATATCACATCCTCTAGAATTCTCCCGGATGTCATCTCTGACCACTCACCTATCTTCTGTGTCTGGGGCATCTCACAGCCCGAAATCCCTAGTAAAGTGATCGAACTGAGGGACTACTCCAAATTCAATACCCAAAACTTCCTTTCTGACTTCCTAACAACTGACTGGTCAGGGGTCACTGCCTCCAACGACCCTTCACAAGCTCTGGACCTATTCCTAGCCAAGTTTGTCCCCCTTCAGAATAAACATGCCCCCCTCACTAGGAGAAGGGTGAGGGGCACTATCGCCAAATGGCTTCACGGAGACATATTTTCCTTCATGAGAGCCAGGGACAAATGCTGGGTGACCTACAAGGCCTCCCACAACTATAATGATCTGATGGCCTATAAGCACCTCAGAAACTCCTGCAAAAGAGCCATCCGCTCAGCAAAAAGTGAGTTCTGTAAAGCTGCCTTACTCTTCTCCGCTAGCAACCCAAGGAGTTTCTGGAAAAATATTAAAAATGCTGTCAGAGGATCAGGCAGAGCACAAGTCACTGACCTGCTTGTTGGGGGGGTCAGCTGCAACAACCCTCTCACCATTGCAAACACCTTTAACTCCGTGTTTTCTGAACTGCCTCCCTCCTCTCCACAGTCCTCAGCCCCCAATTCCGCTGGTGCCCCTCCACCCGGACTTCACTCCCAGCCCCCCTTCCAACTGAGACTAGTCTCACCTAAGGATACCCAGCTGCTGCTCGCTGGCCTCTCCCCCCACAGCGGCGCTGGTCACGATGGCCTTGAGCCTAAGCTGCTCAGACTAGGGGCCCACCTCCTTGCCAGGCCCGTCTCGCACTTATTTAACACCTCCATTACTACCGGGATCATCCCTGACCTGTGGAAAGTGGCCAAGGTCATTCCCGTCCTAAAACAGGGGAATCCCAAAGATCCTTGTAACTACCGACCTATTGCCATTCTGTCTGCTGCCAGCAAACTCCTCGAGAAAGCCGTCGCCTCCCAGCTGTCCCTATATATACAGGACTGCAACATCCTCTCCCCTGCACAGCATGGCTTCAGGAAAGGGCACAGTACGTTCACCGGCCTTGCTGTAGTCACTTCCCTGATCAGGACTGCTGCTGACCAAGGCAATCTCACTGGAGCCATTTTTGTGGACCTCTTCAAAGCCTTTGACAGGGTTGATCACTCCCTCCTCGGTTCCACGCTCCTATCCCTTGGGTTCTCTCCCTCCGCCCATGCTTGGTTCCTAAACTATCTCTCCAACCGACAGCAATACACCAACTTCAATCGGACACTCTCCAACCTCTCACCAGTCCACTGTGGGGTACCTCAAGGATCTGTCCTTGGTCCGACCCTATTCTCATTATTTATTAATGACCTACCATCTGTCACTGCCCATGGTCACACCACCCTGTACGCGGATGACCTCGTCCTCCTGGCCAGCTCCCGGGACATCTCCACAATAAATTCCCAACTGAATACTGACTTTGAATGCATCCAGACTTGGCTGGGGGACCACAGGCTCACCCTCAATCTCAAGAAAACCCAAGCCATGCTGTTTGGGTCCCTGCACAAAATAAAATCCTGCCCCGCCCCCCTGCAAATCTTCAGGGCAGACGGCTCACCCCTTGAGATGGTAACTGCCGCCAAGTACCTGGGCGTCACCCTGAACCCACAGCTGGACCTTACCCTACACATCCGTAACATTTGCAAGGCCACCAATGGTAAGCTTGGCCTAGCCTATCAAGCCAAAAACTGCCTCACCCCGCCGCTCGGCTGGCCATAGCCAGGGGGGTCCTCCTCTCTTCACTCTGCCACGGACTTGTAACATTTGCCCCAGTTCCCAAAACCAGTCTCTCAAAATGGGACACGGCCTACAACAATGTTTGCCGCTTCGCGCTCTCTGCCCCTCCCCTCACCCACCGCTGTGATCTTTACAGCCACCTGGAGTGGCTTCCTCTGGAGAAGCACCGCTCCTTCGTACTCGGAAACTTCATTGACAACATTATCCGCCTCGGCCACCCCTCAGCCCTTGCCCTTTCCCTCAAACTAGGCTACCCATCCTACCACCTAAGATCTGGGCTGAACCAGGAACGCTTGTTCCTAGGACCCGCACCCTTGCGGGGGATCGGGCCTTCAACACGTATGCCCCCAAACTCTGGAACTCACTCTCTGAGCTTACTCGGTCCACCACCTCCCATCCTAGCTTTAAAGCCTCCCTCTGGAACTTCTTGAAACCTTCCTCCCCCTGTTCCTGCACCTCATAGCTATTTACCTGAGCCTTGCTCCTCCCCCTAGCCCAGTTGGGTGGGGGCTCAGCGCTACCCGCACTTACTTCTTCTATAATCCGGTCAAGAAACTAGTACTTGACCCCCTGCCTGCACCCCCTCCCCCGCAGGCACTCATCGTGGTCATTGTTTTTGTCTACCCCGCTGTTCTCCTCCTAATTTTCATCCTGTATGTACCATCTTAATGTATTGCACTGTGCCAACCTATTGTTGAGCTGGCTTTGAAATGTCTATTATTTCATATGTATTTTCTTGATTCCTCAACTGTTCATGTACGAATTTTTACCTGTAACTCTCCCAAGTCGCACCTGAAAATAGGCACTTGGCTGTCCAGTGTGCTTACCCGGTTAACAAAAGCAAATAAATAAATAAATAAATAAAATCCCTTCCCCCAAGTGCTGCCCTTTTATTTTGCAAGTATAACAAACCATCCACGTAAGATAAAACAGAAGTACCATACCTAAAATAAAAGAGTTACTTAAACAGTGGCTAGACAGATATATAAAAGTCCCCATTGTTCCAAAAAGGCCTGAGATCTATGGCAGACATTTGCAATATGCAGTTCTGCATTCAAGTCATTGAGGATTTCAGCATGGCACTCTGTCCAAGAATGAGGGGATGTTGACATCCAATGTTGAAAAATAACTTTTTTAGCCACTGCCGCAATCAGGGCACTATAACCCTTAAGATAACCTGAAGCCATGCCCTGAAAGTGCCCCAGTAAACAAATTTCTGGAGTAAAAGCAGACGTCAGACCAAAAGATGGGTCCAAATGAGCGTTAAAAGAATCCCAAAAGGGGGCCAACTTATCACATGACCATAACGTGTAATAAAGTGTCATCAGCCTCTTGACACCTGAAGCAGTGGGGAGAGTCACACAGATCAGCACAAGGCAATTTCTGAGGGGTGTAGTACACATTATGTAAAATATTAAACTGTTGTAATCTATATTGATCCTGTTTAATATATTTATATAAATCATGCCAGATCAACTGCCAAACTAAAGGTGACCAATTTAAGTGAACGAGATTTTGCCAATAATAACAAACACCCTGAGATCGAACAGGGTCATGGGGTTGATAAAAAGTATAAAGACCAGAGATGGCTCGATGAGACGAGGCAATGCAAATCAATTCTTCATTATCCAAAGTGGCCATGGAAGACTAAAGAGGAGGTCCGAGTTGAGAGGTCAAAGCACGAGAAAGTTATAAATATCCAAACAGGGTAGTAGGTGGGAGGTTATGTTTCTGTCGCATTACAGAAAAATCCAACAAGCTACCAGATATAGTGATCTCTGCTACTGAAGTGGCCAAACCAAGTGGATGGAAGTTCTTCAGCAGGGGGCAGTGGGCTGCACAAAAATTGGGGTTCAGACAGAGGGCTTGACAAAGACTACATGTAGAGGGAGAGTGAAAATATTTGGTAAGTTGGGAGTAAGCATGAAGAAACCAATAAATTGAAGTCTTCTTCAAGGCCAAGAGGAGAGTGGGGGTCGCCAGAGGAGTAGCAAGGGTTACAGCTTGGTAGTGTCCATGGATTCTATATTAAAGGCAAAAAAGGCACCTAGAAATCAAAAAAGAGCTGAGTTTCTCACAAGAAAATAGCTAAAAAAAGAAAATATGAAGACCGGTCTCGGAGCTCCGTCAGGAAGCTGGCGCTCAGCTCTGGAACATCATGTGACTCCATTTCAGTAAGGTTTTAAGGGTTCTATGTGATAATGGCGATAACAAAAGGGTGATCACCATTACATTGAATGTACAACGGTGACATACATTTCCAGTGCCAGAAATAACTTTAGTTTTTTTATGCAGGGGGCTTTGCTCCCCACACTTCCCCTAACTAAAATAACTAACTCCAGGGGAGGGGTGCATGTCTGGGAAGGTGCAGAACTGAGACGCAGAGGGAAAACAAAAAAGCGTCATGACACAGCAGTAAAATATTGTGCTCGCCCGAGAACCAAACCCTGCACTCTCCTCACCAAAGTCAGCCTCCCTATGCACCATGCCACTAGGCTAGCTTGGTGGCTACCCCTTTCTGCACCCCCTCACATACCACACAAATACCTTTCTGGAATCCTGTCGCCATCCTCCTGCTCTGCACTTTCCTGTCGCTACTCCTTACAGGGTGGCTCATAACAGAGGCGCTTGAGATTGAGTCACTCATATTCATCCCAATTTCAGTCAGCCTTTTTGACGGTATACCAGTTTTAAGCAGGCTTTCAGAATGTTAAACTGTTACTTGATTGCAGTCAACTTAATTTGTTCCGGCTGATACCTTAAGGCTTGTCTAGGTTTGAATGCAGCTTAGCGGCAAGTATTACTTAAGCTGGCAAAACGTTCATAAGTAAATTCCACTGCAGCTGTGTATGCGTGGACTGCACTCAGTGCAAGATGTGCATTCTCCTTGCATGTTTTTTTTGTATAAAAAACTTCTCTTGCACCATGTGGGATGATAGCACACAGTGGTAGAGCACTAAGCCAATAGTTGAAGGAGGCCTGGGTTTCATCACCAGAGACAATTTTGTTTTTCTCACTACAATTTATGTAGTACGAAATAAATAGATGTTATTGCTGATATCATTGATAAGAGTTTTGGTAAGATCTGAAGCAGACTTTCAGAATATTAAACTGTTACTTGATTGCAGTCAGCTTAATTTGTTTCTGCTGATACTTGAAGCTTGTTTAGGTTTGAATGCAACTTAGTGGGAAGCATTACTTCAAGCCAGCAAAATGTTCACTATTAATCTACACTACAGCTATGTACAGTGGTACTCATACAAAAGTTGATCAACACTGAGGTTATGCTGAGGTATACTGAGGAATACAAGTTACAGTTTGCACTGGTAGTAATGTGATTCTGCCTCAGCATACCCCAGCATTACCTAAGTACTGAACTTCTGTATGACTACCACTGTATGGTGGAGGGGTTCTGTACTCAGCACAGGAAGCATGTTCTTCTTGCATGGGTTTCTTGCCAAAAAACTTTGTTTTGCCATATTATAAAGCAGTGGAACTGCCTCCACCAATCAGAGGACAGCACTACTGTCACAGAGTAGATAAAAAGGACTGCACAGGGAAGCAAGCAGTGCTCGGTTTCAAGAACAGTCCTGAACAGAAACAAAAACAGAAAACCGGTACCTGCTTTAAAACATATATAGCAGTAACAGCTCTATTATGGCTCTCAATTAAGGAACTTAGCCGAGAATGCTAGGTGACCTTAGGTGACGTCAGCTGGAAGCGACCCTCAGCCTTTACTCACACCTGTTGGGACTATACAGCCGTTTATGTGTTGGTCTACATGGCGTTCTTTTGAGACTAAAGGAACTTTATGCTCTATGGACTTCAGCTTAAAAAACGAATTCCTTTTTGTCTTTTGCCATATCTGTAGTGAGTTTTTTTAATATTAAAGCATTTATACCATATTAGCATTCTCGGCTAAGTTCCTTAATTGAGAGCCATAATAGAGCTGTTACTGCTATATATGTTTTAAAGCAGGTGCCGGTTTTCTGTTTTTGTTTCTGTACAGCACTACTGTACCTCTTATTCATCATACAGTTGCTGCTCGCACTCCTCCACACAGCTGATTTTGGCCACAGTGATGCTGCCCTGTCATACCGGTCCTGTCAGAATCGCCGTGGTGGAATCAGTTGTGAAAAGAATCCCAGTTTTAAAAAGAACTGTTGTGACCACATTCTATTAAATGAGCAGTACTTCAGTGACAAAACTTAATGGCAAATTGTCAGCTGTGTATCAGACAAGCAATCCTTTACCCCCCACAATTCAATGCTAGTAGAATTTGTTACCAAAGCTGAAACATATTGGAAAAACTTTCAAATAGATGAAAAGGTTTTGAAATGTACCTCACAGTCTGATTTTTTTTTAACATGGAATAAAACCGATGCTGAAACATGCTGTCAAAAGTTTCAATAAATGAAAATGTTTTAGCCTCAGTTAGTCCCTGCCATCACCATAAAATTGATTCTTCATTTCTGACTTGACAATCCAGTAGTAGTAGAAAAGCTGAAGTCCCGCGCCACCATAAATCTGATGCCCCGTTTCCAACTTCACAAGCCAATTGTAGTGGCAAAGCTGAGACATCTTGGCAAAAGTTTAAAATAAATCAAAATGTTTTAGTTACAGTTACTCCCAGCCACCACCATTACACAGCGTCTAAGCAGCCACCATTACACGCTGTGTAAGCAGTGTAAGTTCATAATGTCCACTCATGGTATGTACCTCAACCATATGTAAAGATCAGAGGAGACCAGAAATAGCAGTACAAATAAACCAAACATTCTCAAAACCTTTTTTTATTGTAAACTGTTGTTTTGGGCTGGAACGTAATATATACATACGTATAGCGAGGAGTGTCTTTTATGGGATAAGAAGGATATATCATGCTGTTTTGGGCTGACAGAGCCGCTCAGGTTTGCTTTGCGGTCCTCTCACCCAAAACAGCACAAGATAACCTTTTTATCCTGTAAAAGACACCCCTCACTATACATATTAATATATAGGAGGTGATAGCACACAGTGGGAAAGGAGTGCAGTTTTTGAGCGAACAACATAGCGGACAAGAACGCACTTGTGAAGTCTCATCTACCAAACTCCCATCTCACCATGAGACCTCAAGAGCAAGACCTCACACACCAGAAACCGAAAGTGAAAAGCACACTACCATGCACCTGCACAAGCAAGCACTGTCTCATGGCAAAGCTGTTAATAAATCCCCAGCTAAAAAACAATGTTAGTTAGCACTACTACAAATAGTCAGCACCCCAAGCACACCCCCAAACATAAAAAAAAAGATGGCAGGAGGTACACCGATGAAATACATTGAGCTGTATCAACTGTGCTCCAACAGAGACACACTACTACACTGGTTACCTAACCAGAACATGATCAAACACCACACCATATGCTCCAAATGCTGGGAAGGAACACTCGCTCTACAGCAGACGAACCGCACAACGGATGGAAGGGAATGGCTCTGTACCAATGGCAAATGCCATCGCAGAATCTCCCTTAGAACAAGTACATGGTGTGCACGCTCACAGCTGTCAATCCCAGACATTCTCAAGCTAACCTGCTACTGGGCACACAACCTACTACAGCAGTACAGTATGTGCAGCTACAGCTCAGGATAGGCAGTTCGCACACAGCAGTCAACTGGTACAACTTCTGTCGAGATATATGTGTGCAGATACTTGAACTGAACAATAACACCCTCAGAGGTCCTGGAAAAACAGTAGAAGTGGATGTGTCAAATCTTAGAAAACAGAAATACCACCAAGGCTGCCAGGTAGATGGTGTGTGGATTCTAGGAGGAATTGAAAGGGGGAGCAGAAATTCCTTTTTCAAAATAGTGCCAAGCAGGGAGGCAGACACACTCATCCTAATCATTCAAAAGCACACTACATAGACTTTGACTTTCACGGCAGATAAGGACCACTTGGCCCACTCAGTCTGCCCATTTCCCTACCTACTGGATAAGCTGTAGATTTTAGTTAACCAACAGCCTACTTCCTGTCACCCCCCACTATAATTGCCTTATGTCTGTCCCATGCACGTTTGAATTCCTCCACTGTTTTAGACCCCACAGCTTCTCCAGGAAGGCGGTTCCATGCATCCACCACTCTCTCCATGAAAAAAAATGTTCTCACATTACCCCTGAACCATCCCCCCTCTATCTTTAAATTGTGCCCCCTTGTTCTTACACATCTCTTTTTCTGAAAGATGCTACCCTACTGGACTTTGTTGATTCCCTTGAGATACTTGAACATTTCTATCATGTCCCCCCGTCCCTCCTTTCATCAAGGGTATACATGTTAAGCTCTTTCAGTCTCTCTTCATATGGTTTCTGATGCAGACCCTGCACCATTTTAGTTGCCCTCCTCTGGACTGCTTCCATCCTGTCTATGTCCTTGCGTAGATGAGGTCTCCAAAACTGCACACAGTATTCCAGATGGGGTCTCACCAACTGTCTGTACAGAAGGATAACCACTTCCCTTTTTCTACTTGTGATGCCCCTTCCTATGCATCTCAGTATCCCCCGGCTCTCCTTACTGACTTCTCACATTGCTTACCCACCTTTAGATCATCTGATATGACTACCCCCAGGTCCCTTTCCATTTTTGCTGTTGTTAGTACCTCCCCTGCTATTGTGTACTCTTCTCCTGGGTTTTAGTTTCCCAGGTCATTACTTTGCACTTCTTTGCATTGAATCTAAGTTGCCATATGTCTGACCATTCCTCCAACCTTGTCAAGTCCGTTCTCATCCTTTCTACCCCCCCTTGTGTATCAGCTCTGTTACAGATCTTTGTGTCATCTGCAAAAAGGCATACCTTTCCCTCCAGACCCTCTGCAATGTCACCTATAAAGATGTTAAAGAGGACTGGACCTAGTACTGAGCCCTGAGGTACTCCACATTAGTGAACCCCCTTCTTCAGAATGTGTTCCATTCACTATTACCTTCTGTGTCCTGTTGTACAGCCAGTTTGTTACCCAGGCTACCACCCTGGGACCCACTCCCAGGCTGGCTAACTTGATTATCAATCTTTGTGCAGGACTGTGTCAAATACCTTGCTAAAGTCTAGGCAGGCCATATCCACAGCCCCTCCCTGGTCTATTACTTTGGTCACCCAGTCAAAGAAATCTATTAGATTAGTCTGACATGACCTTCCTGCTGTAAATCCATGCTGCTTTTGGTCCTGTGCCCCGCTGGCCTCTAGGTACTCAACAATTCTTTCTTTCTTTCAGAAGTGATTCCATCATTTTCCCTACCACTGAGGTCAAACTTACAGGTCCGTAGTTTCCTGCTTCTGCCTTGCTCCCACTTTTGTGAAGGGGAATCACATCTGCCCTCTCCCAGGCACTACCATCATCACCGACTACTGGAAGGCTTATGACAGATTACCACACCTAGGCTACCAGCACCAAAAAGTGAACCGCTCCAAGGAATTTCGAGACCCAGAAATAGGTGCCCACACCAACACGATCGAATCGTCATGGCACACACTCAAGCAGTCACTCCCCAGATGCAGAACACAGACGCAACTCTACACATCCTACTTTGCAGAGTACTGTATAAGGAAAAAACATCTCAACCCATCCACAGATCAATTCCTCAAGTTTCTCTCCTCAGTTGGCCAGGTATATCCAGCAGAAGACATAATTCTGCCAGAAGATATTGTGCACCACGACCACAACTATATTCCTAAGCACCATATCAGTTAAAAGCACCTAAGCATGTCCATGTCCCCATAATAAACACTTACCTGTCACCCATGACTCCTTCCCCATATCACTGGTCTCATCCATTTTTATTTACTTTTTTTTTTTAATTGTGCAAAATGTTCATAATTCTGCTAAAATTCTGCCAAATTTCACCAGAAATGGAATGGTGGAATTCCAGAGCAGAAAAATGCGAAATGAGTTTTTCTGCAACATTTGTGCAGAATTTTATTCCGCAGATCTCAATATTTTCCACAGAAATGGTTGTAGAATGAATTTCCACTGTAAAAAATTATTTTCCGCAGAATATTATTCCACAGATCTCAATATTTTCCCTGGAAATAGTTGCAGAATGATTTTCCACAGAAAAATGCTGTCCCACAGAATATTATTCCACAGATTGTGGCAGGCAGAATTCCGCAGAAGAACCAGTGAAATTCCAGTGAAAATTCTGCCAGCAGAATGATCATTCCATGCTAATTTTGCCAGTAGAATTCCGCATTCTGCACAGCACTAGTTCTCTCATTTACATTAATTATCCTAAAACATAACATTCCTCTAACTCTCCCAGTTGATCACTGACTCCACATGGCCCAATCATGAATCTCTCAACCACTCTCTCTTGGACTGGGTCCTCTCCTCCCATTCTCACTGTATCGTGTCTGCTGGTACCCTCTCCAGAGCCCTCAGTGGCCATCATATTGTGTATTGTGTAAAAGATTCATCACCCCAAAGTCACCCTAAATTTATTCCGATCTGGTCCTTCAGGTTGCTGGACCTGTCCTCCCTCCATGCTGACCCGGTGGCTATGGACTGATCTCCAATCTCATCAGCCAGTATTTCAAATTCTGCCCTCCAATTCTTCAACTCCAAATTCATGTCTGTCTGGGATCATCATGCCTCCTCTTGGAAAACATAGAGTCCGAGTTCTCACCACCCATGGATTTCAGTAGACTTGCAGGCTTGCCTCATATGAGAGACCTAGCCTGGCAGACCCACAAATCCACTGGCTATCCAGCCAGTCTTATTAAATACCAGACCCTTTGCCATGCCTGCTCCAGAGCTACAAGGCTTGAAAAGTTTGCACACTTTGCATCCACAGCCCAGAACAATCTTAACCACCCCTCCAAGTTCTGGAAGGTTATCCATGCCCTCTTCTCCCCACTGACCCAGACCCCTCCCATATGACCTTCAGGTGGGTGACACTCCCAACTCAGACCCTTCTGCAGTCACTCATCTGTCAACTCCTTTTCACCTCCTGTGCATGCTCCCTCATCTACTCCTCCTCCTCCTCCAATCCCCCCTCTCCCTTCTCCTCTCCTCTCCTCTCCTCCCAATCTTCTCTACCACTTCTCTTTCTCTCCTACTAGTCCTGCTGAATTACTTAAGGCTTGCTTAGCTCTTAACCCTCACAAGGGTGTGAGCCCTGATGGTCTTGACCTCAAACTCCTGTATCTATTTTCTCATGTCATTGCTCTCCCTATTACCTAACTTGTCAATCTTTCCTTTTCCTTAGCCTCCATCCCTGATACTTGGAAACAGGCCACAGTCATCCCTCTTCCCAAAGGGGGTGATCCTTCCTCTCCTAGCAACTACCATTCTATGTCACTCCACCCCACCCTGGCTAAGCTCCAGTAACATCTTGATCTCTTCCAGCTCTCCCCCTTTCTTAATTCATCCTCCTCCTTCTTCACTCTTTTCCAGTCTGGCATCAGGAAGCCTCACTCCACCTCCACCTCCCCTCTCCGACTCACTGACTCTATCCTAAATGGCATGGATTAGGGCTTGGCATCTCCACCATCTTTGTTGACCTAACCAGACCCTTCAACACTGTTGCCCAACCCCTTCTTCTGCACAAGCTTAGGGCAGTGGGGCTGTTTGCCTCCTCAGCGTGGTGGTTCCACTCCTACCTTGAGGTCAGGTCTCAAGCTGTCTGGACTGGAGACTCCATCTCTGCCCCAGTCCCCATCTTCTCTGGCATGCTCCAAGGACCCATCCTTGGCCCAGTTCTCTTCTTCATTTTCCTAAATAATCATCCACTGCCTGCTCCTCTGCATCCATCCATATGTAAGCAAATGACATGGTACTCTTTGCCTCCTTCTCCTCTGCCCCTGACCTCACTGCCTGGCTCCAAATGGACTTTATTAACATCCAGCATTGGTTCCTGGCTAACCAGCTATCCCTCAGTGCCAAGAAAATGATCTCCATGACCTTGGGACTAGGCAGAGGCTTGCTCGGCTCACCCCTTTCCTCTCCTTCCATACCCTTTTGTTTCAAGGATTGAGCATGTTTCCCCCAGTAAGTTTCTTGGGGTCTGGTTAGACCATGACCTTGATTTTTCTCTGTTCATGTGGATGCCATCCACCAGAAGCCCGACCCCAAACATGGCACATGCCGCAGGAATAACGAGAGTATCCCACTTCCTGCCCACAGAGAAGTCATCTCAAGGATGACACTGCTCATGTTAGAGTATGGTGACATTATATACAGTGCTGCTCCTAAGTCCATCCTGACCAACTACGGCCCCTCTTTCACTCCTTTTGCTGCTTTGCCCTGGACAGTCCCCCCCACACACACCCACCACTGCACTCAGTGCTCCTCTATTTCTCTTCTCCCCTAATGTCAGGTGACTCACCCATTGTGTTTCCTTTATCTCTAAATTCTGGTTTGGCTCACTCCTCTCTTACCTTGCCTCCCTCCTCACTGCCCCCTCCCCCCGGATACTACCTCCTATTCCCTTTGCAACTCTGGCATTCACTCTCTCACACACACACCCAGTTAAATCCTTTGCTGGTCAAGCTGCCTCCTCCTTCCTCTTCCTCAAACTTTGGGTCTCACTCCATCTTATCATCCGCTCTGCCCCTTCCCTCCAGTCTTTTGAATCTCATCTCTGTGACTTAATTACTCATTCCTAGAGCTGACCCTGACCCTGGGCCCTGGGCTGTTGCACGCCACCCTCCACTCTCTGCTCCCCCTTCACCCTGCACTTACATTGGTGTAGCTCCCACATACACCCCTCCCCATATTGCAATCATTGCTCCCACCATGAACTTGGTATTGCCTATTGCACAATGCAAATTATTCTCCTTCAGCTCTTTATTGCATCGTAGTGTGCTTACTTACTTACACTGCATCATTACCTTTGCACAATTGTTCATTTCTGATGCCTGTATTTCTTTTTATTTTGTATTATTTGTACTTTTGTACCAGTACCTCATTATTCTAGCATGGTTCTACCTCTTCCCCTCCCTCCATGATACATCTGGAAATTAGCTGTTACCACTTCCATATGTTTTTCCTAGTAAAAATTTTGAAATAAAATAACGTAATTAAATTAAGAATATCCCACTGTAACTGTGCAGAGGAGGACTAGGAAAAGGTAGACATCCTGAACAAATGCCTTTGTTCAGTGTTCACAGAGAAAGGGTGGGGCCACAAAAAAGTAACAGGAGCTTTGGAGGGGCAGGAGAACAATGTTCCTAAGAAGTGACAGTCCCTTCCTTTTTCAGAGGAGAGAGTCCTGAAGGGACTCTCTATTCTGAAAGTGAACAAAGCAATGGGGCCAGACAGGGTGCATCCAAGGATATTGAGGGAGTACAGGGAGATACTGGCTGCACCTCTGACAGTCCTATTTAACAGTTCGCTAGAAACAGGAGTGGTTCCAGAGGGCTGCAGCAGGGCAGATGTAGTCCCACTTCACAAAAGTAGTAGCAGGGAGGAGGCTGGCAATTATAGGCCTGTCAGCCCGACATTGGTGGTGGGAAAGTTCATGGAATCACTGTTGAAGGAAGGGATTGTGAAATATCTTGAATTCAGTGGGTTACAAGACCCCAGGCAGCACGGATTCACTGGGGGAAGCCATGTCAAACATATCTGATAGATTTCTTTGACTTGGTGACCAAGGGTGAGGGTAGAACTGTGGACATAACCTACCTAGATTTCAGTAAGCCTTTCAACACCGTTTGACATAGGAGACTGGTAAGTAAGCTGGGTAGCTTACAAGTGGGTCCAAAGGTAGTAAACTGGGTAAGGAACTGGGTATGGGATAGGTGACAGAGGGTGGTGGTAAATGGAGTTCACTCCAAGGAAGGGAGAGTGACCAGTGGGGTGCCTCAGAGATCACTGCTTGGACTAGTCCTATTTAATGTCTTTATAAGTGACATTGCAGAGAAGCTGGAAGGGAAGGTCTGCCTCTTTGCAGATGGCACCAAAACCTGCAATAAGATAGATACTCGGGGGGGGGGGCATTGAAAGGATGAGCAGAGACCTGAGAAAACTCGAGGAGTGGTCAAGGATATGGCAGCTGGGTTTTAGTGTGAAAAAATGCAAAATCATGCACTTAAGACACAGAAACAATATCTTTCCATCACTTCTGCTGTCAGAGTAAATTTTTGAGGGTGTTTTTTTACCCACCTGGACAATGTACTGACAACTGGGACCAGACGATGCATTTTGGGGGGGGGTGGCATTGTGGCTAGATGTAAGTCAGGGGAGTGATTGCAGCTGGTGGCAACAATGATAAAGGGTCCTCTGTGACCAGAAGCCATTGTTGCCACTTGCAACATCAAGAAAACTCTCCAGGAGCAGAAAGCACCACTGCATATTACACAATGATAAAGCCTTCTTTGGTGCAAGATCCTACCAGTGCAAGCTGTAATAGATATGTTCATAAGAGGGGTGGGTGGGTGTGTGTACTATTATTCAAACCTTGGGACCACCTAGGTAGTTTGATTTTAATTTGTATATGTGTAAGAAGGGGATTGTAAAAGGAAAGAATATTTTATCTTTTTTTTAAATTTGGAAGGAGATTTATTTTTAGGGTCTCAGCTGACATTTTTAGCATGTAAGGGCAACAGCCATGTTTGTAATGGAAATCAGGATAAACAAGCATTTGTCAATGCCAAATGTTTGCTTGCTGATATTAGCATTGGACGTGCAGGAGTTAGACTGATGCAGAATAGGAATGGCAGTGAAGTACTGAACTCACACCAACCCCATCTCCACACTGCAGCGATGGACAGGCATTGGGGTGTGCCTTTGGGTCATCGGCCATAACACTCACAGCATTTCACTTCACCCTACCCTGACACCAACAAGTGTTGAGGTGGGCCTTGAGGTTTTCTGCTTGACAGTCATCCCATGTCATAAGGACATATGCTGAAATGGATGCAGTATAGGAAAATGGGGTGAACTCTGGGTCTGAAGAGTTCAAGGAACACCTCGATGCCTGTCACTGGCTTCAGGGTGGGGGGTTGGGGTGAAATGGCATGAGCATTACAGCTGGCAATCCAAAGGCACACCCCTGATGCCTGTCAGTCTGTACAGGGTGGGACGTTATGGTTAGAAACCCTAACGCCCAGGGCGTTTGTTGGCATTTGCACTACAAATTTTCAACATGGCCTTTTTATGACTCCCCCCCCCACGAAAGCATTTGGGACCTCTGCCCATGAACAGTGGCACTGTGATTTTGTTAATCTGTCTCAAACATTGATTTCCCGCAGCGACCGCACCATTCTGTGCCAGATGTGCAAAAACACAGTTCAGGCAGGATGTGAAAAATGACAGCTGTACCATTCATAGGGAGGTGTGAAGAGATGGCAATGTTAAAAATCTGGAGTGAAAATATTAAAAATGCTTGAAGTTACACATGTATGTGGAAATTGCACAATGCACACTCATAACACAGTCATTTAGTGGAATTATTTCACCAAATATTCAACATAGGCATTTTGTGACCTCTGCTCATGAACAGTGTCACATGATTTTTCTTAATCTGTCCCGAACATTGATTTCCCACAGCGACCGCGCCACTGTATGCCAAATGTGCGAAAATACATTTTGGGCAGGATGTGAAAAATGACAGCTGTACTGTTCATAAGGAGGTGTGCAAAATTGACAATGCTGAAAATCTTGCATGAAAATATTACAAATTCTCGAAGTTATAACTGTGCTTGGAAACTGTGCAACGCACACTCGTAACATAGTAATTTTACGGACTTTTATCACCAAATTTCAACATAAACATTTTGTGACCTCCGCTCATGAATAATGTCACTGTGATTTTCTTAATCTGTCCTGAACATTGATTTCCCACAGCAACCGCGCTATTGTGTGACAGAAGTGTGAAAACACATTTCAGCCAGGATGTGAAAAATGACAGCTGTACTGTTCATAAGGAGGTATAAAAAAAATGCCAATGTTGAAAATCTGGAGTGAAAATATTACAAATTCGTGAAGTTACAAGTGTGCGTGGAAACTGCACAATGCACATTCGTACCACAATAATTTTTTGGAATTTTTTCACCAAATTTGCAACATAGGCTTTTTGGGAGGCCACCTTATGAAGAGTGTCACTGTCGTTTCATTAATCAGTCCCGAAAGGTGATTCCACGCAGTGACCGCAAAATCACCTTTCAAGACCGAATAACGACATGACAGTGACTGAATTCATGAGGTGGGGTCCCAAGAACCCCATGTTGAAACTCTGGTGCCAAAATTCACAAAAATGGCTGAGATATCCACCTATGTTGAAAACCCCCCATTTATGCCATTATACAGCTTACCGGCATTTCTTCATTCATGGTCGGCTTTGAAGAGTGCAGATGTGTTCCCGGTCCACCGAAGATCGTCACACTGGGCTCCGGAGGTAAGTATGGGGTGAGGGGGGTGCGGGGATGTGGGGTGCACAGAGGGTGGGTGCAGGTTGGGGGAAGGGGCACCAGAGACAGCAAGGGATCATTTTCTGTTTTTACAGGGAAAAAAAGATGACAATGCAGGAGGCTTTTCCACCTGGGTGTTTGTTGGCAGGGGGGTTAGAGCCGAAGGGCATTGGGCACCCCCATCGGCCATACAGTGTGCTGGGGGGGCCACATGAGCATGCTGAGGTGGGCTCCTTGCGTGCCACCTGGGTGTTTGTTGGGGGGACGCATGAGCCGAGGGGGATTGGGCACCCCCATGGCACATAACAAATGGAGGGGGGACATTATGCTGATGGGGACTGGGCTAACCCATTGGCAAATGAACTGGAGGGGGCATGCTGACAGGGGGATTGGGCACCCCTGTCGGCTTTCATGGGGACTGAGAGGCAACCGGCGACAGCCACCGCTTGCCGTCGATATGCAAATTGCCTACATGTTACCACCGCTGATTGCAGTGGTGGTTTTCTTTCAATTGCATGCCACTGCATCTGAACTGCTGTCATAGACAGCTTGGCCATTCATTGGTGCAGTGTGGTCATGCCTCCAAAATGGGTCAGGGCATTGGCAGAGCAGGTGGCACACCTCCAAAAAGTCATAAGGTAGCACTATATTTCCTGCACATGTGCACAAGCAAACATAAAAAGGCATTCATGTCAGTGTGCTGTGTTGATTGCCACACTTTCCTTTCACCATTGGTTGTGGTATCAACATGCACAGCTGCTGACCTGTCAGGGCACTGTGATTTCCCTACCCATATTATAAAAACATTTCTGAAGGGGTTATTTCCCATGAATAACAAAGGCTATCGATAGGATAGGATAGGATAGGATAGGATAGGGTAGGATAGAACAGATCAGAATAGAATTTTAGTTTATGAAGTGCTTTTCACACACGTAATAAAATTGGAATCTGAAGTCCTGCCTCCTGATTGGCTGGGACTCATGTGTATACCACTTGATATTTGTATGGGTCATGTACATTCTCTGCCATTACATGATGAATAGTGCATTTACAGGGGACTTCATGTAAGTTTATTTTTTTGTTACTTTTGAACAGGGAAACAACAATGCTACACTACATTTTAAAATAGCTATAAGTCAACCCTGGGGGGAGGGGGACCAAATGGTAATCCCATTCCCATGGTGAACAGCACTCCCTTATAGCTCATGCTGTTTGGTGAATAGGGGTGGGATTACCTTATATCACATAACAGGTATCTCTTGTAAACCAATCAGAATACCGTGGAGGAAAACCATCATTTAATACCCCACAAACTACTAAAACCATTCATTCCCTTACTTGATTATTCACATTTTAGATACACCCATGATAGATTGCCCACATTTAAGACATGCCTACAATAGTATCTCACCAGTTAAAACATGCCAATGACAGCTTATCCATGTTCTCAATTTTATCTACTGCAAGTACCTGTTGAACGGTTTTGACTTGCAATGCTTATTATGCTCCTTTGACGTACTGTATTGCTCCAACAGGAATACATCAGGGTAGTAAAGGGACTCTTTGCACTAACTGACACTCCTCTCCCCACCACCAACTGCCACAGCAAGCAGTCAGGAAGTCTCAGGACACCTACTTGTGAGCTGCCATTTCCAGCCAATCTGTAGCTTGCATGGACTTCGAGGGCAGAGCTAAGAATTCCCACTGAAAAGCTTTTTTAAATCCTGGTGCATTCACAAACTCCCTGACCATCAGGAGCACATCACGGTGGTGAGGGGGCTTTTTAAACTAGCTCACCCACCTCCACCAGCCACCGATCACTGCACCAAACACTCAGGAAGCACCAAGAGCCCAGCTTGAGCACCACTGCATCAAGCCAATCGGTGACTTGCTCGAACAAGGGGGTGAGGCTAAGAAAGCCCATTGTAAAGCATTTATTTTTAAAACCTGGCACATCCAGAAACTCCCAGACCATCGGGAGTACATCAAAGCAGTGAGGGGACTGTTTACACTAGCGGACCCACCTTCTCCAGCCACCAATCACTGCAACACGCAGTCAGGAAGCCCCAGGAGCCCAGCCTGTGAGCGGCCACCTCCAGTCAATCAGCAGCTCACACAGACTTCAATGGTGGGTCTTCTGTTCTTCTAGAACATCAGTTCCTTGTAAGGACTGAGTGCAAAGGATATTGTTTGGAGTCTGCCGGGGAGTCAACCAGCTGAGGCAGCCAGCAGCCAGGAACTCTGCCCATCTCATTCCAGGAAAAACAGTATATGAGCAGTTAACTGCATTATTTGTGGGTGTACTGGGTGAGGGCATACTGTTACTAGGTCATAGCTGTAACCTATTTGGGGGCATACTGTTACTAGGTCCTAGCTGTAACCTATTTGGCGGCATACTGTTACTAGGTTCTAGCTGTAACCTATCTGGGTGGGTACTGCATGTTAATGGATTTATGTGATAAGGGCGAGTCCCTTATCACGCCACTCACAAAGAGCGATGCAAAATCACCTGAGTCAGAAGGACGACTTGGATTTAGAGAGACCGCTGCAAACAGTGATGGTCCTCTGAAATTAAATGCGTCTTTTGTTTTTTGCAGGGGGCTACGCCCCCACACCTCCCAAAATAATGATTCTCAACTCCACGGGAAGCAGACTTAGGCAAAAATAGAAACTCCCCTTGAAGCAAAACTTTTACCTGCACCGGGATCCAAACCTGGCACCACAGGCTCCGGGGCAGTGGCTCAAGTCACTACACCACACAGCCATCTCAGCAGGGCTTGGTCAAAAAATTATTTTTATCCCCTTTCTCATGAGTGTAGCGCATATTCCTCAGAGCTACACTCACTATATCTAGTCAGTGCTCTTTTTTCCTCTACATGGGAGCAGTATTACTGAGTCACTCATACTGAGCCACTCAATAATACTCGCCCATACAGGGTGTTACCCAGGTGAATGGAGTAGGCTGCATCACCTACAGTTAATACTCAGTGCTTATGTAAAGTTTAATTTCATACCTGGGTTCTGTGCTATAGCTAATGTAGCCTTAATTTGAAGGATTGTTTTGTATTAGTTAAATCTTACCGCTTCACCCTACATGGGTGATCCATACATGGCAGGTTTAGGGTTGTGGGCGGAGCCTACAGCCACTTTGCGAGAGCTCTGTAGCACTGAAAATGACAGATTTCACAACAGCTTCTGTTAGACATTTGGAAGTATCCTTCCGAAAGTCCAACGGAGCTTAAACCCCTCCACCATGATTGGCCTACGGAATAACAGCCGCATTATTTCAGCTGTTACTTCTGCATTCCGATGCGTGAACTGCACATGCCTACGACTCGTGCACGTGCACAGTTCTACAGTGCCGCCATGTTGCAAATGGCAACATGCCATTCACTATTTTATGGCCCCCCTCCCCGCGTCATGCCCGACATCTAATGTCGCACACTGGGAGCCCACCCCAGTGTGCGGAATTTGTTTTTTTTCCTGTAAATTAGAAAACAGTCCCTCATCGCATTTTTTTCCTGGTTCCCCTGCCCAAGTTATGTCCGACATTGGGGTGCCCAGTCCCCATGTCAGCATTCATGTGGCACATTGGGAGCCCACCCCACTGTGCCGAAATTTTTTTTTTCTGCATTTGCTGTAAATTAGAAAACGCTCCCTCCTTGTCATTTCTTTTTCTCCCTGTGAACCTGAAAACAGCCCATCGTCATCACTGCGGCCCCCTCCCCACCCTCCGAATGAGCACCCACCTCCCCACACCCCCCTTTATCCTATACTTACCTCCAGAGGTTGGCGCTGTCATCTTCTCTGGACAGGGACACGTCTGCACTCTTCAAAACCCAACCGCAAACTGAAGAATTAAAGGTAGGCGTGTTATACAGCCATTCAATGGGATTTTCAACTTATGCTCATATCTCAGCCATTTTTTGGAATTTATGCCCCAAATTTTCAACATGGGGTTCTTGGGACCCCACCTCATGAACACTGTCACTCTCATTTTGTTACTTGGTCCCGAAAGGGCATTTCGTGGTCACTGTGCGGAATCACCTTTCGGGATTGATTCATGAAATGACAGTGCCACTGTTCATGAGGTGGGATCCCAAAAAGCCCATGTTGTAAATTTGGTGAAAATTCCAAAATGGCTGGCAAGCACGTAGTGAATGTTGTATGTGCTTCTATGCACACTTCTAACGTCACCAATTTTTTATATTTTGACTCCACATTTTTAACATTGCCATTTTTGCACACCTCCTTCAAAACAGCTGTCAGTTTCCACAACCTGCCCAAAATGTGTTTTCGCACCTGTGGCACAGAATAGCGTGTTTGGTCTGTGCAATCACTTTTTGGGACAATTGAACAAAATGACACTGGCACTGTTCATGAGGAGGGGTGCAAGAAAGGCCATGTTGAAAATCTGGTGAAACAATTCCAAAAAATGACTGCTTTATGAGTGTGCGTTGCACAGTTTCTACACATGCTCCAAACATCGCCAGTTTTTTATATTTTCACTTCACATTTTGGAAACTAATAGGAGTGAGGTTCAGGAGGAACATAAGGAAATATTATTTTACAGAGAGAGTGTTGGGGCCATGGGAACACTCTGCCAGTTAAGGTCATGGGTGCAAAAGCCATTAGTGGTTTCAAGCACCACTGGGAAAGAATAACGGGTATAGTGGTTGCTTGGGTTGGCATAATCATGGTGGAGAATGTGGGGGAGGAGGATGGGGAGGGCTAGGACCCTGGAGGGACAGTAGGTCCCAGGCCTAAATAGTGAACTCAGGCAAATTGGCCAGACCATGGGTCTTTTTCCGCCATCATTGTCTATATTTCTATGTTTATGACTATTGTTTTTTTTAAATGTTGTTAATCATGGGGCTGGCCCGGTGGCACTGAGGATTGAGTCACTGGACACCACACCGGTGACTCCAGGCTTGGGAGTGAACTTGGGGCATTGGAGGTTGGCCAGGGAGAAGGCTCAAACATCTGATGACAACTTATCTTATCTGGGGAGGGAAAGAGGGGGGGTTGCAGACTCCAGCAATAGGGTACCTCCAAGTGGTGGCCGGCAGGTACTGAGCTGCTGACCTCCAATTAGTTACTAGGTGGGCTGTGGAGGATGTCGGTGGGGCATGTACAGAAGCATGCCCACCCCCCAGGACATTATTGCATATCCACAACCACTGCTGGGGAGAGATTGCCATACATCACGAACAAGGAAAAAACACATTCCCCGTGATGACAACGATGCACCGCAACCCTACGTCAACCACCGGATCCTGCCTGACTTGGTCCCTGATATCCTTCAACCTTCACCCTGCTTGCAGAAACACTAGATTTAAGGAGCACCAATGAGTGAAACATGGCCTCGCCCTTGGGGTGCAAGCCAAGGGGAAGCCTGCAAGTAAGGTGCTGGGGGATTGGAGCACTGGGGGGGGGACTCAGGTCGAGGAGGTCTCAGGCTGGATGGGATAAGCCATGGCGATGTCTGAAAGAGATTGAGGGGAGTAGCAACCAGGGGGAAAAGAATTTAAAAAAATGTTGTTAATCACTTTTTATTTTTTGTCCTCTTGTATTATCTTCCATACCACCCCTGCACCCCCCCCCCCCATGCACTTGGAAACAAGTTTTTATCAGCTCAGTATGTCTTTCCTGGTAAAACATTTGAAATAAATACATAAATAACTAAATAAAGCAAGCCATATATAGCCAACTGAAAAATGGATAAAAAAAGGCATCACTGACAGTGTCCACTTCAACTACCACAGAGTGTTTAAAATCCTAGTTACAATTCTTCTAGTCATATAATAGTAATACATTCGGTTAGCCAGACTATACTAAGAATAACTGGCTTCTGTGTTTGATTAAACACCTCGGCCTTTAGCCTTGGGTGATGAATGACCCACATTCGCTAGTTACTGATTTGTATATTCCGGTAACTGAATGTTATCATGCCCCGTTGTGCCTTGCTGTCCCTGCTTAAAGATATCACAAAGTTCTTTACAAAGCAATGCGTTAGTTTGACACTGGTGGTGCAGTGAACATGTGAAGTCAAGCACAGCCACATTTTACACTCACCAAGATCCAACATACAATTATGAACAATTGCATCAGAATCTGTGTTTCTTTTAGAGAGGTGTTTGTAGTCACACCACCAAAAGTACTGACAAGTGGAATGGGATCATCTGTAATTCCACGTGATGAACAGAAGAGACCTTGCTTTAACATTCTCTTTAAAGAGCAGGGGCCAGGTTTTCAGAAATGGAAAAACTGCGCACCTCTGGAAAAATAAAGATATGCCAGGGAAGGTTTCCTTGCACAACTGCAATTTTCTTTATGCATGTGCTCAGTTTTCCAAAAGGCTTCTTCTTTGCAACCTTTCAACAATTTAAGGCAGCTTGCATGTATTGTACTGCACAGCTGCATTAAAATGCTACGCCTGATATTACCAGCACAGTATTTTTTCTGCAGCTATTGGGGAAAAAAGAAATGTCGCCCAGCCACATAAAATGCTGAAAATAGCATTTGTGCTGGTCCCCACACCAGGGAGTTGTAACAGGGACATGGCAGGCCCTTTGAAAATCTGGCCTCAGGTACTGTATGTAATAATGCTGACCACCCTAGTTAATATGTACCTCATTTATTATGGCTGTGGGGGGGGGGGGAGCCTACAGCCATTTTGCTTCCAGTGCCTTTAAAATGGCCAATTGTGGCACCTTCCATTGGACTTTTGGAAGTATCCTTCCAAAAGTACAACAGAGCTGGTAACACTCTGCCATGATCGGCCACTATGGAGTAACAGCCACATTATTTCGGCTGCTACTTCCACATTCCAGGACAAGAAATGCACAAGAATGCCTTGTGCGCATGTGCAGTTCAGCTGGTGCTGCCATCTTGTGAATGGCATATTGCCATTCACCGCAACTGCGCATGCTGCCACCGCCATCTTGTGGATGGCATTCAGGGGCGCTGGCAGTGTTAGCTCACTGGAGCTTCGGAAGCTTGCCACAGCCGTATCGGCTCTGGCTAAATCTTGTTGTGCAAGTTACCATAAGGCACCACAGTATAAATATTGTTTTTACTTTTTAAGTCTGTGTTGTTGCTGCATGCACTAATTTGCATTCATTTATACTGCTTTAATACTGTTTTTTTGTTTGTTTGTTTTGCCTCTTTGATGTACTCTCCGATATGCCCCTTCCCCCAAGGTCTCACCTGAAAATGATCCATGATTCAGTTGACCTTTCACAGTCACCAGTTACTAAAAAAACAAATATATAAATCTACTAAAATAGTAGGCTTATAACTGATTTATTTTTTCTAATTCTGTAGTAATCAGGTTAAGCCCACTGAGCGAGAAAAGTGAGAAAAAAAAATTGTTAATGGGTGACCTGGGACACAGGCACATTTTACAGATGAGAGAATGATTACCAGGGACATCACATCACATGGGCACATCCATTGCCTTTTTCTGTTCTGTAACGCCCCTGTTACCCGGAGTTACAAGAATCCCAGTTAGACCTAGTGACAGGCAGGGAAGGCAGCTGGTGAAACTCCAGTTAAATGGATTTCACACTGTTTCACTCTGTTCTCAGTCTCAGCTGAGACTGAGGGATGACATCATTTTAGAACTGTCACAGCTGCATAAGCCAAGTGAAGTGGTAGAGGCCACTTCCAGTGGTTCAGGGACCCATCCCTGCAGGGATGGGGGAAGGATTCAGCCTACTTCCAGGGGCAATCCCCTGGTCCGGCTAGGGGAAAAAGAAGCTGCCTAAATCTAAGTTCGTGCTGAGGCACCAGAAGTTTTGGATGAGATTTCTTTGAAGAAGAAAAAGCCTGTGGGGCACCTGCAACCAAGTGGTGAGTCTGCTCTGATAAATGGCCAATGTGCTTTCACCTGAGACAAGATGAAGTTAAGTGACTGTTACTATGAGGTCAGGAAAATACAGCCAAGTACAGTTTTGAAAGTTGTGGGAATTGGACTGCTTAATTCTGTGGGGGTCTAGAGAAATGGACACAGCCACTCTTTAAGTATGTTTCAAGTTCAGCACAAGTGGGATGGAAGAACAGTAGATTAAATGTGACATACAGTACATTTAAAGAGAATCTACACAGTAAATTGTTTTCAGAGGATGAAGTGTTAAAGTCCAGAGAAGTGGCTGGGTATTAATTATGGGAGCGAGAGGTGGGAGACCCCCATCAGTAGTAACCAGACTCACCTCTACGGGTTTGCTTTGGGACACCTGTTGCTTTCTCTCAGGTACTTGGCCAGTGCCTGAGGAAAGTACCCAGATGTGGGATTGATGAAGAAGATTCCCTATGGAGCAGAAGTGCTCAGAGGTGGTTTAGGGAGCCACCGAGAAATGTTCCATGCTATATGGAAAGCGTCCAAAGGGCTGGCAGAGAGCTGAGCCACGGAAAAAAGGTAGTCCAGAGGGCTGGCAAGGGAGCCGAGCCAGGGAAACTGAAAAAGAGTTGAGTTAGGGCCGAATGCCCAAAGTCTTTCGAAACCTGAGGGTTTCAGTGTAAAGAGGATGTGTTCTGATCTCCAGAAATCTGCATTACCAGGAGTGTAGCCCCATGGGGGTCCATCTATGCTTTGTTATTCTGTTGGATGTGAATAAAAGCCACACTTTAGACTCTCAATTTCTGGTATTGGACATTTCAGTTATTGCTTCCTGTGTCCGGAGTTATTTGGGGGCCCCTGTGCAGAGTAGCCAAACTTAATCACCATGCCAAGTGACACCTTTCTCCCCAAGTTTCAACTTATAAAAATGGAGGCACCGCGTCATAGGACCCAGGCCCCCTAACCTGTTCACTAGCTACACAGGCAGGGGTAGTAGCCCTCTCATTTAGCGCCGACTGGGGGTTACATGTTCTATTACCTATAATATGATCACAAGCAATAGCAAAACATTATTTGCAGCAATGTAATGTGAACTGTGCTCCCAGGTGATCTTCCAATCTGCTTTTAAAGGTCCAGATAGTTATAGGCCCCGTTCGCACTACAGCTCACTTAAGTAATCCATTTTAAAAAACGGATTAGTTCTAACCATGCTACAGCGTTTGTACTATAGCTCACTTCTGTAATCCGCTTAAGGCAATGCATGCTTGAGCATTCAGATTAATCTCTGTAATCCATGGTAAATTCAGCAGCATGTAAAAGCTGCTTACCATCATGCATTGTGTGCTTGCAATGTATCCCAGCATTCCTTTATCTATTGCCATGGATTTGTTTAGAAATGGTGACCGACATGGAGAGGCTTTTTCTGTCTCTGCTTGCTGCTGCCTATTTGATGGGTTCTAGGTGGAGGATTGGTGAAATGAGGAGGAGAAGGCTGTGTAGGCAGCGCAGACAGCGTGTGCGGCATCACTTCATGGTTAAACTGCATAACTTACACTTATACTGCATCATGTAGTGGGCACTGCATGCATGTCATTTAGTTTTGAAAAGGACATTTGGTGCAGAGAGCAGAGCTCAGTGTGGTGGGATGACATTGTGCTGTGTACTTGGGGAGAGGAGGAGGAGTGGATCAGCAATTTTTGAATGTCCTGGGCATCATTCAACATGCTCTGCACAGAGCTGCGGGGCTCCATCACCAGATGTGACACTCATTTAAGACAGTGTGTTCCAGTGGAGAAATGAGTGGCCATCACTCTGTGGAAGCTGGCCACTAGCATCGAGTACCGAACACTTGGTCACTTGTTTGGTGTTGGACAATCAACTGTATGTGAAATTATTGTGGATGTTTGAGAGGCAGTTGTTAATATCCTCATGCCACGTGTTATACGGATGTCAAACATCAGTGAGGTGGTCAATGGATCTGAGCATGAATGGGGCTTCCCTTGTTTTGGTGGGGAAATTGACTGTACCCATTTTGCCATTATCTGTCCTCCTAATAATGCCACAGACTATTTCAACAGGAAGAGCTACTACTCAGTTATAATGCAGGCAGTGGTGGACCATAAATTCTGTTTCCAAGATGTCAATATTGGTTGGCCTGGAAGGGTACATGATGCCCGTGTTTTTAAGAACAGTTCACTGTACAGAAAAGGGCAGGAGGGTACATTGTTTCCACCCAGCACAAAAGAAATTGGTGGAGTGACTGTCCCAATAGTTATCATAGGAGACCCTGCGTACCCACTTCTGCCGTGGGTCATGAAACCATCTCCCAATTATAGCGACCCACGGAAATGTAATCACAATTATAGGCTTAGTCGTGCCCGCATGGTGGTGGTGGAGTGTGCATTTGGCTGGCTGAAGGGCAGGTGGCGATGTCTCCTAAAGCAACTGGACTTCTCCCGGGATCATGTTCCCACTATTATTGCGGCTTGCTGTGTACTCCACAACAAGTGTGAGACAAGTCAGAGCAATTCCTGCATGAGTAGATGGATGACAGTGAGGTGTTCCAGCAGCCAGAGGCACATCATGGATGGCATGAGGATAGCAGCACAGCAGAGTTATGCCGTCAGTCACATACTGTTCGTGACACCCTTGCCACCTACTTGGATACAGTGGTATGAGATGTTGGAAAACTGTGTTTACCTGGAGTTGATATAGGTAATGTTGTCACACATGCAAGTAAATAGTAGTTATGCCGTACATAATTAAGTCCTTTTTTTATTGCTCACTGTTTGAATTATTAGTGACACTGTTATGAGTTCAGAGGAGGCAGAGCAATGACAGTCGCTCACTGTACCCATCACATTACAGGGAGTGGATTGCTAAGAATGCTCTTGATCCACAAATGATCATTGTGCTAATGTGCAACAGAAGGGAATAATTAAGCAATAAGGCCCAACAGGGTGTGTGTCGTGCTGGGATAACGTCACGCCTCAGGTGGTTGGTCACGAGGCCGCAGGCCGAGTGCGTCCAACAACTGAGGCGTGATGTTATCCCAAATACACACACCCTGGAGTGCATTATTGCTATTATACAATGGCTCATTGTTATATATAAAATAAAAAAATAGTTTTAAAGAATGTTTTTATTAGTGTGGAAAAATATTTTTGTTTCTCAAGAGGAGATGCCAAAAAAAGGGGGTCATCATCCATAACATCATCAGCCATAAGATCATCTATGGTTCACAGTGAGGCTGAGATTATACCTGTGATGTTGTGCTGTGATAACATCACGGGTCCAGTCCCAGACTGACCAATCAGAGACCAGGATTTTTTCTTGCCATTGTATAATGAAATAACACTGCAGTTGCACAGTGTCACTAGTTCAGTTGCTGATTTCATCTGTGTTGCACTGTTTTGTATATATTGACTTCATATACAAAAAAATTGCCTTAAGAACAACAAATAACTTTATTGATTTTTTTTAGAGCACAACAAAGCACCAGCAGAAGACACAGCAAACATTTTTTCTGCAGAAAGAAAAACAGTCACACATCAGGGACTGGCAATACCAGTGCAGAGTTGTTTTACTGTGCACATTTTGAATTGAGATGCATACCAAAGTAAAGTATTACACCAGAAAGACAGAGAAAGACACAAAACTGTTAGTTCATAAACAGAAAGTTCATGTACCTTTATGTGTTTTGATATTTCTGAATGACTGTTCTGCTTCATTTTTAAAAGTTCAGTTAAGAAGGAATAATTCCACTAAAAACATTTAAAACCATTTTATAACTGGTAAGTTAACAAAAAACTGTTCTTAAAACTTTCAAACTTCATACAAAACCTCAAATTGACTTTTCAACAGCATTTTGTTTGTGTTTCAATAATAACATTTTCATAACTTTTTAACATATATTGTCTGTTCTATAGTCATTTCAATATCTGCCTAGTTGACTGATAAAAAACTGCGCTACCATTCACAACTCAGTCCATGTGAGATCATCATTGAACAACTCCTGACTTAGGCCTTGGCTTCTTGTCTGTGTTGGATAATATGCCCCCTGATTTGGGCACACATTTCCTTGAGTGTTGAAACAGCTGCCTGCATTGCCATTGGCATGCACATTATACATTGCACCATGTACAGTGGCCTGAGATATCACAGCTTGAGGTGATGGCAATGGGTTAGGCACTGGCTGGCACTGGGGTGGCTGATGAGGACTGTGGAATATCTGCAGCAGGTTATTGAAAAAAGCTGCTGATCGCTCTGCCTCTAAGTAGCACATACGTTCCTCCTTTGCAAGCTCAGCCTTTGCTCTCTCTGCCTCTGCATCCATCATTTGCTTGTGCTGCTCAGCAAGGAGCTTCCTCATGGGCTCGAACAGAGATTCCATTATGTCCGGCAGCCAACTAACTCTCTCTTTTTTTCCTGAGGTTTTGCAGTGGTTCACAGGAACTAGGTCTTTTGGAAAAAGATGTTGATGGTGTACTGGTGGATGGTGTGTCAATGTCCACTGAGGAGCTCTCGATGAGGGAGTTGCACGGCACTGCAGTCTCCAGAATGTCTGCAGCTGCATCACCATTGTCACCAACTTCAGACTCTGCAACACAAATTAATAAGTTATCCTACATGGTCTGAATACCATGATTAGTAGCTGTGCGTACGAGGGACAAATAAGGAGCATATTGGTTGTGTGACTCTCAACAACAGATAGGAGAGGGAGGTTTTGGATGCCAGTCAGGAAACAACTTCTTCCTGGAAAGGGTGGTGTACATTTTGCATTGCAGAAACAGGTGATGTGGAAGACAGTGGGTGGCCAAGAGAAGATGTGCAGAGGCAGTGGACAAGTGCGGACCCTGCAATGCCAACAGACTACAGTGGCTTTCTTCAGCTGGCTTCATAATCTGTTTTTACAGCTGTGCACTATGCAGTTCACCACAGAATGCACATCATGTCAGCTGAAGTTTCTGTGACAGTGGGGGGGGGCATAAAGGTATAAGCACAGCAATACGTACCTGACATAGGCAGATCGAATTCAGGTAGGTCTTCAGCTGCATCCCCATCAGCAACTGGTGGCTGTGGTTGTTCTGCACTTTCCAGGACTACTGCGAGCTCTGTTGCTGGTCAGGTGCCCAGGATCCTGTCCAAAGCATCATAAAATGGGCAAACAACTCTACGAGATCCTGACTTTTTATTTTAATCTTTGGTCTTATGGTACTTTCCCTTTAGCTGTTTAATCTTCTCCCTACATTGCTTTGCAGTACGCTCGATGCCCAGACTAGCAAAGTGTTCAGACACCTTTTGGTACACCTTGGTATTTTTATGCACCAAATTAAGTTTGTTCTGTACAGTCTTTGTGGACCAAAAATCAATAAGAGCTCTCACTGCTTCGTCTGTCCATGATGCTGCGCGATCTGACATTTTCATAATAAATTGCTGGCACTCCTGTATGTAGCACAGACGCTGATTTGACAGATCGAGATGTTCCCTCTTTAATCTTTCCCTCGCGATGTTCGCGCATGCGCAATGAAGGGCCACTCATGAGGGAATCATGTGATAGGCACTGGGGGTTCTGGGACCTCGGAGGACCAACAAGCATGGATTGATGTGCGTTTCCCCGTTCGCACTGTGAGTAATTCATTTTACTTTCTGAAATGAATTCTGGAAGCGTACTCAATCCCTGGTCCAATTAGGATTTGAGCACGCTTCCAAAATTCCGAGTTTGAACCGAGTTATGTGCGAACGCGAACCGAGCTAGCACGCATATAAAGTGGTTCAAGTGCTCTGAACCATTTCAAATGCCATAGTGCGAACGGGGCCTATATATCAAGCCTTTTCTAGCCTGTTAGGATTTTGTCCTATGTCTTGAACAGACGCCTCCCAGTTGTTTTGTGTTTTGTCCACACAGAGGGGGGGCCACGCTGCACCTACTGTTGCTTAGAAGTATGCACAACTAGAATAATAATTATAGAGATGTTACACAGTTTTCCTTCACTGGCAAGTAGGTGGTGAAGTTTCAAATGTTACATTTCACAAAGACCCAGCAAAGTGACCCCACTTTGACACTTTTGGGGAGTAGTTTACTTCTTGAAACTGTGAGGCACTCTGCTATCTATTCTACTTCATAAAGCGTAAATAGATAGCAAATGTTATGGTGTGCCAACAACAGGTCACATGGTTACATTGTTGCAGGAAGTATAGGGATATAACAATGTGACAGTGTGTAATCCTGGCCTGTTAGGGGAAGGAACAAGATGTATGGTATGTACCCTGCTCTAAAGAACATTACACAAAACAGAAACATTGCTGGATTTGCAGCCGCTGTGTTTTGCTGCTAGGTGGAAGTGCTATGGAAATCAACATGTTTCCAAGTTTCTTTAGACACAAGAAGATGTGAGCCCATCATGAGTGTCTCCCACTACTATGTGGGTGAATAATAGGTGCTTTATAACCATCCTAGGTGTTTATCCAGTTTGGTTGTAAATAATGTAAATTCAATAACATGCACTACATCCCGTGGCAACTGGTTCCATGTCTTTGCAGCTCTAATTACGGCTGTGGGCACAGCCTACAGCCATCTTGCTGTAGCTCAGCTGGAAAAATGGAATACCGTGGCACACATTTTTGGAGTTTTCAGTGTATCCTTCCACAACAACAAATCACTTTGCCACTTGAATGAAATACCCCTTTTCTCTGTCGAGTAGACAAGCTGCAACACTATTTTTTCAGCATGTTTGTCTTTTGTCTCTCTCTCTCTCCTCTTGCCTGCCATAAGTGACCTGACAGCTAGAACATATCTGATCACTCAGTATGACTTGATAATTAAAGGTAGAAGATGCCAAAGCCCATCGAGACCACCTTCCCTGCACTTACAGGGTGTATGTTATGACCCATTATCTAGTAGGTACCTACCCAGGGTATTTTTAAACATTTCAGGGGAACTGATATTTACCAGATAGTCGGGTATAGAATTCCAGAGTTTACATGCCCTAATAGTAAAAAAGTTACTTCTCTTATTAGTATTGACCTTTGGTATCAGACATTGTTTATTATGGCATCTGAGTCCACCTGATTTTGAAGCATAAGTGAGATTACATTCCTTCATGAGATACAGGTCCATTAGGATGTTGAAGAGCATACTGTAAGTAAATCACCCCTAATTCTGTGAGATTTTAGTTCATACAGATTTAGGACATTTAGTTTATCAGAATAAGGTAAGCTAGTAATGGGAGTAATAAGTTGTGGCCCTCCTTTGAACAGACTCAAGCAACTTGGAATCTTTAATTAAATAAGGTGCCCAAAATGAAGCTGCATAATCGACATAAGGTCTAACATAGGTCCTATATAATTGTAGAATGCAGGCCTTGCTTCTGAAAACATAGAAACATAGAATTTGATGGCAGATGAGGATCGCTTGACCCACCTAGTCTGCCCATTTCCCTACCTGATGGATAAGCTGCAGATCCTAGTTAACCAATAGCCTATTTCCTTCTACCACCCACCAGAATGGCGGAATGTCTGTCCCATGCATTCTTGAATTCCCCCACTGTTTTTGACTCTATGACCCACTCAGGAAGGCTGTTCCACGCATCCATAATCCACTCCATGAAAAAATACTTCCTCACATTACCTCTGAGCCTTCTCCCCTCTATCTTCAAATTGTGCTCCCTTGTTCTTGCACATCTCTTTTTCAGAAAGACGCTCCCCTCTTGGACTTTGTTGATTCTTTTGAGGTACTTGAAAGTTTCAATCATGTCCCCTTTTCCCTCCTCTCATTGAGGGTATACATATTAAGCTTCTTTAGTTTCTCTTCGTTTGTCTTCTGGTGCAGACCATGCACCATTTTAGTTGCCCTCCTCTAGACAGCCTCCATCCTGTCTATGCCCTTGCGAAGATATGATCTCCAGAACTGCATGCAGTACTCTAGTACTCTCACCTACTGTCTGTACAGAGGGATAACAACTTCCTGTTTTCTACTGGTGATGCCTCTTCCTATGCATCTCAGTATCCCCCCAGCCCTCATTACTGCCTTCTCACATTGCTTGCCCACCTTTAGGTTGTCTGATAAAAGGACTACCCCAGGTCCCTTTCCATCATTGTTGTTGTTAGTATCTCACCCACCATTGTGTACTCTTCCAATGTGTTTTTGTTTCCCAGGTGCATTACTTTACAGTTCTTTGCATTGAATCTAAACTGCCATACATTTGACCATTCCTCCAACCATGCCAAGTCCCTTCTTATCCTTTCCACCCCACCTTATGTATCAACCTTGTTGCAGATCTTTGTGTCGTCTGTGAAGAGACACACTTTTCCTTCCAGTCCCTTGGCAATGTCACTTATAGACATTAAATAGGACCTGTCCCAGTACTCAGCCCTGTTGTACCCTGCTAGTAACCCCCCTTTCTTCAGAGTGGGCTCTGTTTACTATCACCCTCTATGTCCTGTTGTCCAGCCAATTTTTTACCCAGGTTACCACCTTGGGACCAACTCCAAGGCTGGCTAACTTGTATATTAATCTTTTGTGTGGGACTGTGTCAAATGCCTTGCTAAAGTCTAGGTAAGCCATGTCCACAGCCCCTCCCTGGTCTGCTACTTTGGTCACCCAGTCAAAGAAATCTATTAGATTCATCTGACATGACCTTCCTGCTGTGAATCCATGCTGCCTTGGGTCCTGTGCCCCACTGGCCTCTAGGTACTCCATAATTCTTTCCTTCAGAAGTGATTCCATCATTTTCCCTACCACTGAGGTCAAACTAACAAGTCTGCAGTTTCCTACCTCTGCCCTGCTCCCACATTTGTAAAGTGGAATCACATCTGCCCTCCTCCAGTCCTCAGGTACCACCCCATCCTCCCATGATTTGTTAAAGAGGTTAGTAAGTGGTGTCACTAGATCTCCCCCTTAGTTCTTTTAGAATTCTGGGGTGAAACCCATCAGGCCCCATTCACCTTCAGTTTTAGGAGTTCTTTCAGAACCCTTTCTTCTGTAAATGGACTGGTTTCAACCCCCCTATCCAGAGTGTTTCTGTTGTTTGGTTTAGGTATCTCCCCCTCCTCTACTTTTGTGAATACTGAGCAGAAGTATTCATTCAGTATCCCTTCTTTTTCACTGTCACCCTCTACCTACATTCCCTCCACTTTATTAAGCCTCAGTAGCCCTCCCTTGGTGTTTATTTGCTCTCTAATGTACCTATGAAAGGTGTTACCCCCTTCTTAACAGAGTTGGCTATTTTTTCCTCAGTTTGGGCCTTTACTATTCTGACTGCCTTCCCTGCCTCCTTCTGCTTTAACTGATATAGTTCTCTGCCCTGCTCCTTCTGTGTTTCTTTATATTTCTTGAAAGCTATCCTTTTCTCCTTAACCTTCCCTGCCACCTCTTTTCAAAACCATAGTGGCTTTTTCCTTCATTTTGTTTTGTTGATTTGCTTTTCACAAAGGCTTGTTGCCTCTGTGATGGCAATTTTGATTGTGCCCCATTGTTCCTCCACCACTCCTTCTTGCCTGTTTGCTAGTGCTTTTCTGAGGCACTCTCCAATTTTGCCAAAGTCAGCCCTCCTAAAGTCCAACACCAACACCCTTGCTTTTGTATGGCTTGACTCTATGGCTGTGTTTATTGTGAACCATACTGTTTGGTGGTTGCTGTTCCCAGATGGCTACTCACTTCTAAATCTGAGATCCCCTCTCCATCCCCATTTGAGAGTACCAGGTCCAAGACTGCTCCCTCCTGAGTGGGTTCTACCACTAGCTGTCAGAGGCATGCCCCTGTAGGGCATCAAGAATGACCCTGATCTTGTATGTGGCTGCAGTAAAGGAGCTCCAGTTAACATCTGGCATATTTGTGTCCCCCATTAACAATACCTCTCCTTTTTCTGCCATTCTAAGGATTCCTTCTATCACCTCCTTGTCCATTGTCTCTCCCTGAGATGGGGGACTGTAAACAACCCCTGTGCAGATTGTGGTGCCATTTTCTATCTCCAGGGTGACCCAACGTGCCTCTTCCCCTCCCTGTTTACCCTTTAGTTCTGTTGCTTTGATTCCCTCTCTTATGTGGAGAGACACTTCTCCTCTTCTTTTACCCACACTGTCCCTCCTGTAGATTGTGTACCCTGGTATGTTGACATACCAGTCATGGTTCTCTGTGTACCATGTTTCTGTAACCGCCATAATTTCCAGGTGTCCCTCTTCCATCAAGGCCACTAGTTCAGGGAGCTTGTTACTCAGACTATGGGCATTGGTACTAATTGCCCTCCATTTTTTCTGTTGACAAAGGATTTCTTAATTGATGTTAGACATCTGTTGGATTTGAATTCCACTTGCCTACACTGATCGATGGATGACAGTTCTTCATTAACAATAGCACCCAAATCTATCTTCTAAATCTACAGCTTTGATTAGACACCCATTTAGATAATAGGTAATATTGAGATTTCTTTTACCAAAGTAGATAACTGAACATTCTTCTATGTTAAATTTCATTTTATTTAATTTGGCCCAGTTTTCAATTTGATTTAGATATTGTTGAATGAAGGCAGATATGGTGATAGTGTCCACTTCAGAACTAAGTTTGGTGTTCTGAGCAAATTTAACCAACCAACAGCAAGTTCCTGAGTTCATGTCACTAATAAAAATCTCAAACATCTACAGGAGGGGCAGGAAGGGTAGAATAGGAGGAGGAGTAGCTGTCTATGTAAGGTAAGGGATCAAAGCAATGAAACTAAAGGGTAAACAGGGAGGAGATGAGGCACTTTGGGTCACCCTGGAGACTGGAAATGGCACCACAGTCTGCACAGAGGTTATATACAGACCCCCATCTCAGGGGAAGGAAATGGACAAGGAAATGATAGAAGACATCCTTAGGATGGCAGAAAAAGGGGAGATATTGTTGATGGTGGACCTGAATATGCCAGATGTTAACTGGAGCACCTTTGCTGCAGCCACATCCAAGAGCAGGGCCATTCTCGATGCCCTACAGGGGGCATGCCTCAGACAGCTAGTGTTGGAACCCACTCAGGAGGGAACAATATTAGACCTGGTACTTTCAAACGGGGATGGGAAGAGGATCTCAGATCTGGAAGTGGGTAGCCATCTGGTAACAACTGACCACCAAACAGTGTGGTCAACGATAAATACAGCCACAGAGTCATGCCATACAAAAGTGAGGGTACTTTATTTGCAAAGGCAGTGAGTTCCAAACATATTGGTGTCATGGATTTGAGAGCACTGCCACATGCTAGTTTTGCAATGCAGTATTTACAGCAATTTTGGTTAGCTTTATCTTTCTCCAGGTTTTGTTACTGTCTCCTTTGATTGGTTATACAAATATTTAAGATAATCAGCTTTTGTTTCACTCTGTACTCATTCTGTGTGGAACGCCATTGTAAATAAGCATCTACCCAATGATCTTTTATTTTTTGCTTTCTATGATTTGAATATATGTAGGATAATGTATGGGCAACCATATACAACACTGTGTTTCCACACCTAGACGTCTGCCATGAAGATAGAGTGACGTCGAGAGTGAAGCTTGAGATGTCCCACTCATCATGGCAACCCCAATGTTGAAACAGCCTTGGAGTGTATGGTTGCCCATACCTTATTCTGTATAGTGTATGGACAACCTTAACAACGTGATAGCATTTAGATTCAGTTAAATATGAAACACTTAACTCCCCTGCGATCACTGCCAATTTGCTCTGTTTGTGACGAGAGTAAGCAAAGAAAAAAAAACTTACTACGCCACTATGTTTCCGCAGTGTGTCATCGCTCCATTGTGCTCTGCTCTCTGGACCAGCAGCAACAGACATTTTGCCTCTCTGTTGATCACCATCTCTGCTTATATGGCCACACTCTCGAGTTGACCATTCATTTATATAGTGGAATAACTACTGCAGCACAACCACATTTTTCTGTGCATGGATTTCCATACACAACAAAGGTTATGTACTCAAACATACTGACTGATTTCACTGTGTTTTTCAAAAAACAATGTGCTGCCCCAGCTGTATTACTCACAATTACTGTGACATGACAGGCTACTGCCCAGGTAAACACTGTGATGTCATAAACAAAAGCACTCTGAGATCAGTTGGGTTAGTAAATAGAGAATAATGCCTGCGCAGGTGTGTGTTACGAAGCTTGAGGGGTTTATGAGATAATCACACACCAAGGGTGTGTGAAAATCCTCATAAATTAAACTTTGCACAGGTGGTGCAAGGTTTCAGCAGAGAGAAAAACTGTGTTTGTGACAGCGTGTCCCTGGGCAGCCACAGTACTCACTCAAATACAGTGTGCTCTCTTTCGTGCGTCAGTGAAGTGACAGCGCGAGGAGGAAAACAGCGTAATAACCTGCTATCGAGTTATTATGGAATTCAGGGGATTATTACAGCATTTTATCAGGGATGCATATTGAGTCATTACAGGGAGTCACCAGTTATTATAATACATTTTATACAGACTTGATAGATACGTTTGAAGATGTGCTCTAAACCCTGGAAAGGAAAAATGAAATTTCAAACCATGCAACATCAAGTACAGTATATTGTATTAGATGAAACAGTACATTTATGAAAGGTACTGTACATGCTAACCATTATTATACTGTACATGGCTCATTGTCTTCTTGCTTGAATTACTGTTCTTTTTATCTTCCATCTCATTAATGTTTACGTGGACACCTATGAAAATGGGCATTTGCTTCCCAAGGGCTCTCCTGACAAAACAAGCAAATGAGCACATAAGTAAATGATAGTGCTTACTGAAGTGGACACCTGCAGTTTCAGGGACAGTATTTTTAGCAGTGCAACAGCATCACCTTGGTAGAGTACGGCACTGCAGTCAGAGTATGTGGTATGAGCCCATGTCCTGATGTGGGATTAAAGCTACAGCATCTGTGACTTTGTGACCCAGAGGCAAGTGAGCTACCACCTGAACGTCACATAATATCCTTATAGTGCTAGCTCCTTGCCAGCATGGACAGTGCACTTACAAAGGTATTGTGAGGAAACATGCAGGTGTCACAGATCCACAGTTTCCACAGATCTTGTGTTATAGCACTTGTAGCATTACTACAGTGGATTCTGTTTAAATGCACCCGTTTTGCAGACTAAAAATGTGCATTTAAGTGGAATGCGCATTTAGCTGAAATTCCATTGAACCCAATGTAAGATAACGACCTGACACACGGTAATGTGACTCCGAATTTATTTAAGCCAAGTACTTGATCTGCATAGTTAAAAGAGGACTTTTATTAATGAAGCATTGTTGTCTTTAATTAATTTAAGTAACACTGTAGTAAAAAGCACCTTAATCATTTAAATTTCGATCTTCAACTGCCTGCTTGTTACCCGCAAAACTCAGTTCTGACCAGCTATTACTACTCCAACATCAAATCAATCTCCACTTGGAGCCATAGGAAACTTTTCTCCTGCACTCTCGGCTGGTACTCTGGAGCTTCACCTGGCACCTTAAGTGGCATTAGTCTCACACAGTCGGAACGCTCCTTGCCTTCCCTGGCATGAAGGTGACCAATGAGTGGACCAGCTGTATGGGACTTCCTCCGAAAGTGTGCTACTACAACTTGGGCATGTTCGGTAACCAGGAGGAATGGTAAGACAGTGAGAGGGAGTGAGGGCAGTGCTGTAGAACAACAATTCTCCTGGCCTTCCAGGGAGGAGTAACAATGCAAGAAAGGGCCAAGAAGGAGGGAGGAGAACACACTCGTGAAGTTAGGTGTTAAATACTGTGTTCACACATCAATAAGAGCACCTGTGCACTTAAATGGAACAAACTACATTGGGAGAGAGCAGTTGGTGAACTGAAGATTGTGCATTGAAGTGAAATGTGCACTTATAAAGTATGCACTTAACCGAATCTTTTAACACTGGAGAGATAGAAAAACAATCAGGAAACTGAAAAAGTGTGCACTTATCAGAAATGTGCACTTATCCGATGTGCACTTAAGTGGAATCCATTGTATCACTCTTAGCTCATTGTTGTTAAAAATACATTTGCACCTTCAGTCTTACCTTCCTTTTTAAAGCCAGAATTCCTCCAGTATGAAACCAATTTACCTTGTATCACCCTCCAAATGATGATGCATACATGTTTTTGTTTCTGGAGGCTGCAGTTTCACAACAGGAGAAACCCTTTCTAACAAAAACATGTTCAACAATCTATCAAAGCTCGTTTTTTTTTTCTTACAAATGGGTGCATTTTGACTTTGTAATCAGGTCTGGGAGGCATTTTTATATTTGCTTGCACGCATGTGCAAGAAACATAGTGCCACCATACGAGAATTCGTAGGTGTGCCTTCCCCACTTCCAATGCTCTGCTGCCTTTTGTAGGCGTAGCCACACCCCACCAATGAATGTCAGAGCTGTCTACGACAGCCCTTCAGATGCAGTGGTGTACAGCTGAAGGCAAAAAAACACTGCAATTTGCAGTGGTAACGTGTAGGCAATTTGCATACTGCCATGTCGGCAGTATGCAAAGTTCCTACACATTGGCACTGCACTGAAACAGCTGTCATAGACAGCTCCATCCCCCCTAACAAGTAGCATGCTGGGAGCCCACCCCAGCATGCTCATGCGCTCCCCCCCACACACACTGTATGGCTGATGGGGGTGCCCAATCCCCCATCGACTCCACTGCGCTCCCCCCCAACAGAGTTCCAGGTGCCACGCTGGGAGCCCACCCCAGCGTGGCAACAGTTCTGTAAGGCCAACGGGGGTGTCCAATCCCCATTAGCTCCACTGTATCCCCCCCAACAGAATTCCAGGTGCCATGCTGGGAGCCCACCCCAGCATGGCAACAGTCTGTATGGCCAATGGGGGTGCCTGATCCCCAGTCGGCTCCATTGCCCCCAAACAGCCTTTCAGCTACCATGCTGAAAGTCCACCCCAGTGTGGCAAAAGTCCTGCTTCGTCTTTAAAAAAAACATACCCTGTAAGAAAAAATGGTCCCTCGCTGACTGTCTTGACCCCCCACCTGCGCCCACCCTCTGTGCACTCTGCCTCCCCACACCCCCACCTCACCCTATACTTACCTCTGGAGGCCAGCATGATGATCTTCAGTGGACCGGGAACACGTCTGCACTCTTCAAAGCCAACCGCGAACTGAGAAAATGCCGGTAAGCTGTATAATGTAATAAATTGTTTTTTTTCAACTTTGATGCATATCTCAGACATTTTTGGGAATTTTTTCACCAAATGTTCAACATGGGGTTCTTGGGACCCCACCTCATGAATTCTGGCACTGTCATTTTGCTATTTGGTCCCAAAAGGTGATTTCGCAGTCACTGCGTGGAACCACCTTTCAGGACCAATTTATGAAATGACAGTGCCATAGTTCATGAGGTGGGCCCCCAAAAACTCTATGTTGAAAATTTGGTGAACAAATTCCCAAAAATGACTGTTTTATGAGCGTGCGTTGCGCAGTTCCTATGCATGCTCATAAGTTCGCAAATATTTTATATTTTCACTCCAGATTTTCAACATTGCCAACATTGTCATTTTTCATATCTTGCCCAAAACAAGTTTTAGTGCATGTAGCGCACAATGGCGCAGTTGGTGTGCGAAATCAATGTTCTGGACAGATTAAGAAAAATCACTGTGACACTGTTCATGAGCAGAGGTCTTAAATGGCTATGTTAAAAATCTGGTGACAAAAGTCCATAAAATGACTGTGTTATGAGCGAGCATTGCGCAGTTTCCACGCACCCTTGTAAGTTCATGAATTTGTAATATTTTCAGTCCAGATTTTCACCACTGGCATTTTTCCACACTTCCTTATGAACAGTAGAGCTGTCATTTTTCACACCATGGCTGAAATGTATTTTCACACTTCCAGCGCAGAAATGCGCGGTCACTGTGGGAAATCACTGTTTGGGACAGATTAAGAAAATCACATTGACACTGTTCATGAGCAGAGGTCCCAAAATGCCTGTGCTGACAATCTGCTGTAAGTAATCCCCAAACGATTTACATTACGGGTGTGCGTTGAGCAGTTTCTACACACGCTCGTGACTTCACCAGTTTTTTTAATATTTTCAATGCAGATTTTCAACATTGCTATTTTTTACACCTCCCCATAAACAGTACAGCTGTCATTTTTCACATCCTGTTCAAATTCTGTTTTCGCACCTGTGGTGCCAAACGGCGTAGTCGCTGTGCAAAATCAGCTTTTGGCTAATGAACTGATATTGCCACTGTTCATAAGGTGGGGGTCACAAAAAAAACAAGTTGAAAATTTGGAGTGAAAATCCCAATGAACGCCTGAGGCGTTAGGGTTTCCGACCATAATGCTCCACCCTGTAGAAACTGACAGGCATCAGGTGTGTGACTTGGGATTGTCGCCTGTAATGCTCATACCATTCCACCCCCACCCACACCCTGCAGCCAGTGAGAGGCATTGAGGTGTGCCTTGGACTCTTCAGCCCCAAAGTTAACCCCATTCTCCTATACTGCACCTATCTCACCATACTTCCTGATGGAATGGGGTGAAAATAAGGGCCAAAGACCCCAAGGCACACCGTGACACTTGTCGGTGTCTGCCGGGTATGGTGTGGTGAAATGGCATGGCCGTTATGCCTGACGACCCAAAGGCACACCCTAATGCCTATCAGTATCTGCCGGGTGGTGGTGAGATTGGCTACAGTTCAATACTTCACTGCCATTCCTATTATGCAGCTCTGTAACTCCTACACTACCAATGCCAATGCCAGCAAGCAAACATTCGGCATTGACAAATCTTGTTGTATATGCTACTACTTCTGCCACTGCATACAGCTTTGCAAGTCTCACACATCTGTAGTTGAGTCATGCTTAATGAAGGAGAAGACAAGGAATTGCATCATTTTCTTGTTTTTCATATGCATGTAAGTTTGTAGCCGGTTAAAAAGGGAAAGCACAACAATCTGTCAGAGCTTCTTTTTAAGTGGATAGTACCTTAAAACATTTTAGTTATTATAGTACTTGTTTAAGCAATAATGCCCGACAGGGTGTGTGTCATGCTGAGATAACGTCACGCCTCAGGTGGCTGGGCACGAGGCCGCAGGCCAAGTGTGTCCAATGACTGAGGCGTGACGTTATCCCAAACGACACAAACCCTGGAGGGCATTATTGCTATTATACAATGGCTCGTTGTTATACAGAATAAAAAAATAATTTTAAAGGTGCTTTTGTGTGGAAAATTATTTTTGGTTTTTAAGAGAAGATGAAACAATCAAGCAGAAACAAATCAAGCAAACAATCCTCTACAGGTTCACAATGAGGCTGAGACTAGACCTGTGATGTTGTACTGGGATAACATCATGGGTCCAGCTCAAGACTGACCAATCAGAGTCCAGGATTTTTTCATGCCATTGTATAATAAATCATAACAACTGCCTATTCCAGTCCTTGTTAAAGCAGCAAATTCAAAGAAGTGGATCCTTACCTTATTTCATACACTTGGTGACCCTTCACTTTCAGACTCAGTCCAAAGCTACTTTTATTAGGATAAAATTGCACTTCAGAAAACAAGTCTATTTTCTTATAAAAAAACAAAAAAACAATGCCAGGCAGTAAACCCTGGCCCTACTGCCCTGCAATCTAACAAAATCCATTTTATATTGAACTTGTTCTCATGGCTTCACTAACAGACTTCAGCAAGCACAGCAGCTGGTGGAGGAGGGGCAGATTTACTACCCAAGTCCACATTTCTTCTCAAGGAAAAACAATATTTATTTTTAAAACAGCTTAAATACAGAGTTTGGTCACCAACATGGCTCCCAGTATGGTGGGAAAACTCCCTTATATCACAACAAGCCCTCCCCCCTTTCCTGGGGACCCCATGGTAAGTACACAGCTCATGAAAGAAATACAGTATAGGAGAGACTCAAGATATTTTTGATATACTGTAGCTTCTTAGCAAATGTCAAAACTAGTAAAAAAGAAAAAGCAGATTTCCTTTTAGAGAAAGTACCAAAGACACCAGTAAATGGGTAAACATGGCAAAGGCATGTTCCTTGGACAACAAGCATTGGTCAATGTCTTAGTGTTTGCTTGCATGTGTTAGTAATATAATAGGTAGGGTTAGTGAGGCACAGACATAAATGTTAACAAGTGATACTGCTGTCGATGGAGTGGGAAGGGGTGCCATGGTGGTGGGCAGGTGCTTGGATCCTGTTGAGAGCCATCAGAATAGTAGGCAGGGTGAGCTGTAGCTGTGTTCTGTTCTGTGCTGAAATAGGTTGCTTTTCTTCAGTGATTCTAGTGGTTGCTAAACATAACAGCTGTGTGTAAATAAGACAGGGGTGTAGGAAGAAGGGGGGCCAGTTTCAAAGAAATTGTATGTGTGGTGTGTCTTAAACCATAATGGAAGAAATTGGCAAACCAGATTCTGTAATCACAAATAGGAAAAAGTTGTTTGGTGGCTATGTGCAAAAAGGGTCACATGTTGGTATTCAAATCAAGACAGGCACACACTGCACCACTGACTGAAAAGTGGAATTGGTTCTGTTCTCCCTCGCTCACTGGGTGATGGACCTGACATACTTATAGACTGCTAAATGCTACCAATGTGTTTGCCACTGCTATGCGAGCATACACAAAAAGGGTGAAAATATAGGAGATATTTTGAGAAAGGCTGAAGACAAAACATGCAAAAAACAATTCTGCTAGACACAGAGACACCTGATGCAGATGTTGACCAAGAATCCTTGGTGTCACCTGCTTTCACAAAATTGGACCTGACCAACCATCCCAGTGATCAAGCAGTAGCACAAGTGCAAGCAAAACTGGTTCAGTAGTGGACTCGGGTTGCTTGCTTCAAGGTAGGCCAGCCCTTACAGAAATACAAGTGCACAGCATGCGTGGATCATGCATGCTGCATGCTTATTAAGCATGCGGCATGCATGCTGCACACATGCTGCACACTTGTATCATGTCAGAATATACCACTCAAAGCTTAAGTTCACAAGGAAAATAACAAATTTATTACAAAAAAAACTGTCAACTGCACATTCATAAATAAAACATTTAAATGTAGAAGTCTGAAGAAGGAAATGGTAGGAATTCCCCATTCCCTGGGCAAGCACTGACTACTCTCGCAGTGCACTGGAACATATCCAGCTCTGTCTGTACTGCACTCTGCATCGCTGCACTTTTATTGATTGATTGGTTGATTGACTGATCGATTGATTGAAATGTTTCACCAGGAAGGCACACTGAGCAACAAGTCGCTCGTCTCCCGGTACGACCTGGGGGGAAGGGGTACAACTGGAATGAGACACTATACATTAAAATGACAGGATCAACATTAACATACAGTTGTAAGGCAGGTGTTACAAACAGTGTTGCACATAACATGTTGAAAGAGGGGACAATAATAAGTGCTGAGTTAATAAGTACAGTAGTGCTTACATGAAAGAAAAGGGGGGAAAGGGAGGGAGGGGTGAGGTGCAGGACGGGAAGGAGTCATGCTCTTGGAGACCCCTTCAGGATGTGAGGAACCCTGCAAGGGGACTGGGGGGGACCAGAGAGAAGGGGAAAAAGCACTATCCCAGAGAGACCCCTTTAAGATGGTGGGAGAAAAAGTAGATGAGAGATACAAGCCCCTTGGGGGGCAGGAGAAGGACCCATGGAGTACATTCTGGGTCCTTTACATTCTGTGAGAGAGCAAGGGAGGCCAGTAAGGGGGAGCAATTGGGGGATGGAGAAAAGGGGTGGGTGTGCACAGGGTAAAATGAAGGTGACTGTAGGGGGGTAGGGTTTGTCTAGGCTTTAGAGGAGGGAATTAGGATGGGACATGGCAGGAGCCGGAAGCTGCAAGATAATTATTGAGGGTAGAGCTAATGGATTAGGTGGAGGATGAGTGCTGGATTTGGGGGGGAAGGGAATTCCACATTTTTGGAAGGCAGTGAGAGTAACTGGATTGGCCTGGAGACTTACTGGATTGGGTACTTTCGTTACCTTGCCAAAAGAAGCTGTTTTGCAGAAGTGTCTCAATAGTTAATTTCTTTTAGCATGAGTGCTCAGATTCCTATCCTGCCCACACACACAGACAGGGGCTTGGTAGGGGCTGTTTGTTTGATGAAGACAACAGTCACTGCTCAGCATGTTTTAGTATAACTGCCTCCACCTACAAACCAGCATTGTTCAGAGTCATATGGTTTAGATGGTAAAAAAACATTGCACCTTCTATAATGGATGCAGCAGCACAAACATGTTTTTTGGTGCTCAGCAGTGGTAGGAGACAGAACAGGAGACAAAGAGATCAGGGGTGTAGCCAGAAATGTCCGTTTTGTACATACAATCTCCAACAGCTACCCCCCCATTAAAAAATGAACACATCCCCTCCAAATGGTACCCCCTTCCAAACAAGTCAGATTGTTGTTAGATGATTCCTCTCATTTTTAAAGAGGTTATGCATATATATGTCTCCTAAACAAAAGAAGTTTAAACAGAGACACTCCTCAGTGGCTGACACTAACTCAAATAGTACAGATTAGAATGAAAATGTTAACAGAAAGGCATATGGTTTGTGACAGGCACTCATCATAACTGTGCACAAATGTGTACAGTGAGTATGCCTGCCTACACCCTTGAGAGAGATTTATTAGAGTGAGTGGGAGAGACAGAGAGAAGAGAGAGAGTGAGAGAGACAGTAAAAGAAAGACAGAGCAGAAAGACAGTGAGAAAAAGATAGAGGGAGAGACAAGAAAGAGGGCAGACTTAAATTCTGACCCAAAATGTTATATAGAGCTGCTCTCTACTTTAATAATATTTTTTTTTAAATCTGCAGGTGTCCCAACTCAAACACAGTTGATTGACAAGCCTACTGTGTCCTCCTATAGAAGTGCTTTTGGCTTTTAACAGACCAGAAAGGCTCCTCTGAAAATTATGTTAGGAAGTACCTCCTGCTTTCCATAGGGTTTCAAAGGGCATTTGTCAATCAAGTTACTACAGAAATTTCTTAAAAAGTAAGGAAATTAATGGCAAAGAAAGTTAATGCTCATTAGGGTTGCACCACACAAACCACAAATCCCATAAAAGGTTGGAAATCAACTATTAGGATTGTAAATCCAGTGGCCACAAAGTTCGGAAATATGCTATTAGGGTTGTTGAGGCTAACTCACACCACACTCCCATGTTCTCTACCCTCATGATCTTAGGCCGGTCTTTAGGTACACAGCCATGCATCAATGGTCTTGTACCTCATACAGTGTCCAACTATTCAAAATAGGTAAATAGCAACCCTAATCCCTCCCCCCTCCACCACCCTCATAACCAGGGTGTAAAATCAGGTGCCCAATGATCAGTAAAGTAGTTGCTTTGGTTATGACTTTAAAAGTTACCAACCTAGTGAGTAGCGACCCATGAATTTATCAGCTCTTAAAAATGATGACCATTAAAAATATTGCTGTGATATCACATTTCTAAAACTGGTGGCCAAACTGATTACCACCTCACAAACTAAGTTGTCCCACCGTGAGTGTGGCCTAACGCTGAGTTACAGGTTTGATGCCAAGCTAAAAGATTGTGCTGGGTCATGTGACTTTCTGAAGATTCAGTGCCAACTTGCAAAGCTACCACATAGTTCTACTGTTGTGGGTGCATCTTGCTGTGGACTCTGTGTATAGTAGAGATGCAGCAAAGTGGATTTTCTATGAAGTTGCTGAATTCGCCTACGGGGGTCAGTTCATGAAGTTGCGACTGACAAATGAAAATGCACCATTTGTAACTTCGTCTTGCTGTGGGGGATTTTAAAGTGCAAATTGCACTTAAAAAAAACAAAATAGTTGACCCGGTGGCACTGAGGGTTGAGGCACTGGACGCCACACCTTGCGCCACGCTGGCGACCCAAATTTGGGAATGAGCTAAGGATCATCAGAGGTCAGCAGGGGCAGGAGAGGATTGAGCATCCAGAGGACTGCTCTTCTCTCCTCTCCTGGGGGTGGGTGGGTTGAGCTTCCTGCTGTTCCATGACTCCTAGTGGAGACTGGGGGTATCACCGCTTGCAGGAGCCATGCAAAGGGGTATGGAGGTGATGGCGGACATCCTGCAGGTGGGTGTGGGAGTGCACCCACTGCACGCTGGATATCATGGTACATCCATGCCTCTGGGACCAGAACAAAGGAAATACCCTGGCACCTGGACAGGTGAAGGTGGGGTCAGTGGATGACCACCACTCCCTCTGCCAGGTCCAACCTGGCTGGTCTCTGACTCTCCTCCACTCCCCGGTGACCCTTCTAGATTCTAGATAGAATGCCAGAAGAGTTACAGGTGGTTCCACCCCAGGGGGACTCAGAGCCAGGGGGCAGGGCAGTCAGAGGAGTAAGGGGAGAGTACTGGCTACAGAGAACCAGTCAGGAGGACCTCAGGCGGGGTGGGATATGGTCAGTCCAAGTGCCCCACTGGAGAAAGATCTAAGGAACCAGAGATCAGCAGATAAAAAAAGCTGAAAAATTAAAAACAAAAGCAAGGAGAAGTTACAAATTGTGAATCCCACAAATCCCTGTTGTCCAGTGCCACCCCCCACCACCACCGATCGCCGGCCCCAATATCAAAAAAATTATCATCTTAAATCACTGGTGTCCAGTGGTCCTCCTCCCCAACCCTGCTGATTGCCATCCCCAGTATAGAAAAAAATTATCTCAAATTCCTGGTGTCTAGTGGACTCCCCACCCCTCCACCCTGTCAGATAGTGCCCCCCAACTGTCCTCCTGCCTGATGCAAAAAATTATGATAAATCCTTGGTGTCTAGTGCCTCCCCCATCGAGCACATTTCATTATAAAAACATCATCTTAAAACTCTGGTGTCTAGTAGACCCTCCATCCCGTCAAGTAATGCCCCCACCCTGACCCTGAGTGGGCCACCGGCATAGTCCTTCACTCACCTCCACGGCCAGCAGCCCAACTCAGCTCTCAATGAAGGAGCTCTTGCTTACAAGCATGCACTCATTCACTGAGAGCTCAGACAGGTTGCAGGCTGGGGAGATGAGTGGAGGCTTGTGCCAGTGGCCTGCTCGGGGTTGGGGTGGGGTGTACTACCTGATGGAGTGGGGGGGGTCCACTAGACACCAGGGATTTTGATTTTTTTTATATTGTCAGCAATCTGTGGGGTGGGGCACTAGACACCAGGGATTACCATTTTTTTTACGTTGAGGTCGGGGGGAGAGGAGTGGGGTGGGGGTCACTTCCTGACAGGCGGGCAGGTGATCCACTAGACACCAAGGATTTAAGATGATTTTTTTATATATTGGGGCAGGCAATCAGTGGGGGGGGGAACCACTAGACACCAGACCAGGGATTTACCGATTTGTTTTTTACATCATGGTTGGGGTGGGGGGAGTGGAGTGGTCTGGCAGTACTTGATGGGGTGGGGAGGTCCACTAGACACCAGGGATTTAATTATAGACAGTAGTAGGTAAAATCCAAAGTTTGACCTCCTATGGCAGAGTTGCCAAACTCCACATTTTGCAGAGTTTTTTCCTGGGGGGGTGGGGTGGCAAAGCTGCATTTCGCACACCCGATCCCCTCCATGAAGTGGGGAAAATCCGTGAAATATTTCATGGAGTAAATTTTCCCTACTTCGCACAGCACTAGTGTATAGTATGCCATACATTTAAAAGCAATATTTTGTGTCATTTGTTGCCCACTAACACATATAACATATATAACATCTGCTTTAACTTGTTTTTTGCAGTACAACAAGACCCTGCTTAAAATACTATACATGTCTCAAACATCTAACTTGCTTTGACTATTTCTAAGTATGTGTCTTAAAGAAAACAAGTTACTCATGTGCAATGTTCATAGCAGTTACAAATTTGTAACAGTTCAGCTGCTTTGTACATAGTGTACAATACTGCGTGCAACGTAAGCCACACATTATATAAGTAAATGTTGTTTATGAGCTGTGTTTTGGCTGATCAGGAATGTCATTTCATGACCTAGTATTCAAGAACTGTAAAGTGATGCTAAGTGGTTCTGGAACACTATGGAATTAAGTTACGATGATGTTCTTGATTAGCCAAGAGACATCTAACAAACAACATTTACTTTTTATTAAGCATTTCTTTATTTTTTTTTTAAGTACAACTGTCGCAGTACCGTAAAGGTAGGCCATTTCCTGAATATAGTATCTGTCAATTATTGAATTAAAGTGGAATGAACCAGAACATAATTTGTAATAAATGTGCATACTAACCACATACACACACACACACACACACACACACACACACACACACACAATCTACCACTGCAGCTACATTTACAGCCTGAACCCCCCAAGTGTTGCCATAACAGTAATGTACTGCATTTGGATTTTGTTTATAAGTACTTCCTCTTAATTATTCTGATGTGCTGATCATGAAGATGGCTAGATGCTGAAATAAAAATTGCTGCGAAGTGAAGGCAGGTAATGCTTGGCCATCCACCCCCCATTGTCGATCAGCCCACCCGCCAGCCAACCAGAAATCTTAGAGTTTACAAATGTCATCGTTGTTGTGCATTTTATTGCTGGAAAAATGATTCATTAATATATAGAAGTTGCAGTTGTTTTTAGTTTTGTTTAGAATAAGAAGACTCAGCATTTATGTAGTGCTTTCCATACACATTGTATCCCAAAGCACTTTACAAGCAATCAGAGACAGGTAGCGAAGTGACTGAATGTGTAGTGCCAGCCATTTCTCTCATCAACACCCACACACAGCTTTGGACAATTGCAAGAACCGGTTTCATGGGAAGGGGAATGCTGGCCAGGACACTGGGGAAAATCTCCCAATATTGCCAGAAGAGGAAATTGCTGTCATCAGCCCAAGATGGCAGACATGGAGGATAGTGGTGGTGGTGGTGGTGTGGTGGTGGCAGTAATGGTGATGTGCTGGTAGGTGGGCTGACCCTGACCTTTCTCCTTGCAAAGGTCAAACTGGAGGTCAACAAAATGGTTACAGAAATGGTGAAGGATTCTACGCTACATGGTGATGTGGAACACGGCTCACTGGCTGATTTCTCAGCCACTGGATTATAGACTGAAAAACAAAAGCAGAAAAAAGTTATGACGGAATGAGAAACATGCTTGATGGCTTTAATGGTTGAGGAAGAAGCTCATTTTGAACAGCAAAGGGGTCTGCTGGTGGCCGAAAAGCAGCAGTGGAAATTGAGCTCCCTAGCCAGAGAAGGTGAAGAGGCAGCAGGTCTGTCAGCCAGATCTGATTCGATTGAGGCAGCAGCATCAAAGTGGCATTCTAATAGCAGAAATGTACTGGCTAAAACTGCTGTACAGGAGCATCCCCATACTGCACCCAGAATGGTATCTAGAAAAGTCCCAGATAAAGACCAACAAACCCCCCTCTAAGCTCCGATCTTCTCCCAAAATATCAGCACCATCTGAAGGCGGGAAAGTGCAAAGAAAGTGGCAGATAGCTCCGTTTGTGCCACGACTGCTGGTCCAGTTCCCAGATTCTGACTACAGAGGGTGATTCCCCTTGATCTGTTGATAAGGCTTTGATGGGTGCAGTCTGGCTGAAGGACTCAAAAGGGAAATGGCAGCCTCATCCAGATGATATCCCTTAACTCCCTAGCATGGCTCTAGTTCTTAACATTTATTTTTGTTTTATTTATTTAGTTTTTGTTTACCGGGTAGGTGCACTAGCCATAACCATGACTATTTTCAGGCTCAACCCGGGAGGTTACAGTACACTACAACAACAAAACATTACAATTTACAAAATCATCATTGGAGATTACAATTACAACAGTGAAACAAAGTAGGTTGAACTTGGAAGATCAACAAACCAGCTGAGGGATAAGAATGCCCGAGACTTGACTACAGTGCTGCAGGTAACACCCAAATATACTGTGTCTGATAATGGTGCTGTAAAAAATATTGAAGCTGTGGGGTCTTAATGTGAGAAAAGTCCTGGGGTACAGCCTGAGGAAGTAGTGGTGGCTGCATGTACTATTGTTAAACCAGGGCTAGCTGTGAATACAAATACGAAGGGTGGTGTTCTGCTAACAAACATGCTAAATAATAGTGTTAAGGACTTGAGAAAAGTTAATAGGTGCAGAACCTCCTACCAATTCCACAAATTAGTGGGACAGAAAATAATAGCTGCAGGCATGCTGTGGGAAAGAGGACTGATTCAAATGATTCTGGGATGAAAAACAGCTCTGCTAAATGCAGCAATGCATGATATACCATTATCTGAAGCTAATGTCTCACAGTCCCCCATACAACGTGCTGCACAGGCTACATCCACTGATACTGCATTGGCACAGCTCTGCATACCTTCTGGTAATAATTAAACTACTGTGTGTCAGAATGTTGCTCCGGTACAGATGGAAGTACCAGTTTCCACAGTGGTAGAATGGGGAGAAACTGCAAGACACCCTGAAGAGGAAAATACAGATACTGTTGGTTTAACTGAAGAAGAGGTATCAGATGGCTCCTCAGCCAGGGAAGGACCCAGCACCTCTGTAAAGCAGTCCTTGTGGGAGTGATAGAGTGGAATAAGAGGAACATACTGATGGTACCACATAAATGAGTACATCAACAGTATTTCAAGAAACAGCCTTCCAAAGGTGGGAAGGTCTTCAGAATGGCAGACCAGTTTGGTACAGCCCAAGCCCCTGCACAATGAATGAACACTGTCAGGTTGAGATACAGGGGAGGCTTGGAACAACCCCCCCCCCACCCCGATAGGCTTTATGTTGGCTAAAAACTCCTTAACGACTATGCAATTTTTTACCACAGAGATTCATGCTTTGATCCATACTCTTGGGGCTGTACTTTTTGCCATCAGCTTTCAAATGGTACCAAATTTGGAACAGTTCAAAACAAAGTACAATACATTCACGTATATAGAACTGTGGACACCCTTTCAGACCAATTTCCCTATCCAAACTGGCCTAAAAAACTATCACCATATTTTATTTAAAAACAAAGGGGCAAATGTGTATGACATTAATTACGGGATGGCACAAAGGTATGATATCTTGGCCATGCTGGACTCCATCAAGGATGAAGCGCAACCATGGACTGGGGGGTTGAGATTTTGAATTAAGTTAAAGCAGACTGAAGCTGGCATACAATACCTTCCAGCTGTTTTTTGGGGTTTTTTTTATTGGAAGAGGCCTGAGCCAATTCTTCTACCAAGGGCAACTGAAAACTTGCTTCACATGTGGGTCAAGTTGTCACCTTAGCAATGTTTGTGACCGAGTCCACTGCAGCCTGTGTCTAGGGTATGGACATGTAGGGGAATTATTGCCCCAACAAGCTTTGGTGCAACCTGTGTGAAGAACCAGGCTACTGTTTTAGGGCATGCAGATGGGCTACTAATAATAGGAGAGACAGTATAGCATAGTGGTTTGAGGCTCTGAGCTGCAGACCTGGGTTTGAATCCCACAGCCTCCACTTGCATACTGTGTGACACTGAGCAAGTCACTTAACTTCCTTGTGCTCCCAGGTTGCACTTGGAAACAAGCTACAGCTTAGTGTGTCTCTCCTGGTTAAAATTTTTTTAATTTAAATGCAGATGTTATGCTGGCACAAAACCTTTGGCGCTGGGGACATTCTGTTTGGACATTTTGTGAGGTCAGATGTGATGGTGTGGGAATTCTATTTAAAGGATACACTGTTACTGTTACGAGGGTTGTTGATATCCTTCTGGGAAGGGCTCTGTTATTAGATATAACATTAGATACCCAAAGAATATGCTTAATTAATGTTTACGCTCTACAGGTGTCAGCGTGGCTCAGTTGGTAGCACATCCACCTCTGGACCAGAAGGTTGTGGGTTCTCGTCCCACACCGGGATTGGACTTGCACCTAAAAATCGCTGGCATCTGAGTGCAGTATTGGGGGGTGCTGTACTGCTGGGGTGTGCCGTCCTTCGGATGAGACGTTAAACCGAGGTCCCTTCTGCCCATCCTGGTGGGTGTCCAGGTGGAAGTAAAAGAACCCAGGGCACTCTTCGCAAAGAGTAGGGAACATTCCCGGTGTCCTGGCCAACATTCCCCTTCCCATAAACCGGTTCATGCAATTATCCAGGCTGTGTGTGGGTGATGATGTGCGATATGGCCGCCTCCACACATTCAGTCACTTCACTACCAGTCTAGCATTGCTTGTAAAGCGCCTTGGGATACTGTGTATGAAAAGCGCTACATAAATGCAGATTCTTCTTCTTCTTTAGATAATAATAATAATAACTAATAAAACTTTATTTTTAAGGCGCCTTTCAAAAGTCAAGGCGCTGGACAGATTGAACACACCATACAACACAATCTCATTAAAATATAAATATATATAAAAAAAAGATGAAGAAAGAATGCATAGATCTTTTTAGATGAATTCAGCAGTATCTTTATATAAACAGGAGTTTAATCTGTGGAGGTGACTTTAATTGTGTAATGTCTGTTCCAGATCATGGGGTTAAAACAAAAAGATGTTGCATTGCAAAATGCCTATAGGTGTTCATATGATTTGGAAGGTTACACATACTATAAAATCACTGTAGCAACCAGAATGGACTTTCTTTCAATGCCTACAAATGTAGTAGTGCACAAAATGAATCTGATAATGTTTGAAAATTCGGGCCACTTGTTAATTAGAGGATACCAAGGGGGAGTTAGAGAACTGAAGAATGGGAAAGAAGTTTGCAGGCGGGAATCCGTACATTTTCTTATGAAATTATTGTGAAGGTTACTATGAGGATCCAGTATGTAAATTGATAGGTTAGATTTAGAAAATGCTTTTAGTAAGACAGAAAATTACATTTAAAATTGTGATGTGGAGGCTTCCAATTTGTGGACAGGAAGGGTGCTGTGATGATGTCACTGCCTCACCAGCTCTGACTGACAGTATGCAATTAAGCAGGTTAAAACAAACTGCTCCTACAGACAGGTTTCCTGTTCTATCATGAAGCGAAGCACTGGATTCTTTTCTTGCACTCTGCCAAACATAAAATCTTGAGTGTTCCTCAGAATATAATAGAATCCCTGACAGCACAGTTGAACTCTTCTCACCTGCTGCAATGCACACTGTTAACACTGGTGAGGCAGTGACATCATCACAACACCTTTTCTGTCCACAGAATGGATGCCTCCACATTTAAAAAGCATTTTTTCTGTCTTACTGAAAACATTGCAGCAAGACTACTGACTGACGAATCCAGGTCTGGTAAAGTACGATAGGAATAGAGCATATTCCCAAGCGATGATATAGAAGGCAACGGCCGTAGAGCTGAGGTGGAATCATGGCAGGCAGCAAGGGGAGTAAATCTGAAGCACTGGTGTGAGGTTAGAAAGTGGGCATGAAGTAAACAGGGCAAGCTCAATAAGTAAGTAAGTGCGGGAGGACCGCAAAACATAGGAAATGAGGTAGTAAACAGCAAGTAATGCACCAGTTAGCCAGGTGACACGGAATAGAATGTAGCAGCTAGTTCCTCAGGTGAGATGCACAGCTCATCCAACAGCTGGTGAGGTAAGTAGAGAGGTAGTTAGCTCCTGGTAACAGGAAAGCACAGCCAGACCTACGAGGTCCGCTGGCAAGAATAGAAGGTGGCAGTTAGTCCTCCAGAGGGATGCACAGCTTATCCATCAGCTGGTGAGGTAAGGAAGAAGGGGGGGCTCCAGGCAACAGGAAAGCACAGCCAGACCTACAGAGGTCCATTGGAATAACAGAATGTGGCAGCTAGTCCCTCGGGTGGGATGTGCAGCTTAACCACCAGCTCGTGAGGTAAGGCAAGACGGATAGCTCCAGGTAAAATGAACGTGCAGCCAGACCCTTGTAGGTCTGCTGGTAAGTAAATAGAGTGGCAAGTGAATAAGTAGTAGAATTGGATAAAGGAGACTAAGGAGAAGCTTCGTGGATCCAAATGGTTTAACTTAGAGAATATCCAGACGAGTCTTGAATAATCAAGCTCAGGAGTCCTGGATAGTGATAACTGAAGAGGCTGAGTCAAATGAAGTAACGTTGTCACAGGGTCCAAGAAGTGGTAGAGTAGAAATCAGGATGGTGAAGGTCTTCAGGAGAAGCCCAACTAAGTGTCCTAGAAAAAGCGAGCAGTAGTAAGTCCATACAGCTGAAGCGGCAGGGCAAGCATCCAAGAAGAGATGACGGACATTGAAACATGCAGATGCGAGTCCATAGTAAAGGAGCTCCTGGGCTGGCTGACATGGCAGCAGGTAGTCGTACAATAGAATGTATGAATCTCCAGGCCCCAAGCTGGGCGAGGCAGGCGTAGAGTAGAAGTAGGTAAACCCCCCAGCCCGATGGGCGAAGGCGGGTCGTAGCAGCAAGCGATTATGAAATGGAAATATATAGTAACGGCGATCTCCGGGCCCATAGGGCACAGGTCTGACTAATGTAATGACCAACCTTCGACCGGCCAAGCAGGATACAGAGCAGAGGTAGATATTGCAATTGAAATGTCGAACTGCATGCAATGCAAAAACGCAGCGAAGTAGAGAGGAATTGAAAATGGTATTATAACAGTGGTAATATCCTGAGTCAGTGTAGTCCAAAGTAGTACTGTAGCTTTAAGGCAGACTTATGAAAGTAGAACGATGCTGTAGAGTGACGTATCCTGAAGATCAAGGATGGTAGGGAGTGCAGCGAACAGACCTTGGCGGAAGGGTAGGCAACTTGATGAGGTCATAAGCATCCTGAAATTGTAGATAATCAATATGTGAGACAGTAGTTCAATTAAGGAAGTCAATATGGAATAATGTCAGCAGGAAGTCCAGGGGGAGGTGACAGTAGTAATTCTGGGAAAGATGAAGTAGCATGGCAGGGGGCATCCAAGAAGTGAAGCGAACATCAGATGTATTCCAGAAGCATCCAACAGAAGGCGAAAGCATAGAGAGCCTGTTCGGAATGGTAGGTGTGAATGAAAGCAGCTCATAGGAAGCATCCATGGGAATGAAGGGGAGCTAGCCCAGTGAGAGAGAAAGTGCAGCTAGACCACGTGCAGGACAGCCGATGAACTGTAGATAGTATGATTGAATGAGCATGGCAGCCAATGAGTAAATAGAAGTAGCAGCCAAGCCCAAGAAGGCCAGCAAGTGACTAGACCATGCGAGGTCGGTTGGTAAGGTAAGTAAAACTGGCAGCTAGCCCCATGGAAGCTAGCATGTGCCATTGGACCACATGTAGGTAGCTGGTATGAGAAACAGTGAGATCCACAGATGAGCATATGCGAGCCATATAGGTGGAGTTATACTTGACTAGGAATTCCAGGAAGTGAGGAGGACTTTCGAGGAGGAGAGGAGCTTGAACGAATGACTAAATCCAGTGAGAAAATATGGTCATGAAGTCGACGCCAAGTAGGTAGAAGTCAGGAGTGTACGAATCTCCAGGCCCAGACGAGGCGTGGCAGGATGAGAGATGATGAACCTCCAGCCGAACACAGCATGGGCAGGCATAGCGTATGAACAGTTAAACCTCTAGGCCCTGTAGGTGAAGCAGGTAGGAGGCGCAGTAGGTAACGAGAGAAAGTATATGAACCGCCAGCCCAGACTGTGCGTGACAAATTAATAGAGTTTAGGAAATACCGGTCTGACGGTGGGCGAGGCAGGTAGAGTAAAGCAAGCTGAGAGCTGTATGAGCATTGATGAGCTAATCTGAAGGAATGGATTGAATGATAATAATTAAATAGTAGATGCTAGCCTTGGTCACTATGCAAAGAATAAATAAGCAGTCTCGAATGGAAAAGTATAACAGAAGCACTTGTCCACTGTAGTGAGCCATAAGGGTAGATGACCGGAATGTAATAGCAAGCATACCTCTCAGCTGTCCCCGATTGCCCCAAATTGAACTCCGAAAGTTGTGATACCTTAGCAAAACAGAGGGGTGGGAAGCACAGACAATAGCAGACATTACAGTTGCAGACTTGTTCTTCCTAGAAAAGGAGGTAGCACTAAGCCTCATAGTCCAAGCCATCTGGGTGGGTACCTCCTAGTCTAAGAATGCGCCTCTGATGTAGGTCCTTTGGCCATTATTTTATGAAGCCTTGTCCCTGAGATATGAAGCAGGAGATTGAGGATGCGGAGTCCGTAATGTTCACAAGGTAAGGGACCTGGCAGCCATGCATTGCGAGTGCTGCAATGGCAGTAGAGCCGTAGAAAGAAGCAGAAAGTAAAACTGAAGGGCTTCTCCAGCAGGCAGCGTGCGCACAGCACTGACCATGGGCAAGTCTCCCAAAATGAGCTAGCAGCAGGAATGGAATACCCTGAAGCTCAGCGGCCCGGTAAATGAAGGCGATGAGGATTAGACAAGGCGAGGCAAGTATCAAACAGCAGCAGGAGAGGCGAATGCTGCAAGCAGGAGACAGGAGAAGGGTGAGGCGGTGGCTGCTGAAGGCAGCGGTATCGGAGCGGTGTGGTATGGAGGCCAAAACAGAGGCACCAGGAAGGACTGCGGGCAACAGAAGGAAGGTGGTACAGAATCCAGGTGAGCAGCGAGCAGACTGAGCAGTGGCAGCCAGGGGCAGAAGAATCCTCCCAAAAAGGAAAACACAGGAAAGGGGCAAAGGGGAGCAGGCAAATGACAAGGGAACAAGGGGAAAGGAGGGGGGGAAGCAAGCTAGCTGGGAAGCACGGGGAAAACAAGGAAAGGAGGAGGAACCTGTCCCAGCACGCGACAGAGCGAGCACAGTGAGTGCGACTCACTCTAAGCAGAGCGGTAGTGTGCTGCTTAGGTTAAATAGGATGTGGGGGAGGATCTCTTCTCCCACATAACCATGTGCTTGCACCCTTCAATTCTAAAAAACAAAATTTGGAGTAATCCCGAGCGGTAAAGATTTTAGGCTGCATTTTTGGGGAAGTGTTTTTCCATAAACAAAAGATGGGAGAATGGTCGCTAATGGAGTCAGAGAAAACACCAGCTGCCCAAATCCTGTTTGTTTTGGGAAAAGTCCAATAGAGAGTAGTTCCCACTCCTACTATTAAGCCTGGTATGCTCCCTAATAATTTGTATGAGATTAGCCTCAAGTAACTGGGCTTTAAGACAGTTTTAGAGTTATTTGTATATGAATGGTGCAATCAAGTGGCATAAGTTACATGGGTAATATTATATTTAATTGCACTGGCACTTTAGATCCATTACACATTGTTTTACAGAGGTGTTTTTATATATATTTATTGTTGTATTTTTGCACCAAGCTATTGCAATTTGCATCAGGATGATATTACTTGTACACACATATTACAATATTTATGGTAAGCACAGTTTTATGGTTAATATGGTATTTCCTGCACATATTTGGTTTGGCAGCAGTGTTATGATGTCTTGAAAAAGCATCTGGGTGACGTGAAACACTGACGTTGTACTGCAAGGAGGTGCTACTAGTACATCTTTCCTTATTAAACTGAAGTTTTTAAAAGTATCCTAGCGTTGGAAGTTTTGCTGTTGGAGCGTGCAGCTGAGTTTTTCGGATTTTGTACCTTGTGTGATTTTTCTCGGCTTCGCCATGAGTTCACTGAGCCACTCAACTCCTGATGTAGTTCCCTAATAATTTGCATGAGATTAAGGTCAATTAACTGGGCTTTAAGACCGGGTGCTGTATCCTGAGTCCAGTTAAGGCTGAAGTCACCGAGACTAATTACTTCACTAAGAGGCTGATTCGCAAGAGCCTTAATGAGTTCTGCAAGGGCTTCTGAGGCCACCTGGGCAGATTATAGACACAGCCCACATAGAGTAGCTTAGCATCCCCAAGTAGGACTTTGATTAATAGGGCCTCACTCCCTGATGCATCCAGTTTAATAACATCCAGAAGGATGGTTGTTTTTCATACGTTATATATTTTGCATTGTGCCAGTGCGTTGAGCATTGGAGGACTGACTTATTACAAATTAATTGTCTATGACTACTACTTTCCCTACTTTGAAGTCATAACCTCTGCTGTGTTGTCACAACTTGCTGAGACAGAAATAATCCTGATGTCACAAGCCATGGATTATGGCTTCAAGGCAGGAAATATCTTTCTAAAAGCAGATAAAACAAAATTCTCTTGTTAGCACTAAATATAACAAGAAACACAGACTTTGATGGCAGATAAGGATCACTAGGCCCACCCAGTTTGCCCATTTCCCTACCTATTGGATAAGCTGCAGATTCTAGTTAACCAACAGCCTACTTCCTGCAACCCCCCACTATAATTGCCTCATGTCTGTCCCATGCATGTTTGAATTCCTCCACTGTTTTAGACCCCACAACCTCTCCAGGAAGGCGGTTCCATGCGTCCACCACTCTGTCCGTGAAAAAGAATTTCCTCACATTACCCCTGAGCCGTCCCCCCTCTAACTTTAAATTGTGCCCCCTTGTTCTTACACATCTCTTTTTCTGAAAGATGCTACCCTCCTGGACTTTGTTGATTCCTTGAGGTACTTAAAAGTTTCTATCATGTCCCCCCTATCCCTCCTTTCATCAAGAGTATACATATTAAGCTCTCTCAGTCTCTCTTCATATGGTTTCTGATGTAGACCCTGCACCGTTTTAGTTGCCCTCCTCTGGACTGCTTCCATCCTGTCTATGTCCTTGTGTAGAAGAGGTCTCCAAAACTGCATGCAGTACTCCAGATGGGGTCTCACCAACTGTCTGTAGAGAGGGATAACCACTTCCCTTTTTCTACTTGTGATGCCCCTCCCTATGCATCCCAGTATCCTCCTGGCTCTCCTTATTGACTTCTCACATTGCTTACCCACCTTTAGGTCATCTGATATGACTACACCCAGATGCCTTTCCATTATTCTTGTTGTTAGTACCTCCCCTGCTATTGTGTTCTCTTCTCCTGGATTTTTATTTCCCAGGTGCATTACTTTGCACTTCTTTGCATTGAATCTAAGTTGCCATATGTCTGACCTTTCCTCCAACCTTGCCAAGTCTCTTCTCATCCTTTCTACCCCCCCTCGTGTATCAACTCTGTTACAGATCTTTGTGTCATCCGCAAAGAGGCATACCTTTCCTTCCAGACCCTCTGCAATGTCACCTATAAAGACGTTAAAGAGAACTGGACCCAGTACTGAGCCCTGAGGTACTCCACTAGTAACCCCACTTTCTTCAGAATGTGTTCCATTCACTATTACCTTCTGTGTCCTGTTGTGCAGCAAGTTTGCTACCCAGGTTACCACCCTGAGACCCACTCCCAGGCTGGCTAACTTGATTATTAATCTTTTGTGCGGCACTGTGTCAAATGCCTTGCTAAAGTCTAGGTAGGCCATATCCACAGCCCCTCCCTGGTCTATTACTTCAGTCACCCAGTCAAAGAAATCAATTAGACTCATCTGACATGACCTTCCTGCTGTGAATCCATGCTGCTTTGGGTCCTGTGCCCCGCTGGCCTCTAGGTACTCAACAGTTCTTTCTTTCAGAAGTGATTCCATCATTTTCCCCAACACTGAGGTCAAACTAACAGGTCTGTAGTTTCCTGCTTTTACCTTGCTCCCACTTTTGTGAAGGGGAATCACATCTGCCCTCCTCCAGTCCTCAGGTACCACCCCATCTTCCCATGATTTGTTAAAAAGTGTGGTTAGTGGTGTCACTAGGTCCTCCCTTAGCTCTTTTAGGATTCTAGGGTGAATCCCGTCAGGCCCCATTGCTTTGTCCACCTTGAATTTTAGGAGTTCTTTCAGGGCTCTTTCTTCTGTAAATGGACTGGCATCAACCCCACTACCCAGAGTGCTTCTATTGTTTGGTTTAGATAACTCCTCCTCTTCTTCTTTTGTGAATACTGAGTGAAAGTATTCATTCAGTATCTCTGCCTTTTCGCTGTCTTCCTCTGCCCACCTCCCCTCTCCTTTATTAATCTTCACTATCCCTCCCTTAAGCTTTCTATGCTCCCTAATGTACCTATAAAAGGTTTTATCCCCCTTCTTAACTGAGTTGGCTATTTTTTCCTCGGTTTGGGCCTTTGCTTTTCTGACTGCCTTCCCCACTTGTTTCTGCTTTAATTGATACAGTTCCCTGTCGTGCTCCTTCTGTGATTCCTTATACTTTTTGAATGCAGCCTTTTTCTCCTTAACCTTCCCTGACACTTCTTTTGAGAACCATAGTGTTTTTTTATTCCGCTGTGTTTTCTTTATTTGTTTCACACAAAGGCTTGTTGCCTCCATGATGGCAGTTTTGATTTTTTTCCATTGTTCTTCCACCCCTCCTTTCTGGCCATTTGCTAATGCATTCCTCAGGTATTCACCCTTTATTCCAAAGTCAGCCCTTCTAAGTCCAGTATCCTTGTCTTTGTATGGCTTGTCTCCATGGTTGTGTTTATTGTGAAGAACACTGCAGTGGTCGCTTGTTCCCAGATGTCTACTGACTTCTAAATTTGTGATCCTCTCTCCATTTGAGAGTACCAGGTCTAATATTGCTCCCTCCCGAGTGGGTTCCACCACTAGCTGTCTAAGGCATGCCCCCTGTAGGGCATCGAGAATGACCCTGCTCTTGGATGTGGCTGCAGTCCATGTCATCCAGTTAACATCTGGCATATTCAGGTCCCCCATCAACAGTATCTCCCCTTTTTCAACCATTTTGAGAATGCCCTCTATCATTTTCTTGTCTATTTTCTCCCCTTGAGACGGGGGTCTGTATACAACCCCTGTGCAGATTGTGATGCCATTCCCTGTCTCCAAGGTGACCCAGAGTGCCTCTTGCCCTCCCCCTTTACTTTTTAGTTCTGTAGCTTTGATCCCTTCCCTTATGTAGAGAGCTACTCCACCTCCTCTTTTACCCTCCTTCTGTAGATTGTGTACCCTGGTATGTTGACATCCTAGTCATGGTTCTCCATGTACCATGTTTCTGTGACTGCCACAATATCCAAGTGTTCCTCTTCCATCAGGGCTACTAGCTCTGGAAGCTTGTTTCCCAGACTATGGGCATTGGTACTCATTGTCCTCCATTTAATGTTGGCTTTATCCTTTTTTACCCCATCCCTGCTCTTATTGCCCTTGTCTATTTTTCCATTTACCCCTGTCCTGCCCTCTGTCAAGCTCTGTACCTCAGTGTTTACCCTACTACCTGCCATGTTTTGTGGGGGGAGGCTTGAACTTTCCTGTTTCCTATCAGCACCTCCCCCCTTGGCTAGTTTAAAAGCTTGCCAAGGAAGCTTTTAAACTAGCCAAGTTGTTGTGTGACTCTCTAGGCTCGATTTTCAAAGGCCAAAATTTGACGCAATGTGCCTGTGCCAAAAGGATTTGATGCAAGTGGCACCTTGTGCCAAAGTTTGTGGCAGTCACAATTTTGGAATGCAGGCTGCACTGAGATCTGAATGCCCTGTGTTGAAGCCATCCTATGCCACCCCTGTGGCAGAAGTGCTATTACACCAGGCTGCAAGGGAGGTTGCACCACAGTGGAGCTGCACCATCCCCTTATTCAAGATTTTAGAAGCCCTGCCATGGATGCATGAGGGTGTTGAAGTTAGACCAGCCATGAGCTGGTCTAAGGGCTCCACACCAATGGCTCAGAGGGAGGTGAGTGGATGGAGCCTGCAAGGTCAGGACCAGGGGAAGAGGGATCAGTGGGGGGTGCCACAGTGGGTGATGGTGATGGAGGTATGGTGGCAGTGGCAGGGTTCAGGGGTGGCACCCAGCAGTGGTGCTATTGACACTGGGACAGAGCCACTCAGCCCAGGTACACTGAGGTAGGCACAGATGGACCACCCTGGCACCTTCCCCAGAGGTAACATAGTCCCTTAAATGTGGCAAGTGGCATTGGCTGTAGGTTATGGGGTGCAGTCAGTGTGGCAACATTCCCCCAGGCACCACAACATTTCCCTGCTAAACAGCCCACCATGTGGAGCAAGACTGATGCCACACTACACTGTTGGGGACTGTGTCACCTCTGGGGCAGGTGACAGGGCTGTTGCAACCTGGGGTCCAGGACAGGGTCCATCCGTGCCTACCTCGGTGTACCCGGGCTGAGCGGCTCTATCCCAGTGAGCATGGCACCTCTGCCAGGTGCCTCCTCTGAACTCTACCACTGTGCCCCTGTTGCCCACTATGGTGCCCCCACTGATCCCTCTGCCCCCAGTCCCCACCTTGCAGGCATATTATCCACTAGGTTTGCGCCGGCTGGGGAAGGGCTTGATGGGACCCTCTGTCAAACCCCTCAGGTGCATCAAAAGTGTGACGCAACCCTGCAGCTGTGGCAACTCTCAGGACTTTGGTGCAGGGAACCACTTTTTTCTGGAATATGGTACAGAGTCCCTGACGCACTCGGAGTTTGCCACAGCCATGAATCAGTGCACCATGTGCCAGTCTATTGGCCAATAGAAAATTGAACCCTCTGTCTTTTAAAATGTTTGTATTGTATTTATTAATATGTTGCATTATTGGTATATGTATACTAGGGCTGATTCTCACAGCCCTTAGAATGACGCAAGGTGCCTGCATCAAACATATATGATGCAAGTGGCACCCTGTGTGACAAAATGTGCCCCAAGCAATTCTCAAAAGCAGCCTGCAGCAAACACAGGCTGCTTGCAGCAAAGCAGGCTTGTGCCAGTCTTGCTCCATAAAATGACCTGCAGCATGGAACTAGGGTGTTTGTAGCAGGTGCAAGCTGCCATACCCCCTACAGTGGTATTCTAAAACCACCCACAGAGGACAACTGTCTAAGTACATTTAGACCAGCCAAGGGCTGGTCTAAGTGTACCTACTGTATGCATCCTCTGGGGGTTGCACCAATGTGCTGCCAGGGTCCTGATCCCATGTACATGCCATCCTGGTAGTCTAGGGCATCCCCCTAACAGCTCCAATCCCTGATTCCCTTGAATTAATACTGAAAGTAACCTGGTGATGCAGTGGTCCCCCCCAAGCCTGAATCTCCCATAATATTTTGTTTATCTCCCTGGTGGGCTAGCACCCCCCAAGCCCTGATCTCCGATAATATGAATTCATATTACCCTGGTGGGCTAGCGGACCCCCAAGACCTGATTGCCCATAATATTAATTGAAAGCTTCCTAGTGGGCTAGTGGACCCCCCCCCAAGGCCTGATCACCCATAATATTAATTGAAAGTTCCCTGGTGGGCTAGTGGATGGTCCTGATCCCCTGGTACCTAATAATTCCAACATCCTGGTGGTCTACTGGAACCCCACCCTGCAGTGCCCTACCACCCTGCTCCCCCCAACCCATAACCCAGCTGGAAACTGACACAGCCCATCACTCACCACCGTGGTCAGCTGCCAACTGAGCTATGAATGAACACGTATTGTATATAGTACACATTCAGTGACTGACAGCTGCTGTCAGTCACTGAGCATGTGCTATATACAGTACGCATAGGAATTATCATGTACCAGGGGATTGGGGCTGTCTGCTAGCCCACCAGGGAACTTACAATTAATAATATGGGTGACTGGGTCTTGGGGAGGGTCCGATAGCCCACCAGGGCAATATGAATTCATATTATTAGAGATCAGGTCTTGGGGGTGTCACTAGCCCACCAGGGCAATTTAAATTAATATTATGGGTGATCGGGGCTTGAGGGGGTGCTAGCCTACCAGAGCAATTTATATTAATATTATGGGTAATCAAGGATTGGGGGGGGCCACTATCCCACCAGGGAAATGAACAAAATATTATGAGTGATCAGGGCTGGGGGGGGCAGTAAGGCACCCGTCCATGGTGCTATTGCCACACAGTACAACTATGACTTGCGACAAGACTTCCTGATGCACCCTCTGTTTGGCACAAGGCCAAGTTTGACACAAGCCATGGGACATAGCTGCCAGAACCCTGCCTGATAGAGAATCGGGTGCAGGGTCCCTGGCACATCAACAATTGTCATAAGACCCCTTTGGCATGGATTGCACTCGACTTTTAAGAATCAGACCCACTATGTTTTGTTGTGCTAGCCAGGTGACACTTGAAAATGGGCATCTAGTGCCCTTGAGGTTAGCTGTTTACCAACGTTTAAATGAAACTAAATCAGCAAAAAACAAATAAAGACTAAAGGGCTAAGAGTCATCTTTCATGCAAAATGTCTTCAGGGATAAACATGGAATGCCTGAAATTCAGATCTGGGAAATTTATGCATAACTGAAGTCTATTGATTTCAGCTGTGATTGTTTTGGTTGGAGATCAAAAAATCTTTTTAACACATAGAATAGCCTACCTGTTGAACATGTGGAAGCTAATATTGTTCTGACTCAAAGCAGGACTTGACAGATTCCTAAGGAAGAATGGCATTGTTACATAGCTTGAGTGGGGGAAATATTCCAACTGATAAGCTTGGAGGCCTATCCATACTCTGAGTATAGTCACAGCTGTGCAGCAAGACGATTGGACAAGATGGTTATCGTAATACTACAGTATGTTGCTATATTACAAATGTAAAAATGAAACTCAGTTGGAATTAGAAATGGAACCATAAGCAGAAACTAAAGCACACATGTCAATGATGAAACCCAGCAGACTCATTTTTATATGGCATCTATATTTTCCTCTGGGTTCTGAGTGTATACATGTTTTCTCCTTCATAATATACTTCCAATCAGCGTTCTGAATTATGAAACTCATTGTAGTTAGAAGGATGCCACTAGCATACAGCAGTTACTAAATCAAAACACTAGCTAATTTAATTTAGGCAGCTCAGTAAAAAACAATGTTAGAACTTGTTTCATGTTTATGAGGAAAATTAATTACAAGAACAATTTCCTTAGCCTCTTGTTACTTGCTTCAACTTAAATGTGCCTATTTCCTTGCTAATACAATTACTGAGTGGGTTCTCTGCATGTCTTTCGTATCATCATCACATTAATTTTTAATAGCTAAGCAAAGGCAACTAAGCAAGAAAGCAGACTTTACATTCTGTTGTTCCAGACAGAATTTTTTGCAATGACATGCCCCAGTATAGATGTAAAGCTTAACTTCCAATAGGGTCCCGGGGGGCACAGAGCTGTACAAGCAACATGTTACTTTAATTAATTATAACATTGTCTGATACCAACAGTAGTATGTATTTAACCTACCATACAACGTTAGTCGAGGAATACAGGCTGTCTTGGTCAGAAGGTGATTCAGGTAATCGGAGGATGGCCACTGATGTATTCATAGATTAGTTTAGACCAGTGACATTTACATATATCAGGGAGACATATAGTTGCAGCTAGTGAGAAATAATATGTTTAGAAATATCTAGATATACTGCATCACTGTGAAATTCCTAATAATTTCAGTTGGATTTCCTGTGATATACCTAAATATATATTTGTGTAGTTATTGAAATTGTTTCACGAGGCAAACATCAAGAAATAAAACAAGAATCACATTTACAGATGCAACCTGTGAGAACAGCGGGAAGGCTAACACGGGCAGGAACACAATATGCAGCATTCAAGAATAGGTATACATAGACAGTAGACTATAATAATAGAAGAGTACATGAATGCTATAAGTATTATACAATATTTGCAATAATAGCTCTCACACTGCCCCATTACTGCCACCTATGGATGCACAGGGGGTGGCATGGGGCTCATGGTGTGGGGAGGGGAGGATGCCATTAGGCATTTGGCTGAGATGTGTGCCAGCACATCTCCAGCCTGGACTCTCATCCTTTGTGCCAGCATCCTCAAAGGGTGGGGTTTCGTGGACCAACATGCAACAGGAGAAAAATATAAAACTTAAGTCCACACTGTCATGCAGTATGATTCCTGACCAAATGTTGGAGGGGAACAGAGCATGGATGGTCAGCACTACCGCCACCTAGCCCCACCAGCAGTGGGAGACAAAAAAATGTTCCATAAGAAAGTAGATGCAACTAGTAAAGATGAGGAGTATGCAAGAATGTACAATATTCAATTTAGGGCATTCACACAGGAATAGTCAGGTGCAGTCACAGCAGGATTTGAACAGAATCTTAAGGGACCGTTTCATGGAGGTAACACTAGTAAGTGGGAAAGCACTTTAAGGTTAAGTTATTCCATTACTGTGGTAATCTAGAGCAGAAGGAAAGTTTAACAAACTTCATTTTGCACCTGGGAATGAGGAACCAGGTTCTGATATTGGAACACAGGTTGTGTTCAGAGTAAGGAGCAGGGGACAGCAGATTAATAGCTGGGAAGTTTGCTGAACCAGTACATTTGCCCTATGCAAAGGGAGAAGGATGCTTCTGACCCTTGATTTTATATTGGTTTTTAATTGCCCATATTATCTTCTTTGACTTTGCAACAGCTTCATTGCATTGTTTTGTTCCCTTAAGGTCCCTACTTATAGTAATACTCAGATCCTTTTCTTGGGTAGTGATAGTGACTCTTTTATTGCATAGTGTGTAAGTATGCCTAATATTACTGTTCCCTATGGGAGCCTTTCAGAGGTCTAAATTTTGCTTGAACCAAAATGAGAGGGGATGTTATAAACCAACTAATTATTCCATGCATTGATTATGGAAGCCATATATATGGCATGGCTAATAAAACAGAACTGAGACCTGTAAAAGTGCTCTTCAATAATTTGGCTAGATTTATTTTAAACTGTGATAGTCATTTACACCCTTGTGACATGTATATGTCACTACAATGGTCTCACCTAGAGCAGAAAAGGGATAAAAAATGAATTAGACAAATCCATGGGGTGACCCATAGTCAATCCCCCAGGAATTTGGTAGAAAAAGTGTCATATGCTACCTATAAACATCAATATAAACTTGAAAGTAATGAGGGGAATTCCTTTGTAATACCTAAACCTATGAATAGATATGAAAAAATTACTTTTGGTTCAAAAGTAGTTGACCTGTGGGCTCCCATCGATGATGAAAAGAAAAAAATTCAGCAATTTAAGCATTTTAGGAATGTGATTGGATATGATTTGAAAATTAAGTGTATGTGTAATGATTAGAGTGTTTTTGACCTAACCATTGATTAGATAAGAGGGTAAATGATTGTATTTTGCTTCTCTGGGGCAGGGCATAGATGCATTTTAAATAAGTCTAGTATTTATTTATTTGTAATTAAGATTTGATAAAATCCTAGTGACTGTATGAAGGTTACTGGGGGAGTATTGATCTAGATTAGTATGTTCGCTATTGTATCTGTTTTTGTGTTATTATGTTATTGTACTAATTGTGTAATGAAACTTGACACAGGTCCATCTTGAAAATGGGATTTTTCCCAATGATGTATTACCACTTGCTACCTGTATAAAAATACACTTTTACTACTATGTGCATTACTCTACATTTATCTAGATTAAAGGTCATTTCCCATTTGGATGCCCAGGATGATATTAAACTTTTTGCAGACTGTTTCTTTTTCCAATAGCTGCAGATGGTCCCCCTAATTTAGTATCATCTGAATATGCAACTGCACAGTTTGACAAATGTGTGGCAATATCTGAGATGAAAAGTCGAAATATCACTGGACCCAGAACTAACCAATGGGGAACTCCGATTCTCACACCCCCATAATCCGAGTGATAACTCTTTATAACCACTTTGTGTGCCCTGTTGTATAGCCATCCAGTGATCCACCTTAGTATTTCATAGTCCAAACCCTTCTGTTCTAGTTTTTGTTAAATAGCCCAATGTGGCATCAAATCAAAAGTTTTATTCAAATCGAGGTTGACTATATTGCACGGAGTACTGTTATTTATGGTCTTGCTCACTTTCTCATAAAAACAAAGTAAATTGCTGGTACATGACTTACCTTTTACAAAACCATGTTGGCTGGAGTCTTGGTATGGTATTTTTTGTTGTATTACAGTATGTCTTTAATACTATTTTACAATATTTTTCCCATGATGGAAGTTAAACTTATAGGACTATAGTTACTGGGGTTTTGTTCATCACCCTTTTTTAAAAAAAGGGAACACATCTGCCTTGTGCCAATCCTCCAGAATGCTACCACAGTTTAATGATTTTTCAGAAGTCATTTTTAACATGGCTACTAATAGATCCTTCAGCAGTTTGAGTATGTGACCTGAGATTTTGTCTGGTCCAGGAGATGAGTTGACTTTCATGTTATCAATTTTTTTTTTTCATTTCTTCTGGTGAAATAGTAATGGTATCTACTGATGTACAGGTATGTGTATGTATGTGTGTGTATATATATATATATATATATATATATATTATGGGAGGGGTTTTTTTTTGCAAATACAGAACAGAAATATAAATTGAAAATATTAGCTTTTTCAGATGGTACATTTATAGTTTTATTATTATATACAATTGGTCCAGTCATACTCTCAGTTTTTTCAATGAGTTAATGTAGTCATAAAAATGTTTGTAATTATTCTTGTGTGCTGTTTTTTGCCAAATTTGTTGCCATCTTTTCCTTTGCTTTCTTGACTGCCCTCTTACAAGTTGTTTTCGCTATTTCTGTATCTTTCACATGTAATGTCATCTCTGTTATTTATGTATGATTTATGTAATTTATTTTTTTCTGCTTGTCATTTGACATACAGTATTTAGTGAGACATTTTGGTCTGATTCCAGTGATCCCATAATTTATCACTGTTGGTATGTGTCTCCTACAGTTATTTGGTATGGTTGAGTTCAGTAGGGCCCTCATTTTTGATGGCTGTCTTTTCAGCAAATAGACTTGCCCAGTCAGTTTCTTTATTTCTTCTCTAAGTGCAGGTGCATAGGATACGGGGAGGAAGCCAGGGGGCTGTAGAAGTGCAAAAGTTTGCCTTCCCCACCTAATAAAATGTTAACATTTCATGAACAATGTCCTTTTTTTATGATGATGTGTGAATGTAAACTTCTGAAAATGTTCCCAGTACTATTCTAAATTACTTTTTTGGATGGCTTGAAGCTCACTGTGAGGGGTTGATCTTTACATACCTGTAAACTTCGTAGTATACAAGGTAAAGGCTGATCTTGACTAGTATGCAATGCTTTTTAGGGCTATCAATTTTACATCAAAAATACTTTCCTTGGTACTGCACTGTCCAAAGCAGATGCTGTAGTGCTGTGCGAAATGTGGAATTCTGCTGTCAAAATGAGCATGAAATGATCATTCCATCTGCAGAATTTCTGCCAGAATTTCACTGGTTCTTCTGTGGAATTCTGCCTGTTATGATCCACAGAATAATATTCCACGGAGCAATTTTTTTCCTGTAGAAAGTCATTCTGCAACCATTTCTGAGGAAGATATTGAGATCTGCAGCATAAAATTCAGCAGACATGCTGCAGAAAAACTCATTCTACATTTTCCTGCCACAGAATTCCACCATCTGTTCAGCAAAATTCAAGGGAATTTCAGCAGAATTTCAAAAATTCCATGAAATGTTATTCTGCCGGAACTTGCAAATTGTACACAGCACTAAGATGCTGTAGTTGTGAAAATCTAAAATAAACTACCAGGAAATTATGTGTGTGTTTCTGTGCTGCTCTTTTTTCTTTCATTCATCAACTTTCATTATTTTGTGCTTTGTGTTTTATTATTTGTCCAGTGAGTTGAAAAGCTAATTCAGGTTAAGTAACTCTTTGGCATGATCATTTCTAAGTCATAGGAGGTCAAAAGAAACAAATGGCTTGTGCTCAAATTTAGTGAGCTACAGTAATTCACATCGGCTCTCTTCCCCAGTGCTCTTCACCCACGTTGAAAGGGAATCACTGCACCATCTCCAACCCTTTGAAAACAGTTTCCTTGCTAATTGCTATATTGGCATTCTATCAGCAGTGCTGGTGTTATACTGTGATGCCTCTCCACTGTTTTCTCCCCCCCAAAAAAATAATGTTATCCTTAGCCGTGTCCTCTCTGCCTTCTTTTATACTCTCAAAAGTATCCCAATCCCTTATACTGGAATTCCTTTTTCCCTTCGCTCAAACACAAACCATAGCCCTGATGGGTTTTACCCTTCTTTCTTTCTACCCTCACTATTTCCTCTCACATTACTGAGCTTGTGAACCTTTCTGTGACAGGGAACTCCTGACACTCTTAAGGACCGACCTTTTCTTAAATCTGTTGCAACAGTTCTTCTATTTCTTAGCCTCATCTATCCTTTACCATTTCTAGTCCATAAGGTTGGCCACCTATGGACACCCTCTTTCCTTTCTTGACTATGCTATATTGTCCTGTTTAATTTTCCTTTTCCCTGTCAGATCCTCGTACAGGGAGGTTATTGTGGTGACCTCCAAGCATATGTAAAACAGGTTGTGTTTATCATTGTTGGATTTAGTATGTAACAGCATTATGTCATAAAATACCTTGATGTATATACCTTATGTTTATGAAACCTGTAAACATTGAAAATACAATGGCACTAGCTGTTTTTGATCATGGTAAAAAGTACTAGGTGACTATTATAGAAATTACGTTAGTAAGTATGTATGATGTTGTATTTCTTTGAAACTTGATTTGTTGCCAATGCCCTTTGGGGTAACCCTTTTTTCAGCGATTCTGCATTGAGGTTCTTTGTCTATAGCTTGTTTTTGTTTTTCCTTTTTGAGCTCCCACTACCCAAGCAAACAAGGCCCATATGTGGATGAAGGGTTTTCACTAAAAATTTTAGATTAGAGATCAGTGTCAGTAGGTACTGGCTAAGTGCAGAGGAATGACATATATAGTCTGTTGCTGCAGGCTGATGTACTGAAGAAGGAATATGACATTGCTGAAACTTATTTCCTGTATTTTGACTAAACTTTACACAGAGGTTGTGTGCTGTAACTGAAGTTATGTGTCTGGTCTGACTTGGTGTGAGAATTGGGATAACTTACTGGAAGCATCTGAACTGGCCGAAGAGAGATGTTTTCTGGTAGATATCACCCAGATATCCTAGGTGGACCAATGCAGCAGGAGTTGCCAGAGGAGAACCCGGAGAAGAAAGTCCTTGAAGTTCTGGCCAGAACTATGGCTGACAGACTGGGAGAGAAGCTGCTGCTTGGACTGGACCTGGGAGCTCAGAGGAAGGCCAATCCTGAAGACATCCTGCAGGTTGAGGCAGACTGGAGGTGTGAGAGACAACACCCAGGATGTGGAAACCCCAATGAGGATGATCCACTGGATGAGTGGGCAATTGCTGGATGCAGACTGACTACCCAGACAGGTGGAACACTGCTGCCAGGTGCTCAAGAGGTTCCTGCTGGAAAGTTTGGATAAAGAGTCGGAGGATGACTTTTTTGTGGGCTCAGTTTGAGGAGGATCCCCTGACTGGGCAGGTTAGTCTTTTATTTCCTGTGTTCCCAGGATATTACCTGTTTGAGGTCAGAGATGCAAGTATGGAACTTGAATGTGAGACCCTAGGTAAGACTGTGTTTAGTGATATTGTGCTGAGGTTGAAGACTCCAAGCAAGCAAGAAGAAGCCTATGAGGCTGAAGGGACTTTTACTTGTGTTGATGCAGTTAAATCTATTAATAGTATTGACTGGGGTATACTGCAGGCTAAAGATGCTAATATTGCCAAAATTATACAATATGTTAAGATCAAGGAGGTAGTACATGTGTTTTATTTTTATTTTTTTTCCATGAAAAACCTACAAAGGAAAAGGTGGGTGGAAAATGGATTGGAACCTGTGTTGGGCTAACACCAAAAAAGTGTCTACCCTCAGGTGTCTGTATCAGTAACAAGTGAAATGAATGAATCAAGAGACATAGTGGGTTTATGTAGAGGGGTATTTTTATGGTACTGTACTTTACAGCCGCCCAGATTTTTGGTCAGTAAAATATGACGGACTTCTCTAAAAGGAGATAGTTCAGGAAAGGTACTGTTAGTCTCTGTTGAGAAATGTGTTAATGCCTCAGGGTAAAGAATGATGATATCCACTATGTCTATGACAGAATGTTTATCATTAATAGGGCCCCTGAGACAGAGCTTCTGAAGATGGATGGGTGGAAGCTCCATCCCTTCCTGGGACAGGAAGGTGGTAAGCAGTCTGCAATAACTGCTTCCCTCTTAAGGTGGGGGATATGTGACAGGGAGCTCCTGCCACTCTTGAGGACCAACCTTTTCTTAAATCTGTTGCAACAGTTCTTCTATTTCTTAGTCTAATCTATCCTTCACAATTTCTAGTCCATAAGGTTGGCCACCAATGGGCATCCCCTTCCCTTTCTTGACTATGCTATAGTGTCCTCTTTAATTTTCCTTTTCCCTCTAAGGTCCTCGTACAGGGAGGTTATTGTGGTGACCTCTAAGCATATGTAAAACAGGTTGTGTTTATCATTGTTGGATTTAGTATGTAATAGCACTATGCCATAAAATACCTTGAAGTATATACCTTATGTTTATGAAACCTGTAAATGTTGAAAATACCATGGCTCTAGGTGTTTTTGATAATGGTAAAAAGTACTAGGTGACTATTATAGAAATTAAGTTAGTTATGCTATTTAAAATGCATGTAAATTGCAGTAAACTGAACTAGTCTAAAATGCCATGGGGATTTGCATATATCCCATGATGCTTTGCATTATGGAAGTATGTATGATGTTGTATTTCTTTGAAACTTGATTTATTTCCAATGCCCTTTGGAGTGACCTTTTTTCAGTGATTCTGCATTGAGATTCTTTATCTATAGCTTGTTTTGTTTTGTTTTTCTTTTTGAGCCCCCACTACCCAAGCAAACAAGGCCCACATAGGGATGACGGCTTTTCACTAAAAATGTTTAGATCAGAGAACAATGTCAGTAGGGGCTTTGAATAAACATCACACAGAGATTGTGTGTTGAACCTGAAGTTCGGTGTCTGGTTCATCTGTTATCCCACAACCCCTCCACACTCTCCCTCCAAACTGCTTCAGTGTCCATAGTCTGGAAGTTTTTTAAGGTCATTTCCCTCTATTAAAAGGTGGCACTTTGCTACCAGGCAACACCAAACCTATTTCCCTCTTCCCATCACTGATCAAGATTCTGGAGTATCTGGTAAGGCCCAGCTCCCTGTCTTCCTGAAGTCCTCTAATTTCCTTAGTCCATTCCAGTCTTGATTCAGGGTCAGCCGTTCCACTTTAACTGACTTTTTCAGAATAAAAGACCACATTCACAAGCCCATAAATCAAGGTCACCTTACTGCTACTACTTTTTGTAAACTTAATAAAAACATTTGACACAGTGGCCCACCTCTCCTCCTAGCTAAGCTGTCTAATGCAAGACTATCTCCTTAGCTGGTTAACTGGATTAGGTCCTGGCTTACTGACTGAAACCAGGCTGTTCACATTAGTGACTCCATCTCCTCCTCTCCTCTCTCTATAGAGACAAGGGTTTTCTTAAGATCCATCCTGAGACCCTTCTTATTCTCTGTTTTTTTAAATGGCTTCCCCTTAGGGGTGTGCATCAGACTGGGCTACAGAATCAAGTTAGTGGGTTTCACTTGGTCTGAAAAGGTTGCACTGATTTGGACCTTTGTCAGTCCTACCCAATCCTATACCAGAAATGGCACAAAATGATGTCATATCCCCATTATTGAGGGTAATCAAGGGTGGGCCTGCTGCAGTAAGTTCTGCTTTCCATCCCAGTTCATCCTCACACCCAGCCACAGCCAATCAACCAGTCAGGTATCATACAGGAGGCAAGAATAAAATACAGTGGGAACAGTACAACAGTGTCACAGTCCATGCTGAGGCAGCAGAGAGAGAGACAGAGGATGTTGGGGGAGGGAGCTGGAATACTTAGGGGTGGAAACAAAGATGGTAAATTGGATCATCAACTGTTAACTGGAAGACAGCAGCGGGTGGTGGGGGGGCTCTCATCACCAAGGGAAGTGACGAGAGGGGTGCCACATGGATCGGTGCTGGGACCAGTGTTGTTTGGGATATTCATAGCAGATGTCTCACACAGGGTCCAGAGTAGGATCAGTCTGTTCACAGATGATACAAAGATGGGAGCTGTGGTAGATGACATTGAATGCAGAAAGGGGTTGCAGGAGAACCTGAACAAACTACAGGAGTGGTCAGTAACATGGCAGCTAGGGTTCAACACAAAGAAGTGTAAGGTACTGCACTTCAGAGCTAGGAACCAAGGGAGGAGCTATCAGCTGGGAGGGGTACAGTTGGAAAGTAACAAGGAAGAAAAGGATCTGGGGCTGATTATAGCGGACAGCATAAACAACTTGGCTCAGTGCAGGAAGGCAGTGGCAAAGGCCAATAGGATGCTAGGGTGTATAGCAAGGGGAATCTCCTCCAGGAATAGGGAGGTGATCTTTCCCCTGTACAGGGGTTTTGCAACAAAGGCTGCTGAAGAAAGCTGGGATATCTAGGAACAGCAAAGGAAATACTAAGGCAGATAGGGTGTTGGATGGATTGGATGGAGAGGAGCCAGCAGAGAGTTGTGATGAAGGGGGTCAGATCAGAGGAAAGAGAGATCACTTGTGGAGTACCACAAGGATTTGTTCTGGATCCAGTCCTCTTTAGTATGCTTATCAGCAAAATGGAAGAGGGAATCCAGGGCAAGTTGTGTCCATTCACTGATGACACAAAACTCTGGTAGGGTTGATAATGTAGAGGGGATAAGGGAGTTTCAAAAAGACCTGCAAAGGCTCGAAAACTAGCCCAAATCTGGCAGCTGAAACTGAATGCTAAAAAGTGCAAAGTTGTGCACTAAGAGAACAAAACTCCAGGGCAAAGTGTTGGATAGGGGGTTAAGTTGGACAAAACATCAAAGGAAAGGGACCTAGGAGTCATCATTAGTGACTCCCTTAAAAGAACAGCCAGTGTAACAAGATCTTCAGCAAGGCTAACATGATGCTGGGGTGCATCAAGAGATGGTTCAACAGTAGAAGGCAAGAGGTACTGTTACTACTATACAGGTCACTGATGATGCCATCCCTGAAGTACTGTGCCCAGTTCTGGAGTCTGTACCTATAAAAGGACAGGAACAGGCCAGAGAAGATGCAATGTACTGTAGGATAACCAAGATGATTCAGGGCCAGGAAGGCAGATCATATGAAGATCATCTAAAAACACAGAAGGGGTATTCAGTTAAAACCAGAAGAGAATGGAAGGATTTGACAGAGGCCTTCAAGTTCCTGAAAGGAGTTAACAATGTAGAACAAAGATAGGACAAGGGGTTACAAGTGTAGGTTAATGGGGAGAAGGTTTAAAGATGTGAGGAAGTGTTTAAAGTGGTTGATCCATAGAATGATCTGTCAACAGAGGTGGTGGGTGCCAAAACCATAAATGGCTTCAAACACAGCTGGGATAGAGACAAAGGGTATTAGTGACTCAGTGGGAAGTGGGGGGCAGAAACATGGATAACAAGAGAGAGAACAGTTTAAGTGAAAACCCCACAAAGACAATAGATCCCAGGATATTATAGGGTAATATGGGTAGACTAGATGGACCATTGGTCTTTTTTCTGCCATCATCATCTATGTTTCTATGGTTCAGGAGTGCGATAAAGAGTGACTTACCACAATCAGGTTCAGAAGCAAATGATTTGATACATTTTAATGGACCAACATAGATGTAACAAAAAGAACAAAGTGCTTTAGCTTTCAGACCAACATGTCCATCCTCAGAAGCTTAAACTTGGTCCAATAAAAGGTATCAAATCATTTTCTTCTGGACCTGTTCTTATAAGGACCAATATAGCAAAGACTACATAGGGAAGGCTTTAAGCCCAAGGTTCAATAGGCAGAGCAACAACGTCACTCCCCCATTGGTCTTAAAAGGTCACACATCCTGGGCCTCACCAGGATTCTTTTTCATTGCCCACCATCCACCCCTCTCCTCCTCCAGCGGCTTGTCTCTCTCTTACCATGGGCTTCTTCTAACCTACCTTTAGCCGACGCAATCATTCCCGCGGCACCTGTAAGGTAGGAACCCTCTTCTAGGGTTCCTTGCGTCGTACCCCTACAGGGTGGTATATCCCATAGATAGAGAGGTGGAAAGCCACAAAGCAAATCAAGTTACACAAGCATCATCTCATCTCATCCAGTTGCGTAAGCACATTGAACTGTATGTTACCACAATCAGGTAAGTGTCCACACTGTCACATTTGCACCACAAGGGCTTGGGTTGCTGCAGAGCAAATGCGGCAATGTAAATAGACCTTTACATGATCTCCACCCCTTTTGACAAATTCTCAGCAGAGCATCGTGGTTCAGGTACAAAATAAGTCCCAAACTTTTGAGCAGTATTGTTTCTTGAAATCCTTCAGACTGTGAATTCTTACAATGGCAATTTATCTTCAGTTGTACAGATTTTTTAAAGCACCACACGCACCATTGAAGTAACACATTCAACATGGATGATTTAACCCAGAGCTGGCAAAAAAATGCATTCCAGAGTGTGATACTAAAACAAAATTACGTGTTAATTGAGTGTGTGATGAAAGGAATTTGAATGTGTATTGTTCAAATACACTAACCCCAAAACAGAACTCCACAGTAAATGATTCAGTATCTCAGGTCGGCTCTCCTGGGTTGAGAAGGGTTGCAGAAAAGTGGCAGTGGTAGGATTCAAACTTAGGTCTCCAGGTTCCCAGCTCTGCATTTTAATCCCAGACTAGGCTACGCTGCCTAGGGTGTGTATATAAAATGCAAACAGCCCAACTGGCATGAAGACCTTCCACTTCTCTGGTGAGAAGTGCACTGTGAATTGTAATGGATGCCGCCATGCACACCACAATTGCACAGCAGCAAACAGCGTGAAAACACGCCCAACCATTTTCCATTTGTTTTGCGGTGGGCTTTGCCCCCCGCACCCTCCAGACTTATTATAGTCAACTCCAAGGTGGTGTAGACTTAGGGGCAAGGAAAAAAAACTGTGAAAGATTCCAGAGTCAGGAATGAATCCCTGTTCCCAACCCCATTCACTGCAGGGTCGGGTGCTCTAGCCACTCCAGCATGGGAGCGGCTCGACCGAGCACCCAACCGGCAGTGTTCCTAAACACATCTTCCTTCGTGGTGAGCTTCAAGGGGTAGAGATACTTTCATATCACTGTAATTCCCCTGACGCTCGAAAGGCATACACACTAATCCAGTGCAGTCATGCTGTGCATGGTTTTCTCCATGTGGATATCACCCGGTACCCTGTGAATTCTCATCATTGTTAATGTTTAGGAAATCTGGCTTCCATTTTGATCAGTGAACTGCATTTCATTTAGGATAATTCCTGGATAAAATTACTAACAGGGCATCAAAATTTAAAAAATTTGAAATCTAGGTATCCGACCAGGGAACTGTAAAGTGCTACAATTTTTTTTATTTAAGCTCCCTCCACCCCAGTCAAAAACACACCATTTTTATCAGGTAGCCTAGAAATGACGTGTTCACAGTAACATTATCTAGTCTACATTGATGTTTTGTAACTAAGTTGGAGTGGTATGAGCTAATGTATTAAGGTCTCACCCTTTTTCCCTTTTCCTGAGAACCGGGTGACTCACATATGTTGCCTAGCTGTTCCCTTTACTAATAACCTATGCAGAGGAAGCCTTCACTTCTCCATCTGCAAGTACAGTAGTCCAGTCAGCCCCACATGCACAGTGCTCAGCCCTCACCCCCACCCCTCCTGGATTGGCACGCTGTACCCAGCATGCCCTGTGGAGCTGGAACTTTCTTTATGACAAGTGAATGGAACACACAGGGTTTCAACATTCCATGGTGTCAAAGCAGGCAGTGAATTACAGGGCAATGCCCTCTCATCCCAGGGTACCAAACCCCCTAAACTTGATTTAGTTCTCAGCACCACTTATTGGGGGACTGCCCCCATATCAAATGATTCAACAACAAGATTCTTTATTAAAAAAAAAGTCACCAAAACTAAAAGACTAATACCCCAAATACACTTCCCTCCATGCAGGAATACACATAATACTGATGGGAAATAAAAATGCTATGTTCTACCACTCATTGTTTTCTTTGTTCCAGGAAAAGGCAAGAATTACTGAATAGAATTCAGTTTAGAAATTATTTATTTTCCAGCCAAATGAACTGAAGATGTGCTATGGGCCTTCACCAACATACCATAATTTAGTGCAAAAACCTGGACCAGGTATGCAGTAGGTCATTGTGCCATAGTGGGAGGGAGACTGTTGTTGGGTAAGGGAAGTAATTTGGACATGGGTGGGTTTACGTGCCTCAACAGGCAAGTTTTGGCATAAAGAAACTGAACAGGCATGGATTCCCTGGGGAACTCTTTTTATTGCCCCACTTCCTGCCCCATAAAAGAGGAAGGACAGAGGTCAGAAATACTGCTTGATCAGTTTGAGAAGGAATCGCTATGGGGAGCCTGATCTCCTATGGAAACACACCATCATTTTCTTATTCTTTTCATACAGATGCCAGTGTGTATCCATAAGAGTCAATACAGACAGAATTTAATTTAGATAGTGTGATTAAAAATACACTGATCATGTGGACCAGCTATAAAATCTCTCCCTGTCATGCTTAACTGGCTCAATTCTAAGTCAGGAAGAGCTGAATTGATAATGTTTGGGGAGGTGGAAGTACATAAAACTCCTACTCAACTTTCCACATGGGAGTGTCAATTGACACGGCAAGCTCATTTTATAAAGGCATATACAGAGACCTCAAAAGTTGTAAAAAGTGATTGAGGAGAAAATGTGTTAAATACTTCTTTTAGTACTGAGTTTATTTTACTGATTTGGAATTATTCTTTTTATGACTAGTGCTAAATATGTCGAGAACATTTATGAGACTGCTACTGAAATGTATGCAATGGTATAATTTAATAATCATATATTGTTCAAATCTACCTGTGAAGCATTTGTAATATTTTCAGTCTCAGTTTAAGGTGTATACTCTGAATGGATCCAGCTTTTAGGGCTGCAGTGGGAGGAGCCCTGCAGACCTCTTGCTACAGAAAAACATGCCCACATTCCTTGCAAATGAACAACATGATGACGTGATAAAGGTCACCTCCCGCGGTCACATCTCTGGAACACTCTGCAGTCATTCATGCTATTTTTTTTCCAGTGGTCCCCCCACCCAACCCTCCATCTTAGAACCCACCAGCACCCCACAACCCCCCCTCCGAAACATAATAATGACACTAGGGGTGCCCAATACCCCAATGTCTCGATCACAACTTCTCACTGCCCCATCCCCCCTCGTCCACTACCCTGCATGAACAGTAATTTCTGGTGTGTGGTTCTATTCTTTTTAGTTGTTGTTGTTCTTTATATATTTTCCTTTTTGGCAACCGCCCCTCATATAATCTCTCTGATGCAACTGATATCGGCAGCCCCAGTCACTCAAAGAATCCCCCACCTAATCTCTCTGAGGCAACTGATAACGGTGGCCCCAGTCACTTGGAGAACTGCATCACATCCTCCATGGAGCACAATTTCTTTGCCCCCCCACTGCATGGTGGCCAGCATTCTCCTGGACCTGTACTTTCAATAGCCTTTCTGGTCATCCCCATCCCACCATGGCCACATCCAGGATCATGAGTTGGAGTAACCAATTCTAATCATCTTTATTCTTTTTTTTTTTAAACTTTGCTCCCCACCCATCTTCAGCTGTCAGCCAGCCAGCCAATGGGACATGCCATCTACCTAGCACTGGAGTGTGAGGAGGGCCAGCTCTTGAAGGGTCAAAAAGGAGTATCTGCCACTTATCCAGGTACTGAATCCAACCATTGCCATAACTCTAATTTCTGTACTCATGCCCCTCATGCCTCCCCCGACCTCTCAGCAGCCAGCATCTGTTCTCAAACACTTTGGGGCCCAACCTGCAGTTGAATTATTTGAAAATCTTTTCAATATGGTGGCAAGAAGAGTTTAATATGAGACCCAGCCTTCGCCGACTCAGCAAACCACCTGGATTTAGCCCTCGTACATTTGCCTTGTAAAACTCGTGCTCCCCCATGGGGTCCTGGACTGTCCCATCCAGACCATACCCTGGCCAGGCTAGGAGTTCAGGAGCTGCCCCACCAACTTGAACAAACTGGCCTTTTTTGCATACCCACTTATGCTGTCTTGCAGCCTAACGACGCTAATGTTGTAGACTGCCACAGCCCATAACCGGACATTCACTGCTCCCCAGAACCTCATCATTTACAGTGGAGGGGGGGAGGCATTGGCATTCCTCCGCATTCTCCGTGTTCTCCCAACCATATAGTGGCTGATGTCTTGCTGACCTGCTCCAGCAATCTCCCTCTCTGCTTTTTTTTTTCTTTGTTTTTTTATATATTTTCCTTTTTGGTGACCGTCCCCCACCTAATCTCTCTGAGGCTACTGATATCAGTGCCCCAGTCACTCAGAGAGCTGCATCACATCTTCCACAGAGCACAATCTCTTCATTTTGCCCCCCACCCCGTGTGGTGGCCGGTGTTCTCCTGCACCTGCACCTGCACCGTCAATAACCGTTCTGGCCATCCCTATCCCACCATGGCCACATCCAGGATTGTGAGGTGGAGTAACCAACTCCAATCATCTTTATTCTCCATTTTTTTTAAACTTTGCTCCCCACCCATCTTCAGCTGCCAGCCAGCCAACGGGACATGCCATCTACCCAGCACCGGCGTATGAGGAGGGCTGGCTCCCTAAGGGTCAAAAAGGAGTATCTGCCACTTATCCAGGTACTGAATCCAACCATTGCCATAACTCTAATTTCTGTACTTGTGCCCCTCATGCCTCCTCTAAACACTCAGCAGCCAGCATCTGTTCTCAAATACTTTGGGGCCCATCCTGGAGTTGAATTATTTAAAAACCTTTTAGATATGGTGGCAGGAAGAGTTTAATATGAGACCCAAGCTTCACACACTCAGCAAACCACCTGGAGTTAGCCCCCGTGCATTTGCCTTGTAAAACCATGCCCCCCCATGGGGTCCTGGATGGTCCTATCCAGACCATGCCCTGGCCAGGCTGGGAGTTCAGGAGCTGCCCCACTGACTTGAACAAATTGGCTTTTTTGTTTCATACCCACTTATGCTGTCTTGCATCCTAACAACACTGATATTGTGGACTGCCACAGCCCATAGCCATACATTCGCTGCTCCCCAGAACCTCATCATTTGTAGTGGGGGTGGGGAGTCATTTGCATTCCTCTGCATTCTCTGTGTTCCCTCGACTGTGTTGCAGCTGACTTCTTGCTGACCTGCTCTGGCAATCTCCCTCTCTGCTTTTGTTTTCTGCGTTTTTCTTTTAATATATTTTCCTTTTTGGTGACTGTCCCCCACTTAATCTCTCTGAAGCCACTGATATTGGTGGCCCCGGTCACTCGGAGAGCTGCATCACATCCTCCATGGAGCACAATCTCTTTGCTTTGCCCTGCTCCCCCCCACTATGTGGTGGCCGATGTTCTCCTGGATCTGCACCATCAATAACCTTTCTGGTCATCCCCATCCCACCATTGCCACATCCAGGATGGTGACATGGAGTAACCAACTCCAATCATCTTTATTCTGTGTTCATTTTTTTTTAAACTTTGGTCCCCACCCAACTCTAGCAGTCAGCCAGCTGAAAGGAGTATGAGAAGGGCCAGCTCCCGAAGGGTAAAAAAGGATTATCTGCCACTTATCCGGGGTACCGAATCCAGCTATTGCCATATCTCTAATTTCTGTATGCTGTGACTTTGCTTCTAACCTTTTCATGGGCAATCCTATATCGTAAACCTTCCCTTAAGGGAACCAACAATTCCTGATTCTTCAGCCCTCCTACCCAAGCCTATGGTAGCAGTTTATTCCAACAATTTACCAACCAAATGCTTTCCTATTGATCTGGTCCCCTGCTTGCTACTGCAGCCTCAGGTTCCCTGTTGAATCCAAATCTTCTGGCTGGAGAGGAAAAAGTAAGGGAGAGCCCCAGGTTTGGCTCTTTTTAACTTTTCATTCTCCTCCCTCCAGCCCAAGCCCCCCCCAAGGGTAGCCTTAATCCCTCCCCGGAGGTATGGCTGCCCAGCTAGCCCCCACCTCCAGGTGGGGAGGGACCTTACCCCTTACTTGTCTGTCAGGCAGCTTGGGGAGGGACCCCAGACAATGGGACATCTGCTGCTAATTTTGTGGCAGACAATACAGTTCATAGCAGCACTAAAATGAGATGAGAGGTACGAACACAGATTACACGGCAGTGACTGCCCATAAGGTCAACTTTCCCTCAGCCTTCTCTTTCTCCTTCCCTGGTTTAAAAGCCAGTGGTTGCAACTGTAGCAGTAGCACAAATCCCCAGGACCCGCCAAACTCCACAACCATACAGCTTCATGTGCCTGTGAATTAAAGAAGTCCCACACCACTGACATCACTGGCTTGGTATTACCAAGTGGTACCGTTTGATGCCGTGGCCGTTGGTGGCTTCCTAGGCATTGTTCTTCAACAGCCATTTCCTCCACTTCCTGCTTAGGTGCATCAAAATGCTCATGGGCCAATTCTTCCACCTCAACTTCCATTTCAACTGTGTCTACTGTGGTACTTTTTTCCTCTCCTTCACCTTTTCTGTTGTGTTTTTAGGGGACTATGTTTTACATTGCACTTTGGGGACTGTTTTCATTTCTTCGAGAACCACTGTTTTTCTTTTCTGATCCCTTACATGCCCCACATCCCACCCGTTCGCTCCCTCTCCAGAAATGCTGCTACTTCTACAAAGTATATAATCATGATCAGTGTCTCTGGCTCCACTGGGCTCCCTAGTATCTTCTTCCTCCTCTCCCAGTGCCACTCCCTGTTCCTGTTGCCCCCTTAGTTTGCTTTTTTCAACTATTAATGCTTGAGTCCCAACCCTTGCAGTGCCACTACAGATGGCACCTAATGTATGTGATACAGCACATTACTGTTTGTTCTGTTTCCTCACTTTCTGTTAATTAGCCCCAGTTAACCCAACAATGCCTTCACCTTCCTTGCTTTTTCTGGATAAGTCCATACCCCAGCTCCTTTTCTTTCTGGTGCGTCATTGCTGCTTCATTGCCAGCACACAACCACTTTCTGTCCACTGCCCCAAATCCCATGGCAGTCACACCTGAGCTTGTTACATGCAAATGCCATACTTCTAGTGAATAACACTTTCAGTTGTGAAGGAAAAATATTTTTTGTTTTGTTTCTGCAAAGAAAAAGCGTTGGCTAATAACTGGCACTGACAGACTGCCAACCAACACCCACATGCTGGTTGAAAACCACTGCCCAAGCTCTCAGTCCCTCTCTAAACTTTACAGGACTGGCACAACTGAGCTTGACACACACACACACACACATATTCTTTATTACATGTGAACTTGAAGAAAACCTTACAGAGAAAGGAAGAAAAAGGGACTATCCCAGGCTTTCTTGAATCCCATCACTGTGTTTGCCCCCACTACCTCCGCAGGAAGACTGTTCCAGGTATCTACCATCCATTCTGTGAAGATCTATTTCCTGACATCCCTCCTGAACCTACCCCCCCACTTCATATTGTGATCCCTTTGTTCTGGAGTACCCGTTCCTCCAAAAAATACCTTCTACCTGTACCTTATTCAACCCTGTGAGGTATTTAAAGGTCTTGATAATATCCCCCCTCTCCCTCCTCTCTTCCAGGGTATACGTGTTTAGTTCCTTTAGCCTCTCACTGTATGGCTTTTGATGCAGACCCTATACCATCTTGGTAGCCTTCTTCTGGACCACCTCCACTTGGTCTATGTCTGTCTTTCCTGAGATGTGAGGAAGTATTTCTTCATGGAGAGAGTTGTAGATGCATGGAACAGCCTTTCTGAGGAGGTCGTGGAGTCAAAAACAGTGGGGGAATTCAAGAATGCATGGGACAGACATAAGGCAATTCTAGTGGGGGGTAGGAAGAAGTAGGCTGTTGGTTAACTAGGACCTGCAGCTTATCCAATAGGTAGGGAAATGGGCAGACTAGGTGGGCCAAGCGGTCCTTTTCTGCCATCAAAGTCTATGTTTCTATGTAGTCTCCTAAACTGGACACTGTATTTGTATTTGCCCTGATTTATGCTTTGTATGTATCTGTTGTTTCTGTTTTGCCTGTGACAGGACCTCCTTGTAAATGAGCTTGCTCAATAGAGCTTTCCTGACAAAAAAAACTTGAACTTGAACTACTCTAGGTGGGATCTTATCAAAGACCTTCATGGGGCAGCACTACCCCCCTGTTCTTGCTGGTGATACCCCCACCTATACACCCCAGCATCCCACTAGCTCTCCCAATCACTTTGTCACATTGTCTGGCCAACTTCAGGTCATCCGATATGATTGTCACTGTTATGTTCTAACAACAACAACACACTCTGTCTGCTCTCTTTCTAGCTTACGCATATAGGAATGCTGCCCTCAAGTGGCAGAAGTAACGCAATGCATTACCATTTCACATACATAACAGTCACCATGCCCCTTTCCTGCTCGGTCATTGGACGCATCTCCCCCCTCCACCATTTTATATTCGACCCCCTGGGTTTCTGTGACCCAAGTGCATTATTTTGCACTTTTTTGCATTAAACCTTAGCTGCCAAACTTTTGACCTCTCCTCCAGCCATTTTAAATCTCTTTATATTCTTGCACAGCCAAGGAGTGCCCACCCTGTTGCAGATCTTGGTGTCATCCACAAAGAGGCAGTCCTTCCCTTCCAGTTCCTTTGCTGTGTCGTTAATGAAGACAGTAAAGTGGACTGGCCCCAGTACTGATCCCTAAGGCACCCTGCTGGTCACTTTCCCTTCCTTGGAGTGAGCTCCATTTACCACCACTCTCTGCCTCTTATCCCCTAACCAGCTTCTTCCCAAGTTACCACCTTATTGCCTACCCCTATGCACCCCAACTTGTTTACCAGCCTCTTATGTGGAACTGTGTAAAATGCCTTGCTGAAGTCCAGGTAGGTCACATCCACCGCCCCTCCCTTATTTAATACCTTGGTTGCCCAGTCAAAAAATCTATTAGATTTGTTTGCCGCAACCTCCCCTCTGTGAAGCTATGCTGCCTTGGGTCCTGCAGTCCGTTGGTTTCCAGGTGTTCCACGATCCATTCCTTTAACAGTGGTTACATCAGTTTCCTTACTACAGAAGTCAGGCTGACAGGCCTATAATTTCCCTCCTCCTCCTTACTATCACTTTTGTGAAGTGGGACTACACATACGTCCACTCTTCTCCAGTCCTCTGAGATCATGCCAGTCTCCAGTGAATTGTTAAACAAGTCTGTCAGGGGTGCAGCTATCATCTCCCTAAGTTCCTTCAGCACTCTTAGATGCACCCCATCTGGTCCCATGGCTTTGTCCAACCTTAGATTAAAGAGTGCTTTCCTGACCCTCTGCTCAGAAAAGGGTCTGGTATCCACTTCTCTCCCCACAAGCTCTTGGTGCTTATTTATGGTCCCTCCTGTAAACACTGAGCAGAAGTATTTGCTTTAAGATGTTTGCCTTTTCTTGGTCCTCCTCTTTGCAGCCCCCTCCTCCTTTTTTAACCATACAATCCCTCCTGTTGCCTTCTTTCTCTCACTAACATACCTGAAAAATGTCTTATCCCCCTTCAGTACTTTCTGGGCTATTCTTTCATTAGCATGTGTCTTTGCACTCCTTACTGCCTTGCCTGGCTCACTCTATTTCCCCAGATACATTTCCCTGTCCTCTCTCTGGGTCTCCTTATACCTCCAGAATGCCACTGTTTTTGCCCTTACCTTTTCTACCACTTCCCTCAAGAACAATAACTGTCTCCTCCTCCTCCTTCTGCTTTTGTTTACTTGCTTGACATACAGGTTTGTTGCCTTTACTATGCCCGCTTTTAATTTGACCCATTTGCCCTCCACCTCACCAAGGACATCTCCCCCTGCCAGGCACTCCCCCATCTTTATAAAATCAGCCCTTCTGAAATCCAGGACCCTCACCCTTGTGTGATTGGATTCTACTGCTGTTCTTTATTAAAGCATACTGTGTGATGGTCACTGGTCCTGAGATGACTTCCCGCTCTGATGTCTGCAGCACTGTCCCCATTTGTAAGCACCAGGTCCTGTACTGCTCCAGCCCCAGTTGGTTCACTGACTAGCTGCCTGAGGAATGCCCCCAGCAGGGACTTCATGATGTCTCTACTTCTAGCTGATTCTGCAACAGGGAGGCTCCACTCCATATCTGGGAGATTAAAGTATCCCACCAACATCAACTCCAATGTCTTAGCTATTTTGCCTGTCTTCCAACACTTCTTTGTCTAAGTCCTTCTCCTGTGTCAGAGGCCTGTATACCACTCCTATCCAAATGGTGGCTCCATCTCCTGACTCAAGGCTGATTCACAACACAACCCCCCCAACCCGAATTCCCTGTACCTCTTTCACTTTTATGTTTTCCTTAAGATAACCATGTCTCTTCTGAACAACATGTAGCCAGGTATGACCATTTCCCACTCATGGTTGTCGATACACCATGATTTGGTGATGCCCACAACTTGGTTCTGGTCTTATAATTCCAGAATTTCAGTCAGGTCCTTGGGTGACTTCTGCTCTGCATCTTCTTGTTTAACTGAAGAGATTCCTCAGGGCTCAGCTCTGGGCCCTATACTATTCCACATATACTGTGCAATCAGCCTGGGGCCAGGCTATTGCACCATCTAAGTGTGTCATTCCATTTATATTTAGATGACACCAAGATGTATACTATAAATTCGGTGGCTGAAGTTTTTATATTGCTTACTCTTCATTTGAAGGAAATTAAGCGATGGATGAGCTACAACTTCTTTCAGCTTAACACTGCTGAGCTGCTCTCATTGTTTTTGGCCCTCCATTATTAAAACATTCCCTGAACTTGAGGTTGTCTTTGGTAGTGCTGGTAAAGTGCTATAGTCTGCTGTCGAGAACCTACTGAAGGTGTCATTCTGAAATCAAATTTTTCTTTTAATTTGTATACGTCCAGCATTTTTAAAGGTAGATTCTTTAATCCTAGAAACATTTCTAAACTACAAGAGGTTTTGTGTTATGCATAGCTTGCTACTCTTAGTCATGCTTTTATTATTTATTTTATTTATTTATTTATTGAAATGTTTCATCAGGAAGGCACACCAAACAACAAGTTGCTCGTCTCCCAGTGCGACCGGGGGGGGTACAATTGGACGAAGAATTAGACGTACAGTTTACCATTTAACATATCCAAGAAATTAAACATTCAATTACATTTGTAACAAGACATGCAGTTAAAAAATATCATACATAATCATAAAATCGCATTTGTGACATAACATACAGTTAAATATATAATGCCTGTGGAATACGTATTTAATTACAAGTGGCATATCTGAGGAACATAGTACAGAAATTTAATGTAGCCTTGGAGCCAACTCCTTGCAGGAATGGTTCATAGTTAAGAGACAGATCATTTAGCAATTATTGAATGAATGAGGTGCAGTGAGGGGACATCAAGGAGAGTAGAGGGGTAGACAGGGGAAACCAGCTGGGGGAAGGAGAGGATAAAGATGGGGGAACATTACTGGAGCAAAGTGAGCAAAAAAATCAGTTGCAAGGGGCAAATTAACACAGGGCTAGTGCAACCTGGGAGCACCTCAGACAGAACAAAAAGTGCAAGTTATTAGCTCAAGTGAACTAATTCTTTTGTTTAAGTGCAGGGAGGCAGAGGGGGGCTCAGGAGGGAAGTGGATGTAAGGGATAGGGTAGGGGAGGATGAGTCATACCTGGAACTGGCCCCTTCAGAGTGTGGAGATCGCTGCCAGTGACAGGATGAGTTGAAGCAGTGGCGTCATCACGCTGATTTTGGGGAGGCTGAAGCCCCCCCAATGTAAGTTAAACCCCCCCAAATCATTTTCCCCATTGAAGAAACTTTGCCCATGTCCGGCTCCTGACTGAATAAAAATAATTAAGTTGTGGCGTTTCACAGTGCCACCACTTGGAGTGCAGTTTTGTTTTTCTCTGTTGGAGTTCCTGAATGCTTGTCGAGTGCTCAGGAAGTCCAACGGAGAAAAACGAAAGTAGTCCGAGACTTTTGAATGGCACGCACAGAGCGGGACTGATGGCTGCTGTGCTGATGGCTGCTGCTGATGAAATCAGCAGATCGGGTGACGGGTACGGGAGCCATCGGGACCACGACATGAGAATTTTCCACAGAGAGACTACACATATTACAGCTTGGGGCAGAGAACTGGGAACAATTGAGTGACTGGCGGGTTAGTGGGACTATGAAAGAGGACTCCGATAGGAGGATTTTGTTATATTAATCAATGAGTGGAGGGATGGATTCACGGTTGTCACATAGTTCAGCACACGAGATGGGTCAGATGGTGGGTAGGGGCATCTCTGCCTTGCACAGTAGGAGGGAAGGGGACAACTTCCTTAAACACTTAGTGCCAGCCAGAGACTGATTGACAATGGGGGGGGGGCTGGTGACTGCCTCTACAGCCCTGCCAGCCAACAACATTGCTCTTACTTGCACACTGCACAGCTGCCAATTAACATGGCAAGATGGTGTATTTTTCTCATTTTCTGACACACAGTACAGACTACTACTACTACTCCAAAAGGCTGTGCAGCAAGATATTGATGCTGTTGTTGTCTGAGGCTGTTGCTGACAGAGGAGTTGCAGTTGTGCTTATTGTGTTCCATGATATACTGATAAAAGTAAAAGGCTATACATTGGAGAACTTGAGCTGCTCTGAAATAAATAAAGATTATTTTTTACCTACAGAGTTGGTTGAAGACAGCAGACAGGCAGCCATGGGGGTGGGGGGTTGGGATGGGTTTGTATTGTGTTGTGAGGGGTAACTTCAAGCTCACTCACTCAGACAGACAGCCTGTGAGTGACACTATTTAAAATATGTTTTTACTGTCAGTAGTGTGCCTGTACCCTGTCTGGTGATAGATAAATCAAAGGCTCTCACAGTCTCCAGCTCAGAAAGAAATAACATCACTTTTTTTGAGGAGGGGGATTTTGTTGTGGGTTAAGGGGTTTAAAATTAAGGCTTTCACCAGAAAATAGCTACAATTGAGAGGCTAGAGCTCAGAAAAATATAACAGCACTTCACCTTTTCCTAATCACCTTACACTCTGAGACAGGGGTTTGTGTTGTGGCTTTGTGGCAACTTAAGGTTAGCCTGTGTTACAAACTACTGCCTAAGTATAACCCTTGTTTTTTGTTTTTGTACAGAGTGAGCTAGGGCAGGCAAGCAGGTTGTGAGCTAAGCTATAATCAGTCTGATTTAGTTTTTGCTTCAAAAACTTTTTTTGTCAGTAGTACTTTGGAAGCTGGCATAGATTTTGGCCCTGAGCCCTGCTTTGTGTTAGGCTCAGTTCTGTCTGATAAAGGGCATTTTTCTGACAGCATACTCATTACTTTGCTCTGGGGTCCTGTAACGTTCCCAGCAGATCTGCTGGGATAATGGTGTCTCTCTTTCTGTTGTTCTCACTGGTCCAGAAACAAAATTTTTGCACATGTACCATTTAATAGATGTCATGATAACCAGGCTTCTCAAACATATATTTCGCCATTAAAATACAGGAAAAGCCACCATTTGAAGGTAAAAATCTCAAAATTTTCCGGGGGGGCATGCCCCCGGACCCCCCTAGCTTTGCGAGGATTTTGACTGGAGGGCATTAGCCCCCTCAACTTTATACTCCTGGTGATGCCCCTGAGTTGAAGACTTAGAATAAGGGGCAGGACTAGGCAAGGACAAGTTGGGTAGAGATAGTAGAGGGGATGGTAAAGGGAAGAAGGAGGAGGAGGAGGAGGAGGGGTGGGAGAAACTTGCCTAAGACAAGGCCTTTTCAGGATGCTGAGAACCCTGCCAGAGAGCAGAGTCAGGTGAGGACTAGTTAGGTAGAAAGGATGGAGAGGAAAGGGGAGGGAAGGAGGGAAGAGTCATTTCCCAGTGCTGGACCCCTCCAGGATGCTGAGAAACCTGCCAGGGGGCAGAACTAGGTGAGGACATGTTGTGAAGAGAGAAAAGAAAGGATGAAGGGAAAGGAGGAAAGGGGGGAAAGAAGAAGCTTGCCTAAGACTACTCCAGGATGCTGAGAACCCAGAGCACAGAATCAGGTGAGAACTAGTTGAGTAGAAAGGATAGAGGGGGAAGGGGAGTGAGGGAAGAGTAATTGCCCAGTGCTGGGCCCCTCCAGGATGCAGAGAACCCTGCCAGGGGATGGAATTAGGAGAAGACAAGTTGGTCAGATGGAAATAGGGGGAATAGAAGAGGAAAGGAAAATAGGAGGGAAGGAAGAAACTTACCTGAGTGTAGACAGCACCAGGGTGCTAAGAATCCCAACAGAGGGCAGATTTAGGCAAGGACAAGTTGGGTAGAAAGGAGAGGGGGGGCAGGGGGAGGAGGAAGCTTGCTCAGTGCTAGACCCCTCCAGGATGCTGAGAACCCTGCTAAAGGTCAAAACTAAGCAGGGGCAAATTGGTAATGGAAGAAGATTAGGGGTAGGATTGAGGGGATAAGCGGTGAAGGGAGAGGAGAGCATGCTGAGAAGCAGGCTCAGGGGAGGAAGGTTTAATGGGGATGCGAGTCATGGACAGGAGCAGAGGTATAGGAGAATGGTTAAGGAAGGCTAAAGCAAGAGCAGTTAGATGAGAGAAAGTCATGTAAGCCAGAGGCAAGGGAGTAGGAGGAGTGCCATATTTGGGGGGTTCCAGATTTGTGGGAAATGATGGGTGAAGCCTGTCTGACCGATGAAAGTGGCTTGACTGGGGACCAACAAAGTGCAAGCATCAGAGGATCTGAGGAGTGGGAGGGAGGGGAGGGGATGAGATGGAACATGAGAGGTAGGAGATAAGTTCTCCTAACCAAAATTTAGAAGTGAGCTTGGCACAATGAATGAGGCACCTGTTGGCAAGCAGGGGAAGGGACAGGGCATGGTAGAGGTCACAGTGATGTGTGCATGATGGAGCATCAAGGGCAAAATGACAAAAGGAGTTAAAGAGAGTGTCCAATCTGGTTAGGGAGGATTTGGGAGCGGCACCATGACTACATCACAGTAGTTGAAAATGGGGAGGATCATCTTCTGGACTAGTTCATGCCACGCTGTAGGAGGGATGTAACTACGGTTCCTGATTAAGGCACCAAGCTTGGGGGGCAGTTTTTTCAGAATGGCTTCAATGTGGCCAGAGAAGCTGAGGTGTTGGTACAACCAAACCCCAAGGTATCTGAATGAGGAGGTGTCCTCTAGGATTGTACCATCAAGGGTATGGAAAGAAGGTAAAGGTACTGGACCCTAGTGGAGGTGGAGCCTAGAGAATCTCAGTCTAGAACCAAAGGTCATGGAGACAGTCTTTTTGGCAATTAGGAATAGCTGATGTGAGGCAAACCATAGCTGAATAGCTGAACCTGGTGGAAGTCATGCTGAAGGGTGGTTACTACATCATGGGGCATTTGCCGGAGGAGAACAGGATGGTGTCGTCAGCCTACATATGGATAGTGGAGGAGGGGGAGCATACTGAGGGCAAGTCATTTAGGAAGATGGAGAAGAGAATGGGTCCAAGTACTGAGTCCTGTGGGACTCCTGTGGATATACGGAGGGGGGAGATATTGTATCCTGGATCTTGACTGATTGTGTTCTGCCTGAGAGGTAAGCTCTAAACCAGTTTTGGGCAGAAGCAGACAACCCAGCTACCATAAGGGAGTCAAGAAGTAAGGCATGGAAGACTGTGTCGAAAGCCTTGATGGGGTTGACAAAGATGGCAAAGGTAATGAGGCCATTATCCATCCTGGTGAGGATGGAGTCAGTGAGGTAGGAAGGTGGTAGTGGAGTGTTTTTTCTGAAAGTCAGACTGGAACAGGGTCAAAAAGGAAGAATCACCAAGGAAGGAGGTTAGTTGAGAGAGGACCCTGTGTTCTTGGAGCTTAGCAAGAGCAGGGAGGAGGGAGATTGGATGAAGATTTGCAGGGGAGATGAGGGTTACCACTGGCCTTAACTATTGCAACTTTCTACTTGCTACAGTAGGTTGCCAAGAGTGATGCTTGACAAAGTACAATGCCTTCAAAGATATTCCCCCCACCTGACCCTCCCTCCCAGCATCCCCTCCCAGAAACATACAAGTGACATTGGGAGTACGGAATCACCCAGTGTCGGAAACAGGAATCCTGTTGTTTTTTTTATTATTATTATAGATATTCCCCACCCACCAATCCTTCCTCTCAGCATCCACAACCCCACCCCACCCCCAGAAACATAAGAGTGACACTGGTGATGTCCAATCCCCTAGTGTTGCAAGCTGGACTCCTCATTGCTGTTGTTGTTTTCACCTTTTTTACCCTGTAAAAAGAAAAGTGTCCATCAATGTCTTTTCAACCGTTCCTGCCCCCCATCTGACCCTCACAATCAGCACCCCCCCATGCCCTTACTTACCCATCAAGGTTCCAATGCCGTAATCCTCTCTGGACTGCAGAGATGTCTTCACTCTTCAAAGCCAGACCATGAACTGAAGAAACAGGTAAGCAGTTCAATGTATTTCAATGGTGTTTTGAACTTACTGGCATAACTTGGGCATTTTTGCATATTTTTAGCCAAAATTTTCAACATGCCTTTTTTGGGACCCCGCCTCATGACCAATTGCACTGGCATTAGGCAAATCTGTTCCAAAAGGTGATTTTGAGTCCCGTGCAAAATCACCTTCGGGCAGGAGTTGAATATTTTATCTGCCCTTGTTCTTGAGGTGAGGTCATAAGAAGGCTATGTTGAAAATTTGGTGTAAAAATATAAAAAAAAAAACAACAAAGTTATGAACCTACATTGCATTTTGTGAACGCAGGCTCATAACTTTGGTCATTTTCAATATTTTTATCCCAAATTGACAACATAGCCATTTATTCACAGCACCACATGAATTAGACAGCTGCCATTTTTCAAATCCTGGCCAAATTATTTTTTTTCACATCCTGAAAGGTGATTTTGCAGTCACTGCACATAAGAACACTATGTTATGCATTTGGTATAAAAATATTAAAAAAAAAAAAAACAAAGTTATAAGTCTATGCTGAATTTTGAAAATGCAGGCTTATAACCATGATAATATTCAATATTTTTACCCCAACTTTTCAACATAGCCATTTTGTTACAGCAACTCATGAATGTGACAGCTGTCATTTTTCAACTCCTGCCCAAAATGTGTTTTTGTGTTCTTAAAGTTGATTTTGCAGTCCCTGCACATTATCTTTAAGCCAGGAGTTGAACATTTTCTCTCTGCCCTTCTTCATGAGTCAGGGCCATAACAAGGCTATGTTAAAAATTTTGTATAAAAATATTTAAAAACAAATTTTCAATATTTTTCCCCCTAAATTCCTCACCTGCAGCTCTATCGGCTCTGGTCAGAGTTTGTTTTTGAATGCCATAGTTAATGTACTTGTCCATTGCTAAACATAATGCTTATGGGTCCCTTAGTAAGCAACCTGCAGTCCGCCTTTAAAATTAAGGCACTAGTACAACCAAAAATAGCAGGTAGAAAACATTAGTAATTTTTAGAAGTTGTCCCTTATTACCTTTTATTTCAGAAGTATTTTTCTCTTTCTGCGTGCTCACTAGATGCTTTTTTTTTACCTAATAGTATTGGGTGTGATGTGAAAAGCAGTGCTTTAGCTGGAAGCAGACATACTGACGTGAATTAACAAAAGTCAGTGCACGTTTTGTGCCAAGCCCTGTGTCACACCTGGTGGCAGACACAGCTGCGCTGACAAATTCACCATAGAGTGCACCCAATTCAAGAAGAGCAGATGCATTTATGACATTTTACCCATTTTACGGCAGCCTGTGCCAAATATTTGGCACAAGCCCCCTAAAACGGGTACCTGTGATTGCTACAAGCTGGACCAGAAAAAGGTGGTTTAGCAATCAATACATGGGATCGAGAATCCCAATTGCTGGCCAGGGAATATCACATGCCCCGTGCACCACGCAATCGGCACACCTGGGGCTTGTGGCATTCTCAGGGGGTTGTAAATCAACCCCACTGTCTCTAGTTATGTTTTTCTGACTACATCATCAACATATGGCCTCACTCATTGTTACATCACAAACCCTGCTGCCTGACTGTTAATGTGTCATCAGTTACCAATCAAGCAGCAGCAGATTGTCTCTTCTTGGTTACAAATGATGTCAAAGTCAAGGAGGTCACAACACTGGTGATGTATAGGGAGGAACAGAACTATGTCAACCTCCAGGTAGAGTGCAGTCACACACATCGCACATAGTACTGACAGGTAGACCATCCTCCAATTAGCAAAACGGAAAAGAAAAAAATGATTTATATACAAGAAGTGGTAGCTGACTACTTCCAAAAGTTACTATTATTTCCAGGCAGTGCACTAGCTCTTTAACTATTCAGTAAGTGGGAAGTAAAATCCTGCTACAGCACGCACTAGACATATGCACAACAAATGATTCTGAAAATCTGTTGATACAAATCTCAATATTTAAGTCTAAAGAAGTCCAGACATAATTTTGTTACTGCTCTTTTCACTGTTTTTGATCTATGGCTTTCATAGAAAGCACCGAAGCATGATTTAGCAATAAAAGTGGCCATTCGGAAATGTAAAAGGACTGAAATTACCTTCTGTAGAATTCAAATGGCTTCATATATTATGTTCGCTATAACTAACTACTTCTTCCTCTGGCCTCTGTTTTCTATAAGGCAAGTTTTCTTCTTAATAAATTCTGAGGTTTGATTTAACAAATGTTTCTTTGGAAACCCTCATTATTTGTGGCTTCATCAATCTCAACTAGAGACACAAATGCCCTATTGCAGGGTACTGGCAATCAATACAGAAAGACCCTCTCGTAGGAAGACTCTGCACTCTGCTACCAAGGAGAATTCAGTAATTGAAAAGAACTTATAAATCAATAGAACTAAATTGGAAACTCAGAGAGAACGTCACATAATTCACATGCTGGCTTGTAAAGACTTCCCTAAGGGCTTTACATTTAAGGAAAGTATTGGACTTTCTAAGAAAATGAAAGAGGATACATACTCTAATATAGCACACAAACTGCATTTTTTTAAAACTGCATTAATATAGATTAGCTAGTATATTATCTTTCATAGCAACTCTGAAGTTTTTCTTTGTGTTCCTCTCATGTCTACTTTTAATTTGATAAAATAATATTGAACTGTTACCATGATGAAAGAGTCCCTGCAATGCAGCAGAAAGGGTGGGCAAGATGGACTTTATACCCCTTCCATCATACTATGTTAACATTTACTGTCAGGCTTTGGAGTTATAAAATGTGTAATCCCCCCCCCCTTCCAACTACCTTCCACTTGATTATTAGTGTTTTGAACTGCAGGGTTACCCTTATGGTTCAGCTTACTGACACTGGACTAAGTTCTCAGAAGTCTGGAACTGTGGGATATTGACCAGTAACCCTAGACAACTTTTATGGCCACATCATTTGGCACAACATTCAACTGAGAGGTTCTGTGGTACAAAAATAGTCATCTGCATCCAGCTGTCGTGTGTGCGTGGTAAACACCATGGATGCAAACAGCTTTGCAAGGGTGCAAACAAGGTCACCAAGGTAGCAGAAACATTTTAAAACATTAAACAGCTTTGACAGTAAAAACATAACACAGTAAACAGCACTGCATGGCAGTGTATAACATTAATATAGACTGGGGACAATTCTGATCTTTCAAAATATTTAAATCAGCAGTGCAACAAAAATGTTTTTCTAAAAAGCTTCCAGCTCCCATTGATAACAAAAAAAATAGCATACATGTTAAATCTTCTTTTCTAGAGGATTTTTAGCCTCTTCATTACAATTTTTTTATTTTTTTTTATCCTGTTTGTTGGTTTAACAATGCTATTTATAAATCAAACAAAGTGGTCACCTTTTTATCCTGAGGAAAAAAAGTTGTTTAAAACATTTATGGCCCCTGTCTCTGTAATTACTCCAGTAGAGAGCTAAATAAATGGTATGTGTCCAATAAAGCATACTGTCAGCATTTCAAAATATGTTTCCCATACAAACAACTTTAGTAACATTGCAGACTTGCCCATTACTATGGCAAGGCAAGTTTTATTTATAGGGTGCCCATTCCCTGGGGCTCTGGGCACCTAACAAAACATATCAAAAAGTAGGACAAGAGGTAAAAACACAATAACATTTTTCAGAATAAATAAGATTCAGAATAACAGCTTTAAGAGCAGCTTCAGATAACTAGGATGGTTGGGCTGGAATAATCAGTCTATATAAGCCAGGCTAAAGAGGTGGGCCTTCATCCTCAGCTTGAAAACCCCAATCGAGGGGGCTTCCCAGACTGCAGATGGAAGCAAGTTCCACAGGGTTGGCCCAGTGATACTGAAAGCATGGTTATCCGATGTCTTGAGCCGAACACTGGGAATGTCCAGGAGGCCCCTCGAAGAGGAGAGGAGGGAGGGAGTGAGCAGAGGTCGCGGGTGTCAGTAGCCAGGACACAGTCCATATAGGGCCTTATAGGTGAGCAAGTCCACCTTGAAAAGGATCCTCCACCTGACAAGCAGCCAGTGCAGAGCATGCAGGACTGGGGTTACAGGACTGGACCTAGACAGGCCCATCAGCAACTGGGCCACCACGTTCTGCACCAGCTACAGTCTGCCAAGGGTCCCTCTCATGACCCTGAAGTATAGAGAGTTGCAGCAGTCAAGCCTAGAGGTAACAAAGGCGTGTACCAGAGTCGGCAGATCCTCGGGCAGAACAAGGGGCTTAATCCTGGTGATGTTCCACAAGCGGTAAAAAACACTTTTGACTACAAATGATACCTAATCTTCAAAGGTCAGCCTGCTGCCCAGGATCACACCCAGATTATGCACCCTCAGGGAAGCCACCAATGGAGCAGACCCCAGGAAAAGACCTGTGTTAGCTCAAGGTGGCAACCCATCATGCCCGTGACCTGTCTCGATCATTAGCACCTCCGGCACCTATGAAACACAAGCCATCATAAACACGAAGTGAGGACCAGGCACTAAGTAGTATTATGAACTGGAGATCGTAAATGGAGAAGGCTGATTGGCCGAGAGGTTTTTGAAGCCATGATGATATCTGGCTACATCATCACGGCTTCAGAAAACTTCCGGTCACCAGCCTCCTCACTCTCCTGAAATCACATCCGCACCTGTTCCTTCAGTTCCCACACAAACACCCCGTGTCCCTGCCACTACAAAGGAATGTAGATTTCATGGCCGCCTCAGTTAACTGAAATGTACTGCCACACTACAACCACTATTTCTTTTAAAATGAAAAAGAGCTCGCCTTCTACGTCTTGATTTTGCCATCTACTTCTCCCCAGAGGCGTGCACTTGCTCGTCCAACCACCCATTTTCCACACACAGTAGTGCATAGAAAAACATTGGGGTTTTTTGGTTTTTACTTCAAAACTCCTGTGTGTACCTATCAGTTGCCAAGCTAAATACTGACAACTAGCAACTTACTGATCTGTTGAAAAGACCGGAAGTCTCCCTGCTACTCAGTCGGCTCCATTTCAGTCTGTCTTCCATCCCCTTCTGGTGGTTTGCATTACAAAATCCTGTCTACAGTATTTAAGAACAAAAATAAAAGCACACACAGTTTCTCTGGCTCCTGACCACAGTATACAGGGCTGGTACAGTCTTACTTCACAGCTGCACCTCCTCCACAAACGTTGGTTACAGTTACAGCAGTGCCACCTGCTGCCCAGACCCTTCCAGGAACTATTTTCTTGAAAGGTAGTCATCTAACACCCCAAAAAACCTCAATTTCACAAGGCTATGAATATTTTATTTTTATTTTTTTATGAAAAAATTTTTTTGAGCCAGTTCATAATAGCAATAAGTCACTCCAGGGTGTGATATATCATGGGATATCGTCACTTATCGGATGGTTGAACGCACTCGGCCTGCGGCCTCGTGCCCAACCACCCAAGGCGTGATGATATCCCATGATATACCACACCCTATCATGCCTTATTTCCTTAATCATATTATATCTTATAATAGTTAGAAGGCAGTATAGTGTAGTGGCCAAGGGCACTGAGCTGCAAACCTGGAGACCTGAGTTTGATCCCATCAGCCCCCACTTGCATACTGTGTGACACTGAGAAAGTCACTTAACTTCTTTGTGCTCCCAGGTTGCGCCTAGAAACAAGCTCCAGCTTAGTGTACCTTTCCTGGTTAAACAATTCCACCCTGCCCAATTCATGTCCCACTACTTGCAGACATCCTTTGAGATTGCAAACAGTCAGTGTAGTGTTACACACTGGAAAAGTTTTCAATTTCTCCTCCTCAGTGGAGGAGTGCTCTGTGCAGTCCTTATCTGCATTAGTGTCAGTGGCTCAGTAGGTAGCACACTCACCTCTGAGACCAGGAGATCAGAGGGTTGTGGGTTCAGTTCCTACATCTGGCACTTGGGTTAATATCCCAGTACTGACACTGTAGTGCAGCATGAGAGGGGTGCTGCACTTCTGAGGTGCCGTCTTTCGGATGAGACATTAAACCGAGGTCCCATCTGCCCGGATTGGTGGTAGTTCAGGTAGATGTTAAAGATCCCATGGCACTTATCGAAAAGAGTAGGGGAATGTTTTATTTAAAGAAAAATGAGTGCAGTACATTCAATAAACAAAATACAATATCAACTTTACAGAAACTGTAAATAAGGTTTGCAAGAAAGACAAAATGAAATCAACCCACAGATAAAACCAATAAACAAGGGTGAGGGGGAAAAAAAGGAAAAAGAAGTCAAAAGAAACATTTCAGTTTAAATGGAGCAAAATAAATGCTTACTAATACAGAGAGGAAAAAAGAAAAACATCTTCAGGGTACTGCAGTTTCAATCCATGCACAATTGTTCCAATATGAACTGTATACAGCAGAAGTCAACAACTTTTTTTCCGCATTTTGGATTAACATAAGGCTAGAAACAATCTGTGTAACTATTTGCATTGCAGAAAACACTTTCTGTTGCAGGAGAAAGGCACACCTGTCCTGCCATAAATAATTGTGGTAGGATGCAAAGATGAGACGTAAGGTCCCTGTGTGATATTTCTGTAATCCAGGGGGTATATCCCGTACACCAGGATATCATATGTTACATTCTGAAGTGCTTTTTCTTTCCATTTATGTAAAAGGAGGGTCCAAGCAACTTGACTATATGGGCAATCAATAAAAAAATGATGCACGGTTTCCAGTACTGCTGTGCAATAGTCTCGGGGGCATATTCGCTCCTCTACTGATTTATGTTTTAGGTTGTTCTTGACACCCAGTCTTCCATGACAAGCTAGCCAGGAGATATCCCAAAATTGTGTGGGGATCCTGGGGTCAGTTAACTGAGAGAAGGACGTTTCTAATTCTAGAAGGGAGCCTTGTGTAGATACTATCTGTGGTAAGTCAGAAAAATGGGTATCTAAAACAAAGTTATAAAGCTGTCTCCTGGTTTTATCAATATATGTGCAGGGGAGAGTTTCCATTGCCGGATCTTCAGAAAAGGGGGGAAGAGGAAGCTGGGGATACCTAGTTTTTTGAAGTTCCTAGGGATGTCATGCGGGAGTTGTTGCCATATTTGGCATACCTTAATGGTAAAATAATATATAAGTAAATGCCAAAATGGGGTGGATCATGGAGTAAGTGGGGTATCGTGATTTCCAGGAATAGGCTATGGAAAAATACTATCGGGTTCTGCATCCTTACCCCACCATGACAATAATCCATGTATGTGTATGATCTTTTTATGGGATTTAAATGGCTGCCCCAGAAGCCTTGAAAAAAAATATTGTAAACTCTTGCCTCCAGAGAAAAAAGGACCAGAAACACTGATGCCACGTGTTAGAAGAGGGGAAGTATTAAAGTTTTTAATAAAAACACTCTTTTCTGTTTTGCAATGCTATGTCCTTTCCAAAAGGAAAGGGAGTGTGCTGCTCTATTTAATACTATATTCTAGTTATAGCTGGCATCATCTGAGGTGCCGTAATGTAAGCCCAGGATTTTTATTGGAGCGATTGCCAGAGGGATATCTACAATATGCGTTGGTAAGTCCATGCTGACTGAAGCTGGCACCACTAGTGCTGTGCTTTTTGCTATATTTATTTGGGAGTCTGAAGCTGTCTCAAATGCTTTGAAAATAGGGGGAAGTACTATCTCCTGAAGATAGGAGGTAGTACAAATGCACAAATCATCAGCATATGCACATACTGGAGGTAGAGGTCTTCCAATGTGGGAAGAGATTCTAGGTAAAGATGGGTGCAGCAGTAGGGTTTATAATAAAGGGTCCAGTTGGAAAATATATAAAAGAGAACTTAAGGGGCAGCCCTGTCGCACTCCTCTAAGGCCTAAAAAAGGGGGGCATGGAGAACTATTTATAAGGGGTTGTATCCAAGCAATACTATATAAAAGTTTAAGCCAAGAGATGAATTTCTGGGGAACATGGTAGTGTGCAAGAACCTGGAACAAATAAATATGGCTGACCCAGTCAAAAGCCTTTTCTTGGTCCAATGAGAGTAACAGGGCAGGTGAAGAGGGGGTACTGTTTGAAATAATGTCTCGAATGAGGGATAGGTTGGAAAGGAGAGATCTGCTGGGAAGGGCACAACTCTGCACCTCAGAAATAATCTGAGCAGCAACAGGCAGCATCCTATTGAGCAAGATGGAAGCGAATATTTTATAGTCTACTTTTTGCAGACTTAGTGGTCTCCAGTTCCGTATATCAGCTCTGTTCCCTTTCTTGAATAATAAAATCATAATAGCATCAGAAAGTCCTTTAGGAGTAGAATTAGTGCTTATGATGGTATTATATATTAACGTCAGAAAGGGGGCCAAAAATAACATAAACTGTATATATAATTCTGCAGTAAGGCCATCGGATCCAGGGGAAGTGCACTTCTTTTGGCATTTTATAGCCTGCTGGGTTTCCTCTGGTGTTAGAGGTTCAAGGAGATGTTTCAATGTATCTTGGGATGGAGGAAGAATAGAAAAGGTATGATACTATCCACAGGAGTTGTGGTGCCAAACATCATAGCTAGATAAGAGCTGGCGATACGCTTTATGTCCAGCAAGGAATTGTGGGAGGTATTGGAAGCAGGATCAAAACGTTCCTCTATGTGGGTTGCATTTACCCTGTCAGTGCAACTTTTATAGATATCTAAGGAGGGACCGGAGCCTTGTGTCCCATGTTGAGCTTCCATCCGTAAAGAATGTGCTCAGTGATACTGGAACTGTTCCATTTCTTCCTTAATGGACTTTATTGTGTGAGAGTAGTCCATGTGGGGTGGGATGTGAAAGAAAGAGATATGGGCTGTTGTAGTTTTTGTCTAAGAGTGAGGTATCGAATATATGAACTTAGTGTTCTCTTCCTCCCTGTATGTAGGAAGAAAATCTTGATATCACTCTTAGTGTCTTCCCACCATTGTAGAGGGGAATGATATGCTTCCAATACGGACAGCCGGGCCCTTAGAAGGTCTGTGTAATGCATTGAAATGGTCAGGTCTGTCAACAATGAACTATTCAATTTCCACCTAGAGTGGGGTTGACCAGGAAAGGAGTTCCCTGAGGGGGAGCAAACCAGAGAGATCCCCAGATGGTCTGAAGTCTCACAGGGTATGATTCTTGCCTGTGTGACTGAAATATTCCATGAGACAAAAAGAAAATCTATCCTGGTAGCGTATGGGCCTCTATGATAGGTTTTGGCACCTGGACCATGTAAAGTGTTATGTCCATTTATGAGGGCCACAGTCTGAATAATTTTGTTCAGGGCAATTGAATCTGCGAAAAGTTTTTGGGTGGAGCTGCCCCGATCTGAGAGAGTAAGACCACAGTTGAAATCGCCTCCCATATAGATTTGCTGGTTGGAATACAGGTATGGGTGTATTTTGTTAAATAAGTCTGTTCTGGAGGCAATGCTCTGGGGGTCATATACATTAATGAGCCTGAGTTTGTGTTGTTGGTATGTACAGTCTACAAGCATGGCTCATCCTGGTATTATGTCTACCAACTGGGAAATGTGGAAATTAAAATTTGCAAACAAAATACCTAGGCCATCACACCTATCCTCTCCATGTGACCAGAAGGAAGAACCCTGATGCCAACGAGTTTTAATTTGAGAAAGCTCATGAGGAGATTTCAAACGGGTGTCCTGGAGAAAATAAATGTTATGGTGTAAGTCAGAAAGGTACTGCATTGTAGAGAGTTGTTTTCTATAGGATTTAACGCTGCATGCATTTAGAGTGAAGCAGCGGAGTCCTTGGTGGTGGTTCATCCCAGAAAGTACAGTGCCATTCTGGAGGAGCTAGTGTCAGGTAATGTTAGCATGGGTCCTACCTCCATCTGCTGAATGGGGGATCAAGCTGGGAGTCAGAGGAGAAGTCCATACAGGAGGAAGAGGCTAGAGAAGAATCCGAGTCTCCATCTTCCCCTTCCGTGTCTCCCCATTGTCGTCTCTTGGCTAAGGCCTGAAATTTATTCCTCATGATAATTGTTCTCTTGGGGTGGAAGCTTCTGCTTTTCATTTGCCTTTACCCCATTTAGAAGGGGGGATTACCACAAAGTGGTCTGAGTCCTTTGGGGGGAGAGGCATGGTAACCTGGGTACTAGCAGGGACTGATTCAGAAGGGGGTACTGCTGCTATAGGGGTGCCAGGGGACTTGGGAATGGCCCCTTGTCCGGCCGTAGGTTCAGGCTCTTGTGGGAGAGGAGGTTCTTGTGCCAGGGTAGAAGTGGCAGGGGCTGGGGCCTCCCTGCGGCATAAGGCCTGAGTCTGGGAATCTGTTACAAGTGCTATCTGATCCTGGGGAGGGTGGTCGAGCCTATTATGATCCGCCCAAGGGCACTGGTGATAAGAGTGCCCCGGCTTGTCACACAGATTGCAGTATAGAGGGTTTGGACAACCTAAACTCACATGTCCATAGGATAAGCACAAAGTACATCTGGGCTTGTCGCAAGTGCTGCTTAGGTGGGTGCGAGAACCACACTTATGACAGGTCCGTGGTTGTCCAAGGTAAAAACATAAGCCACGGTCCCTGCCTATGTGAAAGCTGCCTGGTAAATGAGAGGTACCTTTATCCGTGTTTTCAAGTTGTACCTTTACTTTCCATCCCCCAGTCCATACTAGGTCCTCGTCCAAAATAGATCAAGGGACCTCTAGTATATCGCAGCGCTGCCTGAGACAGTACTGGACGTCCACTATGCTCACCCTCTCGCTACGAAACAGTAAGGTAACAATTTTCACTGTTGGTTTCATGAGGGGGATGACCGTAAAGGAAGCCCAGAGTGGCAGATGTTTTACATGCTCATATTTCTCCCAGAATTTCTCCAAAGTGTACACATTTTTAAAACTTAAGTCATACACAGATTCCCCATGTACATGAATGAAGGCAAATAATTCTGTTGCCCCTATCCCTAAAGAGTCCCGCAACATACTATGCAATACAGTTCTTCTGTCAGGGCTTTTAGCAATGTCCCCCATGAACTTCATACGTACAGCATTCCTTCGCTGTGCTGGCTCACCTAAATTTGTGAACAGATCACTGAGTTTAAATGGGGTCGAGTTAGTGCCCTCACCTGCAGGCTGTGGACCAAATGGCTCAGATGTACCAGCTAAATTATGTTCTGAAGTCGAGGAGGATGAAGTAGATTCACATCTGGCTAAGTTGGGGCCCGTGACACTGTCTGTGACATCAGGTGTTATTCGGGAGATAGCAGGTGTGCTTGAAGCATTACTAAGGAAAGATACTGGTTCCGGAGCTGTTTTCATCGGTAATGGTGTGTCTCCTGAAGATCAGAGTTCGTTGCGAGCCTCAGAGATGATTTCCTGGGCTGAAACAGCCCTTGGGGAGGTCCAGGGTGCTTCTTCTGAATTTTGCTGCCAGCCAGCAGCATGGAGGCGCTGCTGTGGGTGACCAAATGCTCTCAATGTCCTCTATGTGCGATGACTGTCCCGTAGATGCAAAGAGAAGAGCTCCCAATGCAGAGTTTGTGGCATTTCTGGTACTAGAGTCATATCAGAAGTGGCTGCTGCAGGGTAAGATTGACAAAAAGGCTGTGAGGAAAACTGTGAATCAGAGTGCATTAGACCAATAAGAAAGTCCTTGTGTGCAAAATACATGCTTATGAATAATTTCCTGTGTCATTAGAAGTGCTCTGAGTTCCTGAAACTGGGTAAAGTGGTGTCTGAGGCAAGTCTTCTTGATGATTGTCTGGCAATGCATTTAAAGTGGTACCTTCAGTATTTCTTTCTGCAGATTGCAGCCTTGTATGTTCTTCAGAGGTAATGTCAGGTATTCTTGACTCCATGAGTGAAGCTGTAGTCAGGTCAGAATCCAAAATATCTCCAGCAATTCCACCAGCAACTACACTGTCAGCCGCCATCTTGGTACCGCAGACAAAAGGGTCCCCTCTGCTCACAGGAAGCAAGGCCCCCTGCAGGCAAAGAGTAGGGGAAGTTCCCCCGTGTCCTGGCCAAATTTCCCTTATTCACTAAAAATAACACCAACATCTTAATCTGGTTCAAGGTTGGTTGGCATTCATCTGTATCCCCCTCCTTGGGTCATGCCTGAAAATAGGCAGGATTTGTCTAGTGCACTTACCCGGTCAACTAAAAATAAATAAATAAATAAGTCTCTGATATGGCAGAGTAGTTTCTCCCCACATGTTCCTGCAGTTTTAGGGTCCACAAAACCATACAGTTTGTCCCTGATAGAGAACTGCAGCCATGGTAAAAAGCTTAGTCTAAATGGAACCTCCAGTTCTTTAAGCTTTTTGGTTACTTTGAATGCCTTTCTTTGGGCTCAGATGGCAAAGGATTATCAGGAAAGAAGAGGATGCATTTTTCATCAATGTGTACTAGGCCATTTTCACAAGGGGCCTGCAAGATTTTGTTTCATACCCCTGATGATTCCAGCACCATCGGCATGGCTTGACCCTTCCTTGGAAGACTGCACTATCCTAGGTGTGATCCTGTATGCTTTGACCAGGGCTGGGGCAAAGCCCAAGGCCTCTGGTAACCACTATTCATGATATGTTGCTGCACTGTTTCCCTCCATCCCTTCTGGCATCCCAAGAATGCAGATATTTGCAGCTCGAACAGTATTTTCTAACTGAGACTTGATCAAAGCAGTCCCTGCTCTTTAACAGAGGCCACTGCCACTGCAAGGGCTTTCACAGATGTCTTGCTAGCCTCCTCTGTGTGTCCCACTAGGATAGACTGACCAGCTGCTCAAGGTACATGTCCATTTTTTCATCCATGCTTCTCACCATTTGATTGAGATTATTCGGTGCATCTCCCACTAGTAGTGTCAGCAGCCCAATGGTGGTTTGCTTTGAAGGCCCTGGGTTTGGAGGATCCAACTTTGTGGTGTTTCTCAGTCATCCTGTAATGTAAGTATTGCTGTTTACTGAGATTCTAGCTGTAGCAGTCAGTACTGGCACTCTTTGAATGGCAATGTGCACTTAAAATTGATATTTTTTTACAAAATTGACCTGCGCTGATGGAGTTCACTGAAAGTGCATTTTGTCAACCAGGCTGCTAGCCATGTTCCTGACCTGACAGTGACCTACTCAGCGTGACCCATCCCCCAATCCAGTGACCTCCCATATCAGTCAGAATACCAGGGTATTGAAAGTTTTGTTTCTTTTATTCCAGTTGTTGCCAAGTTCTAAGTTTAAAGGTTGTAGCAATCAATTAATACAGTGGCTGAGACCTTGTTCCAGTCACACTTCTGTATCTTTGAGGTCAGTTTAGGGTCTCACTACATATAAGACCACCATTACTAGTACAAGAGCAGAAGCCATAAATGACTTGATTAAATTCTCCTCAATTTAAAAATTTTTTTGAGAATGTGTCTTATGCATTGGCTACACTGAATAGCCACATTGTGGTTAACTATAACTGTACACTGTTAGAGGAAGCCTCCAATGTGGCACCAGCCAGAAATGTGTTTCTTGTATCCTTTATTAACTTCAGTTGAACAATCTGCTCACTTACTGTACAATGCATTTCATGTACTGCAGTTTTGTATTGCTATTCAGGCTTTAAAAATTCAATATATTAAAATAAATAAATAAAAACATTTATAAAATACCTAAATGCTGGTAGAAATGGAAAGTTTCCCAAGTAAATAAAATTGAAAGATGTCTGGAGTCTGTTACAGCAAAAAATAAAAGTAGGGTTATATTTTTTCCCCGACTTCGCTGCACTGCAACTTCTAGAGACATTTTACCATTTAATAATCTTACTTCTGCAGATTCTTGGAAGAATTTTAAGATGAGGAGGATGCTGATCCAAATGCAATTTTCACATCCAACAACATCCTCCAGAATGCCCTTAAACATGAGCACCCTACTGAATTCTTAAAAAGTGCCATTACACACATGGTGGGTTTTGGCACCAGTACAGCACTGGTGTGTGAAGTGCACTGTTGTAGCCATTTCCAGTACATCCACACACAGAAGCAGTGGTGCAGAAACTGTGGAAGTGTTGCAAGCAGCCTGGCTCTTCTCCTCCTTGTGTTTTATTTATGTTCAGGTGGTGTGAGGTGTTCATACAGGGACCTAAAACTCCTGCACTGTTTTCAGCTTCCCACCATTGCAGAGTTTCATGAGCACTGAAACTGATCAGCTTACAATGCTTCCCAGTGGTGTTTACACTTATCCTCTGACAGTGAACAGCTACTCGACACCAGTCACACTGGTGCAGAACGCTCAGTGTAAGCAGGCCTAAAAGTGTGCATGTTTTTGCAACAGTTTCCACAATTTAAGGCAGCTTTCATGGGAAAAAAAATGATGCAATTTTTAACTTTATAGAACTGTACTACAATCATGGCTGATTTCATTGAAAATCCTGATCCACAAATTTTAACACAGCACACAAAAAGCAGGGCTCTGTGGACATGGGGTTTCTATGAAAGAATGTGGTCACAGAATTATTCACAAAAATGTATTTCATCTATTCAAAGTAGCACTCACACCAACTGCAAATGTTTCATGCAGCCTCCATGTATGATTTTTCAAGGCATGACATCATATGAGAACACATGCTATTTAAGTCAAACATTTAAAGGTACCATGGATCATACAGTGTAAAACACAATATGAACATGCAAATGCTTATACTATTAAAGTGCTAAAATATAACAGTGCATGTAGTGCCCAATCCAACAATATATAAATAAACAAATTGTACAAAAAAGAGCAAAGGGAAGGGGGCATGGGGAAAAAGCAATGTACGGTAAAGGGGACGGGGAAGAACTGGGAGAAACAGAATGGAGGAGAAATGGGGACAAGAAATGTTAAAAGCAATTACTAATTAAACGATAACACATGATGGGGTGTGGTTTATTCTGGATAAATGCATGCATAGGAGTGCAGTGAGGCACATGGCCACAGGCCGAGTGCCCTTCTGTCCCTCGAAGTGCGTTTATCCAGAATAAACCACATCCCAGAATATGTTATTGCACTTATAAAATGGGTATATGTTGACAGATATAGTAACTTTTTTAAAAAAATTTAGAAATATTAACACTTTTTCTGTTGTGAAGTAAAATAGTCCCTCTGCTGCACTGAGAGGAACTTTTGGAAGCCACACACAAGGTACAGAAGATCAAACAGAATAGGCAACAAATATTTACTTCCCTGATTTGCCTTCCACTCACAGAAAACAAGGCAGAATTGGAAAACCTGACTGCTGGCCAATACCCTACACAATTTACTAAAATTTCCTTTTGTTTCCCAATGCAATTAACTTCCCCTGCCAACTCTGTGGTCTTGCCATCCCGTAATCCCTGCTCCCCCGACCCCCCCCCACTCACTGACAAAGACACCTTGTAACTTTGTTAACTGTGAGCATTTTTTTCATTCACAGTTGGGGGACTGTGTGCCATTTGAAAGCACACCACCCCTTGTGTTGTCTCATCCTATTGTAACAAATAGCTGTGTTTTCCAATGGTCTCACTATCTGTCAGGCAGACGTTAGAAACCGCCAGTGAGTCAATGAGGAGTGCAGGTCCAGGAGTCCAGTGCAGGAGACAAAAAATAAGTTGGCATCTCTGTGGCGAGGTAACATTTGCATTTTGTATACCTTTCTATAAGTTTCTTTGTCAGTGGTTTGGTTTAATAACAGGTAGCCACATGTTTGCCTCGGACCTCTCATTGCCGAGAAAAGAAGATGGCAGTTTTTAGTTATGCGAAGGGAGGGTGGCACGAGGGAGGGTGGCACAAGGATATCTTTTGGGGGGTGTTTGCCATTTGGAGGGACTTGTTTTTTTCCATGGTATATCTCAAATAAAAGACATAGCTGGCAAAAGGTGCCAGCCAATCAGATTCCTCTACTGTCTTTACCCATTTTATAAATGTACTTATTTCAGATGTGGATCCCCATAGCCATCTGTGTAGGGCATTCCACAAATTATAAACCTAGAAAGAAAACTTCTACTATTTGTGATCATGATACAACATTGTTACAAATGCAATTGACAGCAAAAATCCCCATCGATTGTGTAATACAATAATGTCTACTAATTTAAAATGTTTTCCTGCTGGAAAGTGAAACATTGACCTAGCGAAACATTGATCTAGCAGATATTGTATTGAGGAAATATCACTACTTGCCAATAGTGGCAACCAATAGAAGAACAACTTTAACAATATTTAATAACATCACAAAGGCCCTGTATTTTTTCAAACTTCAGAAGCTCAAGCCAGGAAAAAAAGAGCTGTATTTAAAGGGGAACAGTCACCACCAAGGGCCCCCACAGTCATGGGTGGGGCTGGTCTCAATGTGCACTTTGTGCAGAAACATTTTCGATTTACTTACTGTTTACTGTAGCATAGTTAATTGTATCAGACAAATTTTGCTTAGTTGTAGGCTGACATCTTCTGTTATTACAAATCCCAGAATCCCTTGCAGATGACATCAAAGTAGTAGGCAGCAGTGAGAAGATTCAATAGTCTACAGTGCATGTTAGAGTTTATATAAGCTCTGATCTTTTGTTGTTGGTTCTCTGTCCTCCGTGGGTTATGTACAGTCACAGAGAACTGTACTTAGCCCCTGGAGAAAAGCAGTCCCAGAATGCATTGGATCAGAGATTATAAAAGCTCTAACAGGCATTGCAGGCTACTGAATCTCCTACTGCTGACTACTGCTCTGATGTCAGCTGCAGGGGATTCTGGGTTTTCTAGTAAAAGAAGATGTCAGCCTACAACTAAACAAAATTAGTCTGATATAATTTACTATAGTACAGTAAACAGTAAGTAAACCAAAATTGTTCTTCCCCAAAACTGCACTGTGGGACAAGCCCCACACTAGAGTGTGGGGTCCTTTGTGCTGACTGTTCTCCTTTAAATAATAATACAAGACAGGATGTATGCTGAAAGAGAGCAGCATGCTTGGGCACATTGGGAAGCAAGAGGTGCAACTGAGCACGTTCATCAACTAAAATATTGTCATTATTATGTAAGCAGTAACACATGAGGGGGTGTTTCTTACACAGTGATAAATGCATACCTAGGGGCATAGTGAGGCATGGGGCCACATGCTGAGTGCCTTGTTTCCCCCCTAGAAGGTGCCTTGCACCTCTGTGGAAGGGCACCATTGGAAATATAATTACTACTACTACTGCTATACTGGTAGTACCTTACTGAGGACCCTTACTGGAAATGCTGGAGACTGAGGCACCCTCAATGTTGGGATATTAGATAATAAGAGGTAACAAAATGACAGGCTATGCATAGCAGGGAGATAATGCATGATCTTGAGATTTAATTTCACACCTGGTACTAAGAAGGCAGAAACTGTATGGGCATTGGACTTCACTGTTGCAGCTCCAATGTGTGGAATGCCTTTCCCCTGGATGTAAGAGGAGCTCCTTTGCTTGACCTTTTTAAAACTTATCTCAAAACTCACCAGTTTACTTAGAGTTTTGGGCCTGGCACTGTCTTTTAATCAACTTTATAATATTTTATCATTTATAATCTGCTGTTATACATTCATGGTTCTGCTGTTTAGACTGTAAGGTGCCCACAGCCCTGGAGAGTGGGCACAGTATAATTAAAATTGCCTTGCCTTCTCTTGCAGTTGAGGGTCTTTGCACCCTGGTGTACACATTAAAGGGACACTGTCAATCCATTTAGGTCTCAAAGTATCCCTAGTTTAAAAAACACATTTAATGATTGCAACATTCTGTAAAGATTGCTGATGTGGCTGGTAGTTTGATTCTGACTCTTTTTTCTTTAAAAGTTTAAAAGAGTGAAAAACAGACTGCCCACCATACTGGTGTTACCACACAAACACAGGTTTGTATACATTCCTTGATCAAGCCCAACTGCATCTTTCCTGGACCTGGGAACACTCACAACACAGTCTAGGCCTTCATGATGCAGTGGAAGTTTAAGAGGCTACTGCCTCATGAGTAACTGCACTGTTTGGGGGTATTTCTAATGCTCAGGAAGTATGCAGTAAGAACAGATTCTGGATTATAAACAAAACAAGGTTGTTTATAAATATACATTACAATGCATTTCAGTTCCACTAAACAAGGTGACAGACAAAAGAAACAGCAACATTGATGAATTTTAGAGAAGATAAGCAATCTCAAAATGAAGGTTTTTAACTACAAATAATATGATGAAAAACAGGTTGACAGCATCCCTTTAAATCCTCTAATCTCCAGCCGGTCCAGTGGCACATGCTGGTGAACTACGTTCGGCAGCAAGTTTGAGTCACTAGGGATCAGCAAGAGGGTGGGAAGAGAGAGAGGATCAATCAGCTGCCTGGCAGCTCTCCTCTCTCTCAGACTGGGGTGGTGTGTTATACCACCTCTTGGTTGCCACTAGGTGGAGAAAGTAGCACCCAACATAAGGAAGGAGACTGAGGTCAGGGAAACAAACTGTGGTTCCAGAGCGCATGCGCACCTCCATGCATATTCATCCTCTATGCTGCTGCAGGTCGGGGAAGGGAGAAAATGTAAAAGGGTCTGCCTGGGCTCTGTGTCATCCCACCTGCCAGACTTCTTCTCTGCACTACCACCTGGCTGAGACCCAGCAACTTGATATGGGTCTCCAGGTGGGGGAGGATGGCCCTCCCCTACCTGGCCCTGCCAGGGTGGGCAACCTGTGGGGGTCTAAGGGACCCTGCTGGATTGAGGCAGGTTGTTGAGCAAGAGGGGGGGCAGGGACAGAACTCATAAGCCCCCTCAGGTGGACCACAGGAGAAAAAGCTTGATGAAATCCCATAATCTCTTTTGATGCACAGCATGGGGTATGTTGATCCCATTGTAACATTTTCTTGTAATGGAAATAAAGAGGATTAGAATCTGCTCTCTCTTTTTTGAAGAGATGTACAAGCTTACTGGGAAGCAGAATACCCCCTAGCATGTTAAAGCACTAAGTTGTGAATCTGAAGACCAGCAGACTTCGGTTTGAAACCCAGGGCTATCACTTGCACACTAATGCATTTTGATATGTGCCAAGTGCATGTCATTATTTTTATACCATAGTGCTTCATCTCTGGCATGGGGCCCTCCTCAGCCTTTCTGTTCAAAGCAACCCACAGTGTCCAGTGGCACTCCCACCCTTCCTCTCTCACCCATTGTTCCAAGCATTCCCTGGTGTCCAGAGCCCACCCAGACCTTGGTGACCCCCTCCATCACCAAAAATCCTAATTGCACAATGCAGCCCTTGAGTACTAAGATAAGGGAAGGTCAATTTTATCTGCATAGCACACCATCCCTGGAGCTCAAGCTGCTGTATATAAAAGCCATGAAAAGAACACAAGCAAGCAATAAAAGAACATGCACAGTACACAGAGATAAAAAAAATTAATCAAGGTCATTAAAAGCCATGGGAAATAGATGAGTTTGAAGAGCTTTCTTAAAAATCTCCTCCGAGGAGAGATTCTGAATTTTCCGAGGTAAGAAATTTCACAGCTGGAGTGCTAACACTACAAAACCCCTGTCCCCAGAGCAGTTAAGAATGCCTGGGAAACTTCAAGCAAATTCCTCCCAGCAGAATAGAAGGGTTGACATGAGGTATATGGGTACAGGAACTTTTTAATGTAGCCAGGATCCAGGTCGTGCAGGGCCTTGAAAGCCAACAAGCAAATCTTGATAGTGGTATGTCATCTAACCAGTAGCCAGTGCAAATCCCACATTCGGTGTGAACTGGAGATGGTGCACAATACCTTCAGAAAACCCCAGATTAACAGCATTACAGTAGTCAAGTCAGGATGTCACAAAGGCAGGACCGCAGTCACCAGTTTCTCATAATAATAGGGCTTCAGTTGGATGATGTTTCTGAGTTGAGAAAATCCACAGCAGACAACAGCTGCCACCTGACCTTCAAGTGACAGTTTGCTATTCACCATGATCCCTAGATTTTTACCCCTGTCCACAGCCATGAGACAACTGCCTCTCAATAAAGGAATGACAATGTTGTTCCTCTTCATTGCTGTTTTCTTGGATCTACAATGCAATCCCCTTGTTTCCAAATCCAAGTCCTACTGGCACTGATACAGGTACTGCCTTAATACTTTCACCCATTATCTTTGCAATACCTCAATTACTGATTCAATAACCATCACTCATCCCCAGTTACTAATGCATTTACCTCATAACTAACATCAATCCCAGCAGTTACTAATGCAAGTCCCCACTTACTAATGGTATCTCCCACTCTTCACTGCATCTAGGGTATCCACCTTTTTTATCTCACCTGACCCATCCCCTGCCCCTGGGTATCCACCCCTTCATACTCAGTTGCAAGTATCCACATTGAGTTGCCACTTGCTTTTAATAGCCAGTAACTCAGTAAGATCACTGCAGCTGGTGACTGGGGTTTCAAGGACTGCAGTTCTGTGAGAATGGTCCAGTGGGACATTAACATAGCTGCTACTACTACCCCTCATCCTTGGTGTTCAAAGTCAGCTTTGGGTGCTGTTGGGAAGAGTTTGTATGGCATGATGGTGTCATGAACTAAGCTTGGGTACAGTGTGGTTTTGCCACCTCTTTGTGCCCACATTTGTGACTGGAAATTAGGCCCAATATTTACACTAGATATGTATACTGTATAAATCCAGCTCTAATTGACCTTTCATATGGAAACTACAAATATTAATTTTACTTACCAAAACATATTAAGGAGAAGATACATGGAAAATAGACAAGAATGATAAACGGTATACAAGGTGCAATAATCACACCTGAACCACAGTGTCTGATATATGTAGATTATTTCAGTCATTTTATTTCATTATATAATAGTGAATGTGTAGAAAATAGTTCTAAAGCATACATATTTCTTCAACAAATAAAACTACTTAAATTTGTAAGTGACTGATAAAGCTCAGTAAGATAGGCCACCAACTATGGATGAGATAGCTGTGCCGTGTATGGAGTAGTCCTTCCACTGATATGGTAAAATCTGATTTACAGGCTGCTTTTGACATATTGTAATTTAATCTACTTAGACACAAACTTGTGCCTAATGCAACAAAAACAAAGTTTTTGCTCAGATTTCTTCTCTATTTCCACTATGCTGTATGACAAACTGGAATTAGTCACTGTATATGAGCACATTTTTGTCACATTTTGGCTACTCGGACATTATTTTTGGAAGCACTTTTCAGTCAGTTTAAGTTGGATATTCTCTATAACAATCTAGCAAGATTTATCCTGAACGCTCCTAAACATATTCATCATTGCTCTGTTTATGGAGAACTAGGATGGCTGTCATTGCAAACAAGGTGTCATTTTCATGCTGTACACTTATGTATAAATGTGTGCAGCAGAAGCACCAGGTTATGTTACAGATTGACTCTTCTTAAAGAATTCTCAGTCAGATTTGTATATTTCCTCAGTTAATTTCTTTTGTTGAGTGCCTGTTGTTTGTGTATAGAGGTCATAAAGTATGGAATTCACTGCCTTAGAATTTATGCTCATTTATTGGTTATCTTCCTTTTTGTGAAAAACATAAGCAATGTTTTTTATTCAAGCAAGCTCTCTGCAGATATGTATCTAAGTTAACAAGTGTTTACATGTATAATTGTCAGGGGCATTATTTAGGAGTCACCGGGGTTGCATTTGTGACCCCTATGTAATTTCTGTGACCCCTATGGTGTGTTGTGACCCTCCTGCTGTCTTATAGTATGGCTGCCTCACTCATTGCAGTCTCTCAGGCTGTTTTTTTTTTTCAGATCACAATCAGTCCCTGTCAATGTCTCTGCCTGGCCCATCCCCCCAGCACAGGGTTTGTAGTTACATGTAGTGTCTAAGCTATGTAAGGATTAAGCCACGAGAAAGGATGGGTCTACTGTGGAAGTATTCCATGGTTGGGGGGGTTGGCACTGAGTGGGTCCAACCAACCAATCAACCATGGATTAATTCTACTGTAGACCCATCCATTCCAGTGGCTTAATCCTCTTGTAACATGACAATGAGTGTATGACTACTAGTCTTTGAATAAATGAGTACAATCACACTGTATGTTGAGCTGTTAAACATGATGTACATATACTTCAAAACAATTGGAACACACCTATTGGAAATATTGTGGCTGCTATTTCACTTTTGTTAAAATACCTTTCATTACAAGCTTTAAGCTTTCTAACATCAACACATATTTTACAACTTTTCAAAAACTTGCAATTCACTTTCTATTCTAGGTGCTTTGATTTTCCTCTGTGTGCATTAGAAGATATGGGCTGCACTGCATGATGGGAGTGTGCTATGGTACATTTTAGTTTTCTTCTTGCAGTTCCTTTGCAGACCAATAGGTGGCTGTCAAACAATCCTAGTAGCACAAGGACCGTTTCTCCAAATGTACTGAATTAAGCCAATCTGAAAAACACTTCAATGAACAACTACTATTTTGCAGAATATTATTTTCTTTTTTTTTCCCTCTGAACTATCTAACACAGCAGGACATAGAACAACATAACGTTTACTGCTTTCATCTTTTAAATACTTGTTTTGACTAGTATTGTTAGTCTGTTTCTTTGATTTCTTTTTGTTTCTCTCAATTTATTTTTCTTTTCACCCATAGAAGTATCCTCTCTCTTTAATTTTGCTTTGTTTATCTCACTGTCTGTTATTTTTGCTTTTGGTTATAGAAGCTGCATGCTCATCTTTACCACTGTGTATTCACCAAGAAAAGGCTAGGGCAGATAATGTTATTCAGTCATCCACAATGCATTGCACCCACAGTTGCTTCGGAAGCAGTAGATCAGAAGGGATGGTAACAGTATGTAATTGTTCACTTCTAAAGAAATATTGTTGCAGTATAATTAACAGTATATGTGGAGTTTAAATGTACAATCTTTAGTAACTCATGAACTTGTGTCGCAATTACAATATGGAACAATCTTGAAATTTTCAAAAACCCTGTGCCAGGAAAAACCTTAGCAAATACAAGCTGGAACAACTACAAACTGCAAACTATTTGCATATAACTTTCAATTGTGTACTGCTTCTTGCCTGTAGTGGATTGCCAAGGTACTACATCACAAACCATGGTCTACTAGGTATTAGACCATGGTTGTTGGTGTACCACATGGTGTCCTTTGTCCTATCTGAATGCATAATTTTCTTTCAGTTTTATATGCCATGTTACAAGTAAAGATTAAGCCATGAGAAAGGATGGGTCTACAGTGGAATTAATCCATGGTTGGTTGGTTGGACCCACTCGGCCTTGTTAGGCTCACACTGGTCTGACTATACCAGGCAGCAAGGAGGAGGATGCAAAGGTCATTGAGAGAACACTCTAAGGTTTAAGAGAGTAGCTAAGGCTGGTTCTAGTTTTCCACCAACCTACATAAGAACAGTCATGGACCTACAAGAGACTTTACTGGAATTAAGAAACAGAATGAAATTGTTAGCTGGCAATGACAGTTCTGCTGGAGAAGGTAAAAATGTTACATCAGAGGGAGAGGATACAGAATGGGACAGGGACTATGATAACAATGGTGCTGACCTCAAACCCTGTTTCAGTACAGATGATTGTCATATGTTCCCACCAAGGGAACCCCAAATGATGCCACTCCAGGGCAACTGCCCAGGAGTGGCCCCCAACACTTCACAACCCCAAAGGCAGTGGAGAGGCCAGGTCAACAGGAGATAAGACACCCAAAAAGTGGAAGAGCTTGGGGTGTGATGGTGGCAGAAACACTGGCACTGCAAAAATACAAGTACATGTATTAGCAATGTCTGCACTAGGGCACTCTTCGAAGTATACTTTCCTAATCTGTCTCTCTCTTTCTGTTCAAATTAGTCTGCCCCACAACTGTATGTGTCTCAGACTAAATTTTCTTGCTCTCCAGTTAGTCAACAAGGTCCTCTTGACCAGTGGTTCCATGAGCTTCCCTACAATAGAGCAACATAGATGTAACAAAAAGAACAAAGTGCTTTAGCTTTCGGACCATTAAGCTTCCGAGCAAAGACTGGGTTGATCTGAAAGCTAAAGTACTTTATTCTTTATGTTACATTTATGTTAGTCCAATAAAGGGTATCAAATCATTTGTTTCTGGATCTGTTCTTACAAGGACCAATACAGCAAAGACTAAATCTGTATGCCTACAATAGAGGTAAGACTGACAAATCTGTAGTTCCCTGCTTGTTCCCTACCCCCCCCCCAAGGAGTGGAACTACATCTGCCACCCCTCCGGTCCTTCAAAACTATCCCCTCCCTAGTGAGCTGCTGAATAGACCTACCAGGGGTTAAACCAGTTCTGCAGCCAGCTCTCTGAGTATCCACGGATGTAATCCATTTGTTCATAGGACTTTATCTTCCTTTAAGGTTGCTAGGGCTTTATCTTCCTAGGGCATTTGCTCCTGGGGCTTTATTTTCCTTCAGGGTTGCCAGCCCTTTCAGGACCCTTTCACTAGTAAATATTGTCTGTTTCATTTCTGGGACCCTCTTAGTGTCCATTTTGATGCCACTCTCTGGCAAAGGCCCACCATCCTCCCTAGCGAAAACTCAGTAAACTACTCATTAAGGATGGCAACCTTTTGCCTTTCCTCCTGTATCACCCTTCTCCCCCCTCAGCTAGCCTTATGATTCCCCTTGTTTCTTCCTTTTTTCTCTAATGTATCTGAAGACCTGTTTTCCTCCTCTCTTGACCCCCTGCCCAGTATGTAGCTCTGTGTTTGCTTTTGCCTCCTTAACTGTCCTCTTTGCTTCCCTATTTTTCAGCAAATATTCTCCCCATTCTTGCTACCCTGATTTTCTTTATATTTGTAGAAGACCTTTTCTTGGCCCGCACTGCTTCCTTGACTCTTGCCAAGAACCATAACAGTCTTTTGAGCCTATTCATTTGGTTACAGTTCTCAAACGTACTTTAGATGCCTCAAGAATAGCATTCTTAATTGCTCCCATCTCATTTCCACCCCATGCTATCCACCTCTACTAGCTTATCCCTGACCAGCTCCCTTAGCCTACTGAAGTCTGCCATTCTAAGATCAAGGACTTCAGCTCTACAGTATGGCTCAGCAGACCCAAGGGCTAGGTTGAACCAAATAGAATTATGGTCACTGTTCCCCCGTGGCTCGCCTACATCCACAGCTCCTACCACATCTGAGCTGGAGAGCACCATATTGAGAATTGTGATCTGTCTGGAGGCTTTCTTAACTGGTTGTACCAGTAAATGCTTTTGGAATATGTCCAGCAAGGCCTGACTTATGGTGCACCTAGCCACTAGAACATCCCAATAGATGTCCGGCAGGTTCAGATCACCAACTAGCACTACTTCCCCATTTGCTGCCTCTCAAGTTCTTCCCTGAGCTCTGTGTTCCTTTCCTCTCCTTGCCCCAGAGGTGAGCTCTGTGTCCCTTTCTCCTCCTTGCCCCAGTGGTCTATACATCACATCCATGCAATATTTCTTGCCTGAGGCTGCTATGAGTTGCACCCACAGCAACTTTGTCTCCTGATTACTACCCCGATGCACCCATCTTCAGCCACCTCGATGCCCTCCTTGACAGAGAGGGCTACTCCTCCACCTCTACCTGTTCCTCTGTCCCTCTGGAACATTGACTACCCAGGGACTGTCAGGTCCCAGTCATTATTTTCAGAAGCCCACCTTTCCATAATGGCCACAATGTCCACCTCACTATCTGCCATCATCTCCTTAAGCTCACTGATTTTGTAACCTAGGCTCCTGCCATTAAGGTATACTCCCTTCCATTTGACCCCTGATCCTGCTTTGCTAGTACCTTTGTGCTTACCTTGTCCTCTGATTTTTATCCCCTTGTTTTTCTTGGTGCTCATATCATTTGCATTCCCCCTCTCTAAGGTCTCTCCATGTAGTTCAGTAAGGGCTACGGCTTCCTTTATACCTTCTCTGCTGCTACATGGCCCCAGATGTGGGGGGAGTACTACCTAGGATTTCCTTCCTCTCACCTGCCTCCATGGTTCCCCTAGACCCAGTCTCCACTGCAGTCAGTTTAAACATCTGATACAGACATCAAACTTCTGCCTCAGTGTGCAGGCCCCCTCTCTCATCAGGCGAATCCATCACCCTTGTAGAGTCTCCTGTCCCAGAAGTCTCTGTCAGCTTTGAAGAGTTTCCTGTCCCAGAAGTCCCCCAATCCCCCACAAAGTGGTACCCCTTTTCCAGACACCATCCTTTAAGCCATCCATTAAATTCTTTTTTTACATCACTCCCTGCCCTATCCTGCTTCCTCTCCCTGCACTACACAAGGAGGACTTAGGAAGAGGCCAGGGAGGCTGAGTGTGCCACCAATCTGTTCCCCAGTCTACAGAAGTTCCACTTCAGGAAAGCAATACCAGCACCACTTAGACTACATGAAAAGCATCTTTTATTCAAAAATCACATATCGCCACAAAAGCTGCAAACAACAGGTCATCAATGAAACCTCTACCGGTTTTGCATAGAATGCGTCATCAGAGGGATGACCAGTACATCACAAGGGTTGCTTAAAAATAGTGCATTTCGCCGGCCCGGTGGCACCGAGGGTTGAGGCGCTGGATGCCACACCTCGTTCCACGCCAGCAACCCGGGTTCGGGAGCAGACTCGGGTAGTCGGTGGGTCGGCCAGGGGGAGACAGGCTTGAGCGTCCGACGACAGCTCGCCTGCTCCGGGGAGGGATTCGGCCGCAATCCGGCACTTGCATGACCCCGAGTGGAGGCTCGAGGAAGTGCAAGCCCCCTGGGGATTGGCTGGTTGGCCTTTGAGCAGTACGGACGTCGACATGCACGTCATGACGTCAGGGCAGGCCGTTGACTGCTTGGGGAGGGAGAAAACCGAAAAAAGAGCCTGCCTTGTCCGGAAGATGTGGGGACCGAGGGCGTGCCCATGATGTGCCCGTGCCACCCAGCAGTCCACGAGGCCAGCGAAGCGTAAGATTACGAGTTAGATCCCCACCTCGTCCCGCCGAGATGAAACTGACTCCATGGGGACTTGTGGTCTGTGTGGGCAGGGTTCCGGGTAGTGGGATGTCCGTGGGTCATCGCTGAAGGGTCGGAGGAGGCAGGCTGCGAGGAGGATAAAGAGTGATTTCAAAAAAAAAAATAGTGCATTTCAAGACACAGTACACACACACACACACACACACACACAATGAATGCTAAAGTTCTCATTGCTCATAATACAAAATAGAAGGAATAATACAAAATGAACACATTATGCAATCAGTTACACTATTATAAAATCACACAGCATAAAAAAGTAAACACTGCTGGGAAAGAAATTGTATTTAAACAGCATAACTCAATATTGTAGTCCTCATCTTAATTTATTCTGTGTTGGAAGTGGAATAAATTCTCAGTCCTCTACTACCAAGAAGAGAATACACAATATCAATAGAAGCAAGGAAAAGAATGGGATGGCATTATTCATTAAAACATTATTTCCTAATGCATTTTAAAATTTCTCTTCTGTTATTCAAACCAGGTTGTTGTAAAGCACCCAAAGTATAAATCCAGAATGGCTCCCTCTGGATACGTTTAAGGTCCAAATCACTCCACTTGGCCCCAAGCTAACCTTCTTGATTCCACAGAATTTAAAAGAATGAGTAATACCAGTATTTCTATTCAGTTAGCAATGGTTAGCCAGTGCATTTTTACTGTCTTCTCAGGCTATACTGTGCAGATGTTCCCCTAGGCAGAGTTTAAATGGCCTTATGGTCTTGCCCACATAAAATACCCCATGTTCACATACTACCGGGTATACAAGATTATTGGTTATATAATTGAAAAATGCCCTTGACTCATACATTTTTTCTGCATCAACTTTGGTAAAAGCTCTGCTTTTGATAACAGATGGGCAAAACTTACAATTGTCTCATGGAAAAGAACTGCATGGCCAATTGTGCCACCATTCATTAGATCTAAGGGTGTTTCTTTGTTCAGGCTGGTAACTGTGTGCCAGTTTGTCTTTGAGCTTCACATCCCTCTTGTATGCCATTCTTGGGGTTGGGGCAGTGGCCTCTTTTAGAATGGGGTCAGATTGCAGCATAGTCCTGTTTTCCTTGATAATCCTCTCTATTTCTTTGGAATGTTGCACCGAGGATAACCAACCAAGCTGTGAATATAAATGACAATGGTGGGTATGAGAAGGAACTAATAAAACAAAACAACAAATGTTATTGTACACAACAGAAAGATTTTGTAACTCCTTAGAACCCAATTAAAAAAGAAGACTAGATACTGTATATCACTAAAATAAGGTAAAAGTGAACCAACAGCAATGGCTCTACATGATTCACAAGACAAAAACTTTTCAACTTATAAAGAGCTCCAGTTATTTGATTAGTATTATACCAGACAAGCTTGATATTGTCAGAAAAACAGAGCAAGCGATCCAAGTAACTCCCAAGTATTTAAACTGAAAAACTTGCTCAATTAAGTTACCTTGATTGCCATAAAGCTCAAAAGCAGATCAATTATTTAACATAAAACATGACCCAAAAATCATTGACTGAGTTTTCTTTAGGTTAAGGATGAATGAATTCTTAGAAAAACAATTGTGAATAGAAAAAAATGTGTCTGAAGATCATTAGCCAACTTGGAGAAATCCTTAGCTGAAGAAAAAAGAGCAAGATCATCAGCACAAAGTAAAGACTGACAGTTAACAGTAACAGATGGAAGAGCATTTAACAAATAAAGTAAACATAGGTGTCCTAAAATTGCACCCCAGGGTAACCTCTATCAATTTTACTAATACTAGACTTCGTATTAGAAACTCCAACATATTAAGAACAATCTATTAAATAGTCTTCAACACAGTGAACAATGTTAGATGAAAAACCCAAGGATTTTAACTCAAATAAAGAAATTTGTGATCAATAAGAATGAAGGCCTTGGTCAGGTCAGTGAAGATGGTGAGGAAACCATTATCCATACCATTCAGGACTGAGTTCAAAAACCTGACCAAGGTTGTCCCAGTACCAAAACCCCTTTGAAAACCATGCTGCTATAAACAAAGAATATTATATTTTGCCAAATAGCTGTTAATTTGTTTTGCTACAATTTTTCCTAATAGTTTACTAATAGGATTCAGAACTAAAATCGGACAGAAATCTTCAATCTAAACTGTGTGAGCTTTTTTAAGGAAACCGCTGAGAAATAAATGATAAATTCAATATTGCACATAAAGGAGAGGCAATAAAAGAAGCAGCTAGCTTAGGAAAACAGCTGTCCAACCCAGCCCCACAATCAGAACCATTATCAGGAATAGAGAAAGTAATTTAAAGACCTAATAGTGACATGCCCAAAGTAACAAACAGGCCAATTATGGGAAAAGTTCACCTCACAGAATGAAAAGTGGTGATCAGAAAAGGTAAATGAGCTATAATCAGAACATTTTGAATTAAGGGAATAAGCTATTTCAAAAGAGTCAGTAGTCTTGTCATTATTGATATTCAAAAATCTAATTTTACCCTTTGTCTGTAGCATTAATCAAAGAATTGACATTGTCCCATAAACTACAAGAATCAGGCCAATCAAATTCCAACTTCTTTTTTTAATATTCAGTTTTGGCAGATCTGATAATAAATTTACCTCTACTGCTGATTTGTCTATACTGGGACATCGAATTAGCTGAAGGAGAAATATTATAAGAAGCCCAAGTCAAATTTCTTTATTTTATCATTTTCCTTATATTATTGGAAATCCAGTTATTAGGGGAACCTCTGACTCCCCTTGTCTGCATAGGAAAAAATATTTTCTTGAAGAGGAAGAAGTTGATTATGGAAAAAATTCAAAGCCAAATCAACATTAGGTAGGACCAATCAATGACAGCGCTAAAGCCAAATCAGAAATAACATTTTTAAAGTTTTGTGACTGAACAAAGTGAGGGAGAATTCTGGGTGACTTAAAAGATAAGATACAAAATGTGGCAAAATGATCACTAACTGAATCATAAAACAATCCAGCAATCGAGACTTTATGATCCTGATTAGTAACAATCCAATTCAATAATGAGTGATTAATGATGTTTGAATTTAACCTGGTAGCATCTGTAATTAATTGAACAAGTTGGTAATTTTGTAGTAATAATTCATATATTTTTTGCTATGAAAAAGCCAATTTAAATTTACATCACCCATAGCAGCAAAACCATGACGTTTAATGAGAGTTTCACCAAAGGTCAAAAATTCTCTAAGACCAGGTAGGCTACATTGAGGGGGATTATATGAACACCCTAAAAAATATTTTTTTGACCACCCAGAAGAAGATGTAACAAAAGCCAGTCAAAGGAAGTGCTACTATTGGAGACCACATTAGCTGCTAAATGCTCTTTAAAATATAAAACTTTGTTGTATAAGTTATAATTTGTTGTAATGCTTGTTATAATTTGTTGTAATGTTATAATTGCTATGTATATGTCACTGTTATACCTTTGCAACAAATTCCCCCTTCTTTTTTAAAAACATAATTTTATTAGTCACAGAAAGCAAAAATAATTTCAGAAATACAAATACAATACCTAGATCAATCATTTACCAGTGGTACATAATCAATAATTGATAGACTTGTACAATACAAGGAATTTGATTGCCCCCCCCCCCCATTTGACAGTCATTAATTTTCAAACATTGATAATGGAACCAAACATTTTCTAATCTCACTCCAGAGAGTATCCCCATATGCATAATCATTCTGATATTCCTCCCATAGTTGTTCAAACCGAACTGTTTCAGATAACAAGTATGTCCATTTACTGTATAAGAATCAAACTCTCCCAGAGATTCAGCATTCCAGCTAGCCAAAATTAAACTTTTTGTAGCCATAGTGGCCAAGCAACATATTTTCCATTCATTGTTTGGTAGTTTTAAGTCTTGTAGGTCCTTTAATACCATATGTTTGAAAGTTGGGAGGGTATGTATATTTAATCCTATTGCCAATAGTGACTTTGTTTTTAGCCACCATTCTGGATGTGCTCACATGTCCAAATACAGTGAAACAGATTCTCTAAAGACCCTCACCCATGCCAACAGGTCTTTATTCCATCTTTCCTTATATGCCCTAGTATTTGTGGTGCAAGAAATGCCCTGCCATAAAATATTCTTTTGGATAACTTTATCCTTGGCATAAAGGTAATCTTTATTCACTTTTATTCTTAAATTTCTCCATTGGTGTGGTGTATATCCCAATGTAGTTTCTTGTTCCCATCTATTAGTTATTGTTAGTCAGGGGTCTTTTGTATCATTTACTAGGAAGACACAGATTTGCTTGTTAATTTAGTTTCCCTTTTATTAAAATGTTCTTATGCTCCCCCATGATACTAAAAAGGTCTGCTCTATTCTCATGACATATCTGGTCCTGAAAAATTTTCAATAGACTTTGATGAGCAATAAAATTAGGCTTACTTGCATTTGGGAACAATTTATTAAAGCTCTCTAAGAGAAGAAATTTGTCCTCTTCTAATAATTGTCACCATATGAGCACATCCCCGGGCCCTGACAGTTTCAATCTTCTTAGCAATTTCATGTTTCTTACTGTAGAGTTCCCCAAATTTTTAAGAAGAACCAAGGAAACAATGCCTGTTCTCGAATCTTTTGTATAGCTTGTATCAGGTCTTGTTTTATTGTGGAGTAAGGTTTCAGAATTTTACTGCTTGGTCCCAATTCCTGAATAATATTATTAATTGACTGAGAAGCATATCCTTCCCACAAGAGATACTCAAAGGAATTATCATTGTATGGCAGAAATGCCCATTCCCATAAGAGTTTTGTCTGGAAGGCTGTTACGTATTATAGAGGGTCCAGACAACCATATCTCCCCATGTTTCCTACCATATACCATAATTTTCCAGAAGATTCTTGGTCCCCCCACCAAAGAAATTTGGTGAAACATCTTTGCACTGTACTAAACCATTTTCTTGCGGTACTCCAATGATGTTTTGTAGAACACAAATTATATGTGGAAGAGCCATCATTTTAATTGTTTTGACTCTCCCCCATAGAAACAAAGACATTTTTCCCATCCTTCTAGTAGTCTAGTAACTTTTACTTTTGCTTAGTCATAGTTAAGCTATTGTATCTTGTTGATTCTTAGTTATATATATATATAATATATATAATATATATCCCCAAATACTTACATTATTGACTTATTGTGAAGTCCTGTGTAATTGTTTCATCTAACTTATAATTGGGAGAGTAAATTGCTAATACAACTGACTTGGTTTTATTCAACAGATAACCAGATAATGCTCCATAGGTACTAATTTCCTGTAAAATGTAAGGGAAGGCATTGTTAATATCTTGAATTATTAATAGCATGTCATCCACAAATACATTGTTCTTAATTTCCTGCTTCTGTATTACGTCATTTGATAGACTCATTTTTTCTTAATATTCTCGAAAGGCTCTAATGAGAGGATAAATAGAATTGGGGAGAAGGGGTACCCTTGTATCACTCTATTCTTCATTTTTAATGAACCTCCAGGAAAGAATTTACCATAAATCTGACTCTAGTATTTTTTATATAATAATTCAATAGTGTTACTATGTTGTTCAGTAACCCCCAACAATTTAAAGCTTGCAATAAAAAATCTCTATTTATTAAATCAAATGCTTTTGAGGCATCTATAGCCAAAGCATGCGTTAATTTTTATTTTTCTGGACATAATAAATTAGGGATTGAACCCTCCTTGTAGCATTGGATATTGTTTGCACCATAATGAAGCCAGATTGGTCCTTGAGTATAACACTGGGAAGTTGATCCTTTAATCTATTAACTATTAACTTAACTACTATTTTGTAATCACAGTTAAGGAGAGCTATTGGCTTATAACTGTCTATTTTAGAGGCAATTTTGCCTTCTTTTAAAATTAAACTAATTTCCACTTCTTCCATAGAAGATGGGATGTGATCACTATGATTAAGAATTTCTTGAAACATTAAAGATAGCGAGGGTAGTAACTCATCTAGAAATATTTTATAAAACTCCATGGTCAACCCATCAAGTCCAGAACTTTTATTTTTTGGCATGCTTGTAATTGCTTCTTTAATCTCCTCAGCCATAAAATTCGCCTGTTTACAGTTTAAAACTGGTAACTGTGCTTTATTTAAATTATCAGTTATTGCTTCTGGTGAGGGCTATAACTTTGACTAATAAATATTTTTATACATCTCTAAAATAGCCTCTCCAATCTCTCTATCATTAACCAGCTTATTACCATTGTCATCTGTTAGACTGGTTATAATATTTTTTCTGTTGTTTTAATAAATGTGCCAACATTTTACCTAATTTATCGCCATGGATGTATTTAGCTTTTTTAACTTTTTCTAGGTTTTCTGCCACTTCCTTATTATTACTTTCATTAATTGCTTTTGTAAGGCTATGCCACTCTTTTGCATATTTATTATAGTCCTTGAGCACTAATAGATCTAGTTCTTTTAAGCTATTGTGGAGTTCATGTAGTTTACTTTTCCTATTTTTTTATAATGAATGTTTTATACGAACATACAAAATTTGCCAGCAGATAAAGACCTAGAGGTCTATCAAGTCTGCTCAAATGTGCAGCTAGCACCCTTTATTCTGCAGCTGCCCATTATGAGATAATGACACCTCATAGTACTGTTTTAAAAGCATCCCAAAGTTTACTTACTGTTTGGAATTTATTATAGTTCAATATCCAGAATTATTTAATGGCCTCTTTAATTTTAAAACAAAAGGTATCATCCCTCAGTAGTGTATTATCCATTCTCCATTGATGGGAAAAAAATCTATTTGGTTCTTGTATATGTACTTCTACCTGTATTAATGCATGGTCTGATAAATGGATGGAATTAATTACTGCAGTTCTTAGTTGTGGGAGAAGAGCTTTAGCTACAAATATGCAATCAATTCTTGAAAAGTCCATATTTTTTTATCAGGGTGTGTATATTCTTTTAGGTCAGGGTGCAATAGTCTCCAAGTATCCACAAGGTCATGTTGGAGAACAAAATTATTTATTAATTTTGATTGATATTTACTTATTGCATTTGCCTTCAATGATTTGTCCAGCTCAATATTCATTAGTACATTATAATCACCCAGCAATATTATATTTTGTGCTGTTAAAGTAATTAATGCTGTGGTCAACTTGGCCAAAAACCCTGAATAATTAATAAAAGGAGCATATATAGAACCCACTGTAAGGATGACATCGGTAACTATGAAATTGACCAATATGATTCTACCATTCTTATCCATAAAAGTCTGTAAAATATTTGCAGGATCTTTTTTCCTTAACAGAAGGGCAAATCTGGCACTCTTTTTTGTACCTTCTGAGGAAAATAAATGCAGCACCCATTTTTGCTTCAATTTCTGGAGTTCTTTTTTTTTCTTCCAGATAAGTCTTCTGTAAAGCTATACAAAAGGCATTTGTTTTTTTAGGAAGGAAAGTAGTCTTGACCTTTTCATGGGTGTATGAATTCCATTCACATTTAGGGATACAAATCTGAAATTATCCACACTGATAAAATAAAAGCCTATTCATTCTAGCTCTTTTATACATCCACATTGTATTAGAGAGTAAAGATGGCGATCGAAATAAGAAAGAAAGAAATCCCCCTGTAGCCCTAAATATAAAATATCAACTAATCCCTTGTATACATACCTTCTAACTTATAAAAATAAGAAGAAATAAATTAAGAAAAAAAAAGAAAAATGAGATCCACCTGGATCTTTTCTAGAAAGTTTATTTGTAGCTCCATACTATATCCCCCCCAGTCCGCTGAAGAATCCTTTCACTTAATAACACCCCATTCCTGTAAAAAAAGGATAAAATGGAAGAAGCAATAACATTTTATCATATAAACATAACATACTTCAGTCAGTAAAATATTTTGAAACCATTAAACAAATAAACTTGGAATCTTCATTTTTAGATCGTTTTCAGTTTCTCTTACATCTGAATAAATCAGACATGTTCCTTCCCAAATGTCTTTTAATTTAGCAGGGTATACCATAGTCATTTTTATTCCTTTAGTCCACAGTTTATTGTGAAGGAAATCAATTTGTTTTCTTTCTTGGACTATTTCGGTCGGATAGTCCTGATAAATGTTCACCTTGGCTTCTTTGACCGTGATTCTTTTCTTTTTATAGACTTGTGCCATAAGCAGTTCCTTATCCTCGGATTTTAAAAAAAATTACATTCACTGGCCTTGGTGCTGCGTTCTGCATAGTAGTCCCCTTAAGGTCTCCAAACCCTGTGAGCCCTATAAATTCCCAGCTGACCTTGTGAAGCCTCAGTGTCAAGATATGCAGCAAAAATATGGTTTAGAGATTCCTTTAATGGTCTGAGTTCAACCCAGGCCTTAGGCACTCCCAGCACTCTGATATTCTTTCTGCAGGCCCTTGCCTCAAAATCCAACATATTTTCCTTTAGGTTTTTATTTAACAACTCCAGATCTCTAATTTTTCTCTGCATGGGTATGTTAATACCCTCGCTATCTGATACTCTTTGTTGTAGGTCTAATGTATTCTGTTTTATTAAAAGGTTATCGGACACCAATGATTGAACAGTAGATTGTATGTTGTCTATTTTTAATGTCAATGTTTCAGTTTTTTAACTCCCTCAATGAGAATTGAAAGCTGAGTTAGTATTTCTTTGGCCCATTGGGAGCACCTGGGCTCTTCTTCGGCAGGGCTTTCAGAATCGGAGTGGGCCTCATGGTATTCTAGGTCAGATTCGGAGTCTGTTTCATATGAAATTAAATGCACTGTAACCTTTTTTGTTTTACTCATTTGGACCTTTTTCTTTGTGCATCACCCCTTTAGTTCTAAATGAATTCATATTTTTTCTCCCTTGATGAGTAGTACTCATCGCCCCTTTGCTAGATTGCCCCTCATCTCCTGACAGCAGTTCCTGTGGATCTACAGTTTCTTTCATATTACCATTATTTCATGCATAATCTGTGTCCCACACTGCTGAGATTCATTGAAATCATTCATTATAGAGTCAGTACTTAGGTTAATTTCAGGGGTAATACAGTTTACCTGACCTTGTCGACCCCATTCATTCAGAGGCTTCCCACATTCCAACCCAGAATTCCAAGGTTCAATTTTTTCTGGCTCTTGTTCTCCCATTTCAATGTCGCCCACACTATCTGTAGTAGAAATATGGATTTCAGCCACTGCTTTAGTGTCAGATCCTGTTTTTTCTACTACTGTCATCAGTTTAGAGGCATACCTTTGTCTGTTTGGCATTTCAAACAGCTTCTCCATTTTGACATCTGCTCTGGTTTCCCTATTGCCTTTCTGTGGAACAAATGAAGCAGTGTCCTTGTTTCTGCAGAACATTGGAGTGGTTTTGAGAATCAGTACCTCCTCCTTCTGCAAATTGACTGTAGATGTCATTCCTTTCAAGTTCACCACTGCCTTGTTGCCTTTTTGAATAGCTTTTTCCAGGCTCTTGCAGTCCAAGTGTTTTGCTTTTAGTGCTGCTAACCCACAATCACATATTAACTTCTGATCATTGGACAGCTTGGCTTGGTGAGGTAGGTAAATTCAATCACTTCTTAGGCGGCATTGTAAATCCATATCTCTGAAGGATTTTAGATACTTTTGCCTCCAAATTCATTTGTTCACAATGCAACCAAATCAGTGACATAGCTTCACACAGATGCCATGGTATGAGTGAACACACCTGAGAGGGGAACGGAGTTACCACCTTCTCAACTGCTCACTTCCTCAATGTGGGCATTTCCCATCCCACCTAAACAAATTCTCTCTTCTGTATGTTCGTATTTCTTTTGGAATTTTGTGCTGTTTGCCATTCATTGTATTGTGTCTGGTGGTATCACATTGTCCTTGACAGGACCTCCTTGTAAATGAGCATGCTCAAGGGAGCTTTCCTGTTGAATAAACTTGAACTTGAACAACTACCCCACCACCCTTTTCTATCCCTAAATGATTTTGTCTAATGAAATTGTAACAAGAAAAAGTACACAACCTATCAGGTACAGAAGGATTCAGCCAGGATTCAGAAATGCCAATAACATCTGGATGGTTAGTAAGGGTTTCTATTTCAGCCATTTCAGGTACAAGACTATGAGCATTTAAATGAAGAATTTTCAAACCATGTTTTTCTATCAGAAATGGTTTGGAGCAGGATTAGTTCAGAATCATTCACAAAACTGGACTGTCTTGTACGGTATGGGCTGCACGCCCATTGGCTCTTGCTCTGCACCAATGGGCATACAGCCCTACCGGGCAGTCAGTCGGCGGGTGGCGGGGTGGCAGGCAGGTGGGATGCTGCCCGCCAGCTGCCGGGGGGAGCGGGATGGTGGGGTTCATGGGTGGGTGGGGTGGGGACACTAGGCACCAGGGATGTGTTGGGGGGTATTTACTGCATACATCCCGCGATCGGGAGTTTCGGTCCACTGGACCACCAGGGCTATGTTCGGGGGGTTACTGCTTACATCCCACTGAACGGGAGTTTCGGTCCACTGGACCACCAGGGCTATGTTCGGGAGGAGAGGGGGTTGTATTTTAAAGTGATACAGCCTGCGATCAGGCTTCTTGGTCCAATGGACCACCAGGGATGTATTGAGGGGGTTGTTTTGAAACTAATGCAGCCCGCGGTCGGGCTGGTTGGGGGGGAAACATTTCTGCTGTTGCCCACAATCAGGCCACTGGGGGGTGATGGTGGGGATTTTCACTCTTTCACCCACGATCGGGCTGCAGGGGGGCACAGGGAGTGGGTTGGGGGCCAGCCACAGGTGGCAGCTGCTGCGTTCGCCCTGCAATGCAACAGCTCACCTGTGGAGTGGCCCTCGACTTGAGCCTTTTTTGGCTCAAAGCTGTGCAGGCGCAGGTTGGGGTTGTGCCTGCACAACTCTGCACAGCCCGGCTGAATATCGGGCTGTGCAGTTTATGCATGGTTCCTCCCCCTTCAGTTCAGCATGCATTCATTTGCATTGCGCTGTTGCTCAGCATGTTTTCTGTGGTGCAACTGCTGCCTGCTGAATATCGCAGAATGGAGCAAGTTTGGACTTGCGCAGGCGCAACCCTATTGCGCATGGCGCAACCCTTTTGAATATCTGGCCCCCTAATCCTAAACAAATGCAAAAAAAAAAAACAATACTAACTCAAACTACCACCTCCCACTGACACTGACACCAGCAGGGGAAGAGAAATAACAAAGCAATCAAAACAAAATTAAAACAAATAAAACATTATACCTTTAGAATAGTCAGTGGCGGGTGTCTGTCACTCACCCACTACCAATTCCAGCAAGGCTAAAACAACACCTCAAAAAAAATGTGAAAGAGAACAGAATAAAACAAACACCAAAAATCAATTTATACCCAAACATACAAACGGATCCGGCCAATAACATCACGGCCAAAATATTGTGGCAAAAACAATGCGGAAGTAACCTTGTGGTTCAAAAAAGCAGTGTCAGTAGCTCAGCAGGTAGCACACTCACCGCTGAGGCTGGGAGATCAGTAGGCTGTGGGTTCTATCCCCACACCAGGCACTTGGGTTAATATCCCAATACTGACACTGTAGTGCAGCATGAGGGGGGTGCTGCACTCCTGAGGTGCCATCTTTCAGATGAGACGTTAAACTGAGGTCTCATCAGCCTGTTCTGGTGGTAGTTCAGGTGGATGTTAAAGATCCCATGGCACTTCTCAAAAAGAGCAGGGGAAGTTCCCCAGTGCAATGGCCAAATGTCCTCCATTCACAAACAATACCACCAACAGCTTCATCTGGTTCAAGGTCAGTTGGCATTCATATGTTTCCCCCTCCCCCAGGTCATGCCTGAAAATAGGCAGGATTTGTCTAGTGCACTTAACCAGTCAACAAAAACTAAATAAATAAACAAATAAAAAATATTGTGAGGTACAAAACAAAGTGATGAAACAGTGTCACCAAGTAGTAATGCCACAGAATCAAAAGCCGCACAAAGCAACAGTGCACCAGCAAAGGAATATGGTCAATATAAAGGTGCGGTGTGGTGGGGTATGAGCTGGCACAAAGCAGGAGAACCGCCGGCAGGGGGGATACTTGGACAGTACACCACTGGACCCACATGGCCTCACCACAATGCCACAGACAGGGGCAAGCACCAGCACTGGCGCCAAGTGTAACAAAGAAGAATAGGGGCAACAGTGACAGCAGGACACGCCAGGTGGTGGACAGCAGGTGGAGGCCATGGCTGCACATGGAGCCCACAGAATGGGGCACAGAGGTGTGGGGGGTGGAACAAGGTGCTTTGCATAACAATGCAAGGGGGCCCTTCAGGACAGGGTGCCTAGGGTTGGGGGGGGACAATGAGGTACACAGCCATACAGTGCAAGGAGAACATACGATGGGTCCCTGAGTTGGGGGTGGTCAAAGGGGTATGGAGAACAGTACTGCTGAGAAGGCAGATGGATGTGAGCCACAATGGGAATGTGCATTGACATGGACTGAATGCAGCATAGGGCTGGTAGTGGGGACACCCAGGAGAAGTAGTCCATTAAGCATGGGTGGATTGCCGCATAGCAACAAGGTGACACACAGGAGCTGGGAATGTGGATGGTGGTGAGAGTGAGTGGTAGACATATGGAGGGGGATGCTATCCTGCACCCATGAACAGGCAGTGTGCACCGCCAGACCACGGAACAGTGCACTGGTGGATGCGCCCGGACTGGATCCAGAAAAGGGCACATAGGACATATGCACTGGGCCCCCTTGGGCTTGCTCTGGCCATGTGTGCTGTTCACCTGCATGGGTGCCTGCTGCTGTATGTCCCCAGTCAATGTCTCTGTGCAGTGCACGATATTCTGTACCCACATGTTGTCTGGCATGCACTGTTATGTGCCACGATGTAATGTACTGCCGATATTGTGGGTGGTACTGTTTTCTCCACTTTATTTTGGTCCGTGATGTTTTTTTCTGCAATGTTACTGGCCGAATCCCATACAAACAAATCAAAAGCAATGTAACATAAATTTATATATAAAATACTGCAACTAGCATTTATACGCAACTTGTGCCCTAAAAACAAAGTGGGTAGGTCCTCTCATTAAAAATTGCTGATAACAGACAACAAATAATCTACCCTACAAACTAACAAACAAGATTTTTCAGCTCCAAACCCCCAGTTTACCAGTTGGCACTGGCAGACTCCTCCATACTCTGCCAGAGTACTCAGTCAATAGGACAAAGCCACCACTGCTTCTAAACACCACAGCATCTTAGGACAATGTATTAAATAGCTCACTGGTCCCACTTGCAGATGCCCTGCCACACCAGTTAGTTGGAGGAGCTCAGCTAATTAGTAGTGTCTAAGTGCTTTAAATAATTAAGCACGGGAACCCAGGAATGACAACTGATTCAAGACAAGCAGCGAAACATAGGCAAAATAAGCATGGATCAAACAGTCACTTAGCAACATCCTGTAATATGTGCAAAAGTCCTGAGCAGTCACTTTGGGCCACACTTTAAAATGTTCAGCACAACAGTCATATATGGACAGTCTCTTTGGGTATCTTTGCAGTTCATTAGCAGCAGCTCACTGAAGCACACAAAATTCAGGACCTCTGTATATATGAGTCTCACTGGGAACTAATGATGTGCATATGTTGCTGCATATAGTTACTGACAAACTCCTGGTCCCCCTCGTTACTGAGACTCACTGTGTGCCTGAGATAACTGATGCCACTCACAGTTCTTCCAATATATTACACCATCAATGTGGATGGAACAGTCTCAGATGGTGTTGGAACAGATTGCAGATATCATGGCACAGATCTTTGCGGTAGTCAGCCACACCAGTCACAGCTGACAACAGGGATCTGGTACACACAGTTGTTAGGATGAAATGGGGACTGCCACTCATGTGCTGTACTCTGCTGGAGTACTCAGCCAGTAGGATGAAGCCAGCACCACTTCAAGACACCACTGCATCTTAGGGCAATGTATTAGATACTGTAGCTCACCGGTCCAACCAGCAGCTACCCTGCCACAGCAGCTGGTTACAGGATCTGAGCTAATTAGTGGTTGAAATATTTATGGCTGGGCCAGTTGGAGTCAGTGATCAGTTAGGAACGTTAGAGGGATCTTATGTTTTGGGATAATTAATGTAAAGAAGGAGAAAACCAACTGAGATTGAAATCACCAAGTAACTCACAAAAGGAGATATGGGAGAAGGTGATGAGGATAAGCAGCAAGGAGTCAAGGAACTTAAGAGAGCCTGTGAGTCATTTTTTGGGGGGAGAAGCCTAAATGAAACAAAGGTGGGGATGTAGGCTTCGTCCAGATAGGGAGAAGGCCAAAATGGAATGAAAGTTTCGGGGGAGGAGTGCAAGCTTCACTCAGCTTCATTTGCTTTTATTAAGTATTTCTTTTTTCCCCCAACTGAAATTCAATTCCAACAGAAAATCCAATTGCTTTGGAGTAAAGGGCAAGAAGAATGCAAAGGCAGGTAACTGATACGCCTAAAAAGCAGCACCCTGTTTACTGAACCCCCCAAGTGCCTGGGTCTCATTTTGTGTCTGTATTTCAGCCATTTTTATTAAGTATGGTATCTTTTGTGTTTGAAAAACACTCACAACATTTTAAGTCTTGGGTCACACCTGAAAACAGACATTTATTTGTCTAGAGTACTACCTGGTTAACAATAGCTAAATAAATAAATAAATACAAACGTAAATCAATCAATCAGTCAATCAATCACAAAGTACCAATGGCACTAAAGGTGCAAAGGAAAGTCTGCAAAGTGTGAAATAATTATATGGCCACAAAGAAGGCTGACAGTCTTCCCCTGGCAATGAAAAGGAAGTGGCAACAGACCCCAGATGTGGCACTGGCATGGCTTCCTCCATGGCAGGCAGTGGGGGGCAGTACTGTGACTTGTGGTGGGGGTGGGAGGACATGGAATTAACCAGCCACAGCTCCAACACTGCCCAGACACTTTGATGGGTGTGGGAGGGCAGTAGACAGCCCCTGGCAGTGGCCACAATGGGGCACACAGACCACCTCCCACCACGGCAGGACACTCATAGTGGTGCATGGGCCATTAGACCAGCTCTCGCTGCTCTAACTCTGGCAGCCTGTGCACCCATTCCAGGGATTTGCAGAATTCCAATTAAGGGGATACTGCAGTGCTACCCTGGCACCAGCCACTCTCTGCCTTGCCACACCAGAGTGTCCTCCACAAGGATGTCACAAGCCTGGCCAGTGCAGGCAGCCTCCCCAGCTGCAGCAGGGGGTGGCTTAAAATTGGGACTGGTGCAAGGTGTGGCACAAGCAGCCCCGTGCTCCATTTCTCCTTGATGCAAGGTCCTTGCACAAGCCCTGAACCTTTAAAAATCAAGCCCTTTGTGTCAGTAGCAGATATCTGAAAATTGAAACCACAGAGTCCAGTGACATACAAAAATGAGATCTATCACTAATAGTGGAGAATTATATCATGCCTACTGGAGAACGTAAAAGAGACCTGAGTGCCCGTGTCCTGAGCACTATACCCCTGCTGCCCCCATAGTTATCATAGTGCCCAATACACGGAAATGGTCAGATTGAGTACCTCGCAAATGAGAGGTGTTCACACCCTGGCCACAAACAACAGTGAACCATAGCAGTGCCCCAATTTATCACAGTAGCAGTGTGCCTGCACCATATGATGACCATATCCCAGTGCGGTAATAGTCCCAACTCCATCCTGTCCTGTGAGTGAATGTTGCAATTTCAATAGCTTCCATTCTGCAGTCAGTAAGGAAACCCAGAACTGTACTTCAGGACCACATCCCAGTACCCATATGCGATCTGGCACTAATGTGGGCAAGTGCAATATGACAGGCACAGGAGATGATCCCAGTGGCAGCAGGGAAGTGGGCTCTATATTCCTCACCCCCAGACATGGCAACATAATGCCATGCATGCACCAATTTCAGGAACCCAACAGTGCATATGGTCCTGCAGAGAGTCGTGCAAGGGAGGCACCAGCAGTGGCATGGCACCTGAGCAACAGTAAGGTTACACATCTGCTACCCAGACATGGTAACACTGCACTGATCAGACTGGCCAGACACCACTGACATGCACACAAAGCCTGGCACCAACCCAACACTGACAGCAGAGAAGGACACAGTACCACCACCCTAGCCACCAACAACACTTCCAGAATATCTCTGTGGATTCACGGTCAACACAACCAGATCCATGACACCATATCAGCCTTATATGGAAGTCCAACAGAATCCTCTGGAGGATAGCAGTGGTGGCATCTGGTTGACCCGTGGGGATACACTTCCCCAAGTGTCCAGTCCACATGCACAGAATACTGCACCATGGGGTGAAGGTGCATTAATACAGATTTCCATGGCACATTTCCCTGCAGCCTACTCCACTGTATGCTGCAGTGCACCAGCCTACCGATTCCAGAAGGATGCCACTCTCGCTCCCATCTCCAAGCCATGCTACTGCCAGCTCAACTCATTTGAAACCTTGACCTGCACCATTACAACTACAGACCACTAATGTCAGGCCACTGTATATATTATTGTGTAATAATGGGGAATTTCCCAACACTGCAAAAATGCTACAATAATTGAGGTCATCTGCCAGTAAAACATTCCTGATACCTACCATGGCATCATGCAGCTGCATATGGCATACTGCATCGCAGTAACAATGGGGAGGGGGCATAGCTATATTATATGTGAAAAGGCACCAGCATAACAAAGTAGCCACCCACATGTAATACTACAACACACAAGTTGAAGGTGTGGTACTGTAGTAATGTGTGTTGCTGGACATCAGGGACCCATGCAGACACATACTTCATAATTCTCTTAGGGTTCATTTTCCACGTGTACAAGCAGACCCTTGCATGACTCACTGCACATCAGTTGCCATTCGCCAGTGCATATGGAATGCCACATTGGTAAGCTCATTGTTGAGCAATGCAGATGCAGTGTGGCTCTCACAAATGCAACTTCCCACCAGCCCAACACATGCAGCTGGACACCCACTCCAGCAGTGGATACAGGTGCAATGTAATGCTGTGTTACTGGCCAGAAACACTACCGATGTGGATCTAACCTGCTATGATCTAGCACGAAGCAGCACAAAACCACATATAGAGGAGCTGAGTTAGGGGATGAATTGAACACAAGAAACAGTGCAAAGCAGTTTTTGAATTGCTACCACTCATTGCAGATAATTCCCTAGAGCAATTCTGCGACCACACATTTAGCTTCTCCCACCCCCTCCCCAAACAAAAACCAGGAAATCAAAACTCTGAATCAATTATAAGGGGAATTAATATTTCATTACTGTTTGACTGAATGAAACAAAAAAAAATCAAGTTGCACAGGAAACGTACATTATGGGTCATAACTTGATTTTGAAAATTAATTGCACCAGACAAGTTATCTCATGCTTGCCCCGTTTGTCACTCAATCACCAGAAACAAGTGTTGTGTTGGCAGCATGCTTGGGGACATTACCCCATTATTACGAATGAATTTTATCAGTGGCTTGCAACATCTGATAATAGAAGAATAGTGACACTGGGTAGTATGTCATTTATAGAAACAAAAGCATTCTGCTGACAACCCCATCGAACATCTACACAGCATGTCTTACTTTTAATTCTCATTTGAAACTGTACCCAGACAAATCAAGCACATATGCTCTTTATAAATCATTCTATTTTACCAGTCACACACTGCCAAGCAACTACTACACATCAAATATACCGGCATGGCTGAACACACTAAGTGACAGCCAGAACGTTACCATTGATCAAGGGGCTGAGGCGGAGTTTGGCTGTCATCCTCACTAATATCTTGCTGGTCTGAGTCAGTTAAGGATTCCTCTTCTGCTGAAGTAGCAAGGGTCTCAAAGGCATAAGGCTCAACTGTTGGCAAAACATACAGGGTGTCTGACTGAGAATAATACACTTCCTCATCAGAGCCCATTTCTGACAGCTACTGCTACACTCAGAGTGAAAATGTGCACCACATACGTCAGGCCAATTTGATGTCATAGACATAACTTAACCTAGTACTCGTGCCAAAAATACAGAGCCAGTGCATCCACCTCCTTCAACAAATAAATAAGACAACACATTTTTTGTGAAGAAATCTTTATTAAACAGTTCCATACGTAGGTAAAACATATCATTACTTATCAAAAGAAAATGTAAAAAAAAACCAAAAAAACAGAAACCAAATACTGCAATTGATCTTTAAGGAGTTTAAAAATAATAACTCTAGGTCTCTCACCATCTCCTGGGGGGTGTCAGAGTGCCCAGTGTGCTTACTCTGTAACATAAGTAGGGCCATTTGGAAAGGGGATCTGCTCACATAATTTCTGTGCAAACTTGACCAGGTCAGAGCCTTCCACTTTTTCCAGGAGTCCCACAATGATAATTGTGGTGGGATCAAGGGTAGATCAGATTTATACTCCAAGAGACCTCGTCCCAAGAATTATTAATGTTACCATAGAACTGCAGGTAATTTCTGACCATTCCCCTGTGTCCATGCTATTTTATACTTCCTTTAACCCCCACAGAACTTAGATATGGAAACTCAACAATTTTCTGTTGGAGAACACTGAGCTATGTGATAAGTTTATTGCCAATATTGAGGAATTCCTCTGTTTTAACAACACGAGTGACACTTCCTGGATTAATACATGGGATTGCCTCAAATGTTGTTTGAGGAGTCTTTTGATAAGTGAGGCCTCCACTGTCAAGAAAAATAATGCAAAAAAGCAGCAAGATATATTAGGAAAACTTAAAGAATTAGAGAAAACGTTAGTGAGCTCTAACTCCCCCCTGAAGAGTGGAGGGTATGGTCTAAAACTAAGCTAGAGTATAATGAAACTCTTAAAAGTGAGGCAGTCTTTGCAATCAGGAAGGTTAAACTAAATAATGTGGACTCGGGGCCCAAGGCGTCAAAACTTTTGGCCATAAGAATAGCTAAAAATAATATGTCCACTAATATCACAGCTGTTAAAAATATAACTACTGGCAACATAATGTCAGATCATCTTCAAAATAAATGAGAAATTTCATAACTTCTATAAAGAACTTTACTGTAAGGTGGAGGGTACAGCAACTATCTCTCTGGGGGAGTTTTGCAATGGTATTACCATTCCGACTGTCCCAGTCCCCCCTTAGAGAAGGTCTGGGGGCACTCCTAACAAAGGAAGACATTTTTTGCAGAAATTAAGCAGACTTAGGAAAACAAAGCACCTGGCCCTGATAGCTTCTCATCCAACATTTATAGCAAATTTGATGTAAAATTAGTTCCTATTTTAGTGGAGGTCTTTAATCATGCACTGGTGGACGGCAGACTTTCTTTAGAGATGACCAGAAGCCTAATTACTCTGATATACAAACAGGGTAAGACTGTGGAAGTTATAGGCCTATCTCCTTGATTAATTCTGATGTCAAAATCTTCACTAAGGTGCTTGCCAACAGACTAGAGACAGTCAATCAATCAATCGATATCTTTATTTAGCCATGCAGAACACCATTGAGCAGGGCTTATTTACAAGATGGACCTGGTAGTTTAAACAACAAGTCACACTACAACAATTTGGTGTAGACGTAGCAACATTAGCAGCCTATGTACAGTCATTACAAATGAGAATGGCGTGGCTTGGCACAGTGGTGTACAGTAATTTACAAATAGCAACATAAGACTTGACTCTGAGAACAGAACAAGGCAGCATAATTTATAGGCATGGTACCAAAGGCAGTCAGCATACCGCTATGTGAGAGTTCTGTACAAGGCAGGTATCTGATAGACAGTAGGGTACAATATTATATTGGATGAGGTCTGGACCAGCAAAGCATTACATGGCCTAGGAGAAGACTATAAAGCAAGGGCACTGAGGGCACAGGATGCGCCAAGGATAGAGGAGGGAGGAGAGGTTAGGAGGGGTGGGAGGGGCCAGTTGTAATACCTTCAGGATTGTAGCCCCGATTCTGATATCTAAACATCAGACAGGTTTTATGAAGGGTAGAAATGCTTCTGATAACACAAGAAAGTTATTTCATGTTTTACAGGCAGCTATCAATCAATCGATTCCTGGTGATCTAATCTCATTTGATGCCAAAAAGACATTCGATCAGGTGGCTTGGTCTCACATGTTTAACTCACTTAAATTAAATGGGTTTCCAGACTCTTTTTTTAAACTAGGTTCATATATTGTATCAGAACTCTTCGTCCGCAGTAGTAATGAACGGGGTCATCTCCTCATTCTTTGAGACTGGGAGAGGCACCAGACAAGGTTGTCCTCTTTCATTTCACCTCTTTTATTTAACATCACCACAGACCCCTTAATAAGATGTTTGACCAGTGTACAAGGGATCCAAGGTATTAAGGTGGGTCAGAAGGAACAACTAGTGGCAGCTTATGCAGATGATATACTTCTCATGATTTCTAACCCGGTTACCTCACTACCCCTTGTCTTCAATATAATACAAAGTTCTGGAAGGATTTCAGGTTACAAGCTAAATAAAGAAAAAAAACAAATTCTTAGCACTCAACAAACACTGTATAAAGGATGATATCATAAGTACTGGGATTACATGATCTAAGGATTATCTAGAATACTTAGGACTACATATTTATAAAAGTAGACACAAGACAGTGTCCAAGAACACAGCAAGAGTCAGACAAAAATTGTCAGAAGATTTAATTGGATGGAATAAACTTCCTCTGGATCTTTGAGGGAGACCAGAATCCATTAAGATGAATATTTTACCCCGGTTACTTTATTTATGTATTTATGCTGATCCCTTGTAGCTTTATGTAAAAGTGGATTCAAGGTTTTTCATCTCAAGCGGCTCATTTCATTTGGGGATATAAAAGGCATTGGCTGGCCTTCACCAAATTGTATAGAAATAAATGTTGGGGGTTGAAAGCTCTTGATTTCTATCTTTATTTTCTAGCAGCCAGAATGGCTCAGCTAGCCTTTTGGTTTAAGCAATGGATGGCACAGGCATACATTCCTGAATAGGTATACATTGAGCAAGAAATTACAAGTAAGCAGGGAGTGGATATAAGGTCACTTTTCTTCTCAAAGCTCCTCAGGTCATATAAGAACAAAATGTTAACTGATTCTTTTAGACAAATCAAACAAATATCTCTCCTCAATCTTAATTTAAGCCAAACTAGAATTTAACCTATCTGGGACAACCCAAATTTCTTAAAGAGGGAAACCCCTTAGTAACAGAGTCTGGTGGATTATAGGTATCCACTCCACACAGGATATAATCAACAATGATTCATTTCTCCCTCTTTCAATCCTAGTAGACAGGTTTGGAATCTCCTATACAAAAAGTGCTTTCTACTCATCCATCAAGCAACTAATTCTAGACAGATTTGACTTTTCAGTGGTGCTTAATGAAAACTCTCACTTTTTTGGGGGGTGCATGAGACTATCTCCATCCATTTCCACACCGTATTCTCTGCTGGTTGATCTGCTCAGAGGTTCAGCAACAAAATCAGTTAGGTGGTGAGAGATTTAAATTGGGCCTAGCTCCTTCACCAATTTGCCTTAAGTGCAAGTTGGGTGCTGGAACTTTACTACACATGCTTTTGTACTGCCCACTGTTACAACCACTCTGGGTTGAAGCAGGCATCTATTTCATACTGTCCCATATGATGTCCCCATGATTTCAAACCATATTCAAATAAACACATGTATTCTAGGTCATTTTGAAAAGAAAGCCTGCTGGTCTTATGAACAGAAACATACTCTTCTCCTGATAGGTACTTCCATCAAGCATATTATTTTAAAGTGTTGGTTGGAGGAGACATCACCTACTTTACAAGAGTGGTGAAATCATTTGCTTGAAACTCTTAGGCTAGAGAAACTGTCATTGTCCCTAAGGGATAATTCATCTAAATTCCTCAAAAAATGGAATACCACTTATAGGATGTTAAGAACATCTGACCAACCTATGCTAGTGTCTTGATCATTTTCTCCCACTAATGGTTCAGACCTCCTTTGCACATATCCATACTCCAAAACGCATATGTTCTAGGTATAACAGGATCCCATTTGGGCCCCCTTCTTCTTTTTTTTTTTTCTTCCTTCCACTTACTTTGCTCTCTTTTCTTTCTACATATCTGCTCCTGCTTTTTGGGCTTCATCTGTGCCTTTTTTCTAATCCTTTTTATATTATAATAGAATACATTTTACACACTCTATGACATAACATTTCTAACATGAAAGTTACCTAGTGTGCTTTTTATGATAATTTCTATAATATAGCCTTTTACATGGAACTTCATAAGAATCAAAGTAATCACTATCTGTTCTTTATTTTTTTTTCCTTAATCTAATGGTTACATAAATTTTATGTTGATATATTAGGAACGTAATTGCCTAGTCATTTATTGGCATTTCTACTCTTGCATGTTTTTTTTTTACATAGTAAGCCTTTAGTACATTAATCTTAAGAGTACTAATATGAGTAATATCTAATATATAAGTTAAAGATGAAAAATATGATATGTTATTTACTTGCTATAGCATTTTTATTACAGTTATGAGTTCTCTCTTGATGGTTATGTACTTACGTATTGTTCTTTTTTATTTAAAAAAAAATAAAAATGTTTATAGACAAAAAAAAAGGTTGTTGTGGTGACTCCAGCCCTCTTGATCATCGACCCGGTCTTCTAATTTCTTAAGCTTGTAGTGGAGAAGGACCACCTTTGTGGTGTCTTGGTTAGCTTTGTCCTCAATGGAACTGATGCAGGCCTCCGGGTCCGCCATTCATTGAGCGATACTATCCAGTGCCGGTTTGATAGAACAATATTTGCTCACAAGCTCCAAAATTGCACCTTTGATTGTAGTCAAATCTTCAGAGAAGCAGTCAGTTTTGGTTTCCAGCATTGGCTGCTCTGGGGAGTTACCTGGGATGTCGGGAGCCTTCCCACACTTACAGGCTAGGGATCTGCCAAAAATCATCAGTTTTACTATCTCTTCCTCCATCAGAGCTTGAAGCGAGGACATTTTGGCATTCAGAAACAGCACAAGCAGTTGTGGTCAGAACTGAAAAAGTTAACAGAGGGACTAGCATGTAGTATAATGGGGATTTACTGCATTTTTATTTAGTCAAACAACAACTGAATGAAACACTTCCTCCTCACTGTTACCTGACACAGGTCATCTTGTGACTCCTCTGTAATCCAGGTATCTTGAGCTTTCATCACTCCTGGATCTGGCTACTTTCATCGTTCCTGGATCTGGCTGCTTTTCTCATTCCTGTAACAAGAAAAATCCCACCCCACTGTGCATCACAGTCCTTAACTATTGATACAGGATGGCTCCTAGACTTCCTTCACTTCCTTAATGCGGTAGGGATGCAGTAATGTTGAGTAGCTAGACGGGTCTCTCCTGACTATTCCCTAATGCTAGCTGGGTCACCTGCCCCAAATTGTAGTTCAAAAGGTGTTGGGTGCCACCAGCTGATGGACAGGAATAGTCTCTACCAGGTGTGACACCTAAGCAGTTCAGGTTATCACCGAAGACATCTGCTTACTCTGTCTTCCCTCTTCTCACCACCGCAGCCCTGTCTCACCACTGACAGGGGAATGGAGATATGTTTAACTTACAAAAATAACAAATGGGACCAAACAGAGCCCTCACCATGACCGACTGACTGTGGTTTCTGGACTCACAGGACCGCTGCCACTTCTGGGTCTCAGGGTGGGAATTGCCAACCTGCACCACACTCTTGTCCTGAGACTGACAGGAGGAAACACACCAGCAGAGACAACGGACCTGACTTCAAACAACCAAGTAATTCAACCTTGGGTCACCATCACTCTTCATGTGCTGCTCTATCCTGACTTGGCTTGTAGATGGAACACCCACAAAAAGCAGGTGGTAACCAGGTGCAACTCAACAGAGAGATGCAGAGCACCTGTGCAGGGCACTGGTTATGGCCAGTAGGCCTGTGTGAGACACATCAAGACACACAGCATGCTCTTGCACTGGTTTCTGCTGGAGCTCACTTGGCCCAGGGGGGTGGAACGGCATCATGATAAGCAGCACAGGGGACAGAACAAATGTAATGACAGTGCACTTGACCGGGTGCGTATGCTGATGCCACCCTCCACATGAATGGTAATATTCTGCAACACATAAACATAACACAGATTAGTAACAGAACTATGCACAGCACCTGTGGGAGAGGTTTGAAAATGTTAGTTATGTTGTTGGAACTACCTTTTCCCTAGAGATTGTTGTCTATTACAGAGCTGCTACTGCTGCTCCAGACCTGCAATGCAGTTCAGGGTGGACTGGGACCCTTGGGAGAGGTCCACTGTTATAATGAGGCAGTAATAAGCACATAATGATATGCAAATTACATTTTGCACCTTGAATGTTAGAGTAGGCCCATTTGCATGTCACCTTCCAATACGTGGCTGTTTGAGGCTGTCGCTAATGTATTAGCCATCGCTAATGACTGTTGTCGAGGGTTTGTGACACTGCCTGTGGTATGCAGTTCATGCTCACACAGTAGTTTTGTGGTTTCCCTTTGCAATTGTAAGGGGGGGGGATTGTGGGGCACATTGCGGAGGCTGTTGTGGATGCACCTGTGGCCGTCACTAATGCCTGCCATATTGGTACACATTTTGCGAATGCCGTGTCAGTTTGCGATCGTTCCAACATACCATTGTTTAGTGACTGGCACTGACTTCTCATTGCCAACAGAGGTTTGTGCTGCTACACCACCCCATGTCTCTTACAGTAAATCTACGTTCCATAGTCTTGCTTCTATCCTCTGAGCATTGCTCAATGGGCAACGTGCCCTTAGAATTGGAAACCAAGTTGTTTTCAGCATTTTTAAATCAGCAATTGAAAACAGTTCTACAAATTGTTGCAGCTGCTGATTTATGAATAATCCTAGAGTATCTCAACCTCCCAAAGCACTTTTACTACTCCCATTGAAAAGTGGTACCTTTGCAATCGCCATGTATCATGTAACTGTGCTGAATATGCGTTACTGCTCTAGATCTACTCTCTCTAGTTCTGCTGAACTTGGACTGTCTGTAATTGCCTTGATATTATTTTGCAAAGCAGCCATGTAATAGCTATTCCAGCACTTTTTACTTTGAATTGCCTTGCATCTGCCTTCATACTGTCTGCAAAATCGACATGCAGCTGGATATGCCATTGACATGCAGCTGTATATGCCATTGACATGCAGCTGGATATGCCATTGACATGCAACTGGATATGCCATCTGTAAATCTGTATTCAATGTATTTCTGTATGGTTTCTTTGTCCTAATCAGGACTTCCATGTAAATTATCATTGCTGAATGGAGCTTTTTCATAGTGAAACAAATAAAATAGAAATACAATTAATATCATTCCATCTTCTCATGCGCCATGCTCAGATGGTTCACCTGGTGAATTTCACAATTTTTTAAAAAAGGTGAGTTAAGGGGGAGTTAAAGTATTTCAAGAGTTGCAATGAGAAGCAATCAGTAGTTATACTTCTCCCAGTTATGAAAGCACCATTAACCATGATCACTCTTAGAAAGGATAAGGGCTGTCTAGACTGCTTTAGCTATAAAGTCTAGTTCACTTTGTAAAACACTGATTATAAGACTCTAGCAACAATTTGTGCTATTAAACTGCAAAATATTGTATAAGAAGGCTTCCTGAAAGGAAAACAGAGAGAGAGAGAGAGAGAGAGAGAGAAACATTAGGAGGCTTCTTTCATGTATGTGAATAGACAGTAAATTGCCATTTTCAACTGTGGTCTTATTCCTAGATGCAGAGAAGTCCTTCGATTCTTTGTAATGGGAACATTTACAAGTAGCTTTAAAAGATATTTGATTGCTAAGTGGTTTTATTATTAAGTGTATATTCTCTATAATTCTCTAAAAGATATTCTCTTTAATTCTTTAAAAGGACCTAAGGGTAAGGGTAGCAGTCTGATCAAATGATTTTGTTTCCCCCTCTATTAAATTAAATCTTGGCACTAGGGAAGGGTACACTGTATCCCCTGTACTCTTTGTTACTGCCTCAGAACTAGGGCTGTACAGGAACTGAATACTACTTCCTGAATACCATGAATTGTAGGGCTCCTGAATATTTGGGAACCCTTCCCAAATAGGGGACAGTTCGTATTCAGGAAATACTATTTGTTCCCAATTGACACTACAGTGCACCCTCTATTATCCACCATCCACCTCATCTGCTAGCCTGTCCTCCTGTACTATTGTCTCTCTGTGGAAGTTCCCTGTATTATCTGCTGCTCTCTCCATCCGGCATCCAACAGCACTTTCCAGTGTACAGGCCATATCTTTCACACGTTATTCTCCCTCTATCATCCATCACATCACAGGAACTGATGCAATGTATTATTGTCCCAATCTTTTGGTTGTTTTAAATGTCTTAATAAGAAATATATTACAGTGCACTGCTGAGGACTATGTTACCTTTGAGAGTGGCTGTGAGGTTTTTAACAATATCATTGATGAAGAGGTTACTGAAACTGACAGGGGTGAAGAAAAGGAAGATTTCATATTAGAAACAAGGGTTGATTTCAACATTGTTTTACTTGTCTAGGGAAAGTGCAAATTGACCTGGACTACTGCAGCTAACCCTCTGCTTGTTCATCAAGACTAGTGCAGGTCTTCCATGGCTGTCAGTGAAGTTAAATGTAATTTTTCAGCCCATGGTGGATGACCGGCACAGTACACCCACCTCCACTGCTGGTCACCATAGTGTGCATCAAGAAGCACTTGTTTACAGATAAACTCCTGTGTCTCGCCCATTCACCTACCCTACCAACACCCTTATACACTTTGCAGCTATTCTTAAATAAAACATCTATAGGAAAACATCCAACACCCTTACTCATCAGTTGTAAAGCAGTATGCCTCAGCAGACCCCAGGCTTTTAATTTTAGGAGACCCCCTCATTTAATTTAAGGTTTATTCTGAGGTACAGAGAACAGAAGTAGGCTATGGTGCCCATGCAAATGGATTTAGTATTTCACATTTTTAAACTCCAATAATTTTGAATCCTATCTGCTTCCATGAGACTTAGAGGGGAAGTGCATATCTGTAAGTCTAACATCACTCCGTTATGGCTCTCCAAGGCACACACCTCCATTTTCATCTAACTTTAAGCTTTCCAGCAAACACATAAACTTTTAATGTTAAACTCCACATTTCTGATTCATGCATGTGCCATTTTTCCCCCACAATGCCTGGGGTACCCAGAGGTCTATTCTCCCAGTGACGTGAAGAGGCAAGTTGGAGAATAGAGTGCAGGACACCCAGGACCACTGGCAACACAGGATATGCATGTTAGTGGGGCACTGTGAGTGATGAAATACAAACATCTCTCACAGCATCCCCATGTATTTCTGAAATGAAAGTGTTGATTTTTTTGCTTATCAAAAACAATCATTCTGCAGTCACTAAGCTAAAAAACTGATAAATTACTTATATTTGGCTTCATTCACCGACAAAGTTGAACTCGGCAATATACAAACATACAGCAATGGCACTGACCGGAAGAGATGCAACTGAACTGAAATGACAGTTCTTTTTTTGTTTGTTTGTTTAGCAGTAACGATCACTGTGCAGTTGATTAGCAAAAATAACAAACATGTTCAATTACTTGTTTTCAGGGTCACTCACTCACAGAGTTAAATGCCTCCCCCACGGGCTCCTGCTTTATGCCTCTCCTTACCTCATGTTCATTGGAAGACAGAGACTGCTGAGGGATTCCCAGTTACGGCGTGGCTTGGCTCGTCAGACTCTCCCACATTTTCTGTATCCAGGTAAAGAGTAAAGACATGGACAACACTGTTTTTGTCTGACTTGAAAGCAGGAATAATGTGGCTTGATCTAGGGAAAGATGCTCAAGAGGTTATGGTCTCACATTATGCCCTTGTCGCCATATATTTTTAAGTGAAAGTATTGTTTTTTGCTTGTCAAGAACAAGCACTGTGTAGCTGCTAAGCTGAAAAACTGATCCACTGCTTATTTTCAACATCGCTTGCCTCCAAAGTTGAAATATCTATTCAGCTGCATCTCTTCTGGCCAGTGCCATTGTTGTATGTCTGTATGTTGCAGAGTTCAACTTTGTTGGTGAGTAACACCATATATAAGCAATTTATTAGTTTCTTAGCTTAGCAACTGCACAGTGATTGTTCTTGACAAGCAAAAAATTCAAAACTTTCATTTCAGAAATACATGGAGATGTTATGAGAGACATTTGTATTTCATCACTCACAGTATCCCACTAACGTTCATATCCTGTGTTGCCAATGGTCCTGGGTGCCCTGTGCTCTGTTCTCCAACTCGCCTCTTCATGTCACGGGGAGAACAGAACTCTGGGTACACTGGGCATAGTGGGGGAAAAATGGCACACGCATGAAACAGAAACGTGGAGTTTAACATTAAAAGTTTATGTGTTTGGTGGAAAACTAAAAATTAGGTGAAAATGGATGTGTGTGTCTTAGGGAGTCATAACGGAGTAATGTCAGACTCACAGATATGGCACTTCCCCTTTAAACATTAATGTTATCTCATGTGAGAAACCTTTGGTCGCCAACTTATGAGGAGAGGATGTGTTATGTGGGCACATAAACAATGACTGAATAAGTCACATAGCTGTAAACTTAAAACAATTTGAATCTATTTGGACTCCCATCCTATAATTATGTGATCCTTTCCATATAATACAGTGCACAGTACTTACAGTATGTAAACTTAACTGTAAAGTTTATGATGCTTGTGAAAAAGCCACATTTTCTTTAACCTTGAATATAATCACATTAATATGTGTACTAATATCAATAATCTCTAGTTGCAACACTTATGAATGCATTAGTTATACAAATTGTCTTTACATTGGTTTGCTGTATTTTACATTTATTATGCCTTGTTATTGTCTTGAAAAAGCTATAAAAATATAAAGCAAAACGTTGTGCTCCTCCTATAGGTGGAAATCGGTTCTAAATACTGATTATGAGATTTTACGTTGGTATCAGCTCGAAGGTTTAACAAACTTCTCCCATCGCTCATTGATCAGGACCAAACTGGATTCATTAGGTCCAGACAAACACAAGATAATAATAACATTAATGTGGTTAATACGCTGGTTTTTGAGATAGAATTTAGACACTTTGTCCATACTTTGACTAACTCATAATTAGATATGATATCACTTACAATATCCTTGCTCAAACAAGCTATCTAGGCCCTTTTAAAAGTTTTTATATTTCTTTTGTTTACCTGTTCTCTGGGTAAATTGTTCCATAATAGTGCCACTCTATGTGTGGAAAACTATTTCTTGTTGTTTGTTCTGATGTGTACTGCTCTAAGTTGTTTGTTGTGCCTTCTTAGTGAATACATTTCTTGTCCTCCCATAAGATTTAAATCTTTCAGTAATTCTTAGTCCTTACACACAGCTGCAAGGTAAAGGTGTTAGCTACACATCAAGCAGACTTGATAGACTGTGTGGCCTGTTTCTGCTGGCTGATTTGTATGTCCATATGTTTGTATAGTGAATAGCAACAGTAAATCACCCCAGTGCATCTTTGCTCTAAACTGTGTACTCCAAAGTGTTTTAATATTTCCCGATACATTTACTTTCTAGGCTCCAACCATTTTTGGTGCTTTCTGTTGCATTCTTTCCATTTCTATGTTTTCACCAACTGACAATCCACCCCCAAACATGTGACCCATAATCAATCATTGGCCTAACATACGTGAGATTTAATAGTAAAAAAATATGTTCTGACCTATGAATGAAGCGTCTCTTAATTGTGCAAAGGGGGATATATTCCCTTAACAAAGCACCAAGCGCAGGTGCGGAACATTGGGGTTGGCATCACTTGCTTCTGGCACTTATTTTCCATGAATTTGGACTTGTATTAGCTTTGATACTCCTTGTGTTTTAAGCCTGAGTAAAGTATTCTTCAGCATACTGAAGACATCTTAGAATCTGCACTTTATTCACCTAATCTGTTAAGGGACTATTTTCCTCTGTATTATGTAAGTAAGTGATGGCTTTTGCAATGTATTCCGTCTCTTCCCATCCTTCTGTTTGTAATGCTGTTTAGCCTTTTTAATGATGTGTAACTACCAATGCCTTCTAGCTGCTTCTGTTTTTCTCCATGGTCCATGTACTTGATGTTCCCCCACCCTCTATTCGATGAGGCGCCCTTTGTAAATGAACTTTTAGCTCTAAGGTTGTAATTCCGATTTTACAATAAATAAAAAATAAAATTAGTAAATCTTGATCATTATTGGGGTCCACAGCCATGGAGGTGAGTGTTTTTTCTGGTTTTTGGATAGCTGCATATCACCTTTCTTAAAATGGGGGTAAGCTGTTAAGCGCATGCTTCACATTCTCACCATGCCACCCGGTCAGACGACCCTTTCCTTTTACTGAGTCTGGACACAAAGAAGGGCTTGAATCAGCAACCTTAGCCATTCCTGTTCTCCACAGTCATAAAAATGCAAATCCCTCTACCCTTCATTGACACTCTCTGGCCTCTATACAACACTCTGCAAGCCTATGTTAAAATAAATGGTCAATAGTCACAGACATTCCAGCTACACAGAGGCATATAACAGGGCTTTCCCTTTTTCCAATGTTGTTTACTCTATATTTTGAACTGCTGGCACAGGTCATCTGGTACACCCCCGCCATACAAGGTATCAAACTAGGTGGTAGACATTAGAAACTGGCCCTATACACAGATGATCTGTTAATATATATAACCTCTCCAGATACCTCCCTACCTCTGTTATGGGACATACTTGACACATTTGTTTAGTGTGTAGGTTATAACTGAAACACTGCAAAAGCAGAAGTGTTACAGTTCAATGATAATCTCACCCACACAACTGTCAGCAGTTTGATTTTTTCTGGGCTCTCCCAGCATTACAATTCTTGGTGGTATTATTGCTTGCAGATCTTAATCAACTATTATTAATTATCAACCTCTCATGCAGGCCTTCAAGGACAACTTAACAACTTGGCAATCCATTCTGCTTACCCTGGTGCAGATGGTGGATATTATTCATGTCATTTTACCCTATTTTCTCCACTTGGTACAAACCCTCTCAGCACTGCAATCGAAATCACAGTTTCGACAGTGAAAGAGATTAATCATGCAGTTACTGTGGGCAGGGCACAATCCAGGTATTAGGTATACTGTATACTAAACTGCAAATGCCCAAATGGAATGGGGCCTAGCCCTCTCCCATTTAAGGGAAATATTACACTGTAGCCAAGCTCCACACCATTCTACCCTGGATTTCCCCAGTGTACTGTATGCACTGGAAAACTAAAGAATTAGTGAAAAAAGAGCTACTTTCCAGAGACAAGATGGTATTATAACTTCTTACTGCTAAATCTTCTCCCTCCATGGACACTATCTTTACTAAAACCACCTTTCAGCTTAAAGTACTAGCACAGATCCAGTTACAACCATATAGATTTTTATAGATACCCTCTGCCTTTAATCCTTCATTTGCTCCTGCCAAACAAGATCACACATGCAAGATTTGGGAAAATAGGGTTTGTGCTTATCAGCATACTGCAGGAGAGGAGAGGAGAGGAGAAGAGAAGAGAGAAGCTTCAGGATTTTCAAGAAATTAAAACTTAATATAATTTACACCCCACAGATTATTTTAGACTTTTACAAATGAAATCATATGATGGATGTTTTAACATGGAAATTATAAAGATGTGTATTTGATTGAATTTTAATCATGTAATTTAATTATAATGACTTGAATAAGTCGATCAATAAATTACTACTACTACTACAAATTAAATGCTATCTCTAGGCACAGATGGGCACCAAACCCTCAGGTACCGAAAACCCAATGGTTACTACTTAAGTGCTGAAAATCTTATGAGGGGGACCTCTGGACTCTCTGATATCCTTGCTGTATGGAGCTCTATTTAATTTAACCATTCACTCTACTATGTCAGGGTGAAATGGCAGGAGGATATAGGAGTTGCCATAACTAAGGCACAATGTGATCGTAATGCACCCATACACATAGATCAACCTCCTCATATATCTGAAAAGAATTCTCATGGAAATGCATAATTAGATACTTTTGTACATTGACTCAGCAGGTCAAATATGCCCCCAGTATGGTGTGCAGTGTTGGCATAAATGGAGAGAAGCAAATGTTACTCATGCATATATTTTCTGGACGTGTTCTGCACTGCAGGCCTACTGGGGACAACCACAGATAGAGTTCCAGGAAATATTTGAAATATCCCTTGTTCTGAAGAACATCACCATTATCTTTTCTGACATACCTAACGGCTTTTGTAATCCCACTACCAGAAAATTATTAGTCCTATGCCTCCCGATAGCAAACAACAACAAACAAATTGCAAAAAAATTGGTTTGGCTATCAAAGACAGTACCTTCCATAACTTTGTGGCAAACCTAATGAGGAATATATACTACATGGAAAAATGAACTGCTAAAGTAAATATTAGACATGTCCACACTTTGAATTACTGTGACATGGATGAGTACGCTACATAATGTCACAAGGAAGTGATTTTGTGCCTTAACATTGATATAAAGAGCAATGCCTGCCCGTTAGACATTATAAATGCTTATAGGCAGCACATCCTCAATGTTTTACAAGATCTCTATGTAACACATTTCTATATACTACTGCTGCATGTCTGTTGCTCAGTGTTATTCTGAAAAATGAATAAACTTCAATTTGAAAAAAAATAATAGAGCAAAAAATGACAGACAAATGGTTGGTTAGATAGACAGATAGATAGATAGATAGACAGACAGACAGACAGACAGACAGACAGGCAGGCAGGCAGGCAGATAGACAGACAGACAGACAGGCAGACAGATAAGACACCCACTTTGCAAAATGTATCTTTCTCACCCTTTATTGTGCTACAGATTGAAACAGGCTAGGGAATTCAAACTGCATGGCCTTTTGCAGTCCTACCAAGTCTCACTCCTCAAAAATTAGACTCACGTCTTTTCATCTAAGATGTTATCCAATTTTAAGCCATCTCACTCTTTGCAATAAACTGTGGCTTGATAATAAAATGACTCAGTCTTGATGTCCAAGCATCTCATCCCTGCAGACACAATGACCTTGGCATCTCTAGCTTTTGATATTTCCTTTCTTCCCCAAAATGTTTAAAACTGGTCTCATAATTCTAAAAGATGATGAAAGAATTGCTTGAAATACCTAAGGGGACAATGCATTTAACGTGAGAGTCACATAAGATCAACAGTTATGATTTTCTGTTGCTTCTGTTGGTTATCATCACTTATTTGTCATATCTTGTGTTTAAAAGAAAGACTTTTAAGTCAATCCTTTGTGAAATTTTAATCATACCATCAAGCTGAGTGTAAAGAGATTTGTCAGTAGTCTGCACCACAAAGGTGATTTTGCAGTAAACAAACTGGGTATCAACAATTTATATTGTATATTTTAGTAAGTCAGTAACATGATATTGTTATGATTAATTGATGGATCTGTTTTGCCTTCTTTATGAACAGTGACACTGTTAAGTTAAAATGAAAACAAGACTTAAGAGTGGAAGAATCTGAGAATAAGCTGCAGGATAAATAACTGATTTAATCAAATAAAATCTGGCATAGTCCATAACACAGTAATGAATGAACTTCTAAATTGGGGTACCCGGTTGGAATACCTCTACCAAAATCGCACCAGTCAACTGAGCACTACTGTGGATAGTGCTATCATGGACAGTGACAGGGGATTTACAGCACTTTCAGTAAGTGACCCTCAGGTCACTGTTTATGGTGCTGACAAGGAACAAGGGCACCAGCATTCAGGAGGCTGGCTGGGCTGCTCCTGTGGCATGACGGGCTGGGGCATAGAGCAGCTCAGCCAGGCAGCAGTAGAAACCAGGGTTCTAATCCTGGTCTCCTAGGATTTTTGTGTATCAGGACTTTTTTTTTTTTACACAGGGTAGTGGAAATAGTATTCCACGACCCCACAAATTTCAACTTGCCCCATGATCTGCTCCCTCCCCCCAGAGTGAGAATCTAGTAGTGGGGGGGTAAAACCCCTGTGACGGGGTTGTGTGGGGCAGAGCCCCCACAAAAAAACTGAAGGCATTATTACCACATGGTTCTTGACTGAGCTATTGTTGTTGGTGATGTTCCGACCCAGTGCCCTAAATTAGTCATTTATGAAAATATCCCTATGGTGCAAAAAAAATTAAAATTAATAAAATAAATGAACTGGCATACAAACATAGTAAAAAGGCTGTTGTACCCAGATAATACATAAATAAAAACTGTCTACAAGCCATCCCTCCCTGATGTTGTACATTACTAAATACTTCATTTTTAAATATTCTACCATAGAAGAAAAGAGTTGTTTTATAGAAATGAAAGTAGATCTAACAGTCAATCATGGAATGTCTGGTCCATCTTATTCCAATTAAGCCCATGGTTAAGCCATAAAAACCCTGATAACACCTCAGATGGGCATTGAAATTTGTGTGTATATACAGTACTGTAGTTAGTATCTGGAGAAAAGTATTTCTAGGTAATTTTATTTGTGAGAAATGTCCAGCAAAATACATATTGTTTCTAACTACTGTAGTTGCCATGCAGTATTTAGCCTGACAATTTGTAAAAGGACTAAAGCAATTATGTTAAATTAGATATTTCTGCAATAATTTACCAGACAATATTTATTAAAATGTCACTAAATATTGTATGCATATTTTGCTTGTACACCCTGCGATGCCTTGGACCTTAGACATCCACTTGATAAATTAACTTTACCTTTGGTTGATTTTGAACCCTTAGTAATAAAACCTCATGCAGAGATTTTTGGAATAACTTTGTTCAGTAAACATTAAGTGATATTTTGTTTGCTGCATATAGAAATTAAATAAATAGTATACACAGTCAGTGATTAACATGGCCCAGGAAAGAACAAACCCTTCAAAACAAATTTGCTGTTAAAGTACCACTTCTTACAGGAGTACTGTATGTTAGGATCAGGCCTAAGAAAGTGAAATAAGAGGAATTCTATATAGTTAACCTGGCAAAAAATAGTGTAGTGCTCAATATTGATTGCTGCTGAAATCTAGAAAATGCATAAATTACATTTTGGTTGCTGGAAGGTAAAATAATGCAGATAACTGATTTACTTATAGGCCCAGATATTCAGAAATGCACCAAAGCCCAGCATAAGTCCAGTGCAGAGAAATCCAATGTGCCATGGTGCACCAGAAGCCATATTCAGAGGTTGCACGGGCTGAACTGCGTCAGTGCAACCCAGCTGAATATGGCAGAGTTGTGCCATGGGACCAAAAGAGATGCTCCAGCACAACTGTGGGAGCAGAGCAGCAGAGCAACAGAGGGAGGCATGGCACAGAGAACAGAGCCAAAGACAGAGCTAGAGACGCACAGTGATGGCCACAGGAGGCCTCCACCAGTAGGACACAACAGGGCACTCACAGGCACCTAGACACCTGACCCCAGAACACAACAGTGGCAGAGAAAGCAGGCAACAGGAGGTGGCAGCAGAGTAGTAGAGCAAGAGAGGGAGCACAGCACAGAGAACAGATCCAGGGACAGAGCCAAGGAAGCACAGTGACAGGTCACAGGAGGCCTCCACCAGAAGGGTGCCCGCAGACACCCAGACACCTGACCCCAGAACACAACAGTGGCAGAGAAAGCAGGCAACAGGGGTGCCAACGGAGGGCCACCAAGGGAGCCCCCCCCTCAGGCTGCTAGCCATGCCCCCCCCACCCAGACCATAGCAGGCCACACCCAGGACCATGCAGCCAAGCACACACATGCCACACAGGCACACAGGAAGCCCACACAATAGGTACAGAACATTAACCAGCATAGCAGCCACCAGCAGTCAGTGCAGGAGTGCCAAAAGAAGGTGGGAATGGACAAGCAGTGGATAAAGGTGGCAGCCATCCAGGTGTCCCGTACTGCCACTGGAGGAGGGCCTGTGGATGCACCCACACTGACGCCACAGAAGGAGTTGGTGGCAGCCACCATTTGCCGCACCACAGTGGAGGGTGTGCCTGAAGGAGGATTCCAGATGGGTGGCAGCCCATCACTGCATTGTAAGTCTGTCAGTCACGCACAGCCGGTGGCACAGAGGGTGTGTACATGTGCATGCTGGCATGCATGTAGCCAGCATGCATGTCATGTGCATGTGTGTGCATGTGTGCACCTACGCTAATGTCATGCTGCAGGACACATGCAGTGGCAGTGTATGGGGGAGGCACATGAGGGCACTGCATCACTGACACACCTTTCTTTCTCGGTCCATCCTGTCTATGTCCTTGCGTAGATGGTGTGCAGCCTGTGGCTGCCGATCGGCCCTGGCACAGCCGCCACCATGGCCATGGTGGCCATGGTTGCATGCAGCAGCCCTGATGTGCAGGCCACCCTGACCGCTGTCTGCTGCTGCTGCCGTGTATGCACATATGTGGTGTGTGTGTACCTACCACTGGTGTTGCACCTGTGTGTCATGCCACACGCTGCCTGTGTGCATGCTTGCCCGGCTGCTGGACCATGTGATGTGGGTGTGATGAGGGCAGTCTAGCCCGGTTGTGCCTGTGCACCGGTGCAATGCATCTGATCCACACCACATACCAACACCTGGGTGTGTGTGTGTGTGTTGCTGTATGTGGTTGTGAGCCAGTGACTCCCCTACCCCTGCCTCATGCCTCTGTGTGTGCATGCCCATTGCTATGCATGACCCTGCATGTGTGCAGTACCTGTTTGTGTGGCCCATGCATGTGTACCACACCACCTACTTGTGTGCACCATAGTGCTCCTGTGTGATGGTGTCCCGGTGGCATTGCACCTGCTGGACCAGCCAAGGGTCCCTCCACCCTCCAGCCCATTGCCTCCATTGCCGTCATCAGCCTCGACAGCTATCCCTCAGTCAATAGCCATGTTGTACAGTATGCAACAGGCCAGGAATAGGCCACAGGCTTTCGAGGGGCTGTACTGTAGGGTGCCCCCTGACCTGTCTAGGCAACAGAACCATGCTTTCAGCATGACAAAGACATGCTCGATGATGTTGTGCATACTGGCGTGTGCCTCGTTGTACCATTTCTCTGCTGGGGACAATGGGTGCCGGTAGGGAGTGAGCAGCCAGGGCCTCAGTGGATACACACTGTCACCTGTGTGTAGATTGACATGGTTAGCCCTCTGCTATTCTATGCTGCACCCCTTGCCTCTCCCTGGTGCCCACACCACCATGCACACCCTACCCACCCCCATCCCCAGGTCTGCTCTACCCATCACCCCTTGCCTGTGCCATACTGGCCCACTATGTCCCCACATTCAAACCTGTGGCACAGTGCAGAGCTGTGCCAGATGAACGAGCCATGTGCACTCCCAGGGTGTGTGGTGCAGACATTGGTGATGCGCCCCGTGGCATTGCACACCACCTGGCAGTTGACACTTGGGCTCTCCTTCCGGTTGATGTATGTCATGCTCTCAGGGCCAGGTGGCATGTGGATGGCCATGTGGGTGCAGTCAATGGCCTCAATCATGCCAGACATATGTGCCACCCTGTGGAAGTCCTGCATGGTTGCTGTACGCTCTGCCTGTGTAGAAACATAGACTTTGATGACAGATAAGGACCGCTTGGCCCACCTAGTCTGCCCATTTCCATACCTACAGAATAAGCTGAAGATCCTAGTTAACCAACAGCCTATTTCTTCCTACCCCCCACAAAAATTGCCTTATGTCTGTCCCATGTATTCTTGAATTCTCCCACAGAAATGGATGAATTCTGAAGCATGTGGTAGCACAGCATTAAGGAACTGTGTGAGGAGGCAGGACATGGCCAACTGGGTGATGCCTGTGGTGTCCCCTGTTGGTCTCTGGAAGGTGCCCGTGGCAAGCAGGCACATGACGGTGTTCACTCTCATCTCCACAGACATGGTGTGGCTCTGTCTGGTGGGTGCCTGCATCTCCTCATTGCTGTCTTAGAATGACCCTGTCCAGGTGGTACCAGCCCATGATCTCAGTGTCACTGTAGTTCTCAAAGGTGATGTTAGCATGGTATCACCTGCATTGGGCATACCACCAACAGGCCCTTCCTCAGCCATGTCACTGTTCTTCCTGCCCCCTCACACCCCTCATAACTGCCTCCATCATGAAGGGTGCACTGTCCATGGCCCTTGCTGTCCACTGTCCTCCTGGGCAGTTGGTTGCTGGCTGTGGGCCACTCTGGTGCATTGCTTGTCTGTGTGTGTGTGTCTCTCTCTCTCTCTCTGCCCCTCTCTCCCTCTCCCACGCCACCTCTATCCCTCTCCCTCTCCATCTGTGTGTGGGCTTTGGTCTGTCTGTCTGTCTGTCTGTCTGTCTGTGTGTGTGTGTGTCTCTGTCTGTCTCACTCACTCCCTCTTACTCACACCCCTGGCGCAAGTGCTGTCTGTGTGTTTGAGCCCTATATTTATAGGAACAAGTCTGCTAGGAACAACTTCGATTTGCTCCACACTTGCACCATGGATACATGGTTGAATATGCCACAGTGCTGGATATTCATAGGAACGCCCCCTGCTCTTGCGCGTGCATTCATTATAGTTGCACATTGGTGCAATGGATTTTGTGCTGCGTACTGGCTCCCGCTGAATATGGCTCCTTGGCACAATACTGCACTTGCGCCGGTGCAGCTGCTCTGAATATCTGGGCCATAGGGCCGGATATTCAAAAAGGTTGCACCATGCACAATAGGGTTGCACATGCACAAGTCCAAAAGTGCGCCATTCTGCGATATTCAGCAGGAGGCAGTTGCGCCACTGAAAACATGCTGAGCAACAGCACAATGCAAATGAAGGTATGTCGCAACCGAAGGGTGGATCCATGCATAAAGAGTGCAATCGATATCAAAGACTTGCGCAATGCGCAAGAGCGAACAGCCGGAAGTTGCGCCTACGGAAATGAGCCAAAATAAAAAGGCTCAAGGAAGGAGGCTAAGAATGCTAAGCAGGATGCCAAGTGGGAGAGAGAGAGAGAAAGACAGACAGTGACAGGCCAGGGCAGGCAAGGGAAGCAGTGTGGGCCATAGGCTGCAGAGGCCAGCGGGGGTGCCGGTGCAGTGGAAGTAGCAGTCAGGACAGCGGGGTAACAGAGCAACATCAGCCAGGGGGTCACAAGCCAGGGAGATGGACAGTGGCAGCTTCCACATGGAAGCTGTAATGAGGGTGAGAATGCAAGGTGCAGGGGACGTGGCCGTGGATGGGCCCGTCGGTGATGCGCCCAACAGGCAATACCGTGCCTGCATCAGCGAGCTGTACACAGATGTGAGATGTGGGCGGTACTGCCTGAACAGGGCAATACTGAGGCGGCTCTGTGAGCTGTGCAGTGATGTGATGCAGGCACCCTCACGATGGAGTCATGCTCTGTCAGTGGAGACCAAGGTGACAGCCTGCATGTGCCTGCTCACCAGGCACCTTCCAGAGGCCAACAGGGGACACCACAGGCATCACACAGTCGGCCACGTCACGCATCCTCACCCAATTCCTCAGCGCACTGCTGCCACATGCTGCGGAGCACATCCATTTCTCCAGCACCACGGCAGAGCATACAGCAAACATGCAGGCGTTCCACAGGGTAGTACGTATGCCTGGTGTGCTAGGGGCCATAGACTGCACCCATGTGGCCATTCGCACGCCACCTGGCCCCGATGGGGCTGCATATAGGAACAGAAAGGGCTTCTCCAGTGTCAACTGCCAGGTGGTGTGTGATGCCACTGGGCGTATAATCAATGTCTGTGCCACACACCCTGGCGGAGCACATGATGCCTTCATATGGCATCAGTCTGCACTATGCCATCGATTCAAGAGTGGGGACATCCCCACAGGCCATCTAGTAGGTGAGTACGCATGTAGGAAATGCAAACTCGGGGCCAGGGTGGGAATGCCACAGGTGTCATAGTAGTGGCACACAGGGATATGGGCAATATGGACCTGAACATGATATTGATCTCCACTATCTCCACACATGTGACAGCGGATACCCACTCCGTCCCTGGCTGCTCACACTGTACCGGCGCCCCATGACCCCATCGCAGCAACACTATAGTGAGGCACATGCCGCCACATGCAACATCATTGAGTTGGTGTTTGGGATGCTCAAGGCACGCTTCCAATGCCTAGACACCTCCGGCGGTGCCCTACAGTACAGCCCCTCAAAGGCCTGTGGGATATTCCTGGCCTGTTGTATCCTGCACAACATGGCCAATGACTGTGGGATAGCCGTACAGGTTGAAGAGGGGGACAGCGATGGGGACACCAGTGGCACCGGTGTTGATGGTGATGAGCAGCCCCCCCTTGGACGGCGGGACCCCTGACTGATCCAGCAGGCCCAGCTGCACCGGGACACCATCATGCAGGAGCATTATGCACAACACAGGTAAGTCAAGGGTCCATGTGCAAACAACACTGTCCTGGTGCAACCCACAGGCACACAGAGTAACACACCAGGGGTGCATGACGGCAAGGGGAGTGGAAGGGACCAGGCACACAAACACACCATCAGGGAGGGGTGAACAGTCATATGGACACACACACACACACACACACACACACACACAACAGGCACAAAGCGTACATGGGCAGGTGCACAGCAGAGCAGGAACAGACATGGCAAACACACAGATCCACAGACCACACCCACCACCTGTACTGTCCAAGTACGTGTGTCAGATGCTGGGCACCCTTGCACCTTGGTGTACAGTACAATGCAGGCATCATCATGCATGTGCACCTGTGGACAGCAGTCAGGATGTTGTGCAGGTGGTCCGTATGTCGGCATGATGGGCAGGGCACCCACCAGTGCACTGCCCACCATGACGCACAGTGCACACAGGGCAGCACCAGACAGGGCCCGCACTGGGGGACAGGTCAGTCATGTTGCACCATTCCACGGCCACTGCAGATGCGTGGGCGGCCCGCCATGACCCAACAGCTCTGGCAGGCTGAGCAGGGGCCACATGGGGTGGCACCGATGGACCACCAGGGGTCCCACTGCACGATCGCGACCTTGTCCGCAGTGGGGTCTGTAGGATGCCAAACATACCTGCACCAGGGGTGCTTGGGATGCCCACAGCAGAACCTGGCATCGACAGGCTTGGTGTCGCATGACACCGGGAATGGGGAGTGGAGAGCATACTGTGTGGGGTGCGCGGTACAGGAGCACCTGCTTGTCTGCCCAATGCAGCCACGACAGCGACCAATGCCTGGGTCAGCCTGCTAATGGCGGCGGTCACATCCATCCACATATGGATCATCTCTGCACGGTCCAGAGGACAGTCCCTGCTGTGCAGCTCCACAGCTGCACACAGTGCCTCCACAGACGTTGCAACCCGCCTTTGCTGCTGTACTGATTCCCGCAGCAGGCAGGTGTGCTCTTCCAATGGGTACTCTGCCACAACGGCATCCTGTCCCCCAGGGTATGGAAGGTCCTGATGCTCAACACCCCTTGAGGGTGGGCGCTGTTCACCAGGACCAGGAATGGGCATATCAAAGGCGGCGGGCATGTGCCACCGCTGGACACTGTACCCCAGACCTGGTGGGTGACTGCTGCTGCTGCCCCTCAACGCTGTGCCCAGGGACCACTCATTCCACTGCTGTGGCGCAGCAGTGCCAGACACCTGCACAGCCACCGGTGCTGCCACACCGGTGTTGACAGGCACAGCCTGGGACTGTGCCGACATGCTGGCACACACTTTGGAACCAGGTAGGCCCAGGGGCACATGCTGGCCTGCTGTGTGTCCGTCATGGGACACACACATGTCACTGCCATTGCAGTCCTTGCATCATCAATGGTGCAGGCGTGCTACAGCCACAGTCACAGCATGCTGGCATGCTTGCATGCCAGACTGCTGAGACACAGGCTGTACCCCCACCCCGACTCACTGACACCAGAGTTGGAAGCCGGCGTGCATGCTGGTGCAGTGCATGCTAACTGGTGACAGAGGTGGATGGACCCTCCTCCATGTCCAGCAGGTCTTCCTCACTGCCTGGACCCACCACCACTGTCCCCTGAAGACGAACAGGATCTGTAACAGAAAGAGAGGACATGTGAGTGCATGTGAACAACCTTCCCCCCCCCAACACCACTACCATGTCATACCGTGCAGTGATGGGCTTCCACCTGTCTGGAATACACCTCCTGGTATGCCCTCAATAGCACTGCGCTGCACTGATGCAGCCAGTCGGTCCTCAGCCGGGTCAGCTCCACCACCGCTGGCTGGCCCCCGCCAGTGCCAGCACGTGCCACCCTGAGGGCTGCCACCTTCTCCTTCACCCTTCTGCGGTCTGTCCCCATCTTCTTTTTGCATTCCTGCACGGAGCGCTGGTAGCTTCCATGCAGGTTCACTGCCTGAGCTACCCCCTCCCATGCAGCCGCACGGGCCTGAGGGGTGCCCCGCCGTCCACTCAGTAGTGCCTCCTCCTCCAGGTAGGCCTGGTGAGGGCCTCTGTCTCTGCTGTGGTGAAGTTGGGCTTCCTCCTCCGCCCACCATCCTCACCCTCACCTTGGCTCTGCTCGGTCATGGCGATCTGTATGGGTGGAAGTGGACACCTGTCACTGTGCAGTCTACAGCGTTATCCATGACCATTGTCCAGAACATCACACAGCATGCAACCCACCTCTCACCTGCAGTAACCGAATCTGGCCAGCACAGCCCAATGTCGCACATTTATAGCGCAATGCATGCAAATTAGAGTGGAGCAACTGTAATGAGATGCAAATCACGCCACTGCACCTTTGAATGGCTGATCAGATGATTTGCATGTGTCGGCTGAATATCAGCGCAGTTGCGCTTTGCGCAATACGGTTGAGCCGGCTGAGCCAATGGCGCAGATCTGTGACTGTGTGGTACACTGCATTGTGCATGCCCAGGTAGCCTACGCAGGTGTCTGCCGCGCTGATGACGTGCTGTGCGTGATCGGCAATTCAGGCCATGGCCACCATTGTGCCAGTGGCGCTACAGCACTGGGCACCATATGGCACTGTGGCACTACTGCGCAATAGTCCACTGTGGCACTGGCATGCAGGTGGTCGGTCACACAGGATGCGTAGACGTCAGATGGCACTGTGCGTGGCCTTGCGTCATAGACCCCTGACCTGGTGTCCGTCCTTTGCACCCTGGCGCTGTTCTGCTGCCATGTGTACGGCCCTATTGCGCTGTTTGGTGACAGCGCTATGTGAACCGACGGTGCTGTACGAACAGCACGATTGGAACCTATGGTGGTCTATTGCGCAACATTTCCACGTGGGGTTGCCGCGCTGCAAGGCGCCATATTGCCTGCTGTACAACACAAACTATGGCACACAGGAGAGCACCCCAATGGAGGTGGCCAACCTGGTGGCCCTGGTTGAGCCCCACTATGGGACACTGTATGGGGATGAGCCCCTCACCATGGTTCGCACCCAGGTGTGGCTGCAGGTGGCCACTGACCTGGTGAGGGTCACAGGGCGGTGCCGGTCTGCAGAGCAGTGCAGGCACAGATTCAGTGACCTCCGCAGGAGGGAGCCAGATGTGCTGCAACGCCTAAGGTCATGTGCCAGGAGGGGCATTGTGCCTAGGCCAGGTGGGTGTACCATCTATGCACCTGTATTCTCTGTAGGGGTGTGACTGTGTTTTGGTGGCAGTGCATGGGGATGGCTCTGCCATGGTTGGCTGTGTCAGTGTGTGCAGGTGTGAGATGCATGGGTCTGGCTGTGTGGGCAGGCACACTCACTGGGGCAGGGGGCAGTCTGCTTTGGAGTCACACTGATGTTTTTCTCAACATTTGTCACCCACAGGCCTGGCAGAGAGGATGCAGGCATGGGCTGAGGAGGGCCGTGGCAGGGCCCAGGTGGCAGAAGGAGGTGATGTGAGGGGTGGGCCACAGCGGCAGCAGCAGCAGCAGCAGCAGCCACAGCTGCTTGATGAGTGTGAGTATCATTACATCATGGATGCTATTGCATGCTGGAGGGGGTGGGCATGACCACCAGCCATGGACAACACAACCGTGCACGACACAGGCGACAGTCAGCACTGTCCAGTGTCACTGCACGTCTGTGTGTGCGTCACTGGTGGTCCATGCATGCACTGGGCACATGGCTGTGGAACTGGCATCCCACCACATTGCCACGTCACTTGACAGCCTTGTTTGTGCTGTGATGGACATGGGCAGTGTGTGTGCAGTGGTGCACATAGCTGGTGCCACCTGGTTGGGCATGTCATGTGCATGGTCACTGTGGGTGGGTGCATACCATCACAGGTGCGGGGCACTGGGCTATATGCCTTGCAGGATGGGTGGTGTTCAGGGTTGTGGACAGTCACAGCCATTGACTGTGTTCCCTTTTCCTAGGCCTCAGCGTCCTACACAGAATTGAGCGTGCCCTCCACCAGCTGACCAGGGTGTCCATTGAAAATCATAACATCCTAAGGGACATTCAGCACCATGGGCTCCGGCGACGGCACAGCCAACAAAGACAGCACCAGGCAGCAGAAGACCAGCCTGCTAGGTGTTAGACAGGCTTCCCTTCCCACTTCACCCATCCTCCCACCCTGCCTTCCCTCTCCCAGTTGTTCATCCCTACCCTTGCCCACCCCTACCTTGTACCCCTACCCCGGTCTTGTAAATATCTGTAAATAGTTTTGTTATTGTTCTTGTTGTTCTACTTTCTCTTTTTGCAATATATATATATTTTGTTATGAATACTGTGGTGGTCTCTGATTTGCAGCTGGCTATGGTTGCTCAGTTGCAGTGGTGTGCATGCCATCTGGGGTGGTATGGTCCTGGGTATGTGTGTGTGTGTGTGTGTGTGTGTGTGTGTGTGTGTGTGTGTGTGTGTGCATGGGGAGGTGTCTCCGGTGTGGCAGTGACTTTCTGTCGGTCTTGCCATCTGCTGCCGCCCACTGCTGGGTGCACAGGGTGGAGTCTGGCTTGTGGTTCTATACTCACGAGGTTGGCGTGTGCCGAGGGGATGCATGGTGTTTACTGCAGTGACAGTCACTGCACATGGGTGGTATCTGGGGTCACGGTGCAGGAGTGCTGTGCAGACAGGGGGCTGATGTGCACTGTGGTTGTCAACCCCCTGTGTGTGGCAGTCTCAGCCTGCCAGTGGTTGTGCTGGGGCGTCATGGCCCTGCTGTGCTTTGTTGGCTTGTCCCCATGGGCCAGTGGATCATCTGTCCCTCCCCCAGTGATGCTGTGCTTGGGGTGTGTGGGTGTCTTGTTGGTTCTGCAGTGTGTTCCTGTGCACATGTGTGGCATGGCTGGCGGTGGGCCCCAGCCTGCCTCCCTGGTTGTGCAGTTCCATTGCTCTGCTGGGGGTGGGGGGGGCTCTGCTTGAGCTATGGCACCTCTGGACTGCTCAGCTGGGCTAGCCTTGTTGCGCTATGACGCAACCTTTCTGCTCAGCTTCCCCTTCCTGGTTGCGCTATGGCGCAGTTTGTGCGATATTCAGACGTTGGCTGCTTGCGCAATTTGTTTTGCTCCATGTTTGAATATCGCGTCTGTTGCACATATGCACAATTGAATTGTGCTTGCTCCTGCTGTTGCGCACATTTTGGGTGCAGTTTGAATATCTGGGCCATAATGTTTAACAGCTTTAAATATCTACCACTGAGGTTCACTTAAACACATTTGTTACAACCAAATCACATATTGATCCCAACGGAATGCCCAGATTCAGCTTTAACAAGGGAGGGCATGCAATGAGATTTTTTTAAATTACCAATTAGTTCTACTCCTTTAGAAATAAAAAAATGTGACTAGGAAGAGTTAAAAATTAAAGAGTCATGATGGCCTAATAGAAAGTTGTGAGGCACATAATATCCAGGTACAATTCAGCTTATACATTAAATACTGAAACTGCATTTTATGCTTTCTGTCAGCACTTGTTGATGATTACTAGAAGCACTTTTATAAAATATAGTGCTTTCTCACAGAATTCCACTACTCCAGTGACTCATTTATACCCAAAGTCATACTCCTCTGATTGGGGCCATACATTGCCCTGGAAATGATCTACCCAAGCAGAGTATTTTGAGAACAGGTATAAAGAAGCAGCAGGAGCAGATGAATTCTGAGGGAACAGATCATGTTTGCATGTACTTATCCTTAATGAGAAACAAAAAGAGAAGGAAAAACACAGAAAATGCATGTAACCCCCTTGGGGTCTTGCCTGAATGGCCCTGTTATTTCCTGCTTTTCCTTTTGGCTCCCCCGTTCTTATCTGGCATCCTCCTTTGTTCCCGAGGTTTGCCTGCACTTCCTGAGTCCTCTAGGGGCCCCCCTAGAAACCCCCAAAGCAGTCTTGTTTATGATTTCAGCCTCATTGGGCTTGACTTTCAAATGCTAGTCAACAGTGTTATTTTTAATTTGCCGGTGCATGCGCTAAGGAGTACCTTGAAATTCCCAACCACTGTTTGTGGTCAACTGGAGAACTCTCCCATGATCCTGGCACCCCTGGCATACTGAATGGGGGCCAGTGCCCAGACTGAGGCAAACGGAGAGCCTCCGGAGTGGTTAAATAAAACGACTGATCTCAGGGCATAAGCAAGGGCTCATGCATAAAACATGAGCCCTTATGAATATTAATGAGCTAGTCGCTGCTTCTGGGGTCAGGAAGAAACAGAGCAGTGACAAAAGACTGAGGGAGACATTGTAAATAGTTACACAAAAAGTTCCAAAAGTGCCTTGTGCACAGGAACGAAGGAGATGCGCTGATTATGGGTGGCTAATCCAGAACAACAGACTCCAAAAATAATAGCACTCTTAACAAGTAGGCAGCAGCAAACACAAATGCAGTTCAATAATTTATTTATTAACTCCACCACTGTGCTCAGCCCCTGAGCACAGTGGTGGAGTTAATAAATAAGCTATTGAACTGTATTTGAGTTTGCTGCTGCCTACTTGTTAAGAGCACTATTATTTAAATAGTTATATAGTCATTTGATAGGGGATAGATGCCCCTATCATATTCTGGGGAAATCCTGCTCATAATGTTAGTACATACACTGTACTAAAGCTTTGAAAATGGGACTTCCCTGAGACTGCATAGAGCTGAATGGGGGCTGACATATTGCTGATGCTTTAACAGCCAATCAGCTGTTTAGGTGCCTGAAAGTGGACATGAGGTATTCTGCAAGAGGGAATTTCCTAATTCAAACACCTAACTCATGTCCCAATGAACACTCAGGGAATACTGATGTCTATGGTTATTGCTGATTCACAGGCTTGAACAGCCAATCAGGAGGCTGGATTCTTAAGTGAAAATCCAAGGACTTTCTGAGTTTGAGTCAGTCTGTTCTTGGGCTCATCTTGAGTCAGGAGGATTCGGTGTGAGTAGAATTGGACTGTCATAGGCCTTGCTCAGGTCTTGGTTGGAGTTTGCCACTGTGGGAAAGGAATTTCAGGGGAAAAGAGAGTGAAAGACTGGGATAATTCTGAGGCTCCTCAGGTACTGTGAACTGTGTTGTTTTGGCTGGGGAAAATAGCTGCTGCAGAGACCCTGCACTGTGCATGGAACTGAGCTGATAGAACTGTGCTGTCAGGTGGGAAGTTAAACCGTTGCTGCACAGAAACCATTCTAAGTACTGGGACTTTGATAATATTTGTGAAGAGGCAAAGTGTCTCTGGAGTAGGGTGCTAGCCAGGTTCTGTGGATTTGCCATGTTGAATGAATGAAGTGGCTGAGGGCTATGTCCCAGCTAAAGCTGAAAGGAATCTGTTATTTATTTTATTTATTTATTTATTTCTAGGAATACAATACCTTTGAGCCATGGCTCTTTTACAAAGGTTCCATGTCAGGAGAGTACAAACATGTTAAAAAAAAGCATACAACATTTAAAAAAAACAGGCATAAAGTAATATACATACAATTTAAGTACGGCATCACAGTAATAATATACATGAGTAACACATATAGAGGTCATTTCATAAATCTAGGGGGAATATGGTTGAAGGGAGAGAGGAGAGAGAGGACTGGCAGCCAAAGAGAGACTAGAGCAGCTCACGGCTTTGTCAAGAAATAAGAGAGGGGTGGTTGAGCTCAATTGGGAGGGGGGAATTTGGCAAGGCAGTCACAAGAGCTGGAGGCTGTGAGATGAAGATGGAATCTAGATTTGAATAAACTCAGTGAGGAGGAGGAGGAGGCGGTGATGTGAGTGCTGAGAGCATTCATCCAACTGGGAGCACAGTGTGCAAAGGATCTTTGGCCCAGAGTTGTGCGGCATCGGGGGACCTGTAGAAGCTCACATTCAGACCCGCTGGCATTTCGAGGATTAGTGTTTGGGTGCAGGAGGGCTTGGATTCAAGGTGGAACAAGGCCCATGGTAGTTTTTCTCACCATCAGGCAGGTAAGGTACTTTATGCGGTTGGTGAGTTGTAACCATCCAATCTGAGTGTAAAGCTCACATATATGTGTGCACTGGTGGGTTCCAGTCAGCAGCCGACAAGCCTTGTTTAGGGAGGTCATTATATGCCTGAGGGTGGTAGAAGAGGCAGAGCCATAGATTATTAGGTCGTAGTCTATGACGGAGACGACAGAGCTTTGAATAGCAATCTTCAGTGCTGCTTGGGTGAGGTGCTGTCTGTTTCGGTAGAGAATTCCAATGCGTGAGTTCGCAACTCTGGCAACACTATCAATGTGGACCCCAAAAGATAGGCAAGGGTAGAGTGAGATTCCAAGGTACTTAAAGGATGACACTTGTTCGAAGGTATTTCCTGAGCTTGTATTGATAGCAAGGGGATATCGTCTATGTTTGCTTTGCAAGCTGGAGAAGAGCATAGATTTAGTTTTTTTGTGGTTAAGAACCAGTTTATGTTTTGCAAACCAGTTTTTGACAGTGGTGAAACCATGCTGCAGGCTGTGGAGTAAGGGTTGTGGGTCCTTATGGGTAGTGAGAAGCATGGCCTCGTCAGCATAGAGGATAATTTGTTCTTGGCAGGATTGAGGAAGGGAGTTCAGGAATATGCTGAAAAGAAGTGGGCCCAGTATGAATCCCTGAGGGACGCCTGAGCAGACAGGTTTGGAGTCAGAGAGTACTCCTGAGATTTTTACTCTTCGTGAGCACTGGTCCAGATAACTATTGAAGCAAGCAGTGGAGTCCTGTGAGAGCCCGATATTCAGCGGCTGTTTGGCAAGCAGACCATGGTGAACAGTGTCAAAAGCCTTAGTCAGGTCAATAAATACAGCTCCAGTTAGATATCCTTTGTCCAATGAGTTGTGAATGACACCAGTGAATTCCAGGAGGACGGTTGATGTGCTGTGCCCTTGTCTGAACTTGTGTTGCTGTGTACATAGGATGTTATACTTGCACAGGTGGTCTATAAGCTGGTCAGTAACAATGCATTCGAGGGCCTTGGAGAGAGGGGGTAGTATCGATATCGGCCGGTAGTTCCCCTGTATAGACTTGTCACCACTTTTGAAGACTGGAGTGACAATAGCAGATTTCCATTTGTTTGGGAACTGACTAAGGCTGAGGGAGAGATTGAAAATTCTGGTGAGCAGGTGTAGTACCTCTTCAAGGGTGAGGGATAGCAGCTTAAGGTCCAGTGAGTCGCCACTGGCTCTGGACTTGGAGATAGCCTTTGTTACATATTTGCGGACATCATGTGCCTTAACTTTTTTTGAAATAGAAAGGTGGATGATTTGAGGCGGAAGGGAGGGAAGTTGCATCTGGGGGAGTCTGTTTCGAGAAAAAGTCTGAGGGAAGAACATCACCAAGGTCTGTGAAGGCTGCATTGAAGGTATTGGCAATGACCATTGGGTCAAGGGTGGTGGTTCCGTCAGCAGTCAGTAGTGTTGGGAAGGATTTGGACTGCTTCCCTGTGATTTCCCTGATAGTGTCCCAGAAAGCTCTCCCATCTCCCCAAGTGTTGGTAAGGTTTTCCTTGTAGTAGGTTCTTTTCGTCATTCGTATTTGTTTAATGCAGTTGTTGCGAGACTGTTTGTATTTTTAAATGTCTGGTTGGGCACTTGTGGCCCTAGCTATTGCTCAGAGATGGTCCCTTAATTTTATCTGAGCCAGTAGCTCAGCAGTGAGCCAGGGATTGGAGAGTGCCTTGAACTTACACTTTTTTACTGGGGCGTAGGAGTCGCAGGCAGTGTTGAAAGTGGTGATGAAGTAATCAAGGGCCGAGTCAACATCAAGCACATTATATATAGGTGACCAGTCTTGCCTATTAAGTCAGGATTTGAGGTGGGTCAATTGGCCACAGGACAGGACTCTGTTGGAAATGGTTTTAGGAGGTGGCTTGCAAAACTTATTTGACCAGTTACAGATGACAGGGGAATGGTCGCTGGGAGAGTCCGGGAGGACAGTGGTGTTGTTGATACAGGTTGGGTGGCTGGCAAGGACCCAGTCTAGGAGAGTGCTGGTCCCTGACTTGTAGTTCTTCCTCATGGGTGAGTCGATCATCTGCATTAGGTTAACTGACAAGATAGCATCCTTGTGGGTTCCTACGTCAGGTGCAAGCCAATTGATATTAAAATCGCCAAGGATGAGGATCTCAGTGCCAGGAGGATGGGATCTTACAAATTCCAGGACAGCATGGAGTCCAGTCCCTGTTTTAGGACAGTTAGCACTGAAAGCACTGAAGGTGAGCAGGAACTTGCCTAGTTTTGCACCATCTGCTGATTGTCATATTCTGAGTGCAGTCTGAAGGCTAGCACCTGTTAGAAATCAAGCACTGCTGTTTTAGTTGGGAGAACTGCCTAGTTACCAGTGATTAGTGGATTCAGTGCAGGGACTGCAGGGGACTTCTACTGTTTGGGAGTCCTCACTCAGAGCCAGGGAGAAAACCAGCTAACCCCTTCCAAGTGGAATTCACTGTCTCAGGAGGTCACCAGAACTTGCTGGGGTGCTAGGGCACCTACGACCCTTGTGGGGAGCCAAGCTATGGAGCCACTTCTGGGTCTGGGCCTTCTGGGGCGAGCTCTGCATCAGGCCAGAAGTGGCTGAAGGTGACAAGTTGCCAGATTTTCAATCAATGAGGCAAGTTGCAAGACCTTTGAGCAAGATCTGACCTACAAAGGGAACAGAGTTCATCCCCCCCCTTCTGACCATTGTTGAACGAAATGAGTGCAGCTTTACATTCCTGGACATCTGGAAATTGCTACTCCAAACACTGCTGAGACTGCAAACCATGAGTACCCAGGACCTGGTTCCTGGATTCTGAAACAGGGAAGTGTGAGTCTAAATTTAAACATTTTCTCAACCTTTCAGTGCCCCAACAGCTGGCCAACCCATGGCAACATCAAGGCCTGCAACTGGTGGGTACCCCAGGGACTCCTCAGAATGTAACACTGGTAGCAGTGGGGGTAGGCAGCCAGGGGGTGGACTCGCCTATGGGCACTTATGGTTAAAGTTTTGTCATTTGCCACTAACTTTTCTTTTCATTCCATAGCTACTCCTCATCCAGGTACCCCTCTCCTAGCCCCTACCCCCCAATAAAACTATGAGTTTGATTGTTGAAGCTGCTGTGTCAAGAGAGGTTCATTTCATTTTACCTTCTGACGGATTTATGGTATTTGGTGGGAAAAGGTTGTTGGGATCTCGTGTTCAGGGTGGCTGGTTGGGGAGGTGGGTAGGTGCAGTATCCCAGGGGGCTGTATCTATCAGTCACCTGACCCACTTATAACTTACTCTGGGTGGAGGCACCATGCTATTATTCATAACTTTGGGAAAGAACCCCCAATTGCCACCGTAGCAGGACCCAGGCCCCTTAACCTGTACCAGGGTCAACAGGCAGGGGTAGTAGCCTACTGACACATGACACCTGGGCTACATACATGATGTATAATTGTGTCTTGAAATAATTTTAAAAACCTTACCTGTTGCATCAGTAGACAAGTAAAGCTGAATTTATTTCTGTAAAAAGCTGTATCATGCAATAACATTAAACCTCTTTCTTGAAGAGAGTCAGATTTGAGCTTGTCTATACTATATTAATATCAGTCTCCACAAAGATATACATAGCCTTTGCAAATAGTCACATTATAGCTATCAACAGAGATACCAAAATGGGAAATCAACAGGATTTTCTGAGTCACTGTAGATGGTCTATTTCTTTTTAATATAACTGTGTTTTTATAAAACTTAAAATTTCAATAAAACACATTAACAGCCTACCTGTATGTGTCAACAGGAAATTAGTAACTGCAAACTAGATCAGTGACCTCTGCAGTTATAGTCAGGTGGTATTACATCTCCAGCATAGTTCCGTAACATGCATTGTCCTAGCATACTACAGTTAGTGGTATCATGAGACCAGTAAAATATTTCAGCAGCACTGCTCATTTCAGCTGAGACAGATGTGATTAATTCCTCAAAAAATCAATTGTAAATAATACCAGATTCAATTTCAAGACCCAGCATTACTTTAAGAGGGCACTGTCACCCTTTTTTGCATCATATCATTTCTAGTTGACTACCTGTTTGTTATGATTGCTTATCTTCTGTGAAATCCATTAATAAAGATGGTTGTTTTATCTGTTGCCTTTCTTAATAGAACTGAAACACATGATAATGTTGTAATTATACTCCTTCTTGTTTTGTTTCAAATCCTTGAACTTTTTGTATTACATACTTCCTCAATATTAAGAACACCCCCATATAGTACAGCCACTCATAATGTAATAGTCTCATCTCCTCCCACCACTTCATGAGTGGCTGTGTTGGGGTGTTGCCAAGTCCAGAAAAGATGCAGTAGGTGTTGATAAAGGACATAAAGCATATTTTTGAGTGGTAACCAGTATGGTTGACAGCCTGCTTTTCACTTTAAAAAAAAAAACAAGGAATCAGAACCAAACTACCAGCTACATCTGCAATCTCTACAAAATGTGACCAATTATAAAATCTATTTTTTTAACCTAGAGACACTTTCAGGTCTAAGGGGGCAGACGGCACCCTTTTAAGTTAGAGAAGCTTGAAATGACACAGAAGTTTTTTGTAGTTGTGTACATTGTGGGACCCATTTTCAAAAGGTTAGTGCAGCACAAATATTCAATTTGCACAGAATGGGGCATGGGGAGGGGGTACCACTGGACTACCAGGGACTGGGTTTATTAATACATAGATTAGGGCACAGGGAAGGGGGGGGCTAGACTACCAGAGAGATGAGGACAGTTTGTATTATTACACAGATTGGGGCTGGAGAGGGACCTCACCCTGCACACTTAGCCCAGGTGCTCACATGCAGATGAGCCCATAATGGCCATGCAAATGGCCCCTTAACGCGGTGCATGCCCAATGGGCTCATTTTCATGTGTGGGCTAAATATCACCCATGGGGGCTGTGGCACTAACCATTGTGCACTGTGCTGTACCCCTAAGGGAGATCTTCAGTCCTGTACCCTGGTAGCGCTGTACAGAACATGGCGACCACTTGCTGTACACACTGCACTACCAAGGTCTGATATTGAAACAGCGCGGTCAGTTCGGATAACAATATCTGTTTGCATATGGCGCCAGATTAGGACGGCCCTATTTGTGTGCGTGGTGCACCTGTTTGCGCATGCAGTTGGCTGCCTCTGAATATGGGACCCTTAGTCTACATTGTCCTGCAACTTAAATAGCTCTGCAATTAAAGCATAGTTTATATTTGTTAATATAACTGCCAAAATGTACTATAAGAAATGTACAGAAACCTTCAGGGGATAAAATCAGTTTATTGGGAAAATATTTATCAGGGTAGTGATTTAGCTTCTAAATGTTTATTATTTTGGTAGTATAATTCTGTGTAATGCCTGGGATTCCCTCATTCTGAACTTCAAAGCATAGCACTCCATGCTAAAACTGCTAATGAAGAGCCAGTGGTCAGTTTCTCACTTGTGAATGACTGCTGTTTTTTGTTTTTTTTTATTTGTTTCTAATTGTAAAGAGATCTGTGTACATTTATTTTTGTTTTGTTTTTTTAAACAAAATTAAAACATATCAATTATGATGTCAGCTAATAACAGTAATAAATGTTTTTCTAGTACTATTTACTGTTTTTTATAATGATGTAATTTTTCTTCCAGTACAGGCCTTCTCTACAGGGTTTAAATTAGAGGTACTTGGATACTCTGTGAGCAGTTCAGGACCCCCACTTATTCCACATTTATGATTAGAATGGATAATATAAATAAAAAGAACTTTACACCTGGGTGTCCCTGTTTTCAGGAACAGTTAATCATAATCTTGAAATTATTTTCTAGGTGTCCTGTGGCTTCAGGCTTTGTCTACAACATAGTAAGAGGTGTGACCTGATCTTTCCTGAAGAATTTCCAGGTCAAAGTTGGTCAGTTAGCTCACTGAACACTAAAACCAACACTTGCAATTGGGAGACACAGAGAAATAGATCTTTTAAGAGCTCTTGTACATTTATTTAAAAAATACTTATTTAACAGTAATAGTAACATTGAAGGGATTACTGCAGTATCAGCTAAAACAATTATACAGTAGGTGTAGAAGATAGTTTGGTTCCCTCCCTAGTTGTACAATTATTTGCAGATTGTTTTGTTTTCTGTGTGAGTTTATCAATGTTTCCAATAAAGTTATTTATTTTTGTAATCAGCTTGCCTTTTTGTTATATTTGTTATGTTTTGGTTCCCATCTAGTTAGCTGTGTCCTTATGTGTTTCAGTTTCGGACTTCTATGGTCAGACAGCTTCTTGGTCAACCAGTTAGTGCACCTCTTACCCTCAGTGTTTTCCCTGCTGTGATTTTGACACACCAGGTGCTTGTCTTACAGGGATACACCTTGGGTCAAGGATCTATCCTGTATTAGGCCTAAACCATCATTCTGATGGCAGTTGGGTTTTCCTCCCAGCTTTTATTCCCTGTCTCTTCCTCTTCTCCATGGCATTTAGTGTAGCCATTTTGGCACCATGCAAATACATAGCACTGTGGGAGGAGCAAACTCCCTGTCCCTCCCACAGGAGTTGCTGTGGCACCAGATCCCATTGCAAGCCCTCTACAAGTGCAACGCACTGCCATGTGGCTGCTGCGCATTCCCACAGCCACTTCCTGATACAGCTCCTCGAATCTACTCATGGACCCAGATTGCCTGCATGACAGTGGAACATGTAGAGGTGGGCAAGGCAGGAATTTGTCACATACAGCCGAGTACAAGATAGGAGGCTCGCCTCACTGCATGGTGTGCTGTATCCTGGAAGCAACATGTCAACAAAAGTAGCTCAGCACCGTCACCATCAATATCAAAAACAGTACCCAAAGGCAGAATACACTCCAGGAGTGTTTGCAATGGTTTCTTCTGGTGTTCCTGAAAGGGGCTACCACCAATTTAAGTCCCTTGGCACAACTTGTAATAAACATTTGCACTATATTTACATGTATTCTGCCTTTGGGCGCTGTTTTTGACATGGGTGGTGGCAGTGCTCAGCTACTTTAATTGCCACACAGAGCCAAGGCAGAACAGAGCCAGGTGGTCTGGCTTGACTCTCTGAGCCAAAACATGAGCCATCCATGGCTACTGACAATGTCCATCATGAGCTGCATAAGAGGAGCTTAAGGTTTCAGCCACTGCACTAACCGATCAAGCTCACAAAAATTATCATAACTGACTCGGCTTGACCTTGGCTCTTAATTGCTCACAGAGGCTGAGCCAAGCATTAGGTTCGAGCCAGGCTTGAGCCTGCCCTGGTTTGCCAACTCAGACATGCTGCTGCTGGGCCATTGGGGAAGTAATTTTGGGCAAATTTCTGACTGTTTTTCAGTTTTGTGCAGTGATTCTTTGGCACTAAAAAGTGGCAGCTTGGCTCAGTTGGTAGCACATCTGCCTCTGAGCCAGAAGATCATGGGTTCTAGTCCCACACCAGGATTGGGCTCATTCCATAAATGCTGGCACTTGACAGTAGTTCCAAGTGGACTCGGTACTGTCTGGGTTTTCCGTTCTTTGGATGAGACATTAAACAGAGGTCTCTTCTGCTCATCTCTGGAGCTGTCCTGGTGGGCGCCCATGTGGATGTAATAGAACTCAAGGCATTTTTCTTTAGAGTGGAGGAGCTTCTCCTGTGTCCTGGCAAACATTCTCCTTCCCATGAAAGTGATTCATGCAATTGTACAAGACTGTGTCTGGGTGTTGATGTATGAAATGGCTGCCTCTACACCTTTCCAGTCCATTCACTACCAGTCTCTCATTGCTAGTAATGCACATCAGGATACAGTATCTATGAAAGCACTATATACTGTAAATGCTAATTCTTCTTCTTCTTTGCTCAGAGTGAGGATGGATGACATTAATGCTTTAATTGCTGCCAAACAAGTAAAAATTTTCAGAACCACTGCTGATAGATCATGGGCTCCATTTTTGAAGGGACCCAGACATTGATGTAAGCTGCAGCAAACAGCAGCTTGCATGGATCACCGGTGCACTGGGGACCCTGCACCTGATTTTAGTACAGGTGGGTTCCTGATGCCAAAGTCCTGCAGGTTGGTGTACCCACTTCCATGTGCCACACAGAAGGCACACTGGAGGGCATTGCTGCTAGCTGCAGGATGGCCCTGCACTATGGCAACTGGTGCCAGGGTCCAGAGGCTGCATGCCACAGTGGCTGCCAGTGGCCATGGGGGGGTGTCCAACAGGAGCAAGGTGGGCAGGGTAGCTGACACTGAAGACCATAGGCCATGCCTAATGGGGACACTGCCAGGACTGGAATGTGTGGGATAGCCACAGGGATGGCTAGGGGAGCTGGACTACAACTGAGATTTTGGGGTGGAGTGGTGTAAGGCTGTGAGCCATGGTGGGATGGCTGTGCCCCTGCACAGACCTGCCCAGTATAACCCCAGGTGGTGGGGACCCCTGTTCTGCACCTGCAGTGGACCAACACCATCCCCCCACCTTATGGCAGGGTGGTGGGTGCTACTTTGAGCCATCCTCTGTGGGCACAAGGGCTCAACCCTCATATCACTCCAGTGCCATGGCCAGTGTATGGGCCATTAGACCAGTTCTGGGCTGGCCTAACTGCTGGGTCTGTGTGCCCCTTGGGGGGGCTTGCAAAATCCCAATGTACAGGATATTGTAGCCCTGCCCTGGTGCAAGCACTGTTCTACCATGGTGCACTGGTGTGGCTGTCACAGGGATGGCACAGGCCTGGTTGGTGCAGGCAGTTCTCCGCATGGTGCAGACTGGGTTGGAAAATTAGAACTGGCACAAGGTGAGGCACGAGGAGACCCTTGTGCTATTTCTCCTTGACACAAGTCCCCTTGCAATGTGTTTCATCTTTTGCAGCTGTAGTACTTTCATAAACTAAACATCTTGCAGTTTATTTTGCCTGGTAAGTGCTCTCTGGCACACAGGCTAGAAGCACAGCAGCATTTAGCTGGCACTTGGTACTGGCAGCCAACAGCCATTCTTGTGTTACATAACTATTGCATAATGGTGCAGCACCACTATAGTTAGGGTCAAGTAGGCCTGTCTTCGTTAAGAGGCTGAATTTGGCTGCCCCCTTTATTTTTTCTCTCTTATGATTTATTTTTAATTTGTATTTCTGTGCACAGTTTGTCCTGGATGAATTCAAGAAGTCCATTGCTGTACCTATTCATAAGGGGGACCTGAAAGTTGCATCAGTAACTACAGGTCAACATCCATACTGCTGAGTGTGGCAAAAATCCAAGAAAAAATTGTCCATAAATGAGTGATGGCGTACATTACAAAATTCAGCCTACTTGGGTGTACCAGCATGGCTTCCATAAGGCCCATGGAACCAAAACCACATTGGTCAGGATCACGGATGACCTGTACCACTGTATGGACAATGGCTATCTCACTGGTACAGTCTTTGTGGAGCTGACCAAGTTATTCAATCTGGGCCATGAAATTTTGTTTAAGAAATTGTCCTGTATGGAGTTTGGATTTTTTGCTGTAAATTGATTTAAATGCTACCTTGAAAACAGAACCCAGCTAGTTAAATTTGGGGACTGTGTATCTGATGACAGGATTAACAGAAGCTGAAACTACCTTTTTGGAAAAACATTTTTCATTGCACTGCTGCTTTACTCTAGACCCTATTTTTTTTTCACTACACACATTAAAACATTACCTCTAAAATTCTGGTTTCTGGTGTTCATAGTCACACACACACCTGTGCTCTGTACTCCAAGGCACAATGGCTAAACATCAGAAACAGGATCAAGTATCATACCTACTTACATGCAAAGAAAATTAGCTTGGGCCTAACTGCTCTCAGTTCCCAACACTTTCTCACATGTGCCCCTTACTCACTCAGCACTAGAAGTGCCTCAGGACACACCTTCCAAGTTCCTTTCTACCACATCTCACAAGCCCAACGTTCCTTTAGTTACCTGGCTCCTAATTGGCTGAATGCTCTTCCTATAGATACCCTAAATGCACCAAAGCCTGGTCCATTCAAACTTCTCCTAAGGCAACACCTAGTCCCCTGCAGCCAATGTGACTGTCCATATAGCTCCCTAACCCAACCTGATGTTCCTCCCCTCTGTTTCACCCCCTGCACTACCCCCTCCACTCCAGTTCCCACCCTTCAGGCCACTCTTGCCCTGCCCTGGTAACTGTATGGCCAGCTCCTCCATAGCGTTCCTAGGCCTGCCCACCTGCTTGATGTAACCTCTCATTCCCTCATGCTGACAATACCCACCTCTGGTTGCACACCTACCGAAAAAGCCAACCTGCGGCTGCCTATCCTTGCTTGCTGTTTTAGGTTTTCTCACCTTTGATCACAGCTGTGGCTCCTTACCTGGCTCTTAGTACTCTGTGCAGACCTAACTGTGTCTACTGTCCACACCTATGTTTGATTGTATTCAATGTTATTTGTACTTTTTTGTATCAACTTCCTGTATGTTGTACTTTTGTTCAAAATCTTTTGATATGTAACCTGTGTAAAAGAGTCTCTGACTCATAGGTACTTATAATCCAAGACTTCAATAAATAAAATAAAGAAAAAAGAAAAAAGAAAAATTCAAAGCAAATTGTTTGAAGTCCCTGATTAACTGTGGTTTTGCGGTCAGTCTGAATCACAAAGAAACACACTAGTCAGTTGTCAATTAAGTCCCAATTATCTCCCATTTTGCAAGATGTGTAACAGGTGTTTAGGAAGCTTAAAGAGTGCTTTCTGACAAACAGCTGTGGAGCATCATGGCATCAAAATGGAAGAGAGTCGTTCTTACCCTGGCTGGGAAGGTGAGCATTGTAGACAGATTAGAGAATGGTGAACAAGCAGTTATGCTGGCCAGTGAATATGGTGTCAGCAAATCAACAATCAGTGGCATAAAATCTGCAAAAGTAAAGCTGAGGATTTTGCTATGATGATGGAAATGGCAGCTTGTTCTTGTGAAAGGAAAACCATGAGGACATGTAATGACCAGCTGTGATGCTGCCATTTATCTCTGGTTCTGCAAGAACGAGAGAAGGGAACACTATGTCTGCTCCTTTACTGAAGAAAAATCACTGCAGTTCTACCAAAGGCTTGGAAACAGGGATACATTTGTGGCAAGTGAGGTGTGGTTAAATTATTTCAAGAGGAGGCATGGCATCAGGCAATTAAAGCTGTGTGGGAAATGGCTCAGTGCTGCTGATGAAGACATCATTCCCTTTATAGAACTGCTGCAGAACACTGTAGAGAGTGAGGGTCTCATGCCAGAACAAATTTTCAATGTGACAAGATGGGTCTGTTTGGAGATGCCTACCAGACCATACACTCTCCACATGGTTCAGACACCCAATGCCCCGGCTTCACAAAACCAAAAGCACTGTGTCACCATCCTTGGCTGTGTGAATGCTGTGGGACACAAAATTAAATTGTTTTTATTGAAGTCCTGTGAGCCTAGATGTTTTAAGTACCTAAATAAGGCAACACTACCTGTCCAATATGACTCCAAAAAATTCATGGATGGATCGCATTTTAACCATTGGTTTGCGGATCACTTTGTCCCACAAGTGAAGCAGTATCTACCTCCGAGAGGTCTTCCACTAAAAGTCATTTGCTTTTGGATAACTCCCTGCCTATCCTGACATTTCCAAAGTCAGAACTCAGGATGGCACAATCTGAGCTATGTTTCTGCCTGCCAACACCACCTCAAAGCTCCAACCTTTGACCAAGATGTGTTGGGAGATTTTTAAACATGGCTACAGAAAGAAATTGCTGCAGACTGTCCTATCTGAGGACAATGAGAACACATCATTGAGCAGTATTTTAAGGCCATCAACTTGAAAGATGTGATCTATATGACCTCAGAAGCTTGGGATCTGTGCGGCCAGAGAGCATACAGACAGTTTGGCTTAAGTCGAGGATCAAAACGTGCTGCAGTGATCAGTGATCGGTGATCAAGATCCACCACCCCCCCACCATAAACCGTGCTCTCCCTGTACCTGATGATTTTGCAGTGGATCTGAGAGCCGTGGCATCCTCCCTTCCTGAACATCTGATGAAGCAAGAAATAAATGAGTGGGTAAGCTGTGACGCTGAAGATCAGGGCCACGAGTTGCTGTCAGAAGATACCATAGTGGCACTGGTCACTCAGCCCAGGAAGCCTGTCCTGGAGTTAAGTAGAGGAGAGAACAAAACTGCACCCCCTGGTTGTTCTGTTATATGGCGAGGGCTTTGGTAAAGCTTGAAAATGCATACTATACATTGAAGCCCAGATGGAATGTGACCCTGTACAAATGCATACTATACATTAAGCCCAGATGGAATGTGACCCTGTACAAGTCATGCTACTCTGTAGCATGAAACAGCGAGCAGCACTAAAACAGTGCAACAGCCAAAAACAAAAATCATTGAAGGATTTTTTTTTTCCTGATGTCTATGCTGCTTTACTTTTACAATGTAGTCCTTTAATAATGATTTCTTACATTTGTTTTTTATTGTAATTTGTATTTTTTAATTTTACAAGCTGGTAAGTTTATTAATAAAAATATCTTGTGTGCCACATCTCCGTATCCAATTGTTCTCTTTCTTATCCGATCTTCCATTTATCCGAATATATTTTCTGTCCCCATACTATTCGGATAAACAGGGTTGGACTGTAAAATAATTGACCAAGCACCATAGTCAGTTCAGTGCAAAAAAGAGGTACCTGTAGTCCAACATAAAATAAGCAAATTTGCCCTACTTGCTCCAGGGAGAACATACCATTGTTCTGTTTTTACCAGTTTAAATTTGCTTCCTTATAATATCAATTTAATAGCTGTGCATTTAAGTTTTGGTGTAAAACAATTTTAACTGGACAACCTTCCTCTATTGCCAATATGCTTGTGTTACAGTATGATTCCTCCAATGTACATTCTTCTGTCACAAATAATTTGGTGGTTCCTTTCATGTAACCCTATGGATAAATATTACCAGGCATACCACTACACTACAGAAAATACCTACACTATGGAAAAACACTGCCATGTAAAAGAACAACCACAGAACACAGAAAATTGGGTCCAACTAATGTATGATATAAATTATACAATGGCAAGAAAAAATCCTGTTCTCTGATTGGTCAGTGTGTGCCTCGGACAGTAATGATATTAAGCTATAACATCACTGTATTAAGTCCAGGCACACACATATGACCCTATAGCAGGAATCATGCTACCACTCCTAAAGTTACCGGTGCTCTGAACGCTCAGTAAAGCCGTGACAGCTTCCAGCACCCCCCCAAATTTCTTTTGTGTCTGACATTCACACCAAGTACCACAGTTCAGCCCCAGAGTTCAGTTTGTAAAATAAATAGATTTTTTGCCAGCATTTTGGTTCCGAACTGAGTGGCTTGAGTGAACCACTCTAACCACAACCTACGATCACGTGTGTCACTGAAGCTGCTCATTTTCGAGACAAAATGCTGGCAAAAATAACTCTTCCTTGTGTTGTAACCTAATTAGCCTCTCACTTCTCTAGCTGCCTCAATATTGTTTCACCAGTGAAGCGTCACAGCTTCATACATTCCAGATGCCCTTTGGTCTTCATCCGACCGCCAAAATAATGAAACTATAAAAAGCACTGTGAGTGCTTACCATACTCCATTAACACAGCACTGACTGACTTTCCCTACCGTGCTCCACTAGCAGATGAGACACCTTTCTTCTCTCCACAGACAGCGACCACGTTCACAAGATCCCCAATGTAAAACTAAAAAACGTAACCAAATAAAGCCAACGACTTTTCACCCTCCCTCAAGAACACCTCAGTGAGAAGCTCTACATGACTGGGAAAGCAGCATCACTCAAGACAACAGTGCCATCTAGTGTTGCAAAAAATAGGGATTTTTTTAAATGTATACCTACCCACATAAAATCAAATAAAATAAATAAAAATTACACTTTTTCCTTTCTTCTTTTTGTTACCACACAAACCATTGTATAATAGCAATAAGGCACTCCGGGATGTGCATTATTGTATAATACTTGTCCTCCTGGGTGGAGGAAGCACTCGGCTTCGCCTGCGTGTGACCCACCCAGAGTGACGTTACTACAATAACACACACCCTGCCGTGCCTTATTGCTTAAATAAAAAGATTGCAAAGCCCAGGATACTCAGGAAATAATACCATCTTGGGGTGAACAAGTACCATCTGTGGTGTCAGGCTTCATTAACACCTGGGTTAGTGGTTATCTCAACATAATGCCCACCATGTCCTCTCTTATGGCTTGCATATATCATATCTGCTGCCCTGCCAGCCCTGCTCAGTATTATCTGAAGGTACATCAATCCACATTGGCCAAAATAAAAATAAATCATCTTACAATGACTGCACAGTTCCTGCAGAAGTACCCCCACCCCAGCCTCCATCACCACCATCAGTCCACTTACATAAAAAAAAAAGTGTCCTCTGCAATGTGAGAGTATTTTACAGATGACCCCACCAACCCACTGAAAGCATACTGCAAACAATTTGATAATAAGATCATTCAGAGTCAGTGAAGTCTACTCAAACTTTAACCAGTATTCAAGTCAGTTATTTAAAATGTGAGCAGGGTGTCCTCCTAACAGCCATGTCCATGCCAAATCCCTACTCAGGTTACAGAACGTCAGCAGGGACAGTAGGGTCAAGATAGGTATGGGAAGCAGTAGTGGGATAAGACAGCTCATTCACGTAATTCAGCCAGCATGAGAGGCAGCAGCCTGAGCCAACAGATGCATCCCTTGGTACCAGAACATCATTATAGCAAATGCTCCAACAGCCAAATGCCAGTGCCAGGCCCAGCATACACACCCCACCCAGTGTTGAATGTGTTGTAGAATGCAAATATGCTGTCTGATTAATTACACACCCACATAAACTTCCAAGCTTTCTCTTTCTTTAAGTACTGGTAGTTCCAGAGATATCTTATTTTGAGTCTTGCTTCAAAATAATACATCCTCTTCATCACCATCCTCCTCCCCTCCATCATGAATCTCATGTTTCTTGTCATGCAGCATTGTGATGTTTGGTGACACCTTCTGCCTTGCTACACAGCAGCACAGCAGAATGGTACAATAGGACTGGTATCCATCACTTTAGGAGGTGGTGACACCACTAGTTCATCTGATCATCACAGCAGAAAAAGGATGAAACACTCATTATAAGTTCTATCCCAGATGACCAATGCATCACCAATATACTTATCCCTAACCAATGATAATTCCCTTTCCATTTTACAGACTTCAACTGTTTATTATTATTGGTTAGGGATAGCCGTAACCTCCCAATATACAAGTATACAACACTGTTTGGAGCTTGAATCATTGAAGCTCTTTTTAAAGAAAATTACCTGTACTTGTGCAACACCCATGGGGTTTTTGCTTTTGCAGTGGACTCTATCTTGTCCCGCAATTTGATCTAAATTGTCAGCTGTCTTTGGATCTCCAGTCAGTTCAACGATGGTTTTCATCAAACAGGCTCCTCATGAATATTACAAAGACCCAGGCTATGTTGTTCTTCTTGGCTCCGAGAGTAAAAGAGTGCCTCTCCCCATTGATGGTGACATGTGAGAATGGATCCTGTCTCACCACTGTCTCCTCCTTCAACTACTTGGGAGTCACACTTGACACATCACTAGACTTCTCAGTGCATATTGTGGCTGTTTGTAAGGCAGTGAATTGCAGGTTGGGGCTCTCCTACAAGATCAGAAACAACCTTACTCCTAAAGCCTGTACAGCCATTGCTCATGGAATTATGCTCCCCAGATTTACTTATGGGTTTTCCATCTACTTCTTAGCCACCAAAACTGTCCTGCAGAAATGAGATGTAGCCTATAATTATATATGTAGATTCCCATTGGCCACAAACAGATATAATTACCACTGTACCCTCTGCTCCAAACGTGGTTGGCTTCCTCCATCTGGCCTGTGCAAACTCACTATGGGAAACGTTGTACATAATGTTGTGGCTAACAGACTCCACTGATCCTAGCCTTGCTTCTTATACCTGACAATGTATAATACCCCCTAAGGTCTAATGTCCCTGTTTTCTTGGCCATCTCCAAAACCAGAACTGAGTTAGGGGACTTGTCCTTCTCCTACTCTGCCCCTACACTTTGGAACTCCATCCCTGCTATGGTCCAACTGCATCCATCTAGCCATACCTTCAAGAGTGGATACTGCTCTTTCCTACTCAAGGCCTCTACATGTGTCTACCCATAGGCTGTGTAGAACCAACAGTAAATTTCTGAGTTGATGTACTTGTTTGCTTGTTTTGTAATACTTATTACCAATCTTTAATATATGAAATATAATTCTGTACCTGTTGCCTGTGTTTTAGCTACCGTAACTTGCACTTTACCATGAATCATACTTCCACGTAGTATTTAGATTATTGGTTGATTTCTCTGTATTACTACTAAATGGTTTTATGTGATAATAGCGAACACGAAATGGCGATCACTATTATCGCAAGTGTATATCACCAAAAAGCAGACTGCCGATATACACTAACTGGCTAACTGACATCCACTGTAATAAAGTGTTTCTGCGGGGGGGCAGTGACTCCCATGCCCCCACACCCACCCTAAAATCGATTCTCAACCCAGGGGTGCATGTCGGGAAGGCACAAGCTGCATGTTAAAAGTTAAATGTCACTGCCTGTGGCAGCAGCAACATTTGTCCTCCCAGTCCCCAGTCCTGAACCCTGAACCTGTGGTGCCTGAGTCAGCCTCCCTCACCACCACACCACATGGCTGGCTCAGTAGCACCAGAGGCAGTAGAAGCCCAAAACCCTCTCCTCTTTCCCTCCCCTACCCCTTGCCATCCACCCTTTCTGGTCACCCTAACCCTAACCCTTCCTCATGGTAGCAGTAACTCTCTACCCTCGCCGGTCACCCATGATGATAGTGCCCATAAATGGGTCGCCATTTTGACGGTCACCTATATTCGGGCACTATCATCATAGACTACCCTACTGGAAAGTTGTATATCCCCTTCATGTATTTTGTATATTATTATGAAAACCTCCACAGTTGTGATCTCCCAGGTCATAACCGAAAATAGGCAACTGTTTTGCCCAGTGCACTACCTGGTTAATAAAAACTAAATAAATAAATGTTTTTCATTTAAAAACAAATTTAACTTACAGAAACAGAACAGTGCAATAGGTGCCACGATGGCACCCAATTATGCCAATCATTTCTAAGGACATGAGGGGCCTTTATTCATGAAGGTTTACACAGGGCTTGCATCCAGACCTGCATCAAATCCATGTTGTGGCACAGCTGTGCCAAACACATTGCTGCAACTTGAGCCAGATTCAAAAAGATTGGGTGCATTTGTGATGCTTTTCTCACTTTGCGGCAGCTTGTGCAAAATGTGGAAGTTGGAGGGCCGGCCAGGGGGAGAAGGATTGAGCATCCCAGGGATGATTCTCCTTCTTTGAGGGGAGGGGGGTTGTGTGTCTGGTGCAAGTCGGACCCCTAGCAGAGGCTGGGAGTTTGGTGCAAACAGCAGCCAGAAGTCCTTGGGAGGTGTGGACGCTGGTGTCATTGCATGTCATGCTTCCTTCAGAAGAAAGCATCTGCAAAAAATAATGACCGCCATCTATGACTCCCCGATTCCCCCAGCCCTTAGATCACATGCTGTGGTACTCCCAGGATGACAACCTATTCTGTCATCCACTGTAACCAGCCAGGTCCATGCCCCACCCTGGAGGGCAAGCCAGGGAGGCAATGCCAGTGGGTGCTCTTGCTGGCACTCTTCTTCCACCACCATGGGGTTCATGCTGGTGAGGTGGCCCCACCCTGGGGAGCAATCCAGGAGGCATCATCTACAGGAGGTAAGTCTTGGGGTGAGGAGGGGGCCAAGGGTTGGGGCTAAGCTGTAAGGTAGCACACTGGTAAAAAGCATACTAAAAAAAAAGCTTGTGCCAAATATGTGGTGCAAGCCCTGTAGAAAGGTCCCAAGATTGCTGCAAAGTTAGACCAGCAAAAAGGTGGTCTTAACTTGTGGCAACTGGTGCACAGGATTGAGAATCCCAGTTGCTGGCCAGGGAATGCTGCAAGCCCTGAGCACCATATGGTCAGCACACCTGGGGCTTGCAGCATTTTTGGACCATTTGTGAATCAAGCCCAGGGAGTTTAAGTATGTTTTCAATGGCTTTAACAATTCAGTTTTGAAACATGTGGTGCACTGGTACAGGTTTATTGATGACATGTGGTGCACTGGTACAGGTTTATTGATGACATGTAGTGCACTGGTAAAGGTTTATTGATGATGTGTGGTGCACTGGTACAGGTTTATTGATGACGTGTGGTGCACTGGTACAGGTTTATTGATGACATGTGGTGCACTGGTACAGGTTTATTGATGACGTGTGGTGCACTGGTACAGGTTTATTGATGACATGTGGTGCACTGGTAAAGGTTTATTGATGATGTGTGGTGTGCTGCTACAGGTTTATTGATGATGTGTGGTGCACTGGTACAGGTTTATTGATGACATGTGGTACACTGGTACAGGTTTATTGATGACATGTGGTGCACTGGTACAGGTTTATTGATGATGTGTGGTGCACTGGTACAAGTTTATTGATGACATATTGGTCATCTGGGATGGTCCAAGAGAAATGGCAGAGATTTTTTGGGAATATCTTAACAGCAATAACCTGAATCTTAAATTTGTGTATGATTTTCAAAAAAGATGCATACATTTTCTTGAACTGGAATTTTTCATGGAACAGAATGGCAGTGTGGCATCACGTGGGTACAGAAAACCTATGGTGGCAACTTCATACTTCAGGCCAGTAGTGCCCTAATTGAAAATAAATTACTCTAAGGAGAAAGAGCATCAGAAACAGGCAATAGAGTATTGCAAAAGATTACAGAAATGAGGCTATCTGAAGAAAGAGCTTGAAACATCATTTGTGAAGGTGGAACAGCAGTGTAGAATTACTTTACTTCAACTGAAGGTACAAGAAGATCAACAGAATCAGCCACTTACTTTTATTTTGAGTTATACAAAGCTAGCCCCTAAGATTAAGAACATCCTATTATTCAGGCAATGCAAAAAGACTCAGGCAGAAAGGGATAGGGAGAAGTACCAGGAGAAGCAAAGGGAGGCAGGGAGGTCTGTAAGGGAAGCCAAAGCTCAGACAGAAGAACACATTGCAAAATCAGTGGGTAGAGGAGACAAAACATTTTACAGGTACATAAGTGAAAAAAGAAAGGCAAAGGGAGGGGTAATGAGACTGAAGGGGAAGGATGGGGGCCGAGTGGAGGATGACAACAGTAAAGCTGACATATTGAACAGGTATTTCTGCTTAGTCTTTACTGAGGAAGAGGAGGGTAATGGGTCTGAAGGGAGTACAAAGGGTGTGAATGGTGCAGAAATGGACACAAGTCCTTTACCTAGAAAGGGTCCTGAAGGAACTGAAAGCAATAAGAGTTGATAAAGCAATGGGGCCAGATGGGGTGCACCCCAGGGTCCTTAAAGAGCTAAGAGAGGTGGTGGCTGAACCTCTGGATATCCTGTTTAGCCAATCACTGGAAACAGGGGAGGTACCCAAAGACTGGAGGACAGCAGATGTAGTCCCCTTATACAAAAGTGGGAACAAAGAGGAAGTGGGAAACTACAGACCAGTCAGCCTCACCCCGGTAGTGGGGAAGATCATGGAAGCACTACTGAAGGAAAGACTGGTGGAACATCTGGTTGTCAATGGACTACAGGACCCAAGGCAGCATGGTTTCACCAGGGGGTGGTCATGTCAGACCAACCTCGTTGAATGTTTTGACTGGGTGACTAGGAGGTGGATCAGGGGAGGGCAGTGGACATGGCCTATCTGGACTTCAGCAAGGCCTTGACACTGTGCCATAGAAGACTATTACACAGACTGGGGAATATGGGTGTGGGCAGGACAGTAGTGTGGTGGGTAGGTAACTGGCTGGGTGGCAGGACACAGAGGTGGTGAGTAAATGGCTGTCACTCCACAGAGGGAAGAGTGACCAGTGGGGTACCACAGGGATCAGTGCTGGGACCGGTCCTATTCAACATCTTCATCAGTGACATTGCGCAGGACCTAGAAGGCAGAATTGCACTGTTCGCTGATGACACAATGCTCTGTAACAGAGTAGACACACCAGAGGGTGTAGACAGAATGAGAAGGGACCTGCAGAAACTTGAAGAATGGTCAGGGGTTTGGCAGTTGAAATTCAATGCAAAGAAGTGCAAGATAATGCATATGGGGTACAAAAACCCTGGCACAATATATCAGTTGGGGGGTGAGGATATAGCATGCACCAAGCAGGAAAGAGATCTTGGGGTTATCATCTCTGATTACCCAAGGTAGGGAAACAGTGACAAGGCAGCAGGTAAAGCAAATAGGATGCTGGGATGCATAGGAAGGGGCATCACCAGCAGGAAAAGGGAGGTCATAATTCCACTATACAAGACACTAGTGAGGCCCCACCTGGAGTACAGTGTACAGTTCTGGAGACCTTACCTACGAAGGACATAGACAGGATAGAGAAGGTTCAGAGGAGGGCAACAAAGATGGTACATGGATTGCATCACAAGTCCTATGAGGACAGGTTGAAGGAACTGAATATGTACCCTGGAGGAGAGGAGGAGAGAAGGGATATGATAGAGACATACAAGTATCTTACAGGGAGGAACAGGGTGTAGGAATACACTATTTTTAAGAGAAAAGATGTTCCAGGACTAGAGGGCATGGGATGAAGTTGGAGGGAGGACTATCCAGAGGAAACGTGAGGAAGAATTTCTTCACAGAACGGGTGGACAAGTGGAACACCCTGCCAGAGGAAGTGGTGGGGCTGAAACAATCACGGGATTTAAGAATGCATGGGATAGACATAAAGGAATTCTGGAGGTCAGGTGTAAGGGGCAACAGACTTCTAGGAAAACATAAACTGAATTTACAAGCTCAAATGGGCAGACTGGGTGGGCCACAGACCCTTATCTGCCAACACTGTCTATGTATCTATGATTGTTTTTACAGATTCAAGGACTGTTAGCTTGGAAACTGAAAATGATGCTAACTCAGATTGGACCCTAATTGGAACTAGAATCATAGAATCATGGAAATGTGTCAGCAGAAAAGGACCTCTCTGGCCAATCAAGTCTGCCCCCCCACACACACACACACACACACACACACTCATCCCCTTTGCCTAGGGACCTCCCCTTCTCCCCACTGATCAAACTTTATGTCTTTCCCATGCCCTCTTGAATCCCTCCACCACTTCAGCCCCCACCACCTCCTTAGGTAGTTTGTTCCAGGACTCCACCACCCTCCCCATGAAGTAACATCCCCTCACATTGCCCTTAAATCTTCCTCCTTCTAATCTCAGACTATGATCTCTAGTTTTAACCCCCACTTTCCTTGTAAATAAGCTCCTCTCCCTCACTTTATTAATCTTCTTCATGCACTTAAATGTTTCTATCATGTCCTCCCCTTCTCTCTTCTAGTCTCCAATGGGTAGAGATCCAATCCCCTCCACCTTTCCTCATAAAGTTTGCTGTGCATACCATGCACCATCTTGGCTGCCCTTCTCTGAACTCTTTCAATCTATGTCCTGTCACAGGTGAGGCCTTCTAAACTGGACCCTGTACTCCAAGTGAGGCCTCAACATGGTTTTATAAAGAGGCACCAGCACCTCCCTCCTTCTATTATTATGCCCCTCCCCATGCACACCAGCATTCTATTTGCTTTGCCCACTGCGTTGCTGCATTGGAAACCCACCTTAAGGTTGTTTGATATTATATCCCAGTTCCTCTCCTTCTCCGTTGGTTTAATTAGCCCCCCTGGTGTGTAAACAGTTTTGGGTTTTATGCCCCATGTGCATTACAGTACACTTTTGGCACTGAATTTCAGCTGCCAAGCTTCTGACCAGCATTCCAAAATATTCAGGTCCTCCAGCTTGGCCTCCACCCAACCCCCACCGGGGTGTCCATCCTATTGCAGATCTTTGTATCATCTGAAAATAGGCACACCCTCCCCTCCAGGCCCTCTGCGATATCACTGATAAAGATATTGAAAAAGATGGGACCCAATACCGACCACTGGGACACCCCACTCATCACCCCCTTCTCCCTAGAACTGTATTCCTAAATAGGAGGGACCACTAATTATACGAAATAGGAAGACATGGGCGTTGGACCATTTTTGGAGAATTGTTTGGGATATTTTATTAAAAGCAATGCCATATTTTGAGAATCCTATTCCAGCTTTGCATTTTTACTGTAGTTCATGGGGGTTATCCAAGTGCTGTTATAAGTTAAGAAAATTAATAATACTTGCACTGTTATTAGTCCTAATTGTGCTTGTATTCAGCAACTATTTACATTATTCTAATGGTTTGATGTTTTTACTTTCTACTCACATCTGATCTGGCACCAGTTGGTACTGTAACACTTTTAAAAGGGGTTGCTTTTTCTTTTTTTACTTCCTCCTGGTCTCAACCAATAGGAATTCTTTCCTCCAGTCTTGTCGGCTGGGCACCAACGTGCCAGAATCCCAGCATCATGATGCACGATACCGGGAGATTTTTTTGCCTTTAGTTTTTCTCCTGGTTTGTCCCTACCCCTTGAGGGGACCAATGTGAAGGACTTGCATCCAGACATACGGCGTGCTTGTGCATGCCACCGTCAAGCATCCACAGTGCCCTCTAACCCCAACTCCCCTTGTTTGAGGAGCCATTGTGCCTTGCTACCTGTGCTTCCATATGCAGCAACACCTGTGGGCATCACTGCCCGGTAACCCATCCCTGCCCTGGAGGAGGAGAGCATCCATTGGGACACTCAATCCTACCTCCCCCTGGCCAACCCCCGGTGACCTGGGTCTGTTCCCGAACCCAAGTCGCTGGTGTAGTGCGAGGTGTGACATCTAGTGCCTCAACCCTCAGTGTCACTGGGCCAAGAAAAGGGATTGCTTTTAATAAGAAGCCCCTGTTGTCCAATTAGGAATTGTTCTAGCCTTCACTTGAAGGTATATGATAGAAATTTGAACTACGAACATACGAACATACGAAATTTGCCAGCAGATAAAGGCCTAGAGGTCTATCAAGTCTGCTCGAATGTGCAGCTAGCACCCCTTATTCTGCAGCTGCCCCTCCCTTCCACCCTTCCCCTTCATTAACCCTTCCCCTTGTCCTGTCCCATCCTCGTTTGAAGCAGTCCACTGTTCTACTGCATACCACTTCTGCAGGTAATGCATTCCACCCAGCCACCACCCTCTCTGTAAAAAGTGTCTCCTCATCTCCCTCCTGAACCTTCCTCGCCTCCAGTCTCATATCATGGCCCCTGGTGGCCCTCCCTCCCTTACTTTGAACAGCCCTCTGTACCTGTCTTGTTTATTCCTTTCATGTATTTAAAGGTTTCAATCATGTCCCCCCTGTCTCTCCTCTCCTCCAGTGAGTACATGTTCAACTCCTTCAACCTCCTCTCATATGATAAGTCCCCCAGACCCTTGATCATCTTTGTCGCCCTGCGCTGCACTCCCTCCAGTAACTTAATGTCCCTTTTCAGATACGGATGCCAGAACTGCACGCAGTACTCCAGGTGTGGTCTAACTAATGACCTATACAGTGGCAGAATCACCTCCTCCCTCCTTGAGGATATACCCTTGCAATACAACCCAGCATTTTGTTGGCCTCTTGCAGCTGCCTTCCTACACTGTGCCGAGTTGTTCATTGACCCTGTGATGAGCACACCCAGATCCTTCTCCTCCTCTGTCTGGGCTAGCTGCACTCCCCCAGCTGGTAAGTCCTCCTTGGGTTCTTCATCCCAAAATGCATCACCTTGCACTTTTGGCATTAAGCCCAGTTGCCAGGTGTCTGACCAGGTTTCAGCTTTGCCAGATCATCCTGCAACCCCTGCCATCCCCTAGGTCATCCACCACTGCGCCAACCTTGGTATCATCAGCAAACAGACTGATCTTGCTCTTGATGTCCCATGATATGTCTGCAATGAATATCCCAAACAACACTGGTCCCAACACTGAGCCCTGTGGGACACCACTGTCACTGCCCTTGGGTGTGAGAGCTCCCACCCACCACCACCCTCTGTTGCCTTCCTGCAGCCAGTTTCCTACCCATCTCACCAGCATTGCACCTGCCCCTGTGCCTACTAACTTCCTTCCCAGCCTTCCATGTGGCACTGAGTCGAATGCCTTACTGAAGTCCAGATACAGGACATCCACTGCATGTCCCCATCCAGTTGCCTAGTTACCCAGTCATAGAACCCGACCAGGTTGGTTTGGCAGGATCGCCACGTATGAAGCCATGCTGTCTGCTGTCCTGTAGTCCTTTGGCCTCTAAGAGGGCCACCAGCCTTCCTTCAGGATAGTCTCCATTAGCTTACCCACGATGGATGTGAGGCTCACTGGTCTGTAGTTTCCGGTTCATCCTTGGGGCCACTCTTGTGGAGGGGCACCACATGAGCCATCCTCCAGTCCTGAGGCACACACTCAATGTAGTGAGGCATTAAATAGGTTCGCCAAGGTCCTGCAAGGACCTCTGCCAGCTCCTTCAGTACCCTGGGTGGATGCCATCTGGGCCTGGTGCCTTGTCCACCCTCAGTGCCTTCAAACCCTCTCGAACTCTGTCCTCCATGATTTCCCCATCTGTCACCACTTCCCCCCTGCGTCTGCATTTCACCCATCTTGGGTGTCACCCCTCTTCCTTTAGTAAATACTGAGCAGAAGTACTCATTTAGTGCTTCCACTTATCATACCCTGCTTCCACCCAACCCCTCCTTCCTAATCCTTACTATGTGGTCCTTATAGCTCCTTTTCTCCCTGATGTACTTAAAGAAGTCCTTCCCCTTCTTAATGCCTTGTGCCAGCCTGAGTTCCGTAGATGCTTTGGCTCCTTACTGCCCTTGTCACCTCCTTCGATTCTGTCAAGTACTCCCTCTGTCCTCCCCTCCCTGTTTTCTTGTATTTCCTAAAGCAGCTCTTTTCCTCCTTACCTTTTCCATGACCTCCTTGCTCAACCAGCTCGGTTTCTTAGCTCTAGCCTTCTTGCTCTGGGCTTTGCAGCAGGTTTTGCTGCTCCACTATCCCCAACTTTATGAGCTCCCATCTCTGGTTAGTATCCATACTAGATTGAATTCTGCCAGGTACCTTTACCACTTCCTCATCCTCCCAAAGTCAGCCCTCCTGAAGTCCAGCACTCTTGTGCCAGATTCCACCCTTCCTTGCCCATATCCAATGTGAGCCATACTGAGTGGTGGTCACTCCCTGACAGCGTTCCTCCACTGTAAGTTCTCTCACAAAGTCCCCATTTGCCAGCACAAGGTCAAGGGTATTACCTAACCAGGTTGGTTCACTGACCATTTGCAGCAGGAAGCTGTCCTGAAGGCATCCAGCAGTCCTGCTCCCTTCTGTTCCTGGTTGTTGGGGTGCTCCAGTCCACTTCTGGCATGTTGAAGTCCCCACAATCACCACACTACCCCTCTCGCAGGTCCTCCTGATCTGTCCCGCTAGTTCCCTGTCTAACTCCTCCATCTGAGATGGTGGCCTGTACACCACTCCCATTCTAAGACTCCTATTCTTGGAATCCTGGATTTGCACCCAAAGTGACTCTGTACTACCCTCCTCCCCTTCCTCCTTTACACACTTCAGTCCTTCCTTCACATATAGTGCCACCCCCCCTCCTTTCCCAGTCACCCTGTCCCTACGAAATAACCTGTACCCTGGTACAGACAGGTCCTAGTCATTATATTGGGTGGCCCATGTTTCCTGATGGCTGCAATGTCCACCTCTCCTCTGCCATGAGAACCTGCCACTGCAGTTTTCCTCCCAAGGCTCCTAGCATTAAGGGTAACCACCTTCCACCCTTTTCCCCTCCTCCCATCCTGCCCTCCTTTCCTAGCATCACCAATAGTACTTGCCATTTGTCCTTTGTCACTGTTATGGGGGGTAAGCTCATATGATTTCCCAACCTGTGGTCCCTGCATATCTCTTCCCCAACTGCCACCCCCCACTCCTAGTTTAAACTCCAAACTTCCTCTATATATTCTTCCATCCTCTGCTTCAACACTTTCTTTCCTTCCTCACTCAAGTGTAGTCTGTCCTTAGTAGAGACTACTGTCCTCCCAGGTCCCTCCCACCCCCCAACAGCCCATACCTTTTAGCACAACACCAGGTTGTGGTAAGTCCTCCTTGGGTTCTTCATCCCAAAAGTGCTGTGTCACATTAGTAAGGGTCTTGTAGTTGGCAAGTGCTTAAATCACTGCAGCTTATCACTTTCTGTTAAAGCTTCCTGACAAAGAAGCAGCACACCTCAAAGCATCAGAGCCATTGTTTTCCCACTTGACATCTTGCATTAAATGAATGTAGTAAGTTTTGCATCACAGTTTACACTGTGTATTTTGTTTGCAGTCCAGGCAGTCCCAAAGAGCCTGTGTCACTGGATCCTGTTCTGGTACACTCTTCCTCATGCTTGGCATACTGGCAAAGGACACTACATCTATGCCTGCAGTAACTGTGTAGTGTTGTCTGTATTGCTGCTCTCTATCTACCCTTTTTTTTTTCATTTAACCTGACCTCCGGGGAGGGCCTTGTCATGATGGCTCAGCTTTATACTAACATGCCCACCATCACCTATGTAGCAAGTAACTGTACAGATCAAATGGCTGGAAGTGAATTAACCAGTAACCTATGGTCTACGCACAATTATGATATACGGTATTTATTTGCTGTTTTTTTTAATTATATCAGGATCTCCTAACTGCTAAAGCTTCATTGCATCTTTGTAAGGTGGAAGAGGGAGCTGCCATCTAACCTCAGGCTGCTTTCTGTAATAACTGAGCTGTAAAGGGTAGCTATTTCACTAGGGAATTCATCAGCTCAGTGTACTGTAATTCTAGTCTAACCTCCATTTAAATATCGGAACTACAGTGTCTAGAACATCTCTATCCAAGGTGGAGGATCTCCAACATGGTAATCAGACCAAAATGAAGCTGTGTGCTCAGACCTAGATAAGACTGGGTGCAAAGGGAGACTGTTAACCCCAAATGTTCCAACAAGTAAGTCCAAAGAGCTCTGCACTCCTATGGTGCTAAATAATTACCAGGAAAATAAATGCCTTTCAAAAACATAGTTTAATCCATGTTAAATATGACAAACAGCATTTCAGATGACTGCCTGTGTCTCCATTTCAGGTAAACTTCCTAGCTTTCGCCAATCATAGTAGTCTTCCTCAGGAAAAGACCACTGTGATTGGTCGAAGTGCTGGGGAGTTTACAGAGTGTGGAGACACAGGCAGACATGGAGAAATACTGTTTGTAAAACTGTGAAGAAACATGGATTAAACTATGTTTTCTGAAAGGCATTTATTTATCCTGGTAATCATTTAGCACCATAGGAGTGCAGAACTCTTTGGACTTACTTCTCCCACGTGGTAGTAGTTCCTTTGTTCTGTCCCACCAATACCCAGCTGCTGATTAACCCCCGCACCCACTTACAAGTGGTTGTGAATAGTAAGAGACAGAGTCAGGGACAGAATTCAAGTGTATCCCAATTAACCACAGGACGAAGGACAAAAAGACTGAATTCCTACAACTGGGTTTGCCACCAGGGTTCCTGACACTAGTCCTTGCTGCCCTCAACCCAGCCACATGACCAATCCCCACCCCCACAAGACTCCACCTGCTCAGCAAGTCCTGATCACCCAGCAACACTGGACCACTGCTCTTCTGAAAGTCCACAGCCAGTTGCTCCCACCAGCTGGCCTGGTGTCTAGTTCGGCATGTGGAAAAGCACCCCAAATAGCAGGTGGGGAGGAGCATAGTTGCAGGTTGAAAACCAAAAGCCTGTGCTTTCTCAGTGTGGTGTTGATCTCCTGCCACCCTCCCCCGAGACAGTCAACAACAACAAACCCGCAAAAACAATTTCTCTTCTGTATTCACCAACACAAGGGCTCAGCACACACAACCCAGAAGAGTGCTCAGCTAGTGCTGGGAGGGGAACACTGAACCACACCCAGGCAATCTCTAGCAAAGCCCTGGGAAAATATCCATTATATCCCTGCATGAAGTGAGGCTCTAGAAAGTTCAAAACAACCCAAGCAAGGCCACAACAAGCCCACTACTACTGTACTTCCTTCTTGTGCTGACTGAAAATACTGTCCCTAATTCTCCCACACTGTCAAACAATCTAAGGCCAGGTCTTATCAAAAGTCTAGACTATCAGGTATACTCACAAGCCAAATGCTCATCCTGCAGGGAGAGGAAAGAAAGAGAGGCAGCCTAAGATTGCCGCTGCACTTAAGTCTCTTTCTCTGACCCTACCCTGGCCACAACTCTACCCAATGAGTGACCTCTAATGACCACCCCACAGTACTGACTAGTCCTCCCTCCTCATGTTGAGAAGGCACCAGGCAAGTTCCCCCAACTGACTCCTTGTGGCATGGTTGTCCCCAGTCTTTTAGTGGGGTGGGGGAAAGAAGCAGATCACTTAAGCAGACTGCATCAGCAATCTTTTGCAGTCATGGCATCAATGCTGAATTAACCTTCAGTAAGTGAAGGATTTAAACCCATGTGTTCCCTGTCTATGTTTCCTCTGCTAAATCTTCCACCCTTTAACTTCTCTAATTTACTTTAATTATATCCAGTTCTGTGTCAGAAGCAACTACCATGGAAACAGTATAGTTATCAATGCTCCTGATTTATGCTGTTCCAAATCCACTCAGGTGGTCTTTATTGATAAGCTGCACCATACAGCCTGAGGCACGGGTATCATTTTAATTAAAAAAAGTAAAACACTTTCATGGCTGCTTATTTGTTTGCCCAACTGTTTTTCATTATGGAGTTTCAAATGAGTGACAGGAGTTTCTAATCCTGCATTTCAATTACATTCTAATTGAAACAGTTCATTAGAAAACCATGCCAGGAAATCACCTTAGAAAATTATTACAATTACCAACAGTAATCACAGTGAAATTAACTGTAATAAATTATTATTTAAATAAAGATCAATGTATTAACACTGAAGTAAGAACTTCAAAGCAGGAGTCAAGGGGGTAAATATGAACTCATTAATAGTAATCTAGCTGGCTATGACACAAGGCAGAGCATTCTGGATCTACTGAAGGGATTTCTATTTTAAAATCATGCCAGTCTCTCTCTGATTATTACCCATTCTAAAGCACCATCACTACAAAACAAATAAAATCAATATGGTGTTCCGGTATTTATTTAGTCCATTATTTCCTTTTCTGTAAACAATATTATTTTAGCTTTCATCCAGTAAGACATGGTTTATTTACACTTATCAACCTTTATTGATTATCCTGACAGTAAAGCATCAAAGTATACAAACAAGAGGCCAGTCTATAAGAGTTATTTAAACACCACCCCTTATAAACCATTAGTTTACTTCTGATAATGGGATGATATATTCCTCATTTGGACAGAAGGTGAACACTCCCTTAAAAAGTTCCATCAGGATTTCAAAAACTTTTACCCCTCTATAAAACGCACCATTGAATATTCCACCACCAGCATAAATTTCCTGGATACTACAGTCAAAATCACTTACGGTGGGCATATACGAACTGGGGTTTACAGAAAACCTACTGACAGACACTGATACCTGCACAATTCCAGCTTACACCCAAGGTGCACAAAAAAGAATCTATGGTCTACAGTCAAGCAATTCAATAACATCAGATCTGCTCAAATGAGATAACAAGAAACAGACAGCCCGCCTCACTTCATAATTCCTTCATCCAGCAGGACCACTGCTCAAGAACAGTTGGCAGAGAAATGAAACATGCTATACAAATACCCTCTGCAGGAATACAGGCACAAAAACAACAACTAATCACACACCCTTACTTGGCACCCACATATGCACATGGACAACCATCGAAACAGAATACCACAATAAAAATAAATGGTTCCTGCACACAACAGCCATGGAATGTGGTTTACCTAATTCAGTGCACCAATGGAGGCTATATAGGGGAAACAAGGCAAATACTGTAAACCAGATCGAGCCACCACCGACACATAATATTAAACCACGTTATCAGTGCACCAGTAGGACAACATTTTTCTCAAACTGACTTTTCCTTCTCAGATCTGTCTGTCCTAATACTAAGAGGCAACTTAAAAAAAACACACAGGAGAGAAGGACATGGGAATTAAAACATATCAAACAATTTAACTTAAATTAACCAGGCTTAGTCAGGACATTGGATTTATGACACTCTATGGGAAACTTTAATATTCTATGGTACTTATTACAAATATGTTTTTCTGTTTTTTTTTTCTTTTTGTGATCCCCTCAATGCACTGCATGTGGTCATTACTATCCTGTGTTCTTGTCAGGATACCTATTCAAATTAACACTTCAAGGTGCCCATTCAGCCTCTCTTACAAATATCTTGACAATTCCTGCTAAACATCCCCTCATAGCTATGGACCTCTTCCAATTCATTGTCCACCCACCCTTCCTTTTAAGTCCTTTTCACCATTCATTTTAAGTTCTTTTATGTCTTCTCACTACAATGTCATAAATTATTTTGAAACATTATTTTACAGTGTATATAACTTCAGCTGTTTTTGCTTAGTTTGCTATTGCACCTAATGAAGGGACCTGTTGGGCCTGAAAGCTTGCATACTAACGCATCTTTGCAGAAGACACATGTTGATCCAATAAACGTTACAAACTATCCAGCAACACCTGTTTCCTAAGGCCAATACAGCTAACATTTCTTTTTACTAAACAAGCATACCAAATTCTATCATGCACAGTACATATATTATAAATATTGTTATACTGTGCGTCTAAATTTAATAGCAGATCTAGTATTGCATCAGTCAAAAACTTGAAAAGGACGTGAGAGGCTATATATCATTATAAAATGGACTTAAAAAATTCTGAAAGCTAATTGGTCAGCTAGGGTCTTTAAACATGTGTAAATACTTCAATATTCCATGGGAGAAGTCACAGCCAACCTCACATCTTTAAAACAAAGAATCCATACACCTCCCTGTCACAGACTACCCAAACTAAAATCTGATGCAATATTGCCTCCTGAGTCCAATAGCCATCATCCACAAATTATGGCCATTCTTGCACACCTCCTCCCTTACCTACTTGAACATACACTGCCAAAGGCCCCTCCTAAAATACTGGTCACTCCAATATGGAGAAACCCACACTGGCCAGCTACCAACAAACTCCAAGCCTGTCACTCCCCCTCCACAATACTGCGACTGACAGTCTTTAAAAAAAGTGTTTAGCCACTGTGCATCCACTCTTTACACTCATTCTCCTGCCAGCACCTTACTCGGATCTGACAGTGATGATCATGGCAGCAGTGACAACCCAGGCGATACCCCGCCAAGACCTAGTAATTTACACATGTATAGTAAGCCTACACTTGGGTCATTTGTACACACTTACTCAGGAGTCACAGACCTCTTCGCCACAATGTTCTGCACTAGCCGAGCTCTGATCATGGCTCGCCTCTGTTAAAAGCTCTGTCTGCACTCACTCTCATCACCGTGCAGACAACGCCAAACTACAAACCATTCACTTTATCCCTCCTAAGGTCTTCAACACAACTCCCCAAGAGTCCAGTCTGGCAAAACTTTAATTTGCAGTTCTTTGTTTCTGTTTACTTGTGACTCTCTCCCTGCCCATCCAACTACAGTGTCTCTGTCTGCCTTCCCTCCACTAGCAGATTCAAATACCGAATTAAAGAGACTGTTTCTTCGAGGCTGCCAATGATGTCTGAGAGTTGGGACTGGATGGACATTTTGTTTCTTTAGGGGGCTTTCAAGAATTGTTTTTCAGTGGAGGAATAAATTATTTTTTTCTGCATAAAAAAAAATTCTCATAGGTCTCATAGGTATTACAGGCAATGTAAGGCAACATGCCTACTTATATGCTTACCATTACTCAGTGGGTATAGCATGTTATTCCACTGTGTTTTAAATACTGATCTAAATGTGTCTTGAATGTAACCAATGCCCTGCTTTCAACTATGCTGTTTGGCAGTCCATGCCATTTATTAACTATCCTCTGTGATATCCATGCTCCTCGCTTTGCTTTTTTATAGATTTCTCCCTTGATTTGTTATTATGTCCCCTTCTCTCATACATTTCTTCTTTAAATTCAAGCCCCAGAACAATTCCACAAGTCAGAGATTGTAGTAGCTCTGTAAAACAAGACCATATCTTCCTTCAATCTTCTTAATTTTAATTCATAGAGATCTAATTCCCACAGTCGCTCGTCATCTGACTTGTTCCTTATATCGTTGATCATTTTTGTGATCCTGCATTTCACCCCTTCAGTCCTTTTACTCTCCCTTCTGGTACATGGGAACCAGAACTGTCAAGCACATTTTTCGTCTGAATCCATTACTGGGGATTTATCGACTTCTTATGTGGTTGAAGTCACTCGGCTTGACGGTGCATGCCTATTGTAATGGCCACCTAAAAATGGACTCTCAGCAGTAACAAAAAAATGCTGATTTCTACTATAGAAATGGGGACAAACATAAAAATCAACACTAGAACGAGGCTTCACATACATCATCAGCTACAAAAAGAGCCTAAGATTATAAAGATGGGACATCTATTTTTCACACAAAATCAAAAAGAACTTGTCACCATTTGAACTCTGTGTGATCCAGCTGCTACTGTGAGAATGGTGACAGTGCCACCTACTGACGTTACTGTGCTGCCTGCACTGTCTGTACCAACGTAAAGTCATTTGGACAGCAGTGAATTAAAACAAATGTTTCTCTCTATAAAAGCAGACTTAAGTGAACTCAAGGAGCTCAAAACAGCATTTGCCAGCATGAGAGTGGATTTTAATGATTTTAATAACAGAGTAGAAAAAGCAGAAGGCAGAATTTCAACAAATGAGGATACCCTTCACAAACCTGAACAAAAGGGGCTTGATTTTTCAAAGCCCTGACATTGACGCACGGTGCCTGTGATAAATGGAAGTGACACAAGTGGTACCTTGCATAAAAGTTTGCGGCAATCCCAATTTTGGAATGCAAGCTGCATTGAAATCAGGAGCCTGTGCTCAAACTCAGCCCCGCACCCAATGTGAGGGTGTACCATGTCGCAAGGGGCTTGCACCACAGTGGGGCTGTAGCATCCCCTAAATCAGGATTTTGAAATCTGTGTTGTGGCCACAAGTCCTGGCTGTGGTTAGACCAGCCATGAGTTAGTCTAACAGCCCTTGCACTGCAGGTCAGGACTATGCTGGATTGGGGGGGTTAGGAAATTCTGAATGCTGATCAGTAGTTGTATAGTGTGCCCTGTCCTAGTGCCTAGTGGAAGGGCAACTGCAGTAAAGCGTACAGGCCAACCCACGTAGACACCCTCTAAGAATATCAGGGACTGGCACTTTATGATATGTGGGTGTATTACTGATTGCAACCCACCGTACATGCCACTGAGCAGTGTCCTACACAGTATAGAATGGTAGCAGCAACAGAGCTTCCACAGTCTGGGTGACGTTGGCTCCTTTAGTGGACATTCTGTCATGCTATCACTATTATGTCACCTGTTTGTAGGGGTGCCTTAACCTGCTGTGGGTACTACAGCAGCTGTGCATGCATGATGCCAGTACACTTTGAATGGTACAGGAGGAGCATATCACATCTGCCAGTGGATCTGTCTCCTGGAGCACAAGGGCACCACATCAAGGGACAATGTCCACTTGTCAGCAATATTTGTGACTGGCAAGGTATGCTACTAGAAGATTTTTCTGGCACAGGACCATGGACTTCACTATATAGCTGCTGTTGTCTACCAGTCTGTGACTGGACAGAGCACTGTGGCATGACAACACCATCCTACCCAGTCGCACGTGGGCATTGCACACACAGCCCAATACAGCACTAGGATGGGGCACATCATACAACTACCAGTCAGCATTCAGGGTTTCTTACCCCCCCCATACGCACATACACAGTCAACTCTGGGGCTGGCTTTGCAATGGGCATAAAGATGATGGCACCCTCTGTCAAACACCTCTGGTGCACTACCTGTTTGGCGCACCACTCTGCTTGCTGACAACTCTGGGGACTTTGGCACCGGGACCCCTGTTGTATCAAAATCTGGTGCAGGGTCCCTGTTGTACCCAGAGTTTGCCACCAGTGGGGGCGTGGTGCAAATTGCACCAATCTAAGGATGTTTTGAAAATTGAGCCCATAGTCTCTTCTCAAAACAACCAAATTATGGGCCCGATTTCAAAAGCACTCTGATCAACACAAGAACACAAGGTGCTTGCACGAGATAACAATGATGCAAAACGCACCTTGTGTCATAAACTGCAGTGATCCCTATTCCAGAACAGGGTCTGTGCTGGTAGGGGATGCTGCTGTGGCAAAGGTGCACTGCACCACCCTTGTGACCAGTATCAAGGTGCACCAGGTCGCAAGGGGGCTTATGCCATGGCAGGACTGCAACTTCCCCTTCATTGGGATTCCAAAAGCCCCGCTGTGGCCATAATTAGGGGGTCACATTAGACCAGCCAAGAGGTAGTCTACATCCCTTGTGACATTGCCCCTCAAGGTGGGAAGCTAGTTGGGGGGCTCTGTATGTGGGGTCTGGGGGCAGGAGGGACAGGGGAGTATTTTAGAGGTGTTGGGGAGCAAGTGGGTGTGCCGGAGGGTGATCGGGCACCCAATAGGAGGTGCTGTTCTTAAACAGCACAGCAGACACCATTACCTGACTGGTGCTTACAAGGACACTCCTGCTGGGTGCCTGATCATCCCCCCAACATACCCAGCCACTCCCTTGTACCCCAGGAGCCCTCCTGGCACTTGTGTCCATCTTGCGCCTGGTGGGATGGTGTGGGCGGATCCATGTGGCAGGTCCCACAGGTGCACCTAGCATTTGGGGCTAGCCTGCCTTTGTGGCGAGGCACTGCATGCTGTTCTGGGCTGCACTGACAATGTGGGGGGAGCACAGGTGTAGCCGCTGTGCTCTCCCTCCCAGTGCCACTACTGGCCATGGCAAAGCATTACTGGCCCCTTCTCCATGCTGCCCCAGCCTCATGAACCACTTGGGGGGGCTGGAGGTGGCTGCCCAGGCACTCATTTGGTGCCCCTGCATGGACCCAGTCCACAGGTCTGAAGAGCCCCTGCACCACGCAGGGCCTGGGATCCACTAGCAGACCAGGCATGGGCAACCCATTGGCTGCCTGCCCGTGTCCACCAATCTGCCCCCGCAAATTAGCACATCTGGTGGGAGGGTCCGCAGATGAGAGGTGTGCAATGGCCAGCAATAGTGAATGCCAGACACTGAGCACCCATCCTGTGCAGGCAGGTTACACGCATTTGGCGCTGGTAACCCACCCCTTCATGAATAGCTGCCATTGTGTGTTAAAATTTTAACACAATAAACTGTCATTTTAGCATCCTGTTAACACATACAATGTGTTGATTGACACCCATATATGCTGTGTGCTATTGACTTGTGTGTTAGGCAACAACACAGTAGTGTGTCATTCTATAACACACTTCATGAACAAATACAATACAGTGCATTATTTCTGTATACTCCAATGTGTAATGAATTCAAATAAACTGAATGAATTTATGCCACAATGTGTATTTGTGATACTGTGGTGTGTTGAATTATTGGCTGACAACTGCGCAATTCATATTTTTTGTCAGTAAAATTACCAGTACAATACCAGTTACTAGGGTCTCCAAATGGTGTCACTTATGTTATAAGAGACACCGATCACGAGGTTTGGGCTAGAGAACTGTGAAACTGAGTGGTTCTGTTTGCTCAAACCTCACTAGAGGTGTCTCTTACACAGAAGAGATCCCTTGAGGCATATATTATTTATTACAAATCACTCAAGTTTATCTTGAGTGATTTGTAATACAGTACGTGTAGTCTTTTTTTTTAAGTTATACTGTCCTCCCCCCAGTACTTAAGTGGAGTGGTCTCCTCTAATGTTTCCACACGAGAGCACACTGTACACAGGATAAGATGTAGAGGGGCCATAGGCACTGATAGGAACTCATTAGGAACAAAGTTGTAATTCCATCTATGGATTCTGTTGACATCACAACACATGAGACCAAAGCTCGAGTGGTTTATGATGTCCCCAGAATCCATAAATTGAATCACAAGTCTACTGCTGGTTTCATACCTTTTGTCTTTTATTTTTGTAATACATATAAGACTGTTGTTGTGGGGATATCCACATTTAATAAACCTTTATATAAATGTTGAAGCATGTGAAATGATTAGTAGATGACAACAAATGTATTTAAAACATTGTTTTTTATTCATTATGTTTGCTTGCACGCATGTACAAGAAACATAGTGCCACCATACGAGTTTTCGTAGGTGTGCCTCCCCCACTTCCAATGCCCTGCTCCCTTTTGCAGGCGTGGCTGCACCACACCATTGACTGTCGGAGCTGTCTATGGCAGCCATTAGATGCAGTGTTGTACAGTTGAAAGTGAAAAACTGCTGCAATCAGCGGTGGTAATGTGTAGGCAATTTGCATACTGCCATCAGCAGGTAATTTACATGCTGCCGTCGTCCAGTATGCAAAGTGCCTACACTCTATACTGCATTCATTTTGTCTACTGTCCCCCCAAGCACAGTAGCACACTGGGGCCACCCCAGCATGGTCATGCGCCTCCCCCCCTCCCTCAAGACACTGTATGGTCGGACGGGGTGCCCAATCCTCCGTCAGCTTCATTGCCACCCTCACCCAAACAGACTTCCAGGTGCCATGCTGGGAGCCCACCCCAGTGTGGCAAATGTCCATATGGCCGACTGGGGTGCTCAATCCCCGTCGACTTCACTGTTTCCCCCCCAAAAAAAACAGAGTTCCTTGTGTCATGCTGGGAGCCCACCCCAGTGTGGCAGAAGTCCGTATGGCCAATGGGAGTGCCAAATCCCTCATCGGCTCCACTACCCCCCCAAAAAAAAACTTCCAGCTGCCACGCTGGGAGCCCACCACAGCATGGCAAAAGTCCCGCATAGTCTAAACAAACAGAAAAACACCTGAGAAAAAACGGTCCTCGTTGACTGTCTCACCCCCAACCAATGCCCACACTCTGCACACCCATCTCCCCACACCCCCCTACTCCATACTTACCTCCGGAGGCAGATGCGACGATCTTCAGTGGACCGGGAACACGTGTGTACTCTTCCAAACTGATCACAAACTGAAGAAATGCCGGTAAGCTGTATAATGGCACAAATGGGTTTTTTTCAACTTTGGTACATATCTCGGCCATTTTGGGGATTTTTTTCACCAAATTTTCATCATTTGGTTCTTGGGGCCCCACCTCATGAACTCAGTCACTGTCATTTTGTTATTTGGTCCCAAAAGGTGATTTCGCGGTCACTGCGTGGAACCACCTTTTGGGACTGAGTAATGAAACAACAGTGTTACTGTGCATGAGATAGACCTCCAAAAACCCTATGTTGAAAATTTGGTGGAAAAATTCCCAAAAATGACTGTTTTATGAGGGTGCGCTGCGCAGTTCCTACTCACGCTCGTAACTTTCAGAATGTTTAATATTTTCACTCCAGATTTTCCACATTGCCATTTTACCACACCTCCTTATGAACAGTCCAGGTGTCATTTTTCATATCTTGCCCAAAATGTGTTTGTGTACACGTAGTGCACATTAGCGCAGTCGCTGTGTGAACTCATTGTTCGGGACACATTAAGAAAATCACAGTGACACTGGTCATGAGCAGAGGTGCTAAAATGGCTATGTTGAAATTTGGTGACAAAAGTCCACAAAATGACTCTGTTACAATTGTGCATTCGCAATTTCCGCACCCTAAATAGGTTCACAAATTTGTAATATTTTCAGTCCAGATTTTCAACATTGACATTTTTGCACGCCTCTATGAACAGTACAGCTGTCACTTTTCATACCCTGGTCGAATGAGTTTTCGCACTTCGGCACAGTAATAGTGCGGTCGCTGTGGGAAATTATTGTTCGGGACAGATTACTTAAAATCACAGTGACACTGTTCATGAGCAGAGGTCCCAAAATGCCTATGTTGAAAGTCTGCTGTAAAATCCCCAAACTACTTACATTACGGGTGCACGCTATGCAGTTTCTAGGCATGTTTGTGACTACACCAGTTTTGTATATTTTACCCAGATTTTCAACAATGCCATTTTTTACACCTCCTCATGAACAGTACACCTGTCACTTTTCACATCCTGTTTGAAATGTGTTTTCACACCTGTGGCGCCAAGTGGCGCAGTCACTCTGCAAAATCACCTTTCCCGTAACAAACTGATAGTGTCACTGTTCATGTGGTGGGGGTCACAAAACCCCATGTGGAAAACCTGGAGTAAAAATACCAAGAAACTCCCAGGGCATTAGGGTTTTCAACCATAATGCCCTACCCTGTAGGGACTGACAGGAGTCAGGAGTGTGACTTGGGATTGTCGACAGTAATGCTCATGCCATTTCACCCCTACCCCCACCCTGCAACCACTGACAGGCATGGAGGTACGTCTTGGGCCCTTTGCCCCCAGAGTTCACCCCATTCTCCTATACTGCGCCCATTTCAGCGTATTTCCTTATGGAATGAGGTGAATGTAAAGCCCACGACACTTGTCAGTCTCTGACGGGTAGGGTGAGGTGAAATGTTGTGACCGTCATGGGCGATGACCCAAAGGCACACCCCAAGCCTGGTCCATCTCTGCAGAGTGAAGGTGCAGTTGGTGTCATCAGTACTTCATTGCCAGCCAGCCCAGTGGCACTGAGGGTTAAGGCGCTGAATGCCTCACCGCACCATGCTGGCAACCCGGTTCGGGAACGAGCCTGGGTCATCGGGGTTGGCAGGGAGGGAAAGGGATTGAGCATCCCCAGGACTGCTCTCCTTCCCAGAGAGGGGGATCCACCTGCCGATGCACTGGTGACCTCTAGCAGAGGCTGGAGGCACTACAGTGCTCACCTGCAAGTTGCTGGGTTGGAGCTGCAGCGACATCAGTCGGGGTGTGCAGAAGCTGCACCAGCCAGGCTGGATGTCATTGCATGTCCAAGCTCCAGGGACATAGAAGAACAGGGAAACCACGGCACCTTGGATAGGCAATGCACTGAGTCCCCCATGCCCACCGCTGGGCCAACCCTGACTAACCTTCCAGGTCCTCCATGGCTGGTCCTACACTGCAGCCAGAGTCTGTCTGTAAGAGTGCCCAAGAGGAGTAGGGCGACCCACCCTGGGAGGGTTAGACCAGGGGTACTGGCTCCAGGGAGGATGGGGAGAGAGGAGGTACAGCTCGGGGGGCCTCTGGCGGGCAGGACACAGACTCAGATGCCTGAGAGAGGTTCAAGGCACTGCAACCGGAGGGAAATAAAGTAAAGAAAAAAAAAAAATTACTTCACTGCCATTCTTATACTGCATCTGTTCTAACTCCTGCACTTCCACTGCTAATGCCAGCAAGCAAACATTCGGCATGTACAAATGCTTGTTTTTATTTGTTTATTGCAGTTGGTTCAGATACCTGTCAAGTATAAAACAGTGCAGCATAAAAATGTAATATATAATATAGAGGATAATGGATGGGCAACAGACAATAACTACACTGTAATCGCATTGAGTGGTTTCATGACAACTAGGTAAACCTCAAGAGTGCAGCTTAAGAGGTTTTATCATGAGATGCGATTTCAGCTTGATTATTGTCTGTTGCCCATCCATTAGCTTTTATAGTGTATGAGGCAAAATATGCTATAAAAGTCACTGGTTTTCAATAATAAAAGACAGTCAGTAATCATGGGTTTGTGACTGGAATACAGTCTTACCTGATGTGGCAAAATAGCAGGCAGGTGGGATTCAAACAACGAAGAGCATTTATTAAAGGTTCGAAATTCAACATACAAAATCAACTTGCCGATTTCAGTCAGACAAAAATGATTCATTTTAGATTCCCCCATAGCACCGCACTCCATTAGGACAATCTCTCACCGCTGCAGACGGACGTTCTGAGCCGCAGATTTAAAGCCACAGATTTAAAGGGTAGATGCGCGCCCTTTGTTACAGTATCAATGTGACATAGTCATGAGGGGTTAACAACCTCTTGATGTCACATCGATACCATAACAATGTAATAAACTATCTGAATTCTGATAGTAGTAAGGGCTCTCCATACATTATAACTAAAAAACTCATCTATATGCAGTTCTATAAAATGCAAGAGCCATACTTTGTGAAATGCAAATTGCTACTTTGATATAATTTGATGCAATCAAACAACATCAAGCTATAGATGTGATATTTGAATAAACGGTTTATTTCTTACATCCTCCTGAAAGCATCTACCCAGTTGATCTTGACTGCTCTCAATCTGACACGACTGCAATTTTACAGCCCCTGTTCTGATGACGTTAAAGATGAACAACCCTACTCATTTTTCAAAAATTCCCTAATCCACACTTAATTCCTATCTGTCTGAGGGAAACTGTCCAGTTGTCCCATTTACTGAATTTTTAAGTTGTAGAGTTTCAGAGATGAAGGGATTGTAAGTGGTAATTTCAGTCTAATGTTGTTTTAATGGGTTGTTCTTAAGATCAGCTGTTGTTAAAGAAATGTTGGAAGATAATTTAAAAAAAAAAAATTAGACCTCTTGAAACCCATGTCTCCTTACCTTAACATAGTGTGCATCATTTTAGATATCAAATTAACATTTATTTCTAGCCCTCTTCAAGAGGGAAGGGATCATAAATTGCCCAAGCAATCTATTCCCTTGTCTGCCAGCCCTGCCACTGCACTGAAACATTCTGTGGCATCTAATCAGTGAGAGTGCATGGGTGTGTCCCATATAAGTCTATGGGGCCATTTAAAATGCTTTATATATATATATATATATATATATATATATATATATATATATATATATGTGTCTGTGTGTAAATATAACACCACCACTTGATTATCAGTGTCCATCTTAGTTGAGTGGTGTTGTTACCATATGAGTAAAGTTGCAGTAACATATATTATACAATGGCAAGAAAGAATCCTGGCTCCTGATTGGTCAGTTGGCTATCACAGCAGGGGTGTTGTCCTGGCATAACATTCCTGCTGATGTTATCATTGAGGACATAGAGTACCTAGAGCATCTTTCTTAAAAAAATATTTAAAACACTAAATCAAATTCTTTAAAATTCTTTTTCCGTATAAAACAACGACCATTGTATAATAGAATAATAATGCCTCCAGGGTGGGTGTTATGCTGGGATAACATCCCTTCTCTGGTGTTGACACTCTGACAGTGGCCTTGGACCAACCACCGAGGTGGGATGTTATCCCAGCATAACACCCACCCTGTCAGGCATTATTCCTTTATAATTTAGCCTCTTAAAATAACCCCTGGACTTATATGGGGTTTGCCACCACTTTCTCCCTGGTTAGACATCACAAAACATCTGAGCACATAAGTGGGGCTGGCAGACGTGGAAGTGGAAGTGATCAGCTGCCCACTTGCTCGGGTCAATTTACAATTCCTTCCATCCTGATGGGGGCCAAAAAAAATTATTTTTGTACCTAAAATGAAGCACAGTAGGTTAAGGTAAGGAGCCATGGGTTTCAAAAGCTCTGAGGCTCAATTTTCAAATGGCGAACTATGAAACAAGGTGCCTGCATCAAAGATTTATGATGCAAGTGTCATCTTGCATCATAGTTTGTGGCAATCCCAATTTTCAAATGTTGGCTGGAGTGAAATCGGGATGCTGTGCAGCAAAGCCTCCCTGCACCACCCTTGCAGCAAAAGCACCCATGCATCAGGTCGCAAAGGTGGTTGCGCATGGTGGGGCTGCACCATCCCCTTATTTGAGATTCTATAAGCTCCCCCATGGCCACAAGGGGCTCAGATTAGACCAGCCAGGAGGTAGTCTAAGGGCTCTGTGCCACTGCTGGCTAGGGCAGCAATGGGGGGCGCTGCAAGACAGCCAGGAGCATAAGGAGCAAGGAGGTGGCATAAAAAGCAACAGGGGCATGGAAGCAATGTGAGGGGTGCTGAGGTGGCACCATGTTGGGGTGCCCTGCAGATGTTTAGGGTTCATGGGGTTGGCAACACAGAACCAGGAGCCAGCCACAGGTGCACAGAGCCCAGGCACCAGCCCCAGAGGTGCCACTTACCAGAACACCATGGGTGGGCAGCAGTGGCTGTAGGGTCGGGGTGCTGGTGGTGGATGGAACTGTCCTAAGCACCACAACAGTGCCTTGATACTTGTCCCCTCGAGAGGAGGCAGGTTGTTGCCTGCCTATGGTATTGTCGTAAGTGGCACATCTGGAAGCAGGTGCCAGAGCTGCATGCACCTGTTGCCAGGTTGTAGTCCCATTTTGCCTACCTCACCTACCCAGGCCAATCAGCTGCCTACAAGTCTGCAGGACAGCCCCACAGGGTGTCATCTCAGCACCTTCCCATTGCCACCATGCCCCGCCACTTCTATGCCACCCTCCATGCACCTTATGCCCCAGTCTCCATCTTACAGCCATATTCACTCCCCCACCACCACCTCCCAGCTGCTAAGTATTCTGAGGGGTGGAGGGAGTTGACAAAGCCTCTGCCATACTCTGTAGGTGCAGCAAATCTTGGGTCTTGGGCACAGGGACCCTCATTTTTTTTAAATACGGTGCAGGGGTCCTGATACACGCTGAGATTGCCACAGCTGTAGATCACTGTAAATTGCGGTGATCTAAGGGCTTTTTGAAAATCCAGCCCCAAAGTTTTTTTAAAAACAAATTATCTTAGAACATTCCTTTAAGACAATCAAACCCAGAAATTCATATGTTAATTTTTGAAGATCAACCATGCATGAAGTGGCAGTATGTGGGGATCCAGTATGGCATATTAGTTTCCACATGGTTTACTTGTCTTGTTTTTTCAACTTTAAAACTTGACAACCATTCCCAATAATATGCATTCACACTAAGTGAATAATAGACCATTTAATAAAATTGTGCACAAACTCTTTCAGGTACAAGAGTAAGATGTAATAAATTCTCAATAAGTATCATAAAGAGCTGCTGACACCATGGGCTAGATTTTCAAAACGTTCTTAGATCAATGCAAGCTGTGAAAACAGCAGCTTGTGTCAATCACCAGTGCACTCAGGACCCTGCACCGCATTTTCTAACAGGAGGCATCCAGGCAACCAAACTGGACGAAGTTTGCCGAACTGCTCCTGGGCACCAAACAAAAGGTGCATGGGATGGGAATTGTCCAAGCTGTGGAAGGGTTCATGGCATGGCATCCAGTGGAAGTGATCCATAGGCTGAGTGTCCAGGTGGACAGCCGGAGGCTGTGTTGGCCATGGAGGGTCAGGTTGGAGGGTGGGAGAAGCTCAGATGGGACAGTAGTGACAGTCCCAGATACAGTGGTGTTGTAGTGCCCAGTGTGAAAAACTCAACAGGATATTCCCACATCCTTACTAGTAGGATATGCCATCCCACATCAGATAAAATGGTCTATGACCTGTGGTGGTGCAGGATATCATTAAACCAGCTCTGGGCTGGTCTAATCTCCAGTGAGCCAGCAGCCAAAAAAGAGCTTCGGAATCTTAATAAAGGGGATGCCATAGCTCCACCCTGGTGCAAGCCTCCACCATGGCACACCCCATCTCAGGCGCAGGGCTGGCACAAGGCCAGTTCATTGCAAGAGCACTGAATTTTGACACAGCCTGCATTTGAAAATCAGGAATGCCACAAGTTTTGATGCAAGATGCCCCTTGCATCGGTTCCGTTTGACACAGGCACCTTGCGTCAATATCGGGGCTTTCAAAATTGAGTCCCACATCTCATGCAGGCAACTAATAGTATGGAGTTGTCTGCCCAGGAAGCAAATTTCTGACATTTGAAAATGTTCTACACAGTACTAAAAGCAGGACTTACCTTTGTATGCTCTGCTCATAACTGCCTGATACAAGCTGAGCAGCTGCTGAGTGCTGCATAACTGCCCTAGGAATAGCAATTTGATGATATGATGTAAGGAACCAGGCTGCAGGTGCTGTGAATATATAGATCAATGACATATGTGGAGGGGGCACGCTAAACACACACAAAGTATTTTTCCCTCAAATTAGATATGTCTGGAGCTGTAATATTACAGCCCCATAAATATGTAACTTAAGGGAAACATACTCTATGTGTGTTAAGAGAGCCCCCTCCCCTTTGTCATTGTTCTATACATCTAGAGCTCCTGCAGCCCAGTTCCCTACATCACGTCATCAAATTGCCATTTTTATGGCAGGTGTGCAGAATTAGGCAGCTGTTTGCTTTTTAGTGAATCGGGCGCAGGGTCCCCGGTGCACCTGCATTCAGTGCAAGCTGCATTTGGTGCAGCTTGCATTGACTTTTGTGAATCGGGCCCTCGATATTGAAAAACGACATAAAAGGTCTTAATGTTTGACTTATGAATTCAAATACATTTGCTTCTGTAACCTTGTAGATTAGTGTGCATTGCTACAGTACCATTTTGAAATGTCTGTTTGTGCCTTAGATTGACAAATAACATTTGCTGTTCAGAATTAACATATGTTGTTTGATAATCTAATAGACTGTAATCCAACAGATTATTTGTGACAGTTACCAATTTTTAATCATTTAAGTTTTCAATGACACAAGAACTGAAATGCATATTGTTCACTTTTACAATCCTGGCATATGCAAGTATGACTGCACACTTTAAATGTGGAACATGTATATGATCTCACCAAATTGGGTATAGAAATTAATGAAGTGCCAGCGTAAGAAGCATTCCAGTTTTGTAGCTTGTTCATGTATTTTACCAAGTATAACAAAAACACATGATCAGATAACATTATCAACTGAAATGAACTGTGTTGTTGTAGTTGCATTACAACATTAGAAGCATGTGGTACAGAGGCTAATCCCATCATTTCGTCATTACAGATATTAATGTTTTTCTTAGGTATGGCAGATAACCACTGATACATGTTTGTAAGCTGATGGTGAACAGCTAAAGTTTTGCAAATGTTTTTGATGTTACATACAATGTGTGATGATCTTTTAAATGGATTGTGATTTGTTTCAAAGTGCATGCACCATGTGTTGGACAAGTGGGCCAAATTGCAGCATAATGGATGGGTAATGTATCATGAAATAATGCTTTGGAAGTAAATTGTCACAGGGCTATAGCTTCTTGAATGGCTTGTGATGAACCATAATGAGTTGTTTTAAGTACATTGTTAAACCTGCTGTTATAACTGGTGCAAAGATAATACTAAAAATTTCAAGGAGAAGACAATATAAATACCAGTGAGTTTTATCTCTTGGTATTAAATTACCAATTATAAATGGAAGTGTTCTTAACAAACATATCTAAGACACACCTTGTTTTAAACTGTTATCACTGGAATGTAAATTCACAAAGGCACTTAGTTTGTTTTTTGCATTTGATTATCCATAGTTGCAGCTACCAATTTGTTAGTTTAAATCTCCACTATGAGATATCCTTGCTCAGGAACTCTTTCAACAATAATTTCACCTCATATGGGCACCCTCTAGGACATCATGCATAATATCACCCTCTAGGATATCGTACATAATATCTATGGCAACATTAGTTGTGATGTAAAAGGTTCCACCATGTCAGTTCAACATCCATCACATCGACCGACACCACAGCAACAACAAAATGCCGATGGTGACCATGTCGCCCATCAATCATGCCGCGTCAACCACCATGAAGCACGGGGCACATCCGACTGTTTGCTAGGGGCTTCACCTACACCCCACCATGGGGACTTCACCCCCTGCACCCCCCCTGGAAAATAATATAATCACCTCCAGGTCAGGAGTGTAGGGGAGAAACAACGCAACACTCCTGGGGTGGCAAGACAGTGGACACTGCAAAATTCCGACTGACGGAATGACTGTCGATCAGGTTGCAGTGCCCACATTGCCATTGATGTAAGGGTTTTGCTGCACTGACGGCACACCATGTGAAAGTACTGTAATGAATTTAAATGTTAGTCTTTTTTTACACCTGTTTCACTTGAATACAGATCTCTTACATGTTGGCAGTGACTTTCTAGTGTCCATTTAATGTTTGATTTTCATCAAACTGAGGCTGGGAGTCATGTTTTTCAATGAGACAGAAATGACAAAATGTATTTGCACGGAAGCTTTCAAGGGAGACACACATGTTATGAATGCGTAGGGTTATCATCACTGAGGCAACATATCACACCATGAAGGGTAAATGTTTTATGTTCATCCTCAGTTTAAATGCCAATGTTTCCAGCATTAGTAAGTCAGTGATTGATGGTTCTAAAATATTTTCTAAACCATATTTTTCTCTGTCAATTGAGTTAAACATTATGCAGAAATAAATATTAGAAAGCAATGAATTGAAACAAGATGGGATACTTTGAATGATAAAATAAATTACTCCCCGCTTATGTATTTTAGTCTTTGATCCAAGAGGGTTTGTTGTTTCTACATCATCATAGTATGACTGAAGTTACAATGCATCTGGGTGTCTTTTAAAAAATGAATGATGCTTAAAATGTTGCCAGTCACAGTAATCATGAATTGTGTCATCATCAGTGACATTGTTTGCAAAAGTACAGTTGTTGAAATGTTTCGTTTTGGAGTAGCATTTTACAGTCTCATGAATAGAAATATATTGGAAAGTATCACAATATGTACGTCAGAGTGAACACCAGTTGTTTGGTTGTGGTGAGTGTCTGCTCTATGACCTAGCATAAGTTCTTTATGGAGAATAACACTGATGTTGTCCAAGATGTATTTCTTCAGTTTGTAAGGGTGTCAATACCTGAAAATATGTTTGAGCAGTAAAGTTTGTATGAGCTCTTCCACAGTTTTTTTGTCTGATAGACTAAATTGTTGAAATATATTACAAACTTTACTTTTAAGACCACAAACTACATGGTCAATAAATTCTTTGGTGCAGATAAAGTAATACATACATTCAAGTATGTCAGGTTGGATGATGCAAGAATATTGACAGCAAAATGGCACCATGTTTTGTCACACTTGTAAGTACTCTTCATTAAGCTCCACCCAACTGTTATCCTCGCCATCAATTTCAGCAGTACAGTCATGTTTTGTATAACATCATGATAACCATCACCATTATTCATTTTGGAAAGAAGAAGACAATTGCTGTTTTGTTTAAGAATCTTTTGTTATGTGAGTTAAACATAAAAAACTTTAACTGCAACCTTCCTGTGAGTAATTATTTTCAAATCAAAGGAATCATACCATGCTCGCGTTTAGAAACATAGACTTTGGCCGGCAGATAAGGACCATGGCCCATCTAGTCTGCCCATTTCCTACCTACAGGATAGGCCGTAGATCCTAGTTAACCAACAGTCTATTTCTTCCTACCCCCACAAGAATTGTTTCTATATCTGTCCCATGCATTTTGAATTCTCCCACAGTGTTAGACCCCACAACCTCCTCAGGAAGGCTGTTCCATGCATCCACCACCCTCTCTGTGAAATAATACTTCCTCACATTGCCCCTGAACCTCCCCTCCTCTATCTTTAAATTGTGTCCCCTTGTTCTTGCACGTCTCTTTTTCTGAAAGATGCTACCCTCTTGGACTTTATTGATTCCACTGAGGTACTTAAAAGTTTCTATCATGTCCCCCCTCTCCCTTCTTTCCTCAAGGGTATACATATTAAGCTCCTTTAATCTCTTCTCATACAGCTTCTCTTGCAGACCCTGAACCATTTTAGTTGCCCTCCTCTGGACTGCCTCTATCCTGTCTATGTCCTTGTGGAGATGGGTCTCCAGAACTGGACGCAGTACTCAGATGGGGTCTCACCAACTGTTTGTACAGAGGATAACATCCTTTTTTTTCTGCTGGTGATGCCTCTCCCGATGCATCCCAGTATACTCCATTCTCCTTACTGCCTTCTCATCATTGCTTGTTAACCTTAAGGTCATCTAATATGATTACCCCCAGGTCCCTTTCCTTTTTTGGTTTTGTTACTACCTCCACCCCCCAATGTGTATTCTTCATGCTTCATGCTTCATGCATATGTTGGAATGTTCTCTAGTGCCATCACTTTGGAAGCAAGTACATTTGGGACAAGTTTACATTTTGTTGTTGTTGTTATTTCTTACTCCAATAAAGAATTATAAAGAATTTATTTTTGATACAAGTGCCAGTACTTTGGATTTCCTGTTATTGTATGGAGTTGTTAGTTTGTCAAAATCATATATATACTCGAAAGCATACAGACTGCAAGTGGCAATGGCTAGACTAAGTTAAAAATCCACAAAAACTGAAATAATTTATCAACTACAAAAGTCGAATTGTCCTCTAGAATAAGTACTTCAATCTTATCTTTCAGTACAAGGATAACACATTGTTTGCCTGGGTCAGACAACTATCCAATACTCACAACACATGGTTGTGTACGATCAATTTCATTCCATGATGTTTCTGGTTCTCAGCATAATGTGCATATGTTTATTCCAAGTTGAATAAAGTAAACAGAATTTTTCTATAAGCAAACAGTTCATAGTAAAGTTTGATCTGGCACTGTTATGACAAGTGCATTAAAACAAAGATGCACAACACTATACTATGCATCTTTGCCAACACAACATTGAATTTTGAATGGTCTTTGAATTTACTTAAAGAAAATATAATCACATAGAAATGGACTAAAATAGCATACATGAAACACTTTAGATGTGGAAAGATAAACTTTGACTGAAAGAATGCAGAGCAGTGCCTTGGTCTGACACATATAAATTAAGGCAATCTCTAAATGAAAAGTACTGCCCGTTCAATTTGATCTGAATTAACAAGCACATTAATCAGTTGAAGAACATCTGTCATCCCACCACCCAGCCCTTGAATCAAACCTTCCCAATTCAGCTTTTATGCTACCAAAATCATTTTTATCATAATCTCAGTGTCTTAATATGTGTTCCAGTGTACTAGTGGTACTGTAAACAACCCAGAGCAGCACAGCGCCATTTCATGCGCTCAGTGTGGCTCTGCAATCTACTATATGTGATTTGGAGCAGTGCGGAGATGGGCTACATGTGTTAACTAGTGCCATGCTGCTCAGGGTTGTTTGCATTACCACTGGTACGTTGGAACAAATATTAAGACACTGAGGTTAATAAAATATTATTTGTGGGGGCTTAAATCCTAACTGATTGGTTTCAGGTTAGGAGGTGGTAAGACAGATATTTTCTTTAACAACTTAAACAACGGGTTGTCACTATAAAAGTCCCTACAACATTCACCTGTAATTACCACCATTACTGTATCACAATAAAGATATAACTCTCACTAACTCAAGTGATTACTTTTGTGGCCTGGGTGTGGGGTGTTGTATGGCGAGAGACTCCCCACCTAGTGAGTTAGCAGGGAGGCACCATTAGGCAATAGGACACAGGGGGATTCAGCAGCCCAGTTAGTCATTTTGAGTGCTATTGTTTTTCCCCATGTTGCTTCCATCCCCCCAGTGTGAGAGTAGTCCACAAAGTGAACTTACATGCAGGCATCATATCCCCCATGGCAGGAGTAAGCTCTATGGCCAAGCTGTAAGGGTCACTGTGGTGCCAGAACTCACCACCAACCATCCCTGGAAGGCACACTATTTTGTCTGCTGCATGAATGTGCGACTCTGACTTGCTCCTGAACCCATGTCACCAGCACAGCAGCTCAATGCCATACCAATTGGCCATCATGGTCACTGCTCTGAGGCAATATTAACTTAGCACATGATTATATGAAATTATACATATCTAATCGGCATTGAATGCTACTTACACGTTATTTATGAGGTACATAATAGCATATATTGTGCTGTATTTGGTATGCGCTTTAGCTCAACCACTGTTTATAGGCGGCATAAGGGGAGTAAGTACTTTTAGTACTGTTAATGTCAAAAAATTAAGTCATAATGTTAAGGGAAGAAAAACAAATAAATATTGCAATCACCCCTTCCAATAAAAAGTTACAAGACTGAGATCAATGTCAACCAAATGTAATAAATCAATTTTCAGTTAAAGTGATTTTCTGAGATTCAGGTAGCACCCACATTATATGTTAGCTTATGATGGTGAATGCTCTACCATTTTAATGATTGTTTTGAAGCCTGGCTTTTGATGGAAGGGATCGTAGTTTGGCCCCGACAAGATGGTTGGCTGATCCCTTCCACTTCCTGTTTCATCTATCACATCCTGCATTCATGCATGTTATGACGTAGAGCAAGAGGCAATTGGTGTGCCCCATTGAAGTCAATGGCAGTTGGAGATTAATGAATGCCACTGCTTTCGATTAACAAGGCCATTATTAGTCAGTATTGGCCTTTGATATCAACTGGCCATCATTATGTATTAAGCAGTAATCAGATTTGACTCCCACTGACTTGAGTGGGGCTCACCACAGTGCTCTCCCTTGCTCCATGTCATTAAGTGACTGAGCATTGCGCATCACAGATGAATCAGAAAGTGGAAGGGATTGGCTGGCCACCTTGTCAGGGTCAAACTACAATCCCTTCGATCAAAATACTGGCTGAAAAAAAAAACTTGTAAAAATGGCAGGAATGAACCTTAGTTGGTATAAGCTAACATATAATGTAAGTACTACCTGAATATTGGGAAGTTGTAAAATCACTTTAATGCTTTTTTCCTCCCTGCTCCAAGTAGCTCTCGCATTATGCTGGCTACTCTTGCCACATCGCCTCAACTTTATTCTAGGACTTATGATTATGCATCCACAGCACTGCCTTGTTGTTCATATGGATGTGTGTTCTGTGAGTTCCTGGACTTCATCTAGGTGCCTTTAGCCATTTTCCCCAGTTTCTTCCCATCATGAAGAGGAACAACATGCTTGCTGCTAAAAACAGCCCTGGGCATGTTCCCATGCAGGATGTCAGCACATGTCACTTCTCCACAACCCAGTATGTCAGGGTCCCTTGGTTGCTCTGCCCCCAGCCAACACTAGGGGCCAATGTAGCACCAGGTGCATGATTCCATGATGTGTTACACATAGCGCAAGGCGATTTTCGCCAAACCCCATGGTGTAAATTATGGCCATGTGCCATGCATTACACAGGTTGCAATTCAAAGGTGCCTTGCACCGTGCCGTATGTGGGTTGCATCAAATGTGGGTTACACCACCCACTACGCCTGCAACCCACAGTGGCATGGTACAAGGGTGGATTATGGCAGCAACTGTGCCCTATTTCAAGAAGGCGGCTGCCGTAACCTACTTACACAATTCGAAAAGTCGCAATAGCACAGTGGAGTTAGATCAACTGGGAGATGGTCTAAGGGGCATCCGTCCATGCCACTAGATGGATGCCCACTCTGCAGTGCTGCAGCATGGACATGCCCGACTCCCGTATCCCCACATCAAGACATACCATCCACCCCGAAGTCATGGACCCCAGGGGTCTGATCTACACTATGCCCCCAAATGCCAGTGCCACCTGGCCAGCTCCCCAAATGCCCCTTGGTGCATGTGGCTGTTCGTGGTAGGTCTGTGAGGTGGTTGAATGTGTGCTGAGACTTGCGCACCCAGGCCCGTGCACCATGTGTTTGGCGCTAGCCTGAGGTATCCAAGTTGTGGGCATACGTGCCAGGAACCCTGCTTGTCCTGGAATATGGTGCAGGGTCCCAACATAGTGCCGCATGGAGTGCAACTACTGATACACCCATGAGTTGCTCCATGCCTTTTGAATCGGGCCCCAGTGTCATAATCTCTCATCCCAGGAGGAGGATAGCAGTCCTCCAGATCCTGTATCCACTACCTCCCTGATTAACCCTGGCTGTTTTGGCAACAATCATATTTGTGTGTGAACAGTATTTTGGAAGCCTTATACTTTTGCAGGGACCAATTGCCATGAAATACCATGACATCATGAACAATTTAATATTGTAATCAGTTTGCTTTCATTTTCATTGGTTACTTGTTCTATCAAGTTTTTTTTATTTCTTTATTATGTTCTCTCTTTGTAATTTTCATGATTTGGGGTATTGCTGAGGTATCTCATTTTCTTAAGAAGTTCTCTCCCTTTCCTGGAAATATGTTCACAAATTCAAGATCAGTCTAGAACATGAAGAAAAGCTCATGTTCCATGATGATTACTAACTTGTTCAACTTTACTCCCTGTGCATATGACCTCTTACACTGTGATTGCAATAACATATCCTGCAACTCCCTCTGATTTGTTACACTGCCCAGATTGTAGCTTCCATATAGAAGACAAGAAGATGAAGAGTTCTACAGTCCTGCACCTAAAATCAACATTTTAATTACAAAAAAAGTGAACAGGGCTGTATGTGCTTAACACACACATATCAGTATGAATGTGAGAGGGGAACTGTCTACAAAACCCATGTGACCTTTGGTGGCTGTTCTACATGTATGGTGCTAAAACACTCCCCTTGTTCATCCTCTATTGCAGTGTCGCAACTAGACAGGAGACCTGGTGTGTAAAGGGCATTGACAGTTTTGCTACATAGACAAGCACAACAAAGGGTACAACTCAAGTGTCCTGTTAAGGCTCAGTGCTCCCAAGAATCATCATTGTTACCAACACATTTCATTCTTAATGCAATTTGGTAACAATAATCAAGTACCAATATATTTTTAATAGTGAATACTTTTATGCTTACATAGCTTTTTAGTCCATCTGTTGGAATTACCAGCTTTAATTTAGGGAATAATTCAATAATCTGCATAACCAACCTTGTCTTCTCAGATGAAATAGGGTAACTGCTAACAAATAATAACAAAATCTGAGGTTTATAATTGTGTTTCTTTTAATACGCATTTGGATGGACAACTATACACAAGCAAATTACCAGCAAGAGGGTCCACCATAGACAAGTGAGGTGTGGCACACCAATACTAGAAACAAGGAAGACAAGAGAGCCTCTACTTAAATACACAAAAAGCATGAAAACTCAGATTTCATGCAATACAAAAGGATGTACTAGTAAATAAATCTTTTGGGACTGTATCAGTTGCAGTTTTTATGCTTTTTGGGACTGTGTGAATGTGAGGCTGTCATGCACCATTGCTCGCTTTACTCTGCCTTGCACTGGTTGTCACCTAGTTCCCGATGCTGGGTCATTTCATTGACTCCTTAACCAGATATCCTTGTCCTGCCTCACTATGGTCGATGCTCTTCCCTTGCCGCAGTCCCACACTCTGAGGTCCTCTGACACCCAGCTACCCTCCATCCCATACTGTTCCACTAAAATGGGGGAACAAACTTTCTCTCATTTTGCTCCGAAATTCTGGAACTCTCTGCCTACCCACCTAAAGTGCTCCTTATCTCACTCCTCCTTCAAACTGCACTTTTTCTCACCTATATTCGCTTGATACTTGTGACTGCACCTAGCCTTCTTTGATCTTCTGCTTCTTCTCTTCCTTCCTTCATTGCTGCTTCCTGTTATACTACTAATTGGCATAGTGCTCACTCTATACTAACTCTGCCCATCCCTCGCGCATGGTTTTATGTGTTAATTATGTTTGATGGATGGTTTTCATTTGTGTGTTTAGCTCATTCTTATTATTGTTGGTCACTTGCTAAGCACTGTCCTGTACTGTTTCCATGCTACTTACGACAAACTGTATGATTGTATTATGTAATCTCCCAGGTTGTGCCTGAAAATGGGCAGGGTTATTGCCCAGTATACTTACCCGGTCATCAAAAGCTAATTAATAAATAAACTGTACACCTCTATTTTAAAAGAGCATCTTTGCAGGACCATTGGCACAACTGTACTGTTACCACTTGCAATGCTGGACACCTGAGTTCAGGAACAAGCTAGAGTCATCACAGGCCACTGATGGGGCTGGAAGATTGAGTGTCCCAGGAGATGCTGTCTTCTTCCAGTAGAGCAAAGGTTGCTGCAGCTGCTCAACACTGGCATCTGGGTCACCATGGATGGCAGTGCAGCAGCAGCCATGTAGTAAGGTGGGCGGATGCCAGTGTATCTCAGCTCTGCACACTTTGCATGTTGATCCGTGGGATATATGGGCCTGCATCCTATGGGACAGGCAACAGAACTAAGGAAAGAGCCCTTTTCAGTGTAGGATGGCCCTGGCACACTGAGGCCCTGACCATCAACATTGCCTAATGCTCATGCACACAGGGAACTCCTGCCTCCCTGTTCAGGAGGAGGTGAGCTTGGAACTTGCTCTGCTAACATAACATAATGGGTAGGCAAACCTGCAGAGTTGAAGTGAGGAGCAGGTAGAGACAGGGACAAGTTGGAGCTGGGTATGACCCAGAGGAAGGAGTCCAAAGTAGTACACAGTGGAGCATAAACCATAACTTAAAATAAACAACATATGTTACTTCAAGCAATGCTTAACTAAATAAAATGGAAATTCAATCATCTCCTAACAATCATGTGATCCAAGGTCACCAATGGACATCTCTGGGTAAGGTGGGTCCAATTGCTAATGGAGACACTGGTTGGGTATTGCGATAACAGCATTCAGCTAATTTCTTCCTTTAACTTGTATAAGCATCAAAACTCTTCTCTGCTCAGCCATATTCAAAATGACTTGCAGCATGAATGAGTTAAATTAATGTGAATGCCACTGTCATCCTTTAGCTGACTCAGTCCGCTGATTGACATAAAACTCATAACTGATATATAAACATTTAAGGTGGTATTAGTTTTGAGGTGGAAATTAGACATCTCTATCTACCACTGTGAGGGAGTGAAAAGGCAAATAACATCAAGAAGAGGATTAAGGAACATAGGTTTGGGCTCTGCTTCAACCGGATGAGGTTCCAGGTCATGAGGGAAGAGCCGGAAGCTGCAAGGGTTGAAATATGCAGTTTCTGGGCTGCATCTGCTGGGCACCATGGGGCACCACTGTCACAGTCACCAAGAAGTCTCACAAAGGCAGAGGAAGCAAGAAAATGGTGTTGGAAGGGGGAGAATGAATAGTGGAACCATAGCTGTACACAAGCAATATGTTCACCATATTTTGTACAGAGGAACACCAATCGACCCACACAAGAAATGTGACCATCATGTCCAACAGTCAGGAATTGACAAAAAAACACACCAAGGGGAGGAGGGTAGCTACAAGGGGGAAATAGGGGACCTAAAGCCGCAGCAAAACATATTTTGCCAACCTCCCCAAAAGTGACAGATTGTCGCCGACATCCCCAACACTGCCTGGCCCCGACCTCGATTGAAAACACACCGACACCTGTTCAGTGTTAATGTGGGGGGCTCTCACCCCCAGACATAAGATTCTTAACTCGATGGAGGGTGGATGTCAGGGAGAGCAGCTAACACCAGGTGTCAGTGGTGTCAGCACATCGATGCGGCCAACCCGCTCGACACTGTGGATGTTGAATGGTTATTGTCGCTGTCCTGGTTTCGCTGAGGGTGGTTGCGGTAACAACAGTATATGGAAAATAGAAAGGTACTCATAGTAGTGATGTCAGTGAGGGGTTCTGTGATGGAGGTGGGTCTTTATATGGCTTGTTAGAACTCAGAACAAATTACATTCTCTCGACAACATTCCAAATGTACATAAAAGCATTAACTTACAATCCATATTTCTCAACCAGTTCCAATACAGCTACTTTAATAATTAGTTTTCTTCTTGATGCCTCACACAAAGAGTTCTCTTTCTCATATTCAGATATAATGTCAGATGTATTCTTCATAGTGGTGTTCATGAGTGGTTCACTTTCAGACAAAGTGTTCACAGTAAGCTGAAAGGATCAGTTTAAAATTAAACAAAAACACACAATAAAATAAGAGTTTTTAAACACAAAGATTTTAATCACAATAAACGTATTTCAGACTAATACTCACTGTGGAAGACTGTGATGAAGCTATGTCTTGTACTGGGAAAAGTTGTAGCGTCATTTCCTGCTGGTTCATGTTTAACACTCAGTTGATTGAAGTACAAATACAACCTCTTCTTATGTACTATCATGTCATTGCCATCAGTGTCTACATCAGCATATTCTGAGAAATCCAGGTAATATTTCTGGATTTCGTCAAGACTCGGGCTGCCTTTTAATCCATTAGAAACAGTTTCTATCAGTTCTTTCACTGTTCCAACTCTGTTTGTTTTCTTGCTTACCTTTTTACAGTCCAGAAACACAGTTGCTGGAACAATACTTTGTGGAAGCTCCATTTCCGGAAAAAAAAGAAAGAAAAAAATATCTTATAATACAAACCATGGTGGTGGGGGTGGTGATGTGAGGTCCTGCCAGTGGAGGTGAGTGAAGTGCCATCGAAGAGTAGTGGAAGGTCCGGAGTGGGCGGTGGGCCGGACAGGGAAATGGTTCGGACTTGCAACTAGGATGCAGCCACTGGACAGTCAGGGAACTGTACTGTATATGGCAATGGATGTTTCTGACTAGCAATCAAGGGGGTGGTTTTTATCACTGGCAGGAACTATGACTATACAACTACCACAAACCCAATAAAGAAAGATGGAATTGGTTGGCAGAAAAGGACCACTATCATGCCCAGTCTGCAAAAATGTTCCTGCCTTGTCTGTCTCTGCATACCCTAACCACTCTCTGTTGATCTTCCCTCCTCCCTGCCTATTTACTAATATTCCCCTTTGTCAGTGTTTGCTTGAAGCCTCATACTGTTTTTCTCCAACACTCTCCACTGGCACTCTGTTCCAGGCATCCACAATTCTTTAGTAAACACTTCTTCACATCCCCCAAACCCCGCCCCAAACTTCCACATCAACTGCCCTCCCTGGATCTATTTCCTGGTCAACCAGTTAAAGAAATCAGTTGGTTTCTTCTGGCATGACCACTCCCTCCCTCCCAGGAATTCATGCTGCCTTTGGTCTTTTACCATGGTAGTCAAAACACTCTAACAACCTTTACTTTAACAGTATTTCTTTAATTTCCCCACCTCCCATGTGACACTGACCAGCCTATAGTTGCTAGCCTCCTCCCTGCTACTGCTGTTATAGAAAGGGACAATGTCTGTTCTCCTCCACTGTGCAGGAACCATGCCTGTTTCCAGTGAACTATTGAAGTGTAGGACCATCATCCTTATGTGGCTTGTCTCTGTTCCCATCTTAAAGTTAAACCACACTGTACAGTGATCACTGGCACCTATGGAGCCACACACTGATGTCTGCAATGTTGTACAGCACTGCCCCATTCATAGTGGATTTCTTGACTAGTTGCCTAATAAAACATCTAGGGAGTAAAGGATGGATATGCTACTTGCCCAAGCTGCAGCTGGAAATTTCCAATGCACATCTGGAAGATTGAAGTCCCCAATTAGCAGCATCTCACCCTTACTTGCCATCTTAGAAACATAGAAACATAGACTTTGATGGCAGATAAGGACCACTTGGCCCACCCAGTCTGCCCATTTCCCTTCCTATTGGATAAGCTGCAGATTCTAGTTAATCAACAGCCTACTTCCTGCAACCCCCTACTACAATTGTCTTATGTCTGTCCCATGCATGTTTGAATTCCCCCACTGTTTTAGACCCAACAACCTCCCCAGAAAGGTGGTTCCATGCATCCACCACTCTCTCCATGAAAAAAATTTCCTCACATTACCCCTGAGCTGCCCCCCCATCTTTAAATTGTGCCCCCTTGTTCTTACACATCTCTTTTTCTGAAAGATGCTACCCTCCTGGACTTTGTTGATTCCCTTGAGGTACTTGAAAGTTTCTATCATGTCCCCCCATGTCCCTCCTTTCATCAAGGGTATACATATTAAGCTCTCTCAGTCTCTCTTCATATGGTTTCTGATGCAGACCCTGCACCATTTTAGTTGCCCTCCTCTGGACTGCTTCCATCCTGTCTATGTCCTTGCATAGATGGGGTCTCCAAAACTGCACACAGTATTCCAGATGGGGTCTCACCAACTGTCTGTACAGAGGGATAACCACTTCCCTTTTTCTACTTGTGATGCCCGTCCTATGCATCCCAGTATCCCCCTGGCTCTCCTTACTGACTACTCACATTGCTTACCCACCTTTAGGTCATCTGATATGACTACCCCCAAGTCCCTTTCCATTTTTGTTGTTGTTAGTACTTCCCCTGTTATTGTGTACTCTTCTCCTAGGTTTTTGTTTCCCAGGTGCATTACTTTGCACTTCTTTGCATTGAATCTAAGTTGCCATATGTCTGACCATTCCTCCAACCTTGCCAAGTCCCTTCTCATCCTTTCTACCCCCCCCCTGTGTATCAACTCTGTTACAGATCTTTGTGTCATCTGCAAAGAGGCATACTTTTCCCTCCAGACCCTCTGCAATGTCACCTATAAAGACGTTAAAGAGGACTGGACCCAGTACTGAGCCCTGAGGTACTCCACTAGTAACCCCCCTTTCTTCACAATGTGTTCCATTCACTATTACCTTCTGTGTCCTGTTGTGCAGCCAGTTTGCTACCCAGGCTACCATCCTGGAACCCACTCCCAGGCTGGCTAACTTGATTATTAGTCTTTTGTGTGGGACTGTGTCAAATGCCTTGCTAAAGTCTAGGTAGGCCATATCCACAGCCCCTTCCCTCTATTACTTTGGTCACCCAGTCAAAGAAATCAATTAGATTCGTCTGACATGACCTTCCTGCTGTAAATCCATGCTGCTTTGTGTCCTGTGCCCGCTGGCTCTAGGTACTCAACAATTCTTTCTTTCAGAAGTGATTCCATGATTTTCTCACCACTGAGGTCAAACTTACAGGTCTGTAGTTTCCTGCTTCTGCCTTGCTCCCACTTTGTGAAGGGGAATCACATCTGCCCTCCTCCAGTCCTCAGGGTACCACCCCATCCTCCCATAATTTGTTAAAAGTGTGGTCAGTGATGTCACTAGGTCCTCCTTAGTTCTTTTAGAGGATTCTGGGGTGAATCCTATCAGGCCCCATTGCTTTGTCCACCTTGAGTTTTAGGAGTTCTTTCAGGACTCTTTCTTCTGTAAATGGACTGGTGTCAACCCCCACCCAGAGTGCTTCTATTGTCTGGTTTAGGTAACTCCTCCTCATCTTCTTTTGTGAATACTGAGCAAAAGTATTCATTCAGTATCTTTGCCTTTTCACTGTCTCCCTCTGCCCACCTCCCCTCTCCTTTATTAATCTTCACAATTCCTCCCTTAACCTTTCTATGCTGCCTAATGTACCTATAGAAGGTTTTATCCCCCTTCTTAACTGAGTTGGCTATTTTTTCCTCGGTTTGGGCCTTTGCTATTCTGACTGCCTTCCCCACTTCTTTCTGCTTTAATTGATACAGTTCCCTGTCATGCTCCTTCTGTGATTCCTTATACTTTTTGAATGCAGCCTTTTTCTCCTTAACCTTCCCTGCTTCTTGATATTTGCTTGAGCTTAGCTGAAGACTACAAAGTGGACCACTGCCATATAACGAATACCACCCATCACCGTAGCACCCCACCACCACCACCACCACCACCACCACAATGCTACAAACAACACCTCATATGCTAATTCACATACCTGGTATCGCGGCTTAAGTTTTTAAAGAAGAATTTAGCTGTGATACACCTCTTATGTCTGCACAGGCATTACTCTAGTTTGTCCATTTAGAAATCCAGTATATTTGTTTAAGACACCAGCTTGGCATCCAGCTGTTCAGTCCCAACTGAAGTTTTACACTTTGTGCATCCTCAGAGCGGTGCTCAACAATTGATAAGCTATGCCAGCGTGTACAGTAACCTGACAATGGCCTTCCATTGATCCAATTCCTTAATACATGCCTAAGGTGCTTTGGGGTACAGTTGATAGGTAACTATAATGTCACCTGTTCCGCAGTCATTCTCTGGCTTCTACACAAAGTAGTTCATTATACACACATAAACAGGCAGGTAAAATGCTTTTTATGTTAGAATAGGAGGTAAAATCAGCTTGAAATTTATTTATTTGTTTATTTATTACAGTCTCGAATTTGATATACCTTTGAGTCAGAGACTCATTTATAAAGGTTCCAGTCCAAAAGAAATCATACCAATTAGCTAAATACAACAATGTAACAAAAACAAGACAAGGATATAACAAAAAACCAAACAATCAGAGCTGTCATTATATCAGACTTTGTCAAAGGTGGCAAATAAGAACCAAAAATAGATACCAGGGTAAAAGCTAAGATAAAATACAATAATGTATCAGTATGTGATAATAGGTGGTCAAGAATCACTTTGTCAAAGTCAATAGGTTAACATGGGTCAGCCAAGACAAATAAAAAGGAGCAGTGACCAAGGGGAAAGAGGGAGGAGGGGGAATAGGTGGAAATCAGAGTTCAGGAGCAACAGAGTGAGGTGAAGTAGAGAGGAAACACGTTAAGAGAGAGGTACCTATGGGTACCATTCCATTCCATTTCCAAAATTCAGGCGGTAATCTGTAATAACTCCTGTCTGCAAAAAATTAAAACAAAGACATTAGAACCAATAACATTGAAAAGATGATCTGTGATAGTCACACTAACCTACAGTATTGGATCAATTTCCCCAAACCCTAAAGGTGCAACACTTTGGGCTTGGGGAGGGAGGAGGAAACAGGAGTTGTTATGGATTGCAGCTTCAGTTTTGGTGAGGTGGTTCTGCTGACTGGCCATATGGTCCAGCACCTGCGCCCCTTTTTCAGAGTAGCTTCCAACTTTTGGACTCTTAGTCCATAGTGGCTAAGGTACAGCAGCATTTGTTTGATTAACTTTCTTTGTATATATTGCAGGGTCATAAAGATTCTTTCTATGGCTGTGTTCTTTGTCAGTGTAGATTGCACTGTGGTGTGGGAACATGGCTTGGCTGTCCACAAGATGGTTGCTTTATTATTTAGCTTTTTTAAACCGCCTATACAAGACCTGCTAAAATCCATGTTTGAACCAGCCTTACCTTGAATAAAATCTGCTTTGTCCATTGCAGCATCTTCTGAGCAGTTGATAGACACTTTTCTGGACTGCGTTGCTGGCACCGCTGCGGAGTTCTTATCATCGGAAGCCAGGTGCAATCGTCTCTGTCAGTGGAGCAGCACGAAGAGAGGGAAAATGGTGCAAGCAGTTGGCAGTCCCTCATACGAGGGAGATAAAAAGTATGATTGAACATCTTATGAGCCAGATTAACAAAGTGGAGACTGCGAACCAAAGGGCAAATGCAGACATTATCTCAACAGGGATCAGGTCAATGTGGTAGAATGAAGGATCACGGTTAATAAGGACAGCATGGAGAGGTTAATGCCTCATATGCCTGAACAGGATAGGGTCATCAGACTCTTCTGAGACAAAGTGGAAGACCTCAAAAACCGAGGCTGGAGAAACAACCTCTGTTCTGTGGGTTTCTCAGAGGATTGTAAGGGGAAAAACATCAACTGTTTTCTGCAGCAAGCCCTTCATGACATGTTCAACCTGGACTGCCTTCCTGACGTGGAAAGTGACCAGTCACTTCAGTCATTAGCTCTGCCAATGCTGGCAATTGTCCCAGGCTTATTTTCACTCACTTTTTGCATTTCACTGGCATGAGCAAATCATGCTGTGAGCCTAACAAAAAGGAATGCTCTCCTGGCAAGGTAATTCCATAAAAATATTCCCAGACTTCTGCCTCAAGTTGTCTAATCACCGCAGGAACTACACACCAGCCCATAAGGCACTGATGGGGCTGGGCAAACCACATAACCCAAGTTATTCTGCCTCTCTGCATCATCCAAAACAGAGTGCCAATGCAGCTCGATGCCCCGGAGGTTGCCGAGTCCTTTATCATAAAGATATGACCCCAGATAGATTGCAGCAAATAGTGTTTTAAGCCACAAACTGGGGACAAGAGGACAGGATATGTACACTACGCCTGCACAAGAACTATCTAAGCCTCCTACACCACAATATGGACCCCAATGCACTCCCCAGACACAGATCCTGACACCTCACTGAAAACTACTAGACAAAGGAAGTGCAACAAAAAAGTGAAGCAGCAGAAAGAGTGGCATGCAAGGCCTTACAGCCACAGGAGGAGCAAGGACTCGTACATCTCCTTGAACACTAACTCACTGTTGCTTTAGAGTAATTGCTTTGCCCCCCCCCCAACACTCTGGCAGAGAATGCCAGCCCAGTCCCTCTTAAGCAACAAGCTCTACAACTCACCAATGACACACTAGTGAGGCCCAAGTGATTGACTGACACAGTCTGCTTGGCAGCAGAGGTAACCAGTCTCCTAATGGGCAGTCCACCTTTGGCCTCGATGATGTGTGCACTTCCACCCAAGGCCCATCAACTGCACTGGCCACATTATCATCAAAACCACCCGCAGCCATGTGAAAATGCCTAGGATTGAGACTTTTATGCCTCTGCTGACATGCTAGATAGCACTTATGACTAAGCTTATCGAGACAGCACTGCAATTAAGAGACACTGCCTACTTAAAGGGACCTTTCCTTTATATTCTTTTGGTGTTATGTTTCTCATACATGTTTGGTGAGCTGGTGGCCCCACCGCAGTACCAATCTGTGTATGACAATTTAAGAAAAACACATACTGTCATCATTAAATGTGATGTTTTATTTACAGGTCCCATTCCACAGTAGGAAGGGGGTGGGTGCCATGTAGCCAACAGATTTCTTCTTCTTTTCCAACTGCAGTCTGATCTGATTTTTCAGTACCAGTTCCATACCCTCCCTCTCTTCTTCAGAGATCCCCCTCCCTCTGGGATGTAAGTATGGTTTCTCTTTATTGTGTGTAGGTGCTTAAGCGCCTATGAGTCAAATGGAGGGAGGGTGATTTACAGGATTTATAGGGGGAGAAGCCATCAATATCCATTGCCACCTCAGAGTTTCCACGCTTTCTGCTGCAGCCCTTTTCCTATCAACTCCCCCTCCGAAGTGTCCTTGTGAATGTGCTCACATTTGTGGGGACTCAGGCAAATGGTGGTGTTGACAGTGCATGGTGACTGACAGTGCATGGTGTTGACTGTGTATGGTGACTGACAGTGCATGGTGCTGACTGTGCATGGTGACTGACAGTAGCTTGCACAGCTGCACAGCTGTGCAGTCATGTGGCTCAATGATCTGAGCTTAGGGAGGGTAGGCAAGCATCCTGAACTGATGTGGATGTCGCAACCCACTCAACCCGTAATCTCCTTACACACCCCAAGAGGATACTGTGGTTGGGTATATTCAGGATCATGATTACTGCATGGTAACAGCCCAAGATTTTCAGGCAGGTCATAGGGTAGTCACCATTGGCTCTTGCCTAAGGGATTTAAAGGAGGAGAGATTGGTATAGCTGTGTGTACCAGGTGTCATTGTTTTTTCCACCTTTGCCAGCCAGTTGTCCTACAGCAATCCTTCCTGTCACTTCCATCAGTCAAGCTACCACTATTTGTCTATCTCTCACTGTCAGGGCATCCTGGGTTTCCAGCATTGGCCCAGGCTCTCCTCACATGCTTCAACCAAGATACTGTGTTGCGAGCACCATGTTGGGCTCCTACTATACAGCATGGATCATTCTGGGACTTAGCAGCTGAATTTCAATGGGAGTTACATCCGCCAGTTCCACTCCAAGGGAGGGAGGGTGCTCCCTGGCTGGGAACCAAGCATGGTCTTTTCCTTGTGTTCTGGACCTTAACTAAAATATGGCCAGGCCAATGTACACTGCCATCAGTATGCTCAGATTAATAGAATAATCACACAGATTCAGCAAGTGAGGGGCCAGTGAAGTGACTTCCCTCACTCCTCCTTCCACCACCCTGGTGATGCAGGGCCTGGTTGACTACACAGTGGAGCTGCGGATGAATAGTCAAGTTGTCAATTATTACACTAGGAGACAGCTGAGGAGGTAAGACATAGGTCTCCATCATTCTCTCTCTCTTCCACTTTTATCTTCAGAAGTAGTAACAATCAGTTCATTGGATGCCCCCACAACCGCCCTTGCTTATCAAATGGTATCCCCCTCCACGTGATCATGTTGGGTCGGGGACCAGAGCATATCAGCCTACAAGATGGTGGGGCTGTCAGATAACTGGAGTGGTGCTGTTTATGGCCAGGTTCTTCTCCATGGACACCAGATGTGTCAATGCCCACCCCAGAATACTGGAGCCTCTCATGTGCCCTAAGACGTTCAGGAAGAATGGCTGTGCATCTTAGGTACGATATGCCACAATACCTTTGAGGGGTGGGAGTACCCTTGATTTCTAACCATATCTAATCTTCACTTCTTGGCACTTGGGCTTCTGTCAGCAGCCTGCGTGTTTCTTACTGAGGATTTCAGTGTTTGTTATTGTTCTCATTATAGCTTCATAGAACTGTAGGGTGCTCATGGGGAGGAAGGTGGGATCAGAAGAAAGGGATATGTAGCCTCTGTTGCTGCTTGGGCTCGAGTAAGTAGAACTGTTATGCTTTTATGTAATCAAGAGCAAACATGTTTGAGACTTTTACCATATTCGCCTTCACCTAGTAATCCCATTACCCCAGTACACCTGCTCACCTCAGGAAAACCGTGGGTAAGCTATGCAACATGCCCGACACCCCCATCCACTTCACAGTCTAATTATGAATGACATCCAGGCAATTTCATGGAATGTACTTGGGTTTAATTCTCCCCATCAAGAGGAAGATGGTCTTGTCACATTTCAGGTGGCTTCATGCTCAAATAGTCTTTCACTAGTAAACCAGACTCACAAGGGCTGAAGCGGAGAAGCTCAAAAGGGAATGTGTGGAAGAAGAGACCCATGGAGTTGTGGCAATTAAAATGTTTGGAGTATCAGTTCTCCTTCACAAAAAGCTGCCATGGTCCCTGGGCCATTCATTGAGAGACAGACAGCTGCTGGCTGCTGCTCAAAGCCAATTCTCTAGAAGGCCCTCTGGTCCTGGCCAATGTATATGCTCTTAATAAGGATGATCCACAATTTCTCCACACTGTAAATCAGGTGTTGGCCCAATTTATGGAGGCCACCCTATCCTTATGGGAGGGATTTCAGCTTCAGCTTCACTATGGAAGCATATCTTGATAGGAGTGGAGGGAACATGGAGCCACATGTAAAAGCCAGAGCAGCCCTAGGGGGGACTCTTACAAGAATATAATCTAGCTGATGCTTGCAGACTACTCCACCCCACAGTCAGAGATAACACCTGCTGCCTGAAGGCTGGACCCACTACTTCTGCGAGATCCACAATTCACCAAGTGGGCTAAAGAGGAAACCACATTGTTCCTTGAGCGCAATGATATGAGGGCCACCTCCAAAGAAACAGCATAGGAGGTCTACAAAGCCACTATGAAGGGGAAGTTCATTTGTTTCACTGCTCAGAGATGGAAGGAATGGAAAGCAGACCTATGGGAACTCGAATCCAAGCTGAACAGCAACCCCCCCCCCATGGCAGGAAACCATGGCCAAGCTTAATAGCACATGGATACAGTACATCTGAAAGAGTTCCTCACAAGAGAGGATGAATTGGTCTTTTTCACCTGAAAGTCCTTCTAGGAAGGAGTGGACAGGGCAAATGGACTTTGGCCTATAGCATCAAAAAGCATTGACAGAGAAGCATATCCAGGACCTCAAAGTTGCATAAGGAATTATTCAATCTGACGCTGAGATCATTAATCAGATTTTGAGCTCCTTCTATGAATAGCCCTATGCATTGTCTCATTGATCCAGTACAGAGCCCATCAATGTGTTCTTGTGGGGGCTTCCCATACCTAGGGTCACTAACCTTGATATCTTCACTTTGGACACACCCCTCACCCTTATGGAAATCTAGCAGGTTATCCACTCTCAGAACAAAGGCAAGGCACCAGGGTGTGACAGCTTCACTATAAATTTTTACGTGGCTTGAGATGAAATTCTCCCCTCCTGCTAGAGGTGTACTAAGTGGCATTGGACTCTCTTTACCTCCCACCCATCATGAGTGAAGCAATCATTATGGTCCTGGCCAAGAAAGGCAAGGACGGCACTGTGCTGGAGAATTACCGACCCATCTCACTCATAAATGCTGATATCAAGGTATTGGCTAAGATTCTTGCCACTTAACTAGAACTGGTCCTACAGGGCCTGATATACCCAGCCCAAGTAGGATTTGTAAAAGACCGCCAAAGCTCTGACAATGTACACACCCTTTTGAACTTAATTCATGTGGTCAAACACTCTACCACACCGGTAGCAGCCTTTATAGTAGATTTTGAGACAGGTTTTGATTCAGTACAGTGAGAATTCCTGTTATAGACAACGAACAAGATGGAAATTGGTCAAAGTTTCCTGAAATGGGTCCAACTCCTCCAGAGCTCCCCCCATGCTAGCGTCCTTACCAATGGCCTCCATTCCCACTCCTTTCCCTACAGAAAGGTATGTGACATGGTTGCTCCTTTTCCCTGTTCCTGTTTCTGATTGCCATTGAAACCCTGGCAGTTACCATATGGAATCATCCAGATCAAAAAGGTATGTTATGGAGACAAGGAATATAGGTTGCTCTTGTATGCAGATGACTTGCTGATCCTGCAAGCCAATGGGCCTGCATCATTCCCTCTCCTTACAGCTCCTACACAAATTTGAAGCCATCTCAGCTTAAGGTCAATCTGACCAAGAGGGGGTACATCCCCTTCAGCCCACCTGTGCTGCAGAGCCTTATACCAACCATGGCCTATACTAAGCAAAGAATAGCATCACATACCTTGGTATCAGGGGCTGTGGAGCAGCAGTCTTCCATGAGACATTCTGGAGGATGCAGTGTTGTCCCATCTGCAAGCACCTCTCTGGGCTGAGGAAGGAGGTTGCTAATCTCCAGGCTGAGTTGGCCAGGATTTGGGGACCTCCACTCTCACCCAGGGACCACCAGGGCCACCACCGTTGCTTCAGAGGTTGCCAAGAAAGAGGAGCGGTTGGACCACAGTGGGCTCGGGGGGGGGTGAGGGTGGTGGAAGGTGGTGGAACAGAGGTGCATCCCTCCAGTTGTACCTCTCCATTATTCATATGCCATTCTGGCAGAGTGTGGTTCCTCTATGGAGGCATCCACAGTGGAGACCAAGGAGGATACTGGGAACCTCCACAAAGGAGACCCACAGGAAGGTGGCATGGGACCCCACAGGGAAGGAAACAACCCTGTGTGAGACTCCATTGTTAGGAGGGTAGAACTCAGAAGAAGGAGAGGAGGCAGTGCCTGCCTGCCTGGCGCCATGGCTTGAGGGACAGGGAGTGAATCCCCAGGATCATGGGAGTAGCTACACGGAGGAGGGAGCTGGATGTCATTGTCCACCTAGGGATAAATGACCTGGCTGGGAGAGGGATCAAAGCAGTGCAGGAAGAGTTTGTGGAGTTAGGGAAGGGCCTTAGACAAATAGCATGCACAGTAACCTTCTCGGAGGTGCTGCCTGTCTATGGCATGGGTAAAGCTAGGGTGTTCCACACCTTGGGATTCAATCAGTGGTTGAAAAACTGCTGCAGAGCTCAGGGATTTGGCTTCATTGGGGACTGGGGGTCCACCTGGAGTGATGCAGGCCAATACTGGCACGATGGTCTGCATCTGTCCAGGAGGGGAATCAGGATCCTAGCTGGTAGGTTTAAATGCTTCATTGGCAAGCATTTAAACTAGTCAAGGGGGGAGGCACTGGAAAGGAGCAGGGAAAACCTATCCCCCCAAACAAAATTAAGGTAGTTAGTGAGGTAAACACCAAGATAGAGACATCGATAGGGTGAAGAGCAAGGGTAAATTGAGAAAATTGCAAAGACAGTAAGGGCAGGGATGGGACAAAAAGGGACAAGGCCATCAAGAAATGGAGGATACTGAGTACCAATGCCCATAGTCTGGGCAACAAGCTCCCTGAACTGGTGGCCTTGATGGAAGAGGGATGCCTGGATATCGTGGCAGTCACAGAAACATGGTACACAGAGAACCATGACTGGGCTGTTGACATACCAGGGTGCGCAACCTACAGGAGAGACAGGGAGGGTAGAAGAGGGGGGAGGAGTAGCTCTCTATGTAAGGGAAGGGATAAAAGCAACAGAACAAAAGAGTAAACGGAGGAGAGGAGGCACTGTGGGTCACCTTAGAGACTGGAAATGGCACCACAATCCGCACAGGGGTTGTATGCAGACCCCCCATCTCAGGGGTAGGAAATGGACAAGGATATGATAGAAGACATCCTTAGGATGGCAGAGAAAGGGGAGATATTGTTGATAGGGGACCTGAATATGCCAGATGTTAATTGGAGCACCTTTGCTGCGGCCACATCCAAGAGCAGGGCCATTCTCGATGCCCTACAGGGGCATGCCTCAGACAGCTAGTGCTGAAACCCACTCAGGAGGGAGCAATCTTAGACCTCATACTCTCAAATGGGGACAGTGAGAGGATCTCAGATCTAGAAGTGGGTAACCATTTGGGAACAAGTGACCACCAAACAGTGTGGTTCATGATAAACTCAGCTGCAGAGTCAAGCCACACAAAAGTGAGAGGACTGGACTTTGGAGGGTGACTTTGTCAAAATGGGAGAGTGTCTTAGAAAGCACTAGCAAACAGGCAAGAAGGAGGGTACAGCAACAATGGGGAACATCAAAACTGCCATCACAGAGGCAACAAGCCTTGTGTGAAGCAAATAAATCAAATGAAAGAAAAGCCACTATGGTCCCCAAAAGAAGTGGGGGAAGGTTTAGGAAAAAATATAGCATTTAGGAAGTATAAGGAAACACAGAAGGAGCAGGACAAAGAACTGTACCAGTTAAGGCAGAAGGAAGCAGGAAGGCAGTCAGAATAGCAAAGGCCCAAACTGAGGAGAGATAGCCAACTCAGTTAAGAAAGGGATAAACCTTTTACAGGTACATTAGGGAGTATGGAAAGACAAAGGGAGGGATAGTGAGGCTGAATAGAATGGATGGTGGGTGGGCAGAACAGGACAGTGAAAAAGCAGGGATACTGAATGAATACTTCTGCTCAGTATTCACAAAAGAGGAGGAGGGAGGTACCTAATCCAATTAACAGAAGCACTCTGGATCGGGGGTCGATCCCAGTCCGTTCACAGAAGAAAGGGTTCTGAAAGAACTCCTAAAACTGAAGGTGGACATAGCAATGGGGCCTGATGTGATTCATCCCAGAATTCTAAAAGAATTAAGGGGAGAAGTAGTGACACTATTGACTACCTTTTAACAAATCATGGGAGGATGGTGTGGTACCTGAGGACTGGAGGAGGGTGGATGTGATTTCCCTTCACAAAAGTGGGAGCAAGACAGAGGCAGGAAACTACAGACTTGTCAGTTTGACCTCTGTGGTAGGGAAAATGATGGAATCACTTCTGAAGGAAAGAATTGTTGAGTACTTAGAGGCCAGAGGGGCACAGGACCCAAGACAGCATGGATTCACAACAGAAAGGTCACGTCAGATGAATCTAATCGATTTCTTTTACTGGGTGACCAAAGTAGTAGACCAGGGAGGGGCTGTGGACATGGCCTACCTAGACTTAGCAAGGCATTTGACACAGTCCCACACAAAGATTATTAAACAATTAGTCAGCCTGGGAGTGGGTCCCAGGGTGTTAGCCTGGGTAAAACATTGGGCTGGACAACAGGACTCAGAAGGTAATAGTAAATGGAGTCCACTCTGAAGAAAGAGGGGTTACTAGTGGGTACCCGCGAGGGTTCAGTACTAGGTCCAGTCCTTTTAATGTCTTTATAAGTGACATTGCAGAGGGACTGGAAGGAAGAGTATGCCTCTTTGCAGATGACATAAGATCTGCAACAGAGTTGATACACAAGGGGCATGGAAAGGATGAGAAGGACAGCATGAAACTGAACCTTAGACCTCAATGCCATCAGCAGCCACCTGTTCTAGTTCACTAGCCAGCTGGCCATGGGCTTGCTTGGCTAATTGCATCACAGTATCCCATCTAGATTTCTGATACCTAGCTACATAAGCCATATAATTTGCTTGCCTGAGTCCCAGAGAGCTGCCATATACTGTTTTTTTGCCATGGCATCAATCTTCCTGGAATCCTTGTCAGGAGGATGTGAAGCCAGGGATATTAGCTTATAGGCAGCAGCCTGAACTACCCCAACATGACTGCATTGCTGAGAAAGGAATTCTGTATCAGGACCTGACAATGTGTACCTTCTGTCCATCTTTTATCTACAGGAGGCACAGAATTAGGAGTTTTAAATTTTTATTGTTTGCTTCCTAAAAGACTTATGTAAAGGAATAGACAATCTCCTAGACTCTGGAATATCCATCATTTCTACAAAATCAGGCTCCTCTTGCTCATCCACGGCTTCTTCTAAGGGAAGCTGGAGGGTTTCAACAACTTTTTGTAAAACATGAAATGAGATGGGGACTCAGACAGCATAGGGGAGATTCTAAAGGTCTGTCTGGGGAGATGTCCGTTCAATGGGCACACCAGACCTTCCCAGCCACATTCATACTGTTCATAATCATCCTCCCTCCTCTGGTTCATAAAATTCCTCAATATCATATTCCTGAACCACTGGGACTGGACGAACCGACCTTTTGCCAGATAGTGGCGGTTCGGACGGACCCTGAGACAGTGACTGGACAATTTGTATGGCGTTTGCTATCTCTGCAGCAGTTGGAGAAGGGGTTTTGGACTCCAAACCTGCTGATTTTCTTGTTTTCTTTACTGGAATTGGTTCCTCAGAACCAGCTTTTCTTTTGCCCGAGGAAGTCTCGCCCTGGTCAGAGGGCACTCCCTCCGGTTCGGTTGACACCGAACCGGGCTGGCCATCCGGGTCAGCGGACTTTTTGGCCTCTCGTTCCCTGAGCCTGCCCAATCCTTTTTTTCCAGGGTGGCTGCAGGGAAATTCTTATATCTGGCAGTCTGACTGGAGGTGGTTAAACTCAGACAATAAACACATAGTGTGGGTCAGCCTTGGCAAAGACTTCCCCACAAACATCACAGTGTTGAAACCCAGTGGGCCCGGTTTTTCTTTTGGGTTTCTCAGACATAATGCCAGCCTAACCAGAAAACTTGCCCTTTTAACGGCAGTGCCAGGCAAGACACCCTTATCGGTTCCTAACCGTGTCACGGGTATTGGAAAAAAACGTAATAAATCCATTTTTTTTAGAACCGATAAGAACCGGGAACCTCACTCCAAAATATTAAATTTTTAGTTTTAAATGAGTTTTAAACCCAACTGATCGGTTCAAAACCGAACCGATAACTTACAAGTTCCACACAGACAAAACCTTCAATTTACTTACAGTTACCACAGATAGAGCTTGAACCGAACGGTTTTGCGGTTAAAATAAAACTATTCTCGGTTGAATCCAACCGAGAAAACACTTTTTAAACTGAGAAATGAACCGAGCAGTAGGAGAAATCTCCGGAGCGACTGTTCACTGAGGCGGAGTAAAGAATCTGACAGTTCAGGTTTGAAATAACACAGATAGAGCTGCTTCTTAGAGCTCGTGGCCAAAATTCTATTTTGGAATGGTTTTAACCATTTCACCTCCGGAGCAGTTCTAGAGCTGGATCAAACTGCTACTGTCATAATATAGCAAGACTTCATGTTGTTTGAACCCTGTGGCACCCCACGAGGCAGGGAGAATGGGGCCGAGGCAAAAATCCCCGACACCACCCTCTGTGTTCTGCCTATAAGGAAAGAATGGAACCACCTGAGGACTGTCCCTGACAGTCCACAGAGTAGCCGCAGGTATTCCAGCAGCACCCCATGGTCCATGGTGTCAAACGGTGCAGAGAGCTCAAGAAGGACCAAGATCAAACAGCTCCTCTGATCCCTCACTATCAGGAGATCATTTAGTACCTGAACCAGAGCCGTTACCTGCCAGACATGAAATTGTCTCTAAAATGATCCTCCCCATACTAGATTATACAGACTTGGTTTACAGCTCTGCCCCTGTAAGCACCCTTGCCAGACTGGATACCCTTCTAAACTAATTTTGTCGCTTCACTACAAACTCCTCCCTATGCACCCACAACTGCAATCTTTACTCCCTCCTCAGACTAAGCCCCTTATCTCACAGGTGCTATATACTCACCCTCAATCTTGTATCTAAGTACTGGTTTAACCTGCTTCCCTCCTATCTTAAGGACTGTCTATACTCAGACTCCCTATCCACCTATGGACTCAGGCACAGAAATGAAAGATCCTTCATCCTGCCGTGATCCTCTTATGCAGCGAGCAAAGCTACTTTCTAATAGCGGCTTCCTTACTTGCAGAACAAACTTACCCCTGCTATCAGAAATTCACTGTCTCACTCTAGTTGCAAGCAACAGCTACGTCTCCTTCTTCCACCTTAATGTCGTCACCACAACTGAGCTAAACCCACAACTTCTACTGAATTTACCTTCCTGCTGTTCCTCCCCAGCACTTATTAAAGATTCATTAGGTAGTGCACTTACTATTGTATTGTTCACCTCTAGAGATTCATCACATGTCATGTTTTTGCTCTCACTGCTGTATTATATTGATTGTAATTAGCAGCTATTGCTCTGTTGACTAATTTTCGGCATTTATTGTCTGTATTTCTACTGCTCCTTCCCCCTGGGTCGCACCTGGAATTGTGCCTCAGCTCAGCATGCCTTTCCCTGTTACCAAATGTTTAAATAAAAAAAAAATTAAAAAGTAGGCTTTAAGCTGCATGATGAACAAAAGGCAGAAACATTTGTTAGTAAGCCAAAAAAATCATATGTTTTAGAAACAAATGTATTTCTGACATGCTTAAATTAGTAAATAGTTCACTTTTAATTCCCCCAGATATTTTTAAAGGTTTTTATACCTAATTTTGCTCTTTATGGATTATGTTATTAAAGATGGCCACCAATCACAATTTTTAAAAAGCTCTTATGTTGATGTTACCTTTTAATGCACATACCAGAGTCATACTGTGCATGTATAGAGTGCTGCAACCACATCTTTTTGATTTTAAACAGCATAGCACCATACCAAAATGTTTCCTTTTCTCATGGCAGTGTGGCAAGGGGGTACTAAAAATATAAAAATACTGTATTGAAGTTTAGGGAATGAAAAAAACTGAAAAGTAAAAGAGGTTATACTGATGTCACAAGAAATTCATTGTTGCTAAAAAAACTACATGGTGGCTAAAATAAATATTTCTCTCAGATAAATGGGGTTGATTGTTGTGGACTGTGGTGTTTTTATGTTAGTGCTGATTGTTGAAGTTGTATGAGTCAGAAAATCAAATTTAAAGTTTACAAAAAGAAATATAAAAAATATTTCCAGAATATAAAAGATTGCCCTCCTCCACAGTAAAATACTTTTATAAGTACTTTTATGTCACAAAAACTTGAATACAATAACATCCGATATGAAAAATCCAGATTTGCCTAAGCAACCTAATACTCAACAGCTTACAAAGCATGACTGAACAACAGTTATCTGGTCTCAATTCAAAGAAGCCCTTTCAGTATAGTTGGAAAGCTACACAAATGAATGAAGGAACTAGGGAGAAGAAAATATTCCTTAGAATAATATTTCCACTGTGCATAAAATTGTCAGCATTACTGCTTCATTATGCTTGGCTAGGTTACTGGTTTCTTTCTTTCCTAAATTCATGTGTTTGTATGAGTCCAAGCTACTCTTCAAATACAGCTTTTACTGACTTTGCATTCAGAATGGGTTTAGTATATACAGATGGAAAAAGATATAGATTTCCATATCAAGTACTGAGACTGTCAGTGTTATTTCACAATTGTTGAAATGAAGGGCAAGACCACATTGATTTCAGTGCATCTCGGACAGCAAATTGCCAGTCAGGATAGACTTTGCCATGCCGACAAATGAGAAAATATTGATCTTAACTTAGGTGACCATGAGAATCTAAATCTAATTAGCACAGGAGGTAAAGGATAAATTGAAAGTATTGTCTTGCAGACTCTCACATCATTCCCACCTGCCTGCAAAATAATAGTTGTTGCATCAATTAATTGTGTTTTGTATCAGACTAACTGTAAAGAATGTTTCTGCCATGTGATATTCTATCATTTTGCTCTGTACCTGATATCTGTTTTGTCAAGCAAATGTGAATGTCAGTCCATCAAACATAAGGCCTCTTCTGTGTCTGTTCGGTGACAGTCACTAACCTGTCTTCCTTTCACGAATCATTCAAGGAATAATGCATGACAGGGTGTGTGTCATGCTGGGGTAACGTCACCCCAGAAGTGGCATTATCCCAGCATGACACACACCCTGGAGTGCATTATTCCTATTATACAATGGCTCTCCTATAAAAAAATACAAAAAAAAAAAAGATTAAAATGTGTTTAAAAGTATTTTTGAGTCATTTCTTTACTGAGTAGGTTTACATGGAGGAGAAATAGTCCTGCTGGCTGTGTTGTTTGCCCTGTAGATGGTTTTGCTGATTTTTCCCCAACAGTAGGCTGTATGCCCCCACCCACCCCACACACACAACTGTTTGCTTCCATAGAAGTTTAATTGAACTGGTCCGGTGCGGGTGAAGATGTTTGATTTCTAATTATGTGAATGCTGAGGAGCAGCCGGTTGGTCACTGCCGCATTTCCCGCTATGTTAAACTGGTGGCTGTCCTAGCAACATTGTCCTGTTTATGTGCTACGAGAAAAGAAATTGGGGTAGAAAACAGTGTGTGGTAAGTGGGCAATCCACAATGTACTTTGTAAGAGATACGGTCGGTGTGTTGGGGCAGGCAGGTAGTGAGAGCAGTGGAGCGGGGATTGCTGTGGAGTCGATCGTAAAGCCGGCTTTCACTCCGCTCATTTTCTTTTTTTATGTTATGAGAGAAAACACTGTTTGGAGGAATGTGTGAGGGTAGTCAGTTACAGTGCTGGGCACTGGAAACTATTCCTTTGTGGGCAGTGTTGAAGGATGAGAGCGATGGCCATGGACTGATTTAATTTTTACATTTTATGCGGTTATACGTGTGCTGGGACTTGATCCGTGATGTTATGCTGGGATAACATCACGGGTGCAGTCCCAGAGAGACTAATCAGAGCCCAGGAAATGTTCTTGCCATTGTATAATTCATCTTTTTGTCAACTACAGTAAGTAGGGAAGCTGATCAGGGACTTCCTAATTATTGTTATAATAATCCATATTGAGCCCCATTTAAAGGGATCCTGTCAACCTCTTTTGCATCATATTATTTGTAGTTACAAGCCCTCACTGTATGGTTGTCTCTATTCTCTCAAATTCATTGACATAGCTGGCTGTGTTATCTGCTTCCAAGCTTAATAAAACTGAAATGCATGGTAATGATGTAGTTATACCCAACCTTGTTCCAATTTCTTGATCTACTCCTACTGCATACTTACTGAACATTAGGAACACCCCCAAACAGTGCTGCTACTCATTATGCAATAGTCTTCTCTCCTCCCATTGCATCATGAGTAGCTAGACTGTGTTGGGGATTTCTCCAAGTCCAGGAAAGATACAGTGGGAGTTGATCAGGGTCTGAAAACGAATACATTTTTGTTTAGTAACACTAGTATGGTGGGCAGTCTGTTTTTCACTTTAAAAAAGAAAAAAAGGAGCAGGAATCAAACTAACCTACTACATCAGAAAATTATAAAGAAGGTGAGCAATCATAAAATGTGTTTTTTAAAAGAGGGACAATTTGAGGCCTAATGAGGTTAACAGTATTCCTTTAACAGCTGAGGCAGCAGCAGTGCCATGAAGGCATTGTAACTAGCCCCAGGTGAGGAATAGAAATTCAAGACTGATCCAATATTTTATGCAAGCTGCAGTATTTCTTCTCAGTGAGGATCTGTGACTATTAATTATACAATGTATTCCCTTCTTTTCATTGCAATACCTGATTCAATGACTCCAAAGCAGAAGGATTCATAGCATCAAAGGGGCAGATACACATGATAAACTCTTGATTAACTATGGCCTAGTTCTATCTGAGAGGGATCTCCATCCAAAGATCAGACAGTAAGATGCTGAAAGGTTGCTAGTAAACTGCAACACAAAAAGGATCTCCTTTCACACAAAGCAGAGCCCAGATTGTAGTAGGAGATATTTCAGCATTTAAAGACATTTGGGATTCTATAAAAGCACTAGTGTGTTGTTTGTGCGTACCATCATCATCATCATCATCTGTTAAAGAATTACAATATAAAATAAAATGTGTGGGATCATTTATAAGACAGACAGTTGGAAGATTAGGAGGGGAAAAGTAAAGAAGAAGCTGACAGGGATTACTTTCACTCTGTGGTTATGTGAAAAAGTAAACAGTTTGGGTAACTGTAACTGAATCTTTAATATGGAAAGCATTAACTACTGTATGGAATTGGACAGATTGAGAATTCTTGGAGCCTACTGTTACGTGTCACTTGAAATCTTTTTTTGCTCCCAAACATAATCATAGGATAAGTACACCCATATAAACTGCCCCTGAGGATGAGACCTTCCACTACACACACACACACACACACACACACACACACACAATATATGTACATGTGCACACACTTGCTCCTAGTTTCTGGAGATGGAAGCAAGAAAGTGATGCTAACTTTGTGACTTTTTTCTTTTTCTTTTATTTAGTATGCTTTATTCCCCTGCCACCAGCCACCCGGAACCTCAGCCCAGTCACAGACCTCAGGCTTCCACCTCCCAATTGGCCACGATCCTCCGATACCCCTGACTTAGCCCCAGGGTGGGATTGCGGCAGAAGCCCTCTAACAGTGCTGCAAGTGACAGGATAGGTTGGAGGGCTGGCCTGGAGGCTAACTGAAGCCGAGGTGGGTTTCATCTAGGGCAGCCGGCACCTGAGATTTTTTTCTTGTTTTTTCCTGGGGGCGGGGATGTGAAATGATGTCCGGCGTCCACCCCACCCCCCTGAACATTCTTGCACTGGTGGCTGTGGTACCCCTGGCCTCCACCAGGGGTCCATCAAGCACTGGTCACACTCTCCTCCCTCCCCCTGAAGAGGGAGAGCAGTCCTCAGGATGATCCATCCTTCTCCCCTGGATGGCCTTCCAACATCCCTGGTCCATTCCCGAACACGGGTCACCAGCATCGCAAGTGGAAATCCAACCGCTGCGCTGACAGGCTGGCCAACTTTGTGACTTCTAAAATCATGCCTGCAAAAAAGGGCATTAAAATATGTTAAAACAAATTTTTAGATTCCCATTAATTAGCTGACTACAAGTCCTTAATACACACAGCAGAAACTGTCTACATTTCTGAACATTTAAAATGGATAAGACACATCCAGCATTTTGAATGGCTAATAGCCATGCACTGAAAACAGCTGATGCACAGGTAAAAACAAGACCTGGCCAAATGACCTCTGCACAACCTAGAAATCACTCCCTCCACAGTGCCCAGAATTTGCCAGTCATAATCAATCAGATTCAGCATCCATTTTTATTTGCCCACTTGCATAACCTCTTTGAACTGAACATGATTGAAAAGGCTGAAAAAATACTTATGGGAGATGATGACCAGTCAGAAATCCCTTACAACATGCCAACAAGCACACTGAGTTATAGATATGCCAGATTAACAGTTGAGGCACTAAACACTATAGAGGAGGGCAAACACGAGATTAATACAGTAAAGAAAACAAACTGAACAGTGAACATATTTACTGACTGGAAAAATTCCAAAAATATCCAGATTGATTTAAAAACTACCTCTCCCAAAGAACTCAGCAGAGTTTTCTGTGCTTTCTATGCCAAAGTCAGAACATCAGTGGACACTGAACATGCCCTAAGCAGATACTCGAGTCTCCGTGCTGCTCCAAATCAGCATTTGAATTCACTGGCTGTGGGAAGAAACATTAATATCCACACTGATCCTACCTTCCAAGAGTAGCAACAATGTCTTCGTTAGCATTGTGAAACACTACCGTAAAACAGCCAAAGATGCTTCGAAACATCACTCTCCAATTTCCTCCCCAAATCTAAAGAATCTGTGATCAGCAGCAGCAGCCCTCTCAACTGATAATGCACTGGGCTCAGTACATAATGTGTGGCTAGACATACAACTTCACATGACCTCTCATGGCAGAGAGAGCCTCCGAAGTCTCACTCCAAGCAGCTTCACATTCAAAACCGCTGTCCACGGGGGTGAGTACGTTACGTTAAGCTTCAACAAGCATATAAAGAGCCATTTGAACCCCAATGAGCTTAACAAGCAAGCACATCACAGGTTCTTGTGCATGATCCCTGGCTCACACCTTACTGCCCAGTTTCAAGTTTAAAAAAGTACTTGAGCAAACTACCTACTTGTGCCAAGCCCCTATACTGTAACCTAAAGCAGCTCCCACTAGAGTTTCTAGACAGCACACCTACCTGAATTCATGGGAGCTGCTGGGGTTGAACTTCCTTTCCACCCTCATCGGCCAGATCAGCAGCAAGGCAGGCTTACGTCACAAATACACAAATCACTCGATCTGTGCCATGGCGCTCCAGCTGCTTTCAGACATGGGACTAGAAAACCACAAAATAATGGCAATAACTAGGCACTGGAGTGAAACAAGCCTCCATTCATATTGGTTTGCATCTGCCACCAACTGAAAAACATGGAGATCAGTCCTTCCTCCTTGACCTGCAAACACTGACTCCAGTGCTTAACCCGGCAACACGGACACCACTGCGACTAAGGAACATTGTGACGGCACTTTCTGTCCTGCATAAGAAAGCACCCTGTCTTACTCTGCAATGTCTTCCTGCAGTAATACAAGAAGAAAAACAGATAGCTGGACTCTCACCACCTCACACAGATGAACACTTGGCACCAAGTTTAATGATTCTATTGTCCTTTATTAAGGTACAATCTGATATTGAGTACAAGATAGACAGGCTGCCTGCCAAACACGTTTTGGAAGGCGGACGTTTATTAAAGACTAGTGCACAACAACAGTTACATACTATAAATAGGTCCCTAATGATGACATTAAAACATGACATAGTATCTGACTTTAAAACGATTGGATAACACATAAAACTAATCAATTCTTTTAAATAAAATCTCCTGAAACAGAGACATGGGACAAAGGATGAGAGGCAAAGCTGAAATCAAAAGGGTGGGGTGTGGAGGGAATGGAAGGAAGGAACCATAGAAACATAGAAGTTGACAGCAGATAAGGACCGCAAGGCCCATCCAGTCTGCCCATTTTTTTCCCTACCTTATAAATGTGCCATCGGCCTTTGCTCTGTCGGTGACCTATCTATTCATACTCATCTGTATTGCTCCCTTATGCCAATCCCATGCCTGTTTGAGCCCTGCATTGTATTCATAGTCACCACTTCCTGAGGTAGGCCGTTCCATGCATCCACCAGTCTTTCTGTGAAAAAGAATTTCCTCACATTCCCCCTTAATTGGCCTCCCTCTAATCTTATGCTGTGTCCTCTTGTCCTGCTATTTTTCTTATATTTAAACATGTTAGACTCTTTCATCTTGTTAATGCCTTTAAGGTGTTTGAATGTTTCGATCATATCACCTCTCTCCCTCCTTTGCTCAAGGGTATACATATTGAGCTCCATTAATCTGTCCTCATATGTCTTCTGATGCAGTCCCTGCACCATTTTGGTTGCCCTTCTCTGGACTGCCTCAATTTGGTTAATGTCCTTGTGAAGGTGTGGCCTCCAGTACTGCATGCAGTACTCCAGATGGGGCCTAATCAATGTCTTGTAAAGAGGGATTATTACCTCCCTCTTATGACTTGTGATACCCTACTAATACACCCTAACATCCCCCTAGTCTTACCTACTGCTTTAGAGGTCTGCTTGGATGATTTCAGGTCATCGGTGATGTTGATGCCCAAGTCTTTAACTCCCCTCCCAGCCTATAGGTGGCATCAGGGTTTCTCTTCCCTATGTGCATGATCTTGCACTTCTTTGCATTAAATCCCAGTTGCCACTCTTCTGACCATTTTGCTAGTTTATCCAGGTCTCTTCTCATTCTGCCCACCCCACCCCATCTGGATCATCTACTCTGTTGCAGATCTTGGTGTCATCTGCAAACAGACAAGCCTTACCCTCTAGTACATCTGCAATGCCACTAATGAAGATATTGAAGAGGACTGGCCCCAGGACTGATCCCTGAGGTACCCCACTTGTGACTTGCAACTCTTCTGACTGTATACCATTTACCACCACTCTCTGTTTTCTGCCCATCAACCAGTTTGCCACCCAGTTAACCAAACTTTGACCCACCCCGAGCCACCCAGCTTATTTATCAATCTTCTATGTGGAACAGTGTTGAAAGCTTTGTCTGAAGTCAAGGTAGGCAACATCAACTGCTCCCCTTGGTCCACCACCTGGTTACCTACCAGTCAAAGAAATCATGAGATAAGTTTGATAGGACCTTCCTTTGTAAACACATGCTGTCTTGGATCCTGTGCCCCTATGGATTCAAGGTGTTGCACTATCCTTTCCTTAAAGAGTGCCTCAATAATCTTGCCCACTACTGAGGTAAGACTGACTGGTCTGTAGTTCTCTGCCTCCTCCCTGCTACCACTCTTGTGGAGCGGGATCACATGAGCCCTTTTCCAGTCTTCTGGGACCTCTCCTGTGCTCAGAGACTCACTACACAGTTCTGCTAATGGCTCTGCTAGTTCCACCCTTAGCTTCTTAAGTACCCTGGGATGTATGCCATCAGGTCCCATTGTGTTGTCCACCCTGAGCTTAGCGAGCTCTTGTAGGACCCTTTCTTTTGTGAAGGGAGTAGTGCTCACCTCCCTCCCTCCCCCCTTGTGCTCATGGTGCTGAGCTGTGGGCCCTGCCCTACCTTCTCTTCAGTAAATATTGAGCAAAAGTATCTATTTAGGATAGATGCTTTTACAGGGTCCTCCTCCTCCTCACATGCCTCCTTTTCTCCTTTGAGCTTAGCAATACCCCCTCTGGACTTTCTCCTTTCACTAATGTATCTATAGAAAGTCTTGTCACCTTCTTTTACTATTAGTGCTAGTGTTTCCTCAGTTTGGGACTTTGCCTGCCTTACTGCCTTCCCTGCTTCCCTTAGGGCAGTTTGGTATGCCTCCCTATCTTCATCCCGCTGTGTTCCCTTATATTTTCTGAAGGCCAGCCTTTTGGCTCTGACCTTTTCTGCTACTATATTTGAGAACCAAAGTGGTTTCCTTCTTCTTTTGCACTTCCTTTTCTGTCTAACACAATGGGATGTTGCTTCAAGTATTGCATCCTTAATGCTTGCCCACTTTGCCTGTACCCCCTCACCTGTGTTTCTTTTTGCCAGGGCTAGCTTAACTCTGTTGGCCATCATATCAAAGTCAATCAATCAAAGAATTTTATTGTATGGTTAAAAACCTTCACAATTACAAACACAATTAAATATCGTAAGGTATATGTCTAAAAAGGAATCAGTTCCCCATTCATAAAAACTCATTTATACAATATTTTTATAATCTTATTTATACATTACAAACTGAGTAACAAAACTTATATAGATTCATTCATATCTCTAAAAATCAGATATATATACACATCCATGCCTTCAGATAATTTGGATTTTACTTTTGATTTTCTTAATACTCAATAAATAATTAGCTAGCCTTTTCACCGTCCAGCTATCCTCTGTATGGAACAAAATACAAGTAAGCTCTTTTTATCAACATTATATCTATTATTTAAGAATGGACCAAGCCAAAACATACGTTGGCTATCATACCATTACAGACCCATAAAACATGGTATAAATCCTCCTTATCTCCAATACCACAATCACATTCCTCAGAATGAATTCCCACTTTTATATCTATAATCCAACACTTTACTAGGGAATTGTTCAAATTTATAAATCATAAAATTAGATCGCACTGAGGGAATAGTCAATATATCCAAATATTTTTTATACCCATGTCTATAGTTATTTGCTGCAAACCATTTAGAATAATGAGACTGCTTTATTTCCGCCAAATCTTTCAACTTCCATTGGTTGCTAATTTTCTTTGTAATATATTTTTTATATTTATCACTAATATGGACACATTTTATTACATATCAAAGTCAGCTCCTCTGAAGTCCCATATTTTTGCCTTGGAATGGGATGATTTAGATGGAGTGGCCAAATTGAACCATAGCATGTGATGGTCACTGGCTCCCAGGTGACCTTCTACCTGGAGATCTGTGATCCCTTCCCTGTTAGTCAGTACTAGATCTAGGACAAAAAGGAGTGAATGGTAAAAAAATGCAGCAGCTGACAATAGCCATTATCATAAATAAACTTTAAAATAACTGTTCATATAGAAGACCAGGGACTGTATACTCACACTAACATAGATCAATTACAACCATCGTAGTTCCTTTTGTCTTAAAACCATGTACAGTTATATAACAAATTGATTTAGACTATACATAAGTGGAAAACAATTCTCTTAATCTAAGATTGGTTCATTTTTTCCAAAAGCATTTAGTATCAAAGCTAGTATTAAGCCTTGGGTTTTAGTAGCCCCGAGGCTGATAATCCAAAAAGCTTCTCTTTTCATGACTAAATTATTAAAATTTCCCCCTCAAGGGTTTGGATTTACTTTATCAATAGCCATGAACGTGACTTTATGCTCTCTGCCATCATCAGACGCATGCAAGCACACATATTGCATGCTCATGTGCTCCTCCCCCCCCCACGCAAACACTGTATGGCCGACGGGGTTGCCTAATCTCCCATCGGCTTCACACCCCCACAAAAAACTTTAGGGAGGTGCCACGCTGGGAGCCCACCCCAGCGTGGCAGCAATTGTTATGGCCAACAGGAGTGCCCAATCCTCCATTGGCACCAGGCCCCCCCAAACAGCTTTCCAGCTGCCACGCTGGGAGCCCAACCCAGCGTGGCAATCGTCCCACGTCGTCTTCCTAAAATAAAACAAAAACCTTTAAACAAGAAAACGTTCCCTCAGTGGTCTCCTTGCCCACCTGGTTCCACCCTCTGCGCACTCTGCCTCCCCACAACCCCACCTCACCCCATACTTACCTCCGGAGCTTGGTGCAATGATCTTCAGTGGACCAGGAACACGTCTGCACTCTTCAAACCCAACTGTGAACTGAGGAAATGCTGGTAAGCTATATAATATAATAAATAGGGTTTTTTCAACTTTGCTGCATATCTCAGGCATTTTTTGGAATTTTGGCACCACATTTTCAACATGGAGTTTTTGGGACCCCTTCTCATGAATTCTGTCACTGTCATGGCGTTAATCGGGCCTGAAGGGTGATTTCACGGTCACTGTGTGAAATCACCTTTCGGGACCAATTAACGAAAAGACAATGTCAGTGTTCATAAGGTGGGCTCTCAAAAAGCCTATGTTGCAAATTTGCTGAAATAATTCCTAAAAATGACTGTTTTACGAGCGTGTGTTGTGCAGTTCTTACGCACGCTCGTAAGTTCGCAAATTTTTAATATTTACACTCCAGATTTTCAACATTGCCATTTTACCACACCATCTTATGAGCAGTACAGTTGTCATTTTTCACATGTCACCCAAAATGTGTTTCTGTGCATGTAGCGCACAATGGCGCAGTCGGTGTTGGAAATCAATGTATGGGACACATTAAGAAAATCACAGTGACACTGTTCATGAGCAGAGGTCTTAAAATGGCTATGTTGAAAATTTAAGTTAAAAATTCCTAAAAGATTACTGTTTCACTGGCGTCGCATTCGCATGAAAAGTTCCTATGCGGCTCGTAAATCATAGAATTTTTTATATTTGCACTCCAGATTTTCAACATTGCCATTTTACCACACCTCCTTATGAGCAGTACAGCTGTCATGTTTCACATGTCACCCAAAATGTGTTTCTTTGAATGTAGCACACGATGGCGCAGTAGGTGTGCACAATCAATGTTTGGGACAGATTAAGAAAATCACAGTGACACTGTTCATGAGCAGAGGTTTTAAAATGGCTATGTTGAAAATTTGGTGAAAAAATTCCCAAAAATTACTGCTTTAGGAGCGCATGTTGCGCGGTTTCTACGCACGCTCACAAGTTTGCGAATGTTTAATATTTGCACACCAGATTTTCAACATTTCCATTTTATCACAGTTCCTTATGAACAGTACAGCTGCCATTTTTTACATTTCACCCAAAATGTGTTTCCGTACATGAAGCGCACAATGGTGCAGTCAGTGTGCGAAAGCAATGTTTGGGACAGATTAAGAAAATCGCAGTGACACTGATCATGAGCAGAAGTCTTAAAATGGCTATGTTGAAAATTTGGTGACAAAAGTCCATAAAGTGACTGCACTACAAGTGAGCATTGCGCAGTTTCCACACACCCTCATAAGTTCATGACTTTGTAATATTTTCAGTCCAGATTTTCACCAGTTGCATTTTTCCACACTTCCTTATGAACAGTACAGCTGTCATTTTTAACAACATGGCCGATTCAGCACAGAAATACATGGTCACTGTGGGAAATTATTGTTCGGGACAGATAAAGAAAATCAAAGTGACACTTCATGATCGGAGTTTCCAAAATGCTTGTGTTGACAATCTGCTGTAAGAAATCCCCAAACTAATTACATTACGGGTGTGCGTTGCACAGTTTCTACGCACGCTCGTGACTTCATCAGTTTTTTAATATTTTCACAGCAGATTTTCAACATTGCCATTTTTTACACCTCCCCATTAACAGTACAGTTGTCATTTTTTACATCCTGTTCTGAATGTGTTTTTGCACCTGTGGTGACACATGCCATAGTCACTGTGCAAAAGCAACTTTCGGCTAACAAACTGATATTGCCACTGTTCATGAGGTGGAGGTCACAAAAAAATCATGTTGAAAATTTGGAGTGAAAATACCAACGAATGCCTGAGGCATTAGGGTTTCTGACCATAACGCCCCACCCTGTAGAGAATGACAGGCAACAGGGCTGTGACTTGGGATTGTTGCCTGCAATGCTCATACCATTCCACCCCCACCCACACCCTGCAGCCACTGAGAGGCATCGAGGTGTGCCTTGGACTCTTCAGCCCCAAAGTTCACTCCATTCTCCTATACCACACCCATCTCACTGTATTTCCTGATGGAATAGGGTGCGCATAAGGGCCAAAGACCCCAAGACACACCGTGACACTTGTCGGTGTCTGCAGGGTAGGGTGTGGTGAAATGGCGTGGCCGTTATGCTTGACGACCCAAAGGCACACCCCAATGCCTGTCGATCTCTGCAGGGTGCTGGTGGGGTTGGCTTCAGTTCAATACTTCACTGCCATTCCTATTATGCAGCTCTGTAACTCCTACACTACCAATGCCAGCAAGCAAACATTCGGCATTGACAAATGCTTGTTTTTTCTGCTGACCTCTACCAAAGTGCAACATTTAATTCAAAAGCATTTTGGTTAATTTACATTCCTAAAAAGTTGTAGTTTTACCCCCTCCCCCCCAGTTGAGGAACTATTTCTTCTCAAGGAAGAATATTTAAAAAAATAAATTAATATTTATTGTAATTAAAAACAACTTGTCAGTGTTATTTTTCATTTTTCTGTCACAAATCCATTTTAAAAGTGCAATAAGACACTCTGGGGTATGCATTGAACATATCTGACTGCACTTCCAAGGGCTGAAGGCACAAGACCACACCCATGGGTCTACAGTTAGATAAGTTCAATGCACCCCCCTTTTGTCTTATTGCTTACGTACGTATTTTATATCACTGTTAATATTGTATTATTAAGCCTATTGTCAACCTCCCAGGTTCTGCCTGAAAATAGGCATTTGATTGTCTAGTGCACCAACCTGCCAATCAATACATAAACAACTCTATTATATTCTACCACATTATGAAAAGTCTCCATAATAGTTACTTTGTCTACAGCCAATAAAAACCTTTTTAATGGAGAAGTACAGAAATCAAATCTGTTTTTGTAAAACAAAGTGATCTTGGATATTGTAAGATTTAAATGGTGAAATATGTACTGTAACTTCTATTACTCATTCTAGGAGGCCAATAAAAAGCAATAATCAAACCAAAGTAAACGTATAAAAGAAAATATTTTTAACCTATATAAAATGGGCAAATTATTCTTAGTGGTAAAAGTTGTAGTATAATTTATTTGTATTCAGGTTGAAAACAGTAGGAGTAGCCTATTAACATGGTCAGCCTGTGGAAAATACCTGTTTACAATAAATAAAATAAAAGTTATTGCACAATGAAACAATACATTTAATTACACATCAAAATAAACAATTATTGAATCAGAAACATTCACAATAATACTCAAGGACAAGTTTACTTTTGCCTGAAAAAGAGAAGAAAGACTGAAATGTTCTATTGTTTTTTTTACCTTACACTATTAGAATCCTCTGATCCAGTTTTTACGGCTGCAGTTGGCAGAGCCTGCAGCCATCTTGCTGTAGCTGAGAATGCGGGATACCGAAGAGCACAACCTTTGGAGTTGCTTTATGATTTTGTGACTCCAAAATTGCTCCACTCATCCCATTCAATTCAATGGCTCAACCCCCCACCACCCCACAGGTGCACTACTTTCCCTCCCATCTCTGGTTTTGCTCACAGAGGTCAAGGTAGAACACAGCACAGTCTGCCATGACCAAGATGGCCATCAAACTGTACTGGACATGTGCAGCTACTTGCATGTATGCATTACAGTTTGGCACATGCACAATATAGTTTGGTGGTCATCTTGGACATGGTGGACTGTGCCATGTTCCACCATGATCTACAAGAGAACAGCTGAAGTCATATTGGCTCTGGCCAGAGTTTGTTACTATTATTTTAGTGCTTGTTTGCTAAGAAGCACTCTTTGTTTCCTGCAGTTTCATGTATGGGGAGCTATAATAATCTTACAGCAGCCCTCTCACTGCTGTACTTTACTTCTTAAAGTTTGCCTCATCAGAAAAGTTAATCCAAAACTATTCAGATTTTTTTGATGATTCAAAATTCAAATCTATTTCACATACAAGTTCCAAAGTCCCACCATGGCCATTTACTCACTGTTACTCGCTGTATGAACCTGGACAAGTCCTTTAACCTCAGCTCTTCAGTCTACCCAGCTGAAAAAACAGATTAGTAAGTAAGTAAGTAAAATGTTATTTATCAAGCACCCCATCCCAGAGGCCCTGGGTACTGTACAGTCTGGGAAAAATTACACTACATGACATACAGCAATACAAAAACATATATTACTAGCAGCAATCCTGAGCAATAAGACTACCTAAATAAAATCCTCATCAAAATAACACATAAAGGCAGGAACCAATGAAGAATGAGATATTGCATCTTGTTTTAAGTGATACATAGATACATAGATGTTGTCAGCAGACTTTATTTATTTATTTTATTTATTTATTGAATTCTAGGATTACAAAATATCTTTGAGCAGGGACTGCTTGTTTACAAAGGTTCCACATCAGGGAATGGAGAGAAACATACATACAGAGGTCAACATAATTACATATAGTTACAATAAAAAAAAAGAAGCAATAGGCTGAGGCTTAGTTAATTACAGTACCTCAAAAAGAGCCAATGTTGGGTGTAATGATATCACATTTATTTATTTTATTTTATTTATTTTATTTAGTTTTGATTTACTGGGTAAGTGCCATTAGCCAAATCATGACTATTTTAAGGTGCAACCCAGGAGATTACAATAAGTAGGGATGTACAGGGGATACAAATTGATTTAGGGTAGAGACATAATACATACAGAGCTAGAACAAGGTTTCACAATCACATAAGTAGGTAACAAAATAGTTCAATAGTTTATATTCAATTAAATGACTCAGTGAGAAAAGTTACATGCGGCTGACAGCTGCAGGGTTAGGGGTAGCTAGAGCACAAGCAAAATGAGACAATAAGTACCTAGAATAATATAAACAAGATGATCAGGATACGTGGAGAGCAGTTTACAGCAGTGGGGGAAGTGGGTTAGAGTCGAAAGCAAATTCGGGGGGGGGGTTAAAACAGGCACAGGAGACCTGGCTGAAGAGGAAAAAATGACACCTGTTTTTGATTGGACATGACTGGGGCTAAGCGTACTTCAAGAGGCAGGGAGTTCCAAAGTTTAGTCGCTGAATGAGAGAAAGCAAGGGTTCCCTTGATAGATTTACATCTAGGTATTTTCAGCAGTGACTTAGCAGCTGATTGTAAGCCAGGAGAGGAGGTCTGCGGAGTTAGTAGGGAGGCCAGCGAGATTGGGATACCTGCTCTAATGATATTATCAGTCAGGGAGCCAAGGACAAGATTTTGTGCCGAAGCAGAGGGTAGCCAATTTAGATCTGCATAAAGTTTGCAACGGAGTTTTGACCAGGGAGAGGCTGAGGCATACCTGCAGATGCTGTTATAAATAGTGTCCCACTCCCTGAGGAGAGTTTTGGATGCACTGAGATAGGTAACTACCCCATAGGATAGCGACGGGAGCAGGATCCCATGGGCTACAGCTAATCTTGTTGACTGCGTAAGGACATAGCTGGTTTTGTAGGCTACTCCTATTTTGGCATTTACCGATTTACAGGTGAATGTTATATGCTGACCAAAATTAAGATTCTCATCAAGGAGTACACCAAGATACTTGAAAGAGTAAACTGGTTCGAAGACCTTCCCATCCTGACCAGAGACTTCAAATTTGTCCCGGTTTTTACTTAATTTAACTGCAGAGCCGAGCAGCATAGTATGCATTTTATCAGCATTCAGGATTAGTTTACGGTGGAGGAGCCAAGATTGGGTGAACGTAAAAGCAGTAGTAAGGGTTTGGTTTATATGTTGGATATTCTTATCACTACTGTACAAGACCAGGTCATCTGCATAAAGGATAGCTGAGCAGCCAGGGATACTCGGAGAGATACTGTTAATGAAAATAGAGAAGAGAAGGGGTCCTAATACTGATCCCTGTAGAACAGCTAGATTAATAGCCCTGGGGCTGGATATAACAGAGCTGAATCTGACGAGCTGAGTCCTATTTGACAGATAGCCTTTAAACCAGGCAACTGAGTCCTGGGAGAAAGCAAGGGCAAGGAGACTGTTAAGCAGAAGAGGACGAGCAACAAGGTCGAAACCCTTTGTTAAGTCCATAAAAACTGCTCCCGCGAGGTGTCCATTGTCCATAGCAGTTAAGGTATCATTTGCCAGGTGAAGCAGGGCCAAGGACGTGCTAAGACCCTTCTGAAAGCCATACTGAATTGGCAAGAGAAGGTTATGTTTAGACAAAAATTCAATAACTTGTCTTGATACTAACTTTTCCAGGATTTTACACAGAACTGACAGCATAGCTATTGGCCATTAGTTGGTCCTATCTCTTGTAGCACCTTTCTCAAAGACTGGAGTGACTCGAGCCAGTTTCCAGATATCAGGGACAACACCTTTGCAGAGAGACAGGGCAAAAATTCTTGACAGAGGCTGAGCAATAAATGGTGCAGCAAGTTTTAGGAGTTTAGGTTCTAGCCCATCAGAGCCAACACTAGTATTGTCAGATGGTATTTAGCAGGTCCAGGACATCAGATTTTGATACTGTCTTAAAATAGAAATGCGGGGTAAGTACAGTAGCAGCAGGAGGGGTGAGTAAAGGCTGATCTTGGAAGACTGATGTAAAGCTGGACAGGTCAGATAATTTTTTTTATTAAAAGTATCCGCAATGGTCCTGGGGTTATTGCAGTGGACACCACTAATGAACATTTCATCTGCTAGGTGAGTTTTCTTTGTACCTAGGAATGATTTTACATGTGCCCAGAATTTTCTGGAGTCACCTGCTGCTTCCATTAGAAGCCCCTTACAATATGTGCTTTTTGCTTGTCTAATCCGTTTTTTGCAATCACTTCTCTGGGTCCTGTAGGTGTGGTAGTCAGCAGTAAGGCCAGTCTTTCTAAAGTGCTTCCAGCTTTTGTCTCTGACATGTAAAGCTGCCAGGAGATGTTTGTGCAGACATTTAGTGGATGTTGCACACACACGTCGGGTCACTAGGGGTGTATGTCTATCCTGGATTGAACAAAATTGGTCTAAAATGTAATTCAGAGCTGTTTGTGCATCAAGGGACTAAGAAAGATCAGACCAGTCTATCGATGAAACTTTGTACAGGAATTTAGCCTGATTCAAATTAGTGTAGTTCCTACAAGTGATATAGCGTGGGGGCAAGGACTGGGAGCTAGAGTGTTGCCATACACAATAAATGGGGGAGTGATCTGATATAGTATCTGGTAGAGTGCCTGTATCCACAATTCTGTTGGTCCTATTTAACACCCAGTCCAGTAACATGCTAGGCATTGTTTCAGGGGAGATCCTTGTTGGCTCTGTTATGACTTGATGCAGGCTAAAGTTCTGTATTGCAGATAGAAGTTGGCTATGTGTTTGTCCAAGCCTGTTTAAGTTCATGTCCCCTAGAATAAGCAATTCATTATGACCTACTAGTTTTACCGAGTCCTCCAGCAAATTTGTGAAGCGAGACAGCCCTCCCTGGGGTGGGTTATATGCAACAACTATATGTAAATTTTTGGCACCCAAGCGGAGAAGTGCATGAAGAGACTCGAAAGTGGAGGGTTGGGGTATAGTATTTTGTGAGACGTTTAGATGAGTTTTGTAAAACAGCGCAACACCCCCAACCCGCTTAGGAGATCGTCTGTCATTCCTGATAAGGTTATAGTTTTGTAACGAGCAGATTGAGTCAAGGGTGGAAGACTTAAGCCATGTCTCAGACAGGCTTAATATATCAGGGTTGCAGGTGGAGACCCAAGCCTCCAGCTCCGTGAAATTGCACGTAAGGCTCCTAATGTTTAGATGGGCTATGCAGAGCCCCCCAGTAGTAGCCCGGGAGGCATTATTGCATGGCTGAGGATGTACAGGACCTGGGTTTTGTTCCATCCCCTGCCAATAGGATTGTAAGCAGCAAGAGATACCAGAGTTTGCGATGAGTGATAAGAGAGACCATAGTAGTTTTAAAGCAGAGTCTATGATCTAGGTAGGTGGCCATGAGATAATAAATGAATCTTGGAAGCAATAGTGGAGTAAGATCAAGGTTGCCAGCCAGTCTAACCAGCATGTTAGAGAATTTGAAATATCCAAATGAGTTTTGCAGTCAGGTGCTACTGTGGGAACAGGGTAGCAGCGAGAGCTTAGCAAGGGAACAGAGCAACAGGCTGGTAACTAGAGATACCAGAAATTTGTGTCTCATAATTGAGCTGGGATAGTACAGTTGCACATGTAGGAAGAAGTAAAATCTGCCTTAGTGTAGCTATGAACATCAAGCACAGGCACTCGATGAGCAGGAAATAATAAGCCGAATACCCCTAGTGGTAGTAAATGATAAGGAGCTAATGGAAAAGTGGCCTGTTAGGTATCAACTGAAACTGACATGCAAAGCCTATATAAGTAAATGCCCAGATAGGGAGGGGTGGGGAGCCGCAGCTCAGCGCCAGTGGGGCCTCTGTTTAGTAGCAGCGCCAAAAGATCCAGCTGGGCAGGTGGCACAGACCATTCTCCATTAGAGATTTACCTTTTGCGTTGAGCTTTCAGGGCAGGCAGTCTCCTGCAGGCAGGACCACCTTGCTTTTGTGAGCAACGGCTTGTCTGGGGCCATGGAGGATCCTGGGCACACCCAAGTGGGTGGAGAGTCCAGGGGGAGAGAGGAAAGGAGGGGATTTAAGTAGGGAGAAGAATAGGCAGGGCTAGAGTTTAACCAAAGAAACGGGACGGGTGGAATGCCAGAACAAGAATAATTACGTTTTTTAGCAGATAAATGTCCCCACTATCCTTATTGTTTTCAGTATAAAACAAATTGCAATTAACTAGCACAAGTCTTTGCCGTACATTCCGATTTAGAGCCCAGACACTGAGCTAACAGAGCCACTGGTAAAACAGACTAAAATTAACACAGGGTTGTATTACTTTCAATGGGAATATCTTTCAAGTTCAGCAGCAGTGTCCACAATTACATCTAAGAGGGAATGCGAGTAGCAGTAGCTGCGTAACAATGGCTGGGCTGAGAGAAAAGGCACCAAAGAATTTTCAAAAGTCTTCTGCTTAGTAGTAGCACCAAAAGATCCAGCTGGGCAGGTGGCACGGACGATTCTCCGTTAGAGATTTACTTTTTGCGTTGGGCTTTTTTGGGGCAGGCGGTCTCCTGCAGGCAGGACCACCTTGCTTTTGTGAGCGATGGCTTGTCTGGGGCTGTGGAGGATCCTAGGCACGCCCGAGTGGGTGGAGAGTCCTTTTGCGTTGGGCTTTTTTGGGGCAGGCGGTCTCCTGCAGGGAGGACCACCATGCTTTTGTGAGCGACGGCTTGTCCAGGGTCATGGAGGATCCTAGGCACACCCAAGCAGGCAGAGAGTCTTGAGGGCAAACTATAATGTAAGAGCTGCTGGTGAGAGGGTAGGGAAGGTGGGGGCAGGAGGGCTGGGAGGCCATTGGCAAGGGTAAGGAGAGAAGATGGGAGCACAGAAGGGAGGAAATTGTCGTGGTGCCAGAAGGTGGGGGTGGGAGTGAGGGAGAAAGGGGAGATGGGGTGAGAATGGGGGGACAGGGGAAGGAGGGGTTGCTGATCTGACTAAAGTAACGTACAGGGAGTGTAGGACCCCAGGTTAGGTGAAGCAGTCACAAAGGCTAGTCGAAGTGAGGTGTAGATGGAGTTGTCCTTTGAAGGAGCCAAGAGCAGCAGCTGTAAGTATTTCTTTGTTGAGAGTATTGTACTACTGTGGAGTTCTGTGGGAAAAAGCTCTCTGGCCCTTTGTAGTCCAGCATCTGGGGTCCAGGAAGGTTTGTTGTTGCGAACTTCTAGTATGCTGGGTGCTGTGATGGTTAGTGAGGAGCTTTACAACACCAGGTGGCATGATCCCGAGGAGGACCTTTTTAGCTAAGAGGCAGGTTTGATACTGGATCCGGCTGAGGAGAGGAAGCCATCTGGCCTGTGCGTAAAGGTCACATGTGTGTGTACGTTGGTCGGCCCCCATCAGCAGCCTGCATGCTTTATTGAGTGCAAGTGCAATTCTGCGGAGGGCACATGCAGAGGCAAAGTCATAGATTGCTAGCCCATAATCAACAGTGGAAGTGACAGAGCTGTAGATAGCCAGCCGGAGTGTGTCAGCAGCGGTGCACCCCTTCTGCTCGACACCCCGACGGCGAAACACGAAAAAAGACCATTATGGCGACAGTCACTGTAATGGTACTTTTCTGTGTTTCACTTTCTCCCAGTGTTCTGCCCCCCAACTCCAATCTGGCATTGGTAATCCTTAAGTCTGGGGTGTGTGGGAGGCATAGCGCCCCACAGAACACACTCACAGATCTAGTGGCACAATACTTGCATCACTATTGTGCCGTCGCTGAGCGGGACATCGACATTTTCATTGTTGACCTCCCTTGGTGCTTCCGTCAGCAGTCATGCAGTGTTTGTGCCTGTATAGCAGACCTATATGGGTATTGGTAGCTTTTGTGACATAATCAATGTGCTTATGGTAGGAGAGGGAACTGTCCAATGTAATGCCCAGGTATTTAAATTCAGGAACGTGTTCAAATATGGTCTCCATTTGGTTTTTGATGGATAGGGTCAGAGATTTTTACTTGCTCCTAGCATTGTAGAAAGTCATCACCTTGGTTTTGTTATAGTTCAGGATCAGTTTGTATGCCTTGAACCATTCTTCAATGTGACTGAATTCATGCTGTATTTGTTTCTCAAGGAGCTCTGCATCTTGATGGCTGGAGAACATGACTGCGTCGTCGGCGTATAGTAATCTCTGATGACAGACACTGGGAAGGTCATTCAGGAAGAGGCTGAGGAGTAGTGGTCCTAGGATGGACCCCTGTAGGACAACCGAGAGGACTGACTTTTCCACCAAGGTGACGCTGGTGAACTTGACCCACTGGACCCTCCCCCCCAAGGTTACTTGAGAACCAGAGTAGTGCTTCTTCGGAGATCCCAATGTTTGAATAGCTGCTTGAGTAGGAGTGGATGGTTGACAGTATCAAAGGCTTTCAAATGGTCAATGAACACTGTCCCCACACAATTTCCTTGATCGAGAGTGGTGTGAATGAATCCCGTGAATTCTAATAGTGCAGTGGTGGTGGTGATGCTGTGCCCTTTACGAAAGCTATGCTGCTCAGGGCATTGCATGTCATATTTCTCCAGGTACTCGACTAGCTGGTCAGATGCAATGTGCTCCAGGGCTTTGGATAGAGGATGGAGGATGGAGCTAGGTCTGCAGTTGGTGTGTAGCGTTTTATCTCCACTTTTGAGTACTGGTGTGATGGTTGCCTGCTTCCAGCAAGATGGGAACTGGGACAGCCTTAGCAATAGATAAGGGCCTTTGGCCCACCTAGTCTGCCCATTAGCGTTAATTAACAATGATTATGATCATTCACTGATCTCCCCCATCTGGTCTGTTCCCCAGCTCTGTCACCCATCTGCTCCAGAAAAGTACCCTGTCCTCCATGCCCCTTAACATCCCCCCCCCCACCATGGCAGGATCTGCAATGGTTCCTCAATCCCATCTAGAGATTCAGATATGGTGGAGGTGGGTGTGGTGGTCATGGTGTGGGCCTGTGGAGGGAACACACCTTCATCCTGCATTGGTAGAAGTTCTCTTCCATTTTTCTGTCCCGACCCCCAGACATACACAGAGCATGTGGGGGAGTGCCTCAGGTGCACACAGCAAGCTCCCTGGCCCACCACCAGAAGATGCTGTAGTGCCAGAACATGCTGCTTTCCTTCCCCCAGTTGGGACATGCTGCCATCAGTAGCATGTTTCCCCAGCATGGCTGCCCAAACACCAGCTCCTAAGTTGTTCCCAAACCCAGGGTCACCAGCATGAAAATACAATGCACTTCCATTGGGTCGTCAGGTGGCTCCAAGATATTGTCTCTTATCTGGACTATCCTGAGTAAATAAACTTTAAAAAAAAGTATATGATTACTCCAATTGCCTTGTAATATAACAATACTTCTCAAACTATGGTGCAGATTTGGGTTAAAAGTGTTGAGTCAAGCTGTTTATTTGCTTGATGCCCATCCAAAGCTCTGAGCAATGTACAGAAAGGCAATTCAAAAATCTTAAAAGATACAATTCAGTTAAAACAGGACAGGATACAGAAGGCAACCAGAAAGCACACCACCCAAAGCTTGGTTTCAAGCAGTCCCAGATGCAAAGTTACACAAGTCAGTTGGGGCTCCTCTAGTATAAGCAAGCAGCAAGTTCCACAAGATATGTGCAGCAACACTAAAGGCTCTGTCCCCACATATCAAGCAGGAACATGCAACCTCAAAAAGCCCTGCCTCGGAGGAAGAGAGAGGGTAGACTGGAGTGTATTCAGTAAGAAGGTCTTTCTGGTAGCCAGGGTCCAAATTGTACAAGGCTTTGTAGATTTAACAAACTTATCTTGAAGCTGATGTGCCACCTTACTGGCAGCCAATGGAGTTCCTGCAAAACTGGCGTGATATACCTGGACTGTAAGGTCCCTGCAATCAGCCAGGTTCCTGAGTTCTGTGCAAGCTGCAAGTGATGTACCAGCCCCACGGGTGGCCCTCGGTTGACAGCATTGCAATAATCCAGTCTGGAGGTGACAAATGCATGTACAAGGGCTTCTAGGTTAGAGGTCTCCAGGTTCAAATTCAGGTGATGTTGTGCAGGTAAAAGTCACTGTGGATATCAGATGACACTTGATGTTCTAGAGTCAATCAACTGTCCACAATGATGCCTGGGTATTCTATCCTATCAGCATCTCATAGTGAGATGCCATTTAATGATGGCAGCAGGGCACCCCACATGGCTTGGTTTCACCAGTAACACCTCTGTCTTTGATGAGTTTAGTCTGAGCTAGCTTGAGGCCATTCAGTCTTGGATTTCAGCCAGATACTCATCTAACACAGCTCTAGCACTAACTCCAGCATGTGCATGACAGGTAAATCTGGGTATCATCTACATAGCAGTGAAAACCCAGACCATACCATGTGATGATCTCCCCCAATGGCAACATGTACATGGCAAACAACATGGGAGCTAAAACTGACCCATGAGGCACTCCACAGCAGAGGGCAAAAGCCTTCAAAATGTTAACAGCTATCACCACCTGCTGTAATCTGCCAGATAAGTAGGACTCAAGCCACCGTATCACCATCCCAGCGAGTCCATATAGTGCCTTAAATGGGCTAATGGCACACCATGATCCGCTGTTTCAAATGCTGAGGAACAATCCAACAGTGCCAGGATGGAGCACTGACTGTTGTCTCTAACCATCATTTAACATCATACCTAGTGCTGTTTCCATGCTATAATGAAGCCTAAACCCAGACTAAAATGGCTCATAGATCTTGTAACATTCCATGCAGTCCTGAAACCGTGCCGCTACAAATTTTTATGTTTGCTTGCGTGCATGCACAAGAAACATTTCGTCACAGCTTAGGAGAGAAGCAGGGTTTTGGAGGTGTGGCACTGTGAGGCCAATGGCCCCAGTGCCGTTTGAGGCTTGGCCTGCTTTCCCCAATGTGGTAGCACGCTGCTGCTGCTGATACTAGTTCAGCCAGCATTCCACCACCTTGAGATGAATCCGCCACTGTAATGAGGGAGTGACCCGTCATTGCAGGGAAGTACCTTGCCATCCCTGACCCAGTTCATTTGCAGATGGGGGAGCCCACTCCCCGTCAGCATACTGTAACCCATCCCCCATTTGTTGTGTGCTGAGGAGGTGCCCAATCCCTCTTGGCATCATGCACCCCTAACAGTCTTTCTTTGCTGACAGGGGCCCAATCTCCGTTGGCTTCAGTCCCCCTTCCCAGTTAAATTTGCCGATGGGGGAGCCCTTCCCATCGGCATAATATCCCAATTTGTTGTGTGCCGAGGTGGTGCCCAATCCCCCTTGGTATGTGCTGACAGGGGTGCCCAATCCCCCATCGGCTATAGTCCCCCCAAATAAAACACTCAGTTGGGCTCTGAGAGCCCACCCCAGCGTGCCAAATGTCCCTGTGAAGACAAAAAAAAAAATCCTGCAATTTTTTTTTTGTTAAACCTGTAAAACAGAAAATGGTCCCTCATTGAGTTTGGTGGCCCTTCCCCCAACCTGCGCCCACCCTCTGTGCACCCTGCCTCCCCCACACACCCCTCACCCTATACTTACCTCCGGAGCCCAGCGCAACGATCTTAGGTGGACCGGGATCACATCTGCACTGTTCAAAGCCGACCATGAACTGAAGAAATGCCAGTAAGCAGTAGAATGGCATAAATAGGGTTTTTCAACTTTGGTGCATATCTCAAGCATTTTGGGGAATTTTGGCACCAAAGTTTTGACATGGAGTTATTGGGACCCCTCCTCATGAATTCAGCCACTGTCATTGTGTTATTTGGTCCCAAAAGGTGATTTCGTGGTCACTGCATGGAAACACCTTTTGGGACCGAGTAATGAAACAACAGTGCCAGTGTTCATGAGGTGGGCTCTCAAAAAGCCTATGTTGCACATTTGGTGGAAAAAATCCAAAAAATGACTGTTTTACGAGCATGCGTTGTGCAGTTTCCATGCATGCTCCTACCTTCGCAAATCTGTAATATTTTCACTCCAGATTTTCAACATTGGCATTTTTCCCCACCTCCTTATGAACAGTACAGCTGTCATTTTTCACATCCTGGCCAAAATGTGCTTTTGCACTTCCGGCGCAGAATAGCGTGGTCGCTGTGGGAAATCAGTGTTTGGGACACATTAAGAAAATCATAGTGACAGTGTTCATGAGCAGAGGACCTAAAATGCCTATGTTGAAAATTTGGTGACAAAAGTCCATAAAATGACTGTGTTACAAGCATGTGTTGCGCAGTTTCCACGTATGCTCGGAAGTGTACAAATTTGTAATATTTTCACTCCAGATTTTCAACATTGGCATTTTGCCACACTCCTTATGAACAGTACAGCTGTTGTTTTTCATATCCTGCCTGAAATATGCATTTGCACATCTGGCGCACAATGGCACAATCGCTGTGAGTAATTAATATCTCGGACAGAGTAAGAAAATCATAGTGCCAGTGTTCATGAGCAGAGGTCACAAAATGCCTATGTTGAAAATTTGGTGAAATAATTCCACTAAATGACTGCAGTACAAGCATGTGTTGCGCAGTTTCCACGTACGCTCAGAACTTCGAGCATTTTTAATATTTTCACTACAGATTTTCAACATTGCCATCTCTTCACACCTCCCTATGGATGGTACAGCTGTCATTCTTCACATCCTGCCTGATCTGTGTTTTCGCACATCTGGTGCAGAATGGCATGGTCACTGTGGGAACTTGAAGTTCGGGAAACATTAACAAAATCACACTGCCACTGCTCATGAGAAGAGATCCCAAATGCTTTCATGAGGTGGGGGGGTCATAAAAAGGCCATGTTGAAAATTTGTAGTGCAAATAGCAACACACGTCCAGGGCGTTAGGGTTTCTAACCATAACATCACACCCTGTACAGACTGACAGGCATCAGAGGTGTAACTTTGATCACTGGCTGTAATGCTCATGCCATCCCACCCCCACCCTGAAGCCAGTGACAGGCATCAAGGTGTTCCTTGCACTCTTCAGCCCCAGACTTCACCCCATTCTCCTGTACTGCACCTATTTCAATGTATGTCCTTATGAAATGGGGTGACTGTGAAGCTGAATATCCCAAGGCACACCTCAACACTTGTCAGTGTCTACAGGATAGGGTGAGATGAAATGCCGTGAGCATTATGGGCAATGACCCACAGGCACACCCCAATGCCTGTCCATCTCTGCAGGGTGGAGGTGGGATTGGCATGAGTTCAATACTTCAGTGCCACTCCTATTCTGCATCTGTCTAACTCCTGCATGGCCAATGCTAATATCAGCAAGCAAACATCCGGCATTGACAAATGCTTGTTCATTTACCATCCCTAGAAATCGGAGGTTTGAATAAAGCCTGTAGTTTGCTAGATCCTCAGGCTCCACCTATGGTCTTTTCAGTTTAGTGAGCAGAACACACACTGAAAGTGAGCTCTGATTATCTCAGTGATTACTGGAACCACTGCTTGAGAGAAAGCAGGTACGCCCTGGGTTCAGCATACAGTGGGCCTCATATTTGCGGCACAAAAAGGAAATGTGCAGCGCATCTTGGAAGATATACAATGGCGCAATATTCAAAAGGGTGTAATTCACTGTGCATGTCCAAATGTGCGATGGCACATGTATAATACATGCCATGCAGAAAAAGGGGGTGGACACCTGCATATGCCACTCATGTATATTCAGAGACAATGCATGGCACATGTGCCGCACATCTCATATTTGTGCAGCACAAACTTAGGTATAAAAGAGGCAGTCCTAAATCAGTCAGACACCCAGAGTCAGGCCGCTGAACTGTAGGCAGGATGTCTGGGATACCATCATGGCTGACTTGAGGAGACTGAGGGAAGAGCAAGGTGAATGACGAAGGGTCTGTAGGCTGTATGCCCCACAGAGACAGTACCGGCCCCATGTCACATTTGAACAGCTAAGTGACACACAAATTATGGCAAGTACTGTCTCAACAGGACTGTCCTGAGACAGCTCTGTGAGCTGCTCCATGATGAGCTGCAGGCACCAACACACAGAAGTCATGCCATGATGGTAGAGATCAAAATCACAGCTGTGCTGTGTCTTCTCACCATGGGGACCTTTCAGATACTGGTAAGTGACACCACCGGCATCAAGTCAGCCACTTCTTGTCTCCTCACCCAGTTCTTAGATTCTCTGCTGCTCCATGCTAGTGAGTTCATTTGATTCCCTAGCACACCAGCGGAGTGGACAACTAAAAATGCAGGACGTTTACAGGGTTGCACACCTACCAGCAGTGCTAGGTGCCATTGACTGCACCCATGTGGCCATCAGTGCACCACCTGGTGGTGACAAGGATATATCTGTAAACCGGAAGGGGTACCACTCCATCAACTGCCAGGTGGCGTGTGATGCCACAGGGCACATCACAAATGTCCTGGTCTGGTACCCTGAGTGTACACACTACTCATTCATCTAGCACCAGTCATCCCTGTGCTGTCACTTTGAGTCCAGTAACATACCCAGTGGCCATCTTGAGAGTGAGTGCAGCCACAGCCACAAACAAGGTGTACATACGATAACACAGTGAAGTGATGGCAGTTATAGAGGAGTCTCCACAGAAAGAAGGAGTGTTGGAATGGTAGACATCCATTGGACACACAGGAGGGAAGGAGGGAGAGATGGGACCTAAAAAATACTGTCACTGAACAGACGTGTAAACCTGGCATAGGAGCATAGGAGAGATGTCATGTGATGGGGAGCAGTAGGCACAAGATCCAGGCATGGTGCTAGGCAGCAGGAGACTGTAGAATTGTTGGAAGCTTAGTGCAACACACCACATAGGATAATGCGATTGCTGTGTAGAACAGACATCCTGAGGATGTGTCATAATCCACAGCCAGAACGGCATGCAGGAGGCAGTGGAAGTGACAGTGGAAAGACAAAAACATGGAAAGGGCCAGAAATGGGAGGGCAACTGTGCAACAGTTACACTGTGGGTGAGGAAATATTTAGAAGAGGCTGACCATATGGAACAGTTCTGTGGAGAGAGAGCAGAATGTAATGTTATTAAATGGAGTACTAACATTTCACCTTCCTTTACACACGAGGAAGCGCATACCCTCTTCAGCCATGGATGCTCACCCCAATACTGCGGCCCATGTCCAGAGAGGAAGATAGGTGCAATGCGGCACACCTGGCAACAAGAAACATCTTACAGCGCTTGTTCTCCATGCTGAAAATGCGTTTCAGATGCATGGACAGGTCCAGGGTGCCCTACAATATAGCCCAGAAAAGGCCTGTGGCATATTCCTGGCTTGTTGTATACCACGTAACATGGCCATAGACCATGGAATAGTTGTCCAGGACCTGGAGGGTGACAGTGCAGAGGACATGGATCTGCCAGAGGAGGGTTAGCATCAACGGCACAACAATAGGGACTCAGGATTGGCCCTGAGGAGATGGCGGCACAGGGACATCATAGTGCAGGAACGCTTTGGAGCCCCATGATGAGCATAGCCTGCAGGTGTGACATCACTGTTATACACACAGGCACAGTCTATGTGAGTGCACATTGGGCCTCATGGTAATGTTGAGTAAGTACAGAACAAGGGACAGGGTTAGGGCATAAGGTAATTAACTGGGTTAGGAACTGGTTACAGAATAGGAAGCAGAGAGAGAGAGTCTTGATCAATGGGGCTTTGTCACAAGAGGGGGACGTGACCAGCAGCATACCCCAGGGGTCGATGCTGGGTCCAATCCTCTTCAACTTCTTCATCAGTGACATCACAGAAGAATTGGAGGGGAGGGTGTGCCTGTTCACAGACAATACAAAGCTCTGCAACAGGGTAGATACACAGGAAGGGGCCACAAGCATGGCAGCTAACCTCAGGTAACTAGAGCAATGGTCAAAACACTGGCAGTTAAAATTTAACACCAAGAAATGTAAGGTCATGCACTGGAAAAGCAAAACCCAGGGATAAAGTACACTCTGGAAGGGCACCAATTGGAAGTGACAAAGAAGGAAAGGGACCTGAGTGTACTCATTACCAATGACTTCAAAGTCACAAAACAGTACAAAAAAGCTGCACAGAGAGCAAGTGGCATCCTCGGATGTATAGGTAGGGGCATTACAACCAGAAAGCAAGAGGTAATAATGCCACTGTACAGATCCTCGGTAAGGCCACACCTGGAGCACTTTGTCCAGTTCTGGAGGCTACACCTTAAAAAGGACATAGACAGATTAGAGACAGTACAGGGAAGGGCCACTAAAATGGTGCAAGGGCTGCACCATGAGACATATGAAACTAGGCTCAAGGTACTAAAATTGTACTCACTAGCACAGAGAAGAAATAGAGGAGACATAGTAGAAACATTCAAATATGTCAAGGGAATAAACAAGATGGAGAATCTCTTCCAAGTAAACAAAGGAACACGGACACAGGGGCACAACTTGCGTCTGGTGGAAGGCAAATTCAGGAGCAACTATAGAAACTACTTCTTCACGGAGAGGGTGATAGACCCATGGTACAGTCTGCCAGCATAGGTGGTGGTAGCTAAGACAGTAAGAGAATTTAAATTAGCATGGGACAGACAGTGTGGACAGCTTGGCTTGAACAATTGAAGGGGAGGGGGTAGCCACCTCGGGCAGACTAGAGGGATCAAATGGCCCCATCTGTTGACATCATTCTTATGTTCTTATGTAATCTGGCGTGATGTGCACACAGGTGTGAGGAAGTGGCATGCACCCATGTCGACATCTGGGACAACATTGATAAGGATGCATGGAGGTACTGATAGCAGCTTGGCATGGGTCAGAGCCAGACCAATGGCACATACCCACAGTGGTAAGCCACAGGTGCAGTCATCACACCCATGCCAGTCCCACGCCACCAGGAACAACATCCATAACCTAGATACCACCCACACAACGTGACAATGCCACAGGGGTTGTGAAGTGGGTCAGTGCGGTGTACAGGATATGGACAATGAACAACCATAAGCATTATGGGGTAAAGGTAGCCCCACCTATGGTCTGGAGGTATCACGAGCATGCTGCATAGACCCTGGGTCCTTCAGGTGTTGTGCGTGTGGCCACCACGGACATGAACAGTGCCTCCACCCGATAATGCAACCAGACCCAGTGGAGATAGCCAGCCCATCTGGGGTGACCCGTCCTTGAGGGGGTAGCACCACATGTTGGTGCATAGCCATGTGTCGTGGTGGGTGTGGAGAACTGAAAACCATGGCCAGGGTGGGGGCAGATGTTCAAGCCCATGGGACGGGGTGTCAAGGGAGAAGTGGTGGTTGTGGGGTGTTCTGGGGGTGTAGGATTTGCTGTTGGTGAGATGCTTGCAGGGGTGGATCAGCCATCACATACAGCATGGGCTGCGGTGTGGTCCCATATTGCTGCTGCAATACCCGACAAATCTACACCAATGTCCTCACGGAAAACGTGAAGAGCCTCCATGAGTTCCGCATGGTGGACTGAAGCCTACTCCTCATGGAGGCACATCTGTGCCCACAATCCCTGCACAGCACCATGAAGTGCCTCCTGGCTCTCCATGGTGGCCCTCAGTAGCTGCGTATGGTCAGCAAGCTGGTGTTCTAGGGGCATGCGTTCAGGGCTGGTGTCAGGCTGCCGATCCTGGGGGGGGGGCCTGGCATGTGGCCGTCACAGTGTGTGGCATCCCCACATCTGGCCGCTGGGGTTGTGGGGATGATGCATGTGCAGGTACTGCATGTGAAGGGGCTGCCTGATCCTGTACTTGGTCAGGCTGTGCCTGGTCACATCTTCCCTGTTGCTGGGCACTAGTGTCCTGCTGCTGTGCCTGTGTAGCCTGCAATATGTTGCCCTCTTGCTGCGCAGTAGTCAACTGCAGTTGTCAGGCCACTTGCTGTGCAGGGACTGGCCCTGGATGGCTGCTGGTGGCATGTGCAGCATGTGGAGGGTTAACCAGAGGCACATGGGAGGCGGTGTCAGGGATGACACTGTCAATTATAGTGCTGTCATCCCCTGACTCACTGGCAAGCTCCTCCACAGCCGTGAAGAGGGTATCTGTACAAAGGAAGATGGTCTCATTAACATTATCATCATCCGGCTCCCCCTGTGTGTGCAGGGACATGTCAGATGGCCCCACACTGGCAGTAGCAGAAGCAGTGGCCACAGGTACAGGGCCATGCTGTGCAGAAGGCTGTACCTGTGGACCACCACCTGTCCCAGGATGTGATGGTGCTGTGGAAAAAAGGATAGATCTTAGTTAGGGATGTATGTCCATTTATAAAATAATGTCACTTACACAGGTAGGTGCACATGCATGTACCAGAATTGCACTTGGAACTACACACAGGCAAGATATAGGCAGCAGTGCACATCAGCCATGCTTGGGTGCACACACATATGCCGAGGAATGCACAAACATACAGTGGAAGAACTGGGTTGTCCACACAGTGGTACACAGCATGGTTATCATGAACAACACATACATTGGACAACACATGCATGACCAGACAAGATAAGCAACATGTGTACTTACAGTGCTGGGACAAGGCAACCTCTGCTTCATATCCCCCACCAGGAACACCCTCCACAGCCATCTGGTGTAATGTGGTGGCCATGAGTGCCTCCTGTGCAGACATCTGTATAGGCCTGGAGGGTCCACCACCAGTGGCCTGTTATTCCACATGGGCCTGTGCCAGTAGGTCTTTGGCCCATACACGTAGGCCACTGGCGACTTTTATGTATTCCTGGGGAGTGCAGTAAACTGGTTCTGTGCATTCATGGCCTCCTCCACCTCCCTCCAGCCCTGTTTCTGTGGTGTTCCCAAACTCCTGCACAGGAAGTCTTCATGGACCACATAGGCCTCGGTGAGGGCTTCAGGTTATCTTTCATGAAATTCGGTCATCTGAGTTTTTCAGCAGACATTTTTGTTGCTTGTGGAACAAACAGATAGAGACAGGCCCAGTTACAACAACATGGAAATGAAAATAAGCACTTTTCACAAAACAATAAATCCACACACATACAAACATGAAACAACACCTACCTTCAAGGCTGCGGTACCTCTTGGTCACCTCTGAGGAGTAGTGGTGCTAGCCTGCTTTTATGGTAATGTGCATGCAAATGAGCTGAATACATTCCAGTAAAGAGAGACAAATGTGCTGTTTGGGCACAGACTGTGCAGTGAGGCTATTTGCATATCTTGGCTGAATATTGCAAAGATACACACCACGCAATTGGCTTCCCATCGCACATTTCCATCTGCTCTATAGAATGTCATGGCGCACAGTCACAGATATCAGCACAATAGATGTCACACATCACTGCTCCGTGCAGGACATGCACAGCTACATTCATTCATGACAGCAGTGGTCAATCATGCAGTTACTACTGCCGGTCAGTTATGCATGACACTAGCCTGCCATGCATGCCCCTTCAGGCGCAGTGTGGTTGACTCAATTCATGGCCATGACACAGCCTTCACAATGGTATTGCTGCTGTCGCGTGGTGCCATGGCACAACTGGCTAGTTGCTGCATGAGTCCACACTGTGTACAGTGTAATGGCTATAATTCTGTATCATGCAAGGCATGATGCTAACATCAGGAGCGCGTGGCTAAGTAATGCTGCCCTATCGCACTACATACATAGTCACAGGCCTACTGAAACATAGCTGGGTGTGACTGTGTGGTGCAGCAGCATGTCAAGAACAAGGAGACCCATTGCAGTCAGCCAGTAGGACCAGAGATGGTCTGACATGGAGCTGGCAAACCTGGTGGACCTAGTGGTCACCAGGGAGGGCCAGGTATTTGGCACTGAGGACCCAGACAGGCACAGGTGCTAGGTGTGGCCCTACATAGCCAGTCAGCTAACAAGGAGGACTGGGGTGCAGTGAACAGAGCAGTGCTGGCACAGATATGGAGACCTTATGTGGAGGGACAGGGATTGCCTGAATAGGTTCCGTGCCATGGTGGAGGAGGGCACTGTGCCACACCCAGATATGTACACCATGATAATGTGTGACCTGTAGAATGTTTTTCTCTGTCAGGGGTATGTCTGTGTCTGACAGTGACCAGTGTGGAATGTGGCACAGTATTTATATCAATTCACTGTTGCAGAACACGATGCCATATACTTTTCCATTGTGTTTGGCACAGACATGCCCCACCCTCTTTATAGTGCAGATGTCAAGTGGCACACGTTCATGTATGTTCTACTAAAGGAAACACCTGCCTATAGAAGCTGACAACATCCCGAGCAGTACCAGTGTACATTATGCTGACCAGGGAATGATGCCGTCAAATGCAAGGCGCACAATGGGAGATGGTGGAATGGCCACAGGACCATTGCATTTTACTTATGTCTCCCCTGGACATTGCACAATGTGCTACCTGGCACATGCGTGCTCAACACTGATATTTATTTATTTATTTTATGTATTGAAATCTTGGAAAACATCAGTGAGCGGATGCTCGTTAATTGGTTCCACGTCAGTTAACAAGTACAGAGTGATACATAAACATTCAGATACAGAGTGGTTCAGTGGCAAATATACAAATACATATTATGGTACAAAAATACAGATAAAGTTCATGGTTACACTATACTGAGGCAATGTACAGTGTATGCCTGCATCAAGGAGAGACAAAAATCAGTAGAGTAGACAGAGGGAGGAGAAGGGGGAGAAGATGGAGAGATAATGGTAAAAGGAAGGGGTGGGTGTGGGTAGGAGGTGGAGGGGTAGGGCTGAGAGGTGGGGTGGGGCATGGCAGCATCATGGGAGAGGATGGGGGGGTCAGTGAAGTGCAAAGTCAGGGCTACCCATTGGAACAGTGAAAGGGTTAAGAAGTGCTAGTGGGTAAGTACAGACTACAGCAATGGGATTACTGATTTGAGGTGGGATTTAGTGGAGGCAGGCACAGGTACCCGAGGCAAGAAGGTGTTGATGCAGTTTGTGTTTAAAAGAGCCAATCCTTGCTGCATCAGAGATGTTCTGAGGTATTGCATTTGTCCAGAGGGGGGCCCAGCATGAGAAACCCCGCTGAGCCAAGGTAGCGTGGCACCTTGGCACATGGAATACCTAAGAGTTCTGGTTTGCTTTGTGCTTCGGGGAGGGGTCAGTAGGTTCTGTGCTTCTGGTGGGAGAAAGTTTAAGGAGGCATTTTTGGTGAGGAGGCAGGTTTGGTATCTGATTCTTCCACTGAGCTGTAGCCAGCCAGCCAGCCATGGTGTAGAGATCACAGGTGTGCGTGAGTCTAGCAGCACCTGTGAGGAGATGGCAGGCTTTATTCAGTGTAGTTGAGATGCGGTGGAGGGGTATGACTGTTACAGATCCGTAGATCACCAACCCATAATCAATGAGTGAGATGACTGAGATATTGATGGCAGTGCTCAGGGCTTTGTGTGTGAGACAGTGCCTGTGCCAATACAGGATCCTGCTTCTGCTATTGATGGCCCTTGCAGTAATGTTGATGTGATCGGTATATGATAGGGTGGAATAGATAGTGATGCCTAGGTATTTGAAATGCCGAACAAGTTCGAGAGTGGCACCCCCAATGTTCATAACTGCAAGGGGGAAGGCTCTGTGTTTGCTTTGTGGGGTACAGAACATCATGGTCTTGGTCTTTTTATAATTCAAGACCAGTCTATGGTCCTTAAACCACTGTTCTGCGGATGCACAGCTACTTTGTAGATCCATCTCCAGATGTTCAGGATGTTGGCTGCTGGTGAATAAAACCACATCATCTGCATAAAGGAGCATTTGACATGAGCTAGAGGCCAGGAGGTTATTCAAGAAAAAGCTGAACAGCAGCGGTCCTAATATGGATCCTTGTGGTACACCAGATCTGACAGGTCTACTGTCAAAGATCACATCCCCGATCCTAACCTGCTGATAGCAGTTGCTCAGGTAGCTAGTGAACAGCCCAAAGTTTCTGAGGAGAGCCCAATGTCAGCCAGTTATTTGAGGAGGAGCCCATGATGCACCATATCAAATGTCTTTGATAGGTCAATGAATGTGGCTCCTCCCAGGAAGCCTTGATCTAATGCATGGTGGATGTATCCCATAAATTCTAGTAAGGCCGTGATGGTGCTGTGGCCACCCCTGAACTCGTGCTGTTCAGGACACAGTAGTTGATGGTGGTTGAGGTACTCCACAGGTTGATTGGCCACAATCCACTCTAGAGCCTTGGAGAGCAGGGGGAGTATAAAAATTGGTCTATAGTTATTGTGCAGAGTCCGATCACCACTTTTATGCACCAGGGTAACCGTCACAGATTTCCCGCATTGAGGGAATTGTGAGTGACAGAGTGAGAGGTTTATAATTTGTGTCAGTGGGCTAAAAACTTCCTAGAGTGCCAGACTAACAAATTTTAGGTCTAGGGAGTCCCCGCTGCGTCTTGACTTCCCTAGTACCTGACATAGGTGACCAATATGGTATGTAGACCCCATGTGCACCATGCAAGTGTGCTGGCACACACACTCACTACAGTCACCTGTCCGATATGGTATGTGGAATTTCACAGCTGGATGGTGCTGTACAGTACAGTGTCTTGCAGGTGCCAATTGCACAAGTTCTGCTATGTACCACCAGCTGTACTGCTGGTAGGCACCCCATGTACTCCACAGCTGTCAGCAGTCTGTGTCATGTACACACATACCTGTCCTGCATCCCAAGCCTGGCTCCCATGATTCCTGTACATATGGGCCAAGGACTGCACCATTCCTTATCAATGTAACTGTTGCACTTTGGCACATATATGTTCAGTATGGTGCTATGCAAATTGACATGGGTGTATCACATCCTCGGTGATAGTACGACGGTCAGACAGACCCTTTTGACATTGTGGGAGGGTTATGCATGTTTTCTCTACCATACGTCTGGGATGCATCTCCCGTTGTATATGTCCCTCTGGCATAGCTTGCACACATGACCAATGCACGTACAGAGTTCCTCAGGCTCCAACTAACCACCCTGCCCTCATAGTGTACTTGCACATCAATGTGAGTGTTTTACAGTCCCACCGACATGCACAGTAGCTGCACAATAGACATGCGTTTATGACCAATATGTATACCTCCACTATGCAGGTACAGCCACATGTATGTCACAGCAGTCCTTACATGTTCACATGGCATCCTGCCACTGCATAGTTGATGGAGGCATGTGGGGTATGTCACTGCAGTTGTTCTGTTCCAATGCACACATACCCTTGGTTGGAGACATAGCTGGAACATGTATGTGCAATGCTGACTCTGCTGGTCAGTATGGCTATGTCCCAGTGTGTGCTCATGGTGATGTACTGCATGGCTGTTGTGTATTGTACCATCATAACACATTCCCATGTCTATGGTGTCCATATGTGTACATGCATGTGTCTGCCCATGTCCCACAGGCCACACACCAAGACCACGTACATCATCAAACCCTGTCATGGCATAATAGTGAACACCATTCCCCCTGCAGAACCCCACATGTCCCTGTGCATAACAGTCCTCCTTGTGGCCTAGCATGTTGGGTTATGTAGGCATGTATTGGTGCACAGCACAGTGTGTGATGCTGAATACCCATAGTGCATCTCTGTGATACAGTGTGGCAGTTGCCATGTCACAGCAACAGGGTATGTAGGCAGCTTGCAGATGTATATGTCATGCAGGTGTCCACTGTGTTTTGTGCATCCCATCCTATAACTGTCGTAGCATCATTGACAATGCAACCATGTATCTGTCCAGTAGTATCTGCTGCACGTCAGGGGTCACAGTGCTAACAGACACACAACTGCTATGGTGTACCCTGCCATAACATTTACAGGTGGACCTGTGTAGATATACATATGTAGGTGCCTGTCAGGGACATGGTGACCATTAATTGCATTTGCACATATGGCCACCCTCATGCCACAGCTATGCGCTCCTGTGTCTGCCCATGGTACGCCATTGGCTGAGCAGTTCACCACCTTGGTATACACACAGCCATGACAGTGACCCCCATCCAGTGTTGTCCTGCTGCCATGGCTTCCCATTGGTGTCACATGTCTGTCTACATCTGTGCCACACATTCTGGTGCAATACAGGCATGGGATTGTCCATGTGCTGACCCATGTATCCATTCCAGCCCACATGGCACCGCCCACTAGGATCATTGTCCATCCTGTACTTTGGTCACTTGTGGTTCACAATAGGGTGCACCCCCAGCCTGGCTGACTGCTATGTCACCCATCATCATGTGGCATGGTCTACAGAATGCTGCCTACATATTGTACATGCAAGGCACACAGTCGGGGGTGAATGTAGGGTGTCGCATACATTACGTGGTGCACCCGCTGACTACAAGTACAATGTACTATCAATGGACTGTCTGTGTATTGTGGTAGTTTTTGGGGGGTGAGGGCCAGTGTTCCTCCCTATAGCATGACTATGCATTGATACACTGTATTCAGTCCACTGTTGAGGGTGCATTCCTTCTCTCGTGGGTGTACATTAGAAATCTACATTGCTGCATTGTATTTGGGTGGACTGTGGGGGACATGTGTGGTAATGCATGGCTCTGAATGTGTCTTTGTCATTGTATTCTCATCACAGACCGAGAGACCAGAGCACGGGCCAGGCGAGACAGCAGGAGGACCAGGGAGGTCACAGAGGAAGCCATATAGCAGTACGTGGCATGAGTGTCACCATGAAGACAGTCATATGAGTATGCACATGTGATACACATTGCCATGCCCATTCTGTGCTGCACTTTCACCATGCTGCATCCACTGTGGCCTTGTGTTCACCACACGTGGGTTTCTGTTATGCGGTCACATATGTGGTGCATCCACCCTGTACATCATGGCTTTCCCCACCATGTTGCCCATCATAGGGGACCCATGTCTACTCCCATGATTTGAGCACTTTGCAGATCATAGTCCTGTCCTGTGCCACTTGGCATGCCCAATGCGGCTGTGTAGTCCATTTCTGTGTTGGACTCACATCCTCTGCAGGCCAACCCTGCATACAGTGCATGCAGATACCCTACGTGCAACATGTGGCACCCTGTGTGTCCCTATCATGCTATATGTGGTCTGCACTTGGGCCGTCTACACACTCACCCATAGGTGTCATGGCAGGGTAGTCATGTGGCCCCCACATGGGCTATGGTGATCAGTGGCCGGTGGCATGGACATGTCCGGCCAACCCTCCCATCTTGCTGTTGGGATGGTTGGGGTATGCGGTGGCTCAAGTTTGCACTACTTACAGTTTCAGTGGTCTTTGCATAGTCCAGTATGTCAGACCTCCTGGACAGACTGCCAATTGCACTGTTATCCCCACACACCCATGCACTTGTCACAACCTGTTCTGCGTGTCCCCCAGGAGTGTTGTCACATTAATGTGTGTGCCTCTGCACAGCTATCCCAGTCCCCTTTGGTGTCCACCATATGTACACGATATGCTGCTGTCATCCAGTGGACATGTTCCTCACACTCCTCAGATATTGCCCTCACATTGTTTTGGATCACATTGTTCTGGTGTTGTGCCCCTGTACACAGTCAGTATGTTCTTTGTGTTTCATGCTATGTTACTGTGTTGTGCCCAGATGTGATACCCCTGGATAATGGTATGTGCATACCCACTTCCTGTGAGAGTAATATTGTGTAGCCATGCCCAGTGCAGCACCTGTCACACCCATGTCAGCATTGGCAGGCATGGGCTCCTCGCATCTGCCAGTGGGGGATGTGATGCCACAGCACTCACCTTTGGCTATGTGTCCTGTGTGCTTGTGGGCATTGATGTATGTTTCTATTGACCATGTGTCACCATTGGCTATTGCATGACAGCCTCTCCTGATGGCCTACAACTCCAAGTCAATATGCTGCCTGAATGTAATGCACATCAAAGGTAATTTCCACCTCCTGTCCCTCTGCTACACACCTGCACATGCGACTATATACATAACTGCACCCATTGTGCAGGTGGTGTTTGTGCCATGCAGTCGTGCACCCTGTCACTGCCTTTGGGTTGTGTATTGTCCACTGCCATACTCAGTGTGTGTAGGCCTGTTCTGTCAGCCTGATGTGCCAGATGTATCCAGTGACAGGTGTCAACTCCACTGTGCCCTCTCTGTGGTGGGGACATGGTATGTGCCTTGGTCGCATGTGGACACCTCTGTAACATGTGGTCTGAGCATACATGTGGCCCTGTATTTCCACTGCAGGGGCCATCATTTAGTCATGCTTCCATTGGCCAGCAAGGTTAGAGTCTGGGAATATACACCAGCCCACAGACATTTTAAATAGCTCAGCTGCTGTTCCTACTGAGTTGTTTCCCTGTCCACTACAGGTCTGCAGGATTAGTTTAGGGAGATTCCTACTGTGACAGTGCGATGTCTACCAGTATTTGGCCGGTGCCAGTTTCAACCCCTGCATTTTCCTCTGCAGAGCTGCCCCCAGGGCAGCCGGACTATGGATGTATTCTTGGGATGTGGGGGGGTGTTGTTTGTCCACATGGGTCCATGCTGCATTCAGTTCATCCTTGCTTGCATTGATGGGCCAATGTAGGCAGTCAAGACCAACTGTGGGGCCTGCCGCCACCCCTCTCCCATAGATCTGACACCTATGGCTGTCCCACACACAGTTCTGCCATTGGACGGTGCAGTGTGATTGCAGCTACTGCACATCCTACACACAGCCATGTGCCTCTCCACAACATGGCTCTCCACCTTGTGGGCTGCACATCCTGCAGTGGCCTATTATGGTGTCACACTAGTGACACATGTGTTGTGCTTCCTGGCACACATATCCACCGCACATCTGTGGTCAATGATACATGCAGCACTGTAACACAGCCTGTAGCTGCCACACCACACATGCACGGCAACACATCCCAACCATTGGTCTGTGCAGGGGGTCTATCTGTGCATACATATCACCCCATTGGCACTGCTGCTATACTGAGTTGTAGTTTTCATCACATAGGTTGTGTCCAGGCTGCAGGTAAAGCAGACAGATGGGTCCAGGCAACAGGTGAAGCACACAGATGCATGGCACGAACTGGGACATCATGGATTTTCAAGGCAATGTTTCTGCAGCAGGGGATCATACTTCAGACTGTCCAAGTGATTGCTCACACTTTGAGGGCAATGCAGAGGAAGCTGGCCTACCTGCACCACCTACAGGTGTCACCACCACCCACTGTTGCTCCATGAGGTGGCCCGACTGCCTACTTATGATAGCCCTACACCTTTCCCACCCCACTCTCCCACCACTTTTCCCATCCCTTCATTGTAAATAATTCCATCCCTCCCAACCTTGTTCACTGTATTCCCACCCCAGTACCGTGCATGTGGTCATAATGCGTGCATCAATAGCGTGCACGGCATTGTGCGAACTCCAGACCTGTGCCTCTGTGGTCGGACCCTCCCCAAAGTTAGAATCCCAAGTGGGGGTCCTGAGAGGAGCATCCATAACGGTGGGGAGGTGGGGCTGAGCTCCCACAGATCAAAAAGCAATAAATAAATTGCGCAACACGATTAAGTTGCACGGCATTCTACCATGCAACATTTTGACCCCATGCCCCCCAATACCTTCCTAGTTTAGCTTTTGTAGTTTTATAGTTGATATTGTTGTTGTTCTTCTCATTCTTGTTGTTATTTGCTATGATGTTGTACTGTTATTTTACACTTTGATATTTCTGTTATAATACATTTATATTTTCATATTTCACATGGCTGTGTGCAGTGTGTTCTTTCCTAGAGCACTTTAACAGGTCGTTGACCCATGTGTCCCCCATCCTCATGTCCTCAGGCGCAGGGGTGGTTGATGGCCTTTACATCCCCCACTGCTCCCTGTCTCCAAGGCAGGGCTCCACTGTGAGTTTCACTGTGTTCACCTACACAGGTTACACGGTGGGCCTGTGACACGTACGTCCTTCTATTCCATCCCACTGGTTCACTGTGGTGGTCTGGCCACACACTGTGTGGATGACACTGCCTGCAGCATGCACCCCTGCCTGCGTACCCATGTGTAAGTGTCCTGGTCTGTCATCAGACATGTACTGCCATTGGGGTGTGCCCCATGTGTGTCCGCCCAGATTCCATGTCACTGTGGTCATGTCCTGGTGAGAGAGTGGCCCTTCCATCATGCTGGTATGTCTGCTGCAGTATCCATCGTCCTCCCACATCACCGCTATCCATGGGTCATGGCCAATGTTGTGCTCCCCTATGCACAGTGGCGTGTGTCCACCGTGGACGATGTGCATAGGCGTGCACATGCCTGGGCATGTCTGTGCAGTACACAGGACTGCCCCCCCCCCACAGACCTTGTGTCAGGCCCTTTCATTCCCTGTGGTGTGCCACTGGACCTCTTCTGTCCCCTTACTTACCATACTTTTGTGCCAACCATGTTCGCACATGCACACGTGCAGTGCACCATGGCCATTATTTGCGAAACTGTCCCCTGCCCCTTTGTGCACGATTGTCCCATATTCAGAACTGGCCATGTGTGCCATGCATGTTCCACTGCGCCATTGCACAGTGTTGTGATATAGAATGTACATTGCATGGTCGCTGTGGCATGCGCTATGTCTGAATTATCTGCTTTTTCTGTACGTGCACAGTTTTTTTAGCAGCACAATCGCCCCCACCTCTGAGTATGGGAGCCAGTATGTACAATGAAGCCCCAAGATCACTAGGGAGACCTTTTCCATCAAGACTGACCCAAACCCCACCCACATTGGAAAACTGCTGAAGTCCCTCACCTCCTGAATACCAGCAGCCCATGACAGGCCATTTGATGAGATACCAGCTCTGATAGAGGACACCTTGTAAAGGAAAAATTTATTGAACTCATCACATTATTCTGCTTTAAAAATTCTTCCCAACTGAAGACAGAGAGGATTTAGCAATCTGCCTACAATGTTGAAGTGTTGAGCAGGGTGATTTTTCTGTTCAGCAATCAGGACTGACAGGAATGTTGTCTTTTTCAGTGTAATCACCCACAGATATTCACCAGAGTGAGCATTCAGCATCAATTTATCCTTCTCTGTCCTAGATCTCTACCAGGAACATTCCAACCTAAACCCCTTAGTCTTCAACTGCCTAAAGTCATCATCAAGCCAAGATGACCTAGGGCAGAACATCAAAGGCAAACATGATAGGGGTGCCAGAGAGTTGATGGCCACTAAGGGGTTTGTTATAACCCAACATGACACTTTATGCTCCCCCAGCACATGCTGATACCATGCTCAAGATGTCCAGAATCACCAGGCAGGTTAGTAGGCTAAAAGGGCAGCATCTGGCCATTGCCACATAAGTGGTTTGGCAGCAAGGGCCCCACAAAAAAAAACTGTATGGCATGACGATATGATCACCCAACCAGAACAACCCTGACATTACCAAGATCAACACCCAGTGCAAAGACCAAATATAAGGCATGGCCTTTGCGGTATGTCCCGGTGGCAACTGCCTGTACTAGGCCCATGGAAGACATAAAGTAGAGGAATTGTTGTCCAAACAGGGAATCTTCATTGACCAAGCATGGAAATCGCTCTGCACAACTAACAGGCTAGACGAATCTGCCACCAGGTCAGTCATGAAGCTCTCCAGTTCCTGCAATAATTCATTCCCTTACCCTGAAGGATGGTACATGAGAATGATTGTGCAACCTGTACTTAGACCCCCTTTAGTGACCATGCATTCAAAATATGATGGTTTTCACCATGGGGTATGTCGTTAGTCCCAAAGTGGATCTGAAATAAATGGCAACACTGCTCCCCTGTGCCCCCGCCTTGTGCAAGGCATCACAGAATAACCAGAGAATTAGATGTCTCCTACACAGCAACACAGTCATCAACCACCCAGGTCTCTGTGATGCATACTAGGTCTGCAGAGGAGTCTGTGATAAATGCCTCCATCACTGCAGTTTTATTCCACAGGAACCTAGCGTTACACAGAACTGCTTGGGGGGACAGGATCAGCCAGCCCTCTCACAACCTGTTCTGCTGTTTACACCAGAGTTTACAGACAGGGATATGGACTAACCACCGCACCACACATGTGTCCCAAACCTTACTGCAGAATTTTCCAGTCAAAATATTTGGCCTGAAATTAAAATCCAATCTATTTTGAAAAGATGCCTGCCATAGGCACAAGACAGAATAAATTCTTTTAGAATAAAACCTGTTCATGCAATCATTAATTTGTGATAGCAACATTTTATTTATTTATTTATGTATGCATTGTAAAATCAGAATTACAACCTTTGAGCTAAAAGCTAATTTACAAAGGATCCTCGTCGAACAGAGGGTGGGGGAACATCAAGTACATGGACAGTGGAGGAAAACAGAAGCAGCTGGAAGACACTGTCAGTTACACATCATTAAAAAGGCTAAACAGCATTACAAACAGAAGGATGGGGAGAGACAGAATACATTGCAAAATCACTTAATTACATAATACAGAGGAAAATAGTCCCATAACAGATTAGGTGAATAAAGTGCAGATTCCAATTATGTACAAAGTATGAGAATTCCCAGAATGCAGCTATAGAGCTTAGATAGGTTCCCGGAGGGAACAATTAAGTTGACCACTGAAAAGGACAGTCATTAAGGGAGAGCAGGCTACAGGCTAGATGGGTGAGGGGGAGAGCACAATGGTCAGTGACACCTTAAGGGTCAGGGTGGCTAAGGGGCTGTGGAGGTGGGGGGTACGGAGGGTCAGGAGGGCTAAGTGGGTGAGGAGCAGGGGGAATGGGGGACCAAGGGGTGGGTAGGTGGGGATTAGTAGGAGATTCTTAGGAGTCATGGGTAACCACAGCCAAGACATAGTGTGTCAAGGGGCACTGGGAGGGCTAGAAATGGCTGAGATGTTCTTTACAGCAATATTATACTGAAGGGGAGATGGACTTCCAAATTTCAGATTTGAACTAGCCAAGGCAAGTAAGGCTAGTAGTGGCCTGGGGGAGCTCATTTAACCAGGTGGAGGCCCTTACTGCAAAGGCTCTCCTTCCCAAGGCAGTTCTTCTAAAAGGTACTGCTAGGGCAAGTCTTGTGACACTTCTCATGGAGTGCTCAGCAGGGACCGGATGGAATAAGGCTTGTAAGGGGGGGGTGCAAGATCTAGAAGGATCTTCTCCCCTAGAAGGCAGGAGTGGAGCTTGATTCAGTCCAATTGAGGAAGCCATCATGTCCCAATATAAAGGTTGCACATGTGTGTAAGGCGATCTGTGCCTAAAACAAAGTGGCATGCTTTGTTGAGGGTAGTATGGACCCTATGCAGACAGGTTTCAGAGGCTGCCCCATATGCCACATTACCATAGTCCAGGATGGGTAGAACTGTCCCTCTTACTGCCTGGACCCTAGCCTCAGGTGTGAGGCAGAACCGAAGTCTGCATAGGGCCCCTAACTTCCTATTGACAGCAGTGGTAATATTTCATATATGTTCATTGAAGGAGAGGGACTCATTGATTGTAATCTCTATGTACCAGAACAAGAGCACCTGCTCAAGGGTGGAGTGGAGTTGCACAAAATTGAGAAGGGAGTGGTATACCTCTTCTTTTGGCTTCTGGCAAAGAGCATTGACTTGTTTTTTTTTCAAGACCAAGTTAACTGTTAAATTCAAGAGAACATAAGCCCAACTTCTTGTAATTTAGATGACAAATTGTTTAGTTGCTGTATTGGCCCTTGTAAGAACAAATCCAGAAGCAAATGGTTTGATACCATTTATTGGGTCAACATAGATGTTACAAAAGTGCTTTAGCTTACAGATCAACCAAGTCCTTCCTCGGAAGCTTATGACAGTCACCCAGAAAATCACATAATATTAACACTCAGATCATGCATAAAAAACAGAAATAATTCTCATTGGTTTAAAATACTCATTTAAACCATAACTGAAGTTTGTATCAGAGACACTAGATAGAAAGGCTCCTCAACTAAAGGCAAACTGGTGCTGTCTAGTTTCTTGCAGCATATCTAATTTTTAATTTTAGATGATTGTGATGAAATACACTGTATTTTTGGATCATTTGCTTATTTAGTACATTTTTCCCTTATTATTTATTTGCATTTATTTGTCTGCTGTTTCTATTCTAATTACAATTATAACATGGGGCAGGGAAAACTATAAAGCCAATTGGCTAAACAGCACCACATTCATTCATTCGTTAATTTCTCTTAATCTACAGTTGCTGAGATGTGCCTGCCAAGAGAGCTACCTGGGCAGACCTGCAGTTGTTATGTGTGGGAAAATTATTTCCAACAGGCAGCCATTTAAATATATAGCAAAGTGGGTGACACTTGTACAGCACATGAGAGACCGGAAGTGCATAGTGAAACATACTGCAGTGAGAGCTGCATGCATTCTGTATACATCCCCGAGTTAGGCAAGCACACTAAATCATTAACCTTTGTGACAATTCCCTGAGTTGTTGGAGCAGTGTCCCAGAATTCCCCTGCCCCCCCACCGATTCACAGTATTATGTCCCAAAAGTAATGTGTGGGGACAATCATTTGCAAGAGGCAGCCACTGAAACAGTTGGCAAGCAGTGCAGATAATTTGCCCCTATCATGATCATAGTGCAAGGAGCCGTTGAAGTTGTCTTGTATTATGACATTTCCCTATGTCACTGACAGTGTGCACTATTCCCTGTCTGATCAAGAGAGTGACAGAGAGAGAGAGGGAGAGAACAGCATGGGTGCTTGACAGGGAGTGAACCCCTCCTGCACCCACCCCAACACTCTCCCCTTCCCATCCTATGCTCACCGAGACCAGGACTCGGTGTAAAAGCCACTTTCCTGTGTGAGAGAGACTACCACAGTGGGACCAGGACATGGCAGAGACAGTTGAACGAAGTCTCCCATCTCTGTCTGTCTGTCTCTCTTCAGTCAGTGAAACACATTGACCTGTCTCCAGTGCAGTTTCTTCAGTGACAGTGAGCCAAGGACAGCGAGAGAGACACAATGGAATGAGGAAGTTGGTGCAATCCTCTGTTTATGTCTCTCTCTCTGTATCTTTGGTGAATGTGGAGTGAGAGTTACACAGACACATAGCCAGAGAGCGAGATGTGGGAGCAAGAAAGTGAGTGAGACACACGGGCAAGAGAGAGAGAGACACACACACATAGTCATAGCTTGCTTGCTTAACCATGTGGGTCAGGAGAGTGAGACACTGCAGTCATACAACAAGACCCAACACAATAAAACGCATTTGCAGTTACTGTGAGTTTCAATCAGTGTTACAGTCCAAACAGGTCACAGTACTTGTATCCTTCACAGCTAGTCAGCTGCAAGTGCCTGTTACTGTGCTCTCTCTCTCTCTCTCTCTCTCTCTCTACCTCTCTCAACACAAATAGGAACTGTGCTGCCTTTCACTGTCTGTTGGCACAAACAGGAACTACTTTCTGTCGTGGCAGGATACATTGCCAAAAAATGTAATTTCTAGGTGTAAAAACAACATTTCTGTGTATTTATCACCTGAAATGAATGGCCCATGTTATAAGCACAATAACCCACTCCAGGGTATGGGTTTATTGAGGATTAATCAATACCCCGGGTAATGTGAGGGCACTCGGCCTGCAGCCTCATGCCTCACAACGCAGCCAGGGTGTTTATTAATCCCCAGTTATCCTATACCCTGGAGTGGGTTATTGCCTATGTATTGTATCTATGCTTAGATTTAAATGGACATTTAATAAACACAAAGTTAAAAAAGGAAAAGCTGATATTCCACAGAATGCAGCATTTCACAATAATCTGCAGAAATCACAGTATTTTATAAAAAACTAATCTGTGGAAGCAGAATCTGCACATTTTGGCCATCACTACTTTTTAGCTCAAATGGATCAGAAGAGTGCACTGTCTTCCCTAGATGTAAAGAAAGTTCACAGTAGCAAAACTAATGATACTGAATAGATAGTATCTGCACAACACTAGTCAACAAAAATAAAGTCACGGCACACCACACGTAGACATATAGGTATATTTATATACCTTTAAGGAACCAGTCACAGCCATGAACTTAAAGAAAGGTTTTATCTTTTATTTATTGGCACTGTTAAGAACATAACAGAATTCAGCCGCTCCTTCTGGAGCTAGTAAATGTTCCTGACGTTTCACCAAGAGACTTTATCAAAGGAATAGTGTCTCCTGGTGTTACAACCATTATGTTTATCGACAGCTGATAGCAATAAATGTCAATAACAATTACTGAATGATTCCAGCTTACTAACAGTTTTTTATTTTTAAACTTATTTTGTCATTCTATATGAAAGCAATAAGACACGACAGGGTGTGGGTTGTTGATTGATAAGAGCATGCCCCAGGTGCATTGCTAGGCATGAGGCGCTTGCGCCGGGTGACTACAGCAGCTGGGTAGTGCTCTTATCAATCAACAGCCCACACCCTGAAGTGTCTTATCACTCTTATAAAATGGGTAACAACTATTTTTATAACAATCAAACAAAACGCCGGACACATTATTAAAGATTTAATAATAGTATGTTATTTTATTTAAATATGGTGAAAAACAGTCCCCAGACTTGGACAGAGGAGTGGTAAAATTGATTGAATAGCAACTCACTGAAAAATGCAAAACCAATGAGGTGGAGGGACAGCAACATATTATTTGAGCCGTTTGGGTCTGCCTCTGTAACTGTGTTTTCTCACCTTTTCTTTTCGTTTATAAAGTATTACTGGAATGTTTACCATGGAATACAGGGATTCAAAATTCTGCTCAGTTCCGCTGGTAGAATGTCACTCTCCCAACATACTGTATATACAAACAACAAAGGCCTGTTTTAGAGCCAGTGACTCAGTTATCTCACTGTCAAAGCAAGCAGAAGAGATTTCCCTGATGAGCAGGTAAAGACAGAAGGGGAATTTTTCACTGTTAGTAAAGAAACAGTTGTAATGAGAACTATAAACAATACTTAATGTTTCTAATTTGTTTATGTGTGTAAGGAGAGTGTGATGATCAGGTAAACAATGTTTACTTAATTTGTTTTATTTTTTATTTAAGGTAGTTTTATTTTTAGAGCCCAGTTGAAGGTTTTTACAGTGTAAAGGTAGCAGCCATGTTTGTGATGGAAGGTCAGTTCTGGTTGCAGAGGGACTGATGGAAGATATCAGTTGTGGGTTAAGGTATTAGGAAAGTAGTGACACCTTTCAGTTTGTTGACAGGTAAGGACATGCCTTTTGACCAATCAGGGTGAAGGATTTCTTTTACCCATTTTATAAAGATTACTTAATATACTGAAATTCAAATGATGCTATAAGTTTTGATCAAAAACACATATATAAAAAAAACACCTAAATGACACTTGATTAGGGAAAGACATATGAAAAGTGGGAACATTTGTCAAAAAATCTAATCCACCAATAACAATTGATAGTGACAAATTTTTTTCATTTACTGAAGTTAATTTAGAGTCAGATTACCTATTTCATTTGTTTAAGTAGTGAACCTAAAAGGGGTTCCATTCTTTACTTAGTTTTGAAAAAAAAAGAAAAGTGTGGTGTGCCGTGACTTTGTTTTTGTGACTTAAGCCTTGTCACAGACAACCAGTGTACTGATTGTCTCTTTTCTCTTCTCACAATACTAATCAAGCCTACTTGTAATCCCAGGTAATAGTAGATAGTCCCAGGTAATACTAGTTTTCACATACTGGTATTTGGACTTGACATCATTTAACAGTTCAGTGCAATATGGGCCTCAGCTGTGAGTTTTGCCTCCATAGAACTGAGAAAATCAGATCTATTGTAAGAGAAGAAATCCCCTATTGAGATTCACATCTCACTTACAGAAGGTCCTCTGGGATAGAAGCAGTAAGCACACCAGTAAGGTTACAAGTTCATAGCAATTAAAAGTTAAAAATAAAAGCAAACAATATAACACCCGAAGAATACATGTACAACCCTGTCATTAGCGATTAATTGTATTCATTGAAATTTATGCACAACCTTTTCGTTAATGATTAATTGCACTCAGTGAAAAGATGTTTCCAAAATCTGTTCATACTTAATTTGTGCCATCAAAGGAACAATACACATTGAGAGAATACATAAATCCATGTGCATCAGAGTCTGGAAACAGAAATGAATATTGGTTGTCCCACATCAGCCATTTCACCAAGGAAGCAGATCTCTTTTCACAAAGATCTATTTTGATTTTGAATATTGTTAAATATGTTGGAATTGGTACTCATACAGCGGGCATTTTTTAAGTATTGTCATTACGATTACTGTGAAGTACGGAGATATTACGTCTGTCAAGTTTTCAGTTAATAATCATTGAGGGAGATGACATATAAGTGACACTATACTGCTCAATACCATGTCTACACTACAGAATTTACATGTAGCTAATAGTTACTGCATCACAGAAATTGCAAACAGAGTTTTTAGAAGGGCTTTGCAAGCAGAACCACGTTTAATGATTTCTTTGTTGTGTTCTCCACTTATTTAAAATAAAAAACATTAAATTGTTAAATGCCAGAGAACTGTAACAAATTACAAACCAGAACTTGTCAGTTGTTTACATGTTGTTGGCATTAAGTGATAATTGGAATTATATTGTTCTAATGAATAATAATTATTTTAAAACACATTAATGTGATTCCCACTAGTAAACCAGTGTCACTAAGAACATACACAAGTGAAAAATGTTATGTTTTTAAGCTTTTCTAAAAACATAAGAACATAGGTAATGATGGAGGACAAGTTCCATTGGTCCACCTAATCTGCTCAACCCTGCCTAATATGTGTTTGAGGATCCTGCTGGCCATCCACTCACTTGTTTCCCTCCCCTGTACTACCACTCTTTTATCTTAACAGGCCACTCTGCTTGCCCCACCCTTGTTGGAATTTCCACACTGTTTTAGTCCATACCACCTCACTTGGCAATCTGTTCCCCCTGCCCACCATTGTTTCCATGAAAAAGTACTTTCAAATGTGCCTCCTGAAACTTCAGTGGATTGACTCTTGAACTTACATTTGCACTCAAGGTGAACCATTTCAGTTTACTGTTTATCCAATGAAAGTATTTATGTTTCTATGATGTCCCCTCTTTCCTCTTCTTCTCCAGCGTATACGTGTCACAGTTTCTCAAATGTTCCTTATATGTTTTCAGCAACAGACCTGGATTATTTTTGCTGCCCTCCTCTGCACTGTCTCCACCCTGTAACAGTCTTTCCACAGGTGTGAGCTCCAGAACTTTGCACAGTACTTTAGGTGGGGGCAAACCAGGACCCTATACAGGGAAAGGATCACCTTCTTGGTTCTACTGATGATTCTTCTTCCCGTACACGCCGGCCTCCTGTTAGCCTTACCTACCACTGTTTTGTGCTGAGCTGATGCTTTCAGGTGGCCTGAGTTTATTACCAATACCAGCCACTTTCTTTAGCTGTTCTCCGCATTGCAACTCCCCTGCAACCCCCATTAGATGTTTCATTGTTGTACTTTTTGCTCCTGATATGCTCACTGTATTTTTTTGAACTGAATTCCAATTGACATATCCTGGACCATTTTTTCTAGTCTTTCCACATCATCCCTCATAGTTCTGACCACTTCCTGGCCATTGACCCTACCACAGATCTTTGTGGCATCTATGAAGGGGCTAATTTTCCCCTGAACTCCAATTGCTCTGTCAATAATTGATAAGTTAAAGAGGATGGGTCCCAGAACAGAACCCTGCTTCACTCCACTTTTCACTTCCCTAACCTCTGAGTATTCTCTGCATTTGTCCTTCAGTCAGCTTTCTATCCAATTTTTCTACCCTTTTGTCCACCCTGAGAACTCATACTTTCTTGATAAGCCTCCTGTGGGGAACTAAGCTGAAGAACTGGCAAAAGTCCAGGTACAGCATGTCAGCCCTTTGTCCCTTATCAGCTAGCATTGTTACCCAATCAAAAAATTAAATCAGGTTTCTCTGGCATGCCCTCCACATCATAAATCCATATTGCCTGTTATGCTGGAGATTGTCTGCCTCCAGAAATACTAGAAACCTTTTCTTTAGGATGGATTCTAGCAATCTCCTCACTATAGACATTAAATTGACTGGTCTGTAGTGTCCTGGATCATCCCTGCTGCTGATTTTGTGTAGGGCACTACACCAGCTGCCCTCCAGTCTCTGAGTAGCACCCTAGTGTTCAGAGAGCAGTTGTAAAATCTGCAGAGTCTAAAATATGTGGCTATGATTTTGTAACACGTATAGAACAATACATGGGGGTAAGTGCATAACGAGAATTTAATGGACACCTGAGGTGTGGGATGCTACATAAACCCCAAAGGTGAAGCCTGAGGGGGTTATCAAAGCATACCACGCTGAGGGTTTGTATTAAATTTTAGTTTTGCACCCCCCCATGTATTGTTTTATGTAATTGCTGGGGGGCATTTTTTCTCCTGCTAGATTTCATTACATAAAAAGTGTGCATGAAAGAGTGTGTTGTGCTTTCTTTTTATTCAGCAGAAGGTGAGAGAGAAATACACAAGAATTTGAATGCACATGCAACAACACCGTATGTGTACTTCTGGGAATAAATCACTTTTGACATAAATAAGAATAGCTTGCTTGCAGTAACAGATTGTCAGAGTGAGTGTGGCAGAGCTTTGATCCCAATGTGAAAGTGGCAGCATGTGAAATCAGTACAGTAGCAGCATGACAACAGTTGAAAATAAAGGAAATATGTACAAAAAATGTGAAATGGAGGCAAGAAAGTTTTTAGTCTGAGTCTGACTTGATTTCAGTTGCTGCAGGTCGCTGTTGCCTAGGTGATATAGCAAGGTGCAGAGGTCAGAGTTCATGGGGGTTTGTGTGGAGAGAAGAGAAACATAGAATGGCTGTTTTAAGTTTCAGAACTAGGGACTATGAAGTGCCGTGGTGCTGAGTTGTTATCCCTCTGTACAGACAGTTGGTGAGACCCCATCTGGAGCACTGTGTGCAGTTCTAGAGACCCTATCTCCGCAAGGACATAGACAGGATGAAGGCTGTCCAGGGTCTGCACCAGAAGACATATGAAAAAAGACTAAAGGAACTTAATATGTATAGTCTCGAGAAAAGAAGGGAGAGGGGGGACTTGATAGAAACTTTCAAGTACCTCAAGGGAATAAACAAAGTCCAAGAGGGTAGCATCTTTCAGAAAAAGAGATGTGCAAGAACAAGGGGACACAATTTGAAGATAGAGGGGGGACGGTTCAGGGGCAGTGTGAGGAAGTATTTTTTCATGGAGAGGGTTGTGGATGCATGGAATGGCCTTCCTGAGGAGATTGTGAAGTCAAAAACAATGGGATAATTCAAGAATGCAGGGGACAGACATAAAGCAATTCTAGTAGGGGGTAGGAGGAAGTAGGCTGTTGGTTGACTAGGATCTGCAGCTTATCCATTAGGTAGGGAAATAGGCAGACTGGGTTGGCCTAGCGGTCTTTATCTGCCATCAAATTTTATGTTTCTATGTTTCTATGAAAGGTTAGTGAGGGTCACATTAACTTTTTTGGGTGGGGCTATTTTTATGCTGTGGTACATTTTTTCTCACTCGTATGCTTCAGTGAGGTATCTGTGTGTCTGGCGATGGGCGGCATTTTTTACAGTGCTGTGAGTGAGCGTGAGCTGAGCAGAGGAGAAGCTGGCGTGTGTTCGCCGTTATAACCAGCAGGTTATAATGGTGAATTATAACCAGTTTCTCCTGCAAGAAAAAATGCCCCCCCCCCGTTATTACAGATCAGTTACATGTAACCTCTGCAGTGCAGCATAATGTTGCACAGTGAGGTGTCAACTGTAGTACATATAATATCCCTTTATTTCACGTATATTAGGGGTTAATCACAGATTCCTTCCCTAATTCCTAATGTGTTAATGTGCTAAAATGGTCCCTATTGGCTAAACATGCTAGACCGTTAGTCAGTTTCAGGTGCTCTGTGTCTCTGAGTGCGAGATGAAACTTAATGTACATAAAAGGACATACTGTAGATGTAGACATTATTTAAACATGCCCTGTTTGACATTTCTTTGACTAGTGAAAAAAATAAAAATAGCCACATTTGTGAGAACGCATGAAATAGACAGCAGTCTTGAAATAACAGATCCCAAAATATTCATGCACCAAACCAGAATAGATTATTTCACTTGATATAAATTACAAGTAATCTTGACTATTTCCATCATTAAGACTTTTATCGCAGCAGTATTTGTTAGCGAATAAAACATTTCATCATATAGTTTTTAGGGTAAAAAATATATATCTGACAGCCAAAGATTCCTCCTCAGTACACTGTCAAGTTTCTCAATTTTTTTAAAACAGCTTTTATAGCTAATTTTATAATGTATGGCTCACGTCAATTAAGTGAGCTGCCACTCACTCTTTTTTAAAATCCCTTCTGTTCAGGTAACCTGTTAAATGTAACTACAGAATTCATATTGTGGATGTATTTGGATGGTACTGCCACATGTTTTTCATGGGAAAGAGTATAGTAATGGACCAAGATATTTAACTTTCTCACTGAAGGCATGATACTGGAGTGGAGACTTCAGAATCCTGTAGTTTACTTCAGGAATGAAAGAACTTAAAAAAATATATTTTTAATTTTGCCAGGAAAATGTTATTGCTGAAAAACAACATGGTGACTGGGAAAAAAGGTGGAGGATCACATGGCTAGTTGGGAGGGGTAGGGTGATAGAGGAGGATGGGCAAAAGACCACCATCTTGAATAACTAGTATTGCTCAGTATTCATTAAGGTGGACTGTGGGTCCATGCCAGAGAGTGGCATCAAAGCGGCCACAAAGGGAATCACAGGAATAAGCCAGCCTTTGTTTACTAGTGAAAGGGTCCTGAAAGGACTGGCAGCCCTTAAGATAGATAAAGCTGTGGGATCAGATGGGTTGCATTTGAGGATACTTAGAGAATTAGCAGCGAAGCTGGCTGAACCACTGACTGGGCTATTCAACAGCTCCCTCATGTCTGGGGAAGTTCCAGGGGATTGGAAGATAGCAGATGTTGTACCACTACATAAGGGGAAGCATAAGAAGCAACCACAGAATTACAGGTCTGTCAGTATGATCTCTATTGTGGGGAAGCTGTTGGAATTTCTGAACAAAGAGGACGTCGTAGACTACCTACAGAGTAATGGATCCCAGGACAATAAACAGCATGGTATTGTGGCAGGAAGGTCTTGATAAACTAACCTGATAGTTTTCTTTGACTGAGTGACAAACGAAATAGACATTGGCCATATGGGGGATCTGCTGTACTTTGACTTCAGCAAGGCTTTTGATTTGGTAACACACAAGAAATTGCTTAAGAAGATGAAAAACCTAGGCGCAGTTAAATCTTTAGTGAACTAGAAGGGTAATTGGCTAGGAGGGAGGCAACAGAAGGTGGTGGTCAATGGGCTTAAAGTATGAGGAGAGGGAGGTAATAAACAGGGTTCCACAAGGATCTGTCCTGGGACCGGTCCTCTTCACCATGTTCATTAGGGGCATTGGTAAAGGAATCTGGGGCAGGTTGTGTCTCTTCACAGGTGACACAAAACTATGTGGGATGGTAAATAGTGAAGAAGGAAGAAGGGGTATGAAGAAGGACCTAAAAATACTTGAGGGGTAGTCAAAGGTCTGGCAGTTAAAATTCAATGCTAAAAAGTGCAAGGTAATTCACCTAGGAAAAAAGAACCCCAAGACAGAATACTGGATGGGAGGGGAGAGACTTATTACTACATATGAGGAACGAGATCTAGGATTTATCATCAGTAACTCCCTTAAACAAATGAGCCAGTGAAGCAGGGCCTATAGAAAGGCTAACAGGATGCTGGGATGTATCGGGAGGGGTATTGATAGCAGAAGAAAAGAGGTAATACTTCCCCTGTACAGATCCCTGGTGAGGCCTCACCTGGAGTACTGTGTCCAGTTCTGGAGTCCTCATCTCAGAAAGACAAGGATAAGTTGGGAACAGTGAAGTACAGAGTGACCAAAATAACTTCGGGATAGCAGGGCAGATCCTATGAGGAGCGCCTCAAAGTCTTAAATATATACTCACTGGAAGTCAGAAGTAGAGGGGAGATATGACTGAGACCTTCAAATTCCTCAAAGGAATTAATAAAGTGAACTGCTGGAATTATTTAGCCTAAATACCAACTCACGATCACGTGGACACGAATGGAGATTAGCAGGTGGGAGGTTCAGGAGGGAAATGAGGAAGTATTTCTTTATGGAAAGGATGGTAGAACCTTGGAATACTCTGCCAGCCAAGGTGGTAGCTATGAATACAGTCAGGGGATTCAAGCAGGCCTGGAACAGAATGAAGAGAAGAGGGTTTTATGTGATGAGAGTGCCCCCTTAATGGCGTGGCCCGAAATGGTGAACGGAGAACGGCGACCATCGCATGGGTGACTAGAACAGAATGCTGAATAGCAGAGTGAGTGATTGCAGTAGGAGGTGGCTAGAAGGGCGTCACACACAGGGCGAGCACTGCAGGGCACAGGAGGCAATGGACAATGCAGCAAGGGCACCAAGGGAAGGATGACACGGACCAAGCAGCAGCCAATGGCCACATCCCACACCGTGAGTGGACAGAGGCAGTGGGTGTGCAGCACCAGCCTGGAGGGCAACGGGCAAGGGCATGGGAATGAGACTGGTTAGCAGAGGAGGTATATGGCAGCAGTACCACAAGGACTAGGAGATGCACAGCAGAGTGGCCAGCATGTTTTGCAGGGGTGGAAGGGAGGCACACGTGAGGGCACAGCCAGTGGGACCAACAACAGCAAGATGTGCAGAGACCGACAGCCCAAAAGGGGGGGCATACGGAGCAGACATCCCACTGATGGATATGCAATGGCCATGCCATGCAAGTCTGAGTCAAGAGGGTGACTGCAGGGGATGTGGTGGCTGTGTGGGCACCCATGGCAGAGCAATAGGTAGCAGAGGAGGGTTGACCGCTTTGCGCCGTGTGATGCTGCACATGGCCATGCAGTCCAGCAATGGAAACAGGCTCACAGGGGACGGTGCATGCCAGCCACCCGATGCCTCTACCTGCTGTGGCCTTCTGTTCTGGCGGACCTGTGCTTGCTCTTCTGTGTAGCCTGTGTTCTGGACTTGCCTCCCCTGTGTGCAGGCCTGCTGGTGCTCGCGGTCCTGCCGCTGGTGTGTTTAGGACGCTCTCTTACTGAGCGGAAGAGCTTTTTGATTTTCCACTGTCTATCTGCCATTCTGTGTGCTCGCTCTTTTGGCAGCAGCACTTTCAGGATCGCCCCCTCAGACCAAGCCAATGTAGGAGTGCTCTTCCTGGCTGCTACCAGAGAGGAGTGGTTGCCTATGGTGACAGGTTCAAGGAAGAGAATGGGGAGAGAACAGGGAAGGTTAGTACCCTGGAGGAACAGTAGGTTCCTAGGAAGGATTTAGGGATATAGAGAACTTGGGCAGACTGGAAGGACTTCTTTTTTCTGCTGTCATGGTCTATGTTGTTATGTTCTATGTAACAAATACTGCTGTTTTAACTTTCTTTTGATTGGAAAGTACACCCATTTCAGAGCTTTAAGTGTCACGTTACATTACAGAGTACAGTATTATAGTGATCCATGAATAGGGATCTTATTTTAAAACTTATTCAATCAATAGGTTTTCTAGGATTATGACTTTTCAGCTGCAGAACAATCTTTTATACTATACATGTACTACCTCACCTCGGTAGTGGGGAAGATCATGGAAGCACTACTGAAGGAGAGATTGGTGGAACATCTGGTTGTCAATGGACTACAGGACCCAAGGCAGCATGGTTTCACAAGGGGGAGGTCATGTCAGACCAACCTCATTAAATTTTTTGACTGGTTGACTAGGGAGGTGGATCAGGGGAGGGCAGTGGACATGGCCTATCTGGACTTCAGCAAGGCCTTTGACACTGTGCCACATAGAAGACTATTACACAAACTGGGGAATATGGGTGTGGGCAGGACAGTAGTGTGGTGGGTAGGTAACTGGCTGGGTGGCAGGACACAGAGGGTGGTGGTAAATGGCTGTCACTCCACAGAGGAAGAGTGACCAGTGGGGTACCACAGGGATCAGTGCTGGGACGGTCCTATTCAACATCTTCATCAGTGACATTGCAGGATCTAGAAGGCAAATTTCACTGTTCGCTGATGACACAAAGCTCTGTAACAAGTAGACACACCAGAGGGTGTAGACAGAATGAGCAGCGACCTGCAGAAACTTGAAGAATGGTCAGGGTTTGGCAGTTGAAATTCAATGCAAAAGTGCAAGATAATGCATATGGGGCACAAAAACCTGGCACAATATATCAGTGGGGGTGAGGATATAGCATGCACCAAGCAGGAAAGGGATCTTGGGGTTGTCATCTCTCATGACCTCAAGGTAGGAAACAGTGTGACAAGGCAGCAGGTAAAGCAAATAGGATGCTGGGATGTATAGGCAGGGGCATCACCAGCAGGGAAAGGGAGGTCATAATTCCCGGCTATACAAGACACTAGTGAGGCCCACCTGGAGTACAGCGTACAGTTCTGGAGACCATACCTACGTAAGGACATAGACAGGGTGAGAAGGTTCAGAGGAGGGCAACAAAGATGGTGCATGGATTGGATCACAAGTCCTATGAAGACAGGTTGAAGGAACTGAACATGTACTCCCTGGAGGAGAGGAGGAGAGAGGGATATGATAGAGACATACAAGTATTTTACAGGGAGGAACAGGGTGCAGGAAAACACTATTTTTAAGCGAAAAGATGTTCCAGGACTAGAGGCATGGGATGAAGTTGGAGGAGGACGATTCAGAGGAAACATGAGAAAGAATTTCTTCACAGAGCAGGTGGTGGACAAATGGAACACCCTGCCAGAGGAAGTGGTGGGGGCTGAAACAATCACGGGATTTAAGAATGCATGGGATAGACATAAAGGAATTCTAGATGTCAGGGGTATGGGGAAACAGACTTCTAGGAAAACAAACTGAACTTACAAGCTCAAATGGGCAGACTGGGTGGGCCATAGGCCCTTATCTGCCGACACTGTCTATGTATCTATGTATCTATGTACATGTTACTAAAGGTACAGACTGCTATTCACTTAAGGAGTAGATGTATATTTCCACAGGACACAACTTAAAGAGTATACTTTTTTCTCACTGGACTGAAAAAGTATCTCTTAAAGTCTAGCTTAGGAAAACACATTTCATAAATTTTATTGATTTAGAAAAAAATATATCCTGGACATAAACATTAAGGTCAATGTTCATATAATTATAGTGCCAAAATATTGCAAATAGTTACATAATTTGAATTTTTCTGGTTAATTTATTTACCCTAAGAATATTATTTGTTATTGCTGTGCTATTGTATTAAAGGGACGCTGTCAGAATTTGGATTCAAAGTGTTAAAAAGATATATATTGCCCCCAAACAACATTTCAGTTCACATTATTTAATAGTACCAATATATAGAATCCTTCTTTGTATTTTTAAATTGTTACCAAAATCCTAATAAGGAACAAGTCACTCCTACCTCAGTTCGTGTCACCTACTCGGTGGCCAGCTCTGCTCACTGAATCTTGGGAGTGTGCACACATATATGGAGGAGCAAGAGAAGACATGAGAGTTAAAATAGCACCTGTCCCTCCTATTCAAGGCTGTATTACAAATGATACTGCAAAAAAATAAACATATTATGATAAACACATAGACAGAAAGATTGCACTGAGACTAAGGCCTAGATCTATTTCTGATGAAAAAACGAACACTGTAACTACATTAACAAGCCATCTGTAAATGCAAGCTGGGGCTGTGAATGTATGTCAGTGCTGATAAGTTTATTATAAATGTACTGTAACTGATATTTAATTATGCATTAATGAAATATATATTAAGGCAGTTATGTAATTAGTAGGACACAACAGGGTGTGAATTAGGCAAAGATTACTGCACATGGGCAAAGTGAAGCCTGACACTGCATGGGGAGAGCATTACCGTTCCTGGAAGTGCAGCAATCAAACAAACTGACATCTTGGAGTGTCTTATTGTCCTGATAAAATGGGAAACTAGGCATTTAAGAAAAAAATAAAAGAAACAAAAATATAATAAAATGATCTGAATTTACAAGTGCAATAGTACCTCTACTGGTAGTTATCACTGTGGAAACACGTTAGGCTTCGTTTTGTTTTTTCCAGCTGCCTGCCCCCCGCTCTCTGTTGTTATCCCAAGAACTGAGATGAAGAGCAAACTGAAAAGGGTATTTATCATTTTTTTAATATGTGAGTTTAATAACTAATGAGTGCACCTCTTTGTGCATCGTGTTGGTTATTCATGATGATTTTTCCTGGGTAGGGTACACACCATAAGTTTGAGAGTGAGTGCATAAGCAAGCGAGTGAGCAAGAGAGGTGTGCTCACACTAACTAAGCAAGCAAAAAAGTGTTTTTTTTTTGTTGGTTTTTTTTACCTTATTTATCCCCCTCCTGGGCGGCCACTAGTGTGCTGACCCCCAGTCCTCTCACCCATTGCAAGGCGTCCACCTCCTGTCTGCCTCTACGATGTACCCCCCATGACAGGGTGGCGGGGATCTCTCAACCCACCGACATGGATCTGGTTCTGGAGGTGGCTGCAATGTTATGGAGATGATGCCTGCGGGGGTCGGCAGTCATTCAATCGGCCAGGCTTTTCTCCTTCCTTTTTCTCCTTGCGGGGGGCAGAGATAGAGTAATATAGCAATGGCAAAGCTGTGTGCACTTCCACCCACAGCACGCCAGCCGACTGCTCTGCCCCCATCCCTCATGTATGGGACCCAGGTGCTCCAACATCCAGCCACCACTAGGTGTCAGAGGTGCACTGGCCTCCATGTCCCTCCCTGGGAGAGGAGAGTTGCCCTCCGGATGCTTGTTCCTCTCCCACCCCAGCCGAACCCCAGCGGCCTGCTCGCACTGCGAACATGGGTCACCAGCATGACAAGAGGTAAGGGATGATGCCTCAGTCCTCCATGCCACCTGGCCAGCTGTAAAAGTTTAATTTTTTTAATCTGTATGTTGCTGGTTAGAGGCGGCATAGCGGGTGGCAAAGAAGTTGACTGAAGAAGAAAACACACACTTGAGTAACATAAATGGTGTGGTAATACATGCAGGAAATTAGTATGGTTTACAGTTTTTTAGGTTTTTTTAAATGGCAGCCAGACAAAAAAAATTACATTCCAAACAAGCACATAAATATGTAATGTGATGGGCAAGCTGGCACTGGTACTTATTTTTTTTACTGGGATTTATGCTGAGGTAAAAGTATGGTTGCCAGCCTGCCTCAGCCAGTCAGTAGCCGGGACATTCCCTGCTCATTTTATAATTTATATATCTGCAATTAAAAATGTAGAGATGTCTTGGTGGTGTACCTTAATTACCCATTGCTGCTCTGTGTGCCTTCATGACATATCTGAGGTGAAGGACAGCTTTAGGGAGCTGGGTGCAAGGAATGCCACAGTGGCAAGCAGGTGGAATGGGCTAAGCTATGGGAAGCAGAGGCAAAAGAGTCTGGGGAAACAAACATATGCAAAAGAAAGAAGAAGCAAGTGCACCGTGGAGCAGTGTGCATCAATGCCAAGAGCCTAGGGAATAAAATTGTCAGTGTCAGTGGCTCAGTAGGTAGCACACTCGCCTCTGAGGCCGGGAGATCAGAGGGCTGTGGGTTCAGTTCCCACATCTGGCACTTGGGTTAATATCCCAGTACTGACACTGTAGTGCAGCATGAGAGGGGTGCTGCACTTCTGAGGTGCCGTCTTTCGGATGAGACGTTAAACCAAGGGTCCCATCTGCCTGGATTGGTGGTAGTTCAGGTGGATGTTAAAGATCCCATGGCACTTATCGAAAAGAGTAGGGGAATTTCCCCGGTGTCCTGGCCAAATTTCCCTCATTCACTAAAAAATACCACCAACAGCTTAATCTGGTTCAAGGTCAGTTGGCATTCATCTGTATCCCCCTCCCCCGCCGGGTGGTGCCTGAAAATAGGCAGGATTTGTCTAGTGCACTTACCTGGTCAACAAAAGCTAAATAAATAAAATAAATAAATAAAATGTATGACATGCAGGCAATAATAGCAGAAACCCAGGCTGATCTGGTGGTGGTAACAGAAACATGATCCAGAAGGTACCATGACTGGGAGCTTTCAATCCTTGGTTACTCACTGTCCAGGAAGGAAAAGGGGTGCTATGTGTGAGGAATGACATGAAGATCTCTGAGATCTGGGACAGGTGAGGGCACAGATGGGTGAAAATGTTGTGGGTTCAGCAGGAGAGAGTCATCAGGGCGGGGTAGTATATAGAACACCCTCTCAGAAGGAGGTGACAGACAGGAAGCTGGGAGAGGAAATCAAAAGGGCTGCAGAACACAGAGAGGTGCTGCTAGTGGAAGACTGTTTTTAATGGGAGGGCTTTAAGCCCGTGGATCAATGGACGAAGCAACAAACATCACTCCCCCATCAAGCTTAACGTGTCACAACATCCAGGGCTTACCAGGATTCTTTTTCGTTGCGCTCGTCTATTTCAACTGCTCAATCAGTATGCCTCAGCTGTCTCACTCTGGCCTGCAATCGATAATTCTTAGGGCCACCTCCCATTAGGTCCCATGCTTCCTACTCCACCTACTGTGTTCCTGCAGTGCTCATCATCATCCGTATTCATCTTCCTCAGTCCCCTCACTTTGGCTGTATCTCCGCTCCAGACTTTGCCTTATTGTCTGTAGCCCTTTGCTCTGGGCCATCTGGCTGCTTTCCACTATCGTTCATGTTCATTTCCAGTCTCCTTTTCCCCGATCGACTCACTTAAACTGCGGTACTCCTGCGGCTCTCATCATTATCATTGAATCATTCCTGTCTAACTCCAATTGTTCGCTCATTCTTAATTCCAAGTTTATCTATTTTATGCTACCAGCTGCATCCTTCTGTGTTCTCCTCAGTGCTGGTCTCCTTTGGAAATCTGTCTAATTCTGCACTGAAAGTCTAACCTTGCTGGTTTCCAGTCTCTCACCTAATAGAATGTTCCACATTCTGATTGTTGCCCTCTGAGTATCTAGTACTTCTGATGTTTAGCTTTCTCCCCCCCAACCCACTTTGTGGATCTACCCTGTAGTTCTGCTTGCATTCACTAGCTTCAACAGGTACATGTGCTTCACCATGTCTCTGCCTTGTAGTTTTCAGACCTTTTTGATCAGATTTCTCCTCACCCTTCTCTTTACTAGGCTTACTAATTTGTATCTATCCAGTATTTTGTATGGCTCTTGTTCCCTAAGCAGCCATTCGGCTTGGTCTTCCCATGCTCATCTACTTCCATTGCCTCTGAGCTTTGTTCTTTCCTACCTCAATTTCCCCATCAATCACTCCTGCTTTGGCGTGCCCTCATGCTGCTCCCTCTCCTCAGCGCTCTCGGCAACCTCAGCCGTCTGGGATTCAATCCAGTCATAGCTTCTATCTCCTCGTGCCACGATTTATCTATTTGTTTGCTCTGCCTTCATATCCTTAAGCCATCCATAGCTGACTCCTTCTGACCTTCCATCGACCTGGGCCTCAGTGCCACCTTGTCCAGATCACCCTCCTGCCCCCTTGTGGAGCCTTCCTCTTTCATGGAGTCTACGTGCTTTGTGTCGTCCGTCATCGATCCCTTCATCTGAGATCCTTCGCCTTATTAGCCGCCTCAGCTCCGTGATGCCTGGCCTCGACCTGCTCATCTGATTCAATCCCTCTATCAGTATGTCTTGGCATGGTTCGCTGCCACATTTGTGCTATTCCCTTGCTCCATCTGGCCATATCTGTCATGGCTCCTTTACCGCCTACTCCGACTCACCTCCGTGCAGTTCTCATCCCATACCGGCTGGATCCTCTGCTACCATATTGACCTCCCTATCGTCCTTCGACCTTTCACATCTCACTTCCAGTACCTGTTTTCATGGCATCAATCACCTATGATTCCTCGTCCATTCCTGTTATCTTCCTCAGCCTATCGTTTATTCTAGTTCTTATCTTAGTAGATTCTTTCCACTCATGGCTTCCCTCCTCATCATTCATCATCTGATTTGTCTCCTCACCATTCTGTGCTTACCTTCTGATTCACATACCCTTTGGTTCCTGTCACAACTTCTTGGCATTGGAGTCTGCCTCCTGTCGAGGAGCAGAATGGTTTGGGTCACTTCATGGCACATGATACCTTCGTTCGGGTTGTTTTTCTGTTCCTTCCAGTCTCCTCTTCTTCCGCTTCCATACCGGCTCTTCAAGCTTCAGTCCCTTCGTGGCCTAGTGTCTATTTCTTTTTGGGCATACCTAACATAACTCCTATGATGCCTATCAACCATGGCCATCTCGCCGTATGTGTAGAGTTCATAACTCCAGTCATATCGAGTTCATAAATCCAGTCATCATTCACTCAGCATTACCTCAAAGCTTATCTATTTACATCACTTACTCTAACATTCCTATCATTCAATTCCATACTACCTCATTGACTACAACCTCAGGGTCTAATCATTCAGAGTCTAATCATTTATATTGCATAATCAAGCATGCCTCTTCATCCTCAGTGTCTGCTCACTTGCATCGCTCAATCAAGCGCATCACTCCATCAAGCCAGTCTGCAGTATTATTTGTCTCCTCATCGGCACTTCTGGAATATCCTCATGAGCACATCTGGATGCCCCTTGCTGCTCTGACTCATACATGGATTTACTCCCTCCCATCCTTGCTCCCCGATCTACTCTCTCTCATTGATTACTCAAGCATACCCTCCTTGGGTCCAGCAAGGTTTATCTAGTTTCATTGTTCCCTCAAGCATTCCATCATTGACTCTGATGCTACTCATTGACCACAAAAACAGGATCTAATTGTTCACATCGCATAATCATTCCTTATCGACCTCAATGTCTTCTTCCTTGCTTCACTCAATCGATCATACCTATTATCGGATCTTCTGCTATCTCATTGACCTGCCAACCTCCTGCAGTGATCATCACCATCAGTATTCATTTTTGCCTCATGTTCGTATTCGATCTGCGTGCAGCCTCATGTTCCATATTCGATCTGCGCTTTCTTTTAGGGATCCTTCCTATTCCATCATCATCCTCCCTACTCGTATCACTCTAGTTCCTGAACCCTTTCTTTTAAAAATATACATCCTCAAATTAAACATTGTCAGCCTGGAGGGAAGGCGACCTAGGCCTTGGATCCCCAGAGGTTTCCTCCTCAAAGGGGGTTTTTCCTCCCTTTCGTGCCAATGGTCATAATATTAGTTAGAGTTAGTGCCTTCTTCTTGTTAGTTAGTTAGGTTCCGCTGTTGGATGGAGGTGGATGGTGGCCCGGCTTTCTCCTCTCTCCTCAGGAAGTTAGCCCTTCTTCTCACAGAATTCATTCATCGTCCTCTCCTCTTCAAAGCTTGACATCCTTGGGTACTCTTTTTGGGCTTCTTCCTAACCACCTTTAGCTGACTCATTCATTCCCAGCACCTGTCGGGGGAACCCTCCTTTAGGGTTCCTTGTGTCGTACCCCTACAGGGTGGTATATCCCACAGATAGAGAGGCAGAAAGCCATAAAGCAAATCAAGTTACACAAGTATCATCTCATATTATCTCATTCAGTTGCATAAGCACATCGAATGGAGGGCTTTAAGCCCACGTGGTTTGATGGACAGACAGCAAGCGTCACTCCCATTGAGCTTAAAAGCATCACAGCGTCCTGGGCTTACCAGGATTCTTTTTCATTGCCCACCATCTACCCCTCCTCCTCCAGCAGCTCATCTCTCTTCCCTGTGGCTTCTTCCTAACCTACCTTTAGCCGACTCATTCATTCCTGGCACCTGTGGGGGGAACCCTCCTCTAGGGTTCCTTGCATCGTACCCCTACAGGGTGGTATATCCCATGGCTAGAGAGGCGGAAAGCCACAAAGCAAATCAAGTTACACAAGTAATAGCTCATATTATATCATTCAGTTGCATAAGCACATCGAAATAATTTTTATTGAACAACTTGGGTACAGGTTGTACAGCACTCAGTAAGCCTTATTTGGTTCAACAGATAGTTGATTCACATTTCAGAGAAAATCTGAATACAGTATGGCAAAACAGTCCAGTATTTGTCAAAGGAAGCTAGTGTGAGAATTTAACATGCTTGACCCTAGACTTGAGTTTCACAGTAACAGTGAGTGCTAGAAATCAGATGTTGTTAAGACCTTACAAGAGACATTCCTACTACAGAAGGTGGATGAACTGACATGGGAATGGGCTATTCTAGATTTAGTCCTAATAAACCAGGACAGAATAGTAGATGTCTAGGTTCATGAACCTCTGGGATCCAGTTACAACCAGACTGCATGGACTGAAATAAGAATGGAAGTAAACAGCAAGAGGTCACTAACAAAGGTACTGGACTTCAGGAGGGCTAATTTTACCAAGTTGCATAAGCTACTCATGAAAATGCTAGTGGGGATGTGTAAAGCAGTGGAGATGGAAAGCAAATGGAGCCTAGTTAACAGGGTTCCTGGAAGATATGAATCTCTGTATTAGGACAGAAGATGAAATTAGGAGAAGAAAAAGACCTTTTTTTTTTTTTTTTTAGTTGTTTAACCAGGAGTAGCACACTAAGCTGAAAGCTTTTTTACAGGAGTGACCTGGGAGCACAGGGAAGTTAAGTGACTTGCTCAGGGTCACACAGTATGCAAGTGGAAGCTGTGGGATTCAAACCCAGGTCTGGTCTGCTGGATGTCACCATATTTGTAGCTCAGAGCCTTAAACCACTGCGCTATACTATATTTTAGTACACAAATGAGGCGGGGAGGCAGTGGGGGTGAAAAGGTGGCCCTTCAGAAACTATAAGCTGGACAGACAAGAGAGAGTATGAAAGTGAACCTGAACAAAATGAGGGAGGCCCACAAGAAAGTGAGATGGGAAAACTCAGACAAATAGACAAGGATTTCAAAGGGAGTAAAGAAAAGGGAACAAGATGTCTTTCTCTACATTGGAGAAAAATGCAAACGGATTCAGCAGGCAGCCAGATTAAAGAGAGAGAGAAAGATGAGAGGAGGGGAACAAGACAGAGGCAGACATACTCAGTGAGTCTTTCTGCTCAGCATTTATGGCAGAGGATGAGGGTCCCTTACCAAGCTGTGGGTTCAAGGTCAGGAGGGAGGAGTTGACAATTGGGACAACATGGAGCCAATAACTGAGGGGAGTCCTATGAAATCCTGACAGTCACTCACCTGTCGCTCAGTAGCCCAACTCTGTTTGCCCGACATTCACTTGCCCAACAGCAGAAATTTGCCTGCGGCAGAGGTGATGATATTTAAGTATGGGGGTGTGGAGGGTAAAGGCCCCCAAAACATAAAATCACCTCCGCTGCAGGCAAATTTCTACTGTTGGGCAAGAGAATGTCAGGCAAACGGAGTTGGGCTACTGTACATTGGGCGAGTGACTCTTGGGATTTCATAGTAGACCCTAACTGAGGAAGGGATGTTGAAAGGTCTTAAAGATGAGCACCCACCAAGAGCCACAAACCACTCAGATGGTAACTTTATTCCATCACATTTGTTGATGTTCTGCAGTTTCTAGCTGTAGCTGCTCTTTGTGCATTATGCTGCCAGTTACCATCTGAGTGGTTTGTGGCTCTTGGTGGGTGCGCAGCTATTTTTTTCTTTTCTGATAAACGCTTGACTTAATGCACCACCATTAGTTCCCGGTGCTCTGATTTTGCCCCTAGTATTGTGAAGGTCTTAAAGTACTAGGAGTGTATACATCAATTGGTCAGGATGGATTTCACCCTAGGATGCTAAAAGAAAAAGGCTAAGAGTTGGCCACATCTTTGGCAAATCTCTTCAACATATTGCTGGAATCAGGAGTGGTGCCAGGGGACCAGAACACAGCAAATGTACCCTGCATAAAAGTGGAAACAGGGACAAGCCAGAGAACTAAAAGCCAGTGATCCTGATGTCCATTGCTTGAAAGATACTGACGACACCTGTAAATGAATGACTAGTGGATTTCCTGAAGGCAAATGGATTTTAGGATGAAAGGCAACATGAGTTCATCAATGGAAGGTCCTGTCAGACTAATCTAAAAGACTTTCTGACTGGATCATAAAGGCAGTAGATAAAGGCAAGACAGTGGATGTGGTGTGCCTAAACTTTAGAAAAGCCTTTAACTCAGTTCCACATGAACAGCTGGTGAAAACATTGAGAGACCTGGGGTGAGAGAAAGTGTTATGAGGTGGGTCAGGAACTGGCTGAGTGAAAGAATGCAGAGGGTCACCTTGAATGAGGAATTCTCAGAGGTTAGGAAAGTCACACGTGGGGGTTCTCAGGGATCGGTCCTAGGCCCAGTCCTTTTTAATGTCTTCATATGCAACAATGGAGAAAGGATTCAGGGAAAGATTTGCCTCTTTCCAAGGGACACAGAAATGCTCAGCAGACTGGATGATGAGGGGGATGTATGGGCACTGGGTGAAGATGTGGGAATACTGAAGAAATGGTCAAGGGTCTGGCAGCTTTAATTTAATAACAAATATCGAAGTATGGTACTCAACCCTTGAAATGAAACCATCCAGATCTAATTCAGAATTTCTTTTGTCTTTATCTTAATTCTTGCATGTATTTCAGTGCTCTTTATTAGTATCATCAATGGCTCTATAGTTGCTAAATATAATGACTGTGCAGCCTACACAGTAAGGTAACATTTGCACAAAAAATGAATATCAGTGTTTTCTAGAATTTGTTGCAACATTCATTTTCACCCCACTCGCAAAATAAATAGTAAAATGTCCCAAAATTATTTCAAGTCTCTTTTAGAAATCACAGTCTCTGATACCTCAACCCAAATGGGCGTTGTCCATGAAGATGATGAAATCATTTGATGCGCTTCCCTGGTCAGGGATCGATGAGAAGTCCTCTGCTGATGTCCAGTGATGGCTCTGCTGCTCTTTTGGTCCTCCCAGGTTCTGGTTTCACACAGCTGCACCTCTGGTCCTCTTCGGTCCTCCTTCAAACAGCTGAACCCTCCCTATAGACTTTACCTAGATAATAACAAACTCTTTGCAGATCTTGACTGTTAACTGCAAACCTGACTTCTGCTCCCCTTCTTTGCTTGGTCTATCAGGCCCAGATACTTCTGGAACTCAATAATCTAACTGGATTACTTAGCTGGAAAACCTTTCTTTAACTTATCAATGATAGCTCCAGAGCTAACTAACATATCACTTTTAAAACTTAGTTTCCCTTTTTTCTTTCTTTTCTCATGTAGTCTGAGTGAGCCCACCACTGCACTGCTTGCCAGCTCAGGGAGTAAATGAGAACAAAAGGTTGAGCTACATACTGCAGCACCCTAGCCCACCCTACCTGCACCTGGTAGGAGCATTTGGTGCCTAGGTCACTGGCAGCTAATCAGGAGAGAGCTTGAGCCCCTTTCAGTGGTAGGAACTTTTTCTGAACAAGCTCCTTCCCACTGCTGTTGTGCCTCTCCCCTGAACACAACTCCCTTTGCTCTGCTTTTATCTTTTCATTCATCTGGCTGGTCCCGCCTCCTGCTGATGTCATCCTAGTGATGTCCGAGCCAGGCAGCAGGATTCAACTCAACATGGCCTGCCCGAAGTTTGCTATGAGGACTGCTTGCCCCCCTTCAATGTAGCCATTTTATTTTTATAGATATATTTTATTTATTTATTTATGCCCCTCTGAGGTTTTGCTGCTGTCTGCTGCTTGCTTATTTGTGAGCTCTTATAGCCCAGATCCTCTCTCTGCTTGTGTCTATTCACCCCCCCGTTCACATAACAAGAGGCACTAGCCCCCACTAGCCTTCACTAGCCACCTGGGCTACTAAATAAAATAATGGTCATTCGGTCACTATTGGGACAAAGGGGTTTTAGCTGAGCCACCCTTCCTCACTCCCTTTTCTCTCTTCTGCTTTGCTTTCATAGTTTTTTCTTTTAATGAACCTGTTTTCCTATTATTTCTGCAGGTCCGACAGGACGAGGGTCCCTAACTTATTAGATAAGTATAATTTTATTTCTATCCTGTCCTTTCTGCCCTACTGGATCCCCTAAGAACTGTGGATCCTTTGTGAACCCCTTTTTATTTCTTATTTTGCAGGCATTTTGGCAGATGACCTCTCCCCAAGACTACCCCTTGGCACCCTGCACTCAGGTAAGTACCCTTATTTTTAATATATTTGTTTGGTTGATTGTAATGGGGTAGCCATGTCTGTTACATTGGAAGTGAAAAGGAATCCAAATTGTGGATCATCTTTTTGAAGAAGGGTCCCTGTTAATGTTTGCTCAACAGCAAGAAAAAATTACTCACTGTAGTAATGATGTTTCTTCTACTGGGTCCAACAGTGAGCCAGTACAAAAACTATATAATCTCCACTCTGAGATGTTGCCTCAGAGATTCAAATTGTGCTGTGAAATAATCAGAACTCCATTCAAATGTTGCTGTGAGGCGATGTGCCATCTAGTGTTCTGCCAGATTTGTGCTGAAGAGCAGAAGGGAGCAATACTAACTAGCTAAACTGCAGTGCTTATAGTAAACTAAATAGCAGAAAATAAATAGACTTAAAATTTAGCCATTTTTAAATAACTGTATCATAAATATTTTAAGACATATTTAACATAGTAAGTGTGTAAACATATTCAAATGCTCAGATAGAAAAGAATATTTAAACCCATGTTTTATTTAGGAACCTTTTTTTGATTAGGTTCTAGAAGGGGAGGTAGGGATAGGGTTGTATTGGCTCATTTTTGGACCCATTAGAAGAAACATCATTACTATGGTGAGTAATCTTTTTCTTCTAACAACATGAGTCCAATAGTGATTCCATACAAATGCTGCAGCTTACACAGCAGTACCTTACGAGGCTGTGAAGTCTGGAACCTATTTAGGAATAAGGTTCTGAAAGACTGCTGTCCCAAATCTAGCATCTGTTCTGGAGGGAATGTCCATAAAGTAGTACTTCGTGAAAGTGTGTACAGTTTTCCACGTAGATGCTTTGCAGAAATCTGCTAGAGGGATACCTCTTGAGGCTGCCAATGAGGCTGCAGCACCCCTTGTGGAATGTGCTCTAAGCCCTAAGGAGAGCTGCTTACCTGCTTTTTCATAGCAGAATTGTATGCAAGAAAACAACCATCTAGAAATGGTCTTTCTTGTAGTGGGTTTTCCTTTGACAGCCTCCACACAGGAGACAAACAGCTGACTGTTGTCAGATCTGATATCTTTTGTTCTGTCAAGGTAGTAGCTGAGTGCTCTCTTGACAGCCAGAGAGTGCAATTTTTTGTTCACCTTGACTTGAATGGGATAGAAAAAGCCCAGATACAGTGTCTGTTTAGTTAAGCTGAAATTCTGACACCACCTTGGAGAGAAATGGTCTGTTTTTCCTCGGGAAAACTATGTCCCTGTGCATGATAATGTAGTTAGGCTCTGTCCAATGGGCTTGGAGCTCACTGACTCTCCTAACAGAGGTCATAGTTACTGTGTGAGGAAGAGTGTTTTCCATGTCGCAAACTTGAGGTCCACAGAGGCCATGGACTTGAAAGGGCATGCACTACTTGTGCCAATCATATATTTAGGCCAAGGGGGAGACAGGTTCCCTAACTGGAGGTTGCAGGTGAAGGAGACCTTTGAAAAATCTCTTGAACACACGATACAAGCCTAAAGATTTTGGCTTCCATGCAGATATGAAGGCTGATACTGCTGCCATGTGGACTTTCAGTGACGAAGTCCTCAATCCACATGTGTGCAGATGTTCTAAGAAAAGCACCAAATTGAAAAGCTTTTCCATTTTTAGGAATAGGATGTTTTGTTGACTGTTTTTTGAAACTTTCAGAATATTTGCTACAAAGCTTAGCAGGTTCATGGTATAGAAAATACTGGATGGGCAACTGTGCACAACCAGTGTATTCTGCCGCAGAGGGATTCTGATTCTCTCTGACCTCGAGAGCAAAGCTCTGGCAGTCATAGGAATCAGAACCTTGAGAAGGCAGAACACACTGGTTGTGCATAAAGTTGCTCATCATGTATTTTTTATACTGTATAGTATTATGTGAAATGTGCACACAGTAGTTCTTTGGCTTTCAGAATGAAACTGACTTGTGCAGTCTCTGAAGGTTCCAGAATGCTATTGTACTACAGAAGGGTACAATAACATTCCGTGACATTTGAACTGTGGCACAACAGCATTTTGAAAGGGATGGAATGCTATACAGAACATTGAGTAGAATGAATGGGCAGCAGGGAACAACAATGCTGTGTTCACTTCGAGAGGTTGTCATTGCAACCTGCTAAACTTCAAGAGCAAAGCTCAAGAGGTTTACTGTTCTCATGACAGCCTAGGGAAGAGAACTCAGCATTGTTGTTTACTGATGTGCATCCACTATCTTTGATAGTGTATGGGCACCAGTAATCACCAACAGAGCATTTCTCAAGCACAAGCCACCCTGCCGAGAGAAGGATCATTGAAACATGTGCACTCCCTATCATTCTCCAAAATACTGAATCAAGCCCTCCATAAAATGAGCTCTTCAATGTTTCTTTCATCCAAATTTGATCCCATATGATATTTCTGACAGCTCATTCATTTGAAATGGGGATACCAGACTTTTCACTCACCCAGGGAGCTGCTCGCCACCCCTTCTTACCTGGGCTTCATGCTAGCTGTGTTGTACTCATAGGCTCAGGCTGCAGGTTGTGCTGTGGAGACCAGCGGACCATAAAGCTGGAAGTTGGGTAGTCACTGTCTATTCTCTGGGAGAAAATGAGGCAGTCCTTCCCAAAAGAAGATGGTGGTGGCTAGACTCACATTGTCATGGAAAGACAGCAAAGTGCATGGTCTCCAGTGGTGCTGAAAACACTTGCACCAATCTGAAACTGAAGGGGAAAAAACAAGCAGTCATCTTGGTTGTCATGACAACGGGAGCACAATGGCATTCTAACTTGTTGTACCACCGATGTGATATACTCAGGATGGTACAACAACACATTGACGTCACATCGATGGTACAAAAACGTTAGGAATTCTTGAATTCCATACATAATAGCCCTCTCTCAAACACTATGATGCTTTACTATGCACTATAGAGTACATAGAAACATAGAATTTGATGGCAGATAAGAAAAAATTACTCACCTTAGTAATGTTGTTTCTTCTAATGGAGTCTTGCTGTATTCTGACAATAGCAGTGAGTCCCAACCTTCAAATGCCCCGGAGATGAAAGAGTTAACTTTCCATGCCAGTCATGGAACACTGAGCTCGAGCTCGGTTGAGACCCTGTCTGTTGCTGTTTAAACTCAAACTGTCAGATCTTTACGAGCTAAACTCACTAAGGTACTGTGTGGAAGCTGTAAACCTACACTAGCCAACTGGCTACTAAACATAAAAACAGATTTTTTGGTCCCAAAACAAAGACTCAAGTCAGGAGACCCAAAAAATGAAAAACACAACACCCACTCACCCAAGAAAAAAAGGGTGAAGACAACAAGGTGGGGCATCTACTGAGTGCCAACACTGCCACTGCCCACCCACATCCCAAAAGCAGAGGTTCTGAGAGGAGGAAGGCGAGGGAGGGTTAGAATACAGCAAGACTCCATTAGAAGAAACAACATTACTAAGGTGAGTAATTTTTTTCTTCAAACAACATGAAGTCTTGCTGTGTTCTGACAATAGCAGACTACCAAGGAGTACCCTCCATGGAGGAGGGACAGAACCTACTTAGGAAATAGGGCCCTGAAGCACAGTTGAAGCAAACCAAGCATCATCCTAGCCTGATATCCAGGGAGTAATGCTTGGCAAAAGTATGAACTGTTTTCCAGGTAGCTGCTTGACATATCTCTAGAATAGGGATATCCTGGCAGCAGCCAGAAGCAGCTGTACCTCTGGTAGAGTGAGCCCTCAGGCCTGAGGGTGGAACCTTACCCAGTTTTTCGTAACAAAATTGGATACAAGAGACAATCCACCTGGCAATGGATCTTTTAGTGGCAGGTTTCCCTTTACCAACCTCACCATAAGTGAGGAACAGTTGGAGGGAATCAAACCTGTGACCCTTGGTTCATTCTATGTAGTAGCTAAGGGCTCTTTTCACATCTAAACTGTGCAGCCTCCTCTTGCCAGAGGAGGAATGGTCAGTGAAGTACACAGGAAGAGACATAGATTGGTTAAGGTGGAAATCCGAAACCACCTTAGGCAAAAACTTCCTGTTAGTCCTGAGGACCACCTTACCTCTATGGAAGGAGATAAAATCAGACTCCACTGACAAGGCTTGTAACTCACTTATGCGTCTGGCAGAAGTGATGGCTACCAGAAACACAGTTTTCCAAGTCAAGAACTTAAGCTCTGCTGAAGACAAAGGCTCAAAAGGGGATTGCATAAGCTGAGCAATGCAAATATTAAGGTCCCAAGCAGGGGCAGGGTCCCTGAATGGAGGGTTGGTATGAAGCAATCCCTTAAAAAACTTGGAGAATACAGGTTGAGCTGAAAGAGAAGAGGGCTTACCTGCTGAAATGAAAGCAGAAACAGCTGCCAGATGCACCTTTAGTGTAGCTGGTCTAAGCCCCAAGCTATTCAAATGAATCATATAATCAAGGACTGTGGGCAGATCAGCAGACTCTGGGGAAATATGCCTTCCAGAGCACCATATGGAAAATCTTTTCCACTTGGAATTATAAGTAGCCCTGGTGGAAGGTTTCCTAGAAGCCTTCAGAATATCCATTACACCTTGGGAGAGGTGTAAATCAGCAGACTCTAACTCTTCAAGAGCCAGGCCTTGAGATTGAGAGATTTGAGATTCGGGTACCAAACCCTCCCCTGAGCACAGGTTAACAGGTTGTAATTCCTGGGAAGAGACAGGGAAGATGGACTCCTAGGACAACAGGAGGGATACCAGGACTGTCTGGCCTAGTCTGGAGCAATCAGGATCACCTTGCAGGGTTGAGACCTGATTTTGACTAGCACTTTGAACAGGAGAGGGAAGGGAGGTAAGCATACAGGAACTTCCCTTCCCAACTGAGAACCAAGGCATCCAGGGGGACTGAGCCCAACACTGGGGGCCTGCAGCAAAAAAGGGGAAGTTGGTGATTGTCTGGGGCTGCAAAAAAATCTATCTGTGGGGTGCCCCATCTGGAGAATATCACCTCCAAGACCAGGGGATCCAGTGACCACTCGTGATGGCCCTGAGATATCCTGCTGAGAGCATCTGCCAGGACATTTTCCTTGCCTGGGAGGTGTACTGCTGTGAGGGAGGTGTTCAGGGAATAAGCCAGAGACCACAACTTCATTGCTTCTGTGCACAAGGCCGTAGACCGAGTGCCTCCTTGCTTGTTGATGTACCATATTGTGGTGGTATTGTCTGTTCTGACCTGGATAACTTTGTTCTGAACAGATTTGGAAAAAGCTTGAAGTGCTAGAAATACTGCTCTGAGTTCCAATAGATTGATGTGAAGCAGAGATTCCTGAGGGGACCACAACCCCTGGGTAGTCAGGTCGCCCAAGGGAGCCCCCCACCCCAAGAGGGAGGCATCTGTAGTAAGGATTAAAGAGTGGAACTGAGTGACAAAGGGAACTCCCTGCCTTAGATTGTTCTGATCCTGCCACCACTGTAAGGCCTGGATCAGGGTTCGAGTCCCTGGGATCAATTTGGTCAGAGGGTCCTTCTTTTGAGACCAAAAGGCTCTCAAATGGAATTGAATGTTTCTTATCTGAAATCTTGCTCCCTGCACCACTGCTGTGGAAGCAGCCATGTGCCCCAGGAGCTGTAGAAAATGCCTTGCTGGTCGAGACACCTGCAGGGTGAATGAGGAGGCCAGTGAGATAAGGGTCCTTGCCCTGTCCAGGGGAAGGAAAGCTCTGGCCTTTTCTGTATCTAGCTCTGTGCCTATGATGGTGAGGAGCTGAACAGGCTCTAGAACTGACTTTGAAAGATTCAGACGGAAACCCCAAGGAGGTGAGCAGTTGCTGAGTTACCTGTAGGTGTAACTTGACTTGGTCTGGGGACTGGTCTACTATGAGCCAGTCATCCAGGTATGGGAAGATGGCAATCCTTTGCCTTCTTAGAGAAGCAACTACTACTGCCAGGCATTTTGTAAACACCCTTGGAGCAGAGGTTAGGCCAAAGGGCATTGCTCTGAACTGGTAATGGCCTGAGGGCAGCTCGAACCTGAGGTACTTTCGATGGGAGCTTCTGATGAGAATATGGAAGTAGGCATCCTCGAGGTCCAGGGACACTAGCCAGTCCCCTGGCCTTAGAGAGGGTAGAATAATTCCCAGAGTCACCATTTTGAATTTTAGTTTTAAAAGGTGCTTGTTTAAGTATCTGAGATCCAGGATGGGCCACCATTCTCCTGTCTTTTTTGGGGTAAGGAAGTACCTGGAGTACAATCTTTTGCCCTGGTGTAGGGGTGGAACCCTTTCCGCAGCTCTGAGAGCCAGGAGGGAAGAGACCTCTGCCTCTAGGGCAAGTGCCTCTGAGGGATTTGCAGGTGGAAAGGATCTGGCTCTCAGCTTTGGAAATTTTTTGAAGCTGAGAACCAGTCCCTGGCTTACTACTTCCAGGACCCACTTGTCTGATGTTAGAGACTCCCAGTCCTGGACAAAGTAAGCCAGCCTGCCCCCTACAGGTAGTGGAGAATCGGCCCAGGCCAACCCATCAGGGTGCCTGTTTGGCAGGGGGTTTTGGCTGAGGGGTGGAAGCAGGTCTGCTTGTACCCCTTCTGCCTCTCCCTCTAAAGAACCCCCTCTGAGCAAAGGCAGAAGAGAAGGCCTGGGCTTGGTAGAAAGGCCTATGAAAAGGCCTGCCCCTGCCCCTGGGGTGCTGCCTCTGAGGAGTGGCCTGCCTTTCCTTGGTCTGTGCACTCCTATAGGTGGTCCTATATTCGTCCATTTTCTTCATGTAATTCTCTGTCTGCTCCCCAAACAGAGAATTACCCACAACAGGAAAATCGATGGCCTTAGTCTGGGTATCCTGTGACAGGCTAGTACATCTGAGCCAAGCCATTCTACGAAGTGCCACAGATGTAGCCATGACTCTAGATGACACATCATTGGAGTCCACTGCAGCATGGAATTGCACTTTGGATGCCTCAATACCATCAGCAGCCACCTGCTCCAGCTCCTTGGCAAGCTGGCCAGGGACCTGTTTTGCTAAAGCCATAACAGTGTCCCATCTGGAGTTCTGATACCTAGCAGTATAGGCCATATAGTTGGCCTGTTTGAGTCCCAAGGATGCTGCCATGTACTGTTTCTTTGCCATGGCATCAATCCTCCTGGAGTCCTTGTCTGGGGGTTGTGAAGCCAAGGGAATGTTTGCCTTATCACAGGCTGCAGCCTGCACTACCCCAACATGGCTGCATTGTTGTGTAAGGAACTCTGTATCTGAGCCTGACAATGTATACCTCTTGTCCATTCTTTTATCCACAGGAGGCATAGTATTAGGAGTCTTTAAAATCTTAAATGTCTGTTTCCCAAAAGATTTGTGTAAGGGAATAGATAGCCTAGTAGACTCTGGAATATCCATCATTTCCATATAGTCAGGCTCCTCCTGGTCATCCACAGCTTCTTCCATAGGAAGCTGGAGGGTTTCAGCCACTTTTTTATAAAACATGAAATGGGAGGGGGACTCAGAAAGCCTAGGAGGAGACACTCCTGAAGGTCTGTCTGGGGAGATGTCCAGGTCAATGGGCACATCCAGACTTTCAAAACCACATTCACTTTCCTCATACTCCTCTTCCTCCTCCTCTGGTTCATAATATTCTGCTAAATCATAATCTTGAACCAGTGGAACCGGCCGAACCGAGCGCCTCCCTGATGGTGCCGGTTCGGTCGGAACCGGGGAAAGTGACTGCACAATTTTTATCGCTTTGGCTATTTCTTCAGCGGTTGGAGAAGAAAGTTTTGGATCCACACCAGCTGATTTTTCCTTTCTTGTTCTCTTAGCCAGAACCGACTCCTCAAAATCGGTTCTACTTTTGCCCGAAGAAGTCTCACCCTGGTCAGAGGTCACTCCTTCTGGTTCGGTTTGAACCGAACCAGGCTGGCCATCCGATTCAGCAGACTTTTTGGCCTCCCTTTCCCTGAGCCTACTAACTCTCTTTTCTAGGGTAACTGCAGGAAAATTTTCACAAATCTGGCAGTCTGCATTGAGGTGGCCAAACCCCAGACAATAAACACAGGTGGTGTGGGGGTCAGCCTTGCAAAGACTTCCCCACGCACACTACAGTGTTGAAACCCAGTGGGCCCAGTTTTTCTTTTGGGTTTCTCAGACATAGTGCCAGTCCTAACCAAACATACCCTTTTAATGGCAATCCACCAGGCAAGACCCTCTTATCGGTTCCTGACTGTGTCATGGGTCGTGGAAAAAAAACATAATAAAATCTGGTTTTCTTAGAACCGATAAGAACCGGTAACCACACACTAAAAGTACAAATAAAGATTTTTTAACAGCTTGATCAGTTCAAACTGAACCGATGAACCGTTTGCAAGTTCCACACAGGATAGAAATTAATATAAACCTATCTAGTACTCACAAATACCACAGACAGAGACTGAACTGTCAGGTTACGGTTTAAATTCAGTCAAAAATCGAGAAAAGCGGTACTTTAACCGACAAATTGAACCGAGCAGAAGGAGAAATCTCCAGACCGACTGTTCGGTGAGGCGGAGTAAAGAATCTGACAGTTTGAGTTTAAACAGCAACAGACAGAGTCTCAACCGAGCTTGAGCTCAGCGTTCCATGCCTGGCATGGAAAGTTAACTCTTTCATCTCCGGGGCAGTTCGAAGGTTGGGACTCACTGCTATTGTCAGAATAAAGCAAGACTTCATGTTGTTTGAAGGACCACTTGGCCCACCCAGTCTGCCCATTTCCCTACCTGATGGATAAGCTGCAGATTCTAGTTAATCAACAGCTTACTTCCTCCTGCCCCCCACTAGAATTGCCTTATGCCTGCCGCATTCATTCTTGAATTCTCCCACTGTTCTTGACTCCACAACCTCCTCAGGAAGGCTGTTCCATGCATCCACAACTCTCTCTGTGAAAAAATACTTTCTAACATTACCTCTGAGCCGTCCCCCTCTATCTTCAAATTGTGCCCCCTTGTTCTTGCACATCTCTTCTTCTGAAAGATACTACCCTCTTGTACCTTGTTAATTCCCTTGAGATACTCGAAAGTTTCTATCATGTCCCCCCTCTCCCTCCTTTCCTCAAGGGAATACATATTAAGCTGCTGTAGTCTCTCCTCACATGTCTTCTGGTGCAGACCTTGCACCATTTTGGTTGCCCTCCTTTGAACAGCCTCCACTCTGTCTATGTCTTTGCAGAGATGGGGTCTCCAGAATTGCATGCAGTACTCTAGATGGGGTCTAGGTGTCCAAGAACTGAGCCTTCAGTCTCAGTGTTCTGAAGTTTGGAAATGTTACCCTGCCTTAAACCCATTCTTACCAGTCGCGCCATATGGCATAGGAACCATCCATTAATTAACCTGACCCAAAATGGTCACACAAGTTAAAACTGAGTCAGAAGATTGTCTCTCATGGGGAGAGAGATGGGACTCCTGTCTGACAGAGACAGAAGGATAGAAAGCCATGGCTGTCTCATCCAATCTGATGCAACCAGAATCATTGTTGCTGACTCTTTTCTCACGATTCTTTCCTTGCCATTGTATAATTTGCATTTTACAACAGGAGACCCACTTGTTGTGATGCCCAGTCTGTTTGGTTGGGCAATGGACTGGCTCCCTGCAGCTCACTACACTTATGGTTTGAGCTTATGCAGAATATATAAATGTGGATTTCCTGCATGTGCACTGAGAGAAAAGTTATCCCAGAAGCCGGTCTGACAGAAAACAACCTTTTAGTTATTTATTTATTTATTTAAAATTTGGTGACCAGGAAAGGTACACTGAGCTGAGGCTCATTTCCAGGTGTGAGTGGAACCTTAGTACTTGCAATTTAAAAAAGTAATCCATTATCCCTTCTAGAGCTATGCTTGTACTTCGCATTTTTTCCATATTATGGCACATGTTCTGCACTATGATTCATTTGTTGTTACTTGTAAAGGAGCACTGCATAGAACCTGAAAGACATTTTTTCCTATAGAAGCTCTTTTTTTGCAGTTTATCAGTTTTATTAAACGTGTTAAACTCAGCAAGTAGAACAAGAGTATTCCTTGTTCAGTGTACAAATTTAAACAAGCTCTGGCAGAGCCACTATGACTGTGAATGCATTAACTAGATAAGGGTGTTTCATGGGCTTAAACATAAACAGTTATTTATTTATTTAAAAAATATGAGATTTACAAACCTTTGAATCAGATATTCATTTACACAGGCACCACATCAAGAAGACCAAAGCAGTTCAAACAATATACAATAGCTGAAGCAAATAGACATCAGGAGTCAAAGAGAAGCCCAGAGTGTTCACATGAAGACTGTTGCATACACTAACTGAATCAAAATATAGTACATTGAGAAAAGGCATATTTAAGCAGAGGCGAAGCCGAGTGCTTCCACCACCCTAGGAGTGACGTTATTACACGATAACACACACCCTGGAGTGTCTTATTGCAACTATACAATGTCCTGTTGTTATATACAGAATTTAAAGGATGTTTTTGTTAGTGTGGAAAAATATTTCTTAAGAGAAAATGCAAGGAATGATCCAAATCCAAAGCTATGGTGATGTCACTGTGTAATAACATCACTGTTTCAATGGGTCAGCAGGAAACTGACTGTTGACATTTGTGCTCCCTGAATAAGATCAGCTACAAGGCTCTGCTGTTGCTAAACTAATTTTAAAGCAGTACACATGCTAAATCTAAGGGCATGGCTACATCACTGTCACATGAGACAGGGGGCATTGTAGGAGAAAGAAAGCCAATAAAACTATTTGTTATAGAGATACTCAGGGGTCGTAAAAATACCATACAGCTAGCAAGCTAATTTAGGAAAAACTCCTAATAGCAGACAGAAGGAAGGACACACTAGGATTTAACATACATATCAAAACACCCTACATAACATATGTATTTTGCACATGCTGGGTGGACGTCTCCTTTAACTTTCTGTGGTCTCAATTAACTCCTCAAGCCAGAAGAAAAATAATGCTTTAAAGCTTCCTATATACTACACACAGGCACAGAAACTGGAATAACAGGTTCCAATGAGTATAAACTCAGCAGGGATGTTGGGGGAGTGGCAGCTCTGATAATTGTTCCAGTCTTTCTTTTCACTGATAGAAACTGAGACAGAAAAAAAGTAAAATGCATTTCATCACAGACTGTTTACACCAAGTACATGAACCTGCATGATTTATCTGTAAAGACAATTAAAACTGTATAGATAGAATATGGTAAACACATATTGTTAATCCCAAAAGCTGAACTTTGTTTTTAGTATATAAATGTTTAAGAAATACTGGAAAGCTGAGTCTTTCCTTTTGAGACACCAGGTGACTCTGATAATCATTTGTTCCAAGGGTTTTTAAGTCAGCTTGAATGCATTAAGTATTATCTGTTCTCCTAGGGACTCCACAGATTTGTTGTTCCTTGGCCAGATACCAAACTAGTGACTCTTCTTTCAGCATGATAGGATCCACCTCATGCCTCTCCCACACGAATAAAAAAAAAGGTGGGCTGGATTTTTAGGAGCTTCTTGGTGGAGGTGGGTTGGATCTTACTTCCCCCAAAAAACAATGCTGCCTCCCACTACTCAAGTTCCAGTTCTTGTACCACCCATTAAAGAAAAAAAATAGTACCCTATGACCATTGACTAACATGAAAGCATATTTATTTGAGGGCAGAAAACATTTCTTGGAGGAGGGTAAGGCAGAGGAGACTATTTACACCTTCAGTCAGTTCCATGGACAGAAAACATGACATCACTCCTTTTGAACATGCAATACTCCTGTAGGCTCTGCCCACAGTCATAAAAACAATGTCACAGAGAGTATTGCATCAGACACCAGGGAGATTCTAGTATAGAAGGAAACTCTGTTTTAAAATACTGGACCCCTTTTTATTATTGTGTGGTCTTTGCTGGATGTTTAGTAAAATAAATTAATATTTCTGGTTCAGATTTTGGTGGTAAGTGCCATTTTAGAACAGTATGATGTAGGTTATGTTTCCTTTAGCAGCTGACTTCAGTGAAACACAGATGCACTGTGGCAACAGTGAAAGAAAAGAGTAAGGACATAAACTGCATTATATCATGCGATAATGGTCCTTTGCAAACGGTGTATGAATCAGAAACACCCACAGAATTTGCATAAAGGTCTGTAAAAATGGAACAAGAATGGAATGTGAACCAATATTTGAAACACAGATTCCACAGAAAATATTGCATAGGCTTGCAGGTTAATGCAATTCTCTTTTAAATATGACCATGCAAACATTTAAAAAAACAGAATAGAAGATGGATTGTCACCCATTGGGACCACAATCCATTTTTCATTGGCTAATACCTATTTATATTAATGTCCTGAATATATACATTCAATCTTTTCGTAAATATTTATGTATTGTTTATGCAGTATCTACGCTTTTCATCACTTTTGTAGCAGTAAGCCAGATCACATCATTTTAATTAATCGCAGGAAACTGTCTGTGTAGTGGAACAATTTTCCTTGTGAATTACATCTAAACTAATCACTGGAACAACTAAATGAATTTAACAAAATATAAGTGTAAATAAATGTAATTTTATATGAGTGTTAATTAATGACTGCTGAAATGTAGCCTTTATGACTCATAGTACCAAATAAAAATAATCATTAATAACTAAAACTTAATACCAATAAACAGTTATTTGAGCTTTGTGAAAAAAAAAATATAAGTACAGTATGTTCTAAAGGGTTGCATACAGACATAAATGCATGATGTGCTTGCGTTTGCCAACGTGAGTCCAGGCAGCCCTGCTACTATATTCAAAACTTGCATCTGTAAATCACAAAGTCACAATTTGCAGTAAAAAATGGACACAGTTCTGATTTACCACCGGTTTGGACACAAACTTTTAATGCTGGTATGCCATTTAATAGAAGATCTTCACAGGTGTGGATGCATTTCTGTTTTGAAAATAGTGGTGAACACATCTTGGACAGATCCTTCAGAAAATCCTGCCCAAACAGTCTTGTGACATTAGGCACCCTCTGTCCCCCTCTCTCTCTCTCTCTCTCTCTGTGGCCAACATACAGAAGGGATCTGTTTCCCTTCTACAGTATGCCCGGCATGTCTGCACAGCACTAGTGCTACCATGCGCAGTATCAGAGATACGGGATCTAGTACAAGCCAGGGTCATTGAAGGCCAGCTGGGGGAAGAGGAGGGAGCATCCCAGTGGGTGCTCTCTGTGACGTAGACAGCCAGTTCTGAGTGCTGGATAATTTTTTTTTATATAAAATGTATTATGACTGTCTCTGCTGAAAATCAAATGCTCCCCCCAGATTTTAGCTGACCGATGCAGGCCAAGAGAACTGCTGACAGTATGTATCATGCACTCAGTTTTTTTAGAGACAGTGTGTTACTGGAAGACTTTTATTAAGGATCCTGTTTCTCTGAGCCAATTACAGAGTTGTTAAGTTAATTTTGTTAAGAGAGAAATCATAAACTAGGTTTAGGACTTTAAAATAAGGGAAGCTAGGATGTTACATAGAGGTGTAAGGTTGTAAATGACCCTATGAAGTCTGTGTGAAGAGGGTACAGCATGAGATCAAAAGAGGTGTCATTGACACTTGAGTTATGCTAAGGTTGCAGAATTAATACATCATATATAGCTGTATAGTATAGATTAATAAAATTACACCCTGTGGTTGTATAAAAATATATTTTTGTTAGATATTTGACCAGAGGAGGGGCTGGATGACTTCATCAAAAAGGGGTTGGCCAATACTGCTTGAAAAGATTATTCTATTTCACTATAGAGATGCATTTTGTATCTGACACTGACCAAGAAAACATCTGAGGACTGAAAACAGGTATTTAGAAAGCTAGACAAAATCTAAATATAGTTGTAGGAATTGCACTGTTTTAAACCTTGTTTTGTTTTAAAGATTTGTATGTCTTTTGATATAAGAGTTCTGTATTATATGTTTGACATATTATTATATATTTTAGTAAAAACTCTAATTTTAGAGAAAACCTGCTCTGTCTTTGAATTGCTTTATTTTGCTAAGAAATATTTATGGCTCAGCAGACATATAGCTTGTATGGTGTTATCAAACTGGAAAGAGAAGAGTTTTAAATCTGAGGTCTTTATAAAAGTTTTAAAGGGTTCAACTCTGAATACCTGGTTAGGTGCCTGTAGGCAAAGATATTTGGCGCCCCGAAGACAGATATATCTGAGCCTGTGCATTGGGTATGCTAGCAAGAGGTTAACAGTTTGAATCCCTCCAGAACTGAGACCAAAGGTTGATCTGAACTCACAAAAACAGACAAGAGGGTTACCTTGACTGTTATACTGTTCACAAGACTGCGCTCAGAGGTTGGCACTTTGGGAGTAGAGGGCCTGGCCTGCTGAGTGAATCTGTGACACTCTCTTCCAAGGAGGGTGGGTCACTGCCTCCACTGCAATACAGCCACCTGGGTAACCAAGAGTGGCAATGCAGCAAAGGTATATGCAGGGATGGGAGGATGCTCAGCTGGGCTCTGCATGGTGTACACTTGGTAAGCAGGTACCAGGGACTCAGTGCAGACTGACATCCCAGGAGGTGGAATAGAAAAGAGGCAAAGCCCTGGGGTATGCAGGATGATCCTGGAATACTCATGCCCTGCCTCCGTCCAACAGCCAACCTTTCAATAGAGGCTTCACCTGCCTCTACATAGGACCAGAGAAGGTAAGTACTAGGTAGGAGGAAGGATAAAGCTGGGCCCATCAGGGAATGGGGGCAGTGCCAGTGTAAAGGGGGAGTAAATTGTAAAACATAAATACCCAGATGACCACTGCAGCATGCCACATCCAGCAACTACATCTGGCCTGTCAAAACTATGTTGTCTAGGATAGCAATGATGTTAATAGCTTACACTGAATCAGCTCTGTATCCTTTTCCCAGGCTTAGTGATTCTGTGGAATGAGGCATGGATTCAGTGTTATGCTGACAACATGCAAATGTATTTTAAACGTAACCCATGAGACCCATTGAATGTGTCTTCATTGTCTCTTTACCTTGCTCACATCAAAAAGTGTATGACAGATAAGTGGCTTCTGCTCAAGCCATGAAAGACAGAAGTCTCCTAAAAGGCTCTTGACATCACTTGTCTGGATTTCTTTATTTCTCAATTGACTTTGATGGCAGCAGTATTTTACCATCATCCATAATTAAAAGTCTGTGGTGCCACATTTAACTGAAGTCTCACTTTTACTAATCATATTGCTCATACTACTAAAACTAGGAGTTTCCTTCTCTAAACCCTTGCCTGAGTCTATGAATTCCATTGTTTGTAAGTAGCGATGAGAACACAAGGCATGTGTTCATCTCTCGCAGAATTGACTGGTGAAATTCTTTGCTTACTGGTTGGGATAATGTTCTTAACAGACTGCAGTAAAACATGTAAAATGCTGCTGCTAGCAAACTGTTACAGCAGACTGAAAAACCCTCAGTTCAGGGCAACTGTTTTTTATACCAGTTAAATCATGTCATCTTCTTTTTAAGGTATCCTTTTTCATTTAATAACCTACAATGGCTATAATGCAGAAGGAATTTGTGAATTATCCGTCCTTTGCAGAGCTTTTCACTTTATATATTGTGTGTAATGCATAGGAGGAAAAGTCATGAATTGCAAACTTCCTGGAAAAGGAGGATGTGTGCAGAATTTCAAGTAAACTGTGCAAAAACTCTGTAAAGTTAGCACTTTGTGGCGATTTTACAATATGAGCCTATCATGAAACTCCATGAAGTACCAGGTGCAGGTATACACAGTTTGTAATCCCTTCATCTGCTGTTCGTTTTTATGCATTATATTTATTAACTGTTAGTTCATATATATTCAAAAAACGAATCTAGGAAAAAGGAACACTGTATCAACATTTTGTTGTAGTTGTTTTATTTTTTTATGGCGCCCTTCCTTGGAGGCTCAGTTCAAAGAAGAAATAGCAGATAATTGAATACTCCCATGCATACTCATGGATGAATAATGAAATATAAGTATAAATATAGATTAAAAACCCTATGCCCAAAAAATGAATAACCAGCAACAGGGCTGCATGCCAGATAAATAAGTTCCTTGTAAAAAACATAATTTAGACACCAAAAGCCTGAGAAAAGAGAAAGGTTTCAAGTCCTTTTTTAAAGACTTCCACTGAGGAGGCCTCCCTCAAGGCCATCAGTCACAAATTCCATAGTAGCAGTCTAGTTACTTCAAAGGCTCTGTCCTTGGATGTTTTGAGTCTGGTCTTGGGGACAACCAGTAGGCCCTCTTCAGTAGAATCGAGAGGTCGAGAGGGAAGAGAAGGATGAAGGAGCTTGCACAGGTAGCCTGGACCAGACTGTGTAGGGCCTTATAGGTTAGCAAGCCAACCTTGTAGGAGATATGCAACTTAACTGACAGCCAGTGCAGTTCCCGCAGCACTGGGGTGATATGACTTGTCCTCGAGAGGCTGGTCAACCACCTCCTAGTCGCATTCTGCAGCAGCTGCAGGCACTGTAGCATACTTCCACTGACCCTAAGGTAGAAGGCATTACAGGAATCAAACCAAGATGTCGCAAGAATATGTACTAGAGAGGACAAGTCCTTAGATGGAATAAGGGAATGAATCTAGCCTATATTCCTCAGATAATAGAAGCCATTCTGGACAACTATTGACACCTGTGCCTCAAGTGTCAGCCCTTTGTCCAGGATGGCACCCAGATTCTTCACCTTTATGGCAGCATCAAGCCTGGAGATACCAAGGCAAAGCCCCATTTCCCACCCTGACACTGCTAGTCCCCCCTCTCCACAACTCGGCTGAATCACCAGGACTTCAGTTTTGTCCAGACTGAGTCTCAGACAGCTCAATGACACCCAGCCCTGGATCTCAGCCAGACACTGGTTTGGCACATCCACCACTTCACATTCCTTTTTTTTAGACTCTGTTTTTGCTCCTCAGTGACAGCTAGGGGTATACCCCACATCTGTCTGCTGGGTCCTAGACTCATGCTGCTCATCCCCGAGGGTTTTTTCTCCTTGGTGTGGTTTTCCCATGGTGACCTCCATGAGAGGGGAGAGAGAAGGTCATGCAGTAACCTCAGCACACAGGTGGGGGCATTCCCACCCCGACATGCCGATGTCTGCCATCTCCTCCTGCTAGACTCTTCATGCTGGTTCCAGATCTGCCTATACCCCTAGTTAGCACTAGAGGTCAGTAGATGCCAGGCACCAGGTCCCCTTTTCTCTGGAGAAGGTGAGCAATCCTCCTGATGCTCAGACTTCTCCCCCCAGCTGACCATCCAATGACCCTGGGCCTGCTCCCAAACCCCAGTCGTCAGCGCCGCAAGCGGTAGCTCTACTGCTAGCAGGCTGGCTGCATCCACTCCACATTCCTGAGGTGCAAAAGACAGATAGAGCTGGGTATCATCTGTATAGCAATAAAACTCAACTCCATATTGCCTAATGATCTCGCCCAGGGGCAGCATGTACACTGAAAACAACATGGGCAAAAGGACCAACCCTTGGGGTACCCTTTAGTACAAGACCATTGGGCGTGATAAGAAGTTACTCATCACAGCCCTCTGAGACCTGCCCCTGAGGTAAGACTCAAACCAGCTATTAACTCTGCCAGTGAGTCCCACGTACTCCCTGAGTCCTTCCAATAAAAGAGCATGGTCAATGGTGTTCAATGCTGAGGAGAGATCCAGGAGAACAAGGATTGGTCATTCTCCTCTATCCCTTGCCCTGTGCAAGTTATTATGCACCCTGACCATAGTAGTCTCAGTGCTTCACTTTGATTGAAATCCCAGCTGGAGAGGCTCATATATGTTGAAGGTTGCTAAGTGTGTCTCCAGCTGTAACACAACACCCTTCTCAATAATCTTGCATAAAAAGGCAGGTTAGAGACAGGCTGATAGTTCACCAAGATATCTGGGTCCAACATCATTTTTTTCCAAAAGGGTCTCACCAACGCACTTTCAATGCCAAAGGGAAGACCACCTACAACAGGGAACACCGAATGATCCTAGTAAACATTGGGCCCAGCTTCCCAGTGCAGCTCACCAAGAGTCATGTTGGGCCAGGGTCCAGCTCACAGTACATTGGTTACAGCCCCTAGATCACCTCTACAACCTCCTCAATCATTACTGACCGAAACTCACCCCATGACTACTCAGCACTGTTGCAACACCCAGTCCCGACACTGCTAGGCAATGACTGCCCAGCTGAAGAGATCCCAGCCATAATAGAGGACACGCTGTCTGAGAAGAACTGAGCAAACACCTCACATTTTGTGAATAAGCAGGCTTCACGGGCTCCAGATAGGCTGGATGCAAAAGCATGTCCACCACCAAAAAAGCTGAGCTGGTCAGTTCCTACCAGCAGCAATCTCCCTAGACAAAAATGCTGCCTTCTTCTGACAGCTTGCCCTTTGATACTCACTGTAGTGAATATTCAAAGCCAGTTTGTCCTCCAGGATCCCAGATCTCTTCCAATGCTACTCCAACCATCACCCTTTTGCTGTCATCACACTCAGCTTGTCATCAAACCATGGCAAGCTGAGGCATAAAACCAATGGGCAAACGCAGACTGATACTATAATAATAAGAAGAAGAATCAGCATTTATATAGCGCTTTTCATACACAGTATCCCAAAGCACTTTACAAGCAATGCTAGACTGGTAGTGAAGTGACTGAATGTGTGGTGGTGGCCATATCGCACATCATCACCCACACACAGCCTGGATAATTGCATGAACTGGTTTATGGGAAGGGGAATGTTGGCCAGGACACCAGGAATGTTCCCTGCTCTTTGTGAAGAGTGCTCTGGGTTCTTTTACTTCCACCTGGACACCCACCAGGACAACACCAGGATGGGCAGAAGGGACCTTGGTTAACATCTCATCCAAAGGATGGCACACCCCAGCAGTACAGCACCCCCAATACTGCACTCGGATACCAGCGATTTTTAGATGCAAGCCCAATCCTGGTGTGGGACGAGAACCCACGACCTTCTGGTCCAGAGGCAGATGTGCTACCAAGTGAGCCATGCTATAAGATTAAAGGCCACACTGACAGCTCTATTATAGGCTGCCTCTGCTTCCTCCATACCCTCAGCACATGCAGCCATCATACCTAAGATGTACAGTACTGCCAAAAGTCCATCAGGCCTCAGCCCTCTCAAAGGGTGTTATCTGACCACCTCCACAGGGCCTGGACTTCAAAGGGATGCCCCGAACTCAAACCTGATGGTGCAACAATCCAACCAGCTGATCGGATTTGTCTTGAGGTAATCCACTTCAAGCCCCATGTGGAATACCTGGTCCAGTGCATGTCCATGTTTGCCCCATAAAGATTTGGGAATGAGATCATAACTAAGATTTAAGGAGAAGAAATTGAAAGAGACAGATAGCGATAGATGGAGAGAGAGAGAGAGAGAGAGAGAGAGGGAGAGAGAGAGATAGAGAGATAGATAGATAGATAGATAGATAGATAGATAGATAGATAGATAGATAGGATATACTGACTATTTACTGTATTATTGTCCTCAGGCTGGTGAAAGTATCCAAGAAAATTAAATAGATTAAATTCTATAGTAGATTAATCAACATTAAGCCCACAATATACTACACATATCATTAGGTAATGAAGTCAAAGACATGTTTTACTCTTGGTCCATCAAGGCTACAGTATCCCAGACTTCACAAAGGAAAGATCTCAACTGAATGAAAAACAATTGGCTCTCTAAATCAACTACATAAATCCCATACCTTAAAGAAACTGATTATTACTTTCAAGTTAAGTCTCCAATGGAAGCATATCTATCAAGTTTATATCAAAATTAGTGTATTAATCTTCTTTTTTGTGAGGATTTCCCCTCTTTTTTTTTTTTTAAGAAAACTGCAGCTTATCTATCCAAGCTCGACTTCATGACACCGTTAAAATTACCCCACATTAAATACAGAGCCGAACGAGCCGGAGCATCAGCAAGGTGCGCATTCAAAGAAAAGCCACATTGTTCCCCTCCAGGTTGGGTGCATAAATGTTAAAGGAGCAGTGAATGATAACAATGAAACTTTTGACCTATACTTTACCCATTTCGAGTCTGCTTTTGTACATTTTCCCCATTTGAAATAATAAAAGGAATGTTCCTTTTAATATGACTCAGGCCAGGTTTTTATCAGTATTCACAGCTGGTTTTGTGCACTTGTTCTCCCATACAGTCAGAGAGCAGTGTTTGCTTTATGCAAGTTCGTTATTGTCACAAGAACAATGAGCTTAAACAATGGGTTTTCAAAAATAACAGAGAACACTGATGTTATCCTGGTCAAAGCCCTATTGAAAGGAGCACGTGTGACACCATATGTGGGAGGGCAGGTTGGATGAAGACACAGAAGGCGAGACAAGTTCTTTTAAAATGTCCCATAGGGCAGTGCACTTTATTATAGAATGACTTCACACACTTGGCAGTACCATAAACAGTTCAACAATGCAGATCTGGAACTTCTGTGTTGCTCATACTGATTGACTAGTCAGGATGATCTTCAGCAACTGTAATAAAACATGGCTTATAGGGCTGTCAGTTCCCACTCAACCAGTAGGCTCACAGGGACAAATCCAGTGCCTGGGGGTGGTCCTACTCGTACCTGCAGTTTTGCAGCCAATACTTTAGGAAGACCAATCACCCCTCTAGCTTCTCAACTCAGCTCTGGTTCAAAACATCCCAGCCTTGAGTAGCACCACCATTGGTCAGTCTTTCTGAGACTGCTTCCACCATCAACTACTCCCCTCTTGCATCAGCCAGTTTCACTCCTACAGAGGACTGCTTTCTCCACAGCTCAGATCTTATCTACCAGACTCTGCTCAGCCAGCTCCTTTTATAGGGCTGAAGATCATGTGATCTGTCAATCATAGCTTTAAATGTTAATTAAATGTTTGCAACAATTTTAAATATGTCTATTTCATACAGAAAGGTAAGCAAACATGAAAAACAATAGTTTAACACAGATCAGCATTTAAACAAACAAAAAATAAAGCAATAAGAAAATAAAGAAAGGAACTTCCTGGCAGGAAATCTCACCTTTCTTGTTCCCAGACTCCCTCGTGCTAGAGTTCTATAAAGCCCACAGAGTTCAGCCAGCCTGAGCCCCTAGTAATTTAAAAAATGGATGCCAGCAAACTAAAGCACATGGAGTGTCAGACATTTCCCAAACAGGTAAAGGTTCCTCAACATATAGCAATGTGTACAGTTTTGGCTTAAAGAAACAGTTCATCTAATATCAGGAAAATACAAATGAAAACAATATAAAGCAAAATACATTGCTAATTCATTGTTTGGTAGTAGTTTGTAAAACATGTGTTTGGTATATTTCAAACAGCAAGAACTTTGAGATTCCTAATACCTTCATTAACTTCCATACAAAACTAAAGGTGGTTTATTGTAGTTCTTCAGTACTTTATATTTTATAAGGCCAAAAACACGTGTTTATTGTATGTACTTTCTTCCCCAGGTTCACTATTTTGTACATTGAAACCCAACAGGGGAACACAGCACCGAAGTACACAACTTTTTTTTCACTCTAACTGTGCTAGGACAGCTCTTGTATGCTTAATACTAGTTGTGTGTGTGTATGTATATATATATATATATATATATATATATATAATAAATAAACCACTTTGAGGTGTGCAGTCATGCTCTGACATACGCATGCCTTGGTGTGCGTTGTTACGCATGAGGCCGCAGGCCGAGTGCATCAACCACCCAAGGCATGCATATGTCAGAGCACGATCGAACACCTCAGAGTAGTTTGTCTATCTTATAAAATGTCAAAATTGTTTTGGAGAGAGGTAAAAGTGCAGATGTGCGGTCGCGCTCTGATATACGTACGGTCATGTGGTGGTGCTCATCCAATAAAAGAGCAACAATTTCCCTACCCATTTTATAAATATATATGTGTGTGTGTGTGTGTGTGTGTGTGTGTGTGTGTGTGTGTGTGTGTGTATGTGTGTGTGTGGGGGGAGGCAGAAATAGAAAAAGAAAGAGTATTGAAGTTTCAGTGCTGGATGATCAATCCAGCAAAGACAAGATAGAATAGTAGCATAGAAAAAAGGCTGCAGCCAAAAGGATAGGAAAGAAACATTTAGTTTGACATGCTGTAAGACCATTCCTGCACTGAATATTTCAGGTCTCAGCAGGCTCTCATTTTTATTTGATACCTTAAATCAGACTTATTGTGGCTGTAAGGCTTTCCTGCAGTCCCTTAGGAACTGATTCTCTATTTTCGTTAATCAAAAATACAGTAGGAGGTTTTCACCCTGCTACAGCACGTCTTTTATTATGTCAACTGTAAAAAAGTGGTAAAGCAGACTCAATATCTGGAAAAAAGGATATTATACAAGTCAAGAGATAAAAGAAAATCTAAAATAAAATAAAAACTATAGGTCAAAATTTTCATTGCTATCATGTACTGCTGCTTTAAGGAATGTGCACAGTACAGACCTCCAGAGGCCCCTTACACAAACAAATCTGCCCTCTGGGTTCCCAGTTATCTCAGTTACCTCCAGAGGACATGTGTTATGGACCAGGATAGCCCCCCCCCAAGCAATGTGGCAGTGCCTTAAAAGGTGAGGAATGCTCTGCTCCTAGCCAGACTCTTTTCAATTTGGAATGCTACATCGCCATGAGGTGGGTCTCCTGAAGGAAGGGTAGCTTTGTGTCTGCTTAGTTTCTGGAGAACTCTAGTGCAACTAACAGGCTATTAAGACACCAGACATTATACGTAATGACTCTCCAATTAGCTATTGTAACTCAGCACAGACATCTCCCATTGACAAGCGACCAGCCCCACCCCCATGAAATATCTTCCATGTGTAACTCAGGAACATAACTGAGTACAAACAACAGAAACGATATACACATACTGTATTTCCCAATAAATGTTGGACAAGAGCTTCAAAGGGTCTGGGTAGGACACCAGACCTGTCAGGTAGTTGGGGGAGAAGGTCAGGTGTTTTTTATTCCCTAATGGGCTGGGTTGGGCTTGGGATTCATAAGGTTGTCGAGGGAAAGGGGATAGATTTGCTTTTTATTCCCTGATGGTCCGGGTTTATCCCTACACTCATCAGGAAGTTGGAAGTAGGACTAGGAGGGATAGATTGTTTTACTGGACATATGACTCATTAGGTAGCCGAGGGAGACTTCCAAATTTTTCCCCCCACTGGGTTGGACACTGGACCCATTAGGTAGTTTGTGGAAGGGGAACAGATTTTGTTTTACTCCCTGATGGACTAAGTTGAGCACTGGACCGGTCTGCTGTGCAGCAGGCTTGGTTGGAGCATGCACTGCAGCGTGATCCCTATGTGCATGCTGGGAAGAGTACACAGCTAAGTCTGAAGTCTGAAAGAAGGAAAGAGTGAAAAAAGGAAAGTCAATCAATCAATCAGTCAATAGCTTTATTTTACCAGGCAGAACACCATTGAGACAAGCTCATTTACAAGATGTACTGTACCTGGGAGCAGTACAATAGCCAGTGGAGTCTTGAGGCTAAGCATATAACAAAACATAAGTAGGACAATATAGAAATCATACCGGCATAACAAAGTAAGAACTATATATAATAAGTGTTAGGCTGGGAGACAATAACTGGCTATATACATAGACGCTTATGAAGCACAATAATACAGCACATATGAACAGAGAATACATGGTTTCATTCAGGAGATGTACAGGCAAGTAGGTTGTAGCTTATACCATTTGGTACAATATGATATAACTGTGAGATACATTGTGATAGACAGTAAGCTTAAGGATTTAATGCATGTAACTGAAGGATAAGTACAGGCAAGATGTACAGGCAAGTCAGATGTAGCAGATCAGTTTGAATTAAGTACAGCAAGCTAGGGTGTACAGCCTACTCATGCTAGAGTTGAGAGGACTAAAACACCGAGTATGCTGGGTAGAGGCGGCACTGGAGGAAAAGGATTGGATAGACAATAGATGTGGGCAGTCAAACAGTAATAGTGGCAAGACAGAGTAAAAAAAGAGAATGGAGGAGGGTACAAAATGGCTGGGGAAGTAGTTTGTGTCCCTACTGACAGGGGGTTGGTTTCAAACCTGTAACTGTGGCAAATTACTACTGTGGAAAAAAAGATGGACTGTATGTGCCTGTAGTGTTCTGCACCTGCAGCCTTAGTGAGCAAACATTGTGTTTCTGTCTAGATTCTTGATGTTAGAATAACACCTACTGCTTGATTCTATTTCCATTTGTGGACAGCTTTCTGTGTGTAGACAGTCAGTTTCTAGTGCTCCCAGTGTCATGGCCCACTCCAAAACTCATAACAAAAATAAATGTTGCTGGTGTGCCCCCTATCCTCCTAAGACTGAGCCAGGAAAATGATTGCCAGTGGATTAAGTGGACTGTCTGTTACCAGTGCCATCTGTGATGGCAAATGCCAGCTGCGTTACCTGAGGGAAGAGAAAGTTCCACAAGATGGGGGCTTGTCTCAGGATTTTGGGGAATGATTGCCTCAAGAAATGGCCTGGGGTGATGGATTTAGTGGTGGTGCACCTGCCAGAAGAACTTCTAACTGTAAATGCAAGTGATTTTTAAGCCACGGTCCGAGTGGCAAAGAGAGAAAAAAAGTGTGTTTTCTGCAGTTTAAAATCCTTCCCAGAGAGCCAATATGCACTTGAAAGGAAGGAGAGAGAGAGAGTGTGCTCCTGCCCTGATTTGCATGGCATCATTTGATTGGCTGGACCCAGTAAGTCCCGCCTCTTTGACTGTGTGCTGAGTAAGAGGGGACAGGCGCAAACGAGGTGAGGAGTTGGAGCTCATGTAGCAGCAAGCAGTGAGACAAGGACTTTGTGCCTAGTGGAATTTCCTAAAACTTTGAAATTGGGACTGTGTTTAAAGTCAGATGGAGCAGGTGTTGGGCGGAACCCAAAGCACGGGCAGCCGTCCATCTGTTTTCGTAGGAGAAGAACTATTCTGTAGTCGGTCGCTGCAGTCAGGGCTGCCAGAGAAAGAGAACTGTGTTCAGCGTCGAGCAACATGTCTGTTGGCCAGGAGAGAACAAGAAGAGTCAATAAGCAAGCTTAACTGTGAGTATTTTGAATCAAAAAATTGATAAAAGTCTATAAAAAGCCAGGAAAGGTGCTCTTTAAGCATACTTAAAGTATTTTTCAGTGTGCCCGATAAATGCAGTGGGCTTTATTCTCAAAGCCACCGGCGCAGTGCAAGCGGCTTGCAGCATAAAGAATGGCACAAAGTACCCCTTGTGCCAAACGATGCTCTGGGATCAATCCTCAATGGCATCCTCATCAACCGCAGGTTACCTGTGTGATGCTGTAGAGGTGCTCTGTGGTACTCTGCTCTAAAGGTGGTGAAAAGAGATGAGTGAGACACCAAGGTCCGAATTATTGTGGATAAGATAACTGTTACCCAGACAAGGAGAGGCAGGAGTCATCCTAGAGATTCAGTGCCCGCAGGGCATTTATTTTGTACCGGTGGGTAGGGAGACACAGTCACAAGAGAAGGAGAAGTCACCCAAAACAATAGGGCGGTAAATAAAACAGAACACTTTATCTATGACTGCCAAAACTACTTCAAACCAGAATAGAATAGATACTTAGGCCTATTGCCACTATACTTCTATAATTATTCTACAATTCTTATTCCTATTACTAAGCTTAGGCAAAGATCAGATGATATACACTACCCATAACAGTATTTGGTTTAGCTATAACTACACAATTCTACCAAAGTCCAAATGTTACAGGAGTCCAGAGGTCTGACGTCTTCGTGTACACCGTCAGTCTACGATGGTAGCTACGAAGGGAAAGCAAATGAAACAGTGGATACTAACACAATTTCCAGTGGGGACCTTGTAAAGGCCACTGGGTGGTGAGAGGTTTGGTAAACAGACCATATGATTCTTCGGCCAAAGCCCACTCTCTCCAAGACTGCTGGAATAAAAGAACTAGAACAACTGGTTCCTGAAATCACCCACTCATGGGCTGTTGGATTCCAAACTGAAAACAAAGGGTTCCTTGGGCAAAACCCACTCCCAGGGTCACCAAGGATGAGGGGAAACCAGGACCTGCGTGGCGACGAATCCACTCGGGGACTACCACGACCTGAATGATGCTGCAGCACTCCAAGGGCCAGCTAAACTCTGAAGGATCTCCGATAGGACCAGGAACCAGAAGACTCTGTAGAGAGGATGGTTGATTCTGCAATGTTGTCACCAGAAACTAGAACAAAATTAAAGAAACAGCGGACTCGTCCTGCACTAGGCTTCGACGGACTCGACTTTCGGTGAGCGACCAGGGGCACAGACCAGGTTCTCCAGGATAAGCACACTCTTCTGTGGAGGGCGACCAACTTCAGGACATCTGGATCAGGAATCATACGAAATGACACTGGCACGGCTGTCGTGATGCACTCGGCGGACATGCCTTCGAGCTGTGAAAACAAGAAACGGTGGGTACAACTTGTACGACTGGCGACAGACTCAACTTTGGCGGACGACATAGATGGTGGAGATGATCTGATGGACGATCCCACTTGGGTGAAGAATGATGAGAAGATGTCCTCTTCTGGGTAGAGACTGATTCTGAGTACGAAGTATTACAGGCCACGCTATAAAACTGCGGTGTGGTAGAAGATTGAGACTGTCCCCATACGCTGGTAACAATGTAGCTGAAAGATGCACCTTCCTGCAATGCCAAGAGGACTGCGGAATGATCCAGTAATTTGTAGGGGGAAGGGCAAATTACAAATTTAGGGGTAATTATTACAGGTGGAGCAGTTGTTCAGGTGCTTGGAGCAATAGTTCAAATGCTTAGAGCAACAGTTCAGATGCTTAGAGCAATAGTTCAGATGCTTAGGGCAATAGTTCAGATACTTAGGGCAATAGTTCAGATGCTTAGGGCAATATTTCAGATAACCAGGGGCAAATAACCACAATCCATATACAATACAGTCTTGGTGGTTCTTAGCAAGTTCACAGTCTTTCAAGTACTTTAGCAATAACAGCTGTATGAACAGTACAGTTGTTACAGTAGCTTTACAGTATTTGTGAACTGAGCACCCTTGGATGGACCCCTTTTCCTATCTGTAGGGCCTTCCCGAATAGGATCTGGCTAGCCCTGAACATTTTGCTAAGGATGCCCTAACCCCAATACTGAGGGTACCACTTGCCCTAGGTTAATTGCCGAGAACACCAAAGGCCTAAATGCCTTATTTACTATGGGGCCTATATGCCTCACTTACTGCCACTAGGCTGGATTGTCCTAATGCACTAGGCCAGGGCTGCCCTTACTACCACTATGCTGGACTGCCCTAATCCACTAAGCCGGGGCTGCCCTTGCTACTACTACTACTACTATGCTGGCTTGCCCTAATCCACTAGGCCAGGGCCACCCTTACTACCACTAGCCTGGGTTACCCTAATCCACTAGGCCGGGGCTGGCCTTATTACCACTAGGCTGGGCTCCCCTAATCCACTAGGCCAGGGCCACCCTTACTACCACTAGCCTGGGTTGCCCTAATCCACTAGGCCGGGGCTGGTCTTACTACTACTAGGCTGGGTTGCCTTATTACACTAGGCTGGGGCAGGCCTTACTACAACTAAACTGGGTTGCCCTACTACACTAGGCCAGGGCTGGCCTTACTACCACTAGGCTGGGTTGCCCTGATCCACTAGGCCGGGGCTGGCCTTACTACTACTAGGCTGGGTTGCCCTATTACACTAGGCTGTGGCTGGCCTTACTGCCACTAGGCTGGGTTGCCCTATTACACTAGGCCAGGGCCTTCCTGGAACCCTGCTTCACCTCAGGCCTAATGCCCTACATTTACCTTGGGCCTGATGCCCTACACTTAGCTGTGGACCTACTCGCCCTTTTTAAAACTGGGCCTTGTGCCCTTCGAAATGGGCCTGGCACCCTCTACACTGTGGGCAAAACAGCCCTTTCAAAACTGGGCCCGATGTCCTAACAGAAATGGGCCTGACGCCCTCTAGACTGTGGGCCTAAATGCCCTCTTACAGCTGGGCCTGGTGCCCTGCTTTACAATGGGCCTGGTGCCCTATTCCTTTAATTTGGGCCTAACTTGCCCTTTTAACTGCGTGGCTCCTTTAATTTGAAAGGCTCTCTAAGAGCTGTCACTCTTTCAGCAGATTGCCACCTTTAATCCCTCCCCCTCATCAATATTCAACAGGCCTTGAACTGGCATTGCATTGCTGGCCCCTCCCTGTGGGTGTCACTACCCGCCTCCCCACTGAATATTAAATTAGAGTCCTTGTCACCCAATTCCTAGGCGGCGCTCAGCCACTCCTCTTCTGCGCCTTGTGCGCTAAAGAATAATAAAAAAAAATATTGTCTTTATTCCGTGAGGTGAACAGCATGAATCTGCATGCTGTCACTGACTCACCACTCCAACGAGCTGTTCTGAAGGATCGGGAGGCAGGAGGTTTGCTGGCAGTGGGAGGGAGCACGGGAGGCAGCAGGCAAAGCGAGGGACAGACTGGGGGGGCCTCAGACGGCTGACAGCAACTCAGGCACGATGCGGCTCTTCTATGCCACCGACGTGGGACTGAAATAAACTTTTAAACATAAGAGGGGGTAAAATAATAAAACAATGGGGCTCTTAAGCCCAATGCAAGGCAAACGGCTGTTTTACTTCTTCGTGGTGCCCTGATGGCACCACTGACCGCAGAACGAAACAGAGCAAGGAGTCTTCAGGCAGAGGAGGCAGCACAGGACCACAACAAGCCCAGAGGGATGACTTCAACACAAGGTAAGCCCTAAACTGTCCCTTGACTTCTGTGTCCTGTCTCCTCAACCACTGCCCAGGAACAAATGACTAACTGTAAAAAATGTTTTTTAAACTTAAACCCACCAGGGTTCTAGAGTGGCTGGAGTGGAATGCTGTGCATGAGCAGCTCAGCACAGCATTCCATCCAGGCCATTGTTACTGGAGCTACATGAATCCTATTTTTTTCCACCTGGTTTGAGTGCACAGGGCACTTTCTTTATTAATCAGAGTATTTTTATACTGTACAGGGATGTGAATCAACTTCAGAGGGGCCCCTTTTTACCTTTGCCCTTCAGTCTATACCTAAAGCAGGCACCCTGGGCACCTGTAAACCCCTAATCTTTTTATTTAAGTTAATTGTTCTGGGAAGCCCCAACTTTGGGGCATTACACCTGCCCCAAATGGGGCTTGCGCCACCCGTGCACCCAAAAAAGGGCTGTGACATGGTGCTAGGGGGGCATGTGGCAGACGCAAGTTGCCACATACCCGAAAATGTGATTCTCTAAACTCACCCAGAGGACACATTTCTAAGTACCCCTAGACCAGCCAGGGCTTGTCTAAAGGAATTTAGAACAATGTCCTCTGGAGGAGCTTAACACTGTGTGGCAATGTGCCATGCCCCCCACACACACACACAGCCAGTATACCCGATTATGAGACTGGTTAAAATATATCCGGGTGGCCAAGTGGTCCCCATCCCCAATCCCTGATATTGCCCATACAAGTATTTATTAATAATCCCCTTGCTGTGGTGTTCTAGCAGCCCCCTTCCTAATCCCTGATGTTGGCTGTACAAGTATTTATTAGTAATCTCCCTGCCCTGGTGGTCTAGTGGCCCCCTCTCTGATCCTTGATATTGCCCATACAAGTATTTATTAATAATCCCCCTGCCCTGGTGGTCCAGTGGTCCCTCCTCCTGCCTTGATATGCCCACTCCCAAGACCGTTAATACTAAATCAACCTGGTGGTCTAGTGGTCCCTTCCCCTGCCCCGATATGCCTGTTTCTGAGACTGTTAATAATAAAGTAACCTGCTGGTCTAGCAGTCCCTCCCCCCTCCTTGGCAAGTAGAGCTCATCACCCTGCTCCCCCTCCAACCCGAACCCTGAGCCGGCGTCCAGCACAGCCCACCTCACACCACCTCGGCTGGCTGCCAACTGAACTGTCACCGAGTGCTTACTTCAATACAGTACGTGTTATTTGATTTCAATGAACACATACTGTATTATAGAAAGTGGTCAGTGACAGTTCATTCGGTGGCCAGCAGAGGTGGTGTGAGGTGGGCTGTGCAGGTCGCTGTCTCAGGATTCAGGTTTGGGAGGAGCGGGGTGGTGGGCACTACTTGCCAGGCTGGTGGGGAGGAACTGCTGTACCACCAGGTTACTTAACTATTAATAGCATCAGAGATGGGCAGTTTTAGTATTAACAGTCTCAGGAATGGTGATATCTGGGTGGGGGAAGGGACTGCTGGATTACTAGGGCAGAGGGATTATTAATAAATACTTGTATGGGCAACATCAGGGATCAGGAAGGGGGGCTACTAGAACACCAGGGCAGGAGGATTATTAAGAAATACTTCTACGGGCAACATAGAGGATCAGTGGGGACTGCTAGACAACAAGGGTCTAGAGCAGTGCACGGCTGCCCCATGGTTGTAGCAGACCCTCCTGGTGCGCTGTCTGTTTGGCATATAGCCATGGTTGCCGCAAGCCGCAGGACAGCCACTGGGACTCTGCCCAATAAAGAATCAGGTGCAGGGTCCCTGGCCCACTTTGAGAATTGAGCCTAGTATCTTTATTTGCACCCACTGTAACAAAATATAAGAAGCAGATTTTTCTCATTCTCAGATGGATTTTAACAAGAAAATTGTTAAGATAAATACATGCAATATATTTCATTGATGAGTATTTTACTTTTCTAATGGGAATGCACAAGCTCTGTACATGATGTTATTAGCAATCATTGTCTGAACCTTTGTGTTACCATGGTTACAGTGGTTTGCAGGCCATTAATGTGAATTTGTCCATCATCCCCCGCCTGAAAATTGATTCATAGGGAAGATTTGGTTTTAAATCACTAGCCTGTCTAAGGAATACTTTCTTGCAAGCTTCATGAATTTCTAACTCACTGTAAAAAGTGAAAGTCATACACCATACACAACTAAGCAACGTTAGCCGTTAGCAACAGATGCCTGTATTTCTTTCCTATGGAAATTCATTTTGGAATTGGTATTATCAGGACTTACCCATAAAATTGTTAAAGAAAAACACTACAAACACAGTCTCTCCCTAAACCTAGCCTGCCGATTAGGGAGTTTAAGGTATACAACCAATGAGTAACTTCAAAAGTCATGTTGAATGTCATTTAAGGTTCTCCATAACTTCTGATGTACAGAGCTGCCTTTTTCTACTTGCCTGCTGTATGCTAATATGCACTACCAATGACAGACAGGGCACAAAGCGAGCAGCAGAAATGCAATGCTGCCAGCAAGATTGTGATGGATTGCATTTTACATCAGATATTACAAAGGCCCATAAAAACATTCAAAGTGATGTTGTAGGTAATTACAAATTTTGTTTTATACCAAAAATCCTTAATCAGCAGACTAGCTTTCAAAGGGGGTAAGGAATAATATTTGTGATGTTTTTCTTTAACCTTTTCCTAAAAGCAAATATTTTCTTCTATTTCTATCAGAGGTAAGAAATCTGCAGCCATGCCACCTTGGAGGCTAATCCCAGCAGATCTCAGTAGCTAAGAAGTGTTGACCCTGACCAGTAGTAAGTCTGGAGACCTCCAGAAAACACCAGGTGGTGCAGGAAGACATGTTGGTTGCTGTGCAGGGGCACTCATCCTTTGGGTATACGTAACCATACCATTACCCTAGCATGGTGTCAGGGGGACACTGCTGGCAAGAGGGGCCATCTTTTGGAGGAGTCATTAAACAGATGTCCTGTCTGCCTGTACTGGTGGTTGCTCAGTTGGTGATTAGTAATGCCCTGACATTTCTTGAAAAAGAGTAGTAGAATTTCCCTTGTGTCCTGGCCAAATTTCCCTCATTCATTTATCCACCAATATGTTAACATGGTTTAACATCTGCCAGTACTTTCTGTAAATATTTCTTAGTCCACCTTCCTTGGTCAACAAAAATAAATACAAAATTAAATAAAATAAAGCTATCAAAATGGCATAGTGACAGGGCTGTTTTAATCTGTTAAACAGCAAAAAGTGTCTGAACTCTAAAAAGTGGGGAGAAGGAGATCAGGGCCTGACATTTGTACTACTTACATGCACCATCAGGTCCTTGCTGAGGAAGGGAAGCTTAGAGCCTTTAACCACAGGGATTAATCCACTCACTACTCATGATGCATTATATATGGATATACATTTATTCAGCAAGGTCATTCACCGTGCACCAGCACCCCCACCTACTTTTGTGGATAAGTCACCTAATCAGGCAGAGTGAGTGGCCTTTTCTGGTCAAATTAAATTTCTGTTATACCTGCAGGGATTCACCTTTTGAACTCATCTCTTAAGAGTTTAGAGTCTTATAATTAGGAGCAAGCCAGTGCTTCCTGTAGCATGAAGGGACATGGGAGAACCTGATCCTGTCCTCAATGTTAATATACTCAGCCTCTGGCTGGGGGAAGGTATATTCACTTGAATGTATGTACTATGTGTTGCTGTGCAAATATTTTTTTCCACCACCTGAATTCATGGATTTTCTCAGTTGTTTTTTTTTTGCATTCCCAGAGTTATGGGACATTATGCAAATATGGTATGAAAGAGCTCTTGGCCAGCTGTTTAACCTGTAAAAAATGACTTACAATATTGTGGTATTTTGTTACCACTTCCATGAAACATTTTCTGTGAGATTACCACAGTTGGATTATTGGGGTTGTTAGTCATTGCTTTCCATGCCTGTCTGGGCTTAGGAACAATGTCATCCTACAGCACACATGCACATGAGGAATGGGCTGAGGGAAAAATCAGGAGAAGGAATACTAAGCAACCCAATGTCACCACTACCCCAACAGTTATTTTCAAAAATGCATGGGCACTGTTTCTCCACAACAGCATGCCATTTGACCAACATAGCCTACTCTGATTCTTTCAAAACATATCTTACCTAGGACATGCTGTATCAAGGTAACCAGCACAGTTATCCCCTCCTCATTTCAACTCTCTCTGGGCATGATAGTTCTAACCACTGCTCAGAAATATAGTCTAAAATAAACCAGTATTGGCAACATGTAATGCATTAGGAAGTCTCTAACAATTTCTTTCACTAAGTTACTCTCAAACCTGTCTCAAACACTCTCCATTCAGACACTCGTGGATGTTTTGGCAAATAACTGCTGGGAAAAACAAACTGTATTTACTGGGACTTTTATGAAATTATTTTCATAATGCATGCACTATCATGCATGGCTAGTCAGAGGTAATTGTCAGGAGATGAAACTACTGCACAACTGGAGTTACACTACCAAGCACACTGGGGTGCACTAAATGTGGTTTGGCAAATCACTACCCGGAAAAAGAAACTGCATTAAAATGGCTTTTATTGCATTATTTTCGTTCTGCATGCATTAAGTACCATGTGAGCCAAGATAACTGAAGGAGATCAAACTACAGCAGAGGTGAAATACTGTAACGAAGCACAGCAGGGTACATTGAATGTGGTTCTGACAGATAGCCACCAGGAAAAACAGATGCACAAATCATTTTCATGCTGCATTCACTGCAACTTTTAATAAGGAATGTACCCTGACCGATATGATGGTCCCTTTCATTTCAACCAGGATTTCTTTTAAGAATGAAAGAGACCACATTATCTTAAACAGGGTGCTTTTTGGAAGCACTGTTTTGGAAAGATGTGCTAAAGATCTGGTCACAGCTCTGCTGTTTAAAGCTGTCATAACTGCTCTCGTTTGCCTTTATCCTGTCATTGCATTTCTAGCATGTAACTCATAATTGTAAAGCATTTTGAGATAATCTATGTTGCATTAGATAAACTGGATTTCTTTTCTGTTGTGTTTAAACGTGTTTAGTATGTTATTTTGGTATAAGTTCTAAAAGAAACAGTTAAATGGATGTTGCCTTACCTATTGTGAAATCATACAATGCACCTGACTGAGAGACATGCATGACCCTGAAAGCTTGCATAGTATAATCTATCTGTACTGTACTTTACTTTTATTTAAAATTATTTGCAAATTATTAGCAGGAAGAACACATTGTATAAGATTCAGTTTCCAAGTGTATCCCAGCTGGACAAAGCAATATTTATTGCACAGAAAATTGCATTTAGAGCGACAGCCTAAGCAGTCCAGTAGAGAGTGTTTTATTTATTTAAAAGTTTCACCAAGAAAGGCATACTAAACAGCAATTGCTCATTTCCGGATGCATCCTGGGGAAGAGGGAAAAGAGACAAACAATAATACATATTGTACAGTAGTACAAGATCACACTTTTACAGTCAAAAATGCAATACAGTTAAGAATGTAACACTCAAGTGCTACTAGAGTACAGGGTGGTCAAAATACAGGAAGGTATGTTCCAATACGACAAGTACAAAAGGTCAGTTGCAATGATAAAACAGAAGCCAACATGGCAAGTGCACAACAAGGGATAGGGGACTGGCAGGTTGGATAATATAGAAGCAGTTGCAGGAGGGGGAGTTGAAGCTCTGGAGGAGGAAAAAGAGGGAGTGGGGGGGGGGTAGTTCAAATTATCAGGAGAAGGGCATTTCAGTGCTTAGGGAAGTGATAAGAGAAGGTGGCCTAGCCAGCAGTTGTGGATCTAGGAGGGAGGGCAAAGGTTCAAGGTTATGAAAGGAGTAGAAGGATGAAAGGAGGTGGGAGGGAGAGAATAGAGGAGAGGTATGGGGGAAAGGACCTGAACCAGTATTTGGCTATAAAGCTAGCATAGTGGGCAAGGCACCTGTCATCAATAGAGGGGGGGGAAGGAGAGGGATTTATAGAAATCACAGTGGTGAGTCCTGGGTAGACAGTTAAGAACAAAATGAAAGAATGAGTGAAAGAGAGTATCCAGTTTGGCAAGTGAGGACTTAGGGGTGGCACAGTAGACTATGTCTCCATAGTCAAACATAGGGAGGATAATTTTCTGGACAAGCACGTGGTGGGCAGGCAAGGGGATGCAACCACGGTTTCTGTATAGGGCACCAAGTTTGGGGTGCAGTTTCTTGTGGATGGCATCCACATGCCTAGAAAAGTTGGGGTGTTGGTTGAGCCAGACCCTGAGAAACCTGAAGGAGGTAACATCCTCAACTGTAGTCCCAACCAGGGTGTGGAAGGAAGGGAGGAATGGAAGCCTAGAAAGTCTCTGCCTAGTGCTGAAGGTCATGGAGATAGTCTTCTTGGTGTTTGGGACGGGAGTGGAACCAGAGCTGAATATTGTCAAAGTCTAGCTGGAGTCTAGTAGCTACATCAGAAGGGGAGAGGCCAGAGGTTTACAGGACAGCATCGTCCTCAAACATGTGAATGGATATAGAGGTGCAGACAGAAGGGAGATCATTAAAGAAAATAAAAAACAGAAGTGGGTCAAGGATTACTAGAATCATTTTATATAATGCTCTCAACTTTTGATTGGCAATGGTAACAACCTGTTGAATATGGTAACAACCTATTCAATATGGTGGTCAGATTAAACAAATTGGTCAGCCATACCACAAAGTATCTAAACAGATGAACTGCAGAGAACTTATGTCATGAAAAGGTCTCAACTGCACGTGTTAACCAAGTTTTCTCTGTGTGCTGAACAGCGTAGTAACTGACTTTCTAGCATTATACAATGAATGATGTGCATTAAACCAACATTGTAAGTTGTTAAAATCTGTTTGTAAGACTTGTCCCAGGTCACTAATGGATGCAAACTTGATATAAAACACTGTGCCATCAGCACAGAGTATACAAGTACTCTGCTTTTGCTATGATTTGTGGTATAATGATTTGTAGTTTACCCTTTTTTCTTATGGTTTATTATGCTACAGTGCTCTGAACCTGTAGAAAAGGGCACTACAAACAAAATACACTACTATTTAATGGCTGATGGAAGATCCTTGATGAACATGTTGAATGATTTTGAGCCCAAAATAGACCCCTGGGGAAACCACACTCAACAGTATTAAAACTAAAGAGATTTGCAGAATATCTCAGTGCAATAAAAGTATCATACCATATAAGTCTAATTTTCCAAAGGACCAGTATAGCAGTAGAAATTCATGCTTATAAAATGTTGTGGTAAATTAATATTCTTTTTCAGGCACCTGACACAAGTGACAAGGTACAGGAAAATATAAACATTGCTCCTTCGATTATCTGCCTCCCTCACTGAATTCCAACTAATCCTTTTGTATCACATTTTGCAGCACTGTCCATCTTTCTTGCATTTCCCAAAAGTCACACAAGTGCATAATTTTATTCACACAAATTGATGCAATTGTACAAAACCTTTTCCACAGCTGTAGCATTATTTCAACAACAAAAAAATATATATTTTTATTCACAGTACTACATTTTTTTATTTGTAGTGTGTTTGCTGAGCATAGCCCATCTAAAATGTAACATCTTGTTTTTTCTAGGATCCTGCCTCTATCCATTTCTGCAGTTTGTGAGGTTTAGTCTGGAGTATTGGGAGGTTAAGTGACTTGCACAAGGTCACACAGAAAGTAGTTGATTATACTGGGGCTTGAACCTGTGGTCTGGCTACCAAGCTGGTGTTCTAATCACTATATTACACTGACTCCTCTATAATTTGATGCAAGTGTGGGAGTTTTTTTCATGCACTTGGTAACTTTAGTTTTCATATAAAGCACTGACTTGTGCTGCACATGTGATTACTTGCATCTTTTAAACACTTTGACATGCCACATATCCTTTTCATTCAATAAGAAGTACTATGTGTGTCATAAGAGTCCCAGATAGTCTCCATGTGGTACATTCTGCCCATTTGATACCTGCAGGACCAATGTTAGTTTCTCAAATCCCAGTGCCTATGTCATCTGGTATCCAAGGGAAGGAACATCTGGTGTTGCACTTGGCAGTGGTAGAAGTGGTGGACTTTAGTCCCTTCTGAACTACCCAAAATGAAATATTTCATAGAGAGGAAGCTTTAGGTAGCACTTCCAGAAATAAGTCAGTGAAAGCAACTGAATCATGTCAATCAGCACCTGTATCAAGTCAACCAGTCCCACCTCAGAAGGGTTGATCTCAGGAGGGTTGACATAGGTACATGGGTGTACAAGGGCATGGTTCAGAGAAGTTGGGTCATACAGATGCTCTTCCTGATCCGCAATCAACCACTGATATATTGGGGCAGAAGACACTCCTCAGGCAGATAATGTGAAAGGCTTTCAAAGCAAAGATAACTCTATTGAAAAACAGGGTTTTAATTTAGAAGAAACAGAGGGAGGATGATCAGAGCTCAGAAACCCTTGGTGCCATCATTATTTTACAGCCAGCTTACTCTGTATCAGGTAGAAGAGATTTGTAATATGTTGTATCACAGATTCACTCAGCATATCAGGCCCTCTACTCCCAAAGTGCCAGCCTCTGAGCGCAGTCTTGTGAACATTGTAACAGACAAGGTAACCCTCTTGTCTGTTTTTGTGAGTTCGGATCAACCTTTGATCTCAGTTCTGGAGGGATTCAAACTGTTAACCTCTTGCTAGCATACCCAATGCACAGGCTCAGATATATCTGTCTTTGTGGGGCCAGATATCTTTGCCTACAGGCACCTAACCAGGTATTCAGAGATGAACCCTTTAAAACTTTTATAAAGACCTCAGATTTAAAACTCTTCTCTTTCCAGTTTGATACCACCATACAAGCTATATGTCTGCAGAACCATAAATATTTCTTAGCAAAAGAAAGCTGTTCAAAGACAGACCAGGCTTGCTCTAAAATTAGAGTTTTAACTAAAATATATAATAATACGTCAAACATACAATACAGAACTCTTGTATCACAAGACATACATATCTTTAAGCAAAACAAGGTTTAAAACAGTGCAATTCCTACAACTATATTTAGATTTTGTCTAGCTTTATAAATACCTGTTTTCAGTGCTCAGATGTTTCCTTAGTCAGTGTCAGATAAAAAGTGTATATCTATAGTGAAAGAGAATAATCTTTTCAAGCAGAATTGGCCAACCCCTTTTTGATGAAGTCATCCAGACCCTTCTCTGGTCAAATATCTAACAAAAATATATTTTTATACAACCACAGGATGTAATTTTAAAGTATTAATTCTGCAATCTTAGCATAACTCCAGTTTCAATGACACCTCTTTTGATCTCATGCTGTACCTGTGAAAGAGGAAGAACCCCCACCCCCTCATTTTTGTGTTTCCTTATAGGAATGATAATGGACCTGAAATGTACTTCTGCTTTTGTCTTTGTCCTGTGGGTTAAATGTTTGTTTGTTGGGCTGGCCACCCATTTTGTTACATTTATATGTTTGTCTATTGTTTGTTCATGTGTATCTTTTTCCTGTACATTGAGGTCCCATTGTCATCCCTGTAATAAAGGAAACGTGGCTTTAAGCACAGTTGTAAATAGTTGCTGACGTCAGGACTAAGTATATATTAAATCACCTTTGTGATTTAAAACAATTATAAAAGGATTGGTTTCTGCAGAAATGTTTTGTTTCTTTTTGTATGTATAGTATAGGGTTTACAACCCCCCAACCCCCTTTTATATGGTACAAGTAGTATTGTTGTATAGACTTAAATAAATACAGACAAGAGATAGTGCCAAATAAAGTTAATGAATCCCTTTTGTTTTAATATAGCAGGGTTCTACCTCTTTAAGAATCCCCTGCTTCAAGTCCTGTATGTAACCCCTTTGTTACCCGGGGTTACTAGAAACCCAGTAAGACCTAGTGGTAGGCAGGGAAGGCAGCTTGTGAAACTCCAGTTAAATGGGTTTCACACTGTCTTACTCTGTCCTCAGTCACAGCTGAGACTGGAGAGATGACATCATTATAGAATTGTTATAGCTGCATGAGCCACATTTGGAATCTTCAGCTCAGAGTAGTTCTAGGACCTTGGGAATTTGAAAAGCCAGTCTTCCGTTTGTCCTTGAGCAAGAAGGAAGCATCAGACTGTAGTTTGAGTTTGCCTCCACAGAAGGAAGTTTTCTGTGTTTCACCAGTCTTCAAGTGGTGGAGACCGTCCCCTCGGTCTCAGTGCCCCCTCCCTCCCAGGGGGGGGTAGGAAAAGGTCTCTGTGGGTTCCAGGGGCAATCCCCTTTTCCCACCAAGGAAAGAAGCTGCCTGAAATTACTTTGTCTGTTTGGGTATGACAGTAAAGGTTAAAGGACTTCACCTGTGGGGCACCTGCAATGATTGGGTGAGTGTTTGGCTCCAGTTTAAGGGGCAAACAACTGTTTTTCAGTCAGGAAATGTTATTGGGGACTGCTGTTTGGGAGCACTATATACACTAGGACAAACAAATGGAGCAGTCAGTTTAAAGTTTAAATGGATTTAGAGTTCACAGTAGAGGGGGTGCTTCAGTTCATCCACCATGCAATCTACAGTTTTACAGTCCTGAAGTTTCTGTGTGTTCAGAGAAATAGCCGGGCCAGTCGGGCTGTGTATCCAATGCGCATGCAAAGTCCGGGCTGAGTGCCTGGTGGGTCCAAAGCTAGACAACTGTTGAAGTGTTCATTCCTCAAATGGACCGCTGTGTTTAACCTCTAATCTGCATTACAGTTACATAGCCCTGTGGGGGACCATACAGAGCTTTGTTTATGTTCAGTGAGTTAATAAATAAAGCCACACTGAAAAATCCCAATTCTGGTTCTGGACATTGCAGTTATTGCTTCCTGTAGTTGGATTTACTTGGGTGCCCCTGTGGAGAGTAGTCAAACCTAGGCCTCTTGTGCCAAGTAGCTTCATCCTTCCCCGAACCCGTAGATATACACTCCCCACCAGGTATTGCTGCCAAATGCCAACAGCATGCCACCTGTCATTGTTTTGGTAAAAGGACAGGGGTGGGGAGGGTTACAAAAATGGAGGCACCATTTTGGATTTGTTTGGGAAGGAAGGTGCTTGGGCAAGTAGGCTAGCGTTTTGGCTATCTGGCAGTTGGTAGCCCACAAAAGTTGAAGCAATTTCCCTAGTGTGTGCTGTGTGCTGTGAATCTTGTGCTGCTGTTTAAAAATGCCAACTGTTTACCAAGGAGCTGTAAAGCCAAAGTGTGTGTTCTTGTCCTGCATCAACATAGTTTACAGCATTAGTCAGTTTAAAATGAGTTTCTGTGAAGGAAAGTGTGGAAAACTAGGGGTAGCAACAGAGAAATTATGCCCTGGACGTTGGAAATGCTTTCTGTGCAATACTAGAGACTGCAGAGTTAATGGCAATGTTACATGGTTGAAATGGGCTCTCGCCATGGAGTCAGTTAAAAAAAAAAAGTGCATCTTTTCAGTTTGAATTTGCCTGCTCGATGATCGCCGTGAGAAAAGGAGCCCTCGTGAGAAGAAGAGCTCATTGCATGGCGTCGTGTGGTGATCAGTTGCCATTAGTCCGCCCCTCAGCCAGCTCTTATGTGTCTGCTTCGGCATTCGGGAAGACGAGAGAGTAGTCGTGTACTGGCAGTGGAGGAGCATTCATGAAGTGTTCAAAGCGCTGTAAACAGTGAAAAGTGACTTTTCTAGTTCAAAATCGGGCTCAACCCGCTTATCGGTCGTGGGATCAGTGAATTGTGTGATTAATACTACGATCGCGGAGACTGCCTGCCCATTTGAAATCTGAGGCCTTCAAAAATCTGGCTGCAGGCCGTTTTCCCCCATCGCAGCAATCTGCTACCATAACAGTGAGTAAACGATTTAAAACTGCTCAAATCAGTGATTTTCAGTAATGCCATATAAATTGTGAGTGCAGCTGTATAGTCGCATTGCAAGTAGTGATTGTGTGATATCCTGCTGGCAAGTGCAAGTCTGTAAAGCCATTAAATGTGAGCATAGCAATTAAAGTAGCCTCAGTTTAAAGTCTGCAGCCAGAGAGTGACTGTGGGTTGTAAAATAAGTGCAACGCTAGTAGAAGTAGGCAATCCTGTGCTGAAACCTGAAGTTTTAAAAGGGACTGTGATTAAATAAATGTTGCCAGCATGTGAAAAGTCCAAGGAAAATCCTGTAAATGTGAGAACAGCCAGAAAAGAGCAAGTTGTGCAGTTTGAAATAAAAGTTAATAGTAGCTGATGTAAATCGAGTGCGCAGTGGCTTGACCCAGAGTTTGAATGTTGATGCACAGGATTGCTGCCGCCGTCATTACAGGGTGGGGTAGTAAAGTAAACACAGCAGCAGAGGAGCCATTTTAAAGCTACAGAGTGTGTTCATTTAAAGTGGGACTTTCAGTTACAGTGAACTTTTGTTTGTTTTCTACAGTTATGGCCTCAGGACCAGCTCGTTACCCGGATCAAGCCCGGGTTGCAGTAACAGCAGCAGTAAATGGATTGAGAGACATTGAAAATTGGTGCTATAGAGGGCAACTCCCTCCTGATGTGGCAATTCCTAATTATCCAGTGTGTGTATGCCAGATGTGCTTTAGTGCTGGAAGGGATGTCTTCATGATTCCTCACTGTGCTGGTTGTCTACAAAATATGGCTTGTATAAAGTACCTCAAATTCGTTTGGCTCCACATGGACACAACTTCAAAAATCTGCAGTTGGCAGCACACAGCATCAGGCGGAGCCTGTAGAGGAAGGTCCCCCGGGGGAGTGTGGCACAAAGTTAGACAGTGCAGAATTAGAGACTGAATCTGAAGTTAAAGTTTTGGATGCTGGATCTCAGAAGGCAAGTTTAGATAAAGCATCAATTGACCCCTGGGTGGGGAGGCCTAGCCCAAGTCTCGACGGTGAAGATGAGATGCGGGAGGCTGTTGAATGGGCGTTGTCGACCTCCGCTCCTAGTGATGAATGGATAGTCTCGGGGGTGAGAACTACTGCTCACTCTTGGGCTCAGATCCTCAGTGAAGAGGAAGATGAGGAGGAACCTAAGTGGCCTTGTGAGATAGGAACGGGTACACAGCCTCAAGATCTTGCCTCGGAGGAATGTGTTCAAAAAGGTGGTGATGCCACTGCCCTGGCTTCACCAGAAGAAAAAGAAGTCAGGGATCAATTTTTAATTTCATTGAGGATGCGAAGCTGGCAGAACCAGGACTGGCCACCCCCAAGCCAGGCCAGCGGTCTCAGATTGACCAAAGCAAGTAAAGAGGAGAGACTGGTTCATAGAAAGGCCAATGAAATCTTTGGTATGACCTTTCCTACCTTTCCTTGGAGAGTCTGGGAGGAGACTGAGAACTGCAGGAAATCCTGGATCTGGGATGAAGCAATGAAACATGTGCATCCTGGGGCTAACCAGCATGTAAAGAATAGACTGTTCCATGAAAAGTATACACAGTGGAAGAGAGGCAGGACACTGTTTATGGACAGAGTGAGAAGTGTGGAGGAGAGGGGCGCAAAGTCTCCACTGTGTGAATTATGTGCATCCAGATGGAGTAATAATTCAAGCCCCTGACCCCCTCTACTATTGGCCTCAGTGCAAGGACCTCCCAGTAATTAAGCCCGTGCCTACAAAATGGAGAGTCGAGCAGTGGTAGTCAATACTGCCACATCTGAACTGTGAAGTACCTTTATTGAACTGCCAAAATGAATAAACAAAAATTCAGGGCCCACATTCTTCAGTCTACAGTAAACTGTTTGCAATCACCAACCACCTACTGGTACCACCAGATGACTTCAGATCCAGAGAGGACACCAGCCCAGCTGTTTGCCTGTTCATCGTCTGGTAATCGGATGACGCCGGACCAACTGTTTCTCTTTTTTATTCCTGTTCTAAGGTTCCTTCTCCAGTTATGACATCAGCCCAGCTGTTTCCAGATGTGCACTCCTGTGGGTTCCCGGAAGATGTCCGCCCAGCTGTATCAGAAGAAATGCTGCCAGGGAGAGTCTTCAGCAGGGACCAGGTTGGTGACGTTCGAATACTTCAAGAGGCTGGTGAGCCAAAATCTCTTTTTATTCTATCTTTATGACATTGCAATACACACCTTACACTACAGACTTCAAACAGTGTGTGAACTGTCTGCAAAGACTCTCCCCTTCAGGATTATGGCCTTAAAGACTATATGTTCACGGGCTCCGGCCCAGGAGAAGACTCTTTAATGCACTGGCCTTCGGCCTTATGAGTCACTAGTGGGACATTTAGGCATTCCATCCCCCCAAAAGTGTATTGTTATCAATGTCATTTCTGTACTTAATGTATATACTGTCTTTTCTACTTTTCTAAAAAAATATTTTTTCTTTTTGGGATTGTTTAGTGTTTTGTTTATCCTGTATGGTAAGGTTTGTGGTTGTTGTTGTTGTAGTCATCGTTATTTAGGTAGATCGTAAATGCAGATTAGGGTGTTTTGTTTTTGTTGTTTTTTGTCTTTTCTACATGTGTTCCTGGAAGAAAGAAGAGAAGACAAGAAGAGGAGGAGGAGCTCATCGGAGTTCCTCATTTCAGTGCTTAGGTTTAGAAATTAAAGTACTGTTTGTGTTTCTAATGTTGTAGTTGCAGGCTGCCAAAGGTCGGGGAGGTCTCTGGGTTTTGTTTTTATTTGGGATGTTATGTAGAGGCAGATAGGTTTTCCCTAGAGGGTTAGGGGGGATAGACAGGCTGTGGTCCTGAATGGCCGTAGGGATTGCAGTGCTGACCTATCAGGGCTATGCTCTGGACGGTTCTACCAGAGCCACTAGGTGTCCATAGTAAGTGGATAGAGTAGAGGCTCAAATGTCAGCTATAGGCCTCTAGGCCCTTAGTGTTGCCTACCTGTGCTCGCACACGGTAGGAGGGGGCCTGATCACCCCCCTCCACAGGTAGCACATAGGGTGGGATGGCCTAAGGCCGGGTGCATAATGACTGGGGACAGTCATTTTCCTGGTCAAGGGCGGTGTAACCCTTTGTTACCCGGGGTATTAGAATCCCAGTAAGACCTAGTGGTAGGCAGGAAGGCAGCTTGTGAAACTCCAGTTAAATGGGTTTCACACTGTCTCACTCTGTCCTCAGTCACAGCTGAGACTGGAGAGATGACATCATTATAAAATTGTTACAGCTGCATGAGCCACATTTGGAATCTTCAGCTCAGAGTAGTTCTAGAACCTTGGGAATTTGAAAAGCCAGTCTTCCGTTTGTCCTTGAGCAAGAAGGAAGCATCAGACTGTAGTTTGAGTTTTGCCTCCACACAGAAGGAAGTTTTTCTGTGTTTCACTAGTCTTCAAGTGGTGGAGACCGTCCCCTCGGTCTCAGTGCCCCCTCCCTCCCAGGGGGGGTAGGAAAAGGTCTCTGTGGGTTCCTTTTCCCACCAAGGAAAGAAGCTGCCTGAAATTACTTTGTCTGTTTGGGTATGACAGAAAAAGTTAAAGGACTTCGCCTGTGGGGCACCTGCAACGATTGGGTGAGTGTTTGGCTCCAGTTTAAGGGGCAAACAACTGTTTTTCAGTCAGGAAATGTTATTGGGGACTGCTGTTTGGGAGCACTACATACACTAGGATGAACAAATGGAGCAGTCAGTTTAAAGTTTAAATGGATTTAGAGTTCACAGTAGAGGGGGTGCATCAGTTCATCCACCATGCAATCTACAGTTTTACAGTCCTGAAGTTTCTGTGTGTTCAGAGAAATAGCCAGGCCAATCGGGCTGTGTATCCAATGCGCATGCAAAGTCCGGGCTGAGTGCCTGGTTGGTCCAAAGCTAGACAACTGTTGTGTTCATTCTTCAAATGGACCGCTGTGTTTAACCTCTAATCTGCATTACAGTTACATAGCCCTGTGGGGGACCATACAGAGCTTTGTTTATGTTCAGTGAGTTAATAAATAAAGCCACACTGAAAAATTCCAATTCTGGTTCTGGACATTACAGTTATTGCTTCCTGTAGTTGGATTTACTTGGGTGCCCCTGTGCAGAGTAGTCAAGCCTAGGCCTCTTGTGCCAAGTAGCTTCATCCTTCCCCAAACCCGTAGATATACACTCCCCACCAGGTATTGCTGCAAAATTGCAGCAGCATGCCACCTGTCATTGTTTTGGTAAAAGGACAGGGGTGGGGAGGGTTACATGTATAGCCATTCTTCTGATTTTTATTTATGGCTGAAAGATAGAATTAAATAGAGAATTTGTTAGTTGTAGCTTCTGTAAGGTCTTTTCCTTAGGAGCGCTTGTAAAAATGACTGTTTTCCCCTGGTTTCTTTGCTAGAATCCCTCTCAGCGTTACGGTCGCCGGTACAATTTATCACGCGATCGTGCGCACGTTCGTGAAGGCGTTTTACTCTCTTTCAGGATGAATAGGAAGAGTGTTGTTGTTTTTAAAATTAAAACTGTCTCTGTATACCTGGGAGATGTAAAATCAAGAGCTACATCTCTTTCTGGGACTGCCTGAGGAGTCGAGGATTTTTGCAGCAATGCTGGCTCCTTGCTAGAATCCTGTGTGTTGCTGTGAATGCAGTAAGCTCTCTAGGAGCTGGCTGGCCTTTGAGCAGCTAGTTTTATGGGCTGGCTTAACGGGGCGGTGCCTGTTTCTGCTGACCTTACTCTAACTTCATTAAAAGGAGCTGTTTATCATTTGTTTTCCTTAAAATATATTTCTATATTATAATAAAGAGGTTGTAGTGTTGAAAATAATATAAATGTATTGTATTTAAAGAACGTTTGAGCCAGAAAAGGCTCAGAGGAGGAGCTGAGTAATCACATGTCTTCTGGACAGTATATAAATGCTGTGTTCTCAACTCAATTCAGTTAGTTGATCTTAAGAGATAAGACCTGGAAGTGCTGTTGTAAGCCTCATATGATGCTAGTGCTTGCTAGTTCATGATTTTGTTATTTTTGTTTGCTCCTCTTATTTTGGCGAGTTCAGTTCACTCTTTAATAATATTTAAATAAACAAGTTTTTTTTGATTTGCTTCTTCAAAAACTGCCTCCTTGGTCCATCATTTCCCACAGGCTGTGGCAGTACCCTCTTCACACAGGCTTCATAAGGTCATTTACAACCTTACACCTCTATTTATTTATTTTTTTATTTTATTTATAAAGCAATCAGTTTACAACCTTTGAGCCAAGGGCTCATTTCCAAAGGTACCTCGTCAACAATGGTAGAAAATTCGGAATAATACAAATAAAACAGATAATACAGGTAATACAGAAAAGAGGGGTACATACAGAGCAGTGCATGAGTATAAACAGACACGCATTAATGGCACATGGTAACAGCAACATTGGTAGTGTGATACAGAGCAAAATATGGTATAATTGACAACAGTAGAATAAAAGGGTTTAGCAGCATAACGGTATTTTCATACAGGTGTGATTACAGATGTAACATCCTAGCTTCCCTTATTTTAACGTCATAAACCTAGTTTATGATTTCTGTCTTAACAAAATTAACTTAACTCTATAATTAGTTCAGAGAAAGAGGATCCTTAATAAAAGTCTTCCAGTAATACATTGTCTCTAAAAAGCTGAGTGTGTGATACATACTGTCAGCAGTTCTCTTGGCCTGCATATGTCAGCTGAAATCTGGGGGATGAGAGAGGTCATTCCTAGAGCATTTGATTTTCAGCAGAGACAGTCATAATACATTTTATATAAAAAATATTATCCAGCACTCAGAACTGGCTGTCTACGTCACATGTTGCAGCTAGCAGAGCTCACAAGCTACATGTGAACACAGTATTGACCACCGCTGGGAATGCTTCCAAATGGTTTCATGAGATTAAACACTCTGCACAAATAGGTCAAAAGGAATGGGATGAACTGGAGAAGAAGCATTTTCCAAAGTGATGCAACATACATTACCCTTTTCTAGATATTCTGGTGAAGAAATGGGAAGTATCTCCCATAACTGATACAGCAATATCTGCAGTAGTCAAACAGTGATCTTAGTAGAGGCAAGGGCTTCATTTACTGATGTTAATAATAAGCAGTTCAATGAAGGCTGTAGGCATGCCTAATCTGACTTTGGGTCAGCAGTAAGGGTCTCGTAAGCCTCAGTTTTGATGCCACAGGCTCTTTGTGAATGTACAACCACCTTATCAGATGGTATACCAGAAAACACCCCTATACACTCTCTAGTACTTTTGCTTCATACGGCCATGTCTTTTCCAGGAGATTCTTTAGTTGACTTGATGCAATTATTTGTGAGAAGTTCAACAGCCACAGTGGCAGTGATGGAGGCAATATGGCTAAGACATTGGTCAGCTGATTAGACTTCCTAGATCTATTTGCTTAATATTCCCTTCAAAGGTGATCCACTATTTTACCCCAAGCCAAACTCCATTTTGAAGACCATTAAGGGCACAAAGGGTTCACAGCCATGTTCAAAAAGGCAGTACAGTAGTTTTCAAATGCTAACTCCAAATAAAAAAGATTTTGTTGTGACCAATCTGTTTGTGGCTATTTTTTCTCCTTTCTTGGATGTAGAATCCAGCAAAACAGATACACCTTCTCTGGATTGAAATTTAAGCAATGCACAGGATCCTTCTCACACAGGTGTTTCAGAGTGTTGAACTGGAAGGTTGGTTACTCTGCACTCTGCATGAAGATGTACAGGCCCACCCTTATCCCAGTCATCTGGGGCAGTCATCTTAAAAGGTTTTATGACATATGGGGCCAAGACTATGACTGATACCTGGGCAGTGGAGATCATTTTGTGAGGCTGTGCAGTAGAATTCTCTACTATGCCTACAGGACACCATTTCTTTCCAGTTCAAACATCAAAATGATCACATGAAATGAGCAGCAGTGAATAAGACTCTAGTTCATCTACTGAACATAAATGCAATAGTGCCAGCTGCTTCCCCAGAGAGAGAGGAAAAGGGTTTTACTCAATTTACTTCATAGTCCCAAATAACTCATGTGGCTTCCACCCATTTCTAGATCTCTACAATCTTAATACATAGGGATGGTTCCAAGATGATTCTGTAAGGCAAGAGCTATGCTTTAGACCTCCTTTGTCAGTCTTAAATTTCGTTTAACGTAACTCTTTTTCTTCGGAAACAACATGATTTTAGGATGGCTACTCACCCCCCAAATGTAAAAGACCTAAAAGAGACCTGCTTCTGCTTCCCCTAAAGCTGACCATAAGCCAAAGGCTCTACACAAGCTGAAAAAATGACTCCCTTCTCTAATGTCAGTGCATTTGAAGCACCCACAGAGCATGGACTGCAATCTCAAGGGAGCAAGCATGTCGAACAGTCCCAGGACTCCTACAGAAATGTCATCTCAAGAGAAAATATTGTTATAACTGGCCAAAGAAACAGGTTGCATGCTGTTTACTGTGGTAATCACTGTAAATAACTCTAATACCCTAGTGTGAGTACTGCAACAAGAGCTCAAGTTGATGCTGGCCTGGTGGCACTGAGGGTTCAGGTGCTGGATGCCACAGCTCACACCACACTGGTGACCTCAGTTTGGGAGTGCACTTGGGCTGCCAGGGGTTGGCCGGGGGGAAGGGAGCAGAGTAGGCTTGAGATGCCGCAAGGCAGCTCTCCTCTCCAGGGAGGGATGTGAGGGTTCTCCGGCTCTTTGCTGCCACCTGGTGGAGGCTAGGTGGTAGCACCAAGCCACAAGGGAACCCTGGAATTAGGCTGGGTGGTGAGAAGGGGCTGTCACTGGAGCTGCGGAGTGCATGTGCACCTCCACGCACACGCACAACTGTGTTCTGGGATCCCAGGGTAATGGGGAGAAAAATCCAGCAAAAAAAGACTGCATGTCTAGTCTCCCCCCATTGTCAAGAAGGTGCTAGTGATAATGAGGAAGCAAAAAGTAAGATAGAAAAAAAAAGAGCCCAATTTGAAGCCAAGACACCACTTACTGATGACAGCAGCTACAACTAAATCCAACAAGAGTGACAGGCACAATGAAGCATCTCCTGAGGAAGACAAAACAAGTATCAACCCTCAAGAGGTATTTATTAGAAAAACTAAAACGAAACAATACCTGAAAGAAAATATAGTTAGAATTGGGATCAGGCTTTACTAAGATTAAAAAACAGGTTGATATATTACAGGGTGAAGTAAGGGGAGTTAAAGTAGAAATAAGGGACCTTAAAGTAATGGTATTCAAAGGTAGGAGAGTCCAGGGATCAAAAAGGAGGCAGCATTTCAAGCAGCAGAAGCAATGCTGCTGAAAGACAAAATCTTAGATTTCGAATGGAGATCAAGGAGTGCCAATCTGAAAATCCTGAGTTTAAATAAGGGTGTGGAGAATACAGACATTTTTGTTTCCTGTGAAAAATTACTTTGAAAAATGACTTACAGAACTGTTTGGAAGGATATATCCTTAGGAGGCAGTGAAATTAGACAGAGCCAATAGATCACCCACTAAATCAAATAACAACGATATACATGTGTGATTTTTGTAAAATTTCTAAAGTACCAGGACCAAGAGAAGGGGCTACTTGCTGACTGGAAAACAAGGTCCCTCATGCACCAAGACAATCTAATTTTCTTAGCTCTAGATTTAAACCCAGCAGTTCAGAAAAACAGAAATTTTAAAAGACACCACAAAAGTCCTATGGGAAAGACAGACTAAATACATTTGTCACGTCCAACACCAGCCATGCTCAAACTACCATACATGGTCCAAGACAGGACTCTGGAATCTCCAGAGGAAGCTACATAAAACTGAAACAGCAGCAGCCACAAACAGCAGGCAGTCAACTATAGTATATCAAGGCAACTTCCAGAATTAAAAAAAAGGGCAATAACTGGTAATGGACCACCTTGGTTAACCAACCAATAAAGTATGACCAATAGAATAATTGACCAAAACTTGTAGAACCAAATACTGTAAATCTGAGAGTAGAGTTACAGTAAACCTTAATCTGCCACAGCCCTTGGGATAGTGCCCTCCTACCCCAAGTCAGGCAGTGATCGAAGAGAAAAAAGGAAAAACAAAGGAAATTCCAATAACTGGGAGTCTCACAAATTGTGTATGATTTGAAGATGAGAAAGCAGATTGTCATGATGAAGATGAAAATAAACTGGAACTAAATCAATGTAAAACTTTAGTGAAACAGTGAGTAGGGAAAAGAAACATAGGGTTAAATATGATAGAAGAAGACATCTGTACAGATAGTTTAAGAGGAATTTGCAACTTGATTACTTTAAACCAGGTTCAATAGACTCAATTAATAGAGCTAAAACAAAAAATAATGTAGCAAAAGAAGTAGGTTAGTATATACACACCATACCAAAACAGAAAAAATGGATGACACATAGTAGCAATCTCATGGAATGGTTTTGCCTCTGTACCACTTCAAGGTGGTCAGCACCACAAAGGGCCACTTACAATGCATTCAAATGATCCAACCCCTCCTTAATAAAATCTCTCCTAATATCATTGATTATAAAATGGGTAAAGGATTTCAAGCAATCTGGTTGGTTGTTAGCCATGTGTTAGAAGTGTCTAACGCACAGCTAAAACTAGAAACCCCACTTAGAATACACAGACTCATTTTATAAGCACAATAAGCCACTTCAGGGATGTCCGTTAGACAGTTCTAATGCACGGCTAGGGGATTGGATGCACGCGCCCTGTGGCCTTGTGTCTCACTACACCCTCTAGTTGTGGGTTAGAACTATCTAATGCACATCCCATCATGTCTTATTGCTTACTTCACAACTCCGCTCACTTGAAGCCATTAACAAAATCAAAATCATCTTTTCTCCCTTTTAGGTTTTCTGCCAGCCTGTCACACAGGCCATTCACTCAGCATAGAAGAAATTTTAAGAATGTGTGGGTGGGATAAGTCTCACATAGCTACATAAGGGAAAGGGAAAGGGCATCGATTTGGTATCTTGCTGGCATATCTACATAGAGAATTGGGGGGAACAACTGTTATAATGAGACAGACACAGAAAAAAGAACCCCAACACAGCCCAAAAATAATTGATTGTAATAAACAGGTTAGGAAGGTTCAATGGAGGAGAGTTCGGGAGCTTAGATAAAAGTCAGATTATTAGCTGCCTTTAAAAGTAATGTATCAAGTATAAAATATATTCTTTGCAAAGAAAAAAGCTTTGTTAATGCACCAGTTAGGATAACTTAACACCACAAAAGTAGGTAAATGTGGCATTAGGATTTCTAGCCCTAACTCCCCACCACTACCCCCCCCCAAGCAACAAAAGGAAAAAACATTAGGGTTTTGGGGGCCAAGAATCTTGACAAACCAGTGATAGGGTCTTTCTTGAGGTTGTCAACCCTAAAGCGCACACCATTCCATGAGCAAACAACATCACACATGATCTCCTGTGGGCCCTGCATGAAGAAAGCTACAACAAATTGTGTTGGCTACATGTGCCAAGATGTACTTCTCTACCTTTGAAGAGTGTATTACTATGAGGCAGTGACTTGGAGCTGTACCCTGTGCTTCAGATTGGAGGCTAAGGGCTGGGGGGAGAGGTGAGCATTAGGGTTAACAACACCAAGGAAGAACCCACTGCTGACTCTGGAGACCCAAAAACCCTAACTTTTTTTTCCCTTTTGTTGCTTGGGGTATAGGGGTTGTGAGTTAGGGCTGGAATCCCTAATGCCATATTTCTCTACTTTAGTGACATTAAGTTACACTAACTGGTACATTAATGAAGTTTTTTGCAAATAATTTCCTTACGTCTTGAGACAGTAGAATCATATCCTCATTCACGCAAGTCCCAAAGGGACCTACATGAACAGATACAGACACACATGACTATCTGGGCCATGCACCAAGGGAAGACTCCATCTGCCTTTGGAAGTGCAGGGTCCTGCTAACCCTGCTCTACTATGCAGCGTTGGATGTCAAAAATTACCAAAGTTATAAATATATGTAGGAAAATGTCAACAGGCGTTCATAACTGTGTTGTTTTATTAATATTTTCACACCAAATTTTAAACGCAGTCTTTGTGACATGGTTGAATAAGGCCCTGTCCCATTTGTTATGTGAAAAGAGCTAAACGCAAAGATCTGTTCTATCCTCTCCTTTTCTGTCTCCTGTCTGTCTGGTTGTACAACCAAATGTTCTCGTGAGTCTCCACCTCTCACTATCTCTCTACCTTCACTTGCTGTTTCTGTCTTTACTCCCCCTTTGCATATCTGTGGTTATAAAAATATATGTGAATCTTTATGTGAAACTGGGATCCCTTGGATTGAAAATGTATGTAGCTATACTGTTGAAATGATTGCAAAAAGCTATGTGGAACTTAGGAGGTTAACCTGAGATACAGTTTGAGCTCCACTCAGGCTTGTTTGCAGACTCTTTTGCAGAGCTGTCAGCAGGAGACCAGCTTGGGACATTGTTCTAGTTGCAAGCTTGCTCAGCAAAGAAACTGGCAAGAACATTTTGTGAGAAACAGAATATCTCTTAACGGGTTCCCAGGCAAAGACTTATAAAAAGAGCAGAAAAACTTTTGCTAGCAAGAGAGATAGATAGCCTGAAACTTGGAATTACAGATATACTCAGATGAAGTACTTTTTTCTCTGTTTGTACTGCCTTTGTAAATAGCTATACCGAACCATTTTGACTTTTTCACTTTACTGCTATTGATAATAAAATGCTACTTACGAAATTTGAAACTGCTCCTGGTTTTCCTATGCTTCCTGACCTTTGCCTTGATAATAGATGGTATTAGAAGTGTGATTTATGCCATGCATATTCTAAGACAGGAGTTTTGTGCATGGGTACTAGACCTGGTACCAGGGAAGCATAGAAGAAAGGTATCACCCAACAACTAATGCACCGAAATCTGGCCAATGGAAAATCATGTACACAAATGCCTGTAGTCTGTGAAACAAGATCTCAGACCTGAAGACAACAATGACAGAGGCTAAACTGGACATAGTAGCCATTAGCGAGACATGGTTCACTAATAAGCCCATTTGGGAGACTTCAGTACCCAGCTATGTACTGTTCAGAAGGGAGCGAGGTGCAAAAAGGGGAGGTGGAGAGGCCCTTTATGTCAATGAAAATATCAAAGCTACAGAAATTCAGAATACACATAAGGATTCAGAAGAATTTTGGGCCACCCTGGAAACAGGAAATGGGACAGCAATACGAACTGGGGATGTCTACAGGCCTCCTGACCAGGAGGAGGACATAGACACATTACTGTTAGAAGATATACAAAACATGACAGCTAAAGGGGAGGTTCTAATAATGGGAGACTTCAACATGCCAGATACAGATTGGTCAATACCAGCAGGAACATCCACCAGAACTAGACACATAGTGGATTCCCTGTGGGGGGGTGGTGGCCTCAAACAATTGGTACAACAACCCACAAGAGACAGGGCTATCCTGGATCTAGTACTGACTAACAGGGAAAGGATCACAGATCTCCAGGTAGAAGGTCACTTGAGGGCCAATGACTATCACATGGTGTGGTTCAATTTGGCCACTAGAACTAAATCATCCCATTCCAAGGCAAAAATATGGGATTTCAGAGGAGCTGACTTTGATAAGATGGCCAACATAGTTAAGCTAGCCCTGGCAAGAAGAAATACAGGTGAGGAGTACAGGTAAAGTGGGCAAGCATTAAGGATGCAATACTTGAAGCAATATCCCATTATGTTAGGGAGAAAAGCAAGAACAAAATAAGAAGGAAACCACGTGTGTTCTCAAAAACAGTAGCAGAAACGATCAGAGCCAAAAGGTTGGCCTTCAGGAAATATAAGGGAATGCAGCGGGACGAAAATAGGGAGGCATACCAAACTTCCCTAAGGGAAGCAGGGAAGGCTGTAAGGCAGGCAAAGGCCCAAACCAAGGCAACACTAGCACAAACAGTAAAAGAAGGGGACAAGCCTTTCTATAGATACATTAGTGAAAGGAGAAAGTCCAGAGGGAGTATTGCTAAGATCAAAGGGGATAAGGGAAGTGTGTGGAGGAGGACCAAGGAAAAGCATCTATCCTAAATAGATACTTCTGCTCAGTATTTACTGAGGAGAAGGTAGGGCAGGGCCCACAGCTCAGTACCATGGACACGGGGGGGAGATGTGCACAAGTCCCTTCACAAAAGAAAGGGTCCAACAAGAGCTCACTAAGCTTAGGGTCGACAAGGCAATAGGAACTGATGGCATACATCCCAGGGTACTAAAGGAGCTAAGGGTGGAACTAGCTGAGCTGTTAGCAGACATGTTTAGTGAGTCTCTGAGCACAGAAGAGATCACAGAAGACTGGAGAAGGGCTCATGTGATCCCGCTCCACAAGAGTGGTAGCAGGGGGAAGGCAGGGAACTATCGATCAATCAGTCTTACCTCAGTAGTAGGCAAGATTATGGAGGCACTCCTTAAGGAAAGGATAATGCAACACCTGGAATCCATAGGAGCACAGAATCCAAGACAGCATGGGTTTACAACAGGAAGGTCCTGTCAAACTGATCTCATAGATTTCTTTGACTGGGTAACCAGAGTGGTGGACCAAGGGGGTGCAGTTGATGTCACCTACCTTGATTTCAACAAAGCTTTCGAAACTGTTCCACATAGAAGATTAATTAATAAGCTGGGTAGGCTTGGGGTGGGTCAGAGGTTGGTCAACTGGGTGGCAAACTGGTTGGCGGGCAGAAAACAGAGAGTGGTAGTAAATGATATACAGTCAGAAGAGATGCAAGTCACAAGTGGGGTACCTCAGGGATCAGTTCTGGGGCCAGGTCCTCTTCAATATCTTCATCAGTGACATTGCAGATGGACTAGAGGGTAAGGTTTGTCTGTTTGCAGATGACACCAAGACCTGCAACAGAGTAGATGATCCAGATGGGGTGGGCAGAATGAGAAGAGATCTGGATAAACTGGCAAAATGGTTGGAAGAGTGACAACTGGGGTTTAATGCAAAGAAGTGCAAGATCATGCACATAGGGAAGAGAAACCCTGAAGCTACCTATAGGTTGGGAGGGGAGTTGCTGGAAATCATAAGGGAAGAAAGGGGCTTAGGCATCATCATCACAGATGACCTGAAATCATCCAAGCAGACCACTAAAGCAGTAGGTAAGGCTAGGGGGATGTTGCAGTGTATTAGTAGGGGTATCACAAGTCATAAGAGGGAGGTAATAATCCCTCTTTACAAGACACTGGTTAGGCCCTATCTGGAGTACTGCATGCAGTACTGGAGGCTGCACCTGCACAAGAACATTAACAAAATGGAGGCAGTCTAGAGAAGGGCAACCAAAATGGTGCAGGGACTGCATCAGAAAACATATGAGGACAGATTAACAGAGCTCAATATGTATACCATAGAACAAAGGAGGGAGAGAGGTGATATGATCAAAACTTACAAGCATCTTAAGGGCATTAACAAGGTGAAACAGTCTAACATGTTTCAATATAAGAAAAATAGCAGGACAAGAGGACACAGCATGAGATTAGAGGGAGGCCGATTAAGGGGTAATGTGAGGAAGTTCTTTTTCACAGAAAGGATGATGGATGCATGGAAGGGCCTACCTCAGGAAGTGGTGGATATGAATACAATGCAGGGCTTCAAACTTGCATGGGATAAGCATAAGGGAGCAATACAGATCAGTAGGAATAGATAGACCATTGACAGAGGAAAGGCCTATGGCACATTCATAAGGTAGAAAAAATGGGCAGACTGGATGGGCCTTGCGGTCCTTATCTGCTGTCAATCTCTAGATTTCTATGTTTCTATAGATTCTGCAGCAGTGAGCCCAGTAGTGATTACCAGAAGGATGGCAGCCAAACTAGCTGAGACAGAAGTCCAAACTGAGACTGTACACTCCAGATTGGAAAAGCCACCTGGAACACCTATGAGCAGTTATTCAATCTATAAAAAGGGAAGGTCTAACAATTAATCCTACCAAATGTGCACTGGGCATACAGGAAACCAGTTATGTGGGCTATGTTTTGGGAAATGGAGAAGTAAAGCCAGATATTTCTAAGATAGAAGCTGTAGCTAACAGTCCTATCCCTAAAACAAAGAAACATGTCAGGTCATTTTTAGGGTTGGCTGGTTATTATCAGAGATTCTTTCCCAGCTTTGCCCAGATAGCTACTCCCTTCACTGAACTCACAAAGAAAACATGTCCAAATAATGTGAAATGTACCCCATAGTATCATGAAGCTTTTCAGACCATAAAGGCTACATCATGTTCAGCCCCTGTTTTAAGAAGCCCAGACTTTGAGAAATAATTTTTGCTACAGACAGATGCATCAGAGGTAGGCCTAGGTGCAGTCTTGAGTCAGCATATAGATGAGAAGGAACATCCCATTCTATATATCAGTAGAAAGTTGCACAACAGAGGGAAAAGGTACTCCACCATTGAAAAGGAATACCTTGCAGCAAAGTGGGCCATGGAGTCCCTTAAGTTTTATTTGCTAGGAGCTGACTTTGTACTTATAACAGATCACAGTCCGCTCTGTTGGATTAACCAAATGAAGGATAAAAATTCCAGAATCACACGGTGGTACCTGGCACTACAGCCATTTAAATTTAAAGTGATGCACAAATCTGGGAAAGAGAATGTCAATGCTGATTTTCTGTCTAGATATGGATCAGGAATTGAGAATTGTGAAAGTCAACAAAAATGTGTGAGTTTGAACATTTCTGTTTGCTATACTGCATATGTACTGAACTGTAAAGGTTATAAGCTAATGTCAGAAGAGAATTAATAAAAAAATTTTGGAAACCTGTTTTTTAAATCAGATTCCTCTTTAAAGAAGGGTGTGTGTGACAGGATTGAATAAGGCATTGTTTTACTTTTTATGCAGAAAGAGTTAAATGAAAGGATCTGTTCTATCCTCTCCTTTTATGTCTCTTGTCTGTCTGGTTGCACAACCAAATGTTCTCGTGAGACCTAGGAACTGATCACTCTGATGGTCTTGTGATTCTCCACTTCTCACTATCTCTCCACCTTCACTTGCTGTTTCTGTTTTTCTCCCCCTTGCATATCTGTAGTTATAAAAATATGTGAATCTTTATGTGAAACTGGGATCCCTTTTTTGAAAATGTATATACCGTATTTCACCGTTTTATAGCCGCCCCATATAGTATCCACCCTCAAATAGTAGCCGCATGCAATTTTGAGTGATAGCAATAAAAGTCGCCCCTGATTAGTAGCCTGATATTGTAACTACCGAAAATGATAGCTTGAAATCCAAGTCGTAGCACTTACGTTTGGCTTTTTTACCTGACAACAACCACTGACAACTGCCAGAGACCTACTGACACAGCTCACTTGCATTACATGTCAATTGCGGTCTCCGACCAATAAGGTACCAAAATGACAACAATAAAAGCCCGCGATTGAAACATTACTGTATGCTTAGTAATATAAGCCACCCTTGAATGGTAACCGCCCTCAAATTAAAGCCTTGCATTAAAAATGAAGTTTCTAATTGAAGCCCCAGCTTCAAAACAGTGAAATACAGTAGTTATATTGTTGAAATGATTGCAAAAAGCTATATGGAATTTAGGGGGTTAACCTGAGATGCAGTTTGAGCTCCTCTCAGGCTTGTTTGCAGACTCTTTTGCAGAGCTGTCAGCAGGAGGCCAGCTTGTGACATTGTTCTGTTTGCAAGCTTGCTCTGCAGAGAAACTGGCAAGAACATTTTGTGAGAAATAGGATATCTCTTAATGAGTTCCTAGGCAAAGACTTATAAAAAGAGCAGCAATACTTTTGCTAGAGAGAGAGAGAGGAGAGACTGAAACTTGGAATTAGAGATACTCTCAGACGAAGGGCTTTTTTTCTCTGTTTATACTGCCTTTGTAAATAGTTATACTGAACAATTTTTATTTTTTATTTTACTGTCATTGACATTAATAAAATGCTACTTATGAATTTTGAAACTGCTCTTGGTTTTCCTATGCTTCCTAGCCTGTGCCTCCATGACAGCCTTGATACGAACCCACCTCATGAACCCAGTAGGTGAAAATTTTCAAATCTCAGCTGAAACATCATTCTGTGGCACAGGTGCTAAAACACAATTTGGCCAGATTTTGAAAAATGACAGTTGTCATGTTCATCAGGTGATGTGAAAAAATGGCTATGTTGAAAAATTGGGATCAAAATATTTAAAATTAACAAAGTTATGAGCGTATGTTGCAAAATTTCAATGTATGCTCATAACGTTGTTGTTTTGTAATATTTGTACCCAAAATTTTAAACATAGCCTTCTTATGACCCCACCTCATGAACAAGAGTAGAGAAAATTTTTGAAACTTGCCTGAAAGGTGATTTTGTGCAGCAGCAATGTCATTCCACACCACAGGTGCTGAAACACATTTTGACCAGGATTTGAAAAATGACAGTTGTCACATTCATTAGGTGATGTAAAAAAATGACTATGTTGAAAATGTTGGATCAAAATATTTAAAATGACTGAAATTATAAGCATGCGTTGCAAAATTTCAACATATGCTCATAAGATTGCCATTTTTAAACATTTTGACCCCAGAATTTCAACATAACCTTCTTATGACCCCACCTCACAAACAAGGACAGTGAAAATTTTCAAATCCTGCATGAAAGGTGATTTTGCCAAGTGACTGCAAAAACATCTGGGGCTGAGTGGGAGGTTTCAGTGGCTGGGTTAGAATGATGAGGGGCTTTTTTTCTTTTTTTATGCAGGTTAAAACAAACCACAAAAAAAACACAAACAAGTCTGGCTGGAGGTACACTCAGGAAATGGTGGTACTCGAGCCAAAAGCAGCCAGCTTGCAGTAAACAGAAGAAAAAAGGCTCAGCACTCAAGTTCTGTGTTTCAAAAGTACACAAGTGCAAAGTACTTATTCTGGCCAGATGCCAAGTGAGAACCTTAGCTCTGTGCTTCAACCCTTCAGTGGGCCTTCTGCCCCTAAGGAAGGCCCGCTGAAGGGTTGAAGCACTGGGCTAAATACTTTGCACTTGTGCACCTTTCAAACACAGAACTAGAGTGCTGAGCCATTTTTCTTCTGTTTACTGCAAAAAAAAAAACACCAAGTAACAGTTTTCTTTGTTTCAAGTTACAGTCTGACATTGGGATTGAGCACTTCAGTGTCAGAGCACTGTACAGAAATGGGGTTGGGTGACCTGGAGGGAAGCGGGGTTCAGAGAAGAGGTACCAGGGGTGACCATCCTGGTATGCTGACATATATTTATTTAACAAATAAATAAATAAACATTTAGATTGGTAAGGACAGGCAGGGCACCTGGAAGGGAGGGAGGGAGGAGAAAGAAGTGATACTGGGGGTGGGCACCTAGGTCTGTTTAACAAAACAAACTTGGTAGGTAGATAGACAGAGACACACAGAGAGAAACAGATAGATAGATAGATAGAGATAGGTAGATAGATAGGTAGATAGATATACAGACGGACAGATGGATACAGACAGAATGTGGGATCAGCAGCTCACTCCTCTCACTGCAACCCACAGTAGGACTCCAGCTGTAGCTGTTGAACTCAATAAAGTCCCACTGTTCTCATACAGAGAACATGGATGAATGACTCCCCTCTCTAGGCTAGGCACCCTGGATTTTGGGGTGCCCAGTAATAATATTTCTAGCAAATTAAAAAAAAAACAGTAGGATCTAGCTAAACAGGTCCAATGTAGCTAGATTCAGGTGTTTGTTTTTTAAATGACACCATTGTATGCATTGTCCATGTTTTTTATTTCGAAGGGAAAGAAATAAGATGGTGGTTCTCACGGCACAAAAAAATGTTTCATGCTGTGAGAAGCAAGTGGTGAGAAACCAAAAACAGTCATGTGACACAGAATTGTTGGTGTTGTATCAGAATGTTATCCCAAGAACCCTACTGAGCATGATCAGAACAGAAAAACACAAAACGTTAATGTTTTATAACTCTGGAACCATTTAGTATTTTTCACGAAAATGTTTCAAAGGCACTACCATAAGACATCATGTCTGTACCCTGAAAGTTTGAGGGAAAATCCCATTCTGTCTAGGCTGTAGGAGAGAGGGGAAAAAAAACATTTTAAGAATAGGAAAAAAAATAGACATCTACAGAAAAATGACATATGTGGATCTTTGAAACCGCACAAGCTGCTATCACAAAACTTTCCACAGATTTAGATCTGGCCTCCTAGACAATGCATGCACAATTTCAGCTGATTTTGTCAAACACTGCTAAAGTTATTAAGGTGCAAAATTAGGGATTTAACATTGAACACCCTACTCAACCCTAACTATAGGGAAACTGCCATGCTGCTATAAAAATTGTAAACGAGAATGAATAGAGGGTTCAGGAGAGCTTAATAAGTAGGGAGGCACCAACTTTTGCTTGTTTCAGGGTTACAAAGTCAGCAGGAGGTTGGACTCTGTCAAGGAAGAAAAGGTAGGAATGATTGGAAAAATATTTTTTCTAAAATATTCAGTAAATATTTACAGTGGATAGGGACAGTGAAGATAAGGTTTGGTAAAGGGGGCAGAGAAATAAATGAGGAAGGGGATGGATAGCATGTGGCAATTTAAATCAAAACTGTTATTCTCCCTCCAAATGCACAGCACGATAGTTGACAAAAAGAAATGTTGCTCAGTTTCTAATGTCTTTTTTTTTTTTTTAGAAAAATTGGTGACCGTTGTTGTAAAAAAAGTATAGGTAAGATAAGACATATGCAGAAAAGGGCAATTAGGGACCTATCAAGGCAACATTTATTAAGGGTAAGAATCCCCTCGGCTTTTAGGAAAAGGAAACAAAGTTCAGAAAATGAGAAGATTTAACATTTTAGCATTGGATGTTAATGGTATCAGCAGCCAGATCAGAAAAAAAGAAAAATGAAGACTGGATTGCTTACAATTGCAAACACACACACACACACACACACACATATTTAAGTGATCCTGAATTTCAAAAGGTGTGTAAAATGTAGAGAGGAGAAGCAATACATGCTGGCCCAGATTTTCAAAGGAGTTGCATGGCCTGAAATGGAGATGCACGGTGCATCCCAGAAATTGCATGGAAGCACGGTATTCGAAAGGGAGAGTGATGCGCTGCATATTTCCAAATGCACCATCATGCAGAAATAATGTATGCAGCGCAAAAGAAGGGTGTGGGTATATGAATATGTTGAGCATCTGTATATTCAACCAAAATGTGCCGCATCCCAGATATGTGCCACGCAAAGATAGGCAGACAAAAGGATGGCCTAAATTGGCCAGCCACCCACAGGAAGGCCGCGGAACTGCAGATAGGCTATCCTGAGACAGCCCTTGGAGGGGGCACCAGGACTGCTCAAGGCACCCATACACAGCAGTCATGCCAGCACAGAAGTGCCCAAAGTCACAGGTGCTGGTACACCACGGGCACCACCAAGAGAGTCATCCCCTACACCGCACCTGGGACAAAGACACCCAGTTCACATGGCGAAGGAAATTACCACATATGTGGATTAAAACTTAATTTGTTTGCTTCAAATCTGGAATCAATTCTTTTTTATTCCTGCTTGATTTGCTCCATGGTCCTGCGGTGCCAGCACAACTGAACTGGTTAACTTCTGGATGGCTTCCTTTGGCTGAGTGAACCAGCTTGCACTACCAGCATGGGTTTAAACTTTTGTAACTGCACATGCCAGTGCTGTTGGGTGCCCCCCTAGCACACCAGCAGAGCAGATGGCCACACTGCCAGCACATGTACCAGGGGCCATGGCCTGCACCCATGTGGCCCGCAGGGCACCACCCAGTGGTGGCATGCACCTAAGGTGATGTCTGTGGAAACAGTACCTAGGTAGCCTGGTGGTACATGTGGCAGCCTGGCATAGGACAGGAACTGACCTGTGGTGTGCACAGGTGGGACCCACCCACTGGGATACCTGGTCACCCTCTGCACACTGCCATTTCTTGCACTATCACCATGTTCCTCTCATACAGGGTGTGTGGGGCACTGCAGGTGACTGTATGCAGCATACGGAGCTGGTGTATCACATGTATGTGGTATTCCAATCAGACCATGTCACCCTCTGCCCTCCCTGTTGCTTGTCCAGGTGGGGCCCCTGTGGCCACTGTCCAGGTGGATCCCCTGTACCCCAGTCCAAACCTGCACATGGCTATTGGTAATAGCACTGTACCTAGGTGAATGCAGTCCACACACACACACACACAAACATTCTATCACACCTGCCTGCTAGGCTGCAGTTCCTCCTGTTCACCTTTGCAGGGTGGTGTTGCAGCCCTGCAAAACTGGAACTGAGCATGCCCGGGGGTATGCAAATGGTCTGCATACATTCCAGTAATGAGCTGCGCATGAGGGGAATGGACTCGGAATGTGCAATGAATCCATTTGCATATCTCAGCTGAATATTGCAATTTTGCTTACCACACATGTGGCCACCTATCACACATTTCCTCATGCTCTGCATAGGGCACAGGTCACCTACTGTTCCACGCATCTCCCATTACACGATCATGCATGTTTACTATATTCAGCTGGACATGTGTGACTACATCTCACGGTGCATCTTCTGAATGCCATTGTTTAGTGCTGGCCCATCTCAGTTGCATGGTGCAGGCACTTCGGTGATGCAGCCTGGAACATTTGAATATGCAGCCTGCTCTATATTGTAAAAAAACAAAGACAAGGCGCTGCGTCAGCATGTGGTCTAAAAGCAAAACAAAATGGTTATATTAAATGCACGCTGAAAGTAGAAAATGGAGTTAAAAATCTACGTTTCTACCTTAGGTCTTCTTCAGGAAATATCTAAAAGAGAAAAAAAACAAGTTAGTGTAGAGGAGAGGTAAAATGAGAGAGATATATATGTGGAGAAAGAAGAAGGGAGGCAAAGAGAAGAAGTGATAAATGGTAAGATTAAGAGAGAATCTGTGAAACAAAAAGGTGATGATGGGAAAGATAAAACATAATGGGACAGAAAAGAGGGGAAGTTCCCAGGTAGAGACAGATTAACAGGGCCTTGTAAGAAAGGTTGAAAGGTGACAAATGTGTGAGAAGAGGAGACAGAAATGGAGATATATGGTGAAAATGAAAAATAAATCAGTTACAAACAAATTGACTTTAGGAAAAAAAAAAAAAAAAAAAAAAGGGGGGCCTTTTTTCCCTAAAGTCAATTTGTTTTTGTACTGATTTATTTTTCATTTTCACCATATGTCTCCATTTCTGTCTCCTTCTCCTTCTCTAACTCTATTTTCTACTTTCAGCGTGCATTTAATATAACCATTTTGTTCTGCTCTATATTGTGGCAAATCTAGAAGAACGGCAATTATCTTTTCAAGAGAATAGTAAAGCAATAATAGATAAAGCATGTGCAGATGAGTATACAAGATCTACATTTTTCTTAATAAAAATTAATATTACAGAATTGACATTTGCAAGTGTTTCTGGCCCTAATAATGACTCACTGTCACTTTACACTGACATTTCTGCAATTATCTCAGTTCCCACAACCTTTTTTTTAATGAGAGAGGATTTGAACATGGTTTTGAATCCTTCCAATCCTGGAACTGTCCAAATCCCTATTAGTCTAGTGGCCCCCTAATCACCAAGCAGATGTCAATAAAATAAACCCAGGTAGTCTAGTGCCCCCAGTTCCTCAAATAAATGTCACAAATTAAACCCTGGTCCAGTGGTACCCCCCTCCTGCATGACCCCAGAGTAGATGCTAGTTTCATGTACTTTCCATCCCTGACAGTTCAAGTGGTACCCTCCTTCTGCCCAATCCCTGAGTAAATGCCAGCTTCTTGTCACTTTCATCCCAGGTAGTCTAGTGGTACCCCATCCTGCAGGATCCATGATTTCATGCTGGTTTTCTTGTATTTTCTATCCCTGGTAGTTCAGTGGTGCTCTTCTCCCACACGATCAATTTGTAAATGCTAGAATTTTTGCAGTTTACATCCCTGGAAGTTAATGTCAATGAAATTAACCCAGGTAGTCTGGTGTCTCCCCCCAGTCTCCAAGTAAATGTCACAAAAATGAACCCTGGTAGTCCAGTGCTCCCCCCTGCCGCACAAGAAACCAGAGTAGACACTTGTTTTATGTCATTTCCATTCCAGATAGTCATGTGTCCCTCCTGCTTGACCCCTGAGTAAATGCAAGTTTTCTTATACTTTCCATCCTTAGACTGCCTGGGATGTAAATAATAAGAACTCTGGCATTTACTCAATTATGAGGTAGGAGGGAAGTCCCACTGGACTACCAGGGATGGAAAATGCAAACATTTATGAAAAGACCATAGGTTTAAAGCAGTAACCTATTGAAAGGTTAAAGATTTATGTTCTAGGAAAACAAGATTTATTTGATATGCAAATATCTAACATTTGAATGCTTTTATTTGCACAATATACTTGTGTAATAAGATAAAAAAAATCTTAATACATTTGTCAGACTAATCAGATTCAAGATGGAATTATCTATGCTTGATTATCAAGGTGGTCCAGATAGGGGACTTCCTGGCTTCCATTAACCTGTCCAGTGCAATTTGCATGTTCTGATACAGTGTTCCCATCAGAGTATCCTTAGTTTTGCTATATAGGATAAACAGTTTGGGTACTAGGCTCTGACCTTCTGGCTGGCCTCAACCCCAAGGGTCTTCATGAAAGTCTTAGTGGTGATAGTGGACATAGGGTCACTGCTTGATCATAGTCAGAGCCATTAGCTCACAAAATGGTACAAAGGACCATTGAGGTCATATGGAATTATGTCTGGAGAGTGAACACAGAGAAGAGTGCACACAACCCTCTCAGAATTTGGAACCATGTGGGGGAATTTTCACACAGACATAGCCAGAGCGTTTCTCAGCAGAAGATGAACACAATCCATGTCAGAGATTCACTGGTTCAGAAGACAGAAAGTTGTCACAGCATACAGATTCCTTTAGATTTTAAGCCTGCTGACAACCACAATAGAGATGGTCCCTTGGGTCACGTTACATATGAGACTCATTCAGGTTCATCTCCTTTCTCACCAGTCTCCAGTCTCAAAACAATACCATGTCCCACTCTGGATACCAAACTCAGTTCTCCAATGCTTGTACTGGTGACAGTAAGAGCAGTATAACAGCAGAGTCTAATGAGAGACTCCCCTGTAGCTCTGCCTGTGGAGATAATTGTGACAGCTGACACCAGCCTGACAGACAGACTAGTGTGCAGTGTTAGATCACATTCCCGTGCAGGGGTTATGGTCTTCAGGTGACTGGAGCCTTCAGATAAATGTAATATAAAAGAGTCATTTATCAGAAATTGATTAATTTAAAGGCTCAGATCAGATATAAGTTAGTAAAGCTTTAGTCAAACAATGCAACAACAATCACCTATCCTAAACAACCTAGACAGCTCAAGAAGCAAGATGGTGCTAACCAAGACGTACAAGGCTCTAAATGGACCTGAAAAAACTCTGAAGTCTCTTTTGGTGATTCTTCTAGCAGCAGCGCCAAACTCTCAGGAAGACTGGCTTAGCTGCCAATATGTGCCCCTGGGGGAATGCTTACTGAACAAGTGAGAGTGTCAGCAATTTTATCACCGGTTTGGAAACCTGACATAGTCCTCTTTGCATTGAGGGAGAATGCTAAGGTCGCAGAACACTTCATCTAATACTGATGCACCTGAGTGCAGACTCTGAAGGCACTGTCTCGACTATGGAATGTTTAAAGAGCATATTCCACTGATACTTCTACTACAGTAACACAACTCCTAGGACACTTGTGTATTGTACGAAACCTTCCTTTTGAATTCTCCAGAAGGGCCACTGAGACCTTGATTCTCTTGCCCTACTCAAACTGTCAGTGCAGAAACCATTTTGGATTCCACCTCTGTGAGACCTCCTGTTCCAAAGATCTGCACTCCTCCAAAATACAACTCAACTTCTGCTGATTGCTTGGCTCCTGAATAGAGAGATCCGTCAAAATAGGATTCTCAAAAAACTTGGTAGACACCATGGCCCATAACTCTGTCATGGGCTATGGAAGTAGTCTGACTTTCAGGAAACAGTCTATTTCCATAGCCCATGACAGAGTTATGGCAACTTTAAAAGAGTGGACTCAAACGTTATGGCTCCTACCATGAAAGATGTGGAAGACTTTGGCAGTGCACATCCGAGAATTCCCTCAGGAAGGAGTAGATAAAAGGCTATCAGTCAGCACACTTCAGTTTCAAGTACTGTATCTGTTTTGGATGCAGTACTGGGGAACCTTGAAGGTACTTTGTTGGGGAGTATATTCAGATGTGAGTAGATTATTTAGAGTGGTCAACAGATCCAACCCAATCTGCAGACCTACAGTGGCTTCACTGGACCTTAAATTGCTTGTCAATGTTATTTGCAAGTCACCCTTCAAACGTTAAGCCCAGGTCTCTGAAAAACTGTATTTCTGTGAAAACTTGTTTTCTGTTACTCATTTGTTAAGCAAGAAGACTCCGTGAACTTTCAGCTCTTTCCGGTAAAGAACCCTGTCTTATTTTTCTTGAGGATAAGGTTGTTTTGCATGCAGTCTCCATTTTTCTTCCAAAAGTTTCCTACAGCTTTTCATGTTAACCAAGACATTAATCCCTGTACTACCTGGCCCTCTGTCTACTGCCCCCTTTCCTTCCTCCATCATCTCCCCTTTCCCTCTCCCTCTCCATCCCAACTTGTCCCATTCCCCTTTTCCCTCCCCCCTCCCTCCTGCTCCCACCTACACCTGCACCGACCATGCTGTTACTTCACACCTGCTCTTTCTCTGTAATCACTGCAACTAGCTTAATCTGGTCCAAAGTCAGTTGACATTCATCTGTACCCCCCCCCCCGCCAACTCCCAGGGTCGTGCCTGAAAATAGGCAGAATTTGTCTAGTGCACTTACCCAGTCAACGAAAACTAATATTAAATAAAAAAAATGAAAAAAATCTTCAAAACTGGCTGCTGTACTTCCTTCAACTCTGATTGCTTTCACTAGTCTTGAATTTTGCATTGTAAATATTTGTAAATATAAACTTATTACTGTGTTAGCTCTCAACAAGTCTTTGAGATTGTACTGTACATAGCTGTAAATGTATGATTTTATAAGCATATTTTACTCCTGCCACTCCCCCAACCTCCGGGTCGCACCTGGGAACAAGCTTCATCTCAGCGTGCCTCTCCCGGTTACCAACATTTAAATAAAAATAAGAAAATAAAAATAAATCTTTCATTTCAAGAACAGCTACTGAGAAGGAGAAAAAGCTCCAAAAGTTAGTCAGTCACACAGCAGTCAAAATGTACCTTATGAAGACTCAATCTTTTTGCCAGTCAGACAGCCTGTTCTGTATGGCCCGGCAGACATAAGTAAGAAGGCTGCTAAGGCCACCTTGGCCTAGGTGGGTCAGATCATGCATAATAAAGGCTTATGTAGCATTTAAAGTGAAACCACCAGCATTGGTGAAGCACAGCCAATCAGGGGACAGATTCACAAAACTTTGCCCCACGTAAACTGGGATTTGTGCCAAGCTGGTATTCACAAAAGCTCAGTTTGAACCCACAAAACAGGTTTGCACCAGAGCAAAGTCTGGAAGGGGCCACAATGTAAATGAGGGGGAGCAGACCTGCATATCCTTGCAGTCCCATTCATAAAGTATTTTCTGTACACAAAGGTCTTTTGTGGGGTTCCCTTGTATAGAGAAAATACCGCCGAGCCAGACCTTACTTTAGTTCCACGCAACCCTAGTGTTTGGCGGAGATACTTCAGTGCCCCCCTCCCCATTGCCAATCGCTGTCCCGGTATATAATAAATTTCCCTGGTAGTCTAGTGGTCCCTCTCCCCTTCCCCGATCTCTGACTGCCATGCCATTATATGAAACAAAATATTTCCCTGGTAGTCCAGTGGTTGCTCCCCCTTCCCCCCTTTGCCGATTGCCTTCCCATAATATGAAAAAAAATATTTCTCTGGTAGTCCAGTGGTCTCTCCCCCATTCATCATCCTGCAATATGAAATAAAATTTCCCAGGTAGTCTAGTGGTCCTTCCCCCCTCCTCCGAACTATGACTGCCATCCCGTCATGATGCCAAGAATAACCCTAGTGGTCTAGTGGTCTAGTGGTCCTTCCACTCTATCCCCAATCTTTTCAGTATGCAGAACTATATATTCCCCTGGTGTCTAGTGGATCCCCCTCCCCCGACCTTGGCAGCTAGTGTCCCACCACCCAGCTCCCCCATCTCAAAACCAAGCTGGCGACTAACACAGCTGTCATCTCATCACCACAGCTGGCCACTGACTGAACTCTCAGTGAATGTGTGCTGAATAGAGCATGCACTCATTCAGAGCTCTGTTGGCAGCCAGCCATGGTGATGAGAACAGGGCTGTGCTTGTTGCTGGCTTGGTTTCAGGATGGGGGAGGTGGGTGGTGGGATACTATCCACCAGGGTGGGGGGGTCCACTGGAAACCATGGAATATATACTTTGGCATATAGGGGCAGATCAGGGTGGGTGGGGCATCACTAGACCACCAGGGTAATTATTTATGGTATAGCAAGAAGGGAGTGGGGATAAGATGGTACACTAGACCACCGAGGTTATTCTTGGCATCATGACAGGATGGTGATCAGTGAATGGGGGAGGAGGAGGAAGGGACTACTACACCACCAGGGTGATGGATTTTTACAAACAGAATAGCAATCGGTGATGGGGGGACATACTACACTCACCCCTGCCTATGCACTTGGGCCCATAATGGGCATGTAAATGGCCACCTACTGCCTTGCATGCCCAGTGGGTGCATTTACATGGCTGACTTTGTGAACTGCAAACAGCACAGCAGCACTATACATTGGAGTGCAGTATTCCTGGCTCCAGGTTGGGGCAGCGCTGCAGGGGTTAGCGTTGTCTCCACCTGGCCCCTATTCACAGTCGGATAGTGCAGAGCACTATCCGACTGTGAATGGCAACTTTTGCACCCTGGATAATCACAATGTATAATTTTGTGTTGCACTTTGCAATTTTTGGTGAATCGGGCCCCAGGGCTCTGGCAGCATCCTAGGCAGAAAGAGTCATGTCCCTGGTAACTGAGCTGTGCCAATCAGGCACATGGTCCTCTCTGCATGCATTTATAAAACATTAGAGGGTACTTTCAGAATTCTGTGAGTGCAGCTTTTAGGTGCAAAATGCTGCAAGCAGTAATCAAACAATGAACTTTATGTTAGTGAGGAATAAGTGAGTGAGTGATTGAGTTAATTGGTTTAGGGAGGCAGTATAGCACAGTGGTTTAAAGCTCTGAGCTGAAAATCTGGTGACATCCAGCAGACTAGACCTGGGTTTGAATCCCACAGCTTCCACTTGCATACTGTGTGACCCTGAGCAAGTCACTTAACTTCCCTGTGCTCCCAGGTCACTCATGTAAAAAAGCTTTCAGCTTAGTGTGCTACTCCTGGTTAAACAACTAAATAAAAAAATAAAAATTGTTTACCAGGTGGGTGCACATAGCACGGACCATTCTGAGGAATGACCCAGTACATCAAGATGGCACATAATGGACTATGGCAAAATGTACATACCGGCAAAGCAAGCAGTGTACTGTATACAGGACAAGAAGCAATTAGAGAACACAGTACAACTGAATGACTAGCAAGCAATACAAAAGGTACAGGGCAAAGTGCAACCTAGGTACTACAGTAGTGAAACAGAAAACAAACAATACGGAAAATATACACAATTTACAAAATACACAAATGCATCACCAGGCAATACTAACCAGAATTAAGGAACATATTCACATTAGTATATACTGGAAGAATGAGACCACATCGAATGAGAACACATCAAACAGAGTAATGCATGTAGAAGTAACCAATGGATTTAGTGCAAACCACGGTTGTCAAAGACTAACTGTTCCAGAACCACATTAAGGTAGGAGTTGATCCCTTTTGTTTGGGTGTGTCTCAGTCTCACTAGTAGGATGACATAATTACTCATCAGTTATGACTAACCCACCTGGACCTAACAGAAAAAGAAATTATAAGTCTGATAGAATTTCTTCTTGTTTAAAGTAAAGAAGCCAAAACTGGTACATAATTATACCTCTCAACCTCCCAAGGAATAAATCAGAGGCACCACCTTAACAGAACGTGGGAAAATTGATACAAATCAGGAGTATCATCTCAAAAGGTGATAACAGAGACTCAGAGATCTGGTAGAATACTGTAGCATGTGAGACATTTTCTGAAGTGCTACTTATGTTTTACTGACTGAAAATATTCAGTCATGAAGAGTTAATAATGCTCAGTGACAATCAACACTAGAATATAGAGGGGCAGAGAGAACTCTTGCTACAAATCAGAGAAGTACTGTACCTGATAATTAGGGACCCTTGAAAGCTGCCCCAACATTGATTCACAATGTGAACTGTTGTAAAAAATTACCTGAGCTATGATTTGAACAGTAAGCAGGCTTGACCTTTTAGAATGTGTTTGATTGTTGTTTTCTTCTTAAAGGGGAATGGGTTTTCTGCTGTAAACTAATGTTTTCTATAGAAGATGAGTGGTAATACTGGTCTCCATTTGGTAATTTTTTCATTCATTACTGTCATTTAAGAACATTCATTGGCTGTCTAAGAGTCATGCCCCAATGGCAAGGACCATTTTGGAAACACATGATACAGTCAGGTAGTTTATATGTTTGTTTAATGTCTTACATCAAACAAATGGTCTAGTGACTAGAGCGCAGGCTTGGGTACCAGTAGAACCAGTTTCAAATCCCCTCACAGCCATTTGCTAAGTGACCCTGCACAAGTCACTGATTTATTTACAGTACCACCGACTAGGATGGAGCACTCTGTAATAAGAATGTCACAGTTTCCTGTATGACAAATTACTGCCTCCATAACGTAACATGAATGTACTATTTTGAGACTTTAGGCTGTGTCCGTTTCTTAGAGGTGTCTTGGGATTGATGCCCACTGAATTGAGTTACATACTTCTGATCTGTATTTTGTATCTGCTTGTTATAGTTGCTAGTTATGTACTACTACCTCATGTACTGAATTGTCATCTCTGCTTACGCTCTGAATGTACTGCTACAACCTGACTGTTAGTTACTGTATATGTACCTTCCTTTTGCAATTGCCTATAGTTATTTGTATCTTCCTTTTTGTAAGTTGCCTGTATTTTGCTTTGTACTCTCCCGGGTCATGCCTGAAAACAGGCATTTCCAATGTCTAGTGCACTTATCCGGTTATTAAAAACAAACAAATAAATTAATTAATTAACAACTAAAGTAATTGCCATTGGATTGCTATGTATTTGTGCAGAATCCTGCATAATACCACTGTCAAAAACTGTCTGGCGTGCTACAAATCAGCCTACTTAGGTAGACTGTGGGCAAACACCCAGGTTAGCATCTCATTATATCCTGATTTGCATGCAGTTTGCCAAGCGCCATTGTAGGGTTCCACAGCTCCACCTGCAGGTCAGTCTGAAAGTACAGGGGCTGACTGAGTCTGCCCACAGCTCCACCTGTAGGTCAATCTGGCAGTGCATGGTGGTAGCTGCAGGCTACATTTGTACAGACCCGCATAGCATATTGTGCCCCGGTGGACTACACAGCACAGGCACAGGTGGTGGTGCTGCATGCAATTGTCAAACTGTAGTTACTGCTACAGTGCACAGCAGACATTACAGTAGCAAGGAGGCCAGTAATGTGAGGAACACAGCAATGCCTATGGTGTGCAGGGCATCAATGACCACTACACTGTACCCAGTGACAGGCCCAACTTGCAGGTGTGTACTGACAGTGGACATTACTGTTATGCTGTTGTGCGATTCACAGATGCTGTACCACTGACATGGGATACTCACAGTGACATATAAATGGCTGGCTGTGTGTGCTGTGGTGTCTGTACATATGTGCAGTATGTGACTGGGGGGTACATACCATCAGACAGTCACACTGGTGTTGGGGTATTCCCAACACTGGACCATTTGCACTGTGTGGCTTGTCCCTGCCTTGTGGCTGCACCCAGTCTGTGGTGCAGCCTGTACACCTGTACACCCTCCCCTCAACACCCTCCTACCCACAGTGCTGCATGTGTGTGTTGACTTCTGGTGGTGTCCACCAAAGGGTGATCTGCAGGTATGTGCTGTATGGCCACACTGCCATGGTGTCCACTGGGAGCCGGGTCACCACTTACTGCCTGGCATGGCTGGAACCGGGTGGTAGATGACGACATCATAGGGATACCACTCATGTGCAGTATGTTTCTTCTATGTCTGGTTTATTTCTATGTTTAATACTTACTGGTTAGGGTCGCACAAAGCCGCACAAAGGTCGCACAAAGCCACACAAAGTCACAAAGTCGCACAAAGCTGGTTTGCCCAGAGTTAAGACTACCTTTTCCTGGGTGGTAATTTGCACCACACAAAGCGTTGCGCTAAGTCGAGCAAAAACACTTTGCACAGCGCTATTCGCTGACTATAGCACTGCTCCTATATTCATGTACACGCCCCCTCAATTTGTCCCTTGCATACATTATACTTTTGCCCAGCGCTAATGCCATTTGCCCATGCTATTTGACCTTTTGAAAATAGCAGATCTGCACAAACCCGGTGCTAACCCTACGCAAACGGTTTGCGACCAATGCAAAGTGTTGAATATCTGGCCCTATGCATCTTATATATACACCACACAGTCATTAATGTTTTTATTAGTTGTTTGTTTTGTTTTAACTTAAACTGCCTTTCTTTCCATTGTAAACCCTCTATAAAGTAGGTTCTTCTCAGTGTTGCATTTCCACATTCTAGTGACAATAACGTTCTAAATGGCTGATGGAGTGTCCGTGTCATTTTTCCCCCATGTGCTCATTTAAAAACAATGTTGTGCCAGGTTTTGAAATGGCAGAGCCACCCATTAGTAGACTTAAAGTCCAGTTTGTTTAGAGAATCTGCAAGCTTTCTGGCCTTGCGTAGAAGCAGAGGTCTGGATACTGGGATGTCAGATGCTCTGGCATTTTCGAACCATAACAGGAGTGTATCATCAACCTTGGAATCTTTACTCTCCCATTTGCATTTTCTCACCAGATTAACATTGCCTTCAAACTCGGTGAGGATTCGGTTGCAGTTTCTTTGCAGCCTGCATATTTGGAACTGGGAGACACACCAGTGATGAGTCACAGACAATTGGGTCATATCCGACTCGGCCAGCATTCTCAGGGCTTCAACATTTTCTTTTAAAGTTAGCTCTTTGTTACATCTGGATCGGCTGCTCTGGCTGTCAGGACTGCCTGGGCTCACCATTGTTCAGGTGTGAGGAGGTGCATTAGGTGTTACATCAGAAATACGGTTTACGGTCCAGATATTCAAAACTTTGTGCTGGACGCAAACCGTTTGCGCAGGTTTGCTATATTCAAAAGGTCAAATAGCACTTGCATAGCGCCAGGCAAAACTATAATGTATGCAAGGGGCAAACTGAGGGGGCATGACAGGGCAATGCTATATTCAACGAATAGCACTGCACAAAGTGGTTTTGAGCAACTTAGCACAACACTTTGCACAGTGCAAATCACTGCCCAGGAAAAGGTAGTCTTAACTCTGGGCAAACCAGCTTTGCACGACTTTGTGGCTTTGCGTGACTCTGTGGCTTTGTACAGCATTGAGTGACTTTTGTACAGCTTTGCATGACCCTAACCAATAAGTATGACACATAGCAATAAGCCAGACATAGAGGAAACATGCTGCTCACTGATGGCATCACTATGATACCATCATCTGCCACCAGTCCCAGCCATGCCAGGCAGTAAGTGGTAAGCTGGCTCCCAGTGGACACCATGGCAGTGTGGCCATACCGCACACACCTGCAGACCACCCTTCTGTGAACACCAACAGATGCCAGAACACACATGCAGCACTGTGCGTATAGATGGTGTTGAGGGGAGGCTGTACAAGTGGCCAGGCTGCACCACAGACTGGGTGCAGCCACAAAACTGGGACAAGCTACACAGTGCACATGGGACAGTATTGGGAATACCCCAACACCAGTGTGCCTGTCTGATCGTATGTGCCCCCCAGCCACATACCACACATCTGTACAGACACCACAGCACACACAGCCAGCCGTGTATATGTCACTGTGATCCTGCAATAACGCTGGGCAAACTGCATGCAAATCAGGTCATAATGAGATACTAATCTGGATGTTTGCCCACAGACTACCTAAGTAGGCTCATTTGCATGTCACTTTTGAATATAGCACAGTTTTGCCCTTTGCAAACGTGATTGTGCCAGGCAAATGGCTTCGTTTGGTGCTAAACCTGCGTAAATGTGTTTGCGCCATGCAAACGTTTCAGAAATATTGTACATTTTTGCCCAATGTAATTTCACATGCACTGCTGCTTGCAGCTTTACTGACTCCATGCCTTTGCTAGCACACACATTGGCCACATAGCTCACCTCTCCCTTCCTTCACATTGCTGTGAACTTGGCTGCTGTTATGGTGTGCACTTCCTGGTTGCTATAATCATAGCTGTCTTATTCCCAGGCTATTTTTGCATTGCACTCCCAGCCCAGTTTGCCAGTCTTCCTTAGCATTCTATATTCAGCAGGTTTAGCACCGGGGTTATCCCTTTTGAATAAAGTGGGCTATTGGGTCCTGGCTAATTTAGCATGCTGGGCAGTGCTAATTTAACCCCGGGGACAAAGTTTTGAATATCTGGCCCTATATGTGCTGCTAACGGCCCCTTTCACACCTTAGGCAGATGCAATCAGCAGAAAGCAACACTGGTGGGCCAGCCCACAGGCTCAGCAATTGGATTTCCACTTGCGACGCCAGTGACCCGGGTTAGGGAACAGACCCAGTTTGTCAGAGGGCCAGCCGGAGGGAGAAGGATCGAGTGTCCACAGGACTGCTCTCCTTCTCCGGGAGGAGGGGGGTTGAGTATTCGGTGCTACGGTGATACATAGCAGAGGCTGGGTGCATAGCAGCATCCATACCAAATTGAAAGTGGGGGCAGGTCGGATGCGTCATCACCATGTACCCACCCCTGTTCGCAAAAAAGGAAGAAAACAACATCCTCTGCCTGGCCGTCCTAATGAAGCTCAGCCCCTGATGCCTCGATCAGCCTCCAGAAGCCGGCTCCCTGACTACATACTTGTTGCTCGGCCTGATATGGGGGTAGGTGCCACAACCCCGCTCTCTGGGGGGGCAAGCCAGGGATGACAGGGTGAGTGCAGGCATATCCGGAGGTGGAGGCAAGGGGGTCCGTGACTGGAGCAGAAACCCGACGGCTGTCAAGGGGACCAAAAAACATAATAAATAAAAAAAAAGAAAGCAACACTGGCAAATGATTTAATGGCTTTAATGGAGTCATTGCTAAGCAACAGATGTTAAACAAATACTAAAAGCATACTCAACAGACTGCCAGAGGCTGAAAAAAATGACACAATTAAACGGGCTCCTTTATTCATTTATGTGGTCTTGTTAATGCATGAAGTATAGCAAAGGAATCAGGACTTTTGAATTTTATTCACTTAAGCGATATCCACTTAAGTGGGCTCAACTGTAACATGTTTTCTAAATGAAAATAAATTTTTATCCTAACTGATAGAAGAATAACACAATTTCTTTACCCAATTTATTCACCACTGGTGTGGTATATATGCAATAACATTTACAGAGTAAGGGTAGGTATGTTAAGAACAAAATTAACATGCACGATAAATATGGGATATGACATAGGTGAGAGTGGGATAGCAGAAATATCTACACAAGCTGCAATTGAACGCTTGATATCCCACAAGTGGGATATCTAGTGTTCAGTGACAGCGAGCGGAGATATTTCTACTATCTCACTGCCACCCATGTCATATTTGATTTATACAACAATTGTGGGTCTCTCTTTTTTCAGTTTTAAAGTTATTTGCATTTGTCTGTTGCAAAAAGTGAAACAAATTGGATTTTGTACGTTTTTTGCTAATTATAAAAAAACTAAAAGGTATTTGTAAATTAAACATCACTCATTTTGTAGATCTTTTTGTGCTAAACAACTTTTGTGCTCAAAGTACAATGCTATCATTTTTCATTTTAAAGTTATTTGCATTTGAATACGGTTAGTACTGTTACTGAGGCCGAACATTCTAAATGAGTTCCAAACCTTTTGTGACATATCCAGCTGGCCAAGATATCCATTGTGACATACCCATCTGTGAAGATAAAGTGATATCTTACATGTGGTCAGTGAGATATCTCTTTTATCTTCCTGAAAAGAGGCACACACATGTTGATTTTTACAAGTGTTATGTTCTTCTCAGTCAATGTGGGTACCTTCACAGATTGTTTGTTTACTTAAACCTCTGAATCTGTTCTATTCTAGCTAAACTAATAGTGTTGGGGGGGGGGGTCTATCTGAGCTGTCTTCTGTTATAATGTGAAGTTTGATTCAGCTTTGCCAAGGTAAGATGCCTTCTGTGTATATTTACAGTGAGCTACATTATTACTTATTGTGTGAAGGGTTTTTGGGGAATCCCATCCAGTGTATTTTTCTAGTTTACCTCAAGGGTTCAGGTGTCCCTTTTAAGGATTTTTGCCTCCCCCTCTCACAGTGGTTACTCTTCACAACACATGTTCTGTCATTGTGACTAATGTGGGGGTGGGAGGGATTAACATCAAAACATTTGGGCACCAAAATCCATACTTTTTAGGTAACTACTGTTCTAGTGGCCTCTATGATACCTGGCAATATGTAAAGTAGATAGGCTTCAAAGCAATATATAATTTTTTCCCTCTTTTCGGTGGGTCACAGTTTATCATTTTAGATAATAGAATTAAACAATTTAAGAGATAAGGTTCTATTGGGTTTGTTCATTCTTTTTTCAGGGGGGTTGAGTCTACTGGAGCTCAAGGGATGTGTAGTCTTCTGTCTGTGCTCATTCACGAATAATCAAGTGGGGGTGTTCAGGGTATTGTCTAGTCCTGTATTTTGTTTTCTCAGCAATGACTCTGTTAACTACTGTATCAGGGACTTGTTGCATACCTGGACCAGTGGTTCTTCTACTTGTTCAAATGTACATTAATGTGCATAACCAAAGTCACATGAGTTTGTGCCTTTATTATTTACTGTTTTGTCTCCCTCTCTTTCTCTATCTATCCTCCCTCCCCTCTCGCAGGATCCCTACAATATTGCAGTCACAACTGGGGTTGGTCGTTTCACCGTTCTTAGTTACTCAGGAAATAAGTTTGGGATTCACACTTGTTCATTATTGCCTAAATGTCTCATGTTAGCAAAACTAAACATTTTTATAGCCACAGCTTACCATGTCTAATAATCCAATGACAAACTTGGTAACTTGTAATGTAAGAGAGCTTAACCATAAGGTCAACAGATACTCAGTTCTTAGGCACTTAAAGAAGTTAAACTCCCAGATAGCATTTCTCCGAGAGGCACATCTTACAGAGCAACACTATGACTTGAATGTGAAGGGAATAGGTGGGACAGGTTATAGGAGCAGGCCACAGTTCAAAGAAAGTTGGTGTTCTAATCTTATTTAGAAGGGGGTTAAATTTTCAGATAGTTTCCACCACAGCTGACGTCAGTGGACAGTATGTCACAATCAAAGGGCTGCTCAATGAGGGAGACATCATGCTAATGAATATCTATGGTCCCACAAACCCCTCTCACTCGGTTTTTAATGACCTCTGTAACATATTAGCTACTTATCTAGACACTACCATTATATTTGTGGGAGACATGAATACCATCCTAAATCGTCTCATTGATAGGTCTAATCCCAGGCATGCTAATTCTAACGATGGAAATTATCTTAATAACTTGATTGAGATGCTTGGATTGGTAGATGCCTGGAGGGTATTGCATCCTGATGAAAAGGACTTCACATATAGGAGTACTTGTTATAAATCCAGGTCTAGACCAGATTTATGTACCCAAGGGTATGATTAAGAGACTGGTTGATTCTTAGACTAGGGAGCAAGTCATTTCTGATCACTGCCCTGTTTCAATCTCCTTTATCGAGGGGGGTGAGCCAAAAAAGAGAGAGGTACAGTAGGTGGAAAATAAATAATTTTCTGTCGAATAACAATGACATCCTATTGCAGGCCAAAAATATCATACAAGATTTTCCAGAATTCAGTAATCCTTCGGACACATCCTGGGCCAATAACTGGGAAAGTCTGAAGTGCGTGTTCAGAGGTTTTTGGATCAGTACTTCCTTGGACTTAAAAAAGAAACAGAAAAAAAAATCTGAAGAAATTCTGAGAAACATTAAAGCAGCAGAAGAGGAGTTACTATCCACTACCTCTGAAAAGTATGGACTAAGGAGGGGTAGCAATAATAGTTAAAAACTGCATTGGCATAGGAGGAGTGGAGGAGGTGGAGGGAACTGTGGAGGCAATTTGGGTCACCTTGATAACAAGGGGGACAAGAGAGTAAAAACAGGAGTGGTGTATAAACCCCCTGCTCTAGCAGAGGAGCTGGAGGAGAGTCTGATGGCAGATGTTGGTAGGCACTGCAGATTGGACAAGGGAAGGGTGGTGGTGTTGGGGGACTTAAACAAGCCAGGAACGGACTGGAAGACTATGACATCCTCGGTGGCCAGGGAACAGAGGTTGTTGGATGTTTTTCAGGATGCATTCCTAACTCAGCAGGTGGGGGAACCAACCAGAGAGGCACGGATACTGGATGTGGTCCTGGCAGACAGTGACCAGATTGGGGGCCTGGAGGTAAGGGACCCATTGGCAGGGAGCGACCATGCCACAGTCTGGTTCAGCCTGGACCTAGGAGGGGTAGAAGGCTGCACAAAGACAGAGGTAACTGACTTCAGGGGGGCGGATTTCAAGGAAATGGGAAGGATCCGTAAGAAGCATTTGGATGGGATTGGGCCAGACATGGATGCTGACAGTAGGTGGGAAATCATCAGGAAGGGGGTGCAGGATGCTACCAGCACCTGTGCAAGAGTAAGACGAAATTGCGGTAGGGCCCGTAAAACCCTGCTGGTGGACCAGAGAGGTTCAGGAGGTGGTGAGGGGAAAGAAGGTGGCTTATAGACATTTCAAGTGCTCAAGGAGTGAAAGGGATTGAGGGGAGTACGAGCTGATGGCCAGAAGGGCCACTAGGGTGGTGAGGGTGGCTAAGGCAAGGAAGGAGCTGAACCTGGCCAGGGAAATTAGGAGAGGGAACAAAGGGCTCTTTAGACACATTGGGGAAAAATGAAGGGTGAAGGGGCAGATTAGCAGGATTAAAACAGGGGAGGGATAGGCACAAGACCTGGGGGAGCAGGCTGAGGTACTAAATGAGTACTTCACCTCAGTTTTCACCAAGGAAAATGGGGGAGCTGCATCATACATGGGAGGAGATGGTGAAACTAAGGAGGGTGGGACCCTTGCCAATCGGAAGGTCTGGGGAGAGGGGGGCCATCACTGGCCGGAGGGGGGAAGGCAAAGCAGGGGGATGAGGTAACAGAGGTGGAAATCATGGCAGAGAGAGTGAGGGAAGCCCTCAGGTCACTTAAGATGAAGAAAGCACAGAAGCCAGATAAATTACATCCCAGAGTGCTGAAGGAACTGGCAGACGTCCTGGCGAAAACCCTGGCGGAGCTTTTCATCAACTCTCTGAGGACATGGTGGGTGCCCCAGGACTGGAAGTTGGCACATATAGTGCCTATCCACGAAGGGGGATCAAGGGAGGTGGCAGGAAACTATAGGCCCATCAGCCTGACATCGGTGGTGGGCAAGATGATGGAGGGCATTGCCAAGGAGAGGCTGGAGGGACCTGGAAATGTTGTGGTGCCTGGATGATAGACAGCATAGATTAGTCCCAGGAAAATTGTGTCAGACAAACCTTGTGGAGTTCTATGACAGGGTGACAAGTGCCTTGAACCTGGGTAGACGGTGGACATCTTCTATCTTGACTTCAGCAAGGTGTTTGACTCTGTTCCTCATGGGGGCCTGTTGAATAAGCTGGGAAAAATGGGGGTGGGGAACCTGATGATCAGATGGATAGGTAGTTGGCTCCAGGACCGGACCCAGAGAGTCATGGTTGGCGGGGATAGTCCCATCCCCGAGGACGGTCATTAGTGGGGTCCCTCAGGGATCAGTCCTTGAGCCCCTCCTGTTCAATGCCTATGTCTCTGACATAAGGAAGGGTATCACGAGTGAGGTGAGTCTCTTTGCAGATTACTCAAAACTGGGGGCAGTGGTGGATGGGGAGGGTGGCCCTACAGGGGGACCTGGAGGCTCTGGAAAGGTGGTCTTGAAAGTGGAAGCTGAGGTTTAATGCAGGGAAATGCAAGGTACTACACCTGGGAACCAGAAACCTGGGCCAAGTGTACACCCTTGGGGGGATGCTACAAGGCTCAATGGCTGAGAGGGACCTGGGGGTGGTGGTGGATGTCAAGATGAACAACTCTGAGACTTTAGGAGTGCAGCAGCCAAGGTCAACAGGATGCTGGGATGCATCACTACGGGGATCACCTCCAGAAGGAGGTAAGTGATACTCCCTCTGTATAACTGCTTGGTGAGGCTGTACCTCAAGTATTGCATGCAGTTTTGGAGGCTACACTTAAAGAGGGACATTGAACTCCTGGAAAGGGTCCAGAGGAGGGCAACCAAAATGATCTGGGGCTTGGGGGACAGGACCTATGGGGAGAGGCTGGAAGAACTAAATATGTACACATTGGAAGAGAGAAGGGGACATGATAGAGATCTTCACGTACATGAAGGATTAAATAGGGGAGGAGCAGTCAGGGTGCTCTGAAGGAAGGAGGGGTGCAACTAGAGGGCATGGGTGGAAGCTGGAGGGGAGAGATTCAGGGGAGAAAGGAGGAGATGCTACTTCACTGAGAGGTGGTGGAGCTATGGAATGCGCTGCCCAGGGGGCTGGTGGAGGCAGAGATGGTGAAGGGGTTCAAGAGGGGGTGGGACAGGTACAGGGGAAGGGTTCTGGAAGCAAAGTCCTGTGCAGCAGGAATATCTGGGACTGGGAAGGGAGAAGCCAGAGAGGGCGAGGGGGGCAGTAAGTTCAGCTCCCAGGGTGGGGGCTGACCAAACCAGCAGACACGAAAGATTGTTAGGCCTATTCTGCTGGCATTTTAGTATGTTAGTAAGTGGTCTACTCTTAAAACTGAATATTATGAACTAATTAGGGGGTAGGCTAAATTCGCCATATGGAAATCTAAATTCTACTACATAGATTCTGGCCCTAAAGCTTCCAATACTTACCATAAAGCTTAAGCAGAACAGTAATGCCACATGAATCTGTTCCATTAGGGACGTTAACAGCAATAGACTAGTAATGGGGGCTAAGAAAATTAATGATATTTTTTCTCAATTTTACAAAAATCTATATGATGTAACAAATCCCTTCTGTCCAAGCGATCTGGGCACCTTTAGCTCTAGTCTGAAAATTCCTAGTGTTCCAGAGGTCTCAAAAAGTCCTTCACGTACAACATAAATTTTCAGGAAATTAGGGATGAGATAAATAAACTGAAAATGAACAAGGCCCCAGGGCCAGATGGGTATTTGGTTAACCTTTACCATAAACTAATAGATGAAGTTCCTCCCATTTTGTTGGATGTGTTTAAGGAAGCCTTCAACAAAGGTCAACTGCCTCCTAATATGACTCAGGGCCTCATCATCCTGATCCATAAGGCAGACAAGGATCCAAACAATTGCGAGAATTATAGAGCAATAACCCTAATCATTACCGATGCTAAAATACTGGCCAAGATATTAGCTGAAAGGTTGTAGAAAGTTATTCCACTGCTAATTGAAAACAAGCAAACAGGCTTCATCAAGGGTAGACTTGCTGCCGACAATACCAGGAAACTGTTCCATCTGATGGAAGTAGCTAACAAGTCAAAATCAGCAACGGGTCTGTTCTCATTGGATGCAGAAAATGCATTTGATAGGGTGCTGTGGTCTCACTTATTTGAGGTTTTGAATCTCTATAGCTTCCCAGCGATCTTTATAAAATGGGTGCAACTACTTTACAAAAATCCCTCTGCCTCAGTCATTACTAATGGGCTCACATCCCAGTCCTTCTGTTTAAATAAAAGTTACGAGACAGGGTTGCTTTATCTCCCCCTTACTCTTTAACTTGACCTTAGATCCCTTGATAAGAAAACTATCTGCAGACAAAGACATTAGAGGTATTGAGTTCTGTGGCAAAAAATACATACTCTCAATTTATGCTGACAGATTACTATCGGTCACTGATCCAGGTGTCTCCATCAAGAAAATATTAGAGAGTATCTCCGACTTTGGTTCTTTTTCTGAGTACAAATTGAATAAAGATAAAGCAAATTGAATAAAGATAAATCAGCTTTTCTACTCATAAATCACTACTGTAATAAGCAGGAAATCCTAGACAAGGGTCTAAATTTGGGAATCCAAAAAACTGGACTACCTAGGAATTAAAGTATTTAAGACAATACCCAAAAATTTCAGTAAGAACTTGACCTTTCTTAAAAAATCAATACAAAACCATATTTAAAGGATCACTGTCAACCCTTTTTGCATCTTATTATTTCTTGCTGAAAACTAGCATTTTGTAATTGCTTACCTTCTCTAAAATTCTTTGATGCTGTTGGCCATTTTATCTGCTTCTTTCTTGGAAGAACTAAAATGCATGCAGTGTAATTATACCCAACCTCATTTTGTTTCAGATCCTTGATGTACTCTTACTGTGTACTTCCAAAACACTAGGAACATCCCCACACAGTGCAGTCACTCATGATGCAATAGTCTCCTCTCCTACCAGTGTATTGTGAGTGGCTAGACTGTGTCAGGGGTGTTTCTAAGTCCAGGAAAGATGCAGTGGGGGTTGATCAAGGACTATAAACAGGTTTGCATGCGATAATATCAGTATGGTGCGCAGTCTGTTTTTCACTTTTAAAAGGAAAAAAGAATCAGAATCAAACTGCCAGCTACATCAGCAGTCTCTACAGAATGTAAGCAATCATATAATGTTGTTTTTAAACTAGAGACACTTTGAAGTCAAAGGGGGTTGACACTGTCCATTTAAAAAGCAGTACCTTTGCATAAAAAGACAGCACAACTAACTTAAAAAATTAGGACCACATTTCTGCTATCTACCAGTATAGATGCAGCTTACCTCAGCTCCAAGCCCCAGTGCCAGATGGCTGTTTCAGCCAGAAGCATAGCCATCCTAGAATCCCTGCAGGGGGTTGGCTTCAGGCAGCTGGTGCACGAGCCAACCAGGGGCAAGACAATTCTGGACCTGATATGGACCAATGGGTACAGAGTCAAAGAATTGCAGGTGGAAGGGCAGCTGGGGTCCAGTGACCACTACATGGTGTGCTTCAGCATGGAGACATGGACTCAATCAAGCCATACAAGGGCAAGAGTATTAGATTTCAGGAGGGCAGATTTCACTGAAATGGGTAGATGTATACAAGCAGTCCTGGGGAAGGAAGAAATAGTAGAGGGGGTGGAAAAACAATGAGAGAAACTGAAAGGAGCCATAGTGGACATAACAAACCAATGCATTAGGATAGTGGCCAAAGGGAAAAGAAGAAGGAAACCGCTACAGTTCTCCAAAGAGGTAAGGGACAAAGTCAGGGCTAAAAGGCTGAGTTTCAGGAAAAATAAGGGGAGCCAAAGGAAGGAGGACAGGGAGGTGTACCTTGACTGTCTAAGGGAAGCAAGGAAGGCGGTTAGGAGGGCAAAGGTGCAGACAGAAGAGGGCATCACACAGTCTGTAAACAAAGGGGATATGGCATTTTATAGGTACATCAGTGAAAGAAGAAAAACTGGGGGGGATTGTGAGACTCAAAGGGGAGAAGCAAGAGTGTAAGGAGGGGGATCTGGACAAGGCAGAAATACTGAACAAATACTTCTGCTCAGTATTCACTAAGGAGGGAGCGGATCAAGGACCACAGTTGAGTTACAGAGGCAATGGGGGGGGAGAGATGAACACCAGTCCATTCACAGTGGAGAGAGTTCTGGAAGAATTCACAAAGCTGAAGGTGGACAAGGCCATGGGGCCAGACAGCATCCACCCAAGGATATTAAAGGAGCTGTGAAGAGAATTAGTAGTGCCTCTGGCAGCCCTGTTCTCCGAGTCACTCAACACAGGTGTCGTTCCAGAGGACTGAAGGAGGGCACATGTAGTCCCACTGCACAAAAGTGGCAGTAGGGAGGAGGCAGGGAACTACAGGCCAGTCAGCCTTACCTCAGTGGTGGGAAAGATCATGGAGACACTGCTGAAAGAATGGATAGTGGCACATTTGGAAACCAGTGGTGCTCAGGATCTGAGGCAACATGGATTCACAGCAGGAAGGTCATGTCAAGTGAATCTAATAGTTTTTTTTGATTGGGTGACTAGGGAATGTAATCAGGGAGGGGCAGTAGACATTGCCTACCTGGATTTCAGCAAAGCCTTCAACACCGTCCCACATAGAAGGTTGATTAACAAGATGGGTAGTCTGGGCATGGGAGACAAGGTGGTGAACTGGGTTAGGAACTGGTTAACAGACAGGAGACAGGGTGGTGATAAATGGGTTACAATCTGGGGAGAGGGGGGGTTGACCAGCGTGGTACCACAGGGATCAGTACTAGGACTAGTCCTGTTCAATGTCTTCATCAGTGATATTGCAGAGGGGCTGGAAGGAGAGGTCTGCCTGTTTGCAGATGACACCAAGATCTGCAACAGGGTGGATACTCCAGAAGGGGTGCAGAAAATGAAGAGGAACCTGGAGAAGCTTGAAAGATGGTTGGAGATGTGGCAACTGAGGTTCAATGTAAAGAAGTGCAAAATAATGCACCTGGGTAGAGGGAACCCTGGGGGAGAGCTACAGGTTGAGGGGGGCTGACTGTCGCCAAAGAGGAAAGAGACCTAGGGGGTTTATTTTTTAATTTTATTTTAGTTGTTTAACCAGGTATAGCACACTAAGCTGAAAGCTTTTTTACAGAAGCGACCTGGGAGCACAAGGAGGTTAAGTGACTTGCTCAGGGTCACACAATATGCAAGTGGAAGCTGTGGGATTCAAACCCTGGTCTGCTGGATGTCACCAGATTTGCAGCGCAGAGCCTTAGACCACTGCGCTATACTGCCTCCGTTATCATCTCTGATGACCTCAAGGTATCAAAGCAGTGTACAAAGGCAGCAGGGAAGGCCAGTGGCATGCTGGGGTGCATAGGCAGGGGTATCACTAGCAGGAGGCAGGAGGTGGTGATGCCATTATATAAAACATTGGTAAGGCCTCACCTGGAGTACTACGTGCAGTTCTGGAGACCACATCTGCGCAAGGACATAGATAAGGTGGAGACTATCCAGAGAAGGGCAGCAAAGATGGTGCAGGGCTTACACCACAAAACATATGAGGAGACACTAATGGACCTCAATATGTATTCACTGGAGGAGCGGAGACAGCGGGGGGACATGACTGAAACTTTCAAGTACAGTACCTCTAGGGCATAAACAACATGCAGGCGGGGAAGCTTTTCCAGTGTAGAAAAAGTACTAGAACAAGGGGGCACAATATGAAATTGGAAGGGGGGTAGATTAAGAGGTAATGTGAGGAAGTTTTTCTACACAGAAAGGTTAGTCAGCACATGGAATAGTCTACCACAGGAGATAGTGGAGACAAGCACAGTGGAGGGGTTTAAGCATGCTTGGGACAGGCACAAGGGAAGCCTGAGAGGAGAGGGAGTGATGACAAGCCATTGATCACATCGGGTCAGTGGCCACATACTATGTATAAAGCCTACGGGAATACTGGATGGGCCTAGCGGTCCTTATCTGCCAACAATTTCTATGTAATCCACTTCTACAGCCCCATAAAAGAGACCCCTCAGCAGTACAGAAGCAGGTTAGCACCCAAAGAAATCAAATGGCTTCTAAACTGAAGAATAAGGAGGCTCCTGACTGCCAGCAGCAACAAGCAGCATTAGCTGCATGAGACCACAGCTGCAGCTGCTCTCAAGCCATACAACTGGGGTCAGGCTGAGTGAAGAAGAAAGCAAAGAGTAAGTTATCATTACATCATAATGCCTCATTTTTGAGCTGAAGAAGCTGGGTTCATCACTGGACAAGCTGAGACTGCTGTACTGGAAACATCTCCAGGCCTGCAAGAAGTTCAGTAGAGGACAGTGGACATTGAAGGTGGCCTGATGGAGGCCTCACCAGTGACTGAACAGCAAGGAACAATGCTGCATTATTTTCATCAACAGGAGTGGAAGCTCACTGAAAAACTTCATGACCTGGAGCTCCACTCCTGGCAAGACAACATCAGGATACCTGGGCTGCCTGAAGGGATGGAGCAGGTGACTTTAATGTATCCATGGACTTTCTCTGTGAAATTCTCAACCTATCCAAAGATCAATCCCTACAGATACAGCAGGCCTAGGCCCGCTGACCCCAAGGCATGACTTAGGTCAATAGTAATATGATTCTTGGAAAACAGAGTTAAGACCAAGGTGCTGCTTACTGCTTGTAGTAAAAAGGAAGTCAGATTTGGTGACTGCAAACTATTTTTGATCACGATTTCACCCCCACCAACCGGCTTGAAAGGAATGTGCTCTTATCCATTCACAAATACCTTTTCAATAGAAACAATAAAATGCAGATAATTGCACTAGGTCAATGTAAAGTCATTAAAATATAGAAACATAGAATATGCCAGCAGACAAGGACCTCTTGAGTCTTGGCTCACCTAGTTCGTCCATTTTTACTGCCTATAGTATCACCGCAGATCCTTCTTGATCTCAAACCCATTCACTTACCTCCCCTTCCCTTTCCCTAAGATTCCCTTATGCATATCCCATGCATTCTTTGACCCCACAACTGTTTCCACCCCCACCACCTCTGATGGAAGACTGTTCCAGGAATCCACTACTCTCTCTCTGTAAAGTACTTCCTCACATCTCTCCTGAATCTACTCCCTTCAGCTTCTTATCATGCCCAATTGTCCTTGAACACCATTTTTTTTCCTGAAAAATACTTCCCTCCAGTACCTTAGTCACCCCATGAGGTATTTAAAGGTCACTTATCATATCCCTGCTCCTTCTAGGGTGTACATATTTAGGTCCTGAAGTCTCACCTTCTAGGGCTTCTGATGCAGACCCTGCACCATTTTAGCTGCACTCCTTTGGACTGCCTCCACTCATGTGGCCACACACTGGACTTGGTATTTTTGATTGGCCTCAAGGTCTTTGACCTGGGTCTAGATCAGGTTGTGTGGTTGGATCATAGTATTGTGAGGTTCAGGCTAGCAATCCCCCTTCCCCAAGGAGTCTCTGCCTCTGTGGAGATGGTTGGTACCGCCCATTACAGGGATTGTCCCGAGTGGGACTATCAGCGGCACATGACCTACTGGGGGTGAGAACTGCTTATGCGATGGGAGTGGAGGAGGCAGTGGTGGTATATAATAGTGTTATCATTGTGGCCTTTGACTCTGTTGCACCCATCCATGTCTGACCCTTATCTTCTCATCGGAGGTTTCCTTGGTTTGATGAGGAACTATGAGAGTTGAAGATTAGGGGTTGGAGGTTAGAGATGCTTTAGAGGGGTTCTGGCATGTTGGAGGACAAATTGGCCCTGAAGTCCATTACAAGGACTATCAGGAAGCAATCTCCCATAAGAAGGTGGCATTCCTATTGAGGGAGATTGCTTTGGCAAAGAACAGACCAGCTCAGCTCTTCCACATGGTTGATGGGCTTTTACATCCAGCCTGTCTCCATGTGGGAGGAGCCAGTTTTAATACAAGATGTGAAGAGTTCACTCTGTTCTTTGCCAACAAGGTGTCCTCCATCAGGTCAGAGGTCTCTTCCAATGTCTCTCTTGGGGATTGCAGGGCTCACTCATTGATGTGTCAGAGCACTCCTCCTGTCTGGGCAGAGTTTGACCCAGCTGGGGTGGAGGAGGCGGTGGAGGTTGTCTTGAAGCTGCAGCCAACACACTGTGATCTTGACCCAGGTCCAACCCAACTTTTGGTCAGATGTTTGGACCTAGTTGGACCTGTGGTTGCCGAGACCATCTGGAGTTCCTTGAGGAATGGGGTCTTTCCATCAGCTTTAAAAGAGGCCTTGGTTAGACCCCTGTTAAAGAAGTCCTCATTAGACCCAGCCTGCCTCGGCAACTACAGACCAGTCTCTAACCTCCCATTTTTAAGAAAGGTTATAGAAAAGGTGGTGGCCATTCAGTTTGAGGGGCACCTCACCTCCTCTTCCACCTATGATGTTTCTCAGTCTGGAGTTAGGGTCCAACATGACATGGTGACCACCTTGGTGAAGGCGCTGAATGACCCCCTGAATACGAGGGACAGGAGAGAATGCATCATCTTGATCCTCTTGGATCTCACAGTGGCATTTGATACGATGGACCACAAGGTGCTGCTCAACTGGCTGTGGTTCTGGTGTGACCTATCCAGTACAGACATCCAATGGTTTAGGTCATACCTGACAGGCAGGGTGCAGACAGTGGTGATGGGACTTGCCTCATCTAACCTGAAGCCCCTGACCTGTGGAGTTCCACAAGGGTCAGTCTTGTCGCCCTTGTTGTTCAGTGCATACATGCTGCCGCTGGGGGACGTCATCAGGTGTTATGGACTGGGTTTTCATTGTTATGCTGATGATACCCAGCTATACCTGTCCTGTGCACCGAGTAGCCAGATGGCAGGTTCCATGCTTAACAGCTGCTTGGCTGAAATCCAGGCTTGGATGTCTCATAACTGGTTAAAGCTCAATCCAGACAAGACTGAAGTACTGGTAGTGGATCTGGGTCATCGTGGTGGGGATGAGACACGGTGGGATCCCCCCAGTCTTGTTATGGGGAGGGACCTCTGGCCCCATCTGAGCAGGTTAAGGATCTGGACATGATCCTCGATCATGGCCTAACATTTGATGCTCATGTGTCGGCCATCGTTAAGAGTAGATTTTACCATCTGAGGAATATTGCACAGATCCGACATCTTTTACCACCTAAGGACCTGACCTCACTGGTGCATGCTTTTGTCATGTCTAGACTGAACTACTGCAATTCCCTCTACCTGGGGCTTTCTGGAGGTAACCTCCAATGGCTGCAGCTGGTGCAGAATGCAGTGGCTTGATTCTTGTCAGGTGTATGAAGATTTGATCATATAATGCCCATCCTCCATGACCTGCACTGGCTGCCAGTCAGATGGAGAATTATCTTCAATGTTACATTACTGACCTATAAGGCCCTACACGGCCAGGGGCAAGCCTCTTTTCAAGGTCTCCTTGTGCCCTACCACCCATCCCGGACTCTCCGTTCCACCGAGGGTTGCCTCCTCAGTGTTCCTAGGGTGAGGTTGCACAACTCTGGCAATCAGGCCTTCTCAATGGCTGCGCCCATTCTTTGGAATTCTCTTCCTCAACAACTACAGGAGGTATCCTCAGTGGAATCCTTTAAAAAGAGATAACTCATTTGCTCCCAGTGGCCATTTTGGGTTGGATCCAGCACTGGATGGTTCAGACACCTTATGGCGTCTATGGGAACAAATGAGTTAAAAACCTTGCTATTTCACCAGGCATTCAGTGTTTTTTAATTATTATGTTGTATGATAATTAGTTTCTTGTATTCTGTTGTTTTACTCTGTTTTAATTTATGTATTTTGCATGTTTTATTGTGTTTTTAAATTGTACTTTAAAGCACTCTGAGTCTCCAGAGAGGGGCACTATATAAATAAAATAACTATCTATCTATCTATCTATCTATCTATCTATCTATCTGTCTATCTCTCTCTCTCTCTCTCTCTCTCTCTCTCTCTCTCTGTATATGTCCTCCCAGAGACGTGGTCCAGAACTGGACACAGTACTCTAGATGGGGTCTCATCAGGAATCTATACAGAGGCAATACCACCTCCCTCTTCTACTGGTGCCTGGTGATACCCTTGCCTATGCATCCCAGCATCCCACTAGCCCTCCCAACTGCCTTTTCATACTGCCTGGCCACCTTTAGTTCATCCGATATGATTACCCCCAGGCATCTTTCCTGCTTGGTTGTCATCAGTAGCACTCCTCCCATTTTGTACTCTGCCCCTGGGTATCTTTGTCCCAAGTCTTCACAGAAAAAGGTATCACCTTTTTCCAGATTTTGGAAGAGGTCAAACCACTTCTTAAAAAGCTTGGGGTTCTGTAGCCAGCCCAGTGGCATGGAGGGCTGAGGCAGCATGCCTTACCTCCTGCCACGCCGGCGATCCGTGTTCGCAGTGTGAGCGGGCCATCAGGAGTCAGCTGGGGAGGGAGAGGATTGAGCATCTGGAAGACAGCTCTCCTCTCCCGGGGAGGGGTTGGGATGGAGTCCGCTGCATGCCTGACCCCTAGCGGAGGCTGAGGGTCGACACCAGTGGCTCACACCTAGGGGTGGTTACAGGGCTGTTGCCCAATGTGTTGCATGCAGGAGTGCATGTGGCTTGGTCATTGGCAACATTGCATGTCGCTGTGCTGCTTGGGGGGGGGCAAATGGAAAATGGCCCCTCGGACGGATGACTGCCTGATGCCACAGGCCCCACGCCCGCGATAGCAGCAGCCCCTTGCACCAGTCTGAACCAGCGGGTTGAGGGATCCCTGCCGCCCCGCCATGGGAGGTAAGCCATGGGGGAAAGTGAAGAGACAATGCTGCGAGCAGGAGATGGAGCTGGGCACACTGGCAAGAGGGAGCTCCATAGGGGATGTGTAGGAGCAGAAAATAGATTAACTGAAAAAAAAAAAAGCTTGGGGTTCCCACTGAACTTATTTCTACTCTGGATCCCACCTTAGTGGCTCTCCCCACAATGAACCCCTGGCACACTGTTCATAATTAACGAAAATGACGCAGACAACAAAAATTCTTTCCCAGACTGATGCATTGAGCTGCCAGAATGCGGGGCATTACCTGAACAAGGAAACAGAAGCAACATCTTCAGTTACGTCCTCAGAGAGTCCAAGATTAATAAGGAACTATACAGTCAAAGGCAGATTTCCTGATGGACAGATACACTTATCCTTAATTGTTTTATCACTGAAAGCATGCAAGGAGGCAGTATTTTACTGCTGAAGGTGATGAGTTTAAAGATAAACTTTGGTAACAGGTTTTGGGAATAGGAGGTTGCTGGTGGGAAGGGTGGTGTTGCTGTATTGAAGTCTTGTAGTAGCAAAATGTAAAATGTAAGTTAGCATGGCAAGATGGTGCTCCCACGTGAGATGATGGATATCCTTCTCCCTGCCTCCATAGGACTCCTCCTGCAGTATCAGGCAGTGACATGAATGGGTTAACTAACGCAGAGAATGGAAAACAAATCTGGTGGCAGTGTTAAGCGTGGAGGGCTTGAGGTGGAATTACTGTAACAGGATATGGGTGTAGGTGGCCACGGCGGGGGTTGGCAGGTTGGAACCTGCAACATAGTGATTAGCATTGTGTGTCTCAAGATCACACTTAAGGTGTCAGATCTGTTTCTCCCCTTCACCCGGGCAGACCCCTCTCTTGCAATTCCACTGGCCAGTAGGATAAGTAGGGGGTAAGAGGCAATTTTTTATTGTTAAGCAGTTACTGGGGAGCAGAAAATTATTAAAAAAAAAATAATTGGAAAAAATGGGGGCATGAAATATGCACTAAACAAAAAGCGATTGTATGGGGGGGTCAGTAAGTAAATTAACATGACAGAAAACAAGCAGGCGGGGAAAGGCCCCAGCTTTAATATGGACAGCAGTGGATAGCAGTAACATAAGGAAGTCAGGAGGAGGGAGCCCGACTGAAGCCCTTGTGGTAAGCTTCACAGCATAGAAAGGCCAGGATCCTCGCTCACTCTCTGAGGTTCTTATGGCAACCCTTTATGGATCAGCACCATCTCTTGACTGCATTTGCAGTGGCTGCAAAACAAGCCTCGGGATGAGTGGTTCTGGGGTACAGGGAGGACACCTACAGATGGTTGTGGATGCACAGAGGTGTGGCCAGCCAATGGCGCTCCCTCCATGGCCAGACTACACTGAGCAAATACAGACTGGCAGGAAGTGGCTACAAACCATAAACGATCATTTCTGCAGGAGGAAGACCCCCCCCCATAGTAATGACATGGCAGCACAGATCAATGGCCTTTGCTATAGAAGAGGGGCTGTTGCTGAAAGATAAACAGTAAGGTCTGCTGTTGCTGGCCTGGCGGATGGTGCTGTGTAGCTGAGCACACTCACAAGTGGAAGAAGAGAAGGCCAACCCTGGGGCCTGGAGTCATAATAATTAATTGGATTAGCAGGTACTTAATGAGCAAGATGCTGCTGTGGTGGCTAGGCTGGGCACATCTCCATCTCCTGCACAAGGGGGTGGAGGATCCACTGTGCTGGCTGGAATTCATTAAGGCACCCAAGGGGGGAGAGACCTGAGAACCTGAATGCTGGACTTTAGCTTTGACTCTACTCAGGAAAGGGCCTGGTTGAGAGCCACCAGGAGGATATGAGTAGGAAGGTGGCCGAATCAGCATGATTTGCGCACTGTGCTTGCCACCATGAGAACACTACCCTACAGCACCCTAACCATTAGAATAGCTGCAGGGGTATGACTCAGACCTTTTGAAGTATCATTATCCCATAAGGGGATACTAAGGGTTGTTTCTCTTGTACTCTACAAAGTTAGAAGTTTTAATTTTGTGTTTGTTTTTTCTAACTGCTTGTTACGTCAATCCCAATACTACTTACTTACTTACTCACTTACTGAATGTTACGTCAATCTGTGTCATCCTGAGAAGGGTGTGGAGAATAGAAATCTCAATCTCAGTAATTATCCATGGCTGAAGGAAGAATAATTACTTTTGATGTAAATGGCCTAAACAGCCCAATAAAAGTACAAGGGTACTGCAAGAACTAAAAAAGATAGTGATAGCCCTCCTCCAAGAAATACACCCCTTGTAGGGAGAACACAAGAAGTTTAAGAGATCCTGGTTATTAATAATAATACTTTATTTATATCGCGCCTTTCAAAAAAATCAAGACACCTTAACAGTAAAAGATAAAACAGAAAACAATAAAATACACGTAAATACATATGCCATTAAATTCATATCTTCAATAAATCGAACATGGAAGGCTTGGTTCCAAAGTTCAGTTTTTAAGGCCTGTTTAAATCCCTCCACGGTCATGCACTCCCATAGCTGGTTGAGAGCAGTCTATGCTGCATCCTACACAATACTGATTCATATGAACTGTCCTCTGGAAGTAAAAGAAATAATGCAAGATCCAGAAGGCCATTACATTTGCATTAAGGGCAGACACAGGGCCATTCCCTGTATGAGTCTAAACGTAGATGCACCAGACCTGAAAGGAAGAACTTAGACTTTGTTAAGGCTACCCTGTTAATGCAGGCACCACATACAACCCACTGGTATTTGGTAAGAGGGGACTTTATTGGGGTCATTAAACCAGTCCTGGACAGGTCAGGATTGGGAGGACAGCAACAGAGCAAATGGGACAATGCCTTAAAAGGTTTGCCCACAGACTGGTCCAATCCGCATCAGGCATATTTCAGCATCAATCTTTTCCTTGTGTCCTCCAGTTGGTTACATGCAGTGGAGAGGTGCTCTGTTGGATCCTTCACTTTATCTGATCATGCACCAGTGTAGACAGATGTTTGGATCTCCCCTGCACATAAATCCTTGAGTTGGAGACTCAGTGTCTCATTGCTGAACCCACAAAGATTTCCAAGAGATGATTGAGGCTGAAATGCAAAAGTATGTAGCCACCAATCCCCAGGGGGAACCCTCCAAGGCAGCCTGGTGGGATGGCACAAAAACTGTAGTGATGGGCCAGATCATTAGTTATGCTTCCAGGGGTACAATGGCAATGCAGCAAGAACAGCTCCAGTTAGAGGAGAGACTCTTTGACCTGGAAGTGGAACACAAGATAATGCTTACTGAAACTGTGAAAACCTGTTCAAACAGCTGTGGGGTGCAACTGAATAAATTCCTGAAAACAAGATTAAGGCCAGCCCAGTGACACTAAGGGTTGAGGTGCTGGACACCACACTTCACTCCATGCCGGCAACCCAGGTTTGGGAAAGGGCCTGAGTCATCAGAGGTAGGCTGGGGAGGAGAGGGGAGTGGGACTGAGCAGCCGTGAGGCAGCTCTCCCCTTCCTGGGATGGATGTTGCCACCCCCACCATATGACTACCACTGGGTGGGGGCCAGATGGCAGTGTCAGACATGGGGCAGTATGAAGGGTGGGTGTTGCGGGAACGCAGCGTGCATGTGCCTCCACGCACGTAATTGTGCATCCGCAACAGGAATGGAAAGAACCATCAAACAATGGAGCTGGCAGGGTCTATAAAGTGTCCATCTGTGATCATGGGGTTGTGGGTCGGGTATGGATACTACTCAGCCGAAGCCAGCCTTCCAGCTCCAGGGGATAAAAAGAATTTAGAGGGAAAAAAAAGAAAACAAGATTGAGAGGGTCCTTAGATATTCTGGACAATGTGTTTATGAAGCCAGAAATCAGCTAGGCAAGTAACAAGCCTATCAGCTCTGGAAAAAAGCCACCAGCAGAATGGTACTTGGAATTGGGCCACCAACCTTGTGATACTGAGCACTCTCACATACTTCAGCATGTTGTCAGATTTTATAAATCCTTATACACCTAAGACAAAGTGCCAGATTATAAAAAGAGAATGGAGGCATTTTTTCAAGAAGGTTCAGGTGGGAATGTTCACAGAGGGAACCGGGGAGGTGATGCACACTTTGTGTACTTTGTGTGAAGCAAATAAACAAAACAAGATGAGGTAAGAAACCACTATGGTTCTCAAAGGAAGTGGCAGTGAAGGTTCAAGAGAAAAAGAAAGCATTCAGGAAGTACAAGGAATCGCAGAAGGAGCAGAACAGAGAACTGTATCAGTTAAAGCAAAAGGAGGCTGGGAAGGCAGTCAGAACAGCAAAGGCCCAAACCGAGGAAAAGATAGCCAACTCAGTTAAGAAGGGGGATAAAACTTTTTATAGGTACATCAGGAGCAAAGGAAGACCAAGGGAGGGATAGTGAGGCTTAATAAAGGGCAGGGAGGGTGGGCAGAGGAGACTGTGAAAAGGCAGAGATACTAAACAAATATTTTGCTCAGTATTTACAAATGAAGAGGGGAGTACATAAAACAAACAGTAGTAACACTCTGGATACAGAAGTTGATACCAGCCATTTACAGAAGAAAGGGTTCTGAAAGAACTCTTAAAACTGAAGGTGGAAAAGCAATGGGGCCTGATAGGATTCATCCCAGAATTCTAAAAGAGCTAAGGGTAGAACTAAGTGACACCACTGACTACCCTCTTAACAAATCATGGGAGGATGGGGTAGTACCTGAGGACTGGAGGAGGGCAGATGTGATTCTCCTTCACAAAAGTGGGAGCAAGGCAGAAGCAGGAAACTACAGACTGTTAGTTTAACCTCAGTGATAGGGAAAATGATGGAATCACTTCTGAAGGAAAGAATTGTCGAGTATCTAGAGGCCAGAGGGGCACAGGACCCTCGGCAGCATGGATTCACAGCGGGAAGGTCATGCCAGACAAATCTGATAGATTTCTTTGACTGAGTGACCAAAGTAGTAGATCAGGGAGGGGCTGTGGACATGGCCTACCTAGACTTTGGCAAGGCATTTGACACAGTCCCACAAAAGATTAATATACAAGTTAGTCAGCCTGGGAGTGGTCCCAAGATGATAGCCTGGGTAAGGAATTGGCTGGATAATAGGACACAGAGAGTAATAGTAAATGGAGTCCACTCAGAAGAAAGGAGGGTTACTAGTGGGGTACCGCAGGGTTCAGTATTAGGACTGAACTTCTTCAATGTCCTCGAGGTTACATTGCGGAAGGACTGAAGGAAAAGTTATGTCTCTTGCAGATGACACTAAGATCTGCAACAGAGTTGATGCACAGGGTGGGGTGGAAAGGATGAGAAGGACTTGGCAAGGTTAGAGGAATGGTCAAATGTATGGCAGCTTAGATTCAATGCTAAGAAGTGCGAGGTAATGCAGCTGGGAAACAAAACCCAGGGAAGAGTACACAATGGGGGGTGAGATACTAACAACAACAAAAATGGAAAGGGACCTGGGGGTAGTCATATCAGATGACCTAAAGGTGGGCAAGCAATGTGAGAGGGCAGCAAGGAGGGCTGGGGGGATACTGGGATGCATAGGGAGAGGCATCACCAGGAGAAAACAGGAAGTTACTATCCCTCTGTACAGACAGCTGGTGAGACCCCATCTGGAGTACTGTGTGCAGTTCTGGAGACCCAGTCTCCGCAAAGACATAGACAGGATGGAAGCTGTCCAGAGGAGGGCAACTAAAATGGTGCAGGGTCTGCACCGGAAGACATATGAAGAGAGACTTAAGGAGCTTAATATGTATAGCCTCGAGGAAAGGAGGGAGAGGGGGACATGATAGAAACTTTCAAGTACCTCAAGGAATCAACAAAATCCAAGAGTGTAGCATCTTTCAAAAAAGAGGTGTGCAAGAACAAGAGGCACAATTTGAAGATAGAGGTGGCTCAGAGGTAATTTAAGGAAGTATTTTTCACAGAGAGGTTGTGGATGCATGGAATGGCCTTCCGGAGGATTTTGTGGAGTCAAAATCAGTGGTGGAATTCAAGCATGCATGGGACAGTCATAAGGCAATTCTGGGGGGTGGGAGTAAGAAGAAGTAGGCTGCTGGTTAACTAGGATCTGCAGCTTATCCAGTAGGTAGGTAAATGGGCAGACTGGGTGGGCCAAGCGGTCCTTATCTGCCGTCAAATTCTATGTTTCTATGTTTCTATGAGAGCACAGATCTTCCTTACAAGATTCAACCAACTATAGCAAAACTCAGAACAGGTAAATCCCTTGGGCTCAACTGACTTAGCAATGAGTTTTACAAGAGGTTTATAGACCTGCTGAGCTCGTTCCTTATGGAGACATGCATGATGTACAGGAGGGAGCGGTAGCATCAAGCTCCTGGCAATACGTGTTGATCACAGTCCTGCCTATGCCAGGTAAAGATGTGACACTCTGTAGTTCCTACTGCCCCATCTCACTTTTGAATATTAACATGAAGATATTCACATCCTCTCTAGGATACAGGGATGGGACGGGGAACACAAGGTGTCGCTTTATGCTGATGACTCCCTCTTCTACCTGACAAAACCAGAGACATCAGTGCCAGCTGTTCTGGCTGAACGGGGGAGTGTGGAACCATCTCAGGGTACATAATTTTGATAAATCTGAGGCTATCAAACTGAGTGGCATGTGCCAGCAGGCCCTGGGTGTCACAGAAAGTGGTACAATACTTGGTAATTTGGGTTTCCGCAATATTAGACATGCTATTTAAGCTGAACTATGAGAAACTGTTCAGTGACGTCAAAGTGGATGTAGGCAGGTGAGGCCTCCTGCCCATAAGCCTAGGTGGCAGGATAGCCACATTTAAAATAAATTTCTTACCAAGGTTCCTCTTCCTATTTCAAGCCCTTCCAATCTGTATAATGGAGGAATTCTGGTGGAGTGGATAAAAGCTCCTGCTTACTTTTGTTTGGGCCTCCCACAGGCACAGAATCAGGAGAAGAGTCCTGACTCTACCCAGAGAATGGGAAGGCTTGGTGATGCCAGACCTGAGATTTAACTACCTGGTGACAAAACTAGCCCCATAACAACAGGGATGAAACAGAGGAGGGGCTCGGGTTGGTTAGACTTAGAGAGCAGCTCAGATCTCCCTGCTCCATTGTACACCACCCCACACATACATATAACCAGACCAAGGCTGGTGAGCATCTCAAATCTGTGGATGAGGCATACTCTCCGGATATTGCTCCAAGATAAGGCTCTGGCTAACACCCCTAATGCAGTGGGCCCCTTGTCATTCATAACTGGTGACCCAGATTTCTCCCCACCTAAGCAGAACAGGATTTGGGCACTGGAACCAGCTATCTCTCACCACATACCAGCATCTCATTGTGAATGAAGTCTGTACAACCTTTGCAGACATCCAAAAAGGTATAATTTACCCAGGCAGGACTTTTTCCACTTTTTACAGGTAAGACATTACTTAACATCAGATAATCATCTTCAACAGATAAGTAATGATCTTACTCCCCTGGAAAGTTATTTGTACTGTCTGGCAGTGCTTCAGGGGAGAAGGGGTAATATTTCTAAGATGTACAAAGTCTTGCAGGGTTAGGTCCACCTGGAGTTATTTCAGCTGAAAACTATCTGGGAAGAAGAGGCACACATCATAATTCAAGACATGGACTGGAATAGGATGTTGGAACATGACTGGGGGGGGTGACTGCCTTCCCCAGATGGAGAGAATTTAGGTGGAACTGTCTTTCTCAATACTTCCACATAACTACTATATGGAAGCACTTCACAGGAGGTGAGGGGGTCAGACTTATGCTGGAGGAGGTGTGGTCAGGTACGGACACACTACCATGTATTTTTTGGGATGCCCCATAGCTCAGGCATACTGGTCACAGATTCATGGAGCCCTAGAGCAGATCTTGGGGGGGGGGGGAGGTGTCTTTCCAGTTTGAACATTTGGTTCTTGGGAAACTAGTTAAGCGGGTGGGTCAGCAGCCACAACAAAGACTACTGAGAGCCCTGTGCACAATTGCACCAAAAAGAGTCACAACTAAGTGGTTTTTCAGTGGTCCAACCCACACTGGATGCATGGGTTTGTAGGGTTAGAGAGCTACAGCCCATCATGGCCACCCTGAGACTGACACTAGAAAAACACACAGAGGTCTGAAGAAGGTGGGATGTATTTGAGCTAGACAGGCATGAAATGGGGAATGTAGATGGCCCAGGGGGTGGGAACCAGGAATAACTGGGGCTCACTCCCTCGTGCCACACGTTTGAGTGAAAACCGTCCCTCTTATCCCATTATAGGGGATGGGACCACATGATGTGAGGGACAGCACTACACCAACCCTACATTAGTTAGCTCCTGCACATACCTTCAGGATGTCAAGCCCATGAGACCATCACAGCCAGTTCCTAAATATTTATCAAAAGAGGGCAAGCAGCCATGGTTTAAGTTTGGCTTATGGTATAGTTCTGTTTAATAGTTTAATCACTGTTCTGTAATTTGCTTGTGACATCTCATAACAAGTTCAACAACAACAATATGTCAGTTCCTGCTGTACTTTGAAGAGAGCAGTGCTAAAATATTATGCAGACTGTGAATTAATAGCTTTTTATAAGAGCAAAACACCTATGATCTCAAAGTGATATCTCACTGTATGTACTCTGGAACCTGTATCACAACTTCTCAGATACCATCAAGCTGAGGTTAAAAAAAAATCAAGACCTTTTTATAAAAAATGCCAAAACCACAGTTAAAAAGCAGAAACTTTTTTTTAATAAAAACAGGCACAACAAACTTTAAAAAGCATGTTCTTTTCGTAAAAAATGGTACGTGAAGTTTAAATAGCAGGCTCTTTTCATAAAAAAGGCACAACCAACTTTAAAAAGCAGGATCTTTCTTTTTCTTGTTTTCCCTTTTTCGTAATTTTGTTTATGCTCCTTCAAGCAGCATGTCCCTCTTCAAGTTACCACCCGGTCTTGTCATCTTCCAACGTCACACCATGGACCTTTCATTAATCTCCCCACATGGTAGGGCCAGAGGAGAGGTAGGTGTCCCCACCTCCCTCATCCCTGCACAATCTACATGTTGGAATGAGTGGGTTGCATAGGGTCTAAATGTGCCAGATGGATGTCATGTTTTCCTCCCTGTTCCCCTTCCCTTGGTGGCGTGCACCACTACTATTAGCTTTGTGCACATGCAGCATGCCCCTGTAGGAAGAACAATCTTCCTGATCCACCAGTAGGTATTGCTGCAGAGGTGGAACTTGTTGCTCCTCCCCACTCAGGTTGAAATGTGCTGCCATATTTCCCAGCCAGCTGCCTGACTGCCAGTATTCCAAGCCTGCACCTGAACATGGATCAGCTGCAAATAAGCACAGCACGCTTTGCCTGGATAGTGGGCGGCCACACAAGCAGGATTTTTTTCATGAAAAGAAAGCCATAACCAAATTTAAAAAGCAAACTTTTATATATGAAATGCCACAGCCAAGTCTGACAACATACCTCTCGGCTGTCCCTGATTATGAGGAATGTCTCTGATTTTACCCCTCAAAATTATTCTGTGCCTCATCCCTCCCTCATGGAAAAGATGCTACCCATGCTGAGATTGTAATGTAAATTTAGGCTTTAATGCAGAAAGTCATATTAGAAAATGGGCTTTTTATTTCCTGGCATCTGATTGGCTAGTACCCTTGCCAGGGGGGTCCATTAACTTTCAATAGATGCCCAGGAAATAAAAAGTACCAGCCTAGAGTGCCTCATCACTCAGTGGAGTATGATACTGCCCACCTTGCTTCCTAATTGGCTAAAGTCCCTAATTTCAAAATTAAGTTACCGCATACTAGCATCCCCACTTCACTCACTAGTTTAATGCCAGATGACTAGAAAAAAAATGCACACAAACTTCCTGGGCTCATGTCTTGCTCTACTGCTTTTTCCCCTTTACTGTTTTGCCATTGCCCTGTAATTATGCATCACGCAACTCAGAGCGTTGACCGTGTTCAGCTTTGTGTGCCTCAGTCACAAACTCCTGTCCCCCGTAGCATTTGAAATAACTGCTGTTTTTCCCCCACCTGGTAATTAGGCTACAACGCCACTGACTCAGATCAAACACAACCCTGCCAGTCCCCACTATTGTACTCCCACTTTCACAACTCAAACACAGCTCGTTTTTTTTGTTTTTTTTTTATAGTACTCATTCCTCAGGCTGTCACAACATTACCTTCATTCCTGGTACAGCACAGCAGTCCCGCCGAAATACTGCCTGGCAAATCCCTCCATGGCATAATATCTCCAAACCAGTGCTAAAACCGAGCCAACTGAAGCGAAGGTATAATTGATGTATCTTCACCATTTCTTGCAGCAGACACAGCATTTCTGTAAAATATGCCGACTTCTGCTGACTGCCACGCTGACTCAATGCCTTTTGATCTCGTGCCTCCACGTAGCCACCCACTGTTAAGTCTGCAGTTCAAAAAGAAAAAATGGAACAAAAAAAAACCTGCAAACTGTTTTTCTCTCCTTAGTGGTCAAAAGGGGGTGGGTGTGAGCAGCGTCCCAAACGAGATTCGGGGCGGAGGAACTATTTTATTACAAACCTCATTTAAAACTAATTTTGTAAAAACATTTTTTTATTAAATAATTATTTTCACAGTGCCCATTTTCTAAGCGCAATAATACCCTCCAGGGTGGGCGGTATGGGCAATACCAGACCTTCCAGGGGCTATAAGGCCCTCCGCCTGTGGTGTTGGGCCTCATTACGCCCCTGGGCAGTCCGGTGTAGCCCAATACCGCCCATCCTGTTAGGTATTATTGCTTGCATATTGTACTAATTCTCTCTCTCTCTCTCTCTCTCTCTCTTTGCTATATGGTAGACTCTTGCTTTCCTGTCTTCTCTTTTCTGCTTCTATCTTGATATCTCCCTCGTCAACTATAATGAAAATGGGAAAATATTAACAAAATATTGAAGTATTATTTCAATAGGGACTTAATCATTAGACTCACAGTTTTGATTTCTATAAAAGGCATTCGATGTTGTTTAGTCATTAAGTTGTTTTTTGATTAATGTGCTTTTAGTAGAATACAGGTTGATTGCTAATTGTTTTTCATGTAACACAAGATGTTGTTATGCATTGTGTTTTGGTGTTAATGAAAAATGTTCAAAATATAGATAAAAAAGAAAGCCATAATACTCTGAGATCCTAAATCACAAATAAAGTTAGTAGTAGTAAACACAATGGTGTTCCCAGTATGCTAACCTTTTGTCTTTGTGTTTGAAGATGTGTTCCTCATTATGAGGGCTGTTGTCTCTCATTGTCCCTCATTTTGAGTCCCAGTATCCCTCTTTCAGCAATAACCATTTTGAGAGGTAATTGAAAAGCAGGTTCTTTTCATAAAAAAATAGCAGAAGCTGAAGACTACAATGAAGTGGAACGCAGTGACATAATCTGAGTGTATGTCACTCTGTTCACTTCATTATAGGCTTCTGCTTAACTAATGTCACAGGGTTCTGGAACCGCGAAGTAATTAAAAAAGGAATATTGAATGGGGAAAAGCCTGCATTAATATGGGGCCCTTAATAGGGAAAAAATGGGACTATTTCAAAACAAAAAGACAAAACAATACATTGGGGTGCTAAAACAGATGTCACACGTGCCAAAGTATACAATTATATTAAAACAAGGAAACATCATTGTTTATCTTTCCTTTAACTTTTCTTAAAACTACTGTGGTTTTCTGTTCCCAAACAAAGTAAAACAAAGCCACTGACTTTTGGTTTTTACTGGAAAACCCAATAAAATTCAGAATTTGGACTTTCTACACACTGGTAAAAACAAAGCATCTCATGGAATTTGGATTTTTTTTTTACCAGATCAGTAACTTCAGAACTTTTTTCATTAAGTCTTTCCTGTACTGTTTTCATGTTGCTTTTATATAATTTGCTGTACACTTAGGCCCGGATATTCCAAAGGGATGTGCCATGCACAACAGGAATGCACCAGCGCAAGTATGGAAATGCACCATTGTGTGATATTCAGTGGGAGGATGCTGCACAGCGCAAGTAGCAATGCGCAAGAGCGCAATAGTAATGGATGCATGAGCAACCGTAGGGGCAGAACCATGAATAACATGCACAGTGTGATATTCAACAGCATGCGCCGTGCGCAATAGGGGAGCTAGCGAAAGTTGCACGACAGCGGAAATTATCTAAAATAAAAGGGAGCAAGAGAGGGGCGCAAGAATGCTTAAGGGAAGCCACAGGTGGGAGCATGGTGACAGACACAAGGGGAGTACAGAGGGTAGCAGTGAGCAGGACTGGGCAGAAGCAGGACAGGGCACACCTGAACTAAGCCAGGAACAGGATAGGAGTGGGGAGCCTGTGCCACTGCCAGACTGGACTGAGGGCAGTGGCAGGAGGCAGGACAGCTACAGCCAAAGGCCAGAGGTGTACTCGGTGCAGGGGGGAACATCAGAAATAGACAGCGGGGGGAACGGGATAACAGCCGCCGAGGGGGAACACCAGCCAGGGACATGGCCAGTGCTACTTTCCAGATGGAGGCAGTAATGAGGGGTGTGAGAAGGCAGGGAGCAGGGGGGGCACGGCCGTGGAGGGGCCCATCGGTGGTACGCCCAGAAAAGGCAGCACCGAGCCCGCACCACCTTTGAACACTACTCTGACACAGAGATTGTGAACCAGTACCACATGAACCGGGCGATCCTGAGGCGGCTCTGTGAGCTGTGCAGTGATGAGATGCAGGCACCCACACGACAGAGCCATGCTCTATCAGTGGAGATGAAGGTGACAGCCATCATGTACCTGCTCGCCACGGGCACCGTCCAGAGACCAACAGGGGACACAACAGGCATAACCCAGTCAATCACGTCACGCCTATTTACACAATTCCTCAGTGCACTGCTGCCACATGCTGCGGAGTACATCCATTTCCCCAGCACACAGGCGGAGCGCACACAGCACACATACAAGAGTTCCACAGGGTAGCACGGTTGCCTGGAATGCTTGGGGCCATTGACTGCACCCATGTGGCCATCCACATGCCAGCTGGCCCAGAGGGTGTGTCATACATCAACCGGAAGGGGTATGCAAGCGTCAACTGCCAGGTGGTGTGTGATGCTAGGGGGCGCATTACCAATGTCTGTGCCACGCACCCTGGGGGAGCACATGATGCCTTCATCTGGCAACAGTCCATACTGTGCCACAGGTTTGAGAGTGGGGACATCCCCACTGGCTACCTAGTGGGTGAGTATGCATATCACATATGACGACATGAGCAGACGTGGGGGGGTGCATAGTCAGAGGTGCCATGGGTACCGGCCTTGTTGGCCCATGGCAAAGCGACACATAGACCACCATACTAATGTCCACCCTCTGCACACAGATGACAGTGGCTACCCACTCTGTTCCTGGCTGCTCACACCATACCGGTACCCCATGACCCCATCGCAGCTATGGTACAATGAGGCACATGCCACAACACAGAATGTCATTGAGCAGGTGTTCGGGATGCTGAAGGCATGTTTCCGGTGCCTGGACATGTCTGGCGGTGCCTACAGTACAGCCCCTTGAAGGCCTGCTGGCTATTCCTGGCCAGCTGCATCCTGCACAACATGGCCAATGACTGTAGGATAGCTGTAGAGGTCAAAGAGGGGGACAGCAGTGGGGACGATGAGAACGCCAGTCCAGCCAGTGATGGGCAGCCACCCCCTGGGTGAAGAAACCCCACCTGATCCGGCTGTCACAGCTGCACCGGGACACCATTACAGAATAGCACTTTGGTCAACACAGGTAGGTCACAGGGCCATGCGCAACCAACAATGGCAAGGGCACAGCCCACAGACAGGAAGGGAAGAACCCCAGGGGCAGATGGCAGTAAGAGAATGGGTCTGAGTGTGGCACCGCACATGGCGTCAGGGATGGGCAGGACCGAGCATGACACATGCACACACACACACACATACCACAAGACATACACAAGGGGTAGATGGCATGCCAATCCCAATTGCCACCCCTACCCCCACACAGGTCCACCCATGACCATGCCCAGTGGCCGTCACTGTGCATGCCTCAGACGCTGGGCACTAGTGCACACTGGCGGACAGCGCAATGTAGGCATCATCATGCACACGCCACAGTGGCCAGCAGCCAGGAGGGTGTGCATAGGGACTGTGTGTGTGCAGGGCTGGCTACCCCACCTGTGCGTCTCACAATGCACATCACACTGCACGTAGGGCAGCGGCAGACAGTGGCCATGGTGGGAGACAGGTCAGTCATGCAGCACAGTGCCACGGCCACCACGGATGTGTGGGCGGCCATGCCAGGCTGATCATTGGCCTCATGGGGTTGCACCGACAGTCCCCCAAGGGTGATGTTGCATGAACGTGACTGCGTTCACACAGGGGTCTGCAGCCCACTGAACATGCCTGCGCCAGGCATGCTCGGTATGCCCTCAACTGAAATCAGTGTCGACATAGCAGATGTTGCATGGCGCCGGGAATGGGGGGTGGATATGACAATGCGTGGTGTCTGCAGTGCATGGGCACCAAACTGGGTACCCAATGTGGCCATGACAGCTGTGAATGCATTTGTCTGCCTGTCAATGGCAGTGGTCACATCCTCCCACTGCTGGGCCATCTCTGCCAGGAGCAGACCATGGTCTCTGCTGCGCCGCTCCTCTGCCTGGTACAGAACCGCACTGAGTGCATCCACTGCAGTCACAAGCCACAACTGCTGATCTACTGAAGCCTGGAGTAGATGGCTGTGCTTGTCAAAGAGGTCATCCGCCGGTCCGGCATGCTGTCCCACATGGTGTTCCTGGCCCTGCTGGGCAGCGCTCCTTGATGATGGGCGCTGCACACCAGAGCCATGCCGGGGCACATCCACACATGGTGCACTGCCACCACCACCCCGACACTGTCCCCCGTCACCATTGGCCGACTGCTGGCACTGCCCCTCCAGCTACCAATTGCCAGGGCTCACTGGTGCCACCACAGTGGCCGCAACAGCCCCACCACCCTGGATGCACACCAGTGCTACCCCACTGGGGCATACAGGCACAGGCTGGGACTGTGTTGTTATGCAGGCCTCCACGGCGGCACCACCCATGGCAATGCCCGTGCCGTTGCCTGCTGTGGGACCATCCTGCATCCCACACATATCACTGTCCAGGATGTGTGATCCATCATCATCAACATGTGATCCATCATCATCATCAGTGCTGGATCCGGCACCAATCTGTGTCCCAGCACACTGGAGACCATGGGCGCTGTCACACTGGGACACAGGCAGGGCCTCGTCCACATCCACACCACCCTCTTCAGTCTGGACAAACAGGCAGATATGCACTGGTCCGGTCCCTTGGACACCTGTGGAGGTGGATAGGCGATCCTCCGTGTCCAGCGCTTCACCCTCGGTGGACACACCCACCACTGCTGACCTATGTTGGTGCTCAGGAGCTGTAAGGGAACACAGTAGCATTAGTGGCTCCGCCGTGCCCTGTGGCATTCCCCCCGCCACCCACACAGTGACAGCACAGGACCTACCATGCAGTGGTGGGCTGCCACCCATCTGGAAGCCATCACCAGGAACGCCCTCTATGGCACAACGCCACATGCTGCCGGCCACCTGCTCCTCCTCCTGTGGCATTAGGCGTGGCAAATCCGGCTATCCCCCACCGGTGGCAGCACATGCTGCCCTGATGGCAGCCACCTTATCCTTGATCCTCCTCCTGTCCGTGTCGACCTTCTTCTTACACTCCTGCATGGACCGCTGGTGGCTGCCATGCTGGTTCACGGCACGTGCCAACTCACCCCACACCGCAGCACGGGCCTGTGACATTCCCCACTGTCTGCTGAGCAGCGGTTCCCTGTCGAGATATGTCTCAAACAGGGTATCTGATTCAGCCCGGGTGAAGTTTGGCCTCCTCCTTCTCCCCTGTCCCTGTTCCTCCTCATCCTCAGGTTTGGTCATGATCGAGCCTGTGGGAATGACAGATGTTACCTTTGAATGTGCAGTCCAATTCAGCCCTCACAAACCACAGTCCCCACATCCCAACAGCATGCAACCCACCACAATAGACTGCAATACCAAACTATGTCCTCTGCAGCCCCATGTCTCATTCATATAGCGCAACACATGCAAATGAGGTGAGGCGCAACTGTAAGTGGATGCTAATGCAGTGGTTGCACCATGGAATGGCTGATGGGCTGATTTGCATATGCTGGCTGAATATCATGCTGTTGCACCTTGCACAATGTTGTTGAGCATGCTCAGTCTAGGGTGCAGCTCTGTGACGGGCGCAGTAGGCACCACATGCCGCATGCCTGGGGTGCTGATGTGTGTGGCACTGATGACGTGCTGTGCACAGGAGGCAGTGCAGGGCATGGCAACCACTGTGCCAGTGGTGCTAGTGCGCTGTTCACCCATGTGGCGCTCATGCCCTGGTGTACCATAGGCACCATGGAGCCACAGCATGGTAGGCCACTGCAGGGCATCACACACAGGCACCCTACCGCGCTACACACAGGGTGTCCTAATAGCACTGTGGCGCTCCATGTGCGGACAGACCTTTGACCTTGCAGTTGACCTTTGGCCCCTAGGCACCATGCATCCACATGAGTGCACCCCTATCACGCAGTTCGGTGACAGCACAATGGGAAATGGCAGCGCAGTACCGCACAGCCTCTGCACATGGGGAACGTGCACTACAGAGCACCATTTTGATAGCGATACTCACTGCAGGATGGCATGGAGCCAAGCACAGCAGTGGAGCACCATAGAGCTGGCCAACCTGGTGCCCATGGTTGAGCCCCATGCTGGGGCCCTGTTTGGCCAGGATGCACTTGACAGGCCACGCAGTGCTGTGTGGGAGGAGGTGGCTGACGGCCTGGAGGAGGCTACTGGTATCACCAGATCTGGTGAGCAGTGTCACCACAGGTATGGCGACCTATGGCAGAGGGACCCTAATAGACTGGGGTGTCTTCAGGCATGCACCCGGCGAGGTGCTGTGCTACGGCCAGATAGGTGCTCCATCCATACACTGGTAGCGTCCATCCATCCAGGTATCGCAGTGTGCATGTGTCCACCCCGCGGGTGGGGTGGGGTCCATCTAGTGGGAGCAGTGGTGGTGGTGGTGGGAGTGCAGCATGACTGGGCTATGTGGGAACACACACACTGGGGGGCTTTTCTACTGGTTTTTACTGATGTTCCCCTCTCCATATTTGCACCCTAGGCCTGGAGGAGTGCCTAGGCCGAGGCAGGCCATTCCAAGCAGGACAGGGTGGGTGTGCTGCAGCTGCAGCAGGGTTGTGGTGGAGGGGCCATGGGCCAGCAGTGCCCAGATGGCCTGGATGCAGGTGAGTGCCGTGTTTCCCCTTACATCTGTGCATGCTGTGTTGCAGGGTTGGTGGCGGGGCATGGCCAGCAGCACTTGGCCCCACTGCCATGCACACCACACAGTGCATTCAGCACTGTCCTGTGGCACTGCATTTGTGGGTGGGCATTGCTGGTGGTCCGTGCGTGCACTGGATACATGGTTGTGCCACTGCCTTCGCACCGCATAGCCATGTCACTGTACGGCCACGGTAGTGCTGTGCGGGACATGGGTGGTGGGTATGTGCAGCGGTCTGCATGGCTGTGGGTGCCTGGGTAGGTGGGTCATGTGGGCACGGTCACTGTGGGTGGTCGCATGCCTTCACAGGGGCGTGGCCCATGGCTGTATGCCGTGCACAATGGGTTGGCTGAAGGGGTCTGGCCAGTCACATGTAATGATTCTGCTCCCTTGTCCTAGGTGGACAATGCTGGACAGCACTTGAAAGAAGTGTGCAGGAGCTGCTGCTGCTCATGAGGGCCACCCTCGAGCTCCTGCAGAGACTGGAGCAGGATGGAGGACGGCGACACAGAAGACAGCACAGGGACAGAAGTGGGGAGAGGGGCTGGCAATATGCCCTCTATGGCCCTTTTTTGTATTACCCCCTGGACTAACCCTCACACCCCTTCATCCCTCTCCCAGTTGTTCACCCCTGCCCCATGCCCACCCCCAACTGGTTTGTGGCCCTTCCCCCCCATTGAATATTCATTTTGTATTTCAAACACCTTTAACATACCCATTTTGTTATGACAACTGCGGTGGTCTCTGATTTGCAGTGGGCTAATGGTGCTTGGCAGCAGTGGTGTGCATGGCATCGGGGGTGGTGCAGGCCTGGGCATGTGTATGTGTCTGGCAGGGACCCACCTATGGTGTGGGTGGGGGACTTGGTCCCTGTCTGTGGTATGTGTGTTGTTCCCTATGCACTGAACACCTGTGTGCAGTGGTCCCTGGTGCATGCACTGTGTCCATGGCACCCCTGTCAGTATGTCCATGGCCCGTGCAGCTGACACCCTGCATGACTGTGCTATGCATGGTCTGCTGGCACGTCAGTGGTGGCTGTCCATGCTAGCCACCCTCTGGACGCGCAATGGCAGCTTGCCTCCTGTCACTGGTATGGTGCACGTCTGCCTTGGGTGGCACTATGGCCTCTGCTGTTGTTGTCCCCCCTCCATGCTGTCACTGGTGTCTGTTGTGGGGTCTGTGCTCTGATGTCTGTCACTTGTGCTCCAGCCGCATGCTAGTGGTGGACAGCTTCATGGTGCATGCGCAGGGTGGCTGGTATACCTGTGCCATGGTGGGGTGCTAGCTATGGCTACACAGCTGCTGTGGTCACACGCCAGTGGGATTTGTTGCACTGCTGTTGTGTCCCTGTGTTGGGGTGCCCTTGGGTCTGGGTGGGTGTTTTTCTGTGCCCCGTGTTGCATTATGTGTGGCGCATGCCTCCATGCACCACTGTGGGTGTCTGTGCTGGCTGTTGGGGCCAGTGCTGGGACAGGGTGTGTGCTTGGGTGGGTGTGAAGGGTGCTGTCCTGCTGGTGGTGGGGTCCAGGGCAGGCCCTGTCACATGTGGGGTACCTCGAGTACCATAGCAGGGTCGACCTCCCGGCTGTGCCATGGGGGAGCCTTGCAGGGTGGCACTGTGTCTGCAGTTGTTGCGTTGGTGGCTGGTGCCACCCACTGTGGGGTGCTCACAGTGGGGCTGCCATGCATGGCTCCATGGTGCATAGGGTTGCATTGTCACAGTGGGGGTGGTGGCATGCATATGGTGACATGCACTGTTGGGCACTGCTCCTGGACAGGGTGTCTGGGGATCGCTGTGCAGGGTGTGCTCTGCATTGGTGGGATAGGGTGGCACTGGGTGGCCAGACCTCCTTGTGTTGCGGTCACTGCTTGCCAGGGGGTGTACTGGGGCACCATGCCCCAGCTGTGGATTCGGTGCTGGTGTTCATGGGCTGGTGGTTCATCCAGCTCACCACAGGTTGTGCAGTTCATGGGGTGCGGGGGACGCTGTCTGGTCTGCTGTGTGCTCCTCTTCCCATGTCTTCCATGGGTGGTGCACCCCTGCATCCTGTCCCTGCACATCCCTGGTTGTGCTACTGCATTGCTACCCTGCTCCACTGCACATCCGTGGTTGTGCTACTGCGCATCAGCCCTGTGCCACTGCACATCCCTGGTTGTGCCATGATGCGGTTGGTGTAATATTCAGTTGTGTTGCACAGGCGAAGCGCACCTTGGCCTGTGCTGTGTTTGAATCTCGTGTGTGTTGCGCATGGGTACACTGCACTTGTGCCTGCTCCTGTTATTGCGCTACTTTGTGGCGCAGTTTGAATATCTGGGCCCTAGTCTTCTTTTATTCTGAACATTCATACATATACACAGACAGAAAATTTGAATTAAGTGATCCCTGTGATGTTGACAGGCTAATCAAGGTTAACTCTTTCTCTGCTGCAAACTTGTTCATATCACTAACACATAAAGTTAAAGCCGATTGTCAACTAACCAAATGTATCATATAAAACAAATGCTAGAACAATGATGTGTACTTATGAAATAATGTCATATTAAGAGGGTGCTAAAGATCTTCAGCTTTGGGGTTTATGAGCATGTTAGCCCCACAGGATGGCATTTTTTCATTGTACACTATACTTTTCTATCATTTTCTATATGTAGTAGTAGTAGTAGTAAAAGATTTTTATTCATACAAAAATGAATATGGATATCTCCACTGAGCCAAAGCTCCTTTACAGTGAGGTCCAGGGTATCAGTTCCAGTTACTCATATAATATTACAATATATAACAAAACAATAAATACAACACATTTATACATCAATAAATATGACACATTTCCAAAAAATCCATAATTAAGTAAACCAGAGACATACTACATAGCAACAAAATAATCCACAGTAAACATTTAATACAATTTACAATCTACCATTCTATTATCCTTAATTTTCCAGACTAATCCCCATCATAGATGGTATTCTCAATAAACCATTGATTAATTTGGTGCAACTGAAAATCCTTCTCAAGGGGTCTGAGCTTCCCAGGCAAGTTATTCCATAAGGAAGGTCCGATATATTATTAGGTCCTGAGGATCTGAGTCCCAACGAAGCTTGCTCTCTAATAACACTGCACAAGTCCTGCTCATGAGCAGCAATCTCAAAAGCCGTCCTCTTCTGTCTACAAAGGGGGTCTCTGCCCAGTCTAGGAAGGCAGACTAGGGGATGAAGCTGGTGAAATAGTGCCATCCCAAGAGGCTAAAGAGCTCATACATTCTCTCATCCTTCAGGCTTGAGGTTTATAAGCTCATCAGCCCCACTTGATGGTATCACTTCTTTTTACACTACACTTTTCTTACATATATATTCTGTAGATAGGGGATATGCAATAGGCTGACTCAAAATATGCAATTTATCTCTACATGTGAGGGGCAGGACCGTACCTTGCTAGTGGCAGAGCCACAAGTGAGATCTGAAAGTCTTGCTCCTTCACAAGTGATGATAAACTGCATATTTTGAGTCAGACCACTGCAGAAGCCTCTGACCTGTGGTGTTCCGCAGAGGTCGGTCTTGTTGCCCTTGTTGTTTACAGTGTATATGCTGCCATTGGGAGACATTATCAGGTGGTATGGGCTGGGATTTCACTGCTATGCGGATGATACCCAGCTAAACCTGTCCTGTGCACAAAGTAACCAGATGGTGGACTCCGTATTTAACAACTGCCTGTCAGAGATCCAGACTTGGCTGACTCATAACTGGTTGAGACTCAGTCCAGACAAGACTGAGGTGGTGGTTCGGGGTCATCATGGGGGGGAGGTTTGTGGGATCCTCCTGGTCTTGTACTGGGGGTACCACTGATCCCATCCAAACAGGTGAAGAATCTGGGTGTGATCCTTGACAGCGGCCTGACATCTGACGTTCAGGTGTCGGCCATTGTTAAGAGTGGATTTTATCATCTGAGGAACATTGCTCAGATTCGGAACCTGTGAACCCCTGAGGACCTAACCTCACTAGTGCATGCTTTCGTCATGTCCAGGCTGGATTACTATAATGCCCTGTATCTAGGGCTATCTGAAGGTAACCTCTTCTGACTGCAGCTGGGGCAGAACATGGTGGCAAGACTATTGACAGGTGCTTGTAGGTGTGATCATATTACGCCTGTCCTCTGCAAACTGCTCTGGCTGCCAATTAGGTGGAGGATTGCCTTCAAGGTTGGATTACTGACCTATAAGCCCTACATGAGAATGGACTAGTCTACCTGCAAGATCTCCTTGTGCCTCACCGTCCATTCTGGGCTCTCTGTTCCACCGAGGGTTGCCTCTTTACTGTCCCCAGGGTTAGGCTGCATCACTCTGGTTGCAAAGCATTTTCAGTGGCTGCACCTACCCTGTGGAACTCTTTGCCTAAACAGCTGCGGGAGGCACCCTCGGTGGAAACCTTTAAAAAGGGATTAAAACCAGGGACAATGGTTTTCCGCTTTTACCGGTAACACCGGTAAAAATTACGGAATCTTGCTTGGTTTGCGGATTTTGAATTTTTGTACCAGTGCCTCACGGAAATTGCATTTCACTGCACAGAATCCCTAAGATTTCAGCATTTTTTAAATGTTTTTATTTTCTCTTTCTCTGTCCCCTTCTCACAGCGTCAGTCTCCATTTTTCAGAGTTCCCTAGGCTGGGTATCCCCTAGCTTCACCCCCAGGTTATGCTCAGGAGCTCTTGTGAGCCTGCAGCAATCCTGCCTAGGTTGTACCCCCAAGGGTGGGAAGGGGGGACCCCAGGTCACCCTCCACAGTCCTTTAATGTGTGTTGGGCATCCCAGTGGGTCCCTCATGGAAACTGGTTATGAAGTTTGGGGCAGCTGGGTCCCTTCTACCAGCAGCCGATGTGGGGTGATTGTTACTGGTTTTCTGGTCTCTGTCCCTAAGGGCACCAACACTCGAGGGGATCCAAGGAAGTATGGCACAGAGACATGCTGCTACTCCAGATCCTGGCTAGCTTCCTCTCTTCCCAAATGCTCTGCAGCCTCATTGCACCACCACCTGTGGTCACCCAGGTGGCAGTAAAGCAGCAGGACGTGCAAGCCACCATTCCCAGAGGAAGAGAGCAGCCCTCCAGGTGCTCGATCCTACTCCCCTAGCCAGGCCTCTAGCAACCCGAATTCACTTCTGATCCCAAGTCCCTGGCATGGCAAGCAGTAGTGCTACCTCAGGCTATTTGCAGTGCTTTTGTCAGCTGTACACACACTTTGGTGTAAGAAAACATAAGCAGATGGAGAGGGAAATAATTCAGTTTTAGTAAAATGTTGCAAAGTGTTCAATGTTCATAATTTGCACTGTAGGTAATGTGCACTATTATTGATATCATATATTAAAACATTACATATGGGTGTTATGGCTAGCAGTATAGCCTAGTGGTTATAGTAACAAACAGTGATCAAACTGAGTACATTTAGAAGACATGGGTTTGAGTCCCACAACCTCCAGTTGCATACTGTGTGACTCTGAGCAAGGCACTTAACATCCACCGTGCTCCTGGGTCACCTCTGAAAACAGGCAGTTTTTCCTAGTGGGTTTACCCAGTTTACAAAAAAATATAAAAAAAAATACCAATGTATGTTTACTACATCATACAGTAGTCAGGGTACCATGTACTTTATCTGAGTTGTACTCGGGCTGCAATGATGTTGTATAGGTAAATGTTCAGATACATTTTGTGTTTTATAAACTTGTTTTTAGACTTTAGTCAGGTTTTTATTATATTTTTTGCATATGAACATCTAGGATATAGATTGCTAAGTGCAGGATCACTGTTACCAACTATTTTATTCAAGTTTGTAATTAGCAGGGCCATCCAAAATCCTCAGTTGTTTGATTGAAAGTGAGTCTGAATGAAAGTATGTTCACAAGGCACAAGCTGCCTTACTACTTATTTAGGTGAATGGGATAGAAACATAGAAACAGACTTTAACGGCCCACCTAGTCTGCCCATTTCATCATTTGCACCTTCTCTCCCACCTTTTGTGTCAGTCTCTGTGACAACAAAAAGTTTTCTGACAGACTGCTTTAATAAAAAGCAAATGTTACGTGTTTAAGTATACTTATGCTTGGCCAGTGGATCTGAAAGTACATTGACACATGGAAGGTAAGGCCCCAGGGGCTGTATGATGCTGGTGGGTAGAGTGGTGCTCAATTCACATCTGAGCTCAGACATGAAAACTGAGAGACACCCTTTTCATGGAGACTAAGTAAAAAAACAAGGCATCCACATGTTTGGGAGATGCATTAGAAGGTCCTCCACTAATCACTTGTGAATTTTTTTTAGGTGAAGACACTATTTCATAGAAGCAACTTCAGGCAGTTTTGTTTTTTTTTGTTCCTCCTACCCCCTGGCCTTCCACTCCTTCAGGCCTGCCAAGTCCCCCTACCACTGCTGCTGAGTCCCCCCCCACACCATCCACTGCCCCTTATGGCCAATGCTACCAGGTAACCAGAATTAACCCTTCATCGGTGAGCCCCTGTCCTTGTGGGAGGCTAACAAGGGAAGACAATCACCCTAAAGAGCTTCCTGTACATCCCAGGCATGGCAGGGGTCAGAACAGACACATGTGTCTGGGACTTCTTGCTTATGGAATGACCAGAAGTCATCCTCCAGGTAGCCAGCAGGTGTTTTTCCATTTTTGTAGGAGCTTGACAGGCCACCTGATGACAAGACACAAGCTGACTTCCATAATGCTCTCTTCCGCAATGAGGGCCAATGTGTTGCCATGCCTCCAGCCTCCACCTGGGGCCAGCAAATGCTGAGCTGTGAATATACCCTCCCTCCCAAGAGAAGGTGAGTGGTTATTGGACACTCAAGCCTTCACCCCTCCCGGCCTGTCTTCCAGCACTCAAACCCATTCCCAAGCCCTGGTCAGTGGTGTCACAGGCAGAAATCCAATTCAGGCAGTTAAATGATAGGAAAAAACAAATGTGGTTCACCTTAGTAGTGGTGGTGGTTCAGATTAATTCTCATCTGAGTTCTAACAAGCAAAGAGACTAAGTAATTTGTAACTTGTGCATGTGGGGTGTGGGTGTTGAAGAAAGGGGATCATAGTGCTGTCACTACTGCCATCATCCCTAAGGGATGTGGACTGCGTTGTTGCTACTGCCATCACACCTGAGAGGTGGGGAGGGGGCGTAGTGTTTCTGCCATATCCACTGGTAGATGGGGAATGTTGTACTGCTGCTGTCCCACCTGAGGGATGGGGGCCATAGTGCTGATACTGCCATCACACCTGAGGAATGCAGAACATGGTATTGCTGCCATCACACCTAATGGATAGGGACCACAGTGCTGCTGCTTCCATCACACCTGGGGGGGGCACAGTGCTGTTGCTGCTGCCATCACACCAGAGGGATGGGGGCCACAGTGCTGCTACTTCTGTCACACCTGAGGGAGGGAGGTCATAGTGCTGTTGCTGTTGCCATCACACCAGAGGGATGGGTCTGTAGTGTTGTTGGTGCTGCCATCGCACCTGAAGAATGAGGGTCATAGTGCTGCTTCCATCACACCTCAGGGATGGGGGCTGTAGTGCTATTGCTGCTATCATATTTTGTACCTAAAATAACTTCAGATTGGTACAAGGATGGAAGGATGTGCAATAGTGGAGGTCAAAACTGCTAAAATGCATGTTAGCAGAGTTAAAAATTGTTAAATAAAGTGTACAAAACCAAACACTGGTAAAACTGGATTTTGGTTTAGCAGACACCGGTGACAGTACCGTTTTTTACAATGTGCAAAATGGAATTTGCCCTTTCTCAATCCCGGTAAACCAGTGTCCTTGATTAAAACGTTCCTATTTAACCAGGCTTTTAATGTATAAATAGTCTGAATTTGATTTTATAATATAGATAAATATTTTTATGCATATTGCTGCTTGCTCCAAATCCGTATTGTTAATCAGTGTTTTAAGGTTGCTGTATTGTGTTTTAATTGTGAAGCGCTCTGAGTCCCTGGTAAGGAGTGCTATAAAAATAAAGTATATATCTATCTATTTATCTATCTGTCTGTTTGTCTGTCTATCTATCTATCTATCTTTGATTTTACATAGGATATAAAAGATACATTTATGACAACACCACCATCAGCCATTATATTCCATTGACATACTTTCTCACATAATTTTGAAGAAACTTAATTGTGTAATCGACCTCACACCTATATTTTATTATGTATTTAGTTTTTGTTCACTGGGTAAATGCACTAGACAAATCCCACCTATTTTCAGGCAAGTCCCGGGGGAGGGGGATACAGATGAATGCCAACTGACCTTGAACCAGATTAAGCTGTTGGTGGTATTTTTCGTGAATGAGGGAAATGTGGCCAGGGCACCGAGGAAATTCCTCTGCTCTTTTCGAGAAGTGTCATGGGATCTTTAACATCCACCTGAACTACCACCAGAACAGGCAGATGGGACCTCGGTTTAACGTTTCATCCAAAAGACGGCACCTCAGGAGTGCAGCACTCCCCTCATGCTGCACTGCAGTGTCAGTATTGGAATATTAACCCAAGTGCCTGGTGTGTCTCACTATATCAATAAGATAAGCCATTTTATACTATTCTTAGGTCCTATACTGTAATTATATATCATGTCCTTGGAGATGATGAGAAGAAAACTAAATACAAGCATGGGATTCGACTTGCCATTGTCTCCTGATTTTATTAATCTGCTTAGTTTGTTTTTACAGCTGTCCTTGGATTACATACCCTTCCTCCCATATGGCCAAGTGTGAAGGTGTATGGGGGTGCCCAGGTCCCACCTCAGGGAGGCTGCACAGAGGAAGTATGCCTCCCTCTCAACTGGATCCACCCAATCACCCCAACCATCTCCATGCCACCAATAGCTGTCTGTCATGCATGTCCCCCTCTGTCTCTTCTATATATTTGAGGAAGGGGAGACATCTGGCATTAAACAGATCAGCTTGGGGTCTTAAAAGATATGTGATTTTTTCCCCATCTGCAAAATTCTCCCACATGGTGGTGTCCAGTATTCTAAAGCCAAGCTAACTGAAGTGAGCCATCTACAAGTAATAGTTTCTAAAAAGGCTAAGGTCAGAATCCAAAAAAAGTATTTTTTACAAGAAGTTGTTTGACATGAGAGGGGTCCCAATACCAGATCTGAGACAATCATAGTATTGGGAATCCAGTATTTCACCTATATGACTTGTCAGCTTTGGGCAGGCCTAGAAGATGTGTATGTGATCTGCCCAGAGACCACAGTTTCTCCAACATTTGTCAGAGTAACCCAGAGTGCTGTGACATGCACTGTTGGTGTCCGAAAGGCTCAGTTCACAACTATCCATTGAAATGCTCTTCAGCTGTTACTGGCTGCAGTTTACACACCCCTATCTAGATTTAGTTATAGCTATTAAATTGTTCTTTGTATTAAATGTCACTGTTTCTCTTTGATTTCAAATGTTGGTTTCAGTGCTGTACATGCCTATTCGTCAGCATTGTAAAAGCTGTTCTCTGATTGGTTCAATATTCATTGTGACATATCCAACTTTGCAAGGATAATATCTCCCTATGTTGGGTCAAGATAAAGCTTTTTATATTGCTATTTATCATTACACCTCTGTAGATAGATAGATAGATAGATAGATAGATAGATAGATAGATAGATAGGTAGGTAGGTAGATAGATAGATGGATGTGACTGCTTCCTATAACCTAGTTCCCTGCTGACTTAACCACCTATTTCCATCTGTTTGCACTTACTCTACCTCCAGCAGACCTTGCCTGCATGTAGCCTTCGCCTACCATTTCCTTAGCTTCCACTCCTGATCACCTACCCCCTCTTCTTGCTACCTTACCCTCTCTCTCAATATCCTCAGTCTGTGTTCCCCTCATGCCCTACTCACCCACAACCTCTCTCTCCCTACTTCTTTCTCCAGCCCTAATAACAATGCCTCCTGGGCTGATGTTTTCCACACACACACCCCTCCATTTTGAATTCTTGCTCCTGCTTACATTCAATTCCTAAGTGCTGTCAACACTTGTGTACTTCTGCACTGGTAGATTACTCATTGCCTACTTCTTTCTGCACTGGCTCTCACTCGTACAATGATCTACTCTGTGTATCCTGGTATTCTCTTGATCTTACTTATTTAATGTTTGTGATGTACTTATCAACATTTTTTGTTATCACTTTCTATAACCTCTGATGTGGAACCTATGAAATGAGCTTGTTCTCAAAGGTGTTAATCCAAGATCATAAATAAATAAATAAAAGATAGACAGATAGACAGACAGACAGGCAGGTAGACAGACAGACAGATTGCAAAGGGAAAATCATATGTATGCCCAAATGTAAGGATAAGGCCAGAAACTCACAAGTAGTAATAATAATTATAATCTTTATTTTTAAGCACCTTTCATGGTATCAAGGCACTGTACAAGGTGAATAATAAAACAACAGTGAAGCCACAAGTATGTTATGAGGCCTTATTTTTTCTAGTGGGGTATGTGAGATTTTCCTGGTACTGCCCATTACATCTCCTGTTTATATAGTACAATAACATTTTAAAAGGTATAGTTTTTTAAATTAACTCTTTTAAGGAAATGTAACTGTTTCTGCCTCAGTTCAGCTGCCAAAAACTTTCAATGAAGCAAGGCCTGTGTGATGTTAGCAAACACTGCTAAAACTGCTCTAACATTGGTTAAGCATGTCATTTTGTGGCTGTTCCATCAATGCAGTGGCAGGACTTCTGCTTGTGATGCCACTGAATGAGGTTTATGAACAAGCTGGGGAGCTGGCAGGGTAAGGAGGATCAAACATCACATAGGATATGCTCCTCCTTCCGGACAGGGATGGTCACTGCTTCCACTACAGTACTGTCATGTGGCTGACCCAAGGTAGCAGTTATGCTGAGGCATGGTAGGGGAGTGGAGGATGCTGACTTTTTGCTGCACTACCATGCTTTAGCATGTGCCCTTTCTCACAGTTTGACACCCTCTGGGGACACGAACAAAAAAAGGAAAATCTCCAACCGGGAAGGATAATGCCTGCTTTCTCAGGCTCCACCACAGACTACTCACCAGCCACCAGGCAAATGCTCACTGGAAAGAATTAGCACTCCTTCAGAAAGTGACCATGCATGGAGGGCCCCGCCTCAGGGGGTATGCCACTTCAAGGAGTATGCCGAATGGTAAGAGATAAGAGCAAGATGCCGCTACGGATGGGGCTGGAAGTAACAAAGCTGAAGGGTGCAATACTGGTGAACAAGGGGGCATGAACAATGCATTTCAAGAAGAATGTTACTATGTCATACATACAATAAGGAATAAAATTGTATTTTTATGAATGTATGTTATAGATGACAAGCCTACATAAAAATAAGCAGTTATTTTTCATTTGTGTATGACACATCAGGCCTAAAAGACAGGCATTATTTATGCTGTTTATTCTCATTACAGGTGTATAAATATATAGGGAATACAGACTGGGCCAGATATTCAAAAGGGTTGCGCCAAGCGCAATAGGGTTGCGCCTGCACAAGTCCAAACTTGCTCCATTCTGCGATATTCAGCAGGAGGCAGTTGCGCCACAGAAAACATGCTGAGCAACAGCGCAATGCAAATGAATGCATGCTGAACTGGAGGGGGAGGAACCATGCATAAACTGCACAGCCCGATATTCAGCTGGGCTGTGCAGAGTTGTGAAGGCGCAACCCCCAACCTGCGCCTGCAGGACTTTGAGCCCAAAAAAAAAGGTTTAAGTCGAGGGCCACCCACAGGCGAGCTGCTGTATTGCAGGGCACAACACAGCAGCTGCCACCTGTGGCTGGCCCCCAACCCAGTCCCTGTGCCCCCCCCCCGCAGCCCGATCGCGGCCATAGTGTACTCCCCCCCACCAGCCCAATCGCGGGCATCAGTGTGGCTCCCCCTCCTCCATACATATCCCTGGTGGTCCAGTGGACGAAATGCCCGATCGCGAGCGGTATGTATAATAAAGCCACCCCCAAACATAGCCCTGGTGGCTCGTGTCCCCACCCACACCACCCACGAGCCCCACCACGCTCCTCCCCCGGCGGCAGGCGGCAGCATCCCACCCGCCTGCGCCCCGCGCCCGCCCGACTGACTGCCAGTGGGGCTCGCCCAGTGGTGCAGGCAGAGCCAATGGGTGTGCGCCCTCCCTCCATGACAGTCCGAATGAATGATCCACAAATCTGGACATCATGTCATGGGCTGCGGTGGCTCTTGCTCAGCGTGCAACCCTACGGGCAATCAATCGATGAAGCGGCAGCGGATGGATACCACCCGCTGCCGCGGTGAAGACTTGTAATGATGGGTGGGGAGATCCTGGCAGACTGGGGTATTTCAGCCACCACCAGCGATCGGGCATTCGATCACCTGAACCTCAGAGACTCGGAAGGACCACGATGATCACCGACCGAACGGTGGAGATACCTATGCCTGATCGGGCTGCAAGCGTCGATCCCGATGGCTGCTGCCTGGCGGGCGCCGAAGCAGGTCACCGGATCGAGCGCTTCCCCATGTAATGGCATGCAAATGGGGACATAATCACATGCAAATGGCCCCCTGCACCTTGCATGAATTATAGCCCCATTTGCATGTCACCTTTTGAATATCATGATTTTGCGCATGGCACAATGGTACTTGCGCCACACCAAGTTGAATGCTCCAATCTCGTCAACTTCTGCGTGGCGCAAGTTCCACCGCGCCCATGCACAGTGGTTGTGGCTGGGTGATAGTCGCTGAGTTGCTCAATAGTGCAACTCCCTTTGAATATCGCCCAGGACACACCCCTGCACAACTATTTTGCGCAGCTCAAGGGCTTGCGCCTATGAATGACGCAGTTTGAATATCCAGCCCACAGTGTTGTAGTGGAATAACATATTTGTCTCCACTAGTGAGTGCTAAGACACATGACTCATAGGTGGTGAAGCTACAAGGCAGTTTTGAAGGGCTTACCAGTCATGTGTGAAGAAAAATGTGTTATTCCACTGCAATCCATTAAGTATTTGATATTTATATAGCACTTGTTTTAATGTTTTATTGCTGTTTTAACTTACAACTGACTTTTACATTTCACTGTATCTGATGCACTGTCCCTATATTTTATTTCCAAATTCTAAGTGAAAACAGCATGTTGTAAGTGAAATAACATGTTCTAAGAGAAATGTATATTTATCCCAAAATAACATGCTGCATTTACCAAATGTATTCATCACTGGTATTCTATACATATAGATAGATAGCTAGATAGATGGTTTGATGGATCTGTATGTATACAGCTCCACGTACTATATGTATTCAAAGATACTGAGAGATTTGGCATTTGTGGTACTGTACCAGGTGCAGTGTATTCCAGTGATGGATATCCTCTCTCTGTTTCTGTTTTCATTCACAGAGATTTGTTAAATTGAGAATCTGTATATCCTATGTGGTAGGAAACCACTCGACATAGGTGGGTATACCAGCTGGAAGCATTTTGAAAAGTATATTTGTACAGCAGGGTGAACTGGGTTTGCTGTTTGCAGTTAGGAAGTTTTTTTCACTAACATCCTTTATTGGCACGTCCCATCAGATGCCAAAAGTGAATACAAATGCACTAGTGTGTTAACTTAGTGGTCACTTTCTACAGGACAGTTACTCCCAGTTTAGTCCATCATATACTCTAGATTACAATGTTGGATTTGAAGTTGGCAATGCAAGAGAAACCTACAGGTCTTGGTCTCCACTTTGTCATCATGACTGTCTAGGCAGGATTTGGGGGCCACTATGTACACAATGACTCTGTAGTCATTTACAGATAACAGCAGTTATACAGTAATCCTTTCATGTGTCTCTGGAGATAGACATGTCTTTAACCTGTAGAGCACACCCAGTTTTATATTGATTTTTTATTGCCATGTCTACGTGCTGATTGATTTTTAGACTATTATCAAGCCATAGGCCAAGATACTTGAAATGCAAGTCAGGGTTGACAGAACAACCATCTAAGGCGAAGACTCAAAGGGGGATGCCTTATATTGATCGAGCCTACCTTTAACTCTTGCATGAGTGTAGAACAGCATGATGGGAGTCTTTTTACATTAAGAATGAGATGAGCAAATTAAAGTCATTTCTGAAGGTTACAGAAATCAGCATGAAGGTTAGTCAGTGCTATCAAAAATATCAGATTCATTTGGCATGACCTTCCCCCCATGAATCTCTGCACAGATTCATGGGGTATGCCAAACAAATCTGACAGATTTCTTTGACTGGGTGACCAGGGAAATAGACCGGGAGAGGGCAGTGGACATAGCCCATCTGGACTTCAGTAAGGCCTTTGACACTGTGCCACATAGAAAGCTGATTAGGAGGTTGATCAGCTAAAGAATGGATTCCAAACTGGTAAAGTGGATTCAAAACTGGTTAATGGATAGGAGACAGAAGGTTGTGGTTAATGGTACACACCTAATGATGGGAGAGTGACCAGTGGGGTACCACTGGACTTGGTACCGGGACTAGTCCTCTTCAATATCTTCATAGGGGACATTGCAGATGTACTGGACGGAAAGGTATGCCTTTTTACAGATGACAGCAAAATCTGCAAAGGGTAATAATGTGGGAGATGTGGAAAATGTGCAGAGATCTAGGGAAAATTTAGGAATGGTCAGAGACATGTCAGTTAGGGTTCAATGCAAAAAAAAAGTGCAAAACCCTGCACCAAGGGCATTGGAACCCCAGTGCTGAGTATAAGATGTGGGAGATACTGGCACTCACCAGACAGGAATGGGAACTTGGGGTTATTATATCAGAGGACCTCAAGGTGGCACTACAGTGTAACAAGACCATAGGCAGGGCTAGTAAAATGTTGAGGTGCATAGGGAGGCATCACCATCAGGAGGGGGTGGTGATAGCCACTGTATCACTCTCTGGTATGCCCCTCACCTGGAGTACTGTGCCCAGTTCTTGGAGACTGCACCTCAGAAAGGACATAGACAGGATGGAGACAGTCCTGAGGAGGACACCTAAATTGGTGTAGGGGTTGCAATGAAAGACATACAAAAGAGAGGCTGTGGGATCTCAATGTATACCCTTGAAGAGCAGCAAATGAGAGGTAACATAATAGAGACCTACAAGTACCCCACAGGGGAGAACAGGGTGCAAGAAGTAAGCCTTTTCCAAATGAGGACAAGATTCAGGATTAGACAGCATAGCAGGGAAGCTGGGGGGGTCAGGAAGGATATGAGGAAATATTTATTCACTGAAAGGGTGGTAGATGCATGGAACTGACTGCCAGACAAAGTAGTGGAATCTAGAAAAGTGGAGGGCTTTAAGCATGCATGGGATAAACACAAGGGTCTATTAGAACAGAGGCAGGGAGGTAGAGGGTCACTGGAGACCAGTCAGGATCTGCAGAGGTAGAACAGACAGGGAACACTTGAGCAGACTGGGTGGGCCAAGCAGTCCTTTTCTGCAGACAGAGTCTATGTTTCTAATATTGTATCCCATGACAAGCATGGCCATTGTGCAGTAGGTATTCAATACATTTACTGTCAGTATCCACATGTAAAAAAATAAAGATTTTCCTCTAGTCCAGCAAGTAAGACAGACAGAATCTAAGTTTTGGTTGTAGGTGTCAAATCGCCCCACTTGCTCAACCCACTAGTCACATTGCTTGCATAGTAGTTTCAAACTGCTCCTGGATAAAACATACTTAATAGAAATTATTTTTAAGGAATGGACAAATCCCATATAAGGATGAACAAGTTAGGAGCCCATCAGGATAGCAACAGTGTAAATACTAAAGCAGGTCAGTTGAAAGATTTAGTAAATATGCAGAAATATAACGTTTTATCTAGTCAAATAGAAATTCAGATGACAAAATGTTTAAAAACAAAGGCCCTTAAAGTATTTTGCTCCCCAGCACAGCTATGTAGGATGTAGTGAGATATGACTGGTAACCAGCCCAGTGATGTTATGGGTTTAGGCACTGGGCACCACATCACCAGCCACACCAGCGACTTGGCTTTGGGAATGGACCAGAGTTACTCAGGGGCCAGTTGGGAGAGGGAGGATTGAGCATCCCATGACAGATCTCCTCCCTCAAGGTGGGGGGCATCTGAAGACAGCATGAAGGGGTAGGGTGTCAGCAGATGTGACACACATGTGTGCAGCTGCACACCCGTGTGCTAGCACATCATGGCACTCTGATACCCTGGGGAAACCAAGCACCATAATGTCAGAGAAAAATGCCCTGGCCTGCGCAGCAGGCCCAGCAAGCACCACATGACACCACCTCACAGCTGATCACCTCAGTGGCTAACAGTTCAGTGACTGGGACCGGCCGATGATGAGGCCGGTGGGATGGCGCCAAGATCTGGGATGCCGAGAGATAACGTATATATGAAAAAAATATACCTACTGGTTTCATAGATGGGTGTCCATTAGGCTAATTTCAGCCCAGTGACCACTACAGTTTACCACATTTGCACCCTACTAAGCACAACCATGGTTATTGAGTATCAGTTCATCCCCATCCAACTGCAGGAATCATAATCCACCCCTACCCCAATTGCTTGATAGAATGTCTCAGTCCCCCGCCTCCATTGCATCAATTCTAGTGAGTGGGCAAGGTCCAAGTCCCAGTAGTCTCTTGCAGTAGTACAGAGCCGAAAGTTATGTACATTGTCTGCTAGACCCTAAGTGGATGAAGCAGTCCAAGACTACTTTGTCTGCCCATGTTATCCTCCAACCCCACAATCCTGGTCTTGTGATCTTACAGCAGTAGGCTAGGGGTCTTGCAGCGGTAACCCAGGAAAGGCATAGGATGCTACAACTGGGCTTGTGAAGGCTGGCACATTCCGTGAAATAGCCTTGTGAACCTGGCTTACTGGTAACCTGGATCTGTGCCCTGATACAAAACTGGGTGGCAAAGTGGGCACCATGGGTATACATCTTTCCTTAGTAGGCGATCATGAAAATCGAAAATTGAGCCATTAATAATGGCATGTTTCTTAACAAGGACAAGTGCACAGTCCTTCACCTGGATATATAATCCCAATTATTCTTACATCTTGAATCAAAATATCTCAAAAGCTCTGTGAAGGAAGAAGATCTAGGTATACTAATAAATAACAAACTGACATTGAGAGACTACTGCTTGACAGTTGCTAGAAAGGCAAACACCTAGTTAATAGAATCAGAAAGTCATTTACATGTAAGACTGAACAGCTTATTATTAGCGATCTATAAGAGTTACATCCATCCTATACTTGATTATGGGTCTCAAGTCTGGTCTCCACCAACAGCTAAAGAAATAAGGCTGCTGGAAGGGTACAGAGGTCTGTTACTAAGATGATACCGGGATTACAAAGTAAACCCTATTGTGACTGACTATCAAAAACTAGGTTACACTCACTTCAATCAAGAAGACAGAGGGGTGATTTACTATTTCTATTTAAAATATTGCAGTCCGAAGATTTATGGCTGAATGAATTAAATTCAGTGAAACTAGGACTAATTTAAGATCTCACAATAAAAAACTTGAAGTCCCAAAAGCTAATACTAATAAGAGAGACAATTTCTTTACCGTTTGCACAACTAAGGCTTGGAATAGACTCCCTCAGAATGTTGTGGACATTTCTAGCTTTGACAGCTTTAAGAGAAATCTAGATGCACACTGTTATTCCAACAACCTGCTTGTATAATCATCCCACATTTGTGGGGGACATTCTCGATAGGCCAATGTGCTCCCTTATGTCCTAACCACCTAGTAAACCTAGTAACATGGGACGGCAGGAGTAGAGGCCAGCAGGGAGGGTAATGGCTGCTCTCCTCCTGGAGGACTTAAGAGGTGCACTGCTTTATCACAAGCCAAACACAAAAAAACAAAAAGTACTGTACTCAAGGCAATATTGCAGTTAAACTGTTTATTATGTGAGAAATGCATTACTTACACCAGATTTGCCCTAAAATGGTGCTCAGCAGCCAACACATGACTGAATCTCTGACTTTTCACATTCCTCTGATGCTTTCTCCAGTGGTGAAGTTAAAGGGGACAGAAAATCATTTCTAATTGGCAGCTGTTTACAAAGTTGTTATTCTCAGAAATGATATGCATTCCCCTAAATTATTCACATTTAACTGTGTTGGAATAAAAAGTGATAGAAAAATAGTATTTTGCATTGTTTTGTTTTTATGGGCAGTGTTATGTTACAGTTCTCTTCATGGAAGCAGTAATTTGGAGTTTTTACTGTGTCACGGTTTGTGTACTGAATGTTTATTAAGAGCTGCTGAACTATGCTTAGAATGCTGTGCACAAACCGTGACATAGCTAAAACTCCAAATTGCTGGTTCGCTCAAGAGAACTGTAACAGAATGCTGCCCTATAAAAAATAAAACCAATGCAAAATATAGTTTTTCTTATCACTTTTATTCAGGTGCAGCTAAATATGGATAATTTAGGGAATGCATAGCATTTCTCAGAACAATAACTTAATAGATAACTGCCTATTAGAAATTCTTTTCTGTCCTCTTTAAGTCTCCCAGTCATTTCTTAAATACTCATGTAACCCCCACACTACTTTTGGCAAGTTGGCACCCACCATAAAACAGGACTAATACCCACATACGGCATAACATTTATTTTTAACAGAAATTCTAAGATTGGTACCACCCCCAGTGTTAGGATGTATACCAGGCTCATTATCTAGAGGAAGGGTGGGGTAGGGGTACAAGAACCAAAAATGAACCTTCGTAACTACAACCAGATCCAGGGGAGAGGATGCTAGGCGTATGCTAAACCTAACTGCTAAGGGGGTTCTATTAATTCCACACAGAAGCAATGATCAAATTGTCCAAAACAGCAGTTGGGATTTTGCAGTGTGGTTTTGTTCACAGTTGTTACTAAAGCATCACTGGACCCCCAAGGGTTGGTCATGGCAAACATGTGCACACATTTTCTAGAACTCTCTTTGCTAGGTAGTACCATTCTCTACAGAAATAATTTCTTTCTCTTCCCCCTGGTGTATACTTATGGCTTGTTGGCCACACACCCAAACACAATTCCATTCTTCCAGAGTGTATACTTGTGGACTGGGCCACACACTCAGAACATCTTCCTTTCACACAGGTGTATGCTTGTGGACTGTGCCACACACCTCATCCCACAGCAATGGCCTTTGCTCAGGGTAAACTGGTGCCCATCTATGAATCAGTTAGCCCTGCCTTGTAAGCTTCCAGATGGTGTCCTCCCAACCTTTGTCCCAACTGACAGTCTCTGCCATTCCTTCAGGGTTACACCACAGAAGCCTTCATTCCCCACTGAAATGGTAAAGACTCAAACTTTCTTCACTTCACTCACTTGGGCGAACAAGGGGTACTGACAGTTGTGATCTAGCCTTATCTATGGGCATGCACACCCCAAAACAAATCCCTAACTAGTGAACTTGTCTCTCAATTTAGTACTCACAGAATAGTTGTTCCTTTCTCTAGGCATGGAAACAACACAGAAAACATCCTTTTTCATGGTAGCTTGTCAGAACAGTCTCACACAGAGTTCTTCACAGAGGCAGCTGTAAACACAAGGACCTTCAGGGGATTGTCCCTTGGATCCACTGAACTAGCAGTCCCTTTCACTTCTCCTGGAGTGAACATCAAAGAAATCCTGCTAAAGAAAGGTCTCTACCACCTCACTATGAGCTGGTGGTTGTAATCCAAACTAGGGTGAGAAACACAGGGCCCTCTGACTCAGAGCCCCCAGTGGCAGAGCTCCTGCCACTCTGACTCCCATGCTGAACTCCAAATTCAAACTAAATGAACATTCTAAACCTCCCCAGAGCGACTGACTCAAAAATGGTTATGCTGCTGAGAGAGTTCTAAACTACATAATCATCCTTCCCTCAGGCTAGCTGAGTAAACAATTATGTCATTATGTATGAAACCCTTAAATGTGCCTCTTACTAGCTGCCTTTTCTGTCTACCTAACACTAATACTAATGGGATACTAGTAACCCCAGGGGACTGGGTGGTTACACTCAGTCATTTAAAGAGATAGTCATTTCTCAAAAGGAACTTTTGCTTATAATGTTTTTATAAATATGTTTGGTAAGTATATTTTCATGGATATTCTATGTGCTTATAAAACAGATAAGGCTATGTGACAGAACACACCAGTTTTCAAGAAACCACTAACAAAAATGCAAATTAAAAGCGATCTCTCCTACAATACGTTTGGTACAAAGTATTATCACTTTGCAGAAATTAATCATTTCATTGTATTCTCCACCTCTATTTTATGTCAGTGTCAGTGGCTCAGTAGGTAGCACACTCGCCTCTGAGGCCGGGAGATCAGAGGGCTGTGGGTTCAGTTCCCACATCTGGCACGTGGGTTGATATCCTAGTACTGGTACTGTAGTACAGCATGAGAGGGGTGCTGCACTTCTGAGGTGCCTGTCTTTCAGATGAGACATTAAACCGATGTTCCATCTGCCTGGATTGGTGGTAGTTCAGGTGGATGTTAAAGATCCCATGGCACTTATCGAAAAAAGAGTAGGGGAATTTCCCCTGGTGTCCTGGCCAAATTTCCCTCATTAACTAAAAATACCACCAACAGCTTAATCTGGTTCAAGGTCAGTTGTCATTCATCTGTATCCCCCTCCCCCGGGTCGTGCCTGAAAATAGGCAGGATTTGTCTAGTGCACTTACCCAGTCAACAAAAATGAAATAAATAAATAAATGTTTGAAAAATAAATAAATTTATTAAAAAAAAGTAACCAAATACCACAATGGGGGAGAAATAAAAGTGGTGCAGTTTGTTACCCTTTACTGCTATTTTTGTACAACTCAATCATTTAAATTACTAAGTTGATTTAAAAGTATAAAAAGCTAGGACAGATATAGATCTGAACTCTTTCTACCCCCAAAGGGTTGAATGATATGCTGGACTTTTCTTTACAAATTAACTATGCACTTAATTTATTGGATGCTGTTTACACTAAGCTGATATAGTCAGAGAATGTATAGTTTTATGGTGAAATGAAAGAATTGTTTTGCTTAAAATGTTTTTGCCCTTTGACTCCTTCTTATGCATTCCACTCTGCATATGTAGTTTAATGGGGTTTATTTGAGTTTATCTGCATACGGAAATATTTGCCTTTTGTGAACTCTGTGAAGCAGATTGTGATAAAAATGTGAAAAGTTGAATAATTCTTTGAACTAATGAGGATAAATGGACATCTCCCTTGGTTAATTATATATATATATTTATTTATATATATATATATACAGTATATAAACTGGTGTAATTAATGCGCTTTTCACTTAATAAATTAACTTCAATACAGCCTTGAAAGGGGACGCCATGATCGTTGCACCAGCAAGTCCTGAGTGCACATCTTTCTGTTTTCATTAAAATACACTCTGTCAGAGGCCTCTAGGGAAGGTGTGGTGGTACCATTGGCAGCACAGGTTACTATGCACTGGCAGCGCTCCTCCCAGGGTGCCATAGTCTGAGGGCTCACAATGGAGATGAGAGGAGGAAAGGTTAGGAGAAACACAGATACTACTTGGCTTGGCACGTGAGATAGCAGCCCCTGCATTCCTGCTCCCACCCCTCAATTTACTGAGGTCATCTCCCAGCCATAGCTACAACTTAGAGGTACTCTGCTCCTCAGATGGCAGCAAGGGGACCACTAGGAGGGATACTTCAGAACTTTAAAGGGGGAGGACCTGGGAATCCTGGCAATGTCAGTGACTCAGTGGGTAGCACACTCACCTGTGAGGCTGAGAGATCAAAAGGCTATGGGTTCTATCCCCACACCAGGCACTTGGGTTATAGCCTAATACTGACACTGTAGTGCAGCATGAGGGGAGAACTGCACTCCTGAGGTGCTATCTTTCGGATGAGACATTAAACCGAGGTGCCATCTGCCTGTTCTGGTGGTAGTTCAGGTGGATGTTAAAGATCCCATGGCACTTCTCGAAAAGAGTAGGTGAAGTTTTTATTGAATAAACAATTTTCCAGTACATTCCAAAATAAACATGTTTGTACAAAAGAAAAATGAATATCAGGGATATAATTATCACATACAAAATTTCATCTGAATTTTCATACAGTACCACATTCTAAATTATATATCTACAAATGGTTATTCAATATTTATATGCTTGAAAAACTGTCCATCAAAGGGTAAAACAAAAGAGGAAAGAACTCCTCAAAGCAATTTTCTTTCTTAAGTTACAGGGAAATCGTTATCTGTGATCCAAGGAAGACCCTTCCAAAGTTCTAACAATTTGCTGTTTTCAAGAGTTTTTTTCCTTTTCATATAGTTGTCTCATATTTTGAGTTACGTAGTTTAATAATTCAATTAAATTTTCTTCTTTTTGTTGCAGGGTAAAATTACATCTCATGGACCATATATTCCACTTGAATATTACCATAAGGATCTGTAGGGTGCTAGTGTTCCACTCCCTCAAAGTATTATCAAAAACTCCATACATAATGTTTACATATGTTACTGTTTTAAAAATAGTTTTCTCCCACCTTTGTGCCACCATGTCCCCAAACCCTGAAATAAAAGAACAATGAAACAGTAAATGCTCAGTATTTTCTTCCATTTGTATGCATGTCAACCTTGCACATATCCTTTCTTGTTGGGATTTATGTTTTTTATTAGATTTCACATTTATTTTTTCGTGGCATGCTAGCCAGTGAAAATCCCAAAGATGCTCAGACGCTCTTCTATTATTTAAAAATAAATGTAGAGGCGTCTCTGTACTAGCTAGGACATTTCTCAAAGACTGTGTCTACTGTACAGGTTGTTTCTAGTAGATAAAATAGAGTTGCTTACTGGATAAATTTAGTATCTCTGTTTTGTGACATTCCATTGTTTTAATTGGAAAAAGTGCTCTGATATATTCTGGGGCTGTTATTGTTTTTTAGAGTTTTAAGTGATGATGTTCCCATAAAGACAACCAGTGTGCGCATTTTGTTTGAAGAATACATTCCCATCCAACATTTTCTGTTGTTACCAGTGCTTTTATATTGCCTTGAATAAAAAAAACTATTAAAGAACAATATTGTTTTTTTTTGCTTTGATTGGACAATTAAAGTCTCCTGCAAATATAACTTTAAGGGTTGTCTATAAGTAAGGGAAGATTATTTTAAATATCTCACATCTTTGTGCTTTAGTCTGGGGAAAATATAGACTAATCAAGTGAAATGGAGCATTCTGTACCAAGGCATCTACTATTAAGACCCTGCCTGACACCAAATCATATAATTTTAAGAGTTTGATTTCAGGATGTTTAATCAAAATACCCATACCTGAGACCTAAAGACCAAAAAAGATGGACCTAAGTACCAAGCTTTAGAAGCTTGTTGAATTTCAGGCATTTCAATGCAAAGAAGTGCAAAGTAATGCACCTGGGAAGCAAAAAACCAGGGGAAGAGTACACAATGGGGGGGGGTGAGGTACTGACACAACAAAAATGGAAAGGGACCTGGGGGTAGTCATATCAAATGACCTAAAAGTGGGTCAGCAATGTGAGAAGGCAGTAAGGAGGGCTGGGGGGATACTGGGATGCATAGAGAGAGGCATCACCAGTAGAAAACAGGAAGTTGTTGGTCCTCTGTACAGACAGTTGGTAAGGCCACATCTGGAGTACTGTGTACAATTCTGGAGATCTCATCTCCACAAAGACATAGACAGGGTGGAGGCTGTCCAGAGGAGGGCAACCAAAATGGTGCAGGGTCTGCTCCAGAAGACATATGAAGAAAGATTAAATGAACTTAAGATGTATAGCCTAGAAGAAAGGAGAGAGAGGGGGGACATGATAGAAACTTTCAAATACCTCAAGGGAATCAACAAAGTCCAAGAGGGTGGCATCTTTCAGAAAAAGAGATGTGCAAGAACAAGGGGGCACAATTTGAAGATAGAGGGGGAACAGTTCAGAGGTAATGTGAGGAAGTATTTCTTCACAGAGAGAATTGTGGATGCATGGAACAGCCTTCCTGAGGAGGTTGTAGAGTCAAAACAGTGGGGGAATTCAAGAATGCATGGGACAGACATAAGGCAAATCTAGTGGGGAGTAGAAGGAAGTAGGCTGTTGGTTAACTAGGATCTGCAGCTTATTCGTTAGGGTTGGGAAATGGGCAGACTAGGTGGGCCAAGCGGTCCTTATCTGCCATCAAATTCTATGTTTCTATGTTTCTGTTTCAGTCAGTGAGTGTAGTCTGGTATCCTGTAAAAGAAAATTCCAAAATGTAAATGGACAAGATGGAAAAAAGTTTGCCTTTTACTTATTCTTTTGATACTGTTCACATTTAGTGTATGACAGGTAAATGGTTCTGTCATGTTTGTTTATTTATGACTACCTTTCCTGCTTTGTTTCTCTATTTTCAGCTTTACTTTAGCTTTCCTTTTCTGTTGTCCTCTGGGTTGTTCTTCCCATCCGTGTCTGTGGTACCTTCTGGCACAGAAGATTCAACAGATGAATTATCCAATTTGTCTGATTGTTCAGACTGCAGTGCCTCATATTTATTTTTGGTGGAAATAGTCACTTGTGTCTGTGTCCCTTGCCCTGAAGCATCCTTGGCCTGTAACCTTGTTACTCTACTTTCTGACCTTCTTTTTTGGGATGGGGCATGACTCTGCCTGAAGAACCCTCTACCATGGGGGGGCTCTAACTGGAGACCTGTCTTCACTTCTCCTGTTTTGATCTCCTCTGGGAATCCCATTCGATACTGCTGATGAAGGAAGGGGAGGGGGGTTACTTGAGGTGGCAGGACGGGGTTCTAAACTAGGCCTTTCTTGATCCATATTGCAAAGGGTGCCTGTTTTTTTCTGCCTTTTTTTGAGCTAGAGCTATGATCAAACTTCGTTCTGTACCATCTGCCTGGTCAGGGGTATTATGTGCTGCTTTCTTACAGTTCTGGAAAGTGTGTCCACGCTCCCCACATAAATTGCATTGGCTTTCATTTATGCAGTCAGTGCCAACATGCCCAAGATGCCCACGCAGTACATATATTTTTATCACATACACTGCTTAAGTGCTCCAGTGAACCGCATTTGTAACACATTTTGGGTTATCCTGCATAAAACAGAATTCCTCTATCCCTACCCAAAAAGAAAGAGTTCAGCAGATGAATTATCCCAGTACCTGCTGTTTGGAGCATGACTTTCACCTTCCAGCCTCCAGAGTCCATATGTTTTCTGAATCCAGAATGGCCTCAGGATCATCAATGACTGTGCAACGTTGCTTTAACCATATGAGTAGATCTTGTACACTAACCCCTTCATTTCTGAAAAGAACTGTAATAACCTTGTGTGCAGGTTTTGATAGAGGGTTGCTAGAGGAGGGACCATAGAGATGATTTTTTTTAAGCGTTATACCTAATCCAGAAATGCTCTAACCCCAGTGCTGTTTTGAAACTTATATCAAGGTAGTTTCTGAAATGTGAATTGAAGTGTATGTTTCTGTAGAAAAACTTAATGGATTCCTTTAGAAGTGTTTTAGCCACAAAAGTCTGTCGGGGAGTCCTCCATACCCCAGTATAGGTAAAATGCACCATTATGTCTTTTGCTGGGTGTATGGGGTTTTAAACAGAGATACAAATGTTTTGGTGTCATTTTATTAATGAGGTTTAAAGGCCTTTGTGATGCAGGATCTAAACCCTTGGGGCATCCCCCATCAGGTTGCTGTGTTATTTCTTTCAAACCTTGCAGCACAGGATGTTGTGTTAACTCCAGGTTAGAAGGAACCTTTAAGTCAGGTGCAGTCACATTTATTGCATTACCTCTGTTAGAAAAGTTATAGTCTGTAGGTGCTGGCAATTTTATCGGAGAGACCCCTGTGACCCATTGACCTGTTTGTGCATTCTGCTGCCATCCCACTGAGTCCAGTGCTGTTTTAACCAACCAGCTCTCTTCAGATACATTGTTTGTTTCTTCCACTGCGCGCCTTAGGCCGAGTTGGTTGCCACTCATTTCTGCCATTCCCAGTGCGGTTTCTGTGGATGCCTCAAGTATTCTGGCACAATCAGTGCTTTCAGTCACATCAGCTTCCTCCATACATTTGGGCTAGCTCGCCGGCTTGTCCTTTGATGATGCCATGTCATCAGCTTTCAGCTGATTCATTTTGACAAACTTCTGTTCCTTGTCAGCTCTAAGGGCTCTGAGCTTAGTTTCCAGCTGTGCTTTCTTCTGAAAAAAACGGTCTCTCCTCTTGCTCAAATTTTTTCCTGTAACAAAGTTTCCTCCTCTAAAACAATCGCCAAGTCAGCCTGATTTATAGTCTTGCACTCCTTCCTAAGTATTGGACTCGCTATCACTTGGCAAGTCTGGAATCATATCAGTTTGTGCTAGTTCCATATCTTGTAGAATACAGGGTTTTGTTAGGTCAGGTCTTACCAGCTTTTCTCTGCCATAAGTAGTTTCTCCACTTTCTATTCCCAACTCCTCAGTTCTTTGTATATTTTCTGTCTCCATATGTTCTTCCACCTCTGCATCCTGCAGCTCCTCGTCCTTCATCTTGGCTGACTGCCAAGTGGGACAGTGTCTCCCCCTACTGGCAGCAATGCAGTAGGGGAATTTCCCTGGTGCCCTGGCCAAATTTCCCCCCATTCACTAAAAAAAAAAAAAATACCACCAACAGCTTAATCTGGTTCAAGGTCAGCTGGAATTCATCTGTATCCCCCTTCCCCAGGTTGTGCCTGAAAATAGGCAGAATTTGTCTAGTGCACTTACCTGGTCAACAAAAACTAAATAAATAAATTGGCAAAGGTGAGGCTGATGTGTTGCAGACACCAGCAGTGCCAGAAGGACTTGAGTCCCACGGGACAGAAGGAATAAAAATAACCAGACTGTCCCTGTGGGTCATTTGTACGGTGGTCCCCAAAAGGTTTTGCTATCAGCCACACTGCTCAGGAAGGGGCTGCAATTAGAGCTGTGGAGAATTTGCAAACATTGGTTCTGCCAGAAGTCTGTGGAATTTCAGATATTCCATCTTATTCTGCAAAATTCCATTTGAAGCCTAACAGTTTGAAAAAGGTTTTTTGAGCTGTGGATTAGTAATCCGCTGTTTATACTTAAACCATGGATTCATTTCCCACAGTTAGGTATACCACTGGAATATTATTTATGTGTTTACATAGAAATGTTTCTACTAATTAAATGAAATTAAAGGAATTAATTTTGAAAAAACATTTTGGAAGTGGACTAGCCATTCTGCATGAATTACACTGGCTTAATTTTGCATTCTGCACTGCTCTACTGGCAATCCTTTCTGTGCGTAGTTCAGCAGGGTCACAATGTGTATGTTGACACTAAGTAGTCACATGACCACCAGCACCTCTTTCTTTGCAACAGTGAGTTATTCTCACTGATCAGTAAATGCAGATTTAAAGGGATGCTATCAGCTTATTAATCATTTTTTGCCCTGTAATATCTGTGCCTGTGAACAGAGCTGTACTCAATAATTGCTCTGATTCTGTTTTAAAAACATTGGTGGTTGGGAGGTCACGTGACTGTCAGATGGAAATGACTGCTTAAACCCTTAGCTCTGCGCTGACCCCCCCCCCCTCCATCTATCTCACTCCATCTACTACTTACAACAATGGGGGACCGATTCTTCCTAGCAGCCTGGAGAGATCAAACACTATACAACCTGCAGAGGACCTTCCTGGTGACAATTTATATTTACAAAAGTGGAAAAATCTATCTCCAAGTCACCTCCTTCACCACACTTACCTGAACCCAAGATGATTACGACTCGAGACTGCTCCTCCAAGAACCCCGATCTGGTACAGCAAGCAAACTTGGTCAAAAAGATTGCAACTTCAGTAGAGGCAATCCAGATCACAGTTGTTAATACACAGACCAGCCTGGCCAGCTTAACCGAAAGGGTCAGTACAGTAGAATCCTTGGTTACAGAGATCGCTCAGACTACTGCTGCACAGGATCAGTGACTGCAGGCTGCCGAAACCTAAATAGCATGGCTTGCCATGAAATTAGAGGACCTAGAAGGCCAGGAAAGGAGAAAGAACCTGCGTATCATTGAACTCTCTGATGGTTTGGAAGGCAGAGACCCTGTACACTACTGAAGAGAAAATCTGCCCCACTGGCTTCATTTTGCCCTGACGATTTTGATTTTGAAATTAAATGGGCCCATTGGATCAGACATGCCCAACTCACTGCTCAAGTACAGAGCCTCGGCCCCTAATATTTAAACTCCTCAGGTTTCAGGATAATTAACTGATTTTGACAAAAACAAGGGAACTTAAGGACATACTTGCAGCAGGAACTCAGATTTCCTTCCATCCCAACTACTCCCAGGGAATACTGGCTCACAGATAGGCCTTTGACAGGGTGAAACAAGGCTTCCGAAACTGGGGCATCACATATGCCTTGTTGTATCCGACTACACTAGTTACTTTGGATGGCCAGTCAATTCAGTTTCACTCCCCTGAAGAGGCCAATTAATATTTACAACTACACTTGGGACCATCTAGATCTCCAGCACCTCTCCCAGGCTTGAACCCAGTATCCCCTGAGCAGATGGACACCTACTCCTCAACAACACCCACTGGCCCAGATACACCACCATGACCTGAGGAATACTGAAGAGCAAGGAATATAATATACTGAACTAACTTGCCATCAAATCATAAGTACAGCATTCTTCTCTGCCCTTATGACTACCTGAACTAATCCCACTTGGTTGTGCCACCGATTCAGCTACCAGTTCTCTGGCTTCTTCTATGGTGCTACATTTATGAACATACAAACATATGAAAACACCAGCAGAAACAGGCCTGTCTATCGAGTCTGCTCAATGTGCAGCTAACCCCTCAACTTGAGGCTGCCCACCCTCCCTCTCCTCCCGGCTCCTCTTAATTATCCCTCCCTCACTCTGTCCCACCCTCTTAAACCCCCACCATACTACAGGCTACCACCTCCTCAGGCAGGGCACTCCACATATCCACCACCCATTCAGTGAAAAAGTGTCTCCTGAGTTCCCTCCTAACTCTTCCCCTCACCAATCTACAATATCGAACTGACTACACATTATATAGGTTAAATCAAAAGTACTGGGAGGCAGGAGAACAACACGGAAAGTTACTAGCAGCTAAACTTCGGGCTCAAGCCATGGAAAAGTACATCCCCATCATCCATGATCCACAGGGGTGTAAACTGACAGAGCCTACAGACATTAATCAAGCCTTCCGAGACTTTACTCCTCCTTATACCCCTCAGAGGTCAACCCTACACCAAATCAATACTCAGCCTTTTACTCTAACCCACATCTACCACAGGTACCAACTACATATATCTCCTCCTTTACCTCTCCCATCCAGCCTGCCGAAGTTACCCAAGCCATTCAAAGTATGGCTGAGGAAATCACCAAGCCTTGATGATTTTCCCATTGAATTTTACTACGTTTTGTGATTTACTTGCCCAAGACAATTAGCCCTCCCTCTTCTTCAATGAAGCTTGGGGCAAGGGAGTCTCCACCATCCTTCTTATAAGGCATTATTACCTCATCCTGAAGAAAGGAAAGGATGGTGTGCTTTGTTCACATTTCTGTCCAGTCTCCTTGCTGAATGTGGATACAAACATCTTTGCCAAAATGCTGGCAAAGTGAATGAAAGCCTATCATGCCCATTCTCATTCATTTGGACCAAGTTGGCTTTGTACCTGATAGATTAGGCTTGGATAATATCCGCCAGATGCTAGACCTTATCTGAGAGGCCAGTACCCTATCCCACCCTGTTGCCACCCTGTCTTTAGATGCAGAGAAAGCATTTGACAGAGTGGAATGGGACTATCTGTTTGATACTTTGGGTAGATTTGGCTTCCCTCTGGCATTCATCTCTCTAGTGTGCCTCCTCTATACTTCACCATCAGCAGCAGCAGTACTAACAAACTCTGTACTGTCCCCATACTTTCTGCTCTACAGAGGAACCAGACAGAGGAGTCCCCTGTCCCCTTTCCTATTCCTATTGGCAGTAGAACCCCTGGCTTCAAAAATCCGAGCTGGACCTCATTTCCCAGGCATTGTAGTGGGCAATCTCCCACATAAGATATCTTTATTTACTGATGATGTGACCCTGGTCCTGACCAACCCCTCTACCTCACTTCCAGCCCTGCAGAATGTCCTAGAGACATACACCTGATTATCGGGCTATAAATGTAACAGTACAAAGTCCCAACTACTCCCTCTAAATAGCTCCTGTACAGCTGATTTGTTTTCAGCTTAACTCAGTGGTCCCCTGATGGAGTAACTTACTTGGGTATTGCACTGCACACTACTATTGCAGCTACAACAGTAGCTGATACACAAAAAGTGCTAGACATTTTGTAAATGGATCTACAATGTTGGAAAAACCACATGCTCTCCCTCTGGGGTAAAGTTAATGCCCTAAAACTAATCATACTTCCTAAACTGCAACACATTTTAGCTAATCTCCCTATCTCCCTGTCAAGAGACTTTTTTCAGAGACTATCGGCCAAGACATCATCCTTTATTTGGGCAAGTAAACCACCAAAGATAAGTCTCAAGTCCATGCAGGAGCACTGGAGGGAAGGAGGATTTGGGCTACCAGACTTGAAACTTTTCCATGACCTTACCCTGATGCACCAAGCAGTAATTAGCTATACCCCACACCTGATTTAACCTATTCCAAGTTGGATCCAAGTGGAATTAGTGCAAGGTCAGCTGCCAATGCCCCCTGCTCTTATCTACCCAGGTTGGTCCCTTCGCACAGCCATCTCCCCATGTTCTCGCTATACTAGACATATATGGACAAAGTATAGCAAACAAATAGGCTGGAACCCTCAGACTGCTCTGGTAAGACCACTATGGAAAAGTCCAGCTCTAACCACTGATGGACACTCTATTCATTGGACAGACTGGGACACTAGGGGCATTGTTCAGTTAAGGGATTTATGACCCCCACTCAGGCTGCCTCTACTTATTTGAAATCCTTCAGACTATATACAAATTGTCCAGCTCCTACTTTTGGAAGTATCTACAGTACAACTCAGGTACATTCTCAAATATAAGATCTGAAAAAGCCTTAATCTTCCTCCACCCCTGGAGCTTGATCAGTGGATCATGTCACTTCAAGGGGTGCAACACAGAACAGCCAAACTTAAATTGATCTACCAACATAGTCTTCCCCCTCTCCTTTCTATAGGCCCTAAGGCTAAATGGTAACTTGAACTGGGTATCTCTCTCCCCCGAGGAGTGGGCATAGGTTTGGCCAAATGCGTATATGGCATCATGTGAACTCCAGGAAAAGTCTCTGCAATACAAGATTCTACACAGAGCGTGCAGAACTCCTGCCTGGCTCAACACGATAGGCCTCCTAGATCATAGTGATTGCTGTAGATGCTCTTCTCCACAAGCAATGCTAACTCATATCCTGGACATGTCCTGATATTGATCAGTATTGGATCCATGTATGGACTACCTGTACCAAGATATTCCCAGATCTAAGAGTCTGAGATCCACAACTAGCACTACTTGGTGTACCACAGCTGACTTCCACCCTGGCCAAACCTCAACTACTATGGCTCAATGGAGTCTTGGCAGCTGCCAAACGGGTATTGTTACACCACTGGAGGGATCCCAAACCCCCCTCAAAATGAGGAATGGTTCAATCTCTTGACACTAAGAGCCCACAATGAGAGAACCGTACATTTTATAATTGACAAATTACCTGATTTCCTGAAAAGATGGGCTCCCCTTCAGGGTGCTTTCCCAAGGGTTTCATTCCTAAACTGTCCCCAATGGATGATTCTTAAACAAACCGTATGTGGCACAATAAATTTAACAGTAGGTAGTGCACTACCCACGGCCTTACTGCTAGGCTAACCCCCTTCCCCCTCCCTTCCTCAGCTGGGCAGTCTTTAGTCTCCCCACTGCACACCCCCTCACGCCCCATACACTCATATCTATATACACTGATAATTAACTTGGCTCTCTTCTAGGCTTGCATGCACCCTCCTTCTCTTTTAGGTAGCACCAATAAAGCATGGATTTGAATGTATATCTTTCTTCCTTTAGCTTAATTTGTGTTACAAGTATCCAGTACACATTATCCAGTTCTATCAATATCCCCCACCTCCCAGGGCAGGAACTAGTTTTTTTTTTCTTTTTTTCTTTCTGTAAGTAGGGGATATAAACATGGGATATGTTTTGTTCAGTAACTTGTATTAGTTACATTTTCTGAAGGTATTGTCTACTTTTGCATAACTATTCTAACCAAATTCCTTCCCTTAGGTTGATGTGTAACTCTCCTAGTACAGGCCATTACTTCAAATTGACCCTATAGGGCCACAGTATGTGGTATAAGCCGTATTGACTGTTCTATGTTTCTTCTTTCTCCCTGAGGTATCTAGGTGAATATGGATTATCTTGCACTATGTTTATTTGCAGGCAGCTCAGCACAGGGACAAATCTTTGGTTAACTTCCTACTGAGACAGCCATGAAATAAGGGTAGGATACTATATTTCCTGTTCATGTCTCCACAACCTGTTATAACCTTCATGTTTCTCTATGTTCTATAAGTAATCTGCTGTTGTATGTTTTTATACAATAGGCCAGAAGTTGATTATGGTATGTAGGTGTTATATGAAAGACACAATAAACATTTTTAAGGCAAAAAGCATTGGTGGTTATTTAGTGCATATTTTGTAACAAAAGACTTTCAGTCATCCCAACTGAAATGGACCAGGACAGTTTCACTTTTCAAACAAAAATTCCTATAGGAAATAATCTTCGGTTTTATGAACCACTTACATTATGGACATCAGCACAGTTAGCGCTATTTAACCATTTGTTTAGTTTGTATGCCTCCAAAACTGCTGAACTCACTCATGCATGAGTTTGGTGTCAAGCAGTGCTATTCCTTATGTTGGGGACACATGGGAACGAGCAGACTGTGCATTTTGGTTGGGACAACTGAAAGTCTTTTGTTATACACTAAATAAACCACCAATGCTTTTAAAATAGAATCAGAGCAATTACTGAGTACTGCTCTGTTCACAGGCACAGATATTACATGGGTATTAAAATGGCTTAAAAAGCTGACTGTGTCCCTTTAAACTGCAAAAAATATGAAATAAGTTATTTAGTTCTTTGGAAAACTGAAAATGTCACCTGTCCAAATGAATAGTAATAACTTCTTAAGGAGTTTCTCCCCTTGAGGAAAAAGTTTATATGTAGCCATAGTTAAGGTTTTATGTCACATATATTGCCTATATTTATCATCACTTCATTAATATGGGCCATTGTATAACTATGGAATACATAATGGCCTGACTCTTATCTTCATGAATGATGGGGCCAGGAGTGAGATAGGAAAGGCCATCCCCTTCACAAGTGATGACAAATATTGTATTCTAAGTCAGGCCATCATGTTTCTAATTTATACAATGTATTTTAAATCCTAGAACTTTCAGATTAGTTCTTTTAATAAAGATTTATCTTTTTCTATTTGATTTCACCCCTCTGTTTTGGGTGCAACAAAAGTCACTGTGACAACATCAGGCATTGTATAAGCTGAACTTCAAAAGACAAGAATCCCAGAGCAAATGCCTTGAGGCAAGAGTTACCCTGGAAGGGTATTGGCCATACAGCCAAATTTAAAAGAAAACACAATTGCACATACCCCAGTAATGCAAAGCATCATGAGAAGCATATGTAAATCCTCACAAATGATTTTGGAGTGGCTTGATTTTAAACAGAATTGCATGGTGCCAAAAGGCCTCACAATGCAACCAGCAAAGGCTGAGAACAGCAGACATAGACACGTTTTTCATCCTTGCTGGGATGTCCATGCTTTGCATTATTGTGGTATGTGCAATTATGTTTTTAATTGTAAAAGTCATCTCCCTTTGGTTAAGAGGTCCTGTGCAGCCCAGCTAAAGTGATGATACAGAGACTGTGAAACTGCTTATTTCACTCATTGACTGCTTTATTTAGTGAAGGAAGTGTTCAATGAGTAGGGGGCTTGAGGGAGCTGGCTGATGAACATGTCACTCAAGGGGGTGGGGATCTGCAAATAAAAGCCTTTGTAATGCTTTGCTCCACCTGCTGTTAGTATCTGTGGACCACCGGCAGCAAGATCTACAGTCCAGCTAATTCTCTTTAGCTGAGAGGGGACAACACCAGGCAAGTGCTCTTCAGCCTGATACAGTGACTGTGAAGCCACTTACTCCACTCATTGACTGCTTTATTTAGTGCGGAAAGTTTTCAGTGAGTAGGGGGCTTGGGGAGCCAGCTGCTGAACACGCCACCAAGGGGCAGGGGCTCAGCACATAAAGGCTTGCACCACACGCAAGTGTGAGTGTGAGTGGCGTGCACCACTCAGTAGAGGAAAACTAGGTAAATGTTAAGATTCAGAAGTGAGAAAAGGGTTGTTTAATTTTAGAGTAGGGTTGGGAACTAGTAAATTGTAACCTTTTTTATTGGAAATTTTTTAAATTGGTTGTTGCCTTTATTCATGCCCATGTGTATATTATTGGGTTGGGCTGTTTTTATTACTTTCTTTAATTCACCAACATTTCACACTGATCTTAATCATGATTTTGGTCATATTTACTTGGATAATACATCCAGGAGTTTTGATACTATGAAGAGCTGGGATTTAGGAAAATGGGGTGACTACATGTGGAGGGACAGACCACACCCAGAAATTTACAAGTGTTCATTAACATTTAGTCAATTGTTGTCACACAAAGTAATTATATCCAAATGTACAAATAGGACTTATAATAGTTCCTATAGTAAATCTGCATAATGGAAATTGATAGTTCTTCTTTTGTTAATTTCTGGTTCTGTTCATCCACATCCTGGTCCATGAAATGAAAGTAACTTTATGTCACATATGGACTCTAGAGGTAGAACTAGTCTAGTAAATTCTATTAGCATAGTTCATTTAAACATTCAGAGTTTTCAGGCTAAGTGGTGTCCTTTCAAAGTGTGGGTGTTACAACATAAATTTGATGTAATTACCGTATCAGAAACATGGTTAAAAAGTAAAATTGGTAATGCACAAATCAAATTACCAGATTATAATGTTTTTAGGCAGGATAAGGTGGGTAAGAGGGGAGGAGGCATCTTGATATATGTTAAAACTAAATTTAATTGTATATTACTAGATCATATGAGGAAGGAACCGAATGCAACTTGATTTCCATAGATCTGATACTAGGGCATCAGAAACACCTGACCATCAGTGCAATTCTTCCTGGTCATATAAAGGCAGTACTGGAGCTTATTGCAAGAGTTAAAAATAGATTAGTTCCTAATACAGAATGGGTTTTATTAGGTGACTTCAACTATAACTGGTACATTGATTCAAAATTTAAGGTAAGGAGCTCTTTTGGAACTAGGGACATCAAATTATTGAGGAAACGACTAGCTGTATTCATAAAACTGGGTGTAGTCGATTCTTGACTGGATAGTGGTTTCCATCCTGAAAAGATAATTGCATCTAGTGTACTGGCTGACGCTTTCAGTGACCATTGCCCTTTACTTTGTAATTGGTCTATGAAAATGATAAAAATCCTCCGTATACATACAGTCACAGAATTATAGAAAGGTAGATTACAAGATAGTGAATAATGACTGTAATGAATTGATTGGACAGTCCTTCAAACTGTCAAGAACATTGATGATTTCCTTTAAATATTCATTAAATGGGTTAATACAATAATAGATAATATTATACCTAAAACAAAGATGGACATTGCTAACAAGAATAAATGGGTTAATCATAAATTGTTAAAAATTATGAGACAAAGAGACGCAAAGTAGAAACAGTACAAAAACACGTGACCCAATACTGTTAAACTCTTATAAAAACTCAAGAATCAGTGCAAATCAGAAGTTTGAAAATCTAAAAGACAATTTTTCATTCAGAGCAAACTAAATATGCAAACAATCCTAAAAATAAAATGGCAGTTGTTTAATGATTTAATGAGTAATGGTCATAATGAAATGTAAATGTAAATTTGGGATGGGGATCAACTTGTTGAGGATCCATCTCAGTTGGCTGAAAGGTTTAACAATTTCTTTGGTGACCTTGATAAATATCAAAATAAAATAAATTTGACAAATCCAAATACCATCTTTAATGTAAATGGTCGGGGTTCAGAGCCATAATTTTATTTTAAATCTCTTACTTCATCACAAGCAAAAGATTACATAGTCAAAAACTACCCTAGGCCAATATTGGGCTATGATGATTTAGACTTCAGATTTATTAAATTAGGAATAGAGACTTTGGCAGAACCAATTTCAGATCTCTTTAACCTTTCTCTCTGTTCCAGTAAGTTTCCAAATTTATGAAAAACAGCTATAATTAAACCAATCTTTAAAAGTGGTACTAGAGAAAGTTTATCTAATTATAGACCTATTTCCCTACGCACGCCACTTTCAAAAATACTGGAAAGGACTATATTTGACCAATCGATAGATCTTCTAGATAAATATGGTTTGTCGTCCAAATTCCAACATGGATTTAAGTCCAAACACATTACAGAGATGGCCTTGGGAGGTTCACCAGCTGCATACAGAGTTCACTTGACAATGGGTACTCTGTGGCAGCTGTTTTTGTGGACCCTACCAAGGCCTTCGATCTGGTAAATCATGATCTTTGCCTTTTTCCTATCTGAGGTCAATTTGCAAGTGAAATCATTAATTGGTATTCCAACTATCTTCAAAACAGGGCTCATAAAACAAGTATCAAAGGAAATTTGTTCCAGTCTAAAATATTAATGTGGAGTCAAGGCTCCATCTTGGGGCCCCTAATATTTTCATTATACAGTACATGAATTCTATACTGATAGTTGTAAAATGCACAAATTACACTATTTGCAGATGATGCAGTTATATATTTCTCTCATGCTTATCAAGTTAATGCTGTTGAAGTAATCCAATATGATTTTGTGGCTTTTCAAAAATGGCATTCATCTAAACAAATGATACTTAATGTTTAAAAACAAACAAAATGAATTATATGTTCCACTTGTAAACGAAGTTGTTGGTATACCTCCTGGTTGATATACATGGTGAAACTGTAGAGCATGTCAAGATTTCAGATATCTTGGGATTGTCATAGACTCTAGACTTACCTTTAAAAACATATTGAAACATTAATAAAAACATTACACCAAAAGTTAGGGGCCATATATAGAATAAAACAACTCCTTACTTCTAAATCTAAAATCCAATTAACCCATAGTTTTCTTTCTGGGGTACTAGGCTATGGAATTTTGATTTACTCAGCCACTAGTGAGAAGACATTATCAAAGCTTCAGGTCACATGTAATAGTATATTAAGGTTTATGTCTGATTCTCCTTTCAGAACTCATAGATGCAATTTACAGAGAAGGGCCAATTGCCCATCATGGGAAAACTGAATAAAGATTAAAATGGGGTTATTTTTATTTAAAGCCATCAGGGGTTTACTATCTATTATATTACTTTCACTCTTTCCTAGAAATTTAAATGAAAAGAGGACTAGGTCTCAGGGAAAATTCATATTCAAGGTACCATTTTTTAAGAAAACCTTTGGTCAGAGACCTTTGTTATTTAGAGCTCCAGTATTTTTTATTCCATTCCAAGTTCCTTATTTAATTGTGTACCCCCTCACACACTCAGACTTAGACTGAAATTCTGGTTAAGCAGCTCAATCCCTGTACATGTATAAAGGGGAATTCTAGGTCATAAATGTGTATTTTATATTGTCTCCATATATTTTGTATGTATGTATGTATATCATAATGTAAATCTTGTTGTTTCTGTTATATTAACTTATCAAAAACGGGCAGCCATGCTCATCAGCTTAACAAATATAAAAAATAAAAAAAAGAAAATGAAGTGAAAATGAAATGATAACACTCGATGACCCACCGAGAATGATGATAAATTATTTATCATCATTTTTGGTCTTAAGGTCATAGAAATAAACCACTTATCTGTGAGGTTTCATTTTCACCTACATTTTATAACACTTGATATTTGTGCTTGGACTTCACCTAGTCCTGCTGTTTTTTTTATACATAACAGTTGGGCAAGCTACTTTCTTTTGCTGCTTTCCCTATCTGTGGAATACCAACCCCCTTCACTTCCTCTGTCCTCCTCTCCAGTGTCCCTCAGTGCTCATCTCCTCAAGCTTACTGCTGTCCTTTCCTCTTGTGGCTAGTCCTCACCCAGTTCCTTTCATTCTCTCCTTCTTACCACCCTGCCACTCAGTAGTGTAGCTAGGAAAATAACATTTGTAAGTCAGAATCCTTTGATGCCTCTTTGCCACTCCCATTGTCTATCACAGACATAACCATATGCATTCCCCAGACCCCTTGTCCACCCCATAATACTTAGTTTTATGCATGTAACATTATGTTTAGTTCAAACAGAGCAAAATATTTAGGCCTCTATGCATTATGAAGCAGGTTGCCTACATCTGGATGCCACAAACGGGGGGTTCCATGGACCCCTGCATGCATTTACAGAAGGGACACACATCCCTTCATACAGGATCCCCCAGTCAGTCATGCGGCTATGCACACAGCCAGTCCATGGGCATATCTTGGGGCATGTCTGCACTCCACACTATTCACAGAGGCACAGAGTGCTGGGCAAGGGGGCACATGATACAGAAGTAGGGACCCTGCCATATCTTTTGCATGCCCCCTCAGTTTACACCTGCCAGCACTGGGGTGATGAGGAATCCCCCCCACACTGTGTTGCCCCATCCCTCTGGGCTTGGGAGGGCTGGGGACAGCCATTTAGGCACTTGTCCATCTTTGTACAAAAAGGAAGTCCCATACTCTCCCAGAATCCCTCACTCCACAGGAAGCAGGGATCCTCTATGGAAGCAGGACAAGCATTCAAATGGATACCCACCAGTGTCCTCTGGTTCACCCCTTCACAGCAGCATATGGGGAGGCAGGGCCATGGTTAGACACCAGGTGGTGGGTCATGTGTGTGCATGCCCACCACTGTGCTTCTGTCTGTGGGAATGGAATGTGGGGCCAGGGTACGCACCTTTCACATGTACACTGCACCACATGATGCATAAGTACCATAGTGTACAGTGAGGATTTGTTAAGCATGAATTTCCATGCAAGCTAATACCTTGTACCACAGCTCACAGGTCATGGAATGCAATTGTCCCTTTCTGTGGTACAACAGGGTTCCAGCTGATTGGAAATCTTTGAGACAACAGGCATTTTTCACAGCCACGTGCACAGCAATCAGTTGAAGTTCTGAACTGAAACTGCCAGCACATTCGCTGCTGCCGTGGGAGCACTGTGAATACACTTTTGTTTAAAAAATAAACAATAAACAAAAAAGCTGTACACTATCAAAAATACTGGTTGAGCAACCACATGTCCAACCAGCCCATGCCACTACCTCAGGCTTCTGATTACATCAGACCTCACAAGCTATTCTCTCAAGGTCTGATGTAATCAAAACCCTTCTGTGGCAGTATAGGCTGGTTGTGCATGGTACCCCAACCAGTATTCTCTATACAGTACTGCCAGTAGGGGTGGATATCAGACTGTAGGAGTAACCAAACTCAGTAGTCAGGGCCCAGAATGCTGCCCCCTCTCCAATAAACTTGTAAGCCATGGCTTACTTGGTATATGCATTCCTTCCCCAATGCTCATACACATACATACCTCTGACTCCTTAACAGCCATCTAACCACCCTTAATGTACTGCTATTTTTGATTTGCTTCTTTTGTTTGCAATTGTGTGCTTTATGGTATATTTTATGAAATATGTTATCTAGTTAGTTTTATTTACCAGGTAAGTGCACTGGAAAAAGTGGTTACAGAGTAACTTCACTGTATTTGCATTGCAATTGCAATGTAGTTGCATGCAACAAACATGTAGTGTAATTACCCTGTTGCATGTAATTAATGATTAGTTACATTGAAATGGATGCTTGAAATAAAATGTAACCACAAAGTAATTGTCTATTGTCAGGCACGACCTGGGAGGTCTCTTAGAAAGAGGTGACAGAGCCCCAAAAAGTAAAAAAGAAATTAGGAATATATCATTCTTCTTTTGTAGGCCAGATTCTGTTAAGGAAAAACTTACTATATCTTCTCCATAGGCCCTTGTATGAAGGAATCGCCTACTAATTCTAGGACAGTCTAAATTGAGTGTTTCCTCATGGTCCAACAAATCATTTATATGTATGTTAAATAATAAAGGACTCAATAAACATCCTTGCTTAACCCCTGTATGTGTTGAAAAATACTGAGTTAAATTACCATTATTATTATATCTTATAGATGTTGAGGTGTTGGAATATAATAGACAAATCAAAATCAATTAAGAATGGTCAATACTCATGTCTAACATAATTTTCCAGGGTTTTTGCCTACTTATGGAGTCAAATGCCGATGAAAAGTTGACAAAAAGGGCATATAATTTCATTTTCATGTGCACATATTTTTCTATTAAGTGTGTAAGAACAAAAATATTATCAACAGTTGAAAAACCCTGTCTAAACCCAGCCTGCCAGGGGGATAAAATTAAGTTGCCATCTGTCCATTTAGTTAGGTTATTTAACAGTAATCTGGAAAAGATCTTAGAGCTGATGTTTAATAGGTTTATAGGCCGAAAATTATAGCGGTCATAAACTGACCCTTTTTTATGGAGAGGGACTATAATATTTTTGGTCCATGAGATGGGGACATATTTATGAGTTGAACATAGATTAAAGAAGAAATTTAATAATGGGATGCAAAAATCCCCATGCTCCTTATATATTTCAGAAGGAATATAGTCCGAACCAGGAGCCTTATTATTTTTTAACTTGGAAATAACCTCCTCAATCTCAGATTCCATGAATATGAGATCTGTTTTGAGAGGTATGCTGTAAGGTTTGAATTAAGTTTAAATCCACATTTTCTAGTTCTATTTTGGTAAAACTTGCTTTAAAATGTTCAATCCATGTTTCTGTTGGAATGTGTACTGCCAGTTAGGGATGATATTCTTTTACTCCCTTGGCCACCATCTTCCAAATGGTTTGATTATCCCTTTCATGAATAACTTTGTACATTTCTGTCCATTGATTATGTTGGAACTCTAATTTTTTGTTTCAAGCCATTTATTATATTGTTTTCTATTCTTGTTTAATTTTGCTAAGTTTTCTCTTGCAGGGTATTTTTTGGTCCATTTAATCAATTTATTTAGTTCCTTCTTGGCCTTTTTAGTCATCATTGAACCATTTGGCAAAATGCTGAGTATTTGTAAATTACTATAAATAGTTACTTTAATTTTTTTCATTTAGTTGTTTCAATTTCTGTTCTCTCACATGTGTGGATTGTAAATGGGAGTTATTCAATTGGTTAAACTCGGTTTGCCAGTTCTGAATTACATTTAGTAGCCCAGTTCCTTTAATTTCACCTCTCCTGGGTTTTTACATTTTCCGTACTGAAGAGTAGAGCCAGTGGATTTATATCAGTTTCAATGATGGGTACTTCATTACCAAATGTTACTTGTAAACACAGGGGTGCATGATCGCTCTGAGATCTAATTTTAATATTCAAATTAGTAAGTAGCTTATAAGTATGTGGGCTACTCAATATATAATCAATCAGACTCTGCCAATTTTGTGAAAAATAGGTAGTATTCCCTTCCAAATCTCCAGGGGTCCTGCCATTTATTATCAGCAAAACATTTCCTCTATCAGTCTCTGTAGATCCTTCCCTTGATCATATTTCATCTTATCCTGACTCTGTCTATATATAAAGTCTTCAAAAACCATCTTGTGTCTCTAAGATAGCTAAATTATCATAATTAGCAATTTTTGCATTAAAATCACCAGCAACTAAAATATTGCTGTTTGGGAGTTTCTTGGTTGTATGGTCAATGTCATCATTTAAATTTGTCCATGAATTTTGAGAAATTTGATTTTGTTTTTGGGGGGTTATGTAAACATTGATAATGAATGGAAAACTATTCCATAATATACTCAGAATAATATAATTAGTAGTTATTTTAATGGTATCCAAAATGATGATTTCTTTTTTAATTTTTACATTTTTTATTTATTTTATTCTTTGTTAACCGGGTGACCCTGAAAACAGGCAGTTGTGCCTAGTGGGCCTTACCTGGGCTTGTACTGCACAGACACACTCAGAAATTAATTTATGAGCACGTCTGTGCAGTAGCGCTAATACTGCACTCAGTCGGCAGCTGGCCGTGGAGGTGAGAGGTGGGCTGTGCCAGTTGCCAGCTGGGGATGGGTGGGAGGGTGCTGGGTGGGGGCCACTAGACTACCAGGAAAAGGAACATCATATTTTATTATTGTACTGTGCAGTTTGAGGAGGGGCACTAGACTACCAGGGAAATGGGAAATCAGATTTTATTATCGTACTGTACAGTTCAGGGGACCACTAGACTACCAGAGAAATGGGAAATCATATTGTATTATTGTACTGTGTACAGTTGGAGGCCACTAGACTACCAGGAAATAGAATTCATTTTATATTATATTACCTACAGTTGGGGGCACTAGACTGTCAGGGCAAGTACCATGCTGCTTGCGATGGGTGACCTGGGAGGCTGGGACATGGGTGGAGGGTGCACTTGTGACCTGCGGCAGTGGGTTGTGACATGCTGGCTAGGTATGCCCTCTGTGCGGCATACCTAGCTGCATGTTGCAAGTCACAGGTCTTTGTTGCAGAGACACTGCTCCTTCTAGAATGGGGTGCTGGGTCATTGTCACAGTTGAGGGTGGTGCAAGTTGTGATCGGTGGCAACTTGAGTCAGCCTTCTAGAATTGGGCCCCTTGTTTCCAGTACATATTTAATTTGCATGGGCAAATGCAATCCACATTTTTTTGGTCCGAGTATTCAGTAAAAAGTATGCCAAACCTGGGCAATATACGATATGGCTTCTTCAAAGGCTTAAAAAACAGGGATCAGTTACTCAGGTTACAGCCAAGTATCAGAAATTGCAATTTGCAAAGTTAAAAGCCAAGCAGCACTGTAAAGTGAGTGGTAAAGATATGGAGTACCCTTCTCTTGAGAATTGCCAAAAGTTTTAGCAGGTAATTCAAACTTTGCCAAGACCATGTAGAGAACAGCTTGTCTCTTCAACCAAAAATGGTGATTCAGAAGCAGAGATGCCCGCACATGCACTTTATGCCTCTAGGTAACAAAAGGCACATGGTCACAGTGTTCAAAGGGGTCAATAGATCATTAAAGGGGTACAAGTAAATTAAAGTGCTCAGCTTTGCCAGAATGTAAAAATGATCTTGAACTTTACAAAATAACCACCTCTTGAAACACGGAAACAAGAAAAAATAGAGTCTTAGTTAAATTTAAAAGCGGATATATAAAATCTGTTTCAGTGACTTCAGCGACACTTTGCTTAGCAAATTTCACCAGAACTAATTAGGTTTAATACAGGGATAAACTCACTTTGCTGAAAACCAGACTAATTATATTTAATATATAAGGGTATAAAGAATTTAATAAGATATATTTCAAATAAATAATTTAAATTAAGATATCATATAAATGACAGGGATCATAAAGAATAATGAAAAGGATAACAATGAGATAAAAAATAAACATACCACAGAGTTCAAGGAATTTAAAAATAGAATTTTTAGGAACAGTAATCATAAGTTAGAGGCTAGGAGAGCTAAAATAACACAGCAGGTTAGACAGACTACAGGGTTAAGAGGAGAAAAGGGGGAGACTGTTCTCTCCCAACTTAAATTCAGTCTTAGCTTCAGAGTTTTTAGTGTTTGGAAATAGTTTTAAGGTCCAGCTCCTATTCTTTTCACCAGAAAGGCAACATTTATCACCAGAGCTTATCTCACTATACCACAGTGTAACTTTATAGTTACTTTTCTACTCCTCTCCACTCTGCTCCACGTCATCAATGCTTTGTCACTAACACCTCCTTACTCCACCACTTATCTTCTCCCATTTATCTTCACCACTCAAATCTTCCTCAAATTTCTTAGCACTTTTAGCATGTTAATACAACTTTGGAGCTTCAGCTGAGACTTATACTGCAGAACATGTAGATTCTAATGACCCTCTGCAGAGATGATTTATCTCCGAAAGTCCACAGGACCAGCTTTTCCACCGCCAAAGTCCAGCACCTGTAAACTGGGGACAAAACCAGAAAAAGCACTACAGTAGCTCCAGTCAGGCAACACAAGAAAGTCTGGAAAGGATAGTGAATCCATTAACAATTTGCCTGGTCAACAAAGGCTAAAATAAAAATAAAATAAAACCATTTAAGACAATGATGGCACACCTGTAATAGTATGGGAAAAAGCCTTCACTATCCTTGCTGTTGCAGCAACTCCTCAGTTCAAACAGCATGCAGTCGACATCTTGGAATCTCACCAGTCCATCTGCAAAACACACTATAAAATCAAAGAATACCACAAACCAGAGTCCAGAATCTTGTCTAGTTAAGATTATGGTCATTAAATGTAGTTAGTTGTTTCCCAATGATACTTGTTAATAACATGTACAGATATTCTACGAAGCTCTGGTGAAATTCTGAAATTTGCCTTAGTGGATGCTTCATAGTTCCCACTTCACCCATGCCACTTTGCCAAGAGTTTTCCAGTTGAAGTCAGGCAAAGTTATAGTGAACTGGTAACTTCACCAATGAATTCAGGTCAATTTGCATAGAAAAAGGGTCATTTCGACTGGTGAAAATTTTGCAAAGTCATCACTTTGCAAATTTTGCCTACTTCACAAATTAATTTGAAAATCGAATTTCAGTCACTTTGCCCATCTCTAGAAATATGTTGCTAGGGCTAATCAGACAGATAGATTTACCTTCCTTCAACATACTATACAAAGAGAAGGCCAAAGGCTTTATAAGTCAGTCATAACAGTTTGATGCCCAGAGCTACTTTTTGTGATTTAAAGTTAGTTTATTCATTAACTTTGTAATCTCTTGCATGATTCAGTTTGCCTTAAATAGAAGCATGCTCTGTCCAAGTTTTATTCTTTAAAAAATGCAAAGAAGGCATACCATAACATGCTTGGTTACTGGATCACTGAAGTATGTATATGAAATGCAATAAGCCAGTATTCCTTTGAAAATTGATAAAATATTTTAAACCAAAAAATGAGAAAATGAAAATGGTCTCATCAATCAAATTTAAAGGATTTCAGAATAAGTTCCACAGAAAGCATTGTAACATAGTCAATAAAATATTGGATTGACAAATTGAAAACTTCCATCTCTTTTACAAAGAGAGAAACAAAAACAGATTAGTTTTGCAAGATAAAGATATAACTTTATTGAGCTAACAAAAGTTAAAGACAAGCTAGGCTTGTAAGACATATAGTACTACTACCTGAAGAAAAGGCAGAACTACAGGCCTCGAAAGCTAGGTATCTTTAACTTTCCATTTGCCTAATAAAGGTATTTTCCTTACCTAGCAAAAGATTCTGTTTGTTTCTGTTCTGGTTTGTGAGCTAACACAGCACAACCATATCACAGCTCTTTAGAAATTTAAAGGGACACTGTCAACTCCCTTAGGCCTCATAGTCCTAGTTTAAAAAACACGTTTTATGATTGCCAATATTCTGTAAAGATTGCTGATGTAGCTGGTAGTTTGATTCTGATTCTTTTTTTCTTTTAAAATGTAAAAAACAGACTGCCCACCATACTGGTGTTATCACACAAAACAGGTTTGTTTACATTCATTGATCAGCTCCAACTGCATCATTCCTGGACTTGGGAACATCCCCAACATAGTCTAGCCACTCATGATGCAGTGGGAGTTTAAAAGGCTATTGCACCATGAATGACTTCAATGTTTAGAGGTGTTTCTAATGTTCAAGAAATATTCAGTAAGAATAGTTATAGGATTTGAAACAAAACAAAGTTGTTTATAAATATACATAAGCATGCATTTTAGTTCTACTAAACAAGTAGACAGACAAAACAAACAGCAACATCAATGAATTTCGGAGAAGGTAAGCAATCATAAAATGTAGGTTTTAACTAGAAATAATATGATGCAAAACAGGTTGACAGTGTTCCTTTAATAATCAACATACCAAATTCATACAGGAACATGGCATTCTGACAGTAAAGCTACACCCAGAAAATGTAGCCCTAGAAACAAAAAGTACCCTTATGATTTTTGGAATGCAAAAAGCAAGATCATGAGACTTGAATTTCGGAAAGCTATAAATACTCCGTGAACATCTATTACAGAAGTTTTTTTTTTTTCTGTATAATTTAAATAGAACAAAAATAGGGTTCGGGGGGGGCTAAAGTTCTTCTGCCATCACCCCTAAAGCAGCTCATGGAATGGAGGCGCTATGACAATTATCAGCAAGATGTTCAAATGTTATGATAAAGGCATTACTCCTGATTTCCAACATAGCTAGTGTCTTGCCAAATGTGTCAAATTCTTTCTGTTTTCAAAGGTTTTGACAGATTTGCAATAGTTCCTCATTCTATGGCACACAGTGATGCATGCATCATAGAAGACTGTATGAGCAATCATACACAACAACCCTGTTTTTGATAAAGAGGTTTCCATGGTAACAAGAGACCTCAGAGGGCAGTTCAGAGGACTCATTACCACAGAAACCTTGAGATAAAAAAAGGCATTGTACGTGTATGATTGCTCACACACAATCTTTTATAGTGTATGGGCAACCATACATAAGCATCCTGCATCCACAAGAAAGGTCCCCCATACTAAAGATGGCTTACTTTACTGTGGGCTGTTGCAGTTCTTCCCAGCGCCAGTCACTTCCTGGCCAAGCTCTCACTACCGTGGCTGCTTCATCATGCCTGCATGACAACGTTGGATGTTGTGATGCAGTAGTGATGTCCTCAGTGCAGCACAACAGCATCATGACATCGCTACTGCAGCACAACAACACTGTTCCAGTCATAGATTTCCATGAAGAACAGCATTCTACCATACACTATTTAATGCATATGTTATTTTCAGAGTGTGATTTGCAACTAATGCATTCATGGTCTATCTTCCAAGTTCAAAGGGGACTAGGCATCAGTGCTGGGCTGGGTACATGCAATTCGCATTTAGCTGGCCCATGTACGTCCGCACCTGCAGATAGACATGAGGTGGTCAGCTTTCATGATTGCTGGCCACCGCCATGTGCCTATCTGTGGCCTCGCTTCATGGTATGCAGCTGCAGGGGAGCAGATTGGAAGAAACAGGTGAGCATCCAGCTAGATGCCCACCCTGGTCCCCTAGGGGATCCCAGCTCCACATAGAGCAGGGGATTCAAGGAAGGTGTGAAACATTGATTTTTTAAACAAATGAATGATTGCTCAAATGGCTGCTCCAGCCCTCCTTGTCTGCCCAGAGGCTGGAGCCACATGGTGGGGTGGGGGTGAGGTTCTGCCACATGGGTGGTCAAAATCTGGAGGGTACACAATGGATACAGGAAGATTTCTGATGCTGTATAAGCCACCTTGCCCGGCACTCTGAACTTTGTGAATGGTCCTGAGTGTGGGCACACCCAGATCATCTGGTGTGTAGTTGCACGATCAACAGGGGATACAGTGTGGAACAGGCATGCATCTCTTCCATGAATGCCACCGGGGTTCTCGGTCCCCAGCTGTGCAGCATTGTTAGTTATAGTTGTCTACGCCACAGATCTGTGGTGGTGAGAGCAATCTCCTTCTTGCATAGACCTCAATGTGTGGGAATGCAATGGAATTATGACAAGAGGGCTTTGAAATTCCTGCCCTATGTCATTTTTGATCTCCCCACACAAATACATGCACACACACACACACACACACACACACACACACACACACACACACACACACAAATGTTCCACGTCAAGAAAATGTCTACATTTTCTTAGGACTCAAAACTTTTGTGATTCATAAACAAAAAAAGAGATACCTGATCATTTCAACCAGGCCAAGAATTTATATCTGTTCGTAAATTTGAATCTTGCAGCTACAACATTTCAAACATTCTGAATTCTAAGAGTGGTGAGATGGCTGCTGGTGCAGTAGCAAGGCTGATGCTCATGACACCGGAGACCCAGACTGAAAGCACGCCTAGGTAGAAAAGAACTGGCCAGGGAGTGGAGAATTAAACATTTCAGTGAATGCTGTCTAGTTCCATGAAGGGAGCCCAGTGCAGGAGGGAGGCAGCCCTACCTCCGAGGCAGTCCACCAGGATGCTCCCACTAGTTCTTCTGATTTGCTGGCGTCTGGTGCACACAGCTCATTAACCCAGGTGGCTGGGCCTGTGGGATGGCCAAGGCTGTAAGCAGAGCTCATCCATAGCTCCGCCCTCTCCTTAAGTGACTGAATGCCCAACAATCTTGGGTGGCAATGTGCACACTGCACAACTCAGCATCACGTGCACAAATACAATATTATGAGTTTATACTGTACTTTAAACTCTAAGTTCACAGCACCTTCTGTGAGTAACACCTTTTCCATGTAGGACAGAGCAATTCAGAAAGGGTGAAATTAGGTATTTTCCTCATAATGTGGAACAGGTTGAAGGTAGCTGTATTAAAATAGAGTCTGTGTGCTACAGACAGGACTTGAGAGTTTTATTTTGTAACAAGATAAGCGGGGTATGTTGTGGAAATTTGCTGAACTTGTATTTTTCCTTTTGTCTGTGAGGTAATTTGAGAAACAGTAGCTACATTTTAAGGGCCTTTAAACTAGAGCTGTGTTTTGCCTGTAGTTTACAGAAGAAAGTCTTTTTTACCTGATTGTTTTTTGTAGACACCGAGTACCAAAGGAAAAATCCCCCACCCATCCCCATTCTCCAACCACCCCGGGTGCTCTACCTTTATAGTGGAAGGCCAAGCCACACCTACTTAAAGACACAGGAACAGTTAGGCAGCACAACACAAGCAACAATCTAGCTGGTATATAGGCAGAACTACAAAGGGTGAAGCTAGCAACTAGGTCCACAAGGCACATACAAGAGGAGTAGAGAAAGCTGTAAGTCACTAGAGAAGAGAGAAAGACAGAGAGAAGGAGAAGAGAAAAGAATGGTTAGAAGGGAAGAATATCAGCAAGTGCAGGATGATGCAGGGAGCTGTGCAGTGCTCTGGCTGTGGTGCAGCAGTCTTCAAAAAACATTCTGTTTGCTGCGGTGCTGCTCCACTTGCAGCCACCTCTCTGGGTTGAGGGCAGAGTCACCAGTCTCCAGGCCAAGCTGGCAAGAATACTGGGGACCTTCACTCCCACCCAGAACCCACCAGGTCCCAGCCAATGCCACAACGGCCACCCAGGCAGATGGCAGGATAGACTATGGTGGGCCCAGGAAGTTCAGGGAGGGTCAGAGACATATCCCCCATCCAGTCCAGCTTATGAACCCCTCCACAGTGTTGGTGGAATGGGACAGCCCTGCAAAGGAACCTGATGCTGAGACCAGGGAGTAGGAGAGGGTCCTCCAGCAGGGAGACCCAGTGGCGAGAGGAAGAGAACCACACAGGAAGAAGAAGTTACTCCTGTTGGGGGACTCAATTGTCCGGGGAATGGATTTGGGCACAGATAGTAGAGAGGAAAGGGAAGTAAAGTGCCTTCTAGGAGGCACAGCTCAGTAGGAGGGGGAGCAAATCCAGAGGATTGTGAAGCTGTGGCAAGGAGGGGAAGGCTGGAGGACATTATCCACTTGGGGACAAATGACCTATCCAAGGATAAGGCAAGCTTGGAGCAGGTGAAGGAGGACTTTACAGTATTGGAAGGGTGCCTGGAGAAGGTAACATGCCCCATGATATTTTTGGAGATGCTGCCAGTCCATGGTGGGGGAGGAATTCGCATTGGTAACTTCAGCACATGGTTGAAAGGCTGGTGCAATGAAAAGGGGTATTGCTTCATTGGGGACTGGGAACCCACCTGGAGTGATGCAGCCCTGTACAGTGGGGATGGACTGCATCTGTCCAGCAAGGGGAAGGCAGCCCTCAATGGACAGTTTAAATTCTTTGCTGAGCATTTAAACTAGCTGTGGGGGGGGCAACAGGAGCAGGGATACTCAGGAAGCCCACCCCAACCCACATGGTAGAGAAAGCAGAACAGTGGAGCAGGAAGAGGAGTTGATATCAAGGTCATTGGGGTGGGGCAGAAAGGGAGTAGGAAAGGAATTGAAAACACAAGAGAAAAATATCAGGAAAGGGGGGAAGATGCAGGGGACCAAAACCAGGAAGTGAGAGAGAGGTCAGGCAGTAAAACTTGGAAGGTCATGGTGACAAATGCATGCAGCCTGGGAAATAAAGTCCCAGACATGGAGCCCATAATAAATGAAGGAGACCTGGACATAGTAGTATAACCTCCTTGTTCCCAGGGGTTACTAGAATCCCAGTTAGAACCAGTGGCAGGCGGGATAGGCAGCTTGTGAAATGACAGGTAAATGAATTTCACAGTGTCACACTCTGTTTTTCAGTCTCAGTTGAGCTGGAGTGACGATGTAATCTTAGAACTCTCGCAGCTGCATAAGCCACACTTAGCTAGCAGCAAGGGAGATAGCTTTAGAATGTTGAGTTAGAGTGAGTCAGTCTGTAGAGTGGAGCTCTAGGAGGAGGCTGCAGCTGCTAGGCAGCTCCTCAGTTTAGCTCTGTCAGAGAGCTACCACTGTGTGTTCGGGTAGTTTGTTCTCACCCTAGAAGAAGAACATAGAAGACAGAGACTGAAGTGGTGGAAACCGATTCAAGTGTGTTTTCCTTTGCCCCATGCCAGGAGGGATGGGGCAATCTCTCAGGTTCTGGGGCAATCTGTCTTGTGAAGCTGCCTGATACAACTTCAGAAATCTGAGTACTTTTGTGTCAGCCCAGGATGGGCACCTGCATTCTTGTGGTGAATTTTTCTGACAAAGGGACACTGTCACCTAGACTGTTTCTGTTTTAAAAATGTCTGTCTATGATGGAGTCTAGAGAGAGATTGTCCAAGTAGAGAACTTTAGTCATGTAGTATGTTAAGTGTGAAAAACATTTCAAGATAGCATCTGCAAGTTTTCTGTGAGGTGTTATTAACCAGATGAATGGCTGAGTATAAACTTGAAGCAAAGGTGGAGACCCCATCTTGAGTAACCAGTTTACCTCTCCAGGTTCAGTTTGGGCACCAGTTCAATTTTTCAATCAGTGCATTTAGCCAGTGGCTGATGAAAATAGTTACCCAGATGTGGGTTATGGATTCTCTGTTTTCAGTTCATCTCAGTGTAGTGGGTGCTGGAAGATTTTGAGCCTGTATGTGCTCTTTGGTGGTCATGTCTGCTACCAATATTCTTCATGAAATATGGGAAAGTGTCCTAGTACTGGCCGTGTGTGCCTAGTTGACAGGAAATGTACCAGTTCTGGCCGTGTGTGCCAATCTCCACTTCAGAACCTGAGAGTTCTCTGTGTGTGCTCTTTAAGACTACGCTAAATGGGCATTTAGGAATGTCTGTACCTCAGTAATCTGCATTACCAGTATGAGTAACCCTGTGGGGGGTCAATCTTCACTTTGTGATTATTCCTACTTTGTTACGTGAATAAAAGACACACTCTAGAATCCCAACCTGGTTTGGACAGTATTGTTGTTGCTTCCACTGTGTCTGGATTTACTTGAGTGCCCTGGTCCAGAAGTGCAAACCTAGCATAATTGTGAGCAAACATTTTCTCCCAGGGACCTAGGTTGACAGCCATGGTAAATGGTCCCACCAGGTGTGTGCCAGGTAGTTGCCACACTTGGTTGCCTGTTTGTAATAGCAGGCTCAGAAGGAAATGTACTGTAAACTGTTGCGTAAACCCCCATCCCTCTCTTGGGCACCACGTGGTGAGAGGAGCAGCCCTGCTAGTTAAACAAGGGGGGGCCAGTGGAGGGGGGGGTATTACAGTAGCAAAAACTGAAACCTGGTACACAACTAATCAAGGTGGGAAACAAATGTACCAGGATATGTTCTATTCAGGAGGGATAGGGAGGGCAAAAGGGAGGGGAGTAGCCCTGTATGTCAGAGAGAATATAATGGCAACACAAGTACAGGTAGGCAGGGGAGGCCGAGGCACTGTGGGTCACCATTCAACCTGGAAATGGCACAGCAATACGCACAAGGGTGATATATAGGCCTCCAAGACAAGGACAGGAACTGGACAGGGAATTAGTGGAGGAAATACATGAGATGGTAATGAAAGGTGAAATTCTACTGATGGGGGATTTAAATATGCCAGATGTGGATTGGAACATCAGTGTAGCTGCTTCAGCCAGAAGCAGAGGCATCCTTGATTCACTCCAGGAGGCTGGACTCAGGCAGCTTGTGCTAGATCCCACCAGAGACAGGGCAATTCTGGATCTAATAATGACCAACGGGGATGGAATCGCAGATGTCCAGGTAGAAGGGCAACTGGGATCCAGCGATCACAATATTGTGTGGTTCAGCATAGGGACAGAGACTTACTCAAGTCATACTAGGACAAAAATTTTGGATTTGAAAAATGCTGACTTCGCTGAAATGGAGGGGTTATCAAAGAGCCCTGAAGAACGGGGGCAGGAGGGAGGGAAGAACAGTGGAAGCGTTTAAAGGAAGCCTTACTGGAAGTGAAAACCAGAGCATCAGATTGGTATCCAATGACAAGAGAGGAAAAGCCACTGGTTCTCAAAGAGGTGGCAGTAGGTCAGGCAAAAAAGAAAGGGTTCAGGAAATATAAGGAGACCCAAAGGGAAGAGGACAGGGAGGGGTACTTAGAGTGTCTAACGGAAGTGGAAAGGTAGTAACGAGAGCAAAAGCATGGACTGGAGGAAGGTTTAGCACAGATAGTTAAGAAATGGGACAAGACATTCTTCAGGTACATCAATGAAAGGAGGAAAAATGGGGGGTTTGCAGTCCTCAAGGATAGGGAGAGGAATGCAAGGAGGTGACATGGAAAAGGCAGAAATATTGAATAAATACTTGTTCAGTATTCACAGAAGAGGGGGAAGGACAGGGGCCATAGCAGTACAGCAGTTGCCAAGGGTATGAAGAGGTAGACCATAGTCCATTCAAAGGGGAAAGAGTCCTGCAGGAGCTCACTAAATTGAAGGTGGACAAACCAATGGGACCAGATGGCATACACCCAAGAATATTAAGAGAACTGCGAAGGGAGATAGTAGAACCTCTGGCAGGCATGTTCACAGAGTCATTCAACAGAGGGGTGGTACCAGAGGATTGGAGGAGGGCACATGTTGTCCCTCTACACAAATCTGGCAGCAGGGAGGAGGTGGGGAACTATAGGCTGGTCAGCCTCACCCTCAGTAGTGGGGGAGATCATGGAGACATTGCTTAAAGGAAGGATAGTGGGGCATCTAGAAGCCATCAGAGACCAGAACCATAGGCAACATGGATTCACAGCAGGAGGTCATGTCAGACAAATCTGGTTGATTTCTTTGACTGGGTGACAAAGGAAGTAAATCAGGGTGGGGCAGTGGATGTAGCTACCTTGATTTCAGCAAAGCCTTTGACACCGTCCATATAGGAGGCTGATAAACTAGCTGGGTAGGCTGGGCATGGGGGCAGGGTGGTAAACTGAGTTAGAAACTGGCTAACAGACAGGAGGCAGAGGTGGTGGTAAATGGCGTGCAGTCTGGGGAGAGGGGGTGACCAGTGGGGTGCTTCAGGGATCAGTCCTGGGGCCAGTCCTGTTCAATGTCTGCATTAGCAACATTGCAGAAGGGCTAGAGGGAAAGGTCTGCCTGTTTAAAGATAACACCAAGATCTATAACAGAGTGGATACCCCAGAGGGGTTGGAGAAAATGAGGAGGGACCTGGGGAAGCTTGAAAAATGATGTAAGGACTGGCACCTGAAGTTTAGTTCAAAAAAGTGCAAAATTATGCACCTGGGACACAAAAACTCTGGGGAAAACTACAGGATGGGGGGAGTTGCTGACAGTCACACAGGAGGAAAGGGACCTGGGGGTTATTATTTCAGACGACCTGAAAATGTCAAAGCAGAGTGCTAACGCAGCTGGGAGGGTCAGTGGCATGCTGGGGTGCACAGGCAGGAGTATCATCAGCAGAAGGAGGGAGGTAGTGATGCCATTATATACAACCATGGTCAGGCCTCACATGGAGTACTGTGTGCAGTTCTGAAGGCCACACCTTCATAGGACATTAACAGGATGGAGATGGTCCAGAGAAGGGCGACTGAGTTGGTACAGGGCTTGCAACACAAGACTTATGAGGAGAGATTAAGGGACCTCAATATGTACTCGCTGGAAGAGAGGCAGGAAAGAGGGGACATGATAGAAGCATTCAAGTACCCCAAAGGTATAAACAAGGTGTGGGAGAGACATTTTCCAATACAGGAGGAGCACAAGAATGAGGGGGCATCACATAAAAATTGGAAGGTGGAAGGTTAAGAGAGAATGTGAGGAAGTTCTTCTTCACAGAGAGGGTGGTGGACACATGGAATGGTCTACCTCAGGAGAAGGTGAGAGTGAGCACTGTGGATGGATTCAAGCATGTTTGGGACAGGCGTAGGGGAACCATAGAGGTACAGCAGTAGGTGGGTCGGAAGCAGTAATCCAGTACAAAGGCTTATGGGCAGACTAGATGGGCCAAGTAGTCCTTATCTGCCGACAATTTCTATGTTTCTATGTAACAGTTTAGAGCTAATATTTGGTGTGAGAGTAGGGCTGTGACACTTACAGCACCCACTGCCAATGGCCAAGTTCTGCCTCAGGAGCAGCACCCAACACCACTTAATAGGCTCTGCCTCTAGGGCAGCATACAATGCCCCTAGTCAGCATCTACTGTAATGGTCTTCCTCTGTCTTCAGGGCAGGCCCCAGTGCCACTGTCCAGGATAAACCTCCAGGACAGCACCCACAGCCACTTGACAGGTTCTGCCTTCAGAGTGGCACCTACTGCCAGTCATCAGGCTCTGATTTCAGGGAAGTACCCACCGCCGATAGCCAGGCTGTGCCTCAAGGGCAGCACCCTCATCCCCAAAGGATGTGGGTACTGCCCATCTGTTGGTTAACTAGGATCTGCTGCTTATCTGTTAGGTAGGGGAAATGGGCAGACTAGGTGGGCCAAGAGATCCTTATCTGCCATCAAATTCTATGTTTCTGCTACTGGGCAGTCTTTTCTTCTGGAACAGCACGAATTGCCAATAGCCAGTCTCTGCCTCCAAGGCAACACACACTTCCACTTAACAGGCTTGGGCACACTCTGCCTCCAAAGCAACACTCATTACCACTAGACAATATCTGCTGTAATGGCCAGCCTCTCTCCCCATCCCCTCCCCCTCCAAGGCAAGACCCACTGCCACAAGTCAAGATGTGCCTCCAGGGCAGCACACACAGCCACTTGACAGGCTCTGCTTCCAGGGCAGCACCCAGTACCACTTGTCAGTGTCAGTGGCTCAGTACGTAGCACACTCGCTTCTGAGGCCAGGAGATCAGAGGGCTCTGGGTTCAGTTTCCACATCTGGCACATGGGTTAATATCCTAGTACTGACACTGTAGTGCAGCAAGAGAGGGGTGCTGCACTTCTGAGGTGCCGTCTTTCAGATGAGATGTTAAACTGAGGTCCCATCTGTCTGGACTGGTGGTAGTTCAGGTGGATGTAAAGATCCCTTGGCACTTATCGAAAAGAGTAAGAATTTCCCGGTGTCTGGCCAAATTTCCCTCATTCACTAAAAATACCACCAACAGCGTAATCTGGTCCAAGGTCAGTTGGCATTCATCTGTAACCCCCTCTCCCGGGTCGTGCCTGAAAATAGATAGGATTTGTCTAGTGCACTTACCCGGTCAACAAAAACTAACTAAACTAACTTAGCAGGTTCTTCCTTAAAGGAAACACCAACTACCAATGATCAGGCTCTGCAATCAGGGCAACAGACATTGCTATTTAACAGGCCCTGTCTTAAGGGCAACTGAACTGACACTACCTCACATCTGGTTCTCCCTCCAGGGCAGCACCTATTGCCACTTGTATGGCTTTGCCTCCAAAGCAGGACACAGTATGGCTAGTCAGACTCTATGTCCTGGAGGTAGAGCCTCGTTATTGGCAGTGGGTGTTGCCCTGGGGCAGAAATGACAGTATGTGCTGCCCTAAAGGCAGAGCATGGCAAGTGAAATAGCACAAACACAGACCGTGTTCATAGTATGAAAGTCAAATGCGTTACCACGAAACTACTGAAGAAAGCGCAAAAAATGGCACACTCAGGAATTAAACTTTTAAGCTGATTTACTTTATTATTGAAGGCACATAGCATGAACAGTACAATATACAGCAGTGTGACAGACAATGGCCCTGGCACTTTGCATTTCCCAACCCTCACCAGGCAAGTAATAGTGTGCGCTGCTCTGGTGTAAGTGTGGCAAATGGCAGTAGGTGCCACCATTGAAGCAAAGTCTGGTCATTGGTAGTGAATACCACCCTGGAGGCAGAGACTGGCCACTGGCAGTGTGTGCTGCCCTGCAGGCAGAGACTGACCAGTGGCAGTAGGTACTTCTCTGGAGACAGAGACTGCCAATTGGCAGTGTGTATTGCCCAGTTACCTGGACATGGAAATATGTGATGCCCTGAAGACAGAGGATGGCCATTGCATCAGACACTGGCTAGTGGCAGTGTGTGCTAGCTTGTGGCAGAGCATGCCAAGTAGCAGTAGATGCTGCTCAGAGACAGAGCCTGCTATGTTGTATTGGGTGCAGCTCTCTGGGCAGAGACTGGCCAATGGTAGTGGGTGCTGCCCTGAAAGCAGAGCCTGGCAAGTGACTATGGGTGCTGCCCTGGATGTAGATCCTAGCTAGCGGCACTGGGTCCTGTCCTGGGCAGAGATTAGTCATTTCAGCTGTCACTGACAAGTGGCAGTGTGTGCCACTCAGAGGCTGAGCCTGCCCAGTAGTAGCTGATGCTGCCCCAGAATCACAGTCTGTTAAGTGGCAATGGGTGTTGCTCTTCAGGCAGAGCCTGGCCATTGGCAATGGGTGCTACTCCAGAGGTACAGCCTACAAAGTGTTGCAGCCCTAATTTCACACCAGCTATTAACTATGAACTGTCCAACATGTGGAAAGTCCTGCATTTCACCCACCTGAATTTCTCTGCCACACATGGGAAAGGTGCTGCCACAGAGAAGGTACTGTAAACTCAATACTGTATTTGTGCAAGCAGAGCCATCAGAACTGTGTACACACCAACAGCTATGACTGCCCTGCAGCCAATCCTTTAAAGAGAGAGTGCAGACAAGGAGGAGCTTTTTCTGCTGTCTTGGCTATGCTGTGCTCCCTGCTGCCTGTGTTAATGAGCAATGTGTATGACAGGCACCAGTCAATCAGAAACAATAGTGCAAAGAGCTTGGTGGGCTGCTTCCAGGGCCATGTTTGTTGTCAGATATTCCCCTGTGAGGCCAGTAGGCTCAGGTTTGATACTGGCACCTAGGTGACCACAGGTGGCAGTGCAGTTAAGCAGGGAGGGACACTGGCTGGTACTAATGTGGGTAGGCACAGTGTGCACATGCCTAAATGCACCTTTGCATACCCACATCACCTGTGGCTGGAAAGAAACAGAGGAAAAGCACCAGAGCATGCATAATGAAGTCAGAACTCTTGAGTCCCACTTACCTGACTGGATATCTTCCTTCCCATACATTAGATGGACCAGAGTGGGTGGCTGCCTCGGACCCACTGAAGGAGTCTTTGAAGGCAGGGATTCCATGTGGACCCCCTGGAAGGTAGAGATAGGAGCCAGAGAAGGGTCTGGACAGGGATGTGAGGTGACTAGGACTGAGGTGGGCTTGCACCGATGTTGGGGGAAAAAGAGACTATGAAAAAAGTGGCAGTTGTGGCAGTCAAGCTTTGCAAATGAGTGTGAATTTGAAGGTTTCTGTTTTACAATTTTATTTTGAGATAATATAATCTCATACAGTCTCAGAAATTACAGGCCATTCATACACTGGATACCTATACTGTAAATAAGAACAGAATAGAATCCCCAAAATATATCAATAAATATAATCCAAATCCATGTAATATAGTAATATGGCAAGTCCAGAGATCAAAAAGTATCCAAGTGGTATACTGCTACAATAAACCCAGGGAAAAAGTAAATAGCTTTTATATTATATATGCTCAGTTATCTCAGTCAGTCTGACGTAGGTACCCAGTGATATGGGTGAAGCAAATTGAGCAACTCAAAATGAGTGACTCAGTTTGCACACCCGGAACAATAGCAACTATTAAAGGACAGTGAGGGGTTTGAATAGCGAGGTACGGGGGACATAATAGCGAACATTTAGGATATTACCATGTGTACAGGCAGTGGGTTAAGCATCTGGAGTGAGTGGGCTGTTGCCGAGCTGGCCACCTTGCATGGTTGTTATGCTCACTGCCCATGGTGCACATGGACCTGGGTGTGGGACTGCCTGTAGGTGTGTTAGATTTTTAGTTCTGGGTGTTGCAGTGTACTTTTTTTTTTAAAGTTATTCACTTTTTCCTACCTGGTGTGGAGGTCAGCTACCCCGTCCACGCATCCCTCTGGTTCCAGCCACCGTCCGGAACCCTGGCTTGCTTAGGACCCTTCGCCGGTAATCTCCCGCAGCTTGTCCCCCACAGTGGGGTGGTGGGAGTCCCCCTACACTCACCACCAAGACCAGATTCAGCTCCAACGATGTCCCTGAAGCCAGGGCACCCATCGAATGGCCATCAACCCACCACGACCTGGGACGCCACCATTTTTCCGTTTTCTCCCCAGAGAGAGAGAGAGGGACATGCAATGACGCCCATGGGGGGGGAGTGCGCATGCGTCCACATGCACTCCCTTCGGCACCTGCCCTCTCACTCGCCTCTTATGTGCAGTGGTGGTGTACCAACCCCCAGCCTCCGCTAGGAGCCAGCAACATACCGACACTGGAAACCCCCCTCCCCAGGAGAGGGAGAGCAGTCCAACGGACGCTTAATCCCTTTCCAACCCAGCCAACCCACAGCGGCCCGAGTCCGTTCCCGAACCCAGGTCGCCGGGGTAGCGCGAGGTGTGGCATCCAGCGCCTCAACCCTCAGCACCACTGGGCTGGCAGTTGCAGTGTAGTTTGATATTTTTTATAGACCTCCCATTCCCCCCAGGTTGTTCCCCCACCTGCAGGTTGTCCCTCCTGCAAAGGTTGCCCCCTCTTATGTTTTCATCCCTCTCCCAGTGTCCACCCCAGAATTGATTACTTTTAGTTGGGGGTGTGGGAGATCATAACCCCCCACATAAAAAGCAGGGTTTTTAATGTCCTCAATTTTGCATTCGACGTAGTGCTGATCACCGATTTTATTTTTTCCATTTAGCACTCGTTATGTGAGTCACAATTAAGGACTCGCTCTTATAACATGGAGTCCTGAGGTAACCATTTTTCAGTAAGGTTAACCTATGGAATCTTTTAAGTTCTAAAGGCACTATTGGAGCGGGAGTGACATTTTATTCATTTAACATCCTAAGAGTCATAAAAAGCAAAAGGTATGGGAGAATGGTTCTGACATCACAGGGCAGAGTCAGAGGATATACCACTCAGGTGGTGAGAGGAGCTTATCTTGAAGATTTTCGATGAATCAGCACTTCCAGTGGAACTGCCAGAGTGTGAATAGTAAACCATTGCCACATCCTTACAATAAATGATTACCTGATTTTTTTAACTTGGTGTTGTTTAGCACTTGAAGTAACCTCTCCTAAATGAGTTAAGAGACTGCTTGTGTAAAATAAATGGGGCTCTCCCAGTCATATCTGACTAACAGTGTAAATGTGGGGTAATTTAGGCTAGCAGAGCAAAATGTAATTCACTTACCTCTTACTGTAGCTCTACTATGAGTATTCAGTTCACATCCACACTTAAAGCAACTGTGTTTGTTAGTCACTGTAATTATTTTACCTGTAATGATTTTCTGACAAAACATTTATTTATCCATTATTCTTGTTGCTTTCTTTCCTTCCTGGATTAAGATATGTGATTTTGCATTTTTTAATCCCCACTCCCTTTCTCAGGCTTTCTCAGGTTTAGAACTTTCGACTCTCAAACTGTAATGTTATTTTAATGTATATCATGGAGCCAAGGTTAGACCTCAACTCATAAAAAAAAAAATAGAAAAAGCCTCTGGAAGGCATTAATTCCAACCACAGCTTGAACCAAAACACTAGAACTTTGGTACAACGTTTGATAGTGAACTAACTAATGTTATTCCTGTGTAAACAAAAGGAGCTCACCATTTCAAGATGAGTATTAACCAAGTACCATGATATTGATTCAGGGTCCCTTCTTCCAAATCCCTGCTGTTACAACATCATTTTTTTTACATTTCTAACCAATTCGTTACTTGAAAACTAGTGCTACACTGTCTCAAAGTCCAATTGCAGGTTTATATCAACTATCTGAACATCCTCATTTTTTGAGAACAGCACTCATAATCTTCATACAACAGTTTTGTATTATTACAATTGCCAAGTAGACCTTTGATAAACAAACAAAACAAGGGCCTCCTGTAGCTCACCCAAATCATTTTGCTGGTGAGACAAGATGAACTGTCCTAAGCAAACTCGGTGATGTCCTCCTCCTCCTTCTGTGCACTTTTGTATCTCTGAAAGCTGTTTTTTTTTAGCTCAGTAAAATGAAGTGTGACCTTGGATCTTTCAACCAAAATGATATCACAATCCTGTTACAGCAACAAAAAGTTCAGCTATACCATGTATATACTAGATACATAGGGCCAGATATTCAAAGCTCTGCCCCTGGGCTAAGTTAGCACTGCCCGGCTGGCAAACTTAGCCCAGAGCACAAAGCAAGCTATATTCAAAAGGAATAGCCCGGGCAAACAGCCTCTGAATATAGCATGGGAATGAGGCCGGGCAAACTGGGCTGGGAGTGCAGGGCAAACTCAGCCCTGGACTAAGACAGCTCTGAATATAGCAACCAGGAAGTGCAGACCACAACAGCAACACAGTGCACAATGACGTGAAGGTAGCTAAAGGTGACTTATGTGGCCAATGTGTGTTCTAGCAAATGCAAGGACCCAGTACAGCTGCAGGGAGCAGCCTATGGGAAAGTACAGTGTGCATAACAGTATAATATTCCCAGAACCATTTCTGTGGAGCTAACGCATTTGCGTGGGATTAGAGCGGAGCTAAGCTGTTTGCCCAGTGCAAACACATTTGCCCGGTGCTAAACTTTGCCATATTCAAAACTGACATGCAAATGAGCCTACTTAGCTAGTCTCTGGGCAAACAGCCACATTAGCATCCCATTATGCCCTGATTTACATGCAGTTTGCCCAGCGTTACTGCAGAGTCCCACAGCTCCACCTTTAGGTCAGTCTGGAAGTACAGGGGCTGGCCAGATCCCACCGCAGTTCCACCCACGTCGCCTCTTCTAGCCGCCTCCTGACCCACGATTACCGCCGTTGCCATTTTGCCCCGAGAGGGCTAGCTGGGGACCAGGTGGCTACTGTCGATGGGTCCTGGCTCTCCACAGCATTAACGCCATACTCTTCTAGCCGCCTCCCGACCCACGATTACCGCTGTTGCCATTTGCCCGGAGAGGCTAGCTGGGGACCAGGTGGCTACTGTCGATGGGTCCTGGCTCTCACATGACTAGCGTCGCCTCTTCTACCGCCCCCGACCTCGATTACGCTGTTGCCATTTTGCCCCGAGAGGGCTAGCTGGGGACCAGGTGGCTACTGTCGATGGGTCCTGGCTCTCACCGCGGCCCAACGTCGCCTCTTCTAGCCGCCTCCCGACCCACGATTACCGCCATTGCCATTTTGCCCCGAGAGGGCTAGCTGGGGACCAGGTGGCTACTGTCGATGGGTCCTGGCTCTCACCGCCCAACGTCGCCTCTTCTAGCCGCCTCCCGACCCACGATTACCGCTGTTGCCATTTTACCCTGAGAGGGCTAGCTGGGGACCAGGTGGCTACTGTCGATGGGTCCTGGCTCTCACCGCGGCCCAACGTCACCTCTTCTAGCCGCCTCCCAACCCACGATTACGCCCGTTGCCATTTTGCCCGAGAGGCTGGCTGGGGACCAGGTGGCTACTGTCGATGGGTCCTGGCTCTCACCGCGGCCCAACGTCGCCTCTTCTAGCCGCCTCCCGACCCACGATTACCGCCATTGCCATTTTGCCCCGAGAGGGCTAGCTGGGGACCAGGTGGCTACTGTCGATGGGTCCTGGCTCTCACAGTGGCCCAACAGCATCGCCTCTTCCTGGCCGCCTCCCGGGCCACGATTACGCCGTTGCCATTTTACCCTGGGAGGGCTGGCTGGGGACCAGGTGGCTACTGTCGATGGGTCCTGGCTCTCACAGCAGCTAACGTCACCTCTTCTAGCCGCCCCGACCCGATTGCCGCCGTTGCCATTTCTGCCCCAAGAGGGCTGGCTGGGGACAGGTGGCTACTGTTGATGGGTCCTGGCTCTCACGCGGCCAACGTAGCCTCTTCTAGCTACCTCCGACCCACGGATTGCAGTAAGGACTCTCCTAGGCTAGGGAAGCTGAGATTCGCAGCGATTGGCCGATGGAGCTTTGTGCTGCGCACTGATTGGCCGCCGGCTCCAGACATCGTCTCTGATTGGTCTGGCTGACTTTGGTGCTTAGCTGGGCTAGGAGCCCATTGACTTGCAGTGCTAAGTGCCGAAATGTTACACTTTTGGACAGTTCTTAGCCTATTCACTACTGTTTTCCACCTCTGACCCACTATCAGTTTCTGCCAAATGTTTCTCTTAGATTTGTAAAATTGCTCTACTGTGCATGTGCTTTAGCGTGTTAAACTTGTGTAACGCTGCCTGCTTTTCCCCATATACTAAACAGGATTAATTAAGACTCCTGCTACGCTGATAGCTTGTCATTAATGAACTGTTTTAAATGCTCTTTCCTTTTTCGTTTTTATGTTTTGATCTCATCCTCATGCATGATGATTGTTAATTTATAGTAATACAGCTTAATTCCTGGTTGTATAAGGGCTTGTGGCTGCTCTGTCTCTACCTATTTCCTCTATCACTCTCTCTCCACCCCCGAGCCTCAGAGGGTGTCAGCGTGTAAATCCTCTCTTCTTTTGGGGCGATATCAAACTGCTACCTCTGCCACTCCCTTTTAAACTCTCGCTGTTCTCCTCTATTCCTGCAGCCTTAGGCATCTGTCCCCTGCCTCAAACAGCGTCTCCTCAAACTTTTAGTTAAAAAAAAAAAAAATGAAATTAACATTTTTATTAGCTCCTCTTTCTCCTGCTACCACCCCTCACCCTGTCATCTCCTACCTGGGCGCCCAGCAATCCACTATACCGAATCGTTTCTGGCTACCACCACCCCCATCTTACAGTCTCCTCTCACGCTCACCTCTCAATTTCTGGTTTCCTCCCCTTACCTCATAGCCTATGACTTAATCTCCTTCCTCCCTTTCTCCTCCTGTTACACTGCATCACAGCCTACTGCCACAGTATTTAAATGCACTCACCGTCCTCTTCTCTCTCTCTCCTTAGCCGTTGCCATTTTGCCCGAGAGGGGCTGGCTGGGACCAGGTGGCTACTGTTGATGGGTCCTGGCTCTCACCTTGGCCCAACGTCGCCTCTTCTAGCCGCCCCCCGACCCACGATTACGGTAAGGACTCTCTAGGCTGGGAAGCTGAGATTCGCAGCGATTGGCGATGGAGCTCTGTGCTACGCACTGATTGGCCGCCGGCTCCAGACATCATCTCTGATTGGTCTGGCTGACTTTGGTGTTAGCTGGGCTAGGGCCAGTGACTTGCAGTGCTAAGTGCCAAAATTTTCATCCGCCCCCTCAACCTTTATTAAATAGTCTGCTTATCTCCGCCTCTTGCTCTAAATACCCGCCCACTGCCTCACACCCTATCCTGAACCACTAGCTAAACCACTTCTTCTCCCTAGTTCTCTCTGCTGCTACTACCCCTCAGAGGATTCTGCTAGCTACACCCCACTGTGTCTTTCCTCTTTTTTTTAGCTCTCTAGACATCCTCTTCCTTCCTCCTTCTTCTCTCCCCCTGCTCCCCCCTCCTAGCTACTATGCCTCCCTGTAAACATCTTCTTCTCTCTTCTAGCCCTCTCCTGCTTCCAACCTTAACCCACCCACCTCCTCCTATCCCTCACTACCCTCTACTCTGGTCCTCCTGGCTAATTACCCAACATCAGGCATGATGGCAATCTTCCCCCTTAAGCAAAAATGGTGCCATCCAGCTATGGACTGTTTAAATATGAACAAGTATGAAGACTACATGGGGGCAACCTGGGATCTATTCCTGGTCGATACGTTACACTGGGATCCCAGGCGCCTGTACTGGTCCAAAACACAAAAGAACCCGAGGAGGATCGCCACCTACTATGAAATACGACAATGGACTCTCAAACTCCTACTCCTCCTCCTCTTAATATCTGGAAGTGTTCACCCTAATCCTGGCCCAATTTCCTACAGTACAACAAAGCCTGCCAAAACAGAGGGGACTCACCTTTGTCACCTTAAATATTTGTAGTCTCCTACCAAAACTAGCCTCCCTACAAACTTTTGTCAGTCAGCATAACCCCGATATTCTAGCCATTGTTGAAACTTGGCTGACACCTAGCACCCCGACCATGCTATATCTCTTCAAGGCTACAAGATTCTCAGGCTGGATGGGGCGTCAAAAGGGGTGCTGGCTGTGCCATCTACATAAAGGAATATCTCAACTGCCTCTCCATTACATATACCACCACTAACTCTGTCTTACAACTCCTCCCTATCAAACTTCTGCTTGGTGCCCATAACAAAGTCCTCACGTTGCTGCTATCTACATCCCACCTAAAGATCCTGGGCCCGGCCTACAGTCTGTACTAGATTTGCGTCAGATCTCAACCTCCTGATGCGAGCTCCTCCTACTAGGTGACTTCAATATCAACTGGCTTGCATCAGACATAGGATTCGACTAAGGATGCAATCCTAGTAGCAAACTAACTCAGCTGGTCAATTCACCCACTAGGAAAAACTATAAATCTGGTAATAGTACATTAATAGATTGGATCCTCACCAACCACCCAGCCTGGATAAATAATATTGCTGTTCTCCCAGATTCTCTTAGTGACCACTCTCCTATAATATGTACCTGGTCAAACAAGTTTAGAAAACCACCCTAGAACCATCACTAGCAGAGTACTACTGTTTGAAACCTTACTCCACTCGGAAAATCTTAGACAGAAAGACTGGTCTCCCAAGTACAATACATAAGACGTCGATGTAGCTCTAAACCACTTTATCTACACCTTCAGTGCTGCCTGTGACTCATACGCACCTGTAAAAAAGCACAAAGTGAAAGCACTCACAACTCCATGGCTCACTGCTAAGCTAATGGCACTACACAAAGGAAGGGACCACCTCTGGGCTATTGCAAGAGACACTGGCTCTCCGGCTGACATCCTAAAATATAAACAGGCCCGAAACTACTGTACTAAAGAGACTCGTCGAGTGAAGAGCGACTACTTCAAAACTGCTCTTTCTAACACCTGGGGTGAAGGGAAATCTTTCTGGGACAATCTAAGAAATATCACGGGTAAGCAGTCCAAATCCTCTCCTACTACAATGAATGTGGCAGGCACTACCACCCTTGACCCCATGGTTATAGCAAACACCTTAAATGAGACATTCACCGACCTCAGCGGAGTCCTTGCATCTGATTTCTTCGCTTCTGCAGACCCCTCTATCTCTATATCCCCCTCTGCCTTTCCAATCACTCCACCCTTCCATCTTAAAATAGTTAAAGCACATGAAGTTTATAAATACGTAAAGAAGGCTATATCTAATTCAAGGGCAAGCAGTGACTCTCTTGACCTTAAAATACTATCCCTTACCCTGGATGTAGTTCTACTCCCCCTCACCAGAATATTCAATCTCTCTCCCTCTGTTCTAGCAAATTCCCTAGTATATGGAAGGCTGCTATAATCACCCCAGTGCACAAAAGTGGGGATAAGTCTCTGCCTGGTAACTATAGACCAATTTCAATACTCCCTCCCTTATCAAAGGCCCTTGAGCGTATGGTAGCTGACCAGCTTACAGACTACCTGGAGAAATATAACATTCTTTGTGACCAGCAACATGGATTCAGACAAAGGCATAGCACCACCACTGCCCTGCTCAATTCTCAGGAGTAATCCACAAGGCCTTGGACAAAGGACTCCTCACGGGCTGTGTTTATTGATCTAACAAAGGCATTTGACACTGTTCACCATGGCCTACTGATCAGTCAACTACAGACACTTGGGCTCTCCTTGGGCTCTGGTGCCTGGATAAAAAGCTACCTTGCCGCGCACCCAGGTTGTAAAAATATCTGGAATCCTCTCAGACCCTAAGCCTGTCCTCTCAGGAGTTCCACGAGGGATCCATCCTAGGCCCGCTACTTTTCAGCCTCTTTCTAAACTCCCTCCCTCTGTCGGAACAAATCATCCTCTATGCTGATGATGCTGTGATTCTATCCTCACACAAAGACCCTAACACATACGCCACAGCCTACAACACATGTTTGCCAGTGTTGAGGAAGCGGTTCGTTGGACCTAAGCTAGTCCTAAACCACAAAAAACAAAATCTATGTCTTCAGCCCACAGAACAAGAACAGACAAGCTCCACTTACTATCAACAGCTCCTGGGAATCACCCTTGAACAAGTGACTATCTTTAAATATCTTGGAATCACATTTGATCAAGGCCTTGTCTTTTCATCACATATTGATGGTATTTCCAAAACTATTAATCAGCGGCTTGGGATACTCTACCAAAACAGACAACTCTTCACCCATCCAGCTGAAGCTAGCTATTCAGTCCTCGATCATCTCAGTCATCGACTACGGCTTAAGTATTTATGGGTCCCCCTTCAAGTGCACTGAAACAGGTCACAACCTCCTAAACAAGGCATGTCGACTGCTTACAGGTGCTCATCGACTTACTCATACCTGTGAACTCTATGCTGATACTGAGTGGTTACAGCTATCAAACCGGTTAAAGTTCTTCACCTGCCTAATGGCCAAGAAATCCATCATGGGCCTCACCCCATCCTGCATTCAAGGCCTGCTATGCCAGAACCCAAGTGTACGATCCACCAGAAGATCAGAAACCCAGCTTCTACAGGTCCCCCACTGTCGGACCACACAAGGTCAACGATCTTTTGCCTATCATGCCCCAACTGTTCAAATACTCTCAGCACCTCTATTACCTCCTCTTACCCATTAGGTGCTTTTAAATCCAGACTATTCTCTCACCTAGCCACTTCAAACTCATGTGACTGCCTTGTTTAATCTCCTATTCTATTCTCACTCCTCCTCCTCCCTTGCCCTCTTACTTGACAATGGCCTGCTAATGGATCCTCATCTCCTACAAATGGTCTGCTCTTTCCTCCTACCCCCTTTTCCTCTTTTATTACTTACACTGCCTACTTACCTCCCTTACATATTTTCCCTCCTCATTTGTTTTCTATACTATGAAAGTGCTTAAGTGATTTATCTGCTGTACATTAATGTCATTAGATTTTAGCTATTTGTGCAAACCCTGTACCTCTATTTGTCTGTAATTGATTTTGACGTGGAACCTTTGTAAAAGAGCCTTGGCTCAAAGGTATTAATTCCTAGATTTTACAATAAACAATAAACCTGTAGGTCAGTCAGGCAGTGCATGATGATAGCTGCAAGCTACATGTGAACAGTATAGCATAGCATATCATACCCAGGGGGTCAACACAGCATAGGCACAGGTGGTGGTGCTGCATGCAGCTGTCGCATTGTAGGTCATGCTACAGCGCACAGCAGACACCTGGCAGCAGCAAGGGGACCGGTAGTGTGAGGGACAAGCAATGCCTATGGTATGTAGGGCAGGATGACCGCTGCACTATACACAGTGACAGGTCCAGCTTGCAGGTAATTACTGACAGGGGACAGTACTGTTACGCTGTTGTGTGATGCACAGATGCTGCACCTGTGGTATGGGATGCACACAGCGACATATACATGGCTGGCTGTGTGTGCTGTGGCATCTGTACAGTTGTGCAGTATGTGGCTGGGGGGGCACGTAAGATCTGACAGGCACACAAGTGGTGGGGTATTCCCACTACTGACCCATGTGCACTGTGTGATGTGTCCCAGTCTTGTGGCCACACCTGGGCTGTGGTGAGGTCTGGCCACTCGTACACCCTCCTCTCAATGGCCACCATGCCCACAGTGCTGCCTGTGTGTGCTGGTATCTGTTGGTCACCACAGACGTATGTTCTGCAGGTGTGTGCTGTATGCTAGTAGCTAGATGCTTCTGCAAAGACCTACTAACAAAAGCTGCAGGTAACTCAAAGAAATTCTGGTCCACCATAAAACCCTTCTTAAAGCCAATCATACGGTCACTGCTAGTGACATACTGCTAAATGGCATACACTGCAATAACCCTGTTACCATTGCCAGTGCCTTCAATCACCATTTGTCTGACTTATCTACCTACCTGGCCTCCTTCCCATCAGGACACACTGCCTCCTCCCGGGAACTTTATACCTCCTCTCACATCATACGCTTAGGTTCTGTGCCATCACTAGAGCTGAAGTTCTGAAGCTGTTACTAGGTGTGTTACAAGGTGTGTGCTGTATGCTAGTAGCTAGATGCTTCTGCAAAGACCTACTAACAAAAGCTGCAGGTAACTCAAAGAAATTCTGGTCCACCATAAAACCCTTCTTAAAGCCAATCATACGGTCACTGCTAGTGACATGCTGCTAAATGGCATACACTGCAGTAACCCTGTTACCATTGCCAGTGCCTTCAATCACCATTTGTCTGACTTATCTACCTACCTGGCCTCCTTCCCATCAGGACACACTGCCTCCTCGAGAACTTTATACCTCCTCTCTCATCATACGTTTAGGTTCTGTGCCATCACTACAGCTGAAGTTCTGAAGCTGTCACTACCATGATGTCCCATGTGGGCCCGATCACCTACTGCCTTTACATGGCTGGGACCTGTGGCAGCTGTTGGAATCATGGTGGTGCCTTCAGTGAGCAGCCACGTGTCCTCCATGTCTGGCAGTTTCAGTGTCATACTCATATTTTAGGGTTGACGTTACGTTAATGCCGGGCGCTTAACACCGCGCAGCGTCGTAATGTCGCAGAAGTTGTTTGCCCAGGGTTACACCAGCTTTTCCTGGCAGTAATTTGTACCATGCTGTGGGTCATGTTAAGTCGTGCTAAACACCTTAGCGCATCGCCAGTCGCTGAATATCTCATTGCACCTGTATTCATGTTCACTTTGCCCCTAGCATATCATTATGGTTTGCCCAGCGCTAATGCGGTTTGCGTGCGCTATTTGGCCTTTTGAATATAGCAAACTTGCGCTAATCCCATGCTAAACCCGTGCAAACGTCTTTTGCCCGGTGCAAAGCTTTGAATACCTGGCCCATAATCTTAAAGGGAACACAAATCTTGTTTTTAAATTTTTTTTTAAACTTATTTACTGAGTGTTGTAAGAAATACAAAAGCACAATTATACCAGGTACAATATAGGCTAACATATTTAAGCACATAAATAATATTGTACTCCCTAACCTACTTCTGAACATTATTTTAAATGAACTGATCCAACTTCTCTTTCAAACCCATATGACAAACAAGGTCAGACATTGGTTAGATCAACAAAAAGCACACGCACATATCCACCATCATCCATAGCCTTAGCCAGGCCTTCTGTAAAACCGCAGAAAGCAGTTTTGGCACTGTGCCCTTTCTTGAATCCATGCAGGGCACAGGCTATATTATATGTTATATTTTTTTAAGTGCTCAGCTAACTGGTCATAAACCACTCTATCAAATATTTGAGAGACTGATGATAAGATGGAAATTGGTCTATATGTCAACTCAAAAGGGATAATTATTTTTATAAATGGGATTCATGAGGCTTGCTTGTAGATTGTTAGGAATGTCTATACAAACAAAGACAAAAAGTGATCCAGTTCATATAGATGAATAGCTACCTTACTACTACAGATCTGAGTTGGGAAAATAAATTCCATCTTGCCTAAACCTTACTCCTTACTCATTTTATTAACATACCTTGTAACATTTAATGTAGTTACATATTTAAAATAATATTTTGTTGGCTCCCAAACATATCTTTCCTCGGTGTTTCCGTCAGAAGCAATACTCTGGTTTCTTGTTGCAGCAAAAATTCCTAAGTAAGTACTGGTATACATTGTATAATCGCTACATTGACTTAGTGATAATGTTAGAAAATTGTGGGGCCCATGATCAGGGGAATCTTGTAACGACAGAATGACGTATTTGAATTAATTTTGTATTCCAGCATTGATATCACCGTCAGACTACATCTGTACTGTGTAGTCTGAACACAAGCATGGAACTGAGGCAAATGTGTACACTGACCCTTGGGCATTAGATCATCTTACTGGCCTGTTACAATTTTCCCTGGTTCACATCCATAAATATTTTATTCCGGTTACTTGCTAAGATTTATAATATTTGCCTTTCATGTTTCAGATTTGATTTGCTTCACCTCAGCTTTTATGACTGACAAGAAGGCAGTGGCACATTTGACTATTTGCTATGACATCGTAAATATTTATTTGAGCTCAGTAACATGAAGTGTGACCTTGGATCATTCAACCAAAATGATATCACAGTCCTGTTACAGCAACAAAAGGTTCAGCTATACCATGTATATACTACATACATAATCTTAAAGGGAACACAAACCTTGCTTTTAACATTTTTTTTAAACTTATTTACTGAGTGTTGTAAGAAATACAAAAGCACAATTATACCAGGTACAATATATACTAACATATTTAAGCACATAAATGATATTATACAAATTAGCTCAATGGAAATGCTATAAGTTCATCAAGGCAATGTGACATAACAGAATTAAAAATCAAAAGAAATTCCCACATTTAAAGTGTAAAGCCAAATCCTGAGCTATGGTCATGCTTAAAAGCAACTCTGCACTTCAGTATGTGCTTTCATAATAAAGTTTCAGCTGTAAAATTTACTAGAGAATGCATTTTCCATTTTCAGTGTTCCTTTACAAGATTCACGGCAAGGAAAAATAGTTTTCCAGAGGTACAAAAGTACATATAAGGAGGAGGACAGAATGAAATACAAGGAGAAGCAAAGGGTGGCAGGGAAGATGGTGAGAAAGACGGAGGCGGATACCAAGGAATGGATAGCCAACTCTGTAAAGAAGGGGGATAAGACATTCTTCAGATACATCAGTAAGAAAAAGAAGCCAGGGCAGCAATAGTGAGGCTAATAAGGGAAGGCAGGGTTACAGGAGAGGGGGAGAACCAGAAGGCAGACTTACTGAACAATTACTTCTGTTCTGTTTTCACAGAAGGGGGAAGGAAATGGTCCAGTGTTGCAAAAAAATAGCACAAAGGGTTGGGAAGTGCACTAGTCCATTCACAGAGAAAGTGCCCTTACAGAACTGTCCAAGTTAAGGGTAGACAAGGCAATGGGTCCAGATGAAGTTCATCCTAGGGTGCTAAGGGAGCTCAGGGAGGTGCTGGCGGCACCTTTAGCATCGCTGTTCAGGCTGTCGTTGAACACTGAGGAGGTTTCCAAGGGACTGGAGGAGGGCAGATGTGGTGCCTCTCCACAAGGGTGGTAGTAGAGAAGAGACAGGGAATTACTGACCGGTCAGCCTGACCTCAGTGGTGGGAAAGCTAATGGAGTCACTTCTTAAAGAGAGAATTTTTTTTTTTTATTTAGTTTTTGTTGACTGGGTAAGTGCACTAGACAAATCCTGCCTATTTTCAGGCCTGACCCAGGGGAAGGGGATACAGATGAATGCCAACTGACCTTGAACCAGATTAAGCTGTTGGTGGTATTTTTAGTGAATGAGGGAAATTTGGCCAGGACACCGGGGAAATACCCCTACTCTTGTGGTAGAGGGACCCCCTGAGATGACTGGACTGTGCTCAGTATGTCTCGGACGGCTGAGTGTGAGGAGGTGTTGGTGGAGCGCTCTATGGATTCTGTTGCTGTATTGTTGGAGGAACCCGTTTTGATGGAAGTGTTGGATATTCCAGGTGATTCCTTACCTGTTGAGGACATGGATCTGCCGCCTGCCACAGTTGACTGTTCTCAGGTGACTGTTTTGTCCGACCCAGTTGTGGTTTTACCCTTTGAGGATGATAAAAAAAGAAAATGCCCAGACTGTTGTCAACTGGCCCCTCCTGGAGTGGCGAAGAAAAGTAATTTAGACCTGGCTGAGAACTCTGACGGTGGGAAGCCCAGCGGTGTGTCGGCTGCCGAGATGGAGGACAATTTGTTTCCCTTTTCAGCACGGCTTGCCACTTGGTCCCCAGAATCAGCATTTAAAAATGCGGGATGGGTTAAGACCCCTATCACCTGGATTCCTGACCCCAGTATTCCTTTACCAGGGGAAGGACTGATTTTACCATCGGAACCCTCGGTGTTGCAGGACTCAGAGGGAGTAACTGTTTCAGAGTCGGACCTGGGCATTGCATCATTTCTGGTTGATTGTAATGGAGCTGGGTGTCTTGTATCGGATGTTCCTGATTCTGGTTTGGTGTCATCTCTATTGGGACCTTGTTTGCAGGCTTCTCCGGCTCCAGGGGCTGCTGTTGCTGTTTCCAGGCCTCCCGACCAGCGGTCTGGGGTTTCTTTGCCAGGTCAGTGTTCCCAGGCTTTGGGGGATGTCCCGATTTTGGGTCCTATTGGGAGTGCAGTTCATCGACCCTTTCGAGCGGACTCTACAAAACCAGCCAGTTATGCCTCTTTATTTAAACCTTCAGACATTCCTGCTAGAAAGCATTTTGTGGCCCGGATTTATTATAGGGGGGGTTTGGACCTCCCCCCGGATCGTAACTATGTGGGCAAATCCTTGATTATTGACTCTTTGGGTATTCAACCAACTGAGGTTTATGCTTTTATTCATACCTCTGGGGACCATAATTTTGATGTTTCCTTTCATTCAGCGAATCTGTTGGATAAATTTTAGGCTGCATAATATGCCGCTTATTTGGACTCTATTTGGAAACCCTTTGTTGTTATACCAATTACTAGGCCTACTGCTAAAGTTGTTACAGTTCTTTTTTGCAATGAAGGAGTCAATGTATTGGATATTTTGTACTGGTTGGAAAAACGCTGTATTGTTAATGGGGTGCCTCATGCCCTGATTGATGACAATGGATTTTGGACGGGGGGGGTGGAAATTTAATGTTCAACTTAAAATGACTGAAAATGGGATTCAACATCTTTCTAATTGTTTTTATTTAGGGAGGGACCGTGGTATTTTGTTTTATCCAGGTCAGCCATGTTCTTGCTATAGATGTGGCTCATTGTCTCATCTTAGCTCTGATTGTGATCAACTGAAATGTGCATCTTGTGGGGTGTTGGGTCATTCGGTATTGTCTTGTACTGTCCCCCCCACGTGTAACCTATGTGGTGAGGATACTCATGTTTTTGTAGCCTGTCCATGGGCAGCTCATAATACCTCCAATTATGTTGAACATGATTTCTACATCGCTAAATCTGTTTCATCTACTCAGACCCCATGGCCCGGGACCAGTTCGTAATTCTGAGCCTATGACCCATCCTTTACCAGTTTCAGTTGCTGACCCGGTGGTCTTGAGGCGACTGGATACCCCAGTTGTCCCCAGTCCTCCTTCACCTGTTGCTTCCGTTCTTCCCTCTATTCTGCCCCTCCTCTCCAAGGGATGAGGCTTTGGAGGCAGGGAGGTTTTGGAGACTACACCCTGTTGCTAGGTGACTTCTGTTCCACCAAGCAGGTGGAGAAAGTGCCACAGTTTTCTATTCCAGTGAATAACCCTTTGAACCCTTACAGAGTTGGGGTGACGTTATGGAAGGGAAGATTTGGTTGAGTCTCTTCCTTGCTTCTCTTCATGAGGTTTCTTCTGCATCTCCCCTTAGTTGATACTCCTGGGACTACCCTGAAAAAGAAATCTACTAGAACCAGGAAGAAGAAATTCTTTTGTCTCTTTCATTGAGGTTTTTTTTTTTCCTTTTTCAGTTGTGATGTCTTTCGTTTCACCTACCATTCAGTTAGCTAGTCTGAATGTTAATAGTATTAGATCACAGTACAAACGTATAGCTACTTTTGCAGCCTTGCATTGTTTACCATATGAGGTTTATTTTTATAGGATGTCCGGTTTTATACTACCATGGAGATTGATAAGGCCACGAGAGATTGGGGGTTTGGGCCCTCTTATTGGTCCCTTGGTCAAGACCCTTGTTCTGGTGTTGGGTACTGTTTTACTACGTCAGGGTTTATTTTTCAGAAATTGGTGGATTTAGTTCCTGGTAGGGTATTGCTGTTGGATGTTTTATGGCATGATTTGCCGTATCGGTTTATTAATATTTATGCTCCTCAACAGAAGGCTGCTAGGGTACAGCTTTTTAGGTCAATTAAGCCTTATTTGTTCACTAATCGGCTAATCCTATGGGGTGGAGATTTTAACTCCAGTTTAGACGTCCTCCCTACTAAGAAAGTATATTTTGACACCCACGTGATACATACCATTATTACAGAAATGGATTTAGTTGATGTGTTTGCTCACAGTCCATTATATACCTTTTCAAAAGGTAGTTTGACCTCTAGGATAGATTTTTGGCTTTGTTCACGGAATGTTGGGGAGGTTAAGGGTGTAATTGTACCTATGGCGACTTCAGATCATCATTTATTGGGGTTACAAATCCATTTGGGGACGTGACAGCTCAGGGGCCTGGGGTTTGGAGGGTAAACACAACTTTATTATTGATCCCAGAGTTTCATCAGGGGTTTTTGGATTTGCTTTGGACCGCACTTCTGTGGTTTTTCTTTATGATTCGATGATTGACTGGTGGATAGATACTAAGACGTGTTTAGTGGCTTATTTTACATTTCACTCTAGGCCTTTAGCTGATAATAGGCACCATAACTCTCAGCTCCTTTGGGCTGAACTGTTTGAACTATTTACAGCATCCTATTTGTCACAGTCTGTTTGTACTACACGTATAAGAGATGTCAAAGTGGCCTTGACGCGAGTACAGTATGATAGGCAGAGGTCCTTAGTTTTTGAACAAAATTTCAGACCTCTGGGAAACAGAGTCAATTTAACCCTTATGATACTGATAGGGGAAAGTTAGTGGCAGACAGATGTTTCAGCTTATTGATGACCAAGGACACCCTGTTAAGGGGCAGTTACATCTTTTACAGCATGTTACAGATTTTGTGAAGCACACTTTTGAGTCTCCAGTATCGGAATCAGCTGAAATGAATGTATTATTGCAAGCATTGGATGTACCTACCTTGACGTTGTTTCAGCAGCAGGAGGTTTTAGCCCCTTTTTCATTGGAGGAAGTGAAGGCGGTTATCTCCGCCCTACGGGATAAGGTGGCACCGGGTTCAGATGGGTTGTCTGCTGAAATTTATAAATCGTTATGGGGTTTTATACCGACTCAGTTGTTGGCTGTATTTAATGCTTTTTTGACTGAGGGCCGTCTTTCAGACCAAATGTATGAGGGTTTGATGCTTTTTCTTTATAAAAAGGGTGATAGATCTGATTTGGGGAATTGGCGCCAGATTACTCTGTTGAATACAGATTATAAAATTTTTACAAAATTATTGGGGAATAAGATTTCAAAATTATTGTCTTATTTGATTTCTCCATTTCAGTATTGTTCAGTTCCGGGTAGGTCCATCCGAGATGCTTTGATTTGGGTAAGGGAATTATTTTCTCAGGGACATAAGGGGGTTCTTACTGGTTATTTGTTTAATTTTGATTTATCAAAAGCTTTCGATGGTGTGTCCCAGGAATTTATTTGGTTGACCTTGAGCTTATGGATTTCCCAGATTTTGTTAATTGGCTTGTTTATGTTATTCATTGGCCTATGTTAGGCCTTATGTGAATGGGTGGACTGGATCGCCTCTGTTACATCTGTCGGGTGTACGCTCAGGGATGTCCCTGAGCCCACTTCTGTTCAGTAATGGCATTGACCCCATTATTCGGTTACTTCATAAATCTCCTAGACTTCTGGGTCTTTCAGGTTTGGGTTTATGTAATCAGAAAATTATATGTTATGCTGATGATTTATGTGTTTTGGTACCTACTGTACAGGTGGGACGCTTATTGTGTCATGTTCTTCCGTTTTTTTTACAATTTATTGGTTCAAGTTTAAATTTACAGAAGAGTGTTTGTTTTGATTTAGTAGGACCCTCTGTTGGGCTTTCTCATATTGGGAGTATACGTTTGGTGGATTCTCCACAAAAGCTTTTGGGTATTTTTTTGGGTATGTCAGATATGGCTCAGTATAATTGGGAAATATGTTTGAACAAGGGAAGGGAAAAGGTTTGTAAGTGGAATAAGTGGTTTATGGGGAAGAAGAAAAGGATCTTTTTGATTAGAACTTGTTTATTGCCTTCATTTTTGCATGTTGCGCATATTTTTCCCTTGCCTAAACAGTTTTTTGTGCCGCTTCTGGGTCTTTTTTCTCTTGTTTTTGTGGTAGCCAACTCAACCCGGTCAAAAGGAACATTTTATTAAATGACTATCGTGGGGGTAAATATGGTTCACCGATTATATTTTTATTCTATTTTTCTTCCACCAATCTGAAACCTTTAGTTACCAGTTTGTCACAGCTTTGGGTTCCTCTGATAAGTGTTTCTCTTCGAGATTCTACATGAATGGTTTACAGAGAGTTTTGTACATAAAACAAAGCGGAAATATGTTTTATCTTCATGCTGTGTAGTGGCATTTGACATGCTTAGAACATGGCGTATTCGGCATCCATGGTTACGGAGCTTTCTCGCAGACGGTTGTATACAGTTATAGTGGAGTCTTGGTTTTCGGAAGAAGTTTTTCCAGAATTTACTGAAACTAGAATTCCTTTGGCGATGTGGGATATTGCTTGGTTGGGGGTACATGGTAAAATGAATGTACGGGAAATCACAAACATAAACAGTTGTCAGATCGTTATTGTTTTAGGACTTCCTGTGTGGCAATGACCGAGACTATGGTTCATTTATATTTTTCCTGTCCTTTTATTATGCAGTTTTGGTTTTTGTGGCGTCGTCAATTTTGGAACTGGGTATGGCGCAAGTGGGATCAGAGATCCTTGTTTTTTTGGTTTATTCCTGGCCTTGTGGGATGTGTGTAACCCTAGTACTTTAAATTTAATAGCGGTTGTGATACTGTATTGGGTTTGGCAGGTACGGTGTTGGTTTTTATTTCAACAGCGTTCTCTTACACCTGCAGAATTGTTTTACAAAGTTGTGGATCACATTGACCATCTTAAGCAGGGGAAAGGACTTCTCAAACAGAATATTTGGGAACAATATTGGAGGTTCTGGTAAACTAGTTACCTATTATATTGTTTTTAATTTTCTTTCTTATCTTTTGTTTTGGATGGATTGGCCATTTCTGTATATATTCCAATGTTGTTATGTGATCTGATTTATGACGGGGGTTCCTTGAGGTTCTCTCCTTATTTTTGGTACTATTGTATTACTTTTGTATTAGTTTGTTGATTTATCCTTTCTTGTATATTAGTTTTGTTGTGCTTGTTATGATTTTAAATAAACATACCCTACTCTTTTGATAAGTGCCATGGGATCTTTAACATCACCTGAACTACCACCAATCCAGGCAGATGGGACCTCGGTTTAACGTCTCATCTGAAAGATGGCACCTCAGAAGTGCAGCACCCTCTCATGCTGCACTACAGTGTCAGTATTGGGATATTAACCCAAGTGCCAGATGTGGAGAACTGAACCCACATCCCTCTGATAGGTGAATACCTTATAGCCAGCACTCCACATGACCAGAGGAAACATGGATTCACAAAGGGGAGGTCCTGCCAGACAAACTTAATCTAGTTTTTCAATTGGGTGACAAGGGCGGTGGACCAGGGAGGGGCAGTGGACATGGCCTATGTGGACTTCAGCAAGGCTTTTTACACCATTAATCATAAAAAGCTGGTGAACAAACTGAGCAGTCTGCGGATGGGTCCTCAAACAGTAAGATGGATGGAAAGTTGGCTTAGTGGTAGAAGCCAGAGGGTAGTAGTAGATGGGGTTCAATCGGGGGAGGGCAGTGTGGCAAGTGGGGTACCACAGGGGTTGGTATTGGGCCAGGTCCTCTTTAATATCTTCATTGGAGACACTGCAGTAGGATGGAAGGGAAGTGTGTGCTTATTTGCAGATGATACCAAAATCTTCAATAGGGTGGACACACCGGGGGTGGGGTTGAAAGGATGAAGGAGGATCTTGGAAAGTTAAAAGACTGGTCGAGAACTTGGTAATTGAGATTCAAAACAAAGAAGTACAGAATCATGCACTTAGGGCATAAAACCCCCATGGGCCACGTATGATCAGTGGGAGGGGAGTAGTCACAGCAACAGGGCAGGAGAGGGTCATGGGGTTATCATTTCAGACAGGGGTCAACCTTAACATTCATTTACTATCCCGGGTACTAGTGCAGATTGCTGCGGGTTAGTGCAGAATCTCTGTTACTTGCCCAGCTGAGCTAGTGCAATTCCTCCAGTGGAAAGCTGCAGTTCCATTCTCAACCTGGGTATCAAATAAACAAACAAACAAATACATAAATATAACTTATTTAATTTAAAGCCAGGTCCTTTTCATGGAGGGTTAACTATGTGCTGCCTTAGCATTAGTGAAATAAAACAAAGAAAGAATGTCTGTGTGTAGTGCATTTACAAACTATTTCATTTTATACTACCGACTGCTTTTATTTTTCACTGGTAAAGATCCTTTCTCCTTTTCCTTTCTTTGTTTAGCTCAGTACTCATGGCAGGCAGATTTGTGACTGTGTCCAGGAGCAGCACAGTTCTAGGGCTGCCACCTGTCCAGTTATGAGACCAGATAATCAGTTTTCAGGGTCCTTATCTGGCCATCTGGTTTTGATTAAATGTAGTCCAGTTTTTGGGCCACTTTGAGTGCTCAGACAGTATTAAAACTAATTGCATCAAATCATTCACTGTTGCATGCACACCCAGGTTACAAAAAAGGTTCTGATGTCACTAGTCACAGGCCTTTGTTTGTAAAACTAATCTGTCTAGGAGGTGTAAAGTATGCCCATTAATACCATTAGCAGTAAATCAACCTAATCTTTTCAACTGACAGGAAACAGTTGAAGTGTATGGTAGAACGTTGTTATTAGTAAAAATTCATTTGCTAGTGTTGTTGTACCATCGATGTGACATCACAATGTTGTTGTACCACCGTTGGTACGTCACATCGATGGTACAACAGCACTCACAACTTCTGCTCATGCGCAAGTCGCAGTTCATGTAGACGACAACATGGGCACCGTAGTTCATCAGAGGCGCCCGGCGACATCTAAAAACTTTCGTAAGTGCTATTTTTTTAATGAGTGGCCGCCACACAGCAGGACAGACATATTTGTATTAAAATATTTAAGATCGCACCGGAAGGAGTGTAGTGTATTAACCATGGGTGGGGAGGGCAACACATCATGGCGCCGACTTCACGGGCAGCCAACAGCTTATTTGTTTAGTGTTGTCCATACACTATAAAGACAGTGGATGGGCAACAGTAAACAACAACACTGTTGTTACACTTCGAGGTTTTCATGCCAACCGAAAACCTCTCGAGCTTCTGCTCTCAAAGGTTTTATGGTTGTCATGACAACCTCTCAAAGTGAACAACAGAGTTGTTCACTGTTGTCCATCCACTATCCTCTATTTACATCTTTATATGCTGAAATGGGTTCCTTTTGTTTTTCCTATAGTCCATATGTTTTAGACCCACTTTTCAAATTATTTTCACATTTTTATTGTCTTTGTCACTGTGTTGATTATTTCTCCCTAAGTCCTCAGCAGCTGTTGCTCTAATTTTTATACTACCAACCTGAACATTCCATGATATTAGCTGCACCTTTACGGCCACTGGAATAAATAGCATGGAACAGTGTGTCTGAAAGTGTGGAATGTGATGCTTTAGACATTTGAAAAGAAACAGCAGTAGCTGATGAGGTAAAGGGAACACAATGTAGTATTTGAGGATACCAAAAGTACTGATAGTTCAATTATCAAAAAGGTGGTCAAAGCATATCAGAATACATGGCTGTCATGGAAAGGAAAACTGAAGAGTGTTTAATAGAGAGAGCAACAGGTTGTGAATGGGCTTTGTACATCCAGCAGATCTGGATTTAAATTCCCACAGCCTCCACTTGCATACTGTGTGACCCTAAGCAAGCAGTTAACCTCCCAGTGTTCCTAGGCCACCCCTGAAGTTGGGTATTGTGCCCAATGGGGGTTACCTGGTTGCCAAAGAATAAAAATAGATAAATAACAGTATGGGTTGATGCTGTTGAAGTTATCCTTGCTTTTTTTTTGGTGAATATGTTTTAATAGAACTGGGACAATCATGCATTTCTGGGATCTGTGGCCAGGGTGGAAAAAAGGAAGAAAAAGACACACACACTTTTCACAACACAACTTTATTAACTATAAATCTGAAAATGTGGAAATATATTAAAGAAGTCAGTAACCCAGCTGGCACTACAAGAAAAAAATAATGGGAACAAAGTTAATTTCAGTCATCAGTGACAGAAACACTGACTCTTCAGTGACAGAAGCTGAGATAGTGTATGTTAGGTTTGCAGTTAAAGGCACAGTGCAAAATCAGTTGGTTGATGTCCGGACTATTGGCAGGACATATACAATTTTATTTGCCTTCTGCTTGACAAATCATTGTTAACCATACTGATCATGGCTAGTGCAAACTTCTGCAGGCTAGTGTAACTCTGGTTCACTAGTCTGACTGGCTAGTGCAAAAAGTTAAGGTTGACCCCTGATTTCAGATGACTTAAAGGTGGTGAAGCAATGAGATAAGGCAGTGGGAAAGGCAAATCATATGTTAGGCTGTACAGGGAGGGGTATAACCAGTAGGCAGAGGGAGGTGATATTGCCCCATTTATAAGATGGGCATCCAAAATAAAGAAGTCTCATTGGTCAAAATATGTCATGTGACCATGCATTAAATCTGTTTCATGCACAGTCATCCTGGTCCTAAACCACATCACACAATGAGCAAATCAGTCCTACAACCAGAACTATCTTCCATCAGTCCTCCTACAACCAAAATTGATCTTCCATCATAAAAATGGCTACCACCTTTACACTGTAAAACACTTCAAGTGAGCCCTAAAATAAAACTACTTTAAATAAAAATGTAACAGGCCCACACTCCAGCGCCATTCTAAAGGTACAGAATGCAAAGCAAAGGTTTGCAAGTTTCACAAGGGAAGACCCTACTACAACCTGTATGTGTCCCCCCCAATGAACACCCACCAGCATCAGAGGGATGGGAACACCCTCCACCCTGCTGCCCCAGCCCACCAGGCTGACAGGGAGGACTGGGGCTGCCATTTGGACATTCAGCCCTGTTTTTCAAAATACAGGGTCCCACACCTTTCTAGGATCCTTGCTTGCACACGGCAGGGGATCCACTTCAGGACCCAGGAAGGCATCCGATTCTTTTTTTTACCAGGAGAGACACACTAAGCTGAAAACTTGTTTACAGGTGTGACCTGGAGCACAAGAAGTTAAGTGACTTGCTCAGGGTCCGCACTGATATGCTGGCAGAGATGTGAGATTCAAACCCAGATCTCCAGGTTTGCAGTTCAGAGCCTAAACCACTGCGCTATACTGCCCACCTGTGTCCCTTGATCTGCCACCATGAAGCTGCATGCTGGTGGGGGGTGGCCATGGACAGGGGGTCCGCAGTCATGAATGCCAGCAATTGGGTGCCTGACAGAAGGTGTAGAGCTATGCAGACTAGGTGCATGCATATCGCATGTACCTACCACCTGTTAGTGCATAGAGCTCATTGTTGTAAAATGCCCCACAGGGCGGCCCTGTCATCCCCCCACCCATGCCCTGACCCACGGGTCGCCGGCCACAAATGTGGCACAAATCCTGATAAGCACTGGTAGTCTAGTGGCCCCCACCCAGCCATGCCAGCCCACCATCACCCCCACCCATCCCCAGCTGGTGACTGGCACAGCCCACCTCTCATCACCATGGCCAGCTGCCGACTGAGTTCAGTATGAGCTCATGCTGAAAAAACGCAATCAGAAATTAAGATTACCAGGGCTTATCAGGATTTGTGCCACATTTGTGGCTGGTGACTGGGGGTTGGGGCATGGGTGGGGACGATAGTGCCACCCTGCGGGGCATTTACAAGGGAGGATTCAGGGGCTAGGGGCTCAGGAAGCCCTATGGGGCTCTATTTGGCACTTCGCGGGGGCTGGGGGAATGGGATGCCCTGCAGGGCAGTTAATGTAGGTTTTGGGGGCAGGGGGTAGGCAGCCCTGTGGGTCACCTCTTGTGGCTAGCTAGGCGGGGGCACTTGTAAACTGCGTTGCAGCTTGCGACATGCTTGCCAGGTGCACCCACAGTTCAGCGTACCTAGCTGCATGTCGCAAGTCACAGGACTTAGCTGCAGAGACCCTGCCTCTTCTAGAATACAGTTGCAGGGTCAATGTTGCATTTGTGGGTGGCGCAAGTTGCGTTTGGCAGCAACTGCACCGGCACATCCCCTCAAAGGAGAGGAACCCTCCTGACACAGGGATAAGTCAAGTTACCTGAGGTAAGGCTGCAAAGATGGGGTCGAGAGAATGGTGGCGTGGGGTTGAGGTGGAGGTGTGAGGGCATTAATGCTCTGAAGGAGTGGCCAACAGGGGTGCCATGAGGAGGTAGAAAATAGATAACACAAAAAAAAAAAAGCTACCTGTGCATAGTTAGGTACTGGATCTTATAACCATGGCCAAGAAAACCTAATCATGTGACACATGCAAGCCATAGCAATACATGGCCCCCCAAAAGTTTCAAATACTATACTAATGTTACATTGAAAATATTAACCTTTATTACCTCAAATTTTAAAAAGAAAGTTCCTTCTCATTCACTACCACCTTCCTGTAATCAACATCCTCTTCCCAGTCTCCCACAACTTTTGTGACAACTTCATCTCAGTCCCTGTTTCAGCTTTCAGACTCCCCACCCTCTGTGATACAGACTGAATGCATAGAAGCAGAAGTGAAAGCCACAGCATTTAGTGAACCGTGACCATGCAGCTCACCATTGCTCTCTACCCCACCAGGAAAAATTGGTCACTTACAAGCAAAGCTCACACACATTTCTACCCTCCATCACTTCTTACTCTAGTACCTTACTACCACATACCTCACATTTTGACGCAAGGAGAGGTGCGTACAAACACCATTAACTGAACCATGACTGAGCGGCTCAGCATTGTTCCCCCAGGAAAGCACAAACCAGCTGCTCACAAACAAATTTCACTCATTTCACACACAGTGATGGTTCATACTAACCAGCATTAATGGCTCTCCATCCTCTATAGCAGACACCGGATGAGTGGAAGGGGGGCAACGAGCACACAACTAGGCAGGCAGGTGGGGAGAGCGGCAAGCATGTGATCATAAAGGGGGCATGGGGCAGGCAAGAGGGGGAGTGGTATGCACACAACCCTCAATAGCAGACACTGGGCAGCAGGAAGGGGGAGCAGCAATTGCAAGCTACCACAGCCACTTTGTACAAAGGATGAGAAAAGTCGGGGACATACATTGACAAACACAGAACAAGGCCAAACAGCACAGAAAGTAAATTCCCAGCACCACCTGCTGGCCTACTAGTGTCAGAGAACAGGGACTTGTTACTTAGATACATTTTTTATTTCAGTCATTTAAACACATTTTTTTAATTACAAAATGTCATTTAAATTAATATTCTGATACACACGAACAATAGCCATTTTATAAGCACAATAAGCTACTCCAGGGTGTGCATTAAGGATTAGCAATGTACTTCCCAGGGTTGTAAGGACATTCGGCCTTCAGTCTCATGCTTCACTATGCCCCTGGGGCATGCATCATTAATTAATGCACACCACCTTGTGGCTTATTACCTACTTGTCACAGAATCCAATTAGAATGAATAGGTATTTTCTGTAATATATTGTGATATATCTGGATATTCTGCATCTTGTCACTGGCTACCACTGTGCCACTTTTTGTACTCTTGATCTACAGTACTAGCTCCCCCAATAGCTAGAACATGTCTTCTGTTATACAGGTGGACAGATGGGGGAGGAGTACCCGAAAGTGAAGTTTCTAGAGATGGGTGCCCTAAGTCTGCTTCAACAGGATCTTTTCAACCAAACAAAAGAGAAGCACAATTGCCTTGTCAGAGCCACATTAAAGACATATTGGGGGATGGTATATTATTTTATGGAGTGCAGTTTTGTTGTTTTCACAGTTAGAAATTTATTTAAGACATACTGCATCAGATCTTAAAACAAAACAACAGGGTCCAGGAGATGGAGTCAGCCAACAACAGGGAACAACATATTTTTACCGAGCTCTTGTTATGTTGTTTTGTTTCTCTCACTAACCTATATTTTACACCTGTTTTATGTCAATGGTGTACATTTGGAGTTCTGTTTGCAGTACGGGGCCCAAGAAAGATTAGGATCAACCTTTTTCTGTCCAAACTAATGGGCCTAATTCTAGTACACTTACGCCTGGCATAACAGCAGTTGCACCAAGTAGAATGACGCATGTAGCAACTTATGCCAGGAGTTGCGACATGTGCGATTCTACAATGTGGCCTGCGACATGGTGTAGGCCACTTGCGCCGAACAGCTGTTATGCCAGCAGTTGCGCCATAAACCCCCTGTGACATGGCGCTAGGGGGTTTACGGCAGCAGTTGCACCCCATTCCAGAAGGGCAACATCAAAGTCCCCAAGGTTGGGATTCTACAAGAAACCCTGGAGGAGAACCGGCAACGTAAGTTACACCAGCATTTAGCTGGTGTAACTTACAGATGCCCCCCCGGGGGTCCTATAGACCCACCTGCAGTCCAGTGGGCATATCACAGTTGCCCACCCCCCATGCCCAGCACATACCTCAGTGGGTGCCCCACGCTCCTGATGTGTCCATTATGTGTCCTGCAGGGCTGCCTAACTGCCCCTAAAGTTAATTAAAGATTTCATTAGACTGCCCACACCCCTGCCTTCTTGTATTCTGTTATATGCTGTTCTTATTAGTGCGGCCATTATCTGCCCTCGAATCTCTATTGCAAAATGCCCTTACTAGGGCGGTGTTGTTATCCTCTATTTTCACTCCAGCCAAGCAATCATCTGTTAATTTCATTTCATCCCCAGCTAGTGATGACAGAGTTTCATCTCTCTTCATGGCTAGCTGTCGGGCTGAGTTATGTAGGAGCATTATTAAAGACGCGTCTGTAACACCCTCTGAGCACGCTCTTTACTGTAGTGCTTCTACAGGACTCCAGCAGGTGGCTGGCCGTGGAGGTGAGAGGTGGCTGTGCCAGTCGCCAGCTGGGGACGGGTAGGGGGGTGCTGGGGAACTGGCATGGCTGGGGGGGTGGGGGCCACTGACTACCAGGGAAGTGTCTGGATGTATGCTGTGAATCAAGTGCAGGCAACCTCGGGTTGGGGCACGGGTGGGGATGACAGCGCCACACTGCAGGGCATTTCACAATGGGGGATCTGGGGGTGGATGGTGTGGACAGTTTGGCGGGGCAAGTTATGGGACATATGGGGTGGATGGTGGGACTAGCCCTGTGGGGCAGTTATTGTGGGGTATGGGGGGACGGATGGTGTGGCTACAGCTCTGCTGACAGTTATTGTGGGATAAGTGGGGCAGGGGAGAAGCATGGCGGGGCACCCATTGTGGCTGGCTAGCATGGGGTTACGAGACCTGGTTGTGCTTGCAACATGTGCCCTCCAGGTGCGCCTGGCTGTTCGGTGTACCTGGCCGCATGTCACAAATTGCAGGACTTTGACGCCGAGATCCTGCCCCTTCCAGAATAGGGCACAGGGTCATTGTCACAGCTGCGGTTGGCGCAAGTCGTGTTTGGCGGCGGCTGCTGCCACCCTTCTAGAATCAGGCCCATGACTGTAGATCAATTCCTTCTTCCGCAGTCTACTGTGATGGCAGTGCAGTCTACATTTTTTTCAGTTAATCTTTTTATTGACAAATTTAATCAGTGATATGGATTAAAACAAATCATGAACATGGTGTACATATGCATACAAATCAGTAACACTTTCCCGACACAGGAGGATGAGGACATGTATTATGTAAGAAGCAGGCAATTACAGGGAATCAAATGTTTTTACCTTCCATTCTCCTCCCCCCTCCCTATTCAAAACACCAGGAGAGAGCATGGCAGGTAAAATATATCCAGTGCCTGAGATAAACCCCACAGCAGTCCATAACCCCCAGTGAGATGATTGTCCCTTTTAGCCAAAGCGTGGAGGATAGAAGGATAGACTGTCTGGGAGACGAAGGGCATAGAAACAGACAATGACAGCAAAAAAAGATCAAAGATCAATCCAGTCTGCATGAGTTCCCTATTTAGACCTGGGACCTACTGTTCCTCCAGGATCCTAGCCCTCCCCTCCCCATTCTTTTCCCCGATTCTGATGCCCTTAGCAACCACTATACCCTTCATTCTGCCATTCCCAGCCATGCTTAAAACCACTAATGGGTTTTGCACCCACCACCCTGGCTGGCAGACTGTTCCACAGCGCCACTGCCCTTTCTGTAAAACAGTATTTCCTCATGTCCCTTCTGCTCTTCCCTCCTTTTAGCTTCCACTCATGACCATGTGACCGTGAGCTGAAATTCAAGTTAAATAGTTCCCCGCGCAGTTCACCCTGGTAATGCCTTTTTGGAATGTGAAGGTCTCTATCACATTAGTTCTGATTATGGCAGTATGTAGAAGATAGTTATGCCCCCCAGATCTTGTGATATGATGAGACAGTGACTGCATTCCTGGATGAAATCTTTTCCAAAGAGGTGAGTTGCCCTACAGCTAGGAGCCATTCTGTTACTCTAGGAACCTGTGTCGAGCTTCATCTGTACAGGAACAGTCACTTGGCTTCTACACTAACTGCTACTTCCAACATACTATAGGGAAGTGCTTGGATTGGGTGGGGTTAGGTGGTCCCAATAAGAAAAGGGAGCCATCCAGCTGTACTACTTCACCTAGTACAGTATATTCCAACAAGCCAGTTTTACACCCTCACAGAAAGGGTGGCCCTTGGCTGCTGTCATCTCCAGCATTTGTCATCTGGAAGAAGTCTGCTTGAAAGGCAGAGTAGAGAAACTTACCAGAGCAAGGGAGAAGGATTAAGACTTAGTTTGGCTAAGCAGATTTACTGTGTGGTGGTGTTTTTATTTTTTACTCACAGGGATTGCTACTGTTTGTTGCTAACATTTCATTGCTTTATTTTTTCTCTGATTCAAATTGTTGTTGCTGGTATACCTTCTTCTGCATTATTACAAGGTGTGCCTACAGGTGTGCTAACAGATTACTGCTGTAATCTTCTGATTCAAATTGTCTTTGCAAGGTATATCTTCTGTTACTGCTTTATTTTCTCTGGAGCAAAGTGTTTCTTACAGGGTATATCTTCTCTGAAATTATTACAGGTGGTGCTTTACAGGTTTTACAGTTTTATCTAACATTAGATAAGCTTTCAGGGTTACTGCATTTGTTGTTGGCTGATTGTTTCTGCTCTTACCTCCTTGTTCTTTCATCCATGGTTCTTCTTTTTAGGCAGGGGAGGGCCCAGCCACCCACCCCATCCCCAACCACCCCACGCCACACCTTTTATAGGGTACCACAGTTGTGACATTTCCTGTGGCAGAGCAGGAAGGTGGATCAGTGGGCCTCCACAAGGTGATCTCATTTACAGGGCACTAGTAATTTAACTTGTTATAACAAGTTAAACAAAAGCACAATTAAACCATTACTTGCATTTTTTCCTTCTAATTACTCTGACTAGGTTACAAACCCAGCAACTTATTTGGAATGGATTTCATTAACTGCAGGTACTGTGGAACAATTTTCAGAAGGACAGTCTTACAGGATTTAGGACACTGTCCTACATGCTGGACTTTGGAGATCTTAGGTCTCAGCTCCGGGCAGCATGGGCGGAGATTGCACTCTCAAATTTCATATTGAAGAGAAATACATTATGAACCACCCGCCATTTCCCACAGCATCCAACAGAAAACCTCGACGCAGAGGGTAGTTGGTCCAGGAGGTTGGCAGGTGGTTAGAGGAGCAAATCAGGTGCCCCATCACCTCTGCCTCCAACACATTACCCCAAAACCATATAAACACTATTAAACAGGTATCTGCCTCTATCTCTGAAATCAAATAAAGAGGCAGAAGACACTGCAGAGCAGGACATCAGCACAGGAGCTAGCACAACAATACTCACCCAAATCAGGAATCAAAACTAAACAAGCACAAAGGAAATCAAAAACTTCTGATCATAGGAGACTCCATGATTCGGGAGTTGATACCATCTCCAGTTGGTGATGGTCAGATGTCTCCAGGTACATCAGCATGAGAGACACTGACCACATTAGCTAAATTGTTCACAAAGCAGGAGAAAACATTGATGTCCTAGTACACATAGGGACTAATGATCTCGCCAGCCGGTCAGTTGTGGAGACCAAGGAACACCTGACTAGGCTGGGTGACAAACTATCATCTATTTCGTCGCATCTCCTTCTCTGAGATCCCGCCAGTCTGGGAGAAGGGAGCAGATGGACGGAAGGTCAGAGAAGGGAGAGATAGGGAGCTAAACACTTGGCTCAAGGACTGGTGCCAGGAAAAGGACACAGATTTGTAGGGAACTGCAACAGTTCTGGGAGCTAAAGTTCTTTAAATTTGATGGACTGCATCTGACTAAAGAGGAAGTCAGTGCATTGGGGCAGAAGTTTGACGTCTTTGCAGAATATTTAAACTAGCAAATGGGGAGAGGTTGAGCACCCCATGCGTCGAATGGGAAGAACACCCCTCCCCTCAGCTAGTGGTCAAACAGGAATTCAGCGTGTTTGCGCTCATTTGCATCACCAGGTAAGAAAAAGGTTTGTCTCCCCATACGATGCACAGGGTAATGCCAAACTTCACCCAACAACTAACACACCAAAATCTGGCCAATGGAAAATCATGTACACAAATGCTCACAGCCTGGAAATAAGATTCCAGACCTGCAGGCAATAATGTCAGAGGTAAACTGGACATAGTAGCAATTAGTGAGACGTGGTTTACCAGTAACCACACTTGGGAGACTTCAGTACCTGGCTATGTATTGTTCAGAAGAGACCGAGGTGCAAAAGGGGGGGAGGAGGCCCTGTATGTTAATGAAAATATCAAAGCTACAGAAATTAGAATACACATAAGGAGCCAGAAGAACTGTGGGTCACCCTGGAAACAGGAAATGGGACAGCCATAAGAACTGGGTTGTCTACAGGCCCCCCAGACCAGAGGGAGGACATAGACACATTACTGTTAGAAGATATACAAACATGACAGCTAAAGGGAGGTTCTGATAATGGAGACTCTAACATGCCAGATACAGATTGGTCAATACCACAGGAACATCTGCCAGAACTAGACTCATAGTGGATTCCCTGCAGGGAGGGCCTCAAACAACTGGTACAGCAACCCACAAGAGACAGGGCTATCCTAGATCTAGTACTGACTAACAAAGAAGGGATCACAGATCTCCAGGTAGAAGGTCACCTGGGCCAGTGACCATCACATGGTATGGTTCAATTTGGCTACTACATCTAAATCATCCCATTCCAAGGCAAAATATGGGACTTCAGAGGAGCTGACTTTGATAAGATGGCCAACAGAGTTAAGCTAGCCCTGGCAAAAAGAAACACAGGTGAGGAGGTACAGGCAAAGTGGGCAAGCATTAAGGATACAATACTTGAAGCAACATCCCATTGTGTTAAGACAGAAAAGGAAGTGCAAAAGAAGAAGGAAACCACTTTGGTTCTCAAATACAGTAGCAGAAAAGGTCAGAGCCAAAAGGCTGGCCTTCAGGAAATATAAGGGAACACAGTGGGATGAAGATAGGGAGGCATACCAAACTGCCCTAAGGGAAGCAGGGAAGGCAGTAAGGCAGGCAAAGTCCCAAACTGAGGAAACACTAGCACCTAACAGTAAAAGAAGGTGACAAGACTTTCTATAGATACATTAGTGAAAGGAGAAAGTCCAGAGGGGATTGCTAAGCTTAATGGAGAAAAGGGAGCATGTGAGGAGGAGGACCCTGTAAAGGCATCTATCCTAAATAGATACTTTTGCTCAGTATTTACTGAAGAGAAGGTGGGCAGGGCCCACAGCTCAGCATCATGGACACAGGGGAGGGAGGTGAGCACTACTCCCTTCACAAAAGAAGGGTCCTACAAGAGCTTGCTAAGCTCAGGTGGATAAGGCAATGGGACCTGATGGCATACATCCCAGGGTACTTAAGGAGCTAAAGGAGGAACTAGCAGAGCCATTAGCAGAATTGTTTAGTGAGTCTCTGAGCACAGGAGAGGTCCCAGAAGACTGGAAGAATCATGTGATCCCTCCACAAGAGTGGTAGCAGGGAAGGAGGCGGGGAACTACAGACCGTCAGTCTTACCTCAGTAGTGGGCAAGATTATGGAGGCACTCCTTAAGGAAAGGATAGTGCAACACCTGGAATCCATAGGGGCACAGGATCCAAGACAGCATGGGTTTACAAAGGAAGGTCCTGTCAAACTAATCTCATAGATTTCTTTGACTGGGTAACCAGAGTGGTGGACCAAGGGGAGCAGTTGATGTCCTTACCTGACTTCAACAAAGCTTTGACACTGTTCCACATAGAAGATTGATAAATAAGCTAGGTAGGCTCGGGTGGGTCAGAAGTTGGTCAACTGGGTGGCAACTAGTTGACTGGCAGAAAACAGAGTGGTGGTAAATGGTATACAGTCAGAAGAGATGCAAGTCACAAGTGGGTACTCAAGGATCAGTCCTGGGGCCAGTCCTATTCAACATCTTCATTAGTGACCTCGCAGATGGACTAGAGGGTAAGGCTTGTCTGTTTGCAGATGACACCAAGATCTGCAACAGAGTAGATGATCCAGATGGGGTGGGCAGAATGAGAAGAGATCTGGATAAACTAGCAGAATGGTCAGAAGAGTGGCAACTGGGATTTAATGCAAGAAGTGCAAAATCATGCACATAGGGAAGAGAAACCTGAAGCCACTTATAGGCTGGGAGGAGTTGCTAGCAGTCACAAAGGAAGAAGAGACTTGGGCATCATCATCACTGATGACCTAAAATCATCCAAGCAGACCCCTAAAGCAGTAGGTAAGGCTAGGGGGTGTTAGGGAGTATTAGTAGGGGTATCACAAGTCGTAAGAGGAGGTAATAATCCTCTGTACAGACATGGTTAGGCCCCATCTGGAGTACTGCGTGCAGTATTGGAGGCCACACCTTCACAAGGACATTAACCAAATTGAGGCAGTCCAGAGAAGGCAACCAAAATGGTGCAGGGACTGCATCAGAAGACATATGAGGACAGATTAACGGAGCTCAATATGTATACCCTTGAGCAAAGGAGGAGAGGGTGATATGATCGAGACATTTAAACACCTTAAGGGCATAAACAAGGTGAAAGAGTCTAACATGTTTAAATATAAGAAAAATAGCAGGACAAGAGGACACAGCATGAGATTAGAGGGAGGCCGATTAAGGGGGAAATGTGAGGAAATTCTTTTCACAGAAAGGGTGGTAGATGCATGAATGGCTTACCACAAGAAGTGGTGGCTATGAATACAGTGCAGGGCTTCAAACAGGCATGGGATAGGCATAGGGAGCAATACAAATGACTATGAATAGATAGGTCATTGACAGAGCAAAGGCCGATGGCACATTTATAAGGTAGAAAAAGAAATGGGCAGACTGGATGGGCCTTGCGGTCCTCATCTGCCGTCAACTTCTATGTTTCTATGTTTCTAAGTCCAAGCTTAGCAGAACCACTAGGATGTGATACCAGTGGAGTAGAACTTTGTTCTGAATGAGATGACTGCAGCTGTCCCAGCAGGCAGTGTGAGCTCTGAAAAGGCATGTGGCCCATTTGTCTTCATTAATTATAGCATAAAGTTCAACCTCCCATGCTCATCTGGAGGGCAGTGACTGGTCTGGTTGTGTATTATGCAGCTGGCTATAGATGAAGCTGGCTTTGCCCCTCTTCGCATAATTGCATTTAGTGATCAGTGCATGCATGTCATGATCTCCCTGCATTGGGAGATTGCTACCCTACTACTGAGTGTGCTGTGGATCTGGGGGTACCTTCAGAAATTTTGTCTAGAAGGTCAAACGTCTGTTATAGGGCACTGAGCAACTCAATATGCCATCTGTTCCATGTCAGAAGGTCTTTTAGCTAGAGGATCCCCCTGCATGCCCAGGAGTCCACTTTGGGGGTGCCTGCTCCATATAAATGACCTTGTTTCCCCACAGAAATTCCAGTTGCAAGGGGGTGGGGTTCCTACCTGTGAGCTGCTGGAGCCAGTATCAAGCCTGTCTTGAGAAAATGATAGTGGGATGGTCCTTCAAATGGCCCAGTAAGTGTTGGTAAAGATAAATTGCCGAGACGGGGTTATCTGAGGCATCTTGTTTAATGTGGATCCATTTTGGAGATTGGTAATTAGCTTGGGATAACCAGCCACAGCCTGTGGCACTGCAAAAGCAGGATAATGCCCCTCAAGCCATGGGAGTCCCCAGTCTCCTCAGGAGCAGTGAGTACGGAGCTTATCCTGGCTGTATCTGGGAGGTTTCCTTTACAGAGGAATCCCCCTATGGTTTTATCTATTTTCTTTAACCCTTTGGGGACAAGAATCAGTAGGAGGTGGGACAATATGTGAGTCAGCCTGGGGGCCATCATCATTTTGAAAGCTTCCAGTTTCCTAGCCAGGAAGAGGTTCAGGTGTCACCACCTCTCAAGCTCAGTTTTGGCTTCCCCCAGCAGAGGCATCAGATTTAAATGAGCCATTTTAGAGCTATTTGGGTGAATAGTGATAGAGACATAGAAACATAGACTTTGATGGCAGATAAGGACCGCTTGACCCACCTAGTCTGCCCTTTTCCCTACCTACTGGATAAGCTGCAGATCCTAGTTAACCAACAGCCTATTTCTTCCTACCCCCACAAGAATTGCCTTATGTCTGTCCCATGCATTCTTGAATTCTCCCACAACTTTAGACCCCACAACCTCCTCAGAAAGGGGGTTCCATGTGTCTACCACCCTCTCTGTGAAAAAATAATTCCTCACATTGCCCCTGCACCATCCCCCCCATCTTCAAATTGTGTCCCCTTGTTCTTGCACATCTCTTTTTCTCAAAAAATGATACCCTCCTGGACTTTGTTGATTCCACTGAGGTACTTAAAAGTTTCTATCATGTCCCCCCTCTCCCTCCTTTCCTCAAGGATATAGAAATTAAGCTCTTTTAGTCTCTCCTCATATGGCTTCTCTTGCAGACCCTGCACCATTTTAGTTGCCCTCCTCTGAACTGCCTCCATTCTGTCTATGTCCTTGCGGAGATGGGGTCTCCAGAACTGGATGCAATACTCCAGATGGGGTCTCACCAACTGTCTGTACAGAGGGATAACAACTTCCTATTTTCTGCTGGTGATGCCTCTCCCTATAAATCCCAGTATCCCCCTAGCCCCACTACTGCCTTCTCACATTGCTACAACCATAAAGTTATCTGATATGATTACCCCCAGGTCCCTTTCCATTTTTGTTGCTGTTACTATCTCCCCCCCATTGTGTACTATTCCCCTGGGTTTTTGTTTCCCAGGTGCATTATTTTGCACTTCTTTGCATTGAATCCAAACTGCCATACTTCTGACCATGCCTCCAGCCTCGCCAAGTCCCTTCTCGTCCTTTCCACGGCCCCTTGTGTATCAACTCTGTTGCAGATCTTTATGTCATCTGCAAAGAGGCACTCTTCCTTCCAGTCCCTCTGCAATGTCACTTATAAAGACATTAAAAAGGACTGGACTAGTACTGAACCCTCTTGGGTACCCTAGTAACCCCTCTTTCTTCGAGTGGACTCCATTTACTATTACCTTCTGTGTCCTGTTGTCCAGCCAATGTTTTACCCAGGCTAACACCCTGGGACCCACTCCCAGGCTGACTAATTTGTTTAATAATCTTTTGTGTGGGACTGTGTCAAATGCCTTGCTAAAGTCTAGGTAGGCCATGTCCACAGCCCCTCCCTGGTCTACTACTTTGGTCACCCAGTAAAAGAAATCGATTAGATTCATCTGACGTGACCTTTCTGTTGTGAATCCATGCTGTCTTGGGTCCTGTGCCCCTCTGGCCTCTAAGTACTCAACAATTCTTTCCTTCAGAAGTGATTCCATCATTTTCCCTACCACAGAGGTCAAACTGACAAGTCTGTAGTTTCCTGCCTCTGTCTTGCTCCCACTTTTGTGAAGGGAAATCACATCCACCCTCCTCCAGTCCTCAGGTACCACACCATCCTCCCATGATTTGTTAAAAAGGGTAGTCAATAGTGTCACTACTTCTCCCCTTAATTCTTTTAGAATTCTGGGATGAATCACATCAGGCCCCATTGCTATGTCCACCTTCAGTTTTAGGAGTTCTTTCAGAACCCTTTCTTCTGTGAACGGACTGGGATCGACCCCCCGATCCAGAGTGCTTCTGTTAATTGGATTAGGTACCTCCCCTCCTCCTCTTTTGTGAATACTGAGCAGAAGTATTCATTCAGTATCCCTGCTTTTTCACTGTCCCGTTCTGCCCACCCACCATCCATTCTATTCAGCCTCACTATCCCTCCCTTTGTCTTTCCATACTCCCTAATGTACCTGTAAAAGGTTTTATCCCCTTTCTTAACTGAGTTGGCTATCTTCTCCTCAGTTTGGGCCTTTGCTATTCTGACTGCCTTCCCTGCTTCCTTCTGCCTTAACTGGTACAGTTCTTTGTCCTGCTCCTTCTGTGTTTCCTTATACTTCCTAAATGCTATATTTTTTTCCCAAACCTTCCCCGCCACTTCTTTTGAGGACCATAGTGGCTTTTCTTTCATTTTGATTTATTTGCTTCACACAAAGGCTTGTTGCCTCTGTGATGGCAGTTTTGATGTTCCCCCATTGTTGCTGTACCCCTCCTTCTTGCCTGTTTGCTAGTGCTTTTCTAAGACACTCTCCCATTTTGACAAAGTCAGCCCTCCGAAAGTCCAGTCCTCTCACTTTTGTGTGGCTTGACTCTGCAGCTGAGTTTATCATGAACCACACTGTTTGGTGGTCACTTGTTCCCAAATGGTTACCCACTTCTAGATCTGAGATCCTCTCACTGTCCCCATTTGAGAGTATGAGGTCTAAGATTGCTCCCTCCTGAGTGGGTTTCAGCACTAGCTGTCTGAGGCATGCCCCTGTAGGGCATCGAGAATGGCCCTGCTCTTGGATGTGGCCGCAGCAAAGGTGCTCCAATTAACATCTGGCATATTCAGGTCCCCTATCAACAATATCTCCCCTTTCTCTGCCATCCTAAGGATGTCTTCTATCATATCCTTGTCCATTTCCTACCCCTGAGATGGGGGTCTGCATACAACCCCTGTGCGGATTGTGGTGCCATTTCCAGTCTCTAAGGTGACCCACAGTGCCTCCTCTCCTCCGTTTACTCTTTTGTTCTGTTGCTTTTATCCCTTCCCTTACATGAGAGCTACTCCTCCCCTCTTCTACCTCCCTGTCTCTCCTGTAGGTTCTGCACCTGGTATGTCAACAGCCCAGTCATGGTTCTCTGTGTACCATGTTTCTGTGACTGCCACGATATCCAGGCATCCCTCTTCCATCAAGGCCACCAGTTCAGGAGCTTGTTGCCCAGACTATGGGCATTGGTACTCAGTATCCTCCATTTCTTGATGGCCTTGTCCCTTTTGTCCCATCCCTGCCCTTACTGTCTTTGCAATTTTCTCAATTTACCTTGCTCTTACCCTATCGATGTCTCTATCTTGGTGTTTACCTCACTAACTACCTTAATTTTTGTTTGGGGGCTGGTTTTCCTGCTCCCTTTCCAGTGCCTCCCCTTGACTAGTTTAAATGCTTGCCAATGAGCATTTAAACCTCACCAGCTAGGATCCTGATTCCCTCCTGGACAGATGCAGACCATCGTGCCAGTATTGGCCTGCATCACTCCAGGTGGACCCCCAGTCCCCAATGAAGCCAAATCCCTGAGCTCTGCACCAGGTTTTCAACCACTGATTGAATCCCAAGGTGTGGAACACCCTAGCTTTACCCATGCCATAGACAGGCAGCACCTCCGAGAAGGTTACTGTGCATGCTATTTGTCTAAGGCCCCTTCCTAACTCCACAAACTCTTCCTGCACTGCTTTGATCCCTCTCCCAGCCAGGTCATTTATCCCTAGGTGGACAATGACATCCAGCTCCCTCCTCCGTGTAGCTACTCCCATGATCCTGGGGATTCACTCCCTGTCCCTCCAAGCCATGGCGCCAGGCAGGCAGGCACCTTACCTCCCTCTCCCCTTCTTCCCCCAGTTCTACCCTCCTAACAATGGAGTCTCACACCAGGAGTTGTTTCCTTCCCCTGTGGGGTCCCATGCCACCTTCCTGTGGGTCTCCTTTGTGGAGGTTCCCAGTATCCTCCTTGGTCTCCACTGTGGATGCCTCCACAGAGGAACCACACTCTGCCAGAATGGCATATGAATAATGGAGAGGTACAACTGGAGGGATGCACCTCTGTTCCACCACCCTCCACCACCCTCACCCCCCCCCGAGCCCACTGTGGTCCAACCGCTCCTCTTTCTTGGCAACCTCTGAAGCAACGGTGGTGGCCCTGGTGGTCCCTGGGTGAGAGTGGAGGTCCCCAAATCCTGGCCAACTCAGCCTGGAGATTAGCAACCTCCTTCCTCAGCCCAGAGAGGTGCTTGCAGATGGGACAACACTGCATCCTCCAGAATGTCTCATGGAGACTGCTGCTCCACAGCCCCTGATACCAAGGTATGTGATGCTATTCTTTGCTTAGTATAGGCCATGGTTGGTATAAGGCTCTGCAGCACACAGGTGGGCTGAGAGGGATGTACCCCTCTTGGTCAGATTGACCTTAAGCTGAGATGGCTTCAAATTTGTGTAGAGCTGTAAGGAGGGAATGATGCAGGCCCATTGGCTTGCAGGATCAGCAAGTCATCTGCATACAAGAGCAACCTATATTCCTTGTCTCCATAATATACCTTTTGATCTGGATGATTCCATATGGTAACTGCCAGGGTTTCAATGGCAATCAGAAACAGGAACAGGGAAAAGGAGCAACCATGTCACATACCTTTCTGTAGGGAAAGGAGTGGAATGAGGCCATTGGTAAGGACGCTAGCATGGGGAGCTCTGAGGAGTTGGACCCATTTCAGGAAACTTTGACCAATTTCCATCTTGTTCGTTGTCTCATAACAGAATTCTCACTGTACTGAATCAAAACCTGTCTCAAAATCTACTATAAGGCTGCTACCGGTGTGGTAGAGTGTTTGACCACATGAATTAAGTTCAAAGGGTGTGTACATTGTCAGAGCTTTGGCGGTCTTTTACAAATCCTACTTGGGCTGGGTATATCAGGCCCTGTAGGACTAGTTCTAGTTAAGTGGCAAGAATCTTAGCCAATACCTTGATATCAGCATTTATGAGTGAGATGGGTCGGTAATTCTCCAGCACAGTGCCGTCCTTGCCTTTCTTGGCCAGGACCATAATGATTGCTTCACTCATGATGGGTGGGAGGTAAAGAGAGTCCAATGCCACTTAGTACACCTCTAGCAGGAGGGAGATTTCATCTCAAGCCACGTAAAATTTATAGTGAAGCTGTCACACCCTGGTGCCTTGCCTTTGTTCTGAGAGTGGATAACCTGCTAGATTTCCATAAGGGTGAGGGGTGTGTCCAAAGTGAAGATATCAAGGTTAGTGACCCTAGGTATGGGAAGCCCCCACAAGAACACATTGATGGGCTCTGTACTGGATCAATGAGACAATGCATAGGGCTATTCATAGAAGGAGCTCAAAATCTGATTAATGATCTCAGCGTCAGATTGAATAATTCCTTATGCAACTTTGAGGTCCTGGATATGCTTCTCTGTCAATGCTTTTTGATGCTATAGGCCAAAAGTCCATTTGCCCTGTCCACTCCTTCCTAGAAGGACTTTTCAGGTGAAAAAAGACCAATTCATCCTCTCTTGTGAGGAACTCTTTCAGATGTACTGTATCCATGTGCTATTAAGCTTGGCCATGGTTTCCTGCCATGGGGGTTGCTGTTCAGCTTGGATTCGAGTTCCCATAGGTCTGCTTTCCATTCCTTCCATCTCTGAGCAGTGAAACAAATGAACTTCCCCTTCATAGTGGCTTTGTAGACCTCCTATGCTGTTTCTTTGGAGGTGGCCCTCATATCATTGCGCTCAAGGAACAATGTGGTTTCCTCTTAGCCCACTTGGTGAATTGTGGATCTCGCAGAAGTAGTGGGTCCAGCCTTCAGGCAGCAGGTGTTATCTCTGACTGTGGGGTGGAGTAGTCTGCAAGCATCAGCTAGATTATATTCTTGTAAGAGTCCCCCCTAGGGCTGCTCTGGCTTTTACATGTGGCTCCATGTTCCCTCCACTCCTATCAAGATATGCTTCCATAGTGAAGCTGAAGCTGAAATCCCTCCCATAAGGATAGGAGTGGCCTCACATAAATTGGGCCAACACCTGATTTACAGTGTGGAGAAATTGTGGATCATCCTTATTAAGAGCATATACATTGGCCAGGACCAGAGGGCCTTCTAGAGAATTGGCTTTGAGCAGCAGCCAGCAGCTGTCTGTCTCTCAATGAATGGCCCAGGGACCATGGCAGCTTTTTGTGAAGGAGAACTGATACTCCAAACATTTTAATTGCCACAACTCCATGGGTCTCTTCTTCCACACATTCCTTTTGAGCTTCTCCGCTTCAGCCCTTGTGAGTCTGGTTTACTAGTGAAAGACTATTTGAGCATGAAGCCACCTGAAATGTGACAAGACCATCTTCCTCTTGATGGGGAATTAAACCCAAGTACATTCCATGAAATTGCCTGGATGTCATTCATAATTAGACTGTGAAGTGGATGGGGGTGTCGGGCATGTTGCATAGCTTACCCACGGTTTTCCTGAGGTGAGCAGGTGTACTGGGGTAATGGGATTACTAGGTGAAGGCGAATATGGTAAAAGTCTCAAACATGTTTGCTCTTGATTACATAAAAGCATAACAGTTCTACTTACTCTGAGCCCAACGGCAACAGAGGCTACATATCCCTTTCTTCTGATCCCACCTTCCTCCCCATGAGCACCCTACAGTTCTATGAAGCTATAATGAGAACAATAACAAACACTGAAATCCTCAGTAAGAAACACGCAGGCTGCTGACAGAAGCCCAAGTGCCAAGAAGTGAAGATTAGATATGGTTAGAAATCAAGGGTACTCCCACCCCTCAAAGGTATTGTGGCATATCGCATCTTAAGATGCACAGCCATTCTTCCTGAACGTCTTAGGGGCACATGAGAGGCTCCAGTATTCTGGGGTGGGCATTGACACATCTGGTGTCCATGGAGAAGAACCGGCCATAAACAGCACCACTCCAGTTATCTGACAGCCCCACCATCTTGTAGGCTGATATGCTCTGGTCCCCGACCCAACATGATCACGTGGAGGGGATACCATTTGATAAGCAAGGGCGGTTGTGGGGCATCCAATGAACTGATTGTTACTACTTGAAGATAAAGTGGAAGAGAGAATGATGGAGACCTATGTCTTACCTCCTCAGCTGTCTCCTAGTGTAATAATTGACAACTTGACTATTCATCCGCAGCTCCACTGTGTAGTCAACGGCCCTGCATCACCAGGGTGGTGGAAGGAGGAGTGAGGGAAGTCACTTCACTGGCCCCTCACTTGCTGAATCTGTGGATTATTCTATTAATCTGAGCATACTGATGGCAGTGTACATTGGCCTGGCCATATTTTTAGTTAAGGTCCAGAACACAAGGAAAAGACCATGCTTGGTTCCCAGCCAGGAGCACCCTCCTCCCTTGGAGTGGAACTGGCGGATGTAACTCCATTGAAATTCAGCTGCTAAGTCCCAGAATGATCCATGCTGTATAGTAGGAGCCCAACATGGTGCTGCAACACAGTATCTTGGTTGAAGCATGTGAGGAGAGCCTGGGCCAATGCTGAAACCCAGGATGCCCTGACAGTGAGAGATAGACAAATAGTGGTAGCTTGACTGATGGAAGTGACAGGAAGGATTGCTGTAGGACAACTGGCTGGCAAAGGTGGAAAAACAATGACACCTGGTACACACAGCTATACCAATCTCTCCTTTAAATCCCTTAGGCAAGAGCCAATGGTGACTACCCTATGACCTGCCTGAAAATCTTGGGCTGTTACCATGCAGTAATCATGATCCTGAATATACCCAACCACAGTATCCTCTTGGGGTGTGTAAGGAGATTACGGGTTGAGTGGGTTGCGACATCCACATCAGTTCAGGATGCTTGCCTACCCTCCCTAAGCTCAGATCATTGAGCCACATGACTGCACAGCTGTGCAGCTGTGCAAGCTACTGTCAGTCACCATGCACAGTCAGCACCATGCACTGTCAGTCACCATACACAGTCAACACCATGCACTGTCAGTCACCATGCACTGTCAACACCACCATTTGCCTGAGTCCCCACAAATGTGAGCACATTCACAAGGACACTGAGGGGAGTTGATAGGAAAAGGCTGCAGCAGAAGCGTGGAAACTCTGAGGTGGCAATGGATATTGATGGCTTCTCCCCCTATAAATCCTGTAAATCACCCTCCCTCCATTTGACTCATAGGCACTTAAGCACCTACACACAATAAAGAGAAACCATACTTACATCCCAGAGGGAGGGGGATCTCTGAAGAAGAGAGGGGAGGGTATGGAACTGGTACTGAAAAATCAGATCAGACTGCAGTTGGAAAAGAAGAAGAAATCTGTTGGCTACATGGCACCCACCCCCTTCCTACTGTGGAATGGGACCTGTAAATAAAACATCACATTTAATGATGACAGTATGTGTTTTTCTTAAATTGTCATACACAGATTGGTACTGCGGTGGGGCCACCAGCTCACCAAACATGTATGAGAAACATAACACCAAAAGAATATAAAGGAAAGGTCCCTTTAATAGGCAGTGTCTCTTAATTGCAGTGCTGTCTCGATAAGCTTAGTCATAAGTGCTATCTAGCATGTCAGCAGAGGCATAAAAGTCTCAATCCTAGGCATTTTCACATGGCTGCGGGTGGTTTTGATGATAATGTGGCCAGTGCAGTTGATGGGCCTTGGGTGGAAGTGCACACATCATCGAGGCCAAAGGTGGACTCGCCCATTAGGAGACTGGTTACCTCTGCTGCCAAGCAGACTGTGTCAGACAATCACTTGGGCCTCACTAGTGTGTCATTGGTGAGTTGTAGAGCTTGTTGCTTAAGAGGGACTGGGCTGGCATTCTCTGCCAGAGTGTTGGGGGGGGGGGCAAAGCAATTACTCTAAAGCAACAGTGAGTTAGTGTTCAAGGAGATGTACGAGTCCTTGCTCCTCCTGTGGCTGTAAGGCCTTGCATGCCACTCTTTCTGCTGCTTCACTTTTTTGTTGCACTTCCTTTGTCTAGTAGTTTTCAGTGAGGTGTCAGGATCTGTGTCTGGGGAGTGCATTGGGGTCCATATTGTGGTGTAGGAGGCTTAGATAGTTCTTGTGCAGGCGTAGTGTACATATCCTGTCCTCTTGTCCCCCGGTTTGTGGCTTAAAACACTATTTGCTGCAATCTATCTGGGGTCATATCTTTATGATAAAGGACTCGGCAACCTCCGGGGCATCGAGCTGCATTGGCACTCTGTTTTTGGATGATGCAGAGAGGCAGAATAACTAGGTTATGTGGTTTGCCCAGCCCATCAGTGCCTTATGGGCTGGTGTGTAGTTCCTGCGGTGATTAGACAACTTGAGGCAGAAGTCTGGGAATATTTTTATGGAATTACCTTGCCAGGAGAGCATTCCTTTTTGTTAGGCTCACAGCATGATTTGCTCATGCCAGTGAAATGCAAAAAGTGAGTGAAAATAAGCCTGGGACAATTGCCAGCATTGGCAGAGCTAATGACTGAAGTGACTGGTCACTTTCCACGTCAGGAAGGCAGTCCAGGTTGAACATGTCATGAAGGGCTTGCTGCAGAAAACAGTTGATGTTTTCCCTTACAACCTCTGAGAAACCCACAGAACAGAGGTTGTTTCTCCAGCCTCGGTTTTTGAGGTCTTCCACTTTGTCTCAGAAGAGTCTGATGACCCTATCCTGTTCAGGCATATGAGGCATTAACCTCTCCATGCTGTCCTTATTAACCGTGATCCTTCATTCTACCACATTGACCTGATCCCTGTTGAGATAATGTCTGCATTTGCCCTTTGGTTCGCAGTCTCCACTTTGTTAATCTGGCTCATAAGATGTTCAATCATACTTTTTATCTCCCTCGTATGAGGGACTGCCAACTGCTTGCACCATTTTCCCTCTCTTCGTGCTGCTCCACTGACAGAGACGATTGCACCTGGCTTCCGATGATAAGAACTCCGCAGCGGTGCCAGCAACGCAGTCCAGAAAAGTGTCTATCAACTGCTCAGAAGATGCTGCAATGGACAAAGCAGATTTTATTCAAGGTAAGGCTGGTTCAAACATGGATTTTAGCAGGTCTTGTATAGGCGGTTTAAAAAAGCTAAATAATAAAGCAACCATCTTGTGGACAGCCAAGCCATGTTCCCACACCACAGTGCAATCTACACTGACAAAGAACACAGCCATAGAAAGAATCTTTATGACCCTGCAATATATACAAAAGAAAGTTAATCAAACAAATGCTGCTGTACCTTAGCCACTATGGACTAAAGAGTCCAAAAGTTGGAAGCTACTCTGAAAAAGGGGACGCAGGTGCTGGACCATATGGCCAGTCAGCAGAACCACCTCACCAAAACTGAAGCTGCAATCCATAACAACTCCTGTTTCCCTCCCCTCCCCTTCCCCAAGCCCAAAGTGTTGCACCTTTTAGGGTTTGGGAAATTGATTCAGCAATACTGTAGGTTAGTGTGACTATCACAGATCATCTTTTCAATGTTATTGGTTCTAATGTCTTTGTTTTTAATTTTTGCAGACAGGAGTTATTACAGATTACCGCCTGAATTTTGGAAATGGAATGGAATGGTACCCATAGGTACCTCTCTCTTAACGTGTTTCCTCTCTACTTCACCTCACTCTGTTGCTCCTGAACTCTGATTTCCACCTATTCCCCCTCCTCCCTCTTTCCCCTTGGTCACTGCTCCTTTTTATTTGTCTTGGCTGACCCATGTTAACCTATTGACTTTGACAAAGTGATTCTTGACCACCTATTATCACATACTGATACATTATTGTATTTTATCTTAGCTTTTACCCTGGTATCTATTTTTGGTTCTTATTTGCCACCTTTGACAAAGTCTGATATAATGACAGCTCTGATTGTTTGGTTTTTTGTTATATCCTTGTCTTGTTTTTGTTACATTGTTGTATTTAGCTAATTGGTATGATTTCTTTTGGACTGGAACCTTTATAAATGAGTCTCTGACTCAAAGGTATGTCAAATTCCGAGACTGTAATAAATAAACAAATAAATAAATTTCAAGCTGATTTTACCTCCTATTCTAACATAAAAAGAGCATTTTTACCTGCCTGTTTTATGTGTGTATAATGAACTACTTTGCTGTGTAGAAGCCAGAGAATGACTGCGGAACAGGTGACATTATGGTTACCTATCAACTGTACCCCAAAGCACCTTAGGCATGTATTAAGGAATTGGATCAATGGAAGGCCATTGTCAGGTTACTGTACACGCTGGCATAGCTTATCAATTGTTGAGCACCGCTCTGAGGATGCACAAAGTGTAAAACTTCAGTTGGGACTGAACAGCTGGATGCCAAGCTGGTGTCTTAAACAAATATACTGGATTTCTAAATGGACAAACTAGAGTAATGCCTGTGCAGACATAAGAGGTGTATCACAGCTAAATTCTTCTTTAAAAACTTAAGCCGGATACCAGGTATGTGAATTAGCATATGAGGTGTTGTTTGTAGCATGTGGTGGTGGTGGTGGTGGTGGTGGTGGGTGCTACGTGATGGGTGGTATTCGTTATATGGCAGTGGTCCACTTTGTAGTCTTCAGCTAAGCTCAAGCAAATATCAAGAAGCAGGGAAGGTTAAGAGAAAAGGCTGCATTCAAAAGTATAAGGAATCACAGAAGGAGCATGACAGGGAACTGTATCAATTAAAGCAGAAAGAAGTGGGGAAGGCAGTCAGAATAGCAAAGGCCCAAACCGAGGAAAAAATAGCCAACTCAGTTAAGAAGGGGGATAAAACCTTCTATAGGTACATTAGGCAGCATAGAAAGGTTAAGGGAGGAATTGTGAAGATTAATAAAGGAGAGGGGAGGTGGGCAGAGGGAGACAGTGAAAAGGCAAAGATACTGAATGAATACTTTTGCTCAGTATTCACAAAAGAAGATGAGGAGGAGTTACCTAAACCAGACAATAGAAGCACTCTGGGTGGGGTTGACACCAGTCCATTTACAGAAGAAAGAGTCCTGAAAGAACTCCTAAAACTCAAGGTGGACAAAGCAATGGGGCCTGATGGATTCACCCCAGAATCCTAAAAGAACTAAGGAGGACCTAGTGACATCACTGACCACACTTTTAACAAATTATGGGAGGATGGGGTGGTACCTGAGGACTGGAGGAGGGCAGATGTGATTCCCTTCACAAAAGTGGGAGCAAGGCAGAAGCAGGAAACTACAGACCTGTAAGTTTGACCTCAGTGGTGAGAAAATCATGGAATCACTTCTGAAAGAAAGAATTGTTGAGTACCTAGAGCCAGCGGGCACAGGACACAAAGCAGCATGGATTTACAGCAGGAAGGTCATGTCAGACGAATCTAATTGATTTCTTTGACTGGGTGACCAAAGTAATAGAGGGGAAGGGCTGTGGATATGGCCTACCTAGACTTTAGCAAGGCATTTGACACAGTCCCGCACAAAAGACTAATAATCAAGTTAGCCAGCCTGGGAGTGGGTTCCAGGATGGTAGCCTGGGTAGCAAACTGGCTGCACAACAGGACACAGAAGGTAATAGTGAATGGAACACATTGTGAAGAAAGGGGGGTTACTAGTGGAGTACCTCAGGGCTCAGTACTGGGTCCAGTCCTCTTTAACGTCTTTATAGGTGACATTGCAGAGGGTCTGGAGGGAAAAGTATGCCTCTTTGCAGATGACACAAAGATCTGTAACAGAGTTGATACACAGGGGGTAGAAAGGATGAGAAGGGACTTGCAAGGTTGGAGGAATGGTCAGACATATGGCAACTTAGATTCAATGCAAGAAGTGCAAAGTAATGCACCTGGGAAACAAAACCTAGGAGAAGAGTACACAATAACAGGGGAAGTACTAACAACAACAAAAATGGAAAGGGACTTGGGGTAGTCATATCAGATGACCTAAAGGTGGGTAAGCAATGTGAGAAGTCAGTAAGGAGAGCCAGGGGGATACTGGGATGCATAGGACAGGGCATCACAAGTAGAAAAAGGGAAGTGGTTATCCCTCTGTACAGACAGTTGGTGAGACCCCATCTGGAATACTGTGTGCAGTTTTGGAGACCCCATCTATGCAAGGACATAGACAGGATGGAAGCAGTCCAGAGGAGGGCAACTAAAATGGTGCAGGGTCTGCATCAGAAACCATATGAAGAGAGACTGAGAGAGCTTAATATGTATACCCTTGATGAAAGGAGGGACGTGGGGGACATGATAGAAACATTTAAATACCTCAAGGGAATCAACAAAGTCCAGGAGGGTAGCATCTTTCAGAAAAAGAGATATGTAAGAACAAGGGAGCACAATTTAAAGATGGGGGGGCAGCTCAGGGGTAATGTGAGGACATTTTTTTCATGGAGAGAGTGGTGGATGCATGGAACCACCTTTCTGGGGAGGTTGTTGGGTCTAAAACAGTGGGGGAATTCAAACATGCATGGGACAGACATAAGACAATTGTAGTAGGGGGTTGCAGGAAGTAGGCTGTTGATTAACTAGAATCTGCAGCTTATCCAATAGGAAGGGAAATGGGCAGACTGGGTGGGCCAAGTGGTCCTTATCTGCCATCAAAGTCTATGTTTCTATGTTTCTAAGATGGCAAGTAAGGGTGAGATGCTGCTAATTGGGGACTTCAATCTTCCAGATGTGCATTGGAAATTTCCAGCTGCAGCTTGGGCAAGTAGCATATCCATCCTTTACTCCCTAGATGTTTTATTAGGCAACTAGTCAAGAAATCCACTATGAATGGGGCAGTGCTGTACAACATTGCAGACATCAGTGTGTGGCTCCATAGGTGCCAGTGATCACTGTACAGTGTGGTTTAACTTTAAGATGGGAACAGAGACAAGCCACATAAGGATGATGGTCCTACACTTCAATAGTTCACTGGAAACAGGCATGGTTCCTGCACAGTGGAGGAGAACAGACATTGTCCCCTTTCTATAACAGCAGTAGCAGGGAGGAGGCTAGCAACTATAGGCTGGTCAGTGTCACATGGGAGGTGGGGAAATTAAAGAAATACTGTTAAAGTAAAGGTTGTTAGAGTGTTTTGACTACCATGGTAAAAGACCAAAGGCAGCATGAATTCCCGGGGGAGGGGAGGGGAGTGGTCATGCCAGAAGAAACCAACTGATTTCTTTAACTGGTTGACCAGGGAAATAGATCCAGGGAGGGCAGTTGATGTGGAAGTTTGGGGGCGGGGTTTGGGGGGGATGTGAAGAAGTGTTTACTAAAGAATTGTGGATGCCTGGAACAGAGTGCCAGTGGAAGTGTTGGAGAGAAAAACAGTATGAGGCTTCAAGCAAACACTGACAAAGGGGAATATTAGTAAATAGGCAGGGAGGAGGGAAGATCAACAGAGAGTGGTTAGGGTATGCAGAGACAGACAAGGCAGGAACATTTTTGCAGACTGGGCATGATGAGTGGTCCTTTTCTGCCAACCAATTCCATCTTTCTTTATTGGGTTTGTGGTAGTTGTATAGTCATAGTTCCTGCCAGTGATAAAAACCACCCCCTTGATTGCTAGTCAGAAACATCCATTGCCATATACAGTACAGTTCCCTGACTGTCCAGTGGCTGCATCCTAGTTGCAAGTCCGAACCATTTCCCTGTCCCGCCCACCGCCCACTCCGGACCTTCCACTACTCTTCGATGGCACTTCACTCACCTCCACTGGCAGGACCTCACATCACCACCCCCACCACCATGGTTTGTATTATAAGATATTTTTTCTTTTCTTTTTCCGAAATGGAGCTTCCACAAAAGTATTGTTCCAGCAACTGTGTTTCTGGACTGTAAAAGGTAAGCAAGAAAACAAACAGAGTTGGAACAGTGAAAGAACTGATAGAAACTGTTTCTAATGGATTAAAAGGCAGCCCGAGTCTTGACGAAATCCAGAAATATTACCTGGATTTCTCAGAATATGCTGATGTAGACACTGATGGCAATGACATGATAGTACATAAGAAGAGGTTGTATTTGTACTTCAATCAACTGAGTGTTAAACATGAACCAGCAGGAAATGACGCTACAACTTTTCCCAGTACAAGACATAGCTTCATCACAGTCTTCCACAGTGAGTATTAGTCTGAAATACGTTTATTGTGATTAAAATCTTTGTGTTTAAAAACTCTTATTTTATTGTGTGTTTTTGTTTAATTTTAAACTGATCCTTTCAGCTTACTGTGAACACTTTGTCTGAAAGTGAACCACTCATGAACACCACTATGAAGAATACATCTGACATTATATCTGAATATGAGAAAGAGAACTCTTTGTGTGAGGCATCAAGAAGAAAACTAATTATTAAAGTAGCTGTATTGGAACTGGTTGAGAAATATGGATTGTAAGTTAATGCTTTTATGTACATTTGGAATGTTGTCGAGAGAATGTAATTTGTTCTGAGTTCTAACAAGCCATATAAAGACCCACCTCCATCACAGAACCCCTCACTGACATCACTACTATGAGTACCTTTCTATTTTCCATATACTGTTGTTACCGCAACCACCCTCAGCGAAACCAGGACAGCGACAATAACCCATTCAACATCCACAGTGTCGAACGGGTTGTCGCATCGATGTGCTGACACACTGACACCTGGTGTTAGCTGCTCTCCCCTGACATCCACCCCCCTCCATCGGAGTTAAGAATCCTTATGTCTGGGGGGGTTGGGCAGAGCCCCCCCACATTAACACTGAACAGGTGTCGGTGTGTTTTCAATCGAGGTCGGGGCCAGGCAGTGTTGGGGATGTCGGCGACAATCTGTCACTTTTGGGGAGGTTGGCAAAATATGTTTTGCTGCGGCTTTAGGTCCCCTATTTCCCCCTTGTAGCTACCCTCCTCCCCTTGGTGTGTTTTTTTGTCAATTCCCGACTGTTGGACATGATGGTCAATTTCTTGTGTGGGTCGATTGGTGTTCCTCTGTACAAAATATGGTGAACATATTGCTTGTGTACAGCTATGGTTCCACTATTCATTCTCCCCTTCCAACACCATTTTCTTGCTTCCTCTGCCTTTGTGAGACTTCTTGGTGACTGTGACAGTGGTGCCCCATGGTGCTCACAGATGCAGCCCAACTGCATATTTCAACCCTTGCAGCTTCCGGCTCTTCCTCATGACCTGAACCTCATCCGGTTGAAGCAGAGCCCAAACCTATGTTCCTTAATCCTCTTCTTGATGTTATTTGCCTTTTCACTCCCTCACAGTGGTAGATAGAGATGTCTAATTTCCACCTCAAAACTAATACCACCTTAAATGTTTATATATCAGTTATGAGTTTTATGTCAATCAGCGGACTGAGTCAGCTAAAGGATGACAGTGGCATTCACATTAATTTAACTCATTCATGCTGCAGAAGTCATTTTGAATATGGCTGAGCAGAGAAGAGTTTTGATGCTTATACAAGTTAAAGGAAGAAATTAGCTGAATGCTGTTATCGCAATACCCAACCAGTGTCTCACATTAGCAATTGGACCCACCTTACCCAGAGATGTCCATTGGTGACCTTGGATCACATGATTGTTAGGGAGATGATTGAATTTCCATTTTATTTAGTTAAGCATTGCTTGAAGTAACATATGTTGTTTATTTTTAAGTTATGGTTTATGCTCCCACTGTGTACTCTACTTTGGACTCCTTCCTCTGGGTCATACCCAGCTCCAACTTGTCCCTGTCTCTTACCTGCTCCTCACTTCAACTCTGCAGGTTTGCCTACCCATTATGTTATGTTAGCAGAGCAAGTTCCAAGCTCACCTCCTCCTGAACAGGGAGGCAGGAGTTCCCTGTGTGCATGAGCATTAGGCAATGTTGATGGTCAGGGCGTCAGTGTGCCAGGGCCATCCTACACTGAAAAGGGCTCTTTCCTTAGTTCTGTTGCCTGTCCCATAGGATGCAGGCCCATATATCCCACGGATCAACATGCAAAGTGTGTCAGAGCTGGAGATACACTGGCATCCGCCCACCTTACTACATGGTTGCTGTGCTGCACTGCCATCCATGGTGACCCAGATGCCAGTGTTGAGCAGCTGCAGCAACCTTTGCTCTACTGGAAGAAGACAGCATCTCCTGGGACACTCAATCTTCCAGCCCCATCAGTGGCCTGTGATGACTCTAGCTTGTTCCTGAACTCAGGTGTCCAGCATTGCAAGTGGTAACAGTACAGTTGTGCCAATGGTCCTGCAAAGATGCCTCTTTTAAAATAGAGGGTGTACAGTTTATTTATTAATTAGCTTTTGATGACCGGGTAAGTATACTGGGCAATAACCCTGCCCATTTTCAGGCACAACCTGGGAGATTACATAATACAATCATACAGTTTGTCGTAAGTAGCATGGAAACAGTACAGGACAGTGCTTAGCAAGTGACCAACAATAATAAGAATGAGCTAAACACACAAATGAAAACCATCCATCAAACATAATTAACACATAAAACCATGCACGCAGGGATGGGCAGAGTTAGTATGAGTGAGCACTATGCCAATTAGTAGTATAACAGGAAGCAGCAATGAAGGAAGGAAGAGAAGAAGCAGAAGATCAAAGAAGGCTAGGTGCAGTCACAAGTATCAAGCGAATATAGGTGAGAAAAAAGTGCAGTTTTGAAGGAGGAGTGAGATAAGGAGCACTTTAGGTGGGTAGGCAGAGAGTTCCAGAATTTCGGAGCAAAATGAGAGAAAGTTTGTTCCCCCATTTTAGTGGAACAGTATGGGATGGAGGGTAGCTGGGTGTCAGAGGACCTCAGAGTGTGGGACTGCGGCAAGGGAAGAGCATCGACCATAGTGAGGCAGGACAAGGATATCTGGTTAAGGAGTCAATGAAATGACCCAGCATCGGGAACTAGGTGACAACCAGTGCAAGGCAGAGTAAAGCGAGCAATGGTGCATGACAGCCTCACATTCACACAGTCCCAAAAAGCATAAAAACTGCAACTGATACAGTCCCAAAAGATTTATTTACTAGTACATCCTTTTGTATTGCATGAATCTGAGTTTTCATGCTTTTTGTGTGTTTGTGAGAGTGAGGCTCTCTTGTCTTCCTTGTTTCTAGTATTGGTGTGCCACACCTCACTTGTCTATGGTGGACCCTCTTGCTGGTAATTTGCTTGTGTATAGTTGTCCATCCAAATGCGTATTAAAAGAAACACAATTATAAACCTCAGATTTTGTTATTATTTGTTAGCAGTTACCCTATTTCATCTGAGAAGACAGGTTGGTTATGCAGATTATTGAATTATTCCTAAATTAAAGCTGGTAATTCCAACAGATGGACAAAAAGCTATGTAAGCATAAAAGTATTCACTATTAAAAATATATTGGTACTTGATTATTGTTACAAATTGCATTAAGAATGAAATGTGTTGGTAACAATGATGATTCTTAGGAGCACTGAGCCTAACAGGACACTTGAGTTGTACCCTTTGTTGTGCTTGTCTATGTAGCAAAACTGTCAATGCCCTTTACACACCAGGTCTCCTGTCTAGTTGCGACACTGCAATAGAGGATGAACAAGGGAGTGTTTAGCACCATACATGTAGAACAGCCACCAAAGGTCACATGGGTTTTATGACAGTTCCCTCTCACATTCATACTGATATGTGTGTGTTAGCACATACAGCCCTGTTCACTTTTTTGTAATTAAAATGTTGATTTTAGGTGCAGGACTGTAGAACTCTTCATCTTCTTGTCTTCTATATGAAGCTACAATCTGGCAGTGTAACAAATCAGAGGGAGTTGCAGGATATGTTATTGCAATCACAGTGTAAGAGGTCATATGCACAGGGAGTAAAGTTGAACAAGTTAGTAATCATCATGGAACATGAGCTTTTCTTCATGTTCTAGACTGATCTTGAATTTGTGAACATATTTCCAGGAAAGGGAGAGAACTTCTTAAGAAAATGAGATACCTCAGCAATACCCCAAATCATGAAAATTACAAAGAGAGAACATAATAAAGAAATAAAAAAAACTTGATAGAACAAGTAACCAATGAAAATGAAAGCAAACTGATTACAATATTAAATTGTTCATGATGTCATGGTATTTCATGGCAATTGGTCCCTGCAAAAGTATAAGGCTTCCAAAATACTGTTCACACACAAATATGATTGTTGCCAAAACAGCCAGGGTTAATCAGGGAGGTAGTGGATACAGGATCTGGAGGACTGCTATCCTCCTCCTGGGATAGAGAGTTATGACACCTGGGGCCCGATTCCAAAAGGCATGGAGCAACTCATGGGTGTATGCGAGTTGCACCATGCGGCACTATGTTGGGGACCCTGCACCATATTCCAGGACAAGCAGGGTTCCTGGCACTTATGCCCACAACTTGTGGATGCCTCAGGCTAGCGCCAAACACATGGTGCACCGGGCCTGGGTGCCGCAAGTCTCAGCACACATTCAACCACCTCCCTGGAGCCACCTACCCCAGAACACTGCCACATGCACCAAGGGGCATTTGGGGAGCTGGCCAGGTGGCACTGGCATTTGGGGGGCACAGTGCAGATCAGACCCCCCTGGGGTCCATGACTTTCGGGGTGGATGGTATGTCTGTGATGTGGGGGATACGGGGAGTCGGGCAATGTCCATGCTGCAGCACTGCAGAGTGGGCATCCATCTAGTGGCATGGACGGATGCCCCTTAGACCATCTCCCAGTTGATCTAACTCCACTGTGCTATTGCGACTTTTCGAATTGTGTAAGTAGGTTACGGCAGCCGCCTTCTTGAAATAGGGCACAGTTGCTGCCATAATCCACCCTTGTACCATGCCACTGTGGGTTGCAGGCGTAGTGGGTGGTGTAACCCACATTTGATGCAACCCACATACGGCACGGTGCAAGGCACCTTTTGAATTGCAACCTGTGTAATGCATGGCACATGGCCATAATTTACACCATGGGGTTTGGCGAAAATCGCCTTGCGCTATGTGTAACACATCATGGAATCATGCACCTGGTGCTACATTGGCCCCTAGTGTTGGCTGGGGGCAGAGCAACCAAGGGACCCTGACATACTGGGTTGTGGAGAAGTGACATGTGCTGACATCCTGCATGGGAACATGCCCAGGGCTGTTTTTAGCAGCAAGCATGTTGTTCCTCTTCATGATGGGAAGAAACTGGGGAAAATGGCTAAAGGCACCTAGATGAAGTCCAGGAACTCACAGAACACACATCCATATGAACAACAAGGCAGTGCTGTGGATGCATAATCATAAGTCCTAGAATAAAGTTGAGCGATGTGGCAAGAGTAGCCAGCATAATCACGAGCTACTTGGAGCAGGGAGGAAAAAAGCATTAAAGTGATTTTACAACTTCCCAATATTCAGGTAGTACTTACATTATGTTAGCTTATACCAACTAAGGTTCATTCTGCCATTTTACAAGTTTTTTTTTCAGCCAGTATTTGATCGAAGGGATTGTAGTTTGACCCTGACAAGGTGGCCAGCCAATCCCTTCCACTTTCTGATTCATCTGTGATGCGTAATGCTCAGTCACTTAATGACATGGAGCAAGGGAGAGCACTGTGGAGAGCCCCACCGAAGTCAGTGGGAGTCAAATCTGATTACTGCTTAATACATAATGATGGCCAGTTGGATATCAAAGAAGGCCAATACTTGACTAATAATGGCCTTGTTAGTCGAGCAGTGGCATTCATTAATCTCCAACTGCCATTGACTTCAATGGGGCACACCACCGCCGTCTCTCTTGCTCCATGTCATAACATGCATGAATGCAGGATGTGACAGATGAAACAGGAAGTGGAAGGGATCAGCTAACCATCTTGTCGGGGCCAAACTACGATCCCTTCCATCAAAAAGCCAGGCTTCAAAACAATCATTAAAATGGTGAGCATTCACCATCATAAGCTAACATATAATGTGGGTGCTACCTGAATCTCAAAAATCACTTTAACTGAAAATTGATTTATTACATTTGTTGACATTGATCCAGTCTTGTAATTTTATTGAAGGGTGATTGCAATATTTATTTGTTTTCTTCCTTAACATTATGACTTAATTTTTGACATTAACAGTACTAAAAGTACTTACTCCCCTTATGCCGCCTATAAACAGTGGTTGAGCTTAAAGCGCATACCAAATACAGCACAATATATGCTATTATGTACCCTCATAAATAATGTGTAAGTAGCATTCAATGCCGATTAGATATGTATAATTTCATATAATCATGTGCTAAGTTAATATTGCCTCAGAGCAGTGACCATGATGGCCAATTGGTGATGGCATTGAGCTGCTGTGCTGGTGACATGGGTTCAGGAGCAAGTCAAGTCGCACATTCATGCAGCAGACAAAATAGTGTGTACCTTCAGGGATGGTTGGTGGTGGAGTTCTGGCACCACAGTGACCCTACAGCTTGGATAGAAGCTTACTCTGCCATGGGGATATGATGCCTGCATGTAAGTTCACTTTGTGGACTACTCTCACACTGGGGGGATGGAAGCAACATGGGGAAAAACAATAGCACTCAAAATGACTAACTGGGCTGCTGAATCCCCCTGTGTCCTATTGCCTAATGGTACTGCCTCCTGCTAACTCACTAGGTGGGGAGTCTCTCGCCATACAACACCCCACACCCAGGCCACAAAAGTAATCACTTGAGTTAGTGAGAGTTATATCTTTATTGTGATACGTGTAATGGTGGTAATTACAGGTGAATGTTGTAGGGACTTTTATAGTGACAACCGTTGTTTAAGTTGTTAAAAGAAAATATCTGTCCGCCCACCACCTCCTAACCTGAAACCAATCAGTTAGGATTTTAAGCCCCCACAAATAATATTTTATTAACCTCAGTGTCTTAATATTTGTTCCAACGTACCAGTGGTAATGCAAACAACCCTGGAGCAGCATGGCACTAGTTAACACATGTAGCCCATCTCCGCACCGCTCCAAATCACATATAGTAGACTGGTGCAGAGCCACACTGAGCGCATGAAATGGCGCTGTGCTGCTCTGGGTTGTTTACAGTACCACTAGTACACTGGAACACATATTAAGACACTGAGATTATGATAAAAAATGATTTTGGTAGCATAAAAGCTGAATTGGGAAGGGTTTGATTCAAGGGCTGGGGTGGTGGGATGACAGATGTTCTTCAACTGATTAATGTGCTTGTTAATTCAGATCAAATTGAACGGGCAGTACTTTTTCATTTAGAGATTGCCTTAATTTATATGTGTCAGACCAAGGCACTGCTCTGCATTCTTTCAGTCAAAGTTTATCTTTCCACATCTAAAGTGTTTCATGTATGCTATTTTAGTCCATTTCTATGTGATTATATTTTCTTTAAGTAAATTCAAAGACCATTCAAAATTCAATGTTGTGTTGGCAAAGATGCATAGTATAGTGTTGTGCATCTTTGTTTTAATGCACTTGTCATAACAGTGCCAGATCAAACTTTACTATGAACTGTTTGCTTATAGAAAAATTCTGTTTACTTTATTCAACTTGGAATAAACATATGCACATTATGCTGAGAACCAGAAACATCATGGAATGAAATTGATCGTACACAACCATGTGTTGTGAGTATTGGATAGTTGTCTGACCCAGGCAAACAATGTGTTATCCTTGTACTGAAAGATAAGATTGAAGTACTTATTCTAGAGGACAATTCGACTTTTGTAGTTGATAAATTATTTCAGTTTTTGTGGATTTTTAACTTAGTCTAGCCATTGCCACTTGCAGTCTGTATGCTTTCTAGTATATATATGATTTTGACAAACTAACAACTCCATACAATAACAGGAAATCCAAAGTACTGGCACTTGTGTATCAAAATAAATTCTTTATAATTCTTTATTGAGTAAGAAATAACAACAACAACAAAATGTAAACTTGTCCCAAATGTACTTGCTTCCAAAGTGATGGCACTAGAGAACATTCCAACATATGCATGAAGCATGAAGCATGAAGAATACACAATGGGGGGTGGAGGTAGTAACAAAAACAAAAAAGGAAAGGGACCTGGGGGTAATCATATTAGATGACCTTAAGGTTAACAAGCAATGTGAGAAGGCAGTAGGGAGGGCTGGGGGGTATACTGGGATGCATCGGGAGAGGCATCACCAGCAGAAAAAAGGAAGTTGTTATCCCTCTGTACAAACAGTTGGTGAGACCCCATCTGGAGTACTGCGTCCAGTTCTGGAGACCCCATCTCCGCAAGGACATAGACAGGATAGAGGCAGTCCAGAGGAGGGCAACTAAAATGGTTCAGGGTCTGCAAGAGAAGCTGTATGAGAAGAGATTAAAGGAGCTTAATATGTATACCCTTGAGGAAAGAAGGGAGAGGGGGACATGATAGAAACTTTTAAGTACCTCAGTGGAATCAATAAAGTCCAAGAGGGTAGCATCTTTCAGAAAAAGAGACGTGCAAGAACAAGGGGACACAATTTAAAGATAGAGGGAGGGAGGTTCAGGGGCAATGTGAGGAAGTATTATTTCACAGAGAGGGTGGTGGATGCATGGAACAGCCTTCCTGAGGAGGTTGTGGGGTCTAACACTGTGGGAGAATTCAAAAATGCATGGGACAGATATAAGGCAATTCTTGTGGGGGTAGGAAGAAATAGACTGTTGGTTAACTAGGATCTGCGGCCTATCCTGTAGGTAGGGAAATGGGCAGACTAGATGGGCCAAGCTGTCCTTATCTGCCGTCAAAGTCTATGTTTCTAAGCACGTGCATGGTATGATTCCTTTGATTTGAAAATAATTTACTCACAGGAAGGTTGCCAGTTAAAGTTTTTTTATGTTTAACTCACATAACAAAAGATTCTTAAACAAAAACAGCAATTGTCTTCTTCTTTCCAAAATGAATAATGGTGATGGTTATCATGATGTTATACAAAAAACATGACTGTACTGCTGAAATTGATGGCGAGGATAACAGTTGGGTGGAGCTTAATGAAGAGTTACTTACAAGTGTGACAAAACATGGTGCCATTTTTGCTGTCAATATTCTTGCATCATCCAACCTGACATACTTGAATGTATGTATTACTTTATCTGCACCAAAGAATTTATTGACCATGTAGTTTGTGGTCTTAAAAGTAAAGTTTGTAATATATTTCAACAATTTAGTCTATCAGACAAAAAAACTGTGGAAGAGCTCATACAAAACTTTACTGCTCAAACATATTTTCAGGTATTGACACCCCCTTACAAACTGAAGAAATACATCTTGGACAACATCAGTGTTATTCTCCATAAAGAACTTATGCTAGGTCATAGAGCAGACACTCACCACAACCAAACAACTGGTGTTCACTCTGACGTATTACATTGTGATACTTTCCAATATATTTCTATTCATGAGACTGTAAAAATGCTACTCCAAAACGAAACATTTCAACAACTGTACTTTGCAAACAATGTCACTGATGATGACACAATTCATGATTACTGTGACTGGCAACATTTTAAGCATCATTCATTTTTTAAAAGACACCCAGATGCATTGTAACTTCAGTCATACTATGATGATGTAGAAACAACAAACCCTCTTGGATCAAAGACTAAAATACATAAGCGGGGAGTAATTTATTTTATCATTCAAAGTATCCCATCTTGTTTCAATTCATTGCTTTCTAATATTTATTTCTGCATAATGTTTAACTCAATTGACAGAGAAAAATATGGTTTAGAAAATATTTTAGAACCATCAATCACTGACTTACTAATGCTGGAAACATTGGCATTTAAACTGAGGATGAACATAAAACATTTACCCTTCATGGTGTGATATGTTGCCTCAGTGATGATAACCTCACGCATTCATAACATGTGTGTCTCCTTGAAAGCTTCCGTGCAAATACATTTTGTCATTTCTGTCTCATTGAAAACATGACTCCAGCCTCAGTTTGATGAAAATCAAACATTAAATGGACACTAGAAAGTCACTGCCAACATGTAAGAGATCTGTATTCAAGTGAAACAGGTGTAAAAAAAGACTAACATTTAAATTCATTACAGTACTTTCACATGGTGTGCCGTCAGTGCAGCAAAACCCTTACATCAATGGCAATGTGGGCACTGCAACCTGATCGACAGTCATTCCGTCAGTCGGAATTTTGCAGTGTCCACTGTCTTGCCACCCCAGGAGTGTTAGTTGTTTCTCCCACACCTGACCTGGAGGTGATTATATTATTTTCCAGGGGTGCAGGTGAAGTCCCCATGGTGGGGGTGGGGTGAACCCCAGCAAACAGTCGGGATGTGCCCCGGTGCTTCGATGGTGGTTGGGCGGCATGATTGATGGGCGACATGGTCACCATCGGCATTTTGTTGTTGCTGTGGTGTCGGTCGATGTGATGGATGTTGAACTGACATGGTGGAACCCTTTTACATCACAACTAATGTTGCCATAGATATTATGTACGATATCCTAGAGGGTGATATTATGCATGATGTCCTAGAGGGTGCCCATATGAGGTGAAATTATTGTTGAAAGAGTTCCCTGAGCAAGGATATCTCATAGTGGAGATTTTAAACTAACAAATTGGTAGCTGCAACTATGGATAATCAAATGCAAAAAACAAACTAAGTGCCTTTGTGAATTTACATTCCAGTGATAACAGTTTAAAACAAGGTGTGTCTTAGATATGTTTGTTAAGAACACTTCCATTTATAATTGGTAATTTAATACCAAGAGATAAAACTCACTGGTATTTATATTGTCTTCTCCTTGAAATTTTAGTATTATCTTTGCACCAGTTATAACAGCAGGTTTAACAATGTACTTAAAACAACTCATTATGGTTCATCGACAAGCCATTCAAGAAGCTATAGCCCTGTGACAATTTACTTCCAAAGCATTATTTCATGATACATTACCCATCCATTATGCTGCAATTTGGCCCACTTGTCCAACACATGGTGCATGCACTTTGAAACAAATCACAATCCATTTAAAAGATCATCACACATTGTATGTAACATCAAAAACATTTGCAAAACTTTAGCTGTTCACCATCAGCTTACAAACATGTATCAGTGGTTATCTGCCATACCTAAGAAAAACATTAATATCTGTAATGACGAAATGATGGGATTAGCCTCTGTACCACATGCTTCTAATGTTGTAATGCAACTACAACAACACAGTTCATTTCAGTTGATAATGTTATCTGATCATGTGTTTTTGTTATACTTGGTAAAATACATGAACAAGCTACAAAACTGGAATGCTTCTTACGCTGGCACTTCATTTAATTTCTATACCCAATTTGGTGAGATCATACATTTAAAGTGTGCAGTCATACTTGCATATGCCAGGATTGTAAAAGTGAACAATATGCATTTCAGTTCTTGTGTCATTGAAAACTTAAATGATTAAAAATTGGTAACTGTCACAAATAATCTGTTGGATTACAGTCTATTAGATTATCAAACAACATATGTTAATTCTGAACAGCAAATGTTATTTGTCAATCTAAGGCACAAACAGACATTTCAAAATGGTACTGTAGCAATGCACACTAATCTACAAGGTTACAGAAGCAAATGTATTTGAATTCATAAGTCAAACATTAAGACCTTTTATGTCGCTTTTCAATATCGAGGGCCGATTCATTAAAGTCAATGCAAGCTGCACCAAATGCAGCTTGCACTGAATGCAGGTGCACCGGGGACCCTGCGCCCGATTCACTAAAAAGCAAACAGCTGCCTAATTCTGCACACCTGCCATAAAAATGGCAATTTGATGACGTGATGTAGGGAACTGGGCTGCAGGAGCTCTAGATGTATAGAACAATGACAAAGGGGAGGGGGCTCTCTTAACACACATAGAGTATGTTTCCCTTAAGTTACATATGTATGGGGCTGTAATATTACAGCTCCAGACATATCTAATTTGAGGGAAAAATACTTTGTGTGTGTTTAGCGTGCCCCCTCCACATATGTCATTGATCTATATATTCACAGCACCTGCAGCCTGGTTCCTTACATCATATCATCAAATTGCTATTCCTAGGGCAGTTATGCAGCACCAGCAGCTGCTCAGCTTGTATCAGGCAGTTATGAGCAGAGCATACAAAGGTAAGTCCTGCTTTTAGTACTGTGTAGAACATTTTCAAATGTCAGAAATTTGCTTCCTGGGCAGACAACTCCATACTATTAGTTGCCTGCATGAGATGTGGGACTCAATTTTGAAAGCCCCGATATTGACGCAAGGTGCCTGTGTCAAACGGAACCGATGCAAGGGGCATCTTGCATCAAAACTTGTGGCATTCCTGATTTTCAAATGCAGGCTGTGTCAAAATTCAGTGCTCTTGCAATGAACTGGCCTTGTGCCAGCCCTGTGCCTGAGATGGGGGTGTGCCATGGTGGAGGCTTGCACCAGGGTGGAGCTATGGCATCCCCTTTATTAGGATTCCCCGAAGCTCTTTTTTGGCTGCTGGCTCACTGGAGATTAGACCAGCCCAGAGCTGGTTTAATGATATCCTGCACCACCACAGGTCATAGACCATTTTATCTGATGTGGGATGGCATATCCTACTAGTAAGGATGTGGGAATATCCTGTTGAGTTTTTCACACTGGGCACTACAACACCACTGTATCTGGGACTGTCACTACTGTCCCATCTGAGCTTCTCCCACCCTCCAACCTGACCCTCCATGGCCAACACAGCCTCCGGCTGTCCACCTGGACACTCAGCCTATGGATCACTTCCACTGGATGCCATGCCATGAACCCTTCCACAGCTTGTGACAATTCCCATCCCATGCACCTTTTGTTTGGTGCCCAGGAGCAGTTGCGGCAAACTGCGTCAGTTTGGTGCCTGGATGCCTCCTGTTAGAAAATGCGGTGCAGGGTCCCTGGTGCACTGGTGATTGACACAAGCTGCTGTTTGTCACAGCTTGCATTGATCTAAGAACCGTTTTGAAAATCTAGCCCATGGTGTCAGCAGCTCTTTATGATACTTATTGAGAATTTATTACATCTTACTCTTGTACCTGAAAGAGTTTGTGCACAATTTTATTAAATGGTCTATTATTCACTTAGTGTGAATGCATATTATTGGGAATGGTTGTCAAGTTTTTAAAGTTGAAAAAAACAAGACAAGTAAACCATGTGGAAACTAATATGCCATACTGGATCCCCACATACTGCCACTTCATGCATGGTTGATCTTCAAAAATTAACATATGAATTTCTGGGTTTGATTGTCTTAAAGGAATGTTCTAAGATAATTTGTTTTTAAAAAAACTTTGGGGCTGGATTTTCAAAAAGCCCTTAGATCACCGCAATTTACAGTGATCTACAGCTGTGGCAATCTCAGCGTGTATCAGGACCCCTGCACCGTATTTAAAAAAAATGAGGGTCCCTGTGCCCAAGACCCAAGATTTGCTGCACCTACAGAGTATGGCAGAGGCTTTGTCAACTCCCTCCACCCTTCAGAATACTTAAGCAGCTGCAAAGGTGGTGGTGGTGGGGGGTGAATATGGCTGTAAGATGGAGACTGGGGCATAAGGTGCATGGAGGGTGGCATAAGAAGTGACGGGGGCATGGTGGCAATGGGAAGGTGCTGAGATGACACCCTGTGGGGCTGTCCTGCAGACTTGTAGGCAGCTGATTGGCCTGGGTAGGTGAGGTAGGCAAAATGGGACTACAACCTGGCAACAGGTGCATGCAGCTCTGGCACCTGCTTCCAGATGTGCCACTTACGACAATACCATAGGCAGGCAACAACCTGCCTCCTCGTGAGGGGACAAGTATCAAGGCACTGTTGTGGTGCTTAGGGACAGTTCCCATCCACCACCAGCACCCCGCACCCTACAGCCACTGCTGCCCACCTATGGTGTTCTGGTAAGTGGCACCTCTGGGGCTGGTGCCTGGGCTCTGTGCACCTGTGGCTGGCTCCTGGTTCTGTGTTGCCAACCCCATGAACCCTAAACATCTGCAGGGCACCCCAACATGGTGCCACCTCAGCACCCTCACATTGCTTCCATGCCCCTGTTGCTTTTTATGCCACCTCCTTGCTCCTTATGCTCCTGGCTGTCTTGCAGCGCCCCCCATTGCTGCCCTAGCCAGCAGTGGCACAGAGCCCTTAGACTACCTCCTGGCTGGTCTAATCTGAGCCCAGCCATGGGGAGCTTATAGAATCTCAATAAGGGGATGGTGCAGCCCCACCATGCGCAACCACCTTTAGACCTGATGCATGGGTGCTTTGCTGCAAGGGTGGTGCAGGAAGGGCTTTGCTGCACAGCATCCGATTTACTCAGCCAACATTTGAAAATTGGGATTGCCACAAACTATGATGCAAGATGACACTTGCATCATAAATCTTTGATGCAGGCACCTTGTTTCATAGTTCGCCATTTGAAAATTGAGCCTCAGAGCTTTTGAAACCCATGGCCCTTACCTTAACCTACTGTGCTTCATTTTGGGTACAAAAATAATTTTTGGCCCCATCAGGATGGAAGGAATTGTAAATTGACCCGAGCAAGTGGGCAGCTGATCACTTCCACTTCCACGCCTGCCAGCCCCACTTATGTGCTCAGATGTTTTGTGATGTTCAAATCAGGGAGAAAGTGGTGGCAAACCCCATATAAGTCCAGGGGTTATTTTAAGAGGCTAAATTATAAAGGAATAATGCCTGACAGGGTGGGTGTTATGCTGGGATAACATCCCACCTCGGGTGGTTTGGTCCAAGGCCACTGTCAGAGGGCGTCCAACACCAGAGAAGGGATGTTATCCCAGCATAACACCCACCCTGGAGGGCATTATTCCTATTATACAATGGCTCGTTGTTTTATACGGAAAAAAAGAATTTTAAAGAATTTGATTTAGTGTTTTAAAATATTTTTTTAAGAAAAGATGCTCTAGGTACTCTATGTCCTCAATGATAACATCAGCAGGAATGTTATGCCAGGACAACACCCCTGCTGTGATAGCCAACTGACCAATCAGGAGCCAGGATTCTTTCTTGCCATTGTATAATATATGTTACTGCAACTTTACTCATATGGTAACAACACCACTCAACTAAGATGGACACTGATAATCAAGTGGTGGTGTTACTATTTACACACACACACAGACACATATATATATATATATATATATATATATATATATATATATATAAAGCATTTTAAATGGCCCCATAGACTTATATGGGACACACCCATGCACTCACTGATTAGATGCCACAGAATGTTTCAGTGCAGTGGCAGGGCTGGCAGACAAGGGAATAGATTGCTTGGGCAATTTATGATCCCTTCCCTCTTGAAGAGGGCTAGAAATAAATGTTAATTTGATATCTAAAATGATGCACACTATGTTAAGGTAAGGAGACATGGGTTTCAAGAGGTCTAATTTTTTTTTTTTAAATTATCTTCCAACATTTCTTTAACAACAGCTGATCTTAAGAACAACCCATTAAAACAACATTAGACTGAAATTACCACTTACAATCCCTTCATCTCTGAAACTCTACAACTTAAAAATTCAGTAAATGGGACAACTGGACAGTTTCCCTCAGACAGATAGGAATTAAGTGTGGATTAGGAATTTTTGAAAAATGAGTAGGGTTGTTCATCTTTAACGCCATCAGAACAGGGCTGTAAAATTGCAGTCGTGTCAGATTGAGAGCAGTCAAGATCAACTGGGTAGATGCTTTCAGGAGGATGTGAAATAAACCGTTTATTCAAATATCACATCTATAGCTTGATGTTGTTGATTGCATCAAATTATATCAAAGTAGCAATTTGCATTTCACAAGTATGGCTCTTGCATTTATAGAACTGCATATAGATGAGTTTTTAGTTATAATGTATGGAGAGCCCTTACTACTATCAGAATTCAGATAGTTTATTACATTGTTATGGTATCGATGTGACATCAAGAGGTTGTTAACCCTCATGACTATGTCACATTGATATTGTAACAAAGGGCTACAGATCTACCTCTTTAAATCTGTGGCTTTAAATTCATGCTCTAGAACGTCCGTCTGCACGTGTGAGAGATTGTCCTAATGGAGGCGGTGCTATGGGGGAATCTAAAATGAATCATTTTTGTCTGACTGAATCGGCAAGTTGATTTTGTATGTTGAATTTCGAACCTTTAATAAATGCTCTTCGTTGTTTGAATCCCACCTGCCTGCTATTTTGCCACATCAGGTAAGACTGTATTCCAGTCACAAACCCATGATTACTGACTGTCTTTTATTATTGAAAACCAGTGACTTTTATAGCATATTTTGCCTCATACACTATAAAAGCTAATGGATGGGCAACAGACAATAATCAAGCTGAAATCGCATCTCGCGGTAAACCTCTTAAGCTGCACTCTTGAGGTTTACCTAGTTGTCATGGAAACCACTCAATGCGATTACAGTGTAGTTATTGTCTGTTGCCCATCCATTATCCTCTATATTATATATTACATTTTTTATGCTGCACTGTTTTATACTTGACAGGTATCTGAACCAACTGCAATAAACAAATAAAAAACAAGCATTTGTACATGCCGAATGTTTGCTTGCTGGCATTAGCAGTGGAAGTGCAGGAGTTAGACAGATGCAGTATAGGAATGGCAGTGAAGTAATTTTTTTTTTTTCTTTACTTTATTTCCCTCCGGTTGCAGTGCCTTGAACCTCTCTCAGGCATCTGAGTCTGTGTCCTGCCCGCCAGAGGCCCCCCGAGCTGTACCTCCTCTCTCCCCATCCTCCCTGGAGCCAGTACCCCTGGTCTAACCCTCCCAGGGTGGGTCGCCCTACTCCTCTTGGGCACTCTTACAGACAGACTCTGGCTGCAGTGTAGGACCAGCCATGGAGGACCTGGAAGGTTAGTCAGGGTTGGCCCAGCGGTGGGCATGGGGGACTCAGTGCCGTTGCCTATCCAAGGTGCCGTGGTTTTTCCCTGTTCTTCTATGTCCCTGGAGCTTGGACATGCAATGACATCCAGCCTGGCTGGTGCACGCTTCTGCACACCCCCGACTGATGTCCGCTGCAGCTCCAACCCCAGCAACTTGCAGGTGAGCACTGTAGTGCCTCCAGCCTCTGCTAGAGGTCACCAGTGCATCGGCAGGTGGATCCCCCCTCTCTGGGGAAGGAGAGCAGTCCTGGGGATGCTCAATCCTTTCCCCTCCCTGCCAACCCCCGATGACCCAGGCTCGTTCCCGAACCCGGGTTGCCAGCATGGTGCGAGGTGAGGCATTCAGCGCCTTAACCCTCAGTGCCACTGGGCTGGCTGGCAATGAAGTACTGAAGTGACACCAACTGCACCTTCACTCTGCAGAGATGGACAGGCTTCGGGGTGTGCCTTTGGGTCATCGCCCATGACGGTCACAACATTTCACCTCACCCTACCCGTCAGAGACTGACAAGTGTCGTGGGCTTTACATTCACCTCATTCCATAAGGAAATACGCTGAAATGGGCGCAGTATAGGAGAATGGGGTGAACTCTGGGGCAAAGGGCCCAAGACGTACTCCATGCCTGTCAGTGGTTGCAGGGTGGGGTAGGGGTGAAATGGCATGAGCATTACTGTCGACAATCCCAAGTCACCTCCTGACTCCTGTCAGTCCTACAGGGTAGGGCATTATGGTTGAAAACCCTAATGCCCTGGGAGTTTCTTGGTATTTTTACTCCAGGTTTTCCACATGGGGTTTTGTGACCCCCACCACATGAACAGTGACACTATCAGTTTGTTACGGGAAAGGTGATTTTGCAGAGTGACTGCGCCACTTGGCGCCACAGGTGTGAAAACACATTTCAAACAGGATGTGAAAAGTGACAGGTGTACTGTTCATGAGGAGGTGTAAAAAATGGCATTGTTGAAAATCTGGAGTGAAAATATACAAAAACTGGTGTAGTCACAAACATGCCTAGAAACTGCGCAACGTACACCCGTAATGTAAGTAGTTTGGGGAATTTTTACAGCAGACTTTCAACATAGGCATTTTGGGACCTCTGCTCATGAACAGTGTCACTGTGATTTTCGTAATCTGTCCCGAACAATAATTTCCCACAGCGACCGCACTATTCTGTGCCGGAAGTGCGAAAACTCATTTCGGCCAGGGTATGAAAAGTGACAGCTGTACTGTTCATAAGGAGGCGTGCAAAAATGTCAATGTTGAAAATCTGGACTGAAAATATTACAAATTTGTGAACTTACGAGGGTGCGTGGAAATTGCGCAATGCACAATTGTAACAGAGTCATTTTGTGGACTTTTGTCACCAAATTTTCAACATAGCCATTTTAGCACCTCTGCTCATGACCAGTGTCACTGTGATTTTCTTAATGTGTCCCGAACAATGAGTTCACACAGCGACTGCGCTAATGTGCACTACGTGTACACAAACACATTTTGGGCAAGATATGAAAAATGACACCTGGACTGTTCATAGGAGGTGTGGTAAAATGGCAATGTGAGAAAATCTGGAGTGAAAATATTAAACATTCTGAAAGTTCTGAAGCGTGAGTAGGAACTGCGCATGTACCTCATAAAACAGTCATTTTTAGAATTTTTCCAAAATTTTCAACATAGGGTTTTGAGGTCTATCTCATGCACAGTAACACTGTTGTTTCATTACTCAGTCCCAAAAGGTGGTTCCACGCGGTAACAGCGAAATCACCTTTTGGGACCAAATAACAAAATGACAGTGACTGAGTTCATGAGGTGGGGCCCCAAGAACCAAATGATGAAAATTTGGTGAAAAAAAATCCCCAAAATGGCCGAGATATGTACCAAAGTTGAAAAAAACCCATTTGTGCCATTATACAGCTTACCGGCATTTCTTCAGTTTGTGATCAGTTTGGAAGAGTACACACGTGTTCCCGGTCCACTGAAGATCGTCGCATCTGCCTCCGGAGGTAAGTATGGAGTAGGGGGGTGTGGGGAGATGGGTGTGCAGAGTGTGGGCATTGGTTGGGGGGGTGAGACAGTCAACGAGGACCGTTTTTTCTCAGGTGTTTTTCTGTTTGTTTAGACTATGCGGGACTTTTGCCATGCTGTGGTGGGCTCCCAGCGTGGCAGCTGGAGATTTTTGGGGGTAGTGGAGCCGATGAGGGATTTGGCACTCCCGTGGCCCATCTGGACTTCTACCACACTGGGGTGGGCTCCCAGCATGACACAAGGAACTCTGTTTTTTTTGGGGGGGAAACAGTGAAGTCGACGGGGATTGAGCACCCCAGTCGGCCATATGGACATTTGCCACACTGGGGTGGGCTCCCAGCATGGCACCTGGAAGTCTGTTTGGGTGAGGGTGGCAATGAAGCTGACGGAGGATTGGGCACCCCCGTCGGCCATACGGTGTGCGGGAGGGGGGGAAGCGCATGACCATGCTGGGGTGGCCCCAGTGTGCTACTGTGCTTGGGGGGACAGTAGACAAAATGAATGCAGTATAGAGTGTAGGCACTTTGCATACTGACGACGGCAGCATGTAAATTACCTGCTGATGGCAGTATGCAAATTGCCTACACATTACCACCGCTGATTGCAGCAGTTTTTCACTTTCAACTGTACAACACTGCATCTAATGGCTGCCATAGACAGCTCCGACAGTCAATGGTGTGGTGCAGCCACGCCTGCAAAAGGGAGCAGGGCATTGGAAGTGGGGGAGGCACACCTACGAAAACTCGTATGGTGGCACTATGTTTCTTGTACATGCGTGCAAGCAAACATAATGAATAAAAAACAATGTTTTAAATACATTTGTTGTCATCTACTAATCATTTCACATGCTTCAACATTTATATAAAGGTTTATTAAATGTGGATATCCCCACAACAACAGTCTTATATGTATTACAAAAATAAAAGACAAAAGGTATGAAACCAGCAGTAGACTTGTGATTCAATTTATGGATTCTGGGGACATCATAAACCACTCGAGCTTTGGTCTCATGTGTTGTGATGTCAACAGAATCCATAGATGGAATTACAACTTTGTTCCTAATGAGTTCCTATCAGTGCCTATGGCCCCTCTACATCTTATCCTGTGTACAGTGTGCTCTCGTGTGGAAACATTAGAGGAGACCACTCCACTTAAGTACTGGGGGGAGGACAGTATAACTTAAAAAAAAAGACTACACGTACTGTATTACAAATCACTCAAGATAAACTTGAGTGATTTGTAATAAGATAATATGGCCTCCAAGGGATCTCTTCTGTGTAAGAGACACCTCTAGTGAGGTTTGAGCAAACAGAACCACTCAGTTTCACAGTTCTCTAGCCCAAACCTCGTGATCGGTGTCTCTTATAACATAAGTGACACCATTTGGAGACCCTAGTAACTGGTATTGTACTGGTAATTTTACTGACAAAAAATATGAATTGCGCAGTTGTCAGCCAATAATTCAACACACCACAGTATCACAAATACACATTGTGGCATAAATTCATTCAGTTTATTTGAATTCATTACACATTGGAGTATACAGAAATAATGCACTGTATTGTATTTGTTCATGAAGTGTGTTATAGAATGACACACTACTGTGTTGTTGCCTAACACACAAGTCAATAGCACACAGCATATATGGGTGTCAATCAACACATTGTATGTGTTAACAGGATGCTAAAATGACAGTTTATTGTGTTAAAATTTTAACACACAATGGCCGATATTCATGAAGGGGTGGGTTACCAGCGCCAAATGCGTGTAACCTGCCTGCACAGGATGGGTGCTCAGTGTCTGGCATTCACTATTGCTGGCCATTGCACACCTCTCATCTGCGGACCCTCCCACCAGATGTGCTAATTTGCGGGGGCAGATTGGTGGACACGGGCAGGCAGCCAATGGGTTGCCCATGCCTGGTCTGCTAGTGGATCCCAGGCCCTGCGTGGTGCAGGGGCTCTTCAGACCTGTGGACTGGGTCCATGCAGGGGCACCAAATGAGTGCCTGGGCAGCCACCTCCAGCCCCCCCAAGTGGTTCATGAGGCTGGGGCAGCATGGAGAAGGGGCCAGTAATGCTTTGCCATGGCCAGTAGTGGCACTGGGAGGGAGAGCACAGCGGCTACACCTGTGCTCCCCCCACCACATTGTCAGTGCAGCCCAGAACAGCATGCAGTGCCTCGCCACAAAGGCAGGCTAGCCCCAAATGCTAGGTGCACCTGTGGGACCTGCCACATGGATCCGCCCACACCATCCCACCAGGCGCAAGATGGACACAAGTGCCAGGAGGGCTCCTGGGGTACAAGGGAGTGGCTGGGTATGTTGGGGGGATGATCAGGCACCCAGCAGGAGTGTCCTTGTAAGCACCAGTCAGGTAATGGTGTCTGCTGTGCTGTTTAAGAACAGCACCTCCTATTGGGTGCCCGATCACCCTCCGGCACACCCACTTGCTCCCCAACACCTCTAAAATACTCCCCTGTCCCTCCTGCCCCCAGACCCCACATACAGAGCCCCCCCAACTAGCTTCCCACCTTGAGGGGCAATGTCACAAGGGATGTAGACTACCTCTTGGCTGGTCTAATGTGACCCCCTAATTATGGCCACAGCGGGGCTTTTGGAATCCCAATGAAGGGGAAGTTGCAGTCCTGCCATGGCATAAGCCCCCTTGCGACCTGGTGCACCTTGATACTGGTCACAAGGGTGGTGCAGTGCACCTTTGCCACAGCAGCATCCCCTACCAGCACAGACCCTGTTCTGGAATAGGGATCACTGCAGTTTATGACACAAGGTGCGTTTTGCATCATTGTTATCTGCTGCAAGCACCTTGTGTTCTTGTGTTGATCAGAGTGCTTTTGAAATCGGGCCCATAATTTGGTTGTTTTGAGAAGAGACTATGGGCTCAATTTTCAAAACATCCTTAGATTGGTGCAATTTGCACCAAGCCCCCACTGGTGGCAAACTCTGGGTACAACAGGGACCCTGCACCAGATTTTGATACAACAGGGGTCCCGGTGCCAAAGTCCCCAGAGTTGTCGCAAGCAGAGTGGTGCGCCAAACAGGTAGTGCACCAGAGGTGTTTGACAGAGGGTGCCATCATCTTTATGCCCATTGCAAAGCCAGCCCCAGAGTTGACTGTGTATGTGCGTATGGGGGGGGTAAGAAACCCTGAATGCTGACTGGTAGTTGTATGATGTGCCCCATCCTAGTGCTGTATTGGGCTGTGTGTGCAATGCCCCCGTGCGACTGGGTAGGATGGTGTTGTCATGCCACAGTGCTCTGTCCAGTCACAGACTGGTAGACAACAGCAGCTATATAGTGAAGTCCATGGTCCTGTGCCAGAAAAATCTTCTAGTAGCATACCTTGCCAGTCACAAATATTGCTGACAAGTGGACATTGTCCCTTGATGTGGTGCCCTTGTGCTCCAGGAGACAGATCCACTGGCAGATGTGATATGCTCCTCCTGTACCATTCAAAGTGTACTGGCATCATGCATGCACAGCTGCTGTAGTACCCACAGCAGGTTAAGGCACCCCTACAAACAGGTGACATAATAGTGATAGCATGACAGAATGTCCACTAAAGGAGCCAACGTCACCCAGACTGTGGAAGCTCTGTTGCTGCTACCATTCTATACTGTGTAGGACACTGCTCAGTGGCATGTACGGTGGGTTGCAATCAGTAATACACCCACATATCATAAAGTGCCAGTCCCTGATATTCTTAGAGGGTGTCTACGTGGGTTGGCCTGTACGCTTTACTGCAGTTGCCCTTCCACTAGGCACTAGGACAGGGCACACTATACAACTACTGATCAGCATTCAGAATTTCCTAACCCCCCCAATCCAGCATAGTCCTGACCTGCAGTGCAAGGGCTGTTAGACTAACTCATGGCTGGTCTAACCACAGCCAGGACTTGTGGCCACAACACAGATTTCAAAATCCTGATTTAGGGGATGCTACAGCCCCACTGTGGTGCAAGCCCCTTGCGACATGGTACACCCTCACATTGGGTGCGGGGCTGAGTTTGAGCACAGGCTCCTGATTTCAATGCAGCTTGCATTCCAAAATTGGGATTGCCGCAAACTTTTATGCAAGGTACCACTTGTGTCACTTCCATTTATCACAGGCACCGTGCGTCAATGTCAGGGCTTTGAAAAATCAAGCCCCTTTTGTTCAGGTTTGTGAAGGGTATCCTCATTTGTTGAAATTCTGCCTTCTGCTTTTTCTACTCTGTTATTAAAATCATTAAAATCCACTCTCATGCTGGCAAATGCTGTTTTGAGCTCCTTGAGTTCACTTAAGTCTGCTTTTATAGAGAGAAACATTTGTTTTAATTCACTGCTGTCCAAATGACTTTACGTTGGTACAGACAGTGCAGGCAGCACAGTAACGTCAGTAGGTGGCACTGTCACCATTCTCACAGTAGCAGCTGGATCACACAGAGTTCAAATGGTGACAAGTTCTTTTTGATTTTGTGTAGAAAATAGATGTCCCATCTTTATAATCTTAGGCTCTTTTTGTAGCTGATGATGTATGTGAAGCCTCGTTCTAGTGTTGATTTTTATGTTTGTCCCCATTTCTATAGTAGAAATCAGCATTTTTTTGTTACTGCTGAGAGTCCATTTTTAGGTGGCCATTACAATAGGCATGCACCGTCAAGCCGAGTGACTTCAACCACATAAGAAGTCGATAAATCCCCAGTAATGGATTCAGACGAAAAATGTGCTTGACAGTTCTGGTTCCCATGTACCAGAAGGGAGAGTAAAAGGACTGAAGGGGTGAAATGCAGGATCACAAAAATGATCAACGATATAAGGAACAAGTCAGATGACGAGCGACTGTGAGAATTAGATCTCTATGAATTAAAATTAAGAAGATTGAAGGAAGATATGGTCTTGTTTTACAGAGCTACTACAATCTCTGACTTGTGGAATTGTTCTGGGGCTTGAATTTAAAGAAGAAATGTATGAGAGAAGGGGACATAATAACAAATCAAGGGAGAAATCTATAAAAAAGCAAAGCGAGGAGCATGGATATCACAGAGGATAGTTAATAAATGGCATGGACTGCCAAACAGCATAGTTGAAAGCAGGGCATTGGTTACATTCAAGACACATTTAGATCAGTATTTAAAACACAGTGGAATAACATGCTATACCCACTGAGTAATGGTAAGCATATAAGTAGGCATGTTGCCTTACATTGCCTGTAATACCTATGAGACCTATGAGAATTTTTTTTTATGCAGAAAAAAATAATTTATTCCTCCACTGAAAAACAATTCTTGAAAGCCCCCTAAAGAAACAAAATGTCCATCCAGTCCCAACTCTCAGACATCATTGGCAGCCTCGAAGAAACAGTCTCTTTAATTCGGTATTTGAATCTGCTAGTGGAGGGAAGGCAGACAGAGACACTGTAGTTGGATGGGCAGGGAGAGAGTCACAAGTAAACAGAAACAAAGAACTGCAAATTAAAGTTTTGCCAGACTGGACTCTTGGGGAGTTGTGTTGAAGACCTTAGGAGGGATAAAGTGAATGGTTTGTAGTTTGGCGTTGTCTGCACGGTGATGAGAGTGAGTGCAGACAGAGCTTTTAACAGAGGCGAGCCATGATCAGAGCTCGGCTAGTGCAGAACATTGTGGCGAAGAGGTCTGTGACTCCTGAGTAAGTGTGTACAAATGACCCAAGTGTAGGCTTACTATACATGTGTAAATTACTAGGTCTTGGGTTCGCCTGGGTTGTCACTGCTGCCATGATCATCACTGTCAGATCCGAGTAAGGTGCTGGCAGGAGAATGAGTGTAAAGAGTGGATGCACAGTGGCTAAACACTTTTTTTAAAGACTGTCAGTCGCAGTATTGTGGAGGGGGAGTGACAGGCTTGGAGTTTGTTGGTAGCTGGCCAGTGTGGGTTTCTCCATATTGGAGTGACCAGTATTTTAGGAGGGGCCTTTGGCAGTGTATGTTCAAGTAGGTAAGGGAGGAGGTGTGCAAGAATGGCCATAATTTGTGGATGATGGCTATTGGACTCAGGAGGCAATATTGCATCAGATTTTAGTTTGGGTAGTCTGTGACAGGGAGGTGTATGGATTCTTTGTTTTAAAGATGTGAGGTTGGCTGTGACTTCTCCCATGGAATATTGAAGTATTTACACATGTTTAAAGACCCTAGCTGACCAATTAGCTTTCAGAATTTTTTAAGTCCATTTTATAATGATATATAGCCTCTCACGTCCTTTTCAAGTTTTTGACTGATGCAATACTAGATCTGCTATTAAATTTAGACGCACAGTATAACAATATTTATAATATATGTACTGTGCATGATAGAATTTGGTATGCTTGTTTAGTAAAAAGAAATGTTAGCTGTATTGGCCTTAGGAAACAGGTGTTGCTGGATAGTTTGTAACGTTTATTGGATCAACATGTGTCTTCTGCAAAGATGCGTTAGTATGCAAGCTTTCAGGCCCAACAGGTCCCTTCATTAGGTGCAATAGCAAACTAAGCAAAAACAGCTGAAGTTATATACACTGTAAAATAATGTTTCAAAATAATTTATGACATTGTAGTGAGAAGACATAAAAGAACTTAAAATGAATGGTGAAAAGGACTTAAAAGGAAGGGTGGGTGGACAATGAATTGGAAGAGGTCCATAGCTATGAGGGGATGTTTAGCAGGAATTGTCAAGATATTTGTAAGAGAGGCTGAATGGGCACCTTGAAGTGTTAATTTGAATAGGTATCCTGACAAGAACACAGGATAGTAATGACCACATGCAGTGCATTGAGGGGATCACAAAAAGAAAAAAAAAACAGAAAAACATATTTGTAATAAGTACCATAGAATATTAAAGTTTCCCATAGAGTGTCATAAATCCAATGTCCTGACTAAGCCTGGTTAATTTAAGTTAAATTGTTTGATATGTTTTAATTCCCATGTCCTTCTCTCCTGTGTGTTTTTTTTAAGTTGCCTCTTAGTATTAGGACAGACAGATCTGAGAAGGAAAAGTCAGTTTGAGAAAAATGTTGTCCTACTGGTGCACTGATAACGTGGTTTAATATTATGTGTCGGTGGTGGCTCGATCTGGTTTACAGTATTTGCCTTGTTTCCCCTATATAGCCTCCATTGGTGCACTGAATTAGGTAAACCACATTCCATGGCTGTTGTGTGCAGGAACCATTTATTTTTATTGTGGTATTCTGTTTCGATGGTTGTCCATGTGCATATGTGGGTGCCAAGTAAGGGTGTGTGATTAGTTGTTGTTTTTGTGCCTGTATTCCTGCAGAGGGTATTTGTATAGCATGTTTCATTTCTCTGCCAACTGTTCTTGAGCAGTGGTCCTGCTGGATGAAGGAATTATGAAGTGAGGCGGGCTGTCTGTTTCTTGTTATCTCATTTGAGCAGATCTGATGTTATTGAATTGCTTGACTGTAGACCATAGATTCTTTTTTGTGCACCTTGGGTGTAAGCTGGAATTGTGCAGGTATCAGTGTCTGTCAGTAGGTTTTCTGTAAACCCCAGTTCGTATATGCCCACCGTAAGTGATTTTGACTGTAGTATCCAGGAAATTTATGCTGGTGGTGGAATATTCAATGGTGCGTTTTATAGAGGGGTAAAAGTTTTTGAAATCCTGATGGAACTTTTTTAAGGAGTGTTCACCTTCTGTCCAAATGAGGAATATATCATCCCATTATCAGAAGTAAACTAATGGTTTATAAGGGGTGGTGTTTAAATAACTCTTATAGACTGGCCTCTTGTTTGTATACTTTGATGCTTTACTGTCAGGATAATCAATAAAGGTTGATAAGTGTAAATAAACCATGTCTTACTGGATGAAAGCTAAAATAATATTGTTTACAGAAAAGGAAATAATGGACTAAATAAATACCGGAACACCATATTGATTTTATTTGTTTTGTAGTGATGGTGCTTTAGAATGGGTAATAATCAGAGAGAGACTGGCATGATTTTAAAATAGAAATCCCTTCAGTAGATCCAGAATGCTCTGCCTTGTGTCATAGCCAGCTAGATTACTATTAATGAGTTCATATTTACCCCCTTGACTCCTGCTTTGAAGTTCTTACTTCAGTGTTAATACATTGATCTTTATTTAAATAATAATTTATTACAGTTAATTTCACTGTGATTACTGTTGGTAATTGTAATAATTTTCTAAGGTGATTTCCTGGCATGGTTTTCTAATGAACTGTTTCAATTAGAATGTAATTGAAATGCAGGATTAGAAACTCCTGTCACTCATTTGAAACTCCATAATGAAAAACAGTTGGGCAAACAAATAAGCAGCCATGAAAGTGTTTTACTTTTTTTAATTAAAATGATACCCGTGCCTCAGGCTGTATGGTGCAGCTTATCAATAAAGACCACCTGAGTGGATTTGGAACAGCATAAATCAGGAGCATTGATAACTATACTGTTTCCATGGTAGTTGCTTCTGACACAGAACTGGATATAATTAAAGTAAATTAGAGAAGTTAAAGGGTGGAAGATTTAGCAGAGGAAACATAGACAGGGAACACATGGGTTTAAATCCTTCACTTACTGAAGGTTAATTCAGCATTGATGCCATGACTGCAAAAGATTGCTGATGCAGTCTGCTTAAGTGATCTGCTTCTTTCCCCCACCCCACTAAAAGACTGGGGACAACCATGCCACAAGGAGTCAGTTGGGGGAACTTGCCTGGTGCCTTCTCAACATGAGGAGGGAGGACTAGTCAGTACTGTGGGGTGGTCATTAGAGGTCACTCATTGGGTAGAGTTGTGGCCAGGGTAGGGTCAGAGAAAGAGACTTAAGTGCAGCGGCAATCCTTGGCTGCCTCTCTTTCTTTCCTCTCCCTGCAGGATGAGCATTTGGCTTGTGAGTATACCTGATAGTCTAGACTTTTGATAAGACCTGGCCTTAGATTGTTTGACAGTGTGGGAGAATTAGGGACAGTATTTTCAGTCAGCACAAGAAGGAAGTACAGTAGTAGTGGGCTTGTTGTGGCCTTGCTTGGGTTGTTTTGAACTTTCTAGAGCCTCACTTCATGCAGGGATATAATGGATATTTTCCCAGGGCTTTGCTAGAGATTGCCTGGGTGTGGTTCAGTGTTCCCCTCCCAGCACTAGCTGAGCACTCTTCTGGGTTGTGTGTGCTGAGCCCTTGTGTTGGTGAATACAGAAGAGAAATTGTTTTTCTTGGGTTTGTTGTTGTTGACTGTCTCGGGGGAGGGTGGCAGGAGATCAACACCACACTGAGAAAGCACAGGCTTTTGGTTTTCAACCTGCAACTATGCTCCTCCCCACCTGCTATTTGGGGTGCTTTTCCACATGCCGAACTAGACACCAGGCCAGCTGGTGGGAGCAACTGGCTGTGGACTTTCAGAAGAGCAGTGGTCCAGTGTTGCTGGGTGATCAGGACTTGCTGAGCAGGTGGAGTCTTGTGGGGGTGGGGATTGGTCATGTGGCTGGGTTGAGGGCAGCAAGGACTAGTGTCAGGAACCCTGGTGGCAAACCCAGTTGTAGGAATTCAGTCTTTTTGTCCTTCGTCCTGTGGTTAATTGGGATACACTTGAATTCTGTCCCTGACTCTGTCTCTTACTATTCACAACCACTTGTAAGTGGGTGCGGGGGTTAATCAGCAGCTGGGTATTGGTGGGACAGAACAAAGGAACTACTACCACGTGGGAGAAGTAAGTCCAAAGAGTTCTGCACTCCTATGGTGCTAAATGATTACCAGGATAAATAAATGCCTTTCAGAAAACATAGTTTAATCCATGTTTCTTCACAGTTTTACAAACAGTATTTCTCCATGTCTGCCTGTGTCTCCACACTCTGTAAACTCCCCAGCACTTCGACCAATCACAGTGGTCTTTTCCTGAGGAAGACTACTATGATTGGCCGAAGCTCTGGGAAGTTTACCTGAAATGGAGACACAGGCAGTCATCTGAAATGCTGTTTGTCATATTTAACATGGATTAAACTATGTTTTTGAAAGGCATTTATTTTCCTGGTAATATTTAGCACCATAGAGTGCAGAGCTCTTTGGACTTACTTGTTGGAACATTTGGGGTTAACAGTCTCCCTTTGCACCCAGTCTTATCTAGGTCTGAGCACACAGCTTCATTTTGGTCTGATTACCATGTTGGAGATCCTCCACCTTGGATAGAGATGTTCTAGACACTGTAGTTCCGATATTTAAATGGAGGTTAGACTAGAATTACAGTACACTGAGCTGATGAATTCCCTAGTGAAATAGCTACCCTTTACAGCTCAGTTATTACAGAAAGCAGCCTGAGGTTAGATGGCAGCTCCCTCTTCCACCTTACAAAGATGCAATGAAGCTTTCACAGTTAGGAGATCCTGATATAATTAAAAAAAACAGCAAATAAATACCGTATATCATAATTGTGCGTAGACCATAGGTTACTGGTTAATTCACTTCCAGCCATTTGATCTGTACAGTTACTTGCTACATAGGTGATGGTGGGCATGTTAGTATAAAGCTGAGCCATCATGACAAGGCCCTCCCCGGAGGTCAGGTTAAATGAAAAAAAAAAGGGTAGATAGAGAGCAGCAATACAGACAACACTACACAGTTACTGCAGGCATAGATGTAGTGTCCTTTGCCAGTATGCCAAGCATGAGGAAGAGTGTACCAGAACAGGATCCAGTGACACAGGCTCTTTGGGACTGCCTGGACTGCAAACAAAATACACAGTGTAAACTGTGATGCAAAACTTACTACATTCATTTAATGCAAGATGTCAAGTGGGAAAACAATGGCTCTGATGCTTTGAGGTGTGCTGCTTCTTTGTCAGGAAGCTTTAACAGAAAGTGATAAGCTGCAGTGATTTAAGCACTTGCCAACTACATGACCCTTACTAATGTGACACAGCACTTTTGGGATGAAGAACCCAAGGAGGACTTACCACAACCTGGTGTTGTGCTAAAAGGTATGGGCTGTTGGGGGGTGGGAGGGACCTGGGAGGACAGTAGTCTCTACTAAGGACAGACTACACTTGAGTGAGGAAGGAAAGAAAGTGTTGAAGCAGAGGATGGAAGAATATATAGAGGAAGTTTGGAGTTTAAACTAGGAGTGGGGGGTGGCAGTTGGGGAAGAGATATGCAGGGACCACAGGTTGGGAAATCATATGAGCTTACCCCCCATAACAGTGACAAAGGACAAATGGCAAGTACTATTGGTGATGCTAGGAAAGGAGGGCAGGATGGGAGGAGGGGAAAAGGGTGGAAGGTGGTTACCCTTAATGCTAGGAGCCTTGGGAGGAAAACTGCAGTGGCAGGTTCTCATGGCAGAGGAGAGGTGGACATTGCAGCCATCAGGAAACATGGGCCACCCAATATAATGACTAGGACCTGTCTGTACCAGGGTACAGGTTATTTCGTAGGGACAGGGTGACTGGGAAAGGAGGGGGTGGCACTATGTGAAGGAAGGACTGAAGTGTGTAAAGGAGGAAGGGGAGGAGGGCAGTACAGAGTCACTTTGGGTGCAAATCCAGGATTCAAGAATAGGAGTCTTAGAATGGGAGTGGTGTACAGGCCACCATCTCAGATGGAGGAGTTAGACAGGGAACTAGCGGGACAGATCAGGAGGACCTGCGAGAGGGGTAGTGTGGTGATTGTGGGGGACTTCAACATGCCAGAAGTGGACTGGAGCACCCCAACAACCAGGAACAGAAGGGAGCAGGACTGCTGGATGCCTTCCAGGACAGCTTCCTGCTGCAAATGGTCAGTGAACCAACCTGGTTAGGTAATACCCTTGACCTTGTGCTGGCAAATGGGGACTTTGTGAGAGAACTTACAGTGGAGGAACGCTGTCAGGGAGTGACCACCACTCAGTATGGCTCACATTGGATATGGGCAAGGAAGGGTGGAATCTGGCACAAGAGTGCTGGACTTCAGGAGGGCTGACTTTGGGAGGATGAGGAAGTGGTAAAGGTACCTGGCAGAATTCAATCTAGTATGGATACTAACCAGAGATGGGAGCTCATAAAGTTGGGGATAGTGGAGCAGCAAAACCTGCTGCAAAGCCCAGAGCAAGAAGGCTAGAGCTAAGAAACCGAGCTGGTTGAGCAAGGAGGTCATGGAAAAGGTAAGGAGGAAAAGAGCTGCTTTAGGAAATACAAGAAAACAGGGAGGGGAGGACAGAGGGAGTACTTGACAGAATCGAAGGAGGTGACAAGGGCAGTAAGGAGCCAAAGCATCTACGGAACTCAGGCTGGCACAAGGCATTAAGAAGGGGAAGGACTTCTTTAAGTACATCAGGGAGAAAAGGAGCTATAAGGACCACATAGTAAGGATTAGGAAGGAGGGGTTGGGTGGAAGCAGGGTATGATAAGTGGAAGCACTAAATGAGTACTTCTGCTCAGTATTTACTAAAGGAAGAGGGGTGACACCCAAGATGGGTGAAATGCAGACGCAGGGGGGAAGTGGTGACAGATGGGGAAATCATGGAGGACAGAGTTCGAGAGGGTTTGAAGGCACTGAGGGTGGACAAGGCACCAGGCCCAGATGGCATCCACCCAGGGTACTGAAGGAGCTGGCAGAGGTCCTTGCAGGACCTTGGCGAACCTATTTAATGCCTCACTACATTGAGTGTGTGCCTCAGGACTGGAGGATGGCTCATGTGGTGCCCCTCCACAAGAGTGGCCCCAAGGATGAACCGGAAACTACAGACCAGTGAGCCTCACATCCATCGTGGGTAAGCTAATGGAGACTATCCTGAAGGAAGGCTGGTGGCCCTCTTAGAGGCCAAAGGACTACAGGACAGCAGACAGCATGGCTTCATACGTGGCGATCCTGCCAAACCAACCTGGTCGGGTTCTATGACTGGGTAACTAGGCAACTGGATGGGGACATGCAGTGGATGTCCTGTATCTGGACTTCAGTAAGGCATTCGACTCAGTGCCACATGGAAGGCTGGGAAGGAAGTTAGTAGGCACAGGGGCAGGTGCAATGCTGGTGAGATGGGTAGGAAACTGGCTGCAGGAAGGCAACAGAGGGTGGTGGTGGGTGGGAGCTCTCACACCCAAGGGCAGTGACAGTGGTGTCCCACAGGGCTCAGTGTTGGGACCAGTGTTGTTTGGGATATTCATTGCAGACATATCATGGGACATCAAGAGCAAGATCAGTCTGTTTGCTGATGATACCAAGGTTGGCGCAGTGGTGGATGACCTAGGGGATGGCAGGGGTTGCAGGATGATCTGGCAAAGCTGAAACCTGGTCAGACACCTGGCAACTGGGCTTAATGCCAAAAGTGCAAGGTGATGCATTTTGGGATGAAGAACCCAAGGAGGACTTACCAGCTGGGGGAGTGCAGCTAGCCCAGACAGAGGAGGAGAAGGATCTGGGTGTGCTCATCACAGGGTCAATGAACAACTCGGCACAGTGTAGGAAGGCAGCTGCAAGAGGCCAACAAAATGCTGGGTTGTATTGCAAGGGGTATATCCTCAAGGAGGGAGGAGGTGATTCTGCCACTGTATAGGTCATTAGTTGACCACACCTGGAGTACTGCGTGCAGTTCTGGCATCCGTATCTGAAAAGGGACATTAAGTTACTGGAGGGAGTGCAGCGCAGGGCGACAAAGATGATCAAGGGTCTGGGGGACTTATCATATGAGAGAGGAGGTTGAAGGAGTTGAACATGTACTCACTGGAGGAGAGGAGACAGGGGGACATGATTGAAACCTTTAAATACATGAAAGGAATAAACAAGACAGGTACAGAGGGCTGTTCAAAGTAAGGGAGGGAGGGCCACCAGGGGCCATGATATGAGACTGGAGGCGAGGAAGGTTCAGGAGGGAGATGAGGAGACACTTTTTACAGAGAGGGTGGTGGCTGGGTGGAATGCATTACCTGCAGAAGTGGTATGCAGTAGAACAGTGGACTGCTTCAAACGAGGATGGGACAGGACAAGGGGGAAGGTTAATGAAGGGGAAGGGTGGAAGGGAGGGGCAGCTGCAGAATAAGGGGTGCTAGCTGCACATTCGAGCAGACTTGATAGACCTCTAGGCCTTTATCTGCTGGCAAATTTCGTATGTTCGTATGTTCGTAGTTCAAATTTCTATCATATACCTTCAAGTGAAGGCTAGAACAATTCCTAATTGGACAACAGGGGCTTCTTATTAAAAGCAATCCCTTTTCTTGGCCCAGTGACACTGAGGGTTGAGGCACTAGATGTCACACCTCGCACTACACCAGCGACTTGGGTTCGGGAACAGACCCAGGTCACCGGGGGTTGGCCAGGGGGAGGTAGGATTGAGTGTCCCAATGGATGCTCTCCTCCTCCAGGGCAGGGATGGGTTACCGGGCAGTGATGCCCACAGGTGTTGCTGCATATGGAAGCACAGGTAGCAAGGCACAATGGCTCCTCAAACAAGGGGAGTTGGGGTTAGAGGGCACTGTGGATGCTTGACGGTGGCATGCACAAGCACGCCGTATGTCTGGATGCAAGTCCTTCACATTGGTCCCCTCAAGGGGTAGGGACAAACCAGGAGAAAAACTAAAGGCAAAAAAATCTCCCGGTATCGTGCATCATGATGCTGGGATTCTGGCACGTTGGTGCCCAGCCGACAAGACTGGAGGAAAGAATTCCTATTGGTTGAGACCAGGAGGAAGTAAAAAAAGAAAAAGCAACCCCTTTTAAAAGTGTTACAGTACCAACTGGTGCCAGATCAGATGTGAGTAGAAAGTAAAAACATCAAACCATTAGAATAATGTAAATAGTTGCTGAATACAAGCACAATTAGGACTAATAACAGTGCAAGTATTATTAATTTTCTTAACTTATAACAGCACTTGGATAACCCCCATGAACTACAGTAAAAATGCAAAGCTGGAATAGGATTCTCAAAATATGGCATTGCTTTTAATAAAATATCCCAAACAATTCTCCAAAAATGGTCCAACGCCCATGTCTTCCTATTTCGTATAATTAGTGGTCCCTCCTATTTAGGAATACAGTTCTAGGGAGAAGGGGGTGATGAGTGGGGTGTCCCAGTGGTCGGTATTGGGTCCCATCTTTTTCAATATCTTTATCAGTGATATCGCAGAGGGCCTGGAGGGGAGGGTGTGCCTATTTTCAGATGATACAAAGATCTGCAATAGGATGGACACCCCGGTGGGGGTTTGGTGGAGGCCAAGCTGGAGGACCTGAATATTTTGGAATGCTGGTCAGAAGCTTGGCAGCTGAAATTCAGTGCCAAAAGTGTACTGTAATGCACATGGGGCATAAAACCCAAAACTGTTTACACACCAGGGGGGCTAATTAAACCAACGGAGAAGGAGAGGGAACTGGGGATATAATATCAAACAACCTTAAGGTGGGTTTCCAATGCAGCAACGCAGTGGGCAAAGCAAATAGAATGCTGGTGTGCATGGGGAGGGGCATAATAATAGAAGGAGGGAGGTGCTGGTGCCTCTTTATAAAACCATGTTGAGGCCTCACTTGGAGTACAGGGTCCAGTTTAGAAGGCCTCACCTGTGACAGGACATAGATTGAAAGAGTTCAGAGAAGGGCAGCCAAGATGGTGCATGGTATGCACAGCAAACTTTATGAGGAAAGGTGGAGGGAATTGGATCTCTACCCATTGGAGACTAGAAGAGAGAAGGGGAGGACATGATAGAAACATTTAAGTGCATGAAGAAGATTAATAAAGTGAGGGAGAGGAGCTTATTTACAAGGAAAGTGGGGGTTAAAACTAGAGATCATAGTCTGAGATTAGAAGGAGGAAGATTTAAGGGCAATGTGAGGGGATGTTACTTCATGGGGAGGGTGGTGGAGTCCTGGAACAAACTACCTAAGGAGGTGGTGGGGGCTGAAGTGGTGGAGGGATTCAAGAGGGCATGGGAAAGACATAAAGTTTGATCAGTGGGGAGAAGGGGAGGTCCCTAGGCAAAGGGGATGAGTGTGTGTGTGTGTGTGTGTGTGTGTTGGGGGGCAGACTTGATTGGCCAGAGAGGTCCTTTTCTGCTGACACATTTCCATGATTCTATGATTCTAGTTCCAATTAGGGTCCAATCTGAGTTAGCATCATTTTCAGTTTCCAAGCTAACAGTCCTTGAATCTGTAAAAACAATCATAGATACATAGACAGTGTTGGCAGATAAGGGTCTGTGGCCCACCCAGTCTGCCCATTTGAGCTTGTAAATTCAGTTTATGTTTTCCTAGAAGTCTGTTGCCCCTTACACCTGACCTCCAGAATTCCTTTATGTCTATCCCATGCATTCTTAAATCCCGTGATTGTTTCAGCCCCCACCACTTCCTCTGGCAGGGTGTTCCACTTGTCCACCCGTTCTGTGAAGAAATTCTTCCTCACGTTTCCTCTGAATCGTCCTCCCTCCAACTTCATCCCATGCCCTCTAGTCCTGGAACATCTTTTTCTCTTAAAAATAGTGTATTCCTACACCCTGTTCCTCCCTGTAAGATACTTGTATGTCTCTATCATATCCCTTCTCTCCCTCCTCTCCTCCAGGGAGTACATATTCAGTTCCTTCAACCTGTCCTCATAGGACTTGTGATGCAATCCATGTACCATCTTTGTTGCCCTCCTCTGAACCTTCTCTATCCTGTCTATGTCCTTACGTAGGTAAGGTCTCCAGAACTGTACACTGTACTCCAGGTGGGGCCTCACTAGTGTCTTGTATAGTGGAATTATGACCTCCCTTTTCCTGCTGGTGATGCCCCTTCCTATGCATCCCAGCATCCTATTTGCTTTACCTGCTGCCTTGTCACACTGTTTCCCTACCTTGAGGTAATCAGAGATGATAACCCCAAGATCCCTTTCCTGCTTGGTGCATGCTATATCCTCACCCCCCAACTGATATATTGTGCCAGGGATTTTTGTACCCCATATGCATTATCTTGCACTTCTTTGCATTGAATTTCAACTGCCAAACCCCTGACCATTCTTCAAGTTTCTGCAGGTCCCTTCTCATTCTGTCAACACCCTCTGGTGTGTCTACTCTGTTACAGAGCATTGTGTCATCAGCGAACAGTGCAATTCTGCCTTCTAGGTCCTGCACAATGTCACTGATGAAGATGTTGAATAGGACCGGTCCCAGCACTGATCCCTGTGGTACCCCACTGGTCACTCTTCCTCTGTGGAGTGACAGCCATTTACTCACCACCTCTGTGTCCTGCCACCCAGCCAGTTACCTACCCACCACACTACTGTCCTGCCCACACCCATATTCCCCAGTCTGTGTAATAGTCTTCTATGGCACAGTGTCAAGGCCTTGCTGAAGTCCAGATAGGCCATGTCCACTGCCCTCCCCTGATCCACCTCCTAGTCACCCAGTCAAAACATTCACGAGGTTGGTCTGACATGACCACCCCCTGGTGAAACCATGCTGCCTTGGGTCCTGTAGTCCATTGACAACCAGATGTTCCACCAGTCTTTCCTTCAGTAGTGCTTCCATGATCTTCCCCACTACCGGGGTGAGGCTGACTGGTCTGTAGTTTCCCACTTCCTCTTTGTTCCCACTTTTGTATAAGGGGACTACATCTGCTGTCCTCCAGTCTTTGGGTACCTCCCCTGTTTCCAGTGATTGGCTAAACAGGATATCCAGAGGTTCAGCCACCACCTCTCTTAGCTCTTTAAGGACCCTGGGGTGCACCCCATCTGGCCCCATTGCTTTATCAACTCTTATTGCTTTCAGTTCCTTCAGGACCCTTTCTCGAGTAAAGGACTTGTGTCCATTTCTACCATTCACACCCTTTGTACTCCCTTCAGACCCATTACCCTCCTCTTCCTCAGTAAAGACTGAGCAGAAATACCTGTTCAATATGTCAGCTTTACTGTTGTCATCCTCCACTCGGCCCCCATCCTTCCCCTTCAGTCTCATTACCCCTCCCTTTGCCTTTCTTTTTTCACTTATGTACCTGTAAAATGTTTTGTCTCCTCTACCCACTGATTTTGCAATGTGTTCTTCTGTCTGAGCTTTGGCTTCCCTTACAGACCTCCCTGCCTCCCTTTGCTTCTCCTGGTACTTCTCCCTATCCCTTTCTGCCTGAGTCTTTTTGCATTGCCTGAATAATAGGATGTTCTTAATCTTAGGGGCTAGCTTTGTATAACTCAAAATAAAAGTAAGTGGCTGATTCTGTTGATCTTCTTGTACCTTCAGTTGAAGTAAAGTAATTCTACACTGCTGTTCCACCTTCACAAATGATGTTTCAAGCTCTTTCTTCAGATAGCCTCATTTCTGTAATCTTTTGCAATACTCTATTGCCTGTTTCTGATGCTCTTTCTCCTTAGAGTAATTTATTTTCAATTAGGGCACTACTGGCCTGAAGTATGAAGTTGCCACCATAGGTTTTCTGTACCCACGTGATGCCACACTGCCATTCTGTTCCATGAAAAATTCCAGTTCAAGAAAATGTATGCATCTTTTTTGAAAATCATACACAAATTTAAGATTCAGGTTATTGCTGTTAAGATATTCCCAAAAAATCTCTGCCATTTCTCTTGGACCATCCCAGATGACCAATATGTCATCAATAAACTTGTACCAGTGCACCACACATCATCAATAAACCTGTACCAGTGCACCACATGTCATCAATAAACCTGTACCAGTGTACCACATGTCATCAATAAACCTGTACCAGTGCACCACACATCATCAATAAACCTGTAGCAGCACACCACACATCATCAATAAACCTTTACCAGTGCACCACATGTCATCAATAAACCTGTACCAGTGCACCACACGTCATCAATAAACCTGTACCAGTGCACCACATGTCATCAATAAACCTGTACCAGTGCACCACACGTCATCAATAAACCTGTACCAGTGCACCACACATCATCAATAAACCTTTACCAGTGCACTACATGTCATCAATAAACCTGTACCAGTGCACCACATGTCATCAATAAACCTGTACCAGTGCACCACATGTTTCAAAACTGAATTGTTAAAGCCATTGAAAACATACTTAAACTCCCTGGGCTTGATTCACAAATGGTCCAAAAATGCTGCAAGCCCCAGGTGTGCTGACCATATGGTGCATAGGGCTTGCAGCATTCCCTGGCCAGCAACTGGGATTCTCAATCCTGTGCACCAGTTGCCACAAGTTAAGACCACCTTTTTGCTGGTCTAACTTTGCAGCAATCTTGGGACCTTTCTACAGGGCTTGCACCACATATTTGGCACAAGCTTTTTTTTTAGTATGCTTTTTACCAGTGTGCTACCTTACAGCTTAGCCCCAACCCTTGGCCCCCTCCTCACCCCAAGACTTACCTCCTGTAGATGATGCCTCCTGGATTGCTCCCCAGGGTGGGGCCACCTCACCAGCATGAACCCCATGGTGGTGGAAGAAGAGTGCCAGCAAGAGCACCCACTGGCATTGCCTCCCTGGCTTGCCCTCCAGGGTGGGGCATGGACCTGGCTGGTTACAGTGGATGACAGAATAGGTTGTCATCCTGGGAGTACCACAGCATGTGATCTAAGGGCTGGGGGAATCGGGGAGTCATAGATGGCGGTCATTATTTTTTGCAGATGCTTTCTTCTGAAGGAAGCATGACATGCAATGACACCAGCGTCCACACACCTCCCAAGGACTTCTGGCTGCTGTTTGCACCAAACTCCCAGCCTCTGCTAGGGGTCCGACTTGCACCAGACACACAACCCCCCTCCCCTCAAAGAAGGAGAATCATCCCTGGGATGCTCAATCCTTCTCCCCCTGGCCGGCCCTCCAACTTCCACATTTTGCACAAGCTGCCGCAAAGTGAGAAAAGCATCACAAATGCACCCAATCTTTTTGAATCTGGCTCAAGTTGCAGCAATGTGTTTGGCACAGCTGTGCCACAACATGGATTTGATGCAGGTCTGGATGCAAGCCCTGTGTAAACCTTCATGAATAAAGGCCCCTCATGTCCTTAGAAATGATTGGCATAATTGGGTGCCATCGTGGCACCTATTGCACTGTTCTGTTTCTGTAAGTTAAATTTGTTTTTAAATGAAAAACATTTATTTATTTAGTTTTTATTAACCAGGTAGTGCACTGGGCAAAACAGTTGCCTATTTTCGGTTATGACCTGGGAGATCACAACTGTGGAGGTTTTCATAATAATATACAAAATACATGAAGGGGATATACAACTTTCCAGTAGGGTAGTCTATGATGATAGTGCCCGAATATAGGTGACCGTCAAAATGGCGACCCATTTATGGGCACTATCATCATGGGTGACCGGCGAGGGTAGAGAGTTACTGCTACCATGAGGGAAGGTTAGGGTTAGGGTGACCAGAAAGGGTGGATGGCAAGGGGTAGGGGAGGGAAAGAGGAGAGGGTTTTTGGCTTCTACTGCCTCTGGTGCTACTGAGCCAGCCATGTGGTGTGGTGGTGAGGGAGGCTGACTCAGGCACCACAGGTTCAGGGTTCAGGACTGGGGACTGGGAGGACAAAATGTTGCTGCTGCCACAGGCAGTGACATTTAACTTTTTTTTAACATGCAGCTTGTGCCTTCCCGACATGCACCCCTGGGTTGAGAATCGATTTTTAGGGTGGGTGTGGGGGCATGGGAGTCACTGCCCCCCCGCAGAAACACTTTATTACAGTGGATGTCAGTTAGCCAGTTAGTGTATATCGGCAGTCTGCTTTTTGGTGATATACACTTGCGATAATAGTGATCGCCATTTCGTGTTCGCTATTATCACATAAAACCATTTAGTAGTAATACAGAGAAATCAACCAATAATCTAAATACTACGTGGAAGTATGATTCATGGTAAAGTGCAAGGTTCGGTAGCTAAAACACAGGCAACAGGTACAGAATTATATTTCATATATTAAAGATTGGTAATAAGTATTACAAAACAAGCAAACAAGTACATCAACTCAGAAATTTACTGTTGGTTCTACACAGCCTATGGGTAGACACATGTAGAGGCCTTGAGTAGGAAAGAGCAGTATCCACTCTTGAAGGTATGGCTAGATGGATGCAGTTGGACCATAGCAGGGATGGAGTTCCAAAGTGTAGGGGCAGAGTAGGAGAAGGACAAGTCCCCTAACTCAGTTCTGGTTTTGGAGATGGCCAAGAAAACAGGGACATTAGACCTTAGGGGGTATTATACATTGTCAGGTATAAGAAGCAAGGCTAGGATCAGTGGAGTCTGTTAGCCACAACATTATGTACAACGTTTCCCATAGTGAGTTTGCACAGGCCAGATGGAGGAAGCCAACCACGTTTGGAGCAGAGGGTACAGTGGTAATTATATCTGTTTGTGGCCAATGGGAATCTACATATATAATTATAGGCTACATCTCATTTCTGCAGGACAGTTTTGGTGGCTAAGAAGTAGATGGAAAACCCATAAGTAAATCTGGGGAGCATAATTCCATGAGCAATGGCTGTACAGGCTTTAGGAGTAAGGTTGTTTCTGATCTTGTAGGAGAGCCCCAACCTGCAATTCACTGCCTTACAAACAGCCACAATATGCACTGAGAAGTCTAGTGATGTGTCAAGTGTGACTCCCAAGTAGTTGAAGGAGGAGACAGTGGTGAGACAGGATCCATTCTCACATGTCACCATCAATGGGGAGAGGCACTCTTTTACTCTCGGAGCCAAGAAGAACAACATAGCCTGGGTCTTTGTAATATTCATGAGGAGCCTGTTTGATGAAAACCATCGTTGAACTGACTGGAGATCCAAAGACAGCTGACAATTTAGATCAAATTGCGGGACAAGATAGAGTCCACTGCAAAAGCAAAAACCCCATGGGTGTTGCACAAGTACAGGTAATTTTCTTTAAAAAGAGCTTCAATGATTCAAGCTCCAAACAGTGTTGTATACTTGTATATTGGGAGGTTACGGCTATCCCTAACCAATAATAATAAACAGTTGAAGTCTGTAAAATGGAAAGGGAATTATCATTGGTTAGGGATAAGTATATTGGTGATGCATTGGTCATCTGGGATAGAACTTATAATGAGTGTTTCATCCTTTTTCTGCTGTGATGACTCAGATGAACTAGTGGTGTCACCACCTCCTAAAGTGATGGATACCAGTCCTATTGTACCATTCTGCTGTGCTATGTGCAAGGCAGAAGGTGTCACCAAAACATCACAATGCTGCATGACAAGAAACATGAGATTCATGATGGAGGGGGGAGGAGGATGGTGATGAAGAGGATGTATTATTTTTTGGAAGCAAGACTCAAAATAAGATATCTCTGGAACTACCAGTACTTAAAGAAAGAGAAAGCTTGGAAGTTTATGTGGGTGTGTAATTAATCAGACAGCATATTTGCATTCTACAACACATTCAACACTGGGTGGGGTGTGTATGCTGGGCCTGGCACTGGCATTTGGCTGTTGGAGCATTTGCTATAATGATGTTCTGGTACCAAGGGATGCATCTGTTGGCTCAGGCTGCTGCCTCTCATGCTGGCTGAATTACGTGAATGAGCTGTCTTATCCCACTACTGCTTCCCATACCTATCTTGACCCTACTGTCCCTGCTGACGTTCTGTGTAACCTGAGTAGGGATTTGGCATGGACATGGCTGTTAGGAGGACACCCTGCTCACATTTTAAATAACTGACTTGAATACTGGTTAAAGTTTGAGTAGACTTCACTGACTCCGAATGATCTTATTATCAAATTGTTTGCAGTATGCTTTCAGTGGGTTGTGGGGTCATCTGTAAAATACTCTCATTGCAGAGGACACTTTTTTTTTTGTGAAGTGGACTGATGGTGGTGATGGAGGCTGGGGTGGGGGTACTTCTGCAGGAACTGTGCAGTCATTGTAAGATGATTTATTTTTATTTTTTGGCCAATGGTTGATGTACCTTCAGATAATACTGAGCAGGGCTGGCAGGGCAGCAGATATGATATATGCAAGCCATAAGAGAGGACATGGTGGGCATTATGTTGAGATAACCACTAACCCAGGTGTTAATGAAGCCTGACACCACAGATGGTACTTGTTCACCCCAAGATGGTATTATTTCCTGAGTATCCTGGGCTTTGCAATCTTTTATTTAAGCAATAAGGCACGGCAGGGTGTGTGTTATTGTGTAATAACGTCACTCCTGGGGTGGGTCGAAACACGAGGCGAAGCCGAGTGCTTCCTCCACCCAGGAGGACAAGTATTATACAATAATGCACATCCCTGGAGTGCCTTATTGCTATTATACAATGGTTTGTGTGGTAACAAAAAAAGAAGAAAGGAAAAAAGTGTAATTTTTATTTATTTTTATTTGATTTTTATGTGGGTAGGTATACATTTAAAAAAAAAATCCCTATTTTTTTGCAACACTAGATGGCACTGTTGCTTGAGTGATGCTGCTTTCCCAGTCATGTAGAGCTTCTCACTGAGGTGTTCTTGAGGGAGGGTGAAAAGTCGTTTGGCTTTATTTGGTTACGTTTTTTTTAGTTTTACATTGGGGATCTTGTGAACGTGGTCGCTGTCTGTGGAGAGAAGAAAGGTGTCTCATCTGCTAGTGGAGCACGGTAGGGAAAGTCAGTCAGTGCTGTGTTAATGGAGTATGGTAAGCACTCACAGTGCTTTTTATAGTTTCCATTATTTTGCGGTCGCGATGAAGACCAAAGGGCATCGCGGGAATGTATGAAGCTGTGACGGCTTCACTGGTGAAACAATATTGAGGCAGCTAGAGAAGTGAGAGGCTAATTAGGGTTACAACACAAGGAAGAGTTATTTTTTGCCAGCATTTTGTCTCGAAAATGAGCAGCTTCAGTGACACACGTGATCGTAGGTTGTGGTTAGAGTGGTTCACTCAAGCCACTCAGTTCGGAACCAAAATGCTGGCAAAAAATCTATTTATTTTACAAACTGAACTCTGGGGCTGAACTGTGGTACTTGGTGTGAATACCAGACACAAAAAGAAATTTGAGGGGTGCTGGAAGCTATCACGCAGCTTTACTGGCGCTCAGAGCACCGGTAACTTTAGGAGTGGTATGATTCCTGCTATAGGGTCATATGTGTGTGCCTGGACTTAATACAGTGATGTTATAGCTTAATATCATTACTGTCCGAGGCACACACTGACCAATCAGAGAACAGGATTTTTTCTTGCCATTGTATAATTTATATCATACATTAGTTGGACCCAATTTTCTGTGTTCTGTGGTTGTTCTTTTACATGGCAGTGTTTTTCCATAGTGTAGGTATTTTCTGTAGTGTAGTGGTATGCCTGGTAATATTTATCCATAGGGTTACATGAAAGGAACCACCAAATTATTTGTGACAGAAGAATGTACATTGGAGGAATCATACTGTAACACAAGCATATTGGCAATAGAGGAAGGTTGTCCAGTTAAAATTGTTTTACACCAAAACTTAAATGCACAGCTATTAAATTGATATTATAAGGAAGCAAATTTAAACTGGTAAAAACAGAACAATGGTATGTTCTCCCTGGAGCAAGTAGGCAAATTTGCTTATTTTATGTTGGACTACAGGTACCTCTTTTTGCACTGAACTGACTATGGTGCTTGGTCAATTATTTTACAGTCCAACCCTGTTTATCCGAATAGTATGGGGACAGAAAATATATTCGGATAAATGGAAGATCGGATAAGAAAGAGAACAATTGGATACGGAGATGTGGCACACAAGATATTTTTATTAATAAACTTACCAGCTTGTAAAAATTAAAAATACAAATTACAATAAAAAACAAATGTAAGAAATCATTATTAAAGGACTACATTGTAAAAGTAAAGCAGCATAGACATCAGGAAAAAAAAAATCCTTCAATGATTTTTGTTTTTGGCTGTTGCACTGTTTTAGTGCTGCTTGCTGTTTCATGCTACAGAGTAGCATGACTTGTACAGGGTCACATTCCATCTGGGCTTCAATGTATAGTATGCATTTGTACAGGGTCACATTCCATCTGGGCTTCAATGTATAGTATGCATTTTTCAAGCTTTACCACAGCCTCGCCATATAACAGAACAACTACAGGGGTGCAGTTTTGTTCTCTTCCTCTACGAACTCCAGGACAGGCTTCTCGGGCTGAGTGACCAGTGCCACTATGGTATCTTCTGACAGCAACTCGTGGCCCTGATCTTCAGCGTCACAGCTTACCCACTCATTTATTTCTTGCTTCATCAGATGTTCAGGAAGGGAGGATGCCACGGCTCTCAGATCCACTGCAAAATCATCAGGTACAGGGAGAGCACGGTTTATGGTGGGGGGGTGGTGGATCTTGATCACCGATCACTGATCACTGCAGCACGTTTTGATCCTCGACTTAAGCCAAACTGTCTGTATGCTCTCTGGCCGCACAGATCCCAAGCTTCTGAGGTCATATAGATCACATCTTTCAAGTTGATGGCCTTAAAAATACTGCTCAATGATGTGTTCTCATTGTCCTCAGATAGGACAGTCTGCAGCAATTTCTTTCTGTAGCCATGTTTAAAAATCTCCCAACACATCTTGGTCAAAAGGTTGGAGCTTTGAGGTGGTGTTGGCAGGCAGAAACATAGCTCAGATTGTGCCATCCTGAGTTCTGACTTTGGAAATGTCAGGATAGGCAGGGGAGTTATCCAAAAGCAAAATGACTTTTAGTGGAAGACCTCTCGGAGGTAGATACTGCTTCACTTGTGGGACAAAGTGATCCGCAAACCAATGGTTAAAAATGTGCGCATCCATCCATGAATTTCTTTGTGAGTCATATTGGACAGGTAGTGTTGCCTTATTTAGGTACTTAAAACATCTAGGCTCACAGGACTTTCCAATAAAAAACAATTTAATTTTGTGTCCCACAGCATTCACACAGCCAAGGATGGTGACACAGTGCTTTTGGTTTTTAAAGCCGGGGGCATTGCGTTCTGAACCATGGGAGAGTGTATGGTCTGGTAGGCATCTCCAAAACAGACCCATCTTGTCAGCATTGAAAATTTGTTCTGGCATGAGACCCTCACTCTCTACAGTGTTCTGCAGCAGTTCTATAAAGGGAATGATGTCTTCATCAGCAGCACTGAGCCATTTCCCACACAGCTTTAATTGCCTGATGCCATGCCTCCTCTTGAAACAATTTAACCACACCTCACTTGCCACAAATGTATCCCTGTTTCCAAGCCTTTGGTAGAACTGCAGTGATTTTTCCTTCAGTAAAGGAGCAGACATCAGTGTTCCCTTCTCTCGTTCTTGGCAGAACCAGAGATAAATGGCAGCATCGCGCTGGTCATCATTACATGTCCTCATGGTTTTCCTTTCACAAGAACAAGCTGCCATTTCCATCATCATAGCAAAATCCCTCAGCTTTACTTTTGCAGATTTTATGCCACTGATTGTTGATTTGCTGACACCATATTCACTGGCCAGCATAACTGCTTGTTCACCATTCTCTAATCTGTCTACAATGCTCACCTTCCCAGCCAGGGTAAGAACGACTCTCTTCCATTTTGATGCCATGATGCTCCACAGCTGTTTGTCAGAAAGCACTCTTTAAGCTTCCTAAACACCTGTTACACATCTTGCAAAATGGGAGATAATTGAGACTTAATTGACAACTGACTAGTGTGTTTCTTTGTGATTCAGACTGACATAAAACCACAGTTAATCAGGGACTTCAAACAATTTGGGGCTTTGTGAGTGGGTGGGTGGGGACACTAGCCACCAGGGCTATGTTTGGGGGTGGTTTTATTACACATACCACCCGCTGATCGGGCATTTCGTCCACTGACCACCAGGGATATGTACGGAAGGAGGGGAGCCACATTGATGCCCGCGATCTGGCTGGTGGGGGGGGAGTACACTATGCCCACGATCGGTCTGCAGGGGGCGTCGGTCCTCGATGGCTGCTGCCTGGCAGGGCGCCAGGCGCAAGTCCTCGGGGATCGGCGCACCTACATGCTAATGGCATGCAAATGGGGATATAATCACATGCAAATGGCCCCCTGCACCTTGCATGAATTATAGCCCCATTTGCATGTCACCTTTGAATATCATGATTTTGCGCATGGCACAATGGTACTTGCGCCCACCGCAAGTTGAATGCTCCATTTCGTCAACTTCTGCGTGGCGCAAGTTCCACCGCGCCCATGCACAGTGGTTGTGGCTGGGTGATAGTCGCTGAGTTGCTCAATAGTGCAACTCCCTTTGAATATCGCCCAGGACACACCGCACAAACTATTTTGCGCAGCTCAAGGGCTTGCGCCTATGAATGACGCAGTTTGAATATCCAGCCCACAGTGTTGTAGTGGAATAACATATTTGTCTCCACTAGTGAGTGCTAAGACACATGACTCATAGGTGGTGAAGCTACAAGGCAGTTTTGAAGGGCTTACCAGTCATGTGTGAAGAAAAATGTGTTATTCCACTGCAATCCATTAAGTATTTGATATTTATATAGCACTTGTTTTAATGTTTTATTGCTGTTTTAACTTACAACTGACTTTTTACATTTCACTGTATCTGATGCACTGTCCCCTATATTTTATTTCCAAATTCTAAGTGAAAACAGCATGTTGTAAGTGAAATAACATGTTCTAAGAGAAAATGTATATTTATCCCAAAATAACATGCTGCATTTACCAAATGTATTCATCACTGGTATTCTATATACATATAGATAGATAGCTAGATAGATGGTTTGATGGATCTGTATGTATACAGCTCACACGTACTATATGTATTCAAAGATACTGAGAGATTTGGCATTTGTGGTACTGTACCAGGTGCAGTGTATTCCAGTGATGGATATCTCTCTCTCTGTTTCTGTTTTCATTCACAGAGATTTGTTAAATTGAGAATCTGTATATCCTATGTGGTAGGAAACCACTGACATAGGTGGCATACCAGCTGGAAGCATTTTGAAAAGCATATTTGTACAGCAGGGTGAACTGGGTTTGCTGTTTGCAGTTAGGAAGTTTTTTTTTCACTAACATCCTTTATTGGCACGTCCCATCAGATGCCAAAAAAGTGAATACAAATGCACTAGTGTGTTAACTTAGTGGTCACTTTCTACAGGACAGTTACTCCCAGTTTAGTCCATCATATACTCTAGATTACAATGTTGGATTTGAAGTTGGCAATGCAAGAGAAACCTACAGGTCTTGGTCTCCACTTTGTCATCATGACTGTCTAGGCAGGATTTGGGGGCCACTATGTACATAATGACTCTGTAGTCATTTACAGATAACAGCAGTTATACAGTAATCCTTTCATGTGTCTCTGGAGATAGACATGTCTTTAACCTGTAGAGCACACCCAGTTTTATATTGATTTTTATTGCCATGTCTACGTTGGATTGATTTTAGACTATTATCAAGCCATACAGGCAAGATACTTGAAATGCAAGTCAGGGTTGACAGAACAAATCCATCTAAGGCTTAAGACTCAAAGGGGATGCCTTATATTGATCGAGCCTACCTTTAACTCTTGCATGAGTGTAGAACAGCATGATGGGAGTCTTTTACATTAAGAATGAGATGAGCAAATTAAAGTCATTTCTGAAGGTTACAGAAATCAGCATGAAGGTTAGTCAGTGCTATCAAAAATATCAGATTCATTTGGATGATTTTCCCATGAATCTCTGCACAGATTCATGGGGTATGCCAAACAAATCTGACAGATTTCTTTGACTGGGTGACCAGGGAAATAGACCGGGAGAGGGCAGTGGACATAGCCCATCTGGACTTCAGTAAGGCCTTTGACACTGTGCCACATAGAAAGCTGATTAGGAGGTTGATCAGCTAAAGAATGGATTCCAAACTGGTAAAGTGGATTCAAAACTGGTTAATGGATAGGAGACAGAAGGTTGTGGTTAATGGTACACACCCTAATGATGGGAGAGTGACCAGTGGGGTACCACTGGACTTGGTACCGGGACTAGTCCTCTTCAATATCTTCATAGGGGACATTGCAGATGTACTGGACGGAAAGGTATGCCTTTTTACAGATGACAGCAAAATCTGCAAAGGGTAATAATGTGGGAGATGTGGAAAATGTGCAGAGATCTAGGGAAAATTTAGGAATGGTCAGAACATGTCAGTTAGGGTTCAATGCAAAAAAAGTGCAAAACCCTGCACCAAGGGCATTGGAACCCCAGTGCTGAGTATAAGATGTGGGAGATACTGGCACTCACCAGACAGGAATGGGAACTTGGGGTTATTATATCAGAGGACCTCAAGGTGGCACTACAGTGTAACAAGACCATAGGCAGGGCTAGTAAAATGTTGAGGTGCATAGGGAGAGGCATCACCATCAGGAGGGGGGGGGAGGTGGTGCTGCCACTGTATCACTCTCTGGTATGCCCCCACCTGGAGTACTGTGCCCAGTTCTGGAGACTGCACCTCAGAAAGGACATAGACAGGATGGAGACAGTCCTGAGGAGGACACCTAAATTGGTGTAGGGGTTGCAATGAAAGACATACAAGGAGAGGCTGTGGGATCTCAATGTGTATACCCTTGAAGAGCAGCAAATGAGAGGTAACATAATAGAGACCTACAAGTACCCCACAGGGGAGAACAGGGTGCAAGAAGTAAGCCTTTTCCAAATGAGGACAAGATTCAGGATTAGACAGCATAGCAGGGAAGCTGGGGGGGTCAGGAAGGATATGAGGAAATATTTATTCACTGAAAGGGTGGTAGATGCATGGAACTGACTGCCAGACAAAGTAGTGGAATCTAGAAAAGTGAAGGGCTTTAAGCATGCATGGGATAAACACAAGGGTCTATTAGAACAGAGGCAGGGAGGTAGAGGGTCACTGGAGACCAGTCAGGATCTGCAGAGGTAGAACAGACAGGGAACACTTGAGCAGACTGGGTGGGCCAAGCAGTCCTTTTCTGCAGACAGAGTCTATGTTTCTAATATTGTATCCCATGACAAGATGGCCATTGTGCAGTAGGTATTCAATACATTTACTGTCAGTATCCACATGTAAAAAAATAAAGATTTTCCTCTAGTCCAGCAAGTAAGACAGACAGAATCTAAGTTTTGGTTGTAGGTGTCAAATCGCCCCACTTGCTCAACCCACTAGTCACATTGCTTGCATAGTAGTTTCAAACTGCTCCTGGATAAAAACATACTTAATAGAGAAATTATTTTTAAGGAATGGACAAATCCCATATAAGGATGAACAAGTTAGGAGCCCATCAGGATAGCAACAGTGTAAATACTAAAGCAGGTCAGTTGAAAGATTTAGTAAATATGCAGAAATATAACGTTTTATCTAGTCAAATAGAAATTCAGATGACAAAATGTTTAAAAAACAAAGGCCCTTCAAAGTATTTTGCTCCCCAGCACAGCTATGTAGGATGTAGTGAGATATGACTGGTAACCAGCCCAGTGATGTTATGGGTTTAGGCACTGGGCACCACATCACCAGCCACACCAGCGACTTGGCTTTGGGAATGGACCAGAGTTACTCAGGGGCCAGTTGGGAGAGGAGGATTGAGCATCCCATGACAGATCTCCTCCTCAAGGTGGGGGGGCATCTGAAGACAGCATGAAGGGTGGGTGTCAGCAGATGTGACACAGGTGCAGCTGCACACCTGGCAGGCAGCACATCATGGCACTCTGATACCCTGGGAAACCAAGCACCATAATGTCAGAGAAAATGCCCTGGCTCTGCGCGCAGCTTAGCACCACATGACACCACCTCACAGCTGATCACCTCAGTGGCTAACAGTTCAGTGACTGGGACCGGCCGATGATGAGGCCGGTGGGATGGCGCCAAGATCTGGGATGCCGAGAGATAACGTATATATGAAAAAAATATACCTACTGGTTTCATAGATGGGTGTCCATTAGGCTAATTTCAGCCCAGTGACCACTACAGTTTACCACATTTGCACCCCTACTAGGCACAACCATGGTTATTGAGTATCAGTTCATCCCCCATCCAACTGCAGGAATCATAATCCACCCCTACCCCAATTGGTTTTGATAGAATGTCCTTAGTCCCCCGGCCCCCCATTGCATCAATTCTAGTGAGTGGGCAAGGTCCAAGTCCCAGTAGTCTCTTGCAGTAGTACAGAGCCGAAAGTTATGTACATTGTCTGCTAGACCCTAAGTGGATGAAGCAGTCCAAGACTACTTTGTCTGCCCATGTTATCCTCCAACCCCACAATCCTGGTCTTGTGATCTTACAGCAGTAGGCTAGGGGTCTTGCAGCGGTAACCCAGGAAAGGCATAGGATGCTACAACTGGGCTTGTGAAGGCTGACATTCCATTAAGAATAGCCTTGTGAACCTGGCTTACTGGTAACCTGGATCTGTGCCCTGATACAAAACTGGGTGGCAAAGTGGGCACCATAGGTATACATCTTTCCTTAGTAGGCGATCTTGCGAAAATCGAAAATTGAGCCATTAATAATGGCATGTTTCTTAACAAGGACAAGTGCACAGTCCTTCACTCTGGATATAATAATCCCAATTATTCTTACATCTTGAATCAAAATATACTCAAAAGCTCTGTGAAGGAAGAAGATCTAGGTATACTAATAAATAACAAACTGACATTGAGAGACTACTGCTTGACAGTTGCTAGAAAGGCAAAAACCCTAGTTAATAGAATCAGAAAGTCATTTACATGTAAGACTGAACAGCTTATTATTGCGATCTATAAGAGTTACATCCATCCTATACTTGATTATGGGTCTCAAGTCTGGTCTCCACCAACAGCTAAAGAAATAAGGCTGCTGGAAGGAGTACAGAGGTCTGTTACTAAGATGATACCGGGATTACAAAGTAAACCCTATTGTGACTGACTATCAAAAACTAGGTTACACTCACTTCAATCAAGAAGACAGAGGGGTGATTTACTATTTCTATTTAAAATATTGCAGTCCCGGGAATTTATGGCTGAATGTGAATTAAATTCAGTGAAACTAGGACTAATTTAAGATCTCACAATAAAAAACTTGAAGTCCCAAAAGCTAATACTAATAAGAGAGACAATTTCTTTACCGTTTGCACAACTAAGGCTTGGAATAGACTCCCTCAGAATGTTGTGGACATTTCTAGCTTTGACAGCTTTAAGAGAAATCTAGATGCACACTGTTATTCCAACAACCTGCTTGTATAATCATCCCACATTTGTGGGGGACATTCTCGATAGGCCAATGTGCTCCCTTATGTCCTAACCACCTAGTAAACCTAGTAACATGGGAATGCAGGAGTAGAGGCCAGCAGGAGGGTAATGGCTGCTCTCCTCCTGGAGGACTTAAGAGGTGCACTGCTTTATCACAAGCCAAACACAAAAAACAAAAGTACTGTACTCAAGGCAATATTGCAGTTAAACTGTTTATTATGTGAGAAATGCATTACTTACACCAGATTTGCCCTAAAATGGTGCTCAGCAGCCAACACATGACTGAATCTCTGACTTTTCACATTCCTCTGATGCTTTCTCCAGTGGTGTTAAAGAGGGACAGAAAATCATTTCTAATTGGCAGCTGTTTACAAAGTTGTTATTCTCAGAAATGATATGCATTCCCCTAAATTATTCACATTTAACTGTGTTGGAATAAAAAGTGATAGAAAAATAGTATTTTGCATTGTTTTGTTTTTATGGGCAGTGTTATGTTACAGTTCTCTTCATGGAAGCAGTAATTTGGAGTTTTTACTGTGTCACGGTTTGTGTACTGAATGTTTATTAAGAGCTGCTGAACTATGCTTAGAATGCTGTGCACAAACCGTGACATAGCTAAAACTCCAAATTGCTGGTTCCTTCAAGAGAACTGTAACAGAATGCTGCCCATAAAAATAAACCAATGCAAAATATAGTTTTTCTTATCACTTTTTATTCAGGTGCAGTTAAATATGGATAATTTAGGGGAATGCATAGCATTTCTCAGAACAATAACTTAATAGATAACTGCCTATTAGAAATTCTTTTCTGTCCTCTTTAAGTCTCCCAGTCATTTCTTAAATACTCATGTAACCCCCACACTACTTTTGGCAAGTTGGCACCCACCATAAAACAGGACTAATACCCACATACGGCATAACATTTATTTTTAACAGAAATTCTAAGATTGGTACCACCCCCAGTGTTAGGATGTATACCAGGCTCATTATCTAGAGGAAGGGTGGGGTAGGGGTACAAGAACCAAAAATGAACCTTCGTAACTACAACCAGATCCAGGGGAGAGGATGCTAGGCGTATGCTAAACCTAACTGCTAAGGGGTTCTATTAATTCACACAGAAGCAATGATCAAATTGTCCAAAACAGCAGTTGGGATTTTGCAGTGTGGTTTTGTTCACAGTTGTTACTAAAGCATCACTGGACCCCCAAGGGTTGGTCATGGCAAACATGTGCACACATTTTCTAGAACTCTCTTTGCTAGGTAGTACCATTCTCTCAGAAATAATTTCTTTCTCTTCCCCTGGTGTATACTTATGGCTTGTTATTTTTCAAACACAATTCCATTCTTCCAGAGTGTATACTTGTGGACTGGGCCACACACTCAGAACATCTTCCTTTCACACAGGTGTATGCTTGTGGACTGTGCCACACCTCATCCCACAGCAATGGCCTTTGCTCAGGGTAAACTGGTGCCCATCTATGAATCAGTTAGCCCTGCCTTGTAAGCTTCCAGATGGTGTCCTCCCAACCTTTGTCCCAACTGACAGTCTCTGCCATTCCTTCAGGGTTACACCACAGAAGCCTTCATTCCCCACTGAAATGGTAAAGACTCCAAACTTTTCTTCACTTCACTCACTTGGGCGAACAAGGGGTACTGACAGTTGTGATCTAGCCTTATCTATGGGCATGCACACCCCAAAACAAATCCCTAACTAGTGAACTTGTCTCTCAATTTAGTACTCACAGAATAGTTGTTCCTTTCTCTAGGCATGGAAACAACACAGAAAACATCCTTTTTCATGGTAGCTTGTCAGAACAGTCTCACACAGAGTTCTTCACAGAGGCAGCTGTAAACACAAGGACCTTCAGGGATTGTCCCTTGATCCACTGAACTAGCAGTCCCTTTCACTTCTCTGGAGGAACATCAAAGAAATCCTGCTAAAGAAAGGTCTCTACCACCTCACTCATGAGCTGGTGGTTGTAATCCAAACTAGGGTGAGAAACACAGGGCCCTCTGACTCAGAGCCCCAGTGGCAGAGCTCCTGCCACTCTGACTCCATGCTGAACTCCAAATTCAAACTAAATGAACATTCTAAACCTCCCCAGAATGACTGACTCAAAATGGTTATGCTGCTGAGAGAGTTCTAAACTACATAATCATCCTTCCCTCAGGCTAGCTGAGTAAACAATTATGTCATTATGTATGAAACCCTTAAATGTGCCTCTTACTAGCTGCCTTTCTGTCTACCTAACACTAATACTAATGGGATACTAGTAACCCCAGGGGACTGGGTGGTTACACTCAGTCATTTAAAGAGATAGTCATTTCTCAAAAGGAACTTTGCTTATAATGTTTTTATAAATATGTTTGGTAAGTATATTTTCATGGATATTCTATGTGCTTATAAAACAGATAAGGCTATGTGACAGAACACACCAGTTTTCAAGAAACCACTAACAAAAATGCAAATTAAAAGCGATCTCTCCTACTAATACGCTTTGGTACAAAGTATTATCACTTTGCAGAAATTAATCATTTCATTGTATTCTCCACCTCTATTTTATGTCAGTGTCAGTGGCTCAGTAGGTAGCACACCCGCTCTGAGGCCGGGAGATACTAGAGGGCTGTGGGTTCAGTTCTACATCTGGCACGTGGTTGATATCCTAGTACTGGTACTGTAGTACAGCATGAGAGGGTGCTGCACTTCTGAGGTGCCTGTCTTTCAGATGAGACATTAAACCGATGTTCCATCTGCCTGGATTGGTGGTAGTTCAGGTGGATGTTAAAGATCCCATGGCACTTATCGAAAGAGTAGGGAATTTCCCTGGTGTCCTGGCCAAATTTCCTCATTAACTAAAATACCACCAACAGCTTAATCTGGTTCAAGGTCAGTTGTCATTCATCTGTATCCCTCCCGGTCGTGCCTGAAAATAGGCAGGATTTGTCTAGTGCACTTACCCAGTCAACAAAAATGAAATAAATAAATAAATGTTTGAAAATAAATAAATTTATTAAAAAAAGTAACCAAATACCACAATGGGGAGAAATAAAAGTGGTGCAGTTTGTTACCTTTACTGCTATTTTTGTACAACTCAATCATTTAAATTACTAAGTTGATTTAAAAGTATAAAAGCTAGGACAGATATAGATCTGAACTCTTTCTACCTCAAAGGGTTGAATGATATGCTGGACTTTTCTTTACAAATTAACTATGCACTTAATTTATTGGATGCTGTTTACACTAAGCTGATATAGTCAGAGAATGTATAGTTTATGGTGAAATGAAAGAATTGTTTTGCTTAAAATGTTTTTGCCCTTTGACTCCTTCTTATGCATTCCACTCTGCATATGTAGTTTAATGGGGTTTATTTGAGTTTATCTGCATACGGAAATATTTGCCTTTTGTGAACTCTGTGAAGCAGATTGTGATAAAAATGTGAAAAGTTGAATAATTCTTTGAACTAATGAGGATAAATGGACATCTCCCTTGGTTAATTATATATATATATTTATTTATATATATATATATACAGTATATAAACTGGTGTAATTAATGCGCTTTTCACTTAATAAATTAACTTCAATACAGCCTTGAAAGGGGACGCCATGATCGTTGCACCAGCAAGTCCTGAGTGCACATCTTTCTGTTTTCATTAAAATACACTCTGTCAGAGGCCTCTAGGGAAGGTGTGGTGGTACCATTGGCAGCACAGGTTACTATGCACTGGCAGGCACGTCCTCCCCAGGGTGCCATAGTCTGAGGGCTCACAATGGAGATGAGAGGAGGAAAGGTTAGGAGAAACACAGATACTACTTGGCTTGGCACGTGAGATAGCAGCCCCTGCATTCCTGCTCCCACCCCTCAATTTACTGAGGTCATCTCCCAGCCATAGCTACAACTTAGAGGTACTCTGCTCCCTCAGATGGCAGCAAGGGGGACCACTAGGAGGGATACTTCAGAACTTTAAAGGGGGAGGACCTGGGAATCCTGGCAATGTCAGTGACTCAGTGGGTAGCACACTCACCTGTGAGGCTGAGAGATCAAAAGGCTATGGGTTCTATCCCCACACCAGGCACTTGGGTTATAGCCTAATACTGACACTGTAGTGCAGCATGAGGGGAGAACTGCACTCCTGAGGTGCTATCTTTCGGATGAGACATTAAACCGAGGTGCCATCTGCCTGTTCTGGTGGTAGTTCAGGTGGATGTTAAAGATCCCATGGCACTTCTCGAAAAGAGTAGGTGAAGTTTTTATTGAATAAACAATTTTCCAGTACATTCCAAAATAAACATGTTTGTACAAAAGAAAAATGAATATCAGGGATATAATTATCACATACAAAATTTCATCTGAATTTTCATACAGTACCACATTCTAAATTATATATCTACAAATGGTTATTCAATATTTATATGCTTGAAAAACTGTCCATCAAAGGGTAAAACAAAAGAGGAAAGAACTCCTCAAAGCAATTTTCTTTCTTAAGTTACAGGGAAATCGTTATCTGTGATCCAAGGAAGACCCTTCCAAAGTTCTAACAATTTGCTGTTTCAAGAGTTTTTTTCTTTTCATATAGTTGTCTCATATATTTGAGTTACGAGTTTAATAATTCAATTAAATTTTCTTCTTTTTGTTGCAGGGTAAAATTACATCTCATGGACCATATATTCCACTTGAATATTACCATAAGGATCTGTAGGGTGCTAGTGTTCCACTCCCTCAAAGTATTATCAAAAACTCCATACATAATGTTTACATATGTTACTGTTTTAAAAATAGTTTTCTCCCACCTTTGTGCCACCATGTCCCCAAACCCTGAAATAAAAGAACAATGAAACAGTAAATGCTCAGTATTTTCTTCCATTTGTATGCATGTCAACCTTGCACATATCCTTTCTTGTTGGGATTTATGTTTTTTATTAGATTTCACATTTATTTTTTCGTGGCATGCTAGCCAGTGAAAATCCCAAAGATGCTCAGGCGCTCTTCTATTATTTAAAAAATAAATGTAGGGCGTCTCTGTACTGGCTAGGACATTTCTCAAAGACTGTGTCTACTGTACAGGTTGTTTCTAGTAGATAAAAATAGAGTTGCTTACTGGATAAATTTAGTATCTCTGTTTTTGTGACATTCCATTGTTTTAATTGGAAAAAAGTGCTCCTGATATATTCTGGGGCTGTTATTGTTTTTTTAGAGTTTTAAGTGATGATGTTTCCCATAAAGACAACCAGTGTGCGCATTTTGTTTGAAGAATACATTCCCATCCAACATTTTCTGTTGTTACCAGTGCTTTTATATTGCCTTGAATAAAAAAAACTATTAAAGAACAATATTGTTTTTTTTTGCTTTGATTGGACAATTAAAGTCTCCTGCAAATATAACTTTAAGGGTTGTCTATAAGTAAGGGAAGATTATTTTAAATATCTCACATCTTTGTGCTTTAGTCTGGGGAAAATATAGACTAATCAAGTGAAATGGAGCATTCTGTACCAAGGCATCTACTATTAAGACCCTGCCTGACACCAAATCATATAATTTTAAGAGTTTGATTTCAGGATGTTTAATCAAAATACCCATACCTGAGACCTAAAGACCAAAAAAGATGGACCTAAGTACCAAGCTTTAGAAGCTTGTTGAATTTCAAGCATTTCAATGCAAAGAAGCAAAGTAATGCACCTGGGAAGCAAAAACCAGGGAAGAGTACACAATGGGGGTGAGGTACTGACACAACAAAAATGGAAAGGGACCTGGGGGTAGTCATATCAAATGACCTAAAAGTGGGTCAGCAATGTGAGAAGGCAGTAAGGAGGGCTGGGGGGATACTGGGATGCATAGAGAGAGGCATCACCAGTAGAAAACAGGAAGTTGTTGGTCCTCTGTACAGACAGTTGGTAAGGCCACATCTGGAGTACTGTGTACAATTCTGGAGATCTCATCTCCACAAAGACATAGACAGGGTGGAGGCTGTCCAGAGGAGGGCAACCAAAATGGTGCAGGGTCTGCTCCAGAAGACATATGAAGAAAGATTAAATGAACTTAAGATGTATAGCCTAGAAGAAAGGAGAGAGAGGGGGGACATGATAGAAACTTTCAAATACCTCAAGGGAATCAACAAAGTCCAAGAGGGTGGCATCTTTCAGAAAAAGAGATGTGCAAGAACAAGGGGGCACAATTTGAAGATAGAGGGGGAACAGTTCAGAGGTAATGTGAGGAAGTATTTCTTCACAGAGAGAATTGTGGATGCATGGAACAGCCTTCCTGAGGAGGTTGTAGAGTCAAAAACAGTGGGGGAATTCAAGAATGCATGGGACAGACATAAGGCAAATCTAGTGGGGAGTAGAAGGAAGTAGGCTGTTGGTTAACTAGGATCTGCAGCTTATTCGTTAGGTTGGGAAATGGGCAGACTAGGTGGGCCAAGCGGTCCTTATCTGCCATCAAATTCTATGTTTCTATGTTTCTGTTTCAGTCAGTGAGTGTAGTCTGGTATCCTGTAAAAAGAAAATTCCAAAATGTAAATGGGACAAGATGGAAAAAACAGTTTGCCTTTTACTTATTCTTTTGATACTGTTCACATTTAGTGTATGACAGGTAAATGGTTCTGTCATGTTTGTTTATTTATGACTACCTTTCCTGCTTTGTTTCTCTCTATTTTTCAGCTTTACTTTAGCTTTCCTTTTCTGTTGTCCTCTGGGTTGTTCTTTCCCATCCGTGTCTGTGGTACCTTCTGGCACAGAAGATTCAACAGATGAATTATCCAATTTGTCTGATTGTTCAGACTGCAGTGCCTCATATTTATTTTTGGTGGAAATAGTCACTTGTGTCTGTGTCCCTTGCCCTGAAGCATCCTTGGCCTGTAACCTTGTTACTCTACTTTCTGACCTTCTTTTTTGGGATGGGGCATGACTCTGCCTGAAGAACCCTCTACCATGGGGGGGCTCTAACTGGAGACCTGTCTTCACTTCTCCTGTTTTGATCTCCTCTGGGAATCCCATTCGATACTGCTGATGAAGGAAGGGAAGGGGGGTTACTTGAGGTGGCAGGACGGGGTTCTAAACTAGGCCTTTCTTGATCCATATTGCAAAGGGTGCCTGTTTTTTTCTGCCTTTTTTTGAGCTAGAGCTATGATCAAACTTCGTTCTGTACCATCTGCCTGGTCAGGGGTATTATGTGCTGCTTTCTTACAGTTCTGGAAAGTGTGTCCACGCTCCCCACATAAATTGCATTGGCTTTCATTTATGCAGTCAGTGCCAACATGCCCAAGATGCCCACGCAGTACATATATTTTTATCACATACACTGCTTAAGTGCTCCAGTGAACTGCAATTTGTAACACATTTTGGGTTATCCTGCATAAAACAGAATTCTCTATCCCTACCCAAAAGAAAGAGTTCAGCAGATGAATTATCCCAGTACCTGCTGTTTGGAGCATGACTTTCACCTTCCAGCCTCCAGAGTCCATATGTTTTCTGAATCCAGAATGGCCTCAGGATCATCAATGACTGTGCAACGTTGCTTTAACCATATGAGTAGATCTTGTACACTAACCCCTTCATTTCTGAAAAGAACTGTAATAACCTTGTGTGCAGGTTTTGATAGAGGGGTTGCTAAGAAGGGGGACCATAGAGATGATTTTTTTTAAAGCGTTATACCTAATCCAGAAATGCTCTAACCCCAGTGCTGTTTTGAAACTTATATCGAAGGTAGTTTCCCCTGAAATGTGAATTGAAGTGTATGTTTCTGTAGAAAAAACTTAATGGATTCCTTTAGAAGTGTTTTAGCCACAAAAAGTCTGTCGGGTGAGTCCTCCATACCCCCAGTATAGGTAAAATGCACCGCATTATGTCTTTTTGCTGGGTGTATGGGGGTTTTAAACAGAGATACAAATGTTTTTGGTGTCATTTTATTAATGAGGTTTAAAGGCCTTTGTGATGCAGGATCTAAACCCTTGGGGCATCCCCCATCAGGTTGCTGTGTTATTTCTTTCAAACCTTGCAGCACAGGATGTTGTGTTAACTCCAGGTTAGAAGGAACCTTTAAGTCAGGTGCAGTCACATTTATTGCATTACCTCTGTTAGAAAAGTTATAGTCTGTAGGTGCTGGTACTTATCGGAGAGACCCCTGTGACCCATTGACCTGTTTGTGCATTCTGCTGCCATCCCACTGAGTCCAGTGCTGTTTTAACCAACCAGCTCTCTTCAGATACATTGTTTGTTTCTTCCACTGCGCGTCTTAGGCCGAGTTGGTTGCCACTCATTTCTGCCATTCCCAGTGCGGTTTCTGTGGATGCCTCAAGTATTTCGGCACAATTTGTGTTTTCAGTCACATCAGCTTCCTCCATACATTTGGGCTAGCTCGCCGGCTTGTCCTTTGATGATGCCATGTCATCAGCTTTCAGCTGATTCATTTTGACAAACTTCTGTTCCTTGTCAGCTCTAAGGGCTCTGAGCTTAGTTTCCAGCTGTGCTTTCTTCTGAAAAAAACGGTCTCTCCTCTTGCTCAAATTTTTTCCTGTAACAAAGTTTCCTCCTCTAAAACAATCGCCAAGTCAGCCTGATTTATAGTCTTGCACTCCTTCCTAAGTATTGGACTCGCTATCACTTGGCAAGTCTGGAATCATATCAGTTTGTGCTAGTTCCATATCTTGTAGAATACAGGGTTTTGTTAGGTCAGGTCTTACCAGCTTTTCTCTGCCATAAGTAGTTTCTCCACTTTCTATTCCCAACTCCTCAGTTCTTTGTATATTTTCTGTCTCCATATGTTCTTCCACCTCTGCATCCTGCAGCTCCTCGTCCTTCATCTTGGCTGACTGCCAGGGTGGGACAGTATCCCCCTGCGCAGCAATGCAGTAGGGGAATTTCCTAATTGCCTGGCCAAATTTCCCCCATTCACTAAAAAAAAAATACCACCAACAGCTTAATCTGGTTCAAGGTCAGCTGGAATTCATCTGTATCCCCCTTCCCCAGGTTGTGCCTGAAAATAGGCAGAATTTGTCTAGTGCACTTACCTGGTCAACAAAAACTAAATAAATAAATTGGCAAAGGTGAGGCTGATGTGTTGCAGACACCAGCAGTGCCAGAAGGACTTGAGTCCCACGGGACAGAAGGAATAAAAATAACCAGACTGTCCCTGTGGGTCATTTGTACGGTGGTCCCCAAAAGGTTTTGCTATCAGCCACACTGCTCAGGAAGGGGCTGCAATTAGAGCTGTGGAGAATTTGCAAACATTGGTTCTGCCAGAAGTCTGTGGAATTTCAGATATTCCATCTTATTCTGCAAAATTCCATTTGAAGCCTAACAGTTTGAAAAAGGTTTTTTTTGAGCTGTGGATTAGTAATCCGCTGTTTACATACTTAAACCATGGATTCATTTCCCACAGTTAGGTATACCACGGAATATTATTTTGCGGTTTACATAGAAATGCTTCTACGAATTAAATGAAATTAAAGGAATTAATTTTGAAAAAACATTTTGGAAGTGGACTAGCCATTCTGCATGAATTACACTGGCTTAATTTTGCATTCTGCACTGCTCTACTGGCAATCCTTTCTGTGCGTAGTTCAGCAGGGTCACAATGTGTATGTTGACACTAAGTAGTCACATGACCACTCAGCACCCTTCTTTGCAACAGTGAGTTATTCTCACTGATCAGTAAAATGCAGATTTAAAGGGATGCTATCAGCTTATTAAATCATTTTTTGTGCCCCTGTAATATCTGTGCCTGTGAACAGAGCTGTACTCAATAATTGCTCTGATTCTGTTTTAAAAACATTGGTGGTTGGGAGGTCACGTGACTGTCAGATGGAAATGACTGCTTAAACCCTTAGCTCTGCGCTGACCCCCCCCCCCTCCATCTATCTCACTCCATCTACTACTTACAACAATGGGGGACCGATTCTTCCTAGCAGCCTGGAGAGATCAAACACTATACAACCTGCAGAGGACCTTCCTGGTGACAATTTATATTTACAAAAGTGGAAAAATCTATCTCCAAGTCACCTCCTTCACCACACTTACCTGAACCCAAGATGATTACGACTCGAGACTGCTCCTCCAAGAACCCCGATCTGGTACAGCAAGCAAACTTGGTCAAAAAGATTGCAACTTCAGTAGAGGCAATCCAGATCACAGTTGTTAATACACAGACCAGCCTGGCCAGCTTAACCGAAAGGGTCAGTACAGTAGAATCCTTGGTTACAGAGATCGCTCAGACTACTGCTGCACAGGATCAGTGACTGCAGGCTGCCGAACCTAAATAGCATGGCTTGCCATGAAATTAGAGGACCTAGAAGGCCAGGAAAGGAGAAAGAACCTGCGTATCATTGAACTCTCTGATGGTTTGGAAGGCAGAGACCCTGTACACTACTGAAGAGAAAATCTGCCCCACTGGCTTCATTTTTGCCCTGACGATTTTGATTTTGAAATTAAATGGGCCCATTGGATCAGACATGCCCCAACTACTCGTTCAAGTACAGAGCCTCGGCCCCTAATATTTAAACTCCTCAGGTTTCAGGATAATTAACTGATTTTGACAAAAACAAGGGAACTTAAGGACATACTTGCAGCAGGAACTCAGATTTCCTTCCATCCCAACTACTCCCAGGGAATACTGGCTCACAGATAGGCCTTTGACAGGGTGAAACAAGGCTTCCGAAACTGGGGCATCACATATGCCTTGTTGTATCCGACTACACTAGTTACTTTGGATGGCCAGTCAATTCAGTTTCACCCCTGAAGAGGCCAATTAATATTTACAACTACACTTGGGACCATCTAGATCTCCAGCACCTCTCCCAGGCTTGAACCCAGTATCCCCTGAGCAGATGGACACCTACTCCTCAACAACACCCACTGGCCCAGATACACCACCATGACCTGAGGAATACTGAAGAGCAAGGAATATAATATACTGAACTAACTCTTGCCATCAAATCATAAGTACAGCATTCTTCTCTGCCCTTATGACTACCTGAACTAATCCCACTTGGTTGTGCCACCGATTCAGCTACCAGTTCTCTGGCTTCTTCTATGGTGCTACATTTATGAACATACAAACATATGAAAACACCAGCAGAAACAGGCCTGTCTATCGAGTCTGCTCAATTGTGCAGCTAACCCCTCAACTTGAGGCTGCCCCACCCTCCCTCTCTCCTCCCGCTCCTCTTAATTATCCCTCCCCTCACTCTGTCCCACCCCCTCTTAAAACCCCCCACCATACTACAGGCTACCACCTCCTCAGGCAGGGCACTCCACATATCCACCACCCATTCAGTGAAAAAGTGTCTCCTGAGTTCCCTCCTAACTCTTCCCTCACCAATCTACAATATCGAACTGACTACACATTATATAGGTTAAATCAAAAGTACTGGGAGGCAGGAGAACAACACGGAAAGTTACTAGCAGCTAAACTTCGGCTCAAGCCATGGAAAAGTACATCCCCATCATCCATGATCCACAGGGTGTAAACTGACAGAGCCTACAGACATTAATCAGCTTCTCTGAGACTTTACTCCTCCTTATACCCCTCAGAGGTCAACCCTACACCAAATCAATACTCAGCCTTTTACTCTAACCCACATCTACCACAGGTACCAACTACATATATCTCCTCCTTTACCTCTCCCATCCAGCCTGCCGAAGTTACCCAAGCCATTCAAAGTATGGCTAAGGGGAAATCACCAAGCCTTGATGATTTTCCCATTGAATTTTACTACGTTTTTCGTGATTTACTTGCCCCGAAGACAATTAGCCCTCCCCCTCTTCTTCAATGAAGCTTGGGGCAAGGGGAGTCTCCCACCATCCTTCTTATAAGGCATTATTACCCTCATCCTGAAGAAAGGAAAGGATGGTGTGCTTTGTTCACATTTCTGTCCAGTCTCCTTGCTGAATGTGGATACAAACATCTTTGCCAAAATGCTGGCAAAGTGAATGAAGCCTATCATGCCCATTCTCATTCATTTGGACCAAGTTGGCTTTGTACCTGATAGATTAGGCTTGGATAATATCCGCCAGATGCTAGACCTTATCTGAGAGGCCAGTACCCTATCCCACCCTGTTGCCACCCTGTCTTTAGATGCAGAGAAAGCATTTGACAGAGTGGAATGGGACTATCTGTTTGATACTTTGGGTAGATTTGGCTTCCCTCTGGCATTCATCTCTCTAGTGTGCCTCCTCTATACTTCACCATCAGCAGCAGTAGACTAACAAACTCTGTACTGTCCCCATACTTTCTGCTCTACAGAGGAACCAGACAGAGGAGTCCCTGTCCCTTTCCTATTCCTATTGGCAGTAGAACCCTGGCTTCAAAAATCGAGCTGGACCTCATTTCCCAGGCATTGTAGTGGGCAATCTCCCACATAAGATATCTTTATTTACTGATGATGTGACCCTGGTCCTGACCAACCCTCTACCTCACTTCCAGCCCTGCAGAATGTCCTAGAGACATACACCTGATTATCGGGCTATAAATGTAACAGTACAAAGTCCCAACTATACCTCTAAATAGCTCCTGTACAGCTGATTTGTTTTCAGCTTAACTCAGTGGTCCCCTGATGGAGTAACTTACTTGGGTATTGCACTGCACACTACTATTGCAGCTACAACAGTAGCTGATACACAAAAGTGCTAGACATTTTGTAAATGGATCTACAATGTTGGAAAACCACATGCTCTCCCTCTGGGGTAAAGTTAATGCCCTAAAACTAATCATACTTCCTAAACTGCAACACATTTTAGCTAATCTCCCTATCTCCCTGTCAAGAGACTTTTTTCAGAGACTATCGGCCAAGACATCATCCTTTATTTGGGCAAGTAAACCACCAAAGATAAGTCTCAAGTCCATGCAGGAGCACTGGAGGGAAGGAGGATTTGGGCTACCAGACTTGAAACTTTTCCATGACCTTACCCTGATGCACCAAGCAGTAATTAGCTATACCCCACACCTGATTTAACCTATTCCAAGTTGGATCCAAGTGGAATTAGAAGGTCAGCTGCCAATGCCCCTGCTCTTATCTACCCAGGTTGGTCCCTTCGCACAGCCATCTCCCCATGTTCTCGCTATACTAGACATATATGGACAAAGTATAGCAAACAAATAGGCTGGAACCCTCAGACTGCTCTGGTAAGACCACTATGGAAAAGTCCAGCTCTAACCACTGATGGACACTCTATTCATTGGACAGACTGGGACACTAGGGGCATTGTTCAGTTAAGGGATTTGTATGACCCCCCACTCAGGCTGCCTCTACTTATTTGAAATCCTTCAGACCATATACAAATTGTCCAGCTCCTACTTTTGGAAGTATCTACAGTACAACTCAGGTACATTCTCAAATATAAGATCTGAAAAAGCCTTAATCTTCCTCCACCCCTGGAGCTTGATCAGTGGATCATGTCACTTCAAGGGGTGCAACACAGAACAGCCAAACTTAAATTGATCTACCAACATAGTCTTCCTCTCCTTTCTAAAGGCTACAGGGCTAAATAGGAACTTGAACTAGTCATTTCTCTCCCCAGCCGTGGACCTAGGTTTGGCCAAATGCGTATATGGCATCATGTGAACTCCAGGAAAAGTCTCTGCAATACAAGATTCTACACAGAGCGTGCAGAACTCCTGCCTGGCTCAACACGATAGGCCTCCTAGATCATAGTGATTGCTGTAGATGCTCTTCTCCACAAGCAATGCTAACTCATATCCTTCGGACATGTCCTGATATTGATCAGTATTGGATCCATGTATGGACTACCTGTACCAAGATATTCCCAGATCTAAGAGTCTGAGATCCACAACTAGCACTACTTGGTGTACCACAGCTGACTTCCACCCTGGCCAAACCTCAACTACTATGGCTCAATGGAGTCTTGGCAGCTGCCAAACGGGTATTGTTACACCACTGGAGGGATCCCAAACCCCCCTCAAAATGAGGAATGGTTCAATCTCTTGACACTAAGAGCCCACAATGAGAGAACCGTACATTTTATAATTGACAAATTACCTGATTTCCTGAAAAGATGGGCTCCCCTTCAGGGTGCTTTCCCAAGGGTTTCATTCCTAAACTGTCCAATGGATGATTCTTAAACAAACCGTATGTGGCACAAATTAAATGGTCAGGTAGTGCACTACCCATCACAGCTCTTACTGCTAGGCTAACCCCCTTCCCCTCCCTTCCTCAGCTGGGCAGTCTTGTCTCCCCACTGCACACCCTCACGCCCCATACACTCATATCTATATACACTGATAATTAATTGGCTCTCTTCTAGGCTTGCATGCACCCTCCTTCTTTTAGGTAGCACCAATAAAGCATGGATTTGAATGTATATCTTTCTTCCTTTAGCTTAATTTGTGTTACAAGTATCCAGTACACATTATCCAGTTCTATCAATATCCCCCACCTCCCAGGGCAGGAACTAGTTTTTTTTTTCTTTTTTTCTTTCTGTAAGTAGGGGATATAAACATGGGATATGTTTTGTTCAGTAACTTGTATTAGTTACATTTTCTGAAGGTATTGTCTACTTTTGCATAACTATTCTAACCAAATTCCTTCCCTTAGGTTGATGTGTAACTCTCCTAGTACAGGCCATTACTTCAAATTGACCCTATAGGGCCACAGTATGTGGTATAAGCCGTATTGACTGTTCTATGTTTCTTCTTTCTCCCTGAGGTATCTAGGTGAATATGGATTATCTTGCACTATGTTTATTTGCAGGCAGCTCAGCACAGGGACAAATCTTTGGTTAACTTCCTACTGAGACAGCCATGAAATAAGGGTAGGATACTATATTTCCTGTTCATGTCTCCACAACCTGTTATAACCTTCATGTTTCTCTATGTTCTATAAGTAATCTGCTGTTGTATGTTTTTATACAATAGGCGTCAGCCAAGTTGATTATGGTATGTAGGTGTTATATGAAAGACACAATAAACATTTTTAAGGCAAAAAAAGCATTGGTGGTTATTTAGTGCATATTTTGTAACAAAAGACTTTCAGTCATCCCAACTGAAATGGACCAGGACAGTTTCACTTTTCAAACAAAAATTCCTATAGGAAATAATCTTCGGTTTTATGAACCACTTACATTATGGACATCAGCACAGTTAGCGCTATTTAACCATTTGTTTAGTTTGTATGCTCCAAAACTGCTGAACTCACTCATGCATGAGTTTGGTGTCAAGCAGTGCTATTCCTTATGTTAGACATATGGAACGAGCAGACTGTGCATTTTGGTTGGGACAACTGAAAGTCTTTTGTTATACACTAAATAAACCACCAATGCTTTTAAAATAGAATCAGAGCAATTACTGAGTACTGCTCTGTTCACAGGCACAGATATTACATGGGTATTAAAATGGCTTAAAAAGCTGACTGTGTCCCTTTAAACTGCAAAAAATATGAAATAAGTTATTTAGTTCTTTGGAAAACTGAAAATGTCACCTGTCCAAATGAATAGTAATAACTTCTTAAGGAGTTTCTCCCCTTGAGGAAAAAGTTTATATGTAGCCATAGTTAAGGTTTTATGTCACATATATTGCCTATATTTATCATCACTTCATTAATATGGGCCATTGTATAACTATGGAATACATAATGGCCTGACTTCTTATCTTCATGAATGATGGGGCCAGGAGTGAGATAGGAAAGGCCATCCCTTCACAAGTGATGACAAATATTGTATTCTAAGTCAGGCCATCATGTTTCTAATTTATACAATGTATTTTAAATCCTAGAACTTTCAGATTAGTTCTTTAATAAAGATTTATCTTTTCTATTTGATTTCACCCTCTGTTTTGGGTGCAACAAAAGTCACTGTGACAACATCAGGCATTGTATAAGCTGAACTTCAAAAGACAAGAATCCCAGAGCAAATGCCTTGAGGCAAGAGTTACCCTGGAAGGGTATTGGCCATACAGCCAAATTTAAAAGAAAAACACAATTGCACATACCCCAGTAATGCAAAGCATCATGAGAAGCATATGTAAATCCTCACAAATGATTTTGGAGTGGCTTGATTTTAAACAGAATTGCATGGTGCCAAAAGGCCTCACAATGCAACCAGCAAAGGCTGAGAACAGCAGACATAGACACGTTTTTCATCCTTGCTGGGATGTCCATGCTTTGCATTATTGTGGTATGTGCAATTATGTTTTTAATTGTAAAAGTCATCTCCCTTTGGTTAAGAGGTCCTGTGCAGCCCAGCTAAAGTGATGATACAGAGACTGTGAAACTGCTTATTTCACTCATTGACTGCTTTATTTAGTGAAGGAAGTGTTCAATGAGTAGGGGGCTTGAGGGAGCTGGCTGATGAACATGTCACTCAAGGGGGTGGGGATCTGCAAATAAAAGCCTTTGTAATGCTTTGCTCCACCTGCTGTTAGTATCTGTGGACCACCGGCAGCAAGATCTACAGTCCAGCTAATTCTCTTTAGCTGAGAGGGGACAACACCAGGCAAGTGCTCTTCAGCCTGATACAGTGACTGTGAAGCCACTTACTCCACTCATTGACTGCTTTATTTAGTGCGGAAAGTTTTCAGTGAGTAGGGGGCTTGAGGGAGCCAGCTGCTGAACACGTCACTCAAGGGGGCAGGGGCTCAGCACATAAAGGCTTGCACCACACGCAAGTATGAGTGTGAGTGGCGTGCACCACTCAGTAGAGGAAAACTAGGTAAATGTTAAGATTCAGAAGTGAGAAAAGGGTTGTTTAATTTTAGAGTAGGGTTGGGAACTAGTAAATTGTAACCTTTTTTATTGGAAATTTTTTAAATTGGTTGTTGCCTTTATTCATGCCTCATGTGTATATTATTGGTTGGGCTGTTTTATTACTTTCTTTAATTCACCAACATTTCACACTGATCTTAATCATGATTTTGGTCATATTTACTTGGATAATACATCCAGGAGTTTTGATACTATGAAGAGCTGGGATTTAGGAAAATGGGGTGACTACATGTGGAGGGACAGACCACACCCAGAAATTTACAAGTGTTCATTAACATTTAGTCAATTGTTGTCACACAAAGTAATTATATCCAAATGTACAAATAGGACTTATAATAGTTCCTATAGTAAATCTGCATAATGGAAATTGATAGTTCTTCTTTTGTTAATTTCTGGTTCTGTTCATCCACATCCTGGTCCATGAAATGAAAGTAACTTTATGTCACATATGGACTCTAGAGGTAGAACTAGTCTAGTAAATTCTATTAGCATAGTTCATTTAAACATTCAGAGTTTTCAGGCTAAGTGGTGTCCTTTCAAAGTGTGGGTGTTACAACATAAATTTGATGTAATTATCATGATCAGAAACATGGTTAAAAAGTAAAATTGGTAATGCACAAATCAAATTACCAGATTATAATGTTTTTAGGCAGGATAAGGTGGGTAAGAGGGGAGGAGGCATCTTGATATATGTTAAAACTAAATTTAATTGTATATTACTAGATCATATGAGGAAGGAACCGAATGCAACTTGATTTCCATAGATCTGATACTAGGGCATCAGAAACACCTGACCATCAGTGCAATTCTTCCTGGTCATATAAAGGCAGTACTGGAGCTTATTGCAAGAGTTAAAAATAGATTAGTTCCTAATACAGAATGGGTTTTATTAGGTGACTTCAACTATAACTGGTACATTGATTCAAAATTTAAGGTAAGGGAGCTCTTTTTGGAACTAGGGACACATCAAATTATTGAGGAAACGACTAGCTGTATTCATAAAACTGGGTGTGAGTCGATTCTTGACTGGATAGTGGTTTCCCATCCTGAAAAGATAATTGCATCTAGTGTACTGGCTGACGCTTTCAGTGACCATTGCCCTTTACTTTGTAATTGGTCTACGAAAATGATAAAAAATCCTCCGGTATACATACAGTCACAGAATTATAGAAAGGTAGATTACAAGATAGTGAATAATGACTGTAATGAAATTGATTGGACAGTCCTTCAAACTGTCAAGAACATTGATGATTTCCTTTAAATATTCATTAAATGGGTTAATACAATAATAGATAATATTATACCTAAAACAAAGATGGACATTTCTGCTAACAAGAATAAATGGGTTAATCATAAATTGTTAAAAATTATGAGACAAAGAGACGCAAAGTAGAAACAGTACAAAAAAACACGTGACCCAATACTGTTAAACTCTTATAAAAAACTCAGGAATCAGTGCAAATCAGAAGTTTGAAAATCTAAAAGACAATTTTTTCATTCAGAGCAAACTAAATATGCAAACAATCCTAAAAATAAAATGGCAGTTGTTTAATGATTTAATGAGTAATGGTCATAATGAAATGTAAATGTAAATTTGGGATGGGGATCAACTTGTTGAGGATCCATCTCAGTTGGCTGAAAGGTTTAACAATTTCTTTGGTGACCTTGATAAATATCAAAATAAAATAAATTTGACAAATCCAAATACCATCTTTAATGTAAATGGTCGGGGTTCAGAGCATAATTTTATTTTAAATCTTTACTTCATCACAAGCAAAAGATTACATAGTCAAAACTACCCTAGGCCAATATTGGGCTATGATGATTTAGACTTCAGATTTATTAAATTAGGAATAGAGACTTTGGCAGAACCAATTTCAGATCTCTTTAACCTTTCTCTCTGTTCCAGTAAGTTTCCAAATTTATGAAAACAGCTATAATTAAACTAATCTTTTAAAAGTGGTACTAGAGAAAGTTTATCTAATTATAGACCTATTTCTCATGCGCACCTTTCAAAATACTGGAAAGGACTATATTTGACCAATCGATAGATCTTCTAGATAAATATGGTTTGTCGTCCAAATTCCAACATGGATTTAAGTCCAAACACATTACAGAGATGGCCTTGGTGGAGTTCACCAGCTGCATACAGAGTTCACTTGACAATGGGTACTCTGTGGCAGCTGTTTTTGTGGACCTCACCAAGGCCTTCGATCTGGTAAATCATGATCTTTTGCCTTTTTCCCTATCTGAGGTCAATTTGCAAGTGAAATCATTAATTGGTATTCCAACTATCTTCAAAACAGGGCTCATAAAACAAGTATCAAAGGAAATTTGTTCCAGTCTAAAATATTAAGTGTGGAGTCAAGGCTCCATCTTGGGGCCCCTAATATTTTCATTATACAGTACATGAATTCTGCGCCTGATAGTTGTAAAAATGCACAAATTACACTATTTGCAGATGATGCAGTTATATATTTCTCTCATGCTTATCAAGTTAATGCTGTTGAAGTAATCCAATATGATTTTGTGGCTTTTCAAAAATGGCATTCATCTAAACAAATGATACTTAATGTTTAAAAAACAAACAAAATGAATTATATGTTCCACTTGTAAAACGAAAGTTGTTGGTATACCTCCCCTGGTTGATATACATGGTGAAACTGTAGAGCATGTCGAAGATTTCAGATATCTTGGGATTGTCATAGACTCTAGACTTACCTTTAAAAAACATATTGAAACATTAATAAAAACATTACACCAAAAGTTAGGGGCCATATATAGAATAAAACAACTCCTTACTTCTAAATCTAAAATCCAATTAACCCATAGTTTTCTTTCTGGGGTACTAGGCTATGGAATTTTGATTTACTCAGCCACTAGTGAGAAGACATTATCAAAGCTTCAGGTCACATGTAATAGTATATTAAGGTTTATGTCTGATTCTCCTTTCAGAACTCATAGATGCAATTTACAGAGAAGGGCCAATTGCCCATCATGGGAAAACTGAATAAAGATTAAAATGGGGTTATTTTTTATTTAAAGCCATCAGGGTTTACTATCTATTATATTACTTTACTCTTTCCTAGAAATTTAAATGAAAAGAGGACTAGGTCTCAGGGAAATTCATATTCAAGGTACCATTTTTTAAGAAAACCTTTGGTCAGAGACCTTTGTTATTTAGAGCTCCAGTATTTTTTATTCCATTCCAAGTTCCTTATTTAATTGTGTACCCCCTCACACACTCAGACTTAGACTGAAATTCTGGTTAAGCAGCTCAATCCCTGTACATGTATAAAGGGGAATTCTAGGTCATAAATGTGTATTTTATATTGTCTCCATATATTTTGTATGTATGTATGTATATCATAATGTAAATCTTGTTGTTTCTGTTATATTAACTTATCAAAAACGGGCAGCCATGCTCATCAGCTTAACAAATATAAAAATTAAAAAAAAGAAAATGAAGTGAAATGAAATGATAACACTTGATGACTTCATCAGAATGATGATAAATTATTTATCATCATTTTGGTCTTAAGGTCATAGAAATAAACCACTTATCTGTGAGGTTTCATTTTCACCTACATTTTATAACACTGGATATTTGTGCTTGGACTTCACCTAGTCCTGCTGTTTTTTTTTTATACATAACAGTTGGGCAAGCTACTTTCTTTTGCTGCTTTCCCTATCTGTGGAATACCAACCCCCTTCACTTCCTCTGTCCTCCTCTCCAGTGTCCCTCAGTGCTCATCTCCTCAAGCTTACTGCTGTCCTTTCCTCTTGTGGCTAGTCCTCACCCAGTTCCTTTCATTCTCTCCTTCTTACCACCCTGCCACTCAGTAGTGTAGCTAGGAAAATAACATTTGTAAGTCAGAATCCTTTGATGCCTCTTTGCCACTCCCATTGTCTATCACAGACATAACCATATGCATTCCCAGACCCTTGTCCACCCCATAATACTTAGTTTTATGCATGTAACATTATGTTTAGTTCAAACAGAGCAAAATATTTAGGCCTCTATGCATTATGAAGCAGGTTGCCTACATCTGGATGCTACAAACGGGGGTTCCATGGACCCCTGCATGCATTTACAGAAGGGACACACATCCCTTCACAGGATCCCCAGTCAGTCATGCGCGCTATGCACACAGCCAGTCCATGGGCATATCTTGGGGCATGTCTGCACTCCACACTATTCACAGAGGCACAGAGTGCTGGGCAAGGGGGCACATGATACAGAAGTAGGGACCCTGCCATATCTTTTGCATGCCCCCTCAGTTTACACCTGCCAGCACTGGGGTGATGAGGAATCCCCCCCACACTGTGTTGCCCCATCCCTCTGGGCTTGGGAGGGCTGGGGACAGCCATTTAGGCACTTGTCCATCTTTGTACAAAAAGGAAGTCCCATACTCTCCCAGAATCCCTCACTCCACAGGAAGCAGGGGATCCTCTATGGAAGCAGGACAAGCATTCAAATGGATACCCACCAGTGTCCTCTGGTTCACCCCTTCACAGCAGCATATGGGGAGGCAGGGCCATGGTTAACACCAGGTGGTGGGTCATGTGTGCATGCCCACCACTGTGCTCTGTCTGTGGGAATGGAATGGGGCCAGGGTACGACCTTCACATGTACACTGCACCACATGATGCATAAGTACCATAGTGTACAGTGAGGATTTGTTAAGCATGAATTTCCATGCAAGCTAATACCTTGTACCACAGCTCACAGGTCATGGAATGCAATTGTCCCTTTCTGTGGTACAACAGGGTTCCAGCTGATTGGAAATCTTTGAGACAACAGGCATTTTCACAGCCACGTGCACAGCAATCAGTTGAAGTTCTGAACTGAAACTGCCAGCACATTCGCTGCTGCCGTGGAGCACTGTGAATACACTTTTGTTTAAAAATAAACAATAAACAAAAAAAGCTACACTATCAAAATACTGGTTGAGCAACCACATGTCCAACCAGCCCATGCCACTACTCAGGCTTCTGATTACATCAGACCTCACAAGCTATTCTCTCAAGGTCTGATGTAATCAAAACCCTTCTGTGTAGCAGTATAGGCTGGTTGTGCATGGTACCCTAACCAGTATTCTCTGACAGTACTGCCAGTAGGGGTGGATATCAGACTGTAGGAGTAACAAACTCAGTAGTCAGGGCCCAGAATGCTGCCCCTCTCCAATAAACTTGTAAGCCATGGCTTACTTGGTATATGCATTCCTTCCCAATGCTCATACACATACATACCTCTGACTCCTTAACAGCCATCTAACCACCCTTAATGTACTGCTATTTTGATTTGCTTTTTTGTTTGCAATTGTGTGCTTTATGGTATATTTTATGAAATATGTTATCTAGTTAGTTTTATTTACCAGGTAAGTGCACTGGAAAAAGTGGTTACAGAGTAACTTCACTGTATTTGCATTGCAATTGCAATGTAGTTGCATGCAACAAACATGTAGTGTAATTACCCTGTTGCATGTAATTAATGATTAGTTACATTGAAATGGATGCTTGAAATAAAATGTAACCACAAAGTAATTGTCTATTGTCAGGCACGACCTGGGAGGTCTCTTAGAAAGAGGTGACAGAGCCCCAAAAAGTAAAAAAGAAATTAGGAATATATCATTCTTCTTTTGTAGGCCAGATTCTGTTAAGGAAAAACTTACTATATCTTCTCCATAGGCCCTTGTATGAAGGAATCGCCTACTAATTCTAGGACAGTCTAAATTGAGTGTTTCCTCATGGTCCAACAAATCATTTATATGTATGTTAAATAATAAAGGACTCAATAAACATCCTCCTGACCCTATGTGTTGAAAATACTGAGTTAAATTACCATTATTATTATATCTTATAGATGTTGAGGTGTTGGAATATAATAGACAAATCAAAATCAATTAAGAATGGTCAATACTCATGTCTAACATAATTTTCCAGGGTTTTGCCTACTTATGGAGTCAAATGCCGATGAAAAGTTGACAAAAGGGCATATAATTTCATTTTCATGTGCACATATTTTTCTATTAAGTGTGTAAGAACAAAAATATTATCAACAGTTGAAAAACCTGTCTAAACCCAGCCTGCCAGGGGATAAAATTAAGTTGCCATCTGTCCATTTAGTTAGGTTATTTAACAGTAATCTGGAAAAGATCTTAGAGCTGATGTTTAATAGGTTTATAGGCCGAAAATTATAGCGGTCATAAACTGACCCTTTTATGGAGAGGACTATAATATTTTGGTCCATGAGATGGGGACATATTTATGAGTTGAACATAGATTAAAGAAGAAATTTAATAATGGGATGCAAAAATCCCCATGCTCCTTATATATTTCAGAAGGAATATAGTCCGAACCAGGAGCCTTATTATTTTTTAACTTGGAAATAACCTCCTCAATCTCAGATTCCATGAATATGAGATCTGTTTTGAGAGGTATGCTGTAAGGTTTGAATTAAGTTTAAATCCACATTTTCTAGTTCTATTTTGGTAAAACTTGCTTTAAAATGTTCAATCCATGTTTCTGTTGGAATGTACTGCCAGTTAGGGATGATATTCTTTTACTCCCTTGGCCACCATCTTCCAAATGGTTTGATTATCCCTTTCATGAATAACTTTGTACATTTCTGTCCATTGATTATGTTGGAACTCTAATTTTTGTTTCAAGCCATTTATTATATTGTTTTCTATTCTTGTTTAATTTTGCTAAGTTTTCTTTGCAGGGTATTTTTGGTCCATTTAATCAATTTATTTAGTTCCTTCTTGGCCTTTTTAGTCATCATTGAACCATTTGGCAAAATGCTGAGTATTTGTAAATTACTATAAATAGTTACTTTAATTTTTTCATTTAGTTGTTTCAATTTCTGTTCTCTCACATGTGTGGATTGTAAATGGGAGTTATTCAATTGGTTAAACTCGGTTTGCCAGTTCTGAATTACATTTAGTAGCCCAGTTCCTTTAATTTCACCTCTCCTGGGTTTTACATTTTCCGTACTGAAGAGTAGAGCCAGTGGATTTATATCAGTTTCAATGATGGGTACTTCATTACCAAATGTTACTTGTAAACACAGGGGTGCATGACGCTCTGAGATCTAATTTTAATATTCAAATTAGTAAGTAGCTTATAAGTATGTGGGCTACTCAATATATAATCAATCAGACTCTGCCAATTTTGTGAAAAATAGGTAGTATTCCCTCCAAATCTCCAGGGTCCTGCCATTTATTATCAGCAAACATTTCCTCTATCAGTCTCTGTAGATCCTTCCTTGATCATATTTCATCTTATCCTGACTCTGTCTATATATAAAGTCTTCAAAACCATCTTGTGTCTCTAAGATAGCTAAATTATCATAATTAGCAATTTTTGCATTAAAATCACCAGCAACTAAAATATTGCTGTTTGGGAGTTTCTTGTTGTATGGTCAATGTCATCATTTAAATTTGTCCATGAATTTTGAGAAATTTGATTTTGTTTTTTGGGGGTTATGTAAACATTGATAATGAATGGAAAACTATTCCATAATATACTCAGAATAATATAATTAGTAGTTATTTTAATGGTATCCAAATGATGATTTCTTTTTAATTTTACATTTTTATTTATTTTATTCTTTGTTAACCGGTGACCCTGAAAACAGGCAGTTGTGCCTAGTGGGCCTTACCTAGGCTTGTACTGCACAGACACACTCAGAAATTAATTTATGAGCACGCCTGTGCAGAGCGTCATACTGCACTCAGTCGGCAGCTCATGCGTGGAGGTGAGAGGTGGGCTGTGCCAGTTGCCAGCTGGGGATGGGTGGGAGGGTGCTGGGTGGGGGCCACTAGACTACCAGGAAAAGGAACATCATATTTTATTATTGTACTGTGCAGTTTGAGGAGGGGGCACTAGACTACCAGGGAAATGGGAAATCAGATTTTATTATCGTACTGTACAGTTCAGGGGGACCACTAGACTACCAGAGAAATGGGAAATCATATTGTATTATTGTACTGTACAGTTCGGGGGGCCACTAGACTACCAGGGAAATGGGAATTCATTTTATATTATATTACCGTACAGTTGGGGGGCACTAGACTGTCAGGGCAAGTACCATGCTGCTTTTGCGATGGGTGACCTGGGGAGGCTGGGACATGGGTGGAGGGTGCACTTGTGACCTGCGGCAGTGGGTTGTGACATGCTGGCTAGGTATGCCCTCTGTGCGGCATACCTAGCTGCATGTTGCAAGTCACAGGTCTTTGTTGCAGAGACACTGCTCCTTCTAGAATGGGGTGCTGGGTCATTGTCACAGTTATGGTGGTGTTGTGATCGGTGGCAACTTGAGTCACTTTCTAGAATTGGGCCCTTGTTTCCAGTACATATTTAATTTGCATGGGCAAATGCAATCCACATTTTTGGTCCGAGTATTCAGTAAAAAGTATGCCAAACCTGGGCAATATACGATATGGCTTCTTCAAAGGCTTAAAAAACAGGGATCAGTTACTCAGGTTACAATAGTATCAGAAATTGCGTTTTACAAAGTTAAAGCCAAGCAGCACTGTAAAGTGAGTGGTAAAGATATGGAGCCTTCTCTTGAGAATTGCCAAAAGTTTTAGCAGGTAATTCAAACTTTGCCAAGACCATGTAGAGAACAGCTTGTCTCTTCAACCAAAAATGGTGATTCAGAAGCAGAGATGCCCACTATGCACTTTATGCCTCTAGGTAACAAAAGGCACATGGTCACAGTGTTCAAAGGGTCAATAGATCATTAAAGGGGTACAAGTAAATTAAAGTGCTCAGCTTTGCCAGAATGTAAAATGATCTTGAACTTTACAAAATAACCACCTCTTGAAACACGGAAACAAGAAAAAATAGAGTCTTAGTTAAATTTAAAAGCGGATATATAAAATCTGTTTCAGTGACTTCAGCGACACTTTGCTTAGCAAATTTCACCAGAACTAATTAGGTTTAATACAGGGATAAACTCACTTTGCTGAAAACCAGACTAATTATATTTAATATATAAGGGTATAAAGAATTTAATAAGATATATTTCAAATAAATAATTTAAATTAAGATATCATATAAATGACAGGGATCATAAAGAATAATGAAAAAGGATAACAATGAGATAAAAAATAAACATACCACAGAGTTCAAGGAATTTAAAAATAGAATTTTTAGGAACAGTAATCGCAAGTTAGAGGGCTAGGAGAGCTAAAATAACACAGCAGGTTAGACAGACTACAGGGTTAAGAGGAGAAAAGGGGGAGACTGTTCTCTCCCAACTTAAATTCAGTCTTAGCTTCAGAGTTTTTAGTGTTTGGAAATAGTTTTAAGGTCCAGCTCCTATTCTTTTCACCAGAAAGGCAACATTTATCACCAGAGCTTATCTCACTATACCACAGTGTAACTTTATAGTTACTTTTCTACTCCTCTCCACTCTGCTCCACGTCATCAATGCTTTGTCACTAACACCTCCTTACTCCACCACTTATCTTCTCCCATTTATCTTCACCACTCAAATCTTCCTCAAATTTCTTAGCACTTTTAGCATGTTAATACAACTTTGGAGCTTCAGCTGAGACTTATACTGCAGAACATGTAGATTCTAATGACCCTCTGCAGAGATGATTTATCTCTCCGAAAGTCCACAGGACCAGCTTTTCCACCGCCAAAAGTCCAGCACCTGTAAACTGGGGACAAAACCAGAAAAAGCACTACAGTAGCTCCAGTCAGGCAACACAAGAAAGTCTGGAAAGGATAGTGAATCCATTAACAATTTGCCTGGTCAACAAAGGCTAAAATAAAAATAAAATAAAACCATTTAAGACAATGATGGCACACCTGTAATAGTATGGGAAAAAGCCTTCACTATCCTTGCTGTTGCAGCAACTCCTCAGTTCAAACAGCATGCAGTCGACATCTTGGAATCTCACCAGTCCATCTGCAAAACACACTATAAAATCAAGAATGCCACAAACCAGAGTCCAGAATCTTGTCTAGTTAAGATTATGGTCATTAAATGTGGTTAGTTGTTTCCCAATGATACTTGTTAATAACATGTACAGATATTACGAAGCTCTGGTGAAGTTACGAAATTTGCCTTGGTGAATTGCTTCATAGTTCCCACTTCACCCATGCCACTTTGCCAAGAGTTTTCCAGTTGAAGTCAGGCAAAGTTATAGTGAACTGGTAACTTCACCAATGAATTCAGGTCAATTTGCATAGAAAAAGGGTCATTTCGACTGGTGAAAATTTTGCAAAGTCATCACTTTGCAAATTTTGCCTACCATAAATTAATTTCAAATCGAATTTCAGTCACTTTGCCCATCTCTAGAAATATGTTGCTAGGCTAATCAGACAGATAGATTTACCTTCCTTCAACATACTATACAAAGAGAAGGCCAAAGGCTTTATAAGTCAGTCATAACAGTTTGATGCCCAGAGCTACTTTTTGTGATTTAAAGTTAGTTTATTCATTAACTTTGTAATCTCTTGCATGATTCAGTTTGCCTTAAATAGAAGCATGCTCTGTCCAAGTTTTATTCTTTAAAAAATGCAAAGAAGGCATACCATAACATGCTTGGTTACTGGATCACTGAAGTATGTATATGAAATGCAATAAGCCAGTATTCCTTTGAAAATTGATAAAATATTTTAAACCAAAAAATGAGAAAATGAAAATGGTCTCATCAATCAAATTTAAAGGATTTCAGAATAAGTTCCACAGAAAGCATTGTAACATAGTCAATAAAATATTGGATTGACAAATTGAAAACTTCCCATCTCTTTTACCAAAAGAGAGAAACAAAAACAGATTAGTTTTGCAAGATAAAGATAATAACTTTATTGAGCTAACAAAAAGTTAAAGACACGAGCTTGTAAGACATATAGTACTACTACCTGAAGAAAAGGCAGAACTACAGGCCTCGAAAGCTAGGTATCTTTAACTTTCCATTTGCCTAATAAAGGTATTTTCCTTACCTAGCAAAAAGATTCTGTTTTGTTTCTGTTCTGGTTTGTGTGAGCTAACACAGCACAACCATATCACAGCTCTTTTAGAAATTTAAAGGGACACTGTCAACTCCCTTAGGCCTCATAGCGTCCCTAGTTTAAAAAACACGTTTTATGATTGCCAATATTCTGTAAAGATTGCTGATGTAGCTGGTAGTTTGATTCTGATTCTTTTTTTCTTTTAAAATGTAAAAAACAGACTGCCCACCATACTGGTGTTATCACACAAAACAGGTTTGTTTACATTCATTGATCAGCTCAACTGCATCATTCCTGGACTTGGGAACATCCCCAACATAGTCTAGCCACTCATGATGCAGTGGGAGTTTAAAAGGCTATTGCACCATGAATGACTTCAATGTTTAGAGGTGTTTCTAATGTTCAAGAAATATTCAGTAAGAATAGTTATAGGATTTGAAACAAAACAAAGTTGTTTATAAATATACATAAGCATGCATTTTAGTTCTACTAAACAAGTAGACAGACAAAACAAACAGCAACATCAATGAATTTCGGAGAAGGTAAGCAATCATAAAATGTAGGTTTTAACTAGAAATAATATGATGCAAAACAGGTTGACAGTGTTCCTTTAATAATCAACATACCAAATTCATACAGGAACATGGCATTCTGACAGTAAAGCTACACCCAGAAAATGTAGCCTCTCGTAAAACAAAAAGTACCCTTATGATTTTTGGAATGCAAAAAGCAAGATCATGAGACTTGAATTTCGGAAAGCTATAAATACTCCGTGAACATCTATTACAGAAGTTTTTTTTTTTTCTGTATAATTTAAATAGAACAAAAATAGGGTTCGGGGGGGGCTAAAGTTCTTCTGCCATCACCCCTAAAGCAGCTCATGGAATGGAGGCGCTATGACAATTATCAGCAAGATGTTCAAATGTTATGATAAAGGCATTACTCCTGATTTCCAACATAGCTAGTGTCTTGCCAAATGTGTCAAATTCTTTCTGTTTTCAAAGGTTTTGACAGATTTGCAATAGGTTCCTCATTCTATGGCACACAGTGATGCATGCATCATAGAAGACTGTGTATGAGCAATCATACACAACAACCCTGTTTTTTGATAAAGAGGTTTCCATGGTAACAAGAGACCTCAAGAGGGCAGTTCGAGAGGACTCATTACCACAGAAACCTTGAGATAAAAAGGCATTATGCGTGTATGATTGCTCACACACATCTTTTATAGTGTATGGGCAACCATACATAAGCATCCTGCATCCACAAGAAAGGTCCCCATACTAAAGATGGCTTACTTTACTGTGGGCTGTTGCAGTTCTTCCCAGCGCCAGTCACTTCTGGCCAAGCTCTCACTACCGTGGCTGCTTCATCATGCCTGCATGACAACGTTGGATGTTGTGATGCAGTAGTGATGTCTCAGTGCAGCACAACAGCATCATGACATCGCTACTGCAGCACAACAACACTGTTCCAGTCATAGATTTCCATGAAGAACAGCATTCTACCATACACTATTTAATGCATATGTTATTTTCAAGTGTGGATTTGCAACTAATGCATTCATGGTCTATCTTCCAAGTTCAAAGGGGACTAGGCATCAGTGCTGGGCTGGGTACATGCAATTCGCATTTAGCTGGCCCATGTCGTCCGCACCTGCAGATAGACATGGGTGGTCAGCTTTCATGATTGCTGGCCACCGCCATGTGCCTATCTGTGGCCTCGCTTCATGGTATGCAGCTGCAGGGGAGCAGATTGGAAGAAACAGGTGAGCATCCAGCTAGATGCCCACCCTGGTCCCCTAGGGGATCCCAGCTCCACATAGAGCAGGGGATTCAAGGAAGGTGTGAAACATTGATTTTTTTTTAAACAAATGAATGATTGCTCAAATGGCTGCTCCAGCCCTCCTTGTCTGCCCAGAGAGCTGGAGCCACATGGTGGGGTGGGGGTGAGGGTTCTGCCACATGAGGTGGTCAAAATCTGGAGGGTACACAATGGATACAGGAAGATTTCTGATGCTGTATGTGCCACCTTGCCCGGCACTCTGCACCTTTGTGAATGGTCCTGAGTGTGGGCACACCCCCAGATCATCTGTGTGTGTAGTTGCACGATCAACAGGGGATACAGTGTGGAACAGGCATGCATCTCTTCCATGAATGCCACCGGGGGTTCTCCGGTCCCCAGCTGTGCAGCATTGTTAGTTATGGTTGTCTACACGCCACAGATCTGTGGCGCGTAGGCAATCTGCCTTCTTTTGCATAGACCTCAATGTGTGGGAATGCAATGGAATTATGACAAGAGGGCTTTGAAATTCCTGCCCTATGTCATTTTTGATCTCCCCACACAAATACATGCACACACACACACACACACACACACACACACACACACACACACACACACACACACAACACACACACGTCAAGAAAATGTCTACATTTTCTTAGGACTCAAAACTTTTGTGATTCATAAACAAAAAAAGAGATACCTGATCATTTCAACCAGGCCAAGAATTTATATCTGTTCGCAAATTTGAATCTTGCAGCTACAACATTTCAAACATTCTGAATTCTAAGAGTGGTGAGATGGCTGCTGGTGCAGTAGCAAGGCTGATGCTCATGACACCGGAGACCCAGACTGAAAGCACGCCTAGGTAGAAAAGAACTGGCCAGGGAGTGGAGAATTAAACATTTCAGTGAATGCTGTCTAGTTCCATGAAGGAGCCCAGTGCAGGAGGGAGGCAGCCCTACCTCCGAGGCAGTCCACCAGGATGCTCCACTAGTTCTTCTGATTTGCTGGCGTCTGGTGCACACAGCTCATTAACCCGGGTGGCTGGGCCTGTGGGATGGCCAAGGCTGTAAGCAGAGCTCATCCATAGCTCCGCCCTCTCCTAAGTGACTGAATGCCCAACAATCTTGGGTGGCAATGTGCACACTGCACAACTCAGCATCACGTGCACAAATACAATATTATGAGTTTATACTGTACTTTAAACTCTAAGTTCACAGCACCTTCTGTGAGTAACACCTTTTCCATGTAGGACAGAGCAATTCAGAAAGGGTGAAATTAGGTATTTTCCTCATAATGTGGAACAGGTTGAAGGTAGCTGTATTAAAATAGAGTCTGTGTGTGCTACAGACAGGACTTGAGGAGTTTTTATTTTTGTAACAAGATAAGCGGGGTATGTTGTGGAGAAATTTGCTGAACTTGTATTTTTCCTTTTGTCTGTGAGGTAATTTGAAAGCACAGTAGCCCACATTTTAAGGGCCTTAAACTAGAGCTGTGTTTTGCCTGTAGTTTACAGAAGAAAGTCTTTTTTACCTGATTGTTTTTTGTAGACACCGAGTACCAAAGGAAAAATCCCCCACCCATCCCCATTCTCCAACCACCCCGGGTGCTCTACCTTTATAGTGGAAGGCCAAGCCACACCTACTTAAAGACACAGGAACAGTTAGGCAGCACAACACAAGCAACAATCTAGCTGGTATATAGGCAGAACTACAAAGGGTGAAGCTAGCAACTAGGTCCACAAGGCACATACAAGAGGAGTAGAGAAAAGCTGTAAGTCACTAGAGAAGGAGAGAAAGACAGAGAGAGAAGGAGAAGAGAAAAGAATGGTTAGGAAGGGAAGAATATCAGCAAGTGCAGGATGATGCAGGGAGCTGTGCAGTGCTCTGGCTGTGGTGCAGCAGTCTTCAGAAAAACATTCTGTTTGCTGCGGTGCTGCTCCACTTGCAGCCACCTCTCTGGGTTGAGGGCAGAGGTCACCAGTCTCCAGGCCAAGCTGGCAAGAATACTGGGGACCTTCACCCCCACCCAGAACCCACCAGGTCCCCAGCCAATGCCACAACGGCCACCCAGGCAGATGGCAGGATAGACTATGGTGGGCTCAGGAAGGTTCAGGGAAGGGGGTCAGAGACATATCCCCCATCCAGTCCAGCTTATGAACCCCTCCACAGTGTTGGTGGAATGGGACAGCCCTGCAAAGGAACCTGATGCTGAGACCAGGGAGTAGGAGAGGGTCCTCCAGCAGGGAGACCCAGTGGCGAGAGGAAGAGAACCCCACAGGAAGAAGAAGTTACTCCTGTTGGGGGACTCAATTGTCCGGGAATGGATTTGGGCAGATAGTGAGAGAAGGGAAGTAAAGTGCCTTCTAGGAGGCACAGCTCAGTAGGAGGGGGAGCAAATCCAGAGGATTGTGAAGCTGTGGCAAGGAGGGGAGGGCTGGAGGACATTATCCACTTGGGGACAAATGACCTATCCAAGGATAAGGCAAGCTTGGAGCAGGTGAAGGAGGACTTTACAGTATTGGAAGGGTGCCTGGAGAAGGTAACATGCCCCATGATATTTTTGGAGATGCTGCCAGTCCATGGTGGGGGAGAGGAATTTCCGCATTGGTAACTTCAGCACATGGTTGAAAGGCTGGTGCAATGAAAAGGGGTATTGCTTCATTGGGGACTGGGAACCCACCTGGAGTGATGCAGCCCTGTACAGTGGGGATGGACTGCATCTGTCCAGCAAGGGGAAGGCAGCCTCAATGGACAGTTTAAATTCTTTGCTGAGCATTTAAACTAGCTGTGGGGGCAACAGGAGCAGGGATACTCAGAAGCACCCACCCCACATGGTAGAGAAAGCAGAACAGTGGAGCAGGAAGAGGAGTTGATATCAAGGTCATTGGGGTGGGGCAGAAAGGGAGTAGGAAAGGAATTGAAAACACAAGAGAAAAATATCAGGAAAGGGGGGAAGATGCAGGGGACCAAAACCAGGAAGTGAGAGAGAGGTCAGGCAGTAAAACTTGGAAGGTCATGGTGACAAATGCATGCAGCCTGGGAAATAAAGTCCCAGACATGGAGCCCTTAATAAATGAAGGAGACCTGGACATAGTAGTGTAACCTCCTTGTTCCCAGGGGTTACTAGAATCCCAGTTAGAACCAGTGGCAGGCCGGGATAGGCAGCTTGTGAAATGACAGGTAAATGAATTTCACAGTGTCACACTCTGTTTTTCAGTCTCAGTTGAGCTGGAGTGACGATGTAATCTTAGAACTCTCTCAGCTGCATAAGCCACACTTAGCTAGCAGCAAGGGAGATAGCTTTAGAATGTTGAGTTAGAGTGAGTCAGTCTGTAGAGTGGAGCTCTAGGAGGAGGCTGCAGCTGCTAGGCAGCTCCTCAGTTTAGCTCTGTCAGAGAGCTACCACTGTGTGTTCGGGTAGTTTGTTCTCACCCTAGAAGAAGAACATAGAAGACAGAGACTGAAGTGGTGGAAACCGATTCAAGTGTGTTTTCCTTTGCCCCATGCCAGGAGGGATGGGGGCAATCTTCAGGGTTCTGGGGCAATCTGTCTTGTGAAGCTGCCTGTGACAACTTCAGAAACTGTGAGTACTTTTGTGTCAGCCCAGGATGGGCACCTGCATTCCTTGTGGTGAATTTTCTCTGACAAAGGGACACTGTCACCTAGACTGTTTCTGTTTTTAAAAATGTCTGTCTATGATGGAGTCTAGAGAGAGAGATTGTCCAAGTAGAGAACTTTTAGTCATGTAGTATGTTAAGTGTGAAAAACATTTCAAGATAGCATCTGCAAGTTTTCTGTGAGGGTGTTATTAACCAGATGAATGGCTGAGTATAAACTTGGAAGCAAAAGGTGGGAGACCCCCATCTTGAGTAACCAGTTTACCTCTCCAGGTTCAGTTTGGGCACCAGTTCAATTTTTCAATCAGTGCATTTAGCCAGTGGCTGATGAAAATAGTTACCCAGATGTGGGTTATGGATTCTCTGTTTTCAGTTCATCTCAGTGTAGTGGGTGCTGGAAGATTTTGAGCCTGTATGTGCTCTTTGGTGGTCATGTCTGCTACCAATATTCTTCATGAAATATGGGAAAGTGTCCTAGTACTGGCCGTGTGTGCCTAGTTGACAGGAAATGTACCAGTTCTGGCCGTGTGTGCCAATCTCCACTTCAGAACCTGAGAGTTCTCTGTGTGTGCTCTTTAAGACTACGCTAAATGGGCATTTAGGAATGTCTGTACCTCAGTAATCTGCATTACCAGTATGAGTAACCCTGTGGGGGGTCAATCTTCACTTTGTGATTATTCCTACTTTGTTACGTGAATAAAAGACACACTCTAGAATCCCAACCTGGTTTGGACAGTATTGTTGTTGCTTCCACTGTGTCTGGATTTACTTGGGTGCCCTGGTCCAGAAGTGCAAACCTAGCATAATTGTGAGCAAACATTTTCTCCCAGGGACCTAGGTTGACAGCCATGGTAAATGGTCCCACCAGGTGTGTGCCAGGTAGTTGCCACACTTGGTTGCCTGTTTGTAATAGCAGGCTCAGAAGGAAATGTACTGTAAACTGTTGCGTAAACCCCCATCCCTCTCTTGGGCACCACGTGGTGAGAGGAGCAGCCCTGCTAGTTAAACAAGGGGGGGCCAGTGGAGGGGGGGGTATTACAGTAGCAAAAACTGAAACCTGGTACACAACTAATCAAGAGTGGGAAACAAATGTACCAGGATATGTTCTATTCAGGAGGGATAGGGAGGGCAAAAAGGGAGGGGGAGTAGCCCTGTATGTCAGAGAGAATATAATGGCAACACAAGTACAGGGTAGGCAGGGGGAGGCCGAGGCACTGTGGGTCACCATTCAACCTGGAAATGGCACAGCAATACGCACAAGGGTGATATATAGGCCTCCAAGACAAGGACAGGAACTGGACAGGGAATTAGTGGAGGAAATACATGAGATGGTAATGAAAGGTGAAATTCTACTGATGGGGGATTTAAATATGCCAGATGTGGATTGGAACATCAGTGTAGCTGCTTCAGCCAGAAGCAGAGGCATCCTTGATTCACTCCAGGAGGCTGGACTCAGGCAGCTTGTGCTAGATCCCACCAGAGACAGGGCAATTCTGGATCTAATAATGACCAACGGGGATGGAATCGCAGATGTCCAGGTAGAAGGGCAACTGGGATCCAGCGATCACAATATTGTGTGGTTCAGCATAGGGACAGAGACTTACTCAAGTCATACTAGGACAAAAATTTTGGATTTGAAAAATGCTGACTTCGCTGAAATGGAGAGGGTTATCAAAAGAGCCCTGAAGAGAACGGGGGCAGGAGGGGGAGTGGAAGAACAGTGGAAGCGTTTAAAGGAAGCCTTACTGGAAGTGAAAAACCAGAGCATCAGATTGGTATCCAATGACAAGAGAAGGAGAAAGCCACTGTGGTTCTCAAAAGAGGTGGCAGTAAAGGTCAGGGCAAAAAAGAAAGGGTTCAGGAAATATAAGGAGACTCAAAGGGAAGAGGACAGGGAGGGGTACCTAGAGTGTCTAACGGAAGTGGGAAAGGTAGTAACGAGAGCAAAAGCATGGACTGAGGAAGGTTTAGCACAGATAGTTAAGAAATGGGACAAGACATTCTTCAGGTACATCAATGAAAGGAGGAAAAATGGGGGGGGGGGGGTTTGCAGTCCTCAAGGGATAGGGAGAGGAATGCAAGGAGGGTGACATGGAAAAGGCAGAAATACTGAATAAATACTTCTGTTCAGTATTCACAGAAGAGGGGAAGGGACAGGGGCCATAGCAGTACAGCAGTTGCCAAGGGTATGAAGAGGTAGACCATAGTCCATTCAAAGGGGAAAGAGTCCTGCAGGAGCTCACTAAATTGAAGGTGGACAAACCAATGGGACCAGATGGCATACACCCAAGAATATTAAGAGAACTCTGAAGGAGATAGTAGAACCTCTGGCAGGCATGTTCACAGAGTCATTCAACAGAGGGGTGGTACCAGAGGATTGGAGGAGGGCACATGTTGTCCCTCTACACAAATCTGGCAGCAGGGAGGAGGTGGGGAACTATAGGCTGGTCAGCCTCACCCTCAGTAGTGGGGGAGATCATGGAGACATTGCTTAAAGGAAGGATAGTGGGGCATCTAGAAGCCATCAGAGACCAGAACCATAGGCAACATGGATTCACAGCAGGGAGGTCATGTCAGACAAATCTGGTTGATTTCTTTGACTGGGTGACAAAGGAAGTAAATCAGGGTGGGGCAGTGGATGTCGCTTACCTTGATTTCAGCAAAGCCTTTGACACCGTCCCATATAGGAGGCTGATAAACTAGCTGGGTAGGCTGGGCATGGGGGCAGGGTGGTAAACTGAGTTAGAAACTGGCTAACAGACAGGAGGCAGAGGGTGGTGGTAAATGGCGTGCAGTCTGGGGAGAGGGGGGTGACCAGTGGGGTGCTTCAGGGATCAGTCCTGGGGCCAGTCCTGTTCAATGTCTGCATTAGCAACATTGCAGAAGGGCTAGAGGGAAAGGTCTGCCTGTTTAAAGATAACACCAAGATCTATAACAGAGTGGATACCCCAGAGGGGTTGGAGAAAATGAGGAGGGACCTGGGGAAGCTTGAAAAATGATGTAAGGACTGGCACCTGAAGTTTAGTTCAAAAAAGTGCAAAATTATGCACCTGGGACACAAAAACTCTGGGGAAAACTACAGGATGGGGGGAGTTGCTGACAGTCACACAGGAGGAAAGGGACCTGGGGGTTATTATTTCAGACGACCTGAAAATGTCAAAGCAGAGTGCTAACGCAGCTGGGAGGGTCAGTGGCATGCTGGGGTGCACAGGCAGGAGTATCATCAGCAGAAGGAGGGAGGTAGTGATGCCATTATATACAACCATGGTCAGGCCTCACATGGAGTACTGTGTGCAGTTCTGAAGGCCACACCTTCATAAGGACATTAACAGGATGGAGATGGTCCAGAGAAGGGCGACTGAGTTGGTACAGGGCTTGCAACACAAGACTTATGAGGAGAGATTAAGGGACCTCAATATGTACTCGCTGGAAGAGAGGCAGGAAAGAGGGGACATGATAGAAGCATTCAAGTACCCCAAAGGTATAAACAAGGTGTGGGAGAGACATTTTCCAATACAGGAGGAGCACAAGAATGAGGGGGCATCACATAAAAATTGGAAGGTGGAAGGTTAAGAGAGAATGTGAGGAAGTTCTTCTTCACAGAGAGGGTGGTGGACACATGGAATGGTCTACCTCAGGAGAAGGTGAGTGAGCACTGTGGATGGATTCAAGCATGTTTGGGACAGGCGTGGGGAACCATAGAGGTACAGCAGTAGGTGGGTGGAAGCAGTAATCCAGTACAAAGGCTTATGGGCAGACTAGATGGGCCAAGTAGTCCTTATCTGCCGACAATTTCTATGTTTCTATGTAACAGTTTAGAGCTAATATTTGGTGTGAGAGTAGGGCTGTGACACTTACAGCACCCACTGCCAATGGCCAAGTTCTGCCTCAGGAGCAGCACCCAACACCACTTAATAGGCTCTGCCTCTAGGGCAGCATACAATGCCCCTAGTCAGCATCTACTGTAATGGTCTTCCTCTGTCTTCAGGGCAGGCCCCAGTGCCACTGTCCAGGATAAACCTCCAGGACAGCACCCACAGCCACTTGACAGGTTCTGCCTTCAGAGTGGCACTCTGCCAGTCATCAGGCTCTGATTTCAGGGAAGTACCCCCGCCGATAGCCAGGCTGTGCCTCCAAGGGCAGCACCCTCATCCCCAAAGGATGTGGGTACTGCCCATCTGTTGGTTAACTAGGATCTGCTGCTTATCTGTTAGGTAGGGGAAATGGGCAGACTAGGTGGGCCAAGAGATCCTTATCTGCCATCAAATTCTATGTTTCTGCTACTGGGCAGTCTTTTCTTCTGGAACAGCACGAATTGCCAATAGCCAGTCTCTGCCTCCAAGGCAACACACACTTCCACTTAACAGGCTTGGGCACACTCTGCCTCCAAAGCAACACTCATTACCACTAGACAATATCTGCTGTAATGGCCAGCCTCTCTCCCCATCCCTTCCCCCTCCAAGGCAAGACCCACTGCCACAAGTCAAGATGTGCCTCCAGGGCAGCACACACAGCCACTTGACAGGCTCTGCTTCCAGGGCAGCACCCAGTACCACTTGTCAGTGTCAGTGGCTCAGTACGTAGCACACTCGCTTCTGAGGCCAGGAGATCAGAGGGCTCTGGGTTCAGTTTCCACATCTGGCACATGGGTTAATATCCTAGTACTGACACTGTAGTGCAGCAAGAGAGGGGTGCTGCACTTCTGAGGTGCCGTCTTTCAGATGAGATGTTAAACTGAGGTCCCATCTGTCTGGACTGGTGGTAGTTCAGGTGGATGTTAAAGATCCCTTGGCACTTATCGAAAAGAGTAAGAGAATTTCCCCGGTGTCCTGGCCAAATTTCCCTCATTCACTAAAAATACCACCAACAGCGTAATCTGGTCCAAGGTCAGTTGGCATTCATCTGTAACCCCCTCTCCCGGGTCGTGCCTGAAAATAGATAGGATTTGTCTAGTGCACTTACCCGGTCAACAAAAACTAACTAAACTAACTTAGCAGGTTCTTCCTTAAAGGAAACACCAACTACCAATGATCAGGCTCTGCAATCAGGGCAACAGACATTGCTATTTAACAGGCCCTGTCTTAAGGGCAACAGAACTGACACTACCTACATCTGGTTCTCCCTCAGGGCAGCACCTATTGCCACTTGTATGGCTTTGCCTCCAAAGCAGGACACAGTATGGCTAGTCAGACTCTATGTCCTGGAGGTAGAGCCTCGTTATTGGCAGTGGGTGTTGCCCTGGGGCAGGAATGACAGTATGTGCTGCCCTAAAGGCAGAGCATGGCAAGTGAAATAGCACAAACACAGACCGTGTTCATAGTATGAAAGTCAAGTACGTTACCACCTGAAACTACTGAAGAAAGCGCAAAAATGGCACACTCAGGAATTAAACTTTTAAGCTGATTTACTTTATTATTGAAGGCACATAGCATGAACAGTACAATATACAGCAGTGTGACAGACAATGGCCCTGGCACTTTGCATTTCCCAACCCTCACCAGGCAAGTAATAGTGTGCGCTGCTCTGGTGTAAGTGTGGCAAATGGCAGTAGGTGCCACCATTGAAGCAAAGTCTGGTCATTGGTAGTGAATACCACCCTGGAGGCAGAGACTGGCCACTGGCAGTGTGTGCTGCCCTGCAGGCAGAGACTGACCAGTGGCAGTAGGTACTTCTCTGGAGACAGAGACTGCCAATTGGCAGTGTGTATTGCCCAGTTACCTGGACATGGAAATATGTGATGCCCTGAAGACAGAGGATGGCCATTGCATCAGACACTGGCTAGTGGCAGTGTGTGCTAGCTTGTGGCAGAGCATGCCAAGTAGCAGTAGATGCTGCTCAGAGACAGAGCCTGCTATGTTGTATTGGGTGCAGCTCTCTGGGCAGAGACTGGCCAATGGTAGTGGGTGCTGCCCTGAAAGCAGAGCCTGGCAAGTGACTATGGGTGCTGCCCTGGATGTAGATCCTAGCTAGCGGCACTGGGTCCTGTCCTGGAGGCAGAGATTAGTCATTTCAGCTGTCACTGACAAGTGGCAGTGTGTGCCACTCCAGAGGCTGAGCCTGCCCAGTAGTAGCTGATGCTGCCCCAGAATCACAGTCTGTTAAGTGGCAATGGGTGTTGCTCTTCAGGCAGAGCCTGGCCATTGGCAATGGGTGCTACTCCAGAGGTACAGCCTACAAAGTGTTGCAGCCCTAATTTCACACCAGCTATTAACTATGAACTGTCCAACATGTGGAAAGTCCTGCATTTCACCCACCTGAATTTCTCTGCCACACATGGGAAAGGTGCTGCCCACAGAGAAGGTACTGTAAACTCAATACTGTATTTGTGCAAGCAGAGCCATCAGAACTGTGTACACACCAACAGCTATGACTGCCCTGCAGCCAATCCTTTAAAGAGAGAGTGCAGACAAGGAGGAGCTTTTTCTGCTGTCTTGGCTATGCTGTGCTCCCTGCTGCCTGTGTTAATGAGCAATGTGTATGACAGGCACCAGTCAATCAGAAACAATAGTGCAAAGAGCTTGGTGGGCTGCTTCCAGGGCCATGTTTGTTGTCCAGATATTCCCCCTGTGAGGCCAGTAGGCTCAGGTTTGATACTGGCACCTAGGTGACCACAGGTGGCAGTGCAGTTAAACACAGGAGGGGGGACACTGGCTGGTACTAATGTGTGGGTAGGCACACGTGTGCACATGCCTAAATGCACCTTTGCATACCCACATCACCTGTGGCTGGAAAGAAACAGAGGGAAAAGCACCAGAGCATGCATAATGAAGTCAGAACTCTTGAGTCCCACTTACCTGACTGGATATCTTCCTTCCCATACATTAGATGGACCAGAGTGGGTGGCTGCCTCGGACCCACTGAAGGAGTCTTTGAAGGGGCAGGGATTCCATGTGGACCCCCTGGAAGGTAGAGATAGGAGCCAGAGAAGGGTCTGGACAGGGATGTGAGGTGACTAGGACTGAGGTGGGTTGCGCCGATGTTGGGGGGAAAAAAGAGACTATGAAAAAAAGTGGCAGTTGTGGCAGTCCAAGCTTTGCAAATGAGTGTGAATTTGAAGGTTTCTGTTTTACAATTTTATTTTGAGATAATATAATCTCATACAGTCTCAGAAATTACAGGCCATTCATACACTGGATACCTATACTGTAAATAAGAACAGAATAGAATCCCCAAAATATATCAATAAATATAATCCAAATCCATGTAATATGGTAATATGGCAAGTCCAGAGATCAAAGAGTATCCAAGTGGTATACTGCTACAATAAACCCAGGGGAAAAAGTAAATAGCTTTTTATATTATATATGCTCAGTTATCTCAGTCAGTCTGACGTAGGTACCCAGTGATATGGGTGAAGCAAATTGAGCAACTCAAAATGAGTGACTCAGTTTGCACACCCGGAACAATAGCAACTATTAAAGGACAGTGAGGGGTTTGAATAGCGAGGTACGGGGGACATAATAGCGAACATTTAGGATATTACCATGTGTACAGGCAGTGGGTTAAGCATCTGGAGTGAGTGGGCTGTTGCCGAGCTGGCCACCTTGCATGGTTGTTATGCTCACTGCCCATGGTGCACATGGACCTGGGTGTGGGACTGCCTGTAGGTGTGTTAGATTTTTAGTTCTGGGTGTTGCAGTGTACTTTTTTTTTTAAAGTTATTCACTTTTCCTACCTGGTGTGGAGGTCAGCTACCCGTCACGCATCCCTCTGGTTCCAACACCGTCCGAACCCTGGCTTGCTTAGGACCCTTAGCACGGTAATCTCCGCAGCTTGTCCCCACAGTGGGGTGGTGGGAGTCCCCTACACTCACCACCAAGACCAGATTCAGCTCCAACGATGTCCCTGAAGCCAGGGCACCCATCGAATGGCCATCAACCCACCACGACCTGGGGCGCCACCATTTTCCGTTTTCTCCCAGAGAGAGGAGGGACATGCAATGGCGCCCATGGGGGAAGTGCGCATGCGTCCACATGCATCCTCGGCACCTGCCCTCTCACTCGCCTCTTATGTGCAGTGGTGGTGCCACCCCAGCCTCCGCTAGAGCCAGCAACATATCCGACACTGGAAACCCTCCCCAGGAGAGGGAGAGCAGCCCAACGGACGCTAATCCTTTCCAACCCAGCCAACCCACAGCGGCCCGAGTCCGCTCCCCAACCCAGGTCGCCGGGTAGCGCGAGTGTGGCATCCAGCGCCTCAACCCTCAGCACCACTGGGCTGGCAGTTGCAGTGTAGTTTGATATTTTTATAGACCTCCATTCCCCCAGGTTGTTCCCCACCTGCAGGTTGTCCCTCCTGCAAGGTTGCCCCCCTCTTATGTTTTCATCCCTCTCCCAGTGTCACCCCAGAATTGATTACTTTTAGTTGGGGGTGTGGTCATAACCCCCACATAAAAAGCAGGGTTTTAATGTCCTCAATTTTGCATTCGGCGTAGTGCTGATCACCGATTTTATTTTTTCCATTTAGCACTCGTTATGTGAGTCACAATTAAGGACTCGCTCTTATAACATGGAGTCCTGAGGTAACCATTTTTCAGTAAGGTTAACCTATGGAATCTTTTAAGTTCTAAAGGCACTATTGGAGCGGGAGTGACATTTTATTCATTTAACATCCTAAGAGTCATAAAAAGCAAAAGGTATGGGAGAATGGTTCTGACATCACAGGGCAGAGTCAGAGGATATACCACTCAGGTGGTGAGAGGAGCTTATCTTGAAGATTTTCGATGAATCAGCACTTCCAGTGGAACTGCCAGAGTGTGAATAGTAAACCATTGCCACATCCTTACAATAAATGATTACCTGATTTTTTTTTAACTTGGTGTTGTTTAGCACTTGAAAGTAACCTCTCCTAAATGAGTTAAGAGACTGCTTGTGTAAAATAAATGGGGCTCTCTCCCAGTCATATCTGACTAACAGTGTAAATGTGGGGTAAATTTAGGCTAGCAGAGCAAAAATGTAATTCACTTACCTCTTACTGTAGCTCTACTATGAGTATTCAGTTCACATCCACACTTAAAGCAACTGTGTTTGTTAGTCACTGTGTAATTATTTTTACCTGTAATGATTTTCTGACAAAAACATTTATTTATCCATTATTCTTGTTGCTTTCTTTCCTTCCTGGATTAAGATATGTGATTTTGCATTTTTTTTAATCCCCACTCCCTTTCTCAGGCTTTCTCAGGTTTAGAACTTTACGACTCTCAAACTGTAATGTTATTTTAATGTATATCATGGAGCCCAGGTTAGACCTCAACTCATAAAAAAAAAAAAAAATAGAAAAAGCCTCTGGAAGGCATTAATTCCAACCACAGCTTGAACCAAAACACTAGAACTTTGGTACAACGTTTGATAGTGAACTAACTAATGTTATTCCTGTGTAAACAAAAGGAGCTCACCATTTCAAGATGAGTATTAACCAAGTACCATGATATTGATTCAGGGGTCCCTTCTTCCAAATCCCCTGCTGTTACAACATCATTTTTTTTACATTTCTAACCAATTCGTTACTTGAAAACTAGTGCTACACTGTCTCAAAGTCCAATTGCAGGTTTATATCAACTATCTGAACATCCTCATTTTTTGAGAACAGCACTCATAATCTTCATACAACAGTTTTTTTTGTATTATTACAATTGCCAAGTAGACCTTTGATAAACAAACAAAACAAGGGGGCCTCCTGTAGCTCACCCAAATCATTTTGCTGGTGAGACAAGATGAACTGTCCTAAGCAAACTCGGTGATGTCCTCCTCCTCCTTCTGTGCACTTTTGTATCTCTGGAAAGCTGTTTTTTTTAGCTCAGTAAAATGAAGTGTGACCTTGGATCTTTCAACCAAAATGATATCACAATCCTGTTACAGCAACAAAAAGTTCAGCTATACCATGTATATACTAGATACATAGGGCCAGATATTCAAAGCTCTGCCCCTGGGCTAAGTTAGCACTGCCCGGCGGGCAAACTTAGCCCAGAGCACAAAAACAGCTATATTCAAAGGAATAGCCGGGCAAACAGCCTCTGAATATAGCATGGGAATGAGGCCGGGCAAACTGGGCTGGGAGTGCAGGGCAAACTCAGCCCTGGACTAAGACAGCTCTGAATATAGCAACCAGGAAGTGCAGACCACAACAGCAACACAGTGCACAATGACGTGAAGGTAGCTAAAGGTGACTTATGTGGCCAATGTGTGTTCTAGCAAATGCAAGGACCCAGTACAGCTGCAGGGAGCAGCCTATGGGAAAGTACAGTGTGCATAACAGTATAATATTCCCAGAACCATTTCTGTGGAGCTAACGCATTTGCGTGGGATTAGAGCGGAGCTAAGCTGTTTGCCCAGTGCAAACACATTTGCCAGTGCTAAACTTTGCCATATTCAAAACTGACATGCAAATGAGCCTACTTAGCTAGTCTCTGGGCAAACAGCCACATTAGCATCCCATTATGCCCTGATTTACATGCAGTTTGCCCAGCGTTACTGCAGAGTCACAACTCCACCTTTGGGTCAGTCTGGAAAGTACAGGGGGGCTGGCCAGATCCCACCGCAGTTCCACCGTCGCCTCTTCTAGCCGCCTCCTGACCCACGATTACCGCCGTTGCCATTTTGCCGAGAGGAGCTGGCTACAGGGACCAGGTGGCTACTGTCGATGGGTCCTGGCTCTCCACAGCATTAACGCCATATCTTCTAGCCGCCTCCCGACCCACGATTACGCTGTTGCCATTTGCCCGAGAGAGGGTAGCTGGGGACCAGGTGGCTACTGTCGATGGGTCCTGGCTCTCACAGCGGCCAGCGTCGCCTCTTCTAGCCGCCCCGACTACGATTACGCTGTTGCCATTTTGCCCGAGAGGGCTGGCTGGGAACCAGGTGGCTACTGTCGATGGGTCCTGAAAGCTCACCCGCGACCCCAGCGTCGCCTCTTCTGGCCGCCTCCGACCCCCGATTACCGCCATTGCCATTTTGCCCCAAGAGGGCTAGCTGGGGACCAGGTGGCTACTGTCGATGGGTCCTGGCTCTCACCGCGACCCAACGTCGCCTCTTCTAGCCGCCTCCCGACCCACGATTACCGCTGTTGCCATTTTACCCTGAGAGGGCTAGCTGGGGACCAGGTGGCTACTGTTGATGGGTCCTGGCTCTCACCGCGGCCCAACGTCACCTCTTCTAGCTGCCTCCCAACCCACGATTACCGCCGTTGCCATTTTGCCCCGAGAGGGCTAGCTGGGGACCAGGTGGCTACTGTCGATGGGTCCTGGCTCTCACCGCGGCCCAACGTCGCCTCTTCTAGCCGCCTCCCGACCCACGATTACCGCCGTTGCCATTTTGCCGAGAGGGCTAGCTGGGGACCAGGTGGCTACTGTCGATGGGTCCTGGCTCTCACCGCGGCCCAACATCGCCTCTTCTAGCCGCCTCCCGACCCACGATTACCGCCGTTGCCATTTTACCCTGAGAGGGCTAGCTGGGGACCAGGTGGCTACTGTCGATGGGTCCTGGCTCTCACCGCGGCTCAACGTCACCTCTTCTAGCCGCCTCCCGACCCACGATTACCGCCGTTGCCATTCTGCCCCAAGAGGGCTAGCTGGGGACCAGGTGGCTACTGTTGATGGGTCCTGGCTCTCACCGCGGCCCAACGTCGCCTCTTCTAGCTGCCTCCCGACCCACGATTACCGGTAAGGACTCTCCTAGGCTAGGGAAGCTGAGATTCGCAGCGATTGGCCGATGGAGCTTTGTGCTGCGCACTGATTGGCCGCCGGCTCCAGACATCGTCTCTGATTGGTCTGGCTGACTTTGGTGCTTAGCTGGGCTAGGAGCCCATTGACTTGCAGTGCTAAGTGCCGAAATGTTACACTTTTGGACAGTTCTTAGCCTATTCACTACTGTTTTCCACCTCTGACCCACTATCAGTTTCTGCCAAATGTTTCTCTTAGATTTGTAAAATTGCTCTACTGTGCATGTGCTTTAGCGTGTTAAACTTGTGTAACGCTGCCTGCTTTTCCCCATATACTAAACAGGATTAATTAAGACTCCTGCTACGCTGATAGCTTGTCATTAATGAACTGTTTTAAATGCTCTTTCCTTTTTCGTTTTTATGTTTTGATCTCATCCTCATGCATGATGATTGTTAATTTATAGTAATACAGCTTAATTCCTGGTTGTATAAGGGCTTGTGGCTGCTCTGTCTCTCTACCTATTTCCTCTATCACTCTCTCTCCTCACCCCCCCCCCGAGCCTCCAGAGGGTGTCAGCGTGTAAATCCTCTCTTCTTTTGGGGCGATATCAAACTGCTACCTCTGCCACTCCCTTTTAAACTCTCGCTGTTCTCCCCTCTATTCCTGCAGCCTTAGGCATCTGTCCCCTGCCTCAAACAGCGTCTCCTCAAACTTTTAGTTAAAAAAAAAAAAAAACAGAAATTTAACATTTTTATTAGCTCCTCTTTCTCCTGCTACCACCCCCTCACCCCTGTCTCTCCTACCTGGCGCCAGCAATCCACTATACCGAATCGTTTCTGGCTACCACCACCCCCCCCCCATCTTACAGTCTCCTCTCACGCTCACCTCTCCAATTTCTGGTTTCCTTCCCCCTTACCTCATAGCCTATGACTTAATCTCCTTCCTCCCTTTCTCCTCCTGTTACACTGCATCACAGCCTACTGCCACCGAGTATTTAAATGCACTCACCGTCCTCTTCTCTCTCTCTCCTTAGCCGTTGCCATTTTGCCCCGAGAGGGCTGGCTGGGGACCAGGTGGCTACTGTTGATGGGTCCTGGCTCTCACCGCGGCCCAACGTCGCCTCTTCTAGCCGCCCCCCGACCCACGATTACCGGTAAGGACTCTCCTAGGCTGGGGAAGCTGAGATTCGCAGCGATTGGCCGATGGAGCTCTGTGCTACGCACTGATTGGCCGCCGGCTCCAGACATCATCTCTGATTGGTCTGGCTGACTTTGGTGCTTAGCTGGGCTAGGAGCCCATTGACTTGCAGTGCTAAGTGCCAAAATTTTACGCCCGCCCCCCCCTCCAACCTTTATTAAATAGTCTGCTTATCTCCGCCTCTTGCTCTAAATACCCGCCCACTGCCTCACACCCTATCCTGAACCACTAGCTAAACCACTTCTTCTCCCTAGTTCTCTCTGCTGCTACTACCCCTCAGAGGATTCTGCTAGCTACACCCCACTGTGTCTTTCCTCTTTTTTTTAGCTCTCTAGACATCCTCTTCCTTCCTCCTTCTTCTCTCCCCCTGCTCCCCCCTCCTAGCTACTATGCCTCCCTGTAAACATCTTCTTCTCTCTCTTCTAGCCCTCTCCTTGCTTCCAACCTTAACCCACCCACCACCTCCTCCTATCCTCACTACCCTCTACTCTGGTCCTCCTGGCTAATTACCCAACATCAGGCATGATGGCAATCTTCCCCCTTAAGCAAAAATGGTGCCATCCAGCTATGGACTGTTTAAATATGAACAAGTATGAAGACTACATGGGGGCAACCTGGGATCTATTCCTGGTCGATACGTTACACTGGGATCCCAGGCGCCTGTACTGGTCCAAAACACAAAAGAACCCGAGGAGGATCGCCACCTACTATGAAATACGACAATGGACTCTCAAACTCCTACTCCTCCTCCTCCTCTTAATATCTGGAAGTGTTCACCCTAATCCTGGCCCAATTTCCTACAGTACAACAAAGCCTGCCAAAACAGAGGGGGGACTCACCTTTGTCACCTTAAATATTTGTAGTCTCCTACCAAAACTAGCCTCCCTACAAACTTTTGTCAGTCAGCATAACCCCGATATTCTAGCCATTGTTGAAACTTGGCTGACACCTAGCACCCCCGACCATGCTATATCTCTTCAAGGCTACAAGATTCTCAGGCTGGATAGGACGTCAAAAAGGGGTGGCGGCTGTGCCATCTACATAAAGGAATATCTCAACTGCCTCTCCATTACATATACCACCACTAACTCTGTCTTACAACTCCTCCCTATCAAACTTCTGCTTGGTGCCCATAACAAAGTCCTCACGGTTGCTGCTATCTACATCCCACCTAAAGATCCTGGGCCCGGCCTACAGTCTGTACTAGATTTCGTCAGATCTCAACCTCCTGATGCGAGCTCCTCCTACTAGGTGACTTCAATATCAACTGGCTTGCATCAGACATAGGGTCGACTAAGGATGCAATCCTAGTAGCAAACTTAACTCAGCTGGTCAATTCACCCACTAGGAAAAACTATAAATCTGGTAATAGTACATTAATAGATTGGATCCTCACCAACCACCCAGCCTGGATAAATAATATTGCTGTTCTCCCAGATTCTCTTAGTGACCACTCTCCTATAATATGTACCTGGTCAAACAAGTTTAGAAAACCACCCCCTAGAACCATCACTAGCAGAGTACTACTGTTTGGAAACCTTACTCCACTCAAGGAAAATCTTAGACAGAAAGACTGGTCTCCCAAGTACAATACATAAGACGTCGATGTAGCTCTAAACCACTTTATCTACACCTTCAGTGCTGCCTGTGACTCATACGCACCTGTAAAAAAGCACAAAGTGAAAGCACTCACAACTCCATGGCTCACTGCTAAGCTAATGGCACTACACAAAGGAAGGGACCACCTCTGGGCTATTGCAAGAGACACTGGCTCTCCGGCTGACATCCTAAAATATAAACAGGCCCGAAACTACTGTACTAAAGAGACTCGTCGAGTGAAGAGCGACTACTTCAAAACTGCTCTTTCTAACACCTGGGGTGAAGGGAAATCTTTCTGGGACAATCTAAGAAATATCACGGGTAAGCAGTCCAAATCCTCTCCTACTACAATGAATGTGGCAGGCACTACCACCCTTGACCCCATGGTTATAGCAAACACCTTAAATGAGACATTCACCGACCTCAGCGGAGTCCTTGCATCTGACTTCTTACTTCTGCAGACCCTCTATCTCTATATCCCCCTCTGCCTCTCCAATCACTCCACCCTTCCATCTTAAAATAGTTAAAGCACAAGAAGTTTATAAATACGTAAAGAAGGCTATATCTAATTCAAGGGCAAGCAGTGACTCTCTTGACCTTAAAATACTATCCCTTACCCTGGATGTAGTTCTACTCCCCTCACCAGAATATTCAATCTCTCTCCTCTGTTCTAGCAAATTCCTAGTATATGGAAGGCTGCTATAATCACCCCAGTGCACAAAAGTGGGATAAGTCTCTGCCTGGTAACTATAGACCAATTTCAATACTCCTCCCTTATCAAAGGCCCTTGAGCGTATAGGTAGCTGACCAGCTTACAGACTACCTGGAGAAATATAACATTCTTTGTGACCAGCAACATGGATTCAGACAAAGGCATAGCACCACCACTGCCCTGCTCGAATTCTCAGGAGTAATCCACAAGGCCTTGGACAAAGGACTCCTCACGGAGCTGTGTTTATGATCTAACAAAGGCATTTGACACTGTTCACCATGGCCTACTGATCAGTCAACTACAGACACTTGGGCTCTCCTTGGGCTCTGGTGCCTGGATAAAAAGCTACCTTGCAGCACCCAGGTTGTAAAAATATCTGGAATCCTCTCAGACCCTAAGCCTGTCCTCTCAGGAGTTCCAGAGATCCATCCTAGGCCCGCTACTTTTCAGCCTCTTTCTAAACTCCCTCCCTAAATCCTGTCCGGAACAAATCATCCTCTATGCTGATGATGCTGTGATTCTATCCTCACACAAAGACCCTAACCCCTTACGCCACAGCCTACAACACATGTTTGCCAGTGTTGAGGAGCGGTTCGTTGGACACAAGCTAGTCCTAAACCACAAAAAAACAAAATCTATGCTCTTCGCTAGCCCACAGAACAAGAACAGACAAGCTCCACTTACTATCAACAGCTCCCTGGGAATCACCCTTGAACAAGTGACTATCTTTAAATATCTTGGAATCACATTTGATCAAGGCCTTGTCTTTTCATCACATATTGATGGTATTTCCAAAACTATTAATCAGCGGCTTGGGATACTCTACCAAAACAGACAACTCTTCACCCATCCAGCGCTGAAGCTAGCTATTCAGTCCTCGATCATCTCAGTCATCGACTACGGCTTAAGTATTTATGGGTCCGCCCCTTCAAGTGCACTGAAACAGGTCACAACCTCCCTAAACAAGGCATGTCGACTGCTTACAGGTGCTCATCGACTTACTCATACCTGTGAACTCTATGCTGATACTGAGTGGTTACAGCTATCAAACCGGTTAAAGTTCTTCACCTGCCTAATGGCCAAGAAATCCATCATGGGCCTCACCCCATCCTGCATTCAAGGCCTGCTATGCCAGAACCCAAGTGTACGATCCACCAGAAGATCAGAAACCCAGCTTCTACAGGTCCCCCACTGTCGGACCACACAAGGTCAACGATCTTTTGCCTATCATGCCCCCAACTGGCTAAATACTCTCAGCACCTCTATTACCTCCTCTTACCCATTAGGTGCTTTTAAATCCAGACTATTCTCTCACCTAGCCACTTCAAACTCATGTGACTGCCTTGTTTAATCTCCTATTCTATTCTCACTCCTCCTCCTCCCTTGCCCTCTTACTTGACAATGGCCTGCTAATGGATCCTCATCTCCTACAAATGGTCTGCTCTTCCTCCTACCCCCTTTTTCCTCTTTTATTACTTACACTGCCTACTTACCTCCCTTACATATTTTCCCTCCTCATTTGTTTTCTATACTATGAAAGTGCTTAAGTGATTTATCTGCTGTACATTAATGTCATTAGATTTTAGCTATTTGTGCAAACCCTGTACCTCTATTTGTCTGTAATTGATTTTGACGTGGAACCTTTGTAAAAGAGCCTTGGCTCAAAGGTATTAATTCCTAGATTTTACAATAAACAATAAACCTGTAGGTCAGTCAGGCAGTGCATGATGATAGCTGCAAGCTACATGTGAACAGTATAGCATAGCATATCATACCCCAGGGGTCAACACAGCATAGGCACAGGTGGTGGTGCTGCATGCAGCTGTCGCATTGTAGGTCATGCTACAGCGCACAGCAGACACTACAGTAGCAAGGGGACCGGTAGTGTGAGGGACACAGCAATGCCTATGGTATGTAGGGCAGTGATGACCGCTGCACTATACACAGTGACAGGTCCAGCTTGCAGGTAATTACTGACAGGGGACAGTACTGTTACGCTGTTGTGTGATGCACAGATGCTGCACCTGTGGTATGGGATGCACACAGCGACATATACATGGCTGGCTGTGTGTGCTGTGGCATCTGTACAGTTGTGCAGTATGTGGCTGGGGGGGCACGTAAGATCTGACAGGCACACAAGTGGTGGGGTATTCCCTGGACCCATGTGCACTGTGTGATGTGTCCCAGTCTTGTGGCCACACCTGGGCTGTGGTGAGGTCTGGCCACTCGTACACCCTCCTCTCAATGGCCACCATGCCCACAGTGCTGCCTGTGTGTGCTGGTATCTGTTGGTCACCACAGACGTATGTTCTGCAGGTGTGTGCTGTATGCTAGTAGCTAGATGCTTCTGCAAAGACCTACTAACAAAAGCTGCAGGTAACTCAAAGAAATTCTGGTCCACCATAAAAACCCTTCTTAAAGCCAATCATACGGTCACTGCTAGTGACATACTGCTAAATGGCATACACTGCAATAACCCTGTTACCATTGCCAGTGCCTTCAATCACCATTTGTCTGACTTATCTACCTACCTGGCCTCCTTCCCATCAGGACACACTGCCTCCTCCCCGGGAACTTTATACCTCCTCTCTCACATCATACGTTTAGGTTCTGTGCCATCACTAGAGCTGAAGTTCTGAAGCTGTTACTAGGTGTGTTACAAGGTGTGTGCTGTATGCTAGTAGCTAGATGCTTCTGCAAAGACCTACTAACAAAAGCTGCAGGTAACTCAAAGAAATTCTGGTCCACCATAAAAACCCTTCTTAAAGCCAATCATACGGTCACTGCTAGTGACATGCTGCTAAATGGCATACACTGCAGTAACCCTGTTACCATTGCCAGTGCCTTCAATCACCATTTGTCTGACTTATCTACCTACCTGGCCTCCTTCCCATCAGGACACACTGCCTCCTCCCCGGAACTTTATACCTCCTCTCTCACATCATACGTTTAGGTTCTGTGCCATCACTACAGCTGAAGTTCTGAAGCTGTCACTACCATGATGTCCCATGTGGGCCCGATCACCCCTTACTGCCTTTACATGGCTGGGACCTGTGGCAGCTGTTGGAATCATGGTGGTGCCTTCAGTGAGCAGCACGTGTCCTCCATGTCTGGCAGTTTCTAAGTGTCATACTCATATTTTAGGGTCGCACAAGCCATGCTAATGCCGCGCTAACACTGCGCAAAGCAACAATGTCGTGCAAAGCTGTTTGCCCAGGGTTAAGACCAGCTTTTCCTGGGCAGTAATTTGTACCATGCTGTGGGTCATGTTAAGTCGTGCTAAACACCTTAGCGCATCGCCAGTCGCTGAATATCTCATTGCACCTGTATTCATGTTCACTTTGCCCCTAGCATATCATTATGGTTTGCCCAGCGCTAATGCGGTTTGCGTGCGCTTATTTGGCCTTTGAATATAGCAACCTATGCCTAATCTCATGCTAAACCCGTAAACGCTTTTGCCGGTGCAAAGCTTTGAATACCTGGCCCATAATCTTAAAGGGAACACAAATCTTGTTTTTAAATTTTTTTAAACTTATTTACTGAGTGTTGTAAGAAATACAAAAGCACAATTATACCAGGTACAATATAGGCTAACATATTTAAGCACATAAATAATATTGTACTCCTAACCTACTTCTGAACATTATTTTAAATGAACTGATCCAACTTCTCTTTCAAACCCATATGACAAACAAGGGTCAGACATTGGTTAGATCAACAAAAAGCACACGCACATATCCACCATCATCCATAGCCTTAGCCAGGCCTTCTGTAAAACCGCAGAAAGCAGTTTTGGCACTGTGCCCTTTCTTGAATCCATGCAGGGCACAGGCTATATTATATGTTATATTTTTTTAAGTGCTCAGCTAACTGGTCATAAACCACTCTATCAAATATTTGAGAGACTGATGATAAGATGGAAATTGGTCTATATGTCAACTCAAAAGGGATAATTATTTTTATAAATGGGATTTACGCAGGCTTGCTTGTAGATTGTTAGGAATGTCTATACAAACAAAGACAAAAAGTGATCCAGTTCATATAGATGAATAGCTACCTTACTCGCTACAGATCTGAGTTGGGGAAAATAAATTCCATCTTGCCTAAACCTTACTCCTTACTCATTTTATTAACATACCTTGTAACATTTAATGTAGTTACATATTTAAAATAATATTTTGTTGGCTCCCAAACATATCTTTCCTCGGTGTTTCTGCGTCAGAAGCAATACTCTGGTTTCTTGTTGCAGCAAAAATTCCTAAGTAAGTACTGGTATACATTGTATAATCGCGTACATTGACTTAGTGATAATGTTAGAGAAATTGTGGGGCCCATGATCAGGGGAATCTTGTAACGACAGAATGACGTATTTGAATTAATTTTGTATTCCAGCATTGATATCACCGTCAGACTACATCTGTACTGTGTAGTCTGAACACAAGCATGGAACTGAGGCAAATGTGTACACTGACCCTTGGGCATTAGATCATCTTACTGGCCTGTTACAATTTTCCCTGGTTCACATCCATAAATATTTTATTCCGGTTACTTGCTAAGATTTATAATATTTGCCTTTCATGTTTCAGATTTGATTTGCTTCCACCTCAGCTTTTATGACTGACAAGAAGGCAGTGGCACATTTCGACTATTTGCTTGCGGCATCGCAAATATTTATTTGAGCTCAGTAACATGAAGTGTGACCTTGGATCATTCAACCAAAATGATATCACAGTCCTGTTACAGCAACAAAAGGTTCAGCTATACCATGTATATACTACATACATAATCTTAAAGGGAACACAAACCTTGCTTTTAACATTTTTTTTAAACTTATTTACTGAGTGTTGTAAGAAATACAAAAGCACAATTATACCAGGTACAATATATACTAACATATTTAAGCACATAAATGATATTATACAAATTAGCTCAATGGAAATGCTATAAGTTCATCAAGGCAATGTGACATAACAGAATTAAAAATCAAAAGAAATTCCCCACATTTAAAGTGTAAAGCCAAATCCTGAGCTATGGTCATGCTTAAAGAGCAACTCTGCACTTCAGTATGTGCTTTCATAATAAGAAGTTTCAGCTGTAAAATTTACTAGAGAATGCATTTTTCCATTTTCAGTGTTCCTTTACAAGATTCACGGCAAGGGAAAAATAGTTTTCCAGAGGTACAAAAGTACATATAAGGAGGAGGACAGAATGAAATACAAGGAGAAGCAAAGGGTGGCAGGGAAGATGGTGAGAAAGACGGAGGCGGATACCAAGGAATGGATAGCCAACTCTGTAAAGAAGGGGGATAAGACATTCTTCAGATACATCAGTAAGAAAAAGAAGCCAGGGCAGCAATAGTGAGGCTAATAAGGGAAGGCAGGGTTACAGGAGAGGGGGAGAACCAGAAGGCAGACTTACTGAACAATTACTTCTGTTCTGTTTTCACAGAAGGGGGAAGGAAATGGTCCAGTGTTGCAAAAAAATAGCACAAAGGGTTGGGAAGTGTACACTAGTCCATTCACAGAGGAAAGTGCCCTTACAGAACTGTCCAAGTTAAGGGTAGACAAGGCAATGGGTCCAGATGAAGTTCATCCTAGGGTGCTAAGGGAGCTCAGGGAGGTGCTGGCGGCACCTTTAGCATCGCTGTTCAGGCTGTCGTTGAACACTGAGGAGGTTTCCAAGGGACTGGAGGAGGGCAGATGTGGTGCCTCTCCACAAGGGTGGTAGTAGAGAAGAGACAGGGAATTACTGACCGGTCAGCCTGACCTCAGTGGTGGGAAAGCTAATGGAGTCACTTCTTAAAGAGAAAATTTTTTTTTTTTATTTAGTTTTGTTGACTGGGTAAGTGCATAGACAAATCCTGCCTATTTTCAGGCCTGACCCAGGGAGGGGATACAGATGAATGCACTGACCTTGAACCAGATTAAGCTGTTGGTGGTATTTTTAGTGAATGAGGGAAATTTGGCCAGGACACCGGGGAAATACCCCTACTCTTGTGGTAGAGGACCCCCTGAGATGACTGGACTGTGCTCAGTATGTCTCGGACGGCTGAGTGTGAGGAGGTGTTGGTGGAAGCCTCTATGGATTCTGTTGCTGTATTGTTGGAGGAACCCGTTTTGATGGAAGTGTTGGATATTCCAGGTGATTCCTTACCTGTTGAGGACATGGATCTGCCGCCTGCCACAGTTGACTGTTCTCAGGTGACTGTTTTGTCCGACCCAGTTGTGGTTTTACCCTTTGAGGATGATAAAAAAAGAAAATGCCCAGACTGTTGTCAACTGGCCCCTCCTGGAGTGGCGAAGAAAAGTAATTTAGACCTGGCTGAGAACTCGACGGTCGACCCAGCGGGTGTGTCGGCTGCCGAATCGGAGGACAATTTGTTTCCCTTTTCAGCACGGCTTGCCACTTGGTCCCCAGAATCAGCATTTAAAAATGCGGGATGGGTTAAGACCCCTATCACCTGGATTCCTGACCCCAGTATTCCTTTACCAGGGGAAGGACTGATTTTACCATCGGAACCCTCGGTGTTGCAGGACTCAGAGGGAGTAACTGTTTCAGAGTCGGACCTGGGCATTGCATCATTTCTGGTTGATTGTAATGGAGCTGGGTGTCTTGTATCGGATGTTCCTGATTCTGGTTTGGTGTCATCTCTATTGGGACCTTGTTTGCAGGCTTCTCCGGCTCCAGGGGCTGCTGTTGCTGTTTCCAGGCCTCCCGACCAGCGGTCTGGGGTTTCTTTGCCAGGTCAGTGTTCCCAGGCTTTGGGGGATGTCCCGATTTTGGGTCCTATTGGGAGTGCAGTTCATCGACCCTTTCGGGCGGACTCTACAAAACCAGCCAGTTATGCCTCTTTATTTAAACCTTCAGACATTCCTGCTAGAAAGCATTTTGTGGCCCGCATTTATTATAGGGGGGGTTTGGACCTCCCCCCGGATCGTAACTATGTGGGCAAATCCTTGATTATTGACTCTTTGGGTATTCAACCAACTGAGGTTTATGCTTTTATTCATACCTCTGGGGACCATAATTTTGATGTTTCCTTTCATTCAGCGAATCTGTTGGATAAATTTTAGGCTGCATAATATGCCGCTTATTTGGACTCTATTTGGAAACCCTTTGTTGTTATACCAATTACTAGGCCTACTGCTAAAGTTGTTACAGTTCTTTTTTGCAATGAAGGAGTCAATGTATTGGATATTTTGTACTGGTTGGAAAAACGCTGTATTGTTAATGGGGTGCCTCATGCCCTGATTGATGACAATGGATTTTGGACGGGGGGGGTGGAAATTTAATGTTCAACTTAAAATGACTGAAAATGGGATTCAACATCTTTCTAATTGTTTTTATTTAGGGAGGGACCGTGGTATTTTGTTTTATCCAGGTCAGCCATGTTCTTGCTATAGATGTGGCTCATTGTCTCATCTAGCTCTGATTGGATCAACTGAAATGTGCATCTTGTGGGGTGTTGGGTCATTCGGTATTGTCTTGTACTGTCCCCCACGTGTAACCTATGTGGTGAGGATACTCATGTTTTGTAGCCTGTCCATGGGCAGCTCATAATACCTCCAATTATGTTGAACATGATTTCTACATCGCTAAATCTGTTTCATCTACTCAGACCCCATGGCCCGGGACCAGTTCGTAATTCTGAGCCTATGACCCATCCTTTACCAGTTTCAGTTGCTGACCCGGTGGTCTTGAGACGACTGGATACCCCAGTTGTCCCCAGTCCTCCCCTTCACCTGTTGCTTCCGTTCTTCCCTCTATTCTGCCCCCTCCTCTCCAAGGGGATGAGGCTTTGGAGGCAGGGGAGGTTTTGGAGACTACACCCCCTGTTGCTAGGTGACTTCGTTCCACCAAGCAGGTGGAGAAAGTGCCACAGTTTTCTATTCCAGTGAATAACCCTTTTGAACCCTTACAGAGTTGGGGTGACGTTATGGAAGGGGAAGATTTGGTTGAGTCTCTTCCTTCGTCTTCTCTTCATGAGGTTTCTTCTGCATCACTCCCCTTAGTTGATACTCCTGGGACTACCCTGAAAAAGAAATCTACTAGAACCAGGAAGAAGAAATTCTTTTGTCTCTTTCATTGAGGTTTTTTTTTTTCTTTTTTCAGTTGTGATGTCTTTCGTTTCACCTACCATTCAGTTAGCTAGTCTGAATGTTAATAGTATTAGATCACAGTACAAACGTATAGCTACTTTTGCAGCCTTGCATTGTTTACCATATGAGGTTTATTTTATAGGATGTCCGGTTTTATACTACCATGGAGATTGATAAGGCTAATAGAGATTGGGGTTTGGGTCTCTTATTGGTCCCTTGGTCAAGACCCTTGTTCTGGTGTTGGGTACTGTTTTACTACGCTCAGGGTTTATTTTCAGAAATTGGTGGATTTAGTTCTGGTAGGGTATTGCTGTTGGATGTTTTATGGCATGATTTGCCGTATCGGTTTATTAATATTTATGCTCCTCAACAGAAGGCTGCTAGGGTACAGCTTTTTAGGTCAATTAAGCCTTATTTGTTCACTAATCGGCTAATCCTATGGGGTGGAGATTTTAACTCCAGTTTAGACGTCCTCCCTACTAAGAAAGTATATTTTGACACCCACGTATTACATACCATTATTACAGAAATGGATTTAGTTGATGTGTTTGCTCACAGTCCATTATATACCTTTTCAAAAGGTAGTTTGACCTCTAGGATAGATTTTTGGCTTTGTTCACGGAATGTTGGGGAGGTTAAGGGTGTAATTGTACCTATGGCGACTTCAGATCATCATTTATTGGGGTTACAAATCCATTTGGGGGACGTGACAGCTCAGGGGCCTGGGGTTTGGAGGGTAAACACAACTTTATTATTGATCCCAGAGTTTCATCAGGGGTTTTTGGATTTGCTTTCGGACCGCACTTCTGTGGTTTTTCTTTATGATTCGATGATTGACTGGTGGATAGATACTAAGACGTGTTTAGTGGCTTATTTTACATTTCACTCTAGGCCTTTAGCTGATAATAGGCACCATAACTCTCAGCTCCTTTGGGCTGAACTGTTTGAACTATTTACAGCATCCTATTTGTCACAGTCTGTTTGTACTACACGATAAGAGATGTCAAAGTGGCCTTGACGCGAGTAGATGATACAGGGCAGAGGTCCTTAGTTTTTGAACAAAAATTTCAGACCTCTGGGAAACAGAGTCAATTTAACCCTTATGATACTGATAGGGGAAAGTTAGTGGCAGACAGATGTTTCAGCTTATTGATGACCAAGGACACCCTGTTAAGGGGCAGTTACATCTTTTACAGCATGTTACAGATTTTGTGAAGCACACTTTTGAGTCTCCAGTATCGGAATCAGCTGAAATGAATGTATTATTGCAAGCATTGGATGTACCTACCTTGACGTTGTTTCAGCAGCAGGAGGTTTTAGCCCTTTTCATTGGAGAGCGGTTATCTCCGCCTCTACGGATAAGGTGGCACGGGTTCAGATGGGTTGTCTGCTGAAATTTATAAATCGTTATGGGGTTTTATAACACCAGTTGTTGGCTGTATTTAATGCTTTTTGACTGAGGCCGTCTTTCAGACCAAATGTATGAGGGTTTGATGCTTTTCTTTATAAAAGGGTGATAGATCTGATTTGGGGAATTGGCCAGATTACTCTGTTGAATACAGATTATAAAATTTTACAAAATTATTGGGGAATAAGATTTCAAAATTATTGTCTTATTTGATTTCTCCATTTCAGTATTGTTCAGTTCCGGGTAGGTCCATCCGAGATGCTTTGATTTGGGTAAGGGAATTATTTTCTCAGGGACATAAGGGGGTTCTTACTGGTTATTTGTTTAATTTTGATTTATCAAAAGCTTTCGATGGTGTGTCCCAGGAATTTATTTGGTTGACCCTTCGAGCTTATGGATTTCCCCAGATTTTTGTTAATTGGCTTAGTTTATGTTATTCATTGGCCTATGTTAGGCCTTATGTGAATGGGTGGACTGGATCGCCCTGTTACATTCGTCGGGGTGTACGTCAGGGATGTCCCCTGAGCCCACTTCTGTTCGTAATGGCATTGACCCCATTATTCGGTTACTTCATAAATCTCCTAGACTTCTGGGTCTTTCAGGTTTGGGTTTATGTAATCAGAAAATTATATGTTATGCTGATGATTTATGTGTTTTGGTACCTACTGTACAGGTGGGACGCTTATTGTGTCATGTTCTTCCGTTTTTTTTACAATTTATTGGTTCAAGTTTAAATTTACAGAAGAGTGTTTGTTTTGATTTAGTAGGACCCTCTGTTGGGCTTTCTCATATTGGGAGTATCGTTTGGTGGATTCTCACAAAAGCTTTTGGGTATTTTTTTGGGTATGTCAGATATGGCTCAGTATAATTGGGAAATATGTTTGAACAAGGAAAGGGAAAAGGTTTGTAAGTGGAATAAGTGGTTTATGGGGAAGAAGAAAAGGATCTTTTTGATTAGAACTTGTTTATTGCCTTCATTTTTGCATGTTGCGCATATTTTTCCCTTGCCTAAACAGTTTTTTGTGCCGCTTCTGGGTCTTTTTTCTCTTGTTTTTGTGGTAGCCAACTCAACCCGGTCAAAAGGAACATTTTATTAAATGACTATCGTCGGGGGGGGGGTAAATATGGTTCACCCGATTATATTTTTTTATTCTATTTTTTCTTCCACCAATCTGAAACCTTTAGTTACCAGTTTGTCACAGCTTTGGGTTCCTCTGATAAGTGTTTCTCTTTCGGAGATTCTACATGAATGGTTTACAGAGAGTTTTGTACATAAAAACAAACGGAAATATGTTTTATCTTCGTACTGTGTAGTGGCATTTGACATGCTTAGAACATGGCGTATTACGGCATCCATGGTTACGGAGCTTTCTCGCAGACGGTTGTATACAGTTATAGTGGAGTCTTGGTTTTCGGAAGAAGTTTTTCCAGAATTTACTGAAACTAGAATTCCTTTGGCGATGTGGGATATTGCTTGGTTGGGGTACATGGTAAATGAATGTACGGGAAAATCACAAACATAAACAGTTGTCAGATCGTTATTGTTTTAGGACTTCCTGTGGATGACCGAGACTATGGTTCATTTATATTTTCCTGTCCTTTTATTATGCAGTTTTGGTTTTGTGGCGTCGTCAATTTTGGAACTGGGTATGGCGCAAGTGGGATCAGAGATCCTTGTTTTTTTGGTTTATTCCTGGCCTTGTGGGATGTGTGTAACCCTAGTACTTTAAATTTAATAGCGGTTGTGATACTGTATTGGGTTTGGCAGGTACGGTGTTGGTTTTTATTTCAACAGCGTTCTCTTACACCTGCAGAATTGTTTTACAAAGTTGTGGATCACATTGACCATCTTAAGCAGGGGGAAAGGAAACTTCTCAAACAGAATATTTGGGAACAATATTGGAGGTTCTGGTAAACTAGTTACCTATTATATTGTTTTTAATTTTTCTTTCTTATCTTTTGTTTTGGATGGGATTTGGCCATTTTCTGTATATATTCCAATGTTGTTATGTGATCTGATTTATGACGGGGGGGGGGGTTCCTTGAGGTTCTCTCCTTATTTTTGGTACTATTGTATTACTTTTGTATTAGTTTGTTGATTTATCCTTTCTTGTATATTAGTTTTGTTGTGCTTGTTATGATTTTAAATAAACATACCCCTACTCTTTTTGATAAGTGCCATGGGATCTTTAACATCCACCTGAACTACCACCAATCCAGGCAGATGGGACCTCGGTTTAACGTCTCATCTGAAAGATGGCACCTCAGAAGTGCAGCACCCCTCTCATGCTGCACTACAGTGTCAGTATTGGGATATTAACCCAAGTGCCAGATGTGGGAACTGAACCCACATCCCTCTGATAGGTGAATACCTTATAGCCAGCACTCCACATGACCAGAGGAAACATGGATTCACAAAGGGGAGGTCCTGCCAGACAAACTTAATCTAGTTTTTCAATTGGGTGACAAGGGCGGTGGACCAGGAGGGGCAGTGGACATGGCCTATGTGGACTTCAGCAAGGCTTTTTACACCATTAATCATAAAAGCTGGTGAACAAACTGAGCATCTATGGATGGGTCCTCAAACAGTAAGATGGATGGAAAGTTGGCTTAGTGGTAGAAGCCAGAGGGTAGTAGTAGATGGGGTTCAATCGGGGAGGGCAGTGTGGCAAGTGGGGTACCACAGGGGTTGGTATTGGGCCAGGTCCTCTTTAATATCTTCATTGGAACACTGCAGTAGGATGGAAGGAAGTGTGTGCTTGCAGATGATACCAAAATCTTCAATAGGGTGGACACACGGGTGGGTTGAAAGGATGAAGGAGGATCTGGAAAGTTAAAAGACTGGTCGAGAACTTGGTAATTGAGATTCAAAACAAGAAGTACAGAATCATGCACTTAGGGCATAAAACCCCATGGGCCACGTGATGATCAGTGGGAGGGTAGTCACAGCAACAGGGCAGGAGAGGGTCATGGGGTTATCATTTCAGACAGGGGTCAACCTTAACATTCATTACTATCGGTACTAATTGCAGATTGCTGCGGGTTAGTGCAGAATCTCTGTTACTTGCCCAGCTGAGCTAGTGCAATTCCTCCAGTGGAAAGCTGCAGTTCCATTCTCAACCTGGGTATCAAATAAACAAACAAACAAATACATAAATATAACTTATTTAATTTAAAGCCAGGTCCTTTTCATGGAGGGTTAACTATGTGCTGCCTTAGCATTAGTGAAATAAAACAAAGAAAGAATGTCTGTGTGTAGTGCATTTACAAACTATTTCATTTTATACTACCGACTGCTTTTATTTTTCACTGGTAAAGATCCTTTCTCCTTTTCCTTTCTTTGTTTAGCTCAGTACTCATGGCAGGCAGATTTGTGACTGTGTCCAGGAGCAGCACAGTTCTAGGGCTGCCACCTGTCCAGTTGTAGACCAGATAATCCAGTTTTCAGGGTCCTTATCTGGCCATCTGGTTTTGATTAAATGTAGTCCAGTTTTTGGGCCACTTTGAGTGCTCAGACAGTATTAAAACTAATTGCATCAAATCATTCACTGTTGCATGCACACCCAGGTTACAAAAAAGGTTCTGATGTCACTAGTCACAGGCCTTTGTTTGTAAAACTAATCTGTCTAGGAGGTGTAAAGTATGCCCATTAATACCATTAGCAGTAAATCAACCTAATCTTTTCAACTGACAGGAAACAGTTGAAGTATGAGTAGAAACGTTGTTATTAGTAAAAATTCATTTGCTAGTGTTGTTGTACCATCGATGTGACATCACAATGTTGTTGTACCACCGTTGGTACGTCACATCGATGGTACAACAGCACTGACAACTTCTGCTCATGCGCAAGTCGCAGTTCATGTAGACGACAACATGGGCACCGCAGTTCATCAGAGGCGCCGAAGGACATCTAAAAACTTTCTGTAAGTGCTATTTTATTTAATGAGTGGCCGCCACACAGCAGGACAGACATATTTGTATTAAAATATTTAAGATCGCACCGGAAGGAGTGTAGTGTATTAACCGACATGGGTGGGGAGGCGCGGGGGTCACTGACATCATGGCGCGACTTCACGGGCAGCCAACAGCTTATTTGTTTAGTGTTGTCCATACACTATAAAAGACAGTGGATGGGCAACAGTAAACAACAACACTGTTGTTACACTTCTCGAGGTTTTCATGCCAACCGAAAACCTCTCGAGCTTTGCTCTCAAGGTTTTTATGGTTGTCATGACAACCTCTCAAAGTGAACAACAGAGTTGTTCACTGTTGTCCATCCACTATCCTCTATTTACATCTTTATATGCTGAAATGGGTTCCTTTTTGTTTTTCCTATAGTCCATATGTTTTAGACCCACTTTTTCAAATTATTTTTCACATTTTTATTGTCTTTGTCACTGTGTTGATTATTTCTCCCCTAAGTCCTCAGCAGCTGTTGCTCTAATTTTTTATACTACCAACCTGAACATTCCATGATATTAGCTGCACCTTTACGGCCACTGGAATAAATAGCATGGAACAGTGTGTCTGAAAGTGTGGAATGTGATGCTTTAGACATTTGAAAAGAAACAGCAGTAGCTGATGAGGTAAAGGGAACACAATGTAGTATTTGAGGATACCAAAAGTACTGATAGTTCAATTATCAAAAAGGTGGTCAAAGCATATCAGAATACATGGCTGTCATGGAAAGGAAAACTGAAGAGTGTTTAATAGAGAGAGCAACAGGTTGTGAATGGGCTTTGTACATCCAGCAGATCTGGATTTAAATTCCCACAGCCTCCACTTGCATACTGTGTGACCCTAAGCAAGCAGTTAACCTCCCAGTGTTCCTAGGCCACCCTGAAGTTGGGTAATGCCCAATGGGGGTTACCTGGTTGCCAAAGAATAAAAATAGATAAATAACAGTATGGGTTGATGCTGTTGAAGTTATCCTTGCTTTTTTTTTGGTGAATATGTTTTAATAGAACTGGGACAATCATGCATTTCTGGGATCTGTGGCCAGGGTGGAAAAAAGGAAGAAAAAGACACACACACTTTTCACAACACAACTTTATTAACTATAAATCTGAAAATGTGGAAATATATTAAAGAAGTCAGTAACCCAGCTGGCACTACAAGAAAAAAATAATGGGAACAAAGTTAATTTCAGTCATCAGTGACAGAAACACTGACTCTTCAGTGACAGAAGCTGAGATAGTGTATGTTAGGTTTGCAGTTAAAGGCACAGTGCAAAATCAGTTGGTTGATGTCCGGACTATTGGCAGGACATATACAATTTTATTTGCCTTTCGTTTGACAAATCATTGTTAACCATACTGACTGCGGGCTAGTGCAAACTTCTGCAGGCTAGTGCAATCTCTGGTTCACTAGTCTGACTGGCTAGTGCAAAAAAAAGTTAAGGTTGACCCCTGATTTCAGATGACTTAAAGGTGGTGAAGCAATGAGATAAGGCAGTGGGAAAGGCAAATCATATGTTAGGCTGTACAGGGAGGGGTATAACCAGTAGGCAGAGGGAGGTGATATTGCCCCATTTATAAGATGGGCATCCAAAATAAAGAAGTCTCATTGGTCAAAATATATGATGTGACCATGCATTAAATCTGTTTCATGCACAGTCATCCTGGTCCTAAACCACATCACACAATGAGCAAATCAGTCCTACAACCAGAACTATCTTCCATCAGTCCTCCTACAACCAAAATTGATCTTCCATCATAAAAATGGCTACCACCTTTACACTGTAAAAACACTTCAAGTGAGCCCTAAAAATAAAACTACTTTAAATAAAAAATGTAACAGGCCCACACTCCAGCGCCATTCCCAAAGGTACAGAATGCAAAGCAAAGGTTTGCAAGTTTCACAAGGGAAGACCCTACTACAACCTGTATGTGTCCCCCCAATGAACACCCACCAGCATCAGAGGGATGGGAACACCCTCCACCCTGCTGCCCCAGCCCACCAGGCTGACAGGGAGGACTGGGGCTGCCATTTGGACATTCAGCCCTGTTTTTCAAAATACAGGGTCCCACACCTTTCTAGGATCCTTGCTTGCACACGGCAGGGGATCCACTTCAGGACCCAGGAAGGCATCCGATTCTTTTTTTTTTACCAGGAGAGACACACTAAGCTGAAAACTTGTTTACAGGTGTGACCTGGGAGCACAAGGAAGTTAAGTGACTTGCTCAGGGTCACGCAGTATGCAAGCGGGAGATGTGAGATTCAAACCCAGATCTCCAGGTTTGCAGTTCAGAGCCTTAAACCACTGCGCTATACTGCCCACCTGTGTCCCTTGATCTGCCACCATGAAGCTGCATGCTGGTGGGGGGTGGCCATGGACAGGGGGTCCGCAGTCATGAATGCCAGCAATTGGGTGCCTGACAGAAGGTGTAGAGCTATGCAGACTAGGTGCATGCATATCGCATGTACCTACCACCTGTTAGTGCATAGAGCTCATTGTTGTAAAATGCCCCACAGGGCGGCCCTGTCATCCCCCCACCCATGCCCTGACCCACGGGTCGCCGGCCACAAATGTGGCACAAATCCTGATAAGCACTGGTAGTCTAGTGGCCCCCACCCAGCCATGCCAGCCCACCATCACCCCCACCCATCCCCAGCTGGTGACTGGCACAGCCCCTCTCATCACCATGGCCAGCTGCCGACTGAGTTCAGTATGAGCTCATGCTGAAAAAAGCCAATCAGAAATTAAGATTACCAGGGCTTATCAGGATTTGTGCCACATTTGTGGCTGGTGACTGGGGGTTGGGGCATGGGTGGGGATGATAGTGCTGCCCTGCGGGCATTTTACAAGGGAGGATTCAGGGGCTAGGTAAGGGAAGCCCTATGGGGGCTCTATTTGGCACTCGGGGCTGGGGAATGGACACCTGCAGGCAGTTAATGTAGGTTTTGGGGCAGGGGTAGGCAGCCCTGTGGGTCACCTCTTGTGGCTAGCTAGGCAGGGGCACTTGTAAACTGCGTTGCAGCTTGCGACATGCTTGCCAGGTGCACCCACAGTTCAGCGTACCTAGCTGCATGTCGCAAGTCACAGGACTTAGCTGCAGAGACCCTGCCTCTTCTAGAATACGGTGCAGGGTCAATGTTGCATTTGTGGGTGGCGCAAGTTGCGTTTGGCAGCAACTTGCACCACCCCTCTAGAATCAGGCCCTAGGAGTTTGAACATGGGTAAGCATACAATATATTGTATTTCAATACACAATTATTTTACAGTTTACAAACCTTATTTGGCACGTTTAGTACCACTGGAACTTTGTTTTACTTTACTATAATTGGCCATTGCAGCCAGTGTGAAACCTGTTTAATAACCCAATGTATTGTTTCATGTTGCTGCTTTGAAATAGTCCTATTTTTCCTTATATAAAGTGCCTTTTGCTGCCTTTTCCCTGCCCAATATTCATTTTTAATTGCTTATTCAATTGAGTGGATGCACTGCATGGAAAGCTTTAATCCCTTTCTCTGCTTTTGGCTCCTCCTTGGTCCCCCTCCAGTCCTGTTCCCAAAGTCCCGATGATTAGCACAGTCTGCATTCTTTTCAGCATTACTGCAGCACCTAACCTGCCTATTCACATGTCATCAGTGTATTGGTTACTGTTAGTCAAAGCCATACCTTGCATTTTAATTATGTTGTTTAAGAGTATTTATATCCTGTTTTTATTTATTAATCTTCATATCTGCAATTTCTAGGGAATTGAATCATTGTAGCATTGTTGTGTTCTTGCTTTCATTTTACCTGTGTCTTGTTTGGCATGTGTCATTACTCCCCTGCCTCTGTAATCTCTCTCTCTTTAGGTTGCACCTGGAAATGTTCTTTGGCTCAGTGTGCTTTTCTGGTCACCCATTTTCAAATAAATAAGATATAAATTCAGTCAGCATGTTCAACACTATATCATAGTACTATAACTCCAGCAGCTGATACCTTACTATGTCTGTCACACATCTGTCACTGGAATACTGAGCAACTTATATTTTTTCCTACAATAAGTAACTGTTTAGAAAGAGGCTCATACCCCCATGATAACACTTAGAAATGGCTTTTTAGGAAATAAATCAGGAGTTATGTAGCACTTTTTGTACACACTGCATATCAAAGCACTTTACAATCCGTGAGGAGTTGGCAGCAGTTGTTAGGCATGTACATAGAGGCTAGGGAGTTAGATAAAGGAAAAGGAGAAAACTAAACACAAGGGCCTGGATATTCAGACTGCGCCAGGCTGTCGCGCAAGCCTGGGCACAGCGCAAATTGGCTGCGCAAGAGCGTTGACAGGGTCATATTCAACGGAGCTGCACCATGGCACAGCAGCATTGAATATCACAACCTGGCCACCCGCAGTGCACATGGCGCAGTGGCACTGTGCCAAAGCATGTGGCCAGAGTGGAGCAGTGGGATACGCAAGCGCAAGTTCCGTTGCGCTAGGCGCGCTAACCCGTGTTATTCAAAGTGCACATGCAAATGAGGCCACGCATGCAAGGTGCAATAGCCCATTTGTACGTCATTATGGTCCCATTTGCATGCAGGTGTGCCAATCCCTGGCGACTTGCGCCTAGCCCCCTGCCAGGCTGCAGCCGTCGGGGACCAACGCCCCCTGCACAGCACGGCAATGTGCCCCACTGCCCGATTGTAGGCATAAGTAAAAATACAAGCATTCCTATATCCCTGGTGGTCCAGTGGACCGCTCACAGCCCGATCATGGGCATAAGTACAAATATAAGCATTCCTATATCCCTGGTGGTCTAGAGGACCGCTTGCAGCCTGATCGTGGGTATATGTAGAAATAAAAATGTCCAGTATCCCTGGTGGTCCAGTGGACTGTTTCACACCTGATCACATGCATAAGTTGAAGAAACTCAACGTCCTATATCCCTGGTGGTCCAGCCCTACCGTACGGTATCAGTCAGCGGGGCGGCATGCGGGTGGGGTGCTGCCACCCGCCACTGACCGATGGGGAAGCGGGGCGGTGGGGTTCAGTGGGCAGGTGGGGAGGGGGGGTACCACTGGACCACCAGGGATATAGGACTTTGTTTTTATTCAACCTATGCCCACGATTGGGCTGCGAGCGATCCACTGGACCCCCAGGGATATAGGACATTGAGTTTATTCAACTTGTGCCCGCGATCGGGCGTGAAGCGGTCCACTGGACCACCAGGGATATGGGATGATTATTTTCATACCTAAGCCCGTGTTCGGGCTGCAAGTGGTCCACTGGACCACCAGGGATATGGGACGAGTGAATTTTTACCACATATGCCTGTGATCGGGCTGTGAGCGGTCCACTGGACCACCAGTAATATTGGACGTTTGTATTCCTCTATGTATGCCCGCGATTGGGCATGGGGGGGCACCACCACAGAGGTGCAGCTGGAGCTCAGGTGGCCACCCACAGGTGGCAACGGCCGTGTTGTACCCTGCAATACGGCAGCTCACCTGTGGGTGGCCAGCCGTTGTTCCTTTTTTTTTGGCTCACCTGTGTGCAGTGCAAGTAGGGGTTGTGCATGCATGGGCTCAGCACATCCCGGGCTGAATATCGGGATGTGCAGAATATGCATGGGCACGCCCCCACCTGTCTCTGCATACATTACTGATGCGCCTCGCATTGGGATTTGTGCCAGGCACATTCTCATTGAATATCGCACTAGCAAGACAGTGGTTGCGATGGGTACAATGTTGCACCATGCGCAACCCTTCTGAATATCTGGGTCCCGGAGTTTAAGTGACTTGCTCAAGATGATACAGTAAGTGGCAGTTGTGGGAATCAGAGTTTGGTATCAAGGGTTTGGGAGTTTGCAGCTCTGTACTTTAACCACTCAGCTATACTGCCTCACAGGTTACTAGCTGTAGTGAGAGAGAAATACTGTGACCTGGGAATTGAACCCAGGCCCTCAGAATACTGTACTAGTGCTCTAACCACTGAGGTACAGGCTCATATGATTGGACTTGACCCTTCCCAGACATACAGCAACTCTCCCCTCTGATACAGAAAATCCTGCATCTAGGAACAATCAAGATTTATTTATGTTCTTTATTTATTTAATGAATTTTGTTGACCGGGTAGGCCCACTGAGACTAGAAGTCCCTTTTTGGAGGTGACCTGGGGGGGTGGTGCAGATGATTACCAATTGTAATTGAACAAGATTAAGCTGTTGGTGGTATTTTTAGTTAATGGGGGAAATTTGGCCAGGACACTGGGGAAATTCCCCTACTCACAGGTAGGGGAACCTGACATCCTGGTTCTCGGCTCTGAGATGGCGGATGCTATGCAGGAGCAGGGCGTGGAGCTGGAAGTGGAAAGGGTATGGAACACATTTCAGCGACCATGAATACTAGTGTTGTGGCCACCTCGATGGATTTTTCTAACAAAATTCCCGTGAAGGGTTCTGGTGACTTACTTGTGGATCGTTTGAAGATGGATGTTGTGTTAGCGGGTTGTCATCATGTCGCTATTGAACCGACACTTTTTTTTCTGGAGACCGACGGAGATACTCTGCATACGGAAACTTTGAGCTCCAAGAGGCTGGCTTTACTACACCAGGAAGAGGAGCAGTATCAGGCATCTTGCTGAGCACTTTTGGCAGGCTTACTTCCTCAACTAACGTCTGCACAGCCTGCATCGTTGCCCGGAGAAATGGAGTTTCAGGAGGTTCCTCTCCCACCCCAAGACTTGTCGGTTTCACCTTCTGTACCACTCGCATTGGATCATCAGGTTAGTGCCCTGGGGAATTTACCTGGTGTGGTTTCAGCTTGCTCTGGGTCACAGTTCGATTTGTCTCCTGCATCTACGCCATCTGGCAACATTTCACCTGAGGCTCCTCGATCTCGGTTATTTAGTTTTATTTCTAATAAAAGTTTCCCCTACTCTCCTGCAAGGGAACCTATGGCTATTGGCAATGATGGGCAGTCCTGGTGAGCCCTGTGAGAGGATGGGTGTGTGGGAGGCTGGGAAGCGTGTCTCCTCCCCTGCCTCGATCAGCCCAGAGACCACACTACAATGGGATCTACTTATGGAAATGGACGACATTCTGAATGAAACAGTAAATACTGCACTGGAGTTGACTGCTGCTCAAAACAAGCAAGATGAATCACTGTCTGATATTTCTCCTATGACAACCTTGGTATATACTGCTGCTGTTAATAGTAAAGTAACTCTCCAGAATAAAACTGCACAGCTACAAAAGGCAGAAGACGTGTTCATTTTACAACAAGCTGAATTTTACATAGAGAAATAACAGCATCACAGCAAGAATGGGGAACGATACCTGACACACAGGCACAGATGTTAGCCTGTGTCGCAGCAACATCAAAGGCCAATGTCGACACACTGCAGACTACTGCTGCCACTGCTCCTGATCATACTACAGATGCTACTTCACCAGTGAAAAGCCTGTTCAATCCTGGAGATACTGCCACTTTTGTTGAATCAAATAATGAGAATACAAGGGAAGTTTTGTCTCGAATGGCACCCACAGGCAATATCACTCCTGGCCTAAGACAAACTCCCCCGGTTACTACTACATCAGAGTTAGAGTGGATGGCAAAATCAGCACTCCTCGCTACTGGCTGGGAAAGATCAACGAAGACGGGAGCTTGGGTCTCGGATCTTCCCCAATACATATGCCACGGACTCATGGTGATTCTTCAAAAGGTATGGAATGCATTCCTGATGCATTGTTTGAAATACCTAAGATGGTGCAAAAAGCTTAAAATGACACTGACATTATAACAGTTGAATCTGTACATGTTTCCCCCTGCACATCCCTAAAGAATTGATGCTAACCCAAAACCCACTCTTAAACATGGATATTACTACAACTACTTCTATAGTTTCTAACCAAACAGTGCACTGCGCCCCAGAACTATGACACATCTCAGGACTTGTACAAGATATGAATGTCCACATGTCTTTGGTTGGCCTTGCTCCTGGGGTATCAGAGAATCCACCTATACCTACTCCACAAAGTACTGCCTCCTCTAATACCAGACCATATGCATCCTTATTTCATGCTCCTCCCTCCCCTGTAAAATGACATAATGCCATCCGATTATTGTATAAGGGCAGCATGGAGCAAATGCCTGAGGGCACCGAGCTTTTGAAGGGGTCCATGAACTTTCATGCAGCTGAAATGTATGCCCTGATTCACGTTTCAGGGGAGCATACCTTTGATATCAGTTTTAAAGTTACCAGTGGCTTAGAGAGATTCTGGGCAAAATATAATGAACAGAAAAACTCTCCCCTGTGGACTCCATTTAAAGCAATACCTCTAATGAAGCCAGCTATGAAAACCATCACTGTACTGTTTTGAAATGAAGGAGTGTGCATCACAGATCTGTTATATTGGTTACAACAGAAGTGCACTGTGTTGAGTAACCCTGAAGCTATTTTTGGCAGTGAACATTTATGGACAGGAGGGTGGAAAATCAGAGTTTTATTACATTCTATGGATACTGGGCTTCAATATCTTCCTAATTGTTTTTTTCTGTGACAGGACAGGGGTGTGTTGTTTTATGCTGGTCAGCCAAAGGCATGCTACAAATGTGGTTCCTTAACTCATTTGAACAGCATTTGTGATTGGTTAACATGCACCTTTTGCAATGAACTGGGACACACCAGTAGATATTGCACTAATGATATACTATGTAACCTTTGTACTTTGAAGGGTCATTCCTACTAGGACTGCCCATAGGCAGCCCACAATCAGATTGCACAAACAGACAGCAAAGAGCAGAGACTGCTCATTGCACTAGCACAACTTGCTAAAAATATGCCTGCCCCCCCACAGACTGTTATCCTTCCCAGACAACCTGACACTGCAGTGTAAGACCAGCCAGATAGCCCACCCAATCCTACTGTAGCTGAAGATCTTCACTCCACTAGTACTGACATTAACCTGATGACTGTGCAGCCTGATCCCTCTTCCCCAGAAGCCTCTGCCTCCCCCATGGATATGCTACCACCCCCACCCCAAAACAGACAACCGAAACCTTCACCATTATTACAACATGCAGACAAAATTGGACAGAACTGACCCCCAAATCGGCAAAAACAACCAGTGTCTCCCTTAAAAATAGGTTTGAGACCCTGCAAACTGCCACAGAAGTTTCAGATTAGGACTCCGATAGCTCTTCCCTCTGGTCCTCTCCATCAGGTCCAGGTTCCAACATAGAGGCTGACACTGCTAACACACCTCAGGATCCAACAAACAAATCTAAGGACAAGCCCAAAATTAAAATGAAACCAAAAGGAGTGTCCAGATAGAAGAGAAAAAAATTCTACTTAGCCCATCTTACTTCTGTCTGTTGCTCAAATGATACTTCCATTATGGGTTTATAACATTAATGCTAACAACATTAAAAGTTATAGGAAAAACAGGTGGTGTTTTCTGCATTACTTTCTAAGACACCTGGGTCCAGATATTCAAAACTTTGCCCCGGGGTGCTACATTAGCCCAGAATCCATAGCCTGCTATATTCAAAAGGGATAGTCCCGGTGCTAAACCTGCTGAATATAGCATGCTAAGGAAGCTGGGAAAACTGGGCTGGGAATGCAGTGCAAAAATAGCCCAGGAAATAAGACAGCTCTGTATATTTGTAGTTTAAAATTGATTTTTATAAAGGATACAAACTGGTTAGGATGTAACCCCCATTTGCAACAATGTTCTGTGTTCTATAAAGTATAGACAAACATATAATTAAATAAACACTGGACTAACAAACAAATAGTTACAACTAAACTTTACAATATACACCCATTAAGATTATTTGTAACATTAACAAGTAGATGTTACATATTTTTTCAAAGTAGTCTCAAAAATTGAAAAACTTGCCAATGAACTTAGTTCTTGTGGTAGTTCATTCCAATGAATTGCTAAACAATTTTGTAATATGGAGTCTCCTAGTCTGTTCTGGGATCTTACCATTGGTATTTTAAACCTCCTAATTTAATTATTCTTTTACTGGGAGGATCAACAGTGATATGACCAGCTAGTGAATGTTCTCCATTTACATGAATCGACTTGTGACACCTGTGACAGAAATGGTAAAGAAAGAGTTAATGTTTGGATTTTCCAAACACATTTTTTTAGCAGTCTGGAAAAAAACACTCATGCAAGCTGAGAAGCTGGAATTCTCAGACCTCTCTAGTTGCTAGATAACAGCTGGGTCATAAATCTCGAGTGGACATCTCCACACACACAGACCTGTCCACACAGACAGGCCAGTTTGAATGGATTGGTTCATTAAAATATAAACTTAAGGTTAAAAGGGAATATAATTGGTCACTGATAGTTGTTCAGTTTGATTGGGACAATTAAATACATACACGTTTGATGGTTGGTGCATTCAAAGGGGGAATAGGCATTACCTATTCACAGGAGAATATATAAGAGGCTGAAAGATAATGAAGTGTGTTCCTCTTACTTTGAAGCTGGAGGAAGAATTTAAGATTAGAGCCTACCCTTCTAGCTATGTCTGTGGGAGCTGGCAGTTAGCATAGGGCACAGTGGTCTCTTGAAAGGACAGGGAAGGGTAAGCTTAGTACTTGCATATTTCAGTAATGACCTTCTTCTTTTGCCATCTGTTATTTAAAACATTTGTTTACTTTTCCTGTATGAATGTTATTCTCTTGTGTTGTAAATATATATCCTGTAAATGCTCAGTGCACTTTCTGTTAAGTAAAAAGCTATGTATTTGCTCAACAGTTGTGACCGTGATGTCATTTTTCTAAGGTAATATTTGGTTTCCACTGGCTGAGGTAAATTCTGTGTAGCATCCGCCACCCAAGAGAGACACACTACCAGACTTTAACTTGTGCAATTGCACGTTTAAGTATTCAAGTTTGTACACTTGAACATCATGCTGGAAGACAGTCCAGCTGGTGGCAGCAAATACCCGAGGACAGACACCTATCTAAAAGCTGTTTCAGCCCAGAGGGAGAGGTGGGTTGTCACAACACCAAATTAGCCACAAGTAAATTATTTTTGTCTCTGGATATAGCCAGTTTAAATCTCTATAAATATCACAGTGGTGAGAACCATAAGCTCTTTTAGTTATAAATTTGCCTAATCTATAATAGGTTTGATTTATTTTATTTAATGATTTCTTAGTTGAATTCATGTAGAGGAGTGCTCCCTATTCTAATCATGGGATCAACAGTTGTCCCACCACTCTCTTCCTTACTTCAGTTTCCAGACACCTTGATACCCTTCTCAAGGCCCCCATCCTCTGGTTAACTCTCCTGACTTGTTGGTTAATATGATCAGTGTAAATAAGCCTTTGATCAACCAGGACTCCTAACTATTTATAATTTGTAAAATTTTTTATAGGAGTTCCATCCACTAGCTTAAGTTGCAATTCAAGATTCTTTACAGGGGTTCCAACAAAGAATAACATATTTTTTTTTCTATTTAATAAGAGACCTGAGGCTCTAAACCAGTTCTCCATGTTCACAAGATTCTTCTGAAGTTTGTGTTCTAATGAAGTATGACTATCCGCCAATGTCAGTAAAATAGTGTCATCAGCGTATAGTCTAACCTCACTATGTTTTATAACTGTTGGTAAACTAATAACATAAATATTAAACATCAAAGGTCCAAGAATCGAGCCCTGTGGAATTCCTCTATTTACTTCAATCAATTCTGAATCAATAGACCCAACTGAAACACATTACTTTCTATTCAAAAGATATGATTTGAACCAATACAAAGAATGTTCCTGTATCCCTATATGATTCAGTCTCTCTGACATACCTTGATGTTCCACCAAATCAAACGCCTTACTCAGGTTAATGCACACCACCCCAGAGTTCATGCCCTGGTTCAAAAAAGTTAATGCCAGGTCATGAAAATCAGCTAGGGCAGTGTCCATGGACCTGCCCTCTCTAAACCCATGTTGGTATTCTGTGAGTAACATATTATTTTCTAGATAGTGATAGAGCTGACTATGAACTTGTTTTTCAGATATCTTTGATAATATGGGTAATAAGGCTATTGGCCTATAATTAGAGGGAGTTGTATTATCCCCACCTTTGTGGATTGGTATTATTTTCCCCACTTTCCATATTTCTGGGACTGATGATTCACACAAGCTCCAATTGAAAAAATAAGTTACCATAGGAGCCAAAACATCTGCAGCAATTTTCAAAAAATATCCTGCTATTCCATCCTTCCCTCCTGCTTTAGAACCATCTATTTTACAGTTCCTTTTCCACATCATTTACCTTTACTTACATGAATCTAAACCCTAAGGCATTATCCCTATTTTCCCCAACTTTAATCTGATGTTCCTTTTTTACTAACTGTGGTATAGAGATGTCTGAAGTTCTCAATTGTGTCTTGGTTAACTCTTAAGTCTGGAAGTTCTGAAAAATAAGAATTAAACAACGTTGCTACTTCTACAGGCTCCTCCACTAGGTTTTTCATATTAATTATTATTATTGGGGTCTCTGATCTAATAGGGTTTTGTAACTTTTTTACACATCTCCAACATTTTTTAGGATCATTTGCTGCATTGATGTTTATTATAAAATACTGTTTTTTAGCCTTTCTAACTTCATTTTTACATTGTGATCTCCAGAGTTTAAACTGGTTCCAATCATCCTCGGTTTTTGTTTTTTGTGCTTTTTTCCACAATTGATTTCTTATTCTCCAATGGGTTTTTAATGTATCTGTTAACCATAAAGTATCCTGATTCCTTACCTTTTTTTAACTCTTGGAGCATGTTGCTGAATAACTTCTTTTATATTTCTGGTAAATTCCTCAACTGCAAGATTGATGTCTGGGATTAGCATTATTCTGTCCCACCTTAATTGTTTGAAACTGTTTCTATAAGCTTCTTTATTAAATGCCTTAAAATCTGTTATCCAGTATGTTTCGGTTGACTATAGCAACCAGGAAGTGCAAACCACAACAACAGCCCAATGCACAGTGACGTGAAGTTAGGTAGGGGTGAACCACTTGTGTGCTAGCAAAGGAGTGGATTCAGTAAAGCTGAAAGCACCAGGGCATGTGAAATTCTGCAGAAATGTACCATGTTTCTGAAATGTTTGCATGGTGCAAACATTTGCCCAGGACAAAAATTTACTATATTCAAAAGTGACATGCAAATGAGCCTACTTAGGCAGTCTGTGGGCAAACATATACTATAGATTCACACCTCATTATGTCCTCATTCTCATGCAGTTTTCCCAGTGCTATAGCAGAGTCCCACAGCTCCACCTGTGGGTTGGTCTGGAGTACAGAGTCTGGCTGGGTCTGCCCACATCTCCACCTGTAGGTCAGTCTGGAAGTGCAAGGTGGTAGCTGCAGGCTACATTTGTATAGAACCACATAGAATATTGTGCCCCAGAGGACTACACAGCATAGGCACAGGTGGTGGTGCTGCATGCAATTGTCAAACTGTAGTTCCTGCTACAGTGCACAGCAGACACTACAGTAACAAGGGGGCCAGTAGTGTGAGGGACACAGAAATGCCTATGGTGTGTAGGGCATCAATGACTTCTGCACTTTACACAGTGACAGGCCCATCTTGCAGGAGTGTACTAACAGTAAACATTACTGTTATGCTGTTGTGCAAACCATGGACACTGCACCACTGGCATGGGATACTCACAGTGACATATACATGGCTAGCTCTGTGTGCTGTGGTGTCTGCACAGATGTGTGGTATGTGGCCAGGGGGGGCACATACCATCAGACAGTCACACTTGTGTTGGGGTATTCCATACACTGGACCATTTGCACTGTGTGGATTGTCCCAGCCTTGTGGCAGCACCCAGTCTGTGGTGCAGACAGGCCACCTGTACACCCTCCCCTCAACACCCTCCATGCCCCCAGTGCAACATGTGTGTGCTGGATTCTGTTGGTGTCCACCAAAGGATGGTCTTCAGGTGTGTGTTCTATGAACACACTGCCATGGTGTCCACTGGGCACTGGGTCACCACTTAATGCCTGGCATTGCTGGGACTGGTGGCAGATGATGGCAATATAGGAGGTGCCAACCGTGTGCAGCATGTTTCTTCCATGTCTGGTTTCTTTCTATGTTTAATATTTACTGGTTAGGGTCAATAAACTGCCACTGGCAGACCCTCACAAACTCCTTTATTCACATTTGTGAGTTCTGAGTTCCATGAACCATGGTCTATGTCACACAAAGTCATGCAAAGCTGAGCAAAGCTGTGCAAAGCCACGAAGTCACACAAGGCTGGTTTGCCCAGATTTAAGACTACCTTTTCCTGTGCTGTAATTTGCACCACACAATGTGTCGTGCTAAGTCACACAAAAACACTGTGCAGTGCTAATGCACTGAATAAAGCATTGCGCCTGTGTTCATGTACATGCCCCCTCTTTTTGCACCTTGCATACATAATACTTTTGCCTGGTGCTAATGCAGTTTGCCCACACTATTTGACATTTTGAATATAGCAGACCCACGCAAACCCTGCACAAATGGTTTGTGCCCAGTGCAAGTTTTGAATATCTGGCCTTTGGTGTATACTTCCTACAGGGCACCAGACTGAATAAGCTCTCTGAAGCACTGGTACATGGGGCCACCTTACTGGTCTATAGGACAAGACACTTGTTCAGGGTAGACATTCTTTTCCATTCCCTGGAAGTGACTAAATGACTATAGCAAAACTGATTGATTTGATACCAGGTAGCACCTTACTACTGGATACAAAAATCCAGAATGTGCACCATAGATTTATAAATATTCATGCCATGCAAATAAAAGCAAAATACTTTTGATACAGCCTTACCTGTACTCTGCACAAAATATTATATTGGGCAGAGATTTTAACTGTGGTGTCTCTCTACAGGATAGAGGAAAACAAAGAAAAATGAAGAACATTTTCTGTGATATGTCTTTACTTGCAAATATGATAAGGAAAGCTAATCTAGCTGATACGCACTATTCCACTAAAGGTACATCAGACCCTACATTTCACAAGGGTAATCTTGCAACAAGAATAGACTTTCTGTTCATATCTGAAGGACTGAAAATTAATAAAATCTGTACTGAAGCTGTTGAATTTTCTGACCACAACCTACTGCAACTTCAGTTAGGTACCGTGCCACAGCCTGCTAAGTGACCAGGCACTTGGAAATGTAATTCTTTTCTTCTTATCAAACCTGAAATTTCCCAATACATCTCCTATTTATCGATGCTGGAAAATCTGCCTTCCAATTTTATGACAATCAGACACTGTGGTGGAAAGATATGAAAAAAGACTTGTGTACTTAGCTTAAATCCCTAAGTAGGGAAAATAGAAATATTATTTACCTACAATATTTGAATAATAGAAAACATCTCCAAAAATTAATTTCTCTTTCACAAGACACCACTCATGATTATTTCAAACACATATTAAAAAGTAAACAAGACATGTCTCCATATCATTCTAGACAGGCTGAAAGCCTTAAACAACAGCAGTTATTTGGAACCAAGGGAACCACAGGGGAGGTATGTCCATATGACAGCAGCAATAAAAGGGTTCAACAAGAATAAATGATGGAAGTCATACATCAGAATCACAACTACTACACAATTCACCATCAGATACTGCACACAGCAGTCCAATACATGCAGTATGTATTTAAAGTCAGACATTCAGATTCCACAGATATGGGCCAATTTCTTTCCAGATTTTCTTTGCCCTACTGATATTTTAGACAGTGTAACAGATATATTTCCCCTGAAAAAGTTGTGCAAGCAGTCTTCACAATAAAAAAAATAATAAAACCCCTGGGAAAGATGGACATACTGGGGAACTTTACAAATTTATTGGACCCCTTCTATTATCTGAATTGGAACTTACTTTTACACACACATGCTCAGTTCAGAATTCTTACCCTTAACAATGATCGAGGGTTTACTGATTTATCTCTGTGAGAAAGGAGACAAGAAATACTTTTAGAATTGGAGACCTATTTGTCTCCTAAATACTGATTTTAAATATTTATCAAAAATACTCAACTCTAGACTCTTACAAGCAGCCAAACTGGTGATCATACCTCTCAACTGTCACACATTATGAGGTACGTCACTCATTTTCCCCTCAGAAATTCTTTGTTCCACATGGAGAAGGTGATATTCCACATTTCTCACTGAGACTTAAGGCAAAAATTCATAATACTTTATTACAGTCAATTATCAGCAAACATTAAGAAACTTGGTGCACTGATAGCAATAGTGTTCTGAGCTTGCAGTGCCAAGTTTGATGATATGTCACACATTTTGATCATTTGTCACACATTTCGGTGAAAAAAGGTTGAGAGGTATGCCGATGATATCTCAGGCACAACCATGCACCATTCCAGACAGAAGTTGCTCTGATCATCTGATTCTATTTCAAAGAAATTGTTGAGTGGGGAAACCAGGACAGGACACATGGCTTTTTGTTGTCATTAGATCAAAGGTCAGCCTTTGACTCAGTAGCACACTCATACTTATAAGAGGTATTGGCTAGGTATGGTATTCTGCAGACCTTTATTAAGTGGATAGAAGGTATGTATAAAACAGCAACAGTGTCTCCAATAGTAAATGACTGGGTTGGACCAATGGTATCAGTTCGTAGTGGAGTTAGACAGGGTTATTCTATGAGCCCCCTATTATACATATTCTGACTAGACCCCTTATTATGACAATAAAAATTCCCCTTTATTAAAACCTCTCCAGAGTGAGAACGGTGATCTACCCCTCAATACTCTGGCTTACGCTGATGATATCTGTATCTTTATAGCTGATGAATCTTCTGTGACTGCAGCATTGCAGATTTGTAACAGATATGGTAACTTCTCAGGTGCTTCTCTGAATCTAGATAAATGTATAGGGAAATGTATAGGACAGTATAATACTAATTTAACCTCTATAACAGGTGTACACCTCACCTCTGATCCTATAAAGATCTTAGGAGTACAGTTTGGTTCTGATCAGTTGGATGTCCTCAATTGGGAACCCAAAATAATACAAGGCAAACCTTCAGTAGCTAATTGGAATCAATGGAAATTTGGCAAGAAAAAGCAGATTTATCTAATTCAAACCTACTTAATATCGATCTCTCTGTTTATTAGCTACATCTTTCCATCTCCAAAATCCCTTGAGACATCTTTGCTTAGCATGTTCTTTCAAGCCATATGGGGTAGCAGACTGAACCCAATAAAAAGAAATATTACTTATCTATCCTTAAAAGATGGAGGACTTAACATGATCAATCCCATTGCCTTTTTCATAGAATATTCTTTTGTGCAAATTTGAAAAAAATATTAGTAAATAAAGACAGAAGTTGGAGTAATTTATTCTTTCTTAGCTGCCAGTCATGGTTTCAACAGTGGCATAATGGCACTGTACGAACCTTGAAAACCATGACTGTAGCACCCACCTATATCAGGGAAACCTTTCTCATACTATGAACATGGAAGGTTAGTAGCCAACAGATTATTGTATCCATTTGAAAACATATTTATGGGCAGATTATAGAACATAACTTTTGGGACATTCCATTTCACACTTGTTCTCCCCCCCCCCCATGAAGCCATTATTACTGGCCTTAGCAGCAGAACCCAGGATACCACCAAAAATGTGGGACATTCATTGACTGAGTTGCCATGAGAAGTTAAATATAAAGGCAAATCACAAGCACAAATGGTTGGTGGACAGAATGTGCAGTAAAGAGTTCTGTGGACAACTACCTGAAACAATGGACCATTTATTAATTTCCTGCTCGTATATTTTAACTTTTTAGACTTACATGGCAAATGCTTGGTCAGAAAACCAATTTAAGTATGTTAATTATGATGTACTAATTTATGGTAAATACACTGCCACCTGGAAAAAATTGCATGACATTGCCAAATTTCCACTAATCTCATTTTTAGGGGGTCAATACTAGTCCATTCACAGAAGAAAGGGGCCTGAAAGAACTCCTAAAACTGAAGGTGGACAAAGCAATGTAGCCTGATGGGATTCACTGCAGAATTCTAAAAGAACTAAAGGGAGAACTAGTAACACCACTGACTACACTTTTTAACAAATCATGGAAGGATGTTGTGGTACCTGAGGACTGGAGGAGGGTGGATGTGATTCCCCCTCATAAAAGTGGGAGCAAAACAGAGGCAGGAAACTACAGACCTGTTAGTTTGACCTCAGTGGTAGGGAAAATGATGGAATCACTTCTGAAAGAAAGAATTGTTGAATACCTAGAGGCCAGTGGGGAACAGGACCCAAGACAGCATGGATTCACAGCAGGAAGGTCATGTCAGATGAATCTAATAGATTTCTTTCACAGGGTGATGAAAGTATTGGACCAGAGAGGGGCTGTGGACATGGTCTACCTAGACTTTAGCAAGGCATTTGACATAGTCCCACACAAAAGATTAATAAACAAGTTAGCCAGCCAGGGAGTGGGTCCCAGGGTTGTAACCTGGGTAAGAATTTGGCTGGACGACAGGACGCAGAGGGTAATAGTAGACAGAGTCCACTCCGAAGAAAGAGGGGTTATTAGTGGGGAACTGCAGGGTTCAGTTCTGGGACTGGTCCTCTTTAATGTTGTGACATTGTGGAGGAACTGGAAGGAAAAGTATGCCTCTGTACAAATGACACAAAGATCTGAAACAGGGTTGATACACAAGGGAGGTGGAAAGGATGAGAAGGGACTTGGTAAGGTTGGAGGAATGGTCAAAAGTATGGCAGCTTAGATTCAATGCAAAGAAGTGCAAAGTTATGCACCTAGGAAACAAAAACCCGGGGAAGAGTACACAATGGGTGGGAGGTAATAACAATAAAAAAAGATGGAAAGGGACCTTGTGGTAGTCATATCAGATGACCTAAAGGTAGGCAAGCAATGTGAGAAGGCAGTAAGGAGGGCTGGGGGATAATGGGATGCATAGGGAGAGGCATCACCAGTAGAAAACAGGATATGCCCTTATGCCCGTGGGGGGGCGGGAATGCATACGGCAAGACACTACAGCTGCCCCTCCTCCAGGTGCAACATCCCTCTCCTAGTGGTGTATGAATTCTCTAGGAAAGGGATACTCTATTGATCCCTTCTCCTCTTTAGCAGCTTAACCCCATGCCCATCTACACTGGTTCTATCACCACTAACCCTCACTCTTCGGCGCTTGCTAGCAGCGCTGCTGCTACTGGCAGGAGACATCCAGCCTAACCCAGGCCCAGGGACACCAAACGTATCTATTTCTTCCCCATCAGATAAGGCCTGGGATGGAGCCAAGGGTCTGAGGTTGGTGCATATGAACATCCGCAGCCTGAGACCTAAGATTCCACGAAGTCCAAGCATGGCTAGCTGTCTACAAACCAGACATACTAGCAGTCTCGGAGACTTGGCTAAAGCCCACATTCTGGATCACGAGGTAGCTGCCTCTGGATCGCCTTCTACAGAAAGGACAGACCCTCGAGAAGAGGGGTGGGGTTCTGGTATATGTAAGAACACAATTACATCCTCCCTCATTAGCATGCCTCAAGGCATGACCCAGTTCTTAGAAACAATCCTTATACAGCTCACTCTAGGTGGGGCTAAGCACCTCACAATAGGGCGCGATATAGCCCCCCACCAATGCGCTCGGTTCTCTGGATGCGCTCCTGAAGAACCTAGCAGTAGAATCTGCTTCTGAGCTTATCTTACTGGGCGACTTCAACCTAAACTGGGCCCTTGAGGAGAAGTCTGCCATCAATGGTATATTAAATGACTCCCGCCTCACCCAAGTCATCTCCTACCGACCAGAATGAACCATGCATCAGGAAAGTATACCATAATTGACTGGGTCCTGGCTTCTACCCCAACAATGTAAAATGGCAGGGACCTTGGCGATGCCTTGAGCGACCACTCGTCAGTATTTGCCATCTGAAGAACCGTGTGAATAAAGTCCTCTAGGATTATTACTAGGGACTTCTCTAACTTCCTCCTGACCAATTCATTGGGCACCTAAATGGGATCGACTGGAGCAATATAAGACACCTTCCTAACCTGGAGGATGCCGTTAAATTTTTCCAGACATCCCTCACTAGAATTATTGACTTCTTAGCTCCTATGAAAACCCACAGAGTAAAGGGAAGCTGCTATAAGTGGATCTTGCCCCCTCTAAAAGCTCTGATGTCCACCCGGGACAAGGCCTGGAAAAAGTACAGGAAATCAATGCTACCGGGGGACTTAGCCAGTTACAGGGCCCTTAGAAACCAATGCAAAAAGGCCATAAAGTTAGCTAAAAAAGACTATATCACCAACCTTCAAAAACTAACCTAGGCAATCCCAGGCTCTTCTGGTCGCATATTAATGAACTCCTCAAAGGGAGCAAAAAAACTACACCCAGCCCAATCTTAGCTAATGGGCAATTAATCGATGGGGGATCTCTCATTGCTGAGTCCCTTAACAGTTACTTCACGAACCTGGATGCTTACAAGACGGGACCCCCTGACAGGAGGAGTGAGCCGAACGCTCAACAGCCCCCAGACCTTGACCGCCCTTTGTTTCACCTGAGGCTGGTCAGGGAAAAGGAGGTTTTGATAATCCTTAAATCCCTACACTCGAGAGGATCTGGGGGCCCCGATGGGATCCAAACCAGAATCCTCAAGGAGGGGGCTCCAGCTTTAGCTAAGCCCCTAACCTGGCTGATAAACTGGTCTATTATGGAGGGGTCTGTACCCAAGCTTTGGAAACAGGCTAGTGATTCCTATACACAAGGGAGGGCCAACTGAGCCCATTGAGAACTACAGGCCCATCTCTTTGCTGTGTGTCATTGCAAAAGTACAGGAGAAGCTAGTCTACTCCGAACTCTGAGAATACCTAGAAATCCACCGGGCAATCTCACCATCACAGCATGGCTTCAGAGCCAAGCATGGGACGGATACTGCGCTAACTAAACTCTCAGCAGATGTACTGGGCAATAATGACGCAGGGGTCAGCACAGGGGCGGTCTTTATTGACCTATCTAAAGCATTCGACTTGGTAAACCACAACCTCCTACTACAAAAAATGCGCTCACTTGGCCTTGACACCCATTCACTGGGTTGGTTCAGAGTTATCTCTGGGCCTTTAGAGGGTCAAGTGGGAGGATAAAGTCTCAAGCTAGCTCCACTCAAGAAGGGGTACCTCAAGGGTCAATCCTCGGCCCCCCTTCTCTTTACACTGTTCATAAATGATCTGCATACACACTGCGGGAGCAATGGCGTTATCCAATGCAGCGGATGATGCGGTCATTTACAAACTACCCTACTTTACCTGAGTTAGAGACAGCCCTCCAAGAAGACATCCTTCAGATGGAGGACTGGCTCCTCTGAACAAAATGGTTTTAAACACCAACAAAACAAAGGTAATGCTCTTTGGTCCTAGATCCCTGGGATCTGAGAGGTCACATCTTCTTCAACTCCAGTCCGGGGGGGGTGTAAAACTTGAGGTGGTCACCTCCACCAAATACCTTGGCCTTACCCTGGACCAAGGCCTCACACTAAAAAATCACGTGACCAAATCACCAAAGCCATCCATGGGAAACTTGGAATCCTTTATAGACTAAAGGACCAGATTATCCCTGGAAGCTAGGGTAGCCATTGCGCTAAGCGTACTCCTCCCAAAGCTCACCTCGGCGGCCCTGATTCTCCAGGGCATGGCCGTGATGGAGTCAGGAGGCTGCAGACCTTGTACAACAAGATAGTCCGCTTGCCACTATGTCACACGAGGACTCACCACTACGAGGCCCAATCTAGGCTCAGGTGGCCGTCTTTGGAAGCTCACCTCTCCTACCCAACCCTCTGCCTTACATTCAAGCTACTGGGTCCCATACCTCCCCCCAGCCTGAATGGTCTCGTTAGGGTGAAACCCAACCCACGGTGCCTGCGCTCATCAGGCCAAACTCTCCTCGTGGTTCCCAAGACTAGGACTAAAGCCGGGTCCAGGTCCTTTGCATACACCGCCCCTTCCACCTGGAACAACCTCCCTTGGAGGGAGGCTGTGTCCATCTCCAGCTTCGGACAAAGCTCAAGGGACACCTGCTCAACAGGAGCACATGTCTTTGTTACAGGACCTGACCATGTACAGCCATCCTGGTAGCTCATTAGACCGACCTTACATAGCCATCCTGGTTGCATAAGGACCTCCCCTAAAGATGGGGTACTTTTGTCCCTCTTCCCCCTTCCATATGCCCACAAAGAAGCTAACCCCAGGTCTTTAGCTACTGCTTGCCTACCAGAGCACTCTCAACCTAATCACTAACTTGGGATGTAAAACGGTCTCATTATGTGTAACCTCTATGTCCTTACTGCCTGCATGTCTTACACTACCTGCCGCCTGTAAACATATGTATTCTTATTGTTAAATACTTTACAATTACATGACTGTACTGATCTGTTACCTGTAATTTGTTGTCTTACCCTGGTCGCCCCTGAAAAAGGGACCTCCAGGGCCCAGTGGGCCTACCCGGTCATCAAAATTCAATAAATAAATAAATGTTGTTATCCCTCTGTACTGACAGTTGGTGAGACACCATCTGGAGTACTGCACACAGTTCTGGAGACCCCATCTCCACATGGACATAGACAGGATGGAAGCATCCCAGAGGAGGGCAACTAAAATGGTGCAGGATCTGAACCAGAAGCCACATGAACAGAGACTAAAAGAGTTTAATATGTATACCCTCGAGGAAAGGAGGGTGAGGGGGAACATGATAGAAACTTTCAAGTACAGTACCTCAAGGGAATAAACAAAGTCCAAGAGGGTAGCACATTTCAGAAAAAGAGATATGCAAGAACAAGGGGGTTCAATTTGGAGATAGAGGGGGGGGACGGCTCAGGGGCAATGTGAGGAAGTATTTTTTCATGGAGAGTGTGGTGGACACATGGAACTACCTTCCTGAAGAGGCTGTGGGGTTAAAAGCAGTGGAGGAATTCAAGAATGCGTGGGACAGACATAAGACAATTCTAGTGGGGTTAGGAGGAAGTAGGCTGTTGATTAACTAGGATCTGCAGCTTGTCCAATAGGTAGGGAAATGGGCAGACTGGGTGGGCTAAGCAGTCCTTATCTGCTATCAAAGTCTATGTTTCTTATTAAGTGGCATGTATGGCAATCAAGATGTTTATTTTCCTTACAACAAAAACAAACATCTCATACAGCATTATTTAATAAAATCACAATGGAATTATGAGATATATACCATGATGGATCAATAAACATTAGTAGGACTTCATTGGCTACTGCCTTGAATAACAGATTCTGATGTTCCCATTACCTGAATTTTTTCTTTATTTTACGTAAATTCCGATAGTATGAAGTGTAAGCTGTATTGCAACTCTTTTCTTTGTTCATGGTATTTAAAGTCAGATTTCTATAACTGTCCAGAAGGAGCTTCTTTTTTTTTTTGCTTGTTCTTATTAATGTTATTAATTTGCTGGATTTTCTTTCAATAAACTCCCCTGCTGTTTTCAAGAAGTGCCATGAGATTTTTAACAATATGTACTCACTGGAGGAGAGGAGAGAAAGAGGCGACAATGATAGAAACTTTTAAGTAACTCAAAGGGCATAATCAAGGTGCAGTCAGACCTTTTCCAATGTAGAAAAAATTCCCGAACAAGGGGGCATGATATGAAATTGGAGGGTGGGGGATTAAGAGGTAATGTGAGGAAGTTTTTCTACACAGAGAGGGTGGTGAACACTTAGAATAGTCTGCCACAAGAGGTGGTAGAGGCAAGCACAGTGGAGGGGTTTAAACATGCCTGGGACAAGCACAGGGGAACTTTGGGCAGGAAAGGTGTGATGAAAAGCCATTGGTCACTTAGGGTGAGTGGATGCATACATGTATAGGGCCTACAGACAGACTGGATGGGCCTAGCAGTCCTTGTCTGCCAACAATTTCTATGTTTCTATCCACCTGAGCAACCACCAGAACAGGCAGACAGGACCTTGGTTTAATGTCTCATCCAAAAGACAGCATCTCAGAAGTGAAGCTTCCCCCCTTATGATGCACTACAGTGTCAGTATTGGGATTTATCCCAAGTGCCTGGTGTGGGACTACAACCCACAACATTTTATTCTTCCGGTCTCAGAGGTGAGCATGCAACCTGCTGAGCCACTGACACTGATGCTGAGCTACTGACTGATGCTGAGATGACAATTAGTTGTCAACTAAAACAAAATGACTAGTTGTCAAAAACAACTATTTATCACAGGTTAACTAGGTTGTAATACATGATTAGCCCTTTTTTACCATAGGAAAATTGCATGTTTACCACTCCATGAATCCACCTTGGTGTGACTACTACTAGCTTTTTTTGCTGTACAGCTTTGCACAAGGAAAATATACTGATTAGCTCCCCTAATCTGATTTTGTTTTTCATTTCTTACTTCAACCTGTAAACCAGACTTTTATAAAAAGGAGTTCTCAACAGTTTGAGACTTCTGGGCTCTACGATGCTAGTTCAACAGATTAGTTGTTGACTGCCATCACAGCAACAGATTTATGTTGACTGCAAACTTGCAGCTGACATAAATCCAACTAGAGACCCCAGCTGTTTTTTCATAATGGGGATGTGCCCCCCTGCATCCCCCAATCTCTAGGATTCTAACTCCAAGTCAGAGTTGGTTTGGGGAGGGGGTGCAGGACCGGGTGACAGTGTGTCAGGGTCTCGGGTGGACTATTACAGCAAAAACGTTGATGTCAGCATAGAAATTTTCACTCTAATAGTGTCACTGTACAGGGGGCATACCCTTCTATTGTTCACACACACACACAAGCACATTTTAAAAGCAACATACTTTCATGAAATGGATTCCTAAACAGTTAGAGCTCACTCCAAAAAACTACATTTTAAAAGCCACAGACTTTCATAAAAAAAAAAAAATGTTCTAAACAATTTGGGTTTACAGCACAATAACCGCAGTTTAAAAGCAACAGGCTTTCACATAAATTGCTTTATAACAGTTTGGGTTCACCCCTCCCCCACACATGAACAGTTTAAAAGCAACATTATAAAATAAAATAAAAAAATTAAATGCAGCTCTCAAAACATTGTTTTTTGTACAGCAAACAAGCAGCATGAACTTACCTTACAACTGCTGGGAACAGATATTCAAAATTTAGCTTGGACACTAAGGGGTGTTTGCCCACATTAACCAGGTTTAGCAGCAGAGACCCTCTCAGGCAAACCCCATTAGTGCCTGAATTCTACATTAGTGCTATCCCTGTGGCAATAAGGGGGTTTTCACCACCATGCAGGTGCATCAACATATTCAGAGGTTTGCACAGGCTGTAACCGCCACCTAAACAAACGCAACTTATTGTCTTTGCAAACACTGACTTTAATGTGGCATAAGACCCTCATGGCAGGTAAAAGTACTGCAGCCACCCACCCCACCCCAGCACACCACTCGCCCCCGACATCCAGCCCAATGCACCTAAGCATGCTCTGATGTCCACTGGCATCCCTATCCTCCGATCCCCATTCCCATACAGTATTAACTATTCCCTGGTATCTAGTAGCACCATCCACTCTCCAATCCCCGTCCCCCTACTCCAGTCACTAACCCCTGGTGTCTAGTGGCAACCACACCCTCCAATCCCAGTCCCTGTACAGTATTAATTATTCATTGGTGTCTAGTAGTATCCACACCCACTGATTCCCATCCCCATACTTCGATCAATAGTCTTTGGTGTCTAGTGACACCCACACACCCTGATCTATAACCCCCATATAGTATCAACTATTCCCTTATGCCCCACACCCAGATCCCCATCAACCTTTAATTATACAATGGCAAAAACATTTCCTGGATACTGATTGATTAGGTTGTGCTTGTTATACTAAACTTATCTGATCACAACTTCACAGCATTAAATCTAAACATACGAATAACCACATACCAGACTAAATAACAAACCACAGCTTCCCTTACTAAGAGAACTCAGAACTTTGCAATTGTAATACAAAAGTAAAAGACTTGGTTTCATATAAAAAGCTTATTTACTTTTACTGTGGGGAGCAAAAATCTTTGTCATGGCTAAAACATTTCATAGTTAGGCAGAGAACAAGTGTCAGAACATCTCCTTTATAACGTGGGAACATCTCTTTTATAGCATCGGTTTAATAGTCTTATTTTTTATGAGGAAACACATCACATATGAGTGCACTGCATCATGGGTATGTAAATACCCACTTGCCTAGTATTGCATAGCACACTACAGTGATAAAAGACAATTCATTATTTGCATACCCATGATGCAGTGTTTTCACATGGGGAGTGTTTCTTCAAAAAAAAAATTTTTTTAAATAAAACTGTACAACTGATACTATAAAATAGATGCCAGATGCAGATTAGTCAATATCAGCAGGAACATCCACCAGAACTAGACACATGGAGGATTCCCTGCAGGGGGATGGCCTCAAACAACTGGTACAACAACCCACAACAGACAGGGCTATCCTAGATCTAGTACTGACTAATGGGGAAATGATCACAGATCTCCAAGTAGAAGGTCACTTGGGGGCCAGTGATCATCCCATGGTATGGTTCAATTTAGCCAATAGAACTAGGCAAAAATATGTGGTCCTAGGAGCTGACTTTGATGAGATGGCCAACAGAGTTAAACTAGCCTTCGCAAAAAAAGTACAGGTAAAGTGGGCAAGCATTAAGGATGCAATACTTGAAGCAACATCCCATTGTGTTAGAGAGAAAAGCAAGAGCAAAAGAAGAAGGAAACCACTTTGGTTCTCAAAAGCAGTAGCAGAAAAAGGTCAGAGCCAAAAGGCTGGCCTTCAGGAAATATAAGGGAACGCAGCAGGACGAAGATAGGGAGGCATACCAAACTTCCCTTAGGGAAGGCAGTAAGGCAGACAAAGGCCCAAACTGAGGAAACACTAGCACGAACAGTAAAATATAGGGCCAAGACTTTCTATAGATACATTGGTGACAGGAGAAAGTCCAGTGGGGGCATTGCTAAGATCAAAGGGGATAAGGGGGGGCTGGTGGCACTGAGGGTTGAGGCACTGGACACCTTACCTCTTGGCATGCCGGCCACCCGGGTTCAGGAACAAACCCGGGTCATCGGAAGTCGGCACGAGGGGGGGAGGGGGGAGCCAAATAGAGCGGCGCCGGCAGGCTCTCCTCTCCAGGGAGGTGATGTGGCACCCCTCGGCCAATGGCGGCCCCTAGTGGAGGCTTGGGGTGACACAGGCTTAGAGGGTACTGGGCGTTAGGCCATGGGGTGGGGGAAAGGGGTCGTGACCGGGGCTGTAGGTGCATGCTCACCTCCACGCGCATGCGCTCCTACTCCTGGGGCCCCTGGGAGGAAACCAGAGGAAGAAAATGCCAGCAACAGGATGAAGACTGACTCCCCGCAGGCTCCGCTCCCAGGCCGGGCACAGGGTAAGCGCAGCTATTCCGGGTGATGGGGCTGGTGGGTCGGTCGGATGGGGGCTGACCAGAGGAGCATAAAGAAATATTTAAAAAAAGGGGGATAAGGGGGAGTGTGTGGAGGAGGACCAAGGAAAATCATCTATCCTAAATAGATACTTCTGCTCAGTATTTACTGAGGAGAAGGTAGGGTAGGGCCCACAGCTCAGCAGCATGGACACAGGGAGAGGGAGGTGTGCACTAGTACCTTAACAAAAGAAAGGGTCCTACAAGAGCTCGCTAAGTTCAGGGTGGACAAGGCAATGGGACCTGATGGCATACATCCCAGACTACTAAAAAGAGCTAAGGGCAGAGCGAGCAGAGCCATTAGCAGAACTCTTTAGTGAGCCTCTGAGCATAGGAGAGGTCCCAGAAGGCTGGAGAAGGGCTCATGTGATCCCGCTTCACAAGAGTGGTAGCAGGGAGAAGGCAGGGAACTACAGACCAGTCAGTCTTACCTCAGTAGTGGGCAAGATTATGAAGGCACTCCTTAAGGAAAGGATAGTGCAACACCTGGAATCCATAGGAGCACAGTATCCAAGACAGCATGGGTTTACAACAGGAAGGTCCTGTCAAACTAATCTCAAAGATTTCTTTGACTGGGTAACCATAGTAGTGGACCAAGTGGGTGCAATTGTTGTTGCCTACCTTGACTTCAGCAAAGCTTTCAATACTGTTCCATGTAGAAGATTGATTAATAAGCTGGGTAGGCTTGGGTGGGGCAGAAGTTGGTCAACTGGGTGGCAAACTGGTTGGCAGGCAGAAAACAGAGTGGTGGTAAACAGTATACAGTCAGAAGAGATGCAAGTCACAAGTGGGATACCTCAGGGATCAGTCCTGGGGCCAGTCCTCTTCAATATCCTCATCAGTGACATTGCAGATGGACTGGAGGGTAAGGTTTGTCTGTTTGCAGATGACACCAAGATCTGCAACAGAGTAGATGATCCAGATGGGGTGGGCAGAATGAGAAGAGATCTGGATAAACTGGCAAAATGGTCTGAAGAGTGGCAACTGGGGCTTAACGCAAAGAAGTGCAAGATCATGCACATAGGGAAGAGAAACCCTGAAGTCACCTATAGGTTGGGAGGGAGTTGCTGGCAATCGCAGTGGAAGAAAGAAACTTGGGCATCATCACCACAGATGACCTGAAATCATCCAAGCAGTCCACTAAAGCAGTAGGTAAGGCTAGAGGGAGGCTGGGTTATATTAGTAGGGGAATTGCTAGTCGTAAGAGGGAGGTAATAATTTCTGTTTACAAGACACTGGTTAGGCCCCATCTGGAGTACTGCATGCAGTACTGGAGGCTGCACCAGCACAAGGACATTAACAAAATGGAGGCAGTCCAGAGAAGGGCACCCAAAATGGTGCAGGGACTGCATCAGAAAACATATGAGGACAGATTAACAGAGCTCAATATGTATACACTAGAGCAAAGCGTTTACCCCCCACGCAGCGACATTTCGCCAGCGAGGTCCTCCACAGTGACTACAGCACCTAGCCGTGGTGGGAGACCCGCTGAAACCCAGCACTGTCTGTGAGGGTCCTTCACCCCAAGTTGGCTCTGACTGAGTGGAGCGAATTATGGGGTGGAAGAGCCCCCGCGATAGGGGTTCGGGGCGAATCGCCCGAAGAAAACAAAGACAGCAATAGCGAACCGGCAGCCGACTTCAGAATGCGATCAACCTGCCAGAGTCGCTGACGGGCCGTTCGACAGAATTTCTGTCTGAATCCTGTCATGGATCCACAGCAAAGGAGGGAGAGAGGTAATATGATCGAAACATTCAAACATCTTAAAGACACTAACAAGGTGAAAGAGTCTAATGTGTTTCAATATAAGAAAAATAGCAGGACAAGAGGACACAGCATGAGATTAGAGGGAGGCCAATTAAGGGGTAATGTGAGGAAGTTCTTTTTCACAGAAGGGTGGTGGATGCATGGAATGGCCTACCTCAGGAAGCAGTGGATATGAATACAGTGCAGGGCTTCCAACAGGCATAAGGAAGCAATACAGATGAGTATGAATAGATAGGCCGCTGACAGAGTACAGGCCTATGGCACATTCATAAGGTAGAAAAAATGGGCAGACTGGATGGGCCTTGCGGTCCTTATCTGCTGTCAACTTCTACGTTTCTATGTCCCTACACATAAAAGGGATGTTCCAACACTTGTTCTCTGTCTAATAGCCATCTACATGTGCTAAATTGTGTCCCCACAATATTAATAAATAAGAGCCATTGTATAATAGCAATAATGCACTCCAGAGTATGGGTTGTGGTGGGATAACCTCATGCCTGGGGTGTTGGATGCTCTTGGTGTTTGGTCTTGTGCTCAACCACCCCAGGCATGAGGCTATCCCAGCACAACCCACACCCTGCCATGCATCATTGCTTAAGTATTCCCTGGCATTTAGTGGCCCCCCACCCACCTGTTCCTGTGAACCTTTATATACTGTCTAGTGGCACCCCTCACCCTCCAATCACCCAGCCTTGTAAGGGAGTGTTTCCCTGGCATCCTGTGGACATGCCCCTCCCACCTGCAGAGCACCCGTGCCAGTAGCCTGCTAGTGCCCCCCCATATACTGCACTGGCCAGTGCCATGCAGATCTGATACAGCAACCAGCACACTCCCTCCTCTCAACACCTTGGCTGGCTGCCATATGAACTACAGGAGCACACATCCTGCTTACTATAAAGGGAGTTCATACTATCAGTATGCACAACACCATCCAGTGCAGTATGGGGTGGATGATGTGTGTGCTTTCGATGTGGGGAGGGTCACCAGGGAACTGGGTGCCAATATGGGTGCTCAGTGGGTGATGAGCATTACTGGATGCCAGCCACACATACACCTTTGTGGGGCCAGGTGATCAGAGGGTGGGGGTGCCACTAGACACCGGGAAATACGTAAAAGTTTAGGGGAATGGGGATCAGTGGATGGGGAGCAACTGGACACCACTGAACAGTTAATACTGTACAGGGACAGGGATCAGAGGCCAGGGGTGCCACTGGATGCCAGAGAATACTTGAAAGTTTATGAGGACGGGGATCAGTGGGCAGGGGTTCCACTGGACACTAAGGCATACTTCAAAGTTTATGGGGATGGGGATCAGTTAGGGGGTGCCACTGGACACCAGGCAATAGTTAATACTGTACAGGGATGGGGATCGCAGGGTGGGGGATGCCACTAGACACCAGGGAATAGTTAATACTGTACGGAGATGGAGATCGCAGGGTGGAGGATGCCAGTGGACACCAGGGAATAGTTAATACTGTACGGGGATGGGGATCACAGGGTAGGGGATGCCACTAGACACCAGGGAATAGTTAATACTGTACGGAGATGGAGATCGCAGGGTGGGGGATGCCACTAGACACCAGGGAATAGTTAATACTGTACGGAGATGGAGATCGCAGGGTGGAGGATGCCAGTGGACACCAGGGAATAGTTAATACTGTACGGGGATGGGGATCACAGGGTGGGGGATGCCACTAGACACCAGGGAATAGTTAATACTGTACAGGGATGGGGATCACAGGGTGGGGGATGCCACTAGACACCAGGGAATAGTTAATACTGTACAGGGATGAGGATCGCAGGGTGGGGGATGCCACTGGACACCAGGGAATAGTTAATACTGTACGGGGATGGGGATCACAGGGTGGAAGGTGCCACTAGACACCAGGGAATAGTTAATACTGTACAGGGATGGGGTCACAGGGTGGAGGATGCCACTGGACACCAGGGAATAGTTACTACTGTACGGGGATGGGGATGCAGGGTGGGGGGTGCCACTGGACACCAGGGAATAGTTAATACTGTACGGGGATGGGGATTGCAGGGTGGGGGTGCCACTGGACACCAGGGAATAGTTAATACTGTACGGGGATGGGGATCACAGGGTGGGGGATGCCACTAGACACCAGGGAATAGTTAATACTGTACGGAGATGGAGATCGCAGGGTGGGGGATGCCACTAGACACCAGGGAATAGTTAATACTGTACGGAGATGGAGATCGCAGGGTGGAGGATGCCAGTGGACACCAGGGAATAGTTACTACTGTACGTGGATGGGGATCACAGGGTGGGGGATGCCACTAGACACCAGGGAATAGTTAATACTGTACGGAGATGGAGATCGCAGGGTGGGGGATGCCACTAGACACCAGGGAATAGTTAATACTGTACGGAGATGGAGATCGCAGGGTGGAGGATGCCAGTGGACACCAGGGAATAGTTAATACTGTACAGGGATGGGATCACAAGGGTGGGGATGCCACTAGACACCAGGGAATAGTTAATACTGTACAGGGATGAGGATCGAGGTGGGGGATGCCACTGGACACCAGGGAATAGTTAATACTGTCACGGGGATGGGGATCACAGGGTGGAAGGTGCCACTAGACACCGAGGAATAGTTAATACTGTACAGGGATGGGGTCACAGGGTGGAGGTGCCACTGGACACCAGGGAATAGTTACTACTGTGCAGGGATGGGGATCACAGGGTGGGGTGCCACTGGACACCAGGGAATAGTTAATACTGTACAGGGATGGGGATTGCAGAGGGTGGGGTGCCACTGGACACCAGGGAATAGTTAATACTGTGCAGGGGATGGGGATCAGGGGTGGGGGTGCCACTGGACACCAGGGAATAGTTAATACTGTACGGGGATGGGGATTGCAGGGTGGGGGTGCCACTGGACACCTGGGAATAGTTACTACTGTACGGGGATGGGGATCACAGGGTGGGGGTGCCACTAGACACCAGGGAATAGTTACTACTGTACGTGGATGGGGATCGCAGGGTGGGGGTGCCACTGGACACCAGGGAATAGTTAATACTGTACGGGGATGGGGATCGCAGGGTGGGGGTGCCACTAGACACCAGGGAAAATCTAGATGTTTCTGGGGATGGGCAACTGGGATGGCGGTGTTGGTCACCACCACGACTGACGTGGTGGCTGGCCACAGAAGGGTTGCAAACCTGCTCTGCTTCCCATGCAAATAACCCATAACGGGCATGCATATGGCCCCTTAGTACCTTGCATGCCCAATGGGCTCATTTGCATGTTGCTGGCTGAATATCATGCCAGGGGTTCCCGGCACCATCAGGTCTGGAGTTACTTTTCCCTGCACTCCTCAGATCCATGTCAGGGCAATGCTACTCTACTTAGCACTGTGCCAATGTGCCCCTATATTCAGTCTATGCATTATCCAACTGACTATGGCATCCTTAGAGTCATGGGCATGGGTAAACAGTGCAAACCTTTGCACTCCACTTTTGCCCATATTCCAATATTGGGCCCCTGATGTTTTCAAGCCATTTCCAAACACAGACAAAAGCAAGTACATAAGCTGAAGAATGTGAGCACTCACAGTGGAAACCTTTTTCCACTACCTCAAAATAGCACGATATGTAGATCATATGACTGACAAATGCTGGCTGCTGAATAGTCAGCTGCAATCATTAAAGTGATGTCTTTAATCTTCATAAACTTTTTAAGGAATTAGCTCTTGCAGCCCTGGGAGGTGTTTCACATCTCTAACAAAAAGTTCAAATAAAGTAATTTATTTTTTTTTTAGCTACTTTTTCTCCCCTGCCATGGTCGGCCCACATTCCTACTGTCTTCCCAGCCCCGTCCTCCGACCTTCAGACTTACTTCCCATCTGCTTCTGCAGCTTACCCTTCGTGACAGGGTGGTGGTGAGCCCCCTTCTCTACTCAATAGGTCTGGATCCAGTTTCGGGGAGGTGCCTTCTCAGGGGCAGAGGACAGCCTTCATCCAGCACGACCAGGACCAGTTTCTGTTTTTCTGTGGAGGGGAGTATACAGTGCCGATAATGGCTGAGCTGTGCATGCTTCAGCACTCAGCACACTGATTGGCTGCTCCGCCTCTGAGCCCCACAGTACAGGACCCAGCATGCCAACACCCAGCCTCCACTAGGTGTCAGGCAGGTGCCAGTCTCTGTGTCCCACCTTCTCCAGAAGAGGAGAGGAGAGCTGTCCCCTGGATGTTCGATCCTCCCCCTCCTCCCCGGCTGACAACCCGCTCACACCACGAACACGGGTCACTGGTGTGGCAGGAGATAAGGCATGATGCCTCAGCCTTCCATGCCACTGGGCTGGCCCCATAAAGTTATTTTTCAACTTACCAAATGTATTTTATAAAATAAATGCTTGACAGCTGCTGTGTACTTGTGAAACAATGCCATCTTAAAAGGCTAAGCAGCTTATAAATCGTTAAACCTTATTGTTTGTGGTTTATGCGTTCATTATCAATTCTTCACAGCATTATTTTCTTGTACAGTACACTTTCTACCATTTATTCTATATATTATTACATCCTTAGGGCCTGCTCCTTAAAATGACCCGCTCTTCAATGGCACTCCACAAGACTTATTTGTATCCTCAAAGTCCATCTGCTCCAGAAGCAGATTTCTGTACAGACTGGGGTGGTGTGAACTGCAGACAGCAATGACCCAGACACTGGACTTCCAAAGTCAGAAAATGACTGCAACTCCTCCTCTATATAAGCAGGGAATCATGGGATCTACAATACAGAACAACATTTAAAATACATAAAATGTTTTAATAACCTTTCACTGTATCCTATCAGCCTTCAGTGCAGTTCTGGAGGGCTAGAGGGCAAGGATTGGCAGTCTTTTGGGAGGTCCAGAGGACAATGTTACTCACATCAGGGGGTATGGAGGGTTTACATCTAAGCTACTGAGTACTCTACTTGTCTTGCCAGCACCCAAAGCCAGGGAGTGCCATGGAGATTAGCCCCCACTGCATATGCCAGGTAGCTTAGCAAGACTAAGCAGTGGAAGTGTCTCCGTGAGTACAGGGTGGTGGTTCCTGGATCAAGCGAGGTGAACTGTATGTGTGGGGGAGATCCTCCATGTGTTAGCAGCCATTTGTGCCCCCCCCCCAGAGCTTTAAGGTTCAGTTCCTCAGATGGTTATTAAGTGATGATGATGATGATGATGAGTTATGCCAAGCCTCTTAAACAAGATCAATCAGATTCTTGAATAATTTTCCCAAAGATATTATAGAAGCCAGAGTCAAATCTACTGACATGACAAAAGAATATAACAGTCTGACTACAAGTAACCGTGTTGAAATAAATTCAACTGTCCTAATAACATGTTGAATCTGCCACAGGTAATGAGATAAAATAAATCAATATTCTTCCAATCTCAATAAATTAGGATTTTGTTCTTCTACAACAGACCTTTGATGGGGAAATTATTTAAAAACATACTTGGTCCATATGTAAAATTCCATTTTATTTCACTGAGGGTATGGTGACTTACTGAAATATCCATTTGGAAGTCAGGACTCTGAAGCAGTTGTGCTGTACAACAAACTCTACTTCAGACCTCTCATCAGTCACACTATTTTAAATAAATATGCTGCATATGGAGAATGTGTCCCCCCACACTATGTACTATGACTTCAAAGTAACAATTCTCATTCATTTTTGCACTCCATTAATATTAGTTATAAGCACTAAAACACTCTTCCATAGTTTTCAGAGTTTCATTTTCATAATTTAATGGGGTGTCACATTGTATCTCGTTATCACATGTTTTGACGGACCCTATTACACATCTTGGGTGGAAAAGGTTCAGAGGCACGACAACATCCTGCAGTGGTCAAAGACCCATGCAGACAGGCCGATGTGGCTAATTCACATCTACCACCTGCTAAGTGAGTCTTATTTGGGGCCAGTTCTTATTTGTGGACCCCTCTGATAACCCTCACCATCTCTTGAACATCCAAGGTTTAGTGCAGGCCTATCGGTAACTTCTTAAAAACGCAGCTTACAGTTACATCCTGCAGATTCTTTATGCCAAAGTCTTAAATAATGATACCTTCACAAATACGTTCAGAACTGGGCCCCATTTAAATTGCTAATCTCTGAAGATACTTGTGTTCAAACAAATGTTCTCTTTCTCACAATCCACCTACTCTGTCTGCACGGGCATGCAGTAAAGTTATGCTATAATCGTGTGTTTTGGGCAGCATGGTAGTCTCCATGGCAACAGACTGAGATGGCAGAAACACAAGACTGTGACTTCATTGCAAGCACTAAGAGTAGGTGGGCTGTGAGGGAGAAAGCTTCTAGTTGTGTTTTTAGTAACTGGTAGTAGAAGAAGCATGTTTGTTTACTAGGTAGTATGGTATCCCACAGCCTCAGGGTTCCTGCAGCACATATATTGGTCCACTATAAATTACAATACACAATAAAAAATATAAAGCAATTCAATACTATAAAACCCAAAGAATATGGGTTGAGAAATATAAAAAAGTAAAAAGGTTTGACTTAATGTTATATGTTTTGAAGTTTTCCTTGTACAAAAGTCCCTGTCTAAGTAATAGATCACAGTACCAGCAATACAGTTTGTAACTGGTGTTGAATTTGTGTCTAATAGAATATTTCAATGAGTAGAGAGTTTGCTGTGTCATGACTGGCCATGATGGGTCAGAACCCCATACTTTATGTGGTGAAAATCACTGGGTCAGCAACACTTCCAGCAACAAGCACAAAGAGCACCTAGATAGCCATGCCTCTCAGAATTTTTTTTAAAGATTTATTCGTTTGGTTAGTTATAGATTGATTGATTGATTGATTGATTGATTGATTGATTGATTGAAATGTGGTAACTAGGAAAGGCACACTGAGCAGAGGCTCATTTCCAGGTGAGACTAGGGGAAAGGGGATGGTAAGAAAAATATGTTCAAGAGTTAAAATAGAATCAGTGTAAAAATACATTGGGGGGCACTGATGAGCAGCTAACCAGCAGAACATTCTCACCCTCAGCACCATCGCTGCATGAATTTTAAAAGATAATAAAAGCAGTTCCAGTGCTTTTCTTAGCATAAGTGATCGAGAACATGCCTGAAGAGGCCACGGATGAATATTTAGATTCAGCTGCCAAAAAGTCACCCTAAGGAGTGACAAAAAGCACCAGAAAAGGACAGCCAACAGGGCCAGGAGAAGGCCTCAGGACAGTCACACTATCGGCACTGGAAATGGAGTCATTTGGGCACATGGTGATGGAGCAGGTACTAGCAGCACCGAGCCCAAAACTGGATGCAGTCACAGGAAACGTTACGGAGCTCACAGAGCAAGCAGCAGGCCAGGTCAAACATCTGGCAGAAGCTGAGGAGAGGATCTCTGTGGCAGAGGATAAAGTAAACTCCCTACCAGAGAGGCTGGCACAATTGGAGAGGGAGATCGAGGAACTGAAGGACCAACTAGACTACCAGAAGAACTATCCTATTCTCCATCTTCTTAAACAACCTTCCCTCTGTTTGCTCCTCCTCCACTGCTATACATATGTATGCCAATGATACAGCCCTGTATGCATCTGGCTCCTGGCCTGCTGAGGTTACAACCAGCTTACAGTGAGACCTCAACAAGGTTCAGCTCTGGTTTGCTAACCATCAACTATTCCTCAATGCCAAGAAGACTGTCTCCATGACCTTTGGCATAAGGCAGAGACTATCTAGGCTTCCCTCCCTACCAGCTTTCCACACCCTTGATGAGACTTTACTTGAGAACACATCCTCCTTCAGGTACTTAGGTGTTTGGTTGGACCAACACCTAAACTTCTCTGGACATATTGATGCCATCCAGAAAAAACTGCTCCCCAAGCTTAGTGCCCTGTTCAGGAACTGTAGTTGTATCCCTCCTATAGCTAGGCGTGAACTTGTTCAGAAGATGATACTGCCCATTTTCTACTACTGTGATGCAGTCTATGGTGCTGCCCCTAAGTCCTCCCTGGCCAGACTGGACACCCTCTTCAATTCCTTCTGCCGCTTTGCCCTGGATGCCCCCCTCGCACCCACCTCAGAAATCTTTATCATGCCCTATCTTTCCCCTATCTTACAAACAGGTGACTCTCCCACTGTGCTAAATTCACCTCCAAGCACTGGTTGGGTGAGCTCCCTTCCAACCTAACCTCCTCCTTTATAATAACCCCTTCATCCTCCCATTCCCTTAGATCAACCAACTCCTGCACCCTGGTAGTCCCCCCGCAGATCCACCCTAATTGGCCAATCCGCTTACTCTCACCGCCTCCCAAAAATTTGGAATTCACTCCCCTCTCAAATCCAGCACTCATCCTCCACCTACTCCATCAGCTCTGCCCTCAAAAATTACCTTGCACCTAGCTGTTCCTGCCATGTCCCTCCCTAATTCCCTCCTATAAGCCCTGGATAAACCTAACCCCTCTACTGTCACCTTCATTCTACCCTATGCACCCTCACCCCACAAATTTCTAGCTGTCCTCCCCTTCCCCAAATTGCTCCCCCTTACTGGCCTCTCTTGATCTCTCACAGAATATAAGGGATGCCAAATGCTCTCCAAGGGTCTTTCTCCTACCCCCCCGGGGCTTGCATCCCTCATCTACTCCCCTCCCCCTACATCCCTCCACCTCACCCCTCCCTCTCCTTTCCCTCTTTTCTTTCACATAAGCACTTGTTTACTTACTAACTCAGCACTTATTATTGTTGTTCAGTTTTTCTATGCACAACTCTGTTTTAACACTGTTTGTAACACCTGCCTTACAACTGTATGTTAATGTTGATCTTATAACTTGAATTTAACTTGAACATGACTCTTCCCCCTCCCTCTCCTTTCCCCTTCTCACCCACCCTTCCCTTTTCTTTTCTTTTACATAAGCACTTGTTTATTTATTAACCCGGCACTTATTATTGACCACTCTTTCTACCTATTATGCGCAACACTGTTGTACCACTGTTTGTAACACCTGCCTTAGAACTGCATGTTAATGTTGGTATTGTAACTTGAATGTTTAATGTTTCACTCCTATTGTACCCCTTCCCCCCCCCCAGGTCGCACCAGGAGGCGAGCGACTTGTTGCTCAGTGTGCCTTTCTAGTGAAACATTTCAATAAATAAATAAATATCAGTGCCAGCGTAATCTCCACATCTGTGGTCTCCCAGATGGCAGAAGGGCAAAATATTGAAGATTTCTGCACCTTGGTTTTGCCAGAGCTCTTGAGGCTGCAACCCAAATGTGGTCAGTTTAAAATAGAACAAGCACACAGGGCTCTTACCAAGAAGCCCACCTGAAGGACCCCACAGACAGATATCATTAGACTCCACCACTTTGGAGACACAGACAATCCTTAATGCCTATTGCAAGATGCAGGAGTTGATTTCTGAGGGATTCTGCCTGTCTATATACCAGGACTTTTCTCAGCAGCTACAATGGAGAAGGAAGCTGTTTAACCCACTCATGGATGGCCTCCAAAAGAGAAAGGTAGACTTCCAATTCACCTATCCTGCTGTTGTATGTACTGTATAACAAAGAAGGGGGGAACTTACTCATCCTGGGAGGTGGAGAAACTTAAGCAGTTCATTACTAACTTTGACCAGAAAGACAACCAGCACTAAGCAATGTGTTACTGCAGACGGACAAGTCTTGGCACACCTCAGACTGGGGCACTACTGGCTGATTAACCCCTGTGCTCTGTCCTCACACCCCTTACAGAGTTAATGATTTGGCTGGTTCCAAGACTGTTAATGAATGGACCCTTTGGACAGGACAGGTTGCTTTTTCTCTCCCCCCCCCTCCCTTCTTCAGAGTCCAAGTGATTTTGCCACATTACAACCATCATGGGTTTCTGATCTATGGAAAGTAAAAGGAAACCTCCCAACTACTCTTGGGATCTATGTGCACTAGTATCTTGGGACTTCAAGATGGCACTGTCCGCATGGTTCTCATCACCAGTTGGCAGCTGCACTGTCAGTCAGAGACACCATGTTGGAGACCCGTGGGAGATTCAAGTGCCAAGTACACAGAGAGCTGTACTTTGCAGAGCCTGATTCCAGGGGCTTCCAGGTAATGGTATGCCAGACAGGTGCAGGGATGGGGGTGGGAGGCATGGATGTTTGAGGGTACCTTTGACCTTTGGTCCACCGTGCTGGTGGTCACAGAGATCACTTTTCTGGGGGAAGCAATGGACTTCCAAATGTGAAGGGGGAACAGCTTAATACTGGACTGCAGGTGGAGGGATGATGATGATGAGTAGATATAAAGCATGCTGTTTTACAAGTTCAAGTCACCCAGTTGGTGAGCAGGGAGGGGAAAGTGCTTTACAGTTTGAACCCTCAGCTGGTTGCAGGGGTTCCAGGGATATTGGGGTCCTCATGCTGGTTGCAGAGGGCTGGCTGGTGAATGCTTTCTGTTTTATGTTTCTTATGTTTATTAATTTATGTACATTATGGTGTGACCAAAGTAAGATACTGCTGGATCCACTGGTGGGGGTGTGCTAGTGGTGGATTATACTTGTCTGTTTCATGCAAATATCACGTCTGATGCATTCTAACATTACTGTTATATCATGGAATGCAAGGGGTTTCTCTGACCCTATTAAATCAAAAAAGGTTCTTATGACGCTCAAACATAGAGTGGCCCAAGTGGCCCTACTTCAAGATATACACCTAACACAGGAGGAGCACAAGAAGCTAGTGGGAGGGATCCTATTATGCTGCTCCTTATCCCACAAGCGAGGAGTGGCTGTGTTGTTTCATAAGAACTTCCCTGTACAGGTTGAGAAAGTGGTTGCGGATGTTTACATGCCTCGGAAGCAATATAATCAGGTCAGGGATGTCTCGCATAGCCCCATCCATGCGTGTGATTATGCCATGGTAATTTTAACTCTTTTCTGGGATGGAGAGAATAAGGCACACTCAGGGTGAAGATTCTCCATGTACCTTGTAACTCAAGAGCAGTTTTGGAGATACCTAAAAGAACAGTGGGATATATACTGAGGGACTAATAGGGGTACAACCCCCTCTAAAGCAATATTCTGGGAAGCGGGCAAAGCATACAAGAGGGGCATAGTTGTTAGCTACTGTACATAAGTAACCATAAACAGCAAAGGAAAGAGAGAGAGAAAAAGAGGGGCAACACGCCCTAGAGTCATGCTTAAAGGACTTGGAGAGGAAGCTTTTGGATGACCCCTCGGAGGTGTGGCAGGGACAAATGCTGGCAGCTAGAAGGGGCTCTAAATCTTTTCCTTACAGGGGAAGCAAACACCTCACTCATCTAAGCTAGACAGTTGGTTTATGATTGGAAGAACAAACCAGGGTGGCTGTTGGTGGGATTGTCACAGGGTAAAAAAAAGGGCTCCACCACTATTCTAGCTGAAAAAGGGCCAACTGGAAAAGTGGAAAACTCAGGGGATAAGATTAGGGAGCTCTTCTGGGCCTTCTACTAGTAACTGTATACAGCAGAATGCACAGGAATGGAGCTCAAGGCCATGACGTTTCTGGAAGGGAAATAAGCTGCCAGAGCTGAATGAGGAACAGCAGGCAATATTAAATGCAAAGGTGATCACAGCAGAATCACAGAGAGCCATTGGGGCAATGAAAAAAGGGAAAGTAAGCAGCCCAGACAGGTTTGCTATAGAATTTTATAAAGCAGTTAGAGAGGATTTAGTGGGATCACTGGAAGTCATGCTAAAGGAAGCAGTTGTGGGGGGGGGGGCTCCCTGTCACATGTCTAAAGGCCCTGGTTTGTGTTTTGCAAAACCTGGCAAAGACCCTCTACAGTGTGCGTTGTACAGGTCCATTTCATTATTAATTTGTGATCTGAAAATATATGCCAGAGTAGTTGCCAAAAGGCTGGAGGCTTTCCACCCACTAATACTGCATCCAATTCAAATCGGGATTCATTAACAGCTGCTTGTCCTACCATAATATGCAGAGGCTTTTAAACATAATCCACTGGGGAGCTCAACATCCTGGACAAGTGGTGGTGCTGTCCATGGACACCAAAAAAGCATTCAGCTGCATAGAATGATACATAGATACATAGAATTTGATGGCAGATAAGGAGCGCCAGGCCCACCTAGTCGGCTCATTTTCCCTACCTGCTGCAAAAGCCAAAGACCCTACTTGATTGCTTTGTTCTCCTATCTACAGTATTGCTAGGGTACCCCTATGCAAATACTGCACATTTTTCAATTCCCCTACCAAATTTGCCCCCACTACCTTAGCTGGGAGGCTGTTCCATGCATCCACCACTCTTTCTGTGAAGAAATACTTCCTCATGTTACCCCTTAGCCTACAACCTTCCAGCCTTATGTCAAGACCCCTTGTTCTAGAACATCTATTTTTCTGAAAGATGCAACCCATCTGTACCTTATTTATGCCCTTGAGATATCTGAGGGTCTTTATCATATTCCCCTCTCTCTCCTCTCTCTTCTCTCCTCCAGGGTGTACAAACTGAGGTCCTCCAGTCTCTCCCACATGGCTTTTGGTGCAGATCCTGCACCATTTTTGTTGCCCTTCTCTGAACTGCCTCTACCCTGGCTATGTCTTTACATAGATGTGGCCTCCAGAACTGGACACAATACTCCAGGTGAGGTCTCACTAATAAGTTATATAGAGGCATCCCCACCTCCTTTCTTCTGCTGGTGATACCTCTACCTATGCATCCCAGTACCCCACTGGCTTTCCCCACAGCCTTAGCATATTGAAATACCAATATATATATTGGAATGGAATGGTCACACTTGTTTGAGGCTTTAAAGAGATTTGGGCTGAGTGATGCATACATATATAGTGAAACTACTATATAAAAATCCCACTGCACAGATCCTGGTCAATAGGGATTTGTCTGAGGAATTTATTTTAGAGCAAGGAATGAGGCAGGGACACCCACTCTCCCCATTACTGTTTGCACTGGCTGTTGGGCCACTTGCTCTCCATATTAGGGATGAAGGATCAAGGGGTGGAAACTAGGTCAGGATGTCAGCATAAGATAACTTTGCACGCAGATGACCTCTTGCTATATATAACACAACCAGAGGAAGCCATTCCAGTCTTATCGGATGTGGTGACTGACTTTGCTACCTTTTTCCAGGTATAAATTGAATGTATCCAAGTCAAAAATGCTACAGCTGGAGAAAGGGGAGGGGTGGGGCCTCACAATGCGTGGGGGTTTAAAGAGGTGGAGAGATGCTTCACACACCTAGGTATTGAGGTGGTGAGGGACCTGGACAAGCTATAGAACCTGAATTACAGCCCCCTGGTGTGGGACATCTCAGCGGATCTTGAAAGGTGGAGGACCCTGCCCATCTCCCGGATGGCTCGGATTAACCTTATTAAAATGAACATGGTGCCCCATGATCTATACATCATGCAGATGCTGCCAATGGGGCTCACAGGGGAGGACATCAGAAAGTTAAAGGAAATTCAACCGGATCATTTGACAAAATAAGCAGTCCCAGATGAGTCTGCAGTGGCTGAAAATGAGTGCGAATAAAGGGGGTCTGAATTTCCCTGACTTAAAGGGGTACTTCCTCTCTATCTAGCACAAGTTCATACAAGAGTGGGTTAACAGAGGGGAAGTAGCTCAGTGGGTGGATCTGGAGGGGGAATGAGCTCCAACTAAACTAGCAGCTTACTTAGATCCAGAAGGAGAAGGGCATACAGTCAGATACAACACAAGAACCCAGTGGTAAGTCGGACCTTGGAAGCATGGGAACAAGAGTGGAAGCGCAGAGGTACAGGGGAATACTTGTCACTCTTAGTTCCAGTAGTGGATAACCCTTCATTTCTGCCTGGTCTGCAAGGTCCTGGTTTTCAGCTTTGGAATACGCTGGGGATTAGCTGTGTGTGTGGGGGATTTGTATACAAATGGGGGTATTAAGTCCTTAGCTAAACTCAGGGAACAGTTTGGGATTCCCCTGGATCATAGATTTAAATATTTTCAGATATGAGCCTTTGGCAGCACAAGAAGAGGGAGCCGCTTGGATCTGTACCCACTAGAGCAGGCTGTGTTTCATGCCCAGACATCCACTTACGGCCTACTAACCTGTATGGCAGAACAAGATAGGAACACATTCCTGTATCTCTCTCTGCCAATGTAAAAGGCCTATGGGGACCGTGACCTGGGGGTAGTCATTTCAGACAATAACTGGAGAGTGGTGCTGAAATCCCATATGGGGCTTCTCTTCTGTAATAAATATAAAGACTCACAAATTAATTTAAGTTTTTGCATAGGCTCTGCTGCCCACTGAGCACAGTTCACAAATTTAACCCCACAGTTTCTCCCATATGTGAGTACTGTAAAAGTAAGTATGGAACATATATATGCATTCATCATTTTTGGGAATGTCATGAACTGAGGCCATTCTGCTGGTAGGTAGCACAGGAACTTTCTTAGATTTTACTATGCAGGTAGTGGACATACTGTACCACTCTCTTCTTTTGGGAATGGAAGACCTGAAGGAGGGGTGGGAACCATACCCCAGATCAGTCAGAGTACTACTGGTGTTAGCCCACCAGTTTATACAAAATACACGGGTCTCCCATGTTAAACCTACACTCACACAGTGGAAGGACTCAGTGATAAATAGCCTAGCTGTGAAGAGACTAACATACACCCTGTATGATAGGAAGGAACTGTTTCTACAGGGTTGGGGGACTATATCAATGCTCTGCCAGTGGCGGAGGCAGCCCTGATGTGGCAGGGTACAATCTAGGGCAAGAGAAGATGATTCCTGTGGCAGCATTGTGGGATATTTTCCTTTTCAATTTTCTTCCAGGACCCATGCCCTCACCATCGGCTGAGAACGACAAACCCTCCCCATCTAGTGCAAGGGTAACCAGTACCCCAACAGTATGGATCCTTAGTAAGCTGCCACCCTGATCTAGTCGGTCCCATGCTGTTTATGTAGTGTTTCTTTTTTTTTTTATCAAAATGTTGCTTTATATATAAGATATGTAAACTGGTTAATTTTCTAGAATTGTATAGTCTTTTATACTTAAAGTATTTATTTATAGTTTGTATGTGGGTCAGTAATTGACTTTAATATGGGATGGTGGTAACATTTAGCTCTGACTGAGGTCTTGTCTTTTTTGAATGATTTTAACTCAGTTTATTTGATGTGTAGTGGTATGAAATATTTTTGGTGTGTTAGTTGTTTGTTGTATATATTTTCTAAAATTTTCAATAAAAATATGAAACAAAAAAATACAGTATACAGATGTCTGTAAATTGCCAAGGTTACTGGACAATAGAAAACAAGCTACATCAAAGGTGGGCTGGTGGGTGGTTATAACTTCCCAGAGGGCTATACCAGGTTGGATAGACCCCCCCCCCCCCAAATACCTTACTCTGGGTGGAGGCACCAACTCATTATGTTTACTGAGGGTAGGGGAACCCAGTAATTGTTAATTTGGAACCTAGGCCCCTCAACCTTGTTTTAGAAGGACAGACAGGAGTAGTAGCCCTTGGAATAGCGATACCTAGGGGTTACAAATATATAAACACAATAAAGAATTAAATAAAGTAACACACTAGACTAAATAAAGCCATAACAAGGCTTTCTGTAAATAACTAAAAACAGGCACAAAAGCTTTTCACACATAGCACCTTACAGTGGACAGTAGAATAAAAGCACCAGAAGAATAGAAGTGAACAGAAACTATTTTTTTGTTTGTACTGCAAAAAAGTGCACTTTGTGTAGATTGTTTTAATTTTTTCCAGCTTATTTAATTGTTTTCTTCTACATTACAAAAGTTTGCAAGGGGATCTGGGGCTGACATAGCACCAACTTCTGCCTTTTTCCATTTGCTCTCTTATAGCTTTTTCTCTTATAATTTCAGGTGTGAACTCAGGTCTGCAAGATGCAAATGTGGCTATGTACCTACTGGCCTGGCATCATGGGGCCAGCCTTGAAATGTCTAGTTTTTGATTACCAGCTGGCAGTACAACCTAGAGGTTAAAGCAAAGAGCTGTGAACAAGCTTCGCTCATCCAGCAAAATGGGTTTTTCTCCCAACATGCTCTACTTGTGCGACTAGAGCAAGTCACTTAACCTCTATTTGCTCCCAAAACACACCCTTGAACAAGCTGTAGCTGTGTGCCTTTCGTGAACAAAGACAGTAAAAACATCTAAGCATGTGTTATGTTACTGAAAATATTATGTTCTTTCCATCCAGACTTGACTTGTAAAGAAAAACATAGGACACCATTACTTGTTTATTAATTGCAAAAACACATAGATGAACAACACAGTTGAAACATGCATAACCTGCAATGCATTATTAAAAGAGTATTTTACTTCTTTTGATGAAGTTAAAAGTATATCAGTTTCTTACTGAAATACTGCGGATGGAATGGGATTTTCTACCGTAAAGGAAAAAAATCAATCTGGTCGATTCTGCCACTCATACCCTTCGAGCGTGTCTTACACTCAGCAGCTATGCCAACAGATTGCAACTTTCCAGAATTCCATTCCCACTGTAATGTAGAAAAAGAAAGGGGGGGGGAAAGAGACAGACTGTGTGTGTGTGTGTGTGTGTGTGTGTGTGTGTGTGTGTGTGTGTGTGTGTAGTGTAGTGTGTGTCTCTATTGCTGACAGAAGTGCTGCACTAACTGAACTGTGCTGAAAGGGAAAAAATATCACCATTAATTAAATAAAATAATATATGGGTGGATGGGTGTAAAAAACAGAATTTTACACATGCACACCCATATATTATTTTATACTCTAGAGCAGTGGCTCTCAAGGATTTGAAAATGGGTTAGATAAACCTGGGTCCCTGATTGGCCAAAAGCACCCACTACAAAGAGGGTATCAAGCAACAGAGACCAGTAAATAACTAGTCCCTGTGCCTGTCTGCCTTTTTACTGAAATCCTGTGCCATAGTAGAATATTGAAAATGGCAGATATTTTTTTCTTGCTTAGCGAGTGCCCCCAACACTTTGCTCTGATCCCCCCATCACTTTCTTCTCAATGATTAAAAAATAATTACAATTAAACAAAAGTGAACTGTATTGCCATAGTGCCATCACTCATGAACAAAAACAAAGTACCCGAGCACTTATCTGTCACCTCACTGCCACGCTGTTGCTATTTACCTTAGCACTAATGGCATCACCCCACTTCAATAACAGCTGTACTCGCTACAGTTCCCGATTGACCATGCTGCATGTATCGGGCAGTCAGCTGTAATCGATGCCAATGTGAGAACACTACCAGGCTCTTGTACTAAATAAAAGGAAAAACATAAAAAATGTTAGCAAACGGCTATGAGGGGATCGCAATGTTACTCAGTAGGAAGAGAAGTGTGGCTAAAAACAGACTGAGATGAAAACAGTCCAGAACCAAAACAGCAACACCATCTAGTAGCTATTCTACCAGTGTAGGGACTGCTTGACATGTAAACACTTTTAAAATTTCTTCTTCTTTTTTTTTAAACATTTGTTTGAATTTTATAAAAAAAAGGTTTTTAAACATACCCATCTTCAGGCTGGCCCTTCAACGCAGTGGGAGCACTAGTGCTCATGATGCCAGTGATTTGAGTTTGGTAATGAGCTTGGATCATTGGGGGCCAGCCGGGGGGGGGGGATTGAGTGTCCCAGAAGATGTTCTCCTCCTTCAGGGAGGGTTCTGTCCTCAGCCACAATATTGCCACCTGGATGATGACAGGTGGTAGTATGGCTGGAGGGCAGATGAGGAGGGAGGTGACATCACTGACATTGGCAGGCAGAAATGTGCACAGGCATATGTGGATTCGTATTGATGCACATGCAGGCGATGTCCCCAGGGGAGAAAAAACAAGGAAAAAATGGTCCCAGCACCTCCATGATGATGGCCTGTGGTAGCTGTCAGGGCCACCCTCTCTCACCAGACCATAGCGCTTGCCTGATGAAATGTAGAATTTTGGGGGATCCCCCCACCTTGACCCTGCCTGGAGGGCAACAGCCAGAGCCCCTTGGAGGTAAGTGACCATAACTGGGGAGGCCTGGGGGCTTGTTCGCAGGGCCTGAGGAATTTGGGGAGGCCAGAGAGATGGAGGCATAAACAAAAATTAAAAAAACAAAATACCCATCTTCATAGTACAATAATACCCTCCAGGGTGGGTGGTATGGGTTATACATGCCCTTCCAGGGGCTATAAGTTCCTCCACCTATGACTTTGATCCTCATTATGGAGGTATAGCTCAATAACTCCAACCCTGCCAGGTATTATTGCTACCACACATTGTTTCCAGCTCTTATAACCTTGATTCCAGCTCAAGTGATACCCAATTTACAGCTCATCTCCCCCGCTCATGTTGTTTTCACCTCACTGATCTCATCCAATCATCTTCCAGCTCTCATTGCCTTTTTCTGCTTTTCCTCACCCCAGCAAATCAGTTGCATAACCTCAATATATCCTCAACCTAGCTGCCCAAAACCCTGCATCCCCCACCCACCCAATTAGGCACATTTGGGAGTTCAGTCATGAAAATGTGGACAGGTCATGCAGCAACAGTGAACCTTCCTAGTTTGAGAGCTAAAAGTTGTGTGCTATAGCAAGTTGGGGTTGTGGCAGGCAGGGCTGCAGCACAGCATGCTTCTTAACTGGGTGCTCTTTCACAGCCCTCCCCACCACAGTCTGAAACTGTTAAAGCTGGTAGGGCTCCCTTTTTTAGTCAGGAAGGATGACAATTACCATGCACCCTTCCAAGATTTTCATAGCTGAAGACCCAACTGTGCCCCCCTACAGTTGCAGTATATCAATATACAGTATAGCACAATATATTGCAATTTTGTATATCACAGGAAAGGCCATTCATTTCAATGGAATTTCCGACTGCCCACACACCCACCCTGGGGTCGTCACTACTTATATAGGTGCTGGGTTATTACATCACTTCCTGTCTTTGTTTTTACTGTCCCCACTTTTCCATTTGCAGTTTATACCTGCCAGCCACCAGAGGGACCCACACTATTCCACTTCTCTTTGGCTTACAGCTACCCTGCCCACACCTCCTCCCACACTGAGCCCTATAGCTAGCCCACTCTCAGACCTCTTGCCATCACCACCAAGCCCACACGGAGTGACCACTAGGAGTCGCTATTTCACACACCATTTTGGGCCCAAACCTAGCCTGCTTCTGGCCCCCAGAACATGGAGCACGGCTCTTACCCAGGTCCCTTTTCCAGCTGCCCTGAGTGAGTCCTGAACCTGGTACCCTGTCTACCAGAGTCCGTGTCACTACCACTGATCCAAAGTGGCATCCATGCTTGCTGGAGGGCAACAAAACTATTTCTACCTACCTCCCCTTTGAGTCATAGACTATTTTCCAAAGGCTCCACGTCAGATTTAACTAGTCCTGTGGGTTTGTACTGAAGAAGGCAACACTTCAGTGTGTACACCAACTGGGCCAGTGGAAATGTCTGTGGGGCTAGTGGATTTTCCCAGTCACCAGTCCTGCTGGCTAGTGGCTGCACAACTTAATTTCTACCCCTGATTTTATAATCACAATAAGGTATTTCAGCATGTGCTTAATACTGTGATGATGGCATTTCTGTAGTGCTTAAGGCACTCAGCTTTACCTTGTGCCTCACTTCTTGAGATGTGCTATTATCCCACAACAGCACACCCGCCCTGTCTTGCCTTACTGTTTTAATAAAAAGACAATGAAAAATCCTTTATGTCAAGGATGTGAAGGTTTGTGTGCTATGCTGTGTTTTTGTAACTAAATAAAGTGCACCCAGGAAAGTCTACCCTTGTGTTAATTGTTGCTGGTGGGTAAGTGCTTGTTTATAAAAGCAATAGTTCTCAAAAATTCATATATGCACCATTGTGGACATTTGCCCAGAGCACAAAATTGTTTTTTTTTTAGAAAAGATCTGAATGGAAACATTTTAAAATGTCAAACCGATGATTCATGCATATTATTTCTGGACAGTTATACTTTTCCCTAAGGGTTAGGGGCAGTGGAGATGTTGGCCCACTACCGAAGGGTCTCCTCCCCCCCTACAGACCGAACCCAAGCCTTCTTCCTCGGGGTTGAGGCACTAGCTCTGGAATACCTCCCCCGAAGCCTGCAACTGACACTGTAATGCTGAATCTTGAATCGGGGAACTGAAAGTCGGTAAAAGAGCTGCTTACCGTCAGGAAGGACTTTCGCTCCAGGGCTGCTGCATTCTGAGCTGGTGAAATGTCCCGCCCACCCACCTCGTTCCCTCCTCCCATTAAATGGACCCAATCCTCGCCCACAAATTCGCTTGTCCAATCCAGCATCAATCCAGAAATGTTCAGGCTGCCATTCCTCTTTTAACCTTCTATACTCCCTTACCCCTTCAAGCCTAATGTGTGGACTACTCAACCTGTAGTATATTTGTCCCTGCTTATCCCAAGTACTTTAACTACTGCTGTCTCATACTGCTGTTTAAGTGTCTCTGCAAATTTCAAGTGCCTTAACTACAGCTGTCTTGTAATCTACATATACTTAGCCTGTAATACCAGTTATTGACTTACCTAACTTTCTAATAACCAGACCCATTAATCTCTCTGGAGGTAGAGGGACAGCTGCTATCCTCCTGGCATAGTAATTCTCATACTGTTTAAAGGTCTCTAACTGTTATTGTTATGCTGGTGCTTGCTGTGTTAAACTACTCCCCCTTTTAGCACAGCTCCCCACCACTTTAGACTCCAGCAATAGGTGGACAGTCTCGGCTGCTCTTATCCTCCCGCCCTACCTACCTGACCCGGTCCTTCCCTGAGTTTTGTGTCCCCTCTCAGATCTACAATATGAGGAGCTTGGCACTCATGGTTGCTCCTGCATACATAGCTCCGGTACAGGGGACTGACCTACCTTTCCTCTGGGGCCATCTCTCCTCAGAACCGGGCTGGAATACCATTCGCCCCTCCCGACCCCTCGATCCTTGGGTGGAGGGGTTAAACAAGCTTATCCAAATCACGTACAGGCCACTCCTGAAGTGCAGCTGCTATAATTTATTTTCCTACTTCAACGAGTATGACCAGCGGAGGCTCCTCCTCTTTCCCCCAAAAACTACTGGCTACCTTGCCAGGCTCAAGCTGGCACAAGGGAGGACATTGAACCAAACCCTGGTGGTCCCCACTCTCCTAATCTCACTCTCAGTGACCCCACCAACTCCCTCTGGGCCAATACTAGTGGACTCAAGCTGGTGCACATGAATATCAGCAGCTTAAGGCACAAAGTCCATGACCTTGAGGCATGGACAGCACTGTATAAGCCCAACATACTAGCTGTGACTGAAACCTGGCTCAAGCCACAGATCCTCCCCCACGAAGTGGGCCTAGTTGGCTATCATGCTTTTAGAAAGCACAGAGCCGGGAAAAAAGGAGGTGGGGTTCTCATCTATCTCAGCACTGCCTTGAACGCATCGTAGATTGATCACCCCACTCTTTGTGGATCGCTAAGCGAGATCCTATTTGTTAAAGTGCTCCTAGGAGACACCAAGCCCCTCTACATAGGATGTGCCTATCTCCCACCCCAATCTGCTGCCTCCTTCCTAGAATCCCTAACCAATGCCCTGGTGGAGCACCCCTTGGGGGAGATCATCCTCCTTGGGGATTTCAATCTAAATTGGCTTGCCCTGGAGACTTCCGCTATTAAGAATGCAATACTTGACTCCTCACTTACCCAAATCATCAATCTGCCTGCTAGGCATAATGCTAAGTCTGGCAATCATTCCCTACTTGACTGGGTACTAGTCTCCTGCCCTGACCACATACTGACAGCTGGGATCATGCCAGACTCTCTGAGTGACCACTCACCAATTTTCTGCACCTGGTCCAACAAGCCCCCTAAAATTGCTGCTAAGATCATAGAAGCCAGGAACTTCAGCAGGCTTGTACCAGCAGACCTCAGCTCTGACTTGCGGACCATAGACTGGGATCCCATTGTCTCCCTCCCCTCACTCAATGAGGTGCTCGATTACTTTACCAATTCATTCCTGTCTATGGCCAATCTGCATGCCCCACAAAAGAAACTCAGGGTACAGGGAAAGTGCCACAAATGGCTGAGCCCTAGCCTTAACCAAACTATGCTACTCCACGACAGGGCCTGGGGACTCTACAAATCCTCTGGCAGTACATCTGACTGGGAGATGTACAGGGAATTGAGGAATCAATGCAAAAAAAACTCCAAACAGGCCAAGTCCAAGTACCTAAGAGACCTCCAAACTAGTCACTTACGTGACCCTAAGAAATTCTGGGACCACATTAACACCCTTCTTAAGGGTACCACAAATGCACAAGAAGATGCACTCCTGGTTGGGGATTCTTTGACCAATGACCCCTCCGCAGTTGCTGAAGCCTTCTGTGCCTCCTTCTCCAATCCTAATGGACCCCCCCGCCCACTCTGGGACCCCCTACTACACCAGTACGGACTGGGTGCTTCCTCGGCCCCAATTCCACCTGAAACTGGTCAAACTGTCTGCTGTACTTCCTCTCTTACTCAAAATAAACCCTAACTCTTCCCCGGGACATGATCTGCTAGAACCTCGGCTGCTGAGGGCCGCTGCCCCGGCTATCGCCTACCCTGTCACCCGGCTCATCAACAGGTCCCTCCTCGAAGGAACAGTCCCAAGTAAGTGGAAGGTATCGACTATTGTCCCTGTCCACAAAAAAGGACCCCGGGACAAAGTGGGGAACTATAGGCCTATTTCCCTACTCAGCCCTCTCGGGAAAGTGCAGGAGAGACTTGTGTACAATCAACTGCAGGACTACCTCGAGCAGCACCTACCCCTTGCCGATGTACAACATGGCTTTAGAAAAGGCCATGGCACTGACACTGCCTTCATCCGGCTCACATCCGACATCCTCAAGGCCATGGACCAAGGCTCCCCGACGGGTGCTCTATTCATTGACCTGTCCAAGGCCTTCGACCTGCTCAGCCACAAACTTCTCCTTTCCAAACTCCACTGACTGGGACTGGATGCATACTCGCTCTCTTGGTTCGAGAGCTACCTGAACAATAGAACCCAAAAAATCCATTGGAGAGGAACAGAATCCGGCACTAGACCCATGGTCTCCGGGGTACCCCAGGGCTCGATCCTGGGTCTCCTGTTATTCTCACTCTTTCTCAATGACATTGAGGGTGACTGCATGCTCAGCAACCTCATTCTATATGCGGATGACACTGTCATCTACTGCAGTGACCCACAACCCAGTGTCATCTCTGCCAAACTGCAGATCTGTCTCTCAGCTCTCGAGGTCTGGTTTACCTCTAATTCCTAAAGCTGAATGAAGAAAAAACTAAGGCTGTTCTGTTTGGGACTATACGCCTGGGCACTGACAGAAGCGAACTACTCCAGCTCAACACAGCCCAAGAGAGGAGAGTAGAGGTCATAGACAAGTTCAAGTACCTTGGGGTCCTCCTTGACCAGGAGCTGACCTATAAACCCCACATCGACTCCTTAATATGATCCATCCACCAGAGGCTTGGCCTCCTCTCACTAGCTGGGCAACTCCCTCTCTGGCGAGGCGCAACAAGCTGCCACAGCAAACTGCAGCCTCCTCCATTCTATATGGTGCCCCCCTGCTACAGTTCCTTCGAGAGTTGGAGCTCAACAAACTCTCCATGCTCTATCACAGAGTGGCTCGCTTTGCAACAAACTCCTCCCCCAGGAGGCACCAATGTGAGGCCCTCGCAGACCTAAATTGGCCCTCCCTACGGGGCAAGTTGGCCTACTCTTCTGCCTGTCTGGCCCTTAAATTCACCTCCTTCGGCCCTCCTCCATACCTGCATGGGCTGCTCACTCCAAAAGTTCAGCGCCGAACCCTGCGATCCTCATCAAGTCATCCCCTCGACATCCTCTGTGTTCGCACCAACCTAGGCAAGCGCTCCTTCCAGTACGCTGCTCCCTACTTATGGAATGCCCTCCCAACAAGTCTGGTTGACAAGCCTACTCTCCCAGGGTTCAAGTCAGGCCTCAAAGTGTATTTCCTGGAACTTAGTCTCTGTGGTTGTAATCGCTAGCCCCCAGCCTGGGCCTACTCCTTTGCTACCACCAGCTTAACCACGCCTACTTACTCCAAGAATCTCTTATGGAAAAATGCAAAATGTACTGTGTACCTATCTTAATACTTGTGAGCCTTGTGATACCTGCTGTCTCTGCGCTAAATGTTTGCTACCTACTCACCAATATGTATCAGCTGAAACTACTGTATATTTATACCTATGTATGCATTTACTGTAACTAATTCCGGGTCGCCCCTGAAAAAGGGATCTCTGGTCTCAGTGGGCTTACCCAGCTACCAAAATCTAAATTAATAAATAAAATAGAGATGGGTAGTACCATTTAATTTTTTCCATTAGTGGGAAAACCCCTAAAATGAACATTTTGGTATTCACATATCACATTACAAATGACCTTTTCTCAGTGAAGATATGTAATCCTTTCCATAACAATAAGAATGCTATCCATTCAATGATTTAATAGCACAGACAAGCCAATGGGATTACTTTTTTAATAAAGGTGGTATGAAGTATGTGCTTCTTTCTGGTGGGGATACTTCATAACTAAATTTCATTTTCTCATGGAATTAAATAATCAATCATATAATTTCCTTTTATTAATAAATGATATGACAAGGTCCTACTCAAGTGCAGAAGGGCCTAGCAGTGAAACACTGCATGCAGCAATTAAGTTCCCTGCAATCTTTTGCCTTCTGGTGCACTAAGTACGTACAAGATATGCAAATAAGACCAAGGTTCTTTTTTCCCTTCTAGGGAGCTTTCAGACTAACCTTGAAAAACTTTAATTTCAAATCACACTATATCCAGCCACATTTTGCTTTGTAAATCTGTTCAGAAAAAATGCTCTTGTACTGAGTGGGCTGTGATTCTCAAGGAAAACTGTCATGGCATCTCGACGGAAACACAGCCTTTTTGTGTATGGTCACCCATACACTATTTTATATTTGGTTTCTGCCTCTTGCAATGTTATGTCTGGCTGAGTTGCACACTCAAAACCTAAAGAGGAGAGAGACCATGTAAGCACCATTTCATAGACTGCCCTGAGAGGTGTGCCGACCGCACATCGAAACTTTCACGGCAAAATCCCTCACAGCAATAATGTTGACAGGTTTCAAGATTGTCACTGTGAGGGACCCGCGGGCAAAATTTTGCCCTTTCACCATATTCCTCCCCCATTCAAATCAACTCCAACTCGGAGTTAAGAATCTATAGAAGGGGGGGTGTAGCCCCCCATATGGAGGTTTTAGGGGCAAAGCCCCCCCGAGAGAAACAAACCAATTTCAGAGAGGCAAAATTTTGCTTGCCAACATTGGGGATCTCGCTATGCCAAACTTTGACAACAGTGTTATTGATTTGGCATAGGTAAACTGCCCTGAGATGCCAAACTCCATACCATCTTTATTTGTCCTCTGTTTATTGTTATTCATTATTATTACTGGCAATACTTGCATTGCAGTGCTACTATATACTGACAGAAGAAGAGTTGGGAATAACAGTGGCAAAGTAAGTGTAATCAAGCACCTTCTGTTAAACAGAGCAGCTGTTTAATCAGGATAAAAAGGCCACCATCAGGGAATCCCAATTAAGCAGCTTCTACTGTAATAGCATACCTTTAGTGAAACTTGGCAGGCTGAAAAATCTGTACTGCTAATGTCTGGAACACATTGAGTAATAAATGTTGGCTAGATCTGTTATTCTGGCTCAGACACACCTATGAGCACTTACATGAAGAAAATCATAAAATGCAGCCCCAGTTAATCAATCATTCAATCATTTATTGCAAACAACAGAAATTCCATCAAGGTTTAAGTCAAGTAAGTAAAATCAATAGAGAAAGAAACTATAAACAACCGCTAATAATGATAACACATCACAGGACAATACAACAAACTCTTGAACAATAAGTATCATAGTTTGTACAAATGTATACCTATTCATCCCTGCCTATGAAGCAGAAGGGCAGGGACAGATATAATGCACCTAGATTCTCTTCTGATCTAAGATGACTATGTTACGGGGATTATAACTAATTGTATTTCACCTTAATTGGCATGCCAGTTTTTGTCATGGAATGCCAAAAATGATCTGCTAATGTTCTACCTGAATTGCTATTTTTAGTGCTTACTGTGCATTTACTGAGACAGGCCACACTTACCAAGAGTTTAAATTCATTTACCCAGTTTCCCTGAACCCTCCCTCTCTCCCCTCGTCCACAGCTATACCTGGCCCGAAGGCTGCACAGTGGCAATCACACACTCTGCTAACTGACAGCCTGTTGCAAGCTCATTATGTTTAACCTCTGGCCTACTTTATCCTTTATTTATTAATTTATTTAAGGGAATCAGATACACCTTTGAGGCAGAGGCTCTTTTACAAAGGTTCCACGTCAGGTGGTTATAACCTTCGCCATTGCTGCAATGGCCTGTCCTCTCCCCATCACAGCCTAGTTAAACATCTAAGCACTGAGCTCCCCATTGTCACCTCCGAACTCCCTCCATTATCTACCACCCATGTTGCCTAATACCCTGTACTAATATACTGCCTGCTGACTGCCTTATACCAATGACATATCCAGATTGTATTTACCACTATACTGTGATATTTCCTTTTGCACTGTAACATTATTTGTGTATTATCGGTTATGTATTACTAATTACTGGTACCACTTATTTGCTACTGTTGTCTGCACCTTATAATGTATGTTTTGACATGTAACCATATCTGTATACCTTGCATCTCTGTATTAATTTAAAATTTCTGTCTACCAGGACCTCCATGTGAATGAGCTTGTTCAACAAAGTTTTCCCTGCAATAAACTTGAAACTTGAGATCACAAGTGGTGCTGTGTTGAAAGCAGGAATGGATGCTGGGAGCTTGAGAACAGACATTAGTTGCTAACCCTTTGAAATCGAGGCTTAGAATGCAAACAAAAGAAGCCTCTGGCTGGTGGCACAGAAAGGGATATCCCTTCCTGTGGCTGCATCCAATCTTTTGTTTTGATTGTGTTCCAATCCTCAAATTCAAAGAGCCTTCAACTAAAGTGTTTGCTTCAAGACCCTCCAAGGACTGACAGTGAATGTTTTGGAGGCAGGACTGAACTTAGGAACAAAATCAAATCTGCAGTGCATGTTCCAGTTTGTGCAAGACGATAAAGCAATGTGACACCCGAAGTATTTGTAGCTGCATCAGACCAGAGGAGGCAGTGATACAGTGGGGAGGGATAAGTGCTAACTGGAAAAAATCCTGGAAATATGTTTGTGGACCTCCCCAACACACTGCCATGTAAGTGACCTGGGTGCAGGAACAAAACTCAGTAGCTGGCTAAGCAATCCAAGGGGGTTGCGGGCACTGTCATGCGGCAGTGCTATAAATTGTATTCTGGCACCACAGTGACACCAGTGTAGGGCTGGGGGAGAGACCCCCCCATAGGATATTGTCTGTGCATATGTGGGATCAACTGGGACTGCTACCACATGCTGTGGGAGGAGGGAGGTGAAAAAACAGAAAAACAGCCCCCTCTGTCCAGATGATGTCCTCAGCCCCACCTGGAGTACATTGTACAGTTCTGGAGACCTTACCTACGTAAGAACATAGACAGGGTAGAGATGGTTCAGAGGAGGGCAACAAAGATGGCACATGGATTGCATCACAAGTCCTATGAGGACAGGTTGAAGGAACTGAATATGTACTACCTGGAGGAGAGGAGAGAGAGAGAGGGAACATGATAGAGACATAAAAGTATCTTACAGGGAGGAACAGTGTGCAATAATACACTATTTGTAAGCTAAAAAGATGTTCCAGGACTAGAGGACATGGGATGAAGTTGGAGGGAGGACGATTCAGAGGAAATGTGAGGAAGAATTTCTTCACAGAACAGGTGGTGGACAAGTGGAACACCCTGCCTGAGGAAGTGGCGGGGGCTGAAACAATCACAGGATTTAAGAATGCATGGGATAGATATAAAGGAATTCTGGAGGTCAGGGGTAAGGGGGCAACAGAGTTCTAGGAAAACATAAACTGAAGTTACAAACTCAAATGGGCAGACTAGGTGGGCCATAGGCCCTTATCTGCCGACACTGTCTATGTATCTATGTACATGAGACCCACCCCATGAAGTCCACTGCATGTCCTGGATCATGAATGAGTCACTGGGTGTAGGATCTTCCCACCAACACCAACACCAAAGATCTCTGCCATGGAGTGAAACACTGTTGAAGCAGGCAGCAGGGGTGAAGTTAGTGGTGGATGGACTGATGGTTACCAGAAGACTGGAGGAACAATGTGGCCCTGGCCAGGAAAGGACTGGTGAATAAAAAAGAAGACGACGATGAAGAAAAAATTTTGTCCTGCTGCTTTTCCGTTTAATGTGTGAGCTCAACCAAAATGTTTAACCCTAAAAGGAGAGCTAGAAGGGGAATACATTTTTAGTGATCCACAGGGAACATGTTCATCAATGATCTGGAAACTACAGTCTTCAACAGACAGCTTAAGTACACTGTTGACGGTAAGTTGGCCAGGGTTGATGACTCCCCTGATGATGGGGACAAACTCAAAGAGGACCTGAACTGGTTAGGCAACTGATCAGATTCCTGGAGTCTTATAGTCAATCTAGCCTAATACAAGGTGCTACACCTGGGGAGGAAAAGCAGTGGTAGGGCCTGCACACTGTGTCAAGCTCCTGTTGCTGCAGTTGAGGAGAAAAGGACCTAGGATCATAACAGACAAGGGGGTAAAGCATGACAAGCAGTGCACATCTGCTGTCAGGAAGGATGGAAGAATGCTGGGTGCATCAAATAAGCGGCATTAGCACACACCACAAGGCCCTGGGCATGCTCAACCTGGAGTACTGTGCGCAGTTCTTGTCTCCACAATACAAAAATGACATTTAAAAGGGTGCAGAGTATGGGGGACAAATGTTATAAGGAGGGGCTGGAGGGCCTTAACATGTTCGCCATAGAGAAATGGAGGCTGAGAGGGACATGATCTCAATCTTCTACATACTCAGTGGTATCGACAAGGTTAAATAGATGGAAATGTTTGATCTGCTGTGTTCCAGTAGGATAGGGGAACATGCCTTAAAACTTAGGTGCAGTGCATTTAGGGTTAACATTAAGAGGTACTTTGTCTTCCAAGGGCTGGTGAACCCATAGAACAGCTTACCAGTGCAGACAGTGTCTATGAAGACAGCACAGATCTTCAATGTAAGCATGGACAAATTCTGCTTACCAAGGCAATCACAGGGCAGCTGGGTACTGGGGAGGGAGTCCCTATAAGTAAGTACATGTTTACACAGGATACTTTGCATAGTAGTCCTCCATATGAAACGGGGGGGCCTTTAGTTAGTGCTACTTTGTAGGAGACTGTGTTTGTGAAGAGGGGGTTCCTCAAAGAAAATCATTGTTTGAAGAAACTTGCCCAGCAGCTACTAAACTATTTAAACACCGGTGAGAAAGTGGTATGTGTTGTACTGCAGTTGCAGTCAGCAAAAAGTTGCAGTCAAAGCAAGTCAGGACTGTGCATTTAATGCTTTTCTTTTAGAAAATCACAGTTTAAAAAACATGAAGTGGCTAGTCTGGTAACAAAACCATGTACAAGGCAAGTAAAACAATGCAAGACAGAGCATGGTGAGGTGGAATGGTGGTTCCGGAAAATGGCAACCGTGGTGCTATAGTAAAGCATGGTGAGGCTGAACAAGTCGTTAAGAAAAACAGCGAATAAGTGTTACAAGCTTAGTAAATAACAATGCTTTTGTGCACAGTGAAACCTAAGAGCAGTTAAATTCTCGATGGCAGAGTCTTACTTGATCAATCTGCTTCAGTACTAATTTAATATAAAAACGGTCTCTGAAATTGAGCCTTTTGATTGGCCCCAGTCATTTCTAAGCCCTTGCGTTAATCTTTTATTAATTTGCTAGTAGAGCCTCACCATATGCATAGAGGTTTAGACAGTGCATAAGTTCCTACCTTTTAAGAATTTTGTTGTAGGAACTTTGAGCCACCATTATCACCTCAGCTAGCATGGCAACCCCCTCCCCCCCCCCGTCCCAGAACATGCAATTATGGGGAAAAACATATTCTTTACTTTTAGTTGTGTGAAACCTCTTACCACCTCATGTGAGTCCACATCTCGAGTTGTAGCAGTTTCAGCTGATGATTTTGCTGGGGTGGGGTGGGGTTAAGTGGAACATCAGGAGTCAGAAATCCTTTTGGTCAGGTGGCACACCAATGAAATGTATTACTGTAGTAGTAGTAGTAGTAGTAGCAGTAATATAGCTTTCATTCACAAAATCATGAACAGGGATAAAAAACTCAATTGAGCATAGCTCATTTCCAATGAGGTCCCTTTACATTTATACATTGTTTCATAAAAGTAAGGTAAGAATCATAAAAGTCATATAACTCTACAACACATAAGCACAGACATATAATTACTCAGATTAAGTTCATCAGATCCATACAATAAGTTAAGGGTTCAGTTGTATACATAACAGGAATATGTCAGATAACAAATACAAATATTGGAACACATAGTACATATAACTTTATTTATTTATTAGATCATCGGTTTACAGACCTTTGAGTCATAGACTCATTTACAAAGGCACCTCGTCAAGAGAGCAATACATCACAGCATACATAACTAGACTAACAATGCAAATTGCATCCACCAGCTGTAGAAAATTAGTAATGCAAATACCTCACCTATATCAAGTATGGGTTTTATGACAATTAAGGCAATAACTCTCTAAATACAAAAATCAAACAGCTGCCCCAACACCAAGGTTCCCAGGTCACGTAACCTCACCTGAGCAGCAAGGTAGTCATGCAGCTGCCTGTTTTACCATCCAGCTTTTAAGTGACTTGGTCTAATTGAGGAATAGAACCTCTGGAGAGCAACAGGGATGGTATTCCAGAGTACTGCCCCTCTGCAAGAAATTGTGACATTACCAATCTCCAAGTTAAAAGTTTGAACACAGTATTCTAGACCCATTGCATATATCAGACTTTGTTTAGGGACTCTAATCTTGAACAAATCCAAGATATGGTTTGATAACTTCCCCTTCCAAACTTTAAGCACGAACTGCAGAAAGTGTAAATTCCTTCTGTCCCATGGTCTGAGCCAGTTCAATCTTCTGTATAAGTCACATCCAAGGGTTCTTCATGGAGCATCAAGGACATAGCAAACCAATCTATTATACATGACATCCAACCTGTCAATCTGCATCCCTGATGCCCCTGTATATAGTAGGTCACCATAGTCCAAAACTGGGGCGATCATAGTGTTACTAATCCTCAGGCGCACTTCCAGTGACATACTATATTTCACATTGTAGAGCACCCCTAGTTTTCTCTTAATATTATTTTGTGTCATATCAAAGGGAGGGTCCCATTTTAGCATGCTATCTAGCCAGATTCCAAAGTATTTGTACCTAGTAACCTGCCTTATGTTGATCCCATCCAAAGTTTGAGTGTCATGGGGAATGTCTTTTTCAGTTTTTGGTAATTTGCCCAAGAGTAATGACTGTGTCTTTTTATCATTGAGTATTAACAAACATTTTTTGAAGAATTCCTGAAGTTACTTAAATGCAAGCTGTAGCTTATTGTGTATATACTCTGTGGAATTCCCCTCCACAAATATCACACTATCATCTGCATAGAGATGGTATTTGATTTCAGGATTGGCAAATTGAAGTTTGTTGACATGAACGTAGAACAAGAGCAGTCCCAATATCGAACCCTGTAGAACACCTGATTTTATAAGAGCTGATGATGATTTATATGGTCCCGTTTCCACCGTCTGTGCTCCTGTTGGTATGTTTTAAACCAGCTGAACTCAGAACCTCTCAAACCAATTTCTTTCAGCCTGGTCAGGAGAACCCCATGGTTTAATATAGCAAATGCTTTCAATAAGTCTATAAATAATGCACCCACAAGCATTTTCATGTCCATGCTCAACTGCAGATCACTCACAACTTTTATCAAAGCTTACTGGGTACTATGAAGGTATCTAAACCCTGATTGATGTTGATTTAACATGTTGCTTGTCTCCAAGAATGCTTTTAGTTGTTCTGAAACTAGTCTTTCAAAACTTTTTGAAATTTGAGGAAGTAATTAGATCGGTTGATAATTGGTGATATCCTGCCTAGAGTCTGCCTTGATGACAGGAATTACCTTTGCTAATTTCCAATCCTCATGGAATTCACTGGTTTTGAGAGAAAAATTATATGTACTGTATGACAGAGGATGGGCAATACAAGGGGCAGCATATTTCAACAGTTTTGAAGGAATTCCATCCAGTCCCTCAGCTTTAGTTGTATTGAATTTTAACAATTTTTCTAACTTCAGCTACTTTAATGGTGTTAAATTTGAAAACTTGATGAGTAACCAGTCTTCAAACTGAACTTCAACCGTATTACTAAAGAGGGTGGAGGAGTTGCTCATACTTAATGTTGCAGTGCCCATCTCAATAAAATAATTATTAAAGGTGTTTACAATCTTATTGTCCACTGGGACCATTTGACCATTTATTTGAAGTTTATTGACTTGAATATTTTTATTTTTACCCATTAGACCTGATAAAATATTCCAGAAATTTCTGGGATTTTGTTTGATATTATCATCTAGTTTTAGTCTAAAGTAATTTTGCTTAGTCAGTCTTAGTTCTCGAGTATATTTGTTTCGAGCCTGCCTACAGAAATGCCAGTCGCTACTTAAGCCTGTGTTTTTGGCCTTGTGCTATTTCTTATCTCAATCCTTTTGAGCTTATGCAAGTTTGCATTATACCAACTGGTACCTGTGTTTCTGACTTTCCTCTGTTTCACAGGCACATGTCGATGACATACTGTATACCTACAGAAACTCTTGTTGAAAATAATACCAGGCCTCAGAGGCAGTAGGAATCAGTTCTAACCTATCCCACTCTATTCTTTCCACATCTAGCATAAAGGCTATGTAGTCAAAATGTTTTAAAGTCACAACTCCAGTAGACGTAAACAAAAAGTGGAGGAAGTCAATAAAGAAATGATCAGGTTCAGCCCCAGGCTTCAGCAATGCTCACCAGTGAGTTCCTTTCACATGACTGTAATGTTTCCCTATTTCCTGACTGGATCATGCAGTGTGATTTGTCTGATTATTTCTTCATTGGCTTCCTCTACATCTTGTTCATGTCTACTCAAGTTGTGAAACTAAAATAATGTCAGTGGTTATGGCGACAAGAGTCAGTCTCTGTTGCTTAATATTTAAAATACTCCAGTCTATTCAGCTTGCTTTGTGTGTCTTGTTGCATGGCAACGGCAAAGGCACTAACTAGAACTTGAATTCATAGATGGGCACTGGCCTCAGTATGTATGTCTGCCCCATAGTAACAGAAATTGTTAACAGTAAGATTTTTTCATTACAGAAAATGTGATCCACAACCATTTGTATTGTGTCTGGGCTATAAAATGAATTTTACTGCCATTAGCCACAGATAAAAAAAAATGATCATCAACATGGCAACTCCTCACATGCTTGTGCACACTGAACAATCTCCACAAAGCCAGCAACCTCAATCAGTGCAGAAGGACTATTTAGGTACAGAAACTTGAGAAGAAATAAAATGATTATACCAAAAAGTTAAATTATTTTTAAAATATTTATATTTTTATAATAGCAATAAGGTACTACCAGGAGTAATGTTAATGTTCAAGTTAATTACCCCAGGCAGTGATTAACTAGAACATTAACATAACCCCTGGGAGTACCTTATTACTTAATTACTATCTTTTGCCTTGGCTGCCACTAATCTTTTCAAATTTTTATACACAGCAACTGTCTTCCTCTGTGTCTCATACCCAGAAAATGTAGTGTTTAACTAGTGTGGTAAGAGACTCTATGAAGCGAGAAGGTAGAGGAAAATGTTACAAAAAGAAACAAAATGGTACAGTTCATGCTAAACCCAAAAGAAAGGATTTGGGGATATAACTGGGATGAAAGCTACAGTATCCATGGGTAGAAAACAGCCCATAAAATTAGTTTGTGTTATGTACACATGAGAAAATACCCATGCACTGTTAACTGCACATCAGTCCATTGTAAAGATGAAGGTTACACACATTTTATTGACTGCTCCTTGAAAAAAACATGCCACATTCAAAAAACTAACAGCACAAGAAAGGTACACTATGTGAGGCAGAATCTTTAGAACAAGAGTCAAAGGCACAAAAAGCAGTCAGTGTGCTCTGTTCCAATCTTGCAATGTGTTACATTTCTTGTTAATACTGCACTTCCAAAATGCATCTATGATTAAAGGGGAACTGTCATCTACAGGGTTTCTGAAAGTCTGAATCCCATAAAAAGCTAACTGAAGTGAGTCATTGTGTTTATCTGTGAGTCTTTGCAGTCCAGAGTTATTCATATATAAATCAGCCTGTAATTAAGAACTGGGGACAGCCATATGTTTTAGGTTCCTGACAGGAAATGATGTCACCAAAGGTCTTGGCCCTCCATTTACTGTAGCTTAAATAGGGAAGTGTCTGTTTTATTAAGTATGTTTTAAGGTGTTATTACAACATTTTCTACACTATTAATAATTGTTTTGTACGTGCATTGAAACTAGTGAGTTATCACCTTTACATTTCAAACTGTTAGTAAAAACAGCCCATCTTTAAGATTGCTTTAACTTCTAGGCTATACTGCCAACTGATCTCAAAAACTACACATCTCAAGGCTGGTGCTGGGGCCCCATATCAGGATTTCTAAACCCTGTCTGTGTTCATGTCAGTACAGATTTCTGGGGCTGACACAGCACCAACTTCTGTCTTTTTCCATTCCTTCTCTTATAGCTGTATCTCTTAAAATTTCAGGTGTGAACTCAGGTCTGCAAGATGCAAATGTGGCTACATACCTACTGGCCTGGCATCATGGGGTCAGCCTTGAAATGTGTAGTTTTTGATTATCAACTGGCAGTACAGCCTCGAGGTTAAAGCAAAGAGCTGTAAACAAGCTTCACTCATTAAGCAGAATGGGTTTTGCTCCCAACATGCTCTACTTGTATATTGTGTGACTAGAGCAAGTCACTTAACCTTCCTTTGCTCCCAAAACATACCCTTGAACAAGTTGTAGCTGTGTGCCTTTCCTGGACAAAGACAGTAAAAACAATCTGAACATGTATTGTGTTATTGAAAACATTATGCTCTTTCCATCCAGATTTGACTTGTAAAGAAAAAAATAGGACACCATTACTTGTTTATTAATTGGAAAAACACACAGATGGACAACACAGTTAAAACATGCACAACCTGAAATGCACTATTAAAAGAGTAGTTTACTTCTTTTGATGAAGTTGAAAGTATATCAGTTTCTTACTGAAATACTTTGGATGGAATGGGATTTTCTACCATAAAGGAAAAAAATAAATCTGGTTGATCCTGCCACTCATACCCTTTGAACGTGTCTTACACTCCACAGCTATGCCGATGGACTGCAACTTTCCAGAATGTCATTCCAGCTGTATTGCAAAAAAACAAAGGAAAAAAAAGGGACAGACAGGGTGTGTGTGTGTGTGTGTGTAGTGTAGTGTGTATCTCTATCGCTGACAGAAGTGTTGCACTGCACTAACTGAACTGTGCTGAAAAGGAACAAATATCACCATTAATTAAATAAAATAATATATGGGTGGATGGGTATAAAAAACAGAATTTTACACACACACAAACACACATATAGTATTCTATATTTTAATAATGCAGTTCAGATTATGCATGTTTTAACAAAGTTTCCCATCTATGTGTTTTTTGCAGTTAACAAACAATTAATGGTATCCTATTTTTTTCTTTTCAAGTCAAATCTGGATAGAAAGAGCATAATATTTTTAGAATCATAACACATGCTCAGATTGTTTTTGTAGTCTTTGTCCAGAAAAGGCACACAGCTACAGCGTGTTCAAGGGTGTGTTTTTGGAGCAAAGGGAGTATAAGTGACTTGCTCTGGTCACAAACTATACAAGTAGAACATGTTGGAATCAAGACTAATTTTGCTGTATGAACAAAGCTTGTTCACAGCTCTTTGCTTTAACCTCTAGGCTGTACTTCCAGCTGTTAATCAAAAACTACACAGTTCAAGGCTGACCCCATGATGCCAGGCCAGCAGGTACGCAGCCATATTTGCATCTTGTAGACGTTACACCCCAAATTGTAAGAGAACAGGCTGTAAGAGAGGGAATGGAATGAGACAGAAGCTGGTGATGTGGCAGCTCCAGAAATCTGTAATGACATGAGCACAGCCAGGGTTTAGAAATCCTAATATGAGGCCCCAATACCTGTTGGCACCACAGAGCCAGCCTTAAGATGTGTAGTTTTTAATGATCAGTTGGCAGTATAGTCTAGAGGTTAAAGCAATCCTAAAGATGGATTATTTTTACTAACAGTTTGAAATGTAAAGGTGATAACTCACTAGTTTCAATGCACATACAAAACAATCATTATAAATGTAGAAAATGTTGTAATAACACCTTAAAATATACTTAATAAAACAGACATTTTCCTATTTAACCTACAGTCAATGGAGGGCCAAGACCCTCTGTGATATCATTTCCTGTCAGGAACCTAAAACATATGGCTGCCCCCAGCCCTTAATAACAGGCTGATTTATACAGTATATGAATAACTCTGGACTGCAAAGACTCATAGATAAACACAATGGCTCACTCAAATTAGCTTTTTAAGGGCTTTCAGACATTACAAAACCTTGTAGATGACAGTTCCCCTTTAAGATCCCTGTAGGGGCTCGATATATGAGCAGCACTCAACAAAATCATGTAAAAAAGTGTTCCATACTGGTTATGTAGAAAGACTGCAACTTGTTGATTTGAAGAAGAAAAGTCAAATACTGTATATAAATCTGTCAATTGATGGTACAACGGTCTCTGCCATTAAAGACCAGGAAATAATTTATTTAAGATGTGCAATTAATGGAGTAACACCATAAACTTTGTGTCAGTAGAAGAGGTTACTACTATAAACCAGAATGCTAATAATATAAACAATTGATACAGCACTGAAAAAGCAAGTAAACTGTTGTGACTGGAAACACAAACTGGATGAACTCACAACAGAAGAGACAATAGTAATCTTGAGGAGAAAAAGGGTGTTACAGCCATACTGAAACAAGGCAGATCTGATCTGGTTGTCACCCACTGCAACGTGCATCATCTAAAACTCACCATGAAAGATGTAATCCACAAAAGTTGACTTTAAGCCAAAAAACTGATAACCTATTGCAAGGAATTTATGCCACTGGAGAAGGAGGGGAGGACAATGGGGAAAGAAATAATGCTTCTGAGTCAGGCTGGATGAAGCTGGCTTAAATAGCTTAGAAAGAGTGAAGAGTGACTGGATGCCCCCCCCCCCACAAACTGCAGACGTATCTTTGAATTCAATGGGCGTACACAGCTTAGTGAGGAGTTACATTTGTGCAACATTGTTGATAGTCTGAATGTACCTGAATAAATGTGTTGTTGACTGTCATACATGGATACTTTGGCCATTCGCACTGTCTGCCCCATGAGGAACTACCACCCTGATGAGGTACTGTGAAGGCAAAGGAACCCTTGAAAGAAAGATTCCACCCCAAGAGGTGTCACTGGAACATAATTCATTTAGTCTAAATGTACCTAAGGAAGAAGCCCAAATGTACTGTGGAGCAGGTGGTGAACACAGAGCCTGAGTAAGGACAGACTGACAGAAACTAGTGATGACTGATAACAGACAGAGGTTGAAGTGAGCAATGACTGCTAGTAATTGACTACTGATAGTAAACAGAGGCAAGACTTCTGTAAGGAGCTAGGAAACATCCGGAGGGAAAACACATCGACCATCTAGCTCCAACTCACAGTGGAAACCTGCTAGGATAAAATATAGATATAGTACATTTTATACCACCACCTTCAGAGACTACCTTTTATGACCTATGACATGGAGGAGAGGAAAGAAACCCTACGAGGAGGAGGAGACCTCTGGGGATCCAAGGTATTGGCCATCTTCCCTCCAAGCTAGGGATAAAATTAGTGACAGCTCAGCTACCACAATTTAGAGACCCAGTTCAAGGGGAAAATTTTAGAGGAAGGGCTCTCACTCTATCCCTCAAGTGGGAACGCTGTGGGGGTGTCATTTGATGATCTCTCTGCAGCTACAAGAGACTCCCTGCAAAAGGACCCCACTCCCCAAGGTGGGAGTAGGAGAACAATAACCACTGAAAGGTAGTTACCTGATCTCCACTAAGGGAAGGCCTAAAGAGGAACCCAAACCCTTGAGGGGTAAGGTACAAGAGTTGGGCCCTTGAGGGATCAGGGCTTGCATAATTGTATGATCTTTACCCATGAGGGGCAAAAGAAGGGAAGAAGGTGGAAATCAGATGAACCTCAGGTGGCCATGGGGGGGCAGCTTTTGAAGGTGCTGCCAATGTGGTCTGCACAGCTAAAGGAGCCCCCATGGACCTAGAGGTCCCACCCTCCAGCAGCTGAAGTCTCAAATGCTACATCAAGAGGTGCCACTGAGTCAATCTGCATGGCCAAAACTTCCCCCAGAGCATAGGAGATTCTCACCTGAAGAGCAGAAAGAGAAGGACCTTGCCTGAGTCAAGGGACCCACCTTCAAGATGCAAACTTCAAGGGATCAAAATGAGACCATTGGCATAGTGGGCAGGGAGCTCTGGAAACCACGTTATGGTCCTTGCTGGCACGCATCAGACTGCAGGAGTAGTGGGAGGCCAATGGTGAAGTCTGATGGCCATTAGCACAAGTTAGAAATAAAATATAGGCAAGACTGAATGACTGATTAAGACATCGAATGATAAATTAGGACATGGTATGAGACTGAATAATATGTGCCTGGACTGAATGGTGAAGCCATGCCAACCACTTCCATAAGGAAGTCAGTGTCAGTTGCTGATGAACTGCAGGCTTTGTAGGCTGAGGCAGTAAAGAACAAGCATTTGTCAATGCTGAATGTTGCTTGCTTGTATGTGCTGTGTAGGTATTTGGAAGTCAGTAGAGTGCAAATATTGAAAATTTGCAAAGTTACGAGCATGCGTAGGAAGTGCACAACGCAGGCTCGTAAAACAGTCATTTTTAGGAATTTTGTCACCAAATTTTCAACATAGCTGTTTTAAGACATCTGCTCATGAACAGTGACACTGTGATTTTCTTAATGTGTCCCGTACAGTGATTTCACACACCGACTGCGCCATTGTGCTCTACATGGGCAGAAACACATGTTGGATGAGATGTGAAAAATGACAGCTGTACTGCTCATAAGGAAGTGTGGTAAAATGACAATGTTGAAAATCTGGAGTGAAAATATTGAAAATTCGCAAACCTACGAGCATGCGTAGGAACTGCACAACGCAGGCTCGTAAAACAGTCATTTTTAGGAATTTTGTCACCAAATTTTCAACAGTCATTTTAAGACCTCTGCTCATGAACAGTGTCACTGTGATTTTCTTAATGTGTCCCATACAGTGATTTCGCACACCGTCTGCACCATTGTGCACTACCTGGTCGGAAACATGTTTTGGGCAAAGATGTGAAAAATGACAGCTGTACTGCTCATAAGGAGAAGTGGTAAAATGACAATGTTGGAAATCTGGAGTGAAAATATAAAAAATTCACGAACTTACGAGCGTGCGTAGGAACTGTGCAACGCACGCTCATAAAACAGTAATTTTTAGGAATTTTTCCACCAAATTTTCAACATAGACTTTTTGAGAGCCCACCTTATGAACACTGGCAGTGTCATTTCATTAATCAGTGCCGAAAGGTGATTTCGCGCAGTGGCTGCAAAATCACCTTTCAGGCCCGATTGATGCCATGACAGTGAGAGCACTCATGAGAAGGGGTCCCAAAAACCCCATGTTGAAAATTTGGTGCAAAAACTCCAAAAAATGCCTGAGGTATGCAGCAAAGTTGAAAAAACCCTATTTATTACATTATACAGCTTACCGGCATTTTCTCAGTTTGCAGTCGGCTTTGAAGAGTGCAGATGTGTTCCTGGTCCACCGAAGATCGTCACGCCGAGGTCGGATGTAGTATGGGGTGAGGGGGTGTGGGGAGGCGGGGTGCACAGTGGGTGGCGGGTGAGGCCCAGACAGCGAGGACGTTTTGTGTTGCAGGTTGTTTTGTTTTTAAAACAGGAGGACCACGGAGGACGTTTGCCACGCTGGGTTGGGCTCCCAGCGTGGCACAAGGATGCTGTTTGGGGGCTGTGGAGCCAGCAGGGGATTGGGCACTCCCGTCGGTGATAGCATCTGTTGCCACGCTGGGGTGGGCTCTGAGAGTGGCACCATGTCTTTGGGGACAGTGGAGGCCGAGGAAGTTAGGCACCCTGTTGGCTATACCATGTGTTGCCACGCTGGGGTGGGCACCCAGCGTGGCATGTGCTAGTTTTTGGAGGGGCGCAGCATGGCGATGAAGTTGGGCGCCGGTTGCTGGTGTGGGGGCGAGCCGCGCGGTATGCGGCGCGTGTGTGTGTGTAGGAGGATGCCATGAGCAGGCGATATCTTATCGCTGCTCACAGAAGCGTAGCTCCCTTTCAACTGTATGCCACTGCATTTTAGACTGCTGTCATAGACAGCTCCAGCAGCGATTGCAGAACTGCAGCCACACCTGCAAACACACTGACTGAATTGGAAGAGGGCTGCCACACCTCCGAAAACTCGGATGATGGCGCTATGTTTCTTGCACACGCGTGCAAGCAACATAAAAACAGATGAAACTGCTAGGGAAAACAGGAGCCTTGAGAACAAAAACTAGGAAGCAGCATGTTGCCTGACTGTGCAAACCAATGAACCATGAGAACACAAAGGGAAGGGGCTGTCTTGGTAGGAGACTGGTGAAAACATTTGAGGATTGTAGCGGAACTGGGAGAATGGCATGGAAAAAAAAGCAAAATGGGAACCTGAAATAGCACAAGTCAAAACAAGAATGACAAAAGCAGGACACTTTGAAAACTAAAAGCATATAAGAACCAAAACAGAAAGAAACACAAGAGGTACTTGAGAATAGGAGTGCAGCAGGAATAGTTGACTGAGAGAAGCACAAACTGTTGCCAGGAAGGTAAAAAACAAAATGCTGGTATTTGGGGGGGGGGGGGTGTCAAGGCTGCCCCTCTTCTGAATGAAGAGAAATAGCTGATCAGGATTGTGTCACCCATAAACAAAACTAAGCTGTAACGAAGAAGGGATGGATGAACTCCACATAAATAAATAGTTTCTTCTTTTTTTGGGGGTCCACCAGACAGCTCGTCCTCAGCCCCAACCCATGCACATGGCCTCCTTTGTTACCGCACCGATGGCAAACACTTCCCAGTGTACTCCTTGGCTTACCCCCCAGGGTGGGGGTTCTGGGGCTGGACCCTTGCCCCTTCGGACACTACTTCTAGTGTCCAGGCAGGAAGCCCCCCCCAGGGTATCACTGGGCACAACTGGTGGATTTTTGCTGGTATGCTGCCCCAGGAGGCAAGACGTGCAAAGACATAAATGGAGTGTACGCTAATGTCTGTACCACCTTCCCAACTTCCAGGCGGTGTCTGCTGCTGGTACCCCAGGCCTCCACCATGGGCCCCATATGCGCTGGACACCTGACCCCCTTCCCCCCGGAGAAGTAGAGCAGCTCCTGGGGCACTTGACCCGTCTCCCTCCAGCCACCCCTCCAACTCCAAAGTCTGTTCCCAAACTCGAGTTGTCAGCATCATGAGTGGAAGCCCTACTGTTGCGCCAGTGGGCTGGCTCAAGTTCAGTTTCTTCTATTTTATTACATTCAATTTGTGCAGACATAAGGGGATAATGTTTCATGGCAACAACATTTAATCAGGCCCCCTGTATTGCAAGTCTGATGAATAATAAGAACATACTATCCAATGAAATTCAGTTTAAAATCTCTTTAAAAAACATCCTTGTGTTCTCAACAATCCACTCGCAGTGCTGCAGTGCTTCCACTAGTATAATGATAATCCCTGCCACCATTTAGTGCCATCAGTCTGAGCTCTTCCATTCCTGTGAGCTATTAGCAGAATACAAAAATCAGTATACCTTTAATAACAGACTAAGAAATTTCTACAATTACATGCTATGCACTTTTCATTCCATTATTATTTCCAAAATGTACAGATACATGCTGTTCGTTAATACTCATTATAAAGGGTTTGTTATAAATCATGACCTATCATTATAATATCAGCTTTGTCTGAGTTCCTTTAACACTTAGGTCATGACAATCCATCACTCATTATCTTGAAAAATAGCCATGAAAACATTAATTTCACTATTTGACCCAGTATACCTCATGTAATTCTCTCCTGTATATTTGTTGTTTTGAGTAGGGATTCTCTCCTAAAGTAATCAAAAAGATACAGGCTGTATAACATCACAAAAAATATAATGTGTAACTGTGTCAATTACATTTTTAGAAGAATGATGGAAAAAATTAAGGGAGTGGACACTCGGTACCTTGCAAAGTGGCTCAGTTTGCCTGTCAGAATGGCATCAACCCTACTGCAATCTCCTATTTGTAAGCTTTATCATTGCAGTCCTTCCTCTTACATGATTCTCTCCGAGGTTTACTCTTACAACATGCAACAGGCTTTATAACTTACTCTTGTGGTCCAGGGAACTCTCATCGCTGTCCTGCCATCTCCTTGCAGTATAAAGGAGCAGCTGGATTGACAGACACGAGCAGTTTAAATACTGCAGTGCAGACGGGGATGTGACATCAGGAAAGACATCCTGCGACAGCGATGTCCGCTGCCATTGCTACAGAAGTCCCCAGTATAGGGCCATTGCTACACAAGTCCCCAGTGTAGGGCCATTGCTACACAAGTCCCCAGTATAGGGCCATTGCTACACAAGCCTCCAGTACAGGGCCATTGCTACAGAAGTCCCCAGTATAGGGCCATTGCAGAAGTCACAGTAACATACAGAGAAGGAGCATGGTGGCTCCCACCACACCCAAGCCAACTCTACAAACTGCAGCAGTTCACCACTCACCAAGGGCTGATGCCCAAAATCTATATTTATTTCTGTAGGCATGTAGATAAAATGAAGATTAATTCCCCTAGTGGGGAGCTCATCTGTTTTCAGTTTAAAACCAGGTAAATCCATCTTTGAAGCAACTGAAATTACAGAAACATAGAATATGATGGCAGATAAGGACCACCTGTCCCACCTAATCTTCCCATTTCCTTACCTACTATATAAACTCCAGATCCTATTTGATCTGCATCCTACGTCCTCCTTCTTACCCCTAGTGTTGACTTCTGCCTGTCCCATGCATTCTTGAATTCACTTACTGTTTTGCCCCCACAACCTCCTCAGAGAGGCTGTTCTATACATCCACCACCCTTTCTGTGAAAAAATACTTTCTCATGTTACCCCTGAGTCTTCCCCCCTCCAGCTTCATATTGTGACCCCTTGTTCTTGCACATCTCCTTTTCTGAAAGATACTGCCCTCTTGAACTCTGTTAATCCCCTTGAGGTATTTGAATGTCTCTATCATATTCACTAAAAATACCACCAACAGCGTAATCTGGTTCAAGGTCAGTTGCCATTCATTTGTATCCACCCCACCCACCCCGGTCGTGCCTGAAAATAGGCAGGATTTGTCTAGTGCACTTACCCGGTCAACAAAAGCTAAATAAATAAATAAATAAATAAATATCCCTTCCTCTCCCTCCTTTCCTCCAGATTATACATACTGAGTTCCCTCAGTCTCTCCTCATATGGTTTCTGGTGTAGCCCCTGCACCATTTCCGTTGCCCTTCTCTGGACTGTCTCTACCCTGTTAATGTTCTTTCAGAGATGAGGTTTCCAGAACTGCACACAGTACTTCAGATGAAGCCTCACCAACTGCCTCGTACAGTGGCATCACCACCTCCTGTTTTCTACTGGTGATACCTCTCCCTATGCACCCCAGCATCCCACCCGCTTTCCTCACTGCCTTCTCACATTGTTTGGCCACTTTTGAATCATCCATTATGACTTCCCCAGGTCCTTCTCCAGTTTGGTTATTGTTAGTACCTCCCCCCCATTGTGTATTCCTCCCCTGAGTTTCTGCTCCCCCATTGTGTATTCCTCCTCTGGGTTTCTGCTCCATAAATGCATCATTTTGCACTTCTTGGCATTGAATCTGAGCTGACCACCCCCTCCAATTTGCCTAAGTCTCTCCTCATGTTCTCCCCCTCCCCCAAAGTGTCAGCTCTACTGCAGATCTTGGTGTCATCGGCAAACAGTCAACAGAACCACTATTTCTCCCTCAATATAAGAAATTATGAATACATATAAGAGTTAGTGCCCTCTTCTTAAGTTTAAGTCTGTCAAACTCAAAAGAAAATATTAAATTCAAAGGAACATGATGGACCGATAGTGATACAAACACTGATTTCAAATGGATGCTGAAAATGAAACAAGTACCAACAAACATGTGTTATGAGTGGCCCCTAGTGGTTAACAGTATTAAAGTTCTTCAGCTTTACAATGCTTCTATCTGAAACAAGTGAGGCTGTCCAGGTAAAACAGAGCAAACAGAGTTTTAAATCTCCAGCTGTCAAATGTCCGTGTGAGAATACAGTTCAAAGACTGGTCCAGACTGTCACCAGAACAGTGTCCAGTCACATTCCTCATTAAGGCCCATAGAAGGGTTTGTACAGTTCATGGTGTAATCTAGGACACTTCCCTCTTCAGCAACACTTCATCCCAAACGGATTTCCTTTTTCCTTGCCGGACATGCTCTAGTCCCCAAAATCTTAGTGAGGGAATGGAATGCCTGCTGATGAAAGTGTCTGGCGGCCGTGGAATTTTTATTTTGTCTTCTGATGGCACTCTGACGCTCACTGATTCAAGTTCTCAAGTCCCTTTTTATCCGGCCCACAAATAATTCATCACAGGGACACTGGAGAAGGTAGTTGACATGATCTGACCTTCATTTAAGGGTGCTCATATTCACTACTGTTTTTTTTTTTACTGGTGTTATTACACTGAAAGCATCTTCCACAGAGAAACTCATTTTGGACAGGGGTCCTAATAACAGCTGTCTGGGTTCATGTTTGGGATGTTGTGTTCAGTGTGCATAAGTCAAAGCCCTGAGTTTTCCACAGTTCCATGATCATAGAACAATCCACAGAATTTCTGCAGCCATAGAATTAACTGTAGAATTTGCTTCCACCCACAGAACTTCTTTCTGACCACAGAACTCAGTGAAGAATTTGTCGTTATACAGTGCTGCTTGATAAAGATCAATGCAGTATTCTTATATACTATGAAAATTAATGTTGGCTTTTGAATGTTTATCCAGTGTCAACTATGCTGTGGCAGTGTTTGAATAGATGCTGGATTGTTGTCTTGCACATAAGTAAGGTTTGTCTTAGTAGCTTGTGTGGGGTTCTCAAAACAGCGGCATTGCAAAATGGACTCTGACACTGGCTAAACATTGATATATCTTCCACAATTTTGAAAAGCCAACACCAGGTAGAAATACACCATAAGTCCAGCTGTGTACTGTCTTGCTGTGCACAGCCATGACCTTCCTTAAAGCAATTTCTGTGACTGCTCTGCCTAAGTCTGTGACTGTCTGGGTGGGTTGGGTCGGTGATGATCAGGTAAAATGGGTTGATCATGGTCTCAGGTCCTGTAGCCTGTGGTCTGCAAGCACCACTGGCTTGCTTGTCCGATTTTCCCTGTCTCTGATCCAAAACTGGCTTAACTGATCTCCAGCTCTTGACAGCCTTAGGCTAGCATCCATCCCCTTCCCCTTGCTAGACCAATCCTCTGTGCAGCTCCACAAAAGCAACCTCCTCTCGCTCCTGACAGCTCAGCTCTGACTGAGCTCCTATGTGTTGTGCACAAAACTAGCCTGTGCTCACTCTCTCCACTTGACACCAGCGCCAGCTCACAGCTGGCAGCACAAGATGCTTCTAGCTTCTTTTGTCTGTGTCATTTACTGTGAGGGAAGTCCGTGAGTGTCAGTTAAGTTTCTCTTGAGCATCATTCAGCATAACATCATGACAGCCCATGAGCCCAGTTACTGTCAATGTGCTAATAAAATCAACAGTTAAGAGGGCACTTGTCACAGATGGGGGGCTGCATAGTCATAAAAATCCAGTTGGTATAAGCTGACCTCAGTAGTGAGAAGTCAGGTCATCATGCAGGCAGGCCAGGAGTGGAAGGAGTCTAGAAGTGCAGCAAGCCCAGGTAGCTGGAGGTGAGCCCTTAGACATCAGCATATCAGGATTATCTAAAAGGCATAAATAGGGTACCAGAGAGTAGCATCTTTCAGAAAAGAAAATGTCCAGGAACGAGGGGGCATGACATGAGGTTGGAAGGGGGTAGATTAAGAGGTAGCATGAGGAAGTATTTCTTCACAGAAAGGGTGGTGGATGCATGGAATAGACTCCCAGTGGAGGTGGTGGGGGCAAACACAGTGGGGAGAGTCAAGCATGCATGGGACAGGCATAGGGGAACCTTAGCAATGGGAACGAAGAGGTAAAGCCAGAGATCAAGTAGGGTCTGCAGCTTTTACAGGAGGCAGAGAAAATGGCAGACTAGATGGGCCTAGTGGTCCTTATCTGCCATCAATTTTTATGTTTGTATGTTTCTCCATCCAAATTCTGGATGGTGCATAGTTCTCAAGAACTCCAATTCCATCCACCTTACCTAGTGAGGCACAACACACACCAACATGAATTGGGCATGCACTGAGGTAGGTAAAAAATATATATATAACTGTTTTTAACTAATATCTAAATCTTTAATCCTACAACATTTATTTTTGGGACTTGAATGTAATGTAGTGAATTTATATGACACTGACATTCAGAATACAAGTACATCTCCTAACTCATCCAGGAGAGCTAGGGGTATTGGACCGGATATTCCAGTCTCAAAAACATTTTCTATCCTGGGCGAAGAATTTAATCAGGATCACTGTAACCCAATCATCACTAGCCAATTCAAGTTAATAATCAGACTGACACTGCTATGCATACTGACCACACCCCTAGACAGACTATAGTCCCGGGGATTCCATCACAAAATACTCTGATAGGTGTATCTGCAGACCTGACAAGGAAAACATGATGGTCAGCTGTTTCTCTGGGGCTAGCATACTAAACCTATTTGGTATGGCAGACAATATTCTGCATGAGTCAGGTGAAACAACTCTAGTATTGCTACATATCAGTACCAATGATATTGGGAGGATAAGTTAAGCTGAAATGCAGAAGGATTATAGCATACTAGTACAAAACTTGGAAAGCAAGGGCTGTCAAATGAGTTTCTCTGAAATAATTCCAATTTCTAGGGCTCACAATAGTAAACAATACAAAATCTGCCGTATCAATTACTGGCTGAGAACATAGTGCAAGAGAAAAAAAACTACCTGTTCATTAGGCACTGGGATACATTTTTCAGAAAACCGGATTTGCATTGTAGAGATGGGTTACATCTCAGTCCAAAAGGGAGTAGGATACTGGGACTGAAACTTGAAAATGCAATTAGGCATAATTTACACAGAGAACTCTGTGGAAGACAGGGGTAGTGCATAGTAATAACATGGACTGTAACAAAAATAAAAGGCACGCTTGCAAAAAAGCTGTCAAAGGCCCACATATTCAAAACTGAATTGGAAAATCGCTCAGGTGCCTGCACCGTGCAACTGAGATGCGCTGCCCCAAAATATTGCAATATTCAGAAAATGCACCAGAGAATGCGCCGGTGTAAAGTGATCTGAATATTGCGACAACGTGCCGTGGCGCAGCTCAACATGGGCAGAACAATAGGGCAGGACTGAATATGGGAAATGGAGCAAGTCAGGCTGGGGCAGTACAGCAGTAGTGCATGACAGCAGAAGGGAACCAAGCAGTGCATAACAGCAAACCCAGGGAGTGCAGACCCCCAAAGGCCTGGGTGTATCCAGAGCCACAGGGACAATACAATATGGGTACAGGTACAGCACCAGCAAACACAGTACAAAGCACATCACAGTGACCAGCAGCCAAGGGGGAATATGTGCAACAATGTGCATGGCACACAGACAGGCAAGGTGGGAGTGACACTACAATGGCATTGCCAACAGCGGTATGGGCAGGCATAGCACTGTGACACCTGGCCCGAATGCCATGCAGGGTGGATGTGTCTGCGATACCACAGCCACACCATGCCACATGTGCACCGGCACACAGGAAGGGGTGCCCCCCGCAACACTGTGCTGATAACAGCATGCACAGCAGCATGGTGACAGGACAACTGCAGAGGCAAGCAGAGGTCATACTCATGGAGATGGTGTCAGAGCTACAAATGTACACCAGGAAAGACACCCCACAGGCAAACCAGGGTAGCCACCACAGGCAATGTGTGGGCCAACACATGTGGTACAGTGCAGCCGTGTGCACAATGGAACATGCATACATGGGTGGTGGGTAGCAGGTGCAGTGGTACAATATTGCAGCAGAACAGGTGTTGGCATGAGAAGCAATAGAAAGACTGCAAACACTGGTACTGTCAGGTGAACAACAGTTTTAATACAAAATACAATAAGAAAATACAAAGCAGCAACAGAATGGGAAACAGCCAGGAACAACTATGGATAGGAAAGGGGTTGACAGGAGCAGGGAATGTGGGGGGGGGTTAACTATGTACATGGGACTTGAGTGGGTGCGGGTGTGTGAAGGAAGGGGTTATATACACATGGTGCTGGTGTGACTGGCCTAACGGGCCTGGCCACTGTTGGGATTGCGTTTCCCCCTCTGACCACCACTGCGCATTTCCCTCAAGATGGTCCTGACGGCACGAAGAATGGCCCTTTAGTGCCTGAACATGGCCACAAGCAGATCCGTAGCTGATACCCTCCGTCCATGGACAACGGGCCTTCCATGGCCAAATAACCTCCTCTGAGTGCCCAGTCCAGCTTGCGGATGACCTATGGAGGGGAACACAGAACAAGGCCTCAGTAATGCAGACCATCCAGGCACTACCCCCCGGCAGTTATGAACATGCATGCTGGATGCCATCCGGGTCCCTGTCCAGGGCCACACTGACATCCAGCACACAGCAGACTGGCACCGGGCAGTGCAACAGTGCTAAACAGTTGCTGGCATGTGGCACAGGAACAACAAAGAACGGCATGTGCATGCATTGGACAGTGTCCTGGGACATGCAGACAGGCCCCGCACAGTGTGTGACACCTGCCACTGCTCACACCACTTGCTCAGGCCCAGCGTGTGTCCCTGTGTGGGCACCAAGAAGCACCCATGAACCTGTACAGCCACAGCGGCTAGGGATCAACCCACATAGGAGCCAGGTGCACAGCACAGATGCAACAAGGTGCCAGAACAATGATCCAGGTGTGCATGTCTGCCAACACAGGGGCATGCATGGCACGCTGGCCATGGGCCACATTGGGCAATGACCTCCCCCAAAACCAGAAACACACTGCACTGTCAGCATACTTACCTCCTGCCTGGTGTGTAACATCCCACCGTGTCCTGGATCCACTGGTCCCTGAGTCCTCCCCATCACTGGAGGGCTGCAGGGCGAGGCATGTGGCTTGACGCCACTGACCTGTCCCAACCTGCAGAGGGGACAAGAATGGAACATTACTGTGTGCAGCATGCATGGGCAATTGCCCCCTTCCCCCAGCCAGGGGCACAACAGTGAGACGATGGCCCAGCGCACGGCACAATGCATACCATGTGTTGGCATTGCACATAGGTGCCCAACACAGCAACTGCAAAACTGACATGTGACACCAGTGCAGCAGGTGTCAGCCATGGATACAAATGGTGCCATGTGCCCCACTGTGCTCCAGTGGTGATGCCTACCTGTGTGCCAGTGATGCATAACCCTGCTGTACACCCATAAGCCCACCCAGTACCAGGAAATGTCAGCATGCTTACTGTGCTTACGTACCTGGGTGTGGCACAGCCCCACTGCGTGTCATGTCTTGCAGACACTGCAAACATCCCATGTCCCTCCTCCGCAGGTCGCTGTACCTGTGCCAGCACTGCTCTCCCAACCATGGCACACCAGTGCAGTGGGTGAGGTGAGATGACACCCTAGCCCACACCTAGGACCATGACTCCACCAGCTCCTCAGACCCAAAGAGCTGGCCCTCAAGTGGGGCCACCAGGTTGGCTATCTCCACCTCCCCCCAGTTCTGGTGCAGGGTCTGGTGGCCTGAATGGGTGCAGCATATGCCATTTTCCCCAACACTGCAGCAGGTGTTGCACTCTGCAATGCACTGTGGTGTGTGTGTGTGCATGTCACACCAGATGCACGATAGGCCATCCATGCAATGCTCCACGCAGCATGCATTTGCGCTATAGGGATGTGCAATAGTGGCACAACAGTGCATTGCAGCTCATGCATGGTACAGGACGTCAGAGCGGGAGCACAGGGTCATGACCCATGCACCATGAAGACACAGACGTGCATGTTCGCCATGTTGTGTATGGTGTGAATTGCCACCACAGGGGCCATCCGCACCGCGCATCATGGTGGACATGTGTAGTCTACGTACACCGCGCAAGTGGGCGACATGCAGGGACATGCGCGGTGCATCAGCCATGACGTCATGCAACTGTGACCACGCATTCCTGTATGGAAAGTACAATCATATATGTACATAAACTGCGCCTGCTGCGAGATGAGGCACTCCTAATAGATGCGCAATGCGGAATGAGATGGGCCAGGTGCAAGTTTACAATATTCAGCCTGCATATGCAAATGACCTCATTGCCCAATTTTGGCCCAACTCAGCGCATTTGCATCCTATTACAGGCAGGCCTGCCCCTCATTTGCAAGTGCTGAGCCATAAATGGGCCACCCTGCACCCTCCCCACCTAGGTGACCGAAGGGAACTGCAACCTTGTAGGTAAGTGTTTACCTACTGATTTCTGTCCCATCCTCTGCTGCACTGCATATAGCAGGCTCTGTTCACCCTGGCCCAGCTACACGGATTGTGCTCATGTGTGTCCCTTGCATTCCACAGGCACCAGCATGGCAGCCGAGGAGGTGAAGAAGAGGAGGCAGCCAAATTTTACAAAGGATGAGCTGCAGTCCCTCCTAGAGGTCTACCTCATGCATGAGGACCTGTTTACCTGCAGGACTGGCAACCAGCAGGAGAGGGCCCAGGATGGGATGAGTTTGGGCAAGCAGTCAACGCCCATGAGGTGTTCAATAGGACACCCCAGGAATGTATAAAGCGGATGAACATGGGTGCACCAGGGCCAAGGAGTGGCTTGCCACACTTAAAGCATCCCAGTGGGCCATGGGGCATCCACAGTGCTTGTCCTGACAGCACAGAAGGCCCTGGTGGCCAGCACAGTGAACCGCACTGCAGTTGAGGGAGTCCCAGGCAGGGAATATGATATAGAAGGTGAGCCAGCTCTACACTGTCAGTATGCATACGATGGGTAGACGCGGGGTCTGCATGTGTGTGCCATGGTGTTGCACACCAGTCCATGCATGCCATGGCACTGTGTACCCAGGGAACACTGTACAAGCCCCACCATGTATAGGCAATGTTGCTGGCAGTCACGCACAGTAGCAGGTTGTGTCACAATAAATGTCCAGGGTGGCACCTTGTGGTTGTTTAGCCTGCCAGGTGGCCTGCTGCATGTTTCAGGAATGGGAAACAGGTGGTGTGTGTATGGCCAGCCATGGTGCTTCCTCATGGCACACAAAAGGCCACCGGGGGAGCCTCGCCTGGTGAGCGACTGGTGGGCACATGTGGCAGTGTCCAAGAGTGTCCCCTGGGGGTGCACATATACACACACACACACACACACATTCCACAGTGTCTCACATATGCCAAGTATGTGTGTGAGACACATGTTCCAACATACAACCATGGCCTCAGCGGCAACACCAGCAGCAGTGTGGCACACAGGTGCACCACATGTGTGTACATGTCATGCACCAACATGGACAACACTCCGTGACCATGCACATCCTTCCTTCATTACAGCTCTATCACACCTCAGAGCTGTCACTGGGTCCAGAAACACTACGGCCATACAGGAGGCAGATGAATCAAGGGCCTCCACATCTGCTGTATTTGTGGCTGCTGTGGGGGGGGATGCTGCGCTCGATCTGGGGGCCATACGGGTGCTGGCTGATCACGTCCCCCTGCCCAGTCTGCCTCTACTGGATGATCTCAAGGTGCTGGCATTGGCAACGGATGATGATGATATGATAATGAAACACAGCTAGAGGGCACCAGCAGACACAAGGCAATTGCCCACGGTGGTCCTGTTGCCAACAAGACAGTGGCGGGCAGTGTCTCCTGTCCTGGGCCCTCTCAAGCACCTCCCCAGGCACACCACACACCAGCTGCCACTGCACTGGCTGTGGCTTTCCAGGACTGTGGTGCTGCTGTGGGGGCTGGGGGCAGTGCCACCATTTCACAGGGCACAGTGCAGCGGCTGCCTGCAGAGGCACACAGCATGGCCGTGCCAGGGCCCACAGTGCTGACACGCGCACAGTCCCTGACCCAACAGCAGACCATTGTGTGACGGCTGGAGCCTGCAGATATGGCACAGCAGCCTGATACACCCCCAGCCCATCAACACCACCACCCACAGGCCATGTCCCCTACTGACAGGCTCTATGAGCACACTCGGCTCCTGCGGTGCTCCGTGGAAGCCCAGGTCACGCTTTGGGAGACTATACGTGGCCTGCTGGTGCAGGTGGATTGCATGGATGAGCATGTAGTTGTGAGGCATGCACAAGTCATGGCTGAGATGTGCCATCTTCATGAGGACATGGTTGCGGTGATGCACCTCACGCAGGTGGACATGACTGCTGGACTCAGCAGGATTGCACAGACCACTGAGGTGTGTTGTTGAGCCCTGGTGCCTCAATGCCACAGCAGTACCAGCCACACAGCAGACAATGCCACAAGCACTCCCACACCATGGCGGCATGTGACCACAGTGCTACTGATGCTGCTCCTTGCAACATTGCCCACCAACACACCCAGATTTGGTCAGTTGGTCAGGACCCCCACACACACTCGGTCACGGTCGCATGTCTCCACACCCTTGGGGGCTGAGAATTCACTCCTTGCAGCAGTTGACCCCCCACAGGTGGTAACCATACCTGCGCAGGGCCACACATGTGTCCATGGTGGCCACCGTGGTGGGCACTGATGCATGCCTGGCATCACTGACGTGGACTGTGTGCCCTGCAGCAGCTGCTGTGACCCTTTCCCAGCAAATCCCTGGCCCATGTGTGGTGCCTATTGCACAAGTACAGACCTGTGGTGTTCTGTCCATGCTGTCCATATGGCATCCGGGACATGGGTGTGGGGCATGGTGCCATGTTTTGTGGCATGGGTGTGGGGCATGGTGCCATGTTGTGTGGCATGGGTGTGATGAGTACATCCTGTGTCATCTGCTGTGTGTGTGCCAGCAACATCCTCTGATCCATACCATGTTGACACATGCATCTGCACACCTCCTGTCCCGTGTGACACTGCGGTGTGCGCCCATGACCATCCCTGTGTACCTGTCTGTGCTACCCCTTGCATCAATGTGGTGGCTGCACACCTGGCCATGGTGTCCCATTGTGACACTGCTGTGCATGTGTGTGAACACCCAGTCAGGTCCCCGCTGTTCTCACCTGCGGTCACCAAAGTGATCTTCAACAATGGTGGCCCTGTGCCACTGTGCCCTGGCAACCAGCTGTGGGTCCCTCCTCCCCAGACGTTCAAGCTCAACACCAGTCTGTGGTCCCTCAACCTCCGAACTGTTGCCCTCTTCGGCCTGGACAAGTATTCCACAGTCAATGTCCATGTTGTGGAGCATGCAACAGGCCAGGAATATGCCACAGGTCTTCTGTGGGCTATACTATAGGGCACCACCAAACCTGTCCAGGCATCTGAACTGCATCTTGAGCATGCCAAACACATGCTCGATGATGTTGCGTGTCCCAGTGTGTGCCTCATTATACCATTCCTTGGCCTCTGATGAGGGACGCAGTATGGGGGTTAGCAGCCAGGGGTGCAGTGGGTACATGCTGTCACCTGTGGGGCAGTAATGAGTTACATTAGTGTCCAGTCTGCGTACACTGTCCCCTGATGGCAACTCTGGCCCCTGTCTACCATCTATGTCACAAAGCCCTGCTGCCCTGACACCACACACTGCCCACCCCCTTCCCTGCCATACCTCCCTGCACCCTTGCTGTAGTGGTGTTTGCAGTGCTGCCTGTCTGATGTGCAAGCACACTGCCCTATGCTGCACAGCCTGTTGGATGCATTTGCACTCCCATTCCTTGTCCGGTGCTCAGGCCAGCACCAGGCACTTTCCCCACCATGGTGCATGTGTCGCTGCATGCCCAGTCACTATGCTGGCTGTCTTGCCCCTGCCACACTGCATGCCTCACATTCACACACCTCAACCATGGGCCCCTGTCTGTGGGTCCTACTGTCACTGTTCTCCCTCCACGTTGTCGTCTCTGCCTGTTGGACACTACATGGACCCTGCCCCCCCCGAACTGCCACGTGCTGTGCTGCAGGCCACAGTCGGCCTCCTCCAACATAAGGTACATCCCACTCACCCACTAGGTGACCACTGGGTATGTCCCCAGACTCAAAACGGTGGCACAGGGCTGAACGATGCCAGATGTAGGCATCGTGTCCACTCCCAGGTTGGGTCGCACAGACATCAATGATGCGTACTGTGGCATTGCATATCACCAGGCAGTTAATGGAATGGTTGCCCTTCTGGTTCACATATGCATCCCCATCAGAGCCAGATGGTGCCCTGATAGCCGCATGGGAGCAGTCTATGGCCTCTAGCATGTGTGGCATGCATGCCACCCTGTGGACGTGCTGCAATGTTTCTGTCCACTCTGCCTGTGTGCTTGGGAATGGTATGAACTCCAAAGCATGGTGCAGCACAGCAGTGAGGAACTGTGTGAGGAGACAGGATGTGACAGATTGTGTGATACCTGTGGTGTCACCCACAGGTATCTGGAAGGTGCCCGTGATGAGCAGGCACAGTGTAGCTGTCACCTTTGTCTCCTTTGTCTCCACTGACATGACATAACTCCTGTGTGTTGGTACCTGCAGTTCACCATGTAGCATGTCACCGAGCTGCCTCAGCATTGCCCTATTGAGATGGTACCAGCCCACTATCTCCATATCACTTAGCTGTTAGAAGCTAACATGAGCATGGTACCGTCTGTGGGGGGTGTACCACCTACGGGCCCTTCCATGCCCCTGCTGCTCCTCCCATCTCCTCACTCCCCTCATGATAACCTCCATGGCAAAAGCACTGGCATCCATTGCTGTTGCTGTCCTCTAGCCAGCCTCTGGGTGGCTTGCAAAGTCAGGCATGCTCCTTTTATACCTAACTTTGGGTAACGCATCTTGGAGATGCACTGCCCATTTTTGCTGAATATACCACTGCGTGGCATATTCATGGAAACGCCCCCTGTATATATGCCGCTTGCATTAACTTTGCACCGTGACACATTCTGAGTTGCGCGACACATTTTGCACTTTTAAATATCACATTACGCTGCATTTTTTGTGCTGGGCAGCACATCTCCTACTTGTGCCACACATTTCTTTTGAATATGTGGGCCCCAGTCATCTATTTTAATACAAGAAGTTTGAATAAAGATAAAATATCTGAATTGGCATGTTTATAAGCATGAAAAATCCAGATATGATTTGTGCAACTGAAACTTGGGGGGACAATCGTAGTTTCTGGAGTAAGACTATCCCTGGATACCAGTTCAGTAAAGAAAGATTTGGACGGAGAGGGGGAGGTGTAGCTATTTACATCAGGGATGGTACTGAATGCTACAAAGTTGAAAATACCACTAAATAAGCAGAGAATATTGAATCCATTTTGTTAACTTTATCTGGACTTACAGGGAAAAAAACTAAGGTTGGGCTTATTCAATAGACCACCTGACTCCAATTGCCAATTGCAATGTTCCTCGAACATGTTCAACTGTTTAAATACTTGGGAGTTACCTTCAACAGCACCTTGTCTTACTCTGAACACATTGAGAGCATTACCAAGATTGTGAACATCCGCATAGGACTTCTCTTTAGGCATAGGAGCTGCCTCACCAATGAAGCCCTAAGCACTGCCAGTCAGAGCTCTGTTATATTAATAATCGACTATGGGCTTGTGATCTACAGCTCTGCCACCGACACAGCACTTCAATGAATAGCCATTGCCCTTAACAAGGCATGTCATCTACTGATCTCTGCTCCATGCCTCTCACATACCTGTGACATCTACAAGCAAGCAAACTGGCTCCAACTCCCCGGCAGACTCAAGTACCATACCTGTATGCTAGCAAAAAAGATTACCTTAAATCTCCTACCCTCAAGGGTTCAGTCCTTACTGGCCCCCCGCTGCGGCCCCCACCTAACCAGGAGCTGAGAATATCTTACTTTTTCTGTTCCATGCTGCCACACTACCCAAGGACAACACTCCTTTGCATACAGAGCCGCATCCTGGTACAACTCGCTTCCACCTGCTGTTACCAATGACACTATTCTGGGCACTTTCAAGTGCAACCTGCATCAGCACCTTGTCACAATGGCCTCCTGTGAATGTTTCTCCTAACTAAACTTACTCTTCTTCACTCCAATTCCCCCCCAAGTCCCTCCCACCTTTACCCCCCTACTATCTCCTATCTCCTCCCTTTTTATTTCCCCACTATTATCCACATTCTCTCCCATTAGCTTCTTCTACATGTATCTACCATTTCTCCTAGCAGTTTGGAATTTATTCTAGTGAACCATATTACAACTTTTTATTGTACATATGTTCTTGAATAATATACACAAATTACTGTAACTTAACATACATACTGTGAATCATTGTATACATTACAGTAATTCCATATGAAAGCTTTAATGTGCCCGACAAAGCCTATGGTTGCTTGAAACTACTGTATTTGTTATTGTCCTCACTTTATTCTGTATTGTTTCCCTGACATGGAACCTTTGTAAAAAAGCTTTGGCTCAAAGGTATCTTCTGAAATAATAATAAATAAATTAGTTAATTAATTAATTAAACAAAACACTGTATAATCACACTGAGAAAATGGCAGGAGACTGTGATGTCCTATTAATGGGTGATCTTAACAAGCCCAACATTGACTGGGAGGCAGAAAAAGCAGGGGGTACTCAGGAATCAAAGTTCAGGGCATTGCTTGCATCCTTAAACCTCAAGCAGCTTGTATCTGGACCAACCAGGAGGAAAGCTTACTGGATGTAGCTTTAACTAACATTCCTTCAGAAATCAATGGTATTAACATTGATCCTCACTTATCCGCTAGTGACCACAATATCCTCCATTTTGAAATTAACCAAAGTAAAACATTTACCGAGGGAGTGACCATACATAAAAATTATCACAGGGCCATGAAGGATGAACTGGTACAACTTGATCTCATGGACAAAATTGCCAATTTGAATACCGAAGACTCCTGGAATTTGCTTATCGGAGTTATAAAGTCATTAGAGGATAAATATGTTCCAATTAGACCTGGGTACTACAGAAGAGGGAAAAAGCCCATGTGGTTTAATTCTAACAGCAAAAGGTTAATAACCCAAAAAAGCATTGCTACAGTATGCAGCTATGAAAAAACATCAAACTCCCTCCCACATTTGTAATTATAAGGCAGCCCTGAAGAAACACAAAGCAGCAATAAGAAAGGCTAGGATGGGGTTAGAATTCCAACTATCAAATACTGAATCAGACCCTAACGTATTCTATTTCTATATTAATGGCTCCAGGGGTACTTCTAGGGTTATAGGCCCACTAATCCAAGATGGGGTTATTCATAGTAATCCAGAGAAAATGGCCAGAATATTTATGTTATGTTATTTATTTATTTATTTATTGAGTCTTGGAATTACAAACCTTTGAGTCAGGGACTCATTTACAAAGGTTTCACGTCAGTCAATACAAACAGAGGCAAAAGCAGAAAATAAGAACATGTGTTACAAGTAATACAATAACAGAACTAAGAATAGCAATAGAAATAAGTAACAATGGGTTGAGGGAAAAACAGCAGAGGGGAGGAGCAGGCAATATACAACAGCAGTTCTGAGGCATGCAGTTATAGTAATAAACAGCAGTGTACAAGCAGAGCTGTATCCAAAAACCTAGCTTCAGTGCACAAAATAAATCAAGGCTGATACAAAGCGCATGAGGTAAAAAAAAAAACACAGGGGGAGTACAATACCCAGCTGCTCATTTCAAATAATAAACAATAAGATCTAACAGGTAACAGTCTGAAAGAACATGGTCAAGTTAAACATGAAAGGAGACTGTTATCAAGGTAGGGGGTTAGTGGGCGGAGGATTAAGTACAGTCGCCGGAGCAACCAGCCAGAAGGTGCTGCTGTGGTTTAGACTTGAAGGGTCCTAACTTATGCTCTGCAAATACTGCGGTGGGAAGACTGTTTAGAAGCGCATGTGCTTCTGACATGAAGGCACACTGGCCAAGGGATGTCCTGCAGTGTGGAACAGAGAAGGAGGGTTTAGAGGAGCTCCTTGTGTTTTTGGGGGTGGCAGCAAGAGTAAGGAGAGACTGGAGGAAAGGTGGGGTGAGGCCAAGGGTGATCTTCTTTGTTAATAGACAGGACTGATAGGAAATCCTCCCTTTAAGGTTTAGCCAGCCAGCACTCAAATAGAGGTTGCAGGTGTGGGTGAGTCTTGGTGTGCTGGTAACCAGTCAACAGGCTTTGTTAAGAGTAACCTTAATTCTATTTAGGACAGTTTTGGTGGCAGAGCCATAGATAACTAGGCTATAGTCGATGACCAAAAGGATAGAACTGGTTACAGCCAGCTGGAGGGCATTGGGTGTTAATCATTTCCTGTGCCTAAAAAGCAGCCCGATCCTGATGTTGGCCATTTTGCAGACTTGGTTCATGTGATCCTGAAATGATAGGGAGCTGTCAAGGGTCACCCCAAGGCATTTAAAGCTTTGAATTTGTTCCAATGGCTGTTGGAGATCATTACGGATACTGAGGTGAGATGCATTGCAATTATTGTGAGAGCTGGCAAATAACATTACCTTGGTCTTTATGTGATTGATAATTAGTTTATGCTCAGTGAACCAGGATTCAGCTTCAGTAAAACATTTTTGAAGGGCATTCTCAAGAGGAAGGGGGTCAGGGTGGCTAGCGTAGATGACTACATCATCAGCATAAAGAAGCAGTTTGCTGGAACAGATGAGTGGGAGGGAGTTGAGAAAAAGACTGAAGAGATGAGGATGAGAATTAAACCCTGAGGAACATCGGAGTGCACAGGTTGGCTGGAGGAGGGGGTATCATGTATTCTGACCCACTGGGTATGCCCATGTAGGTAGTCAGTGAACCAGGTGGTGGTTTCATGTGACAGGCCAATGGAAGGGAGAGCAGCAACAAGGAGGGAGTGACTGACAATGTCAAAGGCTTTTGACAGGTCTATGTAAACAGACCCAGTCAGGTAGCCTCGATCAAGGGCTTTGTGGATAGAGTTTGTAAATTCCAAGAGGGCGGTGGTGCTACTGTGACCTTTTCTGAAGCTGTGTCGCTGCCGGTATAAGAGGCTGTACTTTACAAGGTAGTCTGATAATTGATCAGAGATGATCTTTTCAAGGACTTTTGATAGTGAGGGGGCGGATAGAGATTTGGCGGTAGTTGCTGCGCAAGGTTCTATCACCACTTTTGTGGACAGATGTCACTACAGCAGCCTTCCACAGCTGGGGGAATTGACCAAGGCAGAGGGGGTGGTTTAACAGATTGGTGAGAGGAAGTAGGACTGCATCTAGGGTCTGGTGCAGGAGTTTCAAATCAAGAGTGTCACTGTTGTAGCGGGACTTACCCAGTACACAGTAGATAGGTTTTAGCCTCCAAAGGGGAAAAATGTCCTGAAACAGAAGGCAGGGTGTTATCAGGTACTGGTGGGGGTTGCATATTGTTGGATGGGGTTATTAGTGAAAAAATCAGGGGGGAGGATGACACTGAGGTCTGTGAATGCAGCGTTGAAGGAGTCAGCAATAAGGAGGTGGTCTTGGGAGATAGAGTCATTTATGTTAAGTATGGGGGGAGGGTATTGGGCTTGTCAGTAATGTCTTTGATACAGTCCCAGAATTTCTTTCCGTTTCCCCAGGATGAGGAGAGGCTCTCCTGGAAGTGGGCAATTTTTGCTTGTCGGATCACACAGGTGCATGAGTTCCTTGTCATTTTGTACCTTTGCCAGTATGCTGGTTTACCGGTGGCATGTGCAACATGCCAAAAGTGGTCCCTAGAGGCCATGGATTCAAGCAGGCTAGGAGTGATCCAGGGATGGGATTTCCATTTAGTATTCATCTTGGTGTAAGGGGCAAAGATATCACTGGTCTTGTTGAAAGTAGAGATAAAGTGAGTTAGGGCTTGATCAGTATTGGTGGCAGTGACAATTGGGGACCAGTCACAATTAGTCATGTAGGCCCGGAATTGCTTTAGCATACCTTTCTTAAGGGAGCAACATAGCATTGATTTGACAGAGAGTTTGGGAGACTGGTTAGATCAATGGCAGGAGACTGCAGAGTGGTCTCTTAGCGAGTCAGGTAAAACTGTTACACTAGAGAATCGCTCAGGGTGGTTGATGAGTATGACATTTGACAGCTATGACCAGTTCTGTAGTTGATTCTGGTGGGTGAGGAGACTAGTTGGGAGAGAGATCTAAGGCAGCAGCTGCATCCCAGAGTGGAGCTGATTTGGGGGGCCAGCCAGTTAATGTTAAAGTCACCCAACAGGACCAGAATTGAGCCCTGCGGGTTTTGGTTCCGTTTACATCCCATGTAATACTTCTGATAACCCACCCTGTGGAAGATTAGAATAGTGGCCACAAGCATGATACTGTTATATGTAACCCTGGATTAGTCTACAAACATCTGTCATCACTAGATGTTAACAAATCAGCAGGACATGATGGTCTCCATCCCAGATTGTTGAAGGCACTAGCGAAGGAAATGGCTCCCTTAATTTCAGCTATATTTGGGGGTGCGGTGCCACAAGACTGGAAAAGGGCAATGGTGATCCCAATATTCAAGTAAGGTAATACATCTATGCCTGATAATTTCAGGCCAATTAGCCTAATGTCAATAGTTGGTAAACTAGATGAAACTATTATAACAGATAAAATATCTGATGAGCTAACCGCAAAAGGACTGGTCGATAAAGCCCAACATGGTTTTGTTAAGAATAGAGGCTGTAATACAAATCTGATTAACTTCTATGATTTTATTAGTTGTAATCTGGATAACAATAAAGCTTTAGATGTAATCTTTTTACAACTTCAGGAAAGCTTTTGACACACTACCACACAGGATGATTTTATCCAGATTAACCTGCATGGACATTAATGCAACTATTGTTAGGTGAGTTCACAGATGGCTGATAGACAAAAAGCAAGTAAGAATAATTGGTTGTTTATCATCTGAGGGGAATGTGACTAGCGGAGTCCCACAGGGCTCAGTTCTGGGCCACTCATTATTCAACATTTCCATTCATGACCTTAAGATCTACAGTGAAAATAGATTAATAAAGTTTGCAGATGATATTAAATTAGGTGGGTTAGTTAACTCTGAAATTAACAGGTTCAATATGAAAAATAATCTCCTCTGTATTTGTGAATGGGTCTGCAGGAATCAAATGCAATTTAATATATCTAAGTGTGTGGTAATGCATTTTGGAAAAACAAATCCCAAGCAAGACTATTTTTAATGGTACCAAGTCGCTGGTAGTTGACACAATGAAAGATCTAGAAGTATCAATGTGCTCCAACTTTAAGAGCAGTACCCATTGTAATCTAGTGGCTAGTCGAACCAGCCAGCTCACCAGCTGTGTTAGGAAGTCTTTTTTCATTAAATCTGGAATGGTGCTCATGCCAATAAACAAATCATACATAAGATCTCATCTAGACTACTGTTAACAGTCCTGGAGCCCTCACTTCAGGAAGGATGTTGAACTCTTAGACAGAGTGCAATGTAAGTTCACTAAGCTAATCCCGAGGTTGAATTCCAAAACATATGATGATAGGTTACAAGATCTTGGTTTATGGACACTAAAATTGAGACAAGATAGGGGAGACCTAGTCTGCCTCTACAAATTGTTGGATGATAAGGATATTAGGACTGATGTGGGTCTTGGATATAAGCATTGTCCACATGACTTGAGAGGGCATGTGCGACAACTATTGGAAAGCACCCCCATAACCGATTTAAGGAAGTATGCTTTTATACCCAGATCTGTCAGAATGTGGAATCTTCTTCCTGGAGACATAGTACAATCAACAAATGTCTTAGATTTTAAAAAGAGGCTAGATTATTTTCTACGTGGCTGTGGCTCTGGTAGCTACAACCACTGAGTAGTGGGGAAAGTTATCATGGGCTTTAACCTTCTTCTGTCCTAAATCCACAATATAAACAGTATAAATAAAATGTGGAAATAATAGCAGCACTGTCTTTGATCTACTGGCAGAGGCTGGGAAGCACTATGGACTAGTGGGACTACTCTTTACCTACCTAAAACTCAGTCAGCTAGATACTTTGACTGGCTTCCTGAGTTTTCGGTAGTTATAAAAAATAAAATAACTGTTTATAACTGTTAACTGCTAGTTTTAAACACACAGCATTTGCTTTGGGGGCAAAATAAATGTGGCAATAGTTGGCCAACCAGCAAAGCAGTAGCACTACTGCTGGTGGATCCAGTGACCTGGGTTGGGAAATGAGACTGACTCATAGAAACATAGACATTGTTGGCATAGAAGGATATCTTGACCCACCTTGTCTGCCCTATTTTCCCTACCTACTGTGTCACAGCAGACCTTTCTCAATCTCCAGAATCCTCCCCACCTTATGTCTAAGGTCCCCTTGTGTTTATCCCATGCGTGCTTGAATCCTGTCACCATTCTAGCACCTACCACCTCCACTGGGAGGCTGTTCCAGGCATCCACCAACCTTCCTGTGAAGAAGTAGTTCCTCGCATCTCCTCTGAGTGTCTCCCCCTCTAGCTTCATAGCATGATCCCTTGTCCTTGACCATCTTTTTTTTCTATTTATATTTTGTAGGATTTTTTCCCCCATGTTTTTGTCCCATCCCCATGCCCCAGCCAGGCACGCACACTTGGAGGCTTGCACACACCACAGTACCAAGGCGCCTTCCCTCTACTTTGCTGCCCACCTGCCTGCACCTCCCTTGGACCTTCACCCGAGGGCAGTGGAACTACGGTGGTCGACAGATGTAAATGTGAGATAAAATGACATAGCAGTCAAGGATAAAGTGCATCAAAATGCTCAAGTGTGTTTATCAATTTATTTTCAAATAAAAATAAAATAACAAAATTATAGAAAGAAAAATAAATGGTTAGTCAAACCAAAATAACTCAGACCTCTGCTTCCGTCAGTAGAGTCTGTGGCTTCATGGAGTGTATCCTGCTCCAAACAGGGCTTCATTTTCTAAGCCACATCTTGCTCCAATTAAACATTCAAGCCTGAGTTTTAAATGGACTGAATGGCAGCACTAAGGTGGATAAGGTGCATGTGCCAGTCACGGCTAAAAATGATGACATCATCAAGGTACGTGGCACTATAGGGGTATGGGCATGCAACACCTTGTCCATATACCTTTGAAGGGTAGCTGGGGCACCATGTAGGCCAAAAGGCATTGTGGTAAACTGGTAAAGGCCTATGGGGTGCTAAAGGCCATCAGTTCATGTGCATGCAATGCTAGGGGGATCTGCCAGTGGCCTTTTGTCTGGTCAAGTGTGCTAATATACTTGCCATTCCCAATTTTTGTCTATCAAATCACCTATACGTGGCATAGGGTACCCGTCAAAAGTGGAGATGGCAGTGATCTTTCCAAAATCCAAACAAAGCCAGATACCTCCTTCCTTTTTAGGCACTACCACCACTGGTGAGGACCAAACACTACGGGATGGTACTATGACCCCAAGGTGTTCCATACTCCTCACCTCACAGGCGTCCTCCCCAGGAAAGGAGTACTGCCTTTCGGCCGCTCAATCCTGATCCATCCCTCCCCCCTCAGCTGGCACCCAATGACCCTGGCTCATTCCCGAACCTGGGTCACCAGCATGATGCAAGGTAAGGCATCCAGCACCTCAGCCCTCAGTGCTACTGGGCTGGCTTGACCATCTTTTTTTTATGAAAAATGCTATCTTCTTATACCTTATTAATACCTGCAAGGTATTTGAACATTTATGTCCCCCCTTTCCCTCCTTTCCTCTAGTGAGAACATATTTGTTATACTAGGAAAAGTTAGATGCACAGAAGGTAAAATACCCATATAAGTGCATCTTCCAGTATACTGGAAAACAAAATTACCAAACTTCAAGTAAGTATATTTAACTCCTTGAGTCTTTTCTCATAGGGCTTTTGATGCAGGCCCTGCACCATTTTGGTTGCTCTCTTCTGTACCTCATCTGAGAATGGCAGGGGGAAGGAGATAGGAGCATTCATCTGACTGCTCTTCTCTTTCAAGGAGGGAATACCACCTAGTGAAGGCTGGCTGGCAGCATGACCAGAGCAGCTTCAGTGAGGCAGAGTAAGGAAGCCACCAGTGCTGGCATGACCATGCATGGTTGCATCCCAGGTATGGGTACAAAGGGCACCAGTGTTTTTTAGTACTGTTGTAGGAGTCCTGTGATGGGGATGGGGATTTTATTTATAAAGGACAGGATAAGAGTGTCCTTGGTTAGTGCAGAGTAAAATAAAGATGTTAGCATTATGTAAATTGTGCATGTTAAAAGTTGAAATGTTCTATGTTATTAAATATTGTTGTTTCAAGAGTAAGTTACAAAGACCATTGCATGTTGTAACAGTAAATCTTTCAGAGTTTCAGCCACAAAGTATAGTTCTCCCTCTTTTATCTGCCAACCTCCATACATGCTAAAATGTGGCAGATAAAAGTGGGTGGTGGATAACAGAGAGTGGCAGTTAAAGGGGGAGATAGCTTTCCTGGAAAAACAGCTCACACTGGCATTAAACGAGGGTGGTGGATAAGGGGGGGGGTGGAAAAAAGGAGGGAGCACTGTATATCTTTTCTTATGAAATTTTGCCTCCCTTGTTACAGAATCATGTAGGAGGAAGGACTCCAATGATAAAGCAAATAGGAGGTGGCAGTAGGGACGGTGCCACTCTGCCAGGCAAATTGAGTCACATTGTAAGGTATACATACTCCCTCACTTTTTTTCACCATTCTTCTAAAAATTTAACTGCCACAATTCTACTGTGTGTGTGTGTGTGTGTGTATATATATATATATATATATATATATATTTATTTATACCATTGGGGTGAGAGCTCCTTGAGTGGAATAAACGCTGATATATACACTTCACAAACAGGAATCCTGCTGATGTCAGTAGAGTGAGGATATCACACATTTATCCACACTCTATTTGCATCACCGAAGTGAAAACAACAACCAGTTATCCTCACTCTGCTCACGTCACCACCCATTACCCTCCCACATTACATCCAATACAAAACACGAAAAAAATAGTAGAACAAAACTGTTATCCTTCACAAATTACTGATGACCACACACAATTAAACCCACCAGTCTAGAAAGCAATACATGTGCAAACTCTGCCTCGCGGTAAAACCTAAAAAAGGAAAAAAGATAAAACTAATTACGACTCTGCCTAAATAACGAATATAGAAACAAATAACATTAACAGTTACCAAAAAATATCACAACAGCCCTGGATCAACAAAATGACATTACAAAAAAGCTCCAAAACCATCACTCTGCAAGAAGAAATTTTTGACCTATGTACATAATTTGAACACAATACTGAGCCACTTCTTGAACCGGACAGAAACGTACAAGACCTAACAATTTCAGAAACACAAGAAGAAAAGATGCCAAACAAAAACAAATACATTCTCAATCCAAATTACACAGAAAACTACTTCCACAGCTCCAAAAAACTCAAATACCCTAAAAAAAAAACAAATGCTGATATAAACCATATGCGCCGATTCCTACAACAAGACATGAACATTCACTCTAATATTGAAGACATTCCTCCAAAGCAATTAAATGAACTATTATGTTACTGCTTCATCTCGGCTAAAAAAAAAGAATGGATCCCATTATGAACCACTTACAGTCCGGTCCAGATTCCAAAGTCTGGAAAGATATCTAAAAGACAATGCTTACAGTGAATCACTATCAACTTCACTCAAGTTTGAGGAAACAAGACAAGTAATTTCATCAAAACAGAAACACCTGAAACAACTAGGTATGGGAAACAAACCATTTGCATCAGATGAAATCAATGATGAAATAATTGAAAAATTATACGAGTCTCAATTACTAGGTCCAAACAACCCTCAGTCACTAATTAATACCATGTGGCTGACTATAACACTTTATTTCGGAGTCCCAGGTAACACCAAGACTTACAATATAAGATGGGGAGATATCTCTGTAAAACAAGATATGGACAACCGAAAATACCTAGAGTACTAAACAAAGCGACAAACAAAAACCCGAAGTGGATCTAATCCGAAAGACACCCACATGACCAAACCATAAGCCTATGAAGTGGCTGACCCCATAACTTGCCCTATTAAGAACTACTTAATGTATGCTAACAAGCGGCCTGCAAAGAGCAACGATCCAGAAGCTCCATTCTTTTTAGCCATCCTCTACCCTATCAAAGTACAATGCAACACTTGGTTTAAAAACCAACCCTTGGGAATAAACACCATATCCAAAATCATGAAAACGATGATAGAATAAGCTGAACTGTCAATGACTAAAAGGCTAACCAATCATTTAATACGGAAGCACTTAATTCAAAAGCTTGCTGACAATAATATTGCCCCAACCGACATCATACAGATATCGGGACACAAAAAAATAGAATCCATTAACACTTACTCCACTCTGAATGATGAATAGAAATGAAAAAATCTCCTCAATACTGGTAATTGCACTGATGATGACCCGAAACCCAGCCCAAGCAGACACACTGAACCTGAAGCCGAAAACAAACCAATCGAATCACACAAAAATCCTGAGCCCAGTAACACGTTACCAGCTACCTGCCTGCAAACTATACCATCCACATTTCAAAATGTGACAATAACAGCTACCAATATCACCTTCAACATCATTCAAGGTGAATACAAGCGGAACCATATTTCAAAATAGAGTATGCAGTATGTACCAAATTCCATTAATTAACGTAACCCATTCCTTTATCAGGACATCAATACCTCTCTACAAAAGACAGAAAATGACCACGAAAGTTATCAGACTCAGAATCCGAATAACTCACAACACCTCCACTCGAATTACTGACTGCACTTAACCGACATATTTTGAAACGGGACAAAGAAATGCTCCAAAGTGCAATTACCAAACTTTTGCCGACAGAACAACAGCTGATATTATTTTTTAAACGTTTATCTTTCTTTCCATATACAGTACTTTACTGTTTCAGTTAAATAAATCTGAAACTTCTCAATTTATGCCCATTTATGTACCTCAACAAAATAACATGTACCCAAATAAAACAAAGCACTTTTTCAAAATGTAAACATGTCTGTGGCTCCACTCCTCGCTGACTTCAGCAAATACACTGGAAATAAATATAAAGTGCACCAAGCATTACACAGTAAATTACCCAGAAGTACAAATGGCACCAAGAATAAATGTCCAAACACACCAAGTTACTCCCAGAAGTGAAACAATTCTTCCACATGGCACCACACAAACACAGCCCAAACAACATTACACCAACCAATCACAGAATAGCAACACTCACACTCACACATTTCCATCAATCACATACCTCACACATATCCCATTCATATCTACTCCTCACAATTAAAACCTCAATAACCAGACAGATGAGCTCCCACCCCAATGGTATAAACCACACACATGATGGGCAGTTCATGGGATATGGAAAATATTCTCACTCCTGCATCGTGAGCTGTGTGTTCTCACTTGTGCCTTCAGCACTCATGAGAATACACAGCTCATGCTGCAGGAGTGAGAATATTTTCCATATCCCACTCCTGCAATAAAATGGGTAGGAAAAAAGAAGCTCATCTAGTGGCCAATCATCATTACAAGACCATGCGTATATCAGAGCGTGACCACACACCTGCACTTTAACCCCCCTCCAAAACAATTTTGCCATTTTATAAGATAGATAACCTACTCTATGGTGTGCTGTCATGCTCTGATATACACACACCTTGCATGGTTGACACACTCTGCCTGCAGCCTTGTGCATACAATGCACACCAAGGCGTGCATTTATCAGAGCGAGACCGCACACCTTAGAGTGGGTTATCTATTACATATATGCATGCATATATATATATATATATATATATTTATACCATGGGGTGATAGCTTTCTCAGTAGAATATTCTGTGTTATTTCCATTGGAGTGAGGATAAATCCTGATGACATCAGCAGAGTGCCATTTATCCACACTCTGCTGATGTCACCAGAGTGAGGATATCTTCACTACAGCCTGCATTCTAAATTAAACTGCTTCAGAAAACAGTTTCTCTTTCTCACTGAAGCTGCAACTTACTCAGTTAGCTTTGCAAAACACACTCACCTGTGTCCCATTGTGTTTCTAACACTCCTAGCCCATTACTGTGCTGATCTCAGCTTCAAAACAACCTGAATTCTAAATGAAACTCTTTCACAACGCAGTTTCTCTTTATCAGTGCTACCTGCAACAGTTTCTCTTTCTCACTGAAACCTACAAGTTATTCAATTAACTTTGCAGAACACACTCACCTGTGTCCCATTGCGTTTCTGACTCCCAGTCCATTCAGAACAACACACACACACACACACACACACACACTCACTCACACCACACACAGAATGAGCAGAAAACACACAGAAACAGAAAAAAGTTTCCTAAAGCTGTCACCCCCACAGTATAAATTGGACACATGGTGTGCAGATCGTGGGATATGGAAAATATTCTTAGTCCTGCAGAGTGAGCTGTGCATTCTCACACTCCGGCACTCGTGAGAATACAGAGCTCACTCTACAGGAGTGAGAATATTTTCCATATCCGACTCCTGACCATCATGTATCATCTATATATATATATATATATGTATATATATATATATATATATATGTGTGTGTGTGCAATAGATAACCCACTCTAGGGTGTGCGGTCATGCTCTGTTACGCACGAGGCTGCAGGCCAAGTACGTCAACCACCCAAGGCATGCATATATCAGAGCGTGACCACACACCCTAGAGTGGGTTATCCATCTTATAAAATGGCAAAATTGTTTTGTGGGGGGTAAAAGTGCAGGTGTGAGGTCGCTCTCTGATATACACACGGTCACCTACATAGATACATAGATACATAGACAGTGTCGGCATATAAGGGCCTATGGCCCACCCAGTCTGCCCATTTCAGCTTGTAAGTTCAGTTTGTTTTCCTAGAAGTCTATTTCCCCTTACCCCTGACCTCTAGAATTCCTTTATGTCTATCCCATGCATTCTTAAATCCTGTGATTGTTTCAGCCCCCACCACTTCCTCTGGCAGGGTGTTCCACTTGTCCACCACCCGCTCTGTGAAGAAATTCTTTCTCATGTTTCCTCTGAATCGTCCACCCTCCAACTTCATCCCATGCCCTAGTCCTGGAACATCTTTTCGCTTAAAATAGTGTTTTCCTGCACCCTGTTCCTCCCTGTAAGATACTTGTATGTCTCTATCATATCCCCTCTCTCCCTCCTCTCCTCCAGGGAGTACATGTTCAGTTCCTTCAACCTGTCTTCATAGGACTTGTGATGAATCCATGCACCATCTTTGTTGCCCTCCTCTGAACCTTCTCTACCCTGTCTGTCCTTACGTAGGTATGGTCTCCAGAACTGTACACTGTACTCCAGGTGGGGCCTCACTAGTGTCTTGTATAGCGGAATTATGACCTCCCTTTTCCTGCTAGTGATGCCCTGCCTATACATCCCAGCATCCTATTTGCTTTACCTGATGCCTTGTCACACTGTTTCTCTACCTTGAGGTCATCAGAGATGACAACCCCAAGATCCCTTTCCTGCTTGGTGCATGCTATATCCTCACCCCCAACTGATATATTGCAAGGGTTTTGTGCCCCATATGCATTATCTTGCACTTCTTCGCATTGAATTTCAACTGCCAAACCCCTGACCATTCTTCAAGTTTCTGCAGGTCCTTCTATTCTGTCTACACCCTCTGGTGTGTCTACTCTGTTACAGAGCTTTGTGTCATCAGAATAGTGAAATTCTGCCTTCTAGATCCTGCGCTATGTCACTGATGAAGATGTTGAATAGGACCGGTCCCAGCACTGATCCCTGTGGTACCCCACTGGTCACTCTTCCTCTGTGGAGTGACAGCCATTTACCACCACCCTCTGTGTCCTGCCACCCAGCCAGTTACCTACCCACCACACTACTGTCCTGCCCACCCATATTCCCAGTTTGTGTAATAGTCTTCTATGTGGCACAGTGTCAGAGGCCTTGCTGAGTCCAGATAGGCCATGTCCACTGCCCCTCCTGATCCACCTCCCTAGTCACCCAGTCAAAAATTTAATGAGGTTGGTCTGACATGACCTCCCCTGGTGAAACCATGCTGCCTTGGGTCCTGTAGTCCATTGACAACCAGATGTTCCACCAATCTCTCCTTCAGTAGTGCTTCCATGATCTTTCCCACTACCGAGGTGAGGCTGACTGGTCTGTAGTTCCCTGCTTCCTCTTTGTTCCCACTTTTGTATAAGGGACTACATCTGCTGTCCTCCAGTCTTTGGGTACCTCCCTGTTTCCAGTGATTGGCTAAACAGGATAGCCAGAAGTTCAGCCACCACCTCTCTTAGTTCTTTAGGGACCCTGGGTGCACCCATCTGGCCCATTGCTTATATCAACTCTTATTACTTCCAGTTCCTTCAGGACCCTTTCTCGTGTAAAGGGACTTGTGTCCATTTCTGCACCATTCTCACCCTTGTACCCTTTCAGACTCATTACCCTCTTCCCCAGTAAAGACTGAGCAGAAATACCTGTTCAATATGTCAGCTTTACTGTTGTCATCCTCCACGCGGCTCCCATCCTCCCCTTCAGTCTCACTATCCTCCCTTTGTCTTTTCTTTTTTTCACTTATGTACCTGTAAAAGGTTTTGTCCCTTTACCCACTGATTTTGCAATGTGTTCTTCTGTCTGAGAATGGCTTCCCTTACTGACTTCCCTGCCTCCCTTGTTTCTCCTGGTACTTCTCCCATCCCTTCTGCCTGTGTCTTTTTGTATTGCCTGAATGCAATCTTTTTGGCTTTCACTTTCTTTGCTACCTCTTTGGAAAACCATAATGGTCTCCTCTTCCTTTTCCTCTTGCTAACCTGCTTAATGCATAATTCTGTTGTTCTTATAATCCCCATTTTAAATACTGCCCACTGTTCCTCAACCCGTGATTCCTGTCCCATTCCCCTTAATGCCTCTTTCAAGTATCTCCCCATTTTCCCAAAGTCTGCCCCCCTAAAATCCAGGATACATGTTTTTGTGTGGTTTGGTTCTGCTCTTTCTGTGATTTCAAACCACAGTGACTGGTGGTCACTGTTACCCAGGTGCTCCCCCACTGTTACCCCCATCACACTGTCCCTGTTTGTGAGCACAAGGCCCAGTATTGCCTTCTGCCGAGTTGGTTCCATGACCAGTTGCTTGAGGAAGGCACCCTGAAGGGAGTCCAGGATAAATCTGCTCCTTGTTGATGCTGCTGCTGGGATGCTCCAGTCCACGTCTGGAATATTGAAGTCTCCAACCAGTACTACCTCACCCTTGTCTGCCATCCTTTGGATGGCTAGCATCAGCTCCCTATCTGTTTCTTCCTCCTGAGCTGGTGGTCTATAGACCACACCTGTGCAGATGGCTGGCCCCATTTTCCTTTCCAGCTTAACCTACAGTATCTCTCCCCCATTTTGTTCCTCCTGGATCTGTGTGGCCCTTATGTCATTTTTCACATACAGTGCCACTCCTCCTCCCTTCCTGCCTGCTCTGTCTCTTCTGAATATGTTGTAGCCAGGTATGGCCATCTCCCAGTCATGGTTATCATTACACCAGGTTTCAGTGATGGCCACAATGTCCAGGTCTGACTGTACCATGACAGCCTCCAGATCTTCTATCTTGTTGCTAAGGCTCCTGGCATTTGCACACATGGCTTTCCATGATTTGACCTCCCTAGACTGCTTCACTGTTCTACTCAGCCCCTTCCTTGGTTGTCATTTATCCCTGGTTCTCCTTGCTGTCTGCCTTCTGCTGAATTTTGCCCCTTTCTGCTTATCCACCTTTTGGACACTAATCTCCATCTTTGCACACTGCTTTGCAGAGATAGCCACCCTCTGGTTCACTGGTTCCACTCTAGCTGTGGGGGTGAGCAAGTAGGTACCCTCCTTGCTGGCCTGCCACCCCCCTTTGCTAGTTTAAATGCTTGTCAATGTAGCATTTAAACTTATCATTGAGTGCTTGGATTCCCCTCCAGGATGGATGCAGGCCGTCAGGCTTGAACAAACCTCCATCCCTCCAGGTGGGTCCCCAGTCACCAATGAATCCAAACCCCTCCTCACAGCACCAGTTCTTCAACCATGAGTTAAAGTTCCTGGTGCATGCACTCCTATGCTCTCCCTTGCCTCTCACAGGTAGTACTTCTGAGAAAGTGACAGAAGTAGCTACTTGCTTGAGACCCCTCCCCAGTTTCCTAAACTCTTCCTGAACTTCCTTTGGCTCCCCATTTGCCAAGTCATTAGTACCTAGGTGGATAATGACATCCAGCTCACCCTCCCGTCTTGCCTTCCCAGTGATCCCCAGTATCTTCCTTCCATCCCTCCATGCCGTGGCACCTGGTAGGCACCTCACCTCCCTGTCCTCCCCCTCCTGTGTTCCTAGCTGGATCCCTCTTACGATGGAGTTCCCCACCAGGATTTGCTTCCTCCTCCTCTGGGGTCCACTGCTTTCCCCACTGAGGCCACCTCCTTGGCTAACCTCCACATCCTTTCCTTCCACTTCTCTGGGTACCTCTATTTGGTTGTCCTCATTTGCCAGTGTGGCATATGAGTTCTTAAGAGGAATAGGATCTGGGATGTGCCTCTGCCTGACTGCTCTAACCCTCCCTGAGCCCACTGTCATCCAAGTGCTCCTCGCTCGGCATCCTTTGAGGCAGCTGCATTGGACTGGGTGGTCCCTGGATAGGGGTGATGGTACTCCTGGCCCAGTTTACTTCTGCTCTGAGTCTGGCTACCTCATCCCACAGTCCAGAGAGATGCATGCAGATAGGGCAGCACCTCAGTGTCCAGAAGGTCTGCCTGAATATGACTGCCCCACAGCCACTGCATTGCACCACTACCCACATTATACTGCAATTCCACTACTTGTCTGCTACTGAAGCTCTCTTAGTTCTCTTTTTATTAATTTACAGTACTAAAAATCCTGTAACTGATCCTCAGATATATATATATTTTTTTAAGGAAAAGAAACCAATAAATAAATAAATGAGTCAAAACACTTGTGCTGAGGGTGGGCTTCTTCCCTTATGCCCTCCTACTTCACACCTCTTACTATACCCTGTGTTTAGCTCCTGTCAATCAGATTTAACAGGGCATATAATTAAGAGTTGGGGAAGGGGAGGGAGGGGGCCAAAAATTTGCAGCAATTAAAGACAGCACAGAATTACACCACCACTATGTTTTACATTTTCTACAGACCCTCCCTTCCACAATGCTCAGACTCAAATGCTGCAACCTGGCCTCCACCAGATGGCAGCCAAGAAGCAAGACGCATCCCTCCCCATCCCCAGGAGAGGAGAGCAGTCCATTGGATGCTCAATCCTCTCACCTTCGGCCAACCCTCAGCGCCGCAAGCTTGTGCTCGAACTCAGGTCACTGACGTAGTGAGAGGTGAGGGCATGGCGCTGGGCTGGCCTGCACTAGAGTGTTTTTAAAGAGATTTTAAATAAAATTTAATTGGATAATATGTTCTTATCATGCAATAGAACTGCAACAGAGTGGGCCTGATGAAATGGCACTGCCATGAAACGTTGTCCCCTTATGATTATATGATCGTGTGAATTGAACTTAATAAAATAGAAGAAACCGGATTATTTGTGTGGAGTTCTTCCATTCTATCTTCAGTACAAGAAAGCAAAATACTGATCTAGAAAGCCAGTGGAGGCACAAACCAAACAGGAGGCCCAAAAGCATAATGGGAATGTGGGAGACAAACACGGGGAGCAAAGGGGGAACACAGCTTCCAGTTGCAGCAAAGAAACAGTGCTTCTGAGTGAGGCTAGAGGAAGATTGCTTAAATATCACAGGAAGAGGGGGTGGCTGGTTGCTCCCACCTACTGAACTGCAGAATAGCCTTTGAATGAGGTTGTAAATAAAGGTTAGAACTGCTAGAATTCTAAACCTGTATTTATACTCCTGAATGTGTCACCAGGTTATTTTGCATGCCTGGCTGTGCCATTATGTTGTTTTGTCCTCCTGTGTACATCACTGAGGCACATGCATCTGGAAGGCAGAACAAAAAAGAACAGTGTTTCTGCCCTCGGGAAGCAGCAGGCTGGAAAGCACTGCCCATCCAACCTTAATTTTAAAAAACAATATATGACATATACAGTAACAATCGCTACCTAATCAAGATGAACGGGTAGTGGTAATCTTCTTCATTATTTGCTCTGACATCATAACTCACTCAATTTCACTCTCATGAATTATGGACAGCCAGCAAAGAACTCGGAAGTTTACCACTCCATTCATCACAATTGGGTAGTAGTTATCTGTGTTTTGTACTCAGTGTTCTCATGCGTTACTGCAAATGTAAAATCCTATGTACCAACACATGTTGGTGGAACCAGATGGGCTCAACACACTCAGAAGGCTGTAAAGCAAATTATCACCATATACCCCAGACTGATTCTGCATATGGAACAGGGATAGTACACCACTTAATATTCAATATAAATCATTATAAATTTAACAGCCCTCAAAATCCATCAGAGGCCAACTTACAATGTAAACATGTTTTCCTTTTAGCTTTTAATGATCCAGCATGCATGAGCAATTGCTGGCCTGACAGCCAAGTCAAAACATTTTTTTTGAATTGGTAACGTACTTGGGGACTGTGAAGTACTTGTACTTTCCAGCGAATGAGCAAGATGAAGTGATGCACTGAAGTGAGTTAATACAGGAAAATATGATTTATGTAGAAGTCTTTGAAGTCCTCTAACATCTGCAGGTTTGCTTCCTGAGGTTAAAAAAACAAGGTAAGCGGTCAAAGTAAATGAGCCAGAACAGTATTTGTTTGTGTCATTAGGACATGGTCATGTGTCGACTGTTAACAGTAGGTACTTTTTTTTTTTTTTTAATAGACCTGGAAAGCACCTTGCTCTGCTTGCTGGAGTGACAGATTATTTGAAATTACAGCCATAGCACTGCAATAAAGATTTTTTTGAGCAAGACAGTGAAGGACTGCTTCAAGAACTGATTGTAATAAACTTGGTTTGAGGATGTTCACTAGCCAGAGTCCATTTTGCTAGCAATGAACTCTGTTTATAACTTGGAACAGCTAACAGCAGACAGAGTGGGACAGATCTGATGAATAATCAGCCTTACAAGTAAAGAGAGTAGGCTGGCATTCAATAAATAACTACATCAAAAACTGCGGTGCATGTGGGAACCTGCGTGACTTTCAGTTAAAAGCAAAAAGTCATGGTAAACGGAACCAATAACATGAAGTCACTTTACTCAGAAAAAAAAATAGCTAAATCATTAGGCAATATTTTGTTGTATTTGCAGAGTACGGAGGATACCAGTTCTAGTCTGTGTGTGACAATTTCAGAAATGTGCTATAAGAAATGTATGTCCATCTGAACATGTGAAACTGAAGAACCATGCGGGAAGGAGGCATGAATATATTAAAGAGGGCAGTGATAAAACTAAACAGATAGACACTATCCTGCCTGGTTGTACATTTAATATTTTTCACTTGTTACACACACTCGAACAGAACAATGGATGTTATAGGACTTGCTATTTTTGATGCAATCTTTATGTCCTGCTGTTTACTGCATGCCAGGAAAAATGACCAAATATTCTAGGGCTGATCACACTTATTCAAACAAAGCCTAGAAGCACTGATGTTTGTGAATGAGGCTTTAGTCTCATGAAGATAATCAGACTGGAGAGGTGTTCTGGGGAAGTCAAGTTTTAATGACCAAATCAGAGTAAACTTGTACACACACCAGCTATGAAAGACTGATCCATCACCAGCAGTTGAACTGTGTTTAGAGAGTAGTAGGAGGGGAAAAAAGGCTATCCAAACAGCCATATCAGCATTGGGGAAAAAAACAGACCATATCAGTATCTTTGACTTGAATCCACAGCCATATTTAGAAAGTGAATTTGAAGAACTTCTTGATAGTGAGAAAGGGCTGTAATCCCATGATGGAAATGGCATTTCCTCACCATTTAACAACAGGAATGAAGACAACCCCCCAAAACAAAGAGTGAATTGTCTTTGTAGGTCCTGTACTGCTTCTACCTGAAGAAAAATGACCACACACAATGTATTCGAGAAAAATGACCAAAGCCATGTATTTATTAAAATGAATGCAAAGATACACCAGCAGCATCACATGCACAGCCTGGAAGTCTCAGCAAGTCTTTGGATGTTTAATGTCATACATTGATCCATCTTCTTTTTTTTTTTTTTGCCTTAATAGAATAATACAATTGCACAGATACCATTCATCAGAGAGAGCAGACATATGAAGAATAAAACTGTAACTGCCAAAAGAAAAGACAAAAGAAGAAAATCCAAAAAGAAAAAAAAGGCAATAGTTCATATATACATGCACAATTCAAGGGTTTAGTAACAATCTAATAGTTAACTAGATGACTCAAGTGTGTAATACCTTAACAATCTAATAGTTAGCTAGATAGTATTTATCTAGAGTCATAGCATACAGCATAGCTACTAGATCTATATTATACAGTCATCTGTTTATTCTGCTCCTAATTGTTCTCAAAACACTTCCCAACTAAATATTCTAGCAAAGAAGCCCAAATCTTCTTCTAGTCTGATTTTCTTTTTCTAGTCCAATAATGATTTTTTTCTGTTTTTGACAAATCTATTATAAGGTTATACCAGTGTTGTGGAACACTGGCCCACCTTCTACTTCAAAGGGACCATCTAAGTGGATGCCACATTCCCAAAGGTACAGCCTCTGGAGGGGTACTGGCCTTCGAGGCTTAGGGATGGCTCCTGAGCCATGTCAAGTGTGTCTCTCCCCTGTCAGATGGCACTTCATGTGGAACAAGTCTGAAGAGGCTATCCTAGGCAGACTAGGTGGGCAAAGCAGTCCTTTTCTGCCAACAAGTTTGGTTTCTATGTTTCTATCCCCTGACCAGCCCAATCCAGGTACTCAGTCATTGGGACCTTGCCTCCTTCCAGTCTCGGGGGAACCCATCCATAACAGATGCAGATTCCGCCCATTACCCCTTTATAGAACTCCTTTCGAGACTACCATCCCATAACACTTGCATGACTATGGCATGTTTACCCTAAATTTTTATGCACCCTCCAAAGGAGGCAAAAAACATAGACAACCTCTTGCAGAAAAATACAGGAAAATACCTTGCGGATCCCTAAGGTATCCCTTATGTATATAATAGGTAACGTGTATTATATCAAGGTGATGTTTTCTCAGCCAATCCATTCTCTACTACATTGATATAACAGTGATAAAGTGAAGTGTTACAGGATTAGTACTCATGAATAATGGTACTGGGCAGCAAAGTAGATAAACACCCTCATATTCCCTCCAACACCTCACATTATTGCTAGAATGTACCCACTTAATTTGCTCTATGACTGCCATGAAACAGACTTGCCTTGGTGCCCTCAGCTACTGCCTAGAGTTTTCACATTCATTTGCCCTGACTTCCTAACCTTCACTCACTACAGTCAACTTTGCCATAATTAGCAAGGGCATTATTACACATTATACAATGGCAAGAAAAAATCCTGGTCTCTGATTAGTCAGTCTGGGACTGGACCCATGATGTTATCCCAGTACAACATCACGGGTAATTGATCTCATTGATGCCATTGATTTCTCACACTTCCCCTTCAGAAACAAAGATATATTGCCACACTAAAAATTACTGAAAAAATGTTTTATATATTTTTTTATTATTATTTGTATAACAACGAGCCATTGTATAATAGCAATAATGTGCTCCAGGGTGTGTGTTGTGGTAGGACACTGTCACTTCTGGGATGATTAGTTGCACTCGGCCCATGGCCTTGTGCCTAATCACCCCAGGTGTGACATTATCCCAGCACAACACACACCCTGTTGTGCATTATTGCTTAAATATTCATTTAAGAATATGTGCTTTTTATGTGCTTGTCTGCCATGTTCCATAGTGCCTGCTCAAGGCTGATGTGTTGTCCACCTCAGATAGCCTATAACAGTTTTCCCCACCTCAATGTGGCCAAGTATTACAGGCAGTCTTTACTGATGTGCACTCACTCATCTCCAAACAAATATGCTGTGTTCAGTATTGGACAAATTGGCAGTCTTCCTTGTCTGTTCTTTGGTCTCTCTTCCTTTCTAATCTGCTCTCTTCAGCTTAAGCAGTACTGTTTTATTGATACTGAACATGCCTTAAATTAACAATAATTTAATTATTGTCATTCATTGTATTTGACAGCCCTGTACTTTGGAGACATTATCCCTTAAAAAAATGCATATATTTAATTTATGTTATACCATTAATATTTGCTAATTTGCTGGACAAGTTTAAAGTCACTTAAAAGTGCGTTCATGTATTAAATCCTGATTCAGCTTTTATGTTTAACTTGTTAATTAATTGTTTTACGTACATAGCAAGGAAAAGTATAAATCCTTGGTACAGGCAAGAAAATATTATAGTATTATGGAGAACTGACCTTTTACATGGTACTAAAATAACACATTTCAAAGAGGCTCTCCCCTTGCCCAGAGGAAATCTTAACAAGCTGAATGTGTTGTTTTGAGACTTTCAGATCATTAATCAGAGTACTTCTCTTGCCTTAAAGGTGATAGGAAATGATTTTTTATATACTGTAGTTAACTGCCCTTCCATTTCCTTTTTATTTCAGTTATGTATTCTGATATGCTTGGACCAATTTTTGATAAATAAATAATCTAGCTTTAGGGCACCCTCAGTTCTGCATAGAGTTCCACTCTCCTCACCAACTATTGTTGTTTTCATATTTCTAAGACATTCCATGGCATCAGTTACACCATTCTATGTTATTCATTTGAATGGTCTCTCTCTCACGGGTTAGTGTCTCTAAATGTTCAGCGGTTTATAGTACCATGATGAGAATGGACCCCATTCTTAAGCCAGGGCATATTAAAAAAAATTCAGGAAATCAGTACTGCATTAGTCTTTGATGTTTGCTCCGAGCGCTCTTCTCAGCACATGCAACGTCCCAAGGATGGCTTCCTTTTGTAGTTCATAAGGTGTCACAACTATTGATAGCATATTTAGATGTTCCTGAAAGTTCTCTTTGATTAGTCCCGTTGCTCCAAGCACTATTGGAATGATTGGTGTGTCCTTATTCCACATCAGTTTGGTTTCTGACTGCATAGCCTGGTATTTCATGATTTTGTGTCTCTTGGTACGCAGGACACTGTAGTCACTAGGGGTGGCTATTTCAATCAGTAATGTTACCTTGGTTCTTTTTTGTTGTATTACAATATCTGGTTTTCTCGCTTTCACTTTCTTGGCAGTTGGTATTAGGTGATCCCAAGTAATCAACAGAACGGTATAGAATGGTGTTACTGATGTCCCACAATTTTCAGGCAGTATGGTAACAGAAAGCAGCAACTGCAGAGGAGAGAGGGGAATCAGATTAGTTACAAAGGCAAAAAATAGATTATTAATGCAACACAAAAGGTCAGAATATATCAGAATATTGAATCAACACTAAAAGGAAAACAGGAAGGCATCTAGTGGTGTAAGAAACTGTTCCTATCACCTTTAAGGTAAACAAAGCAGGTCAGTGGTTAACGCCAGTTGACAGATTAAACTCAGTATGGCTTTTCAGTCACAGGACATCCATCCATGCCCTTGCTGCCGACAAACATTACTCTGGAGTATATATTGAGTTCAATATTCCGACATCCCTATATTTTAAGTAATAATACAATATTATACTGTATAAACAAAGACGGTATGTTCCAGTTGTAATTTTTCATTGGATAAAAAGATACAAATACGGAAAGGTATGCATTGCACAGCATCCACTTTCATTTATTGTTATCTGATTTTCCAATCAACAGTTGCAGAGAAAGAGAACAAATACAGGGTTCCTCCAACAGGAATAGCGGCAAAGGGCCTACTACCATGTAATTCCCTGGTTCTCATTGAAACTTTATGATATCCATTTCTGAAGTGATCACTCTCTTACCAAGAACTCTATATCATATAATGTCATAAAATAGGCTTCAATGAGTGATTTGCTCTCTATTTACACTCTCATAACTTACTTAGAAAAAACGTTTCTGCATATATTGCTAGAAAGGGCCTCATATTTCCTCAAATCGGGTCAGGTGTCTCATGTCTAAGTGTGACCATCTTTTACACTGGGGGCCAGTTTCAGCAAGGCTCCTGACCATTCAGTTTGGATAGGGGTTTCTGTCATCTTCCACTATAAAAAGTTACCTCTTGATCTCCAAATCTGCAAAAGAGCCATAGTGCTTCCCCCATCAGATTACCCTGAACCTTAACATCCTCAACTACCCAAAGATTGTGATTAAGAGGGATTTTGCACTGCAGTATCCTCTCACAGGAGGTACTGTACAAACATGTCTCCAGGAAGGTTGTATTCCTGGACAGGACCAGATTATGTGTGCTAGACAGCCCTCCACAGCATGACCTCTCCAGCAGATATCTGAATGCAAGAGACTTATTTTTGAGAATTAATGGGTTCTGTGCCAGTTGTACAGAAGCTTTTTCTGGATAAACTACTATTTTTAATCCCAAAAGGCTACATATGCATTTCGGATATATCAGTCTCTCTAAGAGGATGACCATCATCCTCTTAGTAGGACAGATATATCCGAAGTGCTCATGTATATCTTTTTAGGATTAGAAATACTAGCTAATCCATTGATGACCCATATTCCAAAGTCTGTTCCTTTCCCATTTAGCCTTGTTCTTGGAGAGAGTGGATATTGATGGTTTCATGATTGTGGCATATATTTGCCCCCCAAGGCCTCTAGGAAATTGGGTACATTTATCCAATATATATAATATTTGTTAATGGGGGATTTGACAGGAGGGGCCCAAGACATCAAGAAGAGAACGTTGGGGCTGTAAATATTTCCATAGATCTGAACGTGGAATCAAGTATTTCCTTAGAAGGGTGCTATAACAGACAGGAGTAGATCCATCATATGACCTAGGTCCTGGATACCAGATACCCTTCAGGAGGGCCAGGAGATGGGCATCTGATCAATTTGTGTCTCGTGTTTATGCAATAATAGTTTCTATTCCTGTATAGTGGGGGCTGAGAGTTCCTTATTATACACCATAGTATACCATGCTTTTTTGGCAAAAGCAAGGACGATGGGACCTATCCCAGAAGTTTTCTCTCTCCTTTTTTCTAGGTTCCAGTAGGGTGTATTTGCCAGACTTACCTGTACTTTGAGCCATATAGGAGAGCTGGTGCTGTAGGGGAAGAACCACTGTAATTTTGTTTAAAGCCTATAGTCACATAATAGGCCAAAATCCAAAGGAGGCATGTCCCCTTTAAACTCCCAGGGCTCTGAGAGCCCACAAGCTGAACTGTGTTTTCACCTTCACACAGGAACTTGCAGGTAATTTATCAATGTTGGTACAGATTCATTAGGTAGAAACATCGGCAAGTTAGTGAGACAATGAAGGATTTGGAGGAAGGCCATAATTTTTTTTTTCAAATTTCATTTTTATTTGCAGTGACATCAAGTGTACAGCAATTTACATTATACAATGCCAATAAAAAATCCTGTTCTCTGATTGGTCAGTGTGTGCCTCGGACAGTGATGATATTAAGCTATAACATCACTGTATTAAGTCCAGGCACGCACATATGACCGCATAACACAAATCATGCTACCACTCCTACAGGTACTGGTGCTGTGAACCCTCAGTAAAGCTCTGACAGCTTTAGCGCCGGCCCTCCCCCCATTTTCTTTGCGTCTAACATTAACACCGAGTACCACAATTGAATCCCAGAATTGAATTCTTAAAATAAATAGATATCCTGCCAGCATTTTCTACCCGAAGCGAGTGCTTGACTAAACCGCGCTGACCGTTCTAGTAGTGAAGCCGTCACAGCTTCACACATTCCCGCTGTGCCCTCGCTCTTCATCGCAACTGCAAAACGGAACTCATATTTAAACCACCATCCTCCATTTACATAGGCAACTGCTACTTTCCTTACCGTGTTCCACAGCTACTTGTCCTTTCTCCATATTAAAATAAAACAAAGTAGTCAAATAAACCCATGACGTCAAACGACTTTTCAACGTCCCTCACGTCACATAAAATAACCTCAATGAGAAGCGCTTCAGAACTGTGCACAGAACAGCAGTCAACAACAGCGTCACCCACTGGTGCAAAAAAATAGGGATTTCTTTTTTGAAATGTATAGTTACCCATAGAAAAATGTAATAAAAATACATAAAAAACATACTTTTTTCTTTTTTTCTTTTTTTGTTGCCAGACAAGCCATTGTATAATAGCAATAAGGCACTCCAGGGATGTGTGTTATTGTGTAATAACACACACCCTGTCATGCCTTATTGCTTAAATACCCAACATTAAAGTAAATGTGCATAGGTACACAGTTCTAACTGAATCATGCCTAATATCAGGATTATGAGGAAGGCTATAATTTTGTAAATTGCAATCTGACCCCCACAGACAGACTGAGTTTTCACCAGCAGAGTTGGCGATTTTCAAGCTGCTTTAGGAGGGGGACTCAGATGAAGCTGAGAATCTGTTCTATGGAGGGATGGGGCCATATTCCCAGTACATAATGAAGTGGGACCACTTCAGATACCATTCCATTACTACATCCACTGTACAAACAGTGTTTAGGGGCATGATTTCAGTTTTGCTCCACTTTACAGTGAGGTCTGACAGGGAGAAGAATGTAGTGAGAAGTGTCAAGACAGCTTGGGCAGAGGCCCTTGGGTTTATCAGAAGAATATGCTATGGCCTTTAATGTCTGTTTCCCAGTTGTAATGCTTTGCATCCCCAGCATGCCATAATCATGACTAGAAGTGGTGCCGTGGTGAGAAGGTTAAGGAGAGGAGAAAGCGAGAGATAACGCAGTCCTGGAGAGTGCTTTGGCAGAGGGGGAACGGGTCTGAGATTTAACAATCAGTGAGAGTGCCAATGCTGATGTGTGAAGTAACCGAACTCAGTCAACAAAGCCCTGTCTCAGTCATACCGCCATTAGAGCCTCATATAAGTGGCACCATTCAGTGAAGTCAGATGCCTTCTCCATGATATACCCATGAACTTGGCAGGTGTGACCATTTTATTCCCAGCCCATATGGCTAAGCTGACTATCCTCATGTTATCATCTCGTCGACATCCTTTCAGAAAGAGTGTCTGGTGCTTACTAGTTCTGCAAGGGGTAATCTTTTCCAGATGGGTCACTAAGGGTTTTGCCAGAATTTTGGTTTCAACATTAATGAGTGAAATAGGGTGATCCCACCATCTTTGGATCGTACCGCCCTTGGCTATTACTGTGATCAAGCTTCATCCATAGTGGGGGAGGTGTCACATCTTTAGAGATGAGGAAAAGACCTAGAGTAGTCGGGAGGCTAGCGCATGTGTTGGTAGTACTCAGTTGGAAAGCTGACTAGACCGGGAGATCTGGATTTGGTCATACCTCTAATGACCGCCTTGATTTCCTCCAGCTGTAGGGGTAGTGTAGGTCAGGCAATAAGACATCTGGGATTCTGGAGAGAATAAGATCTTTCATGAACTGGGGTAGGAAGAAGGAGTCTGCATGTAATTTTGAACTATACAATGAGGCTAGTTACTTTGTGTGCATAGAACAGCCTGCCTAACCCTGTAATGGATGATGTCATTAATGTAATATTCAAAGCTGCATGATTTTCCTCTGGGCCTGAGGTGGGGGCACCAGTGCATAGGCTGCTGTGGCCAGTTTTAGGTGTTGTTCCAAACTGTTTGTTAGTTCCAGGTAGTCTTTTTTCCTATGTGTAGCATATTCCATGGCCTACCCATCAAAATACTCCTTACAGGCCTCCCATATTGCCAGGTCTGGAACGTCTCCAACCCTAATGAGGTAAACAATAATAATTCCTTAAGCCATGTTATAAACTGTTCAGCCTGCAGTAAAACTAAATCCAGCCTCCACCGAGGTGACTGAACCAACTCTGCTCTTGTGTCCAGAGTCAGAGGGGTCACTATGTCATCTGGAATAATGACAGGGCTCAGAGTAGCAGCCTCCACCATGTGGAGCTGTCCTTTAGGCAGTAACAAGAAATTTCTTCTACCATGCTATCATGAGGGCTAAAATAGTGGTAGAATATCTTGCCCTGTGGATGTAGATTACAACAGCGATCCCATAGGTCCCATTCTCAGGCCATGCAATGCAGGATTATTCTGGCCTGTGTGGTTGTTTTGCTAGCCTTACAGGCTTTGCACAGAAATGGGTCCCATGCTTCATTGAAGTCGCCATCTAAGAGTCTGATAACCCCTGTTCTGTGTATGTTATGGAGTTGCTCTGCTACTACAGGAAAGAAATGAGGTACTGTATTATCTTGGTTGGGAATACAGATATTGTGGAACACATATTGTCTCCCAAAGTCATACTCCAAGACCTCTTCAACCTTCTTTGTCTTTAGCTATAATACGAACATCATTCTCTAATTGTCTGTGGTGAAGAATTGCAACACTCTTTTTTCTTTTAGTATGACCTGTGGATCATAGTCCCTACCTGCTCCCATTGAAGTCATTGGGCATCTTTCCTTGTATTGGCGGAGATTCTCCAAAGGGCAGGAATAACACACTGGAAGCACATATCCTGTCCATGCAGTCCCACATTCACAGCCACTGGCCACCACGTGGCCCCCATCTGTGACCCCACCCACCCCCAGCATGCAGGTGTGTGGGGGCTCTTCTGTGGACATGGGCGGGCATCCAATGGGATGCCCAGACCCAGTCCACCATTGGATCTCCTATGCCCATGGGGCACCACGAAAGTCAGGTGGCCACTGTGCTGGTGCGGCATTGGGGCAGGTGGGTGCTCAGTCAGCCACCCTTGGCCCTCCATGTGCAACCTGTGGGCTGGGTGGCATATTGAGGAGGCTGACATGCCCCTACATCCCCACCACAGCTGGTGGCAGCATCCTGGGGGGGTGCATACCAGCTATGTCTACCCTTGGGATGTATAGCCTGTGCCCTTCCCCCTTGCCCGGCACTCCACACTTTCAAGAATAGCGCGGAGCATGGACACACCCTGTACCATCCCCGGACTGCCTTGTAGATTTTCATCAGCTGGGTGGAGGATCGGCATATGCAGCCCACATTCCCTTGGAGGATTGGGCACAGGGGGTACAGGGGCCATGGAGGGTCTACACACCCCAGATACACGGCGTGTAGACTCTCCACATGTTGGAGAAGAGGGTCCATTGTGCATTTCTTGTAAATAGGCCACATCTATGTGTTATTTCTGCAAGTGAAGCAAGACAATCATATGCTTTACGGGGGAATTATTGCCCAGGGCATACCTGAAGGCCAGTTTAAGAGGTTCCTTCTAGCCTATTGGAAAGATTTGCAGTTATAGTGCAATCATGTATTGTCTTTTACTCTCCTATGAAAGATGTCTTCACACTTCCATTACTCAACTGGTCTTTACACCATGTTATCCTCTGTACTTGTCCTGTACTGTCCATTATATTCCCTCATCCACTCCCAACAGCACTATTAGAGTAGAAAGGAAAACTAGCGCTAACCCCTTCATGTGAAATCATAATAAGTATACTTCCATTCAACCAGAATAAAAAGAAGAGGAAAACCAAATAATTTAAACACAGGTTTCTCAGTGGAGCATGAGAAATGCAAACTTCTGAAACCATGCATCAGACCTTTGTACAATACATTTAGATACAATGTGGTAAAGTAACATTATCCAGGGCTGGTGGCTGGAAAAGGAGCACTATCGACAGTATGATTCCTGTAGCAATCCACAGGTCCTTTATGACCTAATGGAGGGAAAGAGGAGGGCAAGAGAGGGAGAGAGACAGGAAAGTTATTCCCAGGACATGTTCATATACCACAGAGCTGAATATGAGAGCTAATGCATGGAAGCCCATTGATCTTTCACTCATGAAAATCTAAATTAGCTAGGCCAGCTCTGGATCACCTCCACGTCTGGAGGGGGAAGCAACTACAGGAAACTCCGGTGATGGCCCTGGACCACCCCACACTGTCCTTTATTTTCAAGACTAGGTCCAGTATGTCTCCTTCCCTAGTGAGTTCTATAACCCTCAGGCTTAGAATTGCTTCTTGCACGTTCTCTGCTAGGAACTGGCTCTTTGTGCTCACTTCTTTTGGGATGTTGCACTCTACATCTGGCAAATTACAATCCCCTAATATTAACACCTCTCCCAGTACTGCCATCCTGTTGATCTCTTCTCCTAATTCTTTGTTTCTGCTCTCTGTGCTGGAGATCAGTACACTACTCCAGCCCTAACCACCATTCCTCCACCAGCAATTACCTGTACCATTGCTGTTACAGTCCCCTTGACCAGGTGTGCTTCCTAGATTTCAGAGGCTAAATGCTCTCATTAAGGTACAATGCCACACCAACTCTCCTCCCCTTTTCCCTAGTTCTTTTGAACACAGCGTACCCCAGAACACTCAATTCCAAGTCATGGTGCTGTGTTGTGTTGCCCACATCTTAGTCATAGCCACAATGTCCAGTTGTGCCTTGGCCATTATTGCCTGGATGACACACATTTTATTACCATGGCTGTTGGAATTAGTGCACATTACCCTTCATATCTGCTGTTTCCCCTATGATGTCTGTCTCATGCAGATATGTGCCCTTGAGACCTTCTGTTTCTGTGCTTCTTCTTCCTCATACTATGTTCCAATGCCACTCCTCATCCTTTCTCTTACCCTTATCCTGCACCTCTTTTGTGACTGTTTTTCCTATTTCCCCTATTTTATCTTCCCCACCCCCCCCAGCTGATCAACTTTGCCTGCCTGCACTAGTGCTTGGGGAATGCCATCTTGGCCCCCTTCAACTGTAAGGATGTACCTGTCCTCAAGTGTGCCGCCTCACTCCTCACCTAGTTTAAAATCTTCTGTACGTGTTATGCAAACCTAAGCCTCAAACTGGTGCCCTCCCCATTGGGTACAGTAATTTATCTGTGGTCCCTCAAACTGGGATTAAGATTTTCTCTTGGGTTAGTATAAAATAAATCAGGTTGACTACCACATACTGTATGTGGCTTGAAATTTGGGTTATGGTAACAAAAACTGGGTATTTTTTGTTCACAGTTTTAATTTTCAATTAGTAGTTTATCCCCTTTCTTCAACCTACCTGCCCCTGTCTCGACCACTACCCCCAGCCCCATCACCCAGCTTTTCTGGGTCTTACCTTCATGCTCTGGTCTGTTCTCTGCCACAGGACAATCAGAGGTGCCCAGTCACTGGCGTGGGGCTTGCAGGGGATCGGGCTATCATCCAGCCATGGTCGGGAGGCTTGCCATCATTTTCTCCCCATGGCCCTCAGTACGTGCAATGATGCATTGTGCATGCTCCGCCTCCATAGAGATGCCCCCCCCAGCAGCCTATGGGTGGGATCCATTTCCCTTACAGCCCACTACACTGCTAACCAGATTCCTCTAGGTGGCAGTCACTAAGTAGAATGTGTGTATCTCCCCCCGCCCCCAAGGGAGGAGAGCTGTCCTTGGGATGTTCAGTCCTCCCTCCCTGACCAACCCCAGAGTAACTCATGTCTGTTACCAAACCTGGGTCCAATTGAGCCACCCCCGAGGAAGAACTGCAATGGTTCAAAGTGCCGGGGATTAGTGCTGTGTGGTTTTTAACACCAATAAACCCTATTTTTGCAGCGTTCACTTGTCTCGTTTTTATTCTGCACACTCAGTCTTTTTCTTGTTCTGGTCTCAGTTGATTTACTGAGTGCTGCACCTTGCTCCTGTGCACCTGCCCTACCCTTTGCTTTTGTATTCAGTTTGGCTAGCCATGTCTGACTTGCATTTTTCTGAAGAATCCTGATGTTACTTAATTGCAGACCCATTCACTTTCTCTCCCACCTTATTGTTGTCTAATTTTTCTTTTTAAAAAATTGCTAAATGTAAACAGTAATGCCTCCATATCTACCACTGAGACATTTGTGTACAGTGAAAATATATTTGCTAGCATGGTTTGCTTTGAAAAGCAGAAGCAAATTTATTTGCACTGCACAGATCAGAATTCTCCATGTTTGAAAACAGTGCTGTTAGTCTGAACCCATTTCTAACAGTAACTAATCACATAAAAGTAGAAAACAAAGCAAATGAATCCAGGTCATCTCGGTGAATGCATTTAATGTGAAAGGTCTTGATGAACAGATAGAGTGAGAAGGGTGCAGTCCCTAAACCTCTTGCCCACCGAGGCAGAGGAAGTCATGGTCAGTCACAGCATTGTTATTGTTTTCTTCACCTTTAGCCTGGACATGACTGCAATTCCGTAAAGTAGTCCTCAATCAATACTGTTGTTACAGTGATGGAGGAGAGCAAAATCCCAAACAATATTATCTTTTGAGTGATGTAACAATTGCAGCACTGCTCTCTAATGTTGTAATTGTCTGATTCTAGTTCTCTTGATTGGGATCCCATCTACAGCAAATCTGGCTCTAATTCAACCTTGTTCACAGTTAATAGGGGCACACTGAGGGTGAGGGTAAGTAAAACACATGTAACTGGGATTTCTGGTTGCAAGAATGAGGAATTAGTGCACGCGTTTTACAAATATCTCAGTCTTCAAACTGACATTTTGTAATGGTACTGTTGATTAATTGATAAGGCTGTTAGTTGTTTGTTTTTTTTTTCTTTTTCAACTCTAGTTTTGCTCTCTGTCATCTCTGGGGATGTACCCCTTAGATCATCCCATATGGCCCCACAACCCTAACCCCCCCGGCATCCCCTGGCAACCTGACTGAGGAGACCCATGACTTAACCCTCATGGCATGGCTCCCCCAGTGGCTAGGCGAGAGACCAAGATCAACCTGTTTCCCCATAAAAACTTACACCAGATGTCATTTGGACAGTGGTAGCTGTAGGTCCCTTGGCATTATTTTATTTATTTTAGATTTTGGATAACACCTTTGAGCACAAAGTGCTCTTTTACAAAGGTTCCACGTCATGGACAATGAACAAGTTGGGACAAAACAAGCAAATTACTAACAGTTACAGTTATGCACAAAATACATAAGCTGACAAAGGCTTTGTCTGGACAGGATGGTCATGTTAATAACAGGTAAGGTATTTCAGATTGACTTCAGCACATGAGTTACCAAAAAAGACTTTAACAGGACCGAAGAGTAGGTAAGCACTTGTACAATACACCAGACAGTATACAAAGAGTGTCTGGGGTGGATTACATATGAAAATAAGTGTTCATAACAGGTGCAAGAGGTAAGAAGAGGAAGCTAAGGGAGGTGACACAGTAGAAGGGGACAGGCAGAATCAGTAGGGGAGGGGATAGGAGTAAGAGGGGTAGGTGAAAAGTGAGAGAAGGGGAGAGGGGTAGGGTGAGAATGTGAGGAGGTAAATGGAAAGGGTGGGAAGAGGGAATAGGGGAGTGAGTAAAGAGGACAAGGGGAGAGAGGAGAGAATAAGAAGGGGGTAGGCTAATGAGGCTGGCGGGGGAAATCGGAAGGAGACAACAGGGAGGGAGGGGTGTGGGGAGAGTGCATCAGTAAAGGGGAGATCAGGAATGCAGGCAGGGGAAATTTAAGTGAAGCAGTCACAGTGGGCACCAGCCACCAAATGCTGTTGTAATTTGTGCTTAAAGGAGCAAGTTTCACTGTGTTGCTGAGATCCACAGGGAGCATGTTAAACCAATTAGAAGCTCTAACTTTGTAGGAGCACTGCCCTTGTGAGGTGCAGCAGCATGGAACAGAGAAGGCTAGAGTTTCAGAACTCATGGTAGGGTGAGTGGCACAATGAGGAGAGAGTATAGACTGAACCCCAGAGGGAAGGAGGCCCAGCAAAGACTTCTTGGCAAGTATGCATGTCTGATACTTTAGTCTGCCCTGAAGCTGTAGCCATTTTGCCTGCTCATAGATTTCACAAGTGTGAGTGTGCCAATCTGCTGAGGAGAGGAGCCGGCAAGCCTTGTTTAGGGCTAGGGCTATTTGCCAGAGGGCAGTGTCAGTAACTGATCCATAAACTACAAACCCATAGTCAATTAATGAGGTAAGTGAACTTTGGATAGCAAGTTTTAAGGCATCAGCCATCAAACAGTGCCTGTGTCTATAGAGCAGACCTAAGCGGGTATCAACAGCTTTAGCAATGTTATGTATATGCATGGAGTACGATAGAGTGCAGTCAAGGGTCACTCCCAGGTACTTGAACTGGTAAACCTGTTCGAGCGACGAGCCTCCACTATTGTAGATTTATAGTTGTCAGAGTTTGTGTTTGTTGTGAGTTCCATGAAACAGCATTGTTTTTGTTTTAGAGTAGTTTAGGATGAGCTTGTGTGACCTGAACCAGGTTTCAACTTCTGAGAAACTCCACTGTAGTTGCTGCTGCAGGAGATGGGGATGGAGTGGCTCAAGAAAATGACAGCATCGTCTGCGTACAGTAGAATGAGGTCATGGCAGGCAGCAGGAAGGTTGTTTACGAAGATGCTGAAGAGTACGGGCCTAGGATGGAAACTTGGGGAATGCCAGAAGGGACTGGGAGGGAGAATCTCCAATTTTGACCTGTTGAGAACGGTCACTAAGGTAGCTATCCCTTGATCCCAGAGGTTTTTTTCTTCCTTGTGTTGAACCCCTGGTTGAGCAGACATTTAATGACATTAGCGGACAACGAGTGTACTCCCAATGTGCAGTCATCCACCACATCCATCAATCCCAGCAGACACACTGGTCCCAGGCACAGTTGCCCCAAGCCACCACAAGGGATCCGGGTGTTGCCAAGTGCCAGATCCTTCCCCAGAGGAGGAAAACAGTCCCATAGGCACTCATCCTCCTCCCTCCCTCCCAGCTTGCCCTCTGAAGACTTAGACTTCACTTCTAACCCCTGGTCATCAGCATCACAAGCAGTGGTGCTACACATGCGCTAGTGGGCTGGCTGTCAGGATTTTTTTTAAACTGAGAGAAAGGCAGTGCACAACAGTAGCCACTACTAAGGTTGGGAATGCAAATTTAGTGACAAAGAAATAAATGTGGCATAACTAAGACTTGAACCAGGTTCCACATGTGTCATCCATGTACTCCCCTAGGTGAGGTGGCAGACCAACTGCATATTGAGAATCCCCTGGCCACTTGTGTCTCAACAGTGGTGGATGCAGCATTAAAAAATGGTCCCTATGGCAATAATAAAAGAGAGTAAAACAAGTAAGTGGGAAGCTTGTAAGCACGTGTCCACAAAAATCACTGTATGTAATATTTTATATTAAACATAATGATTCTAGTGAGTGGGTCTGATTCATGTGCAGTTTATTTTAGTTATTTTATATATATTATTTTAGAATACTTTTTTATCTCTGAAACCTCTCCCCCCAAGGTGAGGCTTCCCTTGTGAGTCACCGGAGATTCGAGGTGGATCCAGCTGATGCCTGTGTTCTCCAGCTGGAACTGGTGCTAGAGGCCAGGTGAAAAGGAGTTATTGCTACCTTGTTGTTCTTTTCTTGCATGCTGGTAACAAAAGGAATGCCCCGCACCTGAAGATGAACTAGAGGAATCTCAGAGATCATAACTGCAAACCAGATTGTAACTGCGGCTGGATTAAGTGCTTTAAAAAAAAAATTTAAAGTAGCAGCAAGCAGCAATAGAACGGCATGTAAGCAGCAGCCAAGTATGGGACCAAAGGTAAATAAATGGATGTTGCCATCTTGCTGACCTCTGACCTCCATGATCAACCAGCTGGAATGTAGAGGGTCCTGGTAAAAACTCAGGCACTTTAGAGGAACAGCAACAGGGTGTTTGGTGTTCTTTTCCAGTCAATGAGGGAGCCATATTTTGAGTGACAGGCCTGTCAACAAATAAGATACTAAGATGGGTGCATGCTAAGCTGAATACTTCCTCCAGCACAGGAGGAGTTCAGGCAGTCTTTCTCAAGAGGTTTGGAAAGAGAGAGTGCTGAGGAGGACAGCTGAGAGCCTAACCAGGCTTTAGAGTCAGAAATTCTGGTGTGAGTAAAATCTGGTGGCTGAAAGTTCCTCCCAAACTGAGGGAAAGTGCAGTGAATCCTGAAAAGCTGTACACAACTGAATCTGCCAGAGCCATCTGCAGACCTGCTGAAATCAGAGTTAAGAAAAGGCTGTTCTACTCTGTCTGGTGTGCCAAGGGAGGAGGTGGGCAGGATCCTGTCTCTGGGTACTTGTACCCACGATCAAGCGATCGCACATTGGGGTGAGGCTGGGTAGCTCATCGGACTCAGCCCTTCTGAACTTGCCATGCTGCCACATGTTGATTGAGAGGAACAGTGAGCCACAATTCATGACCAGGCCTAGCCTGGGCCTACACCCACCATCTGCTGCTGCTACGACTTCACCAGTCCAGAGGTATGAGCCTTCTTTCCAGTTGATACAGTACACATGAGTACTGACTTGCCAGCCAGACAAAATGCTGTTTTTGAATTCCCTTGTTTGGATTACAATTTTGTGTTGGATTTTCCCTGTTGGATTACAGTTTGTGCTGATATATACAAAGTGCTGGCCAAAATTCAGTCGGGTGGGTTTAGAGCGAGCTTGCATGTCTGTAACTGCACCAATGCAAGATCCTGGGCATTGCAATATCAGGCCTGCAATAGTGTGTAGTTTACCTTATTACCCAATAGTTTAAAGTAGAATTGCAGTCTAGCTAAAAAATAAGAGTATTAAAAACACACTGAAACTGGGGATCTGCTACTGTGGGTAGTGAGTGGTCTACAGTACAAGCAAACTGACTCTTCCAGCTGTGCTTCAGTGAGTCCTGGAAAAGTGCTGCTATACAGGTTGGCTACCCCCGGCAAAGTCACACAGAACAAAAACAACTGTACTCCTGGAAAGAGTAAACACTAGTTTGTACACAGAGAGATATGCTGCTCAGATACTTTATTTTTTTCACATTGGTACAATTCACCAACTTAGACAGCAAAGCAACATAAAACGTGGTGCAAGCAGCTTGCCAAATAACCCACAGAGTATAAAAATACCCCAACACTTCACCATTATGGCTTCACCCATTGTGAAGCCTTAATAGCAAAGCACTGGGACATTTTTATCCTCTGTCAGTGATTTGCACTGCATATTTTATGTTGCTTTGGTGTCTAAGTTGCTCTCTCCAAGAGTGCAACTGTTTTTTTTCTGTGCCCATGGTCTATAGTACAGCAAGCCTTGTTGAGACCTTATGTGTGTGTGTGTGTGTGTGTGTGTACGTGCATGCGTGCATGCACTGGGAGACCTAACATACCATCTCTGCAGAAAGACCTGGACTTTGGAGATTGCATCACTTGGGCTGATGTACTCATAAAATACTGAAAATAGTAGTCTTGTTGTTGTTGCCTAAAAACATTCCCAACTGCCATTTGCCCAATCCCTATTTATCCACAGGACCTGCGTTGCAGATAAATAAAGCCCTGCTGGTAGTTTCCAAAAATTGATATGTAAGCATAGTTTTAGTGATCTGCCCCAGTTGGTACAAAAGTGTTTGAAACTGAAAGTAAAGTGTGGGTATTGGTACCAGTGTGTCTCAGGGTGTTCTCTGACAGCTTTGGAGAAGGTGGGTTGGTATTGCATCACAAGAGGTAGCATTCTACTTATCAGGCCCACTATTTACTTCACTGGGTGGAGACTCCACACTATTTCCCTTGTTCCCCTTCCGAAACAACCCCCCCCCCCACATCAGGTGTTTAACAAGCACAGGCCCCTCAACTTTGCTTGGCTCCCACCAGCACAAGGCAGGGGTAGTAACCAAGAAGTAACCCCTGTAACATCTGCATGGTGACCATGTTACGTCTCTCGAACCCGATATACAAAACTCCTGCACTCAAAGGACCTGTGGGACAGCTGGCTCCACATCTGCTGGTCAATCTGTAAATCCTGCACAGGGAATTTCCTGATGGGGAAGAAGTTGCTGATGTGATATGTTATTAGCCATGGCTAAACTTAAAAAAAATACATTTAGTGGGAAAGAATTATGTGTTCTAACTGAGAATGAAACCTTTCTCCTTAGGTTCCTTCTCGCTTATTTACTAAAAAAATATTATAGAGATAAACACTAATTTCAAATCCGCTCATTGTTTTCATACCGCAGATTGCTTCTTCTTTGGAAGCAATCTAAGTTTTAATCTTATAGCAGAATAGCATTTTGGAAGATGCAAAGCAATATATTTCTGTCTCAGAAGATTGCAGGCAACACGTCTAAAAACTACCTAGTCTGCTTCTCAAAATGAGGTTTTCACAAATATTGATTGCATCAATAAGTACTATAAAGCTAATTGACTATTAATGTTTTTGCTACAGCCCTAATAGGTAAAAGACAAAAACAAACAAAACAAATTCTGGTCAGATCTACCACAGCTGCATAATGAAGTTAGTGAAGTTGTGTGGAATTGTTAAGGAGGTACGGAGAAACAACACAATGATTTGTAAGTAGTATGATTTGTTTTAGTTTCTGTTCTAAGGAAGGCATACACATTATTAGGAAAATATATGGAGGTGTACATTTTAATGGAAGGAATAGAAAGCTTACAAAAGAACCCCAGATCAAATGCCACTGATGTATGTGTTATCCTGGATGATATTGGCCAGACAGCCAAATTTTAAAGAAAACACAATTGCACATATCCCAATAATGCAAAGCATCAAGGGAAACATATGCAAATCCCCATGATGGTACAGAAGGAGGCAGTACATGAAAAAGTAATGGATGGCATATGTTCAGCCTTGGGATTATTTACAGTTTTTTTTGTTTTGTTTTTTGTTTGTTTTAGAGAAACATGTTTTTTTGTCCATGAGGTGATGTAAGTTATATTTAAGCAATGTGTTGATGTCAGGAAGTCAGGTGTAATGATGATGGACTGTTAGAGAAAATGTGATATTAACATTCAGAGGGGGTCACTTTTGATAAGGGCAACGTAGTTATGCTTGTGATAATGGGAATATTAGGAAAGTATGAGGTACACACAGAAGTGGATACAAATATGCACAGTTTCATAAGTATGTGCTCAGAGTGCAGGCAAATGTGATATGCAGGTTTGTTTTAGAAATCGGTAAATATAGTGATACATGCAATTAATAGAAAGATAATTACATAGACATATAGATAGTGAGAGAGACACACAGACGGGCAGAGTAGGAATGGCAGTGAAGTACTGAAGTGATGCCAACCCCACCCCCACCCCACAGACATTGACAGGCATTGGGGTGTGCCTTTGGGTCATTGCCCATAATGCTTATGCCATTTCACCCTACCCTGCAGACACAGACAAGAGTCGTGGTGTGCCTTGGGGTTTTCAAACTTTACACTCACCACATTCCATAAGGAAATACGCTGAAATGGGAACAGTATAAGAGAATGGAGTGAACTTTGGGGCTGAAGAGTCAAAGACACACCTTGATACCTGTCACTGGCTGCAGGGTGGGGATGGGGGTGGAATGGTGTGAGCATTACTGTTGACAATCCCAAGCCACACTCCTGATGCCTGTCAGTCCCTACAGTGCAAGGCGTTATGGTCAGAAACCTTAATGCCCAGGGCATTTCTTGGTATTTTTACTCCAAGTTTTCAGCATGGGCTTTTTTGTGACCCCACAGCATGAACAGTGACACTATCAGTTCATTAACTGAAGGAGATTTTGCTCAGCGACTGTGCCATTTGGCACCACAGGTGCAAAAACACATTTTGAACAGGATGTAAAAAATGACAGCTGTACATTTCTTGCTTCAGTAACTGCTCAGCACATCTGTTGCATGACCTGCTTATTGATATTTTATATCTGCTATGCAATGTACTGCTGCTATGGCTGTATGACTGAGAGGGACCGGGGGGTGGTGGTGGATGTCAAGATGAACAACTCAGAGAATTGTAGGAGGGCAGTGGCCAGGGTCAACATGATGCTGGGATGCATCACTAGGGGGATCACTCCAGAAGGAGGGATTGATATTCCCTCTGTATAAGTACATGGTGAGGCCACACCTCAAGTACTGAGTGCAGTTTTGGAGGGCACACTTAAAGAGGGACATTGAACTCCTGGAGAGGGTCCAGAGGAAGGCAACCAAAATGATCTGGGGCTTGGGGGAAAGGACCTATGGGGAGAGGTTCAAAGAGCTAAATATGTACACACTGGAAGACAGAAGGGATGGGGGGACATGATAGAGGTCTTCAAGTACATGAAGGGGGTAAACAGGGAAGGTGCAGTCAAGGTGCTCTGAAGGAAGGAGGGGGAAACTAGAGGGCATGGGTGAAAGCTGGAGGGGGGAGACTCAGGGGAGAAAGGAGGAGGTACTACTTGACTGAGAGGGTGGTAGAACCATGGAATGCACTGCCAGGGTGGCTGGTGGAGGTGGAGACTGAGGAGGGGTTCAAGAGGGGGTGCGACAAGTACAGGGGAAGGGTTGTGGAAGCAAAGTCCAATGAACCAGGAATACCCTGGAATGGGAAGGAAGAAGCCCAAGAGGGCAGGAGGGCAGCAAGGTCAACTCCAAGGGTGGGGACTGACCAAACGAGCAGACACAAAAGCCTGCAAGGCCTATTCTGCTGGCATTTTTGTATGTTAGTATGTTGGTATGCTTACTACACCAACATCATGAACCATAAAACAGATGACTGCCACAACTAGGGAGGCAGTATAGCACAGTGGTTTAAGGCTCTTAACTGCAAATCTGGAGATCTGGGTTTGAATCCCACAGCCCTCACTTGCATACTGGGTGACCCTGAGCAAGTCACTTAACTTCCATGTGCTCCCAGGTTGCTCCAGTAAACAAGCTTTCAGCTTAGTGTGCCAATCCTGGTTAAACAACTGAAAGAAAAAAAACACAATATATTATTTTTCTTGCTTTATTTTGCTACTACAAGCTTTGACTAATGCAGCCATCCTTATTTATAGCTTATGTGTCTGTGACCCATGCAAAACTACACTTAAAATCTCACATATAAATAAATAAAATATCAGAATAGCATTTATTTTAGTAGTATATCCTTCCTTTTCAGGTGCCCATGACACTATGTATATATATTTATGTCTTTTAACTTCAAAGCACTAAACCTATTCAAATGCAAAAAATGCAATACTTTAGTCTCTTCACACAATAGTGTTAAACTTTAGATCCCAGAATGGCCAAAACACAATTTAGACTTCACTCTCGCATGCCACTGTCATGCCCATTTCTCATGCAAACAACAATCTATTACAGAAACCCTTTCATTTCTGTGCTATGCACTCTTACATCAGAGAGACATAAATCTTACAGCACTGCTAAAAAAACAAATTTATCAAGACTGGATTTCTGAATTAAAACCTGTCATTTACAGTACCTATGTAATTAATAGTTTACTGGCTACAAACGATGCTACAGACATGACATTAACAAAATTTCTGTTTTACATGGAAAACATCCATATAATGAATTTGTCATACAGGATCTGTGACCTGTCTTCATGTATCTGACAAAGGAAAAGGCACCTGCTTGATCCTTTTTTCCTATTTTATTTTTATGCCCAACTTGCCCATACTGTAAGAGTCAAATATTGAAATGGTTAGAGTTAAAAAAAAATCATGATGTCTATGTGTGCTTGTTGGGGGGGGGTAGGATATGCCTAGATGCAGTTTCAGGCACTCCTTAATTACTTCCCTAGGCAGCTCTGATTGTCAGTTGTTCCAACATGATAGATCCACCTCATGCCCCTCCCACATGAATAAAAACAAAGGTGGGGTGGATCTTTAGGAGCTTGTGTGTGTGTGTATGTATGTGTATTTGGGTGGGATATGCCTTGATGCAGTTTCAGGCACTCCTTAATTACTTCCACAGGCAGCTCTAATAGTCAGTTGTTCCAACATGATAGATCCACCTCATGCCCTTCCAATGAAAATGAAAGCATAGTGCATGCAACAGGCCTTAGGAACATCACATTTTTAATGTCAGCTCTGATCTGTTCAGTCTTACTTTTTTTCCTGGCTCAGTTTATAATATCAGTGAAAAGAAAGTAGAAAAAAAACACCCAGCCTTTTGCTTCTACAAGTAGTTGCTAATTGTAGCTGGTATGTTTTAACATGTGCAAGGCAACCCCACCCACAACTTCCCTAACACAGGCAAATGGCATCAGTGCTCACTGATGTGTTAACATCCTGTTTCTAGTGTCCCTGATAAAATAAAATCAAAAATACAGTAGAGATTTTTGTTTAATGTCAGCTCTGATCAGAATAGCTCTTAAAATCACCAACTGTTTTCTTGTTCAATATTTTCTTCTCTCCTTTTACTGACAGTACAAAATGAGCCATTGCTATCTCTTCCAACAATACATGAAAGAAAACCCTATGATATATATATATATATGTTTTGCAAAATGTATCCCTTACATTTTTTCTTATTTGCAGGACAGCATATATTTATCCTAACAAATCTGTCCTACTGCCACATTCAAAACACTATCCCCTACCTACTTACCACATATAAACTCAATTATATAAAAAAAAATTCTAGTCACTTTTAACCATTATTCATTCCCCAGTCCCATTTACAACACTGCTACACTTATATATAATACATACATCTCAAACTTAAAAGAAAAAAATACACTTTATCATAAAAGTCTGTGTTTACCAAGTAGTGTGCCCATGATTAAAATAATTTGAACCCCTTCCCCATAAAATGTGCCCTCACATGAAATGGCATGTTTAACTGTAAAGAGAATTAAAAATGTATTTCTAAATGCATTACTAACACCAATGCTTTCAAAGTTTTGAAACTACTAAAAATACAAACTATATATAGGTATATATATATATATATATATATATATATATATATATACATATGTATGCAATGGGGTGGAGATAAACAGTGTGTGTGATCAATCCATTTATCCGAGTAACTGTGTACATAAATTTCATTTACGTATACAGTGCTTATGTCATCAGCCTTTTATCCACACAGTGTTATGTCATCAGCCATTTATCTATACAGTGCTTATGTCATCTAGAATGTTCAGCCTCAGTAGCAGTATTAACCATATTCAAATGCGAATAACTTTAAAATGAAAAATGATAGCATGGTACTGTGAGCATGAAAGTTGTTCAGCACAGAAATATCTACAAAATGAGTGGTGTTTTATTTATTGATACCTTTTAAATGTTTTGATAATTAGCAAAATAATAGTAGAAAATTCTTTTTTTTTTGCCATTTTGTCAGCAAACAAATGTAAATGACTTTAAAATGAAAAATGATAGCATGATACTATGAGCACAAAGTTAATTCAGCACAGAAATATCTACAAAATGAGTGGCATTTCATTTATAGATACTTTTTAGTTTTTTCATAATTAGCAAAAAACAGCAGAAAATTCCATTTGTGTGCACTTTTTCATCAGACAAATGCAAATAATTAAAAACAAAAAATGATAGGTACTTTAAGCACAAAAGTTGTTCAGCATACAAATACCTACAAAATGAGTGGTGTTTTATTTTTAGATTCCTTTTAGATTTTCTATAATCAGCAAAAAATGGCAGAAAATTCAATTTTTATTCACTTTTTTGACTAACAAATGCCCCCTCCAAAAGCAAAAAACAAAAGAACTGCATAAATGGAATATGCAATGGAAAACATGTGTAATAAATGATTTATCTGCACTCGAGCAGTTTGACCTCAGACACCTCACTCGTGGCTTATGCCACTCATGAGGTTACCTGAGGTCAAACTGCTCTTGTGCAGATAAATCATTTATTACAATTGCTTCCATTGCATATCCCTTACACATTGAATATGGTAAACAAATATTGTTAATCCCAAAAGCTGAACTTTATGTTTTTAGTATATAAATGTTTAAGAAAAACCTGTGGCTCTTTCAACTTGAATCAGAACACTGTGTCTGTTGTTTTCCTTGGGAGCTGTAGTTTCAGGCACTCCTTAATTACTCTTTCCTTCTGAGTCCCCAGGTGGCTCTGATAATCAATTGTTCCAAGGGTTTTTAAGTCAATTTGTTGGCATTTAGTACCTTCTGTTCTCCTAGTCCTTAATAAATGCAGGGGCCCCACAACTCAGTCACTCCACAGACTTGTTCTGTTGCTTGGTCCAGGTCCCAAACTAGTGTGTCTTGTTCCAACATGATAGATCCACCTCATACCCCTCCCACATGAATCAGAAAAAGGTGGGGGTGGATCTTTAGGAGCTTTTGTGTGTGTGTGTTTGGGGGGTATGCTTAGATGCCATTTCAGACACTCCTTAATTACTTCTCCCGGCAGCTCTGATAGTTGTTCCAACATGAGAGATCCACCTCATGCCCCTCCCACATGAATCAAAAAAAAGGTGGGGTGGATCTTTAGGAGCTTCTCGGGTGAAGGTGGGGGTGGATCTTACTCCCTAAAAAACTAATGCTGCCTCCCACTACTCAGGTTCCAGTTCTTGTACCTCCCATTTAAGAAAGAAAACAGTACCCTGCAACCATTGACTAACATGAAAGCGTATTTATTTGAGGGCGGAAAACATTTCTTGGAGGATGGTAAGGCAGAGGAGTCTATTTACACCTTCAGTCAGTTCCATGGACAGAAAACATGACATCACTCCTTTAGTACATGCAAACATCTGCAGGCTCCGCCTATTACAGTTGTAAAAAAATGCAGAAAATGATAGCAGGCTCCTCCTGGTACTATAGATGCAGTTGCTTTTTTCTACAACTCACCTAGTAAGGGTGCTGAGAACTTTCATTCCTCCCCACTCTTTTAACTTTTTATTTTAGCCCCTACTCCTGCCCATCCCTTGAACCCATCATCTGGTCCACTAACCCACACCTCAGCTCTGTCACCCAACCATTTACACAGCTTACCTCCTCTGCTTGTACAACTATGACTTTACCACCATGGCAGGGCCTTCTGTGTGGCCCAATCCCTCTGGTAAATTAAACTCAGTCATTGGGGAGGCTGCCTGAGTCAGCAAGTACAGAGCCTGCAGGTGGGGCAGGTCCATCATACAGCTAAGGGTGGGGACTTTCCTTTGCTGTTTTTCCCAGGCCCCAAGGATACTGCAGCTCTGGGATGACATGATGAGTGCATGCACTGAGTCCAAGGACACACGTTGATATCAGCAGCATCTTCCCTTCCCCATCTTGAAGATCCAACAGCACCTAACCCTGTGGTCACCCAATGGGTGGTAACACAGCAAGACTGCTTGTCCTCCCTCCTCAGAGGAAGGGATGGAATGCTCAACCTTCCTCCCGGGGCTGCCCGTGATGACCCGAGCTCAGGTTGAGGGCATTGCAGGCAGTAGCACTACTGCCGCTTCATCGGGATGACCCTCCCCTCTCATCTTCTAATCCTGAATTCCTTCCTAAGGGGTGGAAAAAGCATTGATGATGGACCCTGGAAGAGTCTCCCCCTCCAACTGGGGATCATAGGGCCCTTCCTGGACAGAGACATATCCGGGGAGTAGGGACCTGAGCTTAACAGCGTCCTCTCCAGAGATGCAGTCAGCTTGGACAATTGGAGTATGTGGAAGAAGTCTGAGAGGAGACTAGGGAAAGGAACAAAATACACATTATAAAAAAGAAATCACAGAAATCTTTAGTTCTGAACAAAGGATACAACCAAAAACAAAGCATGACTTCTTTTTTGATTGTTTGATAAATGACAGCACACCATCAGGGCCAATCTCTATGCTCCCAGCAAGGAACTAAGAGCTAATTAGTATATAAAGCCTTTCGACCTGCATGTATAGTTAATACAAGAAAACACAAGCGCCAATTGCTGATTAATTCATTTGGAAGGCATATGAACACAGCCTATTATTTTCTCGCCTGTAAATTGAAAAGTGTTACAAAACTACAACTGCAAAAAAAAAAAAGCAGATGTGAAAACAGAAACGGGATAAAGCACAAAACAACTGTCAAGCTGTGTCTTTATTTGCATTTTATACTAATGGATTTGAATGCATACACAGCACACATCCTTACCAATTAGGGTAACATTTGAACAAATAGAATTTAACACATCCGATAATTACTGAGTAAGGCTGCATCAGTCAAGAACAAGGCAAGAAAAACAAATATTTCATATGGCTTTTTCCTAAGTAACGTACCCAGGGTGCCATACATAGAACAGCTGTAAGAGCTCCTTTGACTAATGACCCTGACCTCCCCAGCTTCTCAGTCTGCCACATTTGGTAAATTCCTGGCTTCCTGAAGCAGAATAGCCTATCAGTTAGCACAGAGCTGAGAGCTTGAAGATCTAGAGACTCGGGTTTAAATCCTACAACAATCCCACACTTAATGTAGAAACTGATTTACTGTGCATGAGAAAAGCCTTGGGGTTGGATGTGGTCATGTGACAGCTGCCCAAACAGGTAGACCACCTAACTCTTTACCTGGGATCTACTCCCTAATTGTTTTGCACTGCATTTACTGTTTCCATTGCTAATATTGCATAATGTTCAGTTATTGTGTCATCCAGTTATAGAGTTTAGTGGTAACTGTTAATTGAGGGTTGCTGTTTAACGTATATGGTCCCCTGTTCTGGGTGGAGGTGAGTTAGGCACTTCTTTTTCCTCTTCTGTTTGTATGTGTTTGATAAAATATGCACACCGCACTCTTGTGATTGAAAATAGGGGTGACTGATATCCTGTATAGTCTCAAGGTAGGATGTACCCTAGCACCAGCCCTGTTAGAAGGATCCTGCCAAGTGGAGGCATCCTGCTACGTGTACAGTCTCCAATTAACAATCCCTCGACCCCGGGACCGACCATCTATCTCAAGGCTTACAAGCTCCAGCCACTGCCTGATATTCCAGGCTACCATATGACACATGGGAGACAGAATTTACATCTATATATATTTTTTTAATTTGATTTATGTAACCCCCCCCCCCCACACTGGCTAGAGGTTGTATAGTATAAGCCTCTGGCTCCCAGGGGTGGGCGCAGTTTGAAAATGCCTGTTTACTTGGGCCTCTGGGCAGAGTGGCTGCAGGCAGCATAGAGTCAGCAAGGGCCCCAGAAAACCATATTCCACATATGTACCAATGTCCTCACCTCAAACAAGCATCAGAATATCATTTTATTTCAGCCATGGTGTTACAGCAAGCCCTTCAGGGCATCAGGGCAGTGACATGTAAAAACAATTTTGGTCCCACATATGGCTTATTGCAGTTAATATCCTGAGAAAGAACTTCAGTTTAAAGGTTAAGGTCTCATGTTCTTAAAGAACACCGTCAGGTCAGCTAATACTCTAAAGGTTCTGTCCTACTGACTCCCATACACAGGCACTTTTGAGTTTAAGTACCATTCAAGCACAGTTTAAAGGGACCCTGTCAAACCTTTTTGCATCATGCTATATCTAATTGATAACCCACATTTGATGATTGCTTACCTTCTCTAAAATTCACGGATGCCATTAGATGTTTTATCTTTCTTTCTTAGTTGCACTGAAATGCATGCTAATGGTGGAATTATTCCCATCTGTTTTTGTTTCAAATTAATTTAACTATTATTTATTTATTGAAAAGTTTCACCAGGAAGGCATGCTGAGCAAAATGCTCATTTGCAGATGCATCCTGGGGGAGATGGGATGGGTGGGTATTTTTACAATATGTAGTAAGGGCAAACAGTTTATATGTTTGCAAGGTTACATTCAAGCTTGTAAACACAATGCAGTATATACATTTTATACAAATTACAGCAGTCACCAAGGAAGCGTGGGTGAGCAACAATGAGTCAGTTTAGATTGTCTTGGTAGTGATGGAAGCAATGTGAAAAAATAAAATAAAATTAAAAATATCAGCCAGTGTGGCTGAGAAAGGAACAGAAGCAGTAGACATAACAAGGCAGTGGGATTTAAAAGGAAGAACATGGTTCATAGACTTTTGGAATGTGAAGGTTGAGCGAGTCTGGGACTTGGACAAATTAGTGACAGACACAGCCTGTGGAGTTATGGGGCTAGATATTCAAAGGGGCTGTACCTTGCTCAACTGAGCTGCACCAGTGCAACCCCAGATCTGCGCCCCAGGGCAATATTCAAATGTGGGAATTGCACTGTACCAGGGCGCAAAGAAAATGTATGCAGCACACCTCAAGGGGGCATGCCCATGCATATGCGGCGCATCCCGATCTTCAGCCTGGGATGTGTGGCACATCTGCTGGCACAACCCAGAGATGTGCTGCATACCTGGACTCAAAGCTAAGCCCGTTCAAAATGGCTCAAGTGATGTCCACCCACAGGTGGGCCACTGTTTTGCAGTGCACAACACAGCAGCCACCAGCAGTGGCTGGCAAGCTCCCCCAACACTGTACATAAGCACACATGAGAGTCCCTGGTAGTCCAGTGGTACCCCCAACCCTCCAATCACCATATAGTTAGATGCGTATCTCCCTGGTAACCAGTGGTCCCCCCACCCTGCCCATACCCCGATCACCATAGTCACATCCTGAAACTAGCCCTGGTAGACAAGTGGTCCCCACCTCCCTTCCTGAAGCCCCAAACACCATCAAAGTATGAATTTAAATTATCCTGGTAGTCCAGTGGTACCCCCCACACTGCCAGTACCCACGATCGCCCATAATGGTGACGATTCCAATACCCTGGTGGTCAGTGGCACCCCACCACACAGGACCCCAGCCACCAAGCTCCTCCCCAGTCATCCGTGGGTAGCATACTCACCTGCATACCACCATGGCTGCCCACCAAAATGACAGCTTACAGTAGGGCTGCCAAGCCCATTAGTCCACACTGTGGACCAATGGGCTTACCTTGTATGCTGTCATTTAGTGGGCTGTCGGCCTGTCTTGATTCAGGCTGCCTGCCAGCTGACTGGGGTGAGTATGAGCCTAAGTCTAACAATAGTGAGCACTGGACATCTCCAAAATCATCACTGTTATGGGTAATCATGGGTACCGGTGAGGAGGGGGATACCACTATACTGCTAGGGAGCTATGAATCTCTATGCTCAGTGATTGGAGGGTTGGGTTGGGGAGGTACTGCTGTGGTCCCTAGTTCAGGGATTGCATGCTGTGCAGGGTGCCAGGTGCATTTCACTGGCCAGCCCTCCATAACACATGCAAATCAGGCCATAATGACATGTAAATGTCCCCATTTGCACCTTGCATGCATTATGGCTCCATTTGCATATTGGTGTCTGAATATCAGGAATTTGTGCACAATGTATCTCTGATGCGTTGGCACATTCCCCATTCCTGGTATTCAGACCTGTCTGGGGGGATGCACCGGCACATTATAAATGCACAGTGTGCATACTGTGGTATATTCAGAAATGATGCGCCATGGCACATCTCTTTTGAATATATCCTTTAATTGCTCCAGCGCAACTCAGTTGCACTGCACATCCACTTGCGCCATTGCCAGGTGCAAGTCTGAATATCGGGCCCATGGTGTCTAAGTAGATAAGAAAGAGAGGCGGGGGAGATAACACTGCAGGTGGTGAGGGAGGAGGATATTCCACAGTTTAGGGCATCGATATGAGAAGGCAGATTGCCCAGCTGAGGTGATCTATGGGGGAGGGCAAGGAGTCTATAATTAGAAGTATGGAGAGAGTATGGTGGAAGGGAGGTGGTTGAGAGTGTAGATGTGAGAGGAGGGTAGTGTTCCGAACCAGTATGTGGCCAGGAAATTAGCAGTGTGGAATAGGCATCTGGATTCCAGTGAGGGAAGGGTGAGGGCATTATGAAGATCACAGTGGTGGGTTGGGGGGGCAGGATGAAAAGAAATGGCAGAAAGAATAAAAGAGGATGTCCAGTCTAGTTAGGGTGGACTTTGGGGTAACACTATAGACTATATCAGCATAGTCAAATCACATGTCTACTCTTCTTGCATACTTCCTGAACATTAGGAACACACCCAAACAGTGCAGCCACTCATGAGCCAACAGTCTCCTCTCTTCCCACTGCATCATTTTTTTTTGTCAACTGTCTTTCTTGCCTTCCAACCAGAACTCTCTCAGGCTACCTCACTCACTGTGACCGCTCTACCGCCCGCTGTGTTCTCCGCCATCTTCAAGGACATTAAGACTCCCCAGGGACACAGGGGGCTACAGCCCTCAGGGAGATCTAAGGGGCAGTGGAGAGAACCAGCGATGGGCGTGTGATGGCAGTGGCACTGGAGGAGCCATCGCCTATCCAGCGGGAGGGGCTTTTTCCCCTTAGTCTCTCTGTGCTCCTCCCCCTCCCTCCCCTGTGTGGTGCACATCCCAATCGGCGCACGGCAACCCTGTCAATGTCGGGCCACACCGATCACATGCTGTCTAGTCCACGGCAGCCACCCCGGTCTCCACCAGGGGCTGCTGGTGCACCAGACACCCCAGAACCCTCCCCCCCGGGATAGGAGAGCAGCCCAGTGGGCACTCAGTCCAATCCCACCCCTGCTGACCCCCAGCACCTGAGCTCGCTCTCGAACCCGGGTCACCGCCATGGCGTGAAGTGTGGCATCCATCGCCTCAACCCTCAGCGCCATCGGGCCAACCTTTCCCACTGCATCATAAGTGGCTAAAATGTGCTGGGGTTGTTCCCAAGTCCCCAAAAATATGCAGTGGGAGTTGATCAAGGAATGTAAACAAACAATTTTTTTGTGTGGTAACACCAATATGTTGAGAAGTGTGTTTTTCACTTTAAAAGAAAAAAGAATCATAATCACACTACCATCTAAGTCAACACATTTTACCGCACGGCCGGGGGTGTAATAAGGCATGAGGCCAAAGGCCGAGTGACTTTAGCCACTGGCCATGCAGTAAAATGTGTTCCACGCACATCCTGGAGTGCCTTATTGTGCTTATAAAATGGGCTCCTTTTTTTAAAACTTCTTACACTTGGGAAAAGCATGTTCATATGTAGAAACAATAGATTTATTTGTGTGCATTTATGATAAACTAGTCCTTCCGCCCACTAGAAATGATGTCATTGATGATGTCATTGTATTGTTGCCTACTTTCTTCTTCCTGTTTTTTTTTCTCTGTTTTTCCCCACATTCAAGATATGGAATGTTTACCATGGAATACATGGATTCAAAATTCTGCTCAGTTCTACTGGTAGAATGTTAATCTTTTAACATACTATACACACACAACAAATGCCTCTGTTACAGCCAGAGACTCAATTATCTCACTGTCAGGGCAAGGTGAAGAGATTTCCCTGATGAGCAGGTAAAGAAAGAAGGATGATTTTTCATTGTTAGCAAAGAAACAGTTGTAATGAAAACTATAAACAATACTTAATGTTTCTAATTTGTTTATGTGTGTAAGGAGAATGTGATGATCAGAGAAACAACATTTAATTATTCTGTTTTATTTTGTATTTAAGGTAGTTTTATTTTTAGGGCCCAGTGAAAATAAATGTGATGCTTACAGTTACAGGGCAAAAAACAATGGCTGCCAGTTGAATTCTTAACATTCTATTAGCGTAATGATTCCAGTGGTGATCATCAGTGCACATTTGGCAGCACTTTTTATTTTCCATGCATGGAACATAATTGCTACATGAACAACAGCCAATCAGATTTCAGGATTTTCCCTTACCATCTTATAAAGATACGTTAAGGCATAAGGGGGTTCACAGTGCCCCTTGAAACAGTTCAGAAAAGCTCTAAATAAGGGTTGTAAACACCCAAAGGCACACAGGCAATCCCATCCCTAGAGTTATCCCTGGTGCTTCCAGTTCTGTGTGTAGCAAGTCCCTACGTATTGATTGATTGATTGACTGATTGATTGATTGATTTAAAGAGCTACTGTCACCTCAAAAAAACTTAAAAATCATAGTAATTAGGTACAATTTTGCTTGCATTCCATTTATAGTTTATATATTTCTCCTCCCCATAATTTATTATTAAGGAAATGTGTATGAATATATGATTGTTGTCCCTTAGAGTTTATTTTGAGTTCATCTGCCTCTATAACTGACTCTCTACTCCAAGTCATAATCCTCTGTTGTGACATTATAGTCCGTTGCCATGTGAGTAACTGTGAGGTCACAAGAAGTGCGCTATGACTTCGGGTAGGGAGAAAGCAGCTGGAATAAATAAACTTTTCAGGAGCAGAAATCCTGTTTTCATACAAATGACAGCAGTAATAAATAACGGCGAAGAGAAATACAAAACTGATGGGAAATACAAGCTAGACTGTGTCTAAATATTATATTTTATTAAAGTTCACCTGAACGTGTCACCGTCTCCCTAAGTTATTTATTTACATATTTATTTATTTATTTAAACATGTTTTACTAGGTAAACAAGCAGAGCCAGGAGGCTTATTCCCAATTTCAGCTGGGGGTGGGGGAGAGGGGGAGAAGGCTGGCCACAGGAAGGAATATGATCAAGTACATACTTCTTATATTTTTTTGTAAATATATGTTTATTAAAATGTTCTGTGCCCACAGTCAATTTACAATAAGATAAAAATAACAGTGTTGTATAATCACAGTATTGGGTATTCATTTACTAATGCATATTCACATTACAGAACACAGGTTAACGACTTGCCTGAAGCCGAGATCTCCCTCACAGTTCAGCATGTGAGAAGGGGTGTCCGGCCCACGGGCTGCCATAGCCATTCAATTGGTGTGTCCATCAAGGTACTGTATAGCTATATTGAACCACTACACACTTCTTAAATGTAGACACAATAGAAAGTTAAAAGTGATACATTGTACAAAATAGTGAAGTTACAGTAAGTATCCACTGTGAATACAGTGTAAAGTGCATGAAGCAAAGTACGGTGCAAATAGCCTTGAGATACGGTAGCATAAAGAACTTCACAGCTGGTCTACTAGAGCAGTGGTAGCACTAATGGTTGTGAAGCTGCCAAGCCAAGTTCCAGAGTGATCCCAGAGCACTGGCTGGGGGGAGGGGAGACAGAGCAATTGTCCGATAGCTCTCCTCCTCTGGGTGGGGTGGGTGACAGCTCTCTGCAATAGTCATGTCAGCAACCAGGAGCCAGTGCACCTGAAAGTCTCAGCAGTGCTGGGATTGGCAGTTGTGGCGGACATCAGCACGCTGTGCCACTGACATCATTGCATGTCCACACCACTAGGGGCAAAGTAATTTGCAACACTACAAAAAAAACTTCAAGGCTGTGCGCAATGATGTTGGGGCTCCCAATTCTACACCTGAATTATACGCAGAATGACCAGCCAAGGCATTCAAGGTGGATCTTGGTCTCTCCACCTGTGCCCCAGGGAGGAGCCTCACTGTGGGGGGTAAGCCACGGGACCTCACTTTGAGCAGGTAGGCCTTGGGGATGCTGGGTTGGGGGTGGCAGGGGACTGTGAGGCCCAATAAGGGGTACATCTCCAGCCAGCAAGGAAGAAGCATAGATAGAACTGAAAAGAAAAGCATAGAGGACTTCATAGACACAGGCAGTGTAATTACATAACGTCCCTTGGTTTTTCAAGTCGTTGGCATTTGGGTTGGCACCATAATAGCCTACTCACAGATCCTAGACATCATGTCACATTAGGAAAAGCACCCGGTGGCAGATAGGGTATACCATTATATGGGTACCGCAATTAGGATACTGTAACCAGTTTGCCCGCCATGTAGGCAAACTGGATTTAGTGGTGCTGGGCAGGGAGGGGGCCATCTGGGTGTTGCGCCCCTGCCCCATACACATCTGACCTGGAGGTGATTATATATAAGTAGGGGGGTGCAGGGGGCAAAGCCCCCCACAAACAGCCAGAATATGCCTGGGGCATTGGGCGCACTGGGGGTCAGGCAGCACACTTCCCGGGTGTGATGTCTGATGCTGGGATTGTGCCATTGCCCTAATGCCAGTCGCAGTATTTCTTGGCACCACAGCATGGGTGAACACAGTAGATGGCTGCACCACAAACTTGATGCTGATGGTCTTGCTCCACTCCAAAAACTTTGGGTTCCTCAACAAGGCCAGGTACAGGTCCCACATCTTGCCTGGAGCTCTTCTCAGAATGAACTGAGGGCAGTCTCTCACTGAAAAGCAGACAACCACAGCACCATTCCACAGTGGCCTATGCTGCTGTGCCAAGTCCCTCCCACTTGGCATCAGTGTACATGAGGCTCACAGAGGTACCAGAGGGAGCCTTGAGAGTTAACCCTTTGCTGCTCAGAACTGCTACGCTTAAAATCCTACACAAAAATAAGGACTGGTGTAACCCCCCCTATAAATGCAGGGTTTTATTTAACTCTAAAAATTGATTAGCGTTTTGCTCATAAAAGTTCTAAAACATTGTGAAAATGCATAGCACTTGCTTCACTGTGTTTAACAAACATAACACTTTTGGAAAACCTATATAAATACTTGCTGTACAGTTAGTATTTTCCCATAGAAAAAACTGCTAATCAATTATTTAAAACCCTGAAATGGGGGTTCCTAAAAGCCTTCCCGGAGCTTGTCTAAATGCTCCATGCCTAATTGGTGTTTGGCGTAAGGCCGCTAGATGCGGGCATAGTGAGTGCTTTTAAAGCCTCCAGTACTGTCTCTTTAAGAGTTGCCTGCTTGCAGGTTTTAGTGGTTTGAATGGGGGAACTGGGGTTTCTCTGTTCAAATCCCACCTAAGCTCCGGGGAAATCGCTCCTTTTATGTAGTTGCTGAAAAGCACAACAGGAGCCCCTTTGAAAGATGTAACTGTTTGGCTATAATTAGTTGGAGTATTAGTGGAATTACAGTTTGTCTAACCTGCTTCTTTTGCACCTGGTACTGTGTGTGCTTGGCCCCTCCATTTTGGACCTGGACTATTGAACTGGGCCAATGGGAAATGGGGGAACCCTAAAATGGAGATCTGTTTGACCAACCAGAATTAGGACTCTCTAGGGAGCCGGCTGACCAATGAAGACATAGCTAGTAATTCTGGGAAGTGAAGTCTGGACCATGGCACCTATTCGCACCAATGAGGGCAAAATTAAGTGACTGGCATCTGCAGCCCTCCAATGGGATCAGGTGGCGCCCAAATGAGGATTCCCAGCCTGAACTGCCAAGGAGAAGAGTCGTTGTGGCTGTGAGCGAGGAAGGAGCTCTGGGATCCTGCGCCGTTGAGTTTTCACGTGGGAAGCATGTGCAAGGCCAGAGTCGGGCGCTTTGAATCGCCAGCAAGTTTCAGACTAAATCCGCTGGGCAGTGGTCAGAGGAGGCTGTGCAAGAGCGCAGCTATCTACCAGGCTCACCCTGTAGAGGACTGGAGAATCTGCTGAATCGCGCTCGGTCTGTCAGGAAAAGTGAAGCTGCGGTGAGACTCCCGATTAGCTGTGAGTTCGGTCGGGCCCTAGGAGCAGCTGCCTGGTATGGTACTCCTCTGTTGCTTTTCATATAAATGTGTGGAGAAGTGTTTGGAGTCCAGGCTCGGTTCTGCGAGTGGTGTGAGGGCTTCTGGAGTCGTGAGTACTGAATCAGGGTAGCTCCCTGTCAAATGTTCCTAGTAAGGGCAAGATCTTTTGGTTACTTTGCTGACTACACTAACTGAGCCTGCTGGCTCTATTTAATCTTCATAAGAATCTCATGCCTGTTTCTGTGTCAGGGCCCCAACCAGCTGCATCAAGGAACTAGCCTTTAGGGCTTGGGTACCCACAGACAGTAACCTATAGGTTAGGCCTGTGCACAGAGCCCTAGATAGATACTTATATATTAGATAGGTAAGCTAATTAACCTGATCACCCCCATCCTTGTTAATCCCCCCTAAATAAATCAGATTGATTGTTTTGCAAAGGTATACTGGCTAACTTGTGTGTTTATGGTGAATTACTGCGCAGTGATTATTGTGTAACAGCATCTTACTTTACAGGGAGTCCCTGGAGCAAGCTGATTGGTTCAAGCCTGGGGGTAAGTGTATATGGTAAGGGTACTGTAATTGATTTGTGTGGGCCACTAGTGGGAAGAAAGGGGTGTTGAAGTGACCCAGAGGGCTGTGACCAAGTCATACCAGACTGCCTTAACCCCGACCTCTGGGTGGAGGCACCCGCCATCGGATCCAGGCCCCTCAACCTGTTACTGGCAAATCAGGCAGGGGTAGTAGCCCTTGGGATAGCGCCCCCTGAGAGTTACAAATTGGAGGCACCGTTGGGATTAGCGTCCCCTAGTGGCCCAGTGGACAAAGTACCTAAATATGGATAAATTAAAGGAAAAGCTGGAAGGGGATATCATGGCTAAGATTAAGCTGGACCCTATTAAGACAATGGTACATAAACTGATGGGGTGGGGTGAAGCAGAAGAGTTGGACTCCCAAAAAATAGTGTTATTGCTAGATGTACCTCTGGGGACCACGAACGCTGACCTTATTTCTGCAGTGGAGCACGTTAAATGTTTAGGCAAGGTAGAGGTGAAGGGGCGTATGGCTGATCTACTCGATCAGACTTTGCAGGTGTTACTCTTATGTAGTATAGCCATCGACCCTGAGAGGGTACCCCCAGTGATCTACGCGGAAGGTGCCCAACAGGGGTGGAGGGTCATTCACATCCGGAGTGGGTCAGTCATCCTTGGGGGGTCTCCCCAGACTAATAGCTTCAAAGATAAACTGCTTAAATTGTTAGCTGTGGAGGGGAGGACTACACAAAAGTTACTGCAGGCATTGGACCTTTCCAGTGAACCCACCCCCCAGGCTTCTCCCGGTACCTCTCCTGGGCCCCCCCAAGAGCTCTATTTTGGCCCTACCACCCCTAGTGGTTCCCTCTATACAGCTAGATTCTTACCGTAGGCTAAAACTTTTTTCTGGCACAGTGCCAGTGCCTTCAGGGGAGGATGATTTGGAGGCGTGGATGGACTATGCCACCCCCCAGTCCAGGAGTGGCAGTGCTCTGAGGGGGAGAAATGAAAGAGACTGATGGAGAGCCTGCAGCGCCCAGCTTTGGAAGCCATTCAGTCCTTGCGGGCTACTAGCCCAGAGGCTACCACAGCAGAGTATCTTTCTGCTTTAGAGGGAGTATTTGGAACTACAGAAACTGGGGAAGACTTATTATGGAAATTCAAGTCTGCCAAGCAATGGAGGAATGAGAAGTTGTCCGCCTTTGTTACTAGACTGGAAAGGGCTTTGCAGAAGGCCTATCGAAAAGGGGGGATCACAGCCACAGCCTTGAACCAGGTCAGATTGGAGCATGTTTTGAAATCTGCTAGATTTTCCAGTGTGATATTGTTAAAACTTAAGTTACATGATCGACGGGCTGCCCCGCCCGAGTACTGTCAATTGATGAGGGAGATTCGAGAAGTAGAGACTGATGAGGAGGGGTGGGAACCCTATGTGGGGGCTGTGAATCTGTGCCAAACACCTGAGTCTAGCGAACCGGATGAGACCCACCTTCCGAGGGGGAGTGATGTTTCCCCTGTATCCCCCAATGCACAAGGAGGGGTGGGGGTGCATGCCATTTCCTCTGATCCCCGAGTAAAAAGTGAGTTGAGGGCCGAGATTAGAAATTTACGAGAACTGGTGAGAGACTTGAAGCAAACTGCCACCCACCCTGTTAGGTTTGGGGAACCAGAGTTACCTAGAAACAAACGCCCTAGCCAAGGGGAGCCCCCTCGCCCCCAGGATGGCCCCCAGCAGATGAAGTATTCCCCTCCCAATAAAGACCCCCAGGACCCCAAGTTCTGTTATCATTGTGGGGAGGATGGACACTTTCAGACTGAGTGCCAGTTTCTGGAGAATTTAAGGAAGGTCAATGGCAGGCTGATCACCTGGCATCGTAGAGCCTACACCCGACCCCCTAGGAAGAGTTTTGTGACCCGGGCCAATGCCCAAGCAACTGCCAATGCTGTTCCCCCCCAAATGGTCTGATGTGGTGGGGCCTTCAATGGAGGCTCCGGTGCGAGTGAATGGGATACCCACCCGGGCTGTGTTGGACAGTGGCTCTCAGGTGACCATTGTGTTCCAGGACTGGTATCAGACACACCTGCCTGAGGAGCCACTACAACACTTGGATGGTCTACATGTATGCTGGCTGAGTGATAAGGCAGTGCTACCCAATAGCAAGGGTTCGGGGAAGGATGACAGAATAACACCTGACTTGTTTGATTTAGGTGACTCCCCGTTGCCTGCTGAATGGAAAGTGAGGATCTGTGAGAAGCTTGCCCAAAGAGACCAGGTATTTTCCCTAAAAGAATGGGACGTGGGATGTGTGCAAGGAGCTGAGCACCACATCTGGCTGCATGATGAAAGGCCCTTTCGAGAGAGGTCTCGGCGCCTGGCCCCTGCTGGCATAGATGATGTGAGACGGCGTCTGCAAGAGATGCTTGCTGCTGGTGTGATACAAGAATCCAGGAGCCCCTATGCTTCTCCCATTGTAATAGTGAGACAAAAGAATAGGGCCGTTCGGATGTGTGTGGATTACTGTACTTTAAATCGGCGGACCATCCCAGACCAGTATACCATGCCACGCATACAGGACGCCTTGGACTGTCTAAACGGCAGTAAGTGGTTCTCTGTGTTAGACCTCTGCAGTGGGTACTATCAGATCCCGATGGCTCCGGAGGATCGAGAGAAGACTGCGTTGATTTGCCCCCTAGGCTTCTATGAGTTTATACGGATGCCTCAAGGAATTTCAGGTGCCCCAGCTACTTTTGAGTGCCTGATGGAACGTGCTGTGGGGGACATGAATTTGCTCGAATGTTTGGTTTATTTAGATGATGTCATAGTGTTTGGCAGCTCCTTGGAAGAACATGAAGGTTGATTGTTCAAGGTCCTAGATCGGCTGGAAGACTTTGGTCTTAAATTATCTATAGACAAGTGCCAATTCTTTCAAACCTCTGTAAATATGTGGGCCACATAGTATCCACTGCAGGCATAGAGACTGACCCCAGAAAAGTAGAAGCTTTAACCACTTGGCCCCAACCCAAAATATTTGAAGGAGCTACAGCGGTTCCTGGGGTTCTGTGGGTATTACAGATGATTTATTAAAGACTACTCTCGGGTGATCCGCCCCCTGCTTAACCTTACACAAGGGTACCCCCAAGAAGACTGTACAGTCTGGGACTGAAAAAAATTATTTCCGTCCAAATGATGTGTTTGGCACTCGCTGGACTGCCGATTGTGAGGAAGCTTTCTATGACTTTATATATCAACTTACAAATGCCCCAGTGCTGGCCTCTGCTGACCCTGCTAGACCATATGTTCTTCATACTGATGCCAGTCTGCAAGGATTGGGGGCTGTACTGTATCAGGAGCACTCGAATGGTCTGAGACCTGTAGCTTTTGCCAGCCGCAGCTTGTCCCCCTTCTGAAAAGAACTACCCAGTGCACAAACTAGAGTTCCTAGCTTTGAAGTGGGCCATTGTTGATCAATTCCATGACTATTTGTATGGGGCTAAGATACTAGTGAAAACTGATAACAATCCTTTGACATATGTTCAGACCTCAGCCAAGCTAGATGCCACTGGTCATAGGTGGCTCTCTGCATTATCCACCTACAACTACGCTGTTGAATACAGAGAAGGCTTAAACCATATAGATGCTGATGCTCTCTCCCAGAGGCCTGTGTCCCCAGCCAACTGGGTCAGGTTGTCAGAACCTGGCATTAAAGCCCTTTGCCAGAAATTCGACAAGGAAGAACAGGTGTCTCCTGATGCTGTGGACTGCATGGTGGATTGTTTGGGCCCATCTGAGAACTGTATACCTGCTGCTTACTGCCAGTTTTCTGCATTAGACACTAGCATGCTGCCTCAGTTCAATAATGATAGTCTCCAGCTGGCTCAGTCCCGAGATCCTATGATACAAACTGCCTTAGAGGCGCTGCGCATAGGGAGAGATGTGTCACAACTGCGTTCTACTGACCTGAGAACCGCCCTGTTATACAAAGAAGGTCCAAAGTTGAAGCTGAACAATAAACTATTATACTGGGAGACTGTAGACAAAGAGGAGTGAGTAGACAAACAACAACTGGTGCTGCCCACTGCTTTTAAAGAACTGTTGTTGAGGTCCCTGCGTGACCACATGGGACACCTTGGCATAGACCGAACTCTTGACTTAGTGCGGACCCGATTTTACTGGCCCAAAATGAGTGCTGACGTATAGCAGTATGTTAAGAGCTGTGGCCGCTGTTTACAAAGAAAAGCCCTGCCTCAGAGAGCTGCCCCCTGGTCAATATTACTACCAGCGCCCCTATGGAACTGGTTTGCATTGATTTCCTGAGTTTAGAACCCGATCTGAAGAATATCAGCAACATATTGGTAGTCACTGACCATTTCACCCGATATGCCCAGGCTTTCCCCACCAAAGATCAGAAAGCAACCACGGTGGCTAAAATCCTTGTTGAGAATTGCTTTGCTCACTATGGGGCCCCCCAGCGAATCCATTCCGATCAGGGGAGAGATTTCGAAAGCCATCTGATTAAGGAGATGCTATCCTTGTGGGGGGTGCGGAAATCAAGAACTACCCCGTACCACCCCCAGGGTGATACCCAACCTGAGAGATTCAATCGCACCTTGCTCGATATGTTGGGCACTTTGCACCCTAAAGACAAATCTAGATGGAGCCAGCAGATCAGTGCCTTAGTCCATGCCTACAACTGTACCAAGAGTGATGCCACTGGGTTTTCGCCATATCAACTGATGTTTGGAAGGGAAGCCAGATTGCCAGTAGATGTTTGTTTTGGGGTTTCTCCCGATGGGGTTCAAGCAGCTAATCATCTACAGTATGTGCAGAAGCTGAAGGCCCAACTCAATTATGCCTACCAACTAGCCCAGACCATGGCTGCCAAGAGGAATTTGGCCAATAAAGAGAGATATGATAAGAAAGTGAAAGCAGTGGAATTGAAAGAAGGAGAAAGAGTGTTATTGAGGAACCTGGGATTGAACGGTAAACATAAGATTGCTGACAGATGGCATCACCTCCCTCATATTGTCATGGGGAAATTGAAAGATTTGCCTGTGTATAAAGTGTGCCTGAAAACAATTCAAAAGATGTGAAAACTTGACACTGAAATCACCTGCTGCCAATTGGACAAATTTGGATAGAGGCTGAACCTTCCAATGCCCCCAAGGCCTATAACTAGAGCTGCTGCCAAAAGAAATCCAGATGGGTCAACTCCTCAGAACTCAAACTCCAGAGGCCTTCTCCTTCCCCTCTGATGAAGGTGATCTTCAGCCTGTGTCTGAAGACAGTGAACATGATGTTGAGTATTACCCCTCTTATGAACTGAGTCAGCTCTTTAGGGGCAATCCTCTAGCTAACTCTGGGGATGAAGTTGGGTTTCCTGGACTGTCTGAGCCCCCAGCTTTGTCCCTGGAGTCCATGTTCCCAGAGGGCGAAGTGGGTAGCACCAAGGGCGAAGAAGTGGGATCTTTGAGCCTGGCTGAATTATCTGGGCTGGCTCAGCTGTCTGACTCTTCAGAAGAGGGAAGTGATGTGGGGGAACCCGTTAGTGATATGCCCGAGCAAGAAGAATACTTTGAGTGCCCTGATAGCATCCCAGTAGTGCCAGAAATGTCCTTGACTGAACCAAGTAGTGTGGGTCCTGATATAGAGGGTCATGTCCCCGAAAGTACTATGGGCCCTGGGTACCCTTCTCCTATGGAGGTTCCCCCTACTAATCTAAGTGAGGTTGAAATGGAGCCAGGGCCTGTAGCAGATTTTAATGAGACCCCTAGATGCACTGGCTGAGAAGTACGGCCTGTAGTAAGGTTGAGTTATGAGTCTCTGGGTCAGTCAGTGGACCTGCCATTAAATGTAGTCCATAAAGGGGTGTATGTGTCCCCGAGTTCCTTGCCCAAGTTAGTCTTGGGAAACGATGCCCAACTGTTAGTGTTACCCTTTAAGTATGGGACTGCTGCCCCCGATAGCTCTCAGATAGCTGATAGGGAAGAGCTACCCCATCAAGGTGTCAGGGGCAAGAGGTAATGACCTGAGTTATGAAAGACAACTAGGTTGGGTATGTGTGTAATGTTGTGTAAACCATTGAGAATCTGTCTATTACAGTATTTAGTGTATGTAACCCAAGGTCTGATGATCTGTCAAGGGGAACTGCTTGCCTTAAAGTAATTTAAGGGTAACTACTTGATGCAGACGTCAAGTTCTTTCCGGGCCAGGAAGGGTGTAACCCCCCTATAAATGGGGGTTCCTAAAAGCCTTCCCAGAGCTTGTCTAAATGCTCCATGCCTAATTGGTGTTCGGCGTAAGGCCGCTAGATGCGGGCATAGTGAGTGCTTTTAAAGCCTCCAGTACTGTCTCTTTAAGAGTTGTCTGCTTGCAGGCTTTGGTGGTTTGAATGGGGGGACTGGGGTTTCTCTGTTTAAATCCTGCCTAAGCTGCGGGGAAATCGCTCCCTTTATGTAGTCGCTGAAAAGCGCAACGGGAGCCCCTTTAAAAGATGTAACTGTTTGGCTATAATTAGAGTATTAGTGGAATTACAGTTTGTCTAACCTGCTTCTTTTGCACCTGGTACTGTGTGCGCTTGGCCCCTCCATTTTGGACCTGGACTATTGAACTGGGCCAATGGGAAATGGGGGAACCCTAAAATGGAGATCTGTTTGACCAACCAGAATTAGGACTCTCTAGGGAGCCGGCTGACCAATGAAGACACAGCTAGTAATTCTGGGAAGTGAAGTCTGGACCATGGCGCCTTTTCCCACCAATGAGGGCAAAATTAAGTGACTGGCATCTGCAGCCCTCCAATGGGATCAGATGGTTCCCGAATGAGGATTCCCTGCCTGAAGTGCCAAAGAGAAGAGTCGTTGTGGCTGTGAGTGAGGAAGGAGCTCTGGGCTCTGCGTTGAGTTTCACGCAGGGAAGCACGTGTAAAAGGCCAGGCTGGGCGCTTTTGGATAGCCAGCAGAGTTTCGGACTAAATCCACTGGGCAGTGTGGTCAGAGGAGGCTGTGCAAGAGCGCAGCTACCTACCAGGCTCACCCTGTAGAGGACTGGAGAATCTGCTGAATCGCGCTCGGTCTGTCAGGAAAAGTGAAGCTGCGGTGAGACTCCCGATTAGCTGTGAGTTCGGTCAGGCCCTAGGAGCAGCTGCCTGGTATGGTACCCCTCTGTTGCTTTTCATATAAATGAGTGGAGAAGTGTTTGGAGTCCAGGCTCGGTCCTGCGAGTGGTGCGAGGGCTTCTGGAGTCGTGAGTACTGAATCAAGGTAGCTCCCTGTCAAATGTTCCTAGTAAGGGCAAGATCTTCTGGTTACTTTGCTGACAACACTAACTGAGCCTGCTGGCTCTGTTTAATCTTCATAGGAATCTCATGCCTGTTTCTGTGACAGGGCCCCAACCAGCTGCATCAAGGAACTAGCCTTTAGGGCTTGGGTACCCACAGACAGTAACCTATAGGTTAGGCCTGTGCACAGAGCCCTAGATAGATACTTATATATTAGATAGGTAAGCTAATTAACCTGATCACCCCCATCCTTGTTAATCCCACCTAAATAAATCAGATTGATTGTTTTGCAAAGGTATACTGGCTAACTTGTGTGTTTATGGTGAATTACTGCGCAATGATTATTTTGTAACAGCATCTTACTTTTCAGGGGGTCCCTGGAGCAAGCCGATTGGTTCAAGCCTGGGGGTAAGTGTATATGGTAAGGGTACTGTAATTGATTTGTGTGGGCCACTAGTGGGAAGAAAGGGGGGTTGCAGTGACCCAGAGGGCTGTGACCAAGTCATACTAGACTGTCTTAACCCCGACCTCTGGGTGAAGGCACCCACCATCAGATCCAGGCCCCTCAACCTGTTACTGGCAAATCAGGCAGGGGTAGTAGCCCTTGGGATAGCACCCCCTGGGGTTACACTAGTAACCCCTACCAGTCACAGGGGTTGCACTTGTAATTTTTGACCAGGAAATTCATAATGAGTTCTGACAGCTCATTTTTAGGTGTGTCCTGCAGGGTGAATTGCATGAATCTGTTTTATTTATGAGGTATGTTGGTCAGGACACCAGAGAAAATCCCCTGCTCTTATGATAAATTCCATGGGCTCTTTAACTTATACTTGGACTGCCATCATAGAAGGACAGAAAGGACTTGAACTGGGGCGCTATGAGGGTTATGGCAAATAGGCACTTTTCAAACTAATGCTTTTTGAAGGCCTTCTTTTTCTCACTCACTGCCTCCCCCACCTCCCTTGTGAGTCACAATGGTTTTCTAATCCTCCCTATAGCAGACATATTGGCCAAAAGAACCAAACTTCACAATTAACAAAAGTATTTTGTCAGTACAGCAAGTCTTGTTTTTAATACAAAAAAAAATGAGTGACCAAAGAGCACATTTAGCCATCAAATACTGTGCTACATTTGTCTTGGTAAGTAACAACACAACTGGACAACAGATAAGTTTCATTCTTTGCTCTGCTGCTGGACACACAACAATGAAAACTAATCAAATAGATGACTTATGATGATTTTCAGGATCTGTGAAGGGATGCACTCTGACTTGTCCCAGTCACACCTTCTACAGTACCACTTGCTGGAAGGATTCTGCAGCCAGGAAATATAATGCAGTGGGCATCTTGGCTGCGGTTGGAAGGGCAAGACTACATATGGTGCAGCTTGTTACCTCTCTGCCCACAGAATATCACACATATCAAGGATGCAGCACTTTTGCAGGTGGAGTATGCACAATTGCTGATACTCGTTCAAATTCAGGAACAGAGATCTAGTTTGCTGGAACTACACCGTACATTCTTTCAGGTGCTGCTCTCTTCCTTTCCCGTTCTTTCTGACAAAAGCAGCCAAAAGAAGGACAGGTATTCAAATGCTTCTCAGATGAATTAACACAGGAAGAAAAAGGGTATTAATTCATATAGGGAAGAATGTGTACTGCAAAAATAAACCAATACAACAGAGTTAAGAATCTGAACGAGACAGTCAAAGGAGCGATTTCTCTGTCTCACCAGCCTAACTGCACTAACAACAGTCTTTCAGAAAATGAAAATAACAGGGGCTGTAGCCCACAAAAGCATGCATATACACTTTCACTATTTCAACCTTGCAATCTCTCTTTAGCTATCTGTCTCAGCCTTAGTCATTGGCAATGGCCTTCGCTTTCTTGTCTGTAAATCTTCCCTGTGCCATGCATGATTTGTACCCTTGTCCATCTCGCCATGCCAAGACGGCTCATTACACACTCTGCACCAAGCTGCACATGGAACACCACAAGTACCTGACAGCTTTGCTTTCTCTGGCAGAGTTAAGGGTTCCTTAAAACTGAGAAAGGTTATTTTGGACAGAAAGGAATCATGCTGCACTCAATCACCGTGTCACCAGCAACAGTGCTATTAGTGGTGGATACAACATTTCATAACCAGATGAAGGATAATGAATGAGAGGGCCAACCAACCTTTATATCTTCATCAGTCTGTCAGTTATTTTGTAACTAAAGAGTATATATGGGAATATTATAATGCAAGTAAATGTTTCCTGCGTTTTCTATTCATGCCTCTACAAAGTCACCACAAAGCTGTTAAGAGCTGCAAGTGCATCCCCCGCAGTTTCTTACAATATAGTACATTGGCCCCCATCCCCAATAAATAAAAACTACTGCTGCTGCTGCTACTACTACTACTACTACTACACTATTTTAGTACTGTATAATTACTGGTAAGGGTCAATAATGCACTGAACCGTGTAAGATAAAACTCCATAATACACAAGTGTGTATTATGACTCATGTACTATAGAGTTTTGTCACAGGCACATGCTACACCAGACTTTCACTTTCATTCATGGTTTCGTTGCTAACCTAAACTACAACAGAGTACTACAAACAGCCAATAATTATGCAAACTGAAATGTGGGAAGTGGTATTCATTCAGTTTTTTATACACCTTTGGGGTGTGATGTCTACATAACCTTCTCGAGTTTTGCTTTTAAGGTTTATGGACATCATACACCTTGGTGTATAAAAAAGCTCATAATACACTCTTTCCCATACATTATTCTATGTTTTATGCAACAAGGAGATATGTTTGCATTGGTTACACTGCACTAAGTAATCATTCACTGCAAAATGTTCAATAGAAATCTGATGCACAGATGTGTGGGTAGTCAGGATAGTGTGGATCCGGGAAATTGTTCAATGAGTCTAAAAGTAATCTGTGAAAAAAACACAATGGCAAAGCTAGAAGATGACATTGTGTAACCTTCTATGTATTGATTTGATTGCATTTCATTCTTTTGTTGAAAGAATGGCCATTAGATGAAGAAAGATGGCAGGGTCAGCAAAAAAGCAACTGCAGTTCTGAACCAGTTAATATAAAGTGGTATGTCAGTTCCTCCCTTGGTTATTGACACTTCATATACCATTGGGCATCCAAGTACACTGATTCATGTACAGTATTTCCACGCATGACCATAAGACAACTTATAAAATGGGCTAAGAAATCTCAAGGCACTGATTGGCTACAACATCATCTGAGCCGTGTCCTTATCAGATGATATTGTAGCCAACCGGGACTACTGCCCACAATGATGCCCCATAATGACAATAAATCAGTGAGCTCTGCCAAACCTAAACGCAAACTCTCATTAGCAGAGCTCACTGAAACGGCAGAAATCCAGCACAACGGCAGTCGCAGCAGCACACTATCACAGTACCATCAGCATATGTAACTCAGATGGCACAAAATTCCCCCTTCTGACACAAACTGTAAAAGTCTAGTTTTCTTTTACTCACAAACCTTTTGTTCGTCCTATTTCAATGCGATCCTCGGTAATCCTCGCTTACATCTCCGTAGTCCACACTCCCCCCCCCACACTTTACCACTTCTTATAAATCACAGCCTTCACTACACAGAAAGAACATTAAGAGAAGAATACTTCTCACTATCAATTTAAATTGTACATTTTTGTCAGTCTCCGTCGCGATTTAAAAAACCATGAAGCAGTATTGTACGGCACCCGGAAATAGACACGCTCGCTCCTAGCCTCCAAAAACGAACACGATCACTCGTGACAGCTGACACGTCAGAATTGGCCGACTTCAGCACCGAAAAAAAAAACGTCTAGAAATGAAAACACACACTGCTCCCAGTCACAGAGCTTCAGTACAAAAAAAAAATCACAAAAACTTAATTCCTCCCTACACTCGCAGTTCCACAGAACCAGGAAGCGCAATTCTATGCTACCCAGTAACGGACACTCTCACTCCCAGCGGCCAGCTAAGAAAACAGTCGGCTGCCATTTACCTCTGCCAATATTTGATCAGACAGATGAAGTCTGATAGACAGACACACTGCCACCTGTCAGTAAAAACACATACTGGATCTCAAAATACATAGAAACCCAGTAATTCAAATGAAACACTTTTTTAAAGTGACTACATAGGGGGACTAAGGGGGACTATTTTTCCTATTTGAACTATTAAACCTTTTTTATATATTTTTTACTTTATCACTTTTTCTTTTTACTCATTAAATAATCAACAGAAAAGCCCATTTTATAAGCGCAATAACACACTCCGAGGTGTGGGTTACGTGCTGATAAGAGCACGCCTACGGGCATAAGGCACTCGGCGCAAGCACCTCGTGCCTTAGTACACCCCTAGGCGTGCTCTTATCAGCACGTAACCCACACCTCGTCATGTGTTATTGCTTACTTGAAACATACGGGCAATATCTGATTGAGCAAAGCTGTGTAGCACAGGCTGATGGATTACTTCAATCACATTTGAAACTGAAAGTAAAGACCTTTGCAAAACATATATGATTATTGCAGAACTACAGTATGCAGGTAAAAATAGTCACCAGGATTATGTTTTTTTTATTTGTGGTGCCAGCAGATGGAGGCCAGCTGGGTGACTAGGGAGATAAACAAAGGATGAAACACAAATAAATACCAAATGTCTATATACAGTTCAAATTCATGATATATATTCATGCACACATCTAACTCATCAGAGAATTCGATTTTTATGCCATTATCTGAGATAGTGACTCAGAAATGTGAAAGAAAGGTAGTTCAACAGGTGGTATTAGACCACTGCCTTACACAGTCTGTCGAACTACCAACCATGGGCAGACTAGGTGGGCCAAGCAGTCCTTATCTGCCATTAAATTCTATGTTTCTATGTAAAGTCAGAGGCTGTTCAGGTTTTTTGTTTTCCTGAAAAAGAGTAAAGTATGATTAATTAGATAGACTAAGGGGAACAACTAGGAATCACTAAACATAATGTTATCAGAGTTAAATTGGGTGTTAGGTGAGGTGACTGGCTCAATATTGTAGTGTCAGGGAAGCCATTTCCCACGATTGCAAGCTGTGTTTTTGACCCCAAAACAGATTGTTGCAGGAGACTGAAGCAGCATTTGCTTGGATATCACCTGCCTCTGGGGAAGGTTGGAGTCCATAACAAGAGCACCATGTGTGCCCTTAACATCTTCATATGGATTCAGTCAATAGCTGACCACGGTCCTCAGAACAGAGCAAACCTGAGTTAGCACGTTCCAAATACTTCAAATACAAATTATTATCAACACTAAAATAATTCCTTAATTTATCACCTTTGTTTGATGTAGTTGTTTTATGGCAGTTATTTTGGAGGTCGGAGTTTAATTTAGTGTCATCAGCAAACTGCAGACACCTACTGCTGATCCCCTCCTCCAGATCATTAATAATTATGCTAAAAAGCAAAGGTCCCAAAACCAACCCCTGCTGTACTCCACTCAGACCATCCCTCACTTTGAATGGTGGACATCCACCAAAACTCTTTGCCTCCAGTTTCTGCCCATCAGCAAATTGGCTGTCTACTTCCTGTACACTTCGTGTGCCCCTGGTCACACTCAGCTATGGGTGTCTGGCTTTAGGTTGGTGAGACATCATCCTCCCCCATCACCATGTGGCTCAATTTGTCCAGTTATTGTGCAGATGGAATTGCAAGTCTCATCTTCACTGCTGTCAGTCATCCTTAAGGGACACTGTCAACCTTTTTTGCATCATTATTTCTAGGTAAAACCTCTCATTTTATGATTGCTTATATATTCAGCATTTATTGATGTTGCCAGTTGTTTTATCTGCTTCTTTTCTTAGTAGAACTGAAATTCATGCAAATAGTATAATTATACCCAACCTTGTTTTGTTTTAAATCCTTGGTCTAATCTTATTACATACTTCCAGAACATTAGTAAAAAACCCCAAACAGTGCAGTCACCCATGATTTAATAGGGACCTTTCCTCCCACTACATCATGAGAGGCTAGCCTGTGTTGGGGTGTTCCGAAGTTCAGGAGAGTTGCAGTGGGAGTTGATCAGTGGAATGTAAACAAACAAAGGGGACATTTTCAAAGGGGATGCACCTGTGCATCTCAAGAAATGTGCCACAGCATAATAGTCAAAGGGTGGAGATGTGTTGTGCATCTCTGGCTGCACCCAAATGCAGTCATAATGTATGCGGTGCATCTCCAGGGGGCATGCCCATGAATATGTGGCACACCCCATATTGAGCTGAGATGTGCGGGGTATCTGCCCGCACATCTCAGAGATGAGCTGCACAGTGGGCTTGCAGTGTGTACTGTAAGCTGTCATTCATAACTTTGTGCCATTCACAAAGTTGTGAATGACAGCTTAGAGTACACACTGCAAGCCAATTGGTTGACAGTGTCAACCAATGGGCTTGTAGTGGTTACAGTAAGCTGTCATTCATTGACAGTTCAGTTGGTGGGCAGCTGTGGAGGTGTGCAGAGGGCTGTGCTGTTTGCTGGCTGACTGGCCAACTGGCCATGCTAGGACAGGGGGAGCAGGGTGGGATGTGAGTATCTCAGTGGGGGTGGGCTACTACACTATGGAAAAGTGGGCAAGGGATTAAATTATTTTTATTTCAAACTGGGATTGGAATGGGGAGGAGGGAAACTACATAATGGAAAAGGGGATCGGGTTGTATCTATTTTTTATTTCTAACAGGGCTCAGGATGGGGAGAGGGGACACTACACTATGGAAAAGAGGGCTGGGGTGACATTATGTTATATAGGAATGGGGATCGGGACGAACGGGGCTGGGGCATGCATTTACATGAGACTGGGCGGAGGGTAGGATGCCCAGCGCATCCTGCTAGATGCATCCCAGCAGACTGCATGTAAATGAGGCCATAATGACATGCAAATGGTCCATTTGTGCGTTGCATGCCTAATGGCCTCATTTGCAGTTTCCTGGCTGACTATCTGGAATTTGGGCCCAGCGCATCTGCAGTTCTGCCACGCATCCCCATTCCAGGTATTCAGGCCATCAAGGGGGATGTGCTGGCACATTGTCAGTGGCCCCATTTGTGCTGCACACAAGCATTGCTATATTCAGATGGGATGTATGATCACGCATCTTGTTTGAATATAGCACTTTTTGTGCTGGACCATTTATTTAGTCGGCACATCTAGATGCACTGGCATCACCCAGCCTTTGAAAATGTGGGCCCATGTTTTTGAGTTGGGCAGAAAATAATCTTGCTTTCAGAGCAAGGAGCAGCAGACTAAGAAACTAGAACTTTTCTCATTAATAGATCACTTCTGTTTCAGCAGAAGTCAGTGCCTGTTGTGATTAAGCAAACAGATACTTTCTTAGAAGTCGGGGGTCTCATTTAGGGTAAAAACAAAACAAACAAAAAAGTCAGTGTGTTTTTCTGTGTTGGGGAAAGGGGACTGTATCAGTGAGGAGAGAAGTTAATTGGGGGTGTGGCTTAGGAGTAGAAAACCAGGTGTCTCCAATTACAGTTTCCTACTGCTAGCTTTTGGCAGAAAAGAATCTAGCTTTCAGAGCAAGGAGCAGCAGACTAAGAGACTAGAACTTTTCTTACTAATTTCCCTCCTTCCCTCCTCTCCACCCTCCCACTCTTAGCCAGTTCTACTTTTATAGGCACTGGATTTGAATGACAAGAGGAACTTCCTGTTTGGCAGTAGGAAGGGAAGGATCACTGAGACACATATATTTCATCATCCTTGAAGGAAAAGAGTAGCTCCCCCTCACCCCCTAACTGCTGGAGGTCTGATTCTGAGCAAGGAAGAAGGAGATTACTGAAGAATACAGGAAGTTCCTGTCCCAGAACAGGAAAGATGAGAGCTATAAGGGCACATAGGCAATAGAAAAGCACGTGGAAAAATAAACAGAGGGAGGAGGGAGTAAGCATACAAAGCAACAGGAGAGGGGCCACAAAATAAGACATGCCGGGAGTGGTGCAGTGCAATGGCTGTGGGGTGGTAGTCTTCCGGGAGACATCCTGGAGGCTGCGATGCTGCCCCTTTTGCAGGCACCTCTCTGGTCTGAGGGAAGAGGTTGCTCGTCTCCAGGCTGACCTAACTAGGATTCATGAAACCTCCTCCCCACCCAGGGATCACCAAGACCACCGCCACTACCTCAGAGGTTGCCAAGAAAGAGGAGTAGTTGGAACAAGGTGGGCTCAGGGTGGGAGAGGGTGGTGGAATAGAGGTGCATCCCTCCAGTTGTACCGCTCCACAATTCATACGCTGTTCTGGCAGAGTGTGGTTTCTCTATGGAGGCACCTGCAGTGGAGACCAAGGAGAATGCTGGGAACCTCCACAAAGGAGACCCACAGGAGGGTGGCATGGGACCCCACAGGGGAAGGAAACAATTCCTGGTGGGGGACTCAATTGTTAGGGGGGCAGAACTGTTGGAGGAAGGGGAGAGGGAGGTAAGGTGCCTGCCTGGTGTCACGGCTTGGAGGAACAGGGAGTGAATCCTCAGGATCGTGGAAGCAGCTGCACGAGGGAGGGAGCTGGATGTCAATGTCCACTTAGGGACAAATGACCTGGCTGGGAATGGGATCAGAGCAGTGCAGGAGGGGTTTGTAGAGTTGGGGAGGGGTCTTAGACAAGTAGCACGTACAGTAACCTGCTCAGAGGTGCTGCCTGTCTATGGCAAGGGTGATGCTAGGGTTCTCTGCACCATGAGATTCAATGAATGGTTGAAAAACTGGTGCAGACTCAGAGCTTAGGGTTTTGGCTTCATAGGAGACTGGGGGTCCACCTGGAGGGATTCAGGCCTATACTGGCGTGATGATCTATATCTGTCCAGGACAGGTGATAGGTTTAAATGTTTCATTGGCAAGCATTTAAACTAGCCAAGGGGGAAGGCACTGAAAAGCAGTAGGGAAATCCCAGCCTCCCCCCCACAAAACATGGTAGTTAGAGAGGTAAACACCAAGGCAGAGAAGTTAATAGGGAGCAGGACAGGGGTAAATGCAAAAAACAGCAAAGGCAGTAAGGACAGGGATGGGGCTAAAAGGGGTAAGGCCATCAAAAAATGGAGGGTGATGAGTACCAATGCCCAGTCTGTGTAACAAGCTCCCTGAACTGGTGGCCTTGATGGAAGAGGGACACCTGGATATTGTGGCAGCCATAGAAACATGGTACACAAAGAACCATAACTGGGATGTCAACATACCAGGATACACAAGCTACATGAGGGACAGGGAGGGTAAAAGAGAAGGAGGAGTAGCTCTCTATGTAAGGGAAGGGATAAAAGCAACAGAACTAAAGGATAAACAAGGAGTAGAGGAGGCACTGTGGGTCACTCTGGAGACAGGAAATAGCACTACAATCTGCACAGGGGTTGTATACAGTTCCACATCTCAGGGGGAGGCAATGGACAAAGAAATGATAGAAGGTATCTTTAGAATGGCTGAAAAAGGGGAAATATTGTTGATGGGGGACCTGAATATGCCAGATGTTAACTGGAGCACCTGTGCTGCAGCCACATTCAAGAGCAGGGTTATTCTCAATGCCCTACAGGGGGCATGCCTCAGACAGCTAGTGGTGGAACCCACTTGGGAGGGAGCAATCTTAGACCTGGTACTGTCAAATGGAGGCAGAGAAAGGATCTTGGATTTAGAAGTGTGTAGTCATCTGGGAACAAGCAACCACCAAACAGTGTGGGTCACTATAAACACAGCCTTAGAGTCAAGCCATACAAAAGCAACAGTAATGGACTTTAGGAGGGCGGACTTTGGAAAAATGGGATAGTGCCTCAGAAAAACACTAGCAAATGGGCAAGAAGGAGGGTGAAGGAACAATGGAGAATAATCAAAACAGTCATCACAGAGGCAACAAGCCCTGGCATAAAGCAAATCAACAAAACAAAATGAAGGAAAAAAACGCTATGGTTTTCAAAAGAGGTGGCAGGGAAAGTTAAGGAGAAAAAGCTAGCATTCAGGAAGTATAAGGAAACACAGAAGGAGCAGGACAGAGAACTGTACCAGTTAAAGCAGAAGGAAGTGGGGAAGGCAATCAGAATAGCAAAAGCACAAACTGAGGAAAAGACAGCCAACTCAGTTAAGAAGGAGGAATAAAACATTTTATAGGTATATTAGGGAGTGAAGAAAGACCAAGGAAGGGATAGTGAGGCTTAATAAAGGGAAGAGAGGGTGGGCAGGGGGTGACAGTGAAAAAGCAGGGATACTGAATGAATACTTCTGCTCAGTATCCACAAAAGAAGAGGAGGGGGAGGTACCTAAATCAAAGAATGGAAACACTCTGGATAGGGAGGTCAATACCAGTCCATTCACAGAAGAAAGGGTTCTGAAAGAACTCTTAAAACTGAAGGTGGACAAAGCAATGGGGCCTGACAGGATTCACCCAAGAATTCTAAAAGAACTAAGGATAGAACTAGTGTCACCACTGACTTCCCTTTTTAACAAATCATGGAAGGATGGTGTGGTACCTAAGGACTGGAGGAGGGTGGATGTGATTCCTCTTCACAAAAGTGGGAGCAAGACAGAGGCAGGAAACTACAGACCTGTCAGTTTGACCTCAGTGGTAGGGAAAATGACAGAATCACTTCTGAAGGAAAGAATTATTGAGTTCCTAGAGGCCAGTGGAGCACAGGACCCAAGGCAGCATGGATTCACAGCAGGAAGGTCGTGTCAGATGAATCTAATAGATTTATTTGACTGGGTGACCAAAGTAGTAGACCAGGGAGGGGCTGTAGATATGGCCTACTGTGCTTAGACTTTACCAAGGGATTTAACACAGTCCCACACAAAAGATTAATACACAAGTTAGCCAGCCTTGGAGTGGGTCCCAGGGTGGAAGCCTGGGTAAAAAACTGACTGAACAACAGGACACAGAGGGTAATAGTCAACGGAGTCCACTCTGAAGAAAGGGGGGTTACTAGCAGGGTGCCGCAGGGTTCAGTACTGGGACCAGTCCTCTTTAATGTCTTTATAAGTGACATTGCAGAGGGACTGGAAGGAACAGTATGTCTCTTTGCAGATGACACAAAGATCTGCAACAGGGTCGATACAGAAGGTGGCGTGGAAAGGATGAGAAGGGACTTGGCAAGGTTGAAGGAATGGTCAATGTATGGCAGCTTAGATTCAATGCAAAGAAGTGCAAAGTAATGCACCTGGGAAACAAAAACCCAGGAGAAGAGTACACAATGGGGGGTGAGATACTAACAACAACAAAAATGGAAAGGGACCTGGGGGTAGTCATATCAGATGACCTAAAGGTGGGCAAGCAATGTGAGAAGGCAGTAAGGAGGGCTGGCGGAATACTTGGATGCATAGGGAGAGTCATTACCAGCAGAAAACAAGAAGTTATTATCCCTCTGCACAGACAGTTGGTGAGACCCTATCTGGAGTACTGACTGCAGTTCTGGAGACCCCATCTCTGCAAGGACATAGACAGAATGGAGGCATCCCAGAGGAGGGCAACTAAAATGGTGCAGGGTCTGCACCAGAAGATATACGTAGAGAGAGAGAGAGATTAAAGGAGCCTAATATGTATACCCTCAAGGAAAGAAGGGAGAGGGGGGACATGATAAAAACTTTCAAGTACCTCAGGGGAATCAACAAAGCCCCAAGAGGATAGCATCTTTCAGATAAAGAGATGTGCAAGAACAAGGGGGCAAAATCTGGAGATAGAGGGGGGATGGCTCAAAGGTAATATGAGGAAGTATTTTTTCACAGAGAGGGTAGTGGATACATGGAACTGCCTACCTGAGGAGGTCATGGAGTTAAAAACAGTGGGGGAATTCAAGAATGCATGGGACAGACATAAGGCAATTCTAGTGGGGGTAGGAGGAAGTATGCTGTTGGTTAACTAGGATCTGCAGCTTATCCATAAGGTAGGGAAATGGACAGACTATGTGGGCCAAGCGGATCCTTATCTGCCATCAAATTCTATGTTTCTATGTTTGTGTAGTAACACCAGTATGGTGGGCAGTCTGTTTTTCATTTTTTAAAAGAAAACAAAAAATCTAAATGAAACTTCTATTTATATAAACAATCTCTACAGAATGTGACCAATTATAATATGTGATTTATAAACTGGGGACATTTTGAGGCATAAGGGGGTTAACAGTGTTCCTTTAACATGAGGATCATATGTTCCTAGATCTCACAAGCACAGAAGATCAACTTTGGGCACTCTCCCCAGGTTGTAAGTACTTCACAGGCTCATGAATTAAATGACCTCTGTTCTTCCTAAAGACAAGAAGTAAATGTTGTTTCCCGCAACCAGACTTTTAATGCTGAGCACCTCACCATTCCTCCCTGGCTGAAGGAAAAAAAATTCATCAAATTTAAAGCAGTGGTATTGATCACTCAGCAAAAAATGTCATTATTATATTACTATATATAATTTTTAGCAATAAGGTATATCTAGTAAAAACATTAAAATATTCATGTATCTTTTCATTGTATTTCATTCCTGAACTGATACATGTGGCTATGAAATTTTAAAAACGTCCTGCACTTTTTCCATGTCATTACATGCTGGGCATGGAAGAGTTTTTTTTTATAAAATAGGAAGGGAAGGGAAACAGGTGCTATGGAAAAATTGCAAATGTTCATGAAGAATAACTAAGAACACTGAATTCTGTAGCTGCAGATATTCTGTTGTAGGTTGCAAGTTCTTTGAAAAATTGTACAACCACAGAATTCTAGGGGACTTGATCATCTTTGTGAGGTGCATGGTGCCCAAATTTTAAAATATTCTTCAAAAATGTTCTCTCTGGCTTGCCCGGTGGTGCTGAGGGTTGAGGTGCTGGACGCCACACCTCGCACCACGCCGGTGACCTGGGTTTGGGCACGGACTCGGGTCATTGGGGGTCAGCAGGGGGAAGGAGCATTGAGTGTCCCAATGGATGCTCTCCTCCTTCAGGGCGGGTTACCAGGGGTGCTGCATGCACCCAACATCCCTGGGGGCTGGTAGAAGTATCGACTCTCATGGGGAATTGGCGGCTTCAGAGGGCTGGAGTCAGGGAGGGAAGGATGTTGTTAGGTACTTGGCAGGCGTGCGTCAGCAGGCACTTGCCCGAGCCAACGCCCTCAGGGAAGGGGGAGATGGAAAGGGAGAAAAGCAGAAAACAACCCTTGGCGGTCCTAGATGACAGCCGCTCCATGCCATCCAGTCCAGGAACCTCGGGCAGATCCCCGCTGTGCAGGTGCTCCACAGAGGTAGGAGGGGAGGAAGGAGTTACCGGAGCACTCTAGGAGGCAGATTCAAGGTCAAGGAGCATGGATGGCACCAGCAATGCCTGAAGGAGTGGAACACCAAGGGCGATAACGAGGGATAAAAAGAAAGTAATAAAAAAAAAAAATTCTCTCTCACTGTGTTGATCTCAAGCCTCCAAGCATTTCAATAGCAAATCTTTGAGCTGAAGCTGGCCAGAAGACTTGAGACCTAATTTGAAAACAAAATAGTCCAACAGTAGCTGTATAAATTTCAAATTAAAAAAGGTTTTAATGGTAGGTGCATGGCTAGCAGCTAGCAGTGATAGAAGCACTCCTTGAGAGTTCCTCAGCAGTTTTGCATTAATTATATTTAATACGATTTAATTTCACTTGCTTGCTATTTTTACCTGCTCGGTCAATAAAACTTACCATGGAGAGTGTTGGGGAAACATTTAGCTTGATTTGATTATGGGGAGCCCCCACAAGCAAACGCAACAGGACAGCAGCAAGGGGAAAGCTGACTAGCTGCTAGATCAGCAACCACAGAGCTGGCAGACTGGTGGTACAACAAACGTGGCAGAGCCTTCTAATTCCATACTTCTACAGGCCATCTGAGAACACAGCAGAAAGGTGGGGTTGCATCAATAACAAATTCACGGCCTTTGATGCACAAATGGATGAGGCGGATTACAGATACCTCTAACAACACATTACTGGCAGTAACTGGCATCCTCCAGGAGCATAAACTTTAATGTTTTAGACTTGAGCATTTCGAAAACAGGGCACGTGTAGTAAATATGAACTTCTTGGGCCTCCCAGAGGAGTTGAAGGACAAAATGCAGTTTTGTTCGTCATAATTTACTGAGCATACTAAAGTAAACTCTCTTTTTTCCCCATAATTTTTTATTTTCCAAAAAAGAAACAGAACAATCAGCAATAAAAAAGCAACATAATAACATAAGAGAGAATATGATATTACATAGATACATAGATACATAGACAGTGTCGGCAGATAAGGGCCTATGGCCCACCCAGTCTGCCCATTTGAGCTTGTAAGTTCAGTTTGTTTTCCTAGAAGTCTGTTGCACCTAACCCCTGACCTCCAGAATTCCTTTATGTCTATCCCATGCATTCTTAAATCCCGTGATTGTTTCAGCCCCCACCACTACCTCTGGCAGGGTGTTCCACTTGTCCACCACCCGTTCTGTGAAGAAATTCTTTCTCATGTTTCCTCTGAATCATCCTCCCTCCAACTTCATCCATGCCCTCTAGTCCTGGAACATCTTTTCGCTTAAAATAGTGTTTTCCTGCACCCTGTTCCTCCCTGTAAGATACTTGTATGTCTCTATCATCCCTCTCTCCCTCCCTCTCCTCCAGGAGTGCATGTTCAGTTCCTTTAACCTGTCTTCATAGGACTTGTGATGCAATGCATGCACCATCTTTGTTGCCTCCTCTGAACCTTCTCTACCCTGTCTATGTCCTTACATGAGTATGGTCTCCAGAACTGTACACTGTACTCCAGGTGGGGCCTCACTAGTGTCTTGTAGCAGAATTATGACCTCCTTTCCTGCTGGTAATGCCCCTGCCTATACATCCCAGCATCCTATTTGCTTTACTTGCTGCCTTGTCACACTGTTTCCCTACCTTGAGGTCATCAGAGATGATAACCCCAAGATCCCTTTCCTGCTTGGTGCATGCTATATCCTCACCCCCAACTGATATATTGTGCCAGGGTTTTGTGCCCCATATGCATTATCTTGCACTTCTTTGCATTGAATTTCAACTGCCAAACCCTGACCATTCTTCTAGTTTCTGCAGGTCGCTTCTCATTCTGTCTACACCCTCTGGTGTGTCTACTCTGTTACAGAGCTTTGTGTCATCAGCGAACAGTGAAATTCTGCCTTCTAGGTCCTGCCATGTCACTGATGAAGATGTTGACTAGGACGGTCCCAGCACTGATCCCTGTGGTACCCCACTGGTCACTCTTCCTCTGTGGAGGACAGCCATTTACCACCACCTCTGTGTCCTGCCACCCAGCCAGTTACCTACCCACCACACTACTGTCCTGCCCACACCCATATTCCCAAGTTTGTGTAATAGTCTTCTATGTGGCACAGTGTCAAAGGCCTTGCTGAAGTCCAGATAGGCCATGTCCACTGCCCTCCCCCTGATCCACCTCCCTAGTCACCCAGTCAAAAAATTCAATGAGGTTGGTCTGACATGACCTCCCCCCTGGTGAAACCATGCTGCCTTGGGTCCTGTAGTCCATTGACAACCAGATGTTCCACCAATCTTTCCTTCAGTAGTGCTTCCATGATCTTCCCCACTACCGAGGTGAGGCTGACTGGTATGTAGTTCCCTGCTTCCTCTTTGTTCCCACTTTTGTATAAGGGGACTACATCTGCTGTCCTCCAGTCTTTGGGTACCTCCCCTGTTTCACAGTGAACCAATCACACTTTCATAGGAATAAATATTGCATTGAAAAAGAAATTACTCAAGAAGCAACAACAGAAGCAGTAATTTAGAGAAAACCTCAGCAAATAACTTAATACTAATCTTAAACTATAACCTTGCTAAACAGTAAATACAATAAATCAACCCATCAAGACAATTAAGGATTATTATATCTTAAGCTGCAGGAAGGGGCCCTATATCTCAATAAACTTGTCAGATTTACCTAAAATATAGTGACTGATTTTTTCATTGCTTGTAATAGTACTCATCATACTATACCACTCACTAATTGGTAGCTATCCATCAGATCACACCCAGCAAGTTAAATTCAACTCCACCGTGTCTGACTTAGCTACCATAAACATTGGTGTGCCACAAGGTTCTATTCTTGGTCCGCTGCTCTTCTCCATTTACATAAACGATATTACCTCTAACTCTCTCCAGACTGCCTCCATGCTATACGCTGATGATATTATCCTTTATGCTAGTGCGAAAAGCATTACGGAAATAAACCAATGACTTTCCCTAGACTTTCAATGAATTCAGCAGTGGCTTTTCAGCCATAAACTTGTCTTGAATGTATCTAAGACTCGAGCCATGCTATTTGTCTCTAATGCCAAACTCAAACTCTCTCAACCCACTTTCAATATTACTACCATAAATGGGTCCTCGGTTGAACTGGTGCAGTACCTTGATCTCATACTTGACCCAACTCTTACTTTTGATCTCCATATTCAACAATCCTGCAAGCTGGATAACATAAAACTTGGTATGGCCTACTATTCCAGCTATATGCTTACACCATCAGTGAGGCTTGACATAGCTCGTGGCATTCTCCTTCCGTCACTCACCTATGGGGTTGTAGTGTATGCCTCAGTGGGTAAAACTAGTCTTTGTAAGTGGGCTGTCACTTACAACAATATCTGTAGATATGTGTCCTCCTCACATCGGATGAAACACCACTGCCTCCTATACACTGAACTGGAGTGGCTTTCTCCAAATTCCTCAAGAGATTTTGCATATGGCTCGGTCATAGATAACATCATCTGTAACCAAACACCGAAGCCCTTGGCAGAACTATTTCTCATCCAGCCATCCATATACAGTCTTCACTCGACTACTAATGCCCCAATTCTCATCCCTCAACATCACTCCTCCAAAGGTGCTAGTGTCTTCTCCTGTTATGCCCCCCCATCACTGGAACTCCCTCCCTTTAGCAATAAGGCTAGCACCATCCCATGCCTCTTTCAAGAAATTGCTTCATGATCATCTTGCTGTTTCCTGCTCATGCTCCTGCTTCAAACCCCCAGCTCTCTCCTGATCTATGCACTCTCTCACCTTAACAGGTAAGCACCTTCTCACCTCAACAGGTAAGCACTGTACTTTCCTTTAGTCGCCGCCTTGCCCCTAACCTAGTATACCACGTCCCCATCCCCTTTGCCTTTTTCCCTCTCCTATGCTATCCTCCTCCATCTTTTATTGCTTCCCCACTCTAGTCATTTCCTGACTCTACTTGATCCTCTTAATACAATTATAATATTTGGCATTTGTTCTTATAATACATTACTCCATTTTCTCTTTCTGAACTACTGCCTAATGGTTTTTATTTATTGTACTTGCTCTCTTATTTCATTCTATGTTATACATTATTGTTGATTCAGTTTGTATTCTTGTTTTTTTTGGTCCACATTGTATTATTACTGTCTATGCTGTTACTGTATAGTATTGTTTCTGCCTCTGTTAATCAAATGTTTTGTCTCTGTAAACTCCCAGGTCGTGTCTGAAAATAGTCATTGCCATGGCTAGCACACCTTACCCGGTCAACAAAAACTAAATAAATAATACTTGGAGAATCAGTGCCTTTCCACATTTTAAGAATTAGCCTCTTAACTCCAATGCTGCTGCCAGGATCCATAATTTCAATGGAATGGACAAGGGGCAACTCAGGGGCATGATGCCTAAAATAAATAATTCATGAGAGTATGGAAGAGTAATATTTACACATGCCTCACAGATTTTAATTACTGTTTGCCACAATTTTCTAATCAAAGGGCATTTCCACAACATATGTAACAATGTGCCCTCTACCTGTTTGCACCTGAAACATAGGGTTGTTATACCCCATTTTAAAGAGTTTGTCTGGAGTCATATAGTAATAGTGGAGAATTTTGAATTGGATGAGCTTACATTGTGTCTTCCTGCTACACAAGTACACCATTCTTCAAGCTGTGACTCAGTCTTCTTCAGAGATGCTAAGCTTGAATTCAGATCCCCATTTATTTTTTGTTGATAAAGTCAAACATATAGAGTTTGGAAGGTTAGAAATTAACTTGTAGATACAGCTTGCCCTCTTCCTCAGAACCCAACCTTAATAATTTGTTCCCACTGAGAATTCGCAGGGAGAGAAAAGTCTGGTTGCAAAATCTGGTTCTGTAACAGAGATCTAAACTGAAGGTATTAATGAAACTGGTATTTCTGTAGGTTATATTTTTCCTTTATCTCAGTAAAGGACATCAGGATGTTTGAGTCCTGGCTAAGCAAATCTCTGATAGTACAGATGCCAACTTTCTCCCAGATTGGATTAGACAAGCATATCTTGTTACTGAAAATATTTGAGTTATTCCAGACTGCCACAATAGGAAGGGGCAAAAGGTCAGGATTAATGATTAAATTAATCTTCCTAAGAAGTCTGAAAGTGGTCGTCAGACAAACATTGTCTTTGAACTCAAACAGTGTAGTTAAATAAATGAAATCGAAAATAACATTAGGTGTCACTAAATCCTTTTCCAAGGAAAGCCACAGTGGATCCAATTTCCTGGATGGTAAGTCATCCTGAAGATGATGAACAGCTTGCCTGAACAAAAAAGCAGTTTAGTACTTATTCCAGCAGGGTTATGCCAGACCACTCTCTGTATGGGGGGCACGCAATTTTTTTATGCTGATTCTGGGAGGTTTATTATTCCAAAGAAAGTATCTTGTCAATGAATTTAACTTTTTTAGATGCTTATTCGGCAGTAGGGAGGGAGTATTCTGAAAAAGATAAAACAATTTTGGAGCCGAAACCATTTTAATTGAGTTAACCTTACCCCACAGAGAAAGATTAAGCTTACTCCACCTAGAAAAAGCATACTCAAATTCCTTTAGCAAAGATTCTAGATTGATTTCCAACCAGGGTGCTGGATGTAAATTTATTTTGAGGCCAATAAATATAATTTCATTAGACATCAAGCCTTTGTCAAAAATTTCCTGCTTAGCTGGGTCGAAAAAACAGGACTCATATTAGAGCACATCGCCTGAGTTTTCTGACAGTCCATATGATGGCCAGAATTAGTTTTAAAATAATTACCTCTTTGAGAGCCATATAGGAGTGAAGAAGCCTAGAAATAGTAGAAGGTCATCTGCGAATGCAAAGACCTTGTGATCTGTCTTTACCATCCGGATTCCATGAATAGCCACATTCATCTGTATGTATCTTATTAGGGGTTCTATGGATGGGACAAATAAATAGGGTGAAAGTGGGTATCCCTGTCTGGTGCCTTTAGACAGAAATATGGGGTCTGATAGCACACCATTTGTTAGGATCTGAGCTTTTGTTCCATTATATAATATGGCAACCCAATCCCCAAACTCGAATCCACAACAAACTCAGTAAGTGTGGCAATCATATAGGACCAGTTAAGGGAATCAAAGGCCTTAAGGAGGTCAAGTAAGAGGATGCTATAAGGGAGCATGGCTTTATTTATGGCCCAGATCAAATTATCAACCTCCCTACATTGTCTGCACCTACTCTCCCTGGAATAAAGCCAACCTGCTCTATTTATTTATTTTATTTATTTTATTTAGTTTTTGTTGACCGGGTAAGTGCACTAGACATATCCTGCCTATTTTCAGGCACGACCCGGGGGAGGGGGATACAGATGAATGCCAACTAACCTTGAACCAGATTAAGCTGTTGGTGGTATTTTTAGTGAATGAGGGAAATTTGGCCAGGACACTGGGGAAATTCCCCTACTCTTGTGGTAGGGGGCCCCCTGAGGCGGCTGGACTGTGCTCAGTATGTCTCAGCCAGTGGAGTGTGTGGAGGTGTTAGAGGATTGCTCTATGGATTCAGTTGCTGTCTTTGCAGAGGAACCTGTTGAGATGAAAGAAATGGATATTTAAAGTAATCCCTTACCAGTGGAGGATTTGGCTCGGCCAGTTGTTTCAGTCGCCTGTTCTCAGGACATGGTTGTGTCTGACCCATTGGTGGTTTTGTCCACGGAGGATGAAAAGAAGAGAAAACGCCTGGACTGTTGCCAAATAGCCCCTCTTGGTGTGGCGAAAAAAAAGTAATCTGAATGTGGAGGATGACCCGACGATTGACCAGGCGGGCGTGTCGGCTGCTGACTCAGACGACAAATTGTTCCCATTCTCAGCATAGCTTGCCGCTTGGCCTCCAGAAGCGGCTTTAGCAAATGCGGGATGGATGAAAACCCCAGATGCCTGGATTCCTGACCCCAGTATCCCTTTACCGGGGGAAGGACTGAATCTGCCAGTGGAACCTTTGGTGTTGCAGGCTTTGAAGGGAGTGCTAGTTTCAGGGCCGGACCATGCCATTGCGTCATTTCTGCCTGCCTGTACCGGAGCTGGGGGTCTCGTCTCTGATGTTCCTGTGTCTGGCTTGGAGACTCCTCTATCGGGACCTGGTTTACCAGCTTCTTCAGCTCATGGGACTGTTACTGCTGATGTTGATATTTCCAGATCCGCAGACCAACGGAATGAGGGTCCTTTACCAGGTCAGTGTCTTCAGACTTTGGGAGAAGTTCTACCTTTTGGTCCTATAGGCAGTGCAGTTCGTCGATCCCTTCAGGTGGATTCTGCAAAACCGGCCAGTTATGCCTCTCTATTTAAATCTTTGGACATCCCTGCTAGAAAACGTTTTGTGGCATGCATTTATTATAAAGGGGGGTTTGGATCTCCCCCCAGATTGTAACTATGTGGGTAAATCCCTGATTATTGACTCTTTGGGGATTCGGCCATCTGAGGTTTATGCATTTATTCATTCTTCTGGGGACCATAATTTTGATATTTCTTTTCGTTCTGCAAATCTGTTAGATAAATTTTGGACTGCATATTATGTTGCTCATACAGATCCTGTTTAGAAACCCTTTGTTGTTATCCCCATTACTAGACCAACTGCTAAAGTAATTACTGTTCTTTTTCGCAATGAAGGAGTTAATGTCTTGGATATTTTGTACTGGTTGTAAAAACACTGTACTGTTAATGGGGTGACTCATGCCTTGATTGAGGATAATGGGTTTTGGACGGGAGGGTGGAAAGTTAATGTTCAACTCAAAAAATGACTAAGGCTGGGATTCAACATCTCTCTAATTGTTTCTATTTAGGGAGGGACCGTAGTATTCTGTTTTATCCAGGTCAGCCACATTCTTGCTATAGATGTGGCTCACTGCCTCACTTAAGTTCAGATTGTGATCAACTGAAATGTGCATCTTGTGGGGTGTTAGGCCATTCGGTTTTGTCTTGTACTGTCCCCCCCACTTGTAATTTATGTGGTGAGGATACTCATGTTTTTGTAGCTTGTCCATGGGCAGCCCATAATACCTCTGATTATGCTGAACATGATTCTTATATTGCTAAATCCCTTTCCTCTTCTCTGACCTCTCCCCCTGGTTCGGGACCAGTTCGCACTTCTAAGTTAAAAAACCCTTTTTTTCTGGTCTCACTAGGTGACCCAGTGGTCCCGAGACAACTGGAAACCCCGGAGATCCCCCCCACCAAGAGACACCTCCTTCCCCTATTATTTCAGTTCCTCCCCCTGTAAAGTCCCCTCCTCTCCAAGCGAATGAGGATTTGGAGACAGGGGAGGTTTTGGAGATCTCACCCCCCAGTTGCTAGACGACTTTGTTCCACCAAACAGGTGGAGGAAGTGTCTCAATTTTCAGTTTCAGTAACTAATCCCTATGAACCTTTGCAGAGTTGGGGTGATGCTATGGAAGAGGAAGATAAGGTAGAATCTCTTCCTTCATCTTCCCTTCCTGAGGCTTCCCCTGCATCATTACCCCCGGTTGATACCTCTGGGACTGTCCTATAAAAGAAAACTACTAGAACTAGGAGAAAGAAATGGTATGGTCTTTTTCATTAGGGTTTCTTCTTTTTTTTTATGTCTTTTGTTCGTTTAGCTAGTTTGAATGTTAATAGTATTAGATCACAGTATAAACGTACAGCTACTTTTGCAGCCTTGCATAGTTTACCATATGAGGTTTATTTCTTACAGGATGTTAGGCTTTATACTACTGGGGAGGCTGCTACAGCCACAAGAGCTTGGGGGTTAGGGCCTCTTATTGGTCTCTAGGCCAAGACCTCTGTTCAGGTGTTGGGTATTGTTTTACCACGTCAGAGTTTATTTTGCAGAAATTAGTGGATTTAGTTCAAGGGAGAGTGCTATTGTTGGACGTTTTATGGTATGATTTGCCTTATCATTTTATCAATATTTATGCTCCACAACAGAAAGCTGCTAGGCTACAGCTTTTTCGTTTAATTAAGCCCTATTTGTTTATTAATAGGATAATCCTATGGGGTGGAGACTTTAACTGTAGTTTAGATGTCCTTCCCACTAAAAAAGTATATTGTGACACTCAAGTGTTACATACTATTATTATAGAGATGGATTTAGTTGATGTGTTTGCTCAAACTCCATTACATACATTTTGGAAAGGCAGCTTGACCTCTAGGATATATTTTTGGTTTTGTTCACAGACTGTTGGAGAGGTTAAGGGTGTAGTGGTCCCTATGGCAACTTCAGATCATCATTTATTGGGATTACAGATTCATTTGGGTGAAGTGCTAACACAGGGGCCTGGGGTTTGGAGGGTTAATACGTCCTTATCATTGGTTCCAGAGTTCCATCGAGGTTTTTTAGAAGTGCTCTCGGACCACACTTCTGTGTTTTTTCTCTATGATTCAATGATTGATTGGTGGATTGATACCAAAATGTGTTTAGTGGCCTATTTTAAATTTTATTCTAGATTGTTAGCTGATAATAGGCACCATACCTCTCAGCTCCTTCGAGTCGAACTACTTGCATTATTTACAGAATCCTATTTGTCCCATTCTGACTGTACTGACCGTATAAAGGATGTTAAAGCAGCCTTGACACAAGTACAGTATGATAGGCAGAAATCTATAACTTTTGAACAAAAATTTCGGACTTCTGGGAAGCAGAGTCAATTTAACCCTTTTGATATTAATAGGGGGAAATTTTGTGGTAAACAGATGTTTCAACTTCTTGATGACCAGGGACATCCTGTTAAAGGGAAGTTACAAATATTGCAACATGTTACAAATTTTGTGAAGCATACTTTTGAATCTCCAATATCAGAATCCCCTGAAATGAAGATATTATTGCAAGCATCGGATGTACCTACCTCGACGTTAATTCAGCAGCAGGAGGTGGTAGCCCCTTTCACATTGGAGGAAGTGAAGGTGGTTATTTGTAGTCTTAGGGATAAGGTGGCACCAGGCTCCGATGGGTTGTCTGCTGAAATTTATAAATCTTTATGGAAATTTATGCCGACCTAGTTATTGGCTGTATTCAATGCTTTTTTAAATGAGGATCATTTGTCGGACCAAATGTACGAAGGTTTGATGCCTTTTCTTTACAAAAAGGGTGATAAATCTGACTTGGGGAATTGGAGGCCGATTACTCTGTTAAATATAGATTATAATTTTTTTTTCAAAATTACTGGGGAACAGGATTTCGAAATCTTTGCCTTCTTTGATTTCAACATCACAGTATTGTTCAGTTTCAGGTAGGTCCATCCAAGATGCTTTGCTTTTGGTAAGAGAATTATTTTCTCAGGGACATAAGGGAGTTCTTACGGGTTATTTATTTAATTTTGATTTATCAAAAGCTTTTGACGGGGTATCACAAGAATTTATTTGGTTGACTCTCTGAGCTTATGGGTTTCCTCAGATTTTTATTAATTGACTTAGTCTATGTTATTCATTGGCCTATGTTAGGCCTTATGTAAATGGGTGGATTGGATCACCCTGTTATATTCGTCGGGGCATTCGTCAAGGTTGTCCCTTGAGCCCGCTGTTATTTGTAATAGCATTGGACCCCATTATTAGATTACTTCATAAATCCCCTAGACTTTTGGGTCTTTCGGGTCCAGGTTTAAGTAATCAGAAAATAATATGTTATGCTGACGATTTATGTGTTTTGGTGCCAACTATACCTGTGGGTCATTTATTATATACAGTTCTTCCGTTTTTTTTATCTGTCATTGGTTCAAGTCTAAATTTACAGAAGAGTGTTTGTTTTCATTTAGCTAAAACTTTGGTGGGGATTTCTTCCATTGGGGGTATCCGTTTAGTGGATTCTCCACATAAGCTACTGGGTATTTATTTTGGTGTACAAGATATGGCTCAGTATAGCTGGGAAATATGTCTGAATAATGGAAGGGAAAAGGTGTGTAAGTGGAATACATGGTTTATGGGGAAGAAGAAATGGATTTTTTTTGATTAAAACTTGTTTATTGCCTTTATTTTTACATGTTGCGGATATTTTTCCGTTACCCAAACAGTTTATTGTGCCCCTTTTGAGCCTTTTTTTCTCTTGTTTTTGGGGTAGCCGCCTCAATCCGGTTAAAAGAAACTATTTATTGAATGACTATCATCGGGGGGGGGGGTTAACATGGTTCACCCGATAGTATTTTTTTACTCTCTTTTTTTCCACCAATTTAAAGCCTTTAGTCACTAATTCATCACAGCTTTGGCTTCCTGTGGTATGTGTTTCAATTTCAGAGATTTTGCAAGAATGGTTTCTGGAGAGTTTTATACACAAAAACAAACAGAAATATGTTTTATCTTCGGATTGGGTAATGGTGTTTGATATGCTTAGAACATGGCGTATTACGGTATCCATGGTTACGAAGTTTTCTCGTAAAAAGTTGTATGCACTGATAGTAGAGTCTTATTTTTCAGAAGAAGTTTTTCTGGATTTTATAATGTCAGAAAAAGCTCAGATTGGAAGTCGTCTTACTGATACCAGAATCCCTTTGGCTATGTGGGATATTGCTTAGTTGGGGGTGCATGGTAAAATTAATGTACGAGGAAACCACAAACATAAACAATTGACGGATCGTTATTGTTTTCGGACTTCCTGTGCGACCCTTACTGAGACTATGGTTCACTTGTATTTTTCTTGTCCTTTTATTATGCAATTTTGGTTTTTGTGGCGTCATCATTTTTGGAATAGGGTATGGCGTAAGGGGAATCAGAGGGCTTTGTTTTTTGGTTTATTTCCAGCCTCATGGGCTGAGTGTAATCCTAGTACTTTAAATTTAATAGCGGTTGTGATACTGTACTGGGTGTGGAAGGTTAGGTGTTGGTTTTTATTTCAACAACGTTCTCTTACCCCTGAAGAACTGTTTCCGAAAGTGGTGGCTCATATCGATCGTCTTAAAGAGAGAGAAAGGAAACTCCTCAAACAGAATATTTGGGAACGATATTGGAAATTCGGTTAAACCAGTTACCTATTTTCGACTGTATCTTGATTCTCCAATATTGAGCTGCATTTCTTAAATTGATTTAGGATAACAGGAGTTTTTTTATGTGTTTTCCTTTTTTTTTGGAATTATTGTATTAATTTAGTATTACATCTGTTTGATTTATTCCTTTTGTATGTTATTTTGTTTGTGCTTGTTATGATTTTAATAAACATACCCCTACTCTTTTCGATAAGTGCCATGGGATCTTTAACATCCACCTGAACTACCACCAATCCAGGCAGATGGGACCTCAGTTTAACATCTCATCCGAAAGATGGAAATCATGAATTAACTCCTGAATTCTAATTGACATAACTTTGGCCAAGATCTTGTAGTCCAGGTTCATTAACAAAATTGGGTGGTAACTAATGTAATCAAGTGGGTCCTTGTTCTTTTTATGGAGTAAAGTAACCACAGCTTGTTTCAAGGTGGGGGGGGGCAAAGTTTTAAGGCTTTGTGCTTCATTAAACATTAACAATAGATAAGGGCTTAGTTTAGAGCTTAGATTTTTGTAAAACTCCCTACAGAGACCATCACTACCTGGAGTTTTGCCAGAAGGAAGGGATGAGATTGCTTTTGCTATCTCTTGGCCTGATAGGGGTTTGCTCAAAGATTCTTGTTGAGTACTGGATAATCTAGGTAGATTAACTGAATGAAAGAAGTGTTGGAGTTTATCTGCATCAAAGTGCAATTGTTTAGATTATAGAGATTGAAAGGAATCTTGGAATGCTCTACTAATGTCCGAGCTTCTAGTTAGAATCTTCCCTCTTCCTTCTTTGATACCGGGGATTAAGTTTTGAGATAAAGGTTTTATGAGTCTATAAGCTAGCAATTTGCCTGAGTTTTCACCCACTTCCCAGAACCTTTGTTTGATATGAAAAAGGATGTATTTAGCCTGCTCAGAAAATATGGAGTTCATTTGAAATTTTAGGTGATTTACTTTATATAGGAGCAATAGATTGATTTTCCTGGCAGTCGCGTAGGCAATGATATGACTTCTTATAAAGGCTTTGTTAGCCTCCCATAAACAACCATAAGAGACCTCATTGTTATCATTGATGGCAAAGAATTCTTCAGTTTCTTTTGATAGCCAAATTTAAAAGCCTTTTTTACTGAAGCAGCTGGGTATTCACTCTCCGTTTAAGTTGTTTAGGGTGGGCACCTCCTAACTGTAAGCAAATATTGATCAGACCATGATCTGAAATAACTACCCAATTTATTTGGGCATTCATAACAGAGTTAGATAGAGATTTTCAACCAGAAGCAAGCCAAGCCTACTGTAAGTTTAATGCCTGCTGGAGAAAAAAGTAAAGACTTTATCTGATAGATATATTAACCTCCAAATATCTGACAAGCTGAGGGTTTTAATAAGATTATGGAGAGCCTGTCTGGGCCTAGGCATACATTTACCCGAGCTTGGGACCTGTCTATCTATGTAAGGGTCAAGCATGTCATTAAAATCCCCTCCCACAATCAATTCCTACTTAGCAAACTGGCACAGACTAGAAGAGATGTTGTCAAAAAACTCCACCTGGCTGGAGTTCAGTGCATAAAGGTTGCAAATAGCCAGCCTGCGACCTTCTATGGAACAAGATAAAACCTGAAACCTCCCTTCTGTGTCTGAAATATGGTCATCTTTCACAAAATTTATATATTTTCTAATAAGAATAGCTGTACCTCTTTTCTTTGTGGAATAGGAGCTAAACTCCACTCTCCCTACCCAAGATCTAGCCAGCTTGGCAGATTCCTCAATGTTAAGGTATGTTTCTTGCAGGAGGGCAATGCCTACCTTTTCTTTCTTCAAATGAGCTAAACCTTTTTTTCCTTTTTATGGGGGATCCTAACCCATTTACATTCCAAGATATGATTTTGAAAGCTTGCATTTTTGTGTCCTGCCTGATAAATAAAAAACTACTAATATCTCTAGATAACTAGCTACCTCTACTGTTCTGAGAACTCAACTATACAATGAGAATAATGATATCATGATTATAATATAAATGAGAACCAAATATGGTTCTGCTTAAGTAAGCGCTCCTCTTCTTAAGCTAAAACAGGAGACACTAAATCAAGCAAAACAATAATAACATACAGTATATTGTGGTAAGAGATAGTTAAGTTACTAAAATTATGATTAACAAATTTTAGAGGGGGGGAAGTGGTTATAGTAGCAGTAGGATGGTAACTACTGCTGGATCTGTATCCCAGAATTTATGTCCAATGTGGCGTTCTTTTTAGATACAAATGAAGGAGGGAAGAACTACTACACATTACACACCCACTTAAAAAGAAAGCTTGACTAAATAAACAAACCACAGTTTCATTAATAGCAAGAATAAATCACAAACTTGTTGGTTACCTTGTTTATACTTACATGCATTACATAGCTTGAGGATAAAAAGATTTCAGGGTGCAAAAGGGGGGAGGGGATCAGATATCAGACTGTAAGAGAGCCATGGATAGCTTGTGTTACTAAAGGCAGTATTGGGAGTTGGAAGTGAGTTCAACACCAGCACCCAGCACACAGTAGGCTGGTGGAATAAAACACTGCATCAGGATGATGAAGGAGACACTTGAGCGTCATACCTCTGTCTCTTGCGCTCAGGATAACCACTGATGGTTTAGTGTAAACGTAAAGGAGACCAAGCTGGACACACTGGATAAAACATCTCTTGTCACTGTATCTTATTAGCATACCACTAGGCGCGCAACTCACAACATATTCAAACAAGCAGGAGTCTTAGGCACTGAGCATGACGTCATCATTATTAAAGCTATTAATACCTTTAAAACCCCACCATAGTGGCCCACCTGCTACAGAAAGCATGGTGGCAAGCAAAGCAAGTGCCATCATACTAGTGACTTACTGACCAGCTGAAGAATATAAAATAACCAGACAAGAGACAGGGCTGACCATTAATTTAGCTCAGTGGCTGGTGTACCTGACCACTGCACTTATCCCAAGTAGGGCTAAAGTATCCTCGATAAACCCAAATGCCGTTCCAGCAATCTATGACAGCCACATACTGAAAAAAAAGCATGTAACTACCATCCAGTCCTGGAGACTCTCAATGGAGAGAGCATCTTAATGCCTGAGCAAAATCAGCTTGGGGGGATAGTAGGCAGGTAATAAATGTATGCCCCCATATGACCCTGAGAGGGAGTATGATAGGGAAGACAGAACCAACAGCCCTTATTTATTATATATCTAGACTGCTTTTCCTGACTTCCACATGTAACCAATAAACAGTCACCTTTTCAGCCTTCCGCACCTTATTAAATTTTCTATCACTCCAGGATTAAAAAGAAAAACCTGGATTGTACTGAAACAACAAAGAAAATGAAAGCATCTGGTACAAAGCAATATAGCAATAGTATTACTATTTGTGATAATTTAATGCTGTAACATCTGGATATGAGCTTTAAAAACTGAATGCCATTTAGAATTTTTTTTTATTTAAAAAGTATATCTTGAGAACACTATGTGCCCAGTATCCGAAAGGGTGCACAAGGAGCAGCACTCATTGGGAAGTGCTGTGACTGCCACCAGTAATCCCTTATGTAAACAGCTGAAAAGTTACCAGCAAATAGAGGAAGGTTGAAAGCTGGGACTCATTGAAATTCTCCGTAATCCAGCATTGGTAGTTCAATCACACTGGAGGAACACTTCCAACATGGTCGGTACAATCTGGAAGTTCTTGAGGGGTCAACTGATGTGCCACCATGGGAAGGGGTCAATCAGAAAAGCAGGTTGCTGAATATCCACCCCAACCACAGTTTCTCGAATGGGAGGATTAATGTACGTTTCAAGTGGGAATGGAGCTAGATCAGCATCCATTTCCGCCCCAGTGGAGAAGATAGAGGAGGAAGAAGCTGGAGAAGGATGATGGCTTTCTTTTTAAATCTATTCCTGCGTCTGCTGTGGCTCCTCTTCCTAAGATTTAATGCTGAAGCCCGATACGCATAACGTTTATAAGGGTTAAGGATCTTAAGGTATTTTTATTTCACATAAATTTGTTGATTGGGCCATCAGTTCAGACTTTGACTTGTTCTTTAAAGTCTTAGAATAAGGGAGGGGAGTAGATTCACTGCGACTGACACTGGGCAGGGATGTCTCCTATCATGCTACTGTAGAACTGATGGAATTCTTGAGGGAAGGAAGTGCACGTGCTGCTGAGGGTGGATTGGGGGAGCCTGCTCATGCATAACATGAAAGATTCGAGAGTGAATGACCATTATTTTGTGAATTAGTAGAGGAGGCATTTACCAAGGGCAAATATTCCCATGCATTGTCCACAGAGTCACAGGTTACCATGCTGCCCCTAGGTTCATGAATTACAAACAAGGCTGGATATTTGAAGTGGTAAACAATTCTCAGTTCCTGGCAATGTTTTTTTTACTTCAAAAAAAACCTTCCATTTATTCAAAATCTCTGAGGAAAAGTCCTGATAGATCAGAATTTTTGTTCCCTGCCACTCCAGCAGTTTTCTTTCCCTTGAGACCCTCAGAATTTCCTCTTTTACTGTAAATCTAAGAAAATAAGCCACTATTGGTCAAGGTCTCTTGTTGTGGGTAGATTTAGGGCCAGCTGTTCTGTGGGCTCTATTTCCAGTGGCCAGGATCATCGACAGTTAAGTAGTTCAGGTAAAAAAGATTGTAGGAAGTTAATCATATGATTACCTTCCCATTTCTTCGGTACTCCTATAATCCTTAGATTATTCCTCTTCCCTCTATTTTCCAAGTCATCTACCTTATCCAACAGAAATTAAATTTGTTTATTTTGCTGCTGTGTTACATTGTTTAGATAGCTGTCAGCATCTCTGAGCTCTTCTATGCTCTGAGAAGAGTGTTTTAGAGAATCTTTAATTAATTCCGTCTCAGTTTTTAAACTCACTGTGGATTGTTTAATGATATTCACATCTATTTTCAGGTCTGCCAACATATCCCTTAATTGTTAAAACTCACTTTTTGTACTGGAATTGTTTGATTGCTGTAGGGAACCTGAAGGAGGGGTCATTCCCAGTCTGTGAGTCTTGTAGGCTCTCTCAGCCGCGGTGAGCATTTTCTTCAGCCTTCTGACAAAAACATAAATATTTTACAAAATTAAAGAAAACCCTACCGGAAAATTAGCTCAATCAATAGTCAGTAGTTTCACAAAATGCCGAAATGAAACAACGGTAACCAAAATCAAGAGAAAACTGTTAAAAATAAATAAAAATAGCAGACGTGAACAGCACTCATGGGACAGCTACCACCTTCATCAGTGCTGGCTCTCACTCTACTACAGTAGACTCTCGATTATCCAAACCACCTGGAGAACATAGGAAATATTCGGATAATCAGGAGTCCAGATAATCTCGAGGCTCTAATGTATTCGGAGCATGGTGAGTGTGGGGAATTTGCATCAGTTTGGGCATGTCTCTTAGAAAATGGAAAGTGTGAGGACATTCAGGCTGTGTGATCATGGACCAGGAATCTCTCAATCATGCACTGCGAACCAGAAACTCTCTGTCTCTCCTCTCTTTGACCAAAAAATAAAGGTACGAGTTGCTAATCATCAGAAGAGAAAAACAGAGCACATAAAAAGGTCTGTGTTCTTTTTTATTCTACCTGTCATTCAAGGGCTCAGTGCAGTTCACTCTGTTCAGACAGGAGCATGATAGAGAAGTGTTCTGTCATGGTGGGAGAATCTGGGGAGTCGGTTACATAGAGCAGGTGGAACCAGAAAGTGGAGTGGAGTACTGCACTTTTTTTGGGAAAACTGTCTGAGACCTGCTTTTGTCTGGGTTCAGGGAAATTCTTCTCACTAAGGTTAAAACAGTTTTTTTCTCTTAGCTGAGTTCAAGGAAAGGAGGGATGGAGAGGACAGAGCAGATGGGGCCGAATGTCTCAGTTTGCTTGTGCTGCACTTAATGATGTGATAACAGCGATCAGTCAGCAGGCTGTATGCTGTGAGGACTCAGAGGGTTAATTAACACTTCATTCTCCTGAATGGCTGAGGGACTTGATAGAGTCTAAGTAGTGCACTGCATTAGTACCAGTTCATACTTCTGTCAGACTGTTGGGGGACACGCTGGAAGTCCATTAGACAGGGAGTTCCAGTTATTGGGGGTTCAGATAATTAAGTCTACTGTATTAGATTTAGACTTAACTAGACTATTATTAAAGGTTACTGCATCACACCTAGAAAGTGACTGGTGCACCCAAATCAACCACACATGTTTGCCTGGTCACTAGCGGTTCTCACGTGAGAAACAATATACTCTTGGCAGCAAAAAACAAGAGACAATTAACTATGTCTGAGGAAGTTCAAATATGCTACTTTCTTGATCTCACCTCTGAGACCAGAAAAAGAAGGAAAATATTTGATGTGGTCTGAGAGGGTCTTCAGTCATTCAGCACCATGAATAGCCTTAATTTTCCAGCTAAGCTTTGACTTCAGTATGTAGGTAAGACTTTCGTATTTTCTGACCGCTTTGAAGTGGGTAAAAACTTGAAAGCATTGTGTTAAGACTTTGAAGCTCAAGACTCCTACTCTGCATTGAAAGATGTAGACTGATGACCTTTGGGTTATTTGCATGTTTATTTTAGGACTTGCCTAAGTACTAAAAAGTACAGCTGTTCTAGTTTATACTAGTTCCTCCTCGCTGATGATACATTTCTAAAATTTGTGTGGAACATGTTGAGGACTAGGGGCTGTGTGATCAGTGTACCTGGTTAGTTGGATGTGAGAGAGGTATGGCACAAGCATTTTTAAAATGAAAAGTCTTACCTACATACTCTGTTATTCCCTGGAGTTGGGGGGGGGGCTTCATTTTACTAGTGATACTGGAAGGAAGATGGCCACTTCCTGGCACTTCTTCTCAGCTTAAATGAGTAGTACACCCTCATAGCTTGTAAATGTTATTTGTTTTCTTGTCAGCAGATAACGCTTTTCATGTAGCTGTTGGGATATATGTGATTGCTTTAGTTTGTTTTCACTGTTCATACCAGCCCCTGTAACTAGCCTGTGGGTTCTCCATTTTCTGGTTGTTGAAATCGCATTGTCCCTGAGAGCTGCATTAGCATATGAGAACATAATGCCACATCACCCATTTGCACCATGTACATCCATGCTGAAAGTACACATAACCTGAAAAAACTCTCTAGAAACACACATGTTGAATGCAATTTAAAAGAAAAAAATCCTGCATTACAATCTAAGACAGTCTGTAAAGCTAACTGAAAATAAAAATGCTATTTCACACCTTACGGTTGAATTCTAAGTAAGCAAACAGGCATACTGTGGAGTTTAAACAGTGCTGATACATCAAGTTCTCATATGCTAATACAGCTCTTAGGCACAATGAGAGTTCAGCAACCAGAAAATGGAGATCATCAGGCTAGTAACAGAGACTGGTATGAACAGTGAAAATAAGCTAAGACAAACACATATATCAATCAATCAATCAATCAATCAAATCTTTATTTATCCAGGCGGACACCGTTGAGCAAGCTCATTTACAAGGTGGACCTGCATTTGTAAAATGACAGTTATACACACATAACTTAAAGATGAGTTAAACAATGTAAGGAAGGCAAAAGAATAAATTTACAAACATGAGGTGGGTGCAATAAATACAATTCCAAGTATTCACATAGGATTACATGACATTAATTACAGCCTTTAATGACATAGGATTTAGAGTTGCATATTTGTCCATGACTTTACAGGATGGTACAAGTTAATAGCATTACAGGCCAGAGGCGGTTCAGTGCATGGGAGGTGACCAGGGCCTGGGGGCCCATGTTGCTCCACGTATTTGGGTGGCAGAGGGAGGAAAAGGAAAAAAAAATGTCTATGGCTCTAGTGGTCAGCATGGCAGCTGAATGCTGAATAGGTTTATGTATGGCGGGGAGGGGTTCGGTTATAGCTGCATATGGTGAGGCTAGAGCGTGAGCTATCAACAGGACTACTATGTACTATGGAAACATTTGCAGATTTCGGCAAATGTTCTGTCATACAGGTTCCTAAACACTGAGATACTGATAGGAGAGCTAAGTTTCAGTGAACCTTGTATCCTTTTCCAGAGTGTAGGCAAGGCATGGCTTATAGCTGCCTACCAAAGTGGTTATTGATTCTGGGGATTTTTAGTGAAGTTAGTGAGAGGCTTCTTATGGCATAGGTGCTTGGCGGACAGCAGGGAGGCAATCAACAATGTAGTTAGGAGTTTGTTGGTAAGTGCACGGAGTATCCAGAGAGCTGCATTTCTATGCCGCCTGTATTGTAGAGAAGGCCACCCTACTGCAGTGTATAACAAGCAGTGATGTGTGGAGGACGGGAGGCCAGTAATGAATCTTAATGCTCTATGATACAATACATCCAGTTTTGCAAGGTATGAAACAGAGCATTGTCCATATATGATGTCAGCGTACTCGATTAAAGAAAGGAAGGTAGAATTAACTAGCTGTCTTTTTGCAGCTACTGTCAGGAGATGTCTAATTCTATAAAATAGGCCAAGCCTCTGCCTTAATTTTTTCATCAATTCTTCAATGTGCTCCATAAAGGAGAGTTTGTTATCCAGCCATAGACCCAGGTATTTGAATTTAGATACGAACTCAAGTTTTTCACCTAGTAGGGTGGTTATAGGAGGAACTGTACCAGCTAGTGTGATTTGGCCCCAATGCTGGATGGAGAGAACAGCATGGCCTTAGTTTTTGCATTTAGCAATAGTTTTTTGTTGATAAGCTGGTTTTGTAGCGTATTGAATTCGGCTTGGAGTTCTCAGCATGCGGCTCCAGGAGAGTCACGACTTAGGTAGAGCACTGTATCGTCAGCAAACAGGTGGATACTGGCTTTCTTGATTCCTAAGTCCAGATTATTAATGTAGATATTGAACAGTAGGGGGCCCAATATGGAACCCTGAGGAACTCCTCTTTTTAGTGGTTTGAGTGGAGAAAGTTCTCCTTCAGCTTTGATTTGTTGCTGCCTACCAGACAGGTAGTCCTGGAACCATTTCAGTGAGATAGAGTCCAGACCTATCGTGTTTAGCGTGGAAAGAAGTAGGCAGTGGTCGACGGTGTCGAACGCCTTGCTGAGGTCTAGAAATACTGCACAAACAAATTTTTTTTTTATCAAGTTCCCGTTGCCAGTCATTAGTAACGTTGGCCAGTGCCGTAGTAGTACTGTGCTTAGCTCTAAATCCGGACTGCATGGGGTGAAAAAATGCAGAGTTGTCTAGGAATGATCTCAACTGTGTATCCACAACTTTTTCCAGCATTTTCGAAAGTATAGGTAGTAGGGAGATTGGCCTATAGTTGTTCAGGTCACTTGGGTCCCCTGCTTTGAAAAGCGGAATAACATGAGCAGTTTTCCATTCTGTAGGGAGAGAGCCTTGGGTTAGGGATAGGTTGAATAAGTGCGAAATGGGTGCGGCAAGTATGTGATAAGCTATTTTCAGAAAGTATGGGTCGAATAAATCAGCTCCTGCGCTTTTCCTAGTGTCCAACCGTAGCAGCAGGTCTTCAACTTCTTTTATGTTGATTGTGGAAAAGGAGAAAGTCATACTAATGTTAATTGGTTCATATGGCTGGGCTTTGGAAAGCGGATGAAGACTGCTTACTGGTGCATTATCAAAAGCCATGCCTGCTGTGGCAAAATGGTTATTGAAAGCTTGGAGAATTTCAGATCTGTCAGTGACAGTGACATTGTCAATCATAATTTTAGATGGTAGCATACTACTTGGTGAGTGTCCAGATAGTTCTTTATAGTGGACCAGAATTTGGTAGGGTTGGTGGATGCAGAGCATAATTCCTTTGGTAATAAATAGTCTTAGTTTCCTGATCATTTTGTACAGGCATTCTAAGCTGACCAAAGAGACACCAATCAGCATCAGCATGTGATTTTCGGCATTTTCCATAGCTGGTCTCTTTGAGCAAGGCGTTTTCAGTTCTGTGTAAACCAACGGCAGGTCCTGGTTTTTATCCGAGTTTTGATCAAGGGAGCATGGGTATTGAGGGCACTGGCTATGATTTCGTGCAGAATATCATAAGCCTCACTCACTGATTTGGCTAGGTAGAAGTTCTGCCAGAGCAGAGAGTTTTTTAGATCATTAAAATAAGCCGTGGGGTCGAAGTTCCATTTGGATCTTTTGATAGAGAATTTTGAAGTGGATAGTGGCTTGGTGATGGTTCTGATGCCAGCTGTTATACAGTGGTCGCTAACGTCAGCTGGCAGGATACCGGCGTGTGAAAAGTATTGAGGTTTGTTAACAAGAAGCACATCCAAAAGGGTGCTCCTCATAGGATTTTTTGTTGATCTGGGTTGGTTCAGTTATAAGTTGGGTGAACCCATGTGAGTCACAGAATCGCTTTAGGGTAGGGATCCATTGGTTAGCCAGTCATAGTTTAGGTCACCTAGTAGGACTGTCTCCATGGGTGTTGCATCCATTTGTGATGACAGGTGAGTCAAGAGCTGTGGTCCTGCTGCAGGAGGTCTGTAGCAGCCAATTATCTGCGGAAGACCACTGGGTGAGATGCTTCAACTCTGAGAGACAGGCATTCAAATCCTCCAGCCATGGATGTGGCGTCTAATATGGATACTGTGAATTTATTTTAACATAATTGCTACCCCCAGTCTTTCTGTCTCCTCTGAAAAGTAGGTAATTTGGGATATTAACCTCGCTGTCCGGCGTGGATGCCCGAAGCCATGATTCGAGATCACAAAATATCTGGAGAGGGTGAATGATCCAAGCCTGGACAGAATCCAACTTTTTGAAGGCTGCAGATATTAGCATGCAAGAAGCTGATTCCTTTCAAAGTAGTAATTCGGACGGTGATGAAAGCAAGCTTGTGGGGCCAGGATTAAATTCGATGTCTCCTGCACACAGTAGTAGAAGGAGGAGAATTCTTCTCAGATAGACAAGGAGATTTTTAAGAGCACGGGTCTTTCTGCGTTTGCTACAGGCTAAAGCGCATGGGTCCAGTGGTCGGATGGACCTCTTGCTATGCCCTATGGATACGTAGCTTAGGATCCAGGCAGGGTAGTAGTAGCCTGTACACTGTTTAGGTACCAGAGGTTTGGGGATAGTCGTGGTGTAGTAAATTGCTGTACCACTGTTGGTAATAACAACGTACTTCGAGTTAAACAGTGGCAGACAGGGGCAGCATGATAAGTACATAGATTTATTGTGTGTGAGGACCAGTGAGCGGAACATGTCTCTGTAACTAGGTCGGGTCTGTCAGGAGTTCATTTATATTATGTAGAATGATATTAGCTAGTAGGCAAAGCCAAATAATGCTGCCCATATTTGTTTTTCATAAAGTGGGGTAAACCGCTACAAGAGCTGCCAACCAGAATCTCTTACACTATCAAAATTTTGTGCAAAAAGGTGCTACTGCGGAGGGCTCTTGACGTTTAGTGTTTGAGGTATACTCTTTAGCAGTAACACGCTAAAAGCCATGTTTAGTTAATAGGATTTTTACTGGGCGGTCGGGAAGGATGGAGAGTATATATTTTTTTTTTTTTACTGCTAAAACGCGGTAAAGAAGGAGAGACGCCTATTCCATATGGGCCAGGCCAATACAGGGCTGTAGGCGGAGCTAGTGGGCTATAAAATAACACTCAGGGAGGGGATGGGCGGGTGGAAAAATTGCACACGCCGTACCTTTTCAGGCAGGAGAGTCCGGTTGCGGAGGTCTCAGGCGGCGGCTGTAGAAGCGCCGACCGCCTGGTGGCCGCTGCCCTTCGGCCGGGCTTGCAGGAGTCCCTAGGGAGATAGAAGGGGACTATTAGTGCTAGTCCCAGTTGGCTGAGGGCGGCAGAGAGAGTGTGATGCAGAGCTAGAAATTTGCAGGACAATAGGAGCGATTTCCTGCGCCTATGTCTAGCTGGCTTCTGCTTTGCAAAACAAAAGAAGGGCTGTAATGACTTTAAACACCTCCCTTAACACTTCTGCAAATGATTACACTCATTTAGTCATATTTTCAGTTAAACAAACATTTTACAAAATCCAAAATATCCCTGTAAGCAAGAGAGCAGCCCTTTTCGGCAAGTTTTCAGCTTAGAATCAAGGGTGTAAGGGCAAGGCAATCGGAATCCACCTAGAAAAGGCGCTCACGTTCCGACTGGCTGCGGCTTCGCCGTACCTTTCAGGCAGGGAAGGTCCGGTGCGGAGGTCTCAGGCGGCGGCTGTAGAAGCGCTGACCGCCCGGTGGCCGCTCGTCCTTCGGCCGGCTTGCAGGAGTCCCTAGGGGAGACAGAAGGGGGACTATTAGTGCTAGTCCCAGTCGGCTGAGGGTGGGCAGAGCAGTGTGATGCAGAGCTAGAAATTTGCAGGACAATAGGAGCGATTTCCTGGGCGCCCCATGTCTAGCTGGCTTCTGCTCTTTGCAAAACAAAAGAAGGGCTGTAATGACTTTAAACACACCTTCCCTTAACACTTCTGGCAAATGATTACACTCATTTAGTCATATTTTCAGTTAAACAAACATTTTACAAAATCCAAAATATCCCCTGTAAGCAAGAAAGCAGCCCTTTTCGGCAAGTTTTCAGCTTAGAATCAAGGGTGTAAGGGCAAGCCCATAGGAATCCGCCTAGAAAAGGCGCTCACGTTCCGATTGGCTGCGGCTTTGCCGTACCTTTCAGGCAGGGAGAGTCCGGTGCAGAGGTCTCAGGCGGCGGCTGTAGAAGCACCGACCGCCCGGTGGCCGCTCGTCCTTCGGCCGGCTTGCAGGAGTCCCTAGGGGAGACAGAAGGGGGACTATTAGTGCTAGTCCAAGTCGGCTGAGGGCGGGCAGAGCAGTGTGATGCAGAGCTAGAAATTTGCAGGACAATAGGAGCGATTTCCTGGGCGCCCCTATGTCTAGCTGGCTTCTGCTCTTTGCAAAACAAAAGAAGGGCTGTAATGACTTTAAACACACCCTCCTTAACACTTCTGGCAAATGATTACACTCATTTAGTCATATTTTCAGTTAAACAAACATTTTACAAAATCAAAATATCCCTGTAAGCAAGAGAGCAGCCCTTTTCGGCAAGTTTTCAGCTTAGAATCAAGTGTAAAGAGGCAAGCCAATGGAATCCGCCTGAAAAGCGGTTGGCGTTCGATTGACTGTAGCTCACCTGCACCTTTCAGGCAGGGAGAGTCAGGTGCAGAGGTCTCAGGCGGCGGCTGTAGAAGCGCCGACCGCCCGGTGGCCGCTTGTCCTTCGGCCGGCTTGCAGGAGTCCCTAGGGGAGACAGAAGGGGGACTATTAGTGCTAGTCCCAGTCGGCTGAGGGCGGGCAGAGCAGTGTGATGCAGAGCTAGAAATTTGCAGGACAATAGGAGCGATTTCCTGGGCGCCCCTATGTCTAGCTGGCTTCTGCTCTTTGCAAAACAAAAGAAGGGCTATAATGACTTTAAACACACCTTCCCTTAACACTTCTGGCAAATGATTACACTCATTTAGTCATATTTTCAGTTAAACAAACATTTTACAAAATCCAAAATATCCCCTGTAAGCAAGAGAGCAGCCCTTTTCGGCAAGTTTTCAGCTTAGAATCAAGGGTGTAAGGGCAAGCCAATCGGAATCCGCCTAGAAAAGGCGCTCGCGTTCGATTGGCTGCGGCGCCGCCGTATCTTTCAGGCAGGAGAAGTCGGTGCGGAGGTCTAGGCGTGCGCTGTAGAAGCACCGACCGCCTGGTGGCCGCATCCTTCGGGCCGGCTTGCAGGAGTCCCTAGGAGGCAGAAGGGGACTATTAGTGCTAGTCCCAGTCGGCTGAGGGCAGGCAGAGCAGTGTGATGCAGAGCTAGAAATTTGCAGGACAATAGGAGCGATTTCCTGGCGCCCCTATGTCTAGCTGGCTTCTGCTCTGCAAAACAAAAGAAGGGGCTGTAATGACTTTAAACACACCCTCCCTTAACACTTCTGGCAAATGATTACACTCATTTAGTCATATTTTCAGTTAAACAAACATTTTACAAAATCCAAAATATCCCCTGTAAGCAAGAGAGCAGCCCTTTTCGGCAAGTTTTCAGCTTAGAATCAAGGGTGTAAGGGCAAGCCAATCGGAATCCACCTAGAAAAGGCGCTCACGTTCCGATTGGCTGCGGCTTCACCGTACCTTTCAGGCAGGGAGAGTCCGGTGCGGAGGTCTCAAGCGGCGGCTGTAGAAGTGCCGACCGCCCAGTAGACGCTCGTCCTTCGGCCGGCTTGCAGGAGTCCCTAGGGGAGACAGAAGGGGCACTATTAGTGCTAGTCCAAGTCGGCTGAGGGCGGGCAGAGCAGTGTGATGCAGAGCTAGAAATTTGCAGGACAATAGGAGCGATTTCCTGGGTGCCCCTATGTCTAGCTGGCTTCTGCTCTTTGCAAAACAAAAGACGGGCTGTAATGACTTTAAACACACCCTCCCTTCACACTTCTGGCAAATGATTACACTCATTTAGTCATATTTTCAGTTAGACAAACATTTTACAAAATCCAAAATATCCCCTGTAAGCAAGAGAGCAGCCCTTTTCGGCAAGTTTTCAGCTTAGAATCAAGGGTGTAAGGGCAAGCCAATCGGAATCCGCCTAGAAAAGGCGCTCGCTTTCCGATTGGCTGCGGCTTCGCCGTACCTTTCAGGCAGGGAGAGTCCGGTGCGGAGGTCTCAGGCGGCAGCTGTAGAAGCGCCGACCGCCCGGTGGCCTCTTGTCCTTCGGCCGGCTTGCAGGAGTCCCTAGGGGAGACAGAAGGGGGACTATTAGTGCTAGTCCCAGTCGGCTGAGGGCAGGCAGAGCAGTGTGATGCAGAGCTAGAAATTTGCAGGACAATAGGAGCGATTTCCTGGGCGCCCCTATGTCTAGCTGGCTTCTGCTCTTTGCAAAACAAAAGAAGGGCTGTAATGACTTTAAACACACCCTCCCTTAACACTTCTAGCAAATGATTACACTCATTTAGTCATATTTTCAGTTAAACAAACATTTTACAAAATCCAAAATATCCCCTGTAAGGAAGAGAGCAGCCCTTTTCGGCAAGTTTTCAGCTTAGAATCAAGGGTGTAAGGGCAAGCCAATTGGAATCCGCCTAGAAAAGGCGCTCGCGTTCCGATTGGCTGCGGCTTCTCGCCGTACCTTTCAGCAGGAGGTCGGTGCGGAGGTCTCAGGCGGCGGCTGTAGAAGCGCCGACCGCCCGGTGGCCGCTCGTCCTTCGGCCAGCTTGCAGGAGTCCCTAGGGGAGACAGAAGGGGGACTATTAGTGCTAGTCCCAGTCGGCTGAGGGCGGGCAGAGCAGTGTGATGCAGAGCTAGAAATTTGCAGGACAATAGGAGCGATTTCCTGGGCGCTCCTATGTCTAGCTGGCTTCTGCTCTTTGCAAAACAAAAGAAGGGCTGTAATGACTTTAAACACACCCTTCCTTAACACTTCTGGCAAATGATTACACTCATTTAGTCATATTTTCAGTTAGACAAACATTTTACAAAATCCAAAATATCCCCTGTAAGCAAGAGAGCAGCCCTTTTCGGCAAGTTTTCAGCTTAGAATCAAGGGTGTAAGGGCAAGCCAATCGGAATCCGCCTAGAAAAGGCGCTCGCGTTCCAATTGGCTGTGGCTTCTCCGTACCTTTCAGGCAGGGAGAGTCCGGTGCGGAGGTCTCAGGCGGCGGCTGTAGAAGCGCCGACCGCCCGGTGGCCGCTCGTCCTTCGGCCGGCTTGCAGGAGTCCCTTTCAGGCAGGGAGAGTCCGGTGCGGAGGTCTCAGGCGGCGGCTGTAGAAGCGCCGACCGCCCGGTGGCCGCTCGTCCTTGACCGGCTTGCAGGAATCCCTTTCAGGCAGGAGGTCCGGTGCGGAGGTCTCAGGCGGCGGCTGTAGAAGCGCCGACTGCCCGGTGGTCGCCGTCCCCTGGCGGCTTGCAGGAGTCCCTTTCAGGCAGGAGAGTCCAGTGCGGAGGTCTCAGGCGGCGGTTGTAGAAGCGCCGACCGCCCGGTAGGCTGCGTCTTCGGCCGGCTTGCAGGAGTCCCTTTCAGGCAGGGAGAGTCCGGTGCAGAGGTCTCAGGCGGCGGCTGTAGAAGCGCCGACCGCCCGGTGGCCTCTCGTCCTTTGGCCAGCTTGCAGGAGTCCCTTTCAGGCAGGGAGAGTCCGGTGCGGAGGTCTCAGGCGGCGGCTGTAGAAGGCAATATCCCCACCAGCTACATGGAAAGAGTTGTCTGTTGACAAGGAAACAAGTAAAATTTACAAGATGTGAGGTGTACTACTCCTTTAAGTGCATTATATGCTAATGCCCTATCCCGCTCAGCACTGAGCTGTTAAATGTCACCCACTCCCAAGTCTGATATGCTTCCCATACTCATATTTCCTTTGCTAAGTGCAATGTCTACATTCATTAGGAGTGTGTTATCAGAATGTTTTTTCTTTGGTTTATGACTAGTGATGCATCTCCATAAGCTAGCATAGATCCAGAAGCAAATGATTTGATACCTTTTAATGGACCAACATAGATGTAACAACAACAAAGTGCTCTAGCTTTCGGACCAACCAGTCCTTCTTCAGAAGCTCATGGCAGTTGTTTAGAAAATACAATACTTATAACAGCCAGATAGTGCAGAGAAAAACAGAAAAAAATCCCCATTGGTTTAAAATACTCATTTAAAAAAAACAAAAAACATAAGATGATGTCAGAGAAGTTTAACAGTACAATACTGCCCTCAGTCCGAAAGAACCTTGGGTTCAGATGTGCTTGGTGCAACACACATACCAAGAATCCTATTGCACATAAATTTAATTGACATAAGATAACACTGCTGAAGCAGATAACTCCCAAATCAAGCCATGAGTGTCACAGTCAGTATAAGGATGTGATTACTGAAAGGCAACCCCACCCAGCTTAAAGACAAACTAAGATAGTTATAGGGCTCATGAAATTACAATGTATGCATTAAAGACAAGAATTACCAGTAAAGTTGTCTAAAAAAAACATCAGTGCACATTGTGTGATGTGTAAAACCTAGCTGGACATGTCACCCAGCTGTATTCTCAAGCTAAATAAAAGGCCCAAGAAATTACAAAAACCTCAGGACTATATAAATGAGCATAAGCTAGCATGTAACATAAGTGAAACTTGACATTTTAGATTCTGTGTTAATGTCTGTTATCGGTTAGAGTGTACTTGTACTCAACTTGTTTCATAATCACAAACGAGTGAAATGTTACACCGTTAACTGTTGATGAGAATCAGCTCTGCAGTGCTGTTGAAACTTTGTTGTAGTTGTCACATTTCGGTTGCAGCATGAACTTTGTTGTAATTTTTAATATGATCTTCACTGAGCTATGGCACCTTACACTGACTTTGTGGACATTATCATCATATCTGCTACAACTTATACATTTGTATTTGTATACTGCAACTGAGTTTTAGGATAACACTAAGATGACATGCTTTAATGTGAGCCTGCACATACATGCTTGTAATGTTCTTGACAATGCTTTACTCTAAACTTGCATAGTCATGCTTATACTATTCTTGACAATGCTCCTATGTAACTGCTTCCTCTTGTAATCTAATTGTTAATTTCTCTGTATACCTTGCACCTGACATGGAACCTTTTTTTTTTTTTTTTTTTTAATCTTTTTCCCCTCCGGTCGCGGCTCGTGGGAACTGTCTTAGGCAACCTTATCCTTGTGCCTGCCCGCCTGAGCTTCTCTGCAGTCTGTGCCTTCTCTCTTTTCCCCCCCCTGCAGCCAGCACCCCTGGTTTGACTCACCCAGGGAGGGTAGCCTGACTCCTTCCTTGGGCTCTCTTGAAAGGCAGACTCTGACTTGCAGGTGCGGCCCGGGTGGAGGAGTAGTGAGGCCAGCCGAGACAAACCCAGCGCTGGGCATGGAGGATAGGTGCCATCGCCTATCCCAGCAAGCTGGGGTTTTCCTTTGTTCAGCGCTCCCTACCCCCGTGTGTACACCCCGATACTTGGTGCCTGCCAGCACTCCAGACACGCTGTTTACGTACCGCCTGCACTTCTGCGGTGCCCCTGATCTCCACCAGGGGCCGCCAGAGCACCGAGCTCCCCAATGCCCTCCTCCCAGGATAGGGGAGCAGCCCAGTGGGCGCTCAATCCAATCCCTTCCTTGCCGACCCCCAGCACCCAAGCTCATTCCCGAACTCAGGCAGCTGGCATGGCGCGAGGTGTGGCATCCAGCACCTCAACCCTCAGCACCACCGGGCCGGACGACATGGAACCTTTTTAAAAGAACATTTTTGCACAAAGGTGCATTTCCAGTTGAATAAATAAATAAAAATAAATATCTGTTCCATGGCCATACTGCATAATAATCCAACTGAATGTATTTAAAAAATCTGTTTACAGTATCTTGGGTTCCCCATATGTAGTAAGTTAGAGGGAAAACTGATATTCTCTTGCTGTAATTATTTGGTGTTCCTGATCACTATACTCTGTAGCCAGAATTGATTTATGTGCTGTCATATTTTTCAAAAGCAATAAACATGAATTAAAAAAAGGTGTTAATGACAATGAACAAGCAACAGTAGTCATTAAAACTCAAGCTTTCAATAACAATATATAATTGTGAAGAACTTTTTTTTTCCAATTGTTTAACCAGGAGTGGCACACTAAGCAGAAAGCTTGTTTACAGGTGCGACCTGGGAGCACTGGGAGGTTAAGTGACTTGCTCAGGGTCACACAGTATACAACATAGGGCTGTGGGATTCAAACCCAGGTCTCCAGATTTGTAGCTCAGAGCCTTAAGCCACTGCACTATACTGCCTCCCTAATTTAATTACCTATCCACAAAAGTGGGCGCAGGGAAGGGTTAATTTGACTGACTGGTCTAATCCATTAGAAGAAAAGCTGTTATTACGGTGAGTAACTTTTCCTTCTAACTACATAAATTCAAACAGTCCAGTCAAACTTGTGCAGATTCCAAGCAGCACCCTGGGTTGGAGAATTACTTCTGGAATCTGTTCTGAAGTACAGCAGTCCCACAGCAATCCTAAATCTAGCATCCTCTCTTGCCTGTGTTTTCAGACAATAATGAGATGTGAATGTGTGCACTGTGGACCATGCAGCAGCTTTGCAAATTAATACCAGTGACACACTCATTCTTGCTGCCACTGTACTCCTAATGGAGTGTGCTTTAATGCTACATGGTGGTTATTTCCCTGCCTTGGTAATCCTGTAATTTATTGTGGATACTATCCACCTCAACATAGTCTGCTTAGAAGCTTGATATCCCTTTGACACCTCACCATATATGACGAACAATTGTTTGTTGTTCAATGTGCCTGTGCAACTGGTTTTATGCTTGTGTAACATAGATAAACGTTGGCTGTTCATCTCTCGCTGTCCATGGGATATACCACCCTGTAGGAGTATGAAGGCAAGGAACCCTAGGAGTGGGTTCCACCCCTTGAGGTGCCACAGGAGTGTTCCCTTGGCTAAAGGTACCTTACGAAGAAGCCCATGGGAGAGAGGTATGCTGCTGGAGGAGGAGGGGTGGATGGGAGGGCAAGGAAAAATGCTTGTGTGTGGAGTGAGGAGAGCAGCCCTTAAATAGGCCAAAAGGGGATGTGGCCGGTTGCACTGCCCCCTTGAACTACAGGCTATAGCATTCCAATTCAGTGTAGATACACTTTAGCTGTTCACTTCTCTATCTGTGGGATATACCACCCTGTAGGGGTATGAAGGCAAGGAACCCTAGGGGAGGGTTCCACCCCTTGAGGTGACATGGGAGTGATTTCTCTTGGCTAAAAGTACCTTAGGAAGAAGCCCAAAAAGAGTGTCAAGCAAAGCATACAAGGCAGTGAACATGTATCAGGGTTGAGGACCTGTACGTAGGTTGGTTGGTAGTATGGGTTCAGTTGGCAGCATGGGTCAATGAAGACTTGTACGTACGTCGGGTGGTAGCATAGGTGCAGTTGGTAGCATGGGTCAATGAAAACCTGTACATAGGTCAGTTGGTAATGGGGTTCAGCAGGTAGCATAGGTCAGTTGGTCGTATTGTTTGAGTAAAGTACGCAAGAAATGACAGGTGAATAGTGACCCACTTAGATGTCTGACTGTAAGGCGTGAAGGCTTCGCTTCCTAAGGAGACAGAGAACAGCCAAAGTGGGTGACAGGACGATTACAGGACATCCATCCAACTCCATTCAACAGCGGAAACCTATCTAAGTGGGAAACCTACCTAAGGACTACAAGGATGCCGATCTAGTATTATGACCATTGGCACAGAGGAGAGAAGAGGAGAGGAGAGGAAAAAGACCCTTTGAGGAGGAAATCTCTGGGGATCCAAGGCCTAGGTCACCTTCCTTCCAGGCTTTGGGATAGTTTAGGTTAGTGATGGTTCTGCTACTGCAATTCAGTAGACCAATCCAAGGGAATTATGCCATGGAGGGTTGCGAACGCACTCTGTAGCAAGAGTCAACCAAGGCGGGAGGAGGAGGAGAGTAACGACTGCTGAGGCAGTCAGCCGACCTACCAATCTATGAACAAACCCAGTGAGCCAGAGGTGGTCGTACAGAGAATAGTATGAAAGGGTGCCTCTGAACCTGCTCAGGCAGCTAAAGAGGCCCTTCCTATGAGAGCCCCACCCCTTCACCACTGAAGTCTTAAATGCTACATCAAGAGGTGCCATCGGTACAGCTGACAACTGAAGATCCACCCAGAGCGAGGACCTTCCCAACCATGGGCCAGGTGAGAAGGACCCCGCCCCAAGTTTTGCACACTCAAGATGTGGACTTTTGGGTGCAGAGAGAGACACCATCGGCCACAGGGCTAGTCCTGAGTCCTGGAGTAATGGATATGGTTGGCATGTCTCCAAAATGTGGAAAAGTGAGTCGTAATGAGCATGAGACCTGTACACGGTAAGGAGCACGGGATCCATACGTGGGTAGTAATGGATGAAAGCATACATGGGGAGACATGTACATAGGTCAGACTGAGCACTGTGTACCCTCTCATGGGTCTTGACTGGATGAGGCCTGTACGTAGGTCAGGCTGAGCAATATGGACCCTCTTGTGGGTCTAGGTAAGGCAAATAGCAGTTATCAGTCACAGGAATGCATGCTGACCAAGTCCATTAGGAAGCCAAATTGGGAGTGAATTGGATAGTATATTATGAGTAAGAGAACAGTGGGGCTGGGTGAAGCCCGGGGCCGATGGTTGGAGAGGAGAAGGCTGTGAAGCTGGTTAAGTAAGAGGATGCTGCAAAGTCAGTATGGTAGGAGGTGCAGTTCAAAGCAAGTAAACATGATATGCTCCCAGACTTGGAAGGGGATGCCAGTATTGAAAGGGGAGAGGTCCTGGAATGAACAGACTTGCAAGCTCATTGCATTAGTGCCATGATGGCTGGTATATGAGCAATACTGGTAGTGCAAGGGACAGAAAGACTGGGAGGACTGTGTAAATCAGGTGCAGAGTAGCAGGGAAAGGATGGTAGAAGGCTGGGAGGAGCCAGCTGCCTTAAGGTAGAGAGTTGCCTGGAATAGCTGGTTGCAGAATGCCAAAAAGGCTGTGTGGAGCAGCAATAGAAGGCCGGGGTGAGCCAGTGACAAATAAAACATATAACAAGTTGAAAGCTGCTCCCGTTGCCTGGAGCCATGATGCCCACTACAACACCACAGTCCCCAGCCGTGGGCAAAACAGAGAAGCCACAGAGAGGCACCATGATGCCAAACAGCTAATTAAACCAGTAGGATAAAATAATTTAAGTACCAGCAGTTGAATTAAACTAGTAGATTAAATTAAATTGATGAATATCTGTGGCTGTAGCTGGGCTGGCATGTGTTTGAGCATATTAAGAACCCCAAAAGGGCTGTACACAAGGGGACAGAAACATGGAAGGGCAGGAGAATTGGGTGGAATTCTGTTGCATAGATAGTAGCACTGAATGACCAAGCAAATTGAAATAAGTTTGTCTGCACAAATAATAAGGAAGTGCAATCACAGGCTTAGTAAATGAAGTGGACAGGTAGAATAATTTTTAAACATGATGAAGACTGTAACAGGAAATCCCCAAGGAAAAGAAAGAAGGAGCAAAAGCAGCACAAATTACCTGGAGTTACAACAGAAATGCAGCAGTACCTGCTGCCACACCCTGCAGCTGAGAGCAAGAGCTTAGACCAGGTGGAGTCAATTAAGTGGAAACAGCAGCAGAGGGTTTGAATGGGAGCTGAAACATACAACAAATGCAAGAAACTGAGGATGCCAGGTAGCTGAGGATGACAGGGAACCAGAGCACAACAAAGGAACAACACAAATAAAGGGCAACTAGAAAGCCCCAAAAGAAAAAAAAAGAATACACAAAACCAAAGTATAAACTCAGTTAGAACAGAAAAATAGCACACAGCAGCCGGAAGCAAAACAAATACTAACCAAAGTATGAGAAACACAGGAACACATTCAGCAGAAACCGAGCAGAGTCCAGGGCACAAACAAACCAGATGGGGAGGGGGTGGGGGGCAAGGCTACTGCAGGCCTAAAGTGAGAAGACCAATGAACAGAGCCTCCGGCCAGCAAGGAAAAATGGTTGTGTGTGCAGTGAGAAGAGCAGCCCTTAAATAGGCCAAACAGGGTGTGTCACCAGTTGCACCGCCCCTTGAACTATAGGCTATAGCCTTCCAATTGCTGCTAACGCCCTCTGTTCTAGACTTATAGAAACTGACAGCCCTTCTGACAATGAATTTATGATGTGTTTCCTCCCCTCTATTAGCATATGGCTTTCAGAAATACACTGGTACAGTAATAGTCTGATTTGAGTGGAATTCTGAAACCACCTTAGAGAAAAATTTGACATTTGCTCTTAACACCACTTTTTCCCGGTGAAAAATCAAGTATGAAAGATCAATGCGGAGTGCTTGTAACTCAATATGCCTCCTCACTGATGGAATAGCCACCAGGAATAATGTTTTACAGGTAAGATATTTTAACCCATCATTGTTCCCCATATTCCTTTCTCTCCCTCCTCTCCCTTGAAGCCAGGCATCTCTCTCACTGTGCTTCCTTTATCTCCAAATTCTGGCTTGAATCCCTCCCCCTCCTTACCTACTTTTTTTATCCGCGTCTCCTCATACTCCCTCTATAACACCAACCCTCAATCACTCACCCTCCCTTATGTGAAATCTTCTACAGGCCAAGCTGCAGTCTCCTTCTGTTGCCTTAAACTTTGGTATACTCCTTCTATTTCCTTAAGCTTTGGTCTACCCTTCTCCCAGCTATTTACTCTGCTTCATCACTCTTCCACCTCTAATCCCTTCTTCATGACTTCACTACTCACTCCTCTAACTCCCCTTGACCATAATATGATCTGGCTTCTAGTCCCCCTTAGACAACAGTTTAACGTGGGTTTTCTTAATTGTCTGTGTTTAACCTGTTATTCAGTGCTGTTGTCCCGTGGTCATATATACTATATGTTTATTCTTTACATCTTGCCTCTACATAACAACTGTAATTTGATAATTACATGTTTTATTTGTTGCACATTATGGTACAGTTGTACTGTTCTTCTCTTCCCTTTCCCCCAGAATGCAACTGGAAGTGAGCTGCTACTAGCTCAATATATTTTTCCTGGTAAAAAACAGACATTAAATGTAATAAATAGTCCAGAATTAATGCAATCTCTAAATTCTCAGCTGAATGTTAATTCTTCCCACACCAGACTAAGAACCTTCTCCATTCTGAATTGCACACTTTCCTTTTGGATAGCCTTCTAGCCCCCTTAAGGGCTGGGGAGAGATATTTGGCTCTGAAAACTCTATCCCTTTAGGTACCATCCTACAATCGAAAGGACTCCAAGTTAGAATGGTGCACCTTTCCTTTTAAGATTGTCAAAATGTCTCAGCATAGAGGCAGAGTGCAAGTCCTTTTGGGCATCTAGAGTAATGGTTTGTACCATGGCTGTCTGCGCCATATGTTACCATAATTATGGTTACCTGTTCCACTCTTGCTTTCAGAAGCACTTTCTGTATTAAAGCGAAAGGTGGGAACGCATAAAGGAACCTGTTTCCATAGTACATGCTGAGAGCATCTTCTGGACTGTTCCCAGACGTGGAGCTCTGCAGCAGAAGAGTGGCAGTCTCTTGTTCTCCTGTGAGGCAAAAAGATCCACCTCTGGAACACCCGACTTCTAGAAAAATGCCTATAATACAGCTTGTTTCAGGAAACATTCATATATAACATAATCCATCCTGCTGAGTCAGTCTGCCAGGACATTGTTCTTCCTTGCAACATTGACTGCAGAGATATGTACTCTGAGTAAATGCCATATCTCAGATTTTCAGTACATCCTTGTACAGTTTTGAGAATCTTGCAACACCTTGCTTGTATAATACATTGCTGTGGTATTACCTGTCTTTATCTGTAGAAATTGGTCCTTGATCAATGCTGAGAAGGACTTTAGGGAAAAAACACTGCACTGAGCTACAGTAGATTGATATGTTTGTCTCTGCTGGGCTTCACACTCCCCTTACTGTGTGATATAAAATATCCATTGGAGTGAGGCAATGTTGAGAAATGTGACCACCATTCAGCTCCGACTCTTGGTGTAATCATTATTTAATTAATGTTATAATTATAACCTTCAGCATGGAGGAGAGTAAAAAACCTTTTGGAGGAAACCTCTTGGAATTTAAAACCTTGGCTGCCACCCATCTTAGCTTGGGCTTCATTATTAATGGCTCTGACCAATGCTGAAATTGGGAATCTGATTCAGGGGCAAAGGCTGAATGAGACTGACTGGGAGCAGCTCTCACTCTATCCCACTGATGGGATAATTCTGTGAGGTGCCATTAAGCCAGTCTGCACAGTCGGAGGTTCCCCTCCACCTCAAAGAGGGGCCCATCCTCAAGGCATGGAGTTTGAGGAGAGTAGCATCTGCTAAATGTATTTTGCTTGTCCTCAGGTCCAAAAGGAGGCCTTACTGATGATGATGATGATGATGATGATGATAGGGACACTGAAAGGAAACTGAATATGAAATGAGACCATGCAAACCACAGACAGCCACTGGGAGGATTCAGTTGAGAGGTGCCACCTAGTCTATCTGCATGGCTGAAGAAACCATTACGATGAGAGTCCTAATCTCAAGGCACAGAAAACATTATATAAATCACCAAGAGGTGCTACTGAGTCACTATGCATAGCCAAAGAGGAGCATTATGTGGTGAGGATTCCAGCCTCATGAAGCAGTATATCATAATACAACACTAAGAAGTGCCACAGAGTCAATCTACAAGGCTAAAGGGGCTGTTGTGGTGAGAGTCCCATTTTCAACATGGGGAAAGAGGTGACAGAAATGCCAAGAGGTGCTGCTGTGTCAGCCTGGATGACTAAAAGGACCCTATACTCTGTGAGGACCCCACTCTCAAGATGTGAATTTGACTGACAACAGGAACTTCCTGTTTGGCAGTAGGAAGGGAAGGATCACTGAGACACATTAGTTTCAGCAACCTTGAAGGAACCTAAAAAAAACAAGCAAAAAAAACTCTTTATCCCCCCTGGCTGCTGGAGGACTGAATCCAAGCATGGAGGAAGGAGACTACTGAAGACTACAGGAAGTGTGAGAGTTGTAAGGGCACATAGGCAGTAGGAAAGTAAGTGTAAAAATACATAGAGCATAGAGAGAGGAGACAATAAGCATACAAAGCAACAGGAGAGGGGACACAAAATAAGTCAAGATGGGAGCGGTGCAGTGCAATGGCTGTGGAGCAGCAGTGTTCTGGGAGACATTCTGGAAGCTGTGATGCTGCCCTGTTTGTAGGCACCTCTCTGGTCTGAGGGAGGAGGTTGCCCGTCTCCAGGCTGACCTGGCTAGGATTCATGAAACCTCTTCCCTCACCCAGGGACCACCAGGGCCACCACCATTACCTCAGAGGTTGCCAAGAAAGAGGAGCAGTTGGACCAAAGTGGGCTCAGGGAGGGAGAGGGTGGTGGAACAGAGGTGCATCCCTCCAGTTGTAGCTCTCCACAATTCATATGCTGTTCTGGCAAACAGTGGTTCCTCTATGTAGGCACCTGCAATGGAGACCAAGGAGGATGCTGGGAACCTCCACAAAGGAGACCCATAGGAGGGTGGCATGAGACCCCACAGGGGAAGGAAACAACTCCTGGTGGGGGACTCAATCATTAAGGGGGTTGACGTGGGAGAGGAAAGGGATACGGAGGTAAGGTGCCTGCCTGGTGACGCGGCTTGGAAGGACAGGAAGCGAATCCTCAGGATTGTGGGAGCAGCTGCACGAGGGAGGGAGCTGGATGTCATTGTCCACCTAGGGACAAATGACCTGGCTGTAAATGGGATCAGAGCAGTGCAAGAGAAGTTTGTGGAGTTGGGGAGGGGCCTTAGACAAGTAGCATGTATGGTAACCTTCTCGGAGGTGCTGCCTGTCTATGGCAAGGATGATGCTAGGGTATTCTGCACCATGGGATTCAATGAATGGTTGAAAAACTAGTGTGGAGCTCAGGGTTTGGGCTTCATAGGGGACTGAGGAGCCACTTGGAGGGATGCAGGCTTATACTGGCGCGATGGTCTGCATCTGTCCGGGGGGATCCAGGATCCTAGGTGACAGGTTTAAATGCTTCATTGGCAAGCATTTAAACTAGCCAAGTGGGAGGCACTGAAAAGGAGCAGGGAAATCCCAGCCTCCGCTACAAAGCGCAGTAGTTAGAGAGGTAAACACCAAGGCAGAGAAGTCAGTAGGGAGCAGGACACGGATAAATGCAGAAAAAGGTGTTAAGGACAGGGATGGGGCTAAAAGGGGTAAGGCCATAAAAAATAAATGGAAGGTGATGAGTACCAATGCCCGTAGTCTGTGCAACAAGCTCCCTGAACTAGTGGCCTTAATGGAAGAGGGATGCCTGGATATTGTGGCAGTCACTGAAACATGGTACACAGAGAACCATGAATGGGAAGTCAACACACCAGAATACACAGTCTACAGGAGGGACAGGGTGGGTAAAAGAGGAGGAGGAGGAGTAGCTCTCTCTATATAAGGGAAGGGATTAAAGCAACAGAACTAAAGAGTAAACAGGAAGTTGATGAGTCACTATGGGTCACCCTGGAGACAGGAAATGGCACCACAATCCGCATGGGGGTAGTGTACAGACCCCCATCTCAGGGGGAGGAAATGGACAAGGAAATGATAGAAGGCATCATTAGAATGGCAGAAAAAGGGGAGATATTGTTGATGGGGGACCCGAATATGTCAGATGTTAACTGGAGTACCTTTGCTGCAGGCACATCCAAGAGCAGGGTCATTCTTGATGCCCTACAGGGGGCATGCCTCAGACAGCTAGTGTTGGAACCCACTCAGGAGGGAACAATCTTAGACCTGGTACTCTCAAATGGGGAAGGAGAAAGGATATCAGATTTAGAAGTGGGTAGCCATCTGGGAACACGTGACCACCAAACAGTGTGGTTCACAATAAACACAGCCATAGAGTCAAGCCATACAAAAACAAGAGTATTGGACTTTAGGAAGGCTGACTTTGGGAAAATGAGAGAGTGCCTTAGAAAAGCACTAGCAAATGGCAAGAAGGAGGGGTGGAGGAACAATGGGGAATAATCAAAACAGCCATCGCAGATGCACCAAGCCTTTGTGTGAAGCAAATCAATAAAACAAAATGAAGGAAAAAACCACTATGGTTCTCAAAAGAGGTGGCAGGAACGGTTAAGGAGAAAAGGATAGCATTCAGGAAATATAAGGAAACACAGAAGGAGCAGGACAGAGAACTTTATCAGTTAAAGCAGAAGGAGGCAGGGAAGGCAGTCAGAATAGCAAAGGTACAAACTGAGGAAAAGATAGCCAACTCTGTTAAGAAGAGGGATAAAACTTTTTATAGGTATATTAGAGAGTGAAGAAAGAGTAAGGAAGGGATACAGAGACTTAATAAAGGGGAGGGAATGTGGGTAGAAGGTGACAGTGAAAAAGCAGGGATACTAAACAAATATTTCTGCTCAGTATTCACAACAGATGAGGAGGGGGAGGTGCCTAAACCAAACAAGGGAGAAACTCTGAATAGGGGGGTCAATACCAGTTCATTCAGAGAAGAAAGCGTTTTGAAAGAACTCTTGAAACTGAGGGTGGACAAAGCAATGGGGCCTGATGAGATTCACCCAAGAATTCTAAAAGAACTAAGGGTAGAACTAGTAACACCACTGACTACTATCTTTAACAAATCATGGGAGGATGAAGTGGTACCTGAGGACTGGAGGAGGGCAAATGTGATTCCATTTCACAAAAGTGGGAGCAGGGCAGAGACAGGAAACTACAGACCAGTTAGTTTGACTTCAATGGTAGGGAAAATGATGGAATCACTTCTGAGGGAAAGAACTGTTGAGTACCTAGAGGTAAGTGGGGCACAGGACCCAAGGCAGCATGGTTTCACAGCAAGAAGGTCATGTCAGACGAACCTAATAGATTTCTTTGACTGGGTGACCAAAGTAGTAGACCAGGAAGGGGCTGTAGATATGGCCTACCCTAGATTTTAGCAAGGCATTCGACACAGTCTCACACAAAAGATTAATATACGAGTTAGCCAGCCTTGGAGTGGGTCCCACGGTGGTAGCCTGGATAAAAAACTGGCTGGACAACAGGACACAAAAGGTAATAGTAAACGGAGTCCACAGTGAAGAAAGGAGGGTAACTAGTGGGGTACCACAGGGTTCGGTACTGGGACCGGTCCTCTTTAATATCTTTATAAGTGACATTGGAGAGCACCTGGAAGGAAAGGTATGCCTCTTTGCAGATGACACAAAGATCTGCAACAGGGTTGATACACAAGGTGGGGTGGAAAGAATGAAAAGGGACTTGGCAAGGTTGGAGGAATGGTCAATTACGTGGCAGCTCAGATTCAATGCAAAGAAGTGCAAGGTAATGTATCTTGGAAACAAAAACCCAAGGGAAGAGTACACAATGGTGGGGGGGTTAGTTAATAACAACTAAAATCGAAAGAGACCTAGGAGTAATTATATCAGATGACCTAAAGGTGGGCAAGCAATGTGAGAAGGCAGTAAGGAGGGCTGGAAGATACTGGGATGCATAGGGAGAGGCATCAACAGTAGAAAACAGGAAGTTGTTATCCCTCTCTACAGACAGTTAGTGAGACCCCATCTGGAGTACTGCGTGCAATTCTGGAGACCCCGTCTCTGCAAAGACATAGACAGGGTGGAGGCTGTTCAGAGGAGGGCAACCAAAATGGTGCAAGGTCTGCACCAGAAGACATACGAGGAGAGACTAAAGCAGCTTAATATGTATACCCTTGAGGAAAGGAGGGAGAGGGGGACATGATAGAAACTTTCAAGTATCTCAAGGGAATTAACAAGGTACAAGAGGGTAGTATCTTTCAGAAGAAGAGATGTGCAAGAACAAGGGGCACAATTTGAAGATAGAGGGGATGGCTCAGAGGTAATGTTAGAAAGTATTTTTCACAGAGAAATTGTTGATGCATGGAACAGCCTTCCTGAGGAGGTTGTGGAGTCAGGAACAATGGGAGAATTCAAGAATGCATGGGACAGGCATAAGGCAATTCTAGTGGGGGGCAGGAGGAAGTAAGCTGTTGATTAACTAGAATCTGCAGCTTATCCATCAGGTAGGGAAATGGGCAGACTGGGTGGGCCAAGTGGTCCTTATCTGCTGTCAAATTCTATGTTTCTATGGACTTCAAAGGAAAAGGACAAGCTCTTTAATCTCCAGGGCTGAAAGACCAGCAAGGCCCATAGATATGGCCCTTGAGGGGCAGAAGCCACATAGGGTATAAAGCTAATGAGACAGAATGCAAGAGAAGGAGAAGTCCAGTTGGTCAAATGGTGAATAGGGTGTATGCCCAGGTAAGTAGTACTGAGTACAATAAGTAGGGCAAATATTAGGGTAGGTAGTAAAAAGTATAATAGGAGAATGCACAGGTAGGCAGAAAGATATGAATGCCAAAAGAGTAATGAAGGTACGAATGCGGCTCTAGGTCACAGAATGAGGTAAGGAAAGCTGGGAAGGGAGGTAGAAGGTGGGGGGCAAGGTACAGGGAGGCAAAGAGGGACCAGGGACATAAACAGGGTAACAAGAGGGAGAGGAGGTAAAGCAGCACAAGACAATAGGAGGAGGCAAGGAACACGTGGTGCTGGGAGGAGCCAGACAGCAGCAGTAAAAGAGGCAGCACAGAAGAGGACAGAAAGAGCAGAATACGATGACAGGTGGGACTGAGATGCAGAACAAGATCATGACGGATGCAAGTAGGGAAGCCAGGGCTGGAAGGAGAGGGCAAAAGACAGCACAACAATCAGAGCAGCATAGCAATCACAGAACAGCAGCAGGCAGCCAGCAGAGGGCACTCCAAACTGAACACAGGAATGACAGGACTCAAAAAGCAGCAGGGAAACAAGGAAGAGCAGATGGAAGGCCAGCAGAAGGGGTAACTGCAGAACCTGCAAGAGCCACAGAGAAGACAAGAGGAGACAGTGACGCAACGCTGTAACAGGTAGCAGCACAAACCCCAGTCACACAGCTGGAGAGAGCCACACAACTGTGGCAACAACAGACACACACGAATGGACAGGAACATGAGAGGAGCAGAAAAGGAGGCCCCACACAGACCAACCTACCAAGAGTAGAAGTAAGGCAATACAAAGAAATAAATGAACAGACACCCAGCAACTGGCGTGGGAATTGAGAGGGACTCAGGCAGGTCGGTAGGACAGGCAAGGTGGGAAGGAGAACAACAAGCTGCGTGGCTGCTGCAAACGTATGAGCTTCCAAAGGATATTTAGGCATGCAGGGTTTAAGTACTACTCATGAGGGCATGGACAGAGCCACCCACTGCCCCCACCAAACTATGAACAGAGCCCACAAACAGAGCCTATTACTTACGGTGCTTCTTCCAAAATAAAGTAGTAAAACAGGGCCACCTCTACAATGCATTCTGCAGTTTTACTCTGAACTGTTCTCCCTACACATATCTTTGTAACATGTATTGCGATCTAGCGTGGCCCTCCTTCAAAGGTAAAAGGCTTACTATAAGGCTTGACTCATTTTTAAATGCTGGTCTGTTAACCCTCCCGACTATTGATCACCTCTGTTCACTGTCCATATATCCTCCTCTTATTCCCTAAGTTATGCCAATTTATGTTCTTTACTTCCTGTAGATGTTACTGAGGAATTAGGTAGACTACCTTCTCCTGGAGAATCCATACTCTGTGAAACAATCTTCCTATTCAATTTAAATCCTCCACCTGTTGGACATTCCTCATAAAGGAACTGCATGAACTGGCAATGTCTAGTTGTAGTTGTTTTAAACTTGCCTGACTTCTTACCTCTATTGTACACTTGTATAAACAGTTTGCTAAAAGCAATATGTAGATATATCCTTTTAAAGTATACTCCTTTCTTAGTCATAAGTATTGTGTAGTTACTGTCATTTGAATTTTGTGTTCAGTTGTTACATATTTATTCTATTTTATCACGTTAGCTGTTTCTAAAACCTACAGTATTTCTGAGTATATACACCACACCCCACCCCACCCCAGGACGCGCCTGGCAATAAGCTGCTGCAGCTAAGTGTGACTTTTCCTGGTAAAATATTGTAAAGAAATTAAGACATAGTTATTCTTTTACTGCAGCAAACAGACTCTATACGGTAGTTTATTGTTTTACACTATCCTGAATGGGCTTTAGTAAAAGCATGATCTTACCTTTGGAAAGTTGGATAAATCTGGTATTACATGCCTGAGCCAGCAGTCAGCTAAGAGACATCAGGCATCAATACCAAATGCCATGTTCCAGCTGCACCTGCTGTATGTAAATCAGATGGTTCCATATTATGAAAGCACATCTCTTGCTATAGTGATGAGAAGGCTAATGACAGCTATGGAGTTCCCTAGCCTGTGGCATGGCTGGATGAGTAATTACTGTTGCTACCCACATTGTACAGCTGGGGGACTGAACTACTGTGACTGCATATGGATACTGTTGTTCTGTGCTGAGCATGTGTTGACTCTGCAGTATCCCTGTGTTTAGTTGTTGCTATACAATAGTTTTCAGAGGATGATTTCTCTTGTTCCCCCCAGAGATAAGCAATTCTTATGTCCCTTCTTGCCTTCTTCAGGTCAAATAATGCATGGCTTTATCTAGAAATAAAGGGGCATTAAGAGTTCCCCATGTACAACACACTGTTTATTTTTCTTTTAGCCAAGTCTGCACTAAAACTTGAGTGTCCATAATAATGCTTTCATTATGTGAATGATGGCTGGGTGCAAACATTAAGGATATTATAGCTCCACCCTTACTGAGTGCAATAAATGCACCGTCTCCTTTTCAGTGTCAGAAAAAAAACACATTTTGAATGTGGGAGGCACTGTGGTCCAGTGGTTAGAACAGTTATAAACCACATTAGCTCAGGATTCCAGGTTCAAATCCTACTAATCCCATGTAATCATGATATGACATTAAGCAAGTCCCATGGTCTTCCTGCACCTGTCCCTCTCAGTTATGAAACAGTTTGGATGCAAGCCCCTACTGTAAATGGTATGCTGCATCTCAGCATTGCTTTCTGGGGTTACTAAATTGTGAAAATACAAATGTGAACATGAAGCCTGAAAAAAAGTTCATATGATAAATAGAGAATAGTGGTTAGGTAAGTGTATGTTATGGATTATGTTCCATAAACCTTGTGAGTGAAGCTTGAGTGGTTTATGAGGTCATCACACACCGAGGGTGTATAAACACAATCCATAACATCAAACTTACCTATCCTTTATTTTATATAATTGCTGGTGTGGAGGTTTAGACTGTATTTCTAGCAACTTGAAAGAAAAATAATTTTTTTAGCTAGAGTGCAGTTTTATTTTTGAAGAAATTGAACTGTACATGAATAAAACACAGTTGAAAATATTGCAGTTGAAATACTTTTTGTGAAACAATGGAATGCAACAGTTTTAAAATCTTTTCTTTGGGGAATGTCATAGCAACCTGATTTCGGGTTATTATTGCCTTTGGAGCATAATAACCCGAAATCCAGATGACATGCATTTTTAACTAAACAGTAATCCGGTTGATATTTATGGTCACCAGTAATTATCAGCAAATAGTTTTTCAAAATGAAAAAGACAGTAAATACTGTATGTTGTAAGAAGGGTGTGTCGTAGTGTACCTGTCCCCACTGTGAGGAATGTAACTGCCCACTGCATAACAATGCAACATTGTTCTGTGTTTGCTGTAATGTCATGCTGGCATGTAGTGCTGATATTGTCCTCATTTACTGGATAGTGGCCTTAATTTTAAAATAGTTCATCTATAAAGCTGCCTTTTATTTAGTTAGTTATTTATTTAATTGATTGATTGATTATTTATTTATTATTTCAAGAGTTTCACTAGGAAGAACATACTGAGCCAAACAGCTCATTTCCAGATGTGTTCAAGATGACATACTGACTGTCATGATGACTCTTGTTTCGTCAGCATAACTCTTACTTCCACTGCTACAGTAATGTTAGTGTAAGAACAGCATTAGTGTTTGGTGGGACCTCTGAGCTTCCCTGTTCCTTCACTAGCATAACACATCATACTTTACTACCTTTTGCCTCAATCTAGAGGCAGTGTGGTCTAATGGTTAGAGAAATAGCTTGGGAATGTGGGCATGTTTGCATCTAGCAAGCCAGTAGCACCTCTGCAGTCCTGATGTGTTTTCTTTCTCTTTCCCATCTTGGGATCTCATACTTACCCTATGACTTTGAACAAGTCACTCAGCCTTCCCAATGCTTCATTCTACCCCACTTTAGAAATAAGTAGAAGCAGGACCTCACTGAAAGCAAGATTTTGCATCTTCGCTGGGCTATCCCGGAAACTATATAAAGAAGTGCAACAGTACCCTTCTAGTTGTGTGTTAGTCATGTAAAGTAAGATGCATTTCATATGCGGGTAGCATTAAATGCCCACTGTTCACCATTGTGGAAGGAGTCTGGTCTAGTGGTTAGAGCAGAGAACTGTTTAGAGCTCAGAACTGTCAACCAGGAAACCCTAGATCCCACCAGAGTCAGTTACCCCCGTATGACCTTGAGCAAGTCATTAAACATCACAATGCTCCAGCCCACTCAGCTGCATAATTAGTTAAAAGTAGAACCACACTATAAATAAGATGCTTCATCCCAGTTGGGGCATACTTATCGAAGACATTTAAAAAAATACAATCAAGTGTTGAAAAGCTACACTGTCAGTTTTTAAAAGAAGAGGCTCTAAACTCAGCCTTTTTAAGTGCTAAACCAGTAACTTTGCACCTCTTGTCATCATACTCTACTTTTCAGGTTATTAAAGTACAGCGTTTTACCATGATATCAGTGTAGCTCACTATGCTATGTAACAGGGATCTAGATATTTCAGCAAAGTGATTTTTGTCTTTTTTGTTGTCATTGGGCCAGAGTGTAGAACAGTTACGCCTGGTGTAACAGCACTTGTGCCAAGTAGAATGGTGCAAGTAGCAACTTACGCCAGCAGTTGCGACTTGCGCTATTCTACAAAGTGGCCTGCGACATGTCACAGGCCATGTGTGCCGAACAGCTGTTACGCCAGCAGTTGCGCCATAAACCCCCTGTGACATGGTGCTAGGGGGTTTACGGCAGCAGTTGCGCTCCATTCCAGAAGGGCAGCAACAAAGACCCCAATGTCGGGATTTTACAAGAACCCCCAGAGGAGAACCGGCAACGTAAGTTACACCTGCATTTAGTTGGTGTAACTTACATCCATCCTCCAAGGGTCCTGTAGAACCCAGTCCATGTGCCCCCCCATGCCCAGTCCACCCCATTGTTGCCCCAATGGGCACTGGACAAAAGACTCGGGGCCACGATCCTGCCCCATCCCCCTACTGTACATGCCCCAATACAGTAGGTACCCCCCACACCAACTGCCCCCGAACTGTCCAAACAAAGCCCCACAGGCTTTCCACACCCAGCCCCTCAGATCCCCCATTGTAAATCACCCCGCAGGGCGGTGCTGTCATACCCCCACCCGTGCCTCAATCCACAAGTTGCGGCTGCAACTGTGGCAAATACACAACCCTGGTAGTCTAGCGGCCCCACCCAGCCATGCCAGCCCACCCTGCACCCCACTGTCCCCAGCTGGTGACTGGCACAGCCCTCTCTCACCTCCATGGCCAGCCCTGACTGAGTTATGTAGGGCGCTACTGGAAGACATGCTCAGATATTAATTTCTGAGTGTGTCTTTCCAGTAACACTCAACATAACTCAGTCAGTGACAACCATGGAGTGAAGATGAGCTGTGCCAGTGCCGACTGAGAGCAGATGAGGTACTGGGTGGGCTGGCATGGCTGGGTGGGGGGATCAGGGGCCAGTAGACTATCAGGGCTATGTCTGCTGCGCAGTTGCAGCCGGTGACTTTGAGGTCAGGGCAGGTGGGGGATGACAGCTCCGCCCTGTGGGGTGATTTACAATGGGAATCCAGGGCTGGGGGTGTGGAATGCCCTGCAGGTCTGTTTGACAACTTTGGGGGCTGGAGGTGTAGGAAGCCCTGCAGGGCTTTACTTACACAGGGCATCAGGGGCGGTTGGTGCGGCCAGCCCTGCGGGGCAATTGCTGGAGGTTTCAGGGGCCAGGTGGTGTGGCCAGCCCTTCGGGGCAATTGCTGGGGGTTTTTCGGGCCAGGTGGTGTGGCCAGCCCTGTGGGGCAGCTACTGGGGGTTTCAGGGGCCAGGTGTTGTGGCCAGCCCTGCAGGGCACTTGCTGGAGGCTTGGAGGGCAGGGGGAGAGGGCAGCCCTGCGGGGCAGCTATCATGGCTTGCTGGGCAGGGGGGTGCACTTGCGACCTGTGGCTGCAGGTTGCGACATGCTGGCCAGGTACGCCCTCTGTGCGGCGTACCTAGCCGCATGTCGCAGGACTTTGCTGCAGAGACACTGCCCCTTCTAGAATAGGGTGCAGGGTCATTGTCGCAGTTGTGGATGGTGCAAGTTGCATTCAGCGGCAACTTGCACCACCCTTCTAGAATTGGGCCCATTCTCTTTTCTTTCTTGCCCTTGCAACTTCACCTCTCTCTCATTGACTGATCTGTTCAGTTCTCCGTTCAGGCATTCCTCTCCAGCACATCTAATGGGGCTTCTGTCTCCCATCCAGATCCACCCCCAACCTCCTAACTCATCAGATTATTATCCATATCAGGACCCTCCCTTTCAGTTGAGTGGTAGTTTTTGGCCTTCTAGAGTGGGGAGACATGTATCCAGCACAAGAGGCAAAGGAGAGGTGACCAGCACTTTCTGCGGTTGGAGGGCAGGCGGCTGGTATCATGGTTATGGGAGCTGCATTTTTCTCCCATTTAAGTCCCTCCCACAACCCAATGACTATAGCAGAGGCACTCACAGTGACATCCTATAGGTGGGGGGTGATGGACATCACATGGTCATCCAGTATGTCAATGGCATCACCCAATCCTGCTGTAGGAGTTACTACTACAGAGGACTACCTACATCTACCCTCCTGGGACCAGTACATGATGCTCCTGCAGCATGTGCTACTGGCCTGGGTTGGGGGAATCAGGCATGTCCTACTGGCCTGGGGTGGGGGAATCAGGACCGAGTCTCCCACATAGCAGTGCAGAGCACTACCAGCCAGCATCACAAGCCCAGGAATTGTTATCACTTTAAAGTAAACTTTGAAAAAACACAATATTGAGAAATAGTATAATATCTTTTTTATTGCTAGGTTAACTGATATGGAAACTAGATCCTTGCCCCCTACAGCTGATATGCTCCTGCTGTTTAATCCTTTGCTGAAGTCACAGTCCTCTGTCTATGCCACCACAATCATTTCCTTGGCATACAGCTGTGATGTCACACTCAGGATTATGACTTCAGCAAAGAATTACGTAGCAAAACCAAATGCAAATTTGTCTATTAAGAACATAGGAGAAAGACACTATATAAAATATAAACCGAATTTTGTATGAATATTATATTTTTCAAAGCTTTCTTGAAAGTGACAAACTTTTTTAAATCTCAGGATTATGCTTTACAAAAAGGGGTTCCAGTAAGAACATTGAGCATGAGGAATGTTATGAGAGGATTGTGGAAGAAGAAAAAAAACTTGCTGGCTGCAGGCAACACCAAGTGATTATTATCACAACAGGGTAAAATGTTGGTTTTATACAGCACTTTCCATAATTGCCCTATCCCAAAGTGCTTTACAAGCAGTGAGTTGCACAGTAGTGCAAGGAATGAGTGCAGTGTGCATTCAGTCGCTGTTAGGCATTATTACCACATCTGCCGCATATTGCAATTGTGCCTGTGTTACTGAGAGGAAGTGTTGGGAAGGACACTGCCAATAACTTCCTTTACTTTTGAAAAAAATGTCAAGGGCTCTTTTTCCATACTCTATTTTTGCCCCTAGGGCCATGGCAAGGGAGGCTGTCTTCTGCCAGCTGCCACCCCTCCTACCATCCATCATCTGCCCAGGACCCCAGGGTGAAGGTACCCCCACAGATTACCCCTTATAGTGAGGTCAGAAAAAGGGAGGTCTGTCCTTCCCCCCCCCCCAAAGCATGTTATCCAGTGCCTCGACGCAGTCTGCCCAGTGACGTGGCAGGTGGAGGTCTGGCCCGCAGGCATCATATGCCCTTGCCATGTGCACTCTTTTTCCTCCACGTTTTCTCCCTTAACTTTCCCAGGGACCTCAGCAAACTCAGTTGAGAATGCACATGGATGCATATGTTTGTGCCAGAACCAGCGGCCCCTCTCCACCCTCCCTGGCCTAGCACCAGGCCCTTCATCTGTGCGGCACTACCACAAAGCCTCCACTCAGTGGCAGCCAAGCACGGGAAGACCAACCTCCCCAGTTTGGGAGAGGAGAGCAGCCTAATGGCCACTCGATCCTATGCCCAGCCCTCCCCCCCACTGGCTGACCCCCAGTGACCTGAGCGTGTTCCTGAACATGGGTCGCCAGCACAGGAGAAGTAAGCTGCTAAGCACTTCAGCCCTCTGCATTACCAGATCAACTGTTTCAAGGGCTCTTCAACCTACATCTTCACAACCTCTACAGATGAGCATAAGGAACTTTACTTTAACACCTTACCCAAAGGATTGTACCTAAAACAGCACAGTTCTCCCCTAATGCACCAGTGCAGTGACATTGTTGGGAATTAACCCAGGTGCCTGGCATGGGACCTGAACCCACAAACATTGCATTTTGCAGCCCAGAATTAAGAGTACTACCAGCTGAGCCACCAGCACTGAAGCAGTAACTATTTCTATGATGGAAGCATGATGAGGGTATCTGCATTGGTTGGACAGTAAGACAAGTACATAAAATAGGGGTAGCTCAGAATGAGAGGTAGTTTTTTTATATTACGTTTAATGGGAGGTTCAGAATGAGAGGCAGTTTATAATAAGCTGCGTGGGTGGCTCAGAATGAGATGCATTTTACAATAAGCTGCATGAGTGTCTCAGAATAAGAGGCAGTTTTTATGTTGAGCTGCAGGGTTGGCTCAGAATGACAGGCAGTTTATAATCAGCTGCATGGATGGATCAAAATGAGAGGCAGTTTATAATAAGCTGCAAGGATGGCTCCGAATGAGAGGCAGTTTGTAGTAAGCTACATTGGTGGCTCAGAATGAGAGGCAGTTATTATATTAAGCTGCAGGGTTGGCTCAGAGTGAGAAGCAGTTTATAATAAGCTGCATGGACAGATCACAGTAAGAGGTAATTTTTTATATTAAGCTGCATGGGTAGTTAAAAATGAGGAGCAGTACATAAAAAGATGCATGGATAGTTCAGACTGAGAGGCAATTTGCAATAAGCTGCATGTGTGGCTCTGAATGAGAGGTAGCTTATAATAAGCTGTATAGGTGGCTCAGAAGAAGAGGAAGTTTATAATAAGCTGCAGGGTTGGCTCAGAATGAGAGGCAGTATACAATAAGCTGCACTGGTGTCTTAAAATGAAAGGCAGTTTATAATAAGCTGCATGGTTGCTCAGAATGAGAGGCAGTTTATAATAAGCTGCATGGATAGCTCAGAAAGAGGTAGTCTTTTATATTAAGCTGCATGGATAGCTCAGAATGAGAGGCAGTTTTGTTTATATTAAGCTGCAGGGTTGGCTCAGAATGAAAGGAAGTTTACGATGAGGCAGTTTTATTTAAATTAAGCTGTATGGTTGGCTCAGAATGAGAAGCAGTTAATAAGCTGCATGGATGGCTCAAAATGAGAGACAGATTATAATAAGCGACATGTGTTGCTCAGAATGAGTGGCAGTTTTTATATTAAGCTGCTGGATTGGCTCAGAATGAGAGGCAGTTTATAATAAGCTGCATGGGCAGCTCAGAATGAGAGGCAGTTAATAAGCTGCATGAGTGGCTCAGAATGAGAAGCAGTTTATAATCAGCTGCATACGTAGCTCAGAATGAGAGCCAGTTTATAATAAGCTGCATGGGCGGCTCAGAATGAGAGGCAGTTTATAATAAGCTGCATGAGTGGCTCAGAATGAGAGACAGCTTATAACAAGCTGCATGAGTGGCTCAGAATGAGAGGCAGTTATTATATTAAGCTGCAGTGTTGGCTCAGAATGAGAGGCAGTTTATAATAAGCTGTATGTGTGGATCAGAATGAGAGGCAGTTATACTGAGCTGCAAGGCTGGCTCAGAATAAGAGGCAGTTTATTAGAAGCTGCAGGGTTGGCTCAGACTGAGAGGTAGTTTATAGTAAGCTACATGTGTGGCTCAGAATCGGAGGCAGTTCACAATAAGCTGCATGTGTGGCTCAAAATAAAAGGCAGTTTACAATAAACTGTGTGACTCAGAATGAGAGGCGGTTTTTTTATATTAAGCTGTAGAGTTGACTCAGAATGAGAGTCAGTTTATAATATGCTGCATGTGTGGCTCAGAAGCGGAGGCAGTTTTTTATCTAAAGATGCATGGCTGGCTCAGAATGAAAGGAGATTTATGATAAGCTACATGGATAGCTCAGAATAAGAGGCAGTTTTTTTTATATCAAGCTGCTGGGTTGTCTCAGAATGAGAGGCAGTTTATAATAAGAAGTATGGATAACTCAGAATGAGAGGTAGTCTTTTATAATAAGCTGCATGTGTGGCTCAGAATGAGAGGCAGTTTTGTTTATACAGTATTAAGCTGCACGGTTGGCTCAGAATGAGAGGCAGTTTATAATCAGCTGCAGGGCTGGCTCAGAATGAGAGTTTGTTTATAATAAGCTGCATGGATAGCTCAGAATGAGAGTTTATAATAAGCTACATGTGTGGCTCAGAATGAGAGGCAGTTATTATATTAAGCTACAGTGACGGCTTAGAATGACAGGCAGTTTATAATAAGCTGCATGTGTGGATCAGAATGAGAGGCAGTTATTATAATGAGCTGCTGGAGGGTTGGCTCAGAATGAGAGGCACTTTATAATAAGCTGTATGGGTGGCTCAGAATGAGAAGTAGTTTATAATAAGCTGCATGGATAGCTCAGAGTATGAGGTAATTTTTATATTAAGCTGCATGGCCGTTCAAAATGAGAAGCAGTTTACAAAAAGTTGCATGGGTGGCTCAGAATGAGAGGCAGTTTATAATAAGCAGCATGTGTGGATCAGAATGAGAGGCAGTTATACTGAGCTGCAGGGTTGGCTCAGAATAAGAGGCAGTTTATTATAAGCTGCAGGGCTGGATCAGAATGAGAGGCAGTTTATAGTAAGCTACATGTGTGGCTCAGAATTGGAGGCAGTTCACAATAAGGTGCATGTGTGGCTCAAAATGAAAGGCAATTTATAATAATCTGTGTGTGTGACTCAGAATGACAGGCAGTTTTTTTGTATTAAGCTGCAGGGTTGGCTCAGAATAAAAGGCAGTTTACAATAAGCTGCATGGATAGCTCAGAATGAGAGATAGTCTTTTATATTAAGCTGCATGTGTGGCTCAGAATGAGAGGTAGTTTTATTTATATATTTAGCTGCAAAGCTGGTTCAGAATGAGAGGCAGTTTATTATAAGCTGCATGGGTGGCTCAGAATGAGGAGCAGTTTATAATTGGCTGCAGGGTTGGCTCAGAATGACAGGCTGTTTATAATAAGCTGCACGGTTGGTTCAGAATGAGAGAGTTTATATTAAGCTGCATGTGTGGCTCAGAATGAGAAGCAGTTTTTATATTAAGCTGCAGGATTGGCTCAGAAATGGAGGCAACTTATAATAAGCTGCACGGGTGGCTCAGAAAGAGAGGCAATTTATAATAAGCTATATGGGTGGCTCAGAATGAGGAGCAGTTTATAATCCCCTGCAGATTTGACTCAGAATGAAGAGCTGTTTATAATAAATTGCATGGATGGCTCAGAATGACAGGCAGTTTATAATAAGCTGCATGTGCTGTTCAGAATGAGAGGCAGTTTCTAATCAGCAGCAGGGCTGGCTCAGAATGAAAGGCAGTTTGTAATCAGCTGCATGGATGGTTTGGAATGAGAGGTAGTTTATAATCAGCTGCATGGATGGCTCAGAATGAGAGGCAGTTTATAATAAGTTGCACGTGTGGCTCAGAATAAGAGGCAGTTATATTAAGCTGCATGGATGGCTCAGAATGAGAAGCAGTTTATAATAAGCTGCACAGATAGCTCAAAGTGAGAGGTAATTTTTTGTGTTAAGCTGCATGGGTGGTTTAAAATGAGGAGCAGTTTATAATAAGCTGTATGGGTAGCTCAGAATGAGAGTCAGTTTGCAATAAGCTGTATGGGTGGCTTAAAATGAGAGGTAGCTTCTAATAAGCTGCATGTGTGGCACAGAATAAGAGGTAGCTTATAATAAGCTGCAGGGTTGGCTCAGAATAAGAGGCAATTTATAATAAACTGCATTGGTGGCTCAGAATGAAAGGCAGTTTATAATAAGCTTTATGGGTGGTTCAGAATGAGAAACAGTTTATAATCAGCTTCAAGGGTGTCTCAGAATGAGAAGCAGTTTATATCAAGCTGCATTTGTGGCTCAGAATGAGAGGCAGTTTATAATAAACTGCACTTGTGGCTCAGAATGAGAGGCAGTTTATACTGTAATAAGCTTCATAGGTGGCTCAGAACGACAGGCAGTTTATAATCAGCTACATGGGTGGCTGAAAATAAGGAATAGTTTCTAATAATGCAGCACTACCTACTGGCCAGAAAAGCAACAGCAGAACTGTTTTCCAATGTATAAGTTACGTATACAAAAAAAAGAAGAAAATGTATTTAAGAAGTTTATTTTTTAGTCTTTTATTAATATAAATAAGCCTTAGCCAGCCCAGTGGCACGGAGGGCTGAGGCACTTGATGCCTTACCTCTTGCCACACCAGCGACCTGGGGTCAAGAATGGACTGGGGTTGCTCAGCAGCCAGTGTGGGGAGAGGAAGGACTGAGTGTCCCAGGACAGCTCTCCTTCCTTGGGGAGGGGGATGATGTGGTTCATTGCTTGCCTGCCACCCAGCGGTTGCTGGATGACAGTTCATGCGGCATCACTAAGAAGGGAATGAGGCCCCACGTTCAGGTTGCTGGGGATGTGTCCACGGAGGTGCAGCATGTACGTTGTGGCCATTGCACATCTGTGAGCCCCAGGAAGAAAATGGTGGAAAAACCTCTTGGCAGAATGAAGCCCAACCGTCCACAGGCTCTGCACCAGAGACTGGGCACAACCACAGTCCTGTGGCAGGACAATGGTGAAGGTAAGTCCCAGGGAAGCTGGGTGATGGAGCTGGGGAGGTCAGTTGCAAGGGGGATGCCACTGCAGAACAGGTGGATAAAATGTTTATGAAGAAAAATATATAAGTAAGCCTTTGCATAATAGCAATTATGCACCCCAGGGTGCATGGCATATGGGATAACATCACTTATTGGGTGTTGGACACACTCAGCCTGCAGCCTTGTGCCCAATCACACAAGGCATGACATTATTCCAGCACGATACACACCCTATCTTGCATTATTGCTTAAGCAGCTACTAAAATTAAAGGCTAAATTATATGATAGTTACAATTATATTTTACTTTAATGTTTTCTCTTTTGTTTTTTACTTTCTCCTGGTATTGTTCTACTTGAAGAGCTACTGATGCCCCAAAGAAAACCTTAAAAAGCATAATAATTAGGTACAATTCTGCCTGCATTCCATTTATATTTTATATATTTCTCTTTCCCATTATTTATTACTAAGTGAATTTGCATTAATATATGATCTTAACCCTTAGAGTTCCCTTAGTGTTATCTGCCTCTATAGCTTACTCCCTATTTCAAGTCATAATCCTGTGTTGTGACATCACAGTCTGTTGCTATGGGAGTAACTGTGATATCACAAGTAGTGCTCTGTGACTGCAGGTAGGGAGAAAGCAGCAGGAACAGACAAACTCTTCAGAAGTAAAGATCCTGTTTTCATACAGATGACCTCAGTAAAAAATAATGGGGAGGAGGAATACAGCGTTAATGGGAAATACAAGCTGGACTGTGTCTAAATATTAGGCTTTGTAAAAGTTATCCTGAATGTGTCACCAGCTCTTTAATATTTCTGATAATGCATTGCTTAGTTTACTATGTTTTTCAAAAGGCAGATGACTGTTTCCAAAGGACCTTGCAATTTGCTATTTGTGACATCACAGTCTGTCTTGATATACTTCCACACCACGCCTATTCATTCCTGTTTATCAAGCAGGGAAGGAGACGATGGACTTAGAGTCCATTCTCACCTTAAATTACTATGTTACTATCTATACACTCTGATGTCATAAACAAAATCACAATGAGGTCAGTGGGGGCCAACCAAATGTTATTCATACACACTTTTGGCTACAAAGATACATTTTAAAGGTGCTAGGAAACAGTTATTTGCACCTCTAGATGCCCTCCTGTTTTCCTTTAGGCGTCTAATATTTTGATATGTTTTGACTATTTTTGTTAAATTAATAATCTAGTTCTTTTTCCTTTGTAAGTATTGTACCATGAATCCCTCTGTTCTGAGCAGTTGCTGCTGACTCTGTTTTATGACTGCAGTAGGCAGAGCCTGCAGACGTTTTGCATGTGCTAAAGGAGTGATATCATGTTTTCTGTCTGTGGAACTGACTGAAGGTGTAAATAGTCTCCTCCACCTTACCCTCCTCCAAGAAATGTTTCCGTCCTCAAATAAATATGCTTTCATGTTAGTCAATGGCTGCAGGGTACTATTTTCTTTCTTAAATGGGTGGTACAAGAACTGGAACCTGAGTAGTGGGAGGCAGCATTAGTTTTTTGGGAGGAGTGAGAGCCACCCTCACCTCTGCTCGAGAAGTTCCTAAAGATCCACCCCCACCTTTTTTTTATTCATGTGGGAGGGGCATGAAGTGGATCTATCATGTTGGAACAACTGATTATCAGAGCTGCCTGGGGAAGTAATTAAAGGAAAACTCCATGTTAAAATCAGAAAAATATATATTTTATCATGTTTTCTGTGTTCTAACCTCTTCCCAGTGTCTTTATCTTTTTCCTCTGGCTGTGAGATTTTTTTTTAAACTTTCCATGGCTGTTTTATTGCCCCTGGAGGTTGCCATTCTGGTTTCTTTTATGGCCTCTTGTCCAAGACAGTCTTCCCAGAGTGCCCTTTGACATGATATCTAATCACCCATGTAGGAGGCCAGTGTCTTGTTACAGGGTCTGTCACAGCTCAGCCACAGAGAGAATACTACTGCTTATAGAGGAGACACACTGCTAGATTTTGGGTGAGTTTAATCAATATTTTTTTAGATACAGTATTGGTATCTTGTCCAGCTGTGTTCTGGTGTGTGTGTGTGTGTGTGTGTGTGTGTGTGTGTGTGTGTTTAATCATGTCACTTGTTACAGTGGTTGTGTCTGCACTCATCTGGCTATTCCTCTCAATCCCTTTCAGTTTTTGCACCAGTTCTAAGTAGCAAAAAATCACCTTATAGGTTTTTAGAGTATACCATAAAACGAAATCTGCAGAATTGGAATGTTTTATGTAAACTAGCCTGGAAACATCATGGAGCTCATCTATTTGTAATACAAGTTAGTTGTTGCCTCTCAACAATGCTACTTGACCCTCCCCTTTGCATAATACCTGAAAGCTAGCTAACTGGGGTTTCTGTACGACAACAGCTACTAAACAGCTGTAATTCACTATTTTTGTTTTCTATGTGTGTCAGGTGGTCTAGCTAGCAGGAGTGTTTCAATTTTAAAACTTTTGATTTTATCAAACTATACACAACCATAAAAGCACAGAAACTGCCCAGATCATCACTTCTATAATTAATAAAGACTCTAGCTGTTTTCTTACAGAAACCCCACTCAGATTCCAATTATTTACTAAACTGTAAATGTAGGTATCAACATGCTATTAGCAGTTAGTGCTGATTTTGCTCTGTGACAAGATTTTTTTTTTACAAATGAAGTGTATGATATGAAGCTGCAGCCTAGAAACTGCAAAATGCTTTGAAGTCCATTTTTCTCCTGTGTGTGGTATGGCATGAAAGCAATAGGATGACAGTAACTACTGTATACCAGGAAATATTCGCTATCATTTTATTTTTGCTATTTTAGCGTTTTAGAAAAAAGCGCAAATTTAAAGGGATAGTGAATATTTCCGAAAATACAGATGAAAATACAGACCTAGCACTTCTCAAAATAGGTGTGCCAGTGCCACTGCTAAGACTGGCTGACCCCTAAGTAACTCCAACAGAAGAAAAGGTTGCAGTGTATTCAGAAACAGAAGGCAAAACCGACTGGTTTAGCAAAACATTCCAATTTATTGAGCTAAGTGCAGATACAGTGTAAAACAAATAACACAGCCACCATTGTACCCCAGCACTTTGCCACATGAGGCTTCATCAGGGGCAGGGTTCTGAGACCTATAAGTTATTTAAATACAGTTTTATCGCTCAGACGTCAACAAACACCTGGTAATGGCATTTTACATTTTGGTATGGATGTTGAGAAGACCAAACTCTGACACCCCTGCACCAAAATTAATTCATGTATCCAAGTAACAAAGTGATAAAAAGTGCAGTGTGATATCAAACAAATATAATAAGTAAATTCCATAAAAAACAAGTTCAAATACACTTCACATAATTAAACAGACCCATTGAAAATTAATTTCAAGAAGTATTATTTTCATATCCTTTAAATCATCTGTAAAGTCAATTTCAAACAGTGTGGCACATGATTTAGGAGAATATAATGAGAGAAAGTATACAAACAAGCTATGTAATGTATGTAATTTTAGCGCATGGTGAAAACCGCGAACAATAGCGGGCGCGAATAAGTTTATGGAACTCCATGCGCTAATATTAGGGGTCGCGAATATATTCTGTTATACAGTATTTCAGCTACACATTCGATTCCATATTACAATGGTTCACTGCACTACACATTTAGTGTATCACACTTTTTCAAATAATAAAACAAATATTCTCCAAACTAAATAACTCACACATACATATTTTTTACTCTTTATTAAAAAGATACTTCACATTTGTAACAAAAAAACAAATAACATGCAGACCAAAATAACACAAATGTAGATTCACATTGTTACTATGAGGGAAACAAGAAGATGAACCAGCATGGTTAACAAATACCTTGACTGACACCTGCGAATGAGTGGGGAGGGGGAGTTTTTCTAACATTCCTGCTGGTTTTATACTCCCTGGAACCTGCTATTCAGGTTTTTTTTATTGCATCTTGTCCCAAGCAATCTTCCCAGAGTGCAGTTTGCTCTATTGTTTAATAGCTGTGGTGGAGGCCAGTGCCTTGTTACACTGTCTTTTGTTTCAAATTAACCACAAACATCATGGCAGCCAAAGGAGACTCACTTTGAGTCTTAGGGTATGTACAGCATAATTAATAAGTTTTCATATGTATAATATTTCCATCCATTTTTTTTTCTAGACATACTGCAGCTAGGTTGGCTTGAGGAAGGGTGAACATGGTCAGGACACCTTAGCAACTGAGATGCATATGCAGCAAATAAGTCCAGATGCGCTAACTGCCTGCTGAATAAGGAAGGGTTACAGGAACCCAGGGAATGATTACGGGGTGGGCGGGGGCTGATGGTCATCAAAATGGAAAGGGATTTTGGGGTAATTATATTGGATGACCTAAAGGTGGCTAAGCAATGTACCAAAGCTGTGAGGAGAGCCAGTGGAATGCTGTGGTGCATAGGGAGAGGTATTACCAGCAGAAGGAAGGGGATGGTGATGCCTCTGTGTAGGGCACTGTTGAGGCCTCATTTGGAATATGGTGTCCAGTTCTGGAAGCTGCATTTCTGTCATGCAGCTTTAAATCACAAATGAGTTATATGGTTCTATTTTAGATTTCTATCCCTTTCCCCTACTTCTCCCACTAGTTATGCATGATCTTTCCATTCATGTTATTGCTAGACATACTGCAGCTAGCTTGGCTTGAGGAAGGGGTGAACATGGTCAGGGCCCCTTAGCAAATGAGATGCATATGCAGCAAATAAGTCCAGATGCGCTTACTGCCTGCTGAATAAGGAAGGGTTACAGGAACCCAGGGAATGATTACCGGGGGGGGCTGAGGGTCATCAAAATGGAAAGGGATTTTGGGTATTCATATTGCATGACCTAAAGGTGGCTAAACAATGTACCAAAGCTGTGAGGAGAGCCAGTGGAATGCTGTGGTGCATAGGGAGAGATATTACCAGCAGAAGGAAGGAGGTGGTGATGCCACTGTGTAGATCACTAGTGAGGCCTAATTTAGAATATGGTGTCCAGTTCTAGAAGCCGCATTTCTGTCATGCAACTTTAAATCACAAATGGGTTAAATGGTTCTATTTTAGATTTCCATCCCTTTCCCCTACTTCTCCACTGGTTAGCCTTATGGAACGCAACCAGAACATATCTTGGCTAGCATGATAAATGCACCTACACAAGTCGCTTCTCAGTCTACAGCACTGTCTTTTAAAAATGTTAACTTCTTGTTGAAAATATGGCATCATTTGCCATCCATGTTATTGCTAGACATACTGTAGCTAGCTTGGCTTGAGGAAGGGTGAACATGGTCAGGACCCCTTAGCAATTGAGATGCATATGTAGCAAATAAGTCCAATACTTCGCTGCCATTCATATTCTGCCTGTCTGTCTGTGTCTGTCTGTCTCTCTCTATGTATATGTCTATGTAATTATCCATCTTTCTAATAATTGCATATATCGCTATTTTTACCTATTTCTAAAACAAACCTGCATATCACATTTGCCTGCACTCTGAGCACATAGTTACAAAACTGTGCAAATTTGTACTCCACTTCTGCATAGACCTCATACTTCCCTAATATTCCCATTATCACAAGCGTAACTACCTTGCCCTTATCAAAAGTGACCTCCTCTGAAAGTTAATATCACATTTTCTCTAACAGTCCATCATCATTACACCTGACTTCCTGACATCAACACATTGCTTAAATATAACTTACATCACCTCATGGACAAAAACCCTGTTTCTCTTAAAACAAAAAACTGTGTAAATAATCCCCCAAGGCTGAACATATGCCAGCCATTACTTTTTCATGTACTGTCAGCTTCTGTACCATCATGGGGATTTGCATACATTTCCCTTGATGCTTTGCATCATTGGGATATGTGCAACTGTGTTCTCTTTAAAATTTGGCCGTCTGTCCAATATCATCCAGGATAACACATACATCAGTGGCATTTCCTCTGGGGTTCTTTTGTAAGCTTCCTATTCCTTCCATTAAAATGTACACCTCCATATATTTTCCTAATAATGTGTATGCCTTCCTTAGAACAGAAACTAAAACAAATCTTACTACTTACAAATCATTGTGTTGTTTCTCCATACATCCTTAACAATTCCACACAACTTCATTATGCAGCCGTGATGGATCTGACCAGATTTTGTTTATACTGCCTGAATATTTTATGTCAGTAACACCATTCTAGGCCATTCCGATGAATAGCATGGAATGGTGTAACTGGTGTCATGGAATGTTTTGGAAATATGATAAGAAAGAACAGTAGCTGATGGGGACAGTGGGACTCTATAGGGCACCCCAAAGCTAGGTTATTTGTTTATTCAGCGATTGAGCAAATTGTACCAAACTCTATAACTGGCATGAAAAGGAAAATGGGAGGGCAGTTAACTTTATAAAAATAATTCCCTAAAACCTTTAAACCCTGGAAAGGAAAACTGAAAATGTTAAAAACAAAATGTATTCTCTAGTGGATTATAATAGCTGAAACACTGTGTTTATGAAAGGACATGTTAACGTGCAAGGCTGAGCGTTCAGTTGCTTGTAGCATAGAACAGATTCTTAGCTCTTCCCCATTCAAAACTGTGTACCTTGCAAAACTGTGTACCTTGCTGCCAATTACTTCACTGTAATTAGCAAGTGTGAATGGCTCATTATTCACTTGGGAAGATTGATTTTGATCACTTCATTTATCGGTCTAATGAATTGCGTTTCATTGTTTTATAGGAGATCAAAATATTGTAGAACCTTGCACTGGTGTTTCTCAGCACTGCTGCTACTCGGATTTACATTTGCATGGGCTCCATCTCCTAATAAATCTTAATGACTGAACTGGTTGTTGGGAATCAAGACACTAATAAGCAATTAATTCCTATTACAGTGCTTAGGCTTCCCAATTAAAGACCCAATATCCAGGCAAATATACCATTCTGGATCCAGCTGACACCCTGCAGAAATTTGCCTATTTTCATTAAAAGCTGTATACACCCCAAGGGAAACCCAAAAATGAATTATGGAAAAATAAACTAGAAAAGATGTGTCATTTCCTGTAGAAACATATACTAGTTACAGTATGTTCTGACTCTTCTATTTTTTCTGTTCTAATTTGTATTTTTTTCTAATTTCCTCTTGAGTGGGCTGATTTCAAATTGCAACACAAGCAACTTCTCCATGTCAGAGGCTAAAGTAAAAAGCCCATCTAATGGAAATGTTTCTTTAACTGCATAGTAAGAGCCATTTTTGATGAGCCTCCCACCAGATGGGACAGACATAGCAAAGGAATTAAGTAAAACATGCCCTTACCGTAATCAAAGAGGAAACAGATGTTGCATATGTTTAGCAGTCACTGAGCATCACTGCTTAGATGTGAGATGCTGGAAGAGTCCTATGGTACTGGGAAATTGCATCAGCAATTCCCTCTAAATATGAGAAGTTGAAATAATAAGAAAGTTGCAAACCCAGTCTTACCTCCTACCTAATGGCAACTTCCCTTTAGCTGAATGGTTACAGCTGTGCCATTTTGGACTCGGGGGCCCCAGGTTTGAGTCCCATGAGGGTCTCTTCATGAGTGTGTCCACCAGATGGGGCAGACATATCACTTTCGAGAACCTGAAGTTTGTTCTTAAAAGATGCCTGACTAGTAGACACGCAGCATATCATAACCTTCTAAGTGGTAAAATACATGAGCTGAATGAAGTTTCTCATATACTGTATGACTATTAATACAGGGCCTGGCTCAATGAAGTGTGTAGTCTAGTGCAGAAATCTATAATAACAGCAGTCCAAAAGAAGAGATTGTTAAAATAATTATTTAAGAAATGGTGGTTGTCTACAATGATCCCAATGCTCTCATTACTGAACACACTGGTTGATCAGTTTATTGATCTTATAGTATTGTTGATTGGTTTGTATACTTGTTGATAACAGGGAAAGGCTCTTGAGCCAAAGTCCATTTTCAAGAGCACTCATGGGCACATGCCACATACAAATACAGTATAAGAATGCACGGCATAATACAGTAACACATACACCTAGCACAAGTTGTAATAACTTTATACACATTTGCAAGTGATTGTGCCATAAATTTAGCACGCTTGAGACCAGGGTTTGAAGCCACCAAGAAAAGTCTAAACATTTGGGAATTTCCTTTTAGCAGAATGGTTAGGGCAGCTGCCTTTGGGAGTCAGGTGACTCAAGTTTGATTCCCAGCAGGGATTCTTGCAAATGTCTTCCCAAAGGAAGGGGCAAGCATCAGACAAAATCCCTTGTTTTGGGACCATCTTGAAGATACAGTAGTACCTCCAACAGATCCACCAGATAACAACCAATGGGCATCAGTATATCAAAGTATTGGAAAACAAGAGCACATTTTTAGTACATGTTTGCATAGCATACAGTAGTTATTAATCCCTTTTTTTATGAGATGGAAGGATCTGATGGACCTAGAGTCCCTTCTGATGTTAACGTATTATGTTACTATTGGCAAAAGAAACCATGGAATTCTTTAGTGTATTTAGTTGAACTGAAGCTAGGAAAGAGGACTGCATGAACAGTTTTATTCAATATCCAGCAGTCAGAGTGGAGCACCGTTTAGACTACGGTTGTTCTTAACTGCATGTGTAATCCCCCTACAAATGGGGGTCACTAAAAAGCTTTCTTTGGGTGAGCCTAAATGCTCTCCGCCAGGCTGGTGTCCTGTATTTCAGCTGATTAGAAAAATAACTGACTGAGAGTGCCTAATGCCTCTTTGTACTGTCACTTTAAGAGCTGCAAAACTGCAGTATAATTAATTTGAAATGGGGGGGTCTGTGTGTTTCCCTGCTCAAGTCCTGCCTCGGCCACTGAGCAAATCGCTCCATTTCTGCAGTCGCTATATGCGCAGAGGGAGCTCTTTCAGAAGATATCATTGTTTGCTTGTAACCTGTTGGAATAATAATGAAAATGCAGTTGGTTCTAACCTGCTTTCCTTTCAGCAAGGACTGTGTAGTGTAGCTCTTTCACTTTGGTCCCGGACTGCCGAATTGGACCAATCAGTGTGGGGGTCCTTTAAAATGGAGTCTGCTCTGGGCGAATCGGAACTTGGACTCTCATTTGGAGCCTACCTGAACTGGGGTTATATGGAGAGAGCCTCTGGGAAATGTAGTTCTTAGAGTTCTGGTGCCTTTTTAAACCAATAGAGGGAGCCTGTTGTGACTGACAAGGAGAATCAGCCAACTGGGATCTTGTGGATCTGAAAGAAAGCCCCAGGCTGTCTGCTGGGGAGCCAGATCAGTTGTGACTATGAAGAGAGAAGGAGCTCTGTGCTTCTGTGGTGTATAGTTTCGCACGGGAAGCGCGTGTGAGGCCCTGAGGTTCGACCTGCAGCCGTTGTAAGTGCCAGTTCAGACTGAATCTGATTTGTGAGGAGAAAGAAGAAAGTCTGAAAAGTGGAAACCAGGCTTACCCTGTAGAAGACTGGAGAAATTGCTGAATCGCGCCCGGTCTGTCAGGAACTGAAGCTGCTGTGTGTGCTCCTGGGTATTTTGCAGTAAGTGCGATCGGGATCGGGGAGCAGCCTGCCTGGTATAGTACTTTCCTTTTACATATAAATGTGCCTAGTGCTTGTGGGGAATCGTGATCTTATTTTCCCCGGTACTGTGAATTGTGTGCTGAAGCTGGAAGCAGAACCCAGCTTGATTCGGACTGAATCCGCCTGTTTTCAAATGTAAGTGAGTCCTGCTACGAGGGCTGGGCCAGCTATTCTGTTTCTCCTGGCAATCCAGGACAACCTGCATCCATCCACTTTTCAGTATCGAGTCCATGAGTACAAATCAGGGCAGCTCCCTGCAATCTGTTTATCAAATTGCAAGTGTGTCATCTAATTATTGCTGTTTCATTTCTTCACGAACTGAGCCCCAGGGCTCCGGATTACAATTTGTGTGTGCATATGTTTTTCCATCAAAGGGCCCCAACCAGCTGCACTGACCCTGGCTAGCCTCCACCATCCTGGGTACCCAGAAAGTGACATTTTGGACCCGATATGCATGCACAGTACTGTGATTTGAATATTTCCAAACCAAATCAACCTGATTGCCCCCCCTCCTTGTTACTGCCTCCTCTAATAAATCAGATTTCTTGTTATTGAACTATATGCTGTCTGTGGTATCAGTACATGTAGAAAAAGCATTGCATTGTGTTTGTGTATATTGCCTAACGTTGTTTAACAGGGGGTCCTCAGAGATGTGCTGCAGAATCAGTCTCGAGGGTAAGTGGCACTTTATGAGTGAACAGTGTGTATATGTGGGGTATTGGGATTGTAACTCTTGTGTACTGTGCGAGCCACTAGAGGGAACTAAAGGGGGTCACGGTGTCCCAGAGGGCTGTGACCAAGCTAGTCTAACCACTACAAACCCTGACCTCTGATTGGAGGCACCCGTCATAGAACCTAGGCCCCTCAACCTGTTAGTAGCCAAGCAGGCAGGGGTAGTAGCCCTCGGGATAGTGCCACCTAGGGGTTACACATGTTTATAGAAATTGTTGGCAGATAAGGACCGCCAGGCCCATCTAGTCTACCCATAGTTTTATAGAACATTTATTTTATGTATTCACGTTTCGTACCCATACAGTACAATAAAAACATACTGCACAGGACAAACCTTATGGGCATGAAAATTATAGGCTTACATCCAGTACTTTTCTATGAGAGAAAAAAGCATTTCAGGCAGAGTGCAAAAAAGTTAAAATAACTACTCAAAGAAATATAGCAAAAATAAATACAAGCAGAAAACTGCAAATATAATTACCATGACTATAGACAAAGCAGTGGCTTACTGACTGCTAGCAGCTCATCAAAATTTATGACGGGTGTCTGAAAGGAACGCAATTCTTGGTAGACAAGCCCAGTTTGGCAGCCAGAGTATAGCAAGAGAGTTTAGTAAATGTAACACCCAGCAAGGAAGAAACAACATCTCCTTTCAATGTGTCATATATTCGTGACTGAAGTTATTCCAGCTTTTATGCTGTAGCACGAGCAGTAAACGCTTGACAAAACCAGTAGTGTTTGTTTTACCTTGTTCTTGGTTGAAAAAGAGATGCTCTTATATTCTTGTCTGGGTACAAATGTCCTAAATACATAGAGCAGTGTTTCTCAAATGAGGCCACCACCGCAATCTTCTGAGGCCACAGAGCTCTTCAGAGCCCCAGTTACAAAGATAATGGAAAGATGATTTCTAACCTTTAAAAAACAGATGCATTTAAAGTGAAAATACATCAGACTTGATTTACTGTATACTGAGTAAACAAAATTGTTATACCAGGGGGGTTGTGTGTATAACAGGACATTTGGAGTGAATGAGTGAGGTCACATGAAGATTCTGGTGGGTATACTTTGAGGACTTTTGAGGCCACCAGGACTTGAGGCTTGACAGCCACTGAATTAGAAGCATACTCTGTGTAAGAAATGGCTCAAACAGAAAAATAAATTTATTACAGCTTTGACTGGGACCCACCTGTAAACTACGTATTGCAAATAAGTGAGGCAATTCCTGCAGAAAACATTAAATAAACTAAAGCGCATAACAACTGTACAGAACATCATACAGGAAGCAAAACAGCACATCCCTGCAAACCTGACCACAAGCAAGCAGACTTTTTTCAGGCTAAACTGATGGCTCTCCCTCAAGTTAAATAGTTTCCTTGTATTTATAGCTAAATAGTTTTTACTTGTACCAAAGCCATGGCCAGCAACCTTTGATCCCGCAATGTTCCCTGCTGGTCATGCACACTTCCATAGAGTCTAATGGAAGCTTGCATGAATAGGAGGGGATGCCATGGGGTTAAAGGTCAGCATCCATGTTTTCTTGGGCGCATAAATAATTTAAAGCAACAGTGCATATTAGCAGTGAACATTTTCTATACTTTTTTTATTATTCTGTTTAGGATTGCCCCTCTTCTGCTGTCTTGTAAGGTGCCTATATTTTGAGTCTGCTTTAGCCCTTTTTTTACACTCAAAATGATAAAAGGAATGCTCTTTTTAATACAGTATGACCATTTCCTCCAAGCTGTCATCAGCATTCTCAGCTGTTTTTGAGCACCACTCTTACACATCTTTTTTCTGCTGGCTAAGAGGAACTGGCACATGACAGATATTGCTCCCTGACCTTGTAGTACAATGAGTGCTCAGAACTAGCTGAGAATATTGATGAAAACCTGAAGACAGTCATATTAAATGGAGCACTCCTTTTATTACTTCAAATGGTTAAAATAAATTGCTAAATCAGACTCAAAACTAGGAAATGGGCATCATGAAAGACAAGACAAAAGGAGGAAAACACAACTAGAATCAAAAGGTATAGGTCAAAATGTTCACTGAACTAGCACTGCTGCTTTAATTAAATTTATAAATGCAGCCATGCAACAAATGGTGTTCCACTCATAGCATGACTCCATGGCACTCCTTTGCATTGCTGGCTTAAATATCTGAGGATACATTTCCCACTGGATTTCAGTGCTGCCATGCCCTTATCAGGTGGATTTAGTGTTTGATTTTTTTTTTTTATTCATGCTAAACTCCAGAAGGTGGATTAAATAAAACTGCAAGAATATGACACGCTGGAAGGAGACATGTCTCCTCATTACTGGATGTGCATTACTGACATGCCTGTGACAGGGAGATCCTGCCACCCTTAAGGACCAATCTTTTTTTTTTAAATCTGTTGCAACAGTTCTTCTATTTCTTAGCCTAATTTATCCTTTACAATTTCTAGTCCATAAGGTTGGCCACCTATGGGTGCCCCTTCCCCTTTCTTGACTATGCTATACTGTCCTCTTTAATTTTCCTTTTACCTCTCAGGTCCTTGTACAGGGAGGTTATTGTGGTGACCTCCAAGCTGATATAAAACATCAGGTTGTGTTCCTCATTGTTGGATTTAGTATGCAATAGCACTATGTCATAAAATATCTTGATGTATATGCCTTATGTGTACAAAACCTGTAAATGTTGAAAATGCCATGGCATTAGGTGTTTTTGATAATGGTAAAAAGTTGCTAGGGGACTGTATTAGTGGGGCCACCCCTGGACTCCAGTCCCTTTCAGGCTGTGTTAAGCAATGCCAGGTCAATTAAAAATAAAACTGCAGTTGTCGCTGATCTTGTGGCATCTGTAGACCTGGCTTGTATTGCCGAGACCTGGCTAGATGGAAATGCTGGCCCCATTTTGGAGTCTGTGGTTCCGGATGGGTTTTTGGTGATTCACCATCCTAGAGTGGATTGTTGGGGCAGAGGGGTTGCTGTCTGTTTTAGACAGGAACTGGGTCTCAGGGAGGTGCCAGTTGAAGCTACCAACTACTCTGGGTGTGTAGTAGGTGTAGGTGTAGGCTACAGGATTCTTCTCATTTACCGTCCACCTGGTGATGGGAGGGAATTCCTGAAGGAGGCTGCAGACTTCATCGCTGACATGGAGTTGGAGTCCCCCAGATGGTTGATTTCGAGGGATTTCAATGCCTGTGTTGACGATGAACTCTAGCCATTTGGACAAAACATCCTCCAACTGATGGATTCATTGGGCCTAACATGGGTTATTACCACTGCAACCCACAAGAAAGGACACTCATTGGACTTGGTATTTCACCTGGGGATGGAGATTTCTGATATGGAGATGGAGCCCGTCAGTTGGTCTGACCATTACATCCAGAGACTCAGTTTCGCAGCCCCCTGAAATAGGCCTGCCCCAAGGGAGTTGGTACAGCTCTGCCCTTTAAGAGGAGTTACCTCAGAAGGCCTAATGGTGGTGCTGAACCTCTCGGGATTTCCAGGATATAACACTGATCTGGGGCCTCTTGTGTCAGCCTTTAATAGGGCTGTTACTGAGGCACTAGATATCATTGCTCCTTCTCGTGTTCGCCCTCTTACCTCTCATCCAGGTGCCCCTTGGTTTAATGGGGAAATCCATGAATTGAAGAGGCAGGGGTGAAGGTTGGAAAGAGACTTTCGGAAAACTCACCTGGAGGTGGATAGACTTAGACTGATGGATCATTATAATATCTATCAATCAACCATTTCCTGTAAGAAGGCAGAGTTCCTGTCCAGGGAAATTGCTACAGCGAAGAACAGACCAAATCAGCTCTTCCAGACTGTGGACAGACTGTGCAATCCAGCCTGTCTTCACTCTGGTCAAGCATTGTCACAAAATCAGTGTGAGGAGTTTACGCAGTTCTTCTCTGATAAGGTGTCCTCCATCAGGGATGAGATCAGCCAGTGCCTTCCCATTGGACCTTGTGTTAATCAATTGGGTGGTACTAATGCCTGGCAAATCTGGTCCACCTTTAGTCAACCAGTAGTCATGGATACAGAGAGAATCATCCAGACTCTACGGCCAACTTACTGTAGTTTGGACCTGGGCCCTACACATCTACTAGTGGGGTGTGTAGAAGTTATTGGCCCAGTCTTTGCTGGGATAGTGGGCATTTCATTGGAGAGAGGGATCTTTCCAGATCCCTTAAAGGAGGCAGTAGTATGCCCTCTTTTAAAAAAACTCCATTGACTCAGACTGCCCAGCTAACTACAGACCAATCTCGAACTTACCCTTCATTGGGAAAGTTATCGAGAAAGTGGTCGCACTGCAGCTGGAGGACCATTAGACCAACCACAATATCTATGACCCTCTCCAGTCTGGCTTCAGGAAAAGGCATAGCACTGAAATGGCCCTGGTGAGGGTACTTAATGACCTTCTGATGGTGAGAGATCAGAGAGCCCATTCAATCATGGTTTTCCTTGATCTCTTAGCAGCATTTGACACTGTGGATCATGGGGTGCTGCTCAAGCACCTGAGGTTTCTCTGTGGACTGAGAGGGGTGGTCCACAGTTGGTTTAAATCCTTCCTCGAGGGTAGGTCTCAGAGAGTGGTGTCGGGAATTTATTCCTCGGCCCCTCATGGACTACCCTGCGGGGTTCCACAGGGCTCGGTGCAGTCCCCCATGTTATTCGCAGTGTATTTGCTTCCATTAGGGGACATTATAAGTTGGTACGGATTAAGCTTTCATTGCTACGCTGATGATTCTGAACTGTACATGTCTTTTGTACCCGATCAGGAATGAGACTCTGCTACAGTGTTTAATAACTGCCTACTGGAGATTGAGAACTGGATGGGTGCTAAATGGCTTTGGTTGAACTCAGAAAAAAATGAGGTATTGGTGGTGGACTCTGGTTATAGGATGATAGGGGCATAGGCGGGAAAACCATCAGGATTAAATCTTGGTGGGACCCCGCATATTGCCTCTGGCCAGGTGTGAAACCTGGGCATTTTGTTTGATGAAGGCCTGACCCTGAGGGTGCAGGTTTTGGCTGTAGTCAAATCTTCCTATTACCATCTAAGGAACATAGCCCGGGTGAAGCACCTGGTCCCACCCGAAGATCTTCCAACCTTGGTCCACGCCTTTTTCACCAGTCGTTTAGATTACTGCAATGCCCTTTACCTAGGGCTACTGCGATTAGGTATCTGCTGCTTACAGCTAGTGCAGAATGCGATGGCCAGGTTGCTGACTGGAGCTTCTAGATCCAGTCATATTACACCTGAGCTGCATGAACTGCACTGATTGCCAATACAGTGGCAAATTACCTTCAAGGTCACGTTGCTGACCTATAAGGCCCTACATGAGCAGGGACCCCACTACATGAAAGAGCTCCTGTGTCCTTACTGCCCCTCCCACTTGCTCCGATCCTCTGGTGAGGAACTGCTAGAGATTCCCAGGGTATCCCTTAAAACATGGGGGGGGATCTTTCGCCTTTATGGCCCCTACCCTGTGGAATTCTCTACCTCACGAGATACAAGAAAGCCACACCACAGAAGGTTTTAAAAAATTGTTAAAGACACAGAAACATAGAAACATAGACTTTAACGGCAGATAAGGACAACTTGGCCCACCCAGTCTGACCATTTCCCTTCCTATTGGATAAGCTGCAGATTCTAGTTTACCAACAGCCTACTTCCTGCAACCCCCCCACTACAATTGCCTTATGTCTGTCCCATGCATGTTTGAATATCCCACTGTTTTAGACCCAACAGCCTCCCCAGGAAGGCAGTTCCATGCATCCACCACTCTCTCCATGAAAATAAAATTCCTCACATTACCCCTGAGCCATCCCCCCCATTATCTTTAAATTGTGTCCCCTTGTTCTTACACATCTCTTTTTCTGAAAGATGCTACCCTCCTGGACTTTGTTGATTCCCTTGAGGTACCTGAAAGTTTCTATCATGTTCCCCGTCCCTCCTTTCATCAAAGGTATACATATTAAGCTCTCTCAGTCTCTCTTCAAATGGTTTCTGATGCAGACACTGCACCATTTTAGTTGTCCTCCTCTGGACTGCTTCCATCCTGTCTACGTCCTTGCGTAGATGGGGTCTCCAAAACTGCATACAGTATTCCAGATGGGGTCTCACCAACTGTCTGTACAGAGGAATAACCACTTCCCTTTTTCTACTTGTGATACCCCTTCCTATACATCCCAGTATCCCCCTGGCTCTCCTTACTGACTTCTCACATTGCTTAAGGTGTCAGCCTGGCTCAGTTGGTAGCACATCCACCTCTGGACCAGAAGGTCATGGGTTCTCGTCCCACACTGGGATTGGACTTGCACCTAAAAATCGTTGGCATCCGAGTGCAGTATTGGGGGTGCTGTACTGCTGGGGTGTGCCATTCTTCGGATGAGATGTTAAACCGAGGTCCCTTCTGCCCATCCTGGTGTTGTCCCGGTGGGTGTCCAGGTGGAAGTAAAAGAACCCAGGCCACTCTTCGCAAAGAGTAGGGAACATTCCCGGTGTCCTGGCCAACATTCCCCTTCCCATAAAACCGGTTCATGCAATTATCCAGGCTGTGTGTGGGTGATGATGTGCGATATGGCCACCACCACACATGCAGTCACATCACTACCAGTCTAGCATTACTTGTAAAGTGCTTTGGATGTGTGAAAAGCGCTATATAAATACTGATTCTTCTTCTTCTTCTTACCCAACTTTAGGTCATCTGATATGACTACCCCCAAGTCCCTTTCCATTTTTGCTGTTGTTAGTACCGCCCCTGCTATTGTGTACTCTTCTCCTGGGTGTTTGTTTCCCAGGTGCATTACTTTGCACTTCTTTGCATTGAATCTAAGTTGCCATATGTCTGACCATTCCTCCAACCTTGCCAAGTCCCTTCTCATCCTTCCTAACCCCCCTTGTGTATCAACTCTGTTACAGATCTTTGTGTCATCTACAAACAGGCATACCTTTCCCTCCAGACCCTCTGCAATGTCACCTATAAAGATGTTAAAGAGGACTGGACCAAGTACTGAGCCCTGAGGTATTCCACTAGTAACCCCCCCTTTCTTCGGAATGTGTTCCATTCACTATTACCTTCTGTGTCCTGTTGCGCAGTCAGTTTGCTACCCAGGCTACCACCCTGGAACTCACTCCCAGGCTGTCTAACTTAATTATTAGTCTTTTGTGTGGGACTGTGTCAAATGCCTTGCTAAAGTCTAGATAGGCCATATCCACAGCCCCTCCCTGGTCTATTACTTTGGTCACCCAGTCAAAGAAATCAATTAGATTCATCTGACGTGACCTTCCTGCTGTAAATCCATGCTGCTTTGGGTCCTGTGCCCTGCTGGCCTCTAGGTACTCAACAATTCTTTCTTTCAGAAGTGATTCCATCATTTTCCCTACCACTGAGGTCAAACTTACAGGTCTGTAGTTTCCTGCTTCTGTCTTGCTCCCACTTTTGTGAAGGGGAATCACATCTGCCCTTCTCCAGTCCTCAGGTACCACCCCATCTTCCCATGATCTGTTAAAAGTGTGGTCAGTGGTGTCACTAGGTCCTCCCTTAGTTCTTTTAGGATTCTGGGGTGAATCCCATCAGGCCCCATTGCTTTGTCCACCTTGAGTTTTAGGAGTTCTTTCAGGACCCTTTCTTCTGTAAATGGACTGTGCAGTGGTCACTTGTTCCCAGATGTCTACTGACTTCTAAATTTGTGATCCTCTCTCCATTTGAGAGTACCTTGGATGCTCTTGGATGTGGCTGCAGTACATGTTATCCAGTTAACAACTGGCATATTCAGGTTTCCCATCAACAGTATCCCCCCTTTTTCAGTCATTTTGAGAATGTCCTCTATCATTTTCTTGTCCATTTCCTCCCCTTCAGACAGGGGTTTGTATACAACCCCTGTGCGGACTGTGATGCCATTCCCTGTCTCCAAGGTGACCCAGAGTGCTTCTTGTCTTCCCCCTTTACTTTTTAGTTCTGTAGCTTTGATCCCTTCCTTTATATATAGAGCTACTCCACTTCCTCTTTTACCCTCCCTGTCCCTTCTATAGACTGTGTACCCCAGTATGTTAACATCCCAGTCATGGTTCTCCGTGTACCATGTTTCTGTGACTGCCACAATATCCAATTGTTCATCTTCCATCAGGGCTACTAGCTCATAAAGCTTGTTTCCCAAACTATGGGCATTGGTACTCATTGCCCTCCATTTAATGTTGGCTTTATCCTTTTTTCCCCCATCCCTGCTCTTATTGCTCTTGTCTATTTTTCCATTTACCCCTGTCCTGCCCTCTGTTGAGCTCTGTACCTCAGTGTTTACCTTACTACCTGCCATGTTTTGTGGGGGGAGGCTTGAAATGTCCTGCTTCTTATCAGCACATCCCCCCTTGGCTAGTTTAAAAGCTTGCCAAGGAAGCATTTAAACCTGTCACTTAGGAGCTTGGTTCCCTTCGTGGACAGATGCAGACCACCGTGCCAGTATAGACCTTCATCTCTCCAGGTGTACCCCCAGTCCCCAGTGAAGCCAAAGCCCTGTGCTCTGCACCAGTTTTGCAACCATTCATTAAACTGCATGGTGTGCAGTACCCTAGCCTCACCCATGCCACAGACTGGCAGCACCTCTGAGAAGGTAGCTGTGCTTGCTACCTGTCTGAGGCCCCTCCCCAACTCCACAAATTCATCCTGCACTGCACTGATTCTATGCCTAGCTAGGTCATTTTGTCCCAAGGTGGACAATGATATCTAGTTCCCTCTCCTGTGATGCTGCTTCTGCAATCTTGAGGATTCACTTCTTGTCCCTCCAAGCCATGGCACCAGGCAGGCACCTTACTTCCCTCTCCTCTCCCTTCCCGAGTTCTACCCCCCCTAACAATTGAGTCCCCTATCAGAAGCTGTTTCCTTCCCCTGTGGTGCCCCTTGTCACCCTTTTGTGGGTCTCCCTTGTGGATGTCCTCAGCATTTTTTTTGGTATCCACTGAGGGTGCCATCATACAGGAACCTCGCTCTGCCAGAAGGGCGTATGATTTGTGTAGAGGTACATGTAGGGGACTTTGCCTCTGTTCCACCATGCGCACCCTCCCAGAATCCACTGTGGTCCAACTGCTCTTCATACTTGGCAACCTCTGAGGCAATGGTTGTGGCAGTGGTGCTCTTTGGGTGAGGGAGGCCTCCTTAGTCCTTGCCAGTTCAGGCTGGAGGTGGGCAATGCCAGTTCAGCCTGGAGGTGGGCAATCTCCTCCCTCAGAGCTGACAGTTGCCTGCAAATAGGACAGCAACGCAGTTTCCAGAATGTCTCCAGGAAAACTGCTGCCCCACAGCCAGTGCATTGCACCACTCCCCACATGTCCCTCTCCCTCATAATATACAATATGTAATATATATAATTTTTTTTTTTTGGTGGTGTGTACTTACCCTTTATGCACTGTGATGGGTTATTAAGAATATGACAGTTCTGCCCCAAGACCTGTTGAGGAAGTGACGTCAGAACTTTGACTATAAAGGAAATGCCACACTTGGGGGTGTGGGGTGTGGGGAAGAGGGGTGGGTAGTCCACAACCACAGGTGACTGTTAGAAACAATCAAATACACCACTGCTCCACCACCCTGGTGAGTACTGCCCTTTTTAGTAATTTAAACTAACCTCCAGTAACTTATTTAAAAATAGTTAATTATCACAAACTCCTACACACCAGTAAATTATTTAAAAATAGTTTATTTCCCAAAATCCTAGTCATCAATCCAGCTAACCCCAAGGGACAACCAAAATGCAGTATTCACACCTTTGTGAAGTTACTTCCAAGATAAACAGAGTTTGCAAGCTCCTTTTTCAACTCCTCAGTCACCTGTAATTTATTTAAAAATAGTTTAACTGTCAGAAAATCCTAGTAGACAATCAAGCTACCTCCAGGGGTCTACCCAAATGTAGTATTTAAATCCTTCTGAAGTTACTCACAAGATAAACAGAGTTTGTAAGCCCCTTTTTGGTTAAACACTAAATAAATATGTATATAAAAAGCAATTACCAAAGGTAATACTGTATCTATTTAATCAGGCGTTCTCAGGAATATATTGAGTATTGAGTATTTATGGATGTGTTTTAATATGTTTTTATATCTGTTTTTATTATAAACTGTGAGTTTTAATGTATGCTGTAAAGGCACCCTGAGCATTGGAAGGGCACCTCATGCAAATAAAATTTTGATTGATTGATTATAAAAATTAAGTTACCGGGGTAGAGATATCAGAAAACCCCTGTTGTGTTATTTAAATGCATGTAAATTACAGATTGTTTGAGAGGCCCTTTGGCACCATGCATTCCTACCTTCAGCTGAACCAGCATAAAATGTAATGGTGATATGCATATACAGTACATCCCATGATGCTTTGCATTATGGGGGTATGTGTGATGTTGTGTTTCTTTGAAACTTGGCTTTATTGCCAATGCCCTTTGGGGTAATCCTTGCTTCAGTGCTTCTGCGCTGAGGTTCTTTGTCTTTAGCTTGCTTGGGGTTTCTTTTTTTGAGCTCCCCATCACCCAAACACACAAGACCAACATAGGGAATGAATTAATTTTCACTAAAGAGATCAGTGGGTAAGTAGGTGCTGACTAAGTGCAGAAGAAGGACCTGCAGTCTGCTGCTGCAAACTGATATATTGAAGAAGGGATTTGCCATTGCTTAAGGTTATACCCTGTGTTTTAAATAAACATCACACAGAGATTGTGGGTTGAACCTGAAGTTCTGTGCCTGGTCCATCTGTCATCCCGCAACCCCTCCACAATGCCAGAAGTTGCTAGTGAGTGCTTAATTTTACTTCAAGTTTATACAGATAGCAGCCCAGTGTTTCCATGTATGGTCTCTCTTTAATATCAAAAATAATTTAAAGAGCTAGTGTACTGCCTGAAATTAACAGTAATTTTCAGATGCAGTTAGCTATCACTTTTTATATCTGAAATATGTTTTTCTTCTGTTTGCTAATCAGAAGATTTTCCATCTGGCAATACTGGGCTGATGTGTAGAGCAGCATTCCATTGGGAGGATAAAAGAAGTCAGTTCTGTTCCTCCTGCTACATCATCAAAAATGTGACCAAATACACTGAGGCACCACAGCCGTTGCAGCCTGTGCAGTGACTTTCACAGGTTACCAGTCAAAATGCAGGAAATTGTGACATCACCAGTAACCAAGAAGAGTCAGTCCCTGCTGCTTCATGTGAAAGAGAATAATCTTTCAGTGAGAAATTGGTCTCCTTGGTTAATAGTGATGTCAGAGGCAGTGTGATCTCAGTGTTGGTGATGTAGTTGGAGGAATAGAACTGAATTTTTTTTGGTCTTCAGACAGAGTGCTGCTCCACACATCACCCCAGTACTGCCAGGTGGAAAATCTTCTGATTAGCAAACATAAAAGAAAAAATACTTAAGATATAAGAAGTGATAGCTGACTACATCTGAAAGTTACTGTTAATTCCAGGCAGGACACTAGCTCTTTAATATCACCAGCCCTTCTGTGCAGCTGTAGAGCTACTGTCCATGATGCTGGTGACCTGGATTCAGGAACAAGCCTGGATCATCGGAGGCCAGCCGGGGGGGTACGAGTGTCCCATAGGACACTTTCCTTCTCCTAGAGGTAACTGTGCCGCATCCCATTGCAGCACTGCCACCTACAGATGTGTGAGTGGTAGGGTGTGTGAGATATGGAGAGGGAAGGGACATAACATGCTACATATCGCGTGAATGTGCCACTGCACATTCACAGCATGGACGTAATCCCAAATGCTAGCATCCCTGTGGGGAGGTGTAGAGCAGCAGACCACGGGGAACCGAAGACCAGAAAACACCCTGGCTGGTAGGAAGATCACCAACCTCTGCAAGCCCCATACCTGATAACTCCGACTGATCCAGACTCTGGATCCAGACCTCAGCAAGTTGAGGGACTCCCCACCACCCTGCCATGGAGGGCAAGTCATAGGGGACTCATGTCTCAAGTGATAACCTCATAGTCTTCCGGTGAAGCTACCTCTGGCTGCAAGCTGCAAGACTGGACTTAAGATTTGCAAGAAAGCGAGTAGTGCTCACAACAGAGGGAGGTGAACCTTACAATTTACAATTGTCTTTGGTTTGAAGCAGATTCCTTAGGAAAGTTAATATTCTTCAGGTGGAGGATACTTCTAACTGAAGGGTAAAATAAGGAACTTAGAATTATCAGAAAAGGCAGTCTTTCAATCAACAGAGGGAGGTGGAGTTTGCTTTACTTTTGTTACAAGTGTTAAGGTTTTCAGTGCAAGAAGAGTTTAAACCCACATAGGCTGAATACTGTTTTCTGTGTCTGCCCTTCTGCACAGCTGACATGTTTTGGGGCTGACTGTTTTCAGAGCACAAGTCACCAGGCTCTTTTGGGGCTGGGGAGGTTTACCTGTGTCTGACTTGGATGTTTGGATTTTTCTCTGTTTGATTAGCAGGGTATTTTCTCTGTCAAATTGGTTTGAAGCAGTATTACAAATTGTCGTGGGGCATCTTGCTGACAGGAAGGCACTCATCGCGATCGGTAGGTCAGAGCGCTTAGATGATTGTTTCGTGAGGGCACAGTTTAGGCCCAACTCCTTCCCACCCCTCACCCCACCCACCCCTGGAAATAGTTCATTTAAACCTGGGGTTCTGACATCATTTCCTCAAGAGGGCAAGGTACATATCACTGTCATATCCTGTCTAGCACACTGCACTGACAATATAAGCATACACATTATATAAATACATATATTTCTATATAACGCACCAATCACACACACACACACACAAAAAAAAAACTAAACAAGGTAGACAGTTATGTGGGGAGTAGTACAATGTAATGGCTGTGGGGCAGCAGTCTTCCGGGAGTCTTTCTGGAGGCTGAGATGCTGCCCTGTTTGCAGACAACTATCTGCCCTGAGGGAGGAAGTTGCCCATCTTCAGGCCGCACTGGACAGTAGCAAGGGAACCTCCCCCATCCAGGGAGCACCAGAGCCACCACCACTACCTCAGAGGTTGCTAAGAAAGCACAGCAGTTGGACCACAGTGGGCTCAGGGAGGGTAAGGGTGGTGGAACAGAGGCACACCCAGTCAGTTGTTCCACTCCACAATCCATACACCATTCTGGGGGAGCATAGTTCCCATGGATGCAACCCAGAGGAGACTAAGGAGGGTGCAGACAACTGTCACAAGGGAGGCCCTCAGGAGGAGGGAGAGGGCACCACAGGAAAGAAAGCAGCCCTGGTGGGGACTCCAATTATTAGGGGATAGGAACTGGGGGAGCAGAAAACTGAAGTAAGGTGCCTGCCTGGTGCCATGGCTTGGAGGGACAGGAAGCGCATCTTTAGGATCACAAGAACAGTTGCACGGGAGTCTGAGCTGGACGTCATTGTCCACCTAGGGACAAATGACTTAGCTCATCATGAGATTAGAGCAGTGCAGAAGGACTTTGTAGAGTCTGGGAGGAACTTAAGACAAGTAGCACACACAGTATCCTTCTCAGAGGTGCTGCCTGTCAGTGGCATGGGTGAGGCAAGGGTACTTTGCACCATGCAGTTTAACAAATGGTTGAAAAAATGGTGTGGAGCACAGGGGTTTGGCTTCATTGGGGACTGGGGTTCCACCTGGAGGGACACCAGCCTATACTGGCAGGATGGTCTGCATCTGTCCAGGAAGGGAACAAGTCTTTTGGGCAATTGGTTTAAATGCTTCATTGGCAAGCCTTTAAACTAGTCAAGGGAGAGGCACTGATAAGCAGCAGGAAAATCCCAGCCTCCCCCTACAAAACAGGGTACTAAATGAGAAAAAGACCAAGGTAGAAAGGTCAGTGGGGGATGCCGCTACAGAAGGTAAAGCCATCAAAAAATGGAGAGCAATGAGTACCAATGCCCGTAGTCTAGGTAACAAGCTTCCTGAATTAGTGGCCTTGATGGAGGAGGAAGATCTGGATACCGTGGTAGTCACAGAAACATGGTACACACAGAACCATGACTGGGACGTAAACATACCAGGATACACTATCTACAGGAGGAACAGGGAGGGTAAAAGAGGAGGAGGAGTAGCTCTCTACATAAGAGGAGAAATCAAAGCAACAGAACAAAAGGGTAAACAGGGAGGAGAAGAAGCACTGTGGGTTAATTTGGAGGCAGCAATGGCACCACAATCCACATAGGGGTTGTATACAGACCCCCCTCTCAGGGGGAGGAAATTGACAAGGAAATGATAGAAAGTATACTTAGAATGGCAGATAAAGGGGAGATATTGCTTATGGGTGATCTGAATATGCCAGATGTTAACTGGAGTGCAGTTGCAGCAGCCACTTCTAAGAGTGGGGTTATTCTAGATGCCCTACAGGGGGCATGTCTTAGACAACTAGTATTGGAGCCCACTCGAGAAGGAGCAATCTTAGACCAGGTTCTCTCAAATGGAGATGAAGAGAGGATCACAGATGTGAAGTGGGTAGTCATCTGGGAACTAGCGACCATTGAACAGTATGGTTCACAATAAACACAGCAATAGAGTCAAGCCATACAAAGACAAAGGTACTGGATTTTAGGAGGGCTGACTTTGCCAAATGGGTGAGTGCCTAAGGAATGCACTAGCAAATGGGCAGGAAGGAGGGTGGAAGAACAATGGGGAATAATAAAAACTGCCATCACAGAGGTAACAAGCCTTTGTGTAAAGCAAATAAACAAAACGAAACAAGGTAAGAAACCACTATGGTTCTCAAAGGAAGTGGCAGTGAAGGTTCAAGAGAAAAAGAAAGCATTCAGGAAGTACAAGGAATCATAGAAGGAACAGGACAGAGAACTGTATCAGTTAAAGCAAAAGGAAGCTGGAAAGGCAGTCAGAACAGCAAAGGCCCAAACCGAGGAAAAGATAGCCAACTCAGTTAAGAAGGGGGATAAAACCTTTATAGGTACATCAGGGAGCGAAGGAAGACCAAGGGAGGGATAGTGAGGCTTAATAAAGGGGAGGGGAGGTGGGCAGAGGGTGACTGTGAAAAGGCAGAGATACTAAACAAATATTTTTGCTCAGTATTTACAAATGAAGAGGGGGAGGTACCTAAAACAAACAGTAGAAACACTCTGGATACAGAAGTTGATACCAGCCCATTTACAGAAGAAAGGGTTCTGAAAGAACTCTTAAAACTGAAGGTGGACAAAGCAATGGGGCCTGATGGGATTCATCCCAGAATTCTAAAAGAACTAAGGGTAGAAGTAGTGACACCACTGACTACCCTCTTTAACAAATCATGGGAGGATGGGGTGGTACCTGAGGACTGGAGGAGGGCAGATGTGATTCCCCTTCACAAAAGTGGGAGCAAGGCAGAAGCAGGAAACTACAGACCTGTTAGTTTAACCTCAGTGGTGGGGAAATGATGGAATCACTTCTGAAGGAAAGAACTGTTGAGTATCTAGAGGCCAGAGGGCACAGGACCCAAGGCAGCATGGATTCACAGCAGGAAGGTCATGCCAGACAAATCTGATAGATTTCTTTGACTGGGTGACCAAAGTAGTTGATCACGGAGGGCTGTGGACATGGCCTACCTAGACTTTAGCAAGGCATTTGACACAGTCCCACACAAAAGATTAATATACAAGTTAGCCAGCCTGGGAGGGTCCCAAGATGACAGCCTGGGTAAAGAATTGGCTGGAGAATAGGACAGAGAGTAATAGTAAATGGAGTCCACTCTGAAAAAAAGGGGTTAGTAGTGGGTACCGTGAGGGTTCAGTATTAGGACCGGTCCTCTTCAATGTCTTTATAAGCAACATGGCAGAGGGACTGGAAGGAAAAGTATGTCTCTTTGCAGATGACACAAAGATCTGCAACAGAGTTGATGCACAAGGTGGGGTGGAAAGGATGAGAAGGGACTTGGCAAGGTTAGAGGAATGGTCAAATGTATGGCAGCTTAGATTCAATGCTAAGAAGTGCAAGGTAATGCACCTGAGAAACAAAAACCCAGGGGAAGAGTACACAATGGGGGTGAGATACTAACAACAGCAAAAATGGAAAGGGACCTGGGGTAGTCATATCAGCTGACCTAAAGGTGGGCAAGCAATGTGAGAGGGCAACAAGGAGGGCTGGGGGATACTGGGATGCATAGGAGAGGCATCACCTGTAGAAAACAAGAAGTTATTATCCCTCTGTACAGACAGCTGGTGAGACTACATCTGGAGTACTGCGTGCAGTTCTGGAGACCCAATCTCCGCAAAGACATAGACAGGATGGAAGCTGTCCAGAGGAGGGCAACTAAAATGGTGCAGGGTCTGCACCGGAAGACATATGAAGAGAGACTTAAGGAGGTTAATATGTATAGCCTCAAAGAAAGAAGGGAGAGAGGGGACATGATAGAAACTTTCAAGTACCTCAAGGAATCAACAAAGTCCAAGAGGGTAGCATCTTTCAAAAAAAGAGGTGTGCAAGAACAAGGGGGCACAATTTGAAGATAGAAGGGGGCAGCTCAGAGGTAATTTAAGGAAATATTTTTTCACAGAGAGGGTTGTGGATGTATGGAACGGCCTTCCAGAGGAGGTTGTGGAGTCAAAAACAGTGGTGGAATTCAAGCATGCATGGGACAGTCATATGGCAATTCTAGGGGGTGGGGGTAGGAAGAAGTAGGCTGCTGGTTAACTAGGATCTGCAGCTTATCCATCAGGTAGGGAAATGGGCAGACTGGGTGGGCCAAGCGGTCCTTATCTGCCGTCAAATTCTATGTTTCTATGTTTCAGGGAGAGGTAGGTCCTGGGAGAAGCCGAAGCGATGGGGCTGGGAGGTTTGGCAGGAAGGAGGGCTAGCCAGGGAGGCAGGAGGAGATTAAAACCAAAAAATATGAGCCAGCTCGCTGGGGCAGTAGCAAGGCGTCCATCTGCAGCATCGACATCCCGAGTTCGGGGACAGACTCGGGAGTCAGAGGGCCAGCCAGGGGGAGAAGGATTGAGCATCCCATGGACTGCTCTCCTTCTCCATGGGGGAGGAGAGATTGTCCGGTGCAATGCGGACCTCTGGCAGAGGCTGGGGGTACCGCCACAGCCAGTGCCACATGTAACGAGGGGTGGGGTGGGCACTGATGTCATTGCACATCCCCACCCTCAGAGAAAAAAATTCACAAAAAAATCTATCACTGGCCACTAATGATGGCCCCCATCTCTGCTGGCACTTCCCGCCACAATCCAAAAGTCCGCTGCAGGGGTCCTGCTTCCATGACTCTGCCCTGGGGGGCAAGCCAGGGCTACACAACTGTGTTTCCTGGGAGGGGGCATCCACCCAGGGGAGAAGTCTGGGGATGGGGGGAGCAGCGAGCAGAGCGGGGACCACAGTCTCAAAATAGAAAAGCCAATAAGGAAATAAAAAAGATAATTTAATCATCTAAACAGAAAAAGAAAGGGCACAGTTCTAGTAGACCAGAGATTCAGTTTTGTGGGACTTTCACATAATTCAGAAAGTGAGTTATAAAAACTCTGCAACTTGATCAGTTACAAGGAATATGTTTATCAGGCAACAGAGCCCTCTAAGAGCCAATACTGTTTCTGCATAGGGCTATTTTACATATAAAACTTGTTCTTTAAATGTTAACATACTTTTTTCAAATTTTTGTTACACAATAGCACATTTTTCCAAGGGCAATAAGACCCTTCCAGGTGTGGGATGTTACAGCATCGGGCCTCACTACGCCCTTGACGTGTGGGTATCCTACAATACCCCACATCCTATTTGGTCTTTATCGCTTACTTGAAGCTGCACATAATACATGATTAATTTTTTCTGCCTGACTTGTTTGTCTGGTTAGTCTTTCATGCAGTTGAATCAATTGGTATTTGCTTCACTTAGTTTTCTTTTGTATCTTACAGTTTCCTTACACCCCATCTGTTGGCATCTCTTAGCGCAGCTGGACAGTTTCAGATTATGCTTATGCTTTCTGTGGGTACACTTAAACACCACTATGGTGCTTTTTTTAACTTCAGCATACACAGTAGCTCACAGTTTTTGCAATCACATAGAGAATTGACTCTACCCTGCATTGCTATGCTGGCATCTACAGCCTAATGGGTTTTTCAAGCTAATGGGTTTTTGCTTCAGCAAATCTTGCCAAAAAAAAAACAATTCTGTCAGCTTCTCTTGGCTCAAAGAGTGAAACTTTGCTCTGATTGACAGCCAAGGACTTATTATATTTCATGAGTTGCTGTACTGGTGGGGGAAGGAAGCATTTCTAGTATACTGCATTCTGAGTCTAGTGGTTTTCTGTTCCCAACCATGGAACTTCAGTACTAGGCAGACATCCCAGTTGGACTCCGTCTGCTTTGTCACCACCCCTTCTCATTGTATCAGGTTTTGATCCCCTCTGTTACTCAGCAGTCTGTTAAATTCTAACTCTATCTGGCCCACTGGTGCGGAGGGCTAAGGTGTTAAATATCTTACTTCCTGCCACACCGTCATCCTGTGTTCAGGAACAAGCACGGGTTGCTGGGGGTCGGCAGGGTGGGAGAGGATCAAGTATCCCAAGTCTGCTTTCCTTTCCTGGGGGGTGGCCATGCCATCTCAACCCATGACTGCAACAGGGTGCAGGCCCGATGGTAGTGCAGGCTCAAGCAGCTAGAATGGACTTGGGCCACGGATCTGCAGGACATGCGTGACTCCACTCGCATGTGCTGACATGGCGCTGTGGCAGGGGATAAGGGAGAAAACCATAAAAATGAACGCTTGTGCTTTGTGACACCCTGTCTTGTGTCCCAGCCAAGGCCACACTGGATATGTCCATCAGGGGACGGGGGACAGTACTCCACCTCCCACCCCACCATGGGAGAATCTGTGGCGGTACATGCCTATGACCAGAGAGAGGGAAGGGATCTGATTCAATGAAGCAAAATGTTTCCCAAAAATAGGGCCAAGAATGAGACACTTGCAACTTGCCTGATTGACCACTATAAATCTACTTGAAAAGCAGACACTGTGAGCCTTTTAAATGTTATACACTAGCTCAGGAAAAGAAGGGAAAGGACTGGATGTTAGTAGTTACAGTATTACTCCAGTGTTTACCCAAATTTAACCCAAACTGCAATAACTCAAGCCCAGTAGTGCATGCCACTCTTGATAATTTTGTTTCTGATCTCTGATACTGTTGCCACCAAAGAAGACCCATCTAGATAAAACACTGGGTATCAGTTTTCTTGCACTGATTAAAGGATTCTACTTGATTGCATTATATGATAAATAAAGCATATGTGTACACAGAATTCAGATATCTTTTGTGGTTGTGTGAGCCTCAGCCATAAAATGGGATTGCCTGTATGTAACCCTCAACAAAATCCCTAACTAGTACATACCGAGCCAAACCACAGAATAAACATGAGTGAAAGATCTAATGCTACCCAGCAACCTTTGTTATATCTGCATAGCCAACTACAGCAATAAACACTGCCCTTCCCCCAGCACTCCTGTATGGTCAGCAATACCTATTGGTACAGTAGTGGAAGGTAATCAGTCAGTCAATCAATCTTTAGTTATCAAGTGCCTATAACGAAAACATTACTAAGCACGTTACATAAGAAAGCAAGCAACAACTATATTTACTGCATGTGAAGAAAGTTTCCCAGTGGCAGTGTCCAACTATGCGTATAGTGGCAGCACTCCACTGCCTACATCACATGATGAACACGGCTGTTCTCCTCTTCTCTACTCTTCAGTCCCCCGTCCCCCGGCATCTCTCTCCCTTTCTCTCTTTTTCTTTCTCCAGTTTTGCCTCCTTTGCTTTTAAAGCAGCAGTGCAATGAAAAAGGTTATTCCAAAAAACTAATTTTCTATTATGGTTTTGAAAAATATTGGCAGAACTGTTGATTTGGGTTTTCTGGATGCTTCCCATGCTGTGTACTGTACATTTGCATTTATGTCTGAATTATTACCCTCCTCAGGTCCTCAGTATTATTTCTGTGCAAAAATTAGACAGCCATCTTTTTTTCTTGAGAAATAACTATTTTAAAACGTTCATAGAATTCATAAATGATGACAGAAATGGTACATTTTACCACCAAAATAAACTGGAAGACATCTGGCATCGATCAGGAAGGAGAAAAGGTGGGTCAAAGTTTAACTCATTGCACTGCTACTTTAAGACTAGAGATCTGCTTTTCTTGCCTGGCAACTTCAGAATCAACATATTTCATGCAGTGATGGCATTCAGACATACTCAAGCCATTTAACTTGCTTCTAAACAAAGGAACCATGCATTAGGTGACTGCACTGCTAAACAACATGCTAAAAACATTTACAAACTGCTTACCAAGAGGATTGGTGAGAATGCGCTGGTTGCTGTGCGGGATGCAGGAGTTTGAGAACCATCTTGGGTCTCCCACTCACTAAGTGGCATGCAGGCACAAAGAAAAACTTAGGCCAAAAGACTGGTGGATCTGAACATGTATACACAGGAAGACAGAAGGGAAGAGGGGCGATATGATTGAAACCTACAAATTCCTATGATGAATCTTGATAACACAGTGACAAAGGGACCCGAATGGAGACTAGTAGGGAGGAGAGATTTAAAACTGAACTAAACTTCACTAAAAACACCACCAACTGCTTAATCTGGTTCAAGGTCAGTTTGCATTCATCTCTATCCCCCTCCACTGGGTCATGCCTGAAAATAGGCAGAATTTGTCTAGAGCACTTACCCGGTAAACAAAAACTAACTAAACTAAACTAAAATAAAAGGGATTTCAGAAAGATGAGGTACAGTAAGGATTAAAATGGCTTGAAGGAGGAACTTCACAGAAGAGGAACAAGAAAAAGCTGACATCCTAAACTGGTACTTCTGTTCAGTCCTCACAGTGGAGGAGGTACAGACCACCAGGAAGTAGCAGAAATGGGGGTGGTGGATACAAGTCCATTTGCAGAGGGAAGAATCCAGAACAGACTTGCAGCTCTGAAGGTGGACAAAGCTATGGAACCAGATGGGATACACCCCAGGGTACTAAAAGAACTCAGGGAGGTGCTAGCTGCCCTGCTGAAAGCTTTGTTCAACAGCTCACTAGAAACAGGCAGGGTCCTGAAGGATGCAAAAGGGCTTACGTGGTCTATGTACATAACGGTGGCAGCAGGGAGAAGGCTAGCAACCATAGGCCAGTCAGTCTTCAGTGGTGGAGAAATTAATGTAAATCCTACTGAAGGAGATACTGGTGAAGTATCTTGAATTCAGTGGGCTGCAAAACCACAGGCAGCATAGATTAAAGGGGGAAGTCATGGCCAATAAATCTGATAGATTTCATTGACTGGGTGACCAGGGAAATAGATGAGGGGAGGGCAGTGGATGTGGCCTATATGGGCTTTAGCAAAACATTCAATATTGTGCCACACAGGAGGCTAATAATGAAACTGAACAGTTTAGGGGTGGGATCCAAAGTGGTGAATTGGGTTAGAAGCTGGTTAATGTATAGGAGACAGAGGGTGGTGGTTAACGGCACTCAGTCTAATGATGAGAGCATGGCCAGCAGGGTACCACAGCACTCAGTACTGGGACTGGTCCTCTTCAATATCTTCATAGGGAACATTGCAGAAGAACTGAAAGGGAAGGCATGCCTTTTTGCAGATGATACCCAAATTTGCAGTAGCATGGCAGTTGGGGTTCAATGATAAAAAGTGCAAAATCATGCACCCAGGGCAGAAAACCTCAGGAGCAGAGTAGAGGATGGGGACAAAAAATTGACAGTCACTAAACAGGAAAGGGACCCTGGCGTTATCATATCTGAAGACCTCAAGATGGCAGGGGCAGTGTAACAAAACAGTGGATAGGGCTAGTGGGATGCTGGGTGCATAGGGAGGGGTATCTCCAGCAGAAGAAGGGAGATGGTGTTGCCACTGTATCACTAGGTAGTGAGACACCACCTGGAGTACTGTGTACAGTTTTGGAGGCCAAATCTCAGAGAGAACAGAGACAGGATGGAGGCAGTCCAGATGATGGCAACTAAAATGGTGCAAGGTTAGCACAAGAGGCCACAGAAAGAGAGACTGAGGGATCTCAATATGTACAGGCTGGAAGAGAGGAGTGCAAGAGATGACATGATAGAGACCTAAAAGTATTTTACAGGGGTGAATAGGGTGCGGGGGGTCTGTATCAAATGAGAAAGAGCACCAGGACAAGGGAGCATGTAGTGCAGCTAGAAGGGGGAAGTTCAAGAGAGATGTGAGGAAATATTTCTTTACTGAAAGGTGGTAGTCACCTGGAAAAGACTGCCAGTGGAAGTGGTGGAGGTTAAAACAGACAGGGGCTTCAAGCATGTGTGGGATAGATAAGGGGTATACATCAGAAAACAGGCAGGGAGGTGTGAGGGTCTCTGGAGACCAGATAGGGTCTGCAGAAGCAGATTAGGCAGAGAACATCTGGGCAGACTGCATGGGCCAAACAGTCCTTTTCTGACAACAGATTCTGTTTTTATGCTTCAGAAAGTACTGTTCTATTGATGTTATTAAGAAAGGCATGGACTAACTGTCTCTACTGCAGGGAATACAATATGGGAGGGAGGATTTAAAGGAGACTTCAGTCGAAAATGGAATAGTGAGGAATGCAGGGTAGACAGACTTTGCATTCATTAACAATATAATAGCAGTCCAACAGAGTATAGGTAGGGATCTTGGGCAGACTGTATGGGACTTGAGACTTTATCTCCTGTCATATTTGCTGTCTTTCATTTTTTATGTTTGCTTGCACGCATGTGCAAGAAACATAGTGCCACCATATGAATTTTCGTAGGTGTGCCTCCCCCACTTCCAATGCCCTGCTCCCTTTTGCAGGCATGGCTGAACCGCACCAATGAATGTCCGAGCTGTCTATGAGATGCAGTGGTGTACAGTTCTAAGGAAAACACCGCCACAATCAGCAGTGGTAACGTGTAGGCAATTTGCATACTGCCGTCGGCAGTATGCAAATTGCCCACATCAGCGCTGCATCTGAACTGTCATAACAGTTCGTGCCTTCTCACGAATACCACGTGGCTATGTTGGGAGCCCAACCTGAGGCGTTCATGTGCCCCCAGCACACTGTATGGCCGACGGGGTGCCCAACTTCATGGGCTCTGCTGTCCCCAAACAGACTTCCATCCAGGTGCCACACTAGGAGCCCACCCCAGCATGGCAAAAGTCCATATGGCAAAGGAGGTGCATAATCCCCCATTGGCTCCACTGTACCCCCCGACAAAATAAAAGACAACTTCCAGTTGCCATGCTGAGAGCCCACCCCAGCATGGCAAACATCTGTATGGCTGACGGGGGTGCCCAATCCCCCATCAGCTCCACTGCCCCCCTCAAAAAATAAACTTCCAGCTGCCATGCTGGAAGCCCACCCCAGCATGGAAAAGTCCATCGTCATCTTCTAAAAAAAAAAACACCCTGTTAAAAAAAAAAAAAAGGTTCCTAGTTGACTGTCTTACCACCTCCCAACCCACACCCACCTCTGCTGCACCCCACCCCACCCCATACTTACCTCCAGAGCCCAGCACGATGATCTTGGGTGGACTGGGAACATGTCTGCACTCTTCAAAACTGACCGCTGAACTGAAGAAATGCTGGTAAACTGTACAATGGCATAAATGTTTTTTCAACTTTGGTGCATATCACAGCCATTTGGGGAATGTTCTGGAAATTTTCAACATAAGGGTTCTTGAGGCCCTACTAGTAATTCAGTCACTGTTATTTTGTAATCGGTCCTGAAAGGTGATTTTGCGTCACCAAGCAGAACCACCTTTCAGGACCAAGTAACGAAACAACAGTGTCACAGTTCGCGAGGTAGGCCCCCAAAACTCTATGTTGAAAATTTGAGAAACAATCTCCAAAATGACTGTTTTACGAGCGTGCATTGCGCAGTTCCTACTCATGCACGTAACTTTGCGAATCTGTAATATTTTCACTCCAGATTTTCAACATTGCCAATTTACCACACCTCCTTATCAGCAGTACAACTGCCATTTTCCACATCTCACCAAAATGTATTTTCGCGCATGTAGCGCACAATGGCGCAGTCAGTGTGTGAAATCAATATTTGGAACAGATTAAGAAAATCACAGTGACACTGTTCATGAACAGAGGTCTTAAAATGGCTATGTTGAAAATTTGGTGACAAAAGTCCATAAAATGACTGTGTTACGAGTGTGCATTGTGCAGTTTCCAAACACCCTCGTAAATTCCCGAATTTGTAATATTTTCAGTCCAGATTTTCTACACTGACATTTTTCCACACCTCCTTATGAATAGTACAGCTGTCATTTTTCACACCCTGGCCGAAATGTGTTTTTGCACTTCCGGTGCAGAAATACGTGGTTGCTGTGGGAAATCAGTGTTCGGGACAGATTAAGAAAATCACAGTAACACTGTTCATGAGCGGAGATTCCAAAATGCCTGTGTTTGCAATCTGCTGTAGATAATCCTGAAACTAATTACATTACGGGTGTGCATTGCACAGTTTCTATGCACATTTGTGACTTCACCAGTTTTTTTTACATTTTCATTCCAGATTTTCAGTATTGCCATTTTTTTACACCTCCTCATGAACAGTACAGCTGTCATTTTTCACATCCTGTTAGAAATGTGTTTTCACACCTGTGGTACCAAATGGCATAGTCACTGTGCAAAATAAGCTTTCAGCTAACAAACTGATATTGCCACTTTTTATAAGGTGGGGGTCACAAAAAACCCATGTTGAAAATTTGGAGTGAAAATACCAATGAACGCCTGGGGCGTTAGGGTTTCTGGCCGTAACGCCCCATCCTGTAGAGACTACAGGCATCAAGGGCGTGATTTGAGATTGTCACCTGTAATGCTCATGCCATTCCACCCCCACCCACACCCTGCAGCCAGTGACAGGCATCGAGGTGTGCCTTGGACTCTTTGGCCCTAAAGTTCACCCCATTCTCCTATACTGCACCCATCTCACTGTATTTCCTTATGGAATGGGGTGAGCATAAGGCCCAAAGACCCCCAAGGCACATCGTGACACTTGTCAGCATCTGCAGGGTAGGGTGTGGTGAAATGGTGTGGCCGTTATGCCTGATGACCCAAAGGCACACCCCAATGCCTATCAGTCTCTGCAGGGTGGTGGTGGGGTTGGCTTCAGTTCAATACTTCACTGCCATTCCTATTATGCATCTCTCTAACTCCTACACTACCAGTGCCAATGCCAGCAAGCAAACATTCGGCATTGACAAATGCTTGTTTATCCCAGTGGTGATACATTCACTCTTTGGGGGAAGAAAGGATGGAATACTGTCTACCATGCTCCACAGCTCAGCAATGAACAGGACATATACAATACAATGCACAGAACAGAAGTGTGATAACCTCAAGTCTGTCCCTCCACTTATTTGGCAGAGTCCCTAATGAGACCCCCATCTGTATCCAGAGTGGCTTAGGTTAGAGGTGGCAACATCCTGTATGAGTGCTAGAAAGGGGTGTAAGAGACAAAAAGGGGAAAAGCTGTGTCTGGACCAAGCAAAAAAAAAGAAAGAAATATAAAAAAATGTTTTATTACAAATCTGAACATCTGTGATAGGAAACTGAACACTCAATATTGGAGGCTGGTGTTACGCATGAGGAGCACCTCGGGCTATGTTACAACATGTAGCAGTCTGGCACAAGCAGCAGGTGATCATGTGGTCCCAGGGGCTGGTAGATGCTGTCTGCACAGCTGAGAGGACGTACTCTGGGAGTATTTGGGGTGAAGCGTGGTGCGACTCTAAACCTCGGCCCATGCTGGAGGTAGTCATATTAATGCAAATAATGTGCACACAAAGAAAATACCATACAAATAGACCAACTGCATATACAGAAAACAATTAATAGTTACATCACATCCAGAAGGGTGTTCAGTTTCAGTTATACTGGGTCCTAAGACTGAGTACCCCAGCACTTCGCAAGTCTCTTCTGCTTCATTAGGACTCTGAAAGCGGTCTTCCTGTAACTTCTTTAATACCCTCTCGTGAATAAACATGATCCACCAAAATAGGAGTAATGTCTCTATTCATGAATGAGGACATTATTCCTATTTTGACTGATCATGTTTTTTGTGTGTGCACTCAATTTGTATTGATAAGGTACAGTAGATACTGCCCACTGCATTCGGCTGGTGACAGTTACTGGGTCGTGGCTGACATTGGCAACAGCTGTTGGGCTCCAAGTTGGAGTGTCACTGCTGCTACAAGTGAAGTAGCACATCATGTTATGGGGAGATAAATACATAGATACGAGGTCTCATCCATCCCTCAGATCAACCAATATATCCAGGCCATTGTATGAGTTCTCCCTCTATATCCCACCTGAAGAGTGTGCTATCCCCATTTTGTAGAACACAAATTTGCTTTAAACTCCTATTTTATATAATAAATGAAAGCTCTAGTTTCTGAGCCCTTGTCTTCATAATTTGATTTTGTCACACACCCTTTTCTATTATCCCTGGTGCAACAGTAGGGTGATGACAAGTTGAGATGTGTGCTCTCCTGGTCTGAATATATAACACTAATTATTCAAAAGAATTTCTTTTCTCATATCAAGAGGGGACATTAAAAGCAGATGGAAGCTATACTTAAATAAGGAAGACTTCACAGCAGTCAGCCAGCAATTGGTTTATTCTGTAGGAATTTAGAATCCAAAGAATCAGATGAAAGCAGACACATGCTAACTATGCTTACTTCTATGAGGAGACTCTGACTTAGCCTTTCTGCTTACTTAATTCGGTACTCCTCCCCACAATAATATATCTGAAAGATGAGATTATCAAGATTTTTGCACTGAAAATCACTAGAGTTGCCATTATATATTTTCTAGCTGTTCTGTTATTTAAAATAATATTTTGTCAGTCAACCAGATGATCTAATGGTTAACAACTCGCTTATCACCTGGGGGAACCCTGGTTTTTGTCTGCATCCAGGATCCCCAGTTTTCTGGCAGCAAGTGCCACTGCATGTCCAAGATGGGGTGCTATGCCAAAAGAACCATCCATACATTCATAACTCTATGCATAGCGGGGACATTTTGCACTGCCACATCTGACAGTGAGTGCCTCCTTCCACTCTGGCATGTTGTGCACATCTGCCCTAGAGTGCTATCAACTCCAACTGCTCTGCGTGTCATATCAGTACTCTCCCTCTGAGTTATGGCACTGGCTAGCCACGAGCGGCTGCGGGCAATAGAGAAGGATCCATGAGAAGTACACAGCTGCAAAGATGGGCAGTATAGAAGAGGTGAAGGGGTGATGGAGGAATCAGGATGAAAACAATGAGAAAAAGAGTAAAAGGAAGAGAAAATTAAAATATATACATATATATTGACAAAATAGGTGAAAAAATCAGTACAAATAATGTCTCCTGATATGACAAAACACACCACAAGACTGTGCATTATCCAACAATGACTGCACACTTGCACCTCTTTCTATTTTTCACCCTCATACAAAACAATTTAATCCACTACAGGATGTGTGGTTGTGCTCTGAAATATGCATGTACAACTTGGGCAGTTGAGCGCACTTAGCCTGCGGCCTTGCATCTCACAACACTCATCAAGATGTGCATATATAAGAGCACAACTACACACCCCGTAGTAGATTGTCTATTACATACACACACAGAGGACAGATATATAGGTAGGTAGATAGACAGACAGACAGACAGATAGATAAGGGATATGCAGGGTGGACCTGTGTGATACACAAATTATGTATAAAAATACTATTTGACCTTGGGTTACCTCACGAGTGGCGTAAGCCACAAGTGAGGTGTTCAAGGGTAAAGTGCACAAGCAGAGCAGGGGACAGAGTTGGGATTAGGGTTGCTATTTGAAAATTTTGAATATGTTGGCCCTGTATGAGGTACCACACCACTGATGCATGGCCCCACACCTGTAGCTTGGTCTTGGGTAAAAAGGGGAAGTGAGGCAGAGGGGGTCAAAGTTTGTCTTGACTATCGTACTACCATATTTCCAAACTTTGTATGCACTGGGTTGAAAACCATAGCAGCACATTCCCAAGCTTTGAGGGTTCGAGTTGCATATGGTAGCAACCCTAATCTCCATTAATGCAGATTTTAGCAATGAATATATATACACATATATATTCTTCACAAAAACTTCATTAATACACCGGTTAGGGTTCAACTTAATGCAACAAAAGTATTGAAAACGTGAAGTTAGGGTTTCCAACCCTAGCTTCCCATAACCCCAAAAGCAGCAAAAGGACAACACCACACAAGCAACTACAGACAGTCATCATCAGGTTAGACAAACAACATACAATTGTTTCCAGATGACACAAATGAAACAGCACTGTTGTGCTACCATAGTGGATTTGTATCTGCAGCGTGCACACTGCAAGACATACACACTCACTTGTTGCTGCAGATACAAATCCTCTGTACTCAAATGAAAACATTGTGGGCCAGATTCTAGAAGAGTTACACCTGGCATAACAGCAGTTGTGCCAAGTAGAATGGTGAATGTAGCAACTTACGCCAGCAGCTGTGACATTTGCGATTCTACAAAGTGGTCTGCGACATAGCGCAGGGCGCAAGCCACTTGCACCAAACAGCAGTTACACAGACAGTTGTGGCCATAGACCCCCCCCTGCACCTTGGCATTAGGGGGTTTACAGCAGCAGTTGTGCCCCATTCTAGAAGGGCAGTCACAAAGTCCCAACCATCGGGATTCTACAAGAACCCCCGGAGGAGAACCGGCATCGTAAGTTACACCTGCATTTAGCTGGTGTAACTTACATATCACCTCCGAGGGTTCTGTAGAACCCGGTCCATGTGCCCCCCCCATGCCCAGACTGCACCTGTTGTTGCCACACTGGGCACCACACAACCAGTCCTGGACTCGGGACCATAATCCTGCCCCATCCCCTTGCTGTACAGCCCCGGTACAGTATGTTCCCCCACAGGGCTGCCCACACCAACTGCCCCCCAATCCCTGCACATGTACTGCCTCACAGGGCTTCCCACACCCCCAGCCCCCCAGATCCCTCATTGTAATACACCCCATAGGGCGGTGCCGCCATCCCCCCACCCATACCTTGATCTCCGAGTCACCGCCACATATGCGGCCAGTACCCTTCCTGAAGTCTAGTAGCATCCCCGATCATTGTATATTAAATAAGTAACTCCATATCCCTAGTAGTCTAGTGGCCCCATTCCCCACCCAGCCATGCCAGCCACCTAGCACCCCTCACCATTCCCCAGCCGGCGACTAGCACAGCCCACCTCTCACCACCACGGCCAGCCACCAACTGAGATCAGTATCAGCGAATACTGAAAAGATGCGCTGAGCAATTAATATCTGAGCACATCTTTACAGCATATGTTGATACTGAACCCAGTTAGAAGCTGGCGGTGGTGAAAGCTGTGCTGGTGTCGGCTGGGGATGAGAGGAGTGCTGGGTGGGCTGGCATGGCTGGGTGGCGGGTAAATACGACTACCAGGGATATGGAGTTACTTATTTAATATACAATGATCGGGGGTTACTAGACTACCAGGGACCTGGAGAAGTTTTATAACAAATTGGGGCCACTAGACTATCAGGGACTTGGGGATGTTTATATATCTTACAATGATCAGGGGGCCACTAGAATACCAGGAAGGTAATTCCACATATGCAGCCCGGCGACTGGGGTCGGGGCATGGGTGGGGGATGACAGCACTGCCCTGTGAGCGTAATACAATGGAGGATACAGGGAACTGAGGTGTGGGCAGCCCTGTGGAGCACATCTATGGGGGTGTCTGGGGCCACTTGGTGTGGCCAGCCCTGTGGGGCTCATATATGGGGTTTTGGGGGCCTGTTGTTGTGGCCAGCCCTGTGGGGCACATACAGGTGGCTGGGGGGGGCAGGGGTTGTGAGCCACCATGCGGGGCGGCTATTGTGGCTTGCTGGGCAGTGGGGTGCACTTGCACCCTGCAGCAGTGGGTCATGACATGCTGGCCAGGTATGCCCTCTGTGCGGCGTACCTAGCCACATGGCGCAAGTCACAGGACATTGCTGCGGAGACCCTGCCCCTTCTAGAATAGGCCACAGGGTCAATGCCGCAGTTGTTGGTGGTGCAAGTTGCGTTCAGCAGCAACTTGTGCTACTCTTCTAGAATTGGGCCCATCGACCTCTGGCTGCATAAGCATAGGCACCACATAATCCCTGATACTAAAACTACAACACTACTTCTGTCCCATGAGTGGCCTGCATCTCTTTAGCCACTGGGTAAGACATACACATCGGCTTCTGGTTTCAGAAAAGCAGATTCCCCTGAGGTCTGCAGTTATTCAGAAGAAGTACTGTCACAGTGTGGGTATAATGGTCTCAGCAGCAGATTTAAATATTGCTCAAGGAATACCAGTTTTTCAGTTGCGCAGATGAATATAGAAAAGCGTGCACTAATGGATCATGCTATCTAGCAAGGTATCTTGTGCAGCATGCATGAGTGCAGCAGAGCCAGCCATGATGCAATGCAGTAACTTGCAGTAAATGACATATCACACAATAATGCAGTAAAAAAGGGCTTAATTGCTGTTGAATTACACTGTTTCTGGCAGCATACTAACATGCTAAAATGCCAGCAGAATAGGCCTAACGGTCTTTCGAGTCTGCTCGATTGGTCAGCCCCCACCTGGGTGCTGACCTTGCTGCCCCCCTCGCCTTCTCTAGCTTCTCCCTTCCCAGTTCCGGATATTCTTGCTGCATTGGATTTTGCATACTGCAGCATTTTTGTGCAATTGTTTACACAACATATCAAAGTGGTATACTGTGCAACAAAGAATAAATCAACAACTGGGATGTTGGACCTGAAAGATGGTAAATGAACAAGTACCAGCTAAATTTAGATTATTGGTAGATAGACCAGCATTGTAAAATGTTAAATCCCAATCTGTAGAACAATTATATTTAAAATTACCTAAAAGTTCAAAGAAGATTGGGCAAACAGCTTTCTATTATCGAGTTGGCACTTTTTAGAATTCCTTACTTTTATCCATAAAAACATTAGCTAATTACAAATCTTTTATCACAGCTTTAAGAAATGTTATTGGTGTATGGACATTTGTATTGGACACTAATGGTGCTCTGCTTTATGTATGGGCTGGCAGTATAGCCTAGAGGTTAGAGGAACGAGGTGTGAACAAGCTTGATACATCCAGCAAACCAGACCTGAGTTTGATTCTCACAACCTCTACTTGCATACTGTGTGACTCTGAGCATGCCACTTAACCGCCCAGTGCTCCCAGGTCGCCCCTGAAAATAGGCACATGTGCCTAGTGGGCCTTACCCAGTTACCAAAAGACTAAAAACATTAAAAAAAATATATGAAAATGTGGTTCTTGTACTATGTATTATATTGTCTATATATGTAGTCTTGTATTTTATACTCTCTGTTATTTGTACCATGACTACAGTTGCCTAGGAAAATGGGCATTTGTTGTCCATAGGCTCCCATGTGGCCAGTGCTTCTACAGTCACACATATTTACTCATGGACACAGTATGACATACACACACGGGTGTGGCTACTTAAGCACAGGCTCCTATGAGGCCAGTGCTTTTGCAGCCACATATACAAATCCACAAAGGTAGCACATCACTGCTACTTCATTTATGTAATCTGGAAACAGTTTATGTTGTTTGTCTTATCTGATGATGGCTGTCTATGGCTGCCTGTGTGGTGGTGTTCTTTTGCTGCATTTGGGGCGGAGGGGGTGTTGGGGTTGAAAACCCTGTCACATTTTCCTACTTTTGTTACATTAAGTTGAAACAGGGCCTTCTGGGCCCTGTGCCAAGGGAAGACTAAGTCTACCTTTGAAAGCGCAGGGCCCTTCTTGCCCATGTAGCAATGGTTGTCATTAACTCAGGAGTATGTCTGGTGCGCTGCATAAACACAGGGTCCTTGAGCTCTGCTCTTCCATGTAGCTGCAGATATAGATGCACAGGGCAAAGAGTCCATCTCTCAGCCAATGTGCAGGGTCCTCTGCCACCCACAGGTACAGATATGAAGGGTGCTATGCCAAAAGAAGAGTTGTCTGAATTGCCTTCACCATGTGGTAGCTGGACTTGTGTGGGCAGCCCTGCATCTTTCCTTCCCTGGCTGGGGGGTGTCACATAACAGCACCATCCCCCACCCCACCCTATTTAGCTGACTGACTGAGCTTGCTTCCAAACTCAGTTCAGCAGCACAGAATCACAAAGCACTACCCACTGGGTTAAAGTCTAGCACTACACACAATGTTTCTTAATATTTTTTTTTTATTTTGTTCCCAAATTTTCAAGGAGGGTCAGATCACCAATGAACATTTTCTTTTTTTAAAGGTAAAATTTACAAAAATAAAAAAGATCAATGAGAGATGTTTTTCTTTATTTTAGGGGAACCCAAGTCAGCACTGGGGATTGAGCACCACAGTGTCAAAATTATCTTCAGTGGCACATGGAGTGGGTACCCCAGTGCCACCACATATATTATGGGAAGGGGCAGGTGATCTGGAAGGGTGGGGATAAAGAGAAGCAGTACCAGAGATGGCTAACCCAGTCCACTTATTATATATTATGTATTTTAAACAATATATTAAATCAAAAAACATTGGGAAAGGGAGGGGCAGATGACCTGGAGGGGGGAGAAAGAAATGGTACAGAGGATGGGCACCCTGGTCCTCTTAACAAATATCAAACAGATAGGTAGATAGATAGATAGACAGATAGAAATAGAGACAGATCAGGGAATCAGTGGCTCACTGCTCCAACTGAAGCTGGCAGCATGACTCCAGCTGCGGCTTCAGCATTCTACAAAGTACCACTGTTCTCCCAAAAGAACAATATGAAAGAACTATTGCTTAGTTTGGTGTAGAAATAAGCAGGTAATTGGCCATCTTGAATGTCTCCCAGACAGTGTGGGTAAATCATCCCTTATCTGAAGTCCAGTTGAGATATCTATCCAATCCCAATTCAAAGATGTCAAAGTTGTTTAAATCTAAATGTTGGGGGAGTTTGTTCCATGCTTTGGTAACTCTAACTGTGAAGTAGCCATCTCTTCTACTAGTGATTGCCTTTGATACTATTAACTGCTTATTGTGAGATCTTAAACAAGGAATGCATTGGTTGTATCTAAAAGAACACTGGGTACTAAGCTCTGGATTTTGCAAGATTTTATAAAGTAGCAAAAGGTCACCCCTACTTCTCTTTTCCTCAAAGCCAACCAGCCCTGTGGCAGATAATCTCTCCTTATAGTAAAGATGTTTTAATTTTGGTATAATTTTTGTATCTCTACGCTGGACCCACTCGACCACATCAATGTCCCATCTCAACTAGGGGCACCAAAAGGGGGAGTCTGTATCCAAGTGAGGTCTGATGTAGGACCTGTACAGGGCAGAATACTTAACTTGCTTCTGTTCACAAATAAGCGTTTGACATAGGTTAGGATTCTGTTACCAGTAAGTGTAATTTTACTGCAATGGTCGGCAGACGACAATTTATTATGGACCATGATGCACAGGTCTCTCTCTCTCTCTCTCTCTCTCTCTCTCTCTGTCAATGGATTTTAATGTGATATTATTAAGTGAATAAGAATATAGGGGGTTATTGCTACCAAGGTGTAATACCACACATTTGTCATGGTTGAAAGCCATTTTATTTGACTTGGCCCAGACTTCTATAGTTTGAAGATTAGATATCATAGAAAGGTATTTGCTGTAAGTATTTATTACACACACACACAGTTTTGTGTCATTGGTGAATTTGTAGACTAGGTTGAACACATTGGTGTTAAGATCTGATATGAAGAGATTGAATAGGGTAGGACCCAGGACTGAACCCTGAGGTACTCCACTACTAACAGGGCCCATGTTGCACAGAACTCAATTTATGCATATGTATTGTTTTCTATCTTTTAGCCTATTATTGTTCCATCTAATCAGATGAGGGTTGAGTCCCATTTTAATTAATTTCGCAATTAGTTCATAATGTGGGACTATGCCGAATGCCTTAGCAAAATCTAACATGATGATGTCGGTGGTGTGTTAGTATCAAGACTAGTGCTGACTGTATTATAAAACCTGACTAAGTTGGTGGTGCAAAACAATCCATTAGTGAACCCATGTTGGTAAGTGTCTGTCAAACCCACTGATTTGATTTCTAGTTCACTTCTTTCTTTTATAAGACATTCCATGATTTTACAACCAAGAGAATTTAGACTTATGAGATGGTAATTACACACAGATTCCCTATATCCCTTTCTGTGTATGGGGATAATAATTGCTGATCTCCAATCATTGGTACATCACCAGTTTTAATAGATTTGTTGAAAAGAATAGAAAAGGGGTGGATATGACCGATGACATTTCAATTAAGAATCTAGACTGGATGTTGTCGGGTCCAGCTGAAGTATTATCCTTAATTTTTTATAACAGATTCAATTTCCTGTTTGGTAAAGTGTATACTAGAATTCTCAATGACTAGTGGAGGATCAGGATTGTTTCTCTTGTCGTTGAAAACAGAGCAAAAGTATTCACTGAAAGTGTCAGCTGTTGATTTGTCATCCTTGATTATGGAACCGTTAACGACCAATGGTTCAACATGCTTAGGTTCATTTTTTTGGCTGTTAACATAAGAGAAGAAGGCTTTATTATCCCCCTTGGTATGGGCAATTTTAAATTCTAGTTTGTATTTTTCTTTTTTTATGATTTAAGTTTTTTTTAGTTCAGTTTTGTACTGGGTTCTAGCCAAATTAGAGTTATCTTTTTCAAGTTTTCTAAAAGCTTTTCCTTTTTTCCTGACTTGATGTTTAATAGATGTGGTTAATCAGATTGGGACCCTGCCCTTTTTGTTATATTTGACTGTTTTCAGAACACAAGTGTTTCCTAAGTTATGAATTGTGTTTATGATTGGGGCCCAAGTGCTTTCAACCAAAATGTTATTTATTACGAGTTCCCATTTGATTGCTTTTAAAGCATCATGGATACTTCCAAGGTCAGCCTTATTGTAGTTACTAAATGTTTGAGTACATAGATACATAGATACATAGACAGTGTCGGCAGATAAGGGCCTATGGCCCACCCAGTCTGCCCATTTGAGTTTGTAAGTTCAGTTTGTTTTCCTAGAAGTCTGTTGCCCCTTACCCCTGACCTCTAGAATTCCTTTATGTCTATCCCATGCATTCTTACATCCCGTGATTGTTTCAGCCCCCACCACTTCCTCTGGCAGGGTGTTCCACTTGTCCACCACCCATTCTGTGAAGAAATTATTTCTCATGTTTCCTCTGAATCGTCCTCCCTCCAACTTCATCCCATGCCCTCTAGTCCTGGAACATCTTTTCGCTTAAAAATAGTGTTTTCCTGCACCCTGTTCCTCCCTGTAAGATACTTGTATGTCTCTATCATATCCTCTCTCCCTCCTCTCCTCAAGGGAGTACATGTTCAGTTCCTTCAACCTGTCTTCATAGGACTTGTGATGCAATCCATGCACCATCTTTGCTGCCCTCCTCTGAACCTTCTCTACCCTGTCTATGTCCTTATGTAGGTATGGTCTCCAGAACTGTACACTGTACTCCAGGTGGGGCCTCACTAGTGTCTTGTATAGGCGGAATTATGACCTCCCTTTTCCTGCTGGTAATGCCCCTGCCTATACATCCCAGCATCCTATTTGCTTTACCTGCTGCCTTGTCACACTGTTTCCCTACCTTGAGGTCATCAGAGATGACAACCCCAAGATCCCTTTCCTGCTTGGTGCATGCTATATCCTCAACCCCCAACTGATATATTGTGCCAGGGTTTTTGTGCCCCATATGCATTATCTTGCACTTCTTTGCATTGAATTTCAACTGCCAAACCCTTGACCATTCTTCAAGTTTCTGCAGGTCGCTTCTCATTCTGTCTACACCCTCTGGTGTGTCTACTCTGTTACAGAGCTTTGTGTCATCAGCGAACAGTGAAATTCTGCTTTCTCGATCCTGCGCAATGTCACTGATGAAAATGTTGAATAGGACCGGTCCCAGCACTGATCCCTATGGTACCCCACTGGTCACTCTTCCCTCTGTGGAGTGACAGTCATTTACCACCACCCTCTGTGTCCTGCCACCCAGCCAGTTACCTACCCACCACACTACTGTCCTGCCCACACCCATATTCCCCAGTTTGTGTAATAGTCTTCTATGTGGCACAGTGTCAAAGGCCTTGCTGAAGTCCAGATAGGCCATGTCCACTGCCCTCCCCTGATCCACCTCCCTAGTCACCCAGTCAAAACATTCAACGAGGTTCGTCTGACATGACCTCCCCCTGGTGAAACCATGCTGCCTTGGGTCCTGTAGTCCATTGATAACCAGAAGTTCCACCAATCTCTCCTTCAGTAGTGCTTCCATGATCTTCCCCACTACCGAGGTGAGGCTGACTGGTCTGTAGTTCCCTGCTTCCTCTTTGTTCCCACTTTTGTATAAGGGGACTACATCTGCTGTCCTCCAGTCTTTGGTACCTCCCCTGTTTCCAGTGATCGGCTAAACAGGATAGCCAGAGGTTCAGCCACCACCTCTCTTAGTTCTTTAAGGACCCTGGGGTGCACCCGTCTGGCCCCATTGCTTTATCAACTCTTATTACTTCCAGTTCCTTCAGGACCCTTTATCGTAAAGGGACTGTGTCCATTTCTGCACCATTCTCACCCTTGTACCCCTTCAGACCCATTACCCCTCTTCCTCAATAAAGACTGAGCAGAAATACCTGTTCAATATGTCAGCTTTACTGTTGTCATCCTCCACGTGGCTCCCATCCTCCCCTTCAGTCTCACTTCCCTCCTTTGTCTTTCTTTTTCACTTATGTACCTGTAAAGGTTTTGTCCCTCTACCCACTGATTTTGTAATGTGTTCTTCTGTCTGAGCTTTGGCTTCCCTTACTGACCTCCCTGCCTCCCTTTGCTTCTCCTGGTACTTCTCCCTATCCCCTTCTGCCTGTGTCTTTTTGTACTGCCTGAATGCAATCTTTTTGGCTTTCACTTTCTTTGCTACCTCTTTGGAAAACCATAATGGTCTCCTCTTCCTTTTCCTCTTGCTAACCTGCTTAATGCATAATTTTGTTGTTCTTATAATCCCCATTTTAAATACTGCCCACTGTTCCTCAACCCCTGATTCCTGTCCCATTCCCCTTAATGCCTCTTTTAAGTATCTCCCCATTTTCCCAAAGTCTGCCCCCCTAAAATCCAGGATACGTGTTTTTGTGTGGTTTGGTTCTGCTCTTTCTGTGATTTCAAACCACAATGACTGGTGGTCACTGTTACCCAGGTGCTCCCCACTGTTACCCCATCACACTGTCCCTGTTTGTGAGCACAAGATCCAGTATTGCCTTCTGCCAAGTTGGTTCCATGACCAGTTGCTTGAGGAAGGCACCCTGAAGGGAGTCCAGGATAAATCTGCTTCTAGTTGATGCTGCTGCTGGGATGCTCCAGTCCACATCTGGAATATTGAAGTCTCCAACCAGTACTACCTCACCCTTGCCTGCCATCCTTTGGATGGCTAGCATCAGCTCCCTATCTGTTTCTTCCTCCTGGGCTGGTGGTCTATAGACCACACCTATGCGGATGGCTGTCTCCATTTTCCTTTCCCGCTTAACCCACAGTATCTCTCCCTCATTTTGTTCCTCCTGGATCTCTGTGGCCTTTATGTCATTTTTCACATACAGTGCCACTCCTCCTCCCTTCCTGCCTGCTCTGTCTCTTCTGAATATGTTGTAGCCAGGTATGGCCATCTCCCAGTCACGGTTATCATTACACCAGGTTTCAGTGATGGCCACAATGTCCAGATCTGACTGTACCATGACAGCCTCCAGATCTTCCATCTTGTTGCTAAGGCTCCTGGCATTTGCACACATGGCTTTCCATGATTTGACCGCCCTAGACTGCTTCACTGTTCTACTCCAGCCCCTTCCTTGGTTGTCATTTATCCCTAGTTCTCCTTGCTGTCTGCCCTTCTGCTGAATTTTGTCCCTTTTCTGCTTATCCACCTCTTGGGCACTAATCTCCATCTTTTGCACACTGCTTTGCAGAGATAGCCACTCCTCTGGTTCACTGGTTCCACTGCTAGCTGTGGGGGTAAGCAAGTAGGTTCCCTCCTTGCTGGCTGCCACCCTTTGCTAGTTTAAATGCTTATCAATGTAGCATTTAAACTTATCATTGAGTGCTTGATTCCCTCCAGGATGGATGCAGGCCGTCAGGCTTGAACAAGCCTCCATCCCTCCAGGTGGGTCCCCAGTCACCAATGAATCCAAACCCTTCCTCACAGCACCAGTTCTTCAACCATGAGTTAAAGTTCCTGGTGCATGCACTCTATGCTCTCCTTGCCTCTCACAGGTAGTACTTCTGAGAAGTGACAGAAGTAGCTACTTGCTTGAGACCCTCCCAGTTTCCTAAACTCTTCCTGAACTTCCTTTGGCTCCCATTTGCCAGGTCATTAGTACCTAGGTGGATAATGACATCCAGCTCACCCTCCCGTCTTGCCTTCCCAGTGATCCCCAGGATCTTCCTTCCATCCCTCCATGCCATAGCACCTGGTAGGCACCTCACCTCCCTGTCCTCTCCCTCCTGTGTTCCTAGCTGGATCCCTCTTATGATGGAGTCCCCCACCAGGATTCGCTTCCTCCTCCTCTAGGGGCCACTGCTTTCCCCGCTGAGGTCACCTCCTTGGCTAACCTCCACATCCTTTCCTTCCACTTCTCTGGGTACCTCTATTTGGTTGTCCTCGTTTGCCAGTGTGGCATATGAGTTCTTGAGTGGAATAGGATCTGGGATGTGCCTCTGCCTGACTGCTCTAACCCTCCCTGAGCCCACGGTCATCCAAGTGCTCCTCGTTCTCAGCATCCTTTGAGGCACCTGCATTGGACTGGGTGGTCCCTGGATAGGGGTGATGGTACTCCTGACCCAGTTTACTTCCGCTCTGAGTCTGGCTACCTCATCCCGCAGTCCAGAGAGATGCATGCAGATAGGGCAGCACCTCAGTGTCCAGAAGGTCTGCCTGAATATGGCTGCCCCACAGCTACTGCATTGCACCACTCCCCACATTATACTGCAATTCCACTACTTGTCTGCTACTGAAGCTCTCCTAGTTCTCTTTTTATTAATTTACTGTACTAAAAATCCTGTCACTAATCCTCAGATATTTTTTTTTTTTAAGGAAAAAGAAACCAATAAATAAATAAATGAGTCAAAACACTTGTTGTGCTGAGGGTGGGCTTCTTCCCCCTTATGCCCCTCCTACTTCACACCCCTTACTATTCCCTGTGTTTAGCTCCTGTCAATCAGATTTATCAGGGCATATAATTAAGAGTTGGGGAAGGGAGGGGCTAAAATTTGCAGCAATTAAAGACAGCACAGAATTACACCACCACTATGTTTTAAATTTTCAACAGCAATTAAAACAATTATAAGTAAAGACAACAAAGAAAGTATAGTGTCACTAAACGCCCACAGTCTAAGTTTAAAGGAAAAATAGCAATTACCAGTTACTCTAAAGCACTGAATTGAATATGTTTCCTTGCTTCCCCTTCTGGCTTCTTCTGAGAAAATAAACCTCTGCTTGCTACTTTAACTCTGACTAAGCCCCACCTCCAGTTATCATGTAGCTGAGGTCAGAGGCCAGACAATTAACACCCTTCACCCAACTACAGGGCAGTCAGACAAGCCAAGATAAAATTTGCAGCAATTAAAGACAGCACAGAATTACACCACCACTATGTTTTAAATTTTCAACAGCCCAAAAACAATTATAAGTAAAGACAACAAAGAAAGTATAGTGTCACTAAACGCCCACAATCTAAGTTTAAAAAGAAAAATAGCAATTACCAGTTACTCTAAAGCACTGAATTGAATATGTTTCCTTCCTTCCTTCCCCTTCTGGCTTCTTCCAGAGGGTTTGGTTTTGCCAGTGTTGAAGGAGAACTGAATTGAATTATGATCGCTGCCACCTAGTGGGCAGCCTAACATAATATCAGAGTGGTCAACATCCAGGTTGGTAATAACTAAATCGAGCATATGTTTGCCTCTAGTGAGATATGTAACTAGTTGATTGAGGCCTAAGCTAGTGATTGCATTAATGAACTTGCATTCCTGGCTATTTGTACCAGACAGGTTTTCCCAATTTATTCCTGGGAAGTTGAACTCCCCAGTAATGACAGAATAATTTGTATCACACATTAATTCAATGTCCTTAGATAAATAGAGAATAATGGATAGGCAAGTGTGTGTTATGGATTTTTTTCACAACCGAGGTGTATGAAGACCCATAAAACTTAAGAGCAAAGCTCGAGAGGTTATAAGGCCATCACACACTGAGGGTGTGAACAAAATTCATGAACTCACTCTTGCCTACATATTATTTTTTAAATTACTGGTGCAAGGACTCCTTGTAGTTATTTAAGTTAAATGGACCAAAAAGGCTAATTTTAAAGTGTGCTAGCCTGTTACACATATTCACAGAGACACACACACACTCACTTGCTGTCACACACACACACACACACACACACACTCTCTATCTTTCTACATGGCTCTCTCAGATGGACTTCTTATTTTTTTTTTTTTCATTTTGCCTTTTCTTACTGTCAGCTATAGCCGGTGGCAGGATCCGAGTCAGCATCTCCCGATCGGGAGACATGGCAGGATCAACCAGATATTTATTTTACATCAAAAACACAGGATCAAACAGATAAAAAAAATTAAAATTAATATTGTGCCGGTAATATTGAACAGCGGCTCATTGGTAAGTGGAAAACCAAGCCACCATTTTGGCAATACTGTTTAGCCCGCCCACACAAACAGCACAAGCCAATGAAGTTGTGCATTTCAGTTGAGTGACTCTGGAGGTGAAAGGAAGTTTTGTGAACACTGTAATAACTCATTTTTGGGTTACTATGGCGTTTTGCAGATACTAGTAAACGGGTTGATAAAGTGGGTCACCAATAATTACAGCAGTATTGTATTCTGGTCCAGAATTTGGAGGTCTATAGAAGTTGTGAAATAATATCTTAGGCCACTTGTTTATTAGCAACTGTATACAAATGCATTCTATTTCTGTAGTTGTATTTTTTGGTGGTACAATTTGATTACAATCAAGAGTTTCCCTAGCATATATAAAGACCCCACCACCTTGTTTGTTACTTGTATTGTTAATGAACAGTCTGTACCCACCGATTTCTTTGCTCCACTCATTAGCCTCATCCCTCCAAGTTTCAGACACAGCTACCAGAACTATTTCGTCCCTCAAAATAATAGCCTCTAGTTCAATTTTTTTTAAGTAGACTGAGGCTCCTGGTATTAACCTGCATTATTCTGCAGTGCTCAGTCTTTCTAATTGAGCAATTTTTGATGTTTGTGGCAGTGACTACCATTCCTGTGTCCCCTCCTTCATATAGAGTTTAAAGACTTTTTAATGCAATATAATACCTTTTTTCCTAAAACCAAGCTCCCTCTTCGGCTCAGATGCAGGCCATCCCAGCTGAATAAGCCTGAGTCATTACTGTAGGTCTCCCAGTGTGTCAAACATGTGTACCCATTATAGAGTGACCATTTCCATAACCACTCATTTAGTTGTTTAATTTTACTATTTTTTATGTGACTCGCACTTGGTACAGGGAGGATTTCAGAAAAGCAAATCTCACTCCCTTTATCTTTCAATTTGTTGGCTAGATTTATGTGTTCTGTTTTATTTCCGCAATGCTGTGTCTATTAACATTATCCGTACCAGCATGTACAACCACAAGAGGGTTAGAGCCTGCATCTTTCATTATATTATCTAACATACTGGTGATATCAGCAACTGGTGCCCCCCTGAAAGTGTTACAGGTTCGGTTGGCCTTGTTGGGGCCACATAAAATGTGGTCAATGTATTTTATAATAGAGTCGCCTAGCACATACATTTGATGTGGTGAGGATGTGGTAGAGGACACATCCATGTTATGAAGTGTAGAGCTTGTAATATTGGTGTTGTTCATTGACACACTTAATGGGGCCTGGTTGTGGCTTGTCTTACTTGCTACGTTATCATTATTATCATTATACCTTGATTCTGGATTCAGGATGACTGAGTTAGAAGCTGTTGCCCCTGTAGAGGAGGGGTATTAAGGTCTATTACTTATTAGATAAGCGGAATTTCCAACACCTGGTGGGTGAGAGACTGACTGTACTATTGTATTCCCTGCCTGAATCAATGGGCAATGCTCAGTATTGAGCTGGTCACTGTTAACTAGCTCTGAAGTGGGTTTTACATTAATACTCCTTGGGTCAACTGCTTGATGACTGGTACCTACTCCATGAGTCTCCAACTTTTTATCTGAAACATGGGTTGTTTGGGTTTCCTCCACATTGGGTTGAATCAGGTTACCCTGTGGATCATTTAGCAAGGGTAGGAAATGATTGCAAGTGTTTATCTTGAAGTTCATGGCTCCTTGGCCTTTCTTTAGTTTATGTTTATAGTCAATGTGGACCCAGTCTTCTCCTTCAGATGGATGCTCATCATCCTCTCTGACCCACTTTTTGGTCATGCCTGAGTCATTATTTACCGTGGTTAGCACAACAGCAGGGTATGATGCTGGTGTTGAGTACTGTATTTACAGTAAGCCTGGTAAAGCAGGGCCAGAGGTAAACCAAGTAATTGTTCTTTGTGGTGATGTTTGTGAGCTACTTATAGCAGATATTCTACGAGCCATATCCTTCGGCCCCTTTTCAAGTTATTGCTAGTTTTTCAGTGAAGGTGCTAATCTGAATCTCCAAGTTGGTGAATCACTCACACTTTTCATAGATAAAATCATTACAGCTTGTATTCTTACACTCTGTCTTGTACATCAGACATCACTGACATTTAATTCCCACTAGCCCATCTTGAGTCATTATGTTATTTGCCATAGTATGCAGTTATGCAGGAAGAGGCAATTAACAAACCACAGGGATACAAGTAAAGAAGGGGTAATAGAATAAGAAGTTGAAAAAGAAAAATGAATAGTTTTTTTGTTTTGTTTTTGTTTTATAGAGGGTCACTCAGATTTATTAAGAAAGACAAGGGGGTGGTCAGGCCATTATGTCAGATGGTAGGGACCTGTAACGAAGTATAGTATGACTAATAGTAAATTAGGAGGGTTGAGAAACAGCCCTAGAGGGTAAAGTTATAAAGTTATCAGCATAAGGACTGTAACAAGAACATAACTACTATGCCCACTATGACAGTCCCTTGCTATCTTGCAGAAAGAGTGTCTGTGAATCAACAACAAAACTAATACTGCTTAAACAAAACTTACAGTGCTTGCTGCCTCCTATCCCCTGGTCCCGTGTTTCTGCACACGTCTCCACGCGCGACGCTGTGCGCTCACCCCGCTCACTGAGGGGTGAGATACAAATACAGAGGGACCCAGAAGTAACCTCTGGAGTCACATAACAGACTTGAATAGCCTCGCTACTCTAACCACACTAAAATAGCTAAAAAGCATTTGGTAAGAGGTGCTATTCACACACAGATGCGAGTGCACATTTTAAAATGCAGAACGGGGTCCACTTCCCAAGCCTGTAGTTCTGTTTTGCAGTCCCAGAACCACACAGTCCTGCCCCTTCCTTGCTAGGCTGTTTGTTGCTAGGGCTACAGCACAGACACAAAACACAGGTTTCACAGATATGTTCACTAGAGAAATGCACTGCTTTTGCCTGTCACTCAGCTTTTGGCTGACACACAAAGCAGCTCTAAAAAGCAGAATAAACAGCCCATTCACTGAGGGAAGAGATATAAATACAGAGGGACCCAGAAGTAACCTCTGGTGTCATGTGACAGACCTGAGCAGCCTCGCTACTCTAACCACACTAAAATAGCTAAAAAGTACCTGCTAACAGGTGCTATTCACATATGGATGTCAGTGCATGTTTTAAAATGCAGAATGGGGTCCACTTCCCAAGTCTATAGCACTGCTTTGCAGTCCCAGAACTACACAATCCCACCCCTTCCTGGCTAGCCTGACAGTTGCTAGGGCTACAGCACAGACACAACACACAGGTTTCACAGATATGTTCACTAGAGAAAGGCGCTGCTTTTGCCTGTCGCTCAGCTTTTGGCTGACACACAGAGCAGCTCAGAGGGCTCTTTTATATGAGCCCTCTCTAAGCTCATCACCTCACTGCTTCAACTGAAGTTGGCAACATGACTCCAGCTGCAGCTTCACAGTTCAAGAAAGTCCCGCTGATGAAGAAATCTTATGTGGAAGGCTTAGCGAGGGCTCCCAATTCTTATTTCGTAAGCCAAAATTCTTCTTTTGTGAGTCTCACAAAAGAAAAATCTCAGCTCACAAAAGAAGAGGGTGGGACTTAGGTTTTTCCTCACAGTTCTTTTGGGAGATCATACACAAGAACTATTGTTCTGTCATAAAATTCCACGAAATAATTGTGAAAAAAATAAGTACAAAATTCTTCTTTCATGAAACGAGTTTCTTCTTTCGTGAGACTCAGATCTCATGAAAGAAGAATGGTTCTGTCATATAATCTTACAAAAGAACTGTGAGAAAAAAACTAAGTCCCATCCCTTCTTTCATGAGCTGAGATTCTTCTTTCATAAGACTCATGAAAGAAGAATTTTGATTCACGAAAGAAGAACTGGGAGCCCTTGCTAAGCCTTTACCAAGGATTTTAAGGATGTCCCAAAACCATATTTCAGGGTCTTTTTAAAAAAATAAATAAATAAAAGACACTAGCTAAATGAATTTCATTTAGCTAGATTATTTTGTTTGTTTTTCTCTAAGGCATAATTTTTATAGGTTTTCAAACATATAAATGAAAGACCCAACTCAGTATACTCCAAATTAAAATTTCAAATCCTTATAACTTTGGAACAGATTCATTTTTTTCACCAAACTAAACAAATGCAGTTTTCTGGGGCAAGCCCCTTCTACCCTAAAAATTTCAGAGCATAATTATAGACCATCTGTGCTGTAGGTGAGAGCAAAAAAACAGCAAAAAAAAGTCCACTTTTTGCACTATCTGGATATCCAACTGTCATGAAACTTGCCAGATCAAGAGACCTTGCCCCCACCAGACTGCGCATGCAAGCTTTCATGCAGTTCCATTGGATAGTGGTGAAGCTATTATTGTGAAAAATTAGGGAGTTAACATAAAATACCCTCCTGAACCCCACCCCATAATACGTGTGTGTGTGTGTGTGTGTGTGTGTGCATGTGAGTGTGTGTATATACACACACACACATATGAGTATTTATGCCATGAATGACAGGGCTGAATAAAACTCGTTATTCAGCCCTGTCATTCATCTCTGGGGTGAATAAAATGTCTTTCTCCCTGTAGATCTAGTTATTCTCTCCTTGGTGATTTCATAATGATGTTGCAACACTTATAAATCCTGTGGTATAAACAGGACACCCATATGACAGTCAGGGCTAAGTTTTTCAGTCACTATACGATGGTGCTGATAATGCCAGCCTGGAACTTGTTGCTGCCCCACTTGTTGCTAGGTAGCATTATTGGCAACATTCCAGAATAAGTTAAAGATTACCCCGGACATCCTATGGAACATCATCTATTTATACCACGCATAGGTGCAAAGGGAAATAAATCTGGCAAATAAAATAGATTATTTGAACATGTAATGTCATAATAGAGGAAATAACGTGTTGATTTTCCCCACTGCCATGTTATTTTTGCATGTCATGGCATCATTCTACCCAGTGGCATACATGTTATAATTTGAACATCGCATAAGTTGACTGAAAATAATCTATTTATTTATGGTAGAGTGTGTAACTCAATGCCACCTCAGCACATGCACTTATACAATGTATTTGTAATTAAAAAGTAAAACTAGACAAGTTATTTTTGCATGAGACACCCCCAGGATAAAGATAACATGTTTATTTCTATTTTGGAGAGGTCATCAGCATTTATTTCTGTTTTGAATAGGCCATAAAGGAACCCTTAAAAAAATGGGAGTGGAGTTAGTACAACGACAGATGCCATCATAATGACCTCTGCTGTATTCAAAATAGAGCAGGAAAATAAAATATAACTAGTTAAACCTTCAAAAAATAATTTAAAAGCTTTACAATTTCAAATACCGTTGCTGAAAGTGGACACAATGGTCTGACTGCCAATATGACATGTATCATAACTTGTCAGGAGACAGCTATATAAATATATATTGTGTTTTTTTTTTTATTTCCCTAAAATCTTAGAGGACAAATGGCAATATGGCAAGGAGTTTCCCTGAGCAAGTAGTTTCCAGTCTCCCTGTCAACTCTGTCTGATAGCTGACAACTTTCCACTTGAATTGAGACATGACTAATTATGAGCCCTGACAAGTGCAAAGCACTGGATGTTCTGGGTGTGCAACTTTAGCCAATAATGGGAGATTACAGTCATGTGTAAATTCAATAAACTCTTTATCTATGGATTTTGCAGCTTCACAACATCTATTATTTACATAAATTCACCTCAAAAAACTCCTGGTTTTTGGTTTCAAGGATAATGTACTGTCAAAATATGTGCATGTGCATATGTGTGTGTGTGTTTGCTGGAGAACAATGAGAATCTGTTCTAAACAGTTATGCTCATAAATACTACCACCTGCTGGTTGCAGTGCTATTCTGTTTTTTTTCCCAGATATCTATGTAGGTTTCTAATACAGAAAAGAATATCTGAATACAAACAATAACAATTACTTAGTACTGACCTTCAGGCCAAAGACTGGTTTCACGGGTCACACAGAGATTTCAAGGATGATAAATAAAAGATTTCTCACATTTAGTGACACCCCGTGTGCATTCAGGACTGCTACTGCTCACTTTGAGACGCGCGGAAGCAGTCTTCCTCAAAAGGTAAAGCTGACTCTGCTTGTAGCAACCACGAGGCTCCGCCTTTTTATTAGCACCCTTCCTACTTCACCCAATCCAAATGCCATCGAGAAAGCCCTGCCTTAGCAAAACAAGACTATTTGACAATGTTCTCCCTTTCCAATAAACTGTAGCATTTAAACTTTGGCCAAGGTTTCCATCCCGGTGTGCTGGATTGGCAATGTTTAATTTGACCTTAAAGTCCTTATGACCCTAAAACCAAAAACCTGACTGACAGTTTTCAAGAGCTGTCATTTAGTGGGTGAAATGACTTCTTAGCGAACCCTGTGCAATGGGGGTTGCAGCCCTTCCACACCTAGTTCACAAAACATATTACAACTATGAGGAGAAGGGTAAAGGGTATACAAATGCCTCCACCCCCCCCCGGGCAGGGACATACACAAAGTACAGCAACCCTTGCAAAGACTACCAAAGAGTGTTGTGACAATCCCTGCCCTTAGAACTACTGAGTGTCAGTGGGCGGGTGTCACAACAATGTATCAAGTCTGCAGGGAGCCAGCAAGGGGACACAGATCATCATGGCACCAGTCTTTGAAATCTGTAGTGCAGGGGAAGGGGGCTAGGGAGAGGGTTCCACCAGACCCAAGGGGTTAACAAAGGGACACGGATGCAGCTGGAAGGGGGGCACTATGCCAACAGGGAACCGATCATGTGGACAGCAAAAAGGCTTGGACATGCCAGCCCAGTGGTGTAGAGCACGAGGGCGAGGGATGCCTTACCTCTCATCACACCGGTTACACTTGTTTGGGAATGAGCACAGGTTGCCAGGATCGGCCGGGGGGGATTGGGCTGGGAGTAGATAAGGTAGCTGTCAGGCAACTCTCCTCTCCCGGATTGGGGAGGTAGGCATTCCCAGCTGTTGGCTGCCACTGAGTGGAGGCTCAATGGTAGCATCGGACAAATGAGGGGCTGGTGCTAGGTCAGGTGGGTGGAGTGGGGCCATTGTCAGTTCTGGCATGCATGCACAACTCCACATGCACGTGTAACTATGCATTACCAAGGCCTCAGGGAGTCATGGAGAAAAAAACTGGAGGGAAACCCCCCTCAATAATAGAATGACATACAACCCCCCTCCCCCCCCGCAGGCCCTGCACCAGTGGCCGGGCAAATGCCTCAAATCCTGTGGAAGAGGATGCCTGCAGAAAGTAAGCCCTGGAGGACCTGGGTGATGGGGCTGGGGGGAGTCAATCAGAAGGGGGTAGCCAGGGAGACAGAGGATAAAAATCTATATTAAAAAAGGCTTGGACATAGCTGGGCCAGTGGCGCTGAGAGTTGAGGTGCTGGACGCCAAACCTTGCACCACCCTGGTGACCCAGGTTCGGAAACGTGCCCGGGTCGGCAGGGGATCGAGCATCCAGAGGACTGATCTCCTATCCCAGGGAGGGTTAAGGGATCCCACCACTCTGTAGCAGCCTCTGGTGATGACTGGGGCACTACTAGAGCTGGTGCACTTAGGGGTGGAGTGCGACAGACGTCGGCACATTGTGCCTCCGACATCATTGCATGTCCACACTCCAAGGGACAAAAAGTGGAGAAAAATGGCTGGGCAAGAGCAAACAACTTGATAGCCACACTCATACTGCCCAGAGGTCTGCTGTGGAATTGCGCTGGGGTGGGTCTGGTCTCGGCCAGGCATGGGAAGGCATGGAGGGCCTCCCAGCGGGTCAGGGAGCAGCTGTACCAGACCACCCATCACATGAGTGAGTCTGCTGCCCTCCAGGTGGGGGAAGCCAGTGGCTGGATGCCCCCGATGATCACACCACAGCAGGAAAGAAAATAGAGCTGCAATAAAAAAAAAAGGCTTGGACATTAGAACAGAAGTGGGCCTCCAGGTATGGGATGGGTGGGAAAGAAGCTTCTGGTGGCAGCGTTAATTTGCCACAAACTCTCAGCATGGCATGGTGCCATGTAACTATGCCATGCTGAGACCCATGCAGGTGTTGCTAACCCTGTTTGCACCCATTAACCAAAGGAAGAAGAAGAAGAAGAATCAGCATTTATATAGCACTTTTCATACACAATGTATTCCAAAGTGCTTTACAAGCAATGCTAGACTGGTAGTGAAGTGACTGAATGTGTAGTGGTGACCATATCGCACATCAGCACCCACACAAGGCCTGAACAACTGCATGAACTGGTTTTATGGGAAGGGGAATATTGGCCAGGACACTGGGGAAAGTCCCCTACTCTTTTTGGGAAGAGTGCCTTGGGTTCTTTTACTTCCACCTGGACACCCACCAGGACAACACCAGGATGGGTAGAAGAGACCTCAGTTTAACATCTCATCCAAAGGATGGCACACTCCAACAGTACAGCACCCCTCCCCCCCAATACTGCACTTGGGTGCCAGCGTTTGGGTTTAAGTCTAGTCCCGGTGTGAGACGAGAACCCATGACCTTCTGGTCCAGAGGTGGACGTGCTGCCAACTGAACCACACTGACACCTGAGGCCCCATCTGTATTGCAATGTAGTCACAAGGGGCATCTCTATCCCCCCAGATAAGCTGGACCTTTGTGTATGGCTTCAAAGTATGATGGCGCAACAGGGCAACAGTTTGCACCCTGTGTTGTGCTGCCATACTTTAAAGCTGAAAATGAAGACATAGTAGTTTGCACGTGCTAGCTACCTTGCATTTAACAACCATAATTTGACTGAGATATGCAGATGAGCCCATGCAAATCTCCAGCACTTTAAAGTGGTCTTGTTTCACCTGAACTGCTAGATAATCATAGATGACAGATAGAGATGTTTTTGCAGTTAATGGCTGTATTTTGGAATCAATGACCACTTCACATGGTTTTTAATTAAATAAATGGTAGATTCTGTTCAGGCTGGCTACATGTTCTATCTCACTTGAAGGCTTAATAGCCCTTTGGTGCAGGCAATGTATTGCTGCAATGTGTTTGGGGCTGCGCTATTCACTTCATTCTAAATGAAAATGACAGTTTACTGGTTTCAGATAAACGGCTGCTGCCATCCAACGCATCACATGGGGGACATGCAAACGATGAGGGCTGAGAATCATTTCACTAAAACAGCACATGAATAATTGTTTGAACCTATTCTTTTTTAATAATTAGCAGGGTTAAACAGGTTATGTCTTTCCCTACAGGTTTCATTAATTAGCCTGATGCTGCTGATTTTAATATGTTTAGTCACCAAGTGTGAATCATGCAGCTTCCATAGTTTATATTCTCAATAACTGGGAGTATAATATATAAACTACAGGAAGCTCCATGGTGTTTGCTAACAAGTAATTCAGTTCTTGGTAAAAAAAAAAAAACGATTTATTCTGCCTCCATCTTCATTAAGATGGCTATGTACGAGTGTACTGCGGTGACGCTGCGGGTGCTGACAAAGTAGGAAACATAAAAGACATACATTAGAGTAAAACAACCGAAGCAAACGTACATCTCACATTTTCACTGTACTCCAAAATCTTGCAGGCTCCAGTCAGAGGAATAAAAATGTGTGGGCATTTATATATACAGGCACCTGAATATTACCTGTATGCAAACAATTTTATTATCTTCCTCTACATCATAGTGGTCTAGATTCAGGAAAATTACCTCAAATGGTAACACCGTTTTTATTTTCAGCAATCTCCCTCATCAGATGGATCAAGAGGTGGCCACCACAAATACTGCTCTCTCACTGGGCAAACCAAGTCACCTGCTACACCTATATGTACTCACATGTGCACAGTGCTGCATTTTTGTAAGCCAGGATATTTAATACTAGGCCATTTTATAACTCACTCCAAGGTACCGCGTTAGTTGAGAGATACAGGCACTCCTTCGCCGAGTGCTGAGGAGCACGCGCTGGCCACGTGTCTCAGAACACACACTGAGGGGAGTACCTGTATATCAGAACAAAGGCACACGTGGCATGTGTTATTGCTTACATGTTGCTTAATGGTACACTACTAAATCAGTTTAATAAGGGCAAAGTACAGTGATGTTAGGGATAAAAGTCATGTATGTGAACACAGGTCCACTTTTTTTTTTTTTTTTACAAAAGACCCCTTCTTATATACCCTTCCTAATAGTTCTTGATTCATGTGTAATACTAGTGCCCACCTTCCTTTCAACTCTCAATAGCTCCTGAGCTTACATAGGGGTGTCGCTCCTTGTTTAAGACTAAAATCCATTTACCTGCTTCATAAGAATCATACTCCACTGTTGCCAAGAACTGCCTTGTTCTGTTTAAGTAACTTGTAATTAAGGCTCCTGGAATTCTGTGATTCCATGGCCAATGAATTTTCCAAAGAACTTGCATCATGCCGCAGAATACATGTGGTGCCATGAATTTACTGCTCTTGGCGATTTCCCATTCAAAAATACAGCTTTCCCATACTACTTGACTCTCCTTTCCTCCTTGACTGTTCTGAAGCCTCTATGCTCAGCATGTGATGCCACTGGACATCACATCATATTTTAGTTAAAGGCAGGACTGTGTACCACCACAGAACAATTCACGCCACTGGAAAGAACAAGTGCAGCAACACAAGCCCAAAAGCCATGTCACAAAAATCAGAACTGAAGTTCCGCAGAGAACTAGAAGCCCTGCTTGTAACTGTGTAGTTGCTTGGAACTTGCGTCTGTGTATCCTAAAACTGAGGGTCTGATCCATGCAGCCTTCCCCATGTGTACAGGGCTGCTGGAACCCGCAGAATGCCCCTTCCATTCACACAGTGCCCACCATGTCATCTAGGAAGTTACACTGTGCACCAACAAGGAGGACTCAGCTACCAGACTACTGCAGCTTGAGTTGGTAGACAGGATGGGCCATGCAGTGTATCCTCGAAGTCAGGCTCACTTGGTTGGGGCCAAAGAAGGGTGCAGAAAGTACACAGGTCAGACCCTGCCTTAACCATTCCATAAACCACCCACTGCATGCATCCGTCTGGCTTTGGGACCCAACTGGCCCCTGGGAGTTGCCCCCCAGCCCTTAGGAGTGGAACAGAGTACTGGGGATGGGACGTTTCAGTTTTTAAATCTTCAGCATCTTGAACAGGACTGATTAATTAATTACTTTAATTTAATAATAAATCATGACATCATTCTTAGCCAATCAGGAATGTTTATTTCTAAACATTCCAGGTACTGTTGTAACCAAAAGAGGGTTCCTCATGTACATAGTTCTAAAATTCTGAAGTTCTACGTTAAGTTGACACAGTCCATTTCCCACAGAGGGAACTATCTAATATGCTACAAAGTAAAACATTTTGATTTTAAATTCAAATTCCATTTTTCCTAAACAAAGGTCTTTACCATTATTTATAGTATGTTTATATGTATAGCTCCTGTGCCTCTTATGGTTATAAGAGTTTCTTCTTAAGTCCTTTGTGGGCCAGAACTTCTCAGGTTTGCATTGCGGTTCTCACACCCAAAGAACTCAGGAACGCACTCTTATAACTATAAGAGACACAGTAACTGTACATATAAACATAAATGCCTACTTCCTCTGACTTGCGCACACCCTGTGCTTATACTGTCTTTGCTGCGCATACTTCACAAAGGCTATACTATGCTTTATTAGACCAAACTTCTCGGTCAATATGAAAATAGTCTGTCATTGCCTTGTGTGGATCTGCCTTGTATAGAATTTGTATATTTAATTTTATTTTTATTATACTGCCTGCCTCTGCACTTTGCCTGTAACATATGTTGCTTTCATGCTCTTCTAATGTCTACCATGCCGCTGCCATGCCATGTTAATGTAAATACTGTATGCTGTCTGCCAACATACTTATGTCTATTCCAAATTGTTGATTTGTTATTTGTTGTGTATTTACTCCAGGTCCAGCTTGTAAATGAGTCATGCGCAATGGTGTTCCATCTGGTTAAAGATATTGATTGATTGATTGATTGATTGATTCATCTGATGAGTGCGAAAGGCACACTGAGCCGCTGGTCATTTACAGGTGTGTCCCAGGACACAGCACTCCAGGCAGACTGCCATGTCCCACAATCCCTTGCTCTTTCACAAAGCAGGGGATTCACTGGTCAGTTTGGGTTGATCTTCTGATTGGAAGCCCAGGATCCAGCCCAGCGCCACCCCCAGGCCGCCCCATATCTCTCTGGTATAGGCTAGCTTGCTCTTACCTAACTTACTTGTTCTGCCCAATCTACTCCTTCTGCCTTCTCTCTGTCCTTGTTCATGTTTTCCTAACTCACACTTCCTTCTCCTGCTTTTGTCCCTTTCTGTTATTTATTTTATTGCACTTCCAGCATTACCCCTGTCTTTCTGCATGTTTTAGTCATTTTATTTTGCTTAATTACCTAAATTCCTGTTTTGACTCTATTTCCCTTTGACATAGCCTGTTTTCTTTTCTTCAGTAATCTTGGTAATTCACAAATGCCTGTATGTACTGCATTTTTTACACTGATTGCATTTTACCTTTTGAATGTACTTTCTCTTCCCCCTCCCTTTCCCCTGGGTCACACTTGGAAACGAGTCTTAGCTCAGTGTGCCTTTCCCAGTTACCAATTTTCAATAAATAAATCTGCACAGTAATCCGCATTCTATAACCGAGTAGCATGGAATTGAGGGTGTCACCCTTGGGCTGGTCTAGTACAGCGACATCGGGCTGTGGAGCAGCACAGGCCGGCAATGAGGGAATCGCATATATGCTCTCCTGACTCTGGAAAAGGCCCTAACCTCTTTTTAATGTATACCTGGCTGTACCAAGGGACCTCCAAGAAACTGAGCTACTGTTATCTCATGGGGCTATCCCGCCATCTGTTTCATTAAAATTTCAAATAAAGAAATAAATAACAACTGGTATAGGTGGTACACATCACTAAAGTTGCCTATCATTTAGGAGGATCATCACTTTTTGGTGTAAGTCGTAATGGAAGGCAACGCTACAGTTACCGCTTTGGCCAAAAAAAATGCGACCGACAGCTCGCCAATTATCTCTGAACACTGGCATTTGTTATTAAATATTTTGCACCTGAATATAGGCCTTTATTGTCCAGAGTACCTACCTGGTTAACAAAAGCTAAATAAATAATGACATTTGTCTTTGAATACTGTACGTATGACTCAAAGTTTTGATGAAAGTTGCTGAAACGTGACTAACACGTTTTATTAACATACTGTATAAGTGTTGCATGCCAGGATCAAGTGCAGTGGTAAAAATATCACAGAATCCTACATGACAAAAGGGATTAATGTTCAATGAAATGCACCGTTTCCCGCAGAAGTCTGCAAAATTCTACGTGATCCTGTGCTTGTTTCTGGTGGACACCACAGTATGTACAGTGAAGCCCACCAGGATGAAGGGCAGCGCTGCAGAATTCTGCAGCAGAGATACTGCAGTAAACAACACAATTTTAATGGGAGTGTATGATTGTATGGGTAACCAGATAAGTGCACTAGGTGACAAAGTGCCTATTTTCAGGTACCACCAGGGGTGAGCAGAGCATAAAACATGACACAATAAGTAAGTACAAGTTTGCGACAAAGCAATATAATTAGACAACAAATCACAGTTATTGTACAAGACACACATACAAAACCACAGTAGGTCAGTAATGCCACGTGGAGTGGCATTAGAGACTGGTAGGATGGTTTGTGGTCAGGGAGCATGGGGGCAGTATGTGTTGTCAGGCCTGCGGAGCCAGTGGAGTAAGTGGCTTGATGGCAACAGCATGTGAAAGAGCTGGAGCTTCAAGGGAAAGGTGGCTGGTAAGTATGTGTGTGTTGGGGGGGTTATATGTTGCTTTCAGCCAGCAACAAAAGTTTGTTTTTTTACGTGGAGAGCTCCAAGGGGGAGTGGGGAGGCAGGGAGATTGTTACCTACAAACAGGTGTTCAGTGTTTGGGAAGGGGGGAGTGTTTCTGGACTGGGGAGAGGGGAGTTTTTTTCCACAAAGTGCCTTAATTGTATACCTCCAGAGGTATAAAGCAGTAATTGGAGGTATACAGCTGTAATTGATGAGGAATGCAGGTAAATATACAATAATGGCTCTTATAGGGGAAGAGCCAACCATGTTACTAGTGAGATAACCCTTATATACTTAAAGCAGGATATTCAAAGGGGTTGCGCCTGGTGCAACAGAGTTGTGCCAGTGCAACTCCGCATTGTGCCCCAGTGGGATATTGGGAAGGCTGCCCGGCGCAGCTCAACCCCCGATGCGCCGGGGAGCAATGTAATTGTATGCGGCACAGCTGTGACAGAACTTAGCAGTGATACAGACAGGAGATTTCTCACAAACATTCATTTATACCACTTCAGTTACCCAATGAAACACAAATGACCAGCTCTTTATGAGAACAGAATGAAGCAATCTGTCTAAACACAAACCAGATGGGTAACACAGTTGGAGTAAAGACAATTAGCCCTACAGATTGCTCTGACTGGGAAGTGCAACAGCTCTTACAGGCAATTAAGGACTTCATTGCTGCAGCAACAGGCTGGACAGGAATGATGTCATCACTCACTGATAGGAACAGAAAATCTTCACTGTTTTCAGTTACTGCAGAGCACATTAACATGCTGATTTAAAGAAAACCACAAAACCAAACAGCATGATATTTTCAGGAAACACTAATCATGATACAGGGACTTGAATTCCTGTGTTTACTGTAAATCTGTAAAACAATGGCATTTGAACTTTAAGTATACTATTGAACTGGAAAACTAAGCATTGAGCTCTTCCTTGGCTTATATTAAATATGGATTTAATTATTTGGGAGCTCTAGCATATAGCTTTGAATATTTCTTTATTAATCCCCCTAAAATATATTTGGTTTGGTACTATGTTTAGTATAATAAAATTATTGAATGTAAAGTATATCAGCTTGTAATATGGCCAAAAAAAAGGAACAATAAACAAGAAATGTGATAGGAGGAACAGTGTCAGGTGGTGCAGGAGCAACACAGCATTATGAGACGATAATGCCGTGTTGCTCCTGAACTACAGAAAATAGCCACTGGAGGAAAACGAGCAGTACATAAACGATGAGAAGAGAAGACACAGAAGTGAGTAAGTTGAGAACTAGCAAGAACGTACACAAGAGTAGTAGTAGGATAAGTGATAGGGAGGGACTGGTAGAAAAGATAGAACGACGCAAGTCGAAAAGGTAGACAGGGAGAGAAAGAGAAGAATGTGTAGTGAATGTGGAGAAAAAGCAGAGAGGCACAAAAGCAGGGAGTGGAAAGCAGCGCGACTATAGCACCTGGGACACAGAGAAGACAGGCACCTGTAAGAGAACTAGCGAGTGAGACAGGATGCAAGGGACTGGAACATGGAGGAGCACCAGGAGCATCTGGAAACAGATTGCATGTTAGCAGTTTCATGGTATATGGCACCATGAATGTTAAGTATCCAGCAGGATCCACAAATGGAGGAGAGACACCCGGCAACTGTGATTAGTCTAAATAGTACAGAAAAACAAAGCGAATATCACGAGTAAAAGAGCAGTAGGAAGCGCTAGGAAAGCACGTCAGCTGTATGCAAATGAGAGACAGAGGTACATGGTGATGCACCCAAAGAGCAAAGTAGCGGTCATCCCACGGAGTATACCAAACGAACAGCCGCTCAGAAAGTCACAAAATATTGGTCAATCATCAGGAAAGTGATAATTGTAGCAGTATAACAAAGTGAAAAAACACTATATATATGTAACTGAGGTTCATTCACAGTTCTAAAAGTAACAGTAAAAATAACTGATTACCTCTATTCGTGTCATTGTGTGGTATATAACAGTAGGAGAAACATATTTCTGAGATTTGAAGTGATGCACACACCGTGTTACAAGTGCATTAATCCCCTCAGAAGATGGATCTATGGGAATATGCACAGTCGGACCGGTTAGCACTGCCCGGCCTCGCCTTGCCACAACGTGTCTCAACCATGCATTAACTCCTCATTAGATGTCACCTTCATCAGTAATTAATGCTTACATGTATTTTCTTATCAAGATGCACTATCTATTAACTCCCCATTAGATGCCACCTTCATCGGTGATTAATGCTTACATGTACTTTCTTATCAAGATGCACTATCTATAACATTTTTTGTTTTATCTCTGTGAATAAAAATAAAGAATAATAAAAAGACAGCAGATCATCCAACAATTTTACCTTATTTATTTATTTATTCATTCAGAAACAACCTTTGAGTACAAGACTTTTTTACAAAGGTTCCACGTCATGGATACATGGAAAACAGTACAGTCAAGGCATAGGCATGCGCGGGGGGGGGCCTACCCTGGCCATGGCCCCCTGTTAAAAATCATCCTCCAACTAAATTATAATATAATTATATATGCCCCCAGACCCTCCTAGCTTTGTGGGGATTCTGTCCCCCATTTTTCACTGACTCTGCGCATGCCTCTGAGTCAAGCAATTATTACAATAAATATAGAGTCAAACAGGAACATTATACATTGTTATGCAATATTACAAAATAATAGTGACACTTGTAACAGGTAGACTACAACACAGTTCTGTTATAGAGCAGCACTGGGGCCTTGTCAAGATTGTGTCAAAAGAAAGCAGCCCTGGGGCCTTGTCAGAGTAATGAGAAAAGAAGAGGTGTATACGAAGCTTGGTGTAGATGGGTCAGGGTAGCATAAGGGGGTAAGCATAGGAGAGGGTGTAGAGGGTAGGAGAAGGGATTAGTTAAGGGGAGTGTGGTAGCAAGTCATTATGAGTTAGCAGTGAAAGTAGAAGTGACCACAGATAGGGGTTTATGGGGTAAAGGGATGAATAGGAACAGTGAAGGTGTGTGGTAGGTAAGTTCAGTTGCACCCAGCCTTGGTGGAAATTAACAGAAGATATTAGCAGTTCTGGTGAACTCACACTGGTGGGGTAGATGGGAGATATTAGCTGAGAGAGGGGAAAGGAAATAGTAAGACATGAGAGGGTTGTAGTAATAGCTGCTGTGAGGACAGGATCCGAGCAGGCATACAGGGACAGGAGGGTGAAGTGCCATTATTGTGGGGGGACCTGGCTCAGAGCCTGCACTCACACTTGCTCATGCTCCTGAGAATTTACATAAGCTCACTTTTAAATGCCCGTGGATTAGAAGTGCTTAGAGCAGTTGCCAGGATCTCACTGAGCCAGAGTGGTGCTCAGTAGGCGAAACAGCACTGTTCCAATTCAGTCCTATGGAATGGAACACAGAGTGAGATCATGGCCATGCTCCTGGTGTTGTACCTTGAATTTCCAGCCTTGACCAGATCAGAGATGCAAGTAGGGGTCTTACCAAGCATGGCCTTCCTCCCTAGAAGGCAGGTTTGGTACTTGATTTGATTTCTGAGGGGGAGAATGTTTGCCTGCTCATACAATGAGCATTTGTGCATGAGGCAGTCTGCATTTGACAGTAATCTGCACGCCTTATTGAGGGCTGTCACAACCCTTTTGAGAGCAGAATCAGAGGCAGCACCATAAACCACAAGCCCATAGTCCACTATTGATAGTATAGAGCTGGAGACGGACAGCCGGCGGGCATTAGGTGTTAGGCTTTTCCTATGCCTATATAGGACTCCTAGTTTTGAATTCACTGCCTTTACCACCTGGTCAATGTGCTGCACTAATGAGAGGGTGTCATCAATCAATACACCTAAGTATTTGAAAGAGTGCACCTGTTCTAGCAGGGCAGACTTGTTGTTCACGATTGCCAGGCCGGGTACCTCCTTTTTAGTTGAGGGCTCGATAGCAGCAATGCTTTTTGTTTTTTGGTACTTACATTCTTTCTTGCTGGCTTCCTGGTTGGCACCACTCATCAAGGCATCCTCCTTCCTGGATCCAGCCACCATCCAGTCAGTCCCCCAGCTTCCTCCTCTGAGCAGCCATCACCTCTTCCCCCACAGTGGGGTGGCGGGGAGCCCACCTCTCACCCACCAGGACCGGATCCAGTTCAGTGATTCCCCTCTGAAGCCAGGGCACCCATAAGATGGCCATCAAGCCACAGCAACCAAGACACCATTTTCACCCTAGTTTCACCCCCTGTGGAGCTCGGCAGCAATGACGCCAATGACATGGTCGTGCATGCTCCTGAGCGCACCACCTCAGGCTTCTGCCATGTTCCACCCCTTGCAATTATGGCACCATGTCATTGACCCCCAGTCTCCGCTAGGGGTCAGGTGCACAGTGACCATGGTCCCCCCCACCCCAGAGATGAAGAGCAATCTGTCAGACACTCTATCCATCTTCCCCCCCGCTGACGCACAACAACCCCTGCTCACTCCCAAACACAGGTTGCCAGCATGGTGCGAGGTGTGGCATCCAGTGCCTCAACCCTCAGTGCCACCGGGCTGGCTAGGTTTTTCTTATAGTTAAGGAGTAACCTGTAGGAGCTGAATCAATACTCCAGTTGTTTGAAGGTGCTCTGCAGCTCAGCTTGGTGAATCTCAATGCTTGTGTGACTGCTATGGATTACCGCATCATCTGCGTATAATATAATTTTGCTGGGGCAGGCGTCTGGTAGGTTGTTCAGAAATAAGCAAAACAACAGGGGTCCCAGGATGGACCCCTAAGGGACACCGATTGATACTTCCAGAAAGTTAGATATGGACTGTCCTATTTTAACTCTTTGCAATTTAGATGTTAGGTAGTCCTGGAACCAATGGACAACACAAGGGGATGCCCCATGGAACATAATTGGCTTAAGAGGAGCGGGTGGCAAACCATGTTGAATGCCTAGATTAAATCTATGAAGATCGAACCAACCAGTTTACCCTCATCCATGGCCTTATGAACATAGTTAGAGAAGTCCACCAGAGCAGTGGCAGTACTATGTTTTTCTCAAAAATCATGCTGCTGAGGACATTGTAGATGGTGTTTCTGAATATATTTGGTGATCTGGTCTACCACAATCCTCTCCAGGGCTTTAGAAAGGGGGATAGTATTGAGACGGGCCTACAGTTTGATGTAATGGTTCAATCCCCACTCTTGTGGACTGGGGTCACCAGTGCTTATTTATAGACAGAGGGGAATTTAGATGGCATGAGTGACTTGTTAAAAATCTCAGTTATGGGAACAATGAGCCCATCGATGGCCAGAGCGAGAAACTTCATGTCAGTGTTGTCACTGCCCAACCTGGTTTTCCCCAGAATTTTCATAACATAGCCCTTAGCTTCTTTTACTGTGACTCTCTTGAAGTAGAAGTTATAGTGATGGTTCTGGAGGGGTATAGTGTTCTGGTCTATGTCTAGAGGCTTAAGGTATTCATCTGGGAGAATGGCGCTTAAGTCCATAAAGGCTGAGTTGAACTCTTCGGCAATGGTGAAGGGATCCATACAGTTCACTCCATTTATGTTGAGTGGTAGCAGTTATTTTTTTTTCCTCTTTCCCCATGAGCTCCTTAACATTAGACCAGAACCACCTCCCATCCCCCAATTTGATATCTGTATTTTCAGTATGTATAGTATTTGTTAGGGTGTTAGTGTTATAGTAGTCACTGACATGTTTCTATTGATATATAGATTATCCTTTAACAGCAAAGACTGACAGAGTTACAGTTTGTTTAAGTTGCAATGTTACCCTATGGGAACTGAAATTTTTTATGTTATTTATATGACCCTTGAATTAGTTTGGAGGTTGTTATACATTAGTCTGGTAGTACTCATTAAGACCATTATTTTGAGATATAGATTGTCCCTTAAGTGCAAATATTGACAGAGTTAGGGCTTGTTAATTTGAATGTGGAAAAAAAAACTAAGTCCAATTTTTTTTTTTTCATATGAAGGAATCTTTTTTGTGAGGTTGTTTCAGTCATATGAAACAGGATCCCTTCATACAAAAAAAAAGAATGTGAAAAAACTAGGTCCAAATTCTTTTTTCATATGAAGGGATCATTTTTCATGAAGTTGTGACATTCATATTAAAAAGGATCCCTTCATACAAAAAATAAATGTACGAAAAAAATGAAGTCCAAATTATTTTTTCATATGAAGGAATTTTTTTTCATATGGCACAATTCCTTTTTTATATGGCCATGTGAAAAAAGAAATCTGAGTCATGAAAAATTATTTAAAAATCTATAAAAAACACTTTTCTGGGTAATTTTTCCAAAAACTAACTCCAAAATCTACCTAATGGATGCCATTTAGGAAAATACATGTGCTGGTGTCACTGCAGGACATGATTTTTATGGGTTTAAATGTTTTTTTAATGGAAAGATGGTGGCCATATGAAAAACAAAATTTCTCACGAAAAAGGATTACCCCCATATGAAAAAGGATCTTTTTATGCATGGACCAAACTCTTTTTTTGTTCTAAACAGCTGTCCAAAAAAATGTACTTGGCATGCTCAGACCTGAAATTTCAAAACCTGATTAATCTGTTCCAGAGTTTTATATATATATATATATATATATATATATATATATATGTATGTATGTGTATATATATATATATTTTTTTTTTACACACTAGCAAAGGCACCTCTCTGGCCTAAACCCTTTCTACCTTGAAATTTTCAGACCAAAATTCCAAACCGTCAGGGTGCTAGATGATGACAAAAAAAATCTGAAAAAAAAACTCCAATAATTTTTCACTTTTTTCACTATCTGGATCTTGGAATCTGCACATCCAACCAGAACAAAATGTGGCACACCAAGAGACCTTGCCCCCAAGACTATACATGCAAAAGGTCATGCAAATCCATTGAATGGGGGAAAAGTCCTTTAAGTGCAGAGTTTGGGTTTTAATATATAAATGCCTACTCAACCTTAAATATGTAACAGATATTCCACTACAGGCATGCAGTCATGCTCTGATAAGTGCACACCTTGGATGCACTGCGTGGCACGAGGCTACAGGCTTGACACACGCCAACTCACTTAATAAATTAACATATTGAAAAAATATAGAGAAAGAAGGTGAGTGGGGGTAGCGATACATATCACAGAGAAAGTGCACACTAGGGTGATGGTGCTCACCCTTGAAAGTCTCAATAGCACATCCAAGAAAATGGGCTCAACGTCAGCATTATCATGAAGAGGACACCACGGCTGTAGTCCAGTTAAAACATTTTATTACAAAAATAAGAAACCACAGTAAACATACTGTGCACACCTGATGCATTTCAGATGTCAAAATCCTTTATCCAAAATAAATAAAACAAATAAATGATAAAGGATTTTGTCATCTAAAACGTGTCAGGCATGCACAGTATGTTTATTGTGGTTTCTTATTTTTGTAATAAAATGTTTTAACTGGACTACAACCGTGGTGTAAGGTGTACTTTGTGTCATGTGATTACCAGAGGAGGAGTGGGGATTGCAGCGGACAGCGTCGGTGATGAATGGTTGGTGCTGTGAATGGGCATCATCACTGTCTTTCCCACTCCTCATTTCTTATGCTTAGAGTGATTTCAGGGTCACTTCTTGATTCAGCTGACTGGCGGCTGGCACCTTTTCCCGTGCAGTGATGCCACAATTTACAACATTGTAAATCATGCCAGTCAGCTAAACAGGAATCAGAATTTGTGAGACGCATTTTATAATTCCAAATAGAACACAGGGAAAAATGGGCCTGCTGGAGCATTTACAATGGAACAAAAATCATTTTAAACTGAGCAAAGTAAAACACTAACAAAAACATTAAAGTAGTGTGGCATATATCAATTATAAACTGGAAAGGGAAACTACTGAAACCTGACTGGCTGATGCCTGTACAATAGGTCAGTCTAATGCACAGGTAAAAACAAGTGCAGACAACCTGGATGCAGCACAAAAAAGAAATAAATGCATGTTACAGAACTTTGAAAAAATGTTAAAATGTCAAGGGCCACCATTTTAATTTTCAAATCCTGAGCATCTTCAGTGTTTCGTTTCTCACTAATTCTCCAGAGCCTACAGATACAATCACCTCTAACTCTGTTACAAATATCACTATTCAACACATTGATTTAAATAAGCTATTTTTTCTTACTTCTCCACTGTCAGCCCTCCCTGCCCACCAGTCGGTAGTCCAGTCAGTCGCTCACTGTCAACCTTCTCACTTGAACTGCCACCTTATAAACACAATAAAGTCACAGACGGGGGGCCACAGCCACTCTGATGTAACCATTTGTTTTTTTCAGAAAAGCACTTGCCAGCACTTTGTCTCGAGGCCTACTCCATTTGCTTTATTTCTCTTTCAGCTTTTCCCATCCACCAGCACTACTGCCGGTTGCTCACGTTTAGTGTTTCTGCTCACACAGTCAGCTTGAGGGGGAATAATCAGTGGGGGGGGGGTAGAACAACCGTCACTCCATCAGTAGCTCATGTACCATTTATCCCCAAACTAGGACTCAAACAGGGGCAATGTTCTTTGCCACAGCAATTCTATCTGGAATGCCCTTCCCAAAAACATTCAAGAATGCTCCTCATTCAAGGTCTTTAAAAAAAGCCTAAAAGGGCACTTGCTAGAATGCAGCTCCTGTGACTGCTGCCGCTGATAGAATCTTAGATGTCGTAGAAGGCTGCCCCAGATACACCATCTCCATGCACCCAGCTAGTCACACCAGGCTAGATTTAAGCATTAACAGGTCACTAAAATAACACAGATCCCAGCTGGTTCTGGGACAAGATGACTATCTTATCTTACAGTATAGGATCTATTAAATGTCTAGTGTTATTAAGTAACATTGCCTTACAGTACAGGATCTACCAAATGCCTAGGATTGTCTTAGTACTATAGTGTACTATTGTAACTAATCTAATGTGATATATGACTGACAGAACTATCCATGTTTACTGTACTGATCCAGTTTGTGACTTATCTCTGTAATTAATCCCGGGTTGCCCCTGGAAAAGGGCCTACTGAGGTCCAGTGGGCTTACCCAGTCAACAAAATTCAAATAAATTTATTAAGGTCTTTATGGAAGGAATTCAGCATTTATATAACCATTTTCAACTGTAATTACTGTGCATGTTTTTTTTGTTTTTTGTTTTTTTTTACAAAGATGGCACTGGTATTGAGCCCTGCACCAGTGTCAAACGATACTGCTCATGCTCCAAGTCCCCATCCCCCGCTGCACTCACATGACATCCTCCCACTGAAACTGATACAGAAAGTAAAATGAAACACACATTCAGTGTTGTAAATTTAATCTCGATGGCTTTCATTTTTGGTCAGCCGCACTGTCATGACCCGAGTCTGAACTTATCTCCAAAGGCAGTTTAAAAAAAAAATAAAATAAAAACTACAGTTTACCTTTGGACCTCTTTCAATACAGGCAGGCTGTCACTTTCTTAATTTCAACACTCTTACAGGCAATACTATATGAAAATACAGATCCGGGGGACTACAACTATGAAGCCCATTGAAGTCTAAAGACCTAAAGCAAAACAAAAAGCCATACAATACAAATAGGTGGAGAAACTAATTTATTAAAAACTGAGATACATGTTTAAGTTTTTAATGAATAAACATATAAATTTCAATTTTCCCACTAGCGTTAGATACTAGGACCCATTTAGGTGCAATAAAACACTGGGATGTGCATTATACAGTTCTAATACATGGCTAGAGGCTGAAGGATGTCATACTACACTCCCTGCTGTTCATTAGAACTGTTTAATGCACACCTCATCCTGTCTTATTGCTTACATACATAATGGACTGCAGTAGAATAACAAGTTTATCTCCAAACATGAGTTGTAAGACCTTCATAAATAACTTGTGGCTTCTCCACTCATAAGTTATCGGCCTATCCACTCACTGGTGGAGATAAATGTGTTATTTCACTGCAGTCGATTTTATATTCAATATTTATACAATACCAGTGGAGACAAAAATGGCAGGATAACAAGTGATATCTTTGTAGCTAATCTCAGGATTTTGTTAGTGCTGTCATAACTGATATCTTGCAAGTTGCTATCATCATTATGGAGTAGTGAACCAATCAAAGAGCAGCTTTCACAGTGCTGACGACGTCCAGCAGGAGAAATGAAAGAGAAACAGTCAACTTCTCGGACAAACTGCAGATTTAAAAGTAATCACTAATAAACTGATGTTGTATAAATGGAATATGCAAAGACCCAACTCAAATCCACAGTTTATCATCACTTGTGAGGGGGCACAAGTTTCATAACTCACTCACTCACAGTTTTCCACTCATGGTTTACAGTTCTGCCGCCGTATCCTTGAAGATAAACTGCATATTTTAAGTCAGCCTATTGCACATAAATGTTAAGAGAAATCTACTCAGTGCAATTACACAGAGACTGAATTTCTGTGTAGCTGTGAAAAAAATACCTGGTGCATGCTGTTTTGCTGTCATTTCCTCCTAACACTGCAATCTGTTTATTTCTGTTTATAAGAACCATTATGATGCTTAACCTGCAGTTATAATCTTTTCTTCCTCTTTAATAATGCATGAACGCAGGGAGTTTGCATAGTTATGAAAAAAATATGTAAAATAATATTCCATCAATAGGGGAAGGGTCTTAGCTTAAAACACTGTGTACACCAGTCCACAGAGGGCTCTAATAAGGTATCTAAAAGTAAGGTTGCCTTACCTGACCAGTGCTTCACACTGACAGCATTGAGGTGCTTGGACTGGGCCTGCATAAAATAAGTACATAGAGAATAATGGATGGATGCCCATCAGTAACACACCTGTTAGATCATCAAGTTCCTAAGGTGACCGCTTTAACCTCAAGAGAGCAGCTTGAGAGGTTCAGTCACCTTGGAAACCGCAAGATGATCTAACAGGGCATGTTACTGACTGGGCATCCATCCATTGTTTTTTATAGTGTAGGATGCCAACTACTAAGTACAAAAATAAAACAAATAGTTTAGGAGCATATTTGGGATCCCTACTTTGTTTGTTCCCCCACTGTGTCACTCTCGTTTTCACCGCCACGGCTGCTTCCTGGTTGCCTAAGACACACGCACTAGTGCATTCATGTTGTTATGCTGTAGCAGCTACGTAGCTAGTGCAGCACAACAGCTACAATGACGTAGCTACTACAGCATAACATTTTGAAACTGATGGATTTTAATGAATAACACCATTCCCTCCTACACTATAATGAAAAAATTGATGTAGACAACAAAGGAGAAACATTTTGGGTGAGCTATTACAGTACCAAGGAATGATGTGAGCAGCTGAGTTTTTTTGTACCAGCTAGACACTCATGAACAGAACACTACCCATCTGAACTGATGTTAGGACATGAGTGCCTGTGTCTACTGTATGTCTACTCTGCACACTGGACGGCTCCCATCTTGAAGAGTTGCAGTCCTTCAAGTACCTCAGCATGTAGCTAGACAGCAAACCAAACATCTCAGTCCACAGCGATGCCATTCATGCAAAACTTCATCCTAGGCTGGGTGCCTTGTACTGTAACAAAGACTGTCTTCCCCTGCTGCTCTGCCATGAGCTGGTCACCAAAATAGTGCTTCCAGTGTTTGACTTTACTGATGTGGTCAACGGTACCGACTCTTCCACTTCCCTAGCTAGACTGGACACCCTCTGCAATACCTTTTATCACTTTGTGACAAACTTCCCTCCTTTTACTCACCATCACTCCCTCTACTCCTCCCTTTCCATCATCCTCCTACCATCCCGTCACCAATCACACTATTGCTCCTTCATCTCCAAATACTGGTTTGGTTCCCTTCCCTCCAGACTCTTGTTACTCCTGTCTCCAGTTACCCTTGCTCCGTGCTCTCCATGCTCCAGGGGCCAGTGAATCTTCTCCATTCCTCATCCCAGTTCCTTTGCTGGGCAATCCACCTTCTCCTATCACCTACTGACTATCTGGAACCAGTTCCCCTCATCCATCTGCCACTCCACCACCTCTGGCTCCTTCAGGCACCAGCTGAAACTCCTTCCACCCCCGACCTGCTCCTGCTTCCCATAAGAGATTTTTCCTGTTTGACACTTGCAGCACAAGGTATTGTTTTCTTCCTGTCTGATCTTGTGCCTAGTGCACTGCACTGCTCATCTGCTGTACATTCCCTATTGGCAAAAATGTTGTATATTGCACGTGCACACAACATGATATCTGTCCACAGACTTACTCTTTAAACTTTTCCAAGATGTACTTGTGAAGTATTATACACTATAATCATGCATGCACTTTAATTCTGTATCCTGAAATGAATTGCATTTCTGTTTTGTCACTTCCTCCCATTTCCCTTTTCCCTGGGTCGCACCTGGAAATGAGCCTTGGCTCAGTGTGCTTTTCGCAGTCACCAATTTTAAGATAAATAAATGCCATAGCCAGTTACACTATAACATTTAACACTGTGGCATAGCCAGTTACTCTATAACATTTAACACTGTGGCATAGCCAGTTACACTGTAACATTTAACACTGTGGCATAGCCAGTTACACTGTAACATTTAACACTGTGGCCCAGCCAGTTACACTGTAACATTTAACACTGTGGCATAGCCAGTTACACTATAACATTTAACACTGTGGCCCAGCCAGTTACACTCTAACATTTAACACTGCAGCACAGCCAGTTGCACTATAACATTTAACACTGCGGCACAGCCAGTTACACTGTGCCATAGCCAGTTACACTATAACATTTAACACTGGCACAGCCAGTTACACTCTAACATTTAACACTGTGGCATAGCCAGTTACACTGTGCCATAGCCAGTTACACTGTAACATTTAACACTGTGGCATAGCCAGGTAAACTGTAACATCTAACACTGTGGCAGGATGCCCTTTTCAAGAAATGCAGTAAAGCCTCCCCGGTGTTTTTACCCCATAGATAAAATAAACTTATGTTTTAATGTAACCATTATAGCCCCTCCTGGATTCCTGACTGGCTAGCATGGAGTGGAAACCTGCAGTGTGGAGAAGCCAACAGGACTGTAAGGCAGCTGGATTACCTTGATTTTCTGTAGCTGGCACTGTGATTTATATTGAAATAGCTGCCCACTTGCAATGTTGAGCACCACCAATAAGACAATCAATAATGTTTTAATGACAAAGCATTCTCAGGCATATTGCCACACACTGTAAGACTCAGGTTTAGGTCGGGCTCAGCATAGACACAGGATGCACAATACTGAAGAAAGACAGCTGACAATAAGATGCAACAGTGCCGGCTAGTGGCCAACATTGAGATCTATAGCTCATATCATGGTGGCTTAAGTGAGTGAATTCTTTTTATTTGGCAAAGGAGTATTTGTGTTAACTATAACAAGACTGGGTTATTAATGTGGCATGCACAAGTTGATTTTCAAATGGTTAGGCAGGGGTGCTACTGCCCTCCTTGAAATGTTACTCCAATAGACAAGTAAAGGCAAAGACCAATTTCTGTATTTATTTATTCCATTTGTATACTATCATAAAGAAATCAGACAAGCTGAATATTTATTCTAGCCCAGTATTCTGTTTAGATCCCACATACTGCTACTCATACGAACAATCTTCCTCATGTGGTACAAGAGTAATGATTTTCTTCTGATCAACTGGAGGGCCTTCTGGGGCAAGTGATGCCTGCATGCCCAGGCTGGACAGCAGCTGCACCAAAAGGAAGTGGGGTACTGGCCAGGAGAATGGAAAGAGCAGTCAGGAGAGATTTACGCTAGAGGATTAGAGGAGGAGGCTGGTGCATGTGATCACCAAGGGCATCAAAAAGGGTCACCAAGGGGATGGACAACAGAACAGGGGAGCACCAGGAGAGAAGACCACTGGGGGTGAGGAAGCACTGAGATGCAGTTATCTTCTCTTGCAGGCAATATGGGCAAGCTTGAGGGGCTGATGGTCTTCAAAGCCCAGAATCTAGTGGCACTCATAGAGATCTGCATGGGAGCACAGTTGTTAGGATAGCAGGATACAGCAATACAGATTACTCCAAAGGGATAGGCCTGACGGAAAAGGGGCATGGGGTGAAATTCTCTGAAAAGAGAGGAGTCACTGTGGAGAGCAAGTAAGGTAATGGGGGGAAATAGGATCACAGAGTACATCTGGGTTTGCCAGGAGAAAAAAGGGCAAAAGAGACCCTCAGCAGGTGTGCTACAGACCCCAGACAGCTCTGCAGAATATGATGACTAACTGGTCAGCAACATTAGGAGAGTTGCCTAATCAGATGCAGTGGTGAGCCTGGGGGACTTCAGTTTCCTGAGCATAGACTGGCATCTCGGATGGGCTGAAATCAAGTTCCCATCCACCTTTAAAACTGCTTTGACCAATGTGCCTAATGGGACTACGTATGAGGTTACCCTTGACCTTTTTCTCAGCAGTGAGGATGGCGTATTCTCCAAATCAATAAACCAGTGTGAGGCGGCGACCACAATCAGGTAACCTGCTGACAGGAAGAATAGCCATACCTCAGCCACCAGGATCCAGAATGTAAAAAAGGCAGACTTTGTCAAAATGAAGGACTTGGGGACCAAGAGTCTGATGCAGCTGCATGAGCCCGGGAATGCAGAACACAGGTAGGGGTCATTAAAGAAGGTGAATGAAGTAGCAACAGATGGCTCCTGGGTAAAACTAAACTTTAATTTGATACTTGTGTGTGTATCTATAATTGTTTACAGTCCAAGATGCCAAGCTGCACATTTAAATTCTTGAATATAAAAGAAATTTCTTAGTCCTAAAAATCAAGCATTTATTTATTTTTTTTTGCATTTGCCTAGAATGAAAACAGTCAGGGGTCAGAAAAATGTTTGCTTTGTTGTCCCAAAAATGTGAAATTGTCTACCAGGCCATCTTAGGGGTGAGTGCAGTCCTGACATTTTACCAACTGTCTTGAGTAAATTCTTATGCGAAAAGTTTGCTTGGAATTACTTTGGTGAAAAACAATCATAAGAAGGTTGGTATAAAGTACCACCTCTTAAATAGAGAATGTTGCGTAAATCTGCACTTACTGCGATCCAAAGTGCTTGACTAAATTTATTCTAGGATTACAAGTACCTTTGAGCCAAGGCTCTTTTACAAAGGTTCCACATCAGAAATAACAAACAACAAGGAAGCAACAGTGAAATAACAGTAAACAATTCATGTACAACAGTGCTACTGAAAGGGGTCAATTATAGGAAGAGTAAGGTATAGAGGAGGAGGAGGAGGAGGAGGAGGAGAAGTATAGGTAGTTAACAGAGGCAGCTATAATAAAATGGTGAACATAGCTAGGATGCATGTGCCCACAAGGAATGGGTAGGGTCAGGCACCTGGGGGTGGCAGAGAAACAGGGATGAGAAGAGAGGGGGAGGATGAAGATGCAGCGGAGGAATTTGTCGAAAAATAAATGGGAAGGGTGATAGAAGAAAAGGGGCAGGGTGAGGGGAGATAAGTGCTAGAATCAGGCAAGGATAGACAAATGAGGTGGTATGAAGACCTGGGATTTGAAGTGGAGCCTCAGGAGGTGGGGGAAGGGGGACTGGGGGGGCCTGGGGTTAAGCAGTATATAAGTTAGGATTAAAGCTGTGTAGGTCATCAGCTAGAAGAGGCAGTCACAAGAGCTAGAGGCAATGAGATGGGCCCAGAGCCTGGTTTTGAACAGACCTAGTGTTGAGGTAGAGGAGATGGTGTGGCTGAGAACATTCATCCATAGAGGAGCCCGATAGGCGAAGGAGCATTGGGCCTGCGTAGTTCGACAGTGAGGAACTTGTAGAATCTGGGTTGTTGAGCTCCTGGTATTCTGTCGGTTGGTGTTTTGTTGTAACAAGGTCCCTGGGTGTGAGGCCAAGGTTGATTTTTCCCACCATAGCACATGTGAGATACTTTATATGGTTGGAGAGTTGGAGCCATCCGGATTGTTCATAAAGGACACAGGTGTGGGTGAGGCGGTGGGCACCAGTTGTGAGTCAGCATCCTTTGTTAAGTGCAGTTGTTATGCGTTGGAGGGCGGGCGTCATGGCAGAGCTATAGATAATGAGGCCATAATCAATAATTGACACCACAGAGCTCTGGACAGCAATCTTCAGGGCCTCTGGGGTGAGGTACTGCCTGTGCTTGCAGAGCAATCCAAGACGTGTGTTGGCAGCTTTAGCCATGCTGTCAATGTAAGCCGTATAGGAGAGATTGGGGTCAAGCAGAATCCCTAGGTATTTGAATGAGTAAACTTGTTCGAGAACAGTCCCCTGCTTGGTGGAGATGGCAAGGGGGTGTTGCTTGTAATGGTTATGTGAACTGCAGAATAGCAATGACTTGGTTTTCTTGTGATTGAGGACTAGTTTATGATTGGAGAACCATGTTTCAATGGCACTGAATCAGAGTTGGAGGCTGTGTTGTAGTGGTGAAAGGTCCTTGTGCGTAGAAAAGACAACAGCATCATCCGCATACAGGATGCTTTGTTCAAAGCAGGATTGTGGTAGGGAGTTTAAAAAGGGGCTGAAAAGGAGAGGGCCCAGTATGGACCCCTGAGGGAGTCCAGAGCAGACAGGCAAGGTGTCCGAGATGGCATTGGCAGTTTTTACTCTTTGAGAGCGGTTGTCAAGGTAGCTTCTGAACCAGCGGGCTTTTATTATTATTATTATAATTATTGTGGTATATTGCATTGATTGTAAATATTATTGCCCTTTATGTTTTATTTCCACTGTTATAATCTTGTATTTATATATTGTTTCTTTTATTCTTTCTTTCCTTCATACAGTATAAGCCCAGGTCATCCATAATAATGGGATCTTGTGTTCCAGTGGACTTACCTGAAAAACAAAAATTGGAAAAAAAACTTTATCCTCCTCAACAATCTGCATTGAACTGCTGAATAAACCCTTCTTAACTTGTGCTGCAATGAGCCCATGCTGCCACCAGGCACTAGGCAGTCTGCCATGAACTGACACAGAAGAAGAAACAAGAAACATCTACCACTCTTTTGTGTAATTATCCTCTTCATTTTATACTACCTGTTACACCTGGACAGCTGGTTCTGCTCCCTGTATAATTTTTTGTAAATATAAAAAAAATGTGTGATGGACTGTGTCAAGAGAAAATGCTGTCTTGCTGGAACTGACACATCAAAAAACCCCAGGGATAAGTTCAAATGACAGGACATACAGTAGCTTAAACTGCAGATATCTGAGGTGCAATTATCTTGTTAGTTTGCTTTGAAGGCAGGAAGCCAGCTCATTTCATCAAAGAGACCTTTGATGTCTGGGGATACCAGGTCCCAGACTAAATTAAGGAGTCCAATATACATTTGCTTTGAATAAAGAGTGACTTACATCAAAGAGACTTTTAATGTCTAGGATAAAGCAGATCACAGACCGTTTTGGACCAGTCACATAAAGAAAGGCGATTTCTTATGTCATCTATTATTTTTTTAAATATCTTAGTAGGACAACCTGTGTTATAAAATATTCGTTTTTATACACCAAGGCGGAGTTAGGTGACCTCAGAGAGAAGGCCGGCTCAAGACTGTTTTTAAATCTACTGAGCAAACCTTAGAAGAGAAAAACACATTCATATTACTGACTGAGAGAGGAGGAACATCAAAGCACTGAAAGATTTAAGAAGTAAGGAGACCTTAGATAAAACCAGTTTGAGTGTTAATATTTGTAGGAATCTGTACTTTTAAACCTGTTTGTTTTAAGGCTGTATGTGTTGGGATATTTTGTTCTGTAATTTTACTGTTTTCCTATTTTACCTATTTTAAAGTAAAGATATATTTTAAAAATGGAAACTGCCTGGTGTGCCTTAAAATTTCTTTTTATATAAGTGAAGTTTTGAAGGTTATAGTTGACACTGTATATGAACTTATTGTGATATCAAACTGGGAAATAGAGTTCTCTAGGTCTTGCATAGAGTTCTAAGGGTTCATTTTGTAATACCTGATTAGGTGCCCATAGGCAAAGATATCTGGTCCCCCGAAGACAGAATTATCTGAGCCTGAAAATTGGGTACGCTAATAAGAGGTTATCAGTTTGAATCCCTCCAGAATTTGAGACTAAGGTGGCTCGAACCCACAAAACAGACAAGAGGGTTACCTTGTACTGTTCACAATTCTACGCTCAGAGGTTGGCACTTTGGGAGTAGAGGGCTGACCTGCTGAGTGAATCTGTGATACTACCCAGATAGTAAAAAAGATCAAAAATGGAACAGATACTGTACCTGTTACACGACTGATGTTAAACAGACAATATAAGGGCAGTTTATTGCCCTTTCAGATTATCGACTGAGGGTGCATATTATACTACTTTCAAACCCTTTTCCTTGTAGACGTCTTGCTTGTCTGACACTGTCCTTGTATAGCTAATGCTCACATAGTAAAGGAGAGATTAGTATATTACAGTCACAAGGGGAAGGACAAACCTAACCCATGGAAGGTGGATTTAATTAATGCCAGGAGTCCTTCTCAGGAACAATATGGAGGACCTCCAGACAGTAGTGGCAAAAGTTGTTTTTTTTATCTATTTCCCTCCTGATAGTGGTCCGAGGAGCCTCTCTCAGGCATCCAGCCGGATCCTGCCCTGCCTGAAGTCCACCTGTCTGAGCCTCCTCTCTCCTCCCCGTCTCGCAGCTGGCACCCCCCGGCTTGGCCCCTCTGAGGTGGGACTACCCTCCTTTGTGGGTGCACCTGCAAACACAGACTCCAGCTATGGACAGGGGTCCCTGGTGGAGCAACCTGAAAGGCCAGTCAGGACAGGCCCAGCAGTGGGCATGGGGCTGGTGCCATCGCCTACCCCAAGCACTGGGTTTTTCCTTGTTCTATGGTCTCCCCCCCTTGCATGGGCATGCCTCAATGCACTGGCTCACTGCAACTCTGCCTGTGTCGGCCATGCTAATACGTGCTACCCAGCTTGCTGCAGTGCCCCCGGTCTCCTCCTGGGCTGCTGGCTCACTAGGCCAACCCCTCCCTCCCAGGGAAGAGAGCTCCACAAGTGAGCTCGATTCTCAACCCTCCCCTTGCTGACTGCCAGCGCCTGAGTTCACTCCTGAACTGGGTCGCTGGCATAGCACGAGGTGTGGTGTGCAGCGCCTCAACCCTCAGCACCACTGGGTCGGCCCACTAGTGGCAAAAATAAAAGCAAACCACAATACAGCTCAAGAGAAAGGACCGTCGGAGCCACACCAAACAAGTAATCCAAAGCTAAACACACAAAACATGGGCTCACTGACTGCAAGAACACTTCACCACATGAACTCATGTACGAGGAAAAAAGTTTATTACAAGGCATTAAAATACAGAAGTAGCACCTCCCAGAAAAATGTCTATGTTTCACGCCACCCTGGCGCTTTCTCAAGTCCGCGTTTTGTGTGTTTAGTAGTGGTAAAAGCCCAACTGGAAACAGTAGCATTCACAGAAACATGGACAATGCAAAGCCATGACTGGGACATCACTGTCCTGGGAAATACTCTATTCAGAAGGGACAGGGGTACTGACAGAGGGGAAGGGGTTGCACTGTACATTAGTGACTGCAGAAAAGTGATAGAAGATAAAGACTTGGGAGAGTGAGGAGGTGGAAACAAGTATGGGTAGCACTAGTAGTCAAAAAGGGGAGGAATCTCAGAGTGGGAGTGGACTACAGGCCATCAAATCAGTCGGAGGATGGGGAGAGGGATATAGGAGAGAAAATCATGCTGACTACCACATTACAAAATGTGGTATTATAGGTGTATTTCAGTCTACCAGATGTGGATTCAGAAACATTAGGGGCCAGAGGTACAAGTAAAACAAGGCTCTTGTAGAGTCAATGTAAGAGGGCTTCATGTACAGTGGGTGAAAAACTTACTAGGGATGGAATTATCCTTCACCTGGCACTGTTGCACCAGAACATAGTGGGGGAAGTCATAGTACAGGAGCCCCTGGGACAAGTGACTGCAACTTGGTGTAGTTCAACTTAGCCCAAGAGGAATAGAGGACAAAGACGGGGAGAATAGTTTTGGATTTCAGCAGGGTAGATTTTAGAAATGTGGGGGGCCCATCATGAAAAACTGAGAGGGGTGGAAGGGATTGAGGGGGGTAGAAAAAAGTGGGAACTCATTAAAGAGAGTCTGTTGGAGGTTACTAGAACCTGTGTGAAGTAGGTTAGAAAGGAAAAAAAACACACACAAAAAAAATAATCTGATCCCACAGGGTAGTGGGAGAGGAAGTCAGGACAAAGAGAATTGCATTGGAAAGGTATGAGGGAGATCAATCCAAGGGTAGCAGTGAAATATACTTAAAACTAAGAGAGACAGAGTCTTAAGGAAGGCAAAAGTAGAGACAGAACTCAAAAGAGTCAAGGTAGTAAAAGAAAATGACAAAGCCTTCTTTGGTGCATCAGGAAGAAGTGGAAAACCAGAGACAAGTTTAAGAAGACAGACCAGTTTTTTCCAAAAACATCTAATTTATTGTTGCTCGAATAACTAACTCTTTCACTGTTGGCTAAGAAGCTCATATGATCAAACCATTGGTGTAAGGATAGGATGTGCATAGTTCTCCAATTCCTGAAGAGGATATGGTTGAGATTTAATGATGCTTGAGAGACCTATATTTTTTGTTGAATGTTATGGTTGTATTGGGGGTATCCCTAGTAAAAATATTAATGAGGAGAAGTGAATGTCTTTTCTAGTTACTCTGGTACATATGTTATGCATGTTAACCCAATGTTTTGAATGCTTGGACAATGCCATACCATATATGCTAGATCTACATCTGGACTGCTGGCAGGTTTCTGTGATAGTGTAATGTAGTGTAGTGTAGCACAGCACAGCACAGTATAGTACCCTACTGCTGCTTCCCAAAGCACATGGTACTTAGATATCCAGAAAAACTACATTTCAAGGGGGGGAAGGGAATGATGAAGGCAAGGCAAGTTAAGGAAACAATTCTGGGGCCCCATTCTAAGACACATGTCACAACTCGCAGGCGTATGTGAGTTGTGACACTCACCGCTATGCTGGGGACCCTGCACCACATTCCGGAACAGGCACAGTCCCTGGCGCTTATACCCTGCGACTTGCGATAGCTCCAGGGTTGCACTACAGCTGGGTGCTGCAAGTCGCTGACAGCAGAGTGCAGCTCCCCCGAGCCCCAAACATGCCCACAAGCCTCCATGGGCAATGGGGGGAGGTGACAACTGTATGGCATAGGCATGGGGTGGAAGGGCACGATGGACCCGAGTGCCAGAGGGTGGCACCCCGGTATGGGGGTTGCTCTGTGGTGGGGGGATCCATGGGGCATGGCCATGTGTGGGGTTTGGCACTGCGGGGGGGCAACCAGTGGTTTGTCAGAACGGAAGCCCCTTAGACCAGCAAAAAGCTGGTCTAACCCCGCAGTGCCACAGTGGGTCTTGGAATGGCATAGTAGGGTTACGGCAGCCACCCTTTTGGAATAGGGCACAGATGCTGCCATAACCCCCCCTTCCACCATGCCGTAGGGGCTGTGGGTGGCAGAAGCCCCTTTGGGCACAGCCCGCCTGCGCCATGGTGCAGAGCCACCTCTTAGAATCCCAACAGAAGCATGTCAAGGTGCGATTTGTCATTGATTTGGCATGTCGCTTGTGACATGCATAACCAAACTTAGAATCAGGCCCCTGGTGTTTTACAACTCTTTTCATTCAACCTATGTTTAAAAACACTTTACATTTAAGAAGTGGGAGAGGAAATAATGTTGTTGCCATTTCAAGCCCACGTGGCAATTCAAACAGCAAAGAAGAGGAAATGGGGTTGTCAGGAATGTTTACACAAAGGTGGCTCATATTGAATATTTAATAGGGTCAAATCAGATTTGAATTTAATTCCCTGAATGAAGTAATTTGCAAAGGATCACAAGTACCACAGGCAAATGTGAGTTACAAGGAGTGCTAAACAAGTAGCATTAAAATCTGATCTCAGTGAAGGCCCCGACACATTTCTGTTTCAACCACACTTTTTGATTTTGGCAAATGTTTTAATTAAAGAATAATGTTTGGAAGTTCATGAGGAGTTTTGGAATAAAAAGATTTAAATTAGGGGAACTGATAGCAGCACGTTATATTCAAGGGGTCAGATATTCAAAAGGGTTGCGCCATGCGCAATAGGGTTGCGCCTGCGCAAATCCAAACTTGCTCCATTCTGCGATATTCAGCAGGAGGCAGTTGCGCCACAGAAAACATGCTGAGCAACAGCGCAATGCAAATGAATGCATGCTGAACTGGAGGGGGAGGAACCATGCATAAACTGCACAGCCCGATATTCAGCGGGCTGTGCAGAGTCTTAAGCGCAACCCCAACCTGCGCCTGCAGGACTCTGAGCCAAAAAAGGCTAAGTCGAGGGCCACCCACAGGTGAGCTGCTGTATTGCAGGGCGCAACACAGCAGCTGCCACCTGTGGCTGGCCTAACCCAGTCCTTGTGCCCCCGCGGCCCGATCGCGGGCATGGTATCTCCCCTCACCAGCCCGATCGCGGGCATCAATGCTCCCCCCTCCTCCCGTTCATATTCCTGGTGGTCCAGTGGACGAAATGCTTGTCACGCAGGCAGCATGTATAATAACTCCCACCCCCGTTCACATCCTGGTGGTCCAGTGGACCGAAATGCCCGATCGCGGGTGGTATGTATAACTCCCACCCCCTCCCGTTCATCCCTGGTGGTCAGTGGACCGAAATGCCCGATCGCCAGGCGGTATGTATATAACTCCACCCCCTCCGTTCCATCCCTGGTGGTCCAGTGGACGAAATGCCCGATCGTGAGGCGGTATGTATAATAACTCCACCCTCCTCCCGTTCCACATCCCTGGTGGTCCAGTGGACAGAAATGCCCGATCACGGGCGGTAAATGATGATAAAAATGGGCTGCACACCATTGGCTCTTGCTCTGCACCAATGGGCATGCAGCCTACATGTCAGTCGGCGGGCGGGGGTGGCAGGCGGGTGGGATGCTGCGGCTGCCCGGGGAAAGCGGGGTGGTGGGCTTCGTGGGTGGGTAGGGTGGGGACACCAGCCACCAGGGCTATGTTCGGGGGTGGTTTTATCATTACCGCCCGTGATCGGCATTTCTGTCACTGGACCACCAGGGATGTGAGCAGGAGGGTGGGAGTTAATATACATACCGCCCGTGATCGGGCATTTCGGTCCACCTGGACCACCAGGGATGTCTGGGAGGAGGAGGGTGAGGAGCTACATTGATGCCCGTGATCGGCTGGTGGGGGAGTACACTATGCCCTTGATTGGGCTGCAGGGGGCGTCGGTCCCGGCGGCTGCTGCCTGGCAAACGCCAGAGCGCAAGTCCGCGGGATGGCGCACCTACATGCTAATGGCATGCAAATTGGGACATAATCACATGCAAATGGCCCCCCCTGTGCCTGGCATGAATTATAGCCCCATTTGCATGTCACCTTTTGAATATCGTGATTTTGCGCATGGCGCAATGGTACGTGCGCCACCGCAAGTTGAATGCTCCACTCTGTCAAATTGTGGTGGCACAAGTTCCACTGCGCCATGCACAGTGGCAGTGGCTGTGGCTGGGGGGTGATATTCAAAGGAGTTGCTCAATAGCGCAACTCCTTTGAATATCGCCCAGGACACACCCCTGCGCAACTATTTTGCACAGCTCAAGGGCTTGCGCCTATGAATGGCGCAGTTTAAATATCCAGCCCAAGGAGTATATTTAATTATGATTGCACTGCATTGTGATACTGTGGTGATATTCTGCTTTAAATAAATAAATAATAATGACAACAACAGGAGTGTTGAAACATTTTAATAAACATAAAGGTGTACGTGACCAAACCTTATAAGTGAGAAGGAATAAAAAGTGAGGCAGATGAGACAGAAACTGCTGTTATGGCTTGATCCAGCATGCAATATCTTAAAAATATGAACATTGTATCACAAGTTTTATAACCATGCATGAGGTACAAAAGCAATTTATTATATATAAAAATAAAAATGTATCTTTGTCTATTCCAGTAGAGGTTTTCTTGTTGTTTCTGTAGAAGTTATATGGACATACAAATATACGAAAATCAAGTCTGCTTGAATGTACAGCTCCCAGTCTATTCTACTGCAGCTGTCCCCCCCACCCCTTTCCCGTCCTTCTGATTTATCGCCCTGTCTGCCGACTCCCCCCTCCCCAGCTTCCTCTCAGTTTTCAGCTTACTTTTGACCCTGTCCCACCCCCTCTTAAAACTGCCCACAATTTTCAATAATATCACCTCCTCTGGCAGTGCGTTCCATCTTGCTATCACCCTTTCTGTGAAATAGTGCCTTATTTCCCTCCTGAATCTTCCACCCTTCAATTTCAGACTGTGACCCCTTGTGTCCCTCCTCCCTTTAATCTGAAAAATGCCCTCAGTACTAATGCTATTCATGCCCTTTAAGTACTTGAAGGTCTCAGTCATATCCCCTCTCTCCCTTCTATCCTCCAGGGAATACATGTTGAGCTCCCTCAGTCTTCCCTAATAGGGTGTGTCTCCCAGCACAAGGATCCTCTTTGCTGTCTACGCTGGCCCACCTCCAGTAGTTTTATGTCTTTCTTTAAATAGGGGCACCAGAACAGCACACAGTACTCCAAGTGCAGTCTCACCAGCAACCTGTAGAGCGGCCGGATGACTTCCTCTCTCCTAGAGGTGACTCCTCTGGCAGTGCACCCCAGCATCTTATTAACTTTGGCTGCTGCCTTCCTGCACTGCACTGAATGATTCATGTCCCCTGTGACTAGTACCCCCAGATCCTTCTCTTCCTCTTAAGTGGATAACTGCACCCACCAGCCCCAGCCAGTAGCAATTCCCAGGGTTTCTGACTGCCAAGTGCATGACTTTGCACTTCTTAGTGTTGAACCCCAGCTACCATGTGTCTGGTCAGTAACCCATAATATGGGTGACTGAGATTAAGTGACTCGCATACGAGCGCCTTTAATGTGGGCTACTCTGAAAGGGTAGTGATGAAAGAAGAGCGAAAATGCAGGTTAGTGAGGGAAGAGCAGCAACAAAGTAGGATGGCCAGCAGAAGAGGAGGGATGAGGAAGAGAGTATGTAGGAGATAGTGCGACTCAGTGTTGCTGAGCTGCCCCTGTGGTGTGGCGGTGAGGGTGGCTGGCTGTAGGGAGCTAGGTACAGGCTTCAGAGCTGGGAAGGAAAAGCTTTTTGTGGGGGCAGGGTTTTTTTTTTTTTGCGACTGTCTCCCCCTCCCTGACATGCACCCCACTGGAGTTAACAATCTATAGTTAGGGAGTGCGGGGGCGAAGCCCCCCACATAAATACTGTTTACGGTTTTTGCCTGGTTCTTGCTGGGAGTGTGCATCGCTGTTTTTCTTTTCAGCAATGTACACTCGCTGTAACAGCAATTGGTTTTTGGCAGTCACCGTTATGACATGGAACCTGACTGGCATTCAAGCTTAGCCAAATAATCTTGGAGTACTTGCCTCCCTCCTGCACTATCCACCTCCGCACAGATCTTTGTGTCGTCTGCAAAAAGGCTGATCTTGCTGTTAATCCCATCTAATATGTCACCAATGAAGATGTTAAATAACACTGGACCTAGTACTGAGCCTTGTGGGACCCCGCTGGTTACAGCTCTGGCAGTCAAGAGTTCTTCCCCTACAATTACCCTCTGCTGCCTGTCCTGCAGCCAGCTCCCTAATCCATCTGACCAGTTTCCCCCCTGCTCCCAGATTTCTCAGTTTACTAGTCAACCTTCCTTCAACTGAGTTGAAAGCCTTGCTAAAGTCCACATACAGGACATCCACCACATGGCCCCATCAAGTGCCCTTGTCACCCAATCAAAACAGTCAACCATGTTGGTCTGGCAGGATCTACCCAAGACAAACCCATGTTGCCTTTCATTCTGGAGACCATTTGCCTCCAGAAAGATCACCAGTCTCTCTTTAAGGATACTCTCCATTAACTTCTCCACAATGGAGGTAAGGCTGACTGGTCTGTAGTTACCTGGTTCATCCTTGAGCCCACTCTTATGGAGGGACACCACATGTTCCATCCTCCAGTCCTGGAGCATGCACCCAGTCCCCGAGGAGGTGTTGAACAAGTCTGCCAGAGATCCTGCCAAGACCTCCACCAACTCCTTCAGGACCCTTGGATGCATGCCGTCCAGCCCTGGTGCCTTATCCACCTGAAGGGACCTAAGGCCTTCCAACACCCTGCTCACTGGGATCTACCCATCCATTACACCCACTCCCCCCGTGCCTACCCCACCTCTCCCCTGTGGCATATGCCCATCCTTCTCTCTGGTAAACACCAAACAGAAGTATTCATTGAGTGCTTCTGCATGTCCATCCCCTTTCTGCCCACCCCCCATCTTTCGTGATCCTGACAATCTCATCTTTGCAGTTTCTTTTCTCCCTCATGTACCTGAAGAAATCCTTTTCCCCTTCTCTGATCCCTGTACCAGCCTTAGCTCCCTTGAAGCCTTGACTACCCTGACTACTCTACTCACCTCTCTGGATTTCCTCAAGTACTCCTCCCTGGCCTCCTGTCACTTGGATCTCTTATAACTTCTGAAGGCAGCTCTTTTGTCATTCACTTTCTCTACTACCTCCCTGCATAACCAGGTTGACTTTTTGGTACTGGCATTCTTACTTTGGGTCTTTGTACATGTATTAGTGACCTTGGTATCCCAACAATAGAGTGGAGAGTCTAGGGCAAGGACATGTGGGCAGGGGAAGGAGGGTGAAGTGTATGTGTGCTGATCGGACTTTGTGAGGTGCTCTGGTTGCTGTGATGGATTATGGAGAGACAAGTGTGTCTGATGTGCTTGGGTGATGGTTGCACAGGTGTATGTTCTAGTGGATGTCTGGATGTGATCATTTTATGTGTGCTTTTGTGAGTTATGGTGTGAGTCATTCAAGTGGGAGGTGTGCGAACAGGTCGGTAATCTGTGTGCAAGTTGTAGTGTGGCACAGCTCCATCACGTAAGATGTCTCCTTTGGTGGCTGAGGGATCTGTATCACACCGGTATGCATGGTTCTTTGTCATGGACTGTGGCACCTGATTTCACTGATGGCCAGCTCTGTGTTTTCGTGTCTCTCCCTGGCATGTACCCTATATAATGTCTGTCCACTTCCACTGTTGCTACCAGCTGGAGTTTTGTTACATATAATTTGGGAGTTGCAGGGGGCGCATTTCCCCTACAATGGGGGGTGCGGGGACATAGCCCCCTGCATTATAGCATTCTCCTCTTTTCTGTTGTTGCCCTTCCAAGCAGGTGCTTTCCACATTATCACAGGTGCTGAGTGCTTGTGTTTGCAATGTAACTTGCTTCTGATATCACTGCTGCTCACTCTCTGTGCTGCCGACTTCTTCCTTCAAATCTCTTTGGCAGCTTCCTTTCTGTTCTAATGTGGGTGACGTATGGCCTCTGCCAGACCCAGCTTGATGATGGCCCATTTCAGGTCAGCATCCATGTCTGGGCAGATGTTGGTGAGGTGCACTTCTAGTATGCCTCTCATCCTGCCAAAGTTTGCTCTTTTGAAGTCCGCTTCCTTTGTCTTGGTTCTGGCAGCCTCCCTACCTAGACTGAGGAAGGACTACAATATGTGGTGGTCACTTCCTGCCAGGGAGTCCTCTACCCCTAAGTCCTGGAAGTGCTCCTGGTCCGTCCACAAGGTCCAGTATGTTTCCCTCCCTGGTTGGCTCCATTACCCTCTACATCAGGAAGCCATCCTGGAAGGCCTGCAGGAGGATCTGTTCCCTGGCACTAGAGGTAGCTGAGGTGCTCCAATCTACCCCTACAGACTGAAATCCCCTACTATCACAGTATTGTCCTTACCACCGAACCTCCCTATTTGCTCCTCTAACTCCCTGTCAATTTCCTCATTTTGAGAGGGTGACCTGTACACTACCCACAATCTAACCTTCCTCCCTTTTGTGTTCTAAACAACAAAAAGGCCAGTCCAGATTCCCCTGTCTAAATCTTCATGAATAAACATTCTGGCCAGTATGTACTTAAATAATATGATTCTATGATAACAGTAATACGAACAAAGTACATTTTATGCCATGTTATACTTTCTATACTACTTCCCTATGCATTATGTTAAACACATGTGGTCATAAAATAGTACAAATATAATACTGCATCGAAGTGAAAAATTTAGTTGTGTACAAACATGGAACTACTATGAGGTATATGAATCATGAAATGACTACATAACAGACACATTCTTGTTCTGAAATATTAATGCATAAACAGTCCAAAAGCAGTAGAGAATGTTTTCTGAATCTCCCAGATGACAAAGTATAACACTGATACCAAGCATGACACTGATACCATCCCACCAGGCTTGCTAACAGTATGGAAAATTAAATAGCAAAAGATGGTTGGTTTGCAAAAGTACACTGCAATATATTACTCTAACTTTCACAATCTGGGAATAGCTGGATAACACCAGACAGCAACCAATCTGTTTTTGTATCCTAGGAAGAGAAGAGAGTTCTGCACAGGACATACTGCACATATACACTGTTCCTGGCCCCGTGAGTCATTAATAACATCTCCTGCATGCCAGAGGTTCATGTGTGACAGTTTATTTTCATAAACCTAAATACAGTAACAATCAAAAAATGAACACTTTTATGCCGGCCCGGTGGAGCTGAGGGTTGAGGCGCTGGATGCCACACCTCGCGCCACGCTGGCGACCTGGGTTCAGACGCAAGCCCAGGGCATCAGGAGTCGGCAGGGGGGGGATAGGATTGAGTGTCGAGAGGACTACTCTCCTATCCCGGGGTGGGATCCAGGGTGCCACCGCTCTGCAGCGACCCCTGGTGACAACTGGGGGCACTGCTAGAGATGGTGCAAGTATGGAGTGTGGCAGGCATAGGCATGTACCATGCCCAGCGTCATTGCACACTTGTACTCCCAGGGTGAAAACACAGAAAATGGCAGCACAGACTGTGGCAGCTTGATAGCCGCTATTCCATCAACCGACGATGCTTGGACAGTTGCGTGCCTGTATTGGATCCTTGCCTGGCGCAGGAGCTGTATTGGATCCTTGCCTGGCGCAGGAGCAATGGGGGGTGCCCCTCTCAAAGGTATCAATCAATCTTTATTTTACCAGGTGAAGCACCGTTGAGCAAGCTCATTTCCAAGGCGGGCCTGGACAAACAGAAATGACATCAGATAAATAATGCATATACATACACAGGTACGGCATTACTACTCCTAATATAGAGCAGCATAAATGTAACAGCATATAAAATATACAAAGCTAGCTGCATATGCCAGCTGGACGTGCAACTCTGGGGTCGGTGGTGGAGGTGGAGCAGTGGCTGGAAATATGAGGCAGGCCAGTGGCTGTAGGTGGAAAAAATAGTAATATGATAAAAAAAAAAGAACACATATTAGAGTATCAAAACAGATCTAGGGGTTGCCTTACCATGGTGGCAAAGGAATCGACGGATCTTTATTTTCAAACAAACCTTCCATCATCTATAGAACAATTAAGATAACCTAAAAAGCTACCCACTCTGGCTCTCTTTGGAAGACACAATGTTGATGCCCAACTCCTTATCAGACTTTATTTATACGCCTATTCCTCCGACGTTTAAGAAAAATCCCTGCATAATTTAATGTGTTAAGTATTTAAAAAAGTCCATGTAACCATCAACCCAGAAAGACGCCACTTACAATGCATGCTGATTTGGTCAAACGCCTCATTACCTCATAACAGGTTACCATTAATGACCCCAGAATGGATTAAAGCAGGTATAACTAAGGTCAAGCATATGCAGTCCATTGACTCTGATATTTCAATGTCATTTGCAGAACTTAGACAAAAATTCAAACTACACAGATTTTGATTCTATTACTACTTACAACTGAGAGAAATCCTAACACGAAGTGTCCTCCAGCCCAGCTATTCACTATCTCCCAACTCAGAATGGTCTCAAATAATTAAAATCTAATAAAAAGAGGAGCAACATTATTCTATAAATTGTTGTGTAATTCCTCTTTCTCTATATCCCTCACACTACAAGTCAAGAAACAATGGGAATTGAAGTTACAGACAAACATCTCCTCAAAGGACTGGGAATCCATCTGGAAGCTTGTTTACAAAGTAGCAGAGAGGTTCAAGGTAAGCTCATTCAATACAAAATCCCACATCGCATTTACTTATCTCCAGTTAAGTTGCATAATCTTGTCCTCATTCATACCAGAATGTACTGGAGATGTAACCAGGATAAAGCAGATCTCATACATATGTTGTGGAGCTGCCCCCCAAAGATTTATGGCACAACATTCATTCAATATGGGAAAGAGTCACACCGCTCAAATTCCATTCTACCCCCTAGTATTCACCCTCGGTGTATTCCCATATCTATCCAACCTTCACTTTGTCCAGACGCTCTGGGTTTTAAAGGCAGCCCTTAGTCTTAAACATATCCACCCAAGATATTGGAAAGGTCCACATACCCGTACAATGCAGGGATGGTACAAACAAATGTACCACATGGCAAACAATGGAAGAATAAGTCACCTTATACCAGATAAAATGGACAAGTTCACTGAAATACAGTGCCCTTTTCTCAAACTCCCTGCAGACTGAAGAATTAGGTGTCAAACACTTGCATTGATATGATCTCATCGAATTGTTCTCTATCTGTCTCTATTGCTCATCCTTCATAGGTCCTCTGTCTGAAATGTCAATGTTGTTGTTAATATGTTAGTTGTCTAGCCAGTTACTAATAGTCAAATTGCTCAAACATGTTTTTTTTTTTACGCATTTTAGTTGTTGCATAGCCTACAATTTAAAGAGCTAGTAAAATAAAAAATAGCAGACAGGAAAATGTTACAAATTTTCAGATGTAGTCAAATCGCTGGCTTCTCGGGGCAGCGGTAGCGATACCACTTGTTGCAACGCCAGCAACCTGGGTTTGGAAGTCAGCCTGAGTTTTGGAGGCTAACCAGCAGAGGAAGACTGCACATCTCAAAAGATGCTTTCCTCCTCTAAGGTGGGGGGGGGGGTCTGTGTGCTCCACTGCGTTAATGCCACCTGCATGACCACAGGTGGCAGTGAAAGTGAAGCCATGATGGGAAGACAGGAAGCCTCCTGAGAACGTCGGTATGCTTGCATGCAGATGTCCCCTTTAGTCCAGCCCCTCAAGGTGCCCCAGAGAGGGGAAACAAGAATTCTCACAATTCTGATATTAAGGGATTGCAGAGCAGCTGACGCCTTTGGAAAAACTTTGTTCTCCTCTCCATTATTTATTACTAAAGATATTCCCACACAAACAAGATTTATGTCCCTTAGAGTTCATCTACCTCTGCAGTTTATTCCCTACTTGAAATAATAATGCTCTGTTGTGACATCACAATCTGTTGCCGTGGGAATAACTGTGATGTCACAAGCAGAGCATTATGATGTCAGGTTGGAAAGAAACAACAGGAACTGATGAACACTCAAAGAACAACTATCCTGTTTTCAAGTATATGACCCCAGTAATAAATTATGGGGATAAGAAACACAGAGCAAATAAGAAAAATAAGCAGCTTTTTGTCCAAATAATATATTTTTCAAGGTTCTTCATGAGGCATCGGTCGCTCTCTAATATTTCAGGTATTTTTGGATAAACTGAAGCCTGTGAATTGGTCAGGCTTTTTGGAATTGTAATGTGTGAATACCTCTGCAAATTTCCTGACCAAGTGCTTGCTTGAAAACCTTTTAGTCATATACTATATTTGTCACACATAGGGTAAAAAGCAGCTTTGCCCCTTGGTTGATGAAGAAGCTGCATGCAAAGATGCAATCTACAGATAAGCACTTTTAGTATAAAAAGGATGGAAATAAACTCCTCAGTTGCATAAACAAATGCAGAACAAGGTTAAGAGAGAAATTCTAGCATGATAGATTAAGGGAGTGCTCCCAACCAATCGGAGCACTCATTTTCTCTGCATATGAGACACTTTTATTCTGTGAAGAGCGTCTCATGTGCAGCTACCCTAAAATTGGGCACATTCTGGTAAGTTTTTTTTTTAAATGTATATACTAGTGATCTAGTTTGTTCAATAATGTATTAATACCACCACCGACCACTGTTATGGTTGCAAGAGTGGTCTCACTTACATTCTTAGGGTGTCAGAACCGCTCATCTTTGGTTTGTGGTTCTCAGTCCCTAAGAATGCCCATGAGACCACTCTTATAACCATAAGAGTGGTCCTGGAGGCGGTATTAGCACACAAAATCTGCCTTTTGTCAAACACAGCAATTAAAGCACTTAAAAAGCCAAAATTGGTTTGGTCATTGTTCAAATCTGGCGGTGAATCTATGTATTACCAGGGATTAAGAGTGTAGACATTGAGGGTGTTTATCTGGATGATAGCTTTGCAATAGTGAGCCAATTCTTTTTTTGCTATTCCTTTCTCCTGGCACCCCTGGACTGCTCCCTTACCTGGCATCCTGTGGGATTCTGGCCACCATCCATCACCACTGTGCCCCCTTAGGTCATCACCCTCTTCTCCTGCAGCTTACCCCCAGCAGTGGGGTTGTGAGGAGCCCCCTACTCACCCACCCTGTCCGGATTCAGTTCAGGCGACACCCCAGAGCCAGTGCTATGTCGGTGGCCATCAAGCCGTTCAGCCAGAGTGTCTCATTTTTTCCCCGCTCTTTTCTCCCCCCCCCGAGTTGGCGGGCGTGCAATGACACTGGCGTCAAGCAGCGCACATGCATCTGCATGTGCTCCCTCCTGGTATCTGCCCCCAACTCCTCCCCAATGTACGTCATGCATTTTGTCCCCCAGCCTCTGCCAGGGGGCAATCAGGCACCAACTGTCGTGGACCCCCCCCACCCCAGAGAGGGAAAGCAGTCCATCAGATGCTCGATCCCTCTCCTCCCCTACCAACCCCCGGCGACCATTGTGCATTCCCAAACAACGGTCGCCGGCATGGCACGAGGTACAGACGACCAGTGCCTCAACCTTCAGCACCACTGGGCCAGCCAATAGTGAACCATTTGTATACATTTTTGAACAGTCAGGCTCAGGAAATGGTGATATTATTAATGAATCCCAAGATGCCATGAGACCTTTGCCTTCTGATTACAGTATAAAAAAAAATCTCTGAAGTGAGTGGTTCCATCTTAAACTGTAGAGCTGTGATTTCTGACTGTTCTTTTTTGAGACCTGAGACTATCTTGTATCAAGTCAGGGCATTGTTTGATTTCCACGTGGAGGTGAGAGCCCATGAGAAAATCGGAACAGTGTCACTGTGACTCCCTGGAGGTTGAACCTTCATGTTATATCATATCCATATTGAAAGTGGCCTGGACTGAATGATTGTGATTGTGACATTTCACTTATTTTTATTTTTGTTAATCTTAATATATAGTTTTTGGGGTTGGGTTTAAAGTTTGTTTTGTTGGTAGTATAATGTTGGTCCTAGTTTATGATAATTTATTTGATTATAGATTGCGTTTTATTTCTTTCCCCTTCCCATCCTCAAGTGAGAGTTGAGAGATGTATATTTTATTTAAATATTGTTCATTTTATTTTTTGTTTTTTTTAGTATAATTAGTTGAATAGTGATTAGGTCTGTTTTGTTATTCTATACTATTCCCTATCTTGCAGATTGGTGTTGCTTTACTGTGATTATTAGAATGTGTTGGAGGCCTGCCCCACAGTCGTACGCTATTCATCCTCCACCCTTCACACCCTCCATCCTTTATCTCCACCCCATTGCAGTTTACAACTTACCAGTGCTGTAGAGCACTGGGTATTGCCTGTTGTGGGGGTTGGGGGGTACGAACAGTGGAGGGTGAATGAGCAGGGCCTCCGCATCAGTGTGGTAAAATCCAGAAGATGCCCTGGGGTGAAATGGAACCCAAATTGTGGTCCTCCATGTCTGGTTGCCATACCCAAGGGCACTACCAATTTTGGCGGGCAGGTTGTTCGGGTGGCCCTGGAAGCTCATCCAACTCGAGTGGTGTTATGCAATGCCAGGTCCATTAATGATTGCAGATCTTGTGGGAACAGCGGACCTGGCTTGTATCACCAAAACCTGGATGGATGAGAACTCGGGCCCAATATTGGAGGCTGCAACTCCAGCTGGGTACTCTGTGATTCACTGCTTGAGACTGGATCACGGGGGGGGGGGTGTTGCGGTCTGTTTCAAGACCAAACTGGGCCTCACGAGTGTACCAGTTGAGAAGACTGAGTCATCTGAGTGTACTGTGGTAGCAGATGTAGGCTGTAGGATCGCCCTCATATACTGTCCACCCCGGGGATGAGAAGCAGTTCCTTCAGGAAGTGGTGGACTTCATGATCGACATGGCATTTGAGTCACCCAGGCTGATGGTCCTGGGCGACTTTAACACCTGGGTTGATGATGAACTCTTGCAATCTGGAAAGCATTTCCTCCAGTTGATGTCATCACTGGGTCTTACACAGTTGTAACCGCTGTTACCCATAAACATGGTCACTCTCTTGACCTCGTCTTCCTCCTGGGGATTGAGGCCTCTGACTTGGAGGTGGAACCAGTCAGATGGTCCAATCACTACACTGTGAGGTTCAGTTTTTGTGCCCCCCTTCATAGGCCTACCCCTGTGGAGATGGTCAGGTACCACTCTTTACAACATGTAAGCTCTGAAGGCCTGGCGGCAGTGCTCGACCTATCGACACCTTCCATCGGCAATCAATGACCCAGAGGCCCTAGTGATGGGCTATAATAAGGCCATTTCTGTGGCCCTGAATGTCACTGCTCCCATCCGAGTTTGTCCTCTCTCCTTTCGCCCTTGATCCCCCTGGTTTGATGGGACCTTGAGGGAGATGCGGCGACTAGGACGAAGGTTAGAGTGTTGCTGGTGGAGATCTTCCCTGGATGCCGACCACCTTAGATTGATGGAGCATTATCAAGTCTATCAATCTGCAATCACCTGTAAGAAGACAGAGTTCCTGTCCCAGGAGATTGCGGCAGCTCAGAATCGACCAGCTCAGCTTTTTCAAACCATGAACAAACTGTGCAACCCAGCCTGTCTACAGGTTCGAAAAGCCTTTTTGCAAGCAGAATGCGATGAGATTGCTTGATTTTTTGCGACTAAGGTGGCTGACATCAGGGCTGAGCTCCAACCAGCACACTCTATGGGTGTTGCTTTGGATCAGCACCTGGTCACTGCTCCTCATTTTTCCTAGAGTTCCTTCGACCGGCTGGAGTTCATAGATGTCATGCGTATTGTCCAGGGTATGTGCCCTACATACTGCAGTTTGGACCATGGACCAACTACCCTGATTATGGGTTGTATTGACATCATTGGTCTGGTCCTAGCACGGATAGTCTGGTGTTCCTTGGAAACAGGTGAGTTTCCTAGCTCCCTGAAGGAGGCGGTGGTGACACCCCTCCTAAAGAAAGCTCCTTTGGACCCAGACTGCCATAAGAACTACAGACCAATCTCAAACCTTCCTTTTATAGGGAAGGTGATAGAGAAAGTAGTGGCTGAACAACTGGAGAACCATTTGACCATCCATGACATCTATGAATCTCTCCAGTCTGGTTTTTGAAAGAGGCATAGCACTGAGACGGCGCTGGTTCAGATGCCCAATGATCTCCTGATGACAAGAGATCAGAAGAACTGCTCCATCTTAGTTCTTCTCGATCTCTCATCAGCATGTGACACTGTGGACCATGGGGTTTGGCTCGGCCTCCTGAGGTTCATCTGTGGCCTGTCAGGTACAGTCCTCAGGTGGTTTACATCTTTCCTCACCAGAAGAACTCAGAGGGTGGTGTCTGGGATTTATTCCTCTGACCCAGTTCCTCTGTCATGTGGGGTGCCTCAGGGATTGGTGTTGTCCCCCATGTTTTTCGCAATGTATATACTACCCCTCAGAGACATTGAAAGAAGGTATGGGCTGAGGTTTCACTGTTATGCTGATGATACCCAGCTCTACCTTTCTTTTGCACCTGACCAGGATAGAGCTTTCTCAGTATTTAATAACTGCCTCACTGAAATACAGGATTGGATGAATTCAAGTTGGTTGAGGTTGAACTTGGAAAAGACTGAGGTGCTGGTTGTGGATCCAGGGCGCCAGATGGGGGTACAGAGGTAGGCTCACCCTCTGGACTCTTCCTTGGTGGCTTATTGCTCCCAACCTCTGAATAGGTGTGAAACCTGGGGGCAATTTTTGATGAAGGGCCGACTCTGTGTTCACATGTGTCACCTGTTGTCAAATCTTCTTTTTACCATCTGAGGAATATCTCCAGGGTTATGCATCTTGTTGCGACTGGCGTTCTCTTCACGTTGATCCCCGCCTTTGTGTCCTTACACCTGGATTATTGCAATTCCCTCTACCTAGGGCTATCTGGGGTGGATATCCGCCACTTGCAGCTGGTACAGAATGCAGCAGCCCAGTTACTAATGGGAACTTCTCGGTCCTGTCATATTTCCCTGGAACTGCATGAACTGCACTGGCTGTCGGTACAGTGGCGAATCACCTTCAAAGTCAAACTTCTGACTTATAAAGCCCTACAAGGACTGGGCCCGGACTACCTGAAAGAGCTTCTGGTTCCTTACTGCCCTGGGCAATTGCTCCGCTCGTCCGATGAGGGGTTGCTAGAGAGTCCAAGGGTTTGCTTAAAATCTTCGGGGGCCCAGGCATTTATGCATGCGGCCTCTACCCTTTGGAATTCTCTACCCCGTTGGCTATGGGAGTGCATGACCATGGAGGGATTTAAACAGGTGTTTAAAACATATTTGTGGAAAAAAGCATTTGACAGCTGACTTAAATTCAGGTTTTATCTGTATTATCTCTATTTTATATTATTTATAATGTGTGGATTTTATGATTAATTGGACCAGATATTCAAAACTTTGCCCCTGGGCTAAGTTAACACTGCCCAGTGGGCAAACTTAGGTTAGAGCACACAGCAAGCTATATTCAAAAGCAAGCCCAGGGCAAACAGCTTCTGAATATAGCATAGGAATGAGGCCGTGCAAACTGGGCTGGGAGTGCAGGGCAAACGTAGTCCTGGAATAAGACAGCACTGAATATAGCAACCAGGAAGAGCAAACCACAACAACAACAACAACACAGTGCACTGCGACGTGAGGGCAGGTAAAGATGAACTATGTGGCCAATGTGCGTGCCAGGAAATGTGTGGACCCTGTACAGCTGCAGGCAGCAGCAGATGTGAAAGAACAACAATCAAAACGTTTGTCCGGTGCTCAGATTTGCCATATTCAAAAGTGACATGCAAATGAGCCTACTTCGGTAGTGTCTGGGCAAACAGCCAAATTAGCATCTCATTATTCCCTGATTTACATGCAGTTTTCCCAGTGTTACTGCAGGGTCCCACAGCTCCACCTGTAGGTCAGTCTGGAAGTACAGGGGCTGGCCAGGTCTGGCCACAGCTCCACCTGTAGGTCAGTCTGACAGTGCATGATGGTTGCTGCAGGCTACATGTATGCAGTACAGCACAGCATTGTGTGGCCCAGGGGACAACCCCAGCATATGCACAGGTGGTGGTGGTGCTGCATGCAACCGTCACACTGTAGGCCATGCTACAGTGCACAGCAGACACTACAGTAGCAAGGGGGCCCGGTAGCGTAAGGGACACAGAAATGCCTATGGTATGTAGGGCAGTGATGACCACTGCACTGTACACAGTGACAGGCCCAGCTTGCAGGTGATTACTGACCGTGGACAGTACTGTTTCACTGTTGTGTGCTCCACAGATGCTGGACCAGTGGCATGGGATGCTCACAGTGACATATACAGGGCCAGCTGTGTGCGCTGTGGCATCTGTACAGTTGTGCGGTATGTGGCTGGGGGGGCATGTAAGATCTGACAGACACACAGGTGGTGGGGTATTCCCACTACTGGCCCATGTGCACTGTGTGATGTGTCCCAGCCTTGTGGCCACACCAGCGCTGTGGTGAGGTCTGGCCAACCATACACCCTCCCCTCAATTGCCACCATGCCCACAGTTCTGCATGTGTGTACTGACATCTGTTGGTCACCACAGACGTATGGTCTGCAGGTGTGTGCTGTATGGCCACACTACCATGATGTCCCCTGTGGGTCGGTTCACTCCTTACTGCCTTTGCATGGCTGGGACTGGTGGCAGCTATTGGCATCATGGTGGTGCCATCAGTGAGTAGCATGTGTCCTCCATGTCTGGCAATTTCTAAGCATCATGATCATATGTTGGTGTCGCGTAAGCCACGCTAATCCAGTGCTAACACTGCGCAAAGCACCACTGTCATGCAAAGCTGTTTGCCCAGGGTTAAGACCAGCTTTTCAAGGGCAGTAATTTGTACCGTGCTAAGGGTCACGCTATGTCGTGCTAAACACCTTAGCGCAGCGCTAGTCGCTGAATATCTCATAGCACCTGTATTCATGTCAATTTGCCCCTTGCGTATCATTATGGTTTTCCCGGCGCTAATGCAGTTTGCGCACGCTATCTGGCCTTTTGAATATGGCAGACCCTTGCTAATCTCGCGCAAATGGTTTGCGCACCATGCAAAGCTTTGAATATCTGGCCCATTCTGTTTTAACCGTTTGTAAGGCGCCTTGGTTGTGGAAAGGCACCATAAAAATTAAGAATTATTATTATAAATAAATAAACCTACGTCGGAGTTTCATGACATCAAGGTAGAAGAGATTGCAAACTATTTGCAGAGCTTGGACATCAGCAAAGGATGCGGTCCAGATTTAATTTATCCAAAACTTTTAAAGATAGCTGCACCAGTGATTTCCTTCAACGCACTTATTTAACTTGCCAATAAGCTCTGCAACTGTTCCAAATTTATGGTGGCAATCAATGATTATTCCTCTATACAAAGCAGGTGACAAAGGATTCTAATTATTTTCCAGTCTCTTTACTTTCTGCACCAGCAAAAATCATGGAGAGGTTAGTTTATGATCAGGTTTTGAGATCACTCTCACATCACAGTTACAGTCCCAGTGGTGGCATGGTTTTAGAAAGCACTATAGCACCACAACGGCCCTGGTCGAGTTGACAGGCACTGTCCTGGAGGCATCAGATTGTGGACTTCTTACTGGGGCAGTGTTCCTCAACTTGACCAAGGCCTTTGATTTGATAGACCATAACCTCCTTATTAATAAACTAGAGGCCTTGGGTATTGGGACTGTGGCCAGTGAATGGTTCAAAAGTTACTTGTTGGGCAGAATACAGAGGCTATAAATAAGGAACAGCTTGTTGGACCCACAAATTTTCTGCCAGGGTGTTCCCCAAGGAGCCCTTGTTATTCTGAATATTTTTGAATGATCTACCTGTGGCAATTATAGGAGCAAAAACTATTTTTTACGCAAATGACATAGTTATCCTCAGCTTTGGTACAACAGTCTGCCAGATTTAAACTGATCTGCAGCAGGGCTATGATAATGTAATGTCATAACTGTCCCAAAACAACCTAAAATTGAATGAATCAAAAATTAAAATTATTTTATTTGGAATGCAACAGAGATTTACCTGGGTTGGGGATGACCTTGTCATCTATGAGAATCTGGTTAGTGTATTAAAAAATTGAACACAGCTTTAGATGTCTGGGCATTGGGCATAACCCTATCCTGAGCTTTATTGCACATATATACACTGTTTCAAACAAAATAAATCAGAAATTGGGTTTTTTCTATAGGAACAAAACGAAATTAATTAAGGAAGTCAAGTTTTTGATAGCACCCCAAGGGTATCCCATTAAGACAGTGCCTCAATTACGGCGAGTCATTCTGGGTGAGGTAAAAATAGTGATGTTGAAATCAGTTGTGTGGGTTTAATAGTGCATGGTAACTTCAGCACTTCTGTTGTGGTAGGGAGCCATAGGTGTCGTTGCTGTGTTAAATATATGGGGACTTGTTTGTTGGGCCAGTTCTGAGCTGGCCGTGTGGTGTAGTGGTTAGAGACACCGCATGTGTGGCTGACGGACCCAGGATTGGGACTGGCTGTTGGTAAAGTTTTTATTTTTTGTTTGTTTTTTTGTATGACTTTTCCTAGTTCCTTAGTATCCGCTCCCGCCGGAGATAGTTATATTAATAATAATATTAATAGTACCAAAAAAAACGAGCATAGCAGTGCTGATTTTGTGGCACGGTATGGTGCGCTGCGCTGTTTTCCTTGGGGCTGTTTTTGGCTTGTTGTTTTTTGTTGCTGTTTTGTTGTTGCTATTTTGATGTGGAACCCAAACCAAGTACTTCTGCCCACTCTGGATTATGGTAGCATGCTCTGTTCTAACCAGTCTGCCCAGTTTATTGCTAAATACCAGTCTACTTTAATTGGTATTTGTAGTTTTGGACTCCAAGCGTCCCTTAAAACTCACCATTGCAAATTGTTTAAAGCCTTGGATAATCTCTCTGTGGTTTCATAGTTTCATAGTAAGAATACAAGTTCGTAAGGCCATGGTCCATTATGAACTTATCACCATGTAGTCAAGGTTGCTTGGATTAACTGTAATCTGCCTGGTTTAGCTCAGAATAGTTCATCTCCAATAAGAGTGCATACTTGACAAGAAGTTTCCAGGCCCTTCATTTTAAACTAAGACAGTCAAAGTTATATATGACTCAGCACTCTTTTTCTAGGGTGGATCCCTTACTACTACACAGTTTGGATTCATCTGTCAACACAGACTCATCACCTTCCTGTTTTCATAATGCACTTGGTCAAAATTCATGCTATTTCTTTTCTTTTTTTGTATTATTTATTTATAAGCCTTTGAAAGAAAACTTTACAAATGTTACATTACATAGAAGGGTTACACACATTTGTTACATCACCAAGCATAGCACAGTACATAGGTAAGAACCCCTCCCCAGTAGACACTCCATAGAGGGAATTACCAAAAATGTTTTCGCATTCTTATAGAAATCCTATAACTGTATGCAGCAAATGAAGGACAATGGGAATCAAAGCGGAATCAGAACAGTAAAAACAATCACTACACCCGTAGTATATTAGATTCCTGTATGCATAGCCAAATAAGGATAAGTTCCCCAAGCTCCACAACAAGATTACTATTTAACAATGTTCATACCATTCCATACAGCTGAAAAGCAGCCAAAAGAAAGTTAACTTTACTTTTATATATGGGCCAGATATATGACCAGTCACAAAGACTAATAATTAGGCATCATTGTAGGATAGAGATATAACTTGCCACTCCAATCAGTCCTCCTCTGAAGATTCACCTCATACTATTTCTAATGCTTGCAAATGCTTTGATATACCATGATGTTGGCAACACATGTGATGTATTTTTTGTATTTTGTCTGTAATCCCCCTACCAATTTGGGGTTTACCTTAATGTCTTCCTGGGCTCCTTCCATGCCCACTGCCAGGCTGATGTCCTGTAGAGGCAACAGATCCAAGGTTATCTGTTTGCTTCTGTTGATTACGTGGGCGTGCCATGCTGTGCCTCCGTGCCTGTCCCTTTAAGAATTCAGTCAGTATGTGCATACTAAATGGTCTGGGCTGTGTCCAAATGCTTTAGGGCTTGCGACCAGCCAGACATCACTTTGATTTGCTCCACTCTGCAGTCGATAATAGAGCGGAAGGAGCTCGAACTAGTACTGTAATTATTTATTTCTAACTGGCTGTTATATCTAAATTAGGGAGTTTGTTTAACCTGCTTTCCTTGCAGCATTGCCTTTATGACTTGGGGCCACCATGTTAGGTTCAGGACTTCAAGTAACTAGACCAACAGGACTCAAGAGACCACAAAGGGTCCTTGGCCCAAGTGCCTCATGGGAAGGAAAGACTAGTTTTTGTAATTTTTAGGTTGGCGCCTTAACTGAACTGAAGAGGACATCTGAACTGTGACTGACAGCTCTCCGCAGCCAACCAGAACTCTGGAAACCAAGGGAAATCCCCAGAACTGTTAGAGACAGTAGTTCACTTGAAGTTAGAGCTTGAAGAGTGAGCAGTTTGAGCTCTCAAGGAGCTGCTCCTATGAATCGGCGGGGGAAGGCCAGATTTGCCTCCCTGCCACTGTTTTCCTGCACTGGCCTGCATGATTGCAGTGACTGGACTAATCCGAATTGTGACTGAAACTGCGGCAGAAGCCCTGGAGACATTTGAAAGTACTGCTTGAGATCTGGACTGAAGTTAGGCTCCTGTGAAGCAACTGGCCCAGAGGTTGTAAAGCAACTGATATTGGATCGAGAGGTGTGCTCAGTGAATTGACTGCAATAGTAACCGGACTGCCTCTGATCTGTGAGGAAAAGTTAATGCTGTTCTTGTTAAACGTGCTGAATGTTCATCATGGGTCGAGGCCTGCCTGCCCGTGACCAGATAGTTATGCCAGCTGGAGGCTTCACCAGCAAAACAAACTGAACTTTGCCAATGTGTTCACCATGCCTGGGCCTCTGCCAACTCAGCCCAGACCATCTGAATTGCACCAGAGACTGTTCTTAGCGACAGACCAGCTTTGGGGATCCAGCCCCTGTGCAGAGACAACTCGCAGGTTGCAGCCACCTGGAGGGAAAGGCTGTGAAGAGAAGGTGTGTCGTGATGGCCCTGCTTCCCCATGCTCACTGGTGATCTACACGAGGTCTCCATATCGCCAGCAACATCACAGCCAACTGGTAGCGTGAGTAAACCCAGGGTATCTCCCCGCAGCAAGTCTTCTAATTACCTGTAGTACCACCTGATTGCCTTAGTAATTATTTGGGTTACAAGAGACTGGACCAACTGGCTAGGATTACAATTAATCAAATCTCTGTTGTGCATGTTAACTGCCTTTTCTTTCCATCAGACCCCCACAACAGCTGCAACGCCGGCCACCCCCAGGCACGCCTCTGGCTAGCCAGTGTTCCATCCTGGGTACCCAAAGTTGTAGGACTAATTATTTGGGAATGAAAAGTGCATGCCAAGAACCTGAATTCAATCAGTATTGAAATCATTTAATTAAATTCATGCCCCTTCCTTTTTCACAACCTCTTAATAAATCTGATTGTTATTTTACATTTAACCTGGCTTATGCACATATTTGGGTTACAGTACTGAAAGTGTGTACTTACTTTGCTAACCTTATTTTTACAGGGGGTTCCAGGGACATTGCTGATGGCCAGACCCTGGGATAAGTGTGAAGGGTGCATGCATATTATTGTCACTGACTGACTGTGTGTTAACTGCTGTTAAAGGTACAAAGTCACTAGGAGGGTTGATGGGTGGTTATAGCTTCCCAGAGGGCTATAACAGATTAGACAGATATTCCCACTACTGTTACTCTGGGTGGGGGCACCTTAATACCGAATTCAGGCCCTTCAGCCTGTGGTTAGAAATACAGGCAGGGATGGTAGCCTTAGGGACAGTGCCACCTGGGGGCTACATGTCATTAGTAATTTTGATTTAACTTGTACTGTACTTTTATGTTAGACGTAGCTGAAAAAGAGCATGTCGCAGTCTTCTTTCTGGTTAAAAATAAAAAAACAAACATCAGAAAGTTTTCTATGTGATAGTATTATGCTGGATGTGTGGATCAGCACTGTGCCAAGCAGCTGACATACGTAGTTCTATTCCTCCCACTACATCAGCACTGTGACCTCATTGACAGTGACATCATAGGTGACTGACCTCGCAGCTGCTGAGTGGCTTGTCCTGAGCAGCTGCGATGTCACAGTCAGTGAGGTCACAATGCTGATGATGTAATGGGAGAAACAGAACTAGATATGTCAGCTACTAGACAGCCTGCTGTTCCACACAGCACATCTACTGACATCAGGTGAAAAATCTTTCAATTTACATAAGGAGAACAAAAAATACATCAGATAGAAAAATTAGTATTTGACTGCTTTTAAAAACTAATATTAGTTTTAGGCTGTGCACTAGTCATTATGGAAAGTGACTTTGCCCTGCACAAAAAAAAATGGGTGAGGCTTCTACTGAAGTACTGTGTCCAGTACTGGGCATCACACTACAAAAGTACATTGTGGTAGAGGAAAATGTTCAGAGGACAGCAGCAAGGAGAGTAAGATAGCATTGAAGGGTTGAAGTATGTGCAACAACTACAGTAACCAGATCTCTGCTGTCTCAAAAAGAGGCCAATAAAGGAGATATGATTCAAATGTATACAATAATGAAAGGTATTGAGAAGACTGACTCAAGTAGGCTGTTTCTTGTCAGCCAGAAAAGAGAACAAGGGGGCATTGGCTGAAGGTATAACAGAAGTAAGAAGGTATTGCTTCACTCCAAGGGTGACAGGACTATGGGATACACTACCCCAGGAGGCAGTTAAAGTCAACTGTGTGCTTTAACTGCAAACTGAATGAGTTTCTGCAGAGGAATAAAAATCACATAACAGAACTGCTATGATAGCACGGAAATGGATGTGATGGGCCATTGGCCTTATTCCACCCCATAAAATGCCTATTTAAAATATTTATTGACAATTATTTTTAAAGTAGAATTGGTTAAGTCCTGAACTGTAAATTAAATACACCATTAAAAATTGTAATATCAATCCTTTCAGTGCTGTCTTCCGGTACACATCGTAATAGGCTGCACATATTCTGTGTTTCCACTGAAAGCCCTTTAACAGGACTAAATATTATATTTGGAGAGTATATACATTTATGGTATGTGCTTGTGTTTATTTTCATTTTTAGGACTTATTTCTTTGTAGATATATGTGCATTTCCAATTTTTATAGCTCTTACGTTTGTCACTTTCTACATATAACCCAAGAAATGTGAAGAATAGAAACCTAGAAGCTGTCAGCAGAAAAGGACCTGATAGCCATCTAGTCTGCCTTAATTCCTTGCCTATTGAGTTACTGCAGACCCGAAATGATCTCCAGCCCCCCATGTCACTAAGGTCCCCTTGTGCCCACCCCATGCATGTTTGAAACTTTTTAATGTTTTGGTCCCTACCACCTCTGTTGGGAGGCTCTTCCAGCCATCCACCACCCCCTTTCAGCTTCATATCATGCCCCCTTGTCCTTGAGCATCTTTCTGTGCAAAATGCTACCCTCCTGTACCTTATTAGTACCCTTGAGGTATCTGAATGTTTCTATCATGTCTCCCCTTTCTCTCCTTTCCTCCAGAGAATACATATTACGCATGCCATAGAAGCACAGGTGGAACTAGATCAACAGCATGACTGTAGTGCAAAGGGCCCTGTCAGCGAGCTGCCTTGGGACAGAAACCATGATCAGCAGAGTCTCAGATGTACAGTGCCATCCACGAGGATCCAGCACTCTACGCCAGTTTCTACAGTTTACTGAACAACAAACTGGAGTAACTGCCACTGGATTACATGGAGTTCCAGCAGTATCCTGCAAGATATCCCAGCAGAAACTGTGATGAGAGCAAGATCCTGGCAGATGGCACTGCAATATGGACGTGACACTCTGACTCTAAGAGGGAGTGCAGGCTGCCTGGTACATGTGCACCCCTGCTGACTGATCCAGAAGTAACAGTGCACTTATATTCACTGACCCTAGCAAAGAGGGAAAAGTGCAGCTGAAGCAGCAGCCATGTTGTTAATGGGACCTAGATGTTAATGAGGTAAATTGTGTTCATGATGAATGTGAAAACATGAGCCTCCTATACTGAGGGCTTTCTGATCTTGAATTTATTTTCATGTGCTGTTCCAGCATATAGTGTATGACTCCTGAAACCTGGCAACATCAGGCAGAAGTAAGGCAGAAAGTGATTCTGAATGCTGTGCAGAGTAGCAGGAGGGAAGTGTGGAGGTAGCAAAGCACCCTGACAACACTGCCCACAGTATTGACAGGTTCAATGTCAGGACAGGGAAAAATGAGGTGAAAGGCTGAACACGGACATAACTTTTCAGTAAAGCAGATGCTGAAAATAAATGAGGACTTGAAGGAGGGCAGGAACAGAGTAGAAACGGGGACATGGCAGAAGAAGCTCACAAATCAGACTGTCAGGACATGAAAGAGATCAGAGCAACTAGTACAGAAAATTAGTAAAGATGTATACAAGGATAGAAATCAGAATGTCACGCCAGTCTTTCACAGGCTACACTGGCTGGCAATGTGGTTGTTTACCACCTTCAATAGCTGCTTGTTAGCATTCAAGGCCCTACATGGTTTGGGCCTGAGCTACCTGAAAGATCTCCTGATGTCCTACATTCCTACTCACCCACTCTGCTTCACAGATGTGGGCTTGGTCCAGGTCCCTCATTCCTGCCTCAAGCAATCAGGGACAGGGTCTTTGGGTTGCTGCTCCACTGTTTTGGAATACACTTTCAGTAACTGTATTATCTGCTCAAAGTGTGGATGGTTTTAAGGACTCTTTAAAAACATTTCTATTCACTCAAGTCTACCCAGAGAAGCTATAAATTGCTGTCTGTTATTTATTAATATTTATAGTTTTGTTTACCATTGGATGGTACTCGGAGCCTCTTGGAAAGGGTGCCAAATGAATAAAATTGCCTTGCCTTCCCTAGTGGGCACTGACTACATTTGTGCCAGTAACTACATTTTGAATAAAAGAGGAACAATGATAGATGAGGCAGGGAAAGGCAAATGGATGAGCAAGGAATAATTAGGGAAATTAAAACAAGTAGAGGGCCATTAGTCAGTACATGACCGAGATCAAAGCATCCAGTATAGAGGACTAGTGATGATACACATAGGGATAGAAAGAGGGATCAAAAAGGCAATTAGGTGGGACATAAAATTCAGAAACATAGCAAAAGGGATCAATGGCAACAAGAAGAGATTTTTTTCAAGTATACTGGGGGAAGCAGGCAGTTAAAGCGACACCAACCACACTGATTATAGGGTAGGGGGATGTCTGCAGACGCGAAATGAGACAAAATCGTGCACACTGCAACCTCGTGTATAAAAATTTAATTATCTATGCAGTGCCAGGTTGTGTATTATAGAAAGAGAAAGGTGCTTCTAGGAGTCCCAGGTTGCCTGTTGCATTGGTGGTACATCTGGTAGTGCAACCGGAATGTTATTCTGGGTGGTCTTGGTCACTGCTGAAATGACACTTTATGAGCTTTGGGAGCTAGGAGTGCCCATAAGGGTGCTATCTTTAAACTGAGCCCCCCTTCCCACTATAAGTCAATGGCAGTGAAGCATGAGTTACCAGGGCTCCCTTCAGAGCTATGGGGGCTGAGCCCTGGCAAGCCCTCTGTAATTCCAACCCTGGCCTGGGTTCAAATCCCAGCTGAGGCACTTATTTCTTTCTCTCTTCTGTTTGTTTGGGTTCCATATATGTGCACACTGCACCCTTCTGTATGAAAAGACTGGAAATTTGTGCCAATTGGCAGCAGTTACTAATGTTCCTATTTACAGAAAAAAAGTCATACCTCCAAATGATCCATATGTAACTGTACCTGAAAAAAATGTGATGTGAAAACCTGTGTTTTCAATGGTTTTCTTCTTATGGACAACAGTCTGCACAGTTCTGTGCATAGAACCAGTGATTGGAGTTTTCATTATGTCCTGGTTTGTGCAGAGAATGCTAAGCATGAGCTGCTGACCTGCCAAAACCATGCTTAGAGTTCTGTACAAAAACCGTGACACAGTTAAAACTCCAGATCACGAGTTTCATGAAGAGAACTGTAACAGAATGTTGCCTATAAAAACAAAACAATGCAACACACAGTTTTGACTCACTTTTTATTCAGATACAGTTAAATATAGATCACTTAAGGGTATGACTATTGTTTCTCAAAAATGGGAACATTATAAACAGCTTCATATTAGAAATAATTTCCTGCCCTCTTTAAGCCAGCCAAACTTAGACAGTCATGCTTGCTGTAGCGCTATGCACTTACTAGGGCTAGTCTGACACACTCTTTGTTCTTTCTTATCAAAGTAACAAGTTTTGTTTTACCCTCGCCATGCAGTCCCCTGTAGATAAACAAACTCTAGCCAGAGCCGATACGACTGTGGCAAGTTTGGAAAGCTCTGGAGAGCTAGCACTGCCGAGTGCCATCTGCAAGATGGCGGTGGCAACGCAACTGCGAATGCACAACAGTCACGCATGCATAGCTGTGGTGAATGGCTTGTGCCATTCCAAAGATGAAGGTGCCAGCGGAACTGCGCATGTGCTCGAGGCACACATGCACAGTTCTTGTACCGGAATGTGTAAGTAACAGCCTAAATAGTGCGGCTGTTACTCCGTGGTGACCGATTGTGCCAGAGTGTTCCCAGCTCTGTTGGACGTTCAGAAGGATACTTCCAAAAGTTCAACAGAAGTGTGCCACGATCGGCCATTTTCAAGCTATGGAAGCAAAACGGCTGTAGGCTCCACCCACAGCCATAAAAATGAATTAACTCAACTCATTCTGGGCTCTAAGCTATAAAGAGCCCCAAGCCCATTGGAAGCTTTAAAAAATGTAAGATTTAGACACAATTCAGTTTATAGTTTATATATTTTCTGTTATTATTTCTCCAATTTTACTTTTGCTGAGGACTGCTGCATGAAAACAAGATCACTGTCCCATAGACTTTACCTTCTCTGGCTGTTTGGCTAACCCTGATCTCATAATGCCCCACTTATGACATCATAATTATCTCCACAGAAACTGGCTGCAATGTCATAAAGAGAACTGTAGTGTCAGTTGTAGAAAAGTGGCAAGAGTAGATGGGGTAGAAATCCTGTTTTCTTTTAACTTTCCTTAGTAATAAAGAAATAAGATCAAGAATTATGTGAAAAAAGAAATATAAACTAAACTGTGTCTAAATATTACATTTTAAAGTTCTCAAGCTGCATTAGGGGCTCTTTAAGCCTTCTGTTCTTTATTGAAGCTTATTTTCTTAAATTCATAATTAATATTTTTTCCTTTCAGCTTGCATCTGCCATCCTGCTGAGGTCAAAGGAGTTATTATGCATAATAATGTAGTGTGGCATTTTAAAAGATATGTGCAGAAGAATAAAGGGTTTAAAACTGTGACTCTTGCATACAATTCATGATAAGTAGAATGTGTGCTGGTTCCAAAACTAAATCAGAATGCCAGTGGTAGTGACAGGCCCCAAAGGAGGTTTGTCAAGTGTGGTACAGTTAAACTGGGCATATTCCCTTTTCATGTGCTTTTTAAAGAGCTGGTACACTGCCTGAAATTCAGACTAAAACATTCTCATCTGTTACCTTTATGACTGAGGAACTTTTTCTTTTCCCTTTTGCTAATTAAAATATTCCCCACCAAACAGTAGAAGGTGTGATGTGTGGAACACTACTCTATCTGGAGACTGACAAACAGTACCCAGTTTTATTTCATTTCATCCCTTATCAGCCCTATGACCTCAGTGACTGTGACATCACAAGTGCCTAAGAAGAGTCACTCACCATCTTCCAGTTCAGTCACTTGTGATGCCATACAAGTGAGGTCACGGTGCTGATGATGTATGAAGGGGAACAGAAGTAGATATGTCGACCTCCATGAAAAGTATGGCTTTGCACATTACAACTAACATTAACAGGTAGAAAGCTTCTGAATGAGAAAAGGAAAAAATCCTTAAGAAATAAAAAGAAACAACAGGTTACTTTTAAAAAGTAATATTTTCAGTCTACTGTTTTTGGTACAACTAGCTGTATTAATGAGCAGTGAGTGACAGAACAGGAGAATGTATTACAGCTGGAATTTTCAGAATAGGAGAACATAACTGTAAAAACTAACAGGTGGCAATGTGGTCTAGTGGTTAGCATGCCAGCCTGGCAACCAAGAAATATCAGGTCCAAACCTTGCTAGAGCCAAATACTCACTGTGACCGTGGGCAAGTCACTTAACCTCCCAGTGCTCCCATCCACCCAGCTGCATTAATTAGTTGCAGCAGGACCCCACTGGAAGTGAGATGCTGCATCTCAGCTGAATTGTCCTGGGTAAATAAACAGAAAACTAAATAATGAGCTTGCAATATTTATGCTCTGTAATCTTCATAGGGATCCTAGGGAACAAAAATGTTGTGATATTCATTGAAACTTAATGCTGACATTGGATGAAATAGGGATGTTGATGGGAATTCTAATTAAAACAGAGATGAACTCAGCAGCAAGCAATGACAGAGACAAGAAATTGAACATGTGATGGTCATGCTCACTCTCAAGCCATTTGCATAGTGGGCCATTGCCACCCTCATGGGATGTACCAAGAGGGTGGTGCGCAGGCTCTTCACTCTGGCATGGTAACAGAACACCCCTTGCTTGCACACCTTCCAGTGGTAGGGCTCGCCAGCTTTAAGGTTGCCAGTGCAGTCTCACAACTTTTCCCCTCCAGCCCCGACGAGCTAGGGTTGAGGCACTGAATGCCACATCTCATGCCACACTGGCAACCTGGGTTCGGATGTGGACTCGGATTGCTGGGGGTCAGGCAGAGAGGCAGATAGAGCATCCAGAAGAATGCTTTTCTGTCCTGGTGAGGGAGGGGTTCAGTGCCCAACATTTTGGCTCCTAGTGTTGGCTGGGGGTAGGGCAGTCAGGGACTGTCAGCATGGTGGGAAAGGATGTGATGGTTGCTGACACTACATGCACAAAAGCCTGCATGGGGATGTCTAGGCAGCATTGTATGCCACCCCTTGGAAGAAAATGGAAAGTAGCTTCCTGAGCTGCCACTGACACCAACCACCAGGTAGTCCTGCAGTCTGATAAACACCCAGATCACACTGCATTAGCATGACAGTAAGTTCTGGAGGAGAATAGGGGAAGTGGGGCTGGGGTGGTCAGCATCTGGAGGGCAGCTTTGAGGCTCGGGAGAAGCATCACTAACTGCAGTAAAAAAAACAAAAAACTTTTCTAGGCCAGCCGGTGGCACGGAGGGCTGAGACACTGGCGCTTTACCTCGCACTACACCGGCGACCCTGGTTCAGGAATAACCTTGGGTCACCGGGGAACCGGCTCAGGGAGGGAGGGTTAGAGTGGGATTGAGCCGCAACCTGTGGCTCTCCCCTCCAAAGGGGTGGATGCCCACTCCTCCGTAGTCCTGCTTTCACAGGGTGGAGGTCCGGTCGAATGCACAGGTGGCCAGGAGTGGTAATGCAAGTCTGGGGAAGGGTGTAAGGGGCCAGCAGATCCTGGCGTGCACATGTGCCTCTGCATACACACACATCTGTGTGCCGTGGCCTGGGGGGGGGAAAAACAGAAATACCACAAAGGTCATATGAAAAAAAAAAAAAACGTTTCTCCTCTGTACATCCCAAACTGCCTTCAGTAGTTGTATTTTCGGTTAGCGGAGTTCACTGCCTTAAATAATATTGAATTCAGTCCATGTACCAGCGATGTTACATGAAAATAATCTCTCTTTACTTGCTATTTACAGAGATTGGTTCCAGAACATGCAAGTTTGCAGATGGATATAGAATTTGCTGTATTCTCAGTTGACTCTGAGCACATGGTACAATCTTGTTAGAGCAATGTTTCCATTTTTTTTTCTGGGGGGGTACATATTTTATTGTCCTCTATGGCTGGGGGGTGTTACCTATGGTTCTCCCCCAGTCAGGTTGGTCTCCCAGTACTTGTGTCGCTCCAAGTTGTTCACCCACTCCCCTCCACTGATCCTGCACAGCGGCCGCAGCAGGTACATACCCCACCACCGCAGGGCTGGGGGGAGTCGGGTACAGGGGGAGTCTCCGGAATTGCACCAGCACAGCGCCACTGGACCAACCCTCATTCTGCACGCCAAGGAGTTTTTGTACAGTTTTCTCCCCTGTGGAGTGCGGGCGTGCAATGATGTCTAGGCACAGCGTGCTAACGTTTGCCGCACTCCGCCCCCTTGCTGCACCACTCTAGTAGTGCCCCTGGTTTTCACCAGGGGCTGCTACAGAGTGGTGGGTCCCTGAATCTCTCCCCAGGATAGAGCAGTCCTCCAGACGCTCCATCCTATCCCTCCCCTTCCAACCCCTGGTGGCCCAGGCTCGCGTCCGAACCCAGGTCGCCAGCACGGCGTGAGGTGTGGCGTCCAGCACCTCAACCCTCAGAGCCACTGGGCCAGCATTTCCCACATTTTTGTTCCAACACAAATTTTTATTTAGAAACATTTTTCACTTATACAATAAAATCTTTTAAATATACAGTACAGTTTTACAAGCTGCGACAAAAATCCCCTCACCAGGGATTTCTTGTTCACCACCACCAGGTTTTTACCAGACAGGAACCAGGAAACCTGCTTTTTACCACCTACTTGCACAAGGCCAGGAAGGTCAACACAATAACTGTGTCTAGAGTGCCCTTCAGAGACAGACTACAAACATAGTCCAGCAGAAATAGTAGAACTATCTTTTTAAATAAAACAAGCAGTCACTGATTCTATAAAAATGGATTCTTTACTGGTGACTGCAAGTATTTACAAGCAGGATGTATTTACAGGAAAACAAAAGGGTTGCACATTTACTAAGAAACAAAATAAAACAAGTTAACAGACAGTTGGTGTACAGCAAAATTCAGAGCTATCTTTACCTAAAATCCTTCACCTGCCCTAGCTACAGAAGCACTGCCCCTCACTGTGCTATCTTACCAGTTAGCTAGCCTTTGTATAGCAGGGCTCTAGTCTTGATGTTGCAGTCCAAGAGAATGTGCTGTCTTTCAGCACCTCAATTTATTCCTTTGCTCACTGTAGGAAGAGGCCTTACTCCATTTTAGTGACAGCTCTCCCATCTCCCTCCAAATGAGAGTGTGTGTGTGTGGTGTTTGATGGATGACATCACCCGGGTCAACTGGCTCACTTCACACCTACACATGCTCTGTCCCCTTTTATAATTCTGGCTTCCAGGATGTCTGAGGTGTTTGACGTTGCACCTTCACATCTGCAAGGATATGCAGCCTAGATTAGCTCATGGGAAAGTTTCACAGAGCAGTTCTCAGTATTTCCCCTAATACTTGTCTGGATATGTGACCCTGAAAGCCATGTTTTTTGTGTCCACTTTGCAAATAGCAGAAATTATGACAGAAGAACAATTACATCAACAAAATACATTAACAAAAAGAAATTACTAGATCAGTCTGGACACGTGGTATCCCATGATAAAAGCGAGTGAAAATGAGCAAGTCAATATGAGCGACTCATTAAGGGCGAGTCCAAATTGAGCGAAATGGACTAAATGCCAACTGGGAGTAACAGCGATGTTGTGGAAGGGATGAGCAAGGTACAGCCTGAGGTGCTGATATATGTAAGGAGGAAATTGTGAGGGTGGAATCAAGCCGGCAGCATGGCATAGAAGGTAGAAGAGCTGCCTGTGTGTGCAGTAGCTCCGGGTTTGGGACAGGCTGTGGGATTTTTATTTGTCAGGTTGGAGTTAATTTTTTTCTCCATTGTCAAACGCGACGATTGCTGGTCAGTGTTTCTGTCAGGCACTATTGTGCTCATCGCTGTTTTGCTTTTTGGTGATTTGTAGTCACTGTTGTGCTGATCGATGTTATTGTTTAGCTGTTATCACATGGAACCGACACATGTCCATCACACAAGAAAATAATTAAGTTTGAGCTACACAGTAACAAGATAAGTGTCTAAGAATGGAAATACAAAACAACTGACAAACGCTTGTTTGCAATGCTGTCATTGTTACACAACATAAAGTAAGTCTTCGATACTCTTACAACTTCTTATTGTATATGTATGACTATGAGCCATTGTTAAATATATATTTTTTTTATTTATTTAGTTTTTGTTAACCGGGTAGGTGCACTAGCCATAAAATGACTATTTTCAGGCACGACTCAGGAGAGTACAACAAAAGAAGAACAGTTGAACAACAACAGCATGGGTACAATAATACAAATAGAGGAACAGTACAGCAGTGCTACAAAAATAGAACTAGTGGAATCTTAATATCCTAAGCACTACTGTTTTGTATAATATTACAATTTACTCAGAAATTGGAAAGGCCAAACTATATCCTCTTTCAGGGAATGAAGTGATATGGATTCAACTGCAAATAATGAGAGAATAAGCTGCACACTTATTAACAAAGACAGGTTCAAAGAAATAGTTCAATGTTTCCCACATGAGTCCCTGCATCCAGACTGAGTCCATGAATTCAGACTCAATTTCTCCCTCTCATGTAACTAAATTTAATCCCTCCTGTTCAAACGAAGTTGTGAAGCAATGTCTTTTAAGTTTTAATTCTCCTAAATCCCTCTCTGCACCCCTCCCCTGCCCTACCCCCCCAATGGTTTAAGGTCCCTGTGGTCTCTCCATTATGTGTCAGTTCTAACACCCTTATTCCTGTGAGTGCACAGTCAGCTGCTTTTTCTGGCCCTCACTTTCTCTGAAAAAAAAATCACTACAGTACCCACCCGTAAACCATGTGGGCACGGCTTGGGCACTCACAACACAATATGTCACAGAACACAAACTATGCTTATGTTTTTTTTTTGTGTGTAATGCTCTTTATGCCTCCTTCATTCAGCTCAGCAGCCCACTCCCTCGGGCAATCAAGCTCCGCCGTGCACCGCTTCCTCCCAATCGCCGTCCTCTGCCCCTCATTTAGCCACTCCTCCAGTTGACATGGCATACCCTTTCGCCGGGGGGGGGGCCCAGGATGGGAGACTTCAATGCCTGCTGGCACCTTTCACCATCTATGCTGGAGGGGTAGTGAGGGTGCAGTATGGGGTGATCCCGGGCTTTGTGGCGCCGGGAGAGCGGGCTACCATCATCCGGGCAGCTCAACGGCATTTTCTGTGTTCTGGTTGCCCCACCCCCTGGAACACATGACATGGCATCCTGGTGTGACCACATATGCGGCATGTGATCACCCACGCCGCAAAGCACGATGCCAGCCATCAGGAGCCACCAAAGGGTGGTGTGTACTTGACCCTTCCCCCCCCAGGAGGAGAGTGTCCAAAGGATGCTCTGGAGCCCTCCCTGCCAGCCCCCGCTCCTGTTGTCCCAGGCTCAGAAGCGAACCTGGGTCACCAGTGTGCCAGGCGAACCTCTTCGCCCTGCGCCACGGAGCCGGCATTTATATTTTTTAATACAATTGTTCATTTGGGCATGTGTGAAATATGACTTATTGTGCACTAGTCTTATCCAGTGTGGGATCTGACATATAATAATATTTTTCACTTTGCTTTGGCCTGGAACAATCACATACATCATTGTACTTTATATTCTAGTCTTGACTGGCTTTCTCATACATCCCTTTGAGAATTTACCTTTTGTGGCATTATTTATAATATGTTGCATAATCAATACCCACTGTCACTAACTTAGAAACATAGACTTTGACGGCAGATAAGGACCACTTGGTCCACCCAGTCTGCCCATTTCCCTACCTACTGGATAAGCTGCAGATTCTAGTTAACCAACAGCCTATTTCCTGCAACCCCACACTATAATTGCCTTATGTCTGTCCCATGCATGTTTGAATTCCTCCACTGTTTTAGACCCCACAACCTCTCCAGGAAGGTGGTTCCATGCGTCCACCACTCTCTCCGTGAAAAAGAATTTCCTCACATTACCCCTGAGCCGTCCCCCCTCTAACTTTAAATTGTGCCCCCTTGTTCTTACACATCTCTTTTTCTGAAAGATGCTACCCTCCTGGACTTTGTTGATTCCCTTGAGGTACTTAAAAGTTTCTATCATGTCCCCCTGTCCCTCCTTTCATCAAGGGTATACATATTAAGCTCTCTCAGTCTCTCTTCATATGGTTTCTGATGTAGACCCTGCACCATTTTAGTTGCCCTCCTCTGGACTGCTTCCATCCTGTCTATGTCCTTACATAGATGAGGTCTCCAAAACTGCACGCAGTACTCAGATGGGGTCTCACCAACTGTCTGCATGGGGATAACCACTTCCTTTTTCTGCTGATGCCCCTCCTATGCATCCCAGTATCCCCCTGGCTTTCCCTACTGACTTCTCACATTGCATACCCACCTTTAGGTCATCTGATATGACTACACCCAGATCCCTTTCCATTATTGTTGTTGTTAGTACCTCACCTGCTATTGTGTACTCTTCTCCTGGATTTTTATTTCCCAGGTGCATTACTTTGCACTTCTTTGCATTGAATCTAAGTTGCCATATGTCTGACCATTCCTCCAACCTTGCCAAGTCCCTTCTCATCCTTTCTACCTCCCCTTGTGTATCAACTCTGTTACAGATCTTTGTGTCATCCGCAAAGAGGCATACCTTTCCTTCCAGACCCTCTGCAATGTCACCTATAAAGACGTTAAAGAGGACTAGACCCAGTACTGATCCCTGAGGTACTCCACTAGTAACCCCCCTTTCTTCAGAATGTGTTCCATTCACTATTACCTTCTGTGTCCTGTTGTGCAGCCAGTTTTCTACCCAGGCTACCACCCTGCTTCCCTGCTTCTGCTATTGAATAGTAAGTACTCACTATGATCCCATGACCACCCTTTACTGACCACACCTAAATGTACCTTTGCACCCAGCCTTTAACTCCATTTCTGCTGAGATTCACTCTTGCCCAATCTATAAGAGGCTCCATGTATAATATCAGGACTTTGCGCTGCAATTAATTGGTATTTGCTCTTCTACCCTGAGTTATTTTTATTTATTTTTTTTTATTGAACTTTCGGAATAATAATCTTTGAGTCGGTGACTCATTTACAAAGTCTCCACGTCAGAGGCACAACAACATACAGAGATACAATGTATTCAAGATTCATGTTTACAAAAGTTATAAAACAAGGGATTGTATGATACAGAAAGAGGCACAAAAATGCTAAAGTACAGAATGCATATAAGTACAAATAACAGTAACCATAAGTACAGGTGCAATGACAGACATTAAACAAGCAATAACAAGATATCGAGGGCGGCAGCAGGGGGGTAGTAAAAAATAGAGGGATGGGGTAGGCGTGGGTGCAGTCCAGGAGACCGTGTCATATTTAAGGGGGTGGGTAAGACCATGGGGGATGGAGGGGAAGGGCAATAAGCAGACAGTAGCAACCTTGTTTTAGCTTGGTGGTGCCACTGGTTGGACGAAAGAGCAGCCAAAGTGCATAAGGATGGCGAGAGCTAGGTACTGTCACTGCAGTCACAGGACAGGAGATGTTGCTGAAGTGAGAGTTTGAAAGGGCCAATTTTTTGTGTAGAGAAGACTTCAACGGGCAGGCTATTTAGCCAGTAAGGAGCCCTATACATGAAGGCCCTCTGCTCCATGGAAGTCCTGCAGAAAGGGAGATAAAAGCAGCTTTTGTGGAGCTTCTGGTAGCCCTGGGTGTGGGAGAAGGCTTTATAAAATGGAAGGCAGCAGGAGGGGAGAGACCAGAGGCTATCTTTTTTGACAGGAGGCATGTCTGGTAGATGAGCCAACCCGCAAAGTTTAACCAGTTAGCTTGCTGATATAAATCGCATGTGTGAGTAAGCCTGTCACCACCAACCACAAGGTGACAGGCTTTGTTCAGGGCAACTTTAATGTGAGCTAATGCAGTATCAGCTGCAGAGACGTAAATAACTATGCCATAGTCAACTATGGACAGGACAGAGCTGGTAATAGCACGGCAGAGAGCGTTGGGAGTTAGACACTTCTTGTGATGGTAGAGAAGGTCAATCCTGGTATTTACTGCCTTGCAGACCAGATTGATATGTTCATGATAAAAGAGGGTGGAGTCGAGGGTGATGCCAAGATATTTGAAACTGTGAACTTGTTCTAGGGGTTGTTGCTGTTTATTCAGAATATGCAGGGGCTGGCCTTTGTATTTGTTGCGAGTATTGGCAAATAGCATGACCTTAGTTTTTTTATAATTTAGAATGAGTTTGTGTTGAGTGAACCATGATTCAGTCTCGAAGAAGAACCATCGGAGATTGCGTTCAAGGGGGGAGGGGTCAGGGTGACTGGAAAAGATAACTGCATCGTCCACGTAGAGTAGCAACTGACCAGAGCAGGCAGAGGGGAGGGTGTTGAGGAATAGACTAAAAAAGGAGGGGGCCCGGAGCCTTGGGCTACTCCAGAATGAACTGGTAGGGAAGAGGAGAGGGTGTTGTGGATCTTAACCAGCTGGGATCTACCACAAAGGTAGTTAGCAAACCAGGAGGTGGCATCATGGGACAGGCCTAAAGATGAAAAGGAATCTATAAGGATAGCATGATTTACAGGGTCAAAAGTTTTTGTTAGGTCTATGTACACAGACCCAACAAGATCGCCATGGTCAAGGGCTTTATGTATGTAATCAGCATATTCCAGAATGGCTGTGGTGGTGCTGTGACCCTTCCAGAAACCATGCTACTGTTGACACTGTATGTTGTGTTTTGAGAGATAGTCAAGAGAGTTGGTCATAGACTATCCTCTCAAGGGCTTAAGAGATGGGAGGGAGGATAGAGATGGGGTGGTAATTACTAGGTAGGGGTCTGTTTCCAGTCTCAAGAATCGAGGTAACTACAGCCATCTTCCACTGTGAGGGGAACTGACCTAGGCAGAGGGAGAAGTTAATGAGCTTGGTGAGGGGGGCGAGGAAAACATAAAGAGCTAAAATAGTTTTAGGTCAAGGGAGTCTCTGCTGAATCTGGATTTATCCAGGACCTGAGATAGATACCTTTTAGCTTCGCATGGAGAGACAATCCAAAAGTGGAAAGGAGGAATGCCTGTGGAGGAGGGGGAACTAGATGTCTTATTAAAAAAGTCAGGGGGGAGGACACTACTAAGGTCAGAGAATGCAGAATTAAAGGTATCGACGATCAGCTGAGGATCCTGGGTGGTGACATCATTTATGTTAAGTAAAGAAGGGTGGGAGGAGTTGGGTTCACCCATGAGATACTTAATGATGTCCCAAAATTTTCTCCCTTGTCTCCAGGTGGAGGAGAGGCAGTCTTGGAAGTGGATCACTTTTGCATGGCGGATTTCCCAGGTACACACGTTTCTGGCCACCCTATACTTCTGCCTATCAGCAGGGAGGCCAGATGCTAGTGCCTTATGCCACAAGTTGTCACAAGTAGACATAAGTTCCAGGAGGACAGAGGAAATCCAGGGAGTGACCAGGCCTTTGGTAGTGTGCTTAGTGTAAGGGGCAAAGAGATCACATGCAGAGTTAAATGTAGAAATGAAGAATGTTAGGGCACTGTCAATGTTGGTAGCTGAGTCGATGGGAGACCAGTCACAATTTAAGAGGAAATCCCTGAAATGCCTCAAGTGGCCTTTTTTTGAGAGATCGATGGTAGGATATCTTCAGATGTGGTTTAGAGGTATGGTTAGACCATCTGCAGAGGATTGGAGAGTGGTCACTGACAACGTCAGGTAAAACCATAACGTCTGTGAGTCTCTCTGGTAGGTTAGAGAAAATGAGGTCAATCATGGTACTGGTGCCAGTCCGGTATTTGATCCTAGTGGGAGAAGACACGATCAGAACTAGGTTTAGGGCAGCAGCGGCGTCTCTCTGGGCAACAGTAGAAGGGGCAGACCAGTTTATATTAAAGTCACCCAGGATGATGACCTCGGCGTTGTTAGGCAACTGAGATACATAGTCAATAATTGATTAGAAACCAAGTTTAGGGTTGCGGGGAGGTATGTAGGTGGACAGGACTGAGAGGAACTTTCCCTGGTTACCTATAGATATTTTGATAGCTAGAACCTGTGCATCATTTTCAGTGATAGTAAGGGAGTACCCTTGGAAGGAGTCACAAACGTAGATGGTGCAGCCGCCACCCCTCTTCCCCAACCTATCTTGTCTAAACATCACATAACCATTTAGGGCAATTGCAGAGTCAGGGATTTTGGGAGTGAGTCAGGTTTCAACCACTACAAGGAGGTCAGGGTTGTGCTGGGTGGCCCAGTCTTGGAGGAGATCAAGTTTTTGCAGAAGACTGCAGATATTTACCAAGGCTAGTGTCAGACCACCAATGTGGCACCTAGTGAGGTTTGGCAGGTGAACAGGGCCAGGGTTAGACTGTACGTTGCCAGAGAGGAGGAGGAGAAAGTGCGACAGCCTAAAGAGCACGCATTTTAGCAGTTTAGAGTTAGTTACAGGCTTACTGTAGGAAGGCTTGGCAGGGTATTGGCAGGGCTAAGATATGCAAGAATAAGAAAGAGGAGGGAAGGGGAAGCAGGTCCATACAGCAGTCCATGGTGTAAGAGCACATGGTGTGATGACACGCTAATAGTGGCATCCAGTAGTTCATGGAAGGTGATAACAGGCTGGTGTGCAAAGGGTGGTGAGGTGGAGGGGGAAGGTAGGGATGGGTGGCTAGTAGAAGGAACAGAGTGAGGGAGAATAACCTGGACAGAGGCTCCATGACAGCTGTTAGGGTGGTGGGGGTGAGGCTAACAGTGTGGCTATGACGAGCTTAAGGTAGGTTAAGTATGCCAAGAGGACAGGCTGAAGACAGCTAGGCACGGTAGTGCAGTGGTAGAGATGCTGGCTATAGTGTAGAAGGTCAACAGTTTAAACCCAAGCAGGAGGAAAGGGTGGGAGGTTAAAATTGAGGTAAAAGGGGGGCTGGTGGGCCGGGAGAGATGAGCAGAAAGATGGACAGCGTGAGGGGGGAAATAAGTGAGTTGAGGACTGAACCCTGGTGGACAAACTGTATAACCTGCAAGTGGGGAAATGCAGACTTAGTTAATAGTGCAAGGGAGTCACGTGACTCATCACATGATAGGTACCCACCTATAAAGCTAGGGGATGTCCCTGGGTGGAAGAGTGACTGGGGAGGGTGAGGCAGTCGATGTGCAAGTGTCAACAGACTACACTAGTCCAGTTCCAGTAGCTGAGTAGAGTGGTCTGAAGTCCTCCGTACCTGGTGAGTCCTTGTATGCAGGCTCTGAGCAGCTCCTGCGGTGAGACAAGCGCACTTTGTGGAGCTGAACTGCAGGAGAGCCTGATGAGTCCTTGCGTGCAGGCTCCAAGCTGCTTCTACAGTGAGACAAGTGGTGTCAGGCCTTTTATATTTTGTTCCAATCCCTGACAGTTTCTTATTTTTAACTATTATTTGAATCTTGTTACTAATTTGCTGCTTACTCCTAATGTATTCCTTGGTATATGGTTAATATTTTTTCTATTACCATGCTTATTAACTTAATGTACACTTGTTTGTATCTATTCTGGATTAAGATATGTACCAATAACTTATTTGTCATCTGTATTCATGCTTCGTTGTTATCCTGATGCTGTATTCTTTGCAGCCTCCCAGGTCCTCCCTGAAAACAGGCAATTGCTTTGTCTAATGCTCTCACCTGACAAATAAAAACCAAATAAATAAATAATTCCAGTCTCTTGTTTGGTGTGTTCATTCTGACATTCTCCTAGTTTTCTTTATTTAGGGTTCCTTGTTAATGTTGCCTTTTCCCCACCTAATATTCATGTTTTATTTAATTATGGGTTCCAGAACCCTGTGACAACAGTTGAGCTTAAACCTACAATAAAGCCTTTTCATGCAGGTCTTCCACTCAACTGATGTCAACAGGTTTCAAAACTGCTAAGTAATTACAACGTGACGGTTGGGTGGGAAAAGGCTGAATTAACAAGAGACCCTAAATTAGGAAAAACAGGACAATCCTCAAATCAAACACAACACAATACACGGGGGTTATTAAATAGACTTCACAGATGCCCATCCACATTTACAATTATTAAAAAAATCTAAGCAACAGGGTTTATATTCTATTGAAACAATATATGTAGATAAATAGCTAAAGTTGGAGTGTGGAGGGTGACTTTTTTACAAAGGGGAATGACAATTAAAAATGACCTAATTTATGTTCAGCAGGTGGAAAACAGACATAGGATGAAACATTACAGGGACAAGAGGGAATTTGACGTGTTTATTGATTAATTTATTTATTTATTGAATTTTGTTGACCAGGTAGGCCCACTGAGACTAAGAATCCCTTTCTCAGAAGTGACCCAGAATTAATTACATGTATAAGCACCACATGGTAAAAACAAAACAGGACATAATAAGCAGTACAAGCTTATGACAATAACACCAATATAAACATAAGGTCACATGATTTAAAAAGCATTGGAACTTATACAACTAGGGTCTAACATACTGTATTGATAGATCTTAGGCTATTAGGACATAGGGCAGCAGGTATATTTACATTAGCAACAATAAGGAAGTGAAGTACAAAGATACAGACCAGGTCGGAACTATTCAATGATTGCAGGTACAAAGACTATGCTCAAAGAGGAAAGTCTTGAGCACTTTCTTAAAGCCACCAAGGATGGAACAGCCTTGGAGAATTACGGTGAGGTCATTCCACTGGGAGGGGTAGAGAAGGCAAAGGATCTCATGCCCACATAAGACCTTGGTCTTGGTATTTCAAGTAGGGTACTGAGAGATTACAGAAGCATCCCCCAGAAGGATTGATTGCCAGTACATCACTGAGGCTACGAGGGGTAGCACCTTTATCTAGTTTGAAAGGAAAGCAGTAAAGTGGTAGCTTAATCGCCCTTAAAATGAGGGCCAATTTAAAGAGTGGATAGAATGGTGTTCCCTTAATGGGACACCAGCAGTAAACTGACCATTTTTGCTGTAGAGAACTATTGCCTTATTTATGTCAGAGTATGTTAGGGATTTCAGAATTGGTGCACCATACAGTAAAACTAGCAGCAGGGTACTGGAACCAGAATCTGATTTAATTGAAGAAAAAAACAGAGATAAACCTGCATGACAGCATTAAAAGTGCTTTACAAGCAGGCTGCACAATACATACCCAGCCTTTAAAGCAGCAGTATATGTTAGTCATCATGTTGGTTATTTTAGCAATAATGTATTTCTGGCAAAAAAATTACCATTTTTTTTCTTTTAATTTTCTTTCAATCCTGAACTGAGTTTCCTGAGTTTGAAGTTTTTAAAAGTTCTTTCTCCCTTGCAATGCCCACCAGGAACAAATTAAAATACCTTGGGGCAGTGCAATTTACCATCAGAAACATGTGCTAGCACCATTATAATACATCCATAGTAAAAATCCAGTAATTACAGTCAAAAGGTACCCTCAATACAAAATAATTTTAAATACTGCAAATGACAGCCATCTTTAATGACTTGCATCATCTATTACATAAAAATAGTTATAAAAATTGTTTTTGAACATCTGTTGGAATTAAAAAAGATACTGATTGTTTATCTATGTATCTTTGAGAAAAAGATACTGATTGTTAAACTAAGTATGTCAGAAATGCATTTTTGCAAAAACAAATAGGACAATTATTGCAGACTAAGAAATACTGCTGTTTTAAAGGCTGGGTATGTATTGTGCAGCCTGCTTGTAAAGCACTTTTAATGCTGTCATGCAGGTTTATCTCTGTTTTTTTCTTCAATTAAATCAGATTCTGGTTCCAGTACCCTGCTCCTAGTTTTACTGTATGGTGCACCAATTCTGCAATCCCTAACGTACTCTGACATAAATAAGGTAATAGTTCTCTACAGCAAAAATGGTCAGTTTACTGCTGGTGTCCCATTAAGGGAACACCATTCTATCCACTCTTTAAATTGGGGGAAACTTTATATAAAAAATGTTTAAATAGGGGGATTACAATCAGAATTATATTTCATTTGGATTACAGTGGGATACAGGAGACACATACAGTATTTATTGACACTCAAACTGATTATTAAATACTACATCTATAGAGTTATAAGTAGGATTTACAGGAGGGACTGCACCTTTATAAGATATTATCAGGAGGAAAACTCTAATGGAGATAAAAATATCATCCAGATCATGTGGGGAATAAAAATCACCATTTCCTTGCGATTTCCCTTTTCAATAGCATATTGTTCCTGCAAGTTCTTTAAGAGTAATATGTTAAAGCAGTCTGAGCTCTGGTAAATGCCATCACTGTTTTCCCTTGCAGCCCATTATAATGTAGCTGACAAAGTTTGTCTCCCTTTGCAATTGATAACTCAATCAATCTTAATTTATTGTAACCAGTGAGACACGTGTTGACGTTCAATACACTAAATGCAAACAATTATTACCTACAAATGAGTCATAGATCTACAATAAAAATAGAAATAAAATACCAACAGGCAGCAGTGCAATACAGGTCATTAGAACATTTATCAATTCTGAAATCACAGTAAAATTTCTACTCGAGCATTGCAATTGCAAAATAACAGCCTCTGACAAAATTTTAACATCCTAGCCTCTGGGCACATATTGCACTTATCTGCAAACCAGCATCTGACAAAATAGCTTTAAAAGGTTATCACAACATAATAAAATAGTGATAAAATATGATTTGAGAAATCAGTTTATTGGTAGATAAAACCAAGAGGTAACCTCTTGTTTACAACTGCTACCATGAGAAATAAGTTACATGGATATAAGAGATAAAAACAGCATTTCAGTTAGGAGAATTATCAACAAAGAACTCACATGAAGATCTCAAGAAATCACATTACACAATGGGAAAATTAATTACCTAAATTTATCAGCAACCCAAGGGATGGAGCTAGCTGCAGATCTCTTGATCCTTGCCCAATGTAATGTTCCTCAGCCTGTTTTTCTTTTCTAGTTGCATATGTGGAAATAATTTTTTTCCAAATTAGGGGATGCAATTTACCAGAATCTGAGGTGATTGTATGGAAAAAAAACTTTGACATATTTTATTTCATTTTACTTCTGATGGTTCAGGGGAAAGACATCGCACTGCCTGTTCATAGGAAGAGCTTCTGCAAGTTCTCCAGACCAGTGAACAGTCTTTTCAGTATTCATTCTAGGGAACTGCTCAAATCTACTCAAACCAGAGTTCTAAATCGTACAACAATACTTAAGAAGAGGGCAAATTAAGCACTCATACACTGATGTCAATTCTTTATCAGTTAGATGCTCTGTTTTAAGGGCATTCAGAAAGTATTTTTTATTTGCACAACTCAGCATTGATTCAATATGTGGCCCCCATTTAAGACTGGCCGAAATTATGACCCCAATAATTCTACCTCCAGAACAGGATCTGTTTTAGCATCATTAATGCTAAAATATTTGATACTCTTCACCTTCCCAAATGAAACTGTGAACAGTTTGGTTTGGTTACTATTGGTACAAATGCCATTTTCACCAGCTCACATTACAAAGGTCTACATATTGCCACCAACCAGGATGAAGTCCTCTGTGTAAACGATGTCACAGTTTCATGCATGACACATTGGAGTACTTGTCACTGGATTACAGTGTGTTGATGTAGAATCACTAAAGATATCACTGGTACAAACTGTGATAAAGGGGCTTCATCCAGCATGCTGCACTGTAAGTCAGACATCAGGTGATCCAGACTCAGACTGGCCCACCAAGATACCTGAAATTTCTAAGTGGGACTTCCTCAGTTGGATACCTTGCCACCTTCTAAACTCCAAAAAGCTTTTTATTTATCATTTTTTCTTCTAATTAAATGGGACATCCAGGGCACTGTAGGTAAATATACGATGCGAACACAGAGCTAGTGTATCAAACTGAAGTGGAATACTGACATGAGTGTGTCACCCTGCACCCTTCCCCATTGATTTTCCAGGTGGACCCCTGTATGCACCTTCATGGTAGGCCCCCTGTACCCCAGTCCAACCCTAAGGTGATCAGTTTCATTTTTAAAGGTGGAAATGTGCACCATATCCACTTGCTTCCATTAGGAAGAACCAAACTTTCAAACATGATCCGATTGAAAAAAAAGCACACATTTTAGGGGATGGCATCTTGGAACAAGGGTTCAGCAACCACCCTGGAAAATGGTCAGGAACCTGGGCTTTTCGGGCATTACTCACATATATTTTTTTTACCACTTGATCATTGGCAACTAAAGATGTCTTTAGCACATGCTCTTCAGACATTAACAGTCAGTGAAGGAGTACTAGGTCATGACGGACCTCACAAAAATGTGCGTTTATCTTGTTCACTGAGGTAATATGTTGTCATTGCTACCACCTTCTAAAACTCTAGACCACCAATTATGATTGTTCCTGTCATTACCCAGGAAATGCCTGACACTGTACTACCATTTACGCGTATCAGTTGACAGCACTGATTGAACCTTATGCCTACTATACTGCTTCTTCGGAGATCAAGTAATCCTGTTTGCTTTGTTCCTTAAGAATTTCCAAAGTAAAGTTTGCCCTTTCCTAAACAAATTTTTGCCTTTTCTCAACAAGATTTTTAAAGTGGCCTGCCATCCATGATTGATCAGCTCACACTCTGATGAATTATTTTACAGTGTTATAAGAATTTGTCTTGAAGCAAGGTCCGAGTTCCAAGGATAACTTTAACATAGACCCTTTAAATTCATACCTATTGAAATTGATGGAATTATTTATATCACCAACAAGTACCTGCCTATTCACCTTAGAGATAAACACCTGTACCTTAACTGGTTTATACATCGTGCATGCTGGGAGGAGATTTCAAAAAACTGCATTATATGATCTGCGAGAACAACGGGATTACTAACTTGGTGTACATCATAACAGGAATGTACGTTCATATGAATTAAGTTCAAGATGGAGTCCCCATAGCTGGGGACATCACCACCTGGGTTAAATCAAAGGGACTTTGACCAGAAATGGGTGACTTGTTTAAATTCCCGGTTAGAATTATCCATGGGTATCACGCAAGGAGTTAGGACCCTGTCTTGGGACCCAATGAGGTTCCCTTCAAATTACTTAAAGTGTTTTTGTTGGGTCTGAGACCCTGCCAGGCTTGGCACACTTTAAGCCCTGAATGTAACCAAATAGACTCTGGCTCTCAAATTCCTCCAGTCTCTTTATCTTGTTCTCTTTTATGTAACGGATAATTCACCGGCTCCCTTTTTTATCTGTTCTGTCTTTCTGAAGGGAGAACTACAAGTCCAACTAACTACTTATCTGGGGTAAAGTCTGAGTCCCATATTTCAGTCAAACAAACAATATCAGAGTCAGTTTGTTAGACTATTAGATGGGGTTCTTCCACTTTATTACCTATAGAGTGCAGATTTATATTCAGGAATTTGGCAGACAGTATTTCTCCAACTCAACTCTCCGTAGATCAGAATCGTGTCTTCCCTTTTGAATTAAGCCTTTTTCACAGTCACATGGTCCCATTCCAAAATTTACATTAATTCTTGTTTCTATTTTCTGTAAAAGATTTAAATCTTGTTTACCTTTTCCTGAGTCCTTTCTCCTTCTATGTCACTTTTTCATACTTATGAAGGATTGGCATACCTTGTCAGATCTAATCCTAGAAAGTCAAACGTTAAAACACATTTCAGGTAACAAACGGAAAAGACAGATCAGGAGCAACAAAACTGCTGTGGTCAAATTAGCCGTAAAAATATCACTAAACCACAAATGGTTAAGTAAATACTTAAACACTAAAAGATTGACAGACCTTTGAAAAATGAAGTTCAGTATTAGGTCAACATAGGATTAGTTCAGCATGAAAACAAACACTGAATAACATAGGAGCTGGCAACTGGCATGCAAATAATTAGTTCAGCACAGGAACAAATACTAATGAACACCAGACAGAGCTGATGACTGGAGTACAAATGAAAAAAAAACACATCAGAACTAAGTGGGAAGGGGGAACGTGCTGCCAGGGTGATCCCCTCCCTGTTACCAGATCAGACCCTATGGAGATCCCTTCCCTTGCAGGAAAACCACAGATGCATTTGGTTAATTATTTATCCAAACCTGTTACGATGGAGATTCTCTCCCGTGTCTTTTATTGCTAAAGTACCAGCTGCAAGAGAAGTAATTACCTTCCTGTAAAATCCCCTTACTCTGCCAGCTCCGTGGTGCTGAGCAGTGGGGGACTGCTCTGGCACACTGGCAACCTGGCTTCATGCCCAGGATGTCAGTAGCTGAGGCCGGCAGGGAGGCTTCATCATGTCCACTTGGATGTTCTCCTGCCAAGGGAGGGCTTGGTACAGCACCACTCACAGAGCACCACCTTGCAGAGGCCTGATATAGGCAGCACTGGCATCACGGGCAAGCACATGCTGCCTGACATCTACCCAGGACTGCTGCATGCATGTGCGCCTTCAAGGCGAGGAAGGCAGACAGGAAAAATTGGGAAAATCCCATTGGTGGCTGGATGACGAGTGGAGCCTGTCACCGTATACATCCACTCCAAAAGGCCATGCTTCCAGGGGCCATGCTGCAATGATCCGTGTTCTCCAGGAGTATACCATATGGGAAGGTGGCTAAAACTTGGACCCCATCCCCTAGGGGCAAGCTGATAAGGCATGACACCATGGTAGATTGGGAGCAACAATCCAACTAGGAGACCCTGGATGGGAGCTGGAAGCAAGGCACCTGCTGAAGACAAGCACAACAGTAACAAAACATAAAAAATCCTCTTACTCCTCCACTTAACATCCACAAAAAAGAGCACAGCCCCAGATGAGCACAAAACCACTCAGCCATCAGTAAGTACTCCTTCCATACGAAAATCCTACTGGCTCTCTATTTATTCCCCTCTCTCAAAGAAATTAGTACACACTTTCCACATTAAACCTGCCACCAGGAATATACCCCACTTTAATTTGATCTGCTGCTGGGAAAATTACCATTACACCAAAAGTAATGACACACAAACTTGTATTCGCAGGCTGAAGATAAAACCTTACTCCTACTAATACCTGCTACCTGGAAGATCTCCTCAAAAGGGAACTGTGCCACCCACCAGGATGAAACACTCTTGAGATAATGATGTCACACTTTCTGCATGACAAAATGGAGTGCTCGCCACTGGATTACTTTGCGTTCCTGCAGCATCCAGCAAGATATCACTGGCAAAAACTGTGATATGAGCACTTCATCCTGATGGGTAGCAACTGTAGTTTCAGCCCCTGGGGAAGTACTCTCCCCTTATTCCACACCCTAACAGAGGGGGAGGGGGTTGAAGTTAACCTACTCACCGATCCAGTTGATTATCATCTGAGAGGTTTCTTTTTACTTGATATTTATCCCCCTCTGCCCTTCAATGCCTCTGCTGTCGCTCAGGGCTCCCCAAGTACCTGCTGAATCCTCTCTTGCCTCCAGCCCAGAGTACCTATCTCCATGTAGCACTGGCTTCTCCTCCAGGCGGGTTGGAGTTGGGGGTTCCCCTGGACATCTTGTTGCATCAGGCGGAGCTTCTCAGTGCTACGGTATATGATGCCGAATTTATCGGGGGCCATCATCATTGTAGAGGTGCTGGGGGCCACAGCAGTTTTCTCCACTGGTTTACTCTCTCGGGGATGCCGTGTGCTACAATGTCAGGGTGCATTCATGCACACTATTTGCACATCCACGCACCGCCATCCATGATGTCCCTCCCACCCTACCTCCTTCTCTGATTACACTGTCACCTGTGAACTCCAGGTGGCAGTATTGCAGTGGAGCATGGAGCCTTCCATTCCTGAAGGAAGAGAGGATCCTCTGGGATGCTTAGTCCTCCTCCCCCCCCAGCCGGCCCCAAATAACTTGAGCTCATTCCTGAACTTGGGTCACCAACGTTGTGAGTGGTAGTGCTACCTATGTGCCGACAGACCGGCATATCATCTGAGAATTACAAAACATCTTCAGTACATGAAAGAAATGAATCCTGAAATAAGCAATTAACCCATGGAAGTAATACAAATCATTAAGAACATTAAAAATGTTAACAGCTAAAAACTCCAAATTTTTTTTTTTATTTGGTGTAGTTTATCTGACGGACAGGCTCCTATCAGCCCTACTCCATGCCCAGCACCATTATCAACTGACACGGTACTTACCACCCAGTTAACAGCCCTGGATTGCCCATTGTCCCCAGGGTGGGGCTCTAAGGGGGGGGGTCTTCCTTCCATTGGACAAACCGGATGCAGTTACTGGGGGTGCCATGGGTCAGTGGTGTGGGACCTGTGGTGTGAGGTGGGTGGCATCCTGCCCAGCACGGGTTTTTCCATGTTCTTCCCAGGAGGTGGGATGTGCGATGACATCCAGGGCATGCACACCAATGTCTACCCTGCCTCCAGCAACTGCTAGCACTGGCTGTCAGACCCCTGGCCTCAACCAGGGGTCCAGCGATCTCCGGGAACTTCCCCCTCCCCTGCCGGCCTTCCAACACCTAGGCTCACTTCTGAACCTGGGTCATCGGCGTCATAAGTGGTAGCACTACTGCTATGCCAGTGGGCCGGCTTAAAAACTCTAAACTGGAAGTGAACATAATACTTTCTTTGATTGGGTGATGAAGGCTGTAGAAAGGGATCAGGAAACTGAAGTACTATACCCGTACTCTATATACTTGTACTCAATACCTGTATTTTATTAAAGCCTTCTATTCTGTCCCACGTGGATGGCTGGTCAAAAAAAACTGTATGACCTTGATGTAGGGAATAGCACTGCAGGATAGGTAAGGAACTGGCTGAGATGGAGAACCCAGGAGGTTGATCTCAGTAAAGGTAGGGATTCAATGGGAAGTTCTCCCCCTTCACAGACAACACAGAGATCTGCAGAAAACTGGACGGTGAGGAGGTTTTTAGGGCCACAAGGGAGGGTCTAGAGAGACTAGAAAAAATGGTCTAGAGTATGACAGTTAAAATTTAATGCAAAGACATGTAAGGTAATGCACACTGGTGCCAATCAAAGAACAGAATACAGAATAGGAGTGGAGGTTGAGAGAAAACTGAAGGAAAGGGACCTAGGGGTGATAATTATGGACAAGCTGAAAACTCTGGCTCAGTGAAACAGGGTAGTGGGGAGGGCAAACAGAATTCTGAAATTCATAGGAGGGCAGATCAGCAGTAGGAAGAGGTAGGTGAGACTGACATTGTACAGATCCATGGTGTGACCACACTTGGAGCACTGCATGCAGTTCTGGAGCCCGCATTTGAGAAAAAACAGGGACAGGGCAGAGGCAGTGCAGAGGAGGGCAACCAAAATGAAATGGGGACAACAAGGGAAATCCTACTCTGAGAGGTTAGAAGACCTCAACATGTACACCCTGGAAGCAAGAAGAAGAAACAGTGGGATAAGACGGAGCTATACAAGGACTGGCATGGAATAAACAAGGTGGCCAGCAGAGAACTGCTCACACTGAGTGGAAACACAGGCACCACGGGAACTCAGTGAAGCTGTCAGGGAGAAGATCAAAGAAGAAAGTCAGAAAACATGTTTTTTCACAGAAAGGATGGTAGATTGATGGAACAAATAATTAAGTAAATTGGCTGTACTAAATCAGTGGTGGGATTCAGATACTGGCAGGACAGACATACAAGACTTGTAGGAGGGGTGGAGGAGGTGAAGGAGTGAATGGCCATTATGCCAATTACATCCAACCCTAAACAGGGCTAGGTCAAATGTATGGGTCATAGAGCCTGTTCTGACATCAACTTCTATGTTTCTATGCTTCTGTAATGCAAACCAAAACAAAACCCAGAACAAAAGATGAGAAATCCTGGAGCAAGAACCTTGTTCACACTTGCAAATTATGGGGCTACTTAAAGGAGTTACAAAGCTTACTCTAGTGCGTCTACCCACAGGCACCATCAAAGAATATCTCCAATGCATATACAGTAGGAAGTCTCCTCGTAAAAATTTGCTCGTTTCCTTATCCAGACTTCACAACTCCAGCTGCTCTGATAATTTCTTTAAATAGAATATTTCCCAACAATTTCAGACCCAATGCACCTTTTTCATATTTCTCTTCTAGACTGCTCTAATCCATCTCCCCCATGTTTATTCCCCACTAAGATCATATACAGTAACGGGCCAGTCTCTATGCAGTTTTCCATTCCTGCCTACTGGAATATGGTGGAGGCTTGCTGCCTGCAAAACAACATAAAGATCCCTCCCTTTAGCCCATGTATCTATACGATCCCTATGGTGGGAGTGCTCCAGAAGCCACCATATAATGGTGAGATTGAGACCGTCACTGTGCACACACTGATAATTGTGTTGTGATGTACTGCATGTTGATACTGATGATATCAAGATGATACCCTCTTGGCCAATCAGACTTCATATCTATATTGTCATTATCTGGCTATAAGAAAAGAAAATCTGCACTCTGCAGTACAAGAAAAAAGCAAGTTAAGAGCGAAGTAGCCAGAACTGCAGGAACTTTGTTTTTTTAATTTTTCCAATTATTTAACCAGGTGAGACACAGAGACATTTAGCATCAGACTGCAGAACTCAAATCCCCAGCACTTCAACCATCACTAATCTTCATCACAGAGCTTGTCCTTGGAGCAGTTACCCATTACATTTAAATCCCTCTCTTAAAGTTACAGAGAACAATTCATTGTTCTATAAAAACCTAGGTGCAATGTAAATAGTGCAAGGGGGAGGGGGTGGGGTGGTAAGAACATACCAGAGATACAAAGCATCGCCATATATAAGAATCAGTTCCTTCTCAAGATCTACTATTGCTGTGATAATCTAAACTACAATTCATACACAGAACATAATGAAATATGCAAGTCAAAAATAATGGAAGAAACATTCAAAAAATTCACAATAAGACATAATCATAAGTGTGATCCTAATCTGCACCATGGAGGAAGTTAAAAAACTTACAGCAACCAATTCTAAATCTGTAAAATAAACATAAAAAGAAAATTAAAGAGCACCATAGGAGGAAAAAAAACAACTGAAAAAGCGGTGATATAATGAATGTTAACCTAGTTCTTTTTTTAAAAAAGTACATAATCAGCATCGTTGTTGAGACCTACTGGTACCCAGTTTCCTTTTGGAGAAGTCAACTGACTCTGCCCCCCTCAATGGGGGAGGGGGTATGTTCTTTCTTGTACACCAGAGTGCAGATTTGGTTTCTTGTTGCACTGTTTGAGGCTAGCCACCTCCTTCTGCACTGCCTAGTTTCCTGGACATGCTGCTTTTGCTTGCCCTCATTATCTGGCTACAAAGACACTGCAGATATACAAGTGAAGAAAATGGCACTAGGCATATACTATTGAGCATAAAAAGGTACTGCAGATATGCAAATGAGCAACTGGCCCAACATTCACCCCATGAACATTCTGTCAGTAGCTCATAGCAGAATGGTATCAACCTCCCATTTTGCAGAACTATTCAAGACAGAAAAATGAAAATAACTGAAAAGTGTACTTACATTGTTGATTCTAAGAAGAAAAAATTACTCACCCCAGTAATATTCTTTCTTCCAAGGGGTCCTTCAGCATCAGTAACTTTTTTCACTTAGCTGGCTAGGTGCAACTGCCCCGGAGGTGTGCCTTTAACAGATCTTTAAATGAGCGTAGGGCCAAGCCAATCAAAAGACGGGGGGGGTGTGAGCTGAGTGAGAGCTGTTGGATGCTTCAGAATTTTTTCAAGGAAAAACGAGGGCTAATGCCCCGAAAAAGAATCAACAGGACTCAAAAAACATGCAAAATGTCCACAAAAGTGGAAATAGAAACAACAGCAACACAAGCTAAAAACTCATCAATAAAAAACTCCAAATTTGGTAAAGGTGACATAAGAGCCCTTCTCCAACAGGTGAACTGGGGAGGAAGGGTGGGAGGCGTATGATAACTAAGGACCCCTTGGAAGAAGAGAATTACTGCGGTCATTTTTTTCTTCTTACCCCAGGAGTCCTTTAGCATCAGTAACTTTTTTGCAGACTACCCAGCAGTACCAAGTGGGAGGCGAGCAGAGAACCTACATAGGAAAGAGGCTCTGCAGAACCACCCTGACAAATTTGGCATCAGATCTGGTCTGCACATCCAAACTGTAGTGTTTCATAAAGGTGTGCACAGATTTCCAGGTAGCTGTTTGCAGACATCCAGTAAAGGAATGTCCCTTGTTGCTGCAAGTGAGGCTGCAGTGCCCCTGGTGTAATGGCACCTGAGCCCCACTGGAGGTTGTTGACCAGCTTTCTCATAGCAGAATCTAATACAAGAGACCAACCAACGAGAAACAGTTCTTTTGGTAGCTGGTCTTCCTCTGCCTACATCCCCGCAGGTGAGGAACAACTGAGTGGAAGAGCCTCTGGACTGTCTAATATGCTCCAGTTGTGAAAGATGGCTCTTCTGACATCCAAGCTGTGGAGCTTTTGCTCCCCAGGAGTGGATGGCTCAGTGAAGAAGACAGACAGAGTAATGGACTGATTCAAGTGAAACTCTGAAACCACCTTTGGCAGAAATTTCCTATTTGTCCTGAGCTCAACTTTATCATTGTGAGGGATGATTTAATTTGGCTCAGTGTACAGGGCCTGTAGCTCTGAAATCCTCCTGGCAGACATAATGGCTACCAGGAAGATGGTCTTCTAAGTTACAAACTTGATGTGGGCTGTGGACATAGGCTCGAAAGGTGGATTTATGAGCCCATCTATGCAAAGGTTCAGGCTCCAAGGAGGAACAGATTCCTTGGTTGGAGGCTGGAGGTGCAAGAGGCCTTTGAAAAACTGTTTAAAAATGTTGTGGGAAAAAATTATTTCTTCTTTCCCACTGAAAGGTAGGCTGAAATTGCTGCCAGATGTAGCCTGAGTGAAGATGGTTTCAAACCTGACGCCTGAGGTGTACCAGGTAGTCTAGCAGCTGAGGGTCTGAAGCTGATAGGGGTTTGAACTTTTCGCTCTTGCACCAGAGGGAAAACCGTTTCTATTTGGCTGCATAAGTCTTCTTAGTGTTCATTTTTTTTAGCCATCCTCAGTATCTTAAGGACCTGTTCAGAGTACTGTGAGGATGGAAACTCTAACTCCTCAAGAACGAGGCCTTGAGGTGAAGAGAGTGTATGTCTGAGTACTGCACTCCCGTCTGAGGAAGGGTCAGCAGGGAGCAAGTTGGAGGCAGGCAAATGGGCCTGTTGCCAGTCCAGAGCCACTAGGCTCATCGATGCAGGCTGCTGTTGGAGTTCAGCTAAACCCTGCATATCAGAGGAAAGGGAGGAAATGCGTATAAGAACCTCCCTGACCAGTCCAGGATCAGGGCATCCAGAGGAAGTGTTCCCGGAACTGGGGGCCTGCAACAGTACTGAGGAAGCTGAAAACTGAGAGGAGAGGCAAACAGATCCACGTCTGGTGTGCCACACCACCTGAACACTGTGGCTAGCACTTGCTTGTTCAGTGTCCATTCGCTCTGATCTTGACTGATGCGGCTTAGGGCATCCGCCAGAGTATTGAGTTTGCCTGGGAGGTGAATAGCTGAGAGGCTGACTCCCAGGGAGAATACTAGAGACCAGACCTTCCAAACAGAGTATTCCTGATATGGTATCACCCTGCTTGTTTATGTAGAACATTGCAGTGGTACTGTCAGTTCGAATTTGAACTGCCTGCCCTTCTATGCTGGGAGTGAAAGCCTTGAGAGCTAGTAAGACTGCTCTGAGTTCCAAAAGATTTATGTGCAACTTTGACTCTTCGGGAGTCCAGTTGCCGCTTACTGAGGCACTGTCTAAATGAGCTCCCCAGCCCAAAAGGGAGGCATCTGTGGTGATCACCTTTGTGGGAAGAGGAGCTTGAAAGGGAACCCCTGCCTGCAAATTTGCAGGGTTCTTCCACCACAGCAAGTTTTGGAGGAATTGCTCTGACACAGGTATCAACTTTGAAAATGTGTTGCTTCTCTGAGACCAGCGAGCTCTGAGGTAGGCTTGCAGGAGTCTCATCCTGTACCTGACCCCTAGGACTACTGCAGTCAGAGGCCATATGTCCCAGAAGTTTGAGAAAATGTCTGGCTGGTCTTGGCTGTCCCCAAGCGAAAGAATATGCCACTGAAAGGAAACTGAATTCTGTTCTGCGGGAGGAAAGCATATCCCTTCTGAGTGTCCAGCTGGGCCCCCATGAAGGTGAGTAGCTGGGTGGGTTCCGGGTGAGATTTCTTTAGAGCTACCAGGAAACCCAGAGACTCCAAAGTGCATTCTGTGAGGGAAAGAGATTCCTTGACCTGGCAAGGAGACTTTGCTACTATGAGCTGGTCATCCAGATAGGGGTAGAGAGTGACATCCAGTCTCCTAAGATGGGCTGCTACCACTGCGAGACACTTGGTAAAGACTCTTGGGGCTGAGGACAGACTGAAGGGCATTGCGGTGAACTGATAGTGACCTGAAGGACGTTTGAACTTGAGAAACTTCCTGTGAGATCTCCTTATGGGTATGTGGAAGTAGGCGTCCTTTAAGTCGAGGGAGGCTAGCCAGTCTCCCTGCTGTAAGGACTGTATGACAAGTGACCATTCTGAATTTGGGTTTTTTCAGATGTTTGTTTAAATATATGAGATCTGAGATCTAAGATCGGTCACCACTCCCCAGTTTTCTTTTGTGTCAGAAAATACCTGGAGTAGAGGCCCTTGCTCTTCTCGTGGGGGAGGGGGGACCCTCTCCACTGCTCTTAAATCCAGAAGGTTTTGTACCTTCATTTCCAACAGCCATATCTGTGTTGGGGACAGAGGTCTTGACACCTGGGTATGCTCGAGGTCTGGCAGTTACTTGAACTGTAATGACAGACTCTTCTCCACTATCTCCAGCACCCACTTGTCCGATGTGATGAGGGACCAGTGCTGAAGATACTGAGAGAGTCTGCCTCCAACTGGAAACGGGGAGGCGACCTGGACACTCACATCAGGACTTATACTGAGAGGCAGATGGCTGGGTAGAGGTGGCTCTTCTTTGGCCCCTTCTGCCCCTGCCTCTGAAAGACCCCCTGTACTGGCTAAAGTCAGACTGGGGTAGGGATTGTAAGGCCTGGGAACATAACTTCTGCCCCTACCGCCTCTGGGACGGGATCTCTGAGGGGTGGCAGGTTTAGGCTTGGATGAGTGGCTCTGCCAGGAGACCTTATACTCATCGACTTTTTTCATGTAGTTAGTGGTTCTGTAATTAAACAACATATTTTGATCACAGGGACAATCCACGGCCTTGTTCTGAGTGTCTGTGGTCAGACTGGTTGTTCTAAACCAGGCGAAGCATCTCAGAGAGATGGCATGGGCCATCGCCCTAGAGGCTGCATCACTGTTGTCATCTGCCATGTGGAATTGGTACATAGTAGCTTCCAGGGCAGTTTTTGACGTATCCACCAGCTCCTGCACCATAGAATCTGATCAGTTGCAGGCGACAGCTTGAACAGATTTCCAAAGGGCTTTCTGATATTTAGCTGTGAATGCCATGGAAGAAGAAAGCCTGAGAAGCAGAGAAGCTGTGGCATACATTTTCTTTGCTATAAAGTCAATTTTCTTGGAACCCTTGTCAGGGGGAGAGGGTGACAAGGAGACTCCAGCTTTCTCACAAGCTGCCTGCTGCACTATACTTTTATGGCTAGGGTGTGCAGACAGGAACTCGTACCATTTTTAGACAATTTATATTTTCTCTCAAGCCACTTATCAACCCCTGATACTGGAGTGTTGAAGCACCTTCATGGTATTTTTTCTAAATGCATTATAGATAGGGATGACCAGGGTCTTTAAGGATGAAAGACCCTTCATCTCCCTATAATCTTCATCTTCATCCTGGTTGGGCTCCTGTGTAGGGAGGTCCAGGGTATCCAGCATATTCTGTATGATTGTAAACACTGAGGAAGGATCCTCTTGGTCACCCAGGGGATCCCCAAGGTGACGGTCCGGGAACTCCTGGGGCTCAAGGCCCTCAAAATCCTTGTGAGGGGCATAATAAAATTGATCATCATCTGCATCACCCTCACAGTCTACAGAAGAGAGAACTGTGGAAGAGTGCATGCAGCCCCAGTAAATCGAAGACCCATCTTTTGAAGGGTCTGAAACAGTTGCCATGCTTTTTCCATATCTTGCACTGACGGAAGAACCTGCGCAGTTTGTAAGCATTTTGTTTTTTCTGTATGCTTTAAGCTGCCTGTTGTCTCGCTATTGGCTTTCCCAGGAGCAATGGGAGCATATCTGTCTCGACAGAGTTTCTTTTTAGCCACTTCATCAGAGGCTTGATCAAGCTTCCTTTTTTCGTCACTCTTATTATTTTTCAATTTGTGAGGAACCTCATCTTTAGAAGCTTTATTTTTTGGCTGGGATCTGGAGGGTTCCTCAGCACCTCTGCTTTTGATATTAGTACTTTTGAACGGCCCCAAGTCGGAAGCCTTTGATTTATCCTCAGCCATAATAATCAAAAGTTTGTCTGCTATGTTAGCCAATTTAAGCAAAGGAAACCAGTTCTGGACCTACGAACTGAGTGCAGATTTCTGTGAAAATGCCACTGGCCAGTCCAGCCCGAGTTAATAAACTCTGTCTATTACTAGTGCCTTTTTTTTTGGTTGTAAAACTGGGATCTATACCAGTGCCAATCTTAAGAGAAACCCAGTAATACTCAACTGTGCACAGGTGGTTGCTGGACCCTTACGGACAGTCCTGACACAGATGATACCAAGGTCCAGTAATATAACTAAAAAGGTTTCTTCGTAATTGCCAATCTAGAGAGAAAACCCCCAGGCACTACATAAATTTGAAATCTACTGCAGGTGCCTCGCAGTAAAACCCCGCGAGGTCCGAGGTAAAAAACAAGGCAACTGTCCCTAATTCGATAGTTCCCACAAGAATTTGCATCACAAATGAAGGAAACCATCGAAAATAAGCACCCTCAATAAAATTAGGCTTCAAACTAAATAGTTGTGGTAAAAATAAAGACAAAATAGCGCCATTGCTCTAAAAATAAAACAATTGAGCAGCGCTAATGATAAAGTAAAACTTTCACTCAGCATACTAAAGGAAATAATTTATGAGGAAAACTTTACCCAGATAAGCACTAGGAGGCTGTCAACAAGAAAAGTTGGGAGACACCTCAGAGGCAATATTGTTCAGTCCAACGGAAAAAAAATTCTGAAGCATCCAACAGCTCTCACTCAGCTCACATCCCCTCCTGTCTTCTGATTGGCTGGGCCCTATGCTCATTTAAATATCTCTTAAAGGCACACCTCCAGGACAGTTGCACCTAGCCAGCTAAGTGCAAAAAAAGTTACTGATGCTAAAGGACTCCTGGGGCAAGAACTGTGTTTTCTCTTCTTTTCTTTTAGACAAATATTGTAAAATCTCGATGTATTAGTGATAATGATATAGTGCTGAGGTTTGTACTCATACAAGTCACAAACTTACTGGGTGGAGACAGAAACTTCAACCCTCAGCTTTTATCCACTGTGCCCAGTATCCTTACCATACAACCTCAGCACTACAGCATTATCACATTAAGAAAACTGATGTATTAAAGAACCAGTCACACCAAAAATAAAAAGCAGGCAGAAAATGTTTGAAAATGTTAAAAGCAGCTCCTTATAACATTTTATTTCTGACACATTTTTCTTTTTTTCTTTGTGTGCTCATTAGATTTTGTTTTACCTAATAGTATTTGTGTGATGCAAAAAGTAGTACTTTACCTGGAAGCATATATCTCTAGTTCTATTCCTCCCACTATGTCAGCAGTGTCTGATCTCACTCTCTCTTACTTCACAAGCCCTGCTGCCTGATTGGTAACCTGTGTCACAAGTCTCCAATTAAGCAGCAAGAGATTGGCTCTTCTTGGTTACTAGTGATGTCATAGTCAGTGAGGCTACACTGCTGATGTGGACGGGAAGGAATAGAACGATGTCAGCCTATAGAGTGCTGTTCCACACATCACACTTAGTACTATAGGGTACAAAAATGTCCAATGAGTAAAACAGAAAAGAATAAAATATTTCAGATATAAGAGGTGGCAGCTAAGTACTTCTGAAAGTTTGTATTAATTCCAGACAGTAAACTAGCTCTTTAAGCCAACATGATTCTTTTTTTTAATTTATATTTGATTGAATTTTAAACATATATATCAATACTGGTAATTTTCTCTACATGATTAAAAATAAAGTCATATTCTAATGTACAGCCATTATTAGAAGTAAGGAGAATTAGTCCATAACATGAGAAGAAAACTAAGATACAGCAATAATAAGTATCCCAATAATAAAAATAAATAGCAGAACATACTGCTTAATCTTGGTAGTCAGGCTAAAGTTTAAATAAAAAAACAATAATAATAAATCACCAGCTGAGCCATTACATTTCCCTTAAATATTAATGCAGAAACAAAGCAATAGCCATCCTGAGAGTCCAACTGGATTTAAAAACCAAAAAAGACTAATGATTAAGCAAAAATATTATACAATACATGAATTAAAAGCTTTAGATTAATAATATGCATTCCCTTTTACCTTGAAGATATTGTTTGTCAACACTATTTAGCTGCTTTTCTACACATTTTTATATTTTACCTAAAAAAAAATAAGGTTTATTTTCCTCTGTCTGATAACCATTATTCTTTAGTTTTATTCCTTCTTGCCACTGCAGTCATCTCCTCTTCAAAGAGAGTAGGTGATTCCGTGTCTTCATTGTTATTCAAGTCTGTTTCATACTGCATCCTAATAAAAGCTGTAACTGGCTACATTTCAAAGAAAATGTATTGATTCCCTTTATATTTTATGTGGAGCTTAGCGGGTGCTAGAAATTGGAAATCTGCACCCACCTCCAGCAGTTCCAGATGTAGTGCAAGAAATCGTCGACCTCATTCTTGGGTAGAGAAGGCAAAGTCTGGGAATGCAAAAAATCTTTTGGTCTTATAAAGTGAAGTGCCTTGTATTTTATAATCTCACAATTAAGTCCTGGTCAGATTCAAAGGCAAAAGACACCATCACTGTTGGCTTAGAATTATCAGAAGCAGAAACAACTTCAGACTCAGCAGCTTGTTATTGGACAGTTTTCTTTTTGGCAGTCCAATAAGCTTTTGTTCTGTTTTTTTTTTTTTTGTTATACTGTTTCTTCTCCTGGCACCCCTGGACTGCTCCCTTATTACCTGGCATCCTATGGGATTCCGTCCACCGTCCGTCACCACCGCACCCCCTTAGGTCCTCGCCCTCTTCTCCTGCGGCTTACCCCACCCAGCAGGGGGTGGGGAGCCCCCTACTCACCCACATTGTCCAGATTCAGTTCAGGTGATGCCCCAGAGCCGGTGTTCCGTTGGACAGCCATCAAGCCACTCAGCCAGGATGCCTACTTTTTTCACTGGTTTTCTCCCTCTGGGCTGAGAAGCATGCAATGTCGTCAGGGGACGTACTGCGCGGCCCGCCTCAGCACGCTTGATACCTCTGCCCTCATGTAGACACAGCGCTGGTGTGCCAGCCCCCAGCCACCGCTTAGGGGCCAGGCAAGCACCGACTGCTAGAAGACCCTCCACCCAGAGAAGGAGAGCTGTCCAAGGATGCTCTATCCTTCTCCACCCCTTCTAACCCCCGTCGACCCGCGCTCACTCCTAAACACGGGTCGTCGGCATGGTAAGGCATCCAGCACCTCAGCACCACTGGGCCGGCTCCCAATAAGCTTTTGTAATAAATGGCAGATTCTCTTTTGCCAAATCACAGACAGTAATGAAGATGTCCTTGATCATGTCTCAAACATTTTGAAATTTAGCATCCAAAGAATTTGGTAACCCAACCAAGCGAAAAGTTCTTACATGGAGCTTGATTTTCTAGTATCCATGTTTTTCTGTTAATAGCATAGTTTTCCCAATCAGGTTAGCACTGGTAGCCTCCAGTCCTGTTTTTTTTTCCAATTGTTTAACCAGGTGAGACACACTAAGCTGAAAGCTTGTTTACAGGTGCAACCTGGGAGCACAGGGAAGTTAAGCGACTTGCTCAGGGTCACATAGTATGCAAGTGGGGGCTGTGGGATTCAAACCCAAGTCTCCAGATTTGCAGCTCAGAGCCTTAAACCACTGCGCTACACTGCCTCATTTAATTTGAAGTAGTAGATACAGCCTTAGAATTTTGTACCACTTGTTTGTCGATATGCTCAATTTTTTCTGTTTGTTTTAGCATCCTTCTGTAGGAAGTCCACTTCCTCATGGAAAGTTTGGAATTTTCTGTCAAATGTTGAATCCAGGAGATGAATTTATGAAGCGATTCTCCTAAAGTTTCCTGGATGGGCTTGCCTCCAGTAGCCACACTGGCACTCTTTGGGGGGCTTGGTGTTATTCTTGGTTAGTCTTGCAGTAATACAGTAGTTTTAGTATCCCAAATACTGCAGTCTGAGAGTGGATTTTCTAAGTGTGCCACAGATTCTTATATTGGGTGTGCTGTTTGCACTATTTTACTAAAACCGGTAGTAAATCAGACAGCAACACTTGCTTCATGCTGTTCTAATACAACGGACACTGCTAACTACTCAGCCAGGGAATTGTTTGTTTATTAAAAGTTGAGTAAAATACAGGACAGGTTCTATGAGAAACAAGTCTCATTTACAGAACATCCCAAGTCATTTAAAACAGTAAGTACATAAACTAACATAACAACTCTAACTATAAAAAAAAGTATGAAAACTCCCTGTAACAACAGTTTTAAATCACAAATAACAAATACATGAGCAGATCTGAGTAATAGCAACTGTATCAAGTACATGTGGATTGTTCCTGAAATAACTTTGTTAAGTTATGTTTGAAAATATAGAGGGAGGAAGAGTTTCTTAACTAAGGGGGAAGTTTGTTCCATGAAAATGAAGCGTTGTGTGAAAAGCATTCTTTCCCAAAGTGAGTTTGAAACTTTGGCAGACAAAGTCAGTGTTGAGACACATCCCTAAGGCTATATTTGTAGGTGGGAACTGTAAGCCTGTTGGATAAATAGGTTGGAGTCTGTTTATTCATGGCTTTGTAAACTAGGGGTGATCAATGAAGAGTGCGTCTAGAAGCGGGGGATAGCCAATTTAACTACGATAATAAGGTGCAATGCTGTTCATTCCATTTGGACTTTAAAATGAACTGTAAAAACTGATACTAAACAGTATTTGCTAGGGAAAGACTTGACGCATTGACATGATGGTAAACAGTGTCATCGTAATCTAATACGGGAAGATAATGTGAGCAACAAAATGTTTGCGGTTTGGAATTGACAGGCAGTGTCTGGCACATTTTAAACAACCTATGCATTGCCAGACTTTTGAAATAGTTGTGTTAGTGTGGGATTTAAATGTCAGGGATGAATCAAAATGAGACCAAAGTATTTAAATTCACTTATAAGTTTGAGGGAGGCAGTGTAGTGCAGTGGCTCTGAGCTGCAAATCTGGAGACCTGGGTTTGAATCCCACAGCCCCTACTTGCTTACTGTGTGACCCTGAGCAAGTCACTTATCTGCCCTGTGCTCCCAGATTGCACCTGTAAACAAGCTTTCAGCTTAGTGTGCCACTCCTGGTTAAACAACTGAATAGGGAAAAAAAATTATATAGAGTGATGGAAACAGAAGAGTGAGACAGGAAAGGAACACCCATTGCACCCACTTAGCCTTGCAAATGCTGTGTCTGAACAAAGGACTTCTCACCTCTAAAGCTGTCAAGATACTTGCTCTCTTGCTTTGTGGATTTAATGTGTGTGCAGATAACTTTGCCCTTACAGGAATAGCAGGCTTGTTGCTGGAAAGTTTACCCATGGGCTGAAGCAGGTACACGGTGTGGAACTTGATGAGACAGAACACCCTCTGGCTCTTCCCCTACCCTCCATACCATATCCATGTCTGAAATATTTTTCTAAAGGCTTGATCCTTGCAGAAGTATAATCCTCAGACAAGGCTGAAGAGTTCAGTATGTTTCAGTAAATGAATTGTCCTTTATTGGCTCTCAGTAACTTTAGGTAGGTAAATACTTGCTTGCAAGTGGACTTTCTGTTTTGGGGCTTGGTATACCCTATATCTGCACCCTGTCCCGCATCGCTGTGCACACATCTTCTTGCCTGCACTCTTTTGAATAACTGAAGTAGGGTGCCATTGTGTTGGCACTGTGGACAGACCAGGAACACAGTACTGCATTATCCACCAGACCCCAGCTCTTCTTCCAGACCCCTGACTCTGCTGCAACCTTCTTCAAAATACTATAAGCACTACAGTTAGCTCAAGTGTTGGGAATAACAAAGCAGCAGGCCCAGCAGCATTTCAATCAGTCTGTCTGGAAGCGGTCGATGAACTGCACACTAGGAAAGAATAAGCGAAACTCAAACTGGGATATTTGATGGAAACCACTCATTTGACTGAGGAGGTAAGTATTAAACCACTTTTTCTATCATTAGAAAGACTGAATTTCACTGAACTGAATATTATCTACAAAGATAACAACCTTCAAGACATACCTTCTATCACTCTTCTCCCCTCCACCAATTTAGCGACTGGTGGAGGGTAAGGAATAAATAGAATACGCTGGTGATCGGGCATTCAATGTCCACGCGCCTAAAATGTGGAACTCCCTTCCGACCCAAGTTCGTGCCTCCCCCTCCCATCCCTCCTTCAAAACATCCCTCTGGAACTTCCTAAAAGCTGCAGCTACCTGCCTGTGTGCTGCATAATGCCCAGTCTCATAGCCCTATCACCTTCACTGGTACCCCTACTAGCCACTTACTGTCCAGGTAGAGCGTCATGTGGCTGCCACTGTTAGAGTTGTTTTTATTCTAATTTCTAGGCTATGTCTTGATGTTTTCAATTTCTAGGTTATGTCTTGATGTTTTTCTACCTCCCCACGATGTACTTTGAGCCTGTATGTACCTTAAGCTGTTTTACCCACTGTCGGAGCATGTGGCTCTGGTTTGTAACCACGACTCTATATTTGTTTCATGGATACCTTGTAACTCTCCCGGGTCGCACCTGAAAATAGGCACTTGGCTGTCTAGTGTGCTTACCTGGTTACCAAAAGCAAATAAATAAATAAAAATATAATAATCTCAGATTGTGTTGAGAATGGCACTCAGTTCACTTGTGATTGTAATTCAACTCTGTCACTTTAAACCCCTTTAACCCCCCCATACCCTCCCAGTCTTTTGTTGTGTAAATCCTGAATTTTAGCACCTTATTGCAGATTACTGCAATAAAAGGTACCTGCTGACTGCCTTCTCCTCTGTCCCCACCTTGTGGCAGGCGCCTTCAAGGAGTTCAGGGGCGGAGGGTCTCCGAGCCGCCAGCGGGACAGCGGCGTCCATCTAGCCGACCAGGGATCCAGGAGGCCAGGAGAAGCAGGCAGAAAGGTACGGGCAAAGCCGAAAAATTTTTGCCCTCCCCCCTCCCCCTCTCGGTTGATTCTTTTTTATACACTTTCTCCCGCCATTTCCCTAATCCACGCCCACAGCTTTTTTCCCTTCCTCTCTTAACCCTTACCTAACCTCCACAATGCTACTCTGCTTCCTTTTGCTCCTGAGTCTCTCTTCTTCCCATTCCCATATGATAATCATGATATACCCCTTGCCATGGTGAATAAGGTAGTGAATATGGTCTGCCCACCCTGCCATCCCCAATGGACACCCACCAATTCCTTATTTATTTCCAACCACTTTACACTGCAACCCTGGGGAATCCTACATAAAGTCTCTCTAACAATACAACATGCCTCGAGCACCTTACATGCATCCTGGCTTTATATTAACCCATTATGCCTGTCCATCAGATTATTATGTTACGATAAATCTCATACCTATATAACAGGACCTTCACCCACTATACAGTGGGCACCCAAGAAGAGGAGGAAATGCTCTGACCACTCCCTATCCCTTTCACTTGGTGCCCTCCTCAAATTAATCTTCTTCCTTCTGATCTGCATTGGTACTATTGAAATAAATCCTGGCCCCATTGAAAGTTTTTTATCCCCTGCTGATCTAACCTCCATAAATGGCCTAAGCTTCCTTCACTTCAATGCTTGCAGCCTTCTAAAAAAGTTCTCCTTAATACAGGCCTGGGTTGGACATACTCTACCTGACTTCCTGGTTATCTCTGAAACTTGGCTCAGACCTACAACAAACGACAGTGATATAAATCTTCCCAATTATCAGCTCTTCAGATCAGATCGCCCTTCCAGGGGTGGTGGGGTGGCCATATACATTAAGGACACCATCTCTGCATCCTGCCTCATCAATACATCCGAACCAAAGGAATTTGAATGTTTGTCAATTAAAATATCCCTTCCAAATTTGTCTTCATTTAAATTGATTGGCTGCTATAGGCCCCCCTCTGCAGGCCTCAAACTCCTATCTCACCTAGGATCAGTACTCAATCTAGGCCCTGAAGATACCATCATCCTTGGTGATTTGAATTTAAACTGGCTATCTAATGTATCTGCACCACTGGTAACCTTCTGTGACACCCATGGATTCACACAATTAATCAAAGATCCAACCAGAATTAACCTAAAAAATTCTAGCAACAGCTCACTCCTGGATATTATGTTGGTAAACAAGCCTCACTTATATTCACATGCAGGAGTACTACCGAGTGATGTAAGTGATCATTGTCCTATAGCTGGCATAAGATCTACATTCAAACCATCCAATCCTGCAGAATTTGTCCTCAAAAGGTCAAAAAAGAAATTCAACGTCTCAGGATATCTCCATGATTTGTGCAATACAACATATTGGCAAGACTTCTACCTTACAACCTCAGTTGAAACAGCTCTCCAGATCTTAAAGGACATCATCACTAATGCTCTCAATATGCATGCACCAATCACCAGTATCAGAACTAAAGTAAGATCTTGTCCTTGGTTCACTACTGACCTTAAATCAGCCTTGTTAGCCAGAGACAAACTTTGGAAAAAGGCAAGAAAAACAAAGGATACCAGAGACTGGCTTCAATTCAGAAAAGCAAGAAATTCATGTACAAAACAAATAAGAATTGCAAAGCTGCCTATTATAGAGCTGAATTAGATGCTTCCTACAATAACCCATCCAGACTCTGGGGTACTATAAGAATTCTGGGCAAAAACTCTACCCCTGCCTTAACCTCCAAACTGCTACTAAATGACACAGAAATTACAGGCAAGCAAGAAATCCTAAACACCTTCAATGACCACTTCACCACAGCTGACCTAGCATTTGACTCCTCACCTGCAAGTCTCTTGAGATCATCTTTGAACCTTCAATCCACTGTGGGACAAAGGCTACTTCAACATTCTCCTTCAACCCAATATCCTTGAAAGAAGTAGAAGACCTCCTATCTAATTTAGATACTTCTAAGAGTGCAGGTACAGACTCCCTGGATCCCTACTTCCTTAAAATAGCATCACACGCCTTATCTGCCCCCCTCACTCATCTCTTCAATCTTTCCCTAGCTACTGGATCCATTCCCTCCACTTGGAAAACAGCTCAAGTAGTTCCACTACTTAAATCTGGTGATCCCACGGACCTCAACAATTACAGGCCCATTTCCATCCTACCGGTACTATCCAAGATGCTTGAAAAATTAGTAAACTCACAGTTAAGGGCCTATCTGGATAAAAACAACCTCCTAAATCCAGCACAATCGGGATTTAGATCAAGGCATAGCACCATCTCTGCCCTAGCCAAAGTAACTAATGACTGGCAGATTGCCTTGGACAAGAAGAATTGTACCTGTGCTGTGTTCCTGGACTTGAGTAAAGCATTTGACACAGTGGATCATGAATCATTACTCACCTCCCTTAGCTCTCTAGGCCTGGATTCTCTCTCACTCAGCTGGTTTAAGTGCTATCTATCCGATAGGTCACAATTAGTAAAAATGAAAATTACCTATCCACCTTAAAACCACTGCTAAGAGGTGTACCGCAAGGCTCTATTCTTGGCCCTATCCTCTTTGCCATTTATATTAATAATATCGATGCCAACCTCTCTCAATCTAACATTCATCTGTTTGCTGATGATACTGTATTATATGTCAGTAATCCTCATTACCTAAAGCCTGTAAGCTGTTACAATCAGAATTCTCCATCCTGCAACACAATCTATTGGAAAAAACTACTTCTAAATGCCAAAAACAAAAGCTATGCTTTTTGCCACAAAGAGTAGCTCTGCCATTACCCCATCACCCACCACTCCTACAATTATTCACCTTACTTGGAGAGAAGCTGAATTTGTGGACAAGTTCAAATATCTTGGAGTCTGGATTGATAATAAGCTTGACTACTCTGTCCATATTGAAGAGCTACTAAAAAAGTTGAGAGAAAGGCTTGGCCTATTTTACAGGATAAAACACTACCTTACCAGAGACTCCAAACAAAGATTAATCCAGGCATCATTCCTATCCCTCACTGACTATGCCGACTTTCACTATGGCCATTGCTCACTCTCCCTCTTAAATAAGCTGGACACCCTGTATCATAGATCCCTCAGATTTATTACTGACCTTCCTCTAGCACCCATCATTGCTCTTTATATGGCAGTTAATTGGACATCACTACAACACAGAAGAAATAGGAATGCTGCAATCTGGATCTTCAAAGCTTAATCAGGCAAACTCCTCCTATATCACAGACTGTTTTACCCAAATTACTTCTAGGCCATACACCCTAAGGATCAGTAAACTCATCATGTTAAAGGTCCCCAATGCCTGTACCCGGTTTGGGAGGGCTGCTATCAGCTACTCCCTTGCAGTTACTTGGAACTCACTCCAAAAATCTATGAATCTCAATACCCTCTTACCCTTATCATCCTTCAAAAGATTATTCTCCACCATATTTCCAGAGTTCTGCAATTGCTTTCATAAGGCCTAATCTCCCATCCAACCTACATCCCCCTTCCGTATTCCATTATGTTAGTTCCCCTTCTATTATCCAGTCAGCTGCTATCTCTTATAAAAGCCATATAGGCTTATTATTTGTATACTATGCCTGCTATATCTATTCTCTCCTTTTCCTACAGGTTAAGTGATTCTACTGTACATTGTATATATGTAAATTGTTGTAAACTCTCATTCTATGTCATTGTACTGTTGTTCATGTTTTTCTTGTCCATGTAAAAATACTTGTACTCTAATTTGTATGACCACTCAGGTCCATCTTGTAAATGAGCTACGCTCAATGATGTTCGCCTGACTAAATAAAGATTTTGATTGATTGATTGATTGATTGATTAAATGGCTTGTTTAACAGGGATATAGGCATGCTATGATGGTATCCTTTGAAAAAACGCCCTGAGCATAAAACGCATCAGGTGACAGTATCCCTGAGTGGGGGGATTTGGAGCAACATCACTGGTGGGTATCTCTGGAACTGTTTGGACATTTTGTTTTATGTTTTTTTCTGCATTTAAGTGAATTGCATTGCTGCACGTATGCTTATGCTGTTTGGATGAGTTGTTAATGAAGTGTATGAACAAAAGAAGAATTTTATGAGGAGTTCTGTTGGTCCACAGCTACTTTACTCCAAAGCACAGTGTTAATTAACACACCTGCAGTAGGTGCCAGTTTCAGTGACTGCCATTTTTCTATATTTGGAATCTGTTTACCCTGGTCTTCATCCAAATAATTTTTCAACAAATTCATTTATATGAAAAATACCTCAGAGGAAATTTACTATAAAAATTAGCCAGAAATGAGTATGGTTAAAAATGCTATAACTGCTCAGCTGCTAGCAGTCAGGATAGAAATTACCCATTTGTGCACTCAGCTCAGCAGGAGCCACCCTACCTCACCTCCACTCCCCCAGACATCCAGGAGGGTGGAGGGTGGTGGGGCATGGGAGGGTTAGAAGGGGCAGCCTCAAAGACGTTGTCCAGCCCAGATGCATCCAGATGGCGAATCACTTCACGCCCCTGGAGGAGGTTCAAGCTCCTTACTCCGCAAGGGGGGAGGGAGAGAATCCGAGTCAGTCTCAGGTGCTGGGTCAGACAGCGAACTGGCACCCAAGGAGGGTAAGACTGTAAAGAAGGTCCTAGTGACTGAGGTCTCAGTGGTAAGGGATACCGGCAGGGTGCTGGGGATCAGATAGAGGAGGTCTGGTTCGATGCCTGTCTGGAGCATCAGCCAACCAGGACTTAAAATAGAGAGGATGGAGGAGAGGGAAAAGGGAGTAGCTGAGGGTGCTGCTGCATCTAGGTACCAACTATCTGGCCAAGCAGTGAAGCAGAGTTTTCGTAAACTGGGGTGCAGGTTGGTGGTGCGCTCAGCTTCCCTGGCCTTCTCCGGAGTCCTCCCTGTGTGGGGCTGGACTCCTCCCTGTGTGGGGCCAGGTGGGGAAGCAGGACAGGATTATTTATTTATTCATTCTTCGGAAATAATATTTGAGCAAAGTGCTCTGTTTCAAAGGTTCCATGTCACAGAAAGCAGGACAGTACATAGTCAATGATTACAACTGCGAAACACAAATACATAGGCACATTAAACAAACAGTAATAAACATAATGTAATATTCTAAAAGTTACATAATCTATCAAGGAACTAGAGTAAAGCAGCCAGGAAGGTAGGCTTTGTCGAGATAGCAGAATGCTAAAGAGTGGGAGTGAATAAAGAGGGGAGGGTGAGGGACCAGTGTAGGGAAACACTGTGTAGATCAGTGCAATGTGTTGTGGTGATGAAACAGTAGGGTGAATCCTGGAGGGGGAGAGCAGTAGAGATGGAGTGTTGGTGGCATGTGTACTCAGTGAGGAGGGAGAGGTAGGGAAGGAACAAAGGAGTAGCAGAGGCCAGAGTGTGGAACTGCCAGTGGTTTTAAGTGCAATTAAAACCTAGGCAGAATTAAGAAACCAGATAAAGGGAGAAGCATTCCCACCACATACCAAATCATAATCAAGAGAGGGGTACTGAGATAGCAGAATTCAATAATTGGCTCAAGGGATAGTGTTGGGACATGGGGTACCACTTTGTAGGGGACTGGGGGATTTCTGGGACAGACAACTCTTCAAGAGTGATGGGCTGCACCTGACAAGAGAGGGGGGCCAGTGCACTGGTGCAGAAGTTTGATGTCTATATCATGCATTTAAACTGACTGCGGGTGAGTCCAGGTCTACAGGATACACAATGGACGGCAAGCAGAAAGGGATACAAAGTTGTACTCCCCCACACCAAGGGAACAGTAGTAGGATACGGGGTACAGGGAACACAGTAGGGGTTATGAGAGTAAAGGGGAGAAATGTTTGTAAGAGAAAATACTACAGGAAAAGGTACTCAGGAAGAGGGGAGAAACCATAGCAAGCAGGTGAGAAGTAGCAGAGCTACAGCAGGGGCCAAATGGAAGGGGGTAAGCATTCACATCAGGAGCCTGGAGGCAAACTTAGTGAGCTCCAGTCAATGACGGCACACACTGAGATAGACCTTGTGGCCATCAAAGAAACAGGCCACTGAAAATAACAACTGGGAGATGACTGTCCCTGGATAAACATTATTCAGGAGGGATCGCAGGTCAGGTAGAGGGAGGGTCACCCTCTATGTCAGGGAGGGCAGTGAAGTTATTGAAGATGAGAGCATTATAGATTTAGATGGGAAAACTGAGTCTACACCGGTGCAATTCACGGTGGCCTTGGGCATAAAGATAAGATATGGGGTGGTCTACAGCCCCCCCCAAGTCAAGGGGAGGAAAGAGACAGAGTACTTGAGGGGGGACTTAGAAGAGGGGTGGCAAAGGGAGAGATGGTAGTGGTATGGGACCTAAATTTGCCTGACATTGATTGGGAGGTCCCGGTGACCAAGAGTCAGTCACTGCTGGACACATTTCAGAACTGTCTCCTGGTACAACTAGTTAAGGGAAACCACCAGGCAGTCTGCAGTCCTAGTTATAGTACTCACCAACCCAGAGCTGGTGAGTGATGAGAGGGTGGAGAAGCCACTGGGGAACAGTGACCATAGCTGTGTGTGGTTTGAACTGGCCCTAGGGGCTGGTAAACCACACTCAAAAACCAAAGTCCTTGACTTTAGAAGAGCAGACTTTATTAAGATGGAAGAACTGGTCAGGGAGAGGTTACAAGGGATAGGGGACATAGGCAGGGTGGAAGAGAAATGAAAAGTATTCAATGGGGCTATCCCTGAGGCATCAAGGACACGTGTAAGAGCAGAATAAAAGAAAAAAATCAAAGAAACCAATATGGTTCTCACCTAGAATCAGGGAAGCAGTAGGGTCCAAAAAGAGGGCTTTTTATAAATACAAGAGCAAACAAGGAGAGGCGGAACGGGAGGAATATCTTCAGAAAACCAGGGAAGATAAGAGGACCATCAGGGAGGCAAAAGCAGATAAAGAACTGCGCATCGCGGAGGGGGTGAAGAAAAGGGGAAAACTTTTCTAGATATATTAGCAAAAAATGTAAAAGGGGGGGCATTGCACGATTAGTGGAGGGGAGTAGGGTGATAGAAGAAGATGGGGAGGATGACATCATTCTGAATGGCCATTTTTGCTCCATCTTCACTATGGAAGAAGACGGGCCCCTTAAGAGTGGCATCAAAGGGAATCCCAGAAATGAGTCCACCAGTGTTTACTAGGGAAAGAGTCCAGAAGAGGCTGGCAGCCCTCAAGATTTATTTATTTGTTTAACAGGTGGGTGCATTGATCCAATGGATTGTTTTCAGGCACGACCCGGGCCTTGAAGATGGTGCACAGGCTGTACAATACATTTACATGAATTAAAAGTGGTACAGGTGATAAACAAACTAGAAATACATGGAAAGCTTTGAATACAGTGACATACTGAATAGGTGCAAGAATACATTAGGATACAAGATACACAACTTGAATACAATACAGTACAAGTAAGGTGCAAATCCATGATGTGGAAAGGTAAGGCCCTGGGTCCAGATGAGTTGTACCCAAGGATACTGAGGGTGTTGGCAACTGAACTAGCTGATCCAACAGCTAAGCTGTTCAACAGCTCACTCAGGACTGGGGTAGTCCCAGCAGATTGGAAGACAGCGGATGCAGTACTACTACATGGGGGGGGGTGAGACAGGGAGCAACCAGGGAATTATAGGCCTGTTAGCTTGACCTCCATCGTGGGGGAAGCAGATGGAGTCCCTGATTAAAGAGGACCCTGTAGAATACCTGGACAGCAATGAACTCCAGGATGGTAAACAACACGGTTTTGTCACAGGAAGGTCTTGTCAGACCAACTTGATAGTCTTCTTTGATTGGGTGACAAGGGAGACAGACAAGACTCCAGGGCCCAGGCGCTTACGCTGAAACTAACCCCTGACCCTTTAAAGGGACCCCTTTATCTGACTACTGCATACGTGCCCCCCAGGGACCAAACGCAGGCCATTGCCTCTCTTACAGAATACCTTACCTCTCTACCTCCTTACGCTGATCAAATTCTGGTGGGTGACTTAAATGTCAACTGGCTCAGCCCCTCCTCCTCCTCCTCTACCGAGACTCCTTTTCTGCAATAGACCCAACGAACTAGTTACCCACCCTACCAGGACTAACCCCAAGAGGCTCCAGTACCCTGCTTGATGTGGTACTCACCAACCGCCCTAATCGGATCCCCAATGTACAAGTCCTCCCAGACTCTCTCAGCGAGTCGCTCCCCATTCTATTCCACTGGTCAAACTCAGTCCCAACCCATAGCACAGTCCACATGTCAAGGCGCTAATACCTGGTGGACTGATAAAACTTAAGGAACTTCTGTCCCAAATTGACTGGTCTCCTATACTGGCAACTCCTGACATCGACAGCTCTCTCCTTCTTTACCCAAACTTTTAATAATGCCTGTGATATCTTTGCCCCAGTGTTGACCCGCCGTTCTAAAAGGAAGAATGCCCTGGTTACCCCAGCTTTGATCCACCAGCTCAAACATAGGGACAACCTTATGGCACTGTGCCATTGAGACTGGCAGCCCAATGACAGGCAGTTATATGCTGCCAGCTCAAACAAGTGCGCACTCGCCATCAGAAAGGCCAAGTCTGAGCACTATCGGTCCTCACTCACTGCTCATGGGGAATCCCAGAACCTTCTGGGATAACATTAAACAGTTAAATGGGAGTGCACACTCCCCACCCACCCAGATCAACATTAATGGTGTGATCTCCTCAGACCCAGCCCTCATAGCCAACCACCTCAACACCTCATTCACTGACCTTAGCCCTATCCTCCCTACAAATTTTTGACCCTCCTCCCCAGCACCTGCCGTAAATCTTTCTCGCCCTTATTTTTTTCTCCGCTGTTTCTGCCCAAGAACTTAGGCGCACTCTTGTCACTGCCCTCAAGAGTAATAGTACAGGCAGTGACACCCTGGATCCGTGTATCCTACGGCTGGTCTTAGACACAGTCCTTACCCCGATCACATGCCTCATCAACCACTCTCTTTGCCTGGGGAAGGTTCCAACTGCCTGGAAAGTCGCCACTGCCACCCCTATCTTTAAAGGTGGTGATAGGACTGTGGCTGGAAACTATCGACCGATCTCCATTCTCTCTCCTCTCTCCAAGGCCTTGGGAAAAGTGGTGGCCTCTCAAATCTCTGACTACCTCTCCACCTACAATGTCCTTTGTCCTGAGCAGCATGGCTTCCGAGCGGGCCACAGTACCAACACAGCCCTCCTAGAGTTCTCTAACTTTCTCCACTCCTCCTTAGACACTGGTTCTCAGGCTGGTGCTGTCTTCATTGACCTCTCGAAAGCTTTCGACACTGTCTCCCACCCCCTCCTTCTTGATGCCCTTAGTCTCTCTGGTTTTGCTGCTGGGCCTATCTCCTGGTGCAGCAGTTATCTGTCTGACTGCTCACAGCGTGTAAAAATTAATGGGACCTACTCAGACATCTGTCCCATCTTTTCTGGGGTTCCCCAGGGCTCCATTCTGGGCCCCTTACTATTCTCCCTTTACCTTAACACCCTTCCACGCTCTTGCTCGGGAACATTCTATTGTACGCTGATGATGCAGTCATCTTTGCCTCAAGTCGTAACCCTATTGCCCTCCAGAACTACGCTGCAGAAGTCCTTCACTGAAGCGAGGGCTGGTTCAAGGAACATAGATTGGTGATAAATCTTAAAAAACAAAAACCATGTTCTTCTCTCATCCCCAAAACAAGTCCTGCAACTTCAAACTCCTCATTCACTCTGGGTCCTCATTCCCACTCGAACAAGTTTGCTCCTATAAATACCTGGGGATCCATTTTGACCCCTCCCTCTCCTTTCATGGACACATCGCTGCCCTAGCCACTGCCACTAATATCCGATTGGGCATCTTACATCGGTATAAACACTGCCTCCCCCCGGAGGCTCTTCAACTTCAGTCACCTCCTCTATCCTGTCCCTAGTGGACTATGGACTGCCGTGTATGGTACTGCTGATCAGACCGCACTCCATAAAATTCTTTCCTCTGAATAAGGCCTGCAGGTTAATTACTGGAGCACCTAGGATGACACACATCTGTCTACTGTATGCTAAAGCGCTGGTACTTGATCTCGACGAGCGCCTCAAATATCTTACCTGTACCCTTACAAAAAAGACCCTCCTTGGGCTTTCCCCACCAGGATTGACCACCACCACCATACGCCGCTCTGTCCCACTAGTTCATACTCGGATCTCTGGGAAAACCTCTCTTGTTATCCCTAGAGCTAGGACCTCTCACAGCCAAAGAGCCTTCAGCTTTAGGGCCCCCTCCTAGTTCAACACACTGCCCCCCTCCATCTCCGAAGCTCCAACTATATCGTGCTTCAAAACTTCCTGACGTAACCACCTTATTAACACCCGATGCTGTAACTGCCGCTAGTCAAAGCCGTACTCAATACTTATGACAAAGCTTATTACTAAGCTGCTAAGGACAACATAACTCTGGTATTGTTTGCATCCATCCTACCTGTACCAGCTTATTTGTATCTATGTCTTAATTTACTGTTCTACTTATGTGTTGTACTGCTATACTGTGTATTTTGGTTTGTCTTACTGTGACAAGGTACCTTTGTAAATGAGCCTATGGCTCAAAGGTTTTCCAAACTGCTGTTTAAATAAAATTAAAAAAAAAAATAAAAAATAAAAAAAAAATAAGAGCCATGCAGTACATTTGCTGTACTTTGACTTTAGTAAGGCCTTTGATTCAGTACCACACAAGAGGTTGCTTAAGAAAATGGGAGGACTGGGGGACAGCTAAAACTCTTGTAAGATGAGTGGGAAGCTGGCTAACAGGTAGGCAACAGAAGGTGGTGGTCAACGGGGTTAGATCGGAAGAGAAACAGATAACGACTGGGGTTCCACAGGGATCAGTCCTGGGATGGGTCATCTTCAACATGTTCATTAGCCACACTGGAGAGGGACTCCAGGGCAAGTTTCATCTATTTGCAGGCAACACAAAACCATGTGGGAAGGTGATCTGTGAGGAAGGAATAAGGAAATTTCAAAAGGGCCTGGTAAGGTTAGAGGGGTGGTCAAAGGTCTGGTAGTTAAAATTTAATGCAAAAAAGTGCAAGGTAATGCACCTGGGGGAAAAAGAACCCATTGACGGAGTACTGGATGGGAGGGGAGAGACTTAGCACTACAAATGAAAAACGGTATCTAAGAGTTATCATCAGTAACTCCCTTAAACAAACTAGTCAGTGCAACAAGGCCTATAGTAAGGCCGACAGGATGCAGGGATGCATTAGAAGGGGGGCTGACAGTAGGAGAAAACAGATGATACTCCTTCGGCACCCGCCACCCCACCTTCCCCCCAACTCCCAGTCCCGTTGAGTTTCCCTAACAGTCACCATTAATGCAAGCTGCCTGACCATGCCCCCTCGCACCCCATTTACTCTAGCACATCTTCTCCACTTAGCCTCCCCTCACCCCCATTTTCTCCATATATCTTATCGCCCTTCTTCCCCCACCCTTCACCTCCACTGCAGCACCTACCTCTCTCTCATACCTCCTTTCTTCACCTCACTGCCAGCTATCCCCGTCCCTCTGAACTACTGACAAGGCACTTTGTGGCTGCTTATCCCCCCCACACCTTCATAAAGTGTTTTTCATCTTAACTTGTACCTAGTTTTGAGTTGTTCTGTAAGTTCTGAAGCCAAGCTGTATCATTCATTGTGATGTACTTTTGCTTTCTCCTATTGTACTCTGTTTTGCAATCTATGACGTGGAACCTTTGTAAAAAAGCTTGCGCTAAGGTCTTTTCCGCATCACTAAATAAATAAATACCCCTCCACAGAGTCCTGGTAAGGCCTCACCTGGAGTACTGTGCACAGTTCTGGAGACCTTACCTCAGAAAAGATAAGGATAGGTTAGAGACAGTACAACACAGTGTGACCAAAATGATTCAGGGACAGTAGGGTAAATCCTATGAGGAGCACCTCAGGACACTAAATTTGTACTCAATGGAGACCAGAAGGGAAAGGGGCAATACGAGTGAGACCTTCAAATTCCTCAAAGGAATTAATAAAGTGAACTGCAAGGAATTATTTAGCCTGAGTACAAACTCAAGGTAACAGGGTCACGAGTGGAAGCTGGCAGGTGGGAGGTTCAGGGGAGATGTGAGGAAGTGCTTCTTTACAGAAAGGGTGGTAGAACCCTGTAACAATCTGCCAGCTGAGGTGGTGGGAGCAAGCATAGTAAGGGGGTTCAAAAAGGCCTTGGATAGAATGAAAGGAATAGTCGCTAATTAGGGTAAAGTCCGGGAGTGTTAGTACCCTGGGGGAACATTAAGTTCCAAGAATGGTCTCAGGGATGTAGGGAACCTGGGCAGACTGGATGGACCATAGATCTTTCTTTGCTGTCATTTTCTCTGTTTGTATTTTAGGATGATTCTATAATTCTCTTTTATCAGTATTTGAAAATGTAAACTACGCGACACGTTTGAATGTACTTGTATATTGTATTTTTTATAGCAATCTAAAAGACTGAACAATACAATTAAAATTCATTGAATTGAAATTACAACCCCCCCCCCAGTAGAAAACCCAAGAGGAGCCCGTTGCAGCCCCAGGCAAGGAGAAGAGCCCTCCCTAATCTCCCTCCCGTTACCTTAAGCTCTCTTGATGTGACATGGCACTGGCAGCTGCAGGCTGGGGTGCTCTGGTGGGTCCGCCCCACTCCCAGTAGGGTGCAGGCAGGAAGGTATCAGGCTGGAGGTTGCCGGAGTCTGGAAGCAGGCAGCAGCTTTATCTTGCCCCCATCCAAACTGAATGGCAGTGTGTCAATATATCAACCCTCCCCCTCCAGCATGAATCCCAATCCCCCAGCCCCTACACCTTCAATGATAAGGATCCCTCCCTATCCAGTTCTGGCAAGGCAGCAAAGCAACATCCACGAATTCTCCCCCTCATCCTCTATTTAAGTACGTGCAGTCCAACCAAACTCCCAACTTCCCTGTAGACCCAGCATCCTTCTCTCCTCAAATGGTGTTCGACTGAGAGCAAGACTTGGGTTGCATGCCCTACTAGACGCTTTACTCAGCAACACATCTGGTGGTGGCAACCCAGGGCTTGCTGTAGTCGGCCATCACTCAGGGAGAGAGGGATGTTGGGTCTATAAGGAAGTCAGGGCTGAGGTTGGACTGTGTGAACTTAATGGAGGACGAGAGGAGCACTTCTAGTTGTCGCTTCATTGCCTTGAAAGAATTGGATTGGGGGGGTCCTCCTCACTGAAAGACTAGGGTCTGGGATCCACAATGGGTGGGGGTTTTGTATGCTGCAGCTTGCTGGGAAGGTGGGCGGATACAGTGATACACTGCCATTCAATGTGGACGGGGGGGGGGAGAAGAGGTGAAGCCACTGCTAGCTGTTACACTGCTGCCTGCCTCCAGACTCCGATGACCTCCAATTTTGACACCATCCCTGCACGGTACCAATGGGAAGACCCACCAGACCACCCCAGTCAGCAGCTGCCAGTGCCATGCCACATTGAGGGAGTTTAAGGTAAAGGGAAGGAGATTAAGGTAGCATGAGGGCGTTTGTCCTTGCCCTCTGCAGACTTTTACTGGGTGGAAGGAGGTATTAACATTTTGAGAGTCCAGTAGAAAATCAGAACTTTTGATAGCTTAGTGGGTATCAGTAGTAGAATGGAGTCGGATGTTCCCATTATCCCACAACTGCATGACAGAATGGAATCAGCAGATTCTGAACAACTGTACTCAGTGTCCTTCATGTATTCCTTCCCCCTCAAAATTTCTGTCCCACACAGGGGAAAGGTGCTCCTGTTCCCACTCGAGGGTGTAGGCAGGCATACTCACTGTACACATTTGTGTACAGTTTTTTTGAATACCTGTCCCAAACCATATACCTTTTTGTTACCACTATCGTTATAATCTGTACAGGGGTCGAAATTGGCACCAGCCCGCTAGCCAAATGCTGGTAGATTTTGCATCGGGCCAGTAAGATTTGAATTTAACTAGCCCTGCAGGCTTGTATTGGAGAAGGCAGCACTTCATATGTACACCAACTGGGCTAGTGGAAAAGTCTGAGGGGCCAGTGGATTTTCCCAGTCACTAGCCCTGATGGCTAGTGGCTGCAAAACTTAATTTCGACCTCTGCTGTAGTATATGAGTTAATGTAGGCCACTTAGTGTCTGTATTTGTTAAAACTTCTATTTTCAGGACATATATATGTGGTACAACCTGTTTAGAGATTAGTTAAGTCATCTGATAATCTGACTTGCTTTGAAATTGGGGACAGTAGTTTAAAAAGGTGAGTACATTTTTTTAAATGGGGGCAGTAGTTGAAGAAAATGTGTACAAAATAGAAATATCTGGCTACACCCCAGGCTATGCCACTCAGAGTAGCTAGATTCTGTAAACTCAGACATTTAAAGTACAAATTCATAAAATTTTTATTTGCTAAAATAAAACTGCACAAAATTCAGGTACTGATTTTTAGTGTGTTGTGAGTTTGTAATTGAATGTTTGACGTTTCCCTCATTATGAGGGCCCGTGTCCCGCATTTCGGTAACTAAACCGCTGACTACAGGGATGGAAATCGATTAGAACATCCTCTTTGTAGTTCTTAGCCAGCAAGTGGGAGTATTTCTTTGTGTATACCTAACTCATTAATTTGCTTCTTTTGATATTTACTGGCAGTACTAGACTGAACGTATTAGAGTATTGCGACGCCAGTAAATATCAAAAGATGTCTAATTCTGTGAAAAAAGTGGACAACAGAGTGAGCAGCAGTGTCCAGCTGACTTGACACATCAGCCCCCGCCCCTTACAATATAATTGCATAATACTACTTCATCGCACCATGTCCTCTTTTTCCCAATGACCCCAGTCAGCTGGGATGCAATATAATTGCAGGGCATTTGTGGAGGACGTTGGACCGGTGGTGCGCTTTTTTGGAAACTCCACACACTACAGTGGAGATGTGGTTACTCTGTGGGCGTGCTCCTGTTGCAAAGTCCAACGTTCTCCACAATCGCTGAAAACTAGCAACAAGGGAACTCATAATTATTGACAGCGGAGTGGGGCCCCCAATTACAAGAATTACATTTATAATAAAAGACTGATTGTTTAACCTCCCTGTATAATGTAATGCAATTATTATAACTGACTGACAATTTGCTGGAGCACATTCCAATGTGCCAGACTACCAAACAGGCAGACGAGAATGAGGCTCTGCAATAATTTAACTGCCTAACTAGTTGTGAGATTGCTCTCTGTTTTGTACTATTCAGTGATACTCTTTCTGTGGGGGCGCTCTGCCCCCCCCACACCCCGCGTAAAAAAATACAACTTCATCAGTGCAACTGGGGGGGGAGCACCCCCACAGAAAGAATAATATCACGGAATATCACAAAACCTAAGACCAGAAACCCTTAAAAACTAAAAGCATTGCTGTGAATGTACTTCTGATTTGCCAGTATTGTAACAGGGTCAACTGCTGCGCTTGTGGAGGACGTTGGACCTGCTGTAATTATTGCATTGGGTTGTACTTGTATGGGGAGGCTAAACAAGCGGTCTCTTATTGTAAATGTAATTCTTGTAATTGAGGGTCTCCGCCCCCCCCATCAATAATTATGAAATATCAATTAATTTAATTATTGACGGGGGGAGTTGTGGGGGGGCAGAGACCCACAATTACAAGAATATCATTAACAAGCAGGTAGACTCTCAAAGGAAAGGGTATTTCTATTACATCAACAAGAAGGAAATTACAGTGGTGTATGTGTGTCAGTTCTGTACTTGTGCTTACTTCTTACAGTACTTCTGCCATTTATTTGCTCAATGTTAATAATATTGTTATTGTGACCTGGCTAGCCCCAATGCCAATTACTGCTATAACTTAAGCCGCCTGTTCCCCCATTAAAATGAGGGGCTGCTCATCATCCATCTATGTCCTGATGAGGGAGACGGGGAGGTTATGCCGCCGGCTGCCTGCAAGAGAGCAGCATGGTTGGTTTGGTGGCCCAGGAGCTTAAGAAGCACTGTGGTCACTAGGTCAGTAGTCGGAGTCAAGAAAGAATTATGTGAGGGCACTCGCCCATCGCCCTCCTCCCAGACTCAGCCTGTCTGGCTGCTAAGTCTGTGAGGAGGGCGATGGGCGCGCACTCTCACTATTCTTTCTTCACCAACTGCTAACCCACCCAGCCACTCACATATTCCACAAAAAAACCAAAGAGCTAGAGATGGGCTCACAGTCACTGTTGTCAGGTGCGGGGCTGGTGTGGAGCTAAAATTTGCTATGTGGAAACCTGGCTTGAGTGCCCAGTCCAGGCAGTTCACTGAAATCCTATCAACCAGATTGGACCAAGGGGAGAATCTGGTTGATAGGAACTCAGTGAACTGACCAGTGGGACTCGGCCAGTTCACATAGGAAATTTTAGCTCCACACCTGCCCCAGACCCGGCAGCAGCCTTGGTAATGAGGATATTTAAATGAACTGACTCTACAAACTGCTGCTGCCTTACTGTATATTCTCAATTCCTCATTACACCATATTATAGATTTTCTCACTATCCACTCTCCTAACACAGAACTGATCAGGGGATTTCAATATTGACTTGCTCAGTACTTAAGACACAGTCAGCTGCAGGACACTGGACCCCAGAATAAAATCTGGGGCAAACTCTGATTCTTTGAGTGATCATAGACTAGACCCATTTACTGTGATTAACCTTTACAACGCTCATCACAGCAAGAGCTTTCAAATAACTGGATATAAATAAAATATCTTTCAATCTGAACTTTAAAAAGTGAATAGGACAGATAATGATCATCCCTGATGTGAACACTGCACGAGTTTACTTTATATATGAACTCAGGAGAGGATGTGTGATAAAACTCCTCACCGTAAAATTATAAACATCCACACTGGATGTGGAGGGGACTTGGGGAGAATGGGGTCAGGGAATCGAACTTGGAAGCCGTGGACTCGGAGCAATGGAGATCCCAGCGTGCAGACGCCCCGGCGGGGACTACTGGAGTGCTACACCGGGCGGCAGGCGGGCGATGAGTCACTCAGAGATGGGACAGTGAGTGAACGAGGCAATGCTGCCAGCCCAGCAAAGACTACAGGACGCGGGGCGGCGGGACGGAAAGTAGTCGGACCCCCCCCCCCCATCAGAGAACTAAAGAGGGAGCCAGCAGCCACCCAGGAAGGAGTACTGAGGTTGGATGACACATCAGGAATAATCGTGGTCGGAGTCAATCAGTAAGGACCGTAGGAAAGGTGGGCCTGGGGCAGAATCAAACACAAAAAAAAAAATCAACAGTAAAATTAAAAGACATTGAGTGAGCGTCTCAGTCTATCTCCCTCCGAATAAAGGTGATGACAGTGCTTACACAATTAATACAAATAATCTCAGACTCCGAGTCCCGACCCTCCTCTTTTCCCTGTATCTCTAGTCTCTCTTCTTCCGCACTACACCATGGCTCTCTACTGTACGATCCATACCTCTCAACCTCTTACCTCATAAATCAGGGACAAATATCAGGGACAAATGACCAAAATCAGGGACACATCTTCAAAATTAGAGATATCCACCCAGAAAGCTGGTAGAATATGGGGCTTAGCGCAAAATGCATTTTCTAAGGAAGAAAAACTCTGTAACTTTAATGCCTGACATTGTTTTGTGCTTACAATTTCCACTGTTTAGCCACAAAAACATAAATTTTAGGAGGGACAGAGTAAAATTTTGAGGCAAAATCAGGGACACTTGAGAGGTATGGTACGATCTAGTATGGTGTCTCCGCTCGCCTCGCGCCTGTTTTTTTTCCATCTCGCTAGTACACTACAACCCACTCCGCAAGTCTGTGGTGCCCGTAACTTTTATACTGGGACCCCCCACCATACCTCTCAACTGTCCCTGATTTTCAGGGATGTCCCTGATTTTGCCTCAAAATTTGACTCTGTCCCTCCTAAAAATTATGTTTCAATGACCAAACAGTGGGGCTCATAAGCACAAAATAAAGTAAAACATTAAAATTATGGATGTGTTCTTCCTTAGAAAATGCATTTTACACTAAGCCCCTTATTCTACCAGCTTCCTGAGTGGATATCACCAGTTTTGAAGATGTGTCCCTGATTTTGGTCCTTTATCCCTGATTTTTTTAAGACTTGTCCCTGATTTATGAGGCATGAGGTTGAGAGGTATGCCCCCCCACCACATGATTTTTCCCCTTACTAACAGCGGACCATTTGACAGCATCACCCACTTTCATGGGTATGCGACCCCTGCTGGCAGACATTAGTAATTACATTATACCAAACGAAAATGTTTTAAAGTTACAGCAGCTTCATTTGTAAACTGCGCCAGTGGCCCGTCGGAGGCATGCGCCAGGGGCGAGTGGCTTTCCTACGGTACCAATTACGCCACCATGTTCATAGAGTTCAAATATATAGGAAAAATATATATATATGGGAATTTCCCCTGTGCTCTGCCCAAACTTCCCCCATTCACTAAAATGCCACAACTTAATCTGGTTCAAAGTCAGTTGGCATTCATCTGTATTCCCTTCCCCGGGTCGTGCCTGAAAATAGGCAACATGTGTTTAGTGCACTTACCCAATCAACAAAACATAAAATAAAATAATACACTACATACTAACTATGGGTGTAGCTAGGCATACTCCATGGTGTGCAATTTTATTTAAGGGGTTAGCAAATAGGCTCTGAACTCCTTCCTTTTTCCATGAAAACTAACAAAGAAAATGCCAAACCTTACTGTAATTTTATTCATAGGAGTCGAAACTAGAAGGACTGGTCACTAATACTGTCTTTGCAGCCCAAGGACAATACAACTTTACAGGCTCTGGGATGATGTGTGGATGTCTTAGGGAGCAATGCATGGCTTTTGTACGTACCCATGCATGGCAACAACAATTGTCATGAGATACAAAAATTGTATTTATTGTGCCAAATGAGGCAACAAACACGGTCCTGGTGTACATCTGTATATTGTCTGGCTACACCCCTGCTCCATAGTCATACTAATTAAAGCTACGACGGCTTGAGAGCTAAACCTGACGTTTCATATACGCGTACCTGTTCCACCAATCGAATGAGATAAAAGCCTGGGACCTAGTACGCCCTGCGGCCACGGCCCAATCACGAACTGAAACGCGTCCCATCTTGAAGTGAGATAAGGAGGCGGCACCTTCCCCGGCCAATCTTAACCAATCATATAGCGGCTAGGCTCCAGTTTCTGTAACAGACTGTAGGTGACGTGCCGAACATATTTTAACTGACAAGCGACAGTGCCAATTAGAAATTCGATAACGTCCACTATCCAATCACAAGAAGTCATTGAATTGCGCTGTGCGCTTACGTAGCAGGGCGGAAGCAGTGGTGGTTGGGAACGAAAGAGCCGAAAGGTAAAGTTATAGTGTTTTTTTTCCTTTTGAATTAACGGAATTTGTTCACACTCGTGAGTACTGCGGGTTTACTGTAGAATGCCTTACTAGAATCCGAGTACTTTTAAAAGGAAGATCGGGGGTGCAGGTATGAACACACAGGGTTGTTGTTTGATGCCCTCCCCACCCTGGGTCCCCTCTGTGCTTTTCACACTGATGGTTGTCACAGCTGGCTAGATTGCAATGTTCCGAGATTGATCTGGCATTTTCCCTGTAACTCCAGGGCTATTTGCCTGCAAGTTGCCTGGTTTACGATGGAAGCTGAATTAGTCTGTTTTTCTGTGAAACCATTGCAGGTCAGTTGGAAGAATTTCTTTGTAGATGACTCCAAATCTTTGTGAAATGCAGGAATCTCTGTAGATCAGCAGGCAGCTCGGAGATTGAAGGCGCGCACTGAGAGGGAGTTGAAGCAAAAGATTACTGTCTTCTGGACTAATCGGATCTTGTGAGAGAAATCCCGTTTAATTATAAGATATTTCCTGAAAACGAGGGGAAACTTTTCAGATGAGGGAGTGCACAGATAATTCAGAAGGGTAGGAGTAAGTCGGTGGGGATGATCCCGGTCCCTGTTACTATTTCTGGAATATAACAGCATACTCCAGTTGGTGTGTCCATGTCTACTCCCTGTGGGAAGGATAGGTGCCAGCCAAGGCTGACCCCAAGCATACTCAAGCAGGTACCCTGCATACCCTAAATCTGTCAAATATGGGCTGGTGTACCTGGCAGCAGACAATTGGGCAGCAAACTGTGAAAAACTTTCATTGGGGTATTAGTTTTAATGGTCTAGAGGCAGCCCTAGTGCCACCCACCCTTTCTTGCCACTCCACAGTGTTACATTTTGAACTGTGAATCTATTATGGCATTGCATTGTGAAACTATGGCATGTTTTCATTCATTTCAGTAGGAAATGTATTTTACACTTTTTAAGCCCCCCCAAAAAAAAAATCATCATTGAGTCAGTCTGGCAGAATTTTGTTTTTAGTCACAGGCTTCTCAATTGAATTTTTATTTTCCAGGGCCTAGATTCCCTGTAGAAAAAAACGTGGAGCATAGGAAAACAGGGTCTTGAGGTGTGCCATTTTGGTTAAAAGTGTGGAATTGTGGGAACAGTTACTGTATTTCAGTATGTAAGTGCCAAATTGCAGGAAAACATCTACCAGAGTTTGGTATTTTTTTACCATAAATGTGGCATGTGTTCTTTGTGGGACACATCAGGGAAGAGACAGTGTCCTGAACTGCTGGCTGCACATAATTATAGAATGGCAAGAAAATATCCTGTGTTTCAATTGGTCAGTGTGGGCTTGGGACAGTGATGTTATCTGAGTATAACATCACTGTGTCAAGTCCAGACACATACATGGCTGCATAACACACCAAAAATCACCACACTACTACTTCATCTTGCTGTTTTCCCCCCTCAGACTGAGTGGCTTCACTGAACTGCCCGTTCACGCACTTCACTGACACAGCTCGATTAGGCTGAAAAAGGCACACCACACAGACATTCCCAACCTCAGTACTGCAGACAACTTAGTATTGTGAAAACTAAATCTGAACGAGAAAGCAATTTTAAATTAATCTCGGAAACAGCCACTGCATGTGAACAGCTTCTGTGCTGCTGGTTCTCTGCCACAGTTCAGCATGCACTTGCTCCTCAGCGTTCAGCCGTCTCCATACAGAAGCACTGTACAAATAAAATACCTGTTACTTCAAGTACAACAAAAAATAGAGCTCCCATCTAGGAAATCAGACTTGCCTTTGAAAAAAAAGAAACAAAAAAAAAAAGTGACTTCCCTTTTAGCATTTCAGAGCAACTCCCCACAAAAGCAAACCGGAAGTGTCCACCTAGCTCCTTCAAAGTACTAAGTTACCAATCGCAACATCTAGCTGAAACGCAGTTCACTTACAGCAGAAGTGGGTGGCAGCCGAGTTCTTTAAACAGAAACTGGCACACATCCTCCATCCTTGTGCTCCTCATCCTCTACTCACCGGCAAACTGTATGCAAGCAAATCCGTGACACCTTCCCATCTCATCCTAGGTTCCCAAATCACGCGTCTGGTCTGGCTGCTGACAGAATCGTGGACCAGACAAAGAAACATAACTAATAAATGAAAGAATCATGGGCCAGTGGAGGGGGGATGGTGGTTTCAAAGGTCACTGCACCAATACAGCAGTGAAACAATTCAAAACCAGTCAAGCACCCTCTTGCAGAGAGCAGCTTTGCCTACTGGTGGAAAAATATTGCAGACTTAAAAAAAAAAAAAACATGTACCTCCACACATCCAAATTCAAAGAACAAAATATATTTTGTTCTTTTTTATGAAGAAAAGAGCCATTGTATTATAGCAGTGTCAGTGGCTCAGTAGGTAGCACACTCGCCTCCGAGGCTGGGAGATCAGAGGGCTGTGGATTCAGTTCCCACATCTGACACTTGGGTTAATATCCCAGTACTGACACTGTAGTGCAGCATGAGTGGGGTGCTGCACTTCTGAGGTGCCTTCTTTCGGATGAGACGTTAAACCGAGGTCCCATCTGCCTGGATTGGTGGTCGTTCAGGTGGATGTTAAAGATCCCATGGCACTTCTCGAAAAGAGTAGGGGAATGTCCCCGATGTTCTAGCCAAATTTCCCTCATTCACTAAAAATACCACCAACAGCTTAATCTGGTTCAATTTCAGTTGCTTACTATCTGTATCCCCCGATCGCACCTGAAAAAGGGACTTCTAGGCCCAGTGAGCTTACCGGGTCAACAAAACAACAAAACCAAACAATAAGGCACTCCAGGGTCTGTGTTATTGTGTAATAACGTCATGTCTCGGGTGTTGAACGCTCTTGGCCTGTGGTCTCGTGCTTCAACCACCCGAGGCGTGATGTTATTACACAACAACACACACCCTGTCGTGCCTTATTGCTTAAATACCTGTGTCATGAGAGACCTGTTTCCAGAAGAACAACTGTGCTGCTGTCTTTAACCAGTGCTGCGTCATTGGTAAACAGAGACTGTTCAAAGTGAGAGCTTAACACCATATCTCCATAGTGCTTCCAGTCCTCTCCCCCGAAGGGTATGTATAGTTTTTTTTTTTGTTTGTTTGTTTGTTTGTTTTTGTGCCTTTTGCAGACTCTTCAATGCCCATCCTTTGAGGCTTCTGACTCCCACCGTGGGCACTTTTGCTGCTTTTTTACCTCTGCCAGCCGAAAATTTTTGAACCTAAATTTGCCTCTCTCCTATCCGAGTCCCAGCAGGTCAAGAAGATGGAAGCACGCTATAACCTTACAACATTGTTTTCTCAGTGTAAAGGGAAATCTGGTTTTCTACCCTTCCGATTATAATGCTTGCCCGTGAATTGTGCTCCCTCACCATAACCACCAGCGGTTCAATACTAGGAGTGTACAAGATGGGGGAGAAGGAACAACCCTGTCTTGTTCCTCTACCAGTTTCTAGGGGGTCTGAGATTGTACCATTTGCCTTGACCCTTGCTGTCGGGTGATAATAAATACTTGGGATCCAACTCAAAAAGGTGTTCCCAAAACAAAACTTAATCAGGGAAGCAAAAAGGAAATCCCATTAGAGCCTATCAAAAACCTTTTTGGTATCAATGGTTATGACAGGTTAGATTTTCTTTAGGTTCTATTGAGTCTTGTACTGTTCCGCATGTTTAGACAATCTGTAAGAACAGAGCAAATGGAAGGAGACCGCACCCGTCTCCCAGTGGTAAAAGGCAGCGCACATACTGGGAACAGAGAACAAATAATAAACGTATTGGTACAGTAGTCAGAACGCGTCAGACTGTCCCAATTATTTATTGTTTCAGTCAGGGCTAGAAATAATTTTTTGTGGATGACTGTCCAAGGGACAGGTGCAATATTTATTTTGACTGTCCCAAAGAATCTGTACCTGTCGTGTTGATTTTTCTTTACTACTTTTATATTTCTGTTTCTAAATACAGGCTAATAACTTGTGCGCCACCTGGCTGGTATAGTGCCCTGAAAAGGACTTAACAAGTGTGCACCCAGTTCACTAACCTGATAGGGGCTTTTGATTTACATCTCCCTCCTGCTCAGTAGTAGTTCTGACCAGGGCCCTTAATTCACTCCCTTCTGCTTTACTCTGATAAGCCAATCAGCTTCCTCTGCCCCTATGTATAACCGGGACACTAAATGTCTCCCCCTACTCAGTAACCCTGACAAGGGCATTCAACCAGTCTCCCCAGCTCCTGTGTATGGAGCCCTTTCTGTCCTAACGGGGTTTTAAATGGTTGTCTCGGGCTTTTTAAGTTCCTCTCCTAATCTCTAAATACAAAATCCCCCTTTTCTGCCCAGACTGTCTGTCTTAAAAAGGACTTTTAAATATGGTTCTCTAGCCTGTACAGTGGTTTTTAATTAGCCTTACCCAGGCTTCTCTTACCTAGTAGCCCTGAAAAGGGTTTTGAATTTGCATCCCCCAAAACTCCGCTACCTGTGAATGAAAGTGAGTCTTGGGTAGCTGCTACAAGTACAGCACACAGAGAAATGAGGTATCCGGTGCAGAGAGCAAAAGAAAGACAGGCACATGCACAATTACAAGGAATACATGTGCAGTCTAGCCCTACCACGGCACTGTTCTCATTTCTGCGACTTCACAAAAGAGCCCATCACGTTGAATGGACAGCTCTCAACGTGTGACACCATGATGCTGACACTCCACCACCACACCCCCAGGACGCATCTGTAATCGAGCAGTACTCTGCTCAGTATGCCTTCCTGGTAAAACGCATAAATAAATAAATAATCCAAACTTACAGGTGGCAGTATCTCCTGGGTCCTAGTGCCTGCTGATGTTTTTTCACTTGGTGCCTGTCCCAGGGACAGGCAGAGAAATAAAACTAGCTGTCTCTGAGGAAACTGGGTGTCTGAGACAGGCAGACAGGTGGTTATTTCGACCCCTGGTTTCAGTTCTTGGTGTATGTGCTGCCTTTCTTGTTTAGACTGTCAGTAAGTTTGGGCTGGCAGTATAACTTTGAGGTTAGAGTAATGAGCTGTGAACGAGATTGGTACATCTAGCACATCAGACCTTGGTTTGAGTCTCACAATTTCCACTTTCATACTGTGCGACTCTGAGCAAGTCACTTAACTGCTCAATGCTCCCAGGTCACCCCTGAAAACAGGCAGTTGTGCCTAGTGTGCCTTACCTGGTTACCAAAGACTAAAATAAAAAAAATAAAGTTGGCAGAATGTTTATCCAAAATTATTCCTTCATTACGGCTATTTTATGATAGCTGCATGTGGTCAGTTTATTATCCGGCTCCTACACCAAGGGAAAGTTGTGCTTTCTGACATGTCCTCATGTATGTATTAACATTTTTCACTTAGTGTGCAACAGATGTATGTTCTGCCCATTCTTTCTATTTTGATTTTAACCCTACCAGCCAAACGTTCTGTTAATTTCACCCCCCCCCCAACACAAAAGATATAGTCAGCTGCAGTTATTGCACTCGCATCTTAAAGTACTAAGAGAGCTGAACATAATAGCGGTTGGATTAGTAGTGTGTTTTTGCTAACTGTCAAGTATATGCATGACTAAAAACAAAATTAGCAAACTGCTTGGTGGCAAAGTCACTGATTGAGTGGCTGCAGCACTGTTGTCACAGTCCCATAGCTACAGAGTGCCTATAGTGCAGTAGTACAAAAGTCAGTGAACACTACCAGCAGTCCGGTTACCACAATGAATCGAGTGTTCTTTGTCCATCTTGTTTACAACCCGGTCATGAACGCACAACCAGGCAGTATGGGAAACAAGAAGTGCATCATGGTATTGAAATCATTGGGCAAAATGGCCATGGTGCACTGTGATCTAAAATGGCGATCGTGGCAAGGGTCTGTGCAAACCAGGAGATGAGTCAAAGTAAAAAAATAAATAAATAATAAAATAAAAAACAGACACTCTTAAACATCATCTCTATTTATTTAACTGTGTTGTCATCATTAATCCTCAGCAAAATCACAGTTCCTTGCACTGCGGCTTTAAAATCAGTAAAATAACACAGACTATCAAAAAGCAAGAAATTTGTCTAGCAGCACCAGGCCCAAAACTCAGTGTAAAGACATGAGTTTTCACATGCATTTTAAACATTGTCAGGGAAGGAGCACCCTCTCACCTCCAGAGGAAAGGGTGTTCCAAAGAAACAGGGCCGCCAGTCCAAACACCCTATCACCCGAGGATTTCAAACAGATCTTTGAACAAATTAAGAAGTCTGTCTCCACCGACCGGAGGGGGCAACCAGGAGCATATGGTATCAGTTCTTTCATGTAGCCCAGACCCAGAATGTGCAGGGCCCTGTAAGTTAACAAGCATACCTTGAAGTTGCACCACCACACTGACAGCCAGCGAAGAGCACAGAGAACCAGCATGTTATCTGAAACCCGGAGGTCCCAGCAGCCAGCCAGGCTGCCACATTCGGGATTAGTTGCAAGTGATGCAGCAAACTTGTATATAAGTATACAGCATTACAGTAATCTAATCTTGACATGACTAAGGTGTGCACCAGTGTTGCTAGGTCTGTCGGTTCAAGATAGGGCTTGATCCAGGAGATGTTTTGAAGATGATAGAAGCCACTGTTGACAACAGCTGACACCTGATATTCTAAGGTCAGCATTTAGAGTCCACAGTGACCCCTAGATTCCTTATCCTATCTGCAGCTCCAAGTGTCCTGACTCGCTGATGATGGACCCAACAGACCTGACTTCACCAGTAGCATGTCCATTTTCAAAGGGTTTCATCTAAGTTAGGCCACCATCCAATCCTGAATTTCCCTAAGGCACTCACTCAATTCCAGAACAATCTTACCATTGCTAGGGACACAAGACACATATATTTGAGTGTCATCGGCATAACAATGAAAACCCAAGCCAGAGCATCTCATCTGTCCCCAGTGGCAGTATAGTATGTACACGACGAACAGCATGGGTGCTAAAACTGACCCTTTCGGTACACCATAGCAGAGCGCAATTCTGCATAATGTAAAAGAGCCAAGTGCCAACTGCTGCACCCTGCCAGACATGTAGGACTCAAACCACTGTAACACCATCCCTGCGAGTTCAACCTAGTGCCTGTGATGAGCCAACAGAACAGCAGTGCATGAACCACAATGTCAAAGGGCACAGAAAGGTAAAGCAGGATAACTAGCCCGGTGGCACTGAGGGTTGAGGCGGTGGACGCCACACCCTGCGCCATGCCGACGACCTATGTTCAGGAACGAGCACGGGCCATCGGGAGTCGGCAGGGGAGGGAGAGTATCGAGGGTCCGGAGGACAGCTCTCCTCTCCTGGGGAGGGAGGACTGGCACTCCCATCGAATGACTACCCCAGGTGGAGGCCGGAGGGTAGTGCAGGTCAGAGAGGCCAGACATAGGGAAGGTGTTGCGGGACTTCTGCGGACGTGCGCATGCTCCTATGGGCGTGTGCACCCCAGCAGTGGGGAAGGGAAGGGAAAAAAAAAAGGAAAAACACCTCTGGCTGCGGATGACGACAGACCTCCCGCAGGCTCCGTGAATCGGGCAGGGCTAAGTCCTGGTAATACTGGGGTGATGGGGCGGGGTTGGTCAAAGGGGCAGCCAGGGGCAGTAGGAGGATAAAATTCATATAGAAAAAAAGAAAGGTAAAGCAGAACAAGGATGGAACAACGCCCGCTATCCCTCACTAGAAGGAGATCATGGTGCACATAAGAGTAGCGAGCCATTTTATAAGTGCAGTAAGCTACTCCAGTGTTTGTATTAAAGTATTTGAATGCACTTCCCAGGGGTTAAAGGTCTCTCAGCCTTTGGCCGCATGCCTCACTCCCCTGGGGTGGACATGAAAATCTTTTAAAGCATACCCTGTCTGGGCTTATTGTTTCCATTTTAACTTCCATATTGCAGGCATATTATGATTATCTTCCTTGTATTACATAGAGAATAGTGTATGATCTTTGGTTAATAACCACGCTGTACACACTTCGAGAGGTTGCCATCTCATCGTTGTTAACCTCGAGAGGTTTTCAGATGTCATGGCAACCTCGAGAAGTGTTTTAAGTATGGTTATTTGCCAAAGACCATACATTGTAATTTGTAGTATATGGGCTACCAAGATTGTGTAATCGCAGATTGAATTAACTTTTCTGAGTAATTTTTAGCTTACACAGTCATAAATCATGTAGGAAGATTCCTCAGCAGTGTTTACTGTGTGTTCTTCACAACACCATTCATTGGTATAGCCTGGCGCAAATCAGTTACCAACATTTCAAACATTTTTCTCAAAGCGGAACATTAAATGTTGTGAGCATTCCGTTTTGTTATACCACTGATACGATATACTCAAAAAAGGTTAATAGAGTGATGTCATAACAGATTTCAGTTAGTAATGGGGCCCTCCATATATTATAATCTGTTTTGCTTTGTATATGAAATCAGTAAAGAAAACTAATGTGGGGATGGCCCGGTGTCATAGAGGACTGAGGTGATGGCACCTTACCTCCAGCCAAGCTGGTGACCTGGGCTCAGGAACAGACTGGTCATTGGCGGTCAGCCTTGGTGCTAGAGGATTGAGCGTCTTGAGGGACATCTATCCTCTTTCAGGGCGGGGAGGCAGATTTGCCTGGCTATAGACTGCCACCAAGTGGAGGCCTGGTGGCTGTGCAGTACAGCTGGCAATAAGGGAGGGACATTGTGGGGGATGTCAGCTGAGAGCGACTCCATGCACGAGGCTGACGCTCCACAATGTAAGGCAGAAAGAATACAGAGAAAGCACAGCGTGGGGGGGGGGGGCTTAATAAAATCCAGCCCTCTGGTCTGTAAGCTTGCACTCCCAACTGAACTACACCGTTGGTCCGCCTTGGGGAGTAAGAAATAAAATACAGAAAAAGTAACCCTTAGATTCGTTTTTATTCATAGTTAAAGCATTATATTTCTAAATGAAATTTGCCACTTTTTGTGTTTGTGTTTTGCAATTATTAGTTATGTGTCGCTGAAATCTGTATTAAATGTAGTGGTTATGTCCCAGCTAGGCCTCATAGTTACACCTCTCTTTTTTTTTTTTTTCCCTCCAGATCTACCAGCCGATCTAAAATGTTTCGGCCTGTTCCTGAAGTTGGATGAAATCGTATTCAATGGCTGTCACAACTGCAGAATCATGTGTTACTCTGCGACTCCCATATGGAGTGCGATCTGTGCTTGTGGTTCTTACTGGTTCCCTGATAGTGTTGCTTCTGCCATTGGCAGTGGTAGAGCAGTTTTGGACGGTACTGAAAGGATTTTCCCTGCTGAGTTGCCACTATGGGTTCAGAAATGGAGGAGTTGCAAAGAACAGTGGTTTTCCCACTGGACTCACTGTGGCATCTACTGGGATAGAACTGTTTGCATTTAAACACAAACCAACTCCAGGTAAGATTTCTTATCAGCTGATTGCAACGGTTTTAACATTTTCTTTTCTTTTGCAGTATATTTACCCAGGATACTCCAGCTGAGATGCAGCATCTTGTTACCATTGCGGTCCTGCTTCTTCTCATTTCTGCAGCAGGGTCAACTGGAGCACTGGGAGGTTACGTGACTTGCCCAAGGTCACAAAGTGGGCATTTGGCTGTAGTGGGATTTGAACTTGTGATCTTCTGGTTCCCAAGCTGGTGCTCTAACCACTATATCACTGCCTGAGTTTGAATTTGTTAACCCAAAAAATGTAAAACTGTCACCCATTATGTATATTAGTGTAAATCAATCCAGGCCTTTGAAGTCCAGATACAGGTCGTCTTTCTTGTACATCTCTGGGAGGACTGAAGCAGAGGGATAAGGAGCGTAACACCCCTACAACGGCAGGCATTGCAAAATCCAGTTTGCCAGAATGACAGGCAAACTGGTTGCAGCGCCCACATTGCTGTCACCCTAATGACTTCGCCCCAGTGAAGGGATACCCACAGTGAGCTGTGGGAATTTGTCTTCAAAAGTTTAAGCATGTATGAATGTTTCCGAGGTTTCTAACCACCCTTTTAGTTTATGAATTTGGACTGATATACATGCCCTCATACTTAACTTTTTATATGTATTCATTGACACAAGTTTTCCAGGCAACATAGTGTCCATGAGGTGTTTTTTAAAGAGCACCTTTACTGATTTTTTTTTTTTTTTTTTTTAGAAATTTCCCTGAGAAACACTATAGGTGCCTTACCTGCTCCAAAATCCATAGGAGCTAAAAGTACAATTCCGATGTGGCCAGATTTGGGGACGGAAGAGAGAGTAATTTGGCTCCTTGGAGCCTCACCATAGATCCCTTCCATTTCCTGGTCTTCAGCGCTGCCCCACACTAGCATGTTTTGTGACGTATTTATATGGAGAGCGTGGGGGTGCACTCCATAGACTACTATAGGAGCTAACTTTTATGTCTTTGTTTTTTAATAGTTCAGGGTTCCAATTCGGATACATCAAGGCCACCGCTCAACTAACAAGAGCCTTGTTAGTGGAACGGTGGCCTTGTTTTATCCAAATCGAAACCTAAACTATGGGGCGTAAAAGAGAATCTTCTATATATAGTAATCTATGGAGGCGTGTCCCCATGCTGCGTGTTAATACATCATAATGGGTGCTAGTGTGGGGCGGCGCTAAGACAAGGAAGTGGAAGGATCGGCTCTCTGCTCCACTGAGCCAAATTACGATCCCTTCCATCCTGAAATGTAGCCATATTGAAATTGTACTTTTGGCTCTCATGGACTTTGGAGCAGGTAAGGCTCCTCTAAAGTTTTTGTTCTGTGCACCAGGAAAGGTGCTCTTTAATATCCCATTAAAATGGCACTAGAATTGCATGCAGACGTTAACCATAAAGTAGTTAATGAGCAGGTGCTGTAGTAACCATTAAAGAGTAGTAAAATGATAATGTGTGGCAGATTTTCATAGCACTCCAAATCCAGTTTGATCTTATGATTTGCACTGAGATTTTTTTTTGGTGGGGAAGTACTATTTCAGTGAGTATTTTTAATTGCTGTGCTGTACATGTAACTCAAGTTTTAAAACATTATATTCTTTGTGGGTTGTGTTTCAGAGCTTCAGCTAGAAGCAAAAGCAGCTGTGCACCAGGCCCTCGAAATGAAACGGCATGGCAAGCGAGATAAGGCTCACAAACTTTTCCTGCATGCCCTAAACATGGACCCACATTATGTGGACGCACTGACTGAGTTGGGGATCCTTTTGGAGGAGGAGAAGGACATCATACAGGCAGATCATCTTTATTCCAAGGTCCTGACGATCTCTCCATGTAACCAAAAGGCGATGATCAGTCGGGACAGGACGTTGCCCCTTGTGGAAGAAATTGATCAAAGATATTTCAGCCTTATTGATAGAAAAGTTAAAAAAGTGATGTCCATTCCAAAAGGAAATTCCGCATTGCGTCGTGTAATGGAAGAATCTTACTATCATCATATTTATCACACTGTTGCAATTGAGGGAAACACTTTAAGTCTTTCTGAGATAAGGCATATTATTGAGACCAGGTATGCTGTTCCAGGGAAAAGTCTCCTTGAACAGAATGAGGTCATTGGAGTGGATGCTGCCATGAAATATCTTAACACCACTCTAGTGTCCCGAATCGGCACTGTAACGATTGGTGATATTCTGGAGATTCATAGGCGAGTTTTGGGATATGTGGACCCAGTGGCAGCTGGGAGATACAGGACTACCCAAGTGTTCGTGGGGCACCATATTCCACCCCATCCTCGAGATGTGGAAAAGCATATGCAAGAGTTGGTACAGTGGATGAACTCTGAAGAAGCTCTGAGCCTACATCCTGTGGAACTTGCAGCCTTGGCTCACTATAAACTTGTATACGTACACCCGTTTATAGACGGGAATGGAAGAACCTCACGTTTGTTAATGAATCTTATATTAATGCAGGCAGGATATCCCCCTATTACTATACGTAAAAGAACAGAGGGCAGAGTATTACCATGCCTTGGAATTGGCCAACGAGGGAGATGTGAGGCCTTTCATACGTTTCATTGCCAAATGTACTGAAACAACCCTAGATATGTTGCTCATAGCAACTACTGAACATTCAGTGGGCCTTCCTGAAGCAAGCTCTAACCTTCCTGGTTGTAAGCAGACAATTCCTGTCAAAAACTAGATCTGCATTCTCATTGGTGGGAGGGGTGGTCAGAAGACAACAGATATTTGTGGTAGCAAGTTCAGTATTCCAAATGGTCTGTGTTGCTGTCACATGTTAGCCTGTTCTTAAAGAGCTGCTGACATGTTTTTGCATCTTGAGCAGGCAACTCATTCCAGGAAGTTGCCTGCCCGATTAGTTAAATGACCTAGTTTAAATTTTTTTTTTAGCCAAGTTAAATACTTAAATTTTACTTTACAGTGCCCTGCTCGTAACTTCTGTGTACAAGCTGAGCGGCTGTCCAAGCACTGTAGCCCCATCCCGAAAAACAGTTTGACAAGAGGTATGGAACTGGGCTGCAGGCACTCTGTGTAGTAAGTAATATTGATGGGAATAGGATCCGGGAGGGGGGGGCTGTCTAAATGTACCGTTATCTTTGCTGGCCGTTCTACATATATGGGGTTCATAGCCCTATACATGTAGAACTGCCAGCAAAGATAACGTTAGTACATTTAGACAGCACCCTCCCTGATCCTATTCCCATTATATCACTTACTACATAGAGTACTTACAGCCCCATTCCATACCTCTCGCCATCAAACTGCTGTTTTTGGAGGGGTTGCTTGACAGCCGCTGGCTCAACGCAGGAAGTTACGAACCAGGCACTCTAGCAAAATTTAAGTATTTAACTTGGCTAAAAAAAATGAAAACTAGGTCATTTAACTAATCGGGCAGGCAGTTTCCTGGAATGAGTTGCCTGCCCAGATCATGTCAGTCTCTTTTTCAGTTATTCTGCTGCAGCCTGGGTTGTGTGTTGACTCCTCCTTTCAGCAGGCAGAGATAGAGAAGAGCGAAGATTTCTCACCTCCCTCCCTCTCTCTCTCTCTCTCATGATCCTCAATTTATCTCTGTCTCTGCAGCTCCACGTTGCATAAGACATTTAAGTTCTCTTATACTGATTCTTAGAGTGAGTAGTGATAAAAACAGGCAGAAAATGGTATTCATTTCCCCAGATAATCAGTTGTTTACTTTTTATTTCTGAAGTATTTTTCTTTCCATTTGCCCATTAGGTTTTCTACTTGGCGTAAAGAGCAGTATTGTACTCGGTGACCGACATCTAATTCTGTTTCTAGCCATCCTCATTAGTATTATGACATCACAAATGACTGATCTGGCAGCAGGTGATCGGCTCTTCTTGGCCAGTTGTGATGTCACAGATAGTGAGGTCATAGGGCTGATGATGCAAAATGGGAAACAAAGTTAGCTGTGTCAGCCTCCTGGTAGAGAGCTGTTCCACATATCACACCAAGTATATTGACAGGTAGCAAGTCTCATAATTACCCAAATGAACAGACTGGGTGGGCCAAGCAGTCCTTATCTGCCGTCAAAGTCTGTTTCTATGATTAGCAAAAGGGAAAAGAAAAAGCACTTCAGCTGTGAGAAGTAAGAGCTCACTACTTTTAAAAGTGTAATATTAATTTCAGGCAGTGTACCAGCTCTTTAACGACTTTTGAGAGCTAACCACTGGCTGGGGAGTTGGTGGCTCCACCTATAACTGTAATTTCAAGTATGATCATCCAACCTTTGCCAGAAAGAGTTATAATGAATACCTCTGCCAACTCCTGTGTCCCTCTCACAGCAGTAACCTGGAGCCTTCTGTAGGGAATAGTGTAGTATTGTGGTTTAAACAGCATAGTATGAATGAGGCCAGATTACAGAGAGAAACAGGGTGCATGGCATATCGGACATTCCTGGCATATCTGTGTCAAAACTATTACAAAGTAGTGTCCTGTCCACTTTTTCTTATCCTTGAAGTGGTTTAATGAGAAATATGAGATGGCGAAGGATAAGACAGTTAACTAGCGCTAACAGCTATCAAAAGAATTTGTCTCAGCAATGTGTATGAAATGGTTATAGTAAACTGAATTATAGATAGTTATTTTTGGACATTTGGAGAGAGCACTATAAGCCCTAGAACCCCTCACCCCCAGCTTTGACGTATAAGGAGAAGGTAATTACTTAATAAATGTTTCTTTTTTTTTTTGTTCATTTCAGTTTCATAAATTTTGGCAAGGAGTGATTTAGGCAGCCGGAGACAAAGCTAGCAGTTATTGGATACATTAGCAACATCATAGAGTAATCCATGACTGCATGTAGGGGATCCAGTTTTTTTAACACTTAGAGGAAAATATTGTTTGACACAGATGGCAAGGACTTTCAGACAGCTAATCCTTCCAAGAACATCAGAGTGGCACTATCTTCTTATTTAGAGAACTCCTGTAAGAAATCAAAGAGGTACAATATGAAAGAAACTTTTTAGAACGGGGCCGTAAAGGAGTTTTTTCAGTATTGAAACCCTTTTCCCAGAGGGGCCTCTTTAAAAACACATCCCTGGTTGCTGGATGCAGTCATTTCTGTGCCATAACAAAATGCACAAGATTATGATTAAACAACATCCTGTGTTCTAGAGACGGTCAAAGCTACCGCTCACCCAGCTTAAAAGCCACAGTGCAACATAGGGGCTGCTTTTGTTGTTTTTGTGAAATCATTTTTTTTTTTTCTCATTTTAACACCTTTTTAGCTCCCTTTGTTCCCCACTCCAGTGTTTGGGTCACCCAGCTGCATCTTTCCTTCAGGAGGGCAGACAAGTGGCAGCTTTTTCAAGCTTGAGGAATGTTTGCGCAACCAGTGGCATCAGAGATACATCAGTATGCCTTTCCTTAAGAGTTTGTTTCTTGGCGTGATTTACTGTTTCAACTCCACAAATTACTACAGCAAGTTATGTTCCAATGTGTGCTGCATTGGGGGTACTAGGTGATGGTATCCCGTCATCATGTCGATGCAGTTAGGGCAATGTGATCAAGGCGCTGCAACCAGTTCACTTGTCACAGTGGCGAACTGGTTGTCTTAGCACTCTGCACAGAAAGTGCCACACGGGTGTTACTCTCCTTCCCCGAGAAACCTCCACCGGGGAGGTGATTAGAATAGCCTTTGGGGTGCAGGGAGCACAGCCCCCCGCAAAGACCACAGACGTGTCCTGGTGCATGCCGGGCACTCGGGGTTGGGTGGCACAATGGCTGGTGCTGCGATCGCGGTCAAGCCACAGACGTGCCCCGGTGTGTTCCACACACTCTGGGTCAGGCGGCACAATGCCTGGCGCCACAATCGCAGTTGGCATTCTGCTGTCGCCCTAATGTATGGCGACATTTTTCATGTCGAACCATAGTGGGTGAATCCTAGGTGATAACAGCGGCAGCACATCAGCACGGAAAACATAGAGAGCCCCAAAACAGTGACTGTATACGTCGGCGTGAGGTAAGAACGGCGGCACCAACAATGGAAAAAAAGGGCAGTCAGCCAGTTTGACAGCCACATACAAGAAAAGATAACACAAACTGTGTGTCATTGTTACTAAGTATGGCCATCAATCAGCATGGTATAATAAACGAGTTTGTCTGTGCATTGCTATCTTTTCTTGTATGTGGCTGTCAGACTGGCCGATTGCTCTTATTTTTTATTTTTTCCCATTGTTGTTATCGCCTCACCTCACGCTGTCATACCTTGCCGCATATGTATATATATGCCCCCCATAGAAATACAAACACACTCCATGCTGCACATATCAGAGGGGCAGCAGCAGAAGTGAGACATGGTGCTCAGATGACCCGCACTGTCCTGTGTCATGCACAGTTTTCCCTGGCGCTGTCATTGCCTCACTGTTTTTTCCGTGCTGTTATTCTCACGCTATATTCACCTGACACCTGCACTGGAAAGCAAACCCTTGCCTGGTGCTGTTGCCAGATCACCAGGTAGGCTCCAGATGCAATATGTGACTAGGCTTATACAGCCAGTAGTGCTACCTTTTTCCATTTTTTTGGTGACAACCAATGTCCAGAAGAGTAGGGTATTTGATGTAGTACTGACGCATTTATGATGCAGTTGGTTGCTCAAACATTCTTCCAACCTTTCACAGCCAGCACCAGTGCCACTCATAGGTCAGTCAGCAGGGAGTGTGCAAATATCACTGGCAGTAGAAATCTAGTGTGCCTGCCCGTCCCTGCACAAAACTGAAAAGCGAGTGGGAGGAGTCTTTCAAACCAGCCTGAACAACTGTCTTTAAACTATATTGGAGCAAGAACCTGCTCACCAAATTCTAAAATATTTCTGGCTTTTATCATTCACTTGATGCCAGAAGTCCCCAGATTGTACTGTTATTCATCTGGTATAAAGTATATGATAAAATAACATCCAGAAATATTTTTTTTAAATTCAAGTGAGTCTTTGAGGATAAGTATGGAAATGCCAGGAAGCCCAGCATGGGATTTTGAGGACCAACATCAAACCCCAGCCCGCACCACTGGACCAGCCCAGAGCTCCTTAGTTTTTTATCAGTTAGACTTTTTTCAGATTGCAGCTTATGAAAGCCCTGCCCTACTGCTTTTCACCATGGCAGAGTTTCTGCTCATACTTGCTCACTTAGCTTAAAATTGGGAACAGGTATGTAAATGCCGAAACGTATATTGCCATTTTCAAGGGAATTGGAACCAGATCATCCTTTTTTTTTTTTTTGGGCATGCTGAAATAACCTTGTTTAAAATGCATATAACAAGGTGTTGAATACATAAAATGCAGTCAGAAGATATATATATATATATATATATATATATCTATATATATCTATATCTATCTATCTATCTATCTAGCTCCATTCAAAGGTAACAGTGCCCCAATACTGCACTGCTGCTTTGAGCATTGGACCCCATTTTAAATGATTCTTCTGTTAGGAACTTAGTGGGAGAACCATTTTAAAGCAAAACGAAGAAATCTGAAAAAGTCCCATCCCAAAGGCAAAACACCCAGTTAGGGATTTGAGCCAAGAAGCAACTTTTTTTTTTTTTTTTTGGTTACAACCTGCTTGCTGTAATATTGAAGGTTTTTTTATTTTTATTTTTTTTTTTTGCACCTACCCTTCTTCCTGGCTGCCCACTCCTTCGGGTCTCTAACGTCCCTCCCGACTGCCTGTCCCGACTCCCACACCGGCTGCCAACCTCATATGGCAGTCCCCCCGGGTAACCCGGTGTATCCCTTTGCCGAGCGGTCCTCTCCTCCAAGAGGGAAGGGCACCTGGAAGCGGCCACGCACTCTTCCTGTTGGCTTGGGTACTGCTGAGGTGTCGGTCCTGGGATCGGGCGGCAGCGGAGGGAGAGAGACAGTCATCCGCCAGCCAGGAAGCATTTTCCTGGTTTTCTGTGGGGTGGCGTCCTGACATAAAGGCATCGCCAACATCTGTCACCCTCCTGGTACCGAACCTTCGTCACTGCTGTGCTCCCAGCCTCCTTGAAGTCAGCGTCTTGACGCAGCCGCATCCCCTCCCCCGGAGAAGGAGAGCTGTCTCTGGATGCTCCATCCTTCTTCCCCAGCCGCCCTTTAGTGACCGGGTCCGTTCTCAACCTGGATCGCCAGCGTCGCAGACGGAAGTCCAACCACTGCGCCGACGGGCCGGCTAATATTGAAGTTTTTAATGTCTGCAGGAAAGTAAACACATCTGGCGCTGCTTGGCACAATTTTACATGCAGAGAGTGGCTCTATGTCACTCACTCTTAGCACTAATATTGAAAGCAGTACAAAGCAGGTCCATGTATGCAGAGTGGTGCTCTGCAGTGCCGGACATGTTTACATTGTGGCATACATTAAAAACTTCAGTATTACAGCGAGCAGGTTGTATCAGATATATAACTAAATAACTTAAGGAAAAAATATATATATATATATATATATATATATATATATATATATATATATATATATATATATATATATACTTCTGCCTTAACAGCCTAATTGGGTGTTTTGCGGGGGAGGGGGGTGTCAGAATTTCCTTGCTTTTCTTTAAAATAGGACAACACAGAGTTTGCAGTTGTTAAGAAGCATTATTTTTTTTTTGCTGTTTTTTCTGTTTGGAAACTAGTTAACTTTTTATAAATCAAAGGAAGTGCTGCAAAAAAGTGTCTTTCTCTTAATACGATCTGCCCTACTGCTGTAAGCCAGTTGCAAGATTTTTTAATTTTTTTTTTATTTTTGTGTTCCATACCCACTTCTGGTGATTGGAGGTTTCCAAGGTCAAGAGAAACATTAATATGTCAAAAAAATGAGGCAGTACATTTATGAAAGTTATATAATTGCCATAACTGTTGCTCATGGGGTCCTAATGCCTCTGGCCCTGACTCGTACGTGGGAAAGACTGATTCTTGGAAGAGATCATCTTCCTGCAGCAGGTAGAACGTTCTCCATCTTGAATACCTTTTCAGCTGTTAGGAGCCATAGTGAATATGAGTGCCTTTATAAATCTGTTGCTCCCACTTTTGAACAAGCACATAGATTACATCCACAGTGTACTGTACTTGCTCAGCTAGGGGGCCGTTTAAGAATCGCACAGCAGTCAGACTAGAAGTGCAAACCTGCTCGCCCAGCAACAAGCTTATTTTAGTTGTTTAACCAGGTATAGCACACTAAGCTGAAAGCTTTTTTACAGGAGCGACCTGGGAGCACAAGGAGGTTAAGTGACTTGCTCAGGTTCACACAGTATACAAGTGGAAGCTGTGGGATTCAAACCCAGGTCTGGCCTGCTGGATGTCACCAAATTTGCAGCTCAGAGCCTTAGACCACTGCTCTATACTGCCTCCAATTGCACTTCACCACACAAGTTTAAGGACTACAGCTCTTGGCCATTTTTAAAATAAAGCTGAAAGTGGAAGAAAAAAATCTGCAGTTTATAGCTGAAGTACAATCACAGCTTACACTCGTCTTGACTTTTGTTACAGTGTAGCTTCATGCCAGTCGGGTTAACATGCTACAATTTTCAATTGTTAATTTGAATTAATGGTGTTTATTCCTCCGTAATGAGGGATTTATCCAACCATTTAGTCTGGTCAACTTTTGAAAGCTTTTATTTACAAGCCTAATATTTATTTTTGAGGTGTGTATTGTTTGACAGGCTATCAAATACATTTTTATTTATGCTGTGTTCCAGACAGTGTCAAATGTAAGCTCTAGTATGGGATTCTTTGTAGAAAATGTACCTCAAATTCTTAGTTACATCTTTGTTGATCAGTGATCAAAATGCCCAGTTTAGGTTTGCATACAGTTTTGGAAAAGGATCAAAGAAAGGCAAGTAGCAGACTGAATCTAGTGCACAAAACAATGACAAAAGGAGATGATTTGTATTAAGTGTAGTCTGTGGGCAGCATATTGACACATGGTTCCTTTCGGCAGATAAATGTTATAACTAAGGTAATCCATTTTCCAATGAAAGTCCCACTGAGCTACATATATTATATCAGATAAAAAATGTGTAAGTGTGATATACAAGGAAATAAACCCATCAAGGGGGCTGACCAAATCATAAAGGGCTTGTGGCTTTATGCTCTGATTAGTCCTGGCCCCCCTCGCTTTGTATACATCTTTGTATGCAATTGAATGGTTATTGTTTTGAATACAGTTGCATATACATGCAAGCGGTATGCAGCTAAATAACTGCTAAGCACTTGTGAGGGGAAAGTCCCTTCCATGAAAAAAATAGATAATGTGATGTGCAATAGCACACGATGAGGAGTCCTGTTGTCCTGAACTATACAGATGCCTTGGATATGGTACGAGGTGAAGTAGAGTGCTTTAAACCACCCAAGAAGTCCACATGTTTCCGCATGATTAGACACGGAGATTATTATGATTATGAAATAGTCCTAACAGATAAATGAGTAGCCAGTTATAGTGACATAGCCAGACACTAAGGTACAGTCGTTGGCAAATCAGATTGCTTTATTTTTATTTTTTTTTTCCCTCAGCCTGCTAGGGCATGCCAGTTTGAAATGTGCATCAGGCACGTCCTCCTGAAAAGCAAATGTCTCACCTCTACTCCCTAGCACAATGAAAGACCTGGGGGTATTCCAGATCTAGTGTCTTTCCCAACCACAGCACAACATACTGCCATAGTCATTTATATACGTTTAAAGTAGGAGAAAACATTTTTTTTGTGCTTGTACTATGGTGCTCCTAACAAGTGTATCACAAAATAGAACTTGCAGTATATCCATTGTCCTGAAGATTTAATATGAGAACTATCATATTAGAAACCATTTTTATTTGAACAGTGTTTTAGTCATAATTGAAGCAGCGGAGGTTTTTAGGTTGTCTGCTCTAGGCTAGAATGACCTGCATGAAGAAGCAGATAGCATATGCAACATAATCTTTGCTAATTTTCTGGGTCTTGATTTAGGGAAGGGGAAATAGTGTGCCTTTCCTGGTTAAAGAAAACCAGATCTTGTTTCCAGGTGTGACCTGGGAGCATAAGGAAGTTAAGTGACTTGCTCAGGGTCACACAGTATGCAGGTGGGGGCTGATGGGATTCAAACCCAAGTCTCCAGGTTTGCAGCTCAGTGCCCTTAACCACTATGCTATACTGCCTTACAGGAAGGTACCTCTGTAGAACAGCCTCCCCCTAATGGAAGGGAGAGGAAATGAAGGAGTTGTAGAATAGAGAACTGTATCATGATTGGTAACAAGTTTTTCATTTTATGTTCTCTCACGCCAGATAAACAAGTTTAAGGCCCTATTCAGCACCGCATTATTCACCCTTTTTCCCTATGTCCAGTATAGCAGGAGATGTGTGGATTGCACATAGCGTTAATGGGGCCCATACATATGAAAAATGATGAATCTGCCAAGATGGAGTCAAACTGGTCAAATTCTTTGATACCATTTTTAACGTAGTATGAATTAATGGGATAAAAAAAGGTCTGCACTTTAACAATATGATTTAACTTTATTGAAATAGAAAGACTGCAACTGATATATTTATTATAAAAATAAAATATTTTGCTACATAAAAAAGTGTTCTGTGTCTCATTTGAAATGGACTAGTATGATGGCAAAGGAACGTTACTTACTGTAACTCCAGATCTTCAAGAATATCATCTCCACAGAGCCACACTCTTTGGTTTTAGGGCACTAGGACCCCACAGGAGTTACAACTTTTCGTGTGACACACACCATGCGCACAACACAGTGATGCAGTGTCAACATAAATAGTGATGTCAGTCTGCCCCCATCTGCCTGTTTCTTTTTTCCATGGAGAGAAAGAAAATCTATCAAAAAAACTATTTAAACATTTTTTATTTTAAGTAAAAAAAACAAAGGCTGAGGAACATACTATCTTCACATAACATCCCATCCTGGGACATAAAACAAGTAGAAATGAGACTGAGATTTGCATAACTTAGAAATGTTCCCTAAAAAGGAAAACTACCAACTCTAAAGGGTTGTGAGAGGTTCTGCAGAACCTCTAAAGATACAAGTAGACATATGAAACCTGAGTTCCATCAAATGGAATTGAAGAAAGGATACCAAACAACTGAACAAATACAGTACTCCAGTATTTGCACAACAGTGAGTGAATAATTAAGCAATAAGGTATGACCAGGGGTTAGATTAACAGTCCTTAAATCACTCACTAGGGCGTAATGTGGCACAAGATACAGCTGAGTACCATGCCTGTAGGGGATGATTAACTGTTATTCTAACTTCTGGGAGTGCCTTATTGCTGTTGTTTTAAACTTTATTTCAAAAGAAACATGTTAGAAGTGCATCTTTTGAATGTCTTCCTCATTGAGAGGGAGATTTTTAATAAAATAGTTAATCGCCAGCTGTTTATGAATGCTGGTTCAAGAAGCCCCTCTCTTGGGGGCATGCACAAAACAAGTTCAACTTACTGTTTTCCCAGTGACAGTGTTCCCCAATGGGCGACCATCTGAGACACCACCTGCTAGTGCAGGGACCACTGGTGTGTGATGCCTCTCCCACACAGCTGGGATCGTCTGTCTTGTCCCCTCCCACAATATGGGCTGCCACGAGGTATGCTTGCAAAGTCTGAGCCAATTGAATATATCCAGAGTACCTACTGGCACAGGGGAAGGGAGTACATGCCCCTTTGTCCAGGTAAAACATGGTCATATTTGTGTTGACCTGTATAACCTGGCCCCAGATGAACGGAGTGAACTTTCCTAGTGCTAGAAGAACTGTATGGAGCTCCAGCAGGTTAATGTGCAACTGAGCTTCACTCAGTGACCAGAACACGTGTGCTCTGTGATCCTCAGGTGTGCGCCCTAGCATGGCACATAAATCATCCAGGTGAGTTAGGGCTCCACGTAGGCAAATGGGATGACCGCCAAAATATTCTAGTGAGACAGTCACCAACTAATAGTGTCCAGCATCGACTGTGTCATTAGAACCAGGTGCTTCAGGGTTGGGTGCAATTAGGACCACTGGCACCACAACTGCCACTGAATGGGATGTATGTAGCAGTGGACCATGGTCATCAGAGAGGCCATGAAAGCTTGAGGGAAGTCCAAGGCTGGTTGTGATTGCACAGTCCAAAATGAGGAGGATAGGCCCTTACTTGAAGAGAGTCCAGCTCTGCACCAATGAACAAGATCACCTGCTATGGCACAAGCTCGGACTTGGCCAGATTGAGTAATAGGCCCAAGTCCTGAAATGTCTGGATGGCCGAATCTCTGGATCCTTGATATCGCATGATCAGTAAGGTACCAGAACAACTTGACATCTCTGCTTCTGAGGATGGCCACCCTGACCGACAGTCAGTTGTTGAACATTCTGGGCACCGATGAAGGTCTAAAGGACATTGTAATGAACTTGTAGATGGTTCCGTCCACAAAAAGCAAAGGAATCAGTAATGAGAGGGATGGACTGAAATATGGAAGTATGTGTCCTGGAGATCTAGAGAGCAAAACCAAGCCCCCAGTCCAAAGGTTGAATGATCTGGTGCTGGGTCACCATGCAAAACTCCCTCCTGCACATAAACATGTTCATTGCTTGCAGATCAAGAATGGGGTGCTAGCCCTCTGTCCATTTCAGTACCAAGAAGTATTCTGCTATAAATCCCTGCAAGACTTAAGTGTCTGGGATGGACTCAATCATACATCACTTGAGGTGTTGGATGACCTTGTTCATACTGCAGGATGAGTGTTCAGAGATACTAGGTTCTCCAGCTGTCCACAGGAACAACAAAGAAGTGATGATGTACACATGTGTGCCACTGTGGCAGGAAATGAAAGACTGTGCTCCCTACCAGGAGCTGCAGTACAGTTTGGCACTTCTTACCCTTGAAGGCAGCCCTGGAGGGCTGACTTGGCAGTCTCGCCACCACCACCCTTGCACAGACCTTGACCTTCCCACTTGTGAGAGGTATTGGCAAGACTGTACTGCTGGAACTGCTGCAGAAGTTGCTGTTGCACAGGCACACATCCAAAAGGAGCCCTGCAGTTTGGACTTGGATTGCTGCTTGAACTGGTTGATGGAAGTCACAGAGTCTAAAATCACAATGGATCTCTCAACCCTTGTGAGAATATCCTCAACTCCTGTCTTGAACAGGTCCATCCTTGTAAAGTGCAAGTCTGTCATTTTATGCTAGATCTCCGGTGTGAATGGCAAGACTTGCAGTCAGGTCACCAGTGAGTGGCTAGACCTCAACACTGCTGCCACTCATGCAGGTGCGTCTGCAGAGTCCAAAGCCACTGGCAACTGATGCCTGGCATGAGAAAGCAAAAGATCACAGACCTCCCGCAGTTTGGGCTGGGTCTCCTCTGGGAGAAGATCAGAGATGTCTGAGAGCCTCTAACAGAGCTCATGGCAACACTGAAATCTGGATGTACTCAATAAAACCAGGCAATACTTTTGAAAATGTTTTACTAATACCATGACTGGGACCTTGCGATCCCTGGATATAAACTATACAGGAGGGACAGGGTAGTCAGGGAGGAGTGGCAGTTTATATCAGGGAGGGAATAACTTGCATGAGGGAGGAGTTGGAGGAAGGGTGAGGTGGAGGCATTATGGGTTCAGTTAAGGTCTAATTGAGGGAGAGAGGTGAGGTGAGGTTGGGGGTGGTTTACAGACCACCCAGTCAAGATGAGGAGAGGGACAGGGAACTAATCTCACAAATATTGGAAGCTTCGGGGAAAGGAGAGGTGGTAATTGTGAGGGACTTCAACCTGCCCAAGGTGGACTGGAGCATACCATCCGCAACATGTGCTAAGAGTTGGGTGATCCTGGAAGGACTGCAGAGTGGGTTCCTGACTCAGGGCATCACTGAACCAACAAGAGCGGAGGCAATTCTTGATCTGGTGCTCACAAATGGGGAGCATGTATGGGAAGTAATGGCCATGGAGCCAGTGGGTGGAAGTGACCATTGCACACTGTGGTTCCAGTTGGATACGGGCAGGGAAAGCATCCCGACTAAGACCAAAATCTTGGATTTCAAGAGGGTGGACTTTAGGAAAATGGGCAAAATGGTAAGGAGCCATCTGCAGGCATCAGAGCAGATATGGGGGTGGACCATCACTGAAGAAGAAATACTGGTTGCCACAGATGAGTGTGTTAGGTTCAGGAGGGGAAACGCCCAGCTGGTTCAGTTCTGGGGTTGCCAAGGCAGTAAGGAAAAAGAGGTTGGCTTATAAAGAATTCAGGAAGATCAAGAGAGAGGTGGATAGGGAAAACTACCTAAGGTTGGCTAGTGAGGCAAGTAAAGAAGTGAAAAGGTCTTTGACCTCCTGCAGATTCATGCTCGATGACAGGCCTGGTGTCGGTGTAGGCCTGTCGACGGGGTCAGGTGTCGGGTCCCGGGGAACCACCGGATCTGGCAACGGTTCTCTGGGCAGGCTGGCGTCCTCCGTGTCACCTGTCTGGTTGTCAGGCAGTGCGGCGACCTCTTCTCCTGAAGACCCCTGACATCTGGTGTAAATCGACATCAGTGGTGCAGGCATCAGTTCTGTAGTCTGTTTGGCGGGTGCCGGGTCGGACCCCTTCTTTGACTCCGAAGTCCATTTAAGGGACGTCAGCTCCATCGTCTTCCTTTCCGAGGTCGGGAGACTGACCGGTGCTCTGAGTCCCGGCGTCAGTCTGACGCCCCACTAGACTTAGAGGAAGACTTGGACTTGTGCCGGTCTGAGGATCCAGGCTGGGTGGCGGAGTCGGGTGCCCGAGAAGTCTTGAGTGGGTGCAAAGAGGCTTAGGAGCCCCCTGAAGACCTTACCTTAACGGGGGGTGGCTGGGAGCGAGCCTGGGAAGGTGATCGATTGGAGCGAGTGGAGCTGGAGCTGGCCCTAGACTGAGGCCCAGCTTGGGGATCTCGACCTCCCCAAGTCCCAGTGCTTGTCCCGGTGCTTCCCATAAAGCCCAAATCTCTGGTCGAGTGGCTAGCTGTAGAAAATTCCCCCAGACTAGTGTGGTCAGTAAGACAATAGGATTCATGAGGAGGATATACACAGTAGTACTGCCAGTCCAGGACCTGGATTGCAATGCAAGGGGTAAACCTTTAACATTTCATTAAAAACAGGAGAGGTGTGGCCTTCTCCCACTTAGTAAGCTCTACAGTGGTCAGTCACCTGAGAGCCTCTTAAGAACCAGAGCATTTTATATAAAAGATGAAGCCAAAGAGTGGTTTCCACACAAAAAAGAGAGAAAGTCATGGGATCTCAGCTCATATTGGCATGTTAAAATTCAAAGTGTAGGTACATGACCAATGGAGGTCACCTTGTTGGTAGTTCGGCTAATCATGATTCAGCTGAATGATGAAACAAAGAACCCCTTTAGAAAGTTATTGCAGGCATTCAAGCAGCTGGTGGGGGAGTACTGGTACTATAAAGAACAGTTGCGTAAGAAATTACTGCAACAGTTCAATCAATCAATCAAAATCTTTATTTAGTCAGGCGAACATTATTGAGCGTAGCTCATTTACAAGATGGACCTGAGTGGTCATACAAATAAGAGTACAAGTATTTTTACATAGACAAGAATAACATAAACAGTAGTACAATGACATAAAGTGATAATATACAACAATTTACATATATACAAGGCACAGTAAAACCATTTAACCTGTAAGAAAAAGGAGAGACAATGGGTATAGCAGGCATAATATATAAATTATAGGGCCTAATTGGCTTTTATGAAATTATATCAGGTGACTGGAAAATAGAAGTAGAACTAACATAATGGAACACGGAAAAGGGGGTGAGAGGGTAGGTAGGGTAGGGGATTAGGCCTTATAAAAGCAATTGCAGAGCTCTGGAAATAGGGTGGAGAATAATATTTTGAAGGAAGTTAAAGGTAAGAGGCTATTTAGCTTCATGGATTTTTGGGAGTGAGTTCCATGCAACTGCTAGTGAGTAGCTGATAGCGGCCCTCCCAAACCAGGTGCAGGCATTGGGGACCTTTAGTATGATGAGTTTACTGATCCTTAAGGTGTATGGCCTAGAAATAATTCGGGTAAAACAGTCTGTGATATAGGTGGGTAGTTTGCCTGATAAAGCTTTGAATATCCAGGTTGCAGCATTCCTATTTCTTCTGTGTTGTAGTGATGTCCAGTTGACTGCCATATAAAGAGAGCAATGATGGGTGCTGGAGGGAAGGTCAGTAATAAATCTGATGGATCTATGATACAGGGTGTCCAGCTTATTTAAGAGGGGGAGTGAACAATGGCCATAGAGAAAGTCAGCATAATCAATGAGGGATAGGAATGATGCCTGGATTAATCTTTTTTTGGAGTCTCTGTTAAGGTAGTGTTTTATTCTAAAAAATAGACCAAGCCTTTGTCTCAGTTTTTAGTAGCTCTTCAATATGGACAGAATAGTCAGTCTATTATCAATCCAGACTCCAAGGTATTTGAAGTTATCAACAAATTCCAGCTTCTTCCAAGTAGGGTGGATAATTGTAGGGTGGTGGGTGATGGGTAGTGGCAGAGCAACTCTTTGTGGCAAAGAACATAGCTTTTGTTTTTTGGCATTTAGAAGTAGTTTTTTTCCAGTAGATTGTGTTGCAGGATGGAGAATTCAGATTGTAACAGCTCACAGGCTTTAGGTAATGAGGGATTGTGACATACAATACAGTATCATCAGCAAACAGATGAATGTTAGATTGAGTGAGGTTGGCATCGATATTATTAATATAAATAGCAAAGAGGATGGGGCCAAGAATAGAGCTCATATGTACACCTCTTAGCAGTGGTTTTAAGGTGATAGGTAATTTCCATTTTTACCAGTTGTGACCTATCTGATAGGTAGCACTTAAACCAGTTGAGTGAGAGAGAATCCAGTCCTAGTGAGCTAAGGGAGGTGATTAATGATTCATGATCCACTGTGTCAAATGCTTTACTCAAATCCAGGAACACAGCACAGGTACTGTTCTTCTTATCCAAGGCAATCTGCCAATCATTAGTTACTTTGGCTAGGGCAGAATGGTGCTATGCCTTGATCTAAACCCGATTGTGCTGAATTTAGGAGGTTATTGTTATCCAGATAGTCCCTTAATTGTGAGTTTACTAATTTTTCGAGCATCTTGATAGTACTGATAGGATGGAAATGGGCCTGTAATTGTTGAGGTCCATGGGATCACCAGATTTAAGTAGTGGAACTACTTGAGCTGTTTTCAAGTGGAGGAATGGATCCAGTAGTTAGGAAAGATTGAAGAGATGAGTGAGGGGGGAGATGAGACGGTGATGCAATTTTAAGGAAGTAGGGATCCAGGGAGTCTGTACCTGCACTCTTAGAAGTATCTAAATTAGAGAGGAGGTCTTCTACTTCTTTCAAGGATATTGGGTTGAAGGAAAAGTTGAAGTAGCCTTTGTCCCACAGTGGATTGAAGGTTCAAGGAAGATCTCAGTAGATTTGCAGGTGATGAGTCAAATGCTAGGCCAGCTGTGGTGAAGTGGTCATTGAAGGTATTTAGGATTTCTTGTTTGCCCGTAATTTCTGTATCATTTAGTAGCAGTTTGGAGGTTAAGGCAGGAGTAGAGTTTTGGCCAGAATTCCTTTTATAGTACCCAGAGTCTGGTTGGGTTATTGTAGGAGCATCCAATTCAGCTCTATAGTAGGCAGCTTTGGCAGTTCTTATTTGTTTTGTACATGAATTCTTGCCTTCTGAAATTTAGCCACTCTGGTATCCTTTGTTTTTCTTGCCTTTTTCCACAGTTTGTCTCTGGTTAACAAGGCTGCTTTAAGATCAGTAGTGAACCAAGGGTAGGATCTTGCTTTAGTTCTGATACTGGTGATTGTGCATGAATATTGAGAGCATTAGTGATAATGTCCTTTAGGTCTGAGAGCTGTTTCAACTGAGGTTGAAAGGTAGAAATCTTGCCAATATATTGTATTACTCAAGTCATGGAGGTATCCTGAGATGTTGAATTTCTTTTGACCTTTGAGGACAAATTCTGCAGGATTGGGTGGTTTGAGTGTAGATCTTATGCCAGCTATAGGACAATGATCACTTACATCACTCGGTAGTACTCCTGCATATGAATATAAGTGAGGCTTGTTTACCAACATAATATCCAGGAGTGAGCTGTTGCTAGAGTTTTTAGGTTAACCCTGGTTGGGTCTTTAATTTTAGTTGTGTAAATCCATAGGTGTCACAAAAGGTTACCAATGGTGAGATACATTAGATAGCCAGTTTAAATTCAAATCACCAAGGATGATGGTATCTTCAGGGCCTAGATTGAGTATTGACCCTAGGTGAGATAGTAGTTTGAGGCGCAGAGGGGGGCCTATAGCAGCCAATCAATTTAAATGAAGACAAGTTAGGAAGGGATATTTTGATTGACAAACATTCAAATTCCTTTGGTTCGGATGTATTGATGAGGCAGGTTGCAGAGATGGTGTCCTCAATGTATATGGCCACCCCACCACCCCTGGAAGGGTGATCTGCTCTGAAGAGCTGATAGTTGGGAAGGTTTACAACACTGTCTTTTGTTGTAGGTCTGAGCCAAGATTCAGAGATGACCAGGAAGTCAGGTAGAGTATGTGCCACCCAAGCCTGTATTAAGGAGAACTTTTTTAAGAGGCTGCAAGCATTGAAATGTAGGAAGCTTAGGCCATTTATGGAGGATAGATCAGCAGGGGAAAAGAAACTTTCAATGGGGCCAGGATTTATTTCAGTAGTACCAATGCAGATCAGAAGGAAGAAGATTAATTTGAGGAGGGCACCAAGGGACAGGGATAGTGAGTGGTCAGAGTGTTTCCTCTTCTTCCTGGGTGCCCGCTGTGTGATGGGAGAAGGTCCTGTTATATAGGTGTGAATTTTATCATAGCATAATAATCTGATGGACAGGCATAGTGGGTTAATATAAAGCCAGGATACATGTAAGGTGCTAGGGGAGTGTTGAATTGTTAGAGAGGCTTTATGGGATACCCAGGGTTGCAGTGTAAAAGTGGTTCAAATGAATAAGGAATAGGTGGTTGTCCATTGTGGATGGCAGGGGTGGGCAGATCTTATTCACTAACTTATTCATCATGACAGGGGGTATATCATAATTATCATAAGGGATTGGGGGAGATGAGAGGCTCAGGAGCAAAAGGAAGCAAAGTAGCATTGTGGAGGTTAGGTATGGGTTAAGAGAGGAAGGGAAATAGATGTGGGCGTGGATTAGAGAATTGGCGGGAGAAAGTGTATAAAAGAATCAACCGAGAGGGAGGGGCGGCAAAAATTTTGCGGCTTTGCCGTACTTTTCTGCCTTCTTCACCCGCCTCCTGAACCCCGGTCGGCCAGGCGGACGCCCGCCTCCGCTGGCGCCTCGGAGCCCCTCCGCTCCCTGGAACCCGAGGGCTGCACCGGCTACAAGGTGGGGGACAGAGGAGAAGGCAGTGAGTAAGGTACTTTTATTGCAGTAATCTGCAATAAGGTGCTAAAATTACGGATTTACACAACAAAAGACTGGGAGGGTAAGGGGGTTAGGCGCCTAAGCGTCTAGCCTGCACAGAATTTCAAAAAGGCTGTAATCACTAACTAGAAACTACAATACAACCCTTAAATCGGGCACTTTACAAGAGGTAAAACAGCTCTTTTAGGAGGAATTACAAAACATTTAACAAATAGCAGAAATCCCGCCAGAATACTGTTGTACAAGTCCAGCTAAAGTCAATGGGAAAGGCACACCAATCGGAAGCAAGGCAGAGACAGCGGTCGCTTTCCGATTGGTTTGCGGCTTTGCCCGTACCTTTCTGCCTTCTTCACCCGGCTTCCTGGAACCCCGGTCGGCTAGGCGGACGCCGCCGTCCCGCTGACTGGAGCCCCTCCGCTCCCTGGAACCCGAGGGCTGCGCCGGCTTTCTGCCTTCTTCACCCGGCCTCCTGGAACCCCGGTCGGCTAGGCGGACGCCGCCGTCCCGCTGGCGGCTCGGAGCCCCTCCGCTCCCTGGAACCCGAGGGCTGCGCCGGCTTTCTGCCTTCTTCACCCGGCCTCCTGGAACCCCGGTCGGCTAGGCGGACGCTGCCGTCCCGCTGGCGGCTCGGAGCCCCTCCGCTCTCTGGAACCCGAGGGCTGCGCCGGCTACAAGGTGAGGATCTTCGAGAGAATCTACTCTACTAGGTCACACCTTTTGGGACTGTAAGACATCAGTGTCGGGATCACACAGGAACCTTTTTGCTAGCTGGTGGCTGCCCACAATAATGTTTAGTGTCAACGTGTATGTGACGTGGACAGCCCCAATACTCCTTAGTTACCCGCCGGATCTTGGTCTCAGAGGGTCACTGTCTTTGAGGAACCAGGAGATTAAACCAGTGGCAGGCAAACAAGTAGAGGCATAGGACTGTAAACAGAATGCATGGAATTAGGCCTTCAACACAGCATCTGGGGTAACCCTTAGAAGACAAAAGGGGCAGGTGGGAGGGAAGGGGAAATTGTTTAACCAGGAAAGGCACACTAAGCCAGAGCTTGTTTCCAGGTGCGACCTGGGAGCACAAGGAAGTTAAGTGACTTGCTCAGGGTCACACAGTATGCAAGTGGAAGCTGTGGGATTCAAACCCAGGTCTGGTCTGCTGGATGTCACCAGATTTGCAGCTCAGAGCCTTAGACCACTGCACTATACATGCCTAAGGCATGGTCTAATGGAGGAGACTGTCTCGAAGATCTACTGTTACATCAAGTTCTTGTTGAGGATATCTACTCCATTAGGCCACATCTTTGGAATGACTTCCAAGCAGCACAAAGCAACCCAGAAAGATGGCAGTCTGATATGTGATCAGGATAGAAGGCCATGCAGTACTAGCCCAAAACCAGCATGTCTACGAGAGACTAAGTCAGACTGTAACGTTTAGTGAAAGTGTGCAGTGTACCATGTGGCGGCAGCAAATATGTCAGTAGCTGGGACGTTTGCAACAGGCAACCAAAGTGGCCATACTCCTTGTGGAATAACCATGGACAGCACCAGGATATTAATTACCCTACTTCTAATAATAAAGTAATACAATTCGCCAGTCATTTGTACAGGCATAGTTTAGATACTGGGCACCCTCTTTCCCAGGGCAAACAAAACAAAAAGTTGAGAGGATTTTCTGCAGTCCTTGGTGCGAGTAACACAGTATCTCAGTGTTCTATATATAACCAAAGTAGGAAGCAGTGCCTCACCCTGGTTGGCATGCTCAGGATAATAAACAAAGGTATATCGTTTGGTTTAGTGTGCATTCTGATACAAGCTTCAGTAGAAACTTAGGATTTGTATGCAAAGATACTGTCTTTGTGAAAAATCAAATAATTAGGCTCAAACAAAGCCTGAAGCTCAGAAATCCTTTGAGCAGAAGTCATAGCAAACAGAAATAATGTTTTTCATGACAGGAAACAAGTTACATAAGTCACAGCTCGCAGCAGGCTCAGATGGACCCAATGTCAATTTCTCAAGTATGAATTTCAAGTCCCAAGGTGGGACTGGATTACGTATAGGAGGTTTCATATGTAGGATACCTCTCAGTAAAGTGCAGTGTGCCTCTAATTAGGCAATTGTACAACCATCAATAGGGGAATGAAAAGCTGATATAGCACCAAATGCATCTTAATAAAGGAAAACTGCAAGCCTGAATCAGATCGAGAAAGCAAGTATTCCGGCACAGAATTCACACATGTAAAAGGGTCCATATTCTGAGAAGCAGACCAGAGAGTGAAAGGCTTACATTTCAAGGAGTAAGTATTCCTGGCAGAAGGCTTCTTAGCCACAAGCAGGACATCAGCAACCTTAGATGATACCCCAGAACATGCAGTGGCTATGTTTTTCAGGATCCACAACTCACAAAAGCCGCCCTCCAGCTGGGTGTGCTATTAAAAAAAAATCATACAATCACAGAGAATTCCAGCACTACCCACCACAAAGCAGACCACATACAGATAAATGCTGTATATCAAAGCGGTTTATTCAGGCAAAACAATGGACCAGTGAGGATGAGAGTGGCACTCTCCACCGATAACTTGAGCATGATCCTCTTTATTAGAAGAATGGGGCGGAATGCGTATAGAAACTTCGCTTTCCAAGAGAGGCACAATGTGTCTCGCCAAAAACTCTAGGCCCTGGAGGGAGCAAGCAGAAACACAGCAGTTTTACATTGTGTGGGGTCAAAAAAAGGTTCAACTCTGTACGGCTCCGTCTTGTGAAGAGGTCATTTATCACAGAAGACCGCAGTTCCCATGTGTAAACTATTGACTGGGACCTGCTTAACATGGCTGCCAAGACATTTTAGAGACCTAGGAGAAGTGCAGCCAACAACTGGAGGTCGTGAACCAATGCCCAGTACCATACTCTCATCACTTTTTCTGCACAGGGGATAGGTGTGAGTACCCCCATATACGCTGATGTAATGCATCACACTGATATTGTCCATCTGGATTAACAGAGAACTGGGGCAGAGAAAATTCTGAAATACCTGGAGGCTGTATAGGGCAGCCCACATCTCCAGGATATCTATGTGAAGCTTAGTCTCCACCTTGGTCCATGACTCTTGTGTTTGTTAAGGGCTGAGATGAGCACCCCAACTGGTGTCCAAAGCATCTGTGGTGAGGATCTCTACAGGAGCTGGTACAAGGAATGGAACACCATTGAGTAAACTGTCGCAGTTCATCCACCATAGCAATAATCTGTGAAGCAGAGACATAAGAAGAACCGTTTGCTCCAACTCACCCGTCAACTGATCCCACAGGATCCTGAATATCCACTGTGGTATTTGCATGTGAGGTCAGGCTAGTGGATCAGTCACTATGGCTGCAACCATGAGGCCCGAGAGATGTAACACCATTTGTGCAAAGATGTAGTGGCTCCTGTGAACCAAGTGCGCTTGAGCAGTCGGAACATCTGCCTATCCTGGGGCAGGAAGGCATATCCCTTTTCTGTATCCAAGACTGCCCCTATGTACTGCAGTCCTTGGCACAAAGTCAACACAGACTTTGGTACATTCATTGTGACCCCCAATTTGAATAACTGATGTCTTTGGCAGTGAGTATGAAGAAGAGTTTCCCCAGAACTGGCCTTCAGGAGCCAATCACCCAGATAAAAGAAGGTTTAAAAGACCTTCCCTGTGGAGGGCTGCTGCAACCACTGCTAAGCTTTCTGTAAAGACCCATGGCACAGAGGACAAGCCAAAGGACAACAGTTTGAACTGATAGTGCCTGCCCTCCAGCATAAAGTGAAGGTACTGTCTGTGAGTCTTGGAAGGTATGCATCCTTTATGTCCAGTGAACAAAACCAGACCCCTGTTGTAATAGGGGAATCAGGGCTTGCAGAGATACCATTCAAAACTTTTTATATTCAATATACAGGTTGAAATCTCTGAGATCCAGTAGAGGATGTAGATCTCCCATCCATTTTGGGTCTCTTGCTCCTGTCTTGAGGAGGAACCGATTCAATGGCATGCTTTTGAAACAGGGTCTGAATCTCCTCCTTTAGATGGGAGAGGTGGCCCGGGCATAAAAAAGAAGAGGCAGAAGATGATCTGGAGGGATTTCTGTCAAGTCTAGAGCATGTTCCCTTGAGATTTTCTCCAGAACCCATTCATCTGTGGCACTGTCCTACCACTGTTTGAAGTCCATGAAGATCTTGCTTTCACCACAATCACCCCTGAAGGTAAAAGCTGAGGGGGTAGATGGAAGAGAGTCTGGTGCAACTAGAGGCAGCAGGGCTACTACAGCCAATTACTTTGGGTGCTCTGGCATGAGCACCAGGGAGGAGGAGACCCGAGTGGGGACCACCATCTCTGCCACAAACTGATGGTATGTCAGTTACCCTAGCAGCAGGCCTACGAAAAGAGCCCCTACCACACCCTCTAGTGGAGTGAGGTAGAGAGACTTACCAGACCTTAAAGTCATCTTAGAAGTCAGAAGGCCACATAGGGCTTCTTCAGCATCCTAACTAAACAAGTTAGAACCCTTAAAAGGAGCATTCGGAAGTGCCTGTTGCACATCAGTGGCAAAACCAGTCACTCTGAGCCAAGTACAGCATCTAATGCAAATACCAGAGGCTGCATCCCTGGAAAAAGCATCAGAAATATTGCTGAAAGCAGCAAATGTTTGCCAACTTCAGCACCAGCAGATAAGAGTTTTAGTCAATCATTCTTGGCAGGGCCATCAGGCAAAGCCTGGACATCAGTACTGGCAGCTTTCCTCAGGCTGTTCTGATATTTAATCATGTAAGATGGTACATGGATTGCATCACAAGTCCTATGAGGACAGGTTGAAGGAACTGAATATGTACTCCTTGAAGGAGAGGAGGGAGAGTGGGGATATGATAGAGACATACAAGTATCTTACAGGGAGGAACAGGGTGCAGGAATACACTATTTTTAAGCAAAAAGATGTTCCAGGACTAGAGGGCATGGGATGAAGTCGGAGGAGGACGATTCAGAGAAAACGTGAGGAAGAATTTCTTCACAGAACAGGTGGTGGACAAGTGGAACACCCTGCCAGAGGAAGTGGTGGGGGCTGAAACAATCACGGGATTTAAGAATGCATGGGATAGACATAAAGGAATTCTGGAGGTCAGGGGTAAGGGGAAACAGACTTCTAGGAAAACATAAACTGAACTTACAAGCTCAAATGGGCAGACTGGGTGGGCCATAGGCCCTCATCTGCCGACACTGTCTATGTATCTATGTACGTAGGCCTGATAATTTGCAATCCTAAGGCCCAAGGATTCTGAGTCATAAGTACACTTACCCATAATATCCAGCCTCCTAGACTCTTTATCTGGAGGCAAAGTACTTGTGTCTAGGAACTTTAGAGGAATTATGAGCAGTCATAATGACTACAGAGCTAGTTTCAGGCTGTGCAGCATTATTAGGCTTAGCAGATGGAGCAGGGTACTGCTTATTAGCCTTCCTTGGAACTGCAGGTAGGGTGTTAGGCCTATGCCATGAAGCTAAGGTAGCATCCTCTAAGGCAGAATATATACAAAAAATTATATTGGAGGGACTACAAGGCACCTCCAAAAATTCCATCAGATTCCTCTTAGTGGAATCTTCTCTTCCATAGCAAAACCCATGACAGACTGCATCTGCTGCAACATGGCCTGGAAAGAGGAATCCTCAGGGGGATTTGGGGATATACACCACAGAGCCCATACTGCCAGATGATTAGGTGGAGCTAGAGGGCAGATTACCATCTTCAAACTGCCCCTTGCCCAAATCCTCCTTAATATCCATGAGGTCAGGATTATTTATTTATTGGAATTTTGATAACTGGGTGGGCCCACTGAGACAATTTCAGTCCCATTTTCAGGGGCAACTCGGGAGAGAAGTAATATATATAGCAAGGTTCCAGATTAATATGACTACAGAGGCACAGTAAATCTGACAGAAGTTCCATACAATTATTAAGGCAGCATACAGGGTGAATGAGTTCCACATTACAGCATAGGTACGGAAGTTATGTACAGGAGGGTAAAACAGGCTACGGTGGGTAACAGTCAATCAGTAAATGGAGTCAACAGACATAACATACATCACCTGACACAGGAGCAGGTTGCAGAGCTAGATAGGGTAGAGTGCAGTTCCGACTGGAAGAGAGGTAGGGAGGTACAGGACAGGCCTGAGGGAGAGAGTTCCATTCCGACACAGTGGCAAAAGAAAAAGATTTACGAGTGGCTGCTAGTCGCAACTTAGGTTTTATGAGGATGGGGAGGGAGGCAGACCTAAGAGCTCTGGGTGCTTGCCGAAGATGAACAATTTCCGAGAGGCAAGGGGGAGTAATTTTGTGCACAACCTTATGAATTAAGCTCAAACAGCAGTACCTAAGTTTAGATTCAAATGGCAGCCAATTCAGGGATGTGAGGACATCACAGTGGTGGTGTCTGGCATTCACCCCCCGGGCAAACCTAACTACCCTTTGGTAGGCCTGAGTAAGGAGGGCCATGGTAGAAATTGATGAGAGGCAACAGGGGCTCCATAGGTTAGAGACCAGGAGTGAGATGCAGAGGGATATCTTAAGAGGGAGGCTGAGGTTAAGAATGGGCAAAGCGGTAAAGGGGAGACAGCTTTTGATTTAGAGATTTGATCAGGTTAGATAAATGGGCCTTAAAAGAGAGTGAGGAGTCCAGGGTGATGCCCAGGTATTTGAAAGTGAGAACAGAATCAACAACATCACCACTGGAAGAAGTAATGTGACGCGGGGGGGGGCGGAGAATAGCATGCTTTTTGTTTTCTTAATGTTGAGTACAAGGTGATTACTCATGAACCAGCGTCCAAGGTCGGCAAAGTCAGAAGCAAGATCATTATTTATCTGGCTACGGTCTGGGGGTGAACGGTAGATTATAGCATCGTCAGCATATAGATGTACTGAAGCCCCACTACAGTAGTTAGGCAAGTCATTAATGAACAATGAGAGCAAAATCAAGCCTAAAATGGAGCTCTGAGGAACTTCATGTGATATAAGTCTAAGGCTAGAGATGGATCGAGACCATGTAACCCTTTGTGATCTGCAGGATAAGTAACTATGGACTCAGTCTAGGATACTGGTATCAAATCCAACAGTATGAAGCTGACAGAGCAGGAGGCCATGGTTAACCGGGTCAAACACCTTAGTAAGGTCAACAAAGATGGCACCTGTAGCAGAACCTTGATCCAAGGCATGGAATATGTCAGTAGTTACTAGTTTTTTTGTAGATTATATTCCACCTCATTGTCATCATCATGAACGATAGGATCCGTAGAAGGAATGGGCGACACTGGTGGTGGCTGAGAGGTAGGAATCTATGGCATGCCAGAAGAAGCTGTTGATGAAGGCCTTAGAACAGATGACCCTGTTGGCAGCACAGCTATTCTCTGCAGCAGTAACGGTAGCAAGCATTGCATCATATCTGAAAATTATGCTAGTACAGCCTGGGAGCGAATGGCACCCTGAAAAGGGTCCTGGACTACCTGTGTTGAAGGGCCAGAGCCCAACGACAGCAACATACCGTCCACAGCTGGTACGGCAGCGCCTGAGCTAAGCCCCAACCTTGGTGTCTCAATGACGGTTGGAGGGGCCTTTTGTCGATAGTGCTGGAGTGGGTATTGACAAGAACGTACCGGTGTTTAATGGTGATTGAGACCTCACTGGCAAAGCAGCCTTTTCTTTATGTTTGTACTTATGGCCAGACGACGAGGAGACCCATGATGACATGACTGTTCCTTGTCCTTCTCTTTCAGTTTTGATGACTGTTTATTTGTCGATAGTGAGGGAGAAGTAGGGCAGGAACCTAATTCCTTTTCCATGTTTTTAATGCTTTTTGCGCAAGGAAGGTTTCTAGAGCCTTCCGACTGTGTCACCTTGCAGCCTGGTTGAAACTCTGACAACTCTCACAGGCCCTCACATTGTGATAAAGGCCCAAATAGCACACACAAATAGTGTGTTTTGTAAGCACAGACACAATACTGGAACAAAGGCTCCTTGTCCTTTGGAAGCATGCAGAGATGATGGAAATACTGAAAACGATAAACTATTTAAAACGGCAATGGCTTTGTTGATGTTGTTTCCTTCAGCAGATCCGACAAAGATGATTGATGGTGGGAGAAAGAACTGAGGAGTATTGGGGCTGCCCATGTTATATACAAATTGACGCTGCATGTCATTGTGGGCGGACCCAGCTAGCAAAAATGTTCTATGTGGTCCTGACACTGACGCCTTACAGTTCCAAGGTGTGACCTAATGAAGGAGATATCTTCAATGACAATCTGTTCAGTTCTGATTTTGGCCACACACCAGGAGCACCCTAGGCAAAATCTAAGAAAAAGTTACAGGAAATGTTATAAAATCTCTGTGTATTAGCCAGGGTTGAGCTTGCTAAACCTTTAACATACATTAAAAACAGAAATGACTGTCATGTGAACAATCGCTGATAAGAACTGTTGACCAGATTCCAACAAATAGAAGATACTGTAAAAGATCAAGAGTTACAGTAGGTGATTTTCCAAATGTTTTTAGTCAGTTTCACTCATAGACACACTCTTTGGTCAAATGGCCAGCAGTATCAATCTCTGGACTCAGAAGGTTGGAGATCACATGACTAAAGAAGAGCGCAAACCTCTGCAGTACAGCCAATGCAGAACCCGCATGTTACCTAGATAGGACATCTATGGCATAGTAGTTTTGAATGTGTGAACACTACTCCAGGCTGCAGCCTTATGTATCACTGAGATAGTGATCAGTCTTAGCCAAGCCACCAAAGTGGCCATAGCTCTAACGGAATGAGCACTGACAGAACCTTCCAAATGCTCCCCTGCCAGGGATTTACAGTGCTGAATTCAATTGACAATCCAGTTGGACAGTCACTGGGGATTGGAACTCCTTTGCCACTTGGGTCAGAGACAAACAGCTGAGATGAGGTAGTGGTGAAGGGGAATTCAAGAGGAATGTGAGGAGGTAGTTCTTGATAGAGTGGGTGGTGCACCAATGGATTAGACTGTCCAGAGAAGTGACTGAAGTCCAAACTGTGACAGGGTTTAAACTTGGGTGGCACAGATATAAGGGAATAGTGGGACCCACAGGCAGAAGTGCACAAGGGTACCTGTTTAAGGGGATAACAGTCAGCCAGCCACTAGAGCTATCTGATCTCTAAATCCAGCCCAGTGTTAGGTTGAGCATGAAGTTAGGCAGGGAAATGGGCAGACTAAATTGCCTTGAGTCTTTTCCTGCCAACATAATCTGTTTCTGTGATTGTGCTCTTTGGTTCAATCGAGGTAGAAACTGAGAATTCTACTAACAGTAGAGCAACACTTATCCGGAGTTCTCAGGTTTGAGGAACAATATTTGCAGTACCAAGGACTGGTTAATGTGAAACTCTAATATCACCTTTGGTAGGAATTGTGTATGTACAGAGAATGACCTCAGTCACCAAAGCTTGAAACTCTGATTCTGCAAGTCGAGATGATGGCTACAAGGAAAACTGTTTTCTGAGTGAAATATTTCCACTCAGAAGTGGAGTGTTCCAGGGGACAAGTGTAAAGGTCTAGAAACCTCTTGGAACAATTGGAAAGTTTCCACTTGGCACCGTACATCTCCCTAGTGAATGGTTTTGCTGCTGCCAGCAAGACCAGGGGACTTGTTCAGAGACACCTGTTAACTTCTGCACCCCAAGGAGCCAAGCTTGGAACTGCAGAGATGAAAGATCTGGATGCACTAGCTGACGCTGACATTGAATCAGCAGTTTGGATCTCAATGGGAGGTGCTTGACGCAACCTTGGGTACCATATCTGCAGAGGCCAGCACGGTACTGTCAGAATCATATGACTCTTCCATTAGCCTTCAGTTTGTGAAGGACGCTCTGACCTAGTGGGATTGGCCGGAACAGCAGCACTCTATGTTCAGAATGAGCACTGCCATTTTCAGATAGACTGGGAACTCTGTTACGTCACAGCCCCACTAATTCCAATTAGACAGGGGAGATAGTGAGGCTTCAACTTCAGAATACACCCAGACTTCCTGAGAATGTCACTATCTAGGCTGGATGCAGTGGTGTGGCAGCCACACATCATACAACCACTTCGGAGACTAGGGTTTTTATTTAAGCTCTGGGACTACTAGTTAGGCCCTGCTGAGGGCCAAGTGTGTTGTGGAGATGAGATGCTTAGCTCCCAGAAAAGGAGGGCACAGGTGCACCCTCCTGCCAGCTGACCAAGGAGTATCACTGGCATCAACTTTGCAGTCAACCACCCTCCTAACCTTAGAAAGGGAGTTGTTATGATGACTCATTGACATTGGGGACAGCAGAGCACAGAATAGAGAAGTTACTACCCAGAACAGTAAATCTCAAGAATGATCTTCTCCACAGGGTACCACTGTTTTGTCTTAAAGCAGGAGGCATTGAGAACCCTGCGGGAGCAGCTCTTTCTAGCCAGGGCACCAGCTATTGGTGTCAGCACATGCACGATGCTACATGATGGTAAGTGTATACTAATAACCACTGCTGACACACCAACGTACTGGAGTTCTCTATCAAGGAGGGTAAGGGTCTTGGGCCACAAGCATGTGTAGTAGTAGTAGATTTTATTTCTTTTGGGCACCCTTCCCCAAAGGCTCAGGGTGCCTTTACAGAATTTAAAAGAAACAGCATATAAATATACATATGCAACTATACAATAAAATATATAACAATAACTAACACCCACTAATATAAATAATTACAATCAATCAAACAAAGCCGCTTGTCATATTAACAGTTTCTTAGACCCCAAAGGCTTGTTGGAATAAAAAGGATTTTAATTTCTTTTTAAATGTCTCAAGAGAAGGTGACTCCCACACAGACCCTGGCAAGGAAGTCCATAGGATCGGGCCGGCCACTCCAAAGGCCCAATATCTAGATGATTTTATCCTCACTCTGGAGACCTCCAGGAGAGCCTCACCTGCAGATCGGAGAGAGAGAGTGACCCAGGGTATAGGGGTGCATGAGCTCCTTCAGGTAACCTGGACTCAGCCTGTGTAGGGCCTTATAGGTCAACGGACCTATTTTTAAAGGAGATGCACCAGCACACAGGCAGCCAGTGCAGTTAGTGCAACACCGCCGTAATATGACAGGATCTTGAACAGGCCACCAGTAGCCAGGCCGCAGCAGCTGCAGGTGCCACATCGCACCTCCTCTGACCCTGGGGTAGAGTGTGTTGCAACAGTCGAGCCTAGAGGCAACAAATGCATGCACCAGTGTGGCCAGATCATCAGGGGGATGAGGGATTTAATTTGGGAGATGTTGCACATGATAAAAACCATTTCAGTCAGCAACCGACACCAGAGCATCATGTCAGCTCGCTGTTCAGAACAATGCCCAAATTCCTCACCTTTGTGGAGGTCTCCAGTTTGGCTGAGCCAATAAAAAGCCCCTAATTCTCTCCAGGGGGCATCCACCCCCACAACCCTGCTCAACCACCAGTACTTCTGTCTTCCTCAGGTTGAGCCCCAACCAGTTAGACGACATCCAAGCTCGGATCTCAGACAAGCACTTATTCAGCATGTTGACCGCATTGGATCTTCCCGGTGTAAAAGACAGGTAGAGCTGAATATCATCAGCATAGCAATGAAATCCCAGCCCATACCCTCTTATGACCTCACCCAGGGGCAGCATATACTCTGCAAATAACATGGGGGCAAGGACAGCACCTTGGAGCACTCCACAGGACAGGGCCAATGGGCTTGAGGAATAATTCCCCCAAAACCACCTTCTGGGACCTGTTATGGAGGAAGGACTCAAACCAGCTGATGACCTTGCCAGTGAGTACAACATACTCTCTCAGCCTGTCCAACAGCACCCCATGATCCATAGTGTCAAATGCTGAAGAGAGAGATCGAGGAGAATGAGAATTGATTGCTCTCCTCTATCCCTCACCTATATGTTTGCTTTGTAGAAGCAAAAGGATATATAAAGTGAACATGAACTAATGAATATAAACTGAGTACCAACCTAACATAAAAAGATCATCCCTTTCTAAATGGCGCCCCCTTTAGGGGGCAATAGATAGTACACAAAAACAGAGTAACCTGATCCAGAGCTACTAAGGCTAACACCCCCACAAGGAGACATAATTGAAGATAATTAAAGGGGTTAACTCTGTGCAGCCATGGTGACCCCCACCAATGAAGTGGGGACTGTAGGGAAAAAAGTTATTATCTGAGCACAGAAATATGCGATATTGGCATGGCCCCACATGGCAAGGAGTTTGGAGAGCATGGAATCCCATACAGATTCATCAGGGTTTTACTTTTATGAGCTGCCATTCACATAAGCTTGAAACTGGAACACTAACAGAATGATGTTCTTTTGGATAGCTTTCTAGAACACAACTGCAGCGAAGGAAGTAGCCACCCCCATTGTAGAATGGCCCTTAACCACTCCCGGGTAAGGGCTTGTTGCATTTCTGGTAACAGAAAACAATGCAATTTATAAGCTACTTAGAGAGAGTTTGTTTCGATATGGGTGCACTCATCATCCTTTTGAGCAAAAGATAAAAACAGTTGGTTAGACTGTCTGTGTGAACGGGTTCTGGCCAGGTAAAATCTCAAAATCCTGTGCACATCTAGAGTGTGCAAAAGGGCTTCCTTCCTATTAGTATGGTTGGGGAAGTACACCAGAAGGTCAATGTCCTGGTTTAAGGTTAAGACTGAAACCACATTGGGAAGAAACTTAGGATTGCTCCTTAAGGACACCCTGTCCTTGTGGAAAATCAAATAAGGCTCGTTACACATGAGCGCCTGGAGTTCAGAAATTCTCCTTGACGAAGTAACAGCAGCTAAAAATAATGCCTTCCACGAGAGAAGGTGAAGCTCACAATCTGTGGCTGGTTCAAAAGGAGGTGGTGTAAGCTGCTCTAGGACAAAAAGAAGGTCCCAAGGAGGAATTGGGACCTTTATAAGGGGTCTCAGATGCAAGACACCATGCAGGAATGTGCAGGAGGTCTCTAATTGGGCTAGTGAATGCTGACCAACTGGTGTGTGTAGTATGCCGAAATGGCACAGAGGTGTACTTTCAGAGAGGAATATGCCAATCCCGACTGGAAAAGGGATAGGAGGTAGTCCAAAATCGACTTCTCATGGCACTGAAGTGGATCGAGGTCTCAAGCTTGAGCACAGAGACAAAACTTCCGCCATTTCAGAGCGTAAGTGGCATGAGTAGATGGTTTCCTAGCTGCCACCAGAATATCGGCAACCCTTGCGAGACTCCATGCCTAAGAATGGCTACATCTTCAGGAGCCAAGTGTGCAAGTTCAGAGATTTGAGGTTCGGATGGACCAGGGAGCTGGCCTCCTGGGACAGTAAATGTGAGCTGACCAGTAAGGGTAAGGGAGCTCCAGAGCCAGCTGTTGAAGCAGCGGAAACCAAATCTGCTTGGACTAAAAGGGTGCTACCAAGATCATGGACACTCGTTCTGATTGGAGCTTGAGAAGAACCCTCTGGATCAAAGGGAAGAGCAGGAAAGCATAGAGGAACCTGCCCGTCCAAGAGAGGGATAACGCGTCTTGCCAGAAAACACCAGGCCCTGGATCCAGCAAGCAGAAATTGAGTAGTTTTGTGTTGTCTGGGGATGCGAATAAGTCTACGTCTGGTGTCCCTATTGTAGGAACAGGTCCTCCATGACCTCTTGCAGCAATTCCCATTCATGAGCTCTGGCCTTTGACCGGCACAGGAGATCCGCGACAGTGTTGTCCACTCCGGGAACATGTACTGTGGTAAGTGTGGCGCTGTGCTGTAGTACCCAGTCCCACACCTGATTTGCCTCTCTGCAAAGGGTGTAGGAGTGAGTGCCTCCTTGTTTGTTGATGTAATACACCACTGAGGAGTTGTCTGTTTGGACTAACACGTGACCTGGTGGGATCTCTGACTGTAATGCATGTAAGGCATACAGGACCACTCTCATCTCCAGAACATTGATATGGAGGGGAGCTTCCGGGGCGATCAAGTTCCCTGGGTCCTGGTTCCTTCCAGGTGGGCTCCCCAGCTGGACCCTGAAGTGTCAGTGGTGAGAGTTAGGGATGGGGCAGGTGTCACGAAGGGGACTCCCACGTAAAGATGTCCCAGGACAAGATACCACTGCAAGTCCTGAATGACTGGCCTTGTGATTCTGACTAGCTGGTCTAAGTGATCCTGCCTGTGGTCCCATTGGGCTCTCAGTGTCCACTGAGTAACTCTCATGTGGAGGTGGGCGAGGGGGACTGTGGCAATGGCAGCCGCCATATGTCTGAGCAGGTAAAGTATGGTCCGAACGGGAACCAGATTTCATGCCGTAGTAGTCCTCATCAGTGACCTGATGCATTCCACCCTGTCCTCGGGCAAGAAGGCTCTCCCTTGATGGGTATCCAGAACCGCATCAATGGACTGTATTCTCTGCAAGGGAATGAGAGATGACTTCTCTTGGTTAATGGTGATCCCTAGAGACTGGAATAGGGAGCAGGTGTCATGAATGGCCTTCACCAGCGCTTCTGAGGAGGAGGCCATCAGAAGCCAGTCATCCAGATAAGGGAAGGCATAATGGCCTTGTCTCCAGAGAGCTGCTGCTATGACTGCCATTCACTTAGTAAAGATGTGTGGCGCCGAAGACAGGCCAAACGGGAGTGCTCAGAACTGGTAATGGCATCCCAGAAACTCGAACCGCAGGAATTTCCTGTGTAACCGGGTGATGGGAAGATGAAGATATGCATCCTGCATGTCCAGAGATGCTAGCCATGTCAATCAATCAAATCTTTATTTATCCAGGTGGCCACCATTGAGCAAGGCTCATTTGCAAGGTGGACCTGGTCATGAATACATCAAAGTACAGTACAGAAGCAGGTATACAAAAAGCAATAATATACAAGGAAAAAAAGTATATACAGTGTATACAGTACAGTACAAAGTTGAAATAAATAAAAAAAACAGCATTATTTTACAACTGAAGAAGTCAGCAGATGTACACTCAACCATAGGCATACAAGAGTTATAAGCAGAGATCTTTTGAGTGAGGCAGCCAGCAACTACACATATAGGGGAAAGAGGCCATGTATGGGGTGGCAGGTTAGAGAGGTAAAGAAGAGGAGGGATATATTACTGACGACTGGGGGAATAATTGAGCTAAAACCACAGAAAGTGATGATGGCTGTCGTGTACTTATTTATTATGATAATGACAGAGGAAGGGTAGATAACTGGGACACTACTATGGATGGGGTGGGACTTTAGCCAGGCTGGAGTGGACAGGAAAGGGTGGGTGCAGCAGGAAGAGTTAATAGGGAAAGAGTGAGAGCCAGGGGTAGAAACATGGCGAGCATTAGGATGGAAAGGGGGAGTTGCGGAATTAGTGGGCTAGCGGTGAGGAAAACATTTGCAAGGTGCTTTCATTGCAGCGATCATAGAGTGCCTTGAGATATTCAGGCTAGCGGGGGTAGCTCAGCTTCAAGTTCCTTTGTAAACCGTTCCTGGCATTAGGTAAAGAGAAGCTTAGAGCAGCTTTGCCGGAAGAGTTTTGACCCTTGGAACTTGGAGGGCATTGAGAATAGCTCCTTAGGTGAGGTGCCCTAACACACTCCTGGGAATACAATCTAAGACATGAGGGAGCTTGTTGGTCAGCTCTGAAGGCCTATAGGGCGGCATTTCTATTCCTTCCTATAGTGAAGGGAAGTTCAGCCTAACGATGAGCACAGGGAGCAGTGGGTGTGTGGAAAGTAGAAGGCCAGTGATGAACCTGATAGCTCTGTGGTAGAGGGTGTCCAACTTAGCCAGTGCAGAGGCAGTGCAGTGGCTGTACAGCAGGTCCGCGTAATCTATTAAGGATAGGAAGGTAGTTTGAACCAGTTGAATCTTGGCCTCCTTTGTGAGCAGGTGGTTAATTCTGTAGAATAGTCCTAATCTTTGCCTTAGTTTCTTCTGTAGTTCTTCGAGATGGTCGGCGAAGGAAAGTTTATGATCGAGCCAGACTACTAGATATTTGAATTTAGCTACATACTCGAGTGTTTCTCCAAGAACAGTGGTAATTTGTGGGATAGCTCCCCCCCAGCAGGAATTGCCTTGCTTGAGCATGGGGATGAGACCCAGTAGGGTGACCATGCAAAAGCGTTTGTACATCATGAAGATGTTTAGGTCATTGAGGTCTTGTAAGTCCCCAGTTTTCTTCGGAACCAGGAAGAAGTGGGAATAGTATCCTCCTTCTCTCTGGTTTCTTGGTACGAGCTCTATGGCATCCTTGGCGAGGAGTCCCGCGATCTCCTGCTGGATGAGCAGTGCATGCTGTCCCGAGTAACAGGAATGAAGAGGAGGTCTTGATGGTGGGTGGTCGAGGACCTCTATAGAGTGTCTTCGACTGATAAGCTGAAGAACCCACCGGTCGGAGGTGATCCTCTGCCACCCTGACAGGTGGTAAGTGACTTGATCCCTGACCCTCTCTTCCCTTTGATCCAGAGATGGGACAGGGGCAGAGGCCAGGAAGGAGTCATGCTGTGGTGGTGCTGGCTCCGGTAGGTCAGGTAGGCTTAGTGTGTCTCGGACCCTGACCTCGGGAGAATCTTTGTTGGTTCTTACGGCCGAAATTGCCCGTGTTGCTGTTGGCCTGACCTAGGTTGTTGCTTACTCTGATGGCCACAAAAACGGTTCTGTGTTCTGCGAAAGGAACCAGGCCTTGACTTATACATTGCCTGTACCATTCTGACTGCCTTCCCGGCATCTTGAAACTTGGTGATGACCCTCTCGGAGTCTCCACCAAACAACACTGAACCATTATAGGGGACGTTCATGATTCCTTTCTGGATGTCTGGAGTAAATCCAGAGACCCTCAACCAGGAGTGTCTCCGGAGGCAAACACCTGTTGAGGCACCTCTTGCTGCTGAGTCCACTGAGTCGTTCGCGGCTCAGAGGACTTGGGTCCCAACATCCGAGCCCATGTGAAGAAGGTTTAAGAGCTTCTCCTTCTTCTCGCCATCTGGAAAGTCCTTTAACAGGTCTTGCCCTTGGTCCCATAGTGCATTTTGAAATTGCACCATGTGCGTTAAGTAGTTGAGGGACCTAACAGAGCATGTAGCGGCCGCATACATGCGACACCCACAGAGTCCAATTGTTTGGATTCCTGGTCTGGTGGCTGGGTGCTGAGGTGTTGGGGCCTTTGTGAGAGATCGTGCGAGGCCATAATGACTACCGAGTTGGCCACAGGTTGCTGAGCTAAACAAGAAGCATCCAGTGGGGCCCTGTAAAGTCTGTTGGCCTTCTTGGGGACCAATGTGGTGGAATGAGGATGCTTCCATGCAGCCTTGGTAGTGTCCTGGAAAGTATCCACCAGGGGTGGAACCACCACAGGCTTGGGGTCTTTTTGCCTCAAGTAACGTACCAGGTATTGCCTTTCGGGGTCTAACTGTTCCATCTCCCATCCCATGTTCTCCTGAATGTGTCTCATAATATCAGAGAACGATGGGTCATCAGGTGGTGACCTAGGGAGGTCATGAGGATCTGGAGATGGAGCATCAAAAGGAGAGGGTGACCAACAGGTACCTGAGGAATCAGGATGCGGATCATCATCCGACAAAGAGCGGGACCGTCATCGGGGTCTCTTGCATCTGTGGTCACTAGGGGACCCTGAGGGGGGTCCTGGAGCATGGAGGGCTCTTGGCCTTTGAACTTCTGTCCTTGGACCTACCCCTAGGTGATGGTGTAGAAACCTTAGGCTCAGGTGTTACTGCCCTGGGAGGGGCCGCGGGTTGTGGGACCTCTCCAGGGGGTTTGGTGGGTACCATGTCTTTTTTTTAATGGTGTCTCACCAAAAAGAGAAAAGTTCCTTGACCTCCTAGATATTAAGGCCAGACGAAGGGCCTGGCATTGGTGTCTGCCCAGCGTTAGGGTCAGGTGCCGGTGGCTGAGGAGTCGTCGAGTCCTTGGGTAGCCCGGTGTAGGGCAGGCCGACATCTTCAATGTCTCCCAACATCTGGTCTTCAGTGGCGTGAGCTTCGACGTCCTCTTCCAACGTCCCCTGGTGACCGGTGTCAGGTGGTGAAGGCGGAGATGGCATTGGGTCCCTGGAGCATTTGGCGGATGATGGCTCCAGTGTCCGCTTAGCCTCTGTCATCCACTTAAGAGACATGAACTCTGAAGTCTTTCTCGGAGGGACATCTGAGCCCCTCGGAGGTTGGGAGACTGAACGATCGGTGTCCCGGCGTCAGTCCTTGGCATCGGTGCTAGGCCTAGTTGCTGACTTGGACTGATGCTTGTGGCGGCCAGAAGCCTCCGACCTGGCGGCTGACCCTGAAGGGCGGCTGTCTTTAGACTTGGTTTTCAGTAGTTGTAAAGACACTGAGCTAGAGCCCCCTGAGGCCTTAACCTTAACCGGGGGGGGGTCTGAGACCTAGCCCAGGATGGAGAGCGGTCCGACCAGGCGGAGCTGGAGTTGGCTCCAGAGTCTGAGGCCTGACCTGGGGATCTATCCCTATCCTTGTCCCGGTGCTTATCCTTCTGCTTCCCCAATTTGTGTGACGGTTCCCCTCGAGAGGGTGGATCTTTCTCCATGGCTTTAAGTTTTTCTTCCAGGAGAAAACTCTGGAGTGCTTTCTGGTGGCAGATCCTGGTTCTACTGTTGAACTTCTGGCAGATGGAGCAGGCCTGGATATCATGGTCTGGGCCTAGGCACCGCATGCAGGCTGAGTGCCTATCTTTGAAAGGGATCTGTTTGCCTCAAGCGTACTTTGAGGGGTGTCCTCCTGTGGAAGGAGTCAGAGAAGAAGACATGTACTTATCGGATTTTCGGTGAAAATCAAAGAAAACATAAATTCTTTCTGGCATCGTTCGTCTGCTGAAGGCATCCGTGGAGTCGATGCACATAAGTCAACGGTGTGAAAAGAACTGGGGTATGCTGGGGAACCGCCCCTTTTATGATGTATCTGATGTCAGGGGCGGGGCTGACGCGGGGGCGGTCCCCTGCTAAGTATAGCTAGTTAGAAGTTTTTCATGGGGTCCTGCTGCCTGCCGGCTTCAGTCCTTATGGTGTAACCTGCCGCAAGAGCTGTATCTCGAAGTAAGATCTACTGTTATGGTACATACATAACTGTCTCATCTTCTTCGATGATCTCTCTTCCATTAGGCCACACCTTTGGAACAAGTCCCACGCAGTCTCAGAAGTCAGTGGGAGGATGGTACATTTTGATATATTCAAGATGGTAGGCCTTTGTCAGTTTCAGTGGCTCAGTAGGTAGCACACTCACCTCTGAGGCTGGGAGATCAGAGGGCTGTGGGTTCAGTTCCCACATTTGGCACTTGGGTTAATATCCCAGTACTGACACTGTAGTGCAGCATGAGAGGCGTGCTGCATTTCTGAGGTGCCGTCTTTCGGATGAGACGTTAAACCGAGATCCCATCTGCCTGGACTGGTGGTAGTTCAGGTGGATGTTAAAGATCACATGGCACTTATCGAAAAGAGTAGGGGAATTTCCCCGGTGTCCTGGCCAAATTTCCCTCATTCACTAAAAAAATACCACCAACAGCTTAATCTGGTTCAAGGTCAGTTGGCATTCATCTGTATCCCCCTCCCCCGTGTCGTGCCTGAAAATAGGCAGGAAAAATAAATATAGCAATCATGTCTATGAGAGACTATGTCCAGACTGTAATGTTTAGTGAAGGTGTGGACAGTGCTCCATGTGGCCGCAGTACAAATGTCAGCAGCAGAAACATTTCTGAAACCAGCAAGAGAAGTGACCATACCCCTTGTGGAGTGACACTCGCACATTAGAGCCTGAAGCTCTAAAATCCTTTAAACAAGAGTGATTGCAACCACAAATAACATTTTCCATTACAGGAAACTTAAGCCACAACTCACGGCTGGCTCAGAAGTAGCCAGTGTCAGTTTCTCAAGTACATAATTCAAGTCCCAAGGCAGAACTGGATTGCACATAGGAGGTTTCATATGTAAAATACATCCTTAGAAAAGTACAGGACACCTCTAATTGTTCAGCCATACAACCCTCAACGGGCATGGAAGGCTGATATAGCGGCCAAATGCACCTTAAGAGAGGAAAACTGTAGTCTCTGATGCTGACAGAAAGTATTCCAGCACAGCATTTACATGACATGTAAATGGGTCCAAATTCCTGGAAGCAGCCCATAATGTGAACCGCTTCCATTTTAAGGAATATGCATGTCTAGTGGAAAGCTCTCTAGCCTCAATTAGGACATCAGCAACCTTAGGAGATACTCCAAAACATGCCATGACTACGTCTTTAGGAGCCATGCATGCATGCAGATGCAGGGCCTTTAGGTCTGGCTTGACCAGGGACCCCTTGTCCTCTGACAGCGGACCCCAACACAGAGGGAAGGGTACAGGAGATTCCAATGCCAGCTGTTGCAGAAGGGGGAATCATATTTAGTGATGCCATAACAGAGCAGATGAGGGTGGCACCATCCATCCACAGTTTGAATAGAACTCTCTGTATTAGAGGAACTGGGTTACTGCCTACAGGAATTTCCCTTTCCAAGAGAGGGACAACATATGTCGCTAGAAAATTTCAGGCCCTGTAGTGAGTGAGGAGTGTCGTGGAAAAAATATACTTTTCTTACACTTTACTTTAAAATCAGGCTCAGGAACACTGCATGTAGTAAAAAGAAAAGTTTAATACATATGCATATGGGAGTCTGCTTCCAAAAATCATGCAAGGCTCCCTGAGTTTCATTAGTCAATCACTTATATACACTGATTATCAAGGCGTTGTTAGGCGTACTTTTATCTTGAAAAATACCAACATTGCAGTATTAACTAATCATGAATTAGAAAAACATGTTGATACCAATGTAACAGAAAACACTCTCATTTCTTTCCCAATACTTCTTGATACATATGCCTGGGTCAAGCTGACCTGAGTGAAACAATGAGTTTCACTCACACCATAGCAACGTACAGCTTACTTTCAATGCCTTAACATGCTGTTATCTTATATGTTTTGCCTAAGCATGTTTTATCTTATATTTTTGTCCGAGCCTGTTTTCCAGGCTGGTACCAACCAGTTTTATCCAGTTTTATTTTGCTTTCTGCTTCTACAAATGTACCTTAAGTAACCTCAGTGACATTCTGTAACCCTGTAACAGCATATACTAGTATGAACTCAGAAATTTCTACTACATTCTCCCCCCTTTTGATACTTTGTATCAACTAACCACCCCCTTTTTATCTATGTGATTTAAAACTGGTTGCCAGCATACAGATAGTTAAGGCATTTATAAAAAAAACATTTTGTTCTGGAGTTGATACAGAGGGAGTTACAGATGGAACGCAAATGGTGAGTTTGTAAAACACAATGCAGAACTGAGGGATGTCAACACCACAATTCAAATATGTGAAAAAAAATGCTAACATGTGATACCATATATAACACAATATAACATAACAATTTTGTCGATGAAAAAGAGTTCATGGAATCCCCTTTGAGAGTGAATAAGGTAGATGCTACCTTGTGTTGAGGTGTGGCACACCCTTGGAGCTTGATTGAAGAATCTGTTGATAATGTCTCTTGACAGGTAAGTCCTTATAAAACATAACAGTCCATAAAGTTAACATTTCATAAAGTTCATATAAGTAAGCACAGGTTGGTGTAACTACAGTACAGGTGAAATGTCATTTGCAGAATGGTGGTAACCCCACAAGGCACATGGGGCAATGCAGACAGTAATTTAAAAACAAAACACCAGCATAGTAGAAAAGTCAGTGTTCACGTTGCTGGCTGCTGGATGGCTGATTGGCAGACACATTGGCCAGGGGTGCATTAGATTATGCATTGAGTTCATTGAGTTCTTTTAATGGAGCCACACACACACACTTGCATGGCATTTGTGTCGTGATAGTTGATTACACTCCAGCACAAAGATTAACAGTTCATAAAAAGTAACAGTTTACAATAAACCAGAGTAATAGGGTTGTATAAGGTACCAGCCATGTTTGGAACAAGCAGCAGTGAAGAAAATGCATGGCTTGCTTGAAGATCAGTTGAAAAAAAATGTTCTTGCTGGAGTTAGGGGATTGCCCCTACCCCAGACTTAACTTCATAGTAAGCAGAAACAATAAGCTTGATTGCAGAGCCTGAACTGATTGGACCTTATTCAGTTGATTTAAAGTTCTACAAATAGGTGTAATTTTGCTGAAAACATTACACTTGCAGAGGTAATAATAACTTGATTCATGCAATAGTCCTTATATGGAACTAGTCAGGCACAAAGACAGTGATGACATCAAAGCTGTGGCAGTTGTTTTCTTTTCAGGAAAAAGATGAAGGTCTCGGCAACTTAGATGAAAGTTTTACTGCTGTGGAATGTGGAGATCTTATGTGTGCCACACGTGAAACCTGCAAACTTGCAAAGTGTGTTAGACACTGAATTAAAAACACATAAATAACAATCTTGTAAACCATTTGGCTTTTTGTTTTGTAAGAGTGGTGTGACAGAGCCTAAATTCTGGCAATTGGAAAGAAAAATAAAAATGGGACATCAACCGCACACCCTGGGGGTGCAGGCCGAGGTTCAATTATACCATTTGACCATCTGTAAATTATGACAATGCTATGGTTACACCCCTGCTTTCAAATCACAGAAGCAGTTATGACAGTGATGAACATTATTTCCCTGTCTGTTACAAGCAGGTCTGACTGAGACCTGAGTCATAAAATCTTGTAATGTTACAATAACATGCTTCAAACATATAGGTCATAGCAATATGCCTGATACACTATGCAATTAGTGGGACAAATACATATGTTGTTGGCCTATGCCAATTTAATAACAGTGCCTATTGCACCTGTGAATAATAAGACAAACGGAGCATTAACTTGTCTGGGGTTTTGCTTTGGAACATATTGTAGGGGTGGGTCAGCAATGCTGGCCCCAGTATTTAGGTTTGGTTATGAGCATTAAAAACGTTATACATGTGGAGCACTTTCCTGAATACATACATGATACAGTGTAGCAAGATGTATATCAAAACATTATAACATAAACGTGAAACACTAATGTTTGCAATAGAACAATTTTAGTATTCAGCATAATGCATAACATACATTTTAAACAACAAATATAAACTGTAAACTTAGCTTAGAGTCCAGAAATGTTAGAGTACTGTGAATTTACTGGTTGAAAAAAAATGCATTCATTGCTGTAAGGCTATGACAAAAGTTGTTTTACATTTGTTTTGACAGGATAAGAAAGCTGAAAAGACAATCAAAAGAATGAATATGTGTGGACATACATACACAACTTTACCCTCCAGCGTAACTGATTACTTGCTAAGGGCAGAAGCCCTTGTATTAATAATAGGTGTGAGATTTAACTGTTTGCACTAGACAAAGCAGAAGGGCTTGGGCTGGGTCATGCTGTTAAAATACTTTGGGTCTTTTTAAAACCTGTAAATAAGAAACAATTACTGGCAAATACACATTTTCTTTATTTACCCCTCTGGGGGAACTGTGATATACCTTGCAACCTTTGTGGGTATTACACTGGAAGGGAGGAAGGGTAGCTTACCCCCTTCCCCTAAGCTCCTACTGGTGGAAGAGACAGCTCAAATACTGTAGCAATAAAAAGGTTAGCTGTGGATGGTGACATGAATATTAACCCAGAAATGGTCTGGCAATATTAGTAGCTAGTCGCGCAGCACCTTAAAAAAAAATGTGCACTGGATAAATGGTAATGGGGTGGCCCCATTGCAGTCCCCACCTACTTACACTTTAAATTATAACAAGATAATATTACAATTAGTTTAGTAAGTTTCATACCTTACTATAAAGATGGGAACTTCTTTTTCTCTAGAAGAAAGAGAAGAAACACAGACAAACAACAAAAACAAATACACACCAGTTTAAAAATAAAACAAGATTATTTCCATAGGATAAAAGAAGCCAAGCGTCCCTGGGTTCCCTTATCCTAAGCATGACAAAATGTCAGCTGAGTTTATAAGATCCGGATTGATGGTAATACTGTACGTACGTATTTTTAGAATGCATTTCAAAAAGAAAAAAAATGATTACACCATGGTCACACATAAAAACCAAAACCATTGTTTTTTAACTGTAGATGGTAAACTCTCAAAAACAGCTGTAATAGTCCTTTTTTCAAAAGTGTACTATATATATATATATATATAATAAAACTATGGGGAGATGATGAATAATTCTCCCCTTCCAGCTGGAGTATTGCATGTGTTGGCTGCAAGTCAGAAGCAGTGAGAGGAGAAGAAAAGTTTGTTCCTCTTCACTTAGAATACTAGTTTTGCAATAAAAAGTCAAATTACATGGTTCACTCTTGGTGTGCTTTCATGAAAACATACATTTTGTGTGAAAAGTTGTGCTTTAGGTATGGAATACACATCAAGTTTGAACTGGTAGTAACACAAAATGTTGAAACACAAGAAGGTCAAATAACGTGCAAAAGGTCATAGTGTACATGCAAGGGTCGTTCAAACCCAGTTATTTTTGTAGTGTCCTTGAACACTACTAATATTAAAATATCTTTAAATAATAATAGAGCACACAATAAAACTGCTGGCCAAGACAGTACACACACATACACATACACAAAAAGAAATACTTAACACAAAATAAGACTGACATTATTTGACATCAATTTGCTGAGGTAATGCCCATGGTTTTATTAGAAAACTGTACGTGTTTTAGATATATGTGCTGCCTCCTGCCTGTCTTGTAACACTGACAATTTTTAAACCAACACATTTATACATATCGCCATGCCAAATCTTTCCAGAACAAAACACTTTTAAAACACATTTTAACTCCTTTAAAATGTAGTACAACACACCATCTGTAAGTGAACACATCTCGTATAACATGGTTACACCTTTTGGCACATAGCTAAAATATGGTACTCTGCCATTTTGCAAAAAGTTTCTGGTTTTAACTAGAAGTATGATAAAGCCATTTATAGCTGTTAACACATTACATTTTCACCTAGCAGTGGCTTGGCACGTTGCTTGCAAACTATAAATCTTTCTGCACATTGCAATCTATGACATCATATCTCTTCACCTTCAACACTACCTGCTCCAACCAACAACTACATACAAAAGTTCTTCACTGACCCTATCTAGGCAGCACAAATGTTCCATTAAAAATAAAACCAATTAAAACAGTCAGATATGAGGCAAAGAAGCTTCCTCTTTCTTTTTTACTGTAACATGTTGTGCACCGAAGGCAGTCAATCCTATCTCGCAACCTTGACAACAGAACATAATTACAGAACACAGATATACGCTGGAAAATATGCACAAGAGGGATGGAGCATTACCTTGTTTAGTATACGTATTACAGAAATAGAACAGACATAAAAAAACTTTAAATAATAAAACAATTCAGACTTACCAAGGTATTTTCCTTCTTCTTTTTGATACACTTTTCGATTGAAAACCGACTGCAGGACCTTCATGATAATTTTCAACGCTGCAGCTATTAACCCTTTCAAAGGTTTTAACCCTTTCAAAGGTTTTCTTTTGGCCATTTAGTAACCTGCCAAACCAAGTCTTTTCCAGAGCTCTGGTTTGCAGTTTAAAAAACACAACAAAAATCTCTAACAGTACTAGGTTGAGATCCATCTGGTAGAGGTCCCCAGTACTTAGGTTTGGGATCAAATGTTTCAGCCTCTATAGGAGGCAAGGGAACTTGAAATTGATACAAAACTTGAAATACACAGATAGGCAACATGGGGGAGGATTTTCAAATCATCCCGTCTGCAGTCACCTACTGTGCGTACATCCACAGTAGTTTATTTTCTTTCTCTAAATGTTGCTTATCTAACGTTACTTAATCAGCCGCTGCTTTTCTACTAAAAACAGCCTGAACTGTGAAAGCCATCATTGGCTCCAACAGTATATACTTGTAGCAAGCACAAATTACAAGGGCAAAGGGCAGTTGCCCTTGCTTGTTTGAGAGGCTTTTCCTTAATACATCTCTCCACATATTCTTCCACAGTTTCATCAAAGAGAAAAGATAAAAAAAAACAACCACCGGGAGTTACTGTTGCCTGCTTCCTTCACCTTTTTTCTCTCTAGTTTCCTAAAGGTGCTCAACCCACTTAAAGGTTCTGTTGCTGGGTTGTTCAACCCACTTAAAGGTTCTGTTGCTGGGGTGCTCAACCCACTTAAAGGTTCTGTTGCTCCCCCCCCTTTTTCTGTCTTATGCTCACACCCTGTCAGAACAGGCTCAAACGTCCCTATTTACTTGTTACTGGTTTACTTCATGGCACCTAGTCCCTATTGCCACTATTTCAGGCTCAGACTTATAGCTACTTTTGTCACTATTTCAGACTCAAGCTATCCTGATATCAGTTACAACTTATACAAGCAATTTTTCTTTTTTTTTCTTTTTTTTATTACATGCAACAGCCTGAGTGCAGGTACTTACAGTGATCAAGCGCCGTCTGGGTCGAAGAGATCCTCTGCAATCGGGGCGGTCCCCCTGCAGCTCCGCTTGCTGTAGGTACTCTTACCAGAAGTCTTGGGATTCATCCCCACCAGGACTACCCGGGGTCCAGTCCTGCGGCTGATCCTGTCGACTACCAAAACTGTTGTGGAAAAAAATATACTTTTCTTACACTTTTACTTTAAAATCAGGCTCAGGAACACTGCATGTAGTAAAAGAAAAGTTTAATACATATGCATATGGGAGTCTGCTTCCAAAAATCATGCAAGGCTCCCTGAGTTTCATTAGTCAATCACTTATATACACTTATTATCATGCTGTTAGGGCGTATTTTATCTTGAAAAATACCAACATTGCAGTATTAACCAATAATGAATTAGAAAAACATGTTGATACCAATGTAACAGAAAACACTCTCATTTCTTTCCCAATACTTCTTGATACATATGCCTGGGTCAAGCTGACCTGAGTGAAACAATGAGTTTTACTCACACCATAGCAACGTACACCTTACCTTCAATGCCTTAACATGCTGTTATCTTATATGTTTTGCCTAAGCATGTTTTATCTTATATTTTTGTCCGAGCCTGTTATCCAGGCTGGTACCAACCAATTCTATCCAGTTTTATTTTGCTTTCTGCTTCTACAAATGTACCTTAAGTAACCTCAGTGACATTCTGTAACCCTGTAACAGCATATACTAGTATGAACTCAGAAATTTCTACTACAGGAGAAACATGGCAGTTTTGCATTGTGTGGAAATGCAAAAAGGTGCAACTCTGGCCAACCCCATCTTGCAAAAAGGTCTACCACGGATGTCAACAGTTCCCATATGTGCATCTGAGACACAGAAAATGATGGCAGGAGACCAAAGGTCAATCAAGTATGCCCATGAGTTACTGGAGGCCTTCTATGGGTCCCAGCACCCAGCCCCACCCCACCCACCCAATTCTTGTACCTGCTGTATATAGGTGAGCCTTTGCTCTGTCCCACTCCCTCTTGAAAGCTGCCATGGACTTAGTTCACACCACCTCGACAGGCAGTCTATTCCATGGCTCTATGACTCAATTCAGTGAAGTAGTGTTTCCTTAGTTCCCTTCTGAAGCTCCGTAGCTTCTGTTCTTGCCCTCCACTGGTTGAGCTGACAACTCTATTAAATAGTTCTGAATGGGGCACCCTGTTAATGCCTCTTAGGAACCTGAACGTCTCAATCATATCCCCTCTCTCCTCTAGCTCCCCCATTGAGCTCTCAAATGCGACCAGCCCTTGGAGACCCCTGTATCATTTTGGTTACCTTCTTGTGCAAAGCCTCCAACCTACCCTTTGTCCAGGACTTCAGAGTTAGACACAGTACTCCAGGTGTGACCTCACCAGAGACCTATACACATTTTTGTCCCTGCTGTCAAATCCTCTTCCTATACACCCTAGCATTTTATTTGCCTTATTGTAAGTCTTGCTGCATTGTTTCAAATGCCTTAGGGCATTGCATATGATGACCCTGGGTCCCTTTCTCCTTGTGTGGTATTTGGCTTGTCCCCACTGAGCCAATATTCTGCTTTTGGGTTCCCTTTCCCCGGATGCATTACCTTAAAAATTTTTCGCACTGAACTTCAGCTGCCAAACGTCTGACCATCTTTCTAACCTCTGCAGGTCTTTTTGCAGATCCTTCACCGCCTCCTCGCTGTCAACCCTACTGCCTAGCTTAGTGTCATTCACAAAAAGAGCAACCACGCTTGTGTTGAATGTCTTCACCAGTGTCACTAATGAACATATTAAAAAGGACCAGCCGCTGGCCCGGTGGTGCTGAGGTGCTGGATGCCACACCTCACGCCGGCCACCCTAGTTCAGGAATGACTCTGGGCCATCAGGGGTCGGCAGGGAAGGGAGAGGATTGAGTGCCTGGAGGGCTGCTCTCCTCTCCTGGGGTGGGTGCCTGGGGGCATCTGATGCAGCAGCAGCCTCTAGTGGAGACTGGGGTGCAGCACAGAATCAGACTGGAACCAACGGGGAGGCGGGATGATGGCAGACTCCAGCAACGGAGGCGTCATACAGGACGCCATTGCATGCTGTGTCCCGTGGGGGAAAAAGAGAAATACCACTGCCGGCTTCATAGATGATAGTGGGGAGCAGTGGTGGAGTCCCTATGTCCAGTGCTGGGCTCACCCAGCTGCACCTCTGATTGCTCTCCTTCCTCCAGTTGCTCCACTAGATTTCCAGATATAGCTCCAGAGGAGTTGGCGGTCCCACCCCGAGGGACTCAGAGGCGGGGGGGTGGTGGTGCGATCGGGGTGGACAGCGCACCCCAGAACCAGGGAGCGAGTCTGGGAGCTTCAGGCAGGCAGCAGAGACCCACTGAGAGCCCCCTCCGGAGACAGTCCAAGTCAGGGTAGGAGATAAACAAATAATACAAATAAATTAAGAAAAAGGACCAGCACCAAGACCAAGCCTTGGGGAACTCCACTAGTGACCTCTCCCTCATCTGAATTCACCCCATTGACTACCATTCTCTGTCTTCTGTGCTTTAGCCAACTTCCCACCCACCTGACTATGCTCTTGGCAGCGCCTAGGTCCTCTAACTTTCTTAACAGGCTATAATGCGGCACTGAATCAAAGGCCTTACTAAAATCAAAGTATAGGAGATCCACTGGGTGGCCCCTATCAAATTCCCTGAGTCACCCAGTCAAAGAACGTAATGAGGTTCATCTGACATGACCTACTGTAGGCGTGGGATAAATGATAGACAACCAGACAGTAGGCAGATGTATAAAAAATGCAAATCAATATGTTTATCATTTTATTTTATAATCTAAAAGAAAAATTTAAAAAAAAAGTCACTATTTACAGAAAGGAAAAATGCTGATGTTAACTTCACACACTTCACATTAAAAATACTTCTTAACCTCCTGTCTTTCCTCTGTACATCAATAGTTTTTTTGGTATGTGCAAACTCCCACATACACCTCCTTCTCCTTCGGTGGCCAGGCACTTACTGACCCACTTCTCTCTTTTCAACCTCTAGGAGGAGCTTTATATACTCTCAGTCATGGAGTCTGGCCCCTCCCCTTTTTGTGACATCACCACCTGTGTTTCCTATAAAACCTGTCAGTAGCAGGCTGCCAGCCCTATAGAAGGAGGCTGCAAAAATAACTTAAGTATCAGGAAAAGAACTTCTCAATTTTCTATTTGATGTTATTTTAACCCAGGAATACTCAGTCTGAACAGGGGAACAGCAAATAGGGGCATGCTCCCTCTTTGCACTCCCCTGACAGCCAGAGAAACCTGATAATTTGTTTTGAAGAAGAAAAACTCAAAACAAAACAAACAGTAAATATTCTTCTGAAAGGGACTTCATATCTAACTTGTTTATTTTGGCTGCTTTCTTTTTAAACTGGCAGAATGCTGCATCCTCAAATGCAATACTTTATAAATGTATGTTTCTTTTCAACAACTCAACATCTTTTCAACAACTTCAGGCCTATTTTCAATAAAGCTGTAGTTTAAACACCACTTCTACAGTCTTGTAATGGTACAGGACACTACGGGCTTTCCCTTTTTCCCTGGAGCACCTTATAAAGAAGCTCCTTTCTTCACTTTCCTTGCCCTGTGTGTTACTTTCACTTTTTACTTGCCTGAAGCAACCTGCTTCAGAGTACATACAGTGCAGCACTGTCCTGCAGACATTGGGGGTATTTCCCTGCCCCACTAAACAAAGCTGCAGAGGGGCTTCTTTTTTCAGCTTCTGGAGGCAGCTTTTCCAAATTATAAGCTCTTACAGAGAGCTTTCAACACAGGGCTTAATTTAACATATAGCCTTTCAGCATTGCAGTGCAAAGTGCTTTATCTAGTCAAAATAAGGGCACCTTTTAAGAAACAATTACTCACCTCAGAAATCTTCTTTCTTCCATGGGGTCCTTTACATTCAAATGTCTAAAAGTGGAAATAGAAACAACAGCAACATGAGGTAAAAACTCATCAGTAAGAAACGCCAAATTTGGTAAAAGGTGACGTAAGAGCCCTTCTCCGACAGGTGAACCAGGGAGGAAGGGTGGGAGCTTACTAATGCTAAAGGACCCCATGGAAAAAAGAAGATTACTGCGGTGAGTAATTGTTCTTCTTACCCCAGGAGTCCTTTAGCATCAGTAACTTTTTTGCAGACTACCAAGCAGTACCAAGTGGGAGGGGGCAGAGAACCTATTTAGGAAAGAGGCTCTGCAGAACTGCCCTGCCAAATTTGGCACCAGATCTAGTCTGCACATCTGAACTGTAGTGCTTCACAAAGGTGTGCACAGATTTCCAGGTAGACATCCAGTAGGGGAATGTCCCTTGCTGCTGCAAGCGAGGCTGCAGCGCCCCTGGTGGAATGGGCCCTGAGCCCCACTGGAGGTTGTTGACCAGCTTTCTCATAACAGAATCTAATACAAGAGACCAACCAACGAGAAACAGTTCTCTTGGTAGCTGGTCTTCCTCTGCCTACATCCCCGTAGGTGAGGAACAACTGAGTGGAAGAGCCTCTGGACTGTCTAGTATGCTCCAGGTGGTGAAAGATGGCTCCTTTGACATCCAAGCTGTGGAGCTTTTGTTCACCAGGAGTGGATGGCTCAGTAAAGAAGACAGGCAGAGTAAAGGACTGGTTCAAGTGAAACTCTGAAACCACCTTTGCCATAAATTTCCTATTTGTCCTGAGCTCAACTTTATCGTTATGAGGGATGATGTAATTCGGTTCAGTGCACAGGGCCTGTAGCTCTGAAATCCTCCTGGCAGATGTAATGGCTACCAGGAAGACGGTCTTCCAAGTTACAAACTTGATGTGGGCCGTGGACATAAGCTCAAAAGGTGGATTCATGAGCCCATCTATGCAAAGGTTCAGGCTCCAAGGAGGAACAGACTCCCTGGTTGGAGGCTGGAGGTGCAAGAGGCCATTGAAAAACTGTTTAAAAATGTTGAAAAAAACTGATTTCTTCTTTCCCACCAAAAGGTAGGCAGAAATTGCCACCAGGTGTAGCTTGAGTGAAGATGGGTTTCAAACCTGATGCCTGTAGGTGTACCAGGTAGTCTAGCAGCTGAGGGTCTGAAGCTGATAGAGGTTTGACCTTTTCGGTCTTGCACCAGAGGGAAAACCTTTTCCATTTGGCTGCAGAAGTCTTCTTAGTGTTCATTTTTTCAGCCATCCTCAGTATCTTAAGGACCTATTCAGAGTACTGTGAGGATGGAAACTCAACTCCTCAAGAACCAAGCCTTGAGATGAAGAGAGTGTATGTCTGGGTACTGCACTCCCGTCTGAGGAAGGGTCAGCAGGGAGTGAGTTGGAGGCAGGTGAATGGTCCTGTTGCAGGACATTGACAGAAGGAGAGGGTACCAGGCTTGCCTGGGCCAGTCCGGAGCCACTAGGATCATGGATGCAGGCTGCTGCCTGAGTTTCAGCAAAACCCCGAATATCAGGGGAAAGGGAGGAAATGCATATAGGAACCTCCCTGACCAGTCCAGGATCAGGGCATCCAGAGGAAGTGTTCCCAGAACTGGGGGCCTGCAACAGTACTGAGGAAGCTGAAAATTGAGAGGCGAGGCAAACAGATCCATGTCTGGTGTGCCCCACTGCCTTAACACTGTGGCTAGTACTTGCTTGCTCGGTGTCCATTCGCTCTGACCTTGACTGATGCGGCTTAGAGCATCCGCCAGAGTATTGAGTTTGCCTGAGAGGTGAATAGCTGAGAGGCTGACTCCCAGGGAGAATACTAGAGACCAGAGCTTCAGAGCTTCCAAACAGAGTATTCCTGATCTGATACCATCCTGCTTGTTTATGTAGAACATTGCAGTGGTGCTGTCTGTATGAATTTGAACCGCCTGCCCTTCTATGCTGGGAGCGAAAGCTTTGAGAGCTAGTAAGACTGCTCTGAGTTCCAAAAGATTTATGTGCAACTGTGACTCTTCGGGAGACCAGTTGCCACTTACTGAGGCCCTGTCTAGATGAGCTCCCCAGCCCAACAGGGAGGCATCTGTGGTGATCACCTTTGTGGGAAGAGGAGCTTGAAAGGGAACCCCTGCCTGCAAATTTGCAGGGTTCTTCCACCACAGCAAAGTTTTGGAGGAACTGCTCTGACACCGGTATTAACTTTGAAAATTTGTTGCTTCTCTGAGACCAGTGAGCTCTGAGGTAGGCTTGCAGGAGTCTCATCATGTACCTGACCCCTGGGACTACTGCAGTCATAGAGGCCATATGTCCCAGAAGTTTGAGGAAAAGTCTGGCTGGTCTTGGCTGTCCCTGGGCGAAAGAATTTGCCACTGAAAGGAAACTCTGAATTCTTTCCTGCAGGAGGAAAGCTTATCCCTTCTGAGTGTCCAGCTGGGCCCCTATGAAGGTGAGCAGCTGGGTGAATTCTGGGTGAGATTTCTTGAGATTTACCAGGAAACCCAGAGACTCCAGAGTGTGTTCTGTGAGGGAAAGAGATTCCTTGACATGGCAAGGAGACTTTGCTACTATGAGCCAGTCATCCAGATAGGGGTAGAGAGCGACATCGAGTCTCCTGAGGTGTGCTGTTACCACTGTGAGACACTTCTTAAAAACTCTTTGGGCCGAGGACAGACCGAAGGGCATTGCAGTGAACTGACAGTGATCCGAAGGAAGTTCAAACCTGAGAAACTTCCTGTGAAATCTCCTTATGGGTATAAGTCGAGGGAGGCTAGCTAATCTCCCTGCTGTAAGGACTGTATGACCAGTGACAGAGTGACCATTTTGAATTTTTTTTTTTCAGATGTTTATTTAAATTCTGAGATCTAAGATAGGTTGCCACTCCCCAGTTTTCTTTTGTGTCAGAAAATACCTGGAGTAGAGGCCCTTACCCTTCTAGTGGGTGGGGACCCTCTCCACTGCTCGTAAAGCAGAAGGTTTTGTACCTCCATTTCCAACAGCAGTATCTAAGTTGTGGACAGAAGTCTTGACACCTGGGTATGCTTGAAGTCTGGCAGCTGCCTGAACTGTAATGACAGACCATTCTCCACTATCTCCAGCACCCACTTGTCTGACGTGATGAGGGACCAGTGCTGAAGATAGTGAGAGAGTCTGCCTTCAACCAGAAACGGGGAGGCGACCTGGACACTCACATCGGGACTTCGACTGAGAGGCAGATGGCTGGGTAGAGGTGGCTCTTCTTTGGCCCCTTCTGCCCCTGCCTCTGAAAGACCCCCTATACTGGCTAAAGTCAGATTGGGGATAGGGATTGTAAGGCCTGGGAACAAAAATTCTGCCCCTACTGCCCCGGGACAGGATCTCTGAGGGGTGGCAGGTTTAGACTTGGATGAATGGCTCTGCCAGGAGGCCTTGTACGCATCAACCTTTTTCATGTAGTCAGTGGTTCTGTAATCAAACAACGTATTTTGATGACAGGGAAAATCCATGGCCTTGTTCTGAGTGTTTGTGGTCAGACTGGTTGTTCTAAGCCAGGCAAAGAGTCTCAGAGAGATGGCATGGGCCATCGCCCTAGAGGCTGCATCATTGTTGTCATCTGCCATGTGGAATTGGTACACAGTAGCTTCCAAGGCAGTTTTTGATGTATCCACCAGCTCCTGCACCACAGAATCTGATCCATTGCGGGCGATAGCCTGGACAGATTTCCAAAGGGATTTCTAATATTTGGCTGTGAATGCCATGTAAGAAGAAAGCCTGAGAATCAGGGAAGCTGTGGCATACATTTTCTTTGCTATAAAGTCAATTTTCCTGGAATCCTTGTCAGGGGGTGAGGGTGACAAGGAGACTCCAGCTTTCTCACAAGCTGCCTGCTGCACCATACTCTCATCGCTAGGGTGTGCAGACAGGAACTCGGTACCAATTTTAGACAATTTATATTTTCTCTCAAGCCACTTATCAACCCCTGGTACTGAAGTGGGGTGTTGAAACACCTTCAAAGTATTTTTTCTAAATGCATTATAGAGAAGGACGACCAGGGTCTTTGAGGATGAAAGACCCTTCATCTCTCTATAATCTTTTTCATTGACATCCTGGTTGGGCTCCTGTGTAGGGAGGTACAGGGTATCCAGCATATTTTGTATAAATGTAAACATAAGAGGAAAGATCCTCGTGGTCACCTGGGGGATCCCAAAGGTGAGGGTCCAGGGACTCCTGGGGCTCAAGGCCCTCAAAATCCATGTCAGGGGCATCATAAAATTGATCATCTGTGTGACCCTCACAGTCTACAGAAGAGAGAACTGTGGAAGAGTGCTTTCCAGCCCCAGTAAATAGAGGACCCATCTTTTGAAGGGTCTGAAACAGTTGCCATGCTTTTTCCATATCTTGCACTGACGGAAGAACCTGCGCAGTTTGTAACTGTTTTGTTTTTTCTGTATGCTTTAAGCTGCCTGTCTCTCGCTATTGGCTTTCCCAGGAACAATGGGAGCATATCTGTCTTAACAGAGTTTCTTTTTAGCCACTTCATCAGAGGCTTGATCAAGCTTTCTTTTTTCGTTACTCATTACTTTTCAATTTGTGAGGAACTTCATCTTTGGAAACTTTATTTTTTTACTTGGATCTGAAGGGTTCCTTAGCACCTCTGCTTTTGGTATTAGTACTTTTGAATGGCCCCTCATCAGAAGCCTTTGATTTATCTTCAGCCATAATAATCAAAGGTTTGTCTGCTATGTTTGCCAATTTAAGCAAAGCAAACCAGTTCTGGACCTACGAATTGAGTGCAGGTTTCTGTGAAAATGCCACCAGCCAGTCCTGTCCCAGTTAATAAACTCTATTACAAGTGCCTTTTTTTTTTCGGTTATAAAAGTGGGATCTATACCAGTGCCAATCTTAATAGAAACCCAGTAATACTCAACTGCACATAGGTGGCTGCTGGACCCTTATGGACAGTCCTGACACAGATGATACCAAGGTCCAGTAATATAACAAAAAAGGTTTCCTCGTAATTGCCAATCTAGAGAGAAACCCCCAGGCACTGTTTAAGTTTGAAATCTACTGCAAGTGCCTTGTGGTAAACCCCGCAAGGTCTGAGGTACAAAACAAGGCAACTGTCCCTAATTCGACGGTTCCCACAAGAATTTATCCAAAAATGAAGGAACCGTCGAAAATAAGCACCCACGATAAAATTAGGGTTTAAACTAAATAGTCACGGTAAAAATAAAGTCTAAATAGCGCCGTCATGCTAAAAATAAAAAAATTGCACAGCACTAATGAAAAAGTAAAACTTTCAGCACACTAAAGGAAATAATTTGTGAGGAAAACTTTACCCAGATAAGCACTAGGAGGCTGTCAACAAGGAAAGTTGGGAGACACCTAAGAGGCAATATTGCTTAGTCCAGTGGAGAAAAAATTCTGAAGCAGTCAACTCACTCAGTTCACACACCCCCTGTCTTTTGATTGGCTTGTCCCTACGCTCATTAAATATCTCTTAAAGGCACATCTCTGGGGCAATTGCACCTAGCCAGCTAAGTGCAAAAAAGTTACTGATGCTAAAGGACTCCTGGGGTAAGAAGTTTAGGCACTAATGTTACCACTGTACTACTAGTACTCTTTAATATGTGCTGTTTCAAATGGGGATTTTGGTCAAATGGGGATAGTAAAGGGTTTAAGAAATGCCAGGTTGGCCACCCTGACATGAAAAGATAGATAAAGTAGAAGATAGATGAGCAAGAAAGGAATAAGGACAAGGAGGCACACAACTTTCTTCTGACTATTTACATCCATAACAGGGCAACCTGTTACACTCCTCCCCCTTTAAGAGGACAACATAAGTTTTCTTTGGCCGAACCCTTCACCCTTTAAAGGGTTGGAACTTCCACCCACCCTCTCCAGAAGTTCCCCTCAGGGACCCTTTAGAATGATATAAACATAACAGATATACTCACATACATCATAACAACTGTTCCATACATATTCCCCGAGGTTGCAAGGTACTTTTAATGTACCAAATTCTTTATATTATATCCTTGTTTCAATGACAGAAATTCACTGGCTTCTTAAACAATTTTTAAACAATTCATTTCTGTACATGAAGGGCTGCTTGATCAGCTCCATACCTTGACATTAAGTCTGCATTTTGATATTGTGTGCCATCTCTGTGTTTCACAGTGAACTTGTAAGGCTGGAGTAACAGATACCAGTGGATAATGCGCATGTTTTTATCCTTCATCAAGTTTAACCACACAAGAGGGCTATGATCTGTCACTACCACAAATTCATGGCCCCATAAATAGTACTTTTAAGGCCTCAATAGCCCATTTCATGGCTAAGCACTCCTTCCCTACTGTAGAGTATCGCCTCTCCCGTTCATGGAGTTTTCTACTGATGTAGAGAATGGGATGTTCCCCTTTCTGATTGTGCTGTGTTAGTAGTGCCCCAATGCCCGTGTCAGAGACATCGCTATGGACCTCAAAGGGTTTGCTAAAGTCAGGACTGATCATTACTGGGGCTGAACATAAGGCTGCATTAATGCTTCTGAAGGCCAGATCACTCTCATCAGTCCATTTCACTTTATTTGGATATTTATTTTTGGTCTGTTAAGTCGAGGGTGTGGCTAATGTGGCAAACTGTAGTATAAAACGTTAATAATAACTGGCTAAGCCTAAGAATGACCTGATGTGTCATTTTGTAGTGGGAATTGGACTGTTGGCCACTGCTTCTACTTTATTCATCTCTGGCTTAATCATCCCATTTCCAATTATAAAACCTAAGTAAAGGGTTTCTGTTTTTGCCAATGCACATTTGGAGGGGTTGATCATGAGCCCAGCTTCTCTAATACTTTGGATGACGGCACTCAGATGTTTGAAATGGGTAGGCCAATCAGGGCTGTACACTACCACGCCATCCAAGTAAGCTGCACTATATGGTTGATGGGGTCTTTAAGATATGATCCATATATCTCTGAAACATGGTGGGAGCCCCATGTAAGCCAAAAGGCATGGTGGTAAATTGGTACAAGCCAATAGGTGTACTGAAGGCTGTAAGTTCTTGGGCACGCGTGGCTAGGGGTATCTGCCAGTACCCCTTAGTTAAATAAAGGGTACTGATAAATTTAGCAGATCCTATTTGGTCCAGCAAGTCATCGATTCTGGGCATGGGGTAGCCGTCAAAATCAGAGATGACATTTGTCTAACGGAAATCCAAAAACAGACAAATTCCACCCTCCTTCTTGTTAACTACTACCAGGGGGAGATGACTATGGACTACAGGAGGGAATAATTGCTTTGGCCAGTTCCATTCTTTTGATTTCATCAATGACCTCCTGTCTCACTTTTTCGGGCAATCTATAGGGTTTCCTTTTTTTTTTTAATTTTTTTTTTTTTTTTTTATAATATAGTTTCTTTTTTTTTAAAAGTATCTTTATTGTATTTTGCATAAACATACAAACACTCATACATACCAACCCGGAAGCCCGGGTGCCCACCCCTATAACTGAGTAGGCGAACTATGTACAAGAAACAATATACAATCACAGCTGCAGAGAACCGCCCGCCTATCCAGACATGAAAACCAGGACTCCACTCCCGCTTGAGGGGAAAGAACAAAAGTAGTAGCTTGGGACTGGATATTAACGACAAACAAGAACCCCAAAGTGTAAAGACTAGGATTAGTCCACCAATCCCATAGTTCCCAAACCCTCTAGTCCAGTGGAAGGTGATCCGCAGCTGTGTCCCAGGAAAGAGAGAGAGCCCCAAAAAATAAAATAAAAATCCCTTGCAGCAGTCCAGGTCCTATCTTATTAATGTACAATGTTACAGGAAAATAAAAAAGGGAGAAGAAAAATGAGTTCTAAAACCTACAGGTCTCTAGATCTAGAGATAGAGAAAACTAGAGTATTCCCAATATAAACAACCAGTCATAAAAAAATATTAAAATATAAAACACCACCGCTTCAATAAGCTACATAGACAGACAGACCGATGGCAAGGAGGCTAGAGCTGGGTCGAGTAGAGCAACCTCTAAAATTCACCACCTCTTATCGTAAATTCCTTTTTCCCATTCCGAGACAAGTGGCGCTTAATCCTCCTAGTACCCTCATAAGATCCGCTAGCCAGCGGTCATATGAATAAATGCATTCACTTTTCCAGTGCCTCAACACATAAGCTTTAACCAGGGCGGACATCAGGGCAATATGATACTTAATCTCGAACCTGGGATCTGAGTCAAATCCCCAAAATACAGACCTCCGGTGCAATGTAATCTACATAATTTAGAAGGGGTCCATATCCTTAATTAAAACCCAAATTGGGTATATCCTAGGGCAGTCCCAAAATATATGTAATGTATCCCCGGAATTCAAACCACACCTGAAACATAGATCTGTCTGTCCAAGCTTCCTAGCACAGAGTTTGGCGGGGGTGAAATACAAATTAGAAAAAATGAAAAATTGCATAGTTCTGAATTTGAGTATAGATATGTAGGCCACACTTTTCCATATTGTCTCCCAGTCCGGCTTCCGTAGGGTATCCTTCTTCTCCCAGTAGGCCACTTCGCGAGACTTCTTTGCTGAGAAATCGAGAAGCACCTTATACATTGTTGACAGAGGCTTTCGAGCGCAATTAATTCCCTTAAGATTATCCCAAGTGAATGGAGTCCCTTCTTGACTACTATTTTCCCTTTGCATTCTCTGTAACATTTTGGTAATCTGTAACTTCTTAAAGAAATTAATACCACTACATTGAGGCAGAAACATGACTTTATCGTCTAGAATCAAGTCTGACCAAACACAATTAGCTAACTGTGGAGCCCAGGAGACCCTAATAAGTCAGCCACCAATAGCCATGTTCGGATTACCTAAAATAGGTTGACCTCTACAGCTCTTCTGAAGCTTCTTACGAAGTGGGGACAAAAGAGCCCACCAAGCCATGACTGTCTTAACTATTGGGGAATCTTACCCACATCAGGAGGATCCCGGATTAGTAAAGAGCAAAGACTCAGGAGAAATACCCTTATTCTTAAAATTTGCTGTTCAATATGTAGCCAAGTTGGCGTGTAGCCCTCTCCCTCCTGAGTACTATTCCATCGTGTCATTATCGATAATTGCCCAGCAACATAGTATGGAAGATATCTGGAATTCCAAGCCCCTGAAGTAGAGGGTAATCGCAAAACCACATGTTTCCTCCTCGGAGGCTTGGAATTCCATAAAAGTTGGAGAAAAGTTTTGTATTCTAATAAACCAAGACTTGGAAATATTATAGGGGACAAATATATAGGATATAAAATCTAGGTAATAGATTCATTTTAATTAATCCTATTCTAGCTGTCGAATTTAAGGGAAGTTTGTTCCACCTATCCAAATCAGCCCTAGCTGCTGCGAATATTTTGTCCAGGTTTGCTTCAGCACCTTGCTGGAAATTAGAAGTAACCGAATCCTCAAATAGTCAATACCATCTGGAGCCCATTTTAGGTGAAGATGGTCAAAATTTGCTTTAAATACATGTGTGGTTAGGGGAGAACCTGGGTCTTGGTTAAATTTAACTTATAGTTTGAAACTACGAAAATCTCTTTATAATCTCAGAACCCTATCAAAACTCTTCACGGGTTGCATAGATGCAGCAGAATATCATCTGCAAAACCGAAAACTTCAGTTCCCTACCCATAACCTCAATCCCCGTATTTCAGGGTCTGATTGAATCACTCTCAAAGAGGCTCCAGATAAATATTAAATAAAATTGGGGAGAGGGGCAACCCTGCCTGGTCCCATTATCCAGATGGAATTCCTTTGACAAAATGCATTACATAGGACCCTGGCGTGAGGTATAGCATAAAGATTCCTATATACCCTGAGAAGGCCCTCCGGAAGCCCATCCTCTCCATGGTGGCAAATAGAAAGGGATGGGAGACCTGGTCAAAGGCCTTCTCGGCATCCAAGGAAAAGGCCATATCCAGACAAGAGGTAGAGGCCTCCACAAGGATATGGTGAAGCTTACGCAAAGCATCATGAGCCCCCCTGCCCGGCATAAAACCAACCTGGTCTTGGCTAATAATCCGAGGAGCTATCTTTAAAATTCTATTAGCCAATATTTTAGTTGACAATTTGATGTCCTGGTTCAAGAGGGCAATAGGGCTGTAACTACCTGGTGATTCTTGGGGCTTATCTGGTTTAGGAATAAGTGTAATATAAGCCTGATATAACGGCAAATGGGGGATTCCCTCAGACAAAATACCAAAGAAAAGCTCATGGAGTAAAGGTAAAAGACTCTTCAGATGGGCTTTGTAAAACCCAGCTGAAAGACCGTCTGGACCTGGAGTCTTGCCCCTAGGCATAGTGTTAATTGCATCACATATTTCAGCCTCCGTTATAGGTGTTACCAGGGCCTGGGCCTGTTCTTGGTCCAGTCTAGGTAATGCAATACTCTCCAGAAATTCCCACGCACCTTCCTCAGTGCTGTCTGATGCCCCCTGATATAAATCTATGAAATAGTCGGCAAAAGCATCTGCCATATCCTGAGGGTCTGTGATCAGGTCCCCCCGGTATTCCAGGTATGGTATCGTACGAGCTGCTTCCCACTCTCTAACCCGGCTTGCAAGAAGCCTGCTGGGCAGGTCCCCCTGCAAAAGGTATTCAGCATGAAGCCTTTCAGTCCAAACCTCAATTTGGCGTACATAATATCCGTCAGCTCGTCCCTCAGTTCACGAGTTCTCTATCCACCTCCTCACCAGATCCCTCAAGTGGGGTGAGTGAGTTAATAGCACCCTCAATGAATTCCTCCTTGCTTTCCTCAACTTATTCCTCCTAATGGAAAGGGTCTGGGCTATACTGGCATATAGGACTTTACAAGTAGGCCATGCTAAGTTCTTATTGTCCAGGGTAGGGATCTGGGTGTAATAATATCTTAAGAGTTTCCTCCAAATGAGATAACATGTTGTCTTCTAAATAAAGGATTCATCCAATCTCCACCTGAACGGTTTTGTGGAACAGACTCCAATATCCAACATCTGTAATGGAGAATGGTCAGACAAAATTCTACTGTAGTAAACAGCTTCTTAACCCCTCGTGAGGCCTCCTGATTAACCAAGAAAAAATCGATACGTGTTTGAGTTTATGCACCCCTGAATAGAAGGTCATTATACCATTTCCTTGTTTAAACTTCCAAAGGGGTCTGTCAGTTGCCACCTCTAGAAATCTGGCCAAGGATACCTGTGCTCTAGAAGGCGTTTTTTAGAGGGGGTTCCTATCCACCAAGTTACTAAAGCAAAGATTCCAACCCCTGCCATAATTAGGGGTGAGCTGAGAAGCTGATGAGGTCTAATTCCAGGGAGGAAAAAATTCAGGGTTGGGGTTGGCCCGTATACACAAAGCTATTGTTATTAGCCTCCCCATAATAGTACCGCGTGACAAAAACTCGCACGCTCCTCCCGGGCTTTATATTGCACAGGAGTAAACGGACAGCTCTTTGCAATCAAGATAGCAACGCCCTGAGGCTTTGGCACCCTCTCCAAAAACTTGACCTACCCAAAGCCTTCTCAAAGCAATAACTCTTCTTTTAAGAGGTGTGTCTCCTGCAGCAAAGCTATATGAGCCCTATCTGTGAAATAAATTTCAGAATCAATAACCTCTTTTCCTCCCTCTAAGGCCTTTGACATTCCAGGATAAAATGTTAACCGTAAAACATATTCATGTATTACACCCATACCTCCCAGCCCCGGCTGCCCGCTAAGAAAAAAAAGAAACAAAACATTCAAAATCTGCAGTTTGGACTCTCTCTTCCCTCCCCCAAACCCCACCCCTTTTATCACTACCCCGATCCACTGATCGTCCTCCTAACCATTGTCGAGAACGAGATGAGCCAGCCACTGAGCGCATTCTCTGGACCCTCCAGCCTCTAAATAACAAAAACAAGTATCTATTCCCTTCTCCAGCAAATCAAAATTTTTATTTGTAAGCTCCTTCCTCCCCTCTCATACTTCTTCTGAGGTCCCAACTTATAACTCCACCTTCATTAAGGCTTTATATCAATAGTGTCAGTCACCACAATCCTCAGGTGAAATTGTGTTGTATCTTTAGTAGGAATCCTTATTCCAAAGTGTCATAACTAGGAAAACAGAGTTCAGCCACATCCCACAGACTTGTCCGAGCCGTAGATTCAGGTTGCCGCCTGAACAGATCTGGAAGTTCAGCTTTCAGCCCCTCCGCAGCATCCTCGCTGTCAAAACCTCCGGTCCCTGCTTGCAACTTGACTACCAGAGTAGCAGGATGTTGCATCCAAAATTTCACACCTGCTAAATAGAGCTTCTTTTAATATCAATATATTCTTTCTGTTTTCACGTATGGCAGGTGTCTGGTCCTAGAAAAGCCAAATTGCAGCTCCATTCCAGTGCAAGTTTTAAGTGCTCTCGCTCTCATAAGAACGTGGGTCTTCTCCCTAAAATTCAAGAGCGCATTATGATAACCCTGGGTCGAGCCGCTGGGGGTCTCTCAGAGACTGATGTGCCCTCTCAATATTATTATATGCCTCCATATGAGTAGGCCCAGGATCTTTAACAGCAGTCCCTGAATAAAAGTGATACAGTCCGCACTTCTCGAGCGCTCTGGCAGACCAGCCAGAATTAAATTATTCCTTCTGCTGCGATTCTTGATCGCCTACTCTCTCCTCCAATTTTTCACTTGTCTCCTTAGGGCCACCAACTCCTGCTCTGTGTAGATGTTTTCTATCTTGAGAGGCAGCTCTAGCTTCCAGATCCCTACTCTCTGTGCCAAAACGTTAAGAGTAGGCTTAATAATAGAAAATTAGTTACCAGCCCTCGTAGGGAGTGATTTAATTTCTTCTAAATCATCCTGAGGGTCTGGCCTTCCTCCAGCACCCTGCATGCCTCCTGGTCTTCTGGCGTTGGCGAGGGGTTTGGCGCTGGAGGCGGCGTCGTGGCCAGCGAAGTTCGGGCTTCCTGGATCCATCCTCGGTACTGCAGCACAGGAGGGTACACTCGCGCAGCTAAAGCAGAAAAAAGAACCGAGCGGATTTTCAGTAAGTTCAAAGTAAACAGCTGCCAGTTCCAAAACAATTTATCAGCCCGTTAGCGATAGTCGGGGATTTTAAATTGATCTAGAGGTTGAGTCGGCCCGGGAGAAGCGCTCTGCACGTCTGCTCGGCACTAGCACATCACGTGATCCCCAATCTATAGGGTTTCTGGTGGATGGGTTTACTCTGGGTTACCCGGATCTCATGTTCCACCCCTATCGCTGTCCCTGGTGTCTTGGTGAATGATTCATGATAGTAATCTTAACAGTTGGTCAATCTCCTGCCTCTGGGTAGGGTCTAAATTAGGGTTGATCTGGATGAGGTTTTCTTTTCTGTGTGCATCTAACCTGTCATAAGTCACTTCTAATTCTGTTACTTCTTGTTCAGGGTGTATATACAAAGCTATAATCTGATTCCTCCACCCATTTCCTCAACAGATTAGCATGGTATATACTTTTACTTGGTCTATGACCAGGCCTCTTAGTTTCAAAATTTACAGTACTGGTTTGCCTAAGAACATTATAAGGCCCTTGCCAGTGCATGAGAAGTTTATTCTCTGTAGAAGGCAAAAGTAACAGCACTTTGTCACCAGGTTTGAACTGCTTCAATTTAAGACCCTTATCACAACTCTCTTTTTGATCACTCTGTCTCTGTTCCACATTCTTATGAGCCATTGTGACATATTTTACCATTCTCTCCCTTAAATCAGACATATATTCCAACACATTGGTAAACTTAACATTCTTTCCTTCCTCCCAATGTTCTTTCACAATGTCAAGGGGCGCCATTGGCAATGAAAATGGGGAGAAACCAGTGGTGGCCTGGGGTACCTCCCGGTATGCAAATAATAGAAATGGTAGATATTTGTCCCAGTCCCTGCTTTCATCTTGTACATACTTTTTTTAGCATAGATTTCAGGGTTTTAATAAACCGCTCAACTAAACCATCTGTTTGCAGATGATAGGGGGAGGTCTGGATAGCGGATACTCCCAACAGCCTGTAGAGTTCTTTTAACATACGGGATGTGAAATTACTGCCTCTGTCAAAATGGTTTGGTGTATCCCCATTTGGCTAAAAATGTTAACAAGTTCCTCAGCTATATGGGGGGCTGTCACAGTTCTCATTGGTATTGCCTCAGGGTATCGGGTTGCGTAATCGCATACCACAAGAATAAACTGATTACCCTTGGAACTTTTAAAAAGGGGTCCCACAACATCCATTGCTATCCTTTCGAAGAGGGAGTGGTAACATATGGTATGGGTTGAAGGGGTACATGATTCCATTTTCCCCCTTGAGCCACCAGCCGACACTCAGGACATGATCTGCAATGAGCTGCTACATCCTGATGAACCCCTGGCCAACTAAATCTGGTTAAAACCTGCTACCCCACCCCTCCCCCTCTATTGATCGAACTTACTCTCCCTACCCATGTCCCCCACGCTGCCACCTCACCCCTTCCAGCCACCACTTGGACCTACTTTTCAACGAGCCCCCCCTCGCTTTTTACCCTGTCCTGCTCATTATCGTCCATCCACCAAATTACTCTCCCGTGCTTCAAATGCTGGGTATCCCAATCCACCTACTAGAAGGCACTCTCCCAAATCAAAATGTTTGCACATCCTTTCTCACCAGTTAACTATTGCCTTACTGCTCCTTGCCCGAGGGACGTACACCCAAACCCCGGCCCAGCGCCCTCAACCTCAATGTCTCTCCCCCCAGCCAAGGCCTCCACAAATAACCTGTTCAGCTCCCTCCCCCGGGGGCTACGCATACTCCACCTCAACATTCGTAGCTTAGCCCCTAAGCTTGATCTCCTCCAAGTCTTAGCCACACAGCACGTCCCCGATATCATCATCCTGTCTGAGACCTGGCTAAATGCTAACCTTCCAGACCCAGCCATTGCCATCCCTGGTTTTAATATCACTCGGCAAGACAAACCCTCACGTGCAGGTGGAGTAGTTATCTATACCAAATCTGACCTGCACTTTTCGATCACGCTCACAAAATCTGAGCCCAAAGCCTATGAACTACTCATGCTAAAACTGGCCCTGCCCTTCTCCCTCCTGATCTATGTGGCTGGTATCTATTGCCACCCTGGTACCCCGGCCGCGACTTTCACTGACGACCTAACCCGCCTAGCCTCCTTAGCCCTTGTAGGTGAGCTCTATATCATGGGTGACCTAAATCACAACTGGCCATCCATTGCATTCAACAAAGCTCATGCTGAGATCACCGCCCTCAATCTAGCCCAAACCATCTCCGAACCCACACATTCAAACCCAAAGACTAACAATCACTCCCTACTTGACTGGGCCCTCACCTCTCACCCCAACCAGGTCATCAGCTCCGGCCTACTTCCTGACTCAATAAGCGACCACCACATCATCTACATCGTCCGCAAAATCCATCGACCAAAACCCCCCTCCAAATATTCTACTACAAAGGTCATACAAATCCCTAAACCTCGCCCCTCTTCTGGATGACCTAGCCCACTCTAGCTGGGACTTCCTCCTTACTAGTAATGATATAGATGAAGCCTTTGCACTCTTCCGGAATACCTTTCTCAGTGTCTGGGACAAACATGCCCCCCTGCGTTGAGTTAGAGTCCGGGGAGCCCACCTGCCCTGGATCTCCTCCGAACTAATTGCGTGCCAGAATGCCAGGGACAAGGCATGGCATTTATACAAATCTACGCTCCTCTCTAGTGACAATATCTCCTACCATGCGCTCCGTAACAAATGTACCAAAGCTACCCGCTTAGCCAAGGCTGAATATTTTAATAACACCTTAAATGCCAACCTCAGTAGACCCACCAAATTCTGGAAAGTTATCAACTCCTTTTCTCCCCTCCATCCTCATTTCCCACCCCCCACCCGCCTACTCACAAGTGACTCTCATCACAGAACCCCTTTCGGTTGCCTCTGAATTCAACACCTACTTCACCACCTGTGCCACAACCCTACTTGCCTCTCTCCCAAAAATAACATCCGCCTCTCAGTCTGAAACCCTTAAACCGCCAGGACCAAATCACTTCACTTTTAAACACTTTGTGCCCGCCGATACTTTAGATGCCCTACTCTCCCTGAACCCCAAAAAGGGTAAATCACTGGACGGGTTGGATTCCAAACTTCTCTTTCTATCTACCCACGCCATTACATCTCCCCTTGCTGCCCTCCTAAACCTTTCATTTGCCACTGAATCAATCCCCAAGGTGTGGAAGCATGCCACCGTTATCTCTGTACCATGAGGAGGAGACCCTACCACCATATCAAATTACGGCCCCATCTCCCTGCCCTAGCGAAGCTACAGGAGCACCTAGTACTCTTGCAAATCTCTTACTTCCTCTCTGAGTCACACTTCCTCATGCCTTTCCAGGCAGGCTTTAGAAGAAAACACTCTACTACCACCTCCCTGCTAAGGCTCACAGATTCCATCCTTACAGGGATGGACAAAGGACAAATTACTGCAGTCATTTTTGTCGAATTAGCTAAAGCTTTCGACACAGTATCCCACCCTCTATTACTAACCTGCCTATCCACTGCTGGATTATCCACATCAGTCACTAACTGGTTCAGAGCCTACCTGGAAGGTAGCACACAGTCAGTAAAAATAGCGGACTTTATCTTGCCTCCACTCCCTATCCTCACTGGCGTCCCACAGGGCTCCGTTCTTGGCCCCCTTCTCTTTCTCGTCCTACCTAAAACCTGCTCTACTACCTCTATACACATGTACGTGGATGACACTGTCCTCTTCACCTCCGTCCAGACCCAAGAAGAAGTAATTTCCACTCTCCAGGCTGATTTCAAAAAAGTAAAGTTCTGGTTTAACTCCCACCAACTCTCCCTCAATGCAAAAAAAGGCAGTCTCCATGACTTTTGGCTCTAGGCAGAGACTATCCAGACTCACTTCACAATTGATTTTCCACACCCTTGATGGAACAATTCTAGAGGATGTGCCCTCTTTTAGGTACCTTGGAGTCTGGCTCAACTGTCACCTGTCCTTTTCCACCCATGTGGATGCTATTCAGAAAAAGCTATGCCCCATGCTTGGTGCCCTCTACAGGAATTGCAATCGTCTCCCACCCCGGTGGAGACGCAAAATTATCCAGAAAATGATTCTACCTTCCTTCGACTACTGCGACATAGTCTGCAGCTCGGCCTCAAAATCCACCCTAGCCAGTCTGGACCCACTCTTCAATGCTTTCTGCTGTTTTGCCCTAGATGCCCTCCCCCCACGCACTCACCCACTGTGAGCTCTATCACTCACTGGCCCTCCCATCCCTAAGCAACCATCGGCTGATTCACAGTATCAAATTTGTGTCCAACTTCTGGCTCGGTGCTCTCCCTTCCTACCTCACTTCCACCCTCTCCTCCCTACCAACCCCTTCCCATGCCCTTAGGTCCTCTGATTCCCGGCTATTGACAGTCCCTCTCCGGCGGACCACCGCAGGCCAATCAGGCTTCTCCTACCAACTTCTCAAGCTATGGAATGCCCAACCGGCTGAAATCCATCACTCCTCCTCTAGACATTCAATATTCTCTGCCCTGTTCAACTACTATGCCACAAGCTGTTCCTGCTCCTGACCCCCTCCCCCATCATCATATCCCCTCGTTCGACCCCCCCCCTTCTTATGTGGCCTGACCAGTGGCCCTAGCATTTCTCATCTCATGCTGGCATATAGGCTCATCCAACCCTGCACTTGCCCCCCAGCACTTCTGCTCAGCCCCAAGTAACACAGTTATCCCTCTGACTGTCTGTCTGCTATGGGCGTGTTCAAAATCCCTGTGCTTTCCTACCTACCCTGCACTCAACCTCTCCATAGACAACAAGTCCTGTCACCAGCAGTACAAATTCTCAGTATCACTCTATTGTCTGTATTCTAGAGACAATATTCCACCTCGCCGTATATATCTACACTCTGTAAACCTGTATGAAGCATTGTACCAAGACCCTAATGTAAACTCAGTGTTATGTATTCCTGTACACTCTGAATCGTGTACCATGATCTCCTATGTATAACTTTATGAAATGTATATGTACACTCTATATCATGTACTATGGTCTCCTATGTATAACTCTTGTAATGTATATTCTATCTCCCATGTATACCCCCCTAGGTTGCACCGGGAGACGAGCATCTTTTTGCTCAGTGTGCCCTACCTGGTGAAACTGTTCAATCAATCAATCAATAAATAAATAAAAATCCGTTGTAGGGTCCCATCCCTCCCTTCATGTCCCGCCATGGGTACATTATGGGCCAAGTTCAGTACCTGTTCTCAGTATTTCTTAGGTACCATCAATTGTTCAGTTCTATCACTTGTACCAGGTTCAGAAACAACACGATACAATATACCACATTTCAACATAAATTTAGACTGTCCCAGTGTTTCATCCTTGCCCACCTGTTTTAAAAAAAAAAGGGGTGTTTTAAGGTCTCATCGACTCCTTGATCATGTTTAATGTCACAGTCCAACAATCCTAGCATTTTGTCTATGCTACCATTAGGGTAAGTAGCAGTCCATTTCTTCTTTTCTTCTTTCTTTTCTTTCCTAGATTTCTTCCTTTTTCCTTTTCTCTCAAAATAATACTCATCAAAGGAAAATACCTCTTCTAGATGTAGGGCTTTTGCTTGTGATCTGGTGACCACACTGACTGGTTGTTCAAATGTCTGCTGGTTTTTCATCAGTTTATCAACTTGGGGAAAATCCTGTCCACTGATAACAGAGACTGGTAGGTGGGGCACTAACCCAACTATCAAATGGTGACATTCATCATTGACAGTTATGACCAGGCTAGCAGTGTGGTATTGGGGGATGTCCCCAGGAACACACCTCACTGTAGTATCAGTGTCTGTTAGCACCACATCTGGGGCTAGATCAGCTCTTAACAATGTTTGTTTGCTTCCTGAATCTAGGAGTCCCAAGGTTTGCTGATCTCCTATGCCTACTGCTGCCACATACCCGATATTGGCTAGGGCTAAGTGGGTTACATCATTTCTTTTGTTGGGGCAGTTTCTCACAATATGTCCCTTCCCCCAGACATCCATGGCAAGTGATTTCATTATAAGGAATTCTACCCCCTCTACCGTAGGTCACATTTCTGGAACTGGGGAAAAACGTCCCTACCAGTGCTGGAGCTGGTCCGGGGTTGCTGAGTTGTCCTCGAGGCCTGGATGGACAGGCTGCTAGATAATCTTCCACCAATTTAATCGTGGCTTCAGCAGACTCCGGTTGGCATTCTTTCACCCACACTTGTACAACCACAGGCAATATCTGGGTAAACTGTTCAATAATGATTAGTTCCATTATTTGATCAATGGTTTTGGTTGTTGGTTGTAACCACTTCCCACAGTAGTCTCTTAAACATGCATAAGTCTCCCATGGTGTATCATATGGGGCCATTTTCTGTAGACAAAACCACTGTCTATACGTTTCAGTACTTATATCTTCATAACACTTCCTCTTTTACTCTATCATAATTATTGGTATCTGGCCCTGTTAATTGACTGTATACTAACTGTGCTCTTCCAGACAGATAGGGTACCAACCTGATTACCCATTGGTCTCTGAGCCAGGCGCATGTCTGGGCTATTCTCTTGACCATCGTGAGGTAATCCTCTATGTCGTCGCTTTCCATCGGTTTTGTTAATTTAATGTCTCGTGGACCAGTTCTGTCTGGCTGGCCCTGGTTCATATCATGTATAACCTTCAGAGTCTCCGTCCATATTTCATTTTGTCTTTTCCTTTCCTCTGCCTGTATGCGCCCTCATCTCACTGCCATCTATCTTCCTCCCGTTGATGCTCGAGCTCAATCTGCTGCAAACACAACCACTTTAGTAAATCACGTAGGTCTTCTGGTACTGGTGACATCTGGATCTCTGGGTGGTGCTTCTCTTCTTCCTCTGGAATATCTTCATCTTCGGTTTTCTTCATCTTTGGTCTTGCTCCGGGACCTCTTAAACCAGGTAAAGGTTGGATACCAGTCGTCTCAGTCACTGAGAGGGTTAAATGATATGCACCTAGGTCTATCTAGTCACCCTCCATCTGTCATGGTACTGGAAACACAACACCCCTGGTAACGCCTCCCAGGCAGTCTCGATGTACCAGTCAAATCTCACTGCTAACACCAATGTAGGCGTGAGATACATGACAGACAACCAGACAGTAGGTAGATGCATAAAAAACACAAATCAATATGTTTATCATTTTATTTTATAATCCAGAAGAAAAAGTCACTATTTACAGAAAGGGAAAATGCTGGTGTTAACTTCACACACTTCACAGGAAAAATACTTCTTAACCTCCTGTCTATCCTCTGCATATCAATAGTTTTTCTGGTTTGGGCAAACTCCCACATACACTTCCCTCTCCTTCGGTGGTCAGGCACTTACTGACCCACTTCTCTCTTTTCAACCTCTAGGAGGAGCTTTATATACTCTCAGTCATAGAGTCTGGCTCCTCCCCTTTTTGTGACATCACCATCTCTGTTTCCTATAAAACCTGTGAGTAGGGGGGGCTGCAAAAATAACTTAAGCATCAGGTAAAGAACTCAATTTTCTGGAACTCTCTTCCAGCCCTCACCCGGTCCTCCCCTTCCCATCCCTGCTTCAAAGCCTCCCTTTGGAACTTCCTGAAGTTATCTCCACATGTCCCTGTACATCGTAGCGCACTAGCGACTGGTATGCTGGGTCCACTGCACTTACCCTCCAGTATTAGCAGTGACTGCCAGTGCTGGACACCCTCTTACCATGCTCTCCCCCCGCCCTCCTTCCCTAAGGCCCTCACCTGACCATCTAGACACCCCCACCACCACAGTGTACCCCCGTCTTGCCCCCAACCCCCTGCTGGCACTTATTCCTGTTTGCATTAACTGTACCAGTTATGTATTATGCTGCTCACTACTGTGCTCTCCCTGTATGTTCCACAGCTGTATCTATCATGTGTTAATAGTTTCTAATGCTGTTTTGCTTCCTATTCATTCCCACTTATGTCTGCTATTTTCTTGTATGTTAAATTTGACTTATACTGTTAGCCACCTACCCAATTCCTGTTAAGCCTGTTATCTCACTGTATGTAACTTGACTCCTTCACTGTTCTTGTATGCTTCTACCTATGTAACCCTCCCGGGTCGCACCTGAAAATAGGCACTTGGCTGTCTAGTGTGCCTTACCCGGTTAACAAAAGCAAATAAATGTTTTATTTTATTTTAACCAAAGAATACTCAGTCTGAACAGGGGAACAGCAAAGAGGGGCACGCTCCCTCTTGGCACTCTCCTGACAGCCAGAGAAACCTGATAATTTGTTTTGAAGAAGAAAAACTCAAAACAAACAGTAAATATTCTTCTGGAAGGGACTTTATATCTAACATGTTTATTTTGGCTGCTTTCTTTTTAAACTGGCAGAATGCTGCATCCTCAAATGCAATACTTTATAAATATATGTTTCTTTTCAACAACTCAACGTCGGCAAACATTTCATTTCAGGCTTTTCAACAACTTTAGGCCTATTTTCAATAAAGCTGTAGTTTAAACACTTCTACAGTCTTGTAATGGTACAGGATACTATGGGCTTTCCCTTTTTCCCTGGAGCACCTTATAAGGAAGCTCCTTTCTTCACTTTCCTTGCCCTGTGTGTTACTTTCACTTTTTACTTGCCTGAAGCAACCTGCTTCAGAGGACATACAGTGCTGCACTGTCCTGCAGACATTTGGGGCGTTTTCCTGTTCCACTAAACAAAGCTGCAAAGTGGCTTCTTTTTTTAGCTGCTGGAGGCAGCTTTTCCAAATTATAAGCTCTTACAGAGTTTTCAATACAGGGCTTAATTTAACATATAGCCTTTCAGCATTGCAGTGCAAAGCACTTTATCTAGTCAAAATAAGGGTACCTTTTAAGTATAGGCACTATTGTTACCACTGTACTACTAATACTCATTAATATGTTCTGTTTCAAACGGGGATTTTGGTCAAACAGGGATAGTAAAGGGTTTAAGGAATTTCAGGTTGGCCACCCTGACTTGAAAAGAGAGATAAAGAAGAAGAAAAAGATAGATAGATAGATGAGCAAGGAGGGAATAAGTACAAGGAAGCACACATCTTTCTTTTTACGATTTACATCCATAACAGGGCAACCTGTTATACCTACCTGCTACAAACCCATGCTGTCTGTCATCCTGGAGACTGTTCTGTTCAAAGTATTCTTCTAGGTCCTGTTTGATTAAAGGATTCCATTAATTTCCCTGACTACAGATGTGAGGCTCACCAATCTGTAGTTGCCAGCCTCCTCCCTCCCTTGTGGAGAGGCACATCTGCTTTTCTCCAGTCACTTGGCACGGTTCCCGTAATAAGCAGTTGTACAAATATGCCAAGGGATCCGTGAATTCTTCAGCAAGCTCCCTCAGCAGCCTCAGTTGCAGTCCATCAGGCCCAGGTGCTTTGTCTGCCTTTTGGTGTACAAGTGCCTCCCCATTCTCAGAATCCCTCTATCAGCAGCCTTGATCCCACTTCCCAGAATTAGTCAATCATGTTCCATTGTGAATACCGAACAGAAGTTATTCAGAACAGCCGCCTTCTGTCCATCATCTTCAACGATCCTATCGCCATCTAGGAGACAAACTTCCCCCCCTTCTCCTGAATGTAATGAAAGAAATGTTCATTCCCAGTTTGGATCCTTGCCGCAATCCAAAGCTTAGCTGCCGCTTTTGCTAGTCTCACTGCCTTCTTAGCTTCCTTGTTTTTCTGAGTGCAATTATCCCCCTGGTTCGCATTTGCAGAAAGCTTCCAATTGCTTTCTTGACCTGGTAAGTGAACCATAAGGGTCTTTTGTGCCTATTTTTTTTTCATCACTGACCTTATGCACAATTTTATAGCTTCTAGGATGGCCTATTTAACCAGCCCCCAGATGTTTTCTACATCTTAGATTACTTCTTGGACTGTGATCTGCACACGCTGTCTCCTGTTTTGCAAACCTGGGAGATGCATGGCTGACAGTTCTAGGCTATGTGACAGCACCCAGTACCACTCTCACTGCTTCCCTGCATGGAGATAGGAATGATTGGCCCCCCATTTGTTGATATGCATCTTGGAGTTGTCCATCCGTATTAATAGAGACCTGAACTCAGATGCTCCTGAAGGCTGCAGAGGACAGCTCTCATCTCCAGGACATTAATGTGAAACTTGGCCTCTACCTTGGACCAGGACCCTTGTGTCTCGTAAGGTGACAGATGTGCACCCCAGCCAGAGCTGGAGGTACCCATGTTGAGGATATGTATATCAGCTGGCACAAGGAATGGAATGCCCTTTAATAGGTTTATGCTATTCATCCACTGTAGCAATACCGTGCACAACAGAGTTGAGGCAAGCACCATTTGGTCAAGCTCAGTCAGCTGATCCCAGTGGACCCTAACTGTCCACTGAGGGGTCCACATATGTAAGTGAACCAGTGGCACACTTACAGTGACCGCAGTCATGAGTTCCAGAAGACGTAACATGATCTTGGCTGGGAGAGAATGACTTCTGTATACCAACTATGCTTGCGCAACCAAGTTTTCTTGTCTCTCTAGTGGCAGAAAAGCACCTTCCTGTTTCTGTGTCCAAGACTGCCACTATGTACTGCAGTCTCTGGCAGGGCATCATAACAGAGTTAGGCACATTCACTGTGAACCTTAAGTCATCGTACAGCTGCAGTGTCCAAGACAGGGTAGGAAGCAGGGCTTCCCTGGAGCTGGCCTTCAAGAGCCATTCATCCAGATAAGGGAATACATATAGGCCTGTGAAGGGCTGCTGCCAAGCATTTGGTAAAGACCCCTGGTGCAGAAGACAAGCCAAAGGGCAATACTCTGAACTGATAACGCTCCCCTTCCAGCAAAAAAAAAAAAAAAAAATCAGGGTATTGCCTGTGATCTCTTCTGACCCTGACATGAAGGTATGCGACCTTCATATCCAGAGAATGTACAGTTACGCAAGAACTTACCGTAACAGTAGATCTTCGAGAGGAGCTCTTGCAGCAGGCTGTAACATTCAGGGCTATGTCATAGGCACTAGGACCATCCGGAAAACTTCTCAGCCAGCAGTATACAGCAGGGACAGCCCTCGACGCCGGCCCCGCCCCGACGTCGGCCCTGGTACAAAAGGGGGCGGACCCAACTCCACCTCAGTTCTCCTGCCAAGGCCTGCAACAAGCCCTGACAAGAGAAGGAGATGAAGCGAATATAGGAGATGTAAATGAAAATGGATCCGCACACCTCGAGAGGGAAGGTGGGTGGGAAAGTAACGCCTGCTGCAAGAGTTCCTCTCGAAGATCTACTGTTACGGTAAGTTCTTACGTAACTGTACTATCTTACTTCGAGTGGGAGCTCTTGCAGCAGGCTATAACATTCAGGACTGAATACCAAGCAGTGCTCGCCAAAGAAGTAGACGACCCGGGAGGTGGAATATGCTGACTCCAGAGGCCTCAGGACAGAAGTCCTTGCAAAACAGCCAAGCCGAAGCTAGCTCGGCATCTGGAGACACTATCCAAGCTGTAATGCTTGACAAAGGTATGCACCGAGTTCCAGGTAGCGGCCACACATATGTCCCTGATAGAGACATTTCTCAGGGCGGCGAATGAAGCAGACACTCCTCTGGTGGAGTGACCCCTAACCGGGCCCGGTAGGGGCTTATTCTGTTTCTCATAGCAGAAGGAAATGCAGTGGACTATCCACTTTGATATTGTCTGCTTGGTCACCGGTTTACCCAAGCATTGTGGTGCAAAAGCCACAAAAAGTTGCTCCGATTAACAGTGCGAAGCCGTCCACTTGAGGTAATACCTCAAAGTCCTGTGGACATCCAGTGTGTGTGAAGGAGAGCCTCCCCTCTATTGGATGGGGAAGGAAAATAAACTGGAAGGTCAACCAACTGGTTGAGGGTTAACTCCGAGACCACTTTCGGAAGAAATTTAGGATTTGTTCTAAGGGAAACCCTTTCCCTGTGGAAAATCAAATACGGCTCTTTACACATCAGAGCCTGAAGCTCGGAAACTCTTCGAGTTGAGGTAATAGCAACCAAAAAAACAAACCTTCCAAGAAAGGTAACGCAGCTCACAATCCACTGCCGGTTCAAAGGGAGGGAGGGTAAGCTTCTCTAACACATAAAGGACATCCCAGGGTGGGATAGGGTCCCGACTGGGAGGTCTCGTATGCAAAATTCCTCTTAAAAAGGTACGGGCGACATCCAATGACAGCATGATAGGCGGAGACAGCCCACATATGCACCTTGATAGAGGAGTAACTCAGGCCATTTTGATACAAGGAGAGGAGACACTGTAACGCTGAGTTCACTGGACAAGTGACAGGGTCCAAATGCTGTGACAAGGCCCATAGACAAAAACGCTTCCACTTCATAGCATAAGCGGAGCGGGTGGAGGGCTTTCCCGCCGAAACTAGGACTTCTGCCACTTCCGGGGAAACCCCGTATCTGTGTTGAGCTACGTCTGAAGGAGCCAAGCATGTAGGTGTAAGGACCGAAGGTCCGGATGGACCAGTGACCCCTGTTCCTGGGACAGCAACTGCAAGCATTTGGGCAGAGGAATTGGAGGCTCCATGGATAACCGCTGCAGGAGTGGGAACCAAATCTGCCGAGGCCATCTGGGGGCTACGAGAATCATTTGGGCCCCTTCTGCCTGTAACTTTAAAAGGACTCTCTGAATGAGGGGGAAGGGCAGGAAGGCATAGAGAAACCTCCCTGTCCAGCAAAGGGATAACGCATCTGGCCAGAAAACTCCAGGTGCGTGCTCTCGCAAGCAAAACATTGGCAGTTTGGTGTTGCATGGTGACGCAAAGAGGTCCAGCTCTGGATGACCCCACTTGTCGAAGAGCTGATTTGCCATGGACTGTAGCAGCTCCCACTCGTGTTCTCTGGATCGGGACCTGCTTAGGCTGTCTGCCAGATTGTTGAGGACGCCTGGAACGTGCACTGCGGACAGCAGAATGCACCACTCCAGCGCCCAGTGCCAGACTCTCATCGCCTCCCTGCAAAGGAGGTACGAATGAGTGCCCCCTTGCTTGTTGATGTAAAAGACGACCACCATATTGTCTGTGTGAACCAGAAGAGAGCATGGCACCAGGTCCTCTTGAAAGGCCTGTAAGGCATAGAGAACCGCTCACATCTCCAGTACATTGATATGAAGGGACCGCTCCTCAGGTGACCAAACCCCTTGCGTTTGATGAGCACCCAGGTGCCCCCCCATCCCAGGTCTGATGCATCTGTTGTAAGAGTCTGACCTGGTGGCTCCAGACGAAAGCTGACCCCTTTCTCCAAGTTCCGGGGGTCCATCCACCAACGCAAAGTTCTCCTGACTGGCTCGGTGATCCTGACCATGAAGTCTAGATCGTTGTAGCCTTGGTCCCACTGTACCGTGAGCATCCATTGTGGGATCCGCATGTGGAGGCAGGTCAAGTTAGTAACAGGAATGGCCACCGCCATGTGCCCCAGTAGCCTGAGGAAGTTCCGTGCTGGAACTTGAGGAGTTATTGAGATCCCTTCGGCAATCTCTTGCAGGAGATTACCCCTGTCCTGGGGGAGGAAGGCCATACCCTGGATAGAATCCAGTACCGCTCCAATGAAAACGAGCTTTTGACTGGGCTCTGGGGAAGATTTTTGTAGATTCAGGGTGATCCCCAGCTCTCGGAATAGAGTATAGGAGTCTCCGAGAGCGTGAAGTAGGCCTGTCCTTGATGGGGCTGTAAGCAGCCAATCATCTAGGAATGGAAAAATGTAGTGCCCCATGTGCCTTAGAGCCGCAGCCACTACTGCCAAGCATTTTGTAAAGACTCGCGAAGCGGAAGAGAGGCCAAATGGAAGAACTTGAAACTGGTAGAGCTCCCCTTGGAAGTCTAACTTCAGAAACTTCCTGAGGGAAGGGAAGACCCCGACATGCATATATGCATCTTGCATGTCTAGGGAGCAGAGCCAGTCCCCTTGGTGCAGCAGAGGAAGTAGACTCGGGAGGGTCACCATCCTGAACCTTTTGTATTCTATAAAGAGAGCTGAGGTCCAGGATGGGACGAAGATCCTGTGTTTTTTTGGGGACCAGGAAGAAATGGGAGTAAAACCCACTGATGCAAGGGGACTACCTCTATTGCCCTTTTCTGCAAGAGGGTCTGAATCTCTCCTTCTATTAGTGGGATGTGAGAAGGAGGATAACGGGAGTACTTTGGCGGAGTATTTGGGGGAAACTGCGTGAACTCCAGCGTGTGTCCTCTCCTGATGATATCTAGGACCCATTGATCTGCAGTAATCGACTTCCACCCTTTGAGATGAAGGGAGAAGCGGCCCCAGACTGTCTCCCCTGGGTCTTCCTGTGGAAGAGGGGGGGCGGAAGGGAGTCATTGGGCTGAGCCGGGTGTAGGACTGGGAGGACTTGGGCCCACGGGTAGGAGCGCCTCCAAGCAGCTGGTTACCTGATCTCCTATGGAAGCCGCCTTTCTGCCCCTACTGGTTACCACGGGCATGACCTTGGCCACCTGAGGGCTTACGAAATGTCCACTTGCGTTGTCTTCGCTGGTCGACGCAGTACATCTGGCGGACCGACCAGACAGACTGCCTGACTCCTGAGACGAGAAATCAAAGCCTGCCTCCTGCCCAAATAGCACGGCACCGGAAGGTAAGTCCTGACACCGCATGCAGATCCTGGTGAAAGCTCGAGACTCTAAATCAGGCGTGGTGCCGTAGGCACACCTCGGAAGTGGCTGCCCTGGGTGCCGTATCTGTGGTGTCATACGAGGCTCTCAGGACATGGGAACCTACGTCTGAGCCTGATTTCAAGATGTCCAGAAGTTCTGTCTTCTGATCAGAATCTGGTATGGCCTTCAAAAGCTCTTGTCCTCGCTCTCATAGCGCATTCTGGTACTGGACCATATGTGTCAAGAAACTGAGGGACCATATGGAACAGGTGGAGGCAGAATAAACCTTCTTGCTCACCTGGTCCAAACAGTGAGACTCTGGGTTGGGAGGCTGTGAGCTGAGGTGCTTCAGCTGTCTGGATTTATCATGGGCAGCCATGATCACCGAGGAGTCCACCTGAGGGTGTTCAACTAGGAAAGATTATGCCCTCGGGGCCTTGTACAGCCTATCCGACTTCTTAGGAACAGCTGGGACGGAAACTGGATGTTTCCAGGTATCTCCGCGTAAGGTCCTGGAAAGTATCCAACAAAGGAGGAATCACCAGTGGTTTCTGCTCCTTCTGTCTCAGGTACTTTGCCAGTCTCCGGTGTTCCGGATCCAGGCCCTCCATCTCCCACCCGTTGGAGGCCTGGATATGCCTCATGACGTCCATGAAGGTTGGATCATCTGGAGGCGAGCGAGGCTGGTCCTTCTCTCCCAGGGACCGCTGCACGCTGAGAGATGAAGATGACGCAGAAGAGGATGAGGGAAATTGACTATAAGATCTAAAATAGTCTGACCTCTCCTTATGACCAGACTCCCGCTGTCGTCGGTAACTGGAGGACCGAAGTCGGTCCGAAGACCGACTCCAGTAGCGTTCTCATCTAGAAGACCAAGAAAGACTCCGAGAACGTGACCTAGACCGATGACAGTCTCCAGAGTCCCTGGAATGATGTTGGTAGTCTCCAGACCGGGTGCGGGAACAAGCCCTAGAAGGAGGTGTAGGAGGTCGCTCCAGGAACTTCCGCGGGGAAGGCTCACCACCCGGCTGTGGTTTGCCCGCTGGATTCGCTACCGGTGCCTGAAACGACGATGAGGGGGTCCACTTCTGGACCTGCCACCACCAAACGGAAAACAGCTCTTGCAGCTCATTCTTCGAAAAACGTTCGGCCGCTTGGCCCGGAAAAGGAGTATCTGGGATGTCGGCCTGCGAAGGAGAGCCCTCCTGGAGGCCCGGGGGGGAGGAGGACTTAGCGACGGGATGTCAGCTCTTCCACAGCTGATCCTCACCCTTGCTCTTCGACCGCATCGGAGGTAGTGCACGATGACGGGTACTGCCAGGGGGCGCCGGAGAGTCCCCTGCCTGAGCGTGGCCTTCAGCAGGCGGCACCGTGCTCTCTGGGAGGTGGGGCCGCAGCTTTCACCTCCAAGGGCTTAGTGGTAACCCTTAGCGGGGTTACCTTCGGCTTGGCCGGCTTTTCCCCCGCAGTGCTGGCCTTGGCCTCAGACGATTTTGGACGCTCTCCTGATCCCGATGGGCGGGCCTTCTTGGGAGAGGGCCACGAGTGAGACCGGGACTGGTGCCGGGACTGACTACAGTCTTTACCGTGACGCTTCTTCTCTTTGCGTTTCCCCTCAGAGTGCAGAGCCATCTTCTGCTCCAGAAGAAAAGCCTTCAGGGCCTTCAGACGACGGATGCGGGTCCGGCTAGTAAATGCCTGGCAGGCGGAGCAGGCCGCGGTGTCGTGGTCCGGCCTGAGGCAGAACATGGAGCATCGATGGCCGTCCTTGGCCGGGATCTGCCTCCTACACTCACACTTATTTTGATGGTGTTCAGGTGAGGCAGACGACGGTGAAGACATCCATCGGAAAACTTCAAAAACCGTCGGAAACGGTCTGGCGTCGGTTAAACTAGAAAAAAACTTTAAAAAACAGGTTTTGTAGAAAACCTTGCTGTTTCTGGCAAGCTGACTGTACATCTTTTCTCTTCACATGTGGGACGTGGCAGGAAAAGAACTGAGGTGGAGCTATGTCCGCCCCCTTTTGTACCAGGGCCGACGTCGGGGCAGGGCACGCGTCGAGGGCGGTCCCTGCTGTATACTGCTGGCTGGGAAGTTTTCCAGATGGTCCTAGTGCCTGCGGCATAGTCCTGAATGTTACAGACTGCTGCAAGAGCTCCCACTCAAAGTAAGATCAAAGCCAGTCCCATCTGCAGAAGAGGAATAAAAGCTTGCAAGGTTACTATTTGAAACTTCTTGTATTCTATGTGCAAGTTGAGGTCCCGGAGATCTGATAGAAGACATAGATTCCCTGTCCATTTTGGAACCAGAAGTATCTGGAAAAGAACACTGTTTCTCTGATGAGGAGGAACTGGTTCTCCAGCAAGTTTTTGAAGTAATGATTGCTCTTCTTCCTTCAGAAAGGACAAATGGCCCAGAGGTTAACTGGAAGGAGGTGGAGGATGATCTGGAGGGGTTTCTAAAAGCTCCAGAGCATGCCCCCTAGCAATTATATCTGGTAACCATTTGTCTGTTGTGACCTCCCTCCACTGTTTGAGATGCAGGGAGATTCTGCCCACCACAGCCACCCCTGGAGGCAACAGTGGGGTTGGGGGAGGCTGTAGTAAGTCAAATGGAAGTGGTGTGGGCAGAGCCACCGGCTCCAACAGCTTTGGGTGCTTTTGTATGGGCACCTGGGAAGAGGGGGCCTGGCAAGGACCCAGTACACTTACTTCAGCCCTTCTGATGGCAGGGATGGCCACATCTGACAGCAGGCTAATGAAAGCATCCCCTTCCATGTCCCGTAGCAGGAATGGGATAAAGGGATTTGACAGACCTCAGGGTCATTTTAGATGTCTGAAGGCTTTAAGGATCTCTTCAAGATCACAGCCAAACAGTCTGGTCCCTCTAAAAAGGTTATTTAAAACTGCTTGCTGCACATCATTTGCAAAACCAGCAACTCTTAGCCAAGAATATCTTGTCAAGCAAATGTCAGGAGCAGTTGCCCTGGTAGAAGCATCGGATACATCATATGCTGAACAGAGGAAATGTTTGCCAACCTCAACTCCTGAAGTTAATGTTTCAACCAATTAAGTTTTGGCAGAGCCTTCAGGCAATGCCTGGGCTGCAGTTTTGGCTACTTTCCACAGCTATTCTGATATTTAATCATACGTCTCCAAGGTCCTCACTGCCTGTGTACAGTGGAAAGGAGCAGGGTGCGCTGAATACAGGTTGCTAACCCTAAACTGAACCAGTTCAGAAAACCGACACTCCAAGTTGCTATATATAAAGATCACTTTCAACCACTTACTGCAGCAGATTTGCATTTTATTCAGAAAAAACAACAAAATGATTAAAGCATATCACCCTGCGTGCACACAGCACCAGTGCTTCAGCTTTAAGCCTTCCTCAGGGGCATGTCCCTGCTGGTTTTCTGAACCAATTTAATTATACAAGTCTGGTAATTTGCATTTCTAAGGCCTAGTGAGGCAGAGGCATATGTGCACTTGCCCATCTCATCTAGCCTCCTGGATGCTTTGTCAGGAGGCAAGGTATTCATGTTTAGATGCCCCAGATCTGTCATGAACAGCCATAATAATCACCAAGCCAGTTTCTGGCTGGTTAGCATAGTAAGACTTAGCAGATGGGGCAGGATACTGCTTGTCAGCTTTCTTAGAACTGCGGACAATGAGTTAGGCATGTACCATGTAGGAAATGTCATCCTCTAATGCAGAATATATTAGTCAAATAATAATGGAGGAAGTGCAAGGGACCTCCAGTCACTCCACAGGGTTCCTTTTTGTGGGGTCTTCCTCCTCTACAGCAAAGCCCACTGCAGTCTGCATCTACTGCATCATAGACTGAAAGGTAGGGTCCTCAGGAGGACACTGGGGGATACATACAACGGAGTCCTCACTGCAAGAGGAAAGGGCTGAACTTGATCTTGGTATATACTGCTCTCCCTCATAGCCCTCTTCCATCATGAGGTCAGGATTACATTCAACCTTGTCGTCAGCAACTCTGTTGATGACAGGAGTCATTGAGCGTGCAAGTAACGCCAACGGCAGCTGAGTACTGAGGGTTACTCACCTGTAGGAGTGGTATATAGTTCACATCCACATTTAGTCTTCCTTTCCCTTTAAGACTAGTTGAAACATTTTCAAGTTAAGCTCCTCCCTTGTACTCCTCAGCTCCGCCCCATGATGTCAGATCGTGCATGCTGGAAGCAGGGATCCATGTACTACTTGCCAAGGGAAGTCAGGTGGGTTGTGTGGATGTGCACCATATTGCAACGATTACAGGTGAGTAAATAGTTACATAGGAACTTACCGTAACAGTAGATCTTTGAGAGAGGTTCCTGCAGTAGGTCTTCACATATAGGACTGCACTCCCTGGCGTCAGGACCACATAGCAAACTTGTAGCTAGCAATCATCGGCGGGCTCCGCCCCACATCGTCAGGTGACTGACATCAGCGTGACTATAAAAGGGGCGGTCCCCCACCTGCCCTCCAGTTCTTTTCCGCCCGAGACCAATGGAAAGGAAGCAGAAAAGAGGAGTGACAGACTCCTGGTACCCTGTGCCCTGGATGAAACAGAGTCCTGGGCAGGGAATAGAGAGAAAAAACAGGATCTGGGGGGAAAGGTGAGTGGGAAACTAGACCTACTGCAGGAACCTCTCTCAAAGATCTACGGTTACGGTAAGTTCGTATGTAACTGCTATATCTTACTTTGAGAGGGTTCCTGCAGTAGGTCTTCACATATAAGACTGAATACTGAGCAGTCTAACGAAAAAGGAGGAGTCAGAGACGAGGTTCTGGAAGGAGAAAAATGTCTGCCAATTAAAGATCTGTTCAAGACAGAAGACCTTGCAGGACTGCAAGGTCGAAGCTAGCCCTACACCTAGAGGCAATGTCCAGACTTTAATGTTTAATAAAGGTATGGATGGAAAACCAAGCGGCCACTGCACAGATGTCTGCAGTGGAAGTGGCCACACTTCTGGTGGAGTGGCCCTTTACCGTACCCAGAAGAGGCTTCTCGTACTTCTGGTAAATGGAGTGAATATAATTTTCCAGCCACCTAGACAAAGTCTGCTTCGTGATAGCCCTGCCCTGGCACTTAGGAGTGTTAGGGTTACAAAGAGCTGGTCTAACTTCTTTGAACCTCTTTAGTCCCTGAGGTATAATACCTCAAAATCCTGTGCACGTCGAGGGTGTGCAGAAGATACTCCCCCCTGTTGGAATGCTCTGGGAAGAACACTGGCAGTTCAACACTCTGGTTAAGGGTCAACTCCGAAACCACTTTTGGAAGGAAAGAAGGGTTAGTCCACAGAACCACCTGGTCTCTGTGGAAAATTAAATAAGGCTCTCTACAAACTAGAACCTGAAGCTCTGAAACTTCGAGCTGAAGTGATAGCAACTAAAAAGAGCGTTTTCCACCTTAAAAAATGCATATCACAGCTTGCTGCTGGTTCAAAAAGAGGTGAAGTAAGCTTTTCTAACACAAATTTGAGATCCCAGGGGGAACAGGATTCCAGACCGGAGGTTTGATATGTAGGATCCCTTTCAAGAAAGTTTGGGAAACCTCTAGCTGAGCTAGGGTTTTGCCCTCCATCAGGAGGTGGTACGATGAAACCGCAGAGAGATGAACCTTCAGGGCTCAACTCTGACAGATGCAAGAGACTCTAAAACCTGGGATGCCGAGCAAGAAAATGGGTCTAGGCCTTTCGCCGAGGCCCAGATAGAAAATCTCTTCCACTTCATGGCATCAATGGACCTAGTGGAGGGTTTCCTGGCCTCCACTAAGACCTGAGCAACCCCTGAGGAGACCCCACAGCGAAAAATTGTTAAGTTCACTGGTGCCACGCATGAAGATGAAGAGACTTGAGGCTCGGATGTACCAGGGTACCCTGCTCCTGGGACAGAAGGTCATGAGAGAGAGGAAGAGGTACTGGGGGTTCCAGTGCCAGCTGCTGCAGCAACAGGAACCATATCTGCTGAGGCCACAGGGGGGGCAATGAGGATCATGTGTGCCCCTTCTGCTTGTAGCTTCAGCAGAACCTTCTGAAGAATAGGAAAGGGAGGGAAAGTGTATAGAAATCTCCCTGTCCAAGATAAGAGACCATATGTCTCGCCAAAAAGCACCATGCCCGGGGACGAGCGAGCAAAATCTGGACAGTTTTGTGTTGGATGGGGAGGCAAAGAGGTCTAGGTCTGGCCGTCCCCATTGAAGAAAACTGCAGTTACATAAGAACTTATCGTAACAACAGATCTTCGAGAGAGGTTCCTGCATTAGGTCTTCACATATAGAGCTGCGCCCCCTGGCGTCAGGTCCGCACGGCAAACTTGTAGATAGCAATCATCATCGGGGACCACCCCCGTCAGGGCGTAGTGACGTCAGCCTGACTATAAAAGGGGCGGTCCCGCGTCCGCTCTCCAGTTCTTTTTCAATGGAGACCTATAGATAGGTAAGGAGAAAAACGGAGTGAACACTCCTCAGACCCTGCTTCTGCTCTAGTCCCAAAGGACTAGATAGGATAGAAAATAAGGATAAAACATCCAAAAACTGGAGGAAGGAGGGAGGGAGGGAATCTAGACCTACTGCAGGAACCTCTCTCGAAGATCTACTGTTTTGGTAAGTTCTTACGTTAACTGCAATATCTTACTTCGAGAGGGTTCCTGCAGTAGGTCTTCACATATAGGACTGAATACCAAGCAGTCCCAAAGAAAAGTAAGGCATAAGTGCATCCGGGAGGAGGAGGAGAAGTCGCCATGGGGAATCACGACAGAAGGCCTTGCAGGACGGCAAGACCAAAGTCAGTTCTGCGCCAAGAGGTAATGTCCAGACTGAAATGCTTAGTGAAGGTGTGAACCAATGACCAAGTGGTCGCAGCGCAGATCTCTGTCATGGACACATTCCTAGAAAAGGCAGTAGAGGTCGCCACGCTACGGGTGGAGTGGCCTTTGACTGCCCCCAGAAGGGACTTCCCATATTTTGTATACGAAAAATGGATACAGTTAGTAAGCCATCGAGAGATGGTCTGCTTGGAAAAAGCCTTGCCCTGGCACTGAGGGGCAAAGGCTATGAACAGCTGGCTAGATTTCCTAACCACTTTAGTCCTGTTCGTGTAGTACCTCAGGATCCAGTGCACGTCAAGGGTGTGCAGCAGGTATTCCCCCCATTGGAATACTGTGGACAGTACACCGGTAATTCCATGCTCTGGTTCAAGGTGGTTTCGGAAACTACTTTGGGCAAAAAGGAAGGGTTAGTCCGAAGGACTACTCAGTCCTTATGAAAAATCAAATAAGGTTCTTTACAGAGGCCTGTAATTCGGAGACCCTTCTTGCCGAAGTAACAGTGACTAAAAATAAGGCCTTCCAGGAAAGGAAGCATAAGTCGCAAGAAGAAGCTGGTTCAAACGGAGGTAAGGTCAGCTTCTCGAGCATGAAATTCAGGTCCCAGGGAAGACAAGGATTCCAGATCGGAGGTTTCAAATGAAGGATGCCTTTCAGAAAGGTTTTACCAACCTCCAGTTGAGCCAAGGTTTTGCCCTCCATGGGAGGTGGTAGGCCAACACCGCAGAGAGGTGGACCTTAATAGAGGAATAGATAAGGCCCGCCTCAGACAGGTGTGCGAGGTACTCTAGAACCTGGGAAGCCAAGCACGAAAATGGATCCCAGCTCCTTGCTTGTGCCCATATCATGAATCTCTTCCACTTCATAGCATAAGTGGATCTAGTGGAGGGTTTTCTAGCCTCTACTAGCAAACAAGCTCAGAGTGAAAGAGAGAGAGACTCTTTCAGGCTGATAGGAGAGGATGCTGAGATAAGCCAGTCATCCAGGTACGGGAAGACATAAATGCCCTGGTGGCACAGAAAGGCCAAATGGGAGTGCTCTAAATTGGAAATGCTTCTCCAGCAATACAAAGTGGAGGAAGCGGCGGTGGGCTGGGAGGATAGGGATATGCAAGTAAGTATCCTGCATGTCCAGGGAGCACAGCCAAGAATTGTGGTGGAGCAGGGGGAGGAGCCCCTGAAGGGTCAACATACGAAATTTCTTGTACTCGACAAAGATGTTTAGTGTGCTGAGGTCCAGGATCGGTCTCAGGTTTCCCGTTTTTTTTGGAACCAGTAAGAAGTGGGAGTAGAATCCCCTTCCTATTTGGTTTAACGGGACAGGCTCTATGGCCTTCTTTAGAAGTGCCTGGATCTCCTGAGAGACTATGTAGACCTGATCCCAGGGATAGAAGGACCGTCCTGGCAGTTAAGGGGCCGGAATTTCAGAGAATTCTATCGAGTGACCTCGCTGGATGAGCTGAAGCACCCAATTTTCTGCGGTGATGGACCTCCAACCTTCCAGGTGGAGGCCGAACCTCCCTCCAACCGGTTCCTCCTGAGGTACTGGAGGTAGTGGAAGGAGGGGAAAGGAGTCAGGATGCCGAGGGGATGGGACGGGAGCTTTTGCCCTAGAGGCCCGTTTCTGAAATTTGGTCTGTGGGGTTTGAGCTCCAGAGCCAGGTACGCGCTTCTTTGCCTGATGCTTAGCCTGGGATTTGTTCCACCTTCTTTGGTGGTGAAAAGGCTGCTTTTTCTGGCCTGTCCTGTAAGGAGCATCCACTCTCCTGCAGCCCGGTAATGATGTCTTTAGCATCGCCACCAAAGAGGGCGGAACCCCTGAAATGGGCATCCAAAAGAGAGAACTGCGCCAGTCCCACTATATGGAGCCAGGAGAGGCGGAGGCAGATCCCCGTGGCCGCCGCACTAGCCACTGAATCCACCGAGTCGTAGGTAGCCTGAAGGGCGTGGCAACACAAGAATCTCCCCATCCACACTTCTTCCTCAGGGTTTTATCTTGAACGTCCTGGAGGTCCCTTTCTAAATCCAATAGAGAAGCTTTTTGAAAGGCAACCATGTGCAAGACTAAACTAAGGGAATGTATCGCACAAGATGAAGAGGAGTAAATTTTGCGCCCAAATTGGTCGAATTGACACGAGTCCTTGCCGGGAGGTGAAGAACTCAGATGTTTGGGCTGGGCTGAACGGTTGTGAGCAGCCGTGATGACCACAGAGTCAGCCTATGGATGGGAATTCAAATGAGATATCCTTTCCGGGGATAACAGGTGCGGTCAGCTTTGCATGAGACCGCTGGAGGACGGTTGCTGCCAAATTGTGGTCACAAGGTCCTGGTGTGGTTCCATCCACGGTGGAATGGAAATAGGGTCTGAGGTGGCCAGATCCAGGTGCTCCGCAAGACGTTTTCTTTGTGGATCAACCTCTCTGGATGGCCAACCACCAGCCACCTGAATAGAACATAACAGGTCTCTGAAAGAAGGATCCTCCAGAGATGACTTTGGGGAGTATTTTGGTGGGACCTCTACGGGAGATCTGGAATCCGACGCATCTGAGTCGGAGTCGGTGTCAGAGGAGTCGGAGCCACTAGGAACAGAGGGGTCTGGTTCTGTAAAACCTACCGAAGTAGAGGTAGTGGCTCTGGTACGAGAAGGCGGTGGAGAGGCCACCCTGGCAGAGGGTGTCTCCCTTACCAGCTGCCTTAACTTTGACACAAGCTGCGCTCTAGCCTCCTTCCACCACAGAGGGATGGACTCATGGTCCGGTACCGGAGGAGGAGGAAGTGACTGATAACTCGGATATCCCAGGTACTGAGGATAATGCCAGGATGGATAATACGATGTGTACCCTGGGTAACCCGGCATGGGATGTCCTGGAGTAGGATAACCCTGCATTGGGAATGACGATGTCGGATAGCCCAGCGTCTGATAACCCAGCATCGGGAAACCTGGCGTTGGAGCACCCAGGATCGGAAGACCCGGTGATGGAGGCACCTGACCCGACTTCGGATACTGAATGACTGACAGAGGGCCACCCGCTGGCAGGAGAGAGGGTTCCTGGACTATGAAACCAGAAGAAGGCCCCACAGGGGGAGGTGCTGTGGCGCCAGAAGGTGGCGTCGGGTCCGGGAGTGTGCCCGAAGTACTAGGAGGTGGAGGCTCCATGCCCGGATCCTCTGTCAGCAGCGGAATAAATTCTGGTGACGAAGGAAGGCCTGGCGAGGGGGGGGAAACACAAGGGGCCCCCGACAGCAGGACCGAACATGACTTTGCTAGAGCAAACAGCAAAGGATCGGGTGGCGAGTCTCTAGGGTGAAGGACCCTGGGAGACAACGGGCTGACTAGTCCCTCACTCTGTCCGTCGGGGGCCAAACTGCAGCCTGATGGGAGAGTGGACGGATCTTTTCGGGCATCGGAGGAGCTGGTGTCCGAGGCTACAGATCCGACCGGGCTACAGACGGCTTGTAAGCCGCCGCTAGTCTGATCGGCGGAGGCCATGCGCCCTTCGCCAGAGGCGAGGGGTGACTTATCGGCAGGATCAGTCGACAAAATTACCACCTCCAAAGAGGCAGCCCCCTGCTGCCCGCTCACCTCGGCAGAAGGGGGAGAGGGGGCCCGGCCCAAAGAAGCGGACGGGGCACACAAAAAAGTACTCACAGTTGCAGGCCTCTCCAACGGCGATGGACTCCTGTCCTGACGCTTTTACTTACTTTTCTTCTTCTTCGGGGACGACGACCTTTCCCTGAGATTTTGGAGCTCCTTTTCCATAGACGCCAAGCATTGAGTCAATAGATGGGCCTCGAAGGACAGCTTGCACCCGGTTCTGATCGCCTGGTTGAAGGCCTGGCAGATGGAACACTCCTGGATGTCGTGCTTCGCACCAAGGCAAAGGAGGCAGCGGGAATGGTCATCCCTGTGCGGGATTTGAGCGCCACACTTAGAGCACTTTTTTTTCTGTCTAGAAGACATCAAATTGAAGAAAATTTATGGAAATACTATTGTGAGAGGCGAAGAAACTTCGACAAATATAACACCGATGTTAGATTGCTGTTCTGACACGAGCCAAACGTGACTGAGGCGACAGTGGGAAAGAACTGGAGAGCGTGCGGACCACCCTTTTATAGTCAGGCTGACGCTACTACGCCTGACGACGGGCGGTCCGCCGATCATTGGTTATCTACTACAAGTTTGCTGCGGTGGCGGACCCAACGCCAGGGGTCGCAGTCCTATATGTGAAGACCTACTGCAGGAACCCTCTCGAAGCAAGATCAGGTCTTCTACTACCACCTGCTTTAGTTCCCACTCGTGAGCTCTGGCTACTAATCGGCTGAGACTGTCCGCCAGAATGTTGCGAACACCTGGCACGTGGACTGCTGTCAAGGAAAGGCCATGCTGCACTGCCCAGTACCACACCCTCATCGTCTCCCTGCATAGAGGGTATGACCGAGGACCTCCCTGTTTGTTTAGATACCAGACAGTGACCATGTTGTTTGTCTGGATGAGAAGTGTTCCCGGAGATAAAAGCGACTGGAAGGTCCGCACAGCACACAGCACCGCTCTTATCTCCAGAATACTGATGTGAAGGTTCTCCTCCATGGGATACCAGAAGCCTGGAGTTCGGTGGTCTCCCAGATGTGCTCCCCATCCCAAGTTCGAGGCATCCAAGGTAAGAATCTGAGTGGGAGACAGAGGGGTGGAAGTGAACCCCTACCGAGAGGTTGACTGTGTCCTGCCACCAAAGGAGATCCTTTTGAAGGCTGTTGGAGACTAGTACTCTCTGGTCCATATCGTCCAAGCGCTGGTCCCACTGGACTTGCAGAGACCATTAGGTGACCCTCATGTGCAGTCTGGCCAAAGGGACTGTGAGTATGGTGGCCACCATCAACCCCAGAAGCCGTAGGACCATGTGCGCCATGGTCCACCGAGATGAAGCCACGAGCATCGCTTGAGAGATTAAGGTCTCTGCTCGGTCGCGGAAGACAGACCTTGCTCTGGACCGTGTCCAACACTGCTCCAATAAATTGGAGGTGCTGGGAGGGTATCAGTTGGGACTTGGGAAAGTTGATAGAAATGCCCAGACTGGAGAAAAGGTCCAGAGTGAAAGAAAGGGATTCCTTTAGACTGTCCAGGGAGGGGGCTGAAAAGAGCCAGTCATCCAGATAAGGAAACACATAGATACCCCTGCGGTGTAGGAATGGCGCAACCACCGCTGGGCTCTTGGTGAATACCCGAGGTGCCGAGGAGAGGCCAAATGGGAGGGATCAGAACTGGAAATGATCAGCCCGAAAACAGAACCTCAGGAAGCGCGGCGGTGGGCCAGTGGAATAGGGATATGGAGGTAGGTATCCTGCATACCCAGGGAGCACAGCCAAGTGTTAGGGAGGAGCAGAGATAACAGTCCCTGGAGAGTCAGCATGCAAAATCACTTGTACTCTACGAAGAGACTGAGCACACTGAGGTCCAGGATGGGCCTTAGACCCCCCCCCCCCGTCTTTTTGGGAACCAGGGAGAAGTGGGAGTAAAAGCCCCTTCCTGTCTGTTCGGGTGGAACTCGTTCTATGGCCACTTTTTGCAGTAGAGCTTGGATTTCTAGAAAGACCAGCTGTTGTTGGCCCAACATGTAAATGGACCTTCCCGGAGGGTTTGGAGGAGGTCTCTACAGGAACTCTATCAAGTGACTTCTTTCTATGAGTTGAAGAACCCATGCATCTGCGGTGATGGCCTTCCACCTGTCCAGGTGGAGGCTGAACCTTCCCCCCACTGGTTCCTCTGAGAGAGTCAGTCAGGACGTGGAGAGGAGGATGCCTTTCCCCCAGAGGCAGCTTTGGGAAACTTAGCCTGGGGGGTTTGGGTGCCAGAACCCGGGGCATGACGTTTGTTCTGTCATCTGCCCTGGTTCTGCTTGTTCCATTTCCACTGCTGACTAAATGGCTGCTGCTGCTGTTTTTGACCAGAACGGTACATGGAGCGGACAGCCTTTAGGGATTTGCCACTCTCCTGCAGCTCGGTAATGACATCTTTAGTGTCGCCACAAAACACAATTGGACCCCTAAAATGGAACATCCAGAAGAGAGCTCTGTACATCCTGGGCCAACCTAGACATCTGAGGCAGATTCCCATAGCTGCTCCTCGAGTCTACTGAATCATAGGTGGCACGCAGGGCATGGCGGCAGGAGGACTTATTCATCCTGACCTTGTCCAGGAGTTTGTTCCTTAGCTGTTCATCAGGGATCTCCTGGAGGTCTTTTTCCAAATCCAAAAGGGAGGATTTTTGGAAAGCCACCATATGGGCTACATAATTCAGGGAACGGATAGCACAGGTGGACAATGAATAGATTTTTCTACCATACTGGTCCATCTGCTTGAACTCCTTATCTGGTGGGGAGGCACTAAGATGCTTAGGCTGGACTGATCTATCATGGGCAGCTGTAATAACGATAGAATCGGCCTTAGGTTGGGCAGTTAGGTGGGAAACCCCTTCTGGGAGGTAGTAAGTCCTATCGGCCTTCTTGGATACAGCTGGTATCGATGAAGGTTGCTGCCAAATGGTGGACGTAAGGTCCTCATGCGGCCCCGTCCAGGGTGGAATGGGTAGGGGGTCCGCATTGACCAGATCCAAGTGCTCTGCCAGTCTCCTACATCTGGGGTCCCATTCCTGGGAGGCCCATCTGCACGATTTTTGAATGGTCCTGAGGAGCTCCGCAAAGGATGGATCTTTAGGGGGTGATTTTGGGGACTCTTTCGGCTGAGGCTCAATGAGAGAGTGAGGTTCGGACTGGTTTCCCAAATCTGATTCCTCATCAGATTCTGAGGATTCCGGTCTACTGGGTAAGGATGCCTCCTGAGCCGGGCCCAGGAGCCTATGGTCAATGAGTCCAGAAGGCAGAACATCCAAGTCTCTGTCAGAGACATGGCTGGAGGGTGCAAGACTACCTGGAGGCACGCTGAGAGGTGGGGTGGTTTTGATCACTACCTGTGGTTGACCCAACTCTTGAAGGAGTTGGGACTTAGCGTCCTTCCACCACGCAGGGATGACTTCTCACTCTGGCTGCGGTGGTGGTGGAGGTGGGTAAGCAGGGTAGCTGGGTGTCTGATACCAATAAGGGTACTGGTAGCCTTGATAGTATGCCTGGCCCAGCGATGGGTAGCTCGGTATCGGGTAGTTCTGCGTTGGCGGGGTATAACCCGGCGATGGACCACCGGCATCAGGTACTGTGGATATTGAGGGGCATATCCAGGAAAGTACCTGGTTGGGCCTGAAGGAGGAACAAAGGGCTCCACTGGAGGGCCACTGGGAAGCAGGTTCAGTGAAGGGGTAGGCGGAGGAGCCAAAGGTCCCACAGGAGAAGGGTCCATGCCGCCCCCAAAAATGTCTGGCGAGGAATCCAGCAATAAGTGAGGATTCGTCGGTGGGAGAGAGCCTGGTGAGTGGAAGAGATCAGGTAAAGCCCCGGTCGACAGGTCAAGAAGGTTATCTGACAAGAGAAGATTTGTCCGGAAAAGGTTGGATGAAGGTAGCGAATCCCTGGATGGAGAACCCTGAAGGGATGAAGAGGGACCTGCGAGCTCTCTCTGCCCGGTGTCGGGGTCCACAAGGGAGTCCGACGGGAGAGAGGTGGTGGACACTCGATCAGCGGAGGAGCAGTCAATTGACTTACTGGACGCAGCTGAACTGACAGAAGCTGGAAGGATAGGGTCAGGCTGATCAGATGTGGCGGACGCCCAGCGGCGGAGCTCAAAGCAGGAGACGCTGAAGGAACCTCCAAAGAGGCAACCCCCGACTGCCTGCTAACCTCGGCGGGGGGGAGGGGGAGGGCATCCGGTCCGCCGGAGCAGATGAAGGCCCTACAGGTAGGGTACTCACAAAAGTGGAAGGCCCACCCTGGTCGGCGTCGGTGGTCTGGATGGATTTCCCTTGAAGAGAATGGCTCTGCTCCCAGCATCTCTCCTTGTCCCCCTTTTTCTTTTTCTTCTCCAGGGCCGGCAACGACGATCTTTCCCTCTGCTCCTGGAGCTCTTTCTCCATCGATGCCAGTCCCTGGGTTAACAAATGGGCATCAAGGGTCCTCTTGCAACGGGGGCGACAGATGTTCTACCGCGTTTTTCGAACGATACCATGCAACGGCAGGAAAGAACTGGAGGGCGGACGGGGGACTGCCTCTTTTATTGTCACACTGACATCCGTCATCTGACGATGGGGGACAGTTCCCGCTGATGTTTGCTAGCTACAAGTTTGCCATGTGGTCCTGATGCCAGGTGGAGCAGTCCTATATGTGAAGACCTACTGCAGAAACCCTCCCGAAGATCCCTCATTTCTAGGGATGTGGATATGGTGCACTAGGCAGATTCCTAGCCTCCAGTGAGAGGGCCTGGCGCTCACTGATCCTTCTGGTGAAGGTGGTCTTCCACAACAGGTGTGAGATGTCACACCTGTACATCAGTTTGAATGATTTGCCCAAGAGCACTGCCAGTACCAGCAACAAGTCCCAAGGTGGTGGTGGTGGTTCACACACTGGCAGGGACAGGTGGTCAAGGCCTTTAAAGAAGCACCTGACCACCTTCTTCTGCACCACCGCTGGCATAGCAGCCTGTACACGGTAGGCAGAGATTGCTGCTAGGTGCATGTGACAGGGCTGAATGAGGCCCTGCCCCATTTGTTATGCAGAAAGAGTTTAAACGCAAGGCTCTGTTCTACCCTCTCCTTTTCTGCCTCTTCTCTCTGGTTACGCAACCAAATTTTCTTGTGGAAACTGATCACTCTGATGGTTTCACAATTCTCCGCCTCTCGCTATCTCTCTGCCCTCCCTTGCTATTTCTGTCTTTTCTTCCCCCTTGCATCTCTGAGGGTATAAAAAATATATGGAAATCTTAATGTGGAAATGTCACGGATACTGAAATCTCTGTTTAAAACTGTATCTAGCTATACTGTTGAAATGATTGCAAAGCTATTTGGAACTCAAGGGATTAACCCGAGATGCAGGTGTTTTTTTTTTTTTTTTTTGCAGAGCTGAAAACGAGGTCAGTTCTGGGTTACTATGTTCTTTTTGCTGCACCTGCAAGGAATGAAACTTACAGGAACATTCTGTGTGAAGTGGGCTCTCTTAATGAGTTCCCAGACAAAGACTTATAAATAGAGCAGCAGTGCTTTTGCTAGACGGACAAGGAGAGTGAGAGACAAACTTGGAATTAAGAGAAGCACTCAGAAGGAGGACTGTTTCTGTTTGCACTGTCTTTGTAAATAGTTATACTGAACAAATTTTAATTTTTTATTTTCCTGTTATTGAAAAAATTAAAACGCTATTTGCAAATTTTGAAACTGCTCCTGGTTTTCCTAAGCTTCCTGACCTGTGCACCTTCAGGGTCGTCGACCTCAGGCCAGACTTGGAGAGGGACCACAGGTAGTCCAGAATGCTGGTCAAGAGGCAGGCGGGGGTCTCGCTCTCTGCCCTGGCACCAAATGGAAAACCTCTTCCATTTGAAGGCATACCACAGGCTTCCATTACATGGATAACCTCTTCGGAAGGACCCAAAGCCTAGAACTCTAGCCGCTCAGGAACCAGGCTGTCAGGTGCAGGGAGGGAAGGTCTGGGTGCAAGACCTTCCCCTCATGACTGGAAAACAAATCCAGGTATAGGGGCAGACGCCACAGAGGCCTGCTGCTGAGGCAGTGGAGACCTGGGTACTAAAACTGGTGTGGCCAGTCTGGGGCAACCAGAATCATCTGCACCTTCTCCCTCTGCACCTTGACCAACTCTTAATGGGAAGGAGAGGGAAGGCGTAAAGGAAACCTGAGGTCCAGGGCCTCACCAAGGAATCCCTCAGCAGTGTCCCACACTAAGAGGGGCAGGAACAGAACAGACTTAGCTTTGCGTTCTCCCAGAAGGTGACAGTTCAGCCAAGGGAGTACCCCACTGGGAGAACAGGTGGACCACCACCTCCTGATGCAGTGGCTACTTGCAAGATGCCTCACCCACCAAGCTGAGGGTGTCCGCAAGCTGTTTATGGGCTCTGGCCACATGAATCACTAGGAGATTGGCACTCATGCTGCACACGAGGGTCAAAGTGCAGACAGCCTCCTGACACAACCCCAAGGGAGCATGTTTCGCCCTGCTTGTTCAGGTAGTACATGGTCATGGTACTGTCAGACTGGACCTGCACGACCTGACCCCGAACAAACGGAACGAATGCTGTCAAGAGAAAGGTACTCTGCACAGAGCTCCAGTGGGTTGATATGGTAACGGGACTCCCTGGGATTCCACAGCTCATGGGCCCTGTGGTCCCCCAAGTGCACTCCCCATCCCACCAGAAAAGTGTCAGTCATCGAAGTGACAGTCAGCTCTGGGCAGATGAATGGGACTCCTTCCTCTAGATGTTCCAGGATTACCCACTACTGAATGGTATCCCACATTGACCAAGTCATCAGTACCCACTGATCCAGATGACCAAGGCCCTGAGACCACTGGCAGGCAAGCTCCCACTGAAGGTGGCACATCTACCAGTGAGTCCATCTGACCACGCTGGTGCAGGATGCCACGTACCTCAGCAGCTGCTGGAAGTCCCGGGCAGGGTGCAAGCACCCAACCTGAAATGATCAGGCAAAGGAGGTAAGATCCGCTGCCCAGTCTGCAGGGAGTCTAGCTCTGCCCTGACAAAGTGGATGACTTGGCAAGGGGTTGCATTCCGACTTCACCTGGTTGACCAGAAGGCCCAAGGCCGAGCAGGTCTGGAGGGCTAGGACCCTGGACAACTCCACTGCCTCTCGACGTGAACTGGCAATTAGCCAGTTGTCCAGGTATGGATAGACCCGGACTCCACTGCGCCTCAGGAGGGCTGTTAGTATTGCAATGCACTCAGTGAAAACCCTGGGGGCTGAGGAGAGGCCAAAAGGCATGACCTGGAACTCTTAAGAGAACCCTTTCTGTGTAGAACCAAAGATATCGCCAGTGGAACAGACAGACTGGAATGTGGAAGAAGGCATCTTGGAGGTCCAAAGAGCAGAACCACATGCCCTGCTCCAGGGATGGAATGATCTGGTTAAGAGTGACCACCTAGAAAGAAAAATTATGTACTCACTGTAATTGTAGATCTTCCTGAGTATCTTCACCATTCATAACTGGTGGGTCTCAGCTGGAGGTGCCAGACCCTTGTGGGAGCTTTAGCTTTGAGAAATTGTTGGGCTGGAGAAGCTGACCTCGGGGTGGCGCCACCCTTGAGGCCGTGTTACATGGCGCTCATGGACTGGCCAGCAAATGACACCAACTCCCTCCAACCCTCAGTTCTGCTCGCTGAAGAGAAGAAAGTAAAGAGAAAGAATAAGAAGTAAGGAGAGCAAAAAGCCAAAGGGACAAGATAAGGAAAGGAATAAAAACTGAAAGGAGGACAAAGAATATGAGAAAGAGTGTGTGTTGCTGGAGGGTTTGAGTTAGGGAGGGGGACCAGAGCCTCTGGGGAACCAAGAGGACACAATGGAAAAGGAGAAGCGAGGATAGATAGAAGGGAGACATCTGGCTCTCCTCAACTTGTGGCAGGAGGAGAAAGAAGTCTACAAGCATAGAGGCTTCTGAAAAGAAGCAGCAAGAATGCAACATATACTGCAAGACAGTCTGCTGGGGACAGGGCAGACAGGAATGGTGAAACAGTAAAAATTGTTGTTGCCTGTATTCCAGAATGAGTTTGTTGTCCCCTTCTCTGTATCTGTATATATATTTTTTTAAATTGTGGTCAGAAGAGAAAGAACTTAAGAGGTGGTGAAACGCCAGACAGCCCAATTTGAGGACAACTGCCATAGCTGAGAGAGAGAGAGAGAGAGAGTGAGAGGTACATACACAGATGCCCCAGAGGAGAGGTGCCATCTGTGGGGTTATTACTGGAATAGAGTGTTCTGCAGATGGCAGCATGAAGTCAGAGGCAAAATAAATGTCCGTGCTCCTCTCTGCCAATCAAAGAGGGAAAAGTCCATTCCCAGAGCCTCCCTCCCTCCTGAGGTAACAGAGCAACTCTTTCCTCCTTTCTTCTCTTTTTTTTTTCTGAAAGAAGGGAAGAGAAAAGGTTAGTTGGAAGTCTCTCGAACCTCCTCAGAAAAACCAAGGAGTTCTGAAAGTGGAAGAAAACATGGTGGTCCCAGGTGTCGAATCAGGACAAAGTGCATAAAAATAACCCTACTAGGGAGAGAGAGAGAAGTTGGGATAGCCTAAAAAAAAAAAAAAAAAAAAAAAAAAAAATCAGACTGAGCTGAGGAACCTGTTCCCAGACTTTCCTTCTCTTTCTGCACGCCTAGGATTTGCCAAGGGAAATATGTCCTGAAAAGGGCTAGAGAGGACGGAGGTGGTACACCCTCAGAAGCCTGGTCCCAAGGGGATGGAGGAAGGGAGGGATGCAGTTATGAATGGTGAAGATACTCAGGAAGATCTACAATTACAGTGAGTACTTAATTTTTCTATCTTACCTGAGTCAATCTTCACCATTCATAACTGGTGGGTCAGAGTATCAAGCTACCACCTTGGTGGTGTCTGGCAAATCCCTCAGCCTCCTGTTGGGGAAGAGCACAAGGACGTGGGGACCCCTTATGGGACTGGCTGGACCCACGATTGATCAAGGGTAGACGAAGACTCCTGTTGCCTGGGAGAGGGAGGCTGCCCTGGCAGCTCGTGCCTCACAGGGAGAAAAAATGAGCCCCCTGGAATGGTGAGGCAATCACCCTCTGTTGGGCCAAGGGTGCCAACCACAAAAGACGAAGCCACGAAGTCCGCCTAATGCAGACTGACGTTCCCACCAGCCTGGAGGCCGCAGCATTGGTGTCATACAATACCCTTGCCTGATGTCTTGCTAGCTCCAGGCCCTTTGTGGAATGCACAATGGCTTATCGGGTTGCCTTGCTATCAGGCAGGGACACGAGGATCTGCCCAGTCACCCATAGGCATCTGGCATAGGTTACCTGATGCACATGAGTTCTACTGCCGAGAAGACCCTTCTATCCCAATGGTCAAACTCGGCTGAGTCAGACTCTGGGGGACAGTCACAACAGGGGCGACAATACCCAGAGGGGTATCCAGCAGCTTCAACCCTGAAGAGGGATGGGGCATGGCTTCTGTAGACCTTGGGGAACACACAATACCTGCGCTGGCAGTCCCTTGGGGCTGGGGAGGAAGAGGGGTGCTGTCAGGTACTGTGCGACTCCTCCGTAAAGGATGGAGGCCATGGAGGTACCACGAGGGATAAAGAGCTGTATTCCTCGAGGAATGACAGTGTTGCACACACATGATTGTGTCCAAAAGTTCTGGGAAGATGCAGCTCCTCCAACATCTGAGAGAGGAACTGCTGATACAAATGAAATCAGCATCGTCGGAGATGTGACCAGAAGTATCCTTTCCCTCAGAGGAAGGAACTGGATTCAGAGAAAGGTGCAGCTTGGGATGGAGGTCTAAAAATTACCTCATCAATGGCCCTGAGGTAAGTCAGGAAAGCTTGTGCCGTAGCCCTGAATTGTTCCCAGGTCATGGGGCACCTAGGAGCACAGAAACCCAGGAGGGGGGGTGGAGGAGGCAGAGGAGGCCGAGAAGAGGGGAGACAGCTGTCCTGAGAAGCAGGAGAAGACCCTCTGCCAGAGCTGTGGGAACAAGTGGGAGAAACCTCCCAAGGGAAGGAACCGAATGGCCTGCACACCTGCGGATGCCCAACTGGGGAGGGGCCAAGGCAGTGCTCCCCTTGGGGAGACCCCCCTGGTGACAAGACTGGAGCCATTCTGGTCCACAAGGGCAGCCCCTATCCCCACCAACCATGGGCCCCTGCCGGTGAGGGGGGGAGGTGTGGGTAAGTGCTCAGACTCCACCCAGAGCCTCCAGCCGCTCTAGGGACAGTCAGGGGTGCTGACCTGACCTCAAGACCCCCACCTTTCCAGGTTGAGACCCATCCCTGGAGGGAGACCCTCGCAAAGCTGCCATCAGAGAGGAGGGGGAAGAGAGAATCTGGCACCAAGATAGGCACCAGAATCCCCCTTGGTGTCAAACCCGGTGCTGCCAGCTGAACTGGAATCAGGCCAGACACCCAGAATGGCGGCGGCACCAGGGCCGGCACTGCCCCCCAGTCTGACAGCGGACACGGTGCTGCCCTCAAATCCGGCACTAAGGGTCGGCGCCAGAGGCGTCTTCAGTGCCACGAACGGCACCAGAAGACCTGGAGGAGGCAGCACCAGAGAGGGTGCCATGCTGAAGAACCGACCACAACAAAGGCCTTGAACTAGGCCTAGATGAATCCAGGAGCTCAGAAGAACTAGGCCGTCATTCGAGATCAGGGAGCTCTCCAAGGAAGCGATCCCGGAGATTCTCCCTCTCCCGGCACTGTGAGCGGCACTGGAAGGGGACCGAGTGAAGCCAGCAGCACATTCTCACTCACCGACACTTGGATTGGTGTTGGGAGCTGAGACGGTGACAGTCTGTGCCACTGAGGGAACCACCAGAGCAGGCACAGCATATAGCTAAGACCTTGACACCGGGGGTGTCTGAACCCCTGAAGGGGTACCAGACTGTGAGGGGTGCTCAGCAGACTCCCCGGAGGGGGGTCAACTGTCCACTCGACCCCTCGTGCAGGCCTTCAATTTTAGCAAGACAGAAATGGAGGCCTACTCTCTCTCTGTACCTATCGTACCAGACAGAGGCCCTGGCATCCCTGGTGCAATGCCATCCTCCAAAAGTTGGGGGGTCCACTGAGCAACAGGCGTCGCATTAATCCATATCATGTTGGGGACCCAGGTAGGAGAAGCAGTGGTAGTGCCAGTCAGTGATGGTCATCAGCTTGCCACAGGGGCACAGACACATTGGGCAATGCCCCGCCTTGGAAGATTTTGAAGGCCCTGGCCAAGACATGACTGACAGAAAACAAATGGCAGAACAAAGTGCTCCACGCCGTACTACAGGAGACAATGCAAAACAGCAAAGGTGAACTACTAGTAAACTACGGTACCACGTGATGGTTAGTGGAGAGCATACTGAAGAAAGTAGGCTGTGATGCAGTTAAGAAAGCTGTGCTCCACACGAGGCATCCTCGACCGTGGGAAAAGCAGAACTGAGGGCTTGAGAGAGTTGGCATCGGTTACTGGCCAGGCCACAAGTGCCATGTAACAAGTTGGCCTTGCAGGCAGTGCTGCCCCCAACTTCGACTCCTCCAGCCAAAACATTTCTTATAGCTATCACGAGGGTCTGGCGCCTCCAGCTGAGACCCACCAGTTATGAATGGTGAAGACCGACTTGGGTAGGATCTTGCACTTCCTCAGAAACTGATTGAGAGCATGCAGATTCAGTATGGGGCACCAACTTCCCCCCTCCAATCTGGGGATCACGAAATCCCTGGACACAAAGCCCTGGCCAACCTGGGACACCGGCTACAGCTTTCTTGAGGAGATAAGCAGTGTCCTCCCTGAAGGCAGACAGCACGTCCTGCAACACCATGGACTCCCATGAAGCATGGGCTCGGCAGGGCGGGAGAGCCTTGAAGTAGAGAGGCTATCCACATCCCATCACCCATTTCTCTGAAGTGATGGCAGACCAGGCATGCCAGAAATGGTGAAGCTGACCCCCCCCCCATGGGGAGCTGAAGCAGGGACCTGGCGGACGGGAGGCAGACACCCACCGATCCATCACTCAGCAGCCTTGGAGGAGGCACCAGCACCAGCTGCCTGGGGGCCCTGCTGCCCGACCTCTGGGTTTCTTAGAACCCTGGCTGGTGGATTTAGGATTAGGTCACCAGACCTGAGATTGCCCCAGCGGGGGCTGCTACGGTTTGGGCTGTTGGGGCAAAAACTGAAAGGACTTCTTCGGCTTCTGTCCCTTGGGATCATTCTGCAAGGATGTCACTGAATCAAAGGTGGCTTTGGACTTCTCGATCCTGGTGAGGTGCCTATCCATCACAAGGCCAAAATGGTTGGTGCCCAAGAATGGTACATCAGCCAGTTTGTGCTGGGTATTCACTGTGAAGGTGGAAATCTACAACCAGGTCCTATGACACATCGCGACTGCCACTGCTACCGACCGGGCATACGAGTCACCTATGTCCAAGGCATTCTGCAGCTAGAGCTTGGCTAGGGATCGACCCTGGTCTCTGACCACCCTGACCGACTGCAAATCAGCAGGAAGGCAGGGAAGAACATGGTCCAGGACACCCATAAGGGAGTTTCTGAAGTTGCTCACCATCAAGGCGGAGTGCGCCTGATGGAGACCAAGGAAGGACATGGCATAGACCTTCATCACTGTGTGACCCAGCTTCTTGGACTCCTTATCAGGAGGCTTGTCCACATCCCCTGACGTTACCCATCTTGTGAAAGACTGAGTCTGCCATTAAACCCTCAACTGAAGGATGGTCTGAAAAACTGGGAAGAGAATCAGTTAGGACTGCATACTTGTGGACCATGTGTGCTGACGGTGTCACACATGAAGCCGGATGCTGCCAGAGCTCCAGTGTGGGACCCAAAACAGCCTCCACCTCAGGGAAGGCCACCCCCCAGGGAATCATCCCGATCAAGGATTTCAGTAAGATGCCAGCCCACCGGCACAGCAGCACTGCTTCCACTTGTAGAACTGATGACCCGAGGTAGGGAGCGACCTAAGGAGTCAGAGGGTTGGCCAAGGTGGGAGGGGGCAGGAGTACTGAGCGTCCCAAGGACTGCTCTCCTCCTCTGGGGAGGGAGGGGACCAGTGGCTGGTGCTAGCCTGGCCTCAGGGGAGGCTGATGGTTGGTGCACCGACAGTGCACAACGGGGTGGGCAGAGGCAGGGCAGATACCCAGCATGCGTGGCACTGCCACTGGTGCTATTTCACGCTACTTCCTCTATGCCAGGAGAGGAAATTGGAAAAGACTGACAACTGGAAGGATGACACCAGTCTTCTGCAAGCTCCACACCTGGTTATCTGTGCAGGTCCCGGCATTCTGGATCCTGTTCCTGGTGGGGCTATAGGGGCCCCCTGCCAACCCTGCCGGGGGGGGGGGAAGCTCTGGTGGAAGAGCCAGACTAGGTAAGTCCCAGTGGATGCCAGGGTGATGGGGCTAGGGGGACCAAAGGATGGGGGCCAGTCCGCATGGGAGCATAAAGAAATTATATATATAAAAAAAAAATTTCAGTAACATAGTAGTTGGCCCACTTCTGGACCAGTTCCAAAGGGATTTCCCATTAATTTAGAGATCAAACGAAGCAGAGCCCTGAAGGAGGCCAACCCATGTTCAGTGGTCAGTCCTTCAGCTGATTCACAAAGCCCAGTGTCCTGGAGGATTACACAGGGGACCCTTTGGAGTCCTAGGCCTCCTCAAAGACCGCCCTCAGCTGCTTCTCCCCATGAACCACCCTAGACTGATCTAAGTGGGAGACTGCAGCCAACAGTCGATTAGGAAGGCTATTAGCCAGATGAGTGGCCATTGTAGGAGCTCCCTGTAAGGGCTGCATGGGCAGTGGCTCCACCAAGATAGGCAGAGAGGCCAGCGCCGGTGAGACCAGATGTGGCAGGACCAGGGTGAACAGGGAAGTGCAAGGGCCTGATGCAGGGGCCTGCCGTGCACAAGAACCTACTGCTTGCCACATCAACACCTTGCAGTGTTGATGCAGCCTGCAACAAAGCCTCTTTTTATCTGAAGATGAAGAGGGGTACTAACACGGCACTTCCAGGCCAAGGGTCGAGCGCGGGAACATGAAGATTCCCTGGACCGTGATCTCAACTGAGACCGGGGCCTCAACCCATGACTGGAACGCTGACAGCAAGGAGAAGCAGAAGGGGCCATGTACAGAACATGCACCAGATCCTTCCAATGGACCCCCGAAGGAGGAAGTTCTTGGGAGGATGCAGTCTGCTTGACCAGCTGCTCCGGACTCTCCTGGGAGAGGGTCGAGAGTACCGGAGTCCTCATGATCAAGTCATCCTTGATCCCTTCAGACAATGGGTCGACCGGGTTGAGAAAAATCTCGACCAACTGTCTGGCCTGCAGCAAGGCCACCAAGTCCAACAGGGTTACCATGAAGCTAATGACCTGACTCTCAATGAAGGGAGGCTTAGCCAAACAATGTTTAACAGCCATTGAGCAGTTGAGGGAATCGTGAGAGCAGAACAGCGTGCTTGTTCCTCATGGTGCAACTAACAGTGGGATTTCTTCACCACCTTCTCACTATGGGAAGGGCCTTCCCCGAGGGTCTGCAGTGACTGGCTCATTTTGCGGAAGGTGCCTGTGAATGATGCCCCCAACACTGGCCCTGACTGATTGCAGTGCAGATGCCAATGAAGAAACTGCTGCACTCTGGGCCGTTGCCTCTTCCAAGGCCACAAATTGACTGGCTGAGCCCACAGCCATCACTTCATGTGCATCTTTCAAGCAGACCGGCGGGGGAGGAGAGGGGTCCTGTTTGTCCAGCTGACCAACGAGGAGGCACGCGTAACAAAGAAGGTAGCAGTGACTTACAAAGGCCACAAAAGTCGGGGGGGGGGGTAGTGCTCTGCCCTGAGGAAGTAAATGCATGAGGAATTGTGGGTCTGTCCGGGACATCTTCTGATTGCAAGCAGCACATCGCTTGAAGCCGGGACCAGACCAGGCTTCTTCACACTCTACAGCTGAACATAGAATTTCACATTGAAAATGCAGAAAAAAGTTTGGGAAAAACTCTGGTTTACAACGCACACACACAGTTGCAAAGGAGGAGACCCGACTCTTCCAAGGGAAAGGAAGGTTTGATGTCACGGGGTGGAGCCGAGGAGTATACCACCCACGTGGGTGGGAGGAGTTTAGCTTGAAAATGTTTTGGTTGGTTTTAAAGAGAAAGGAAGACTACCTAAGTGTGGACAGTGCACCATATCAACGTCCCTAGGAAAAGGGATTTGCTATGTGCTGGAAGATGTCAGTGGGTGCTGGGAGCTAGTAAGCCCTGCCGATGAAATAACAGGTTGCACAGGCAAGCCAGATGAATACTTCGTATCATCTCAGAAAACTACACCAGCACAGGGGTCATGATATTTGTCAATTATGAGCCTTGGCTCAACACGATGGTGTCATACCGCTCATAGTAGGTATGGCACTGTCTGAGCCAAGCACCAATGCTGGTGTCTCAGAAATGGTCGTGGGGGCTATCATCATCGCTGCCAGAGTGGTCGATGGTACATTAGAATTACCTTGTGTTCTCAGCGGCAACCGGGACCTCATCAGGGAAGCAGACTTTTCTTTATCTCTCTGCTTGTGCTTATAGCCCAACAATGAGGAGGGCTGCGACAATGACCTGTTCCTTTCCTGGTCCTTTGACTTTGGCGGTCGCAACTGCCAACGGGGCTGGCATCATAGATTTTGGGCATTGTTCCTTCTCCATGGTTGCTAAAGTTTTAAGGAGAAGGACATTTTCCAGAGCCTTCTTTTGGTGTCGTCTTGTAGCTTGGTTAAAGCTCTGGTAGATCTCAAAAGTCCTCATGTTGTGAAGACAGGCCTAAACATGGCACAAAAACCTCATGTGCGTCTTTCTTGTGAATTTTATTTCTACACTTGCAATACTGAAACAAAGCATCTTTAGATTTCAGCAGTATGCAGAGACTAAGAAAAACACTTAAAGGATAAACAATGGCTAGTTGACGTTTCCATCACAGGGTCCAACAAATATGATCAACGGCAGGAAAAGAACGGAGAAATGATGAGGCCACCCACATTTATAAAGACATTGATGCATGATGTCATCATGGGCAGCACCCAGCTAGCATAAGTTTCCATGTGGTCCTAACATTGACGCAGGTATATAGTTCCAAAGGTGTGGACTAATGGAAGCAGTATCGTCGAATATTAGATCTTTCTGTCGCAAGCAGTTACCAAACAATAGTTACCCCACTAATACTTATCTTGGCTTTAGCCTAAGAGATGAATTAATGTCACTGCACCACACCATTGGTTCAGTATCAGTTTTAGTACTTATTAGAGCTGCCATCTGGTTATTTGGGTCTTAAAAAAATGATCAACCAGTTTGATGACCATTATACAGACAGGCAGGTAGTATCGCCTAGTGAGCAGTTAGAATGCAGAACTGAACCAGAAAACCCATGTTCAAACCCCACAAGAGCTACATATACATTATGTGACCTTGAACAAGTCTGAAAAAAGGTTACTCACCTGTAACAGTAGTTCTAGGAGTGGTATATGTTGATCTTGCTTCGAGATACAGCTCTTGCAGCAGGTTACACCATTAGGACTGAAGCCCGGCAGGCATCAGGACCCCACGGAAATCTTCTACCTAGCAGTCTTCAGCGGGGACCGCCTCCGACGTCGGTCCCGCCCACGACGTCAGGCGTAGTACATAAGGAGGCGGTCCTGCCAGAATCCCCAGTTCTTTCCCGCCGTCGACTTGCATGTCTTAACCCTTCGGTCAGTGTCTAGCGCGCGACGCCTGGAAAAGTTCTTTTCCCATTTCTTCGACAAGAAACTTCAATTTCTACAAATCGTCTGCCATCTGATGTCCTCACCAACATCCGCGGAGGGCCATCCGTCAAAGTGTGCCTGCAGGAAGCAAATTCCCTTTAAAGACCCACACTTGGCCTGCGTGCGATGCTTAGGCCCGGACCACAACACCCGGGGCCTGCTCCTTTTGTCAAGGCTTTAACAGCCGGACCCACATCCGTCGTCAGAAGGCCCTCCAAGCTTACCTTCTGGAAGAGAGATTGAAGGCCATGGATCCTGCCTCCAAGGGGGACTCTTCCGAGAAAGCCTGCAGGCACCTCGAAAAACACAGGGAGAGGGTGAGATCTAAATCCCCTTCTAGGGCTTCCGACCCCCGCAGCTCCGGCTCCCGGTCCAACCGCTTGCCTTCCCGGGCCCGCTCTCAGCCTCCCCCAGTCGCGGTCAAGTCTTCCTCCAGTTCCTCCACTCTGCAGCCTGTTATGACCTCCAGGCCTTTTTCTTCATCGTCCAAGGCCTTGCCGAGGTCAGGGGACCGCCATCACCACAAGTCCGGCTCCCGCCACTCGGGCCCCGACGTCCGGTCGGTCTCCTTGCCTCCTCCCCCAGCGGAAAACCAAGGAGCTGACATCGCTCAAGAGGACATCGGACCCGACGTCAGCCAAGCACCACCGGTCCCGGGACCCGACGACAGCCAGACGCCCGTCGCTGGCCAGGCCTTCTCCAACGCAGACGCTGGCTGGGGGACTGACGCCCGTCCCAACAGATAAAGGAACTCCTACGCCACCTACCGACGTCGGCCAGGAGGCACTCACAGAGGAGGAGGAGTCAACACAGCCTGAGGACCAGGTGGGCGAACCCGGTCCTGTCGAGCCCCCAAGGGAACCCTCTCCTGAACCAGAGACCCCTGGGGGGCCGATGCTGGAACCCGACGACCGACCACCGGCGCCCGGCCCGTCGTCGGGCCTCAATATTGCTGAGGTCAAGGAGGAGTTTACTTTTTGGTGGGATACCATTAAAAAGGACGTGGTTCCCACACCTCCTCCACCCGTGACTCCACCGGCCCCAGCGCCCCCCACCCCATCCGGGGCAGCAGGCCGAGTACCTTCACCCCAGGATCCTGTTGAATCTCCTAGGGGCAGACCATCGGAAAAGAGGAGACCTCCGTCCAGATCTTCTTCAGGGTCACCCAGCCCCAAGAAACCCAGAAGACGCCGCTACTCGCCTTCGACGGAGGACACGGATCGGACTTCTCAGGCAGATCCAGATCCCCTTCTCCCATCAGCGTCCCCTCTCCGGACCCACGTGAGCTCCCAAGATTTCCTCCGGATGACCCATCGTTCTCAGAGATTATGAGGCATATCCAACAGAATATGGGCTGGGACGCAGAAGAGCTTGACCCCGAGAGGTTACGCCTTGCGCGTTATCTTTGGCAAAAGGACCCAAAGCCTGTGGTGGTACCACCCTTGGTGGACACCTTCGTGGACGTCACCAAGGCAGCGTGGAAACGTCCACATTCACTCCTGGCGATGCCGAAGAAGGCTGACCGCCTGTACAAGGCCCCTAGGGAGGACCAGTACTTGGCATCTCATCCTCTGGCCGATTCCCTGGTCATCACAGCCTCACATGACCGGTCCCAGAGGCCGCAACATCTGAGCACCCTGCCACCGGACCCGGAGTCCAAGCAATTGGACGCGATGGGCAGGCGCACGTACGCAGCTGCAACCTGCACCATTAGGTCCCTCAATTATCTCACCCACATGGTCCAGTTTCAGAATGCCTTGTGGGAGCAGGGACTAGAGCTGGCAGAAAAGAAGCCGGAAGGTGAACAGAAGGAAGAACTGCTTCAGCTCCTCCGCACGGGTTCAGACGTGGGAACCCAGGTGCTTCGAGCTGCGTATGACTCTGTGGATTCCTCGGCCAGAGCGGCAGCCTCAGGCGTATGCCTCCGGAGACACTCATGGCTCCGTGTCTCCGGATTCACCCCGGACGTCCAGAAGAACATACTGGATGCCCCATTCCATGGCGAAGTTCTCTTCGGTGAGTCCTCGGAGAAGGTCCTCACCAAGCTTCAGGAGGCCGGGAAGGCCGTGATGTCTGTCCAGGCTATGTACAGACCCAGGCCCGGTTCCTTTCGTAGGAACCAGAGCCGTTTTCGCTGCCGGACTCAGAGACAACAGTCCTGCTCCGCCCGCAACAGAGGGGCTCCTTCTCCCGGAAAGCCCAGGGGAAGTCGTCCTCAGGTAGAGGCCAACGTCCCGCCAAGTCGGCCCAACCTGCAGGACCCTCAGCCGCCACAACATGACTCCTTCCCGGCTCCCGCCCCTCAGGATCAACGGGACACCAAGGTCGGGGGTCGTAATGCGGACCACCTGCCAGAGTGGCAGACTATCACCACCGACAGGTGGGTACTCCAATTGGTCAATAAAGGCCACTTTATAGAGTTCATAGACAAGCCACCCACAAGGCCTCCTCTGCTCTCCCGCTACTCGGGTCAGCACAGATTGCTTATCACGCAAGAAGTACTCGCGCTTCTGCAAAAAGGAGCAGTGGAGTACGTCCCAGAGAACCAGAGAGGAGCAGGCTACTATTCCCACTTCTTCCTGGTTCCAAAGAAAACAGGGGACCTCCGTCCAATATTGGACCTCAGCGACCTCAACATGTTGGTCACCTACAAACGGTTTCGCATGGTGACCCTCCACGGTCTTATTCCCATGCTGAAGAAGGATGCATTTCTGGCATCACTGGACATGCAGGACACTTACCTGCACATCCCCATCGCTCAAGCGCACAGGAGGTTCATGTGCTTTAAGTTTCTCGGCCACCACTTTCAGTTCCGGGCGCTTCCTTTCGGACTGTCATCGGACCCAGGGTCTTTACCAAGTGCACGGCAGTCGTGGCAGCGTCTCTAAGGAGACAGGGCCACTACATGTTCCCGTACCTGGTCGATTGGCTTCTCATGGCCGCCTCCCAAGAGGCGCTGTTGTTGGCTATCCAGAACACCCAAGCTCTTTTTCAGTCGCTGGGCATACTTATCAATTACGAGAAGTCCCTCCTGGTACCATCCCAGAAGCTGCAGTTCATAGGCGCAGTTCTGGACACTGTCCAAGGGAAAGCTTTTCTTCCCGAGGACAGAGCAGAACTCATCAGGTCCCTCATCAGGGACCTTTCGGCAAAGAAGACCGTCCCCGCCAGACTGGTCCTTTGCCTGCTCGGACATATGGCTGCGGCCATTCCAACCATCCCGATGGCAAGGCTCCACATGCGGGTAACCCAGTGGATGCTCAAAGTGCAATGGGATCAGAGGCAAGACCATATGCAGCAGCCAGTCAGAATCACGAGGGCCGTGATTCGGGACTGGCAATGGTGGCTAGACCCAGGGACGCTCTCCGTGGGTGTCCCATTAGTAGCGCCGTCCCCGGAGGTAATCCTCTCCACAGACGCCTCAGGGCTGGGGTGGGGGGCACACCTGGACGGGGTGAGGTCTCAGGGAAAGTGGACCCCTCAGGAAGCTCACCTCCACATCAACATTCTGGAGATGAGGGCGGTTCTGTATGCCCTGCAAGCCTTCCAGTCAGAAATTCCACCGAGTACTCTTCTGCTTCAAACAGACAATACGGCGGTGATGTATTACCTCAACAAACAAGGAGGCACACACTCCTATCCCCTCTGCAGGGAAGCTATGAGAGTGTGGGAATGGGTAATTTGACACGGCGCGAGCCTGATTACAGTTCATGTTCCCGGAGTGGACAACACGGTCGCAGACGGCCTGAGTCGATCCCAGGCCAGAGTCCATGAGTGGGAGCTTCTTCAGGAGATAGCAGAGGATCTGTTTCTTCGATGGGGCACTCCAGTATTGGACTTGTTCGCTTCCCCATCCAACGCAAAACTGCCCAATTTTTGCTCGCTAGATCCAGGGCCTGGTGTTTTTTGGCAAGACGCGTTGTCCCTCTCCTGGGTGGACAGATTCCTCTATGCTTTCCCTCCCTTCCCGTTGATCCAGAGAGTTCTTCTCAAACTTCGCAGGGAGCACGCAACAATGATCTTGGTAGTGCCTTTCTGGCCCAGACAGATTTGGTTCCCCATGCTGACGCAATTGTCCCGGGAACCTCCACTCCCGTTGCCCATCAGCTCCCATCTGCTGTCTCAAGAGGAGGGTTCGCTAGTCCACCTGGACTTACGCTCACTGAACCTGCATGCCTGGCTCCTCGAGACATAGCCATTCTGCGACACGAGGTCTTGCAAGAGGTGGCAGAAGTCCTTTCTGCTGCCAGAAAGCTGGCAACGCATGTGACGTACGCCATGAAATGGCGCCAGTTTTGCCTGTGGTCTCAGGCATGCAGTCTCTCCCCTTTAGAATGCCCAGAAAAATCAGTTCTAGAATACCTGCTTTCCCTCTTTCACTCAGGCCTCGCCTACTCCTCAATTAAGGTTCACCTCTGTGCGATTTCAGCCTACCACTTCCCAATAGGCCAACGCACAGTGGCACAACTTGATGCCTCTCGTGACTTTTTGAGGGGGGTGCTACACCTTAGACCACCCATTAAGGATCCCGTCCCTCCTTGGGACCTACTCTTTGTCCTGGAGCAGTTCACACTGCCCCCTTTTGAACCTGCCGCAGATTGCGAGCTACGTTTTCTGTCGTGGAAAATGCTATTTTTGGTTGCTGTTACGTCAGCAAGGAGAATCTCTGAGCTACGTGCCCTAATGTGTAAGGAACCTTATTTAATTTTCCACCAGGACAGAGTGTCCCTGAGGACGAATCCTAAATTCTTGCCTAAGGTGGTCTGAGCTCTTACCCTTAATCAGGACATTGATTTGCCGGTGTACTTCCCCAGGTACACCAACAGAGGAGAGGCACTGCTTCACACCTTAGATGTTCACCGCTCCTTAAGATACTACTTGACCAGGACCAAACAGCAACGCAACTCCGTACAGCTGTTTATTTCCTTTGCTGAGAGGATGTTGGGCCAACCAGTCTCAAAACAGACTCTTTCTCGCTGGCTTGTCCAGTGCATTTCTTTTTGCTACAACAACAAACAGAAGCCCCTTCTGGGCACAGTCAGGGGCCACTCGACTAAGGGGGTGGCTACTTCCTTCGCAGCGCTGCGGAACATCTCCATATCGGCCATTTGTGACACAGCCACATGGAGCTCAGTGCACACCTTCATTAGGCACTACAGTCTCAACATCGCCTCACGGCGGAGAGCAGGTTTTGGCCTCGCCGTTCTGCAGGGTCTCCTGTCCTAGATTCAGGATTTTTTCAGGATCTCTGTTTCATGCCTCCTCCCTAGAGCGTCTTTAGGCGCCATTGCTTGGGAATCAGTCCTAATGGTGTAACCTGCTGCAAGAGCTGTATCTCGAAGTAAGATAGTACAGTTACGTAAAAACTTACCGTAACAGTAGATCTTCAAGAACAGCTCTTGCAGCAGGTACCTTCCCACCCACCATTCCCCCTTGGAGGAGGTAAGGCCTAGCCAGGCTTCGACAGGAACTTACTCTCCTTTGTACCTCTGATGGCGGATCCTCGGTCTCCACCTCTGATGTCATCCAGCGGCCGGAAGTCTCCGGCGGGAGAACTGGGGATTCTGGCGGAACCGCCTCCTTATGTACTACGCCTGACGTCGGGGGCGGGACCGACGTCAGAGGCGGTCCCCGCTGAAGACTGCTAGCTAGAAGATTTCCGTGGGGTCCTGACGCCTGCCGGCTTCAGTACTAATGGTGTAACCTGCTGCAAGAGCTGTTCTCGAAGATCTACTGTTACGGTAAGTTCTTACGTAACTGTACTTTCATCCACACGCTTTGGCATGTCCCCTTCCACTTTAAGATGGACCGGAAGTCTTCAAGCTGGCTCCTCCCACCCACCCGGGTGGTATATACACCTCAGCTCTGCCCCATGATGCTAGATCTTAGCCCGCTGGAAGCCAGGTGTTGTGCATCTGCAGCTGGGGAGGTCAGGTGGGTCCACGTGGATGAACAACATATACCACTCCTAGACCTACTGTTACAGTTGAGTAACCTGTTTTTCTAGGAGAGTGGATATGTTGTTCATCCACACTCTTTGGCAGACTCCTAGCAGTTCTCCGGGAGTACAGAGGCAAGGCGCATACCCCCTACTTGGGGAACAGAGATTGGAGAACTGAGGCCCCAAAACCAGCATCTGAGGCCCCAATACCAGCATCCCGGCGTGACTCAAGGTCGATGTGGTAGTGGGTGATGAAGGTGTTTGCTGACTTCCAGGTAGCAGCCTGGCAGAGTTCCTGGATAGGAATGTCCCTGGAAGCAGTCACCGATGCAGCAATATGGCAGACAGAATAAGCTCTTATCCCTCTGTGAGGTTCCTTGCCTGCCAACTCGTAGCACACACCTATGCATGATGTGATACATCTCGCAACAGTCCGTTCTGCTGCAGGTCTGCCAGAAGTGGCTTCAGCGCACGTGACAAACAGCTGGCGAACCTCTCCCTGAATTTCCGCCATCCTCTCCTTGTAAAAGGAGAGAGCACGTCTCAGGTCCAAAGTATGGAGCCTGTACTCAGCCTCCGAGGTGTAATTAGGGTAATATACTGGCAGGGCTAACACCTGGTTAAGGTGAAACTCTGACACCACCTTCGGAAGGATTTTAGGGTGGGGGCGTAGGACAACCTTGTCCCTGTGGAAGACCAAATAAGGGGAGTCCACCGAAAGCGCCTGGAGCTCCCCTGTCCTTCTGGCAGATGTGACAGCCACCAGGAAGGCCATCTTCCACAAGTGCGACAAAGCACAACTGTGCATTAGCTTGACTGGCTTGCCCATGAGCTTTGCCAGTACCAGCAGAAGACCCAAGGAGGTGGAGGTTCATGCACCGAAGGGGATATGTGATCCAGGCCTTTGAAGAAGCACCCGACCACTGTCTCATGTGCCACCATTGGCTGACCAGCCCGTGCCTGGTAAGCAGAGATGGCTTCCAGGTGCACCCTAAGGGTCCATGACCGAAGACCCCCTTTGGAGAGAGATCTAAGGTAGTTGAGAATGTTAGCCACCGGACAGGACAGAGGGTCCAGGCCCTTGCCCTGACACCAAATGGAAAACCTTTTCCATTTGGAAGCATAATATATCCTCGTCGGTTCCTTTCTGGATGCCTACGCCACGGTGTAGACATCTTCGGAAAGACCCAACGCCTGGAACTCTAGCCGCTCAGGTACCAGGCTGTGAGGTGCATGGATTGAAGGTCCTAATGGAATACCTTCCCCTGATTGAGAGATATCAGGTCCAGGAGTGCAGGAAGCCACTCCGGGGGCCTGCAGCTGAGGCGATCTGGATACCTGAACTGGTGCAGCCGGTCTGGGGCTACCAGGATCACCTTCACCTTGTCCCTCCTCACCTTGAGGAGCACCCTGTGGATCAAGGGAAATGGAGGGAAGGCGTAGAGGACGCCTGGGGTCCACAGCCTCGAGAAGGCATCCCCTGCAGCGAGCCCTGCTTGGGGGGGGGGTATGAAACAGCCTCAGCTTGGGGTTTTCCCCGGAGGCAAACAGGTCCACCATCGGTTTGCCCCAGTGGGAAAACAGGCTGTAAGCTACCTCTGGATGGAGAGACCACTCGTGGGATGTCTGGCCTAAGCGGCTCAGAGCATCCACCAGATGGTTTAAGGCTCCTGCCACATGGATGGCTACAAGATCTGCCTCCAATCGGCTCACGAGGGTCCAGATGCAGAGCACCTCCCAGCACAGCAAACGGGAGTGCGTGCCGCCCTGTTTGTTGAGGTAGTACATGGTCGTGGTATTGCCCATCTGGACTTGAACCACTTGACCCCAGAGCTGAGGAGCAAAAGCTGACAGTGCTAGTCTGACTGCTCTGAGCTCCAACAGGTTGATGTGGCATTGGGGCTCCTCGAGGGACCAGAGACCGTGGGCCCTTTTGTCACCTATGTGGGCTCCCCAGCGCATGAGAGAGGCATCAGTCATGAGGACGACCGTCGCCTCGGGCCGGGCAAATGGGATCCCTTCCTACAACCAGTCTAGGGCGGTCCACCACTAGAGACTGTCCCTCATCTTCTGGGTTACAGTGATCAGCTGATCAAAATGACTGTGCTGCTGAGTCCAATGGGTGGCCAGCTCCCACTGGAGGGGGCACATGTGCAACCGGGCCCAACGGACCACTGAGCTGCACGCCACCATGCAACCCAGAAGGCGCAGAAAGTCCCGGACAGGGTGCAATTACCCAACCAGAAATGACTGGGGAAAGAACCTCCGCCCTGTCCGCCAGGAGCCGAGCTCTGGCTTGACAAGAGTCGAGCTCTGCCCCGATGAAGCACATCACCTGAGAAGGCACGAGTTCCGACTTGGCCTCGTTGATCAGGAGGCCAAGTTGGGAGCAGGTCTGGAGAGCCAGGTCCCTGGACCTCTCCACCTCCTGTCGGGTGGAACCTGCTAGATGCCAATCGTCAAGGTAAGGATAAATCCTGACATCCCCCCACCGATGCCTGAGATGGTCTGCCACCACTCCAATGAATTTGGTGAAGACCCGTGGGACCGATGACAGGCCGAACGGCATGGCTCAGAACTCATACAGGGTCCTTTTGACCCTGAAGTGGAGGAAACCGCTGATAGGACAGACGGATTGGGACGTGAAAGAATGCATCCTACACATCCAGTGAACAGAATCACGTTTCGCTCCAAGAATGGTATGATCTGGGACAGAGTGACCATCAGAAAGGTGCGTGACTTGAGATATTGATTCAGCTCATGTAGATCTAGAATGGGGTGCCAGCCCCCCTGTCCACTTGGGCACCAGGAAGTACCTGGAGACAAAGCCTGGGTCTGCTGGAGGATCCGCCACTGGAGCTACTGCCTCCTTGAGGAGGAGCTGAGCGATGTCGTCTCGGACAGCCAACTGGGTCTAAGCGGATACTCTTTCCTTCCGAGGGGCGCAGGCTCGGCTTGGAGGGTAATGCTCGAATTCCAGAGGCAGTCCCTGACCGACCACTTCGAGAACTCACCTGTCTGAAGTGACAATGGACCAGGTGGAAAGGAAGTGGCGGAGCCAGCCCCCCACGGGAAGACCCAGAGCTGAGGTGATGGGAGAAGGGTTGACAGCCCCCACCCCATCATGAGCAGGCTTGGAGGAGGAGGCTCCAGGACCCGAACCTCAGCCTCCTTTACGGGCCTGTTGGGGTCCGGGCTTGGGCCGGGGGCGCCAAGCTGGAGCCTGCTGCTGTTGCTGCTGTCTATCTTGAAAGGAGGACTGCTGAGCTGCAGGGGAAGAATGCCGAAAAAGCTTCTTTTTCTTCTACTGGTTCTTGCCCGAAGAACCCTTGGCAGAAGTGGCATCCAAGGTGGCACTGCACTGCTCAATGCGCTGAAGGTGACCGGCCACTTCTGGGCCGAACAGGTCAGTCCCGAGGAAGGGCACGTCAGCTAGTTTGTGCTGGGTATCCGCCAGAAAGGAGGAGAGGCTCAGCCAAACCCTGCAACGAGAGGCAACTGCGGCTGCCACTGAACAGGCACAAGAAACCCCAATGTCCAGGGCTGTCTGAAACTGCTGTTTGGTGACAGCCCGGCCCCGATCCTGGACCTGCTTGACCATGGTCTGCATGTCCGTGGGGAGATGTGGAAGGACTTCATCCAGCGACCCTAGTGGGGCATGAGAGACAGTGTGCCATGATGACAGCCTAACTTGCCTGATGAAGACCCAAAGAGGAAGCCGCATAGACCTTCCTGGCTGAATGGTCCAAGAGCTTGGAGTTTTTATCAGGAGGTCAGTCAGTGTCAGCAGAACTGCTAGTGCACCTAAACACAGAGGCATTCACCAGGTTCTCGGCCGAAGGGTGCTCTGTGAACCCCGCCAGGGACACCATGGGCACCGCATACTTGTGGGCCATGCAGGCAGATGGAGCTGGACAAGAGGCAGGGTGCTGCCAAAGTTCTAGGGCTAGACCAACAATAGCCTCAGCCACATGAAAGGCCTCCGTCGGGGTATCCCTTCTCTTAAGGATGTCCGTAAGAGGGTACTCTGCCTTTTTCTGGATTGGCTCCAGGGGCATCCCTGTAGACTCAGAGATGAGGAGGAGAATACCCTAAAAAGACGAGGGACCTTCCTCCATCTCTAAGCCAACGGTTGATTCATCACCACCTGGATGAGAATGCAAGCCGGTGACGTCCGAATCCGAGGAATCCAGGTACAACGGCCGACAACCCAGGTCACCTTCGACTTGCTGAGGGCGGTCCGGGGTGACCATGACAGACAAATGCCAGGGAAGCACGGTGTCCGGTCCGTCCTCCTTGAAAGGAGCCCCTTCCACAGGCTGTTTGGGCAGTGGTTCCACCACAATCGGTGGAGAGACCGTTTTGGGTTGAACTGGTGGTTTTACTGGCTCTGCGGGCTGGGGAACTGACTTAATCGGCTCCTAAGGAGTTGGCTTTGGCCTAGGAGGCGAAAGCCAGGTAATGGCTGGTGTGGAAGCCAAAGTCAGCTTGTGCCCAGTCAAGATCAGCTGTTGCCACTTGAGGTCCTCGTAGCGCTGGAGTTTCTGCTGGAGCCTCTCCTCATCTGAGGACGACGACTGATGGTGTCACCTCTTTTTCGAACGGTTATAGTTCTTCCTCGGCCTGACGATCGAGGGGGTCCAAGACCTCGATCGAGATTGGATGGGCCGACTCGGTTGCTCGGGAGACAATGGTGGGATCGGTGATTTCCCAGGATCAGGGACCACGTCTTCGATGGGAGTACCAGCAGGCTGCGTCTCGTCATCTGGGAAGACCAACTTAGGGGTTCGATCGAGGGATTCGTTGACCGGAGTCAGCGATATCGGATCGATCATGATTTCAAAATCATTGATTGACAATTCGGTCGCCTGACCAAACGGCAAGGCCGAAAAGCCAGCAGCCAAGAAGCAATCTCAACCAAGGTCGAGACCGCATGTTCCTGGGATCGAGATCTCTCCCATTCCCAAGAACGTGTCCATCGAGACGATCCCGGATCCTTCTCCTGCTTACGGGTTCGAGAGGAATGCGAGCCCACAGGCGCCTCTCCCTTGGTCAGGAGAGACTGGCACAACTCTCGGATGGAACCTGAGAAGGTGGAACCCTGGATGAGCGGAACGAAGAAGCTCTGAGAAGTCTCTGCAGCACAAGTCATTTCCTCCTCGAACTCTTGCATGCGTTCCAATTGCTTGGTGGATCCCGCAGCCGTGGAAACAGCTCACCAAGCCCTCCTTGGATTTCACCGGAGTATTCCGTTTTTCTGGCCTCCCCAGCTTCAGGCATGAGTCAGTCGTCGAGGACGTTGGGATGAAAGCCGAGAAACATATTGCATTTCCAGGTGTCATGATCAACACCGTGGCAACAGACGCACACAGTGTGGGGATTGGTGTACAACATTTTCTGGCCGCAAGGGCACAGGCGAAATCCGGGGGAAGACTTGTCTTCCATAATTGAAACAGTAAACTTGCAATCGCTAACGTGATGAATGCAAATTGTCGGAATAACCTAAGGTTTGAAAGCCAAGGCCTACAAAATACGTGAGCACGAGGGAGGCAACCAGATTCTTCCAGTGGAAAGGAAGATCTGGCGTCATGGGATGGAGCAGAGGTATATACCACCTGGGTGGATGGGAGGAGTCAGCTTGAAGACTTCCGGTCCATCTTAAAGTGGAAGGGGACACGCCAAACAGTGTGGATGAACAACATATCCACAATCCAAGAAAGCTGTTTGATTTTCTTCTGCATGATTAGAACAGCCAGTCTAACTCTATGAAACACAGAAACAGGCTGTGCTGGTCCTGCACTCCCAACATTCCCCTAACAGATCTTTAGTTTCTGCTGAACACAGCAGTCGCTCCAGATGTTTCGCCAGTCAATTTGACGGCTAAGTTCAACTTTTCATTACTTTAAAGTGTTTCTTCAGTTGTTTACTCTCCCTTCGATCTGTTTCAGCACAAAATAAATTATTTTCATCATTTTCTGTTCACTCAGCAATAAAATGGGTAGATGTAGGTCCCAAGTGAAGATAAGCAGCTGCGTTGCAGCTGGGTTGTCAGGGCAAATAAAATGGAAACAAACGAAGGATGCTAGCTATTCTAAGAAGTTAGTTTTAAAAAGACGCACCTTTGCAGGTCTAAGGTTTCAATTCAGCCTCGGCAAGAAGTTTCTTTATTGCCAAATGCCCAAATGATCTATAGTGGCTCTACTCTGTTCCTACAGTACGTTCTTTTCGGTAGTGAAGATAAATCTCTAACACCGATAACATACTGACCAGTAACTGTATATATAACTGCTGTACGATTAACAAGAAAACAAACATGTAGCTAAACTATTTTTTGATTTCCATAAAGTTGACAAGGTTTACAAAGAAAACAAAAAGGTTATTTTGAATGCACAATAAAAACAGAAAATGGACTTTGGATCTATAGTTCAACAATAAGGACAGCTCTAGAAAGGGAAATAGGGGAGCTTTACAGATAATGTCAGAGTCAAAACAGTGAATTTCATGTTATGTTTTATTTTCAGTGTGCATTCAAGATAGCCCTTTAGCTCTACAAGAGATCCACATGTTAATGCTTCTTTTTACAGCTGTAAAACATATAGAATCAGTCACATAGTAAAGGAACAAATACCTTCAATACTATACTGTGGTCAAGAGGTATTACTGATGAGATGCAACAGACATACTTAGTAGAGCATCCCCCCCAGCACAATTTTGAGTTTGTCGACATTTTAATTTCTTAGTAATCACTAGGGAGCATTTTTAATGCTCAGATAACCAGTTTGTAAAACCACATCATAACCGCCCGGGCATAAGTATATGTTACACCTGGGTGGTTGAAATCTTGACCAATCAAGCACGCTGTGGGAGAGGCATGAGTGCCACTAGCACAACTGTCATAAAAACTCCACAAAAATGAAAATGATGTACCTACCATAATTCTTGATCTTCTTGGACAAGTCTTCACTGTTTATTCATGCTTCTGGGTTCAAGCTGGAGGCACTAGGACCCTGTGGGAGCCAAAAATCTTCAGGAGGGCCGGCACCATGGTACGACCGCGCATATGTGGCACCACAAGATTAGCTCGCACCTGTGTAGACTGCCTCAGCATCAACCCTCCAACTGCCTCAGTACCTTTTTTACCGAGGAGGTGCAGCGTAATAAAACTAGGAAACACTTAACCTAACAAGGGCATAAGATGGCCCTTTTTGACCCGTATAAGAAGGGTCAATTTAAACAATGACTTCACAGCTGAAACCAATGAGAGAGTGAAGACCAGAAACAGAATGAGTGAGCCCAGGGGATGGTGGGTGGGCATATGAATAAATAGTGAAGACTTGTCCAAGAAAATCAAAAATTACGGTAGGCACATCATTTTCATATCTTCCTAAACTCAAAGTCTTCACCATTTATTCATACTTCTGGATCACAGTACCAAACTAAACCAATCCCTCGAGTTGGCGGCGGGAGACAGGGCTCACTCAGGACAGAATTCCATTAAGGACTGTCCTGCCAAAGGAAGCATGCTGTTTGCCATGGACATCCAGAACGTAATTCTTCACAAAGATGTGCACTGAGCTCCAAGCAGCTGCTTTGCAAATCTCAGTAATGAGAACACAGCGTATCTCCACCAAGGACGCAGCAACTGCTCTAGTTGAGTGGGCGTGTACCTGGCCTTTTAACCTGACCTGCACCATAGAATAGCAATGGCGAAGGCATGGCACTAATTCAAACAGACATGCATCTGATGAATACAGGCCGACCCAACTGTGCCCTTATTGAAAAACACAAAGAGTTGCTTCGCCTGACAGATGTCCCCAGTCCTATCTATGCAGAATCGTAGGGCTTTCTTGACATCCAGGGAATGAAGGGTGCGTTCCCCTTCATTTTTGAAGTTAGTGAAGTAAGTAGGCAGAACCAAGGGCTGGTTGAGGTGGAACTCCGAAACCACCTTGGGTAGGAACATGGGGTAAGTACAGAGAACCACCTTGTCTTTGTGAAAGACTGTGTACAGAGGGTCCGTGACTAGGGTATGTATCTCAAGAGACCCTGCGAGCAGAAGTGATGGCCAACAGAAAGGCGATCTTCCAGGTCAGGAACTTCAACTCATGTGGCTAGAGGCTCAAAAGGTTTATGAGTGAGCATATCCAGCAGAAGATTAATATCCCAAGTGGCAACCGGCTTTCTAACTGGAGGCTTTGTGTGCAGAATGCCTTTATGGAATCTCTTGAATAAAGGCAGCAGAACCAGAGATGTATCCTGGACTGGCTTGTGATAGGCAGAAAGCACGCAGAGGTGCACCCTGACCGTTGAATACTGCAGTCCTGCATCTGAAAGGCCCAACAGGTACTCCAACACTTTATTTGGTGGGCATTGGAATGGATCAAGAAGGGTCTTAGCACACCATAGCGAAAAACGCTTCCATTTAGCGGTGCAAGTCTTCCTGGTGGAGGGCTTATGCGCTGCCAAAAGAATCTGTGAAATTCCTTGGGAAACTTTGAACCTGCCTACTTCCATCTCCTCAGGAGCCAGGCATGGAGATGAAAGGAGTGCAGATTGGGATAAACCAGGGATCCCTGTGTCAGGAGGTCCATTCGTAGAGGCAGTTGCCTCAAAGGACCCTCCAACAATTTGTTGACTAATGGAAACCAGATCTGGCGAGGCCAGTGTGGTGCAATTAGAATCATTTTGCACCCCTGCGCCTCTAGTCTGAGCAGCACCCTCTGAACTAGGGATAATGGGAGAAATGTGTAATGAAGAGGTCTTGTCCATCGCAGTCTGAATGCATCCTGACAGAAAACACCAGGTTCTGGATTTCTGAAGCAGAATAGAGGCAGTTTTGCATTAGGTGGGGAATGCATAAAGGTTCAGGTCTGGACTGACTCACTCGAAGAGCAACTGCATGTCTGGTGCAAGCGACCAATCATGAGGATCCACGTCTGTTCTGCTGAGGTGACCCGCCAGCTTGTTCTGAATTCCTGGTAGAGAGACTGCCTGAATCAGAGCACTGTTCTTGAGGCACCATTCCCATACCCTCATGGCTTCTCTGCACAAGGGGTAGGAGTGGACTCCCCCGTCTGTTGATGTAATACATCACCACCTTGTTGTCCGTCTGAAGGATTACTTTGTGACAGAGGAGATCCTTCAGGGCTCGAACAGCATACAGGACCGCTCTCATCTCCAGAACACTGATGTGTAGATGAGACTCCTCCTGGGTCCACACTTCCCGAGTGTGAAAGTCTTGGCAGTGAGACTCCCAGCCGATCAGAGATGCATCCGTGGTGATGGTAATTTGAGACTTCAGAGGGGCAAAGGGAAAACCTTGTCAAAGGTTGTCCTCCTGAATCCATCATGCAAATGACCTCCTCAGAGGATCTGTCACCTTGATGGGGTACGACTGCAGGTGTGTTGTTGGGGATCACTGTGTGCTGAGCATCCACTGAGTGGTCCTCATGTGAAATCGAGCCAGAAGCACTGTGAAAACAGAAGAAACCATGAGGCCCAACATCTGCTGCATGGAGTGGGTTTGCACAGGATTGTTTTATCTGATAAAGAGAGCCATCTGGGGAATGTCAATCCTCCTGTCCTACAGGAGAAACGCCCTTGCCCTGGAAGTGAACGCCCTGGAAGTGTTGAACAGGACCCCTACGAAGAGGAGCTGCTGAGAGGCTTGAAGCTGTGATTTCTCCCGGTTTAGCAGAACCCCATGAGGGTGAGGAACTGAGACGACGTGGAGACTGCCTCCTGTATCCCTGCCTTGACAGTCTTGCCAAAAGCCAATCATCCAGGTAGGGAAAGACTGGAACACCGAGCTTTTGTAGGTCTGCAGCAAGAACTGCGAAACACTTTATAAAGACTCGAGGCACCGAGGAGTGCCCAAAGGGCAAGACTCTGAATTGGTAATGTTGACCCAAGACCATGAAACGGAGGTACCTGCAGTGACTTAGATGCACTGGAACATACTGGTAGACGTCTTGCATGTCAAGGGATGCCAGCCAGTCGTACTGATGAAGGAGTGGTAGTAGTGGTTCCTAGGGAGACCATCTTGAACTTCTCCCTGAATAAGGACTTGTTTAACTTTCTGAGATCAAGAATTGAGCGCAATGCTGCCTGTCTTCTTTGGAACCAGAAAGCAATGGGAGTAGAAACCTGTGTTCCTTTCTACCCAGGGAACAACTTCTACTGCCCTGTTTCTGAGAAGGCCCTGTATCTCGCAAGTGAGAAGGTCTGACTGAGCGGCAGACAAAATGTGCTGTCACTTGGGTGGAAGATCCAGAGGGATCTCTGCAAAATTAAGAAAGTAACCCTCTCGAAAAATCTTGGGGGCCCATTTGTCCGTGGTGATAAACTTCCACTGGTTGTAACGCAGAGTCAGACTACTTCCCACTGCCCCAGAAATGTCCACCTTGAGCATCTGAGATGAGAACAAGGCCAGATTTTCAGAGGATGGCACTGGGTGCTTTTGGGCACTGTGCTGCATTTTCTTTTGTGGCTGAGGATTCTATGCTCCTGGTAATAGTTTGCAGAAGCTCCAAGGTAGAGTCGGACTCCGGGAGATTCTCAACCACTGATTTATGAGAGTTCCAAAGCACATACTAATATTGGGAGACGTGTCCCTGATAACTGCCAATACGCATGCCCAGGGCTGTGACTGCGAAAGCCCGTTTCCCCAAGGTGTCAATGTTATGAGATTCCTTATTGATAGGACGTACTGATGCCTCCTGAGGGAGAACAGTCTTGTCATCCTCTGCAAGGACAACCAAAGCATCTGCAATACGTTGCAATATAATACTAATAATATTTCTTTTTAACAGCAAAATTCAAAAATATCAAAGCTCTGTACAAATGTTGTCAATAAAATCACATTAAAACCAATAAAATAACAAAAGACAGTGCAATTCCAGGCTTCATACCAATATACTTTGAAACAGTTTACTACATAAAATCCCCAAAGGCAAGATGGAATTATTGGGTCTTTAAGGCCGTCTTAAAGCTCTCCATGGTCTGGCACTCACGAATCTGACCAGATAGAGAGTTCCACAGGGTGGGGGCCGCGTACATAAAGGCTCGCGACCCACAAGTTTTCAACCGTACCCTGGGAACCTCTAGCAACCCCTCGTCAGCTGAGCGGAGTGGTTGGTTGGGGCAGTAACAATTCAGGAGCTCTTGCAGGTAGCCTGGATCCTTTCCATGTAGGGCCTTGTAGGTCAGGAGACCAACCTTGACGGTGATCTTCCACCACTGTACAGGCAGCCAGTGCAGTTCACGCAGCACAGGAGAGATGTGGCTTGAATGAGGAACCCCTATCAGCAACTGTGCCCGCTGTGTTCTGCACTAGCTACAAGCGGCAGATATCAACCCCCGGAAGCCCTAGGTAAAGGGAGTTACAGTAGTCCAGGCGCGAGGTCACAAAGGCATGGATCAACGTTGGAAGGTCACTAGACGAAACCAGATGCTTAACCGGGGCAATGTTCCTCAGACGATAAAAACAGGACTTGAAAGGTCTGCCCTTGAGAGGCGTATACTTCCTGTCTAAGGACTTGGCCACAGAAGGAATCTGAGCCGGCTTCTCCCACACTGCCTGTGATAAAGTTTCGAAGGGGGGGGGGGGACAAGACTCATAGGAGCATCAGGAATATTAAGGAACACTAACTGCAAAAGTCTACCTGGATCCACAGAGGAGGTCTGCAGAGCCAGGGCAGTCCCCAAGGAAAGGTCTTCAACAGGGGGGTCAGCTGGGACAGCCGGCTTCTCATCCGAGCCACAGAAAGTTGTCTTCATCTTCATCAGATAAAATAAGGTCAGAGTCAGATTCATCATCCTCTACCTCTACCCTGGAGAAATCAGGAGCAGCTCCTGCAGGGCCGAAGCCTGGCCTCGGCAAAGGGTAGACAGGTGACACCAGAATGTCACTGGCGTTGAAGTACCTGGCGCCAAATGCAGCACCGAAGAACCAGGCACTGACGTCTGAGAACCACTGCCAGACCTGGAAAAAGAGGGCAAGGGAAGCGGAACCTGTGTTGGCCCCTGCAAGGAATTAAAGTGAGGGAGAAAGGCATGTGGGATGGGTGGACAGTGCCGGTACTGGCAAGGGCAGAAACTCCGTTGTCAGCACTGAACACCTGTCCCGAAAACCCCGACCGCAGTCCAGCAGCTCCCAGACCCAAGGGCCCCGGAACCGGGTCCACCAGAAGGGGCAAATGAGACAGACACTGTACCCACTGGAAACCCTGCATGAGGACAGAGAGGGGCTCCAGTGTTGAGAGTCCCAGCCATTAAGAGTGGTGGCCACCAGAAACCCTGGAGGGGTCGAGGTGGGCCTACCGCTCTCCACTACCAAAGACTCCCTCGCAGACATACCAAGAGGCGATCTAGAACGGTTCCATTTCTTCTTCTTCTTCTGCAGGGAAGAAGATAAACTCGAGATCGAGCAGTGCCGGGTCCCTGACCAAGACTGGGAACGGGCCCGCTTCTTTTTGTGTTTATGGGAGGACTGTCCTTCCTCCCGAGCACTGGACTGCCTATGTTCGGACCCCCTGTCCGAAAAGGGTGGTGGACTGGACACAGACCCACCAACAGAACAGCTTTCCAGCAGTCTCCCAACCGTCACCTAGACTATCCATGGTCGACTCAGCTGATGGCAGGGCCGAGAGAAAAAAAAAAAACACTTAATTTTTAAAAAAATAAAGAATAATAAGAACAATACTAAAACAACCTGAATGACTACATGCTGCTGTTGTATAGACGTGAAGATCTGACTCCCAGTGGGCAAGCGACGTCATCACAGGAGCGTACTTGACGTCAGGGGATAAAGGAACCAAGGCAGTTGGAGGGTCGACGCCGAGGTAACCTATACAGGTGTGAGCTAATCTCACGGAGCAGTGCATGCGTGGTCTTTACCACGGCGCTGGCCTTCCTGAAGATTTTTGGCTCCCACAGTGTCCTAGTGCCTCCAGCTTGAACCCAGAAGTATGAATAAATGGTGAAGACTAAGACCATGAAGATCACAGCATTTTTAATCACAAAAAGCCACACTGATTACAAATGCTCCCTAGTAATTATTTAAAAAAAAAAAAAAATTAAATGCGTGGGTGTGCGTAACCCAACATTTTACACACACCAAACAGGATCCATTGCACAACCCCCCCCCCCAAAAAAAAACATGACACATCTTAGAAATTAAACATTTTAACTACCTGAATTAGCTTTTCTTACTTTTAACTCTATGAAAAAAGGGGTCCTCTTAGTTATCAGATTGGAATTCCAATGTGAGCAAGCCAAACCACCACACTGTTATATTTTGTGAGCAATGCAAAGGTTAAAGCATGCTAGTTTTGGATGTGTTTCGAGTTTTGGGAGTTGTGGTTCTTCTTTTGGCATGTTCCCTTTGATCACCTGTGAAATTTCCTGGGTGGAAGCACTTTATTAAAAGAGGCCAATTAGGCAATGCACTCTATATTTAAGAGTAGCCACTGCAGACATTTCAGAGCTGGAAAACTAGGGATAGGGACCAAACCGTGGGTCCCACCTTGACGATTTGGTGGTTTGGCTTGCTCACATTGGAATTCCAATCTGATAACTAAGAGGACCCCTTTTTTCATGGAGTTTAAAGTAAGAAAAGCCAATTCAGGCAGTTAAAATGTTTAATTTCTAAGAAGTGCCATTTTTTTTGTGGGGGGTGGGAGTACTGGATCCTGTTTGTTACATGCCACAAACCAGTAGCACCCCTCGGTAGATATGTGAATTATATTTTGTGAGCAGTGCAAAGTTTAGAGCATGCTAGTTTTGGATGATTTTACACACACCCTTGGTGTAGAATCAGGGGTCAAGTTTAACATGAATTTACTGGCCTAGGCATAGAACAAACTACCTAGGATCACTGCGACTATTCTATCCTGACTTTCTCTTTTGGGCTAGTGTTATTAAAAAAAAAAAACTCCTCCCACCCATCTCAGGCTCACAACCCTCACCATGTCTCCTTAGTCAGAAAACTTACACACAACTTGAGAAGTATTAGAAGAAAAAAAAAAAAAAACGTCGATTCCATCTTAAAAGTCTCACCGCCAGGCCCAAATGCCAGCAATCTTTTCTCTCATGCTATATCACAAAGCACTACTGGGAGAGACTGCCAGCATTCAGGCTTGGTGGTGAGACTGTTAAGACTGGATCAGTGGCGTGCTGCATCTGGGCCTTTTTATACTGATACTTGTCACCTTGTGGGTGGGTTATAGAGGATATGGGTGGGGCCGAGACTGGTGGGGTAAGGGTTTTAATTACTGTAGTTTTTTTTAACTGTATTGCAGTTGCGCAAGTTAGACGGCAGATGTCCAAGGAGGTGAGCAGATTGTTTGTGCCAGGTTCTATCAGGGACCACCATGGTCGTGGGGTTGGAGTTCACTGGTGGGGAGGGGGGGTGCCACTGGACACCAGAGAATGTTTGGGGATGGGGAGAGGGAGGGGTGCCACCGGACACCAGAGAGAAAGTACAGTTACGTAAGAACTTACCGTAACAGTAGATCTTCGAGAACAGCTCTTGCAGCAGGTTACACCATTAGGACTGAAGCCGGCAGGCGTCAGGACCCCACGGAAAAATTCTAGCTAGCCTATCTTCAGCAGGGGACCGCCCGGCATGGTCCCGCCTCCGACATCAGAAAGCGTAGTACAAAGTGATCCCGCCAGATTCCCCAGTTCTCCCACGGAGACTTCCGCCCAGGCTGACATCGAAATGGGAGACCGAGGATACTGCCAGAAGACAGAAAGATATAAATCCCTGCTCAGGAAGACTGAGCCATGCCTCCTCAAGGGGAAGGTGGGCGGGAAGGTACCTGCTGCAAGAGCTGTTCTCGAAGATCTACTGTTGCAGAGATTCTCACGTAACTTACCATCTTACCGACACAGCTCTGCAGCAGGTTACACCAATAGGACTGATTCCCAAGCAGTAACGCTGTCAGAAATTCTGGGAGGAGGAAAATAGGAAGTACATTCCAGGTCCTGAACCTAGGACAGGAGACCCTGTAGCACCAAGGCGAAACCAGCCCCTTCGCCTAGAGGATGTCCAAGCTATAATGCCTGATAAAGGTATGCACAGAGCTCAAGTGGCTGCAGCACAAATAGCAGAGGTGGAGCGTTTCTGAGTGCTACCGAAGGATGTGGCCACACCCCTAGTAGAATGACCCCGGACCGAGCCAGGAGGGCTTTTGTTTATATCGTAACAGTAGGAAATACACTGGACAAGCCAGCGAGACAGAGACTGTTTGGATACTGATTGGCCCATCATTCTCTCAGAGAAGGAAACAAAAAGCTGTTCAGAACTACGAGAGGGCTTAGTTCTGTTGAGGTAATACCTCAGGCTGCGGTGAACATCCAGGGTGTGGAGCAAAGCCTCTCCTCTATTTGAATAACTCGGGAAGTAGACCGGAAGGTCAATATCCTGGTTTAGAGAGAGTTAAGAGACCACCTTAGGTAAAAACTTAGGATTCGTCCTCAGGGATACTCTGTCCCGGTGGAAAACTAAATAAGGTTCTTTGCACATAAGAGTGTGAAGCTCAGAAATTCTTCTCGCTGAAGTAACAGCAACTAAAAATAACGTTTTCCATGACAGAAAGTAACCTAATCACGGCAGGTTCAAAGGAGGGCGTGAGCTGTTCCAGGACAAACAGCAGATCCCATGGAAGCACAGGGTCCCTAATGGGAGGCCTAAGGTGCAACACTCCCTAAGAAATTCCGAGAGCGTCAATTGAGCTACTGTCCGATGTCCCACGGGTGATGAGGCAGAAATGGCACAGAGGTGCACCTTAATAGAGGAGTAGGCTAGGCCTGAATGAAAAGGAGGAGGTAATCAACACTACTCCCACAGGACAACCTAAAGGGAAAGATCACGAGCTCGTGACCATAGCCAAAAGCAGGCGCCATTTCATGCATCGCCCATCTTGATTGCCGGCTTTCTGGCTGCAGAAAGAACCTCTGCAACCTCTTGCGAGACCCGTGGCCTTAAGATGGCTATGTCTCTAGGAGCCAAACATGCAGAGTTCAGAGGCGTAGGTCCGGATGGACTAATGAACCTTTCTCCTGAGACAGGAGGTGGGAGCTGAGCAGCAGCAGGGGCGGGGTTCCAGAGATAGTTGCACCAACAAAGGAAAAGATCTGTCTGGGCCAGAGCAGGGCCACCAGGATCATAGTGCGTGCTCCCTGCGCGAGTTTGAGAACTCCTCTCTGGATCAGCGGGAAGGGAGGGAAAGCGTAGAGGAATCTGTTGCCCAGGAGAGGGATAGCAGCGTCTGCCATGAAAGCACCAGGCCCTGGATCTAGCGAGCAAAAATTGGGCAGTTTTACGTTGGATGTCGTACGGGGATGCGAACAAGTCTAGTTCTAGAATTCCCCAACGAAGAAACAGATCCTCTGCTACCTCTTGAAGAAGTTCCCACTCGTGGACTCTGGCCTGGGATCGACTCAGGCCGTTTGCAATTGTGTTGTCCACCCCGGGAACATGCACAGTGATCAGATTTGCGCCGTGTCCGATTACCCAATCCCACACCCTCATGGCCTCCCTGCAAAGGGGTTAAGAGTGTGCGCCTCCTTGTTTGTTGAGGTAATACATCACTGCCGTGTTGTCTGTCTGAAGCAGGAGAGTACACGGTGGGATTACTGACTGAAAGGCCTGCAGGGCATAGAGAACCGCCCTCATCTCTAGGACATTGATATGGAGATGAGCTTTCAGCAGGTCCACGTACCCGGACTTTACCCCGTCCAGGTGTACTCACCAAGACCTGAGAAGGTCCGTGGTGAGGTTACCTCCAGGGGCAGGCGCTACAAACAAGGCGCCCTGGGCGACCGAGGACTAGCCACCACTGCCAGTCTCGGATCACTGAGTTCGTGATCCTGACCGGATGCTACAAGTGGTCTTGCCTTTGGTCCCATTGCACCTTGAGCATCCACTGGGTTACCCGCATGTGGAGCCTTGCGAAGGGACAGTAGGAATGGCGCAGCCATGTGTCCAAGCTGAGCAGAGGACCCAGAGCCTGACACGTGATCCTTGTTCGACATTAAATCCCCTTATGAGGGATCTGATGCGCTCCGCTCTGTCGTCCGGAAGAAAAACTCTTCCCTGAACAGTGTCAGGACTCGCCTATAAACTGCAGTTTCTGCTGACGGTACCAGGAGAGACTTCTAGTAATTTATGAGAATGCCCAGAGATTGGAACAAGTCCTGGGTGCTCCTGAACCCTTGATAACAACGCCTCTGGAGGCGGCCATGAGAAGCCAGTCGTCGAGGTGCGGGAACACATAGTGGCCCTGTCTCCTCAGAGATGCTGCCACAACTGCCATGCACTTGGTAAAGACCCTTGGTGCGGATGACAGTCCGAATGGAAGAGCTCGGAACTGAAAGTGGTGGTCGAGAAACTCGAAGCGCAGGAACCTCTGGTGCGCGTGAGCTATGGGGATATGCAGGTATGCGTCCTGCATGTCTAGAGACGCTATGCAGAACCCACCTGTCGGTGGTAATGGCCTGCCATCCCGGCAGGAAGTTCGCAATGCGACCCCAGACCATGATTTCCCGTTGATCCTGAGGGGCGGGGGCCGGAAAGGAGTCAGGCTGTGGCGGCAGATGGGCCCGCTGGCTGGGTCGGCCTAGGGGAACGCTGACCTCGGCTAGCGGGCTGTTTTCCCTGGGTTCTACGGAAACCGGAGCCCCTCTGATGTGTAGCGGAGCGGGGCTGCTGCCTCTGTGTCCGCCCACGAAAACGGCTTTGGTTCCTACAAAGGAACCAAGCTTGGGTCGGTACATGGCTTGAACCGACCTCACCGCCTTTCCGGCCTCTTGAAGTTTGGTAATGATCTTCTCGGAAGGATTACCAAATAAAACTTCTCCCTTGAACGGAGCGTCCATAATGTTTTTCTGGACATCCGGGGTAAAGCCGGAGACACGTAACTAGGAGAGTCTCCGGAGGCATACGCCAGAAGCTGCTGCTCGGGCCGATGAGTCCGCGGAGTCGTACGTGGCTCGAAGCACTTGGGTCCCCAGGTCTGAACCCGTACGGAGGAGCTGGAGCATCTCCTCCTTCTGCTCACCTTGGGCAGCTTTCAGCCGCCTCAGACCCTGTTCCACAAGCGTTCTGGAATTGAACCATGTGGGTCAAGTAGTTCAAGGATCTGACGGCGAGGTAGAGAGCGTACGTCGCCTGCCCAGTGTGTCCAACTGTTTGGACTCTGGGTCCAGTGGCAGGTGCTCAAATGTTGCGGCCTCTGTGACGGTAATGTGAAGCTGTGATGACCAGAGAGTCAGCCTGAGGCTGCTGTGTCAGGTACTGGTCGTCCTTAGGAGCCTTGTACAGACGATCAGCTTTCTTGGCACCGCCCGAGGCGAATGGGGCGCTCCATGCTGCCTTGGTGATGTCCACGAAGTGTCCACCAAGGGTGGTACCACCACAGGCTTGGGGTCCTTCTGCCAAGATATTTGGCAAGGCGTAACCTTCAGGGTCTAGTTCTTCTGCATCCCATCCCATGTTCTCCTGGATATGTCATAATATCCATGAATGAAGGTCATCGGAGGAGATCTCGGTGTCTCCGTGGGTCCGGAGAAGGGATGGAGAGAGGAGATGGGGATCTAGAGGAAGAGTAGACTGATCCGTGTCCTCCGTCGGCTGAGCGTCGGTGTCTCCTGGATCTCTTAGGGCTGGGTGATCCAGAAGAGGATTTCTGAAGAGGTCTCCATTTTTCTGATCTTCCCTGGGAGAGGATCCAGGCTCGGGGGAGGTAGCAGCCTGCCGACCCCAGGCGAAGGGGCGGTACTGGAGGAGGAGGGGGAGGAGGAGGGCGATGGGGCCATGTCCCTTTAATGGTGTCCCACCAGTAAGTGAAGAGATCCTTCACTTCCGCTATAGAAAGTCCCGACGACGGCCCAGGCGCCGGTGGGCAGTTGTCGGGTCCCGGCGTCGGCTCCACAGGTGCCTTGGGTAAAGGCGAGGGGGCCCTGGGAGTTTCAGCGAGGCCGGGGTCGCCCGTCTGGTCCTCGGGCTGTGTTAAGTCCTCCTCAGTCAACGTCTCCTGACCGACGTCGGTCGGAGGCGTGGAAGCCCTCTTCTCAGGCGGAACGGACACGGTCCCCAACCGTGTCCGCTGGGATGGTTTTGGCCGACGACGGCCGTCCGGCCGACGACGGCTCCAGGGAGGAATGACGTACGGCCGACGACGGTCGGGCCAGCGTCGGGTCCACAGGTCTCTTCAACGGTGTGAGCTCCAAAGTTTTACGAGGAGGCACAGAAGACGACCGGACGTCGGGAGCCGAAGGGCGGGAACCCGACTTATGATGATGGTGGTGGCGCTCCCCGGACTTCGCCAAGGCCCTGGAAGAAGAAGACGACGACGGCCTGGTGGACTTGGCCTGAGAAGAAGGAGGCTTTCTTACCACAGCCGGGGGAGGCTGAGAGCTGGCCCTGGAAGGAGAGCGGTCGGACCGAGAACTGGAGCTGCGGGACTCCGAAGCCCTGGACGTGGACCTGGAAGGGGCCTTCTCCCTTCTTTTCTCCGCGTGCTTGTGGGATTTGGACGAAGATTCCACCTTGGAGGACATGGTCTTCAGTTTTTCTCCAACAAAAAAGCCTGGAGGGCCTTCTGACGTTGGATCCTGGTTCGGCTGTTGAAGCCCTGGCAAAACGAACAGGCCTGGGTATCGTGGTCTGGGCCCAGGCACCTAACACAGGCCGTGTGGGGGTCCTTGAAGGGGATCTGTTTCCCACAAGCACACTTGGAGGGATGACCGGAGGTCGGAGAGGACATCAGCAACAATCTTGCTTGAAGAAAAAAGAATTTCCCGGAGGAAAGCTCTGAACCACGCGTCGCACGCTAGACTGGAACCGAAGGGTCGAGACATGCAAGTCGTGGCGAGAAAGAACTGGGGAATCTGGCGGACCGCCCCCTTTTGTACCACGCCTGACGTCGGAGGCGGGACCGCCGTCGGGGAAGCGGTCCTCACGGAAGATAGCTAGCTAGAATTTTTCCGGGGGTCTTGACGCCTGCTGGCTTCAGTCCTAATGGTGTAACCTGCTGCAAGAGCTGTGTCTCAAGTAAGATATTATGGACAGAGAAAGGGATGCCACTGGAGACCAGAGAGAAACTAAGAGGCAGGGGGGGTGCCACAGAAAACCAGTGAATATTTGGAAAGGAAGAGGAGATGGGTAGTCACCCCCCCATAACCTCCACTATAGCTTGGGATCAGTTTATATTTTGGGGGGACAACTGCAAATTGGTACCACTTTCCCAGCTGAACCAGTGCAGTTAAGCATGACCCCTATGAGATGCTTTTATAAACTGAAACAGGCAAACAGGTGGAGACCGAACTCCTAAGTGAACTGTATATATAAATATTTTATTCAGCTTTCCACCTAGAAAAATCACATTGGTGACTGACATTTTGTGGACAGCGCCACTCTTGTCAAGGTATAGTGGTCACCTACATATTGCAAAACATAAAATATATATTACATTACGTGACCAGATGTTATCTGTGAAAGGGAAAATCTGATTTAACACACTATATAAAAAGTAAATAATGAGAGAGATTTAAGAACAGGTTACTCATCTGTAATAGTAGTTCTAGAAGTGGTATATATTGTTCATTAACACTTATTGGCATGTCCCTTTCCCCTTTAAGAATTGCCAGAAGTCTTCAAGCTGGCTCCTCCCACCCACCCGGGTGGTATATACCTCGGCTCCACCCTGTCACGCCAGATCTTAGCCCGCTGGAAGCCAGGTATTCTGCGCCCACAGCCGGGGAGGTCGGATGGGTCTGTGTGGACGAACACAATATACCACTCCTAGAACTACTGTTACAGGTGAGTAACCTGTTCTTCTAGGATCGTGGACATGTTGTTCATCCACACTTATTGGCAGACTTCTAGCAGTTCTCCGGGAGGAGGGAGGCAAGGCGCACACCCCCTACTTAGGGAACAGAGACTGGAGAACTGAGGCCCCAAAACCAGCATCCTGGCGTGATAAGGTCGATGCGGTAGTGGGTGATGAAGGTGTTTGCTGACTTCCAGGTAGCAGCCCGACACATTTCCTGGATAGGGATGTCCCTGGAAGCAGACACCGATGCAGCAGTATGGCGGGTAGAATGAGCTTATTCCTCTGGGAGGCTCCTTGCCCGCCAACTCATAGCACAGACCTATGCATGATGTAATCCATCTTGCAACAGTCCGCTGCGCTGCAGGTCTGCCAGAAGTGGCTTCAGCGTAAATGACAAACAGCTGGCGAACCTCTCCCTGAATTTCGCCGCCCTCTCTTATAGTAGGAGAGAGCATCATCGGGTCCAAAGTATGGAGACTGTACCGGCCTCCAAGGTGTAATTAGGGTAGTATACCGGCAGAGTTAACACCTGATTAAGGTGAAACTCTGACACCAACTCGGAAGAATTTCAGGTGGGCGCAGGACAACCTTGTCCCTGTGGAAGACCAGATAAGGGAGTCCACCGAAAGCACCTGAGCTCCCCTGTCCTTCTGGCTGACATGATAGCCACCAGGAAGGCCGTCTTCCACGACAAGTGTGACAACTCACACTTGTGCATGGGTTCAAATGGCTTGCCCATGAGCTTTGCCAGTACCAGCAGTAGATCCCACGGAGGTGGAGGTTCACGCACCGGAGGGGATATGTGATCCAGGCCTTTGAAAAAGCGCCCAACCACTGTATCGTGCGCCCATCAGCTGACCGGCCTGCACCTGGTAAGCAGAGATGGCTACCAGGTGCACTCTAAGGGTCGATGACCGAAGACCCCCATTTGAGAGAGATCAAAGGTATCCGAGAATGTTAGTCACTAAACAGGATAAAGGGTCCAGGCCCTTGCCCTGACACCAAATGGAAAACCTTTTCCATTTGAAGGCATAACATTTCCTGGTAGAGTCCTTTCTAGATGTCTCCACCATAGTGTAGACATCTTCAGAAAGACCCAAAGCCTGGAACTCTAGCCGCTCAGGTACCAGGCTGTGAGGTGCAGGTATTGAAGGTCCAGAGGGCATACCTTCCCCTGACTGAGTGATATCAGGTCCGGGCGTGTGCAAAGCTGCTCCGGGTGCCTGCAGCTGAGGCTGAGGAGATCTGGATACCAGAACTGGAGCAGCCAATCTGGGGCTACCAGGATCACCTTCGCCTTTTCCCTCCTCACCTTGAGGATCAAGGGAAATGGAGGGAAGGAACAGAAGAGGCCTGGGGTCCACAGCCTTGAGAAGGCATCCCCCTGTAGCAAGCCCTGCTGAGGGGGGGCGGGGCGTGAAACCGTCTCAGCTTGGTGTATTCCCTGGAGGCAAACAGGTCCACCATCGGTTTGCCCCAAGGGGAGAACAGGCTGTAAGCTACCTCTGGATGGAGAGACCACTCGTGGGATATCTGGCCTAAACGGCTGAGAGCATCCGCCAGATGGTTCGAGGCTCCTGCCACACGGACGGCTAGGAGATCCACCACCAATCAGCTCACGAGGGTCCAGATGCAGAGCGCCTCCTTGCACAGCAAACGAGAGTGCGTGCTGCCCTGTTTGTTGAGGTAGTACATGGTCATGGTATTGTCCATCTGGACTTGAACCACTTGACCCCGAAGCTTAGAAGTGAAAGCAAACAATGCCAGCCTGACTGCTCTGAGCTCCAACAGGTTGATGTGGCATCGGGACTCCTTGGGGGTCCAAAGGCCATGGGCCCTTTCGTCCCCCATGTGGGCTCCCCAGCCCATGAGAGGCACTGGTCATGAGGACGACCGTAGGCTCGGGGCAGACAAAAGGGATCCCTTCCTAAAATGGTCTGGGGCGGTCCACCATTGGAGAGCGTCCCACATCTTCTGGGTTACAGTGACCAGCTGGTCAAAATGACCATGGTGCTGAGTTCACTGGGCGGCCAGCTCCCACTGGAGGGGGCGCATGTGTCACCAGGCCCAATGGACCACAGAGGTGCACGCCGCCATGTAACCCAGAAGGCGCAGAAAGTCCCGGGCAGGGTGCGACTGCCCAACCAGAAATGATTGAGCAAAGGAGGAAAGAACCTCCTCCCTGTCCGCCGGGAGCAGAGCTCTGGCTTGACAAGAGTCAAGCTCTGCCCCGATGAAGCCCATCACATGAGAAGGCACGCGTTCCAACTTGGTCTCATTGATTAGGAGGCTGAGTTGGGAGCAGGTCTAGAGGGCCAGATCCCTGGACCTCTCCACCTCCTATAGGGAGTTACCTGCCAGAAGCCAGTCTTCGAGGTAGGGGTAAATTCTGATCCCCCGACACCGCAGATGGGCCGCCACCACTGCAATGCATTTGGTGAAGACCCTTGGGGCCGATGTCAGGCCAAACGGCATGGCTCTGAACTCGTACACGGTCCCTTTGACCCTGAAACGGAGGAACCGCTGATGGGATGGACAGATTGGGATGTGAAATAATGTGTCCTGCAGATCCAGTGAACAAAACCACATGTTTCGCTCCAAGGACAGAATGATCTGGGACAGAGTGACCATCCAAAAGGTGCGAGGCCTGAGATATTGATACAGGTCGTGGAGATCTAGAATGGGGCGCCACCCCCCCCCCCCGTCCGCTTGGGCACCAGGAAGTACCTGAAGACAAAGCCTGGGTCTGCTGGAGGATCCGTCACAGGAGCTATTGCCTCCTTGAGGAGGAGCTGAGCAACGTCGTCTCGAAGAGCCGACTGTGTGTTAGCAGACATCCGTTCCTCCCAAGGGTCGCGGGCTTGACTGGGAGGGAAGTGCTCAAACTCTAGAGGCAGTCCCCGACCGACCACTTCGAGAACCCACCTGTCTGAAGTGATAGCGGACCAGGCGGAAAGGAAGTGACGGAGCCGGCCCCCCACGGGAGGACCCAGAGCTGGAGTGACGGGAGAAGGGGTGGCAGCCCCCACTCAGTCACTGTGCAGGCTTGGAAGAGGCTCTAAGACCTGAGCCTCTGCCTCCTTTACGGGCCTGTTGGGGTCCAGGCTTGGGCTGAGGGCGCCAAGCTTGAGCCCGCTGCTGATGTTGCTGTCCTCCTTGAAAGGAAGACTGCTGGACAGTAGGGGAAGAGTGCGGAAAAGGCTTCTTCTGCTGGTTCTTGCCCAAAGGACCCTTAGCAGAAGTGGCATCCAAGGTGGCACTTGACTGCTCTATGCACTGAAGGTGACCGGCCACTCCTGGGCCAAACAGGTTGGTCCCGAGGAAGGGAACATCAGCTAATTTGTGCTGAGTATCCGCCGGGAAGGAGGAGAGCTTCAGCCAAGCCCTGCGGCGAGAGGCAACTGTGGCGGCCATCAAGCAGGCACAAGAATCCTCAATGTACAGGGCTGTTTGGAGAGGCTGTTTGGCAACAGCTCAGCCCTGGTCTCGGACCAGCTTAACCATGGTCTGCATGTCCACAGGGAGATGTGGGAGGACTTCGTCTAACGACTCTAGAAGGGTGTGAGAGAAGTGTGCCATGATGACAGCTGAACTTGCCTGACGAAGGCCCAAGGAGGAAGCCGCGTAAACCTTCCTCGCTGAATGGTCCAAGAGCTTGGACTCTTTGTCAGGAGGACGGTACGTGTCGGCAGAACTGCCAGTACGCCTGAACACAGAGGCGGTTATCAGGCTCTCGGCTGAAGGGTGCTCTGTGAACCCCACTAGGGACCCCATGGGCACCGCGTACTTGCGGGCCATGCGGGCAGACGGAGCTGGACAAGAGGCAGGGCGCTGCCAGAGTTCAAGTGCCGGATCAACAATGGCCTTGGCCACCAGAAAGGCCTCTGTCAGGGTGTCCCCTCTTTTTAGGATGTCCGTAAGAGGGTACCCCACCTTTTTCTGGATGGGTTCCAGGGGCATCCCTGAGATGAGACGAAGGATCCCTTGGAAAGAGGAAGGACCTTCCTCCATCCCTAAGCCAACGGACGACTCGTCATCCCCAGGATGAGAGTGGAGCCCGGTAACATTCGAATCCGAGGAGTTGGGATACAGCAGCCTGCCGCCCAAGTCACCCTCGGCACGCAGAGGGCGGTCTGGGGTGACCGTGACCAATAAACGCCAGGGAAACCCGGTGTCCGGTCTGTCTTCTTTTGAAGGAGCCCGATCCACAGGCTGCTTAGGTGGCGGTTCCACCAGAATGGGTGGAGAGACTGGTTTAGGCCGAAGAGGTAGGTTTGCCGGCCCCACGGGCAGGAAAACTCATGGTTTCGGCTCCGGAGGGGTCAGCTTCGGCCTAGGAGGCGAGAGCCAAGTAATGGCCGGGGAGGGAGCCGGAGTAGGCTTGTGCCCAGACAAGATCAGCTGTTGCCACATGAGGTCCTCGTAGCACCAGAGTTTCCTCCGGAGCCTCTCCTCATCTGAGGAGGACGAGGACGACTGATGGCATCGCTGCCTCAGAGTGCTTATGGGTCTTCCTCGGCCATTCGGTCGAGGGGGTTCGAGACTTCGACCAAGATCGGGCCGGCCGACTTGGTCGCCTCGGAGACATCGGTGGGACTGGTGACTTCTGGGGGTCCGGAACCGGGTCTCCTCATCGGGGAAGACAAGGACCGGAGTCCTTTCCAAGGAGTCGCTGGCCGGAGCCAGCAACAGAGGGTCAATGGGGTCGAGGACAATCTCGACCTCGTCGACCGCATCTTCGGTCGGCTGCTCCGACAGAAGGTCCGAAAAGCCAGCAGCCGAAGAAGCGATCTCAACCGAAGTAGAGACCACAAGCTCCTGGGACCTCTCTCGGTCCCAAGAGTGCCTTCGCCAAGATGAAGGCTTACTCGGTTCCTTCTCCCGTTTACAGGATAGGGAGGAGTGCGAGCCCGCAGGCGCCTCTCCCCAGGTGGGAAGAGACTGGCACATCTCCCGGAAGGACCCTGAGAAAGAAGAGCCTAGGTTAAGAGGAATGAAGAAGCCCCAAGAGTTGGTGGCACAAGCCACTTCTTCCTCGAACGTCTGCATGCGTTCCAATTGTTTGGCAGTGTCCGGAGCTGTGGAAACCGCCCACCTAGCCTCCTTGGACTTCGCTGGAGGGTTCCTTTTCTCCGGTCTCCCCAAATTTAAGCATGCCAGGCGGTCGTCCAGAATGTTGGATGGAAGTCCAAGCAAAAGCTGCAGGACGAGGTGTCATGACTGACACCTAGGCAGTAGATGCATATCAGATGGAGATCGGTGTGCGACATCTTCTGGCCTCAAAGACACCAGCGAAATCAAGGGGAAGATCTTTCTTCCATAATCAAAGATGCAAATGAGTGATCGCTAACTCGAGCGAGTTTCAATTTCGGTAAAACCGAAGTTTTGAAAGCCAGGACCTACGAAATGCGTGAGCAGGAGGAATGCAACCTGAATCTTCCAGTGGAAAGGAAGATTTGGCATCACGGGGTGGTGCCGAGGTATATACCACCCGGGTGGGTGGGAGGAGCCAGCTTGAAGACTTCCGGTGATTCTTACAGGGGAAAGGGACGTGCCAATAAGTGTGGATGAACAACATATCCACGATCCTAGAACTGATGATTATACTCATTTTACTTTACTGATTGAGACACCCCAGAGTGAATGGAATTAGGTAACACTGATGGCCATGTAATGTAGTATCTATATCTTTTGTTTTGCAATACACAAGTGACCACCGTACCTTGACAAAGTAGAGCTGTCCATGAAACATCAGTCACTGATGTGATTTTCCTAGGTGGCAAGTTGAATAAATTAAGTATTTATACATTTCATTCACTAAGGAGAGAAGTCTCCCCTCTGTGGGCCCGTTTCAGTTTTGATTTCCTACCAGAGACTCCTCTGCTTACCAACTGCAGGCCCATTATCTAGGGCACAGGCATCCAGAGAGCAACCCCCCTTTTTTTGTTGTCTCGTGCTTTTATACATCCCTTGAGCATAGCTCTTGGGATTTATGCAGCCTCCCACATCTCCGATGAGTGTAAAATTCTGGTTACAAACACCCATCCATACCATTATCCTCTATTTTATTCAAAAATGGCTTTCTGATTTTGCAGACACCACGGTTTTGCATTCTTTGCGAAATTCTGCAGTTTCACATGATTTTAATACTAAGACCATCACTGAAATTCTAATCTCAGTGGGTTGCCTGTCATCTAGAATATTTCTCTGGTGACCTTTAGAGACCACATAATGGTTCTGCAGCCTTAAGGTTCAGGTATGTAGGGCTACTAAATTTTCCAGGTTTAAAAATTGCCAAGTCTACTTTACGGAATCTTAAAATTGTTTGTTATCCCATTCTGTCCCAAAATTGACTGCAAATTTGCATGATTTGCACTGAAAATGTGGCACAAAATGGGGCTTTTATGCAAATTTAGCACCATGTGTGGTTATAAAGGTGGTGCAAATAGGTTTTTTTAACAGAACATTTTACTAACTGGTGTTTAAAAATGGCCAAGTCCATTTTTAATCCTGGTTTTCCATTTTCGTGGAAAAATAGTGGCCCTATTACTCCCACAATGTACAATAGTGAACTAGTTAACTCCTGGTGACAGTTTACAGCAAGCACCAGTATTTGTGCACATAATTTCTCACGTTAGCAGTTAAACTGGCATAATAAACTTGAACACGTGCTCGCATAAGATAAAACTGTTCACAAAAGACAAACTTTTTTTTGGTTCGTTGCACACATTTTTTTATACAAAAAGAAAACTACAGTACTGGAAGCCCAAAGGAGCCAATGATTTAAAAAAAGGGATAAACCAATGTGACAAATTAAAAACTGGTCCACATAAACAGGCCTTAACGGCACAAAAATATATTGACTGCAAACACCATCACAGTTATTGTTTCCAGTACAGTTTCATATAGTTTGTGCAACATAAAAAATAATGGACCAACAACCCATTCACATACAAATACACAATATATAAAATGCACAACAGCATACCAACCTTAGTTGGGCACATTTAATGAATACATTTTATAGAACTTTTTTATTACTAAAATAGGCCATTGTGGTGAAGTTACTAGCGGTCACTACCCTTTGTTTAAAACCTACAAAAAAACAACAGAAGACTATGGCCAATTTTGTCGTGTGGACACTAATGCTTGCCTGAAGTTACTTTAAAGAGCAGCTGATGCCTTCAGGAGAACTTTACCAAAACGTAATATTTAGACAGTGCAGCTTGTATTTCACATTAGTTCCGTATTCCACCTCCCCATTATTTATTACCAAAGTCGTCTGCATGAAAACAGGATCTTTGTTCCTGAAGAGTTCATCTACTTCTGTTGCTGTCTCCCTACCCGAGGTCATAATGCACTGCTTGTGACATCAGTAACTACAATGGCAACAGACTGTGATGTCACAACAGATGATTACGACTTTAAGTAGGGAGTCAGCTATAGAGGCAGATGAACCCTGAAGAATAAGGATCATATATTCTTGCAAATATTCTTAGTAATAAATATCGGGGAGGTGGAATCTTTAGAATATATATGGAATGGAAGTTGAAGTGTACCCAATTACTATGTTTTTTCAAAGTTTTTTTAAGGCGTCAACAGCTCGTTAAGAACACTGAACTAAGAAACCATCTACAGGAACTCCAGACCATCAGTTACCTGATCTAGTCCCTCCAATTAATGGGGCTCCACAAATGACAATCAACAAGTAGCATTTCAGCGGGCATCCGATTCATTATTTCAGCAGCAACCAGAAAATGTTAGAAAACAAAGCAGAGCTGTGAGCATGCTGGGCTGCAGTCACCCTCAATGTGAGGGCTCTTTAAAGGCCATCTAAGCATATTACACACAACGCTGAGCCATTGTCCATGTCCATGTCAAACTCCCAATGCGGGACCTACGTTGATTTGTAGAGCCCCATCCTGTGCATTCTTTTGGCCATGCAAGAGTTAGCTATAACCCAAATGGCATTCAGTAAGATTCCTTGTTCATATTAAGGACACAAAATGGCTTCCATAAAAGGCATTTTTTTTCACATTTTCCAGGCCTTACTGTGTCACTTCACAAACAGCCTTTTTACTTTTTTAGTAACATCCTAGCAAAGTCTGCATTGGACAGCTTTTTTGGAGCCTCCTCAGTTGTGGAAGAGGAGGGAGAGGCTATAGCCGGGTCCTGAAATGTTCCATTCTCTGTCTTTGTTGCTGGAACATTCTGTCGTTGTAAGGCACGAGGAAGCAGTGCAAGCTGGGTCCTTCCCTTTCCTCTTCTATAAATTAAATGAAAATGCACTTAGAAAAAAGCAGGCTGAGTAACAGTTGGCCAATCACATTAACAATTTCAGTTCTGTATTACTACTGTACATAATAAGTTGCTAACCATAACAGAAATGTTATTAGTCTTGCCGTAATTTATTTTTTCCGTTAGTTCCCGATGCTGTTGCTCTATTGATTTACTGTTGGGTAAATATGATGTCATGTAACTAGGAAGAGACACACACACACACACACACACCAAAAACCCATCATCCCTGGAACCAAGGGAGGTGAACATTTTATCTGGCCAATAGGAATGCAGCACTGGCAGAGATATACAGGTAACTCACCTGTAACAGGAGTTCTAGGAATGGTATATGTTGTTCATCCACACTGTCTGGCAGATTCCTTGTCGCTTTAAATCTTGCTGGAAGGTCTTCAAGCTGGCTCCTCCCACCCACCCAGGTGGTAAAACTCTCGGCTCCACCCCATGACACCAGATCTAGACCGCTGGAAGCCAGGTTGTGCATCGAAGCCGGGGAGGTAGGGTGGGTCGTGTGGATGAACAACATACACGATTCCTAGAACTCCTGTTACAGGTGAGTAACCTGTATTTCTAGGGACATGGATATGTTGTTCATCCACACTGTCTGGCAGACTCCTAGCAGTTCTCTGGGAGGAGGGAGGCAAGGCGCACACCCCCTACTTAGGAAATAAAGACTGGAGGCAAGAGGCCCCAAAACCAGCATCCCGGCGTGACTCAAGGTCGATGTGGTAGTGGGTGATGAAGGTGTGTGCTGACTTCCAGGTAGCAGCCCTGCAGATATCCTGGATAGGGACGTCCATGGAAGCAGCCACCGATGCAGTGGTATGGCGGGTAGAATGAGCTCTTATCCCTCTGGGAGGCTCCATGCCCGCCAACCTATAGCAGAGATCTATGCAGGAGGTGACCCACCTGCCTATCGTCCGCTTGGCTGCAGGTCTGCCAGGTGCGGCTTCAAGCGTAGGTGACAAACAGCTGGCGAACCTCTCCCGAGCGTCAACCGTCCGCTCCTTGTAATAAGCGAGTGCTCTTCTAGGGTCCAAAGTATGGAGCCTATATTCAGCCTCAGAGGTGTGATTGGGGTAGAGCACGGCAGAGTCAACACCTGTTAAAGTGAAACTCCGACACCACCTTGGAAGGAATTTTGGGTGGAGTGCAGGACAACCTTGTCCCGTGGAGACCAGATAAGGAGACTCGATGGAAGCACCTGGAGCTCTCCCATCCTTCTGGCTGGCGTGACAGCCACCAAGAAGGAGGTCTTCCACACAGGTGAAGATGTCACACCTGTGCATTGATTCAGAAATAGCTTGCCCGTGAAGCTTAGCCAATACCAGCAGTAGATCCCAAGGAGGTGGAGGTTCTCGCACTGGAGGATATGTGATCAAGGCCTTTGAAAAGCACCCGACCACCTTCTCCTGTGCCACTGACTGCTTCCCGGCCCACGCCCAGTAAGCAGAGATGGCTGCCAGGTGCACCCTGAGGGTCGCCGACCGAAGCCCTTGCTGAGAAAGGGACCACAGGTAGTCCAGAATGCTAGCCAAGGAACAGGAAGAAGGGTCCAGGCCCTTGCCCTGACACCAAATGGAGAATCTCTTGCATTTAAAGGCGTAGCATTTCCTGGTCGACTCCTTAAGGGACGCCTCAACGACGCTGAGGACCTCGTCAGAAAGACCCAAGGCCTGGAACTCTAGCCGCTCAGGAACCAGGCCGTCAGGTGCAGGGATTTAAGGTCCGGATGGAATACCTTCCCCTGATTAACTGAGATTAGGTCCGGGTGGGCTGGAAGCCGCCTCGGGAGCCTGGAGCGGAGACTGAGGAGACCCGGATACCAGTACTGGCGGGGCCAGTCTGGGGCTACCAGAATCACCTGCGCCTTGTCCCTCCTTGCCTTGAGAAGCACCTTGTGGATCAAGGGAAATGGGGGAAAAGCGCAGAAGAAGCCCGGGGTCCACGGCCTTGAGAAGGCATCCCCCTGCAGCGAGCCCTGCTGAGGGGAGCGGGCATGAAACAGTCTCAGCTTCGCATTCTCCCTGAAGGCAAACGGGTCCACCTGAGGCATGCCCCAGTGGGAGAACAGATCTTGTACTACCTCCGGCAGGAGAGACCACTCATGTGATGCAGCCCCTATCCGGCTTAGGGCATCAGCCAGAATGTTGGAGGCTCCTGCCACATGGATGGCAAGGAGATCCGCCTCCAGGCTGCGCACGAGGGACCAAATGTGGAGAGCTTCCCTGCACAGAGGCGGTTTAGGTAGTACATGGTCGTGGCATTGTCCGTCTGGACCTGGACCACTTGACCCCGTATGAACGGAGCGAAGGCAGTGAGGGCTAGATGAACCGCTCGAAGCTCCAGCAGGTTGATGTGGCATCGGGACTCCCGAGGGGACCAGAGGGCGTGCGCTCTGTGCTCCCCCAGATGGGCACCCCAACCCATCAGAGAGGCATCGGTTGATAGAGAGACCATTGGCTTGGGGTGGACAAACAGGATGCCCTCCTGCAGATGTGCTGGAACGGCCCACCACTGGAGGGTGGTCCACATCCCCTGGGTCACCTTCACTGGCTGATCCAAGGGATCGGAGTGCTGTGACCATTAGCAGGCCAGCCCCCATTGAAGGGGAGGCATGTACCAACGGACCACACTGGTGCAGGCCGCCATAAGGCCCAGGAAGTCTCGGGCAGGGCACGATTGCCCAACCTGAAATGATTGGGCAAAGGAGGAAAGAACCTCGGCCCTGTCCGCCGGGAGCCGTGCTCTGGCTCGTAGAGAGTCGAGCTCTGCCCCGATGAACTGTATCACCTGCTTTGGCACGAGTTCCGACTTGGCCTCGTTGATGAGGAGGCCAACCTGAGAGCAAACCTGGAGGGGGCGATCCCTGGACCGCTCCACCTCCATTTTGGAGGAGGCTGCAATCAGCCAGTCGTCCAGGTAGGGGTACACCCGGACCCTTCGGCACCACAGGAATGTTGTCACCACTGCCATGCATTTGGTGAAGACCCTGGGAGCTAGGGAAAGGCAGCAGGGCATGGCCCGGAACTCGTAGAGGGATCCCTCTGCCCTGAAGCGGAGGAATCTCTGGTGGGATGGACGGATTGCGACATGAAAGAACGTGTCCTGGAAGTCCAGAGAACAGAACCACATGCCTCGTTCCAAGGATGGAATGATCTGAGCCAGAGTGACCATCCTGAAGGTTCGAGACCTTAGGAACCTGTTCAGGTTGTGCAGGTCTAGAATGGGGGCGCCAGCCCCCCCGTCTGTTTCAGGACCAGGAAGTACCTGGACACAAACCCTGGGTCTGGTGGAGGATCCGCTACCTTCCTGATCATCTCTTTTTCGAGGAGCAGGGCAATGTCGGCTCGGTGAGCCGACAGAGAGGCTGCGGACCCCGTAGCCCCCCGAGGGGAGACGGCTCGGAAGGGCGGGGCCTGCTCGAACTCCAGAGGCAGGCCCTTTCCTACCACCTCCAACACCCAGCAGTCCATGTTGATAGCGGACCAGGCGGAAAGGAAGTGGCAGAGCTGTCCCCCCACAAGGGGAACCCAGGGGGGAGTGATGAGGCTGGGGGCGACACCCCTCAACCCGTCACTGGGCAGGCTTGGAGGAGGGGCCGGCCGAGGGACCTCCTGGGCCTTTCCCTCCCTGCTTCCTATTAGAGGGAAGCCGCAGGCTTGGCTTTGGGATGCCAAGCGTGAGCCTGCTGGCCCTGATGTTGGTGTTGCTGGCCCGGATGTGCCGCAGGCGCAGAAAGGCGAAAGGACTTATGTTGTTGACGACGGCCCTCTTCCTTCTGGGCGGAGGTGACCGAGTCCAGGGTAGTGTTGGACTTTTCAATCCGCTGGAGGTGGCCTACCACTCCAGGGTGGAACAGGTCAGTCCCCAAGAAGGGGACATCCGCCAATTTGTGCTGGGTATCCGCCGTGAAGGTGGATATCCTCAGTCATGTTCTGCGGCACATGGCCACTGCGGCCGCTACTGATCTGGCACAGGAGTCTCCAATGTCCAGAGCCGTTTGGAGCTGCTGTTTCGCCACCGCCCTTCCCTGATCCCGCACCTGCTTGACCGTGGTCTGCAGGTCGGCAGGGAGATGAGGGATCACCTCATCCAGGGAGCCCATGAGGGCGTGGGAGAAGTGTGCCATCAACACGGCCGAGCTGGCCTGGCGGAGGCCTAGGGAGGACGCAGCGTAAACCTTGCGCCCAGCATAGTCCAGCTTTTTGGACTCCTTGTCGGGGGACTTATCCACATCCCTAGTGTTCCCGGAACGCCAGAAAACGCTATCGGTGACTAACCCCTCCGCAGAGGGGTGCTCGGAAAAACCGGACAAAGAGCCGGTAGGGACCGCATACATCCTGGCCATTATGGGTCCACGTAACTCCATGCTGTCACTGCCAAAATTAAACCAGATGTACAGTGCCTTTAGAAAGTATTCACCCCCCTTGGATTTTGTCACATTTTGTTGTGTTACTACTAGAATTTTTAACGCATTGAAATGATTTTTTTCCTCCCTTGATTCACACAGCATACTCAACAATTTAAAGAGGCAAAAAATAGTTTTATTGTGTAACAAAAATTTATGAAACATTAAAAACTGAAATATCTTGTTTACTTAAGTATTCACCCCCCTGAGTCAATACTTTGTAGAAGCGCCTTTGGCAGCAATTACAGCTTTGAGTCTTCTTGGTTATGTCTGTATCAGCTTTGCACATCTGGATTTGGGGATTTTCGCCCATTCTTCCTTGCAGATTTGCTCAAGCTCTGTCAAGTTGGATGGGGAGCGTCTGTGAACCGCAATCTTTAAGTCTTTCCACAGATTCTCAATGGGATTCAAGTCTGGGCTTTGGCTGGGCCACTCAAGGACATTCACCTTCTTGTTCTGAAGCCACTCCAGTGTTGCTTTGGCTGTATGTTTGGGGTCGTTGTCCTGTTGAATGTAAATCTTCGCCCCAGTCCAAGGTCTATTGCAGACTGATGAAGGTTCTCCTCAAGGATGTGCCTGTATTTGGCTCCATTCATTGTTCCCTCTATCCTGACAAGTGCCTCAGTCCCTGCAGCTGAAAAGCATCCCCATAACATGATGCTGCCACCACCATGCTTCATGGTAGGGATGGTGTTACACAGGTGATGAGCTGTGTTCGGTTTGCGCCAGGCATAGCGCTTTGCATTCAGGCCAAAGAGTTCAATTTTTGTTTCATCAGACCAGAGAATCTTTTGCCACATGGTCTCAAGAGTCTGCCACGTGCCTTCTTGCAAACTCCAGGCATGCTATTATGTGGCCTTTTCTCAGGAGAGGCTTCCGTCTAGCCATTCTCCCATAGAGGCTACATCTGTGAAGTGCTGCAGAGATTGTTGTCCTCTGGACAGGTTCTCCCATCTCAGCCATGGAACTCTGTAGTTCTGTCAGGGTGGTCATTGGGTTCTTGGTCACTTCCCTGACCAAGGTCCTTCTTGCCCGGTTGCTCAGTTTGGGAGGACGGCCTGCTCTAGGAAGAGTCTGGGTGGTTCCGTAATCTTTCCATTTCCTAATGATGGACTTGACTGTGCTCCTGGGAACCTTCAACACCCTAGAAATGTTTCTATATCCCTCTCCAGATCTATGCCTCCTCACAATTCTATCACGGAGTTCTACGGACAGCTCCTTGGCCTTCATGGTAGTGTTTCTGCTCTGACATGCACTGTCAACAGTGGGACCTTATATAGACAGGTGTATTTCCTCTGAAATCATGTCAACCATTTGAACTGACCACAGGTGGACCCATTCAAGTTTTAGAGTGATCTCACAAGGAAATTGGATGCACCTGAGCTCAATTTGGAGTGTCATAGCAAAGGGGGTGAATACTTATCAAACCAAGACATTTCAGGTTTTTATTTTAAATTACATGTACAACAAATTCCAGAAGTTTCATTCCACTTTGACATTATAGAGTAATTTGTGTAGATACGTGACAAAAAAAATCCCATATAAATGTATTTTAATTTGAGTTTGCAACATCACAAAATGTGACAAAATCCAAGGGGGGTGAATACTTTCTGAAGGCACTGTAGTTCCCCTGGGAAATGTATCTTCACTCGGGGTACCAACGGTCTGTGCTGAAACACTAGCACTGAGCTTGCAAGCACAGAATGGACGGAATGTACCATATAGAGACTGTTGCTAGCTTTTCAGACAAACTTTGCATTTCTTATTGAAGGAGAATGGTTTGGGAAATACCATGGTGATGGCGTTCGTTTTGCAATTAAGTTACAAGCCTAGGCAATTTCTGATTGCACTGGGTTTGTGCAACAATTAATGCTTGATGTGAAAATTTGCAACAACAAACACTGGTGACTGTGCTTGCATTAGCTAGTTCTATTGCGACTGCGGCAGGAAAGAGCAACAGCTGCACTGAACTTCGCAGTTTGAGTCATGCATGCATGGCTGTCATGCAGCTGAGACTAAGAAAACTGTCGGGACACAGATCACAATCGGGAAAATAATCAAACTGATAGAAAACATCAAATGCAGCAAAGTGCACTAAAATAGTACAACATACCCTGTTTACCCACAAAGGCCAAATACAAACAAAAAACACCTGAACTGGGAGAAAACGGAGCACACACTCCACACTGAGGGAGGGACTGCACTAAGAGGTAAAAAGGTACCCAAACTTAACCTAGATACCAGGCTAACAGGTAGACCAAAACAGAAACTTTTTTCATAAATATTTTACTTTAGTCTCCTTAAAGTGATTTTCTCATCTTCTGTAGCAAAGGCATGACCTACAGTTTCTGGTAGGTCATGTCAGCGATAGCCAATTTGTGCAAGTTTAGAACTGTTATGTTCAGCCTTTGCTTCTGTAGAAGGGATCGTGGTTTGTCCCAGACAAGGCACCCAGCCGATTCCTTCCACTTCCTGATTCATGAACACACCCCTGTGCTATGATGTCCAGCAAGGGAGAGCGCGAGGGCAAGTGCCATTGAAATGAATGGGACTAATTTTTCCTAACTTTTTAATACAATATGATGGCGACTTGGAAATTAATAAGGGCCACCGGTCAACTAACAAGTGCCTTGTTAGTCGATCGGTGGCCCTTATTAATCTCCAAGCCACCATCAGATTGTTGTTAGGAAAAATCAGTCCCATGCATTTCAATAGCACTCACCCCCACGCGCTCTCTTGCTGGCCATCACACCACAGGGGCGTGTTCATGAATCAGGAAGTGGAAGGAATCAGCTGGCCACCTTGTTGTGGCCAAACTACGATCCCTTCAACAGAAGCAAAGGCTGAACATAACAGTTCTAAACTTGCAGAAAAGTACAGTTAGGTAAGAACTTACCGTAACAGTAGATCTTAGAGAACAGCTCTTGCAGCAGGTTACACCATTAGGACTGAAGCCATCAGGCGCCAGGACCCCACGGAAATTTTCTAGCTAGCAGTCTTCAGCGGGGACTGCCTCCGACGTCGGTCCCGCCCCCGATGTCTGGCATAGTACATAAGGAGGCGGTCCCCCCACAATCCTCAGTTCTCCCGCCGGAGACTCCCGGCCGCTGGATGACATCAGGAGAGGAGACAGAGGATCCGCCGCCAGAAGTTCAAGACTAAAATCAGAACGTCCCATCCCGTAAGATGGATGTTTGGCTACGACCTACCTCCACAAGAAGGGGGATGGTGGGCGGGAAGGTACCTGCTGCAAGAGCTGTTCTCGAAGATAGTACAGTTACGTAAGAACTTACCGTAACAGTAGATCTTCGAGAACAGCTCTTACAGCAGGTTACACCATTAGGACTGAAGCCGGCAGGCGTCAGGACCCCACGGAAATCTTCTAGCTAGCAGTCTTCAGCGGGGACCGCCTCCGACGTCGGTCCCGCCCCCAATGTCAGGTGTAGTACATAAGGAGGCGGTCCCGCCAGAATCCCCAGTTCTCCCGCAGGAGACTTCCAGCCGCTGGATGACATCAGAAGAGGAGACCGAGGAGCCGCCATCAGAAGTTCAAGGTTGAGGACATTCTGCCGAAGCCTAGGCTAGGACTTACCTCCTCCAAGAGGGCATGGTGGGAGGGAAGGTACCTGCTGCAAAAGCTGATCTCGAAGATCTACTATTACAGTAAGTTCTTACGTAACTGTACTATCTTCTTCGAGATACAGCTCTTGCAGCAGGTTACCTCATTAGGACTGATTCCCAAGCAATGGCGCCTAGAAACGCCCTAGGGAGAAGGCAGAAACAGAGATCCTGGGAAACCCTGATTCTAGGACAGGAGGCCCTGCAGAACGGCGAGGCCGAAACCGGCTCTCCGCCTTGAGGCAATGTCGAGGCTGTAATGCCTAATGAAGGTGTGCACTGAGCTCCAGGTGGCTGCAGCACAGATGGCCAAAATGGAGACGTTTCTCAGCGCTGCAAAGGAAGTAGCCACCCCCCTTGTCGAGTGGCCCCTAATGGTACCCGGAAGGGGCTTCTGTCTGTTGTAGCAAAAGGAAATGCACTGGACAAGCCAGCGAGAAAGAGTTTGCTTTGAGACTGGTTGGCCCAACATCCTCTCAGTGAAGGAAATAAACAGCTGCTCGGATTTGCGATGCTGTTTGGTCCTGGTCAAGTAGTATCTTAAAGAGCGGTGAACATCCAGGGTGTGAAGCAGTGCCTCTCCTCTGTTGGTGTACCTAGGGAAGTACACCGGCAAATCAATGTCCTGATTAAGGGTGAGGGCTGAGACCACCTTAGGCAGGAATTTTGGATTCGTCCTCAGGGACACCCTGTCCTGGTGAAAAATTAAATAAGGTTTCTTACACATGAGGGCATGTAGCTCGGAGATTCTCCTTGCCAAAGTAACAGCAACCAAAAATAACGTTTTCCATGACAGAAAACGTAGCTCGTAATCTGCAGCAGGTTCAAAGGGTGGCAGCGTGAGCTGCTCCAGGACAAAGAGCAGGTCCCAAGGAGGGACGGGATCCTTGATGGGTGGTCTAAGGTGGAGCACCCCCCTCAAAAAGTCAAGAGAAGTGTCGAGTTGTGCCACTGTGCGTTGGCCTATAGGGGAATGGTAGGCTGAAATCACACAGAGGTGAACCTTAATTGAGAAGTAGGCCAGACCTGAATGAAAGAGGGAAAGCAGGTATTCCAGAACTGATTTTTCTGGGCAGTCTAAAGGGGGAGAGACTGCGTGCCTGAGACCACAGGCAAAACCGACGTCATTTCATGGCGTACGTAGCATGCGTTGCCGGTTTTCTGGCAGCAGAAAGGACTGCCACCCCTTGCGAGACCCCGTGTCGCAGAATGGCTATGTTTCGAGGAGCCAGGCATGCAGGTTCAGTGAGCGCAAGTCCGGGTGGACTAGCGAACCCTCCTCTTGAGACAGCAGATGGGAGCTGACTGGCAAAGGAAGTGGAGGTTCCCGGGACAGCGGGAACCAAATCTGTCTGGGCCAGAAAGGCACTACCAAGATCATCGTTGCATGCTCCCTGTGAAGTTTGAGAAGGATTCTCTGGATCAACAGGAAGGGAGGAAAAGCGTAGAGGAATCTGCCCGCCCAGGAGAGGGACAACGTGTCTCGCCAGAAAACACCAGGCCTTGGATCTAGCGAGCAAAAATTGGGCAGTTTTGCGTTGGATGGGGAAGCAAACAAGTCCCAATTCTGGAGTGCCCCATCGATGAAACAGATCCTCTGCTACCTCCTGAAGAAGTTCCCACTGGTGGACTCTGGCCTGGGATTGACTCAGACTGTCTGCGACTGTGTTGTCCACTCCGGGAACATAAACTGCAATCAGGTTTTCGCCGTGTCGAATTACCCATTCCCACACTCTCATGGCCTCCTTGCAGAGGGGGTAGGAGTGTGTGCCTCCTTGTTTGTTGAGGTAGTACATCACCGCCGTATTGTCTGTTTGAAGCAGAAGAGTACTCGGTGGAATATCTGACTGGAAGGCTTGCAGGGCATACAGGACCGCCCTCATCTCCAGAATACTGATGTGAAGGTGGGCTTCTTGAGGGGTCCATGTTCCCTGAGACCTCACCCTGTTCAGGTGTGCCCCTTCTAAGCCCTGAGGCATCTGTGGAGGATTACCTCCGGGGATGGTGCTCAATGGGACCCCACAGAGAGGGTCCCCGGGTCTAATCACCATTGCCAATCCCGAATCACGGCCCTCATGATTCTGACTGGCTGCTGCATATGGTCTTGCTTCTGGTCCCATTGCACTCTGAGCATCCACTGGGTTACCCGCATGTGGAGCCTTGCCATCGGGACGGTTGGAATGGCCGCAGCCATATGTCCGAGCAGGCGAAGGATCAGTCTGGCTGGGACGGTCTTCTTTGCCGAAAGGTCCCTGATGAGGGACCTGATGCGTTCCGCTCTGTCCTCGGGAAGAAAGGCTTTCCCTTGGACGGTGTCCAGAACTGCGCCTATGAATTGCAGCTTCTGGGACGGTACCAGGAGAGACTTCTCGTAGTTGATAAGTATGCCCATCGACTGAAAAAGATGCTGGGTGTGCTGGATAGCCATCAACAGCGCCTCGCGGGAGGCGGCCATGAGAAGCCAGTCGTCCAGGTACGGGAACACGTAGTGGCCCTGTCTCCTTAGAGACGCTGCCACGACTGCTATGCACTTGGTAAAGACCCTGGGGGCCGACGACAGCCCGAAAGGAAGCGCTCGGAACTGATAGTGGTGGCCGAGAAACTCGGAGCGCAGGAACCTCCTGTGCGCTTGAGCTATGGGGATGTGCAGGTAAGCGTCCTGCATGTCCAGCGACGCCAGAAATGCGTCCTTCTTCAGCATGGGTATAAGGCCCTGGAGGGTCACCATGCGGAACCGTTTGTAAGCGACCGACATGTTGAGGTCGCTGAGGTCCAAGATTGGACGGAGGTCCCCTGTTTTCTTTGGAACCAGGAAGAAGTGGGAATAGTAGCCTGTTCCTCTCTGGTTCCCCGGGACGTACTCCACGGCTCCTTTGTGAAGAAGCACGAGTACTTCTTGCCTGATGAGCAATCTGTGCTGACCCGAGTAGCGGGAGAGCAGGGGAGGCCTTGTGGGTGGCTTGTCTGTGAACTCTACAAAGTGGCCTTTTTTGACCAATTGGAGCACCCACCTGTCGGTGGTGATCGACTGCCACCCTGGCAGGTGGTCTGCAATGCGACCCCCGACCTTGGTATCCCGTTGATCCTGAGGGGCGGGGGCCGGGAAGGAGTCATGCTGTGGCAGCGGAGGGTCCTGCAGGTTGGGCCAACTTGGTGCGATGTTGGCCTCTGCCTGAGGACGACTTGCCCTGGGCTTTCCGGGGGAAGGAGCCCCTCTGTTACAGGCCGGAACGGGGCTGCTGCCTCTGGGTCCGGCCGCGAAAACGGCTCTGGTTCCTATGAAAAGAACCGGGCCTGGATCTGTACATGGCCTGGACAGATCTCATGGCCTTCCCCGCCTCCTGAAGCTTGGTGAGGACCTTCTCCGAGGACTCACCAAAGAGAACTTCGCCGTGAAAGGGAACGTCCAGTTTGTTCTTCTGGACGTCCGGGGTGAATCCGGAGACACGGAGCCATGAGTGTCTCCGGAGGCATACGCCTGAGGCTGCCGCTCTGGCCGAGGAGTCCGCGGAGTCATACGCGGCTCGAAGCACCTGGGTTCCCACGTCTGAACCCGTGCGGAGGAGCTGGAGTAGCTCTTCCTTCTGCTCACCTTCTGGCATCTTTTCTGCCAACTCTTGTCCCTGCTCCCACAGGGCGTTCTGAAACTGGACCATGTGGGTAAGATAATTGAGGGACCTAATGGCGCAGGTCGCAGCTGCGTACGTGCGCCTACCCATCGTGTCCAATTGCTTGGACTCCGGGTCCAGTGGCTGGGTGCTCAGATGTTGCGGCCTCTGGGACCGGTCATGTGAGGCTGTGATGACCACGGAATCGGCCAGAGGATGAGATGCCAAGTACTGGTCCTCCCTAGGGGCCTTGTACAGGCGGTCAGCCTTCTTCAGCATCGCCGGGAGCGAGTGTGGATGTTTCCACGCTGCCTTGGTGACATCCACGAAGGTGTCCACCAAGGGTGGTACCACCACAGGCTTTGGGTCCTTTGGCCGAAGATAACACGCAAGGCGTAGCCTCTCGGGGTCAAGGTCTTCCGTGACCCAGCCCATGTTCTCCTGGATATGTCTCATAATCTCTGAGAACGATGGGCCATCCGGAGGAGATCTTGGGAGTTCACGTGGGTCCGGAGAGGGAACGCTGATGGGAGAAGGGGATCTGGATCTACCGGAGATATCCGATCCCAAGTCCTCTGTCGACGGCGAGTAGCGGCGTCTTCTGGGTCTCTTGGGGCTGGGTGACCCTGAAGAAGATCTGGACGGAGGTCTCCTCTCGTACGATGGTCTGCACCTAGGAGATTCAACAGGATCCTGGGGGAAGGTACTTGGCCTGCTGCCCCAGATGGAGTGGGGGGCGCTGGGGCCTGTGGAGTCACGGGTGGAGGAGGAGGAGGAGGAAGAGAAGAGGTGTGGGACACATCCTTTTAATAGTGTCCACCAGAAAGTGAATAACTCCTTCACCTCAGCAATATTCAGGCCAGGCGACCGGGCCGGGCGCGGTGGCGATCATCGGGTCAGCGTCAGCCCCTGGGGTCTCTGATTCAGGAGAGGTTCCCTCGGGGCTCGACAGGACTGGGAGTCGCCCGCCTGGTCCTCGGGCTGGGTCGACTCCTCCTCCGTAAGCGCCTCCTGGCCGACGTCGGTAGGCGGCGTTGGGGTTCCTCCATCTGCTGGAACGGGCGTCGGTCCCCCGGCCGGCGTCCGCGGTGGTGAGGGCCTGACCGGCGACAGGCATCTAGCTGTCGTCGGGTCCCGGGACCGGTGGTGCTTGGCCAACGTCGGGTGGGCCGACGTCCGTTTGAGTGAGGTCAGCTCCTTGATTTTCCGTTGAGGGGGAGGAGGCAAGGAGACCGACCGGACATCGGGGGCAGAGTGGCGGGAGCCGGACTTGTGGTGATGGTGGTCCCCTGACCTCTGCGAGGCCTTAGACGAAGAAGGAGGCGGCCTGGGGGTCTTAGCAGGCTGCAGAGTGGAGAAACCGGTAGAAGACTTGACCGCGACCGGGGGAGGCTGAGAGTGGGCCATGGGATGGAGAGCGGTCGGGCCCAGGATGGAGAACGGTCGGACCGGGAGCCAGAGCTGCGGGAGTCTGAGGCCCTAGAAGGGGATCTAGTTCACACCCTCTCCCTGTGTTTTTCGAGGTGCCTGCGGGCTTTTTCGGAAGATTCCCCCTTGGAGGCAGGTTCCATGGCCTTCAATCTTTCTTCCAGAAGGTAAGCTTGGAGGGCCTTCTGACGACGGATCCGGGTCCGACTGTTGAAGCCTTGACAAAAGGAGCAGGCCCGGGTATCGTGGTCCAGGCCTAGGCACCGCACGCAGGCCGAGTGTGGATCTTTGAAGGTAATTTGCTTCCTGCAGGCACACTTAGACGGATGGCCCCACGCGGATGTTGGTGAGGACATCAGATGGCAGACAATCGAAGAAGTTTCTTGACGAAGAAACGGAAAAAATAACTTTTCCAAACGTCGCGCGCTAGACACTGACCGGAGGGTCGAGACATGCAAGTTGACGGTGGGAAAGAACTGGGGATTCTGGAGGGACCGCCTCCTTATGTATTACGCCTGGCGTCGGGGGCGGGACCGACATCGGGGGCGGTCCCCACTGAAGACTGCTAGCTAGAAGATTTCTGAGGGGTCCTGACGCCTGCCGGCTTCAGTCCTAATGGTGTAACCTGCTGCAAGAGCTGTATCTTGAAGAAGATCTACTGTTATGGTAAGTTCTTATGTAACTGTACTATCTTACTTCAAGATACGGCTCTTGCAGCAGGTTACGCCATTAGGACTGATTTCCAAGCAATAGTAGCAATCTTACTCCACAGGGAGGAGGAAAGGTAGAAATCTCAATACAACTCGAGCCTAGGACAGAAGTCCCTGAAGGATGGCTAGGCCGAACCCTGCTCTTCGCCTCGATGCAATGTCCAGGCTGTAATGCCTGATAAAGGTTTGCAGAGAGCTCCATGTGGCTGCAGCGCAAATAGCTGAGGTGGAGACGTTCTTTAATGCCGCATAGGAAGGGGCCACCCCTCTCGTGAAATGACCCTTGATCGCACCCAGTAAGGGTTTATTGCGCTTCTCCTAACAGAAAGTGATGCACTGGATGAGCCACCTCGAGAGAGACTGTTTAGAGACAGGAGCTCCTTTCATTCTGAAAGCAAAGGAGACAAAAAGTTGATCCGCCTTTCGAAACTGTTTGGTTCTGGTCAGATAATATCTGAGGCACCGATGCACGTCGAGGGTGTGCAGAAGGGCTTCTCCTCGGTTAGTGTACCTTGGGAAATACACTGGTAAATCAATATCCTAGTTAAGGGTGAGGGCTGAAACCATCTTAGGCAGAAACTTTGGGTTTGTCCTCAGGGATACCCTGTCCTGATGAAAAACTAAATAAGGCTCTTTGCACACAAGTGCATGCAATTCGGAGATCCTTCTAGCCGAAGTAACCGCAACTAAAAATAACGTTTTCCACGACAGAAAACGTAGCTCACAATCTGCGGCTGGTTCAAAAGGTGGCAGCGTAAGCTGCTCCAGGACGAAGGGTAAATCCTGAGGAATTGGAGCCTTGATGGAAGGCCTAAGGTGGAGGACTCCCCTTAAAAAGGCACGAGTAGTGTCCAACTGGGCCACCGTCTGATGGCCTACGGGGGCATGGTAAGCAGAAATTGCACAAAGGTGCACTTTAATTGAGGAGTAAGCCAGTCCGGAATGAAAAAGGGAAAGCAGGTAATCCAGAACCAGCTTTTCGGGACATTCTAATGGCGAGAAACCGCACGCTTGAGCCCACAAACAGAATCTACGCCATTTCATGGCGTACACTAATGGGTTGCTGGTTTTCTGGCGGCAGAGAGCACATCTACTACTTCTTGCGAGACCCTGTATCGCATCATGGCTATGTCTCTAGCAGCCAAGCGTGCAGGTTCAAGGAGCGCAAGTCTGGATGAAGCAATGAACCCGCCTCCTGAGACAACAGATGGGAGCTGATTGGTAAAGGAACTGGATGTTCCCGGGACAGCTGATGCAGAAGAGGGAATCAAATTTGCCTGGGCCAGAAAGGCGCAATCAAAATAAGCGTTGCCTGCTCCCTGCGAAGTTTCAAGAGAACTCTCTGGTTCAACGGGAAAGGAGGGAAGGCACAGAGGAATCTGCCCGCCCAGGAGAGGGACAACGCGTCTCACCAGAAAACACCAGGCCCTGGATCTAGCGAGCAAAAACTGGGCAGTTTTGCATTGAATGGGGACGCGAAAAGGTCTAACTCTGGAGTGCCCCATCTGTGAAACACATCCTCTGCCACCTCCTGTAGAAGTTCCCACTCGTGGACTCTGGCCTGAGAGCGACTCAGGCTGTCTGTGACGGTGTTGTCCACTCCCGGGACGTGTACTGCCACTAGATTTGCGCCGTGTTGCAATACCCACTCCCACACTCTCATGGCCTCCCTGCAAAGCGGGTAGGAGTGAGTGCCTCCTTGTTTGTTGAGGTAATACATCACCGCGGTATTGTCTGTTTGTGACAGGAGTGTACCCGGTGGAATCTCCGACTGGAAGGCCTGCAGAGCGTAAAGAACTGCCCTCATTTCCAAAATGTTGATGTGGAGATGAGATTCCTGGGCTGTCCAAAGGCCCCGAGACCACATCCCGTCTAGGTGTGCTCCCCACCTGAGCCCTGAAGCGTCTGTGGAGAAAGTCACTGTCGGAGACGGCACTGCGAAGGGGACCCCCGCAGAGAGGTTCCCCGGATTTAGCCACCATTGCCAATCCCGAATTATGACATTCGTGATTTGGACTGGATGACGCAGATGGTCTTGCCTTTGGTCCCATTGCACCATTAGCATCCACTAGGTAACCCGGACGTGGAGACGTGCCAGCGGGACTGTTGCAATGGTTGCAGCCATGTGTCCGAGCAGGCGAAGGACCGATCTGGCTGGGACGGTCTTCCTCACCGACAACTCCCTAATGAGGGATCTGATGTGTTCCACTCTGTCTGAGGGAAGAAAGGCTCTCCCTCTGACGGTGTCCAGGACTGCTCCTATAAACTGCAGTTTCTGGGACGGTACCAGGAGTGACTTCTCGTAGTTGATGAGGATACCCAGTGATTGAAAAAGGGACTGGGTGTCGTGAATGGCCGTCACCAGTGCCTCCCTGGAGGGTGCCATGAGAAGCCAGTCGTCCAGGTACAGGAACACGTAGTGGCCTTGTCTCCTCAGAGATGCCGCTACGACCGCCATGCACTTCGTAAAAACGCGAGGTGCAATGACAGCCCGAAGGGGAGAGCTCGGAACTGATAATGGTGGCTCTGAAACTCGAAGCGCAGGAACCTCCTTTGCGCTTGAGCAATTAGGATGTGCAGGTAGGCGTCCCACATGTCCAAAGACACCAGAAAGGCGTCTCGCTTCAACATGGGAATTAGGCCCGGAAGGGTCACCATGTGGAAGAGTTTGTAAACGACCGACAGGTTGAGGTCGCTGAGGTCCAGAATTGGATGGAGGTCCCCTGTTTTGTTTGGAACCAGGAAGAAGTGAGAATAATACCCTAGTCCTCTCTGGTTCTCTGGAATGTGCTCTAAGGCTTCTTTCTCCAGAAGCGTGCATGCTGACCCGAGCAGCGGGAAAGCAGGGGAGGTCTTGTAGGTGGGCTGACTACAAATTCTATATAATGGCCTTTTTTGACCAGTTGCAGCACCCACCTGTCAGTGGTGATCGACAGACACCTGGCAGGTGACGTGCTATGCGACCCCCATTTCCCGTTGATCCTGAGGAGGGCCGGGGGCCAGGAAGGAGTCATGCTGTGGCAGCGTTCGACCCAGCAGGCTCGGCCGACTTTGCGATTCGTTGGCCTCTGCCTGGGGATGACTTGGCCTGGGCTTTCCGGGTAAAGGTGCCCCTCTGCTGTTGGTCGGAACGTGGTTGTTGCCTTTGTATCTGGGCACGAAAGCGGCTCTGGTTCCTTCGAAATGAATTGGGCCTAGACCTGTACATGGCCTGAGCAGATCTGACTGCCTTCCCTGCGTCCTGATGTTTGGTGATCACCTTCTCGGAGGCTTCACCAAAGAGGACCTCACCATTGTAAGGGACGTCCAAGATGTTCTTCTGGACGTCCGGGGTAAAACCGGAGACACGGAGCCAAGAGCGTCTCCGAAGACACACACCTGAGGCTGCAGCTCTGGCTGAGTCCGCAGAGTCGTATGCGGCTCTGAGCACCTGGGTCCCCACATCTGAACCCGTGCAGAGGAGGTTCAAAAGCTCCTCCTTTTGGTTGCCATCGGGCATCTTCTCAACCAGGTCCTGTCCCTGTTTCCACAGTGCGTTCTGAAATTGAACCATGTGGGTGAGGTAATTCAGCGACCTGATGGCGCAAGTCGCAGCCGGGTACGTGCACCTACCCAGGACATCCAATTGCTTGGATTTCGGGTCCGGTGGCTGTGTGCTCAAATGCTGAGGTCTCTGAGACCGGTCATGTGAGGCAGTGATGACCAGGGAGTCAGCCAGAGGATGGTTCGCCAGATACTGGTCCTCCCTAGGGGCCTTGTATAGGTGGTCAGCCTTCTTTGGCACTGCCGGAGTAGAATGCGGACGTTTCCACGCAGCCTTGGTGACGTCCGCAAAGGTGTCCACCAAGGGTGGCACTACCACAGGCTTTGGGTCTTTGCAGGCAAGGCGCTGTCTCTTGGGGTCGAGCTCTTTGGCATCCCACCCCATATTCTCCTGGATGTGCCTCATGATCTCCGTGAAAGTGGGATCATCCGGAGGAGACCTGGGTAGGTCGTGTGGGTCCAGAGAGGGAATGCTGATGGGAGAAAGAGATCTGGAGCACCCTGAGGTGTGAGATCTAGAATCCTCCGCAGATGGGGTGTACCGGCGTCGTCTGGGTCTCTTCGGGTTAGGTGACCCTGAAGTGGATCTTAAGGGAGATCTTCTCCTATCTGAGGATCTGCCCCTAGGAGGTGGTGTTTGCTCCTTGGGGGTTGGTGACCGTCCTATGGGCCCCTTGGGTGAAGGAGGGGGCGTAGGCGGTGAAGGAGTGGGTGGAGGCGGAGCCAGAGTAGGAGGAGGGTGCGTGGTGACCACACCCTTCCTGACGGTGTCCCACCAGAAGGTAAAGAGCTCCTTTACCTCTGCCAAATTCAAGCCCGCCGGTGGCCTTTTCGCGGGGTCAGGCGTCGGGTCCCCGGGGGTCTCCCTCCGGGGAAGGTTCCCGTGGGAGCCCGATGTCTCCGGTGTTGCCCGCCTGGTCCTCAGGCTGAGTGGTATCCTCCTCCAATGAGTCCTTCCGACCGACGTCAGCCGGCGACGGTGGTGCAGTCCTCCTCTCTGGGGTAGCCGACGTTAGTCCCCTGGCCGACGTCCTCGGAAGCGAACGCCTGGACAGCGACGGGTGTTTTGCTGTCGCTGACTCCTGGGAGCGCTGGTGATGCTTGGCCGACGTAGGGTCTGGCGTCCGTTTTAGGGACGCCAGGTCCTTAGTCTTACGAGGGACTGGGTCCGACCCACGCAGAGGCTGGGAAACCGACCTGGCGTCGGAGTCCCGACGGCGGGAGGAAGATCTGTGGCACTCCCCAGACTTAGACGAGGCCTTAGGTGGAGTGGACGAAGCTGACGGCCTGGAAGTCTTGAGGGGCTGCAGAGGAGGAGCGCTGGAGGATTTGACCTGAACGGGAGGCTGAGATTGAGCCCTGGAAGGAGGCGGTCTGACCATGGAGCGAACTTTAGAGATCGAGCCCTGCGCCGAGACCTGGGCCTTTCCTTCTCCCGGTGTTTCTGGGTTTCCCCGATGATACCCCCCCACCCCCAGAGGAAGGTTCCCTATCCATGGTCTTCAGTTTCTCTTCAAGAGAAACGCTTGAAGGGCCTTCTGCGGTGGATCCTGGTGCGACTATTGAAGCCCTGGCAGAAGGAGCAGGCCTTGGTGTCGTGATCCAGGCCTAGACAGCGCACGCAGGCTGAGTGAGGATCCTTGAAGGGGATCTGTTTGCCGCAGGTGCACTTCGATTGGTGACCTTCCAGAGAGGTGTCTGGAGAGGACATCAGATGAATCCAAATCTGAGAAGAAAAGAGAGAATGTCGTAGTTCTAAGTTCGTCGCACGCTAGAAAGGGACTGAGAGGCCAATGCTTGTGATGTCAGCAGTCAGGAAAAGAACTGGGGATTGTGGGGGGACCGCCTCCTTATGTACTATGCCTGACGTCGGGGGCAGGACCGACGTCGGAGGCGGTCCCCGCTGAAGACTGCTAGCTAGAAAATTTCCGTGGGGTCCTGGCGCCTGACGGCTTCAGTACTAATGGTGTAACCTGCTGCAAGAGCTGTACCGCGAAGCAAGATCGGGCTATCGCTGACATGACCTACCAGAAATGGTAAGTCGCTACTCTGCAAGGAAAAAGATGAGAAAATCACTTTAATATGTTATGAAAAAGGCAGGATGTCAGAACACCCAGACAGCTGACAGAGCACAGGTTAAAAGAAGGTCCAATTTAAATTTAAAACAACCAGCACGCTTTCAGTTTAGAAATTATGCTTGTTGAAACAAACAGGATTCTCTGCTAAGAATTAACACAGTTGGGGGAAAAAAAAATAACTCCAAAGAAATTTTGAACCACAGGAGAAAGCTGTGTGTCCCTTGACCAACACAGAAGAACTGAAGGATCGCTGCCAGAGTGTTCCAGTCATTAACTGCCAGATGGATCATTTGCCTCCCTGACATACTAAGAAGCAAAAATCAGGAGGAAAAAGCTTCGGACTGCTCAGCTTGCCCTGCAGGCCCCACAGTATCTTAAGTGGCAGGCCACCCATACTAACGGATAACCAGTAAGGCCACTGGCTGGGTGGGTGATGGGTGTGGGGGCCCACTGGGATCGAGGGATGGAAGGCGCACAAAGTATAGATGAAAAAAGTGAATAGCTTAGTGACAATGTGGAATGATACAGAAAAAACAGGTTACTCACCTGTAACTGTAGTTCTAGAAGTAGCATACAGTTCACATCCACATTCTGGCAGTTCCTATGGAAATGCAGATTCGGACATCTTGAAACTAAGCTCCTACCACCACCTGGGCAGTACATCCCCGACTCCATCCCATGTCAGATCTTTGCATGCTGGAAGCAGGATCTATCTGCCACTTGCCAGTGGAGTCTAGGTGGGCTGTGTGGATGTGAACTATACACCAATCTTAGAACTACAGTTACAGGTGAGTAACATATTTTTCTAGGAGCGTGGATACAGTTCACAGTCCAAACTCTGGCTGGCTCCTGGCAGTTCTCCGGGAGGAGGGAGCAAGAAGCACAACCCCTACCTGGCAAACAAAAACTGGAGAAACGAGGCCCCAAAAGCAGCATCCCCACGTGACTCAAGGTGTGTGTTGAGTTTCAGGTAGCAGCCCTACACATCTCCTGCAGGAGGAGGTCTCTGGAAGCTGCAGAATCTCTGACGGAATGAGCACGAAGCCCTATGGGAGGCTCACTACCAGCTAACCTACAGCAGAGGTCAAGGCAGGACATGATCCACCTGCCAATCATTTGCTTTGCAGCCAGTCTGCTAGGCACAGCGTCAGCATACGTTACATACTGCTGGCAAGCCTCTCCGCAGCTCTGCACACTACATAAGAAGAGAGCGCCTCTACAAGTCCAAAGTATGCAGCCTACAGTCGGCCTCCAAAGAACGGTTGGTGAAGTACACCAGTAAGTTTATACCCTGGTTAAGGTGAAACTCTGATACTACCTTCAGGAGGAACTTTGGGCTGGGGAGAAGGATGACTTTGTTCCTGCGGAAGACAAGGTAGGAAAACTCCATCAAAAACACCTGGAGCTCCCAGGTTCTTCTGGCTGACATAATGGCCACCAGGAAGGCCATCTTCCATGACAGATGTGACATTTCACATCTGAGCATAGGCTCGAATGGCTTGTCCGGGAACATAACCAGCACCAGCGGTAAGTCCTATGATGGTGCTGGTTCCCACACCGGAGGGAACAGGTGATCCAGGCCCTTGAAGAAAACAAAACAAAAAAAAGTACCTGCCCACCTTCTCCTGCACCACCATCAGCTTACCAGCCTGCGCCCAGTAAGCAGCGATGGCTGCCAGGTGCACCTTAAGAGTCACCGCTAGCAGTCCCAGTTGAGAAAGGAATCAGAGGTAGTCCAAGATACTCGTCACAGGGCAGATAAGGGGATCATGCTCCTTGCCCTGGCACCAAATGGAAAACCTCTTTATACAATAGGGCTGAAGTGATATGGCATTACATAAAAATCGCTATCACAACCACAGTGTGATAACCAGATCATGATGTGTACACCTTGAAGATATCAACCACAGTGTATACGCCATTGCCTGTTAGCAACACAGTGTACACATCACTTCTCCCCTCCTCACGTCACTAAACCAAACAAAAAAAGAAAAGTAACAAAAACCAGAGCCCTACTGTATAAAACGGACACGCGATGTCCCATTGTGCGATACCTATGTATCACAACTCATGGACAGTGACCTCGGAAACCTCACTTGTGGCTCCGCTAGGTTCCGCCACTCGTGAGCAGAAGTCACTGTCCACTCGTTATGATACAAACAGTATCACAGGCTGGGCCATCACGTATCCCTTTATTCATTTAAATTTACAGCATCAGTGAATCGACTCCTTTTTGGGATGCCTCCACAATGTGGAGCATGTCTTCCAACAGACCCAAGGCCTGGAACACTAGCCGCTAAGGTACCAGGCTGTGAGATGCAGAGATATCAGGCCCATGTGCAGGACTGTCCCCTGTTGTCTGGTAAGCAGATCTGAACGAAGAGGCAGCAGCCACGGAGATCTGCTGCTGAGGCTGAGGAGATCTGGATGCCAGTCTGGAACTACCAGCATCATCCATGACCTGACATTCCAGGCTTTGACCACCACGTTGGGGACTGAGGGGAAGGAAGGGAAGGCCTACATGAGGCCTGGGGTCCAGAGACTCAGGAAGGCATCCCCCAACAATGTCTCAAGACTGTTTGGGGGCGGGGGACGGCAGTCACAAAACAGTCTCAGTTTTGCATTTTCCCAGGAGGCAACCAGTTCCACCAACAGTGTACCCCACAGGGGGAACAGCTGACTGTTCACTCCTGCTGTGCAGAAGGGTCCAGGTATGGAGGGCCTCCCGACACGGGGAAGGTAGTGTGTTCCGCCCTGCTTGTTCAAGCAGAACATGGTTGTGGTGCTGTCCATCTGAACCTGCATGACGTGACCCCTGACTAGAGGAGCAAATTTCATCAGAACAAGCTGGACTGCATGAAGCTCCAGCAGGTTTATGTGGTGATGGGACTCCTGGGGTGACCAGAACCCTGGGGCTCTGTGGTCTCCCAGGTGTGCTCCCTACCCTACCAGAGATGTGTCCATCAAGATTGTGATGGTGAGTTCTGGGCGGACAAACAGGATTCCTTTTTCCAGGTGTTCAGGGATCAGCCTCCACCGGATGGCACCCACATCGGCTGGGTCATTGTGACTGGCTGGTTCAAGTGGCCTACGCACTAGGGCCACTGATAGCCCAACCCTCACTGGAGATGGCACATCCACCAGTGGGTCCAATGGACCGCGCTTGTGTAGGACGCCATGTACCCCAGCAGCTGCAGAGAATGTTGGGGAGGGTGCAAGCACCCAACTTGAAGTAATCAGGCAAAGAAGGTAGTATCTGGTCCCCATGGAATCTAGTTCTGACTCTATGAAGTTAAACACCTGCAAGGTTACCAGCTCAGACTTGTCCGGGCTTACCAGCAGGCACAAGCCTCGGCTGGTCTGAAGAGCCAGATCTCTGAACACCTCAGTCCCTAAGGACGGACCAGACAGCAGCCAGCCATCCAAGCTGTTGTAGATCCCGATGCCTTGGCACAACAGGAAGGCCACCACCACTGCCATAAGACCCTGGGCTCTGAGGAGAGACTGAAGGGCATGACCTGGAACTGGTACAGGACCTCTTCTTCATGGAACCGGAGATAATGGTGATAGGACGGCTGAACTGGGATGTGGAAGAACACATTCTGGAGGTTCAGAACACAAAAAAAAAAAACAGGTTACTCACCTGTAACAGTAGTTCTAGGAGTGGTATATGTTGTTCATCCACACTCTTTGGCATGTCCCCTTCCACTTTAAGATCCACCGGAAGTCTTCAAGCTGGCTCCTCCCACCCACCTGGGTGGTATATACCTCGGCTCCGCCCCACGATGCCAGATCATAGCCCGCTGGAAGACAGGTCTGTGCGTCAGCAGCTGAGGAGGTCGGGTGGGTCCATGTGGATGAACATATACCACTCCTAGAACTACTGCTCCAGGTGAGTAACCTGTTTTTCTAGGATCGTGGATATGTTGTTCATCCACACTCTTTAGCAGACTCCAAGCAGTTCTCCAGGAGAAGGGAGGCAAGGCGCACATCCCCCTACTTAGGGAACAGAGATGGGAGAACTAAGGCCCCAAAACCAGCATGACTCAAGGTCGATGTGGTAGTGGGTGACGAAGGTGTTTGCTGACTTCCAGGTAGCAGCCTGGCAGATTTCCTGGATAGGGATGTCCCTGGAAGCAGCCACCGATGCGGTAGTATGGCAGATAGAATGAACTCTTATCCCTCTGGGAGGCTCCTTGCCGCCAACTCACAGCACATACCTATGCATGATGTAATCCACTTTGCAATGGTCTGTTTAGCGGCACGTCTGCCAGAAGCGGCTTCAGCGTAGGTGACAAACAACTGGCGAACCTCTCCCCGAACTTCCGCCATCCTCTCCTTACAGTACGAGAGAGCACGTCTCAGGTCCAAAGTATGGATCCTGTACTCGGCCTCCGAGGTGTAATTAGGGTAGTATACCAGCAGAGTCAACACCTGGTTAAGGTGAAACTCTGACACCACCTTCAGAAAGAATTTCGGGTGGGGGCATAGGACAACCTCGTCCCTGTGGAAGACCAGATAAGGGGAGTCCACCGAAAGCGCCGGAGCTCCCCTCTCCTGGCAGATGTGCTAGACACCAGGAAGTTCATCTTCCACGACAAGCATGACAAGGCACACTTGTGCATTGGTTCGAATGGCTTGCCCATGAGCTTTGCCAGTACCAGCAGTAGATCCCACAGAGGTGGAGGTTCAAGCACCGGAGGGGATATGTGATCCAGGCCTTTGAAAAGGCGCCCGACCACTGTCTCCTGTGCCACCGTCGGCTGATCAGCCCATGCTTGGTAAGCAAAGATGGCTGCCAGGTGCACCCAAAGGGTCGATGACCAAATACCCCTTTGGAGAGAGACCAAAGATAGTCAAGAATGTTAGCCACTGAACAGGACAAAGGGTCCAGGCCCTTGCCCTGACACCAAATGGAAAACCTTTTCCATTTGAAGGCATAACATCTCCTGGTCGATTTCTTTCTGGATGCCTCCACCATGGTGTAGACATCTTCGGAAAGACCCAAAGCCTGGAACTCTAGCCACTCAAGTACCAGGCTGTGAGGCGCAGGGATTGAAGGTCCGGATGGAACACCTTCCCCTGGTTGAGTGATATCAGGTCCGGGTGTGCTGGAAGCCGCTCCGGGTGCCTGCAGCTGAGGCTGAGGTGATGTGGATACCAGAACTGGCACGGCCAGTCTGGGGCTACCAGGATCACCTTCGCCTTGTCCCTCCTCGCCTTGAGGAGCGCCTTGTGGAACAAGGGAAATGGAGAGAAGCCGTAAAAGAGGCCTGGGGTCCATGGCCTCGAGAAAGCATCCCCTGCAGTGAGCCCTGTTGAGGGGGCGGGCATGAAACAGCCTCAATTTGGTGTTTTCCCTGGAGGCAAACAGGTCCACCATCGGTTTGCCCCAGAGAGAGAACAGCCTGTAAGCTACCTCTGGATGGAGAGACCACTTGTGGGATGTCTGGCCTAAGCGGCTGAGAGCATCTGCCAAATAGTTCGAGGCTCCTGCAGCATGAATGGCTAGGAGACCTGCCTCTAATCGGCTCACGAGGGTCCAGATGCGGAGCGCCTCCCTGCACAGCAGACGGGAGTGCATACTGCCCTGTTTGTTGAGGTAGTACATGGTCATGGTATTGTCCGTCTGGACTTGAACCACTTGGCCCCGGAGCTGAGGAGCGAAAGCTGACAGTGCCAGTCTGACTGCTCTGAGCTCCAACAGGTTGATGTGGCATCGGGACTCCTCGGGGGTCCAGAACCCGTGGGCCCTCTCATCCCCATGTGGGCTCCCCAGCCCAAGAGAGAGGCATCGGTCATGAGGACGACCGTCGGCTCGGGACGGACAAACGGGATCCCTTCCTGCAACCAGTCTGGGACGGTCCACCACTGGAGAGCATCCCACATCTTCTGGGTTACAGTGATCAGCTGGTCGAAATGACCATGGTGCTGAGTTCACTGGGCGACCAGCTCCCACTGGAGGGGGCGCATGTGCAACCGGGCCCAATGGACCACTGAGGTGCATGCCGCCATGTAACCCAGAAGGCGCAGAAAGTCCCGGCCAAGGCATGACTGCCCAACCAGAAATGATTGGGCAATGGAGGATAGAACCTCCACCCTATCCGCCGGGAGCCGAACTCTAGATTGACAAGAGTCTAGCTCTGCCCCGATGAAGCCCATCACCTGAGAAGGCACGAGTTCAGACTTGGCCTCACTGATCAGGAGGCCAAGTTGAGAGCAGATCTGGAGGGCCGGGTCCCTGGACCTCTCCACCTCCTGTTGGGTGGAACCTGCTAGGAGCTAATCGTTGAGGTAAGGATAAATCCTGCCCCCCCCCGAAGCCGGACATGGGCCGCCACCACTGCAATGCATTCGGTGAAGACCCCGGGGGGGGGGGGTGTCAATGACAGGCCGAATGGCATGGCTTGGAACTCATACAGAGTCCCTTCAACCCTGAAGTGGAGGAACCGCTGATGGGACGGATGGATTGGGACGTGAAAGAATGCGTCCTGCAGATCCAGTGAACAGAACCACATGTTTCGCTCCAAGGATGGTATGATCTGGGACAGAGTGACCACCCGAAAGGTGCATGACCTGAGATATTGATTGATTCAGGTCGTGCAGATCTAGAATGGGGTGCCAACCCCCCATCCGCTTGGGCACCAGGAAGTACCTGGAGACAAAGCCTTGGTCTGCTGGAGGATCCGCCACTGGAGCTACTGCCTCCTTGAGGAGGAGCTGAGCGATGTAGTCTCTGAAAGCCAACTGGGTCTGAGCGGATACTCCTTCCTCCCGAGGGGTGCGGGCTCGGCTTGGAGGGTATTACTCAGATTTCAGAGGCAGTCCCCGACCAACCACTTCGACAGCCCACCTGTCCGAAGTGACAACGGACTAGGCAGAAAAGAAGTGGTGGAGCCGGCCCCCCATGGAAGGACTCAGAGCTGAGGTGATGGGAGAGGGGTTGACAGCCCCCGTCCCGTCACTGAGCAGGCTTGAAGGAGGAGGAGGAGGCTCCAGGACCTGAACCTTGGCCTCCTTTACGGGCCTGTTGGGGTCCGACCTTGGGCCGAGGGCACCAAGTTTGAGCCTGCTGCTGATGCTGGTGCTGCCGTCCACCTTGAAAGGAGAACTGCTGAGCTGCAGTGGAAGAATGCCGAAAAGGCTTCTTCTTCTTCTGCTGGTTTTTCCCGAAGAAATCTTGGCAAAAGTAGCGTCCAAAGTGGCACTGAACTGCTCAATGCACTGAAGGTGACCTGCCAGTCCTGAGCCGAACAAGTTGGTCCCGGAGAAGGGCACATCAGCTAGATTGTGCTGTGTATCCACCAGAAAGGAGGACAGCCTCAGCCAAGCCCTGCAAGGAAAGGCAACAGCGGCAGCCATCGAGCGGGAACAAGTATCCCCAATGTTCAGGGCCGTCTGAAGCTGCTGTTTGGCAACAGCTCAGCCCTGATCCCTGACCTGTTTGACCGTGGTCTGCATGTCCACAGGGAGATGTGGGAGGACTTCATCTAGTGACTCTAGAAGGGCGTGAGAGAAGTGTGCCATGACGACGGCCGAACTTGCCTGATGAAGGCCCAAGGAGGAAGCCGCATAGACCTTCTTTGCTGAATGGTCCAGAAGCTTGGACTCTTTATCAGGAGGTCGGTCTGTATCAGCAGAACTGCCAGTATGCCTGAACACAGAGGTGGTCACTAGGCTCTCGGCCGAAGGGTGCTCTGTGAACCCCGTTAGGGACCCATGGGCATCGCGTACTTGCGGGCCATGCAGGCAGACTGAGATGGACAAGAGGCAGGATGCTGCCAAAGTTCGAGGGCCGGGCCGACAATAGCCTTGGCCACAGAAAAGTCTTCCGTCGGGGTATCCCCTCTCTTAAGGATGTCCGTAAGAGGGTACTCTGCCTTTTTCTGGCTAGGCTCCAGGGGCATCCCTGTAGATTCAGAGATGAGGCGAAGGATCCCTTGAAAAGACGAGGGACCTTCCTCCATTTCTAGGCCAACGGCCGATTCACCATCACCCAGATGTGAATGCAAGCCGGTGATGTCCGAATCCAAGGAATCCGGATACAATGGCCTACCACCAATGTCACCTTCGAGTCGCCGGAAGTGGTCCAGGGTGACCGTGACCAACAATCACCGAGGGAGCCTAGTGTCTGGTCAGTCTTCCTTGGGAAGAGCCCCTTCCACAGGCTGTTTGGGTGGTGGTTCCAGCACAATCGGTGGAGAGACCGTTTTAGGCCGAGCTGGTGGTTTTGCCAGCTCCGCGGGCTGAGGAACCAATTTAATCGGCTCCGAAGGAGTCAGCTTCGGCCTAGGATGAGAAAGCCAGGTAATGGCCGGTGTAGAAGCCGGAGTTGGCTTGTGCCCGGTCAAAAGTAGCTGTTGCCACATGAGGTCCTCATAGCGCCGGAGTTTCTGCCAGAACCTCTCCTCATCCGAAGAGGACGAGCACAACCGATGGCGTCACCTCTTTTTAGAGCACTATGGCTCTTCCTTGGCGTGTCGGACGAGGGATTCAGAGACCTAGATCAAGATGGGCGGGCCGACTCAGTCGCTTGGGAGGCACCAGCGGGACTGGTGATTTCCCGGGATAAGGGACCACTTCATCGATTGGAGTCTCAACAGGCTGGGTCTCCTTATCTGGAAAGACCAGATTAGGGGCTCGATTGAGAGAATCGACCAGAGTCAGCGATGTCTGATCGATGGGATCGATCACAATTTCTACCTCGTCGATAGATAATTCGGTCGACTGACTAGACGGCACAGCCAAAAAACCAGCGGCCGAGGAAGCGATCTCGACCGAAGTCAAGACTGCATGCTCCTGGGACTGAGATCTCTCCTGCTCCCAAGAACGTCTCCGTCGAGACGAAGACGCACCTGGATCCTTCTCCCGCTTACGGGATCAAGAGGAGTGGGAGCCCGCAGCAGCCTCTCCCCTGGTCGGGAGAGACTGGCACAACTCTCAGAAGGAACCTGAGAAGGTGTAGCCCAGGCTGAGCAGAACAAAGATGCTCCGAGAAGTCTCTGCAGCACGAGCTGCTTCCTCCTCGAACGCCTGCATGCGTTCCAATTGCTCGGCGGATCCCACCGCCACAGAAACCGCCCACCAAGCCTCCTTGGATTTCACTGGAGGGTTCCTCTTCTTCGGCCTCCCCAGTTTCAGGCGTACAAGACGGTCGTCGAGGACGTTGGGATGAAAGGGGAGACGTATATCGCATTTTGAGGTGTCATGGTCGACACAGAGGCAGTAGACGCACGCGGTGTGGGGATCAGTACATGACATCTTCTGGCTGCATGGGCACCGAAGAAATCTGGGGATGACTTATCTTCCATGATCGAAGCTGCAAAATTGCAATTGCTAATGCGAACAATGCAAAGTTTCGCTAAAACCAAAGGTTTGAAAGCCAGGGCCTACGGAATGCATGAGCATGAGGGAGGTAACCTGAATCTTCCAGCAGAAAGGAAGATCTGGCGTCATGGGGAGGAGTTGAGGTATAAACCACCCGGGTGGGTGGTAGGAGCCAGCCTGAAGACTTCCAGTGGATCTTAAAGAGGAAGGGGACATGCCAAAGAGTGTGGATGAACAACATAGCCATGATCCTAGAACTACATGTTCTGCTCCAAAAACAGAATGATCTGATTCAGGGCGACCATCCGGAACTTGCTTTTCTGCACGAACTGGTTCAGATTGTGCAGACTCAGTATCAGGTGCCAGCTCCCCGTCCATTTCAGGACCAGGAAGTACCTGAACACATAACCACCAGGGTGCCTCAGACACATAGAAACAGAATTTGACGGCAGATGAGGACCGCTTGGCCCACCCAGTCTGCCCATTTCCCTACCTAATGGATAAGCTGCAGATCCTAGTTAACCAGCAGCCTACTTCATCCTACCCCAACCCCCTAGAATTGCCTTATGACTGTCCCATGCATGCTTGAATTCCACCACTGTTTTTGACTCCACAACCTCCTCCACAGGCTACTGCCCTTTTTGCAAGGACCTGAGCGAAATCTTCCCAAAGGACAGACAGCGTATCTTGCAACACCCTCAGCGTGGAAGCACTAAGGCGGGACAGCCTCATGTCCAGAGGCAGCATTGTGCCTACCACTTCTAACACCCACTAGTCAATTGTGATAATGGACCAATGTGGCAAGAAGTGATGTAACCGACCTCTTTCTGGGAAAACAGACAGGGACAGGATGGGTGGAGGGATGACCGCCCCCAAATCTGTTACTAGGCAGCTTTTGCGGGGGCACCAGCCACTGTGACCGGAGGAACATCACCACCATTGCCCCCACCTTTCTTAGGGGCCCTGGCCCCCTGACTTGGGAAGCCAGACCTGGTACTACCCCTGCTGGGCCTGCGGTTGAAAGATCAGTTTTGGGAAGTCAGTTTCTTAAGCTTCCTTTTCAGGTCCTGGGACGATGCCACGGAAACCAAGGTGGCGTTGAACTTCTCAATCCAGGTGAGATGTCCTTCCATCCCATGACCAAACAGATCAGTGCCCAAGAAAGGGACATTGACCAGCATATGTTGGGTGTCCGCCATGAAAGTGGACAGGCGCAGCCAGGCACTACTATGCATGGAGATGGCCACTGCCATGGAACAGGCACAAGAATCACCCATGTCCAAGGCTATCTGAAGATGTTTAGCCAGCGAATGACCCTTGTCTCTGATGACCGTCACTGCTGATTGCTGATCAGCCAGGAGATATGGGGGGATTGCATCAAAAACTCCCATCAGGAAGTATCGAAGTTGGCCATCATCAAGGCATAACTAGCCTGACAGAGACTCAAAGACGCAGCAGCACACATCTTTTTTTGCAGCACAGTCAATCTCACGGGACTCCTTGTCCGGAGGCTTATCCGCATTATTAGACTTGTGGAACATCATGTCAATCATAAATCCCTCTACAGGTGGTCAGGGAACCCACAAAAGGACCATATAGGGACTGCATACTTGTGGACCATACAGGTAGAGGATGCCAAGTAGGATGCTGAATGCATGCCAAAGCTCCAGGGCCAGTTGCAAATGGCCATAGGCATGGGAAAGGCAACCCCCAGGGATTCAACCCTGTTCAAAACATTCATAAGAGGGTATTTTACCTTTTTCAGGACTGACATGGACTCTGATATTAAGCAGAGGAGCACACCAAAGGACACTGGTCCATGCATAGTGGACAGCTCTTAGACCGAGGAGAATCCTGGAAGAGGTCATGGACCATTTCTTGCCACAAACCACTCAGGTACCCTCGGCTAGGGTGATCTGCATGGATAACCAGCCTGGCAAGCCAGTGGCCAAATGGGCCTCCTTAGAGCATCCACATTCAGCTGTGGTGGAGAGGCAGCTGCAAGAAGCACCTGCTAAGCGTGGACTGACGAGGGCATGACCTGCATCTGCCACACGACCAGTGCCCCCATAATGGCCCACTGTTCCCAGAGGAGCACCTTGTATCATCTGCACATCTTGCATTGGTGCCTCTCCTTGCCTGAAGAGGAGGATGTCAAGAAGCACTGAAGGAGACACCTCCAGTCGAGTATGACAGAGCGCTTCAATTGAGACTTCGACCATCAACCAGAAGACTGACATCGAGGTGAGCCTTCCAGCTGGTTGCAGTACACCACATGCCTGACTACATTAACCAGGACAGGCACTGAAGGCTGGACCACTGGTGGAGGCCACTTTCACAGTGGACCAGACAGGGACACCGACCAATCCACGTCCTCCTGAGTGAGGACCGGGAGCACCACAGTCTATGACCACGACTCCTCGACCTCGTCCGACAACTTTGAGGAACATTTCCATAGCCTACTCAACCAGAGTTGAGGCTCATAAGCTTATGAGGGCACCAAGGAGTTCCTGACCTTCCCCTCAACCAAAGGGACCTTGACCAAAGTCCAGCAGTCAGCGGAGTCGAGGGATCAGAAGGATCTCGATCTCACCTGGTCCTACGACCGAAAACAGCAGCAACCCTACTTAAAACCACAGTGGAAAGGGCTCTCCCCCAAGGATCTGGATGGCTATGCTCATGTCTCACAAACCTCTGGTGAAAGACCCTCTGACACTGGCCCCAGCCAGGAAAGTTCTGGGACCAAGGAGATGCCCATAACAGCAGGCTCCAGTTCTACTTCAAAGGCTGCAAGTTGCTGATTCTTGCACACCTTAGGGCGGTCCTTCATATCCAGTTATGAAGGCCAACCCAGAGTAAGCCAGAACTTCATGTCTTCAAGGGATTCAGAAAGCATGGACAAACAAGACTGCATCTGCCCATGTCATACTGCCTGCCCAGGTAGTACAGGTACGGTTCAGTGATTGACATCCTCTGCCGGCACCAAATGCAGAATCTGAACCCCGGCTTCCATTGTTCCATCATCGATCTTAGGAGTCGAAGGGACTGAGGGGGGAAAATGCACTGGAGTTCGAAAAACTTTGAAAGCAAAGTTCACCTACAGCGCACTATATCCTAAGCAAGAACCATGAAGGAGGTGACCTGTTCTTCCAGCGTAAAGAAAGACCTGACATCACAGGGTGGAGTCGGGGTATATACTGCTTGGGTGCTGGGAGAAGCTTAGCTTCAAGATGTCTGATGAATCGCACGTCCAGTGGAAATGCAACAACGTGGATAGTGAACTATATCCACACCCCTAGAAAGATATTTACTACATAGCTGACGTAGCTATGCAAAAGAAAGCCATCCAGAAGCTAGACATTTTTTTATTGTGCCATATATTAATTTATTTCTAAAATATATCATAGTTCTCATTAAAAACAGTCTTTGCAATCTTTCACCAACAACAAATTATCTAAATCTGGACGACTTACTTTAAAATAGCTTCTTGATTAAAAAAATTAAAAGGATGGTCTAAACCTCCCATGGAAATACTTACGCCCCATATATGTGTCGAGGTACCACAGGTCCCGATGGCTTGTTGGAATCAGGTTTATCTAGTATGTTCCTCCGTGGGGGGTTACTGATGGCCACTTTGATAGTGTGTTCTTTGAGTGTCATACCATCCATCTTCAGCACAGCCTGTGAAGCCTGTGTTTCATTTTCATATTCCACATATGCAAGCCCCTAAAGAAGAAGCAGGAAACCAGAGCTTTACCTAGTACCATTCATACTGATCTTGCTTTTTTGAGAAAAGAAATTGCGAAAACCAGTGACCTCAACTGGAAATGCTATAAGGATTCTAGGCACTATTTGACATTTCCACATTACATTTTGAATGCTGTACCACACAGTGTCTGTGGCTCAGCAGGTTGCACTCTCGCCTCTGAGGCCGAAAGATCAGAAGGCTGTGGGTTCTATCCCCACACCAGGCATTTGGATTAAATCCCAATGCTGACACTGTAGTGCAGCATGAGGGGGTGCTGCACTCCTGAGGCACTGACTTTCGGATGAGCCGTTAAAAAGAGATTCCGTGTGCCTGTTCTGGTGGACGTTAAAGATCCCATGGCACTTCTCGAAAAGAGTAGAACTCCCCCAGTGTCCTGGCCAAATTTCCCCATTCACTAAAAATACCACCAACAGCTTAATCTGGTTCAATGTCAGTTGGCATCCGTCTGTATCCCGCCTCCCCAGGACGAGGATGAAAATAGGCAGAATTTTCTAGTCCTCCTTTCCCAGTCAAAAAAAAAAAAAAAAAAAAAAGCGTTGTACCATAGGGCTCTGAACCTTTACCTCTACTACTAAATTACCAAGGGGCTGATAGTATTTTGAATTGCTATGGTCTCCTCTGTGCAGACATATTCTACTGTATCAAACACTAGCCCCAAACAAGAAAGGAGGCCTTTTAAAGACTGCTCTAGTGGTCCGAGAGGGAAAATATACAATTAGGGGGAGGAGGGGGGCATAATGACACAGGAGTAAAATACACACAGTACAGCATGCTGAAATACAAATACGGGCTAAGATTTTGGGTTCTCCTCCCAAACATAAGCACGGAGAGAGATTCAACACCCCAGAACACTGAAAAGCACTTAGTATTTTTCTGTAAGATGTGCCACCAGGAAATTAATTGCCAGAAATTTAATATCAGGGCTGGTCGCTGCTGCTGCAGCAGGGTTACTGCTCATGGTGCCTGGATTCAGAAATGAACCAGGGTGGTCAGGGGGCCAGTCAGGTGGATTGGGACCAAACATCACAGAGGACACCTCTCCTCTGGGCAGGAAAGGTACCATCCACTGCAGCAGGTGGTGGTGAGGTAAGAAGGGCTGGATGGGTGGCTGGGACATTGCCGACATCAGTGCGATATCACACACTGCATGCACACGCCCATGACCTCGACTGCGACATCCGATTGTGCTGAATGAAGCAGAGGAAAACACCCCAGCTGCAGCAGAAGGATTCCTAGTTCTCCCTGCAGGCTCCCCATCATCGACTGCGCACCTCTCCTCTTAAGTTGGCTTTGATGATTCAAGGGGCTCCCCCTCTAGCGCTAAGGAAGGAGCCCCGCCATGGGGGGTAAGACACGTGACAAGAATAGGAGGATGGAATGGGGTAGAGACTGGGCAATATAGGGGCCAACTGGAGAGACAAGGGACATCAATAGAAAGTGTATGACATTACAAGTACATTCTCATGGCTAGAATCTTCCGAGTCTTCCAGTGAGGACTGAAGTATTTTTATACAAGCCATGGAGGGACAGTAAGGGCTTACTGACACAGCCTTTGATTTTATGAGTTGTTTTGAGAACACTTAATTCCTTAACAAGAAACTTCCTCATTAATGGAAGCCAAAAAAGTGTGTGTCTAATAATTCTTTTTTCACTTGGTGTTATTTCTACCACCCTAGGCTGTCCCACCATCAGGGAAAGACCCCCCCCCCCAGGCCCTTCACCCCAGCCCCATACAGAATTACCATCTAGCTCCAGACTTCCCCCCCTGTGGCAGGGGCAGCAAGAGGCAGTGAAACGGAGCCTCATACAGGAGGCGTGCCACAGAGCCGGGTATGGAGCCTGCGAGTGATCAGTCCTGTCATGCTGGCCAGTCATGTTTTCTCCTCCTTTTTCTTCCCCCAGGAGAGCAGACATGCAACGTTGCCCAGACATTCCTGAGCATGCTCCTGCACACAGGACATCAGCAATGGCCACTCCTCCCACCCGACTGTTGTCCCTGGGCGGCCAACTCCCAGTCACCACTAGGGGTCAGGAATACACTGGCTGCAGCAGCCTTCACTTCCCACGAAAGCAGTCCCATGGATGCTCGATCCGTCTCCCCATGGCCGACCCTCCAATGACCCAGTTTATTACAAGCGTAGTTTCTTTACACATTTCGTTCTGACCCAAAAAAATACAAAGCAGTATTATTTCCTATACTGTAGTTAATATTCTTTGTGTTTACTGGATGCAAGGACCCCACGCTAGGTACCCTAAAGGTTACGTGAAGCTGAATCAATGGTAGGCTTTGGTTTACTTAATCAGCAGTACAACACAAAACAAAGTTCCAGGAAGAGGGTGACATTTCAGGTTCTGTGGCGGTATCTCTTTACTGTGCACCAAACTAGAAGTAATAAAAGTTTTTTACTGCATTTGGCTGCACCATCCTTTGTGTAGATGTAAGCTTCTGCTGGTGTGTTGAATACCATGCTTACCGATTCTCTTAATTAACCTATACCTTTAATTAAGAATTTTTATGGAAGAGTCATCAAACCTCACTGCTCTTGTTGCGAACAAGAAAATACACACTGTCAAATATATTTTTCTAGATTATATCCATTGAAAGATAAATGATTAAATATGATATAACTGGCCAGCAATTTTTTCCATAGGCTTAGCCAGTTATAATCTGCCGTTATAACCCGCGGGTTATAACAGCAAACACGCGCCACGTCAGTCCCAGAGAAGCCATTCCTGATTGGCTCTCCACTGTTAATGGGCAGGCTAAACACTATGAAAAACATGGTGGCTCCTCATCGCGCTTACCGAGGAGCCGCCACCGAGTCGCCGTGGTTGTTTTTATTTTAAAAACGATCTGGTTGATCCTGCTTTCCACAACCCACACTACAGAACAATAAATGGCTCAGATGCGCTTAAACACCCAGGAAACAGCTCCAAGTGCTTCTCAAAGGTAAGCGATCCCAACAGTGTGAAACCCAAAGTCTTCAAAGTAAAAGAAACGGCTAAAAAAAAAAAGACTTCACAATGAAACTCTCTTTCTCACTAAGAGAGAGAGAGAGAGTGTGTGTGTGTGTGTGAGAGAGTGAGTGAGTGTGTAACGGCGGCATAATTCCATTAGACAAAAAATTGCTGACCAGCAATTATAATTAATAAAAGATGGGGAAGTATGCTTAAATTCGAAATTAATGGTTGCCCTCGGTGTGGGATGCTTTAATAAACCCCGAGGGCGAAGGTAGCATCCCACACCTTGGGTAATCATTAATTTCTCATTAAACGTACTTCCCCATCTATTATTGTATATATTATATACATATGCTGGAAGGCCTGCCCACCAGCATAGTGATAACATTACCTCTTGCAGCACTGGCGACCTGGATTCGGATGTGTGTCTGGTGAGCGGGGAGAGAGCGTTCCAGGGGCAGTTCTCCACTTCTGGGGTGGGGAGGGTTATTGGCGCCCAGCATGCAAGCGACTCCCAGCAGAGGATGGGAGTACGCCATCACTGGGACCACTATGCAAAAGCAGACAGCGGTGGACATCTGTGAAGCATGCGAGAAAGCATGCATGCCCACTCAGCTGACATCACTGCATATCCGCACGGCAGTGCAGAATGAGCCTCTGTCCCCCAAAATGACGGCGACATCTCAGGGCAGCTCATTGATCTCAATCTCTCCTTTAGGAGCCCTGTTGCAGGGGTTGAATGTGGGCCACCAGTCCGGGCTGCTGTGGGGAAGCCAGTGGGTCGGCCAGAGGACAGAGTTGGGATAGATCCCCAGCTGCAGCACAGTGCAAAAAATAGAGTTAATTTATAAAAAAAAAAAAAAAAAAAACACCCTGGAAATAACACTATAGCTTCTTAGCATGCTATGGTGGCAGATGCAGGATTAGACCTCGCAGCCATTACAGAAACATGAACCACTGGCAATGACAACTGGGACCAAGCGGTACCAGGGTATACCATATAGAGAGAGACAGGGTAAGGGAAAAAGAGGTGGAGTAGAGCTCTATGTCAAGAAAGGAACAGAGGAGGGGTCCATCGGGGAGGAAATGGGGAGACAATCACTGTGGGTGCAGATTACGACAGCATCAGGAAAGAAGCTGCTCATGGTGGTGGTGGTCTAAAGACCACGAGGACAGGGAAAAGAGGGGGATAGGGATCTAGGGGCAGAAACTGAGAAGGGGCCAAAAGGGAGGTACTGGTTGTGGGGGTGGGGGGTCTCAATCTACCTCACACAGACTAGGACATTCTAGAAGCTAAGCGCACCGTAAGTCAGGACTTGCTAGATATGCAATCACAATAGTGCAGTGTGCAGATTTATGGAACACATACAAATAGATGAGAGAAAGAAAGTGTGTGCCTCAGATGGAACTTGAACCCAGGCTGCCTGGAACACCGTTCCGGTTGCGCTACCAGCTACACTACCAAGGCAACTGGAACCTGGGCTGTCCCGGAGCACATTACTCTTTCTCCAATGCACAACCTGGTTGCTTTGGTGGTGCAGCTGGTAGCACAACCATAATGGTATTCCGGGCGGCCTGGTTTCAGGTCCCAGCTGAGGCACTTCTTTCTTCCTTCTGTTTGTACTTGCTAGATATGCTGCAGGACTGCTTGCTGGTGCAGCTTGTCAGGGAACCTACAAGAACCGTGGACACTCCTGAATTAGCCTATACCTTTAATTAAGAATTTTTATGGAAGAGTCATCAAACCTCACTGCTCTTGTTGCGAACAAGAAAATACACACTGTCAAATATATTTTTCTAGATTATATCCATTGAAAGATAAATCCCCACAATCCGCACAGGAGTTGTATACAGACCCCCTTCTCAGGGGGAGTAAATGGACAAGGAAATGATGGAAAGTATACTCAGAATGGCAGAAAAAGGGGAGATATTGCTGATGGGTGATCTGAATATGCCAGATGTTAACTGGAGTGCAGCTGCAGCAGCCACTTTGAAGAGTGGGGTTATTCTAGATGCCCTACAGGGGGCATGCCTTAGACAACTAGTATTGGAGCCCACTCGAGAGGGAGCAGTCTTAGACCTGGTTCTCTCAAATGGAGATGGAGAGAGGATCACGAAGATGTAGAAGTGGGTAGCCATCTGGGAACCAGCGACCATCGAACAGTATGGTTCATAAACACAGCAATAGAGGTCAAGCCATACAAAGGCAAAAGTACTGGACTTAGGAGGGCTGACTTTCACAAATGGGTGAGCGCCTAAGGAATGCACTAGCAAATGGGCAGGAAGGAGGGGTGGAAGAACAATGGGGAATAATAAAAACTGCCATCACAGAGGTAACAAGCCTTTGTGTGAAGCAAATAAACAAAATGAAACTATGCAAGAAACCACTATGGTTCTCAAAGGAAGTGGCAGTGAAGGTTCAATAGAAAAAGAAAGCATTCAGGAAGTACAAGGAATCACAGAAGGAACAGGACAGAGAACTGTATCAGTTAAAGCAAGAGGAAGCTGGGAAGGCAGTCAGAACAGCAAAGGCCCAAACCGAGGAAAAGATAGCCAACTCAGTTAGAGGGGATAAAACCTTTATAGGTACATCAGAGAGCGAAGGAAGACCAAGGGAGGGATAGTGAGGCTTAATAAAGGGAGGGAGGGTGGGCAGAGGGTGACTGTGAAAAGGCAGAGATACTAAACAAATATTTTGCTCAGTATTTACAAATGAAGAGGGGAGGTACCTAAAACAAACAGTAGAAACACTCTGGATACAGAAGTTGATACCAGCCCATTTACAGAAGAAAGGGTTGAAAGAACTCTTAAAACTGAAGGTGGACAAAGCAATGGGGCCTGATGGGACTCATCCCAGAATTCTAAAAGAACTAAGGGTAGAACTAGTGACACCACTGACTACCCTCTTTAACAAATCATGGGAGGATGGGGTGGTACCCGAGGACTGGAGGAGGGCAGATGTAATTCCCTTTCACAAAAGTGGGAGCAAGGCAGAAGCAGGAAACTACAGACTTGTTAGTTTAACCTCAGTGATAGGGAAAATGATGGAATCACTTCTGAAGGAAAGAATTGTCGGTAGCTAGAGGCCAGAGGGCTGGGACCCAAGGCAGCATGGATTCACAGCGGGAAAGTCATGCCAGGCAGATCTGATAGATTTCTTTGACTGGGTGACCAAAGTAGTAGATCAGGAAGGGGCTGTGGACATGGCCTACCTAGACTTGCAAGGCATTTGACACAGTCCACACAAAAGATTAATACAAGTTAGCCAGCCTGGGAGCGGGTCCCAAGATGACAGCCTGGGTAAAGAACTGGCTGGAGAATAGGACACAGAGAGTAATAGTAAATGGAGTCCACTCTGAAGAAAGGGGTTACTAGTGGGGTACATGAGGTTCAGTATTAGGACAGTCCTCTTCAATGTCTTTATAGCGACATTGCAGAGGGACTGGAAGGAAAAGTATGTCTCTTTGCAGATGACACAAAGGTCTGCAACAGAGTTGATGCTGAAGGTGGGGTGGAAAGGATGAGAAGGGACTTGCAGGTTAGAGGAATGGTCAAATGTATGGCAGCTTAGATTCAATGCTAAGAAGTGCAGGTAATGCACCTGGGAAACAAAAACCCAGGGGAAGAGTACACAATGGGGGGTGAGATACTAACAACAACAAAAATGGAAAGGGACCTGGGGGTAGTCATATCAGATGACCTAAAGGTGGGCAAGCAATGTGAGAGGGCAGCAAGGAGGGCTGGTGGGATACTAGGATGCATAGGGAGAGGCATCACCAGTAGAAAACAGGAAGTTATTATCCCTCTGTACAGACAGCTGGTCAGACCCCATCTGGAGTACTGCATGCAGTTCTGGAGACCCAATCTCCGCAAAGACATAGACAGGATGGAAGCTGTCCAGAGGAGGGCAACTAAAATGGTGCAGGGTCTGCACCGTAAGACATATGAAGAGAGACTTAAGGAGCTTAATATGTATAGCCTCAAGGAAAGGAGGGAGAGGGGTGACATGATAGAAACTTTCAAGTACCTCAAGGGAATCAACAAAGTCCAAGAGGGTAGCATCTTTCAAAAAAAGAGGCGTGCAAGAACAAGGGGGCACAATTTGAAGATGGAGGGGGCAGCTCAGAGGTAATTTAAGGAAGTATTTTTTCACAGAGAGGGTTGTGGATGCATGGAACGGCCTTCTGGAGGAGGTTGTGGAGTCAAAAACAGTGGTGGAATTCAAGCATGCATGGGACAGTCATAAGGCAATTCTAGGGGGTGTCGGTAGGAAGAAGTAGGCTGCTGGTTAACTAGGATCTGCAGCTTATCCATTAGGTAGGGAAATGGGCAGACTTGGTGGGCCAAGCGGTCCTTATCTGCCGTCAAATTCTATGTTACTTACCAACCTGGAACTGGTGCGTTAAGTACAGGTGGGGGGGACCACTGAGGTCCAGTGACCATAACACCATATGGTTTGAACTGGTCATGGGTATCAGTATGTCCTTGTCAAAAGATATGGTTCTGGATTTCAGACTAGCAAACTTTAATCAGATGAAGGAATTAGTCAAGGGCAAGTTAGGTGGAGTGGATAAACTCGGGGATGGAAGAGAAGTGGGGAGAAGTAAAAGGGACCATTCTCAAAGCAACCAAACAATGCTTGAGGACTGCTACCAAGGGTGATAGGCACAAGAGACCAATCTGTTTCTCCGAGAAAGTCAAGGAGGGCCAAAAATGAGTCCTTATTGGCCAACAGGAGAAAATGAGGATGAGGAACAGAGCAAATACCAGGTAAGAATGAAGGAGGCCAAGAAGGCAGTTATGGATGCAAAAGCAGAAGCAGAGCTGCATATTGCAGAGGGGCCAAGGGAGGGAAAAAATAGTTCCTCAGGTACATCTGGAGAAAAAAGAAGCTGGGAGAACTTTTAGGCTAACAGAGGGGGCGGGGTAGTAGAGAAGGAAGAGAAGGCAGCTGTTCTAAAGTATTCCTTCTGCTCAGTATTCACAGTGGAGGACAGCGGGTCTCTAGCAAACAGCAGAATAAAGGCAGCTGCAAGGGGGTCCCAGAAATTGGACAGGTGGCAATTACAGAAGAAAGGGTTAGAAAAGGGCTTGCAGACTTGAAAACAGTCAAGGCTCCAGGGCCAGATGGGATGCAGCAGACGCAGCTCACACAAAAACAGGTTACTCACCTGTAACAGGAGTTCTAGGAATGGTATATGTTGTTCATCCACACTTATTGGCAGGTCCCTTGCCGCTTTAAATCTTGCCGGAAGGTCTTCAAGCTGGCTCCTCCCACCCACCCAGGTGGTAAAACTCTCGGCTCCGCCCCATGATGCCAGATCTAGCCCGCTGGAAGCCAGGTTGTGCCTCGAAGCCGGGAGGCGGGTGGGTCGTGTGGATGAACAACATATACCATTCCTAGAACTCCTGTTACAGGTGAGTAACCTGTATTTCTAGGGACATGGATATGTTGTTCATCCACACTTATTGGCAGACTCCTAGCAGTTCTCCAGGAGGAGGGAGGCAAGGCGCACACCCCTACTTAGGTAGAAAGACTGGAGAACCGAGGCCCCGACCAGCACTCCGCAGCGACCTAAGGTCGATGTGGAAGGGGAACGGTAAGCTGCTTCTGGGCAGAAGCCCCGCGGATATTCTGGACCGAGTATCCTCGAAGCAGCCACCGATGCAGCGGAAGGACGGGTAAAAAGCACTTATCCCTCTGGGAGGCTCCATGCCCGCCTACATAGTGGAGACCTATGCAGGGTGACCCGCCTACTGTCATTCACTGGGCTGCAAATCTGCTAGATGCGGCTTCAGTGAAGATGATAAACAGCTGGCGAATCCTCTCCCGAACATCTTAACGCCTCCCTAGGAAGGTGAGGCCGTCAAACAGGTTCCTATGGAACCTGTATACGGCCTCCGAGGTGGATGGGGATTAACCCCGCAGAGGCACACCCCGAGGGGAAGAACCGCCACCGCCTTCAGAAGGACTTCGGTGGGGCAGGACAACCTAGTCCCTGTGGAAGACCGGACAGGGAGATTAAAGGAGCGCTTGAACTCTCCCCACCTTCTGGATGGCAGGTGGCCCCAAGAAGGTGTTCTTCCACAACAGGTGGGGAAACTCGCCTCCTGTGCAAAAGGTTCGGATGGCTTGCTCATGAGCTAAGCCCATACCAGCAAGGATCCCAGGGAACGGGATACTCTCCCAAAAGGAGGCGTGATCGAGGCCTGAAGTGCCAGATCACCTTCCTCCGCACACCAACTGCCTCCCCGCCCGCGCCCTGGAAGACAGGGTGACTCTGCAGAAGCACCTAGAGGGTCGCCGGCCGAAGCCCTGGTTTAAGAATGGACCGCAGACGGTCCGGAATGCTCGCCCAGGGACGGGGAAGGGCACGGCCCTATCCCATCATCAAAAGGGAGAACTTCTCCCAGAGGACAAGCATCTTGGCAGACTTCTTAGCAGGACACCTCGAAGGTCGAGGACCTTGCCGAAAGACCCTAGGCCTAGCCCCTAGCCGCACAGGGGTCGGCCTACAGGTGCAGGGATTGAAGGTCCAGATTGATAACCTTCCCCTGAAAAGGAAGACAGGACCGGGCGGACTAGAGGCCACCTCGGGAGCCTGGGGCTGAGACTGAGGAGAGCTGGATACCAGAACTGGCAATCCAGTCTGGGGCTACCAGCATCACCTGCGCCAAGTCCCTCCTCGCCTTGCCTGTAGGTCAAGGGAAATGGGGGAGAGGCATGGAGGGGCCCGGGGTGTGGCCCCGATGGCATCCCCTGCAGCAGGCCTTGCTGAGGGGCGGCCAAAAAACAGTCTCGGCCTCGTATTCTCCCCGGAGGGAAGAGGGAGAAGATCCTGTGCTACCTCCGGCAGGGGAGACCACTCGTGAGGCGCAGCCTATGCCCGGCTTAGGGCAGCAGCCAGGAAATTGGGGGCTCCTGCCATCAAATGGCTGAGAACCCTCAACTGTGCAAAATTCCCATGCGGAGAACCTCCTTGCACCGAGACAAGGGGATCGACTGAACCTGTCTGGTGGGTAGCACATGGTCGTGGTGTTGTCCTCTGGACTTAGACCACTAGACCCCCGTACAAGCGAGCGAGCGTGCAAAGCTAAGCGGACCGCCTGTGCTCCAGCGAGCAGGAAGGGCATCAGGACTTCGAGAGGACCAGAGGCGAAGCACTCTGTATTCCCCTGGATGGAGCCCACCCATCCAAGAAGCATCGGTCCGGAGAAGACCACCGACTCCAGGGCGAGCAGACAGGATGTTCTCTCTGCCGGTTGGAACGGTCCAAAGGGAGCGTTCCCTTAACTCCTGGGCTGTAGTCACGAACTGGTCCAAGGACACAGCGCTGTGACCTCTGGCTGGCCCTTCCCACTAGGGGAAGGCCGCCCTGAGGCCCAGGAGGTCCTGGCAGGACAGAATTACCCGGCCAACCCGACTGGGTAAGAGAGGAAGAACCTCAGCCCTGTCCGCCCGGAGCCGAGCTCAGACACAAGAGTCGAGCTTAGTCCCGAAGAAGCTTCACCGCTAAGGCACGAGTTCCCACTTGGCTCCTGAAACGGGAGACCAGTCTGCCTTCCGGGTGGGGTTACATCCGGACCCTTCAGTGCCGCAGAGACTGCTGAGCAAAAGAAAAGCCTGGCTAGAAACTCGTAAGGAGATCCCCCGCTAAGAAGGGGTGGAGCCTCCAAGAAAGCGGACGGAACGAGGGTAGGTACATCCTGGAGACCCAGGAAACAGCCACACGCCTCACATTCTGAGGATGGAATATCTGAAATAGAGACCATCCAGGCGTGGGAGAATGGCGCGAGACCCCGTCCGTTTGAGGCCAGGAATACCTGGACGAACCCAGGGCTGAAGGGGGTGTCCATGGCCTTCAGTCACCTCTAACTAGAGGGCCAGGCATGTAGACGACAGGCCCAGAGGCAGTGGACCAAAGATCCCATGGGAACGGCTCAAAGGGGAAACCGCCGCAACCCGCACAGGATCTACCCTCAAATACCTCCAGAACAGCAGGCGGAGCCGCCCCCATGGGGAAACCACGAGCTGGGACGACGGGGCCGGGCAGTGCCCTTGGCCCGTCACTGAGCAGGCTTGGAGGAAGGAGCCGAGGGGCTCTCGGTTTCCTGCCTCCCTGCTTCCTTTGGAGGAAGGCAGCTGGACTGGCAACAGGCCGCCCAGTGCATGCCTGCTGGCCCTTATGCTGGGCCGGTTGAGCCACAGGGCCCAGGGGCAAAAGGCTTCACCAAGAGGCTGACGGGCTGCCCTGACCCCCGGCGCGAGTGACAGAGTCCGGAGTGGCATCGGACTTCTCGGGCCCCTGGATATGACCCTCTACTCCAGGGCCTAAAAGGTCAGTCCCCAAGAAGGGGATGTCTGCCAACTCGTGCTGGGTTTCCAAGGAAAAAGAGGATAACCTCAGCCACGCACTGCGGCGCATGGCCACTGCGGCCACCACCGATCTGGCACAGGAGTCACCCAGATCCAGAGCCGTCTGGAGCTGTTGTATTGCCACCGCCCTACCCTGGTCCCAGTGCCGCCCGGACGCGGGTCCACAGATCGGCCGGGAGATGAGGCAGAACCTGGTCCAGGGTGACCAGAAGGGCGTGGGAACAGTGTGCCATAAGAACCGCCGAGACTGGCCTGACGGAGGCCTAGGGAGGACACTGGATCAAACACTGCGCCTGAAGTGAGTCCATCCTTCTGGACTCTTTGTCCAGAGGTCTATCACGTCCCAAGCGTTTCAAGACATTGAAAAGCGTTGTCGGTGACTACCTTCAGCGGTGCTCGAGAAACCGGGCAGAACCGACGAGGACAGGGTGCCTCCAGTACCACACCCTGGCCGAGGCGCAGGGCAGGAAGAAGACGCCGCCATAGCTCCAGGGCTGGGCCTCACGATTAGCCTCAGCCACAGGAAGGCCTCGAGGAGAACCCCCCGGTCCAGAATCTCCGTAAGGGGGTAAGGCGCCTGTTTGGAGACGGGCTCGAGCTGCATCCCAGTGAATTCTGAAATGAACTGAAGCAGACCCCTCAAGGACGATGGGCTGTCGTCTACGGAATGTTCCTGGGAAGACCCCGGGTCCTCCCTGCTAGGAAACATAGCACAGCCGGCTTCAGGCTCCGAAGGGTCTGCAAAAAGCTGCCGCAGGTCCGAGGCACTCTTCGTCCACCGGGGGCGGGCAGGAGTGAGGGGACCGAGTGACCTGAAGAACAGGTCATGGCCTGGCCTGAACCCCGCCGAAGGCGGAGGGGCAGCGAGGGTCGGACGAGCAACCGGCCCTGGAGAGGGCTCCTCGACTAACTCGAATGGCTGCCAACCGAGCGGCGGCTGCTTGCTATCCGGAGAATGAATCGGGGTCGATTGATCTCCGGACAACTGCTAATCGCACATAAGTTCCTTCGAACACGGACGCCTAGCGGCGTTGAAACCGCTCTCATCCGAGGAGGAGGATGAGGAAAACGCAAAGCTACTTAACTCGGTGCCCCGACGAGAACGCCGAGATCGGGCGTGGGCGGCTAGACGAGAGGTTGACCGAGACCAAGACCCTCCTCGGGGACGAGGCGAGCCTGGGAAGAGTGAGACGCACCGCTCCTCCGGCTCGGAAGAAAGGACTGAGGAGCTGTAGACCGAAAGAGCGGACAGAACCTCAGCCTCACGCAGAAGCGCGAGGATAGGCGGCAGCAGAAGACCACCCAAAAGACGGGTCGGGCTAACCGCGTCAGCAGAGGGACCTGGCCGCTGACCTGACGGGGACACCGTGAGGCCAGTGGCGTGCCGCATCCTCGACCAAAGCTCGGCGCCTGCTGATGAGGAGGGAAGCCCCGCTCCCGCCCGACGAAGAGACCCTGCTCTGCGGCCCTTTAGCCTTAGGCTGGCGGCAGGGCTCAAGGCCCCTCTCCCTTGGAGGAGGGAATGACCAAACTCATGAAGGAAGCTGCATGAGTTGAACCCAAGGAGGACGGGATAAAAGCGCAACCGAGGGGACCGCCCCTCCCGGCAGAGATCAGAAACTGCTGAGAAACAGTCGAAGCGGACACCTGCCAGTCCGGGGAATCTCGGAGCAGAAAAGACTACCGGATGTCCGAGCCTGAGCAGACGCGCAGTCCTCAAAGAGCTGACCAAAGGGCAGAACAGAAGTGCAAGCCTGAGGATCGTGATCCAAGTCCAGGCAATAAGCGTATGGAATCGAGGTCTCTCCTGGAGGAACTAACCGTGCACCTCTGGGGCCGGGAAGGACTGAGCCATCGCCGTGGCGAGAAGAAAGATCGAGAGTTTCAAAAAGACACTTCCGATGATTTGAAGACAACCCGAAATTTTCAGGGACAGTTGAAAGCGGGCGCTAAGGAGGGCCTGGGCTTCAAAGCGGTGGGAAGATCTGGCGTCATGGGGCAGAGCGGAGTTTACCACCGGTGGGTGGGAGGAGCCAGCTTGAAGACCTTCGGCAAGATTTAAAGCGGCAGGACCTGCCAATAAGTGTGGATGAACAACATATCCATGTCCCTAGAAAGTACAGTTCACGTAGAACACGTAACAGTAGATCTTCGAGAGAGGCTCTTGTAGTAGGTAATTACATATGGGACTGAAGCGGCAGGCTTCGGACCTGAAAATGTCTAGCTAGCAGTCTCTGGCGGAGGATCACCCGCATCAGGTGACCCGGCGTCAGTATAAAGGAGCAGTCCCCGCCCGCCTTCAGTTCTTTCCGCCAAGGCCAAAGGCAAGGAAGAGGCGGGTATTTCCCACCCTGGAAGGAGCTGAAAAGCTAAAGGGGGATGGTGGGCGGGAAGGTGTACCTACCAAGGCCTCTCTCGAAGGCTACTGTTGCAGTGAGTCTTACGTAACTGTACTATCTTACTTCAAGAGGGCTCTTGCAGTAGTTAATTACATATAGGACTGAGTCCCAAGCAGTCTGGAACAAAGAGAAGCAAACGGAAGGAGGAAAACTACCCAAAAGTAGACCCTCTGGCTGTAAAGGTCTTAGGAAAGAAGACCTTGCCGAACAGCCAACCCGAAGCCTGCTCTACCACAAGAGGCAACATCCAAACTGTAGTGTTTCGTAAAGGTATGGACAGAAGTCCAAGTGGCGGCAGCGCAAATGTCCGCCGCTGACACATTCTTGAAACAAGCAGCAGAGACAGCAACTGCTCTGGTGGAGCGGCCCCTGACTTGACCCGGCAGGGTCTTGTTATACTTGTCGTAACAGAAAGTGATACAATGAGCCAACCATTTAGACATGCATTGCTTGTAAATAGCCTTGCCCTATCTTTTATGAGCAAAAGAGACAAACAGATTGATCTGTCTTTCTGAGATCCTTCGTCCTAGTGGTGTAGTATCTCAGAATTCGATGAACATCCAAAGTATGCAAGAGGTATTCCCCTTGATTGGAGTGCTGCGTAAAGAAAGCAGGCATCTCAATGGATTGATTTAGCGTAGATTCTGCTACCACCTTGGGGAGAAACTTAGGGTTGGTACGCAGAGCCACACATTCCTTGTGAAAATCAAATATGGGATTTTGCACATCAGGGCCTGAAGCTCGGAAATCCTTTGAGCAGAAGTAACGGCCACCAGGAAGAGGGTGTTCCATGAGAGGAACTTCAGGTCTGCTGAGGCTGCCGGCTCAAAAGGGGACAGAGTAAGCTTCTCAAGGATAAAATTCAGATCCCAAGGAGGGGCAGGAACCCAAATTGGGGGTCTCAAGTGGAGGACCCCTCTAAGAAAGGTCTTGGAGACCTAAAGTTGCCCTGTCCCCAAAAGGAACATGGTATGCCGAGATGGCCGCCATGTGAATTTTCAGAGAAGAATGACGAAGACCCAGATCAAAGAGCTGTCGCAAGTAATCCAAAAGCCACTCAACGGAGCGCGAGAAAGGCTCGAAATCCTTGGAAGCAGCCCAAATAGAGAACAGTTTCCACTTCCATGCATAGGTAGATCTTCGGAGGCTTCCTGGCCTCCACAGAATCTCAGCCACCATTGGAAACCCAAATCGGGGCTTGAGCTATGTCTGCAAGACCATCACGTGCAACTGAGAAGGACTAGAGGCCTGGATGGACAGGGTCCCTGATCCTGGGTCAGCAAAAGTGCGACAGAGGAGAGAGGTGCCTCTGAATACTGTTGCAGAAAGAGAACCAAACTTGCCTGGGCCAGAAAGGAAGCGATCAGTATCATTCGAGCTCCTTCTGAGCCAGAGTTTCTGTAAGACCCCTCTGAATCAAGGGGATCGGAGGGAAGCATGAGCAGATCTACCTTCCAGTCTAGAGAGACAGGCGTCTCTCCAAAAGTGCACCCTGGGCGGCGAGCAGAAGTCGGGAAGTTTTGCGCTGTGAGGGGATCGCGAACAGGTCTACCTGTAGTGTTCCCCAGCGTGGGAAGATATGATCGACGCTACCCCATCCAGTTCCCACTCGTGAGCATGAGCAGACAACCGACTGAGTCGGTCTGCCAACATGTTCTCGACCCCGGGACGTGAATTGCCGTGAGGCGAAGGTTGTGCTGCACTGCCCAATCCCAAACTCACATCACCTCCCTGCAAGGAGGGTAAGAACGAGTTCCTCCCTGTTTGTTGATGTACCAGACCCCACACGTTGTCCATCTGGACAGCCAGGTGCCCGGGAAGCAGATACAGATGCAGAGCCTGAAGAGCATACAGCACAGCCTGAAGCTCGAGCACACTGATGTGGGAGGGATTTCTAGAGCTTGGACCAGGAGCTCTGGGTCCTGGGAGACCCGGATGGGCTCCCCAACCCTCGCCAGGGCATCCGTGAGTCAGCGTCTGGGAGGAGAAAGACAGAAGGGAACTCCTGACAAGGTTCTCCTGAACCATCCACCATTGCAAGTCCGAGCCATAGGAGTAGATCAGAGCAGGCTGATGTAGGTGGGTCCACTGGCTGATCCCACTGACACGAGCATCCACTGAGGGAATTCTCATGTGGAGTCGAGGCATGAGGACTGTCATGTCGCGAGTCGCCATGAGCCCAAGGAGGCGAAGGACCGACCTTGCGCTGACCCGCCTGCAACTGGACAACAGGCTGACCTGAGCCTAGAGTGTGGCCACCCTCTCCAGTGGCAGGAATGCCATGCTGGAGGTCATGTCCAGGATCGCCCTGACAAACTGGAGCCTCTGGGATGGGATCAAGTGGGACTTGGTCTGGTTGACCGTAATACCCAGGCAGGTAAAAACCTGCATGGTAAGGGAAAGGAAGTGCAGGAGTTCCTCCCTGGATGGGGCAGCCAGGAGCCAATCGTCCAGGTACAGGAAAACCTGCACGCCCTGGGTATGCAGGTAGGCTGCTACCACCAAAAGACATTTGGTGAACACTCGGGGCGCCAAGAAGAGACCAAATGGGAGGGCCTTGAACTGGTAGTGGTCCCCCTGGAACGCAAAATGTAGGAATTTGCAGTGGGAAGGGCGAATAGGGATATGCGGGTAAGCATCCTGCTTATCCAGAGCACAGAGCCACTGTCCCGGCCGAAGAAGGGGAAGAAAACTCTGCAGAGAAAGCATTCTGAAACTTTTGTACTCCACGAACAAGTTCAGGGAGCTGAGGTCGAGAATCGGCCTCAAATCGCCGGACTTTTGGGACCAGGAAGAAATGAATGATGCCCGTGCCTCCGAAGATGGGGAGGAATGGTTCGCCTTCCAAGAGAAGAGAGGATACTCCTCCTGAACCAGAAGATGATGTTCTTGGAGTAAGATGACCGGGGATTTAAGGAGGTTTCACAGAAACTCTATTGAGTGTCCTTCTGCAATCAGGTGGACACCCAAGTGTCTGAAGTGATCCTCCCCCAACCTGGTAGGTGGAGAGAGAGAATCTCCCTCCTACCGGTTCCTCTGGAAGGCCCAGAGGCTGTGGGAGAGGAAAGGAGTCAGGTGGTGTGAGGCAGCATCGCCGCTGAGGCCCCCGCTGCTTTTTTTGGGGGAGGGGGGGGCTTGGCAGCCGGAGGGGCCCGTTTATTGGCCCGCTTTCCCTGAGGTTTCGCTTTTTGCCGATTACGTCTGCGAAAGGGACGATGCTGAGCCTGAGGGAGTTTGTACATGGAGTCGACGGACTTCTGTGCAGTACCCTTCTCCTGCAGATCGGTGATAATGTCCTTGACATCGCCACCGAACAGCAGTGAACCCCTGAAGGGGGAATCCTGGATAGCAGACTGCACCTCCGGGGCCAATCCTGACACACGGAGCCAGGCATGACGCCGTAAACCCACAGCGAAAGCCGAGCTCCTACTGGCAGCGTCCACTGCATCGTACGTGGCACAAAGCATGTGCCGGCTGGCCGAACATGCAGAACAGACTAGATCAGTCACTTCCTGCTTTGTCTGAGACTCAGGAAGGGAGTCCAACTTAGATTCCACCTCACTAAGGATCACCTTCTGGTAATCCCCCATATGACCAACATAATTCAGGGCCCTTATAACCAGAGTGGAAGAAGCATAGACCTTCTTTCCGTACTGGTCCAGAAGGCGAGATTCCTTGTCAGGTGGTGACAAGCTCAAGTGCTTGGGGTTAGCCATCCGGCCGTGAGCAGCGCTAATCATGACTGAATCAGCTCGAGGGGGCGAGTTTAGAGTCAACACCCCCGGGAGCCTGATAAAGCCTATCCGACTTCCTAGGAAGAGGGGCTAGGGCAGATGGTTGCTTCCAAACAGTAGAGGCAAGGTCGGCATGAGGCTCAATCCAGGGTGGCACCAGGGTCGGAGCGCACTCGGGCAGATACAGGTGCGCAGAGAGTTTCTTACGCTGTGGATCCGGCTCCAAGGAATGCCACTGATGAGCCTCCTGGATTTTATGCAGCAACTCCGTAAAAGAAGGATCCTCTGGAGGTGACTTTGGAGGAGTCCTCGGCCTGGGCTTATCCGGAGAGCGGGGCTCGTCGTCCAGGTTGGAACGACCGTCGGAGTCATCTGAGGTCTCCAAGGAGGAAGAAGACTTCTCCTCCCGAGGTAGGGGAGGAACGAACCCCTAAGGAAGTGCCTGGGGAAGTGTATCCTGCCCCATCCTGGAACCGGAGGACTCGCTTCTGGTATCCATAGTTGGGGAGGGAGTCTCTCGACTCTGACGTAGGTGGTCCAGAACCGGGACCGGCATCGGAAGACGGCTGTCTACCTCCCTGGTGAGCTAAGCCTTGGCCTCAGCCCACCAGGAGGCTAGAGTCTCCTTCAAATCCACTGGCGGCTGAGGGGGCGGTGGAGGAGGAGGAGGATACGGATATTGGGGATATCCGTATTGCGTGTATCCATACCCTCCCGACGGCTGGTAACCCGGCGTCGGGTAATGAGGCACAGTGTACTGCTGCGTCGGATAGGCCGGCGTCAGGTACTGGAGCACCGGATACTGCGGCCCCGGGTATGACGGCATTGATAGGACGGGTTGGATACCCAGGGATCGGGGGGGTCTGCAGAGGCAGACGGCCCGGGAAGATGCCAGACAGGCGGGCCTGGAACAGGAGGCCTGGCGGGCAGCAGACCCGGCATGGGGCGGTATCCAGGAGAGGAAGAGGGATGTCTCCCGGCGACGGTAGGACTCCGTCGGTGCCGGCATCCGAGGGACCGGCGTCACGTCGTCTGGCCCTGCGGGAGGGAGACCTGACGGGAGTGTACCTATATCCCCGCATCACCCGGAGAAGGAGGAGAAAAATCCCCGGGGTCAAGCTAAAGAGACGCTGGGGCCTCGGAGGGTAGCGAATGCTGCGGGGAGATGGGGACGGCAGACAGAATGTTAGGGTCCGGCGTTAGCTCCGCTGCCAGACGACCGTCGGAGAAGCCAAAGTTAGACTTACCGGCGGAGTCCAGGCGGACGTCAGAGGAGCCGTCATCCAACTTAGCAGAACCATCGCCCGAGGCAGGCCGCAATGGGGGTGCGGTCTGGTTGGGCGGCTTAGGGGCCGTGAGCTGCCCCGAAGGATCGAGCGACTTAGCGGCTTTCTCCGGGCGGACGTCAGAGGAGCCAACGTCCGGCTTACCGGAGCCACTCGCACCAGTAGGCCGCGCAGTGGCCTTGCTGGAAGTAGAAGCCTCCTTTAGCCCGGAGGCACCTGAAGAGCCCGAGAGCGAGCCAGATGGGTGGGCCGACGCCATCGCGGAGCGGTCCCCCGGGGAGACGTTACCTTAAGTACGGCGACTCCAGCCGAAGTTGCGGTGGCCGAGGAAGAGGAGTCCCAGTCCTGGTGCTTCTCCTTGTCTTTCTTTTTTGCAGTGACCCTTGGGGGAAGTTGAGACCTGACGAATCTTCTTCAGCTCCTTTTCCACGGAGGTCATTTTCTTTTTGAGGATGTGGGCCTCCAGGGACTGCTGCCTCCGTCTGCGGGTGGCAGCGTTGAATTTCAGGCAATGCTGGCACTTCTCCACAGGGTGATCTGGGCCTAGACAGAAGAGGCACTGGGAGTGTCCGTCCTTGTGCGGGAGTTGGGTGCCGCACGAGTCGCACTTATTCTTGTGCTCGGAGGGTGTAGGGGACGACATACACCACCAAAATACCTGACAAAATTCGAGGAAATCGAAGAAAAAAACGACAGTAGAACTACCCATGACAGACTGATGAGCAGTTGAACTTAACCACGAGGCGCTTACACAAGCTAACGGCGGGAAAAAACTGTGGGGGACCGCCCCTTTATACTGACGTCGCATGATGTCGGTCACCTGACGTGGGGGTGGTCCTCCGCCAGAGATTGCTAGCTAGAATTTTTCTGTGGGGTCCTGACGCCTGCCGGCTTCAGTCCTATATGTAATTACCTACTGCAAGAGCCCTCTTGAAGTAAGGTCTGGCATTAGAAATGACCGAACCACTGCCCGGTCTATTCAGTAGCTCAGTACAGTCAGTGGTGGTTCCGTGAGACTGGAGGATAGACGGCAGATGTGGTGGCGTTTCACAAGGGAGAAGACGGGCAGAAACCTGGAAATTGCAGGCTCGTCTGTCTTACTTCCATTGTAGGGAAACTGATGCAGACACTATTCAAAGAGGACCTAGTGCACAAGCTGGGAGAGAAATGAGCTCCAGGACAGTAAACAGCATGGGTTCCTAGCAGGGCGGTCTTTTCAGACCAACCTAATAATATTCCTGACTGGGTAACAAGGGCAGTGGTGAGGGACAAGCAGTAGATTTACTCCTATTTCGACTTCAGCAAGGCATCTGACTCGATACCACACAGAAGGCTGTAGAAGAAATTAGACGCTCTGGGAGCAGCAAAGCAGGGCTTGACAAATTTTAAAATTATGTACTTGTCCACGGACAAGTGGCTTGCCAAAAAGTAGTTATCCTGGTGCTTGAGTTGGTAGTCCAGGTGTAAAATGGTGCATTTTTAGTGGAAAGTATAAAAATACAGAAAACCTAAATGAATTTATTGTGGAAAATAAGATAGTTTGCTTTGCCTTATTTCTTTGCATTTTGTTTTAACTTCTATGCAGTTATGAAAATATTGAAATATTGTACTCAATAAAAATGTTATCTTATCTTTGTGTGTGTTGTGTCATTTTTTTACCTTAAGCTGCTGTCTTAGTGCTTGCACCTTACAGCACTACAAGAGGACCCGGGCAGGACAGAGCAGATGGGAGTAGGAGGGAGGAGAAGCCAACTATTAGTATTCCGAGAGAGTCTGCAGTTGTTCACTTCTCCAAGTTCCTATACTCTCTCTCTCGGCAGATTAGGTCACACACACACACACACGCACACACACACATGCCCCTACCACTACCAAAGAAGAGAGTTTTTTTTTTCTGTAGCTGTGTAGCGCAAAAATGTTTTTCTCTTTAGTTCTAGTAAGTTCGCAGTTGTTCCCCAAGTTCCTCTACCCACTTAGGGCAGGTTAAGGTCTCACAGCCACATACATACCTCCACCAAAGGGTTTATTTTTTTCCATAGCACACAAAAATGTCCCCCCCCCCTTTAGTTTATTTCTAGTAAGTCCGCAGTTGCTCCCCAAGTTCCTCTACCCTCTCAGGGCAGGTTAAGGTCTCAGCTACCCACACCTCCACCAAAAGGCTGCTTATTTATTTTGCTGTAGCACAAAAACTGTGTTTCCCAGTTTTTAGTTTATTTCTAATAAGTCCTCAATTGTCCCAAGTTCCTGTCTGACCTCTAACCTTTTTAGGACGGCACATGACACCTCTCTGCACAACATAGCCCACACAGAGTTAGTCGGCTCCTCCTAATGCTCCTATTTAATTTTCTGTAGAATATTTTTTTTATAACTTTTGCTTAGATATTTTTGTTTAACTTTTTTTAATCAACTGAATTACTTTTTCTGATTTTCTCAGTGGTCAGGTGGGTCACTGGTCGGGAAGGGGAGCAGGGTCCACTTTTCAGTAATGTCTCTAGTCTATAATAGCAAAGTCTCTCTTGCTAACTACTTTGCAGCAGTAGTATTTTATATATAATATACTTGTCCAAGGCAAGTCATCCAGTCATTAGTTATTGTTAGGCAGTGCAGGTTTTCTATTGTTCAGTTCTGCCGCCCAGTTCTGTTAGGAAGTTGGAAAGGCAGGACTTTATTAGGAATCAGGATCACAAAAATAAAAGTCCCCAGCCAACCTGCTGCCTGCCTACACACAGACTAGTACACTCATTGAGTCACTGACTGTACAATGCATGTAGTTAGTAGTGCACATGTACTGTCAGTCATTTTTTCCCCCAGATTTGTCTGACTGCCCAGAAAGCACTGTTTTAGCGTTCTAGTTTTGGAAAATATGGATATTCAGCCCTTGATGTACTGCAGCTTTAATCCTCCACTCTGCTGCCTCTGGTCTTCTGCAGACAGTTAGCACGCAGCTCCCGCCTCTCCCTCTTCACACTCAATCCGCCTGTCTCTCTCCTTCAAATTCAATGATGCAGCTGCAACAACCCCCGCAAGGCTTAAACAGCTAATGAGCAAATTGCAGCAGTAATAGTTTTAAATGCAGCGGTCTCCCGGTCCTGCACTTAACAAAAGAGCTGCAATGGCACACCTGAAGAGACATCCCTTCACTGTGAAAGCCAGACAGTGAATGAGGGACTGAGCGCGAGACGTCTCTGTCCCATCCTATGCCCGGGAAATCACCACCCTGGCCAGTGGGCTTCCCCTACCTTGGAGCTTGTTTCCGCACCGACTCAGCAAGTCTGCCACTCAAGGACTGCCTCCTCCTCTGATCCCTCACAGACGCTGCTCACTCCCATGAAATAGGTGATCGCGCTCTTACTCTATCCACAACCGCGATCATGGAAGCATCACTCAGACAGCGGGTCAGATGACCACCGAGACTCGGGAGCACTAGGGAGACGGGACGGGGATAGCTGAATGAACTGCGTGGAGTGAGGAGCAGCCTACTAGTGGAGGACTGTACTGCAGTCTGGTAATGAAAAACAGTGCTAGCCCGGGGACAACTGGTAAAGAGTAAGCTGCAAGCAAACTGCTTGTCCTTGACATTTTCCTGGTAGCCCGGGACATCGAGCTATGGGATTTGTCAAGTCTTGCAGCAAAGGACCTAGTTAAATGGGTGGGAAACTGGCTGGGGTGAGACAGCAGTGGGTGGTGGTGAACTGGGTCAAATTGGTGGAAAGGGAGGTCACGAGTTGGGTAGCACGGGGATCAGTCTTGAGCCCAGTCCTTTTCAATATGTTCATCAGCGACACACAAGGAATACAGGGCAAGATGTGTTTATCTTCTCAGATGACACAGCTCTGAGGCAGGTAGTGAGTGAGAAGGGGATAAGGGAACTGCAGAGGGACCTGCAAAGGACAGAGAGAAGGTCCAAGGACTGGCTGTTGAAATTCAATGCAAAAAAGTAAAACGTGATGCACATAGGCTACAAGAACCTCAGGGCGGAATACTGAATGGGAGGTGATTATTCTGGCTACTACTTTAGAGGAAAGGGACCAGAGAGTCATCATAAGCAACTCCCTAAAACAAACTACCAATGTAACAAGGCCTACAGCAAAGCAACCAAAAAACTGGTGTGTATAGGGAGGGGTTTCAATAGCAGATGGGAAGAGATAATACTACCTCTACAGATCACTGGTGAGACTCCATCTGGAGGTAATAAGAGTTGATAGAGCAATGGGGTCAGATGGGGGTGCACCCCAGGGTCCTTACAGAACGAAGAGAGGTGGTGGCTGAACCTCTGGCTATCCTGTTTAGCCGATCACTGGAAACAGGGGAGGTACCCAAAGACTGGAGGACAGCAGATGTAGTCCCCTCATACAAAAGCGGGAACAAAGAGAAAGTGGGGAACTCCAGACCAGTCAGCCTCACCTCAGTAGTGGGGAAGATCATGGAAGCACTACTGAAGGACAGACTGGCACGGCCTGTTGGCGCAGCGGTTGGATTTCCGCTTACGAAGCAGGAAACCCGGGTTCAGGCGTGGACTCGGGTCACTGGAGGGCCGGGCCAGGGGAGAAGGCTTGAGCGTCCCAGGGACTGCTCGCCTTCTCCAGGGGGGAGTGAGGGATAGTATTCGCGGCTTGTCTGACCCCAGGCGGAGGTCCGAGGTACAGCAAGCTGGTAGGACAGACCAATGGGAGCTGTGTGGTGGACGTCGGTGCAACGCCTTGACGTCAGGGCTCACACCACACAGAACAGAAAAAGGGAAACGCGCCGCCGGAGCACGGGTAGACGGAGCTCCAGTGCCTGCCCTGATTGCGACTGCCTGCCTGACCACCAGGGGACCAGACGAGACAAGAAGATATCGGGGTGTCCTGGCCCCACCCTGTACCCGCCTGGGGGATATAACCAAGGCTCCATGGGGGAACCTCTGGGGATTCAGGTAGGTCAGTCGTGGGGTGGGGGGCACATAGGAACATAGGAGTCTCCCGAAGAAGCGTAGCTCCGGGGTGGGGTTAAGGAGAAAAAAAAATAGAAAGTTAAAAAAAAAAGGAGATTGGTGAAACATCTGGTTGTCAATGGACTACAGGACCCAAGGCAGCATGGTTTCACCAGGGGGAGGTCATGTCAGACCAACCTCATTGAATTTTTTGACTGGGTGACTAGGGAGGTGGATCAGGGGAGGGCAGTGGACATGGCCTATCTGGACTTCAGCTAGGCAGTTGACACTGTGCCACATAAAAGACTTACACAAACTAGGGAATATGGGTGTGGGCAGGACAGTAGTGTGGTGGGTAGGTAACTGTCTGGGCGGCAGGACACAGAGGGTGGTGGTAAATGGCTGTCACTCCACAGAGGGAAGAGTGACCAGTGGGGTACCACAGGGATCAGTGCTGGGACCGGTCCTATTCAACGTCTTCATCAGTGACACTGCGCAGGAGCTAGAAGGCAGAATTTCACTGTTTGCTGATGACACAAAGCTCTGTAACAGAGCAGACACACAAGAGAGTGTAGACAGAATGAGAAGGGACCTGCAGAAACTTGAAGAATGGTTAGGGGTTTGGCTGACATTCAATGCAAAGAAGTGCAAGAGAATGCATATGGGCACAAAACCCTGGCACAATATATCAGTTGGGGGTGGAGGATATAGCATGCAACAAGCAGGAAAGGGATCTTGGTGTTATCATCTCTGATGACCTCAACGAGGGAAACATGTGACAAGGCAGCAGGTAAAGCAAATAGGATGCTGGGATGCATAGGCAGGGGTATCACCAGCAGGAAAGGGAGGACATAATTCCACTATACAAGACACTAGTGAGGCCCCACCTGGAGTACATTGTACAGTTCTGGAGACCTTACCTACATAAGGACATAGACAGGGTAGAGAAGGTTCAGAGGAGGGAAACAAAGATGGTACATGGATTGCATCACAAGTCCTATGAGAACAGGTTGAAGGAATTGAATATGTACTCCCTGGAGGAGAGGAGGTAGAGACGGGAGATGATAGAGACATACAAGTATCTTACAGGGAGGAACAGGGTGCAGGAATACACTATTTCTAAGCGAAAAAGATGTTGCAGAACTAGAGGGCATGGGATGAAGTTGGAGGGAGGATGATTCAGAGGAAACGGGAGGAAGAATTTTTTCACAGAACGGGTGGTGGACAAGTGGAACACCTTGCCAGAGGAAGTGGTGGGGGCTGAAACAATCACGGGATTCAAGAATGCATGGGATAGACATAAAGGAATTCTGGAGGTCAGGGGTAAGGGGCAACAGACTTCTAGGAAAACAAACTGAACTTACAAGCTCAAATGGACAGACTGGGTGGGCCATAGGCCCTTATCTGCTGACACTGTCTATGTATCTATGGAGTACTGTGCCCTTTCATCACCTGAGGAGAGAGAGGCTGCAAACAGTGTAGCATAGATTAACCAAAATGATTCAGGGTCAACAGGGCAGATCCTATGAGGATCAGGTCACTGAACAGGTACTCGCTGGAGGCCAGAAGGAAGAGGGGGGACATGATAAGACACCTTCAAGTTCCTGAAAGGAATAAACAAGGTAAATTGTAAGGTACTGTTTAGTAGAGATGGCAGGTCAAAAACAAGGGGACATGACATGTAAAGGTGGTGGTTTAGGGATTCAGAAGGGATGCAAGAAAGTTTTACTTTAAAGACAGCACAATGGAGCCATGGAACAGCCTACCAAGAGAGGTGGTGGGTGCGGAAACCATTAATGCAATGAAGCACAGCACCTGCCTAGTGGCGCTGAGGGTTGAGGCGTTGGACGTCACACCTTGCGCCATGCTGGCGACCCAGGTTTAGGAGCGGACTCTGGCGCCGGCAGTGGGAGAGGACTGAGCATCTGGAGGAATGCTCTCCTCTCCTGGGTGGCACAGAGGGATTCCCACTCTGCAGCAGCCCCAGTGAGAACGGTGGCACTAAGGAGTGGAGGCTGTAGATGGGGTGAAGTGACGGTGGACATCAGCGGAGGGCAGGGACATCCTTCGCGTGCAGAGGTCATTGCACGTCCACGCTTCGAAGGGGCAACAAGGTGGAAAACCCCAGCTACTAGGGAGGCGACGGGGAGCTCAAGGGATCCCCACCATGTCACCGCCCCCACTCAATCTCCGTGGAGTCCCACCTCCTGGCAAGGCCAGCAGGAGAGGGGGACCCAGAACCCACCCCTTGGTCGATGGAGGAGGTTCAGGCAGATGGTACAGGCAGGGATTGAGCAGGTCTCGGCTCGAGTGATGTCACAGTGGCAGGCGATCAGAGTGAAATAGAATTGAAAAAAAAAAATTAATTAAGCACAGCTGGAACAGAGTAAAGGGCTTAACAGGTACTCAGGGAAGCAGCAGTAAGGCAGGGAGTGAGGGAAGGTTGGGAAGAGGAGGGCGAAAACCCCATCTGGATGGTAAGTCATGGGGTAAAGTTGGGTAAAACTGGGCAGACTTGATGTCAGCTCATTTTGTCAAATGGAGCAAAAGATATTAATGTGCAAAGTTGGGGGTTTAACATTGAACAGGCTACTCAACACAAACTATACGTATAATGCGTATATTGTCGGGGAAATGGAAAAGCAACAAAATAACCATGGTATTTTTTCTTTTTTAAATAAAGCACTCGTCATCAAAATCAAGTCTGACACAGAAACAAGCAGCACACAGTGCTATCTTGAAATACACACACACACACACAAAAAAAGGAAAGAAATTGACTATTCGGTATGTGCAGTCTGGCCTTTCAAGTCAATTTTAATAGCATACCTTGGGTTTTCCTGATCGGTTAGTGACTAGTCTGATGTCCTTCACAGTGCCATGTTCTTTACAGACTTCTTCCAGTTCCTCTTTGGTATAGGAGAATGGCAAACCAGAGATAAAAAGTTTGTGTTTCTCCAGGGCGGTACTGTATTTAAAAACCTGCAAGAAAACAACAACACATATTGGAAGTGATCAGATTCCCACCATGGTGTAGCCCAATGCTACCCTTATTTTAAAGGGGAACCATCATCATCCCCAGGGCAAGGACACATTAGGTAAAATGCACTAGTTGTAACGTTTTTAAATAATTTACAGAGCTGCTATTTGTGCTTTATCTGGTTGATCCTGCGACCCTCCGCCCGGCATTACTGTTCCAGAGTCCCCCACGGCAAGCCCTTTGATGACGTGACTTATGGGCTAAGCCGCAGGGGACTCCTATGTACCAGTACACTTGCCAGAAAATATTAAAAGATATGCAGTGCATGTCTGCTCTTCTAACTCCTCTCCTCTACTGAGTGACTGAGGAAAGCTCGATAGTTACCAGCGTAATCAGCGAAATGGACGTGGCCAACCTGGATTTAAGCAAGGCCTTTGACACCGTTCCACATAAAAGACTGATAAACAAGCTAAGGAGACTAGGAGTGGATACTAAGGTTGTAAAATGGGTAGAGAATTGGCTGAACAATAGGACTCAGAGTGGCGGTGAATGGAACACACTTTGAAGTAGGCAGTGACCAGTGGGGTGCCACAGGGTCGGTACAAGGCCCAGTCCTCTTCAATGTCTTTATTAGTGACATTGCTTAGGGACTGGAAGGGAAGATGAGCCTCTTCGTGGATGACACAAAACTCTATAACAGAGTGGACACAAGGGGGGGTGGATAGAATGTCAGCAGATCTGAAAAACCTGGAAGAATGGTCAAGGAACTGGCAGCTGGGTTTCAACTCTTAAAAATGCAAAGTAATGCATCTGGGGCAGAAAAACCCAAGGGAAACATACTAGCTAGGGGTGGGAGACACTGACAGACTCAGATCAGGAAAGGGATCGGGGGGGTGACTATTACAGATGACCTTAAGGTTGCAAAACAGTGCGACAAGGCAGTGGGGAAGGCTAGCCGGATGCTGGGATGCATAGGCAGGGGCATCACCTGCTGAAGGAGGAAGGTAATAATAATAACCCTGTACAGATAACTGGTGAGACCACACCTCGAATACTGTGTCCATTTCTGGAGGCTCTATCATCAAAAGGGCATAGTTAGGGTGGAAGTGGTTCACAGGAGTGCAAACAAAATGGTACAGGGCATGCATCTGAAAAGGTACTCCCTGGAGGATAGGAGGAGGAGGGAGGACATGACAGAAACATACATATACCTCACAGGGGAAAAACAAGGTACAAGAAGTTAGCATTTTCCAAAGGAAAAGATGTTAAAGAATGAGGGATCACAATATATAGGTTACTCACCTGTAACAATAGTTCTAGGAGTGGTATACGATTGTTCATCCACACTTTCTGGTAGTTGCCTTTCCCTTTAAGATTTGCTAGAAATGTCTTCAAGCTGGCTCCTCCCACCCACCTGGGTCATAACTCCCTTGGCTCTGCCCCATGACTCCAGATCTTGCCCGCTGGAAGCAGAGAGTGAGCACCAAAGCTGAGGAGGTCAGGTGGGTTCGTGTGGATGAACATCATATACCATTCCTAGAAAGATCAGTTACGCAAAGACTTTTGCCGTAACAGTAGATCTTCTAGGAATGTCTCTTGCAGTAAGTCATTACTTCTGGGAGTTTCCCTTAGGTGGCGCTCTCACACAGTAGTTTTCTCCAGCAGTCACTATACCAGGGACCACCCACATGACCTCACTTCCTGGGCTGTGCCTATAAAAGTGGGTGGTCCCTAGTTGTCTCCGTTCCCCACCGGTTTCAGCTCGTGAAGCAAAGGACCGAGGGGAACCGAGGTACCAAAGCCTCCCGACTCTACATCGTTTTCCTGGTTACAGAATGGCAAGGGGTCGGAGGGAGAGAAGCCACTTACTGCAAGAAACATTCCTAGAAGATCTACTGTTACGGCAAACGTTTTTGCAACTGATCTATCTTCCACGGAATGGTCTCTTGCAGTAAGTCATTACTTCTGGGAGATTCCCAAGCAGTTATATGGCAGTGGGGTGGCCAGCTATGGCATTCTGCCGTACATATAGTGTGGTCTTAGGGCCGATAGGTGCTGAGAACAGTATATCAGCATATAAAGAAAATGTTGTATTCTGTCTGTAAGTACTCCATTACGCTATTCGTTATAGGGTTATGGTTGAAAGACAAGCCAAACTGGCTATTACTGGCCATCTTTGGATGAGTTAAGCAGATGTAAACCTGATCAGGGTATGGGATATTAGATACTGTAATAAAAATAAATTCAGCCATATAATGGAGTAATTGGTGGGTCTCAGTGGCATGCACTGGAAAAGACAGTATTTGCCAAAGCCTATTTGGTTCTGAGTTTTGAATAGTAACCCAAATAATACAATGTTATTTTGTAGTGCTACAATATAGCAAGTTAGTAAAGTTTCTTTTTTGCTGTCTGTCAAGTCATTAGAGAAATGTATCCATTTTGCCATAAACAGGCTACATAAATAGCAAACTTTTTTTTTTTTTTTGTGAAATGAAACTATTTCATAATGGAATCCAGTGGCTCTTAGAGTCAGTAGCAGTAGTGTACCCATTTTAGGGTAAAGACGTGGAATGTATCAGTGATGTAGTCAGTTCCATCGTGTATTAGTAATCTCATTTGCAAGGGGGCCCCAAGCATGCCAGGGCCTGCAGCCTTGTTAGGTGTAAACCTGAAATGTTAGTATGGTGGGCCCTTTATTTATGCTGTCGGGTGAACAGAAGTTTAAATAATGATCTGGATAGCCGTCCCGGTGGCGCCGAGGGTTGAAGTGCTGGGCGCCACACCGGCGACCTGGGTTCGGGAACGTACTCGGGTTGCGAGGGTTGTGAAGAAAGGAGGATTGAGGCATCCTCGACAGCTCTCCTTCTTACAGGGTGGGCAAGGGTCATGTGCCGCGCTGTACTGACACCCAGCGGAGGCTGGGTGTTCCGCAGACCGCGGGCATCTACATTGGGAGAAGAGTCGGTGTACATCTGCACGTTAGTGCGCTGACGTCATTGCACATCCGACTCTTCGGAAGAATTAGAGGGGAAAAATGGGCACCTCCACCTCTATGAAGCCTTCCTCTGGCTTCAATTAGCCACTGCCACTGGGGTCCCCCCCCAACTAGTTACTGGTTCCGCAGGGGCTGGATAAGGGGTCCCAGCTCCACAGCCCCGCCCTCCGGGGGGAATAGCCAGGTGATCGGGGTCCCAGGTGACAGTTGGTGGAAGACCGGGGCCGTGACTAGGGTGGATACCTGGCGGAGGAGCCCCACCCCAAAAAATATAATAATCTGGATAATTACAAATTATGAGCCATTAGATCTCATCTTTGAGATTCTAAAAATGTTAATCTGAGAAAAAGTCATAATGTTTGTGACCTGTCCATATTTTGTTGTCCAAGTAGCGTGGATCAGAAAATTGATAAGTCTTGCAGAGTTTATAAGGTTTATAATATATATGTACTCACCACTGTTTCTGTGGCCTTTCTCTATGGCCAAGTGAAGACTGCATGTAGCAGTAAAAGTTTGGTAAGAATATTATGATCCATATTATGATATTATCAAGATATATAGATTTTTCCTTTGCATGTGAGTAGTAGCAGGCCCTGTTCGTGGGAGGGACATGAGGGTCCAGCGCACAGCAGGCCGAGAGGTATCTTGATGAAATGACCATAATAGTCTGTAACAGTGATACCTCACAAAGTGGCTAGATGTATAAAGCCTCCTGGGAAAGGCCTCAGTATAATTTTGAATCGAAGCCACCCCCCCAAAAAAAAAGTTTCAAAGGCCTAGAAGAGACCGGGGTTTAGTCTGAAGTTTTTAGTGAGAGGACGAGGCACCCGGCCATCCTAATGATGATATTAATGATGCAACTGTTGGTCATGTTGAGTCTGTAGTTTCTATTAAACCTAAATCTTACTTTTGTCCTCCCATGTCTTTATTCATTAAAAAATGCGAACTTGACATTGCAGAGCTTGTAGCACAACCTAAATCTAATTGCTATAATAACTGTTCCATTAGAGAACGAGCAGCACTTAAGTCACTGTCTGAAAATAACAACATAATTCTAAAAAGTGCTGATAAGGGTGGGGCAATAGTAATTATGGATAGAGACAAATACAGGTTACTCACCTGTAACAGGAGTTCTAGGAATGGTATATGTTGTTCATCCACACTGTCTGGCAGGTTCCTTGCCGCTTTAAATCTTGCGGAAAGGTCTTCAAGCTGGCTCCTCCCACCCACCCGGGTGGTAAAACTCTCGGCTCCGCCCCATGACGCCAGATCTAGCCCGCTGGAAGCTCAGGTTGTGCGTCGAAGCCGGGGAGGTCGGGTGGGTCGTGTGGATGAACAACATATACCATTCCTAGAACTCCTGTTACAGGTGAGTAACCTGTATTTCTAGGGACATGGATATGTTGTTCATCCACACTGTCTGGCAGACTCCTAGCAGTTCTCCGGGAGGAGGGAGGCAAGGCACACACCCCCTACTTAGGGAATAAAGACTGGAGAACCAAGGCCCCAAAACCAGCATCCCGGCGTGACTCAAGGTCGATGAGGTAGTGGGTGATGAAGGTGTGTGCTGACTTCCAGGTAGTAGCCCTGCAGATTTCCTGGATAGGGACGTCCCTGGAAGCAGCCACTGATGCAGTGGTATGGCGGGTAGAATGAGCTCTTATCCCTCTGGGAGGTTCCATGCCTGCCAACCTATAGCAGAGATCTATGCAGGAGGTGACCCACCTGCCTATCGTCCGCTTGGCTGCAGGTCTGCCAGGTGCGGCTTCAGCATAGGTGACAAACAACTGGCGAACCTCTCCCCGAACTTCAGCCGTCCGCTCCTTATAATAAGCAAGCGCTCTTCTAGGGTCCAAAGTATGGAGCGTATATTCGGCCTCCGAGGTGTGACTGGGGTAGAACACCGGCAGAGTCCACAACTGGTTAAGGTGAAACTCCGACACCACCTTCGGAAGGAATTTCAGGTGGGGGCACAAGACAACCTTGTCCCTGTGGAAGACCAGATAAGGAGACTCAATGGAAAGCGCCTGGAGCTCTCCCATCCTTCTGGCTGACGTGATAGCCACCAAGAAGACAGTCTTCCATGACAGGTGAGAGATGTCACACCTGTGCATTGGTTCGAATGGCCTGCCCATGAGCTTAGCCAATACCAGCAGTAGATCCCACGGAGGTGGAGGTTCTCACCGGAGGATATGTGATCAAGGCCTTTGAAAAAGCGCCACCACCTTCTTCTGCACCACTGACTGCTTCCTGCCCACGCATGTAAGCAGAGATGGCTGCTAGGTGCACCTTAAGGTCGCCGATCAAGCCCTTGCTGAGAAAGGGACCACAGGTAGTCCAGAATGCTTGCCAAGGAACAGGAGGAAGGGTCCAGGCCCTTGCCCTGACACCAAATGGAGAATCTCTTCCATTTGAAGGCGTAGCATTTTCTGGTCGACTCCTTACGGGACGCCTCAACGACGTTGAGGACCTCGTCGGAAAGACCCAAGGCCTGGAACTCCAGCCGCTCAGGAACCAGGCCGTCAGGTGCAGGGATTGAAGGTCCAGACGGAATACCTTCCCCTGATTGACTGAGATCAGGTCCAGGTGGGCTGGAAGCTGCCTCGGGAGCCTGGAGCTGAAACTGAGGAGATCTGGATACCAGAACTGGCGGGGCCAATCTGGGGCTACCAGAATCACCTGCGCCTTGTCCCTCCTCACCTTGAGAAGCACCTTGTGGATCAAGGGAAATGGGGAAAAGCGTAGAAGAGGCCCGGGGTCCACGGCCTCCAGAAGGCATCCCCCTGCAGCGAGCCCTGCTGAGGGGGGCGGGCATGAAACAGTCTCAGCTTCGCATTCTCCCTGGAGGCAAACAGATCCGCCTGAGGCGTGCTCCAGTGGGAGAAGAGATCTTGTACTACCTCTGGCAGGAAAGACCACTCGTGAGACACAGCCCCTATCTGGCTTAGGGCATCGGCCAGGGTGTTGGAGGCTCCTGCCACGTGAATGGCGAGGAGATTCACCTCCAGGCTGCGCATGAGAGACCAAATGCGGAGAGCTTCCCTGCACAAAGGCATGGAGCGCATCCCGCCATGGCGGTTTAGGTAGTACATGGTCGTGGTATTGTCCGTCTGGACCTGAACCACTTGACCCCGTAGAAACAGAGCGAAGGCGGTGAGGGCTAGATGAACCGCTCGAAGCTCCAGCAGGTTGATGTGGCATCGGGACTCCGCAGGGGACCAGAGGCTGTGCGCTCTGTGCTCCCCCAGATGGGCACCCCAACCCATCAGAGAGGCATAGGTCGATAGAGACACCGTCGGCTCGGGGTGGACAAACGGGATGCCCTCCTGCAGATGTGCCGGAACGGTCCACCACTTGAGAGCGTTCCACATCCCCTGGGTCACTGTCACTAGCTGATCCAGCGGATCGAAGTGCTGTGACCACTGGCTGGCCAGTCCCCATTGAAGAGGGCGCATGTACCAGCGGGCCCAACAGACCACGCCTGCTGCAGGCCGCCATGAGGCCCAGGAGGTGCAGTAAGTCCCAGGCAGGGCGCGATTGCCCAACCTGAAATGATTGGGCAAAGGAGGAAAGAACCTCGGCCCTGTCCGCCGGGAGCTGTGCTCTGGCTCGTAGAGAGTCGAGCTCTGCCCCAATGAACTGTATCACCTGCTTTGGCACGAGTTCCGACTTGGCCTCGTTGATGAGGAGGCCAATCTGAGAGCAAACCTGGAGGGCCAGATCTCTGGACCGCTCCACCTCTGCTCTGGAGGGGGCTGCAATCAGCCAGTCGTCCAGGTAGGGGTACAACTGGACCCTCCGGCGCCGCAGGAATGCTGTCACCACTGCCATGCATTTGGTGAAGACCCTGGGAGCTAGGGAGAGGCCGAAGGGCATGGCCCGGAACTCGTAGAGGTATCCCTCCGCTCTGAAGCGGAGGAATCTCTGATGTGACAGACAGACTGGGACGTGAAAGAACGCGTCCTGAAGGTCCAGGGAACAGAACCACATGCCTCGTTCCAAGGATGGGATAATCTGAGCCAGAGTGACCATCCTGAAGGTCCGAGACCTTAGGAACCTGTTCAGGTCGTGCAGGCCGAGAATGGGGCGCCAGCCCCCCATCTGTTTTGGGACCGGGAATTACCTGGACACAAACCCCAGGTCTGGAGGGGGATCCGCCACCTTCCTGATCACCTGTTTTTCGAGGAGCAGGGCAATATCGGCTCGGCGGGCTGACAGCGAGGCTGCGGACCCCGTGGCTCCCGAGGGGCGCTCGAGAGGTGGAGCCTGCTCAACTCCAGAGGCAGGCCCTTTCCTACCACCTCCAACACCCAGCGTCCGTGGTGATAGCGGACCAGACGGAAAGGAAGTGTGGAACCGTCCCCCGGGGAACTCAGGGGAGGACGAGCTAGGGGCGACACCCCAACCCGCCACAGGGCAGGCTTGGAGGAGGGACCGGCCGAGGGACCTCCTGGGCCTTTACCTCGCTGCTTCCTATTGGAGGAAGCCACGGGCTTGGGTTTGGGATGCCAAGTGCGAGCCTGCTGGCCCTGGTGCTGGTGCTGTTGGGCCGGATGTGCCGCAGGCGCAGGAGGGCGAAAGGACTTGTGCTGCTGCTGTCGGCGGCCTTTGTCCTTCTGGGCGGAGATGACCGAGTCCAGAGTGGCATTGGACTTCTCGATCCGCTGGAGGTGACCTTCCACTCCAGGGCCAAAGAGGTCGGTCCCCAAGAAGGGGACGTCTGCCAATTTGTGCTGGGTATCCGCCATGAAGGTGGATATCCTCAGCCATGCTCTGCGGCGCATGGCCACCGTGGCCGCAACCGATCTGGCACAGGAGTCTCCTATGTCCAGAGCTGTTGCTTCGCCACCGCCCTACCCTGGTCCCGAACCTGCCGGACCGTGGTCTGCAGGTCGGCCGGGAGATGAGGGATCACCTCATCCAGACAGCCCATGAGGGCGTGGGAAAAGTGTGCCATCAGCACGGCCGAGCTGGCCTGGCGGAGGCCAAGGAAGGATGCAGCGTACACCTCGCCCGGCATAGTCCAGCTTTTGGACTCCTTGTCGGAGGCTTGTACATCCTAGCGTTCCCGAGGCTGGAAGACGCTGTCGGTGACCAACCCCTCGGCAGAGGGTTCAAAAACCCGGCAAGAGACGGTAGGGACCGCAGATACTTCCTGGCCATCCTGGCCGAGTGCAGGACAGGAAGCAGGCTGCTGCCAAAGCTCAAGGCTGGGCTAAGATGGCCTCAGTCAGCGGGAAGGCCTCCGTGGTGAATCCCTCGGTCCAGTATCTCTGTCAGGGGATACTTGGCCCGTTTGGATACGGGCTCGAGCTGCATCCTGGTGGACTCCGAGATGAGCCGAAGCAAACCTATGAAGGACGATGGGCTTTCGTCCAGTGACTGACCCCCGGAGGACTCCACGTCAACCGGCCTGGAGAACAGGGATGAGTTGTCGTCGGACTCCGAGGAGTCCGCGAAGAGCTGACTAGGGCCTGAGCCACCCTCCACCTGCCGAGGATGGTCGGGAGTGAGGGTGACCGACAACCTGTGGGGCAGGCCTTGACCTGACCGTGAGTCCTTGGTCGGCGCCCCCGATTTCGGTTGTGGAGGCGGAGGTTCCACCACAATCGGTGGGGCAGCAGGTTTCGGCCGAACAACCGGCTCAGGCTTGGGCATCTCGACTGCAGCGAGGGGTTGATTCGGCCGCTCGGGTGACAGCCACTTGATGGCCGGGGATGGCGTCGACTTACTCCTGGACAAAAGTAATTGCTGCCACATCAGGTCCTCGCAGCGTCGACGCAATTTGCGTCGAAGCCTCTCCTCTTCCGAGGAGGAAGAAGAGGACGAGCGGCGGCGCCTCTTACCTCGGTGCCAAGACCGAGACCGCCGATGTCGGCGGGATCGGCTGGACCGAGAAGAGGTCCGAGACCCTTGGTGTTTCTGAGGACGGGCCTGGGAAGGAGCGGGGGACACCTGCTCTTCCCTCAGCTCGGACACCTTAACCGGAGACTGCTGCACCGGGGGCGCAGGCAGATCCTCAGTCTCCACCAGGGTAACCGGTGAAGAAGGGTTGTCTGCTTCACCAATCGACAGCCCGTCCGACGGGTCAAGAAAAATCTCGACCGCGTCGACAGGTGTCTCGGCCGGCTGGCCTGACGGGGACACCGTGAAGCCAGCGGCCTTAGCCTCAACCTCGACTGAAGTCGGCAGTCGGCTGTCGGGGGAAGGGGACCTCTCCTGCTCCCACTGAGCATGAGCGATGGGACTTACCTTAGAATCCTTCTTTTGGACCGAGAGGAATGTCCCGATGGCCCCTCTCCCTTCGTGGAAAGGGATTGGCAAAGCTCCTTGAATGAAGCTGAATACGAGGTACCCAAAGAGCGGGATAAATGCCACGACCGAGGAGGAGGAAGATGCGGCCTGGGCCGCCTCGAGGCGATCCTCTGCTCGGAGCTGCTCAGCCGGGTCAGCTGCAGCAACACAGCCCAGCAGGCCTCCTTCGACTTTACCGTGGGTAGCGCTCGGCGCCTTAGCTTTAACCAGGCAGCGCGGTCCTCCAGGACGTTGGCTGAGAACGAACAGCATGACTTGCAGGCCTGCGGGTCGTGTTCTAGGCCGAGGCAGTAGATGCACGTGGAGTGCGGGTCCGTCCTGGACATCTTCTGCCCACAAGGGCACCGCTGAAAACCGGGAGTCGATTTGTCCATCGCAGCCGCGAGGGAAAAGGAAGACCGAAGTCTTGAAAATTTTAAAATGAGTTTCGGACGAACCGAAGAATTAGGATCCAGTCTATCACACAGAGCGTTAAGGAGGGAACCTGAGCTTCCAAGCGGTAAGGAAGATTTGGCATCATGGGGCGGAGCCGAGAGTTTTACCACCCGAGTGGGTGGGAGGAGCCAGCTTGAAGACCTTCCGGCAAGATTTAAAGTGACAAGGAACCTGCCAGACAGTGTGGATGAACAACATATCCATGTCCCTAGAAATATATTTTGGAAATCAATAGACAGCTGTCTGATACTTCTATCAAAAAATGTGTTATAATAATACTAAACAGTTAAAGATAAGAATTGATAGTATCCTAGAAGAGGGATTAATTAACAACTATATCTCTCCAGTACAATATCGAGCATCGTGATCGCTGACCCTAAGATTCCCACTATATACTGCCTGCCAAAAATCCACAAGGATCCTGTTAACCCTCCAGGTCAGCCAATCATATCTGGGCATGGGTGGCTTACCGAACCCTTGTCACAGTTTGCTGACTTTTTCTTACAGCCACTTGTGCAGCATCTTCCTACATATCTCAAGGATATTACACATATTATTAATCTCCTTGATGAAATAAGAGATGCAGGATGAATAGCTGTTAGCTACATTAGATCTAGAGTCTCTCTATTCTGATGTTCCACTTTCTGGTGGCCTAACAGCCCTTGAATATTTCCTAAATCAGCGAGAACTTCCTTAGATTGTACCTACTTCTTTTTTGCTTCACTTGGCTGAACTAGTGTTAGACTCTAATATTTTTTTGTTTCAAGGGTCCTATTACAAGCAGGTGAGAGGCACTGCTATGGGGCAACTATGGCTCTATGTTATGCGAATCTGTATGTAGGAAAGTGGGAAATGGACTGGATAAGAAGCGACGCCACAAATCCTTTTTTATCTAAGTTGGATTTGTGGCATCGCTTTATTGATGTTATAATCATCTGGAAGGGTACTTTTGATGAATTCAGTGAATTTATTGTTTGGCTGAATTCCTTAGATATGAATCTTAAGTTCAAGACCCATGTCAGTAGTGAAGAAATTTCATTTTTGGACCTCAGGTTGTTCAAACTGGGAGGCGGGAATATAGGAGCCACCCTTTTCAGCAAACCTACTGATATAAATACTTTATTGTCGGCTAGTAGTTTCCATCCTCGACATGTGTCTCAAAATATCCCTAGGGGTCAGTTAATTAGGACCCTTAGAAACTGTACTACCAGTGCATGATTATGAAGTCCAGAGAGATTTACAAATAAGTTTCAGCAACGGGGGTACAGCCATTCCCTTATTCATAAAGCTGTAAATCAAGTAGCAAATATACCCAGGAAAGACACTTTACTGCAGAAACCTAAAAATAAAGTTATTTCCTATCAAAAAACTGGTTTTGTAACAGGATTTAGCACTAAAAGTCATCTGCTAAGGGAAATTTTGATTAAAAATTGGGGGATGTTACAAACAGAGCCAAATACAAAAAAATAATGTTGGCAATGGACCCAAGAAGGTTTACAAAAGGGCACCTACCATTGCCAACAAAATTGTTAAGTCTTATTTACCTCTAGAACCAAAAGCACAGAATATGTGGCAAACACCACCATCTAGAGGTACTAAGAAATGTGGCAGGTGCAAATTGAGTCAATATATATGTGTTACTGATCAGTTTCAAAATCCTGTGACCAACCAGATTTTTAAGATTTGTGATCTTATTTTGTGCAATACCACAGGGGTGGTTTACAAATTACAGTGCTCCTGTGGGTATTTTTGTATTGGAAGAACTATCAGAGAATTTAAAGTGAGAATCAGTGAACATGTGAGGGCTTTGGCTAAAAAGGACATGGCATACGCTATAGTACAGCATGTCCAAAGTTGCAGAGATCCTGGACTAACACATAATATTAAATTTGTGGGGTTGGAAAAAGTTACTGTGGGTCCTAGAGGAGGAAATTTAAAATAGCTGATAGGCCAGCGAGAAAGTTTTGGGATTTTTGTCTTGAGATCTAGGGAAGGCATGGACCTTAATGAATAATAGAGATCTAGCTGCTTTTCTATAAAATGTTGATGTCATAGTCATTTGGAAGGGTACTGTTGATGAATTCAGTGAATTTAGTTGTTTCTTTATAAATTCCTTTATTTGTAATTTGCTCGTTAGAAGCTTGTTTGCATTTTGAGGCTTTTATCTAATATTATGATTAAGATGTGTTTTGATTAGATTAACATTCATAGAAAGTTTATACTGAGGAACTTTATTATCATATATATGTATAAATATATACTTTCCCCAGTATATTTTGAAGCAATTTAGAATGCAAACATTTATAAATAATTTGTAGGGTCATGTTCCAAATCTTTTTCCCTTCTTTTTTCAGTGTTCTCTATAAAAGTGATCAATTATATAGTGAAATTGATGTCTTTTACTCAAATAGAGTTGGCATAGCAACTGGGATCAGCTTATAAATGTTTAATCTAAATACATGTTGTTTCCACATGAAATACGTGCTGGTACCATTGACACCGTTAATTGTATAATTGTTTTAGCATCATTGCTCATTGTATTCACATTTTGCACGTGGTTTTTCACCTTATATAAGTGTTTGTTACATTAATTTAATTATCTCTGATGAAGCCAGGCATTCTGCTTGGCGAAACGCAAGATGTTTTTAACCCCTCGCCATTATGGTTTCAAGCCTAGTATGCTACACACTTTTATACTTAAATAAACGTATGTTTTATTATATTATTCTGCTCTAGCTGGGTGCTTTTTTTCTTCATGTGTGGATATATGTTTAATAATTAAGCACCAGCACTTTACTCGGTGCGGCTTTTTTGTGTTTTCTGCATGAATGATCCATCGATGAGAATCATGTAGGAGGCCTCCATTGATGGTGGATGAATATTCCGTCTATGAGAATCATGCAGGAGGCCTCCTTTGACTCGGAATGAACCTCCCGTCTATGAGAAGTATGTAGGAGGCCTCCGTCAACGGGGATTATGCATCCGTTAACTGGAACATAGTGCAAGCCTCTGTAGAGTGTTGTTGGAGGCCTCCGTCGACAGGGATTATGCATCCATCAACGGGAACACAGTGTGAGCCTCTGTAGAGTGTTGTTGGAGGCCTCCACTGATGGGGATTATGCATCCGTCAATGGGAATACAGTGTAAGCCTCTGTAGTCGTATGATGAAGATGATTTAGAAATGCCTGCCGTTGACGGGGTATTTGTCCTCCGTCGACTAAGAAAATCTCCTTGATAATATATGTTTACCATACATGACTGTTGAAAGGTGGTCAGGCAGGACTTATGGTGAAGGTATGCCTTCCACTCAGATGCTTCCAGAAAATGACTCAATGTTGTCGGAGCCTGTTAATCAAGCTCCTTGAGTCATCCATCCTTAAAACTCTTGTTTGAGTATAGGAATATAGTGCCACGTATTAAGCCCAGGCACCCCATGCTGTGGGTTCAATCCACGTCGTAGATCACTTAGCAGGAGAGTATTCTAGATGTTGTGAGAACTGAAGCCGGTGGGAAAATGAACGGAGACTACCAGGGACCACTCACTTTTATAGGTACAGCCCAGGAAGTGAGGTCATGTGGGTGGGCCCTGGTATAGAGACTGCTGGAGAAAACTACTGTGTGAGAGCGTCACCCAAGGAAAACTCCCAAAAGTAACGACTTACTGCAAGAGACATGGAAGATCTACTGTTACAGGTGAGTAACCTGTGTTTCTAGGGATGTGGATATGATGTTCCAGCAACATTGTCTGGCAGGCTCCTAGCAGTTTTCCAGGAGGAGGGAGGCAAGGCACACACCCCCTACTTAGGGAACAGAGACTGGAGAACTGAGGCCCCAAAACCAGCATCCCAGTGTGACTCGAAGTCAATGTGGTAATGGGAAATGAAGGTGTGTGCTGACTTCCAGGTAGCAGCCCTGCAGATTTCCTGGATAGGGATGTCCCTAGAAGCAGTCACCATCGCAGTGGTATGGCGGGTAGAATGAGCCCTTAGCCCTCCAGGAGGCTCCCTACCCACCAACCTATAGCAGAGATCAATGCAGGATGTGATCCACCTGCCAATCATACGCTTGGCTGCAGGTTTGCCAGGTGCAGCTTCAACGTAGGTGACAAACAACTGGCAAACCTCTCCCTGAACTCCAGCCATGCGCTCTTTATAAGAAGCGAGCATTTGCCTCAGGTCCAGAGTATGGAGCCTCTGTTCAGCCTCTGTTCGGCCTCTGAGGCGTGAATGGTGAAGAACACTGGAAAAGTCATCACCTGGAACTCCGACACAACCTTCGGGAGGAACTTCGGGTTGGGGCACAGGACAACCTTGTCCCTGTGGAAGACCAGATAAGGAAACTCCACCGAGAGCACCTGGAGCTCACTGATACTTCTGGCTGACGCGACAGCCACCAGGAAGGTGGTCTTCCACAACAGGTGAGACATCTCACACCTGTGCATCGGGTTCGAATGGCTTGCCCATGAGCTTTGTCAAAACCAGCAACAAGTCCCACAGTGGTGGTGGTTCACGCACCAGAGGGAAAATATGGTCAAGGCCTTTGAAAAAGCGCTAGACCGCCTTCTCCTGTGCAGACTGCCAACCGGCCCGCGCCCAGTAAGCAGAGATGGCTGCCAGGTGCACCTTAAGGATCGTCTACCAAAGTCCCCCTTGGGAGGGACATTACAGATAGTCCAAAATGCTAGCCACTGGACAGGATGAATGGTCCAACCCCTTGCCCTGACAATAAATGGAGAATCTCTTCCATTTGAAGGCATAGCATTTTCTGGTCAATTCGTTTCTAGATGCCTCCACAACAGTGAGGACATCTTTGGAGACCCAAGGCCTGGAACTCTAGCCGCTCAGGACCCAGGCTGTCAGGTGCAGGGATTGAAGGTCTGGGTGGAGAACCTTCCCTGGCGGATTGAGAGCAGGCCTGGGTGCATGGGAAGATGCCTCAGGAGCCTGTTGCTGAGGCTGAGAACATTGGGGTACCAAAACTGCGTGGCCAGTCCAGAGCCACCAAGATCACCTGTGCCTTATTCCTCCTGACCTTGAGTAACACCTTGTGGATCAAGAGAAGTGGAGGGAAGGCACAGAAGACGCCTGTGGTCCAAGGCCTCGAAAAGGCATCCCCCTGCAGTATTCCCTGTTTGGGGGGGGCACAAAACAGCCTAAGCTTTGCATTCTCCCTAGAGGCGAACAGGTCCACCTGAAGGGTACCCCACTGGGAGAAAAGACTGTGCACTACCTCCGTATGGAGGGACCACTGGTGAGACGCCTCACCCACCTGGCTGAGGGCGTCCGCCAGCTGACTGGAGGCTCCTGCCACATGGATGGCTAGGAGTTCCACCTCCATGCTGCGCATGAGAGTCCAAATATGGACGGCTTCCTTGCATGGAGCAGGGAGTGCGCTCTGCCTTGTTTGTTGAGGTAGTATATGGGCGTGGTGTTGTCCTTCTGGACTTGGACCACCTGACCCCACACAAACGGAGCGAAGGCACTCAGCGCCAGCCAAACTGCTTGGAGCTCCAGCAGGTTGATGTGGCATCAGGACTCCTGAGGGATCCAGAGCCCATGGACTCTGTGTTCCCTCAGATGGGCACCCAAGCCCGTGAAAGAGGCGTCGGTTATCAGGAGGACCGTTGGCTTGGGGTGGACAAACGGGATCCCTTCCTGCAGATGCTCTGCGACAAACCACCACTGGAGGGTATCCCACATCTTCTGGGTCACAGTGACCAGCTGATTGAAGTGACCTTTGCGCTGAGACCACTGGCTGGCCAGCTCCCACTGCAAGGAGCGCATATGCCAACGGGCCCATCGGACCACACCGATGCAGGCTGCCATACAACCCAAAAGGCGTAGGAAGTTCCTGGCAGGGCGCAAGTTCCCAACCAGAAATAACTAGGCAAAGGAGGAAAGAACCTCTGCTCTGTCCACTGGAAGCCAAGTTCTGGCTCGGCACAAGTCCAGCTGTACCCCAATGAAACTGATCACCTGCAAGGGCACAAGTTCTGATTTGGCCTCGTTCACCAGGAGGCCAAGGTTGCAGGTCTGGAGGGCCAAGTCCCTGGACCGCTCCACCTCCTGCCTGGAGGGACCTGCTATCAGCCAGTCGTCCAGGTAGAGATACACCTGGACCCCTTGGTACCTCAGGTAAGCTGCCACCACTGCTATGCATTTGGTGAAGACCCTGGGGACCGAGGAGAGGCTGAAAGGCATGGCTTGGCACTCGTAAAGGGCTCCCTCTGCTCGGAGGTGGAGGAACCTTCAACAGGACGGACGGATCGGGATGTGAAAGAACGCATCCTGAAGATCCAGAGAGCAAAACCACATGTTTCGCTCCATAGATGGTATGATCTGGGATAAAGTTACTATCCAGAAGGTGCAAGACCAGAGGAATTTGTTCAGGTCGTGTAGATCTAGAATGGGGCGCCAGCCACTCCGTCTGCTTTGGCACCAGGAAGTACCTGGAGACAAACCCTGGGTGTTCCGGAGGATCCACTACTCTGACTAGGACCTCCCTGCAGAGCAGCTGGGCTATTCTGGCCATGACCTTCTTGCAGAGGAGCTGGGCTATGTCGTCTCAAGATGCCAACCGAGTGTCTGCGGATACGAAGTACTCCCATGGGGCACAGGCTCGGCTTGAAGGGTACTGCTCGAATTTCAGAGGCAGACCCGGTCCGAACACTTCCAGAACCCACCTGTCTGTGGTAACAGCGAACCAGGCGGAAAGGAAGTGGCGGAGTCAGACCCCCACAGGAGGACCCAGGGGAGGCGTGGCGGGCATGAGAGTGGCAACCCCCATCCCATCACTGAGCAGGCTTGGAGGAGGTGGATCCGGATAAGGAGCTACCAGGTCCCTTCCCTCTGGGCTTTCGGACCACCGAGGCCATGGACTTAGCCTGCTGGCCAGACTGATGCTGGGCTGGTTTTGCCGCAGGAGTAGAAGACCGAAAGGGCTTGTACTTCTGCCGTTTAGATACCTTGGAGTCCTGGGCAGATGTCAGAGTCCAGGGTGGCATTGTACTTTTCAATGCTCTGGAGGTGACCCTATACACTGGGCCCAAAGAGGTCATTACCTAAGAATGGTACATCCGCCATCTTGTGTTGGGTGTCTGCCATGAAGGTCGAGACCCGTAGCCAAGCCCTATGGCGCATGGCAACCGCAGCCACCACCAAGCGGGCACAGGACTCACCAATGTCCAGAGCCATCTGAAGTTGCTGTTTGGCCACAGCACAACCCTGGTCCTGAATCTGCCTGACCGTAGTCTGGAGTTCCGCAGGAAGATGAAGGATCACCTCATCCACAGAACCCAAAAGGGCATGGAAGAAGTGTGCTAACATGATAGCCGAGCTCGCCTGGCAGAGACCGAGCGAGGAGTCAGCATAGACCTTTTTAGCCAAGTGGTCATATGTCTTGGACTCCTTATCCGGCGGTCTATCGACATCCCCAGTATTGCCTGAGCGCCTACACACAGAGTCAGGACCAACCCCTCAGCCAAGGGATGCTCCATGAACCCTGAAAGGTAACTGGTGAGCACCGCATATTTGCGGGCCATCCGGGCTGAGGGCGCAGGACAAGAAGCAGGGCGCTGCCAGAGCTGCAGGGCAGTCAGCCACTGGGGAAGCCTCCATCGGAAAGCCCCCTTTATCCAGAATTTCTGTAAGAGTGTAGCAAGTCTGTTTTTGAACGGGCTCCAGTTTCATCCCCGTGGACTCAGAGATGAGACAGAGAATGCCCATGAATGAAGTGGGGCCTTCATCAGTCTACAGATCCCCCACTGACTCCAAATCCAGTGGACAGGAGTGAGGAGAGGAATCCTCAGACTCCGAGGAGTCCGCATAAAGCGGGCAACCACCCGAGTCACTCTCAACCGGCCGCGGGTGGTCAGGCATGAGAGTGACCGACAGCTGATGGGGAAGCCCCTTAGCCGACCGAGACTCCTTGACTGGAGCCCTGGTCGATGGCTGCTTGTGTGGCGGCTCCATCACGATTGTTGAAGAAGCCAGCTTCTGCTGAGCTGAAACGGTCTGGACCAGCTCCGCAGGGGGAGGAACGGTGTTGACTGGCCGGCAGGGGCGCTGGCCTTTCAGGCGACAGCCGGGTGATGGCTGGGGTGGTAGCGGCTTGATCTGGTCAACACCAACTGTTGCCACATCTGGTCCTAGCATTGACGCAATTTGGGCCAAAGCCTCTCCTCACCCAAGGAGGATGAGGGCGAGTAGCAGCAGCACCACTTTCCATGGTGCCAAGAGCGAGATTGCTGATGTTGGCGGAACCTACTCAACTCAGAAGAGGAAGATAATCAAGACCTTGACCGTCGGTGGTGCCAATGGGGGGCCTCAGAGGGAACCAGGGAGGTCTGTGGCTCCTCCTGGTTTAGGTCAGTGATCAGAGGGGCCAGCTCAGCTGACTGGGCCACCTGCCCCTTCAGTGGTCACTGGCAGGACCGGAGTCCTGAAAAGAGAGTTGTCGGCCTCTTCAGACAACAACCGGTCGACAGGGTCGAGAAAAAGTTTGGCCGCATCATCGGCCGGCATCTCAGCCGACTGGCCCGTTCGACCGTAGTCAAAACTGAAAATTCCTGAGAGCGGGAACACTCCCGGTCCCAGGATCGTTGACGATGGGTCTTCTCTTTCTCCTTCTTGGACTCCTCCTTGCATGAGCAGGAACTGTGCGATTGGAAGGACCCTGCCACTTGGTCGGGAGAGACTGGCACAATGCGGCAGTGGTAAGGTAGGAACTCTATTCTTCCAGTGGAAAGGAAGATCTGGCGTCATGGGGCAGAGCCAAGGGAGTTACCACCTGGGTGGGTGGGAAGAGCTAGCTTGAAGACGTTTCCGGCAAGTCTTAAAGGGAAAGGCAACTGCCAGAAAGTGTGGCTAGAACATCATATCCACATCCCTAGAAACAAAATTAGAAAAGGGGGTTCGTCGGCGTTGTAGACGAGTGGAACAGCCTTCCAGAAGAGGTGGTGGGGTTGGAAACAATTACGGGATTCAAGAAAGCTTGGGATAGACAGGGGGATCTTAGAAGTAAAAAGGAAAGGGGGGACGGGGGAGGGGGCGGAGGCAAAATAGGGTCTGCAGTGTCACAGTAAGAGAAGAGAGAGAGAGAGAGAGAGGGTGTGCGAGACAAACAGGAAGACTGGGTGGGCCATAAGGCCCTTATTTGCTGACATCTTCTGTGTGTTCTAGGGGGTCGACGAACATAGGTCAGTCAATACAGTAATACAGGCAAGAATAAATGAACAGGCAAGATACAGTAGGTATGCTGTTCAAAGCAACTGTTTCAACATAGTAACACAGTAGTTAAAGTGGTTCCTGGAGTTAAGGTAGCATATGAAAAGGATAAACACAAAGGAAAGAGAGGTGAAGATAGAATAAGGGGTGGGTGTAGAGTGAGTTAGGTACAGGAGCAGGTAAGGGTAGTGTATTCCAGCCACAAAACTTTTAAAATGAAAATGAGAAGAGCAGCAGAGGGGGCAGAGAAGATTACACCAGAGAAGAGGAGCCATGACGATAAAGTTGTTTGCCCAGCTCAGGACGATTATATCAGACAGGAGGAGCCATTATGAGAAAGGTGCTTGTCTAGCTCAGGACTTGTGGTGGGGGAGGGAGAAGGAGCAGCAGTCAGGAGTCTTTTAAGCAGCTTTTTTTTTTTGGGGGGTGGGGGTGACAGAAGAGGCTTAGATAACAGGTAAGTGACCTAAACTAGAATTTGGAGATCAAAGAAAACAGTAAGGAGTCTGCCCTCAAGTGAGGAAAGAGGCTGGAATACAAGGAGCAGCGATGGGTAGTTTGAAGCGACAGAATGAATGAAAACAAGGGTCCAGTCTAGCCAGGGTGAATTTGAAAGCTGCACTATAAAATAAACCACATCCCTGTAGTCACATGCTGAAAAAGATAATTCTGATAACTACAGCATCAGCCAGAGGGTGGAGAGGAGAGTACAATATTTTTTTATGATATACAGCACACAGCTTGGAGGGATTTTCTTGTGAGTGGCATCTGAGTGACTGGAGAAGTCAAAGTATCAATCCAGCTGAACACCCAGGTGCAGTATTTTAAGGATGGAACAATTCTTCATCAAGAAAACCACAAGGGTCAAGAAAACTGCGGTGAGCTGGAAACTGGCCAGTTGCTGCCTGGTGCCAAAGGGCACAGAAACAATTGTTCTTTTTTTTTTCTTTAACATTGACAGTGAATTAATTATCACAAAACCAGCACTGAAACATAGAAACATAGACTTTGACAGCAGATAAGGACCGCTTGGCCCACCCAGTCTGCCCCTTTCCCTACCTACTGGATAAGCTGCAGATCCTAGTTAACCAACAGCCTACTTCCTCCTACCCCCTGCTAGAATTGCCTTATGTCTGTCCCCTGCATTCTTGAATTCCCCCACTGTTTTTGGTCCCACAACCTCCTCAGGAAGACCGTTTCATGCGTCCACCACCCTCTCTGTGAAAACTACTTCCTCACATTGCCCCTGAGCCATCCCCACTCTATCTTCAAATTGTGCCCCTTGTTCTTGCACATCTTTTTCTGAAAGATGCTACCCTCTTGGACATTGCAGATTCCCTTGAGGTACTTGAATGCTTCTATCATGTCCCCCCTCTCCCTCCCTCCTTTCCTCAAGGGTATACATATTACGCTCCTTTAGACTCTCTTCGTATGGCTTCTGTTGCAGACCCTGCACCATTTTGGTAGCCCTCCTCTGGACTGCCTCCATCCTATCTGTGTCCTTGTGGAGATGGGGTCTCCAGAACTGCACGCAGTACTCCAGATGGGGTCTCACCAACTGTCTTGTACATCTCTTTTTGTGAAAGAGACTACCTTCTTGGACTTTGTTGAGTCCCTTGAAGTATTTGAACGTTTCTATCATGTCCCCCCTTCCCTTCTTTCTTCAAGGGTATACATATTAAGCTCCTTTAGTCTCTCTTCGTATGTCTTCTGGTGCAGGCCCTGCACCATTTTGGTTGCCCTCCTCTGGACATCCTCCACACTGTCTTTGTGGAGATGGGGTCTCCAGAACTGCACACAGTACTCCAGATGGAGTCTCACCAACTGTCTGTACAGAGGGATAACAACTTCCTGTTTTCTACTGGTGATGCCTCTCCCTATACATCCCAGTATCTCCCCCCAGCCCTCCCTACTGCCTTCTCACACTGCTTGTTAACCTTTAAGTCATCTGATATGATTACCCCAGGTCCCTTTCCATTTCTGTTGTTGTCACTACCCCCCAAAAAAAAACTGTGTACTCTTCCCTAGGTTTTTGTTTCCCAGGTGCATTACTTGCACTTCCTTGCACTGAATCTAAGCTGCCATACTTCTGACCATTCCTCCAACCTTGCCAAGTCCTTCTCATCGATTTCCACCCCTTGTGTATCGAGCGCTGTTGCAGATCTGTCGTCTGCAAAGAAGTAAACATTTCCTTCCAGCCCTTCTGCAATGTCACTTATAAAGACATTAAAAAGGACCGGACCCAGTACTGAACCCTGCAGTACCCCATTTCTTCGGAGGGGACTCCGTTTACTATTACTCTGTGTCCTGTTGTCCAGCCAATGTTTTACCCAGGCTACCACCTTGGGACCCACTCCCAGACTGGCTAATTTATTAAACTTTTGTGTGGGACTGAGCCAAATGCCTTGCTAAAGTCTAGGTAAGCCATGTCCACAGCCCCTCCCTGGTCTACTACTTTGGTCACCCAGTCAAAGAAATCAATTCGATTCGTCTAACATGACATTCCCGCTGTGAATTCATGCTGCCTTGGGTCCTGTGCCCCACTGGCCTCTAGGTACTCAACAATTTTTTCCATCAGAAGTGATTCCATCATTTTCCCTACCACTGACGTCAAACTGACAGGTCTGTAGTTTCCTGCCTCTGTCCTGCTCCCACTTTTATGAAGGGGAATCACATCCGCCCTCCTCCAGTCCTCAGGTACCACACCATCCTCTCATGATTTGATAAAAGGGGTAGTCAGTGGTGTCACTAGTTCTCTCCTTAGTTATTTTAGAATTATGGGGTGAATCCCATCAGGCCCCATTGCTTTGTCCACCTTCAGTTTTAGGAGTTCTTTCAGAACCCTTTCTTCTGTGAAAGAATTGGTATCGACCCCCCCCCCCCAATCCAGAGTGCTTCTATTGACTGGATTAGGTATCTCCCCCTCCTCTTCTTTTGTGAATACTGAGCAGACGTATCAGCAGAATACTGAGGGACAGAACCCAGAGGGTGGTTGGTGGGGGGTAGAGTTATCTGGCACCAGAGACGTAACCAGTGGGGTCCCACAGGACTCGGTGCTGGGACCAGTGCTAAACGTCTTCATCAGTAACATTGGGGATGGCATTAAGGGCAAAATGTGCCTATTCACAGATGACACCAAGCTCTGTGGGAGAGTGGACACAGCTGAAGGGATACAGGACCTACAGGAAGATCTGGAAAAGCTGGGGAGATGGTCCAGGATCTAGCAGCTTGGCTTCAATGCCAAAGAAATGCAAAGTTATGCATATTGGAGCCAAGAATCCCAGGACAAAGTACTACCTGGGTGGAGTTCGAGTATCTGTATTAGAGGAGGAAAAGGACCTGGGAGTGATGACTACTAGTGACCTGAAGCACTCCATGCAGTGCAAGAAAGCAGCAGCAAAGGCAAACAAGATGCTCGGATGCATATCTAGGGGGATCAGTAGCAGGAGAGAGGAGGTTATACTGCCCTTGTACAGGTCACTGGTAAGGTTACATCTAGAGTATGGAGTTCAGCACTGGTGCCCACACCTCAAAAAGGACATTAACCTGCTGGAGAAGGTCCAGAGGAGGGCAACAATGATGATACCCAGTCAGCAAGGTAAGGCACATGAGGAGAGGTTGAGGGCACGGAACATGTACTCCCTGGAAAACAGGAGGGGGGGGGACCATGATTGGGACCTTCAAGTACTTGAAAGGGATAAATAAGGTTGATAAGGAGAGTCTCTTTAAGCTGAGTGGCAACTATGATACGAGGGGGCACAGTCTTAAGCTGGAGAGTGGGATGGGAGGTTTAGGAGGGAGGTCAGGAAGCACTTCTTCACAGAGAGGGTGGTGGACACTTGGAATGCGCTGCCAGAAGAAGTCATCTCGCTGAAGACAGTGGATAACTTTAAGAGAGGCTGGAATAGGCATGGGGGAAGGTAAGGATCATGGGTAGGGACAATGGGAGGAGTAGGGAGGGAGGGCAGGGACATTAGCTCAAGCTGTGGATCCTGTGATACGAGCAGACTTGATAGGCCAAATGGTCATCTTCTGCTGGCTTCTTCGTATGTATGTAACTATTTGTTCAGTATCCCTGCTTTTTCACTGTCCCTCTCTGCCCACCCACTCTCCCCTTTATTAAGCCAAACTATCCCTCCCTTTGTTTTTCTTCGCTCCCCAATGTACCTATAAAAGGTTTTATCTCCCTTCTTAACAGAGTTGGCCATCTTTTCCTCAGTTTTGGGCCTTTGGTATTCTGACTGCCTTCCCCACTTCATTCTGCTTTAACTTGCACAGTTCTCCATCCTGCTCCTTGTGTGTTTCCTCATACTTCCTGGGTGCTATCATTTTCTCTCTAACCTTCCCCGCCACCTCTTTTGATAACCATAGTGTTTATTTTCTTTCGTTTTGATTTATTTACTTCACACAAAGGCTTGTTGCCTCTGTGATGGCAGTTTTGATGTTTCCCCATCGTTGCTCCACCCCTCCTTCTTGCCTGTTTGCTAGTGCTTTTCTGAGGCACTCTACCATTTTGACAAAGTCAGCCCTCCTGAAATCCAGTACCCTCACTTTTGCAAGGCTCAACTCTGCAGCGGAGTTTATCGTGAACCACACTGTTTGGTGGTCACTTGTTCCCAGATGGCTACCCACTTCTAGATCTGAGATCCACTCTCCGTCCCCGTTTGAGAGTACCAGGTCTAAGATTGCTCCCTCCCGAGTGGGTTCCAACACTAGCTGTCTAGGCATCCCAGTAGAGGCACTGAGAATGGCCCTGCTCTTGGATGTGACTGCAGCAAAGGTGCTCCAGTTAACATCTGGCATATTCAGGTCTCCCATCAGCGATACCTCCCTTTTCTCTGCCATCCAAAGGATGCCTTCTATCATTTCCTTTTCCATTTCCTCCCCCTGTGTGGGTTGTGGTACCATTTCCAGTCTCCTGGGTGACCCACAGTGCCTCTTCTCCTCCCTGTTTACCCTTTTGTTCCGTTGCTTTGATCCCTTCCCTTCCCTTACATAGAGAGCTACTCCTTCTCCTCTTCTACCCTCTCTGTCCCTCCTGTAGATTGTGTACCCTGGTATGCAGACATCCCAGTCATGGTTCTCTGTGTACCATGTTTCTGTGACTGCCACGATATCCAGGCATCCCTCTTACATCAAGGCCACCAGTTCAGGGAGCTTGTTACCTAGACTGCGGGCACTGGTACTCATTACCCTCCATTTTTTGATGACCTTACCCCATTTTGCCCCATCCCTATCCTTACTGCCTTTTTCTCCATTTGCCCCTGCCAGTCTCCCTATCGACTTCTCTGGTGTTTACCTTACTAACTACCCTAATTTTTTTTTTGGGGGGGGGAGGCTAGGATTTCCCTGCTCCTTTTCGGTGCCTCCCTCCTTGGCTAGTTTAAATGCTTGACAAATCCTGGACAAATGCAGACCATCGCACCAGTACAGGCCTGCATCCCTCCAGGTGGACCCCCAGTCCCTAATGAAGCCAAAACCCTGAGCTCTGCACCAGTTTATCAACCACTGATTGACTCCCATAGTGCAGAGCACCCTAGCCTCACCCATGCCACAGACAGGCAGCACCTCTGAGAAGGTTACCAAGTGTGCTACTTGTCTAAGGTCCCTCCCCAACTCCACAAACTCCTTCTGCACTGCTTTGATCCCATTCCCAGCCAGGTCATGTGTCCCTAGTTGGACAATGACATCCAGCTCCCTCCCCTGTGCAGCTGCTCCCACGATCCTGAGGATTCACTCCCTGTCCCTCCAAGCCATGGTGCCAGGCAGGCACCTTACCTCCCTCCCTCTCCCCTAACTCCTAACAATGGAGTCCCCCACCAGGAGTTGTTTCCTTCCCCTGTGGGGTCCCATGCCAACCTCCTACGAGTCTCCTTTGTGGAGGTTCCCAGCACCCTCCTTGATCTCCACTGCAGGTGCCTCCATAGAGGAACCACACTCTGTCAGAACAGCATACGAATTGTGGAGAGGTACAGATGGAAGGACATGCCTCTGTTCCACCACCCTCACCCTCCCTGAGCCCTCTGTGGTCCAACTGCTCATCTTTCTTGGCAACCTCTGAGGCAGCGGTGGTGGCCCTGGTTGTCCCTGGGTGGGAGAGACGGTCCCCCAAATCCTGGCCAACTCAGCCTGGAGATGAACAGCCTCCTTCCCCAACCCAGAGAGGTGCTTGTAGATGGGACAACACCGCATCCTCCAGAATGTCTCCCTGAAGACTGCTGCTCCACAATCACTGCACTGCACCACTCCCATCATGTCTTATTTGTGGCCCCTTAACTGTTTTGTACACTTACTCTATCCTCTCTCTGCTTATTTTTTTGATTTTATATAATTTTTTTTCTCCCTGCTTTCCTACTGCCTCCGTGCCCTTAAAACATCTAATCTTCCTGTTCTGGGACAGAAAGTTCCCATATTACTCAGTAGTCTCCTTCTTACTTGCTCAGAGTCAGACCTCCAGCAGCTTGGGGGGTACAGAATTATTCTTTTCCTTCTATGATGGCAAGTATTTTGAGCCTCTGTGATCACTCCCTTTCTGTTCCCAGTCAAATCCTGTGCCTGTAAAAGTAGAACTGGCTGGGGTGGGGGTGCAATATAGTCCCAGTAAAGTTCTAACAGCACCTCATTCCTCTTGCTGTTCTCTGCCAAAAGCTATCTAGGGCAGTTTTTAAATCCGAACACCTGGCTTCCTGCTGCCTAAGCCACTCCCCCTAATTCACAGTTTTCTTCTTCACCTAGCTAACTGCACAGATAACAATTCCCTTCACCCAACTCGGACACACACTTTTTTGTTTGTTTTTACCCTAAATTGAAGGTCCCAGTAGTAGAGTTCTAGTTATTTAGTCCCAGTAGAGTAGTAAAGTTCTAACAGTACCTCCTTCCTCTTGCTGTTCTCAGCATTGTCAGAGTCTTGCTAGAATTGCTAGAACTGTGCTGCCATCTCAGGAGCAGAGGGACCACTGTGAAAAGCACAATTTCATTGGCACAAGTACATATGAGAGGAGATGCAAGACCTTGGGAAGGTCATTCAGGAAGACTCAGAACAATATGGGAGCCAAGACTGGATCCTTAAGGAACTCCTGAATGGATGGCATCCCCTAAAAACACAGTTTGAGATCTATCAGAAAGGATTAGAGTGACTTAGCTGAAAGATCAGATACTAGCCCTTGCTAGTTCGTGAAGGACAACATTGTGAAAAACAGTGTCAAAAGCCATGCACTGGTCCATCCCTGTGAATATGGAGTCAGTAAGCCTGGGGAGGGAGCAGAATGTGGAGTGGGTTTTCCTAGAAAACAAATCCAGAATTAGCAGTGCAACCCATGCACTCTCACAAACTTTAAATTGCTTTTCTCAGTGGGGTGCAACCAGTTATGGCACACAAATTAAATCAAGAGACCCACTGCACCCCCTGCAAAAAAAAACAAAACAAAAAAAACTGGCAAGTTATGAAATGATTAGAATTTGTTTTCTGCCTCAAATGACTATTCACTTATTATATCCCAAAGGAGAGTCGGGGTCTCTTGGTGCTCAATTCCGAGCTCTGGAGTGAAAGTCAGCTCACCCACCAATCATAAAGGCGGACCTCCCGTCAGCTGAGGCCCTGTTCAAAAATGCAACCGCCAGAGTTGGCTCCCGCTTTACCAAAAAAAAAAAAAGAAATTAAAAAAGCTACATTTTTATTCTGTACTGCTGACGACATCTGCACGAGAACTAGATCTTTGCCCTCCAGACTTCCTCCGTTCATCCTGTTTTGCCCTATGCTGATGTCGCTCATCTCTGTTGCTGTGGAAATTATTATAATCTGACACACAGAAAAAGGAAAAGCTGGAGCACATGAGGTCTGCAACTGTCCTCACTACTGAGGAACTAGGGAACTAAATACAGAACATTTATTAAATGAGTTGAATCGTTTCAGAATATTTTAAAATGTTCTCTTGCATACTGGCAAACTCACTTTAATCATCACGTTTCAACGGAACTGTTCAAAAGTTAGTAATTTTTTTCCAACACACCAATGCTTCAAGTGGCCAAGGACTGCAGTGGTAGGTTGGCTGGAGGACAATGTGGTTATCTCACAAGATGCTCTCCTTCAATGTGGCTGGTGGAGCTGGGCACCACAGCACAATCTTGCAATCAGGTGCAGCCGTCTGACAGTTCCACGTGAGGACACCATTACATATCTATCAACAGAAAGAACAGTTACTCACCGTAACAGTAGATCTTTGAGAAGCTCTCCTCTGTTGGGCATACGTCTAGTACTGTAAACCATCGGCGTCAGGATCACCAGGAAAGTTGTACTAGCTGGGGCCTCCCACGATGACATGCAATGTCGGTGCCTATATAATCATGGGTGGCCTCACTGCTCAATTCCCAGCTGGAGATGAGCCCAGAGATCCTCTTACCATGAGGAACCAGGGGACCAAACCTGTTCCTGGCACACAAGGAGAGAAATGGGACTGGGAACAAAGTACATAACACATTTATGGATAGGCACTGGACAAACCTGCCAGCGTATGTCTCAGTAAGAGGGAAGAAGGGTGGCTGCGCTGTGACCCAACATCTTCATCCAGGATATTTCCCCAACTGGGTCACACCTTTGGAACGATTCCCATGCTGTACACAATATATTCAGGGAGGATGGCAAAATATGATATGGCATGACAGAAGACCTTGCAGTACCACAAGACCAACGTCAGCATGTCTGCAAAACTATGTCTACACTGTAGTGCTTACTGAAAATATGTACCATGCTTCAAGTGGCAGCAGTACATGTGTCAGGTGCAGAAACATTCTGAAAGTAAGCAACATCAGTGGTCATACCACATGTAGAATGGCCACAGAAAGTTCCTTACCATACTTACTTATAGCACAAAACAATACAGTTGGCCAGTCATTTAGACAGGCACTGTTTAGTCACAGGATCACCCTCTTTCCCAGAAGCAAACAAAATAAAAAGCTGAGGCCTTTCTGCTATCCTTAATGTGATCAAGGTTAAAAAAAAAAAAAAAAAAGGGAAGTGTTCTGCGTACATCATCTGTATGGGGCAATGCCTCACCCTTCTCAAAATGCCCTGGATAATACACATGAAGGTGTATGGTCTGATTCAATGTAAAATCGGAGATGACCTTTGGTACAAAAAAAAGGATTGGTTCACAGAGACACCCTGTTCCTCGTGGAAAATCAAATAAGGAGGCTCATATACAAGAGCCTGAAGCTGAGAAATCCTACGAGAAGAATCATGGTGACCACAAACTGTTTTCTATGAAAGGAAATGCATTTCACAGGTCACAGCAGGCTCAAATGAAGCCAAAGTCAATTTTCCAAGAATGACATTCAGGTCCCAAGGTGGAACAGTGTATGAATTGGGGGACGCATGTGTAGCCTACCCTTAAGAAACATACCGGACACCTCCAGTTGTGCCACCATGCGCCGATCAATAGGGGGCATGGAAAGCCAAAACAGCAGCCAAGTGCACCTTAATGGGAGAATACGAACATACAAAACTGCCAGCAGAAACAGGCCTCACGGTCTATCGAGTCTGCTCAATTGTGCAGCTAGCCCCTCACATTGCAGCTGCCCACCCTCCCCTCCCTCTTAAAACTGCCCGCCGTCTTACAGGATACCACCTGCTCGGGTAGAGTGTTCCACTTAGTTACACCCCTTCCAAGAAAAAATGTATATCTCTCTCCTGTATTTTCCCCCTCTCCAATCTGAGACCATGCCCTCTTGTGTCCCTCCCTCTCCTCAACTGAAAAATCCCCTACTGTGCTAGTCTTGTTTATCCCCTTTAAGTACTTAAAGGTCTCAATCATGTCCCCCCAATCCCTCCTCTCTTCCAAGGAATACATATTTAGCTCACTCAGTCTTTCCTCGTAGGGTCTGCCCTCCAATCCCTGGATCATCTTTGTTGCCCTATGCTGTAGTACCTCCAGTAATCTGACATCCTTCTCCAGGAACGGGCGCCAGTACTGCCCGAAGTACTCCAGGTGTGGCCTGACCAGTGACCTGTACAGGTGTAGGATCACTTCCCTACTTCTGGAAATTCCCCTCACTATACACCCCAGCATCTTGTTCACTTTTGCTGGGAATACTGAAGACCAGAGTCAGACAGAAGTCCTTTTTGCTGCAAGCAAGACATCAACCACCGGGGGTGAAACCCCCAAATGGGAAATGACTACATCTTCAGGGACCAAGCATACAGATGTGGAGACCACAGGTCCAGCTGAACCAGGGACTCCTGAGCCTGTGACAGCAGACCCCAACAGAGGGTGAGCTGAACAGCAAGCTCCACTGCCAGACGCTGCAGAAGTGTAAACCAAATCTGGTGAGGCCAAAAGGGAGCCACCAGTAATAGGGAGGTATGCTCCGCCTACAGCTCCAGCAGAACCCTCTGTATGAGTGGGATTGGAGGAAAGGCATAAATAAACATCCCTTTCCAGGAGAGGGACAACACAACTCACCAAAACTCCAGCCCCTGGAGTGAGGGAGCAGAAACGCCACAGTTTTGCACTGGGTGGGGCACCAAAATGGTCCAGCTCTGGATAACCCCATCTAGCGAAGAGGTCGTTTACCACGGAGGTCAACAGCTCCCATTCATGAGCCAGGGACCTGCTTAGCCTGCTGCCATGATGTTTTGGACACCTGGGAGGAACACGGATGACAGCTGAAGGCCCTGAGACATCACCCAGTACCACACCCTCATCACTTCCCTTCACAGGGGATAAGAGCGAGTGCCTCCTTGTTTGCTTATGTAGTGCATGACTATGACATGGTCCGTCTGAATCAGCAAGCAAGCAACCCGGGCCAAGATGCCCCTGAAAAGCCAGAAGACCAAGCAGAACAGTCCACATCTTCAGAATATTGATGTGAATATCAGACTCCCAATTAGTCCAACATCCTTGTGTCTGAAAGGACCCAAGAAGGGCATCCCAGTCAATCCCAGAGGCATCCGTTTTGAGGATCTGCGTGGGAGTTTTGGAAAAAATGGAATGTCCTGTAACAGGTACTGGCAGTTCATCCACCATAGAGCATGGCAGAGAGGGGACATGACTAGGACCATTCATTCCAGCTTGTCAGTCAACTGATCCAACTGTACCCAAACAGTTGAATGTGGTGTGCACACATGGAGGCGGACAAACAGAATCATAATGATGGCTTCAGCCTCAGTCCCAGCAGATGCATCATCATCCAAGCTGACACATAATGGCTTCTGTGCATCAGCTGGGATTGAGCAACAAGGACCTACACCTTGTCTGCAGGCAGGATGCAACTGTCCACCACCATGCCAAGCACTGCATCACTATATTGGATGCACTGACAAAGAACCAGTACAGATTTTGGTATATTCACATGACATCCAGTTTCTCGAACAACTGTCTCATTCTGGAAAATGCAAGCAGAACTGCTTTCCTGGACGGGTCCTTCAGGAGTCAGTTGTTCTTGATACGAGAAGACATATTTAGAGAGCTTGGAAGGCGCCTTGGGGAGGTAGTAGGCTCTGTAACATTCTCAGAGGTGCTGCCAGTCTATGGAGGGGGAAGGCTAGGAATCTCCGCATCAGAAAGTTCAACACTTAGCCAGCCCGCCACAGCGGCAAGGTGTCCGCTTGCGGCAGCAACATCCCGGCTTTGGTGACAGACTCGGGATTCGGAGGGCCTGTCGGGGGAAGAAGGATCGAGCGTCCTGAGAACTGCTCTCCTTCTCCAGGGGAAGGGGAAGAGTGCCTGGCGCTTTACTGACCCTCCCTAGCGGAGGCTGGGGGTACTATTGCGGCCAGCACCATTACCTCGGGGGGGGGGCTGGACAGACACTGGAGGTCACTGCACATCCCTGCCCCCCCCCAGAGATCCAGCATTTAAGAAATAAGCCGTCCCCTGGGCATGACGCCATGTTCTGCCGCCGTCTCCACTGCCACCAATGTCCGCCGGGGAGGGGTCCCATTCCCGTGGCCCTGACCGGGGGGGGGGGTAAGCCGGGGCTTGCAAACACTGTCCACTGGGGGGGTTTGGGGAGGAGCCCACCTGGTAACCTAACCCAGGGAAGCAAGCCTGGGCATGTAGGGACGGCAAGCAGGGCAGGGCTGACCTCCGAACAGAGGGTCGGGGGGGGGTGCGCAGGGGAAAAAAAAGGAAAGGAAAGTTCAACACTTTGCTGGAGGGCTTGTGCATAGAAAAGGGTTTCGGTTTCATCGGGGACCCAGCTGGAGGAATGTGAGCCTGTACAGGGCGATGACCTTCATCCGTCCAGGGAGGGGATGGCAGTTCTCAATGGTTTTAATGCTTCCTAGACAAGTAATTAAACTAGTCAAGGGGGTGGGCCGATGGGAGTGGGGGGATATAAGCAGGCCACCACCACAGGTCACAGAAGCAAGCAGGGTGGATTGGGAGGGAAAAGTGGTCAACAGATACACCAGAACTCGTTATAAGGGGTGTGGCAGAGGAAGGGAGACAGCATAAAAAAAAAAAAAAGAGTTGTAAACAGGAAGGAAGACAGGAAGGCAAAAAGGGAAGCACAAGGGGGACAGGCAGCAAAACAAGGAAAGCTATGTACACAAATGCCCGCAGTCTGGGAAATAAAATTACAGACCTGGTGGCTTTGATGGCTGTGGCAGATCTAGACATAGTAGCAATTACCAAAACATGGTACACCGGAAACCATGAGTCACCCTTGAGCCAGGCAATGGCACAGCAATTCACATAGGAGTGATCTACAGGCCTCCAGCACAGAGGAGAGGAGGTAAACAGGGCAATAGTGGAAGAAATACACAGGATGGCAGCAAAGGGGGAGGTACGGCTGCTGGGCAATTTTAATACGCCCAGCGTTGATTGGACCATCCTGGCGGCTGCCTCAGCCAGGAGCCTACACATCTTGGAATCCTTGATGGGGCACGCCTCAGGCAGTTAGTGCCGGAGCCCACCAGGGACAAGGCAATTCTGGATTTTGTATTGGCCAGTGGGGACAGAATCACGGAAGTCTGGGTGGATGGTCACTTAGGGTCCAGCGACCACCAGACTATGTGGTTTAATATTGGTAAAGTGTCGCAGTCATGCTACAAAAGGGAGAGGGTCCTGGATTTTAGGAGGGTGGACTTTGCTAGAATGGGTCTAGGCATCAAAGAAGCCATGGTGAGGAAGGAAGTGGGGAAGGGGGGTTGAAGAGCAGTGGACACACCTTAACAGTGCTATACTGGAGGTGACAAATCAGTGCATTAGGCTAAGAAACAAGGGTAAGAGAAGGAATAAACCACTATGGTTCTCAAAGGGGGTGGTAGAGAAAATAAGGGCCAAAAAGGTGGCTTTCAGAAAATACAAGGAGACACAGAAGGAAGGGGATTGGTCAGTGTACCTAGATAAACAGAGGGAAGCAGAGAAAGCGGTTAGGAGTGTAAAGGTGCAAACCGAGGAAAGATTAGCACAGACAATAAAGAAAGGGGAAAAGACATTCTATGGATACATCAGTGAAAGGAAGAAAGGCCGGGGCTGTGATTATAAGGCTCAGCGGGGAGGAAGGGCCGTGTGTGTGTGTGTGTGTGGAGGGAGACCTAGAAAAAGCATCAATACTGAATAAATACTTAATCTGTCCTCATATGTTTTCTGAATAGAAACATAGAAGTTGATGGCAGATAAGGACCACAAGGCCCATCCAGTCTGCCCATTTCTTTTTCTACCTTGTAAATGTGCCATCGACCTTTGCTCTGTCAGTGGCCTATCTATTCATACTCCTCTGTATTGCTCCCTTATGCCTATCCCATGCCTGTTTGAAGACCTGAACTGTATTCATATCCACCACTTCCTGAGGTAGGCCATTCCATGCATCCGCCACCCTTTCTGTGAAAAACAACTTCCTCACTTTACCCCTTAATCGGCCTCCCTCTAATCTGATGCTGTGTCCTCTTGTCCTACTATTTTTCTTATATTGAAACATGTTAGACTCTTTCACCTTGTTAAAGCCCTTAAGGTGTTTGAATGTCTCGATCATATCACCTCTCTCCCTCCTTTGCTCTAGGGTATACATATTGAGCTCCGTTAATCAGTTCTGTTCAGTATTCACTGAAGAGGGGAAGGGACAGGGACCACAGCTGGACATCAGAAACAATGTAGGAAAGGAGGTGAGCACCAGTCCATTTACAGAAGGGAGAGTCCAAGAAGAACTCACAAAAATTAAGGGTGGACAAAGCAATGGGTTACTCACCTATAACAGGAGTTCTAGGAATGGTATATGTTGTTCATCCACACTGTCTGGCAGGTTCCTTGCCGCTTTAAATCTTGCCGGAAGGTCTTCAAGCTGGCTCCTCCCACCCACCCAGGTGGTAAAACTCTCGGCTCCGCCCCATGACGCCAGATCTGGCCCGCTGGAAGCTCAGGTTGATAGCGTCGAAGCGAGAAGTCGGTGGAGTGCGTGTGGATGAACAACATATACTATTCCTAGAACTCCTGTTACAGGTGAGTAACCTGTATTTCTAGGGACATGGATATGTTGTTCATCCACACTGTCTGGCAGACTCTAGCAGTTCTCCGGGAGGAGGGAGGCAAGGCGCACACCCCCTACTTAGGGAATAAAGACTGGAGAACCGAGGCCCCAAAACCAGCAGCCCAGCGTGACTCAAGGTCGATGTGGTAATGGGTAATAAAGGTGTGTGCTGACTTCCAGGTAGCAGCCCTGCAGATTTCCTGGATAGGGACGTCCCTGGAAGCAGCCACCGATGCAGCAGTATGACAGGTAGAATGAGCTCTTATCCCTTTGGGAGGCTCCATGCCCGCCAGTTTGTAGCAGAGATCTATGCAGGAGGTGACCCACCTGCTTATCGTCCGCTTGGCTACAGGTCTGCCAGGTGCGGCTTCAGCATAGGTGACAAACAGCTGGCAAACCTCTCCCCGAATTTCAGCCGTGCGCTCCTTATAATAAGCGAGCGCCCTTCTAGGGTCCAAAGTATGGAGCCTGTATTCGGCCTCCGAGGTGTGATTGGGGTAGAACACCAGCAGAGTCAACACCTGGTTAAGGTGAAACTCCGACACCACCTTCGAAGGAATTTTGGGTGGGGGCGCAGGACAACCTTGTCCCTGTGGAAGACCAGGTAAGGAGACTCAATGCAGAGCGCCTGGAGTTCTCCCATCCTTCTGGCTGACGTGATAGCCACCAAGAAGGCGGTCTTCCAGGACAGGTGAGAGTTTTCACACCTGTGCATTGGTTGAATGCTTGCCCATGAGCTTTGCCAGTACCAGCAGTAGATCCCACGGAGGTGGAGGGTTCTCGCATCGGAGGAAATATGATCAAGGCCTTTGAAAAGCGCCAGACCACCTTCTCCTGCCACCGACTGCTCCCTGGCCGCGCGGTAAGCAGAGATGGCTGCCAGGTGCACCCTAGGGTCAGTCGACGAAGCCCTTGACTAGAAAGGGACCATAAATAGTCCAAGATGCTTGCCAAAGGACAGGAGGAAGGGTCCAAGCCCTTGCCCTGACACCAAATGGAAAATCTTTTCCATTTGAAGGCGTAGCATTTTCTGGTCGACTCCTTACGGGACGCCTCAACAACATTGAGGACCTCGTCGGAAAGACCCAAGGCCTGGAACTCTGGCCTCAGGAACCAGGCCGTCAGGTGCAGGGATTGAAGGTCCGGATGGAACACCTTCCCTGATTGACTGAGAGCAGGTCGAGGCGCGAGCTGGAAGCTGTCTCGGGGCCTGGAGCTGAGGCTGAGGAGATCTGGGTACCAGAACTGGTGGGGCCAGTCTGGGGCTATCAGAATCACCTGTGTCTTGTCCCTCCTTGCTTTGAGAAGCACCTGTGAATCAAGGGAAGCGGGGAAAGGCGTAGAAGGCCGGGGTCCACAGCCTCGAGAAGGCATCCCCTGCAGCGAGCCCTGCTGAGGGGGGCATGAAACAGCCTCAGCTAGCGTTCTCCTGGAGGCAAACAGGTCCACCTGAGGTGTGCCCCAATGGGAGAACAGATCTTGTACTACCACCAGCAGGAGAGACCACTTGTGAGATGCAGCCCCTATCTGGCTCAGGGCATCGGCCAAGGTGTTGGAGGCTCCTGCCACATGAATGGCTAGGAGATCCGCCTCCAGGCTTCGCACGAGTGACCAAATGCGGAGAGCTTCCCTGCATAGAAGCATGGAACGCGTCCCGCCCTGGCGGTTTAGGTAGTACATGGTCGTGGTATTGTCCGTCTGGACTCGGACCACTTGACCCCGGAGAAACGGAGCAAAGGCGGTGAGACTAGGCGGACCGCCGGAGCTCCAGCAGGTTGATGTGGCATCGGGACTCCCAGAGGACCAGAGGCCGTCGCTCGATGTTCCCCAGATGGGCACCCCAACCCATCAGAGAGGCATCGGTCGATAGAGGCGTCGGCTCAGGCGGGACAAGCGGATGCCCTCCTGCAGATGAGATGGAATGGTCCACCACGGAGGTGTTCCACATCTCCTGGGTCACCATCACTAGCTGGTCCAATGGATCGTAGCGTTGTGACCACTGGCTGGCCAGTCCCACTGAAAAGGCGCATGTGCCAGCGTGCCCAATGGACCACGCTGGTACAGGCCGCCATGAGACCAGGAGGCAGGAAGTCCCGGGCAGGCGATTGCCCAACCAGAAATGATTGGGCAAAGGAGGTAAGAACCTCGGCCCTGTCCGCCGGGAGCCGTGCTCTGGCTCGAAGAGAGTCGAGCTCTGCCCCGATAAACAGAATCACCTACTTCGGCTCGAGTTCCGACTTGGCCTCGTTGATGAGAAGGCCGACTTGAGAGCAAACCTGGAGGGCCAGATCTCTGGACCGCTCCACCTCCTGTCTGGAGGGGGCTGCTATCAACCAATCGTCCAGGTAAGGGTACACCCGGACCCCTCGGCACATCAGGAAAGCTGTCACCACTGCAATGCATTTGGTGAAGACCCTGGGAGCTGGAGACAGGCCGAAGGGCATGGCTCAGAACTCGAAGAGGGATCCCTCCGCTCGAAAGCGAAGGAATCTCCGATGTGACGGACGGATAGGGACGTGAAAGAACACGTCCTGCAGGTCCAGAGAGCAGAACCACACGCTGTGTTCCAGGGATGGTATTATCTGAGCCAGAGTGACCATCCTGAAGGTTCGAGACCTTAGAACTTGTTCAGGTCGTGTAGGTCGAGAATGGGGCGCCAGCCCCCCGTCGGTTTCGGAACCAGGAAGTACCTGGACACAAACCCCGGGTCTGAGGGAGGGTCCGCCACCTCCCTGATCACCTCCTTTTGGAGGAGGAGAGCGATGTCGGCCCGACGAGCCGACAGTGAGACTGCGGACCCCAAGGCCCCCCGAGGTGCGACGGCTCTGAAGGGCGGGGCCTGCTCGAATTCTAGAGGCAGGCCTTTTCCCACCACCTCCAGTACCCACCTGTCCGTGGTAATAACGGACCAGGCGGAAAGGAAGTGCCGGCCGTCCCCCCATGGGGGGAACCTGGGGTGAGGTGACGGGGTTGGGGGCGACACCTCTCATTCCGTCACTGGGCAGGCTTGGAGGAGGAACCGGCCGAGGGACCTCCTGGGCCTTTACCTCCCTGCTTCCTGTTGGAGGAAGCTCCGGGCTTGGGTTTGGGATGCCAAGCCCGAGCCTGCTGGCCCTGACGTTGCTGGGCCGGACGCGCCACGGGCGCAGAAGGACGAAAGGGCTTAGGCTGTGGTTTGCGGCCTTTGTCCTTCTGAGCGGAAGAGACCGAGTCCAAGGTAGCATTGGACTTCTCGATCCTCTGCAGGTGACCTTCCACCCTAGGGCCGAAGAGGTCAGTCCCCAAAAAGGGAACATCCGCCAACTTGTGCTGGGTATCCGAAGTAAAGGTGGATATCCTCAGCCAAGCCCGACGACGCATAGCCACTGCGGCCGCCACAGACCTGGCACATGAGTCCCCAATGTCTAAAGCAGTCTGGAGCTGCTGCTTGGCCACTGCCCTGCCCTGGTCCCGCACCTGCCTGACCGTGGTCTGCAGATCCGCGGGAAGATGAGGGACGACCTCATCCAGGGAGCCCAACAGGGCATGAGAAAAATGTGCCATGAGGACGGCCGAACTGGCCTGGCGAAGGCCGAGGAGGACGCAGCATAGACTTTTCGCCCGGCATAGTCCAACTTCTTGGACCCCTTGTCGGGAGGTTTGTCCACATCCCTAGCGTTCCCAGCACGCTGGAAAACGCTGTCGGTAACCAACCCCTCAGCCGAGGGGTGTTCCGAAAAACCGGACAGGGAACCGGTAGGGACCGCATACTTCCTGGCCATCCTGGCCGAAGGCGCAGGACAGGAAGCAGGGCGCTGCCAGAGCTCCAAGGCCGGACCCACTATGGCCTCGGCCACTGGAAAGCCTCCGTGAGGAATCCCTCGGTCCAGAATCTCCGTGAGGGGATACCTGGCCCGTTTAGAAAGCGTTAGAGAGCTTCATCCGGTGGACTCCGAGATGAGCCGAAGCAATCCTAGGAAGGACGAAGGGCTATCGTCCACCGACTGTCCTCCTGAGGACTCCCAAGTCCACTCGCTTGGAGAAAAGGGAGGAATCATCCTCAGACTCGGAAGAGTCCTCAAAAAGCTGCCTCGGGCCTGAGCCACCCTCCACCTGCCGAGGTCTATCGGGAGTGAGGGTGACAGACAGCTAATGGGGCAGTCCCCGAGCCGACCGAGAATTTTTGGTCGGAGCCCCAACTAACGGCTGTGGAGGCGGAGGTTCCACCAGAATCGGTGGGGCAGATGGAACTGGCCGAACAACCGGCCTGGGAACAGGCTCCTCGGCTAGAACGAGGGGTTGTTTCGGCCACTCCGGTGACAGCCACTTAATGGCCAGGGAAGACGACGGCGTCGGCTTATTCCCAGTCAGAAGGAGCTGTTGCCACATGAGTTCCTCGATACCTCCGGCGCACTCTGCGAGGCCTCTCGTCCGAGGAGGAGAAGAGGATGGCGGCGGGCGCCGCTTAGCGGTGCCGAGATCGAGACCGCCATGGACGGCTGGATCGGCTGGACCGCCAAGACGTCAGAGATCGAGAACCTCGGCTGGGTCGGGGCGGTGCCGGAGGTGTCGCGCGAGGCGGCACTCCCTCGGTTGGAGGATTCAACCGAAGGCTCCGAACCGGAGGCACAGCCGAGCCGGCCAGGATCCTCAACTCCCCCAGGGGAACCGGGAGAGGAGTTCTCGGCTTCTCCAGCCGACAACCCATCCAACGGGTCAAGAAAATCTCGACCGTCGATCGGAGTCTCGGTCAACTGGCCTGGCGGGACACCATGAAACCAGTGTCGGCTGAGGGGTCGGCCGAGTCGACGGCCGACAACTCAGGAGAGGATCTTTCCTGCTCCCAAGAGCGTCGACGGTGAGACTTACCCTTGTCTCTCTTTTGGACCGAGAAAAGCGGTCCAGAAGGAGTTGGACCCTCACCTTTAGTCGAGAGGGTCAGACAAAGCTCCTTAAAGGAAGCTGAATAAGAGGCACCGAGAGATAGCGGGACAAATGCCGCAGCCGAGGTAGAAGCGGCCCGCGCTGCCTCCTCTTCGAGGGCAATCATCTGCTCGAGCTGATCCGCCGAGCCCGCCGCCGCAGACACCGCCGACCGGGCCTCTTTTGACTTAACTGGAGGAAATCTCTTCTCGGGACGCCCCAGTTGTAAACTGGCAGCACGGTCTTCGAGGACATAGGCCTAAAAGGAAGAGCACAGGTCGCAGGCCTGCGGGTCGTGCTCAAGGCCCAAGCAGTAGACGTACGTGGAGTGCGGATCCGTCCGAGACATTTTCTGCCCGCAGGGGCATCTCCAGAAACCGGGAGTCGATTTGTCCATCGCAGCCGCGAGGGAGAGAAGACCGAAGTGTTTTTAGCAAAAACTTTTTTAATTTCGAAAATTCGAAGAATTAGAAACCAGTCTTATAAGCAGAGCGTTAAGGAGGGAACCTGAGCTTCCAAGCAGTAAGGAAGATCTGTCGTTATGGGGCGGAGCCGAGAGTTTTACCACCCGGGTGGGTGGGAGGAGCCAGCTTGAAGACCTTCCGGCAAGATTTAAAGCGGCAAGGAACCTGCCAGACAGTGTGGATGAACAACATATCCATGTCCCTAGAACCTAGGATATTAAAGGAACTACAGATAGTGTTAGAGGCACCACTGGCAGCTCTGTTTAGTGAGTCACTCAATACAGGAGTGGTTCCAGAGGAGTGGAGGAGGGCACATGTTGTCCCTCTTTACAAGAGTGGAAACAGGAAGGAAGCAGGAAACTATAGGCCGGTCAGCCTCACCTCAGTAGTGGGCAAGATTATGGAGGTGCTGCTTAAGGAAAGGCTTATGGAACACTTGGAATCCTGCAGAGCACAGGATCCAAGGCAGCACGGATTCACAGCAGGAAGGTCATGTCAAACAAATCTGATAGACTTTTTTGACTGGGTGACGAAGGGGGGGGGGTGGATATCGTCTTCCTCGATTTCAGCAAGGCCTTCGACACCGTTCCACAGAAGACTGGTTAACGAGTTGGGTAGCCTGGGGGTGGGCCACAAAGTGGAGAACTGGGTTAGAAATTGGTTGGTGACAGAAAGCAGAAGGTAGTGGTTAATGGGATCCAATCCAAGGAAAGGGGGTGATCAGTGGAGTGCTTCAAGGATCAGTCCTGGGGCCAGTCCTCCAATACTACAAATACTGCACTCCTCAGACCTGGGCAGGGTGCTGGTGAACGGCTTCCGCCTGAATCCAAAAAGGCTGAAACACACCAGCACTCCAGAGCAAGGAGTTTGTTCTAGGAACTCCAATGAAGGGCTCCACACATCGATTCTTTTGCAAAAATTCAAGCGTTTATTGGGGGCAATTCCTTACATGAAGCGATGAAATTGTGAGCACAGCACAACACTGGTCCATGTTGCCCAGCAGCCGGCCTTCCGCAGAGCCTGATGTGGCGATGCGCCCGGGCTGTGGTAACCACGGACTAAGTGTTGTGTTGCGTTATGTTCCTACGCTCTAAGAGGTGACTAACCTTTCATCTCGAGAGATCAGTGTGTGAGACCTCACTGAGTTCTAGAACAAACTCATTGCTCTGGAGTGCTGGTGTGTTTTAGTCTTTCTGGGGCCAGTCCTTTTTAATGTCTATATTAGTGACACTGCTAAAGGGCTGGAGGGGAAGCTTTGCCTATTTGCAGAAGACACCAAGATCTGCAACAGGGTAGACACTCCGGGTTGGGGGTGGAGAAAATGAGGAGGGACCTAGGAAAGCTGGAAAATTGGCCCAATGTATGGCAATTAAAATTTAATGCAAAGAAGTGCAAACTCATGCACCTGGGGCACAGAAACATTGCGGAGTTACAGGATGAGGGGGGAGTTGCTGATGGTTACCAGGGAAGAAAGGGATTTAGGGATAATCGTCTCGGATGACCTAAAGGTGTCCAAACAGTATGTCAAGGCATGGCAATTCTTTTTTCCCCCCAGGTCGGCATGGGTGGCTCTTTCAGTCCCATCCCCACCACACCCCTGTCTGGAGACCACCTCAACATCTCCCTGACTGGACCCAGAGACCACCACAGATTCCCCCCGTGGTGGGGCCTGGCAGTGGAGTGTCATCCCTCCCCCCCCCACTTGGGATACAAATCCAGCAGTGGATCCAGCAGGTGAGACGATGGCACGGGATAGAGGGCAGGCAGTTGGGGCTTCATTAAGCCAATACCAGACACTTTTCCCTGTTCTCCCTTTCTTGGTCCCACCCACCACCCTGGGCATCAGACAGAGCTTCTCGACAGCCTCGGCCCAAGCAGTGTGCACTGAGCCGAAGCCACCCTCTCCCCCCCCCCATTAAGGGAACAAGTTCCCAACTCACCATGGGGAGGAGGGAGCTGCTTTCGCATTTGAGCCTGAACGGCCCCCTCCCTGGTTGGATCACGCACCCACTGGAAACACATGGCCTCCCAATCCCAGTGACCCCGGGGCAGTGGCAGATTCATGTGTTAAGCACACAGTTACAGGCAGTTATCTATAACTCCCTTCTGAACATAAACTATTAAGGGGGGAGGCGCTTGGCTGGGGGCCACCTGGCACCCCCCCCCCCCGCTAGCTGATCAATGAGTAAAACTGGTGTTGGCTGTGAAGACAGTTGACTGTCTGCCCTCCTGGACGATGCAGCCATACTGATCCCTATTACCAGCATAAGGGACACTGAGAATCATGGGAAGGGAGAAGAATATGAAATGAGGGTTACTCACCTATAACCGTAGTTCTGTGAGTGGTATATTGTGCACATTCACATTCTGGCAGTCTTCCTTCGCCTTTAAATCCAGCCTGAACGTCTTCAAGCTAAGCACTTCCTCACCCACCTGGGTGATATCCTCCTCTGTTCTGCCCCAAGACGTCAGATCTTGCACACTGGAAGCAGGGACACATGTGCCACTTGCCAGGGGAGGTCGGGTGGGTTGTGTGGATGTGCGCCATATACCACTTCTAGAAAGTACAGTTATGTAAGAACTTACCTTAACAGTAGATGTTCTAGAGATGCTCTTGCAGTAGGTAATTACAAATTGGACTGAAGCTGGCAGGCGTCAGGACCCCACAGAAAAATTTCCAGCTAGCAGTCTCTGGTGGGGGACTGCCCCACGTCAGGTGACCAACATCAGGCGACGTCAGTATAAAGGGGCGGTCCCCCACGCCCGCCTTCCAGTTCTTTCCCGCCTAAGGCCAAAAAGACAAGACAAGAGAGAAATGGATGTTTCCTTCACTGGAAAAGGAGCTAAAAAAGCTTAGGGGGATGGAGGGTGGGAAGGTATTACCTACTGCAAGAGCCTCTCTCGAAGATCTACTGTTACGGTAAGTTCTTTCGTAACTGTACTATCTTACTTCGAGAGGGCTCTTGCAGTAGGTAATTACAAACAGGACAGAGTCCCAAGCTATCTGGAAAAAGAAGCAAACGGGAGGAGGAAACTACCCAAAAGTAGATCCTCTGGCTGTGAAGGTCTTAGGAACGAAGGCCTTGCAGAACAGCCAACCCGAAGCCAGCTCTACGACGAGAGGCAATGTCCAAACTGTAATGTTTCGTAAAGGTATGGACAGATGTCCAAGTTGCGGCTGCACAGATGTCTGCTGCTGACACATTCTTGAAACAAGCAGCAGAGGCAGCGGTAGGGTCTTGTTGTACTTGTTGTAACAGAAAGTGATACAATGAGCCAACCATTTAGATAGGCATGGCTTAGAAACAGCATTGTCTCTTTTGCTTGTAAAAGAGAAGGCTAACAGTTGATCAGTCTTTCTGAGATCCTTCGTCCTGGTGGTGTAGTATCTCAGAATTCGGTGAACATCCAAAGTATGCAAGAGGTACTCCTCTTCATTGGAGTGCTGCGTAAAGAAGGCAGGCAGCTCCATGGATTGATTCAGCATAGATTCCGCTACCACCTTTGGGAGAAACTTAGGGTTGGTATGCAGAGCCACCCATTCCTTGTGAAAAATCAAATACGGGATTTTGCACATGAGGGCCTGAAGCTCGGAAATCCTTCGAGCAGAAGTAATGGCCACAAGGAAGAGAGTCTTCCATGAAAGAAACTTTAGGTGTGCTGAGGCTGCCGGCTCGAAAGGAGGCAGAGTAAGCTTCTCAAGGATAAAATTTAAATCCCAAGGAGGGGCAGAAACCCGAATTGGGGGTCTCAAGTGGAGGACCCCTCTAAGAAAAGTCTTGGAGACTTCCAGCTGCTCAAAAGTCCTGTCCCCAAAAGGAACATGGTAAGCCGAGATGGCCGCCACGTGAACATTTAAAGAGGAATGACTGAGACCCAGATCAAAGAGGTGTTGCAAGTAATCCAAAACTCGCCCAACAGAGCATGAGAATGGCTCGAAATCTTTGGAAGTAGCCCAAATAGAGAACCATTTCCATTTCATGGTATAGGTAGATCTAGTGGAGGGCTTTCTGGCCTCCACCAGAATCTCAGCCACCAGCAGGGAAACCCCAAATCGGGCTTGAGCTATGTCTGCAGGAGCCATGCGTGCAACTGAAGGGATGCAAGGCCTGGATGGACCAGGGTCTCCTGATCCTGGGTCAGCAAAAGATGCGACAGAGGAAGAGGAAGCGGAGGTTCCTCTGAATACTGTTGCAGAAGAGAGAACCAAACTTGCCTGGGCCAGAAAGGAGCGATTAGGATCATGCGAGCTCCTTCTGAGCAGAGTTTCTGTAAGACCCTCGGAATCAAGGGAATCGGGGGAGGGGGGCATAGACAAATCTGCCCTTCCAGTCTAGAGACAGAGCGTCTCTCCAAAAAATGCTGCGCCCTGGAGTGAGCGAGTAGAAGTCGGGAAGTTTTGCGTTGTGAGGAGATGCGAACAGGTCTACCTGTGGTGTTCCCCAATGTAGGAAGATATCGTCTGCTACCCCCTGATCGAGTTACCACTCGTGAGCATGAGCAGACGACAGACCGAGGTGGTCTGCCAACGTGTTCTCGACCCGGGACGTGAACTGCTGTGAGGTGAAGGTTGTGCTGCACTGCCCAATCCCAAACTCGCACCACCTCCCTGCAAAGAGGGTAGGAACGAGTTCCTCCCTGTTTGTTGATGTACCAGATTACACACATGTTGTCTGTCTGGACAGCCAAATGCCAGGGGAGCAGATACAGATGCAGAGTCTGACATACAGCACGGTCCAAAGCTCGAGCACATTGATGTGGAGTGTTTTCTCGAGCTTGGACCAGGAGCCCTGGGTCCTGTGAGACCCCAAATGGGCTCCCCAACCCTCGCCCGAGGCATCTGTAGTCAGCGTCTGGGAGGGGGAAGCAAGGCAGAAGGGAACTCCCCAGCAAAGGTTCTCCTGAACCATCCACCATTGCAAGTCCCGAGCCATGGGACTGGAGACCAGAAAAAGTTGATCTAGGTCATCCACCAACTGATCCCACTGAGACTGAAGCGTCCACTGAGAGATTCTCATGTGGATCCAAGCACGAGGGACTGTCAAAATAGCAGCCGCCATGAGCCCAAGGAGGCGAAGGACCGACCTGGCACTGACCTGCCTGCGGCTGGACAACAGGCTGACCCAAGCCTGGAGTGTGGCCCGCCCTGTCCAGTGGCAGGAATGCCATGCCGGCGGTCGTGTCCAGGATCACCCCGATAAACTGGAGCCTCTGGGACAGGATGAAATGGGACTTGACCTGGTTGATAGTAATACCCAGGTTGGTAAAAACCTGCAGGGTAAGGGAAAGGAAGCGCAGGAGCTCCTCCCTGGATGAGGCTGCCAGGAGCCAGTCGTTCAGGTACGGGAAAACCTGAGCCCCCTGGGTACGCAAGTAGGCCGCTATCACCAAAAGGCATTTGGTGAACATTCAGGGCACCGAGGAAAGACCAAATGGGAGGGTCTTGAACAGGTAGTGGTCCCCCTGGAACAAAAAGAAAAAAAATACTCACCTTAGTAATATTGTTTCTTCTAATGGAGTCTTGCTGTAGTCTGACTAATTGCAGTTAGCCCCAGCACTTGAACTGCCCCAGAGATGAAAGAGTTAAAGTCAAAGTCAATGCCAGGCATAGAACGTTCATCTCGAGCTCGGTTTTCAAACCTCTGTCCCAGGTACTCTGAAGCGTAACCGTCAGATTCTTACGAGCACTAAATTAACTGACTAACAGTCCAGAAATTGTTTTAAAAGCTTGCCAAAAGGAGATACATATATAGAATTAGGGTATGAAGACTCAAGTCGAGACCACCAAAAAGAATTCAAGTAGGTAAACAACTAAATGAGGAGAATAATAATAATAAAAACAGGAAAACAACCAATATTCCCCTGGGGTGCAGCACTACACCTGCCCACCCACATCCCAAAACAACTAAGTTCTAGGAGGGGAGACAGGAAGGGAGGTCAGAATACAGCAAGACTCCATTAGAAGAAACAATATTACTAAGGTGAGTAATTTTTTTCTTCAAACAACATAAAGTCTTGCTGTATTCTGACTAATTGCAGACTACCAAGCAGTACCCTCCAGGAGGAGGGAACTACAGAACCTATTTTGGGAACAGGCTCTGCAGTACAGCTGTGCCAAACCTAGCATCACTTCTTGACTGGATGTCAAGGGAATAATGCTTGGTAAATGTGTGAACAGTCTTCCAGGTGGCTGCTTTACAGATTTCCACTAAGGGTATATCTCTGGCAGCTGCCACCGAGGTAGCTGTACCTCTGGTGGAGTGAGCCCTCAGGCCTGATGGAGGCTCCTTCCCCAATTCTGAATAGCAGAACTGTATGCAAGAGATAATCCATCAAGCAATGGTTCTCTTAGTGGCAGGTTTACCTTTACCCACCTCTCCATAAGTAAGGAACAACTGGGAACAGTCGTTTCTGTGATGTTTAGTGGATTCTAAGTTGTAACTCAAAACTCTTTTGACATCAGGACTGTGCAACCTCCTCTCTCCAGAGGAAGAATAGTCAGTAAAGAATACAGGCAAAGTCACAGATTGGTTCAGACGAAAATCTGACACCACCTTGGGAAGGAACTTCCTATTTGTGCGAAGGACCACCTTATCCCTGTGAAATGAAGTCAGGTTCCACTGATAAGGCCTGTAATTCACTGATTCTCCTGCCAGATGTGATGGCCACCAGGAATACAGCTTTCCAAGTCAGGTACTTTAGTTCAGCTGAAGAAAGAGGCTCAAAAGGAGGCCGCATCAGCTGTGCAATACAGATATTCAGGTCCCACAGAGGAGTGGGGTCCTCGAAAGGAGGGTTGATATGAATCAGCCCTTTGAAAAATCTTTTAAAAATTGGATGGAAGGCTAAGGAAGAGACTTTCCCTGCTGAAATGAAAGCAGAAACAGCTGCCAAATGCACCTTGAGGGTGGCAGGCCAAAGGCCCAAACTATTAAGATGCACCATATAATCCAGAACAATGGTAATAGCTAAATGCGGTTGGATGTGCCTCTGAGCACACCAAAACCCCAACCTCTTCCACTTGGAGTTGTAAGTCTTTCTGGTAGACTGCTTTCTACTAGCCTTAAGGATATCCAGAGCTGACTGGGAAAGACTGAGCCCTGCATACTCTAGCTCTTCAAGAGCCAGGCTTTGAGCCTGAGAGAGTGAAGGTTGGGATACGGGATCCTCCCCTGAGAAGCGGTGAGGAGATGCTCCGTCTGGGAAGGCACCGAGGTATTGTCACTGACAGTGACAACAGAAGAGGATACCAAGGTTGCCTGGCCCAGTCCGGGGCTACCAGGATCACTGAGCAAGGTTGGGACCTGATTTTGACCGGCACTCTGTATATCAGAGGAAAGGGAGGAAAAGCATAGAGAAACCTGTTGGTCCAATCTAACAGGAAAGCATCCAGAGGAACAGACCCCAGAAGAGGGGGGCTGCAGCAGAACAAGGGGAGCTGATGGTTGTCTGGGGCTGCAAACAGATCCATCTCTGGAGTGCCCCATCTCTTGAAAATGACTTGAAGAATGAGGGGATCCAGGGACCACTCGTGGTGACCCTGAGAAATCCTGCTGAGAGCATCTGCAAGTACACTGTCTTTTCCTGGGAGATACACAGCAATAAGGGAAGCTTGCAGGGAATAAGCTAGAAACCATAATTTCATGGCCTCAGTGCACAGGGCCAAAGACCGAGTGCCTCCCTGCTTGTTGATCTACCACATGGTTGTGGTATTGTCTGTCCTGATCTGCACCACTTTCCCCCAGATCATTTTCGAAAAGTCTGAACTGCTAGAAAGACAGCCCTGAGTTCGAGCAGGTTTATATGCAGAAGGGACTCCTGAGGGGACCAAGTCCCCTGAGCTGTGTGCTGATCCAGATGAGCTCCCCACCCCAGTAGGGAAGCATCTGTGGTGAGTATTACTGTGGGCCCCTGACTGAGGAAGGGAACCCCTTGCCTCAAATTGTCCTCCTCCAGCCACCACTGGAGGGCTTGAACCAGAGTCAGGGACACTGGAACCAACTTGGAGAGAGAGTCTTTTCTTTGAGACCAAAAGGCTCTGAGGTGAAACTGAATCTCTCTCTTCTGAAATCTTGCACCCTGCACTACTGCAGTGCATGCTGCCATATGACCCAGCAGCTGTAAGAAGTGTCTGGCTGGCCAAGACACAAGTGGACGAAAAGAAGAGGCCAGACTTGATGAGAGATTGGGCCCTTGGGGAAGGAAGAAAGGCCATGGCCTGTACAGTGTCCAGCTCCACGCCTATGAATGTGAGGAGCTGAGAAGGCTCCAGAACTGACTTTCCCAGATTCAGGATGAACCCTAAAGATTCCAGAAGATCTTGAGTGACCTTTAGATTTGACCTGACTTGGTCTGGGGACTGGCCTACTATAAGCCAGTCGTCCAGATAAGGGAACAGCAGGATGCCTTGCTTTCTGAGGAAGGCCACAACGACTGCCAGACACTTGGTGAATACCCTTGGAGTAGATGTCAAACCGAAAGCCGTTGCCCTGAACTGGTAATGGCCTAAGGGCAGTTTGAATCTGAGGTACTTTCTGTGGGACTGCCTGATAGGGATGTGAAAATAGGCATCTTTGAGATCCAGAGATGCTAGCCAGTCTCCAGGTCTCAGAGAGGGAAGAATTAGTCTCAGAGTCACCATCTTGAACTTTGGCTTTAAGATGTGCTTGTTCAGGTATCGTAGATCTAGGATGGGTCGCCACTCCCCTGTCTTTTTTTGAGTAAAGAAGTACCTGGAGTACAATCCTTTTCCCCTGTGAATCAGAGGGACCTTTTCCAGTGCCTGCAGAAGCAGCAGAGATGAGACCTCTGTCTCCAAAGCCTGTGCTTCCTCTGAAGAGGAAAGGGGGGGGGAGAGACCTTTGCCCTTAGCCTTGGGAACCTGGTGAAGCTGAGAGCAAGGCCCTGGCTCACCACTTCCAGAACCCATTTGCCTAAAGTGATAGACTTCCAGGCCTGGAAGAAGTGAGCTAGCCTGCCCCCTACAGGGATTGGGGAGGCGACCCTGACTGACCTATCAGGGTGTCTGCTTGGCAGGGGGCTTACACTGAGACGAGGAGGATGCAGCCCTTGTCATCCCCCTTCTGCCTCTTCCCCTAAAGAACCCCCTCTGCTGAAAAGACAAGGAGGCCTGGGCCTGGTAAAAAGGCATTTGAAAAGGCCTGCCCCTGCCAGACCTAGATTGCTGCCTTTGAGGAATGGTCTGCTTCTCCTTGGCTGCAGCACTCCTGTATGTGGTCCTGTACTCATCCATCTTTTTCATGTAAGCCTCTGTTTGTTCCCCAAACAGAGAGTTACCAGAGACAGGAAAATCCATGGCCTTGGCCTGGGTATCCTGAGACAAGTTGGTACACCTGAACCAGGCAAATCTCCTCATGGAAACAGATGTAGCCATAACCCGAGAATGGACATAATTCGAGTCTACAGCAGCATGGAACTATACCTTGGAAGCTTCGATGCAATCTGCAGCCACCTGCTCCAGCTCACTGGCTAGCTGGGGAGGGGCATTCTTAGCCAGAGCCAGAATCGTATCCCACCTAGACTTCTGGTATCTGGCTGTATATGCCATGTAACTGGATTGCCCGAGTCCCAAAGAGGATGCCAGGCACTGCTTTTTTGCCATGGCATCCACTTTCCTGGAATCCTTATCTGGGGGGGTGAGATGCCAGAGGAATATTAGCCTTGTCACAGGCTGCAGCGAATAGTAAGGAATTCTGTACCAGAGCCTGACAAAGAACACCTCCTTTCCATCTTCTTATCCACAGGGGGTATGGATGTTGGCATTTGTAAGACCTTTTGGGTCTGTTCCCCCCGGGACTTATGCAGAGAGATAGACACCCTTTTGGACTCTGGGACATCCATCATCTCAACATAGTCAGGCTCCTCCTGATCTTGTTCAGCTTCTTCCATAGGGAGCTGAAGAGTATCAGCCACCTTCCTGTAAAACAGGTAGTGGGAGGGGGACTCGGAAAGCCTGGAGGAGAGACATTGGAAGGCCTGTCTGGGGAGCTGTCCGGTTTGATAGGCACATCCAGGTCCTCAAAATCTTCATCTTCATCATCTTCTTCTTCTTCTCCCTCCCATTCGCCCTCATAAAAAGCATCAGGGTCATAATCGGAAGCTTGTAAGTCGGATCGAACCGACCGTCCTCAAGACGGTGTCAGCTCAGTTGGAACCAGGCGAAGCGACTGTACTATGGCAATCGCTTTGGCAAGTTCGTCAGTGGTCGGAACATGAGAAACGGGATGCAAACCGTCCGACTTACGTTTTCTCTTTGTAGGAACCGATTCTGCAGAATCGGCTCTCCTCTTGCCTGAGGAGGTATTGCCCAGGTCAGCAGGCATCCCCTCAGGTTCAGCCAAAACCGAACCGGGCTGGCCATCTGGGTCAGCGGACTTCTCGGCCTCTCTTTCCTTAAGCCTAGTCAAGCATTTTTCAGCAGTAGATTTAGGGAAATTTTTACAAATTTGGCAGTCTTCCTTGAGGTGGTCAAACCCCAGACAATAAACACAGATGGGGTGGGGGTCAGCCTTGGCAAAGGCCTCCCCACACTCGGAGCAGTGCTGAAACCCCGTGGGTCAAATTTTCTTTTTGGGTTTCTCAGACATGCCTCAACAAGAAATACAGGTTACTCACCTGTAACAGGAGTTCTAGGAACAGTATATGTTGTTCATCCACACTGTCTGGCAGGTTACTTGCCACTTTAAATCTTGCTGGAAGGTCTTCAAGCTGGCTCCTCCCTCCCTCCCACCCACCCGGTGGTAAAACTCGGCTCAGCCCATGACGCCATATCTAGCCCGTTGGAAACCAGGTTGTGCGTCGAAGCCGGGGAGGTCGGGTGGGTCGTGTGGATGAACAACATATACTATTCCTAGAACTCCTGTTACAGGTGAGTAACCTGTATTTCTAGGGACATGGCTATGTTGTTCATCCACACTGTCTGGCAGACTCCTAGCAGTTCTCCGGGAGGAGGGAGGCAAGGCGCACACACACCCTACTTAGGGAATAAAGACTGGAGAACCGAGGCCCCAAAACCAGCATCCCAGCGAGACTCAAGTTTGATGTGGTAATGGGTGATGAAGGTGTGTGCCGACTTCCAGGTAGCAGCCCTGCAGATTTCCTGGATAGGGACGTCCCTGGAAGCAGCCACCGATGCAGCGGTATGGCGGGTAGAATGAGCTCTTTTCCCTCTGGGAGGCTCCATGCCCGCCAACCTATAGCAGAGATCTATGCAGGAGGTGACCCACCTGCCTATCATCCGCTTGGCTGCAGGTCTGCCAGATGCGGCTTCAGCGTAGGTGACAAACAGCTGGCGAACCTCTCCTCGTACTTCAGCCATCCGCTCCTTATAGTCAAGGCCCCTAGAATTCTGCGGCCACAGAATTTTGCGCAGAACTTGCAATCTACCGCAGAACTTCTGCGGTGCCACAGAATTCACTCTTGTTGGTGATTTTTTATTAATATTTCTGTTTATCCATAGAATCTGGTTCCCTTCCCCTCTTTTTATATCCCAAACCCCCCTATATGCTCAGAATGTGATGTTATCATTGCTATGACATCATACATTAGCTAACGAAATGGCTGCATTCTGCAGCAGAAATGAACAATTACTTATCTACCACAGCTCCCACTGCCAGAGATGGTGGCACAGCACATCATGCATGGTGATATTTGCTCAACCTGCACAACAGCCTAATACAATTTTCAATCTTACATTATTGCGCTAGGGCCAACTTAAACAAAACCTTGTCAATAGCACAGACTTGTTAGGTCCATACCTCACTTTGTACAAGCCTATTTGTGCCTTTAAGGTACAGAGATGACATCTGAAATGAATAACTGGTAAAACGAATTTAACTGTCATTTTTAAGAAAAATAAAGTAATTATGCCCAGAAAAGTGGATTATAATAATGTGTAGACCTGTTGAAAGAATAGACCTGTTAAATAAATAAATGCACTGTAAGCATTTTTGCCAGTGTTATTGATTACATATTGTCATTGGTTGATAGAATCACCTAAAAGTTATGGAGAAATGTTGTGTGCAGGGACAGCCGTTGGGCCAGAGGGTAGCATATTGTGTTTCCATGCCAGCAACTCAGGTTCAGAGATTAGCTCTGGGAGCTGGCCCGGCTGCTCAAGGACTGGTGGAACATATCACTGCTCGGAGCCCGGAAGGTATGGTGCCGTGTTCTGTCACATGGTGGACACATTGTGATGGGCTGGAGAGCTCTATCTCACAATCGGTTCACATGCATGTCATGGCCTGATGGTGTTACGCAGTGTGTCATGGTAAGCAGGTTGACATGAAAATTAGTTTAGCAATAACTCCTCTATTCTATTTCCAGTGGGACCTGTATGAATAAGGATGCAAGTTCATGGAAATTAAAAAATAAAATAAAATATATATATATATATAACACACACACACATAAGTATCTCTGTCTTCTCACCACACACACACACATTTGTATGTATGTTACAGATTGCATATAAATATATAAGTGATACACAGTGGGAACCTCATGAGTGGTGTAGAAAGCACATACAAATATATAAGTAATAGACAGTGGAGACCTCATTAGTGGGATAGATAGCATGCATATAGAAATACCTTATTATTCACATAAGATCCCCTCTACATATGACATTTATGCAACAGGCTAGGACCTTAAGGGAGAGACATTTGTTTTGCTTTTTTAGGCATAAAATTATATTTAGAAGTCTGTTATTTTTTGAACTAGTGTTACTGTGCTTTCCACCATCCTGATTGCTATAACTTATTGGGTTATTTCTTACTTAGTTATTATTTTTATTTAGATAGTTTTGTATTTGCTGTGCCTAAATAGATATGGGAGGATCGAGAGGGGCTAGAATAGTTTATGACAACTTGATGTTGCACGACCTGCGCCCTTTCATCCCCCTTCCAGTTTCTGATGTTATTATCAGACATTGTTGGGAGGTGGGGATTGGTAGGGACAGCGCTGGTCGCGCACTATCAAGAAATCCCAGTTTGGGTTATGGGAGGATTGAGTTGTCAGGTCCAGGAGGCACCTGGATTGCGATGGGCACATGGGAGAGGCCGGTCGTGTTTGGTGTCCATCCCCAGGGAGCCTATTAGATCAAATGGCCAGGTAACCTGTGGGGCTGCATCACCCCCCAAATCCCCTGAAGGCAGTGCTTTGTAATGCCAGATCGATCAGAAATAAGACGGCAATTATTGCTGCCTTGATTTCGTCAGTCGATCTGGCGTTTATCACGGAAACCTGGATGGGAGACGATGCGGGCCCAATTTTTGAGGCTGCAGTCCCCCCTGGGTATACCGTGGTGCACTGCACCAGAGTGGAGCGCAGGGGTGGCGGTGTAGCCATCTGTTTTAGATCCAGCCTGACCTTCACCATGCACCCAGTGAGAGCTCCGGGTTCTTTTGAATGTGTGGCCATCCGGGGAGGACCTAATGCAGGCTGCAGGATCTTTCTTATTTATCGCCCTCCTGGGTCGATGGGAGAGTTCCTGCAGGAGGTCGCAGATTTCGTTGCCGTTGCATCATTGGAATCCCCCAGATGTGTTTTTCTGGGGGGATTTCAACGTTTGGTTCGATGATGTGAATCATGGACATGGTTATGAACTTTCCCAGATCATGTCCTCCCTTGGTCTGACGCAGGCAGTCACTCTACCGACTCATCGGGACGGCCACATGTTGGACCTAGTGTTCTCACTGGGACTTGATATTAGTGATCTCAAGATCAATCCAGTTCTCTGGTCTGATCATTGCACGGTCCAGTTCACGCTTGGGGCTCCCGCCATAAGCCCTTCCCCTGTTGAGATGATTCGCTGTCGCCCTTTACGGGGTTTGACCCCTGAGGGTTTTCTTGCGGCAGCAAATTTGTCTAGAGTGGGTGATGCATGCGCGGGAGGTGTTGTGGTCGGAGTTGACGCCTATAATGAGGTGTTATCCGACACCATAAACTCCCTCGCACTCCAGTGTACGACCAGGACTTCTTACCTGAGGTCACCATGGTTTGATGGTGAGCTCAGGGAGATGAAGAAACTGGGTCGGAGATTGGAGAGCTGCTGGAGGAGATCCCGTCTGGATGCGGACAAACTGGCCCTGCGTGCCCATTATGTTGGCTACCAGGAGGCAATCAACCGTAAGAAGACAAGTGTTTTTGTCTGGGGAGATTGCTGCTGGAAGGAACCGACCGGCCTCACTCTTCCGGACCATTGATAGACTTTTACATCCTGTCTGTCTGCGGCTCGGGAGGGTTTTTTCTAACATGGATTGTGAGGATTTCGCTCGGTTCTTTTCGGACAGGGTGTCTGCGATCCAGCGGGTGGCTCCTTCAGCCAGTAATGTTACAGCTGGCAGTGATCGTCTGATGTGTTCTGAGTGCACTCCGTCTGGTTGGGGAGAGTTTAGACCAGTGGAGGATAGTGAGGTTACTGAGGTAGCAACCAATGTGAGGCACACCTTTTGCGAACTGGACCCGGTGCCAACGCGTTTCTTAATGAGATGTGTTGGCTCTGTTGGCCTGGTGTTTGCCATGATTGTACGGTGCTCCCTGTCCGAGGGTGTCTTTCCGGATGCCTTGAAGGAGACTCTGGTGAGACCCCTCTTAAAGAAGCCATCTTTGGACCCGAGATCAGGCACCATCGTCTCAATCTCTAACCTTCTATTTTTAGGAAAGGTTATTGAGAAAGTGGTAGCGCTTCAATTGGAAGAGCACCTCATATCCCACGAGTTGTATGAACCTTTCAGTCGGCTTTTGTTGCCAGACACAGCACTGAAACTGCACTTGTTCGTGCAGAATGACTTATTTAGGGTTAGAGATCGAGGAGACAAGACAATTCTTGTTCTCTCTATCTCTCATCAGCTTTGACACTGTGGACCATTGTGTGCTGCTTGCTCGCTTGGGATTTATGGACTCACCGCAATGTCATCAAATGGTTTGAGTCCTTTCTAACTAACAGGAGGCAGCGGGTTATGATGGGAAATTTCTCATCTACACCTAGTCTGCTTCTCTGTGGAGTTCCTCAGGGATCAGTATTGGCTCCAATGTTGTTCCAGTGTATATGCTGCCTCTGGGTGGGATCATTAGAAAGTATGGCTTGAGTTTTCATTGCTATGCCGATGATACTCAGCTATATTTTTCCTTCGCTTCAGGAACATCCAATGCAGTGGGCGTGCTTAATATCTGTCTGGCCGAGATTAATGACTGGATGGCCTCCAGCTGGTTGCGGCTGAACCCTCAATAAGACAGAGATATTAGTAGTGGAGCGAACAGAGTTCTGATAGGATGGCCTCTAACACAGAAACTGGGCTTTGTCTTAGGGTCTGTGCCACTGAAGGCCTCCTCTTGAAGTGCGTAATCTTGCGTGATTCTGGACGGAGATTTAACCATGGAGGCTCAAATATCCTCTGTGGTTGTGACTCTGTTTTACCATCTCAGAAACATTGCAGAATTAAACCCTTGTTCCGTCCTCTGACCTCCTACTTTGATACATGCCACAGTCACATCTAGGCTTGATTACTGTAATGCGCTTTATCTCAGGGTCACGGAGGATCTCTCGTGATGCAGCTGGTGCAAAACGCAGCTGCCCGATTGTTGACTGGGCAGCAAAGTTCTGTACATTACACCAGTTTTGCGTGAATTGCACTGGCTGCCAGTCAGGTGGAAAGTCCTCTTTAAGGTGGGTTCTCACCTATAAGGCCCTACATGGATAGGGCCCTGGCTACCTGTTAGACCTTCTGTCACCTGCCTCTCTCGCGCTCTTGGCTTCCTCCAGTGAATGCCTCCTGACCATTCCCAGAACTAGGCTGAAAACAGCGAGAGAGCATTCAGTGCCGCAGTCCCTGCTCTGTGGAATTTCTTACCAACTATGGTCAGAGAGGCTTCATCGGTGGATGTTTTTAAGGCCCAGTTAAAGGCTTTTTTTTTTCTAAGGCATTTAATGCTTAGATATGGATTTACTGTTAGGCTTAGTTTTTGTAATGATCTGTATTTATATGTAAATTTATATATTTATTATGTTAAATATGTTTGTTTAAATGCCTTGTACGGTGCCCAGAGCCTCCGGGATTGGGTGTCTTTTAAATAAATTTTGCCTTGCCTTGCCTATAACCACTGCCATGAAAGTGAAGTCAGGATGACAAGCTGACACTGTGATGTGGTAGTTTGTTAGAGCCGCAGAAATTACAAACCATCACTTAGAGTTCTGCGGCAAATGGTAGTCTTACATGAACTTGGTCCCACTGCGCCGCAGAAAAGTAGGGGCCCTGCTTATAGTAAGTGAGCGCTCTTCTAGGGTCCAAAGTATGGAGCCTATATTCAGCCTCCGAGGTGTGATTGGGGTAGAATACCGGCAGAGTCAACACCTGGTTAAGATGAAACTCCGACACCACCTTCGGAAGGAATTTCGGGTGGGGGCGCAGGACAACGTTGTCCCTGTGGAAGACCAGATAAGGAGACTCGATGGAAAGCACCTGGAGCTCTCCCATCCTTCTGGCTGACGTGATAGCCACCAAGAAGGCGATTTTCCACGACAGGTGAGAGATGTCACACCTGTGCATCGGTTCGAATGGCCTGCCCATGAGCTTAGCCAATACCAGTAGTAGATCCCATGGAGGTGGAGGTTCTCGCACCGGAGGGGATATGTGATCAAGGCCTTTGAAAAAGCGCCCGACCACCTTCTCCTGCACCACCAACTGCTTCCTGGCCCGCGCCTGCTAAGCAGAGATGGCTGCCAGGTGCACCTTCAGGGTCATCAACCGAAGCCCTTGCTGAGAAAGGGACCACAGGTAGTCCAGAATGCTTGCCAAGGAACAGGAGGAAGGGTCCAGGCCCTTGCCCCGACACCAAATGGAGAATCTCTTCCATTTGAAGGCGTAGCATTTTCTGGTCGACTCCTGACGGGACGCCTCAACGACGTTGAGGACCTAGTCGGAATGACCCAAGGCCTGGAACTCTAGCCGCTCAGGAACCAGGCCGTCAGGTGCAGGGATTGAAAGTCCGGATGGAATACCTTCCCTGATTGACTGAGAGCAGGTCTGGGCAGGCTGGAAGCTGCCTCGGAGCCTGGAGCTGAGACTGGAGGAGATCTGATACTGAACTGGTGGGGCCAGTCTGGGGCTACCAGAATACCTGCGCCTTGTCCCTCCTCGCCTTGAGAAGCACCTTGTGGATCAAGGGAAATGGGGGAAAGGCGTAGAAGAGGCCCGGGTTCACGGCCTCGAGAAGGCATCCCCCTTTAGCAAGCCCTGCTGAGTGGGGGTGGGCATGAAACAGTCTCAGCTTCGCATTCTCCCTGGAGGCAAACAGGTCCGCCTGAGGCGTGCCCCAGAGGGAGAACAGATCTTGTGCTACCTCCGGCAGGAGAGACCACTCGTGGGACGCAGCCCCTATCCAGCTTAGGCATCGGGCCTGGTGTTGAGGCTCCGCTGCATGAATGGCGAGGAGATCCGCTCCCAGGCTGCATTTAGTGACTAAATGTGAGAGCTTCCCGCACAGAGGCATGGAGCTGGCTCGTCCCGGGCGGTTTAGGTAGTACATGGTCGTGGTATTGTCCGCCTGACCTGAACAACTTGACCCTATAGAAACGGAGCGGCGGCGGTAAGGGCTGGAGACGTAACTGCTCAAGCTCCAGCAGGCTGATGTGGCATCGGACTCGAGGGGACCAGGCTGCGCCCTGTGCTCCCCAAATGGGCACCCAACCCATCAGAGAGGCATCGGTCGATAGAGAGACCCGCCGGTCAAGCGATAAACGGATGCCCTCGCAGATGTGCTGAACGGTCCACTACTGGAGAGCGCTCCACATCCCCGTCACTTGCCGACTACCAGCGGATCGGGTGTTGTGACCACTGGCTGGCCAGTCCTCATTGAAGGACGACGACAGCGGGCCCAACGGACCACACTGGTGCAGGCCGCCATGAGGCCCAGGAGGCGCAGGAAGTCCCAGGCAGGGCACGATTGCCCAACCTGAAATGATTGGGCAAAGGAGGAAAGAACCTCGGCCCTGTCCGCCGGGAGACGTGCTCTGGCTCGTAGAGAGTCGAGCTCTGCCCCGATAAATTGTATCACCTGCTTTGGCATGAGTTCAGACTTGGCCTGGTTGATGAGGAGGCTAATCTTGAGAGCAAACCTGAGGCCTGACTCTGGACCGCTTCCACTTCCAGCCTGGAGGGGCTGCACCAGCCAACGTCCAGGTAGGGTACACCCGACTCTTCGGTGCCGCAGGAATGCTGTCACCACTGCCGCATTTGCGAAGACCCTGAGCTAGGAAAGGCCAGGCGAGCATGGCCCGAACTCGTAGTGATCCGCCTGAAGCGAGGACCTCTGGTGGACAGACGGATTGGGACGTGAAAGAACACATCCTGGAGGTCCAGGGAACAGAACCACACGCCTGCTCCAAGGATGGGATTATCTGAGCCAGAGTGACCATCCTGAAGGTCCAAGACCTTGTAGAACCTGCAGTCGTGAGAATAAAAGCAGTCCCCCACCGCTTTTGGGGACAGAAGTACCTGGACACAAACCGGCCTGGAGGAGGATCTGCCACCTTCCTGACCACCTTTTTCGGTGGAGGGCACATTGGCTCAAGGGCCGACAGAGAGGGGCTGCGGACCACGTGGTTCCCCGAGGGGCGACGGCTCGGAAGGGTGGGCCCTGCCTCGAACTCCAGAGGCAGACCCTTCCTACCACCTCCAACACCCAGCTGTCCTGGTGACAGCAGACCAGGCGGAAAGGAAGTGGTGAGCCATCCTCCCATGGGGAACCTAGGGGTGAGTGACAAGGCTGAATTTACACCCTCAACCTGCCACTGGGTAGGCTTGAGGAGGGACCGGCCGAGGACCTCCTGGGCCTTACTCCCTGCTCCTATTGGAGGAAGCCACTGGCTTGGGTTTGGGATGCCAAGCGCAGCCTGCTGGCCCATGGTGCTGGTCCTCGGCCGACGTGCTGCAGGCCAGAAGGGCTAAAGGACTCTGTGCTGCTGCTGCTGTCGGTGGCCTTTGTCCTTCTGAGCGGAGGTGACCAGTCAAGAGTGGCATTGGGACTTCTCGATCCGCGGCAGTGACCTTCCACCCAGGGCCGAAGAGGTCGTCCCCAAGAAGGAGACGCACCACTTGTGATGGGTATCCACCATGAAGGTGGATATCCTCAGCCATGCTCTTGGCGATGGCCACCGCGTCCGCAACCGATCTGGCACAGGCGTCTCCTATGTCCAGAGCTATTTGAAGCTGCTGCTTCGCCACTGCCCTACCCTGGTCCTGAATGTGCTGGACCGTGGTCTGCAGGTCGGCCAGGAGATGAGGGATCACCTCATCCAGGGAGCCCATGAAGGCGTGGGAGAAGTGTGCCATCAGCACGGCCGAGCTGGCTCGGTGGAGGCCAAGGGAGGATGCAGCGTAACCTTGTGCCCGGCGTAGTCAGCTTTTTGACTCCTTGTCGGGGGTTTGTCTGACGCCCCAGCGTTTCCCGAACGCCGGAAAACGGGCTGTCAGACCAACCCCTCTGCAGAGGGTGTTCCAAACCCGGCAAAGAGCCAGTAGGGACCGCATACTTCCTGGCCATCTTGGTCAAGGTGCAGGGCAGGAAGCAGGCCGCTGCTAAAGCTCCAAGCTGGGCCGACAATGGCCTCAGCCACCGAAAGGCCTCGCGGGGGGAATCCCTTTGTCCAGTATCTCCCGCCAGGGGGATACGGCCCGCTTGACACGTGGCTGAGCTGCATCCCGTGACTCCGAGATGAGCCGGGCAAAACTCCATGAAGGACTCCATGGGCTGGCCCCCTGCCACTGGCCTCGGGAGGACTCCAGGTCAACCGGCCTGGAGAACAGGGAGGAGTCATCGTCGGACTCGAGGAGTCCGGTACATGCCTGGGCTCGAGCCACCCTCCACCTGCCGGAGGACGGTTGGGGAGTGAGGGTGACCGACACCTGTAGGGTAGTTTTGACCCACCAGAGTCTCGGTCGGTGCCCCTGACTCGTTGTGGAAGCGAGGTTCCACCACAATCAGTGGGCAGCAGGTTTGGCCTAACAACCGCTCAGGTTTGGGCATCTCGATCACGGCAGGGGTTGTTTCGCCGCCGGGTGACAGCCCACTTGATGGCCAGGGAAGGCGTCGGTGTCGACTTGCTCCCAGACAGAAGTAACTGCTGCCACATCAGGTTCTCGTAGCGTCGACGCAATTTGCGTCGAAGCCTCTCCTCTTCCGAGGAGGAAGACGAGCGGTGGCGCCTCTTACCTCAGTGCCGAGACTGCCAATGTCGGCGGGATCGGCTGGAGCGAGAAGAAGTCCGAGACCGAGATCCTCGGTATTTCCGATTTGGTATGGGAAGGAGCGGGGGACACCCGCCTTCCCTCGCGCTTGACATCTTAATCGGAGACTGCTGCACCGAGGTGCAGGCAGATCCTCAGTCTCCATGGGGGGAAACTGGTGAAGAAGGGTTGTCGGCTTCACCAGTCGACAGCCCATCTGACGGGTCGAGAAAAATCTCGACCGCGTCAACGGCTGTCTCGGACGGCTGGCCTGACGGGGACGCCATGAAGCCAGCGGCCTTAGCCGCAACCTCGACCGAAGTCGATAGTTGGCTGTCCGGGGAAGGAGACCTCTCCTGCTCCCACGAACGCCGACGATGGGACTTACCCTTACAGTCCTTCTTTTTGGACCGAGAGGAATGTCCCGATGGCCCCTCTCCCTTCGTGGAAAGGGATTGGCAAAGCTCCTTGAACGAAGCTGAATACGATGTACCCAGAGAGAGCGGGATAAATGCCGCAACCGAGGAAGAGGATGATGCGGCCTGGGCCGCCTCCTCCTCGAGGGCGATCATCTGCTCGAGCTGCTCAGCTGAGCCAGCCACTGTGGTAACCGCCCAACAGGCCTCCTTTGACTTAACTGGCGGGTAGCGCTTCTCGGGGCGCCCCAGCTGTAACCGGGCAGCGCGGTCCTCCAGGACGTTGGCCGAAAACGAATGGTATGACTCGCAGGCCTGCGGGTCGTGTTCTAGGCCGAGGCAGTAGACGCACATGGAGTGCGGGTCCGTCCCGGACATCTTCTGCCCACAAGGGCACCGCCGAAATCCGGGAGTTGATTTGTCCATCGCAGCCATGAGGGAGAGAGATGACCGAAGTCTTGAAAATTTTAAAATTAGTTTCGGGCGAACCGAAGAATTAGGATCCAGTCTATCACGCAGAGCGTTAAGGAGGGAACCTGAGCTTCCAAGCGGTAAGGAAGATTTGGCGTCATGGGGCGGAGCCGAGAGTTTTACCACCTGGGTGGGTGGGAGGAGCCAGCTTGAAGACATTTAAAGCGGCAAGGAACCTGCCAGACAGTGTGGATGAACAACATATCCATGTCCTAGAAGTCACCCTTACCAGCGTTCAAGCCAGCGACTACAAAACCTGTTGGTTCGAGCGTGTCACGGTCAGTTGAAAAACCCCGAAATTAAACGCTTTTTTTTCAGGAGCCGATAGAGGCACCGAACATGCGCGCCCAAATTCCTGACCAGACCGACCGTGGGTAAATGAAAAATAAAACAATTTCTTTCAACAATTTTATCTACCTATAATACACTTACTGTACTGGGACAGAGATGCGAAGACCAGAAAAATAAGGAAACTGTTGATATAAACTGACCAATTTACTACTACCGAACCGCAGAGTAGGAGAGGATCTCTGGAGCGACTTCTCAGTTAGGCAGAGTAAAGAATCTGACAGTTACGCTTCAGAGTACCTGGGACAGAGGTTTGAAAACTGAGCTTGAGATGAACATTCTATGCCTGGCATAGACTTTAACCCTTTCATCTCCAGGGCAGTTCAAGTGCTGGGGCTAACTGCAATTAGTCAGAATACAGCAAGACTTCATGTTGTTTGAAACGCAGGTATCTGCGGTGGGAAGGGCGAATAGGGATATGCAGGTAAGCATCCTGCATGTCCAGAGCGCACAGCCACTGTCCCGGCTGAAGAAGGGGCAGAAGACTCTGCAGAGAAAGCATCCTGAACCTTTTGTACTCCACAAACAAGTTTAGGGAGCTGAGGTCGAGAATTGGCCTCACACACCTGACTTCTTCGGGACCAGGAAGAAATGGGAGTAGTAACCCGTCCCCCGAAGATGGGGTGGGATGGGCTCTATCGCCTCCTTCCGAAGAAGAGAGGATATTTCTTCCCGGACCAGAAGGTGGTGTCCTGGGGAGTAGACGATCTGGAGGGAAGGAGGGGTTCAAGGAGGCTTCTGAAGAAACTCTATTGAGTGTCCTTCTGCCTTCACCTGGAGCACCCAAGTGTCTGAAGTGATCCTCTCCCAACTCGGTAGATGGAAGGAGAATCTCCTCTCCACCAGTTCCTCTGGAAAACCCAGAGGCTGTGGGAGAGGAAAGGAGTCAGGAGGTGTGGGGCAGCATCACGGCTGAAGCCCCCGCTGCTTTGTTGGGCGGAGGGGGGGATTGGCAGCCGGAGGGGCCCGACGTTTGTTGGCCCGCTTTCCCTGAGGTTTCGCCTTTTGCCGAGAACGTCTGCGAAAGGGACGACGCTAAGCCTGAGGGGGTCTGTACATGGAATCAGACTTAAGTGCAGTTCCCTTCTCCTGCAGATCGGTGATGATGTCCTTGACATCGCCACTGAACAGCACTGAACCCCTGAAGGGCGCGTCCTGGATAGCAGACTGCGCCACCAGGACCAAACTTGACACCCGGAGCCAGGCACGATGCCGCAAACCCACGGCAAAAGCCGAGTGCCAACCGGCAGCATCCACTGCGTCGTACGAAGCATGTGCCGACTGGCCGAACACGCAGACCGGACTAGATCAGCCACTTCCTGCTTCATCTGAGACTCAGGAAGGGAGTCCAATTTAGCCTCCATCTCGCTCAGGATCGCCTTCTGGTAATCCCCCATATGAGCAACGTAATTCAGGGCCCTTATACCCAGAGTGGAAGAAGCATAGACCTTCTTCCCGTACTGGTCCAGAAGGCGGGATTCTTTGTCGGTGGTGACAAGCTCAAGTGCTTAGGGTTAGCCGTCCGGCTGTGAGCGGCGCTAATCACGACTGAATCAGCTCAGGGGCGAGAATTTAAAGAGTCAACACCCTCTGGACCCTGATACAGCCTGTCTGACTTCCTAGGAAGGGGGGCTAATGCCGACGGTTGCTTCCAAATAGTGGAGACAAGAACAGCATGAGGCTCAATCCAGGGTGGCACCACGGTAGGAGCGGTGTTGGGCAGATCCAGGTGCGCAGCGAGTTTCTTACACTGTGAATCCGGCTCCAAGGAATGCCACTGATGAACCTCCTGGATTTTACGCAGCAACTCCATAAAGGAAGGATCCTCCGGAGGAGACTTCGGAGGAGTTCTTGGCTTGGGCTTGTCCGGAGTGCGAGGCTCGTCGTCCGGATCGGAACGACCGTCGGAGTCATCCGAGGTCTCTGAGGAGGATGAAGAGGAAAAAGACGATGACTCCTCCCAGCTCGGGGGAGGAACAGACCCCTTGGGAAGCCCTTAGGGAAGTGTATCCTGCCCTAGAACCGGAGGGCTCGCCTCTGGTATCCGGAGGGGGGGAGGGGGTCTCTCGCCTCCAATGTAGGGGGTCCGGAACTGGGACCAGCGTCAGATGATGGCTCTCTACATCCCTGGTGAGCCGAGCCTTGGCCTCAGCCCACCAGGAAACCACAGTCTCCTTCAAGTCCAACGGCAGCTGAGGGGGCAGTGGAGGAGGAGGAGGGGGATATGGATACTGAGGGTATCCGTAAGGCGCGTATCTGTATCCCGACGTCGGGAAACCCGTCGTCGGGTACTGGGGCACCGTGTACTGCGGCATCTGGTAGGCAGGCGTTGGGTACTGGGGTGCCAGATACTGCAGGCCTGGGTAGGACTCGTTGGATACCAGGTACCGGGGTCCGCGAGATCAGAGGGCCCAGAAGCAGACCAGCCGGGCGGACCCGAATAGGAGGCCTGCGGGGCGGCATCTGGCAATGGGATATTGTCGGGCGTCGGATAGGCCGGTGTCTGCACCAGCGTCCGAGTATCCAGCGTCGAGTCATCCAGCCCAGCAGGAGGGAGACCTGACGGCAGCATACCCACCTCCTCTGTGTCGCCCGGGGAAGAAGGTTTACCATCCCCGGGATCCAGCAAAGAAGACGCTGGCACCTCGGAATGCAACGAACATTGCGGCGAGCTCGGGATGACGGAGAGGCCCGAATGGTCCGGCGTCGGCTCTAACGCCGAGCGGACGTCAGAGTAGCCGATGTCAGTCTTATCAACGGGATCCGGGTGGACGTCGGAGGAGCCGGCGTCCGACCTATCAGACCCAGCGCCCGAAGGCTGCAAAGGAGGGGCGGCCTTGACGGGCGCTTTGGAGACCGTGCACTGCCTCGGAGAGTCGGGTGTCTTAACAGCCTTACCTGGGCAGGTGTCGGAGGAGCCAACGTCCGACTTATCAGGGCCGCTCAAACCAGAAGGCCACACGACGGCGGCCTTACTGGGAGCGGCTGCCGCCTTAGACCCAGAGGCTCCTGAGGGGCCTGAACATGAGCCCGATGGGAGGGTTGACGCCGCCTTGAAAGCCTCCAAGACGGCCGCCACGGAACTGCCTCCTGGGGGATGCATTACCTGCAGCACCGTGACCCCAGCCAAGGCCGTGGCAACTGAGGAGGAGTCCTGGTCCTGGTGCTTCTTCTTGTGGTGGCCCTCCAGAGAAGCCAAAGCCCACTGGGTTTTTTTCAGTTCCTTTACCATGGAGGTCATTTTTAGTTTAAGAATGTGGGCCTCCAGGGACTGCTGCCTCCGCTTTAGGGTGGCCACGTTAAACTGCTGGCAGAGCTGGCACTTCTCGACGGGATGATCAGGGCCTAGACAAAAAAGGCACTGGGAATGTTCGTCCTTATGCGGGAGCTGGGCACCGCAAGAATTGCACTTATTTTTGAGCTTGGAGGGAGTCGGGGACGACATACACGGCAGCTGTAGGTAAGGCTGACAAAAATCGTGAAAAAAGTTGAAAAATAGGCGGTAAAACTACCAACGACTGACTGTGAAGCAGTGAACTTAACTGTGAGGCGCTGCGCGAGCTAACGGCAGGAAAGAACTGGAAAGCGGGCGCAGACCGCACTTATACTGACGCTGTCTTACCTGTCACCTGACGTATGTCCTCCGCCAGAGACTGCTAGCTAGAAATTTTTCCGTGGGGTCCTGACGCCTGCTGGCTTCAGTCCTATTTGTAATTACCTATTGCAACAGCCCTCGCTAAGTAAGATCTACAGTTACAGGCGAGTAATCCTCATTTCTAGCAGGGGTCGAAATTGGCACTGGCCCACTAGCCAAATGCTGGTAGATTCTGTATCATGCAAATAAACATTTCCTTTACCTAGCCCTGCAAGTTTGTACTGGAGAAGATAGTATTTAAAAAAAATACATCACTTGGACCAGGGGAGGTGTCTGTGATACTAAATGATTTCCCTGCTGGCTAGTGGCTGCAAAATTTGATTTCGACCCCTGTTCTATGGATGTGGCTATGGTGCATTAGCCATACGTTGGCAGACTCCTAGCAGTTCTCCAGCAGGAGGGGGCAAGGAGCACACCCCTACTTGAAAAAAATGGACTGGAGAACAGAGGTCCCAAAACCAACATCCCGGCATGACTCAAGGTCAATGTGGCAATGGGAAATGAAGGTGGGAGGCGACTTCCAGGTAGCAACCCTGTAGATTTCCTGGATAGGGATGTCCTTAGAAGCAGCCACCGAGGCAGCAGTAAATATGGTGGAATGAGCCCTACACCCTACAGAAGGATCCCTACCAGCCAACCTATAGCACAGTTCAATGCAGGATACAATCCACCTGCCAATTGTCTGCTTTGCTGCCAGTCTGGCAGGTGCAGCTTCAGCATAGGTGACAAACAGCTGGCAAACCTCTCCCCAAACTCCAGCCGTGCACTCCAGATAAGTGATGCTCGCCTCAGGTCCAATATATGGAGCCTGTGCTCAGCCTCCGAGGTTGGATTGGAGAAGTACACCAGAAGACTGATCACCTGGTTAAGGTGAAACTCCAAAATAACCTTTGGGAGGAACTTTGGGTTGGGGCAGAGGACAACCTTGTCCTTGTGAAACACCAAATACAGAGACTCCGCCGAGAGCACCTGGAGCTTGCTGATCCTTCTGATGGAGGTGATGACCTCCAAGAAGGTGGTGACCTCCAAGAAGGTGGTCTTCCACAACAGGTGAGAGATGTCACACCTGTGCATTGGTTCAAATGGCTTGCCCATGAGCACTGCCAAGACCAACAACAGGTCAGGATCTGGTACAGAATCCCATGTCGGCAAAAGCCCAAAAATGAAATCCCAACAGCAATATTCCCGACAATGCCAGATAAAATAGGTGTAATGTCCAGAAAGTGGTCAAGGCCCTTAGAAAGCACCCAACCACCTTTCCTGTGTCACCATCTGCATACCAGCCCACGCCAGGTATGCCAAGATAGCTGCCAGGTGCACCTTGAGAGTCATCGACCTCAGGCCTGACTCGGAGAGGGACCACAGGTAGTCCAGAATGCTAGCGGTATGCCATCTCAACAGCAACACCCGCACAGCGAACCCCCACAGCAAAACCCTGACAGCAGCTGTATTTGCAGCAACAGGGATTTCACAATGATGGACTGTGCAGCGACAATGAAGCATATATCTAACTCCACTGTCTGTGCGACATGGAGTAAGATTTCTAAAGTAGGGGGTGTGAGGGTGCAGCCCCCCCACACTGCCACGATCGAGTGTGGCCATCAGTGTCACAGTGTTGCCAGTTGCTGCGGGAATGCATTGCTGTCGAGGGGTTTTTGTCGGTGTCAGGGACTTCGCTGTGCAGGATGTCACGCCGGTGTCATGGATCCAATGCTAGCTAGGGGGCAGGACAGGGGGTCTAGCTCCCTGTCCTAGCACCAACGGGAAAAGCGCTTCCATTTGAAGGCATAGCCCTGACAGGTCGACCCTTTCTGGGAGGCTTCCACAACCTGGAGAACCTCCTCGGAGACACCCAAAGCCTGGAACTCTAGCCGCTCAGGAACCAGGCTGTCATGTGCAGAGACTGAAGGTCCAGGTGGAAAACCTTCCCCTCGTGACAGAAGAGCAGGTCCGGGTGTAGAGGCAGGCACCACGGAGGCCTGCTGCTGCTGATGAGATCTGAGTACCAGAACTGGCACGGCTAGTCTGGACCTATCAGGATTATCTGCGCCTTGTCCCTCCGCGCCATGACAAACACCTGGTGGATCAGGGGAATGGGAGAAAAGTCACAGAAGAGGCCCAGGATCCAGGGCCTCGTGAAGGACTCCCCTATCAGTGTTCTGCACTGAGGGGGTGGGCACAGACCAGCCTCAGCATTGCAATCCCACAGGAGGCAAGCAGGTCAACCAGTAGAGTGCCCCACTGGGAGTACAGGTGGTTCACCAGCTTCTGATAAAGGGATCCCTTGTGAGAAGCCTCGCCCAGCTGACTGAGGGCATCAGCTAGCTGGCTGGTGGCTCCAGCCACATGAATGGCCAGGAGATCTGTGTCCAGACTGCGCACAAAGGTCCAGGTGTGGAGGGCTTCCCGATATAGCCAGAAGGAATGCGTTTTGCCCGGCCTGTTGAGGCAGTACACGATCGTATTGTCTGTCTGGATCTGCACAACCTGACCTTGAACCGATGGAGAAATGCTGTCACAGCCAGATGCACAGCCCAGAGCTCCAGCAGGTTTGTGCTATGTGGTCCCTCAAGGGGGCTCCCCAACCCACCAGAGATGCACTGCTTGTCACAAAGATCATCAGCTTTGGGCTGACGACTGGGACCCCTTTCTGCAGGTGTTCATGGACCAGCCACCACTGGATGGCATCCCATATCAGCTGGGTCACCATGACTGGCTGGGTCCGCATCACCGAGCTGCTGAGACCACTGGCAGGCCAGCTCCCACTGCAGGTAGCGCATCCATCAGTGGGCCCATCTGACCATGCTGGTGCAGGATGCCATGTACCCCAGCAGCCGCAGGAAGTCCCAGACAGGATGCGAATGCCCGACCTGAAATGATTGGGCAAAGGCAGTGGACTGCTGCCTGGTCCATTGGGAGTCAGTCTTGGCCTGGAGGGAGTCGAGCTCTGCCCTGATGAAGTGGAAGGTTTGTGAGGGGTTGAGTTCAGACTTGGCTGGGTTGATGAATCAACCCAAGGCTGAGCAAGTCTGAAGGGCCAGATCCCTGGATCGCTCCACCACCTCCCAGGTTAGACCAGCAATCAGCCAGTCATCCAGGTAAGGAGAGACCCAGACCCCGCGGTACCTCAGGAATGCTGCCACCACTGCGATACACCTGGTGAAGACCTTGGGGGCCAAGAAGAGGCCAAAAAAGCATGACCTGTAACTTGTATAGCACCCTCCCTCCACATGGAACCGAAGGTACTGCCAGAGGGATGTGAAAGAAGGTGAAACAAACAAGGCAAAGGAGTGCTCACAAGCAATAAAGCTGCTGGGTCTGCAACCACTGGCATAAACTGTAGCAAGGAAAAGAGGCAGCGACTCACAAGCAGACTGAATAAAATCAAAGCATTTATTGTGCCCCCAGCATTCCTGCAGCTTCAAGGGAACAATCCCTCTTCATCCGGTGGAGGGGGGGGTCTGATGAAGAGGGATTGTTCCTTCAAAGCGCTGGGAATGCCGTGGGCACAATAAGCACACTGATTTTGCTCAATCTGCTCATGATTCACTGCCTCTTTTCTTTGCTATGTGAAAGAAGGTGTCCTGGAGGTCCCAAGAGTAGAACCACTTGCCCTGCTCCACAGATGGAATCATCTGGTTCAGAGTGACCATCTGGAACTCGCTCATCCTCAAAAGCTGGTTCAGGTCATGCAGACCCAGTATGGGGTGCCTACTTCCCCCATGGGAATCAGGAAGTACTTGGACACAAAGCTCTGGTCTGCCCTGATGTCAAGGAAAGGGCCACAGTGCTTTTCTCAAGGAGCTGAGTAATGTCCTCCTTGAGAGTGGACAGCACTTCTGGGAAGCCACAGATTCCTGTGTGGCAGACGCCAGATAGAACAGGAGAGACTCGAAGTGAAGAGGCAAACCTCGACAACGCACCCTGTGTAGCAATCATTTGTCCGTAGTAACAGCAGACCAGGCATGCCAGAAATGGCGAAGTGCTCCCCCCATGGGAAACTGAGGCAAGAATGTGATGGTCGGGAGGCAGACACTCCCATCTCGTCACTGGGTAGCCTTGGAGAAGGAGGAACTGACTCTGGCTGTGATGGGAGCACCGTTGCTCCAACCCCAGATTTCTTGGGGCCCCAGTTGGCCAACTTAGACTTAAGCCATCAGACCTGGGACTACCCTTACTAGGGCTGTTACTTAGGCTGCTGGAGCTGAAAGGGCCGAAATGAAAAGGACTCCTTTTTCAGCTTCTGGCCATTGAGGACCTTTGGCGAGGACGTGATGGAGTCCAAGTTGGCACTGAATTGCTCAGTCCTCGTGAGGTGTCCCTCCACCCCTAGCCCAAAGAGATCGATGCCCAAGAAGACGACATCCGTAAACTTATGTTGGGTATCTGACGTGAAGGTGGAGATCCTAAGCCAGGGCTCTACGGTGCACAACTACTGCTGGCACCACAGACCAGACGAGAGAGTCACCTATGTCCAAGGCCATCTGGAGCTGGTGCTTAGCAGAAGCGTGGCCTTGGTCACAAACCACTTTGACTACAGACTGCAAGTCCGCAAAAGGTGGGCAATGACAGGGTCCAGGACCCCCACAAGCACACGACCAAAGTTGGCCATCATAATGGCGCAGCTCACTTGCCTGAGGCCCAAGGAGGATGCAGCATAAACCTTTTTGGCTGTGTGATCTAGCTTCTTTGATTCCTTGTCGGGGGAAGGGGGTCTCGTCCACACCTCAGACACTGCACGTCCGACAAAAAGACGGAATCCACCACTAACCCCTCGACTGAGGGGTGATCAGAGAAACTGGGCAGGAAACCAGTTGGAACCGCATACATGTGGTTCAGCACCTTCTGCCCATATGGTCCACAACTTGTGGACCATACGAGAAGGCGCTGGGCAAGAAACTGGATGCTGCCACAACTCCAAGGTGGGACTCAGGATAGCTTCTGCTAACGGAAAGGCCACCCCTTGGGGGAGTCCCGGTCAAGGATCTCTGTCGGGGGTGCTTGGCCTGCTTCTGGACCAGCTTCAGCAGACTCTTTGTGGACTGGGAGATGAGCCAGTGCAAGGCCCAGAAGGAGAAGGGACCCTGATCGGAAGCAAGTTCCTCGGAGGGCTCTCGATCAAAGCCCAGGGTCCTGGCAGAATGCATGGAGGAGCCATCCATGTCAGACGACTCCTCGAACACCTCCTCGGCCCCCTGTTCCCATGAACCACTCTGAATTCATCATAATGGGAAATCTGCACTGAAAGCAGGCCAAGGCCCAGAGTAAGGGCTGCTTGGGTACGGGCTCCACCAAAAATCAGTGGAGAAGCCAGGGTAGGCTTGACTGGATGGAGCTGAACCGGAACACGCTGCACTGCAGACCAGAGGAGCGCCCGGGCCTGCAGGAAGGACTGACCCTGCCCAAGGATCCACTGCTACCACATGAGCTCCTCATACTGCCTAAACTTGTGGCGGAGCCCCTTGTCACCTGAAAACGAGAAGGAAAAGAAGTGTCGATGGCACTTCCTGAGAAATCAAGAGTGGGAATGACCCGAATCTCGACAACAGGATCGGGTCCCGACCTAGACTTCAACTGTCGACAAAACTGCCACTGTTGAGGAGACGTGGGCAAAGGAGCAATGTATACAACATGAACCGGGTCCTGCCACAAGACCCCGGACTGGGGAAGCTCCTGGGAGGAGACAGCAAGGTTGGCTGACTTTTCCTGACCCTCCTGGAAGTGACTGGAGCCAGAGAGCAAGACTCATCCCCTAACTCGCCCGACAACTGGTCGAGAATTTCGGCCAGCTGGTCGGCCAGCATCTTGGCCAACAAGCCAGAAGGGGACACCATGGAGCTAGCAGCCTGTCCTTCGGCCCTGGGAGGATCAGCTGAAGCCAACAGCTCAACAGCCGTTGAGCGGTCGAAGGAGTCCTGAGAGTAGGAAAAGTGAGCCCGTTCCAATTCCCATGACCTGCGATGAGACTTCTTCATCTTCAAGGATTGATTTCCTCGGGAAGGGCCCTCCCCAAGGATCTGGAGTGACTGGCACATGCCCCAGAATGATCTAGTAAAAGACGCCCCTGCACTGGTGCCCACCAGGAGCAGCACTGGGAGCGGAAGAAGAGGCTGCTGCTGACTGGGCTGCTGCCCTCTTCCTAAGGCGGCCAGCTGAGAGGACAAGCTTGCTGCTGCCGAAACCACCTTGTGGACAGCCTTGGACTGGACTGGAGGATCCCGCTCGTCCAGCCAGCCAAGGAGGAAATGGGTGTACCTGTCCATGAGAGAGGAGGGCAGCAGGGTTTTACACAGGCTGCAAGCCTCTGGGTTGTGCTCTGCCCCCAAACAATACAAGGACGAAGCATGGGGGTCAGTGCGTGACATTTTCTGGTTGCATACGATGCACCATTTGAACCATGGGCTGGTTCAGGGTGCATCGCACTCCATATTGAGGTGTTCTGATCGGGGGGGGGGGACACCTGAGGATGTAGTTAGGAACAACTGAACCTACAACGCACACAGAAAGTTGAGAAGGAGACCCAATTCTTTCAGCGGAAAGGAAGATCGGACGTCACGGGACGGAGCCAAGGAGGATATCACCCAGGAGGGAGGTGCTAAGCTTGAAAGCATTCCAGCTAGGATTTAAAGAGGAAGGAAGACTGCCAACGTGCAGATACTGCACCATATCCACTTCCCTAGAAATGAAAATTACATACTTACCATAACTGTTGATCTTCTAGAATATCTTCACCATTGATTCATTCTTATGGGTCTTGAGCTGGAGGCACTAGGACCCTGCGGGAGGTTTTTTCCCCTACAGGGAGAGAGAGATGCCATCGGCTGCACACCTCATTAGCATCGTATGATGCCCTTGACTAGTTACTCACTAACTCCAGGCCCCTGGCAGAAAGGCAGACGGCTTGCCTGACTAGCCCCATATGAGGCATGGCAGCTAGGAGCTGACCTAAGTGTGCCCAGGGGCACTTGTTTAAGCTGCCTGATGTGCCTGATTTGCAGCAATGCACATCGAGGTGTGAGCCGAGGTAAACACCTTCCTGACTGAAGTATCTGTCTGAGCAGAGTCAGCTTCAGGAGGTCGGCCACACATCAGACACTGAGGCCCTATCTGGGTCTGCATAACCTCAGTCCCTGAGGTGGGATGAGGCACCATACCTGCTGAGCCAGAGGGTGAGCAATACCATTGTTGGATGTTCCTTGGTGAAGGAGGGAGAGCAAAGGGTCATCTCCAAACTGTCTCTGAACATTGCTCAACGGGTCTGGGCCAAGGAGGGATGACAAAGTTGGCAATGATGAAAGCTTCCAGGAGTCCCAGCTGCTAGGACATGTACTGCAGGTGGCAATCGTACCAACGTCCAGCTCCAGCAACATGTCAGCCAGGAATCTCTGGTACAGGCTGTACTCAGATGCCAAGGATATGTGAAGGGAGGATTCCGTACCCTCAGAGGAGGACACTGACAGAGAAGAGGCACTGGACATGGAAGCAAGTCATACCAGGTGGCCGGGTTGGAAACTGAACCTGGTCGGCATGTCTACTGTAACAGTACAAGGCACCAGCCACACTTTCATCCTGACTCCAGGTGACTGGTCCCAGAGGGCCCATGATCCCCGAACGTTCTGGCAGAGCTGGTGCAGGCCCAAGAGGGAAGTGGCAGTCAGAGGCTCCTGGGCCTATACCTGGACTACAGGGATGACCTCGCCTGAGAAGTGTTGGGAACTGTCCTGATGCTGCAAACGCCACCAGAACCAGGGACAATCCTAGGGGAGACACCTTCCCCTACACTATGCCCAGTATCCAGCCCAGAACCAACACCAGGATCGGTGCCCCATCTGTTGCCAAAGGCAGCCTCCTCCCCCAAATCACGAAAGCTGCTCAGGGCAGAGATCAATCCCCCAGTGATCGGACGATGCACTGCCCTGGTGCTGTCCTCCTACACCACAAATGAAGTCAAGAGGGGGCACGATGTCATGGTCAGCACCACCCCGCTCACCAACACCACAGATGGTGTCAGGAGGAGAGGCAACACCATACCACAACACCGAGGTGTCCACCGGTGTAGACCAAGCTTATAGCTTCAGCCTCAGCACTGGGGATGTTGGGAAGAGCCAAGAGACCATGCCATGGCCAGAGGCATGTGCCGCCTGCTTCCAAAGGTAGAGATCAGCCATCCCCATGTCAATGCATGGATCTCTAGTGTATGTGGGCCTTAGAGAAGCAGACATCACACAAATCCTTATGAGCCAAGCCAAGGCAGGTCCAGCATTGCTGATATTGATCAGTCACCACGATAGCTTTCCACATTATCAACGATGCATGATGTGTGTGTGTGTGTGTGTGTGGGTGTGTGTTGGGGGGGGGGGAGATACTGTCTTTTTAGTCCCGTTCTCCCCCCTCCTTTTTTTTCTCTGACTTCGACATCACAGAAAACAAATAATCAAAGTCAACACTGTGAACAGAAAAACATTTAGGTGGTGATGCAGAAGAAATTAGGACCATCAAACTGAGGCGCTGTCACCCCCCCACATGGTGTGTACTCAACACAGGAAGAACAGAATTGATGTGTGTGATGGAGCAGATGATAATTTGCTAGCATGCACGGTGCCAGATGAGGTAAGCTGGTAACAGTAGTAGCCAACATCGGCCCCCACCCTGTAGGTAAAAAGCTCCCGCGGGATCCAAGTGCCTCTGTCCCAAGACCCATAAGTATAAATCAATGGTGAAGATTGATTCTTGGACGATCAAAACAAATCTGTTAGCTATGTGTTAAACATTGTAAATTGAAAAAATGAAATGGCTATGCCCTGAAATCATCAGTGAAGTTATGAAATACATTGTGTTTGTCTTGTTAGGGAATAATCAGTTACAAAGAATCTTCCTTATTAGAGTGCACTATAAAAAACATGGACTATATCAAAACTTCACTACATCCTGATCAGAGTTTTACTAAATATCGTAGTGCCTGAAAATAGTCATTTCTGCCTATGGCACTCACCCGGTAAACAAAAAATAAACAAACAGGGGAACATTTTACTTGAACTGTGAAGGACTGTGGGGGTTCCCCGTACATACTGGTCCACCTGGGTACAAATGACTGAGGGAAATAGCGAGCTAGAGATACAGGCAAGATTCAGGGAGCTTGCCAGGGTCTGTCAGGACATAGGATGCACAGTTTCCTTCTCAGAAATCCTGCCAGTGCCAAGGGCTAGTGGGGAACACAAAAGGAAGCTTAGGGAGATAAACCAGTGGCTCAGGGAGTGGTGTGAGGCCAGAGGGTATGGGTTGATGGGGGATTGGGGGGAGACCTGGGAGGATAAGGAGCTGTATGCTAGAGATAGACTCCATCTCAATTTGGAGGGGAGGGGAATCCTTAAGTTGAAAATAGAGGGGTTCATTGGTGAAAAGTGGGGTTTAAAGCTTGTGAAGGGGAGGGATGGGAGAAAAGGCTGTCACGAGGGGTGCCGATAAGGAGGATTCTGTCTCCACCCCCCTGGGGAGCTGGAGGATTGCGGGAAAAGGCCGACTGGTAAAGTGCAGACCAGGGGAAAACAGAATCCCCATGGGAACACAAGCAGGGGAAATGGAACTATAGGGAAAGGGTGGAAGGTAGTCCTGCTAAATGCCAGGAGCTTGGGAAATAAAATGACTGAGCTCCAGGCGATGCTGAGGGGGCAGTGGATGTGGCAGCGGTCACTGAGACCTGGGCCCTGCAGGACACGACTGGGACCTGAACCTGGAGGGTTACATTATGTTCTGGAAGGACAGGGGGGAGGGAAGGGGAGGAGAGGTAGCAATGATAGTCAAAAACTGCATTGGCATAGGGGGAGTAGAGGAGGCGGAGGGAACCGTGGAAGTGATTTGGGTCACCCTGATAACAAGGGGGGGAAGAGAGTAAAAATAGGAGTGGTGTATAGACCCCCTGTCCTGGCGGAGGAGCTGGAGGAGAGTCTGGTGGCAGATGTTGGGAGACACTGTAGACTGGGAAGAGGAACGGTGGTGGTGTTGGGGGACTTAAACATGCCAGGAACAGACTGGGAGACGATGACATCTTCTGTGACCAGGGAACAGAGGTTGTTGGATGTCTTTCAAGATGCGTTCCTAACTCAGCAGGTGGGGGAACCGACCAGGGAGGCGAGGGTACTGGATGTGATCCTGGCAGACAGTGACCAGATTAGGGGCCTGGAGGTAAGGGACCCGTTGGCGGGGAGTTACCATGCCACGGTCTGGTTCTGCCTGGACCTAGAAGGGCTAGAAGGCTACACAAAGACTGAGGTAACTGACTTCAGGGGAATGGATTTTAAGGAAATGGGAAGGATCCTTAAGGAGCATTTGGATGGGATTGGGTCAGACATGGACGCTGATAGTAGGTGGGAAATCATCAGGAGAGGGGTGCAAGTTGCTACCAGCACCTGTGCAAGAGTAAGACGAAAATGCGGTAGGGCCCGAAAACCCTGCTGGTGGACCAGGGAGGTCCAGGAGGTGGTGCGGGGAAAGAAGGCAGCCTATAGGCAATTTAAGTGCTCAAGGAGTGAAAGGGATCGAGGGGAGTATGAGTTGATGGCTAGAAGGGCCACTAGGGTGGTAAGGGCTGCTAAGGCAAGGAAGGAGCAGAACCTGGCCAGGGAAATTAGGAGAGGGAACAAGGGGTTCTTTAGATACATTGGGGAAAAATGAAGGGTGAAGGGGCAGATTAGCAGGATTAAATCAGGGGAGAGATGGGCACAAGACCCGGGGGAGCAGGCTGAGGTACTAAATGAGTACTTCACCTCAGTTTTCACCAAGGAAAATGGGGGTGCTGCATCATACATGGGAGGAGACAGAGATACTGTGGAGGGGGGACCCTTACCGATCGGTGGGTCTGGGGAGAGGGGGAGGCATCACTGGCAGGAGGGGGGAGGGCTAAGCAGGGAGAAGAGGTACTGGAAGTGGAAATCACAGCAGAGAGAGTGAGGGAAGCCCTCAGCTCCCTTAAGACAGAGAAAGCACCGGGGCCGGATAAATTACATCCCAGAGTGCTTTAGGAACTTGTGGATGTCCTGGCGAAACCCCTGGCGGAGCTTTTCACCATCTCTGAGGACAGGGTGGGTGCCCCAGGACTGGAAGGTGGCGCATATAGTGCCTATCCACAAGGGGGGATCAAGGGAGGTGGCAGTGAACTACAGGCCTGTCAGCCTGACATCAGTGGTGGGCAAGGTGATGGAGGGCATTGTCAAGGAGAGGCTAGGGGGACCTGGAAAGTCAGGGTGCCTGGACGATAGACAGCATGGATTCATCCCAGGGAAATTGTATCAGACAAACCTTGTGGAGTTCTATGACTGGGTGACGAGTGCCTTGGACCTGGGTAGACCAGTGGACGTCCTCTTTCTAGACTTCAGCAAGGCATTTGACTCTGTTCCTCACATGGGCCTGTTGGATAAGCTGGGAGAATGGGGTGGGGAACCAGATGATCAGATGGATAGGCAATTGGCTCCAGGACCGGACCCAGAGGGTTGTAGTTGGCGGATAGTCTCATCCCCAAAGAGGGTCATTAGTGGGGTCCCACAGGATCAGTCCTTGGGCCCCTCCTGTTCAACGCCCACGCCTCTGACATCAGGGAGGAGATGAGTCTCTTTGCAGATGACTCAAAACTGGGGGCGGTGGTGGATGGGGAGGAGGGGAGGGTGGCCCTACAGGGGGACCTGGAGGCTCTGGAAAGATGGTCTAGAAAGTGGAAGCTCAGGTTCAATGCAGGGAAATGCAAGGTACTCCACCTGGGGACCAGAAATCCGGAACCCGGGCCAAGTGTACACCCTGGGGGGGGGGTGGAGAGAATGCTACAAGTCTCGATGGCTGAGAGGGACCTGGGGTGGTGGTGGATGTCAAGATGAACAACTCTGAGACTTGTAGGAGGGCAGCAGCCAAGGCCAACAGGATGCTGGGATGCATCGCTAGGGGGATCACCTCCAGAAGGAGGGAAGTGATACTCCCTCTGTATAACTGCTTGGTGAGGCCACACCTTGAGTACTGCGTGCAGTTTTGGAGGCCACACTTAAAGAGGGACATTAAACTCCTGGAGAGGGTCCAGAGGAGGGCAACCAAAATGATTTGGGGCTTGGGGGACAGGACCTATGAAGAGAGGCTCGAAGAGCTAAATATGTACACATTGGAAGAGAGAAGGACCGGGGGACATGATAGAGGTCTTCAAGTACATGAAGAGGGTAAATAGGGGAGGAACAGTCAGGTGCTTCAAGGAAGGAGGAGGGGCCACTAGAGGGCATGGGTGGAAGCTGGAGGGGAAGATTCAAGGGAGAAAGGAGGAGGTGCTACTTCACTGAGAAGGTGGTGGAGCCATGGAATGCACTGCCTAGGGGCTGGGTGGAGACAGAGACGGTGGAGGGGTTCAAGAGGGGCTGGGACAGGTACAGGGGAAGGGTTCTGGAAGCAAAATCCAATGCAGCAAGAATATCCAGAACTGGGAAGGGAGAAGCCAGAGAAGGCGAGGGGGTAGCAAGGTCAGCACCCAGGGTAGGGGCTGACCAATCGAGCAGACTCGAAAGACTGTTAGGCCTATTCTGCTGGCATTTTAGTATGTTAGTATGTAGTAACTTATTTTGTAAGTAAGAGGCACTGCACCTTAAATTCTGGATTCTTAGTCTTGTCAACACAAGGTGACACAAACATTGGTCGCCCATCAACTTCCTTACGATCCAGCTTCAGGGCATCTTGTGCCGATTTCTCGTCCTTGAATTCTACATAGCAGTAACCCCGGAAATTTCCTTTGCTGGTGTATACAGGGCGAATTTCCACAATCTCACCACAGCTTTCCAAGGCTGCTCTCAGTTTTTCGTCTGGTTCCTTCATGTTGTATGAAAGATTGCTGACAAAAACAGTAATGTTATCTTTGCTGTGGTCATGCAGAAGTTTATTTATGTCACTCTTAGGTGCAGCTGCCGCTGCCTTTGCCTTTTGCTTCGATGTAGTGTCAGCAGTCTTTGTGGCTGCATTTTTGCCAAATAATCCAGTCTCTGTCTCTATGTCCTCCATTTCTTCCTCAGCAAATGAAGTGTCTCCTTCTCCTCTGTGTTTCTTATTGGGCTGCTCTGCAATTTGAGAGATAAGGAAGAAAGTGAAGAGCACAGCACTTGCCTTTTACCACACTGAATGTGGCACATATACTTCTTGCTCTACTTAGCATCGGTACATGTTACAATAAAAATTTTGTATTTACATCTTTATATCCTATTTTAGAGTGCCCTTTTCTCTGGGTCTGTAAGATGCCTTTTTAACCCCCATTTTGAAACCACTGTAGATTTTTTTTAAATATCTGAAATAACTAAAGGAACACTTCTTTAACTGCATCTGTCTGGCTTTTGACAGCAGATAACCATATCTTTTTTGTTTTTACTTATATTTACTCACGAATTTTCATTTTGCAGCTACACATTTTAAAGAATAGTTACCTATCATAACAGCAGATCTTTAAGAGCATCTCCTCCACTGAGTCACAGCATGGAACTGTAAGCCCGTCGGCATCAGGACTTCTTGGAAACTTTTGCTGGCTGGGGCCACCCACGTCGACATGCCTCATCAGCCCCTATATAACATGAGTGTCCCCAGTATGCCTCAGTTCCCCACCACAGACAAACTAGGAGGAGTGTCAGACTGGCAGGGACAAAAGCGACCAAGACCAACCAGGCACATGGAAAAGGATATAGAAACTTGAGTACAGATGCTGTATGAGGCAGCATAGAAGCAGCAGCTTGCGAGAGCCGGCAGTATTGTCACTGGTCACCCGACCAGGGGGAAAGCAGGAGAGAGAGCTGTGGTTCAATGGAGGAGCTTCTCTCAAAAATCTACTGTTACGGTAGGTAACTACTCTGTCTTCTTCAAGAGTATCTCCCTCCACTGAGCCACATCATGGAATGATTCCCAAGCAGTACCAAGTACAGCAGGAGAATGGCAGAACCTAACAAGCCTGAGTAAGGAGGTCTTGCAGAACATTAAGGCCAAAGCTGCCACGTCTACGAGAGACGACGTCCAGAATGTAGTGTTTAGTAAATGTACAAACTGTACTCCAAGGGGCAGCAGCACACAAGTCAGAAGCGGACACATTCCAGAAACAAGTCACTTAAGTAGCCACCCCATGGGCGGAGTGAGCCCAGACAGGACCAGGAAACTGCTTACTATGCTTCTGGTAACAAAACACAGAACTGGCCAGACATTTGGACAGGCCTCGCTTGAAATCAGGGTGCCCACCATCCTGTGGGCAAAAGTTATAAACAGCTGTGAGCATTTTCTACAATCCTTTGTATGATGCAAGCACCAACGAGCGCCCTCCGGACGTCCAGTCTAGGTAATGGACACTGCCCACTATCTGTGGGAGACAGAAAATAAATGGGATGGTCAATAGTCTGATTTAGTGTTCTTTCAGACACTACCTTCGGAAGGAAGCAAAGATTAGTGTGTAATGTAACCATATCCTTGTGACAACTACATCAGCTTCTTCCTTCTCTTCATACATGTCCTCCTCCTCCTCCTCTTCCATATGTGCTGGACTGTATTCTAGTTCATCATTGACCATCATCGGTTGAGCGTCAACGAGAAGAGGAGACAACAGTGGAGGAGCCGTCAATGGGTATCCTGTCAGAAGCTGTTCAGGGTCTGGCATGATGGCAGGAACAGAGAATGAAACTTTGACAGTGAGATTGATGACAGCACAGCTCAGGGTGATGATGGAAACAGAGACAACAGTGGCAGTAGGCGCAGAAAGAGCTCTGACATCATCTGATAATAGGAGCTGCACATCGACTGACCCCAAAGGGGTCATGGATGGTGTTATTGTCGAGGGAACTGTGCTCGATGGCGTTATCTGCTGCGAATCCCTCAGCAAGGTAGGTGAGCTAACGCCAGACTCAGACTCTGGCATCCGAGAAATGCCGGGGAAGGGGGGGAGAACTCTGAGAAAACAGGTTACTCACCTGTAGCAGTAGTTCTAGGAGAGGTATATGTTGTTCATCCACACTGTTTGGCATGTCCCTTTCCCCTTTAAATCTTGCCGGATGGTCTGAAAGCTGGCCCCTCCCACCCACCTGGGTGGTATATCCCTCGGCTCCACCCCTTGATGCCAGATCTTGCCCACTGGAAGCAGAGGGTTGTGTGTCGAAGCCAGGGAGGTCAGGTATGTTCGTGTGGATGAACATATACCACTCCTAGAGCTACTGTTAGAGGTGAGTAACCTGTTTTTCTAGGAACGTGGATATGTTGTTCTATCCACACTCTCTGGCCAACTCCTAGCAGTTCTCCAGGACGAGGGAGGCAAGGCGCACACCCCCTACTTAGGGAACAGAGACTGGATAACTGAGGCCCCAAAACCAGCACCCTGGTGTGACTCTAGGCCGATGTGGTAAAGGGAAATGTAGGTGTTTGCCGACTTCATCGTAGCAGCCCTGCAGATATCCTGGATAGGGACATCCCTAGAAGCAGCCACTGACACAGCAGTATGGTGGGTGGAATGAGCCCTTAGCTCTACGGGAGGCTCCCTACCCGTAGCAGAGATCAATGTAAGATGCAATACATCTGCCAATTGTCCACTTAGCTGCAGGTCTGCCAGGTGCGGCTTCAAAGTACGTGACAAACTGGCAAACCTTTCCCCGAACTTCAGCCGTACGCTCCTCGTAATAAAAGACAGCGCTCGTCTTAGGTCCAAAGTATGGAGCCTGTACTCAGCCTCAGAGTTATAACTGGGGTAGTACACTGGCAGAGCCATCACCTGGTTCAGGTGAAACTTTGACACAACCTTCGGAAGGAACTCCGGGTTAGGGCGCAGGACAACCGTGTCCCTGTGGAAGACCATATAAGGAGACTTGACCGAGAGTGCCTGGGAGCTCCCAATCCTTCTGCTGACGTGACAGCCACCAGGAAGGTGGTCTTCCACAACAGGTATGACATCTCACTCCTGTGCACTGGTTCGAATGGCTTACCCATGAGCTTTGCCAATACCAGTAGTAGATCCCACGGAGGAGGTGGTGGTGGTTCACACACCGGAGGGGAAATGTGGTTGAGGTATTTAAAGAAACGCCAGACCACCTTCTCCTGTGCCACCATCTGCCGACCAGTCCATGCCCGGTAAGCAGAGATGGCTGCCAGGTGCACCTTAAGGGTCGTAGACTGAAGACCCGCTTTGGAGAAAGACCAAAGGTAGTCGAGAATGCTAGCTACCAGACAGGACAAAGGGTCCAGGCACTTGTCCTGACACCAAATGGAGAATCTCTTCCATTTAAAGGCATAGCACGTCCTGGTCAATTCCTTACTGGATGCCTCAACCACACTGAGGACATCTTCGGAGAGACCCAAAGACTGGAACTCTAGCCACTCAGGAACCAGGCTGTCAGGTGCAGGGACTGAAGGTCTGGGTGGAGGATCTTCCCCTGATTGACTGACAGCAGGTCCGGGCATGCTGGAAGATGCCTCGGGAGCCTATTGCTGAGACTGAGGAGATCGGGTACCAAAACTGGCAGGGCCAGTTTGGTGCCACCAGGATCACCTGTGCCTTGTCCCTCTGAACCTTGAGGAGCACTTTGTGGATCAAGGGAACTGGAGGGAAGCCACAGAAGAGGCCTGGGGTCCACAGCTTCGAGAAGGCATCCCCCTGCAGTGAGCCCAGCTGTGGGGCGGGCATGGAACAGCCTCAGCTTTGCGTTCTCCCTGAAGGCAAACAGATCCACCTGAGGGGTGCCCTACTGAGAGAACAGGCTGTGTACTACCTCCAGATGGAGAGTCCGCTCGTGGGATACCTTGCCCACATGGCTGAGGGCGTCCGCCAGTTGATCTGAGGCTCCTGCCACATGAATGACTAGGAGATCTGCCTCCAGTCGGCTCATGAAGATCCAGATGCATAGCGCTTCCCTGCAGAGAGGCTGGGAGTGCGTGCCGCCCTGCTTTTTGAGATAGTATATGGTTGTGGTACTGTCCGTCTGGACCTGCACTACTTGACGCCGAAGAAACAGAACGAATGCAGTCAGTGCTAGCCGAACTGCTCACAGCTCCAACAGGTAGATGAGACTTCAGGACACCTCAGGGGTCCAGAGCCCATGGACTCTGATTCCTCACGTGGGCACCCCAGCCCGTGAGACAGGCATCAGTCGTTAGGACGACCGTCGGCTCAGGGCAGACAAACGGGATCCCCCCCTGCAGATGTTCCAGGACAGTCCAACACTGGAGAGCGTCCCATATATTCTGGGTCATAGTGACCAGCTGGTCGAAATGACCGTGTCTCTGAGTCCACTGGCCGGCCACCCACCACTGAAGGGGGTGCATATGCCACTGAGCCCATCAGACCACGGAGATGCAGGCCGCCATGTAACCCAGAAGTCGCAGGAAGTCCTGGGCAGGGTGCAAGTGCCCAACCAGAAATGATCAGGCAAAGGAGGAGAGAACCTCCGCCCTGTCCGCCGAGAGCCTGGCTCTTGCTCGGCATGAGTCGAGCTCTGCCCTGATGAAGCAGATCACCTGCAAAGGCACAAGTTCCGACTTGGCCTTGTCGATCAAGAGACCAAGTTCAACACAGGCCTGAAGGGCTAGACCCCTGGACCTCTTCACCTCCAATCTGGAGGGACCTGCTATGAGCCAATCGTCTAGACAGGGGTACACCCTGACCCCTTGACACTGAAGATGGGTCGCCACCACTGCAATGCATTTGGTGAAGACCCTGGGGGCTGATGACAGGCCGAACTGCATGGCTTGGAACTCGTAGAGGGTTTCCCCTGCTTGGAAGTGGAGGAACCTTCAGTGCGACGGATGGATCGGGACATGGAAGAACACGTCCTGCAGATCCAGGGAGCAAAACCACATGTTCTGCTCGAGAGATGGTATGACCTGAGACAGAGTTACCATCTTGAAGGTGTGAGACCTGAGAAACTGGTTCAGGTGGTGCAGATCTAGAATGGGGCATCAGCCCCCCATCCGTTTCAGGACCAGGAAGTACCTGGAAATGAACCCTGGGCCGACAGGGGGATCCACAACTCTGACCACTACCTCCTTGCGGAGGAGTTGGGCGATGTCATCTCGGAGAGCTGAATGAGTGTACATGGATACCATCTCCTTCCATTGGGCGCATGCACAGCTTGGTGGGTACTGCTTAAATTCCAGAGGCAGCCCCTGGCCGACCACTTCCAAGACCCACCTGTCTGTTGTAAGAACGGACCAGGCGTAAAGGAAGTGGCGGAGACGGACCCTCATGGGAGGTCCCAGAGTGGGAGTGATTGGTATGGGGTTGGCAACCCCTATCCGTCACTGTGCAGGCCTGGAGGAAGGTCTGGCCGATGAGCCGCTGGGACCTTTTCCTCCAGGCTTACGGGCCACCGAAGCCCCTGACTTGGGCCAAGGGTGCTAAGATTGAGCCTGCTGTTGCATCTGCCCAGACTGAAACTGGGGCTGCTTGGCCGCGGGGGCAGAAGGACAAAAGGGCTTTCGCTTCTGCTTTTTGGAACCCTGAGATTCCTTCTCAGTGGAAGTAACGGAGTCCAAAGTGGCATTGGACTTCTCGATGCACTGGAGGTGACCATCAACTCCTGGACCAAACAAGTCGCTACCCAGGAAGGGAACGTTCACCAGTTGTGCCGAGTGTCTGCCGTGAAGGTCGAGACCCTCAGCCAGGCCCTGTAGTGCATGACGACTGCGGCCGCCACTGAGTGGGTGCAAGAATCCCACATGTCCATAGCCATCTGGAGTTGCTATTTGGCAACAGCCCAACCATGGTCGCAGGCCTGCTTGACCGTAGTCTGGAGGTCCATGGGTAGATGAAGAAGGACCTCATCCAGAAAGCCCAAGCGAGCAGGAGAAAAATGCGCCATAATGATGGCCGAGCTTGCCTGACGAAAGCCAAGCAAAGAGGCAGCACAGACCTTAATGGCAGAATGGTCCAATTTCCTGGACTCTTTGTCCGGAGGTCTATCAGTGTCTCCTGAATTGCCCGAGCGCCAAAACACAGACTCAGTCACCAACCCCTCAGACAAGGGGTGCTCTATGAATCCTGAAAGGGAGCCGATGGGAATCGCATACTTGCGGGCCATCCGGGCTGAGGGCAAAGGGCAGGAGGCTGGGTGCTGCCACAGCTCCAAGGCCGGGCCAATAATAGCTTTGGCCACAGGAAAGGCCTCGGCCGGGGAATCCCCTTTCTTCAGGAGATCTGTTAGGGAATATTCGGCCCGTTTTTGAATGGGCTCCAAGGGCATCCCCGTAGATTTGGAGATGAGATGGTGGATGCCCATGAAGGATGTGGGACCTTCCACCATCAAGAGACTCCCAATCAATTCACTGTCCAATGGACATGAATGCAAGTCGGAGTTCCTAAGACTACGAGGAGTCCGGATACATCAGCCGACCACCCATGTCACCTTCAACCTGCCAGGGTAGTCAGGAATAAGGGTGACAGACAGCTTGTGCGGAAGGCCCTTAGTGGGCAGAGACTCCTTGGCAGGAGCCCCGGAGGGAGACTGTTTAGAAGGCAGCTCCACCGGAATTTGTGGAGAGGCCAGTTTCGGCCGAGCCAGGAGAGTTTTCACCGGCTCCGCAGGCGGACGGATGGTATTGACCGGCTCCGAAGGAGTCAGCATCGGCCTGGAGGGCGACATGGAAGTCGGGGTTGACATTGAACCTGCCAACATCAACTGTTACCACATTAGGTCCTCGTAGCGTCGACAGAACTTGTGTCAAAGCCTCTCCACATCCCAGGAGGATGAGGAAGAATAACGGCACTGCCGTTTTTTAGAATGCTTTTGTGATTTCCTCCACCTGTCGGTCAAGGGAGTCCGTGACCCAGACCTCTTCAGTCGGTGGGACTGATGGGGGTGCTCAGAGGGGGCTGGGGATACCGGCATCTCCTCTGGGGCAGGGACAGGGACCGAAAAGGTTCCCAGCAGGCTGGATCTCCTCCTCGGTAGGTCCAGTCAGGACCGGAGTCCTGAACAGAGAACTGTCAGCCTCATCGGGCGACAACGGGTTGATGGGGTTAATAATTTAGACTGGATCGTCGTCCCGCGTCTTAGCCGGCTGGCCTGATGGGGCACCGTGTCAGCGCCCGAGTCGCAATTTTGACCGGAAACAACTGGAAATTCCTGGGACCAAGATCTGTCTCTGTCTCAAGAACGGCGTCGACAAGATGTTTCTTCTCTTGACTCCTTCGATTCCTTCTTATGGGAATGGGAGATGTGTGATCCCGATGGGCCTTACCCTTTGGTTAGAAGAGACTGGCACAACTCCTTGAAGAAGCCAGAGAAGGTAGAGCCCAAACTGAGAGGGAGGAAGACCGAAACTCAAGAGGATTGCTAGGTGGCCCGAGCCACTTCCTTCTTGAAAGCCTTCACCTGCTAGCGTTATTCGGTGGAACCCGCGGCCGCGGAGAACACACGACAAGCATCTTTAGATTTGACCAGTGGGTATTGTTTTTCCGGTCAACCAAGCTGCAAACGTGAGGCGATCGTCCAACACTGCTGGACGGAACGCGCAACAAAAGTCGCAGGCTTGGGTATCATGGTCATGGCCCAGGCAGTAAACGCATGTGGCGTGCGGGTTGGTCCGAGACATCTTCTGCCCGCAAGGACACCGGCGGAACCCTAGCAAGGACTTGTCCTCGATCGCTATCACAAAACTATGCTGAGAAACTCTTAACGAGTTCGATTTTTGGTAAGTAATCAGAGGATGGAAGCGCCAGGGCCTACTCAATACGAGAGCGGTAAGGAGGGAACCCAAATCTTCCAGCAGAAAGGAAGATCTAGCGTCAAGGGGCAGAGCCGAGGGATATACCACCCGGGTGGGTGAGAGGAGCCAGCTTTCAGACTATCCGGCAAGATTTAAAGGGGAAAGGGACATGCCAAACAGTGTGGCTAGAATAACATAGCCACGTTCCTAGAACCCATCTTTCTCAGACTTGCCTTTTCTTAGAGGTGAACAGGAATGGTCCGGGGAAATGGCCTTTTCTTTATATCACTTCTTCTCAGAGTGGCAGTGCTTCTCCACTGATTTAGAGGATTTGTCCTTTTCCTTCTATAAGTCAGTGACAGACACAATCAACCTTGGGGAACAGTCGGTCAACGGTGAATCGGAAACAGATGCGGTTGAAGATGGTGAAGACACCTTCGCTGCAACTTGTTTCTCTACTTCTTTGAGTTTTAGATGCACTTCTAAAGCCTTTCTGCTACATCTCCTGGTTGCCAACTTAAAGCTCTGGCAAACTGACCAACCTTTAACACTGTGCTGTTTGTCGAGGCAACAGACACACAGAGTGGTAATCATCTTTATAAATTTTAATGCTGCTGCAGCGGCAACAGCAGAACAACAGTTCCTCTTCTGTCGGCAGCAGTATTAAAAAAAAAGCTTAAAATAACAAAAATTAGCAGCAAAAGCTAAACTTTCTAAGTTCGATGCCGTTCTTCAGCAGTGGTGGACCGATGAGCGGTTGATATCGGAATAAAGAACTGAAGGCTTGCTAGTAATGTCCATATTATATATAAAGCTGATGAGGCGCTGGCCAAAGTGGGCAGCACCAGCCAGCAAAATTTCTGGTTGGTCCTTACACCGACGGCCTACAGTTCCATGATGCGGCTCAATGAAGAGAAATATCTTTAAAGATCTGTTACATCAGACAGAATAAAAAGTGCTTTGTGGAGTTGTAAGAGGTTTGGCTTCCTGGCTCCTGGTTTAAGGGACTTCATCTGTGAGAACTATATATTACTTGCCAAGAACGCAAAAACTTTTTCACTTCAAAAAGGGCAGTAAAACTAGGGGTCATGATCTGAGACTGAAAGGAGGGAGGTTCTCAACCAACATCAGGAAGTTCTTCACAGAGAAGGTGGTTATCTGCCCCAAGGGGTGGTGGGGGATAATACAGTAGGATTCAAGAGTACATGGGATAGATACAAGGGAGCCCAAACACAAAAGGGCAGCTGGGGGAGGTAGGAAGAGACTCTGGGCAGACTAAATGGACCTAGTGGTGATCTTCTGCCATCACATTCTATGTTTCCATGTTACTTGGAGCCAAACTGCTAGGCCTTTCAGGAGCAACTAGCCATACACTGAGGTATTAGAGTTGGGGAGAGCTTTACTGACACTGTGCTAGAATGGACCCAATAAGAGAGCAGGTGAAAAGGAAGAGACCAGAAGAGAAGGCTCACCAGCTAGAGCGGGGAGGGGTATGTCAGAAAGGGTAAGACATCATGGTCAAGACCAGACTACTGAAAACAGAGATGTTGTGGGACGCTCGATCTCGCAGGCCCAGGTGTCCCCGGTGTTGTCGATGCTGATGGTGTAGTCAAGTGTCTTACAGCAGAACGACTAGAGGACAGCCTCAAGCTGTACCATTTCTTCCCCTTATGCTTTTTGTGTGAAGAGGTTGAGGCCTAACGATGCAAAGACCCCAATGCAGAGAGTGTACAGAATATGGACCGTTTCTTTTTGCGAACCCGAGAGAACCATGTATCCCTCCCAGGGCCAGACAGTTGCAACAGCACCCACCCAGAGAGAGGTGGTGGCCAGACACAGCCCCACTGCCGGAGCGACTTGCCTTTTCAGGCTCCCTACCTTCTTTCAAGGTCGACTGTTGGCATGAGGTAGGGCTGAGAGAAAACTGTGAATTTTTTTGTTACACTAAACTAAACTGCCACAAAAATAAACTCTAGTCTATTTTAATCTAAAACCAAAGAACTGAATGCTGCTGTCATACAGACAGTGAAGTTCTGGCCCCGACATGGTGAGAGGCAAGGCTGGTACTGCGCATTCAACGGCGGGGGAAAAGGTACTGTGACAGTTGGTGCCGCTGTATACCAGCGGGGTCATGCGGTGACGTGTGCGGGACTTACTCCCATTATCAGCCCTCCAGAAAAGTGCTGGTACCCCTGTGGTACTTGAGCTTCTGACACACACCCATTAATGGGAATCTATGGAGAATATTGATTCCTGGAAGGTCAAGGTTACGAAAAAGCAGCTACTGTCAGCAGCAACAATTTTTAAATACGTGCAACTTATAAGAACACCAGCAGACAGTTCAGAAATAAACTGATCAGGCTCATGACTGTTTTGGGACTACAGCCCTACTTCAGTGACATAGTGAAACATACAAACACAGACTTTCATGGCAGACAAGGACCACTTGGCCCACCCAGTCTGCCCATTTCCTTAAATATTGAATAAGCTGCAGATCCTAGTTGACCAACAGCCTACTTCTTCCTACCCACCACCAGAATTGCCTTCTGTCTATCCCATGCATTCTTGAATTCCCCCACTGTTTTTGACCTCACAACCTCCTCAGGAAGGCCGTTCTATGTGTCCACCACCTTCTCAGTGAAAAAAATACTTCCTCACGTTGCCCTTCAGCCGTCCCCACTGTATCTTCAAATTGTGCTCCCTTGTTCTTGCACACCTCTTTTTCTGAAAGATCCTACCCTCCTGGACTTTGCTGATTCACTTGAGGTATTTGAAAGTTTCTATCATGTCCCCTCTCTCCCTGTTTTCCTCGAGGGTATACATATTAAGCTCCTTTAGTCTCTATTCATATGGCTTCCAGTGCAGACCCGGCACCATTTTAGTTGCCCTCCTCTGGGCTGCCTCCATCCTGTCTATGTTCTTGTGGAGACTGGGTCTCCAGCACTGCACGCAGTACTCCACATGGGGTCTCACCAACTGTCTGTACAGAAGGGTAACAGCCTCCTGTTTTCTACTGGTGATGCCTCTTCCCATACATCCGGGATCCCCCAGCCCTCCTTACTGCCTTCTCACATTGCCTGCTTACCTTTAGGTCATCTGATATGGCTACCCCAGATCCCTTTCCATTTTTTTTGTTGTTAGTACTCACCCCCAAACTATGTACTCTCCCTGGGTTTTTGTTTCCTGCATTACTTTACACCTTTGCACCGAATCTAAGCTGCCATACTTTTGACCATTCCTCCAACCTTGCCAAGTCCCCTTCTCATCCTTTCCACACCCCTTGTGTATCAGCCCTGTTGCAGACCTTTGTGTCGTCTGCAAAGAGGCACACTTTTCCTTCCAGTCCCTCTGCAATGTCACTTATAAAGACATTAAAAAGGACTGGACACAGTACTGAACCCTGCGGTACCCCACTTGTAATCCCTCTTTCTTTGCAGTGGACTCTGTTTACTATTACTCTCTGTGCCCTGTTGTCCAGCCAATTTTTTTACCCAGGTTAGCACCCTGGGACCCACTCCCAGGCTGGTTAACTTGTTTATTAATCTTTTGTGTGGGACTGTGTCAAATGCCTTGCTAAAGTCTAGGTAGGCCATGTCCACAGCCCCTCCCTGATCCACTACTTTGGTCACCCAGTCAAAGAAATCTATTAGATTTGTCTGGCATGACCTTCCCGTTATGAACCCATGGTGCCTTGGGTCCTGTGCCCCACTGGCCTCTAGGTACTCAATAATTCTTTCTTTCAGAAGTGATTCCTTCATTTTCCCTACTACTGAGGTCAAACTGGCAGGTCTGTAGTTTCCTGCCTCTGTCTTGCTCCCACTTTTGTGAAGGGGAATCACATCTGCCTTCCTCCAGTCCTTAGGTACCACACCATCCTCCCATGATTTGTTGAAAAGGGTAGTCAGTGGTGTGACTAGTTCTCCCCTTAGTTCTTTTACAATTCTGAGGTGAATCCCATCAGGGCCTATCACTTTGTCCACCTTCAGTTTTAGGAGTTCTTTAAGAACTTCTGTGAATGGACTGGTATTGCTCCTTCCCCCTTATCCAGAGTGCTTCTGTTGACTGGATTAGGTACCTCCCCCTCCTCTTCTTTTGTGAATACTGAGCAGAAGTAATCGTTCAGTATCCTGCTTTTTACTGTCACCCTTGCCCACCCCCCACCCAGTTTTTAAGCCTCACTATCCTCCCTTGGTCTTTCTTCGCTCCCTAATGTACCTATAAAAGGCTTTATTCCCCTTCTTAACCGAGTTGGCTATATTTTTCCTCAGTTTGGGCCTTTGCTATTCTGACTGCCTTCCCCACTTCCTTCTGCTTTAACTGGAACAGTTCTCTGTCTTGCTTCTTCTGTGTTTCCTTATACTTCCTGAATGCTATATTTTTCTCCCCAACCTTCCCCGCCACCTCTTTTGAGAACCACAGTGGTTTTTCCCTTCATTTTGATTTATTTGCTTCACACAAAGGCTTGTTGCCTCTGTGATAGCAGTTTCACCATTGTTCCTCCACCCCTCCTTCTTGCCCATTTGCTAGTGCTTTTCTGAGACACTCTCCCATTTTGATACAGTCAGCCCTCCTAAAGTCCAGTACACTCACTTTTGTATGGCTTGACTCTACAGCTGTGTTTATCATGAACCACACTATTTGGTGGTCACTTATTCCCAGATGGCTACCCCACTTCTAAATTTGAGATCCTCTCTCCATCCAGTTTGAGAGTACCAGGTCTGAGATTGCCCCCTCCCGAGTGGGGCCCAACACTAGCTGTCGTCATGCCCCCTGTAAGGCATAGTGTAAGCAAGGGACAACACATGGCAGGGTGAGTGACCCTCAAGAGGCTATATGCAGTCGCCTCACGTGGCTGGTAGGCAAAGGGGCATAGCAGAGTACCCTAAACTATCACAGAAGTGTTTATATTCTCTACAGTCGCACACCATAAAGTGCGTCATCCTGCTTACAAAACAGTCACAAGCATAACTGTAAAATTAATAAAAGTTACATAGTTTGGGTTAGGTGTACCGTTCTAAGAAAATAACATATGGTTATGTAATGTCTCTTGACCAATGAGATTACAGGATTATTGTCCATGTTATATTTAAACATATTCATGTGACCAACTCTAGATTACACTACATCACTGAATATACACATACATACTAGGATTCATTCATACCTGTTTCCTCACCCAACTCATCCTCTTCTTCCTCCTCTGCTTTGCGTTTCTCTCCACCCTTTGGATTTTTCTTTGCCTTTTTCAAAGCTTTTTTCTCAGCTCGAGCTCTCTTTCGTTGTTCAGCTTTTTCCTCCTCCTGCTGAGCAAGTGCAGCTTCCTTCTCAGCAGCCTGGAATCAAAATTGTTGTACTGTAAGTGAAAAAGATCTACATTACACAACCCACGGCACAGGTCTGAAGAAAATTCTTCAGGTTCTAGGTGCTTAACAGTGCAATGCATTTCTGGTTTTCTTCCTAAGCTATTTAAACACTGTCAATTAACCATCTGAATGAACCACCTTTTAAGGGTTTCACTGGACAAGACTCCTAAAAAATATTTTCATTTATGCGGTTATTAAAAATTAATGTTGACCATGGGACACAAAATAAAACAAAGACATGTAGCTTAGCACCAAGTATGTTCATAAACACCAGAGACCCAAATACTGGAGTATGGGCAAAAGCGGAGTGCAAAGGTTTGCGCTGTGCTTGCCCATGCCCACAACCTTGATGATTCCATACTCAGTTGGACAGCGCACCGGCACTATCTGACTGAATACAGGGGCATGCCGGCACAGCGGTAAATTGAACAGCGCTGCCCTAAGATGGATATGGGGAAGTGCAGGGAACAGCGCCCTCAGACCCGATAGTGCCAGGAGCCCCCAGTGCGACATTCAGCCAGCACCATGCAAATGAGCCCACTGGGCATATAAGGTGCTAAGGGGGCATATGTATGCCCACTATGGGCTCATCTGCATTAGAAGCAGCAGCAGGTTTGCACCCCTCCTGTGGCTGCCCACCATGTCCAGCATGGTTGCAAGCACCCCCCCCAACACCCCCAAATGCCCGCCCCCACATGATGCATTGTATTCCTTGCTGTCTAGTGGCACCCTCCACCCTCCGATTCTCATCCCCATCAAAATGAACATTCCGTGCAGTACAATTGGCACACCCCCGCCAATTCCCATCCCGATCAAAGATGAATATTGCCTGGTGTGTACTGGCACCCCCACCCTCCGATCCCCATCCCCCAGACAACTGTATGCAGTCCATGGTTTCTAGCCCCCACCCACGAGGCAAACCCTGCCAACCCCTCCCTTACCTTGTCAATGGTGCTGCAGATCTGATACAGTGACCGGCACAGCTCTCCTTGCACCACCTCAGCCGGCCGCCATATGGACTGAGAGGGAGTGCGTGTACTATCTACAGTAGACAGTATGCAAGCTCTCTTTACAGTACTCAGGACGCATGCACACTCTCAGTCCATACACCTGCCAGCCTAAGTGGTGAGAGGAGGGCAGTGCCAGTCGCCATACTGGATCCGTGGCACCGGCATCAGAGATAAGGGAAAGATGCCAGGGATTGCATACATTTGTATGGGGACAGGGATCAAAGAGTTGGGGGGGGGTACCACTAGACACCAGAGAATATTAATCTTTGACAGGGATGGGGATCAGAGGGCAGGGGGTGCCATTAGATACCAGGGACTTACTTTCTTGTACAAAGGTGAGTGATCAGAGGATGGGGGGTGCCATTAGACACCATGGACTTACTTTCTTAGACAGTGGCGAATGATCGGAGGGTGGGGAGTGCCACTGGACACCAGGGATGACACTGCTTCCATGGGCCTGGGTGGGCAGCTGCGGTCCCTTTGCCCGCCACCAGGGCCCTGTGCCCTGTTAAGTCGTGGTTTGAAAAGACAGTAATATGCGCCCATTCAGATGACAATTACCACCAGTGCAAACCTCTCAATATACCACTGTGCCCATACTTGGGGGGGGACACCTCATTTGCATGGGGCAGCGGTAACAGCACTCAGGTGCTACTTGGTATGCCCACACTGTGAGGGTGTCTCAATATAGATCTCACCCACAAATCGCGCAAAACCCGGTTAGCGCAACACCCTTAGTACCAAGCTATGTTTTGAATATCTGCCCTAGATGTTTAAGACTCTACATTTGGAAGCATGATCAAGAAAAAAAATCAAGCCTCAAATTCATTACTTAAAAATTATAATCAGAACATTTATTTATTTATTTAAACTTGTGTTTACCGGGTAGGCACACTAGGTAATTAAATGCCTATTTTCAGGTGCAACCTGGAAATTTAATTTAAAATTTAAAGGGAACATAATTCCCGTTTGCTTTTTTAACATAACTGTATATTTGGGTATGTCTGGTCTGTTTTACCCCAGTATATTGTATTGTTTTGTGTTGAGTTTGAAACAGTCCTTTTTCTCCCCTCTTATTTAGGGTCACTTTTACAATGCAGACTTTTTTCCCCCCATCCAATATTCATTTATTTTAATTATTTTGCATTTCCCGAACCCAGTGGCATCCTTTCAATGGGAGCCCTGAGTGGAAAGCCTCATTGTAGGCCGCAGCTTACTTGAAATCACTACTTTTTGGAACTCTCAATACCGTACAAAAATAAAAAAAAAAAGTAAATATTGAGTGGGGGGGAAAACGTAGTACTAAGACCATATACAAGAAAAGAAAAAAAATACAAAGCATACACTGAAGTTATTAAGCAAACTTCACCCATGCTCAAATTAATAATTACTTTAAAAGAATAAACTAGGGGTATGCTCTCTTTAAAAAATCACTTAAAAAAAGGTACACTTATTTAAATTAAAAACTACACACTACTGCCATCTAAAATGTAATAGTGTGTGTGTGTGTTTTACTATAACACTTTTAAACAGAAAAGGTACTCTGGGCCGAGACATTTCCAGATGTGACCCAGAAGCACAGGGAGGCTTGCTCAGGTTCACACAGTATGCAAGTGGCTTTTACAGGATTCAAACCCAGGTCTGCTGGGTCTCCAGGTTCACAGCTTGGTGATCTAACTTCTAGAACAGAAACTGACATTTATATAAAGTTACATTTTCCTGCATGGTTCAGGCAGGTTTTAACCTAGGATTACAGGACCCCCAATTTATCTCCATGTCCCTGGTCATGGCAACTGAAGTCCACCATGGCTATACCCTTCCGGTGGCAGAGAAGACAGGTAAGCAACTACCTAGGTACCTCATAGTCAACAATGCCGTTTCGTGGGGACTTCCAGTGACGTCAGCAACCAAATGGCAGCTTGAATAAGCGAGCTCCCTAGCCCAAAACGTAATCGATTGGCATCTACATTTTTCAATTATGCAGTCGCCAGCAAAAACAACCCGCTCAAAAGTAGGAACATCCAAGATTGCACAGACCCCGGTTCAGAGACTGCAGCTTCTGATACAAGAAGAAAAATATCAAAAACCAAGGGCCTAATGAGGGACGCAGAGGCGGTGACGGAAGACGACGAGAGGAGGAAAATACTCAACTGATAGCCTCAATAATGCAAACTGCTAAAACAGTACAAAAATAGATGCCTCTCTGACGGAGCTGAGAGCAGACATCGGTACCATCCAGCGCAGAACGGACAAAATAGAGATGGGTCTGACCTCGGTCGTGGAGCAGTCCGTGCGCAATGACCGTCTCTTGCTGTTCCTGATGGCGAGGGAGAGGGAACTAAGGGCCAAAATAGACGATATGGAGGGAAGGAGCAGACGACAAAACCTCAGGATTTACGGTGTTCCGGAGGGTGCCGAGGAAGGCTCCACGGATGCCATCACCTACATCCAAAGTATTTTAAAAGACTTACTGAAGCTGCCACCGGAATTAGACATCTCCATGGACAGAGCGCACCGGTCTCTCGCACAGCGCCCCTCGGGTCCTGGCTCATGGCCCAGGTCATTTGTGGCACGACAAGTTATGCCTCTAAAGAAGAGATCCTCCGGAGGGCATGGAGAATGAAGAAAATCATGCTAGGTCGCATCGCATAACCATCGACTAATGACTACACCATTGGAGTCCAGGAGGCCAGCACACCATGTGGCCGATCATAAAGCAGCTAAGAGCCAGAAGTTTAAAGGTGCAGATGCTCTTCCGCTCGCATGAGGGTGGAAACCAAACAGGGACCCAAAGTTTTTGAAGACCTGCTGGCAGCCAAAAAGTATCTGGAGGGTATTGGAATCCCAGTTCCTGGCCTGGAGAAAGAACAGCTAGAAAAGGAGCTCCAGAGGTCGGCCTGGATGGTAGCACGTAAGGGCTGGGCGCCGCCAAATCAAACACGCTCAAACAATCTACGAGCGGACATCGCCGACTTACTAAGGCCTTATGCCCCTGCGACACACCTGACTGATCTAACCCCACGAGAAGATGGAACTACGGAGGCGCAGGAGCAGGCGACAGCTCTCCAGATGGAAAGGGCTTTTGCAGACTGACAAGGGACAATAAAACGGGTCATAGGGATAAGTACATAATGAAACTGTTTGCCTGGGTGAAAGTATACAAACGAACCCAATATATGCCCCAAACTGTAACAGACATGAAATAGCTTTATTGGGAGAGGTTAAAAGGGGACCGCAGAGGAAGGTGAAATGGCGGGGAATATTGGTATGAATGGTAGAAGAAGGGTCTTTATTCACCCAAATGCTTTTATAAAATTGGTTGGGGACGGTAAAACTGAACTCTCTTAAACAAGGTAAATCGGATGGACAGGACAATTGAAACATAGGAAGCAAAGTAAACAGTCAGAGAAGGAGGGGAGGGTATTGATACCGAGTGCTGCTAGTGAGACTCCGACCTGGCGGGGAGCGAGATGACATACTACAAGGTCGAGGATCTCCTTGAAGTTCTCTACTGACTCCTGCTGGGGGAGGAGATCAAAAAGGAAAATGCCTCACAAACAAAGGAAGGGAACGAGGAGAAAATCCTCGAGACCTAATCGCAGTGGGCCTAGGGAGGTAGGACGCTTTTCAAAACTGGAATCTGAGAAGGCCATCTTCTGCCTTCTGGCTCTGCTGATGTTAGCAGTACCTGGGAGCTCGGTGTCACAACCCAGAAAAGATGCTCCGGGAAGGTTGAGCCCACAACATCATAAAGGGCAAGGTGTCCCAGATGAGACACTACCAAGTCCACTCGCGAGGGCTTGGATTGACCTAGGAAGTTGTAGTTTTGTAGATCTGTCTGCCTTACATCCTCTGCAACACATACATTATAAACAAGAAACAAACTTAAGTAGGATGTTGGAGCAGGGGGAAGCTTATGTTTTTTCAGCTCTACTTCGTCACAAATCTTTAACAGTTGTAATGAGTTTGTATATGAGACAATGGTTAAATTTTGTTATAGATATGTTATTTCCACTAGAGGGAGACAGGTTATCAAATGTTGTTTTATATGTTCAAGCTGGACAGTGGTTGAGAACCAGCACATTGCTAGTTTTATAAGATATTTTGAGGTGCACAATGAGAGGTTTAGACAGGTGCATGCATACATCAGGGATAAAAAGTATTCAGATACAGAGGCTGAGGGAGAATACTGAGACTGAGGAGACAAAAGCTGATTGCTCTGGAGTTAGGAAAGGGAAAAGAACAATGACAAAGAACCAAAGCTTGCAATATGGCCAGGGTTAATTCTAAGCTAATCTCTTACAACATTAACGGCATAAGCCACCCCATTAAAAGAAAACAGCTCCAAAAATTTCTCAAAAACCAAAACTGTGAGATACATTTCTTACAAGAAACACACTTGTCTCCCAAAGAAGCCCTGAAACTGAAGACTAGGGAGTTCCCAACTGTTTACCATGCTTCTTTAAGCAAGGGGAGGAAGAGAGGCGTCGCAGTGTTGTTATCGGCCTCTCTCCCTTTTGAAGAGGAGGAGGTGATAGTGGATGCAGGGGCTAGATATGTAATGGTGGTGGGGCGGATACAAGAACTGCAGGTGACCTTGTTGAATGTTTATGTGCCCCCAGGTTCAGCGATAACCTTTTATGCAGATTTGTTTAAGCTAGTGGCAGATAGAGCAAGGGGACTAGTGATTGCAGGAGGAGACTGGAATGTGGTTATGGATAGATCCCTAGATACCACCTCACGGATCCCGCGCCTAACAGCAGAATCTCTAAGCCCTTGAAAAGGCTCATGGAGATACAGGTTTGATTGATATATGGAGAGAGAATATCCACAGGCCGAGACTATACATATTACTCCCCACGATACAACATTTTCTCACGATTGGATATGTTTTTACATATGGTCGAGACCTCTCGGTGATTGAGTCAATGTGGGTGGGTCAGAGTCTGTCAGATCACAAGCCTGTTTATTTGAGGTTGACCTGCAGTTGCCTAAAAAGCCAACACAATGGAGATTAAATACAAGCCTGCTCAGAGATGAAAGGTGAAAGAGGAAATCAGGGAAGTAATAAAACAGGCTATTCAGTTAAATGAGGAGCCGACACCTCACCCCAAATACTATGGGACACGGTAAAAACTATGCTTAGAGGGAGGTTGATCTCGATAGCCACGTACAAAAAAAGGGAGAGAGCTAAACAAAAGGAACATCTAAATCAGGAACTTAAAAACTTGGAAGAGCAACAAAAACTAAAATTTTGTGGAGAGAGGGAAGCTCAAATAAAGGGATTAAGGGCTAGATTGCAGAGACTGATGCTGCTAGAGCCTGAGAAAGCCTTACTTTATACGAAACAGGCTTATTATGAGGGAGGCCCAAGAGCCACCCGCCTGTTAGCCTACAGGTTAAAGCAACAGGCCGCAAGAACCCATGTTACTAGCCTTCGACACCCAATTACGGGGCAGAGCTCAAGTAAATGGGAGCAAATAGCAGATGCACTAGTAACGTACTACAAGCAACTATATCAACCCCAACTAGAAACGTCCCCTGGGGCTGCCTGGGAATTCCTGAAATGTTTGAGCCTTCCACAGCTCACGGAGGCCCAGAGACAAAATTTGGTGCGTCCAATTGCCCAGCAGGAGATCCTGAACATTATTGGGACCTTAAAGTAGGAAATCCCCAGGCCCAGACGGGTTTGGAGGAGAACTATATAAAACATTTATGGGTGACATAACCCCTATATTAAAACAGTCTATAATCAAATCTGGCTGGAGGCGAGGCTGTCCCTCGTCATGGAATTATACCACCATAACGGTGATCCCGAGGAGGGGAAGGATTTGAAGGACTGTGGTTCATACAGACCACTCACTCCCTAATGTAGACTATAAAATCTTCACAGCCATAATAGCTAAGAGGCTGCAGCCCTTCCTTGCAAGTCAATACACCCAGACCAGACTGGCTTTATAGAGGGAAGACAGGCGCTGAGGGTGTTAGGAGAACCATAAACATAATTGATACCATTAATAAACAACATACACCTGCCTGCCTTATGAGCCTTGATGCTGAAAAAGCATTTGACAAGGTTGACTGGAATTTTTATTCCTAGTCTTAGAAAGAATGGGCTTCCCACTGCCATTTCTGGAGGCACTTAAGGCCTTATACGCCTCTCCACAGGCCTTCGTTAGGGTAAACGGGGGCATTTCGAAGAGATTCAACCTGGGAAGGGGTACTAGACAAGGATGCCCGCTGTCTCCACTCCTCTTCGATATATATATAGAACCTTTGGCTCAGGCGATACGGGAGGCAAAAGAGGTGAGGGGGGTGGGGATAGGTGGAGGAGACCATAAAATTTCCCTATATGCAGATGATGTTCTCCTATACATAACCAACCCAAACAGATCCATTCCTAAGATCTGGTCGATAATTGACAAATTTAGTCATTTTTCAGGATATACCCTGAACAAAAAACAAACCGAAATTTTGAAATTTTACTATAACCTACATCCAGCATTAAACAACTACTGGACACAAACTGGAACAGAGGGAAAATAAAATACCTTGGCACCCAAATTACAAAAAATCTGACAATGCTTTATACACACAACTTTGATCCAATAATAACTCAGGTTAGGCTGGACATTAAAAGATGGGAGGCCCTAAATCTACCCTTATACTCCAGGATACAAGCAGTGTCAATGAATATCCTTCCCAAATATCTATACCTATTCCAATGTCTTCCAATAAAAATACATAAGAACCAATTTCAAATATGGCAGAGGATGCTCACAAAGTTTATTTGGAACAATAGGAGACCTAGGATAAAGAATATAATACTACAGAGAAGCAGACAATATGGGGGCAGAAATGTTCCATGTTTGGAGGATTATTATTTAGCCACTTAGTAGATGGGCAATTTATGGATGGCGAGAACATATTGTGCCCGATGGAAGGAGACTGAGGAGGTCCTAACGGATGGAATGCCCCTGGGGGCCCGAGCCCTGACACCAGGTTCACAGTCCATAGATGGAGGGATAGTTCTTGCATCAGTAAAAAACACACTGGGCGCGTTAAGGCGCCTCTGGGCCAAACACGGGCTTGACATGGAGGCATGGCCTCTTCGTTGGTTCGCATGGGACCCACAGTTCCTCCCTCCAAGCAAGATCTTACCTTTAGAAGGTGGGGAAGAATGGGGTTGTACTTTCTAGACCAGTTTTTAGAAGGAGACACTGTTATGGAATTTAACCAGATTAAGGAAAAATTCTCCTTAAGACGGGGGAACTATTTCAGGTACCTCCAGATTAGAGCTTATATACATAAACTACAATCTCACTACAAAAAACCAACTCCTCTAGGGGCTAATAAATACAATGACCAAAATAATAAACCTGACAAAGTTAAGGGCAAATATCAGCCATCTATGCAGCATTGAGGGACGGGGTGGAAGCAAAACTTCCCAAATTAGAAATAGATGGAGCTAGAGCTGGGAGAAAATTTAGTAGAGGAGGAGGGTCAAGGCTCTTGCACAGACCTCTAAGACCACATCATCCCCACTCTGGAAAGAGTATGAATGGAAAGTAAGAATGAGGTTTTTCTCACACCAGCAATTCAGAGTAAATGGGACAAGAGCTGTATGAGGAGTTGCTGGAGAGAATGTGGGCAGCTCTAAACTATCTTCATGTCTTCTGGTCATGCCGGCACTTGAGAAGTACTGGGCAGATATCAGCCAAGAGATAAAACAGATATTTTCACTGGAGACTGCCCTGGGGCCCAGACAATTGATACTGAATAAAACCAGATGAAATAAGGGGTTCGGACAAGACTTACTTGTGGAACATTCTTCTCACGTCGGCTCACAAAGCCCTAACGAAAAAGTGGCTAATACTGTATCCTCCGACTCACCTAGAATGGGTTGCTATTGTGGGTGAGATAAGAGAAATGGAGGAAGTCACATATAGAATAAATCTGAGATCGCAAATTTATGTGAGAAGATGGACTCCTTGGCTGCTGTCTCTGAGGATGGGGGCAGCAGAGAAGGAAGAAAGGGGATTGGGGGAAAGACATGGAGATGGGAGAGCCTAGTTGAGAACACCTGAGGGTTCTGAGTAAAATATATACCACTGTCACTGTTGAATCAGAGCCCCAGAGTAGAGAGAGATACAGCTGATAAAATACAACTATGTATAAGGATGCCTCTGATGTAAAATATATGTAGCACCGCAAACAGATATGCTGAAAATATTTCTGAGCCAATGTGTAATTGTGCCGGAATATGCAATAAACATGAATTAAAAAAAAAAAAAAAAACAATGCCGTTTCGTTTCATGATAGGCTGGCAGAGGGAAGCCTGCACCCTCCATGGGAACACAGTATCTGTACAACATGCCCTACCCCAGTTGGATCCAGTCTAGGATTCTGTGGCATGCATACAAATCCCAGTCTCCCAGACTGCAGAACTGTTTGCAGTTACCGTTCCTTTTAAAGAACTACTGACCCGTCTGAGAAACTTAGAAAAACATAACATTTAGACACAATTTGGTTGATATTTAAAGAGCTACTGACGCCTCAAAGAAAACTTTCAGAAAATATTTAGATACAATTCAGCTTGCATTTCATATATATTCTATATAGTTCTCTCCCGCATTATTAGAGAAAATTTGCATGAATACATGATCTTTATCCTTTAGAGTTCCCTTGTAGTTCATCTGCCGCTATAGCTTACTCCCTACTTCAAGTCATAATCCTCTGTTATGACATCACAATCTGTTAGCATGAGAGTAACTGATGTCACAAGTGGTGCATTACGATCTCAGGTTGGCAGAAAGCAACAGGAATAGCTGAACTTTTCAGGAACAAATATTTTGTTTTAATGCAAATGATCTCAGTAGTAAATAATGTGGAGGAGGAATGCAGAACTAATGTGACAAACAAGATGAACTGTGTCTAAATGTTATGTTTTGTTAAAGTTGTCCTGAAGGTGTCAGCTGCTCTTTAATACATCTTCAGATTTTGCCTTCCCTTCATTTATTACTTAAGAAGTCTGTACGGAAACTGGATCGTCATGCTTTAGGGTTCATCATCTTCTCCAGCTGAATCACTACTTCACCTTACAGTCAGTCCTCTGTTGCGAGGTCACAGTCTGTTGCCATAGGAATGTTTATGATGTCACAAGCAGAGTGTTATGACATCATGCAGGAAATAGGCAGCAGGAGCTGATAAACGATCATGGAACAGAGATCCTATTTTCATGGATAGGACCTCAGCAGCAAATAAAGGGGGGGGGGGAGATACAGAGCTGATGTGAAATATAATCTGAACTGTGTCAAGATATGATGTTTTTCAAAGTTCTACTACAGGTGTCTGGTGCTCTTTGTTTTTAAACATACAGTACCTCTGAAAATCTAACTGCAGTGTGTGCCTGCAAGAAAAATGGCTCACAGCAGACAGTAGGTTTGGACACCAGATCGGCAGGTTAGGTAGAATCTAGATCCACTCTTGAGGGAAGGTGGCATATCCATAATAACATAGTATCCTCAAAGGTCAGTCTCAGCCAGCTGCAGTCTTCCACCCAGAAAAAATGTGCCGCCTCCTAACTGTTTTGCTTACGTCATCGCATCCTATTCTGAGCGCAAGGCAGTAGCCATTTCCACATCCCCATGACTTAGCACCACATTGTGCATGTAATACTATATAACAGGCAAACACATTTACCTTCAGATATACCTATTTGACTATCTTACTTCTTCCCGCTTTTGAGGAGACCTTTTTTATTTTATAAAACTATATACTATATTTCATTGTTACACGGAGACTAATTATCAGTTGTGTAGCCCAGCAATTTTTTTATTATTTTTTTTTATGTTTAAAAATAAATTGATGGGTTTCGGGGAGCTGAACCTTTGCAGTCCAACCCCAAAGGTGGCTTTTCCCAGCTCTATTTAGCAATCTTAACTTCCTATAAACCACTGCCACGTTTACTTCCTCCCTAGCAATCAAAACAATATAGCATAAGCAGTTTTGTATTTCACTCAGGGCACCACCTACTGGACTGCTAACAGAACAAACAGGTTACTCACCTGTAACAGTAGTTCTAGGAGTGGTATATGTTGTTCATCCACACTCTCTGGCATGTCCCTTTCCCCTTTAAATCTGGCTGGAAGTCTTCAAGCTGGCTCACCCCACCCACCTGGGTGGTAAATACCTCGGCTCCGCCCCATGACGCCAGATCTTAGTCCGCTGGAAGCAAGGTTGTGTGCCTAAAGCCGGGGAGGTCGGGTGGGTGCATGTGGATGAACAACATATACCACTCCTAGAACTACTGTTACAGGTGAGTAACCTGTTCTTCTAGGAGCGTGGATATGTTGGTCATCCACACTATTTGGCAGACTCCAAGCAGTTCTCCGGGAGGAGGGAGGCAAGGCGCACACCCCCTACATGGGAAATAGAGATTGGAGAACCGAGGCCCCAAATCCAGCATCCCGGCATGACTCAAAGTCGATGTGGTAGTGGGTAATGAAGGTGTTTGCTGACTTCCAGGTAGCAGCCCGGCAGATTTCCTGGATAGGGATGTCCCTGGAAGCAGCCACCGATGCAGCAGTATGGCCAGTAGAATGAGCTCTTATCCCTCTGGGAGGCTCCCTGCCCGCCAACTCATAGCACACACCTATGTATGATGTAATCCACCTTGCAATGGTCCATTTGGCTGCAGGTCTGCCAGAAGCGGCTTCAGCATAGGTGACAAACAGCTGGCGAACCTCTCCCCGAATTTCCGCCGTTCTCTCCTTATAATAGGAGAGAGCACGTCTCAGGTCCAAGGTATGGAGCCTGTACATGACGTTCAAGGTGTAATTAGGGTAGTACACTGGCAGAGTCAACACCTGGTTAAGGTGAAACTCTGATACCACCTTCGGAAGGAATTTCGGTTGGGGGTGCAGGACAACTTTGTCCCTGTAAAAGACCAGATAAGGGGACCGAAAGCACCTGGAGCTCCCCTGTCCTTCTGGCAGTCGTGACAGCCACCAGGAAGGCCGTCTTCCACGACAAGTGTGACAGCTCACACTTGTGCATGAGTTCGAATGGCTTGCCCATGAGCTTTGCCAAAACAACAAGAGTTCCCACGGAGGCGGAGGTTCACGCACCGGAGGGGATATGTGATCCAGGCCTTTGAAGAAGCGCCCGACCACTGACTCCTGCGCCAATGTCGGCTGACCAGCCCGCACCCGGTAAGCAGAGATGGCTGGCAGGTGCACCCTAAGTGTCGATGACCGCAGAACCCCTTTGGAGAGAGACCAAAGGTAGTCGAGGATATTAGCCACAGAGCTGGATAAGGGGTCCAGACTCGTACCCTGACACCAAATGGAAAATCTCTTCCATTTGAAGGCATAACATTTCCTGGTCGATTCCTTATGAGATGCCTCCACCACGGTGTAGACATCCTCGGAAAGACCCAGAGCCTGGAACTCTAGCCACTCAGGAACCAGACTGTGAGGTGCAGGGATTGAAGGTCTGGATGGAGTACCTTACCCTGGTTCAGAGATATCAGGTTCGGACGTGTACAAAGCCGCTCCGGGGGCCTGCCGCTGAGGCTGAGGAGATCCGGGTACAAGAACTGGCGCAGCCAGTCTGGGGCTACTAGAATCACCTTCCCCTTGTCCCTCCTCACCTTGTTTAACACCTTGTGGATCAAGGGAAATGGAGGGAAGGTGTAGAGGAGGCCTAGGGTCCACGGCCTTAAGAAGGCATCCCCCTACAGCGAGCCCTGCTGGGGTGGGGGTGGGCATGAAACAGCTTCAGCTTGGTGTTTTCTCTGGAGGCAAACAGGTCCACCAACGGTTTGCCCCAGCAGGAGAACAGACTGTAAGCTACCTCTGGATGGAGAGACCACTCGTGGGATGTCTGGCCTATGCGGCCGAGAGCATCCACCAGCTGGTTCGAGACTCCTGCCACATGAATGGCTAGGAGATCCACCTCCAGCCGACTGACGAGGGTCCAGATGCGAAGTGCCTCCTTGCACAGCAGACATAAATGCGTGCCGCCCTGTTTGTTGAGGTAGTACATGGTCGTAGTACTGTCCGTCTGGACTTTAACCACTTGACCCCGGAGCTGAGGAGCGAAAGCTGACAGTGCCAGTCTGACTGCTCTGAGCTCCAACAGGTTGATGCGACACCGGGACTCCTCGGGGGTCCAGAACCCATGGGCTCTGTTGTCCCCAATGTGGGCTCCCCAGCCCATGAGAGAGGCATCGGTCATGAGAATGACCATCGGCTTGGGGTGGGGGGGGACAAAACAGGATCCCTTCCTGCAACTGGTCTGGGGCGGTCCACCACTGGAGAGCGTCCCACATCTTCTGGGTCACAGTGATCAGCTGGTCGAAATGACCGTGGTGTTGAGTCCACTGCGTGGCCAGCTCCCACTGGAGGGGGCGCATGTGCCATCTGGCCCAATGGACCACTGAGGTGCATGCCACCATGTAACCCAGAAGGCGAAGGAAGTCCCGGGCAGGGCGCAAGCGACCAACCAGAAATGACTGAGCAAAGGAGGAAAGAACCTCCGCCCTGTCCGCTGGGAGCCGAGCTCTGGCTTGACGAGAGTCGAGCTCTGCCCCGATGAAGCCCATCACCTGAGAGGGTACGAGTTCCAACCTGGCCTCGTTGATCATGAGGCCTAGTTGGGAGCAGGTTCAAAGAGCCAGATTTCTGGATCTCTCCACCTCCTGGAGGGAGGAACCTGCCAAGAGCCAGTCATCGAGATAAGGGTAAATTTGAACTCCTCGACGCCAGAGATGGGCTGCCACCACTGCGATGCACTTGGTGAAGACCCTCGGGGCCCGATGACTGACCGAATGGCATGGCTTGGAACTCGTACAGGGTCCCCTTGACCCTGAAGTGGAGGAACCGCTGATGGGAACGGACGGATTGGGACGTGAAAGAACGTGTCCTGTAGATCCAGTGAACAGAACCGCACGTTTCGTTCCAGGGATGGTATGATCTGGTTCAGAGTTACAATCTGGAAGGTGCAGGACCTGAGATATTGATTCAGGTCGTGGAGATCTAGGATAGGGCACCAACCCCCCTGTCCATTTGGGCACCAGGAAGTATCTGGACATGAAGCCTGGGTCTGCAGGAGGATCCGGCACTGGAGCTACCACCTCCTTGTGGAGGAGCTGAGCTATGTCGTCTCGAAGAGCCAACTGGGTGCAAGCTGGGATCCTTTCCTCCCAAGGGGCACGGGCTCAGTTGGGAGGGTACTGCTCAAATTCCAGAGGCAGTTCCTGGCCGACCACTTCTAGAACCCAGCTGTCCGAGGTGATATCAGACCAGGTGGAAAGGAAGTGGCAGAGCCGGTCCCCCACGGGAGGACCCAGAGCTGGCGTGACGGGTGGGGGGGTGACAACCCCCAACCCATCACTGAGCAGGCTTAGAGGAGGAGGAGGAGGCTCCTTGACCGGCACCTCGGCCTCCTTTACGGGGCTGTTGAGGACCCTGCTTGGGCCTGGAGCGCCAAGCCTGAGCCTGCTGTTGCTGCTGGCATCCTTGATAGGAGGGCTGCCTAACCGAGGGGAAAAGTGGTGAAAAGGCTTCTTCTTGTGCTTCTGCTGGTTCTTACATGAAGAACCCTTCACAGAGGTAGCATCCAAAGTGGCACTGGACTGCTCTATGCGCTGGAGGTGACTAGCCACTCCTGGACCAAAGAGGTCGGCGCCTAGGAAGGGCACGTCAGCTAACTTATGCTGGGTATCCGCCGGGAAGGAGGATAGCCTCAGCTAAGTCCTGCGGTGCGTGGCCACTGCGGCTGCCAAAGAGCGGGCACAGGAATCTCCAATGTCCAGGGCCATCTGGAGCTGCTGTTTTGCAACAGCATGGCCCTGATCACGGACTTGCTTCACTGTGGTCTGCATGTCCACTGGGAGATGAGGGAGGACTTCGTCCAATGACCCAAGAAGGGCATGAGAGAAGTGTGCCATGATAACAGCCGAGCTGGCCTGACGAAGGCCTAAGGAGGAGGCCGCACAGACCTTACGGGCAGAATAATCCATATTCTTGGACTCCTTGTCCGGGAGTCGGTCAGTGTCAGCTGAGCTACCAGTATGTCTGAACACAGAGGCAGTCACTAGACTTTCAGCCGAAAGATGTTCTGTGAACCCCATCAGGGACCCCCATGGGCACTGTATACTTCCGGGCCATGCTGGCAGACTGAGCTGGGCAGGAAGCAGGACGCTGCCAAAGCTCAAGGGCCGGGCCAACAATGGCTTCGGCCACTGGAAAGGCCTCCGTCGGGGTATCCCCCCTTTTGAGGATATCCGTAAGGGGGTACGCTGTCTTTTTCTGGATAGGCTCTAGGGGCATTCCGGTGGATTTGGAGATCAGGTGGAGAATGCCTTGAAAGGAGGAAGGGCCTTCCTCCAGTCTGGCCATGGATGACTCATCATCCCCTGGATGACAGTGTAACCCCGTGTCGTTGGAGTCCGAAGAGTCAGGGTACAATGGCTTACCACCTACGTCCCCTTTGATCCCCGGGGGCGGTCGGGGGTGACCATAATGGACAGACATCTGAGAAGCCCAGTGTCTGTACGGTCCTCTTTCAAGGGAGCCCCTCCCTGAGGTTGTTTAGGCGGTGGCTCCACCAAAATCGGTGGAGAAACCTGAATAGACCGAGCCGGGATATGAGCTGGCCCCACGGGTGGTGGAACCGAGGCCTTCGGTTCCAGACCGGTCGGCCTAGGAGGCAGTAGCCAAGTGATGGCTGGGGGCTTCTGCCCGGTCAAAATCAGCTGTTGCCACAACAAATCCTCATAGTGTCGACGAGGTTTCCGTCAAAGCCTCTCCTCGTCCGAGGAGGATGAGGACCGACGGTAGCGCCTCTTTTTTGAGTGTTTGTGGCCCTTTTTTGGCCGTTCAACCGAAGGGGTCCTGGTCCTCGATCAAGATTAACGGGGTTGATTGGGGGACACCAGAGTCTGTGAGAACCGAGGTTCCGGCACCTTTTCCTTGATCCGGACACCCGAGGGCAGTGTCTCCTCATCGGGAAAGGAAAGGAAAGGACAGGCGTCCCTTCTAAGGAGTCGGCAATAAAGGCTCGATTGGGTCGAGGGTAATCTCGGCCGGTTCAGCCGTTTCCTCGGTCTCTGTGCTTTGACCAGATGGAAGGTCCATGAAGCTGGTGGCCAAGGCGATCTCTACAGTCGAACCCGTGTTCCAATTTTCGGACCTCACTCGGTCCCAGGGTGTCTCCTTTTGAGGAATACGACTTGGGTCTTTGTCCCTCCTCCAAGGGCGGGAGAGTGGCTCATGGGCACCTAACCCCTGGTGGGGAGAGACTGGCACAACTCCCTAAAGGAGCCCAAAAAAGTAGAGCCAAGGTTGACAGGAACGAAAAAACTGCGACTGGCCGATGCTTGAGCCGCTTCCTCCTCGTAAGCTGTCATCTGCTCCAGCTGCTCGGTGGATCCTGCTGCAGCAGAAACCGCCCACCTTGCCTCCTTAGATTTCACCGGTGGGTTTCTAAGCTCCGGTTTCCCCAATTTTGGGCGCGCCTTGCGGTCGTCCGGAACGTTGGGATGGAAGGCCAAACAGAAGGTACAAGTCGTGGTGTCATGAACGACTCCTAGGCAATAGACACACGAGAGGTGGGGATCGGTGCGCGACATTTTCTGGCCGCAGGGACACCGGTGAAATCCAGGGGACAATTTGTCCTCCATGTCCGACGCGCTGTGATCGTAGTCCTGAACTCTGATGAGTTGTAAGGTAATTTGCAGTGAAAACCGACGTTGCAAATCCAGGGCCTACGAATTGCTAAAGTAGCACGAGGGAACCTGAATCTTCCAGCGGAAAGGAAGATCTGGAGTCATGGGGCGGAGTAAAGGTATTTACCACCCAGGTGGGTGGGAGGAGCCAGCTTGAAGACTTCCAGCCAGATTTAAAGGGGAAAAAGACATGCCAGAGAGTGTGGATGAACAACATATCCATGCTCCTAGAACGTCTATTTCATTCCGATTTTCTAAGAGAGTTGTAACTGGAATATACATGCCTTTGTTCTCTGTTCATTTACTCGAGACAATCTGGTTTCAGTTTTCTGTACAGCTGTGTCCCAGTCCTCTAAGGTACCTAAAAAACCCAAGTGAGAAAACATATGCACTGTATAAGAAAAGGGAAAGGTATGAAAAGTGGTTGCATTGAAACTGAAAGACTAGCATTAGTAAAGGACACCCAGGCCCAGAGAGCCACAGTACTGCCTGAAATTAATATTAACTTTCAAACGTAGTGAAGTAATACTTCTTCCATTTGAAGTATTTTTTTTCTTTTCTTTGTCTAATTAAAAGATTTTTCTACCTAACAATACTTTATGTGATGTGCGGAACACTTCTCTACCTGAAGGCTGACATTGCTAGTTCTATTCCACCTCATACACTATCAGCCCTGTAAACGTCCCTGACTGTGACATCACAACTGACCAAGAAAAGCCAGTGATGTGCTACAATGCTGGTCCCTTGTGATGTCACAATGCTGCTGAGCTATGAAGAGTAATAAAACTAGATATGGCAATCACCAGGTAAAGTACTGCTCTCTACAGCATACCTAATCTTCTAGGCAAAAAGAAAAATACTTCAAAAATACAATGAAACAAATGGCTACTTCTAAAAATTAGTAAAATTGTCTGCCTATTTTTAGTGCTACTAGCTCTTTATTTGAAGACCAGAGCAGCACAGATGCAGAGAACAATGACCATGCGACCATGTATAATGGGGTATTTTACACACTGAAGGTCATGATGAATTAAAACAAACAGGCGAGCAAAGCTCAAGTGGTTGCCAAGGGCATCATAAACTGAAGTGGTATAAAATAAGAATAAGACGGCATTACACCCCATATATAATAACTGCATTTTCAGTGTTAAAAATACATCAAAATATTTTTTTAAATCAAATTAAGACTATAACATGTCTGAGAACCGTAGCTGGGTGGAGGGATGATTTGATAGGAGCACATTCAACGTTGAATATATGGGAAGGATGACAGGAGTAAGGACGAAAAACAGAAAACACCACCAGACTCTTCTTCAACATTCCAAACAGTACATTATACATGGGTATGACATCACAACTGTGTATAATGGGATTTGTCAAGTCATACCCATGTGTAACAGGCAGCTTCTGAAAACTGACTGGAAATGTACATAAACCAGTTATATTATTTTATACAATAGCGTAACCCCTGGGTGCCGCTATCCCCAGTGTTACACTCCTGCAGCACTACCCTGGACATAGGCTGAGGGGGTTGGGTTCGCAAGCTAATAACATTTCTGAAAACCTTTGCGCAGTGCCTCCACTCAGGGTGCTTTATGTGGGTGAGATGGTACTGGGTGCAGCCCCCTGAGCTGCTACACCACCCACGGTGACCATTTACCTTCCCCAGACATGCCCCAATACACAGTTCCCCACATTTCCACATTTTGATTTAAAGGCTCTCTAATAATATGCTCATTCCAGAATTTCAAACAACAAATAAGATATTTATTTAGTGGAGTAGTGTCGGAGCTAGGAAGGGGAAACAGGAGGAGTGGAGGTTTTCTTATCCTATTTACAAAATGTACTAAGTTATTTGGTTTTGCAGGTGAACCCTCCAGCTGGGTGGCTACATACCAATAGGCAGACATAAATCACATTTTACTATTTGACTTAAGACATCCAGCTCCCTGGCTATCTAGCAGCTGAACAAATCAGATGTTAAACATAATTATTAATTTTCCCACACTGGTACCAGTCCCTGATACAGCAGAAAACCTGCAATCTATAAATAGGAGGCATTATAGTGCAGTGGTCTAAGGCTCTAAGCTGCAAATCTGGTGACATCCAGCAGACCAGACCTGGGTTTGAATCCCACAGCTTCCACTTGCATACTGTGTGACCCTGAGCAAGTCACTTAACCTCCTTGTGCTCCCAGGTCGCTCCTGTAAAAAAGCTTTCAGCTTAGTGTGCTATACCTGGTTAAACAACGAAATTAAAAAAAAAAAATAAAAAATCTCATACCATACTGGAATTCCAGATAACACAGTCCAAGATGTTGCAGGCCTGAAGGATGTTGTAGCTGGTCGAGTTGGCTGGCTACTGATTTGAGGGCAGGGGCAATTTGGAAACAGATTCTGGTGAAACTACAGAGTACTATTTATAGCCACAGCAGGGATTACCCTGCACTCTAGCAGACATGGCAGGGACTGCCCTGCACTTGCAGACTTACGAACATTCTAAGACGAGCTATATGGATCTTACATCCAGAACATTCAGCACAATATTTGAAAGTCCCATCCAAATGCAATGAGAATGATACTTTTGTCAAGCATCCTATATACAATTTAAACATGGTCACATCCAATACTTTATATACCAAAAGGCATCCATCCAGAGTAAGCTGGCAGTGTCACTTTTATCAAGCGTCCCATACTTTAGTTACAGGCAACCACATCCAGTACATTCTACATACCAAGAACACTATTCACAGAGTCTTATCCAGCACGTCTAGACATTGTACACTTGTCCCAAGCGCGCTCAGATGAAATTCTGGTCAGACACAGGTAAATTCTCTTCAGGGTAACAGACATAATATGCTCTAGGGCCTTCTGTCTCATGAAGTGGCAAACGCGGCTTGGCAGTCAGCTCCACGAAGGCAGGACTCTAACCCATAGCTACGCAACTTGCAACACATTTATATGCTTTACTATGCCAGGCATCTTGCTACACCTGCAACGTAGCCATTTGGGTCACAGACAAGATGCATCCATTTACTTGAACTAGGCAGTCTCTTACGGGGTTAGTAGCCCAGCCTGATACTCCAGACTTAACAGCACATATTTCTTAGCGGGGCTTGAGGCCCCCAAGATTACTTTTAAATCTTCTCCCTCGCACCGGTGGGGGTACGAGAGTACTCACTCAGGTCCTCCACGGGTCTCTTCCTCAATCGAAGACATCCTGAAGACTTCTTCAGCTCTCTCACCGCTGAGGTACTTGGTCAGCGCTCTCACCACTGCATGATGTCATCTGGTCTGGTCAACGCTCTTACTGCTGCTGGACATCTGATCTTCAGGCCACATCTTTCCCCGACGTAGGAGTAAGGAAGGGCTAGCCTCTGAAGGACATCACTGGCAATATCCAGACTAGCTGTTGCAGGAACTGCAATTACTTTAAGTGATAACTTTAACTTAAGAAAATAATAAATGCCCCTGAAGACTGAAGGGGCTTGGATTAAGTGGCCCATGCCTGGTGGCACGGCTGGGGCCTGAGCCCCCACCCCTGTGGGGGTCCCCAGCAGGTTGTCCCTGTGAGTCCCCATGAGCACTGGGGTGTTTACCCATGAGGTGTAGTCAATGTCCCACAAGTCCTGGCTTTCTACTGCTGGCATTCCAAATGGCTGTACTGCTGGCAATGGCGGTTTAACTCACTGTCCTCACAGCAGATTAGATACAGTCCTGAATAATGTCCTGGTGCAGCCAGAAAGAAATAACTATTTGCCAAAAATGACCCACAGTTCTGCAGCTTAAAGGCTGTACTTGCAGTAGCTGCACAGTTTAAGAATGTGGCTCCTTTAGTTTTCCTGTCGCTACTGCACTTGGCAAACTCACCCCTGCAGCAGCTGACAGGCTGACACATAAAAGTCCCAGAATACTGGAACTGCCAGGGAAACAGTGTTAATTTTAACTTTAAACACTCTCCCCCCCCCCCCCCACATGTACAATATATTCCCAACAAGCAGCAACAGGTTACAATATTTAAATAATTTAAATTCCTTTAATTTCGGCCAAAGCCATGCAGGGCTACCCTGGAGGCAGCCAGACACACTGTTGTTATTTATTCAGATGACCGGGGCCCTGCTCAGGCATACTTAAATGGAGCCCCAGTCAGACTCCTTCAATTTTCATCTGAGCTGCCCCCCAGCAGACTGTACGTGGTCACCGGGTCCCAATTAGGTGGAAGGGATCCCAGGACCCACGGCACAGTCCACAAGGCAACCGCAAAACAAGCGGCTCTACATCAAAGGCACTTTGCATGCCAACGTGACTCCCACTGCCCTGGAGGCAGCACTTTCACAGCAGGAGCACAAGGTCAGTGTTTTAAGCCCAGAGGAGCTAGATTTCAATTAGGCTGAAGGCTGGGCACTCAGGAGGGCAAAGCAGGACCTGGGGGAACCAGAAAAATTAGGGGCCAAGTTGGGAGAAGCCTGAGAGACAGCAGGAGAAGGACAGAACAAAAGGGCTAAGGTAAGCCCAGGCTGGCAAATTAGGAACCTCCATTTGCAAGGGGGTTACAATAGGATTTCAGTTAAATTTTCACAGATAATGCTGTACACCCAAGTGCGGTGGCACCAGCAGAGCACACTGCACTCCCAAGTAGGAGACCCAGTTTCACATTCTGAGCCAGATTCCCTCCACTGGGCTAGGAAAGTTGTGAAAGCACGTAGGATGTAGCACACCCAGACTCGGCGGGGGTGGGGGTGGATGACTGCCTCCTCTGCTGGACTTGGTGATGGGCCTTTGCATAATGGGCAATCACGCAGCAGTCTATTTCTTATTTATTTTTAACCAGGAGAGACACTAAGCCGAAGCTTGTTTCCAGGTGCGACCTGGGAGCACAAGGAAGTTAAGTGACTTGCTCAGGGTCACACAGTATGCAAGTGGGGCCTGTGAGATTCAAACCCAGGTTTGCAGCTCAGAGCCTTAAACCACTGCGCTATACAGCCTCCTATAATATCAATCATCCCCTCAGACAGCTATGCCTGTGCATGACCAGGCCAACCAGAAGAGGGTTCTAGTGGAGGGAGAGAAAAGACTTAACACCGAGTGCTTAATGTCGGCATGTGGCCCCCAAGTCACCACTACCCCCCCCAATCTTGTCTTCACCAGCTGAATATATGGAAAGTCCTGGTTCATCAGGGCTCCAGACACAAGGGGGGTGCTTTTTAGTGGGTTAGCAGAAACTGAAGGTGAAATCTGAAGGGGAGCTCTGGGAGTGACAAGGTGTGCCACCAGGAAGTGGTCCACAGTAGCAGACTCATAGAGCAGGATGTACCGTAGCTGGGGAGAAACGAATATAAACTATCCAATAGTGCAGGACTCTCTGTCCTAGTCTCCACACTGCACTGAATGCCTATACCATGGACTCACAAGTACCAGCTGTAAAGGCACTGGAAATGTCTGCCAACTGGCAGCTGTTCATAAGGTTTCTATTTACAGAAATAAAGCAACTACCTACAAATGATTCATGTTTAACTGTTCCTGCATAAAGGCTGTTCTGAAAAACGATTTTCACTTTTTTTTTTTGACAACATTCTGTACAATTCTCTCCGTGGAACCAGCGCTTTGGAGTTTTCCTGTCATGGATGGTGTACAGAATGCAAAACAGGGACTACTAGCCTATCAAAACTATGCTAGGAGTTCAGTACACAAACCACGGCACAGCGAAAACTTCAAATTACTGCTTCCATAAAGACAGCAATATAGAATGCTGCAGATAAAAGTACAATAGATAAAGCAATAAAACATGCTGGGGTGTGTCATTTTGGTGAGATACTCAGATCCCTCATGTGCACTGTTAGGCACAAGGCAACGTCTATACTGTTAAATGTGCCTGAGAAGTTAGATTATCTAACCATAATTGCATGCCATGGAAAGCCTTTTTTGTTCCTCAGTTCTTTTTTAAAGGATATCTGATTTAATATTTTTATTTATTTATTCCTTCTTTGTTGACCATGTAAGTACACTGGTGCTAGGCGCCTTTTTCAGGTATGACCCAGGCACCACAAGAACAATGTAAGCACAGCAAAGATATGATACAGTAACAGAACAATGTGAACAGGATACATCAGAGGTACAAAAAAAAGTAACAGCTGTTCAAATTTTAACATAGTATAAACAGACATAAATGTAGTGGCAAATATGACAATACAAGCTATAGCAAGAACAACAATGATGACATTGCGCTGGTTATGAGGCAAAGCGAAGGGTAAGGGGATTAAGTGGCTCAAGCACATGCATTAAGGTTCAGCAGATAATCCTTCACTTGTACAGAAAATGTTTTAGGATAGGTTGACAATCTGATACAGAGGGTACGGAGTTCAGAGGGAGGCAACACGATATCTGAAGGATCTCTGCCCTGTAGCTGTATGCATAAGGGAACTGCTCGCAGTGGAGCAGAAGTGTGAGAGGTTAACAGGTCTGAATAACTCAGTGAGACATTGAGGCATGCTTCAGAACAGAGTCCTTTTCGCAAAATTGGCTAGAGTAAGTTATATTCTATGTACATTTTGCAGCCAGTCGAGCTACTCAACATTGGCACAACAGTGGGCCCTTGGACCCATGGAGGTAGCACATCTGGCCCGCTTGTGGTATAAGACTTTTTTCCTTGCACAGGCAGTCTCAGGGGCAGCATCCATTATTACAGCAATATAATCCCATAGCAGGAGGAGGTTGCTTTGTGCTCTTCTTACTTCAGTGTCAGCTGTGAGGTGCCCCTGAATGCGGTAGAGATGCCCCACTGTCTGGTGAATGGACTTGACAGTGTTGTTTAAGTGGTTGTCAAAAGACAGGCATTGGTCCAAGGTTATGCCTAAGTACTGAAATTCAAAAAACGAATCAAGTTGGGTACCATCCAAGGTAGACACACTGAGGACGTGGGAGTGGCGTTTGATTTTTTTTATGATGTGCCAAGGAGCAAGATTTTTGTTTTGGGCACACTTAGGATCAGATTTTCATTAAGGAACTATCATTGGAGTAAATGAAAATTGTGCACAAGGGCATTGTTGATGTCAGCCATGTCTCTCCAGTGCACAAAGAAGACTGCATCATCTGCGTATAGCAGGGATTTAATGGACGCAGAGGATGAAGGCAGGATGTTAATAAAAACTGTGAACAAAAGGAAACCAAAAATTGATCCCTGGCACACACCACACAATGATGTTTGCACTAGAGATTACTTTATCAAGTTTGACGGATTGAGACCCATTTTGGGGGTAACTCGCAAACCACTGGGTAGTTGCTCAGCCCAGGCTCAATGCGCTTAGTCTATGCAGCAGCAGACTATGATCAACCAGGTCAAAAGTCTTGGTCAGGTCCACGAACACTGCACCTTTCATCAAGCCCTTGTCCACAGCTTGGTAGACAGAGTCCGTGAAGCTGACCAAAGCAATACAGGTTCTGGGGCCCTTCCTGAAACCATGCTGGTCCTTGCAGAGGAGTTTGTGCTGGTCTAGGCAAGATCTTAGTTGGTTGTGGACTATTCTCTCTTGTACCTTGGCTAGGACCAAGAGGATGGAGATGGGTCTATAGTTGTCCAGGACAGTGTTTTTGCCTTTCTTAAATAACAACACAACTGCAGCAGGCTTCCAGATGTCAGGAAATGATAGAATCTCGAAGAAAAGGTTCAACATTTTGATAATCAGTAGGGCAATTTGGAGTGCAACCAATTTAAGATATCTGACAGGCAATCCATCACTGCCAGCAGATTTATCCATGTTTAATCTGGTCAGAAGTTTGTAAACTATATTAAGTGGTATATTTTTTGAGGCAGAAATGGGGAGAGAGTAAATCTAAGGGTGGCTCATGAACAGATCCATTGGGCTCCCCACCTGTGATGGGTTGGTCATATTTCTCTAGATTACAGAAATGGCTGTTGAATAAATCCGCCACTATTTTGAGATCTATTTGATGCCGTAAACTTCGATGACCACGGGGGCCACTGTTGTTCTACGGTTGAGTATGTTATTTATGCAAGACCAGAATTTTTTAGGGTTACTTAGGCTGGCTGTTTGTTGAGCTATAAGATACAAGCTCTTGGCTACTTGAGTTCACATTTGCATTTATTCTTTAGGTGCCTGTAGGTGCCAGGCCATTCTGGAGTTTGATTTTTTCCCTAAAACAGACCCGCACCAGGTCCTGGATTTCATCAATTTGAACAGGTCGCTGGTCAGCCAATCTGAATTTTGAATCTTACCTCTATGCCTGGTCAAGCGGAGCATGCCTGTCGAGAAGCTCTGTGAATTCAGCTATGAAAAAAGTCCAAAGCACAACTAACATCTGCGATTGTGTCCAGGAAGACCAATCCACAGCAGCCAGGTCAGCTTGCAATGCTTGGGGGCTGAAGCCTTTGTAGCTACAGTATAGTATGCTCAGGGTAAGGGTTATGTACAGCACTACCATGCGAGAGACAGTAGACAAAGGAGTGATCACTGACTATATCTGGCAGGTGGCCAGATAACATAATCCTAGACAGGTTGCTAATACCCAGTCTATGAGGGAATGGTTCAGTTTTATCATTTAACCTAGCTGGAGTGGAAACGATCTGCTTTAGGTTGTGATCAACCAGCACTTCTCTGTAAGCTGCAGTGCTGGATAGCCAATTTAAGTTGAAATCACCCAATGCTATTAATTCAGAGTGACCCAATGTGGATACCATGCATGCCACATCAGGCCATCAATACTTGTTTGAGGGGGGTTGTAAACACGGCAAAGATTAGGTTTCTTGATACCTAGAGTCAAGTTCAGCATCAGATTCAAATGCAGTACCAGAGCCAGTTGCAGTACCAACCATTCGCAGGCCGTCGAGGGAGTATAATTAGATGAGAGGACCTCAGCGTCTGGATCTGATTTCATGTAGACTAGGACACATACCCTCTTCTTTTGCCCATTTTGTTCTTACAGTGGGTAATGTAGTTCGGCAGTGTAAACTCAGAGTTGTGTACACATGGCCTCAACCAGCTCTCTGAGATGGCTAGCACATGCAGGTTATGTGCCACAAGAAGGGCCTCTAGCGAGCCACCTTGGGTTTTAGGCTTCTCAAGTTAAACTGCATTAGCCTAAGGTTTCTAGAGCCTAGTCAGGTGCTGTTACTGGCTAAGGGTGTATCTGCTTCATGCCCTGGGTTACTTTCGATATCTCCAGAGTTGTACAGTATGAGAATAATGACTCTGCAGATGTGTGTACCATTGCGGTAGGTTAGGAGGGACTGGGATTTATGTTAGTCTTTGGTAACCGGGTAAGGCCCACTAGGCACAAATGCCTGTTTTCAGGGGCGACCTGGGAGCACTGGAGTGTGACTTGCTGAGAGATGCACAGTATGCAAGCGGAGGTTGTAGGAATCAAACCCAGGTCTGCTGGATGTACCAAGCTCATTCACAGCTTGTCACTCTAACCTCTAGGCTATACTGCCAGCCCCATTCTATACTTTGCCCCAGCAGGCGTAGGTGCCTAGTGGTATCAGGCTGGCAGCAGTACAACAGTGATCCTGTTTTTTTGCATATTCCAAGCTCCACCCTGAGTGGTCCAGATATTTACTCTGTGTACCTGGTAATTTAGTGTTTCAAGGTAATTTGCTGTACTGTTTGCTGCTGGATTCCTCTGCTCTAAACTGTTTGGTACATTGAGTATCATAGTGTTAAGTGTTACAGGTCCATTCATTGATTCAATAGTACAGGGTTACAGCTTGCCATGTTGCTTTTACTTTCTGTCTTTTTAGTCTCTACTCTGTCTTAAACTTGTCTCAATGCCACACCCATCTATCATATATCCACATATTCTGTATCTTCGGACTCCCTCATTCATGCTGGCCTACTGAATTAGCCAATCACCTCCGCTCATGTCTCTTTTTCCATCATCCCCCTTCCCAGTCATATCTGCACCCACGGCCAGGCCATTCCAAGAAGCAGACTGCCTGGAGGCATATCAATGCCACTAAGAGACTAATTCCATTATTTTTATTGTGTGCCGATACTGGGCAGAACCAAGGCCCCATTCAATCCTACTTACCCCCAAACACACCTTCTCCCTCTCCTAAATGTTTCCGCCTTTTCGGCATCAATATCTGCAGCCTTCTGCCCAAGACTTGGGTATCCCAGGCTGCCCCTGATGTTCTAGCACTCTGAAACCTGATTATCCACCAAGACTTCCTTCATCTGACACTGCCCTTCCAGGTTTTCACCATCTACCATTAGGACAGAAGAAAGAGGTGTGTGTGTGTGTGTGGGGGTACCTTCTGTGTCCTCTGCCTTAACTTTATTCTCATCTTCCATGAAGCAATTCTTGGGTCCTACGAGCTAATCTGTGGTAAAATCACTTCCCCCATATTGCTCCACTGGTAGGGGAGATGATGTCATTCCTGATATCACCTCCAGCCACCTAGCTCATATTGATACCCCGAGGCATAAGCATATCCTCTGGGAGGGAGACCTAAATCTCAATTGGCTCGGTCCTAAGTTCTCAATTCTCCGCTCCAAATTCAAAGCCCTAAATCTTCACTAATTACTCACACACCCTACCCAATACAATAGTCCTCCAACCACTCCCTCTTGGACTGGATCCTGTCCACTCAATCCCAATGTACTGTGGCAGCTGAAACCCTTCCTGATTTGTTCAGTGACCCTGTATCACCTTTTGTATATGTAACAAATCAGGATGAACAAAGCCCTTCCTTAAATTATTACACAGCGTTCCTTCCATAAATTCTCCCTATCTGATTTCCTGTCCAATCTCTTGACTGCTGACTGGGGCCTAGTGTATGAAACCCTTGACCCAGATCAGCCACTAAACTCAGTTCTGCACCTTATTACCAACCATTTGCGACTCCCATGCTCCAGTTAGGTGACCCAGAGTAAGGTGTGCTCATCTCCTCTGGGTCTCTGCTGATTATACTGAACTTGCTAAATTAACAGATACGCCTTGGTCAGCCCACAAGGTTTCAGGTACCCTTGCTGACCATCAAAGATACAGCAGGCTCAGGAACCTATGCACCATGACTATCAGTAAAGCCAAAACCTCTTACTTCCATTTCAGATTCATAAGGAAAACGCTAACTCCACCTAAATTCTGTAACACTGTAAATAATCTGTTCAACCCCTCACATTCTCGCTGATATCACCTTCCTCAGATGTGCCACTGGTGTGGTCACCGACCAGTATGCCATTGCAAACAGGTAGTTCCGAAAAGGTTGGAACCAGGAGTGCAGTGCACGGCTGGTGCAAACAGCAAGAAAGGAGCTGCCAACCCCAGGCTACACTGCAAAGTCCAAGGGAGCTGTTGCACTTTGTAAAAGAAATCCGGTAGCCAGTCTGTCTATGTAGTGATCAAAGTTTATTGCAAAAAATAAAAAACACAGCAAGGCAGTCCACACTAAGGCAGGAATTGCTGCTAATCCCCTAGCCCACGCGCTTCGACTCTCACGAGTCTTCCCTAGGAGGAGTGACTGGTGGGAGCACAAGTCAGCCTTTACAATAGTGCAACGCATACTATTCGTGAATGTTCATACTGAATTAAATTAACAGTGCAATATGGAAAATACAGAAACATAGAAGATGACGGCAGAAATTACTTGTTGTCCATCGAGTCTGCTCACGCGAGGTATCCCGGGACCTACTGTGCTCTGTCCTCCTAGACACCCAGCCCAGCCCAACCAAGTGCAGGTTAAAAAGAGTGCTGAAAATGTTGCTTAATGACATAGTAACAAAATACACCAAATACAATAATTTAAAGGCTACGAAATAGACAAGCTTTGAAATCAGTGCTTCATCTAATGCCATAAAGGATACCCTAGTGTTAAGAGAAACTCCCACAAGAAAACAATAATAATAATACAAGGGCCCAGTATTTTTATTAATGAATACAATAACTAAGGTGGCAGAACAGGGAACATAATCTACAAGAATTGGCAGATTTTGCCAAGTGATCTTAAAGTAGGCACAGCAGCAGGCCCCAGTTAAATTAATATGAATATTCATAAATATGAATGCGCTGCACTATTGTAAAGGCTGACTTTTGCTCCCCCTGAGGAAGACTCGCAAGAGTCGAAGCACCAGGGCTAGTGGATTAACAACAATTCCTGCTTTAATCTGGACTGCCTTGCTGTATTTTTAATTTTTTTTTTGCAATAAATGTTGATGATCACTGCATAGATGGACTGGCTATCAGATTTCTTTCAGGAAGTGCAACAGCTCCCTTGGACTTTGCCACTGCCAATACCCTGAACAACCAATTTGATGATGGACCCCTGGCTACTGTTCCCATTCCTCCTCCTGGCTGCAGCTCACATCCTCCCTTACAGTGCTGGTGCAAATCTGCCTTCTCCAACATTACCTCCTGAGAAGTGCTCCAGGAGCTCTCCTGCATCAAGCAGAGTTCCCACTGTGATCCAGATGCCCCCCCCCCTTTTCTGAAGTTGGGGGCCCTGGGTATTGCTGCCCCCTTTGCCCAAATTTTAACTGCTCTTTTGCCAGAGGTACATTCCCCTTGCTCTGAAAGCATGCCACAGTTATACCTGTGCATAAAGGCGCCCTCCCGACTCCCCAGCAAATTATCAACCTATACTCCCTATTCCCCATCCTCTCCATACTATTTGAGAGGCTACTTGTCAACTACTCTGCTTACCTCTTAAGTACATCTTCCTTCTCCAAATACCGATCTGGGTTTCGTGCAGCTCATTCTACATCTACCTCTCTGCTCAGACTCTCTAACTGCATTCTTTAAAACAGGGACATGGGTCAGCAAACTGCTGTTGTTTTCTTTAATTTGTCCAAAGTGTTTGACACCATGGACCATTCTCTTCTAAATAAACTCATCGTCTCTGGCCTCACCTGCCTTTCCCGGCTCTCATTTTACCTCTCTGGTTGTACCCAATCAGTCTCTATTGACCGTGCTCTATCTGATCAGAAATGTCACCATGGGAGCCCCATAAGGCTCTGTTCTAGGACTCCCTCTTCCTACCATTTTTGTGAATGATTTTTTTTTTTTAAGTCCTGTAATAACTTCATGTACACTGACAACACTATCCTTTATGCATACATGCGCAGTCCTGCTAACATCTCTCTGTTGCTCTACAACTGGACTTCAACGCACTATCAAGCTGGTTCACTGCAAATCACCTATCCCTCAACCACTCCAAAACAGCCTCTATGATCTTTGGCACCAACAATGTCTAGCTGCTGCTCCCAGCTTGACTACTGATGCCGTGGATGATGCCCCTGTATCCTCCGTATCCTCTGTGTATCATTCTGGATAATGTCCTGGGCTTTTCTTTTCATATCCAGACACCCGTTTCAGAATGGAAAAGGAAGCTTGGTGCCCAATACTGGGTGGATGATTGCTTCTCACCGGGAATACGAAAATGCCTGATCAAACGTTTATTGTTCCAGTCACTGACTTTGGGGATGTGGCCTACCATATCACCCCTAAATGCCAATAAACAAAACTGGATACCTTATTCAATGCCCTCTGTAGGTTTATCCTTCAAGCCCCTGCCCAGACTCGTAACTGCACACTATGTGACCGTCTGGGCTTGCCCTCACTGTCTGACAGAAGTGTACAATGCCTGGTTCTCTTTGCATTTAAACACTAGCTCAACAAGCTCCCAAATTATTTGTGCACCCTCCTCACCCCTGCTGCTCTGCCTGCATAACATCTTAGCTCCCACTCTGGCAACAGATTTACTGTCCCATGTCGGAAGCTGAGATTCGAGCAACTTGCCTTCCGTTACAGACCCCCACAGGGATGGAACAACCTTACCTTAGTTAACAGTTCTCCTACTAGTATTGCCACTGCTAAACAGCTTTCAAAATTACAACTGTGTCCTATTGTGACTGCACCTGACTTGTTTTGCTGGCTTACTGCTGTTGCTTTCCTGTCCACTAGTTACTGAACATGCCTGATGACTGCTGCAATCTCGGTTTTCTGTATACTGTATTTAGTTTATGGTGCATAGTGAGAGTTTGTTCTGTATGATTTCCATGCCAGCTGGAACCTTGTTATACCACAGTTCAAATGTCATGGAACGTGGTTGTACCCTTCTGTGGCACAACAAAGTTCCAGCTGATCGCAGATCCTCGAGGCAGGTGTTATTCACAGCACTGCTGCATGCACAGCAGTCATTCAGGTTCTGAACTGAAACCTGCATACCTGCCACAAGAGTGCTGTGAAAACACTTTTTTGTTTGTTTTTCGTGTACTGTTTTACTGTTGTATTGTCTTATGTTTGGAAAATTCAATTTAAAAAGTTTAACGTAACAAAACAAAAAAAAAAAAAAAACACTACACACAAAATACTGCTTGGGAAACCATGTGCCCTACCAGCCTGAGCTACCACCTCGAGCTCCTGATTACATTACACCTCTTGAGTTTCGCTCTCGAGGTCTGATGTAATCAGAACCCCTCCGTGGAAGCACAGGCTGGCTGTGCATGGATGCCCAGACAGTATTCTCTACATATACGGAATTACACTGCTATTTTTGTTTTTGCTGCCGACTTGTTTCCCCTTTACTCTGCCCCCAGGTCACATCTATAAATCAGAATATTTGTATATCTCTTGTGAAACACTTTATAAAATGTAATGTGCTCAAAACTGCTGAATCCACTAGGCTGTTGGGATGGGGTTGCAGATGTGTTCTGAACTGGTTCATCAATCTCTGCTTCTACTCTTTTATAACCTTCTTGGATCTGTCTCTGCCTATTTGCCCACCTTTCTATCCTTGTCTTTATATTACTGCCTTTCTTCCTCATCCTGTTTCTCCTTTTCTCATTCCCAAAATCAACAGATGGAATGTTTGCCATGAAATACAAGGATTCAAAATGCTGCACAACTGTGCTAGTCCAAGACTACACACACACCTCATACTGAGTTAGGGACTCAGTTGTACCTGTGGGTTGTTAAGCAGCATAGATTCTCTGGTAAACAGATACGGATAGAAAGGGAATTTTTCATACTCACCAAAGGAACACTAGAAACGCAAACAATGAGTAGAACTTAATTTTGTTTTAAATTTCTCTATATGTGTAAGGAGGGGATGACGAGGGGAAACAGTTTTTTTTTTTTTTTAATTATACAAGTTGAATTTCTAAGGCACAGTGGAAGATTTTTACTGCATTAAGGTTCCAGCTATGTTTGAAATGGTGGGTCAGTTCCTGGGTGAAGGAGGACCCATTTTCTAACTGTGTGATCTAACTATTAACAAGTCCCAATCCTAAAGTATGCAATTATGGTGACAAACTGCACACCTTGGGGGGGCATGCTAGTCAATCTGATAGCTTCATTTCTCTTATTCTATAATGCAGCATGTATTTTTACTTGCACGTTTGTTCAGCTAAACATGGAGTGTTTGGGGGCCGTATATCATTTCTGAAAAAAAGGAACCCTACAAACAGAAATAATCTACTGTCCACCTTAAGCCAACGTGGAATCATCTTTTGCTGAAATCCTCATCTCATCTCCACTCTATGGAGGCTGTGTGCCCTAGTGATTAGAGAGTGCAGCTGTGAAGGTAGAGACCCGGGTTTGAATCTTACCACTTCCACTTAGCTGCTGTTATGACCTTCAGCACACCACAACCTCCATGGATTGAAAGAGGGGCTCTGGTCACTAGTACTGAGTTGTTTTTTTCCCCATACATGCCCAAGGTGTACAATACCACATAAGAGAGACTGAAGGTTTAGCAGTTTATACAGATGTCACACACAGAGGTTGTATGTAAAAAATAAATAAAATAAAAAAGTTGCATACTGTTGCCCATATTTTATTTTACACAGTTACTGATCCAGAAGGTAAGAAGAATGTTGGCCACAACAATTAAACATTTTACAACTAGTGAACGGATTCTTTTTGAGGATATGAAAGAGCACCTTTTGTGGTGCTCACCCAACAAACATAAAAGGACCCTTACGAGCCCTCCTCCTGTGTTAAAATCTAACATTAAGTAGAATTTTTTTCTGCCTCTAATTGGGAAGGGTTTATATTTTGGCTCTGCCTTGATTTGTTTGTGTTAACTATTTTAACTTTTGAAATATCAAGTTGAAAATCTGTTCCCCATTACTTTACATTGAGCGTGCCCCCACACTCTCCATATTATTACATCACAAAACATGCTAGCGTGGGGGGAGCACTCAGGACCAGGAAGTGGAAGGGACTGGTGGCTCGTCTCCACGGAGCCAAAATATGATCCTTTCCCTTCCTAATTAGAGGCAGAAAAAAAAAAAAACTACTTCATGTAGATTTTAACTCTGGGGCAGGCAATGGTCATTCTGTGTTTCTGGAGGGCAACTGGTGCTCTTTTAACAGATTACATTTTAATAAAAGGATAGCAAATGGTTCCAGTTTAGAGTTTCGTTTGATCATGTCAGTGAACTCGGTCATGCTGCAGTGCAATGGGACAGGAATCTTGAATTTAGTTTCCCCCCCAGGTGATGGAACTGCTGTGAGGATCACTGTGTAGACAGTGGTGAAAGTATAGTAAGTTTGACTTTTTTTTTTTACTTCAAAATCTAGTTGCTGCAATTCATGTGAAATTAGTTGGGCAGCTGTGGTTTTGGAGTTATGAGCAGCTGAGAGGTTTAGCACCGATTGCTTAAATCATAATCCTATTTCTATGGAAATGTCTATGATGCCACACGCAGGGTACAATGACTTCAGCGCCACAATAAGCACATGCTGTAGAGGGCAGAGTTCCTGTTTTGATGTAAATCCCCTCAGTAATGAAGAATGGAATGGCTGCCAACTGAACGCTTTTTGAATGTAGGTCACCTGAATTCTGCTGATGCCAACTGTGTTTGCGTACTGTGATGGCTGGACTAACACTTTCTCTCTCTCTCCTTGAGGACATCAACATCCTTGCTTGCATTTAGGTGCATTCTGAAAATCCTGCCTGCTGCATGCTATTTCATAATCCATTTATTTCTATTATATTATAGCGTATGTTGGGACGTAATATTCCTTTGATTTTCAACACTGTTAAAAAGCTGTACTTCCCAAGTAGCAAGTCGCTCAGAACGCTGTTCAGCCCTTCTGGTTAGACCAGCGTTCTAAGCAGTGAGCAGCATGAGAACGGATTTCAAAATTAAAGCGAACCACAGCGCAACCACCCAGTATTTAATGTTTTTTTTTGTTCAACTGTGTTTCAACATACATTATAAAAAATACTGGCTGGGGAAAGGTGTCGAAACCAGTACGCTCACACATGCTCGTTTTGATTCACAGACCTTCGAGTTTTGCCTCAGGTCTGTGAATCAGAACCCCTCTGTGGGTGAATGCACTGGTTCTACACCTTTCCCCAGCCAGTATTCTCTATATGTTCCACAGGCAATTGTTTTAAATGTTGTCTTTGATACAGTTTTATTCATGAGGTGTCAAAATGCCGTTACAGAAGGGTGCCTAATGAGGGCATAAGTGAAGGACTGAGGAACCGCTTAATTCTTAAGCACAAGGCTATGCTATCACAAAGAACAATGGGCAATTCTAGTTCCACACACTGAGCTATGCTGCATTGTGCTTCTGGAACCAACACTGGTGAAGCACGAACGATCACAGCCTAAACAAACAAGCCATTTTTTCAAATCAAAAATGTATGTGTGTGTGTGTGTGTGTATATATATATATACACACACACACACACACACACACACACACACATATACACACACACACACACACACACACACACACATATATATACACATAATAGTGGCACGGCCGCGCCACTATAGTTAGTGTTCAGCGGTCAGTTACATACTAAAGTCAAACGTTTGGTCGTTAATAACTTTGGACCCATTCAATGGATTTGCCTGAAATTTGGCACGTGCGTTGGGGCACGGTAGATCTCTTGATTTGCCAAATTGCGTTTCAGTCAGAGTAACTGTCTTTTGTACGAAAGTGCTGAAAAATGCAAAATTATCCAATTTTGAAGGCACCTTTTGGGATTCTGAATGTGGTCCTGCACAGCCGTCGTGTGGTGTGCCGCTCTGCGAGATGGCTCGTTTTAAAGAGCTTTGGTGGCCGAACATGCCGCTTTCTGTTTAGTGAAAAAATATTAAGGCATTCAAAAGTTATGGCACTTTTAAGTTCCCATTACAAGTCAATGGGAAAATTTATATGTATATCTTACGAACAAAGATTGGTGTTCTGGCCATCTGGTCCTGCCTGGCTGTCAAAGAATTTGCAGCCTCGCGGTTCAAGAATCTTTGTCCCCCAGGATTTTCAAAAAATTCTTTGATCGCGAGGTCCACCATCTTGTTTTCAGTTTTGCGATCTGAAAAACACAAATATCTCAGCTCAGGGGTCACTTCTGAAGTAAACCTTTGATGGGTTTTACTCAGGGGTCCTGATCTATCAAGCCATGCCTTTGGTTCCATCCAAATTGGTCCAAAAATAGAGTTAACTTTTAAATTCTTCGTTCGTGGCTCGCTAACGATCTTTGATCCGAGCCTACAAATTCTTTGATCGCGATTGGGCATCGCGAGCGAGGGACGAGATGGCCAGATTTAAAATTGTTGTTTCTGAGCCCAGGGGTGTCCTATAAACTGAAATGAGGGTGGGATTTGCTCAGGAGGCTTTGTTGTGCCCTGTCTGAATAATAATAATAATAATGTTTTACCTATCCCTGGTAGTCTAGTGGCCCCCCCATCAAAATAAAATAAACAAGTCATTTGTAATGCCCTGGTAGTCTAGTGCCCTTCCAATGTGTATTATTTTACATCCCTGGTAATCTAGTGGCCCCCCTCGAGCTGTATTAAATTATTCTTATTGCTCATATCCCTGGTAGTCTAGTGGCCCCCGATCTGTATTAAATAATATTATTTGTAGAGATCCCTGGTAGTCTAGTGCCCCCCCCCAGCATAATAAAACATATGCTTATTTTGTATTTGCTGCTAGTCTAATTGCCCTCCCACCCAGGTGTGCCAGCCCATCCAGCACCCTCCCCACACCCTTCCCCGCCGGACTGGCACAGCCCTCTCACCTCCACGGCCAGCGCCGACTGTTTGCACTCGATCGGTAATGCAAAGGGTGCTCAGAAATATTTTCAGAGTGCCTCTTTGCATTAGCTCATAATGGAAACAGTCAGTGGCTGGCCGTGGAGATGAGAGGTGGGCTGTGCCGGTCGCCGGCCTGGGAAGGGTGGGGGGTGCTGGGTGGGCTAGCACGGCTGGGTGGGGTGGTGGGGCCACTAGACTACCAGAAAATATAAAATAAGCATATATTTTATTATGCTGGGGACACTAGACTACTAGGATCTCTACAAATAATATTATTTAATACAGATCGGGGGGCCACTAGACTACCAGGGATGTAAAACAATACACATGGCGGGGGGGGCACTAGACTACCAGGGTATTACAAATTACCATTTTATTATGATGGGGGCCACTAGACTACCAGGGATACTTAAAACATTATTTTTGTTACTCAGACGGGCAGAATGGAGCCCCCTGAGCAAAACCCAGCCTCATTTTGCTTTGTAGGGCACCCCTGGGCTGAGAAAAAAAATTTAAAATCTGGCCATCTCGTCTCTCGTCTCTGATCGTGAGCGTGCTATTTCTTTTATAGTGAGCCTACAAATTCTCTGTTCGCGATCGTGCATCGCGAGCGAGGGACGAGATGACCGGATTAAAAAATCAATTTTCTCAGCCCAGGGGTGCCCTATGAAGTCAAATGAGGGTGGGTTTTACTCAGAGGACTTTGTTCTGTCACACCATGGTGGTGGTTTACCTCAATTCCTTCAGTTCTTTGACTTATGACATTTTTAATTCTTTGTTCGTGAGCCTGCAAATTCTTTGATCGTGAGATTCTTTGATCACGATCGCGCATCGCAAGCGAGGGATGAGATGGCCCAATCTAAAAATCAATTTTCTCAGCCCAGGGGTGTCCTAGAAAGTCAAATGAGGGTGGGTTTTACTCAGGGGGCTTCGTTCTGTCGAACTAAGGTGGTTGTTTACCACAATTCCTTCATTTATTTTTTTATTTTTATTAATAAGGTTTTAAATTCTTTGTTCATGAGCATGCAAATTATTTTATCGCGAGCCTACAAACTCTTTGACTGAGATTCTTTGATCATCTTCTTTAATTGTGAGGGAGGGACAAGATGGCCAGGTTTTTAATAATGGAATAGATAGGGACATTTTAGTAATCTTTGATATTGAATATCTCGGAAACGGTTTAGTCTTTTTACTTGACATTTGGAAGGAAGAAAGGCAACATCCCACAGATGTACCTTTTGGTGGTTTGGTCACAAAATATTACAGGGCAGCTAAGTGACAGCACTCCAAAGTTGACGCTTTTTCCCATAGGATAACATTATGGGCTTGGCATCTGCCACATTACAGAATTGTTTGCTGCCCTGCTGCAAAATAATGGTTTGGTCTTTTGGGCTGAAATTTGGAGGGAAGAAAGCCAATATCCCACAGATGTGCCTTTTTGGTGGTTTGCTGAAAAAATATTACAGGGCGGCTAAGTGACAGTACTCCGAAGTTGACGCTTTTTCCCCATAGTACAACATTACGGCGTCTGTTGTGCCTTTCAGGGCCCATATCTCCTACACTGCACCACCTCAGCTTCTTTACACATGGGATGGTGTGAGAGTTAGGGCCAAGGACCCCAACGCACACCCCAATGCCTGTTGCTGGGGGTGGGGTGCAAGTGGTGGGAACCCTAAAATCGAATTTCATCACTTTTTTCACTGTAGAATAACCCTAACTGATGCATTAACAAAGTTTTTTGCATATAATATATCTATCTATCTGGGGTGTGGGGACAGAGCCCCTCCATTCTTCACAGAACCAGCTGATATTTAGAATTTTATTAAAGATTTAAGATGTGGGGGCTCTGCACCTCCCCCCCATAATTCCTGTTTTCCCCCATTCAACCACTACGTTATCTGGTATTCACGTATTACGTGAGGGCTCTTAGTACTTCACCAATCAATCAATCAATAAATGCCTCTAATGAGATCAATCAACAAAATTACCTCCCTGTGTCTCTGTGCTAAATGTCAAGGAGCCTTCACTAAACTCTCCGTTCCCTGCTGTAAATATCTGCTTGTTACTCTACCTTTCTTCCTGCCTCCCCTCCTATGGAATAACCATACTCATGCTTTTTGCTTCCACTTCCTCCCTCTCCTTCAAAGCTCTTCTTGACTTCTGAACACACACCTGCACCAGTTATCAGCTCCTTCTTCCTGCACATATCTGAGTCACCAATTCCTCGCCAACCCCTTTTCTCCATCCCCAGTGCACATCGCTTCTGCCCCCTTTGCCCTTCTTAGGCAGTCTCTGTGGTCTTAATGTATTTATTCATCACAACAGCACTTTTTCTTTTAGATTTCCTATTAGTTTTATTTATTTATTTTTTATTATTTGCACCTTTCCTGACCTGGTATCTTGCACATTGCTGTTATTATAGATCGTAACAACCTACACTTATCCGCTGGATTGTCACAGGACCACCAGCTGGTACATCAGAACCTTTAAAGGCTCCAATATGCATTTGGGCAGAATGAATCTCCCACTGCAGACTCCCAACTCTGACAGCAGTCGCGAGGGATTCTGGGATACCACCGCTGTGGCCATTTTTGTAACACATCATGGAGACGTAATAAAATAAAGCGATGAAGTAAGTAATTTCTTCTTTGCACTAAAAGTGCAAACTGGGGTTTAGGATATGAGCCTATAAACAGAAATGGAGTTAAAAGCACAATGCAGAATGAAATGAAATCATGTGATCACCAAGACTAATTGCCTGTAAATCAGCTCTGTAGAGTTATGCTCTTTCAACAAAAAAAAATATTCAGACCTAATGTTATAAAGACTGCTGCACTCAACAGCTGAAATATTTCTAAACTGGTAACTCTTCCAACCAGACATGCAAAAATGTGCTACCCAGCAAGCCTACATGGCAAACACATGCTAGAATAGCTCCTCAGGACACCTGCGTGAAAACTGATTAAACAGCTACTAACTGCCGATATATTACAATCTAAACAGTGTGCCTATACTGCCTTTCTGATATGGCATCTGGGAAGCACAAAAATAAGCTGACAAAACTATCTTTTAATGCCCGAAATCCCTCTAACCTGAGCGCGGCCGACTCTCCTGGCCATGTGTACCGGGATCCTGAGACGAACGACGAGAGAGAACAGTAGGCCCGCAAAATGGAAACGCTAACAATCGCTTACGGGGGTTCCTGCTACGTTGTTAACCATGCAACAAGAGATAAAGGCAGGTTTTGTCAATATTACCTCACAACTGACTCACCTCCAATCAGTGGTAACAAGCCTGTCAGAGACATCAGCGACCCATGCAGCCCAAATATCACAGTTGGAGCGCCATGTGGGGAAACTCAAAGATTCTTATCCGGGGGTTTCCACTGAGAGAAATGGTCTCCTTATCACCCTCACAGAGCTTAAGGAACGCATAGATGACCAAGAAAACCGATCTAGAAGATCCAACTTGCGTATAATAGGGCTTCCGGAAGGGACTAATGGCAGACACCCAGTGAAAGAGCTACATCAATGGATGGTAGAACAGCTGGGCCTGCCTGAGGAATACATTGACTCTGAAATCGAAAGGGTGCACCGAGTTGGACCTCCACCAAAACCGGAAGATAGACCACCCCACTGTTTAGTGAAATACCTGTGGTACACCGACAAAGAAAAAGTCCTACAAAAGGCAAAGCAATCTGGCCCTATTCAGTTTGGAAGCGTTAAGGTGCATACCTTGTCAGCGTGGCTCAGCTGGTAGCTCAACCGCCTCTGGACCAGAAGATCGTGGGTTCTCGTTCCACACCGGGATTGGACTTGCACCTAAAAATCGCTGGCATCCGAGTGCAGTGTTGGGGGTGCTGTCCTTCGGATGAGATGTTAAACGGAGGTCCCTTCTGCCCATCCTGGTGTTGTCCTGGTGGGTGTCCAGGTGGAAGTAAAAGAACCCAGGGCACTCTTCGCAAAGAGTAGGGAGCATTCCCGGCATCCTGGCCAACATTCCCCTTCCCATAAACCGGTTCATGCAATTATCCAGGCTGTGTGTGGGTGATGATGTGCGATATGGCCACCACCACACATTCAGTCATTTCACTACCAGCCTAGCATTGCTTGTAAAGTGCTTTGGGATACTGTGTATGAAAAGCACTATATAAATGCTGATTCCTCTCCTTCATCTTCCAGGACTACAGTAGAGACCTCCAGAGTCGTCGGTAACATTTTAATGTGGTTAAAAATAAATTGCATTGTCTTGGATGGTCGTTTGCTTTTTTGTACCCCGCACGGCTGCGCGTGGATAGGCCAGGCCAACACTCTCAATATTTTGCCTGCTCCAAGACTGCAAAGGAGGAGGAGGCCAGGAGAGAAGAGGCGCCAGTTAACTGACTGCCCTGAGCCTGTTAGAATGTAAGTACAGTCGCATTATCATTCAATATTCTCTCCTGGTGCTATGTCCTCTGGGCGGGGGTCCTGGAGGGTGTATCTGGGACTACTTGGGAGCGCAGTAAGATGCCAGATGCTGATGTTTACATGCCTTTTGTAACTCCATGGGTGCTTATGCCATTGCTCCACATTATTGTCTTGGCCTCCCGACTGTGTCAGGGAACACGGGTACTAGTGGGGGAGCTTATAATTGCTTAATTTATCGCCATGTGTCCAGGATGGAATATTAGCCCCTTGATTTAACACATGTTCTCTAAGGGGCATTAACGCTTAAGAAGAGTGCCTCCGATTCTGAAAGCCTGAAGTAGCGGTAGCGGCACCTGACCTGCCTGGGGGCACGGGTATCAGCGGGTCTTGACCATAAGCAAAACTGGAGCAACATAGCTCCACTTTCAGTGACAAGTGCTTTGCAGATCTGACAATTGTTTGAGTTTATTCACTGTTTCCTTATCTAATGGCCTGCTTCCCTAACAACCGTCTATGACTTTGGGGATATTGCAGTTTATTCAATTAACTCAGTTACCAGTTGTCTTCAATGGCTGCTAAAACCTATCTACATATACGGAATTTTTTTTTTTGCTTTACCCATTCTGGACATTTACAAGAGTATGTAGCTGGTATTAATTTAATAGCTTCAGCGTATGCCTCCCGTGTGGTTCTAGTTTAGCACGCTGCTCTATAACCAGTTAATTAGCTTATAGCTGCTACACTGTATGTTCCTACACCACTAGGTGCCCCACCAGCGACCAGTTTATGGTGGGTTAAGTTATACTACTACTGCCTCCTGCTTGCAGTGGGAATTCTGGTGGGCTCTGACCAGCCCATGGCAGGGGGTTCTTGTTCTTTTTGTTGTCCCTGTTTGACCTACTCTGTTGTATATTGCCAAGGTGTTTCCTGGTGACGGGGGGTGGGGGAGAGTAATATTTGGATGGGAAGGGGGGGATAAGTAGGACAGGAGGCGGGTACTTTGACTGCTGTGGTGCAAACCGGAGATTGGTGCAGGCCTGCGCAGTGGGGGTGCCATTAACTGCTGACAACTAGCACCGCTGCATTTGCTCTCAAGGCATGCAGTTCAATTTCTGGGCCACTGGGAGTGGCCTATGGCACTGAGTTAGGTACTCTGGGAGCATTATCTTTGGGGGGGAGTGGGGATATACATGAGGAAAAATGGTTATAGATGTGCAGACATTCTTTGGAGCGACATGGTGGGTGTTTATGCATTAGATAGATATGGCTGATAATATTAACTGTGTGTCATGGAAGGTCAAAGGGCTTAAATCGATTCTGAAAAGAAGGAGGGTCATGACTGAAATATGTAGGGTTAAAGGACAGATTATCTTTCTCCAAGAAACCCACTTTACACCCAAGGAAGTGCAAAAAAAAGGCTAAATTTATTGGGGGGGAGGGTGTACCTGGATCTCGGCCACCTTCTCCTCGAAAGCAAGGGGCACCTCGATATGGATCCCAAGGGGACTCCCAGTCCAGATTATGGAGGAATTAGTCGACCAAGCTGGGAGGTATGCACTGGCAAAGATTAATGTCATAGGAAGGGGGGTGTTCCTGGTGGGCTCGGTGTATACCCTAAACACTGAGTGTCCGAGTTTCTTCCCAAAACTAGCCCTAGATATGGCTGGCTGGGAGAGGCCTTGGATACTGGGTGGGGACTACAACTGTGTCACTGATACTGTCATGGACCGATCCAGTAGAACCCCTTTTCCGAAATCGCAGAATGCTAAGGCTATGGAAGAGTTGCAAACAGGACCCCACTGAGCAAGACTATAGCTTTTTTTTCCACACGCAGACCACTCTTATGCTAGACTTGATAGAATCCTGATCTCCGTGCCCCTACTGGTGGGAGTGAAGAACGTCACATATCGCCTGATCCTCATTTCGGATCATGCTATCCATTCTGTCACCCTCAGGGAAATGAGGGCGCCCCAAGCAGCAAGAAACTGGAAGCTGGACCCTTTCTCTTAAAAGATCAGGAGTATATTCAATTTATGAATCAGTGCATACAAGGAATATCTCCAGCTAAATGTCAGAGGTGTCACCTCACATGGAACTAGTTGGGAGGTGTTAAAAGCTTATATTAGAGGTCAGACCGTAGCATTCGCCTCCTACAAAAGGAAGGTGGCGATACAGGACTTGACCGCCCTGAGAACCAAAATAGAAGCGTGTGAGGAAGCACATAAACAGAACCCCACAACCTCCCTTTACAGTCTACTTCAAAAGTTGAAGTGGAAGTTCAATACGCTTTCGAGCTCTCAGATTGAGCATTCTATTCTGCTCATCAATGCAGGAGCCTATTTCAACGGGGATAGGGCAGGGAAATTATTAGCATGGCAGCTGAAGAGCAGGGAGTCGGAAAGTAACATGGAGCAGATTCGCAGTGGCTGTGGGGCCCTAGCTCAAGGATCAGATGAAACTGGGAAGACCTCTGGTGAGATTTACTCTCACCTATATATTTCAGAGTATAATCCTAGTCAAAAAGACCTGGACCACTTTTTCACAGGATCCCTCTCAGTAAGATCCCAGAGATATGAGAATGACCTGATGCCTCCCCATCCAAAGAGGAGATTTTCTCTGGCCTTAAAGAGTGGGAAAGCCCCTAGCCCTGACAGGCTCCCAATTGATTTTTTTTAAGTTGTTCCAACCTTCCCTTCTGGACCCTCTGTTTGATAGGATCTGGGAGGGTCTCAGTAAGGGGAGCTACCCTCATCCAAGCAGTCCGCCATAATCTCATTGCTACCAAAGCCTGGCAAGGATCCTACTCAATGTGCCTCATATAGACCAATCTCACCGTTAATGGCTGATTACAAAATAGTAGCCAAAGCCCTTGCCACCCAGTTAGAACCTGTACTGCCCAGTATAATCCATCAAGATCAATCTGGTTTTGTTAAAGGTAGGATGGGAAAACACAACATTAGGCGCACCCTTAATATAATTTCTAGATGGGGAAAGACTAAACACACACACGGGGCAGCTGTGGTGGCACTGGACGCTGAAAAGGTATTTGACCGCGTGGAGTGGGGGTACCTATATGACACCCTCCACAGAATGGGTATGGGACCAGCTTTTCACTCTTGGATTAGCACGCTCTACCACCGCTCGCAGGCTCAGGTCCTGGTTAATGGGGCACTTACAATCCTCTTCTGCCTGGGTAAGGGTACCTGGCAGGGCTGCCCATTGTCGCCACTTCTGTATGCCCTTTCTTTGGAACTTTTGGGGGCGGCCCTGAGAGCACACCCAGGAATCAGGGGCTCTGAGTGGGGTGGTCGACAGCACAAAATCGCTATGTATGCAGACGACCAACTCTTTTATCTGCAAAATCCAGCTCAGGATTTGCCAGCAGTCCATGACCTTATGCAGTCCTATGGTCAGCTATCAGGCCATCAAGTCAACTAGTCCAAACGCGAGTTGCTCCTGGTCAGCCTCCTGGACAGGGCCCAGCTGTTGACTACACTTGGGGGGTTGCAACTGGTATCCAGCCTAAAGTATTTAGGTATACAGATCTCAGCGTATGTGAGCTGGTTATTTAACCTGAACTTCACCCCTCTCATGGTGTGCCTTACCGAGGACTGTGAGCGCTGGACTGCCCTTCTGTTAGCCCTGTTAGGTAGGGTAGGGGTGGTCAAGATGACCATCTTACCACAAGTACTCTATATCAGTCGCTCCCTATCAAAATTCCCCAGAAGCATTTTAAATGATCTGACACCATCATAACTAAACTTCTTTGGAGAGAGGGAAGAGTAAGAATTAAACACACAGCCCTACAGCTCCACTCACGCGACGGCGGAGTTGGCCTTCCAAATTTTTAAATTTACTACTGGGCAGCACAGCTTGCATATCTGCCCTTGGGGGGGAGGGGTCAGGATTTGGGCTGCTCATGGGTGGGGCTAGATGACTATTTGTTACACAGGAATCTCAGAAATGACATCCTGGCGGGCAAACTGGGTGCCAAAGAAGGGAGCCTAGTGACCAACCCTTTAACGAAGACTTCACTGCAAGTGTGGGTGCAGGCCCATCAAGGTATTGGTTATAAGGGTAAAAATTCCCCCAATATGAGTCTGTTGGCCGCTATACGGGACAGAGATAATCCTTCTATACCCGTTATACAGTGTATCTGGGCCTGGAGAAGGCTGGGGCTTGTGGCTGTCAGCCAACTGAATAAGGGGGAGCTTTGAAGTTTCACAACTTTACGTAATGAATGGAGAATACAACCCGGGGACTTCTTTTTGTACTTGAGGGTGTGTCAAAAATGTGGGAAGTTCTTAACCCTGGAATACAACTGGTCCGAACAATCGCCCTTGGAAGAACTCCTCTTTAAACCGCAGCCGGGGCAGAAGCCTCTTTCAGTCTGCTGCCACGCAATCCAGGGACATGTCCAATGTATGTAACAGAATTTAAGTAGGTCCAAGTGGAGCAATGATTTATTGTTACCTACAGACCAACTCACTGGGAGACGTGCCTGTGCACACTATGTGAATTGCTCCCGGAGTAATAAGCTCCGCCAAATTCAGCTTAACTTCATGCACAGGGCATACATGACCCCAATGAGACTGCATGAAATAGACAGCTCCGGATCGGAACTTTGCCCTAAATGCCAGGTTACGGAAGCTGCTTCATCCATATGACGCTGACCTGCCCAAAAGTTGCCTCCTTCTGGCATTCGGTGCATGAAGTCATGAGTGTAGTGATAGGCTTTTTCCCTCCCAAGTCCCCACTGGAATTGTTGCTCGGTGCTGACCCCTCATCCCCGGTCACAATCCTCATGAGGCCCTGTGGTCGCTGGCTCTTATTAATGCAAGGAGGACTACAGCCCAGGAGTGGTTGTCTTCAACTCCTCCCTCGGTGACAAGATGGGCACATAATTTAAGGGCTTGTATGGCCTTGGAGAGAGCACAGCTGGGTGCACAGGGGAAGTTATCAGAGTTTCAGGCTACCTGGAGTCCAGAGTTTTTCCTATACAAACTTGCGTCTTCCAGCGGGATCTGTAAGGCTTAAGCATGGCGCCCTGGGTATCGGACCTTGGGAGGGTACCTTCAAACCCCTTCCCCCCAACCCCACTGAGTTCACCCCATTGAGTTTGCCCTTTGTGTACCATGACACTAGGTAGACAATTACATCTTCAATACCAAATAGTCACTAAATATATGTTAGGTTTACCTTTGTTGAAAGGGTATTTACTACTATATTGGTATTGTCGTATCTATGTATGTCTCATAATGTATGGAGTGCCCTACATGCTATGTTGTATTGAATGTCTGACTACACATGTCTGTATCTTAATGATCATGATGTATGCACATCTACTTCCTAATAAAACATTTAAAAAAAAAAAAAAATGTGCTACCACCTAGAACTTGCCTACTGATTTGGTATAAAATACTCTATAATGGATCATTTATGTACGTGCTGATCCTGCTCCTCTAATGCTCCCAAGCCTAAATAAGCAAATCCCTGATAAGTCTTCACTGCACTTTGATTATTTTAAACATTTTCACAGCTCTGCAGATAGTCTTGGCGATCACATACAAAGAAGCCAGCAGAAGAAGGTAATTTGGTCTATCAAGTGTGCTCGTATTGCAGGGCCCAGAGCTTGAGCTAATGTCCCTGCCCTCCTTCCCCACTCCTGCCATCCTCCCTACCCATGATCTTTACCTTCCCCTATGCCTATCCCAGCCTCTCTTAAAGCTGCCCATTGTCTTCAACAAGATCACCTCCTCTGGCAGCACATTCCAAGTGTCCACAATCCTCTCTGTTAAGAAGTGCTTCCTGACCTCTCTCCTAAACCTCCCACCCTCCAGTTTAAGACTGTGCCTCCTCGTGTTATGGTTGCCACTCAGCTTAAAGAGACTCTCCTTATCAACCTTATTTATCCCTTTCAAGTACTTGAAGGTCCCAATCATGTCCCCTCTCTCTCTCTTGTCTTTCAGTGAGTACATGTTCAGTGCCCTGAACCGCTCCTCGTATGCCTTACCCTGCTGACTGGCTATCATCTTTGTAGCCCTACTCTGGATCTTCTCCAGCAGGTTAATGTCCTTTTTGAGGTGTGGGCACCAGTACTGAACTCCATACTCTAGATGCGGCCTCACCAGTGACCTTTTCTATATTATATATAGATATTATATAGCATTAGGTCTGAATATTTTTTTTGTTGTTGAAAGATCACAGCTCTGCAAAGCTGATTTACAGGCAGCTAGTCTTGATGATCACATGATTACTTTACCTAATTAAAGTGAGTTTGTCTCTTTTGAGAAAAGTTTGAAAAATAATAATTTAGATATAAAACTTAAATTTGATAGGTTGTCTGCATTTCGCTTCCCTTTCTTTTTCAATACTACATTAATTAGCATAGAAACAGGATCCTTGTCCTCTAGAGTGGGGTGGTGGCATCCAGAGGTCACCCTGGGGCCTACTGAGTTCCAGAAAGGGGCCCTCCCTGGCTGGTTCCCATACCCAAGAGCTCCACCTTCTGTGGGCAGCTTGACACAGCTGACCTTGGTGGCTCATCCTACTTGAGCGGTGTTATGCAATGCTAGGTCCATTAAAAACAAGACAGCGGTAATCAATGATCTTATTGAGTCATCAGACCTGGCTTGCATCACTGAGACCTGGCTGAACAAGAATGCCAGGCCAGTTTTGGAGTCTGTTGTTCCAGCCGGGTTCTCAGTGATATACCGTCCGAGGATGGATCACAGTGGAGGGGGTGTCGCCATCTGTTTTAGAACAGAATTGGACCTTGTAGATGTGCCAGTGGGAGAGACCAAGTTCTTTGAGTGTATTATTGGTGCAGGTGTGGGGTGCAGGATCCTTCCAGTCTATCATCCACCCAGTGGCGAGAAGCCGTTCCTACAGGAAGTTGCGGACCTCATCGTCGACATGGTGCCAGTCTCCCAGATGGGTGGTTCTGGGGGACTTCAATACCTGGGTCAACGATGAACTCTCGCAATTTGGTCAGGACTTCCTCCAACTAATGATTTTACTGGACTTCACACGGGTTCAGGGTCACTCACTGGACTTGGTCTTCCTACTGGGGATAGAGATCTCTGACCTGGTGGTGAAGCCAGTCGGTTGGTCTGACCATCACACTATAGGGTTCAATTTCCAGGCTCCCCCTTATAGGCCTGCCCCTGCGGAGATAGTCTGGTACTGCCCTTTAAGGGGTTTGACCCCAGACGGCCCAATGGTGGTGCTGAACCTATCGGGCCTCCCGAGTGTAAGCACAGTTCAAGGGAATCTGCTGCAGGCCTATAGCAGGGCTGTGGTACAGGCCCTGGATTCCGTTGTTCCTGTCAGTGTTCATCCACTCACTCTTCACCCTCGGTTGATGACCCTTTACAAGGATTATCAATCGGCCATCTCCCATAAAAAGGCAGAATTCCTGTCCAGGGAGATCACTACTGCACAGAATCAACCAGCTCAGCTCTTTTGGACTGTTGACAGACTGTGCCATCCAGCCTGTCTCCATTCATGAAGAGCGCTGTCACAGGAGAATTGTGACGAGTTTGCTCAATTCTCTACGACTAAGGTTGCTGACTTCAGGTCTGAAATCTGTGCAGCCTGCTCCAATGGGGGTTGTGTTGGTCAGTGGGAGGTTGCTGCCCCTCATTTCGTCTGGTCAGACTTTGGTTGGTTGGTGGTCGAGGATGTCGTGAGGATCATCCAGAGCATGCGGCCAACTCACTGTAGTTTGGACCCAGCCCCAACGTGCCTCTTAATAGGGTGCGATGAAGTCATCGGCCTGGTCCTGGTGGAGATAGTCAGGTGTTCATTATAGTCAAGTGTGTTTCCGTACACCCGGTTAAACCCCTCCTTAAGAAATCCTCTCTTGATCCTGACTGTCTAGCCAACTACAGGCCTTTCTCTAACCTTCCTTTTGCAGGTAAGGTTATTGAGAAGGCTGTCGCGCTGCAGCTGGAGGACCAACTCCCCATTCACAACATCTATGATCCACTCCAGTCCGGCTTTCGGAAGAGGCATAGCACCAAGATGGCCCGTGTTCAGGTGCTCAATGATCTCCTGATAGCAAGAGATCGGAGGACACGTTCCATCTTGGTCCTCCTTTATCCCTCAGTGGCATTTGACACCGTGGACCATGGTGTGTTACTAGAGCACCTGCGTTTCATCTGTAGGCTATCTGGTACAGTCCTCAGGTGGTTCCATTCTTTTCTCACCGGCAGGTTTCAGCGAGTGGTGTCCGGGTTTTGTTCCTCGAGCCCGGTCTCCCTGCAGTACCTGTGTTGTCACCCATGTTGTTCGCGGTGTACATGCTGCTGTTGGGAGACATTGTTAGGCGGTATGGGCTGAGTTTTCACTGCTATACAGATGATACTCAGTTCTACATGTCCTTCTTGCCCAAGCAGGGTGATGCTATCTTGGCATTTAACAACTGCCTCACTGAGATTCAGGATTGGATGAATGCCAGTTGGTTGAGGTTGAACCCTGACAAGAACGAGGTACTGGTGGTGGACCTGGGTCATCTAGTTGAGGCGGCTTCGGCTGGGTTGCCTTCTGGGCTTTGGCTCAGGGGCGTTCAGCTGTTGACCTCTGACCGGGTGTGCAATCTGGGCGCTATCTTTGATGAGGGACTGACGCTGAAATCTCAGGTGTCATCCATCGTTAAGTCCTCTTTTTACCATCTGAGGAATATTGCCTGGATTAAACACCTGGTCCCGCCTCATGACCTTCCAACATTGGTCCATGCCTTTGTGACCTCTTGCCTTGACTATTGCAATTCCCTGTCCCTAGGGCTACCGGAGGTGGATATATACAGGTTACTCACCTGTAACAGGAGTTCTAGGAATGGTATATGTTGTTCATCCACACTGTCTGGCAGGTTCCTTGCCGCTTTAAATCTTGCCGGAAGGTCTTCAAGCTGGCTCCTCCCACCCACCCGGGTGGTAAAACTCTCGGCTGCACCCCATGACGCCAGATCTGGCCCGCTGGAAGCTCAGGTTGTGCGTCAAGCCGGAGGTCAAGGGTCGTGGATGAACAACATATACCATTCCTAGAACTCCTGTTGCAGGTGAGTAACCGTATTTCTAGGGACATGGATATGTTGTTCATCCACACTGTCTGGCAGACTCCTAGCAGTTCTCCGGAGGAGGGAGGCAAGGCGCACACCTCTACTTAGGGAATAAAGACTGGAGAACCAAGGCCCCAAAACCAGCATCCCGGGCGTGACTCAAGGTCGATGTGGTAATGGGTAATGAAGGTGTGCTGACTTCCAGGTAGCAGCCCTGCAGATTTCCTGGATAGGGGCGTCCCTGAGGCAGCCACCGATGCAGCAGTATGCGGGTAGAATGAGCTCTTATCCTCTGGGAGGCTCCATGCCCGCCAACTTAGCAGAGATCTATGCAGGAGGTGACCCACCTGCTTATGTCCGCTTGGCTGCAGGTCTGCCAGGTGCGGCTTCAGCGTAGGTGACAAACAGCTGGCGAACCTCTCCCAATTTCAACCGTGCGCTCCTTATAATAAGTGAGCGCCCTTCTAGGGTCAAAGTATGGAGCCTGTATTGACCTCGAGTGTGATTGGGGTAGAACACCGCAGAGTCAACACCTGGTTAAGGTGAAACTCACACCACCTTCGGAAGGAATTTGGCTGGGGCACAGGACAACCTTGTCCCTGTGGAAGACCAGGTAGGAGACTCGATGCAGAAGCCTGGGTTCTCCCATCCTTCTGGCTGGCGTGATAGCCACCAGAAGGCGGTCTTCCACGACGGGTGAAAAGTTCACACCTGTGCATTGGTTGAATAAACTTGCCCATGAGCTTTGCCGTTACCAGCAGTAAATCCCCATGGAGGTGGAGGTTCTGCACCGGAGAGAAATGTGATCAAGGCCTTTGAAAAAGCAGACCACCTTCTCCTGCCACTGACTGCTCCCCGGCCGGCGCCCGGTAATCAGAGATGGCTGCCAGGTGCACCCTAGGGTCGTCAACCTAAGCCCTTGACTAGAAAGGGACCATAAATAGTCCAAGATGCTTGCAAAGGACAGGAGGAAGGTCCAAGCCCTTGCCCTGACACCAAATGGAAAATCTCTTCCATTTGAGCATAGCATTCCTGAGTCGACTCCTTGTGGGGCGCCTCAACAACAGTGAGTACCTCGTGGCGGAAGACCCAAGGCCTGGAACTCTAGCAGCTCAGGAACCAGGCCGTCAGGTGCAGGGATTGAAGGTCGGATGGAGCACCTTCCCTGAATGACTGAGAGCAGGTCCGGGCGGAGCTGGAAGCTGCCTCGGGAGCCTGGAGCTGAGGCTGAGGAGATCTGGGTACCAGAACTGGCGGGAGCCAGTCTGGGGCTATCAGAATCACCCGCCTTGTCCCTCCTTGCTTTGAAGCACCTTGTGAATCAAGGAAATGGGGAAAGGCGTAGAAGGCACCGGGGTCCACAGCCTCGAGAAGGCATCCCCTGCAGCGAGCCCTGCTGAGGGCGGGTATGAAACAGCCTCAAGCTGGCTTCTCCCTGGAGGCAAACAGGTCCACCTGAGGTGTGCCCCAATGGGAGAACAGATCTTGTACTACCTCCGGCAGGAGGGACGACTCGTGAGATGCAGCCCCTATCCGGCTCAGGGCATCGGGGTGTTGGAGGCTCCTGCCACATGAATGGCTAGGAGATCCGCCTCCAGGCTGCGCACTAGTGACCAAATGTGGAGAGCTTCCTTGCATAGAAGCATGGAATGCGTCCCGCCCTGGCGGTTTAGGTAGTACATGGTCGTGGTATTGTCCGTCTGGACTCGGACCACTTGACCCGGAGAAAGCGGAGCAAAGGCGTGAGAGCTAGGCGGACCGCCGGAGCTCCAGCAGGTTGATGCGCCATCGGGACTCCCCGCTGGGACCAGAGGCCATGCGCCCGGGGTGTCTCTCAGATGGGCACCCCAACCCATCAGAGAGGCATCGGTCGATAGAAGACAGTCGGCTCGGGCAGACAAGCGGGATGCCCTCCTGCAGATGAGATGGAGCGGTCCACCACGGAGGCGTTCCACATCTCCTGGGTCACCATCACTAGCTGGTCCAATGGATCACGGCGTTGTGACCGATGGCTGGCCAGTCCCCACTGAAGATGCGGCATGTGCTGGCGTGCCCAGCGGACCACGCTGGTACAGGCCGCCATGAGACCCAGGAGGCGCAGGAAGTCCCGGGCAGGGCGCGATTGCCCAACCAGAAATGATTGGGCAAAGGAGGTAAGAACCTCGGCCCTGTCAGCCGGGAGCCGTGCTCTGGCTCGAAGAGAGTCGAGCTCTGCCCCGATAAACAGAATCACCTGCTTCGGCTCGAGTTCCGACTTGGCCTCGTTGATGAGAAGGCCGATTTGAGAGCAAACCTGGAGGGCCAGATCTCTGGACCGCTCCACCTCCTGTCTGGAGGGGGCTGCTATCAGCCAATCGTCCAGGTAAGGGTACACGGACCCTCGGGCCAGGAAAGCTGTCACCACTGCAATGCATTTGGTGAAGACCCTGGGAGCTGGAGACAGGCCGAAGGGCATGGCTCAGAACTCGAAGAGGATCCCTCCGCTCGGCGAAGGAATCTCCGATGTGACGGACGGATAGGGACATGAAAAGACGCGTCCTGCAGGTCAGAGAGCAGAACCACATGCCGTGTTCAGGGATGGTATTATCTGAGCCAGAGTGACCATCCTGAAGGTTCGAGACCTTAGGAACTTGTTCAGGTGCGTGAGAGTCGGAATGGGGCGTCAGCCCCGTCGTTGAACCAGGAAGTACCTGGACACAAACCCGGGTCTGAGGAGGGTCCGCCACATCCTGAACACCTCCTTTTGGAGGAGGAGGCGATGTCGCCCGACGAGCGACAGTGAGGCTGCAGACCCCGAGGCCCCCCAAGGTGCGACGGCTCTGAAGGGCGGGGCCTGCTCGAATTCTAGAGGCAGGCCTTTTCCCACCACCTCCAGCACCCACCTGTCCGTGGTAATAATAGACCAGGCGGAAAGGAAGTGCCGGAGCCGTCCCCCCACGGGGGGAACCTGGGGTGAGGTGACGGGGTTGGGGGCGACACCCCTCAGCCCGTCACTGGGCAGGCTTGGAGGAGGGACCGCCGAGGGACCTCCTGAGCCTTACCTCCTGCTTCCTGTTGGAGGAAGCCCGGGCTTGGGTTTGGGATGCAAGCCCGAGCCTGCTAGCCCTAGCGTTGCTGGGCCAGATGTCTGGGCGCAGAGACGAAAAGGGCTTAGGCTGTGGTTTTGAGCCTTTGTCCTTCTGAGCGGAAGAGACCGAGTCAAGGTAGCATTGCACTTCTCGATCCTCTGCAGGTGACCTTCCACCCCAGTGCGAAGAGGTCAGTCCCAAAGGAACATCCGCCAACTTGTGCTGAGTATCCAGTAAAGGTGGATATCCTCAGCCAAGCCCGGCGAAGCATAGCCACTGCGCGCCACAGACCTGGCACATGAGTCCCCAATGTCTAAAGCAGTCTGGAGCTGCTGTTTGGCCACTACTCTGCCCTGGTCCGCACCTGCCTGACCGTGGTCTGCAGATCCAGCGGGAAGATGAGGACGACCTCATCCAGGAGCCCAACAGGGCATGAGAAAAATGTGCCATGAGGATGGCGAACTGGCCTGGCGAAAGGCCGAGGAGGGACGCAGCATAGACTTTTACGCGGTATAGTCCAATTTCTTGGATTCCTTGTCGGGAGGTTGTCCACATCCCTAAGCGTTCCCGGCCTTGCCAGAAAGCACGCTGTCGGTAACCAACCCCTCGGCCGAGGGTGTTCAGCACCGGACAGGGAACAGTAGGGACCGCGCATACTTCCTGGCCATCCTGGCGAGGCGCAGGACAGGAAGCAGAGCTGCCAGAGCTCCAGGCCAGACCCACTATGGCCTCGAGCCACCGAAGAGCCTCCGTGGGGAATCCCTCGGTCCAGAATCTCCGTGAGGGATACCTGGCCGTTTAAGCGAGGTTCGAGCTTCATCCGGTGGACTCCGAGATGAGCGAAGCAATCCCAGGAAGGACGAAGGGCTATCGTCCACCGACTGTCCTCCTGAGGACTCCAAGTCCATTCGCTTGGAGAAAGGGATGAATCGTCTTCAGACTGGGAAGAGTCCTCAAAGAGCTGCCTCGGGCCTGAGCCACCCTCCACCTGCTGAGGTCGATCGGAGTGAGGGTGACAGACAGCCTATGGGGCAGGCCCTGAGCCGACCGAGAATTTTTGGTCGGAGCCCCAACTACAACGGCTGTGGAGGCGGAGGTTCCACCGGAATCAGTGGGGCAGCTGGTTTTGGCCGAACAGCCGGCCTGGGCACAGGCTCCTCGGATAAAACGAGGGGTTGTTTCGTCCGCTCCGGTGACAGCCACTTAATGGCCGGGGAAGACGACGGCGTCGGCTTATTCCCAGTCAGAAGGAGCTGTTGCCACATGAGTTCCTCATATCTTCGACACAACTTGCGCCGAAGCCTCCCCTCGTCCGAGGAGGAGGAAGAGGATGAGCGGCGGCACCGCTTGCCGCGGTGCTGAGACCGAGACCGCCTATGACGGCGGGATCGGCTGGACCACAAAGATGTCCGAGACCGAGAACCTCGGCTTTGCCGAGGACGGTGCGGGGAGGTGTCGCGGGGAACCGGCACTCCCCTCGGTTCAGAAGATTCAACCGAAGGCTCTAGAACCGGAGGCACAGACGAGCCGACGGGGTCCTCAACTCCCACCGGGGGAACCGGGGAGAGGGGATTCTCGGCTTCTCCAGCCGACAACCCATCCAACGGGTCGAGAAAAATCTCGACCGCCGACGGGAGTCTCGTCAACTCATCTGACGGGACACCGCGAGACCAGTGGCCGAAGCCGAGAAGTCGACCGAAGTCGACGGCCGACAACTCGGGGAGAGGGATCTTTCCTGCTCCCAAGAGCGTCGACGGTGAGACTTACCCTTGTCTCTCTTTTTGGACCGAGAAAATGGTCCAGAAGAAGTTGGACCCTTGCCTTTAGTCGAGAGGGTCAGACAAAGCTCTTAAAGAAGCTGAATAAGAGGCACCGAGAGGCGGGACAAATGCACGCAGCGAGGTAAAGCGGCCAGCTGCCTCCTCTCTTGAGCGATCATCTGCTCGAGCTGATCCGCCAAGCCCGCCGCCATGAACACCGCCGACCGGGCCTCTTTTGACTTTACCGGAGGAAATCTCTTCTCGGGACGCCCCAGTTGTAAACGGGCAGCACGGTCTTCGAGGACGTAGGCCGAAAAAGAAGAGCACAGGTCGCAGGCCTGCGGGTCGTGCTCAAGGCCCAAGCAGTAGATGCACGTGGAGTGCGGATCCGTCCGAGACATCTTCTGCCCGCAAGGGCATCTCCGGAAACCGGGAGTCGATTTGTCCATCGCAGCCGCGAGGGAGAGAAGACCAAGTCTTTTTTAGCAAAACTTTTGATTTCTCGAAATTCGAAGAATTAGGAACCAGTCTTATACGCAGAGCGTTAAGGAGGGAACCTGACCTTCCAAGCGGTAAGGAAGATCTGGCGTCATGGGGCGGAGCCGAGAGTTTTACCACCCGGGTGGGTGGGAGAAGCCAGCTTGAAGACCTTCCCGCAAGATTTAAAGCGGCAAGGAACCTGCCAGACAGTGTGGATGAACAACATATCCATGTCCCTAGAACCGCCGCTTGCAGCTGGTGCAGGGTGTGGTTGCCAGGCTGCTGACTGGCCTATCTCATTCATGCCATGTCAAGCCTGTGCTCTGCGGACTGCACTGGCTGCCGGTTCAGTGGCAGATGACCTTCAAGGTCGGTTTGCTGACCTATAAAGCCCTACTTGGACAGGGTCTGTTACCTGCAAGAATGTCTGCGCCCCTATCACCCACTCTGCTCTGCCAACAAGGGGTTGCTAGAGGTTCCCAGGGTCTGTTTGAAGACCTCAGGTGCCAGGGCATTTGTGTTCATGGCCCCAACCCTGTGGAACTCTCTATCTTGCTGGATAAGGGAGTGTCCGACTGCGGAGAGCTTCAATTCTGCACTAAAAACATATTATTATATGAGCTTGCCTTCTCAGAGTACGTTTGAATCCTGATGATAATATCGAGGTTTTAGATATATGTTAAGAATTATTTATGCTGCTTTTAACTGTCAATTTTATTTTGTTGAATGTACAAGCGCTTGGATACATGTTGACTTGCGCTTTTTACAAATACATTTTGAGCTGAGTTAAGTTCATCTGCTTTTGCCGCTTAATCATTTGCTAAAGTCGTAAGTCTTTATTTGTGACATCCCAGTTTGTTGCTGAGGAAGGGATTATGATGTCATAAACAGGATTATGCAGGAACAGAATGACTGTAAGGGACAAGGATCCCATTTCCATATTATAAATAAACCCAACAATGAACAATAGGAGGAACAAAAATACACACCATTTTTAAAATATAAGCTAAACTGGGGCCAGCATGGTGGCACGACAGCGGCATTACTGCCTGTCGCACCGGTGACCCGGTTCAGAAGAGGACTCAAGCCGCTGGGTGACAGTCGGGGAGGGGATGGGAAAGGAACAAACATCCCAGTGAACTGCTCACTCCTGCCAGGATGGGAGGGTTGCACCTTCCAAAATGCAGCAGACACCTAGCTGGGTGTCACAGCAGACAGGAGGCCGAGAAGTGTGTGGGGCATTGACAGATGCTCCACGTCACTGCATGCTGTCGTCCATGGGGAAAAGAACAATGGAGGAGAAACATCCCTGCCACAACATGATGACTTAAGGCCCTCCTGCAGGTCTGGCAGCACTGACCAGGCACCACACCGGATCCTACTCTGGGGAGAGGAGGCAAGGGCAAGTCTTCACCTGGCCTCACCATGAGGGACAAGTCATGGGGGGAACAGAGCAAGTCCCATAGATGGCATGAGGCTGGGCTGAGAGGGACCACCCAGATGGGGGCAGGCAGGAGTAAGGGAGATAAATCAGTTAGTGAAAAAAATAAACTAGCTAAATTGTGTTTGTATATTATGTTTTTCTACGTTTTCAGAAACTGACAATATCACTTAAAATTTTTTATGATATTCAAGGATGTCTTTCTGGGACCCACAGTTACAAGTAGCAGGTTATTTACATATAGTTTTGTAATTGATGGCTTACCCTCAATCCTCTCAAAGTTTAGGAGCACCTCACAAACATGTTCGGGGTAATCGGATGTGCACTGTACAGCACGATGCAAAGCCTTCCTGCAGTGCTGGGTATCACCGTGTGCTCTAGGTTAAGATAGAGAAAATAAATCTATTCAGAAGACAAGCATTTCAACCAATTGCCTCCTCTCCCCTGGGTAAAATTTCCAGGTGACAAAAGAATAACTTCAGTGATTTGGTGCAGCAGTGTTGCAAATTCCTGTATGCTAGCTCTGCTCAGTAACTGCTTATTATTACTCAGCGTTCACCATAAGATGACCTTTACAATTTTCTTTCCTTAGTCTCTAGGACTCCAACATTGTCACTGAAAGTAATAACATTATTCTAATAATGTTATTAACGTTATACTGGGCTGGCAGTATAGCCTAGAGGTTAGAGTAATGAGCTGTGGATAAGCTTGGTACATCCAGCAGACCTGGGTTTGATTCCCACAACCTCCACTTGCATACTGTGTGACTGAGCAAATCACTTAACCACCTAGTGCTCCCAGGTTGTCCCTGAAAAAAGGCAATTCTGCCTAGTGGGCCTTACCCGGTTACCAAAGAATACAAATAAATGAATAATACGTGAAAAAAAGAACACTTCAGCATTCTACAAACACGGAAACAGTGGTCTGTGAACTTCATTTTATTTATCCCCACCTCCCCCGTTCCTCACCCACTCTCGCTCTCTCATCACATCATCTGAAGTATCAAAATATAAAGCGGGACATCATTGCTACACAGGTTTTATTGCCAATACTGGACTTCGGCAACAGCCTATGCCATAAGGCCCTAGTCACCACAATAACTATAAGGTGATAAGCCAATAACATATGTCAATTCATCTTAAAGGTACACTCTAGGATGCCTTCCTGCAATATGTCTAAAGAACTGAAGAGTTCTACCTCCAGAAAATAGAATTCTGTTTAATTCTTTTACAATTTGCCCACAGACTACACATAATACACTAATGACTCACCGCCTTTTCTGTCAAACTAAGGGAGTTTCATGTTGTACACCAAACTAGATCACACTCAAAGATTTCGAGAGAAGAAATGTTAAGACTAAGTCTGGAGAGCAGTCTAACTTCTTCCTGACCATGACTCCTAAAAAATCTCCCTGACAGAGTGCAGACTGATGCAGTATGCCTCCGCACTGCCTTAAAGACTACCAGTTTCAGAGCTTTCCCAAAGCCCCCCACTCCCCGGTAGCTTATCTGCACTGGAGCGAAACTGCATCTATTTTAACTTTTTCCATCTCTTATTTTTTGAAGGCGAAGGGATCATAAATGAGAGCTGGCTGCCAAATTCCTTCCACTTCCTAGCCCCTATGAAATCCATCTCTGACCCCTATGCTCCCCCCTTGTGCTTTGACGTTTTGCGGCATCTGAGTTTGTAGAGCGCAGGGACGCTTTCCATTGATAGGAATGGAAGAATCTTCCATAATATACTTTTGCATGTTTTAGGGGGTCACTAGGGGGACATTAATACCTCAAAACAGTTTTACCGCCAAATAAAAGTGAAAGATGACTGGAATCTACTACAAACAATGTTGCCGTCCAATTTCATTGCACTAAAGACAGGTTGAATGAAAGGTGCTACATAAAACCAAGATCTTTTTTGAAGATCTCTCTTCCATTAGGCCACATCTTTGGAACTATACTCCCTGTCAGCACTAGGGACCAAACGGACACTTCTGCTAGCCAGGGGCTGCCCATGCTGACTTCATGCATCAGCGTCTATATAAACGTGGGTGGCACCTCTCCTCTTCTTTTCCCACCATTGACCACACTTGTCAGACCTGCTGAAGGAACCAATGTCAACTAGCAGTTGCTGTTTTCTTTATTTCTTATATTTCTAAGTTTTAATCGTAGTCTCTGCATACAGCCAAAATCCTCTGATGCTTTTATTTCAGTACTGTAAATGCAGAGATAAAATTTATAAGGATGATGCAAATGAGGTGTGTGTCAGCTGCCTAGGCCTTTCTCACAACGTTCAAACTTGAGATCTGCCACAGCTTTAACCAAGCTACTAAGTGATACCAAATAAAAGTGCTGGAACATTTTCTTTTACTAAAAACTTTAGTGGCCATGGAAAAGGATCAAGGCCAGAATTCTGCATCACCTGCCCCACTGACCGAACTGCGGCCGGCGAAGCCTAAGGACTGGGACAGGAATAGGTTGTAGCCATCCCACCCCCTTTGTCATCAGGCCATGAGCACAAACTGAGGGATAAAGAGATATCCTCTTCCCCAGCGAGGTCCTGGCTGCTGCTGCAGCATTCAGGTACTCAAACTTCATCACTGTCCACTCCGGCAGTGGTGATGACAGCCGCAATCAACCAACCATCGATGAGACACCAAGGTCGGGGCTTGGCTCAAGCACTGCTGTACCTACTATGGACAGTGTGTTGCCATCATCAACTGGTCCCAGCTCGTCCTAGACTTCAGCTGTCACGGCCCTTGGCCAGGGGCATCATCGACACTCAAGCAGTACTGGCGTCATTTTCAGAGACGATACAAGGTTTTTACCAGGCTAACCTGTGCAGCCTGTGTTACTGTCGACAGATGTTACTACTGGCTCTCAGCCCCCGTCGACACCAGTACACTGCAAGTACCTCCTTCTCAAATGCTGCCGCTGTCGCCGGCACAGTCCTCCGCTGTCGTCAGCAGGGAGGTTAACAACGAGGCAGAATATAATCCTGACCTCATTATGGAGGGGGAGAATTATGAGGAAGAAGAAGGTCATGAAAAAGAGCAGTACGTACCACATTCAAGTTCTACCCCGTCTTCCTGTAGCGAGGGATTCAGTGGTATATACTCCCAGATCTCCTCCACAGGATCCTACATTTCAGTTTATGCTGCAACAAATGCAAACTGCCAAGGGCTTTGCTGTGGAAGAGGAGGACTCCACAAAGAAAAATCTGATGGAGTTTTTGGAGGCACCTTGTACTCCATCCATTATTATTCCTCCAATTTAACCTCCCTTGGAGGATGCCACATCTGCTGCATGGTACAGGTTTAACTCACTGCCTGCTATACCAAGAAAGACTGACAAGCAGTACCCTGCTCCTCCTGCCAAGCCTTATGCCAATCAGACTCGGTGGTTATTACAGCTGCCCATGATAGATGCAGGGCACCTAAAACACATGTGTACTCTGCCTCCTGACAAAGAATCCAGGAGGCTGAATGTGATGGGCAAGCGCACATACACCTCTGCCTCACTAGGTCTTAGGATTGCAGGTTACTAGGCCCATATGATTAACCATCAGAATAGCCTGTGGAAGGCTGCAAAAGCTGCTGCCCAGGCTCTGCCAGAAGGCTCTGCCAAGAATGAACCGATTAAAACCTTGACTTCTGGTGCGGAGGTCGGCAAAAGAACAGTAACGTATTTACCGTAACAGTAGATCTTCAAGAGAATCTCTTTCATCAGGTCACACCTATGGACTGCAGTCAACAGGCACTTAAACCACATGGAAACATTCTGCAAACAGTCCGCTAGGGGACACCCACAATGATGTCCTACATTGGCAATTTCAATTTAAACATGGGTGATCTGTTTCTTCTTCAGTCCCCCCCCCCCCAAAAGAGAGCATACTCAGAAGACCTCCTCCTAGGGAACAAGGAGAGAGCTTATGGTTCCAGCTACCAGGCAAGGCTGGAAACAGCAGGTACACCATCCTGGAGAAAGAGACAGAAGTTGCAGAGCTGTGTGTCTGAGGGAGACAGAGAGTGGGACGGCATGGCCTGAAGAAAGAGATTTTCTTGAAGATCTACTGTTATGGTAAGCATGTAACTGTTCTGTCCTCTTCGAGGATATCTCTTTCATCACACCACACCACACCTGTGGAACGAGGACCAAGCAGTACTGAGCAGAGAACAGTCTGAGTGGCTGGAGCCTACCGGGCTTAAAATTAAAAAAACAAATAAATAAAAAAGCCTTGAAGTACAGCTAGACCAAAACTGCCCTTTTCCTTGAGGCAATGTCCAGACTGCAGTGCTTAGTGAAGATGTGGACGGTACTCCAGGTGGCAGCTGCACAAATCTCAGCAGAAGAAACATTCTTGAAATTGGCAACAGAAGTGGCAATGCCGCTAGCTGAATGGCCATGACAACCCCAGGAAGTTCCTTACTGTACTTCCTCTAACAGAAAGTAATACAGTTGGCTAACGATTTGGACAGACACTGTCTGGAAACTGGAGTGCCCTCTTTCCCAGGGGTGAATGAAACAAAAAGCTTCTCCAATACAAAATTCAGGTCCCAAGCTGGGACTGGATTATGGATAGGAGGCTTCAAGTGCAGAATGCCTCTCAAAAACATATGGGTCACCTCCAGCTGAGCAGCCGTACGACCATCAATAGGCACAGGGAAAACTGAAATGGCAGCCAAATGCACTTTGATAGAAGAGTATTGCAGGCCTGCATCAGAGAAGGACAGCAAATACTCCAGAACCTGATTTATCGGACAGGTAAAAGGATCAAGCTGGTGAGAAGCAGCCCACAAAGCAAACCACTTCCACTTCATAGAATAAGTAGCCCTAGTGGAAGCTTTTCTGGCAGCCACAAGAACCTCAGCCACCTTCTGAGACACTCCAAATCTAGCAACGGCTACGTCTTCAGGAGCCACGCATGGAGATGAAGTGACTTGAGATCCGGATGCACCAGGGTTCCCCGTTCCTGGGACATCAGGCACTTGCACAGGGGGAGAAGTACTGGTGGTTCTACCGCCAGTTGCTGCAGTAAAGGGAACCAGATCTGACGAGGCCAAAGGGCAGCACGAGTAACAGAGTTGCCCCCTCCATTTGGAGTTTGAGTAGCACCCTCTGGATGAGAGGGAAGTGAGGAAAGGCATAAAGGACCCCCCCCCCTTCCAAGAGAGGGACAATGCATCTTGCCAAAAAAACTCCAGGTCTTGGAGTGAGCAAGTGAGCAGAAAAGTGGCAGTTTTGCATTGTGTGGAGATGCAAAAAGGTCCAACTCTGGACGACCCCACCTGTCGAACAGTTCTGCCACTGAAGCCAACAGCTCCCACTCATGCATCTTGGACTGTGACCTGCTTAGACTGTCTGTCTGCCAAGGTATTTTGGATGCCTGGAACATGAACTGTTGACAGTTCTAGGCAGTGTTCTAGAGCCCAGTATCAAACCCTCATTGTTTCTCTGCATAGTGGGTAGGAGTGAGTTCCCCCCTGCTCGTTGATATAATGCAACAACACTGATGCTGTTTGTACCAACAGAGGTCCTGGGGAAGAGATAGGTCTGGAAGGCTTGTAGGCCGTACAGAACAGCCCTCATCTCTAGGACGTTTCTGTGGAGGTTACTCTCCACTCCAGTCCATGTTCCCTGTGTCTGATGAGGCCCCAAATGAGCCCCCCCCCCCCAACAAATTCCTGAGGCATCTGTGGTGAGAATTTGGTGCGGGAAGGGGGATCAGGAAAGGAACCTCTCTCAACAGATGACTGGGTTGCCATCCACCGCCACAGCACCTTCTAAACAGGGTGAGTTACTAGAGCTTTCTGTTCTAAATTGTCTGTGCGTTGATCCCACTGAACCCTTAAGGTCCATGGGGAATCCTCATATGCAATCTGGCCAGTGGCACCATAACAACTGCTGCTGCCATCAGGCCTAAGAGTCTCAGGAGTGTCCTGGCTATGACATACCTATTGTTGTAAACCATCTGAGCCTGTGCAATCAATCATTTGGCCCCATCCTGGGGCAGAAAGGCCAAGCCCTAGGCTGTGTCCAAGACTGCCCCCAAGTACTGTAGGCGCTGACAGGAGATCAGGACCGATTCTGGCACACTGACAGTGATCCCTAGGGCACTGAACAGCTGCCTGGTGCGTGCCAGGGTCTAGTAAAGCTGCTCTCTGGAATGGGCTTTGAGCAGCCTGTCCTTCAGGTAGGGCTGCTGCCACTACTCTAAAGCATTTGGTAAAGATCCATGGTACAGATGATAAGCCAAAGGGAAATACTCTGAACTGGTAATGTTCCCCCTGGAAAAGGAACCAGAGGTACTTCCTCTGAGAGGGACAGATTTTCATATGTAGGTAAGTATCCTGCATGTCAAGGAAACAAATCCAGTCCCCTACTTGCAGTAGTGGTAACAGACCTTGTAGAGCAACCATTCTGAACTTCTTATGTGGGATAGAGGTTCAGATTTCTTAAATCCAGAACAGGCCTCAGATCCCCTGTACATTTTGGGACTAGGAAGTAGTGAGGATAGAACCCTCTGTTCCTTTGTTCCCAAAGAACTAGTTCTATGGCCCTTTTCTGCATCAGGGTGTGTACTTCCTCTAGCAGCACTGGTTTGTGTTCTGGAGGCTAGGCCGAAGGGGTTGGTGGATAGTCTGGCAGTAACTCCAGAAACCCTAGAGCATGGCTCTGTTCTATTATCTGCAGGACCCAAGCATCTGATGTAACCTTCCTCCTCTGGTCAAGGTGGAGGGAAAGGCGACCCCCTACTACCACCTCCGAAGGTACTGGTGGGTGGGGTCTAGGAATGAGTCATGCAGATGCAGATCCTGCGGCAGCAACCGCATTTCCACCTCTAGGGGCTTTTGAATGGGCACCTGGGGCGAGTCCAGGGGCAGGCAGAGCTGATTCTCCTCTGCTTTTACTTTGTTGTCTGGCTCCTGAACGGTGTCTATTGCTGGCCAGATGAAGGGGCACCCTCTGCCTACTTCTTGGTTGTATATGGTAGAGGGAGTGTACTGATATTAAAGTCCTGCCAGAAGCCTGCAGCTTTGAGAGGATATCCTGCATATCTGCTCCAAACAGCCTGTATCCTCTAAATGGGGTATTTAGGATGGACTGCGGCACATCATTAGCACATCCTGCCACCCTCAACCAAGAATGCCTTCTAAAAGCAGACACCAGAAGCCACTGCTCTTGCAGAAGCATCAAAAATGTTGTAGGTAGAATGTAGCAAATATTTACCTACATCTGCCTCTGGCTGGAGGTCCTTTAGCAGCTCCTGCTTAGCAGTACCCTCTGGTAGGGCCTGGGCCTCTGCCTTCGCCTTCCTCCAGAGGGAATTCTGGTATTTTACCATATGAGCCTGATAATTTGCAACCCTAAGTCCCAAGGTAGCAGAAGCAAAGGTCCTCTTCCCCAGAACACAGTCTCTTAGACTCCTTGTCACGAGGGAGAGAACAGAGATGTTTAGGCACTTTAAACCTATAATGTGCTGCATTTATCACAACCCAGTCAGCCTCAGGTTGACCTACAAAAAAAAAGGACTTTTCTGAGAAAGCCTGGTACATTTTATCTGCCTTCCTAGGAATGGCAGGAATCATATTTGGTCTGTGCCAGGTAGCCAACGTGGCATCCTCTAGGGCAGGCAATAGGAGAGGAATAGAGAGGTGGGGAGTCAGACAGTTCTAAGAACTCCACCAAATTCCTTTTGGCGATGACCTGCTCCTCAGCTTCAAACCCCATGACAGGCTGGAGTTGCTGCATCATGGAGATGAATGAAGGGTCTTCAGGAGGGCACCTTGGGGTATACACAAAAGAGTCCTCAATCCCTATGGAGATGGTGGAGTCAGACCTTTCATAAAAGCTTCCTCATAGTCTTCCTCATCCTTTTGCATTATGAGGTCAGGGTTATATTCCTGATCCTCATCGAGGGTTTCTGTAGGCCTCAATGAGGGAACAGAAGATGTCGTCAACATCCTGGAAGTCAACTGGTGCGTCGACCTGACAGACGTCAGTGCTGGGGCTTGCCTCATTGATGCTGCTGCTGTGGCAGGAGGAGAAGGAGGTAGCAGACACTGCAGAATGTCCGCAAAGGACAAAAGCACCGCCTGCATGTCAGCGCTAGTTTGAACTACAGGCGCGCTCAGTGATATTGGGTATGGTACCTCCCCCATCAACATCGACAGTCCCTCCCCAGCCATAATAAGCCTGACGATACTCACAGCCTGTTCCAATCTGGAGAAGTCAATGGTCTGGGCAGCAGGTGGCGTTGCTGCCTAGGCGGTTAATGGCGCCGAGGCAGTCACACTGGCATGAAGGGGTGACCTAGAGAGTACTGGCCCCCAAGTGCTTATGCTTATGTTGCCTGGAGGTTTTCTCCCTGGACTTCAGAGTGGGAGCCCAAGGAACAGGCTGGTGACATAGTAGAGCTCTTTTCCTGGAGCTCTTTCTTCATCCTAGCTATGTGCTGTTTCAAAAGGTAAGTTTCCAGGGCGTTCTTTCTTTATCACCAGGTAGCAGTGTTGAACTCGAGGCAAATCTCACAGGCCTTAACGTTATGGGCCACATCGAGGTTCCACATGCAGACGTCGTGCGAGTTACCAGAGTAAATCTTTTCACCACACTCGCAGTATCTGAAGAACTTAGCGGGTTCTTTAGATGACATACACAACGATGATTCTCACTTATAAAAAGTGATAGTGGACTTGGGAGAGAAATATTCGAAACACCGAGCAGCAGTTGACTGTAGCGGCGATATCTCTGTGGAGGGTCCAGCACGTATGGTCGTCGGCAGGACATGAACTGAGGAGGGAAGGGGTTGCCTACGTTTATATGGGAGGGCCGACGTAGGATGTAATTGTGGGTGGCCCCCAGTGGACTGCTTGCAAAACGTTTCCATGTGGTCCTAGTGCCTGGCATCTTTAGTTCCATAGGTGTGGCCTGATGAAAGAGAGATCATCGAAAAAGATCACTTGCTCCACTCAGCTGCATCTGGCATTTGCATGAGGTGTTATTCTCGGCTAAAGGAAGCTGGATTTGCAAATGATACACAACAAGCAGTTTTAAATGCCCTGTTTGGCTTGACACTAAGCTCTGTCAGATCCCTTTATCCATGCCTTCTAGGGGTTGTTGAAGGGTATCCTTTCACCAGCATGCTGCCAGAGGAAGTCATCAAACCTACCATCAGCAGGGCCCAGGTGAGGGTAGTGGGACCTTACCAGGCCCCCTCCACCCAGGTACCCATTCAAAAGTACCTAAGGCCATTGGAGCCAGTGGAACTGCCCCACTGGTTCAGCCAGACTCTATTCAGAATGCCCCTACATTGGCTCTAGGGGTGGTTGTAGGGGACAGACTCTCCCTACATCTCAAACAACAGAGGGAGGTCACAACAGACCAATAGGTCCTGGAGATAATTGCAAGGGTCATGCCCTGAAGCTTTTAGAGGCCCCTCCAGAGCATCCTCCGCCTCCTTCCAATCATCCTCTAGAACATTTGTCCATTCTGAAAGAAATGCAGGCTTTAATACACAAATGTGCTATAGAACCAGTTCCTCTTCATCAGAACAACAAAGCGTTCTATTCTAGATACTTCTTGGTTCCCAAATGGACAGGAGATCTATGGCCTGTTTTGGATGCAAGAGGCCTCAACTTCTAGGCAGAATATAAGATGTTTTGCATGGTCTTCCTACAAGGTCCGATTCCCTTCTGGAAACAAGGAACTGGCTTTGTTCACTAGATTTAAAGCTTGCATATCTTCGTATCAAAGTGAGAAAAGCTTACGGACAGTATCTGCGCTTTATGCTGGAAGGGGGGGGGGCCACAAACAGTTCAAAGAATTGCCCTTTGGCTCGTCTTCCGTACTACAGGTCTTTACCAAATGCTTGATAGTTGTGGCAGCAGCCCTTCGCAGGAAAGGCCTGTATGTCTTCCCGTATCTGGATGACTGGCTACTGAAAGCCAGTTCCACGGAACATCTGCTACACACCCTGCCTCGGATACATCAGTTGTTTGATGACTTGGGAGTGACAGTGAATGTGCCAAAGTCCCATCTTGACTCCTTGCCAGAGATGGCAATACATAGGAGCAGTCCTGGACACAAAAAATGGCTGTGCTTTCCTACACTTGGACAGGATGGAAAACCTGATTGCTCAAGCAAGACTGGTATTCAACAGTCATCACGTCCCAGCCACAACTTTTTTACTTCTTCTAGGACTCATGTCTGCAGCCAATGTCACTGTGCCGCTGGCCCACTTACACATGAGGATCCCTCAGTGGACATCAAGGTCCAGTGGGATCAATTGATGAATGAGATGGACCAAATGGTACTCGTCATGACTCCACTATGCATAGCACGGACATGGCAGATGGCCCGCGGCAGCCTATTAGAAGGCATTCCATTCCTTCTTCCAACTTCAAAGCAGATCCTCACTACAGCGGTTTCCAGCTCCAGATGTGGTGCACACCTGGGATCCTAGAAGATACAAGGTTCATGGCCCCAGGTGGAGGCCAAGTTGAATATAAATGTCCTGGACATGAAGGCTGTGTGACAAGGCTGAATAAGGCCCTGTCCCATTTGTTACACAGATAGAGTTTAAACGCAAGGGTCTGTTCTAGCCTCTCCTTTTCTGTCTCTTCTCTGTCTGGTTGCGCAACCAAATTTTCTTGTGAAACCTAGGAACCAATCATTCTGACGGTTTCACAATTTTCCGCCTCTCGCTCTCTCTCTACCATCACCTGCTGTTTCTGTCTATTCTTCCCCCTGGTATATCTGTGGGTATAAATATATATGTGAATCTTTATGTGGAAATGTCACCGATACTGGGATCCCTTTGTTTAAAACTGTACATAGTTTTACTATTGAAATGGTTACAAAAAGCTATTTGGAACTCAAAGGGTTAACCTGAGATGCAGTTTTTAAGCCTTTTGCAGAACTGTAAACAAGAGCTCAGTTCTGGGTGACAATGTTCTTTTTGTTGCACCTGCAAGGAATGAAACTTACAAGAACATTCTTTGAGAAGCAGGCTCTCTTAACAAGCTCCCAGACAAAGACTTATAAAAAGAGCAGCAATGCTTCTGCTAGAGGGACGAGGAGAATGAGAGACTATAACTTGGAATTAAAAGATACCCTCAGAAGGACTGTTTTCTCTGTTTGTGCTGCCTTTGTAAATAGTTATACTGAACAAAATGTTTATTTTTTATTTTGCTGTTGAGAAAAATAAAATGCTATTTTTGAATTTTGAAACTGCTCCTGGTTTTCCTATGCTTCCTGACCTGTGCCTCGATGACAGGCTGTCCTGCACAGCCTCCAAGCATTTCAAGAGCATCTGGCACCAAATCCTCTGTTGATAAAGACAGACAATGTAAGTGTGATGCATTTTATCAACAAACAGGGAGGCATGCATTCCTATCTCCTATGCAGTGAAGCAATGAGAGTGTGGTACTGGGTACTGGAACACAGTCTAGACCTGTAAGCAGTGCATCTCCAAAGGTGTCCAAAACGGGCCAGCGCAGTGGCGCTGATGGTTGAGATGCTGGACGCCACACCTCGCACCATGCCGGTAACCTGGGTTCGGAAGCGGACTTGGGTCGCTGGTGGGTTGGCCGGGGGGAGATGGGCTTGAGCATCCCATGACAGTTCGCCTTCTCCAGGAAGGGAAGAGGCCGATGACCGCGCACTTGCCTGACTCCGAGCAGAAGCCTGGAGTACTGCAAGCCCCAAATGTAGGGGATGGGTGGCCGTTGCACAGCATGAACGTCAATGCCTTGCGCCATGACATCAGGGGGTTGCACGCTGTAGGGGAGGAAGAAAAAGAGAAGAGAGTCTGCCACTGCCGGGGAGATAGGGAAACAAGAGACGTGCCCATGATGTGCCTGCGCCCGCCCGATGGACCCAGACTGACGCAATGTAAGTTTGGGGTGTCAGCACCCCACCTCGTCCCTGCCTATGGGGGGTAAAACTGTGGCTCCATGGGGTCTCGGGTCCATTCTGGGCAGGGTGTCAGGCAGTGGGATGCATGTCTTCCGTGTCTCCTCTGATGGGTGGGTGGGGGGTGGCAGGCTTGGGATAGGCGAATAAAGAGATATTTAAAAAAAAAAAAAAAAAAAAAAAGGCGGCCAAAACATCTTGGCAGACAAGCTAAACAGGTCACAGTCCAAGATGCACGAATGGGAACTGCTGACCTCAGTGGTAGACGACCACTTTGCTAGATGGGGTCTTCCAAGAAGTGTGCCTTTTTGCATCCCCACATAATACAAAACTGCTGCAATTCTACTTGCTCACCCGAAGGCCTGGGGGTTTACTGGCGGGATGCATTTGTCTCTCTTTTGGAAAAGGACATTTCTGTATGCATTCCTTCCAATTCCACTAATACAGAGGGTATTGCTCAAAGTGAAGATGGAGGGTGGCACTCTTATGCTTGTTGTTCCTCTATGGCCTTGTCAGATTTCCACTTCTGCAACAGCTGGCAGTGGAGCCCCCTATAGCTCTACCTCTGTGCAGGGGTCTGTTGTCACAAGACAAGGGATCTCTGGTCCATCTGGACCCAAAATCCCTGCATTTGCATGTATGGCTCCTGAAAACATTCTGTTACAATCACTTCTGCTCGAAGATTTCAGAGCTGCAAGCTCTAATGTGTGAGCCTCAGACAGAGATACATAGATGTTGATGGCAGATAAGGGCCTTTGGCCCAGTCAGCCCACTCAATCGGCCTCCTTTCCTGATTTTCCACAAAGACAGAGTTTCTTTGCATACCAATCCCAAGTTTCTACCAAAGGTGGTACCTGAGTTTACATTGAATCAAACTATACACCTTCCTGTTTATTACCCCGAGCATGCCAATAAGGGTGAGGCAATGCTCCATACTTTGTTCATAGGATACTGAGATACTATGTAAAGTGCACCAAGGACTGCAGAAAGTCCTCCCAGCTTTTTGTGTTGTATGCCCCTGTGTTTAAACAGTGTCTGTACAAATGGCTGGCACATTATATTACATTCTGTTAATGAAGTATAGTAAGGATCTTCCTGGTGCGGTTCATGGTCACTCCACAAGAGGTATGGCCACTTGTGTTGCTTGTTTCAGAAATGTTTCTGCTGCTAACATTTGTGCTGCAGCCACATGGAGCACTGTCCACACCTTCACTAAGCATTAGTCTTCACACAGTCTCTTGTACAAGAGCAGGTTTAGGCCTTGCTGTACTACAAGGCCTGCTGTCTTGAATCACGACTGTACCAGCCTTTCAGTTGGATTTTGTGACTGGTTGGGACTTCCAAAGGTATGACCTAATGGAAGAGATATCCCTGAAGAAGATACAATCCCCTTCTTCTATTTGATAAGGGTGACATACACAGGTTACTCACCTGTAACAGTAGTTCTAGGAGTAGTATATGTTGTTCAGCCACACTTGTTGGCATGTCCCTTCCCTTTAAGAATCTTGCCGAAAAGTCTAAAAGCTGGCTCCTCCCATCCACCTGCATGGTATATCCCTCAGCTCCACCCCTTTGACGCCAGATCTTGCCCGCTGAAAGCAGTGGTTTGTGTGTCAAAGGTGGGGAGGTCGGGTGGGTCAGTGTGGATGAACAACGTATACCACTCTTAGTACTGTTACAGGTGAGTAACCTGCGTTTCTAGGGATGTGGATATGTTGTTCTTATCCACAGTTGTTGGCAGACTCCTAGCAGTTCTCTGAGACAAGGGAGGCAAGGCGCACACCCCCTACTTAGGGAACAGAGACTGGAGAACTGAGGCCCCCAAACCAGCATCCCGGCGTGACTCGAGGTCAATGTGGTAATGGAAAATGAAGGTGTTTGCTGACTTCCAGGTAGAAGCCCTGCAGATTTCCTGGATAGGAACGTCCCTGGAAGCAGCCACCGACGCAGTGGTATGGTGGGTGGAATGAGCCCGTAGCCCAACGGGAGGCTCCCTACTCGCCAACCTATAGCAGAGATCAACGCATGATGTAATCCATCTGTCAACTGTCCACTTGGCTGCAGGTCTGCCAGGTGTGGCTTTAGCACAGGTGACAAACAGCTCTGCAAACTTCTCCCCGAACTTCAGTCGTTCGCTCTTTATAAGAAGAGAGCGCTTGTCTCGGGTCCAAAGAGTCATCATCTGGTTCAGTGTCACTCCGACACAACCTTTGGAAGGAACTTCGGACTGGGGCACAGGGCATCCTTGTCCCTGTGGAAGACCATACAGGGAGACTAAACAGAAAGCGCCTGGAGCTCCCCAATCTTTCTGGCTGATGTGATAGCCACCAGGAAGGCAGTCTTCCACAACAGGTGTGACATCTCACTCCTGTGCATCAGTTCAAATGGCTTGCCCATGAGCTTTGCCAATACCAGCAGTAGATCCCACGGTGGTGGTGGTTCACGCACCTGAGGGGATACATGGCCAAGGCCTTTGAAGAAACACCAGACCACCTTCTCCTGTGCCATCGTCTGCTGACCGGCCCACGCCCGCTAAGCAGGGATGGCTACCAGGTGCACCTTAAGGGTCGTAGACCGAAGGCCCCTTTGGAGAGGGACCAAAGGCAGTCGAGAATGCTAGCCACTGGACAGGACAAAGGGTCCAGGCCCTTGCCCTGACACCAAATGGAGAATCTCTTCCACTTGAAGGTGTAGCACTTTTTGGTCGATTCTTCCTAGATGCCTCAACTACAGTGAGGTCATCTTCAGAGAAACCCAAAGCCTGGAACTCTAGCCGCTCAGGAACAGGGATTGAAGGTCTGGGTGGAGGACCTTACCCCGACTGACAGAGCAGGTCCAGGCATACTGAAAGACGCCTCGGAAGCCTGCTGTTGAGGCTGAGGAGATCGGGGTACCAAAACTGGCGTGGCCAGTTTGGAGCCACCAAGATCACCTGTGCCTTGTCTGGCCTGACCTTGAGCAGCACCTTGTGGATCAAGGGAAGTGGAGGGAAGGCATAAAAAAAAGGCCTGGGGTCCAGGGCCTCAAGAAGGCATCCGCCCTGCAGCGAGCCCTGCTGAGGGAGGTGGCACAAAACAGCTTCAGCTGTACATTCTCCCTGGAGGTGAACAGGTCCACCTGAGGGGTGCCCCAGAGGGAGAAGGCTGTGTACTACCTCTGGATGGAGAGACCACTCGTGGGACACCTCGCCCACACAGCTGAGAGCGTCCGCCAGCTGATTTGAGGCTCCTGCCACGTGAATGGCTACGCCTCCAGTCAGCTCACAAGGGTCCAGATGCAGAGAGCTTCCCTGCACAGCGGCCAGGAGTGCATTCCGCCCCGTTTATTGAGACAGTTCATGGTCGTGGTATTGTCCGCCTGGACTTGAACTACTTGACCCCGAAGGAATGGAGCGAATGCAGCCAGCGCCAGCCGAACTGCTTGGAGCTCCAGCCGGTTGATGTGGCATCGGGATTCCTCAGGGGTCCAGAGCTCGTGGACTCTGTGACCTCATGTGGGCCCATGAGAGAGGTGTCAGTCATCAGAAGCTGGTCACAGTGACCTAGTCACTGAGTCCACTGGCTGCCCAGCTCCTACTGAAGGGGCGCATATGCCACAGGGCCCATCGGACCACAGAGGTGCAGGCCGCCATGTAACCCGGAAGGCACAGGAAGTCCCGGTCAGGGCGCAAGTGCCCAACCAGAAATGACTGGGCAAAGGAGGACAGAATCTCCGCCTTGTCCACCAGGAGCCTTGCTCTGGCTTGGCAACAGTCGAGCTCTGCCCCAATGAAGCAGATCAACTGCAAAGGCACAAGTTCTGACTTGGTCTCGTTAATCAAGAGGCCAAGGTCGATGCAGGTTTGGAGGGCCGGGTCCCTGGACCTCTCCACCTCCAACCTGGAGGGAACACACTAGAAGCCAATCGTCCAGCTAGGGGTACACTCTGACTCCTCGATGCTGAAGATGGTCCGCCACCACTGCAATGCATTTGGTGAAGATCCTGGGAGCCGATGACAGGCTGAACGGCATGGCTTGGAACTCATATAGGGTTCCCTCTGCCCTGAAGCAGAAGAACCTCCGGTGTGACGGATGGATCGGGACATGGAAGAACATGTCCTGCAGATCCAGGGAGCAAAACCACATGTGCCGCTCAAGAGATGGTATGATTTGAGCCAGAGTTACCATCCTGAAGGTGCGAGACCTGAGAAACTGGTCGAGGTTGTGCAGATCTGGAATGGGGCGCCAGCCCCCCATCCATTTTGGGGACCAGAAAGTACCTGGAAACTAACCCTGGGTTGACAGGGGGATCCACGACTCTAACCATTACCTCCTTGCGGAAGAGTTGGACGATGTCATCTCGGAGAGCTGACTGACTGTGCACGGATATCTTTTCCTCCTGCTGGGCACGGGCTTGGCTTGGGGGGCTACTGCTCGAATTTCAGAGGCAGCCTTTGGCCGACCATTTCCAAGACCCACCTGTCCGTTGTGACAGTGGACCAGGCAGAAAGAAAGTACTGGAGCCAGCCCCCCACGGGAGGACCCAGAGTGGGCGTGACAGGTATGGGGGCGGTAACCCCCATCCCATCACTGTGCAGGCTTGGAGGAGGAGGATCCAGCCTAGGGACCACCGGGACCTTTCCCTCTGGGCTTACGGGCTGCTGAAGCTCCTGACTCGGGCCGAGGGCACCAAGGCTGAGCCTGCTGCTGCCCCTGATACTGGAGATGCTTGGCCGCAGGGGCAGAAGGCCAGAAGTTGTTATACTTCTGCTTTCTGGAACCCTGAGATTCCTTCTGGGCAGAAGTAACAGAGTCCAAGGTGGCACTGGACTACTCGATACGTTGAAGGCAACCATCAACCCTGGGACCGAACAAATTGGTGCCCAGGAAGGGACCGTCCACTAATTTGTGCTGGGTGTCTGCCGTAAAGGTCGAGATGCTCAGCCAGGCCCTGCGGCGTGGCTGTCACCGAACAGGCAGAAGAATCCTCGATGTCCACAGTCATCTGGAGCTGCTTCTTAGCAACAGCCCGAACTTGGTCCCGGACCTGCTCGACCATGGTTTGAAGGTCCACGGGAAGATGAGGAAGGCCCTCATCTACAGAGCTCAAAAGGGCATGGGAGAAATGTGCCATGATAACAGCTGAGCTCACCTGACGGAGACCAAGCGAAGAGGCAGTATAGACCTTTCTGGCCAAGTTGTCCAATCTTTTGAACTCTTTGTCCAGAGGTCAATCTGTGTCTCCCGAATTGCTCGAGCACTGAAACACAGATTTGATCATCAGTCCCTCAGCTGAGGGGTGCTCTGTGAACCCAGAAAGGGAGCTGATGGGAACAGCATACTTGCGGGCCATCCAGGCTGATGGCGCAGGGCAGAAGGCAGGATGCTGCCAAAGCTCCAGGGCCGGGCCAGCAATGGCTTCAACCACTGGGAAGGCCTGTCGGAGAATCCCCTTTTGTCAGAATGTCTGTGAGGGGATACTGAGCCCGACAGCCTCCAAAGGCATCCCCGTGGATTCGGAAATAAGATGGAGAATGCCCAAGAAGAACGTGGGACTTTCCTCCGTCGCGAGACCCCCAACTGAATCATCATCAAATGGACGAGAATGCAAGTTGGAGTCCTCTGACTCCGAGGAGTCAGATAAATGCAACGAACTTCCCAGTTCACATGAGCTGCAGATGGTCAGGAGTGAGGGTGACTGACACCCTGTGTCAGAGGCCCTTTGCTTGCCAAGACACTTGAGGAGGAGCCCCAGAGGGAGGCTGTTTAGGTGGCGGCTTCACCACAATCAGTGAAGAGGCCAGTTTTGGCCGAGCCGGAAGGATCTTCATGGTTCCGCAGGTGGAGGGACGGTGTCGACCAGCTCCAGAGGAGTCAGCATCAGCATACAGGGCGATAGCCATGTGCTGGCCGGAGTGGAAGCCAGAGTTGACTTCGGACCGGCCAATATCAACTGTTGCCACATCAGATCCTCGTAGCGTCAAAGCAACTTGTGCCAAAGTCTCTCCTCTCCTGAGGAGGACAAGGATGAATGTCGGCGGCGCCACTTTTTAGAATGTCCTGAATGGAGTTTGAGATTTTTCCGGCCAGTCGGTCAAAGATGTCCAAGACCTAGACCCCGACCGACGGGGGGACTGACAGGGGTGCTCAGAAGGAGACAGGGAGAACCGCTGCTCTTCCAAGTCAGGAACAGGGGCTGTGAAGAGGTTCCCAGCAAGCTAGGTCTCCTCCTCGGTAGGTTCAACCAGGACCGAGTCCTGAATAAGGAACTGTCAGCCTTATCGAGCAACAACAGGTCGACGGTGTCAATAATTATTTCGACCAGGTCGTCGTCCCGCATTTTAGCTGGCTGGCCTGACGGGGCACCGTGAAGCCAGTGGCCAAGGCTGCAATTTCAACGGAAGTCGAAACTGAAGATTCCTGGGACTGAGACCTCTCTTGATCCCATTGACGACGTCAATGAGACGTTTCCTCTCTCGACTTGTTATCCTTTTTATGGGAGCGGGAGATGTGTGAACCCGATGTTCCCTCCCACTTGGTCAGGAGAGACTGGCACAACTCCTGGAAGGAGCCTGAAAAGGTAGAGCCCAATCTGAGTGGTATGAAGACCAAAACAGAAGACAACCAATCAGCGGCATGAGCCACCTCCTTCTTGAAAGCCTTCCTCTGCTCGAGTTGATTAGCGGACCCTGCAGCCACAGAGACCACTCAACAGGCCTAAATATATTTGACCGGTGGGTTCCATTTCTCCGGTCGGCTGAGCTGTAGCCATGCAAGATGATCGTCCAGCACATTTGGCTGGAATATGCGGCAAAAGTCGCAAGCCTGGGTGTCGTGAGGGTGGCCCAGGCAGTAGATGCACAAGGTGTGCAGGTCGGTGAGACATTTTCCGTTCGCAAGGGCACCGGCGAAACCCAGGCAAGGACTTGTCCTCTACTGCAGTCGCAATCGCAAAACGATGTAGTGAAACGCCAACGAGTTTAAACTTAGGTGAGTAATCCAAAGATTTATTCACGAGGGCCTACTCAACACGCAAGCAATAAGAAGGGAACCTGGATCTTCCAGTGGAAAGGAAGATCTCATGTCAAAGGGCAGAGTCAAGGCATATACCACCCCAGTGGGTGGGAGGAACCAGCTTTTAGAGCTTCTGACAAGATTCTTAAAGGGAAAGGACATGCCAACAAGTGTTGATGAACATCATATCCACATCCTTAGAAGAAATATTTCTGCCTTATCCTAATCCATGACAGTTACATCTGGCATCACTGATTGCCTAATATGCTTAGTGCTGGCTTGATTTTCTGGTTCCCTAGACATGGAGGTCCTCCAAGTCTAATCTCCAGCAGGGAACTGACGAGAGATGGGGCCACCCACGTTTATATAGACGCTGATGCATAACATTGTCATAGGTGGCCCCCAGCTAGCAAACATTTCCGTGTAGTTCTAGCACGGACGCAGGTATAGTTCCAAAGGTGTAGCCTACTGGAAGATATTCTCTAAATGAGCTATTGTTACGGTAGGCACATAACTGTTCTTTACTTTCCGTGCACTGTAAAATAAGGAGAAGGCAGTTCCTCACTGAAAATGAGATGCTGCATCTCAGTCTATTCAGGATACATACAATGTAAAATAAAATCTGAGCAATGGACAGCCATTAAAATTTCTTACCTCTCCAGGTTACAATATTCCAACCACATGTTTGCAAACTTGGCATTTCCCTTTGTCATTATACTATCCCAGAGCTCTCTAGCTTTCTGCATGTTGTTACAGTGCCGAGCCTGTTGGAAGGTGAAGAAAGATCAGAGTATCAGCAAAATTCCATGCTAAACTCAATTTCTCCAGACCTTTAAAGGACAAGATAGCCCCTAGAAGTCGGTCCTTTACATAAGATGTTAAACCAAGGTCCCTTTGAACCACCTGTTGTGGAAGATAAAGATCTCATGGCACTTACTGTAATAGAAGGGAATTTCCCTTGGTTTTCTAGGCAACATTCCTCCTCTCAACAGAATTGCTTTACCATTTTCCTAGCATTAATTCTTTATGTAAGTTTTGACCAGGAAAGATGCACTGAGCAGTGACTGCTCATTTTAAGGTGCATCGTGGAGTGGATAACATGGACCTTTTTTTTTTTTTTTATTGACATTTATTTATTTAGAAATTGTGTTCAGGAAAGGCACACAGAGCCAGACCTCATTTTTACATGCGGCCCAGAAGCACAGGAAGGTTAAGTGTCTTGTTCGAGGTCACATAATATGCGAGTGGTGGCTGTGGAATGAAACCCAGGTCTGCTGGGTCTCCAGATTCCAAACTCTGCACTATGCCCTCCAGGAGGCAGTACAGCCTAGAGGTCAGAGCATGGAGTTGTGAGGAAGGGAGGGGTGGTCTGCATACAATTTTATCACCCACATACCGAAGGATGTAGCTAAGGACACTACAAAATACCAAAACTGGGCTCCTCCTCACTGGATTCTACCTCACATCTTGGTATACCCAATGCTGCACTTTTCACCCTCTCCCCACCCTTCCTACATTCCTTCTCTCTCTCCCCATGACTCTGGCATTTCTTATCCGTTGTCTATTTTCTCTGACAAATGCCGCTGGCTGCCTTGTTACAATGCTACCCTTGAATTGTATTAATATGTACTCTGTTTGCAATGTCCACATTGTTGTAATGTCTGTCTTGATGTTCCCCATAATTTGTATTTCTCTGACGTGGAACCCTTGTAAAAGAGCCAAGGCTCAAAGGTATTTGTAATCCTAGACTTGATAAAAAAATAAACAAACAAAAAACAACAGCGTGTAAACAGAGAACGTAAACGAAATTCTGTCTTTTATACAGGTTGTGAAATATTAAAAATCAATCCCGTGTTTCCCCAGTAGCATTTAAGCACAGGGACACTCCCATGAATTTACTTCAAGTCCCCATGCTTTAAAACACCCAAGCAGAACGCTGGTTCCCAAATGTTCTTACAGATACAGTATCTGTGAGACCAGAGAGAAGGAAAGGAGATTCTGGGGTATGAAAAGCATGTATAAGGACTCAGACATGGGGAGGGAGGGAAAAAAAAAAAAAAAACAACAACAACTGACCAGAGAAATGAGCAGTTCATGTCTATGCTGCATTATCCCACCAAGTTTTCAATTTTTTCATCTGGGGAAAACACTGGAACTTTTTATTATTTGTCATCACAAGAGGCCCTCAAGCAACAACGAGCAAAGGAAACTAAAAGGCGGAGGGCACCCCCTTGGATTTCTCTGCGGGCAATACATCAATCATCAATTCTGCAGTCATCTCACAAGCAGGTTCCAGCTCTCTGAGTTTTATGTATGTTGTTGGGGGAAAAGATGTCACAACTGTCCATTCCAATAAAAATATATATTACCACAGAAGGGTACAACTGCATTCTGTGAACTCTGAATTGTGGTACAACAGCTTTTTAGTTAGGATGGCAATCCATACGCAAGAAGGGGGTAACCATTTTCTATTCTTACAATACTGTACATTAAAACACCTGGTTGCAATGTCTTTTTTTTTTTTTTTTTTTAAACAGAAATGGGAAAACTGATAGCATTTTAACACAAAGTGTGCATCAGTGTTTCATTTTATAAAAAAGTTGCAGGTACCACACAAGTATGGTAACACCACAACACAGCAACATATTCATTTTTACTGTGTGGTCCTAACATATTAACAATAACAGCAGTGCTCTAGAGCACGGTCACAGTATTTATTTTTTATAAAACAAAATCGATTTTGTGAAATATATACAGACATACGTTTTAGTGTTTAAAATACTGTTAGCACTTCCTCTCCGAAAATCCATCTGTGGGACTAGACAGGATTTTAATTGCTCTAATACAGCGATAGAAAAACTCAAATACAGTTTGTGTATTAACACTAGAATGACAGCAGTTAGCCTCCAACAATATCTGAAAGGCTTAACATTTGACTTGACACCTAGACAGTTGCCTTACAGTATAGGGTTACATCCCTTGTGCGTGAATTTCCATCCTAACAAAGCAGAAATGTACTACAGTTCAAAGGTCACAGAATAGCTGGTGTACTCTTCTGTGGTACAACCACAGAGATCCTGTACACAAAAACTAGAGGGGACATCACAAGCTGTATTAGGGCTTTCATGCTGTCATATGCAAGTGGCCTATGCTATGTTTATGGGGATAATATGCAAATGAGTGGAGGATCATGTGATGACCCCTATAGTTGTGTGTGTGTAACATATTCTTGGCAAACAATTTGCTAATGCAACAGTTAGGGATCAGATTAAACCAACAAAAGTAGGGAAATGTAGCCTAACACCCCACCACCACCCTGCAGGCAGCAAAAGGAAAAAACATTTTGACTTCACCTCTCCTGGGTCTTCCCAAATCAGGCCTGGGGTGTTCCTTGGGGTTGCCAACCCTAACGCTGCACTTCCATAAGGAAGTAAGTTATGGCTTGTTAAAGTTGAAACGTGGAAAAAAAATTAGGTCCAAATTCTTTTTTCATATGAGGGTTTCTTTTCTAGTGAGAATAACAAAATCTCAAGAAAAAAAAAAATCCTTCATATGAAAAAAAGAATCAGTGGGGGAGGTGAACTAAATCCAAATTCTTTTTTCATATGAAGCATTCTTTTTTCATGACTACAACACAATCTCACAAAAAAAAAAAAAAAAGATTCCTTCATATGAAAAAAGGAAGTGAAAAAAAATCCTTCATATGAAAATAGGAAGTGAAAAAACTAAGTCCAAATTCTTTTACGTATGAACCATTCTTTTTTTGTGAGAATGACAATCTCACGAAAAAAAAATAGTCCTTCATACAAAAAAAAAATAAAAAAATTGGGAAAAAAACTAAGTCCAAATTCTTTTTTCGTATGAAGACATTTGTTTGTGAGACTATGTCACACTGACGAAAAAGAATGCTTCATACGAAAAAAGAATTGGCAGAACAAAACTAAGTCTAAATGTTTTTTTCGTAGAAAGCCAATCTTTCTTCGTATGGCTGACTCTTTTTTCATACAGTCATATGGAAAAAGAAGATCGAGCCACGAAAAAAGATAGTGTTAAACACACCATTTCTGGGTCGTTTTTCCAAAATGTAACTGCAGAATCCACCTAATGGGGTCCCGATTAGCAAGATACATGTATTGGGTCTTTGTACAATACCATTTTTTCGCTATCCGAATCTTGGAATCTGCAAATCCGACCAGAAGGAAACTTGGCATGTCACAAAATCTTGCACCCAAGACTGCATGTGCAAAATTCCTAGCAATTCTGTTTAATGTTGCAAAGTTATTAAAGTGCAAAGTTTGGGGTTTAACAGAGAAATGCCTACTCAGCCCTACCTATAGTGGTGCTACCGTCCCACTATAATATATAGATATATGTATACACACAGACACGTATACACTCTTCTCTCTCTGGGTACAACAGCTTTTTTTTTTTTTTAAATTAAAATAAAAACTCGTGTCACATGCAGTTTAACTTTCATTCACACACACACACTCTCTCCAGATCCTGCCCCAACACAAAATCTTCGGTTTCATAATTTCAAAAAACAGTAAGTACCCCCTTCCCCAGGTGGATCTGCAGCCGCTGGATGAAGGTGGATTTCATTTTTTTTTTTTTTTAAATAATAAAAACTTAGATTTCTTGAGAAGAAAAAAAAATTGTTTGGGATTTTTATATTTCAAACTATATACTATACAAAATAACACATGGGCAACCATGCACGACTCTGTTATGATTTCATCTCTAAGTTCAGCATAATCTCGTTTCCCCTAAAATGTTATTCATGGGGTACTCCATGTGTTTGAGCCCCTGTTCGTTCAGCTAGTTAAAAGCAGAGCCCAGGGTCACAGGACATACTTTCAGATGAGTGTGTGCAGTGGTGGTCTGGTTGGGAAGGTAACCTGTTCCTTTCTGGTCTCATGCCCAGCGCTCCTTGGTGTTCCAGTAGCACCCTCTCTCACTCCCCCATTTCAAGCCATGTAGACCCTGGTATGCAGTGGCATCCCTTCCCTCACCCCATCCTGTGTAAGCAAATCCTGGTGGTACCCCTACCCTTTCCCCATACCAAGCTGGTGTCCACTGGTGCATCTCTCCATGACCCTGAGCAGACCCAGTCACTCCTTGGTGTCCACTGGTACACCCTCCCATCCACATCCCAAACCAAGCATTCCATGGTCCAGTGGTACCACCACCCTCAAACAGTCCCCGACAGCGACCAGTATGGCACCACCACTTACCACCTTAGCCAGCCACCATCACAATTCCCATTAACCCAAAACACATTTACACTGTGACCTTGAGCCAGTTACTTGCCCCCCCCCCCGTGCTCCAATCTACCCAGTGAAAAAATTAAGAAGATGAGAATAACACGATGCATCAGAGCTGTGTTCTTCTGGATTTCTGGATTAATAAATTGTATGTGGAAAAACCTGGGACAATCATTATGCCACCTTTTACATGTTTCAGAAGATGGAATTCTGAATGCTTTACTGACTCCATGCTTCCTAGTGTATGAGTGTGCACACAAGCAGTTTCAGTATATTGATAGTTTTATGAATGACAGACAAAATCAGACACTTGCACATTATCTTAAATGTGTACCACTTTGGGGGGGTGCTGTGGATCTCTGTCGTTTGACATAATTTAGGGACTTAAACTACCATTTAATATTTTTTTTACTACTTACAAACCTACCCCTTGGCAGCTGAAGCTTTCTGGATCAACATGGGCAAGTCTAAAGCTGCACAAACTGTTGGAGAGGGTAAAAAAAAACAAAAACCGCTGACGTCGCCGACTCCTGGGCCAAGCACCAGAGCTATGCAGCAAGACGGCAATGCGGAAGTGGGAGAAGAGGATACACTTCAATCCCTGGGCACCAAAATGAAGCAACTTTTGGCATCGGTTACTGCCATGAATAAATTCAATGCCCTTACGTCTAGGATGGTGACCAACAAAACCACCGTGGAGGGCCTCAAGCTAGAGGCTGAGAACACTCCTGGCAGACTGAGCGCTACAGTGCTGCCTCAACACAGTATGCCAAGGATTCTAAGGCTACACAAAACAGGCTGGAGATATTGGAAAATCAAGTGCATTCAATGAATGTTCGGTACTGGCATCCCAGAAGGTGCGGAGGGTGACCATTTGCCCCCCCCCCTTTTTGATAGACTGGTTGGTGGGGCAACTAAAAGACCAGTTGGAAAACCATGAGTGGCCCACTATAAAAGCTTTTCAAATCCAGCCCCAGGGACACCAAGTTGGTGACGCACCATGAGCAGTTTGGGCTAAATTAGATGCAGCAGCAACTTGGGATAAGCTTTTAAATCTGGCTAAGCGCTATCATCCTTTGTTATTGGATGGCAACCTTGTTCTTATATTTACTGATATCTGCTATGCCACTCTCCAATGCCGGAGAAAATCTGACAGAGTGAGGGGGATCTTGAAGGACTTAAATGTTACACACGCCGTTCTCTTTCCAGCAAAACTTAAAGAGGTGTTTCAGGACAAGGTGTAGGTATTTATGGATCCATCAGGTGCAGAAAAAATGGGTGAATGAGCTTCAGGAGTCATAACGGCGGCAGAAGGAACCTGAAGACGAAACTGCCATCGGCCCAGAAGAGGGCTGAACATATTTAAAGGGAACCGTCCATCTAGGATTAAATTAATCAATATTGTTACCAATGGAAATCTGCTTTACATAAGCTATTGACCAAACCCGTAACACTTTTAGGGCCAGAATTGTACCCAGTTTCCCCTCCCTTTATAGCTGCAGGCGTCAATTTACTAAATCACAGGCACAGGAAATGACATCACATCAGGGGAAACACATATAGTAAATAAATATTTTACCCAAGAGAGGCACACTAAGCTGAAGTTTGAGTCCAGGTGTGACCTGAGAGCACAAGAAAGTTAAGTGACTTGCTCAGGGTCATATAGTAACACAGGTGGGCACTGTGGGATTCAAACCCAGGTCTCCAGGTTTGTAGCTCAGAGCCTTAAACCACTGTGTTATACTGCACCTCCTTGAAGGGCAGAGGAAATGAAACAAAAAATGCTTTTACCCGGTCCATGGGGATGTGAACTTGTCTCTAATCTTGAAGGGGTTATTATAAACAAAATTTGTGTACTGCCAGTGCCAGCAGTTTCCGAGCTCCTTTGGGGTTTATATTGCTGTGTACAATGTTTTGTGACATTTCAGTTTAGTAAAATGTGTGATTTGCAGAATATTCTGCTACTGTGGTAACACTGTAAATACGTTTTATTCCTGTACCTATTTAGTTCCAGTATTTGTTAGCACTGAAGTAGTTGAGATTAAATTTATTCTGTTGGCATCATGTTCTGTCATTTGTAGGTGTGTGATCTAGTGGCTACAGCACAGGCTTGGGGCCCAGGAGATGAGAGTTTCAAACTTCAGTAAAGTCAAATACTAACTGTGTGACCATGAGTAAGTCACATAACCCCCTAGTGCTCCTGTCCACTTACCAGCAGAAATGAATAGCAGCAGGACCCCACTGAAAATGAGGTGACACATCTCAGCTGGACTATCCTGAGTAAATAAGTTGTAACAAAATAACTGCTTTGTGTTGGTGTGTGCTAGGATAGATGGCTGTCAATACAGAACCCTTCTGAACATAGGTGCCAGAACCTACAGGTGTGTGTGGGGAGTGGACACCTCCCACTTTTGCCCACGAGCATTGAAAGTGCCCCTAAATGCATGCAATATCAGAAGGGAAGCAGTCATGGTCTCTTATTACTACAGTGCCCCCACACACACATACACACTCACTTTTCCCCATGTTCCAGCACTACTCCTTCTGAAGCTTGCAACAGAAAAAAATCTTTAATTGAACACCATCCAGAAATAGGTTTCTTTTCACCAAATAAAAGTAAAAAACACAGCAGATTTGTTTTTTCGTTCCATGATTCCAACTGTTTCACTCTGTCTTTCCAGCAGGAAATCTCCAGTAGCCCCTTCTTTTAGAGATAAAAGCTTTTCACTTCCCTGATGCTCCCGGGTACAATCACTAAACTATTAAGTGACTGGTTGTGACAGCTCATCAAGAGGCCTAACTCTTCTTTTTCTCTCATATTGAAAGAAGTGGTATAGTGAAGTGGTTTAAGGCTCTAAGCTGCAAACCTGGCGACCTGGGTTTGAATTCCACAGTCCTCACTTGCATTACTGTATGATCCTGAGCAAATCACTTAACTTTCTTGTGGTCTCAGGTCGTACCGGGACTCAAACTTCAGCTTAGTGTGCCTCTCCTGGTTAAAATATTTATTGACTATATGCGTTTCCCCTGATGTGATGTCATTTCCTGTGCCTGTGATTTAGTAAATGGATGCCTGCAGCTATAAAGGAAGGGGAAACTGAATGGGTGTAATTTTGGCTATAAAAGTGTTACATGTTCAGTCAACAGATTATGTAAAGCAGATTTCCATTGGTAACAAAACTGATTAATTTAATCCTAGATGGACGTTTCCCTTTAAGCTACACATACTTTTCCTCTCATTTACCATAGCCTGTTACAGCATTTTATAGTACTGTTGGGGGTGGTTTGTAAATTCCCTGCTTTTGTACTACTTCAAGTAACTTATTTGTTGCTCCATTGTTGGGTGAATGTTTTCTTTGTTTATGGAAGTCCGATTTTTTTCTGCTATACTGCAAGTTCAACTTGGCTGCTGCAGCTCAGATTCATACACCTTCCGGCTCCCTAATACAAGGACTTTTATTTGCTCTATGTTCACTGATTTGGGAGATTCGTTTAAACTTACAGTAACCTGTGGGTAAGTTATTTCTAGGTTTAACTGTGTCCTCCATTTATTTTCACTAGCTACTGTATAAGTTTTCTATTGTTCTACAGCTAGTCAAATATTTTTTTTTCCTAACCTTAACCAGGTTATTATCCCATAGTTGGGTATATGCATGGCACCATGCCCTTTATAAGGTAGGCAATACTGGGCAATAAGCTGGACTTCCAACTATATTACTTATAAGCCATGCACTCCTGGGTGACAGTTACACAGCCCAACTGAATTCTATCTAGATTCAGTAGCAGGTGAAGAAAAGCACAAGGGTGGTGGTGCAGTTCACAGATGTTGAATTCAAGGTCGAAATCGATTCCCTTTAGTATGTTTGATTACCCCTCCACTGGGAGATTATTCAGGGGATACTGTTATCATATACAGCATTGGGGCACCGTCTCTGCATGTATTGTTGCGGTTTCCTGAACAAATTGAAACTATGTTTTGTCATTTTTTTTTTTTTTAAATGAATAAAATATAAAATTAAACGAAATGTGTACTGTTCGGATAAGGAGTGTAAATTTACAATCAATTTTCATTATGCCACACCTGGGGGCCACAACTGCATTTCACAACACACAAAGGTACAGAAGTTTCTGTTGGACCTGCACACAGATGCGTATTGTATGTCATTTAAACACGATGGACGGGGTGAGATTTTGCTGCCATTAATAAGTAAACTACACACACATACACAGAAATGCCGTCTAATGAAACAGAAAATCTGTACAAATACAGTACGTCTTATATTTACTAAAACAATTACCTCTATTCTTGCCCAACTCTGCATGACAGTGCAAGATGGATCACCACTTTCACTGAAGCCTAAAAAAAGGAAAAAACTACATTATCATGCGATGCAAGTTAACTGTGTACCTAGGAAGCAATAAGGAATGCTGCTTCCCTAATACAGTACTGCCTTTCCTTTATCAGATTTATGTGAAATGCCAAGTGCTCACTCTGCTGTGCAGACCTAGTAAAAAAAAAAAAAAGAATGTGCATTTCCCTAGCATATAAATACCAGAGCAGCTCATTTATACCATGCATCAAAAACCAGGATTTTTTTTATGACTGCATATTTTTTGCAACATGGCACAGCTTACAAAGAAGAAAAGCAAATTCAAACGTACGTTCTTCCACATCATTTTTTAAGTACTCCACTGCACGAGAGAATGCTGACCTCAGCTCTTCCAGCTCCTTACTGGAATCTATAAAACAGTTAAGAAAACAAATTGCATATAAGATTGCAGAGTGAAACAATGGTATACAGTTTTTTAGGGGTTTATGGGCAGACTGGATGGACCAATGGTCTTCTGCCATTACTGTCTATGCTTCTATGTATAATGTCAGATGTCTTTTTGCATAACACACCACTAGGAGCCTTCTGGTTGGTCAGCCTCAAGATGGGTCAAGGCTCAACATGGCACCTGGGCATGCAGAGGGCTGCATGCTGCAGCACGAGTACGGCACTTGGCGGAGTCTCAGAGACTGTGGGCTTTCCATATCGCAGTCAAGGTTAGATGGTCAATGAAGATGGTGGCAGACACTTCAGAGAACCATAGGTGGGGGAATAAATGTTGAACTTAAACATTCCTGAAGTGGACTGTGTGGCTGGTGCAGGATCTTACCCTCTGGATGCAAAACTGGCATCCCCAGCTAAAGAGCACCATTACAGCTTTATTCTAATCTTAGCCCTTTGGAAAGGCAAACTTGCTAGATCAGTGTAACTTTCCACAGCCAGTGTTTGCTTACCCATGTACTAAACCACAGCAGTTTATACTCATAACTTAATCATCTTACATTCATTGTACACACAAGGCACATGTTCATAAGATCCGTTTCCAATTACACTGTTCATTAAACAGCTAGATGTTCATCACTAATCTCCATGTGATGTCTGGCAGTTTTGTGATGTCTGACAGTTTTGAACTTTAAAGTGCTGTTGAAACTATGCAGACAAAAATAATTCTAGGTTATATCCTCTTTGGAATCTGCTTTACTGTATTTTTATGTCTAGTTGCATGCATGTGCGAAGCGAACATGCCGAGACTACCCAAGGGTGTAGGGGTTGCAGAAGTGTCTGTGCAGCATCCAATACAGATCTGGCTACAGAAGGCTTGCCAATGACAGCTCAGTAAGCAACAACACTGTTCATTCTGGCTGCTGGCAGGAAACGTTGTGTCGCTGAAAGGATGAAGCCGCATCTATCAGAATGTAGATGCATCCCTTCATTTAAAAGACATCGCCCAGCAGTGAGCTAAGTGGTGTCATGATCAGCCTGCTGCTCACCCACCGCCCCCCCAACCCAATTCTTCACGGCCCCAGTTTCCTGAAAAAACATTCCCATCTTGTACCATTCAGCCCTCCCACCTCTGGATCGCTTCCTCCAGTACCCTATTTTCTGAAAAACAATCCCACCCTCTGCAATAAGCCCATCCCTCTCCAGATTGCTTCCCCCAGTGCCCCATTTACTGGAAAACAATCCCAAACTCTGCATTTAGACCACCCACCTCCCAATCACTTCCTCCAGTGACCCATTTACTAAAAACAATACCATCCTCGGCAGTCAGCCCACTTACCTCCCGATCACTTCCCCCAGTGCCCAGTTTACTAAAAACAATACCATCCTCGGCAGTCAGCCCACCCACCTCCCAATCACATTCCCCAGTGCCCTATTTTCCTGGAAGGCAATCCCACATTCTGCATTTAGCCCATCCACTTCCCTCCCCAGTGTCCTGGTTCCTGGCTACACCTGAAAAGGAGAAAAATGTTTCAACAATGACTTTTTTTTTTTTTTTAAACTTTCAAGCCTTTCTTGAGACTTGACACTTGTACCAAAGCCATCATACTTCATACAGTAGAGAGAAAAAAATCTGTACAGCACACAGCACACAATACTATGTTTCTAATCACTTCTACAATAGCACTGATGCTTACAAGCTTCTACGACTTATTACTATCAGGTGTCTCAATTCTGTACGACAGGTTAAAAATACTCAGATCATAAATAACGGTCCCCTAAAACTGGGACCAAATTGTAACCTACAAAACTGTTAAGCTAGGGAACAGTGATCCATCAATTAACTGTAATTAAAGATAGAAAATTACTGTATCAGAGTACCTTATTAGTATACCAGTTGGTCTAGAACTGAAGTACTCTCGATGTCCTCTATAAAATGAGTGAAGGGTAACCATCTTGTAATAAAGAGTGCCAAACAAAGTTGCCATCTGCTTGTAATTTCTTCCATGGTTCTATTTTACAATTTGTTAACCAGTTATCTATTGATGAAACCAAGTCTGTCATCCATTTTTGTGTTACTGCTTTAATTGCGGCTACCGTAAGTACTGTATATTAAATATGTATTTTTTTGCATTGCCCTTCAGGTCACAGGGGTATAATCCACATACTAAGTGGAGGCTATTCAGCTCCTGGGTTATCTGAAGCGGACGATCTCAGTCTCTATTTCAGACTAGGATGTCCAGATCTTTCCACAGCTCCAATAAATATGCTGAGATACCCCTCTCACCGCAACCTCTCCAGCATAGTTCTGTGCAGCTAGTACCAATGTGCTTTGTTCCATTTGGTGTCAAAAAGTATCTACTAACTTTCCATCTGAATTCCCTCCAACTACCAGAGGTGGTTGTTTTGTGGGCTGCTTGTCAAATCTTTGTCCACTCTTTTGGTATAAGAGGAATACCTGTCTCAGAGTTTTCCAGGCCAAATTCTTGTTTCACTTAGTCAAATGATTTAACCATACCCACGTCAAAGAACTGTGACACCAAACGCAGTCCCTTTGTTCCCCACCATTTAAAAGCGGTGTCTATCTTAGCTGGTGGAAAATATAGGCTTATCTAGATGGGCATCCACTGTGGGTACATCTGTGTGGTCCCTAATTAAGCAATAATGCACGACAGAGTGTGGCATATCATGAGATATTGTCACGCCTCAGGTGGTTGGGCATGAGGCCACAGGCCGAGTGCGTCCAACGACCTGAGAAGTGACGATATCCCAGGATATACCAAACCCTGGAGTGCATTATTGCTATTATGAACTGGTTTAAATATTTTTTAAAGTAAAAAAAAAAAAAATAGAAACATTTTAAAACGTTTTCAAAATGTGTTTTGGGGGGTGTTGGAGGAATACCTTTAAATAAAATAGTTCCTGGAGGGCTCTGGGTAGCAGGTGGCGCTGTTGTTGGCTGTGATAGAGGAAGTGGAGCTCTTGTGACTAGGTGACCCACTCCTTACCATTGTACTTTTTTAATTTTTTTCCCCCCACAATGTTCCCCATTCACACTGCACTTTTTTTATTTTTATTATTTTTGTTCTGGGAGAAAGTACACTGAATTGGATGTTGAGGACTGGTAAGCTGAGAGAGAAGTTGGGGAGCAGATGATGTGTGCACCGCCAGGCGTGTTTAGTGGAGAAGTTGTTCGGTATGGCCATTTGTTTCGATGCGTGAGAAAAAAGTAGAGTCTTGGTGCAATTTGTTCGGGACTGTTACTCTTAAACAGTTACGAATCTCTGGAATAAGACTGGCAGTTTTTTCTACGCGGTCAGCACATGGCTTTCTTTTTGTGGGGGTGAGGGTTTGCAGTTAGAGCCGCGGTTTGTGTGAGAATGATAAGAATGCAAGGGTCTCTGGTTTGTCTTTTGTTTTTTTTCGGAGAGCTGGACACGCTGCTTTTGAAAGTATGAGTGGCAGTGAGTGAGGAGCCGATCCTAGTGCACGTAACTTCAGTGCGGCTGTATTTGTTGTGGGGAGGCTAATGGCCGGAGGCTTTTTGTAGCCGTGATTATGTAGCTGGATATCATCACAGCTTCAAGAACCTTTTAGCCAATCAGACTTCTACAACTCTTTGGTCCAGTTCATAATCTCTGTTTTACATTGGTCCATTGTTTATAAGTGTGGTGCGTCCACTTATTGTTTCAGGTTATCAGTGCCTGCACCTTTGTGGCTTCCCATGCCAAGGCTTCTAAGTGTGCATCTCTATTTGTTCCTATTGCCATCCTTTTCCAGGCTGTCTCTTTTGACACATCTAATATGTCAATCAGAGAAACTAACTGTGCAGCTGCATAATACTCTCTGAGATTTGCTAGGCCACCACCGCACGACCTTCTGTCTCAAACGCATCTCCCACTTGATTCTTGCATCCCTGCCAAATAAATTTCTTGAGCACCCCTTTTAATTCGCTTCAGTCCCGACTAAATACAGGTAAAGATAGCGATAAAAATTATTTATCTATTTCACTTTGTTAGCCGGGTAAGTATGCTGGCTGAATGGAGCCTTCATCAGGCATGACCCGAGTGCAATTGTTTTGATACAAAGACCAAACATGATATACATAGTATACAAACTTCGTATACAATAGGGATGACAGTTAAAGATACAGCATTTACCAACAACGTATACTTTTTGTACAAACAATGTGCACAGCTGAGGAAAGGTAATTATAAATGCAGCATGAACAAACATCCGGTAATAGGGTGAGAATAAGGTGGCAGAGGGGTGGGGTTAGCTGAAACACTGGCATGTAACAGCGGAGGAGTAATAAGATTTTAGAAGATCTGTGAAGGCTTGGAGGGGGTGGCATTTCTCATTGGGGGAGATATGGAGTTCCATAGGGAGGCCGCACAGGAGGAGAAGGACTGCTGGCCTGTGCTGGTGTGAAACAATGGGACAGAAATACTGTTGTGGGAGGTAGAACAAGAGCAGGGGAGAGTTACAAGAGGGATCTGCTTGGCAAGGTAAAATGGGTTTCCGGTATGAAGGGTTTTGAAGATTGGTGAGGCAAAGCAAGGTTTGCTCGGAGGTTGAGAGAAAGCCAACGCAGGCTGTCGAGCGGGGTGCAGTGGTGGGTGTCGTGGTTGCAGCCAGAGGCAAATTTGGCTACGTAATAGTATAATGTATGCTTTTTTTTGCAGTACAGATTTGCTGGCAGAGTCAAGAACAGTTGAACCATAGTCAAGTGACGGAAGAAGATATGCCTGAGCGATTCTGACTTTGGCATCAGAGGTCAGGAAGTTGAGGGCACAGTAGAGGAAACCTAGCTTTTTATGGACAGTGGAGGTGGTATGTTGGAGGTGTGACTCAAATGAGAGGGAGCGATCAAGGTGTATCCCCATGTATTTAAATAAGTTGGTCTTTTGCAGAGAGGAACCATTGTCAGCGTTGACGCTCAGGAGGAGAGTTTGGCAATTTTCTGTTTGGATCCGAATGGCATTGATTGTGTTTTAGGCAAGTTTAGGACCATTCTTTCTTGAGTGAATCAGTCCTGAAGCCCGGCGAATGCGCTGCTAAGGGAGTTGTTGATGGATACGATGTTATCACTGTGGGCAAAGAGGACAGTGTCTTCCACATAGAGAAGTGTCTGGACTGGGCTACAGATGGTGGGGAGTTTGTTGATAAAGACAGAGAACAAGAGTGGTCCCAGGATGGAGCCATGTGGAACTCCACTGGATATAGGATTCGTGTCGGATAGGGAATTTCCAATTTTAACGGCTTGCTGGCAGTGGTGTAGACAGTCCTTGAACCAGAGAGTGGCGGATGGCCCTAGACCAAGTGCCTGAAGCTTGGAAATTAGTATTTTATGGTCGACGAGATCGAATGCCTTTTTCAGGTCGTCGAATACAACACCTATGATGTGGCCTTTATCTACTGCCTGAGAGATGGTATCAGTGAAGGTTAGAAGGGCAGTGTCAGTACTATGGCCTTTGCGAAATCCATGTTGTTCTGGGCATATGAGGTTATATTACTGCAACTATTCAGTGAGTTGGTGTACAATTTTCTCTTGAAGCTTGGCAAGGGCAGAGAGAATTGATATGGAGCGGTAGTTATTGAGGGAAGTCTTTTTCCCTTTTTTGTGAAGGGGATGACTATGGATGCCCTCCAGAGGGAGGGCATGGTACTGGTAGGGAAGGATAGGTTGAGGATTTTCGAGACTGGAAGTGCAATTTGTGAGGCAGCAAGTTTGAGGAATCGGGGGGGGGGGCCCCCCATCGGGTCTGGCCGATTTGTGGGTTTTGAGAGAGGGAGGAGCTTGAGCACTTCACGGTGTGTCACCCTTTTAATGTAGAAGGGAGGTCACTGGGGTCAGGTTTGGTCTGGTGTGTGTCGGGATTGACTTCACCAGTGAGTCTGTACTTGGAGATGTCACAGAAACAGTCGTTAAAGAGGGTGGCAATCAATCTTGGTGGGGTCGCTTCGGGTGATGCCGTTTTGTTCAATGGATATGGTTTGGGGGTGGGGCTGGCCATTAAGGAGTGTGTTGATTATGTGCCAGAACTCTTTGGGGTTATGCAGTTTTTGGGTTTGGTGGGATTTAAGATACTGGCATGTGGAAGTGAGGATTATATATTTACACTTGTTACAAGATGTCTATATGTGTTCCATTCGGAGGCACCGTTTGAGGCCTTGTAACTAGCCCAAGATGCATCTCTTTTACGCATGAAGGAGAAAATGTTGGGTGTGAGCCAAGGTGATCTTTTGGCTTTGACCCTACGGATGCGCAAGGATGCATGCCTGTCGAGTACTGTAGTAAAGGTGTGGATAAAGTATTCCAGGGCAGAGTTTACGTCAGGTTCTATGTCAATAAAGGACCAGTCAAGTACAAATAAGAAAAGAAATTGTGTGAGAACATTCATTTTAATGGCATCCACTCTGTTAATAAATGATCAGTGGCGACTTCTGCACCCTATGCCCCAACCCACGTCCTACTGGTCTGGGGTCCATTCAGGAAGTGACTTACAAAACAGAAAGTTCAGTTAATGGCTTTTTAACACATTTTGAACCTACTCACAACTTTTGTCACTTTTTAATATTTTTGCCCAAAATTTTCAACACAGCTTTTTTTTTTTTTTACCCCACCTCATGAACCAGTCTTTCCCCAAACTTGCCAAACTCAGCTGCACTCCAGAAATGAAATGGTTCAGACTGAGCTCCGTTCACCAGAATCTTTATTAAGCACTTCGTAAATAGGTGTCAGAATATAAAATTTCCAGACAGACCATAAATGCCACACAAACTTTGGAGACTAAGCCCAGACCTTTGCCGTTATTGCTTTGTCAGAGTCTCCCATAACAGTGAAGGGCTGGAGTTAAGTTTCCAAAGTCTGAGTGGCATTTATGGTCCTTCTGGGATTTTTGTATTCTAACACTTATTTCTGAAACGCTTAATAAAGTTTCCAGTGAACAGAGCTTAGTCTGGACTATCTCTTTTTTAGTGCAGCACACTTTGACAAGTGACATGAAGAAACCAGACGCCTTTTGGTGTTGGGGCGGGGCAATGTGATTGCAAACTGGGTCAGCAAAAGGAAAAACAGACACATTTCGATGTTTTTGTTTTGGGAAGGGGGGTTAACCTAAGAGTCATCAGGTTAATAAAACTCAAAGCCAGACACCTGCTGTTTTTAGTTGCGGCACCTCTCCAACTTTGTCTGTCAGTGTGTAGCACCAGAATCTTTTGACAGCTCCAGGAAAATTGTTTTGTGTTTGGCAACTGAACAGCAGATGGCACCAAAATCGCAAATGGGAAGGTCACCAAAAAAACGGCATGCTCACTTTCTTGATGTGAGAAATGGAAGGTTAAATAAGGCAGGTCCAGTAACGGCCATATTGTGAAAATTTGGTTTGTGTCTAATATAAAATAAAGTATTACTTATTCAGAAGACATCAGCACACAGAGATTACTGAAAAACAAGATGACACATTTGATAGTTTTATTTTGATTTTTTATTTCCTGTCCTCTTTAAAGGTTTCAATCATGTCTCCCTCATCCCCCAGGAGTACATGTTCAGGTCTCTAAATCTCTCCTCAAAGTGCCTACTCTGCTGTCCCTCGATCATCTTGGCTACTCTTCTCTGCACAGTCTCCAGTAAGCGGTCTTTCTTTCTTCAGGCAAGGGCTCCAGTACTGTACTCCAGATGCAGCCTAACCAGTGACTTGCACAGTGGCAGGATGACCTCCACCATCCTAGTGGTTACATCACTAGCTATACATCCTAGCATCCTATAGTATATATTTTACTACCTCACCCACCAACCTAGTGTACTGGAGGGTTGCCCCCTCTGTCCCCACTCCCTTAACCCTCCCATCCATGCTGTAGTAGGAATGCATAAAACAGTGCCATCAATCCCTCATGTTCCTGTCCATACTGTACTGGATTGGGAATACACAGTGACATCAATCCTTCACTTCTCCCATCCATAATGTATTTGGAAGTGTAAATACACAGCATCATTATCAAATCAAATCTTTATTTATCCAGGCAATCATCATTGAGCAAGCTCATTTACAAGATGGACCTGCTGTTGTCCAAGACAGTTATACATACATAGATTGAGAATACAAAGTACAACATGTGCAAAGAGTTGCAAACAAATTTACAGAAAAGTGGTAGGTGCACGATATACATTCCAAGCATTCTTGTAGGAACATACATGCATCACTCCAACTTTGCTGTGGTATATACAGACTCCGTGTATGCAGAAGTTGAGGTGGTATGTTTAGTCATTCTTAGTCAAGCCTCCATCAGAGGGTACAATTCTTTGCATTTCAGCCCTCAGTGACCGTTTACCATACTTGGGCAAGGGTCCTGGGCTGCACAGGAGCCCCTAATGGGGTCTGTATGTTCCGCTTAAACGGTGAGAGGAGAGTAATTGCTGCCTTGGGTGCCGAGGGCCACTATGGCAGCTGACTACTGGACTTGATTAAAATAGGGAGGGGAGGAACTAGGTTCGTGGCTGGATGTGGTAAGGACACGGAGTGAACTGTCAGCAGGACAGATAGGAACTATGGAAACACTTACAGATTTCAGCGAACTTATTGTCATAAATGATCCTAAACAGGGCAAAACTGACAGGAGAGCAGAGTCTCAAGGATCTTTGTACCCTGTTCCAGAGCGTAGGCAAAGCGTGGCTTATGGTAGCCCTGCCAAAATGGGTAGTGATCCTGGGGATTTTCAGAGAATTATCAAGTGGCTTAGTGCGTAGCTAGTGATTGGGCTCAGAGGCAGGCAGACAATGTAATCTGGGAGTTTGTTGGTAAGGGCTCGGAATGTCCAGAGTGCTGCATTTCTACACCGCCTATTTTGAAGGGAAGGCCACCCTACGGCTGCATATAAAGAGCAGTGATGTGTGGAGGATGGGAGACCAGTTACAAATCTTAGCGCTCTGTGGTGCAGGACATCCAGTTTTGCAAGGTGGGAGACACAGTCTTGGCCATAGATAATGTCAGAGTAGTCGAGTAATGAGAGGAAAGTTGATCGAACAAGCTGACTTCTTGCGTCTGTGGTCAGAAGGTGTTTAAATTCTGAAGAAGAGGCCAAGCCTCTGCCTAAGCTTTTTCATAAATTCTTCTGTGTGCTCCGCAAAGGAGAGTTTGTTGTCCAGCCATATACCCAGATATTTGAATTTAGGCACGAACTCAAGATCTTCGCCTAGAAGGGTAGTTATGGGAGGAAGGGTACCAGCAGCAGAGTAGGCCCTAGTGCTAGATGGGGTAAAGAGCATGGCCTTAGTTTTTTTTGCATTTAGCAGTAGCTTTTTGCTGAGAAGTTGATGCTGCAGTGTATTGAATTCAGTTTGTAGATCTGTGCATTCAGCTCCAGGGGAGTCATGGCTTAGATAGAGCACCGTATCATCGGCAAACAAGTGGATACTGGCTTCTGTAATGCCTAGGTCCAAGTTGTTAATGTAGATGGTGAACAGTAGAGGGCCCAGTATGGAACCCTGTGGGACTACTCTTTTTATTGGTTTGAGAGGAGAGAAAGCTCACCTTCGGCCTTAAATTTGTTGCTGCCTATCAGAGAGATAATCCTGGAACCAGTCCAGTGAAGTTGAGTCCAAACCTATAGTTTTTAAGGTGGAGAGAAGTAGGCAGTGGTCGACAGTATCGAATGCCTTGCCGAGGTCTAAAACCACAGCACAAACAAATTTTTTGTTGTCAAGGTCCCATTGCCAGTCATTAGTGACTTTGGCCAGCGCTGTAACAGTGCTATGCTTTGCTCTAAAGCCAGACTGCATGGGGTTAATCAATATAGAGTTGTCTAGAAACAATCTCAGCTGTAAATCCACGATTTTTTCCAGCATTTTTGAGAGTATAGGTAAAAGAGAGATTGGCCTATAATTGCTCAGGTCGCATGGGTCTCCTGCTTTAAACAGGGGGATAACATGAGCGGTTTTCCATTCTGCGGGGATAGAGCCTTGGGCTAGGGACAGGTTGAATAAGTGTGATATAGGTGGGGCAAGTATGTGGTATGCTATTTTCAGAAAGTATGGGTCGAAGGAGTCGGCTCCTGCACTTTTTCTGGTATCTAGCCATAGCATAAGGTCTTCAACTTCTTTTATGGTGACTGGGGAAAATTAGAAGATCGTAAGAACTGGAAGGGGACAGGATCAGTTGTGTTCCAGGACAGTAGCTGCTGCTGTTGTTTTCACAGGGTTCTTGTGGATTTTACTTGGTAGGTTAGTTCTTTTCTTTCTTACTTCTAAGGGGCTAGCAGGGTATTGTTTTGGGGGCTGCTGGATGTTTGTAAACTGATTTGGTGGCTGTAAGTGGGGCTCATTTTGTGGATGTTTCACTGTGTAACAGGCTGCGCTGGTAGAGGCCTGTTTCTTCTGATTTAAAACCTATTTGGTGGGATTTGCTTGGGCCTGGTTCTTTGGCTGCTGGGCTTGGAGGGGAGACACAGGGCTGATACACTCTCTCTCGAGTCAGGTGTCTGCCCAGGACCCACCCTCCCCAGAAGTCTGCGAATTTATAGGGGAACACCTGCCCTGCAATTGGAGGAAAAGGCTGCAGGTGCAGCTCATGTAGTTCTAGCCACTGGGGTTGGATTTAAAGGCTGGAGAGAGGAGCTTAGGGAGTTGTTCATTTCCTTATAAGTTTAATGTGTTGTACTGCACCTAGTAACAGGGTTACTGGTGTACAGTGGGACTGTCTCTAAGATTAGTGGGTGACCTAATTAGGCAGTGAGGAGTATCTTGGACTAGGGGGAACCTGGTGGCTCACCCAAGAAACCTATTTGGAAGGGATGGAACCCACGTCATTAGGCCGGCATCTTTGGGAGGTGGTGGGGTGCACAGGATGTGGAGCAGCCATGATACTGGACTGGGCTTGGAAGTTCGGTGGTTGCCCAGTGTGCTACCAGCTAGCACAGCAAGGGAGGAGGTTGTGGGGATTAGGAGAAGCTGGGGAAGGGGTGGTATGGTTGGGGAAGGGGCTGGGAATCTCTCACAGGGTTGCACCAAGCACTGGGGGTGGGGGCATAGGAAAGGAGTGCAGGAGAATACTCAGGGATCACACAGGACCCTGGCAGAGAGGTCCAAGGACACTACCAAGGAAGCAGGCAGGTAACTGGGGACCCTCACAAAGGGGGACGGAGGGACAACATTCTCAGGAAGTAGGCAGATGGCAGGGCTGGACAGAAGGAAGCAAGGCGGGGAGGTGGATCAGACCTTACACTCAGTAACCGCTTCAATTCTCTTCTTCTGCTCAAGGATGGGGGTGATGTAGCCACGACAGGGTGGTTAGAGACGGAAAGGGTGGGAGTGGGAGGCAGGAGGCAGGGGCCAGATAGCAGGAAGAACAGGGGGGACCTGGAATGCAGGAGAATGGGGGAGCAGTGAATCAGAGCAGGAGGGGCAGGGGAAGAGGAGGAAAGGCAGGAGAAGGACCAGTTGGGGAGGAAAGGTAGGGAAGGACCAGAAGTACAAGGAGGATTCAGTAAAGGGAGCTGAGGTTTAGGCCAGGGAGCATGGCGAGCAAGGAGGAACTAAATGGAGACAGGAAGGAAGGGAGGGAGGACGAGCCAGGCTAGTTTAGCAGATGGGGAGAAGGACCAGTTGCGAGCAGTGAGGGGCAAGTAGCAAGGTACAGAAGGATACTCAGGAGAGAGGCATAGGATTGGAGGAGGGGTGGCATGGTAAATAAGGAGGCGGCATGTGGCACCCAGATAGGGGAGGAACAAGGAGCCGGCTGGGTGGAGGGGCTGGTAGAAAGGATGAGGGACATGGAAGGGGAATGGAGGAAAGGAGTGGTCAGAGTGCTCCTGCTGGGGGATTCTATGATCAGGGGTATCAAATGGGATAGGAAGGGAGAAGCCTGGCCAGTTAGAACAAGATGCTTCCCTGGACTAACGGTGCACAGGGCTAAGCACGAGGTATATCAGCTGGCAAAGGATTGTGGGGGTTCCCCAGACATATTGGTCCACCTGGGTACAAATGACATTGAGGGAAATAGCGAGCTAGAGATACAGGCAAGATTCAGGGAGCTCGCCAGGGTCTGTCATGACATAGGATGCACAGTTTCCTTCTCAGAAATCCTGCCAGTGCCAAGGGCTAGTGGGAACACAAAAGGAAGATTAGGGAAATAAACCAGTGGCTCAGGGAGTGGTGTGAGGCCAGAGGGTATGGGTTGATGGGGGATTGGGAGACCTGGGAGGATAAGGAGCTGTATGCTAGAGATAGACTCCATCTCAATTTGGAGGGGAATCCTTAAGTTGAAAATAGAGGGTTCATTGGTGAAAAGTGGGGTTTAAACTTGTGAAGGGGGTGGGATGGGAGAAAAGGCTGTCAAGGGGTGCCGATAGGAGGACTCTGTCTCCCTGGAGACCAGGAGGATTGCAGGAAAGGCCAACTGGCAAAGCGCAGACCAGGGAAAACAGAATCCCAAGGGAACACAAGCAGGGAAATGGAACTATAGGGAAAGGGTGGAAGGTAGTCCTAAATGCCTGGAGCTTGGCAATATAATACCTGAGCTCCAGGCGATGCTAACTGAGGGAGCAGTGGATGAGGCAGCGGTCACTGAGACTTGGGCCACTGCAAGACATGACTGGGACCTGAACCTGGAGGGTTACACTATGTTCAGGAAGGACAGGGGGGGGGGAAGGGGAGGAGGGGTAGCAATGATAGTCAAAAACTGCATTGGCATAGGGGGAGTAGAGGAGGTGGAGGGAACCGTGGAGGCGATTTGGGTCACCTTGATAACAAGGCAATAATCTCTTGATAGCAAGAGAGTAAAAACAGGAGTAGTGTATAGACCCCCTGCCCTGGCGGAGGAGCTGGAGGACAGTCTGGTGGCAGATGTTAGGAGACACTGCAGACTGGGCAGAGGAACGGTGGTGGTGTTGGGGGACTTAAACATGCCAGGAACAGACTGGGAGACTATGACATCCTCTGTGACCAGGGAACAGAGGTTGTTGGATGTCTTTCAAGACGCGTTCCTAACTCAGCAGGTGAGGGAACCGACCAGGAGGCACGGTACTGGATGTGGTCCTGGCAGACAGTGACCAGATTGGAGGCCTGGAGGTAAGGGACCCATTGGCGGAGTGACCATGCCACGGTCTGGTTCTGCCTGGACCTAGGAGGGAGTAGAAGGCTGCACAAAGGCAGGAAGTAACCGACTTCAGGGGGGATTTTAAGGAAATGGGAAGGATCCTTAAGGAGCATTTGGATGGGATTGGGTCAGACATGGGCTGATAGTAGGTGGGAAATCATCAGGAGGAGGGTGCAGCATGCTACCAGCACCTGTGCAAGAGTAAGGTGAAATGCAGTAGGGCCCAAAACCCTGTTGGTGGACCAGGAGGTCCAGGAGGTGGTGCGGGAAAGAAAGCAGCCTATAAGCAATTCAAGTGCTCAAGGAGTGAAAAGGGATCAAGGAGTGCGAGCTGATGGCTAGAAGGGCCACTAGAGTGGTGAGGCGGCTAAGGCAAGGAAGGAGCAGAACCTGGCCAGGGAAATTAGGAGAGGAACAAGGGTTCTTTAGATACATTGGGAAAAGCGAAGGGTGAAGGGGCAGATTAGCAGGATTAAATCAGGAGAGATGGGCAAAGACCCGGGGAGCAGGCTGAGGTACTAAATGAGTACTTCACCTCAGTTTTCACCAGGAAAATGGGGTGCTGCATCATACATGGGAGGAGACAGAGATACTGAGGAGGGGGGACCCTTACCGATCAGCAGGTCTGGGGAGAGGGGGAGGCATCACTGGCAGGTGGGGGGAGGGCTAAGCAGGGAGAAGAGGTACTGGAAGTGGAAATCACAGCAGAGAGAGTGAGGGAAGCCCTCAGCTCCCTTAAGACGGAGAAAGCACCGGGGCCAGATAAATTACATCCCAAGAGTGCTGAAGGAACTTGCAGATGTCCTGGCGAAACCCCAGGCAGAGCTTTTCACCATCTCTCTGAGGACAGGGTGGGTGCCCCAAGACTGGAAGGTGGCGCATATAGTGCCTATCCACAAGGGGGGATCAAGGAAGGTGGCAGGGAAATACAGGCCTGTCAGCCTGACATCGGTGGTGGGCAAGGTGATGGAGGGCATTGTCAAGGAGAGGCTGGGGGACCTGGATAAGTCAGGGTGCCTGGACGATAGACAGCATGGATTCATCCGGGAAATCGTGTCAGACAAACCTGGTGGAGTTCTATGACTGGGTGACAAGTGCCTTGGACCTGGGTAGACCAGTGGATGTCCTCTTTCTAGACTTCAGCAAGGCATTTGACTCTGTTCCTCACGTGGGCCTGTTGGATAAGCTGGGAGAAATGGGGGTGGGGAACCAGATGATCAGATGGATAGGCAACTGGCTCCAGGACCGGACCCAGAGGGTCGTAGTTGGTGGGATAGTCTCATCCCCAAGGAGGGTCATTAGTGGGGTCCCACAGGGATCAGTCTTGGGCCCTTCTGTTCAACGCCTACATATCTGACATAAGGACAGGAATCAGATGAGATGAGTCTCTTTGCAGATGACTCGAAACTGGGGGCGGTGGTGGATGGGGAGGAGGGGAGGGTGGCCCTACAGGGGGACCTGGAGGCTCTGGAAAGATGGTCTAGAAAGTGGAATCTGAGGTTCAATGCAGGGAAATGCAAGGTACTCCACCTGGGGGCCAGAAACCCAGGCCAAGTGTACACCCTTTGGGGAATGCTACAAGTCTCGATGGCTGAGAGGGACCTGGGGGTGGTGGTGGATGTCAAGATGAACAACTCTGAGACTTGTAGGAGGGCAGCAGCCAAGGCCAACAGGATGCTGGGATGCATCGCTAGGGGGATCACCTCCAGAAGGAGGAAGTGATGCTCCTCTGTATAACTGCTTGGTGAGGCTGCTTGAGTACTGCGTGCAGTTTTGGAGCCACACTAAAGAGGGACATTAACCTCCTGGAGAGGGTCCAGAGGAGGGCAACCAAAATGATTTGGGGCTTGGGGACAGGACCTATGAGGAGAGGCTCAAGAGCTAAATATGTACACATTGGAAGAGAGAAGGGACCGGGGGACATGATAGAGGTCTTCAGGTACATGAAGAGGGTAAATAGGGAGGAACAGTCAGGGTGCTTGAAGGAAGGAGGAAGGGGCCACTAGAGGGCATGGGTGGAAGCTGGAGGGGAAGATTCAGGGGAAAGGAGGAGGTGCTACTTCACTGAGAGGTGGTGGAGCCATGGAATGCACTGCCTAGGGGGCTGGTGGAGGCAGAGACAGTGGAGGGGTTCAAGAGGGGTGGGACAGGTACAGGGGAAGGGTTCTGGAAGCAAAATCCAATGCAGCAAGAATATCCGGAACTGGGAAGGGAGAAGCCAGAGAAGGCGAGGGGGACAGCAAGGTCAGCACCCAGGGTGGGGGCTGACCAAACGAGCAGACACGAAAGACCGTTAGGCCTATTCTGCTGGCATTTTAGTATGTTAGTATCTTTGTTATTTTGGTCTGGAGGCTGGGCGGTGAGTGGTGGATGGATATTAATCCCTCACCCCTCTCGTCCATACTGTACATGAGACTGTGGATACATACAGTAATTTCATCAACACCACTTCCATCCATATTGTACATAGCCTGCATAAAAAAAAAGTCATCAATCCCTTACCCCCCTCCTATCCATACTGTACCTAGGACTGTGGATACATACGGTAATATCAACACCACTTCCATTCATATTGTATCCAGACAGAGTATACACTGTAATGAATCTCATACCCACCTCCCATCCATACTCTAAATACAAAGTATCCTCAATCCCTTGCTTCTCCCATCTGTAGTGTAAATATAAAGTATCCTCAATCCCTTGCTTCTCCCACCCGTACTGTAAATACAAAGTATCCTCAATCCCATGCTTCTCCCACCCGTACTGTAAATACAAAGTATCCTCATTCCCTTCCTTCTCCCACCCGTACTGTAAATACAAAGTATCCTCAATCCCCTCCTTCTCCCACCTGTACCGTAAATACAAAGTATCCTCAATCCCCTCCTTCTCCCACCCGTACCGTAAATACAAAGTATCCTCAATCTCTTCCTTCTCCCACCCGTACTGTAAATACAAAGTATCCTCAATCCCTTCCTTCTCCCACCCGTACTGTAAATACAAAGTATCCTCAATCCTTCCTTCTCCCACCTGTACTGTAAATACAAAGTATCCTCAATCCCCTCCTTCTCCCACCCGTACTGTAAATACAAAGTATCCTCAATCCCTTCCTTCTCCCACCCGTACTGTAAATACAAAGTATCCTCAATCCCTTCCTTCTCCCACCCGTACTGTACTTGGGACTGTGGATATACAGTACCATAAATGCCTCATCCCTCCTCTTCCATCCTGTACCTGGACTCTTGATACAAAGTATCATCAATCCTTCGCCACTCCTATCCATACTGTACCTAGACTATGGATACACAGTGTTATCAATCCCTCATCTTCTCATCTGTATTGCACCCGGGACTGTAGCTGCACAGTAAGGCTGTGCCTTTGTCGCAGAAGTCATGTATACCATGCTGTTCACGACTGTTAGGAAAAACCCACAATTTTTTTTGCATTTTCCCTGCCAACACCATTATTTGTAATATTTCACATAAACACACAATGGGGTTTGACATTTTCCTTGACAAGTCCATGATTTTGTTCTTTGCTTCCAGGATGCATTGGGCCACCAGCCAGCCCCAAGCGAGATTCTAGGACTCCCATGCGGACTCCGTTTTAAAAGGTGGAGCACAACACACTTCGGTCCACCACTGTGCCAGACCAAAACCACCATTTTTAAAACAACTGAACTTTTGCTGTTGAGCTACTACTAAAACATGCCAAAACAGGTAATTAGGTCAACACAAAAATGTTGCATGAGTTTTCATGACTTCACACTTTCCATAACTCATTATTTTGAAATGACAATACTGTTATTTTCTTTAAAATGTACCATGACAAAAAGTACAGCCCTACACATTATCATTAATTCCTTATCCCTCCCATCTATATTGTAACTGGACTGTGAATACACAGCATTGTCAATCCCTCACCCCTCGAATCCATACTGTACTTGGGACTGTGGATACACAGTATCATTAATCCTTCACCCCTCCCCATCCATACTGCACTTGCGACTGTGGATACATATAGAATTTCATCAATGCCACTTCCATCCATATTGTACCTGGACTGAATTAAAACAAAAAAAACAAACAATCACTCCCTTACCACTTCCATCCATACTGTACCTAGACTGTGAATGTACAGTATCATCAGTCCCTTACCCCTCGAATCCATACTGTACTTAGGACTGTGGATACACAGCACCATAAATACCTCACCCTTCCCATCCATACTGTACCTAGACTGTGAATACACAGTATCATCCATCCCTCACCCCCTCACATCCATACTGTACACTTGTGCCTGAACTGTGAACACACAATCTCATCAATCCTTGGCTCCCCTCCTCCCATCCATTCTGTACCTGGACAATAAATATACAAATCATTAATCCCCCCCCCCCCACGATTCACAGTGGATGCGGGACTGCGAATACACTGTATAATCAACCCCTCCATCCATACTGTTCCTGGACCGTAAATAACCAATAGCATCATCCCTCCTCCTCTCGCATTCGTATTGTACATGAGACTGCGAATACGTATCATCAATCCCTTACCCCCTATCATCCACACTGTACGTGGGACCGTAAATACACACCATCATCAATCTCTCACCCCCTCCCATCCATACTGTACATGGACTATGGATACACACTATCATCAGCCCCTCGTCCCCCTCCCATCCATACTGTGCCATAAATATGAATACACAGTATAATCAATCCTTCAACCTCTCCCGCCACACTGTATCCAAGACTGTTGATACACAGTATCAATTTCACATGCCCTCCCATCAGTACTATACTGGGGACTGTGGCTACAATCCCTCAACCCCTCCAATCCATACTGTACCTAAACTGTAAATACACAGCATCATCAATCCTTCACCTCTCCTATCCATACTGTACTTGTGACTGTGTATATCCAGTATCCTCAATCCCTTTCTTCTCTCATCTATACTGTGCCTGGACTATGAATATACAGTAGTCAATCCTTCACCCTCTGCCAACCATACAGTACCTAGACTGAATACACGGTATCGTCAACCTCAGACCTTCTGCCAGTTATACAGTACCTAAACTGTGAATGCAATGTATGGTCAATCATTTATCTTCTGCCAGACATACAGTACCCAGACTGTGAATATACGGTATCATCAATCCTTCATCCTCTGCCAGTTATACAGTACCTACACTGTGAATACATGGTATCGTCAATGCTTCACCCTCTGCCAGCCATACAGTACCTAGACTGTGAATACATGGTATTGTTAATCCTTCACCTCTTTCATACCTATTGTATTTGGGATTGTGAATACACAGTATTATCAATCCCTCATCCCTCCCATCCCATCTTGTTCCTGAACTACAAATACATAGTGTAATTAATCTTGTACCCCTCCCACCCATACTGTACCTGGTCTGAGGATATACCAGGTCATTGACCAGGTGCAATCCTATAAATATCTTGGTATAACCTTTGACCCTGCACTTTCATTCCATGGACATATATCTGCCCTAAATTCTGTCGCCAACTCACGGCTAGGCATTCTTTACCGGCACAGAAATGCCTCCCTCCTGATGCCCTCCGCCTGGCTGTCACCTCCTCTGTCATGTCTCTCATTGACTATGGCCTTCCGGTCTATGGCTCAGCAGATCAGACTGCCCTCAACAAGGTTAGATCTCACAGTAAATAAAGGCCTGCAGACTTATCACTGGTGCTCCCAGACTCTCACACACGTGAGCTGTACACCTGGCTACCCTACTCAGCCTGGAAGCGACTCATGTATCAGACATGCCAGCTCACCTTAAAGCCCTGCATGGCCTATCCCCATAGGCCTATCCAATTCCATTCGCCGTACTGCACCGACCCCTGATCACGCAGCTCAAGCCAACAGCTACCCTAGTTATTCCGAGAGCCAGGACCTCACAAGGTCAGAGGGCATTCCTCTACCGTACCCCACTGGTATAACTCCTCCCTGCCAGTGTCTCAAACTCTAACCTTAGCTTGCTTTAAGCCCAGGCTCAGAAACTTCCTGCTTAGCTCTCAAATGCAACTGCCGCTAGCTTAGTGCAAAAAAAAAATAAATAAATAAAATAAAAAAAAATATATATATATATATATATATATATATAATCTGTTTGACAATGCTCACTGGCTCCCCCTTCCTTTCCTACTTATTCCTCCTCCCTATCTCCTCCTTCTACCCCACCAGCTCTCCCGACCATAAGTTTTGCACCTTTGTTATCTTTTGCTCGTTGGAGATTGTACTCTATTGTAACAAAATTGTAACTGAACTGTAACTTTTTTGTTTGTAAGTACTGTGTCCCTTGTACTACTGTTCTGATGTCCTCTTTGTGACGAGGTACCTTTGTAAATGAGCCTCTGGCTCAAAGGTTTCTAAACTGATGTTTAAATAAATAAATAAATAAATAAATAAATAAATAAACAATATCATCAATCCCTCTCCCCTCCCTTCTATACTGTATCAGAAAGTACAGTTATGCAGGAACTTACCATAACAGAAGATCTTCAAGAGAGGTTCCTTCAGTAGTTCATCACATATAGGACTGACGTCACCTGGCGTCAGGCCGCACAGCAGACTTTTCTAGCAATACCAGACGGGGGACCGCCCACCCGATGTCATGTGACTGACGTCAGCGTAACTGTATACAGTGAGCGGTCCCCAAGCCCACCCTCCAGTTCTCCCACCGGAGCCAGGAAGAGGCCATACAGCAGGAGCAAACAGGAATTGGGAGTCCCTGTAAAACCTAAAATGAAGGGTAGGAGGGAGGGAAAATTATGACCTACTGAAGGAACCTCTCTCGAAGATCTACTGTTATGGTAAGTTCCTACATAACTGTACTATCTTACTTCGAGAGGGTTCCTTCAGTAGATCATCACATATAGGACAGAGTCCCAAGCAGCCCCTCCAAAGAGAGACCGAGAGAAAACTAGGGAGGAGGAAGCTAACTCCAACAGAACAAATGGATTCCAGCATGAACCCAACCTAGGACAAAAGGCCCTTCAGGACGGCTAATCCAAAGCCGTCCCTCCGCCTAGAAGCAATGCCCAGACTGTAATGTTTGGTAAAGGTGTGGACAGAAAGTACAGTTACACAAGAACTTACCGTAACAGCAGATCTTCGAGAACAGCTCTTGCAGCAGGTTACACCACTGGGACTGAAGCGGCAGCCAGGACCCCACAGAAAATTCTAGCTAGCACATCCAGTGGGGCTGCCTCTGACGCTGGGTCATTCCTCCTGACGCGTCAGGCATGATACAAAGGGGCGGTCCTCCGCATCCCAGTTCTCCAGCCGGAGACTTCCAGCCTAAGAATGACATCTGAAGGGAGACGAGGATCTGCTTCCAAAGGAAGGTTTGTAGAAGGCGTCAAAAGACACTGTAGCCTAGAAAATAGGTCAGAAGCCTCAACCTCCAGAGGGGAAGGTGGGAGGGAAACTACCTGCTGCAAGAACTGTTCTAGGAGATCTGTTACGGTAAGTTCTTACGTAACTGTACTACCTTACTTCGAGAAACAGCTCTTGCAGCAGGTTACACCATTAGGACTGATTCCCAAGCAGTAAGGGACCAAGTGGTTATCGGGAGGAGGATAGGAGGAAAAAACTCCAAGCTTCAAGACAAAAGTCCCTGAAGAACAGCCAAGCCGAAACCAGCTCTGCGCCTAGAGGCAATATCCAAACTGTAGTGCCTGATGAATGCGTGTACATTGCTCCAGGTCGCTGCTGCACAGATGGCTGAAGTGGAAACATTTTTGAGCGCAGCGAAGGAGGTAGCCACCCCCCTAGTAGGGTGACCCTTCACCAGGCCCAGTGAGGGTTTATTGCACTTCTGATAACAGAACATAATGCACTTTACCAGCCATCTAGAAAGCAACTGTTTGGAAACAGGAGCACCGATCATCCTCTGTGCGTAGGAAACAAAGAGCTGGTCCGAAGTCCGATGGGCTTTGGTTCTGGTCAGATAATATCTGAGGCATCTATGCACATAGAAACATAGAATTTGATGGCAAATAAGGACCGCTTGGCCCACCCAGTCTGCCCATTTCCCTGCCTATTGGATAAGCTGCAGATCCTAGTTAACCAGCAGCCTACTTCTTCCTACCCCAACCCCCTAGAATTGCCTTATGACTGTCCCATGCATGCTTGAATTCCACCACTGTTTTTGACTCCACGACCTCATCCGGAAGGCCGTTCCATGCATCCACAACCCTCTCTGTAAAAAAATACTTCCTTAAATTACCTCTGAGCAGCCCCCCCATCTTCAAATTGTGCCCCCTTGTTCTTGCACACCTCTTTTTTTGAAAGATGTATTACCAGACGTGTACAAGTGTGCAACAGGGCTTCCCCCCTGTTACTGTGATTCGGGTAATACACCGGTAGGTCAATATTCTGGTCGAGAGTGAAAGCTGAGACCACCTTGGGAAGGAACTTAGGATTTGTTCTTAAGGACACCCTGTCCTTCTGAAAAATCAAATAAGGATCCTTGCACATGAGTGCATGAAGCTCAGAAACTCTTCTGGCCGAAGTAACAGCAACTAAAAGGATAGTCTTCCAAGTGAGGAGACGCAGCTCGCAATCTGTAGCTGGTTCAAAAGGGGGGCAGCATAAGCTGCTCTAGAACAAAAGGAAGATCCCAAGGTGGAACCGGGTCTTTGATGGGAGGTCTCAAATGCAGGATGCAGCGCAGAAAGGTGCAAAAAGCCTCTAGCTGAGCTAGAGACCTGTGACATATCGGAGAATGGTACACTGAAATAGCGCATAGATGGACCTTAAAGGAGTAATAGTCAAGTCCTGCCTCATAGAGAGATACGAGGTAGTCCAAAACAGACCTTACAGAACACTCCAATGGGGTCAATGCTCGAGCCTGAGCCCAAATACAAAATCTACGCCACTTCATGGCGTAAGTGGCGTGAGTAGAGGGTTTTCTGGCTGCCACCAGAATGTCTGCAACTTCCTGAGAGACCCTGTACCTCAGGACTGCTATGTCCTTAAGAGCCAGGCATGCAAGTTCAGCGACCGAAGATCTGGATGGACCACAGAGCCTGTCTCCTAGGACAGAAGGTGAGAGCAAAATGGCAGAGGCACCGGAGGCTTCTGGGCCAGCTGATGTAAGAGAAGGAACCAAATCTGCCTGGGCCAAAAGAGTGCTACTAAAATAAGGAACGCTTGCTCTTGACGGAGCTTCAATAGAACCCTCTGGATCAAAGGAAAGGGCGGGAAAGCGTAGAGGAACCTGCCCATCCAAGAGAGGGACATCGCGTCTCGCCAGAAAACACCAGGCCCTGAATCTAGCGAGCAGAAATTGGTCAGTTTTGCGTTGAATGGGGACGCGAAGAGGTCTAATACTGGTGTCCCCCATCTGTGGAACCGGTCCTCTGCGACTTCCTGAAGCAGTTCCAATTCGTGGACCCTGGCCTGTGATCGGCTTAGGCTGTCCGTGATAGTGTTGTCCACACCGGGAACACGTACTGCAGTGATGTATGCGCCATGTTGCAATACACAATTCCAAACCCTTTGAGCCTCCCTGCAAAGGGGGTAGGAATGAGTGTTTCCTTGTTTGGTGAGATAGTACATCACTGCAGTATTGTCTGTTTGTACCAGAAAAGCACCCGGTGGAATCTCCGTCTGGAATGCCTGTAGGGCATACAGGACGGCTCTCAACTCCAGGATGTTTATGTGAAGTTGGGACTCTAGAGACGACCAGGAGCCCTGAGTCCTGACCCCGTTGAGGTGTGCTCCCCATCTGGACCCTGAGGCATCTGTGGAGAGAGTCGCTGAAGGCGGTGGCACAGTGAAGGGGACTCCCATCGAGAGGTGGCCTGGGACAAGCCACCAATAGCAGTCTTGGATGACTGCGTTCGTGATCCGGACTGAATGCTGCAGATGATCCTGCTTTTGGTCCCATTGTGCTCTCAGCATCCATTGGGTAACTCGCATACAGAGTCGAGCTAGGGGAACCATCACAATGGCAGGTGCCATGTGTCTGAGCAGGCAAAGGACAGTACGGGCTGGTATAGTCTTCTTTTCCTTTATGTCCCTTATGAGGGCTATGATGTGTTCCGCCCTGTCCTGGGGAAGGAATGCCCTTCCTTGAATTGTGTCCAGAACTGCTCCTATCAAGTGCAAATTCTGAGATGGAACAAGACACGACTTCTCCTGACTGATGGTGACGCCCAGCGATAGGAAGAGGGAACAGGTATCCTGTAGTGCGGACATCAGGGCCTCCCGTGAGGGTGCCATGAGGAACCAGTTGTCTAGGTACGGGAACATGTAGTGGCCTCTTCTCCTGAGAGCTGCTACCATGATTGCCATACACTTCATGAATACCTGAGGTGCTGAAGACAGTCCGAAAGGGAGGGCTTGGAACTGGTAGTGGCGTCCCAGAAACTCAAAGCGCAGAAATCTGTGGTGCGCCCGAGTGATTGGGAGGTGTAGATATGCATCTTGCATGTCCAGCGACGCTAGCCATGCGCCCTCTTTGAGCGAGGGAATGAGACCCGGCAGAGTCACCATGCGGAAATGCTTGTATAGCACAAAGTTGTTGAGATCGCAGAGATCCAAAATCGGGCGCAAGTCCCCTGATTTCTTTGGAACCAGGAAGAAGTGGGAATATTAGCAGTTTCCTCTCTGGTTCAGTGGAACATGTTCTGTGGCCTCCTTGTGTAGGGGGGCCAAGATCTCTTGCTGAATAAGCACAGCATGCTGACCCAAGTAACGGGTGAGCAGGGGAGGTCTGGATGGTGGGCGATCGAGGAACTCTATAGAGTGGCCTTGTTCGACCAACTGCAACACCCACCGGTCGGAGGTGATCCTCTGCCATCCTGAAAGGTGATGAGATATGCGACCCCCAACCTTCTCGACCCTTTCAGAGGAGGGGCGAGGGCCGGGAAGGAGTCATGCTGTGGTGGTGTTAGCCCCCATGGGCTGGGCTGCCTTTGAATGCTTCAGGCCCTGGCCCAAGGGGAAACTGGCTTGATTGTTACAGCCGAAGTTGCCCCTCGGTTGCTGGCCGGAACGTGGCCGTTGCCTTTGTTGGGAGCTGCGAAAGCGATTCTGGTTCCTACGAAAGGAACCAGATTTAGGACTATACATAGCTTGTACAGTCCTGACAGCCTTCCCAGCATCCTGCAATTTGGTGATTACCTTCTCGGACTCTTCACCAAAGAGGAGCGCTCCATTATAAGGGACGTCCAGAAGATTCTTCTGGACGTCCAGAGTAAAACTGGAGACCCTCCGCCATGAGTGTCTTCAGAGACAAACGCCTGTAGCTGCTCCCCCGGCTGCCGAGTCCGCTGAGTCGTAAGCGGCTTGGAGAACCTGGGACCCCACATCAGACCCAGTTTGGAGGAGGTTCAACAGCTCCTCCTCCTTTTCGCCATCCGGAAGATCTTTAAGGAGGTCTTGGCCCTGATCCCAAAGGGCATTCTGAAATTGCACCATGTGTGTCAGATAGTTCGAAAACCTAATAGAGCATGTAGCAGCCGCATACCCGCATCTTCCCATGGAATCTAACTGCTTAGATTCCTGGACCGGAGGCTGGGTGCTCAAATGTTGAGGCCGCTGGGACCTGTCATGAGATGCAGTAATGACCAGCGAGTCAGCCAGGGGTTGTTGCGCCAAATACTGGAGTCCTGTAAAGGCGGTCAGCCTTCTTTGGAACAGCCAGTGTGGAATGCGGACATTTCCAAGCTGCCTTGGTGACGTCCGTAAAGGTGTCCACCAAAGGTGGGACCTCCACAGGCTTTGAGTCTTTCTGCCTAAGGTAACATGCAAGGCTCTGTCTCTCGGGGTCTAGCTCTTCGGGCTCCCATTCCATAATGTCCTGGATGTGCCTCATGATTTCTGAGAAGGAAGGATCATCCAGGGGGCGACCTTGGGAGGTCCCGTGGGTCTGGTGATAGGGGACTGAAAGGAGATGGAGACCTGGAAATGTCAGACGTATCTGGTCTTGAGTCATCTCCCGATGACAGACGTCCACCCCGGGTCGCTTCGGGCTCAAGGACCCTGAGGGGGAACGTGAAGGGTGCTTCCTGTCTCTGGATTGGCCCCGAGGAGGCGGAGTAGGCTCCTTGGGGGTCGGGGGTCTGTCACCTGCAGCACCCCTAGGAGGAGGTGGAGGTGGTGTAGGAGGCTGAGGCTTAGGGGGAACCACGTCCTTCTTGATGGTTTCCCACCAGAAGGTGAACAAATCCTTCACCTCCTGGATATTCATGCCCGACAACGGACCCGGCGTCTGTGTGTGCCCGTCATCTGGGTCGGGCGTCGGTGTGGGCCTGTCGTCTGGCTCGGGCGTCGGGTCCCGGGGAAGCACTGGATCCGGCTCCCTGGGCAAGCCGGCGTCCTCAGTGTTGCCCGTCTGGTCATCTGGCGGCACGGTAGCCTCTTCGCCTGAGGACCCCTAACGTCCAGTGTCAGTGTAGTGGTTGGTCGCCTTTCGGGTGTCGGGTCGGACACCTTCTTAGCCTCAGTCATGCACTTAAGGGACGTCAGCTCGGAGGTCTTCTTGGGAGGTTGGAAGACAGACCTGAAATCGGTGTCCTGGCATCGCTCAGACGCACCTCTAGATTTGGAGGAAGACTTCTTACGCCTATCTGAAGAAGCAGGCTTAGAGGCATCCGTTGCCCAGGAGGTCTTGAGTGGGTGCAGGGAGGCAGAGGAGCCCCCTGAAGACCTTACCTTTACAGGGGGAGGCTGGGAGCAAGCCTGGGAAGGAGATCTGATAGATCGGGCAGAGCTGGAGCTGGTCCTGGACTCTGAGGCCCTGCTTGGAGATTTTGCTCTGTCAGAGTTCAGATGCTTGTCCTGGTGCTTCTCAGACTTACGAGAAGGTTCCCCTCTGGAGGAAGGACTTTTTTCCATCTTTTTGAGTTTCTCCTTGAGGAGGAATCCCTGAAGGGCCTTTTGTCAGCGGATCCGGGTCCTGCTACTGAACTGCTGGCAAACAGAGCAGTCCTGGATGCCGTGCTCTGGGCCCAGACACCTGACACAGGCAGAGTGATGGTCTGCAAAGGGGATCTGCTTGCCGCAGGCGCACTTAGAGGGACGTTCGTTAGAAGAAGGAGTGGAAGAAGCGACATGGAGTAAAGTTTTTAAAATTGAAGAAAATTAAAGATTTCACGCATTGTAGAGTACAGCAGGCTTCCGTGAGGCAGATGCTGGTGAGTCAATGGCGGAAGAAGAACTGGGGATGCTAGGGGACCGCCCCCTTTTATGTCATGCCTGACATCAGGGAGGGGCTGACGTCGGAGGCAGTCCCCCGCTGGATAGTGCTGGCTAGAATTTTTCCGTGGGGTCCTGGCACCTGCCGGCTTCAGTCCTAATGGTGTAACCTGCTGCAAGAGCTGTTTCTTGAAGTAAGATCTCCAAGTAGCGGCAGCACAGTTGTCTGCTGCGGAAATGTTCCTAAGGAAGGCCGCAGAGGCAGCCATGCCCCTAGTAGAATGACCTCTTATGGAACCCAGAAGAGGCTTATCGTACTTCTGGTAACAGTACTGGATGCAGTTGCCCAACCATTTGGTAAGGCCCTGCCTATAAACCGGTTTGCCCCTCAACCTGGGGGCAAAGGATACGAACAACTGATCACAAGAGCAGAGCTCTTTAGTCCGGTGAATACAGCATCGGAGGATCTGATGAACATCCATCGTGTGAAGGAGTACCTCACCCTTGTTAGAAGGGGAACTGGAAGCTCTACTGATTGGTTCAGTGTGGATTCCGATACCACCTTGGGAAAGAACCTTGGATGCATCCAAAGGACTGCCTGGTCCCTATGGAAAATCAAATAGGACTCCTTGCAGACTAGAGCATGAAGCTCCAAAATCCTTTGGGTGGAGGTGACAGCCACCAGAAAAAGCATCTTCCATGAAAAGAAGCGCAGATCACAGCTCACAGCTGATTCAAAAGGAAGCCGGGTGAGCTTTTCCAGAACAAAGTTCAAGTCCCAAGGTGGATGGGGGGTTTCAGATGGAGGATGCCTTTCAGAAAGGTCTTTAGAGACCTCCAACTGAGCCACGGGTTTACCATCCACTAGCTTGTGGTATGCGGAAATGGCCAAGATATGGACCTTCAAAGAAGAACAGAACAGACCAGAGTCTGATAAACGAAGGACATATTCAATGACTTGAGTGGCTGAACAGGAGAAAGGGTCCCAACCCTGAGCGGAAGCCCAGATCGAAAACCGCTTCCACTTCATGGCATAAGTGGAACGGGTTGACGGTTTCCTGGACTCGATGAGGACCTGAGCCACTCTCAAGGAGACCCCAAAGCAAGAAATCGCTACATCTGAAGGAGCCATGCTTGAAGACGCAAGGTCCTGAGCCCCAGATGAACCAGCCTGCCCTGATCCTGAATCAGAAGGTCGTGAGTCAGTGGAAATGGAACCGGCGGTTCCCCGGAGAGCTGCTGCAGCAGCGGGAACCAAATTTGTCTCGGCCAAACAGGAACAATAAGGATCATTCTTGCTCCCTCTGCTTCTAGTCTGAGGATAACTCTGTAGAATGGGAAAAGGAGGGAAACCGTACAAAAATGTCCTTGTCCATGAAAGAGATAATGCGTTGTTCCAGAAAGCACCGCGCTCTGGAATGAGCAAGCAAAACTTGGGAAGTTTTGCGCTGGATTGGGAGGCGAAGAGGTCGATTTCCAGACGCCCCCACTTCCGGAAGATGGAGTCTGCCACTTCCTGATGCAAATCCCACTCATGGGCAAGGGTTCGAGTTCTGCTGAGACTGTCCGCCAGGACGTTTAGAACGCTAGGAATGTGCACGGCCACCAGGACCAGAAGGTGCTGGACTGCCCAGTTCCACACCCGAGTCGCCTCCCTGCACAGAGGGTAGGATCAGGTTTCTCCTTGTTTGTTGATGTACCAAACTACCGACATGTCCGTTTGGATCAACAGTGTTCCCATGGGTAGCAGGGTCTGAAAAGCCTGTAAGGCATACAGTACCACCCTGAATTCCAGAACACTGATGTGGAGAGAAGTCTCCGGGCCTATCCAAAGACCCTGAGCTTGATCCCCCAAATGGGCCCCCCACCCCATATTCGAGGCATCCATGGTGAAGGTAGCTACTGGTGCAGGGTTTCGGAATGGAAGTCCCAGGGAGAGACTGTGGGGATCCTCCCACCACTGTAAATCTGGACCGCTAAAAATACCAAGACCGGATGATCCAGGTCATCTGGGAGCAGATTACAGATTACACTGCACCCTTAATGACCACTGGGTGATTCTCATGTGTAACCTTGCTAGGGGAACAGTCATGATGGACGCTGCCATCAGTCCCAAAAGATGCAGGATCTCCCGGGCGGGAATGGTCCTGAGCAAGGCTACTTTGTGAGCCTGGCTGATTAAGGTCTCCACTCTGTCTGGAGGAAGGAAGGCTCTGCACTGGACTGTATCCAGTACTGCTTCAATGAACTGCAGTCTCTGGGATGGAACTATGGACAACTTGGAGACGCTAACCATTATTCCTAGTCGGTTGAAGAGGTCCAGCATGAAAGACAGAGCTTCCAATAAAAGAACCCTGGACAGTGCTGAAATCAGCCTGTCGTCCAGGTAAGGGAACACCGCAAAACCCCTGCAGCATAGAAACGGCGCCACCACTGCCAAGCTCTTGGTACAAACCCGAGGTACCGAACATAGAACAAAAGGGAGCGCCCGGAACTGGTAATGCTCCCCTTGGAAACAAAAACGTAGGAAATGGCGGTGACTGGGGAAGATAGGGATGTGCACGTAGGCATCCTGCATATCCAGGGCGCAGAGCCAATTATTCTCCAACAGAAGAGGAAGAAGGCTCTGGAGCTTCAGCATGCAGAACTTCTTGAGATGACTCAAGTAGAGAATGGGTCTGAAGTCCCCGGTCTTCTTTGGAACCAGGAAGAAATGGGAGTAAAGCCCTTTTCCCCTTTGCCCGAAGGGAACTGGCTCGATTGCTTCTTTGAGCAAGAGCGCACGGACCTCCTCGCGAATGAGGAGAGCCTGGTCCCAGGAATAAGAGGACCTCCGAGGAGGAGTATCTGGAGGAATCTCCAGAAACTCTATGGTGTGTCTGACGGACACTAGCTGCAGGACCCACTCACCTGAAGTGATCGCTCTCCACTCCTGCACATGGCAAGCAAACCTTCCCCCCACCTGCTCCCCATTGTAAAACTGAGGGTGCAGTGGGGCCGGAGAGTCAAGAAGTGGTGGGGCACTCGGGAGGAGGTCCTCCCGAACGTCACTGGTTTTTGGGAGCGGGGGGGGTGGTAGTACCCATGGCCTTACGCTTACCATGGTGTCTCGCCTGAGCGTTTTCCGCTGCCTCCCGGTCCTTTTCTGAAAGGACTGCTGCTGTTGTCGAGTGCCCGATCAGTACATGAACCTAACAGATTTAAGGGCCACATCTCTGTCCTGTAAATCCGTTATTATGTCCTTGGTATCTCCTCCAAAAAGGACTGAGCCCCTAAAGGGGGCATCCCGAATCGCCAACTGGACTTCATTGGCAAGTCCAGAGAGATGAAGCCAGGAATGCCATCTAAGGACAGCAGCAGTTGTCGAGGTACGGGCCACCAAATCGACGGAGTCGTAGGTGGCTCGAAGAGCATGCCTACGGGAGATCTTGGAGAGGCAGAGATCCTTGGCAAGTTCCTCCTTAAGGGGTGATGAGTACATAGACTGGACTTTCGTCTCCAGCCTGGTCATGGTCTGTTTTTGGTGAGATACCATGTAGGCCATGTAACTAAGGGATCTAAGGGCGCACGTGGCCGATGAGTAGATCTCCTTCCCAAACTGGTCCATCAGTCTTGACTCCTTGTCTGGAGGTGTTGTGCTCATGTGCTTGGGAGCTGTGGAGCGGTCATGAGCAGCCGAGATGACAACAAAGAGTCTGCCTTAGGATGAGCCTTTAAAAAAATGTGCGTCCTTAGGCACCCGGTAGAGCCTGTCCGCCCTCTTGGGGACAGCCAGGATCGAATGAGGCATTTGCCAGATGGTGGTGGTTAGGTCTTGGTGAGGACCTATCCACGGGTGGGCCGGAATAGACAGCAGAGACTCTAAATCTAGATGCTCCATGAGTCTTTGCCGCATAGGATCCTGGTCCTCCGACTCCCAATTGAAATGATCTCTTAAGGTCCTCAAGAGGTCTGAAAAGGAAGGATCCTCCAGAGGGAATTTTAGAGAGGTTCTTCCTTTCATATCCTCGGGGTCCTTCACAGGTTCCTCCTCCTCCTCAGAGTCCTCCCTCCCATCAGAACTGTCTTCCGCCTTCTCAACATGACAACAATGGAAATCCCGCAAGGGAACGTCCTGCTGAGTCTTCCTCGACATGTGGACGGTTGAAACAGAACTGCTCAGGGAAGGGAACCTAGGAAGCTGCGGCTGCAGAGTCTGGCTTCTAGATCGGTAACCAGCTCTGACCTGGCCCCCTGCCACCAAGAATGAATTAAGGTCTTGAAATACGGGACCACCGGAGGAGGGAGAGCAGAGGCCGGCTGAGGCTTGGGGAGGAGCTACTGGAGAAGGATAAAACCACTGGAAACCCGTATAAGGGGAATATGGGTTGTATCCATGAAACTGCCCAAATTGGCTCCAATCAGGAGTGGAACCGCCCCGGTAGGGATCCCCAGGATACCCAAAGGGGTAATGGGGGACAGTTCAGGGCCTAGAGTAGATTCCCGACAATGGATCAGGCATCTGGGGAACCCACGTTTGGACCAGTTATTGTATATATGGGTGGAGGGTCCAGCATTAGGACAGTCCACGTCGAAGGGACTGGCACTGGCAGGACCCAATCCAGTGCTGGAAGAGGATCCGGCGTCGGAGGGGCCAGTGTCGGAACCCGACGAGGGAGCTTCAGTGTAGGGGTCGGGTCCGGCGTCAGGGCCAGAGGTAAAGGCCTGTCGACTGGGCCCGGCTGAGGGACTGTCGTCAGGATCACTGGTGTCTGGGGAGGCGCCGGTGCCCCGTCGGAAGGCGGAGGGGCTCCCAAAGAAAGGCCAGATGGCCGTGAAGGAGCCTCTTGATCCGGAACCCCCGAGGGGGAGTGCGGAGAATTACCCACAATGTAGAGAGGCTCGATGAGTTCTCAGAGACCATCGCCGGACGTGGCCGGGAAGGAGTGCGAAGACGCGGGCGTAGTAGAAGGAGGGAGAGGGTCCTTCTCCCTTTGGTCCAGCCGGACGTCGGGTGAGGTGCCGTTAGGCCCGACGGGGGAACCATACCCGTACGGTTGTCAGAGATGACCGACTTAGTGGGCAGGGACGCATGGCCAGGTGAGGAGCCTCTGGCTAGCTTATCAACTGCGGTCAGGCGACTGCCCCCAGCCGGTAGAGTTGACTTAGCGACCGCCATGCGGTCCCCGAAGGAGCCGGGAGCCGACTTACCGTCCGGAGTGGAGCGATCACCAGAGGAGCCAGCGGTCAACTTACCCTCTGAAGTCTTGTCCGACTTACCGTCTGTCTTCGGCGGTATATGGGCCTTGTTTGTGGACAGCCTGGCATCGTTCATGGAGCGAACTCGCTCCCTAGTCTTCTCCTTGTGCTTTTTGAAGGGGAAGATTTTTCGGACGAATCCCTATGGCGCTCCATCTTTTTCTCCAGGGAGGCCAGACGAGTTATGAGAAGGTGGGCCTCCAATGCCTGCTGTCTCCGTTTTTTGGTGGCCTGGTTGAACGACTGGAATCAGTGCAGGAGGAGATAGGATGGTTTGGGCCTAGGCAGAAAACGCACTTCTGATGACAGTCTTTGTGCGGGATCTGCGTGCCACAAGCTGTGCACTTTTTCTTTGGAGAAGACATCAAAAACTTCAATAGATTTGAGGAGAATTGCAAGGGAAAACACCCGACGTGAGCAAACTTTCTCGACGATCGCTACTGGAAGTCTGCGATGCGACTGACATGAGGCGACAGTGGGAAAGAACTGGAGGGCAGGCGTGGGGACCGCTCACTATATACAGTCACGCTGACGTCAGTCACGTGACGTCAGGTGGGCGGTCCCCCATCAGATACTGCTAGAAAAGTCTCTCATGCGGCCAGACGCCAGGTGACGTCAGTCCTATACGTGATGACCTACTGAAGGAACCCTCTCAAAGTACGATACGATAGTACAGTTACGTAAGAACGTACCGTAACAATAGATCTTCGAGAGAAGCTCTTGCAGTAGGTAATTACATATAGGACTGATGCCGGCAGGCATCAGGACCCCAAGGAAACATTTCTAGCTAGCAGTCTCTGGCGGTCCCCCACGCCCACCTTCCAGTTCTTTCCCGCCAAAGGCCAAAATGCGAGACGAGAGAGAAGTGGATATTCCCACTCTGGAAAAGGAGCTGAAAAAGCTTTGGGGGATGGAGGGCAGGAAGGTATTACCTACTGCAAGAGCCTCTCTCGAAGATCTACTGTTACGGTAAGTTCTTACGTAACTGTACTATCTTACTTCAAGAGAGCTCCTGCAGTAGATAATTACATATAGGACTGAGTCCCAAGCAGTCTGGAACAAGAAGAAGCAACAGGAGGAGGAAAACTACTCAGAAATAGACCCTCTAGCTGTGAAGATCATAGGAAAGGAGGCCTTGCAGAACAGCCAATCCGAAGCCTGCTCTACGGAGAAAGGCAAAGTCCAAACTGTAATGTTTTGTAAAGGTATAGACAGAAGTCCAAGTGGCAGCTGCACAAATGTCAGCCGCCGACACATTCTTGAAACAAGCCACAGAGGCAGCGACCCCTCTGGTGGAGTGGCCTCTGACCTGACCTGGCAGGGTCTTGTTGTACTTGTCATAACAGAAAGTGATTCAATGAGCCAACCATTTAGACAGGCATTGCTTAGAAACAGCACTGCCTTCTCTTTTGTGAGCAAGAGAGACAGACAGTCGATCAGGCTATCTGAGATCCTTTGTCCTGTTGGCATAGTATCTCAGAATCCAGAGTATGCAGGAGGTACTCTCCATGATTGGAGTGGTGCGTAAAGAAAGCAGGTAACTCCATAGATTGATTTAGCGTAGATTCCGCCACCACCTTGGGGAGAAACTTAGGGTTGGTACACAGAGTCACACGTTCCTTGTGAAAAATCAAATACGGTATTTTACACATCAGGGCCTGGAGCTCGGAAATTCTTCGAGCAGAAGTAATAGCCATTAGGAAGAGTCTCTTCCAAGACAGGAACTTTAGGTCTGCTGAGGCTGCCGGCTCGAAAGGTGGCAGAGAAAGCTTCTCCAGGATAAAATTCAGATCACAAGGAGGGGTAGGAACCCGGATAGGGGGTTGCAAGTGGAGGACCCCTCTAAGAAAGGTCTTAGAGACCTCCAGCTAAGCAAATGTCCTGTCTGCGAAAGGGACATGGTAGGCTGAAATAGCCGCCATGTGAACCTTTAAGGATGAATGACTGAGACCCAGGTCGAATCGGTGTCGCAGGTAATCCAGAAGCCATCCAACAGAGCACGAGAAAGGCTGAAATCTTTGGAGTCGGCCCAGATAGTGAACCGTTTCCACTTCATGGCATATGTAGACCTGGTGGAGGGTTTTCTGACCTCCATCAGAATCTCCACTACTCGGGGAAGGGGGGCCCAAAACGGGCTTGAGCTATGTCTGCAGGAGCCACGCATGCAACTGAAGGGACTTGAGGCCTGGATGACCAGGGTCCCCTGATCCTGGGTCAGTGGAAGAGGAAGAGGAGGTTCCTCTGAGTACTGTTGCAGAAGAGAGAACCAAACTTGCCTGGGCCCGAAAGGAGCGATTAGAATCATTTGGGCTCCTTCTGAACCGAGTTTCTGTAAGACCCTCAGAATCAAGGGAATCAGGGGGAAAGCATAGACGAATCTACCCTTCCAGTTTAGAGACAGTGCATCTCTCCAAAAAAATGCCGTGCCCTGGAGTGAGCAAGCGAGCAGAAGTCGGGAAGTTTTGTGTTTTGAGGGGACGTGAACAGGTCTTCCTGTGGTGTTCCCCAACGTAGGAAGATATCGTCTGTGACCCTCTGATCCAGTTCCCATTCATGAGCTAGAGCGGGCGACCGACTGAGGCTGTCTGCCAATGTGTTCTCGACCCCCAGGACGTGAATAGACATGAGGAGAAGGTTGTGCTGCACTGCCCAATCCCAAACTCGCATCGCCTCCCTGTTTGTTGATGTACCAGACCACACACATATTGTCCGTCTGTACAGTCAAGTGTCCAGGAAGCAGATGCAAAGCCTGAAGAGCGTACAGCACAGCCCGAAGCTCGAGCACATTGATGTGAAGAGATTTCTCGAGCTTGGACCAAGAGCCCTGGGCCCTGTCAGGTCCGAGATGGGCTCCCCAACCCTCGCCCGAGGCATCCGTAGTCAGCGTCTGGGAGGGGGAAGAAAGACAGAAGGGAACTCCCCGGCAAAGGTTCTCCTAAACCATCCACCATTGCAAGTCCTGATCCATAGGACTGGAGACCAGAACGAGTTGATCTAGGTCATCCACCAGCTGATCCCACTGAGACCGAAGCGTCCACTGAGAGATTCTCATGTGGAGCTGAGCACAAGGGACTGTCGGAATCGCAGCCGCCATGAGCCCGAGGATGCAAAGGACCTATCTGGCGCTGACTCGCTTGCGGCTGGACAACAGGCTGACCTGAGCCTGGAGTGTGGCCGTCCTGTCCGGTGGCAAGAAGGCCATGCCAGAGGTCCTGTCCAGGACAGCCCCGATAAACTGAAGCCTCTGGGACGGGATCAAGTGGGACTTGGAGAGGTTGATGGTAATACCCAGGCAGGCAAAAACCTGCAGGGTAAGGGAAAGGAAGCACAAGAGTTCCTCCCTGGATGAAGTCGCCAGAAGCCAGTAGTCAAGGTACGGGAAAACCTGCACCCCCTAGGTATGCAGGTGGGTCGCTACCAACGAAAGGCATCTGGTGAACATTCGGTGCGCCAAGGAAAGCCCAAATGGGAGGGCCTTGAACTGGTAGTGGTCCCCCTGGAACACAAAATGCAGGTATTTGCAGTGGGAAGGGCGGATAGGAATATGCAGGTAAGCATCCTGCATATCCAGAGCGCACAGCCACTGTCCCGGCCGGAGAAGGGGCAGGAGACTCTGCAGAGAAAGCATCATGAACCTCTTGTACTCCACGAACAAGTTCAGGGAGCTGAGGTCGAGAACTGGCCTCATGTTTCCTGACTTCTTCAGGACCAGGAAGAAATGTGAATAGTACCCCATCCCCAGAAGAGGATGGGGGATGGGTTCCATCACGTCCTTCAAAGGCAGGGTGGAAATTTCTTCCCGAATCAGAAGAAGATGCTCCTGAGAGTACGACGACCTGGGGGTGGGGATTCAAGGCGGTTTCCGAAAGAAACTCTATTGAGTGTCCCTCCGCAATCAGCTGGAGGACCCAAGTGTCTGAAGTTATCCTCTCCCAACCCGGAAGATGGAGGGAGAACATCCCTCCTACCACTTCCTCTGGAGACCCCAGAGGCTGTGGGAGAGGAAAGGAGTCAGGTGGTGTGAGGCAGCATCACGACTGAAGCCCCCACCGCTTTTTTGAGTGGGGGGGGGAGCTTGGCAGCCAGAGGGGCCTGGCGTTTATTGGCCTACTTTCCTTGAGGTTTCGTCTTCTGCCGATTCAGTCTGCGAAAAGAACGACGCTGCGTTTGAGGGGGTTTGTACATGGAGTCCGCAGACTTCAGTGCAGTCCCCTTCTCCTGCAGATTGGTGATAATGTCCTTGACATCACCCCCGAACAGTACCGAACCCCAGAAAGGCGCGTCCTGGATAGCAGACTGCACCTCCGGGACCAACCTTGACACGAGAAGCCAGGCAGGAGGCCGTAAACCCATGGCGAAAGCAGAGCTCCTACCAGCAGCATCCACTGCTTCGTACATGGCACAAAGGATGTGCCGACTGGCCGAACATGCAGAATGGACAAGACCAGCCACTTCCTGTATCACCTGAGAATCAGGAAAGAAGTCCAGCTTGGATTCCACCTCACTAAGAATAATTTTCTGGTAATCCCCCATATGACCGACATAATTCAGGGCCCTAATACCCAGAGTGGAAGAAGTGAAGACCTTCTTGCCATACTGGTCCAGAAGATGGGATTCTTTGTCAGGTGGCGATGAGCTCAAATGCTCCGGGTTAGCTGACCGACCGTGAGCGGTGCTAATCACAACAGAGTCAGCTTGAGGTCGAGAATTAAGAGAGTCCACACCCTCGGGAGCCTGATATAGCCTGTCCGACTTTTGGGAAAGGGGGGCTATTGCCGACGGTTTCTTCCAAATAGTGGAAACAAGGTCAGCATGAGGCTCAATCCAGGGGTGGCACCAAGGTCTGAGCGGTCTCGGGCAGATCCAGCTGTGCAGCGAGTTTTTTTACGCTGTGGATCCGGCTCCAAGGAGCGCCACTGATGAACCTCCTGGATTTTGCGCAGCAACTCCGTGAAGGAAGGATCCTCCAGGGGGGACTTCGGAGGAGTCCTTGGCATGGGTTTATCCGGACAGCGGGGCTCGTCGTCCAGGTCGGTACAACCATCGGAACTGTCTGAGGTGACCAAGGAAGAAGAAGACTCCCCTTCCTGGTGCGGGGGTGGAACATACCCTTTGGGAAGCCCTCTGAGAAGCGTATCCTGCCCTGCAACAAGAGGGCTCACCTCTGGTATCCGGAGGTGGGGAGGGAGTCACTCTTCTCAGGCGTATGGGAACCGGGATCGGCACCATTGCCGGGAGACGACTCTCCACCTCTCTGGCGAGCTGAGCCTTGGCCTCAGCCCACCAGGAGGCTAGAGTGTCCTTCAGATCCACCGGCGGCTGATGGGGTGGTGGAAGAGGAAGGGGATACGGATACTGAGTGTATCCGTATGGCACGTATCCATAACCAGTCAGTGGGTAACCCGGCGTCTGGTAATGAGGTACCAACTACTGCGGCGTCAGGTAGGCCGGCGTCGGGTACTGGGGCACCGAATACTGTGGATCTAGGAATGATGGCATCGGATACGACGGGGTCGGATACCCAGAAACCGGGGGATCTGCCAGGGCAGACAACCTGGTAAGGCGCCCAGCAGGCGGGCCTGAAACGGGAGGCCCCGCGGGCGGCAAGCCTGCCGTGGGGGCAGCATCCGGGAGAGGGATGTCATCTGGTGTACGCGGGGCCGGCGTCCGGGGAACCGATGTCAGGTCATCCGGCCCAGCAGGAGGGAGACCTGACGGGATGCAGAAAATTCCTCGGCATCGCCCAGGGAAGGAGGGGAAAAATCCCCGGGGTCAGGCTGAGGAGACCCAGGGTCCCCGGAGAGCAGCAAAGGCTGCGGGGAGCCGGGAACGATGGGTGAAACAGGGTCCAGCATCGGCTCGGCCGCCGCACAGTCGTCGGGCAGCCCGACATCCAACTTATCGGCGGAGTCCGGGCGGACGTCGGAGGACGCCACGTCCGACTTAGCAGACCTTTCGCCCAAGGTGGGCCGCAAAGAAAGGGCGGTCTGGTTGGGCAGCACAGGGCCGTGCGCTGTCCCAAACGGTCGAGCGACTTAGCAGCAGATTCTGGGCGGGCGTCAGAAGAGCCGACTTCCAGCTTACCGGAGCCACTGGCACAGTAGGCTGCATGGTGGCGGCCTTACACGGGAGTGGAAGCCTCCAGCAGCCGAAGGTGCCCGGCGAGGCCGAGCTCAAGCCAGACGGGCAGGCCGACACCAGTGAGAGCAGTCCTCGGGGATGTTATTGTAACATGGCGACCCAGCCAAATCGCGTGGACAAGGAGCTCGTCCCAATGCTTCTCCTCATCCTCCTTCTTACAATGGTCTTCGGGGGAAGTAGAAGCCTAAAAGAGATTTTTCAACTCCTTCTCCATGGAGGTTATTTTCTTTATAAGGATGTGGGCCTCCAGGGACTGCTGCCTCTGTCTGAGGGTGGTGGCATTGAATTTCAGGCAATGCTGGCACTTCTCCACCTGATGATCCGGGCCCAGACAGAAGAGACACTGGGAATGGCTGTCCTTGTGCGGGAGTTGCACGTTGCATGAGTCGCACTTATTCTTGTGCTCAGAGGGTGTAGGGGATGACATACACCACCAAAAAAGTAAACTATTTTTCGAATTAAATGCGAGAAGACCAACATGACAGAACTACAGGCGACAAGCTGGCGGCGTTGAAACTTTACCGCGAGGCTTAGACACAAGCTGCTGACGGCAGGAAAGAACTGGGCAAGTGTCGGGGACCACCCCTTCATACTGACATCACGTAACGCCGGTCACCTGACGTGGGGGCAGTCCCCCGCCAAAGACTGCTAGCTAGAAATTCTTCTGTGGGGTCCTGATGCCTGCCGGCATCAGTCCTATATGCAATTACCTACTGCAAGAGCCCTCTCGAAGTAAGATCTTTGGATACACAGCATCAATACCTGAACCACCTTAAGTACCTATAAGGTACACTGTAAGACTCACTCTACAGAACAGCACATAACTTAAGCCCTCCAAACCCACATCAGAATACAAAACTTATCGCATAGATTCACACTCGAGTTGGTGTGATGATGTAGAACAATCATTTTAGTTTTCCACACCCTACCTTGTGTGAAGTCCACTCTTCTCCTCAGGTAGTCAAGGTATGCTTGCCAGATCTCTACATAATCCAAAGCTTGGATAAATCCAGCATTCAGCGCTTTTTCAAAGACGTCTAACGATACAACAGAAAACAGAACTATTAGGTCATTAAATACGATGACTTGCTTCACACAATAACTCTTCTACTATACTTTGCAAAGGTGTCTACAGAACATTCAAGTTTTGCAGAATAAATTAGAAAAACTTTTTGAAATATGCCACTTCATTGGTTCACTGCTATCACATGACAATGACAACTGGCAGTCCAAAAATCTGCACCAATACCAACAGGAATTTGACCTTGGGCCCTAATAGAAGTATCTTGGGATATGCCTTGATAACCAACTTAAATGGCACAGTCTAAACCTTTCCTTCGTAAGTGAGCTGCCACTACAGCTAGGCACTTGTGAACACCCATGGTGCAGAGGTTAAACCAAAGGGTAGGGCAGAGAAATGGTAATGTACACTTCAACATCAGGTAATTTCTGCTGTAGGACCTTATGGGGTGGGGTGAAAGAAAGCATCTTTTAGGTCCAAAGAACCCAGCCAGTTTCCCGATTGCATGGATGGGATCACTGGGCCCAGTGTTACCATCTTGATTTTTTTTCTTTTATGTGCCTGTTTAGGAACCAGAGATCCAGAATAGGTTGCCACTCTTTCTCTTTTTGTTTTGAAGGCTGGAGAACAAGATCCTTCCCCTCTGAGAAGTAGGGGCCTTTTTCTACTGCATTTGCTTTTAACAGATTTTTTACTTCCTGCTCCATTAAGAGCCCCCCTGGATTGCGGCGTGGGAAATTTATTGGATTCTACAATGTTGAAAACCTCTAAAATTGGAGGGACAGGCCCTGGGACACAATGCCACTAGGATCCACATGTCTGTGGTAACATTTTTCAGCCTTTGCTATTATCTGGCAGTGCTCGTTAGAATAACTTGTGCACAGGAAGCAAACAAGTATTTCATCATTTAGTGTCAGTGGCTCAGTAGGTAGCACACTCGCCTCTGAGGCCGGGAGATCAGAGGGTTGTGGGTTCAGTTCCCACATCTGGCACTTGGGTTAATATCCCAGTACTGACACTGTAGTGCAGCATGAGAGGGGTGCTGCACTTCTGAGGTGCCGTTTTTCGGATGAGACGTTAAACCGAGGTCCCATCTGCCTGGATTAGTGGTAGTTCAGGTGGATGTTAAAGATCCCATGGCACTTATCGAAAAGAGTAGGGGAATTTCCCCGGTGTCCTGGCCAAATTTCCCTCATTTACTAAAAATACCACCAACAGCTTAATCTGGTTCAAGGTCAGTTGGCATTCATCTGTATCCCCCTCCCCCGGGTCGTGCCTGAAAATAGGCAGAATTTGTCTAGTGCACTTACCCGGTCAACAAAAGCTAAATACAATAAAAATAAAAATAAATAAATAAAAAGTAGTCACAAGATTGCCACGGGTACAGCGTTAAAATGGAAGTCACAGCAAGATTATAAAATATAAAAGAGTGGGAGGTCAGGAAGCACTTCTTCACAGAGAGGGTGGTGGACACTTGGAATGTGCTGCTGAAGAGGTCATCTCGTTGAAGACATTAGGTAGCTTTAAGAGAGGCTAGGATAGGCATGGGGGAAGGTAAGGATCATAGGGAGGGAGGATGGGAGTAGTGGGGAGGGAGGATGGGAGGAGTGGGGAGGGAGGTCAGGGGCATTAGCTCAAGCTGTGGACCCTGCAATACGAGCAGACTTGATGGACCAAATGGCCTTCTGCTGGCTTCTTTGTATGTTTGTATGTATGTAAAAGGGCTTAAAAAGCACACTACGACTTCCGGTTCCACCTCCTTCCCGATAAGAAGCTAGCCGACGGAGCTCTGACCCCCAGGAAGTTAAATCTTTTAAATATCGTGGTTTCTGGCGCCCATCGGCAGTCCCCCTCCAGTGAACAAGGCATTAAGCATTAGACAAAGCGAAATGCTGCCAAATGGTCATGCGAAAGAGAACCTGTTTGAGTATTTGAAGCCAGCCTCAGCTCCAGACTCGCGTGGGGTTAGGCCGACCGCAAAGAACAAGGCCCTAGATCAAGCCTCCTCCCCAGCAATACAGTCTGAGGATGAAGGGGAGGAAACTTTTACAATAACTTTGTGGCGACTATGCCAGGAGCTGCAGAAAATAAATGGCATGATGCAGAAAATGGAACAGACAGTCCTGGAGATGAAAGCCGAGATATTGGCGGTGACGCAGTGGACGGTAGAGCTGGAAGCAGGCCTCTCGGAGACTAATACGGAGATGCAGGAGCATAAGGAAGCGCTCCGATACCTCCTTAAATGGGACAAAGAGTGGCTAGAGAAGCCAGATGATCTGGAGCTTCGGTCCCAGAGGGACAATGTTCGTATTTACGGAGTCCCTGAGGACACTGAGTAGGGGGAACGTATGGAATCTTTCCTGGAGAGCTTCCTAAAAAAAGCTGTTGGATCTGCCTAAAGAACAGCCGCTCAACATAGTTCAGGCCCAAAGAGCTTTGGTGAAGAAAACAACCGGTCTGAGGGTGACCACCCCACTCGACTGTGCTTAAGTTTCTGGACTTCGGCACTAAAACAACGGTGCTACAGGAGGCCTAGGCCAAGAAGGCAGTGCTATTTAGGGATACCCACATGTTCTTTCACCATGATTTTATGCCCGACACCCAACAGAAAAGGAGAGCTCTCTTAAATATTAAAAAGTTCTTGGCATCAAAAAACATTAAAATGCACCTCATTGCCCTGGCCCAGCTGAAGACATTTTTGCCAAAGACCCCACGCTCTTCTGATCACTGGCAGAAGCGCAACAGACTTTGATTGAGCTAAAGGTGCCACAGAATCTCCTTAGCAGACCACAGTCATCTAAACTGGAGGCCAGATGGAGAGAGAAGGAGCAATGGCAGGTGAGCAGTGCCCCGAAGAAGAGAAATATCAGAGAGGACTCCAGACAGCTGACCCAGAGAAGAACAAGCCTGGACAATGAAATGGGAGTCTCTGCGACACAGTGAGAGGAGAACGGTGAACTGGCAGAGACCTGAGAAGCCTTGTTGGTATCCTTTACTGGCATCAAGATTGACTTTATTGTTTTACCTTTTAAAATGCACATAAATAAAAACAGAATAAAGAGCTGGTTCACTGACTTTGATAGAGCTGGCCCCTCTTTATGGAGAGGATTAAGAGGGAGAGTAATTGGCTATGGTTGCTGGGAGGAGGTGCAGGGAGGGAGCACCAGGGTGCAAGAGATTCACATCCGAACGGGGAGGGGGACAACTTAGAGATGCCTTTTGACTTTTGCCTTGTACACCCTACAGGCATGGGGATGTACTCTGGGAATAGCAGTTGAAACTCAGAGAAGAGAAAAGTAGGTGTAACCGGAGAGAGGTCCCAATAGCTGGACTGGGGGCAGAGACGCTCGTACGTCCTGCTTCTTCATAATGTAACTGCCTGACAAATCTACTGGAGTGACTTCCCCACAGATTAATGGGTGACTCGGGGCCCACCACTTTTCCCCAAGATTCAGGAGAATTTACACATTCTGGAGATGAAGGCCATATTTGGCCATTGCTCAGAGCTCCAAGGGAGGGGGGCACTGGGTCTGGGCACAGGGTGCAGATTTCAGCCCTTACCCCTAGACTGGCATTAAGAAATGCTGTCGGCGGTTCTAGATGCCGCTTAAACAGACACATGAGCCATACTCCTGGGAAGGCCTATAAAGCTGGAAGGGGAAAATAAGAAGCTCAATGCACTTCAGGTCAAGAGACAATAAGAAGGTAAGTGGGGGGAGCCGGAGTCTCTTACAGTCTCTGATGTACAAAACAGGGGTGAGACATCACCTCTCATCACCCCTCAACAGACATATATTCTGGAGGGGGGGGAGTGGAGATAGTGAGAAGTGGAGGCATAGACCTTAGTACGGTTGAGTCGGGAGGAGATAAGATGGCCAAGAATATGACGTCATTGGGGAGGAGGCAACGGACTATAGTGGGTTTGGCAACCTGCGGAGAGCCAATCACCCGAAAAGTGCAAGGCAAGCGCATGGCCTAAAACAAAAGGGCCACACCCAGCTGGCTGGATACCATCAGCAAAGCGAGCAGGGTGCTTTGGAAACGTTGGCAGCTTAATGTTCATATTTTAAAGTTATAAGTTTTGTGTATGTTGCTACTGTTTGGTGAAAAATGGAGAGACTCGTGGGCACAGCGGTTGTATAGGGGAGGGAGTTTTACTTTCCTCATGGTGGAAGGAGTAATAATAACATACAATGTTAGGGGACTGGGAAGCCCAATCAAAAGGAAGAGAGTCCTTAACGAGGTTAGGCAAGCCAAAATGGAGATAGCTCTCCTACAGGAGACTCACTTAAACCAGAAAGAGAGAGAGAGTGACAAGTTGAAGCGGGCATGGGTGAGGCAGGTTTTCTCGTCCTCCTATTTGGCTCACCCCCATAGACGAGGCGTGGCCATCTTCATACATAAGGACTGCCCTTTTCAACTAGAGACTAGTGAGACAGATGAGGAAGGTAGGTTTATTACAGTAAAGGGCAAATATAGGGGTCAGTTGTACACTCTAGTGAACATCTATGCACCTAACTCGGATCCTGACAACCATGTTTTCCTGCAAAAGTATTCTTGAGGGCGATGCCCCCTCCAGGGGAATTAATAATAGTAGGAGGGGGACTTTAATCTAGTTATAAATCCCTTGTTGGATAGGTCAGACACTAGACAAGGCCCACCTTCTCGAGCAGCTAGAACTTTGGTTAGACTTATTAGAGACCTAGGTTTGATGGACATATGGCGCTACCTAAACCCCAGGATAAGAGATTGTTCATGCTGGTCAGCCCCCCACAATGCCTATTCTAGAACTGATCTTATACTAGTACCAAAAGAGTGGGTACACAGGGTGGAAGGGGATAAAATTCAGACTAGTACACTATCAGACCACGGAATGGTTTCAGTGAGAACTTCCCCAACCTCTGGGACGAAGAATCCCTCCTGGAGACCAAATGTTTCCTTCCTAAATAAAGCTGACTTTAAGGAACTGGTCCAGGGGGTGGTAAAGGAATACTCTAGTAACAACCAGGCCCAAGATACCACAGTAGCCATGTGGTGGGACGGACTGAAGGCCTTTCTCAATGGGAAGGTCATACAGTACGCTTCCCAACTATAAAAAAAATCGGAGAGAGAGATTGTGGACCTGGAGGCCAAGCTATGGGACCTTGAAGTAGAACACAAGATAACCCTAAACCCAGAAGTCAAAAATGAATTGGACACTACGAGACAGAAACTTAACAAAATCTTAGATGATAAAAATAGAGGGACAGCTTCGATACTTCTGCCAAAGATACTATGAGTCAGGGAGAGAAGCAGGTAAGCTACTTGCATGGCAACTTCGAAGGGAGGCTGCCTCGAGGAATATTCTTAAGATTCGAACCTCACAGAATGGGTGGGCGTCCAACCCAGAAGGCATAGCTAACCAATTTAATGAGGTCTACAGGAGCCTGTATACACAAGACCGCACAGAAGATTATCGGGGTAAACTGGATGTTTTTTTCAAAAAGACCAAACTGCAGACACTATCCCAGGAAGAGAGGGATTCCCTGGACGCCCCAATTGGGGATGAGGAGATCCATATGGGCATTCAGGCCTTGAAGGACGGCAAAGCCCCAGGCCCAGATGGTATAGCTGCGGAGTTATACAAATTGTTTAAGGATTTTTTGGCCCCGCTGTTGGGTAAGGTGTACAGGGAGATCCAGCAGGAAGGGAAAACACCACTGAGCTGGCAGTACGCACAGATTACAGTAATCCACAAGGAGGATAAGGATCCAACAGCATGTGTGTCATACCAATCTATTTCGCTGTTGAATGCTGACCAGAAAATATACACCTCGGTATTAGCTAAAAGGTTACAAAGGGTGATAGGACGCCTGGTTCACCAGGACCAGACGGGATTCATTAATGGAAGGCTCCTGCACGATAACATCAGGCGCCTGCTGAACCTGATCGCTCATCAGCAGACAGCCAATAGTTATACCTTGGCTAGATTTATGGATGCAGACAAGGCCTTTGACATGGTGAACTGGGGTTTTCTCCATCGCACCCTGTCAGAGATGGGGTTTGGCCCTAAATTTAGGAAAGGGGTGAAGGCCCTTTATGCGGCCCCCCCCAGGCTGTGGTAAGGGCCAATGGGTTTACAACGGAGAGGTTCTATCTCACAAGGGGGACGAGACAGGGATGCCCCTTATCCCCACTGTTTGCCCTGTGTACTGAGCCATTGGTGGTGAGGATTAGAGCCTCAAAAGATGTTAGGGGCATCGAGGTGGGGGAGAAGGAGCATAAAATCTCTCTATACGCCGACGATTCCCAATTCTACATCACCTCTCCCGAAACTTCTCCCCTGGCGTTGAAAAGGGAACATGGTGAATATGGCCTGTTATCAGGGTACAAAATAAATCACGACAAATCTGAGGTGTTAAGGTTAGGAGGAACGGTCCCCAGAGATGTATTAAAGGAGTTCCCTTACAAGTGGGCCAAAGCCAAAACAGTGAGATACCTAGCGATTAGGGTCTCCCCACAGATAACTGACCTGTTTGACCTGAATTACGGAAAACTATGGAGAGAGATAGCAGCAGACATTACAAGATGAAAGCTGCTCCCACTTTTTAGGGGGAGGGTGGAGACAGTAAAAATTAATGTTTTGCCCAGTTTCATGCTTCTGTTCCAGGCTCTTCCTATAGGGATCCTGACGGGATTGTGTAAGGAGGTGCTAGGCACCCTATCGAAGTTCATTCGACAGGGAGGGAGGAAGAGGCTCATGCTGGAGCTTCTCTCTCAGCCCAGGGAGCGGGAAGGGCTTGCTTACCCAGATCTTAAGTTGTATTATCTTGCAGCCCAACTGGCCCCAATCATTTCCTGGTCGAAACTTGAAGGGGATGAGGGTTGGCAAGGTAGAGAGAGATATCACTCTGGGGAGTTACTAACATACTAAAATGCCAGCAGAATAGGCCTAACGGTCTTTCGTGTCTGCTCGTTTGGTCAGCCCCCACCCTAGGTGTTGACCTTGCTGCCCCCCTCGCCTTCTCTGGCTTCTCCCTTCCCAGTTCCGGATATTCTTGCTGCATTGGATTTTGCTTCCAGAACCCTTCCCCTGTACCTATCCCATCCCCTCTTGAACCCCTCCACCGTCTCTGCCTCCACCAGCCCCCTAGGCAGCGCATTCCATGGCTCCACCACCCTCTCAGTGAAGCAGCACCTCCTCCTTTCTCCCCTGAATCTTCCCCCCTCCAGCTTCCACCCATGCCCTCTAGTGGCCCCCTCTTCCTTCCTTCGAAGCACCCTAACTGTTCCTCCCCTATTTACCCTCTTCATGTACCTGAAGACCTCTATCATGTCCCCCCCGGTCCCTTCTCTCTTCCAATGTGACATATTTAGCTCTTCGAGCCTCTCCTCATAGGTCCTGTCCCCCAAGCTCCAAATCATTTTGGTTGCCCTCCTCTGGACCCTCTACAGGAGTTTAATGTCCCTCTTTAAGGGTGGCCTCCAAAACTGCACGCAGTACTCAAGGTGCGGCCTCACCAAGCAGTTATACAGAGGGAGTATCACTTCCCTCCTTCTGGAGGTGATCCCCCTAGCGATGCATCCCAGCATCCTGTTGGCCTTGGCTGCAGCCCTCCTACAAGTCTCCGAGTTGTTCAACTTGACATTCACCACCACCCCCAGGTCCCTCTCAGCCATTGAGACTTGTAGCATCTCCCCGGGAGTACACTTGGCCCAGGTTTCTGGCCCCCAGGTGGAGTACCTTGCATTTCCCTGCATTGAACCTCAGCTTCCGCTTTCTAGACCATCTTTCCAGAGCCTCTAGGTCCCCCTGTAGGGCCACCCTCCCTCCTCCATCCACCACCGCCCCAGTTTTGAGTCATCCTAAAGAGACTCATCTCACTCCTGATTCCTGTCCTAATGTCAGAGACGAGGCGTTGAACAGGAGGGGCCCAAGACTGATCCTGTGGGACCCCACTAATGACCCTCCTTGGGGATGAGACTATCCCACCAACTACGACCCTCTGGGTCCGGTCCTGGAGCCAATTGCCTATCCATCTGATCATCTGGTTCCCCCCCATTTCTCCCAGCTTATCCAACAGGCCCATGTGAGGAATAGAGTCAAATGCCTTGCTGAAGTCTAGAAAGAGGATGTCCACTGGTCTACCCAGGTCCAAGGCACTCGTCACCCAGTCATAGAACTCCACAAGGTTTGTCTGACACGATTTCCCAGGATGAATCCATGCTGTCTATCGTCCAGGCACCCTGACTTTTCCAGTTCCCCCAGCCTCTCCTTGACAATGCCCTCCATCACCTTGCCCACCACCGATGTCAGGCTGACAGGTCTGTAGTTCCCTGCCACCTCCTTGATCCCCCTTGTGGATAGGCACTATGCCCACCTTCCAGTCCTGGGGCACCCACCCTGTCCTCAAAGAGATGGTGAAAAGCTCCGCCAGGGGTTTCGCCAGGACATCCGCAAGTTCCTTCAGCACTCTGGGATGTAATTTATCCGGCCCCGGTGCTTTCTCCGTCTTAAGGGAGCTGAGAGCTTCCCTCACTCTTTCTGCTGTGATTTCCAGCACTAAAGGAGATCATGTGAGTTCTCGCTAACCTCCTTGCCCCATGCCCCAATTACCCCCTAAGACGTGGCAGTCTGTCAAAAACCCCTGGACAAGGCACACTCAGAGTCCTGACTGAGGCCAAGAAGGTGGCCTGAACACCAGAGGGAATAGGCTCCTTGACATCCATTTTGGGGGACCCGAACTTTCTCCCTGCCCAGTCGGACCCAGGTTTCAGAGTCTGGAACGGCCGCTCCTTGGTTCAGTTCCACAAATTGTGTCAGGGGAACAACTTAATGGCCTTTGAACAGGTACAGCAAAAATACCACTTGGAAAGGACAGATTTCTATAGGTATCTACAAATCAGACACTGTGTACTGTCGAACCACTTGATACCAATGATCACACAAGATCTGACTGGCCTGGAGGACTTCATGTACTGGATGGCCAGACTAACAGACCAAAGAAAAATTATATCACGAACTAGGACACAAGGCCTTACAAGGTGAGACCAGTGCTCACTTCTGGGCCTTAGGAACAGATGGGAGTGGGAACTAGGGCCACCGCTCCCAGCCCAGAGCTGGCAGGAAGCATGGAAGAGAGGATGGCACACTACGGTATCCCCTACCTGGAGAGAGTTTCATTGAAATGCCTCACTAAGTTCTTCCATACACCCTCTGTTACAAAGCATTTCCGGGCATGGAATATGGACATGTGTTGGAGAGGTTGTGGCCAAGTAGGCGCTCACTCCCACATCTGCTGGACATGCCCGGCAGTGGTGGGTTTTTGGAAGTGGGCAAGTCAAACCCTCAATTCGTTGTGGGGGTTCCATATTCCTTTCTCCTTTGACTCTCTTGTCCTGGGGGTAAATATTAGAAAAATTAAGGGGACTAAGCAGCAATCCTTGTTCAGGCTGCTATGCCTAGCAACACTAAAGGAGATCACGTCCAGATGGCTCACTTCGACTCCACCGGATCTGGGCTCCTGGAGAATCAGGGTAGAGAGCCGCAGACAAATGGAAGGCCTGACAGCCAAGCTTAGGCTGACAGAGGAGAAGCATAATGAATTATGGAGGGTCTGGGTTGGGGGGGAGCCCAGAGTTGACCCCGAAACAGAGTAACAAAGGGCACATAGGAAGTTAACTCCTACAGCCAGACCGATCCTCGAAACTTGAGGGTTTAAGAAGGACTCAGTGTAAGATGAAAGACAGTTAAGGATCAGGGTATCCCGGTGAGTTTGGATACTATGAACTGGAGAACAGTCCCCAAACTGAGCTAGCTCAGTTCCCAGACCACTGTACGGGTATTTTCAATGTTATTTGCCCAACAGAGTCTCCCTAAAGAGTTACAGGACTCCTGTTACGTCGTTTGTTAAGAGGGCATTGCATTTAGTATTCTTTTTATAGCATATTGTACAAATAATGAAACCTGCTTAGCTTATTCTGTTAAAGCTGTGCCGAGTAATATCTGGTAGAACGGTGAGTGTTACTCTCTGCTGGAAGACACTTGGGTTTCTTAAGGAAATGTACACCTCAATATAGGCTTACGAGATCATCCGGGGGAAGCTGTAAATCTGCAGGGGAGGAGGTTGGGCAAAGATTAACCCTGCTCAACAGAATATTGTACCTTTACTTCAGGAAGTGATAAAATATTGAAAATGTAGATGTAAAAAGTACTGTACTAGAAATGAATTTCCTGGTATGTGTTATGAGACAATTCTATGCAAGAGCTGTACAAGTGATGTATGAAATAAAATTTGAGTTAAAAAAAAAAAAAAAATAGCACAGGGTTAAGATAAACATTGCATTTGCCCTTAAAGCCCTAATTAAGCATTAATCTATGTAGTGGGGAGACTGATGCTATATGTGGCGGTTTCCTTTAAAGTGAGACTACTTCTACAAAAGGAGCATATTCAGGAATGCTTGAAGAGAATACCGGGGGTGGGGGCTATGTCCAGCAGCTTTGTACCGTGTGAATAAGCATCTAAAGGGGGACAAGAAGGAAACTGCCCAGTGTTAAATCTGCAACAGGCTGGCAGCAGCACTAGTGACGTATGTTAAGCCAGTTGTCAGACAACAGCTCCATATCACAGAAAGGGTTCCACACCCACATTAGCTATACCTGAGACAGTCTGATGGTCAGCGCTGTGTCTTTCCAGTGCTAGAAGGTATCTTTTCCACAATCCAACAGTCCAAGGGCAGTTGCGGGCAGCTCGATTATGCACAGAGAGCACGAAATCCTTAATCTTCAACTGTCTGTCCTAAATAAATAGTACAGTATATGATGCATCAACTTCCTGTAACCTTGGAACTCAACATTTCTGCTAAAATAGGGCTATCCTTGACTATTGAGTCTGTTGTAAAAAAATATACATACCCACTCAAAGGAATTAGATTAGTGGTACTGTACATGGTTGCTACTATCACAAAAGCATACACACAATTTACTGCATTAGTGCGTGTTTTTTTAAAAATTTAAAAATCAAATTTTGAAGCCAGGATTAAAAGAAAAAATTACTCACCTTAGTAATTATGTTTCTTCTAGTGCAGTCTTGCTGTATTCTTACTGCAGTTAGCCCCAGCATTCAAACCGCCCTGGAGAGTAGAGGGTTAATTTTTATGCAGAGCATAGAACGTTGAGCTCGAGCTTGGTTCAAACCTCTGTTTTCTGCACTTTGAAGCGCAACTGTCAGATTCTTACAAGCTAATACTAACTAACTACTATGTGGAAACTGTAAAATTTTTACTAGCCAAATGGCAACCAAATATTTTGGATCCCCAAAAGACTCAAGTGAAGAAATCCAAAATCAAAAACCAGGTAGTGAACAACTTAAGACTGTTAAATTAATAATATAATCCACTCCCCCTCTCTAAAAGGAGGGCGTACCCAAATGCACCCCTCGGGTGCAACACTGCACCTGCCAGCCCACTTCCCAAAAATAGGTTCTGAGAGGGGAGGTAAGTCAGAATACAGCAAGACTCCATTAGAAGAAACATAATGACTAAGGTGAGTAATTTTTTCTTCAAACAACATGAAGTCCTGCTGTATTCTGACTATTGCAGACTACCAAGCAGTACCTCCATGGAGGAGGGAATCGAACCTGCCTTGGGAATAGGCTCTGCAGTACTGCTGTACCAAACCGAGCATCACTCCTAGCCTGGATGTCCAGGGAGTAATGCTTGGTAAATGTATGGACTGTTTTCCAGGTGGCTGCTTTACATATCTCTTGCAAAGGAATATCCCTGGCTGCAGCCAGGGAAGCAGATGCATCTCTAGTCGAATGAGCCCTCAGGCCTGAGGGAGGTATTTTGCCTAGCTTCTCATAGCAGAATTGTATACAAGAGACAATCCACCTGGCAATAGTTCTCTTAGTGGCAGGTTTGCCCTTACTCACTTCCCATAAATGAGATACAACTGAAGGGAGTCAAACCTGTGAGCCTTAGTACACTCAATGTAGTAACTAAGGGCTCTTTTAACATGTGTAAACTTCTTTCTCCTGAAGAAGAATGATCGGTGTAGAACACAGGGAGAGACACAGATTGGTTCAGATGAAAATCTGAAACCACTTTAGCCAAAAACCTCCTATTAGTTCTAAGGACCACCTTATCTCTATGGAATGAGATAAAGTCAGGCTCCACTGACAGAGCTTGCAATTCACTGATACGCATGGCAGAGGTAATAGCTACCAGGAACACAGTTTTCCCAGTCAAGTACTTAAGTTCTACTGAAGACAAAGCCTCAAAAGTGGGTTGCATAAGCTGAGCAATGCAAACATTAAGATCCCAAGCAGGGGTAGGATCCCTAAAGAGGGGATTAGTATGAAGCAATCCCTTGAAAAATTTACAGAATACAGGGTGAGATGACAGTGAGGAAGGCTTTCTCACTGTCAGAAAAGCAGAAACAGCTGACAAATGTACTTTGAGAGTAGCAGGTCTGAGGCCTAGGCCATTAAGATGAACCATATAATCCAGAACTGTAGACAATTCAGCAGTGTCTGGGGATATATACTTCTTGGAACACCAAATGCTGAATCTTTTCCATTTGGAGCTATAAGTTTTTCTGGTGGCAGGCTTTCGAGAGGCTTTGAGAATATCCAGAAACCCTTGGGACAGATGCAAATCTGCATACTCTAACTCTTCCAAGAGCCATACCTTGAGATTGAGAGACCGAAGATTGGGGTACCAAATCCTCCCCTGAGAAGAGGTTAACAGGTTGTAATTCCTTGGAAGAGACAGGGGAAGATGGACTGCGAGGGACAGCAACAGGGGGAAACCAAGGCTGCCTGGCCCAGTTTGGAGCAATCAGAATCACTTTGCAAGATTGTGACCTTACCTTGACCAGAACCTTGAACAGTAGAGGAAAGGGAGGGAAGGCATATAGACATTTCCCTTCCCAGTTAAAAATCAGAGCATCCAGAGGGACTGAGCCCAAGACTGGGGGTCTGCAACAAAACAGAGGAAGTTGGTGATTGTCTGGGGCTGCAAAGAGATCTATCTCTGGAGTGCCCCACCTTGAAAAAATCACTTTCAACACCAAAGGGTCCAGGGACCATTCGTGATGGCCCTGGGAGATCCTGCTCATTGCATCTGCTAGCACATTGTCCTTCCCAGGAAGGTGGACTGCTATCAGAGAGGTCTGCAGAGAATAAGCTAGGGACCACAATTTCATGGCTTCCGTGCACAAGGCCGTGTACCAAGTGCCTCCCTGCTTGTTGATGTACCACATGGTGGTCGTGTTGTCTGTCTTGACCTGAACCATCTTGTTCTGCACTGACTGAGAGAAAGCTTGCAGGGCCAGAAAGACCGTACTGAGTTCCAAGAGACTGATATGAAGAAGGGATTCCTGAGGAGACCACAGTCCCTGGGCTGTGAGAGCCCCCAGATGAGCTCCCCACCCCAACAGAGAAGCATCAGTGGTTAGGACCACAGAGTGAGACTAAGTGACGAATGGGACTCCTTGTCTGAGGTTGCCCTGATCCTGCCACCATTGGAAAGCCTGGATCAGAGTCTGGATCACTGGAACTAGTTTGGTTAGAGAATCTTTCTTCTGAGACCAAAAGGCCCTCAGGTGAAACAATGTCCCTCACCTGAAATCTGGCCCCTTGGACCACTGCTGTAGAAGCTGCCATGTGGCCCAGAAGTTGAAGGAAGTGCCGTGCTGGCTGAGAGACCAGAAGGTGGAATGAAGAGGCCAGCTCTACAATAGCCCTTGCCCTTTCCAGGGGAAGAAAAGCTCTTGCTCTGACTGTATCCAACTCTGCCCCTATGAAGGTGAGGAGCTGTACAGGCTCAAGAACTGACTTGGAGAGACTGAGAAGGAATCCTAGGGAAGTGAGCACTTGCTGAGTCACTTGAAGGTCTGACTTGACTTGGTCTGGGGACTGACCCACAATGAGCCAGTCATCCAGGTATGGAAATATTTTTCCTTCTTAAAAAGGCCACTACTACTGCTAGGCATTTTGTGAATACCCTTGGAGCTGATGTCAGGCCGAAGGGCATAGCTTTGAACTGATAATGGCCTGAAGGCAATTCAAACCTGAGGTACTTTCTGTGGGAGTACCTGATGGGAATGTGAAAGTAGGCATCTTTTAAGTCCAGGGAGGCTAGCCAGTCCCCTGGCCTTAGAGAGAAGGATTATTCCCAGAGTCACCATTTTGAATTTTGGTTTTAAAAGATGTTTGTTCAGGTATCTTAAGTCTAGGATGGGTCACCACTCCCCTGTCTAGGGCAATGGTTTCGGAGATGCTTGCAGGTGGAAAAGATCTGGCCCTCGGCTTTGGAAATTTCTTGAAGCTGAGAACCAGCCCCTGGCTTACCACCTCCAGGACCCACTTGTCTGAGGTAACAGACATCCACTCCTGGATGAAGTAAGCCAGCCTGCCTCCTACAGGAATGGGGTGGGGTCGACGCAGGCTGACACATCAGGGTGTCTGCTTGGCAGGAGCCTTAGGTTGAGGGATAGATGCAGCCCTGCTCATCCCCCTTCTGCCTCTCCCTCTAAAGAACGCCCTCTGAGGAAAGGGAGAAGAGGCCTGTGCTTGGTAGAAAGACCTATGAAAAGGCCTGCCCCTAGCCTACTGCCTTTGAGGAGTTGCCTGCCTTTCCGTGGCCTGTGCACTCCTATAGGTGGTCCTATACTCATCCATCTTTTTCATGTAATTCTCTGTCTGCTCCCCAAACAGAGAATTACCGACCACAGGGAAATTCATGGCCTTAGCCTGGGTGTCCTGTGAGAGACTAGTACATCTGAGCCAATCCATTCTCCGAAGAGCCACGTATACAGCCATGACTCTAGATAATACATCACTGGAGTCCACAGCAGCATGGAACTGTACCTTAGATGCTTCAATCTCATCAGCAGCCACCCCCTCCAGCTCAGAGGCTAGCTGGGGGTAGGCCTGCTTAGCCAGTGCCAGTATATTGTCCCACCTGGACTTCTGGTACCTGTCTGCATAGACCATATAATTAGCCTTCCTGAGTCCAAAGGCAGATGCCATGTACTGTTTCTTTGCCATGGCATCCAGCTTCCTAGAGTCTTTATCTGGGGGCTGTGAAGCCAAGGGTATATTAGCCTTATCACAGGCTGCAGCCTGCACAACCCCAACATGACTGCATTGTTGATACACGTACTCTGTACCTGAACCTGATAAGGTGTACCTTTTGTGCATCCTTCTGTCGACAGGAGGTACAGAATTTGGAGTTTTTAAAATCTTTTGTGTCTGTTTCCCCAAAAACTTATGATGGGGAATAGACAGTCTCGTGGACTCTGGGATGTCCATCATCTCCACATAATCAGGTTCCTCTTGTTCCTCTACAGCTTCTTCCACAGGGAGCTGAAGGGTTTCTGCCACTTTCCTGTAAAACATGTAGTGGGAAGGGGACTCAGAAAGCCTAGGAGGGGAAACACCAGAAGGCCTGTCTGGGCAGATGTCCGGTTCAGTGGGCTCAACCAAACCTCCCACATCATCATCATCATCATCATCATCATCATCATCATCATCATCATCCCTCCAAATCCGGTTCATAGAAGTCTTCAGGGGTATAATCTTGAACCAGAGGAACCAACCGAATCGAGCACCTGCCAGGAGGCGCCGGATCAGACAGAACCGGACAAAGCAATTCTACAATCCTTATTGCACTGGCAATCTCTTCTTCGGTCGGAAAATGGGTCTCTGGATAAGAACCGGGTGATTTTTCTTTTCCTTTTGTGGGAACCGATCCCTCAGGATCGGCTCTCCTCTTACCCGAAGAAGTATCGCCCTGGTCAAAGGGCACTCCCTCAGGTTCGGTCAGAACCAAACCGGGCTGGCCATCCGGGTCAACGGACTTCACGGCCTCCTTATCCCTAAGCCTACCTAATCTTTTTTCCAGGGTAGACTTAGGGAAATTTTTTTTCTTTTACAGATTTGGCAGTCTGAATCGAGGTGGTCAAACCCCAGACAATAAACACAGGTGGCGTGGGGATCAGCCTTAGCAAAGACCTCCACACACACACACACACACACACACACACACACACACACTGCAGTGTTAAAACCTAGTGGGCCCGGTTTTTCTTTTGGGTTTCTCAGACGTAGCCATCCTAACCACAAACATAGGAACAAATTTACCCTTTTTATGGCAAACAACCAGGCAAGACACCCTTATCGGTTTCTAATCGTGTCACGGGTATTGGAAAAAAACACAAGAAAATGCAGTTTTTCTAAAACCGATATGGACCTGGTAACCACACTCTAAATTTAAAAACAAAGACAAAATATATACTGTAAATCACTAAACGTCCGGTTCAGCCGAACCGGTCAAAAAATCTATTTTTACAATTTCCACAAATTTACTACGTCTAGTTCACTACCTAGTACTTACTGTACCAGAGACAGAGAACTGAACCGAAACTTGCAAAAAATAATCGGTAAAACTGAGGACTTGAACCGACTTTCGAACTGTGAGCAAAGGAGAAATCTCTGGAGCGGCCGTTCAGTTAGGTGGAGTAAAGAATCTGACAGTTGCGCTTCAAGGTACAGCAGACAGAGGTTTGAATCGAGCTCAACTTTCTATGCTCTCCATAGAAATTAACCCTCTACTCTCCAGGGCAGTTTGAATGCTGGGGCTAACTGCAATAGTCAGAATACAGCAAGACTTCATGTTGTTTGAACCATGCAGTTCTAATTTTATCCCACGAACAGCAAAAAAGAAAGGTGATGCTTTATTCTTGTAAGAATTCTATACAACTATAACAATAAAAAACAGAGACTAGCCACGTAAGGGTTAACTTGCCATTGGAAATGCAGCCCTTATTTACACTTTGCATTTAAAACCTGAATAGCAGTGTAATTTCTTTACTACATGAAAGAGGTGCAGAATGTTTGGGTTCATTCCATTAAACATTAAAAGATAATTCATCACACAAAACGTGCTGAAGTAAAAGAACTCTTAATGCAGCAAAATGTTTAATTATGTGTCTATTCATAGTAGCAGTATTTGATAGTTAGCAAAAGATAGAATTGTAAAGGATTTATTTTTTTTTGTTTTGCAATAATGTATTCCTGCCATCCATAGGCTCAAAGTATTGTTAATTTCCTCAGACATTTTAAAAAGTGTTCATCACTACCTTTGTAGCTAAGGACTCAGTTCAACAAATTATGGCCCCACAGCAGCTTTAAATGATCTCTTCCCTTAAGGTTAATTTCTGAAGGTACATACTAGATTCATACTGCGGATGTTTCAGGAGGGTGCTAACACACGGGTCTGATGGGAAACGGCGCAGCACCACAGCAAGGTGTTCAGCTGTTTTCACTTCGGCTGTGGCAAGAGAACAGAACTTCAAAAAACTTCAAAACCACATATCTTTGTTCTGGAATTAAATAAAATGCCAAGAAAAATGGGTATATTGATATTTTTGGTTGTGCCAACTGCCAAATATATTATCTTAGAAACTGTTTTGTAATACTACTCTTATTTCAAGCTGCATATATTACCTTTGGGTCAACTATTTTGAAAGGTAAAGTAAAAGTCTGAAAGCCCACCAATTTCTTTCAGGGGACAACTGCGAAGTGTCTACCCATGTTGGCACAACACAAAACTAGTGGCAAGAGATTGTTTTTTTTTTTTTTTTTTTGTATATAAACAGAATGAAATAACATGTCACTCAAGGATTCAATTCCCCATTTTAGCTTAAAAAAGCTCAACTGTGCTGGGGGCTAGCATTCCTTTTTTTTTTTTTTTAAATACCTGTAGATGCCCGCCTGTTTTCCTGGTAGTGCCTATCCAATATTCTGATATGTTTTTACCTTTCTGTTAAATTAACAAGCTAATGCTTTTAGCTATGTAACTACCCTCAATCCCGATCTCCTCCGCAGTTGCTGCTCTCCCTTTTCATACTACTGATTATGCAGAAACTTAGATGATGGCAGCAGAAAAAGACAGACGTCCATCTAGTCTACCCCTATTACACCTTAGGACCGGTTCAGTCTGTGGGGTCTTCCCTTACTCTATCCTCCCTTTTGTTCTCCGTGTTTCTGCCTCCCTCATCCCTCTGACTAGTTATTACACTCTTCGCTCTATTCCAGTTGTATTTGAAGCCATTTATGGCCTTGGCACTTACTACCTCTGCCAGCAAACCAATCCATGGCTCAACCACTCTTTCTGTAAGAAATACTTCCTCACATCCGTTTTAACCCTTCCTCCCATTAACTTCTACTCATGAACTCAAGCCCTAGCTTCTCTGTTCCTGATAAATAGCTCTTCATAGTTCATCTTGTTTATTTCACAGACTGGAAGGTCTCCATCATATACCCCCTCTCACATCAGACTTAGAGGGAATACACATTCAGTGCCTTTAGCTAATCCTCATACAATCTGCCTTCCTGGCCTTGAATCATCTTGGCCACTCTACGCTGTACTGTTACTAGCCTGACCCTATGCTTTTTCAGGTGGGGACTCCAGAATAGGGTACAGTACTCCAGGTGTGGCCTCATCAGTGATCTACACAGAGTTAACAGTACTTCTTGTATCCTACAGTCAAAACCCCTCACAATGCACCCTAGTATCCTGTTAGCCTTAAAACAACCACCCTGGATTCCCTCGTCCATGTCACTGATGAACATACTGACGAGAACTAGACCCAAGACAGATCCCTGTGGTGCTCTGCTGGTGACCTTTTTTTTTTTTTTTTTTTTTTTTTAACCACAGACCTTACTCTATAAACCACAACTCTCTGCTGCCTCCCCTCCAAGCAACTCCCTACCCACCTTACTGTTTCTCTAGCTGTTCCCAGACCCACCCCATCTCTTCTATACCAAGGCATAAATTAGTGTCAGAGACTTGATTAGCAGCCTTTGCTAATCAAAATGAAACATGATTAGCAACTGGTCAAAGTTGATTAGTAGTGGGAGGCGGTCCAGAATGTGGGGAAGAGGGCTAAAAATAATGCCATTCGTGCATTTCAAGCCCTGTAGTCCTAGAGAAATTGATTAGCACCTACTGCTAATCAAAGCCGAAACTGACTCGCGTTTGCCATTTTTTGATTCAAGCAGGCTTGACAGTGGATAGGCCGGGACAGGCTCTTTCTAAGTGTGTTAAAAAGGGAAGAGAGAAACTGCACGTGGTGCACATAGGCACTAATGACCTAGGGGGGTGCACAGTGGAGTCAGTAAGGGACAGATCTGAAGAACTGGGGAGGATATGTACGGAAATAGGGAGCTCAGCTGCCTTCTCAGAAGTGCTGCCGGTTCCCAGGGCAAGCAGAGAAAGGAAGGACAGGATAGTTGAGTTCAACTCCTGGTTGGGGGGGGTGTCGTTCTCATGGCTATGGGCTGGTGGGAGATTGGGGAAGCACATGGGATAATAATGCTTTGTATGCAAAGGATAGGTTACACAAGTCGGGAGGGGCAGGGAGTTTTGAAGCATAAGCTGGAGGATTACTTAGCATTAAGGTTTTTTAAACTAGGTAGGGGAGGCAAGTGTGCACCTAGTTTGCAGGGTCAACAGGAAGGGGGAGCCGAATGAGCCAACGCCCCACAACAATAGTGTTTGCTACGGGGATGGGTCACAGGGGAGGGGCCAAGTTGTGGGGATTAGGGGGTGGGAAGAAGAATGGAACTGGGTGGAGGGTGGTCTCTCTGAATGCGAGGAGCCTGGGTAACAAAATGGCTGAGCTACAGGCTCTCTTAGCTGTAGGGCTGGTGGACATTGCAGCCATCACAGAAACCTGGGCCACCCAACACCAAGACTGGGATCTGGTGATCCCAGGGTGCAGAATTTATAGGAAGGACAGAGTGGAAGGGAGAGGGGGGAGGAGGGTGGTGGTGGGGTGGCAGTTTATTTAAGGGATGGGATTAGATGTACCAGAGACAAAGGCAAGGAAGGAGGAGTTATGGATGCAGTTCCTGGACTCCAGAGGTAAAAAAAAAAAAAAAAAAATGAGGTGGGGGGGTGTATAGACCACCAACTCAGTCTGAGGAATTGGATAAGGAGTTGGCGGAACAAATTCGGAGGGTATGTAAGAAAGGGACTGTGCTGATGGTGGGGAACTTCAATCTGCTTGAGGTGGATGGGAGTACCCCATCCTCCTCTAGTGCCAGGAAGCAGATGCTGCTGGATGCGTTTCAGGATAGTCTCTGCTAGAGGAATTGGTTAGCGTGCCAACTCATATAGACAATACACTTGACCTGGTACTTTCGAACAGGGAGGCTGCGAGGGAACTCAGGGTGGAGGACCCACTAGCTGGAAGTGACCATTAATTGGTGTGGTTTACACTCTGCTTGAGCAGGGAGTCCGTAGGATCAGTGACAAGGGTGGCGGACTTCAGACGTGTGGACTTTAGGAAGATGCGGGAAATCCTGATAGGGCGCCTAGAGGAGATCAGGCCAGGGATGGATGCACAACAGAAGTGGGATATCATCAAGTTTGGCCTGAAGGAAGCTACTGAAGCTTGCACCAGGACTCTGAGCAAGAAGAGTAGAGCGAAGAAGCCAAGTTGGCTAAACAGGAAAGTACTGGAGGGGGTGAGGGGAAAGAAAAAGGCATTTTGGAGATTCAAGACGACCAACAGAGTGGAGGACAGACAGGAGTATGTGAAAAGGACCAGGGAGGTAACCAAACTAGTAAGACAGGCCAAAGATCTCCAAAAAGTTAAAAGCTGGCTCAGGGCATGGGGGGGGGGGGGCAAGGACTTTTTTTAGATACACATAAGAGAAAAAAGGAGCCACTGGGACAAAATGGTGCGGATCAGGAGGGGTAAGGGTGGGTGGAAAAGGGAGCGAAAAAGGCGGAAGCACTGAATGAATGCTTTTGCTCTGTGTTCACCCAGGAGGAGGGTGGTCCACTACCTCCGTGGACTGGGAGGGTGGGAAGGGGGTGACAGATGGGGAGATCATGGAGAGCAGAGTACTAGAGGGTCTGAATGCACCAAGGGTGGACAAGGCACCAGGTCCTGATGGCATTCACTCCAGGATACTGAGGGAGATGGCAGATGTCTTGGCCAGACCACTGGTGGACCTGTTCAACACCTCCCTAGACATAGGATATGTGCCACAGGACTGGAGGTTAGCTCATGTGGTGCCTATTCACAAAAGTGGCCCAAGGGACGAGCCAGGAAACTACAGACCTGTTAGTCTCACTTCCACAGTGGGTAAACTTATGGAAGTAAGATTTTGAAGGAAAAAGATTGGTGTCTTTTC